>CM060897.1:15595000-20595000 GCA_030762935.1 Hymenopus coronatus | reverse complement strand
ATTTTTATATTTTTTATTTATATTTTAGTTTGGAGTGCTATATGCAATTTTTATCTAATCAGTAGCATGTTTCTAAACTATCCTGTGAAGTTAACAGGTAGAAGGAAAACAAAGACAATTCCAAGATGCCATATGGTTATCTACCTTAGTAACACATGGTTACAAAAGTAATTCCATTACTCTTCCAATCAAAGCAAGAAAGGGGGGGGGGGGTACATTTTGTGCTTTGTTTACTTGAGGACAAATTCATCTGGTGAAAACTGTATAAGTAACACTTTTTTGTGATGCTGAAAACCAAATCTTAATGAAAATACAATAGATTATTTTCATACCTCTGTAGTTTTGTTTTCTGTTGGAACTTCTCCACCAGGACAAATATCCAGTTCATTTGCTCTTTGATTTGTTGACAATAAATGGTTTTGTCCCTTGATATCTGTAATATTTTCTGGCTGGTATTCAGCCATTGCAATAATTGCAACTGAAAGATTCACTTTCATGAGATACTGGAGTAATATTCCAAGAAAGCACATACCACCCACGACATAACGAGTTGGAATAATGCTGCCTGTAAATATATTAAAGAATGTAAGATGCATTTTGTAATAACAGCCTTAAACTTAAAAAAAGCTAATCTAACTTCCACCATAAATATTTCTGAAACAAAAATACAAGCCTAAAGACAGGAGAGGGGATCGTTAAAGTAAATAATATACTGTTAAAACCAGCTGAAATCTGATGTGTTCCATTCAAATGACTTTCTCTACTTCTCTGTTGCAAATTATTGTTAAAAAGCTTATTCTTCTATCTACTTCATTATAATCAAGATAAACATTAGCAGAAATTGTCCTTGTTACTTGCTTCCTTGTAAGTAGCAGGGAAAAAATCTAATGTGTTCCATTCACAAGATGATCTCTAGTTGTTTGGTAAACAAACCTTTTATTCAAAACATTAATCTGTTATTTATATCATGCTAATCAAGATAAACATAAGCAGAATTAGTCTTATTACTAGCTTCCTTGTAAATAGAAGGGAAATAGGAAAATACATGAGTTAAAGTGAGTCTCATCCTTTAAAAGCCGGGCGCTATGTGAAACAATTGAAATTCCAATCTCTTTGCTTGCCAGGAGTAAACAAATGAGAAACGAGAAAAACAATGTCTTCCTGTTTGAAAAAAATGCAAGTGGCTTAAAATTGAAACCAATAATCCTAAATATCTCAAAAACGTTTACTCTACAAAAAACATTGTATATGACATAAATTGTGTGTTTTAATAAGATCTACATTTTTTGTGTAGTACATTTTTTTATATCTCTTATGGTTTGCCATTATATAAAAGTCATCCAGAATGAAGAGGTCTTCACAGGCTATTCTCAGAAAATTCAAGATGTACATTTCATTTATTATAAAAATATCTTATACATAAGGTATGTTAATGAAAATCATTACAGCCATTTTTGAGAAAATCAAAATTTTCGTAAACTGTTAAGGGTAATTTGAGGTGGGTGGATTTTCTTGAAAATCTTTGTGTCACATTGGAAGATACAAAACTTCTTTTCGTTTTTAAGCTATGCTGTCTACAGATACATGCACAGACACAAACTTTTAGCTAAAAATGCCTTTTTTGGATTCAGGGGATCTCAAGTGTATTTCCAGTGAAATCACAGCATCAAATTTTTGGGTGGAATGCAAATCCTTCTCTGTGCAGTATGTACATAGTACACGTAAAGAAAGTAAAAATTCAATGCTACAGCCAGAAATTTTTCAGCTGTTTCTAACAGTAAAACACATACCCATAGTAGGGTGTTAACATTACCGATATTGTAATAAACAATAAAAGCCTATTAAAAATATGAGCAAATGTGATTTTCAACATAAATTTGTGTTTTTTTTTTAACAGAAATCCTGATTATTTTTGATGCAGGAGAGATTATGAAAAATAACATTAAAAATCTTATTATGTGTTACATTCAAATTACTTTCTCTACCCTCTAATCATTTATTAGTATCTATACAAACTGTTCTTACCAAATTTTATATTTCTATCTACTTCACTTTAATCAGAAATGGCTAGTTTACACATTTTGCACTAGATACAGAGAACAGCAACAGTCAAATGTTTAGCTACTGGATGCTATTTATACTGGCATTAAAGTTTCCTACTCTTTCTTTGCAATTGCGAGAAACAACTGAACATCAAAAGGACTTTAAAGAATAACCAAATATTGGATAATTTATACCATTAATAAAAAATATCTTGCAAACAGCTTATAGCACCAAAAAATTAATTACAATGGATTGTGTTTTAAAGAGATCTACATTTTTTGTGCAGTGTGTTCTATCACTGAACATTACAAGATATATAATATCATATAAAATTCCTTACAAATATAAAGGACTTTACAGGCTGCTCCCTTAGAAAATTCAAATTATAATTTTATTTGTCTTTGATATATGGTATTTTAATTAAAATCACTAAAGCCATTTTTAAAAGATCAAAAATATTGCAAAATCTTCCATATCAGGATAGTCTGGGGTAGGGTTATTGAAAATTGTTGTGCCATATCTTCAAAAGATATTGAATAAATACCAGATTTTTTTTTACTTTCTCTACATGTACTATGTACATAGTGTACACATAGAAAAATTTGATACTTAGATTTCACCGAAAATACACGTTCCAAAAAAAAAAAACATCTTTGGAAAAAGATCCATGTGTGTTTGCATGTGTGTCCGTGTGTCTGTGAATACGATAACGAAAAGTTAGTGAAATACCAAACTTGGTATTTAAGTTTAATATCTTCCAAGGATGCGACACAAAGATTTTGAGAAAAATCTCCCCACCCCAAACTATCCTTTACATGGAAAAATGTTTCTAAAATTTTTATTTTCTCAAAAATACCTCTAACGATTTTGATTAAAATACTGTATACTAAAGATATTTATATGACAAATAAAATGTATATCTTGAAATTTCTGGAAATAGCCTCTAAAGACCTCTTTCTTCTGAATGAATGAATTTCGCTGAGTTTTGCGTAACTGTTAGACAGAAACATACTACACCAAAAGTTTATATCATATTAAAACACACAGTTTATGTTATATACCTACTTACTTTCTTTTTTTTTTTTTTTTTGTTTGTTGTGGAATTGACCCTTTCTTAGATATTCCTTGTTATTTGCTTCAAATTTAAATTACTTAAATTTTTCTCACATGGAATATTGTAATCTCCTGTCTATGCATAAAAATGAATTTCAACCAACATGGCAATTGCTTTTAAAAGATTTGACTATTGCTTTAGCATAGTGTATTCCCTTACTTTGCTCCTACTTACAAGACAGTAAGGAATTAAGAATATTTCTGCCAATGTTTATCTCGATTATATAAAGTAGATGGAAGAATATGGTTTTTAACAATAATTTGTTACAGCGATGTGGAAGAAGTCCTGTGAATGGACATCATATTTTTTTTGAGTTATGCTGTATGCAAACACACAGGTCTATCTTTCTTGAAAAAAAAAATCTTTTATTTGATTTAAGAGGTCTCAAATTGTGTATTTATGGTAAAAATTGGTGTCAAACTTTCTAGTACAATGCAATACTTCCTCTTTTTACTAATATAGTAAAAACACAGTTTATTGTTTGTAATATACCACATATATGAGAAATTGTAAAATGAATTTAATGCTTAAGATGCAACATAATGCATATTAACTATGCATTCTGAGGTTCAACTAAGTAGTTGGCCTCAAGCATAAATTTAACATTACAATTGCCCGCCTGGGTAGTGTGGTGGTAGCGTGTCTGCCTCGCATTCAAAAGGTCGTGAGTCTGAATCTCGCTTAGGGTGAGTTACAGATAAGGTTTTTTTTTGGGGGTTTTCCCTTATCCTGAGTAGCATTAAGTAACATTAAGCTCCATGGACCCCGAGATAATTTGAGCATCATTTCATCAATTTCATTCATCATCCGATATGACCAGCCAGGTTAAAGATCATTAAACTAGTGAAAAAAACAGAAACATTACAGCAATGTGACTGGCATGTCACAATGTGACAAAAGATGTTCTTAATTTTATTTTTATTGCTGTGTACTGAAAATAATACAGAGTTTCCATTCACAAAAAATATGATGTGTTCAATTCACATGACTTTCTCAACTTGATCTTCAAACAAACTATTACTAAAAGATTATTCTTTTATCAACATCAACCTAATCAAGATAAAAATTAGTAGAAATGGTCTTATTACTTTCTTCTTTGTAAGTAGAAGGGAAATAGGGGAATACACTAGGCTAAATTAACTGTCAAATCTTTTAGAAGTTGGTTGCTGTGTGAAATAATTCCAATTTTATTCTCTTAGCATGGCCAGGAGTAAAACAAAAGAGATATGAAATGTAAGATGACTGCCATTTGAGAAATGTGTATGTAGTTTAAATTGCAACCAATAACAGGGAATATCTCAGAAATCATTAGATCTACAAAAAAATTGTATGTTTTAATGAGGTCTACAATTTTTGTATAGTAAATTGCTGTCTACTTCTATTAGTTAACCAGTTATGCAAAAGTCATTCAGAATGAAGAGGACCTTAGAGGATATTCCCAAAAAATTAAAATTACACATTTTATTTGTCATGTAATTATCTATAAAATACAATATCTTAATCAAAATGACTAGAACTATTTTTAGAAATTTAAAGCTTTCCAATATTTTTCCATGTAAGAGGTAGTTTGGGTTGTGGAGGATTATTAGGAAATTGTGTGGCATCCTTTGAAGATGCTAAACTTAAATATCAAGTTTGGTAATTAACTGACTTTCCATTTTTGAGTTAGCATATTTACAGATACACACACACACTCACACACAAATCGCCCTCTGTGGTATAATGGTTACCATGCTAACTTCATACACCCAAGGTTGCAGGTTCAAACATGGCGGAGGGCGATGGATTTTTTGGGCGTAAAAATCCTTTGCATAGCTTCCTTTGAAAGGGAAGTAAAGCTGTTGGTCCCGTGTTGTAGATTTACGGCACATAAAAGAACCTCAAGCCTGATAGAGAGGCCTCTGAGCAAAATTAAGCGGTCTTTCATGCCCAGTATAGAATGGGACGCTGAGAACCACAGTAGTTAAAGAGCGTCCATAAATAACACACCATTTACATTTATCACATATAACCTTTTCTAAAAATGCATTTTTGGACTCTGGGGACCTCGAAACATATATTTCCAGTATATACTATCTACTTTATACATAGCACATGTAAGAAAGTAAAAAAAGAAAATAAATTAAGTTTTACCTCTTTTGTTGTATCTCAAGTGTCAACTTTACATTATGATTTCTCAGGTTTATTCTACAGTGATGAACAAGTATCATTCTTAATGTTATTTTCTTTGTTACTATTTGTGATGGAAACAACACACAGTTTCCATTCACACACACACACAAAAGAAAAAATTTCCTCTTGTGTTATATCTCAAACATCAACTTCACGTTACAATTTCTCAGAATTAACCTATTGTGATGTAACAAACATTATTCTTCAACCAAAGATCCTCGCCCAAAATATTCAGCTCTAGAAGTCGTATCAACATCTCACCTTATCCTCGAGTGCCCTGCTTTACTGAACGACAGAAGGAACTTAAACCTCAAGAGTGATCTGTATTCCATTTTTAACACCACCGAAGGATGCAGAAAAGTTATCAAGTTAATGGAGATGTCACAAATGTTGTCTTTTATATAATGTGATTTAATTGTTATAACCACAGTTTGATACTATTATAATTGTTTACCAATTTACATGTGCTATACTTTACTGTTACCAAAGTTCAAATAGTTAAGTTTATGACCACAGTTGTAATATATTTGTATTAAATTTTGTATATACATTGATCTTGTAAGAATATTGTGGTTGCTGATGACCTTTGTTGTTATAAAGTGACCTTAAATAAATAAATTAAAAAAAAATAAACATCATCCTTAATGTTATTTGCCATGTTATCAGTTGAGTCAGAAGTAATATATGGTTTCAATGTTGAAAATCATATTTGCTTGCATTTTTTGAACGACCTATATAAAATTACTTTAATGAACCTTTCCCTCTTCGTAATGCTAGTAAGTTTTTCTTCAATTCCTATACATTGCCCTCCATGGTGTAGTGGTTACTGTCTCTTGTACCCAAGGATGCAGGTTCAAGCCTGGTGAAGGGTGATGGATTTTTTGGGGCATAAAAATACTTAGCATGACTTCCTTTGAAGGGAAGTAAAGCCATCATTTATGGCACATAAAAGAACCTCTAGCCTGATAAAGAGGCCTCTGAGCAAAATTAAGTGGTCTTTCACCCTAATATAGAATGGAATGCTGAAAACCACAGCAGTTAAAGAGCATCCATAAATAAAACTCCAATTTTTCATATCCTTCTTTTGTTTCTGAGATAGTTTTAGTGGAAGTTTTACTTGACTTACTCTATATAATAATTTTCATAAAAAATGTGTGAATAAAATTAAAGTAAGCATATATGAAATAAAGAACAAATCCATTCCAAAAACTGTTGATACCTGTAAAATAAATTTGTTTTGTAAAATAAAGAGTACCTCACAGAACTGAATTTCACTTGAAATATAATGAATAATTAGTTTACCTTTCTCATTTGGCTTAGCCACAATTTCTTTATTTACTCCAGACATTTTAAACTGTAAAGTCTACTTGGTTGTAGAGTAAGTGATAACAGATCTCACTCAAGTGCTCCTTAATGTGCTTATGCAATCTTCACTATCACTTTGCAGGTTATACTCTCAAAAATGTATTGTTTTACAGAGTTTCTAATATGCCACATGATTGCTTTCAAAATATTTGTATTTTATGAATCATATGGCTACAGTAAAATGTATGTAATTTCTTTTTGATTTTTAAATAGTGCTGTTTGTCATGAGTTCCAATTTGAAGCTCTATTTTCAACAGAAGCCTCTTGATCTAACATGATCATAAATAAAACTCAAATTTATATGCCCGATCATTTGTCATTTCAAAAGAAGATTGTTGTTAAATAATATTTAATTTATAGTAAAAGGAAGTGAACACAGACATAAAGCAAATACATGTAAATTCATTGCTCTTTTTATTCATAAATATTTTTTTATGATACAAGTATAAAAAAAATCTGATGTGTTCCATTCACATGACTTTCTCTACATCTCTGTAACAAATTATAGTTAAAAAGCTTATTCTTCCATTTCCTTCTTGTTAATTTAGAAAAATTAGCAGAAATGGTCTTATTACTTGCTTCCTTGCAAGTAGAAGGGAAATAAGGGAGTACCATAGGCTAAACTGATAATCATAAGGTGGTTGCTATGTGACTAAAGTTCCTTTGTTTGTATGGACAGGAGTTGACAAATTCCTGTATGAAAAAGAATAAGTTTTTCAAAGCTGAAACCAAAAGCAAGGAATATGTCAAAAACGATCAACTCCAAGAAAAAAATGTATATGACATAAATTATGTGTTTTAATGTGCTCTACAATTTTTGTGTGCTAGGTTGTGTCCATTTCTTACAGTTTAGCAGTTATGCAAAGTTCCATAAAATTCATCCAGAATAAAGCAGTCTTCAGAGGCTATTCCCAGAAAATTCAAGATATACATTTTATTTGTGAGGTAAATGTCTTTAATATACAATATTTTAATCAAAATCGTTAGAGCCATTTGTAGGAAAATCAAAATTTTCGAAATTTTTTCCATGTGAAGTATAGTTTGAGGTGGGGGGATTTTTTTGAAAATCTTTGTGTCGCATCCTTGGAAGATACGAAACCTAAATACCTAGTTTGGTATTCAACAGTCTCTTCGTTTTTGAGCTATGCTGTCCACAGACACACACACACACACAGACCTTTTTGTAAAAATGTTTTTTAAGTATTCAGGGGGTCCTAAAACATGTATTTCTGTGAAATCTCAGTATCGAAATTTTGGGTGGAATACATTACTACCTCTATACTCTATGTACATAGTACACATAGAGAAAGTAATAAACTACAGTTAGTACCTGGATCCTTTTATTCTAAATAAGACTCTCATTCTACACAATTCTTTAACTAGAATCATTCCCTATCACACACAGAGTCTGAAAGTATGCATGAGAGAGGGAATGATGTGTGTTTATTAGTATAATACTGAAACTAATATTAATAAACACTTCAGTTCAGCAACTGTTTCCAAAGCAAAGCCCCTGGTATGACCATAGAAGTTAAAGGGGCTATATAAATGAATCATTGGGGAGGGATGGGGGAAATAATGTTCTTTAACCTAGTAGGTCATAGTGGATAATGAATGAAATTGGTGAAATAATGATGATCAAATGATCACAGGATCTATGGAGCTTAAAGTTACTCAACATTTGTCTTCTTAGGATAAGGGAAAACCCTGAAAATTCCTTATCTGGGTAACTCACCCTAACCAAAATTTGAACTCAGAATCTCTTGAAAGAAAGAAAAAAAAAAAAAGTGTCATAAGCATAGATTTACAATATCAAATCATTGTTAAAATATAAACAGTTCTCCTTAAAATATGAACAATTATTACTTCACAATTCTAAAAGACATAAATTACACAAGTTCAACCAGACATATGAATTTATAATTAGTCAAATGTCAACAATGATGATGTCATTCATAAAATAACAATATAACTGTAAATTTAATATTATATGTTGGGAAGTTTCACACACTTGTTACTCTTTCTTTTTAACTAGCTTCTCAAGAAGATATTTATAAAATTATTATAAAAAATCTGTAATATTAAATTATGTAGACAAACTGAAAATAGCAACAATGAATATCTTCATTTTTTAATATTTTTTTTTAAGTTTAATGTCCTATAACTTGATTGGTCATATCGGACAATGTATGAAATTGGTGAAATGATGCTCAAATGATCTTGGGATCCATGGAGCTTAGAATTACTCCACATTCGTCTTCTCAGGATGAGGGAAAACCCCAAAACAAAAACCTTATCCGGGTAACTCACCCTTAGCAAGATTCGTCACTCTCCCTGGTATAATGGTTACCATGCTAACTTCATATACCCAAGGTTGCGGGTTCAAACCCGGCGGAGGATGATGGGTTTTTTCGGGCGTAAAAATCCTTAGCATGGCTTCTTTCGGAAGAGAAGTAAAGCTGTGGGTCCCTTGTCGTAGATTTACGGCACGTAAAAGAACCTCAAGCCTGATAGAGAGGCCTCTGAGCAAAATTAAGCGATCTTTCACGTCCAGTATAGAATGGGATGCTGAAAACCACAGCAGTTAAAGAGCATCCATAAATAAAACAACATTTCCATTTTAAGCAAGATTCAAACTCATGACCTGTTGAATGTGAGGCAGACATGCTACCTCCACACTACCCAGGCAGGCTTATTTTCATATCAATGATTCTTATTTAAAAGTTAATTAACAATGAAGATAATCCACTTTGTTACATCAATATTTACAACAAATAAACAAAACTATACTTTGTTTATAGTAGGCGTTTTAGCTAAAATGTCTTTTAGAAATCAAATTAAGCATTTGAATATTTTCTGATCTAGAAATTAGCATTATAGTATGGTTTGATATCTGATTTTTAACTACATCCAATTTCAATTCAACAATTATTATTTTCTAAAGTTAAGATTGCATAAAGTTAATCCAGTGTAGCTTCCATTGTTTCAGAATCTCTTATTGAAATATCAACATTAACATGCTTAGTCTTGAATTGTCTTTAGGTCCATTCATTCTCACAATATTGCAGTAACCACAAATTTTAAAAAAAATTCAGTGGTGGTTAAGAAACAATATTTTACTATTACTGCATTCCTGTTTGTACACAGAAAAAATGGAAAAATGTTTTTTTTTGGGGAGGGGGGGAGTTGAGGGATTCCCCTTACTAGAACTAAGCTCAACAATACCTTACACAGTTACTATATAACATTTCTTCATATATGCTATACTAGCAGTAGCACTACTGTTACTTAATGAAATGTTACTATAAATGATAGTCTTAATTTAAAGTGTTGATCCAAAAATGTATATTTATATTACATTTATGTTATATTTACACCATTTTTCTTTAACTTTATAATTATTTTCATATTTTTTTCTACAAATTATTCTTACAAAATCATATCATTTTTCTATCTACTTCATAGTATTTGAGATGGTTGCAGAGATCATTTCTTTATGTAGTTCATTAATCTTCTGGTTTTGAAATTCCACTCTCTTTGCATGACATTAGCACTTCAGAAACAATTGAAAAATTCATCAATAGTAAAAAATAGCTTGGAAAGAATTCATTCCAGTATTGACATAACGTCCTTTAACCTGGCTGGTAATATCGGATGATGTAAGTTTTTGTTTAGCTCTTTGGTTTCCCAATTAAACATGTCCTGGGTAGATTAGAACATCAAAGCTGGGATTTGAGTCATGAATTGCCTGGTTTGTTGTCATGGTAGCTCAGTGGTCAGAGCAACTAGATGGTCACCAGGAGATCTATGGTTCAAATCCTGGGTCTGACATTGAATTTTTTAGTCTGACTCTACCTCTCCAACTTTTGTCCTATACACGGCTGGTGTGTAAAAAACAATTCACATTAAATGACTTAATACTTGGTTTTCTAAAAAGCCCAGGAGTTAAGTACTTTCAGAGATTGCAAGTCACCATTGAGGTATGACATCCCAAAATAATTTGAGATCTCCTTGTGGTTTACTGGAAAAAGCAAGTCAGTTGGAGAATTTAATGCCCGCCAGCATGTTGCCATGGTAGTTCAGTGGTCGGAGAACTGACGGAAATCAGGAGACCCATCGTTCAAATCCTGCCTAAGGCAATGAATTTTTCAGTCTGACTCTACCTCTCCAACTTCTGTCCTACATACAACTGGTGTGAAAGAAGCAAATCACATTAAATGACCTAATAGTTGGTTTACTTCTCAAAATACTTTGAATCTCCTTGTGCTTTACCATAAAAAATGTGTGTCAGTTGGAAAATTTAGTGCCCTGCTGGCATGTTGCCATGGTAGCTCAGTGGTCAGAGCAACTGGATGGAAGCCAGGAGATCCATGGTTCAAATCCCAGCTATGGCATTGAATTTTTCAGTCTGTCTCTACCTCTCCAAGACCTGAAGGTTTGTTGTAGTGACTTCCGCTTTCTCATCTCTTCCCCTAATATGCCCATTATACCATTATACCCAGCAAACAAAACACCAGGAATGTATGAAATACTCAGGCTGTAATCTAGTACACATAGGAAGGACAAAAAGAAGTTTGGAAATCAGATTATAGAAACACATAAGAAACCTAAAATACAAACAGAAAAATCAGCAGTTGCCCATCACTTTTGGACATCAGGATATGAAATCATACCAAATATAAAACTGTTAAAACCAGCTTATAAATACACAGAATTAGATGTCTGGGAGAAGATCTACATCAGAAAGAAAAAGAAGCATTTCATGAATTTTGATTTACCGCCATACATCAACCTTTGGAAGTTCATAGATCTAGCACCAGATGCCTCCACAAGTGATGCACCACCATCCCATCGATGCCAATGAAGCAAGATTTAGTTGGAATTAAGAGTTGAAAATGGGAACAAGTGTTCCCAAAACCGGTCCCAGAAAATAAATACTAAGTGATGTTTGTGTTACAAAGTCCGACTCATATTCTTTTGTTCTAATTTAATCACATCTGTGTCACAAGCTTCTTTACATATTTTCAAGATTTCAACTTTTTTGTAATTTATAAATTTAATAGAATTTCTTTCTTCACAAATTTACTGGGCTTCACAGCTTACAGAATATGCCCTGCATCCTACTGTGAGGTTTGAGAAATACACAGCCCAATTAGTGGACACTGGATTGGACTAATGGAAACAGTTGAGCTTGTCTAAAGAAAAAGTTAAACATACAACTACTGCTGTTCTTTATATTTCAATTGCTTTACTTTGCTGTAACCTCTACAATATGCAATAATGAACTGGCTCAATTAGGTTTAACTTTATGATAAACAACACTTTTTAAATTGTCTGTTGACATGATTTGACCAATGTGTCTGCCCATAATTACAAGGATCGATTATTGTATTTTTCAACATTAATTTATATTACACAAAATTCAGTCAGAATGAAGAGGATTTAAAGTGTCTTCACAAAAATGCTAGCTATCTATATATTTTATTCACATCACTATCTCAAGAACACATATTGTTATTCGAGATATTTTCTGAAAAATAAGTTTGGTCATGACCTGGCTCTTCCATTTTTACTTTCTCTATACGCACTATGTACATAGTGTATAGAGAATGTATTGCACTCCACCAAAAAATTCGATACCAAGATTTCACCGGAAATATATGTTTTAGGGTCCTCTTTATCTAAAAAAAGCATTTTCGGAAAAAGGTCTGTGTGTGTGTCCATGTGTCTGTGAAAACGATAACTCAAAAACGAAAAGTAGGTAAAATACCAAACTTGGTATTTAAGTTTAGTATCTTCCAGGGATGCGACATGAAGATTTTGAGAAAATTCCCCGCACCCCCAACTACCCTTTACAAGGAACTTTTTTCGAAAATTTTGATTTTCTCAAAAATGGCTCTAACGATTTTGATTAAAATTTTGTATATGAAAGATATTTACCTGACAAATGAAATGTATATCTTGAATTTTCTGGGAATAGCCTCTGAAGAGTAGTTTATTCTGGATGAATTTTACTGAATTTTGAATAACTGCTAAACCGTAAGAGATGGACAAAAACTTACTACACAAAAAATGTAGAGCACATTAAAACACACAATTTATGTTATATACATTTTTTTCGCGGAGTTCATCATTTTTGTGACATTCCTTATTTTTGGTTTCTGCTATGAAAAACATACATTTTTCATACAGGAATTTGTCAACTGCTGTCCATACAAACAAAGGAACTTCAGTGACATAGCAACCAGCTTTTGATTATCACTTTAACCTATGGTACTCCCTTATTTCACCTCTACTTACAAGGAAGCAAGTAATATGGTTATTTCTGCTAATGTTTTACTGATTAGCATGAAGTAAATAGTAGTATAAGCTTTTTAAGAATAATTTGTTGCAGGGATATAGAGAAAGTCATGTGAATGGTACACATCAGATTTTTTAAATTGAGTACTCCCTCTCTCTGTCTCTCATATGCACAACTTCAAAACTTACATTACCTGTACCTACCAAAGGTAAGCGGCAGAGGAAGTAAAATTCTGTCCCCATTGATAGCTTTTGAAAATTAATTATGTACATTACTCTTACTGTGTGATTAGAGATGCTTGTTTGTATAATGCACAATTTTTTTTTCTTAGAAGCAATAAAATATATTCACTTTCAGCTGTTAATCTCAAACTTAGTAGCACTACATTCTAAAAGAGTTATTGACTTTGTAACAATTGCTCAATATTAATGCAACCAAATATTCAAAATCTGATGTTACATTTACATGATCTTCTCTACCCTCTACAGTTTATGGGAGGCTATGTAACATATGAAAGTGATAATTAATGTTTATTTCCACAGAAGATGTGTGAAGGACAGGAGTTAGATAGCTAGTCAGAAAAATTCAAGGACATGGTCAGAATTTGAACCATGGATCTCCCTGATTGTCATAATAGTTGGTTAACTATGTACCCCAGAATTTAGAGTATTTAAAACCTTGTAAGTCACCATTGGTGTATGTCATTTCAAATTAATTTGAAATCTCCTTGTAGTTTAGCAGGAACAATTTGAGTCAGTTGGGGAATTTAATGTCTTGTCAATGTGTTACATGGTAGTTCAGTGGTTAGAGCAACCAGATGGAGAATGGGAGATCCATTTCAAATCCCGGCTATGATATTTAATGTTCAGTCTGATTCTACCTGTCGTATCCTTTGAAAACTTTTTTTCCTGTCTATCATTTTAATCCAGACAAACTTTTACAGAAATAGCTACATTACACATTTAGTTTTAGATACAAAGAGGACAGAGCAATACCCAAATGTTTAAGATCTCAATGCTATATTATGCTGGCCTTAAATTACATATTCTTTCCTTGTAATCACAGAAAAAAACTGAAAAACATTTTCAAAGAAGGACAACATTAAACAATTTGAATCATTAGTGACCAATATCTCAGAAATGGCCCATATCGTAAAAATGTTTTTAGAATAAATTGTGGTTTTTAAAGAGACCTACACTTTCATCTATTACTTAGAGTGTACCAGTTATACAAATTCCTTTCGAATGAAGTAGACTTCTCGGGGCTATCCCAAAAAAATCAAGACATTTTATTTATGATAAATATATTTTTAATATTGGATAGTATTTTAATCCAAATCGTTGGACCTATTTTTGGGAAAATAAAAATTTCAACAAATGTTACAAGTAAAGTTTAGCTTGGAGTGGGAGGATTTACTTGATCTTTATGTCACAACTTTGGAAGATATTAGACATGAATATGTTTTGTATTTATTCGACTTTTGAGTTATGCTGCTCATAGGTGCACACCATACATCCATCTACACATCTTTTTCTAAAAGTCTGAAGTGTTTCATTCAAATGATTTTCTCTATTCTGTAAAAAGCAATTCTTAGATATGTGTATTCCTTTATCTACTTCATTCTACTCAAGATAAATATTAGTAGAAAAGGTTTAATTACATATTTTTTTATTTGTCAAAGGGAATAAGGGAATACACTAGGCTAAAGCTACAGCCAAATGGCTGAGCTGGCTGCTATGTGATGTAATTGAAATTCTGTTCTATTTGCATATTAGGGATGAAAAAAAAGGGGGGACGGGAAGTTACATTGAGAAAAGTAATGGGAAATTTAACACAAAACAGGAATATCTTTGGAATGGTTAACTCCAAAAAAAGGTATTTGACATAAATAATTTGTGTTAATGAGATCTAGTTTTCTTGTGCAATAAGATTTTGTCCATCTCTTATAGTTATGAAAATCTCATCCAGAATGAAGAGGGCTTCAGAGGCTATTCCCAGAAAATTCAAAATAGAGATTTTATTTGTCATCTTTAATATAGGTTTTAATCAAAATCGTTAGAGCCATTCTTGAGAAAATCAAACATTTTGAAAAATCTTCTGAGTAAAGGCCAGTTTAGGGGCTTGGAGATTTTCTTGAAAATATTTGTGTCACATCCTTGGAAGATACTGAACTTAAATACAAATTTTGGTATTTAACTCACTTCCTGTTTTTTAATTTATGCTGTTTACAGACACACATAGGAACTTTTTTCTAACAAAATAATTATTTTTATTTAAAGGTCCTTAAAAGATGCATTTCTGGTGAAGTCCCTGTATCGCATTTTTGGGTGGAATAAAAATCTTTTTTTAGTATATAGAACATTGTACAAGGTAGGAATTAAAATTATTTTTTGGTTCATGGGTCCTCAAAAAATACATTTCTGGTGAAAGTTTGGTATAAAATTTTGGGTGAAATGCAATACATTCTCTACCTACTATGTAAGTGGTAGACAAAGTAGATCACATTTTACTCCAGGTCATAAATTATAAGGTTTTTAGACAGCTACAAATTTTAGAAGTCCATTTTCATTTAAATGTTCCAAAACTACTGAAGACAAAGATTATAGCATTCCATGACATTATTTCCTTATGATAATTGTCACTATCAGTTACTATCTGAAGAGCACTGCAAACACAAATATAACTGTACCAATGCCACTTCAAGCTTCACAATGTCAGTGTCAATACAGAGATTATTTGGTTGCTTATACATGAGAGTCTACATGAGAATCAATATTAATTACTTTCCTAAAGTAGAGGAACCAATGCATTTCACACAAAAATTTGATAGCCTGCCTGGGTAGTGTGGTGGTAGCATGTCTGCCTCATATTCAACAGGTCGTGAGTTTGAATCTCGCTAAGGTTGAGTTACCCGGATAAGGTTTTTTTCACGGTTTTCCCTTATCCTGAGAAGACAAATGTCGGTTAACTTTGAGCTCCGCAGACCCCAAGATCATCTGAGCATCATTTCACCAATTTCATTCATTGTCTGATATGACCAACTAGGTTAAAGGATGTTAAGCTAATAATAATAATAATAATAATAATAATAATAATAATAATAATAAAAATCATCGTTTATGAGTGGTGAAGCTTGCTGTATCCAAAAAAGCTGATGTTTTCCATTCACATGACTTTCTCTATATCTCTGCAACAAATTATTGTTAAAAAGCTTATGCTTCTATTTACTTCATGCTAATTGAGAAAAAAATTAGCAGAAATAGTATTATTACTTGCTTCTTTGTTTACAGGTAGAAGCAAAATAAGGGAGTACCATAGGTTAAAGTGATAGTCAAAAGCTGGTTGCAATGTGATTGAAGTTCCTTTGTTTGTAAAGTGATAAATTCCCGTATGAGAAAAGTATAAATATTTTAAAGCTCAAGGAATATCTCAACATTTTCTGTTAAGTTAGCTTTTGTCTATCTCTTATGTTTACCAGTTATGCAAAATTCCATAAAAGTCATCCAGAATGAAGAAGTCTTCAGAGGCTATTTATTCCCAGAAAATTGAAGATATAAATTTCGTTTGTCATAAACATATCTTAAAAATAAGGTATTTTCATCAAAACCATTAGAGCCATTTTTGAGAAAATCAAAATTTTCGAAAAATTTTTCATGTAAAGGGTAGTGGAGGGATTTTCTTGAAAATCTTCATGTCACATCCTTGTATGATACTGAACTTAAATACCAAGTTTGGTATTTAACATACTTTTTGTTTTTCAGCTATGCTCCGCACAGACCCATGCACACCTTGACATTTTTCTAAAAATGTATTTTTTGGTTCAGGGTATCCTAAAACATGTATTTCCAGTGAGATCTCGGTATCGAATTTTTGGTATATAATACCTTCTCTATACACTATATACATAGTATGTGTAGAAAAAGTTGCCCTCCATGGTGTAATGGTCACCATGCTAACTTCATATACAGAGTCATTGGTTCAAACCCGGCAGAGGACGATGGATTTTTTTCGGGCATAAAAATCCTTAGCATGGCTTCCTTTGGAAGGGAAGTAAAGTCATGGGTCATGTGTCGTAGATTTACGGCACATAAAAGAACCTCAAGTCTGATAAATAGGCCACTGAGCAAAATTAATCAGTCTTTCACACCCAATTTAGAATGGGGCACTGAGAACCACTGTAGTTAAACAGCATTCATAAATAAAACACCATTCCATTCCATTCTGTGTAGAAAAAGTAAGAAGGACAAACCTGATGTGTTTCACATAACTTTCTCTAGCTGTTCCATATACAAACTACTCCTGCAAAAGATTATTCTTTTATCTACATCATGCTAATAAAGATAAAAAGTTGCAGAATTGGCTTTATTCCTTGCTTCCTTGTAAGTAGAATGGAAATAAGAGAATATATTAGACTAAAGCAATAGTCAAATCTTTAAAAAGCTAGTTGCTATGTGAAACAATTGAGGATCAGTTTGCTTTGCATAGTCCCATTTGAGGAAAGTTAGTAGTTTAAAATATAACAAAATAACAATGCATATCTCGAAAATGCTCAACTCTACAAGAGAAACATATAAATCATATGTTTTAATGAAGTCTACTTCTTTTTCTTGTACTAAGTTTTTGCCTATCTCTATCAAAATTATGCAACACTCATCCAGAATAAAGAGTTCTTCAGAGGATATTCCCAGGGAATTTAAAATATACATTTTATTTAGGATGTAAATACCTTTATTTTAATCAAAATTGTTAGAGCCATTTTTGAGAAAAACACTTTTCAAAATATTTTCCATGTAAAGGGTAGTTTGTGGTGGGGGGGATTTTCTTAAAAATCTTTATCTCGCATCCTTAGAAAATACTAAGCTTCAAAACCAAGTTTAGTAATTAATGGTCCCCCAATTCTTAGCTCCAAGCTTTTACCAGCTACAATTCCAGATTATTAATTTGGATTCACATTTTGACTTTTGCACCTCTTTTGGAAAGGCACATTTAATGACAATATTGTTCGCTACATTCACAAGGTTCCATTGTTACATAGATGTTGCTGATTAGCTACATTTTTTAGACTGTAAATGCAGAAACAACTAAAACACCTGTATTTTGACTTTCTGTTCTATAGCATCCCTAATCAGTGGAAAAAATTATAAAGTTTTAAGTTGTAATAACGACTGATTTTAAGTGTCTTTTGCCCAACGATCAGCTGCCTTTTAGTATGCAAATTGTTGATAGTAATGAACTTTGCATGCACTGAGGCTACAAGTACTGAATTAAAGATAACTTACAATCAAGGTTTCATGTTATGAAGTCAAAACTTTCCAATATTGCATGTCAATTTTTTCCTAGTGATGGTGGGTACCTCCAAGAAAACCACTGAAGAAATAAATATCTGATGTGATCCATTCACATGACTTTCTCTACATCTCTGCAACAAATTATTGTTAAAAAATTTATACTCCTATTTACTTCTTGGTAATCGAGAAAAAATTAGCAGGAATAGTCTTAAAACTTATTTCCTTGGAAGTAGAAGTGAAATAAGGAAGTACCAAGGTTAAAGTAAAAGCCGGTTGTTATGTGACTGAAGTTCCTTTGTCTGTATAGACACGAGCTGACAAATTCCTGTATGAGAAAAGTATAAGTTTTTCAAAGCTGAAACCAAAAACAAGGAATATCTAAAAAACGATCAACTCCACAAAAAAACATGTATAAAACATAAATTGTGTGTATTAAAGTGCTCCACATTTTTTGTCCATCTCTTACGGTTTAGCAGTTATGCAAAATTCCGTAAAATTCATCCAGAATAAAGTAGTCTTCAGAGGTTATTCCCAGAAAATTCAAGATATACATTTTATTTGTCAGGTAAATATCTTTAATTTATGATATTTTAATCAAAATCGTTACAGCCATTTTTGAGAAAATCAAAATTTTCGAAAAAATTTCCATGTAAAGGGTAGTTTGAGGGGGGGATTTTTCTCAAAATTTTCATGGTTATAATTTGCATGAAAACTCTATGCATTTAAGGTACTATTAATAACCAACTCTGCTAGCAAACAGCATGCTTTCAAGGTGCCAAGCAGGTTCTCATCAGCATGTCAGAATGACATATGCACTCGTTCTTGAGTTGTAACTGCTACATATCATTTCATAAATTTGTGTGGCAAATAGTCTATCTACCTACTTTATTTTATTGTTCTGAAATTAGAGATGAGAAGCAGTTCTGTTTATTCCTGCAGGAAAAAAAAAAAAAAATTACTTTCTCATTATTAGTTCTTTTGCTTAAGATATTCTGTTTAATATTTTTAATGAAAACCTAAAGAGAAAGTTTTTATGCATTTCAGCATATAAAAAGAAACAATGAAAAAATATGCAAATGTAAGAACATAAATTTATCTGTGTATCACAAAAGGCTTGAGATTATTGATTAAAATCAAAAGCATATAGCATGACAGAACCAAAGATTAATATGGATTCAATAACAACTTATCTGATTTAACCTTAAATTATGTGATTAGGTTTTGCTAGTTTACTGTTGAATGGTTTTTTAAATGATAGTGGTGCCTTACTGGTGCTAGACTGATACTTTATGATGTGTGTACTTGTTCTTATCATGGTTCTTCTTTCCTTCTTTTTTACTATTACTTCTCTTCCTTATTGAGCTCTTCACTGTTTCATACCCCTTAGCTTCTGTTCATTCTCACTTTCTCTCAAGGCTTTCAAATATAAAATACAAATTATGTTTAACTGGTCCTTTAGTTCAGTCAGTATAGCATTAGCCCACTGAGCTCGTAGTCCAAGGTTTGGTTCCTGGCTAGGGGTTGAAATTTTTTCTTTAGCTAAAATTTAGAATTGTTCTAATCCCTACCCTCCCCAGGGTGTGAAAATGTGTGTTAAACATGTTTGGTTTTAACAATGCTGTCAATTTCCAGGATTATATAAGCACTGCCAGAATTTCATCCTGCAAGAGTTTTCTTACATACTGTAAATCTATTAACATGGAATTGTTGCTTTTAAACACACTTAAAAACCATCCATCTGGGCCAGATTCGTACCAGTAACCTTGGAACCAGTGCCTGACCAACTAAATATGTATTGTGTATGATCCAATATATAAAAACCCACAAAAAACATAAATTCAGTAACATATGTGTTAACATCATTGCCAATAGTCAATGTGTGCCAAATGTAAAAAGCATCAGTATGACACTGCAGATAATGGTGGGATGCAAGTTGAATAACATAAAAAATTATATTATATACTGATTTCTCTTTGTGATAAACAAAAAACCTTGTTCTCCAATCGGGTCTGGAAAATTGTTAATAAATTTAAATTAAACCCCGTTCCTGTCAAGAAAGTGTTTGCTATGTATCATAGACAAAGATAGAGAGGGAATCCCCAGTCTGCACAGCCTTTTGCTCTTTCGCATTAAAAACAGTTTGACTCTCATGACTTTGACCATGAATTCTGTTCATTTGAGTTCATAGGAATCTTGCACATCTCACTTGTTTTATTAATGCTTTATCTTCCAGAAACTCCTCTAAATTCTTCCCTGCTTCATTTATTTGATTCACTACTTCATTTTATAAACACATAACAATTTAACTCTCAAAATTAAAACAATCTGAACTTCAGCAACTGCAAGAACTGCTGCTTAACATGGCAAACACCAACAACAATATGCTCATAATAATAGTATTACCTCATTGTAGCCACCTAACAGATTTTATTTTTTATTTATTTTTTATTTATTTTATTTGTTTTTTTATTTAGATACCTAACAATTATTGTCACGTTAACAAAAACTGAAGTTAAATTAGGGTTGACGCAGTATAATTTAAAGAACACGTCAAACTTTTCCTTCTCGTTACTTTAAGTTGGTTGTTGAAACGGGAATCCATGTTAATAATGATATCTAAATATGCTGTGTATAAACAATGTCAGATACACACAGACAACAATGCAAAATACAAAACTATTTTCTTAAAGCCGCGCTTTTTGAAGATAACGGAAAACGTCACCAAGCCAGGCATTCGACACGTACCTGATATCGGGTTGGAGACATGAGGAGGGATAGAAATATATTGCTACAATGAAGAAGCCTGGCTATTTATCCGGTCTGGCAACATATAGGTACACAAGTTTGTCCCTCAAGTATCCCGAAAAGTTATTCTTAACTTACCCATCACTACCCAGACCACACTAAACGACGAGCATCGCAATTTAACACTGTCTTAAATTAGACCCCAACACGTTTTTGAACAGCGAAGGAGGTATCACAAAGAACGTTAAAAACAAAGCTGTTATTTGAATTTTGAATCAAGGGAGAAAGAATATACGGCAACACACACCAATTGGCGTTCAACGATGGCACGGCAGACATCAGTTAACGAAAGAAGATCCGCCGGTGAGATATTAATAAGAAATCCCAACATTAACGAGCGTCTATCCTCCATATCTGTTCCCTTAGCGTAGTGGAAGCGTACTTGCCTCTAGCGCCGGGGACCCCGGTTCGATCCTTGGTAACTGCATGGGGATTTTCTTCCCCACAAAAAGGATCCTGCGTGTGTCAGTATTAGATGGAGAAATAACGGTCGAAATTGCCAGAATTGTCCGATTATTGATATATCAGGCAGAATCGACAAATTCGTGAAATGCATCTTTATTAGAAACAAAGAGGCAGAGATTACAGACTAGTAAGTTTATTTTTATTTTTGTGTAAGAAATATTTTTTCTACACCATACAGGCAATCAAATATCAGCTCAATATTATAGTAATCAATAAAGTTTTAAAAATAATAGGCATTTACAAAGTACATTTCTTTAAAAGTACTACATACATTTATAAATATCGTCTCTTATACTGCATATTATTAAGTGCAATCAACTGTCTCTTTGATCATTGAAACACTTCTTGTTTGATTTTGCAGCATTAAGCATTTAGATATGTATATATATGTAAATCACAACATTTCATTGATTCGAAGCTGAATTTGCATTGAATTTCTGCTTTAAAAAAAACAAAAAAAAAACACACACACACACACACACACACACGAGAGACTTACATTTAGTGCGTCCACAGGACAATTTGGTGGCAAATATTTGAATCAGGAAAAGACGTTCGATTTAACTGCATTCCACAGTCCACAAAATATATGAATGATGATGCTGAGTATGATGGAAGACATTGGCGACTTCAGCAGCAGCAATTTTATCTACTTCGGCGGCATTTTTCTTCACACAAAAGTAATCCAATATTTTACTTTTAGAAAAATGTTGATTCATTGACCAATGTTTGCCACTGTTTTCATGGACATACACAGCCTTTAGTCTATCTTACTTTACCACACAACTATTTAAACACAATTTGCACTTAGTATACTCCCTACTACGCCCATGTTAACCACGTATATGATTTACCCCATTCTTGATTGTATATACACAGTCTTTTCTTTTTGGTTTCACCTGTTCCACACTTCCTCTTTAATTTCGAAACCATTTTGTCTGAATGCGGGGTTCAGGGAAAATGAACATCTGCAAAAAAAATACTTGGAAGCAACATGCGTAACAAGCTTAACAGTTAGCGGCCTCAAGTGAATGATACTGATGACTGGCGGATCGCGCTGAGGATAAGCCGAGAAGACATGTTGTGGGGATGCGAGAATTATGCGCTCTGCCAAAGCAACTATGTACTAACTGGTTATTGCTGCCCTATATTATGTAAAGTCTTACTACAATATTTTCAGATATATAAATAGCAAATTATTGTGAAATTGAAAATGGAAAAATAAATCAGATTCCCGGACAATTAAGCTTGGGTCCGGACTCCAGACAAATTATTTCTGCCCCAGACTGTCCGGATTAATTCCGGACGGATGGCAACCATACAAATAAGCAAGAATTGCAGCTAGCATAAGAGACATTATAAGAACTGCAGACAACATTAGACAGGAGATAGCAGACAGGAATCACAGAAAGGGCAAGAAGAAATCATACTCGAGACCTTTCAGTTACAGAAGGAGAATACAGAGGACGGTATTATTGTGGTACGACATTATGTAGAGAAAGAGGTACGTTGGTGGAGTACACGTGAAATCAAAAAAGGATAACATTAGAAAAGAGATAACAGTACTGTAAAAAGAAAATGCAAAAATAAAAAAAAAAAGTCTTATTCACATGACTTTCTCTAGATCTGTGTAACAATTTTTGTTAAAAAGCCTATTCTTTGATCTACTTCATACATTCGAGATAAACATTAGAAGAAACGGTCTTATTACTTAGGTCCTTAAAAGTAGAACGGAAATAAGGGAATACATTAGGCTAAAACCGACAGTCAAATATATTAAAATGTGGCTACCATGGGACTGAAATCCGTTTCTTTGCGTGGTCAGGTAAGTTACCTTATGAGAAAGGAATTTTGAAACTGAAAAAATAACAAGGAATATATCGAAAAAGGCCAACTCCGCGAAAAAAAAAATCTTATGTGTTTCATTCACGTGTCTTTCTCTACATCTCTGCACCAAACTATTGTTAAAAAGCACATGTTTCTGTTTACTTCATGCTAATCGAGAAAAAAATAGCTGAAACAGTCTTATTACTTGCTTCCTTGTAAGTACAAACGAAACAAGGGAGTACCATAGGTTAAAGTGATGGTGAAAAGCTGGTTGCTATGTGACTAAAGTTCCTTTGTTTGTATGGACAGGGGTTGACAAATTCCCGTTAGAGAAAAGTAGGTATAAGTTTTTTAAAGCTGAAACCAATAACAAGCAATATCTCAAAAACGATCCACTCCATGAAAAAAATCATATAACATAAGTCGTGTGTTTTAATGAGCTCTTCATTTTCTGTTAAGTAAGTTTTTGTCCATCTCTTATGGTTTGCCAGTTATGCATAATTCCGTAACATTTATCCAGAATAAAGTAGTCTTTAGAGGCCATTCCCAGAAAATTCAAGATATCATTTTATTTGTCAGGCAAATATCTTTAATGTGCGATATTTTAGTCAAAATCGTTAGTACCATTTTTGAAAAAATAAAAAATTTCGAAAAAAGTTTCATGTAAAGGGTAGTTGGGGCGGGGGATTTTCTTGAAAATCTTCATGTCGCATCCTTGGAAGATACCAAATTTAAACATCAAGTTTGGTATTCAACGGTCTTTTCGTTTTTGAGCTATGCTGTCTCCACAGATACATAGACTAACAGACACACACACATGAAACTTTTTCCAAAAATCCTTTTTTTTTTTTCTTTTTTGGATTCAGGGCGACCCAAAGCATGTATTTCCACTGAAATCTCGGTATCGAATTTTTGGGTGCATTACAATACCTTCTCTATACACTATGTACATAGTACATATAGAGAAAACAGAAATGTAAATGACATAAATTGTGTGTTTTAACGACATATACACTTATTGTGTAGCCAGCTTACCAGTTATGCAAAATTCAGACAAACTCATTCAGAATGAAGAGGTCTTTAGAGATTTTCCCATAAAATTCAAGATATACATCTTATACGCATGTAAATGTTTGAAATATAAGAGATTTTAATCAAAGTCGTTAAGAGCCAATTTTGAGAAAACCAAAGTTTTTAATTTTTTTCCATGAAACGGGTAGTTGTGGGTGGCGGATTTTCTTGAAAATATTCGTATCGCATCCTTGGAAGATACTGAACTTAAATACCAAGTTTGGTATTTGACAGACTTTTTGTTTTGGAGCTATGCTACCCAAAGACACACATACACGGACATTTTTCTAAAAATGGGTTTTTTTTTGGTTTTTTTTTTTTTTTTTTTTGTATTCAGGGAGTCTCATAACATGTATTTTCGGTGAAATCTTGACACTGAATTTTTGGATACAATACAATATTTACCTTCTCTATACATTATGTGCACTATGTTACTTCTATAGAGGTGAAAATGCAACAACTGAGCAAATACAGGAAAACTTGGACAAATAATTACAGAGAGTAAACGTAACGTTAGAATAAGAAATTGCAGATTGAAATGCAGCTATAGGTTAAATTAGGAGTTTGATAGATAGGATTGAAGCGCAATAGTTAAAGGGAAGATACCAAAGAATGAAAGCTGGAAACCCATGGCGAAGTAAGCACAGAAAATGTAATGAATTCAATGTACACCCAGCAAACGTGAGTGACTTTTGTACAAGACTCAAATGCAATTCCAAATTACCTACTATCAGAGCTTACAGCATCACAGTTTGGTGAAATAAATAGTCCAAAACAATTCATTTTAGATTTGGAGAACAAGTGTAACAAGTGTAGAGTATACTAAAACGTTAAAGTAATCATTGTTAAAGAAAAAAAAATGTAATTAAAAGGAAAAAGTTAAGATTGGCTCAAAGTAACAGCAAGAGAAGAAAAAGTTACATGTAAATAAAAAAGGAGTTTTTAAATAGGCATTGGAACCCACCCAGCAGAGTATAGTCAAAATATAACTGGCGATTGGCAAAGTTGGCCCCAATGCTAATGGGAACAACAAACTATTTCCTACGGTTAGTCCAAAAGAGCAACTAGATAGAACCACCAGTAAAAAAAAATAAGTCGCCACGCAGTTGGCAATCAACCACTTTCAGAACAGATACATAACAATTTAAGTGTAGTAAGCACAGGCTCATTTTAGCGAGTGCTGAATTTTGAGCCTTTGAAGTATCAGCTACTAGTCATCCGACAGAAACCCAACAGACCCATTATAGCCAAGTAGAATTTCAGAATGAGGGAGTTTTGGGAAATGGTCTCGATGACACCAAAATCAACCATAATTGCGCAACCAGACAAGAAATGTATTACAGAACTCCGTACGAAACAGCAATAGGTTTCCAGAACAATAGATTGGGTTGGAGACAAGGCAATCAAAGAGACAATTTTAAATACAAGAAAACAAGTATACATTTAAATCACACAAAAAAGCGTAAAAGGGAGGCAGCATAGGTATACAAGAAATTAGAAATTACAAAAATAACAAATTCAACGTGCCAAATATAAACTTAGAAATGGATCTCCTCGAAGAGAAAATGACATAGGAAAAACAAAACTGAAAGATGCAGAAGACATTCTTGCACTAACAGCTCTCTAGTCCGACCATGGTGTATTGCAACCAAAAGTCGCCCAAACAACATGCGGAAAATTGAAGAGTGGTGGTTATAAGGGATTGTTAACAGTCAGCGACAGGGCATACGAAAGTAATGAATATGCAACAAGAAGACCCATTTTAAACAACAAAGCACAGTTAATAAAAAGGGAACTGTAAAGTAAATATATAAGAACCTCCAAGAATTAATATTACTTAAGGTTTGTCACGCACCAGTAAGGAAATGTTAGACATTGCAGCAAGAAGAAGTGTATGCAGCTACTGTTTTTATATAATGTAAGCCTATCTTTATGTCTCTTACGGTCTGTGGGGTAACATGTAGGGTACCCATTGGGAAACTTAAGCATAAAATTACACAGCCAATAATGTTAATACAATAGGAAAGTACAATTTTGAAGCAATGTTCACAGTTATATCAAGGCTCATAGTAGATTTAATTTTGGGGAAAACAAAATTATATTTTCAGTTGAAAGAGGTACATAATCAAAGCGCGGAACCTAATGTGTTGCACCATTTGTTAACAGGTAGGTATATCCCAAGGAGAATTTATTTACAAGACAACGCATTCTTCATTGCATTTTTACATATTGAATTGAATTGAATTGAATACCAGTTATAGTTAACGAACAATGTATGAACCGTGTAGCTAGGAATGCATATGACCAGCATCAATGGGCTGTCACAAACCTATTTAACAAGTCTACATAAGAAAACATAAAATTATTATAAATATCGGAACGAAAATAAAGCGTTTACCAATAAAGCTTGTCTCCTTCATTTACACAGAATAGAAACAAATCATTATGTTTGACGAATATGTGGAAACAGAAGTCTTCGAGTAACAGTGGACTAAATGAGGTAGACCAGACAGATTAACTACAATGTGGTTGCGATTTGTCATATGCTGAATGTAAAATATGCATTCATACTTACATTTGCAATTTCTCTTATTCTACTAGAAATGTAATAACTTGTAAACTTATACATGCTGTCAGACGAAAATTAATTGAGCTCTTCAAAATCCAATGATGCATAACACAGTGAGCCTGTAATTGAATTAAAGAAAAACTTCCAAACGACATTAAACAAGAAGAGCAATTAAGGGGATTCGACAATCACCACGATGAAATGAAACAGGCTAATCTAAAGCAACAATTGGAAATATCCCAACGAGGTTCAGTCCACTTGATAGCTCGAATCAATTAATAGAGCGATTAGGACATTAAACCGACAAAGAAACCTATAACATGAAAATATATCTTCCTTCAAAATCACAGCCGTTAAGTTCAAAAGTACATAAATTTGAGCGTCAACTACTACGGCGTTCAAAAAAAAAAACAACAAAACAAAAAAAAAAAACGTCCTCGTCAATACGAGTGTGACGTCCCAGTGAGAGCAAACAAGTGTTGGTGCTTCAGTAACACTCCACAAGTGGATGCATTTGTTTGTAAATAATCCTCCGCCTTGAAAAAATCCAGTCTGTAGTTGTGGACTAAAACTATTTATCCATTCTGAAAACACACATCGTCTGTTTGCAGTAAAGAAACAAAGAAACCTATAACATGAAAATGTCTCTTCCCTCAGAATTTTTAATCCTTCTGGATTTACAAAACACGAGAGTAGGCCACACTATTTTACACATTATGATGATGTTTGTTGTATCCTGTTGGTTTAAGGGAGGGCAGAATCCTCTCCTTCTTGAAACATAATTTTAATTTCCACCTGGTCGCTAGATGGTAGCACTGCTGCTTAGTTCATGAGAAGTTTCTGCTATCTAGCGATGTTAGTGCTACTGTTAGTTTATATCTTCATATCTTTCTGTGCAGAACAGCGATAAAACAATATTACATGAATCAATTACTGTTCCTACTAGAAATTAGCAAAGTTATCGATTATCTTTACAGTAATCAAAGTTAATTTTATTGGAATTGTACTAGATTTATATATGTAAATACACTACGCATATGTAAATGAGCATGTATATGAACTTACTTCGAGATCCAAGTGAAGTATACCACCATGCCTACACTTGCTTATTCTGATACGCCATTCATGTGCTTTTATACATGTTAAAACGCAGATTTAAAGATTATTCCTGTTAACGAGTGAGTAGTGCTTTAACATTTGTCCAAGTAATGCAAAAGTCCTGCTTACATAGAATTGATAACTTGTATAACGCGAAAGATATTGAATGTAATACACATGCTTGATTTATGGTTAAGGAACAAGAGCATGTAAATCATTTGCAGAAAGGGTACAAACAGTTAAAGAAAAGAGTTAAACATACATCTAACCTCACATATAATATTAAGAAGTTTGATTCTTACGATCAATATAGTGACGACAATAAGGGTAAAAATAACATGGTTTGTAAGACTGATCCATCAGGACAATAATCATTATAAACGTTCAGAATAGCAAGAAATGGCACTATATTTTAAAAGCTACTGTAAGACAAACAACAACAACAACAATAATAATAATAATAAGCAATGAAATACTATCACTATTTGGTGCATACATTTACTATTCTTAGAACAAATTTAAAAATAAAAACCAACTAAACAAAAACAAAATATATAAATGTTAAGAATAGTCTATGGTATAAGGAAACGCTCTTCTATACGCTTTCTTTTATAAATTGTCTTATTTTCTGAAAAGCAAGTTATCGAAATCAAATCGATTAATTTTTCTGTTAAACGATGTCAGCAAAATCCGGTAGATGATAGTGGCGCGCCATTGCAACACAACTACTATATGGCGACCTAAAGGGTGGAATTTAAAGGAACTCCTCCCTGCTTGGTTGACGAGTGCCAACGGTGTCAATTTTGACAACATAGGTTTCTTTTTATATTTCAGTTAGGTATTAATTTGCTTTCAAGAAAGGAATATTTTAAAACTATAGATTCGTTTCTTATTATTTAATCTTATATGTGAAGAGATCTTTGACTAAATATTTTTGTGAGGAATTTGCCTCAAACTATGTTTTTTCCGTTGTCGTTAACCATGCCAGAAAACGAAACCTTTGAACATAAAATTCGATTATAAATCGCAGAGCTTAATTAGGGATAAACCTCGACAGCTAGTAACTATTGACACACATGAGAGTTGCTAAAGGGCGCATATGGATACTGACATATATTTGT
Source organism: Hymenopus coronatus (assembly GCA_030762935.1). Lineage (NCBI taxonomy): Eukaryota > Metazoa > Arthropoda > Insecta > Mantodea > Hymenopodidae > Hymenopus > Hymenopus coronatus. Next base: position 20,565,761 of record CM060897.1, on the reverse strand, counting down.
CATGATTGATATCTATACCAAATTCATAAAGATGTATCCAAGGAAAAACAACCTAAGCAGCATGTTTAAAGAAGATTCTTGGTAATTATGGCAAATCAGAGGCGTTTCTATCCGATGACGCCAGTGCAAGAAATTCAAAGAAATATTGGACCAGAATTCTCTAAGGTTGCTGCTGCGTTGTCAATATATATCTTCAAGCAAATCCACGCGAAATAATCACGAGGGCATATAAATTAACTTTCCCATACTCCGCAAAGAAAATCAGCTAGGTTGAGTGAAATTTTGCAAATATATTGAATGCTTAATTAACAATTCTGTAAATAGCACCACAAATATGTACCAATAAAACTGCTAACGGCGAAACAATCTGGACCTATGATACAAAGGTTATCACAAACACTAGACTTAAATAAGAAGACGTAATTAGAGATGCACATTACTATTCTGAAGAATCCAAGAAAAATCTGAAAAATGGAAGAAGAGAATAAAAGGACAGATACAAACGGATTCAGTTGTAGGAGATTTGTTATTAGTTCGATTGAAAAAAAATTAGATGCACAGAGGAAACAACACTACAGAGTACAATTATTAACGTAGAAACAATCTATAACAATTATACAAATATATCCAAATTATTACTTGCAAGCTAAAGAATCCTACAGTCAAAAAATCAGTAGGAAATTACCATTTATATTGTTAAGAACATACAAGGAATGATTGAACTGGTAATGTTCTCAAAGAGAGAAAAATGATAACAATGGACCTAACTAGGTTTAAAAACAATCACAAGTAATATATAAAAAGACAGATGAATCAAAGTATTCATACTCGTAACTTTGTATAGAATGATGCATATAACCTGTAAATATATTAGATTTAAGTTATTCAATCACACAGTGTAGTGAAATGGTGATAGCGCAAAGTTAGAAATCATCTACATAATGAAGGCTTTCATAACGAGGTGACTAACATGTATAACAGGAAGCTCAAAGTAACCAAAAACTGTTTTGAAAGATTCGACTCTCTCTCTCTCTCTCACACACACAAAATGAAATGTATGCATACCTAACTATATAATTTTAAGGTTTATTATTTTGTGCAGATTTTGGGGGTGATTCCTTACAAAAAGTACATTTGATTTGCAAACAAAAATCACGTTTTACGGGGATATGTAACAGTAATTAATACCTGAATGTATGTTGATAATTGTATATAAATATGATGTATGTAAACCATGCCAGATAGACGCAGTACAATAATGTAACATATTAAACCAAAGCCGCGCGGAAAATAACGTCACCAAGCCACGCACGGACAGGCAACCGTCACTTACCTGACATTGGGTTCGCGACACGAGAAGGGATCTACAATGGCTGAAACACCCTGGTCATTTATCCAGTAATAATAATAATATAATAATAATAATACCTTTATTGTCAATAGACTGCAATACAGTTTCTGACATTGTCACAAATTCATATCTGACAACTATACATATGTATGTTTCTAGTAAACCATATTCAAGCTCGCTCCCAAGACCACAGTAAACGATGTGCATCACGAGAATAAACCGCCTCAATGTCACATGGTAATTATAACCAATCGGCGTGAAACAGCAGTAATACAAGAACATTAATCAAGTCCTTCCTGTCTTGTTAAGTGCTTCCTAATTAGACCATGCCCGTACCCAGAAAAATTTCGGGAGGGGTTTCCCGTAACCTATCTAAACGTAAGAGTGCCCTACATAGTTACCATGAACCTCTTTGCCTGAAAATGTGATACTAGCAGTAGACGGGTACGAACCTAACGACATTTTCCCACATTCGGTCGATCTGAAATTAAACGTCTAAAAAGGGGCTTTGCCGTGGCCGAGCGGTTTGACCACTCGCCTCTAACCAAGGCGGCCTGGATTCGATCCCAGGCGATCGCATGTGGGATTTGCAGTGGATAAAGCGGCGCAGGGACGTGCTTTCTTCTTATTCCCCCGTCATCGCATTCCACTAATGCTCCACCTTTATTCCATATATCGCCAGTGCCATCGACTGCGGTGTCATATGTAGTCAAAGCGGGTGTTAAACACTATGAAAAAAAAAACGCGTGAAGCTTCTGGGAGAAGGTTGGTTGAACCCTCAACCCCTCTAAATGCAGCCCTTAATTAGAACCTTAGTTTAACATTAGTCTTAATTTAATTTATCATAATCCTGCCATAACTTAAAGTCTTTGGCAATGTCAAATTTACCCCTTCCCATTGTTAACTTTGGAAATTATAATCAGTAGGTGTGAAATAGTATCTTAAACTAATGTAAAACCCCACCAATAGAGTCCTTCCCATTACGCCTTTATAGCTACCTAATTACCTCTTAGTTTACAGCATTTAACCTCACGTCACGTTCCATTTAAGCTAAGCTCATTATATTCCCTGCATAAGAAATGTAGCATTGATATGCTCCAAACCCATTATCGTTACAACGTCCTCAACTCAAATAATAAGTAGGAAAAATATTGTATTCCACCCCAAAATTCGATGTCGAGATTTTCCGAAAATATATGTCCGGAGGTACATGAATTAAAAAAAAAAAAAAAAAAAGTATTTTAACTATGCGCCTATTTCCTGCTACCGTGAATTATTGCCGGCGGCTTCCTTTCCATGATCAACCCACTGTCATACCTGCGTGAGTGAACACGTGTGCGATCGACGGGCGCAATGTCACACCTCCGTGTAATTTATACTTGCTCAATGTCTCTACTTCTGGACATTTCTCGACAAATCTGGCAACATCACTCAGTTATAATCGGAGAAAAAAAATTCTTTTCACCCAGTGCCGCTTTCCCACAGTCTCCAACTCATTCACATACCTTAGGAGAATTGAGTGCATGAGCACCATTACCTACTTGGGAGTGAATGTAGATAAGGGCCTAACTTTTTGGGGAGCACATCAGGGACTTGAGCTGTCGTGGCGCGGGAGACAGGCCTCCACATATCCGATGTTGGTTCCCCTAAAGTTGCGCCTTTTGAGAGTTCTCAGTCCCATTTTACTTTAAGCCTGCGAGATCTGGGGCATGACGGCAGATTCCAGTCTTCTACTACTTCAACGGGTGTACAATAGGTGGCTTCGGGCTATCTATTCTGTTTCTTTTCTTTTCCTATCCGACGCCTCAGGACTCCCCTGTGTGAAGGAGATTTGGTGCCGGACAAAATTCTTCGACAGCTTACCTTTGCATCGGGACTGTTGGGGATTATAAACCCAGATCACGCCGCTTCAGGCTACACCGGTTTATGGGAATCTCCGATAACAACGGAGCAACTAAGGTTGAGCTCCTATGCAATCCTTCTAAGAATTGCTTGGGCCTTAAAATTTAAATAACACTTCAAAATTATAAATTTTGCAATTATCTTACATCAGCAGCGTACAAAGGCCGTTACACCATTACTGACACCCGTTGAAGAACAATCTTGCTACCTCCCGTCACTCCATTCACCATGCAATCCCATATTCCCGACAGTATGGGGTTAATAAAGAAATTTTACTACCCTGGTGTCTAGAGTGGGATTAAACGCTACGATGGAAATGTTGAACACAGTTCTAACTAAAATAAAGACCAAGAAATCAGGAATGGAGAAGATTAAAGTGAAAATGGAATCTGGGATGGAGAAAATGGAACCATAAAGGAAGACGGAGCTATCACCAACAGCGAGGAACAACTCGCCGGCGTGAGGGAGGTCATGGAAAAGCTTGGTGGAATGGTGAAAGACCGTGGCCAACACGTTAACGTCTTCGAGGATATTGGGGAACATTTAACAATCTGGAGGGAAGGTTCGTTGAGGCGCCAAGGAAATGGTCACGCAACATGTGCACTCATCAAACTACATAAATACAACAGGATATCAAACTTTGAAGTCTTTCGCCAAGTTCGTTATCCCTCATAACGATGGTCAGTGGAGAAGGAAGCCGCACAACTGTTAGTCAAACTCCAGGACGGGCAGAAAAGTACTAAATGCTATTCCAACGTCCACAGAAATCTGGTAGCCCCTCGAAAGTCGGTTCCGGAAGCGTCGCTTGGCTACAGCCTACCGCAGTCAGCTCAAGTCAAGGATGTTACAACCAGATGAGATGTTGCCCTGTAATTTGAACAGCTGGTGGAGCTTCTCCTTAGTCGATGAGGTCCCAAACGCCATAGGGACTTTCTGTTGTCAAATTTTTAGAAATTACAGTATTGCACAAGTAGGTATTTGAAGAGTTTGTTTTTACTTTGATTTTAAGTGGGGAAGCTGTTGTATGTTTTGATGGCACTATGTAATATACTTTTTATTCCATATTTGGTAGAGTTAACTGATTCTATACATATGTGATTGGCTGATCTCTTTTCTGTTTGATTACAGAGTTTGTACATAGGAGGTTAATTTCAGTTTTGTACATGAATAAAATATATGTTCCATTCACATGATGTCCTCTAGTTGTTCGGTAAACAAACCTTTCATTCAAAACATTAATCTGTTATCTACATTATGCTAATCAAGATAAACATAAGCAGAATTAATCTTATTACTAGCTTCCTTCAATGTAGAAGGGAAATAAGAAAATGCACAGGCTAAAACGATAGCCAGTCGCTATATGGAACAATTGAAATTCCAATCTCTTAGCTTTGCTCAGAGGCCTCTTATCAGGCTTGAGGTTCTTTTACGTGCCGTAAATCTACGACACGGGACCCACAGCTTTACTTCCCTTCCGAAGGAAGCCATGCTAAGGATTTTTAAGCCCGAAAAAATCCATCGTCCTCCGCCGGGTATGAAGTTAGCATGGTAACCATTACACCACGGAGGGCGATGGTAAGTCCACAAGGTAACCGAACTCGCTACATACCACGTTTAATGGTTAAAATTGAAATCAATAATCCAAAATGTCTCGAAAAAGGTTAACTTTACAAGAAAAATCTGATATGTTCCATTCACATGACCTTCTCTACATCTCTGCAAAAATTATTGATAAAAAGCTTATGCTTCTATTTCCTTCATGGTAATCGAGAAAAAAAATTAACAGAAATAGTCTCATTACTTGCTTCCTTGAAAGTAGAAGCGAAATAAGGGAGTACCATAGGTTAAAGTGATAGCCAAAAGCTGGTTGCTATGTAACTGAAGTTCCTTTGTCTGTATGGACAGGAGTTAACAAATTCCTGTATGAGAAAAGTGTAAGTTTTTCATAGCTAAAACCAACAACTAAGAATATCTCAAAAACAATCAATTCCATGAAAAAAATGTGTATGACATAAATTGTGTGTTTTAAAGTGCTCTACATTTGTTGTGTGGTAAGTTTTTGTCCATCTCTTACGGTTTAGCAGTTATACAAAATTGTACCAGAATAAAGCAGTCTTCAGAGGCTATTTCCAGAAAATTCAAAATATATAGGTAAATATCTTTAATATACAATATTTTAATCAAAATCGTTGGAGCCATTTTTTAGAAAATCAAAATTTTCAAAAAAAAGTTCATGTAAAGGGTAGTTTGGGGTGAGAAAATTTTTCTCAAAATCTTCATGTCACATCCCTGGAAGATACTAAAGTTAAATACTAAGTATGGTATTTTACCGACTTTTCGTTTTTGAGTTATCGTGTTCACAGACACACGGACCTTTTTCTGAAAATACTTTTTTTGGATACAGGGGACTCTAAAACATATATTTCCAGTGAAATTTCGGTATCAAATTTTTTGGTGGAGTGCAATATCTTCTCTATATACTATGAACATAGTACGTGTAGAGAAAATAAAAATCTGATGTGTACCATTCACATGACTTTCTCCATATCCCTGCAACAAATAATTCTTAAAAAGCTTATATTTCTATTTACTTTATGCTAATCAGAAAAAATTAGCAGAAATAGTCTTATTACTCGCATCCTTGTAAGTAGAAGCGAAATAAGGGACAACCGTAGGTTAAAGTGATAGTCAAAAGCTGGTTGCTATGTCAATGAAGTTCCTTTGTTTATATGGATAGGAGTTGACAAGTTCCAGTATGAGAAAAGTATACGTTTTTCATAGCAGAAACCAAAAATAAGGAATGTCACAAAAACGACGAACTCCACGAAAAAAATGTATATAACATAAATTGTGTGTTTTAAAGTGCTCTACATTTTTTGTGAAGTAAGTTTTTGTCCATCTCTTACGGTTTAGCAGTTATTCAAAATTTAGTAAAATTCATCCAGAATAAACTACTCTTCAGAGGCTATTCCCAGAAAATTCAAGATATACATTTCATTTGTCAGGTAAATATGTTTAATATCCGAAATTTTAATCAAAATCGTTAGAGCCATTTTTGAGAAAATCAAAATTTTCGAAAAAAGTTCCATGTAAAGGGTAGTTGGGGGTGGGGGGATTTTTCTCAAAATTTTCGTGTCCCATCCCTGGAAGATACTAAACTTAAATACCAAGTTTGGTATTTTACCGACTTTTCGTTTTTGAGTTATCGTGTTCACAGACACACACACACACACACGGACCTTTCTGTGAAAATGGTTTTTTTGGATATTGGGGACCTAAAACATATATTTCCGGTGAAATCTCGGTATCAAATTTTTGGTGGAGTGCAATACTTTCTCTATACACTATGTACATAGTGCTTATGGAGAAAGTAAAAATGCGTATGACATAAATTGTGTGGTTTGTGTCATAAGTTTTTGTATATCTTTTATAGTTTGCCAGTTACATAAAAGTCATTCAAAATGAAGAGGTCTTCAGAGGCTATTCCCAGAAAATTCAAGATATACATTTTGTTTGTCATAAAAATATCTTAAAAATAAGGTATTTTAATAAAAAATGTTCCATGTAAAGTGTAGATGGGGGTTGGGGGAGGATTTTCTTAAAAATCTTTGTGTCACATCCTTGAAAGATACCAAACTTAAATACCAAGTTTGGTATATAACTGAGTTTTTGTTTTTGAGCTATTCTGGACACATACACACACACACACACACACAGACACACATGCACGCCTGCCCACCCACCAACACACACACACATAAACCTTTTTCTGAAAATGCTATTTTTGGATTCAAGGGGATCCAAAACATGTATTTCCAGTGAAATCTCGGTATCAAATTTTTGGGTGTATTACAAGACCTTCTCTATACACTATGTATATAGTATGTGTAGAGAAAGTAAAAATTGTTAAACACTTATAATACAAAAACAGTAGGCTTACTTGAGTAATAACTGAAGAACAAAGAAATTCTGGGTCTGAGAAATATTCTAGTTATATGGCCACATCCATCTCCTAAGAAAAAACAAATATTGAAGTTTGATGCCGAGTGGTAATGAATTGGGCCTATGTTAAAACAGGAGAGGACTAACATTGCCAAACAAGCACTGGATTAGAGCAAACAAGGCAAATTACAAAAAAGATAGGTAATTAGAATAACATTTAGCTTACACCACTTGCTTCAAATCTTATTGCAGAGTTTGAAATACCAATTGGAATAACACTGTGAGGCACTGTAATAAATTATAAAATAGATTGAGTTGGTCAAACACTCTATGGCTTCACTTTCCTAAACTTTATTCCCGATGCATTTCACCTTCAGTTGAAAGCATCATCAAGAGTCAACATCTGATGATGCCTTCAACTGAAGGTGAAACAAGTAAAACTCATAAAAATTTATATTTTGAAATACCATTTGCAAAGAATTAAAGATATTAGCATTATAAAGGTGTGTGCAACATTTTATGTTTGTATTCATACTAGTTTTGAATAAAAAGGTACCTGCATTCATATTGAAAATTGTATGTTTAGGAAAACAAAGTTTAAAGATTAAAATGTAGGGTATTCTACATGCACCAAGCTTTAGTATTTAAATTTTAAATATCAGTTATGTACCTTACAAAAGCAAAATATAGTATTGCACACATGTATTTACTTTTTATTAAAGCAATAATATTTTTACTTTCTATGTACATAATGTATAGAGAAGGTATTGTAATGCACCCAAAAATTCAATACCAAGATTTCACCAGAAATACATGTTTTGATTCCCCCTGAATAAAAAAAAGTATTTCTCAAAAAAGGTCTGTGCGTGCGACAGCATAGCTCATAAACGAAAAGACCCTTAAATAACAAACTTTGTATTTAAATTTGGTATCTCCCAAGGATGGGACACAAAGATTTTCTTGAAAATCCCCCCACCCCCAGCTACCCTTTACATGGAACTTTTTTTGAAAATTTTGATTTTCTAAAAAATGGCTCTAACGATTTTGATTAAAATATTGTGCATTAAAGATATTTACCTGACAAATAATATGTATATCTCAAATTTTCTCGGAATAGTCTCTGAAGACTACTTTATTCTGGATGAGTTTTACGGAATTTTGTATAACTGCTAAACCGTAAGAGAAAGACAAAAAAGCTTACCACACAAAAAATGTAGAGCACATTAAAACACACAATTTATGTTATACACATTTTTTTTTTTTTTGTGCAGTTGATCGTTTTTTAAATATTCCTTGTTTTTGGTTTCAGCTTTGAAAAACATACCTTTATCATACAGGAATTTGCCAACTCGTCTCCATACAAACAAAGGAACTTCAGTCACATAGAAACCACCTTTTTGACTATCACTTTAACCTATAGTACTCCAGTTTTTCGCTTCTACTTACAAGGAAGCAAGTAATAAGACTATTTCTGCTATTTTTTTTTCCGATTAGCATGAAGTAAACAGAAGCATTGCCTTTTTAACAATAATTTGTTGTACAGATGTAGAGAAAGTCATGTGAATAGATCACATAAGATTTTTTTTTTCTAATTTTTTTTTAAAAATGTTGCAACTATCTCCCCTTAAGAATATGTAAAAGAAATATATTGAAAATTGCATCACATGGATAAATGTTGAACAAATATGTGGGTTAAGAAATCGATATGGGTGTTTAAAATATTTAAAAAATGAGAAATGTTGAAAATGTTTTAGCATCAGAGATCAGAAAATATAAATTTCCATGCATTTTTTACTTGTTTTTGGCGTTTCCGTGTTTTCTTAATTTAAATAGAAGTTGAACGTTATTAAAATGATTTCATTAAAAATATTCTATTCCATACTCACATTTTTGTTGCAGTAAGTACACATCACCAGCTTTCCATCCGTTTTAAAACACTTAAATTCGGTCACCCAATCATGAATTCCAGCTTTAGGCATATCTTCTGTCTTTCTTAACAGCTGGCCACAAAATTGTAAAAAGTTATTACGCTGACTGGAAATGTTTTTACCACTAGCTCACTTGCTCGATGTCCACTAATTGTGTGGTACCTTTGTAAGTTGGCATACAAGCTGTTAATTGCTATTTTGGGAAAATCCACATGTTCTGGTCCACTTGGAGGGAGTAAAAAGAGAAAGTTGTAGCTACCTGCCTTGTGGAAGAAGATTGTTTGATGCATTTCCTGGAAAGAGTGACCTGAATTTTCTTAATGTATTCTGCAGAAAACTGCTGGGATAGAATATCCAAAAAGTGAGGTTAATTACTAGTGGATATTATTTTAAAAGCAAAAAATTGGAAATCTTATAAAATATGAAGATTTAACCAAAATATTACGATATATGATTTTATTGACAGGTTCATTGAATTCTACCTACAGAAAACATAAAAATACTAGTTCCCATTAGTGATAGCAAGCATGGTATAGATAAAATTTCATATTTTACATGTCTCTAGAGCTGATACACAGATGTATCTTTCAGAAAATGTGAGGGGTTTATATTGGTTTTGCTGAAGTGGACCTTACAAAAAACTCACCTATTCTGTCTGGCTGCTGCTTAAGCTGTTCTGCCTTAGTGTTTCCTGAGCAAGTAAACTTCAATTTTGATGGCCAGTTTCCATGCGAACTCAACTGCAGCTATACATCCCAGTTCAGTGTGCACCTCTCGGAGTAGATGGTCAATACCTTTTTGATCCTGCACTCCTAGTAGCCCGACAACACATTCTAGACTATGTTTGTTCCCAGAAAAGTTTGAGCTCTCATTTCACACATCAATCCTGTTTTACTTTCTTTGGAAGGGAGAGAGGTGTTAAAATAGGAGCTTAAAGATTATGTTATTTCATCACACAATATGATGCAAAGATATTTTCATGCAATTTTCATAAAAAACACATGAATTTCATATTTTTATACACAATGCAGAACATGATTTCTTTCTTATTTTTGTTTTTGTAATAAAGTTATTGCAAAATGAAATCACATTTAAACTCACTTTAACACTATTTGTTTTTAAATCTTCTAAAATACAATTTGTCAAATTTCCTATCTTTCAATTGCAAAATGTATTATTAACAATAAATTAAAAAACAATCTGACACTTGACATTCCGTCCACATTTTCCTGCATATGTGAACTACGTAACATATTCAAAGCACGGATCTTGTTTCTAAGCTTAGTCATAGAAACCAAGAGCATAATCACAACTCTGCCCTCATCTTTATACAGTCTGTTAAAATGTAATGCAGTCTAAGCATTTCGGGGCAAAATAAAAAAAATTACAAATTGTTTGAAGCAATTTTATCATTCATGAAGCATTTGTTTCTTTATCTATTACTTCTGTTGTGTTCCCAATCCACCAAAGCTTAAGGCTTGTTTCTTCTTTGGCTGTACTGCTCTCTGTGGAATCACTGTCCTCGGAATCCGAAGATAATTCCATTTTAGGTATGTGTCGTTGCCCTGAAGCAGTGGCTAATATTGGATACTGCTGATGTATGCTGAAAATAAAATACTTGTAATCATTGTGTTGCTGTTCTAGTTACAGATACTTGATTTTGACACATGACCCTATTATGAGGAACTGCTTAGCTGGCTGTGTGCTGTTTCTAATATGCTCTATTGCCCCACCACTTCCCCTCCTCTCTGTGAGCTAATAATCAGTTGATGTGAAGTCTGTGCAGAAATTAATACATTGTGGGACATGTGTTTCAGTGTTATTGTGTGTTATGTCAAAAAGTCCATGTATTCACTTTTTTACCATGGAAGTTTGAAAATGGTGTTATTATAATCATTTAATTTGATGGGTTGATTAATTACACTAAACAACCTGACTTGGGATTTTTGGTAGAACATGTTTCAGAGGAATAATTTCCTTCATTTTCAACTGGACATCGACCAATACCACAAGCAATTTGTCAATGTCTGGTTGAAAATGAAGGCAACTAGTCCTTTGAAACATGTTCTGGCAAAAAGCCCAAATGTTGTTTAGTGTAATTAATCAACTCATTGTCAAATTAAAAGTCCATATATATTTTGGCACATAGAATCTTCATGTATGAGAGCAGGAGAAGCAGCAATGAGGCTGTTAAAGGATGTCTAATAAAATGCCAGATATACAGAAGAAATGACTGGAGAGGGTATGCAACTCAGTAGTTGAGGCTCGAATGTTTGAAATATGGGGACTTGAAAATAGGTGGGAAGTTATGGATTTAGAACATAGGAAGTTTTGGGATTGCCGGTAGCAACAACTAATGAAGTAGCTCAAACTGACATGGGAAGAGTAGCAAGAAGAGGATTGATTATGGAAAGAGCTTTGAAATGCTACAATAGGACCCTGAATTTAGGAGAAGATAATTTGTTAAAACAAATGGAGGTTATATTGAGTGAAGTTAGAGTAATAATCATTCCAGTTTGCGCATATGTTAAAACAATGTTTAAAATTGCCCGCCAGGGTAGCATATCTGTTTCACATTCAACAGGTCGAGAGTTCAAACTTGCTTAGGGTGAGTTACCCAGATAAAGCTTTTTTTTGGGGGGGGATTTTCCATTATCCTGAGAAGATAAATGCCTAGTAACTTTAAGCTCCATGGACCCCAAAATCATTTCAGCATCATTTCACCAATTTCATTCATCTTCCGATATGCCCAATGAGGTTAAAGGATGTTAAGCTATAAAACAAAAAAATTGTTTAAAATTTCAAGAAACAAGTTTACAAAGCACAGGTTGAATGACTGAATTAAGAAATAGCTTAGAAAATAATGGACCAGGGGATGTTTAGAGGATACAGAAACAAACAAAAAGGAGATGCCAGAAAAGGGTTTGAAGATATTGAGATAAAAAGTTGTTTAATCAGATAACTGAGAAGAGGTCATTAGTATGAGGGTCATATTGAAAGTACTGAGCAACAATTTTTAAACCTCTTGATATTTATTTTTTAGAGAAAATTTGAATGTTTTCATAAAATAACATAAACTGAAAATTAAACTGCCATTTTATAAGCTGGAGGTTCTGTAAGTATTTGAAAATAGATAGCTAAGGTTTAAAGTGCTAATTACTAGGGATATTCATAATTCACATTGTTGTTTACTCTTAAATTTTAACACTTTTCCATTAAAAACTACAATTTTTAATCTTGATGCATTCTTGAGAATGGTTTGAAATCATTTGATAATTTGGTCTGCAAACAACATTTTTCTCCTCATATTGTGATGCAGCTATGTGTCAGACTTATCATATGGATGGTGCCAACTAGCCAATTGAAAGAGATAAATAGAGATAAGGAGGAGTGCTTTCCTGTCGAATTAAATTCCATAATTTGAGAGATAAGAGGATTATTCTAGAAGTTTCTTGCCCATATCCCTAGAATTCTCTTCAAACTCAAGCAGAAAATATCAATGAGTGTGTTCAGTCAGTGAGTGAGTGGGACATAGAGATAGTGAGTACTTGATATAACAAAGTGCTGGTTCTACAAATGAGATTGTGACGACAATTGTGATGTACAATGAGTGCTACTATTGTGAGAGATTAGAGAAACCTTGTGTCCAATGCCCCAGTTTCACATGGGGTTCATTATGCTGCTATATTGCAGGGAAAAGAGCAAGCGATAGTGAAAATTGAACTAGATCACATCAGTAAAGTGAGAGCGAGAACTGAACAAATTCTTTAACTAGACATTTATTGAAATTGTGTTAAAAATAAAATCAATTTTGGGAGAAAAACCATCCCTTTTGGGTAAAAATAACATAAAAAATGACTTAACAGAAAACTGTCCACTTCATAAGGATAGTAATAAGAACACTGCACTTACAATGGTAGTTAAATAAGCACTCATGTTTCAAAATACATGGTGCTGCTGAGGCAAGTTGGTGTTACCATTGTGTACCATATTTGTTACACATCGCTGAAATAAGTTTGTCATAGATTAGTTTGGATCTGGCAAGCATTTCAATACATTGTTTATTGTGTTTTGCTAAAATGCAAAAAGTGTAGTACCATTTAGTGTTTGTTTTTTACTTTGAATGTTAAAACTCACAAGGAGATAAAAGCAATATTGAATGCTGTTTATGGGTACATTTTGCTATCTATGCCAACAGTGAAAAACTGGTTCAGCGACCTTAAACATGGTCGAACATCAGTTTCTGATGAACACCCAGAATGCCCAGCAAATGTGGTTACTGTGGAAATCATTGAAAAAGTCCATGTCATGATCATAAAACAAATGTTGACAAAGTGTTAGACACCATAGGTGTGTCAACTAAATTAACAATTCATATTTTGCCTGATAAGTTGAAAATGAAAAAGTTGTTGGCCTGATAGGTGCTGCGATTGCTACAGTTGATAACAAGCAGTGTTTGGATGTACTTTAGTAAAACCTGAAAGACTTTTTGCATCAAGTTGTCATCGTTAATGTGACTAGATTGATCATTATACTCCGGAAACCAAGCAGCAATCAAAACAATGAGTTGCTTCCAGTAAATCTGCTGCAAAGACAGTCTCACGGCCAGAAAAGTGATAGTGGCAATTTTTTTGGGACACAAACAGTGTCATACTCATGGATTTCTTACAAAAAGGAAGAACAATTCTGGGCAATACTGCAGTGATTTACTGGCTGATTCAACAAGAAATTGAAGGAGAAACAGCCCTATTAAGCAAAGAAAAAAGTGCAGTTTGACATGATAATGCAAAAGCACATTCATTCAGAGTTGTCATCAAACTGCATGAATTAGGTTATGAATTGCTGCTGCACCCTCATATTTGCCTGACCTGGCTCCCTGTGGTTTCCTTTGTTCCAAACATGAAGAAATGGAGCATGGGAACAAAATTTAGATCATGTGAGGTCATCGTCAAGACAAAAGTATATTTTGCAAAACTTGACAATTGTTGCTTTTTTTCTACAGAGATGTAGAGAAAGTCATGTGAATGGAACACATCAAATTTTACCATTTCTTTAAGAAATTCCATCTCTGTAACAAATTATTGTTAAAAAGTTTATTCTTCTATTTCATAATAATCAAGATAAAACATTAGCAGAAATTATCCTTATTGCTTGGTTTCTTGTAAGTAGAAGGGAGACATTAATGTTTTCCATTCGCATGATGTTCTCTAACTGTTTAATGAACAAACCTTTTATTCAAAACATTAATCTGTTATCTACATCATGCTAATAAGATAAACATATGCAGAATTAGTCTTATTCTTTTTACAATTTCTGTATATATTTAAACTCAAATGTACAAAATTTCATTATACTTTGACGATGCCATAGAATCTGTATTTTTTTCAGCTTGATAATAAATCTATCTATCTATCTATTACTAGCTTCCTTGTATGTAGAACACAAATAAGAAAATGTACAGGCTAAAGTGATAGTCTCATCCTTTTAAAGGTGGTCGCTATGTGAAACGATTGAAATTCCATTCTCTTTGCTTGCCAGGAGTAATCAAATGAGAATGAGAAGAAAGATGTCTTCCTGTTTGAGAAAAATTTAAGTGGCTTAAAATTGAAACCATAATCCGGAATATCTCAACGGTTAACTCTACAAAAAAGAAAAAAAAGTATATGATATTAATTGTGTGCTTTAATGAGATCTACATTTTTTTATGTAGTGGTTTTTGTACAGTTTTCCAGTTATATAAAAGTCATCCAGAATGAAGAGGATGTCCGAGGCTTTTCCCAGAAAATTAAAGATATACATTTCGTTTGTCATAAAAATGCTTTACACGTAAGGCATTTTAATCAAGTTCGTGAAGAGCCATTTTTGAAAAAATAAACATTTTCAAAAAATGTTCCATGTAAAGGGTAGTTTGTAGTGGGGATTTTCTTGAAAATCTTTGTGTCGTATACTTGGAAGATAGTCAACTTAAACAGCAAGTTTGGTATTTAACCAACTTTTTGTTTTTGAGCTATGCTGCCCACAGACATACAGACAGACAAATACTTTTTTCTAAAAATGCATTTTTTATATTCAAGGGGTCCCAAAACATGTATCAAATTTTTGGGTGCATTACAATAGCTTCTCTATACACAATGTACAGAAAGTAAAAATGGCATCTTCATTCCTAATATGGGTAAGTATTGAACTGCCCTCATATATGCAGAAGCTTTGATTATGTTAACTTAGTTTAAGTTTCCAGAGACCCTTGAAGAAAGCATACAAAATATGGTTTATACTTCAGTCGATATGGTAAGAAAATGCTCGGTAAGATGATTCATAGACAATAATGCATTGGAGCACATTAAGATGTTGTATAGTTGGGTATCTCCTTCTCTAAAGCTGTTATTCACAGTTGTATTTGAGGTTAAAAAAAAACTTATTATTTCACTGTAAAAGCTTTATGAAATGCATGTATTTTAATATTATGATAGCAAATACAATGTTAAGAGTATTTTTAATGTCAGTTGGAGAAATAGGCCCTTAATGGGATGAAAAGAGCTCAAACACATTTCACAAGATCTATCTACTTAACCTTAAAATAAGAACTGTCAATCGTTTGAAGGAGGATATGGTTGAAGGTAGTTTTGGTAGTCAAAATGATGACACACTATCATGAAACAGCTTCCACTTTTAATTAAGGTGTCACCAGTTTTTTGATGTTCAACACATTGTTGCAGAAACCAAGCATAATTATTACACTTGAATTAAATTCTGACAGTTGCTTTCCTGCCATGTGCAAAACATGTAATGTTGTTGGTCTGTTGTCGTTTGTCGGCCAAGCAAAAGAGAAAAGGTAAACAAAGATAAAATCTTGAAAGGATTATCTGATGGATAACTCCACAGAGATTAAAACTGTGTTTTGACTAGTGAAGTAACTCTCATATAACATTCCACACAGTAAAAATCTCTCCACTTTACAATATCAAAGGATATGGTGCATAGTACACCAGTAAACTTTTAGATGAATTTCACTTTTCACCCTGTCTGAGAATTAGAGCATATTCCATTATTTTGCAATGCCTTAAAAATGCTGCCACATAATGACTGAAATGTTTGTGCATAGCATTATGTTGTACCTAATAAACAAAGCTTCAAAGTTTATTTTTCCTGCTTTCTTTTTTTTTTATCATATTTCTATATTCAAAACGTGCCACAAACCTAGTGATTTTAGAATCATCGTGAAACTTTCAGGACATAACAAATGTTTTTTTTATTCAACCTTAATCTTGTCCCTGTTTTTATCTATTTTATTACTTTCTTTACACATACTATGCACATATTTGGTAGAGAAGGTATTGCATTCCATCTAAAAATTTCATACTGCGATTTCACCAGAAATATGTGTTTTGAAGCCACCTGAATAAAAAAAAGCATTTTAGAAAAGTGTGCGTGTAAGCGGGGCATGTGTGTGTGTGTGTGGGTGTGTCTGGATGTGCGCGCATGCAAGTGTGTGTGTGTATATATATATATATAAAAGGACTTAATCAACTTAGTGTCCATTGGTTTGTTCAAAATATATGGCAAACCTTTAAATTTCATGTAAAGATTAAGTTATCTTTTTTATATATGAAGATAATATGCTAAATTTCAAAATTAAGTCCTGAGAAATGAGGATCATGTTGCGTTCGAGGTCCACTTAGATAAATATGATATCTTTTTTTTCCTTCTACTTAGAAGGCAATTATACAACCATTTCTGTTAATATTTATCTTGATTATCATAATGTAGATAAAAGAATAATCTTTTGAAACAATAGTTTGTAGAGAATGTCATATGAATGGAACATATCAGATGTTTTTTTACTCTCAATTGGATAAGACAAGCTTTAAATTTTAAAAATGTTTTTTTTTTTAAACGTTTTCCTATAATACTTTGTTTTTTATAAGGATACCCATTATCTTTAGCTACACTCTGAAAATAACTGAAAAATTGAAAACTATATGTACTTTATGTATTATTTCTGGTATCAGAAATTGCTACTCACACAGAAAATGTAGCACAGGGTTTTAAAGTCTAAAATAACTATTATAATACCTTTACTGCACTATAATAAAACTGCACGTTTAGTACTTGGAAAATAATGATAGTATGAAATTGCACTATTACAGTTTTCACCAATTGTATGCTTAAACTTTATTATTTCACATCACAATGCAAAGCTAAAGATACTACTAAAGCAAATAACACAATTGACATATGGCCGTCTGTGCTGTGGTAACACTACTTTTGAGCTTGGGTGAAGAATGTGATGGGGGCTTAAAGGTAATTGCTATTCCAAAGCTACCCCTGGCTGTCATGAAAGCAAACCTATATGATGTGTATTTATTTCATTTCAATCATTACACAGTTTAATTCACCCCTACAATTCTGTATTAAATTCCATCCCTACATTTTACTTTTTACATATCATTTTCTTACTTCACTGAATTACTGCATTTCTGAGGACCCATAGCATCCAATACCATATATCCCCGCCGCAGAATCCTTGCACTTGACAGTTCGGGAGGTTTCACATAAGGTTGGCTATGCTGCCTTTGCGGCGTTGTCAGAGTATATAGTAAACAACAACAGCTGGTTACAAATGTCTCTATCGTGTGTAACGACGAATATACACAGTGCACATAGTAACTGAATGCAGATGAATAATGAAACTAATTCGTTATCATTGATGTTAACTGAAAATTAGTGATACTGTAATGCATGTAGAATGCATATGTATTTACGACAATATTGAACAAAAATGCAATATAGCTTGTTACAATGAGAGAAAGGTGTGATTTTCACAGGTTTAGAATTTTAATGGCTCAATTCCATCCAAGTTTCCGTCGTCATCGTCATCATTCTCGGAAGCATCATCATCATTGTCATCATCAACATTGTTGTCGTCACCAAGACATATCATTAGTGGTTCACATTCACTGATGATTCCATCTAATTCCTGTGCTTTTCATATTATTTTGTGAACATGATTCACTTTCTTCTGCCACGTCCACCCTTGCCACAGCTCCCAGCAAAAGTTTATACACCTCTATAATTATGAAAGTTATGTTCCCTCATGTACAAATACACACCAAAACACTGTCAACAAATATAAATAACAACGAGGAGTTAACAAACTGAACACGTGGTTGGAAATAGCCAGATATTGCAATGGTGCAGCATCTAGATGCGTTTCCATTGTCTGACAGACCGACCAGAATGCTTCTTTGTAATTGATTCAGAAAGTCAAATGGGTAAAGCTTTTCATCTGTTTTCTGTGGATGTACCAACTTAACTCCTAACTATCAAGTGGAAGGATTCAGCAGCAGGGGTATAGTTACCTAGCTATCGGGTCCTAATTACTTCTTCCTTTCACCAATTCACATTTCTTCCTATTCCTCATTTCCTTCATCCATCTGCTTCTTACTATACTTAAATATTTTCCTATTCCTGTTAAACTTTCTTTTGATTTAGCTCTTAACATCCTTTTACCTATAATTTCATTTGTTAAACTAGACCAATTGTTCTTTTGTATTTTTTCTCTCATATTCATTGTTCCTTCGCATTCTAGAATTAAATGTCAATAATTATCAGACTTCTTATTACACAATAGACATGTACCTTGGTGTGATCCTTCTCCTAAGCCTTTTAACCTCACCACCCCTGTCCTGGCCCATGCAAAACCCTCTCTTGTTGTTGGTTTGTTACAAACATCAACATAATTTTCTCTCCCCCATATTGTTTTAAGTTCTGTATATATACATAGTGAACATTTGGAGTTGAAACTACCAATTATTTTCTGTGTTTCCATACCTTCAATTCTCAATGTAACTCTTTTCTAACACTCTTTCTCGCCTACCTGCCTATCCTTCCAAATATCCCCACACCCTATTTTGTCCAAAGTTCTTTTTACTCGTTTATACCAAGTATCCACTTTACTAAGCTTTCCTTGAACTTCTAAACATTGACTCCTTGGCCCAGCACACTAAGAGCCTTGGCCTACCATCCAGCCACTGTGTCCCCCATCTGCGGTGCAGTGTTGGGGGGTGAGACATGGTCAGCGCTTCGATCCCCCCTGGCCAGTTAATGCAGTCTTCACGACCTGGAGCCACTACTTCTCTATCAAGTAGCTCCTCAATTGACCCCCCAGGGCCTCATGAGGCTGAGTGAACTCCGATCCAGGTCTCCCAGCAGGGGAAAAATCACCCATGCCAGTACTGAGAATCGAACCCAGGTCTCCCTCTTGGCAAGCAGCAATGCTACCACCGCGCTAAGGAGGCGACTCTCTAAACATTGCTTTAGTATATTATTATTTTCTAATTCCATAATTCTCCACCAGTATTTCACTATTCTTTCTATAATTTTTGCTTTACTTCCAAATCTCCCTAACTCCATTTGTGCAACCCCATTAGGAGAATTTCTCGATGCCATGTGTGGAATGCTTGCCAGGCAAGCTTCAGAATGCACATATAGCATTAATTCAAGTATAATGTCTAGATACATTGCTCATATAAGGAAGATCAGGAAGTGTATGCTTACTTACCTTACACCATTTGTACAGTCATCATGAGCAACATATTTAAATGCTTGTGGAAGAACTGGCTCTCCAGATGTCTGAACTGAAGCATGTTTCATATCCCATACTGCTACAGTACCATCTGTATTCCCTGCAATACAAACATAATATGTACATATGTTTCTCCTGTTCTTACCCTGCTCCACAACGATATGTTCATTAAAAGTATTCAACATTCAAATCACTGCAATAGAACTTGAAACTGGTAAGTTTCAAAGCCAAATTTTGTGAGGAACAACCTCTACTAAATGTAAAGGTAATTTCATTCCTCCTATTTTTTGTGTTGAATTTTGAGTGTACAAGCCAGTAAACAATGGTGTTGGTGTAGCATTAGCCCTACATTGCATGGTGTTGCCATTTGGCAACAAAACCAATTAATCAAAGGCTTTAGAATTGTTGTGGGCTTCTTTTCTAATTTCATATTACACTAAACTTCAACAGTAAAATTAGGCTATTTGTAGCTGTTTTATATTGTAAAAACATTAATATTTTTGTATTAACACTGTAATTTTTTTTTAAATAATAAAGTGTTAAATCCATGCAACTGCAGTCAAGTGTAATCCTGTCAGCATCCAAGTGTGCCACCACACCAGTTATTTTACTTGGGCCCTCCCCATCCTTTACTACAAGCATATTTGACTGCAGTCGCTGGGACTCAAACTCGCAATGCTCGGCTTTGAATGATTGGCCAGTCCACTTAATATTGCACTACCGATCACAGCTATTAAAGTCACTTCAGTTGTGGTGCCAGTGAAAGGGTTATAAAATTTGGTTTGCAAATTAGTGGAAGAACGACATATGTAAAATAATTCATGCCATGTAGTGTTAATTGTTGAACCTTCCTGTTAGTGTCCTCTCAGTTTGTTGTCCTGCAACAGATATCAGTGGTATGGGAGCATTCCAAAATGGCTACTGACATTGAGGTGATTGAATTCCTTACAGCTGAAAAAATTATGCCATTTGAAATCAGACAATTCTTGCTAAAGGTGTATGGAGATGATAAGATAGATGTGAGTAATGTGAGGCATTGAGTACAGTGTTCAGTGATGGTGAAAAGCATGTGCATGACAAGCCACACTCTGGACGACCCTGCCCAGCTCCACCATGCGTAATGAACAACATCTCCATGATTGGAACCTAGAGCATATGTCCATTCAGAACACTACAAGACAACACTGACTAGGCTGTAAGCTCAAATTTTCAGTGCCAGATCAGAGAAGACAAACTTCCGCTTGCAAATGATAACACCAGGCCCCACACCAATTGTGCAACCAAGGAACTAATTGCCAAATTTGGCTGGACTGTCCTAACACATCTACTCTGTCCTGATTTAGCATCTTTAGATTTCCATCTCTTTGGGCCTATGAAAGATGCACTACATGGCCAATATTTTCCAGATTCAGATGCTGTTGTCATAGCTGTAACACAGTAGCTAGCCCTAGCTGGTTCAGACTTTTAGGAGTGCAGCACCAGGCTCTTGTTCAAAGTTTGCAAAAGTGCACAACTGTAGTGACTACATAGAAAAATAACAATATATACTTGTCAAACATGAAATGAATGAGAGGAACTAAACAGTTATGGAACAAGAGGGCATAAGCATCCTAAGCACAGTCAGGTAAAGAAAACAAATGCTGAGGTGCTGCTTACAAGAATATTAATGTGAAATCAGCAGCAGTAACGTTTACAAAATGCAACTGTCCCATTGTCGCCTTCTCTTCAGTCCCCTCGGATCCAAGTCTTGAGGGCCGCGCCATGGCCGAGTGGTTAGACCACTCGCCTCTCACCTAGACAGCCAGGGTTCGATCCCAATCGACCGCATGTGAGATTTGTGGTGGACAAAGTGGTGCTGGGGCGGGTTTTCTCCGGGTACACCAGTTTCCCCCGCCATCACATTCCACAGGTGCTCCATCTTCATTCATGTATCACCAGTGTCACCGCCTGCGGTGCTATAAGTAGTTAAAGCGGGCATTAAATACTACAAAAAAAAAATCCAAGTCTTGAGAAAGTCAACTCCATATTGCCCTCATATCATTGTCAACTTGTAGCTGAAATCTTGCTGCCTCTCTCCCTCACACACACATTTTTTGAGAGAACATCACAACATAGAGAAGATGCTGAGTTTATTAAAAGGCACAAGAAATAGTTGGAAATTGGAAACGAATAGAATATCCACATCTGGAAGAACAGAAACCATTGGATGAATTTTGAAATCCCACCAGAGACATCCTTGCCCAGAAGTTCCTAAATCCATTACCATAGGGGCGACCATCTACTACAACACCTGAGAATCACAGCACCAGCAATTGAAGAGAAGTTCATAATTGAGTGACAGAACTTCCAATATGAAATGTAAGTGGTATATATGTATTACAATCAACTCAAATTAATGCTTAATTTATGGCATAAACCACTGTCCCAAAATCCTAATTTCATGTAATCTTGACTGCCTCAAACTATTACTAATACAAAGAATGTAAATAACAGTGTAACTGACAGGCAGATAAACATGATCAGACAAGTGCTATCTGCAAACAAAAAACACACTGTATGAGCAATGGTTTGTAATTTGTGATGTCATCGAGTAAAGTCCAGTAGCAGTTCAACTTCATATCCTTTCCCCTGGCTTTATTGCTTAGAAATTGCTATGCCTGATTGACAAACATTGGTTTCTCCTATAAACAACCAAATACTGTTTCCACATTTTGCATGGTACTTAATATTTTTCAGCAAATAATATTAAGAAAAAAGTTTGCAAATGTGAAGACCCATGCTTGTGATGTTTCTTATGCTTTGGGGGTCAGTATATCATAGTAGTTAGTATAAACAAACACACAGCAATGAAGGAGCCCTTGCTGTTTGGAGAATCCAAAAAAGCCTACCTTACTCTGCAAATCTAGAAAAAAGAATCAGAAGCTATATATTCTCCTAAAAGAACTTACCAGACACAATATAGCGTGAATCAGGTGAAATATCAAAATATATTCGCTGGCTTGTAGTCACTTTTCTCTCCAAAGTGAAGAGAACATGACCAGGATTACGAATATCCCAACATATAATTTCAGGGTCCTTGCGTCCACCACTCAGCAACTTGGTACCATCTGGAGAAAACATGAGCTGGGTAACACCACCAGTGTGCCCCAGAAACATACAAAGCATAGTCCCTGAAGGCTCCCCATATAAACCTACCAGGAAAACAATAAACCATAATTTAATTATGTTCAAATGAGAAAAGAAAACAATCTGAAATATTTAAAGGACAGAACAAGTATAATTTAGATCTGAGCCATATATCTACATTACAAGCTTCATATAATGTTAATTCACTCAACATTGAGGCAAAGCATATCATCTACAAAATATAATTTCACACAAAAGTTTCTGTCATTTAAAACCACCATGCTTTCTTTTCTCATGGGTTAAAGGCTGCTGAATTTTTTTTCCTTTGTTTAATAGCTAATGTAAGTCTCTTGCATAACATAAAACTATGTATTATCATACTATACCCCTGCCACTGAACCTTTGCATTTGACCACTAGCAGTTAAGGTGGGACACTTGTAAAAAAGCAAATGAAAAGCTTTACCGTTAGACCTTTTGAACTAATCACAAGGCAGCATTACAGTCTGTCAGTCAGTCAATGGAAATGGAACCTCTGTTGCTGAATCTCGCTATTTCCCACTGTGTATTTAAGTTTGTGACCTCTAACAAATTTGTCGAGTAATTCCTTGAAAGCTACATATAATTTGTTACTATTTATATTCATGAAATGAAAATCCTTTATGTAAACATCTGCCATTGGAATTATTCAGAAGGGCCCAAAAATTCTTTGAACGGGAAGAAGAGTACATGAAAAGTTAATAAGCATCCTTCTATTCGTGCTGATAAAACCATACATCAAACTGTAGCTGCACCAAAACTGCTGTTAGCAAGAGAGTGAAACATGACAGCAACAACAATGATGACAGACATTTGAAAGGAACTGAGACTTTATAGTTTTAAAGCATTTTGTTATACAATGATTGTACCTGTTCATTTCTTTTCTTATAAAAAGAAAGCTCACATTAATTTGTTCTATATTGTTGGAAGAAAGTAATTCATTCTATATGCGCTGCAATATGTTATTGTATTTTCAACTGACAATAATAATGAATTTGTTTTATCTATTGGCAGTCACTACCATGTATGCTGTTTATATATGACCTTAGACAGTATACAACGGTTCAAAATCAGCAGTTGTGTTTACTAACAACTCTGGCAACATTGCAACTACAATATAGTCAACATTACATGAAGCCACCCGAATTGTCAAGTGCAAGGATTCACCAGCGAGAGTATACAGAGTGTACACATCATGCTTGATTCGAGAAAGTCGGTAGAGAAATGGCAAACACAAGATATTCTAGTGCCATAATTCTACTCATTCTACTCTGAGCATTCTACTCATAAGTACTCATAAACTATTCTACATATAAATTTGCAAGTGCACAATCATTTTATTTCACTAAACTGTTACAGCAGTTGCTAAAAGTGGTGTCCTTCAGCATTCACACATTCTTGACCGTAGTTCTTGGAGTATAGTAACTCTGTAAGCCTTAAATTTTATAAGTTTAGTGGCTGTATGGGCTGAAATTTTTGAAATGCCTAGTTATTTTGTTACATGATGTAAAGACTTGTTGGGAGAATGTTCAAAAGCAAAGAACGCAAATTCTTTGCTTTTGAGGTAAAGAGAGTGAAGGGGCCCTTCACCTTCTTTGTGCATAAAATATTTGGATAAGTAGAGTCAGACAGAAAAATTCAATGCCATAGCCAGGATTTGAACCACAGATCTTCTAGTCTCTAGCCAGTTGCTCTACCACTGAGCTACCATAACAACATGCCAGCATAGCATTAAATTCCTCAGCTGACTCGCATGTTTCCCGGTAAATCACAAGGTGATCCCAAATGTCAACTTACAATATCATAAGTACTTTAAGTCATTATTAAATTAATATTTAACTAAATTAAAATGAATACAAAATTAATTAAATAATTAATATTTATTTTAAAATTCTCAGTCTTATGTTTCAGAGGTTGTGTGGATGATATGCTTTTCCCCCACAATGTGCATTGCTTCATTTGTTTATGCCTTATCAGCAATAGGGTGGCTGATGCCTTGCAAGTTTCCTAGACATAGCGACTAGTACACGACAAAGTGAGAGAGGAAGGAAATATGCTCTCTCTCTCTACCTGATTGCCACTGAGTTTGAAAAGACAGCAAGAGGCAAACGCTGGCTCTTCCTCTTGTTTATATTGTTGTTATGGCAATGTGATGTCAACCATTTTTTTCTACTTGCTTTGGTTAAACTTGTAAGGAAATATCCTACTACAATGCCAGGATAGTATCGTCACACATTTGATATCTTCATTTGCGCTGTATATGCTTGCTTCGGGACCATGGGAAGGAATATACAGCTCACACTGTCTTAGGTTCCTTGATAGTAAGGTGTACAAATGACATGTGAATGTTATTTTTGTGAAATGAATCCAATTAATGACATAGTTTGCAATATACTTGAGACACTGTTCTCCAGGTGGAAAGAGGAGGATGAAAGATGTGTTAACAATTGAAAGACCTACCATACCATTAAATCTTTGTATAAAAAAGAAAAGAACAGAAATGGCTATAATATTAATTTCAAATCTTGGTTTCCCGCATTTTTGTGGTTATGCAGTAGCTCCAATTTAAAAAGACTATTGTGTTGGCCCTGTATACATTTTAACACTAATCATACTGTGTGGAATAAGGAAGGATTTTTGGATTTTCTAGAACATTTTGTGAGCTCTAAATAAGCATAAAGGTTCCACTCAACACCAGAAAAGAATACATTTTCTCAAAATTTTGGATTCCATTTTAGTGGAAATGGCAGTGAGGTTTCAGGATTGTGAAAATTTACAATTTCTTGCACTTATGTATACCATAATTATGCTTAACATTTTCCTTCTTCAGCGCTTGAAAACTTACAACAATGTTATAACATATTTCAAAGAATTCATTGTTTACAAGAATAATAAATAAATTTATAATAAATGGCATTTTAATCAAAATCGTCACACCAGCTTCACAACATGTTATTTCTGGTGAAATCTTGACACAATTTTTTTTTGGCAGGGGGTCCTTCTTCTTACACCAACATTAAGAACTTTAGGATACTGACAGGTTTAAATAACCTAAAAATTGATAACACCAATTTAGAAGCTTTGGGTAATGTAAAATATCTAAGAGTTATCCAAGATGATAAACTACCTGAAATTTACATATTAATAATGTTATCTATAAAGCACGATGGACACGTATGTGCTGTAAACGCAGTATAGGAAAGAAATGGGGTCTGAAGCCAAACATTTGTTGATGGTAAAACCACGAATCACATATTGGGCACTGATATAGTGGCCAAAGACTCAGCAAGTAAAAGAAAAAGAAAAACTTGACAGTCTAAAAGACTGCTTGTCTATGTATATCTGGAGCTTTTAAAAGTACTCCATCCTGTAATGGAAACTTTACTTGGTCTACACCCAATGGTGCTGTGTATCCAGGCTGAGGCCAGATTAACTGCTCACAGAATTTCCTTGGTTGGACTATAGAGGGAGAACCGTATTAAAACAGGTCATCCCTCCATCCTTATCAAACTAATGGAAGATTTTCTATTGACTATGAAATCTGACTATATGTTAGGAAAAATATCTTGCTCAAACCCCTTCAAAGTAAACATCTTTGATAGAAGTAACTTTGAAGAAAACTCAAAATATAAACATGGAAACAGTCTTGTATTTTATACAGATGGCTCCTGTGTGAATGGACAGTCCGGAACAGGAATCTATGGTAAGTCAACTGGCGTACATCATAGCTTCAGTCTGGGCAGACTTGCCACTGTCTTCCTGGCAGAGATTCTTGCTATAGTTGATTGTGTATATCGGTGTTGGAACAAGGAATTGCAAATAAGCATATCCTGATCAACTCTGACAGTCAAGTTACACTCAAAGCCCTCGACTCTCAATTAGTATGGGAGTGTCATCAATATCTGTCTAATGACTCTCCCTGTAACACAGTAGAACTGTGTTGGGTGCCTGGCATTGGCACTAGCATTGCAGGAAATGAAAAAGCCGATAGCCTTGCAAAAAAGGTGTATCTCTCCCCTTTAAAGAACCCAAACCTGTCTGTGGAATTAGCTCACTAAAACTGCTGTAAAACAATGGACTCAAAAATAAACCTAACAAGGTTTATAAACATTTAGAAGCCTTGTAGGAAATTAAATCTCACTCATCAGGCTAAATAAGCCTTCATTAAGAAGAGTTATATATATAACTGGACATGGTATGTTCAAAAATGAAATGAAATGTAGTTTTATTTATGTACACTCTTTAATTACTAAAGACTGATTAATTTTCCTCAGAGGCCTCTTTGTCAGGCTTGAGGTTCTTTTACGTACTGTAAATCTATGACACAGGACCAACAGCTTTACTTCCCTTCCAAAGTAAGCCATGCTAAGGATTTTTACGCCCAAAAAAATTCATTGACCTCCACTGCGTTTGAACCTGCAACCTTGGGTATGTTCAGGAAACATTTGAATACAATGGGATTGTATCAAAGAGAACTCACTTGTCATCTGTGCCTAAGAGACAATGAAATGCATAATATTCTGCTAGAATGCAAAGCATTGGAAAGCCTTAAGATATCAAATCTCAGGTCCAACCTCGCAACTAGGAGAAGCACCTGATCTAGTGAGGCAGATACTACAACTTACAAAAGATGTAGTACTTGACCCATAGATCAGAAATAGAAGTACACAAAAAGTCTCTCTAGGCTGACATGCTTAAGGGTAAAACATACTTCCATTTCTTGTCATTGTCAAGAAGAATGTTCAGTAAAACTCTGTGTGTGTGTACAATAAATTGTAAATAGAGTGACTATATGCCAAATGCTTGCGCCTATACCTTGCCACCATGAAGTGTTGCTGGCATCTTCCTTCCATGCTTGACGCATTGTTGCACCCGTGTGAATGAACACATGTGTGATTGATAGGTGCACTACATAAAAGTCCTGCAATATCACACCTGTATATAATTTTGTGAAAGCTGCATGTAATTTATATGTGGAACAATGACCTCTATTTCTGTAAATTTCTTGCCACACCATAACAGGTATATAAGCAGAGTTGGCAGGCTTGGAGAGAGAGCTCCAAGAGTGCAGTTGAATTAGAGAGAGAGTGTTCAACTGTCTACAAATGTCTAACTTAACGAGAGATAAAATTGTGCTACTGTATTGAAATAAATACCTTTTTGATCAACAGAGATTTTGTTACAATACTACACTTTCTATTTAAGCTTCCAAGGATACATGTTTTAATGAATTCTACACTTTTTCTGGAGTAAGTTATACTTCTAATGGTTTTCTGATTTTGCAAAATTTTCTGATAAATAGAATTTCACAGCCTATTTACAGAAAATTCAAGATATACATTTTACTGAGAATGACAGCATCTCTTGCATGTTCAATTTTTAATAAAAATGTTTAAGCAATTCTGCTACATCATTTTTCTTTTTCTATGTATTGTAAGAAGAGCAAGTATTGAATTCCATTCCTAAAAGAATCCTGTTTAAATACAGGTCTTTGCATATGTCTGAACAGCATAACTCAAAAATGAAAAACTGATTGGATACAAAAATTTGTATAGTTCAGTATCTTCCAAAGATGCAACATGAAGATTTTAAACAAAATCCCCCCTCCCTAAACTAACTTTTATATGGAAGATTCTTCAAAAGTTTTTATGTTTTCAAAAATGACTCTAATGATTTTCAAATACTGCATATTAAAGATATATCACAAATAATATGGATTCTTGAATTCTCAGGGAATAGCCTGTGAAGTCCTCTTCATTCATAAAGAATTTTATATAATATTGTATAACTAATAAATGTTAATTGATAGGTACAAACTTACTACACAAAAAATTTAGATCTATTTAAAATACACAATTTATTTTAAATAAGTTTTACTTTATCTAGCCTGCATGTACAATGTACATAATGGATAGAGAAGGTATTGTATTTCACCCAAAAATTTGATATTGAGATTTCACTGGAAATATATGTTTTGGGGTCCTCTGAGTCGGAAAAAAAGTATTTTTAGAAAAAGGTATGTGTGTCTGTGGACAGCATAGCTCAAAAACAGAAAGACCTTTAAATACCAAACTTGGTATTTAGGTTTAGTATCTTCCAAAGATGCGACAGAAAGATTTTCAAGAAAATTCCCCCACCACAAACTACCCTTTACATGGAAATAATTTTGAAAATTTTCATTCCGAAAAATTACTGTAACAATTTTTATTAAAATCCTGTATATTAATTATATTTACATGACAAATAAAATGTAAATCTTGAATTTTCTGGGAATAGCTTCTGAAGACCTCTTTATTCTGGATGATTGCTTAGTTGCTAAACTGTAAAAGAGAGACAAAGACTTACTGCACAAAAAATGTAATCTTATCAAAACACACAATTTATGTCCTTTATATTTTTATCGTGGAGGTAACTGTTTCCAAGATATTCCTTGTAATTGGTTTCAATTGTAAAGTACTTATACTTTTCTCAGACAGGAAGTGTCCCCCTTTTCTCGTTATACTCCTGCCAAGCAAAGGAGCGATTTGCAATGACAATCGCATAACAACAGCTTTTAAAACATTTGACTATCACTTTAGCCTAGTGCATTGCCTTAGTTCCCTTCTACTCATAAGGAACTAAGTAATAAGAACATTCTGCTAATGTTTATCTGATTAGCATTGTGTAGAAAGAAAAATAATCTTTTGTAAGAAGTTTGTAGAGCAGCTAGAGAAAGTCATGTAAGTCAGATTTTTATATGCCATTAAGCCATTTTGTAGATAACTGTTATTAATGTTTTGAACTGTTAATTGTTTCTAAGTCCTTTCGATGTTCAAGTGTTTCTTGCAATTGCATGGAAAGAGTATGGAATTTTAAGACCAGTATAAATAGGATTTTTATATTGTTAAACATTTGACTATCACTATTCTCTTTGTATCTAATAGGAATTGTCTTTCTGCAAAGGTTTATCTCAATTAAAGTGGAGCAGATAAAAATATAGACGTTGTTAAGAATTGTTTGTATGCCTACTTATAAATGATAGTGAGTAGAGAAAATCAGTAATGTTGCATCCTTTGCATCCAAAGCTGCAGAACGTCAGGCAGCTCCCTATGAAAACCAAATCTTGCCAATTTCAAGCTTCCATAGTTTCCAGGGTGTGAAGATGGTAACAGGTGAACAGAGTAGGAAATTAATGATTTATATACATATGGATAGCTGACCATGTATAATGCATTACAGAAAAAAAGTCGCCCTCCGTGGTGTAATGGTTACCATGCTAACTTCATATACCCAAGATCGCAGGTTCAAACCCGGCGGAGGACGATGGATTTTTTCGGGAGTAAAAATCCTTAGCATAGCTTCCTTCGGAAGGGAAGTAAAGCCGTGGGTCCCGTGTCGTAAATTTACGGCACGTAAAAGAACCTCAAGCCTGATAAGATAGGCCTCTGAGCAAAATTAAGCGGTCTTTCACGCCCAATATAGAATGGGACGCTGAGAACCAAAGCAGTTAAAGAGCGTCCATAAATAACACGCCATTTCCATTTGCATTACAGAATAAATGAGGGTACTCCTTCTTATAGTGATAAAATATGAGGAACTAATTTGCCATATAACATGAAATACCTATTAATCATAACCTCATGCAATTCTGCAATATGAAATTAACCTTAAAATTTGGATACATTTTGTAATATGTTTATTTAACAAGTACAAAGTTCTGACCCATAGTTGCAGGCGGCAGTCACAAACCCAAAATACATATTAAAGCATATTTCACACATTTCAGGAATATTAAAATGACCTTAAAATCTGGATGTTTTGTGATATATTTAACAAATTCAAAGTTCAGTTACAGGTGGCAGTGTGCCACATAATCCAAAATAATAAAAGCATAATCTCACGAAATTCTTCAATATTAAAAGAACCATAATATTGAACTTATAATAGGTTTATTTAACAAATGCAAACGCAAAACTCTAGCTACAGATGGCAAGGTGCCAAATCAGTATAACCCGAAATAATTATTAAAGTTTGTCACGTAATTCCAAAATATTAAATAAAACTTAAAATTTGAACTTTTCATAATAATATGTTTATTTCATAAATAATATACATGCTTTGACAATCAATATTAGTGAAATATATTTTGCCAACTTCTGGGAATTAGAACATAATTTTAAATGCAGATGAAAACACATGGGAAAAAGAAATGTATGTGGATAAATTAAATAAAGAACAAAGGGAGAGTATTGCTTAGGAACGAGTGGGTGTATGGAGACTAAAGGGTATGAGAAAAGGACTCCAACAGAATCAATGCCCAATATGTGGTGAAAAGGAAAATATGAACATATAATTTTTGACTGTATAGGAGGAAACAATGTATAAATGGTAACTGGCTGAAAATGGACAGAAAGATAGCCTTAATCAAACTTTTTAGTAAGGATAGCAAAAAGGTAGGCAAATATCTGGCCAAAAAAAAAAAAAAAAAAAATGGATGTAGTCTGCAAAAAGAGTAGATGAAACATAAGAAATGTTGAGTATGGCTGTTGTACACTTTTATTATTATTATTATTATTATTATTATTATTATTATTCATCTTTGTTATTAAAATAAATGTGCTAGATTATAAGGAAAACATGGTTAGGAATATGGCAAGATAACAAACAGCCTGGACTGATGTATAGCCAAATTCCTTGTATGGGTGCTTAGTACAAATAAATAAATAAAATAGTATTAACATTTTGTTGTTGTTTTGTTTAATTTTTTACTTGAGGGATGCTGGACTTATTTTTTAATGCACACACATACAAGCACATCTGTTTCTAGAAATAACTTTTTGAGTTTAATGGACCTGGTGGAATCTTCATATTACATTTTTTAGAAGAATACAACACTTCCTCTAACATTCATTAGCAAGCAACAGAGAAAGTAAAACAACTTTTGTCATTTATCTTTTATTCTTATGAAGCTTCTACAAACTATTCTTGCTAAAGTTAATTTTTTTATCTTAAAAATGTTGATGTTTGCTGTATAGCTTCATGACTTATTTTGTTATAAGTGCAAGGAAATATAGGAGACTTAAGGCAGTAGTCAACTATTTCAAAATGATCACTATATGATAGCTTCCATGACAACACTGGAAATAACTAAATGGTGACAATACTTCAAAAAATGTCAAAATATTGAAAAATTCAAAGGAATAACAACACATCTAAAAATGACTGACATTGAAAAAAATTATTTGAAATAAATTTTATATATTAAAGAGATCTACAGTTTTAAGGCTGGTTCTCAATAACCCAAGAACAGTAATCAAAATGAAAACGAGAAAGGAAGCCATACAGAACACAAGATTTTTTTGCACAACAACCAGTAACAAGAATGAGAATACATTTATTCTTCTTCTTTTCCTGGTCAATTTTGTGCATTGCAACTTCACTTTTTTTAACTGACCAATGATATTTTTTAACTGTCTCCAATTCAGCTAACATAATGCAGGTTAGCCAATGTCATAAATTGAAAGAACTGAACTAAAGTGAGCTCTAGCAGCTGTTTCATGTCACAGCTGTCTAGAATAATCTCTACAGTGAAGAGATGCACAATATGCATCTCATGTGCCATGCCTGGGAATGAGAAAAAGAAAGTAAAAGTTGCCCAAGACTTGCTTCCCATTTCTGGGGCTTGGTAAAGTTTCTGTCAACTGTGGATGCTCCCATTCAAATACATATATTTCAACTTTTTTTTTTTTTAGCTTAACGTCGGATGATGAATGAGAGCAATGAAATGATGCTCAAATGATCTTGGGGTCCATGGAGCTTAAAATTACTTGGCTTTTGTCTTCTCATGATAAGGGAAAACCTTATCCGGGTAACTCGCCCTAAGCAAAATTCAAACTCACAACCTTTTGAATGTAAGACACACATGCTACCTCCACACTTTACTCCAGCAAGTTTTCACAAATAGTTTAAAAATTACACAATACTTTACAAAATTCATTCTGAATGAAGCTGGCTGAGGAGGCTGCTCCCCAAAAAATTCAGGATAAACTTTTAATTAGACATGAAAATGCATTCATCTTATGCTATTTTAATAAATCAAGACAGTTTTGAGAGAGAGAGAAAAAAAATTCTCCATACAAAGAGTAGTTTGGTTGGAGGAATTTTCTTGAAAATTTTTGTATGGCATTCTCGGAAGATACTAAACTTAATCATCAAGTTTAGTATTTATCAGACTTGCATTCCTCGCCCCCCCCCCCATGCATGCATACACCCAGCCTCAGTTTGGACCTTTTTCTAAAAAGGCTTCCTTTAGATTCAAGGATCCTCAAAATATACATGTACTTTGAAATTTTGACATTAAAGTCTTGGGCAGAATAGAATACCTCCCCTACTTATTGCAATAGAGTAAAAATTGATTCTCCTTTGCAAACAAATGGAGAATGGAATTTTACAACACATACATAATAGCAGAAGAAAAAATTGAAAAGTGCATTATCTTTATTAACTGATAGCAGTCTCTACAAACTTTGTACAGCAATATGAAAAATACTAATCACATATTTTTATGTTAATGATATTACGGCAACAGTTATCTTGTATGAGCAAATGCCTCTATCTTGTTTATGAAAATCTAAGAGGCATATTGGTTTTGAATGTTATCTTAACTTATCAGCAAATGTACACACCTTGCAGGTGTGGCTGGAACAATACAGTTGAAGATTTGCTATTGGCAATACTTTATTTTTTAAAGCAGAAGTAGTCACACACTCACTGTTATCTCCAATCTCTTCAAGTTATCATGCCACTACAATGCTATTAAACTTCCAAAGTCTATATTGCTTATGTAATAGGCATTTGTTATGGATACTTAACAATGAAAGAAGACAATGGTTTCATATTTTCTTGTATTGAGCAGAGTGATCTATGCACTAACTCTTGTGATTTGCCCCTGTAAAATGCATATTGTTGATCATACTGATCAAGCTTCTCTTTCACTGATTTTCCTGAATGCATATCAATAGTTTCCGTGGTCCACATTTTATTAAATTTCCTTAACTTTCAGAGTAAGAAAACCAATATATTTTATGACAATTTAGCTCAACTATTAAAGCACCAATACAATGGCCGAGACTAGCCATCTTCAACCAATTGTGGTCATCTGATGGAGCGATATTGTCGAAAAATCTTATTGCAGCTGATGTCCATTTCTTTGAAGTCTTGTAGCACCTGACGTTTGCTTGTTTAATCTCCTGTTTTGGTTATTGGTAACAAGGTGATCATCCAGTCAGCCAACCTTCATTTTTAATAACTGTCACTTCCAGAATTGTACTTTCAATTAATTCAGTTACAATGTTTATTTAAAGTTTTATCCAGTTCATAATGTATTTAGTTAAAAAAAGGAGTGAAAATAAGCATTATTTGTATTCCTTATGTATGAGATGAGTGCAATAGCCTCAAATAAAATAACGCTTATTTCCATTTCATGTATTAATTATTAAAAGCTGAAATAAAATAATTGTTCTCTATTTCTATTGTTGCTACCAATATTCGTACATTGGGTGTAGGCATGGTAGGCTATATCATAATTCAGGAAAAGAAAGAAAGAAAAAAAAAAAAAAGTTGATAAACATGATCAAATGCATCATCGACCATTTGAGAACTAATGTAAGTATTACAATCATAACCTGATAATCTCCCGTTCTATATATTATAAATTGTTAATAGTCCATTTCACTGAATTGGCTTATCAAATACAACTTATGCTCTCGTCTCTTAGGACAATTCACTACTGTCGCTTGGCTCCAGTGAAGAATTATCGACAATATGAAAACACCAATGGTATTACTTATGATAATACAGACAATAATGAACAAACACCTAAGAAATAAAAGGGGCAGGGTATATGCATTACTTTCTACACATGCATTATGCATATTGTAGGTAGAGTGGTATTGTATTCACCCAAAATGTCTAGATTTCACAAGGATATGTTTTGGATGTCCCCTGAACTGAAAAAAAAAAATGTTTACTTTCTTTACTGTACTTTGTGTATAGTGTAGATATTGTATTCCACCCAAAAATTTGATACCAACATGTCACTGGAAATGAACATTTTGAAAACCCCTGAATAAAAAAAGAAAGGGAAGAAGCATTTTTAGAAAAATGTCCATGTGTTAGCATTGTTCTATAAAATGGATCTAATGATTTTCATTAAAATAATGTATATTTAAGATATTTACATGACAAATAAAATATATATCTTAAATTTTCTAGGAATAGCCTAATAAGACCTCTTCATTCTGAATGATGTTTACATAACTGGTAAACCGTAAGAGATAGATAAAAACTTACTACACAAAACATGTAGAGCTACTTAAAACACACAATTTTTATAACATAGATTTTTTCTTCTTCATAGAGTTGACCATTTCCAAGACATTCCTTGTTATTGATTTCATTTTTAAAATACTTAAACTTTTCTTATATGGGAACTTGTCAGCTCCTAGTTAAGCAAAGAAATGAATATCAATTCCATAGCAGCCAGCTTTATAAGATTTGACTATAGTTTTAGCCTTAGTTCCCTTGTACTCACATACAAGGAAACAAGTAATAAGACCATTTCTGCTAATATTTATCTTGATTAGCAAAAAGTGGATATAAAAAGAATATCTTTAGTTTAATTCGTTACAGAGATGTAGAGAAAATCATGTGAATGGAACACATCAGATTTTTAGAAATAGGTCTGTGCATGCGTGTGTGGACAGCATAGCTCAAAAAATGAAAAGACTATTCAATACTAAATTTGGCATCTAAGTTTAGTACCTTCCAAGGGTGCCACACAAAGAATTTTCAAGAAAATCCCCATCTCAAACTAACCTTTGCACTGAAATATTTTTGAATTTTTTTTTATAAATATTGCTCTAACAATTTTGATTAAAATACTGTATATGAAAGACATTTAAATGACAAAATGCATATCTTGTATTTTCTTGGAATAGCATCTTGAATTTTCTGGGAATAACATCATTCTGGATGAAATTTGCATAACTTGTTAAAAAACATGATTTATGTCATATACACTTTTTTATAGAGTTAACTGTTACTGAGACATTCCTTGCTATTGGAATATTTTCAATATTTCAATTTTAAGCTCTGAAACTTTTCTAAAACAGATCATTTTTTGTTTTACAGCGAATGGAATTTCAATTGTTTCACAGAGCAACCAGCTTTTTAAAAGATTTGACTATCACTTTGGCCTAGTGAACTACCTTATTTCCCATCTACTTAAAAGGAACTAACACAACCATTTCTGCTACTGTTATCTGAATTACTGCAATTTTATGAACAAATAATCTTTTAGACGAATAGTTTGTTGAGCAAGTCATGTGAATGGAAAACATCAGATTCTTTCTTTCTTTCTTCTTCTTCTTCTTCTTTTTTTTTTTTTTTTAAGGCTTTTGACTCTATACATAAGGATGCTCTGGCATATAAACTGAGGAATAAAAGAGTAAATAATTCATTAATTTATTTATCAAGGGGATACAAAAATTGTATGATGGAAATAAAGTGTACATCAGATGCAAAGATGTAAATCTATGGATCATATGCAACAAAATGTAGGTCTGAAGCAAAGATGCAAAATGAGTCTAAATTATTTAATTTATTTATTAATGTCATTCATAGAACAATGAAAAGCAATAAGCTCTGTCCAGTTACAGGAAACAAAAAGAGATATCAGGGCTACTTTATGCTGATGAACTTATAGCAGGAACAGTAACAGTGATAGGATTACAGCATACCATTAACGATATTGTTACATTTTGCAAGGAGTGGGGCTTAAAGTTAAACACAATAAAGTCTACGAGTTTGTAAAAAGAACAAAATTAAAAAGAGTGAAAAGATAGTTTATAAATTGAGAGCCAATTTCAAGTGAAAGAATTTGATCACTTGGGAGTTATGCTGCTCACAGTCAAACACAGACATATTTTTAATTTTTTTTTTAAATCTCTGTATCAAATTTTTTACCTTCTCTGCCTACTATGCATATAGTAAGTACTCTGTAGAGAAAGTAAAACTGATAACTCTTTGAAGAGCAAGTGCTGTGCACTTGCACATAGATTGTCAGCTGTCTCATCTGCCTGTTTGACATTTTACAGGCAGAATACAGTGTCCTCTAAAATGTTTTCCTGCCTTATTTTATAGTTCCCTCGACCTGCACCTGTTCAAGAGCTTTGGAAAGCCTTCAGATGAGTTCCAGCGTGTTCTCTGAACAACCACTCTCTAAGAGGCAGCTTAAGTGATCCTTATGACAGCCACATTACTGGTTTATTATAAATTAATTTATAACATTTTGTACACTAAATTTAATAAATTAAATAAATCTCAGCTTTAGGTCATCTTTAAAATATCAAAAGCTGGGTTCTGGTTATGATAAACTACAACTGTTAATAATAAATGAGTAAAATTTAATTACCTATTGATCTACTATAGGTGCCCACAGCATATATATCTGGCATCATTGGGTTGATACTGATGCACGACACAATACCTCCTTGCCTCTCTGATGGCACTTTGGATGCTGCAACACAACTCAAAACAATACAACCACAATAAAATTAAGGAATAACATATTTGATAGTACAGGCGCATGACTTTTCCTATTCATTAATTCAAATACAAATATATCTCATATTTATTCACAATAAAATTAAGGAATAAAACATTTGATACAGTTCATGCACATGACTTTTCCTATTCATTAATTCAAATATAAATATATCTCATATTTATTCTAATGTTTATATAAAAAGCAATTTTTCTATCTCATTATGATGTTATTCTCAATGAATGTTTAATTTGAAATGATTTCAATCAACATAACTTGTCATATGTAACATCCCAAGAAAACACTCAGTTGTTAACATCACAATTCATTTTTGTTAGCAATGAGTTCATGTGACAAGAAAAAGAATCTAACATGTTACATTCACGTGCGTTTCTCTATGTACTCTTTACAAACTATTCTTTTTCATGTGACTCTCTACCTATCCAACTCCTGTCCTATACATAGCTTGTGTGAAAAAAAAATTAAATCAATACTAATCGACCATAATAGTTGACTATACAATGAATCTTGGGACCTAAGGTACTTACGCATTGTAAGTTGCCATTGGGGTATGTCATCTCAAAATAATTTGAGATCTCCTAGTGGTTAACCGGGAAGATATAAGTCAGTTGCAAAATTGAATGCTATGCCGGCATGTTGTCATGGTAGCTCAGTGGTAGAGTAGCCGGCTAGAGACCCAGAGCTCTGTGGTTCAAATCCTGGCTACGGCATTGAATTTTTCAGTCTGACTCTGTCCAATTCTTTAAAAAGTCTACTCTGTTGTTAACTTCATAATAATCACAATAAAGATTTGTGAATATAATTTGCAGACACAAGTTAAGTGCATTGTAAGATAAATAATGCCTCCACATAAAACAGTTACTTTTTTGTTTTAGATCTTATAATATTTAATATAGTAGTAAAAATTACTAGTGTTTACCTGTCATGAATGCTCAATGTACCTTTACCTGTCTAGGGTTAAGATTTTAATGAAGTTATTCTCCTATTATAACTTTCTGGTGCGTAAAATGTGTTTCATTTTATTTCTACTTACCTTTCAGATTTCTGTCCTCACACACTCGTCCTGGGTTACTAGTATTAAAAATTGCTATTCTGTTTCTAAATCCACAGTACAACTTCTCTCCAGAAGGATTGAAGCACACGCTATATGCCGCTTCCACTTCATCTACCCTGAAGCAAATAGAACCAATAATTTGTATAATATTTGAATAAGCTATAACAGTGATGTGGAATTTAAATTTAACAGAAAGTTAAGAGTTGGGGTTGAAACACATACATCACTTACATTATTTGTACCTGTCAGTTTCAAGAGCTGTTGTTCTTATCTTTGAGGAGTCCAACTGGATGCTGATGTTGGCACCTGTAGTGTGGCGGTTGTTTGTGTCGGCTTCTGGTGGTGGAGTGATGTACTTCATAGTTGATTTGGTGGTGGCAATTCAAAAATCATCAAGTGATGTTTATATTTTATAATGAAAATCGTTTCCCAAGTATCCAATTCTGCTGTGTGTTTTGTAGATTTCAGTAGTGTAATGTTCAGTGTGAGGTGATTGGTGGTCCAAAAGTGGTGTGTAACTGCAGATTTATCCACCTGATTATACTTGATATGTCTCATGTGCTCTTGCAATTTGATTTCCAAGTTTCTTTTCGTTTTTCCTATATAGATGAACATCAGATTGAAAGAACACATGAGACACATCAAGTACAAACAGACTGATAAATCTGCAGTTACACACCATTTTTGGACCACCAATCACATCACACTGAACATTACACTACTGAAATCTACAAAACGCCCAGCAGAATTGGATACTTAAGAAAAGATTTTATTATAAAACATAAACACTGCTTGATGAATTTTGAACTGCTGCCACCAAGTCAACTTTGGAAGTACGTCACTCCACCATCAGATGTCACAGCAACCACCACACTACGGACACCAACACCAACATCCAGTTGGACTTCTCTGAAGATAAGAGCAACAGCTCTTAAAACTGTCAGGTAACAATAGTGTAAGTGATGTATGTGTTTCAGCCCCTACTCTTAACTTTACCTTAAATTGAGAACTAATAACATTTAAATGCAATTCCATGTTAATCTGATCACTCCACTGAAAATTTGTATTTATTAGGAAATATAAGCACTAAGATATCTGTAACACATTTTTTTTTTTTTTCAATTCTAATCTAATTCAATATGTACAAAAGTTTTATTAATTGAAAAATGATTAGCATGACATTAAAATACTAAGCATGCACATTTTCTTGGATTCTCGGCTTCCTAGTCTTCATTTGATAGGTTTCGTGCAATTTTGGAAGCAGAGCAAAGCAACAGCATTGAGACATGAAATATGCTACACTGATATCTAGTGGCTTCAATGCTTATGTTTAATTCTGGCTGTAGATCCTAGAATTCATGCACATTTATATGCCTGTGATTAATAATTCTGTTACCTCACTTATTCACCATAATGGCTGAGGGCCTCAAATAAAGAAACTTTCTTTGTTGGGTGACAACGCTCCAGAAAGACAGGTGGGCAAGCTCTTTCTTC
The DNA here is from genome assembly GCA_030762935.1 of Hymenopus coronatus. Lineage (NCBI taxonomy): Eukaryota > Metazoa > Arthropoda > Insecta > Mantodea > Hymenopodidae > Hymenopus > Hymenopus coronatus. The sequence continues at coordinate 20,525,737 of CM060897.1, read as the reverse complement.
TTCCTCCTGGCCCTCGCTTCCCCGTAAAAATAGCACCTATGAAAAGGTGCCTGTGTAGTATGTGTGTTTGCATAAACTACAGAGCCTTTATTTTGACACTTGGCTGTTTCTAACCTCTTCTGTACCCCCTCCACTTTTCCTCCTTTCTGTGTGCCAGCCAATCGACATGAAGTAAGTTTGTGCTGTATAAAGGTTGACACATTGTTTTGTTTGTTTTCTTCATTTGGTCCCATTATTGAGCAAGGCTCGAGGATATAGAACACATACAGCAAACCAACTGACACATAACCATTTTGACCTCCACCACTAAATATTGAACTACTACTAATGCATGCATTTTTTACTACAATCATCATATTATACAATTATCATTATCAATATTCCAGAAAAAATAGTAAACAGTGCTTTCAAAATCTTGCAAGGTCAAAACTAATAGGATGAAAAAGCATGCAATCCTACTGACCAAAACACCAGAGAAGTATAAACTAATTTAAGAAATTTCAATGGTACAGTATTGTTATAATGTCAAAAAGACTTTATACTATATCACATTGAATTTTCATGTATGATTGTTTATAATAACAAAAATAGAAGTGAGTTGGCGATTTACAGATAGATTTCCTGCTGTACTAGTGCTTCAGAGAGAAATAGTTTGTAATCCTGTGAAGAGGTTATGGGGAAACAGGATCTATTCATGTTAAGAAATCAAATCACCATATCCTTATAAAGGAAAAAACCTTGATGACATTGAAAAAAAGTTAGAATGAAGTCCAAAGAAACCTTTGTGAAAGTTTGCACAAGAGGAATTTTGCACATCTTGGCTTGTGATACCACTAAACTCTTAAAATTGAAACCATATAAGAAAATTATGTCGCTTGTAACAAACCAGCAAGAGAGGGTTTTGCATGGGCTAGAACAGGGGTGGTCAGGTTAAAAGGCTTAGGAGAAGGATCACACCAAGGTATATGTCTATTGTGTAATAAGAAGTCTGATAATTATTGGCATTTAATTCTAGAATGCGAAGGAACAATAAATATGAGAGCAAAATTGGTCTAGTCTACCAAATGAAATTATAGGTAAAAGGATATAAAGAGCTAAATCAAAAGAAAGTTTAAGAGGAATAGGAAAATATTTAAATGTAGTGAGAAGTAGATGGATGAAGGAAATTAGAAATAAGGAATAGGAAGAAATGTGGATTGGTCAAAGGAAGAAGCAAATAGGACCCTATAGCTAGGTAACTATAGATTGGATGCTATGGGTCCTCAGAAATGCAGCAACTCAGTGAAGTAAGAAAATGAGAAAAAGTAAAATGTAGAGATAAAATTTAAGTGTTACAGAATTGTAGGGGTGAATTAAACAATGTAATGATTGAAGTGAACTAAATACATACATACCATACATATAAGCTAACCGTAGTTCAGGAATTGCTACTATGCAACAATGTGAGTAGAGCTTATATCTACAATATTGTGTTATATAATATTAAATACTCCCATATTTACTGTTTTTATGATGAAGCCTGGTTTTATTTAGGCTTGAAAAATTAATTAGCATTCATGCAAATTTTATAAAAAGATGTGAGAGATGTGCTGTGGTCAAGGACAAAATTTCCAAAATCTTCTCTGATAAAGGTTTTTGAATTTGTAGTTATCTGCATGAGAAATCTATGTTCTTGAACTTAAGGAGCTACGAATATCCAGTTTTGCAGGTAAACAGTATGCCAACAAAGTTAGATCAGCCATGCATGCAAATGAAGGATGTGTTTAGGGTAGACCATTTAAGTTGTGCTCTTTGTATACAGTCATTCAGAATTTTCATGATTATTTACCATGATGTAAGAGCAATTACAGAGTACTTTGTACAAATGCTGTTTGGTTTTTTATGATAAGTGAGAAAGCAACATATAAATCTGATGTGCTCCATCCACATGACTTTCTCTACATCTCTGCAACAAATTATTATTAAAAAGCTTGTTTCTTTTTACTTCATGCAAATCGAGAAAAAATTAGCAAAAATAGTCTTATTACTTGCTTCCATACATGTAGAAGGAAAATAACATAGGTTAAAATATTAGTCAAAAGCTGGTTGCTATGTGACTGAAGTTCCTTTGTTTCTATGGACAGGAGTTGATAAATTCCTGTATGAGAAAAGTATGTTTTTTAAAGCTGAAACCAATAACAAAGAATATCTCAAAAACGATCCACTCCAGGAAAAAAATGTATATACCATAAATTGCGTGTTTTAACAAGTTCTACATTTTCTGTTAAGTAAGTTTCTGTCTATCTCTTATTGTTTGCCAGTTATACAAAATTCCGTAAAATTCAACCAGAATAAAGTAGTCTTCAGAAGCTATTCTCAGAAAATTCAAGATATGCATTTTATTTTTCAGGTAAATATTTTAATGTACAATATTTTATTCAAAATTGTTAGAGCCATTTTTGGAAAATCAAAATTTTCGAAAAATTTTCCACATGTGTCGAATCCTTGGATGATTCTGAACTTAAATACCAAGTTTGGTATTTAACAGACTTTTTGTTTTTGAGCTATGCTGCCCATAGACACACATACACAGAGAGACCTTTTTCCAAAAATGCTTTTTTGGATCCAGGGGGACCCAAAACATGTATTTCTGGTGAAATCTCAGTATCACATTTTTGGGTGCATTACAATACCTTCCCTATACATTATGTACATAATACATGTAGAGAAAGTAAAAAGGTAGGTTCCCATTAAAAAAATTGACCCTAAAATGGCCATCACAATATCCTTTAAATAAAACATGACTAGTGGCATTCACTTTCCTACATAATATAACAACATTTCTTTCTACAGTGTTTAGTTTTGAGATATTGTGCAGTCTCAACTTAAATGGTCCACTCAGTATATGCAGGCTTATATATATACTGAATGAAATTCCTCTATATCTGAAATCTGAAACGTTGCTATCCATTAGCATACATAACCTTCATGTTTCATTTCAGGGTATATAACCTTAAAAGCATATTTTGGTTTTGTTGTAGCTACATAAAGACATAGTTTACTCTATAAAACATTCATAATATTACAATATTATAATGGTATGTAAATAAACGTTGTTGCATTTAAGATTATTTTATCAATTGGGGTTCCAAAACTGCTTTCAGTTCAAAATATTTTTGGAAATTGTATAAGCAAAAGGTATAGAGATTTAAGAAAGGCATCACCAACTTGCTTGATTTTATGTTAGAGCAAGTTCTGTGGACTGCAAAGGGTAAACACATGATAGCAGCAGTGCGTCTCTCATTCCTTGCAGAGTGTAGTGTCAGTTTGTCGAGAACAGAAAGTAGCCAACACACAATCCATTAACTCCTATGTTTATGTCTGCCTTGAGGAGTCTTTTTTATTTATAGGTGTTTAGTTTGTGGCAAAGTTTTGCAGTCTGTCTCAGAAAATTCAATTTGCAGTGTCATTAGGCAAACCATAACAGTGAATACAATAGTTACCATGGAGAAAAACGTTTCTTTCAAATTGTGTTCAACCTCAATTAATTATCAAGATGATGTGGAAATGTCAATAATTACACTATATAATTGAGTGGGAACAAACTAAACTGTGGAGAGAAAAATATGGAATAAAAACTGGGAAAAGTTATCCGCCAGAGATAGTGTATGTAAAACATTTTTAGAAACAATAAGAAAGAATTTCTGAAACAACTAGGTAATTATTACAGAGAAAGTAAGAGAGAAATGGGGGAGGAAAATTGCCAAAGAAAGAGAGGATCTTAATAATAAAACTGATGAGGTTGCAAGTTAGAAAAGAGATAAATAGATTAAGTTGGTAGGCTATAAAAATGTACAATTAGAGGATGTTAACTCTAAATGACACAAAATCCAGCAACTCCAGGAAAGTAACTATGTATATATGAAGTTTGTAACTTATAAGATTAAATAAATTATTTATCCATTTCATCTAATTACCAAGACAACTGTTCATATTCATTACTATAAATGTGTAGATTTTCCATTACAAATTAATTATCATACTGTTAGCACCACAATACAATTACAATAGTATTGACAAGCTAAAGAGCTTTTTATTGTACTGTGTTAATACTATAATTATTGTTATAATTTTTTTTTTTTGCAATTATTTGTAACGATTATCGAACCTATGAAAATATTTATATGCATAACAAAATATAAATATTAATGGAAGAGATATAATTCAGCAATCACGAATATACAATAAATATATTAACTATGAAATGTGGATCACATATTTCAAACACAAAATATTGCATACTGCCACTGCACTGAAAGAATTATCTGTTCCTGCTTTCTGCACAGTTGACAGTCATGCAGTACAGAATAAAATATTTGCAGGAGCTTTGTAAGATTGACAGTAAAAATGTTGTTCAACTATGCAAAAACTCACTGTGATCATCAACTATTATAAATATGGTTTCTGCACAATTTAAAAACTTTCCTAATAGTGCTTACCTTCATAAATATTAAAAACAGAAGCACTATCAAATGTGAAGTTATTTACATTTTAAATTTTATTTTAATTTTAAAATATCAATGAGTTGATGTACATACTTAAAACTTCACTTTTTCAAGTGTAAAATCTTAAAATGTTTTGTAATATTCATAGCATGGAATGAATCACTTACTCTCTGTAGTCATCACCATGCTGAGGATGAGGGTGAATATTTTTTTTTATTTGTAAGCAAATATTTACCATCTATTCTGTTTATGCATATAGAACAATAATGCTTATATCAATAATTGTAAATCATTAAAAAACAATCAAATACAAGAACATAACAGAAGAAGTAACAAGGATTATTTTAGGTAAAATATAAATAAAAGTGTGCTTCAAAAGGATGCAAACTGGAATTAATTTTTTTATGTTGCTACCAGTAGCTCATACTTCAAAACAGGCATTTGAAAGAAAATTAAAACATTTCGGATAACCAAATGTTATAAGATATACATGCATTTTTAAAGTATTGTTTGTTCTAGTGAATATAATTTGTAAACTGCATTAGTATGTTTAAAACATAACATGCCCAAAATCAGGTGTACTAATAAGCTGGATGAATAAATATTATTTTATTTCTTTTTTTAATGTTCCATTTATACCCCACCTTTAGCTGCAGTGGTCATATCAGCAGCTTTTATATCTGGAATATACACTTGCATACCATAAGTTGTCATTGGATTTCCATTTGTTTTACATTAGAGCATTCACACATTCAAACTTTCATTCATACTTCTAGACTCTGGGGATGTTAGGGAATAATTCTGTATAAAGAAATATTCCAACCCCCAGCCAGGTATCAAACCCAGGGCCCATCAAACAGTAGGCAGGGACTCTATCATCTGAACTATGGGGCCATCATCGCCGCCACCACCACTATCTTTGGAAACATCCAAGATTTTACAACTAGCTGTAAGTTTGAAAGATGTGTAACGGATTTTGTTATAAGCTGGCTTTGATACTCCATAGCATTATAAGAAACAAATGAATAGCAACAATAAAAACATGTCATAAATATTGAAAAATGTTAACTAATAAAGGCAGGTATCTTGGAAATGACTGATACCACAAAATATCTTATTTGAAATAAATTGTGTATTTTAAACTTCTACATTTTTCTATGCAGTATGTTTTTGCCTATCTCTTTATTTTTTACCACTTAAAAAAGTATACAAAATTTCTTCTGAATGAAAAGGGCCTAACAGGATATTCCAGAAGATTCAAATATTGATTTTATTTTCCATTTAAATACCTTACCTATATGAAATTGTTAAGAGCCATTTAATGCTTTACAAGAGTATCCACAGGAATCTTCAAATTGTATTTTTGGGTAGAATATGATATTTTCTTTACTTAAGTTGCCTTATAGGTAATTGGTAGAGTCAAAATCAAAAGAAAGATAGAAAAAATGAAGAAAAATTAATATTCCCACTTTGCATATGGCTGATCACTATATAATAAAATAAATCATTCTAGTGAAGAGTGTTAACTTACGCATTATAGGATCTGTAAGTACAACGCAGCTGCCCTGTGAATGCATCCCACAGATGCACAGGACACTCTCTGCTGGTGCTCACTATACTGCAACAATCAATACTAATCAATGCTTATAAAATGATGCACAGTGTTCATATACTAACATATAAATGACAAGATATACAATGGCAGTGATGCACATTTGCTGCTTTCCAAAACTGAAACCCATAAACTTTCCCTCGTTCAGCAAAATGTAATTTGTGATGACATGAAATTTAAAAAGTTTATAATTTTCAGTGCCATAAACTTGCAAAATCTGCATGCAAAATAGATATAAATTCTGTTTTATAAGAATCTTTGAAGACCTGGTACTGGACATTGGAGTAACGTGAAATGAAATGGAGTTTTATTTATGGATGCTCTTTAACCACTGTATACTGGGCATGAAAGATTGTTTAATTTTGCTCAGAGGCCTCTTTATCAGGCTTGAGATTCTTTTATGTGCCATAAATCTATGACACAGGACCAATAGCTTTACTTCCCTTCCGAAGGAAGCCATGCTAAAGATTTTTATGCCCGAAAAAATCCACCATCCTCTACCGGGCTTGAACACACAATCTTGAGTATATGAAGTTGGCATGTTAGCCATTACACCATGGAGGGCAACATTAGAATAACATGAGTTGAAATAGACACATACCCCAGTGTTACCTAACCTTGAGTTAATTCTACAGGGTCTTCACATTAAGGGGCCATACTTTTAATGGCACTTGAATTGCAGTCGCATATCATTTCCCTCACAACATTCTTTTCCCCACAAGTATCGTCTTATGCATTGAAACAAAACCTTTATTATTTACAACATTGAATGTCACTTACATTGCTTACCTTTTCGAAGATATTAGAAATGATCTCCTTGTGCTTGAAGACAGGCATTATAGAATCTTAACAGATAATTAAAAACATGTTGCAATTCTTCATGGGGTATGTTGGTTATTTTTTCCTGTATATTATTTTGTAGTTCTTATAATGTTTAGGGATTAGATTTATGTACTTTGTCATGTTCCTGAAATGCTCTAAGACACAGAAACAGAGATTCATGTTGCAACAAATAAAACTCTATGTTCTGTAATATATTGGACCATGATTGCATTAACAACAAAGAAAGGTCTTTGTTTATTATATGCGTGGTACAAATCAGAAGGTCATGGTATACATGATCCAATAGCAGGAACTGTAATGTAGCCTGTTGAGTAGTGCACACTCCAGACCCAAACGCCATAAAGAGAATGGCTGCTTAATCTGATGGTACCATAGAAAACTAAGGTTGCTATGGTCTGATAGACCACACTCGTCTCCTTATTCTAAAGCTAACTGAAAGTTATGATCCATGTAACAAAACAGCATTTAATTCCATAATGAAACTTTTCTATTAAAAAAGAAAATGTTATCAGCATAAAAATATCTACCTGCAAAAGTGCATTTAATTAATTTTTTGAGCAACCCAACTTCTGTATCATTATTGCTGACTTGTAAAGAATTGGACGGAAGAGGGAGAATACCACTTAAAATTATGTTTGCTTTAACCTGAAAGTAGATATAAACAGAAGCACAAGGGAAAAAATGAACTTCATTGTTGGCACTTTGTTATTCTTCTACAACATTGTTCCATGCTTTTTTAAATAATAATGCTATTTTCCTTGCATTCTGTAAAATATTCAAGATGTTATAGTAGAATGTATATTATATATTTATAATATTACTGCAAAATTAAGCTGTACATTTATCATACACTATTAAGAAATTATTTACAATGTGATCAGCTGCAGAGCTTGCCTTTCCACCATCTTAGTTTTGTAACATGCCCATGGATGCAATATTATGACAGTACTGTCCATGTATGTGACCTCTCTCACATTCACTCTGGTATGGAGGTGGAGCTGGAATGTGAAACATTGCAGTTGGATGTGTAAACAACAGGGAAAGCCATGCAACAGTAATTGGAACCTTCAGGAACGCTTTGGTTTCCAGAACCTTCCAGGAAGTTCTGACATTATTTTCTAGCTATAAAAGGAGGAGTGTTGTATGTGTTGTGAATTGTACTGAGTCAAGAATCACTGGAGTGTTAGTGCATAATGGGGCATGAGCCATGAATGGTGTGCAGCCATAAACTGTCTATGCATTGAAATGTCAAATAAATTACTTGCATCAGCGAATTAAATGATTATATTTTTAAATAATTTTTGAGCCAATAAAGACATTGGTTACACTGGTGTCAGGACTGGGATAAAGAAGAGATGATCCAAAAATTGCTGGAGAAGATGGACAGGATGGGTAAAGAAATAGTGAGTGAAATCCAGCATAGTTGAAAATGGAAAAAATGCAACTTGTCATGGAAAAGATGGACGATAAAATGGAGTCAGCGATGGAGAACACGAAGACAGAATTAATGACCAATGTTGACTATCTGCTGGCGTGAAGAAAAACATGGATGAGCTCAGCAGAAGCATGAAGGAACTTGATCAACATCTTAACACTCTGGAACAGGTGGAAGAATCCATTAGAACCCTGGAAGACCTCGGGGAACACTTCAATGCCTTGGAGGGAAGAATCGACAGCAATACCAAGAAACTAAATGCCATAGTGGCAAAAATGCTGGATGGAAGGCTGAAATGCCAGAATGCAACACATTTACGTGTATCAAGCCACCCAAGCGCGATGTGATGTCAACCTTTGAAATTTTCCAGGGAGATGGAAGGCCCTCGAGAGTCATCGCTTGACTGCACCTACCGCAGTTAGCACCCTTTATTGCATGGTGTTCACTATGCAACAAAGATGATTAATCAAAGCTTTTAGTATTTTTAGTAGATTTTCTTTCTAATTTTGTATTAAACAATCCTTCAACAATAAAATGTTATAGCTGTTTTATATTGTAAAATTATTAATATTTTTGAGACAAAACTGCAGTTTTATTTTTGTTTTTAAATAAAAAGGAGCAAAATCCATGCAACTGCAGTCAACTATAACCCCATCAGCATCTAAGCATTGGACATTGACAACAGGACATAGCTAGGGGGATGTGTGAAGCTAAAAAACCAATGATCCCAAGAAGAAGTAAAAACCAAGTCAATCTAGCAGATTTCAAATCTGGATCATCTGGAAATTTTTACCATGATTTTGTATGTGCTTTGCAATTATGAAAACTTAACCCATCTGAACCTCAATACTCAAATATAGCATTAGATATCACTCTGATTGAAACCCAATTTGAATGAAATTTCAGTTTCAAATGAGTTTTCCTTTTTAGGCAATATGTTTCATGAAGTCGTTATGCCTTAATACAAACATTTACCTTGCAGGCTTTGTATGTTATTTCAGACTGAATTTGGTTCAGCCCAACTACATATATTAACTCATATCAATTATGTATCACAGTACACTAATTTACAGTTCAATATTTACTTTAGTTGCTCATGCTCAATTCTTTTCATTGTTATAGAAATGGCTGGATGTTCTTGCTGTGTGTATGGTTGAGACTTTTGATTGTGGAGACTTATAGGTGACAAATGCTCATTTAAATATGTGCTGCAATTAGCACTAACCTATGTAAATTAGTGGTCATACTGAATAATTTTCAAACTGTATCAGGGTCAGTATTTTTTGTCACCATTGTCATCCTAAACTGCCAGCTAATGAGCTTTCTTTATAGGCAAAAACCACTACACACTCCAACAAGGAGGAGATAGTGAGGAGAAAGCGAAAGAAAGGAAAAATAGAAATATGGTGCCTATAAGATTTGAAGGGAAACTAACACAAGTACATTTTTAACTACCTATTTTCTTTATTAACTTATTTCAGTCAACAGAAAAGCTGTGCAATGTAGTACTCCTTTGGTGCTCACCTACCAAAACAAAAGCCCATGAGCAACTAAAATAAGTATTTACCTTGAAATATTTGCCAACGAAACATTACCAACAAGAGAGAGGATTCCAGGATGACATTAATGGATACCAACAGTAGTCATACACCATATCACATTCACTTATCTGAAGGGCAGGTTCCATTTCAGGCAACATTTGATTTTTTTGCCATGACTCCTGACAATGAAGCTGTGGTGGCAGATCAAATACACGAAGTACATTATCATCACTGTTAGTGAGGATGCACGTACCATCAGGGGCCCTGTATAAAAAAGAGCAAATCAATTTCATGTTTTCTTCTACAGCTGACCCAAACTTAGAATACGCACATTTCTGTAAAAGATGCAACCCTTTGAGGCATAGACCAACAGTGAAAATGAGGATCTTTAGGCGGGGGGGGGGGGAGTAAATTTACAATCTGGGGCTTCCATTACCATTTACACCCTTTCATAAAGTTATTTTCCCTGCGCTTCCTATGAAATGCAGCCCATGCTCCTGTAATCTGGGTTACGTTGTCGAATATGTAAATGGAAGGCTTTCCCAAATGCTCCTGATCACTTGTGTTTGCTTGTATCGAATCCAAAAGGCATTTATTTTCACTGCTTTTTGTCTGTGCTTCAGAGTAATTTTTGAGCACGTTTTCCTCATATGAAATAGGACTATTCAGTTTTTCACTAGCACTTGCAAAACTTTCATTAGCTTCTAGGTTATGTTGCCCCACTGGACGATTCTCTGCATTTTCTTCGTGTTCGTATATATCGTTCACTTCTGACATGGTTCGCATTATTTATTTTACTTATATTTATGCTAGGCCCTAATTCATCTTCTCTCTATCACATCACGACTTGTTGAACAGTTGCTGAAATCAGTTTAAAAATTGTTGCTTACAAAATAACACAAAATACTATAGACTGCCATAGATACTGTTGATAAATAACAACAACAAGCGCTGTAACACATGTTGCCGTACCTCTGGCAGATGAGCACACCACGCCAAGTGGGAGGGGTGGGGGCCCTCTATCAGCTTACTCAATTCAATTTATTGTCGTTCGACTATACAAACTTGCAATAGACAACATCAAAAAGCAAAGACCAGTACTACAGTGGTCGTCAGTTGTTAAAATAATGCACATACATAATACAAATTGATAGATATCACAATTAAAAACTGATTGACATACATTCAAAATAGGTACACAATACTCGTCCAAATTATAAAGAGGGTTTAAATTTATCCAATTATAACATTTTCTCTTAAGTGATTGAAATTCTAAGTTTACTATTTGTGCTAAGCTTGTTGAATAGTTTAAGATTGATGATTGGGAAACTGTTTACTTAACCTACTTACTGTAAGAAACTACAAACATAAAATGATTCCTGGTATTGCAGTAATGGATTTTTGATCTATGTACAATATGCCGTGATGCTAACATTCAAATTCTTTTTTACATATAATAGAAACACACACACACACACATGGGTCATATTCATCATTCTTAGAGGTTTTTTTTTTTTTTTTTTTTTTTTTTTCTGAAGTAGCAACACTTTATTGATGTGCTAGCAGTTTCCCCAAAGAATTAGGCCTTCATTTATTCCCGATTGAAACAATCAGTACTGTTCTGGTACTACACCAATGAGAGCTCTAAGCAAATAAATAGCACTGCTCTTCTGCTACGATGAACCTAGATATCCGAAAATGGAATGGGTGTTTCTTCATACTTGTTACAACGAAAAGTTGTGTTCAACTTTATGGGGGACCGTATGATTTCGATCCTAAGTGACCGCTTGAGGAATTTGTGGTGGACAAAGTGGTGCAGGGACGGGTTTTCTCTTGGTTCTCCCCTACTATTCCACCAGTTCTCCATCTTTGTTCCGTGTATCTCAGCGTCATCGCCTATGGTACCCTAAGTAGTAAAAGCGGACGTTAAACACTATAAAAAAAAACACACACACAAGGATTTTCCTAACTTTTTTTGTTTAGGCATTTGCAAACCATGCATTTCTACATATATATAGTATCAAATTTTTAGATGGAATACAAAACCTACTCTACCTACTATGTACATACTTAGTACTTAGCACTTGATAGAGAAGGTAAAAAGAGCACTGGTACCTACAACCAAATTCATTCCACAATCTTGGTGACTTTATGCAGATTGAATAATGTTACATAATTCCTGAATTATATATAACATAGTTTATCTCCTAACACTTCTTTATGGCTCGGAAAGCTGGACAGTATTGTCGGAACATAAAATTAGAATTACAAGTACAGAAATGAAGTGTTTACAGAAATGTTTAGGGAAAATCAGAAAGGACAGGGTAAGAAACTGTCAAATAAGGAATATCCTTAATCAAGAACCAGTAATAAAAAAGATAGAGACAAATGCTTTAAGATGGTTAGGATGGATGAGAGCAGGAAACCGAAACAGGTATGGGAGGTCAAAGTGGAAGGAAGAAGAGGGAGAGGGGAATCAAGCATAGAATGGAGCGATTATATAGAGAAAATAGTGAATAAGAAAGGAAAGACTTTGAGGGAAGTTAAACAACTAACTAGAGATAAGACAAAATATAAGAAATGGACAATGACAGTGACTGAAGAAACCCAACGCTCAAAAGGGCATAAGGGAGAGGAAAAGAAGAAGAAGAATTGCTGAATTATAGAAGGTAGTGATGATTAGTGAATGAAAGGGTCTTCACACAAAAGTTGTAAAAATACAGATTGAAATGGAGAGATACACTTCAAAACATATGTAATAGGACAGAAGGTAATCTCCAGGCAAATATATGCAGGGTAATTTTGGTGATAGTTGGCTTTCTGAATTTCATAATTACAATTGTTGAGACAATTCTTTCATGACATATAAGGGCCAAATAGCTGATTCTTACCCTTTTAGACAGCCAAGTGAGCCCTGTAGCTGGCGCAAACCAGTAGTGACTGTGAATCAGATGCAAGACCCTTCCTAACCTTAAGTACTTTGTTTGTAGTTTTTATCAATCTCTCTAATCTTAAGTTCAGCTATGTATAGTTCAACATTGCCTGATTAGCCTTATCTGTTAGTATCTAACCAGAATACAAGTCCCAGCTGAAAAGCATGTCACATGAGATTCCAGGGAAGTCATAGGGATATTATACATGCATATTATAACTATATCATAGGTATATTTTGCATATTTTAAATTTACCATAACTACCAGAGTTACAAAAACAAAATTCCTCAAATATTCTTAAGGATCAAATAAGATGGAAAACTTAATGACAAATAACTATATAATAAAAACTGTAAAATCATTTAAATTCTATAGTAAATAGTAATAACTCTATAGAGGAAGAGGTGAAAGAGAGGGTGATACTTGGAAATAAAGCTTATTTTAAGTACAATAATCTATTTAAAAGTAAGCTTGTATCTATAACTGCAAAATTAAGAATGTATAATTCAATTTTAAGACCCATGGTTACTTATGACACCGAAACATGGGTACTGAAAAAATTACAAAAGCATAATATTTGTAAGAAAGATCCTAAGAAGAATTTTTGGACGAATTAAAGATAAAGGACAGTGGAGAGAACTTGAGAAATGATGAGTTATTTAAAAGAACTAAAAAACAAACAATTTTTAATTTCATAATAGCACAGAGACTTAGGTGGTTTGGACATTTATATAGAACGTCAAATGAGAGAGCAGTTAAGAAAATATATACATGGAAGCCTTTCGAATCAAGATTAAGGGGTAGACCAGTAAATAGATGGAGAGATGAGATAATTCAAGACTTAAAAAATATGAAAATAAGCAATTGGGTAGATTTGATTAGAGACCAAATTGAATGGAAGAAAATATACTTTACTTATACTCTATCATTCATAACTCTGGAAAACACACTTGGGTACCATCACATGCAAATACTGATGGAAATGAAAATGCCAATAAAGCTGAAAGGAAGCCACCCGACATCCTATCAGTGACCATGGAATAATTTCTACACATCAAGATATCATTAGCTACACCAAACAATTATTTATAGAAAAATGGAGGACGACATTCCACAGCAAACTACTAGATGCCCGTACTGAATCTATCAACTTCTTTGAACCTCTCCAAAAATTAGAATGTCATGAGCAAACAGTAATTACCCGCCTCAGAATTGGTCACTGCAAGCTGACACACTCTTTCATCATTAATAAAGAACCAGCATCAAAATGTGAGACTTGCAATACACCATTACTGTACAACACATCCTGCTGCAGTGTCTGCAATATGCCAAACAAGACTTCAGGCTTCAGTGACTTACCAAGTGCTCTACACAACCACCACACAATTAAAAACACTATAATATTTATAAGAAAATGTAAATTTTTTTATTTATTGTGAAGTACAAATGTAACTATTATGTAAATAACTATTTTATGTACAACTTGAAAAGTCGCAATTTGACCATATTGTTATAGATGCCTAAAATAAATCATATTAAAAAAATATTGTAGAGAAGGCCAAAACTTTCAGTCAATGAAGTTGTAGTCCTACTAAGAAGATGAACACCAGGGCATATTATGAAGGCTAGCAAAGCCCGATGAAGAAATTTGTGAAGAAAGAATTTCTATTGAATATATAAATAATGAGGAATATTTCCTAATTTGTTGGTGTTTGCATTCCAGCCTATTATTATAGCATAAAATGGACTCCTTGCATAAAACTTTATTCTGTTTTCAATGTAATGTAGCCTATCTTCACAGGTGGGAGTAGCATGACTGACCCACATGGTAAACTGGACATATTTGCAAGGTGAAACATGAAGGGGGAAGTCATTACAACAAATGCCTCATGTCTGCTCTCTCTTGCCATGCAAAGCATAGCCGATGAGTCCCAAAGACAGCTGAAGCAGTTCCCAAGTATAGCCATTCTAGTGATTTTTATTCCTGAAGATAGGGATTCTTAATTTGCCTAATGATCATAAAATCAGAATTTATCAGTTTTAAAAGTAGATGGAGGTCATTATTTTTCATTGTTTTATTTTAATTTAATGGTCTAGTTAATAAGTAATTACAGTGGTTTGAATGCTTGAATAAATGGTTTGAAGGTTTATTGAAACACTAAGAAATACATATATTGTACAATACCTACCTATCTTGTGCTACCAGGTAGAATTTGGCCCAGGCCACTTTTTCAATGGGCAGTCCAATTTAAGTTATACAAAAAAAGAACATATTACTGTAACTACCACTACTACTAAATGCTCGTGAACTATAGTTCTTCTCTGTTAACAATCCATTTCCATTTTTTTTCTTCTAAACATTGTTTCAATGTCTTACAGTTTTTTATCTATAATTGTATTTATATTGGATTTCTTATTCATTTTTGACCATATATTTTCTTTTCTCCATTTCTCAGTTTTCTTACTACAATCAAAGATTATACATTGACCATCAATACTTTAATCTTTTAAGTTATTTACTATCTCATATTGACATATTTTTCCTTCTCAGAATCAAGAAAATTTTCAAAAAAATGCCTTACATTCTTCCTTCCATTTGAATTTAACATATTCTCTTTTATCTGTGTTATTTTTTCCTTTTTGATCAATTGTTACATTTTGTGCCTTAATTTTTATGTCAGTTATTAGTGGAAAAAGTTACAGTGGTTGTATTCTTCTATGTATTATCATTCATTAAATGTGTGTATTAAAGTTCATTGGAAACATTTACAAAGCAAAAATGCAAACATAATTTGCCAAATAAAACAAAAGAGCTAATCCAGAGTTTGATAACAGCATACAATTCTCTTAACACATTGCAGTTCTCACTACAAAAAATCCAGGTTAACTTAGAGTAATGGGAAATATTTAAAAATATTTTATGATTGTTTTTACTTTTTCCCAAAAATGAAACAATAGATTTAACTTAATAATTTATTTATTTGTCTACAGTTATGAAACAGGTAAAATTAATAAAGAAGACAAAGTTATATAAAGCAAGGTATGTGTGGTTAGTGGAGATCACACAAATTGAGATCACATAAAATGTAACACTTATAGTTTTGTAATTAAAACTTGGCCTTACAAAAGAAGTAAATATAGGAAAAGAGTAAATCTGTAGTTTTGACTCATACATTTGTGGTTAATGAAGCTGAATGAAAAGCCTTAACAGAGCAGTGATTTTGTCCTCAACTGAACTATAAACCTTAATTGTTATAGATGATGATGTGCAATTCTTTATAATGTGTAACAGGAACTACAGTACTGCTTGTGAGAATCCATTAAGATTAGATATTTCTCTCTCTCTCTCTCTCTCTCTCTCTCTCTCTCTCTCTCTCTCTCTCTCTCTCTCCCTCCCTCCCTCACACCCACACCTACACAAAACCTTTTTTGTTTTAGTCTACGACTGAATAATAATAATGATAATAATAATCATAATCATAATAATAATAAAAACAACAACAATATTAAAACCATTATAATTACCAATTAAATAGACCTTTAAAATTAAAAAAAATTGTTTACCATTCCCATGTCTTTCTCTACATTTTCTGCAACCAATCATTCTTACAGAAGATTACTCTTTTATCTGCACAGAGTACATGTAGAGGAAGTAAAAAACAATGAAAAAAAGCCATCTATATCTGTTACTTTCTCTAGCCCATATGCACAAAGTTAATAGAGAAGGTACCATAAAGTCGATACCGAGATGTCATCAGAAATACATGTTTTGAGACCCCCTGAATCCAAAATAAAGCCTTTTTAGAAACATGTCCATGTGTGTGTATAAAAAATTAAGTTAGTTAAATGCCAAACTTCATGTTTATGTTCAGTATCTTCCAAGGATGCGACAAAAAGATTTTCAAGAAAATCCCCCCACCCCCAACTACCCTTTATGTGGAACATTTTCCGAAAATTTTGATTTTCTAAACAATGACTCTTAACAATTTTTCTTAAAATGTCTTATGTTTAAGATATTTTTATGACAAATAAAATGCATATCTTGAATTTTCTGGGACCTTTTCATTCTGGATGACTTTTGTATAACTGGTAAACCATAAGAGATAGACAAAAACATATAACACAAAATTTGTAGATCTCATTAAAACACACAATTTATGATTATTTTTATTTTTTTATTTAATTTTAATTTGCACTTTAGTTTTAAGATCTTTGATGCATCACCTGTTGTGAACATTGCTCAGTTCTGTTAACGAATGTGATGAATAAATAAATAAATAACCATACACCTTTTTTGTAGAGTTAGCTGTTTTCGAGATATTCCGAGTTATTGGTTTCAGTTTTAAAGTACTTAAACTTTTCTCAAATCTTTCTTTTCTTTTTGTCTCTTGCTTGTTTACTTCTAGCAAGCAAACAGAACCAAATTTAAATTGTTTCATTTAGTGACCATTTTTTAAAAAATCTGATATTGTTTTAGCCTAGTGTATTCCCTTATTTCGCTTCGACTTATAAAGAAGCAAGAAATAAACCAACTCTGGCAATGTTTATCTTGATTAGCATGAAGTATATAAGAATAATCTTTTATAAAAAAAGTTGTTAATGGAACAGCTAGAGTAAGTCATGTGACTGGAACACATCAGATTTTTTTTTAAATGGATAACTTCTGATTTGTATCCATTAGGCAGCTTTGGTCATTTCCAAGACTTATCAGCTATGCTTTGATGGCAACACAGAAGACCTGAAAGTTTTGCAGTAGTGACTTCTCCTTCACGTCTTGTCCTGCAAATATGCCCGTATAGCATGTCATTCAGTCATACTACTCCTGCCTGAGAAGACTGGCTACAATACACAATTGGCTGCAATGCAATTAGCAAACACATGTCATAACATTACTAATGATCCAACTCAAAAGAACTTTTAATTTAGATACATTACAGACACTAACTTCTGCACACAAATTACAAAATTCTTTGTTGTTTATAAATTTAATAGAAAATTGTTTATTCAGAAATTTATTGGGCTTCGCAGCCAGCCTGTCTAACCTACAACATACTCCCTGCTTAAACCTAATAAATCCCATTACAAGAGCTTTGCTCTCTCTAATAGACAGACTGTGAATGTTGACCCAGTGTTCACATTATAATAGTTAATTCAATATACCTCTGAAGCACAATTTTTAGGAATAACAGTAGACAAATTCATAAACTGTAATCTGCCCATTCACAATATCACAACAAAGATTAATAGAACTCACAATATAATTTTTGAACTAAAATATTTATGGAACCACAGTATGTTTAAAAAAAAAAGTGTTTCATTCAGATGACTTTCCCTACTTGTCTTGCAAACAAAATATTCTTACACAAGGCTGTTCTTGTATCTACATCAACCTAATTGAGATAAATAGTAACAGAAATGGTCTTATTACCTGCTTCCTTGTAAGTAGAAGGGAAATGAGGTAATACCCTAGCTAAAGCAATAGTGAAATCTCTTAAAAGCTGGTTGCTATGTGAAACAATTAAAGTTTGGTTCTCTTTGCATGGCCAGTAGTAAAACAAAAGAGATGTGAAATGAATGAAAACTTCCCATTTTAAAAAAGTATAAGTATTTCAAAATTGAAAGCAATAGCAAGAAATATATTATAAATGGTTTACTAAAAAGTATATGACATAAATTGTGTGTTTTAATGAGATCTGCATTTTTTTTGAGTACTAAGCTTTTATCCATCTCTTATGGATTATCAGTTAAGCAAAAGTCATCCAGAATGAAGAGGACTTCAGAGGCTATTCCCTACAAATTCAGGATATACATTTTATTTGTCATGTAAATGTCTTTAATATATGATATTTTAATTAAAATTGTTAGATTTTGAGAAATTTGAAAATCTTTCCATGTAAAAGATAGCTTGGGTTGAACATCTTTGTGTGGCATTCTTGGAAGGTAATAAAGTTAAAGACCTGCACATGCCACACACATGCACATACCTTTTTATAAAAAGGATTTGTTTGAATTCAGAGGTCCTCAAAACATGTGTTTCTGGTGAAGTCTTGGTTTCAAATTTTGGTTGGAATACAATACCTTATTTACCTACTGTGTACATAGTTCATACATGCTTGAGAAAGTAAGAATCTCTTTTGCATATGTTCAGGTTGTGTTTATATAAAGTATAATTTTCCGTGGTAATTCAATAGATGCTGATTCACTGTTTATAACACAAAAGAAGATAACATATAACATATTTAATTTAATAAATCTGATCACTGCAAAACTAACTTTAAACAAAATAAAAGACTCCCTTACTTACCCTGTCTATGTATATTAGAGAGTGTTTGTTTCAAAAACAATAATATTCACCAATTTTCTTCAAAAAAAATACAACTCACAATCACAGTACCAATTTAATTACATAATTCACCTACATGCAGCTAGTAAAATATCATCTGAATATTGCACACTGGCATTTACATATGCAGAGTGTTTCAAAAATACGGGGCATAATTTCTGGTATGTATTTCCCACATGAAGACAATCAAAATAGTTCATTATAACATGTGTCCGGAAATGCTTTATTTCCGAGTTATGGCCTTTACAACATTGAAAGTCCCACCTGTAGACAATCAAAATGGTTCATGTCCGGAAATGCTTCATTTCCGAGTTATGGCCTTCACAACATTGGAATTCACTGGAACGTTTTTCTTTCCGCAGGTCTTTGCCGTCAAAGGAGATATTAGGAGGGCGCTTTGATAGTTCATTCTGAGGAAGGTCATTCAGTGTTCTTTAGGCGTTAAGACTGTGCGACATGGATTCAAATCAAGAGCTGGCAGAGATACACTTCATGTACGGTAAGGCGGACGGCAATGCTGCGCTGGCTCATCGTTTGTACCAGGAGAGGTACCCACAGCGACAATGTCCAGATCGGAAGACATTTGTACGTCTCCATTCCCGTCTGTGCAAGTATGGAACATTCACCTCTCCTGGTTTGGGAAGGGGACGACCAAGATCTACAACTCCAGAAGTGCAGGAGGAGATTCTGTAGGCTGTGGACAGGACTCCTTCTATCAGCACACGACAGTTAGTGTTGCAAGTCAATGTTCCTCATATGACTGTCTGGAGACTGTTGAACGAGTATCAATTGTATCCTTATCATTTGCAACGTGTACAGGCCCTGTCACCAGCAGATTACCCTGCACGAGTTAGGTTCTGTCAGTGGTTCTTGCAGCAGTGTGATGTAAATCCGAACTTTTCTGCCATCGTATTATTTACAGATGAAGCACAGTTCATAAGAGATGGCATAGCAAATTTCCACAATCAGCATGTATGGTCGCATGAAAACCCACGTGCAGCTGTTGTATCTCATCACCAGGTGCGGTTCTCCCTCAACATGTGGGCCGGTATCATTGGTGATCGAGTAGTTGGACCCCATGTACTTGTAAACAGACTTACAGGGCAGGCGTACACAAACTTCCTGGAAAACACCATACCTGACGTTTTCGAAGACACTCCACTGATCAATCAACACATTCACTTCTTGCATGATGGCGCTCCTGCACACTCCAGTCTTACGGCTCGCCGGTACTTGGATTGAAGGTTTCCTGATCGATGGATAGGTAGAGGTGGCCCAATTGCTTGGCCTCCACGCTCACCTGATCTGAACCCTCTCGATTTCTACTTGTGGGGCCATTTAAAATCATTGGTTTATTCGTCTCCAGTGCCGGATTTGGAATCCCTTTGGAATCAAATTGTGGCAAGTTGTGAGGACATACGCAATACTCCTGGAGTTTGGGATTGTGTTCGCAGGTCAATGAGACATCAATGTGAGGTCTGTATTCAAGCAGAAGATGGACATTTTGAACATCTTCTGTAATGACAACAACCTGCGGAAAGAAAAACGTTCCAGTGAATTTCAATGCTGTGAAGGCCATAACTCAGAAATGAAGCATTTCCGGACACATGTTATAATGAACTAATTTGATTGTCTACATGTGGGAAATACATACCTGAAATTATGCCCCGTATTTTTGAAACACTCTGTATAACTTAATCACCAATGTAATAAAAGTGTCAGGTGTAACAGAATATGTAATATCAAATAAAAGTCATTATGTATATATAAAACATAATTTAAATTGCATTAGAAGTCCAGACTTTAAATGAATGTTAATGTATTTCACTTGCCAATCAATATTTTACCATCACATTTATTGTTCCATAATTGGTGGAACAAATTTTACATTTACAGTTTTCATAGTATTTGTGAATGCTTCAAATGTTCATAGATATTACTGAATAAATTCAAAATTTATACATAACACAGATATATTATTTATTTCCTAGCACAGTGCACAATAAGATACCTCTCCACATTTTCTAGTGTAAATGGTATTGTTCTGTCTAATATTGTTTTCTTGTGTAAAGAAAATTATCTTTTAACATCACAAGATGTCACGATTGCATTTGAATAAGATTGTTTTTCCTTGAGGTGTGCCCTCCAGAATCTGCAAGTTTTCACTATTCATGATGTTGCATATAATGAGGAAAGTAGAGTAGCCACGGTTTCTATCAATTATATTCTGTAACTTTCAAAACACATCAAATCAAATTTGTTCACCATAAGATTTCATTGCAGATTTCAAATATATAGGAAGATGATTGTACAGTTTAATTCCAGTATGTTTAAATGATTTCTCAAAGAGACTGGTTTTATGAAAGCTTACATGTAGATTATTTTTATTTCTAGTATTATATGTATATATCTCAGGATTGGTTGACAATCATGTTATATTTTTCTTAACATGAACTAATAGATCTTTTAGGTATAAACATGGTAATGCTAGAGTATTTAATTTTTGAAAGTGCTCACGACAACTTTCTGTGTTAGGTATTCCCATGATTATTTTTGTGGCCTTTTTTTGCCGTTTGAAAATTAAATTACTGTCAACCGTTACCCCATAGTATAATCCCATATGATATCTGTGAGTGGAAATACGCAAAATAGCAGGTTCATAGAGTCACTATTGATACTCTTTTCTTTAACTGAATCAGGAGAAAATTTATTTCACTGAGTTTAATGGCTAGTTTTTGAATATGGTTATCCCAGCTTAGGCTACTATCAATCCATAGGCCCAAAAACTTTATGTGGGTTACATTTTCCACAGATTTAGATCCCAATTTGATGTTGAAGTCCATAGAGGTCTTGCATATTTTGTGATGGAAGTTCACTGTCACAATTTAATGCAATGAATTCCAACTATTCTTATTTCTTAAAGAAACCAAAATATAGTTAGGTACAGGAAGAAAATATAAGTATAATAAATATTTAAGCAAAGAAATGGCTAAATACTTATTATGTAAGATTGTGCAAAATATGTAATATAGGCTGAAATATGTAAAATGAAACTTCATTATAGTAATGTACATGCTACAGTTCCTAGACATTTCTATTTGCATGTTTCTAAAGAAATAGAAAATATAATTGCATAAGAATCCGGGCTATAGTAATAACTGAAAAACACCTAACCTATCTTAGGAAGAAGGTTAATATGTTTTCAATAGATCAATGCTTTTATAATGTATAAGAAGTTTGACAAGTATTTTCAGAATTGTAAATAATATTATCTCTGTAGTTAAATTATAAGAAATGTAGTTTTTAATAGATTGAGTTGACAAAACCATGAAACTGTAAGAAATTTCCAAAAAGTGTGTTAAGAAGAAGGTCAAGATGTCTTCAATGGGATAATATTACTCATAGAGAAATGGAAAAAGTGCTAAAATTGCAGAAAAAAGCTACCAGAATAATAGATGGGATAAAAAATAAAGAAGCACGTAGAAGTTTGTTTAAGAGCTTAAAAATATTAACTGCTCCATGCATATATATTTATGAAAGCATAAAAGTTACTGTACATAAAAGACATGACAAAATTGTAATATACATTCCTATAGATTAAGAAATAATATGGATTATTTCAGAACGGCTCTAAGGAGAACCTTGAATAATCGTTCAACACAAACCATAAGTCGTGAATTGTTCAATAAACTACCAAATGAAATAAAGAATATAAATCAAACAATAAAAATGATGAAAACCATAAAAACATACTTAATTGAAAATGCATTTTACAATATAGAAGAGTTTAAATATGGAAAAATAATGTAAAACTTTGTATATAATGTAAATAGGCAAATAGATTATATTGACGTGTTCTTTAAACGTATGTAAAAGGATGTTAATAAATTGAATTAAACTGAATTGAATCAATGCTATAAGAAGTTTAACAAGTGTTTCCAGGATTGTAAATAATATTATCTCTGTAGATAAATTATAAGAAATGTAGTTTGTAATAGAATGAGTTGACAAAACCATGAAATTGTAGAAATTTCCAAAAAGTGAGTAAAACAATATTATATTTCACTGGTCTTTTATCTCACTCTTTCTCTTCCTGATCCTTTCTCACTCTCCCCTTCTGTGAAAAATATAACTCATTAGATCCTCTCATCTGAGCTGATATTTGCATAACTAGTAAGATGTAAAAGAGACAAAATCTTCAATTATGTCAAGTACATTTTATTTGTGAAATTAGCCTATTCTGAGATATTCTTTGTTATTGGTCTCAATTTAAAATACTTATACTTTTTTTAAATGGGTAGTCATTACTCTTTTTCCTCCTTTCTTTTCTTTCTTTCTTGCATGATTATGCATAGGCAACAGAATTTCAAAGCCGTGTCATAGCTCTTAGAAAAATTGACTATCACTTAAGCCTATTATATCTCTGTAATTCCACCGTGTCTTAAAGAAAATATGCAATAAAAGCATTTGCAAATGTTATTCTTGATTTGTGAAGTACCTATACAGAAGAATAAGTTTTTTTAAGAATAATTTGTTGAATAATAGTAGAGAAAGGCATGAATACAATATCAGATTTTTTCTAAAATTAAGGGGGTAGCCCTCCATGTTAGCCTATGGTCTTATTGTAGTCATAGAATGCCAAATGAAAGACTTAAGTAAGCTTAGAGAAGAAGGTAAAAGAGTGAAATTGAACAAAATAGGCAGAACACAAAAAAGAAAGAGAGAGTGAAGAAAAAAAAAGGAAAATTTATAATCAGGCAGCAAACAAAGTGAAGGAGGGGGTCAAAATATGAAAAATTTGGTATGTAAAGCAGCTCTGTCCAACGAAAAGGAGAGCTGGGTTGCAAGTTATGATTGATATGTATAAAATAAAATTCAAATAAAAATATTATACTTATGTATATTTATATTACATGCATTTTATTAAATTACATTAAGAATACATGTAGTTTTGATGAATTCTGCTGCACCCACTGGTTGTCTAACAATGCCTATTTAATGAAACAACTTCATGAAATGTGTAAAATGTCCAGATATGCTAAATACACTTCACTTGCATTAACTCCAAGAGGAGAAAGACATTAAGGAGATCTGAATGAAGATTAGTCCATTAAATCATAAGTCATAAGGGCAAGAACTGATAAAACTATCTTTTCTCAGATTGTGTGATGGATGATAAGTATTCAAGTAGAGAGTTCAAGTGGCACAAGGAACATATATAAACAGGTGTAATCATGAGTGAAATCATCAGTTGGTGTTCATCCCAGTGGATACAATTGGAAGCACTAAGGTAAGAGCAGCAGTTACATCTTACAAAGAACTTAAATTAAGAAGTTATCCAATTCAATTTATTAATTTTTTCAATCATGCAGTACAATGCAGTTTGATACAAAATTAAGATAATAAACATGCTTAGTAAAATGTATCAATAATATAAACATGTTCAAAGAGTTTCACATACTACCATTATCTTACATTTACATCTTTCATCCATTTAAATCTGCCATATTTCAAGTCTGATTACCATTCCTACAATAACAGGGGCTCAAAAAACTTACATCTCCATCATCAAAACAGTAAAATCTGCCTTCAGAGCATATCACACCAAGGTTTGTCCCTTTACAACAAATTACCAGATAATTGGAGATTACTAAACCATAAACAGCTCAAACATCAAGCCAAGCAACACTTATTAAACCATATGTTTTATAGTGCTGACAAGTTCATGTCCACTTCATTTTAGTCTCATGCTTTAAGAAAAAAAGCAATGTAATATGTCAGCTCTCTAGTTTAAAATTTCTATTTTGTGAACAGTGTACACATTAGTATTAGTTGTGACAAAATGTAAATAGTGAGTGTGTTGTTAATCTGTTACTTGACAAAGACTTTGAATTTTTGTAATTCTTTTGGAGAATAAATCATCTATCATCTTTCTATCTATTAATCTTTTTAATTTTATACATGCTGTTAAATTAATAATTTCTAATTTAGGTACATAAGATAGGACCAAATTAAACATTAAGTGCCAAGAATATAAGTAACATTTATAAACTACACAAATGGATATTCACTAAATTCTAAATTTTTGCCAGCCAAGTAGAAGTGCTCCTGCAAGAAATCCTTCACTTTTGATTTAAATATATTACAATTTTCTGTAGCTTTTATTGACTTTTAAAGGGGAATTATGTATTTTTATACTCAAATCCAGTATTTATAGGTAATTGGTATTTCTAGTAAAATTTTGTGTTTATTTTGATTTATTTATAAGTGATGTCTATTCTTTTTAACAAATAGAACTAATTCTTATACATAAACACTTGCCAATGGAAAAGTAACTAATTTTTTAAATAATGGCTTACATGAGTATCATTTTTTTTCACCACATATTGCTTGTATGAGCTAATTAGTAGTTTCTAATGATTTAATACAAAAAATATTGTGGCAAATTTTATGAAATGTAAAGTTTTAACACCATACACCTATATTTCTTCAAAAGTTGGCAAAGAAAATACATTTAAAATATACAATGATGATGCAGCTTTTAGAATAATCAATTCTGTTTACTTAGTACCTATTACTGATTCTGAAATATTTAATATCATCAAGTCTCTCATAAGTAGCAAAAGTGCAGAAGTTGTTGAAATATCTAATAACTTACTGATAGGTAATAGCACCTATGTTAGCTAATATTATCAACATTTCATAACAAAGTGGTATATTTACTGAGATGTTAAAAACAATTAAAGTGATCACTTTATTTAACATGATAGGTTAATGATTTAAACAATTACAGACCTCTATCATTGATATCATTATTAAGTAAAATTTATGAAAAGATAACAATTTTAAGGAAAGGGTGTTTTGGATCAGCAATAGTATGAATAGAATATTTCTGAGTTGGGTTTGTAATGTAAAGTTGATAACTGGATGCAATAAATTACATTACATTACACTTAACTATTACTTACCTGATAATATACATGTTACAAACTCAACTCAGAAATATTCTATTTTATGAAACAATTTAAATTCAGACCATTCTTAGGTGTACAACATGTGATATGTCTCATATTTTTATGTAATATAATAAGTTTTAATATGAATTTATATCACATCAACCATAAAGAGGCTAACACAATTTTATATACACAACATGAAAGATAAAACAAATAAGTAATGCATATGAAACTTTTGCTTACACTTGTCTCAATTACATTTGTTTACATTTGTGTCTTGCTTTTTATTTGCAGATGAAGCTGCTCATCATTATTGCCTTAGCGGTCTTTGGACTTGCAAATGGTAAGCAATTTTATAATGCACATATAAAGATTGATGCCTAAGAAGATTTTCAGCTACAAATAATATGTGTGTATTTTACAAAATTATAGTTTTAAGGAATAAAATGGGAGATTTTAAATAGTCAAACTTGGGATCTATATTAACAGTTAGTTGCATTGCCAAAGAATGTTTAATTCCTGATTATTATAAACCATGTGGCAATACTAAAAATTTTGACAAGGATGGGTCAAGTGGTTGTAAGTGTACATCCTCTGGTTTTCCTTTGAGTTCAATGAATATTATATTCAGGGATTTTTATTTATTCCTATGAATATGATAAGTTTCTTATAAAATTTACATTTCAAAAATTAACATCTCAGGGTTTAATAAAATATCTATGATTATTCTTAGATGAGAAAGTATTCAACTACTTTGAATGACTCTTTGTTATCACATTTATTTATTTTATTTATTTCTACAGTATATTGTCACTGTGGACAGTAATGATATAGAGGAGCTATTATGGCATTTTGGAGGCTATGGCCAGGAGTTGACAAGTTTCTGTATGAGAAAAGTTTTAAATATTTTAAAACTGAAACCAATAACAAGAAATATCTTGAAAATGGCCAACTCCAGAGAAAAAAAAAATGTATATGGCAGAAATTGTGTGTTTTAAGGAGCTCTACATTTCTTGTGCAGTAAATTTTTGTCTATCTCTTACAGTTTACTAGTTATGCAATTTCAAAGAAAAGAAAAAAAAAAAAAAAAAGAAAAAAAAAATCATCTGGAAAAAAAAGGTCTTTAGAGACTATTCCCAGAAAATTCATGATTTACATTTTATTTGTCGTGTAAATATCTTAAATATGTGAGATTTTAATCAAATTAGAGCCATTTTTGAGAAAATCAAAATTTTCAAAATGTTTTCCATATAAAAGGTATTTGGGGGAGGGATTTTCTTGAAAATCTTCATGTCGCATTCTTTGGAGATACTGAACTTAAATATCAAGTTTGGCATTTAATAGACTTTTCATTTTTGTGCTATGCTGCATGCTTGCGCATGCACGCACACATGTACGCTAACACACACACACACACACACACACACACACACACACACACACACACACACACACATACACACAAACATTTTCCGAAAATGCTCTTTTTGGATTCAGGGGGTTCCAAAACATGTGTTTCTGGTGAAATTTTGGTATCCAATTTTTGGGTGCAATACAATACCTTCTCATAGTACATATAGAAAAAGTAAAAATAGCTGCAGCACCAAAAATTAATTCTTAATTACCAACGATAATATACATAATTACAAAGCAAGACAAAGAACAGATATAGGTACATATATAAACAACAAACACAAAAACACCTCAAAGCAGTCAAATACTTCTAAAATTATCAAAATTATTAAAGCACAGACAAAACTGACAACATTTAAATCAGAAGTAATGGCATAACTATTGTATCACTAGTTCTACATAGTAGATGAATTAATAATGACTTAATTTTAAATGTCAAAGGTTGATCTTGATACTGTTGTAGCCTGTTAGTAATTTAAGTTTTAAGATCTTTGATAAATCCTCTATATACGAGCATTGAACAGTGCTGTAAACATGTGTGATTATAAAGATTTTATTATATCAAAAAGGATTTCAGAAAAATATTGCAGAAATATGTATTTTGTGTGTAAAAACTATATTTGATGGAACTAGATAAGACTTTACAAGAAGAAATGATAAATTATACGATTCTGATAAATTTGATGGTTTAAGAGCTCTTTACTGTGTTTGGGAGTTAAAATTTGGGAGAACCTGAGTTTCAGAATTGATAGATTCTTAGTTATATTATTTGTTATATTTTTATATAACTATTGTAAATAATTCAATTCAATATGTAATCATAGAGTCATTTTCATGCAATTTGTAGGATCTCAAAAAGAAATCTTGATTTCTCCATCAATATTATTCTTGTATAACTTAGCTAATGCAGTGTTTTACAGTGTTTTCTAAGCATTTATATTTTAAATAAGTTCTTTTGTTATTTCACAGGCAAATCCCTACCCACTCAGAATCTTATGGATGATTTTCAGGACTTCGCTGAACTCATGCCAATGGAAGAAATGATAAATATTGTGATGGATTATGTTAATAATGATGAAGGGATGCAAAAAGTAATTGAGTACCTACAATCTCCAGACTTTAAGACAATCATTATAGAATTGGAGAAACTTAAAGAATTTCATGTTGTAAGTAACACTGTTTTGAAAATATTGTAATTGAACCTGTTTTAACAAATGCAAATTTGGTAAATTGTAATTTGAAGAAATCTATTAAAAGCAAAATGAGATTAAATATAACTGTCTGGCATTACTTTTGTTCATATTATTATTAAGTTACTTTTTTCCCCTTTATTTTGATATTTCTTTTTAAATGTCTGTTTGATATTTTTCAGTGTGTGGAATACCTGCAAGAAAATGGTCTTGACATCCACCAGCTATTGAATACTATTCATGACTTTCTTGGCCTGCCCCCATATCAACCAATAGTATTAAACCACAGAAGCACTAGAAGGGGCACAGGATTGAATGGTTGTATTGATGATATCATTGCTATCTTACCAATTGATCAACTTAAGGCACTTTTCTATGAAAAGCTTGAGACTAGCCCTGACTTCAAAAATTTAATTGACGCCCTTAAATCAGAAACATTCCAGGTAATGTGTTGTGCCTTTTATCCTGATTATATTTTGGGTTATTAACAATTATGCAGGATATAAATTAAATGCTATTAAGAGGAAAGATTTAAAAAACACATGGGATATTATAAGTTTGTTACATTGTGAATAATTTTTATATTTTTCTGATCAAAAGCAAGACCAATTTCTGAAAACACACCATTATTTGCTCTATGAAGGTCTTTTTATTATTGTATCCTAAATATGATGGTGTAAGTTTCAATCACTTTTTAATCACATGCAACTTAATGTTACTTTGTCTAATTTCAAGTGTTAAAGTTTATAAATTCTTTAAATAGTAAATAATACTTTTAATAGTAAAACTGTACACTGAGCCAAATCTTTATTGCTTTTTTTCTCATAATAAAAGCTAAATAATGAAGTGTTACCAAGCAGCACAGATTGCAATAGGATGAGGTGAAATCATATAGGTTTGTCCTAAACTATATGACATTTTTTCATAATGCACATTAAAAAACTGATAATTCAGTTCACATGGCATAGTTTGGGAGCCCTATTAAATCCTTGACTTAATCCTCACATCATTATAAAAGAAAAAACACTGCATATTAATACTTTAGAACATTTAAAGCAGTAATAAAAAGTTGTGGCTCAAAACAAATTGACCAAATGGCACAGAATGAAAAAACACAATTATTTTTGTCATAATGGAATAGAAAATAATGAAGTCCTATAATCTTCTTCTGCTTTTGTGATTTATGTTCCTCATATAAAGGACTGATAACCCTCAGGACTTTATGACTTAAAGAGCCAGTGACTGTTGAGAAGCAGACAGATTCTGGATCAGAGAGAGTGGTCAGGATGGGTGCTCAGCCCACTGCCTGTATGAGAGTGAGGAAGAAGATGATATAAACTGATGGTGAAATAAATGGAAAGAAAAGTGATTATGGAGCAGATGGTGGAATAAAAGGCAGGGAAAACTGGAGAACTCAGAGAAAATCCGCCCAGATGCACTTTGTTCACCACAAATCCCACATGCGGTTCCCTAGGATTGAACCTGAGCCACCTCAGTGAGAACCAAGCTGTTTAAAATACTCAGTCATGGTGCTGCCACATTCTATAATCACATAACAATATTAAAATTATGAAATACAATAAATTAATAAAAATGATGGGGAGACTATTCAATAATAATAATAATAATAATAATAATAATAATCTACACTATATATTAAATTATTACATCAATATTAAGGTAAAATATACTGTTCACCTATGAAAAATGTGTACTGCAAAGAGAACAATAATACAGTAAAATGGGCAACATAATACTGGAATCAATGTATAACCTCCAAATAACAGCATAATTGTTATTTTGCAGACCATCATTAGGAAACTGGTGAGTTTGCCAGAATATCAGGACTTGAAACAAAGGCTGCGTGACAATGGAATTGATGTAGACAAGTACATTGAGCTTATCAGGGCCTATTTTGGATGGACCAAAGGTATGATCAAAATCAATTTTGAAAAATTTAAGTGCTTTATGAATCTTTTTTTGTATCTGTTTTCAATAAAAGTTATAATTTAACAATTAGTTTTCTAGGTGTAAATATGAACTGATTCACACACTTCACTAAGCATTTTAAAATACCTGACCTGTTTCAGGGACCAATGTGATAGTTATTTCTAATGGAAAACATGTTCTAAACATTTTAATAGCTTCCTGTTATAACTAACAGTTTAATTCATTGCCGTGGTTAAGAAATGAAGTATAAATGCCTTAAATGGTACAATACTTTTTCACTTTAATGAAGCTGAATAAGTGCTAAATGTTGTTGATTTCAGGTACAAAACACACACAGGGTCTTCAAGATGATTGGGAAGATTTCATGGCACTGGTTCCAACAGAAAAAATAGTAGATATTGCTCTGGATTACTATGCAAATGACAAAGAGGTGCAAGATGCAGTTGCATATATACAATCTGAAGATTTCAAGAATATTGTCCGTGCTATGGATGCTCTTCCAGAATACATTGATGTAAGTTTGTACTGTACCTTACTCTTTCTTTCAAAAAATAAGTAGTATTACACTTTATTTGTAGTGAGTATATATAATATAAACCTCAAGTAATTAACAGCTATAATAACTAATAGTGATGATAGTAGTAGCAGTAGCCTTTGTTCATTGTAAAACAAACAGAATGCACATAAGATTTCGCTTTACTATGTGTTGGAGTTCACTTTATAACTAAACAAATCTAATCAACAGGGAGCATTCATACCAAAATATTTTATTATTTTTACTGCTGTATGTCAAGCAAACTGATGCCCAGCAACATAGCCCAAGAGTATCTAATACAAATAAAAATATTAAAGGAAAACATCTTAGTAGTCTTTCAGCATACTGTCACCACACATTTCCTCCCCAGTGACAGGATCGAGAAAATGTTAAAGTGGTGTTACATGGAAACCAGTTCTTGTCATTCTGGGTATGAAATTCTAGTCTTACTTGCAATCATGGGTGCTGTTTGTGATGGTTGGCCATTTACAAGAGCTAATAAGGATTCTACCAATAGGAGTAGTTATGTGATCCTTCAGAATGAATGCTAACTTTAAGCAGTTCACAGATATGGTTTGTTTTCCCGAAGGAGCATCAATTAGATTAGATTAGATTAGATAGCATTATGTAGGTTCCTTTTGGCCAGCAAGTCACTGAACAAAGAACTTGTATACATATGTTTATATATTACAAAAAAAGCAATGTATAAAGTTCTAGTGCTAAAATCACGGGTTACAAAAATAGCAGAATAGACATATAATCACATCATTTGGCTTTTGAGGCCTGTACATCACTGCACTATACTTAATGTGCTCCATAAAAGCATACATACTTCCTTATTTGCATGGACATATAAACAAAGAATATAAAAAATTAGAGTTCAAATGCATAAATAAATATTATTTCATTGTGTAACACTGATGTAATGTAACATGATAGTTTTCTAATTATTGACATAATAGTTACTGATAGTAATTATATAAAACTAGAATATGATAATTGTATTATGTACACTCTTAAGTGCATACATGTTTACAATACATATTTACAAATATGTTACAGTATTTACAATGCCAAAATGCACAAGTTTTCTTCTGGCCATTTCAAGAGCAAGGTGACATAGTGTCTGCTCTTTAAAACATGACTATTGTATTACCTATTGCTTCCTATATTAAAATGTACAATTAAAGTGTTTCCATATTGACAAGACATAGATAAAGTAATAAGGTTGTCTCCTTAGCATGGTGGCAGCACAGCTGCTTGCCAAGCGGGAGGCCCAAGTTTGATTCCTGGTACTGACATGGGGATTTTCTTCCAGGAGACCTGGTCCAGGGTGCACTTAGCCTTGTGAGGTCCCTGGGGGGGAGGGCAATTGAGGAGCTACTTGAGGGAAAAAAGGTGGCTCTAGGTTGTGTGGACCACATTAATTGGCCGGGAGGGAATTAATGTACTAACCGCATCTCACTCTCCAGTGCTGTGCCAAACTTTTGACGCCTGTAATGGGCAGAAGTGGGAGATGCATGGTTGGGCACGAAGCCTTGTCCAACTTCAGTCCATTGTACCACAGAGTTTAGTTTAGATAGAATAATAAGCTTTTGTAAGAATATTTGAAGAAGTGTGAGTAGAGAAAACAATGTAACTACAAAATATCAGAGTTTTACTTTCTCTAGCCCCATAATATGTACAATGTACATAGTGGATAGAGAAGGTATTGTATTCCTCCCAAAAATTTGATGTCAAGATTTCACCAGAAATATATGTTTTGCAGTCGCCATGTGTATGTATGTGGTGTGTGTGTGTGTTTATGTTGTGTGTGTGCAGCTCTTGGTATTTCGGTTCAGTATCTTCCAAGAATGCGACACAAAGGTTTTCAAGAAAATCCCCCACCCCAAACTACCCTTTACATGGAAAAATTTTTGAAATTTTTGTTTTTCTCAAAAATGGCTCTAATGATTTTTATTAAAATACAGTACATTAAAGATATTTACATCACAAATAAAATGTATATTTTTTAATTTTCTGGGAATAGCCCCAGACCCCTTTATTCTGGATGAATTTTTAATAACGGTTAAACCGTAAAGATAGTCAGAAACTTACTACACAAAAAATGTAGATCTTGTTAAAACACACAATTTATGTTATACATGTTTTTTGTGCAGAGCTGACCATTTCTGAGATATTCCTTGTTATTGGTTTCAATTTTAAACTACTTTAACTTTTCTCAAACAGGAAGTGATGTTTCGATTCATATCTCTTGTTTTAGTGCAGGCCATGCAAAACAAACCAACTTCTGTTGTTTCATATAAGACTAGCTTTTAAAAGATATGACTATTGATTTAGCCTAGTAAACTCCCTTATTTCCCTTCTACTTTCAAGGAAGCAAGTAATAAGACAATATCTGCTAATGTTTATCTTGATTAGCATGACGTAGATAAAAGAATAATCTTTTGTAAGGAAAGTTGTTTGTGTAACAGCTAGAGAAAGTCATGTGAATGGAACACATCAGATTTTTTTAATATGAGTATACCTCCTACTATATATAGCCATCCTATAGTCAGGATATCCTGACTTAAGTATTTGGTTTTTTCTTTCAGTGCCTGACCTATCTTCAGAACTCCGGCCTTGATGTATACCATTACATCAATTTGCTTCATGATTTTCTGGGTCTGCCACCTCTTACTCCACCCTCTGCACTCTTGGCTCGAATTGGAGAACCTGGAATGAAGGGTCTATGGAATGCTGTCCTAGCAGAGATGCCACTTGCCAAACTTAGGGCTCTATTTTATGAGAAGCTTGAAACAAGCCCAGAATTCAAAGAATTAGTTGACAGGATAAAATCAGATGAATTTAAGGTAAAGCATGACTGATAACTGTGTGATATAGAGACACAAACTTTGGGAGGTAGTAGATGTTACAGCTGAGAACAAGAATGCTTTAATTAAAATATATGTGAATGAATTAAGACTTTTCAGCTCCAAATTCTAAAAAAAATGCAAACACAAAAATTTGCAAAATATAAAACAAAAACTAATAATTATAATTAATATTACAAAATCAAAAGAAACTCAAGTTGTAAAGTAGTTTACTAGTCCAATCTAGTTCCAACACTAAATAATTGAGTTACATAATCTCTTTTTCTTCTTTTTCTTCTTTTTCCTTAACAAGATTAGGCTTTTAGACCTGCTTCAAGGCTAATCAAACTGCTCTCTCCACCACCTATGGGGTCACT
Source organism: Hymenopus coronatus (assembly GCA_030762935.1). Classification (NCBI taxonomy): domain Eukaryota; kingdom Metazoa; phylum Arthropoda; class Insecta; order Mantodea; family Hymenopodidae; genus Hymenopus; species Hymenopus coronatus. The sequence continues at coordinate 20,491,273 of CM060897.1, read as the reverse complement.
CAATGTCTCTTCATCAAAAAGTTTCTAAACATGCTTGCCATGGTAATCTCAAAGGTGCTATCCTTTGTACATGACCTTTCCACTTACTCCGATACCCTTTTAATTTCTTACTCTAATTTTGGTTTTATATCACACTACAGAGTCAATCTTTCCTAATTGTACCCAATAAAGACCATTAAAATCTAATTTGAGATCTTGATTTTTCTTTATCAGAGAATGTTTTAATGTGTGCAGACCTATATACATCAATTTGCTTCTAGTACTATACTTGTGCATATCACAACTTCTTGCAACAACTTTGGAGTTGTGGAAAAGCAATATGACATGACAGATATACAGGAATGTTACTATATTCTGCAGGTTTCTTCACTTCCTGTTATCAGAGAAAACAATTGAATCATATATAAATAATTTTTATATTCTCAGATCTTCAAATATACAAAAACCCAAACCTTTTAGTAAATCACCCCTTGACATGCTGTTTTGGATTTTTAATATAAACTTACATGCTCTTGATGAAAATGATGATGACGATGAGTATTCAAAGAGTTACATGGTGCTGAAATTTATTAAATTAACACAGCGAAACATATATAAGTTTTATTTTCTGATTCAACTTTTGCTTTGCTTGTCTTGCCAAGAATTACCCCAAAGTTTGCATAATATTTTGAAACAGCTTTACTCAAATGTTTCTGATTCATCTTATGAATATTTATTTTCACCAATGTTACAAATTATTATAAATTTCCATACATTTTTATCTCTCCACTAAGTTGCTGTTTACCCTGGAACCCAATAGGCTCAAACCTGTGGTTGCTGAGCTATTGGGTCCTACTATATCTTATATCTAATACATACTACCTCTTAGTGTTTAATTTTCTGCTTACTAATTTTCCTTATCCATTTGGGTCTTACTCTACCCAAAAAGTTTCTCCTAGAGTTTACATTCATTAACTTTCTTGCTTGGATTTCTTTTGGTAACATTGTCCATTCCTCCTTCCCTATCCTCTCCCTAAGCATCCTATTCCTTCATATTCTAAAACTATATGTCATTCTTTATGCTTTAGGTGACACAAGGGGCATTTGTCTATATCACTCTCTCTTCCCAAGTCTTTAAAACCTTAGTATACCCTCCTGCTTGATATCTCTTCCATGTTCTGTCTCGGTTTATTAGACAAATGTAGGTCATAAAATTCTGAGGAACTTGGCAGGTTATACACTATTGCCATACATACACTTTCCTTCTCCCATACTCCAGTTAGCACACACCACCAAACTTCTTTTCTGACTAGATCGTTAACACCTTTAACTTGTCTGTCTTTTTTTACTAATAATCCTACTCCAACTGAACTTATCCATTTATCTTACCACATTTCCCAAAAAAGTTGAATTCCCTCAAATCCACCTTATTATCTCTTGACAACCAAGTTTCTACCACCACTATCACATCAGCTAAGTTTAAGATTTGCAAAGTTTCTCCATTCCTCACTTTGTCCCACAAACGTTCAATAAATCCATCTTAAGCAAATTGAACTTAGTGCAATATTTTCCTTTTGCAGGTAATTGTGGTAAAACTACAAGGACTGCCAGAATATCAGGACCTAAAGCAGAGGCTGAGAGACAAGGGAATTGATGTGGATAAGATCATTGAGGTGCTCAAGGCACTGGTCGGCTGGAGTTATTAGAGCTTCCTTGTTTTTACACTGAACTGACATGAAAATGTTTGCACTCAGTGGAACAAACACCACTGGGGTGGATATGTTTGCTGATGACATGTCAAAGTATTGCATGTACACTTTAACACTGCAATAAAGATATCATTCAGATGAAACAATAGTTGCTGCTTTATTCTTGAGAAATCAATAACATTTAGTATAATTTATAAAATAATGCAGATTGAGTTGACCAGACACTCTATGGCTTCACATACCTAAACTCCTGACATGTTTCACCTTCCGTTGAAGGCATCATTTAGGTGTCGACTGGCTGGACCTCCTGTGAGTCTTGCTTCTCTGGGGTGGAGGCATCTGATGGAGGTTTTATGAGACTTAGTAGCGAGCTAACTTATGAAGGGATGTCAAAGTTCATAAGAAAATCCCTGTATTGTTTTATATAAATCTTTTCCCAAATATTTAATTCTGACATAAGACAGACCAGTTTTAACAGAGGAGGCTTGCTCTATGTTGTGATGGTCATTTCAAAAGTGTGCTGCCACTGCAGATTTGTTGGTTTCTTTGTTTTTGATGTTGCCGAAATGTTCCTTTAATCTAGTTCCAATATTCCTTTTTGGTCTTGCCGATGTATACTTTAATGCAAATATTATAAATGCCGGACTTCTTTTCGGGGGAATTCTATCAGTTGTTGGTTTCTTCAGGATCTTTCTGACACTGAATCTATTAATAGATGCTAAGGTGATGTTAAGTTTTTTGAGACTTTTTGAAACTTATGGGTTGCCCAAGTATGATATGTGAATTTCTTATATACTTTTTTGTCTATGGAAGGTATCAGTGTGGCGATTTGCTTTAAATGTTTTTGTCTCTTGAACTTTTTTATTTTGTTGTCTACTCACTTTTTGTTGAAGCTGTTCTTCATAGCTGTGCCTATTATGGTGGAGTATTCAGTCAAATATTCTGTTCATCCAATAGCATGTTTTCCAGTCTATGAGTTAGGCTGTTTATAATTACATGTTTGTGTGGTGTGGGATTGAAACTATTTACCTTGATGTAGTTGTCAGTATGTCTTTTCTGAAGATTTCAAATTTTAATTTTCCATTATGTATCACTATTTTTAAATCTAGGAAGAATAGTGTGCTGTTTGATTCCATTTCCATTATGAATTTAATGGTAGGTTCCTGTAGATTGAGCAGTTTAAGGGCATCCGTGCTGTTTTTTGTTGACTAATGGAACTATGTCATTGTACCTGAACCAGGTTTTAGCATTTGTTAGCTAAAAGCACAAAACAAAACTCATTGATGTAGTTTTGGTGCAGTAAGGTTGGTAGTACAGGTCAGGAATTTTGTGAGAGGATTGTGGCGTAGCTCTTACCAGTAGATGGATTTAAGATTAATGATGAGGCTCTGATTCTCATGGGAAGTATGACAAAGAAATGAAATATGCTGAATTCGTATCCAGATATGCTCGTTTATCCATGAAATCATACCTAGAATTTTCCCTCTACTTTCCAAACATAACTGTAAAGTTGAGTCCTGCAATCAAGCTAATTAAAATAATCAAATTGAGGAGTTTAAATGGAACATGTAAGTGGCAAACACAAAATTGTTCAGCATTAAAGTAAAACCTATTTCTAGTGAAATTTGGCTCTTACGTGGTTTACCACTATATCAATAAAGCTTGCACTCACATTGTTATAGAACTAAAGACCACCCAACAACCAACCGTAATATTGGCACATTACAACACTGGACATATACATGGCACATGCAATAGCAGCAACTCCCTGCAGCGTTTGTAAAATGACTTTCAAATGGGATGAGGTTTGTCCTTAAGCGCCACCAGGCTGGCAGCCAACTAAAGTTATGCTATGTTGACATATTGCATCCCTGCTTAACTGGAGAGTAATGTGCCAGGCAGATTTGCTACTCAGTGTGCGAGTGAGAGGGAAATATGAAAAAAATGGGGGTAGGGACCTGGCAACGCAGAGCATGATAATACATCTCATTCGCTGCAGAGTAGAACTCTTCCCATTTGAAAAACATTATAAAAACTAATTTTGGCCCACCTGGGTAGTGTGGTGGTGTCTGCTTCACATTCAACAGATCGTGAGTTCGAATCTTGCTTAAGGTGTTATCCAAATAAGGTTTCTTTTGTTGGGGGTTTTCCCTTATCCTGAGAGGACGAATGTCGAGTAACTTTAAGCTCCATGGACCCCGAGATCATTTGAGCAACATTTCACCAATTTCTTTCACTGTCCGATATGACCAACCAGGTTAATGGACGTTAAAGAAAAACTAAAAAAAAACTTATTTTATAATCTTAGGTGCTTTCACTGTTTAACACCTTCTTCAGCTGTGCATGACCACAATACAAGGCAGGCATGTGGTTTTCAAAGACCAGCAAATAGTTTAAAACTGTTCCAAAAGGGTGTTATTGTTCTGCAATAAAAAATTTATAATAATCTTCCATGTTACCTAAAACTATTAAGTAATCCTTATCAACATAAAATTTTCAAGAAAGATTTAAAAAGATTCCTACATGCTCACTCCCCATATACTGTAGAGGAATTTCTTAATATGTTCTGGAGGTAAATATTCTGCATGTACTGATGATTTTGTATAATTGCTGGTCATATACTAATGTATATTGTAAAGTTCACTCTTAAAATGGTGAGGTTTGAAATTGTCATATTGTATAATAGGTTATATATATATAAAAGTTGGGTATGTTATAGTTATTTATTAAGCATATCTTAATTGTATAATGTGTCCAATGTCCCTGAGCAAGATCGGACCAAACAAACAAATAAAGAAACAGTTGCACACAGATTTATACCTATTGTAATTGAATCCATTTCCGCTAATGACTTCATCAACTGAATTTCTAGTTTGAATAGCTTTTAAAAAAAATGACAAAGGGTTAATAATTCAAAAGCAATAATAAAGGATATCCTGGAACTGACTGATGCCAATTGAAATAAATTGTGTGTTTTAAACAGATAGGTTTACATTTTATGCTTTAAGTTTTTATGTATTTCTTATGGTTTTATCTGTTATAAAATTATACAAGTTCTTTCCAATTAAAAAGGACTTTAAAGACTATTCTATGAAAATTCAAGATGTGTACTTTAATTTCCATTGTAAATATATTGTACTTTAATCAAAATGATCAGATACATTTTGAGAAAATACAAATCATTGAGCAATTTTCATATAAATGGTAGTTGGAAATTTTTATGTCATATCTTAGATACTGAACTTAAATAAGTTTGGTATGTACCCAACTTTTCATATCTAAGCATGCTCTACATAATGTCATGGACGTCTTACTAATTTTTTTTTTTTTTTAATTCAGGGGCCTCAAAATATATACTTATGATGAAATATTAACATAGAATTTTTGAGTGGAACACAATACTTCTTCTATGTACTGTAAATAATAAAGAAAGTAACAGTGTGTCAAATTCATGACTTCCTCTACTCGTTGCTTTACAAACTATTCTTACTAAAGTTAATTCAGTAGCCCACCTGGATAGTCTGGATAGCATGTGTGCCTCACATTTAACAGTCGAGTTTGAATCTTGCTTAGGATGAATTACCAGATAAGGTTTTTTGGGGGTTGTCGTTATCTTGAGCAGATGAATGTTAAATAACTTTAAGCTCCAGGGACCCTAAGATTATTTGAGCATCATTTCACCAATTTCATTCACTGTCTGATATAACTAACCAGGTTAAAGGATGTTAAGCTAAAATAAAATAAAAAAAAGTTAATTCTTTATCTAGTACTTTCTGATCATTATTAACTTTACACATTTACAACATTTTGTTGTAGTTATAAGAAGGATACAGTAGACTGAAGCAATATGTTTTAAAAAATCTGATGTGTTCCATTCACATGACTTTCTCTACATCTCTGCAACAAATTTTAGTTAAAAAGCTTATGCTTCTATTTACTTCATGCTAATCAAGAAACATTAGCAGAAAGAGTCTTATTATTTGCTGCCTTGTAAGTAGAAGCGAAATGAGGGAGTACCATACGTTAAAATGATAGCCAAAAGCTGGTTGCTATGAAACTGAAGTTCCTTTATTTGTATGGACAGGAGTTAAAAAATTCCTGTATGGGAAAAGCATGTTTTTCAAAGCAGAAACAAAAAACCAAGAATATCTTAAAAATGATCAACTCCACGAAAAAATGTATATGACATAAATTCTGTGTTTTATTGCAAGCTACATTTTCTGTAAAGTAAGTTTTTGTCAATCACTTATGGTTTAGCAGTTATGCACAATTCCGTAAAATTCATCCAGAATAAAGTAGCCTTCAGAGGCTATTTCCAAAAACTTCAAAATATATATTTGATTTGTCAGGTAAATATCTTTAATATACGATATTTTAATCAAAATCGTTAGAGCCATTTTTAAGAAAATCAAAATTTTCGAACTTTTTTCCATGTAAAGGGTAGTCTGTGGGGGGGGGGGATTTTCTTGAAAATCTTTGTGTTGCATCCAAGTTTGGACTTTAACGGTCCTTTCGTTTTTGCGCTATGCTGCCCACAGACACACACATATACACACACATGGACATTTTTCTAAAAATGTTTTTTTTTGGATTCAGAGAGTCTCAAAACATGTATTTCCGGTGAAATCTCGGTATAAAATTTTTGGGTACAATACAATACCTTCTCTATACACTATGCACATAGTTCGTGTAGAGAAAGTAAAAATCTGATGTGTTCCGTTCACATGACTTTCTCTATATACCTGTAAAAATTATTATTAAAAAGCTATTTTTTGTATCTACTTCATGGTGATCAAGATAAAATTAGCAGAAATAGTCTTATTACTTAGTTCTTTATAATTAGAAGGGAAATAAGGGAGTGCACTAGGCTAAAGTGATCATCAAATCTTTTAAAAGCTGGTTGCTATGTGATTGAAATTCTTTTCTGTGTAGGTCAGGAGTTGACAAATTCACATATGAGAAAAGTATAACTATTTTAAAGCTGAAACCAATAATAAGGAATATCTCAGAAATGTCAGCTCTAAAAAGACAATGTATATGACATAAATTATATATTTTAACGAGGTCTACATTTTTGTCTATCTGTTATGATTTACCATTATGCAAAATTCACCACAATCCATTAAGAATAAAGAGGTCTTAAGAGGCTATTCACAGAAAATTAAAAATATATTTTTTATTTGCCATATTTTAATAAAAGGCATTAAAGGCATTTTAAAGAAGATTAAAATTTGTCTATGTAAATGGTAGTTTGGGATCAGAGGATTTTCTTGAAAATTTTTGTATCACATCCTAGGGAGATATTAAACTTAAATACCAATTTGGTGTTTAACGGAAACACACACACACACACACACACACACACACACACACACACACACACACACACACACACACACACACACACATTCACGCGCACACGCGCACACACACACCACAAACTTTTTCTAAAAATGTTTTTTTGGATTCAGGGCTTCTCAAAACACATATTTCCGGTGAAATTTTGGTATCGAATTTTTTGGTGGAACACAACACTTTCTAAATACACTATGTACAAGGTATATCTAGAGAAAGTAAAACCCACCACTTTGTGCAACTCTTTGTACTGCGGTGTCCACGAGAAAACAATTGCATTACCACTTGAAAAAAGACGGATATACTACATTCACATTATTTTCCATATCCAAAATAGTTTATTTTTGTATATCTTCTTTAAAGTACTTTTACGATATATCATAGCAAGTAGCATAATTATAAAGCTTTTCGTATTTAGCGCGTTTTTTTTTTTCCCTCTCCTTTTTTTCCTTACTGATGTAGAAGGGAGGATGATAGAAACAATTTATAAACAGAAATTGCTTAGAATAGTTACAAATTTTATTTCATAACTGTTATTTAAATATTTAAATAATTTTACGATATTATATATTTACAAATGAAGAACAAAATATTTGTAGTTTTGCTTAAAATATGTGTTTGGTACGCACCTGAACCGTCAATTATTTTATTTTTGTCCAATCATATGCATAGGCTATCTGACGTAATGTCTTAACCTCAAGTTTTGATTGGACAGCTGCTTTTAAATGTAGCAACGTACAAATGTAAAACCGTTCGATTCTGTTCATAACTTCACAAGTGCAAAAGGAAAGTGCTGTTCTTGCCGAAGGAGTATTGTGTTTCTTCCAATATTAACGTGTAGGATAATGGCTACGAGAGAAGATGATAGACAAAGCATCCCGGATATTATATACGATTCCAATAGTGGAGTTACATACAAGAAAGGAAGATTTTTCGGAAAGGTATGCAAATCTCTTTATTAAATTAGTAATTTGCAATGGCTTAACCTAATTATTAATTTACGCAATATAGGGTAGTATTCAATGCATCTTTTTACCCTTTACTGTACCTCTTTGAGGCCAAGTAAAGGAACTCTGATTCTTTGATTATTTTCTTTGATGACACTATCCAGAAAATGCACATGTGAGGAAGACTATTTCAACTTACCCAATCTGGCTTAGTAGTTTATAAAGCAATTTTAACCACATCATTTGCTGTAGGGAAGTCGTGTCTTTACTCTATTAACTCATTGCAATACTGCATATTGCGGAATTAATGTGGCACGGTTTACAAGCACTGCATGTTGGGAAAAGGAAGTAGTGCAGTTACTTTGTATGTGTTTATATATAATCCTTTCATGTATTATCCATTCCTAGATAAATAAACAAAACTTTATAGATTTCATGGCAAACCTTTCCTTTGCTTCAATTTTTTTTTTTTTCAAATGAACAATATTTGAAAATGAGAAATGAGGGGGAAAATATGAAGTGAATCATACTCTACATAAATAACAAATGTGAGAATTGAGAGGCAAGGAAAAGTTCCACATCAGGGCCTCTTGCAGATCACTATGTCTTCAATCTTTTCCACTTCAGTCAAACTTCACCTGAATTGTCCAAACACTGCAAATTTTGGTATTTTATACCTTCCAGGTTACATAATTTTTACTTTATCAACGAAATTTCTAAAACGCCAGTAAAAATATTTCCGAACAGCTATTAGTCATAACGTTGTTAAATTGAAAAAAAAATTACGTGGAATGGAATTGGTTTGCTAGTAGTTAAATTTGTTTGGTTAAATAGTGAAATATGTGCTAAAATATTGTTCTTTTTCAGGGGGGTTTTGCAAAATGCTACGAGATCACCGATACAAAGACTGGAAATGTGTATGCAGGAAAAATTGTATCAAAGAAGCTTATGACCAAACACAATCAGAAGGACAAGATGACTCAAGAAATAACAATTCACAGAAGCTTGAACCATAAGCATGTAGTGGGCTTTCATAGCTTTTTTGAGGACAGTCAGAACATATACATAGTATTGGAGCTATGCAGAAGAAGGGTACGTATTGATGCCTAGTTAGTTTTTCTACATTTTCCATCTACTAGAGGTTAAAGTCTCAGCATAACATAGATCGTGAGAAAATGAGTCTTAGGAATTGTATGCTTGCTGCTAATTAAGGTTCAAGGTTCAGCATATCATGATTCATTCTCAGGAGCACACACGCACACACATCCAGCCTTGGGGAGAGAAAGATAAGCAAAGGCTTTGTGCCATAATAAGATTGATTAATCTTGGGGCAGCAATTAAAACTAATGCATTACTTGTATCTCTTTCAAGCACTTGCTGAAAGGATACATAAGAAAATGTGCTCTGGGAATTTTAATTGCAAATTATTGTATTTCTTTCTCTGCTATGTTTTTATAAAGTATGTAGTAAGTAGAGAAGGTATTGTATTCCACCCAAAAACTTCGTGCAGATTCCACAAGAAATAAATGAGAACTCTTGAATCTCCTCCCCTCAAAAAACATTTTAGGAAAAGGTCCATGTGTATGTCTGCGGACAGCACAACTCAAAAACAAAGTCTGTCAAATACCACACTTCATATCTTTCAAGAATGCCATACAAAGATTTTCATTTAAAACCCCTCCCACTCCAAACTAACTTTTAGGTGGAAAATTGTTTTATAATTTTTATTTTCTCAAAAATGATTAAAATACTTTATATCAGATGTTAAAATGTATATCTTGAATTTCTTGGGAATAGCTACTAAAGTCCTCTTCATTCTGAATGATTTTGCATAACTGGTCAACTGTGAGAATTAGACAAAACTTGCAACACAAATGTAGATTTTGTTAAAGAAACATTTTGCCACTTTTTTATAGAGCTAAACATTTGAGATACTATGTCTGTCTCTCTCTCTCTCTCTTTTTTTTTTTTTTTTTTTTTTTTTTTTTTTTTTTTTTTTTTTTTTTTTTTTTAACACATAGAATGTCCCAATGAATATATTGCTCTAGGTAGGGACTGCCCTTTAGTGAGGTGGTAAGCAAAATACAAAGAATAAATCACATTAACACATATAAAAAGAGTATATAAGTATACAATAAAACAAGAGTATATCAATTTTAGAATACTTGGCTTTTCTTAAATGGGAAGTCATCATCCATTTCATATCTCTTGTTTTACTTCTGACGATGCAAAACAACTGAATTTCAATGAGTCATATAGCAACAACTTTTAAAATGTAATTTTAGCCTAATATATTCCATTATTTTCATTATTATAAGGTACTAGTAAGACCATTTCTGGTAATGTTTATCTTGATTAGCTTGATGTAGATAAGGGTAATCTTTTGTTAGAATAGTTTGCAAAACAAATCATTTATATGAATGAATTTTTTATAATTTAAGTGGCGAAATTGATGGCTAATAGAATCGAAGCAAGAGTATTGAAGTTCCGTGTAATGTTTGTTTACATATAAAAGCACCCCATACCATAAAAGAAAAAGGTTCTTTGGCAAAATTCTGCCAATCACATCCATGATTTTGTCTTACAGTGCCATCTGTGGGGAACAGTCTGATCCCTTGTCACTATGGTGCATAGCAGCAAACTCGTGAACTAGAACAATGTCCTATGCTCCACTTTAGCAGTTACAAGAAATACTTATATATCAAGTTCATCTAAGATTCTCTCAAGTTGCTCAGCTTGCACAGTAAAATTAGTAATTCACCATGGAAGTTCATTCCCCCCCCTCCCCTCCCACCTTTTGTATAGTATAGCCCCTTTTAACTTCTCTGGTCATATTGGAGAGTATGCTTAAGAAACAACTTCTGAATTTTATCTTAGATTTAAAGGGGGAAGTCTATACATTCTGAAAACTACATAAAATCTAGTACTCCTTTCACATTACTTTACATGGTTCACACTTTCTGGAAATGGGCAGGGAAATTCAGGGAACACTAAAAAAAAATTAGTATTTATTGAAAGTTACTCCAAGGAAAGTAAAACTGTTGGTTCAGTATAATAGATTTATAGCACATAAACTTCAAATTTGATAGAGGCCTGAGCAAAATTAAGCTTTCTTTTATGCCCAATATAGAATGTGACACCAAAAACCACAGCAGTTAAAGAGTATTCATAAATAACTCTTAATTTGCCCTCTACAGGTATGTTATGAAAATGGCATCAAAGAAAATGGTTTTCAATGACCAATGGTTGTAGGATGCTTAAAAGACCTAACAACTCTCAAGCTTTTACAACATATGCAGAAGTTTAATTTATCCAACAGGATCAGCTGGCTATTACATCACATTCTAAAGGATAGGAGTTTCTTAAAATAAAAATCTGATGCGTTCCATTCAGACTTTCTCTACATCTATATAACAAATTGTTAATAAGATTGTTCCATCTACTTCATACTAATTGACATAAACATTAGAGAAACGGTCGTATTGCTTAGTTCCTTGTAAGTAGAAAGGAAATAACTAGGCTAAGCCGACAGTCAAATGTGTTAAAATGTGGTTGCTATGGAATTGAAATCTGCTTCTTTACGTGAGCGGAAGTTGAAAGTTCCCGCATGAGAAATGTATCAGTAGTTTAAAACTGAAACCAATGTCGAGGAATATCTCAAACGGTCAACTCCACAAAAAAAATGTATATAACATAAATTGTGTATTTTAATGAGATCTACTTTTTTGTGTAGTAAGTTTTTTGTCTATTTTTTACGGTTTACTTGTTATGCAAAATTCATCTAGAATAAACAGGTCTTCAGAAACTATTCCAGTAAACTCAAAATATACATTTTATTTGTGATGCAAATGGCGTTAATATAATGTACGAGGGCTGTTCAATAAAGAATGATCACAATTTTTTTTTTGACAACTCATCCTCTTAACTTTGATGGTCCTTCTCAAAATAGTCTCCCATGAATGCGATGCACTTGTCCCAGCGTTTCTGCCAGTCTTCAAAGACATGCTGGAAACCATTTTTTTGAGAGATCCTTCAAAATCGCCTCCACAGCCTTCACCACTGCTTCTGATGAATAGTGCCTCCCATGAAGGCGTTTCTTCAAGTTAGGGAATAAAAAAAAGTCACATGGGGCTAAATCTGGACTATAGGGAGGGTGAGGGATGCACTTCACGTTGATTTTTGCAAGATATTCAGCAACACTGGCAATATGCGGCCGCGCATTGTGGTGCAGCATCCAGCCTGCTTCACGGAAATGTGGTCTTTTGCGCCTGATATGGACTTGCAATCTTTTCAGAACTTCCCTGTAGTATCGTCCAGTTTACTGATGTGTATGCAGGTACAACATGCTGATAAACCATTCCATGAATATCAAAGAATGAGATGACCATAACTTTCCCAACAGAAGCAACCACTTTCGCTTTTTTGGGGGGTTGGTGATAGAGATTTCCACACTGAGCTTTGCTGTTTGCTCTCAGGATCATGATGTAGCAAAGTTTCATCAGCAGTGATTACGTTTGAAAGAAACTCCGGATCTTCCTCTAACATCAACTTTAACTGCATGCAGACCTGCATGCGAAAGTCATTTTGTTCGGGAATCTACAATCTTGGAACCCATCGTGCCTTAACACGTCTCATGTTTAATGTTTCCGTCACCGTGTGGGTGGCACCCAATGAAATGTTCAGTATTTCAGAAAGTGATCTTAAGGTAATTCATCAATCCTCTCTCACAATGGCAGTAGCAATGTTGTTTTCTTCTGTAAGGGCAGTAACTGGAGCACCAGGTCCACCTTCCTTTGAAATTGTCTCCCCTCTTTCAACATTTTAAACCACCTTCGAGCTGTGCTGTAGGGAAGAACACACTCTCCATAGGCCTCCTGTAACATTGTATAGGCCTCAACTGAAGATTCGTTGAGGCGAAAGCAGAATTTTAAAGCTGCATTTTGTTCCTCGCATGTTACCTTCATTGTAGCGGTAGGCGATGCTAAAGATGTCTGAACTTGCCTGGCTCTCACAGGCGGGAACCTGGAGAACCAACAATGAAACTAATGGCGTGTTTGTTTCACATTAAGCTAACAGAATATAATAAGATTGAATTTTAGTACGAAAAATTATGACTGTAATAAAATTATGATCATTCTATATTGAACAGCCCTCGTATTTTAATCAAAATTGTTAGAGCGATTTTTTAGAAAAACAAAATTTTCGTAAATTTTTCCATATAAAGGGTAGTTTCGGGTGGGGAGATTTTCTTGAAAATCATGTCGCGTCCTTGGAAAATACTAAACTTAAATACCAAGTTTGGTGTTTAATGGTCCTTTTGTTTCTGACATATGCTGTCCACAGACACACACAGACCTTTTTCTGAAAATGTTTTTTTTAGTTTCAGGGTGTCCTAAAATATTTATTTCCAGTTGTTTTGGTATCAAATTTTTGGGTGCAATACAATACTTACTCTGAACACTGACATAGTACATGTAGGGAAAGTAAAGAAGGCTCAACCTTCCCTTAAGCTATTTTTGTGTATCTACCTGTGTTTCAAGTGAAAGTGTTGCTTGTACAAGTAAATCTTATCCAACAATCTTGTCAATTCCAAGAAATTATTGAAGTCTCAAACAACCCTAAGACAGTGCAGTGTCGAAACCTACTCCGTTGAATCATCTTGTACAAGGGATGAATGACATTACATAAGCTGAAGCAATATGAGCTCTGAAAGTTTTAAATAGTAAGTGTTCATTGAACTCATGTTTGGATGTTGGAGACATTCAAATTGTTTCCAAACAGTTAATTGGTTTCTAGCTTTAAAATGGGTGCAACAAAGTTATAAATTATGGTCTTGCCTCCCTATTTTTCTAAAGAACTTAAAGCTGTTAACATCTGTGTGATGACTACAACATTGGTTTTGATGAGGCATTGAACAAGGTTGTAAACAGGGCAGATGTTGTAATTTCACTTATAATACAGCCCAGTATTTGAGTAAGAAAAAATATTTGTAATGTTTATATAACAAGTGTATAAAACAGTAATGCAGTCATTTGCATATCACTTCAAAAAAAAATTTGTCATACAAAATGTTAATTTGTTACTAGTAATAGATTAGTGCAGTAATGCCATGTGATCCAAAAACGTCCGAACTGGCTGTGCAGTGTTTTGCCTGTTCCTTGCCCTTGGCGCTTGTCTACCGCTGTCAAATGTGCAGGTGAAACCATGGAACATTTTTAAAACTACTTTTAAAGGCTTTACTTACCAAGGTTATTAAAGATGCTGAAACTGGCCACAGCCGTTGTCCATATGTTTTGGCACCTCTTTAAGAAACACTCCTTCGCTCGCTGTAGTTCATTGAGAAATGCTGGCAATTTCCTGGCTGCTATTTTGTTATAATCCTTCCAGGGTGTCTGGGTTTGTGTTGAACACTTTATGCTTTAAGTTACCCCAGAGAGAAAAATCACAGGGGGGTTAGGTCGGGGGATCGAGGGGTGCCACAAATCTGTACTAACAATTTTGTCCAGAAACACACGTTCAATTATCATTGAATGATTAGCTGCTGCAAAGACTTTTTGAAAAAACACAAAATCATGCTCCCTGTCTGTTAATACAAATATGCAAAATTGTATTCACATATGTATAGACTGTTTCGAAAGAAATTGGGCCTATAACTCTTTCTCTGTTAATGGCGCACCATATACCAATTTTTTTGTCATGAAGGAGTATTTGATGAACATTAGGTTTGTCAGCTCCAATAACGATTTTGTTTACACAGATATCCATGAAGATGGAACCAAGCTTTGCCCATGAAAAATGTTAAATGTGGCTCAATTTTTCCGTTGTATACACAATTGAGAGTCCACTCACAAAATGTGTTTAAGACATACAAATCGTGAACACATGCTGTGCAGTAAAAACAAATACTGAGCTATAATATACTTTGTGACCAAGTACAGAACAAAATGATAAAGCACACTGGTAATAACTAAACCATACAATATCATGGTCAACTCAATATAGCACTTTCATAGCAGAGAAAAACAATTCAGCACCGTGACCTTGTGTACAGCAGCTGTGTGTCATGTTCATTGTGCACAGTGAAAAAACACAGCATAGCAGTTTGGATGTACTTGAGTCACACAGTGTATGGGACATAGAATGGTAGTCGCTGTCATGATTGAAGTCAGTAATTTACAAGTAACGTGCAGGTTGGGGAAATAAGGGGAAATGCAAGGTTGCTACCTTTTCCAGAGGGGGTGCGAGACAGTATGTGCAAGCACGTGGCAGTTGGCGTGAGAAAATCAAAATTTTTGCAAAAAATTCCATGTAAAAGATAGTTGGGGGTGGGGTGATTTTCCTCAAAATCGTGTCGCATTCCCTGGAAGATACTAAACTTAAATACCAAGTTTGATATTTTACAGACTTTTTGTTTTTATAGTGTTCACAGACACAAGACCTTTTTCCGAAAATGCTTTTTTTTAAATAAGGGGGCCGTAAAACGTATATTTCTGGTGAAATCTCTGTATCAAATTTTTGGGTGGAGTGCAATAGCTTCTCTATGCCTTATGTACATAGTGTGTATAGAGAAAGTAAAAATTTGTCATAAGTTGTGTGTTTTAGCATCTACATTTTTGTGTTTTAAGTTTTTGTCATTCCTACAGTTTACCATTTATGCAAAATTTGTTCAGAATGACAAGGTCTTCAGATGCTATTTCCAGAAAAAGAGAGATGTGCATTTTATGTAAATATTTTCAATATAGAATATTTTAATCAAAGTGCTGTATATGAGAAAAATAACTTTCAAAAAGGTTTCTATGTAAAGGGTAGTTTGGAGTTGGGGATATTCTTGAAAATTTTTTTTGTTGCAGCATTGGAAGATAGCAATCTTAAATAATAACTTTGGTCTTCATTTCTTAACTTTGCTGTCCACTCATGCACACACCTAATCTAAAAATGCTTTTTTGGAACCTCAAAACATATATTTATACTTTCTCTTTATGTATTACACACATTGGCAAAGAAGGTATTGTATTCCACCCAGAAATTTTATGTCCATATTCACCAGAAATGTTTCTCGAATTTTCTAGGAAAAGCTTCTGAAGATCTGTGCATTCTGGATTAATTTTGCACAACTGGTAAACCATAAGAAAGACAAACTTACTATATAAAAATCTGATGTTCCATTCACACGACTTTCTCTACATCTGTGCAACAAATTGTTAAAAAGCTTATATTTCCATTTACTTCTTGTTAATCAAGAAAAAAGTAGCAGAAATAGTCTTATTACTTCCTTCCTTATAAGTAGAAGCAAAATAAGGGAATACCATAGGTTAAGATAGTCAAAAGCTGGTTGCTATGTGATTTAAGTTTCTTTGTATGGACAGGAGTTGACAAATTCCTGTATGAGAAAAGTATAAGTTTTTCAAGGCTGAAACCAAAAACGAATATCTCAAAAATGATCAACTCCACAAAAAAAATGTATATTATATAAATTGTGTGTTTTAATGTGCTTTACATTTTTTGTGGTAAGTTTTTGTCTATCTCTTACGGTTTAACAGTTATGCAAAATTCATCCAGAATAAAGTAGTCTTCAGAGGCTTTCCCAGAAAATTCAAGATATAAATTTTGTCAGGTAAATATCTTTAATAGACAATATTTTAATCAAAATCGTCAGTGCCATTTTGGAGAAAATCAATTTTTTTTAAAGAAGTTCCGTGTAAAGGGTAGTTGGGGTTGAGGGGATTTTCTTGAAAATCTGTGTCGCATCCTTGGAAGATACCAAACTTAAATACCAAGTTTGGTATTAAATGCTCTCTTCGATTTTGAGCTATGTTGTCCACACACATGGAACTTTTTCCAAAAATGCTTTTTTTGTATTCAGCGGGACCCAAAATGTGTATTTCTGGTGAAATCTCTGTATCAAATTTTTGGGTGGAATGCAATACCTTCTCTATACACTATGTACGTAGTACGTGTAGAGAAAGTAAAAATTTCGATATTGTTAAAACACATAACTTGTTATATACATTTTTATTGTAGAATTGACTATTTCTGATATATTTCTTGTTACTGGTTTCATGTTTGAACTACATAACACTTCTCAAATGGGGTCCCCTTTCATTTCATCTCTTTCCTGCTGGCAATGCAAAGTGAACCAAACTTAAGTTCACATAGTGACCAACTTTTAAAATATTTTACTATTGCTGTAGCCTAGTGTATTCCTTATTTCCCTTCTGCTGGTTGGAAGCAAGTAATCAGACAATTCCTGGTAATGTTTAACTCAGTGATGTAGATAAAGGAATCTTTTATAAGAATAGTTTATTTGCAGAACAAAGAAAGTCATGTGAATGGAACACATTTTTAGAAGCAAATACTGTAATACTTTCTGAATCTGATCTGAATGTGGAAATCTCTCTTCCTTTTTGTGAAAACTTTGCACAAGCTGTTAAAAATGTATTAGTTTTTATATTTAATTCTGTTTAATTATTAGGAAATAAAAAATGTACATTAGGATTTCGTGTTATTTACTGTTTATATTTGATTTATTATCCACAGTCAATGATGGAGCTTCACAAGCGTAGAAAGGCTCTTACAGAAACAGAAGTTCGCTACTACCTTCGGCAGATCTTGATTGGTGTGCTGTATCTGCACCAGCATAGGATTATCCATAGAGATCTGAAACTGGGCAATTTGTTTTTGAATGATGAAATGCAAGTCAAAATAGGAGACTTTGGACTGGCAGCCAGAGTTGAATTTGATGGAGAGAGAAAAAAGTATGTATTGCTTAAAATATTTCATTTTAGCTATTGTAACTTTAGAGGAAGAGATCATTTGCTAAGTTAGGTTTGTGAAAATGCTAGTTTTCACAGATATTCTAAAAATGTTACATCCATTAAAGCTGTTTTCATATTTTTATGGTAAATTTTCAATTTTTACTTTCTCTAACATGTACAATGTATGTAGTAGATAGATAGTATTACTGTATCTCCAAAGTGGAGCAAAGGGTATTTCCTTGATCAGATTTGAATTTATAGTAGTGAGTTTGCCACTTTGTGCCATGGTGATGAGGGATCAGCTTGTTGCCTACAGATGGTACTGTAGGGCAAACTTAGGACTAGTGGATGAGAAATGGCAGAAAATGTTGCCCAGGAGCCTTCTTTCAAGGTATGGGGTTCTTTTATGTGGAGATGAACATTACACGGGACACCAGCTTTACTTCCTTTCCAAAGGAAGCCATGCTAAGGATTTTTTCATCCAAGAAAAAAATCCATCACTCTCCACCAGATTTGAACCTACAATCTTGAGCTTTAGAAGCTAGCATGGAGGCTGAGAGATAGAGGAATTATATATTTTACTCAAAAATGTTATACCTCAATTTTATTAGAAATACATGTTTTTGGTTCTTCTGAATCAAAAAAAAAAAGTGGGGGGGGGCTTCATTTTGGATGTCTTTGTATACAAAAACTTATTGCACCAAAAATATCAATTTCAATAACACACGAATGCCCTATAAATTTTCTTTTTATTTGGTTAAAAATTGACATTCTTCAGCTTCATCTAATAATAATTTTACATATGGAACTAAATGAAAAAATACTATAGTATTAAGTTTAGAAAAGTGCAAAGAATGTGATGAAGCAGGAATTTCATAAAACCAATATTTTGGTTTCAGGACACTCTGTGGGACACCTAACTACATAGCTCCAGAAATACTGACCAAGAAGGGTCACAGCTACGAAGTTGATGTATGGTCCATTGGATGCATTTTGTAAGATTTATTTTTACATTGTGTATATAAGGTTTCTGGTATTCTTAATGCATGCACAAAGTTATGTTGCTGATGTAGTATCAGAACTAATTGTCTCTCCTTGTAAGCTTTTAATTTATTTGTCCATCCCAGGAATCAAGTACATGATGTAGGCAGTGTCAAGTTACTACAAAGATGCAACACAAAGCTACCGTTAAAAAAGAAAAAAAAAATTTTTTACACACACACACACACACAGAGAGGGCTGTTCAATAAAGAATGATCACAATTTTTGACAACGTACTTTTACTCATCCTCATAATTTTGATGATCCTTCTCAAAATAGTCTCCCATGAATGCGATGTACTTGTCCCAGCGTTTCTGCCAGTCTTCAAAGACATGCTGGAAACCATTTTTTGAGAGATCCTTCAAAATCGCCTCTGCAGCCTTCACCACTGTTTCTGATGATGGATAATGCCTCCCATGAAGGCGTTTCTTCAAGTTAGGGAATAGAAAAGTCACATGGGGCTGAATCCGGACTATAGGGAGGGTGAGGGATGCACTTCACGTTGATTTTTGCAAGATATTCAGCAACAACATTGGCAATATGCAGCATTCAGCCTGCTTCACGGAAATGTGGTCTTTTGCGCCTGATATGGACTTGCAATCTTTTCAGAACATCCCTGTAGTATCGTCCAGTTACTGATGTGTGTGCAGGTACAACATGCTGATAAACCATTCCATGAATATCAAAGAATGAGATGACCATAACTTTCCCAGCAGAAGCAACCACTTTCGCTTTATTGGGGGTTGTTGATAAAGGAGATTTCCACACTGAGCTTTGCTGTTTGCTCTCAGGATCAAAATGATGTAGCCAAGTTTCATCAGCAGTGATTACGTTTGAAAGAAATCCGGATCTTCCTCTAACATCATGCGAATGCCCTTTTGTTCGGGAATCAACAGTCCTGGAACCCATCGCGCACAAACACGTCTCATGTTTAATGTTTCTGTCACCAATGTGTGGGTGGCACCCTATGAAATGTTCAGTATTTCAGAAAGTGATCTTAAGGTAATTCGTCGATCCTCTCTCACAATGGCAGTAGCAGTGTTTTCTTCCATAAGAGCAGTAACTGGAGCACTGGGTCCACCTTTCTTTGAAATTGATTGTCTCCCCTCTTTAAACATTTTAAACCACCTTCGAGCTGTGCTGTAGGGAAGAACAGACTCTCCATAGGCCTACTGTAACATTGTATAGGCCTCAACTGAAGATTTGTTGAGACGAAAGAATTTCAAAGCCGAATATTGTTCCTCGCGTGTTATCTTCATTGTAGCGGTAGGCGATACTGAACATGTCTGACCTTGCCTGGTTCTCACAGGCGGGAACCAGGAGTACCAACAATGAAACTACTACAGTGTGTTTGTTTCACATTAAGCTAACAGAATATAAGAAGATGGAATTTTAGTGCAAAAAAATTATGACCGTAATAAAATTATGATCATTCTTTATTGAACAGCCCTCGTATAAGGAAGTATTACACATTAACCAAATTAAAAATGGGAATCCACACAACAAAGGTAGAAAATGAAACTAAAAAATGAGTAAAACTTTACACTTAAGCTTAAGTATATCTGCAGGCTTTCACGGCCATAACCCCAACTAGTATATTATGTTGTTTTAATTCAAAAGGCCATCCATGATCATTATTACAGCTAAGCTTCTGCCTTGACCACTGAGCACAGACATGCCTACCATTACATTTCCGTTCTTCCTTTTCCATCTCTTCTACTTACAATATTCTATGCAAATTCAAATTAGGTAAAAAAAATTAAGATGTGATATATTATGTTGTCTAAATAGAAAATCATTGTCTTTAACAGCTACACTGCCAGTCACATTTTACACATACTTTACATTTCCATATCTCCTCGCCATCTCTCTTCCCCTCAGAAGTGAATTTCTGTGCAAATTCAAATTAAGCAAAAAAATAGGGGGTGCCTCGATCATGTAAGTATCCCTTATGTATTCAAAATATATAGTAAAACTTCAAATTTCATTTAAAAATAAATCTGTCTTTTTATATAGATGATATGCTAAATTTTAAGTTTTGAAAAATGGTAGTCTTCTTGCATTTGAGGTCTTATTTATGGGGTTTGACTTGATTTTGGTAAAATCTCCATTTAATAATTTTTGCATGCAGTTGTTTTCTTTTATACACACTTTCTGCACATAAATAACAAAAATAGTGTTCTTAATTCCTTTACCTGTTAGGAGCACCATGGGAACTTTGCTCTTCTAATATAAGAAAATGCAGCATTTTGCTCAATCTTTCACAAACATCAGAAATAAATGTATTGGGTTGTTTGTGTTTAGGTTTGATGTTGAGCTATGTAAGAATCTTCGTATAATTAATAATTATTTAGTGTATAGTTTAGTGAGCAGACTTGCATCCATAGTAAATACAGGATCCTTTCTTAGATAAGGATTATTGGAAGATTCACACATAAGTATCACATTCTGTTATAAGCAGTTAGAATGTTTTTCTTTCATTTTGCTACGCTTTCTGTTCTCAGTTGTTAAATCGTGACTAGCTTATATTATACTTTAAATTTATTTACAAGCATTTTCTGTGGAGTAATAACTGTTTTTACTTCGTATACTTTTGCAACAAAATGTAGGCCTTCACATGAATTAACAGCTTAATATTTTACTGACATTTATTAGCCATTTTCTACCTTTATTACTACCTTAAAATTTTTGAAGTAAAATTGTGAAGTTTTTAATGAGAATAGCAAAATGTTACTACTTCAAGAACAATTTTAATGAAAGGGTGTTTAGGAACAGTGATACGTATGAATAGAATATTTTTGAGTTGGGTTTGTAACACTTAAGTATCACTTGCGTATAATTTATCCAGAGCAGTTTTGATGCCATGTAGGCATCATTGTCAATGGATTCCAACTCAAGTTGCACATGCACTGTTGTGCAAGGGTGTAATAGTCTCAAAAGTTTTATAGTGAATGTGGTTCTCTCATATGGACATAACCGTTGTTCATTTACATTGACATGAAAACATATTGAAATAGTTAATAATGAACAGGAATCAAGCTGGCACCAGTGGTAGTGTTAATGTGAAACACAAACTAGAAATGTTTATACCTTACTCTTATTTATATCCTGTAGTTTATCTTTTGGAACAGTACAAATCCCAGAGATATGTGTATTTCTTTGGTAGACGTAGTAGCAGACATATATAATGTTTGTGTAACGTATACTAAGATTTAGAACAATATACATATAATATATATTTGTCTATGTAGTAAATGTTGCAATTGTTAATAAAATAGTAGATTGATGTTCCTTATTCTGGAATATTTTGCATGTCTGTACCATATTTTGGAATGGAGAAAGTAGTATTGAATTTATTAATCCTAAAAGCTACTACAACACATTAAATTAATAGAATGCCCTGTGATATTTTTCATGGTTTTAATTTATTGCTACATTTTCTGTTGTTGCAAAGCTATCTATTTGACAAGCATCTTGAAATGCTATTTGCTCAGTATAAGCAGATGTTTCAGCTATATTACTTTAATCTGATAACACTGTTGAAGGGGAATGTAGCATTAAAGATAAAAAAAAAATGAAAAGTGCCGATAGCTGAGGATACAGGCAATAGTACATGAAATGCTTACTTTGGGATAGTAAGTGATGCCAGATTTGCATCATTTGCTATGTCTTAGTTTTGTGTTGAAATTTTCTGTTCCTAAGTAGTCCCTGTGTTTAGGTTATCAAAATTTTTCTTAGATTATGAAAAGCATAAAATAGTTTTATGATGAGCAATTTATCAAGTTTTCAATTAGTTGTGTTCAAATTTAGCCTATATCAGTGATACAGCAAAAACAAGCGTCTGCGAACTATGGTCTGCATTAGAGGTGGGGAAATTGACTTGCTCTATTGATGGAGTTGGGTTGGCTCTATGGACTCTGAAATTGCCCATAACACTGAACCTTAGGATTTGTTGTATTGCCTATTTTGTATCACTATTGTTTTAGTTAGTCCTATACTTTAAGGGCAGTAGTTAAATTTTCCTTAGGAAAAGCATTTGGGTGCAGAAAGATGGTTGTTTTTCATTTAAAATTGTTCCATAATAAGTATGTTCTTGGTTATTTTCGAAAATGTGTAACAGCTTTTGGTACACTATTAATTGCAAGACTTGAATCATTCTGTTGACAAGAATGTCTGAATTTGAGGCCCTCTCCCTTTCAATCTTGCACTTATGAATTCATAACATTAGCAATAATGCATATATATTACACCTGAACACTTCTCACTAACTCACAGTACCAACATTTAGCTGGAAATTGCTTTGAGAAATCCTGAAAAACATTTTTTTAGCAAAGTGTGTGTTTTTATAAGTCAAACTAAAAACAACATAAAAACTGTAGCGATCTTTAAAATGCACAATTTGTTCCAAATATTTTTTGTGGCCTAAGAAGATTTGGAGATATGTTATTAATGATTTGAATTGTCTGATGCTTTCTCATTCTTAAGGTTTTGTCATTTTCATTTGTTTCTTACAATGGCCTGGAAAGAGAATGGAATTTTAAGGCCAGCATAAATTGTCCGTTTCCTTAAACATTTGATTATCACTAATCTTTTATATTTTGAAATGTGCAATGTAGCTATTTTTGTAAAGGTTTATTTTGATTGAAATGAAGATAGAAAATATAAACTTTTATAGCAATTGTTAGTATGGCCACTATAACGATAGAGGGTAGAGAATGTGACGTGAATGTAACACATCAAATTTTCTTTCTTGCAGTTCTTCCACAAAGGCTAACATTTGATAGTCAAACTCTGTGATTGATAACAAATGCAACATGTTTTGCCTCGGTTGTTTATGCAGTAGGGATGCAGTGTTGATGGGAGTATAAACTATGCATGTTTCACATTGCATCTTTTTAAAGTTATATTTATTTATGGTGTTAGGCGTGGCTCTTCTTTTCAATATGTGATGCAGGATTTTTTCTAAGTCCAATCTGAACGGAATATTTTTTGAAGTACTGCTTTACATTTTACTATCTAATATGGATTTAAAATTGTTTTTCTATGATTTCATACCAGAAAAAGTTTTCTTAACACAACTTAGGGTTTATAACTATTTATTTACAGTGCTTTTAGCCATTCTGAAGAATGCAGTGCAGCCAAATGATTCATTGTGAATTGTATAATGCAAGACAGCTTACACTAGTTGTACAGTTTGTCACTCGCTATTGCATTATACACTGTTTGCCATGTACACTGTTTGTTCCTAAATTACAGCTATCTGCACTAAACACTTAACTCACTCGTTAACTAAGCCTAGCCTAAATCTAATCTTTATGCCTCAGGGAACACCTGCCTAATGTCTTCCATAAGTTCCTGAAAAGGGTCTGTAAACAATTTTTGATGTGATATACCATAAATACATATGGGAGTATCTAAATGTTTGCATTGAATGTTGCCCTTGGATAGGTGATGCCATAGAGCTTGCCAGCGAAAGTCAATGTTATTTGTGTGCATATTTGTCACTGAATCTACAAAATGCACATACTGCCAGGTGGGCAGCAAATTCTCCAACCATCAACTCATAGTGGTCCCTCCAGGCATTCTTATGCCGTATTGTGCTGAGCAATTAAATTGTAGAGCATGTTTGCATCCCTATTATTATTTTGATGTCATCCGCACCTCATTTGTTTGCAGTCTATCATCCCAAGGATCCACTTGCAGTCTATGATGCACCCCCAATGGAATTTCCATCATTCTATTTTACATCTTTGATTTAAATTAGGCTGGGATCTCCAATTTTCCCTCTTGAAATGTATTTGGTATCATTTCACCATTCTCACTTTGCAGCAGTAACTGAACCAATCAAATACTAATTGATACTATATTATTTTCCTACTTGCACCAAAACTCAGGATGTGTATGGTCCTGTCTCTTAATAGTTTGCAAGACTATATTGCATTCAGAACACATTTTTCAGCAGACCCTTGTCAAATAATTGAAGATAGGCCTGCAAATGTTTGAAATAAACCAACAGATCTGATTGGACGAGCCTTTCTAAAGCTATTAGAATCTGTAAGAATATTGCCAGCAACATGATCTTCCCTTCTTACACTATAAGTAGTCCTGCTCAATTACTTCCCCGTGTTTGTAAAGCAATAAAACCTGATAGAATGTATGGTCAGGACTTTTAAAAAATGACTGGTTGTTAATCTCTTGCAGATGTCTTGAGAATTATTTGTAGAGGTTGGCTGCAATTGTTAGAAATGATGTGCAGTTTGTCTCCAAGATGCAATACAGTTCAGTAGTCTTTATTTGGTTCTGTCTGCTTGCACATGCTCATTGCTGAACCTTTGGACTTTGAAAGATTTCTCGCTGTTTTGTGTCACATGTAAAAAATCCCCTTTAGGCATTTTATATTGATTGTTGAGGCATCAAGACCTGGCTTTAGATGACATTGAGCCATTACTATTTTAAGTCAATGAGTGAATTTTTTTTTTTTTTTTTTAACCATGTTTATATCTGTTTAATTTCTCTTGTAAGAGGCAAATGCACATTAATTTATGTTGCCAAAAGTATATAATTCACTCTGGATATGTTGCAATATTTTGGGGATGTTATTTTCAATTATTAATGACTTATTATTGTCATCATTCACTACTTGCATACACATGAGACTGGAGATATAATTGCAAGTTGCATAAACAGCTGTTTGCCAGCAATTCTATTGCAATATAGCCACCAACCTTAAGTGAAGCCATATAAACTATCAGGTGCAAAGTTTGAGCAGTGGGAGTGTAAAATATCTTAGGAAATGTTCTTTGATATAAGTTTGTGGATCTGGAAGAAATTCAGCATATTTAACAGATAGAGGCAGTACTGCCAGTCTTCAAGAATTCTTATAAAATGGTATTTTTGTTTATTTTACATGTAATTTTTCTATATTGACTGCATAGAACATTTTACTCATTCTAAGTTTCATGTAACTGCAAATTGATATGCTGTGCTGGATAAGGGAACATTTTCAGATTTCAATTCAGGAAGTATGCACACACGATTTCATTTCAAAATTTGCATGAGAAAAGTTGTTAGTGATGTCAATTTTTTTTTCAGGGGGGGAAGTGGTTTCCATGCCCCTTCCCTCATTTTCACACAGTAGTTTACTCTTTAAGGTTATTTTTTACCTTTTAAATAGGTACATCATTTTTTAAGTTCGTTCCTTTTCATGTTAAGTTTCTTTATAAAATGAGATTGATGTGCATTTTGCAATTAGTTTTAAATGCAGGTTTGTTTTAGGTACACTCTGCTATTTGGCAAACCACCATTTGAGACAACATCCTTAAAGGAGACTTACTCAAGAATAAAGAGAGGAGAATACCGCATTCCTAATACCACAGTCTCTCCTAGTGCTGTTAAAATGATCAAAGCCACGTTGCAATCAGACCCAAAACTAAGGCCAAAAGTAGAGGATCTTCTGAAGTGGGAGTTCATGACAGGTAGGATATTCATTTTTCAAACTAAGATGTACAACAAGAATGTATCTATAATTGCACATGATATTTTTACTCCATGTTTTTAAAGTTCAAACCCAGCCTAGCCCAACAACTTTTACCATGTGATAGTTGAAAATGAGTCGGAATAGTAACACTCACCTCACTTATATGTAATTATGTTCAAAACATATGTTTCAAGGGCAATTGCCCTCTTCTTCAGTTGAAGTCCGACTGATGGCTCTTTTACCATATTTATTTGAATACAAGAAACCTTAAATGCAAGATGACCCCCCCCCCCCCTTATTTTTTTCTGTCGGAACTTAATTTTGGAATTTAGTATATCTAAGGTATACATAATTTAAGGGACACCTAAGCTGGTTTTTCTCTTGTGTAGAAATTCATTAATGGGCAGAAGAATTGAAAAATATCGGCATGTAGGTGATGGCAACAGTATGATTTCAAATTTTCACAGGATTTCTTGTTATGGATGGGAGAGGGAAGAATGGAAATTAACTGCTTTGTGTGTGACAGGTGACTAGCAACAGCAGCACTTTGCAAGTCAACCATAGATAAGATTTTCTATTTAGACATACTTGATGTAAATACACAGTGTTGTAAATTTGCACGAAAATTCACATACTGAATGGAAGGGAAAGGGGAGAACAGAAACATACTTGGCATGTCTGCTGTAAAATGCCCAATTAAACCTTTCTTTCTGTTTTGACCATTGGCTCCCAATACATCAGATGCAACCACATTTATGTGAAAGGAATTAAGGCAGAGAGATCTTGTTGCATAACTGTATGGTGTAAACAAGCCACTGTGACATCTAGGAATTGCAAAAATTTGGTATTCCAGACAGAACTACCCTTTTTCAGGTGTATGTTTAGAATGGTTTACAACTGAGTGGTGGATATTGTATTGAAACTTGTCTCCTCACAGACTGAAGATCAAGTAGACCCAAAGAAAAAAGCTTGCTTTGGATATCTTCCAGATGAACCCCGACTGGTAACTTTGGAAATTCCAATATTATCACCTACCATTGAATTAAAAAAATTGTAGTATGGAAAGAGAAGTGGATTCTACTGTGCTAATATTCTAACCTCTTGCATTTCCCTATAACCACTTTGGATTGCGTGTATCTCGTAAAAAAAATTCCCACTCCTGTAGGTTTTCAAAATCATAATGTAAGCTCTTTTTCAGTTAGGAATGTCGTTAAAAAGACAAATGCATCAGTTTTGCATCAACTGCTTTGTTTGCAGCAGCCATTTTCCAACTTCTAACATTTGAGTACCTTAATACAAGGGTACTATAATAAAACTTAACGTTACAACTAACATTGTGCGATGAAACAGAATTTCAATAACTGAGGTTTAAATGCCAATATAATTGGGGAAACCAGATCTATATAGATTAATGTTAAGCCAGTCATGTACATTTTCCTTTTCCTTGGACAACATAGTCACAAAGTAAGCCAACTAACCAGATTCACTTTTCTGCTAGGTTTTGTTCCTGCACAGCTGCCAGTATCCTGTTTGACCATGGCACCAAGGATAGATAAGTTGGAGAAGACTTCAGGGGGTAGAAAACCACTTTTGGAAGTTAATTCAATCAGTAAGTACCAGTTTGCGTCTGTTTCTGTTAAGATATGTGGCAGTTATATTCTGTGCTTATTAAAACTTATATGTCTTTAATTGAGACATTTATGGTCCAACAGATGATGTAGTTATGGCTAGTCCAGGGAAGAAACCAGTACATCATCCCTCTGAGAATCCTACAGGACAAGGCGATACGTCAGTAAGGGATTGCAAACTCTATTTGGGGTCATTAAAGGATCAACTTAAAGCAGTTTGTATGAAAAACCCTGGCAGAGATGGATTCTTTGGTGGTATGTATTTGAGTTAAAAGCTGTATGGAATGCTTTTAAACTATGCTTAAAGTTGTAGTTTCTGAATGAAATTCTTGTTGCAGATGAGTACACAGACCCTGCAGCTCAGCCTGTAGTTTGGATCAGCAAATGGGTGGATTATTCAGACAAATATGGTTTTGGTTACCAGTTATGTGACGAAGGAGTTGGAGTTGTTTTTAATGACACCACCAAACTTGTCATGCTGGCAAATGCAAAGTAAGTTCAGAGTTGGCATCACTAGACACAAGGCCCTATATTATGTGATCAAATAGATATGATAAAACCTTTTACAGTGTAATATAGCATCTTTGATCACATCTGGGCCTGCCTGTAACAAGATATTGATAAGCTTTATATCATAACTGCTCATTTCCTATTATTAATGACATGAAATGCTATATAATTTAAAACACAATTATAGTAAAATTATTTAAAAATTTCCAATATGACAACACAAATTCTAGACAGAAGGATGAAAACGGTTATTACAGCTGATGGTGTAGAATGTTGGGGATCATTTCCAAAAGTGGTTGAAAGATGTGATTAATAACTTGACATAGTGTAATATACCCAAAGCATTAAATGTGTTCACATCAAGTGATCAAAGGTTTTATCACATTCTGTGAAATGTGATAGTGTAATATAGGCCTAAGAAATGTGCAGATATAGGATCATTTGAAAAGGTGTCCCTGATTTTGAAATGAAATAAGTGTCTTCTATTTGTATACTATTTATCTATACACCATTTCATGCAGATTTTTTTTTACATTTTGATTTAATTTCCACACAATTTAGATTATATTGCAGATGTATCTATCACCTCACACTTTCTGAACAATAGGAACCAAAACTTTGACAAAATTTAAATGTTTGGAAATTCTTAAGGAAATATCTTACGGAAGATCAGTCACTACAGACAAATGGTCAATAAATTAAACAACAAACTAGTTTTATAGTTTAAAGCGGACAAAGGTAATTAGATAGTAATCATAGATGAATAATAATAATAACCAAAGAGTTGAAAAGTTACTCCAAAAATCCACTACACAGATGTATTGAAAACACTGTTAAAACTATTAAAGAAAGCTGCATAATTCCAAATAAGTTGAAAAATAATTTAATAGTAAGCAACCCTGGTTTACCCAAATTATAATGCATACCAAACATCTATAAGAATGATAACATGCGTCCAATCATTAACAACATAATGCCCTGACTTACAAATTAGCAAAATGGCTGGTGAAAGAACTAGAACAGGTTGACAAATTTGAAACATTAAGCATAAAAAATTTGTTGGACTAAAGTAAAGAAAAATTAAACATGTAATAAAAACTGGAAAGGTGATGGTATCGACATCCAATCTTTGTTCACAAGTATCCCAGTTGAAAAAATACCAAATTTATTAAAACAGTGGCTCAAGAAAATATAAAACCAGAACAAATTAAATATATCATATGTACAGATCTTTGCATAAAACAATGGTTTCAAATTTTCCAACAAGATTTTTCGACAAACTGCAGGCTTGGCTATGGGTAATCCCCTCTCACCTATGCTAGATAATTTATATATGAGCAACTTGGAAATCCAAATCACCAAAGCCTTCCTACTGATCTTCAAATCCTGGCATGGATATGCAGATGATGTGTTTGCTATCGTTCCTAAAAAACTAATGGATGATGCAAGAAAGTTACTGAATTTACAAGAAAAATCTAGTGTTCACCATAGAAGAGGAACAAGATGGAATTTTGCCCTTTTTAGATTTGAAAATCATGAGAACAGAAACAAGCTTGGAATTTGGCATGTACAGAAA
Organism: Hymenopus coronatus; assembly: GCA_030762935.1. Classification (NCBI taxonomy): domain Eukaryota; kingdom Metazoa; phylum Arthropoda; class Insecta; order Mantodea; family Hymenopodidae; genus Hymenopus; species Hymenopus coronatus. The sequence goes on along the minus strand of CM060897.1, from coordinate 20,461,296 downwards.
AGCAACATATGTTGACAGTTACATAAAATGGAACCAGTTTAACCCAGTACATCAACTTGCCATCTTTCATAGCCTAGTTCATAGGCTTATCAATGTCCCATTGAATAAAACAGAATATGAAAAAGAATATATACACATTCATCAGGTTGCCAAATTGGACAATTACATTACAAACATCATAGAATAATGATTTACAGACACAAAAGAAATAAGACTACATGGAATCACCACTTAGGAAAAATTGAATAAGCCATCAGTGAAGCTTTACAAATTTACTTTTCACCCAAAAGTGTTGTGGAAAATTCGAAAGGATTTTTAAAGACTTAAATATAAAACTGGTTCCTCAAAATAGATATAATATCCAGAGCTATTGAATTTCCCTTTGAAAGGTACCATACCAAACACTAAAAAATCAGGGATTTATAAAATGAGCTGCCTAGTCTGCAACAAAATTTATATTGGAAAAACAAAACAAAATTTGGAAACTAGGATAAAAGAACACCTGAGAAGCATTAGGTACAAGCACATACACAAGTCGACAGTAGCACATCATTTTTTGTCTGAAAATCAAAATATAAAGGAAGAAATAGAATGGATTAAATGTGTAAAGAAACCTTTGGAACTGTAAATTTGGGAAAGCATCTTTATCATGAAAGAAGAAGATTCTCTTGTAAATTTTGAGGTCCCTGCCATTGACTGGAGTAGAGGGTTGCACAACACCAGGCTGCAAACAACCACCTGTTGTGTGCAGCTTCAGTCAACCCCGGAACTGAAGATAGGGTTAAAGTAAACTGAAATTGGTCTTCCCAATCTAAGGCAAAGATGGAGCAAAAAGTGTTAAAAAAGGGGACTCAATTCATTTAAATTTAAGTAATTAATCATTTATGGACACTACAATTTTACTTGCTTAGTTTTTGTCCTGCCTGCATTTCAAAGTTATTCATCTTTTTAAATGTAAAAAGAAGCTAGTAACAGTGAAGTATAATACAAATATTAATATAAAAATAATAGTTGCAACCAATCTTCACTTATCCAGGCAAGGATTCCAAAAGATAAGTGAAGATTGGTTGCAACTATTATTTTTATATTAATATTTTTATTCATCTTTGTCAAACACCTGCCAATGAAGATGAACATCTTGGAAATGCATTCGGAAAGAAGCTAAGCAAGTGAAATTGTATCCATAATCAACTGAATTTTCTTGCATAATACATTCATCATCCTTTAAACATTAAAATCTTACCATGATGGTGTGTTGCATCAATGGAACATCTTCATCAGGGGTGTCTTTGTCTTTGAAAGCACTTAGTTTGCAATCTTACTTTCATCCCTTAAGTAAATGATAATCCACTCCATAATGCTATCCCTGACAATTTCTTTGTTAAAGTCTTCCTCCTATAGCCATTCTGCATACCTGATTTGTGAAACCCAGTCATCTTGGGTTACACTGCTTATTGCCTTTGCCAATGTGCGTGCGCAAGCAGACAGAACGAACCGAAGACTGCGAGCCATATTGCATCTGGTATAGCTGCCAACCTGCACATCATTTGTAACAATCATAGCCAACTTCTGCAAATACTCCCCAGACATCTGTGCAACAAACTTGTAGCACCATCTGGAAGCGATTAACAACTGGTCATTTTTTAAAAGTCCTGACCCTACTTTCTCTCTGGTTTTATTGCAGGATGTGATCGAGCATAATTTATTGTAGTGAGAGAAGGGAAGGTTGTATGCTACTGGCGATATTCTTAATAGCTTCTAATAGCTTAAGAATAGAAATGGCTTGTCCGATAAATAAGGCAGACCTGTAGGTTTACCTCGATTTGGAGGCCTGTCTTCAATTACTATTTGACGACGATCAACTGAGAACAAGAATGTTGTTTCTGAATGCAATGTGGTCTTGCACCCCATTGAGACAGGACTTCTTTTTGTTTTAAGAACTGGACATGAAAAAGTCAGTCTGTACAAAGGAATTGGGTCAAGTGGGCAAATTCTTTTCCTCATACACTGCTTTGCATTCAAGCAGTCATACGAGGTGATGATAATGGAGTGTTTGGTTGAAGACCAACGTGTAAGTTTGCAGATTGATTCAGTTACTGCTGTGAAATGTGCATGGTCTCTTAACAATACCAAATGCATGTCGAGAGAGAAAATTGGGAGGTCCTGGCCACGTTAATCAACAAATATAAAATTGGACAAATGAAATTCCATTAGAAATGCATCATAGAAGAACAACTAGACCGCGTTATTCTAACTTCCAGTTTATTCACCAGTGCCTGCAGGAAACTTGATCCCTGACTGCACAAAGGCAATATAATGTTCAATCTGCATTTCCCTATTTAAGGAAAATTTGTTTCATCAGGCTGAAACTTTTTTAAAAGGTTTTCTAATGTATTAGAAAACACAATGCTTGCACTTACCTCAGGATACATCATTAAGGCACATGCATTGTACTTGGTGAATCTTGGATACTGAGAGGACTACAGGCAATAAGAAAGACGTTCCTGTCTCTCACCAGGTGTTGAGGAAGAGGTACTCCAAAGTATTCACAACAGTCATTCAACCAGTACCCATGCTATTGCATGTACTATGGGCACAAATTATGTCAATGTATGACGAGTGATATAGGGGGATGGACTGCATCCCTTCCGTCTTTTGAAGGCACAGGCCTTGACATAGCGACCACATTCCCAGAGTGCTCTTTACCGACAAGTGTTGGGAAAGAATGCATTAAGCTAAAGAAACAGCCACGTCTGGGATTATGTAAAACTGTATGCAATTAAGACTAAATTTACTCTGTTTGCTAATGTTAAAGCGTTCTAATTCCTGGTAATAACAAGAACTTAAAACTAACACTGGTGGGTTAACAGATTATGTAGTTAATTGGTTTATAGACAATAGACATTAAAAAGAACAAAAGTGCTGCTGTAGGCTTTCTTCATAAAACAAACAAAAAATGCAAGTTTTTGTAATGTTTGCTTAGAGAATGTATTAGTAACTATTTTATATCAAATTAACTTTCTTGAAGTTTGGTTTAGTGTGAATCTTGATTAGAGAATTCATATTGATGTTTTATCTAAGAGTTTATGCAACATTGATTTGCTTATATACTGGGGATCATCCATTAATCTTGATATGCTTAAAATAGCCTACTTTGTATACTTTCATTTAGCCTATTGTATAATATTCTGGGGAAAGTCAAGCTATAATAGGATTTTTTTAATACAGTAGAGGGCAATACGACTAATGCTAAACCTTTCCAGCAGTTAAAGCCGTAGATCATATTTCAAATCATATTTCTGTAATGAAATGATTTGATTTCATTAAGAGGCTTGTTTTATACTTCAGGAATGTGGAATACATTACCCGTGAAGGAAAAGAGTATTTCTACACAATGGAAGATTACCCAGATATTTTAGATAAGAAAATGAAACTTCTCTCATATTTCCGTCGCTACATGAGTGAACACTTGGTAAAAGCTGGGGCTACAGTACCAGTTAAAGAATGTGACTCGCTCAGTAGAATGCCATATCTTCAGCAGTGGTTCCGCACTTCATCAGCAGTAGTCATGCAGCTTACCAATGGAACACTTCAGGTAAGTTTAACATTGCTGTTATTCTTTAGGGTTTACTGGACTATTTGTATAAAAAGCTGCTTGTTATTGCTTCCTAAAATATCCATTCAGATTGTAACAATTACGTGACCCACGTTGTATAAAGTGGAGAAATTTCATATACCAATCAAGTGTATATAGAAACCCTTTAATACATTAGCGAGTGCAAATAGTCTGGGACATCCTTAGTTCCCTGACAGCCAGCGCGCTATCTCGTTTGATAAGAGGTGTGTCTGCCTCTCTGCTAATAGATTCATATTACATAAGTAATGATGTCATCCTGGCTTCGAGATGTAATCCCCAATACACTTTCAGCTGGCACTAGTATCTGTTTGCACTGTGCTATTTTGCTTTGCTATATATTTTTTCTATGTGTTGTAATGTATTGTGCTGTATGCTAGTGTTTAGTTTGTTTGAAAAGGCTTATAGTCCTGCTGCAGCATGGATGGCAACATTGTGATGGAGTGGCCAGAGGTAAAGCAACTGTCTGAGATCACAATGGATCTCTCAGATTTTGGTGTGCTGGCTCTAAGCCAGTCATATTTATGGTTTACTGAATCCTTGCGCTTGACAATTTGGGTGGCTTTGCTCAATGCAGGTTATATTGTGGTTGCAAAGTTGTCAAGAGTTTGAAAACCCAAAACATTGAGTGGACCAGACACTATGGCTTCAAATATCTAAACTCTATTCACAACACATTTCACTTTCAGTTGAAGGTATCAAGGTGTCGACTGGCTGGAACTCTGGTGCCCTTATGGGTCTTGCTTCTCTGGGGTGGAGGTTTTATGATTCTTAGTAGCAAGTTAACTTCTGGAGGAATGTCTGAAATTCACATTTTTTCCGAATATTTAATTCTGAAGTAACAAAGTTTTAACACATGAGTATTTTTCTCTGTATTGTGATGGTCATTCCAAAAGCGTGCTACCACTGCAGTTTTGTTGGTTTCTTTATTCTTGATTTTCCTTTAATCTAGTTCCAATCTTCCTTTTGGTCTTGTTGAAGTGTACTTTTTTGCAGTCAGAACAACTGATTTTATAAATGCCCGATTTCTTTTTGGGGGGTAATTCTATCATTGTTGGTTTCTTCAAGAGATTTTTGACACTGAATCTATTAATAGGTGCTAAGGTGATAAATTTTTTGAAACTTATGGGCTGCCCAAGAGTGATATATGAATTTGTTATATACTTTTTTGTCTACGGAAGGTGTCAGCATGATGATTTGTTTTAAATGAGACAAAAACATAGCAAAACATGATTTTAAATTCATATTAGATAATAAAATGTAAAGCTGTACTTCAAAAAAATATTCTGCCCACGTTGGACTTACAAAAATCCAGTGTCAGATATTGGAAAGAAGAGCCCAATTCTTAGTCCTTGAACTGCTGCACTGTATCAGCAGGAGTAGAGGGATGTCTGTTAACCTTCACATACCCTTTCTCCTATTCTAAGAATTCAGTCGACACCTGATGCCTGCAATGGAAGGTGAAATGTGCCAGGAATAAAATTTAGGTATGTGAAGCCATAGTGTCTAGTCAACTCAATCTGTATTATTTTATAAATTATTCCCAGATCCTGTATAATTGCAATGCCTGGATACTAATTGGCATACTTTTAAGCAAAGGATTTTAGTTTCAGCAATCATTTGAGACATTCACACTTCAAATCTTTTGTAAACAATATTCTGGAAAAAGAATATATACATATAAGTATAGGTAATTAAAAAACATATACATATAAACACACTATCAATAACAAATATGGCCTGCGTAAGTAGTGTGCCTGTCTCATGTTCAACAGGTTGTGAGATTGAATCTCGCCTAGGGTGAATTGCCTGAATAGGGCTTTTCTTCTCCAGGGTTTCCTTTATCCAGAGAAGATGAATGTCTAGTAACTTTAAGCTGCAAGATCATTTGAGCATTATTTCACCAAATATCATCCAATATGACCAACCAGGTTAAAGGATGCTAAGTGACCCAAAAAACAAAAATAGAAATAGCAATAAATTGCTTCCAGATCAATTTCCAGAGTGAGAAACCAGAATGATTGGTTCAGAATGTATGCCAATTCAAGCTTTTCATCTCTTGTGTTAACGAATGTACCAGCAACTGCTAGCTTTCAAGTGTAGAGATTCAACTGCAGGGATATATCCTATAAATTATCTTTCAGATTATAAACTTGAATTAAGTCTCTTTAAAAACGCTTGGATACATGATACCAGATATTCGTTTATAATTGGAAAGATAATTTGTAGGATATATATCTGGTATCAATGGAAAGAGCAACTTACAAAGTTTTGTTTCATATTACGTATGCTCAGTTTTAGCCCCCTGAGTCACACGACACATCGATCGTGAGTCATATTTCTGCTATATCTATTGTAATACAGGGCGACACAATAATGCAACAGGCTTTTTGAGGTGAATACAAAAACTCGGAATGGATATTTCACAAATCCCAGAGAAAAAAGGCAGGTTATAAGATCGGGGAACATGGTGCACATTCACTATTGCCTTGACCAGCATGTGCAATCATCTATTCAGAAGTTCAAATTCAGATATCTGTGGAAATGAGGTGGTGACTCTTCCTGATGAAAAACAAAACCGTGGATATCCTGAACTCTGGATGCATATTCACCAAACTTTTTACTAAAATTATGTTGCAAAGTGATAAAGAGTAGCAGGCATGAAAATCAGCAAATAAAATGCCTTTTTCTGTTTGATAATGGCCAATTTTTCTTACTACCCTGGCAACAAAAACAATACAAGTTGTACCAACCATGGAAAATATTTGAGTTTTACCTTTCCACTAATGCCACTTTCATGTAGCAACATCATTTTTAGTTTTGCTCTGCTAGCTTCAATTGGGATTGGACTTAAATGGATGCAAAATAGCAGGTGAAGCTTTAACCAGCTTTATAGGCTTGTGCAACCATTACCCTTGTTGGTTAAACAGCTGGTGTACCAAAACACAATTTTAATTCCTTTTACCCAAATCAAATATGATTGTTGTTGCTAAAATCAGCTCTCAGTAATAAATTCAGTGGCCTCTTTCCAAGATAATGAACACTTTCTCTTATAAAAGTATTTTATTTTACTTATTCAGAGTGCATCAAAACTTATATTTTCAGTGAAATATTGATGTCAAATTTATGGATGGGATGCAATATGTTCTCCATCTACTAGGTTTGCCCTCTGTAGTTGCCCTCGGTGGTGTAATGGTTACCATGCTGACTTCATATACCCAAGGTTGCGGGTTCAAACCCGGCGGAGGACAATGGATTTTTTTCAGGCTTAAAAATCCTTAGCATGGCATCCTTTGGAAGGAAAGTAACGCCATTAATCCCATGGTGTAGATTTATGGCAGATAAAAGAACCTCAAACTTGATAGAGAGTCCTCTGAGCAAAATTAAGCAGTTTTTCATGCCCAGTATAGAATGGGACACTGAGAAACATTAAAGTTAAAGTGTCCATAAATAAAATTCCATTTCCATCAACTAGGTACTTGTAGAAAGTAATAAAAAGATATCTGCAGTAGAAGAAATTTTAAGTTATGTTTTGGCATTTCAGTTCATGCTTACCTGGTAGTGTATTTATCCAAATACAAGATGACTCATTTTGCATTTGAGGCCAAGTAGGATTTTGCTTAAAAAGGTAGCTATGAATAAAATTGCAGTGGCCAGTATATGATCAAGCCAATGTTACCTCCTTATGACGAGATAAGACTAGAGGAAGTTACCCAGGGTTCAGGGAAGTCCTTCACCTCCCTAAATTTATTTCTGTAGAGAGCTGATCACTCTTCATGCCAGCACAAAAGCACCACACTCTGCATGACAAGCTGAAAATCTTCAGCAGTTATATAAGTAATGGCCACCTTAAGTTCTTTGCTGCTAAATCTGCAAGTTAATTCCACAGCAAGCCAATGTGTCCAGGAATCCATGTACACTCCACATTAACACCAGATTTGTGTAAAATGTAGAGGGCATTCTGAATATGATGCATGAGAGGATGGTAATTGTACATGCACATGTGCTCTGAAGGGGCATAAGCAAGTCACCCAAGTTGTGACTGCAAACATAGAGAATGGCTCGGTATATGGCATAAAAGCTCTGCACTAAAAATGGATGTGCTATTATGCAAACCGTATGTATATGGTTTGATTTCATGGATAAAGGCACATCCAACATCTTTGGTGCACCTATTCCAATCAGTATATGTAAAATTGTGATCTGTGTAAAAATAAAAATTCTATAAAGCAAGTATGGGTTCTAGACAGGCATGGTAGACTTCCTTTATGCAGTCATCCCAAGTTCTATGTGGGTTGCAGCACATAACCAAGATGGTTGCACCCTTTCCCCCTTGGAAAACATGCTAGGCATTTCATTATAGTGCTTCCGAAGAAGCTATCTGAAATGAAAACCTGCAGGCCTTGGACTATGTCAGAGGTTTCTATAATGTTCATTCAGTTCAATATGGAAAAATGGAAGAAGTAGAGGGAGGGAGAAGGAAGAATGGAAATGTATTGCTATGTTTGCAGTGGCAGGAGGGAATCGCAGAGCTAAGTCTAACTATTGGCTCCCAATACATTAGGAACAATCATTGACATGAAAGGAAGTCCTCTATTTTTGTTTTAGTCTTGGAAAGAAATTTTGTTTTTATCCAGCAACAATTGTTATAATCCCTTTATGTCCCATAATTAACTTTACAGTGTGAAATGATGCACAAAATCTGCTGTACCCACAAAGTTTGAAACTTTTTCCTGCATGCTATTTGGAAAATACAGGTTGCACCTCGGTTCTCAATATTAACATTTTAGAAGAAAACATCTTGTATGTTTTATTAATTTGTTGAGCTGGTTTTTTAACACCATGTCACTTACATTGTTATTATGAGGGACTAGTTTCGAAAGCCTATGCTTTCATTTTCAACCTCACGGGTCCAACTGCCATTGCTGGCTGCATTTGCTTGTACACTCTTCACTGGTGGCAAAATGAACTTCTTAACTAAGCTGTCTACTGGCGGGATTTCAAAGTTTATTAGCCGATCTTTGTTTTTCCATATGAGGATGTTTTCCCAGGTTGTGAGTTCATTGTGGCCTGACATGGTTTTAAGCCATTTTATTTGCTTAAAACCATGTCAGGTCACAATGAACTCACAACCTGGGAAAACATCCTCATATGGAAAAACAAAGATCGGCTAATAAACTTTGAAATCCCGCCAGTAGACAGCTTAGTTAAGAAGTTCATCATTTCGCCACCAGAGAAGAGTATACAAGCAAATGCAGCCAGCAATGGCAGTTGGACCCGTGAGGTTGAAAATGAAAGCATAGGCTTTCAAAACTAGTCCCTCATAATAACAATGTAAGTGACGTAGTGTTAAAAAAACCAACTCAACAAATTAATAAAACATATAATTTGACTGTTACTAAATTCCTCCAAACATCAATCAAAACATCTTGTACTTGGATAAACATATCTTACAGTGAAGAAGGTATAAACATTACTTTGTTAATCTATTCTGTTACAGATAAATTTCATGGACCATACAAAAATCATCTTGTGCCCATTGATGTCAGCTGTTACCCATATAGATGTTGATAAAAATTTCCGAACATACCGCTTCAACACAATTGAAAAGCATGGATGCAGCAAACATCTAGCAACATGTCTGAATTATGCTTTGGATAAAATTCAGCAGATGCTGTAAACATTTTGTGGAAAACAAGTTTTGGAGAAGTTGGTGCTAAAAATTTCTCCTTATTGTCTTGTGCATGCAGTGAATGACTCATATGTTAATCTGACTGCAGATTACAGTAATATGTACTAGTATTACTTTGCTACATTGATTTGTTAAAAATGACTTTGCAGCCAATTTTTATATAGTTATACTTGCTACTGTAAACTTTATTTTTGTACTTTATTTTAAAGGTTAGGAAATACTACATGATTTTTCAGAAGTTAGTTTTAAAAATGCTAATTTTTAAATATTCTTTGTTTTTTCATAATCTACTTAAAGTGGCTTACAGCTGTTCTGCGTACCAGAGGCTGCATTATCAATTGGTCATGTGTTCTTCCACCATAAATATTTATTTTCAGAAAGTATCCATTATTTATTGTACTGATAAGCTAGAAAATGAGTAGCAAGCCTACAAGGATCGGAATGCACTGACAATTTAAAGGTTTTTAGTGTAGGAGATTCTCTTGACAGTGTGTATTTTCCATAAATTACTCTTTAAAATGTTTTTTGTGCAGGGAACGTAAACATAATTTTTTATTAAAGAACTTAGCGTATATGCTAACAGCTTATTTGTGGGTTTTAAACCAGTAGAAGACGGTATATATTAAAGAAAATTTGACATATACCAGCAAAAGTTGGTTTGACAGTTTATTTGAATTCATTGTGGATTATAGAGACTAATTTTTGTGATTAAGTCAATAAAGACCAATTTAATTTTTTGTTAAATTTTTATCATGTATGTGTTTTCATTTTGTGTTTCCTAATACATTAGAATCACTTTTAAACAGTTTCAGGCCGATGAAACAATTTTTCCATAAATAGGCGTTTACAGATTGAACATTATATTGCTGGAAATTACTCTTGTTTTTGAATTGATATATAGCTGAATCAATAAATAAAAAATAAAAATAAAGCTTCTTAAAATTTGGAGTAATTTTATAGGACAGAAAAAAAAAAATAAGATTTAAATTGATATAAAGTAAAGCCATTGTAAAATAAAACTTCCCAGTGTATTAAAATCTTAAACAATCCTCATGTCATCTAAGGCAAATAGCTTCTCAAGTAGATCCTCATTTTGTCCCTTGCTACAGTACAGTTCTTAGATTCGATAGCCTGTTTTACGAATTGTAACATGCAGCTTTCTTCATATTTCCTTTCCATTGGTTCCAAGATTGGGCCCACACTTTAATGTTGATCCTACTCACAAATGTCTGAATACATGATACAATCTATTTTGAAAATTGTTAGAGATACATGGGAGTTTGTGCTTCTATAGGTAAAAATGTAACTATGCTAAATGGGGCTTTTCTTCTTTGTATGCAGCCTTAGATGCACTTGTGGTTGTGCAATTGTCACTGACCATGCTGCCAAGTGTAAAAAATAAAATTTGTTCACTCAAAAAATTACAAATAGGACACAACTCTGTATGCATTATATAGTATTATCCAGATGATTGCAGATTGCGATAAACTAAATTCACAGATCGTTTATTGTTTGTGGGTCCTCTTGTAGGACAGGTGTATGCTAAAACCTGTTTAAAATTTAAATCTTCTCTGAAAGTCTTATCTGTACAAATAAACAATTACATTTGAAAGAATTAAACTTTTAAAAATTAGGTGGTTTGCCAAACTACTGCAATAAGTAAAATGTGAAATAGTAAGAGCTGGGGCTTTCTTGGGGATGTATATATTTTAGGCATTCTTGGGCTTCAATATGAATACTGGGGATGCTAAAATTGGGAACATGCATTTCCCATCTTCAGGATGCTGAATGATATAGAGGAAATTGGGCCATATTTTTACTGGCATGCTACATTGGCCAGAATGAACATGTAGAATAAATGTTTGTGCCAGTGTTTTAAAGCTTTTCTCTTATTGTGTACTTGTTTTAATTAGTCATATTAATGAATTGTGAAGGGAAGTTAAGTACAAACCAGCAGCTTAACCTTGTTGTCTTAAACACCCAAATGACACTATCTCCATAGAGTATATCCGTTAAGGAAACTGATGTTACATAAGGGATATAAAATGTTTTAGACATGGATTCTATAGAAAGATGTTATAATACTGTCAGAAAGATGCCATATTTATCCAAATATGTACAAAACCACCCCTTTATTTCAAAATTTAGCATATTGCACAAAAGAAGACAGCTTAATTTTTAAACCAAATTTAAGGTGTTTGCACATATATTTTGAACAAGCTCAGATGCACTTAAGCTTATTCAGTGGTTCCTCCCCCCCCCTCCCACTCCCTAATTTGAATTTGCATAGAAATTCACATGGTTGGGAGAGGGTAGAATGTAAATGGCACTTGTATGTTTGCATGGATAATGGTGGTGGCAGCGCAGGTGCAACAAAACAATGATGAATATGATTTTCCATTTAAACAATATACCTAAATGTATCGCATCATTGTAAAAAGTTACACCTAGTTTGAATTTGTACAAATATTGTGGGTGCAAGAGAACAGAAATGTAGCATGTGAGAATGGCGGTAACAGTTCAACTGTAATGGTCATAAGATTTTCTATTTAGACTTGCAATTTAAGACATTGTTACAGAAAGTTTTATGTAAATCACATGGGAAATTCACATTGTGGATGACAGAGGAAGAGACCATTGATTCCCAGTACATCAATCACAACTATGTGAATGAAATCCTCAATCTTTTAGTCTGACAGAAATTATTTTTTCATTGAGAATGCTTATCTTTCTTAACAGATAACTTTAATGGCACGAAATGAAATCGGCTGCATATAGCATGACCTTGGTAGGTTGTAATCTTTCATTTCTCCCATGCTTTGCTGCTGCCATAACGGCAAAGTTATATATTATAATGTATATATATATTCTAATTTCTGCCTGCTTTAAAAAAAAGCTTTGGGCCAAAGATTTGTTTAATACACCAATATTATTTCTCAGTTTCCAGAATTTATAAGGCATTTTATACTGTTAGGTGCTTTTAAACATTCTACTATACCTTGTGTATATCAATCATGAAATTTTGACAAGTTTTCGCAAGAAAAGTTACATATATAATGAAATTGGAAGTTATTCACGATATGGCTTCATTTCTCCTGCACAAACCGTGACAATTTAATGACTACTTTATAGGATAACAGAGTTAAATTAGAGTTGTAAAAATTTGAGCTTTCGATCATCTTAACTCTGGTTTTGTCAGGGAACTGGTAAAACTGGAATAAAGCATTTACGTGCTAGAGGTGCACCCGTGTTTTTGCTCAATCCCAACGAATCAGATGTGGTTTTGTCACTAGATCTGTAATAGGTCCACATGTAGCTTCTAGCATAATTTTTTTTTGGCAGTTCACTCCTGGTGTTGTGTATCATCCATCCAAGTATTGGCCATATCCAATGCAGCTTAACTTGTCTCCAAGTAGATCTGGTGTCAGGTCCCACATAATTTCCTCACAATCTGCTCCTGATGTCTTGCAGTCATCCTTACAAATGTTGACCACACTTAATACTGCTTAATTTTCTCTTAGCACAATATCTAGCGACAGGTTCCCACACAGTTTCTGGTCTCATACAGTTACCCATCTAAGTTGGCAAGCACTGCCAAGAAAATTATATAGGAAGGTGTGTGTAGACTTATCACTTAGAGAAAATTAAGCAGTATTGGGTGTGATCAGTACTTGGATCACTGCATAGCACCAGGATCAGATTGCAGAGAAAATTATGCAGGAAGCTGTGTGTGGACCTATCACAGATCGTGTGCCAGGAAGCTATACTGGATTACTTGGGATTGAGCACAAAACACCTTGGATATATTCCTTTTTATTGCAGTTTTGCCAGTTCCCTGACAAAGACTACAAAGCTAAGGTGCTCAAAAGCTCAGATTTTTAAGACTCCAATTTAAGTTGGTTATCCTGTGAAGTCGATAATAACCAACACCAAGAAAGCTTCAAGTCTCTGAGTGACAATTATATCTTGCAATTTCCCCATCTTCCTCCCCTGGTCCTCTGGATGCTATTAATGCCCCAGCAGTAATAAACTTTCCTTCACCTTTGCATTAAAATTGTTCATTATATTCAGAAACACCAAACTACCATTATGGCGTACATGATTGAACTGCAGTTCATATAACTTCTTTCCTCTTTATTCAACTGATGCGATAAAGATATTCCTTATTGCATTATCTGACATGTCTGGAATATTGACCAAAATCTGAATGTATTAATGCAACAGTGTCAAGAAAATAGATCACATTGGAAGCAATTTTCAAAACTTGAAATTCATATTTATTTGCAACGAGCTCAATGTCTTATGTTTTGACTTGCACAGGTCAGGCCTGCACAGTCCTTCTAGAGTTACTTTAAATAATTAGGCTGTGCATAAAAGATTTGTTTAAAGAGCATTTTATGACAAAAAGAAATGTTTATATACGAGATGGTAAGTGAAAGTTTGGTGCCTTTTCAATGTTGGAATATAAAAGTGGATTTATACAAGTGCTTCTTAACTCCTTTACTTAATTGCAAACTATTCATTTTGTTGTCCAGTTAATCTAAAAGCATTTACAATATTTGAGAATCTGCACTGTGGAAAATCATCCTAGTTAATTGGTTGACAGTATTATGAAAATGGTGATAATGCAGCAGACAGCCAGTGGTTTACATTATAAGCTTGTTTTATACTTTTTTATTTGCAATGACTGGTGTTTAATTATACTTGAATAATTCAGTAACAACTGCATTTATTATTTTTACTAAGTTATCAAAACCCTCACTTTCTATTAAAGGAAAAGAAAAAAAAATGGAAAGTTAGTGCAGCATTCAAAAGCATGTGAACAGCAATTTATGTTATGTCTGTTAAGGTAAATAATATATTGTTTGTATAATGCTGTTAAGCTGTGCGTTGATTAAGGATATAATGTAAGTGCTGTGTATAGCTGATAATTTGTGTACATTGTGAAAAAATTCTCTGCTGCCAGAAATAGTAGTAGTTTTGCAAAACATTATATACTCATAAACAGCAGTGTATTTAAAAATAAAATATTTTCTTTTTTAATACCTCTTTGACTTCCTGGGATGATAGATCCTCTACAACAGGTAGAATTCTGGGTAAAATTGGATTACCAACTTTTATAATTTGCTTTTCTTTATTTGGAATTATTTTCACTTCATTAAGGGTTTTATTAAAAATTGAAATGTATGATTAATATTTCTTTTTTTAAAGAATGCTTAGACACATCAAATTTATTTTTCTGAAAGGAGTTGTCTTTTTTAGTTGATAAAATAAGATGCTTTATTGTCACATACGCCTACAATAAATGAGTAAAGACTCGATAAACAGGTGACTCGTCAAGTATGAAAGAACAATTAACAGTTAAGTTACAATAAAGATAAATTGACAATGTACAGTATACACACACACAAAAACAGTGTTTAACTGTGATGGTACTAACCTAGGAACAATAGTGTAATATGTAACTTACAGAACGAAAAAAAGTTAAAAATATTTGACATTCATATATTCAGCGACTGAGTAGTACACTTTGTCAATTAACAGGTTTTTCAATGCTTTGTTGAAACAATTCCTGTTTTTTATTTCCCTGATTTTAGTTGGTAGTTTGTTATAAGCTTTTAATCCGGCATACAGTGGACTTTTTTCGTATAGTGTCAACCTATGCATGGGTAGTTTTAATTTATTTTTAGTTCTTGTTCCATGGTTATGCTGTGTTTGCGAGTTATACATGGCATCAAAGTTTGCGTGTATGTATTCATTTCATATAGGAATTGGGATGGTAGTGTTGGAATTTTCAATTTTTTGAACATACTTCCGCAATTATCCTGATATATGGTGGACTTTGTGACAGTGATGTGTTTAACAATTGAAATTTAGTTGAGTCGATTTTGTAACTCTACATCACTTACTTTTATTTTTTATTTCTTTTGCAAGATTCTTTTGCTCCTGTTTGTGTCATTATACCAATTATTTTCTTTTGACATTTAAAGAGTGTTTCCCATCCTGTTGAGATTCCCCATAGTATTATTCCGTATGTTGAGTGAAAGTAACTAAAGTAAACTACCTTTCTTGTTTCGTGGTTTATTATTTTGGCTATGCAACTCGTATTAAAGCATGCACTAGATAGTTTTTTTTGACAAATAATGGATGTGATCGTCCCATTTTAATAGTTTCTTTAAAAAGACACCGAAGATTTTAGCACTTTCTTTATGATTGACCGAAGTAGTCCTGAGGTTCTCACAATTTTTTTCTTGAGAGCTGAGCTGCATAATGGAGGTTTTAGAGGTATTTAACTTTAAGTCATTTCTTAAAAACCAATTCTTTAGCCGAGTAATTTTCTCTTCTACATTATTCTGTAACTCCTCGAGGTTACACCCATTTAGCAAGATGGACGTGTCATCAGCTTACATAATTGTATTTCCCTTCATGCAGTCAGGAAGGTCATTAGTGTATATTATATACAGTAGAGGCCCCAAGACACTACCTTGTGGGACTCCTGTTTTTATTTGATTCCAATTAGATTGGACCGTACCAATTTAGTTATTTATAATTATCTTTTGTCTCCTATCTTTGAGATAATTTACAAACCACCTTAATGCTATATTCTTTATTATGCCAAATATATCATGACTTGTGCAGTCAAAAGCTTTCGAGTTGTCGCAAATTAATATGGCTGTCTTGTTTATCATCAATCACTTTCGAAGCATCATTTACCAATTTAGTTAGGGCAGATATTGTTGAGCTATTTTCTCGGAATCCATGGGGAATTGTTTAACTTGCTAAAATGTTCTAGATAGATAAGTTGAGAATGGACAACCTTTTCGAATATGGTGGAGAAGGTAGGAAGAACGGAGATATATCTATAATTTTTAAATTCAGCTTTCCCTCCTTTGTGTATAGGTTTCACTATGGCATATTTCAATCTCTCTGGAAAAATGCCAGTCATTAGAGATTGATTAATTAGTTCACTAATTGGCTTACTAATTTCATGTTTTATTTCCTTAGTAAGCAATGGAGGCAATTCATCCCATCCAAAAGATGATTTTGATTTGAGTTTTGATATTGCAATAATTTTTTCAGGAGTAACCATTGAAAATTCAAACAAAGGAGTTAACATTATTATTATACAGTTCGTTTATGGAGTCTTGTACTGATGGGGAAGTTTCTCAGATTTCATTCCCAATATTTATGATGTAGTTGTTTAATAATTCTGCAGTTTTTGCATCCATAATACCTAAATTGTCTCTACTCGAATTATTTAATTCCAATTCTCCTTTTATAATTCTCCAAGTTGCTTTGCTTTTGTAATCTGCATTTTTAATGAATTTTTCAATTGCCATTTGTTTTGCCTTCTTTATTATACACTTATATATTTTGCTGTAGGTTTTGTAATATTGTATAAAGTTTAAATCAGTAGTGGTCTTGAACATTTTGTGCAACAATCTCTTACGGGCACTGGATATTCGAATTCCTTTTGTACACCAGTCTAATGAGTACTTTTTCGTGAGTAGTGTTCCTATGATTTTAGGAAAGCATTCATTATAGCAATTTAGAAATTATCCTACAAAAGTAGTTGTAATTTGCATCAACTGAGTTATTACTCTTTAAAGTCCAGGTTAAATTGCCCACTTTTTCTTTAAATTCTAAGATGTTTTCTAAGTTGTATAAACATCTAGCAGTTTTCTTTTTGGGTTTTCTTTTATTTTTGTGTGTCACCTGTAGTCTTGCAACAACTGCTCTGTGATCCGACACTCCAGTGTCTAACACACTACATTCGTTATCTCCATGGATTTTATTAATACGTGATCAATGCAAGTTATTGATGACATAGTGACAGGTGTAGGGAGAGTATGCCTGAATTCTAGTCCATGGGATGCAACAATATTCATGTACATGTTATTTAATTAACAATTATTTTGTTTCTCACCAAGAGCATTGATTTTTTAAGTTTTTGTCTACTATTAACTTTGTTTTATAAAGATCAATATTATAATCCATGGCTATTATTAACCCTTTCTTTTTTTTTCATTCTGTAATTTATTGAATAGATTTTCTAGTTTTATAAGGAATGGTTTAAGTGTGTCATAATATGGAACCCTATATATAGAGATCACAATTAAGTTCAAGCAACTAATTTCAACTGCGGATAGTTCAAAAATACTTTCTGTGCTTAATAATTTTAAGGCAATTCTTTGTTTGAAATGTTCCCTTAGGTGATCACATACTAAAATGCATGAACCACCCTGTCAAGTTCACTCCTTGAAAAGGAATCTGCTAGGGAAAAGCTTTTTATTTTGTTTAATATTTGGATTGCTTCCTGTCCTAGCCAATGTTCATTAAGGCAAATTATTTCTACTTTTCTCTCGACCAATTTCATCCATTAAAAGGTTTAAATCATCCATTTTAGACAGTGCTCCTTGTATATTTAAGTGTAATAACCAATTATTAGTCATCTGATTACTTAATCCTGATCTCTGTACAGTATTAGTATAGCTTTTGTTTACATTGCCCAATTTGGAGACACCTACTATACCTGTGTCCCGTTTCCCTGAAATATGTCTGGTTATTATATTGATAACATTATTTATGACTTGCCCTGTCCTCCATGCACCCTTTCGATTTAGGTGCAGCCCATCTTTCCCTAAACAAGATAAGTCAATATATTTATCTACGTTCACAAATACAGCTTTTAAGACCTCACAGGCCCATCTAATATTATCATTAACTAACCTGATGAAGTTTATTACACTGTTCACAGCAACTATGGCACTCGAAAATTTCTCTTTAGTACACTTCACTGCATTGTAAACCTCCCCCAAAACTTCTTCAGGGTTCCTAGCTCTGTTTAAGTCATTGGTTCCCACATGTAACATTACTACTTCAGGATTTTCCAGAATTTTTTTGCATTGGCACTGATTCACAACCTTATTAGCCAGCTGATTGGCATTTATACCCTTATACACTTTTATATCAGCACCCTTCACTGCGCAATCATCGAGTCATCCAGCACTAGAACTTTTCTTGGCTCTACAGGATCATCTCTTGAAGATCTGGTGAGGTTAGATGTGTCCTCTTACATGGAGTTGTTTTGATGGGCATCCCTTTGCCGTGAAGTTAGCACGTCGAATCTGTTAGATGTCTGGAGTCCGTGGTTCCACTTCTTGCATCTTCTTTGCATTGCCTTTTTTAGTGACTGTTGCCCAATTTGGATTCTGGCTCGAGTTCAGCCCCTTATGTTGTTGCAAATGATTAATTTCTTGTATCTGATATAATAGCGCTGTCCTTTTGTCCCATAGCTTCTTTCAATATTCATTTGCCTTGAATTTCCTTTCCATTTCACTTTTCTCTTTCTCCAGTATGCTTAGTTTCTGATAGATTTCATTTTTTTGCAATCGCAGATTATCATTTTCTTGCCGTGTTTTATGCAGGTCCTTGTATAGGATTTCAATTATCTTGTGTAGCGATTCCATTGCTTCCTTTTCCATGTGCGCTCCGCGTTGCTTCCCCGGTTTCTGATATATGTTTGGTTGCTCTGTTTCGGCATGTCTGTTTGTTCTGCCTTTATTTTCTGTGTAACTAGAATCGACCGGGAGTTCAAAATCGGCATCTCCATTGTATTTATCTACATCACCATCAATATTTTGTTGAATTTTACGTAGCATACTTCTCGTAACAACACATGCTGCCATCTTGAGATTTGAATAATTTCATTTACCTCATACAAAAGGTCTGGATGCTATAGGAAGAGTTGAACTGTTGGTTAACAATTGAGGCACTCAGAATAAAGGCAGATCCTGACCGGCATCAAATTTTTAGATAGAAGCATGATCATACACAGCTGCCATCCACCTTTCATGTAGTGAGGCATCAAACAAAATGGGATATGCCAAAGCTTTCATTTTCCACCTTTAAAATTTGTCTGTAGTGAAAACCAATGCATTCGCAGCGTAAAAATGACATCTCAACTATGAGTGCTTTACTTTATGTACGCTACATGTTCATGGCTTTGTAGTGAGCGGTAGTTCTTTTTTAAATAGTGTTTAATGCCCGCTTTTACTACTTGTGGCACTGGTGATACAAGCAATGAAGATGGAGCACTGGTGGAAACCAGAGAACCTGGAGAAAACCCGCCCCTGCACCACTTTGTCCACCACAAATCTCACATGCGGTCGCTTGGGATCGAACCCGGGCAAGAGGCAAATTGTCTAACCACTCAGCTAGGGTGTGGCCCTATGAACGTAGTAAATATGGTACCCTCTATAGATGTTATTCCTGAACATCAAAAAAAAAAAAAAAAAAAAAAAAAAAGCAAAGAAACTAGTGAGAAAGGCAACTGAATGTGTATAAACAGAAGAAAGTTGTGCAGAAATGGTGGTGAATTGTATGCAACCAAAAAAGTCCATATGGTTCCAGAAAAAAAAAAGTGAACAATTAGATAAACGCTGTAACTTGCCTGATTCAACTTGCATATTTCAATGTTTGTCTCACAATGTGCAAGACTCATTGTAGAATTTTACAGGTTTGGTGACTATAATAAGCAGAATGTCTATTCAATTTATAGAGCTGGATTAGGTATTTCAAGATGTTAAATGAAGGAAAAGTCAATTTTACACAATTTTTTTCTGTTTTGTATATTTTTTGTTCTAATAAACTACACAAAATCAGGAAAACTATTAATCACAATGGTTAAAAAATTTGCCCATATACTTGAAATCCCTGAATTCAAATACCCAGAAAATATCAAGTGTAATGTTAACTCCTTTACATGTTTTGGGAAAAAAACAAAATTACTTTTATCTCAAAATGAATTTGGGTTGGGATCTGCCATTATTATCAGCACCTCAATTTTCTCCATGATTTACATTACTACTGTAACAAATTCTTATTAATATGGTTTCAAATCCTCCCAATTTGCTATGTGGTAAAAGCATGAATGTAGAAGCATGAATTTTGTTGAAAGTTTTCAATTGCTGCTTACAGTATATCTGCATTCTTCCCTGCACTTAATTTTTAACCCTTCCATTATAGCAGGCTTCATAACAGACTACTTTTCATATATTCCATAAAAGTAATCAAATACTGTTTCCATAGCAGTCAAACCTTTTATACAAACAAATAAAATTACTCGTCCAACTAAATATACTGCTTACTATAGGTAAGCAGTAGAAAAAGTAAAGCTGAGACAGCTGGGCAAGGAGCGCAATTCAGAGAAGTCCAGAACCATCTCCTGACTGTTCTATACTTAAATTCACTTTGAAGAATGGTAGATCTTGATTAAGACACAATTTATGCAATATATTTTGTTGAAGAGTTACCCATTTTTAAGATATTCTTTGTTATTGGTTTCAAGTTTACATCCTTCATTTTTTATCTCTAAGTCTTGGCCTTGCACAGAAAACAAATTTCAATTGTTTTGCATGATGCCCAAGCTTTTAAAAGATTTGACTTGCTGTTGAAATCCTTCTGCTTACAAGGAAACTGGTAATAAGACCAATTCTGCTAATGTTTATCTTGATTAGCATTATGTAGATAAAAGAATATTCTTTAAGCATAAACCTTTGTAGTTGAAAGATTGCTTTAGTAAATGTTTATTTGGAGAAAAAAAACAATGTGTTCCATTCACATGACTTTTTATACCTATTCTGCAATAAATTATTCTTACAAAAGTTTATACTTCCATATACTTCATGCTAATTGAGATAAACATTAATAGAAACAGTGTTTTTACTTCTTTGTAGGTACAAGGGAATACACTAGGCTGAAGTGATAGTCAAAGCATTTAATAGCTGGCCCCTATGTGGTGACCTTGAAATTCCGTGCATGTTCAAGGTGGGGGAAAAAAGAAAAATGAAGGGATATTTCCCATTTTAGAAAAGCATAATTTAATAAACATTTAAACCAGTAACAAGGAAACCTCAGAAATTGTCAACTCCACAAAATAGATGTATCTGACAAAGTGTACTTTAATGAGATGAGTCTTTTTTTTTGCATAGGAAGATTTTGCCCATCTGCTATGGTATACCATTTAGATAAAAGCCATCCAGAATGAAGACATCGGAAGCTATTCCCAGAAAATTCAAGATATGCGTTTTATTTATCATGAAAATATCTTAAATATATATCAAAATATAAGTTTCCATAAAGTCATGATGCACTTTTGACTGGTCACAGGAAATCAACAAAACAAGATAGAAACGTGAAATCTGCAGCAAATTAAAGAGCAACTTGAAAGTTTTGTATCTATTTATTGCAGTTCGACGTGGCTTCCATTTGTTGTCTTACACACATTCATGATATTCAGGTTCTGCCCTCACACTTTTAAGGACATCTGGTGTAACAGTGAATAACATCTGTGATTGTTTTAAATGATTGTGATTGATATGTTCTTTCTATGCATGTTGCTTCATATAACCCCACAAGTAGAAGTCAAATGGATCAGATTTGGGGATTGTGGTGGCCATGGCTTGACAGAACACCTTTCTATCCAGTGCTGGGGGAGAAACGCCATCTTGTGGAGAGATGACAGCTTCTGGAAGTTGTGGCACTGCGCATAATTTCAACATGTTAAGGTAGTTTTTTGCCATCAGTCTGTTCCGCAAAGTAAAATGGGCTTACTACTGTCGTGCTTCAGACCATACCACAGGTTCACTTTAGGAGTGTTATGTTCATACTCAATGTAGTTACAAGGAGTTTCAGCAATCTATTCGTGGACGTAATGGCAATAAACATGTTCAGACATGAAATGTCAGCTCGTGTACAATTGTTGCACACATGCATGCACAGATTTTTAGGGCTCCATACTTAGCCCTCCCATAGCCTCTACAGACTCTTCACCTACCGATGGCCAACCAGAATTGGGTTTGTCCAATAAACTGCCGGTATCTTTCAACTGATTATCTCAAGTAATGCTATTCCTAGTAGTGGCGCTTCGTGTACACTTGGTCATGGATTTGAATTTGGAAGCTTCAAAACCCTCTGAACTTTCCACATCTCGGCTGGCATGGCATGAACTGATCAGCTGTTGTGCAGTTTGTGGTGTTGAGTCATCACCTGCTTACACATCATTCTATGCAAACTTGAAGAGTGTTCCTTTAATTTGATGCAGATTTCACATTTCTATTTTGTTTCATTGGTTTCCTGTAACTGATCAAAAGTGCACTATGACTATATCAACTCACTGTAGTTATGAACCATTTTTGAACTAATAACATTTTTTGAAAGATGTTCCATGTAATGGTAGTTTGGGGGGAGAGATTTTCTTGAATATTTTGCACTGCATTCTTGGAAAATGCTAAACTTATATATCACGTAATGTTTATGCACAAAGAGCTTTTCCTAAAAATGTTTTCTCTGAATACACGGGATCCCAAAATGTGCTTCTCTCGACCCTTGCTTCCCTGCATTACTGCTGCTCAAGGAAAGGTGTGCGCAGAGTATTGAATGTTTGTTTGAAATGCAATTAACATATACTTTTGTCTCCTATGTGCCATTTTTACAGAAACTTCATTTTTTTTAATCTGTATCATGTAAATGAAGCTAGGTATTTGCAGAAATAGTTTCTTGCAAAAACTGATTTGCTAAAGGCAAGAGGGAGATACAAGAAACACTAAAACTGCATGTTTAAGTATTGAAAAATTCCAATCAGTAGAAATTAATTGCTAAAAAAAATGGTTAATGAGATATATGTCATTCAAACCATGTTTACATGTTCTAGCATAATACATAGGCAAAGTATTATATTTCACCCAAAAATTTGATACCAAGATTTCATCAGAAAGACATGTTAGGCACTTCCTGGATAAATAAAACAGCTTGATAGTGTGAAAAATTCCAATAAATATATAATTTTATTTTTATCGAACTTAATGTTTGGAAGATACACAATTTACAGATGCAACATAAATTTTTCAAGAAAATCTCCCTCACACAAAACTACCCTTTATATGGAACATTTTTAGAAATTTAGAATTTTCTCAAAATGCATATTTTGAACTTACATGACAAATTAAAAGTATATCTTCAATTTTCTGGCAATAGCCTGTGAAGTCTATTCAAATGGAATTTTGTATAATCTTGTAAAACTAGTAAATGCTAAGTGATGGACAAAAGCTACTTGCATAAAAATTTCTCTCTCTTTAAACAGGTAGTTTACACCAAATAAGTTGTTTGTGCCATAAGGCATTTCTGAGATATCAGGTAGTTCAAATTTTTCAATACTTCATAATTCTTTCAAGTCCTTTCACTATTTGGTTGTTACAATTGCATGGAAACACCGGATGTTTGAGGCCAGCAAATAGTTTCCAGTTCTTAAAGAACTAGTGCCATTCCCTTTGAATCTATAATGAAATGTGTAATGCTGATATTTCTTCAAAGCTTTATCCTAATTACAATGAACTAGATGGAAAAATTAACTTTCGTAAGAATAGTTTGCATACCCAATAATAAATGTTAGAGGGTAGAGAAAAATCATATGAATGTAACACAAAAAATTTTATATTACCTGTGGTTTAGAATTTATACAAGCTTCATTAAGGACTGCCTATTTTCAGAACATTCAAGATATAATGTTTCCATGCAAATATGATGCATCTTTATAAAATGCTGAGCTTAAAAACTAATTTTGATATTTATGCAACTTTTTGTTTTATTCTTATGCTATTCACAGAAATGCCTCAAAACATGTATTTTTGTTGAAATCAATGTGGTAGAGAAAATAAAGAGAAATACGAAGCACTGTAGCACCAGACTACACCAAATGGTTTATGAATGTGCTGTATATCTGGAGACTATACAATTTTAAAACATTTATTGTCAAATTTTTTCTCAGATACAATTTGCCATACACAGATTTAAATGTACAGTGATTATCAAACTATGTACTTAATCTTTTTCATCTATATAGTTAAATGTTTAACTATATCATGAAGTACTCACATTTAATCCAAAATACTTCAGTTTGATTATTGAAATGAGCTGGAATATTAATGACAATTACTTCTATGCAAGTACATTACATTAGTAATATTACATCTCATATTAATTAACCAATTTATATTTCACTTTTGTCATGATGTTTTAGACATTCACAGTATAGCCAAAACATTCAAGCTTAGACAACTTGGACCATCACTTTTTTTTAAACTTGTTTGTGTAAACTTAATGTGATACATTGTCATTCAAAATGGCAAACAGAACTACAGCCAATAACAAAAAAGCTGAAACAACATTATCATATTTATCACACAACTTAAGTTCATGAGGGTATGGCCTATTTCTTACTAAAAGCGCTCTTGGCTACTCAGTTTCTTGCAGCATTCTCTAGCTGATTTAATTTATAACCTATCATAATCCAAGCATTTCCTACAATAATATTGGATGGAGATATTCTGAATCCTTCACTCGGATGGGTGCAAGTGCACCGGTTCTCATTTGAGAATGTCCTGAATGCTGTTCTTGGATAGGTGGAGGTGCATTGAACTGAATCGAGATCTCGCCTCAAGGTGTGCTGGCATAGCTTCACCTAAATCTGATTGGTGCTCATAAAGGCTATTCATAGCCTTGCAAGGAAGAGTGGAGGGATGTACTCACTGATAACAAATATCCTGACCCATGAATAATCATTTTATTTTGTAAAAGAATTTTCAGATATTTAAGGTCCTATAGTTTATGTTTTTCATTCACAATCTCCAAAGTGCATGTAAATATGCTATAACTGCATCAAATTAAAATTAAGTATGTTCATGTGTAAATACAATAAACTGGTTTCCTGCTACGAATTGTTTAGGATTCAACAATCCAATACTACAATTTTATGAACAGCAAAGCAGTACTGTACATATCAGCATTTATCTTTGTCATCTAATACTTCCTGCTTATGAACAAAATTAGTAAACTTAGTTCTTAATTGTCAGCACCTGTCGCAGTATTTCTCGTCCAGCATCAAAACTAAATGCTTTGAGAACAACCATAGTGAGAACGAAGAACGTCACTTGAATGACGATAATGTAGCATTTGGGAACTAGTACTCAAGTGAAACTTTCGATTCTTAGAAGTATTCAAATACAGAACATTTGGTTCTACCCATCCCTAATTAATATACACTTCTTGTTTTCTTTTTCCTTAAACACATTCAGCCAAGTTTCTATCCTGGAGAGTTGCTTGTTCCTCTGAGCCTTATGCACACTAACACCCTAGTTATTGGTGTATAAGAATTCTGCTTAACTCTCCTCTATTTATTTCCTCCTCCTTGCAATGCCCCTGTAATTGGTGAAATACTGTAATTACATAGGGTTTTAATTTGAGTGATTTTGTTGCTCTTTTGAGCTGATGCTCCCTAAATGCCCCAAAGATTTCCTAGGACTACATTCCAAAGCAGCACTGATTTTGTCAAGTTTTTCCTAGTAAGAAGTGATGGATTCATTGCCTTTTCTTGTTATTCTCAGAACCTGATTCGTTAAACTGATCCATGAGGTTCAATATTCTATTCTTACATGGAAGTGGTCTAGCAAATTAAGCCAAAGTTTTGTCTGGTTTTTTTACACAAATTCATCCTGAAAAATTATTTTAACATGCTTGTTTAGTGAATATACAACCATAACAAACACGTGTAAATACACCCACTCAATCCGATGTCTACTCTCTCACTGAGTGTGTTGTGTGTGAGTTATAGTACCAGTTCCCAGCCAGGCAGGTGACAGTTTTCCTGTCAATGTTAGCTGAGACTCACTGTATTATTGTTAAACATTCTTTTTGCTGATTCCTCTATCACTAGTTTATCCCATTTTTTTAACATTGCCTAGTTAAATATGTATCACTGCTTTGGGTGAAGTAATTAAAATATTACATGCATTCAGAAAATGTTTAATTCAGAAAAACTGGCGTTTCTAGCACTATTAGCTCAATTTCTATGAGCGTTTTTAACTTTGATGTATGATAAAGAATTGTTGAAATTTTATGTTCTCAACATTAGACCTGCCTATAACAAAATATTGATATGCTTTACATCATAAATACAATCAGCTCTGAATGTGATGCAATACTAAATAATTTAGTGTTGCCATAGCTATCTTGTGCAATGTTTTGTGTATAATGTTTCATGATATATCAGGTGTTGAACTGGAGCATATCTGTACTTAGAGTAGGCACATGTTTAGCAAACATACATTTTAAAGAGTCCAGTATCAAAAGTCAGAATAAGAACCTAGCACTTTTTTTCAAGTGATTAGCAGTCAGGCAAGGTCATTCATTATATTTTGAGTTCTTAGAAGATAGTGGCTGATGACGAATAGACAGAAAGTGACATAAATATTGAAATTCTTGCTGTTCCTTGGAATAAAAATCTACTAACGGTGTGTTAAAGTATTAATCGATTATAGTAAAACAGAGTTCTCATTTTGTTTATTAGTTATTGCAGTATTGTATCATATAAACCTGCAAAGATTAGTTATCAATTGCTTCAGATAGAAAAGGCATCACTTGCTGATGCCAGGTTGGCAGAATTCATGAACTAAGTTGTATGACAAGGATAATAATAAGGCAACAACCACCAACAGTACAAATGTCAAAAGAGATTGTTAACTAAAGGATGTTGAAATACAAAAAGGCACTACCGATCAACATACTTTTTGTTGCAATTTCTCATAGACACAAATTATTTATGGCCATTGAACTTGATCTTAACAGATAGGCAATCAGTCAATCAATACATGGCGAAGGAAAATTTTATGGGAGAATGCAGAATGAATTATGTGACATAGATTTATGTAATAAAGTAATATAGATTTAGATAATTTTTTACACTTATAGCTTGATTTATAAGATATAAAACTGTAATAAGTCATCTCAACCTTCATTATTTTATGATTTCACTTCCATCTTTAGTTCCTCATTCTATTCAAACACGAAAGCTTGGAGCTTGCAAACCTCTTATTTCCATGTTTATGGCAAAGTCAACCAAATTGAGTGTGCATTTAGATGAAACAAGCTTTTGTTAGGCTTATGTTTAAGAGGTCTGCAGGGTCTGGTTGTTTAATTTTGCAGCTTATTATTATAATTACTGTTATTCCCAAGACACTTATGTAATAGTGGCAGCTGAGGTCCTGCAATCAGAAGTTGACTTACCGATCACGTGCCACCCCGTATGCACAATGTGGGTAAATAGAATGGCAGTTTGCAGCTACTGTGCTGTGGTAATATTAACCATAAATAGACAAACCAAGTATTTATTTATTATTGCTACTACTATAATGTGTGTATGCTAAAGTAATTATGCTATTCCGAACATCTCAACATGAATAAAAAATATGGTAATTTTTGTTTCTATCTATTTTCACTTTACACTGAAAAGTTTTGTTTTTTGTTTTCTCAAAAATGATTGATACTGATAAAAATATGATGTGTTTAAGATATTTACACAAATAAATGTTATGTTGAATATGATAAGTTTATTTTTCTTTATCATTTGGTTTCAAAGATTGAATTGAGTTTTATTTATAGTTGCTTTTTAACTGCTATGGTTCTCAGTGTCCCATCTGTGAAAAACAGGTTCATTTTGCTCACGGGCCTCTTTATCATCAGACCTCTTTTACTTTCTGTAAATCTACAACACGATGCCAATGGTTTTACTTTAGTTCCGAAAGAAGTCATGCTAAGGATTTTTACACTAGAAAAAATCCTTGTCGCTCTCTGCCAGGTTTGGACCTGCAACCTCTGGAATATTTCCCTTAGACCATGGATAACTACTTTTGGTGTCAAACCTAAATCTAACAAACATTTTTCAAATAACCTGAGCTGATGCAGATCTCTAGTATATGTAATTGGCCCTTAATAAAATACAAGAAAGAAGAATTGAAGTAATTGAGTAATAGTGTCAATCTGCAAAAGTTGTGTTTATTGATACAGTTGAATTAATTCCAAAAGAACTAAGAAATAAAAATTAATTTAGTTTACTAATTAATGGTTTCTTAAGACTATCAAACCTAAAGACTTCTCTTATAGGCAAAGAAGAAAATCTATTATTTAAAATCCATTTTACCAACAATTCAGTTCATTCTTGATATATATTTACAGTTTCTGATATCAAAACCTGTTTCATCTTTCACATCAAATGTACATACATTACAAAAACTTGCTCTGGCCGCTTGAAAACCTATCATTTAGTAGCTGTGCTTTCTTTAGAATTGATTTCTTTTGTGCCTCATCAAATCTGTTTGTCTGAAGATCAATTTCACGGCTGAAAGGTCTTCTTTCTTCATGTTTGCCAGCTTCTTTGTCTTTCTGAAAAGTGATACACACAAAACTAATCAGTTATATATAGCTGGAAAAGAAAACAAAAGCTCTTGGAACCATTTAAAGGTCTGAAGAAAGTATATTATGTTTAGAAGTTGACCAGACACTGTTGGGTAAACAGCAAAGCAATATTATAACAATGAAACAGAATTTAATTTTACTGACATAACTATGTTTACAATTTTAGGAACATCACTCTTGGGAACAATGACTACTTAAAAACATGCTGTAACCATTAGTATAAATAAATGAAATTACTTTCAATGGAAGTAACTTCTCATTAGGGCATATTAATTAAGTATAAAATCATGTCATGCTGAATTAGCAATCACATGATTCATTACACTGGTGCAAAAATATCCAACATTTGTAAAAATACAAGCTAAAAGCTTAATGAAAATATTTACTATATTTTGTTATATCACAATAATTTGCAACAGAACTTCAATTATCTTTATGGATAAACTCAAATCAAAAGGACAAAAATTAAGCCCAAACCTATGCAGATCTCTCGTATAAGTTTGTTTGTGAATGGCCCCTAATATAATACAAGTAAGAAAAATTGAGTAATAATGTCAATTTGCAAAAAACATGTTTGTTGACACATTTAAATTAATCCCATAAAAATTTGTGACTTTAAAAGAAATTCAGTAATTTTGACAAATTTGACAGTTTAAACTAAAAATTCTTTTGTAATAGTAGAACAGACTAACAATAGTGTATTGTCTGCCAAAAACTTGTTTCTTTCAACGGAACTGCTTTATTTCCAAGCATTCCTAGAGGAATTTTTTTATATTTTTGAAAAAATGGTTAAGTTTTACAGACTTGGAGTTATGCTGAGTCACATTTATTAAAACATTGTTTTAACTAATTAAGTGGAGGTGAGTGTAAATAAGTGTGACTCATAACTTCATGATGATGAATACTTCACTGTTAATAATTCTTTTGTTTTTAATATTCAAGTGTTAATAGTGCTTCTGTTTTTAACAATTAAGTTTTATAGAATTGAATGAAGATTTAATAAATAATTTTGCTAGTCTCATTAAACTTTGTTTAGTCAATTTTTTTCAGTTTTAATGACAAATTTTATCCACAAACTTCTGGTTTAGCAATGGGTATAATCACTTTCACCTTTTGTTTCTGATCTTTCCTCGAGCTACTTTGAAATACAGGTCACTAAGCATTCCCTCTAATTTTTAAAACACCCTTAGAGCATTATATAAGGAAAATACTTTTTGTATAAGAGTGGAAGAAGGGGTTGTAACAAGAGAAATCCAACAAGAGAAAGGCCTTAGACAGGGATGTAAGTTAAGTCCAGTCCTATTCAATTTATATATAGATGATGTATTAACAGAAATTGGGAGAAATAATAACTCGATGCCAGTAATTAATAATATTCAGATTCCAGGATTACTGTTTGCAGATGATCTAGTTATAGGTGCAATTACAGTGAATGGCTTGAAACAATCCTTGCAAACATTAAATAATTACTGTAAAGAGTGGAGTTTAAAAGTGAACCAGGACAAGACGCAGATTGTAGTGTTCAAAAAAGGGGGAAAATTGAGCAAGTATGAAAAATGGAAGAATGAGAATGAAAAGGAGTACAGGGTAGTGAGAGAATGTATTTATCTAGGAGTTAAAATTGATAGTGGTGGCAATTGGGAAAAGCAAAAGAAATTTGCATTGGCAAAAGGAAAAGGAGCTTTATCAGCTATTAGAAGTTGCAAATACAAAGCACCTAATATAAATATTAGATGGTTAGAAAAAGTGTACAATATGGTGGTAGAGGCAAAAATGCTATATGGGATAGAAGTATGGGGATTAGAAGGAGGATGGGAAGGCATAGATGAGGTGCATAGGAAATTTTGCAAAGAAATACTGGGGTTACCAAATGCAACTGTTAGGCAGGTAGCACAAATAGAGCTGGGTAGAGAGGCAAGTAAGGGAAAGATTATGGAAAGGGCATTGAAATTTTGGCATAGAATATTGAAATTGGAAGAAAGGAATTTGTTAAAACAGTGTTTAGTATATCAAGAGAAAAGTTTAAAGAACAAGGGATGGGTAGACTGTCTCAGAAATAACCTGGAAAGTAGTGGGTTAGGGGAAATGTGGAGAAGAAGAGAAAATAATGTGAATAACTTCTGGAAGTTGGCAAGGAAAAGATTTGAGGATATAGAAATACAAAAAATATTTAGTGAAATAACTGAAAAGAGATCTTTAGTTTTCTATATACCAATGAAAGTCTCATGGGGAAGGGAAAAGTACATTGATGTGACAAATAAAGAGGAGCGAGAAGGTATTGCATGGCTGAAAGCAGGAGTATGGAGATTAAAAGGTTTAAGGAAAGGTATTCCACAAAATCAATGTCCTATATGTGGCAGAAATGAAGATATGGAACACATTTTATTTAAATGTATAGGGACTGAAATTTGGAGAAAAGAGTATATTAATAAGAAATGGTTTAAAATAGAAATGTAGTAGTAGTTGAAATGTTTCAAAAAGATAGTAAGAAGATTGGACAATTCTTATGCAAAGTGAAAAATAAATGGATATGGACAGTAAATAGACAAAATGGTGTAATAAACTAGACTTAATAAACTACTGTAAAATATGAGTATGACCGGTAAAGAGACAGGGCTGAACACCGGTCATATTCACCTGTATAAAGCTTAGCATAAATAAACAAATAAATAAAATATATACATTTTTAAAACTTGGCATTGATATATATATAGATGATTTTTTTTTTTTCTATTGTTCCTGAAAAACATGCAAATGGTGCTTTAAAACTTTTAAATTGACAAAATAAAGCTATACAATTCACTTTAGAAATTGAAAATTATGGCTATTTCCCTTTCCTCTATTTAAAAACAAAATGAATTTTGGCATTTATAGAAAATCAACTCGTACTGATAATTACATAAAAAATAAACGCTTTAGACCTTTTTCACATCAATTTGCTGTTTTTAATAGTATAATTTAAACATTGATTAATGTACCCCCTAATAATGATGAATTCAATAGATAATATAAACACATTATCAACGCTGTTTTAACTAGTGGTTTTAATTATTCCTGATATATGGTGGAATTTGCGACAGTGATGTGTTTTAACAATTAAAAAATTAGTTGAGTCGATTTTGTAACACTACATCACTTACTTTTTATTTCGGAAAACATGTTTCAGAAGCCATGTGCTTCCATTGTCAATTCCTTTGGTCGACTGGCAATGCCGGCTTGCTGTGGTGGTTGTCTCTGTCACCGGTGGTGGTTTGATGTACCTCTGAATCAGTAGATCGCCTGACAGGATTTCGAAATTGAAAACAAGGTTCTTGTTTTCCAAATATATATGTTTTCCCAAACTTTTAATTCTGTCTTCCTTGTGATGTTTCTGAGGATTTTTGGGCTTCTGTTTATGGTGTGTTTCCCTTTCCAAAAATGCCAAGCTACTGCAGATTTGTCTTCTTGTTTGAGTTTAATATTTCTGTGGTGTTCTTTTACCCTTGTTTTTATATTTCTTTTTGTTTGGCTGATGTAGATTTTTTCACAGTCATTGGAGCTGAACTGATATATTTCTGGTTTGTTTTCTTGTGGGATATCATCTTTTAATTTAGAATTTAAAATGTTTTTTATAGAGTAATTGTTTTTGGGGGCTAGAATGATGTTATGTCGTTTGAAGATCCTCTGGAATTTGTAGAAAGTTGTAGGGTGGTATGTGAACTACTTGTAGATCTTGTTTTCTTTCTGGTTTTGAGATAAAAAGTAAGTGATGTAGTGTTACAAAATCGACATAACTAATTTTTAATTAGTGGTTTTAATATTGATTTTTTGCATTAAAATATTGAGAAGTTTAAATATCAAAGAGCTATTAAGGAGGTTTTACTTGTAAGAAAATAAAAGATAATTATATTTTTGAACAATTTATATATCAACCTCGGTCAAATAAAAAACTTTCAAATATTTTTAAAAAACACAGTATTTCGAGGGCATTTTTTTTTTTCAACCTCCAATAGGCTATAAATAAAAGATAAGTTCATAGAAAACTATTATTTTATTACTAAAAATTTTGTACACTTATGGTTAATTTTCAACATAATCACTGAAAAGATTGAGACATTTATTGCACCTTGTGCACAAGCTTTGCAATACCTGTTTCAACGCTTCAAAAAATATTGCTGCCAATGATTTCAAATGAGCATTAACGTTGTTTGGAAGATCTTTGTAGTTTGCGACATTTGCAGAGGGCCATTCAAAACAAACGAAGAGGAATGCTGACTTCAGGAACTATGTTGATCCATGACAACGCGTGTCCACACACTGCTGGCACAACCCATCGGCTCCTTGAACAATTTCAATGGACATTTTCGACTGTCTGCTGACCTGGCACCCAGCAATTTCACCTTTTCCCTGAACTGAAGATGTGGCTAGGAGGGCAGCACTTTCAAACCAATGAAGATCTTCAAAACAATGTCAATACTCATTTGAAATCATTGACAGCAACATTTTTTGAAGTGGGTATTGCAAAGCTTGTGTACAGGTATGATAAATGTCTCAATCTTTTCGGTGATTACATTGAAAAGTAACTATAACTGTACAAAACATTTAGTAATAAAATAATTGTTTTCTATGAACTTGTCTTTTATTTATTGCCTATCGAAGGTTGAAAAAAAAAAACTGCCCTCGCATATTGGTTCCTCAGAGCAAATGGCTTCACTGCTAACTGCTCAACATATTGGTTCCTCAGAATAAATAGAACATATAAAACTGGTTAGGCTTTTTTGGAGGGAAAAAAAAAAATTAATGATGATAATAATAATAATCTGGTATTTATCAATTAAATTGTGATCTTGTATACAATGGGAAGTCCAAATGTCATATGGAAACCAGAGTTAAGAAGCACTTTAGAAACATTAAATCCAAATGATTCACAAATCAGCTGTTTCAAATCATTTTTGGACATTTAACCAGGAGATAAATCCAGAAGTTATATTATTAAAACGCTGAATTGGATCCATAGATTTAATGATTTGGAAAAAAGTATTTCTTTTAAAGAATAGAGATCATACAATGAATTTTATATACTGCCAATTGATTCTGTCACCAAATTTGTTTTAATTCTAGTAGGTGGCAATACTGTAGTCAACAATCCTATCACCTAGCAGCAGTAACCATAACAATGTAAATAAACAACAAGAAAGAAGTTGAGCTGAAGATGCAATCGACTTGTGGATTCTAAAACTAGTCCTCTTGATTATCAACTTCAAAAAAAAAGAAAAAAACTCCTGATTTAAATTTACCCATAAAGACAATCGAAGTTCTGTAATTATTATATTAATATTTTTGGGTTGCTTCACTGTAACTAGCTTCAGTTTTTATATATTACTATACTCTGTTAAAGGTTTTTACCAAAGCACAGTGCAGAAAAAAACTTACTTTTTTCTTCTTTCTTAATTCTTTTTGGTGCATTTCTAGCAATGATTCTTTTTTCCTCTTCTTCTTATTGTGCTTGTCTACAAGGAGCTGCATGGCTTCATCTCGTTCGCTCACAGTGTTCATTTCAAGTTTAGACTGGTCTTTATGATCTTCTACCTGCAGGAAAGAAAGGCAATGCTTCAGCAAGAATGCAACATTACTCTTACAATACACATTGCCGGTCAAAAGTTTTTGGACACTTGCTTCAGCATAATATATTTTTAGATATACTGTGGTTGCATCATCAAAGAACATGACTATTTTATATTCATTCTTAGGTTGATCGGCGCCAAAACAGATCCACATGGTCAGTGCACAGCGGTACAACACAGTAGCAGTGCACGCAAGAATGTAATCCATGCTAACAATCTAAATTACAGAATGAATTTATTCTTAAATTGTACAATATTCTATACAACTGCCACAAAGTTAAATTGATGCCGATTTGTACCGTTAAACAGAGCTACATGTCCCAACATACTATTTGTATGAGTACCTGATTTCCGCAATATTGTTTACACAGTAACAGTTGTTGCTGTTTAGAATCATGGAGAAGGGTCGCCGTGAGTTTCCTCTTGCATCTTCGTCGAGTTACATAAGGCATATGGTTGGTAAACTGTTGGCTAGTGATGAACAAGCTATGGTGTTGCATGTTTATTGAAGTTTTGTGAGAAATATCCAACACTTCCATAAAAGAAATGGTGAAATTAACATCTAAGTTAACCAGTGTTTCGGCTACAAATATAAACTGTGCTCATAAAGAAAATCCTGAAACGGAAAAAGTGGTTGCACCCGGGAAAAAAAGAAAGCGTGTGAAATATACGATGCAAGAATGCGATGATTTTGTGAAGAATGCAATTCGCTTAGTAGTGCACAATTTCTTTTTTTAAAAATGAGCTACCAACAGTTAATAAAGTGCTACATGTAACAAAAGAAGAAGTGTGTTTTGGGAGATGGATAGTTTAAGTGACATCATTACTGATAACCTGGTTAAGAACTTTTGAGAGGAAATCAGCAGCAAATATTTCCGACGACGGTTCTGATCTGGCGGGAATAGGGTCACTTCCGAAGAGTGAATTAATTTAAGTTATCGCATACATGATATTTGTTTTTTCGAGATAAGTATTACATGTACACCTATTTATTTTGTTATGACTATCAATATTATCTCCATTATACCTAACAGAACATTTTAATCACCGTTTAAGTTGTGGGAATAAGAGCTCTGTTCGTATTACATTACAATAGTATACACGCCGAGTGGACGTGAAAGTATGACAGCATTTCTGGCGTGAATGGCAGAAGGTTACATTATAATGCTGCACTGGTCGCCTGGGTTTTGTTTTGGCGAGGATCAACTTAAGCTGAATAGTCTTTATGTGTACTATAATGAGGAATTATCATCTATGTGTTATCTTGTTTTATAAACAACCCCAGATGCTTCAGTAAAACGTTAGTGGCATCATAACCAGCCACAGATCACTATTAGGTGTAAGCTTGATAGAGGATTTGTCATTTACTCTCAGGCTTCTTCTGAGCTCACACAGCTTCTTGTTGTATTCTTACTTGATAAAATGCATTATTCTTATTGGAATAGTTTTACCATCATTATTGTAACATCACCATCCTGTAACGGGAAGTATTTGATAAATAGTTTTTACTGTGTTATTATGGTTTATTTTTTGAATCCTGAATAAATATTTTGAGAAAAACCTGTTTTTAAATTAGACTTTTTTACAAATTTTTTACAAACTATTTTAGAAAATGGGCCGAGGATCATCTCTCAGTTTGGAACAGCGTTCAGCAATCAACACACTTCATGATGAGGAGTAAAGCATTCGCCAAATTTCAGAAAGACTAAAAATATCACAATCTATTGTTAGCTATACAATTCAAAGGCTACAGAATTCTGATACTAATAAGGACAGGAATTGAAGTGGAAGACCAAGATGCACTTCTAGAGCAGAAGACCAGTCAATAGTTTTGCTGAGAAAGCTGACAGCCCCAGAAATTCAGTCTGTTTTTAATGTCAGCCATAGCCATGAAATCTCTGTCAGCACTGTGAAGCGACAATTGATGTCAGCTGATTTGTGGGGTACGGTGGCAGTGAGGAAACCACTTCTTAGACCTATAAATAAAAGGAAGAGGTTGGCATGGGCAAAAGAACATAAAACCTGGACCACTGAAGACTGGAAAAGGGTTCTTGGGACAGACAAATCCAAATTTGAGGTTATTGGGCAATGACGCCGTGTATATGTTCATTGTTCTCCTGCTGAGAAGATGCATCCTGACTGCATAACACCGGCAGTGAAACATGGTGGGGGCTCTGTAATGGTCTGGCAATGTTTTTCATTTAGAGGAGTAGGACAGCTCTACAAAATTGAAGGAAATGTGGTAAACATGGCTACCATGCAATTTGAGCAGCTATGCTGTTCCATCAAGAATGCATCTAATTGGTCCAGATTTCATCATGCAGCAGGACAATGATCCAAACACACTTCCAAATTATGTAAGAACTACCTACAGAAGAAACAGGAGCAAGTAGTGTTGAAGGTGATGGATTGGCCTCCACAATCTCCGGATCTGAATCCAATTGAACTTCTGTGGGAGGAACTTAACATAGAAGTTTGAAAAGATTGTCCTACATCCATAAAAAGGTTATGGGAAATTCTTCAGACATCCTGGACTAATATGGAGAACAGTACGTGTGAGAATTGTCAGCAGAATGCCCAGAATTGTGAAGAAAGTGATTGCAATAAAGGGTAGATTTTTTGACGAGAAAAACATTTAGGACAATTTTCATGGCAAAATTAATTCATTTCAGTATTTATTGCAATGTATTATATGCTCCATTATGTTAAATCATATTTCTGATATAAAAATAAATGGTTTCTTCTAATTTTGTTGATTGATTTTAATTATTCCTTAATTTCCTGAAAAACAGCTGTGTGTCCAAAAACTTTTGACCGGCATTGTATTCAAAAGTAATTTTTGTTTCTTACGTCTAGCTTCAGCACTAATAGTCAAGAATTATACTCAAGCATGAATATAAGGAAGAGTTTTTCCAAAATATGAGACGAATATTTAATTAAAAATTTGATGTGTTGCATTCAAATGACTCTTTATACATTATTTTACAACTGCTCTTGCAAAAGCTTATTTTGTTATTTACTTGTTAGTATAGTCCTGCCAGCCTTAGAAGGGAACCTCATGTAAACAAAGGCATGTGGCAAACATAGTTTGTGCTGAATTGGCACAACAAATGGCAATAACCCTAGATATTGGCTGCTTGGGGGAGTTTCTTGCATTGCTTAATGCCCAAATTATCTGCTATGAGCATCTGCCTCAGAGATTTTTGGAGGAGACAGCTCTCCTGGGAAAGCTGATTGAGCAGGTATTTAGAAAGTTCTAATTTTTTGTTTCTGTGTTCCAAAATTTTAATTGAATCCTTGAAAGCTTTTAATTTTCAATGAGCTTACTTCATTCGCCATTTTCTCTTTGTTTCAGTACATGTAGGTTAAGTGACGTAAAGTTTAGCTTCCTGAAGACTTGTTTGCCTATTACTTCACTCTCCTTATTATGGAAGTTTGAAAACAGTGTTGTTATAATCATTTAATTTGTTGAAAATGGAGGAAACTAGTCCTTCAAAACACGTTCTGGTAAAAATCCCCTGTAAGTGTGTTTAATGTATTAATCAACTCATCAAATTAAAAAGTATCTCCTCTCTCACCCCGAGTTTTCTTGTAAATCCTAGGTAAGCTTAACCTGGTGAGATCTTTCCTTTTCTGAATGCTGACTTTTATCATCTTGGCCCTGTAATGTGGTTGAAGTTGGCATCTTTGGGAAGAAGTAGGTGGCAAGTTATAAATTTTGCAAATGCAGTTAATTCCAATAAGTGTATATAAGGGCTAGGATAATGTTTCAAATTTTGTTTAAAGGCTATGGCATAAGTACGTTGGTACTAGGCTCATGCTTCACTGTGGGGCGAATGATTAACTGCTATACTGATGTTAATTTTGTTTGGGGAATACTAGTTTAAGATTCAACTGCAGTTCACACGAGTATATGTAGTGGGTTTCTTTACAATGTAAATATATATGATTTCTTTTAGACTTGACCAGTGTTTTGGATAAGCAAAATGTTCTAGCATACAGGCAGCTATTGCCTAATGCCTTTTTTGCATTGTAATTTAGAAGAAAACTTAATTTCTGTTTGGCTTCTAGCACTTTAATTTGGCTTTAGTTACAAGTGTGGCATTGTTGAAACCAAATACGAATTTACTACTGTTACAATATAACCTTTGGATTAATTGTTTTTTCACACAAGCCGTGTGTAGGACAGGAGTTGGATAGGTAGAGTCAATGCCATAGCCAGGATTTGAACCATGGATATCCTGATCTCTAGCCAGTTGCTCTGCCATTGAGCTACCATTGCAACATGCTGGCATAGCATTGAATTTTCTCAACTGACTCACATGTTTCCCGGTAAACCACAAGGTGATCTCAAATTATTTTGAGATGACAATCCCAATGGCGACTTACAATGTTGTAAGTACTTTAGGCCCAGGATTCATTCTTACTTTCACTGTTATGCAAAATTCTGTAGAACTCACCCAGAATAAACAGTTCTTCAGAGGCTATCCCCAGAAAATTCAAAATATACATTTTATTTGTGATGTAAATATCTTTAATATGCGGTATTTTAATCAAAATTGTTAATGCCATTTTTAAGCAAAACAAAATTTTCAAAAATATTTCCGTGTAAAGGATAATTTACATGGAAGGGGGACTTTCCACTATGCACATTATACATAAAGGCTAGAGAAAGTAAAAGGAAAAAGAAACCAAGTGAGATGCCTGAGACCATAATGTTTGTGGCCTACATACAAGAGGTTTTGGGTTCAAATCCTGTCAGCCGACCAACCTGAAGGGTTTTTTTTTCTTGTTTTCCTCAGGTGCTAAGGTAAACACTGGATTGGATATATAATACCATAACCCAGTGAAAATTAAAATAACTGATAATAGTGATTATGCTGCCATCTATCCACAGATAGGGTAGGCAGAAAAACTGGAAGGCACCCATCTGTTTGGCATGTGGAAAAGTGATATGCGAGAGGGATGAGATCTAGAAGACTGTCTCTGACTGTCCATCCATCTATCCACAGATGGCAAATGCAGCTAGACTGGATGGCACCTTAATTCAATTTGCTTGGCGCAAAGCAAAAAGTGCTATGATAGAGGGATGAAACCCACCACACACCAATCAATGAACCCATAGTTAAAGCAACATAAAATAAATAGATGTATTAAGGATGGAAAAAATAATGAATGCCTCAAATATTTTAAAATATAAACCAAAAGGTAAAATAATTTACAGCTAAACTATAAGAGATGGATTGATAATTACTTAATGCAAATGCAGCTGAAACAGACTAATGATATATCAAATAATAAGAAGTATTTTAACCAGAGGAGCGCCATAATTTAAATGAATTGAGTCATCTTTTTTACACTTTTTGCTCCATTTTTCCTTCGTTTGGGAAGATTGGTTTCAGTGTAAACCCTATCTTCAGTCCCAGGGTTGACTGATGCTACATACAAAAGGTGGTTGTGTGCAGCCTGGTGTTATGCTGTCCTCTACTCTTGTCAACAGGTTGACATCATCCCTTATGAACTTATGAATTTTGAGGTCCCTGCCACGGATGATATGGCGAAGATAGGGTTAAGGTACCCTGAAACGGTCTTCCCAAATAAAGGTAAAGTGGAACAAAAAATGTATAAAAGGTGACTTAATTCATTTAGACTAATAATACTCTAACCCTCAAAGAATGATGATGATGATATGCTAATACAATACAGACATACCTGAGAAGTCTGCTTCTTTGCTCGATCAGCAGGAGTGTCAGTCCAAACTGAGCGGTCACCTACTTCGAGTTTAGGTCGAGCTCTGAACTGACGTGGCCCAAGACCAAATGCTTCAGCACGATCTGGAGGTAGTTCTAACATCCAGCTTTCTCTCTTTGGCACCCCTGAGATGACTTCTTCCTTCAATATAAACAAACTTGAATGAAAATATTTTACAATAACATAGAACTTTTATGGCTTTTGGAATAAAATGAAAAGTATGTTTACTTATGAATACACACATTCAAACAAAGTTGTGAATGCTAAAATGAGAACATAAAAACAAGAGCCTCTATAGCAATACATTCTTTGGTAGCTAAGACTGGATAAACTATAATACTGAACTCACACTTTGCAAAAAATGTAAATCTACATAATATAAATACAGTAGTACCTCATTAATCTGGACCCCCATTAGTCTGCAATTCTTTTAACCGGACAGCTGTTTAATACTCAACAACCTTCACTTGCATTGCCTCCCATCAGTCTGTCATTTGGTCACCTGTTTATGCTGCAGATAGTGGCAGGTTGACCTTCCCAAGGGTTAAGATAACAATGATGAAAACATATCCTCATACATTTGAGGCATCTGCACGGGTTAATTATTGAAGAAATTAATGTCAAAGGAAGACAATCAACCATTAAGCATATCAAGTGTGATAAATGATTGCCATGTTCCAATTCTGTACTATGTAATGACAACATCTTGTATGCTAAATAACCTTTGTTATTTCTTAAATTTAAAATACACATTCTTCTTACTGAACAGTGTGTTTAAATATGTACCTTGGCTCATTTTATAGGTTATTTTGTTTCATCTGGACTGTCATTAATTCAGACAAGCTTGAGCCCCAATTAGACCGGATTAATGAGGTTCTACTGTACTAGACAAAGAATGGATTTACACAAACCAAATCCTAGTTAACTTGTTACCAAAAAGGAGTATGCTATGAATGTTTCAGAATATTCGATGCCCTTCCAAATGTCTTAAAATCGTTATCTTTGGGAAAAATTGAAAGGTACAAGCCTGCTCTTAAAAACTATCAATGCAGCAAGGCTATTACTCGATAAAAGAGTTTATGGATGATCATGAAAATGTCCTTTGCCATAAGGGAAATGTAATGTGCCATTGTTCTGGTTTTAATGTATTGCATATATTGTTAGTTGGAATGTCTTAAATTATCTTTATACTTGTGGTGTTTTGGCCAGTAGGATTGCATACCTTTTTATCCTACTAGTGTTGATCTTACATGATATTAAAAGTACTGTTTACTGTTTTTCTGGAATATTGATGAGTTACTGTATTAAAAAAATGCATGCTTTCGTAATCGTTAAATATTTAGTGGTGGTGGTCAAAATGGTTATGTGACATGAATTGATAAAGTTGGTTTTCTGTATATATTCAAAGTCCCTGAGCCTTGCTCAATAATGGGGCCAAACGAACAAAACAAAAAAAACAAAAAACAAACCACTGCTGAAATATTGCACTTGACATCTAGCAGTAAGTTGGTACATTCGCAAAATAAAGAACAAATGAAAAAGGCTTTACCTGTTAAGATTCCCTGAACTAATCACCAGGTTGCATTTCAAATGGTGGGTTACAAAGCAGTAGCGAAACTGCAAGCAGCTCTGTTGTTGGATCTAGCTATTTCCAATCATGTGCTTCAGTTTGTGAGCTCTATCACATGCATCAAGTTGTTATTTGCAAGCTACATGTTATTCATTATTTATATTTGAAGTTATTGTTTATATTTTTATTTGTATTTATCTATATTTAATTGTTTATAGTATTTCTTACATATTATACAGGATTTGAAGTGCAATGTCTCAAAAACGGTGCTGATCACTGAGTGATGATTTGTCTGTGTCATGGCTTCATGGGAGAAGAAAGTAAATCATATTCATTCACCAGTATGAAAAGCATAAGAAATAGAGAAATTATCAGTGAACCATTAATGCCTTCACCAATATGAACATGATATAACATCCAGTACAAGATTCTTAAATTACCCATTTTACTAACGGAAACTCCATTGAATAATACAATCCTCCACGCCTGGATTTATGGCCATGTGGTCATGGCTAACCTATCAAACCAAGGATTGCAGGATTAAGCAGTACTGGAACACTGTGGCTGAATGGTTAGACCACTCACCTCTCACCTAGAAGGTCCAGGTTCGATCCCAAGCAACTGCATACGAGATTAGTTGTGGACAAAGCGGCACAAAGGCAGGTTTTCTCTGGGTTCTCTGGTTTCCCATGCCATTGCATTCCAACATGCTCCATCTTCATTCCATATATCATCAGTGTCATCACCTGCGATGCCACTAGTAGTAAAAGCGAGTATTAAACACTATAAAAAAAATTTGATGTGTTCCATTCACATAACTTTCTCTAGCTGTTCAACAAACAAAGTTTTCTTACAAAAGGTTCTTTTATCTACATCATGCAAATCTAAATAAACATTAACAGAATTGGTCTTATTACTTGCTTTCCTTAAGTAGAAGCGAAATAAAAGAATACATTAGGCTAAAGCGATAGTCAAATCTTTTAAAAGCTGGTCACTATATGAAACAATTGAGGTTCATTCGCTCTGCCCGGTCCGTTTAAGAAAAATGAATTAGTTTAAAATTGAAACCAATGACAATGAATGTCTCAAAAAACTCCACAAGAAAAATATAAATTACGTGTTGAGATCTACATCTTTTGTGTAGTAAGTTTTCGTCCATCTCTTACAGTTTGGCTGTTATGCAAAATGACACAAAACTCAACCAAAATAAAGAGCCCTTCGGTGGGAAGTAAACTCGCTGGTCCTGTCATAGATTTACAGCACGTAAAACAACCCCA
Source organism: Hymenopus coronatus (assembly GCA_030762935.1). NCBI lineage: Eukaryota > Metazoa > Arthropoda > Insecta > Mantodea > Hymenopodidae > Hymenopus > Hymenopus coronatus. Next base: position 20,418,461 of record CM060897.1, on the reverse strand, counting down.
AGTCTGATAAAAAGGGCCTCTGAGCAATATTAAGTAAACTTTCATGCCCAATATAGAATGGGACACCGAGAACCAAAGCAGTTAAAGAGCGTCCATAAATAAAACTCAATTTTGCGGGGTGACTAATGTTATTTTAATTGCATATTGTATGTTTCTACAGTGTATTTTCGTTTAACCGCTTATACTGAAATTACTTACCCTGGATGATACCTTCACCACACATCACTGACTTTGTAATTTGAATTATCATATTATATGAATAGATATATGGAAAAAGTTCACTTTAACTACAGAATGGAATTATGAATTTTTCTAAGCGTAAGTAGCGCTTAATTTCAAGCCAAGTTCTATTTGGATTATGTTGCAAAAGTGGTTAGTTCTTGAGTAATTATTGCTTGACATTTTTGTAAACTCTTGGCTCTAAGTGATTTAGAAGGTATGATCTCTTGGTTGATTGTTCTACCAAATGGTATGAGCCAATGTTGTGGCCAATGTTATTTGAGGATTTAATCACATGATAGGTCATTCAGTAATTTGAGTTGGTTAACAGCTGTGAATTGTAAAACAAACCAGTAATGGCCATGATCTTGTGCACTTCTGAAAGTTGATGTGAACCAAATTATTTTCAGTGTATTGAGGTTTTCTCAGAGCAAATTGCTGAGTTATGTATTAAACATGGATATATAAACGGATACTTAGCAGAGTATATGCTTAAGTTAAATATGAAAGCATCAGTGGATTTGTAAAGTAGCTGAGGTGTTGCATCAGCCATAATATTAAGGTAAGCTAAAGATGAATGAGCCTTGTGATTTCTAAGTGTTTTTGAAAAACAAGTATGAGGCGAGCACAGGCTAGGTCATAGTGAGCTGCAGAAAAATAGCAGGGTCCTCTGGTAGGTAAGTTTTGTAGGTGCACGCATGCACATGTGGGTGTAAATGAACTGGGTCAAAATAAGGGATAAAAATGGAGTTTCAGAAGACTATTTCTAAGATATTTTAAAAAAGCAATAGGGAATTAAAGGTTTTTGGAGAAACAAAAAATTCTGAAATTCATTCTGTAGTCAAAGTAAACTTTTACAAAATATATGGTGCTTTACCTCTCCTGCTAATTTTCTTTTCATCTTCATTGCTCTTCTATCAACCTGTGCTTGCAGATAATCAGTGTTATCTGTATTTTCAATATCAGGCATTGGTCCTATTATTTCTTCTTCACTCTCTGAGTCCTGTGCATGATTTGATGATAATCTACTCAATTTTTTATTTTGGATTAAATGTGAACCTTTCCTTGAGTACTCCAGATCTTTCAACTTATGTCCAGAAGGAAGTTGTGGGCCAACTGTTTTAGAACTCTGTCCAGAATTTAAAGTTGGAGGCAATATAGGTCCATATACATCCTTGCTTTCTTCTTCGCAGTCATCTTTGAACTCTTCATCAGATATTTCTGCATGCAGTTCTAAAATGGAGTTATCTTCATCTGATCCCTTCACATCTGAAGCAGAGATGTCAGGCATACTATTTAGCGCCATACAATTTTTAAATCTCTATTTCTTTATATGTTCCTTTTTCTGAAAACATCTTGTGGCTGAAGACTGATTTAAACATATTGAAAAACTTCTGTGCAACATAAAACAATTACCTTTTTCTTCTGAACGTTGTGGTACAGCAGGTCCTATAAAACTGTCCTCTGCACATTGTTCTTCACTTGTTCCCACATCACTGTTACCTACTTTCTCCTCCTTTTTCTTTAATAAATGGGGAGGTAAAGCAGGGCCAATAAAATCTGACATAGTTCACTAAAAATAAAATAAAATTCTAAATTTATCTACACTTCATGCATTTTCTAAAACCTAACAAGCAAGATATTATGATTTAAACATTTTTAAAATTTTTTTAGAACTATATCTAACAGATTTCATTATCCCAGCTGTAAGAATTCCTTTTAAACTCTGTTTTACACTTGCATCCCACACTATATCTTTAATAACTTCTTGAAGGATTGTTCCACAATCTGGATCATATGCAATGGCTCGCAAGGTATCTTCAGTATCTTGACGCAAATGTCTGCTGTCTCTATTCCAGACACGTACTATAGCTCGCTGAGGGGTCCTTGGCAGTTGATTTAAATGATAAATACGGGCTGAGGGGCTACCATCCTGAAAACACAAACCTGATCCTACTGAGACATCAATGTAATTCTGTAAGGAGTTTAACACAGGTGCATATAATTTTCTAAATGCTTCTACCTGTGGGTCAACAATTTTATAAACTTTATTCTTGTCTTCACCAAAAGACATCCGAAAATCGCCTAAATATGATAGACTGCATACTGTCACATAGAATTCTGTTTCTGAAAAGTTATCTGGTAGCATCAACAATGCAGTATGAACTGCACTGTGTAAATTCAACTGAAGTGCTGATCTAAGTTCTGAATCAGCTGGTTTATAAATGACCTGAACAGGTTTATGGAGCCGACCTGCAATATAGAGCTTATTCCAATCTAGAAGGTCCGCAACTAATGCTGATTTTGAAATGATTCCATACTTGATCATAACCCCTTCTTCTTTAACAGGCACTAGTGCATTGTAGTATACTTTAGCTCCCCATCTTTCTTGAATATCCGCAATTAAATTATTACCCAAGAAACGTAGAGTAGAGTAGTGATGAGGGTTTCTTTCAATGTTAGCTTTATGCCATTCTGCAGGATCATCAACAGCAAAAATCATATCTATCATGTTTCTACTCCTATCTGAACCTGTCTGTTTTAAAACCCCAGAGCCATATGCAAACCCAAATGAAATATTTTGGGGAAATAACGAAGATGCAATTCTGCTATAAATGGATGAAAATCCAGCTACTGTTTTAGTAGCAGACATTATGCAGAAGTGTGTTAATTGGCAATAACAAAATAAAATCGTGAATGACGAAGGCTATTAACGGTACATCATTACACAGAAACGATGGTTTACAATCACAAATCGTTTTACACCTACATTATATTGATAACATTCACGCACACCTTTTGCTTCTACACACGCTCACACACACACACACACACATATATATATATACATACATATATAAATATGTTGCGATTGCGATGGTTTAAAGCTTTCCAGAACGGCAACTTCTGTTAACATGTATCTTGTTGTTTTCCCGGATTTTTATAGAGGAAGACATACGATTTCGAACTTTGTGAATCTAAGGTTCTAAGCAATCTTTAGATCTCTATTTCAATTCACACATTGCACCAATAGGTAGTTTCATTCACACATTATTATTTGATTATTAGAGAAGCTCATCGTTGGTATTAAATGAAAAAGTAGAAGCACAAAAACATTTCGCAATGCGCAGCGGGATGTATAAACGATTTGAGAGATACCTCAAAAACCAAAAAGCCTGAAAGAAGTTATTTTTCTGCTATTTCAATCTATTTTTGTCTATTTTAAGAAAGACTTCCGATGGTGACGATTGTGATAAACTTTCAAGTGGAATTAAGAAACTTCATCTACAAGTTTCAGTTTAACAGAAGTGGCCGCGCCGTGGCCGAGTGGTTAGCTTCTCACCTAGACGGCGATCGAACTCGGGCCTGGTATGTAAAAATAATTCCGCGGGACAAAATTCTGGCATGCATCCTTTATGTCATAAAAAACTAAATGAATCCTTTTACACAAACCTCTAAACTAATTACACGTAATATGTTAATTAAGATCAAAGATAATGTTATAGATAGAGTAAACAGATTTACATACTTACGTTAGACTCATCTTTGACATGGATATACCATATTGGACACATTATCAGCAAAACAAACTATTATTCGCATATTGTACAGACTAAAAGATTCAGACTTAGATAACAGCTGTAAAAGAAGTCTTTATTTTGCACTCTTAATCCCCAATTTTCTGCATTTACTAAATGTGGTATGGTCCATTAACAATAGAGAGCAGCTAAACTGTTTAGAAATCGTACAAAAGAGAGCTATTAAAATAAATGGATTTAATATTTTAAAGCTTTCCTTAGAGGTGTTTAAGGAATCAAACATACTGCCATTTTCTTATATCTGTAAATACAGTGAATCTTTAGTCATGTACAAAATTGGAAATAACTTCCTATGTACCAACTTGGTAATCAAACGCAAAAAAGATATTCATCCCTACAAAACAAGATCAGCCAATCACATATCCATTGAATCAGTTAATTCTACCAAATATGAAATTAAAAGTATATTATATAGTGCCACCAAAACATTCAACATCTCCCATTTAACATAAAAGAATTGCATAACTTATTCCAATTTAAAAACAAACTCTTCAAACACCTACTTGAGCAATACTGTAATTCCTAAAAAATTGACAACAGAAAATCCTTATATTTGTTGAAATATTGCATTAAGTTTAAGCATACACCCACACAAAATAGGTTTAAAAATTATATATATACATATATATATATATATATATATATATATATATATATATATATATATATATATATATATGTATGTGTGTGTGTGTGTCCTTATATATCTAATAATTTATACTTGTACTCCTTTTTATATGTGTTTATTTTATTCTTTGTATTTTGCTTACTGCCTCACTAAAGGACAGTCCCTACCTAGAGCAATATGCTCATTGGGACACTCTATTAAATAAATAAATGCTGACAGCGCTGATGTAAACCCAACAATTGACAACATTAACAACAAAAGGTATACTTACAGTAAGCTTGTTAATAAATGTAAGTATTGGTTATGTTTATATTTTGACACATAGTATTAACTAGTATTAGTCTTTAACATCATCTGTGGCTTTTGTTTGGTAGGAATTTCCTCAGGACTGTCGAAGAATATAAGAAAATATTTGTAGATGGATAATAATTTACAACAATGTGAACTACACACCATAATTTTCATGCATATGTTTGAACCCATCCAGATGTTACAAAGTAATTGATACTTTCTCTACACATACTATGTACATAGTGTAAAGAGAAGTTATTGTGTTCCACCCAAAAATTTGATTCCAAGATTTTACCAGAAATATGTTTTGAAGTCCCCTGAGTCCAAAAAGAGCAGTTTTAGAGCACTCGAACAACTCAACATTTGGTTTGAAGCTAATAAGCTTTCATTACTGTCATAAAACAAACTTTATTCAATTTAAAACAGTGGCATTAGGTCGCATCATTCATGTAGGCTCTTATTTAAAACCCAAAAAATTTCTTACTCTTGCTGGTGGATACATAGTTACTATGTGCTGCAGCCGTAGGATGTCGGCAGGTTCTTTTATCATCGAAACTGTGATTATTACACCAGCGTCAGCAGACATATTCTTTGACATTGATTCCATGCTTTGTTACACTTGAACGAGTTAGTGACACCTGCAATGGTTTGCACATGTGACTGCTTTTGGAAGATGATCAACAGGTATTAAAATATGATGTGTTACACTCACATGACTTTCTCTGGCTGCTCTAGAACTTGCTACAAAAGAATATTCTTCTTTCTACACAATGATAATTGAGATAAACATTGGCAGAATGTTCTTATTACTTAGTTCCTTATAAGTAGAAGGGAACTAAAGGAATTTACTGGGCTAAAGTGATAGTCAAACGTTTTAAAAGCTATCATTATGTGATTGTCATTGCAAATCGCTTCTTTACTTGGCCAGGAGTAAACAAAAGAAAAATAGACTCTTCCTGTTTGAGAAAAGAGTAAGTACTTCACAATTGAAACCAATAACAAGGAATATCTCGGAAACAGTTACCTCCACAACAACAACAAAAATGTAAAGGACATCAACTGTGTGTTTTGACGAGATCTACATTTTTTGTGCAGTAAGTTTTTGTCTATTTCTTATGGTTTAGCAGTTAAGCAAAATTTGGCAAAATTCATCCAGAATAAAGAGGTCTTCAGAGAACATTCAAGGAATACATTTTATTTTGGATGTAAATAGCTTTAATATATGGAATTTTAATCAAAATCGTTAGAGCCATTTTTTAGGAAATCAAAATTTTCAAAAATTTCTACATGTAAAGGGTAGTTTGTGGTGGTTTTTTTTTTTTCCTTGAAAATTGTGTCGTATTCTTGGAAGATACTAAACCTAAATACCAAGTTTGGTATTTAATGGTCTTGATGTTTTTCAGCTCTCTTTCTCACACACACACACACTCTCTCTCACCCTATTCAAAAACATTTTTTTTAGATTCAGGGGGACCCAAAACATGTATTTCTGGTGAAATTTCAACAGCAAATTTTTGGGTGGAACACAATATCTTCTCTATGCACTATGTACATAGTACATGTAGAGAAAATAAAAAGGAGAACAAGCCCTGCAGAGAGTTCAGTTATAACTTGGAATGCACTCTCTGCAGGGCTTGTTCTCCTTTTTATACCTGATCATGTGGCAGAACAGTATGGGTGAGCTTTTGATGTGAAATTTGGAGCATGCAGTAATAGTTGCTGCTGCAGCCATCATTCAAAGAATAACTATATGGCAGAATTTTTTAAAAGCATCAAAGTAAGACATTTATTAGAAAACAGATTTTTATTTGTAATCAGTGGAAGAGTTGTTTATTGGAATGATAAAGAGAGTTTTGTTACAACATATTCTCTCTTGAGCTATCTTGCAACAATTGCAGTAACTTCACAACAAACTTTGATGTACATGACCACAATACAAGGCATGCAGGTGATGTGCAAAGTCCAGCAAATAGCTTAAAACTGTTCTGAAAAGGATGTTAGACTGCTGCAATACAAATTTGTAATAAACGTCCGTGTTATCTAAAACTATTAGGCAGTCCTAATAAACATAACATTTTCAACAACTATAAAAATATTCCTATATGCTTACTCTCCATATACCGTAAGGAAATTCTTTAATATGTCATGCAACAGGTAAATATCCCATCATTTTTTTTTTTTTTTTTTTATTTATGGATGCTCTTTAACTGCTGTGGTTCTCAGCATCCCATTCTATACTGGGCGAGAAAGACCGCTTAATTTTTCCCAGAGGCTTGAGGTTCTTTTACGTGCCGCAAATCTACGACATGGGACCTATGGCTTTACTTCCCTTCCGAAGGATTTTTACGTCCTCCGCGACCTTGGGTATATGAAGTTAGCATGGTAACTATTACACCATGGAGGGTGACCATATCCCATCATGCTGCATCATGTACTGATGATTTACACTTATTCATTATAGTTTTTCTTACATTAATGCATGTTGGGAAGTTCACTCTTGAAATGATGGTAGATCATTAAAAGCTGTGGCAGGAAACGTTTTTAAATCTAAAATGAAATCAAGAAACAGCTTTATTTGTTTGAAAAGACATCACCCAAAGAGAAATATCTATGTGACAGGTAGGACTCTTAAGTTCAGATCATAACATATAGAGCAGCTTAAGTTTCTTCAGGTTTCACTTAACTAAAGGGAAACTAGTATCTGTTAAAACTCCTTGTTCTGAGGTTCATCTTTCTTTTCAAGGTCTACTCATCCCAACCAATTGCAAGTTGCACCATTACTGAGTATGGAAGGCAGCATTTTCCATCATCTGCTGATCTAGATGCTTGTCCATAGCAGTCTCTTTCATCCTCTTGTTTTCTTTCTTCAATCTAACCATTCTTCTACTACAGTAATCTTTCCCTCCACATCAGGTTTCATTTCTTTTAGCTCCTTGACAAAGTTATATTTCAGAGTTTTCATTATTGTCTTTAATTCAGATTTTATAGAGTCAATGTCAAATCCACCTTCGGATTTCATTTCTCCATTTTGGTCTTCATTTTCAACGTGCAATTATCAAGCTCAAATTTTATTATCTCCATCTTGTTCTTTATTTCTTCCTTAATACTGTACCCTTTTTTTGCATTTTCATGCAACCTAGTTTTCATCTCCTCCATCCTGTCCATTAATTTTTAAGCAATTCCCCCATCTTGGTGGCCTTTTAATCCCTCAATCTACCTCCTGACACCAGAGTGACTGTCCAATTTTTACTATCAGTGATTTGATCTAAGTTCAACTTCATTGGGACTTCATTCACTGTGAACTAGTTCAATTTTCTCTGTCACTTTACCTTCTTCTGTGAATTGTCATGATGTAGCCTCTTCTCGTGCAAGCAGCATTCACTCACATCACAGTAATCATTATAAACTAGCTCAGAGAATAGTACTTTTAGTTGCATTATAAATGCTTGTGAATCATTGCTGACTAACTGCATCAGGTGAGAATGCTCACTTATATAATAACTGATATCTCTGCAGAACCTTCTCGAACATTCTGGAGGTAGGGGGAAAGAAACCTCCAGAAGGTTATAGTTGTCTTTGGATAGTATCACTTCACAAGGTGTGAGGACAGGGGGGGGGTTTACTACAGATGGAAAAGACAACACGTTCCAGAATGGTCCATTTTATTGTATACTATATGCGTTGACTAACAAATCTGAGTCTTGAATTATTACAATATTAAAGATCCCATAGAGGGCTTACATTTGAGAAATGTCACAGTCACTATAAGTCACTCCTATTGGATGAAGCCAGATCACAGAGACAGTGATTCCAGATGAAAGGAAAAACTGAAGAACTGCTAGTTCTGGAATTCTTTATATAGCTAGTCATTTCCTATGGGGTCTATCAGAGCAGGATATTCTAGAACATCCTGCCTGAAGCACCTGAACCAAAGTTCCCCAAGGTGTTGTGCAAATCTGCTCTTAGGCCTCAGGAAGCTGGTGTCACTGTAATTCCCTAGAGAATTGCCATGCGCATTCTATTTGGAGCTAGTTGACATGATCTATGTGTTCTGAGGAAGCTGATGTAACGGCAATTCCCCCGAGAATTTCAGCAGAAGGGGTTAACCGCGAGAATTCTGCTATATGCTAGTTGTTCCGATCCATGAGTCAGGAAGATTATGAAACATATAAGCTTTTTATTTTATAGAAGAACATGTAATTTAAAATAAAGAAGGGTCCAAATTCTTCTGTGGATTCTTGCATTCAACAGGAACCATGACAATTGCCCTGAGCAAGAGCACTTTTGTTTATCTCTAACCAGCCTGGCAGGTCGGTGCCACCAGCACATAACTGTATCACAATATATTTACAGACCCTTTTTTAAACTACATTTTTTTTATTCAGGGTACCTCAAAACATGTTTTGCTAATAAAGTCCTGTTGCCTGTTGAACTATAAATAACAGTGTAGTTTTATGGTGAGGCCACAAACAAATGTGCTTGTAGACTGTACACACGTGCATCAAAGCTTCAATTGTTGCACATATGTGTAGTTTGCAACACCTGCAGGTGCAACAATAAACATCATTCTTGGAAGTTTCTTGTCATGTGATCAACAGGTATAAAAAGGGAGCATCTTTGCCCAGAATTAGTTTTGACAGGAAGTTCAGCAGCTGCAGTGAGCGTTAAAAGAAAACTGATTGACAGAATTGTTGTGAAAGCATCAATTAAAGACTATTAATATAACAATTAATAATTTGTAACAACTCTTCAGTTATCTTTTTGAAATCCACAGGACTAGTTTCGCAATCAAAGGATCTATTGCATCGTCAGCTAAATTTCTTTTTGCTCTTGTTTATTTACTTTGTTATGGTTACTGCTACTAGGTGGATTGTATACTAAGGCATTGTTAACTACATAAGCTGTAACCATAACAATGTAAATAAACAAGAGCAAAAAAAAAGTTAGCTGATGATGCAATAGATCTTTTTATTTTGCGAAAGTAGTCCTGTGTATTTCCAAAAGATAAGTGGAGAATTGTTGCATATTGTTAATTGTTATATTAATATTTGTGTTACTTCACTGTTACTAGCTTCTTTTTTACATATGATAAATCAGTTAAAGACATTTATTTGTAAACATATTTTTATTCTAATCAGTTGGAGCAAATAAAAAGCAGTTTTGTTAGAGTATCATTTCCATTATGTAGTCATTCAATCATTGACAAACAAGGAATGCACCCAAGTCACTTCATTATACTGGAGAAAAACGGTGGAGACAAATTGGATCATGCAGTCTGTACCTGTGACCAAATGACAGCACAAGTTCACATATTATGAAACTACAGAGTTTTTATTTGAATACATGGTTGGCTGTGGTTCTTGACATTAGGAAGCACTTTGTTTGCGATTGGAGTTTTAACATTAATAACCCTTTAAATTCAAGTACAGTATACTCTCGATTATCCAGGGTAATGTGTGGGAGAAGGAGCACAAATAATTGAGAAGCACATAATTTAATGCTTTTAAGGAGCAACATATATATGTAAATAGGAAATTACATTTAAAAACTTTTTATAGCATGTATTCTTTGTTCAAAGATTTATTCTACTTCGTGCTTAGGTATTGTAGGCCTGTTTATTTCTTAAAATGTCCGTGATGTCGTCTGCTCCTGAGAGGAGTTGACATTTTCTCGCAGAGCACTTTGAACTTTACTTGCAGTAAGTTCACGAATCCTATGACATTGTTTGAATCTGGTTAGCCAACCTGATGAGGCATGAAATTCTTCTCTAACCCTAGAGCTTCATAAAAAAATTTAGCCTTTTAGGCACACATTGCACCTGAAACAGTGATACCTTCTGCTCGTTTTTGGCTGAACCACTGTAAAAGAGGAGCATTTAAGTCATCAAATGTAGATCTCTTCATACTTTTTGTGCAGATGATCCAGAATTAGAATCACAGTCCCTGATAAAATCTTGCATTTTCTGCTTATTGTTTTTAATGTCCCAAAAAGCTTGCATTTCAATCCCATAATCAGCATTTAGTTTTGCAACAGTTTTTCCCTTCTCAAATCTTTCAATTAATTCTAATTTTTGTTTTATTTGTCAACGCAATTTTTTTTTGTCTCCCCCATCTCTGTTACAAATTTATTTTAACTTGCTCATTAACACATGCTCATTAACACCAGAGAAGCTAAACGTGTTTTTAATTTACACGGAACAGGCAGGCTAATAACAATGGAAACAGTGCTCTGTTGTCATGTGGTGATCATTTAAACAATGGAAATGTCACTTATTGTCACGCAGCAGGTCCTTTAGTGTTGAATCCTAAAGAAAAAACAATCTACAATAATTTTTTGGGGGAGCAATGCATAGATAATCTGCAAACCAGATAATATGCACACAAATAATCAGGAATATATTGTATATAGATTGCTCATGTAATTACAATAACCACATATCTTTGTTGTAGAAAATATTAGAAATTATGTTCTTGTGCCACCATACATCTTTCACACCCTTTAAGAATATTTACATTAACACTCATTAATTTTTCATGGCCATGTAAATAATACCATGCTTATTTCATAAAAATATCATACATGGGTCAGTAAAATGATATTAATGATCCTACACCAAATTATGAAATTAATTGTTCTCACATTACATGTTTGCAATTCCTGAACTATAATTACATTATAGCGTTTTAATTTTAAAGGTTAAGTGGCATCCCAAGCTAGGTTTGCAAAATGCCTGATTCCTGTGCAGGCTTTCCCAGAGATTTCTATGGACCTTGTCCTAAATTTTTTCTGATATTGTCAGGGGTTTCTTTGTTAAGAGTGATTTACTTTTAGTTTCTTATCAAGAATAGAGTACCTAAATTTATTCACAAGATTATGAATGGCCTGCCTGTGTAGTGTGATATTAGCATGTCTGCCTCCAATAAAGAGGTCCCAACTTTGAATCTTAGTTAGGGTGAGTTACCTGGATAATATTTTTTCCAGGGTTTTCCCTGATCCTGAGAAATATCTGAAATAAGTGTGTAGGGACCCAACAACTCAGGTATGCATGCAACCCAGGGAACAAGTCCATGGGCTTTTTCCATTAGACCAGTACCTATATTATACACTGAACTCCCCTATGTACAAGAACTAAATAACTTACATACAGGGACAGAAGTTTATGTGCCACTTATGTTTGTCAACCCCAAGGGGAAGACTACTGAAAACCACAGTAGGGTCAACCTTTACCAGCTTGGGTCTACTAACTTTCCAGGTTCATGCTGAAGGACATTGAGGTGTCTCACAACCCTGCCCAGACATATCCTCTGCCACACTGAATCTAACCCAATCTGAATAGCTCCCATCAGGAGGGGCTCAGAAATTCGGCCCGACTACTTTTAGTAATGATAGAAGTACCACGGGTGCTTGGGGTTTGTAGCACTCGCACCGGAGCAGCTGAAGAGGTAGACAAAGATACATTTTTAATAATTCTAAGCTCTATGGACCCCAGGCTCATTTGAGCTTCATTTCACCAATTTCATTCATCGGCCAATATGGCCTTTCAGGTTAAAGGATGTTAAACTTAAAAAGATTATCAGCCAGATTGGATATGTATTGCCGTGATCCAAAGTTCCAACTTCAGTTTAAAACTGTAATAAAAATTAAACAGATGGTGCTAGTGAATGTGCTGTAATCTATCCACAGATAATGAAAGTGGCTAGACTGGATACACTTATCATCTGCTTAGTGTGTATAAAAGCAGAGATACAGTTGTCTGGTACAAAGGTTTCTGTGAGATGTGTTGAAGCAGCCATCTGCCAGTCATGTATAGATGCAGTGTTAAAGATGCCTGGCACTACAGCCTCTATGAACATGTGATGAAGCAAAATCGTATGCTAGAGGGATGAGCCTTTGAAGGCTCCACACACCGATCCACAAAGTGTCTCCTAACAGAAAGAGAAAATGTTCACTATTATTAAAGTGTGTGTGTCTATATATAAATGTATGTATATAAAAAAAGAAATGTATGTGTATATATATATATATATATATATATATATATATATATATATATATATATGGGGTAGGTTCCAAAAGGTTCTGTCCTGACTACTGCTTTAACGTTATAAAAATAAAACAAAGATGCTATTTTTCAACATAATCACCCTTTATTTCAATGCACTTATCACACTGATGAATTAAAAATTCTGTGCCTCTCAAAAAGTTATCTAGTTCTTTATCGGCAAAACGTCTTATTACAGCAGCTTTCACATCATCATCATCATCTTCATCAGCACCACCACCACTATAACCATAATCATCATAATCAAATTTCCTTCCCCGAAGATCTTTCTTCAGCTTGGAGAAGAGGTAGTAGTCACTTGAGGCTAGATCTGGAATGTAGGGTGGGTGATCAATCTCTTTGAAGCCAAATTCCTTTTCTGATGCTTTCACAATTGCTACCGTGTGCACTGGTGGAGAAGACATACACCAAGCGACAACCTTCCTTGCCTCTTTTGTTTGCTCGAGTCATGTAATTTCTGCAAAGATGAAGCATAGTATTATGCATTCACAGTGGTGTTCCTTTCTCTGAAGTCAATGAGGAAAATTCCTCTAGAATCTCAGAAGATTATCGCCATGATCTTTTTTGTGGATTGAGTGACCTTGCCTTTCTTGGTGGAGTTTCACTTGGTTTATGCCATTCAAAAGATTCTCTTTTTTGACAGAGGATTATAATAAAGAACCATAGTTTCATCCCGTGTAACAATGGATTCCAACTTACTCTTTCTGGTTTCCAAAGCCAAGCTCCAAAAACTTGGTACAACAAGTCACAGGTTGTTCTTTCTGAACTGTTGACAGATGTTTGGGTACCCAACTTGCACTGACCTTTCTTATGTGTAATAAATAAATGATCATGAATGATTCGGAACCTTGCTGAGATTCCCTCGAATTTCAGCCACCTGTCACTCAACACTTCACCTTCAACAATGGCTTTCTCAGTCACCACCTCAATAGATCGGCTAGCCATGCAGCATCAGCGATATGCTCTCTGTCCAGACAGAACTGTTTAGACCCTTCTTTCACTGTGGAAGTATCACCATAAATATGATCAGCTGGTTCAAGCCCTTCTTTTGTAAGGAACTTTATCACTGCATGATACTCGACTGAATCCATTTTAGCAACACATCACTGAACTTCTTACTCATACGAGAGCCACTACTCAACTGTGGGAAGTAGCAGGGCGACATTCATGTGTGTGCATCCTGGCGAATATTGCTAGCTCCTCCCCAATGTATTATAACTTTTGCGCTCATTTTCACGGTCAGGAGAAGAAACTTTGGGAACCTACCTTGTATATATTGAATGTTTATTAAAGGTGTAATGGAATCTCACTGAACATAGCAGTGGTCTGGATTTGAACAATTACAATACAATTCCAATTACTTCTTAATATAACTATGAGCAGCATTATCCAAATCAAAAGATTCTTTTAATGCTATGACTGTAAAACTCTTCAACAAATTACCTAATAGCACATATGGCATCAATACACCTAGATTTAGAGCCACTCTACGGGAATGGACAACCCATTTTATAAAGCAAAAGAATTCTATGAGTAAATAGGACCCTACTATTATAAGCATTGGTATTATATGATGGGACTGGAGCAAGTGATATAAGCCAGTTCTTTTCCTTTTATAGAAATGCCACAACTTTTCATGAACTAGAAGCTGTTCATATAACACTACAAAATTTATTTCTCTGGCTACATCAATGCAAAACTATAGTTATTCTCTCAGACTCACAAGCTGCTATATGAGCAATAGTAAGACTCCCTAAAATGAAAAAAATTAAAGAAATCCAAAAGACGATTCTTCAAATTAATAAACTGGGGAAAAAAGTTGTATTACAATGAATTCCATCTCATTGTGGAGTGGATGGCAATGAACAAGCAGATTTTTTGGCAATGAAAAGAACCCAAATTAAACAAAAAACTATTATAGTATTTTGTTATGAATAAAACACATTATAAAATGAAAAAAGGATACAAATTATATAAATAACACAAGAAAATAAAAATTCAAAGTGACTACAAATTGTGCAAAATCCTAATGTAATTCCAAAATTACCAATGAATTAATTAGCTCTTGCCAACTTTTGTCTCATAACTGGACATGATTGACTGAATAACCATCTCTATAGAATTGGCCTTTCAACCTCACCAAACTGCCCATTACATACCAAAGAAGAAATTGTGAATGTGGAACATATAGAATCATCCCAAGCTTGAAAGATGTATCCTAAAATTGTCACCAAATACTGGGAAGCTAGAAGGAGAATGACTTTATTGTCAATTCCTGAGCATTAATCTCTCTCTCTCTCTCTCTCTCTCTCTCTCTCTCTCTCTCTCTCTCTCTCTCTCTCTCTCCCCCACATGCATGCACATGTGCGCACACACACACACACACACACACACACACAATTGTAAGCTATGTTTAATATTTTATTATACCCTGGTTATACCCATACTTACATTTTGTAAGTTTATGGTTTTGTATATATAAAAATCAGACATCCTGATATGACCACATACTTTGAGTGAAATGAAATAAAGGAGGCAGGTATTCTTACATAGGAATCATAAATGAAGGTTTTTTGTGCTTAAATGTACAGAATTTTTACCATAACAGCACTAACACACTATAACAGCGAACATGGTCTCACAGTTTAAACTGTTCAGCCAGCACAGGAGAGGATGGAAATTGGAAGGGGAGCAGAACTGGTTAGAAACATTACAGTGCAGGGCAAGAAATTTCCATTAATGTGGCCAAAAATGTACAACCACCATTACCACCACTGCTACTGCCACCACCAACAACTACAATAGCAAAGACAGCTCCTATTGAAAGGACATAGCAACAATTAGCTACAACAGAGAAGGCATCTTTTGAATTTCAGAAATTACTCAACTTCTAAATATTCATAAGTGCTAAGAATTAAAATACTAATATACTTAACTAAGTGCACTCCTTTTCTTAGGCTCTCAGCTTCCTAATCTTATTTGATAGGTTTGGTGCAATTTCAGAACCAGAGCAGAATAACAACATTGAGATATGAAGTATGCTATACACCCTTATATCTAGTGACTTCATTGCTAAGGCTTCATTCTGTCTGCACTGTGTTTCTTTTAATAATTTAGTTGATTCACAGTAAATTAGGTAACCTGTTCACCATAATGACTGAGGGCTTCAAAAACAGAAGCTTTGTTTGGTTGGCAACACTGTGGAAAGACAGGTGTGCAAACAAACTCTTATCCCCTCCTCCCAGACTCACTTTCCTATAAAACCAGTACCCTAGAAAAGATGTGCACATAGTACTCAAAATTTATCGTTTAGGTCTTTGTTGTCAGTTTCATAAATGTAACGTACTTTTAAAAAAAAGAATAAATAATATTACACTCACCCTAACAGCTTCTTTGTCTAGATCGCTTTTTTGATTTTCTGTGCATGATACAATCTCCCGTTTTTGAATATGTGTCCTGATATTCAGTTTTACCAGGAGTAACTTTATCTGCAAAAACAGCAGAAAATAAAGTTAGTCAGTGAATTTCCTGTAGCTCCTAAATGGGGCAAAGGGCATTGTTATGATGTTTCTGTGATCAGACGTGAATTTGTAGTTCATGAGTTTGCCGCTAGGCGTCAAGGTGATAAGGGATCAGCTCATTGCCCACAGATGCCACTGTAGGATGAAATCACAACTTTCAGATGCGAAAAAGATGGAGTTTCTCCCAGGAATCCTCTTTCAAGGTATGAGGGTTTTTTACATGCAAATAAACACTAAGTGGGACTGCTGGCTTTACTTACCTTCCAAAGGAAGACATACAAATGATTTTTGCTTCTGAAAAAATCTATCAACCTCTACCAGGTTTGAACCTACAATCTTGGATTGCCCTCGTGGTGTAATGGCTACCATGCTAACTTCATACACCCTAAGTCACGAGTTCAAACCCGGTGGAGGATGATGGATTTTTTCGGGTGTAAAAATCCTTAGCATGGCTTCCTTCGGAAGGGAAGTAAAGCCGTTGGTCCCATGTCATAGATTTATGGCATGTTAAAGAGCCTCAAGCCTGATAGAGAGGCCTCTGAACAAAATTAAGTGGTCTTTCACACCCAGTATAGAATGGGATGCTGAGAACCACAGCACTTAAAGAGCATCCATAAATAAAACTCCATTTCATTTTTTTGCAAGCTTGGATTTTAGAGGCTAGCATGGTAACCACTATACCATGAGAGTGGCAGAAAATAAAGGATCTTAATAAATACACATATTTATTTAAATTTTGCGTAGATGGGAACTATCTTATCAATGTGAAAACTCAGATTTTAAGATTTTTCCAACAATTAATTTGGCTGAAAATGTTGAAAAAATGTCAAAAAAGCAGTAGTATACGGAACCTTTTTGTTTAGTTCAAAATAGGTATACTTTAAAAGGAATATCAAATATTTTACCCTAATATGGGAAGTCTTGTAATAAATTTTCAGTACTTCTAAGACATCAAATTCTCTAAAATATAACAAATGAAAAGCACCATTGCTGACACTTCCAACCCTGAAAAATCTGATGTGTTCCATTCACATGATTTTCTCTACATTGCTGTAACAAATTATTATTAAAAAGCTTATGCTTCTATTTACTTTATACTAATTGAGAAAAAAAAAAAAGGCAGAAATAGTCTTATTAAAAACGACCAACTCCACGAAAAAATGTATGTAACATAAATTGTGTGTTTTAATGTGCTCTACATTATTTGTGTGGTAAGTTTTTGTCCATCTCTTGTGGTTTAGCAGTTATGCAAAATTCCAGAATCTTCAGAGGCTCTTCCCAGAAAATTCAAGATATACGTTTTATTTTTAATCAAAATCGTTAGAGTCATTTTTGAGAAAGTCAAAATTTTCGAAAAAAGTTCCATGTAAAGGATTGTTGGGGTGGGGGATTTTTCTCAAAAGCTTTGTGTCGCACCCCTGGAAGATACTAAACTTAAATACCAGGTTTGGTATTTTACCAACTTTTTGTTTTTGAGTTATCATGTGCACAGACACACGAACACTCACACATGGACCTTTTTCTGAAAATGCTTTTTTTTGGATACAGGGGATCCTAAAACATGTATTTCCAGTGAAATCTCGGTATCATATTTTTTGGTGGAATGCAATACCTTCTCTATACACTATGTACATAGTACATGTAGAAAAAGTAAAAATATATGTGACATAAATTGCATATTTTAAGGTCTACATTTTTTGTGTAGTAAGTTTTTGTTTATCTCTTATGGTTTACCAGTTATGCAATAATCAGAAAAATTCATACAGAATAAAGAGCTCTTCAGAGGTTATTCTCAGATAATTCAAAATATTCATTTTATTTGTCATGTAAATATCTTAAATATAAGAGATTTTAATGAAAGCTGTTAAGAGACATTTTTGAGAAAACTAACATTTTCGAAAATTTTTCCACATAAAGGGTAGTTGGGGGTGGGGGAATTTTCTTGAAAACCTTTGTGTCTCATCCTTGGAAGATACTGAACTTAACATCAAGTTTGGTATTTAACAGACATTTTTCTGAAAATGTTTTTATTTTATTCATGAATTTCTGATGAAATCTTTGTATCAAATTTTTGGGTGCAATATAATACCTTTTCTATGCTCTATCTACATAGTCTACATAGTAGGTGTAGAGAAAATAAAAAGAAGAACCAGGTGAAGGATGAATGAAATGATAATGGAAAGACATAAAGGGACAGGTAATTTGGAGAATGTAATTAACCTTCTCAACATTTTCCCAGCGACCCAAGGAAACCTCTGAAAAAACCTGTGGATCAGTAAGGCTGGCCATGGGAATCAAACTCACGATCTCCCAAATGAGTATTGCACATGTTACTGCAGTTAGGGCACTTTAAGTCCCAGACTTTATAAAGTAACCTCCATTAGATCAAACAGTTACCTATTTGCTTTACCAAGTTGAAATGCATTAACATTTCATTTTTGCAATATCAGAACATGGAAATAGGGAAGTTGAAGAAAAAGAAATGACAGTTGAATGAGTCAGAGCAGCTCCATGGAAGTGGAAGATTTGTGGTTCAAATCCTGAAGATGGCATTGAATTATTCAGTCTGATTCTACTTTTAATCCTTGTCCTACATAGGGCCAACCAGTGAGTTTAATTGCGAGACAGGGTACTTACCCTTTTTGGGAGGTTTCACGAGATACTTTGTGCATCCATAACTGACACATCTAGGCCTTCTTGGTACTTTGTACGATGGACAGGCTGATGCCATAGCATTATCAACCCAGTTCTGAGAATTTTCCGCATTATGTTGTTTAATATCTTGTTCATCTGAAAAAAGGGGGGAAAAAATCTAATGTGTTGCAGTCACATGACTTACTCCACTTTTCTGCAAACAAACTTTTCTCATAAGAGATTATTCTTCTATTTCATGCTAATCAAATTACATTAACAGAAATGGTCTTATTACTTAGTTCCTTATAAGTAGAAGAGAATAAGGGAGAACACTAGCCTAAACCAATAGCAAAATCTTTTAAAAGCTGGTTGCCCTGTGCTTGAACTTCAGTTCTCTTTGCAAGGCCATGAGTAAAACAAAAGAAAACAAAATGACAAATTCCCGCTTGAGAAAAGTATAAATATTTTAAAACTGAAATCAATAATAAGGAATATTTTGGAAAAAATAAATGTATGTGATATAATTGTGTGTTTTAGTGAGATTGAAATTTTTTGTGTAATTTCTGAAATAGAATATACAGTAAAGAAAATGGCATCTAAATTAAGCCAGTTAAAAATAAATAAATATTTTATTTGATAATGTCACCGTCACTTGCCAGGATCATATCAATGCTATTTCAAATTTTCAGTTATCATAACTGGCAGATGCCAGGGAGGCATCCTAAACTTAGGCATTGAATATTAATATAACAGTTAATAAATTTATAATAATTAGCTAAATTTAGCTGATGGTGCAATTGATCTTTTGATTGCAAATCTAGTCCTATGGATTTAAAACAGATGAGTGAAGAATTGGATAAGTATAGTCAGACTGAAAAATGCCATAGCTACCATGTGAATCAGTTGAGGAATTTAATGGTATGCTGGTATGTTGCCATGTTAGCTCAGTGGTAGAGCAAGTAGCTAGAGACTGGGAGATCCTTGGATCAGATGGCTTATCCAGCTCCTGTTCTACATATGGGTTGTGTGAAAAAACAATTAAATTAACAATAATTGACCATAATAGTTGGCTAAACTATGAAGCCTGGTACTTAAAGTACAATCAACATTGTAAGTTGCCATTGGAGTATGTCATCTCAAAATAATTTGAGATCACCTTGTGGTTTACCAGGAAACATGCGAGACACTTGAGGAATTTAATGCTATGCTGGTATATTGCCATGGTAGGGCAACTGGCTAGAGACCGGGAGATCTATGGTTCAAATCCGGCTATGGCATCAAATTTTTCAGTTTGGCTCTACTTATCCAACTCCTGTCAAACACAAGACTTGTGTGAAAAAGCAATTAAATTAACATTAAGTGAAAAATTATTGTTATATTAATATTTATGTTATTTCACTGTTACTAACTTCTTTTTTACATATTAGGCATTGAATGTTTCCTTCCCAAATTTCCTTTCCAAATTATCATTTAATTTCATGTACAATCAGTGTAAGATTCTGGTGCTGTAATCAGTTCAGGTATTAAACATTATTTAAACATTTGAGAATAAACAGGTTGCATAATGTTGTTACAACAGCTTAAATAAGTATTAATAAGGAAAAATATTCTTTGTAGTGCATATAGGAAAAAATACATGTGTGGAGAGTTAAACTGGAAAACTTCAATGACTACTGGAAGAGTTGAAAAGAAAAATATGTTGGCAAATAAAATGGAAAAAGTTTTAAATCTTCTGCCAAGAAAATCTATTTGCTTTATCTTCTTTCTTCGTGCCGCCTGTTTCAGCACCAATGCTACTTACTTACTTACTCATTCCACAGAAATCCGCTTGATATGTTGTGATCAGCTGATCTCGGAATACCCTATCCTTTACATCTTGAGACATTTTGATAGTCTTCGAGTGTTGTGGCATTGTAGGACATGGCTATAAAGATAGCATTAATATTAATATAACAATTAAATTACGTTCCATTTTAATTGTTATATATTATTTTGTATTTTTTATTGACATTAATTTAGATATGAATTGGTAAATATTAATTGGTAAGAGTTGTAGTGCAGTAGTATTCTAGCAACTCATCTTTCTATATTGAAGGTTTCTGCCTTCAGTCAAGTATAGGAGGTGTCTATATAAGATTTTTTTTTAGCAAACATTATATTAAACAAAACTGTTTCATTCAATTCATATGTCTTTCTCTACCTGTTCTGCAAACTATTGCTACAAAAGATTATTCTTCTATCTATTCATGTTAATCGAGATAAACATTACTAGAAATAGTCTTTTTACTTAGATCCTTATAAGTAGAAGGGAAAACAGGGAGAAAAGGCAAAATGTCACTCCCTGTCTGTAAGTTTTTTAAGAAAAAGGAGGCAAAATTGTATTCACATACGTATGTAAGGGCGTTAACTGTTGCGTTGAAAAAAATTTGCTCTAAAACTCTTTCCCTGTCATGGCGCACCATACACCAAAATTTTCATCATGGAGTGGTATGTCAATGAATAGTATTAGGTTTGTCAGAGCTCCAATAATAATTATTTTGTGTACACACATATCCACAAAGGTGGAACCAAGCCTTCTATGTGGGTCTATTTCACCATTATATACACTATAGAGACTCTATTCATAACAGGATTACCTGGTTGAAGAGTATGTGCCACAGTTATTTTATACAGTTTTAACTTCAACAATTTAGTAGCTCTTCGTACAGAGCCATCAGAAATACCTACTTGTGAAAGATGTCTGAGCTATTTTGGGGGCAAATCCCCAAACAATAACTGAGTTCTTTGATAAGAACCCTACACTGTCTTTTAGGTTTCTTAGCCTGAACACTTTCTGTGACCTGAAACTTATTGTAAAGTTTATGGATTGTTATAAGGCCAGGAACTTTTACACCCGGAAATCTATTCTGCAAATTGTACTTTCACTGTCGAGCTGAGTTAACACATATAAATCATAAATAAATTCACACTGTGCAATAGAATAACATACACTAAGCCATAATATACTTTGTGATTACTACCTGCCCCACCTCAAGTTACTGGTGGCAAATGCTTACACGAGTGTTCGAGTATTGAGGTGCTTTAAATGAGAGTGTTCTTACATTGTACACAATTCCCCACCACAACAGTGCTGACATTACAGTAAATGAGTTATAATAAACCTGATAAATATTGCCTATTGCCTATGTTAACGACATAAATGTAATGTCAACATAAATGCAAGCATTACGTGATGGCTGTACCATGTGTTTGACCTCCGCAACTTCCCATGACCGCTCAGTAGCATACATTCGCTAATCACCAGTGACACCGTCACCAATGGTAGCCTGAGCTGGAATGGGCTCTAAGTGCAGAACAAAATAATAAATAACTCATAATAAGTAACTACACCAGTCACTCAATACTACACTTTCAGAGCAAAGTAAAAATGTGTCAGAAGTATGCCTGTGTTTTCACTAGCAGTGCGAAGTCATGTGTCCATATGCCCAATGAAAATCCACTACAAAGCTGGCGCCTAGTTCATTGGTTCTCCCAGTATAACAGTACTTCCTTCACCCTTACAATTTTGAGAGGTACTTACTGCTAATGCTGACTGATCCAACGTAGCCTGACCAGCCTGTGCAGAATAAGCTGGCTGCCGAGGTTGTGTAGGATAGGATACAGGACAAACAACCTCTGCTGTCGGATCCTTTATGGTGAATTCTGTAGCTCCACAAGAACCACAACTTAATGGCCCTTTAACTGTGATTTTTGGTACTATGGACATCCTGGTTTTTCTTACTTTAAGTGCTCAACCTGTTGTTAACTTAGAAAACATTACAATTTCAATTAAGAATTTAGATTTTAGTTCATTTCAAGAATCAAAAATAAAAAATCTGTTGTCTTCCATTCACATGAATTTCTCTACATCTCTGTAACAAATTAATGTTAAAAAAAAAATTATTCTTCTATCTACTTCATGGTAAGCAAGATAAACATTAGCAGAAATACTTTCTTGTAAGTAGAAGGGAAATAATGGAATACACTAGGATAAAGCAATAGTCAAATCTTTTAAAAGTTGGTTGCCATGTGGATGAGATCTGTTTCTTTTCATTGCCAGGAGTTCAAAAATTCCTGTATGTGAAAAGTTTGAAGTATTTTAAAACTGAAACCAATAACAAGGAATACCTCAAAAATGGTCAACTCCACAAAAAAAAATGTATATGATATAAATAGTGTGTTTCAACAAGGTCTACATATTTTGTGTAGTAAGTTTTTATTTATCTCTTACAATTTACTAGTTATGCAAAATCCAGCAAAAATTCATCCAGAAAAAAGAGGTCTTCTGAGGCTGTTCTCTAAAAATTCAAGATACGCATTTTATTTTTTATGTAAATATCTTTAATATACAGTATTGTATTATGAAATCAAAATTGTTAGAACCATTCTTGAAAAAATTGAAATTTTTTAACATTTTTCGATGTAAAGGGTAGTTTGGGGTGGGGGGATTTTTCTCAAAATCTTTGTCGCATCCTTGGAAGATACTAAACTTATACCAAGTTTGATACTTTACCGACTTTTCGTTTTTCAGGTATCAAGTTCACACACGCATGCATGCATGCACGCACACACACACACACACCCACACACACATACACTCACACTCACATGGACTTTTTTCTAAAATGCTTTTTTTTTATATAGGGGACCCTAAAACATCAATTTCCAGTGAAATCTCTATCTAATTTTTGGTGGAATGCAATACCTTCCCTATACATGATGTATGTAGTACATGTAGAGAAAGTAAAATTGGAGGAAAAACAAAATTTCTAATGTGTTACATTTACATGACTTTCTATGCCCTATGTCATTTATTAGTGGGTATACAAACTATTCTTACAAAAATGTATTACTTTTTCTAGTATGTATGTACAATGTGCATAGTAGGTAGAGAAGGTTTTGTATCCACCCAAACATTTGACGCCAAGATTTCACCAGGAATGCATTTTGAGAATCACTGTATCAAAAACAGCATTTTAAGATAAAGGTGCATGCAGACAGCATAAAGTGTATGGAATACCAAACTTGGTACTTAAGTTCAATATATTCAAAAGATGCAACACAAAGATTTTCAGGAAAATCCTCCCCACTCCTAACTACCCTTTACATGGAACATTTTTTAAAAATGTTCGATTTTTCTAAAAAAAAAATAGCTCTAATGATTTTGGTTAAAATGACATATATTAAAGATGTTTACATGGCAAGTAACATGTATATCCTGAATTTATTGGGAATAGTTCCTGAAGTTCTCTTCATTTTGAAAGACTTTTGCATAACTGTTAACCATAAAATACAGATAAAAATTTACAAAATGTAGATCTCTTTAAAACATTTAATTTATGTCATATACATTTTTTTTAGCCATTTCATAGGTATTCCCTGTTATTGGTTTCAATTTTAAAATACATAAGCTTTTCTCAAACAGGAAGTCGTCATCCATTTCACATTTCTTTTGTTTTTTCCTGACCACGATAATCACTTAGCGACAGAGATTTAACTTTTAAATGTAAAAAGAAGCTAGTAACAGTGAAGAATAACACAAATATTAATATAAAAATAATAGTTGCAACCAATCTTCACTTATCTTTTGGAATCCTTGCCTGGACTAGTTTCGCAACGATTTCATTGCATTATCAACATATCCTTTTGGTCTCTTTCTTTTTTTTTTTTTTTTTTTTTTTGATGTTGCCTACAACATCAAAAAAGAGACCAAAAGGATATGTTGATAATGCAATGAAATTGTTGTGAAACTAGTCCAGGCAAGGATTCCAAAAGATAAGTGAAGATTGGTTGCAACTATTATTTTTATATTAATATTAGAGATTTAACTGTTGCTTCAGCCTAGTATATTCTCGTATTTCTCTTCTACTTATAAGGAACTAAGTAATAAGCTCATTTCTGGTAATGTTTATCTTGATTAGCATGATACAGAAAAAATAATAGTCTTTTGTAAAAATAGTTTTGCAGAACAGATAGAGAAAGTCATGTGAATGGAAAATATCAGATGTTTTTCTTTCTATCTATTTCATTTTGAATGAAGATAAATCTTTGCAGAAACAGCTACATAACACGTTTCTTTGTGAATATAAAGGGAATCATTATAATTAATATTTAAGAACTGGACACTATATATGTTGGCTTTAAGATTTCATACTCTTTCTATATAATTGTGAGAAACAACTGAATATCAGCAAAACTTTCAAAGAATGACAAATTAGCGAATAATTCAAGCCATTAATAATGCATATCTATTTGAACTTTGGTAACAGTAAAGTACAGTTCATCTAAATTGCATCCTTTGGTTGTGTTGAGTATGGAATACACAAAAGCACAAACATTTTTCATCATAAATTGTGTCATTAAATGTACATTATTTTGCAGTGATTTTTACATATGCTTAATGATTTACTACTTATATAAATGTTGGTCAGAATGAAGAGGGCTTCACAGGCTATTGCAGAAAATTCAAGATATGCATTTCATTTGTCATGTAAATATGTGGTATGTTACTCAGAATGCTTAGAGACATTTTTTAAATAAAAAAGGAGATTTTTTTTTTTCATGTAAATGGTGGTTTGTAGTCAGGAAACATTCTTTTAAAATATTTACATCATATACTTGGAGGACACTGAACTTCTATTCAAGTTCGACTTTTTGTTTTTGAGTTACGCTTTTCACACATAGCAAGTGAGAGCTTTTAGTAAGAGAGCAAAGAAATATTAAACATTCCTTTTAAACAATCTTTCTAGATTTGTGAAATATTTATTCACATTCATATTCTTTATTCACCATTTGGAAATGTACAATTTCATGGTTTTGTCAGATGAATGTTAAATTTACATACACTATAAAGATAACATCATAAATTAATTGCATAACTAATTTGAGTAAAATGTGAACACTATAGTTTCACTTACTTAGTTTTTTCCCAGATGCATTTAAAGATCTTCATCATTGGCGAGTCATTTGAGTCAAACACCCGCCTACGATGAAGATGAAGATCTTTGAAATGCATCCAGGAAAAAACTAAGCAAGTGAAACTATAGTGTCCACATTTGACTCAATTAGTTATGTAATAAATTCAAAGTTTCATTGTATAAATCACTTCACATCATACCTTGTTGATAACATTATAAATGCCTACATTGTTTACAAGTTGTGACTCATTGAACTCTTGTGTAGTATAGAAGCACTGAACAATTAAAAACTATAAACCTTCTTTCTGAATTTAGCTGGGCAACAATTATATCATTAGTATTGGACTTATACAAGTGCATGCCAGTGTGGAAATTTGACTTCATCTTTCTTGTCATTCTAGCTGCTTGTACCAGTGCCTTTGTTTTAAGTCAAGGCTGCAGATCGCACTACTGTTTGCTCTGCCCACAGTCTACTATGTGTGTGGACTTTTCTGCATTACTTACAAGTATTAGTAACATATATGTAATGAGTAGTAACCTTGTTATAAGTGTTGTTAAAAGTTGTGCGAAGATATTTTTGACATCATTGGAAGAAATTGCCAACCAAGAAATGGAAATGGAATTTTATTTATGGACGCTCTTTAACTATTGTGTTTCTCAGCATTCCCATTCTATGTCGATTGTAAAAGGCTGCTTAATTTTGCTCAGAGACTTCATTATCAGCTTCTTTTACATTCCGTAAATATATGACATGGGACCAATGGCTTACTTCCCTTCCAAAGGAAGACATTGCTAAGGATTTTTATGCCTGAAAAAATCATTGCCCTAGACTGGGTTTGTACCCACAACCTTGGGTACAAGAGACTAGCATGGTAACTGCATTATGGAGGGCAACAAATTACCAAATTACCATCCACACACATAAGTTCTGCAATCACATTGTTCTAAATTTATTGGCCAAATATTTCAGTGTCTACCCACAACTGGATAATCAGGAAATTTATTTATTTATCGCACACCTGTTACATGATTCAATTTTCATGTTTGTACTGTACATTAAAATACGCTGTTCAGGCTTGAATTTATTGGCAGGCATTTCCTTGGACTAATAAGAGAATAACATTCTTAAGGAAATCACACATAACACATGCATTGTTGAAACACTTTACAACATGACAAAAAATTGCCAATGTGCACGAATTTCATCCTATGGAAGTTCTTTTACCTGTCAATAAATCTACTGGTATGGGGCTGTCGCTTTTGAAGCACACTTAAAAACCATTGACTTGGGCCACATTTGAACCCATGATCTTGAAATAAGAAAGTTAGTGCCTAACCAGCTAAGCGACTCAGACTATCACAACACAAAGACAAAGCAATGAGTATGACAGCTCACAGTCTTGACACATCCTGCGCCACTTTTGTGCAGTGACAAAATACTGAGAGCACTGCAGTCGGTGATATGCATGTAGGGCTTGGCATAAAAGAAGGCATGGTCAAGTCATATAATTGTTGCTTCCAGTAGTGTAGTCAAGAATAACATTCATTAAATTGTTGAATATATAAATATACCATTTCTAACATGTACAAAAATAACAATATTATTTTGCTTTAAATAAATTTTGCAGTGTGCACATCTATTTAAATTAAATGTGTTTCATGCTAATTTGATCTTTATGAAGCAAAACTTAACACACAACATTGGTTAAATTCTTATTTAAATCACATCTTTCAAAACTAAAATAATCTTTCGGGAACCATAAAAGAAAAATGCATACAAATATAATAACTTATTTTAAGTGCCACAAATCTTTAAAATAGCATAAAGGCACATTCTAGTATCGAGTGCTTTTGCATCATCTTACATAAATTAATGATTAGATATAAGTGCTGTTCGTAGATGTCAATAACGGAATTAAATACATATTTCTAGAAGATGCAAGTTGTAATATCTGGGATGAATGGGTTGAAGAACAAAAGTAAACATTTAAGTGGAAAATTATACAAACATTCTCACAACAGGAGATGGGTTAGACAGCTGTTGCATACACTTACCTCATATCAGTACTGTTTATTTAGTTGCTTTTTGAATATGTTCTCCTTATATTTTGCATTAGTAACATACTATTTAACAAAGAGCAATTTTCACTGAAACATAACCTTTGTAGAACTATTAATTTTGAGAGAATAAACACATTTAAAAATATGTAATTCTATATTTGTACAAGAATTTTTATTCAGGGATATTTTTAAATACTGCCATGGAAATAAACAGTAGAAAACTAAAAAATGACTACACATCTTGCTTAAGAAAGAAGCATATTCAATGAATAGTAAAAAAATACATGCAAATACATGGATGTATTTACATGTATTCATTATTCTTTGAATATGCTTCTTTCTTAAGCAAGATATGTATAGTCATTTGTTATTTTTCTATTATGTAAAAGGTGAATAGCTTATATTAAAATAAAGTATACTAACAACCTCTTCATTTGGGAAGTAAAATAAATAACATTATTTTAAGGAGAAAAAAGCACAAATATATGTAAAGTATTTCTGCTTTATTTTATTTTCAACATATGAACTTTTACATTTATTTATTTATTTATTTATTTATTCTTAAGCCATTTTCTTTCTGTTAACACAGGGAGTTGATGCTGTATCTTTGCTTTATTAGAAACATACAGAAGAAAAGATTTTGGTTACACCAGTGATGTTTTGAGTTTTTTCTGCAATATTTCCAAACAGTTCAGGGATTTTGTAAAATCAGTAATCTCACCATGCATTTTATAATCTATGATAATATTTCCCAGTTTACCAATTTTGTCTGAATATTCACTGTCTGGTGTTCTTAATTTCCGAACCTTGATTTCAATTTCTGAAACATTCAGAAAAACTAATTATTATTACAGTGAATGTTTTCAGCAATATTTTATTCAGACTTGCACATCTACACAAAGCATGCTGATATGGATGCAAGAAGAGAAATAGAGAATTCAAAGTTATAGTTTGACTGCCTCTGTGGTTAAGTGGTCAGCATTTCGGCTTCTCACCCAGATGTTCTGGATTCAATTCCTGGCTGGGGCAGGGAATTTTTCTTTAACTAGAATTATTCCCTATCCCCCACAGAGTTTGGAAGTCTGCATGTGAGAGTTAATGTTTGTATGTTTAATAGTACAGTACTGAAAAATCTGATGTGTTCCATTCACATGACTTTCTCTACATTGCTTAAACAAATTATCGTTAAAAAGTATATTCTTCTGTCTACTTTATGATAATCGAGTTACACATTAATAGAAATTGCCTTAATTACTTGCTTCCTTGTAAGCATAAGAAAAATAATGGAATACACTAGGCTAAAACGTAGTCAAATCCTTTAAAAGCTGGTTGCCATGTGGTTGAAATCTGTTTTTAAGCAGGAGTTTACCACTTGCTGTGTGGGAAAAGTTTTTAAATATTTTGAATCTGAAACAAATAACAAGGAATATCTCAGATATGTCAACTCCACAAAAAATAACATATATGACATAAATTGAGTGTTTTAATGTGATCTACATTTTTTTGTGTAATAACTTTTTGTGTGAGAAAAGTTTAAGTATTTTAAATCTGAAACAAATAATAAGGAATATCTCAGATAAGTAAATTCCACAAAAAAAAAAAAGTGTATGACATAAATTCATTAATGTGATCTACATTTTTTGTGTAATAAGTTTTTGTTTATTTCTTATGGTTTACCAGTTATGCAAAGTTAGTTCAGAATAAAGAGATCTTAAGAGGCTATTCCCAAAAAATTCAAGATATACATTTTATTTGCCATATACATCCCTGAAAGATACTAAACTTAAATACCAAGTTTGGTACTTTACCAACTTTTCATTTTTGACTTATCATGTTCTCTCTCTCTCACATACACACACACACACACACACACTCTCTCTCTCTCTCTCTCTCTCTCTCTCTCTCTCTCT
The DNA here is from genome assembly GCA_030762935.1 of Hymenopus coronatus. NCBI lineage: Eukaryota > Metazoa > Arthropoda > Insecta > Mantodea > Hymenopodidae > Hymenopus > Hymenopus coronatus. The sequence continues at coordinate 20,388,580 of CM060897.1, read as the reverse complement.
CTCCCCCTTTCTCTTCCTCTCCCTTACACTCCCTCTCTGTGCAAATTAACTTGTGCCCTTCATTACACCCTGGAAAGAAAGCACCAGTCAAAATCATCCTGTTTTATAAGATAATGGCCACTTAGTTTTTGGGGATATATCTAGGGTATAAACCTCATAGATTGCTTGAAAATATAACTGCACACTACTATGCTTCATTGTTGGGTAATTTAAAGCATGCACTGAATGAAAAATTACCAAGATTTGCACACAAAAAGATGTTCTTTTGCAAGATAATGCTCTAGTCCATGCGGCAGTGGTCACAATGTCCAAAGTGCATGAATTAGCTTTAAATTTATTATTCATCTATCTTATTCTGTGGCTTTGCCTGAAGTGACCTTTTTCTATTCCCATTCTTGGTAGGAAGAACTTTTCATCATACAAAGAAGTAATCGTTGCCTTCAATAAATATTTTGCAGAGTTTGACAGATCCTATTACTTTTTCTACATGTACTATGTACATAGTGCTTACACCCAAAAATTTGATACCAAGATTTTACCAGAAATATGAAACCTCCTGAATTTAAAAAAAATAACAAAAGAAAAACATTTTTAAAAAAAGCTGATGTGTTCCATTCACATAACCTTCTCTATATCTCTGCAACAAATAATTGTTAGAAGGCTTATGTTTCTATTTACTTCATGCTAATCGAGAAAAAATTAGCAGAAATAGTCTTATTACTTGCTTCCTTGTAAGTAGAAGGGAAATAAGGGAGTACCATAGGTTAAAGTGATAGTCAAAAGCTGGTTGCTACGTGACTGAAGTTCCTTTGTTTGTATGGACAGGAGTTGACAAGGTTTTTTAAAACTGAAACCAAAAAACAAGGAAAATCTAAAAAGCAATCAACTCCATGAAAAAAATTTATATAACATAAATTGTGTGTTTTAACATGCTCTACATGTTTTGTGAGTAAGGTTTTATTTATCTCTTACAGTTTAGCAATTGTGCAAAATTCTGTAAATTTCATTCAGAATAAAGTAAGCTTCAGAGGCTATTCCCAGAAAATTGAAGATATACATTTTATTTGTCAAGTAAATATCTTTAATATACAATATTTTAATAAAAATTGTTAGAGCCATTTTTGAGAAAATCAAAATTTTTGAAAAAAGTTCCATGTAAAGAGTAGTTTGGGTTGGGGGTGGGATTTTTCTCAAAATCTCTGTGTCACATCCCTAGAAGATACTAAACTTAAATACCAAGTTTGGTGTTTTACCGACTTTTCATTTTTGAGTTATCGTGTTCACAGACACACAGACACACACATGGACCTTTTTCTGAAAATGCATTTTTTGGATACATGGGGACCCTAAAACATATATTTCCGGTGAAATCTCGGTATCAAATTTTTGTGTGGAGTACAATACCTTCTCTATACACTATGTACATAGTATGTATAGAGAAAATAAAAATGTCCATGTGTGTGTCTGCCTGTGCATATCTCAGGATAGCATAGCTCAAAAATGAAAAGTTTGTTAAATACCAAGCTTAGTATTTAAGTTCAGTATCTTCCAAGGGTGCGACATGAAGATTTTCAAGAAAATCCCCCCACCCCCAACTACCCTTTACATGGAAAAATTTTTGAAAATGTTGATTTTCTCAAAAATGGCTGTAACAATTTTGATTAAAATATTGTATATTCAAGATATTTACACGACAAATAAAATGTATAACTTGAATTTTGTATAACTAGTAAACTGTAAGAGATAGACAAAAACTTACCTAACAAAAAATGTAAAACCTGTTAATACACACAGTTTATTTATATACATATTTTTCATGGGGTTAGCCATTTTTGAGATATAGTTATTAGTTTCAGTTTTAAAATATTTATACTTTTCTAATGATTTTGTCAACTCCTAACCATGCAAACAAAGGAATTTCAATCACATAGCAACCAGTTTTAAATGATTTGACTATCATTTTAGCCAATGGTACTCCCTTATTTTCCTTCTCCTTACATGGAAGCAAGTAATAAGACAACTTCTGCTAAATTTATCTCGATTAGCATGAAGTACATAGAAGAATAGGCTTTTTAGCAATAATTTGTGAGAGATGTAAATGGAGCACATCACATTTTTTTTTTTTTTTATGAAAAGATGAAAACATTAAAACTTCATTGATTAGTTTATAGACATTGATGCAAAGTATGTTGAGAAAGAAAACATGTTTTGAAAAAAAGAATTCTTGTATTTAAAACAAACTTTTCAAATAATCCATGTGTATGATCTACCATGCATTCTTAGATCAACTGGACCATTTTGTGATGGCCTTGGATTGGGTGAAGATTGGCATGACTTCCGCCAGAATTATGCACATGAAAATGACCGGCATGTCACAGGTGTGGAACACTACTGTACAAACTTATATTAGGCTTACCTGCATCACAACAGATGTTGAAATTGATAACCTTCAACCTGAGTACATTCCCAAAAGCAATTCTGATTTACTCACAAAAGTTCATGTGAATTGATTGCCTGTATGTTTCTCATGATGTTGTCCTTCAATTCTTGCAATGTGTGTGGATTTGATATGGACATTTTATTCTTTAATGCTCCTCAAAAATAAAAATTGCATGGAGATAGGCTAGGGGAATGAAGTGGCCACAATTCTCAACTTACTATTCTGTCACCATACACATGTCCTAATTCATGCAGAGAATTTGTATCAGTGTGCACTGTAGCTGAATCCTGCTAAAACTAGCCACACAATCTTTCATTTCTTGTTAGTTGTGGAAAAAAGTATTTAAAATAGAATTTACATAAACATGTGAATCAACTTTGTGTCAAAAAAATGGGACCGATAATTGTGCATGCACTCACTGTGCACCAAGCCCCAACTTTTGCTGCATGATAAACTTTATGAATAATATGGAGATTTTTGTTAGCCCAGTATCTATTGTTCTGAGTATAAATGTGACCATGCTTTATCAATGAAGAAGGTTAAAAGTGGGTCCACATCACCATTATGAATGCACTGCAAAAACTTATTATAATGATTAACCCTACTTACAGGATCTTGTGTTCCAACTGGGCCCCTAATTCATCAAGCTTCTCTTTGGTCTCTTTCAACAGCATTGTTGAACACCTTTTTTATTCAAAGAAGGTCCTGTATGCCTGACTTTATTGACAAGGTTATGAATAGTTGATCTGCTAGGAATTCAAATATTGGTAAGAACTAAAGCTTTCCTGGCGACGTGTTAATTCAACCCTGAAGACGAGGAAGATGCACTTCTTTGAAACGTTGGTGTCAAGCCAAGTTTTTACCTGGCTAGAAGCCCGAGAAGATTTTGAATCAAATATTGGTGTTGAAATTCTCTACAGCACACTTTTGCAGAAGAGTATTTCACTTACATACCATACAGATAAAAAATCTGATGTGTTCCATTCACAAGATTTTCTTTACATCTCTGTAACAAAGTATTGTTACTAAGCTTATTCTTCTACCTATTTGCTAATCAAAATAAACATTAGCAGAAACAGCCTTATTACTTAGTTCCTTTAAGTAGAAAGGAAATAAGGGAATACACTAGGCTAAACTGACAGTCAAATGTTTTAAAATGCAGTTGCTATGGGACTGAAATCCAATTGTCAGTTTACACATGACTTTTTCCAGTGAAATCTCGGTATCAAATTTTTGGGTGCAATACAATATCTTCTCTATACACTGTGTACATAGTATGTGTAGAGAAAGTAAAAATAAGTTTCTAAAGCATACTCAACCATTATTAATGGACAAATTATCACCAGGAGACAACACAGTTTTACTCTAAACATGCACACAGACACCTATCAATCGAGTTGGACAGATCCAACTTACTGACACATCAGCAGTAGCTACAGTGCTACTCTAGCAGCAGCCACGCTAAGCCTCACCCAAGGTGATCCTACCAATCTACAAATTCATATTAAATGTTACTAATTATTAAGACAAGAGGTTCAGTAAAAATTCACTTTGAATGCAATGTTAGGTTCAGCCTAACATAGAGAAGTAACCATTATGTTTACTGATCTTCTGTACCATTCCTTATTTTATAAAAAAAAATCACAAATAAATGTAAATCTGACTAACCATTTACTTTAAGATTGTCCTTAGTTGCAATAAATGGTTTGATCACATCCCTAAATGTTGGGTTCCTGTAAGAGGCTCCATATGTTGTTTGAGGGGCAACCCAGTCCCTTTGTAATGTTATATTTTCTTCTTTTTCTAATGGCACTCCATATTTTTGTCCTGTGAGAACAAGGTATGCTATTGAAACATACATATGATATCTCTAATATTAATTTTTTACAGTGTGAATTAATGGAAAAATACTGACCAATGCCACAGATTTCTTTCTTATAGATGCTTATACTCCGATTCTCCTTTTGCCTTTTCAGTAAATCTTCTAATTCTTTGGTCTCTGGGTCAGATCTTTTCATGCATATACATTCCTTCTCTGGTACTTCCTGAATGCCCTTTTTAAAAGGTAGATTTTTCTTGACCTGATTGAAGAAAATAACTTTCACTGAAGCATAAATACGTAGTATTTTAAAAGCAAAAAATGTTCACTAAGCTTTTAGTCACTTTGCAAGAGTTTATTAGAAATATTATTTAGGGCCTTCTCTAAATTTGCACAAAATATACAGGGGTAGAGATGTTTTCATTACTTTATGGAAAAAGATAATTTTTTTTGGCTTTGTCAGCAGGATAAGTGTTATAGATTTTCACCATGGGTATGATAAAGCATTTCAGACATTACTAACTGGTTGCTCATAGAGTAAAGAAGAGAGAGCACATTTGCTTCATGCTCCTGTGAATCACCTACATTATACTGCATGACCAACTGCGCAGAAAGCAGGAACAGATAATTCCTTAAGTGCAGTGGCAGTTGCAACATTTTGTATTTGAAATAAGTAATCCACCTTTTCATAGGTTGACTTGGCTATCATAGTAATGGAGGCTGATTGTGCTTGCCCTTAACACTGAAACATTACGGTTTGTTGCATTACTTCCAATCACTATTGTTTTAGTTAAAAAACCCTATTCCTTTATTTAGGGACATTTGTTAACCAATTTTTTTTTTTATTTTATTGTTTCATTTATATGGCCCCCTTTAACATCTAAGGTCATATCAGAAGCTTTGCACTTGAAACAACTTGTTGTCTGTAGGTTCTTTTAGGTTTGGTTTAAATCATTTATTTTCCTCAAACACACACATTCACTCTCACATACATACTTCCAGACTCTGTGGAGGATAGGGAATAATTCTGGCTAAAGAAAAATTCCCTGCCCCAGCCGGAAATCGAACCCGGTGCCTCAAAGTGAGAAGTCAGCTTGCTGACCGCTCAACCACGGAGGCAGTCTAACCAATTTTGTTTCAGTATCATTTGGGTATATCAAACCTTTTCATAGGTTAATATACCTATGGTTCATGATTGGTAGGATAATTGCCATATTATCTCTTACATTAGTATTCATATTTCTGACATAAACATATGCATAATTTCATAGGTTTGTTTGTAATTGGTAGTTATAACATAAATAATTGCAAAACATAATGATAGTTATTATACTATTAAAATTAAAACATCAATCTCCTTAACTTGGTCAATACTATTATAATTGCACTGTAACATGAACAGTCTGAGAATTAATTTGTATTGAGATACTTTCACATTTATAACTGTAAATATGAACAGGATCTTGGTATTTTGAAAAACCAATTGGAATTAATACTGTGAAGCACTGGAATAATTTATAAAATAATATAGGTTGAGTCGACCAGACACTCTATGGCTTCACATTCCTAAACTTTATTCCTGACGCTTTTCACCTTCAGTTGAAGGCATCAACAAGGCTAGAACTCAGGTGCTCTTGTGGATCTTGCTTCTCTGGGTGGAGACATCTGGTGAAGGTTTTATGATGCTTAGTAGCGAGTTAACTTCTGGAGGAATGTTAAAGTGCATAAAATAAGCACCATGTATTTTTACATAAATATTTTCCCAGATATTTATTCTAAAGTAAAAAGGACCAGTTTTAAGAGATGAGTTTTTTTTCGCTAAGTTGTGATCGTCATTTCAGAAGTGTGCTGCCACTGCAGATTTGTTGGTTTCTTTATTCTTAATTTTTTTGGAAAAGTTCCTTTAATCTAGTTCTGATGCTTCTTTTGGTCTTGCCAATGTAGACTTTTTTGCAGTCAGTTGATTTTATAAATGCTGGACTTATTTTCAGAGGGAATTCTATCAGCTGTTGGTTTCTTCAGATTTCTGACACTGAACCTATTATAGGTGCCAAGGTGACGTTAAGTTTTTTGAAGACTTTTCGAAACTTATGGGTTGCCCAGGGGTGATATGTGAATTTCTTATATACTATTTTTTCTGTGGAAGGTGTCAATGTAGTGATTTACTTTAAATGTTTTTGTCTCTTGAACTTTTTTTATTTTGTTGTCTACTAACTTTTTGTTGAAGCCGTTCTTTGTAGCTGTTTTTATTATGGTGAAGTATTCAGCCAAATATTCCTGTTCATCCAACAGTATGTTTACCAGACTAGAGTTAGGTTATTTATGATTGCATGTTTGTGTGATGTGGGATTGAAACTATTTGCCTTGATGTAGTTTCAATGTGAGTGTCTTTTCATTATCTCCCTTCCTTGCCAATCTCTTTATGAGTCCCTTCGAAACACGAATCATTTCAGCTTTCCTGCACATGTTCAAAACCTAATTCAGGTATGTGGATGACATATTTGCAATAGTCAACAAAAAGTTAGCACAGATGCCCTTAAAGTACTCAACCTGCAGGAACCTACCATCCAATTCGTAATTTGGAATGGAATCAAACATGCTACCCTTCCTAGTTTTAAAAATAGTTTTAAAATGTAGAAACTTCAGAAAATACATTTCATTTACAAAAACTTTGCTATTCATTGATCCATAAGAGTATATTTTCTTGAGGGTAATTCATGATATGCTGAACCTTGAACCTTAATTAGTGGCAAGTATAGAGATCAGTGCAGTAGCATAGCCAAAAGATATTAATAAGGGAGGATTAGGTATGGGTTAAACAATATGTACAGTGTCTTCATTTTATGTCAAGGCTGCAGATTGTGTAAATATGAATACCAGCCAAAATCTTGATATTATGCCACTGCCCAGAAGTGGCACAGGACATGTTATGTTTATCACATGCCTTGATCATTGCTTGGATAAGATAAGTGTTGTGAAGTGTTTTGACAATACGTGTGTTATGTATGATTTCATTAAGAATGTTAGTCTCTTATTAGTCCATGGAAATACCTACCAAAATTCATGCTTGAACAGCATACTTTTATTTACAATACATATGAAAACATTGTCTGGACAATGTAGACAATTTCAGCAGCAATTTCCTGTTTATCCAGTTCCAGGTATAGGCACTGTGAGATGTTTGACCAATAAAGTTAGAACAATTGTATCGCTAAACCGTAGAAGCAAACATGACATGTTCTAAAAGAGAAAACTTTAGACAAAATTGGTGCTGCATTCAAATGGTCACCTAAGAAGTCACTCAGTCATGTTGCGCAGCAAGTGGGTGTTTTAAATACCTGCATTCATACAGCTACTAAGCTTTTAAAATTGAAACCCTACTGTGTGGCTATAATGCAGAAATTATGAACATTAGAGAAGAAGAAATTATGCCTGTGAATAGTAATTTTATACAATGGTCAAGATGGACACCACTTATAACTAGGGTAGTACTCATTACAAATGTGTTACTAACACTTACGAATAACATGGAGTTACAGAATAGAAAACCCTGAAATGTATTAGAGGGTGAGCGTTGCACATATTCACATGATCCACAGCATTAGCATAAAAGAACTGCATAAAATCATACAACAATCATGAATTAATCCTGAGTTGAAATATTATAAAAAAAATGATTTTAGATCCATAGATTAAGTGCAGATATTATAATTAAAACTATATTTTGTAATTACATCTTAAATTTTTTTAGCTAAAGGAACTGTTGCTAAAAACTCCATGGCTACACCTCTGCCAGTGTTCTATAAAGGGTTAATAATTTACTTTTGACTTGTACAAAGTAACACATACTCTCTTTAGAAATTTATCCAGAGGTTCATAATCAGGGGGTGGATGAGGGTAACTTTCCCAATCTTCTTCAGGGCGCAAGTAATCTGTCATGGGACCTTGCACAACACCATTTTGATATTCAGATTGTGGCTTCCATATAAGTGTTCTGAAATAGAGAGAAAAAACTTTTCATGTAACTCTGTGTTTGTTGTTTCTCTAAATTCAAATTATGCATTTGGAATATTTACCAGTAAATTTTTCAGAGACTTAGTTTCAGTCTTAAACTTGTACCTCCTTTGACTAATATCATAGTCAACTGAAGTTCCCAATTTTTGTTTAGTTGTTACTAGTATGACATAGAAATGCACACCAACTAGAGAGCACTTCCTAAAGGACAAGGACCAAAGGAGCAACAGCTCTATACATCATCTTGTGTTTTTAATTTGTCTACTCTAACATGTATGTATGTTCCATAGAGAAAATATTGTATTTCATTCAAAAATTTGATACCAAGATTTCTCCAGAAATGCTGTTTTGAGGAACCCTGAATCCGTAAAAAGCATTTTTGGAAAAAGGTCTGTGTGCATATGCATGCATGTGTGTGTGTGTGCACATGCATGCAGCATAGCTCAAAAACAAAAGGTCTGTTAAATACCAAACTTGGTTTTTAAGTTCAATATCTCCCAAGGATGCAATACAAAGATATTCAAGAAAGTCTCCCCATCATAAACTACACTTTACATGGAAATTTTCAAAAATTTTGATTTCCTTATTTCCTCAATGATTTTGATTAAAATACCATATATTAGAGATATTTACATGACAAACAAAATGTTTACCTTGAATTTCCCAGGAAGAGCCTCTAAAGTCCTCTTCATTCTGAATTACTTAAGTATAACTGGTAAACCATAAGATCTCATTAAAACACATAATTTAACCATTTCCAAGATATTCCTTGTTATTGATTCTAATTTTAAAACTCTTATACTTTACTCAAACAGAAAGTTATCTGTGTTTCTTTTGTTTTGCCACTGGCCATGCAAAGAAGTAAATTTCAATGGCAATCGCAAAAGGACAGCTTTTAAAACATTTTACTATTGCTTTAGCCTAGCGTATTCCCTTAGTCCGCTTCTACTTATAAGGAACTTGGTAATAAACCATTCTGCTAATTTTATCTTGATCATATGGAGTAGAAAGAAAAATATTTTTATAGAGCAGAGCAGATAGAGAAAGTCATGTGCAGGGAACACTTCAGATTTTTTATTTGAAGAAATGTTATCTTTGTCTTGCTTTCTGCCCCTTGCTTCCGAGGATATACACCTTGAGCTACCTTTGTTCTTACTAGCAACATCTACGTCTCCCACACTTAATCATGGTAGTCTGTGTGTTGATCTAGGTGGCTCAGTTGGTTAGACGCTGGTCTTATTGCTCCCAAGGTCTCAGGTTCAAACCTGGTCCATGAATGGTTTTTAATGCTTAAAAGTGAGTCACATGTCAGTAGATGTAAAAGAATTTCTATGGCAAAATTCTAGCACACATATGGCACTGATATAATCCTGGCAACTGACAGCATCATTAACAATTGAGGCGCTTAGAATAATAACCGCAGATCCCAACCAAAGTTCATTTTGAGATAAACGTCATTTTCTGATTTTTTTTTTTTTTCAAAACATGGAAAGTAGTTAACATTATGACTTGATATTTTCTGGGTATTTAAATTAAGGGATTTTAAATCTATGTGAAAATTCTTGAACAATTTTGATTCATAGTTTTCCTGATTTTTTGTTGTTTATTAGAACAAAAAATATATAAAACAGAAAAACTTGTGTAAAATTGACTTTTTCTTCATTTAACAACTTGAAATACCTAATCCAGCTCTATAAATTAAACAAATAGGCAAACTGCTTATTTAAGTCACCAAAATTCTACAAATAATGTGTCGTTCACATCACGAGACAAACGTTTAAACACGCAAGTTGAATCAGGAATATTACAGCATTTATCTATTTTGTTCACATTTTTTTTTTTTTTCTGAAACCACAATGGACTTTTTTGTTACCACGTGGTTAGACCAATCGCCTCTCACCTAGACGGCCCGGGTTTGATCCCAAGCGACTGCATGTGAGACTTTGGTGGACAAAGCTGCGCAGGGGCAGGTTTTCTCCAGGTTCTCCGGTTTTCCCCTGCCATTACATTCCTCCAGTGTTCCATCTTCATCAGTGTCATCGCCTGTGGTGTCACAAGTAGTAAAAGCAGGCATCAAACACTACCACCCAAAAAAAACAAAACAAAATGCAATGAACCTGTAGCAGACATAAAGTAAAGCACTGATAGTTGGGATATGCCATTTTTATGCTGAGAATGTGTTTGTTTTCACTACAGACAAATTTTAAAGGTGAAAAATAAGAGTTTTGGCATATCCCAATTCGTTTGATACTTTGTCACATGAAAGGTAGACGGCAGCTGTGCACCACTATGCTTCTATCTCAAAACTCGATGTCGGTTGGGATCTGCCATTATTATCCTTAGCGCCTCAATTGCAATACGTTTTACTTTCACTAGCATATATGTGCAATTTACATAGTAGGTAGAGCAGGTATTGTATTTCACACAAAAATTTGATACCGAGATTTCAGTGGAGATATATGTTTTGAGACCCCCTGAATCCAAAAAAAGCATTTTTAGAAAAAGGTCAGTGTTTTGTGTAGTGCGTGGGATGTGACATAGCGGAGTGGGGTGGGGTGGTGTGGCATGGCGTGGCGTGGCATGGCATGTGTACAGCATAATTCCTAAACGAAAAGTCCTCTAAATACCAAACTTGGTATTTGAGTTTAGTATCTCCCAAGGATGCAACACAAAGATGTTCAACAAAATTCCCCCCACCACAAACTACCCTTTACGTGGTAAAGTTTCAAAACATTTTTATTTTCTCAAAAATGGCTTTAACAATTTTGATTAAAATACTGCATATTAAAGACATTACGATGACAAAATGTATATCTTGAATTTTGAAGTCTTCTTCATTCTGAATGAGTTTTGCACAACTGGTGGTTAACTGTAACAGTTAGACAAAAACTTACTATACAAAAAATTTAGATCTCGTCAAAACCACAATTTACGTCCTTTACATTTTTATTGTGGAGCTGACTATTTCTGAGATATTCCTTGCTATTGATTTCAATTTTAAAATACTTATATGTTTCTCAAATAGAAAGTGTCTGTGTTTGTTTTGTTTTACTCCTGGCCCTACAAAGAAGCAAATTTCAGCGCATATTGACAGTTTTTAAAACATTTTACTATTACTTTAGCATAGTGTATTCCCTTAATTCCCTTCCACTTAGAAGTAAATAAGTAATAAGACCATTCTGCTAATGATTATCTCCATTAACATGGGTTGGAAAGAAGAATAATCTTTTGTAAGGAGTTTATTTGTAGAAGAGGTAGAGAAAGTCAGATTATAAACATTTTTATTGTATTATTATTCAAGGGTTTCTCTATATAGACAATTTGCTGTATTACATTCACATGTTCTCTACCCAGTCTTCAACAAACTATTATTATAAAAGCTTATTCTTCTATTTCATGTTTATTCAAAATAATTTGCAGAAACTGTGTTATTATACATTTTTATAGATAAAAGGAAATTATCTTACAGTTTGAGCAGTAAATAATTATCTGACTCTAACTGATGTTGGCTTACTAATTGGAGCCAGGGATACTATCACATGCTTTTTTTGTATTATTTTGCAGAAAATATAAATTGCACAATTCATTTGCTAAAGCAGTGGTCCTCAGTGTTATTAAAGTGTCACTAGCTATATTGAGAAATCATTTGTATGATACAGAAATTAATTTATCCTCAAATAAAGTTGTTTTAGATAAAACAATTTCCATGTGTTTGTAGATTATAATTATTTTCAAATGTTTTACATAGCTACAGCCTTGTTAACACTGATTTGTATGGTTTAGAATTTCAGTTGTGCATTTGTATGCTTTGTTTATGGCAATCTCCAGCTTGGGGAAGCTGAATTTGATAATCATTATTCGGTGTATATCTATATATAATACAAGTAAATTGAACACCTTTATGTGCTTCAAAATTTGAAAGAGCACATTCTTCCCTGAATATCCAACCAACTATTATGGAATCCATCTCAAATACAGCAGTGTCGTTGGTTGGTATCCATTGTTGAACGGTTGGCAGTGAAGTCATTTGCTCTCTTGCACTTCAGTATTTTGATGTTATGTTATGTTGACTAAAGGTTGGGTGGTGAAGTAGGTGGTTTCCATCCATATCTTCTTCAAGTGTACAGAAAGAAAACAGAGGAGATCTCAATATACCAATCTTGAATAAATGTTTATTGAAACAGTCAAGGCCAGTTAGGAGTGTTCCACCATTGCTGTATGTTTGTGTATTGCAAACAATGAACATGAAGGGGTGAGGTTACAAGTCATTTTGGTACATGGTGACAAGAATGCCCACTACTCAAAAGACAAGTGTCAGGTCATCTCAAAAGACCTCCCATTTACATCAGTCCACTCATTTCAATCACAACTTCTGCAGACCTGAATTGTTAAAAGGGGCACTAAAAGAAAGAAAGAAAAAAAAAAGAAATTGGTTTATGTACAGGCATTTGTAACAGTTCCACTTCAGTTATTTTTAACCTCTTCACTGTATATTTCTTAGTCTTCTTATGCGTATAAAAAGGTTGTCAAACGTTGCATCTGCCCATCTAGCTTCTATCTTTGTCCATTTATGCAACCTATTTGTCAATGCTGATAACTGATCCTTATAACTCATTGGATTTACTTTATATCTGGGTACATTAAATCCTTTCTCCCTCAAATAACATTGGATTTGGCAAAGAGGAATGTTTGTATATACATATTTATTCTTGTCAACTTATCAAAGTATACTAAAATTTTATATGCTTCAGAATTTATCATTGTACGCTTATAGGATTGCTTGCTATGCATATTTCTACTGTTCTGTTCCCCTCTCCATATACTGGCTAATTAGTTGACACAAAGTCTATGCTATAAAAAGATTGATCAGTTGTGAGATTATGTATTTTAGTGTATAGCATTAAGAGCTATTACAATACCAACAAGTTTGTATACCTTATCACACAGAAACAGCATGTACAATTACTAAGTAACAACAAACTCTTGTAGAAAAGTTAAAATACCTATTCAAACACAGAATCTCTGCTGCTTGTGTGTCTCACAAATTTGTAATCTGTGAACAGATTTAGGGAAATGGGATCACAAACTCAAATTAAATTGCTGTATTGTTACAGAGGAAAAGCTCAATCTCGGAGGAAAGTTAGACTTAAGCCCAAAGAAGTTTCTGGGAAAACTTGTACAGGAGTCAGAAATTTCGCTAACCTCAGCTTGGAGAGCAACTAAGCTTGAAATTTAAACCTTATAAAATATGTTACTGTATTTCAAGATTTACATTCATGATATAATCTGGGTAGACCTAATCTCTGCAACTGGGTGTCACTGTATTGACCTACATTTAATTTTTTTACTTTCTCTACTTTGTAGTATATAAATATAGAAGGTATTGCATTCCACCCAAGAAATTTTTAAAGAGATACATAGTTTAGGTTCTCCTGAATCCAAAAAAACCCTTCTTAGAAAAATCTGATGTGATCCATACACATGACATTGCCATAACAAATTATTGTTAAAAAGCATATTCCTCTATCTACTGTATGATAATCGAGATAAACATTAGCAGAAATGGTCTTATTACTTGCTTTCTTTTAAGTAGAAGGGAAATAAGGGAATACACTAGGCTAAAACGATAGTCAAATCTTTTAAAAGCTGGTTGTCATGTGTTTGAAATTTGTTTCTATGCAGAGTCAAGAGATTACATCTTTCCGTGTGAGAAAAGTTAAGTATTTTAAATCTGAAACAAATAACAAGGAATATATCAGAAATGGTCAATTCCACGAAAAAAACAAAACAAAAAAAACCTATATGTCATAAATTGTGTGTTTTAACGTGATCTACATTTTTTGTGTAGTAAGTTTTTGCCTATCTCTTATGGTTTACCAATTACGCAAAATTCATTCAGAATAAAGAGGTCTTCAGAGGCTATTCCCAGAAAATTCAAGACATACATTTTATTTGCCATATAAATATCTTTAAATATTTTAATCAAAATCGTTTGAGTCATATTTGAGAAAGCCCACATTTTTTAAAATTTTTCCATGTAAAGGGTAGCTTGGAGTGGGGGGAATTTTCTCAAAATCTTCATTTTGCATCCCTGGAAAATACTAAACCTAAATACCAAGTTTAGTATTTTATCGAGTTTTTGTTTTTGAGTTATTGTGTTCACAGTCTTCTGAAAATGCTTTGTTTTATTACAGGGGGCCCTAAAACGTGTATTTCTGGTGAAATCTCAGTATCAAATGTTTGGGTGGAATGCAACACCTTCTCAATAAATTATGTACATAGTACATGTAGAGAAAGTAAAAAATATGTGTGTGTGTGTAAAACAAACTGATTTTTCATGTAATTAGTTTTTGTTAATTTTCAATGGTGGTTTCACCAAAGTATACAAGGGAAGCAAACATGCACTCTGTTAGATCTAGCTTACTGTGTGGTAAATAAACTGATTTTTATATAATTAGTTTTTAGTAACTTTCAGTATTTTCACCAGAACATCCAAATGAAGCAAGTGTGCTCTGTTAGGTCTAGGTTAGTGTATGTAAATAAACTGATTTTCACATAATTAGTTTTTAGTAACTTTCAGTATTTTCCCAGAGCATCTAAATTAGGCAAGTGTGCACTCTGTAAGGTTCAGGTTAGTGTGTGTGTGTGTGTGTGTGTGTGTAAATAAACTGGTTTTTATGTAATTAGCTTTTAGTAACTTTCAATAGTTTCACCAAAACATCCAATGTGAAGGGAGCATGCACTCTGTTAGGTCTAAGTTAGTGTGTGTGTGCAGATAAGAGCAAAACAAGCTGTTAGGCTTAGAGATTGTGTGTGTTTGTGTGGGAGAGAGAGAGATCCAGTACCAATCTAGCAGACTTCACTCCCTATGTTGTGTTAGCAATTGTGCAAAATGGACCTATGGTTTATTTTCCCACAACGCATATTTTCGTAATTTTTGGTATTTGAGTCTCTTAACAGGGCAGGCACAGGGGGTTCTTTCAAGTCTTGGCTTCTAGTCAACCCACAATGAATAATGTTTGTTTCAATTTTTAAATCCCTTGCATTTGCTTCTGGGCCAGTCATGGAATATCACCCCTAAAATTTTACAATTCAAATGCTTTCTTATCTATTCCAAATTGTCCTAGTTTTGCCTTTGCAGCTCTTGGTCCTTTTTCCTACTTTCTCTTTGGTGTAAGGGTAGATGATGGTTTGTATGTAAAGGTTCAATAAAAAGTTTAACTTAGCCTCTAATAGTCGTAATCAACTATGCTATGTTACCTTTTAGTTGAAGGTTTAACAAAATCATGCTTATATACTGATAAAAAGTCATCCATGATGTACCAAATAACACTTTTGCATCAGATAAACAATTTAAAATTTCATGGTTATTTCCATAGAGATACAAAATTTGTGAATGCACAACAAAAGCAGTATAAAATGAAGTAGGTATGTCTGAAAAGTTATTTCCCAGTTATTACTAAGCCTAAGCTGACAAAACTGAAACACTTTTATTTGTATAGTTGTATTTATTTCAATCAGAGCACCAGTATGTCCAATTCACAATTACCATCACATGGGCTAAAATAAATTACATCCCAATTATACAAAACAAATAAGGCACTTAAATATATGTTTCAAATGATTAATAAATGCAATAAAATCATTTCTGCTCACAACTGCTTGATAAACAAATAATATACATCTATCTATACACAAAGACAACAATTACAAAAGTAGTCTCTAACAAGAGAATTACAGCAAATATATTTCATAGCAAATGCTGTTCACTATCATTTAACTGAAAAAATCTGGTGTGTTGCATTTACATGACTTTTCTTACTCACTCTTCTATAAACCATTCTTATAAAACCTTACTATTCTACTCAGTTAAACTTTCATTACACATTTTGTTGTATGAAACAGTAGGCAAAGTTATGTTAATTACACAGGGTGGGAGGTGAATAAATGCAAATATTTGAAGATGATGTGAACCAGTATTTATAGTTTTCTTTTTTTGCTATCTTCTAAAGTTATGTCCATGCAGAAAATTTCACAATGTTTTTACAATGCCTATTATTCTCTATCTTATAGTTTGGTTGCTTATGTAACAGGACATGTGGTTGACCCTTCACCATTTGCCCTGCCTGACCACAGGTGAAGTGATGTACGTAAACACAGCAGTGACTTAGCTCAAGCTGTTCAAAACACATTAGACCCTGAAATTTGTGCTTCATTTATGACAATGCTGCTAATAAGCAGACAAAATGAGATACTCTTATAGATTGTACACATTGTTCTCTACTAAATATTAAATTATTTCCATTTATCCATCTCCCACCCTGTATAAGATTTGAAGTGAGACAAAGTACATGTTTCCATGGGGAATTGAAATCGATTTGAGTCCAATTCCATCTTAATGCAATCTGTGTTTCACATGTTAAATTCAATATGAATTGAGATCGTTTTGAATATGCAAGCTTCAAGAATAATTTTATTCATCCATTTATGTTGGTCATCTTTTAAGTGCATTGGCAAACCTGTTAAACATATATTTGTTGATTGATGTTTGTCATCTGTGTATTACTTGCAGATTTTGAAGTTAAATAATTATATTTGAGAATACATTGCAAACTATAAGAACCATAAAATGGAGCAATTTAAAAAAAATATATCGACAAATGACTACTATATGCAACGAGTATAGCAGAAGAAGAATTTCTTTACTATACTCAAAATGATTTGAATACGGAGGTGTTTCCATGCAACATATTTCGATCCGAGGATTGTAAAGAGGATTGGATAAAAGTTTCAATACCATTTGAATCTGCATTTTCAATATGATAAGTGTACTCAAATTGATTTCAATTCCCCGTGGAAATGTCTCAAAAATGGTTCACATCACCAAGTGATGAAAATCCTTTGCATCAAGATGTGCCATTCAATAAACTGACATTGGAATTATTAAGGAGGGCAGGATTCTTTGAACAGGAGTACGTGAAAGCTTGGGGGAAAAATAATAAAAGAATTTTTATCAACAAGGTATACATATGAAGTGATTTATACAGCAAAACTTTTAAATTTGTAATGTAATAAAACAATTTTTAAAATCTTACAAATATGCAAAGAAGCTTGTGACAGTGATGTGATTAAATTAAAAACAAAAGAATTTGAGTCGGTTTTTGTAACACAAACATCACTTAGTAATTACTTACTGGGACCAGTTTTGGGAACACTTGTATATCTTCTCCCAAATATCTAATATTGTGGGTTTATACGCTGGTATTAACATTTTATAATATAAATATATAATATAATCTTCTAGACCACAGCATACAAGTCTGGCAAAAAATTCCTTTATTAATTTGGATGCCAGCTGTGAAAGCCTTATACATTTGTGGGCTTCCCTCCAACTTTGCTGCTAAAATTGTATAGCAAACTGCAGCAGTTCTTGGACTAAGCATGAGAGCTCTTATCAGCAAGGAAGTGAAACATCAAAAGAAGCAAGACAATATTACTGAACTTAGTACATTTCCTATTAATCCAGGGAAGAAGAAAGCACAGCTTCATTTGGTAAGAGGCAAGTTTGCAATAATTTCTGGCTCTATACAAAAGTAAATAATTTATTCTACATGCACTGCAATATGTCATGCATGTGTTATTTTTAATTAAGAATAAGAATAACAAATTAGTTATCATTCATCAGCGTTCACATTTGTTTATATGAGCTAGAAAGACGATAGCAAGTTGTTTACCTGCCAACATCACTGTTGGATAGAAAGAAAACTTCAGTCAATGCTAACACGCTGCCAGTGAGAGTGAACAATATTTACCTGAATGATATTTGATTATGCTCAGTAAAGTCATAGTATTCAAATTCAAGACAGAATAAAAACTATATAGATCCGTGAAAATAAATCAATGATAATGATAAAAAATTTTACAATGTATCCTAAAATCTTGTTAGATCAGAACTACAATTCTTTATAGTTTCTGTTTTTTTTTTTTTTTTTGTAAAACAATAAAATATATTTAGTTTACACACAGTAGGTAGATTCAGAATGAAACCTGAATACCACACTCAAAACTAATTCATGTAGGAAGCAACTGCAATCAAAATAAAATTATGTTTTTAAGATAATTTTCTGTAAATTCTTACGCCAAATTAGATGTGATACTTATGCAAATGTATCTTTAAAATATTAATTTATATTTTGTAAACAAAAATGGTTGTGATATCTGCTCATAGAAACTGTATTTAGTGCTTTTGGTTGTACATATTCTGTCTAATTAATGATTTAACTTAAAACTTAAGAATTTGAAATACAGAATTTTAAAATGTAAAAGAACAGTTATATTTGATTGCTGCTAAAAATATATTAGAATTAGTTCTTCAGATTCCAACTCCATTCAAGCTGTCAAACACTGCCAACAGAAAATAAGACTCCACAAAAGCTTTACAAGGCCCCAGTTAAGGCTAGTTCAGTAACCAAGAATGAAAATCAGAGCGAGAATGACAATGTTAAAATACATATAATGCAGGCATTTAACGTTAACGGGATACTTTCCCAGATCCCATGAACCAGATAGAACACTTGGCTAAGTTTTAACTTCTTTGTTCCCATTATTGGGAATGACATATTAGATTCTTCACTGCAGAAATTACTCAAGGCAGCTATAAAATGAAACTGCTGCTAGAGCTGTTTAAAATGAAATTAGAAGAAATTCCAGTAAATGTGCATCCTGATTCTCTGAGTATGGCTTCTTCTAGTCAAAGTTCCTAGAAGTTTGTTTACATGCAGTTCAAAACTGGCCATTACCTCAAAACAATAGCATAACTACAAACAAAAGCAAAAACTAGTAGAAATCAACAGAGAACAGTATGCTATTAATAAAAAAAATATGCTTGGAACAATTACATGTCGAAAATAATAATGGATTTTTTTCCTTCATTTTCTGATGCTCTTGACCTCTTTTGAGTATGGCATTGCATCCACAGAGATTTATTTAATTATGCTTTAGGACTAGTTGGTGATGTTTCCTTATAGCATTACACATCAACATTTATCTATATATTTCTATTCTTCTTCATTTTTATTTATTTCTTTCCTTTATTTATTTAACCACTTTATTTGTTTGCTTATGCTTCGATTAAATTTTTATGGTGCATATTTAATTTTTTATGGTCAAGATGCCTTTAGTTTTGTTTTACATATATTTATATTTAACACAAATTTCACTATTTAAATTAGAGTTTAATCTTTCATAATAATATCACTTATTAATTGGTACTTTCTATTAACTTTTGTTTGTAGCTCATAATGATGGTAAATAAGCATAAAGATTATAAGTAAAATTATTTATTT
This sequence comes from Hymenopus coronatus, assembly GCA_030762935.1. NCBI lineage: Eukaryota > Metazoa > Arthropoda > Insecta > Mantodea > Hymenopodidae > Hymenopus > Hymenopus coronatus. Next base: position 20,368,962 of record CM060897.1, on the reverse strand, counting down.
TCCAAATAATACTACACAATCTTTTTTATTGATTTTTCATATTTGATCTATTCTTCTAAGTTATGTAAAAGTCAATTTATCAATTTTGAAAACCAAATCATTCTATTTCAATTTTTTTTTTTTCACTTCCAAAAATTTTAATTTCTTGTAAGGCTTATCTGGGCTGAACGCGGAATAATGGATCTGCATTTTAAAATGTTAATTGTACAGAATTTTGTCATTGGCTAGCCTACATCATGATGGCAAAATTAGAAGCAGATGAAAAAATATAATTTGTCAACAAATGACATCCGAATGTACAAAATCAAATTTCCACTTTCGTATCAACATGGTCATTGATTATACTTCTTGTTTCCATTCTGGTTTCCACTCTAGTTATTGTGAAGCAGCCTTTAACTATACAATTCAAGTACATAAATATTTAAGTATTTGATAATTCTTCTTAATTAATTGTTTTTTCCACATAAGCCATGTGTAGGACAGAAGTTGGATGGGTACGTCAGATTAAAAATTCTAGCTATAGCATTAAATTTTCAATCTGACTCTACCTATTGCAAATTTTGTTTCTTATGTGGCCAATTTCCTGAGTGTTTAGGTCTTTAATGTGAAATACAGTGTGTCCGTAAAGTCTTGGTGCACTTTGAACTGTGCAGCAGCGGATCAGCTCATGCCAGTTGAGATTTTTTTTTGCAGTGTTTAATGCCCGCTTTAACTACTTGTGGCACTGCAGGCGGTGACACTGATGATACATGAATGAAGATGGAGCACCGGTGGAATGCGATGGCGGGGGAAACCGGAGAACCCCCCCCCCCATGCTGCTTTGTCCACCACAAATCTCACTTGCGGTCGCTTGGGATCAAACCCGGGCCATTTAGGTGAGAGGCGAGTGGTCTAACCACTCGGCCACGGCGCGGCCCAGTTGAGATGTGGAGAGTGCAGAAGAAAGTTTAGTGCATTCTGTAGCTTGCCAAATTTAAATCTGTGACTAAAGTTTAATGTGAATATTGTCAAGTGCACAACATAGCACCATCACATAGTAATAACATTACTCAGTGGAATAAGCAGTTGAAGGATACTGGCAGTTTGTTGGACAAACCCCATTCTAGTACGCCATTGGTAGGTGAGGAGCCTGTAGAGGCTATACGGAAGAATTATGTACAAAGCCCTAAAAATCTGTGCAATAGTTATACCTATGCAAGACTACAGTTCATAAGATGTTAAAGAAATGTCTATGTTTTTCAAGTTACAAGTTGCAGCTATTTGCACGCTATAAAGCAGGCAGATAAATGTGCATGGGAAGAGCTTGAATATTCTGATATATGGTGGACTTTGAGACAGTAATGTGTTTTAACAATTAAAATTTAGTTGAGTCGATTAAGTGATGTAGTGTTACAAAATCGACTCCAACTAAATTTTAGCTTGAATATTGTTTAGACATGTGTAGATCAACAAATGGAGGCCACATCAAAAATGCACTGAATAGGTACGAAACTTGGAGAGTTTTTCTTTAATATGGAGCAGATTTCACATTTCTACCTTGTTTTGTTGATTTCCTGCAACCATGACTTTATGGTCATATTATATTTTACAGATGTAAAACTAATCATTTGCTTACAAACAGATAACCTTATGCATATCTTAATGCACACAAAAATATTATTTTCAACTTGCAGACTTATTTATCAATCAATTGATCACATTGCTTTTCTTCATCTTGAGCAATACCAAGTTGAATAGCTAGTACAAATAAGTCTATTCCTGGCAATGCACAATATAAAATCCACTCAAGATAATGTGTGTTGGGTTATAAACCCATTTCAAGTACAATTCACATACTATCTTTGGCATGATGAGACAACACAGCACAACAGATGTTCTTTTCTTCTTCTGTCACCAAGTCCTATGATGCTCCTGCATAAAACAAAAAAAGAAGACGAATCCTATAAGAAATTGGAATCATTGAGAAAATTATATATCTAAACGCAAGAAGTAATGTAAAAAAAAACATTGTCTAGTTATAAAAGGTGTCACTCTGAAAGTTTTGGGAATGGGCAACAATGAACTCTGATATGACAAAGCATGTCTTCCTAGTTTTGGATTGAACTTCAGATAGTAACATGCAAGATTGAGAGAGTATCAACAATGTGCAGCATCAGCACTTCTGTATATGTGCAAGCAGGTTTGCTGCACCATGTGCTAGAATGGACATCAAGCAAGAGCATTTCCCTAAAAGTTTTGTAGTCTCTTTAGGGGCGAGAGAATGTCTTGAAAGACTGCTTGGCATTTGGGGATCTTTGTCCTTCGCAACCCATGATTTATCAATGGTTTGCAGAGTTTAGAAGAGGAAGGGAATCCCTCAAAGATGAAGACTGCACTACAACAGCAGCAGCAGTGGTGCGGTGATATGATAAGATGATAATATTACTACAAATATCTTGAAAATGGCTAATGCCACAAAAATGTTGTTCAAAATAAATTGTGTTTAAACAGATCTACATATTTTTGTCTATCTCTCATAGGTTACCCGTTATATTAAAACTAACAAATTTTGTTCCAAATGAAGAGGATTTCTCAGGATGCCTAGAATATTTATTTGCCATTTAAGTATCTTAAATATACTGTTTTTTAGAAAATAGAAACCATCAAACATTTTTCTTTAAAATTTTTCTGTCATATCTTTGGAAAACTTATACATCAGGTTTTGATTTTATACAATCTTTTGTTTCTGAGTTATACTGTTTATGGACATACATGTTAAAAGTGTTTGATGAAATTTTGATATCAAATTTCTGGATGGACTGCAATACTTCATCTACCTACAAGGTGCATGGTGGAGAAGAGAAAATAAAATAAAAGGATAAAAACTGGCTAAATATTTTGATTAGAGTATGAAGGAAGTTCATTCTTAAAATACAAAAGATGTATCTGTAGGTATTGCATTAAACTCGGAGAGATCCATATTGATCCCCGACAGCCAGTGCGCTGTCTCAGCTGATAAGAGGTGTGTCTGCCAATAGATTCATGCTACGTAAGCATGATGTTATCCTTGTTGCAAGATGTAACAAGCATTCCTCAATGCAGTTTCAGTTGGCATCGAGTAGCCCTATTGCAATTGTAAATTAAACTACCGATTATTCGTGTGCAGATTATCCGAGTGCACATTATCCGTACACCCCCTCCCAAATTTTCTTTTAATGTCAGTACATGTTTTTTTTTTTTTAACTTGTTTCATTAATACTTACATGCTGATTAACATAGAAAAGCAGAACTTGTTTTTAATTTACACTGAACAGGCAGGCTGATAAGAATGGAAATGGTATTCTGATGTCATGCAGTGATCGTTTAAACAATGGAAACAGCATTTATTGTCAGTGGCAGGTTTTTTATTGCTGTTTCCCAAAGGAAAACTGTGCATAGAAATATAATAAACTTTTGAACAAAGAGTACATGTTGAAAAAAGCCTTTAAACGTAATTTCCTATTTTTTATATACGTTGTACCTTAAAAGCATTAAATCACAGGTTTCTCAATTATTTGCATTTATTTGATTATTAATGCTTCTTCTCCCCCATATTACTACAGGTAATCGAGAGTATACTCTATAAGCAGTGATGGCAGTGACTTTGACTTTAGAAGCAACAATGATGAGTTGAAAAGAGTCCCTGCCAAGCAACTGAGACATTTGGTGCTGTAGCCATTGACAGGACGAAGTGGCAACAGAGTGGCCATGAGGTCAAGGCGACTGTCAGGGATCACTATGGACCTCTCAGATGTTAATCCAGTATACTTCATGCTAGGTTAGTCCTCTGATTGCAACCCATGCTTATCACATTAGCAAATGCTGAATATATATATATTATCCTGTAGCTCTGGTGAGTTAAATGCAAGTACAACTCACTCAAAATGCTCATTGCTTTTACCAATAACATTAACTTTGGTTCTTTTTATAGATGTTCTTAAGTATCACATTAAAAATCTACATTCATTCTTAAGAATCTTCCATAAGACAATGATGGTTCAGACAAATGACCCTTAGAAAGTAGCAAACTGCACAAGTTTTGCTATAAAGAAGTGACATCTCAAACATTTCTTAGGCTTACCCATTAAACTAGTATGAATACTGCGAAGATGCAGTTTTCCTCTTCAGTTATTCTTCTAAATGCTGTACTCTGGAATGCTGAGAGTTAATCTGCTCGTTTTACTAGTTTCCAGGCCCCTATCCGATACCGCAGCCATATAAGGAACAAATCTCTACCCATCTGCAACCAGCTCCATACAGGAACTACTTTAGAACCTATGCAATCAAAACAGAGATTACTACTGCCAATACTTCTAAATGCATGAGTTTAACTTATTCATTGTGTACTTTTAATTTCAATATACCCCTCAATCTTAAGAATGAATTTAATCAAATTCTAAACGCAAACCCTTTTACTGTGGGTATACTAGGATTTAAAGGACAAAAGAAGAATAAGCAAAATTAGCAATGAAATGAGCAAAACTCCTAGTATGTTACATTCACATGATTTTATCTAGTCACTGTTAATTATTTTCATATATCTATGAAATATTCTTAAAAGTTTATTGTTCTATCTAATTTATCAAGTTAAAATATTCCATAAATAGTACACATTTTGCTGTAGGTACTAAAAGAATACAGGAGCCTGAAGCAAGAGTAAACTTTTTAAAAAATAAGATTGCTATGCTTTGAAACTATGTACTATTTCCATGACACTGAAAAAAACAAATGAATGGTGAAAGCACTTAAAAATGACAGCTGATAAAGAAAATCAAATAAATAATATACAATATCTTGGAAATGCCTGATGGTATAAATAAATCATTTTGAACAAATTGTTTATTTTAAAGAGAAATACATTTTTAAAATAAAGTTTTATGTTAGAAGTTTGAGTTGGGCCACAGTAACGCTATAATATCACTAGCAGATCATTTTTACCTGGACATGTTTCAAAGTGTGTTTGTACATTATCTTCAGCAGACTCCAACTGAGTCTGATGCATCTCATAGCTTCAGGGAACACCTTAATGGTGATTTACACATCGTAAATACTATATTCAGGTAATATACACACTATATGTGTATTAATTTGTTGAGTTGGTTTTTTAACACTACGTCACTTACATTGTTATTATGAGGGACTAGTTTCGAAAGCCTATGCTTTCATTTTCAACCTCATGGGTCCAACTTAAAAAAACCAACTCAACAAATTAATACACATATAATTTGACTGCCACTGTTACTAAATTCCTCCAAAACATCAATCAATATACACACTATTATCCCAACTATTGGATTATTATTATTATTATTATTATTATTATTATTATTATTATTATTATTATTATTATTATTAAATTGGTAATGTTATATTAACACCTTACCAAGGGTATGTGTTTTACTGTTCTAGCGGAAAAATTCACTGCCACAATCAGGATTTGAACACAGTTCTCTGCATGGTTGCTCTAATCATTGAGATACTCTGATAACATGTAGCGTGACATTCATACACAAATCAGTTGGAGGATTGAATGTCATACTGGTATGTTGTCACAGTAGCTCAATGGTAAGATCAACTGCATTGATAGCGGGAGAACCATGTTTGAATACCAGCTGTGACTCTGAATTTTTCAACTGGTTCTGACAGTAAAACACACACCCTTGGTAAGGTGTTAATATAACATTACCAATGTAATAATAAATATTATCTATGGAAGGAATTGACCAAAGGTAATTGGGATTATAGTACTTCAGGAGACATTAAGTCGAATTTCACTTTACCATTATTGTAAGATAATTCAACAGTACACACTGATATTTTGCAAAACTGTTAACCTTTACTTTTATAAAATTTGTAAATTTTTGTAACTGTTAGTGAACTACAGTATTGCTCAAATAGTCATTTCTAAATTATCAGACTTAACCTTCATACCTTCTATCTCTGTCCAATTAACTGCAACTTCTGATATAGGAATTTTTAACCGCTGAGCTATATATAAAAGCTCCACATCAAATGCCCTGTGGAAAAACATAACATGGACTGCATCAGATACATATTTGACAAAATAGTTACATACTTCATATTTGAAGCTCTATCTCAGAGAATTTAATTTTATGTAGTTCATGCAAATGAGCTTAAAAATCTGATATGTTCTATTCACATAACTTTCTATAGCTGTTATACAAACAACTTTCCTTAAAAAAGATTATTCTTTTCTCTACAACATGCTGATCAAGGTAAACATTAGCAGACATTGTCTTATTACTTGCTTACTTGTAAGTAGAATAGACATAAGGGAATACTCTAGGCTAAATCAATAGTCAAGTCTTTTAAAAGCTGGGCCTATGTGAAATAACTGAAGTTCATCAGCTAGCTTTGCACGACCTGCAGTAATACAAGAGAGATGAAACAAAACATCACTTTCCCTTTGAGGAAAGTTGTTTAAAATTAAAACCAATAACAAGAAATATCTCAAAAACAATCAGCTTTACATAAAAAATGTATATGACATTAATTATGATATCTACAATTTTTGTGGAGTAAGTGTTTGTCTATCTCTTACAGTTTAACTGTTATGCAAAATTCTGCAAAACTCATCCAGAATAAAGAGGTCTTTAGAAGCTTTTCCCAGAAAATTCAAAATATACAGCCATTTGTGAAGTAAATATCTTTAATATACAGTATTTTAACCAAAATCGTTTGAACCATTTTTTAGAAAAAAAAGATTAAAAAAAAAATTTCCATTTCAAGGGTAGTTTGGGGTGGGTTTAGTTGCTAACAAACAAATTACAGATAACAGTTGTATCACAAGAACCAACACAGAATGAATCCAAGGGAAACAGGATGTACATTTGCTGAAATTTTTTCTGGTTTCATTTCCTCAGCTTGCAATAGGGACAACTCTATTGACCATTTCATGTCACAGAGGTTTTAAATAATTTCTAGGAACAGTTTGGATCTAATACACTGTGCCTGGGAATGAGAAAGTTAACATTTGACCAAGTCTTCTTTCCTCTACTCAGGACCCAGGAAAGCTTCCTGTTTATTGTGAATGCTCACATCAATATACATACGAGGGTTGGGGCAAAAGTCATGGAAACTAGTTTTTTTCTTGTAGATATGTGAACGGATCACAAACGTATATGTGTTGTGTGGAAGTTCTGCCAGCATAGTGTGTATGCAGAACAACAGACGGCTCTGTGATAGCTGATAGTAACACAGAGAGGGCTGTAAAATCAGTCAGTTGGTGAGTGTCATGCGCGATGGAAGTAACCCTTGTTGAGCAGCTCACTTACATTAAAATAGCCATTCTTCAAGGGAGAAATGTGATGGACTATTACAGTGAATTAAAGGATGCCCTTGGGAATAATATCCTACCATTCCGTACAGTAGCACGGTGGGTAGAAAAGTTTCAGCAAGGACGTGTGTCAACCAGTGATGAGCAACGTTCGGGACAACCTGTCAGTGTGTGGACCGATGTGGCATGTGCTGTCATCAAGTACTGGATGAAGACAGATGATGGGCACTACTGGAGTTAGAGAGGGCAAGTGGCACCAAGAAACGCACCATACACAGGATATTGCATAATGAGTTGCAACTATGCAAAATCGCATTGCAGTGGGTACTGCATGCACTGACGGAAGTTCAAAGGTGGGTGTGCTATGAAATGTGCTCTGACCACCTTGCACGCTGGCAACAGGATGGCAATCAATTCTTGTCACAAATAATCACCATCGATGAATTTTGAGCCAGGGCATACAATCAAACTGAAATGTCAATCCACGGAGTGGTGACATGCTGGCTGGATTACCAAGGAGGCAGAAGTTCCGTCAGAATCCTTCCACATCAAATTGATGGTGATCGTCGCGAATGACGTTAGGGGGTGTCATTGTTTGCCACTTTGTTCCACATGGCAGAACAGTGACCACACAGTACTACAGGGACTTCCTGGTGCGATGTGGTGTATGGGAGAAACATCCACATCTTGTGGACAGTGTAATAATCCTGCAAAATCATATGAAGCAGAGTGTGTAGGGCAGCTACTGTGATGTTGGGGATGGGAAGAATTGGGGCACCCACCGTACTCTCCCGACATTTTGCCCTGATTTCATTCAAAAGATTAAGGAACCACTATGTGGTAGGTGGTATGCAATATGAGAGGACATTACTAATGCTGTGTGCAAACAGATGACCCGATTCACACATGGTGTGGCAGATGGTATTCAGTGCCTCCCACAAAGTTGGCAGTGTCTGGTGACAGTTGCAGGGGACTAGTTTGAGGATCTTTAGGCCCAGGTTTGTCATGTCAACTGTATGTGTACTGTATTGTCATTCTTTTGTACCCTGAAGGTCATATTGTCCTGTATACTACCGCAATAAATTAGTGTGTTACGATATTCAGGCTACTCACTGTCCACACATGTAGTTAACACCTTGTCCTTTTGTCTGTATATGTCACATTTTCCAACTGGACTGGTATCTTCAAGAAAATAAATAGTTGCCATGACTTTTGTTCCAACCCTCGTATAATGTAATATAAATATAACATACATATTTTAACTTTGTTGTTCTCATTCTGGTTTTCAATCAAGGTTATTGTCAACCAGCCTTTATGCTGTAATATTTATTATAATTGTTTTGATGGTGGTAGAATGAAAGAAAAGATCTCAATGGACATAGCTCTGCCACATTGAATGAAAACATAATTAATTAGTTTTGCATGAAAGAGAGGCACATAATGCACAAAGAGAAGGTTAAATAAGTTCACTACATTTGTGAAATTAATTACTCTAGATGACATACCATCTCTCCACATGCATGCTGCTAAAACACAGTCGAGCAGCTTCTCTTGTCAAAAGCTTGAAACCACACTGTGTGTCTCTGATACCCTGCACTGCAAACAGCCATACTAGGAAATGGAAGCCATACATGAGAAATGTACGGAAAAAGGAACGAGATGAGATTGCCCCCTCCTCCAAATGTGCTCGAGACCCACAAACAATTGCAGGCTTTGCTGCCACTTGATCTGGCGACTTCACATAGTCTCCTGGAATTTCATCAAAATATTATCAAATGTCTGCAAAGGTTTAAATAATCACTCCAAATAGAGTTTATCATTAACAATTAACAAAATAATCTTCACTCTCAACTAGACACATACCTTTAACCAATTCATTCAGACTCTCTTCCAATTTTTTTAAGTCTGAGAATTTTGTCGCTCCATCAGCATCTGCAAATAAAATCACTGCTCCTCTTGCGCTCTGAATACCCTAAAACAGAACAAACAGTGTTTTGGACAATGAATTTGTGGGTTTTTCTTTATCACTGAAAGGTTCCAACTGTTATGGACTGAGGTAGTGATGATTTACAAAAGAGTAAAGTTTTATACATTCACAGAGATTATTCATTACTTCTATTTTACGACATATTAAACTATTGGAAGTTTTTATATTCTAAATAGATCTAAGAAAATCTAGAATCATCCAAAATAAGATACAAAAGATATATGTTCCATAATTTTATACCTCAAATTTAATCGTTTTATGCAATCATCATCAATTAGTATGCTTGTGAAACATACAAGGAATTAAAAATGCTTCAATAAACACTGATGTAAGAAGAGCAAATGATTACCATAGAATCAGCGCAAATAAAACTAAACCAATAAGGAGCTCTATAAAAGAGGGATTGGTATATTACATAATTATCATGATTACTCAAATTTAAATTTGCTAAAATCATTATAATATAGAGAAGTACTTGTATATATTATCTGTACAAAATGAGAAAGCATCTTGGAGGTTACTAGAGGTGGCCGAAACACTGCATTGTCATTTGGTTTGCAAATGTGACTAAGAGAGAGAGTTAGCAACATAAACATTCTTTCTGATCACTTTTGCACAGAGTCCAACAGTGTAATATTTCATTTTTCTATGTTGTGTTGGCTGTCATAGGGAATTTCATACTACCTTTGCTCTATACACATAAGAACTATTACTTTTTACTTTCTCTACACATACTATGTACATAGTGTATAGAGAAGATATTGCACTCCACCCAAAAATTTGATACCGAGATTTCACCGCACATATATTGTTTAGGGTCCCCTGTATCCAAAAAAAGCATTTGTAGAAAAAGGTCCATGTGTCTGAGAACATGATAACTCAAAAACGAATACCAAACTTGGTATTTTAGTTTATTATCTTACAGGGATGCAAGATGAAGATTTTGAGAAAAATCCCCCCACCCTAAACTCCTATACATGGAAAAAATTTCGAAAATTTTTATTTTCTCAAAAATGGCTGTAACAATTTTGATTAAAATACTGTATATTAGATATAATTATATGGCAAATAAAATGTATATCTTGAATTTTCTGGAAATAGCCTCTGAAGACCTCTTTATTCTGAATTCTTCTGGTAAACCGTAAGACATAAGCAAAAACCTACTACAAAACAAAAAAAAAAAAAAAAAAAAAAAAAAAAAAAAAAAAAAAAAAAAAAAAAATGTAGATCACGTCAAAACACACAATATATGTCATATCAGGTTTTTTTTGTGGAATTGACCATTTCTGAGATGTTCCTTGTTATTTGTTTCAAATTCAAAATACTTTTCTCACATGGAAAGATGTAAACTCCTGGTCCTGCATAGAAACAGATTTAAACACATGGCAACCAGCTTTTAAAGGATTTGACTATTGTTTTGGCCTAGTGATTTTTTTTTTTTTTTTTTTTTTGTAGTTTAACGTCCTTTAACCTGGTTTGGTCATATCGGACGATGAATGCAATTGATATGATGCTCAAATGATCTCGGGGTCCATGGAGCTTAAAGTTACTCGACATTCGTCTTCTCAGGATAAAGGAAAACCCCGAAGAAAACCTTACCCGGGTAACTCACCCTAAGCGAGATTCGAACTCACGACCTTTTGAACGTGAGGCAGACATGCTACCACCACGCTACCCAGGCGGGCCCTAGTGAATTCCATTATTTTCCTTCTACTTACAAGGAAGCAAGTAATTAAGACAATTTTTGCTGATATTTATCTTGATTATCATAAAGTAGACAGAAGAATATGCTTTTTAACAATAATTTGTAACAGTAATGTAGAGAAAGTCAAGTGAATGGAACACATCAGATTTTTTATTTCACTTTCCTGACATGACATAGCATTGATGTTGTTTTGTTTGCCTTGGTCTAGCTGAGCCATGCGCAATGAGATTCTCAATGCTGCAGTTACCTCAGGCAATTTGTTGCAAAGGAATGCAAGTATCCTTGAATTACCATAAATAAAGAAACTGATCCGGATTATTTGCACAATGAATGAAAAGAGAACCGTAGGCTACAAATAATAATCACAATATTTCCAGGCTATGCATACATCACATACAGCTAGCGTCTGTTAACACTATGAAGGAGTTGCTTCCTTCCTACTTCCATGGTGCTTATGCGCATCAACAATGCTACACACAGATATTTATATTTTTGAATTTTAGCACTTACTTAAATTGGAATTATATTTTATTTCTCTTTAGACTTTTTTTCAAGGCAATCCCCGGGGCTCTGACCCATTAAATTTGCTTCAACAGGCACTCTTTCATCAAGTATTCTCCAAACTAATATGATAATACCAAGGTAGTTAAGTCATTTTAAATATTTCTGTAAAATCATTCTATAAAGTTCATACACATTGGCTGTGAATGAACTTATCTTTGGTCACCTGCATCTTTTCTATTGATATTGGGCATTCTCAGGGAAATCTTTCAATATACTTAATTAAAATTAGTTCCCTTGCAACACAACTAAAGGTTTACGTATTGGATTAATTGTTTTTTCACACAAGACGTGTATTGGACAGGAGTTGGATAGGTGCAGTCAGACTGAAAAATTCAATGCCTTAGCCGGGATTTGAACCACAGATCTCCCGAGTTGCCTAGGGAAAGAGCCACTGTTAGCAGTACTATTATGAGCAAAGCAGTTGAGTTCTAAGCTTTAGCCAAGTAAAGTGTCAACCTCAGCCCTTGATCTGAGGCTTATTAATTTATCTTCTTAAACAGTTTATTTACATGTGAAAATTGTCTTTAAACGTAAACCTTTAGATAGAGTCAGACTGAAAAATTCAATGCCATAGCTGGGATTTGAACCATGGATCTACCAATCTCCAGTCAGTTGCTCTGCCACTGAGCTACCATGGCAACATGCCAGCATAGCATTGAATTTCTCAACTGACTCGCATGTTTCCTGGTAAGGTGATCTCAAATTATTTTGAGATGACAACCCCAATGGCGACTTATAATGTTGTAAGGACTTAAAGTCCCAGGATTCATAGTATAGCCAACTATTATGGTCAATTGGTATTGGATTAATTAATAATTGACCATAATAGTTGGCTGTACTATGAATGCTGTTAATAAGCCTCAGATCAAGGGCTGAGGTTGACACTTTACTTGGCTAAAGCTTAGAACTCAACTGCTTTGCTCATAATACGAGGGGCATACTGAAAGTCACGAGCAACCCATTGTAAAAATTTAAATTTCAACAATGTAACAAAACAAATTGCAGGATCGTAATCTACAGACTTTAAGCCACATGTTGACATATTGTGACGTCATTAGCTTCTACCACGTGACCACAGACGGTGTTTGAAAAATGGCTGACATTGATGTTTCGTTTCGACAGCGTGCTGTCATTGAATTCCTTGTGAAAGAAAGAAAATCTGCTCCTGAAATTCATCTCAGACTTCAACGTGCGTATGGAGGTGTCTGCATGGGTGCCAGCAGTGTTAGAAGATGGGTGAAACATTTCAAAGATGGAAACACGAGTCAGCAAAATGCACCTCGTAGCGGGCGTCCTCGAACTGCCTCTACAGAACGCAACAGGAAAGAGTTGATGAGCTCATTACAGGAGAAGGCGTTTCACTGTGAATGAAATTGCTGCGAAACTTGGAATAGGTCATAGTGCAGTGCAAGAAATGATCCACAGCTTGGGTTATCGAAAGGTCTGTGCCCGTTTATTGACTGAAGACCACAAACTTCAGAGAAGAACCATTGCACAAAACCTTCTTCAGAGATTTCATAATGAAGGTGATGAATTTTTTTCATGTATTGAGACTGGAGATGAGAGCTGGTTCCATCACTATGAGCCAGAAACGAAACGTTATGGAATGGCACCACTTGAACTCACCATCGAAGAAGAAAGCGAAGACAGTGCAGTCTGTAGGAAAAGTTATGGGAAGTGTCTTTTGGGATGCACAAGGTTGCATTCTGGTTGACTTTCTTGAACCTGGACAAACCATAAATTCTGCCTGCTACATCAAGACACTTCTGAAGCCCCGTCGGGCTTTGCGTGATAAACGCCCTGGAAAGAGGATCATCCTTCAACAGGATAATGCGCATCCGCATACTGCCCGTGCCACTATGGAGAAGATCAGGGCATTAGGGTGGGAGCTCTTCCACATCCTCCCCCTACAGTCCCGACTTGGCACCCTCCGACTACCATCTTTTCGGTTCTGTGAAGGAACAGATGCGTGGCCAACGCTACGAGATGCTGGAAGATATTCGGAAAGCAGTGTGTCAGGGTCTGCGGGCAGCTGGAACGGAGTTCTATCACAAGGGCATTTTCAAACTTGTAGAACGTTGGGGAAAATGTGTGCAAAACAATGGAGACTATGTCGAAAAGTGAAAGAAAGTCTGTAGATTATGATGATGTATTTGGTTTCGCTTAAACATAAATATTAAGATTGTAAAAACAGTGTTGCTCATGACTTTCAGTATGACCCTCGTAGTACTGCTAACAGTGGCTCTTTCCCTAGGCAATTTTTTCTTCCATTGGTTGAGCAACATTGAACAACACTGTCTAGCTCTGCTCCACATTTTTTTCATTTTGTACAAATAATATTGCAGAACTATTATAATAATAATAATAATAATAATAATGATGATGATGATGATGTAACCACACCAACAAATCGTAGTTGACGTAGTGTTAAAAAACCGACTCAACAAATTAATACCACATATAATTTGACCGTCACTGTTACTCCTCCAAACATAAAAAAATCATAGTGTGTTGCAATTAAATCAAATGTCATGTGGTTTCAAGGTTTATCTGAGATTAACTTAAGATTAGTGTGTGTTTGCATATATGAACTTTATTCAAACAACATGTAAGATATCACAAACTGGGCATTTGCTACCTCTAATATCGCTATTCTTGTGGATTACACTAATACCGTTGGGTTGGCAGTTGCTTCCATGTATGCACAGTATTAACAAAATGGAAGGTAATAGTTCCACACTTACATCTTAATGTATATCTAGAAGCAAGATGGTTTGGACAGAAAATGCATGTACTACACAACTTAGAAACTGATGTGAACGCTTTTTAGGATGCTTTCTTTTCTAAGAAAATCAGTGTAATGTCAACAAACTATGCTATCTAGCAACTATTGCACATGTGCAATAGAGGATAACCTGGCAAGATCCCTTGGCAATGCCTATTTTGAAGTACACTGTCTCAAAACATGTTCACATCTCTTCTTTAAAAAACATCCCTCTGCTGTGCTTTGTGACTTTGGCATTGCCGTGCCTTTCATTCAATATTGGCAGCTCTTGAGTATGTACAGCAGTCATGAAGTGCTACCATCAACCAAAGAGTGAAGTAAGTTTCTCTGGGTAAGTGAGCAACAAAGTAGAAATAGAGCAATTTGTTGACATATCACCATGGTTTTAATATTGAAGAAAAGTTTTTTAAGTTTGCAGGATTATGTTAAGAACTTTAATTACTATTATCTTCTCTTAAATCCATTATTATATGCAGTTTCCTTCACTAAATTACTATCTTTACTAAATTATTAAGATGGTAAGTATCCAACTGCTGATGGGTACTGTCGAATGAAGACTATTAAATTATTTGATAGTTACTCGGGTATTCAGTTTTAAAAGGTTAATGTACTATTGGCTAATTGTAATTGACAGCCCCCAACAACTTTGAAAGTCTCTTTTATCACTGAACCAAATGCATTCAACCAGCAGATATAATGCCAATCCCATTCCTGAGAGTACAAAGTAACTACTTTTTATTTTCTTTATTTAGTAGTTTTGCCAATTAGTATAAACATTACACTAAAGATGCTACATACCAACTACCAAGCAAGAAACATAAATATGCAGTTGGTCTACTAGGGCATACAATTTGTCTAAACATGTGCAGATATATTTGTAATACTGCTCGAGAGGTCTCTATTTTGTAATAACTACACCAATCACCCACAGGAGAGAGGTGGGGATTGTTGTGTTGTAAATAAAAGCCAAAAACATTCATTTGAAACCTTGATGCAACCTTTTTTTTACTTTCTCTACATGTCCTATGTACAGTATATAGAGAAGATATTGCACTCCACCACAAATTTGATACCAAGATTTTGCCAGAAATACACGTTTTAGGATCCCCTGTATCGAAAAAAAGCATTTTTGGAAAAAGATCTGTATGTCTGTAAACACGATAACAAAAAGTCTGTAAAATACCAAACTTTATATCTAAGTTTAGCATCTGCCAAGGATGCAACACAAAGATTTTGAGAAAAATCCCCCCACCCCAAACTACCCTTTACATGGAAAAAATTTCAAAATTTCAATTTTCTCAAAAATGGCTTTAACAATTTTGATTAAAATACCATATATTAAAGATATTTATAGGGCAAAGAAAATGTATATCTTGAATTTTCTGGGAATAACCTCCGAGGACTACCTTATTTGGAATGAATTTTGTTAAATTTTGCGTAACTGGTAAACTATAAGAGATAGAAAAATACTTACCGCATAAAAAATGTAGAGCTCGTTAAAATACGCATTTTATGTTGTATACATTCTTTCATTTGATATATTCCTTGTCATTAGTTTCAGCTTTAAAATACTTATTCTTTTCTCATACAGGAATTTGTCAACCCCTGTCCATACAAACAAAGCTACTTTAGCAACCAGCTTTTAAAAGATTTGACTGTCAATTTAGACTATGGTTTTCCCTTATGTTTCTTCTACTTACAAGGAAGCAAGCAATAAGACAATATTTTGTGTTAATGTTTATCTTGATTAAAATTAAAGTATATAGAAGAATAAGCTTTTTAACAATGTAATGCAGAGAAAGTTGTGTGAATTGAACACATCAGATTTTTTGCATAACAGAAGTTAAAGTTTTAGTAATGTTCCTCCTTTATGTTTCCTAGCTAGTTAATAAACAACAGCTACTGTAGCTCCCCACTTGTTCGTGTATTAAAATCGAGAAGCACATGTTCACATGGAGCTTAGAATATTAGCTATGCCTTTCCCTCAATTAAACCCAAAATATCCTGTAGCCAAATTTAGGACTGAATGCTGCAAATATGAATAAGAACAAGGTCTCCTATATTACAAAGAAATAATCTTTAGCTTATTCATTTTAATCTCTCATCAAACGGATAAGAACAAATAAATACAATATAGCCTCAAATTTCTGAACCATAACTGCACATAAATCTAAAACAGATAGATAACCTTAAAAAGGGAAATATATTTTGTTATATATCTTTATTTAAAAAATATAAGAGTTACATTTCAGATTGTATGTACTAGTCTAATTAAGAAATAGTATACTTTCACAATCCGATATTCATAGAATTATTAACTACTCTAATTATTAGAGAGTAACTGCAAGCAATTCTTCTTAAAAGTGCTACAACTCCATTAGTTGAATGTCTTGTCCTCTAAAATGTTCTTCTGTATGATCCCTAATCAGTTCAGTAGAGTTTCTCATCTGGATATATTTTTAAAATGTGGTTAGATCATCATAACACTTGCTTTTAGGTCTACCTCTTAATCTAGGTTTGAAAAGTTATATTCTCTTGATAACTGCAAGAAATTATGTGTTTTAATATTGCAAAATAATTTGCACTTAAGTCTCTTTTATATTACTCAAGGGGTAGAACGCCTATTACATTATACTTTTAAATCCAAATAAAAACTGGTTACTGTAGTTACTTATCTATGCTATTACTTCATGCATTTTGTGAAAATAAACAGTTTTTAAAACTGAATGAAAAACCAAATCCTTCAATGGTCATTTCTCACTATCATAATACATTCAATTGTCGAAAACATTCAATAGTAAATGTCACTATATGCAAGTACTGCTGGGAAGAGAAATAAGCGGAAGGTCTGTTTATATTATCAAACAACAGTGCTGCCTTAGTAAGCAAGCAATCAACATGACACTAAACATAGCAAATGATTATATCTCGATTGATAGTCTCTCCCAAACTTGTCAACCCTTTTGCCCAGGATGATTGAGATTTTCATTGTGCAGATACCTTGGCTAAGCCTGTCAATCATTTTGGCTCCAACTGCTCCTAAAAATCTTCCCTCACCTATACTCTGTGACTTATGAATCCTCAAAAGTCATTTAAGCTGAAGTGTGTTGAAAATGTGATAAGAATGGGAGATTACCACTGATGTCTTTACAGTGCTAACATTATAGATTTATAAATGGAATGTTATGTGGAGAGGGAATTTGCTTATTTATCAATGAAATAAAAACTGTTTATACCTGAAACATAATACATACCAATCGCACTGCTCCTCCTTTCCCTCTGTTTGTTTCAAGTTCCAAAACCCTTACAACTTCAGGGCCATATTTCTTTGTATATTCTCTTGCAACCTGAGCAGTAGAATCTCGACTTCCATCACTGACAACAATAACTTCGTACTTCAAATCTGGTTTGCAACTTTCCAGATACTGCAAACATTCATCTAACATAGGAGGCACTAAAATAGAACGTAAAGCACACTGATTTAGAAAAACTGAAGGCATGTAATGGGTTTTATATCTTTTATTAATGCTGCACCTAAACAGCAGACTACAGTACTTACAGCGCACTTCTTCATCAAAGGCTGGTACTACTACACTTAGATGAATGCTCCAAGGTTCAAAAAGATTAGGAAACTCTATATCATTCTCCGTCTGAGGATCCAAAAAGTATCTTTCCTTTTTGGAACGTTGAACATTGGGGTATGGCTTTGTTATTATTATAGTGATAATGCAAAGCTGAAAAAATAAAATTACACTTAATGATACACATTATATTTCAGGTTAGAAGTCCAACTAAATGAAAGGCAATTTTGATCTACAAAGTGACTGACTGCTCTTTTTGTTTAGAAACGTATACACTTACAAATAAATAACCACTAATTCAATAGATATATTTTACTGTATAGTAAATTGCTAATAGCTGGTGGTAACACCACATTTTGAACATTTCTTGCGAAATAATCATTTAATACATATAAAAACACCAAGAGTTATTTACACCGGATAATCTTACCAAGAGAGAGGTGACAGACACTGACACTGCTCCAATAATGAATATGGATAAAACATTTAACTCCATTTCTGATATATACCGAAAACTGAACAGTTTTTACATTCCACGCAGAGGTAAATCTGTACAAAAACGCCACGTACAAAGTAGGTACACGTGTAGCATATTTACTGTCAGCCGCTCTCCTATCTATTGCTATCCATCCTTGTTTCTTTCTTTCTTTCTTTCTTCTTTATCTTGTTTTTGTGTTCCCTTTCTTCTTGTTCGAGTTCAATTCACATACTGCCAACAGAGACAAATAAAGTGCAATAGTCCATAAGAGAGTTTTGTCCTGAACTTATTCCTCAAAATGGTTAAATAACCTATTTGATAGATACATGTCGATTTCTATATGCATAATGGCGATAATACTTTACTAATTCAAAATACTCACTATGTTACATGCCACATTTTTGTTGTTAAGGGGCATACTTGTTGTCATTAGCTGCCGTTCACGTCATATCACATGAGCGTAGGGTCATCTCATGCAACAAGCTTCTGCCATTTTCAGTGAAAAGACAGTTTTCGTGAGGCGTGAAACCGTGAGCTTGCTTTCGAAATGAGAATTGAGGAACTGATAATAGAACAAGTGAAGCAACACGATGTTCTATACGATACAAAGTCGTTTAATTACAAAGATCAGTACGTACGACAGCAAGCATGGGAGGAAATAGGAAGAGAGTTGAAAGTAACAGGTTGGTTCTAACCGTAATGTAATTAGCCAATTACCTTATTATTGATGACGTTTTAACAGTAGTATTTGCTCTGTGTTTTATTAATGATAGTATTAGCTACTAGAAATGCACATTCGGAAGATACAATTAAAGGAAATTAAATAAGAAAACCATAAAAATTGTTGACAAATAAGAAAATTAAAAAATATTTTATTGACGGTGTCAAACGCCTGTGTCGCAACTTCATCCCGCAAAAAATAAATAAGAACAAAATAAATGTAAACGCATTAAGTTATAATAATAATGATAATAATAAAGAGACGTTTGCCTTCCCTCACCCCATTATAAAAATAAAAATTGCGGCTGAAGAAGAAACAGCCATAGGACGAAATAAAGCTAGGGTGAGATAAACCCAAGGGCGAAATAAGCACTAAAAGCCCAACAGTTTACCTAGCACCACCAGTGTGTCGGAATTTCGCCCGCAGGAATTTTGTAAATGTCAATAAATCTACAATATAGGTCTGTAGCTTTTAAACACTTGAAAACAATCGGGCTGGGTAACTGTCCTGTGAGCAGAAGAACTAGAACCTATCCACCCAGGCCGATAACAAATAGGAAAGTGGAACAAATAAAAAGTAAATTTCTAAGTCTTAGCTGATTATACATTCTTGTGTTAGTTAACCACTGTGAAGCATATCGGTATGTTAACTAAAACACTGCTAAAGCTCTACTCGGTGTTTCGCAACCTACCGCGTTACCTCCTTTAGCTTTGGCCAGGCAAGTGACTCTGTTACTGAGTAACTACTTAATCCACCCTGACCATACAGTGTTTTGTTGATTTAACTTAATTATCATTGAAATCTATATTATCGCAGTGCATAATATGATCTGATCAATAACAACCTCATCTTGATTCAGTATCACTTTGAAATAATAATAATAACATTAATAATAATAATAATAATAATAATAATAATCACAGCTATAAGCTTATATGTTACCACCGCCGAGGATGCGCAATAATCTATTTCATTGACATGAATTTAATTATCCTACTGCCTGCAATGACCATATTTTAGTTGTTTTTGAACTAAATAAAAATTACGGCAAATTTGTAGACATATCATTAACATTTAGGTTTAAGTTGTCAGCGTAATTTATTTCGTTATCTTTGGTCTAATGCCGCAAAAACAGACCGCAATAATAAGGTTAAACACATGATTGATTGTTTAACGATCCCTTTTCAAGCTCCACTTGCTTTCGAAGCAGCGGTTGAGAAAATTACAGTTCTCTCTTTTTCAACTTAAAGATAAAGTCGGGAATTTACTATATGTTTTATTGGAAGTGGGTTATTCATCATCACAGTAAGGTTTATTATTCCTGTAACTCATTGACATCCATTACAAATATAAATATTTTAAAATGCACGTAGCCTAGCGGTGTGTTAACTGCACTATGCCCTTTTAGGTACCAAATCGCACCTTTCTTAGTTTGCTAATCGCAAATAAATACTGTAATTGAGACCCAAGTGCATGAAAGGTTTCAGTTCCTTCAGACATGCTAGCGCCTTCGACATATATGGTTAAAAAGTAGGATATTTTAATTTACTGTTTTCCTATTTAATGTAGTACATGCTGCACACAAAATGTTGAACAAGCTTCTGTTTGTCGTGCATCAAAATAAGAAAAGGAAGGGGAGCTATTAAGAAATGTAATGCAGTAACATGTAACTAATGAATTGTAAAACTAGTGATCAGCGTCCTCATGTGTAAACACAAAAATTAAAAAAAACTATTAATTATGCATTTAATCCTGCTAGGCAAAGAATGTTTTCACAAAATGTCACCAACCCAAAAATCCTTTGCATAGACATAAATTTTTATTATTTTCTCAAAAAGCCATAAATGTTTTGTTTAAAAATTCATATGTTTGGAACATACTAGGTGAGTCAGCTGCCCCTTATTCTCGAGTTTCATTCAATCCGCATTATATACTCTAACATGAAAACATCGACCCCATTACTAGGTTCTATCCACGTATTTAACATGGATGTTAAATACTCGATGAAATCAGTACTAATGTAGATGTTATCGCATCACCTTTTAAGATTAGACAGCTGATGTTTGCACCGCTGCAAAGGTTCACTGGGACCAACGAATACTACATGTTAAAGGAATGTTGAACTCTAAAGTTACTAGATAGCTCAGTTGGAACGAGCGCAAGACTCCGAAGTGATCTGTTTGCTGTGAGGGTGGTTCGAATCCCCTGTATCTACTAATTGTTTTTACCGTGTAATATTCACAAATTACAATTATTAATCTTTTTCATTTTAATTGTTTTATTTGTTTTATGGAATTGTTTGATGTTTCATTATTGGTGAACTACAAGTAGCTAGTTGTTTACATATAACTATAGGTAGGTGAAATTGAAATAAGAATCATTTATACCTAGGTACACATTTGAACACAGAAAAGAAGGAAATTGCATAATCAGAGCTCAACATGGAAGTTAAATACAAGTTTGCAGACATAGAATTATTGTGCCATTAGAAATGTCGTTTCATATTGGTATTTTTTGTGGCGCTGGAATAACCCTTTTTCTATTCTTGGAACACGACTCCTCTAACGAAGCAAGTGCTCGAACTGGAGACCTTCTTGGGTAATGCACGCATGGGCACGCTGTTGAATGGAGCCTCTGACTCGGTGTAGCATGGCAGGTTAGGCCACTGTAATACACTGGCGAAGGGATTCTGGATTCTCTAGCTCCTCTGCTCAGGTGATTTGGCAGGCCAGGAGACTGGTCCTGGGCTTGTTATCCAATGACCAGGATGTGCAGCATTCAAATGATTGCAGACGATCCTCGACCGATGCGGAGGAGCGCCATAATGTGGAAACCACGTCGCCATTCGCTCCTGCAGTGGCACGTTCTCTAATAATACGGATAGCTCATTACGGAGGAATTCCAGGTAGGGTACTCTTGTTAGATGCCCATCGAAGAATAATGGTCCAATAGGTGGTCTCCTAAGATTCCACACCAGACATTCACTCCTCATTGCTCTTGGAATGCTGCCTCCCTTATCCAATGAGGATTATCAACACTCCAATAGCGCATATTGTGGCGATTTACGGTTCCATTGTTGTGGAATCCTGAATCGTCAGAAAACAGGATCCTGGATACGAATCCCACATCATTTACTACTCACTTCAGCAACCATTCAGAAATGGTCACTCGAGCTTCAAAAATCTCTCCCTTGAAGTGCTTGGTGTAGGTGCAAACGATAAGGATGAAACTTATTAGTGTTCAATATTCGCACTACAGAAGATGTTCACCTCTTAAGCATCTGCCGTATACTAGTATGCGGATAATCCTGGATGGCGTTCAATGGCTTTCTGCATTAACACCCGATGTTACTGATGCGTGTCTAACAGGAGGCATTCTCGTAAATGACTCTGTTACACGCAGACCCTTCCGGGGTGTTTGCTGTTGGTTGTCTATTCGAATATCTCTCCCGGTGTAGATGCTGAGCCGCTTGTGCATGTGTTCTTGTTTTTCCGTAAATCAAAAGCATATCTACGTACTCGTCTGTCGAATACATAATGAAAGACTGGCACAAAGTATCGTGTGACAGCATAGTGTGGAAAATGAAGGGGGTCGGCATTCATAACAACACACTGTATCATGCCAGTCCATTGGAGTAGACTTCACTAAACGTAATTTACAAACTGCAGCCAACCATTAACGATTTAACTTATAATTGCCCTGACCTCACAGGTACTTGAAAATTAGATTACTGTAAATTTGATTTCCAAGTTTTGATGAGCTATATATATCTCGAACCTGTCATTAGAGGTTAGCGCACAGGACATTTCATAATCCTATACAGCTATTTCGAGAGTTGACTGAACGCACGCTCCGCGTTCAATAGTATGGCATGTACGCCAGGAGCTATATCTTTGCCGCCTCGCGAGTTATCGTGCTTCATTTGGCCTTTTGATCCGACTTAATCACTTGCTGGGCGTTTTAATATTATTACTTAAATGGCAAAAGCTCTTATGCATGTTATTTGAGATGCAGGAGATATACTTCACGCAATAATCTAAATAAACCGTTGTTTAATAACATGTCTTTTTGACTGTACGGATCCACGGTGCATGAGGCGTGTCCCTAGTGTTTATCTAATTTTTGGCAGCCTAAGTACAAGATTCCGCCATTCTCTTTTTAGCTGACGTTGATAGTGTACTGATATGATAGGTCCAGTTTTCCAAGACATTTACTGAATTACGTTGCTATGTATACTCTAGTAAAATTGTTGTAAAATCGGCTGAAAACCGGAATTCGCTCTCAGTAAACGAGTCGTATATTTTTTAGGTGTACTTTAGCGAGGAGTACGTTCTGTCCCTAAACTTCTGTTCCTCTGAATTTTGCGCATTCCTCTCTCTAAGAACGTCAAGCAATTCGTTTAGGTATGCACAAAACTGAACTACGGCGCACTTGCCGTTTGATGGGTGGCTTACCTTTCAAAAAATTAATGGGCGACTGACTCACCTGGTATACTAGTTTGCATCTCATGAATCCCCAAATTTAAAACATCCCTGAATACACCTTTCAAATCCCTCACGATACATAATCTAGTATACTATTTACATTATGTTTCTGTATAGTTTATAAAATGAGTTGATATGTTGCTGAAAAAATTACACTCATCTATATGATAAAAACGTAAAGAATCGAATCAGTCTTGAAACGTTTATAATATTGCATTATGTATAATAATTAGCAACTACCATTATATTTACAGTACATGTATTGTAAATTAATGAGTTGAAAGAAAGTTGTGTTAAACATAGGATTCACGTTTATGTTGTGCCCATGTATACTTTTTACTGCACTGGAAATTTTGAGAGTTTACTTTGCAGAGCCAAATAGTCAATTGTTTCGTGTGCAAAATCTCTGAAACGTTCACGAAATCAACAATCAGCATTTTGTCCCCTTCGTCCACTGAGACTGCGTTAGAGAAAATTAAGCTTTTCGACGCAAACGTTATGAACTTGTTGACTAACAATGTAAAATAGATAAATAAATAAAATAAAAAATTTACAATTTAACAATCCCCTGAATTTCTTTATATATGCATAATACAACGCAGTAATCATATTTCCATGATTCGATTCAAATTTCGCCTTATGCATGGGAGTCAAAGTGCCTCAAATCACTTATCGTGTTAATTTAAATTAATTCAATCGTGTAGTTTTTCACGTTTTCCCCTGGTGCGTCTTCAGACCACACCATTTGAAGCTCGAAAACTCATTAAATGTTTGCATCGATGTATTCAAGAGAGGGGACTTTGAATTAGTGTTACTCTAGGAAGCCACTGTAGAGTACTTTGAGGTGGTGTTTTACGTTAGTTATCTCCTTATCGAATGTAGATATCGTTTTCGTTTAGATCAACCTTGCTATCTTCCATTTTCTGGAGAACACGTAATGACATTAGGATCTTCATCACATCCATAAACCCACATAGACAGTCCGGGTTCTCCGTATGTGAGACATACGATGGACAAAGCGGAGCAGGGGCGGGTTTTCACCGGTTTCCCTGGCCATCTCACTCCACCAGGGCTCCATCTTCATTTCATATATAATTAGTGTCATTGCCTGCGGTGCCATAGCAGTAAAAGTGGACGTTAAACAGTATAAACATCCATAAACCTCTCCTTATTTTCCTGGGTACTGATCTGCATCTATATAACTTAACTAGGGACATGCTTGTCATAAATATCTCTAAGAAGATCCATAACATTTCTGCTGGTGGTTGTTTCTTAAGGAAAGAAGAAACTTTTCGGAACAGAAACACTTCTGCGGGTATCTGAAGAATTACAGATATAAAGACAGCCATTGGTTTGTTGTTACTCAATATTTGATGATATTCTATATCGAAATCAACAGGATTTCTTTAGAGAATCAGTATTCATCGCTAGTGGCACCTTTTAATAAACCTCATCAAATTAGCCAAAGTATTACTGCTAATCACACTTTGAATGCCACCGAATATCATTTTCGAGTTATCACCCCAAATGCCACACCCTGAATTTGCAGAATGTTGAGAGAGCCAATAATGTAATGTTCAATAGTTTATACTGTTTCGTTTGACTTAATTGCAGTCTTTATTCCTTTAGCTGATAACACCGTCCATTTGTTATAATCAAAGTAGTGGATGATGAGGAAGAGTGTTGTATCATTAAGTGTTGTATCCCTCCAAAAAGTCATAATCTATCAGATATTTAAACATGCAACCTAAGCTATTTGGAGATAAAATTACTTATATTGCTTTAATTTCAGTGCGCCAATGAGTGATATTTATCTATGTCTTGAAGTCAGGGAAAATCATTCATAGCAGTAGCGATACATGAATGTGTACTGTGATATGACTATCCGAACTCGAAACTCCATTCCAGAGAAGGCGCCTACCCTTATGTAGCTTTCCAATGGAAGTTTCCATTGGGGTCAATGCCTTGTTTCCTAAAAAACCTCTCCCCTTCATGCGAAGGGCGGGAATGGATTCCCACTTATGCGCGATACCCCAAACGAAAGAAGACTACCAAAAAACCTTGGTTAGGACGAAAGAGTTTAAGTCCCGTGCTAGCGCAGGCTATTAACAAATAGCATTAGGGAGTCTCACAACCCTCTAGACATCTCTGCCTACACATACTCAATCTCCCATGTACATCGGAGCCAATCCAATCCGAACAAATCGAGGGGAGGAGCGCAGATATTCTAACGGAAGTATTAAGCCTCCTAACGGTTCACAGAGCCCACACCATACCTAGAGCTTCATAGACAGCTTAGCCCTTCTCACCCGCCCCCCTCTCAAATTGGTTTTGGCTGATGAACTCGCGTCATCAACTCATTTCATGTATGGATCTGCGTATGCGAGATCATTTGCGTTATGGTTTGACAAGAAAGTTGAGCAATGAGCCATAATTATTATTCTACGTCCCATTCAAATCTTCCCGTACGGGAACGTGAAACCTCTCCTAGACCTTATCACAAATACATTTATCTTATTCGACGTAATGAGAAGTTGCCTTAACACAAAAACAGCAAACGAAGTCTACAATAAGAAATTAAGTTCTAAAGAGCAATGATTGGTTAACAGCCGGGACCGAATGCCTCGCCATATTCACATGTGTAGCTTAAGATAAATAAATACGTAAATAAAATAAAAGGTAGTTTGGGATAGGGGAGTTTCATGAAAAGCTCATGCCGCATCCTTCGAAGGTGCTGGATTTAAATGCAAATATCGGCATTCTTGTGATTTTACGCTTTTTATGCCATTCACATAGATATCGCGAAACTTTTTCTAAAAGTGTCATTTTGAATTTCAGAGCTATTAAAACATATTTTCAGTGAAACCTGTTACAAACTGTTTGGGTGGAATAAAATACTTCATCTACGTACATCAGATAACTATTGCATAATGTTTAAAAGGGCAGGAAAGACAATAAGGGAAATGTTATACAAAAAAGCACCAAGTTAAGCTGCCAAACTTTATTTCTACTATTTCTGAAAATACGTTGCTATCCTCTACAGTCGTCCTCCTTGGTCTAGGGATAACATGCGACCGTCTGGTTCCCAGGGTCACTGTTTCGAACCTGGTGAACGATGGATTTTTTCGGGTGTAAAAGTCCTTAGAATGCGTTCTTTCGGAAGGAAAGTAAAGCTGTTTGTCCCATGTCGTTATATTTGTAGCCCCTAAAAGAATCTCAATCCTGATAAACAAGCAAAATTAAGCGGTCTTTCACGTCCTACAAAATGAGAAGCTAAGAAACGTAGCATTCGTCCATAAATAAAACACAATTATTGTTTTCATCTCCAATATGTAGTTCAGTAGGTAAAGTATGCTTCTTTTCCTCCCATTTTAATATCGCTTTTATTTTCTTACAGCTGAAGCTGCAAAAAAGACCTGGAATACACTGCGAAGATGTTTTTTAAACGCAATTAACAGACGACGTAAAAAAAGTGGTGAATCAGCTAGGAAAAGTATACCTTGGAAGTATGAACTTGAAATGTCATTCCTTTTACCTTTCATAGACACAAGTAAGAATCAAAGCTACAGCCAAGAAGAAGGTGATATACCTCTTCGTGAAAATGTACAAACAAATGAACTAAAATATAACATCATTAATAATGAAACAAGCACAAACTTTGACCTTCCTAATACTATACCGCAAGAGGAATCTTCACAGAATGCACAAATAGCTAGAGGGTATAGGACAGAAGTGTGTGACAATCCGGTCAGTCCAGTAGTAGGCACAATGAAGGAAGCTAATATTCTGAGAAAACCTAGATGTGAAGAATGGCAATCAAGAGAAATGGACGAAACCGACATGTTTTTCTTCAGTATGGCTAAAATGACCAAGAGACTCCCTCTGCTCGAACAAGCAAAAATCAAACTTCAGTTAAGCAAGGCCGTTCTGCAAGCGCAGATAAAAATTAGTGAAAGCATGGAACACGAACGCCCTTCCTCAGCCTGTTCAGCATCGTCAACATCAACACACTTTGTGCAATATGATCCTCAGATATCCATTCAAACTCAGCAATAACAACAGTTCAGTGAGCTATGAGTATCAAATTTTAATAATTTCAAATTAATGCAGTGAATAATGACTGGTTCTTTTATTTTTTAAAACAAGGACGGATTAAATGTATCATTTGTTTTGTATATATAGTTTCGAAAAGGGGAAAAAAAAAATGTTAACAGTGTACTATAAACCATATAATGTAGATTCCGGACTCTCTGATCGTACCTTGAAGATGCCCAACGAAGTTATGGGCGCAATGAAAGTAAACTTTCATCTGTTGGACCACGGCCTACAAGTCCGGAATCTACATTATATGACATGAACGCCGGCCGTGAAAGCCTTAGTAGTTAATGTGTTTTATGTCTTTAAAGCAACGTTTAATATGTTAAAGCAGTACTAGTTTATGATAATTAGTTGTTTCATTATTGCTTAGAATGAACTTCAAAGCCTAAGTATTAGCTAGGAGATGAAGAAAAGTCTAGCGACATATCGAAACAATTTAGGGAATGAAATTTCAAATTTTTATACTTTTGTATAAACTCAATTTTCATTCAAATTAGTTAAATATTTTAAAAGATACAAATTATATCACAAATTTTATCAGGTGAATATTTCGTTGCGTAATGAAAATGTGCCACACCCACCAATAATTTAAGAATGTTAATGTTTTGTTTATTTGTTGCGTTAATTGTTTATTTTTAACTGTGAACCACGCACAAAAGCTTTAAGCGTTGAACTATAATAATTTTCATTGGTGTTAGGATAGTTGTATCGGCTGCTAAACTAAAATAAATACTTCTGCACATTCTGGGGCATTTTAGCAGTGTTTGAACAAAAACTAAGACGTGTGGAACACTTTGAAAGTCTGAAAATGTAATTTTGCGAATACTGATATTTTATAAGCATGTTAGGAAACAGGTGTATTATGCAACATTTAAATGGCTGTGGAGATCGAAGATAGAGGGAGTAGATAAATTATAATTCTCTGTGCATCAAGATTCATATATCATATTCATTGCGGGAAATTGGACGAGTCTCTCGTAACTAAAACTGAGGTTGAGTTACTTAAGCTGAACATTGTTTTAAACGGTTCAGATGAATAGTTTCGTAATCTGAATATATTAAAAACTAACTTCAGCCTATGCATTGAACCTATTTCTTCATGGTTATTTTGGTCTGGTGTGATACTTTGGTAGTCATTACAAACCAGTCTTAACAGCGTTCTAAGTTTTTTTGTAGTTTTTAGCATGTGATGCTTGAATACATAGAGGTACAGAGAAGATAGATCGGAGTCGATGAAGGACACGGTTGCCTCAAATACTCTCCAATGGACAGGCCTATGGGTAGTGAGTGTTATTCTCATCAGCGTTTTTTATTGAGACATAAAACCTTAAGGTAAGTATAGAGATTGTTGTAATGCTTGTTGACAACTTTTAGGAGCAACAGATATTTTTCAGCTATATTTCCTCTTTGCTCTTATACTGTTATACAGCGTTACAGACCAAGGTATTAAATAACGCCGTTTTGATCAGTTTAAGTGTGGAGGTATGTTTTAATGTTTAAGACCCGCTTTTACTATGGCACCGCAGGCGATGACACTGGTGATAAATGTAGCACCGGTGGAACGCAATGGCGGGGGAAACCGGAGAAAACTCGCGCCTGCGCCGTGTCATTCGCATGGGACCAAAACCTGACCGCCTTGGTGAGACTCAAATGGTCTAATCACTCGGCCTCGGCGCAGCCATGTGTAGATAATTTACATTCTTGGGATACACTTGGAAACAAAGGCCCAACGCTTCTGCCGTTTAGAAATACCACCATTGTAGGAATAAAATATGTCTTGATTGTGACGATGCATCCTTGGATTATTTATACTTCCAGAGGAACCACAGAGTCCAATATATATATATATATATATATATATATATGTGTTTTTTTTTTCTTTTTTAAGTTCTACGAGGAAAGTATCCTTGTTGACAGGCGTGTGAGACAACTGATCGATCCTTGGAAAGTATTATGAGCTTTATAATCGAAGTGTATCAACATTTGTTTGTGGTCAACCTTGATATTTCGCTTTAAAATAGGGTAAAAACACCATGGAGCAAACAGATGCTTGGCCTACACATTGGTGGAAACAACCGAACCATGACCATCACAATAAAACAATAAACTGAGGCCTCGAATTATTGGGATGAGCAACAATTCAAGCTACCTTGCTACGTTGTTTACTTTTCTTGATACCACGCCTTTCTAATCCAGCAGGCAATATCTGCCGACATACCGTCATGCTGGTTTATGTTGGTTAATAACCAACAACTTGTATTTTATTGGAACCAAAATGTGCCATTCTATAGTGTTTCCTAGACACATCGCTTGGAAGAACTGAAACCTCTCGTGCAGAAGAATGTAGAAGATAAGCACATGTTGCAGCGTTGATGTATGGCATTGTTAACTGTTTGGTGTGCTTTAGAGGTGATATACATTCATATGTTGCACACAAAATTCTACGAGCCTCCAGAAGCATGCTTCTGGTATCATTTTCGTCGCCAACAGTTAATAAATAATATCGCTTGAGGTTAGTATTTGGAAAGTCTGGTTCAAACCCTTTGGGGCCTTTAAACATATAGGGGAGGTCGCTAGACAAAAGCTTACCCTATTGTTTATTTTCTGAATTGTTATTCTTCATGTAGGCAGGCCATGTCTTAAAGGTAATGTCCTAAGAGAGAAGAAAAAAATGATAAAAGCACGAGATATTCTACTCCATACACAATTATTAAACATCGGTAAACAATGTTCAGTTTTCTTGTGGAAGGAAAATGAGTATTTTAGAATGTTATGATCTCAAAGTCCATGAAGCTTAAAGTTACTCGACATTTGTCTTCTCAGGATAAGAGAAAACCCGGGTAATTCACCCTTAACGAGATTCAAACCTACGACCTCTTGAATGTGAAGGTTGATTTAGGTTTCCACTAATAAACATTAACTAATGAACTAAGCTGTTGAGGCTTCATATTTTGTCTGTTTCAAAGAACGTATCCTCGGATAGAAATTATATAAAAGGTCGCTCATACCAATTTTCTCAATCATACAAAAGTAATAAAAATACTAATCAAATGTTATTTCAGTTCAACTTTTCATAAATCGTCGAGATATATTGTTTGGACTTTACATTCAGTATTATATATTGTAATTAAAATAGAAATACTGAAAGGTCTGGAAATTTCTTACTTTGAAAATCTGTAATTTCAGAGACGAACAACCTGATGGCATGCACAGAAAACGCTAAAAAGTGGTAAAGAAATAATAGTTTTAACGCACCACAGTACAGGTCCCTCTGACTTATGCGCTGGGTGCCTTTCGCTGTCCATTTTGTAGCCTATTTTAAAAACTGTTCTAAATTACGATTTATGATTAAACTCTCCGATAATATTCTGTTGTTGTTTTTTTTTTTTATCTGTGGAATCAAGCGACATATATAGAGTATGCTTGAATTTTATTTCATTCGAAACAGATAATCAACGATTAATTCTTGTTCAATTATAAAAACACTGATAGTTCTCTATTAATGCTCTGCCTCCTAACTTTTGTCTTTTGTCCTCCAGGCGAATCGCGCATCAGTTTTGTTCCATGTAATACACATCTATTGTGGGTGAGACTTGCTTTGAACATACGTATATATTTGTAAACTTTGGTATAAATTGTGTTGTTGTGTAAGTTACCAAAGGTATGCGTTTCTCTGTTATCTGAAAAATGAATGGCATTAATTAGAACTCAAAATCCCAAGAGGTTGTTTGTGAAAAGAAAAAGTATTTCTGATTGCATGGGAACACTTTCAATTTGGTTCCAGGCTTTTGACACTCCATGCAGCTTCAGGCTACATAAAAATATATATTATTGTTATGCAAGTGTTAACAGAATATGGAGATAAGTCAAACATAAATAAAATGAAGAAAGACCTTTTTTTGTACGAAATCTGAGAGTCTTCTTCTCCAATAGGCATGTGTTGCCATTTTCCTTCAAATTGTTGATTTGATTCGCAATTACATAAAGCTATGGTATACTGTTCTTATAAAAATGGTATGTAGAAGGTGTGAAAGCATTAGTGATAAAAATTAATTGAAATGTTTTTCCCACATGGTGGTGGCTTGGTCCAATACTGCCACACAGTTATTTACACATACTAATCTAGGCCTAATCTATAGTCGCTTCGATCGTACAGTTAGCTCTAAACTCTAGAAATTACTAAAAGCAAATTACTCGGAAATTAGTTTATTTTGAGACTATTCAAGATTTAACAGAAAATATGCTCACTTTCATTAGGGTGCTTTGGTGAAATCACTTAAAAATGCTTAAACTAATAATAAACTAATACATTTACACACCTAACACAATAAAAAGTATGCTGCTTTCGTTCCCAACTTTGGTAAAAAAAAGTGGAAGTTATTAAAAACAAAGTCACGAAAACCAGTCTATTTACACTTAGTAACCTAGAGCTAACATTTTCATAGTGTTTAGCGTCTACTTGTACCGCTTATGGCACCGCAGGTATGAAGATGGAGCACCAGTGGAATACGATGGCGGGGGAATTGGAGAACCTGTAGAAAACCCGCCCATGCTCCACTTTATCCACCACAAATCCAGTATGCCGTCGCTTGGGATCGAACTCAGCCTATCTTGGTGAGTGGTGTAACTTCTGAGCCACGGCGCGGCCATAGAGCTAACAAAGCGCTTGCTTGCTTCGCTCTTATGCTTTGATGAAAGCAGTGGAAATTACTAAAGGCTAATTACACTAATTATTTTATTTATTCACACAGTAACCTAGATCTAACACATCGCATGCTTACTTCGCTCGCATGCTTTGGTGAAACCAGTGGGAATTACTAAAACAAATTAAATGAAAATCAAATTTAAAAAGATCCTTATTAAAGTAAACACCAGAGAACTTTTATTTATAATTCATCAACTAAATTATTATTATCAGGTTGGTTCATAAGTCCGTAGCATTTTTCTTAAATGTTTATAATTAAATAAACATATTTCATTGACAAATTGTTAAGCAACAATTTCTTTAACAATGTATTCTCCTTCACGTAACACACATGTTAATCAGCAAAATATTCTCCTTCATTATTTACAATAGTCTGCCAACGCTGTGGTAGAAATCACGTCGCTTTGAGTTTAAAAAATCGTCCTCGAAGGTTGTTCAATAGGGAGCGGAAATGGTGAACATCTGAAGGCGCTAGATATGGTGAATAAGGTGGGTGCGGAATCACCTCCAAACCCAAATTCCGGATATGGCTTTGGTCAGGTTAGCAGAATGTGGGCGGGAATATCGTGCAGTAGCTTCGTTTCACGCAGTCCTCCGGGTCGTTCCTCTTCGATTGCATATGTAAGACGTCTCAGTTATTGGCAATAGATGTCGGCAGTGATGGTTAGACCTCGGGAAAGCAATTCGTGGTACAGCACACCCTTGCTGTTCCACCAGATGCATAACATTATCTTCTGTGGATGCGCGCTGATCTTCGTACAGGGGGTTGCTTTTTTATTTGGACTCAACTTTCCTTTCTTCTCCTTAGCTTACCATAGAGATCATCTCTCGTCACCAGTAATGATCCTGGATAGGAATACTCGATGTTGTTCACGAGCCAATTGATGACGAGCAAGCAGAGGTGTACCTATAGCCGCCCGTTGAGTTTTTGGTTTTGGGTTAGAGTATGTGGGACCCATACACCCGATTTTCGACCTTTCCCATTGAATGCAAATGTCGCACGATGGTGGAATGATCAGAATTCATCACATATGCCAGTTCTTAGGTACACTAACGTGGATTATCCTGAATTGGACGATCTTAATCAAATCCTGTAGGTCGTCCTGAACAAGGAGAGTCACTCATGTCAAAACGACCCTTCTTAAAACGCGAAAACCATTTTCTTGTCGTCCTCTCGCCGATGGCGTTGTCACCATACATAGCGCACCATTTTCTGGATGCCTCCGCTGCTTTCGCTCAAATTCTTGATTCAAAGAGAAGAAAAAATATGTAGGAAATGTTCCATATTGTCCACCTGACTGTCCATTTTATAGTGTCCACACTACACTATCTATCATCAAATAATAAACTGCATATGTAGTCTCCCTCCGTGGTGTAATGGTTACCATGCTAAATTCATATTCCCAAGGTCGCAGGTTCAAACCCGGTGGAGGACGATACATTTTTTTCGGGCGTAAAAATCCTTAGCATGGCTTCCTTCGGAAAGGAAGTAAAGCCGTGGGTCACGTGTCCTAGATTTACGGCATGTAAAAGAACCTCAAGCCTGATAGAGAGGCCTCAGAGCAAAATTAAGCGGTCTTTCACGCCCAGTGTAGAATGGGACGCTGAGAACCACAGAAGCTAAAGAGCGTCCATAAATAAAACGCCATTTCATTCCTTTTTGCGATATGTAAACCAACTGGACAACAGTTGAACTTCATATAAAACAATCGATAAATAAACCTATTTTCACAGTACCAACGCACGTTTCAAAAGCGCTACGAACTTAGCACCAACCTAATACTTTATGCGCGCACCTGTAACCCACAGAATTGCTATAGTATTGCATATCTTCCTATGTGTTTAAATATGTACAATAGTCTCAAAACTCCCAGATGTCAGTATAGACGACAGCTTACAATCTCGCGATATCTTTGTATTAAAGTTAGCAGCCTACGCCATTATGAATCATAGTGATGGAAACAACGTAAACCTTGTAAACAACTACATGGGCGCTTCTAACGGACGAAAAATATATTGCCAAAGGCAAGAAAGTCCACACTCTTTTATTAGAGGTAATTAATAACAAAGTCCAGTTCCAATGCCATAAACACATATTTCAATATTGTAATACATCCCTTCATTATATAACTTTATTAGATCATGAAAATAGCTCGTTGTTTGTTATATATGACAGTGGTAATGTTCATCTAGGAGGCAATGTATAAGGTCAACGTTGTTCTAGTGTTCTTGTTTCAACTGAACCTTTGTTTCCACTATTGCAAATGCAATTAGAGGCTAGTGGGAGATGAATCGGAAGAACCCTGATTCCGCAAGGTATGCTTCTGTTTTGACATTTTATAATTGTTAAATATACAATGTGGCTGTAAGATAAATGGAGTATACATTTAATCTCTATAGATACTGCCTGAACTGCTTTATAACTTATATTTTTATCAAATGAAATCAGGTTTTATTTATGAACGCTCTTTAACTGCTGGTGTTCTTAGCGTCCCATTCCGCATTGGGTGTGAAATGGAAATGGAGTTTATTTATGATCGCTGTTTAACTACTGCGGTTCTCAGCGTCCCATTCTAAATTAGGTCATCCCGCTCTGCGTCCAAGCATTTCTCATGTTTAATTGTGGGTATTTTATTGTTCTTGGCGATGAAATTAGTGGAAACAATAGAATCCTAATACATCTTCCCCATTCCTAAATTTTCTCTGTTATTCTCTACTTATGTTACAATGATATATGTGAATAACGCACCTGCGGGACAAATGACATTTTTCATAATTGGAAGTCTTTTCCGAAGATCACATTTCAATACAGTAAACAAACAGTACATACATACATACATACATACATACATACATACATACATACATACATACATACATACATACATACATACATACATACATACACTGTAGGCTATTGTATCCACAATTACCGTAAAAATACAACATGTGTTGAAGTTACCTCAGGTACTGAAGACTAACCGAAATCATCAGACAAAATTTCGCATTTAGATTATGCTTTGTGTGTTACCAAAACCTTCGTCTGTAATTTAGATACATTTCGTCCAAGATGATGCACCGCTCTCGATCATCTCTGTATTTTCTTGGGCTACTTGTGCAAAAGCTATTCCTTTTGGTCGAAGTACCAATGATGTTCTGTTTCACCAACTTTTATCCTGTGGGTACTGGTAGCGAAATGTGTAAGTACATCATTTGTCTAGAAAGTTAAATTTATAATTCCAGATAACTGCTTGATCAATATTAGTGTTGACTTAACAGGTGCGTATGCACCATAATCACAGCTAGGAAACTTTCTAATACTGATACATATTACATAAATATTCTGCGTTTATATCATTATGGTGGGCATTTTAACAGCTCCGAGAAAATCTTCTGCCTTCTCATAATGAAAATACTCTGCTCATACATTTTTCACATTTTAAATAATTCTTTACAATATATGTTCATATGGTGCTGAATCCGTACTTTGCCGTTGTTTCTAAATTTGTCTACTGTTTGCATTACAGAGCATCTGATATTAATTGTTTTATAATTTGTTCGTGCTCTTTGCCTTGTGTTGTAATTTAGGAGAGGTGCTTGGTCAAAAATACGCAACGAATATAAACATTCTACTCACTAATGATTTCAACCACAAAATTTTCAAGCATTTCATGTTATCAAATATCATAAAATAGAAGCGTTTATCTCGCATTGCATTAATGACTAGCAGTAGTTGTGAGAGCATTGTCTTTATGTAATGGCTACCTTTCATAAATTACAAATAAGTTTGTATAATGTAACATTGTTTATCATATTTCTTCTTTTCTACTAGGAATAAGTTTCCTCGGCGAAATAATATCGACTCATCAGAAACTGAAGATCACACACCAACGGAACGTGTATCTGAGACTGATTTGAATGAGTTACTACAAATTCATCAAAATGACATGGGGTCAACAGGAGAAACAACCACAGATCCTTTCGAAGACAGCAATGCGAGGCGGCACAGATCACGATCAAAGCGAGATGGCAGACCATCTCCAAGTTCTCAAACTTCTCAGAGACAACAGCCATTTAGTGGGAAACAACGGCAACTTTCGTCAAAGAGAAAGGGAGGTCGAGAAAAAAATAGAAATCCAGATATTATAGATCCAGTAATTGAAGCTACAGCCTCAGTGAATGAGGATAAAAAGGGAAGCCGTCCAAGAAGAAAATCAACTAAAGATAAAATGTCGAGACGTTCTGCTGGAAAGGTAAGCATCTTACAGTGGAACTAGAGTATACATTTGTGATTAAAAGCTGCTCTGTACACAGATCGTTGATCAAAACAATAGCAGTTTAAATATTGTCTCGATTAGTTTCCGGATTATGTGATTTTTACAGCTTATTTTATCTTAAACGTAAATAGCTTATTAGGAAGTTACAGTCAGCAACGGTCGCTGAGTATACATTCATGGTTATTACAATAGCTTAAGATTCCGATAGCCTTGGAAGTAATAATTATAATCACGAACAACTTAATACAATTGCAGCAGATCCCAATAACAGCAACAAAATCGTCGAAGACAGTGATAATGATGCATATGTTTTCTTACAAAAGAAAGGACAGTTTTTGTGGATTATTGTATACATGATTAAATGGTTGAATGCGGCGTTCAAAGATAAAATCAAGATAATATGAAACATACATTGCAATTGAGAATATGGAATTGTGTGAAATATGTGATTCCTTGCTCACGTACGCTTCTTATTTTTGCCAAGGTCACTAGATGGCAAGATTAGCCGTAAAGTAAGATGCATTAACACTATTGCCATTTTTAACCTTGACTTCTTTCGTTAAGCTACCAACTTTACATTATTTTAAAACACGGTAACTACGCGGGAGAATCAGCTTCGTCATCAAGGAAGGGCTTCAAGTGTGCACGATCCGAATATTTTGTCCCATAAGGCAGTTACATCATACCAGTTGACCCTGCGCAAAAGCGTCGGTCAAAGTAGCTCAGTTATTTAGGTGCTATCTTTCTGAACTCAAGTCGCGGGTTCAAACCTGGCGCAGATTGTTGGTTTTTAAATGCACTTAAAAGCGACGCCCCATGTCAGTAGATTTATTGGTGTGTTTAAGAACTCATATGGGACAAAATTCCGGGACACTGGCGATGCTGATATGATCCTGACAGTTCACAGCATCGTTCAAATTAAATAATTTAAATGCGCAAAAGCTCCTTAAACGCGCACATGTTGCCACGTTTAATCGAGTTAGATTATCAGCAAGGTGGATTTAAATGTTGCACGTTTTAAATTACCTCAAATGCGTTACCTTTAATAGCATTCAAAGGAAATTCTCTATAAGGTGTCGAGGTTAGGGTGCCTACGTGCTCCTGTGCTTTTATACAGCAGCCGCCACTGTATAATATGACAAACTTTCCAGGATTTCTATTTCGTTTAAATTATTTGTACCTATTGAAACATTTGAGCAGATGAATATTTGTTTCCGTTTTCCTCTATTGAATATAAATGTGTTAGAAAGAAAGTTTTATCCTGACTTATAATCTTTTCAGTAAATTCTAATGGTCAGTAATTTCTCCTGCGGCAACCATAAAAGCTTAGAAAAACTGACGAAAAAATAAATGGCAAAAACGTCTGTATAAAAATATCGATCGTCATACGATTGTGGATAACTATCGTAAATCCAAACAGACTAAACCCTTAGCTCCATGTAAACACATATGATGTGTAGCTGCCCATGGCATTATATTTCACCAATATTTTAAAAACGTCTGTTGATATCGCTCGATGAGGTGTGTAATAGATCTTACAAGCCTTACTCTTCTTTTCAGCTGTTATGTTTTTAGTTGGCATAGCTTAGTTGGAATTGCTTGAACATCCACCCTATTCGCCAGATCTGGCACCTACAGAGTGCCATCTGTTCCCAAACGTCAAAAAATTTCTTGGAGGACGAAAATTTCACAGCAACGAGATCATTGATGCGGTAAACAGCTATTTTGAGGACCTTGATAAATCGCACTACAGAATTGGTTTAATTAAATTAGAACACCGATATGACAAATGTATTAGCCTTCTGGAGATTATGTTGAGAAATAAAGCACAAAAAAAAAAGTTTTTTTTAAGTGCTGTTTTCATTGAGAGGCCTGGAACTATACAGCCGACCCTGGTATCTACGACAAAAACATAACATATTTGGAAATGTCAAACATTGAAATGCCTCGAGTCCTGAACTTACGCAAGCAATTATTTAGAGACCCGTGACACCTGTTTTAGACCGTGTGAAAAAGAAAGTGAAGACAGTGTTTGGAAAAAAAATGGATTTTCAACAATGCATGAAATGTGCTACGAGGTGTTGTTCAGAAATAATTGCTGGTGGAGTATCTTACTTAATAGTCGATGATGTGTCCTGTTTCCATTTTGATTCAATCACATCTTGTGATGTGCAGCGAAATTTTTCACAATTTAAAGCCTATTTGGTGATTCTAATTTGAGACGTTACGAATGTATGTTATTAATTGTATCTTGAGAAAAATTCAAACGGATAATGATGCTGATGACTTGTTACACATTGAATGTGCGTAAATATTAAAATTGATAGTTCCCGTAAAACAGTGGTATTAATATTTACCACCCTCCCAACCTCAATCGCCTTCCACTGCCAGTGAAAACAGCACAGTCTACCACACAACCACTGCCCCATTTTCTTTCTTAGTACCACTACGTACACACTTTATTGTCAACATGTCACAACTATTTACCATGCTGCCAAACTTCATTTCTGTCGCGCTATCAGTCCCCAAGAAGCTATCCCTAGTTATTTATATATCAGCTCTTTATTTCTGTGGACAAAACCGGATAGTTTAGGCGAAGAAGTGGTTTGAAAATAACATAAGTAACAAAGTAACAACATTGTTGAAATTCTTACTACGTCTTCATTATTTCTCTTTGTAATTTTTACTTTTTAAAGCAGATTATAAACATACACAGAGAAGATTTTGTCAGGCTATTTTTTCATTGGATTATCACTGCCATAAAGTGTTATAGGCTTGTAATATATCAATATAAAACACGTCAACATACTGAATGCTACTGTGTTCTGCTTGTCCTTAATAACATTCTTACTTCAATGACCTATAGCGATAATATGTTCTTTTGTTAACTATTTTATAAAACCAATACCATGAAACATTTTAAAAACATTTAAATATATATTAGTAAATTTGTTATTATTACAATCAAGTACGTTATAACTGCAATGAATTTTGAGGAAATATTTATGCAGGGTTCATCGCATACATCCTCGAGGGCCGGCAATGTTGCTTTGCCAACACTGCTGCCGAACGAGCGTAAACTGTTCCAGTTGATAAGTAAAGGCAGTTTGGAATCTGTCCGGAAACTGCTGAAGGATTCGCCCGATATTAACGTAAACTGCAATAATTTTCAGGTAAGAATATTTTGTTTGTGCAATTTAATTAGGAGTAGAATGTTACAACTTGCCCGCCTGGGTAGTGTCGTGGTAGCGTGTCTGCCTCACATTCAAAAGGTCGTGAGTTCGAATCTCGCTTAAGGTTAGTTACCCGGGTAAGGTTTTTTTTGGGGGGGGGTTTCCCTTATCCTGAGAAGACGAATGTCGTGTAAGTTTAAGTTCCATGGACCCCGAGTTCATTTGAGCATCAATTCCATTCATCGTCCGATATGACCAACCAGGTTAAAGGACGTTAAGCTACAAAAAAAAAAAAAAAAGTGTTACATAACAAATACTACATTCCAAAATAATTTGATTCTGTAAAGTATCATCGGTCTACTGATCTTGAATGTCATGGTCGAATAATAAAATCGCAGAAACTTATCGTTCGGTTCTCAGTTTTGGAGAATGTCCTCAGAATTAGAGTATTAATAAAAGCATATAAATATCCGAATAATATGAATGGAGAAGATGGATTTAAATTAAACTAGGTTTGCATTCCTGCCTTGCAACGCGACACATCGGCTAGTATAATAACCAATTTCAGCAGAGCAGTCCAAGCAAACCCGTTCGTCCTCCCCAACGGTATATATTGTGTTTCCTGCTAAATGCACTGTATCACAATTACACAAGTAAATATAAATCCGTTGCTCTAATCCCAACAGTTAAGATGCATGTCATCTGACTAAATTTACAAAGGATCATCTGGACTTATTAGTATAATACAATCTCTTAGAAGTCCACAGGTGTATCGCTTAAGCTCTCTTCCCATTGAAACTCGTAGAACCACAGCCTAGCTGTGTCCATACACAACTCTCCTGCTCCCCATTCCTTTGTAAATTGACTAAATTACGAGGCAAGATGTCTTCATCTTAGTTGATGTTCACCTAGACAAGGCGAGGTAGTTGTCCCTTCTCTTCCCCTTTTAGGAGGATTTAACGAAGCGGCAGCCGTCAGCCCTTCGTGGCCTACTTCTAAAAATGCCTTCTACGGGTGTAAAGAAAGATCAAGCTTAAGGAATTTTAATGTTCGATTGTCTTTCACGGGGGCTAGTCTAAAAGTTTTCAAAATGGGCATTAAGGGTTATAGTAAGCTAAATCAGATCTTCCTAGTTTTGGACTGAAGTTCAGATAGTAATTTGTCGGTGATATTTATCCAATAATGTATACATCAACTGGACCACTTAGCCTTTAGGGCCGGGCCGTGGCCGAGTGGTTGGACTATTCGTCTCTCACATAGACGGCCAGGGTTCGATCCCAAGCGACAAAGCGGCTCTGGGGCGGGTTTTCTCCGGGTACTCTGGTTTCCCCCGCCATCGCATGCCACCGGTGCTCCATCATCATTCATGTATCATCAGTGTCACCGCCTGCGGTGCCATAAGTAGTTAAAGCGGGCGTTAAACACTATCAAAAAAAACTTAGCATTTATCGAGAATGCGCCGTCGGCTGCTATTTCCGCCGCCATGTGATAGTAAATCATATTCTAGTTACATATATTTTAAAACACTACAATACGACTTTTCTGGTAACGCGTTAATCGGCATTCACAGTTAACACCAGTTATGTTTAAGGAAATATTAAACAAAATCTGCTTTTCCCCAATTATATTTACAATAAATACCTCTCAATATTAAAAAAATTACAGCGTATTTTACAATTGCCGGCACTGCTCCGATTTCTGTTCACTGAAAATAGAAGTGCAAATTGGCAGCAATTGCTATGACACCTTTACAGCTGAACTGAAGTATGGTTTCGACATTTTATAAGCCCCCCCCCCCCCCCGCATCACACCCAAACTGAATTATGGCCTTAACATTTGGCTGGTAAAAGGACTATGGCTGTTTAAATATCATTTTCAAAACTTCGAGTTACGTTTAAGGTTTTGTTAGATCGTCTTCGGATTTGAACAACAATATGTCTTTGGCCTTAAGAGAGGCAGTACTTAATGTAGCATGAGTAAAGCATCATCTGCTCCTTTCTTGCAATAACTACATTGGAGTAAAAGCTTTGTACATAATTGTGTTAACTAAAAGTTCCGTACACATCTGTATCTCGATGATTATGTTTAGAAATGAAATAAACAATATCTATAGTTGATGTTCTAAATCTAGCAGCATGTCTTCCACACATGTTTGAAAGTTAAATCAACTCTGCATTAATGGCATAAATATAAATGTAATTAAATCGACTTGCTATTAGCAAAAAGGTAGGGGGGGGGACACAAATGATGTTTGTTCAACAATAACCGTAGTTTTATTTCCATCTACACAAATACATGCTTATTGTTGCAGATCACAGTTGGTGTTGTATTCCATATATTTTAACTGCTTTTAAACTATTTAGGAGGAAAGCTGAATATGTGAAGGGACTTCTCTTTCGTTGAAGAACCTGCAGAGTCTAAATGTGCACGGAAACGAAAACATTTAAATTGAACAAGTTTTTTCCTGTTCTGGGGACCCGGGAAAGTTTACCGTTAATTGTGATCACTTGCACAATAATGCCTGTAATCTAACACTGACGTTCTGGTTCTGGTTTGCGATCCCAATTATTTTCTATTTTATTTGCTGTGAAATTATCCATTTCTCATTATTAATTAACTAGTTTATGTTCATGTTTAAAAAAAAATGTGTATCTGATGACAGTGCTTGACACCTTT
This sequence comes from Hymenopus coronatus, assembly GCA_030762935.1. Classification (NCBI taxonomy): domain Eukaryota; kingdom Metazoa; phylum Arthropoda; class Insecta; order Mantodea; family Hymenopodidae; genus Hymenopus; species Hymenopus coronatus. Next base: position 20,326,413 of record CM060897.1, on the reverse strand, counting down.
GAGGATTGCAGTGCAGAATCACGACGTCCAGATGGTAAAGCTTCTACTCAGCCAAGAAGACGTGGATGTTGGAGACTGCACACTGTACGCCATCCGTGAGAACCGATTGGATTTAGCTGAAATTATATTGGATCATTGTAAAAATACGGCACCAGGTCTGGAATTTCTAGGACTTATCAACAGCTCTGACTTCCCTTATTACATAACGCCGCTTGTGTTGGCTGCCCAATGTGGTAATTACGAGATGATTCAGATGCTGATGGATCGCGGTCACACTATAAAAAGGCCGCACCCTCCACGGTGTACTTGTTATATCTGCAAGTAAGTCCCATAAACAAAATAAGTGCATTATCCGAACTCTTGTTGCATATAGTTGAGAAAATTTTCATTGTGCAATACTATAAATTATAAAACATTATTAATATTCTCATAGTGACTTGAATTCCAGACACAGAAACTGATTCTACTCGTGTTATTCATTTGGCCGATGCGGTGCTATACTAGGGTCGGCTGATAAGTCCCGGGCCTCTCAATGAAAACAACATTTTTTTTTTTCGTTATTTCTCAACATAATCTCCAGAAAGGGTAATACATTTGTCATATTGGTGTTCTAATTTAATTAAACCATCTCTGTAGTGCGATTTATCGAGGTCCTGAGTGCTAGATCTGGTGAATAGGGTGGATGTCCAAGTAATTAGAGCTTTAATTCGCACCTTTTCCCCATTGCAATGATTGAACGATGGGCTGGAGAATTGTGATGAAACAAGACCCCCCCCCCCAATGAGGTATTTTTCTTTTCATCTCATCACTCAAGCGTTTCAGAAAGCTTGCGCAGTAGTCATCAGCGATACTTTTACCTTTATCCAACTAATCAATCAAAATAATTCCGTGTGCATCCCAGAAAACATTCACCATAATGTGTTAGCTAACAAAATTGACTTTGGCTTTTTTGCAGTTGGTTCACCCAGCGCAATCCACTGTTGTGACTGTGATTTACTTTCTGAAGTGTAGTGATGTATCCAAGTTTCATCCATGATAATAAGCTGTCTCAAACATTCACTGGGATTTTTACGGTAGAGCTCCACATTCTTAACAGAAACAGTTTGTCTTTACAGCTTTTGATCGCTGTCAACAAACGCGGCACCCATCTTACACAGACCCTGTGAAAGCCCAGAACATTGCTTAAAATATTTACCGCACGATCTTTTCATATGTTTACAGCCTCTGCTATATCAAACAACTTTAATCTGCAGTTTTCATTCACGATACATTTTTCAATGATCTCTGAAGATGTCGCTTCTAAAGGGTGATCAGAGCGAGGCTAATCACTAGTGCTCGTACATCCCATTTTAAACTCTACAACCCACCTTTTAATCATTGAATATGAAGGAGCAGAGTTTTTCAATGTATTGCCCATTTCCTTCTTGATTTCTTTAGGCGTTAAGCCTTTCAAACGGAAGTATTTTATCACTGCTAGTTTTTTCCAAATCCTACATTTTCGTGAAAACCCTAAAGTTGTCTTGTTTAAAATGCTGTCATTCGAAACCTAAACAAGCTATTAACCTGTAACTATGGATACAAGCTAATCTAGAGTTAAACTATTCGACGCTACCGTCTAACTGGCCTAATGGAGCCATATCTGTGTGAGGCCCGGAACTTACAAGCCCACTCTCGTAATTTCTCTCACTTCTGGAGCATTTCTCTTCAGATGGTGTATCCAATGTGATTATTAAAACTGCTCTTCTGAGAGCTTGTTAGTAGCATTGCACCGTAAGTATTTAAATATGCACTATATTTATAATTTTCTGTCAATATGCAGAACTAAACAAGTAAATACTCTCCAGTGTTTATTAGGCGGTGCGATATCTCTTGATTACAGACTCACGCCCATAGCAAGCAACATCACCTGCATGTATTCTGCGACAAGAATGCTGAGTTACTAGATCATTGACAGCCATTAATCGCATTCCTTACGATGCACTGGAGAGATCTGCCGTAACATAAAAAAAAAAAAAAAAAATAATGGGGCTCCTTACCAAAGTGAAGTAATACATGAAACTTAACATTAAAAAATATAGAAAATTGGTCAACATTTCTTGTAGAGAAAACGCATATGCAGAAACAGTCTCCGGTATTTCAAATTCAAAACCTAGTAAATGTTAACTTTCCTAACAGTGTTGTGAATCATTCATTCAACATAACCGAGAAATAAGAATGGAAATAAGACGCATCTGGATATACCACATTAAAGATAACTTACCAAAAGCTCATTTAGCAAAGAAAAAATTACCGCATAGAAGTTTTAAATGTCTTCCCAGATGCGTTCCATTTACATTACTTTATGTATCTGTTCCGGGGGAGGGGGAATATTCTTAAAGAAGAGTATTACGTTATCTACATCATTCTAATCGAAATGAATATTAGCAGAACCGGTTGTATCCTGTTACTTGTTTCCTTTTAAAAACAAGGAGGGAAATATTGCCTGCGATACCATGATAGTTACAGCGGGCATCAAATACATAAAAAAAGAGGGAAAGGTGATACACTAGGCTAAAGTAATCCTGAAATATTTTAAAACCTGATTGCTATGTGATTGAAATTTTCATTCATTTATATAGTCAGAAGTAATACAAAAGAAACAGGGATGACAAACCCCCATTTGAGAAAAGTTTAAGAATTTAAAAATTGAAACACAATAACAAGGAATATCTTGGAAATCGTTAAGTCCACACAAAAAATGCGTGTGGCATAAATTGGTTGTTTTAATGAGGTCAAGAGGTTTAGTAGGCAAGTGTTTTTAATTTATTCTTTTCCCTATCTCTTACAGTTTAGCAGAATGAAGAAGTCTTCAGAAACTACTCCCTGAAATTTTACGATGTACATTTTATATTTCATGTAAATGTCTCTAATATGCGGTATTTTTAATTAAAACGCTAGAGCCACTGTTTCAGGAAATCAGAATGTTCAAAAAACTTCTACGTAAAGGGTAATTTGGAGTGAGTCTATTTTCCGAAAATCGTGGTGTTGAATCCTTGGATGTTGCTGAATTTAAATATCAAGTTTGGTTTATAACAGACGTTTCGTTTTAGTGTTATGTTTACATACACATGGACTCACGAAAAACAGATCGCACGGAGCTTTTTACTTCACGCGTACTATGAAAATAGTGTATAGAGAAGGTATGGAACCCAAAAATTTGGTATCGAGATTTCATCGGAAAAACATGTTTTGGGACCCCATTATTTAAGATATTTACGTGGCAAATAAAATGTATACCTTTAATTTTCTGGGAATAACATCTGAAGACGTCCCTATTCCGGATGATTTTTTCTGAATGTTGCATAGCTACTGTAACAGATATATAAAACTTAAAATACAAAAAATAAAAATCCCGTTAAAAAAAGACAATATTTTATATATATATATATATATATATATATATATATATTTTTTTTTTTTTTTTTTTTTTAAGTGGAGCGTTTTCGAGTTATTCCTTGTTATTGGTTTCAGTTTTAAAATATTTTACTCGTACGGGAACTCTCCAACTCCTGGCCATGAAAAGAAACGGATTTCAAGCCCATAGCAACCACATTTTAAAACATTTGACTGTAGATTTAGTTTAGTATATTCCCTTATTTATCTTCTACTTATAAGGAACTAAGTGATAAGAACATTTCTGCTAATGTTTATCTCGTATATCATGAAGTGGAGGTTACAGATTGAAACAGTGATGTGGAGAAAGTCATGTAATTGGAACATCAGATTTTTTAATTTTAATCCAGATCCTAAAACGTGTATTTCCAATGAAATCTCGAAATCGAATTTTGATTGTTTTGCAATACCGTCTCTGTCTATGTACTAAGTACGAAGTGATCTATATTTTAAACACCGATACTTGCAAAGGATTAAAGGCTAGTTTTTTTATTGATTAACTTCCGCTTTTATTACATGTGGTATCGCAGGCGATGACCTGATACATGGAATGAAGATGGAGCACCGGTGGAATGTGCTGGCTGGGGAAACCGTAGAATACCTGCCTCTTCGCCGCCTTAAATGCTAGTAGTGAATCCTTCCAATTAGTAAATAATTTTTCCTTGTCAGACACGGTTCTTTTTATTTTCGATCTACTTTCACAACAAATCCCAGCTCGATGTGTAAAATCAATATAGCAGTGGCCCTTATGAGACAACGGACATCTTACAAAGAGGTCAAAGGAAAACGTTACTTTAAATTACGTGTAAAGCGGTCTTTAGTGCCCAATATACAATGGGGTACTGAAAAACACAGCAGTTAAAGAGCGGCTATAAATGAAACTTAAATGAATTTTTTCATGGCAGAGTGGCCGGCCTGCTCGTTCTCCAGGTGAAGATCCATGCTTAAAAAATATGTTTATTAACGGCGCTGTCAGTTATCAAACTCATATCAGCGCCGCCATTGAATCAAAAATTGGTCCTATAGGAGTATAGATGCCAATAAATATACTGTAATGTGGCTGTCCTTTTTAAGCACGTTTAAAAACCTTTGCTCTTGGCCGAGACCTTTGGCCTTGAACTAGATAACAGGCTGGTTTAAATCTATTTGGTCAAGGGTAATGCGCAAAAGCAAATGTTATGTAATAAATCATAAGTGCTCAATAATGTGTCAACAGACGCAAGGGACATTATTTCTACCAGTTTTTATACAAACATAATATACATTGTATTAGTAAAGAAGCCGCTAAACGGATTTGAATGGTAGTGGTGGGGGTGACGTGCCTTCAGTAGCGCAATTCAATGAGAACCTATGGATGGTTATTACGTGCAATAAAAGCAATATTAAAGATACTGTGTAGCTAAACTAGCTTTGAATGGTTATTTACAGACAAAAGTCTAAGGAAGATAGTTTGCAGTGGGCAACGGAGAGACTGGAAATCTATCGAGCTATAGCCAATCCTGCATATATATGTCAAAGTTCTGACGACATAATTCTCACCTCATTCGTGTTGTATCAGGAATTGCGCGACTGTGCCACCATATACCATGCCTTTCGTCCAACGTATATGGAACTTGCCACAGCAGTGCGGGAATTCCCTGTCAAACTCATGGGTAAGTTCTGCCTTCACCGCTAACGGTGGAAACATCTTATCTCATGGGTCATTTGCAGTTCAGGTTTTTTCTTCAGGGCGAATTCTGTATCCTCTTCCAAATACACACATCTTCAGGAATGTCACTCCATCACATAGATATTATACCATTCAAAAATAAAGTTTTTGATTTTGTTTTGCTTTTGTCTTTTGTAAGTAAAACTCTTCTAAACAGTTTGATTGAGGTGTTACGCTTTTAGCATATTGACAACGGAAATTATATTGAACTTATATTTATGCATTAAACTTTCCCTTATTTGATTTAATTTTGTGTAGCTATGTATAACAAAAGTATTACTGGACACGCAAAAGCTCACGAAAGCCAAAACACACAACTCTCTGAAGTACACATGTTAAGATTTGTCTTAAATATTTCTTCCTAACTTAGTCGTTTCGGAAGTATTCTGCATTACAGCTTGGGATCTTTCCATAGTGACCCCCAACGGATACACTTGAAAGTTGTGACTTTCTTTTTTTTTCCCGCGCTTTCTTTTATTTTCGTCGTAACGCCTTATTATGACAAATAATATTTCTAGACTATTTTTACACCATGTTAGAAAGTTGGAGCTTTTTAAGTAGTCTATTAAATGTGGAGTGTATAACATCAGATTACAAACGGCTAACGAATCATTCTTGATGCTTGAGACGGCAACTCATTTACCATTCTGCGTAACCAGTGGGTAGGCTGTTACAACTTGTCAGAAATTATTTGATTTAAGAAAAACTGAGCAACTTGTACTGCCTAGGTTGCTGCCGGACTTCTGAAGAGGTGAATCTCTTACTGAGGCAAAGGAGAGGTTGCGACCACTTCGGCAACATGCAGTTCCCCCGTTTGATGCTAGCGATAGATTATAACCAGAAGGAGTTTGTCGCCCATCAGAACTGTCAAAGGGTATGTTGATGGCCAAATGTTTATTAAGTAATTTGTAGTTTCGAATATTCAATATATTCAGTAAATGTCAGCCCACATGGCATGGTTTTGAACCTAATTGTGTATATGGCATAAATGCAAGGTTACTACACACGAGAAAAGTTTTGAATGTAAATATTAACATTCTTTGTTTGCGATTTCAGACTAATGAAACCTAATAGCAAATAGAAATGCACTATGTTGAGAATAGTGATACCCTTAAGCGAAAGAACCTTTCTTCAAGGTTAATCTTTATTTCAGTAGGATAGAAGATTGTCAGAAATACGCCTACGCCTTGCTCCTAAATAACGTGTCGAGTTTTGCAAGAACTCCGGCTTTTGTGAATATGTATGCTAATGGCGTGTTCAGACTACAGGTAATATTACTGTGGATGAAGTAACGAGAACGCGAGAGCAGATTTTCTCTGATACTTGTTTCCGAAGACCGGCTTCGTTAACACTGCAGGAAGAAAATTTCATTCTGACAAAAGGTTTTCTTTTGTATAACATTTAAATGACGGACAAATGAAATAGACAATAGTATTTTTAGACTGGACACTAAAGGTAAGAGCTTTTCTTTGGGGTATCTAAAATATTCTGGTTAAAAATAACACTTCTACTCTGCCTAGCCTAATATCGCCTTCACAGTTTAATTGTGCTTTTCAAGATATATACGTTATTAAATAATCGAATCAAATATTTTAAAAAAATATTTACAGGACACTCTGTAGTATGTCAGTATTCGCCTCATTATACATATGTAATGTGTGTGCGTGTTTTTTTTTTTTTTTTTTTTTTTTTTTTTTTTTTTTTTTTTTTTTTTCCTGTTTCATATACTATGCGGGCACGTTTTCTTAGTCGCTCGGCTCCCTAGACTTCATTAGGTAGTTTTCGCTCAATTTCAGTATGCTATACATCCTGATAACTAGTGGGCTCAGTGCCAAGGTTTCATTCTGTCTATAGATCCCGAAGTTCACGCAGAAGCATATGCGCTGTGTTTCGTTTGATAATTCAGCTTGTTTGCGGCAAATTAGATAACCTATTCGCCATAAGCTATTCGCCGCAAAGAAAGAAACATTTTTGGTTAACAACACTCTGGAAAGAGAGGCGACTGACCTCTCTCTTGTTCTCGTAAAGCAGTACCAAAGAAAAGGTGCGCTTAATATAATCAGAATAAACACGCCAAAAGCAAAAAAAAAAAAAAAAAACAGAACACTTCGCTAATGTGTATGTGTTTGGTATAGCACGTATTCTGTGATTAATATTTCATCAGAAAGTATCATTATTGAAGTCAAATTTATTTCTACTAAATGTGTAAAAACATATTGCGGATATATTTTTATATTTTTGCTTATAAGCAGGAAAGACATATTTCGATTTGCAGAATCGTGATACTGTTTAAGCAAACTCCTGTGATTAAGTTGCAAACCAAAACACCTGATGAATTAATTTGTATCTCAGTTAACAAAAGCAATAATAACAATTTATGTTGCACTTTTATGAGTCAAAATATAGGGCATCTCTTTGCATAGCGAAGCTATATTTAAGTGGAAAGAAAAAAAAAACATTAAAATCAAAACCTTGTTGATTACGGCAGCCATAAAACATTTAAAACAAGGCGAAATTTCTACACAGGTTCTGGATTCTGCTTGGTGTGGTGATTGGTATGAGTGGCCAATGCGCAGTGATTTGAAGAAGATTCTGGCAGTGTTTCCCCGCATGATGATGCTCCCTGTGATCTTTGGGCTGTGTTTATTTGCCCCAAAGTCCCCTCGCACAGCATTCTATGGACTTCCCATCAACAAAATGCTATCTAGTGTGGCTGCTTACCTCATTTTCCTTGTGCTCGTGTTTTGTGAATCCAACCTGGATAAGAGACATCAGAAGCGTGGACCTCCACATTCAGGTAGGTAACGCTTTCGTCCAGAACTTATTAATCTTCCTAGCTACAAATGAATTACCTATATTGCAGAGGCTAGGAGTCATATAAGGGTACGAAGTTTATGTTGTAGTCTACTAGGAAATAGGTGTTAGCATGTATTTTATCTCTTTGAGATACGCTGATTATGACTGTGTTAACTTAAACTCTTTTGTGGATAGGTTTTTCACCTAGCTTCGCCAATGTATCCTTTATCATTCCAGTGTTGTCTCCCTCGACATGACTTGTGTTTTATGAGCGCAATTAGTTAAGATTAAAAGTGGAACATCAACTAACTCGTTATCAGATAAAATAATAAATATGAGTACCAGGTGGGACAGCTCAGAGATTGCTTATATGGCTTGTATTCATGATATGCCTTATTCAAATACCGTCCGCAACCACTGTGACCTTGTTATATTTTGATTAGCCGTAATTAATTACCAGATGAAATATTTCAGTATAAAAAACCAGATGTCCATCGATAGAGAAAAGCTAATGCAAGTAAAAAATATTTAGTATAGGAAAGTGGCATGCAAGGAAGGTCACCTATCAAGACGTTACTTTTTTTTTTTTTTTTTTTTTTTTTTTTTTTAATTTATTGATCGATCAGCGCATGTGCGCTCTACAGATCATTGATTTTAGACATTATTTACATGCATGGTACTAAATAACATTGAAATGAGGTAAGTCCCATTGGGCCCCTCATAAGTAGGTACATTTTTTTGTTTTTATATTACAGAATGTCCTGCTGTGAGCGCTGGTCCAGTGGTAGGCGACTCTTGATGCGAGTTGGATAGCTAGATTTTCTGCCAAGAGAATAGTGAATGGCTCCTGAGACGTGTTTCAGCTTGCTGTATAACTGTTTGGCTTGTGAAGAAATTTACTGTTGAATGATGCTGATTCCAGTTTCTCTATGTAGTTGACTATTTCTGACAAACCATGGTGCATTCGTTGAGATTCGCAATATTTTGTTTTCAAATGTCTGGTACGTTTGATTTCAGAAGGAATAGTTCCTCCCCAAACTGGACAAGTGTATAGTAGCAGTGGTCTTAATAGAGTCGTGTAAAGTAGTGTGCAGTTTTTTAGTTTGAGTGAAGATCTTTTGTTGAGGACGGGGTAGAGTTTTGCCAGTCTTGCTCGGTCTAGTTTAAGTTTGTTGCTTATATGTGGTTTCCATGTGAGTCGCCGATCCAGGAGTACACCGAGATATTTCACTGTTTCTGTATTAGTTTTCCAGGGTATCTGTTTCGCTGGGAGCGTTACTGGTGGTGGATAGTTCCGTCTGCATAGTGTAAAGACCATTGCTTCACATTTTTGCTGGTTGAGCGAAATACGCCAGTTGTCTAGCCAGGGTATAATTAAGTCTAAGGCCTCTTGAAGGTGATTTCTGGCGGTGTGGATATTGTGATGTATTGAGAAGGTTGCAGTGTCGTCCGCATACATAGCGATTTGAGCTGTAGGCATTGCAGGCATATCTGAGGTGTACAGGTTGAACAGAACTGGTCCCAGGATAGATCTTTGAGGAACTCCGGCTGTTATAGTTTTTGTTGAAGAGTGACCACTACCTATGCGGACTGAGAATGTTCGTTGTAACAGAAAGGAAGACGTTACTTAAACAGGCAATACAGTTAGGTATACCAAAAACAAGGCAAAATCTTTGTTATTACTAATTACATAAGAACCAAAGAGCAATTTAAGTTTAGATTTTATGAGTCCGGAACACCATTACATCAATAGGAATGATAAAGGCAGCTGATTGTTAAGTGCTTCTGCAGTTCATTAGCTATTATGACCAAACTGCAAATTTGAAACGTTGGCATTTTGTTATCTAGAGGAAATAGAAAACTCTTAAATATAAGTATATATCCAAATCAAAATTGATTAAAGCAGGGAGAATTTATGATTGATAATATCTCCAACAACATCAGTGTCTTTATTGTTGGCAGCTTAGGCATGTTACTATGAAAGTCCGAAACGTTGGTAGAATGTTTTTTTAAATGTATTAACTCTTATCTTTCGCCTTCATTGTCATTGCAGTAAAAGCGGGCGTTAAACGCTATGAAAGAAGAACTCTATTTTAAATTTGAAAGTGAATCTATATGTGAATGTATTTTTGTGATTGAAACGCGCAGTTTTAATTTTCCCCCCTGTTTTTATATGTGCCTAATTGCCGAAATAAATAATTTTGTTACTTTTCTGAGTGTTACGAGTCTTATTCCCTTGGATTAACAACAATAAATGTCGCTGTAAACGGAAGTACCAAACAGCAGTTATTATTTTTGTGGATTTCTATTGGGTGCCGAGCTAAAACGTGTTTTGTTTATTGTTCTAAATGTTTCTTTCTTTCTTTCTTTCTTTCTTTCTTTTCATTATGACGTTGTTGTGCAAGGTAGCCAGTAAAATGCATATATTCATTGTTTCTTTACGCCGTAAATGCCAAAGATACCCATATTAACTCTGCAGTATACGACGATTTTCTAATGACGGTGAAATATTTCTGTACAAAGTATGTGTAGAGTCAGTGAACTACGAAAGGAAATGTTTCATATCCCAACATATCAGTAAAATGAAACCCAAACACACACTTTCTAAGGTTACTGGGAAGAAGATTGCTTTCAATGGCAATTACAACTGCGACTAGAAAATTGGAATTTCTAGTATATAAGTATGCATTAAATAAGGTGTTTCTATTTCGCCTTTTATTTACTATCTTGCTATTTATAACGTGTATTGCCTGTCTATTTTAATTATTTATAATGCCTAAAATACAGGTATATTTTTATTACTTATTTGTTGATTGAAGCAGAGATCAAATATCCAGCTGAGTTAAGCATTATATTAGCTTTATGCTAGCCATATATTTTATTCTGCCAAATGTATACGTTTTTCAGGGTTGGAATTTGTCATAGTGCTGTTCGTATTGGGTTACATGTGGATGCTTACTCGTCTTTGCATACTCAATGGATGCAAGCAGTTCTTCAGGATACATGCAAATACGTACGTATAATGATCTTATAAATATCACTTTGTTTTCTCTGAATCAAGGAGTGTATCTAAAACCAGGATTGGTTTTATCCTGAGTTGTATGCACTTTCACAAACAGAATATCCACCACCTTTTGGCCACTGCGCATGGACTGTATTTATGGACATAAAGACAATTACATTCACTTGAGGCATAATTCCAGACTGAATAATAGATATTTGAGAGAAACTATTTTGTGGTGAGGCAGATTCAAAATTCCTAAATGCAGTTAGAAATAATGTTTGTGCTTCTAGAGATGCTTAAAACTGAGTTTTCATGTACTTTTGGATGCTCGTTAAGGGCCGCGGTTCTCACTGCTTGGGGTCAAGAACACAGTATCTGAACGCATGTAATTAAACTTCTGGAAAATCTTAGGATCTCGATAAAATACGTTAAGGGAGCGCACTTAATACGAAGTGTATCATACATGGTGAACATGATAGCTGAAACCATAATTAGATCTACGAGGGCAATAGTACTGTGGAACGTAGAAAATATTGTGAACGAGAATATCTATTATGATTCATACACTAATCAGCTCTTTAATGCCTTCGTAAATGTTTAGTACAATTCCATTTAATTTTTCAAGTCTTAAGAAGTTTGTGTCACCTAATATCAGTTAATGCACCTAAAGAAGAACGCCGCTCCTATAAGCGTGATGCAAAGGACTAAAATTGGCATTCCCATGAGATCATTCTCTTTTACCTCAAGCGGCTGAACTAGGGCTCGGTTCACACTGGGACACTGGTGACGGTTGCCAGTTTCGGTCACTGGGGATTGTGGTGAGCACTTCTGGATCACTGGTGTCTGACACTGTAGATATTGTCCATTGATTAGTCAGTGAAAATGACTCCAAGTGAAGGAACTTTTGTTAGTACTTCTAAGAAGCAGGAGGACGAGGAGGAGAACAAAGACAAAACGTTCATTATATGTAGGTACTCTACTGCTACGTGATCGGCTGGACAAAGGATTGTTTTTATTCTTTGATGATGATCTACGACAAAATGCTGTAGTCATCGCTTTTGATATCCCAAATAGCAGGACGATTTCGTACTTCATTTATAACATCTTCTGTGTTAATCAAATAGAAACTCATGGCTACAATATGTACAGTACAATGCATAATGAATGTTTCGCTGTGTCACTGTGCTCAGAAATGACAGCCTGCCTGTTGGCAAATCTGTAACGCTGAGTCTGTGATCTGTGTCCCAGTGCGTACTCTCCAATTTAAACTAATACTTGTTCGGATGACTGCTCTGAATACAGTGACCTTGTCCGTCACATGCGATGAGTGTAAGACACTGCTGTGTCACAGTGTCTCGGGGAAACAGTGTATTGTGATCCGGAGTGAATGCTCCAATTCAAACAAATGTATCTCTATTGGTGACCGTCTCTGGCGACCGTCACCAGTGTTTCAGCGCGTAACTATACTTAGTTGATGTTGACTTTCTGGGCTTGAGTTCTGGGATAAACTGAATTTAAAGGAGTCACAGCCGCCAGTGTTACAAAATAACCGTTAACATAAACAACTGATTAGAAGAGTAGATTGTGATATATTATTAATTAATATGTATTTTGGCACTGTGATTCCTGAGATCCACGAACATTATTATTATTATTATTATTATTATTATTATTATTATTATTATTATCATTGAACAATTGATTCGAATGTTTGGGAAGACTATTCTTCAGAGTAGGCCATGCAACGAAGGGTAACATGTTGTGTAGAGTCTGGACTATATTTTCTGAAATGACGAGTCATACAAGGGGAACTGTTTTAATCCCTGGAAATATATTTTCGTCCTTTGTATATTTTAGTTTAAAACATTGATGCCCGCGAACAAACAGCGCTAATGTAATGAATAAAGTATACAATCTTTATTTTGGGCCGAAAGAAAGAATTCGAAAATGAAAAATAGAGTATACAATAGAAATTTCTAATGAGCTTCTCAGACATTATTGTTCAATGTGGTGTTTGAAACATGGATATTATTCTAGATTCGCCAAAACATTTAATATATATATATATATATATATATATATATATATATATATATATATATATATATATATATGTAGGGCCAAACATTTGATGTCTGATTAGTAAATGTACCCTTGGATCAAAGAAAACTTAACCGCGGATTTCGTCTTTATTGAGGTTAATTAAACCATTTAGAAATTTGTTTTGAGTTTACTATGATTGCCCTCAAATCTATGTGCGATAAATGGAATGCTTATGGTAAAACGTGATAATTCATCCAGCGAAACGTGACAGTTTTGCGGAGCTGTGTACTAGAAAATCAGTTCAAGGGAAGGTGTGTCTTTGTTCAAAAAATGGAATATTGCGTAACTCTTTTCAAAAGCGGGAAAGGCAAAAGGATTTTTTCTTCTTTTTTCATAGTATTTAAGGCCCGATTTTACTACACAGGCACCGCAGGCGACGAAACGCTTTTGGTTAATATAAAATTAAAGTGAACATCATTACAGGAAATCAGTGATAATCTGAATAAGCGACTCAGGTTGTAGCTCAAATTGGACAAAGAAACAGAAAATAGGCTGTTGAATAATTAATGCATACAAATTCAGCTACACGGCACTGTAAATGTTAAAAATATGGTTTTATGTCCCTCACAACTAGCTGAATCTGTGTCTAAAATGAACCAAAACTATTGCTGAGAGAGACCGAAAGAGAAGAGAAAGAAAAATAAAGAAAGAAATGTGTGCTGCATATTTATAAAGCGCAGAACTTCATTTGCAAGGGCAAAACACACTTATATTCCTGCATAGTCCCTTTTAAGTTTATGCACTATTACTTTTTGTAGTGAATATATTTCATTCCTGAAGTATGCTGTTGGATAGAACAAAATGAATGTACGGCTGCCTTAACGTCTTCATTGGATTAAAAATATTTTACAGCAACAAATTCGTTAGATCTAGCAATAGGTGGGAAACATAGGGTGCCAAATCCGGTGATTAGGTTGGGTCTTCTAACGATTCGTACTTAAAAATATCCAGGTTACCTATTGTCAAAGCACCTTTCTGAACAGATTTATGTATTGATTAATTACAGACGAGTCTCGCGCATTTTCTCGATCCGGTTGTCCAGGAGACCTGCACAGTCATCGCCAGTTACTGCTTTTCCCTATTGAGGGTGCTTAATGAAAATGATCCTGCTTGCATTCCAGAAAACCTGGCTCTGACCTTTTTAGCAGATGAAATCTACTTCACCTTCTTTATTGCAGAATCATTAGCTTGCACCCTCTGCTTTCACTGTTCTTTCGTTTATGGCATGTAGTGGTGGATCCACGTCTCATCCACACTAACAAAGAGGACCCAAACTCAGTTACATTCTTTTTAAAATTATCCAAACTTTCCTGTGAAAGTAATTTTCGCAATTGCTGTTGGCCAGCATTCAGCAAGCACTGCGTCCACCTAACATAAAGCTTTCACATTTTTAATTATTCATGTGGATTCTACCTTACAGATTCTTCTGACATGACTGACGGCATTCCCTTCATGCACCTTAATAGCCGAGTGTCCAATTCCATGTAGTGCACTTTATCTTTTTTTCCCTTCGAGGTTGCACTTTTTGTACGCCCTTCACGTTACCATCTTCATGAGGTCTACGGCAACTTTTAAATTTCTTGCCCGTCCTTTGATACTTTAAAATGAAGAAGCAGATTTCTTATTACACTTCAGGATCTTTGTTCAAGTTTCCATTTACGATAAACCAACCACAATAAAGCATTTTATGAATGCAGTCCAATCCAGTTTCTCCATTTTAAGGGATACAACGAACATGCCTAGTATTAACGGCCATAGAAACCGTTGAGTAGTTTTAAGTTGAAAATCGGCTTAGATAATTATTATGTATGTAAGAATATGACAAATCAAAAGTTCATTTATATAATTTCTGCATCTTTGCGCCAGCCCGATAAATTTTCTCCTTGCCATGGTATTATTAACAGTATACTAAACAAAGTGAATTTTACTCCGGATGCAGGATTTTCTACACGCACTTTGAACAATAATTGGTAACTATAAAAATTATCTAACTTGCAATTTAGAAGTCTCATAAAAGTATTATTTTTTGATGTTTCAAGGTATGACGTGGTGACCCAAGGATTGTTTCTGCTAGCTTTTGTTAGTTGGCTTTGGGTGCTGATAGATGTTTCAGTGAAGGACAAAGGGAACATGCCACGCAAACACTGGAATAGCTACGACCCTACTCTCATAGCTGAAAGTTTCTTTACCTTAGCCACCATAATGGCTTTCGGAAGGCTACTGTTGTTTCTGGAATTCAACTCGCACATCGGTCCCTTGCAAGCAAGTATTACTGTTTGAAGTCTATTCCTTTATGAAGTTTATATACATATGTATTTTTTTTTCTGAAAGAATGCTGTAGCTAATTTTTAGGACGCTTGATTTGTACATATTGATACAGAATGGCCAGTACATGTTAGTTATTCGCCATGAGAGTGAACGGCCAAATATGTAGTATTAATTGAGTATACAAACAAGTTGCCACTTCTTTCTCCGAATGGGTGCTCACTTAAACGCAACTAAGCAGAAAAGGTTGACTACTGGCATCTTTAATGTAATATTATTGGCATTATGAAAACGTTGTGAAATTTTATTTCTCTGTGTACCCTTGGCTTAAGTATTGGTATTAACTCTAAGTATGAAGCCAGGTATATATATATATATATATATATGTGTGTGTGTGTGTGTGTGTGTGTGTGTGTGTGTGTGTGTGTGTGTGTGTGTGTGTGAGACCACCGATTCAGGGCTGTGACTTTTAAGCATACTTAAAAGACATCCACTTGGTTCTAAGTTAAACCAGCAACTTTAAGATCACCGCCTGCGGTGCCATTAGTAGTTAAAGCGGGCGTTAAACACTACCAAAAAAAAAAAAAAAAAAAAACTTTAAGATCAGAAGGCTAACACCTAAATAAGAGCCACACATACCAGCAACAAAAAATGAAATGGAGTTTTATTTATGGAAGCTCTTTAACTGCTGAGGTATCCCAGCGTCCCAATCTATGTTGAGTGTGAAAGACCGCTTAGTGTTTCTTAGAGGCCTCCTTGTCAGGTTTTAGGTTCTTTTATGTGCCGTAAATCTACGACATGGGACTAACGTCTTTATTTTCCTTCCGAAGGAAGCCATGCTAAGGCTTTTTACGCCCGAAAAATCTATCGTCTTCCGCCGGGTTTGAACCCGTAACCTTAGGGATATGAAATTAGCATGGTAACAATTACACCACATTCACTTCCAAGCGGTTTATTTTATTCACATTCTCAGAAGCTGTCTTCACATTAAAATTATGCAAGGTAGTCGTAAACTAAAAATGCCGCTAGAGGTCTCTCTAATCGCAGAATTAGAAAATAACACCAGAATTACAAACAATTGAGTACAGCATAGTACAACAAACATCCCACTTACAGCATCAATTAAAAATATACGAGGTGCATCCAGAAAGTAAGCCCCAATGACTGATAAAGAAAACGAAAACATCGCTAAGTAAGAAATATTTTTTGGTATAATTACATAGAATCGCTAGCTAGTTAGTTTTCAACATAGTCACCACCATTTTTGAGGCATTATCGTAACGGTGTACTGTCAATTGTAAGCCCAATTAGGTATCTATTAGGCAAGTCATAGGTATCTGTCGCCAATGTCTACAGCCACGATCAATTCATTCTGCATCTCAGCGTCACTGTGGAAACGTTTTCCTGTCACAAAACGGTTCATGAGACGGAAGAGATGGAAATCACTTGGGGCGTGATCGGGGCTGTAAGGTGGATGGTTGAAGGTCTTCTATCCAAAGTTATTCAACACATTTCGCGTGGAGTTAGCTGTATTAGGTCTTGCATTGTTATGCAATTGCGTAATGCCTCTTGTCAACATCCCACTTCTCTTGTTCTGGATTACTCTCCTCAGTTTATGCAGCGTGTGACAATTGCGAGCCCCCCAGGGGCCTACTACGGTAGGGGTTTGGCGCTCCCGGGGGTTCCCGAGCCGCTCACCGCCACTACACCCTGCCCATCTCCATCCACTTAGCCACGTTTTTCATACTAATTTTGCTTTATTTGTTTTTTTCACGTTATCACCCTCTTTCCCCCAGGGGCCTATTTCGTTTTGGTGCACCCTTGGTCCCGAGCCACACGCCACATCTTCGCCTCCCATGCCCCCTTTGTTTATTCCATGCTCTTTTTAACACTTTCGCATCTTTCGTATCCTTTTTCCTCCTCTTATTTTGGTCTTTATTGCTTTTCCCTCCTGTCACATTTGCACTTCTCAGCTCTTTGCTCCGCTCCTCCGACGGATGTCCTGTCAGTGTACGGAAGACGACAGCAACACCTGTGTTGCTCTACATCATTCACTGAGGTATCTTCTTCATGTACTGTCATAGTCATACCTTTTCATGAAGCTTAAACTACCTTCCTCTTCTAGGTTTATTATATACTTATATTAGGCTAACTATCTAGGATTATTAACACCTGCTTCACCAACAGGGATCTTTCCTATCTCCATGGTCCTTTCCCACGGTTTCTGCGTGGACTCCGACTTGTGTGCTCTTCGGAGGACTCTTGAATGAAGGTTGAGCGAACCCTTCTCACCCCCTCTTTGTAAGTGCAGGTGTGGAGCCCATACCATAAGTCATGTACAAGTCATGTCCTTATTTAGGCCCACTTCTCCTCAGATGTCTCCTTGACTGCATGTCAAGGGGACAGATTTGGAGCTGCGTCGTGTTACCGCTGACTGGAAGTGCAATGTAATCAACCACAAGTCTCCTGAAACCCCCTGACCCTGTAAGGCCAGGGGACGTATAGCGGAGGGCCACAGGCGGTTATGCCTGTGGTAGGGGCCTAAAGTTGCACTTGCCGATGGTGCAAGAATCCGTAGTGATGGTTGAAGGGTAACTTTTCTGAAGCATTCTTAGGGCTCAGGCGTAGCGGAGGTCCCTGCGCCGGCACAGACCGGTAGGTTATGGTGTCTTTCTTTCTTCACCCTCCTGATGGCAGGCTGACGCCGACAGTTCCGGACGGGGGTCCTTTCATCATGACTACTCAGCGCACTTCTTTGTCGTCAGAGAGTGGGGCTCTCTCTGGCGCGGCTCCTCAGCCCCAAATTGACGACCTTGCAATGAAGACGGCCTCTTCCCCACGTCCCGCTTCCAATAAGCGCTGCCTCGACAGTTTTGACCTTGCTACAGTTTTTGGCATACCTAAAAAACCACGGGTTTCTTGTAATGGGTTGTTCAGAGTAGGGCAAGTCCACGCATAATGTTAGTGCATGTCGATTAGCCCGCTCTCTTGATTCACTGTTTGGTCCCCTCCGTACGGTAACCCGACAACGTAACGGCACGTTACTTCTCGAGGCGAAGACCGACAAGCAGATCGACTTGCTGATATCCCTCAAATCCATAGCTGGTATTTCTGTGGCCGTTACTACCCACCCTACCTTGAACTTGTGTAAAGGTGTGTTCACCCACGAGGTTTTTGCCAACGAGACCGATGAGGACCTGAAATTCTTCTTCGAACCGGAGGGTGTTGTTGATATTTACCGCGTAAAACGCAAGCTGTAGGGACAGTTGGTCCCCACCTCCACCCTCATTTTGACATTTAATAAGCCGTCCTTGCCTGAGCGCATTTCCATTGGCTTTTTTAACCTCCGTGTACGCCCATATATCCCCAACCGCATGCGGTGTTTCAAATGTCAGAAGTTTGGTCACACCTCCCAGCATTGTCGCTCTGACTCAGCTATTTGCATGTTATGTGGTGAGAAGGCTCATGACTCTATTGCCTGCAGTGCTCCACTCCACTGTGTTAACTGTGACGGTGACCATTCTTCAAATTCTACGGACTGTCCTAAGTGGCAAATCGAAAAGAAGATACAGGCTCTTCGGGTCACCGAAAAGTTGTCGTTCTCCGAGGCCCGTCAACAGTATAAACTTCGACATCCTGTTGAGCTAACACACCGTTATGCTACAGTTGCCGCCAATCGGACTCCAGCTTCTGAATTGCGAGTCCGGCATCCATCCATTGCACCTCGTATCGGTCAGCCTACTAGGCCTCAAACCCGCTCCTTACACTGTCAGACAGGTGACCACCTGACCTCATCCTCTTCCGACACTTCTTCGTCAAAACTAAAGGTTATCATACCCAGTAAGTATAAGCAGGTTGTAGCATGTTCCAGTTCCACTGTCCCTGTAAATCTGCCATCTACCAGTACCTCTCGGCCTCAGGGATGCGGTGGTCGGAAGACATCGCTCTCCCCTGCTTCCAGCGCTAAAATAAGCAAAGTTGTCCAGCGGTCATCCTCTGACAGTGATGCGGAATCTTCGTCAATGGACGTGACTAGGGACTCCGGTTTTCAGCCTACGAATCGCCACTCCCGTCCTAAACTCAAACGCTGACCATGAGTTTTCTGTGCTGGAATCTCAATGGCTACCGCTCCCGTATTGAAGAGTTGCAACTTCTTATCTTCCGATACGCTCCCCTTCTTCTCTGTCTCCAGGAAACGCGCCTAACAGAACATCAGCCATTGTGTGTGCGTGGATACACAACCTATCGCAGTGACCTTAATGATGGGCTCCGCGACCACGGTGGTGTTGCTATATTGGTGAAAAATTCCACCTTCTCTAGGCAAGTGACTCTCTCTACTACCCTTCAGTCTGTTTGTGTTGAAGTCTTCTTTCCCACCCTCTCACTATATGCAATACGTACCTGCCGCCTGGTATACCCATCTCTGACACTGACCTTGGTAACATGTTGTCTGCTCTCCCTACTCCTTGTGTGGTAGTTGGGGATTTTAACGCCCACAACTCTATTTGGGGTTCTCACCGCACTTGTGTTAGGGGGACATTGATTGAGCGGCTCTTAGACATGAACAACTTTGTTCTACTAAATACAGGAGATTCCACACACCTCTGTCTCTCCTCTGGGTCTTTCTCAGCTATTGATTTAGCGTTCTGCAGCCCTTCTGTTGCGCCATCCTTTGAATGGAGCGTCCTTCAGGAACCTTATGACAGTGATCACTTTCCCATACTTCATTTTCTAGCATCACCTCAGCCTTCTCTCTCTTCTCCAAAGTGGCGTTTTTCGAACGCTGCATGGACTGTGTTCCAACAGTCCTTCCGTCTTTCTGACGGGTGTTTTTCCAACGTGGACGATATGGCCACTCATTTTACTGAGGCTGTCCTCTCAGCCGCCTGCTCTTCCATTCCACAGTCCTCTGGAGGTAGCAAACGACCATCCGTACCATGGTGGAATACTACCTGCGCGAAAGCCGTTTGTGCCCGAAAAACTGCCCTTCAGCACCTTAAGCGCCATCCTACGATGGAAAATTTAATTACGTACAGGAAACTCAAGTCTCAAGCACGAAAAACCATTCGGGAGAGTAAAACCACCTCTTGGAATGTTTAAATTTCCTCTATTTCGTCCAACACCCCTTCCTCGGAAGTTTGGGGTAAGGTTCGCAAACTCAAAGGCCGTTCCTGTCCTCTTTCTGTCAGTGGGTTGCTGCACAAGGGATCCATTGTGTCAGTACCAGCAACTGTTGCCGAAATTCTTGCCTCTCACTATAAGACAGTCTCGAGTTCTGGAAATTACACCCCGGAATTTCTGGTTCATAAAGAATTGGAGGGACGGCGTTCGCTGGACTTTTCCTCTCGTACCACTGAGGATTACAATGCGGCCTTTACTTTGCCAGAGCTTCAGGCAGCACTCAGTTCCACCAGAGCTTCTGCTCCTGGACCTGATGGCATTCACAATGTCATGCTGCAACATCTGCCACCGTGTGCTCTGGTTTTCCTTGTACGGCTCTACAATAAAATTTGGACTACCATACTATTCCTACTTCCTGGCGTGAGGCGTTTATAATCCTTATTCCCAAGGAAGGGAAGGATCGCTCTCTACCTTCCAATTATCGCCCAATTTCCCTGACGAGCTGCTTATGTAAGCTGCTGGAGCGCATGGTAAATCATCGCTTACTATGGGTGCTAGAACAACGGAAACTATTGTCCGCTCTTCAGTGTGGGTTTCGACCTGACTGCTCGACGTCGGACCATCTCGTTTCCTTGGCCAATGCAACTTCCCGGGCCTTTGCGATGCGGCAGCACCTAGTGGCTATTTTCTTTGATATCGACAAGGCTTTTGACACAACTTGGAGGCATGGAATCCTGCGCACGTTACATTCTTGGGGTTTCCGGGGCGCACTTCCCTTGTTTCTCCAAACCTTCCTCTCGGAGCGATATTTTTGGGTCAAACTGGTAACTGTGTTGTTGAGGAGATACACACTCGAAAACGGTGTTCCGCAGGGCTCTGTTTTAAGTGCCATTCTATTCTCCATTGCCATTGACAGTATTGTCCGCGCCTGCCTATATGTTGATGACTTCGCTATTTACTGTTCATCCGCTAGCATCCCAGTCATCGAACGCCAGTTAAGGCTAGTTTTGACCAGACTTTCTACTTGGAGTGCTAACAGCGGCTTTCGGTTTTCCACATCGAAGACTGTGTGTGTTCACTTCTGTATGAAGCGAACCTTACACGATGATCCATCTCTGTCTCTTGAGGGTAACTTGTTGCCATTTGTCCCCACTACCAAATTTCTTGGTCTTTTCTTCGACCGGTGGCTTACCTGGAAGCCTCACGTCTCTCACCTGCGGAAACGGTGCACTTCACCGCTGAATCTGCTTCGGGTGTTGAGAGGGACCCAGTGGGGAGCCAGTAGAGTGTGTCTTCTCCGCCTGCCTCGCTCTCTTGTTCGCTCTATTTTAGATTATGGGAGTGTTGCTTATGGCTCTGCCGCCCGTACAACGCTCAAGCCTTTGGACTCTGTTCACCATACAGTTATTCGCCTGTGTACCGGAGCTTATCGCACTAGCCGAATAGAGGCGTTGCTTGCTGAGGCTGGTGAACCTTCTCTTTCTCTACGCCGCGAAATTTTATTAGCCAAATATGCTACAAAGCTTAGTGCGTTGGTTGACAATCCTACACACGGTGTGCTTAAACCTCTCTGTGCCTCTTCTTATGCGGATCGTCCTTCCCTCCCTCGCCCGTTAGGTATACGTTTTCCGTCCCTGTTGGACAGCCTCAGTGTGACCCTGCCAAAGACGCTACCCATGGTACGCAGCCCATCAGTACCGTGGAAACGCCTCCACCCGGTCATAAACTTCGACCTCTCCGCCTTCAATAAACATGATACCCCTCCATTCATCTACCGGCTTTCTTTTGAACAGCTTAAATCCTCTTACACACAGTTTCAGTTTATATACACGGACGGTTCCTCTAATGGCACCTCAGTGGGCTGTTCCTTTCATATTACCCGTGACACACAGTACTACAAACTACACTCTTTTACCAGTATTTTTAGGCCGAACTGACAGCTATTCACCAGGCTCTGCTGTAAATACAGTCTTCTGCTGACACTCGATATGTCATCTGCACAGATAGCCTCAGTGCTCTACAATCTATCTCTGTTTTGTATTCTATCCATCCCGTTGTACAACGAGTGCAGTTACTAATCCACTCGCTGTTACAACAACGCTATGCAATTGTACTGTGTTGGGTACCAGGTCACGTAGGCATATCAGAAAATGAAGCAGCAGATATAGGCGCAAAACAGGCATTAGCGAAAACTCATATTGATATATCTCAGGTGCCACCTCAGGATGTGCAGCATTATCTTCAGCGTGAGCTGTACTCGCGATGGCAATCGAATTGGGCAACAACATCTTATAAATTTAGCGAAATCAAGCACACTATAAGTCCTTGGAAAACGTCCTGCCGTAAGAACCGAAGCGAGGAAGTTGTTCTCTGCCGCCTCCGGATTGGTCACACACACTTGACGCACAGACATCTCCTCCAAGGTAAGGATCAACCGCTGTGTTCATTTTGTACGCTCTCCATCACCGTGAAACATCTTCTCCTTGACTGCCACAATTTCACTGGAAGTCGTACCAAACACCGGTTGTCCCCCATTCTCAAAATAATTTTATCCGACGACGATGACGTCATTACACGTCTAGTTTTATTCTTACGCGAAAGCGGACTTTATAGTTTTATCTGATTTCACGTTGCCTCGTCTTTTACTTTCCTGCTATTTTAGTTGCCCCTGACTGCTGGTCGCCTCCTTAGGAGGTGCATGTAGTTTTTATATGTTTTTATTGCACTACTATTCATTGGCGCTAATAAGCCCAGCAGTTGATGCGCCCTAAAACTGCTACTCTACTACTACTACTCTACAATTGCGAGCCGCGTTTACGGTTTCCCCTAGCGGTGAAAGCTCGTACAATAAGACACCACATCGATCCCAGAAGACAGTACACATGATTTTTACAGAGATTGTGTGCTTAAATTTGGTCTTCACAGAGAACCACTATACTGCCAATACATTTATTGTTGTTTTGTTTCAGGTGTGGAATGCAATACACAATGTTTATTCCCGTGACAATATTGTTAAGAAACTCGTCATCTTTCTCTGCTACCGCTATAGCAATGTCTATACTGCGGCCAGACGTTTGGTTTTGTGTATATCTGTCAGTTGGCGGGAGACAATATCGGAGCAGCTATTTTCTCCTAGCACTTCGCGGTAACCATTGCCGTAACAAGACTGCATTATCCGCACATACTCCCTACTCCTGCGCATGCAATCTGTGCAATCTATGGACGCGATCAGGACTACTTTCTGACTGTACCTCACACTAGGACAAAGCATTCGAGAGAGAAATCAGAAAGAGTAATTTAATGGTTTTTAGAACTGTTTTTTGCAGCGAATTTGGAGGTTGATTAATCTGAATTATGAAAAATGAAATTAGAGCCTATGCGGTACTATAGCATGGAATCCCCGTTTTCCGTGCGGTTCCCACTACTATGCTATCTTGGAAACTGCATTGAAAGCAGGACACCCCGGGTTCAAATCCCGGTTATGAAATGTAATTTTCCAGTGTGATTCTGCATTTTCAACCTTGTCTACACACGGCTAGTGTGAAAGAACAATTACAATTTTTAATTATGTTGGCTGAATTATAACCAGTAAGTGAAAAATGTCATTGCTCAGTCTTTCGAATGTACCTGCCAATACTATTAATCCAAGGGTCAATTACAAAAAAGCACATTCTAAAGCGTAAAATTGGATTCTTATGTTGCCAACTATAGTCGTTCCCGTTTCTCTTACCAGTATATGACCCATTTGTTATCCAACTTTTTTCTTGCATTTCAGGTTATGGAGTTTTGACTTAGAAAGGAGAACTAGTGCCTTCTTCTTTTTCCCATACAATTTTTGCTGTTTTCATTTGCTCTAGAGAAACGCTCCAGGAACGTTCGTTTCCATTGCAATTTTCGTGTGAAGTCTAACATGTGCCTGCTAGTGTTTTTCTGCGTTGTTTGCTTGTGAAAAGTATTCAGTTGTTTTATTTAATCTACAGGGACATTTTAAAATTAATAAACGCGTTTCTAGTTCAAATAATTATCCCCTGCCCTCATTTTGCTTATTTGCAATAATGCTTTGACTTCCTAAATAATTTTAGAATAATTTTCTTTAATCTATGCTTAACTAGCATTGTATGAGTCACTAGAGTTTTTATATCAATTACAGGTGTCAATTGGCAAGACGTCCAAAGACTTCGCAAAGTTCGGCATCATAATTCTGATCACGATGTTCGCATTTGCAGCAGGTAACCAATATTTGTTTCAAACATACCATTCCATTACGTTAGGTGCCTTGTACAAACCCAGTAAGGAGTAATTAGTAGATTTTTTGTTGTTGTACACCTAATTTCGAGACCCCTAATTAAGATTAATGTAACCAGATAATTGTTCTCCTTTGGTTACACTCGAAATAACCAGTATATTTCACAAAACATAAATGAAAGGTAAGGCGATTACCAGTGGCATAATATAATTATTACATTCTGTATTTAGGAGAACCAAGATCTAGATATAACATTATTTTGGTGTTTGAGTTTCTGTTCAGAATTTCCAGTTTTTACGAGATGTGGTGGTGTTGGAACAAATGAAGCTCAGTCCAAACTCTATTTGAGGTTATTCCTGCTTCTCCATCTGTCGCTCCTGTGCATTAAAGAACATATAAAATTAAGGGAGTATATTAGAGTTTCAAGATGTTTAAATACATTAAACTTGGTTGAAATCGATTCTTAAATTAAGGGTAGGTTAAACAAAGAGAAACCCACAGTTTGGCATTTATAGGCACGTTACAAGGAACCAACGGTACATTTCAAACTTGTTAGAAAAATAGGGAGGGAAAGAGAAAGAAAAAAATCGATAAAGAAAAGTTGCATAATTAATATAGAATCTTTCGAAACGTTATATTTTTAGGCAAAGTGGGACATTCATAGAGGTGAAATGTTGAGTCTGACGGTGGGGACATCATTTATGAATGGATTTCAAATCTGAGTGAAATCGTTGCAAAATTAAAGAGTGGTTCTCGTAATATTAAAATCGTGGCACCTTTAGAATTGAAATGCTATGTGCATTCAGACTGATTGTTGACGCATTTAAGATGTGGTGGGAATTTGATCAAACTTATGATAACTTTACTTCTCTTAATAATTTAGGATTTTTAGGCACACAATATAATGCCAGTTTATACAGGCTGTATCGGAATAACTATTTAGAATTATCTGATAGGATAAGACGAAGACGAAAATAAATATGCTTAACAGCAATTTCCTGAAATGCTCCATTTCATATATAAAATGCACATTATATCTGCATTTATCCTTAAGCTATTCCTGTTACCAAGATATACAAGGCTATGCTGTAATTGTTGTACTAAGAAGCCTTTTTATTATTATTGTTGTTATTATTATTATTATTATTATTATTAAGCCTACTGCAGCACTGAATAGTGTCGGTATTTGG
The DNA here is from genome assembly GCA_030762935.1 of Hymenopus coronatus. Taxonomy (NCBI): domain Eukaryota; kingdom Metazoa; phylum Arthropoda; class Insecta; order Mantodea; family Hymenopodidae; genus Hymenopus; species Hymenopus coronatus. The sequence goes on along the minus strand of CM060897.1, from coordinate 20,300,548 downwards.
CATTAATTGCTGTTATAGTCATGGCGACGTTTGCTTTCCCCCATGTTAAAAACCGGAAGCGACTGCATATTATGGCAGATTTTTCATGATAGAAGGTCAAAATAATATATTTATGTTATACTTAATTTGTTCACTAATTAATGCAAGTTGGGATACTTATTTCATTTCCAAAAATATTTACACCATTTCCACGATTAAGCCTTTAATACGTGTAATGCATGTTATGTATTTGCATTTTTGATAATATATAATACAATGTATAATATATATATAATATATAATATATGTTTTGATCGTTCATTCAAACATAGCTCAGGCAAATAACTTGTAAACATTTTCAAATTTTGTAATATTGTTTACATTAAAAACCATGTCGGATGTATAATTTAAAATTCAAAGGTTTTATTTACATATTTTAATAAGTTCCTTGGCATCATCAGCTACTGAGAAAGAAGATATGTAGTAACCATTTACATTTTGTGACAATTGCTTAAGAAAGTTAGCCAGAACATTTACAAAACTAATCATCTCCGAGACAAATGCTGCCAACACAATCCACAACGTTGGAAAACAGTAAGTTTAGAATATTTTATTGCACGTCTTAAGAATTTATTTGTGTAGATATTTCTTAAAGGTAATTCTACATTTTATTGTTAGTCAGTGGAATGCCATCCTAAAATAAGTGTTGCGAGGATACTTGACCGCGATATAACCATCTAATCGCAAAAGTAAATGCAAACAAGACGAAGACATAAATCTGTATGCCAAGATGATTTGGATACTTTTGCAACTGCTGTGGTGGAAGCCAATGTGGAACAGGGACCCACAGTACATAAGCATTTCCCCCGAAACTGTTGATGTCTTGTATAACTGTTTGCATTTTCTCTCCTCCCCCCCCCCCAATTTATCGCTAAGCACACCATGTGCTTTTTGGTTGTGGGATTATTTAAAGAGAAAGATATACTAAGGATACGTGGATAGTTTAACAGTTCTAAAAGAGCGCACAACACTTCACGTGAGATAAAAGGGGGGATGTGCTGCGTACTGCCATGGACAATGTTTTTCAGAGACAGCAATTTGTTGAAGAAGTTCAAGAGCAGCATATTGAGCTCCTTTGTAATTGTAATTTATAATATTGTAAGTCACTATAAGCGTTTTGCTTCCTTTGAGTCCCACATAGTATAATTGCTTTTCTTTTTTCTGTAACATAATTATACAAAATTCCAATTGATTTGGTCTCATCGTTCTTTATTAATGATCACACAAACAACTCATCTTTAATTATGACCACCTTTCACTGTGAAAAAATGCAATTATCATTTCTAAATTTTTAAAACTATATGGTCTTCATTCTTAAAGTTAAGAGATAACCCTCGAAAAGTACTTTCCAAGCTAAGGGTGTTCCCTTTCACTATCGTATCACTATATGACATGTCTCCATATCATTATATAACTTGAACGAAGTTTTACCGACATTGTTTTATTAAGAAAACTCTTATGTATTACATAAATTCTCATATATTCTATCACAACAGAAAACCTGCAGTAGTTGTCCTAATATACTTGTGCACAAAAGCCAAAGCATGCGTTGAAACAATGGTGCTTGTTTCAATTTATTCAGAATTAAGTTCGATTTAAAATTTATGAGCTTTTGTTATTTGCCAAAAGTTTCCTAATGTAAACTTTACCAAAAATTAGATTAGAAAGCATTCTGTAGATTCGTTTTGGCCTGCAAGTCACTGAATATAGAACTTAAGGTATATACATGTATACGTATGTTTATATACTACGAGAAAAAAAATATCTAAAGTTCTAGTGCTAAAAGCATGGGTTATAAAAGCAGCAAAATAGACATACGAGTCACACCGTTTGGCTTTTGAAGTCAGCGTGTCATTGCACTATACTTAATTTGCTCCATAAAAACATATGCACTGCCTTATTTTCATGCCCATATAAACAAAGAGTATAAAAACTGACTGTTAAAATGTATAAATAAACATATTTTCATTATGTAACACCCCCCAGGGGCCTACTATGGTAGGTACGGGTTTGGCGCACCCGGGGGTTCCCGAGCCACTCACCGGCAACTTATCATCTCCATCACCACCAACTGTGCCACGTTTTGTGTTTTTGTGCCTATTTGTGTGAGCGCATTTACACGCCTCATCTTTTTCCCCTTCTAGGCTTATTCTTTACATATTTAGTTTTAAGGCTTTAGATTTATTAACTCCTGCCTCACCAACAGGGATCTTTATTCTATCTCCGTGGTTTCTGTCCCACGGTTCCAGCGCGGCTTCCAACATGTGCGCTCTTCGGAGGTCTCAGGCGTGAAGGTTGAGTGGACCCTTCCTACTGCCCCTATGTGTAAGCCTTAGGTGCGGAGCTTTTCATTAGGTACACCACCCGTGCAAATCCGGGACGGGCAGCTAGTAATTATATAACACTAAAATGTAATTGTATTATGATTACAGTGCACACATTTCACAATTTACAATACATGTTGACAAATATGCTACACTATTTAATATGCAAAAATTCACAAATTTACAATTATGTTCTAAAGTGTAAAGTATCATTGGATCTGGCTTTACAGACCTTGTGTCATTGCTAGATGTTAAAAAATTCATCTGAAAAATTCGTGCAAGTCTGAGTATTTAGCAGTTTAATTTATGGATAAAACACACACACCAATATGCATCAAATGCAATATATCATAATGCTTATAAATTATTAAGGCATTGTCAGAACGATTTGTCACTTAAATATTCATCTAGAGAGTAAAATTCTTTATGGAATAGGTACTCATTAAAAACCCTGAAATTGCTAACTTTTACCTTGACCTTACTGGGGAGAGCATTACACATCTTGATTGTTTCGTAAAATAGACCTTTCTGAAAGCAACGAAAATTAGCACTGGGACGATGAATATATCCCTTTTGTCTAGTATTAATGTTATGAATTCCCATGCAGAGAGATTATCATCACACCCTTCCAAAATAGCAGTATCTATAACTTAATGCATCGTATACATCTAGATCATAAATTAAAATCAGTGGAGTTATAATTTATTTCCATTGTAGGCAGTGCTGTTATTTGTAATTTCTCTACACGCATTATATACGTAGTGTATAGAGAAGGTATTGGAATGCACCCAAAACCTTGATACCGAGATTTCACCGGAAATACATGTTTTAGGACCCCCTGAAAACCCCAAAAAAAGCATTTTTAGAAAAATGTTCGTGTGTGTGTCTGCCTGTGTGTATATGTGTATGTGTGTGGGGGGCAGCGTAGCTCGAAAACGAAAAATCCATTAAATACCAAACTTGGTATTAAAGTTGGGTATCTTCCAAGGATGCGACACGAAGATTTAAAAAAAAAATCCCCCACCCCAACTACCGTTTACATGCAAATTTTTTCGAAAGTTTTGATTTTCTCAAAAATGGCTCTAACGGGTTTGATTAAAATATCGCATATTAAAGATATTTACCTGACAAATAAAATCTATATCCTGAATTTTCTGGGAAAAGCCTCTGAAGACTACTTTATTCTGGATGAATTTTATGGAATTTTGCATAACTGCTAAACCGTAAGAGATGAACAAAAACATATGGCACAAAAAATATAGAGCACGTTAAAACACACAATTTGTGTTGTATATATTTTTTTCCTGGGATCACTTTTGAGGCATTTCTTATTTTTGGTTTCAGCTTTGAAAAACTTATACTTTTCTCACACATAAATTTGTCAACTCCTATCCATGCAAAGGAACTTCAGTCACATAGTAACTAGCTTTTGCCTATCACTTTAACCTATGGTACTCCCTTATTTCGCTTCTACTTACAAGTAATAAGACTATTTCTGCCAATTTTTCTCGACTAGCATGAAGTAAATAGAAGCATGAGTTTTTTAACAATATTTTGTTGGAGATGTAGAAAAAGTCATGTGAATGGAACACATCAGATTTTTTTATATATTTTTTTCAATATCACTTGGTTAAGTTTATTTGAACTGGCTTTTTCTGTTTGCTTAATGATTTTAACTGCTTATTTAAGTTAATTTTAACACTTCTGGATAGACCTTTATTCACTGTATGCAACATATTTGACTAACGCTTCGAGTAAGCATGCTGAATGTTTTTAATAACGCAGTTATCTTATATTTTTAGCTGAGTGTTTGATTAAGAGAATTATGGAGAGACTAGTGCCACAGTAGAAATGCCAGTAAATAAAACACTAATTGGCTGTAAACTGCTTACAGGTTTAGGCACATTCTACGAGTACTATTACGGAATGGTACAATTAAATACTTCTACTGGAAGCAAGACAGTGCAGGCGCCGTCTTTCGTCAACTTCGGGTATACACTGAAGACACTGTTTTGGGGACTGTTCTGTATGTCACCGCTGGATTCAGCAGACGTCATCATCGAGAATTTGCCAGGAGATGAACCAGGACAAAGCATTACAAACACACATAAATTCACCCAGACTGTGGGTTATATCTGTCTTGGAAGTAAGTATCCAGAACACAACGGTCTCTTAAGAGTTTCCTCGACCAGATTTTACTTGTTTCTTTTCTTTTTTTATTTTCTTTCTTTCCTCCCTGACTTCCTTCCCATCCTTTCTTAATTCCTTCCTCCCTTCCTTCGTCTTAAAAGGTCTTTTCATGTGACTGTTGAAGTGGATTTATCGAGCAACAAAATGGAATTGACTAATAGCACCTAAGTGCCATTATAAAGTAGAGGCACGGCATATAAAGTGATTATTTGTTACTCAGCTGCTTGTAAAATTAATAAAGGAAAGGGATATTTCTGTTATCTTTATATAAGTTCCGTCAGCAGGAGCAACAAATAACATGAATTAGAGAACCCGGCCCCATAACTATTTCCCAACTTTGTAGTTGCTGTAAGGTTAAGTTTAGGAACTATTTATAAATCATACTGACACAATACAAGACGTCCACGTGGTAAACTCCCAGGTGAAGTCTAGTATTACATGTTTTAAAATCGTAATACAGAATCTTTAAACGCATTAAACGAAAACTGATATTACATTTTGCTTTTCAGTGTTCGAGTTATTGTCAGTGGTAATGCTCGTCAATATGCTGCTTGCTAACGTCTGTAATACTATGACAAAGGTTATTGACAACGCTAATGTGGAATGGATATATGGAAGGTCTAAAGTACGTAACTATGAACATCTAACTTCTTAGTTAAGAACGAATTACATTTTACCAGTTTGCCATTATTTCTAATAAAGCAAATAGCTAAATGAGGCAGAGAAAGAGAGAGAAAAAAAACTGTAAGTTTAACGGAATTCTAAACTGGACAGACAGACAGTTGTTGGGATGTATGAGGATGTTTCAGTAATAAATGATGCTGCTAAGGCAAGTTTGTGTTACCATTGTGTGCTGTTATTTGTTACACGTCACCAAATCAAATTTGTCACAGCTTTACAGGTCAGTTTGAATTTTGCAGGCACTTCAGTTAGTCGTTTAATGGTATTCGTTAAATGGATAAAAGTGCCGTATCCTTCAGTGATTCGCATTTTTTACTATTGAAAGGGAAAACACGCGAGGGGATAAAAGCGAAATTGGATGAAGTTTATCGTGATCTTTCGCTCTCTATGACAAGAGTTAGATATTGGATCGACGACATTAAACTTGGTCGAAAATCCTATTTTGATAAGCGCCAAGACACCCGAAAGATGTTTTACCGAGGAAATCATTGAAAAAGTGCACATTATATTTCCTCCTGAGCGTTGAATGAAAGTTTGGGAAATGAAGAGGCTATAGAAGTCTTGTCGGGAACAGAAATTAATAATTTGCAAACCGCCCCGAATATGGGGTTTTCGGGGTTTTCCCTTATCCTGAAAAGACGAATGTCGAGTAACTTTAAGTTCCATGGACCCCAAACCATTTGAACATCATTTCACCCATTTCACTCGTCGTCCGATATGACCAACCAGGTTAAAGGACGTTAAACTAAAAACTAGAAATAAGAAAATCATTTTTCAGAATAAGTTGGAGATGAAAGAGTTGTCGACCCGATGGGTGCGACGCGATTCCTCAAAACGTACAACAAGCACGTGCGGCTTTCAACTTCGAAACTGCGTTTGGAGTTATTTAAGCCAAATCTGATGGATCTTTTCCGTCGAGCTGTCACCGTCGATGAGACCTGGACTCATCATTATCATTCTTCTTCCAATGTAGGCCTGAGTTTAAAGTTTGGGAGTAGGTAGTGTGCAATTGGAAACCAACCCTTGATGTTGCCAAATCTTCCACTTACTGGACCCTTAACTGATTCTCGACTGGCAAGCAGGGTCTCCAGGAAACAGACTTTACTACGAAGCCTCTCGGCCCTAGTACAGAGTCGTCTTTTGTTTGGTAATGGTTATTGCCCAGCAATAGGGGAGCTGTTCCGTTGTTTGAGGGCATCATGTTTTGGGGAAAACCAAACTCCAAAACCCAAGAAACAATTAAGTCATCCGACTGCTTCCAATGAATCTGCCTCAAAGAAGCCAAAGATGATCCCAATTACCGGAAAAGTGATGGCAACGATATTTTTTGGAGAAAAAAAAAGGAAGACGATTACTGAAAGAATACTACAGTGAGTTATTAACTCAATTTGTTAAAACGTCGAAGGAAACATGACCCCATTTGGAGAAGAAGAAATTGCAGTTTCAGCCCGATTACGTTCTAGCATATTCAACCGGAGTAGTCGCGTCAGTTGTTGTCGCACTCCCCATATTCGTCCGCGCTGGCTCCCTGCAATTTCTCCGTGTTCCCAAGTATGAAGAAATGGGTCGCAGGGACAAAATTTAGATCAAATGAAGTAATGTTCGAAAGAGATGCACATTTTGCAAAGCCTGAGAATTTCTAATTTGGAAGGGTTAATACATTGCAGTAATGTCTCAAGGAGTGTACATCTCTAAAAGAAGAGCATGTTGAAAAATAAATCATTTATGTTTGGAAATGGCGTTTCAGTCCTAACACGGGTGCTTAAGAACCACCTTCATATTGGCTAGATAGAACAGGATGATTGGACGGGCTGGTTTATTTTACATTGGTTTGGATTATAACTGCGAATGTAAGTATGGATGAAATATCTGGTCCAATTAAATTGAGTCCACTATGTACTTCTATTAGACGGGACAGAACCGAAATGGATGTCATTATTTGGCAGGAAATATCTAATTATGTAGCAGATTTACATTGTAATTTCCCGCAATTAATGAAAATATTAAGAATTCAACGTATGAAAATACGGAGACATAAACGGAGTCAGTAGGCTTTCAGACAGTTGCTGAATGATACCTGAATATGCAATCTGACATCATTATAAGGGCTGTTAATTAACTACTCGAAATAATTTGAGAAAGTCTGTAGAAGTCTTCGTCAAGCAATTTAAGTTGGATACATTTGGCCTGTATGTTCATATTTCAAAGTTATGCTTATAAGTTTCCAAAGTGCCAATATGCACCTGCTTAACGAAAATGTCTTTCGAAAATATAACACACGATAACAGGAAAAAAAAAAAAAAAAAAAAAAAAACTGATGTGTTCCATTCATAAGGGAAATAAGGGAGTGTCATAAGCTAAAGCGATAGCCAAATCTTATAAAAGCTGGTTGCTATGTGATTGAAATTTCTCTGTTTGTATAGCAAGACATTTACAAGTTCTCGAGAAAAGTTTAAGTATTTTAAAACTGAAACCAATAATAAGGAATATCTCAAAAATGGTCAACTCCACGAAAAAATATATATAACAAAAACTGTGTTTTTAACGGTTTACCAGTTATGCTAAATTCCGCAAATTTTATCAGATTAAAAATGTCTTCAGAGGCTATTCCCAGAAAATTCAAGATGAACATTTGTTTGTTTGTCATGTAAATATCTTTAATACACGAGAGTTTAATAACTCTCGTTAGAGCCATTTTTGATCAAAATTTGCGAAAAATCTTCATTGAAAAGGGTAGTTGAGGGTTGCGAGATTTTCTTAAAACTCTTCATGTCACATCCTTGGACGATACTGAACTTGAATACCAAGTTTGGCTTCGGAACGTCAACACTGTTTTTGGCTTATTAACATTCCGAAAATAATTTTACTTTCTCAACGTGTACTATGTATATAGTGTATAAATAAGGTATTTCTTTCTACCCAAAAACTCGGTTTCGAAATTTCACAAGAAATGCATGGTTTGAAACCCCTGAATAAAATAGTTACGGTCAGTGTGTGTGTCTGTCTGTCTGTGGACAGCTTAACTCATAAACGAAAAGTTCGTTAAATACCTAACTTGGTACTTAAAGATGCCACACGAAGATTTTCAGGAAAATCCTCCCACACCAAACTAGCTTTTACATTTTTTTTTATCTTCTCAAAAACTGTTCTGAGGAGTTTGATTACAATACGTATATTAAAGATATTTACATGACAAATAAAATGCATATCTTGAATTTTCTGGGAATAGCCCCTGAAGACCTCTTCACTCTGGAGGAATTTTGCTTAAGTTTGCATACCTGGTAAACGGTAAGAGATAGACAAAAACCTACTACACAAAAAATGTAGATAGTCCTTTTGTTTAGTTTTGTGTGTGTGTGTGTGTGTGTGTGTGTGTGTGTGTGTGTGTGTGTGTGTTTACTTTTTAAGGTATTCCTTGTTATTGATTTCAGCTTTAAAATACCTATACTTTTCTCATACGGGGATTTGGCATATCGTACAAAGAAACGAATTTAAATCACATAGCAACTAACTTTTAAAATATTTGACTATTACTTTAACCTAGAGTATTCCCTTATTTCTCTTATGCTTACAAGGAAGCAGGTAATAAGACCAATTCTGCTAATTTTATCTCGATTAGCATTAAGTAGATAGAAGAATATGCTTTTTAACATGATTTGTTATAGAGATGTAGAGAAAGTATGTGAATTGAACCCAAAATGTTTTTACACGCAACGACATAGGGCAGTGATTTAAAAAACCTGCGATAAGAAATTGCATCAGAACACATTCTTTTGCTGTGGATACGAAATTGGTGATTTAGCTTGTGATTTTTTTCTTTCAGATATGAAGTGTTAATCTAAAATGTGGACCCCTTTAGAGAAGTTCCAATTGCCTAAACATATGAAGAAAGGAAACATGAAATAAGGCCTTAGAAATTAAGCGAAACGTGCATGTGTGTGTTTGTGTGAGTATGTGGTTGTAGCAATAACAGAAAAACCTGATGTATTCCCTTCACTTGAATTTCTCTACATCTCTGCAACAAATTATTATTAAAATGCTTAGGCTAGGCTTCTATTTAGTTCATGCTAACCGAGAAAAAAATTAGCAGAACTAGTCTTATTATTTGCCTCCTTGTAAAAAGAAGCGAAATGAGGGAATACCATGGGTTAAAGTGATAGTCAAAAGCTGGTTGCTATGTGGCTGAAGTTCCTTTGTTTGTATGTATGGACAGGAGTTGACAAATTCCTGTATGAGAAAAGTATGTTTTTTAAATGTGAAATCAAAATCGAGGAATAACTAAAAAAGATCAACAGCACGAAAAAAATGTATGTAACATAAATTGTGTGTTTTAGCGTGCTCTAATTTCTTGTGTGACAAGTTTTTGTCCATCTCTTACGTTTAGCAGTTATGCAAAATTCCGTAAAATTCATCCAGAATAATGTTATCTTCAGAGACTATTCCCAGAAAATTCAAGATATACATTTTATTTGTCATGTAAATATCTTTAATATACGAAATTTTAATCAAAATCGTTAGAGCCATTTTTGAGAAAATCAAAATTTTTGAAAAAAGTTCCAGGTTAGGGTAGCTAGGGGTGGGGGTATTTTTCTCAAAATCTTCGTGTCGCATCCCTGGAACATATTAAATTTAAATACCAAGTTTGGTATTTTACCGACTTTTCGTTTTGGAGCTATCCTGTTCACGGACACACACGGACCTTTTTCTGAAAATGCTTTTTTTGGATACAGGATCCTAAAACATATTTCCGGTGAAATCTCGGTATCGAATTTTGGGTGGAGTGCAATAACTTCTGTATACACTATGTACATAGTACGTTTAGAGAAAGAAAAAGGTGTTTTAACTACACATACCTTTCATAATTACCCAGTTTCCAAATATAATATTTCGTCACATGTTTTCATAACATGTAAAAATTCGTAGGTCTTAAATATATGTATATATGTATAAGAATGCATTGATATTTCTAATGATATTGAGATATCTAAGATAATAGATAATTACGGAAACAAAATTGTATACAGAATAAAAACGTGGTCCATTTTAGCACAATCACTAATAACTATGTTATCCTCTCGTTCTTCCTGTTTCATAATATATCTACTTCTACGAGTTCTATTTTACTCTATTTGTTTTCTGTATTTTACTTGGATATGAATCTAATCTTTCCTATCTCACCACAGGTCTTATTCCCTACTTTTTCTCTTTTTATTTCACTCCTTTCGAGGAAGATTTCTTTCTTCTCCTATTTTTGTCTTCCATGGTCTGCTGTTTCTACTCCTTTCCCAGGTTGCTTTCACATTTTCACCTTCTTTTTTACTTATCTTCTGTGTATAAATATTCTGCCAGAAACATCATATTTCACTAATAGTCTTCAAAATGTGCCACCTACGAGTTCTGAAACGCATATTTTGCTACATTCCAGTTATTCGTGGTTACTCATCACAGCAAATACTTTAAAACAGAAGATTATTTCAGACTTTTGTTACAGACTTACCTCAACTACATGAACCAAGCTATTCTTCCACCTCCCTTCAACCTAATTCCCACAGCATCTGGAGTATCTACAACTGTTGAATGGACCAGAATGCGTACACATCCAAAGGACGGCAAGAAAGTAAAATTGTCGGTAATATACTGCCGCTATGTGGCAATTATTATCATTTTAAAATACAAAATATGTATACGCAGAATGGAACAGGTAGAAATGTCCGCCTTTAAACCCGTACAAAACTCACCCAAAAGAGAAAAAAAGCCGAATACCCTCCGGTCGTTAAAAAATATATATTTATATTAATTTCCAGGCAGCATCGTTAATAAACAAATACGCATACACACTATCTGCCAATTTCCAGGATCATATAAGCCGGTGTGCCCTATTTTAGTCCCATAGGTATTCTTTTACATGTGAGTAAACCTAATGACGGGGTGTCGCTTTTATGCACAGTTAAAAATCGACCTGTGCCAGGTTTAAAACAATGGATATCTTCGCATTGTTTTGTAAGCCTCGTAGTTTTCCCAGTCCTCTAATATGTGCCCTCCCTTATTTCAAATATTTATATCGGTGAACGTACTTTTGACATAGCTCCATATACTCCGTTTTCGGGGCTTAAATAGTGAACTCGCATTTAGTAGAGCGATTTTCCTTAAGTATTAAAAGAGAGGACGTTCCAGGACATCCGATGAAGTCATTGTATTTTTCAAATATCCTGATTGCACGATATCACCACCAGGATACGTATATCAGACGTAACAGTCGAGCTAACAACCGTGAAACTGCAAAGGGAGACGTAAAGTTTATTTGTAATACTGTTTTCCTTTTTTATTTTATGTTGATTTAACTTCGTAGACATAAAAATGAATAATCTGTGGATCGGTGTGTGGTAGACACTTAGCCTTCCAGGTGTCATAACGTACCTTACTTGTAGCTGCGTCACGTATTCACATTTCACAAAAGACTTAGTGCTAGCCAACTATAATCGGACAGATGACTGCTTCGACGCGTGTCCACAGAGATCTTAGTACTTGGCAACTGAATCTCTGATTACGTGTGCCGAAACGATGGTATTAGGATGCCGTTCAATCTACCTGCTTTCTGTATCGTTGATTGATGGCAGAACAATTTCTCTAACTATCGATTTTTGCTTTTAGTATTGTTTTAACTTGAGGTGTTATTTTGGATCATGGTATTAAAGATCCAATCCGCTATTTACCATGATAACTGGGGGAAATCACAAGGTCCCACCAGATGGTTGGCCCACATGATTTAAACTCGGGACCTCCCGAATGCGGGCTGACGTTTTTACCTGTTCGGTATTAATGTTTTATTCAACTACTTCTAGAAGTATGCACGCTGATGCTAGGTAACTTAGCAAATAAATAAGAAAATGAATCGATATAATGTTTCCTGTATAGTAATGCTAGCCAACTAGCTGTAACGTCGTAATACTCAAACCAAAAGTATTAAAAAAAAACTGCGCTAATAAAAGAATTCATATTATACAGGCTGGAGAGGCAGAGTCAGACTGAAAAATGCAATACTATTGTCGTGATCTGAACCAAGGAGAGGTTGGCTGGAGAGGTAGTCTGACTCTACTTCCCCAACTTCTGTCCTACTCTGACTGGTATCGAAGAAACAATTCGCATTAATTGTTTTAATAGTTGCTTAAGGGACTGAAATTTCATGAAAACTCACAAAAGCTACTTTTTTATTTTAATTCTATAAAATGATTTTAAAACTTTATGAATACAAAAAAGATATAAGTGGTCACCAGATGCCATTTTAAATGCCTTAACTAGAATTACAAAAAAGCATTAGGGGTGAAACTGTGCTGAACACGGCAAGAAAAAACCTAAGTTCAACGAGATCTCATTCCCAACATGCAAAGTAAAGCACGGAGTTGTATAGAAGAAAATGCAGCAGCAGAGGAGAGAGAGAGAGAGAGAGGGACGTAGGGCAGAGGAGAGGGAAAGGAAAGCTGAGGGTTCAACCTACCAACCTGGTGGATTTTAACGTGAGCCATGCAGTCAAATCTTTCCTTGTTTTCTCACTATTAACATTTTCAGCGGTTTTACCCATGCAGGGCAGTTTTTCTGTTACAAAAATAACATTTGCAATATATACATCACATTCACAACTTTAAGAATTTTGGAGCCTAAATTAATGGAGTACAGCAAAATCTACGATAATTTAAAAAAAGTAGATTTTATGTGAACCTAGGATTATAATATTAGACCAAACTTTAAATGTTTTGTCACAAGGGACATTTTTTAGTGTGGTGATAAAACATAGACAAATTTGACTATAACCTCCAAACCATTAGAGCAAAATGGATGACATTTGAACTGTGATTTATTTGCATTATATTACACCTGTGGTATAAATTTCAAAAAGTATTTTGAATTTCAATAGTATTAGTAGTTTGGAATTTCAAACGTTCAGGCATACGTTTACTTAGCTACAAAGCCCGTCCCGGCTTACCAACTGTAAGTCGCCATTGAGGTATGTCGTCTTAAAATAATTTGGGAACTCTTTGTGGTTTCCCAGAGAGAAAAAAAAAAACGCGAATCAGTTGGAAAATTTGATGCTGTGCCGTTATGTTGCCATGGTAGCTCAATAGTTACAGAAACTGGAAGGAAACCAGGAGATCCGTGATTCAAATTACGGCTATGGCATTACATTTTTCAACCTGACTCTACCGCTGCAGGATCTGCCCTATATACGACTGGTGTGAAAGAAACAATTCGGATTACTTTGCTGTTTTGAAGCGACCCAAATGAACATAACAGTCTTAGACATATTTGAACTACTGCAGAGTTTGATGCCATAGCTTCGAAACCATTTTACGCAGTACTGTAGGAAGAGAAAATATTAAGCTGTTATATAAAGGTTCGATTCGTTAAACATTTTGTATACAATCGAACGATATGTAAGAATTAAATCTGAGTTGAAATATAAAAAAATATGTGTATTTTATATTCATAGTTTAAGTGCAGAAATTTGAATTAAAGTTAGATTTTGTTATTATTTTTGGAATTATAGCAACGAAGGGGTTCCAGCCACCAAAATTCCTGGCCACGTCTCCGTTTTTAGCTGTTTTATGTAGCACTGAACATTATATAATTTTGAGATTAGACAGCGTACGTAGCATTAGGGTGTGGTGATCACACTTCTGAGGATGCTTTTTGCCAGCACGTGCCATGAAACTAATGGTTTTTTCCTTGTTATAAGCAAACCTATCTTAGCTATCAGTAAAGAGCCAAGAGTAATACCGAAAATACATATTATATAGGACGGGAACAGTTCCGAGGTTCCTCTTGTATGAGAATCATTTGTATCTTGCCCTAACTTCGAGTACCTTTTTATCCAAATCATTTTGTGGTTGTCCTAATACATTATTCTCAACAACTTACTGCAAACACCAACGACGAGTTCGTGTTAAATGTATAAATGTTTAATTTAACATTACTTTCGAGTTAAAGAAAGTAAAGCAGACGTCTTTTCTCACTGCAAAATGGATTTATTTTTATTTGTCTCACTGCAAAGTGGATTTATTTTTATTAACTATATCTACAATCCTATGGTAATATTTTGACAGTATTTTTGTAGCTATTGTCTTTATTAGTTACTTTCCTCCATTCTCAGGATCATGTTAAATTGCTTCTATAAGATATAATTAACACCGTATGTATCACAGCTTATTTCCTGGTCATTTCATTCATTGTTTGTTATGTAAAATTATATGTTGAAAGAATAAAAAAGTAACTAAAGGCATAGATTCTTTAACGAATGTTGACTAACTCCTATGAATATTCCATTATGGTTAAAAAAAAAAATACTGATACAGCACGCGACTCAGCCCGTGGGTCAGTACGTAGCTTTGTTCTTGGATTACTGCCTAATTCATGCTGATCATGAGGCGATTTTTTATCTACCTTATTTGCGTTGAAATATATATTTTCGTGTTGCATAAAATCTGAGCAGCAACATCCACATCTTGATTTGGTGTCCTATTTAAACATTCTGTTTATAAACATAATCACAGTTAAAATTATTTGAGATTTAAGTGCTCGATATGAAGTTTATATACTCGATTAGAACCGTTATTTCATTTTCTCCCGTTCGATTGGGTTTTGTGCTGCAGAGTTTATGTCACTGTTGTATGTTAGCGATTCGGAACACAATTTAAATAATTATTGTTATCGGTTTAAGTCTTCCCAATTGCATAAAGTGAAATTGGGGAATTGTAATTTCGAATAACAAATTTTAAAACGCAAAAGATTCAATTGATTTACATAATAATGTTATATTTTGACGAAGAATAGCATGAAATGCCCCCATTAAGCTAGCAGTTTTCATGCTTCCACAAGAACATATATCCTTTTGCTAATTTGCACATTTTTGTTTATGATATCAGAATCTATATCTATAGAATGATCGATGCTCTCCAAGTTAAGGGTGCTTTTGTAACCCCCCAGGACTCCATAATTTTGAAGGAAACAATGAGCGGCAATGGCACTTAAAGAGTTTCCCGGTGTGAAATCTGTTGAATGTTGAATATTCCAAAAGTATTTTGCTTGTTTAATGCTAGCCTTATCTCCTAAAAAAATTGTATAGGAATGTGAAATGATTGCGTTAAGAGCACTAAATACCTAATTTTAGTAGGTCAGTTTATAAGAAAAGTTTCACTATTGTATGCTTTCCTTTTACAGGAGGAAGAGGAAACCCAGCAGGCTGTAGATGAATTTCGTGCTCTTCAAGCTGAACTTTATCAGCGTTATTGTAATGCTAGCTGAAATATCACTAGACCTAAAGCCACCACATTAACTAAAATGAATATATGCGTTATAAATGCAATAAACTAGCGTCATTTTTGATTGTTTTATTTATAGCCCCCTTTAACACCTTTCGTTGTCTGTAGGTTCTTTACGTTGGGTTTAAATCGTTTTATTTTCCTCAAACACACACACCCACACATATGCATTCGGTTTCCCATAATACTTCCAGACTCTGGATAAAGAAAACTTCCCCTCCCCAAGCGTGAATCAAACCCGGGACCTCCGTGTGAGAAGTCAGCTCGCTTACCTCTCGACCTCGGAGGCAGTCGTCAGCTTCATTATTTCAGTTATGAATGTGTGTGAACTTTAAAAGGCTAAAAAGAGAAAAAAACAGTTGTTTAGAGGATGTAGACAGATCAGATTGTTTAGACTCAAACATTTTGTATAATTTGTTAACTATTATTTGCATTAAGTTTTTTGAGACAGTGGAGTGGGAGATTAGTTGGTCCCAGTCTATTACGTGGGACGGCACTTAGCTGCGACATCACATCATCCCTTCCCACTGTCTCCAAAGACTCGCACCAAAGTATAAACAAGGAATCCCAGGAGGTCCTTCACCGAATTGATATCATTACGTATCCCAGTCAGATGTGGTAACTAAAGCGGGAGCTAAAAGCCCCGCACCATAGGGGCCGTGTTTTGTTTTGATGCGGAGTGATGACAGAAATTTAAATCTCAATTGAGAAAGGAAGAATTAGCCGAATGGTTTGCAATAGCGAGCCTGTATGAGAAAGTAAGAACTAGTCGAATGGTTTGCAATAGCGATCCGCCAAGGATTCTTTTGGTATTTTAAGGAGGAGACCAGTAAAGATGCGACAGAGGGTGGAGCAGATCACCTTGCAGTAAGGCAGAAAGGTTGAAAGTTGTAAGGGCACTTTCTCTCGGAAAGAAGTGCCTTGGCTACTGTCAGAGAGATGTGTAACAGTGCCGGGCGACTTACTACAGAAGCGATGCAGTTTGCTAACTATTCCCGAGTTGCATGTGCGTAATATGTGTAGTGCGGTTGACTCATGTGAGAGGGATACAACCATGTTAGAACGTTATATACACACATTCAACTATAGTTTTCTCCAAAACATGATGGCCCTCAAACGGGACCGCTCCCCCTACCGCTGGGCAATAACCATTAGCAAACAAAAGACGAGCCTGTACTAGGGGCGAGAGGCAACGTAGTAAAATCTGTTTCCTGGAGATAGTGCTTGCAAGAGAGAATCGTACTCAGTTAAGGGACCAGTAAGTGGAAGATTTGGCAACACCGAGGGATAGTTTATAACCGCAACATTTAAAGCTTGAAGTTAAAGGGTAACCGCAAGCTTTAAAGTTAGGCCGAATTTGCAAAAAAGAGTGGGGGCAGGGTCATCATGTTCTGAAATATACTGTATATGTAAATGGTTATTTTCGATCACCGCATTCTTCACTCACTGAGTTTGTTTTATAGAGTCCATCACTCTAGCTAGCCTGTAGTATACTGGGTGAGACTGATAGCGGTGTAGTGGCGATACAACAGGAGCTACGGCAAGAGACATCCAAATGCACCAACAATGGACGTACAAAATGTCTATTTGCTATCACCTACCTCTTTCCTTCACTTCTCCCCTTCCGTTGAGGAGACATCCGCAGTATTCAATATGAGAAGCATTTAGGACTAAGCATGACTGTTTCCCAAACTAGATTGGCGGTAGAAGGTACGTTTCTCTGAGCACGTGTATACTATTGCTAGTGCCTTTCAGTCTTGAGAGATTTTGGCGGGTGATAACAGAGCTGGAGATAAGTGCTTTTTAAATTGTTAGCCAAATTTACGTTTATTGTAAAGATTTAGTTTGTGTTAATCATCTCATAGGTTATCATGGAGCTTTTACATTTTTTTTTTTATTTTAATCATATGTAATCTTTTAATGACTTCATTTTAGTTATTTTTATTCGCTCTTTTCGCTCCATTACTACTGAGAGTTTTATAACTTCGTCTCTCTTCTGCGTCATCGTAAGCAAAGGAGGGAAACTAGAATTATACTTTCACCACATACTTTGATGTATTCTACCATGGCAAACAAAACAATAATTTTTGGTGACCAAAATTAAATGTCAGGCATTTATGTCCACAGCTGGAGGCTACTGTTACCACTCGCAGGAAGATATTTAATGACAAAGTAGGAAACTGGGTAAAAATGCATTGGATTCCACGGGAAAGATTGAAGCCTTACATAACCCAATATAAGATACCATTTTCTGAAGATATGTAATTTTTCGAGTTTAACATTAAGGGAGGGTGTGGAATTATAGGTCGAAGTTGCATATCATGAATCAATATGCGGTATGCCCTTATTTAGAACTCCTGACATCCCTGGGCAAACCAAAAAGAAAAGGGGGGGGGGAGACGGTGGGATAAATAAAAATTTCTGATGTCCGCAGACTTGAAAAAAAAATGTAAATGGTATGTTATTTATGGACGCTCTTTAACTGCTGCGGTTCTCAGCGTCTCATTCTAAATTGGGCGTGAACGACCGCTTAATTTTGTTCAGAGGCCTCTCTATCAGGCTTGAGGTTCTTTTACGTGGCGTAAATCTACGACACGGGACCCACGGCTTTACTTCCCTTCCGAAGGAAGCCATGCTAAGGATTTTTACACCCGAAAAAATCCACCGTCCTCCGCCGGGTTTGAACCCGCGACCTTGAGTATATGAAGTCAGCATGGTAACCATTACACCACGGAAGACGACTCGCAGACTTGAAATACACATATTTATTTAAGTTCGCCTATTATATGGGCACGTTTGTTTGTCTTACAAGTGCAAAAATTAATGAAGTGACATACAACATATATATAAAATGAATCGCTGAAATGTATATACCCGTATCAATTCCAAATGACTGCAACAAATTGAACACTTTTTTTTTTGAGTTCGTTGTCACGACAAGGTTTGTGGAAAAGAAAATGTAGAAAGTATTTAACACCTCATAATATGAACAAAAACCGTGCCAAGCGAACGCATTTCGCTTAATAACCACCAAATAGCAGTGATACGACGGTTATTTGTGCTAAAAGTCGTAGTAGTGCTATATTTTCCCTCCCCATTCAATTTTAAAGCAACACCAGTTTATCGACACAATGACGCAATGCAGAAGTGCCATTTCAATATACTTTTATGTATTAATTGGCCTTTCCTTACTCCTGTTGTTTAAAATAAAGCAGCAAATAAGCTTTCCTGGCAACTAACAGCTAAAGTGAGTGTATTTGTTTGCCACTAGATGGCTATAGTGGTATATTCCCTCCCCATCCAATGTTAAGGTAACGCAACAGTTTATCGGGACGACACAACGCAGCTGTGAAATTCACATACACATATATTCACCGTCTTTTCCTTACTCCTATCGTTTAAAATAAAGAAGCA
Organism: Hymenopus coronatus; assembly: GCA_030762935.1. Taxonomy (NCBI): domain Eukaryota; kingdom Metazoa; phylum Arthropoda; class Insecta; order Mantodea; family Hymenopodidae; genus Hymenopus; species Hymenopus coronatus. The sequence continues at coordinate 20,281,587 of CM060897.1, read as the reverse complement.
TTCCTGGCGACGAACATCTAAAATACGTACTTATTTTTTGCCATCAGATGGCCGTAGTATCTACTGCTCTATTTTTCTTCCCCATTCAATGCTAAGGAAATGCACCCGGTTATGGAGGCAATGACGCAAGATAACTTTGAAAATCAAATATATTTCTTATGTATCAACTATCGTTCCCTTGGTCACATCGTTTAAATAAAGAAATAAGTATAATTTTGCTGTAATTCTTTAAATTGAACAAATTATAAACAATGCACATAACCATTAACACTTCTTGGAATCTGAAAATGGCGCAGAAATAACGGGATCCGTTTTAGGTTGAACCTCCTATTGTAGATGTTGGTTATTTGACGTTATGTGGTACATGAGCCTGTTATTTATGGACGCTCTTTAACTGCTTTGGTTCTCAGCGTCCCATTCTATATTGGGCGTGAAAGATCGCTTAATTTTGCTCAGAGGTCTCTCTTATCAGGCTTGAGGTTCTTTTACGTGCCGTAAATCTACGACTCGGGACCCACAGCTTTACTTCCCTTCCGAAGGAAGCCATGCTAAGGATTTTTACGCCCGAAAAAATCCATCGTCCTCCGCCGGGTAGATAAAGAACATGAAGATATCCGCGTCACCATCACACTGCAATTGCGGTGCTCTTAATACATTTGATCAAGTAATATTTTGAATTAAATGGAGAAATTGAATATACAAAAGCTATCATCAAATGAAAGCTTATCAATTGTCCAACCAGATCTGCTTGCTCTTTAGTTATGTCATTTTAGCCTAAGAAATGGCTATTTTGACATAGAAGAAAATAAAGAAAGAGGTGGAATACATTGGGAGTAAAGGCAAGAAAGAGATTCGGAAGTTGCATGGATGTTACTTTGTGACTTTCTCCTTAATGTAATTCATTACCCATGCCAGCGTATACCCGTCACACTGTGGAAGCTCTGCCATTACTGTTATTATTCCAACATCTTGGTTGCCCATGCTGTTAACTGCATGTCATCCTTTCCACAATACCTTATGGGTACGCCAACTTCGTCCTTTTCGCAATACCAACTATATATGTTATATTGCGCAGATCATTGCGCTTCATTGCGCTTTTTAGATGCAGAGACATTATTAGACATTGGCAATGGGGAAATTCCTATTAACACTTCTACTGGCCTCATTTCGTTTCCATCAACGTTTTGTCACTTCACAACGTCAAAGGAAGAATAAATATCGAATGTGTTTCCACATATTGGTGCAATTACAGAAACTATGCTTAGGTTGAGCGAACGAGCCAGTTTAGCAGCAACTAACAAGAAGGTAGATGATTTGAATGTAAAAATTCACGGTAAAATTGATGGACAAATGCATTCATTTAAGCCGATCATTTACATTACCAATCCAAATGAAGTCGTCAATTCATTGGATTTGCCAGGATTCCCGCCACACAATTTACAGCTCAATATTGACTCGGTGATAAGTATACCACGCAATATCAATTAGCCGAAATTATGCAGCGGAACAAACTCGCTGTTAAAAACATTTATGAAAATTTTGGTTTAAGTTACTATAACATAGGAAAGTTCAAAGGCGAGGATATACTTATTCCAAGAAAACCACTAATGTCAACCGACTTTCCTTTTGAATTTAAGCGGTCCTTGCATTCTCAATGACAATAAATCCCAAGGTCAATCGTCAGAAGTGTGTGTTTTTTTTTTTTTTTTTTTTTTTTTTTTTTTTCGAGTGGAGGGGAAAAATCCACCTTATGGACTAACCCGGGCAAGCCCGGAGTGTCGGGGTCTCCCATGTGGGCCTACCGACTAAAAAACCCCTCCACCGGTATTAGAAGGAAGAAAGGAGAGGCGGTACCGCATGATTGCACCCGCGGATTCAAGGCGATAATGTAACTGACTGCAGGGTGCAGTCAGAGAGGCGAAATGAGGACCGGGAGACAGACTTGACCGAGGCCCAGACTGCCACCGCGGAGTATTCGGGGTGAGGAATGAAGGAATTCTAGGGTGAAGGATGGAGTTAGTGCTGGTTGACTCTGTTGAGCCAGTCGTTGTATCCTGGGACGTTTTCGAGCCTAAGCCCTAGGCGTCTACTTTGGATGTTGATCTTGGAGGTTTGAGGTGCCGACTTCTCCAGTAGAGCTCTCACCTCCTCCCTGAAGATGAGTCGGATATCGGTGACTGCTGTTGCTATTGCTTGGTGAAGTTCTGTGTGTGAAGTGGTGCCGTCCTGTTCCTGAAGCCTGTCCTCCAAGGCCGTCAGCTTAGCCGTAAGGATCAGGACCTCCGCGTGGAGGTCCTGAATAGCCTCACTTAGGCCTTGGATTTCCTGCTGCAGGATGGTTGGTGTTCGTTGTTTAGTCTGCGGAGATGGTTGTGTGGTTGATGGTGTCCGGGCTGGTTTAGGTGATGAGTGCCTGCTCTTTGGGTAGCTGGGGCACTGGGCTTGCCCGGTGAAATGTCCCGTACCACCACAGGTGGCACAGAACCGGCGACGGCGGCGGAGGTCGTGCCCAGTGCACTCCGATGTGTATGCGTTGGTGCCACAGTAGTGGCACTTCGGCGGCGAAGAGCAGTTTTCTTGGCTGTGCCCGTAGGCACAGCAGCGACGGCAGGGCCGGTGTCTTTCCTGCCTGCTTTCCTCAACGTGCAGAATTCGCCCTAATAAGGGCAACCCCGACGCCAAGGCAGCCTCCAGGTCTGATCGGTCCTGTAGCTCCACCCTAACTAGTGGTGTCGGGCCCCGGTCACAGATAATTCTAGTGGCCCTCGAACATGAAGGCCATCTAGATTGAGCAGCGGCGAGGAGGTGCCGGGTGGAGAGATCCCGAGGGACACCCCTAACCACGGCACTGTACCGGGGCGGCGGCGGTGTGGAGCTCAGCGGTGGCGGCGATGAAGTGTTAGCTGCCGGTGAAGCAGCGGCGGTGGTCAGCGGCAGTGGTGATGGTGAGCGCGACAATGGTGCAGCGCTCACTGCCGGCGTAACGGCAGGTGGCGGAGATGCCTGTGAGCGCTTCCTACCGGCGGTTGCCGGAGAAGCGGTGGCTGCTGTAGGAGCTGCTGGTCTGCGGTGTTGCTTCCTCTTCGGCATCTCGAAGCGAAGTCAATGTGTGTAATATACCTTGAATTGTGTTTATCGTGTGTTGTACATTGCGTGCTAGAGAGTCGGCAAACTATCGGCGCTATCTTTTTCAATCCGGAAGGAAAATTGTACACTACAAGGCATTACAATAAAGTGTTGACACATTATTTAATTGTAATTTTATTTCATTGCATGGTCGTACTGTAAACGGAAGTTTTTGTGTGAGCTTTTTCGTTAGGTACACCACCGTGAGAAGCTAGTATAAATATAATTATTATATTATGTTTTAATTGCATTAAATAGAACGAATAAAACTGCTTACATTGCATTTCAATATCTCTCAGGACTCAAACACTGATTATTTAAACAACATGTTTTGTTTTCTCCCTTGCCCTATCATTTGAAAACAAGTTTATGGTTTATTTATGAGTAGCCAGTTTCACTGTCAAGTCCGAATCAATAGCAAGAGCCCGAAGATAACTAAGACCATAATGTTTTTTAATTCTCTTAAATATTTATGCGTCTTAGAGCAGAAAATGATGGTTCTGTTGAGTAATTGGAACCAGGAATGTTTGGGCGAATAAATGACACTATGTAACACACTTGCTGAAGTTGCAGGTTTTGCTTTTCTTTTCGCTTTACAATCCACAAAAAAGCGCAAAACAACAAACTACTCATCTCTAACCTTTAAGTGCGTGTGTCGTGGAAACTAATCAGCGCCCAAATGCGCGCTAATTTTCCCCTGTGAGTGGGAGATTTAAATGTTAGAGTGTTGTTTGATGCCCATAGTTTTTATAAAATTTACTACAAGTATTGCCGTCCCTGTGGAGTTGCCCAAGTTTGCCATTGCTCCAAATAGAGCTCTATCTATATCCGAATGTTACCTGCTCACTGAGGCAAAGAAAATGGAGCGAGTTTCATGAACAATATTGCTCTAAACAATTAGTTAAGCGTGAAGTGAAATTATGAACTTATTCTAAGTTTTATTAATCTACTCTATACTATTACAAGCTTGTTGCTGATCTTGTCTTGTTTGCTATCTCAGCTTGCATAGCTTTCTAGCCTTATGGCTCAACGAGTAACTGCTGTTGGTCCTAACTTCCATTCTTCCCTACACCCTTGTATCCTTCGCTGGTTGTTTCCTTTAACTTTCTTACCCATTTTTCTTTCACTCTTCTCGTTGATTTTCCTATGTTCCTGTTTTTCTTTTCCTCATTTTCAGAAAACATTTTTAGGGATATTAATTTTTTTTTAATCATATCATTCAATTTCCCTTATTTTTCTCTCCTGTACGTCAATTCCGCAAATCCTCTCATATAATGTATTGTACTCTCCTTCTCCCTACACAGTTCATATACTCACTTCTCTCTGGCTCTTAGCCCCTTTAGAAAAGCCACTCCCAAGCTCATATAAGCTATGCCTCTTTATCTAAAGAAATGACATAGTATTAGAATTAAGCTATTTCACTGCAGATTATATTAAATAAATGTATAACATTATAACTAATATAATGACAATCCGTATAATTGGCCATTTAGCTTACTCAGAACTTGATTACAGAAGTAAATTCCACGATTTAATTGACCGCTTGCTTGCAGGATTACCACCGTGGTCTGCGATGAAAATTAATCGAAGCTGAAAGTTAAATCAAGCTTTGCTTTCTAGCATAATGCCTTTGAGCATAGAGCTATTATCACAGCCCCCGATATTTATTTCTCATCTTTTGTATTTATTTCAGTTTTATACTCTTTACAAAGATTGCTCTATCAATTGTCTTTAGCTTTAACATTTTGGTGGTCTTGGTGTTTATGGTCGTTGATTATCTAATCTGTTTTTACCATTATGATAGCTGGTGCTGATTTTACACCAGGCAAAATGTTTCGTGCTGACTCAACAGAAAACCAAGAACATTTCATAAGAGACGGTTTGTCGAAGGCCGCAGCGTTTTTTGCGCTCTGTCTGTTAATTAAAATGGGTACATATCAAGAACTTTACAAGGAAATGTTACAATTCTTAAATCATCATTTATTTTTGTTTTCTTTGTTTGTTTATTAAGTGACTATTCTCAATATCAAAGAACATAAAATTTCAAGTATCTGCAATTGCATCTGCTTTCGTTTACGTAAAAGGTTAGTACATTTAAATATAAATTAATTTATTGTATGTTTCAGTTGCTTGCCATAATCGCCCAGATTGCTAAGACTCCTGTCTCTTCCTCTAACGACTATTCTACTTGGAATTCCGTTACTTCAAGATTTGCAAAATGTTATTATTAATGCCTTAACGTTCTAACCTAACTATGTTGATATTACATTTTACAAAATGTATTCCATTGGCAATTAAAAGTATTTCATATGTAAATAAATGATTCCTTCTACATTATCTATTTACTCCAACAATGAAGTTTAAGGATTTTTTTATAGTCCATACAATACTAGAAGACACAAGGAGTGATCTGAAAGCAGAAATAACGGCATCTTAATTATAGTTTAGCGGACCATTTACTTATGTTTCAATCATATGATATTGGAGGTATGCCTCTCCCCCTCTGATCTATACTTGTTAAAACTGGATATCTTCTGCACTAAATATAATCTTAATATAGGTGGATACGTTGTTTCTATAATATTTTACGAAAATCTTATAAGTATAATATATGCATTTTTTAAGAAAAACAATCGTTGTAAAAATGTAATCTACAATAAAAAGCGATGAAATTGTAATTATAAGCTACCAGAAGATTTTCTTCTTATAAGACAGGGTAATCTAACAAGGCGAAACACAATTGATAGAACTGCTGACAAGCATGTGGAAAATAAATTGAGTTCTGTTTAGGGACGCTTTGTAACTGCTATGACTCCTAGCATCTCATTCCACATATGTTGGGCGTGAAAGACGCTTAATTTTGCTCAGAGGCCCCTTTATCAGGGTTGAGGTTCTTTTGCGTGCCGTAAATCTATGACACAGTACCAGCGGAGTCTGCGGATCAATGGAGTATTCAGCCAGAGTTAGTTGTATAAAAAAATACGTTATTAAAATGAATAACTATTAGCATTGAATTGATGCTTAAATAAATAAGTAAATAAATAAATACGAGGGTCATTTTTTCAACTTCCGATAGGCTATAAATAAAAGACAAGTTCATAGAAAACAATTATTTTATTACTAAAAGTTTTGTACACTTATGGTTACTTTTCAACATAATCACCGAAAAGATTGAGACATTTATCTACCTATACACAAGCTTTGCAATGACCGTTTCAAAAAATGTTGCCGCCAATGATTTCAAATGCGCATTGACGTTGTTTTGAAGATCTTCGTTGGTTTGAAAGTGCTGCCCTCCTAGCCATGTCTTCAGCTCAGGGAAAAATTGAAAGTCGCTGGGTGCCAGGTCAGGACTGTACGGTGGATGATCGAAAAGGTCCCATTGAAATTGTTCAAGCAGACGATGAGTTGTACCAGGAGTGTGTGGACGAGCGTTGTCATGGATCAACACAATTCTTGAAGTCAGCATGCCTCTTCGGTTGGTTTGAATGGCTCTCAGCAAACGTCGTAAAGTATGAAGATCTACAAAACAACGTCAATGCTCATTTGAAATCATTGGCGGCAGCATTTTTTGTAGCGGGTATTGCAAAATTTGTGCACAGGTGCGATAAATGTCTCATGTGATTATGTTGAAAAGTAACCACAAGTGTACAAAACTTTTAGTAATAAAATAATTGTTTTCTACGAACTTGTCTTTTATTTATAGCCTATCGGAGGTTGAAAAAAAAGAACCTTCATATTTTGTTTATTAACGTTAACGACCCATCAATGTTCAAACCTATTATTATTGTTGTTGTCATTATCATCTAAATATTAGCCAATATTTACTGACCTCCCTTTGGTTATAAATTTGCCTTCATATTTTGTTTATTAACGTTAACGATCCATCAATATTCAAACTTATTATTATTATTATTATTATTATTATTATTATTATTATTATTATTATTATTATTATTATTATTATTATTATTATTATTATTATTGTCATTATGATATAAATATTAGCCAATATTTACTGACCTTCCTGTGGTTATAAATTTGCTTTTCTTCGAAATATGTCTTAGGGTAATATGCTAGTGTCTGGATCCCTAGGTTGCGGATTCAAACCCGGCGGAGAATGATGGATTGTTTCGATTATAAAAGTCCTTACAATGGCTTCCTTCGGAAGGAAAGTAAAGCTGTTAGTCCCGTGTTGTAAGTTCACGGCACGAAAAAGATCCTCGATCCTGATTAAAAGACCTCTAAACAAATCTAAGGGTCTTCACGCCTAGTATAGAATCGGACGCTGAGAATTCGCAGCAGCTAAAGAGCTCCATAAATAAAACTCAGTTAAAAATTGTAATTTGTTCTCCGAAATACGCCTTGGCAGCTCCTACTATTCGTACTCTCGGCACAAAATAATGGTGTTAGAATTAGGTTTTATTTGCCAGCAACGCAAGGTTATTTATCAACACATAAAAATTGATATTCAAAGCATATATTATATAGTTATTGCAGCTCATACTTTTCGCACTAAGTAGTCGGTGCGGGTGGTTCAGTTGGTTAGGCACTGACATTCTGATCTCAAGATCGCGGGTTAAAACCCGCTCAGACCGATAGTTATAAGCTAATTTAAAAGCAACAGCCCCATGTCAGTATATTTACTAACACGTAAAAGAATTCCTGAGGTGGGATATTTCGGTACACCCACGGCACTGGCCACTGACAGCGTCGTTAATAAAGAATAATAATTCGTACAAACCAGACCTAAATGAGGGATGATATAAAGTTATTGTGTAGGGTGTGAAACGTTACATCTTTATGTGTGACCTACATTGAAAAGAAAGGGGGAAAATGTATAAATTGACGTATTTACTCAGGTTTTAGTATCATTATTTTAATTGTTATAACATCGTATACCCAGTGCAGCGGACGCAAACCCGGCGGAGAACGATGGACTTTTTTCAGGCGTAAAATACTCAGCATGGCTTCCTTCGTAAGGGAAATAAAGCCGTTGGTGTCGTGCCGTAGCCCCCAGGGGCCAACTACGGTAGGCACGGGTTTGACGCACCCGGGGTCCCGAGCCACCCTTGGCTCCCTCTGTGGGCAACCTCTGAATGGTGAGAGAGTCAGTAGGTCAAAATGCCCACCCACGTGTAGGCCGTGCGTGGAGACCCGTGTCGGTGGAAAGGAATATCCTGGTTGGTTGAGGATTGCGTACCTGAGCCTGGAATTCTGATTTTCAATAATTGGGGAGGTTGCGCACCTAATACACCACTTTGGTTTCTGCTTCGCCTTAACGGGAGGCTAGGAACTATCCCACCCCTAGTCAATCGGCCAGGACTAGGTATTATACCGAACTCCAGGGTGAGTGGGACGGCGAAACTGCTATATCCCCTATGAAGCTTTGTCACCCAATTGGGGTGATCCTTTGTTGGACTCCGTGGTTGAGTGGGGAGCACTGGAGGATGAATTTATATGATTTTTATGGCAAAAACAATACTCCCTAATACTGTTGTTGGAAAAGAAGTAGTCGAGTCTAGTGGTCCTCGCTACTTGGTAATAACTAGAAATGAGGAAGGGAAGACATTTACGTCGGTTAGCCCTTTTGTTATTCAAAAGGGGTTGGATAAAATTGCTGATCCCGTGAAATTGTGCATTAGAGCACGCAATGGAACACTTCTGGTTGAGGCACTTTCAGCCTCCCAGGCAGCAAAATTACTGAAAGCCAATATGTTAGGTAGCTATCCGATCCAAAATGCGAAGTACAAGACCTTGAACTTGCGCATATCTTCACCCGCGCCTTGGAAGGTTTGTCCAATGAGTAGCTTCAAGAAGATCTAGCGGAACAAGGTGTAACATCTGTTTTGAGGGTTCAGCGGAAAGTGAATGGTGAGTTTATGCCTACCCTGTCCTATGTCTTACCTTTGATCGGATAGATCTTCCCCGAAGGATTAAGGCAGGGTACGAAGCCATCGATTTTAGGCCCTATATACCCAACCCACTAAGATGTTACAAGTGCCAGCGGTTTGGGCATACCAGTGACTTTTGTACTAATGTTCTACATGTGCTATCTGTAGAGCCACATCGCACGGAGGAAGTTGCACTGCTACTCCATCTTGTGTAAATTGCAGCGGGGAACATCCATCTAGTTCCCGAATTTGTCCCCGTTTCACAGAAGAGTGAGCGATCCAGGAGATATGGGTGAGAACAAGTTGTCCTTCTCCGAAGCCTTTAGGCTCCTGCGCCATCACCAACCCTCTGTCTCGCGCTCTAGTACCTATACCTCGGTGCAGCTAAACCGGGTTTGAGCCGGGAAATCGCTACTCAGACCGGCGATATAAACGGGGCCACTATTGCAGAGAAGATTATCGTTGCCAGTCCAATAACAAAGCCCACAACATCTAGTTCGGCTATAGAACCTACGAAATCTGCCATCGTAAAGAGCTCTTCGTCAGCAGCGTCACCCAAACTGTCAACCTCGGCCAATAACATCGCTACACCCGTAGGATATTCTGGACCGGCAAAGACCTTTAAGACCACCTATATGCGAATCGACTTCCTAAAGCATAGCGCAAAGCCCTCTCCTGAAGTATCTACGGGAAGAATAAGTCCACGTCAGTCTCCACGCAGATCCTCTTCTGAGGAATATTCTGGAAGGCTTACCGATCGGCGACGACCATCTTCGCCAATCAGCACCTCTAATCGGTTCGAGGTTCTCGAACCGAAAGTCTCAATTGGAAAGGGGTCCTCTCAGGTGAAGGAGATGGACCAGGAGGATTCTACCCTTACTGCCAGACAGCCAGTGCGTAAGCGGCAAGATCGTACTCCTGAAAAAAGTGTTAGTACAACGGCCAAGAAAAATAAACTAAACCGACCAATACAGCCGAATATGCCGAAACGCCTTTCCATTTAAATCTTATCCCATACCATTGCCCATGGCTATTCTACAGAGGAACATGCGTGGGATTCGACCACATCGACCAGAGTTTGAATTGTTGCTCCACCAGTATCAGCCGTTGGTGGTATGTTTGCAAGAGACCAAGCTCCGCCCCCAAGACTACTTTAGCTTAAAACAGGTGTGATTTATTGCCGGCAGATGATGTTCCTTCACATGGGGGCACTATAACTATTATCAGAGATAATATCTTCTCTGAATCGTACCGTTACATTCTGACATACAGTCCATCGCTGTACGGATTACTCTACCCTCCGTTAGCTTCACCATTTGCAGTATCTATGTGGCTTTATCTGTTGACCGCTCACACACTGATCTAGAAAACCTCGTCTCCCAGCTATAAACACCTCTTCTGTTTGTAGGGAACGTGAATGCCCACCACCACTTTGGGATTCCCCTCTGGCTTGTACGCGAGGTCAAGTGATTACTGATGTCTTCGATAACATTAATCTATCTTTTCTGAATACCGGAGAGCCTACATTTCTTTCTAATATCTTCAATAGTTTTTCTCACCTGGATATAGCAGCTTGTTCTCCACAGCTGGCAGTATCCTTACAATGGAATATCATCTGACTTACCTTCTAGTGACCACTTTCCTGTTATTTGTCTCTTGGCACAGGATGTATGTTCCACACGATTCCCTAGATGACGCTTAGAACGAGCCAAGTGGAACCTTTATTCCAACTTGGCCGTTTTTCACTACTACGAGCACGACTCGTGGATTGTTTAGTCCAGTACCTCACCGAGACAATTCTTTCCGCTTCTGAGCATTCTATTCTGAAGTCGACTGGACCTCCCCGTCGATTTCCTGTCCCTTGGTGAACAGATGAATGCATGAATGTTATTCGTGCTCGTAGATGTTCTTTCAGGGGTTTTCAGCGTCGTCCTACTCTCGATAATCTTATACAATATAAATAGCTGCGTGTCCAATCTAGGACAATTACTAAGGATAGCAAGAAGACATCATGGAGCAAGTTTGTAGCATCTTTTACCCGACATACCCAATCCTCTGTGTTATGGGATAAGTTAAAGAGTGTGGCTGGAAAAGCGACCCATATGCCGATAACTGGTCTGAAGACACTGTAATTAATACATTCGACGTGGCTAACACTCTTTCGCTTAAGTGTCTAGCTCAGAGAACTATTCCTCTGAGTTTTTTCCAGTTAAAGCTCAGGTGGAACCTCAGGTGTTTGCCTTCCGCTGGAAACCTTGAAGATTACAATCGCCTTTTCACCATAGCAGAGCTAGACCATGCACTTTCATCTTCGCGAAACTCTGCACTAGGTCCAAATGTTGGTACATCTCTCTCCTGAAGGTAAGGCTTTCCTGCTCGAGGTCTAAAATCGTATCTGGGTGAATGCCACTTTCCTAAGTTAGTGGCGGGAGGCCACCATCATTACTTATTTTGAAGCCTGGAAAGGACCGTCAGCTTCCTTCTAGTTATCGTCCTATTTCACTCACCAGTTGCGTTTGCAAAGTGATGGAACAAATGATCGATAGACGGTTGGTGTTTTGTCTGGAATCCCACCCTTGGCGCAGGTTGTTAAGGCAGATAGGGTAGGGCTATTTGAAGAAACCAATCTACAAAATGATTTTGGTCAAACACCCACTTTTTGTGAGTGTTCGGTGCTACTGGGCTGTTCACCCATCAATGTAACTTCCAAATTATTAAATTAAATGTTTACTGTATCTGCAGCTTGTGCTCTCTTTATGTTTTGCGATATGTGGTTACTTAAATCATTTTTGTGTCTCTGCAAAAATGACAAAACCCAATCCTGACCATGAAGATTACTCTTGAACTTAGGAATTGTTCGCCCTGCTCTATCAAAGTACCCTTTGATTAGAATTCTTAGATCCGTTGATTCCATTGGAAATTCCCATTCATCAAAGGTAGCCAGTTTGTCTAAAAAAAAAAAAAAAAAAAAATCAATCAATCTCAGCATTACATATTGTCTTAACTCGTTTATAGGGGTTGAAAAATATTAAACTCTAGCTTTGCTTTAAGAAGAGCTTCTTCTGCCTCATTTAGGGTAGTTTGTATTTTGTTTCTTTCAGATTCTTCACTTTCCTATAAATCTTAAATTTTTCAATCCCACACTTCTCTGCGGCTGTCCTGCAGGAAAGTATTCAACTCTAACTTTCTTATATGCCTTTACTAGTTATAAAAATAAAGAAAAAAATAGGACAAATATAATACAATAAATAATTAGGTACTAAAGGATTCATGTGTTCCTAGTTGGTCATGATTAACAGGTGCACATAGCTTTGTACCAGGTGGTGGTTTATACTTCCTGGGCATTTTAATGGCCTGCAGCAGTAAGAAAAGCAAGTATCTGTAGCTCAAAATATATACTGGAGTGAAATGATACATTTTTTTTGGTAGCGTTTAGCGCCCGCTTTAACTACTTATGGTACAGCAGGCGGTGACACTGATGATACATGAATGATTGAGCACCGGCGGAATGCGATGTCGGGAAAAGCCGGGATACCCGGAGAAAACCCGCCCCAGCGCCGCTTTGTCCACCACAAATCTCACATGCGATCGCTTGGGTTCGAACCCCGGCCGTCTAGGTGCGCCAGCCCTAAAGTGATACAGTGTCTCATTTCACCCCTCTTATTTCACAAAAATCTAGGTAGGAAAACAAATTGACATTATAACCATACGTTATAAAACATTGTAGCTTACCTGGTAGCTGAACAGTAGTTTGTATTCAAACTGGATTACTTCTGAGGAGTTTTCAGAGTAAAATATGACAACAACAAAAAAAAAAAAAATAGCCAAACTCTAACCTCTATGCTTCAACATAAAATGACGGGAGAACAGGAGAATGATACAAGACATAGCCAAAGAGCATATATACAATATAACACATATTTGCAAACATAGACACATTAGTTTAATGAAATGACTTCCAGAAAAAAAGTTCTATTTTATATTAGGTACTTCACCCAAGTTTATCATTCTATTCTATATTAGGTTATTACCTTGCCGCGATATTTACTGCAATAATACCAATTTATCAATAACAACTTCTGACTGGCTGAAAAATGTGATTATATTAAATGTTCCTTCAACCAGAGCCTTTTGTTTTTTACTTCAAAAACTTGGAAGAAAAACTAATTTAAGAGATGATGCATATGGTATATAAGGTAGTTTGTATAATTGCAAGACGGTAGCTGGATATATACCATGCTTCAGCAAAACGTTAGGCATTTGGCTCTGTGGGTTTTCAGTTGAGATTACGGTAAATTCTTATTTTCCAGCATGTATTTCTGGTAATCTATTATTAGAAGGTTGGCTATGCTGAGAATTAGTAGGAAAGAGAAAGTAGTATTCGTAGTATTGTTGTTTGTTTTCATGTACGAACGGACGTAAATAACTTGAGTTTTGTGATGTGGTATCTACAAAGATTTGGGTTAGAGCATAGAGGTTAGAGTTTGCTTAATTCACTTAAGCGGGGAAACAAAGTTGTTGGATAAGGAGATTTAGCAGCAGAATGCCGTCCATCGAGGTGGCTGTTCCACATGAAAATCATGAAAGTGAAGCACCAACAGCCCAGCCTATTGTGGGTATCATTTACCCACCACCAGAAGTGAGGAGTATCCTTTTTGTGTAATTATAAACACTACGTAATGCTATGGCATTCACTGAAAATAGGGTTGAACATTCAACAGACAGCTTTTCTAATCGTGCTGACTTCATTATGTAAAGAGATATAACGTTAATTCCATAGGTAATCCAGATTTGTATGTTGTTATTCTGCAATTAGAGCCGCTTTGTAGTCATTGGACTGTAATAATTCTTAGGTCCTAAGCCGCAAGGCGTAGCTCAGGAATGTGTTTTGTAACTGGAGGAATGGAGCATTTGAGCGACGACTTTTCAACAAACAAATCTGGATCGCCTATGGAAGTTTTACCAGGAATATTTTTCAAGGTTTAAATTAGGACTTAATGTAGTAAGATTTTCAATAAAATATCTTAAACCCTATCTTAACATTTCCGGTGTTTACAAATCAGCACATGCTTCTGTACAGGTCATGATTTTTGCACACACACACTCTCCCTCCAGATTTATATGACGATCAGTAATGAAGAGCCGCCGACATAGGACAAACAAAATCTGCTATGCATTGCACTGCCAACATAAGTATAATATGTCAGGATTCTAGCATATGCTCTATCAGCTCTAGGTTTGTGTGTGTAAATTGATTTTCAAGCAATTGTGTTTGATAATTTTTACTAGTGATGGGCAGAATCGAATGTTTTCAAGAATCGAATCCTCTGCATTCGAATACTCTAGAGAATCGAAACCTTCATCTGAGAACAAGGTCTCGAATACTGTAATCACAATGGTTTCGAAATCAACCTCTTCATAAGCAAGTTCTCGGATGCTACGTTATCGTCACTCAAGAGATGTTCTCAGTTCTCGCCATGCTTGTTCTCGAATACTACAAACCTTGTGCTATTCGAAATCAACTTGTATTCATTAGCAAGTTCTCGGATGCTATGCTATCGCTACTCAAGTGATGCTCACAGTTCTCGCCACGAATGATCTCGAACAAGGCATGTAATTTAAATGATGGACAAAAAATATGACTTGTTATTCTCAAAATGTTGAAGTTTCTATTCAAGATTATCGTGGCTTAAGCGTTATGCACTTTCATTCATAACTGTTTCTTCCAGTAAATTGAATACAAAATGTTTAGAAATATAGTAACTTTATTATTAGCGGATAAAAATGATCTACAAGTGTTACGATTGAAATATAAATACAATATCATTACGGAATATATTTGCCAGATTCTGTTTACAACAGTCGCAATGTTTGGCATCATGAATTTTAAAATTCTCGAAATACAAACATTTGGTTCACAAAACAACCTTTCTCAGAAATATAGCATTTCGTGTGTGTATGTGTGTATTACGTGCAAAACATTTTTGTATTAGTATTACTCAATTAGCATGCTAGCCGCTGATTCTCCTGGTCGCGGGTTCAAACCCAACGGAGGGTGGTGAATTTCTTTCGGGCTTAAACATCCTTAGCATGACTTCTTTCGGAAGGTAAATAAAGCCATTGGTCCTGTGTTGTAGATTTACGGCACGTAAAAGAACCTCAAGAGGCATCTGAACAAACCTAAGCCCAATATAAAATGTGATGCATCGGTTAAAGAGCGTCCATAAATAAAACTAATATTTAGCATGTTTCAAATGACTGTATCACTGTGACTATGACTGGTATATTTAGGTTGCTTCTGGAATGTAACTTTTGATCACTGAATAGGATTTAATAATTATTACAATCATCTGGATAACGACCTATTTAGGGCCATGCCGAGGCCGAGGGTTAGACCACCAAGGGCGGCCCAGGTTCGATCCCAGGCAAGCACATGCAGGATTTGTGGTGGACAAAGCGGCGCAGGGGTGGGTTTCCCCTGCCATCTTATTCCATTGGTGCTCCATCTTCGTTCCATGCATTATCAGTGTCATCGCCTGCGGTGCCATGTGTAGTAATGGCGGGCGTTAAACAGTATAGAAAACCTATTTAAGCATGCTCATTTGTGATAGCTGCACAGAAAATGTTCACTCTTTAGTTAATATTTTAAGACACAACATATTTCATGAACAGAAAATGGAAAATACTATTGCAAATGAAATTAAAAATTGAAGTGTGTTATATATTTACTGCTTTGCCATTCATCAAAATGTAATCTTGGATGGTATACTTCTAAACAATTCACTGCAGCGCACATTGACTTAAATATTGATTTGCTTTGTTTTTTATTTTTAGCACTATATATAATAGAAAGCATTGTGTTCCACCCAAAAATTCGATACCGAGATTTCATCGGAAATAAATGTTTTCAGGACGCCTTAATAATATAAAACATAAATATTTTTGAAAAACGCCCATGTGTGTACGTAAGAGCATATCTCAAAAAACGAAAATTTGGTTAATACTAAACGTGATAAATAAGTTCAGAATCTTCTAAGCATATGACATGAACATTTTCAAGCAAATCCCTCACCCCAAACTACTTTTTATATCGAAAAATTTTCGAAAATGTTGATTTTCCAAAAATTGCTCTGACAATTTGACTAAAAGAACGTATATTAAAGATATTTACATGACACAAAATTTAAGTTTGTTATTTATTTATTTTGTACAGTTAATGATTTCCAAGATATTCCTTGCTATAGGTTTAAAATTTAACTAATAGTTTTCTCAAACAGGTAGTCGTCATCTTTGTTTTACTCATACCCATGCAAAGACATTCAAATTTCAAAGTCAATCGCATAGCAACAGCTTTTAAAATATTTGACTATGACTTTAGCCTAGTATATTCCCATATTTCCCTTCTACCTACAAGGAAATACGTAATAAGACATATCTGCTAAAATTTATCCTGACTAGCACAAAGTAATTAAAGAGTAATGTTTTGTAAGAAAAGTTTGTTTGCAGATAGACAAAAGTCATCTGAAAGGAACACATCAGAACTTGTGCTCTTTTGTTTGGTTTTTAATTTGTATGGTTACATCAGGGCCTTGTCTGGTAAAACAACTGCTGGTGTCTTTCTCGCTGGACTGTAGGCTTTCTTATTGTTTTTGCTTTCTCTACACATGCTATGTACATACATGGTGTATAGTGAAAGTGTTGTATTCTACCCAAAAATTCGATACCAAGATTTCACTGGAAATATACGTTTTGAGGTCCCCTGACTCCAAAAAGCATTGTTACTTTCTCTAGCCGTATGTACATAACAATGTACATAGTAGCTAGCAAAGGTATTGTATTCCACCAAAAAATCTGATATCGAGATTTCACCGGAAATATATGCTTTGCTATCCTCTGAGTCAAAAAATATAATTTTTAGAAAAAGGTCCATGCGCGTTTCTGTGGGGGGGGGATTGACAGCATAGCTCAAAAACGAAAAGACCGTAAAATACCAAACTTGGTATTTAAGTTTAGTATCTTCCAAGGATGCGACACGAAACATTTTCAAGAAAATCCCCCAACCCCAGGTATCCTTTACATGAAACATTTTTCGAAAATAATGATTTTCTAAAAAATGGCTCTTAACGATTTTGATTAAAATATCGTGTATGAAAGATATTTACATGACAGATAAAATGTATATTTTGAATTTTTGGGATTAGCCTCTGAAGAGCTCTTTATTCTGCATGAGTTTTGCAGAATTTTGCACAACGGTTAAACCGTAAGAGATGGACAAAAACTTACTATAAATATGTAGATCTGGTTAAAAACATAAGTTCACCATTTTCAAGATATTCCTTGTTATTGGTTTCAGTTTTAAAATACCTAACTTTTCTCAAACTGGACCATCCAAAGCGAAACGCGTCATTCGTTCACATAACAACCAGCTATTAAATTTTTTTATTATTACTTTAGCCTAGTTCATTTCCTTATTTCCCTTCTTCTTACAAGGAAGCGAGTAATAGGACCATTTCTGCTAATGTTTTTCTCGATTACCATAATATAAAAGATGAATAATCTTTTGAAAGAATAGTTTTGTGTATGGAACAGCTAGAGAATGTCATGAGAATGGAACACTTTTTTTTTCAGCTGTAAAATGCTATAAAAATGCACACACATTCACTCCCACATGCATACTTTCGACTCTGTTAGGGATAGGGAATGATTCTGGTTAAAGAAAAATTCCTGTCCCAGCTGGGAATCAAACCCAGAACCTCTGGGTTGAGAAGACAGAATGCAATCGTTTAGTTCCAATTTCTAATATTGTTCATTTGTTGCCCTAACTGATCGCACATTCCGTTATAACACAAAATATAATTGAAATATTGTGATTGCGTATATGTATGGGAATCGTTCGTTAGCTTTGGAATGATAAGAAGTTCATAGCTTTACTTAATAGCATATTATCATATTCCATCCTGACCAGGTGATTGTCTCATAGGTTGTTTATCAGCAAGCTCAACCCTCTCCCCGCTCTTCACATACACGATCCAAGCGCTAGAATGACCTTTAAGTAAAAGCACCAATCAGATATGAGATCTCGATTCAGTTCGGTGCACCTGCACTTATCCGAGACCCGAGTACAGCATTCGAATACAGTATTCAGGGTATTTTCAAACGAGAACTCATCCGAGTGAAGTATTCGAATACAACATTCAGAATTCGAGAACTTCCAAGAATCGAATACATCGACATTTTGAATTCGAATACTCCCATCACTAATTTTTACTGGTCCCACCTAAGGTTTCGATTTTAGCGAGTACATGCCATTAACCCTAGCTTAGTGTGTGTCTGTGTAAATTACCTGATTTTCGTGTAATTTGTTTAGCATATATGGGCTCTTTGTTAGTATGTGTGTAAATATGATTTTTCAGTAATTTCTATAGCTGATAGATTTGGAGAGAACCCAAATTGAGAGAAAATACTATAAAGATACATAATACAGCTAATTGAAATTATTTATTGTCACTAAATTATGCTGCACACAAAATTTTTGCAGCCTGTATGCGCCAATTTGTCATCCCAACAATGCCATAAATGGCAAGTGAAAGGAGGAAAAAGAATTAGTAGTACATCCTATACCCATTCTTGAGAATGGTGAAAAACCGATTTCATTGGACTAACAACCACACTGTCACAAATCACTTCAATGGTCTGCTCAGATGAACCAGAAGAACGATGCCCAGGGCTTTTAATGTTCACTGTTGAACTCTTTTCATTGAACGTTTTCATAAGTCTGCAAACTGTTGATATATTCTGTGCCTCATTACACACTAGAGTTGTGCAAAGTCGCCTAATAGTTGCTGCATAACATTATCTGTTAGGATAAAAAGTAAAAAGTAATCTGCCATACAGAATGAAAAATTCCCTTGGGCAATAACTGAAGGATGAAATATACAATGAACAGTGTGGGAAAGCAAAGATGCTATTGGCATAATAATGGTAATGGCAGCACTTCCATAGTGTTAAGGGTAAAACCTGAAATAGGTAATGATTATATTAAGGAGAAATTAGGAAGGCAAAAAATGGCACAAAGGTAGACCAGGAAATGATTAAATATGCAAATAAATAATAATTATTATTATTATTATTATAATCATTTTGATTTATTAGCAATGCTGCTATGTTTTCATTTAAAAGAAACAAAACAATTTATATGTTTTTAGTTGATAGTATGTATTAAGTTTCTTCATTAAACCTAAAACATGTATTAAAAGCACCGCAACTGCAGTGTGATGTAGATAGGGGTATCTTCATTTTCTGATGAAATCGCCTTTAGCTATCTCATGTACCACAAAGCCTCAAATAATTAACATCTGCAATAGGAGGTTAACCTAAAACAGTATACACATTCACATTTCAAGGATTATTGGTTAATGTGCATAGTTTATAACTTCTTAATTTTAAAGAATTCCAACAAAAATATAATTAATATGTGAAACAAGAACATTTTTATTTCTTTATTTAAGTGTATTTGATTTTCTCTGTTATCTTGCGTCGTTGACTCCATAACTAGTGCTTTCACTTAGCATTGAATGCAGAAGAAAATTAGAGCAGTACTACGGCCATCTAGCGGCAAATAAATATGTTTTTGTTTCTCTATTTTAAACAATAGCAGCAAGGAAAGGATATTAATACATAAACATATATTTGAATTTCACTGTTTTGTTGTGTCATTGTCTCGAAAAACTTCTGTGTTACTTTAGCATTGAATGGGGAAGAAAAACAGAGCACTACTGCTGCAATTTAGCTACATGTAACCATCCTACTACTGCCATCTTGTGGCTGTTAACTGGTTGCATTCCTTTGGCACTGTGTGCACATTTCTATAGTGCTTTTTTATTTTCTAAAGTTGGTATAGATTTGTGGCGTTGCACAGTAAACAGACCCATAGTCGGCAACATTACCAAAATATTTTACATAAAGAAATGTCTTATAATGTGCATGACTACCTGAATTTGAACCTATGAGAACAATAGAAATGCTCTATACAATTAATGCTGTTCTGCTGCATGCAAAACATTTAACATTTATTGTAGACATAATGTATATTTTCACTACCAAAGACTGTTTCTTTTGTTTCTGCTTAGGTTTTCATGTATTGTAACCATATATTTATACATATTACCAAAGACTAGATTCTTAACTATTACCTTACATGTACTGTGTACATAGTGTATAGAGAAGGTATTTATTTATTTATCCTGGTTGGAGTTAAGGCCATAAGGCCTTCTCCTCCACTCTACCAGGCAATACATTAAATTCAACACAGCAATGATACAATGAATAAAGGAAGAAAGAACAAAAATATAATTCTATACAACTTAATAAAAATATATATAAAAAGGTGCAACAAATATACTGAAAAGAAAAAAAAAACTGTAATTAAAATTATTTTAAGTGAAATATTCATGTTGCTCGAAACACATAATAGTGGTAATGCATCTAAAATTTGATACCGAGATTTCACCGGAAATACATGTTGTGGGTCCCCCTTTTTGGAAAAAAATTTGTGTGTGTGCCTGTCTGTCTGTCCCCCTCTCTCTCCAAACTTGGTATTTAAGTTTAGTATCTTCCAAGGATGCAATACAAAGTTTTTCAAGAAAATCCCCACACCCCCATCTACCCTTTACATGGAACTTTTTTTAAAAATTTTGATTTTCTCAAAGATGGCTCTAGATATTTGGATTAAAATATTGTATGTTAAAGATATTTACCTGACAAATAAAATATATATCTTGAATTTTCTGGGAATAGCCTCTGAAGAATACTTTATTCTGGATGAATTTTATGTTAATACACACAATTTATGTTATATAATTTTTTTCGTGTAGTTGATTGTTTTTGAGATATTCTTTGTTTTTAGCTTCTGCTTTGAAAAGCTTATACTTTTCTTATACAGGAATTTGTCAATTCCTGTCCATACAAATAAAGGCTTTTGACTATCACTTTAACCTATGGTAGTCCCTTATTTCCCTCCTACTGACAAGGAAGCAAGTAATAACACTATTTCTGCTAATGTTTTCTCGATTAGTGTGAAGTAAATAGAAGCATAAGGGTTTTAACAATAATTTGTTGCAAAGATGTAGAGATAGTCATGTGAATTGAACACATCAGATTTTGAAGTATTGTAATTGTTTTGTATTTTGATGAAACTATAAAATGTAAAATTTTCGATGGTGGATAAAGACATACATACTATTATTGTTATTGGTTTTGTTTGTTTGTCACTAAGCTCTTTCATCTTATATGTCATCTAATGAATGTCCAAATAAAAGATTTTAAAATTAAATAAGAAAACACAACCACTCATAATGCAAAGCTCATTTGCAATAGTTTCAGATAGAAATAATCAATCTACTTTATTTAGGAAACAAGTTGATGTGTTAATTATTAATTTCAGTCATTTGTAACACATTTCCATCACTTACATTGTTTTATTATTAAGAACATATTTTGGAAGTATTGCTGCTTCCATTATCAGCTTCTCAACTGACAGTGCCACAATTATCTGATGTTATACCAAGTGAGTCAAAAACCTCCGAACTGGCTGCAGTGTTTCTCTGCTGGGTATGTGGTCACATAATTCAGCACTGCTGCTGTAAACAAGACCATGCCTCTGACACAGATTTGCTTGCTCTGGAAGAATAGTATTGAGTTAACAGTGATATGGTGTAGTTCAGTTATTGCAAGTGATTTATTATTTTGTCCTGTACTTAGTCACACAGTGTACTACGGCTCAGTATGTTTTCTGCTGCACAGTGTGTATTCATGATTCATACTCGTATGTGTTAATTCAGTCAGCTCGCCAAGTGAAAGTACAATTTGCAGAAAGATTGCAGAGAAAGAGTTATAGGGTCAATTTTTTTCGAGTCAACAGTTGAAACCCTTACATACGTAAATACAATTTTGTCCCCTTTCTTTTAGAGCAGTAACAGACAGTGTGCTTGATTTTGCCTTTTTGCAAGAAGACTGCAACAGTTCATATGGCCAATCTTTTGATGAGAACAATTAAAAGTGTGTTTCAGAACAGAATTTTTAGTAGAGATTTTTGGCCCCCTGACCTAACCTCCTGCTATTTCTATCTCTGGTGTAACTGAAAGCATATAGTGTGCAAGACAACCCACACACCCTGGAAGAATTAAAACAAATTATCCGCCACGAAATTGGCCACTTTTTTTTTTCAAGGTGAACTACGGCAAGTGATGGTGTCAAAAATATGTGGACAATGAGGGTGGCCAATTTTGGCATCTCCTTTCATAAAGTTAAGTAAAGCCTTTTAAAGTAGTTTTAAAAATGTTGTATAGTTTAATCCGTACCTTTCTAAGATAGCGGCAGATGTCAAGTGCCAAGGACACAGGCAGGCAAAACACAAAGCAGCTGGAGCTGGGCCATACAATTTTGATTCACTCGTTAGTAGAAGCTCTGGTGGTGAACAGAGGAACTCTTGAACAAGGACTTATTCAGGCAAGATTTTAAAATTCATCAATTGATCCTTGTTCTTCCAAGTCTGATGTTCTCCCTCTGGAATCTTTCAGGCAGTAGTTCCTAAATTCAGCACCAGAGGCATCTACTATAACACCGGATAATCATGGCACTGGCTATCAAGAAGTTGGTAATGAAAGCAACTGTACTTCCTAATAATAAAACAATATATGTGGTGGAAATGTGTTACAATCAACTCAAATCAATACTTAACTTACAGAATATATCACTGCCCCAAAATCTTCATTATTTTAAGTTGATGTGTGTTCACACAAACATATTTACTAATTATCACCAATATCACCTACCATGGTAGCTTCTGATTCTCAAGGTTGTGGGTTCAAACCTAACAGAGGACAATGGGTTTTTCAGGCGTAAAAATCCTTAGTATGGCTTCCTTCGAAAGGGAAATAAAAATCTTGCTTCTTTGTTGTAGATTTATGCAGATAAAAGACCTAAAACCTGATAATTAGTCCTCTGGGCAAAACTAAGTGATCTTTCATGTCCAGTTTAGAATGGAACACTGAAAACTGCTGCAGTTAAAGCGCATCTATAAATAAAAAACTCAATCTAATTATCACCAAAATGAATACATTTTATGAATACATTGGCTTTGTTGCAGTAATATTTTAATTTTTTTATAGTTGTATTGAGCTTTACATATCAGTAGAGAGTTGTTGAGCAAGAAGTGTTTCTTTTGTTTTCAGGGAGGAGAGTATAAGAGAAGAGAAATTAGCAAAATTAAAATCTAAAGAAATCTTTATAAAATATCAATATAATGATACCCATCTTACAATTTAATGCAGTGATCCTTAGCACAGTCTCTCAGATATTGTGGACAAAACTGCAAGCTTTGTTGCAAGAAATGGCCCGGAGTTTGAAGCTCGAATCAGACAGAATGAAATCGGTAATCCAAAATTCAATTTCTTGAATTTTGGTGACCCATATCATGCTTACTACCAGTATAAAGTGAAGGATTTCCGAGAAGGAAGAGGTAGGTAATCAAACTTGGTGTATAAAATTCATTATAGCATCTTTAAAATATAAATTGCAGTGTTCTTTTAAAGCATTGGTAATATTCAAAGATGCCTTCTTTCACACACAGAGTAAAAGAAATGAGCTCTATGTGACACATAAAATGTGTTTTTAAACAAATAGAAGAAATGCTAAAGAAGTGAGGAATAGAGTAATATGCACCAGCTGTTTATTTTTGGTCTTGTGTATGCATGGTTTTGAATTAATGACAATTTTGTAGGAAGCCACTCAGGAAGTATCTTGATGTCAAGAAAATTAAAATTATACATGATAACCAGGACCTCTTCATGTCCTTGTGTACAGAAATGTTCACTTTTTTGACTAAGGGCAGGTTCCACAAATTCTGTATAAATAGACTTTTCTGAGTGCTAAACAATGCTCTTAAAACTCCAACATAAGCTTCCTGTAGATAGCAGTTGTATAGGATAATTTGTAATGTCTTAAGTTTACCATTTTGAAATTGATGGAAGTGTTACAATTGGGAAATTTGTAAAATAAAAAACACTTGAGAATTGCCTTGCATCATAGGAATTCTTTTAGCCATGATTTTAAAATAAAAGGGAAGAGACAAAGTGAGCAGAACTCAAAACTTTATTTATGATGACTGCAAAAGACTGTTAAACCTCTTAGAAACAGATAAGATTACACATGAGTAAAAAATCTGATGCAGTATCCAGGAGGGAGGAAAAAGCTGGTATTACATCAGAGTTTGCCTAACCTTACCATTGTGTTGGTGATGAAGGTACTTCTAATTTAATTAAATTTATGAGTCGAGGTGTAGACACTTATTGCTTCACTTACTGTTTTTTTTAAGCAGGACATGTTTCAAAAGCCGTTGCTTTTATCCTCAGCTGTAGTTTCTTGACTGGCATGGATGCTGTTGTCTTTCCAAATCTTTGGCTTGTAGATGGCATATTGTTCTGGCATTCCTGCCAGTTGAGAAACTACAGCTGAAGATAAAAACAACGGCTTTTGAAACATGTCCTGTTTGAAAAGCAGTAAGTGAAGCAATAAGTGTCTACACCTCGATTCACAAATTTAATTCAAAGGTGCTTCACTGTCTCTAAGCTTCTACAATATTGCTTTATCTTCTAATTTCCTTATGCTCCTCCTTCTCATATTATCACAGTGTCTTTAGGCAATCGGAAGAAGAACTTGGGGTTACAGTCAACATTTGAATGGGGCAGAAGTTAATTACTATCCTTGGTAGATGTGGAGCTGGAGCACCACTTATTTTTTGCTTAAGGAGACTTAAAAAAATGAATTTTGAAAACTTTCAAAAACTGATTGAAATTGCAGCTTCTTCCAGCTCTTGTCCACCCTATATTATTGTTATGGGTAAAGCTGACTTCCACAACAGTGAGAGGAATAAGAAGCCACATATGGCTTCTCTGAAATCTGAAGTGATTCGTTGGATGGAGGATCATGGATTCAAATTTGATCCTGCTATGGCAAAAGTGAAATTGTTGGAAATTATCAATGGGCCTCATTAGAAACAGTTTGCAATTGACAGCACATTTATGAACATGCACACATTCCATTGCACCTTCCACCCTATCACCTTGACCTAAACCCCATTAAAATGGTATGGGGAATTGGCGAAACTTTGAGGAGAAAGAGAAACTTCTGTCGAAAGCTGATTTTTAGAATACTTTGTTGAACAATGCATTAAGTGTTGTGACAATGAAGTTAACAGACTGACCTCACTCTCAATCAAGAAATGGACAGAATTATAATCTCTTTAAACTTGGAGGAAGGAAGCAGCATTTCAGAAGGAAATGCAGAGAGTTCATGCAAAACAGTGAATATGAAAGCAAATGAGTGATTGACACAGCTGACTAGAGGAATGGATGGAGGGGAAAGTTTTGCTAAGTCATGCCTCCAACTCTTTTTGTTCATGGTTTAATTATACAGTACGTTTGTTACAAAACTTGGCCACCAGGAAACAACCCATGCGACCTTCACAGCATTTCCCTGTGTGCGGGTTCTACATCTGGCTGTTGTCACATGTACGTCAGTCTTACTTTTGTTCTTGTCCAGTTCACATGTGAATAACATTAGCAATGTTTAGAAGTGTTAAGTTTCGCTTGAAGTGCTTTCAAAATGCAGTATACAGTGCCACAAATAATGATACGTATGAGCTAACATTATCTTGTAGGGATGGAACTAAATTTCCTGGGTGCATGTTTCGAGTAGTTCATTTGCTTTTAAATAAATTCAGGGTGACAGGAGCAATTTGTAATAGGAAAAGAAAGGTAAACAGTTGCGTACTTATGGAGCAAAAATTAGACTAAATCGGAGAAATGTTACAATGGTCACCTTGAAAATTTTTTAGCTGTCTTGCACAAGAAACTGACATTTTGAAAACTTCAGCATTGAAAGCAACAACTTTTAAAACTCAAACCATACAAGGTTACTGTTGTGCAGGAATTTCCAACGACTCCTGTGCTAAGTATGTTTTGTGCTTATTTTGATAACTGATAATGTGATTTAAGATTTTATTTGATGTCCACGCATGTGTGACTGCCAGCCAAGGGTGCAGTATGTGACCAAGAGATGGACCGTGTGCCTGGCAGCCAAGTTTTGTAGCATGCTTACTGTACTTGGCTAACATTTATTTCCTATCCTCTCAGCATTGTTGTGGTAATATCTCCTGTAGCTCAAGTACTATATTTATAAGAGAGGCAGTGGTGGTGCAAGACTGAACAACATTTCCTAAAGATTGACTTATGTTAGCTCTAGAAAGGTTCTAAGGATATCAGTCTTTCCGGCTAATCCCTACCCACATATTTATAATGTCATTACCTTGAAGCCAATGCGTGCGGTCCCCATGGCCGCGCTCGCCAAAGCATCTCGCTTTGGTGTTTCGCAGCGCAGGGGATCGTGGGTTCGAGTCCCACCTTGGGCATGGGTGTTATATGTTTGTGTATGTGTGTGTAAAAAAATAAAACAGAAATTCAGTAACCATACAGTAATCAAAGTAAACAAATTAGCTAAATAAAAAGTAGGGTATACAGCGCCAGAGTCCCGATCATATCCGAAACTGTATTTAAAAAAAAAAAAAAGAATAAAAAAAATGCATGTACAAGCTCCAAATTAGATCACTGTGGTATATCCATAATACTTTAAAGCACTAAACCCTTGTTTGCTTGTTGTAAACACAGGACAAGAACCAACTGTAAATGCTGGCGTTCCTGCTCCACAGCTGAAAGCAGTCCTTTCTTCAGCACAACAAAAGCAGCAGCAAGAATTACTGAAACAGGTTGCAGAACAGCCATTTATTCCCAAGGATCCACCACCAGAGTTTGAATTTATTGCTGACCCACCCTCAATTTCTGCTCTTGATTTGTAAGTACTATTTAAAATTTTCTGTAAATTTTCTGTGATTATTAAGTACATGCACACAAACCAAATTTCAGGAATTTTTAATATATGGTAATTCACTGGTGTTGGGGGAAGGGAATATACATCCAAAAGTGTAATTTTGCAGTAAGGAATTTCAGACAATTCTTGCGAATAGCTGTTTTGGTAACTTTATCAACACAAAGGTCAGTTTGATCATTGAAAGCTGTCCACAAACAAGATTGTACTTTTCTTTATTTCTCTGCATGTATTATATATAATGTATCAAGAAGGTATTGCATTCCACTCAAAATTTGATACTGAGATTTCATCGGAAGTATATGTTTAGAGTCCCCTGTATCCAAAAAAAGTATTTTTAGAACGAGGTCCATTTGTGTCCGTGTGTCTATGAACACAGTAACTCAAAAACGAAAATTTGGTAAAATACCAAACTTGGTAAATAAGTTTAGTATCTTCTAAGGATGCGACATGAAGATTTAGAGGAAAGTCTTCCCACCCAAAACTATCCTTTACAAGGAAAAAATTTTGAAAATTTTGATTTTCTCAATAATGGCTCTTAGCAATTTTGATTACAAGACTGTATGTTAAAGATTCTTATATGTCAAATAAAATGCATCTTTTGAATTTTCTGGAATAGCCTTTGAACACTTCTTTATTTTGGCTGAATTTTGTATAACTGGTTAACTGTAAGATATAGAAAAAGTGTACTACACAAAAAATGTAGATCTTATAAAATCACAAAATATGTGTTATATATTTTTTCATGGAGTTTACCATTTTTGAGATATTGCTTGTTATTTGTTTCAGTTTTTAAATAATTACATGTGGGAATTTGTCAACTGCTGGCAATGCAAAGAAATGGATTTCATGCACATGGCAACCAGCTTTTAAAATATTTCACAATTGCTTTAGCTTAGTGTATTCCCTTATTTCTTTTCTACTTACAAGAAAGCAAGTAATAACACAATTTCTGATAATGTTTATCTAAATTAACATGAATAACATGAAGTAGATAGAATAATAAGCTTTTTAACAATAGTTTGTTACCAAGAAGTAGAGAAAGTGATGTGAATGGAACACACAAGATTTTTGGACTTAAACCCCTTTCCCCAGGCACTGGCAATTTATTCTTGTTTTAAGTTTTTATTGTATTTAAGATAGGGTCAGCTGAAAAATTCAATATTATGTGCAGGATTTGATTGCAGATTTCTGGCTTTCCATGTGTGCTTTTGACTGTTGAGCTTTCATGACAACATGCTGGTATGACCTTGTAACTAGTTTAGCTATTTGTTTTTGACTGATTTTTTATGATGTTTTACAACTGCTTGTTCTGACCGTGACAGAATACCTGTAGTCAACTGATTAGTAAAATGCAAATATTTGTTTGCAATCACTAAAATTTTGCAGTAGTAAAGCTATCTACAAAGAGTAGACCATATTAACTTTTGAAATTAACATTGACTTGAATTTAATGCTGTGTACAACTTCCAACCAGGTTATATATCATACCATATTAAATCAAAAGGATATTTGAATGTGTTAGATAAAAACATGTATAAATGCCAAGTTATGTAACCAAACAACTATTTTAAGTTGTTTGCAGGGGATAAGATAAATGCACAGTTGTCTATGTTTTATAAACTTCTGTATAACAAAAATCAACTGTCTGTATGCTAATCTGCACCTTCTATTGGGATTACCACTTAAAATAATTGTTACTTATTTCAGAGACATTGTAAAGTTAACAGCACAATTTGTGGCACGTAATGGGCGGCAGTTCCTTACAAACTTAATGAATCGAGAGCAACGCAATTATCAGTTTGATTTTCTACGTCCTCAGCATTCCCTTTTCCAGTACTTCACCAAGCTTCTGGAGCAGTATACAAAGGTAAGTGCAGGTATGCATGTATGAAATTGAGTTTTTCTTGCACATTGTTATGCTTGCTGGTTTCTGAAGTCCTGCATTTTCCATAAGTTGATATTATTAGAAAAGGGGAAGGTAATATGGCGTCAAAATCAACCCTGTTGTACAACAGCAAACTGGCCACCAAAGTCAGCCAAAGAAAGTCATGGAAATGCTACAAAGTATTGTAGAAATAATTAGCTCCACTTTTGTACATTCTGATATAATCAACAAATATTGAAAAAATTCAAGATAAGTGGAAGCATGGAAAGTATAAGAGTAATGCATTCATCCAAATATGAGAGGACCCACTTTTTTTTTTCAGAACTTAATTTTGGAATTTAGCATAATACCTAAATAAAAAAAAAAAAAAAAAAAGTAAAGTGTTGTACATATATTTGTACAGACTAAAGGACACTTAGCTGATTAAGTCTCTCTCTTTTTTTACGTAATTTGGATTTGAATGGAAATTCGTATAGAGGGCAAGAGCAGAACAGAAATATACTGGTATGTGTGTGGTGGGAGCTGATGGTGTTGGCAGCATGACTGCAATGGCGGTGATGGATAAGATTTTCTTTTTAGACATTATTCTAAATATAACATATTTAGTTTTACAGTGGTTTTTTATTGAATCTGTCTTTATTTTTCATCGCTCAGATGAAAGAGAGATTCTTTTTTCCCCCTTTTAGGATCATTGTTCATTTATGTCAAAAATTGTATTATCTCAATTATATTTACCAAGCCCTTCATATTTCAAAACAAAGTAAAAGTACAGAGAAGCATTAAAAATAATTAAAACATCTGTTAATGTATAGGACAGCTTCAATAAGAATGCTGATGATGCAAAGACAAAAAAAATATTCAAAACTTGCAAATATGCATAGAAGCTTGTGTCAGTGATGTGATTAAATAAAAGAATTTGAGTCGGTTTTTGTAACACAAACATCACTTATTTTTACTTACTGGGGACCAATTTCGGCTAACAGTTGTTCCCATTTTCAATCCTTAATTCCGACTAAATCTTTCTTCGTTGGCGTCAACGATGGGGGTGGTGGTGTATTAATTGTGGAGACATGTGTTGCTGGATCTATGTGCCACCATACAGCAACCTCTGGAAGTTCATAGATCCAGCAACAGATGCCTCCACAATTAATACACCACCACCCCCATTGTTGACGCCAACAAAGAAAGATTTAGTTGGAATTAAGGGTTGAAAATGGGAACAACTGTTAGCCGAAACCGGTACCCAGTAAGTAAAAATAAGTGATGTTTGTGTTACAAAAACCGACTCAAATTCTTTTATTTTTTATTTAAAAAAAATATTATTATATATAGTTCTCTATAGTTGAGGCAAGTTGAAAAGGTCTAAAAGCAATATGCTGATCTTTGTGAGAAAACATAGTAGGGTCCTCATGGTTAAGTTTCCAGTGAAATGTCAATAAGATAGTACTGTTTTGGGTTACTTAAACAGTAGAAAAGATAAGCAATGATGACTGTTAATGATAAAAAAATATGAGACAGGCTTAAAGCACTCTAGAACAAATCTTCATTTTTTTTTCTTAATGTTAATTTGTTTTTTGTGCAGGTTCTCATTCCACCAAAAGATTTGATGTTTCGTCTCAAAGAGGAATGCAGCTCAATGACCACAATTCTAGAACAAGTGAAATATCGAGCAGAATGGATTAAATATCAGGAGGCTCAGCGTCGTAAAGTGGAAGAAGAGCTGGAAAAGGAAAGAGGTAAGAGTTTTATTACAATTAGAGTGAGCTAACTATGCTTTTGATAGCTGCTTGATTCACTTACCTGTGAAGGAGGCTTGCCCTATCCAATCATGTTATAAACACATCTCACAATGTGAGGCACGGTGTCACCCTCAAGGATACAACATTCCTCGGATATGCTAAGCTTCTACTTGTCAGCTTGCAACGGTTTTGTTCTACAGCTGCAGTGATTGTGATTTGTAGACAAAATACATATAATAGTGTGACTATAAGGATTAGACAAATTATTTTAAATAAGTTTATCACTGCATGTTTCAGTGTTTTATTATATAGACATTAGGTTTTAGTAGTTTTGGTAGTTTGGAAGTCAGCCATCATACATTGTACATGGTCGAGAGCAAGTGATGAACAGTGGCAACAGTGTGAGAGAGTGACCACAAGGCAGCAATAACATCAGGTGCATAGTTATTTCTCTTAGACTGTACATTGGCATGCTCACTGTTTCATGAGAATATGAGTTTCAACTGTTTATTAACCATCTTGTATTTAATTAAGTTCAAAATACCAATGTAAAATTATTCTGATAATCACAGTTGTAATGCAGGGAATAAGAATGACTTTTACCTTCCAAGTCACATACTTCGCCTTTATGAGATGTCAAGTTTCGTGGGGAGGGGGGGGGGGGATTTTATCATGCTTCACCTAAAGAAATCAAAACTATTAATAATTTTTGTAAATTTAAAAAAAGCTTTGCAAAATTTCACAATGGATAGGCTCTACTATAACATTGAAGAGCATTATAATAGGCTTTTGATTTAGTCTGGTTTTATCTTTCTAGGCCATTATTTATAATTCCTTGTGTGTGTTTATGTGTTTATTATGCTTATGTTTTATCAAAACAATCACATGTATTTTATATTGACATGATTCACATGTATATCCACTGTATTGATTGACAGTGAATTCTAATTCTAAAAATTATTTTATTTTAAATTTTAGTTGCTTATGCTCAGATTGATTGGCATGACTTCGTTGTTGTGGAGACAGTTGACTATCAGCCATTTGAAGTGGGAAATTTCCCTCCTCCAACAACACCAGATGAAGTGGGTGCTAGAGTGTTAATGCAGGTAAGACTTACAAATTTTATATTGATATAAATTATGAAACGGGTGTTGAATATGAAAAATGTAGGTTTATTCCCTATGAATAATCACAGTGGTTCACTGTCACCACATGATGACTTGTATATAAAATTTCAGATTTGAGTAATATTGCGAATGTTTGATAAATTACTGTGTTAACATTACCAAAATTGGTGGTAAATTCCAAGGTGTTTGAAATTTTGATTTTGGAAAAGTTTTGCGACTTGGTATGAAGGCTTGAAGTTTCATTTTTCAAGTACTGTATAATATTTTAATGTACTAATTTATATTGATGAATTACTAACAATTTTGGGAAGTTGTTAGTTTTTATTTTTTTATCAAAATCTTAGTGCATTAATTGAATTAGTGAACTCTGAATAGAGCTAAAAGTGTTGATTCAGCAAGTTGCAATTGTGAATAAATATACCACATTTATCCAAATACAAGACAACCCACTTATTTTAGAACTTAATTTTGGAATTTAACATTCATCTCTAAGAAGGCATGATAACTTAATTTTTAAATACATATTTTGATCAAAGTAAGGGATGCTTAAGCTGATTTTTTTTTTTTTTTTTTTTGTTTTTTTTTTTTTGTTTTGAATTGCGAAGAAATTCATGTTATGAGCAGCAAAGAGGGAGAGGGAGAACGGAAATGAAATGGTGTGTAGGTGACTGCAGCGGAGCTTCAACAACGATGGTAGAGGATAAGATTTTCTGTTTAGACAATATATCTAACAACACATTGTAGTCGCCCTCTATGGTGTAATGGTTACCCTGCTAACATCATATACCCAAGGTAGCAGGTTCAAACCTGGCGTAGGACGATGAATTTTTTCGAGCATAAAAATCCTTAGCATGGCTTCCTTCGGAAGGGAATAAAGCTGTGGGTCCCATGTCGATTTACGATATGTAAAAGAACCTCAAGCGTGATAGAGAGGCCTCTGAGCAAAATTAAGCAGTCTTTCACGCCCAGTGTAGAATGAATGCTGAGAACCACAGCAGTTAAAGAGCATCCATAAATAAAATGGCATTTTTTATAACACATTGTGGTAAACAATTTTACCTAACTTGAATTTGCGCAGAAATTCTTGTAATGGAAAAATGGAAATGCACTGCATTGTGTGTGATAGGAGGTGACAGTGTAATGGCAGCTCACTGCAAGGCAATGATAGGTATGATTTTCTATTTAGACGTGTTTCAAGTTATTTGAATTTGCACGAAAATTCATGTATTGGATGGAAAGGATAGGGTGAATGGAAATATCCTGGTATGTCTAATGTGAAACACACAAATCTCTCTCTTTAATTGACCATTGTCTCCTAATACAACATTAAATTCAACCACTGAGTAAAAGGAAATTCTTTATTAGTCTCAGAGAGATCTTTTTTCTAATGAGAATACTTACAATCCTCAGTTTATTAACAGCTAACTTTACAGCACAAAATAAATGCGTAAAAACTGCTGTATATGTCAGGACTTGGCAGTAATCTTTAGTGTTTACCACTTCCCCCAGGCTATGCCACTGCTACACCCATGAAATTTGAAATTTGCTTTTTTCTGTATGTTATTCGAGAATGTACACCACGATTGCAAGAGGACTTGTGTTCTTAACATTAGTATTTTGGAAAACAACATTCTTGCATTGGGATAAATTCAGTATTATGAACATGTTCTTTCTTAAAGACATGAGATTATTTCACTGAAAGTGTAGAATACAGGAAATGAACTAAAACGTGAGTTAATATAGAGCATAATTTTACATGAAGATGTTTCTTGTGAACTACTCATACTCCTTAATCTACTGGTAATAAGATCTGGGATATTTTGATTGAGAAGCCAATACATGGACCACAAGACTATGAAAGAGATATTGTTAATTATTTTGTATACAGCTGGCACATCCAGTTTTGAACAGTTTATGGTCTGCTTTGTGTTGTTAAACCTGCTACTAATGTACCATCTGTTCCTCCCTATAATTATTTCTGTTACAGGGATGATAAAGGAATAAGTAATACTTAAAATTGTTAGTTGTATGCATTGAATCTGTCTAACATAGAAAGATGAGGACTTGTATGTAATTTTCTCCCTGTTTGAAAAAATAAACTTTAGATGAGTGAGGGCTCAACATGAAGTTATTCAATTTATAAATTTCTCTTGGGAAACAGCGAGTTTTGTTGAAATTTATGTGCACAAATTAGGATTATTATTTCTCAAGCCTCACTTTATATACCAGAATTTACTGGGGCATGTTTCGGAGACATGTCTCCACCATCATCCTGATCAAGTCTTTTAAGCATGTCTCAGTAAATTCTGGTATATAAAGTGAGCTAGAGCAATAATAATCCCAATTTGTGCATATAAATTTAATCTGTTTTTTTGTTTTTTACGGCTTATAATGTGGATAATGTAAAAGCTGGAAAACAGGTAATGCAGGAAATGGCTAGAAAGCATTTGGAAAACAGATGCTCAGAATGTTCATTATTGCAAAACTGCTCTTTCTGGATCAGTTGATAACTAAGCAACCATATTCATGATCATTAATGAGTCCATTGAAGTGCAAAGCATAAGTGCTATCACAAAGCAATTACATATACCACTGGACAGGTGCTGTGGAAAATCAGTGTGCATTACACAAGTAGTCGAGTATTGAGGCGCTTTAGCGAGTGTGTTCATACATCGTTCACAATTCCCCATTACAACAGTACTGACATTACAGTAATTGAGTTATAACAAATCTGATAAATACTGCCTATTGTCTAATGTTAATGGCATAAATGTAACATCATCATAAATGCCCAGTATTATGCGATGGACTGTACCATGCATTTGACCTCCGCAACTCCCCACGACCGCTCACCCCTACATTTGTTAGTCAACAGCAACGCTAGAGACACTGCCATCTGCAGTAGCCTGAGCTGGAACGGGCTATATTATAATAATGTATCTAGGTGAAAAATGATCAATTTCTGCACATAAAATTTATATAAAGTACTGAAACACATTAATATGACTGTATTCTGGAATAAAAAGCACATAAAAATTCTGTGTTAGGTACCTGAATTAAGTGAAAGTTGCAGTGATGTATAGGTTTTGTATAATAGTTTTATGTAGTTTGAAAAGGGCAATAATACATTCTGAGTTTCTTCCTTTTTATTTGTATTTTTTCTTTCTTGTTCTTCTTGTGTGTGTGTGTGTGTGTTTTTTTTTTTTAATGTCGCAACATGGAAGGTTAAAAGATGGAACAGTGTTAAAAAATTACATTGCACAATGTTAGAATTTAGCAACCTCCATATCAAACATGGGGACCAGCTCAGTTGGAGTTCATTGTGAATGACTTAGGAAGCCCTGCCAGGTAATGGAAAAAGGAAAGGCCTAAACTGCATTTGAGAAGATTGGGGTTTTCAATTAATTATACCTTTATATGAAACTCTACATCTTACCTTGATGCTTCACCACTTCATACATGCTGTGTGCGTCCACCTCCAATATACTCACATTACAGAGGAAGAAGCAGCAGGTTCTTGCCTCTTGAACTGAACTGAGGCATCCCCCCTCCCCCTCTGTACCTCTATCCTGATGCTATTTCAAACCTATTGCCACCTTGATTTCTGTGGTCATCACAACATCAATAATGAGAAGGTTTGAATATGTGTTTACAGGAACGTATTGAAGAAGGAGATGAAATTGAAATGCAGATAGAAAGTGAAGAAGAGGAGGAAGAGGAAGAAGAAGAACCAGAGGTGGAAGAGGAAGAAAAGAGACCAGAACCAGTAGAAGAACGACCAGAGGAGGAGGACCAGTTAGCAAAGGAGGCTAAGGATAACACACAGGTAAAACTTTTTTGAATGTCATTCTTGCATGTCTTTTGTTTGATAACTGTCCTAAAAGAGTAAATACTGAGAAGGGATGTATGCATCTCTTATCATTATCATGATGAAATTCTTCTTGAAACTCTGCATATGCTGCCTGTATGGTTGGCTGGTGAGGTAGATGTTGATTATGCTGAGTCACACTTATTTACATTCACCTCCAGTTAATTAGTTGTAAAACATTGAAATGTTTTCAAGAACATTTGTTCTCGTCTTCAGCAGTTTGGTGACTGATACTATTTTTCTGCTTCCTCTTCCTGTTTGTTTTCCATCCTGCTGCCATCCGGTGTTGGGGATACAAGTTTTAACACTTCATTAGTGGCAGGATTTCAAAATTTATTACATAATTGCTGTTTTTTTGTTATGTATATTTTCTCCCAGATGTTAGATTCTATTGATGATGCTAGTGGTTTTAACAATCTTATATTTGCCCAATGTTGCAGTTTTCTGTCCAAAAATGGGGTGACAGAGGGGTCTATTTGCTTTAGTTTTGTTTCTCTGGTAATCTGATTTCCAAGTTTTTCTTTGTTTTGTCTATGTAAAATTTCTCACAGTCTTCACAACTAATCTAGTATATTTCGGATTTCAGTTGCTTCCAGTTCCACTTCCACTTTGTGACTACCCCTAGAATGCTGCCTTATGAATATACAGTATTTTAATCAAAATCGTTAGGACAATTTTTGAGAAAAACATTTTTGAAAATTTTTTCATGGAAAGAGCTGTTTGGAGCATGATGATCTTTTTGATAATTTTCATGCCGAGTCCTTGAAAGAAACTTAAATACCAAATTTGATTTTTAACAGACTTTTTGTTTTTGAGCTATGCTGTCCACAGTTTGCACGCATGAACCTTTTCCTAAATTGTTTTATTAAGAGCCCTCAAAACATGTATTTATGGTGAAATCTCTGTATCAATTTTTTGGTGGAATTCAATATCATACTTTCTCACTATGTGCATATTTTCAGTAGAGAAAGCAAACAAAACAAAAACAAAATCTTGGTTTCATTTAATATTCTGAAGTTGGTCCTGTCGAAATATTTTGCATATCACAACATGCAAGGCCCATTGCTCCTATAATATTGGGCATTTTTGGTGTTTGGTTTGTTTCCAATCATTTAAGCTATATTCATCAGTAATATATTTCTTATGTGGGTCATGCTGTATTGTGAACATTAATTCTAGTGTAGTGTCAAAATTCAACAGGCTTGGAAGTGTAAACCAAAACCATTATTTTGACCATTCATTCAGGTACAAGACATGGAAGAGGAATCAAGTGAAGAAGAGGATAATGCTCCACCTCCTACTGCTAGCAGTAAGAAGGCTGCAGCAGCTGCATCAGCAGCAGCAACAACACAATCCACACCACAACCACCTCGTGAAGTGCAGCAGCCACCCCCACTACCCCCAACACCAGACAAGGTTGTGGTTAAAAAGGGCTACAATCCCAAACAAGGTAGGTATAGAGCAATTTTTATAGCATTTATTAACCCATACGCTTTTATATAACATGTTCAGGTTTAAGTAAACAAATCCTTGTCTAGGAAGTAATGATGTGGCATAACAATTGTATTTCATCACACTGTATGTGTTTTGTTATGTCTGTTTAGCGGTAAAGACAGCAAGACCACCAGCACCAGACGAGTTTCTCATTTCCCCCATTACTGGAGAGAAGATTCCTGCCAGCAAAGTGCAAGAGCACATGAGAATTGGCCTTCTGGATCCTCGCTGGGTAGAACAGCGAGATCGTCAGATACAAGACAAGATAAACCAGGAAACTGTATATGCTCCAGGTTTGTATATCAATGATCACAGTACAACATTTAAAATAAATCAACATATGTCTAATAACAGAAATTTTGAAGTTATCATTAATAAAATAAAATTAACTCTGTGGGTGTTTGCATTTAGCAAATATTCAGTAAAAGTTGTACATGAATAATGTTTCTCGAGCACAATAAATTTAACATCAGCCTCTAGGGTGCATTTGAAAGCATTATATTAGTATATATACATAAATGTTATGAAGATTTAAAATTAATCCAGGGTGACCAGGAGCATGGGCATGCCCTTCTACAAAATATTGAGTGGAGCGTAGAATCCTATGATTTTCAAAAGTCAACTGTGGACAAAAATTTATGTTACTTTATATTTAATTTTCACTGTGGTTAAATTTATAATATACTTTACTTGAATAGGATAAAAAGCTATTACAAATACTGTTGCCATGAAAAAGAAAGAAAAAAAGAAGTGACTCACATTAATGTCGCAGATCAAGGCTCTCTTCTTCTTCTTCTTCTTCTTCTTCTTCTTCTTCTTCTTCTTCTTCTTCTTCTTCTTCTTCTTCTCTCTCTTTTTTTTTTTTTTTTTTTTTTTTTTTTTTTAATTAGAGCAAAAATAAAAATACCCTTGTCTCAGCTTTTTCTACTGTAGGCCCAAATTTGAAAAGAAAAAATTGTTTACAAATTAGAATAGTCTATTAATAATATTTAATTTTGCATATACAATTGTTTAATATTTATTAAATAAAATAACTTACATATATGTGTTTCAGTGTTTTTCTTAGAGGCACCCATTACTGGGAAAAAATGAAACATAATTGTGGCTTATTTACTCTTTGCAACATGAAATTTTGATTGTAAGTTATCTTTAGTGCAGTTTTGTGCACAGATGCCCATAGGCTCAGTGCGAGCAAAGTTCATTATTAAAACCTTGCATACTATATAACTCATGATTGTTGGGAAGAAAACAGACTTAAAGTTAGCCATTACAACTTAAAACTTTGTCTTCTGCTAATTAGGGACCCTGTGAGAGAGAAAGCCAAAACACAGTTGATTTTGTTTGAAAGGTATTTTTACTATAAAAATTGCAGCTGTCTACGACATCAATGTGAAAATGGTCCATTGTCAGTTTAGCCAACAATTTTGCCTCAAAGCACACCTTTCTTATGTTACTGTAGGTGGCATAAGCTTCAAGCTAAGAATTGGGGGTTCTAACCCCTACTCCAGGCATGCCTGTGACCTGGAGCATACGTAAATGTCCTATCTTGGATAATTCAGCGGGCACCATAAGTTTCAATATTTGTTTGATTTCTGATGAATTAGCTATCCTGCTATATGTGAATGTTATTTTTTTTTTGTTCTCACTTAAACTTTATATGAATGTTATACAGGTTCTGCCATTGAAGCAAGTTTGAAACAATTGGCTGAGAGACGTACTGATATTTTTGGCGTGGGTGATGAAGAAACTGCTATTGGCAAGAAGATTGGAGAAGAGGATAAGCGAAAAGATGATAAGGTAGTAGTCATAGTTACTCTGAATTTTATGGGTGCACTGATAGTTTAACATAGTCCTTCCTCTATCCAAGAACTAGGCTTCTTATAAAAGGCAGACGTTTTTAAATTATTTTGAATTAACAAAATTGTCAATTGCCAGGATCATATATTCACAGATGATTATCCAGAATTTCATCCTGTAGTAGTTCTTTTATGTGTCACTAAATCTATTGACATGGGATGTCACTTTTAAGTATACTTAAAAGTACACTTAAAATCCATTGGTCTGGGCCAGGTTTGAATCTGTGACCTGTGACTTTGTTTATTGGTAAACTCAATGTGTGTGCCACATGGTGCACAG
The DNA here is from genome assembly GCA_030762935.1 of Hymenopus coronatus. NCBI lineage: Eukaryota > Metazoa > Arthropoda > Insecta > Mantodea > Hymenopodidae > Hymenopus > Hymenopus coronatus. The sequence goes on along the minus strand of CM060897.1, from coordinate 20,242,375 downwards.
CTAACACCAGGATAAAATGGAGGTAATACTGCATACTTTGAAATTCAATTGAATTCTTGATGGAGTTAAGGTAGGTGTAAAAACTTTTTTAAAACTAAAAGAGGAAAGGAAATGTATCTTGGCAGACATATGTTTCTTAAATCTTTTTCAACATCAGGTCACTCCAAATTTTGTCAGAAGATATGTAAAATATGACAATAACAGCAAATATCAAAGACACAGTTAAAAGGTAATAGAAACTGAATAGAACAAACACTATGCAAAATTACATAGTTTAGAACTACAATTATACGAGCTACACTTAGCGTTACTGCAAAAGTTAGGTCATGCACTTTGGGGATAATTTACACTCAAATTTCTTGTCGATCTTAAACAGAAAAATGAGCAGGAAAACATTTACCCTAAAGAAAAAACTAGAACATCTTTGTAAAAAACAGAATAAAAATAGACCAATCCGAAACAAGAGACCTCCCAAAAACCACGTTATAAGTTTATCCAAAAACGAAACCTTCAACAAATCTCAGTTAACCATACTCAACAAAGGCCTAAAAACATGTGTGGATTATTGCAACAAAACAGAAAATTTAGTAGGAGATATAGAAATAGTCACAAGCCACTTAAAAGAAATAGACCAAAAAGCAATTAAGAAGCAGTGTGAACCAATTTTGGATCAAATATATTCAAGAAAAAATCCGCACCAAAAATCATAAAATCCTTAACTCTGAAACCAGTTGTAAAAACAAAATCAAAGGCAACCAAATAGTAATACTAGATCAAGAAGACTACAACCAACGAATAGAACTCTTGCTAAGCAATCTGAAATATCAAGAAATAGCCAATCCACTAAGCAAAAGTATAAAGACATTACAAGAAACAGTATCAAATTGTATAACTATAACAGAAAAACTTACATCCAAATTAAAGCCAGATTTACCAACCTTACCCAGATTATATGTCCTACCTAGAATACACAAACCTGGCAACAAAATGAGACCCATAGTAGATAATATCAATGCACATCAATATAAATATATCAATATAAACTCTCCAAATGGCTCACACAGAAATTCAACTCTTTCCCAAAATTCAATAGTAAAAGTGATCAAATTCATTGGACCTGATTAACCACTTGAAAGATTTCAGTATTTCACCCAAAGATAAAATAGTATCCTTTGATGTCACCTCCCTATTCCCCAGCATACCCATAGACGAACTCCAAAAACCTCTTAAATTCTGGCTACTAAGCATAAACATACCAACGGAAGAAATTGAAGATTTTGTCCAGCTAACCAATTTATGTGTAAGACAGAACTGCTTTACATTCAAGAATAAATGTTACCAACAAACAGGACTAGCAAGGGGGAATCCTCTATCACCATTCCTAGCCGACTTATACATGAATAATTTTGAGACACACATCACTAAGGCATTCCCACATATATACAAAAAGTGGTATAAGTATGGCCCCACTGCTGAATCCTTGCACTTGACAGTTAGGAGTTAAGTTGGTACACTCGCATATAACAAATGAAAAGCTTTATCTGTTTGACTTTCTGAACCAATCACAAAGCAGCATTCTGGTCTGTCGGTCAGAGAACGGAAAGGGATCTAGATGCCGCACAGTTGCAATATCTGGCTATTTCCAACCATGTGCTCAGTTTGTTAATTCCTAACACGAGCGTTGAGCTGTTCTGTACAAGCTATGTATTATTAGTTGTTTTTTTATATTTGTTGTTATTGTTGATAGTGTTGTTGGTATTTGTATGTGAGGGAACATAACAAGTCTTTCATAATTATAGAGGTGGATAGACTTTTGCGAGAAGGTGTGGCAAGGGTGCACATGGCCTCATGGAAGAAGAAAGTGAATCATGTGCACAAAATAATACGAAAAGCACAGGAATTAGATGGAATCATCAGTGAAAGTGAACCACTAATGATATGTCTTGTGACGACGATATTGATAATGATGACAATTATGATGATGCTTCCGAGAATATGATAGAGACTTGAATGGAATTGAGCCATTAAAATTCTAAACTGGTGAAAAGCACTTGGTCATACCTTTCTCTGATTGTAACAAGCTATTTTGTATTAATTTGTTCTATATTGTTGTAAATACGTAATGTATGCTACATACATTATAGTATCACTTATTTTCAATTAACATCAACAATAACCAATTAATTTCATTATTTATTGGTATTCATTTATTGTGTATGCTTTATATTCGTCTTTACACACGATAGAGACATTTGCAATCATTTGCTGTATACTAGTCACTCTGGCAACGCCGCAAAGTCAGCTTAGCCAACATTACGTGAAATCACCCAGACTGTCAAGTGCAAGGATTCAGCAGCAGGGGATGTAAATGATATCATTTCCATAGTTTCGGTAAAACTTGTAAACGATGCACTCAGAGTCCTCAACTTACAAAACCAATCTATTCAGTTCACTATAAAGACTGAACAGGAAGGAGTCCTACCATTCCTAGACTTCAGAGTAATAAGAACAGAAAAACATAACCTGACATTTGTAATACATAGAAAATCCACAAATACAGATAACTACATAAAGTTTGATAGCTACAACCCCACAACAAATGCAGTCCTGAACAGTTTAACGTTTAGATTAGCACACATTCCCATGGAGAATAGTGAATACCGAAAAGAATGCCAACAGATACTTCAAATAGCTACCAATAACAGCTCCCAAAAAAGTGCAGTAGACAAGAATACACAAATGCAAAAAACTGAACCCCATAACACACACAACCACCCTACAGAACCTCTGTGACCAATCTCAGTTCAGAAAATTCACCTATCACCCTTGGGCACGCAACAAACTTAAGAAAATCTTTAGAAATTATAACATCACCTTGGCTCCAAAAAACAACTATATTATTCAGAAACTGCTGTGCAAAAATTTAAAAGATCATATCCCTGCAAACAAAAAAACTGGGAATTTATGAAATTAAATGCTCAGACTGTAATCTAGTATATATAGGAAGGACAAAGTGAAGTTTGGGAAGCAGATTATAGGAGCACATGAGAAACCTAAAATACAAGCAAACAGAAAAATCAGCAATTGCCCATCATTTTTGGACATCAGGACACGAAATCACACCAAATATAAAACTGTTAAAGACCAGTGTATAAACCTACAGAATTAGATGTCTGGGAGAAGATCTATATCATGAAGAAAAAGAGCCATATCATGAATTTTGATTTACCACCATACAGTAACCTTTGGAAGTTCATAGATCCAGCAACAGATGTCTCCACAAGTAATACACCCCTCCCCCCCCCCATTGTTGACACCAACGAAGCAAGTTTTAGTCAGAATTAAGGGTTGAAAATGGGAACAAGTGTTCCTGAAACCGGTCTAAGCAAGTAAAAATAAGTGATGTTTGTGTTGGAAAAACCGACTCAAATTCTTTTGTTTTTAATTTAATCACATCACTGTCACAAGCTCCTTCGCATATTTGCAAGTTTTCAATTGATATTTGTATTTATGATTTTCTTTATTTTCTCAAACAATTTTGGGTTCTAGAAATGCACTATGACCTCCAAATACTTTTTGGCGGTGAAATAAAGGAATCTTTTAATCCCACTGGATGATATGTGAAAATTATAGTTATTTAATAACATAAAAGACTGCATAATACAGACATTTTTTAACTTCATATAAAACAATAGGGCAAAACTAATGAATGTATAAAGTTCCCATTCCCAATCCACCAAGTTAAGCATAGTTTGTACCCATCAAAAAATAATTTTCTCAGTTGTTAAGTATAAAATTTTGGTTGACTTGATTTCTGATATTATGCTACACAAAATGTCCTCTCTTTGAATAATAACTTTGCATTCTCTGGTAATGAACTTGATTGCAACATGCAGAGGAAATACAGTACAACTTATAACATATAAAAAATAGAAGCTAGTAACCATGAAGCAACACAAACATTAATGGGAGATTAATTTGCAACAAAACTTCATTAATTTAAGTTTATTCATAAGGATAAATGAAGTTTTTGCAATTCACAATTCTATTATATCTTCAGCTAAACTTGTTTATTTACATCATTACAGTTACTGCTGCTAAGTGATAGATTGTATACAATGGTATTGTCAGCTACTGGAACTAAAACCAATTTAGTGACAGAATCAGTTGGCGGTCTATCAAAATTCATTAAAGCGTGCCTGGGTAGAGTGAGAGTAGCACGTTTACTTCACATTCAACAGATTACAAGTTTGAATCTTGCTTAGGGTGAGTTACTTGGATAACGTTTTATTCTGGATTTTCCCTTATCCTGAGAAGATGAATGTCGAGTAACTTTAAGCTCCATGGACCCCAAGATCATTTGAGCACCATATTACCTATTTCATTTATCGTCCTTTGCACGGGTGGTGTACCTGAAGAAAAAAAAAAAAAACTCGGACAAAATCTTCTGTTTGCAGTATGATCATGCAATAAAATAAAATTACAGTTAAATAATTTGACAACACATTATTGTAATGCCTTGTGATGTGCAATTTTCCTTCCGGAGAGAAAAAAATAACGCAGATAGTTGCCCACTCTCGAGTTCGCAACGTACAACATGCGAAAAACACAATTCAAGGTATATCACACACACTTCAAACGATTGATCTTGGGATTTATTGTCATTGTGAATGTGAAGGCGCGCTTAAATTCAAAAGGAAAGTCGGTTGACATTAGTGGTATCTTGGAATAAGTATATCCTCGCCTTTGAACTTTCCTATGTTATAGTAACTTAAATCAAATTTTTCATAATTTTTTTAACAGTGAGTTTTGTTCCACTGCATAATTTTAGCTGATTGATATTGCATAGTATAATTATCACCGAGTCAACCTTGAGCCGTAAATTGTGTGGCGGGAATCCTGATAAATCCAATGAATTTAGTTAGATAATTGACGACTTCATTTGGTTTGGTAATGGAATTGATCGACTTAAATGAACGCATTTGTCCATCAATTTAACTCTGAATTTTTACATTCAAATCATCTACATCTACAAGTTGCTGCTTAAATGGCTCGTTCGGTCAACCAAGCATAGTTTTTGTAATTTGCACAAATATTTGGAAACACTTTCGATATTCTTCCTTTGACGTTGTGAAGTGACAAAAATTTGATGGAAACGAAATGAGGCCAGTAGAAGTATCAACATGAATTTTCCCATTGCCAATGCCTAACAATACCTTTGCATCTGAAAAGCGCAATGATCTGCGCAATGTAGCATATATAATAGGTATTGCGATTCGGACGAAGTCAGAGCATCCATAAGGTAGTGTGGAAAGGATGACATGCAGTTAACAGCATGAGCAAGCAAGATGTCATTGGCATAGTAATAGTAGTAGCTGTGCTGTGGCCGAGTGGTTAGAATACTCGCCTCCCACCTAGATGACTCGGGTTCGATCCCAAGCGATCACATGTGAGATTTGTGGGGGACAAAGCCGGCGCAGGGTCCAGTTTTCTCCGGGTTCTCCGGTTTCCCCAGCCATCGCATTCCATCAGTGCTCCATCTTCATTCATTTATCATCAGAGTCATGCCTGCAGTGCCACAAGTAGTTAAAGCGGTCGTTAAACACTACTAAAAAAAATTGATGGTAGCGCATCCATAGTGTGGTGGGTATACGCTGGCATAGGTAATGAATTACATTAAGGAGAAAGTCACAAATTAACATTCATGCTTGTTCCAAATCTCTTTCTTTCCTTTACTCCTAATGTTTTCCACCTCTTTCATTATTTTCTTCTATGTAAAAACAGCCATTTCTAAGGCTAACAATGACATAACTAAAGAGCAAGTAGATCTGCTTGGGTAATTGATAAACTTTTATTTGATGATAGCTTTGTGTGTTTTAAATTTCTCCATTTAACCCAAATTATAACTTGATCAAATGTATTAAGAGCACCGCAATTGTACTGTGATGGTGATGCGGGTAGCTTCATTTTCTTTAGCTAGCTCATGTACCACATAATGTCAAACACCACCTGCAGTGCGACAAGTAGTTAAAGCGGGCGTTAAACACTACAAAAAAAAAAACAAAAAAAAAAAAAAAACAGCAAATAACCAACATCTGCAATAGGAAGTTAAACCTAAAACGGATCCCATTATTTCTCCACCATTTTCAGATTCCAAGTAGGGTTAATGGTGATGTGCATTGTTTATAACTTGTTCATTTTAAAGAATTACAACAAAAATATACTTATTTCTTTATTTAAATGATGTGACCAAGGGAATGATGGTTAATACATAAGAAATATATTTGATTTACACAGTTATCATTGTCTCCATAACGGGGTGCATTCCCATAGCATTGAAGATGAAAAACAGAGCAATAGGAACTACGGCCATCTGGTGGCAAATAAAAAGTACGTATTTTAGGTATCCGTCCTAGGAAAGCTTCTTTATTTTAAATGATAGGAGTAAGGAAAGGGCAGTTAATAAATGAAAATAAATTTGAATTTCACTGCTGCATTATCTCATTTCGATAAAAAGTTGCTTTACTTTAACATTGGATAGAGAGGAAAAATATTACTGTAGCCATCTAGTGGCAACTAAAATAAGTACTTACTCTAGGTGTTCGCCATAAGAAAAGCTTCTTTGCTTCTTTATTTTAAATGATAGGAGTATAGAAAGGACAGTTAATACATAAAGATGTATATGAATTTTACTGCTGCATTGCGTCAATGTCTTGATAAACTGTTGCGTTGCCTTAACTTTGAATGGGAAGGGAAATATATAGCAGTACCACGACCATTTAGCAACAAATAACTTGTACCACTGCCATCTGGCGGCCATTAACTGAAATGTGTTCACTTAGCACGGTTTTTATTCATATTATGAGATTTTAAATATTTTCCCGTACTATTTTTAAACAATTTCGTTTCACAAACGTTGTGACAATAACGAACACAACAAAAAAAGAATTGTTCAATTTGATGCAGTCGTTGGGAAGTGATACACATACATACATTTCAGTGATTATATATATATATATCACATGATTTTTATTCTTTAAAATAAACATTTTCTCCCAAACCAAGTAAATTTATGGGTCCACTTGTATTTTAGTTGTTTAACTTCTGGATTAATTCATGGTTAAATTTCCAGAAATGTTCTGCCACAGCTGATTTATCAGTGTTTAATACTTCTAAAGTGCTCTTTAACGTTGGTTTCCAGATAATGGTTGGTCTTACCAATGTAAGCAAGGTCACAATTTAATTGATAAATGGCAGATTTTTTTTTTTTTGAAATTTCATCTTTTTTCGAAAAGCCTAACTTATTTTCAAGTTGTTTTTATTTTGAGAAACCACTTTTATACTGTGTTCTTTAAAAGAGTTCGTGGATATTTTATTTGCAAAAGGATGATAAGTATATTTTTTTAAAACTGTAACTATCCTTTATTTTCTTAAGAGTAGAAACCTCCGTAATATATGATGTTGCCTTAATAAATTCTTATGATTCCCAAAAATTGTGGGTATCTTCAATATTAAACTGAATTAGACTATTAAAGAAGGAAAGAGTTATTTTTTTTATTGTATTGTATACAGTTTAGAGAAAGTTAATGGCTTATTGTACTATACACAAATTGCAGAGAGGTAACATTTGAATGACACTCTTTGCAGGTTACCTGGGATGGACACACCTCTAGCGTGGAAGCTGCCACCCGTGCAGCTAGGGCAAACATTACTCTAGAAGAGCAGATTCATCAAATTCATAAAGTGAAGGGTTTGCTTCCTGATGAAGAAAAGGAGAAGATTGGTCCCAAGCCAGTGACTGCCAGACCAGGAATGCAAACGCTGCCTCCTCCACCAGGCACAAAGCCAACTGCCCCACCACCCAAGCAGCCAGTTGCACCTCCTATTAAGCCCCCAGTGTCAGTGGCTGCGCCACCACAGAACAAGCCTCAGCCAATTGCTCCACCTCCCGTACCTGTTTCTGCTCCTCCTCAACCAGCTCCTCCACCCCCTCCACCTACTCCAATGGCACTCCCTCCAATGGCAGCTCTGCCACCCCCACCAGGTCTACTACCACCTCAACCTGGCATGATGATGATGCCCATGCGACAGCCTCCTCTCATGGGTAAGTACTTTAATTGAGGTTCTCTATTTTATTCAAATGTAAATCAATATATTGTGAAATATGGTTAAAAGTGCAGAAAAATTCCTTCTTTTTTTTTTCCCCCCCTTTAACTCCGTTTGTTTCTTTTCTTCTAATATTTATACTATGCAGCATGCACTGCATACTGCAGCTTTTAATTTATACTTAGATTTAGCAGTAGAACTTCAGATATTAAAAGATTTTAATTAATGTATAATGTAATTGAAAGAAGCTCAAGGCAGTGAGGCAGGAAAAAATTTGAAACTATTTTTTGGCCGGAGGGTTTTGAGACAGTGAAAAGGGCATAGGCGAAAACAGGTTGCTCATGCCCGGTCAGTGCGTGTATCAGCACTTTGTGATAATCATGGTGCAGCCAAGAGGAGTAAAACAGAGAGGGGCTCCAAAATTGATCTTCAGTGCAATTGGTGCACTAATGATTTCCTATTTTTTTCGTACAAGTTGGTAAAGGTGGAATTGGAATAGGTTTCTAATGGAAGAATGAAACAAGTCTGAATTTTTCTGTGAAAATATTGCTTTTCTTTATTGTAGATACTGTTCTGTGGGTTATGGGACAAATCACACAAATACTACAAACAAACTGTTCACAAACATTCATATTTGTTACATGAAGAAGCATAATTAAGAGCAATAAATATTTCTTTAACCTCAGTGGCTTCTGAAAAAGTTATGTCCATCTAATTTATAAAAAGTCTTGAAGTTCCAAAATCCTTATGCAGCTTGCCAGAAGACAAATTTGACCATACATTAAAAACAGGTTTTCCTGGTGATCACACAACTTTATGATTCGAGTTCATTAGACATTACATAAATCTAAATTTGCTTGCTGTAGTGATTTAAAACTCAATAACTTAAACACAGATTAGTGCTAATAACTGCTAAACTATTACCGTTATACCGCTAAAAAACGAAACATTTCTATTTTCACAGCTTTCTCAAATTGACAGCATAAATTCCATGGATCACTCATTTTTTGACTTCTGTTATTTTGAATAATACTGGTATATGATTCTGGTGGTTTTCTGTATGTCAGGCACACAAGCCTATTTGAAATTAACATGAGATATATTTTGTGAGCCCCCCTATCAGCTTCTAATCTTCTTGGTTATAGCCATGTGAAGTCCATCTCCCCCCTCTGCTGTCTCAAAAGACTCCGACCAAAGTATTTGAGTTGGTAGTGACACATTACTTCACTAGGAGTTTCCCTGAGCTCTGGTCCAACTGGCGTTGTTGGTCCTCTTTATGTGGGACTTCTAATTCCAGATTTTAAGTAGTTATTAACATAATATCAAATTTTTCGGTGGAGTACAATACCTTCTCTATACACTGTGTACATAGTATGTATAGAAAAAGTAAAAATTGTACATCCAACATAGCACAGCTTACGTTTACTGATTAATCTACCTGGGATTATTTACATTTTGAATTCTATACTTTGTAGCTAGTTATCTGAAGGTTTATGTTTTTAAGTTCCAGCTCGTCCACCATTCCCAGTGGCAGCACCAGCTCCACCTATGCCAGGATTCATGCCACCTCCTGCACCTCAAATGCAGCCACCACCTCCACAACCGCCTCCACCAGTAAGTAACTTTGGTCTCTCATTAATAATTACAAGTTATTTATTCTGCAGATTTGTTTTAAGAAACCAAACATTATAAAAATTGACAGTAAAATATTTGGATTTTGCATGCTTTTTTAGGGTCCTATGAAACATCCAGCAGAAATGAATATGGGACCAGATGATGAGCCCCCCAATAAGAAGATGCGAACAGAAGAGTCACTTATGGCAGAGGCTCAGTTTATTGCCAAATATAAGGTAATATCATATCTTTTAGCTAGTATATTTATAACCTATTCCCTATTATACAAATTCTGCATACATTGGTCGTCTCCTTAGTGCGGTGGTAGCACAGCTGCTTACCAAGCAGGAGACCTGGGTTCGATTCCCGGTACTGGCATGGGGATTCTTCTCCCGCTAGGAGACCTGGTCCAGAATGCACTCAACCTCGTGAGGTCTGGGGGGGGGGCCAATTGAGGAGCTACTTGATGGAGAAGTAACTGCTCCAGGTCATGAGGACCGCATTACCAGCCATGGGGGTTCGAGGCACTGACCACGTCTCACCCTCCAATACTGCACCTCAACCATGATGTCTGTCATGGACCGAGATGGGAAATGCAGTGGCTGGGTGGTAGGCCAAGGTTCCTTGTGAGCTGTTGTGCCATGGAGTTACATTGCTATGTATTGTTGATCTAATGTGCAGGATTTTGATCCCTCAATTTTTCCCTAGCCAGCCAATATAAATTGTGTATCTTCCCATCTGGTACAACTTATTTCCGTTGAAAATGGTGGCAATACCCACCGAAACATGTCCAAAGTAAGTTACTTTATTTCAAGAGTGAAGTTTGAGTGTAATCTATGTTTTTACTCTTAAATGTACAATGCAATTGAAACCTTTGCTATGCAGTTAGAACTGTGAAGACAGTTACAAGAAGGAAGTTGCATCATTTCCCTCTACATTTCTTCCCAAATATAAAAGGGAACAAGGAATTTAATAAATATATTTCTTTACCAAAAAATCTGAGTAAATGATTTTGACCTTTTGTAGATCTTATACATGTCAAATTTACTAGGGTAAGGCTGGCTTTATAGCTACAATTAATGATCTTGAAAAAAAGAATAGTTTTTAAATATTTGTGCCACAGTAAACATGGTGTTAATCTATTTAAACAGTTGTCAGTTTGCTTTTAAATATTTATGTGAGCAACTGTTTTCAAAAATGAATTGTGCCAAGTCCAAATACAGATCTTGTTTGGCATGATCATATGTTGGTGCAACTGAAAATAGGTCTCAGGGATAACCCAGATTTTAACAAAATAATGACATATGTAAAAGAATGTAATTAAAACTTTAATTTCAAGAGTGAAGTTTTAGTGTAATCTATGTTTTTACTCTTAATTGATTAGTTACTTCACTGTGCATTTCCAATAATGTTTTAATGTTTTTGCTATTTTACTGTATCTAATCTCTATAAAAAAGAAATCAGTTCTGCTTATCTAAGAACCAGCAACCGTCACTACACTCATTGTCTGCTTGTTTCTCCGTCTACCAGTTTGTTTCAAACTACATAGTGTTAGTCAATGTGCAGATTGTGTGTTAAGTGGTTTTTCCCGTATCTGATATTGACCAAGTCAAAATGTGGTTTTGATTTGATTTATTTTGTCCAACTGAATAAGTACATGTTACAGTACACGTCAGATTTAAACATATAATTTACAAAAACAGGAAATAAGCAGTAGAGATAATAACATGTTATTACTATTAGAAATAATTTTTACATGTGCTAAAATATTCTTCTTTACTATAAAAACAGAGCGCACATGAATTTCTTCACTCTACTTTTAAATATATTAACATTGATTACATTTTTAATGTTGTTTGGTAAGTCATTAAATAAGATGATACCATTGTATATGAAGCTTTCCTCAAACAAAGCAGTGTTGTGTGATATTATTAATAGTTGACAACTGCTTCGAGTAGTGATAATTTACCTGAGAATTTAAAATTTGTGATAGTCTAAATAAACTCCAAACAGCTACTCTTTGCTGTATAATTCTAATAAATTTTATTTTTAATTTTGAGTACTTCATTATACATTACTGAGTCTCCCCAAAAAATGATGCCATAAGATTATGAATGAATTGAAGGATGAATAATAAAGAATCTATGCTTAATAAAACAAATTTTACATAACTTTTTAAATATTCCTGAATATGCTCACACCATTTCAAATATTCATCAATATGAAGACCAAGGAACTTATTGTATTTGCACGTTTAATAATTTTGTCACTGAGATAAATGATTTAGTTATTTAAATTCTTATTTTGGATAAGATGGAAGAGGAGAGCAACTGTTTTACCTTCATTAACTATTAGCCTATTCCTTTCAAACCACTCTTTTAATTAGTCAAACATAAAATTGCATATTATATCTTTTTAAATCAATTCATATGTAGGGCATGTTTGACAATAGTTCAATTGTATTTTCAGCTGCTTCACTTTATTATTTACATACCCACATATTTGAGTATTTTATAATTTGCTACTTAGTACAAAGTTTACGTTTGACCAAGACGTTAAACTACTCCAATGTTGCTTTAAATTGTTGCAGTCACCAGTATCATTTAAAGTTGCTGTGCCCAATATGTCGGAGAAACCTGAATGGAGATTAAAGGGACAGATGTTGAGCCTCACCTTGCCACTAACAGACACAGTAGCTGTCATCAAAGCTAAGATACATGAAGATACAGGAATGCCTCCAGGAAAGCAGAAGTTGCAGTGGGAGGTATGTAAAATTTATGATTTCATTTATGTTCATCAAGTAAAAGCATTAAAGAGCTAATTTTATTTAAGCGTCAGGCATTTCAACATCTCTAACCATTGAGCTACTATGACAGCATGCTGGCAGGAGATTAAATTCAACTAACTTAAGTTTTTACCCATTAAACCAACTGGTATGTCTCACATCAGAGTCTTACTTAATGGTGACTTACCCATCATAGTACTTAGAATTTGGGTAATGAAGACGTAGTTTAAATCAAATATTATCTTTTGTTGTTATTATTATTATTATTTTTATTATTATATTTATTGCATTAATACAGCTGATTCTAACAATAAATAAAATCTCATTCAATAATAATACAACCAATATAAGGTACACATTGGAAAAATGAGTCGAATTTACACTTAATTGCTCCACTAAGTAATTAATTACCTGGACATGTTTCGAAGGCGTATGTTGCCTACATCATCAACAGATTTTGACGCAACATATGCCTTTGAAACATGTCCAGGTAATTAATTACTTAGTGAAGCAATTCAAGTGTAAATTCGACTCATTTTTCCAATGTGTAATTATGCTTCACTGTGTACCACTTCCAGTATTTTGATTCTTTTGAACAATATAAGGTAATTTCAACCTCTGTTTGCCTGTTGATTTGTTGTTGATGTACATGAGTTGTAACCCTCTTGTGGCTCTAGGAACTTTCTGAAAATATGTCAGTATAAATCAGAATTGAAAACTTTCTACATATTTGGAAAAATAAAGACATACGTACTTGTAGATTTTGAAATCCCACTAAAAGATTTTGTGTGGTGTGGGTGGGCGAGAGAAAGAGCAGCATAACTGAAAAAGGAAAAGTCTGAATGTATACTAAACTTGTAATTTAAGTCCAGTACCTCCTAAATACACGACAGAGGAAAAAAAAATATCCCTCCACCCCAACTATCCTTTGCATGGAACATTTTTTTCAGAATGTTTTATTTCCTAAACAATGGCTCAAAGTTCTGTTGTTTTCAGTTGTTACTTATGATTGTATGGACAGAGTGGAATTTGAATGCCAACATATAGCATCCAGTTCTTTAACATTTGACTATTACTCTATCCTTTATAGCTATTTCTGCAAAAAAGAATAGAAAAGCAAACTTTCATAAGAACAATTTATATACCCACCAATAAACAATAAAATTAACATCTTGCACTAATGTATGAGCTTTCAAATAAGCCATAACAGATGTTAAGGAATTTAATATTGGCTAAAATTTGCTGTTTTTTAGCTTCAGACCAAAAGAATGGCAAACTTTGGCCAATTTTACATTTCTTAACATCTGCATCAGGGAAAAGCTATCACACATTTATACTTTCTCTATACATACTATGTACATAGTGTGTAGAGAAGGTGTTGCACTCCACCAAAAAATTTGATACTGAGATTTCACCGGAAATGTATGTTTTTGGGTCCCCTGAATCCAAAAAAAGTATTTTCAGAAAAAGGTCCATGTGTGTGTGTGTCCGTGTGTCTGTGAACACGATAACTCAAAAACGAAAAGTTGGTAAAATACCAAACTTGGTATTTAAGTTTAGTATCTTCCAGGGATGCGACACGAAGATTTTGAGAAGAATCCCCCCTCCAAACTATCCTTTACATGGAACTTTTTTCGAAAATTTTGATTTTCTCTCAAATGGCTCTAACGATTTTGATTAAAATATTGTATATTAAAGATATTTACCTGACAAATAAAATGTATATTTTGAATTTTCTGGGAATAGCCTCTGAAGACTACTTTATTCTGGGTGAATTTTACGGAATCTTGCATAACTGCTAAATCGTAAGAGATGGACAAAAACTTACCCCACAACAAATGTAGAGCACTTTAAAACACACAATTTATGTTATATACATTTTTTTCGTGGAGTTGATTGTTTTTGAGATATTCCTTGTTTTTGGTTTCAGCTATAAAAAACTTATACTTTTCTCTTGTAGGACTTTGTGAACTCGTGTCCATACAAACAAAGGAACTTCAGTCACATAGCAACCAGCTTTACACTATCACTTTAACTTATGATACCCCCTTATTTCGCTTCTATTATTAAGAAAGCAAGTAATAAGACTATTTCTGCTAATTTTTTGTCGATTAGATGAAGTAAATAGAATAATTTGTTGCAGTGATATAGAGAAAGTCATGTGAATGGAACACATCAGATTTTTTAATGTAGATGGGTAAATATTTAATTTCAGATTACTGAAAAATTGAAACATTACAAAACTTTATAACAGATAGATTTAAAAGCCTATTATTTGCATATAAAGCCAGTTAAAGAACTCGAACACATTTTTGGAAATATTTCAAAACAAAGTTGTATGATGTGTTGAAGTTAAGGATGAAAGAAAAAACACAGAAGTTAAAAGAAAGTAGATAAGTTACATAAAAGGATCGGCAAAAATAGTCCGCATTATTATCAAATAACGTAAAAAATATTTTGTCGCAAATGTTTAAAGAAAGGAAAAAAACTGAAATTTTCAAGTAAAGGTTTTGGAACGTGTGTTGCAAACTCATGCAACTTAGATGATTATATTGCAGACATATCCATCACCTCACATTTTCTGGATAGTGAAAATCAAAAACACTTTAGCAAACTTTAAATGTTTAAAAGTACTTAGGGAAATTACATTTTAAAAAATCTGATGTGTACCATTCACATGACTTTCTCCATATCCCTGCAACAAATAATTCTTAAAAAGCTTATACTTCTATTTACTTTATGCTAATCAGAAAAAAATAGCAGAAATAGTCTAATTACTCGCTTCCTTGTAAGTAGAAGCGAAATAAAGGACAACCGTAGGTTAAAGTGATAGTCAAAAGCTGGTTGCTATGTCAATGAAGTTCCTTTGTTTATATGGATAGGAGTTGACAAGTTCCTGTATGAGAAAAGTGTTTTTCATAGCAGAAACCAAAAATAAGGAATGTCTAAAAAACGACAAACTCCACGAAAAAAATGTATATAACATAAATTGTGTGTTTTAATGTGCTCTACATTTTTAATGTAGTAAGTTTTTGTCCATCTCTTACGGTTTAGCAGTTATTCAAAATTTAGTAAAATTCATCCAGAATAAACTACTCTTCAGAGGCTATTCCCAGAAAATTCAAGATATACATTTTATTTGTCAGGTAAATATGTTTAATATACAAAATTTTAATCAAAATTGTTAGAGCCATTTTTGAGAAAATCAAAATTTTCGAAAAAAGTTCCATGTAAAGGGTAGTTGGGGGGGGGGATTTTTCTCAAAATCTTCGTGTCGCATCCCTGGAAGATACTAAACTTAAGTACCAAGTTTGGTATTTTACCGACTTTTCATTTTTGAGTTATCGTGTTCACAGACACATGGACACACACACACACACACACACACACACACACACGGACCTTTTTGTGAAAATGCTTTTTTTTTTATATTGGGGACCCTAAAACATATATTTCCGGTGAAATCTCGGTATCGAATTTTTGGTGGAGTGCAATACTTTCTCTATACACTATGTACATAGTGCGTATGGAGAAAGTAAAAAGAGCATAGTTACTGTAGACAAATGGTCGAAAAGTTGTCATAACTCATTAATATTGCAATAGTTGACAACAATGATACATTTTAATATTGTAAATAATATTTTTTGTTGCAGGGTCTTTTCTTCAAGGATTCCAATTCATTAGCTTACTACAATATTTTGCCAGGAACAATTGTTAATCTGCAACTCAAGGAAAGAGGTGGTCGCAAGAAGTAAAATTCTTCCTTTTTTTCATTTTATTTTAATGCAGTGGTTCATTTGACCTCTGAAGTTGTAAACAGCATTAAGTTAATCAGAGTAAACCATTTATTTAGGACAGTATCAACATTCTTGTCAAATCTTAAATGTATTCAGATTTACTTGAATGTAAACATATACCATCATTGTTGTGTTATAAGCTGCTTGACAGCACAGGATACAATAAGTAGGTTTTAGACGACTATGGAGAGTAACAATGTATGTATATATCCTGCTGAAATGGGATTGAGCTTTTATATATAGATATATGTAACAAATAAAAAGATTGTATATCGGTGACATTTTTTTATCCAATGCTAATTCCAAATTCCATTGCTCCTATCATATGTTCTCCTTTTTTCTAATCTGGAGCAATACTCACTTGACGAGTGAGTGGATAAAAATTACAATACTGGGCTTTCTAAAGATTACTAGTGTTGCCTTCTTATTTCTGGTTTGTAGTTTTGTAGTGATAAATCTGCTATTATTACATGTTAGAGAAACTCACTGGAATCACATTTTAACAAATCTAAACACAGTTTCAACAGAAGTTCAATAGATAAGAGAATATACAAATATAAAAAATTAAACTGCGTAACAACACACACAACCATCCTACAGAACTACCGTGGCCAACCTTAGCTCACAAGACTCGCCTATCATCCTTGGGCACACAACAAATTTCAGAATATCTTCAAGAATTAAAACAGAACTTTAGCTCCAAAACTAACTACAGCATTCAGAATCTGCTATTCAAAAATTAAAGGATCCTAACCCAGCTAACAAAAAACTGGGAATTTATGAAATTAAATGCTCAGATTGTAATTTAGTATATGTAGGAAGGACTAAAAGAAGTCTTGGAAACCAGATTAAAAGAGCATATCAAAAAACCAAACAGAAAAATCAGCAGTTGTCATCATTTCTGGTCTTAGGACATGAAATCACATCTTAATATAAAACTTAAAACAAGTTCATAAATACAGAATTGGATGTCTGGGAGAAGATCTACATCATGAAGAAAAAGAACCATACTATGAATTTTGATTTACCACCATACAGTAACACATGCCTCCAAAATGAGGCACATCTCACCGTCATTGTTGACACCAACAAAGCGAGATTTATTTGTAATTAAAGGTTAAAAATGGGAACAAGTGTTCTTGAAACCGGTCCCAGTAAGTAAGAGATGTGAAAATGGGAAATTACTATGGTAGTTGTTAAGTGTTGTCATTTAAACGACCACTGCTGCGAAGTTTCAGATATGTAAATGTATTACCTGTGCAAGTAGACGAGAGCAGTGTAAACATGATGTGCAGTGGCATGATCTGATTGGTGCAGCTGGCCAGCAGCCGATATCTTTGAGAATTTACATACCCATGGCTATCACTTCCAGTCTCCACCTCTTTCCCCCACTCCTTGCACTGCATGACCTGACTGTTCATGTCTATTTGCAAGGATAATACTCACTTGTTTGTGATGGGCACGTAAACATACTAACTAGTCTTTAATATTTTCCACAAAATGGATAAAACTGAAATATGAGTTGTGACATAACTCGAGTGCTTTTAGAATGCCCCTCAAATATAACTGATTCTATTGGGAGAGCCAATGACTGGGTGCCAGCTGCACTGTGTTTTTCCACTGGGCATGTGGACATATGATTCTGCACTGCTGCTGTAAACAAGGTCACATTTGTGACAGTTTTGCTCTGCACTGGAAGTTCAGTATTAAGTTGACAAAGATATGGGTTAGATCAGTCATTACAAGTTATTTATTTTGTTCTGTATTTAGTCTAAAAGTATATTATGGCTCAATATATGTTTTCTACTGAGCAGCATGTATTTATGTATGGTTTGTATGTGTTAACTCATTGTCAAGTGAAAGTACGATTTGCAGAAATATTTCCAGATGTAAAAGTTCCAGGCCATACAACAATCCATAAATTTTACAATAAAGTGCAGGTCACAGGAAGTGTTCAGGCTAAGAAACCTAAAAGACAGTGTAGGGTTCTTACTGAAGAGGAATTAAAACAAAATATCTGTCAGGAAATTGCCAGCATTTTGTAATGTGAACAATGGTGAGTGATGATTGGTTTCCTAAAGAGATGCCAAAAATGTATGGTCAGTGATATTGACCAGTTCAGCATCTCGTTTCCTAAAATTGGTAAGTAAAGCCTTGAAAAGTAGTTTTAAAAATACTATATGGCTACATCCACAACATTCTATGATAGCGGCACATGGCAATGAGCACCAATAGGCGGGCAGGAGAAACCTGCGCAGCCGGCTCCCATTCATTGGTACTCCCTGTATTTTAATTCTTATTCACTGCAATTGCAGAAGTTTTTTAAAATGTTCAAAATTAATGTGAGAAGTTAAAATTGAGCAAGATAAGTAAAACGGAAATGTTTACACTGTGGAATGTTACAAATCCAGTAGAAATGGAAATAGAAAAAGCACTAGAAACGAGCAGACTGCCAAGGGAATGCAACTGGTTAATAACTGCTTGATGACAGTAGTAGCACAGTTATGTGTTGCTAAATGACTGTATTAGTGCTTTATTTTTCTTCCCCATTCAATGCGAAGGTAACACAGGAATTTTTTGAGACAATGACGCAACACAACAGTAAAACTGAAATATTAATTATAGTTACCTGACAATAATGTTGAGCTGGTAGTTCAAGATAGATTAAAAGTTTGTTTTGAAACAGTAAATGGATGAAATGCTGTAGTTATTTTATGAATGTGGTTTGTTTAAATGTTCTACAGTCAGATGTAACAAATTTCTGGGGTTTTGGAAATTCATTTCATTAGATGGTTGTTTTAATTTTTATGTAAAGGGGCAAAAATTACAACTTTAAAGCTTTATATGATACAGTATCTATTTTACTTTCTCTAGCACACGTGTACAATGTATATAAGTGTATAGAGAAGGTATTGCATTGCATTAAAAAATTTGATACCAAGATTTCACTGGAAATATATGTTTTGAGGATCCCTAAATCCAAAAAAGCATTTTACATAAAGGTCTGTGGGTGTTTCTAGATAACATAGCTCCAAAATAAAAAGTCAGTTAAATACAAAACTAGTTGTTTAAGTTCAGTATCTTTCAAGGATATGATAAGGATTTTCAGGAAAATCCCCCAACCCCAAACTACCTTCTACATGGAAAATCTTTTCACATTCTCAAAAATGGGTCTAATGATTTCGATTAAAATATTCTATATTAAAGACATTTACACTACAAATAAAATGTATATCCTGAATCTCTTTGAAATAGCCTCTGAAGCCCTCTCCATTCTGAATGACATTTTCATAATTGTAAACTGTAAAAGATAAGACAAAGGTTAGTGCACAAAAAATATAAATGAAGTTAAAATAAAGAATTTATATCATGCATTTTTTTTCAGAGCTAAATTTGCAGTGCTGAAAGCTTTTCTCAAATGGAAAGTCATTCACTTTTTCCATCCTGGTCATGCAATAAGAATGTAATTTCAATTGTATCAAACAGTGACTAGCTTTTAAAAGGTGTGACTGTCTTTTTTACATGCCCTTATTTCCCTTGCACTTTAAAAAGACTGAAGTAATAAAACCATTTTGGCTAAT
This sequence comes from Hymenopus coronatus, assembly GCA_030762935.1. Classification (NCBI taxonomy): domain Eukaryota; kingdom Metazoa; phylum Arthropoda; class Insecta; order Mantodea; family Hymenopodidae; genus Hymenopus; species Hymenopus coronatus. The sequence continues at coordinate 20,222,492 of CM060897.1, read as the reverse complement.
GTTTATTTTGATTAGCATGCAGTAGGGAGACAAAAAAGTATCAGCTTTTGTAAGAATAATCTGCTTCAGAATAGATAGAGAAAATAATATGAATGGAATGCATCAGATTTTAAAATGTAACAGCACAGTATAGGGTATACAGGTAATTTTGTGTGCAAGTTGTATGATCAGGGATGAACTCGCCCTTCTGAATCAGTAAAAACTAATTGAATAACCCATAATAAGGCTACAACCCTCATTTTTTCCAAAGTTTAATTTTACTGAAATAGGCTCTTAAAGTCTTCTTGGACAGGATGTGCCACAAGCGTCACTCCGAAGAACCATCAGGCTTATGTAGCCTGAAAAATCTGGACTGGTTACATTGTATTGAAAACAGCAGCAGGGCCAACTTTATTAACACCAGGACAGTGGTAAAATGCTTGAGCTACTGGGAAAGAAGAGTAAAAGAAGCATTAACCATTTCATCTGAAGTAAATAATCTTAATCACAATACAGGCCTGCAACCATGTACAGCATAGGCACCAATGATAAAGAGCCTTAACACTTAATTTTCAACTGCCGTCACCCAAGACTTTAGAAAACTTCACTGCATATTTATACAACAGATTGTGCTTCAAAACATGTATGCTATAAAATGTTTCAAACAGGTCCGTTCTCAAGTTCAAAACATTAGGCATATAACTGCCTTATATAGTTTTCTACAAGGTCCATGCCCAGGCCTCAGTCATGTTAAATAACAGTTGCTTCACATCTGCCGCCACCTGTCGTGGCACAGGACACTTCACTGGCCAGGCCCAGTGTCCCCTCTACCTGAGGGATGGGCGCTCCACTCTGCCACCAGAACAACCGCAGATTCACATCACAGACGCCACACCACCTCTAGCCTTTACAGATGCGAGATGCCATTCAGGACCTCCATGCGGAGATCCTGAACATTGGCTTTCGCCTAGCTGCTCTGGAGGAGGCCATCACCAGCGTCATCACCCAGAAGCTGCAAGACCTGCAAGCTGCCACCACCGCTGCCATCTCCACTCTACAGTCCTCCACCGCTGAGCTGTCCAACTGGATAGCCAGCATCCACACACAGCTACTACAGGGCCTCCAACACCAGCAGCAGTTCTACTCCACTGAGGGTCCCCTCCCAGGGGACATACTCTACAACTGTTCCACCAAGTAAAGCTGAGTCCTGGGTTCAGCAAGTGGCAAGACTACCGAAACTAGTGACAGCCCAAGATATCTTCTTGGCAACCACGTCGCTTGAGAAGAGGAATCACTGATACTAATCATTCATTCATTTTACTAACTACTTCTCCAGTGGGGCACTCAGGGTGCAAGTCATGTGTGTCTCCTGTAATTCGTTACTGCCACTGGCAGGCAGCATCCATGTTCACTAGAAATGCGCAGGTGCTATATGCGGTACTGCATTAGAGAGGCATGGGCCTCCTACTTCCGGTGGTTAGTGCCACCCTGGTTCGAGTCCAGAGTGGGGAGTCTCACACTCCCAGGCTTGCCTGGGGTTAGGGCATCGGTAGTCTTTTCCCCCATCATCAATAATAAAAAAAAATGCTTCATAGCTAAAAAATATCAGGCGAACCAATCAGATGCTAGCTTCACTTGGCACTATAAATACACAAATCTGGACTTACAAGTTATCAGTTTACCCTGAAGATAAAGATGATGCACATTCATGCTCTAGAAGCCCGGGAACACGTCATCAGGAAAGCTTCAGCTCTTACTTTAAGGTAAAGATGTTTGAAATTGTTTAGGGAATTAGTGGAACACATCCATTATCTCTGTCTTATCCCAAGTACCATTAACAACCTTATCCTTATTTCATGTGAAATTAAACTTTCAAAAAAATGCAGGCATGGATACGATAGGAGGCAGTCCCTCCACCATGCTAGGGTGCTGTGGACTAATCACTTGCATCATGAAATATAGATTAAAGAAACAAGAGTTATAGAAATGTACAAGTTAAAGGAAGTAGGAATTAAATTATTTCTGGCAAAGCTGTGTTTATGATAGAGAGCTTTGCACTACAGTAAAGCAAATAGTGCATGAAAGACATTTGTTTAGGCTTTCTCCAGAAAAAATGTTAGTATACTGATTTATATCTCATATTCAAAGTTATACTAAAATTATTAAATAAAATACCTAAGGAAATGTTTTCAGGATGCCCATTTGTTATTTTAACAATGCTCTAGAAGAATTTTTATTGGTGTCCCATAAATTTGAAATTTTGGAGGTAAAGCTGAGTTGTTGTAATTCCTACAGTTTCATTTTGCATCTAGTGATGTGAGTGAATATTGCCGGTCCCCATGGCCACGTTCGCTAAAGCACCTCGCTTTGGTGCTTCGTGGTACAGGGGATCGTGGGTTCGAGTCCTGCCTTGGGCATGGGTGTTTCTGTGTTTGTAAATATTTAATTCAATTTTTTATTCACCGAGGATATACAATTTGTACATATGGCTTCGTCAAGACTTACAAACTAATTATTACAAGAAATATAAATATACAATATACAGGTGTGACAGAATACAGTTAAGTAGTTAAATATCTAAGTTAAGAAATTCATTTATGCTATAAAATTTGTGTTTTAATAACCATTTATACATTTTAGATTTAAAGAATTTTCCTGGCACAGCTTTTAAAGATTTGGGTATCTTATTATATAAAATTATTCCTTTGTGGGATACACTATTGAGAGTTTTATTAAGTCGATGACACTGTAGATGTATTGCTTCAGCTGTTCGGGTATTATGGGCATGATAATCCTTGTTTCTCTTAAAACATTGCATATTATTATGAATGAAGGAGACTGTTTCTAGGATATATATACATGGTAGAGGGAGTATATTAAGCTCTTCAAAGATAGGTTTACTTGGAGCATGGGGTGGTTCCTGATTCATTATTCTTAATATTTTCTTTTGTATTTTAAATACTATATTTGATTGGGTAGAGTTCCCCCAAAAGAGTATTCCAAATGAAATTATTGAATGTATATATCCAACGTATACCATTCTCATTACCTCTTTACTACAAACTTTGCTTAACACTCTTATTGCGTAAGTTAAACGATTCAATTTATTACTAAGAATGAGAATGTGATCTTTCCATGTTAATGTGTTGTCAATTGTAATACCAAGGAATTTAGTAGAATGTTGGTGACTTATTGGGCTATTTTCTACAAGTATTTGAAATTGATTAGTGAGGTTTGGATACTTTTCAAAATTTAAGTAGCTTGATTTATTAACATTTAACAATAATTTATTATAATTTAACCAGTTACACAATTTTGACATTGAGTCATGTATAGTCCGTTGTAGCGAATTTTGGCAATGACTTTTGAACACAAAGTTTGCATCATCTGCAAAAAGAACAGTATTAACGGGAGTCATGTGTAATGGTAAGTCATTTATATAAATAAGGAAGAGAACTGGCCCTAATATGGAGCCTTGTGGTACGCCACACTCAGCTATTAGTAAATTTGACCGCATACCATCAATTTCGACTAAATGGGCTCTATTTGTAAGGTATGATCTAAACCAGTCATTAGCAACTCCTCTGATGCCATAATTTTCAAGCTTATTTAATAAAATGTTGTGGTTTACTGTGTCGAATACCTTAGATAGATCGACAAACAACCCTAAGGCATGTTCATTCTTGTCTTTTGCACTAAATATTTCTTCTAAAAAGGAGAAAATAGCCATATTTATTGACTTACCCTTTTGAAACCCAAACTGTGATTCAGATATTATATTGTACTTTAATAAAAAGGGTACTAATCTATTGTACATTATTTTTTCGAGTATTTTAGCAAACACACAGAGTAAAGAAATGGGTCTATAATTTTCAACACAGGTTTTATTACCTTTCTTATAAATGGGCACAATTTTAGCAATTTTGAAAACATCCGGAAAGCAGCCGGTAGCAAGGGATATATTGCAGATATCTGATAATGGTTTGAGTAAATAAGTTCCACATTCCTTTACGAGAGCATCAGGTATATCGTCATATCCACTACATTTTTTATTTTTTAGACTATTAATAGTTTGTTCTATTTCTTTTTCTGTAGTTGGAAATAAATAAAGTGAGGCATAATTATTTATAATCTGTGGTGAGGTTATATTATCAGATAGTGGAGGCATGGTTTTAGTTAAATTCTTAGCCACTACTGCAAAGTAATTATTGAATGTGTCAGTGATTGTTTTTTTTATTTACTATTGTGTTGTTATTCACAGTTAATGTTATTTTATCATTTTTTTTTGTTTACTATTAGTTTCTTTTTTTACTATGTTCCAAATAGCCTTGCCCTTATTCTGGTGACTATTAATATAATTGTCATTATATAATTTCTTTGCTGCAATTACAACTTTATATAAAGTGTTATAGTACTTTTTAAAATATTCTTTAAATTTGGGATCCTCTGTCATTTTATTAACTTCCCTAAGCATCCTCTTTCTTTTACATGATAAAATAATTCCTTTTGTTAGCCAACTTTTACAATTAGACGAGAAATTAGAGTAGGGTCTCACTTTCTTTCATGGAAATGCCACGTCCCGATAATGGGAGATTATGTTAAAAAAATCTGCTGCTTTTTTGTTAACGCAATTATTATCTAAAGTATCCCAAGACTCTATACTTAAAAGATGCTTAAAATAGTCTATATTTTGCTCATTAAATACCCGCTTGTAAATGGTTTTGTTTTCCTTAGATGAAATTTTATTACTCTTCTCCGGTAGTTCCGGGCTTACAAATATTGAGTTATGATCAGAGATTCCTGTATTAATGTTATTGATTGTACAATAAGGAAAATTGCAGCTGGCAAAGACCTGATCTAAGGAAGAGCTAGTGATACGCGTTGCATTTTGTATTAGTAGCTTGAGGTTATAGGAGTCAGTAACCATGAGCATTTTCATTCTTAGAGGGTAATCAAGTAAAAAATCTATATTAAAATCTCCACACAATATTATAAGAAGCTTTATATTTTGTAAGATACCCAACATCATATCAAGTTTATCTAAGAATGTATCAATATTACCATCAGGGGATCTATATATACAGATGACCAGGAATTTAAAATTCGGGTATATGATTTCACATACAACATGTTCAAAATTAATTTCTTCATTTAAATATGATGTATGATTAATATTTTTGTATTGCAGATCAGATCTTAGAATAATACCTACACCCCCATTTTTACGATCTAACCTACAGTATGCGTTTACCATGCAATAGTTAGGAATTGTATACAATGCACATTCATCATCTTTGAGCCAGTGTTCCGTCATACATACTATATCTACATTTGTATATTCCTGGTTTAACATTAGGTCGAGATCTATCAATTTATTTTTCATGCATTGTATATTTTGCAGCATAATCTGATTAATGTCATTTGAACAGGAGAGAGGTATCTCATAACTTGCTGACTGCACTGAATTTATGTTTACTATTTCATCCACCACTTTAGTTTCTAGTTTTCCTGCAAAACTGAAGTTATTACATCAGTGAGTAGGTTGCAAACTTGAAAGAACCTCTTCGATTCAGGTGGATCCCATCTTTACCAAAATCATCGTCACACAACCAAAAATTGCCGTCTAACATTACACATTTTTTTACATCACATAACCAGTTGAGCTCCTGATTAATTCTCATTGTTCTTCTAATCCCGACATTGCATCTACGCAGGACACCACTTACTATAATTTTCACATCTGGTACTTGGGATCTGATAGCATTGACTAAGTCCATAGTATCACCCATGATTTCTTCCGCACTTACCCTATAACCAATGTTATTTGTGCCAGCATGCAGCAGCACCACCTCAGGTTTGTTTTCTTTAAGGTTCATGCATTCCATTTTTTCTTGTAGTTCATGTACCTTAATGCCCGTGAAACAATGCACCTTATAACCTTTTTTCATGCACACTTCACCAGAGAGTTTTAATATAGAGTCACCGGCCACAAGCACTTTTTTATCCTTAAATTGCGTGTTTGGCATATTATTGTTTACAGGATCCTTCCTTTTCACTACCATGTCTGTATTTTTCTGTTGATCCAGTACTTTGTATCTGTTGGAGCTGATGAAATTAGTGCCTCGAGGTAGCATAGACATTTGGTGTGAAACTTTATTTCTAACAACTGTAGCATAACTGTCCTGGTCAGTTATCTTTTTTCTTAAATCTTCATTTTCCTTCTGAAGTATGCGAACTTGTTCCTTGAAATCATCCGCTTCTTTTTGAGATTTCAGCAAGTCTCTATTTAAGATATTTATTACTAAATGTAGAGACGCTATTGTTTCGGCATCACGTGGTGAATTGGGTGCCATAGACAGATTTTCTTGATGATGATATAATTCGCAATTTACCTTATTGGCTGCATTGTCCTTATTTCCTCGTGATCCTTTTGTGTTTTTTGATGTGCACAACACTTCATTTGACTGCTGTATATTATATGTAATAGGAAAATGTTAAAATTAATAGGTCAACTAAAGTAGTGTAGAAACTGGAAAACAATGAAAAAGGAATACAGCGCCAGAGTCCTGACAAGCCTCCGGAACTGTATTTAAAAAAAAATATATATATATATTAAATAGGTACTTATTCAACCACCACCAATGTCAGAAAGCAAAAATGCTTTGTCAAAAGTGTGTACAAGAATATGTATACATATTTTACTTCATATATACAAAACAATAACGTTAATATTCATAGTGGCTTACCCTCCCCCTATTTAGGACTGACACTCCCCCTAGGACTTACAATTTAATGCCTTAGGGTTCAGAAGCCTGTCGGGGAGCCAACGGCATGAAACCACAGAATGGAGAACCTGGAATGAGTGGTCGGCCTGTAGCCAGGCTTGAGTGTGAGGAAGTGGATTATATGAAATACAAGGGAAATGGATGACAGGAAAGGTGATGATGGAGTAATTGGTGGAATGAGTGGTGGGGGAAACTGGAGGACCTGGAGAAAACTTATCCAGACACCAATTCGTCCATCACAAATCCCACATGCGGGTACTTGGGATCAAATTCGGGCTGCCTAGGTGGGAGAACCACTCGGCCACAGTGCCGCAAATATTGTTAATATACATATAAAATCTACAATGTTCATTTCTTGGTTAATTATACAAACATTCCATTTGATTTAGTGAAAATATTTGTTTTGAGAGATCCAATAGCTTTCCTATGAATTTGTTGGGGCGTGTATATTGGCAGCTCTCAGATGAAATAAAGGAAAACTCTATTCCAAAGAAACTTAAGGTTATTATTACTTTTTCTATTATATATGGTAAGTAGGGGAAGTGTTGTATTCCACCTAAAAATTTCTTTGGAAATACATGTTATGAGACTCCCTGAATCCAGTAAAACCAATTTTAGTGAAAGATCCATGCTTGGGTATGTGTAAGTCTTGTTTGTCAATATGTTTGTAAACAGCATAACTAAAATTTTGATTAAAATATCATATGTTTAAGAAATTTTCATCACAAATTAAATGAAATTCTTGAATGTTCTGGAAACAGCCTCTGAAGTCCTCTTATTTCTGGATGATTTTTCCATAACTGGTAAACTGTAATATATAGACAAAATATTACTACATAAGAAATGTAGATCTTCTTAAAGCACACAGTTTATATCAGATTTTTTTGTGGAGTTTAATCATTTCAGAAATCTTCCTTGTTATTGGTTTAAATGTTCAAATACTTGCACCTTTTTCAAATGGGAATTGTTATTTTATTTTATTTTATTTTTTTTTTTTTTTTTTTTGTAGCTTTAATGTCCTTCAACCTGGTTGGTCATGTCGGATGATTAATGAAGTTGGTGAAATGATGCTCAACTGATCTGGGTCCATGGAGCTTAAACTTATGTGATATTTGTCTTCTCAGGATAAGGGAGAACCCCCGAAAAAAAACCTTATCTGGGAAACTCCCCCTAAGTGAGATTTGAACTTGCGACCTGTTGAATGTGAGACAGACACGCTACCCCTACACTATTCAGGCGGACTGAAAAGATTTGACTATCACTTGAGGCTAGTTTTTCTTGTATTCCCTTTGTACTTAAAAGAAATATGAAATAAAACCATTTCTCCTAATATTTATCTTGATTAGCTTTAAGTATATAGAAGAATAGAAAGCTTTTATGAGAATAGTTTGTTACAGGGCAGAAGAGAAAATCACATGAGTGTAACACAATTTTTGCACATAAATTTGTTTGGCATGGTCAGGATTAGATTAGTGATTTTATATGGCATAATTCACATGTTCAACTGACAAATAAGGAATACCTATTCAAGGTTATCATAAGCTTCACATTTAAATAGTTTTGGGTTATTTTCTTTAATTTTAAACAGTCATACAGGAGTATTTGCAATTTTGAGCTTATTGAAGTTAGAAACATAATTTGTTTTCTATGAATGATAAGTTTTTTTTTGAGCCAGCTTGCCATTTAAAATGGACTGGACATACATATTTAATATGTGATAATTTTTATTCTGCTTCTATTTTCCCTTTCTTATGTGTCTCCAAATCCTTTTGTCAAAGCTCTTAAGCAGAATTTTTGCACATTCTTCATTTTTATGACTAAAATGAATATAGCATAGTGTTTATTTTATTTTTACTGGAATCATGTTTCTCTGGACTGATTAAACTAGACTGGTAACACTGTACATGTTTTGGTTGCTATGATGCCTTCCAAACAAAAGCACCAGATGCAGAGTATTCTGTGATCCCAATTTATTGATTGTGGAGGGATCATTAGATGTATTCTTATCTAATAATCAGCATGAAGAACTGAGGTACACATTCTATAAAAAGCATTTCACTTAAACTCAATAATATGCACATATAGTTTTAGTGCACAAATGTGATATTGGAAACAACAGGCATCATCTGGAATTTCAATATTTAGAAATATAAAAAAGGCATAAGAATGTCTGATAAAGGAAGAACTAATGATAGTTCTGAAAGTAAAATTGCTGCCACTGGTGATTCTTTAGCAAAGCTGCATATAAATCATGTTCTTGTTAGGAAGTCTTTCTCAGCTTCAATAACAAAACCAGTACAACACTCCAAGGTTATCCCAAATAATCGCCCTGCCACTGCATCTTCAGTTTCATTTTCTTCCTCATCTCAGGTAAGAACAATACTGTATTATCATAGGCAGGGAACAATTATAAATGGTTTATGAGATTTTTGGGCTAATATTGGATATTTTGGAAGAGGCCTTTAGAAGGAATTGAGATCCAGGATGGAAGACATGGATAGACAAATTTTATTTTCTCTAATTAATGAGAAGAGTTCACTGGCATTTTAGAGGGAAACTAAAGGATGACCCAGAGAAAGAGAAGTATATTTTGATCTGTAAAAGAATAAGAGAGAGCAAATAGCCTGGTTTAGATTAGGCATTTGGAAATTAAGGAAAATGAGGGGAGAGGTTATCTGGGAGAGTGTCCAATTTGTGGGGAGAAGGAAGATGAAGTTTATATTGTCTTGCAGTACAGGGCCAGAAGTAACTGGAGGGATAATTTAATAGGTAGGAAATGGCTACTGAGGAACAACCAAATTGCACTTAGAAATATTTTTTGAGCATCATAAACACATACCTAAATTAGGGGAGCTTTTATGAAAGGTAAGGATGAAATGAAAATGGTTAATTGAAAGACATGGAAACTATATTAATTTTAAGATGATAAAGGATGCTTAGTAATAACTTGAAATGTTGTAAATTTAATTTTATGGCCTGGCCAAATAAATAGGGTTATGGTCAGACCATAATCATGTAGCACTATAAATAAATGAAAAAGATTATTAGAGCCTAACTTTTATTATTACTGCATATTTGGTGTATAATTGGTTAGCTACTTGCTTATAAATAGAAAATAATGTAATTATTTTAGCACTCAGTGAATGATTTCTTTCAAACCATGCTTAATATGTGCTAAATAACGCCCTAAAGATGTTTTGGGGCAAAAGCTTAGTTTTGGAAATAAATAAGCAAAACGTTAAAAATGTTATACCAACCCACAACTGTTGCACCCTGTTACAACTTCATCGTTGTTTCCTCCCATTTACTCTCCCTACCCCAAACACTGCATTCTCATCCTGATATATACAGCTTACTTTTATGATCTTAAAGCCACTTAATCATCATCTGGAGACATACAAAGATGGTCATTGATCCATTTATAATCTAGCAATTTTGGCCATTGTTACCTTCTCTACATGTACTATGTACATAGTGTATAGAGAAGATATTGTATTGCACTCAAAAATTTGATACCAAGATTTCACCAGAAATATTTGTTTTAAGACCCCTAAATCCAAAAAGAGCATTTTTAGAAAAAATGTCCATGTATGTGTCTGTTCATATCTGTGGGCAGCATAGCTCAAAAACCAAGTCTGTTAAATACCAAACTTGGTATTCAAGTTCAGTATCTTCCAAGGATGCGACAAAGATTTTCAAGAAAATCCATTTTTTGAAAAATGGCTCCAACAATTTTGATTAAAATATTGTATATTAAAGATGTTTACATGACAAAATGTGTATCTTGAATTTTCTGGGAATAGCCTCTGAAGGCCTCTTCATTCTGGATGAATTTTGTGGAATTTTGCATAACAAGTAAACAGTAAGAGAGAGGCAAAACCTTACATACTTAACAAAAAAAGAACCCATTGGGCCAACAACTTTTTCATCTTCAACTTATCATGCACATTATGAATTGACACACCTATGCTAACTTCATATACCCAAAGTCGCAGGTTCAAACCTGTTAGAGGATGATGGATTTTTTCAGGTGTAAAAATCCTTAGCATGGCTTCCTTCGGAAGGGAAGTAAAGTCGTTGGTCCTGTGTTGTAGATTTACGGCACATAAAAGAACCTCAAGCCTGATAGAGAGGCCTCTGAGCAAAATTAAGCAGTCTTTCACGCCCAGTATAGAATGGGATGCTGAGAACCACAGTAGTTAAAGAGTGTCCATAAATAACTCGCCATTCGCCATTTTTGACACACCTATGGCCTCTACTATTTCATAAGCTTTCTGTGGGTGATCAGCGAGTATAATATCATGGACATTTTCAATGATCTCCTTGATACTCCTGATCAAAAATGGATGTTCAACCACATTTAAAGATGAACCAATATCTAACTTATCATCGACATTGAAAGTTCCCAATAAACAGCATCCAATTTCATTTTTATTTTGCCATAGGTTTTCTCAATCAAAAGTAAAAACCAAATCTCTGAACAGTACTGCATTTTTCCCATTTTAGCAAAAAAAAAAATTAAACGACTAACTGAAATGTCTGCCTAATCCAAATTAACATACAAATCAATGCCAAATTTATTTTGGCACTGTGTGACAAATTACCGTACATATTTATTTGTCAGAAACCAGAATACATCCCGAAATGACATTGACAAGTATATTTACATATATGATTACAGTTTATTTACATTGATTCAGGTTACAGAATAATGTCAGCAGTACTATCCATAAATTCATTGAGTAAAATAAGGTTATTTATTAGTCAGTTGTGAATACACACTTTTAATCTATTAATTGGGGCACCTCTTGCTGCCTCTGGTAGTTTATTAAACATATTAATACCATTATAAAAGCAAGTGTTTGCACTAAGGGTTAATCTGCATCTCAGATAGTCTAATTTATGTTTTTTCTTGTACTAAAATTGTGGAGATAAGTTCTGAGGTAATATTGGTTAATGTTCACTCTAATGTAAATTAGTGATCCATATATAAATCAATTGTACATGGTCATGACCTTTAACTTAGTAGACAGCGGTTTACTGGGTTCTTTGCTGCTTTTATTTAAAAGTATCTACAATGCCTTTTTTTTGCAATAGGAGAATCTTATGAATCTTGGTTGAGTGACTCCATAAATGTATGTCATAGTTTATGTGAGTCTCAAATTATGCAAAGTATACCCATGATGGTAGCACCAATTTGCCTTAGCAACACCATCTATTTTGAAATATGGGTACTTATTGAATTACCCTTGTTGGTCTCTCAAGTTTAAAAAATCTTGTTTGCAGATAGTTAAGCATGAACCTATAGAAAATACTAATGGTCTGCAGGATGAAGTGAATAGAGCCTTAGAGAAATATCGCAGTTCAGCCATGAGTCTTCCGCAAGCTGAATCTGTTTCAGAACGCATTGAAGTAAGTAGATGTATACATAGTTCACCAATACTGATTGAAAGCTTTCATATTCTAAGTGTAATGTAACTTTAGGAGCTAGAAAATATAATTTGAAAATTTTTGATTTTTGTAACAAGTATTCAAAATTGTATATACACAAGAAGTAACAGCTATTTTAATCTGGTATTAAGAGTAAAATGATGAGCAGCAAAATCATTGAATTTTTTTCATCTATAGTAATAACATTTCTTCTTAAAATCGGTATGCAGGCAATTAAGTTGTTTTGCAAATGTACTGTAGATATGTTATTTAACAGACTCAGTTGGCTGCACTGCGTGAAAGACTACAGGTTAATCAATTGCTGCTGGAATCCACCAGAAAACAGATGGAGAATGTAATGTTTGAAGAGGAAGGAATTGACAATTTCAGAGAAGGTGAAACTGCAAAAATTGAATTAGTATTTATTTCATTTCAAAAGAAAAGTAATTTCAATGTTCCATCTGACCAACAAGAATGCAGTAATTTTTAAAATCATTCTACACCAACATTTTATATGCTGCTAGTAGCCTGTAGAATGGGCTTCAAGTTGTTCTAATAATGGGGAGTGTTGAGCTTTCTATGCTCCAGTTTCATTAGTGAATGAAAATCATTAAATCTATTCCTGTGAACCTTAGTAATAAGGAAATGGTAAAGGAAATAATGCATTAAAATAGAATATTCACACAACAAAATAAACAAATAAACCTTTGACAAATATCAGTTGTATTTAACTCATTTAGAGATTAGATCCAAAGATTCTACCATACTTTGTCACCACCAAATGGTAATGAAAACTATCTCTGGTGTACCAAGCTTTTCAAAATGAATATACAAAAACAAACAACATTGTACTAAAAATATACCGTTCATGGAAATTTCTTGATGAAAGTGGTCTTTTTTTAAAGTTTTAAATAAAACCATAATTTGCTTCCATCTGTAATATAAGGCTCAGTCTGCCTACTACAAATTCATAGCTGTTAAAAATAATGGAATTAAAGCTACAGACATTAGTCCACAAATTAGTGCAACACATAGTATAAGAATACTAACATAGTTACATACTACTGAAAATGTTAAAAAAAACATCAGGAGACAAACCAGAAACCTTTTCACACAGTATGGGGTTTCTCTCCACCCAACATGCTGTTGTATACAGTTGCATGCCTTTTTAATATTTCTAAAGATTGCACAAACTCAAAATTTGAAAAATGTATTTTAGGTATTTTCTAGAAATTAAAGTGTACCTACACTGTTACTGTGAGATAGAAAGTAAGTACATTCATTACTTTACAGTAGCAACCTAGCATTTTCCTAAGATCTTTGTATATATATATATATATATAACTTTTATTTATTTTATTTATTTACAGATGATCAGACTACATTGTTGGAAATTGGTGCTACAAAACTTTCCTCAGGAATAGGTTTGTAATACATATGTCTTTCTTGATTTCCTTCTTAGTTTCCAGTAGATAGACAAGATATTGCACCTATTCCACCAAAACATTTGATAGCAATGTTTCACCAAATACACATGTTTTGAGGTTATCTGAAACAAATACTTTCTCTAGCATATTATACAGTGGGTAGAGAAAATTCAATACTGAGATTTCACTGGAAATATATGTTTTCAGACCCCCTAAATAAAAAAAAAAACATTTTTAGAAACATGTCCATGTGTTGTGTGTATGTCATAGATCAAAAATGAAAAGTTGTTAAAATTTTAAGCTATGTATGTAAATATTAATTTTAAAAAATGTATATTATATGTTCAATAAATGGCAAAATATGACATATACAGCAACATAGCAAATATGTAATAATATGCGCTATAACATTTTACATACAGGCACAGAAGAACATGAAACATATTGCAAAACTTAGTTCCACATCACAAGTAAAAAAAAATCTGATGTGTTCCATTCACATGATTTTCTCTACATCTCTGTAACAAATTATAGGTAAAAACATCATTCTTCTATTTACTTAATGCTAATCAAGATAAACTTTAGCAGAAATAGTCTTATTACTTGCTTTCTTATAATAGAAGATAAATAAGGGAATGCACTAGATTAAAACGGTAGTCAAATTTTAAAAACTGGTTGCTATGGGATTGAAATCCATTTCTGTGCATGACCAGGTCCCCATATGAGAAAAGTTTAAATATATTAAGATTGAAATCAATTACAAGGTATATCTCGGAAATGGTCAACCCTATGAAGAAATATAAATGACATAAATTGTGTTTTAACAAGATCTACATTTTATGTGTAGTAAGTTTTTGCCTTTTTCTTATGGTTTACCAGTTATGCAAAATGCAGCAAAATTTATTCAGAATAAACACGTCTTCAGAGGCAGATAAATCAGAAAATTTAAGATATACAGTTTATTTATCATGTAAATTCTTTAATATATGTATTTTAATTAAAATGGTTTGAGCTATTTTTAAGAAAATCTAAATTTCCAAAAAGGATCCATGTAAAGGGTAGTTTGGGGTGGGAATTTTCTTGAAAATTGTGTTGCATCCTTGGAACTTAAATACCAAGTTTGGTATTAGCAGTCTTTTAGCTTTTGAATTATGCTACACACACACAAATTTTTCTAAAAAAATTTTTTTTTTGACTTAAGAAACCTCAAAACATATATTTCCGGGAAATCTTGGTATTGAATGTTTGGTTGGAATACAATACTTCCTCTATACACTATGTACATAGTATGTAAAGAGAAAGCAACAAACTTAATATACTGAGCAGGGTGGCTCAGTCAGTAATGTCTGTGGCCTGCTGTTGGGAGGTCCTGGATTCAAATCCTGTTAGCCGGTCTGGTTGGGTCTGTTGCAAAGGTAAATATCAGATTGGATATTTAATACCATGACCTAAGTTCCACCTTCAGTCTAAAAACAATAGTAAAACTGAAAATAGATGGTAGTTATGAATATGCTGCCATCTAACCACAGATTGAAAGCAACTAGACTGGATGGCACTCCATGCTATTTACTTATTGTGAAGAAAGTGGTACAGTATAAAGGGATAAGACCTTGAAGGCTGGTACTGGATACAGGTGGTGAAAAGCAGCCATGCTGGATGGCACCCTAACACCACCAGCTTGGCATGAAGAAAAGTGGCATGGTAATGGGATGAGACCATGAAGGCTACTGTTCAACGAGTATCTCATCTACCAGATCTGTTGCTATATAACCAAGAAGTTAAAGTGACATAAAATAAATAGAACTGAAAAAAAAAAAAAAAAAGTTAATCAGCATTTGTGTACATATCAATGTCTAGTTATCATAAGCACTGCTATACCAGTATTATATTTAATAGTAAAATTCATGTAGAATCTGAAGTATCTGAGCTTTACAATTTTGAGTTGTGGTTAGTATTGAGGCAGAGCTTTTAAATTTGTTTTTCTTTTTTTTTTCTTTCTGTTATGCATGTGACATTTAGAACTTCAATGTATCATAAATACTACTATTTAATATTTTTCATGAATCTTGCATATCAAGAATTATCATAGAACCTAAAATACTTCTTAACGTCATTACTGCTAAGAAAAAATTTAAATATATTTTAATAAGTTAAATTTTACAGTTTATTAATAATAGAATCATATTATTAAATTTTACATGTTAGGCATATGACAGAGGAAAGAACGCAAGAAGACAGCATTCTGGGTATTTAAGAAAATCTTCTGAAGTTTTTAATTATATGTTATTACTAGTTTGGACTTTCCACTATTATTGGTACTGGGACTTCACTGTAAAATTTCTGCACTCTATTACATATACATACTGTGCACATTAAGCATCTTCCATAAGAAACAAAACTGATATGATTAAATTGTTAGAGGGATTCTTTTATGGGTGGATATTTGTGGTACATTTTGATACACTAGCTTTAATTTGATACACTATTTAAATAACCTTTTAAAAATAGAATTATTAAGCACTGCAGTATGTCCTAAATGCCATAACATGCCCCAGCCATTTCTTATTTCTTTTGCTTGCAAGATTATTTCATATTATAAATGTTTTTCCAGGTCAATATCAGAAAACAGTGAATGAAGCCATAAATGTACTAGACAAGGTACAGATGATGAATAACTTCCATGACAGCTCTGAGCTGAAACGAAAAGTTCACTGGAAAAAAGAGGAGAAATAAACAACTGGTGGAAGTTTCAAGAAATCTTATATTATGAATTTATGCATGTATACATTCTTTTTGGAGAAATATACATGAACATTGGTCATATGCTTCTGCTGTTTTCCCAGTATTGTGTGCAAAATGTCACCATCTACTTAAGTGTGTACTTACACAACATACCATATTTATTTGAATACAAGACTATGTTTTTTCCCAAGATATTAATGTTCAGAACTGGGGGATCATCTTGCATTTGCGATATATATTTACTGAATACCATATAGAGAAAAAGTAAGCTTCAAACTTCATGGGTACATGCTGTGGTGAAGCCTGGGAGAAATGGTATGGATTAACACCAAGATCACATGTATGCAGCCGATTTTGTGCATACCATTTTGCATAAAAAATTAGCTGTTAATAAGCCTATGAGCATTCTCATTGGAAAAAAAAGTTGCGGATTCAAACCTGCCAGAGAATGCTGAATTTTTTCAGGCATAAAAATCCTTAGCATGGCTTCCTTTGGAAGGGATGTAAAGCTGTCCCATGTCATAGATTTGAGGCATATAAAAGAACCTCAAGCTTGATAAAGAGGCCTCTGAGCAAGATTAAGTGGTCTTTCACGCCTAATATAGAATTGGACCCTGAGAACCACAGTAGTTAAAGAGTGTCCATAAATAAAATGCCATTTCCATTTTACCACCAAACACAGACTTACTGGTATATTTCTGTTCTCTTTTCCGGCTCTCTTCTGCTTGGAATGTAAATTACTCCACAAATTTAAATCAGGTGGGGAAAAAAAGTACAGTAAGTTATACAAAATCATATTCATCATTGTTGTTTTAACTATGCTACTGCCATCATGTTCTATCATCGCACCCACACCATACATTTCCATACTCCCCTCTCCGCCAACTGCTCAAAACATGAATTTCTGCACAATTTCAGTATAAAATAAAAAGAAATGGACTTAATCAGCTTAAGTGACCATTAATATATAGTAAAATATATGGCAAACCTTTAAATTTCTTTTTTTATATATGTCTTTTAAACATGTCTTCTTTTTTATTTATGTAAATATGCTAAATTATTCCTAAATTAAGTTCTGAAAAATGGGGGTTGTCTTGTATTTGGATAAATACGGTAGCTTACCAACTTCAGAAATGTTCTTTCACACCAACTGTTTGTAGAACAAATCTTGAAATCAGTTCTGAATCATCTAAGTCACCTTCATGTGGCTGATGTGAATTAGCTATTTTAACTAAACATCAATGTAGACCAAATGAATCATAATCATCTGGCTACTTTTTAGTTGTTTAGCTAGGAGACATATATACAATATTGTCTGAGACTTTAATGGTTTTTGATAAAACATCAGTTTTTTCAAATACATATTTGTTTACACATGTGCTGGTACTCAATTCTTTTAATTTAATCACCTCATCTTCATTGTGTCAAATTTCCATTCATTCAAAAATCCTCCATATTGGTTCCCATCCAACATTTTTCAACCCATCCCTCATTAGAGGTAGACTTTTGCATTATCAAAAACTGAAGATAGCAACATTTATCTTTTATTTATTAAAATATGCCCATTCATACTAAATGTCATCAGAAGGTCTTCCACCTTTCTCACTCTCTTTTATGGAGGGGTGCTTCTTGCTATATCACGACTAAAAGAACCAAGAGAACATGATTTATATTTTTATTTAACAGCTCATGCTGAAATACTTTTACTCTTGTCCTAAAGAATGTGTGTACTAAATTTCCCATTCAAATTGAAAATCCTCCAAAGTACCTCCCATTGAACAAATAAAAACCCCATCTCCCATTAAGGATGTTCTTTTAAATTATTGCCCTCATGTCCTGAGAATCCTAAAAATTGCCTTCCACCAAATACTTTCACCCCCTCTTGTTTGGGCATTCTTTTTACTTTCTGTAGCACATATAGTAATTAGAGAACCCAACAATTTGATACCAATATTTTGCTGGAAAAACACGTTTTGGGGCCTTCTGAATTCCAAAAAAAGCATTTTTTGAAAAAGGTCCATGTGTGTATGTTTTTTTTAAAAATGTTATTTATTTATTTTCTCAGAAATGGCTCTAAACATGTTGATTAAAATATCATATGTTTAAGATATTTTTATGATAAATGAAATGTACAATTTGAATTATATGGGAATAACTTCTGAAATTCTGGATGACTTTTGAATAACTGGTAAACTATATGAGATAGACAAAACTTACTTCACAAAAAATGTACATTTCTTCAAAACACTTTTTTTTATATTTACTGTGGAGTTATTTTTCTCAAACGAGAAGTTATTTACTCCTAGTCATATACAAAGAGAACTGAATTTTTAAGTCATCGCACAACTACCAGCTTTTAAAAGATGTGACTCACTTTAGTCTAGCACATTTCCTTTCCCTGCTACACCTACAAAGAAAGAAGTAAAAAGACCATTTTGATTAATATGAAGCACATAGAATATGCTTTTGTAGGAATAATTTGTTACAGAATAGGAAGAGTCATGTGAGTGGAACACATGAGATAGTTTTCTGTTAGCATCACCACAGTATTTTTAATTATTGTCTTAAAGAACATATTTACTAAATTTGGTCAAAATTGGTGCAAGGTTGTAGGATGTGCATGCACTCACTCAACCCCCCTCCCTTCTCTCATACTTACTGCTGTAAATAGATTTTGCTTTTCGTCTACTTTGACAAATCATTTATGTATTTAGATGGACATAGGTTTGACCATCAGTAAGATAGCCATTTAAGGGGCACTAGATATTTAGATTTAAGTTTATTAGAAAAACATATAGAGAGAAACAAATAAAAACAAGCAATTGAAGGGCTTATTTCCAAAGTGCCGTGTCTCCAATTGTAAAAGATTTGGAGCTGAGCATACCAAAACATTAAGAATACCTACTGTGAAGGTGTAAGTGGTATTGAATGTTCAAAACAAAGTAAATACCAGCTTCAGGAGCCTATGAAAGTTGATGTCATTTCCAATGTGACGCATTTCCCTACTGTGTTTATTTCCAAGCCATCTTACTTCCTCATCGCCAATAGGAACCACAGATATAGAGAGAGATTAGATTGGAACTGCCCTATCCTTATGCATTGTGTTTGGTGAGGTAGGATTTTCACACAGCCACCATAGCTAGCCACTACTTTTTTGAGATGAGTATGCCTTATGTGGGTTAAATGTGCATGTAAAAATAATATTTTGTGGTGCTAAATGTTCAATTAGGCAGTAAATTTAGACTGTAAATTTCAAACCAGTATAATGGTCAACATGAGTATGGTGTTTGGTTGTAGTTTCACAAATAGCAGAAGCAAAAAACAAGAAAAAGGAAATGTTTCAATACACAGGTTAGTGTATTTGTGAT
Source organism: Hymenopus coronatus (assembly GCA_030762935.1). Lineage (NCBI taxonomy): Eukaryota > Metazoa > Arthropoda > Insecta > Mantodea > Hymenopodidae > Hymenopus > Hymenopus coronatus. The sequence goes on along the minus strand of CM060897.1, from coordinate 20,202,761 downwards.
TTTCTGATGATATACTTAATGAAATATCTATTTCACAAAGTGTTTCCATATTTTACAATCTATTGGAAAAGACACAGAAAGGTGACTCATACAATCAAACAAGCCTCTACTTTGGTACAAAAATACACCAATAATTGATTTTTCAATTTTTACTTTCTCTACCTCTTATCTAGTAATCAAAGGAAGTATTGCATTCTACCAATACATGTAAATCAATGTTTCATCAGAAATGGCATGTTTTGAGATAACATCAATCCAAAATAAACCATTTTTAGGAAAAGAACAGCATAAATTGAAAACAGAATCTCAGATAAATATCAAACATAGTATTTAAATTCAGTATCTTACTTATATGTGCACAAATATTTTAAAGAAATCCCTGAACTCCAAACTACTATTTACATGGAACATTGTTTCCCTTTTTAAAAACAGCTCTAATGACTTTGATTAAAATGCCTCATCGGTAAGATATTTACATGGCAAACAAAATGTATGTTTAGAATTTTCTGTGAAATGCCTGTGAAGTCTTCTTTATTCTTATGAATTTTGTATAATGATAAACCTAAGAGATAAATAGAAACTTATAACACAAAAAATGCAGATCTTTTAAAAGAAAAAATTTGCTTAAATAACATTTTTGGTGGGATCAACCATTTCCTAGATATTTATTGTTATGTCTTTGAATTTATCAATAATTTCATCAGTTTTGTCTTTGAAGAACTGCCACCACTCAATTGTTTCTTGTGATGTCACTTAAGAGAATGGAATTACAAAGCCATTGCACATAAGCCCACTCTTTAAAGATCTGATTATAGCTTCAGCCTCTTGTGTTTCTTTTTTACCTACAAGAAAATGTGCAATGGAACCTGCAAAGGTTTATCTTCATTAACAATTAAGAAAAATAGGCTTTTGCAAGAATGTTATAGCATTTATTGTCAGATAGCAGAAGTTAGATGCTCATGCTGAGGAAAGACAAAATATACGAGGAGGAAGAAGAATAAATAACAACCATCATTTGCCACCATGCCAAGGATGGAGACAAATGTCTCCAAAAAGTTTCAAGATTTTAAAATGAAATCTAAATGTATACATTGACTCATCATTTGTATATTAAGGTAAATTAAATTAAAATAAAAATAACTTTACAGCTAATAGGGCTTGTTATTTCTAATTTTGCAAGAATATGCAGTTTTACAAGCTGTGACAAATAATGGTGGCTGGAGAAAGCCATGTAAATGTAACACCACATAATTTTTTTTTTATTGTAACTGTCTTGTACGAGGGTTGCTTATAACTGAAATTATCTATGTAGATAGAAATAGAAATACTAAAATCCCAATTTTCCAGCAATTTTATTTGATATTGGTTGGCCCCACAAATTTAGTCTACACCTCTAATTTGCTTGTTGTTAAATGGTTCTATACCTTTCATTTTCACCTTCAGATTTTTTTTTTTTGCATGCAGTTTGTTTACATCCTATAAAATGTGTGTGAATAATGCATGGAATTGATAATGAAGTCATTCTCCTTCTAGCTTCCCAGTATTTAGCAACAATATTAGGATACATTTTCAAAGCTTGGCATGATTCTAGATGTTCCATATTCATAATTTCTTCTTTGGTACATAGTAGGCAGTGGTGAGGTTGAAAGGCCAATTCTATAGAGATGGTTATTCAATCATCTTCAGTTTTGAGACAAAAGTTGTTGACAATAGCTGATTTTCTTAATCATTTTTGAATTTAGGATTTTGTACAATTTGTAGCCACTTTGAATTTTTATTTCCTTGTGTTATTTTATTTATATAATTTGTATCTATTTTTCTTTTTACAATGCATTTGATTGATTCATAAGAAATTTTATAATAGTTTTTTGTTTAATTTGGGTGCTTTCTTTGCCAAAAAGTCTGCTTTATCATTACCATCCACTCCACAATGAGATGAAATCCATTGTAATATAATTTGTTGAATCATCTTTACATTCTATAAAATAGCTGTTCTTTGAAGTAGTACTATACAATTTTTTTAAGGTTTCAACATAATGCTGTACAAAATATATCTGGCAAGAAATCATTTTTCCACATAGCTATAGCATCTGTTTTCTATCACGATAAAACCATTTTATGCTTCCATTATTAACCAGTTCCCAAAGAGCAAAAAATGGTTTAATGGGATAGAAAAGCGATATTATAGCTCTTCCAAAGCCTAATATACTGCAATGTGATGATAGTAATTAACATTTGGAATATACTATCAATAGTATTATCAACTTCCACCACACCCAATTGAAACTTTTAGCATTTCCTGTACATCCACAATTTTCTCTCGTGGTTTGCCAACTTTCTTCCCTCTTTCTTGTTCTACTGCATTAATGTGCTCCCAGTCAGACCAACTCACTGTAGGCACACCTGAAACATAACATGAAAATTTTATGTATGAATACTTAGTAATTATATAGAGAGGACTGAAATGTATGTTTTGTATCACAGGTACAATAATTTCAAAACAAGCATTCACTTCTGGTAGCAGAATAGGTCATTAAATTATAAGGTAACCCCTCTCGCGGCCTCTCTCTACTGTGTGGGAGATCCAAGAGTTGCTGGCAAAGTGGTGCCAGCAAAGGGTACTGGAGCTTTTATCTTAAATAAATGCTGAAAATATTGACCATCTGCTCCCAAACAGACAGTATAACAAGTTAAAGTACTTATAGCATTGTAAGTCACCATTGGGTTGTTATCTCAAAATAATTTGAGATCACCTTGTGGTTTACTGGGAAACATGTAAGTCAGTTGAGAAATTCAAGGCTATGCCAGCATATTGCCATGGTTACTCAGTGGTAGAGAAACCAGCTAGAGACCAGGAGATCCTGCTTCAAACGGAAAGTCTGTCAGATACCAAACTTGATATTTATGTTCAGCACCTTCCAAGGATGTGACATGAAGATTTACATGAAAATCCCCCATCCCAAACTACTGTTTACATGGAACAGTTTTTGATAATTTTTGATTTTTTAAATAATGGCTCTAACAGTTTTGATTAAAATGTTGTTTAAGATATTTTCATGAATGAAATCTACATATATCTTGAATTTTCTGGAAATAGCCTCCAAAATCTGTACATTCTTCACGTCTTTCAGATAACTGACAAACTATAAGGGATAGGCAAGATATAGTACACAAAAAATGTAGATATTGTTAAAGCACACAATTTGTCAGATACTTTTTATTCCCTTATTCCCCTTGAACCCACAATAAAATATGTAATAAGGCAATTTCTGTTGATCAGCATGGAGTAGATAGAAGTTTAAGCTTCTGTAAGAATAGAATGTTCCAAAGTAGGTACAGAAAGCATATATGTAGATGTAACATATCAGGCTTCATTTTAATATAAAATGCTCCTTGGACCCTTTGGTTTAGTGTATTGCTCCCAAAATTTTAATTTGAGTTTAGTATACAAACAAAGAAATTGTGCAGGCATTTCTTAATTTCAATAAGTTTCAAAGAAAATAGCACTTTTGTATACATGCTATTGAATTTTTCAACTTTTTCAAAAGGGGTTATATACAATAATTTCAGCTCAAGTATTTAATATTTTTTTAACTATTGCCAACATTTTTAAATTCATAAATTTTGAATCTCCTAGAAATCCCAAACTAAGAAGTTTTACACCGTAGTCCAAGGAATATTCTGATTGGTGAAAAATTCTGGAAAAAAAGGAACTGAAAAAAATTGGAATTTAAAGTTTAATATAGTGCTATACTAAATAGACATTTGTGGCTTTAATATTTTTATATTAAAAACTAATTGTGTAGCAGGCATAAGAATTCTTAAGTAGTTGGATTAAAGTTAACTATGCTCAAATCATTATCATTACAAGAATGTAAACATCAGTGGACAAGGGTCACTGACAGATAAATACTGGTCCAAATGGGGTCTGCAAATGCAAAAAGACTAAGTGACAGTTTGGAGGGGGGTTATTTGCGATATCCCTTTCCTTCCATCCTGGCTTTAATGCTTAGAAATGTGTATCCTGTGTATCTTTTACCAAATTACAGCTAAACTGCCTAAAACCAAACATAAATTCTAGAAAATATCATGCTTTCATAATTAGTAGCACAATTTACCTCTTTTTTTGAGAAGTTGCACAATAGCTTCATATCCCAACTTTTCTTCTTGTGTTTTCAATAACCCAGATTTCAGGTCCTCAACAATTGCCTTCCCTACTCCAAATGCTTGGGTCATAGTAGACAAAATAACACCAACTGGACCTGTGGCTAACCAACCAGCAACATATAAACCTGCAAAGGTTGTTTGTTATTTTGTTTATTTTCTTTAATACTAATTCTTAATTTATTTGTTTTTTTGCTTGAAAAGAACACATCAACCATAAAACAAATAGAACCGTGAACAAGAACGAGGCAAATGTCATAATCACATAAATGCATTCAAGAGTAACTCAAGTTGAAACTATAATTCAGTATGATGACAAATACAATTTTTACTTTCTTACATTAGTACATACATGCTCTGAAGGTAGAGAAGGTATTGCACTCCACCCAAAAATTTCATACCAAGATTTCACTGGAAATACACATTTTAGTGTCCCCTGTATGCAACAATAGCATTTTTAGAAAAAGTGTGTGTGTCTGCGTCTGTGTGGGCATGCATGCGCGTGCAGGTGTGTAATAAGTCAAAAGCAAAAAGTTAAAAAAAATCCCAAACTTAGTATTTAAATTTAATATCTTCAAGGATGTGTCACAAAGATTTTGAGGAAAATTCCCCCACCCCAGACTATGTTTTACATGGAAAAATTTTAGAAAATTTTGATTTTCTCAATAATGGCTCTTACCGATTTTTATTAAAATACCACATATTAAATATATTTATATGACTATAAAATGCATATTTAGAATTTTTTTGACAATAACCTCTGAAGACCTCTTTATATTGGATGAATTTTTTCATAACTGGTAAACAGAAAAAAATGTAGATCTCGTTAAAACTCACAACTTGAGCCATATACATTTTTTCTTGGAGTTGACCATTTGAGATATTCCTTGTTATTGTTTTCAGTTTTAAAATACTTTTTAACTTTTCTCATACAAGAATTTGTCAACTCCTGGCAATGCATAAAAACAAATTTCAACCACATGGCAACAAGCTTTTAAAATATTTGACTACCATTTTAGCCTAGTATATTCCTTTATTTCCCTTCTACTTATAAGAAAGCAAGCAATAAGACCATTTCTGCAAATGTTTATCTTGATTACCATGAAGTAGATAAAAGAATAAGCTTTTTTACAATAATTTGTTACACATCAGATGTTTTAAAAACTATTTACATCTTTAATTTGAAAATATGGAATACAGCAAATTGTTTTAAGGTATTTTTTCCTTTTTTTTTATGTATTTAACATCCTTTAACAGTTAAGTTAAATAGGATAATAAATGAAAGAATGAAATTGATAAACTGCTGCTCAAATTGGCCTGAGGTCCATAGAGCTGCAATTCATCATTTCAGGACAAGGGAAAGTCAATTCGCATTTAATGTTAAGTATAGATACAAATTTAGTATACTTTTAATACTCTAAAAAGGAAGAATAACGAACCAGGTTGAACAACTCCTCCATTGTTTGGAATAAGACCCTTGTTTGAGTCAAATGGAAGATCCTTGTCTGCCTGTATGCTGCGATAACCTATACTTCGTAGCACCAGTCCACAGGGGATTTCTTCAATAGCATGTGTAGGTATGGCCCTTTGTTTTTCATCTAGCTGAGTCACAGAAAACCTTACACCTCCAACTGTGCCTGAAACAAGTTATATAGGTACCATAATTAAGTTTGAGTTTTATTAAAATGACAATTTAGCTCAACTATTAAAGGGCCAATGCAATAGCTGAGATTAGGCAATTTCAACCAACTGCAGTCATCTGACTGGAGCGATATTGTAATCTTATTGCAGTTGATGTTCATTTTTTTTAAATCTTGTCACACCTGACTCCTTTGTTTAATCTCCTGTCTTGGTTATTAGTAACAAGGTGACAATCTAGTCAGCCAACCTTCACTTTTAATAACTGTCAGTTCCACAATTGTAATTTCAATAATTCAGTTACAATGTTAATTTAAAGTTTTATTCAGTTCATAACGTATTTAGTTCAAAAAAATAACTACATTTCTTATGTATGAGACAAGGGAATAACCTCAAATAAAATAATGTTTGTTTCCATTCCAGTATTAGTTATTAAAAGCTGAAATTAAACAATTGTTCCCTATTTCTATTTTGCTATCGATATTCATATTTACATTGGGTGTATGCATGGTGGACCATACCATAATTCAGGAGTCAGTGAAGAATAAAACAAAAACATTTGGTAAATGAACATGGTCGAATGTGTCATCTACCATTTGAGAACTAATTTTAAGTATTACAATCATTACTAATAGTCTATTTTGCTGAATTGTCTATTTCATGAATTATCGACAGGATAAAAACACTTGTGGTAACTAGGAGCATTAGTTACAAGTACATAGACAAGTCTGCAGTAGGGTATCACTTTTGGTCTGAGAATCATAGCATAAATGAAGAAATAGATTTGATAAAATATGCAAAGAAACTTTTGGAACTGCAATTTTGGGAAAGCATTTTCACCACCAAGAAACAGGACACATGAATTTGAATTTCCCACAGTGGATGACATCATCCTATTGACAAGAAGGATTAGAGGGTAGCACAACATCCAGCTGGACACAACAACTGTTGCAGCATCAGTTGACCACGGAACTGAAAACAGGGAAGGGGAAAAAAATGAAATAGTTTTATTTATGGATGCTCTTTTATCTACTGTGGTTCTCAGCATCCCATTCTATACTGGGTGTGAAAGACAACTTAATTTTGCTCAGAGGCCTCTTTATCAGGCTTGAGGTTCTTTTATGTACTGCAAATCTATGACATGGGACCAACGGTTTTACTTCTCTTCCGAAGGAACCTATGCTAAGGATTTTTATGCCCAAAAAAATCCATCATCCTCTGCCGGATTTGAACCCATGACTTTGGGTATATAAAGTTAGCATGGTAACGATTACACCACAAAGGGCAACCTCAGGAAGAGGTACTCTGAAATTGGTCTTCCCAAATGACTTGGAAGTGGAGTTAAAAGTGTAAAAAAAGTGACTCAATTTTATTAAAACTTAATACAACAGTACTCCATTGCCTAAAATACCTATTATTTTATATATTTGTACAAAAAGTTACATTTTTATTTTTTTTATTTTTGGGTTTTGTAACAAGGGTGAATTTACAATTAAGTCTTGACAGCTATCCATATACTTTCTTTGTTTTTTATCTTTAATGTATATCCTGGAAAATTAAAATACATGTGATGCATCCTAGTTTTGATAATGTTTGTGAAACAGAAGTGTCTCTACTTGATTTATTAACAATATAGGTTCAGAGGTTGATAAAACAATTTAAAAATCATCATTGTTTTATTACAGCTCTGCTTTTACAAGTACCTTATACTTTAAAGAGTATTTTCATCACATTTTCATCTGCTTTTAACTGTGTATCTTTTGTAGTTATCTTAAAGTGTGAAAAACTCTGTCAGGAAGGAAATTCACTATGCATATATAAATTCTGCAACCCTTTTCTTTGTTAACAGCATGTAACTCACATGATCACAATCACATTTTGAACATACTTTTTCATTCACTCCTTAAAAGTAAACAAATAAATAGATTAACCAGAAATAGACAAATAGTAATGGGGAAAAATAGAATAGTTTTTGGTTTTAAACATTGGAAATAATTGAAAATTGTAATTTTAATGTTCAACAACTAAACATTTTTTAAAAATCTTTTAAAAATTAAATTACTTTTCCAAAAACTAAATAACTCAGAGGTAGCACATTCTCTTCTTGGATATAACAAGGGACTTTTGTTAATCTAGAATAATTCCCTATCCTCCACAGAGTCTTAGTGGCATGAATACAGGAGTTCATTAAAAAAAAAAAAAAGAAACACTGAAGAAAAACAAAAAACTATAGGTCAGAGACTAAAAGCACCATCAGAAAGTTGTTTAGCAAGTCAGAGCTCTCAATGTGAACATAGAAGTTGAAGGGAATTATACATAAAGTTAGTGATTCTGAATGTATTTAGCTGAGAGAAAATGCAAGAAGAAACTTAAATATATTGGTTATTTATTTATTTCTTTTATCGATAATTTAAACATTTTCAATTTGCCCTCTGCTGGGCAAATTCATTAATGATTTTGAACAAATCCATTTCCCCCGGAATATACCCTATATGGAGATGATCTTCCTCAAGTAATTAAAGTATATGTATGTAAACTAAGTTACCCGATTTATTATTTAAAGCTTTGTCATAAAAGAGAGTTCAGAGAATGTTGGGATTGGAATTCAAGAAAAGTAAAAGTATACAAACTGTCTCATGCTACTCAATCACTGATCTTTCCATTTCTTATGTTTTGTTTCAGAAAGGTCCTATAAATTGTTTTGGATTATTTTTGACAGAAGTTTTACTTGAAACAATACTTTTTAAATGACAAAATAGAATTTGTATGGTTAATAAAAGAATGGAACAACTGAGCATATCCAAGTGATTTTCCAAAATAGCTACCATTTACTGTTTAGCCACTGTTCTGCAAGAATTGCTCATTTGTCAGTAACAGCCTAGGAAATCATCTTGAATGCTACCTCAAACATTAATTAAACAATTCTTGTAAATGAAAGCAAACAAAGAAGTTGTACCTGGTTCATCCGGAGCTGGAATGAATGCTTTTGGAGAACGGTAAAACACAAGATGAAAGAATTTAGAATCTCCTTTTGTAAACTCTTGAAAACTGATAGAAGGTGTGGAACTTGCAGCCTTACAAAGCAACTCAGTTAGTCGACGTCTTGGTCGCTCCAGATCTGTCAATAATAACATACACATCAATTACCATTTAGAATACCTTAGGAATTTGTACAAATATGAGCCATTGTTAATTTTTTTTTTTTTTTTTTTACTTTAATAGACCTACAAATATATCACTTTTCAGAATACTTATAAAACACTTTAAACATCACTTAAAATTATTAAAACTAAAACTAAAAGTACTATTAAACCAGATGCAAAGCTTGTTTGCCAACAGAAGGTGTGTGAGATTTTGGCACTCGGATAAAGCAGCTTGCCTCGCTCTCAACTGCTCTCGTTTGAAGGCTTGTTAGCTATGTATACATTCTTGTGCCAGATATGAGATATCAAAAGCATTATAACATGGTTTCAAGAAAATTTAGTATAGCAAAACAAAGTAAGTGCAAAATAAGAACTGAAGCTTTCCTGGCGATGTATTAATTCAAAATCTTCTCGGGCTTCTAACCAGGTAAGAAGCTCGAGAAGATTTTGAATTAAAGTAAATGCACTTTAACTGTCTGTAATACTAATGATAAAAAATGAAACCTTGTAACATATACAAGCATGTATGTAGTAAGAGTTCTACATATTAAACCTCTGAGCACTAGTAAAATAAAACATATGTTAATATTATTAAGGTAAAAGACAATTACATAAAAGTCTGAATTCCATCATCAGAAAGTGGATGAATCCCACTGTTTTCGCTGTCATCCATATTGTTGATATCAGAGTCACTGTCATTATCATGTAATTTTCTAAATCAATGACAACATACTCCAAGAATATGTATGAAAATATATTTATTTTCAACATATACAGATTTTTCGAACACATCAGTTGCTTCAGCTACCTCCTTTTGAATATCCTTTAGGTATTTAGAAGGTATTTTCATTTCTCATGTACTTACAAATGTTACAAATAACTGCTCTGATTTGTCTGTACACTGTTTAAGCACTTCCTAACTTATATTTTAAGGGAGGCTTGTTACCTTTACAATATATTCTACGTCTTCAATAAATAAAATCAGCTGCGAAACCACAAAACAACTAATTCTCTTTGCACTATACCCACTTTCTGTGACTTGTACTACCAAAGACATTATTACTGACATATGGTGGACTTTGTGACAATATGTGTGTTCTATCAATTGAAAATTAATTAGTGAGTCAATCACTACATCACTTACTTTTATTATTGAAAAACATGTTTCAGAAGCTATGTGCTTCCATTCTCAATTACCTTAGTCGACTGCCCATATCGCTTGCTGTGGTGGTTATTATTGTCCCTAGTAGTGGTTTGATGAACCTCTCTACATCAGTAGGTCGCCTGGCAGGATTTCAAAATCGAAAACATGGTTCTTGTTTTTTTTCAAATATAGATGTTCTCCCAAACTTTTAATTCTGTTTTCCTTGTGATATTTTACAGAATTAAAAGTTTGGGAGAACATCATGGATGGTCTTCTGCACATTAAGTAAAATGGCAAGCTAGTTCCATTGCACCTCTAACTGTGAAGAGACTCTCATAATGAAATTGTGCTAGTCATTCTTTAAAAACTTCATATGATTGTTTGTTATCACTTACCTGGTATTACTTCTTCAACAGACTGAAAATCTTGTGGATTGCAAACTGTGATGCATTTCTTCAGCTTTGTCATTTCTCTGAATTCTTTAATTGTGAAGGCAACCTGTAGAGGTCCACGTCTTCCGACAACATGGACATGGCGAATCTTACTCTGGGAAAGTGCTTCTAGTGCATGCTCCGTGATATCTGTGCCCTATCACACAATAAACATCAACAAGTTTATATCTTAACCATGGATAAATGTTGAATATGTACTTGGATTAGTAAACTATACAAAGGATGCCAAAATAAAAAGTATACGCAAAAAAGGATTCAGGAGATATTTAATATATTTTAAAGTGGACTGAAAAAGAACAATAATGTGTGGATTGATGTTCTGTAAACAGTTGTTACTCACATTACATTGCTAAAACAAAATGGAGCCAAAATTATCATTTCAACAGCAGAAAACAATTTTTTTTTAGTGTTTAACACCCGCTTTTACTACTATGGCACTGTAGGCGATGACACTGATGATACATGGAATGAAGATGGAGCACGGGTGGAATGTGATGGCAGGGGAAACTGGAGAACCCAGAGCCCCTGCACCGCTTTGTCCACCACAAATCTCACATGATGTCACTTGGAATCCAACCCAGGCTGTCAAGGTGAGAGGTGAGTGGTTTAAACACTCGGCACAGCCCAAAAGCAATTTTGAAGTGGAATTGGAAAACAGAATGTTACAGCAGTTTAATGGCAATGGAGATGTGTGTAGAGAACAGAACTGTCAATGTAACAACTGCATACATTTGAGATGAATTTGAGACTCATAGTGCCACATATGATGTTCACAAGGGCAGATCTGGGAGATCCTGCACAGCAACAAGCCTTGCATCCTCAGCTATTGTTCTAGAATGTTTTGAGCACTCACTGCAGAAATCTACAAAACAATGTGCACAAAGACTGTGATTATCAGAACCAGTGTACATTGTATTATTAAAACAGCAAAGTTGAAAGTTTTCATCCCAGGACTTTTGCATGCATTAAATGAAGATGATGCTGATCAGAGAATGCAGTACTGTGAATGATTTTGGAACATGGTTTTCTTGCACCTAAGTTAGGGAAACTTGTTTGGTCCAATGAGCCACAGTTTAAGTTGAACAGAATGTTAACTAGCATAACTATGTTTACTGGTGTGCAAACAATCCACTTTTTTTTTGGAGGGGGGGGGGGGGGGGGGAAGGCTGTTAATTTACCTGGAATTAATATTTGGTGTATGTTGTTATCTAAGGGTCTAATTGGACCTTTCTTTATAGAAGGAAAAGTAACTGGCCAATGTACCTGAACATGATATGTACATCTGTCTTACTCGTCATTCATATACGCCATGGAAATGAGGAATTTTATTTCCTACAAGATGCTGCACCACCACATTACCATTGAGATGTATGTGCATACTTTGATGACAGTCTTCCAGGGTACTGGGTAGGACAAAGAGGTCTGATTGAGTTTCTACTGTATTCTCTGGATCTAGCTCCATTGGACTTCTACCCATAGGGAACTCCTAAGGATGTTATATACCATAGAAAACCAGTTATACTGGCAGCACTTTGGGAAGAAATTGAAGTGGCATGTGCTGCAATCATTGAGGACACTTTTGCATGTGTTACTCAATCAGTAGTTCACCATATTCAGAAGTTATTTATACTGATGGTGAGCATTTTGGACAACTTAGTAACTGTAGAAGCCTAAGATGATTAGTACTTATCAATTTCTGTTTGTGTGAATTCAACTTTGTTATGTTAAAACAACTTTTCTTTGCATGAAGTGTTTTACATCATACTACACATTGCTGTTATTTTTCAACCAACTTTGAAATATATAGAGTAGATATCTCCTGCCAAGTGTGTGTGTGTATATTTTTTAATGAATATGTTTCTTGAAAAATAGAGGCAATATTTCTAATATACGAGCTGATTACAAGACTGCTCAATCCTCTGCCTCCATGTATACTAGAGGCATGTTCAATAAGTCCTTAGAAAAAGATAGAAAAACAAATTATTTTTGGTAGATTCCTTTTTATTTTTCAGCATAATCTTCTTTTAGTTTGATACATTTTTCCTGGCATTTCTCCAACTTCAAAAAAGGGATTTTGGAAGGTCGTCAAATAGGCATCTGATTTTCCACCAAACCACTTTTTCAAGTTTGGAAAAAAAGCACTGGGGATAAAATCTAATGAATACTGCGGCTGTTGTAGTAATTTAAACCTTAATTTTATAATTTTTTCCATCAAACTGTTCAGGTCTGCACCCTTACATTGTCTTGATGAAATAGAATCTTTTTCTTTGCCAGAGGAGGGCGCTTTTTCTTGATTTCTCCATTCAACCGGTGCAATAACATACAACTGGTGTATAATACTTTCCATTTATCATTCTTCCTTTCTACAAGTAATCAATGTAGATGATTCCGAGGCTGTCACCTTGTCTGCAGGTTTCACCACCTTTGCCTTTTTTCGGAGACGGTTCACCTTTAAAAACCTACTGTTTGGTCAATACTTTTGTCTCTGGAGTGTAGTAATGTATTCATGTTTCATCCACAATTATGAATTGATGCAGAAACTTATCAGGATTGCAATGGAAAAGGGCCAAACCAACTTCCGAATTGATCACATGATTGTGTTTATTTTCCATTGAGAGCATAAGATCTTGCCAAGATCTTTGTCAATTTTTGGTGCAAAATTGAGAACACTGTACCTTGTGATGTGCCTGTGGCCTCTACTATTTCATGAACTTTGATTCATTGATCACTCAAAACCATATCCTGGATTTTGTCAACCATTTCAAAGGAAGTCCCTTCAACTGGACATCTACAACAATGTTCATCATCTGTGGAAGTATGGCCACATTTAAATTCATTTATCAATTGTAAATTGTTGTAAATGCAGGAGCAGATGTGCCATGAACTTCATCCAACTCACTCTTTCGGTGTTATGACTTTTAAAAAGAAGTGTTTAATCACTGCACGAAACTCATTTTTTTCCATCTTTCTGAAGAAGCACAGGATTGTGGAATCAGTTGCCTATGGCAATGACACCACATGATGGCTATAGCTGAAACTTTAACTGCCATGTATTAAGAGACAACGGTTATTGAATACAAACTTTTTACGAATGTAATTTCTTGAATTTTCTAAGGACTTGTTGAATGTCCCTAGTACAATAGAACACAGTGTTTATCATACTAAATCCTCCTCTCTACTTTAGTTTTTGAGCTATGCACACATATGCCAGACCTTTTTTTAAAAAAGCTTTTCTTTATTCAGGGGCTCTCAGGACATATATTTCCAGTGACATCTTCACACTGAAGTTTTGGATCGAAAATACAATACTTTCACAATTTAAAGAAAGTAAAAATGACTAACCATACCTTAAGCTGATCAACAGGTGTCAGAAGAATTCTGGCCACATCCAGAGCAACATTACCATGACCTAGCACAACTGCCTGCTCTGAACTCAAGTCAACTTTCAACTTTCTGTCTTGGGGCAGTCCATTATACCAACCCACAAACTCACGGGCTGATAATACATTACTTAATGTCTCTCCTTTAATTCCAAACTGCTTATCTTCTTCTGCACCATAAGCCTAGAGAAAAACATATTGCTCTGAAAATTACACCAATACTTCCTACAGAGAGAGAAAGCCGCATTACATTGGTTAATAACTTACCAATAGCACAGCATGATATGCTTCTCTAATTTCTTGAAGAGAAATATCTTGGCCAAGTGTGACATTGCCTATGAAACGGCACTGTGGAGTTTTTGCAGTTTTTGTAAAAGTATTAATCACATTCTTCACCTCAGGATGGTCAGGTGCAACTCCAAAACGCACCAAACCAAATGGAACTGGCAGTCGCTCATAGATGTCTACTTGTGCATTTGGAAGTGACTGTAAATACCAAGTAACGTTTTAAACTCTTGACTTTTAGATAAAATTGCATCAGGTCAAATCACATAAGGTTAAACTTCATTTTAAGCCCAATTATCTTTTAAGTCAAGATTTTTATTTGACATTTTTTCTGTTAACATTGTTATTTAAAGGAAAATGTAATTCAGACCTTAATTATGTGCTGAACTGCATAAAAGCTTGCAGGTCCACTGCCCACAACACACACTTTTGGAGAACCAGAAGCAGCCAAACTCAGAAGCCGTTTTGTAAAGACAGGACTGTGCTTTTTAATAATGCATAGATTAGAAATACATCCTAGAATATGCAGAGTTGATTTCATGCTTGCTCCCTGAAAATAAAAAAAAATCAATGTATTTTTCTTTCTTTCTTTCTTACATATCATGTTGCATGTTAGTTAAGAGACAGTGGTATAGCCAGAACAATATTAAGGGTAGGGTTATGCATAGGGATCCTTTTTAAACAATTTATGAGTAACTTGTAAAACCTGGAAGAGGTAGCCAAAATCCTATGGCCAACCTTCTGTAGACTGACCCCATAAAAAATGATTTCATTGATCTTAAAATGTGATAAAAGTCACTTTGCATATTTGCCTAGTCCAAAAGCTTACCAGTATTATAATGGTTTAAATTTTCCTATATTTGTACTTTTTTTTCTAATGGGAAGTCATAATTATTTTAAATGGAATTTTTAAGTTATCATATAGCAACCAGTTCTTAAAAGATATGACTATTGTTTTAGTCTAGCATTTTCCTTTATTTTCCATGTATGTAAAGGAATTAAGTAGTAAGACCATTTCTATTAATGTTTACCTTGATTAGTATGAAATAGACAGAAATTTTTGTAAGAGTAGTTTATCGCCATGTGAAAGCCACACTTAGATTTTTTTTCTGTAGCTAGTTTTTGTCTATAGTTTATCAATTTTACGAAATTATACATAATTCATTTTGAATAAAGAGGCAATCAAAAGCTATTTCAGAAAATTAAAGATATGCATGTTATTAATAATGTAAATACTGTAAACTTAATATGGCATTTTGATGAAAATCATAAATTTTGAGAAAATAAAAATAAATTAAAATATTGTATAATGAATAGATTGGGGCTGATATTGAAAATCTTTGTGTTGCAGCTTGAAACTTGAACTTCAAATACTAAGTGATGTTTATCTGAATTTTCATTTCTGAGTTGTTACACTCACTCTCGTTTACCTTTCTTAAAAGAGTACTAAGGGTTCAGGGATCTCAAAACAAGTGTGAAATATCTGTATTAAATTTTTGAGTGGAATGCATTTACTACTTCTACCTGTCTAACATAGTAGAGAAAGTAAACAGTAAGCACATATATTTTGGGAGAAAAATTAAAATAAGCATAAATTGAATAGTTATGCATATTAAGAATAAATGGAACCAAAAAGATTTAATGGTTTCAAACGGCCGCAAAAACCAAAAATATCTCTTAACGTGTTACCAGGGAGTGTAGAGAGAGCATTTACGAACTACCAACATAACTGGAATAGGTATTTTTTAACCTAATGTTGCAAATTTTATTCAATACACTTCAGAATCAAGAATTATTGCAAAATATAATAATAAATATTCAAAGTCGCTTGGTTACTTTTTTCCCTCAAGCGTACAAGTTCCAGAGTTTGGGGTTATAAGCATTGGAGCGCATCAAGCTATGCATTGAAATTGTTACAGGTTGTTTTGTTATGAGGATTTAAAGGTTCTTTAAATAATAACTTAATATTGTAGTACTCAACCCCGCAGTTATTTAAAGGCTCGCTGAGAGCTTATCCGTTGTAATTTTATTACTGTTTGAAGGACAGTTGCCATTCTAACCTAAGTTGTATGAACTTTATGTATTTGCTACTGTACCTTTACACCTTATCTTCAAATGTGATTTGTAGGTAAAACGCATTAATGGAGTTTGTACAATTTCACTTTCGAAGAGATTATTTGCCTGGCGATTGCATTTTAATCATTTTATCTACAAGTTAACAGGCATCTAACATGTTCCAAAAGTCCCTATATCCCACCAGAGATTAGAAGAGCATGACTTGCGGTCACTAACCTGGTAAATTTTAATGCGTTTATCTATTCAGTGTTCCGTATAATCTATTAACTTAAAGTGAGAGCTGTAGCTTATCAGGTGGAATCTTTTAAGCGTTTTATGCATATGTATTAATATATAGTCATAGACAAATATTGGTACAATCCAAATACAATCGAAAATATTTTATATTGAACATTTCTACGTCTAAAAACGCAAATATTCACTCACACGAACTTCAAACATCATATTAGCGTATTTATTTATTGACATTAAAGCTATAGTGTTTTACAAACAATAGAAAAATATTCAGTTATAAATTGTATTTTATGTGGGTAAAACTTCCACAGGCGATCCATATTTGAAAATATCGTGCCTCGCATGCTCGAAAGAAAAGGTTAAGCGCGGCCGTACGAGCTGCCAAGATGAACATTGCATGAGGTTATCAGTCCAGAAATTGTAAAGAAAATCCACAAAATGGTATTGTTGGATGACTGTCGACTAAAAGTGTGCGAGCTAGCAGACATTGCATGCATTTCAAAAAGTTCTGTACATCGCACACTGACTGAAAATTTGGATATGGGAGAGTTGCGTGAAGGTGGATGCCGTGTGTGCTCACAATGGAACAAAAACAGCGTCATGAGGATGTTTGGCAATGCTTCGCTGCAATTAAGCTGAGTTTTTGCGTGGATTCATAGCAATGGATGAAACCTGGGTCCATCACTTCACATCTGAAACGAAGCAACAATCAAAACAGTGGATTGGAAGGGGAGAATCAGCTCCAAAGAAGGCAAAGACAGTTCCATCTGCAGGCGGCAGTTTTCTGGGCCACACGCAGGATAATTTTAATTGATTATCTCAAAAAAGGAAAAGTAAACAATGGCAAATACTGTGCTAACTTGTTACAGCGTTTGAGTGATGAAATCGAGCAAAAACAGCTGCATTTAGCGAAAAAGATAGTTTTGTTTCATCAGGACAATGCACCAATTCACACATCCATTATCACCATTGCCAAAATCAATGAGTTAAAGTTAAAATTGCTTCCACCTGCACCCTATTCGCCAGATTTAGCCCCCTCTGATTATTTTCTGTTTCCAAACTTGAAGAAATGGCTTGGTGGTAGAAGATTTGCCAACAATGAAGAGGTGGAGTCTGCAATTGACTATTTTACAGACCTCGATAGTTTTCACCATAAACATGCTATCGAAGCTATTGAACATTGCTGGGAAAAGTGTATCGTGCTGAAGGAAGACTTATGTATAGAAATAAAGATATCTTTCCCCAAAATTGTTGTGCTTTCTTTGTTAGGTCGGGTATTTCTGGAAAGCCCTCATATTAGTATAGGAATGGATAATGCATTCTGGGTGAGAGTTTTATTTATGTACAAAATAAATATATTTCATGATGATGGGCCAAATTGAGCAACTTCAGAAGAGGCACTTTGCGGGCTGTTCTTTATCATTTTCATCACGTGCCTTTGTTCTGTAGAATTTAGTTTCTGTGAGCATCCCACTCCCTGATTATTTATATGAGTTACATTAAAATCTTTGACACTCTGTACTGTTGGATGACCTCTTCCTATGGTAAAAGCTGTTTCAGAATATGCTTTTCTCTGTTGATGTAATTGCAACACATTTTGATGTTCTGCAGCACACCAGTCACTCTAAACACACACTAACAGGCAGCACCGCAGATGGATGTGACAGGAAGTTTTGGGTTACCAGAACTGTTCTGTGATTACCATTCCTGTACAAATATTTATGTCTCTTATAAAATACAAACCTTGAGAAGAAACATTTTTCAATTGGTTTTAGAACATTCTGAATTTAATGGTAATAGGATGTTTGAAGTTCATATGTGCGAGAAATGCTCAAAATAAAATAGTTTTTTGTTTATATTTGCAACAGTTCAAACATAATTAATTTCCATGACTGTAAAGATACTTCTAAAAGAAAAGTAAAAAAAATCTGATGAGTTCCATTCACATGACTTTATCTACATCTCTGTAAAAAATTATTGTTAATAAGCTTATTCTTCTATCTACTTCATGTTGATCAAAATAAACATCAGCAGAAATGGTCTTATTAGTTCATTGTAAATAGAAGGGAAATAAGGGAAGGAATACATTAGGTTAAACCGACAGTCAGATGTTTTAAAATGTTGCTCTCAGAATGAAATCCGATTCTTTGCATGCCCAGCATTTGACAAGTCCCCAAATGAGAAAAGTTTTAAGCATTATTTTAAAACTCAAATCAATGACCAGAAATTTCTTGAAAACAGTCAACTCCATGAAAAAAATGTATATGACACAAATTGTCTGTTTTAATGAGATCTACAGCTTTTGTGTAGTGAGTTTTTGTCTGTCTATGATTTACCAGTAATGCAAAATTCATCCAGAATGAACAAGTCTTTACAAGTTATTCCCAGAAAAATCAATATATACATTTTATTTGCGATGTAAATAGTTTTAATATACAGTGTTTTAGTCAAAATTGTTAGAGCCATTTTTGAGAAAAACAACATTTTCAAACATTTTTCCTTGTAAGGGGTAGTTTTGGGTGAGGGGGATTTTATTGAAAATCTTTTGTGTCATCCTTGGAAGATACCAAACTTAAATACCAAGTTTTGTTTTTGAGTTATGCTGTCCACATGCCAGCACGCATGCACCACAAAGGACCTTTTTCTAAAAATGCTTTTTTTGAATTCAGGGGGTCTCAAAACATATATTTCCATGAAATCTCAGTATCAAAATTTTGGTTACAATATAATACCTTCTCTATACACTATGTACATAGTATGTGCTGAGAAAGTAATAAGCTTGAATCACATGCTGTTTTGCCTGGTTGAATATTCATGTAAAAATCAATGATTCATCTAAGAAAAAATGAAATAGAGCAAGACATAAGCTATATTCTGCAGCATTGACAGGTAGCAGCTGAATAGTCTGAACTGACTAATCAAATTTTAAACAGAATGCATACTTTATTTATTGCACTGTAATAGACATGCACACATTATCAGAAATAGGTATATGTCCAAATACAGTAAAACAGAAGAAATAAGAACTTGTGTTTTAAAGACAAAAAGTGAACATTAAGTCCCATATAGCATAAACAGAAAGGCATTCTTTTCATCTCTCCAATTCTGATTGGTATTGTTTGTATGAGTGCCATCATGGTTATGCACATGTTTATATTGCTTGACGAAACTGAGGTCTCCATGAAAACCATGGAAACATAAGCAGCATTTATTATAATTTAGGTACATTTTTCATTAGTGTAAGAGTAATTGTTGCATTTGTGACAGGAATAACCTTTTTGTCTTTTTTACTTTCTCTATACGCACTATGTACATAGCGTTTAGAGAAGGTATTGTACTCCACCCAAAAATTCAATACCGAGATTTCACCGGAAATACATGTTTTAGGATCCCCAATATCCAAAAAAAGCATTTTCACAAAAAGGTCCGTGTATGTCTGTGTGTCTGTGAACACGATAACTCAAAAACAAAAAGTCGGTAAAATACCAAACTTAGTATTTAAGTTTAGTATCTTCCAAGGATGCGCCACGAAGATTTTGAGAAAAATCTCCCCACCCCCAACTACCCTTTACATGGAACTTTTTTCAAAAATTTTGATTTTCCCAAAAATGGCTCTAACAATTTTGATTAAAATTTCGTATATTAAACATCTTTACCTGACAAATAAAATGTATATCTTGAATTTTCTAGGAATAACCTCTGAAGAGTACTTTATTCTGGATGAATTTTACGGAATTTTGAATAACTGCTAAACCATAAGAGATGGACAAAAAATGTAGAGCACGTTAAAACACACAATTTATGTTATATACATTTTTTTCGTGGAGTTCGTCGTTTTTGAGACATTCCTTATTTTTGGTTTCTACTATGAAAAACTTATATTTTTCTCATACAGGAATTTGTCAACTCTTATCCATATAAACAAAGGAACTTCATTGACATAGCAACCAGCTTTTGACTAACACTTTAACCTATGGTAGTCCCTTATTTCGCTTCTACTTACAAGGAAACAAGTAATAAGACTATTTCTGCTAATTTTTTTCTGATTAGCATAAAGTAAATAGAAGTATAAGCTTTTTAAGGATAATTTGTTGCAGGGATATAGAGAAAGTCATGTGAATGGTACACGTCAGATTTTTTAAACATCTTTTAAATTAGGCTGAATTTGATACTGAATGAATAAAATGGGTGAAGGTCTTCTCAATCAATGTTTAAGCAGCCACTTCAGATATGCAGACCATAAGCTGCATGTAGTCCTCAAAGCCACAAATTACGGCTTGAGTTTTTAGATTTAAGTTATATTGTAATAAAAACTCTTTTATGCTCCAGTAAACAACTCTTTATTTCTTGCACTGATTACAATTGAAAGTCTGTTCACAACTAAATGTCTTTATTCCTAGCTTCCACAACAATTTTGCCATATAGTTTCCTTATGATATTCACTGTGGCAGCAGCTACTATGCATGTTACAAAATTCCTGTCAAAACTGACTCAGCTGCTGCATGCTATGCACTCCAGTTGAAATTGAACCTTATGTGGGGCGTGTTCTCTCCATTTTATGCCTGTCAATCATGTGGTAGGAAATTTTCATAAGCAGTTGCCGCAAACTCATGCAGGTGTGACAATGCATAACTTCAATGTCAAAATAAATAAATTTTTATTGTCATTCAACTTGTACAGCAATACATATCAAGTTAAAATACAGTATATTCAGTTTCAAGTAATTCATTAATAGTATAAACAGGATTATTCACTAGCAGCTTATATACTTTAGCTGTAAAGATATTTATAGGTAATTCTTTTTGACCCAACCCCAGCTTGTTGACATGTTTAATCCCAGAACTACATGAGAGTTATGTGACTTGGTTAATCTTTGACAGTCGCCCTCTGTGGTGTAATGGTTACCATGCTAACTTCATATACCCAAGGTCGAGGGTTCAAACCCGGCGGAGGACGATGGATTTTTTCGGGCATCAAAATTCTTAGCATGGCTTCCTTCGGAAGGGAAGTAAAGCCATGGGTCCCGTGTCGTAGAACCTTAAGCCTGATAAGAGAGGCCTCTGAGCAAAATTAAGCAATCTTTCATGCCCAATATAGAATGGGACGCTGAGAACCAAAGCAGTTAAAGATCGTCCATAAATAACAGGCCATTTCATTTTTTAATCTTTGACAAGGTATTTCTATACAAGTGCAACTCCTATTATTATAGTTATGCACATCTCTCCTAACTGCTAATGTTGAAACATTATTTCTAACATACAATACTACATTAGCATTATTATTGTATGTCTAATAAATAACAGTTTACAATGATCAAATTTACCTGAGTCAGTGGTTATCCTAACAAGTTTTTTCTGTAGAAATAAAATGCCATGTATATGTCCACTTTTTCCCCATAACAAAATTCCATATGATATAATGCTATAAAAAAAAAGCAAAATGTGCTGATCTTACAGTTATCTGAAATATGACAAAGAACCTGAACGTGTTCACTCACACAGGCATAACAATTTCAGTTTGATGTCAAAAGAACTCACCAATGCCACACTTGTTCACTCATGTAGGTGTAACAATGGCAACAATCAGATATGACTTCCGAGTCAAGCCACTCACACATGCCAACGATTATGGTCACAGAGCACAGCCACAATTAGATTTATTTCATTTGTAATATATTGACCATCATTAAGGTAATTTTTTTCTCTATTATGTAGCTATTAGTTGTGCATATTTAATTACATTCAACAATACACCCAGCTCCAGGATACTCCATTTATGTTATACTGGGTATGCTGAGTTATGGGTATTTCACTGCTCTAGCAAACAGATACCAAGCAAATGAAGTGCTCTAATGTTCTAGGCTAGCATGCCTGGTCCATTACCGTGTTAGTACATCCAGGCTATCCGAGTATTTTCACACAGTCATGTAGTTTATTACAATTATATAGAACATGTAAATAAGTTATGACTGACTACACATTAGCCTTCTTAAGCATTTAACTACATTTATGAGTTTTCTTGTGTTATGCAGCACGTTTCTAAGGATAAAGCTGTTATATAAACTTTCAGGCACCAAAAAAGCATGTTTTTCAAGAAAAAGGATAAATAGTGTGATAATACTGTCTTCTTCAGCAGTGATTCTCATGTTCACCTTGGTATATGAGTTGGATGCATAAATATAGAAATAGAAAGATCGACAAGAACGTTTGGAATGCAAGACTCTTCTTGTGAGAGCATGATTCGTTATGTTTCTGCAAGCTTCCAGGAAGTTCTGTGACATTGTTTTCTAGCTATAAAAGGAGAAAGGATTGCAGTGCAGTGTATGGTGTGAATTATGTTAAGTCAGAAGTGACTGGAGTATTAGCATGCAATGGTGTGCGCCATTGATGGTGTGCAGCCTTAAACTATGCGGTGAAACATCAATTGAATTATTTGCAGCAATGAATTTAAGACTTTATTTGTAACTGCATTTTGAATCAATAAAGACATTTGTTACAATAGCTTATTTTTGTTGTGAAGTTAAAGGTAAAATTACATCTTTGATTTGTGGACAAAATATGTGTTAAAAAAAAAAAAAAAAAAAAAGACAATATAAGATGTCATTATGAGACCTATTGTGAAAATATGACCATTATAAAGAAGTGAAGGGAAAACATAAGCTGCAATTGGCAAGCAAGCAAAGTCTTCACAAATGTGCAATGGGACAGTGAAGTCATCATTAAAGCAAGTTATGTAATTACAGAACATATAGCAAAGAATTCTAAATGTTTCACAGAAAGTGAATTTGTTAGTGTCTTGAAATTGATATTAAATTGAGTTTTATTTGTGGATGCTCTTTGACTGCTGTGGTTCTTAGTATCCCATTCTATATTGGGAAAGACTATTTAATTTTACTCAGAGACCCTTTATCAGGGTTGAGATTCTTTTATGTGCTGTAAATCTATGACAAGGGGACCAATAACTTTCATCCCTTCCAAAAGAAGCCATGCTAAGAATTTTTTCACCCAAACAAAACTCATCACCCTACGCTGGATTTGCACCTGCAATTTTGGGTATTACAAGCTAGCATTGTAACCACTACTTTACAGAGGATGACAGTGTCATCAAAAATCAGGTAGGCCTTTTTAAGGTTCAAACTTTCAAAAACGTTTCTGTCACAAAGTACTGTTGTGGAGAGGGTTGATATGATGATATTGCTGCTAATTACTTAAATGGGCAGGAGTTGGCAAAAGTTGAAAATTTCACAGCATTTTCTATTGCAGTCGATGAAAGTACAGATGTTAGTGATGTAACACAAGCTGAGTCTACTCAGGTCTATGATAATGGCTTGAATATAACTGGCAAGTTACTGGACATAGTTTCTCTTAAAAACGCAACCACTAAGTATATCTTTAATGAAGTAATAGGTTCCTGAAAAAGTATAATCTTCCATTATCAAAACTTGGGTTGTGTAGCAACAGACTCCTTCTATTACGGGAATCAGAACAGATTTACTGAAGTTGTCATCTTCCATGGTGTAGAGGTAACATGCTAGCCTCTGGTCATGGGTTCAAATCCAGCAGAGGATGGAATTTTTTGGGGTGTAAAAATCCTTGGCATGGCTTCCCTCAGAAGGGAAGTAAAGCTGTTGTAGAATAGGATGAATAGCTGAATTTATTTTTCTATGTTCAAACAGCTACAAGGTTGAATCAGAAAGCAATGCATAATAATTTTTTTTTTTGCATTGGTATTGCAATTGTGGTGTTGACATTTTACCAAGATGTAGTTTGAAGCTTTCACTACAGATGCTACTTGTTTCTCATGTATACCTTTCGCAAGAGAAGCATGACCTTTGCAACAAAGATATGTCCACCTGTGAAGAGTAGCAAGGTATAGTACAATTATTAGGCTAAAGGGTATAACCGGAATTAAATTAATGGACATGGACAAAGGAATATACATGGCATGTATGGGGATGACTGTATGGACCATAGCAATGTCTCCAGCTGGTGTACACTCTTCTAAGGCAGTTGTGACAATAACCTTAGTGTTACAACCTTAGTGTTACACTACACTCTGGATGGCTGCCAACAGCTGCAACCACGCAGAGTGTCAGAGCCATCGAGGGAATAGTCTTGAACAACTAGTGAATCTGCAAACCTTATCTCAGCAGTTCAACATTTCATATGGTGCAGTGTACATATTGTGCTAGAGCTAGAAATGGGTCATTCAGGAACGAACTGGATCTTTTGCGTGGCTCAGTTTAGTGAGCGGCGAAAGTGAACTGTGGATCTACAGATGAGGAATGAGCAGAATATTGGAGAACCATGGTTGATTTGTGAATGTTTGGAATGGGCAATCATGTATCGCTCAGGAGTGAGTCAGATGTTTCAATCGCAATGTTCAGTTGATTGGTGGGAAAATAGAAAATTTACGTATCTTAATTTATATACAGTTGGAGTAAAACGACTTTGCATACCAGCAACTATGTTGCTTGTGAGAGGATATTTTCTAAGGCGGGGCAAATATGCACAGAAAAAGGAACAGATAAACAAGTGATAAAATTAGTAAAACAATAATTTGAGTTTTGTCTAAATGTAATGTTTTCAGAAAAAAATTTAGTTTGATTTTAAAAATTTTATTTCATCTGAAAAGGTGATGTTATTAAACAATAATATTATGTATTTATTCTACAGCATTTTTCTCTCAATCACAATAGTTTAATTTTACGTGATGATTATGCAAAATAATTTCCACGTGGTTTGACCATATCATACATCATTTAACTGTTTATTTTATTTGATAAAATGATGTTTTCTATTAATTATTATTTGCATTCAAATTGACTTTGTAATTTTTCTTTTAAACATTTAATTTTTATTTTCATGTGAATTTGGATTAAGAATAAAAAATTGTATTGGTTCTAAATGTATATTATTTCCCCTTTACACACTCCCTTCTCAGTTCACACTGTATCCACTATTCAGTATTTAAAAAATGTTAATGAACCACTGATCGCTCAAAAGATATGTTCACTTAAGTGAGCAAACCATTGAGTGGCGCTCATGAAGGTAAATCATTTTGCCCATCTCTATGCATAACACATTGCATTTTCATAATGTTAGTGTTTACTGAGTGCCTAAGAATCTGACAGACAACAGCAAGGGCCACAAAAGAATGATGACAAGCTTAGATCACTTATCACATTACACTGCAGAAGGGCATGACTTTCTGAATGGAATCACTGGTGATGAGTCATGAGCCTGAAACAAAGCATGCCTCTATGAAGTGGAAACTTGCTGCTTTTCCAGTAAAGAAACAATTCAAGGTGACTTAATCTGCTCGTGACAGTATTCTGAGACATGAATGGTGTGGTATTGGTGGATTTTGCTGTACACAGGATCACTGTGAATGTTGCAGCCTACAGTAAAGCAGCAAAAGTTGCATCATACCCATTGTAACAAACACTATAACATGCATGCTAATGGCATCAAACTTTTTCACAACAATGCTTGCCCCAATGTTGCTGCAGCTGTTTATGGGAAAATCAGCAAATTTGGTTGCGAGGTGCTTCAGCAGCCTCCATATAGTCCAGACCTTGCACTGTCAGACTTTCATTTGTTTGATTCCATGAAGAAACTCCTGGCTGGTAAACGCTTTGCATCAGATACAGAAGATAAAACAACAGTCCACAGATGGCTAAACTCCAACTGAACAGACTTCCACGAACAGGGTATTTTGAAACTGGTATCATGATGGGAGAAATGTGTTGAGAAAATTGGCAGCTGTGTAGAAAAATAGACAAAAGATATCCCTTCAGTTGTACATTTGTTTGTAATAGTACATATTAAACTTTTGGTATAAAAAATTATTGTGCATTACTTTCCGATCCACCCTTGTATTTTGACTTAAGATAACCAAGTTTATAATTGTTAACATAATCTAAAATAATTATAATAAACCTCACCTTGGGTTCTTGGCACAGTTGCAACTCAGCTAGTTTAAATACTCCAATTGACTAACTACCTTATAGTGGAGTGTTAGTTGACAACAATAGTTTGGGGGTTAGTTGCTAAAAATACTAAAGAAAATGTTAAAATTTTTATTGGATTTTTTGCTTATCCATATCCTTTTCTGCTAATTATCTTTTACATTATCATTAACCAGATACAAACAGGCAAACACAATTCACATATACATAATATATAATGACCAATGTTGTCATTGCAGAATCCATTAAAATCCTGAGAGGGACACAGAGGATGGATATTGAGCACGGATTCTCTGCAGACGATCCCGGTCAATCATAAGTGATTTTCGTTTAACTGTAATGTCACGTTCCAAGTCACCACGTGCTGTCAGAAGTCCTGCCAGCGATTCCTCAGCGTGCCTCAACTGTGATTTCATCGCTGCTACATTGTCCTCAATAGATCTCACCTCAGCAATGAGCCTGCAGCACAATTACAAGAAATGTCATACTTGGTTTAACAAAGAAAACAAATACCCACTTCTTAGGGTGAAATGGGTATTAATGCTTGGAAAAACTGAAAATAACCTCCTATATTCCAACTTGATAGTCAAACACAAAAAAGGATATTCACTCCTACAGAGCAAGATCAGTCAATTACATCTCCATAGTGTCAGTTAACTCTACCAAATATGGAATAAAAAATATATTACATGCCAGCAAAATATACAACAGTCTCCCACTTAACATTAAAGAATCACTGAACTTATCCCAATTTAAAAACAAACTCTTCAAATACCTACTTGAGCAATACTAAGATTCCTAAAAATTTGACAACAGAAAATCATTATGGTGTTTGTTGAAATATTCCATTAAGTTTAATCACACACCCACACAAAATATTTTAAAAAAGACATAGATATAATTTATACTTAAGTACTCTTTTTATATGTTAAATTAAATGGAGTTTTATTTATTGACGCTCTTTAAATATGCTGAAAGAGCGCATAACTTCGCTCAGAGGACTCTTTATCAGGCTTGAGGTTCTTTTACATGCCGTAAATCTATGACACGGTACTAACGGTTTTAATTCCCTTCCGAAGGAAGCCATGCTAAGGATTTTTTCGCCCCAAAAAATCCACTGACCTTAGGCATATGGTAACCTTTACACCATGGACAGCAACTTTTTTTTATGTGTTTATTGTTTGTATTTTACTTACTGCCTCACTAAAGGTCAGACCCAACCTAGAGCAATATGCTCATTAGGACATTCTATATATTAAAAAAAAAAAAGAAGCAGATCTTGCATCTACAAAGTATGGAACATTAAATTTATTAATGAGGATACTGAAAAAGGGGAGTGTAAAGTCTAGGGTTGCCTTCAAGTGTAAATGGCTTTTTATTTATGGATGCTCTTTAACTGCTGTGGTTCTCAGTGTCCCATTCTGTATTGGGTGTGAAAGGCTGCTTAATTTTGCTCAGAGGCCTATCAGGCTTGAGGTTCTTTAACGTGCCATATATCTACGACATGGGAGCAATGGCTTTATTTCCCATCCAAAGATAGCCATGCTAAGGACTTTTACACACAAAAAAATCCATCGTCCTCTGCTGGGTTTGAACCCGCACCCTAAAAGTCTTGTACAGCTGGTCATAAAATATGGAATGGTATATTGAGACCCATATAGAGCTAATCAAAGTGATTTTTAGAAAAGATACAGAGCAGGGAGATAACATTTATGTAACAAGGTAAGCATTTTGGATCTAGGGAAAGGGAAGAAATTAAGCGGGAACATATAAAATAATAAGAATAAGAGACATAGGTTATGCTCATAATGTAAAGCTTATGCTGGTTTAAATGCATGAATGAAGGAATGAAGGACAATTGGAAAACCCAGCATATTACAGAAGAAATGACATTTGTTTAAAATTAAAGGTAGGAAAATTCTTGTTCTTTAATAGAACCATTGAAGAATGAACTACATGCCTGTAGCAACCCTTCAGGCTGTCCTCTGTCCATAAAGAAATTTAGGAAAAATCTAAATAGAATAAATGTTTCTTAGGTATGTATGTTTGAAAGTTCATATTATTGCAAATACTTGTTGGTAAACTTATTAGTTATTACTGACTGGACCATTAGTGACTGTAAACAGTGAGGTTAATTAATCATTTAACATTATGTCTGTAAATAACTATTCTATTTAGGTGTTGCATAAAAACTGATAGTTATAGGACAGTCACCCTAAAAGTTCTGAGAATGGATATTTTATTAAAAATCTGATGTGTTATATTCACATGACTTTCTCTACCTTTTCTGCAAACTATTCTTATAAAAGATTATTCTTTCATCTACTTCATGGCAACCATGATAAACATTAGCAGAAATTGCCTTATTACATGCTTCCTTAAAAGCAGAAGGGAAATAAGCATGTACTTTAAGCTAAAGTACTAGTCAAATATTTTAAAAAGCTTGTCACTATATGAAATAATTGAATTTTGGTTCTCTTTGCATGGCCAGGAGTAAAATAAAAGAAGAGAGATGAGAAGAAAGATGACTTCCATTTGAGAAACCTTTAAGTAATTTGAAATTGAAACCAATAAGGAATATCTGGGAAATGGTTAACTACAAAAAATTGTATGTGACAAATTGTTTTAACTTCTTTATATTTTGTTTGGTAAGTCTATGAGTAATCGGTTTCCCCCACCACTCATTCCATCAATTGCTCCATCATCACCTTCCCTATTATCCATTTCGCTTTCATGTCATCATCCACTTCATTCTTCTGGCTATGGGCCAACCATTTATTCTAAATTCTTCATTCTGTGGTTATGTGCCGTTGTCTCCCTGACAGGCTTCTGACCCCAAGGCACCTGTTTGTAAGTCCTAGGAGGTATCAGTTCTACATAATATAGTAAGCCCATTATGTAAAAAGTTTATGAGTATCTCTATTGGTTTACCAGTTACACAAAAGTCACCCAGAATGAAGAGGTCTTCAGAAGCTATTCCCAGAAAATTCAACATATCTTTCATTTGTCATGAAAATATCTTAATAATATAGTATTTTAATAAAAATTGATAGAGCCATATTTGAGGAAATAAAAGAAATGTTCAAAAATGTTCCATGTAAAGGGAAGTTGGGGGTGGGAAGAATTTTTCTGAAAATCTTTGTATCCATCCTTGGAATAAACTGAACTGAAATATCAAGTTGGCATTTAACTACTTTTCATTTTTGAGTTTGCTTTCACAGACACATACAGATACATGGACCTTTTTCCAAAAATGCTTTTTTTGGACTCAGGGATTTCAAAACATGTATTTCCAGTGAAATCTTGACATCAAATTTTTTGGTGGAATACAATACCTTCTCTACCCACCATGTACCTAGTATGTATAGAAAAAGTAAACATTTAGAACTGATCATTGCATCATTTCAAAATGTTTCCCATTGCATTCTATTCATTGTCTCATCATTTCAAACCATTTTTCAAGTGCTAAATGCCATTCTCCTTTGGAGAAAGTTTAAACAATGTTGATTAAAATACCATATATTAAAGCCATTTCCATCACAAATAAAATGTATAACTTGAATTTCCTGGAATAGCTCTGAAGATCTGTTCATTCTGGACGAATTTTGCCTAACTGGTAAACCATAAGAGATAGAGAAAAACTTACTACACAAGAAATGTGGATCTGATTAAAACACACAATTTATATCATATACATATTTTTCGTGGAGTTGACTGTTTTTGAGATAT
This sequence comes from Hymenopus coronatus, assembly GCA_030762935.1. NCBI lineage: Eukaryota > Metazoa > Arthropoda > Insecta > Mantodea > Hymenopodidae > Hymenopus > Hymenopus coronatus. Next base: position 20,172,546 of record CM060897.1, on the reverse strand, counting down.
TGCTTGTTATTAGTTTGTTTTAAAATACTTAAAACATTTGTCATTTGGGAACTTTTCAACATCTGGCCGCACAAAGAAACAGATTTCAATCCCATAGCAACCACATTTTAAAACATTTGACTGTCGGTTTAGCTTAGTATATTCCCTTATCTCCCTTCTACTTACAAGTAATATGGCCTTTTTCTGCTAATGTTTATCTTGATTAGCATGAAGATAGAAGAATAAGCTTATTAACAATAATTTGTTATAAAGATGTAGAGAAAATCCTATGAATGGAACACATCAGATTTCTTTTGTCATTATTTTGTACTGCCACTAGGTAATATCCATTTGCAGTGAATAAATCATATATACATAATGTGAAACACAATACTTACCCATATTGTGGATCATCTCTACAATTTTCAGTGCGAGGGCGTAGTTCTCGAGAGGCCAGTCTAGTTTGAGCTTTCTTGATGGATTTATCCTGATTCCTCAGTGCTAATTTAATATCAACAATCAATTGCTCAGTATCTACAATTCGTTTTAATGTCTGGAAAAAAAGGTTAAAGCACTGTTTATAACAAACATAACCATCATTATCTGATCTCAAGCAATAGAATTAAGTTCCAGAATCTTGTACACCATATGCAACATTCATATTTTGTTGTGGAAGAGTTTTAGCAGTTAGTCAAGTGCATAAAATACCAAAAGTATAGTTTTGGGTAGTTTCTCTCCCTCTTATACAGAATACCTGCAAATAACTTGTTATAAAATGTTTATTTTGGAATCAATACATACATTTCCAATAAAATCTTGACAATAATTTCTGGCATAACTCAGAATTTATTCAATTGGTCTCTGAAGATTTTTTTTTTTTTACATAACATGTCCCAATGAGCATATTGCTCTAGGTAGGGACTGCCCGTTAGTGAGGCGGTAAGCAAAATATAAAGAATAGAATACACACACATAAAAAGGAAAACATAAGTATAAATTATATGCATGATTTTTTTAACCTATTTTGTGTGGGTGTGTGATTAAACCTAATGCAATATTTCAACAAACACCATAAGGATTTTCACTGGTCAAATTTTTAGGAATTACAGTATTGCTCAAGTAGGTATTTGAAGAGTTAGTTCTTAAATTGGGATAAGTTAAGAGATACTTTGATGTTAGGTGGGAGACTGTTGTATGCTTTGGTGACACTATGTATAATTTTTATTCCATATTTGGTAGAGTTAACTGATTCTATAGGGATGTGATTGGCTGATCTTGTGTTGAAGGAGTGAATATCTATTTTGTGTTTGATTACTGAGTTGGTACATAGGAAGTTATTTTCAGTTTTGTACATGAATAAAGATTCACTGTATATTCAGAGATAGGAAAATGGCAGTACGTTTGTTTCCTTAAATATTTCTACGAAAGGCTTTAAAACATTAAACCCATAAAGATTAGAGCAATTAGTTCTCGAAACCTGTCAGACAACAAAAAATGTAAGTGAAGCAAGTGTTTCTATTCCGAATGAAACCTTCTCTTAAATTTAAATTTCACATTACTGTTACTAGCTTATCCAAATATTATATGAACAATTGTCCTTCATTGAGTGAGTCAACAGCTGATGATGGCACAAAGCCTTCCAAAATAATCATCCTTCAAAAGTGAAATGTGTTGAGTTAACCATGTTAATTAATTTGATTATGTCTTCACTGTAAGTAGCTTCACAAAATACATTTTGAAACTAAATAATTTCCCTTCACACAAGTATCCAATTACAAATAAAGTCAGAATATCATTTTGTAGTTGGCTTCACGGTAAATAACAGGCACTTTTTCTAAATTAACCGTGGTAAAGCTATGGTGTTTGTTACAAAGTATTAATTTGCATGTTGAGATTTGTCACTAAAACGGTTACTGGATATCTGATAGCTGATCTTTAGAGCTTTCTGTCTTGCCATGTTTAATGGTACAGACTTTTAAGAATCATAGTAGACTTTTATGATTTACTATGATTCTATGAAGTGAGTAAAATAACACAAATAAAACAAAAATTTGAATGCAACACAAATAAAACAGAAATATGAATTTTATACAGGAAAATGTTAAACTTGAAAATAGGCACTTAAAACAGAATAGAGTGGAATATAGGCACTAACATCAAAACAGGCATTTTTAGGTACTTTAAATTACTTTATTTCAACCTAAACATTCTTGAAACATGTAAATAGTGAGGCAAATCTATGTTATGGAAAAGAATAGGAATTATCCTAAAATCCAGTGGCTATCTATGACAAACATGTACCTTTAGTAGTTCATTTTCAAGGCATTGTTTAGTTGCCTCTGTGTCGGCTACTTTATTTGCCAAAGCATTATCAACTCTCTCTGCTTGCATTAGCAGATCCCTGGAGATGTCATTGGTAAAACTTTCAAGAAAATGACGTAGCTCCATAGAACGGGCCCTTTCCATTTCTAGTAGATTTAAGTTTTGTTTAGTTGCATGCTCCCAGCTCTGAAGTGATGGCTGCCTGTTTTAGAGATATAAATGGTTAAATTTTAATCTAAATACACATCTCAGTAATCTAAATTAATTAAGAGTATATTGTTTCATATTCCACAAGCATTAAAAAAATGTATGAGGGGCATTCAATAAGTCTTTAGAAAGTCCAAGAAATTACACTTGTAGCATAGAGAAAAGTTTATATTGTAACCGTTGTCTCTTACTAGATGGTAGTCAAAGTTTCAGCTGTATCCATCAGTTGGTTTCGTTGCCATAGGCGATTGAATCAACAATCATGCTTATTTAAAAAGTTGGGAAAAAACAAGTTTCTTGCAGTGATTATATACTTCTATTTAAGAGGCTTAACACCGAAAGAGATAAAAGCTGAGTTGGATGAAGTTCATGGCATATCTGCTCCTACATTTGCAACACTTTACAACTGGATAAATCATTTTAAATGTGGCGTACATCCACAAATGATGAACATTGTTCCAGACGTCCAGTAGAAGTGATTTCCTCTGAAATTATTGACAAAATCCAGGCTATGGTTTTGAGTGATCAAAAAATCAAAGTTCATAAAATAGTAGAGGCCACAGGCATATCACAAAGTAAAGTGTTCTCAATTTTGCACCAAAGATTAGGTCTGACAAAGGTCTTAGAAAAATGGGTGTCACATTTGCTCACAATGGAGAATAAATGCAATCATGTGATCAGCATGGAAGCTGGTTTGGCACTTTTCCGTTGCAATCCTGACGAGTTTCTGCATCAATAAATAACTGCGGATGAAACATGGGTACACTACTACACTCCAGAGACAAAAGTACAGTCGAAACAGTAGATTTTTAAAGGCTCTGAAGAAGGCAAAGGTGGTGAAATCTGCAGACAAGGTTATTGCTCAATTTTTTGGGATGCACACAGAATCATCTATATTGATTACTTGCAGAAAGGAAGAAATAAGTGGGGAGTATTATGCATCATTATTGCACCAGTTGAATGGAGAATTCAAGAAAAAATGCCCTCAACTGGCTAAAGAAAAATATTCTCTTCCATCAGGACAATGCAAGGCTGCACACCTGCGCAGTTTCAATGCCAAAAATTACAGAATTAAGGTTCAGATTACTAAAACATTCACCATATTCACCACATTTGGCCCCCAGTGACTTTGTTTTATTTCCAAACTTTAAAAAGTGGCTTGGCGGAAAACGATTCACATCTAACGAGGATATCTGTTTTGAAGACCATCCAAAATCTTACTTTTTGGAATGCTTAAAACAGTTAGAAAACTGCTGGAAAAAGTGTATTGAGCTAAAAGGAAATTATGTTAAAAAAAATTAAAAAGTCTACCAAAAACAATTTGTTTTTCTATCATTTTCTAAGTACTTACCCCTCGTACCCTTTATTTCACAATCTATGAACTTGACCTTACCCTTCTGTAAACTGTACAGAACCAGGTTTCCACATGATGTTTGGACTGCTAAGTTTCAGATTAACTGCTACTGTTTCTATGTCGTAAGACTCTTTTTTGTCACTCCAGTCCATTTCAAGTTTAGCTTTCACTGTTTTGTCACGATTTTCTTGTTCTTCCAATTCTTTGAGCATTCTTGCCATTAAATCATGAACTTCATTGACTAACCCTCTTTCCTGTTGATGCAAGAAAATAACATTCAGAACTATCTTGTATTGTTCGCAGTTTTCAGAAAAACTAATAATATGTTGCCAGTTCTATTCTCCTGTTACAGAGCCTTTACTAATTCTTTTTAAACAACATTTGCTCATGTAGCATAAGACTGCAATAAAATGAGATAACTGAAGATTTGGTCTTTAAAGCTGAGTTCTTACAACATTTTTTCCACACTTTTTTACTGCAAAGTTGAACATGATTAATAGTTATGGTTTACATGGAAAAATTTAATTTTTTTTTTTTTTATTTTAAACAAAATGGTCTAATGATTTTGATTAATATATCCTATCTAAGATATTGTATCACTAATAAAACCTACATCTTGAATCTTTTGGGAATAGCCTGTGAAGTCCTCTTCACTCTGAATGACTTTTCTATAATTGGTAAACCATAAGATGTAGACAAAATCTTAAAACACAAATAATGTAAGTGTACAATTTGTGACAAAGTTTTTTGGGCATTAACCATTTCTGATATATTCTCTGTTATTAGTATGAATTTTTAAATACTTATATCTTTTGCTAGTGGCAAGAAGCTGTATGTTTTTCTTGAGGTCATGCAAGGAGCATGGAATTTCAGATTCACCATCACATGGTGATTTGCTATTTAAAAATCTGACTTCTGAGTCCTTTATACCTCCAATGAAATATGTAAATGTGAAATGAAAGTTTGACTTAATTAACAGAAGTGGAGAGAAGAATATTTTTTCCCTACATATTTCCTAGCAATTGTTGCACAAATTATTTATAAAATTATGTTCAAATACAGACCCTAAATGAGATACCTCATACTTGGGGGGGGGGGTGTGAATACCAATTCAGTAAGTGCACAACATAGCTACTAGTGAATAAAAAGAAGCAAAATATTGCAATTATTTATCAACAAAAAAGCAAATTTGTGTGTAATGACAATATGGAATAAATTCTATTACTTTCCCTAGCATGTATGTACAATGTATATAGTAGATAGAGAAGGTATTGTATTCCAACCAAAAATTCAGATACCGAGATGACAGCAGAAATACATGTTTTGAGATTCCCTAAATAAAAATTTTTTTTTTAGAAAAGTGTGTGTGTGTGTGCACACGTGCATGTGCGTAGCATAACAAAACAAAGTCTCACAAATACCAAGTTTGATATTTAAGTTCAGAGTGGTTCTCAAGAAAATCCCCTATCCACAACTAGCTTTTACAAGGAACATTTTTAGAGAATTTTGATTTCCTCAAAAATGGCTCTGAAGAACTCTTCAATTTAGATTATTTTTATGTTATTGGTAAACCATAACTTAGTACACAGAAAATATAGATCTTGTTAAAACATACAATTTATGTCATATACATTTTTTTTTTTTTTCATAGAGTTAACTGTTTCTGAGAATTCCTTGTTATTGGTTTCTATTTTACACCACTTAAACTTTTCTCAAGAGGGAAGTTAACTTTCATTTCATCACTTGTTTTACTCCTGGGTATGCAAAAGAGAACCAAATTTCAATTGTTTCACATAGCGACAGCTTATAAAAAATTTGACTATTGCTTTAGCCTAACGTATTCCTTCATTAGGTTATTAGTTACAAAGAAGCAAATAATAAGACAATTTTTGATAATGTTTCTCTTGATTAGTAATATAGAGATAAATAAGCTTTTGTAAGGAAAGTTTGTCTGTTAACAGCTAGAGAAAGCCATGTGAATGGAACACATCAGATTTCTTTTTAACTATAAAAAAAGTCAATAAATAAAAAAAATATTTGCTTTAAAAATTCTTAAATACAGAAATTTAGATAATAATATGTTTTTAAAATATGTTTTCCTTAAATTTTGTATTTTTTAGATATATCATTTTGCAAAAAGAGTTTTTAATTGCATAGCACGATCTATATTCGGTTTAAGCTTCTACAATTACTATCACAGAAAAAATATCTAACCTTTTGAAGTTCAATTTCAACCGAATCCTTGACTAAATCAGGTTCCAGCCGAGCAGCTCGTAAAGTGAGACATTCACTTGAAATGGATTCTGGCATGCGACAAACTCCCATTGCATTTTTCAGCTTCTGTCGCATTATTTCCATTAAATTTAGTTCTTCAGCCATCAAATTTATGGAGTGCTCTAATTCTGTCTTCCAGTGATGAACTTCTTTAGTTCTAACAGCAAGCTTCTTTGTTGTGTCATGTTGCTTTCTATCATTGTCAATTCCTGTGAGCTTTGCACATTCTCTTGCACCAAAATCAACACTGAGAGGGAAAAGAAATCAGATTTAGTCTTAAAGTGTTTTAACATGTCTAACATAATTAGCACGATCACATCCGAATGGAATGAAGAATGAGAGACATTTCAAGATTTTGAGGAATACAGGTAACATAAAAATCAGCAGTCTTTTGCCTTTTATAAATCATCAGGTTGTTTTAGTATACAGTTTTACTAAATTATTGAAATTAGTCTATTAATCAAATCTTTTTGCGTTTTATAACATGTTACAGTGAGTAAAATTGAAAAATATTTAAGAACATGATCAGTGTTTATAATGCAGTATAAAAGTATGAATAATAAGTAAACATAACAATAAACATAAGTACACTAAATAGAGAAGCACCCAATGACAAGTTGTGCATACTATTCACATGCATATAAATGAAGAAATGCTGAAAACAGCAAATTAATTTAAGTATTATTTTATCATTTACTTAATATGTATTTAAACTTGAAGAATTAGCATTATTATGAAAGTTTATTGATAGCTTATTGAATAATTTACTACCTATAAAATCAATTTTTTGTTATAGTCCTAATCTAGTGTTTGGATTATCAGGCCCTGCTTTCTTTTGTGTTGTAGTTATAGATTTTCGAGTTTTATGGAATATGCAGAATATATATCTGCATATACAGAATAGATTTTAATATATAGATGCTGGGAAGAGTTAGTAATGATAGAATGTTAAATGTTTCCCTACATGAGCTGTTTATCGGCAATTTTGAAATGTATCTGACAGCTTGTTTCAGTAACATAAAGTTTATACTGAAATTAACTTTAGAGGTTGACCCCCATAGTTCTATACCACTGGTGTACCAGGACAAATGTGAGTCAGATGAAGAATTTAATGTCATGTCAGCAGTTGTATTGGTAGCTCAGTTGTTAGAGTAACTGGATAAAGATCAGGAGATCTGTGGTTCAAGTCCCGCTATGGCATTGAAATTTTCAGTCTGACTCTACGTATCCAGCGCATGGCTTGTGTGGGAGAAACATTTAATTAACACTAATTGACCTAACAAATGACAGTCAATCAATAAAAATGGATTCCATAGAAAAAGTTATTTAAAATAAATTGTGTATTTTGAAGAAATCTACAATTTGTGTGTGGTATGTTTTTATCTGTTATTTATGGATTATCAGTTACACAGAATTACTGAAAATTCCTTCCAAATGAAGAGGACTTTACAGGCTATTCCCAGAAAATTCAAGATATATATTTTATTTATCAAATACATATCTTAATGTTTGCTTTTTTAATCAAAATCATTACCACCATTTTTAGGAAATAAAAAGATACTGATGAGATTTATAATGTAAAGAGCAATTTGGAGAGTGGAGGATGTTCTTGAAAATTCTGTCATATCTTTGGAAGATAGAGCTCAAATAGCAACTTTGGTATTCATTGAAAGTTTCATTTTTTAGTTGTTGTTTTTCTCTCTCACACACATTCAATATAGACTTTTTTCTAAAAATGCTTGTTTTTTATTCAGGTACCTTAAAGACCATATTTCTAGAGAAATCTTGATAATAAATTTTTATAACAATATAGCAGTAGTACATAACTTACTTGCAAGCATGCTGAACTTCATCTCTAAGGCCTTTGAGGATATCTGCATTGCGTTTTTTCCATTCTGCCTCACTGTATCTGGTCACAGAGTACATGTCTGCTACAGGCCTCACTCCAGTGATTCCTGATGTTGGTCCCCATTCAACAACTCCTGTAGCCCAAGGACCAATTACACCCATTCTAGGTTCTTCAGCTTCTGGAGGTGCAAAGGCTTCACGGAGTTGTGATAAGTAGCAAGGGCCAACATGTTTGCCTGACTAAAAATAAAGTGAAAAATGCTTCAACATTTATATAAATCTACACTTGTATATTTTATTTATTTGTTTCTTACTAAGCTAATTACATTTGAATATGACATGGTACTTAGCCCAGCTTTTTGCCAAACTTTCCTATCTACATTGGGTCTTGTACAATTTTCTGATTATTAAGATCTTCCTATATTTAAATAGAATTGGTGCTTTCTCTTTGCACTGTCCAATTGCACTTCCTTTTTATCTTATTAAAATACTTGCTTATTTCTTATTCTCTTTCTTATTCCTTAGCAGGGCTTCCTTTGGAAGGGAATTAAAGCCATTGGTCCTGTGTCATAGATTTACGACACATAAAAAGACCTCAAGACTGATAGAGAGGCCTCTGAGCAAAATTAAGCAGTCTTTCACACCCAGTATAGAATGGGAGGCTGAGAACCACAGAAGTTAAAGAGCGTCCATAAATAAAACTCAATTTCATTTAATTTTTCCTTTGTTATTCACTTATGGCATTTTTCCTGAAACGTTGCTGAAAGATGAGCTCTTCTCCATGTATCAGTCCCATTACAATGAAATATAATATGTTCAGTGCACGCACTATCACTACAAAGAAGGGCTTTGGTTCTGCAGTATACCATTTTTAAACTCTTCTTCATACACTAGTTCATAAAATATTCTCTCATTCCTCTTTTATTTTTTTTTTTATTTTAATTGTTCCATTTATACCCAACCTTTAACTGCAAGATCCTATTGGCAGCATTTCCCTGTGAAACATATTGCCTATTGGCAATGATGTTAACCTGCGTACTGGTGTCTTTAGATTTCTATTCATCTTTTTGCTATAACCATTAGATCTCACACACATTCACTTTCATACTTCCAGTCTCTGGGGAGGGTAGGGAAAAATCTGGGGTAGAGAAAAAAATCCCTACCCTCAGTTGGGAATCAAAACCAGGATCACTCATACAGCAGGCAGGTACTCTACCATCTGAGTTACAGGGCCAGCCCTTGCTCCTCTTTTTTAATCTTGTCTATATGTAGTTATTCCCTTTCCCATTACATTTTTATCTGCACATAGAAAGTTGGACAACTTTTATCTGCTATTGCATGAAAGAGATTTGCATTTCTATGTCCTCAAATCTTTTTCTGGCTGCCTTCCTAAACAGATTTATGCTATTTTCCCTCCTCCTTCATGTCTCTTCTAGCCCACTACTTTCCAAGTTTTTTCAAAGATTGTTTGCCCATCTACTAGTTCTTAAACTCTTCTGTTGGTATTCTAATGTTGCTTTAAAACATTATTTGTTACACTTGTAAGCATCAGTAGAAAAGTAATTTTAATTCTTCTTCTTCTTAAATATTAGGCCTTAATGCCTAACCTCATAGTATCAGTTGAATTTTCAGCCCAATGTTTCTTTGGATGACTTATAGACCTCTCCCTGTTTAGATGATAGTGAAGCATAGGTTTCAGGATTCTTTTGTGCACATATGATGTACATGATTTATCAATTTATTCTGATGGTATTTTATATAATCAATCATAGCCCTTCTACAAGCTATTCTTACAACAGCTTATTCTTCTACCCATTTCATGCTAATCAAGATAAACTTTCATTACACATTCATTGTACATATAAAAAGAATACAAGTCAGTTTAGTCAGTTCTAAAAAATGGATAGCTAAAGATACCTTTGAAATTCCTTTGAACTTTGCATGACCATGTGATACAAAGAATAGCTACAGCATATAAAAATGGCAAATACATTCAAGAAGTCCCAAGTTTGAATCTCGGTTAGATTGAGAATAACATTTTTCTGGGGTTTTCCCTTATCCAGATAAGACAAATGTTATATAACTTTAGGTTCCATGGATCCTGGGCTCATTTCACTGATTTTATTGATCGTCCAATATGTCCCATCAGGTTAAATTATGTTAAACTAGAAAAAGAAGAAAGAAAAAGACAAAACACTGAAAAATTCAATCTACTATTAATGGATACCTTACAAATGATAACACAATAATGTTTTCCTTAAATTATATATTTTAAAGACATCTACTTATTTTCATATGTAAGATTTTGCTTTATCTCTTAAAGGGTTTACCCATTATGTAAAATTATACAAAGTTTTTCCATATTAAATGCACTTCAAAGGTTATCCTTTGAAAAAAAAAAAAAAAAAAAAAAAAAATATATATATATATATATATTTGTTAGTGTTGTCAATGGTCAGGATCATAGCAGTGCCATTGTGTGCCAGAATTTTGTCCTGTAGTTCTTTTAGATACTATAATTCTACTGATATGGGGCTGTCACTTTTAAACACATTTAAAAACCATTGATCTGGGTCAGGTTTGAATCTGCAACCTTGGGATCACAAAACCAGTTACTAACCAAATGAGTTACCCATGCCAATCAAAACATTCAAGCTATGCATTTTGTTTTGCATGAAAAATTCTTAAATATATGTTATTTTAATCAAAATCAGTTTTTGAGAAAATTAAAAATATTTAAAATTCTTCCTAATGAAGGGCAATTTGGGGTGCAGGATTTTCTTGAAAATCTTAAATCTCCATGTTGCTTCTTTGGAAGATCTGAATTTTTTTGTTTTTATTGAACTTTTTATTTTATAGCTATGCTGATCACAGTAAGATGTATACAGACCTTTTGCAAGAATGATTTTTTCAGGGACCCTCAAAACATGAATTTCTGATGGAATTTTGGTTTAACATTCTTGAGTGGAATGCAATATTTTTCTATTTACTATAAAGTATGCAGTAAATAAATAATTTAAATTGAAGCTCAGAGAACTTTTTATGCACATTGCTCTCTTTTTAGAACATAAAAATGTTCCTGAAGAATATTAAGAGGAGAGTGAATACCTTTTCCATTTCTTTGCGATCATGAGGTTCAGGAGTAGAGTGGATTGCAGCCTTAACTGCAACAGCTTGAGTATCTGGTTCCTGAGGAGGTGGTGTCTCATAAGGTGCATCTCGTGGTGAGCCCTGCAAATCAAAACAATGTTCAGGGGCAATGTCTTGGAAAGGAGAAAAATAATCTACTTTGGGTATTTTAATAAAATATATTGTTCAATATGAAGTACAATTTTATGCTTTTATTTAAAGTAACTCAAGATAAATAGTGGGGAATATTGTGGGGCCAATGCCCCCTCTCTTCAAGTTAGACGTATATACAGAGGTTTTAGAAATGAGATTCTCGCTGAATGTTGATAATTTATTGCCAGAATTAGTTTGCACACCACAAACAGTGGCTTGAATGGTCGTGAGTATTAAGGTGACAGGTAACTAACTAACCATTCATTCAAGTTTGCACATTACTAGTTTGAATCCCAGAAACTGCAGTCAGATGTGTCTGTGGTAAAACATTGGGAGGGTCCAAGTAAAATAACTAGTGTAATATTCTTAACAATCTAAAACAGCTATTAATACTTGCATTTTATGCCTGGTAGTTATTATAGTATGAAATTAAAAAAAAAAAAAATAAACATTAAAAATATAAAACGTTAATAAATATTGTGTCAAATATGCTACACCAGGCTTTAAGCAGTTAAAGGTTATAAAGTAGAACACTGAAAGAAAATAAGAGATGAATTGAGTATATTCAGTTGAGATGATAAAACAATGTCAAAACAAATTGTATAATCGTACAATTATAAACCAAAGAAAAGAAAGAAAATGTGAAAAGATGGTTGGGGCAATTTCTTTGAGAGGTTAGAGCAGATCATCCCTTTTTAAACCATTTGTATAAGCCACCTTATGTAGTGTATCTGCCTCACATTCAAGAGAAATCTTGAGTTTGAATCTCTGAGCGAGTTGTCCAGATAAAGTTTTTATTTTTTATTTTTTTTAGGGTTTTCTCTCTTCCTGAGAAGACAAAGTTGGAAAACTGTAAGCTCAATGGACCCTGTGCTCATTTGGGCATCATTTCACCCACTCCATTTATCATCTGATATGATCTACCAGATAAAAGGATGTTAAATCAAATTAATCCTCAGTTGAAATATTAAAACAAATCAATTTTAAATGCATAGATTGAGAGTAGCAATTGAAATTATAATTATATTTTGCTATTACTTCTTACATTTGTTTTTAGAAAGGGTGTTTCAATCCCCAAAACCAAACTGACTACGCCGCTGATAATGAAGACAACATAGTAACAGTAGTCTTTATACATGCAAATAAATTCATTTGCTCAAGTAATGGCATACATCTAATAAAAAACTGTTTTGTAATTGTCTCAGAATATCAAAAAATGAATTTAGTGCCTTTAAATTACCCATAATTCAACTCCAATGTGTTTTCAATCACTTTTGTTAACACAGACCATTAATTTAAACAACAGATTAATAATAATTTTGTGACCACATGCTTTCTAAATTCAATCCTAGAAAAAACCACACTTTATGAATGCAAACTGTCTGAATATGACTACTGGGTGTTTTGTTGTTACTTACCCCAGGACAGAAGCAAGGAACTTTGTCTGTAAGATGTTCTCCTCGCTGAAACTGTGGGGCAAGTTTTGGGTCATATTGGGGCATATGTTGAGGTTCTTGAGTTCCTTCCATTGGTTTCTCAGATGGTGCAGGGCAACTACAATCATCCTAAAAATTAAGGAGCAAAAAATGAACTAAAGCCACAGAAAATATTTTGTAGTTTGTGTTATAAGATTCATTTGAAAAATCCTCAGAATGAAGCACAAAATTATGCTACAGATTTCTGAAATTGTTCTTATTCTCTCTCTCTCTCTCTCTCTCTCTCTCTCTCTCTCTCTCTCTCTCTCTCTCTCTCTCATCCATGCACTATAAAACATTTGGGTATATTTTCTAAAAAAACAGCTTTCTTTTGGATTCAGGGATCCTCAAAACATGTATTTCCAGTGAAATCTTGATATGGAATTTTTGGGTGGAATGCAATACTTTCTCTACCTGCTATGTATTGTACATTGTAGAGAAAGTAAAATTATAAACCTTTTAGTGTCTTATATACATTCTTTTTGAAGTAATATGAAAAATTGAAGCTATACACATTCTCTTTGGAGTAATAACAATGAAAAATTGAAGCTATATTAACCAATGTCTTCTCCAGCATGTTCAAATTCTAACGCCCAGGCCTTATTTAATCTTTCTTCATTTAAAACTTACCTGTTTTAGATATTTTAATAATTTACAACAAAAAAGCTTTCAAAATAAATAAAAACCAAGACATATGTTTCAGTAGAAAACCCTAAGGATCTTTAGAATCCATATTTAAAACACACAGGACTGGATTTTGCAATTCATGTATGATATGCTTGCTCATAAAGTAAGCATGTAAACCAATTATTATTGTGTGGAAACAGTAAAAGTAAATGCATTTTCTCTTCTTATGTAAAATTAGTAAAATGTAGATATAAAATGTACATAGAGATACTAATATACTTATTTATGTAACTTGTGGCTGAAGCAGGATTTTTTTTACAAGTACGAGAAAGACTTTTATCACAGGAGTAGCTCATGATAAAAATTCATGTTTAAAAAAAATCCCAAGTTTTACTAACTTCATACGTGATTTAATTTCCAGATCAGAATAATAATTGACAGTAAACAGTTCTTCAAAACTGAAATAAAAGTATATTTGAGATTTAAGTTTAGGGCTAACAGCAGCATGACTGAGTGATTAGACCACTTGCCTCTCACCAAGGTGGCCCTGGTTCAATCCAAAGAAACCATTTGTAAGTGATCTACCTGTTGTGGACAAGGCGGTGCTTGGGCATTTTTTCTCAATGTTCTCCAGTTTGCCCCACTGTTCATTGTACCAGTTGCTTCATAATCACCTTTCCTTTCATCCATTCAGTCATTTCATCTTCTTCCTCACTCTCTTGCCAGTCCTCCATTTCAGGTGCTTCTCTTTCTGCTTGACTCTCCATGGTGTAATGGTTACCATGTTAATTACATATACCCAAGGTAGCGGGTTCAAACCTGGCAGAGGACGATGGACTTTTTCAGGTGTGAAAATCCTTAGCATGGCTTCATTTGGAAGGGAAGTACACCTATTGGTCCTGTGCCATAGATTTATGGCATGTAAAAGAACTTCAAGCCTGATAAAGAAGCTCTGAGCAAAATTATGTGGTGTTTCATGCCCAGTATAGAATGGGATGCTGAGAATCACAGCAGTTAAAGAGATTCCATAAATAAAACTCCATTTTGACCCTAGGTAGATACTACATGTAACATGTTTCATTTTTGCATCAAGCAATAAAGTGACTTTTTTGAAAATCAGCATAAAATTAGGCATGATCATTGCATTTACACATTAGTTATATGTGTATGAATAAGGAATTTTTAATATTTTTAGATATGGCCTAAACCTATTCTGCATGGATAGGGTTAATACTTGAAATGGCAGAGTCAGACTGAAACATTCAATGCTATATCTGAGATCCAACCATGGAGCTCCTGGTTTCCATCCAGTTGCTCTAAACACTAAGTTACCACAGCAACATGCCAATACAGCATTAAACTCTTCAAATGAACTTTAAACACTTTTTACAAGATGTATATTAAACCAACATTTAAATATTGTGAAGAAATACTAATAACTGCAAATATAGAAAAACTTAATATTCTACAAAATCAAATTCTTCGCCTAGTAATTGGAGCTGTTAAAACTACCCCACTACTTGCTCTACAAATTTTAACAAATAATCCAAGACTGGAACTTGACATTGAACAAGCCGCCATCTTACAATATGAAAAATTAATCAGACTACCTTTTAATGACTGGGAAAAAACAAAACTACAAGTAAACCTAAAAACTCAACAAAGTTTCCTTAAAGTCTAAAAAGTCAAACATAGATTAAAACTTCCTTACTTAAAAGAAAACATACAAACAAATATTAACCTGTTAGAATTATTTGATATTGAACACTATGTACACTTAGCTGAAGAATTTACAAAATCTGAAATCTTTTGTGTGTTCTGAAACAAATGACAGTAGAAATAATAAATTTGAGATACCCTACCAATGAATGGCTACATGTTCATACTGACGGTTCTAGCTTACCAAATAACAGTGGTACTGGCGCAGGTGCAATATGCCCTCTCTTCTCTTTCTTCAAAAGATTAGGTTTAAATACTACAAATTTTTATGGAGAGATTTTGGCAATAGTTCAGAGATCAAAAGAATCAAAATACTGGAAGTGGTACACAGTGAAGCATAATAACACATTGGATAAAATGAGTTGAATTTACACTTGAATTGCTTCACTAAGCAATAAATTACCTGGACATGTTTTGAAGGCGTATGTTGCCTACATCATCAACAGATTTCGACTGGTTGGCCTGTTGTTGGTATTTTCTGTGGACTCCTCTCTGGCCGGCCAGTCGAAATCTGTTGCTGATGTAGGCAACATACACCTTCGAAACAAGTCCAGGTAATTTATTACTTAGTGAAGCAATTCAAGTGTAAATTGGACTCATTTTATCCAATGAATACTTCAGAGCTTACAAAACCTGCTATATCATATAAATAAATTTGAAAAAGTTGTACTATTATCTGACTCTAAAGCAGCTATTATATCCATAACATGTGATGTAACACCTAATAACTTAAATATTGCAGAATGCCACAAAATCATAAAACAACTAATGAATTTAAATACAAGATTAATACTTCAATGGATACTAGCACATTGCAGAATACAGGGTAATGAAACAGCTGACTTTCTAGCCAAGAAACGTAGTAAAATTACATCAAATTCATCTGATCCAATAAGTTATCACTCTATCAAAAGAATCATTATATCAACATAAAATAACAAAATTAAAGAAGATAATGTATTACAAACAAAAGGAAAACCATGGAAACATTTATGTAATAACATGACCAGAATCACTACATTACCAAGAAAATCCTCTGTAGCAACTTTTAGACTCCTACCAGGCCATGACTGTCTCAATAAACATTTATTCAGGATTGGTATAGTGAAATCTCCTCTGTGCCCTTTCTGTACACTTAAAGAAGATATGGATGAAAACCATCTACTGCGCTGCCCAACCTTGAGTCAGCATGATAATATGACATCAAAATACTGAAATGCAAGAGAGTGAATGGCTTCACTGCCAACTGCTCAAAATTAGATACCAACCAACTAACTCTTCAAATGACTCACGTTTTTTGTGGTAAACCAAACGGAGGTCTCAAATTATTTGAGATGACATACCCCAATGGCAACTTGTATCTCATAAGTACTTTAATCTCTGACTATATAGTTTTTAACCACTATTAGGTCAATCATTGTGAATTAAATGCTTCTTCTATACTAGCCATGTGAAGGACAGGAGTTAGAAAGGAAGTCAAACTAAAAAACTCAATGCCATAGGGGATCTGAATCGCCAAAATCCTGATTTCCTCCAGTTGCTCTAACTACTGAGCTATCATGGCAACATGCCGATACAGCATTAAACTCCCCAACTCACTTGCGTTTTTCCCAGCAAACCACGCAAGGAGATGTCAAATTATTTTTAGAAGACATACCCCAATGGTGATTTTATGTCGTAAGTACTTTTAAGTCCTGGGCTTGGTAGTTTTTAGCCAACTATTAGGTCAATTGTTCCATAGTTCAGATCCCAGGCATGGCATTGAATTTTACTTCTGATTCAATTAATTCAGGGTTAGTATTTAGTTTAGGGCTACACTGTCTCGACAATTTTAATGCTGTATTTTCAAAATAAATTATTGTTATGAATACTCTGGTTGAAGTAGAGCATTTCTCATAGAAGCTAATCATTTTTCAGTTACATTATCCCCCGGAATAAAACATATTTAGATAATTTATAAAACAAGTCAAATTATGTAAAATTACAAACCTTGGCTTCCTGTACAGTTTCGTTTGCATAATTTGTATTCTGTGTTTGATCATTATTGGATGGTAAATTCTTGTTGCTCAATATACCATGACAAGTTGACGCTGGTTGTCCCTCTGGCATACCTTTTTCAATTACAACACACTTTTGGTGGATTGGAGCTGGATTGTATGTTCCATCAGTAGTAAAGTGTACTGCTTTTGGTCTTCCTTCACCACCTCCTACCTGATTTGTCCATTGCTGTGCAAACTTTGGTGAGCATTGCTTTTCTTGCATTTTGTTTTGCAAATGTTAAATAGTAACAAAATTCTTATTTGCTGTTTTTATACTTATAGTTTTATATTCATAATGCTTGCCTTTTTAACAACTTTTCAAGTAATTCATGCATTTATTTGGTTCTGAGGTATCTCTTTAGCATCAAATTCTGGGACAGATTTGGATAGCAAAATGTACTGTGGTCGCCAAAAGGAAAATTAAAACCTGCAACTCAAGAAATTTATTGAGCTTAAATATTTTAAAATGCAATAATAATATATATAATAACTTCTGATGTATACATTGGGAAAAATGCAAAAGTTGCTAGCTGTTTTATCTTCTTTACATTATTCTATATCTTCAATAAATAGTGCAAAAAGTGTGGCATCAATTTTACTAAGGCAAATACACAAACTGGTTCAGAGCTGTGGTAGCATTCTGACATCTCTCCCAGAAGACCCAGGTTTGATTCCCAGCTGGGGTGATCCATTTTTATTTTTTCTAACACGTATGTACAAGTACATAGCAGGTAGAGAATATATTGAATTCCACCCAAAAATTCAATACTGAGGTTTCACCAGAAGTGCATGTATTGAGGGCCCCTGACTAAAGAAAAAAGAAGCATATTTAGAAAAAGGTCTGTGTATGTGTGTGTCTGTGGACTGTAAGAGTCAAAAACAAAAAGTTGGTTAAATACCAAAGTATCTCCAAGGATAGAACATGGTAGATTTTTGGAAAATCCCCCCACCACAAACTACACTTTACATGGATATTTTTGAAAATATTTTCAAATATTTAAGAATATTTTGAATTTTCTAAACAATAGCTCTTAACAATTTTGATTAAAATACTGTATAGTAAAGATATTTACATGTCATACAAAGTGTATATCCCAATTTTCCTGGGAATAGCCCCTGAAGCCCTCTTTATTCTGAATGGCTTGCAAAATTAATAAATTGTAAGAGATTAACAAAATAATACTACACAAAAATTGTAGATCTCTCTACAACTCACAATTTTTGTCAAATACTTATTTTTATTTAACCATTTCAAAGATATTTCTTGTTTTTGGCGTAAATTTCCCAATACTTACACTTTTCTCAAACGAGAAGTCATCAGTTGTTTTTCTTTAATTTTTTTGATTCTGCCATGCAAATGGAACAAAATTTTAAATCCATCACATAGCAATCAACTCTTAAAGGATTTGACTATTGCTTTAGCCTTGCATACTGCTGTATGTCCCTTGTATCTACAAGAAAATAATAATATTATTTCTATTAATTTCAATTAGCATAAAGTAGGTAGATGAATATGTTTTTGTAAGAATAACTTGTTGCAGAATAGGTAGAGAAAGTCATGTGAAATTTATATATAAGTTTTATTGTTTCGTATGAATCTAGATAAACGTGGGCAAATAAGTTCCATTGCACATTTTGTTGAACACACAAGAGAGGTGGAGGAAACTTGATCATTAGTCATATTTAAAAGTAAATCACTGTGTACTAGATTTAAAATTCTGTAGTTTTTTTTAAATAGAAAAGCACAGTGAATATCTCAAAAATGCTATACCCCAAATAAATTATTTGAAATAAATTGTATGTTTTAAAGGGATCTGCATTTTGTGTGTAGTACATTTCTCTGTTTGTATTAACTTTACCAGTTATCAAAATTCTTATCAAATGAAGAAGACTAATAGGTTATTCCCAGAAATTTCAAGATGTACATTTTATTTGTCATGTATATTTAAGAACAATTTTTGAAAAAAAATATATATATATAAAACACTGAAAATTGTTCCATGTAAAGGGTAGTTTGAGGGGGGTGCATTTTCTTGAAAATCTTCTTGTCATATCAATCAAAAGTACTAAACCAAGAGGGATGGCTCAGACAGTAACGTCTCTGGCCTGAATTCTGGAGATCCTCAGTTCAAATCCTGTCAGCCAATCTTTCAGGCTGAGTATTTTTTGTGGTTTCTTCAGCTGCCATGGTAAGTACTGGATTGGATACTTATTACCATGATACAAACTTCCACCTTCAGTCTAAAATAGTGGGGCCACACCGTGGCCAAGTGGTTAGATCACTCGCCTCTCACCTAGATGGCCCTGTTTCAATCCCAAGCTTGTGAGATCTATGGTGGACAAAGTGGCACAGGGGCGAGTTTTCTCTAAGTCCCCATCACATTCCACCGGTGCTCCATCTTTATTCTATGTGTCATCAGTGTCATCAACAGTGCCATTGTTGTAAAAGCAGGTGTTAAACACTATAAAAACGTCTAAAATAAAATAAAACTGAATTTAATTAAATATTTAAAAGAAATAAATAAAAAATCTGATGTTACATTCACATGACTTTCTCTAGCTGTTCTACAAATTTCTTATATAAGATTATTCTTCTTTCTGCACCTTGCTAATCGAGGTATTCAGCACAATGTTCTTATTACTTAGTTCCTTATAAGTAGGAAGAAAATAAGGGAACACACTAAGCTAAATCGATAGTCAAATGTTTTAAAAGCTGTCGTTATGCAATTGTCATTACAAATCGCTTCTTTTTTTGGCCAGGAGTAGAACAAAAGAAAAACGGACACTCCCGCCTGAGAAAAGTATAAGAACTTCACAACTGAAACTAATAACAATGAATACCTCGAAAACGGTAAACTCCACGAAAAAAATGTACATGACATAAGTTGTGTATTTTAAAAAGGCCTACATTTTTTGTACAGTAGGTTTTTGTCTATCTCTTAAGGTTTACTAGTTATGACAAATTAAGCAAAATTCATCCAGAATAAACAGGTCTTTAGAAGCTATTCCCAGAAAATTCAAGATATAGATTTTATTTGTCCGGTAAATATATTTAATATACATATTTTAATCAAAATCGTTAGAGCCATTTTTAAGAAAATCAAAATTTTCGAAAAAAGTTCCATGTAAAGGATAGTTTGGGGTGGGGGGATTTTTCTCAAAATCTTCGTATGGTATCCCTGGAAGATACTGAGCTTAAATACAAAGTTTGGTATTTTAGCTACTTTTCGTTTTTGAGTTATCGTGTTCACAGACACATGGACACACACATACACACACACATGGACCTTTTTCTGGAAATGCTTTTTTTGGATTCAGGGGGTCCTAAAACATGTACTTCTGGTGAAATCTCGACATAAATTTTTTTAATGGAATACAATACTTCTCTATCCTTTTGTACATTGTACATATGGGGCTAGAGAAAGTAAAAGGTCTATTAAAAACCAAACTTGATATTTAAGTTCAATATCTTCGAAGAATGCGACATGAAGCTTTTTAAGAAAATCCTGCCACCCGCAACTACCCTTTACATGATAAAATTCTCGAAAATTTTGATTTTATAAAAAATGGCTCTAACAATTTTGATTATAGTGTCATATATTAAAGATGTTTACATTGAAAATAAAATGTATATCTTGAATTTTCTGGGAATAGCCTCAAAAGGTCTCTTTATTCTGAGTGAATTTTGCTGAATTTTGCGTAACTCGTAAACCGTAAGAGATAGACAAAAGCTTACTACACAAAAAAATGTAGATCACCTTAAAACACACAATTCATGTCATATGCTTTTTTTGTGGAATTGTTAATTTTTTAAATATTCTTTGTTATTAGTTTCAGATTTAAAATACTTAAACTTTTATCACACGGAAGGTTATTATCTCTTGGCCCTGAATAGAAACAGATTTCAACCAAACGTTGACCAGCTTTTAAAACATTTTATTATCGCTTTAGACTAGTGTGTTCCTTCATTTACCTTCTACTTGCAAGGAAGCAAGTAATTAAGGTAATTTCTGCTAGTGTGTATCTCAGTTATCAAAGTAGATAGAAGAAGATGCTTTTTAACAATAATTTGATACAGCGATGTAGAGAAGGTCATCAAATTTTTTATTTCAGTTCCATAAAAGAATTGAAACATTCCTGAATATAAAAATCTGATGTGTTCCATTCACATGACTTTCTCTACATCTCTGCATAAAATTATTGCTAAAAAGCTTATACTTCTATTTACATCATGCTAATTGAGAAAAATTAGTAGAAATCTTATTACTTGCTTCCTTGTAAGTAGAAGCGAAATAAGGGAGTACCATAGGTTAAAGTGATAGTCAAAAGCCTGTTGCTATGTGACTGAAGTTCCTTTGTTTGTATAGACACAAGTTGACAAATTTCTGTATGATAAAAGTACTAGTTTTTCAAAGCTGAAACCAATAAGAAGGAATAACTTAAAAATGATCGACTCCACGAAAAATATTATATAACATAAATTGTGTATTTTAATGTGCTCTATATTTTTTGTGTGGAAGGTTTTTGTCCATCTCTTACGGTTTTATCAGTCATGGAAAATTTCGTAAAAATCATCCAGAATAAAGTAGTCTTCAGAGGCTATTCCCAGAAAATTCAAGATATACATATTATTTGTCAGGAACATATCTTTAATATACAATATTACGATCAAAATTGTTAGAGCCATTTTTAAGAAGATCAAACTTTCAGAAATAAGTTCCATGTAAAGGGTAGTGGGGGTTTTCTTGGAGAGGTTGGTCGTTTTTGAGATATTCCTTGTTTTGTTTTCAGCTTTAAAAATTATACTTTTCTCACACAGGAATTTGTCAATTCCTGTCCACACAAACAAAGGAACTTCAGTCACATAGTAACCAGCTTTTGCCTATCAATTTAACCTATGGTACTCCCTTATTTTGCTTCTACTTACAAGGAAGCAAGTAATAAGACTATTTGTGCTATTTTTTTTTTCAATTAGAACTAAGTAAATTGAAGAATAAGCTTTTTATCAATCATTTGTTGCAAAGATGTAGAGAAAGGCATGTGAATGGAATACATCAAATTTTTCCAAAAATGTTTTTCTTGTTCAGGGATCTCCAAAGTATGTGTTTATATTGAAATCTCGGTATAGAATATTTGGGTGGAATACAATATCTTCTTTACCTGTTTACATTTTACAATTGAGCTACAGAAAGTAATAAATTATATTATTTTTTGATGACTGCATAGAACCAGTAATTTTTGACCAACCAGTAGCAATGGAGGCAGATTAAAAGAGTACTGATGGCAAAATTTTGTTTAATGCTTACAGTCCAATTTGATAACTGAACTCCGAGTGAAAAAATACAAGACCCGTATTCATAACCGGAAAAACCCTTCGGTTATTAAATTTAATTGGAGGGTATGGGATTTGCTACCCCTTTCATTGCACCCCCGCATCCTCTTAACTGATAAAGGGATGAGAGACAGGGAGATGAACCCTTATGATAAATCTGTTCCCGTTCGTATTGATTTAATGTGGAAGAGGTGTCTGAAATTAGATATTCAACTATTAATTTGACAATTAATAGTTTCTCAAATTGGTGATGTGATTCAGAATTGATTATGTATAATACAGGCAAGATTTCAATTCGATTTTCTAAGCACCTTTGGAAGAGTATAACTATATCAAGTTTGGTACTTAACTTTTTATTGCATGGTGTTGAATATATGCAACAAAAATCTGATGTGTACCATTCACATGATTTTCTCTATATCCCTGCAACAAGTTATTCTTAAAAAGTTTATACTTCTATTTACGTTATGCTAATCAGAAAAAAATGAGCAGAAATAGTCTTATTACTTGCTTCCTTGTAAGTAGAAGCGAAATAAGGGACTACCATAGGTTAAAATGATAGTCAAAAGCTAGTTGCTATGTCAATGAAGTTCCTTTGTTTATATGAATAGGAGTTGCCAAGTTCCTGTATGAGAAAAGTATAAATTTTTCATAGCAGAAACCAAAAAAAAGAATATCTCAGAAACGAAAAAATGTATGTAACATAAATTGTGTAAAATAAGAACTATAGCTTTCCTGGCGACGTGTTAATTCAAAATCTTCTCGGGCTTCTAGCCAGGTAATAACTTGGCTTGACACCAACGTTTCGAAGAAGTGCATCTTCCTCGTCTTCAGGGTGAACTGATGCATCAGTTCACCCTGAAGACGAGGAAGATGCACTTCTTCGAAACGTTGGTGTCAAGCCAAGTTATTACCTGGCTAGAAGCCCGAGAAGATTTTGAAATAAATTGTGTGTTTTAACGTGCTCTACATTTTTTTTGTAGTAAGTTTTTGTCCATCTCTTACGGTTTAGCAGTTATTCAAAATTCAGTAAATTCATCCAGAATAAACTACTCTTCAGAGGCTATTCCCTGAAAATTCAGGATATACATTTTATTTGTCAGGTAAATACCTTTAACATACGAAATTTTAATCAAAATCGTTAGAGCCATTTTTGAGAAAATCAAAATTTTTTAAAAAGGTTCCATGTAAAGGGTAGTTGGGGGTGGGGGGATTTTTCTCAAAATCTTCATGTCGCATCCCTGGAAGATACTAAACTTAAATACCAAGTTAGGTATTTTACCGACTTTTCGTTTTTGAGTTATCGTGTTCACAGACACACGGACACACAGACCTTTTTGTGAAAATGCTTTTTTTGGATATTGGGGATCCTAAAACATATATTTCCGGTGAAATCTCGGTATCGAATTTTTTGGTGGAGTGCAATACCTTCTCTATACACTATGTACATAATTCACGTAGAGAAAGTAAAAATGAGTAATCAAAGCTTTTAGTATTTTCAGTGGATTTTTTTTCTAATTTTATATTACACTAAGCTTCAACAATAAAATTATTATAGTTAGAGCTGTCTTGTATTGTAAAATATTAATAATTTTGCAATAAATAAAAAAGAGAAAAATCTGATGTGTACCATTCACATGACTTTCTCTATATCCCTGCAACAAATTATTCTTAAAAAGCTTATACTTCTATTTACTTTATGCTAATCAGAAAAAATGAGCAGAGATAGTCTTATTACCTGCTTCCTTGTAAGCAGAAGCAAAATAAGGGACAACCATAGGTTAAAGTGATAGTCAAAAGCTGGTTGCTATGTCAATAAAGTTCCTTTGTTTATATGGATAGGAGTTGACAAGTTCCTGTATGAGAAAAGTATACGTTTTTCATAGCAGAAACAAAAAATAAGGAATGTCTCAAAAACGACGAACTCCATGAAAAAAATGTATAACATAAATTGTGTGTTTTAACGTGTTCTACATTTTTTGTGTAGTAAGTTTTTGTCCATCTCTTACGGTTTAGCAGTTATTCAAAATTCAGTAAATTCATCCAGAATAAACTACTCTTCAGAGGCTATTCCCTGAAAATTCAGGATATACATTTTATTTGTCAGGTAAATATCTTTAATATACAAAATTTTAATCAAAATCGTTAGAGCCATTTTTGAGAAAATCAAAATTTTCGAAAAAAGGTTCCATGTAAAGGGTAGTTGGGGGTGGGGGGATTTTTCTCAAAATCTTCATGTCGCATCCCTGGAAGATACTAAACTTAAATACCAAGTTTGGTATTTTACCAACTTTTCGTTTTTGAGTTATCGTGTTCACAGACACACGGACCTTTTTGTGAAAATGCTTTTTTTGGATATTGGGGATCCTAAAACATATATTTCCGGTGAAACCTTGGTATCAAATTTTTTGGTGGAGTGCAATACATTCTCTATACACTATGTACATAGTATAGAGAAAGTAAAAATACAGAACTTAAAAATACTAAATCTAATATTTATTGAACATTTTGTTTTAGGGTTATATTGTTCACAAACAGAAGACATGTGCACACACATGGACCTCAAAAAATGTATTTCAGGTGAAATCTCAGCATCAAAGTTTTGGGTGGAATGCAATACTTCTTTTTTCCTAAATTTAAAAATTTAAATGGCGTATTATTTATGGACGCTCTTTAACTGCTGTGGTTCTCAGCATCTCATTCTAAATTGGGCATGAAAGACCGCTGAATTTTGCTCAGAGGCATCTCTATCAGGCTTGAATTTCTTTTATGTGCCGTAAAGCTACGACACGGGACCAATGGCTTTACTTCCTTTCCAAAGGAAGTCATGCTAAGGATTTTTACACCCAAAAAAATCCATTGTTGTCTGCCGGGTTTGAACCCACGACCTTGGGCCTTTTTTCTAATGTAGATAACTGGCAGTATACATGAATAAATACCAGTGTTAAAGACCTACAGGTCAATTATAAAATATTGTTTTTCATCAAGTTAAACCCCCTTATATGACCATACAAATTGTGAGGGGGGGGGTGCCACAATTAAGTAAAATAAAAACAAAAGTCTTATCCTCCCAAAATATTCAAATTTGCCTAAATTTTATTTAAAGAATCTTTTAAAACATTGGCTTACTTTACAGTATCATTATTTCAAATCTTGCTTAGGGTGAATTACACGGATAAGTTTTTCTTCAGGGTTTTCCCTTATCCTGAGAAGAGGAATGTCGAGTAACTTAATCGTGCTTTAACACCAAGAGAAAAACAACTTCTTGTGCTGAAGCTTAACACAGCACAATGATATTTCTGGGGTACATCTGTTCACTAAATTATGAAGAGTCAATAAATTACACATTTTTATTGAACCTTAAAAACCAAAAATAGACCTGAAAAATTATTAAAGCTTTTAGTTACGCATTATGCTACTATATGCACTACTTATACAAAAGCGTATAAGTAATACATAAAATATCTGAAGATAATTTTAGTGCTGTTAGCAATGTAAACTAGAAATAGGTTTGTTTTTGCATATTTGTTTAACTCTTTTAACATTTTTAACTCAAATTAATTTGAGTAGATTAATATGCTGTTATGTTATCTTCAGCACAACACTGAAGTATGCTGCAACTTCATGATAGTGTGATGATTGTGTATTTGAATTTATTCTTATGTTTCCCCATATATCCTGTATAGTTTGCCAAACTATATTGAAATTTTCTCAAATCTCATATATAAGCAGTTTTGACAAAAAATAGGTACTTGTAAAACTATATAGGGGATGTAGGAACTACAGAGCTTATAAAGAGGGTGCCAGATGGGAAAGTTTATAAACCCCTGATTTAGATTACAATTCTTTTTTTTTCTTCTTTTTTTCCTTCTTCAAAAAGGTCAGTCTGTAAGATTACTATGATTTATCTAGAAGCATAAAACAAATGGAACATTTTTAATTAAGTCATTACTTTTTACCCATACTAAGTTTAGGTTATTGTCTAAGGATTGCATGTAATTTAGGTTATTTAATAACACATTTTGTGCCAGATACCTATTTGTAGTATACCTACCTTTAACTATGAAGCAGAAATGATTAATGTAAATAAATTTATTTATTTCTGGCTTTCTTAGTAGAGCATCTTAACAGAGTAACCAAGTCATAATTATTGATTTTCAAATATTACAAAAGAACTCGCTAATAATTTCATTCATTTAGTAAATCTATGGATATCACAATTATAATGAAACAATAAGATACACTTACAATGAATAGCTGTAATTAGTAGAGCCTGGTTTGTTTTGTTTTCAGCTTTTGTACAACAGCATTCATAAAAATATTAAACTAACATTACAATTTATGACAATTGTAGAATTATAACTGCATTTTGCATATAAAATATTTCTGAACCATAGAGATGTCACCACTTGTTTACTTCATTTCCATGGTAACATTACTAAGGCACTGAAAGTTATTGATCATGGAGAAATAAATTGATTACAAGCAAAGATTGGTGGGGTGAGATAGCTTTGGCTTCATTCCTTCAGATAAAGCAAAAGATACAATAATTAAAAAACATATTCCAAAATGCATACTGCATACACACTTCATGAATTAGGTAGTATTAAGAAACATACAAATATTCTTAAGGTTTTTATATCCAATAAGTAATTTTAAGAAGTATTGTTTTTCAATTTGAGATCCTCATTGTACTCAAATTTACATTCACTTCAGTGTCTTTAGGTAATTCACTTTTAATGCAATTGTTATATTTGGTCACCATAATAACAACAGTTTAATTAAAGCCCTGAATTTAAAATAAAGGTGCCAAGCCTGATTTTCCACAAATGTATTTGAAATATAAAAGACTATTATTATTGTGCAATAACCTGTTTATTCTTAAGCTTAACCTAACTTTATATACTTTTACATTCAGGGGTTAATATTTTTAAAAAAATAAATTTTGAATCTCCTGGCTTTTTTGCTAGAATTTTTTCATTTGTCATAGCTTTCCAATACTTTCTTCATAGAAGGTTGCTGCCAACATATGGAGATAGGTCTTAATAGCATCTTGAATTCTCTGTTGCTGCAGAAGCACTGGCCTCCCAGAATTTTTTCAATTACTGAAAATGTAGAAAGCAACTCATCTTTCTAGTCCCAGAAATCAGTTGTCATGGTTTTCCTGTTACTGAAGGTTTGTTTAAATTTTTTTAATTTTTTTGGGAACACATATGCATCCATTGTTTGAATTGTTCTTTTGATTCTGAATGTCATAAAAAAACCTTGTTTCATCCTGTCACAATGGAGTTAGAAAACTCATCCCCATGTGAGAAAAGATAAGTTATATGTCATGCTCTTTGCTATGTGGTCTTCTGAGAGCCTTTTGGGAACCCATAATACACAAAGTTTTAGAAAACTTAGGTTTTCTGTAACAATTGTGTACAGAGTTGAGCTTGAAATGCCCAGAAAATCCACAAACAACTCACTGATAGCATCCTGCATCTCTTTTGAACCAACTTGCTGAACAGGTGTTTCTGGTGACAGACTTGCACCCTTGTCCACATTCATTATGAGCATCAGCTTGACCTTCTTTAAATTTTCTACCATTCACGCACAACACCCTCACTTATCAATTTGCACCATAAACATGGCTCATATTTCTGCAAATTATTTTTATTACAGTTTATTCTTGTTAATTGAGACAAACTTTCATCAGATTTACACATTTGCTTGAAGGTATAAGAAGTAGACTAAAGCAATAGTCAGGCTTTTTTTTTAGTATGTGAAATGCTATGTAATGGTTATAAACAAGGTTTCTGGACTATGAATATGTGATACTTTGTTTATAAAGTAAAAATTAAATTGCATACAGCTTCATTTATCAAAAACAATTTATGATGGGGGTTCAATATTCATAAAATGATTGTATTGTGGTCAATATCTCAAATTTCAGAAGTGCATATCACAATTTTAAAAGAGAGAAATTTCCATGTTTTAGGTAAGGATAACTTTTATAATATGAGCAGCTGGAAAGCTGGTAGTATTGTGTTTCTATCCTGTAGAGTTATAGGAGAAAAAAAAATCACTAAGGGCAAGGAACATTTATCTCTTTATGTGAGCAAACATTCCAACAAAATGCAAATACTATCAGGAAAACATATTATAAATTCTTAGGCTTCCACGGTCGTTGTCTAATATACTGGTGGCTGCTTCCAGTATTGGCCATGTTGTCTTGTGGCTCGTGTTTTTGCCGTTTCACTACTTATGTTGAGTTTCTTCTCTGGGCACTTCCAATACTGGAAGCAGCCGCTAGTATAGGGAAATTTATTGTTTGGAAAAGAATAGACAACATCAATGCTCTTCCTCTTTCTGTTTTCCTTTCTTTAAAGGGATGGAGAGGGAGAAAAAACAATAATTGACACTTGCACATAAAGTCAATAGTGAACTGTCAGCTTCAACCAACTCAATTGTTGGCAGTAACTTTTTTCTACTAGGCAATGGAAATACCAAAATAAATTACATCACAAAATTATGCTACTTTTGCGTAGCATAATGGAAATGTTATGCTACATTCTATCAAGTATAAAATTATGGTATGCATAACATAATTATTCTATGGTTGGCAACTGTGAACTTGGCCTTGGTGAATGTAGTTGGTTGGTTTCTAATGTTTAGCAGTTGGCAATGAAGCCATTTGCTCTCTTGCACTCCAGTATTTTGATGAAAGGCTAGCTTAAGTTTCAAGGCTGGGTAGTGAAGTATGTGGTCATGTTCCATTTCTTCTCCAAGTTCTCAGAATGGACATATAGGAGATTCAACAATACCAATCCTAAACATGTGTTTGTTACGGCAGACCTGTTAGCAGTCTAAAAGTTGCTACTGAAGATTTTCTTGGTAGTGTAGAAATTTTAGATGTTTCATTATACAGATTTTCCCATCTTTTCCCTTTTGCTTCTGATGCAAATCCTTCTTTAAATTTATTTATTACTATATGTTGCAGTAATTATTCTTTTAATAGAGAATATAGGACAGATGATTTTGATATTAATTTAGTGGCAAAAAAAAAATCAGCAGTTTCATTGCCTTTTACTCCACAATGTGCTGATATCCATTGAAGTACAAATTATTTATTTAAACTAGATAGATGGATATTTTATTCGTCCTGTAAATGATACATATGTTCATGGATACCATTATATAGGATCAGTCAAAATTGTATTTTCAATTATTTACAAAATTCTTGTTGTCTTGATTACTTACAATATTGAAATTATGAATATTTAAGATTAATTTTAGGCACTATAACTAGGTTATTGCAGTTTTAATAATTTATATTTTATTGCAAACAGAGATAAGAATACACAGCTTAAAATATAAAAACAAAAACTAAAGTAAAAACATAGTCTTATTAGTAATTATTAATTGAATATAACATAAAGGTAAAAATTGGAGATAAAAAACAAATTAATGAAAATAATTATGTATAATCAATGTAGGTCACGTCAAAATGAAACACCTAGATTATTTACAAGATTAAAAATATGAGAAGCCTAATACAATGTAAGGTTTTATGAGAAATAGTAGTAGTAGTAGTAGTAGTAGTAGTAGTAGTAGTAGTAGTAGTAGTAGTAGTAGTAGTAGTAGCTTTATTCATCCGTTAGTCAATACAATGACATGGGATATGTCAGTACATACATATATTACAATACTAGAAAAATATGTACATTGTCATAATATATAAGTATAACAGGTTATAATTAATAACAAGTAACAATAACAACAGTGGTAATAATAAGTACATACATAGTTATATACAATTTTCACGTTTACAGCTACAATGTATCTATAAATTCAGTCACATTATAGAAGCCATCCCTTAATAAAAGTTGCTTTAAAGTTAGCTTAAAGTGCCGCATGGAGTTATAAATGAATTTAAAAGAAGAATGTGTTCATATGTAAAGGCAGTTAATTACAAGCCATAGTTAGAATGTCTTGATAGAAAATTAACATGGGCTGGACATATAAATCATATTTGTGACAAAATTAGTAAATCTGTGTATCTGCTACGTCATTTTAAAAATATCCTAGATGAGGGGCTCAAAATGATTTATTATGGAGTTATATACCCATATTTACTGTATGCGATAGAAATTTGGGGTTGTGCTGCTGCAACCCATATGGAAAGGTTATTTAGATTACAAAAACGGGCAGTCAGATTGATTTTCAATATGAGCTCTCATGAATCATGTAGGGGAATATTTAAAGATAAGCAGATATTAACATTGTATTCTTTGTATGTCTATAAAGTTGTAACCTATGCAGTTCAGAAACAAAACCTAAAAAATAGCAATATCCATTGTCATTACACCCAACAAAATGATGATTATTTTCGGCAGGGCTTTAGCAAAAATATTTCAAAAAAGGATCCAAATGTCATGGGTTTATTGCTTCATGCAAAACTACCTGCATATTTAAAATGTTTTAAAGGTAAACAATTTGGGAGTGCTCTGAAGAAGTATTTGATAACAAAGACATTGTATAGTACCAATGAACTATAATAATGTCCATATTGAAATTACTGACCCTCTGTGTATATACAACTGATATGTAGTTATAATAATATGTGTAACTAGGTAGGTTGTCCATCTTTGTAATGTTCATTAATTAATACATACTTTAAGTGTAGACTACTTTGGACGAATGTAAAAAATTGTAAATACATAATTGTACATATGAATTTGTGACAATGTCAGAAACTATTGCAGTCTATTGACAATAAAGGTATTATTATTATTATTATTATTATTATTATTATTATTATTATTATTGAATGGAATAAAAGCAGTGGTTAATTAGATGTGCCTTTAGGGAAAGTTTAAATGTATTTTCTTGCTGTATTTCCTTTAAGAATTTTGGAAGGCAGTTGTATATCTTTATACCAGAGTGCAATATTTAGAATAGGGAGGTGTTATGTTGATGAACATGTAGATTTGTGATTTGCCTTGTATTGTACTGATGCACAGATTCATTCTTAATGAAGGGTGAATCTGTGTTGTTATTGTTGGTTTTACAGATAAACATTATTATTTCATATAAATAAATGTAAGGGAGGGGAAGAATACCTAATTTTGTAAACAGAGGTTTGCATGAGGTCCATGGGCTTGCACTTACCATAGCTGTTTTATAATTTGCAACATTCTGTAATATTAATGGATGTTATGGTGGGGCATTGCAGAGCACCACATTATGCTTGTCTTGTCCCTTAGCAGAGTGATCACAGTTTGAAAAAAATACCCCTCGTACAAACTATCTAAAGTAAATGACAATTCATCGAAATTTTTAGGCTTTCACGGCCGGTGTCAATACTGGCTGGAGTATAATCCGGGCTTGTGGGCCAGTAAATGACAATTACTTTGTAATCATACACACCAGAGCAACTGATTACACTGTAAACTAAACTTATCAGTATTTTGCCCTACACTAATCTAAATAAACTGCACAAATTAACCTTCAGTTTCAATTGTCTGAGTGCTAGCTCTGTATCTTTGAGAAGAAAGCTGATGTTGCTTTTTCTGTTTATACACAACAAAACATTTGTAAAAACCTATCATGATTGCCAGGAGCATTGTTAGTGTTGCAAACACTATCAGTGCATACATGAGAAATGAAACATCAGTTACTTGGAACATTGATGACTCTGGTAAAGCAGTAGTAATGTCTTGAATTCCTGTACCGTTACAACCAACATACAACAGCACTTGCCACGGTAGACCATACACTTGTTTTCGAGCTGAACATTCTGCTACAACGCGTATACTGTGTTCTGCAATCCACAGAAAGGTAGTCCTTAATTCACAGTCACAGTGGAAAGAATTGTTTGGCAAATACAATACAAGCAATCTATCTAAGTCTATCAGAGATGCCTTAGTTATTTTGGAAATATTGTTGTAACTAAGATCAAGAAATGTCAAGTTTTTCAGACCCACAAAAATCTCATCAGGCACTTGGGTGATGTTGTTATCCCTAAGTGAAAGTCCAGTTAATCCACTGAGGTTGCTGAAGATGTGCTCTTCCATTTTATTTATACTATTATTCTTCAAGTTAAGCATTTTCAGGCCTGGTATTCCACAGAATGCAGTGGGTTGAATTGTATGAATTAAATTGGATGTAAGAGAAAGTGCTGCAAGGGATGTAGCACCACAAAATGTATTGCTGTATAAAATCTTTATGCAGTTATTGTTTAAGTTCAATTCCTCCAAAAGGGTCATCCCATCAAATGCTCCACTTTGAATTGTATGTAGATTGCAGAATGACAGGTCCAATGATTTCAAATGCAGCAGTGTAGCTTTTTCAAAGTCACCAGAAAGAAGTGATGAGATGCTATTATTTTTCAGACTCACAGCAGTGTAATTTGGAGGAATGTCATCTGGTAATCTGAAACATGAGAAGAAAGAGTTAAGAAATACAGTTTCTTTTTGTTTATATAGTCAGTTGAAAAATGCATTGCCATGGCCAGGATTTGAATGCAGATCTCCTGTTTTCTAAACCATTGAGCTATCACAACAGCATGCCAGTATGGTATTAAATTCCCCATCTGAGTCAAGCTTTTCCCAAGGAAGAACTCTTAAGCATCTCACTTCAGAGATAATCCTAATGGTGATTTACAATTAGTAAGAACTTTATTTCCCAAAAAGAGAACTACTTTAGCCAACTATAAGACATTGGAGAATTTAACATTCATCCTGACATGTTGTCATGGTAGCTCAGTGGTTAACAGCAGCTGCATGGAAAGTGTTCAAATCCCAGCCATGGCATTGAAAATTTTAATTTCATTCTTTCTGCGTAAGGACCACAGATAGTAGAAAATTGGTGATATATGAAATGAATTTGGGAAGAAAACATTCCAGGCCTAACAATAAGTTTAGAATACCTCCCCAGCTTTTGCCAGTAAGGAGGGCTGAGGAAAATTGGAGAAAGCCTTATCAGGGAAGACAGTTCTGGCAGAATTTGATCTGCAGACCTCCCATTCATGAGTTCATGCGTTAACTATCTGAGCTACTCACATCAGTGTTAGGCAATAAAGAAATATGCGAAAGTTATATCTGTAGGTTTAGATTGCTGGCATCCTGTGCAAAGAAAGTTTTGGCATTTTCTTCCTATAACTTTGTCCCTTATATTTATCATGCAGACACATAAAATTAAACTGTGTCAGTTTGCCATACAAAAGCTCTTTAGTATAATCATTATCACTATTCTTCTGCACTATGGCGCAATGGGTTAGAATATGGTGATCTGGTTCCCAACCATGAAATGCGCTGGGTTCAACCCCACTTGGGGGGATGCAGATTTTAAATTCTGGATATATCACCAGTGCACTTTCATCATCATGAGGATGAACAGCTACGATAAACAGCAATCCCAGCTCTGATAGCCAACATTCCAACTGGGGGATGTGTGATGCTGGCCACATCATCTCCCCATATCAGTTGGATGATTGTTTATCTCTGTCATGCCTAAATAGGCAGATGCATGAAGGTTATAGCAGCAGCACAGGATGATGATGATCATCATTCTTATTATTATTAGGCTTATAACTAATAATAGGGTCCAAGGAGCATTTCATATTACTATATCAAAAAGTAATTAATTATGAATAAAATAATTGAAATAATAATAATATATTAATAATATAATCATATCTAAATAAACAATTAATATCTTAGCAAGTTTATTCAGCTAGTTCATACTAATCAAGATAAACACTAGCAGATATGGTGTTATTTCATATTTTATTATAAGTACAAGGGGAATATGGCAATACATTAGGCTAAAGCAATAGTCAAATCTTAAGAGCTGCTCGCTATGTGATGATATATGATGTGATTCTGTTCTCTTTGTTTGACCAGCAGAAAGAAAATGAGTAATGACTTTCCATTTGAGAAAAGTATACGTACTGGAACATTGAAAGCAATAACAAGGTATATCTCAGAATGGTTAACTCTACAAAACAAGAAACAGAAATATTTGAAATAAATTGTGTGTTTTGACAAGATCTACATTTTTGTGAAGTAAGTTTTTTACAGTTTACCAGTTATACAAAAGTCATCCAGAATGAATGGGCTTCAGAATATATTCCCAGAACATTCAAAATATATATTTAGTTTGTCATTAAAATATCTTAAACATGTGGTATTTTATTAAAAATCATTTAAGCCATTTTTAAGGTAACCAACATTTCTGAAAATTCTTCCATGTGTAAGGTTAATTTGGGGAGGGTTTCCTGGAAATTAGTGTGACATCCTTGTGATATGAATTTTTCAGGCTGACTCTACCTATCCAACTCCTATCCTACACATGGCTTATGTGAAAAAACAATTAAATCAACTTTAAGATTGTTAAGAATATCTGCCAACCCCAAGCTACCCTTTGCATCAAAAACCTTTAGGTATTACTCAATGAAAAATGAAGATCTCATTAGATTCACAATTGTATTTATTTATTTTGTTATTTTTTTGGTGATGTCATACACAGATTTAGATTTCAAAATCTGCCTACAGCAACTTTCTTTTTTTTTTTTTTTTTTTTTTCTTTCTTTCAAATATCTGCAATGAATGTGTAACGATTTAATGAAACTAGTTCTCCAAACATTTACACATCCTCCACTCCTGAAGCATAAATGTGCAATAACACTTGATATAATGTATCTAAGGTTGTGAGTTCATCCCGGTGGAGGGTAATAGGTTTTTTTGGGCATAAAAATCCTTACAAGGCTTCCTCCAGAAGGGAAGCAAAGCCATTGGTCCAGTACTGTAGATTTATGGCATGTAAAAGAACCTCAACCCTGATAAAGAGGCCTCTGAGCAAAATTAAAAAATGGTATTTAATGCCCACATAGAATACGATGCTGAGAACCACAATAGTTAAAGAGTGTTCATAAATAAAACTCCATTTCATTTCCATTTCTTGCAATAGCACTAACCAGCTCACCTGCATAATAAGGGAGGTGATGGTAATTGTTCCATCTGCTGTGAGTGTCATGATAATGTATTGTGTATGTAACTGCCTTGCAAGTTCTGATTACACTTCTAGTCCCTCGCACCTCCACCATTCTTATCTTGTCTATCTTGCACATATGAGTGTCACTGCATTTTACACAAGCTGTATCTGAATCAACAAGCAATAAAAAAAATAAGCTTTTGTCAGAATAATATGGGAAAAAAAAATAATGATAGTGATTAGAAATGTCATCAGAATGTATCACCAGTTTTAAAATGTATTTCTTTCCCACAGATCCCATAAGTTGTGTCCATAATACTGATGTGAGTGTATATATATATGTATAGGTAGTAATTTTTATTCTATCTTCGTCTGTGAACTGTATTACCTGATTTGAACATGTACACCCTTATTTATTTACCACTTCCATACGTGATACAGATTTCATACTTTTGTTATTCATCATTAGAGCCATTTGTAGTTACTTATTGGCTGTTATAAACTTTTAGGGTCTTAAGCCGCAAAGCGTAGATGGTGGACCCTAAGCCATAAAGCATAGCCAATGGGTCTGTGAAGCCAAAATACCAATGATCCCAAAGAGTAGTCAAACTTCGGCAATCTATGGATTTCAAATCTGTCATGTTAATGTATGTAATAACACTTTCAAATCTGGATCGCCTGTGGAAGGTTGTTTTTATTTTTTACAGGTCTGGTCAATATATTTGTTCCATTTAAAATTATTATTTGTAGCTAATCCAAAAGGTTTGTGTAATTTCAAAGAGAAAGAAAAGGCTGTAAGAAACAGAAAACCTATGTACTTTTAGGTAGGTAGTAACTTACTTGGAAAGATTCTGTGCTGAACATACTGCAAGTTTTTTCCAAATTATGCAAACACAGTTTCTGTGACAGTCATGCTTATATCCAACACTCCATGTCATCTGCACAAACACTACTGTCATAATAATCTTCATGATTTTATTGCTATTGGAAAGAAAGTGCTGCATTAAAACAATGAGCTCCTTCAACTTTGCAGGCATTTCATGCCAACAGCAGGAATGGAGGAACACCACCAGAACCGGAAGAGTAGCTTAGGTACGTGCCTATTTGGGGGGGGAGTAACTTTTGGGGCACCTTGGAAGATAAAAGGCAACAATTTCCATTATTTTAAGGCCAAATTATAAAATATCTTCCCGTTTTAATTTTTTACATATTTTAAAGCCCTTTACAGATTTTCTTGAATTGTTTTTTGACATTCGTGCGAAATGTATCAGGCCATGCTTATCTTACGAAAAATATTTGTCATAAAACTAATTAATTCGTGGTATGGAAGCGCGCAGCAATAGGTGCTAGCGTAATTCAAATTTTCTAATATTTGTTTGCTTCTTGGCTCAGAGGAAACACAAAATGTTCTACTTTATGAATTGAAAACAAACAAACAAAAAAACAAGAAAACTTTGCCATGCTATTATAAGATTAGGAAGTGTGAATGTTGCAGTAAAATGAGGTATGAGTGAAAATATTTCGAACAACAAGGGTTTTCATATTTGGTATCGAAACGATAACCCTAAAATTACTGCTATAACGAAAACTCGTCTGTACAATAAAATTACAAATTCACTACTCGCGAAAAATGAGAAAGAACAGAAGTTATGCAGGGTTATTAACATCAGAGGCTATATCATTTTAACATCATAGAGTTATAACGACTAGGAATATGCTATGAATGAAACGAGTCAATCATTGGTTACTTATGCTTGATGAGCGAACACACAACATGATAATCGATTGTCGTGACATCGATAGTGGTAGCAGACGATTCTGGTTTTAGTAGTGTCATTGCGTTTCTTTTATTTAATACTTTTAATAAATCTTATAGAACGTAAAGTCTGCGCAGTGGTGCCAATCTTGGAGAAGGCTAGATTACCATATTTGTCATAAGGCAGTTAAGATACTCCTGATTATATTGTATGGAGTCGTTGCATTAGAAGCTTAGAAGCGGCAGTTGGTGGAAAATACGAGTGATATTATAACCCGGGTTTTTATTTAATATAAGATTGAGAAATGTATGCATAAACATATAGTAAATTGTGCTCCTAATGTTATACCTAATATACTCAATATGAATATACAAGATATCATTTAAAATTACATTACAAATTAGGATAATTAGTAATTTTTTCAATCGCCGGTATTCCCTTGTACCACCAGATTCACAACTTTCACTTGAACAATTTTCCTAGTATTTGGGAACACTTCAAATGTTCATAAGCATAATCGAAGAATGAGTACATAAACTGAGATGTATTGATAATGTTCTAGCACAGTGCACGATAAGATACTTAAATTTTTTACTTACTCTACATGTAATAGAGAAATAACCCAAAAATTCGATTTCGAGATTTCAGCGGAAATATGTTTTGATGGGGTCCCCTGAATTAAAAATAATAGAAAAAGTAAGGTGAAGCCGCAAAGCGTAGCCGAGGGATATTTGTTATAAGTAGAGGAGTGTAGCAGTTGTGGCCGAGGGTAACCGAGAGATCTGTGAAACTAAAACCCCAATGATTCCAAGAAGAAATCAAAACTTTAGCAATCTGACGACTTTCACACATGAACAACTTATATGTTTTCAACACTTTCAAATGTGGATCGCCAGTAGATGTCACTTAAAATACTTCTTAAGACCTGTGTGTGTGTGTGTGTGTGTGTGCTCAACCATTACATAGCTTTGCCTTTAAATTTAGTATCAACCCCGAGAGATAGACAAAAACTGATTACACAAAAGTGTAGATCTCGTTGAAATGGAAATGGCGTGTTACTTATGGACGCTCTTTAACTACTGTGGTTCTCAGCGTCCCATTCTAAATTGGGTGTGGATGACCGCTTAATTTTGCTCAGAGGCCTCTCTTATCAGACTTGAGGTTCTTTTACGTGCCGTAAATCTACGACACGGGACCCACACCTTTACTTCCGAAGGAAGCCATGCTAAGGATTTTTACACCCGAAAAAATCCATCATCCTCCGCCGGGTTTGAACCCGCGACCTTGGGTATATGAAGTCAGCATGGTAACCATTACACCACGGAGGGCGACAAGATCTCGTTAAAATACACAATTCATGTCATATACATTTTTTTTTTAATTAACCATTTTCGATATGTTTCTTTTTATTGTTTCAATTTTGAAGTACTTAAACTTTTCTCAAACGAGAAGTCATCTTCTGTTTCATTTCTCTTTTAGGTATTTTGTTCCTGGCCACGCGGGGAGAGCCTAACTTTATTTGTTCACAATGGGACTAGCATATAAAAGATTTGACTATCGCTTTAGCCTAAAGTATTCACGTATTTCCCTTCTGCATAGAAGGAAGTAAGTAATAAGACAATTTCTGCTAATATTTATTTCGATTAACATGATGTACATAAAAGAATCTTTTGTAAGAACAGATAGACAAAGTCATGTGAATGGAGCACGTACCTACTATGCACGTAGGCAGAAAAAATATTGTATTCCACCCAAAAGTTCGATGTCGAAATTTCACTGAAAATAGGTGTATGTTTTGAGTTGAAGTCCCCTGTAACCCCCCCCCCCCAAATAAATTAGAAACGGTCTGTGTGTGTATGTGTGTGTACGTTTTTATGTATATATAAAATAAATGTATATCTTGAAATTTCTGGAAATAGCTTCTGAAAACTGCTTTGTTCTAGATGAATTTTGCATAACTGGTAAGCCGTAAGAAATAGGCAAAAACTTACATAACAAAAGCCGTATATCTCGTTAAGTACACAATTTATGTCATATAATTTTTACTTTCTCTAGCCCCGTATGTACAATGTACGTAGGGATAGAGAAGTATTGTATTCTACCCAAAAATTCGATACCGAGATTTCACCGGAAATATATGTTTTAGGGTCTCCTGTATCCAAAAAAAGTATTTTCAGAAAAAGGTCCGTGTGTCTGTGAACACGATAACTCAAAAACGAAAAGTCGGTAAAATACCAAACTTGGTATTTAAGTTTCATATCTTCCAGGGATGCAACACGAAGATTTTGAGAAAAATCCCCCCACCCCAAACTACCCTTTACATGGAACTTTTTTCGAAAATTTTGATTTTCTAAAAAATGGCTCTAACGATTTTGATTAAAATATCGTATATTAAAGATATTTACATGATAAATAAAATGAATATTTTGAATTTTCTGAGAATAATCTCTGAAGACTACTTTATTCTTGGTCAATTTTATGGAATTTTGCATAACTGTTAAACCGTAAGAGATGGACAAAAACTTACCACACAACAAATGTAGAGAACCTTAAAACACAATTTATGTTATATACTTTTTTTCGTGGAGTTGATTGTTTTTTGAGATATTCCTTGTTTTTTTTTCAGCTATAAAGACTTATACTTTTCTCATACAGGACTTTGTGAACTCGTGTCCATACAAACAAAGGAACTTCAGTCACAGAGCAACCAGTTTTTGACTATCACTT
This sequence comes from Hymenopus coronatus, assembly GCA_030762935.1. Taxonomy (NCBI): domain Eukaryota; kingdom Metazoa; phylum Arthropoda; class Insecta; order Mantodea; family Hymenopodidae; genus Hymenopus; species Hymenopus coronatus. The sequence continues at coordinate 20,132,626 of CM060897.1, read as the reverse complement.
TAACCTATGGTAGCCCCTTATTTCGCTTCTACTAACAAGGAAGTAAGTAATAAGACTATTTTTGCTAATTTTTGCTCCATTAGATGAAGTAAATAGAATAATTTGTTGCAGTTGTATAGAGAAAGTCATGTGAATGGAACACGTCAGATTCGTGGCGTTGAACATTTTTGTGACATTCATTCTTATTTGCGGCTTTCAACCACATGGCAACTAAGTTTTAAAAGATTTGACTATCACCCCTAGTGTAATTTCCCTTCTACTTACAAGAAAGCAATAAAGACAATTTCTGCTGATGTTTTACTCGATTAATATGAAGTAGGAAGCAAAATAAGCTTTTTAACAATAATTTGTCACAAAGACGTAGAGAAAGCCATGTGAATGGAACACATCGGATTTTTATATCTTGGGATTTGTGGTGGAGGAGGCGGCGTTGGGCGGGTTTTCTCCGGGTCCTCCTGTTTCCCCCGCCACTCAATCCACCAATTGCTTCATAATCATCTTTCCTGTTACCAGGCCACGGAGTGATCACCCATCCTGGCTTCTTGTTCACCCACAGCCTGTTCCTCAATAAGCCTCTGACCCAGGCGTTGGGGAGGGTAAAAACAGAGAGAGAGAGAGAGAGAGAGAGAGAGAGAATGTTCTAAAATAGTTCGGTTTTATACAGGACGATTCAAAAATAATTTTACAACGTTTGGGGATGGATTCCTGTCATCGAAACAAGAAAATATGTTCATATAAACGTATAATCCTTCGGTTTCGCGTTATCACTTTATTAAATAAAGTCACCTCCAACGGCTTTCCAGGTCCAACCGAATAACTTCATTTCTTATGCAATCATTCATAGAAGCCTTTGACCTACTTTAATCTGCAGAGTTGGCTTTGTGTTGCAGTGACGGAATGAATCGTTTGTGTAATACATTCCTACAGTGTTATCTACAGGGACTTCGTTCAGATTTATTAAAAAAGTTGCCTCTGTGAATATGAAGAAACATGTGGTTTATGCATCACGCTCTAGCACATTTTAATCTCATTGTTCGAGATGCACTGACTGGTATCTAACATGACAGCTGGATAGGTAGAGGGAGACCAATTCCATGGCCTATACGTTCCCCCGACCTCAATCCTTTGGGGACACCTTAAACCATTGGTTTAGGCAGCAGACATAGATGAAGAAACTCTTACATGTCATGTAAACCTGCGAAATCATACGATACGATTGGGAGTATTTGACATTCCACGCAAGAGGAGGACATTTGGGTCATTTGCTATAAGTGGTGTTTGTGTGGAACACCATCTAACAAACTGCCGACGTGAAAAATAGAATAAATGACACTTTAAAATGTTTTGATTAATAGCATTTTGAACCTCAATAAATTGAGAACGAAGGGTTTTGGGATATGTGTTTATATGAACATGTTTTCTTATTTTGCTGTAAGGAAGCTGTCTCCAAATGCTGAAAAGTATTACTTTCTCTACACGTACTATGTACATAGTGTATAGAGAAGGTATTGTATTGCACCCAACAATTCGATACCGAAATTTTACCGGAAATAGTACATATTTTGGGATCCCCAAAATCGAAAAAAAAAAAAAAGAATTAGAAAAATGTCCGTGTGTGTTTGTGTCTGTCTGTGTGTGTGAGTGTGTGTATGTGTGTGTGTCTGTGGGCAGCATAGCTCAACATGAAACAGACTGTTAAATACCAAATTTGGTATTTAAGTATAGTATCTTCCAAGGATGCGACACAAAGATTTTCAAAAAAATCCCCCTCCCCAACTACCCTTTACATGGAACATTTTTCGAAAATTTTTATTTTCTAAAAAATGACTCTAAAGATTTTGGTTAAAATCTCTTATATTTAAGATATTTACATGACAAATAAAATGTATATCGAGAATTTTCTGAAGACATTTATTCTGGATGAATTTTGCATAACTGGTAAACCGTAAGAGATAAACAAAAACTTATTCACAAAAAATGTACAGCTGCTTAAAACACACAATTTATGTTATGTCCATTTTTTTCGTGGAGTTGGCCTTTTTTGAGATATTCCTTTCAGCTTTAAAAAACTTATTCTTTTCTCATACGGGAATATGTCAACTTCTGTCCTTGGAAACAAAGGAACTTGAGTCATATAGCAACCAGTTTTTAAAAGATTTGACTATCACTTTAGTCTAGTGTATTCCCTTATTTCACTTCTAATTACAAGGAAGCAAGTAAAAATACCATTTCTGCTAATTTTTTTCTATTAGCATGAAAAAAATTGAAGAATAAGCTTTTTAAAATAATTTGTTGCAGAGATGTAGAGAAAGTCATGTGGATGGAACACATCATTTTTTTTTTTTTTTGAGTACTGTTCAGCATAACTGTTTGAATGTCACCAAACGTAATATATCATCACTTGTCAAATTTGACAGGTAGACAACAAAGTATGCACCTGCATATAAGTTGTGTATTTAACAAATCTGTTGTTAACAATTTGAACAGAAGTGGTGTTGGTTTCCTGCAAAACTGGGTGTGGCAGAATTCTAATCAATACAGCCTGCTGGTGTCTGTGTTTGACATCTCTATAGTTGGTTCTGGCTTACCTCCCTTTAGCGTTGGGGAGTGCAGACATGCACTGGGGAGTTTACAGCTCAAATACTCAACCCCTGATTGTGGCTTTCTGTTGGGAAGGCCTTTCTTATTTTTCTAGTCGTACTATTTACAAAGTATATAGAGAAGGTATTGTATTGCACCCAAAAATTCGATACCAAGATTTCACCGGAAATACATGCTTTGGGACCCCCTGAATCCGACCCAAAATGCATTTTTAGAAAAATGTCCGTGTGTGTTTGTGTGGGGTGTGTGTGTGTGTGTGTGTGTCTGTGGCCAGTATAATTCAAAAACGAAACGTCGGTAAAATACCAAACTTGGTATTTGAGTTTAGTATGTATCTTCCAAGGATGCGACACGAAGGTTTTGAGGATAATCCCTCCACCCCAACTACTATTCACATGGAAAACTTTTCGAAGATATTGATTTTCTCAAAAGCTCTAACGATTTTGATTAAGATGCCGTATATTAAAGATATTTACATCGCAAATAAAATGCAGATGTGAATTTTCTGGGAATAGCCTCCGAAGACAGGTTTATTCTGTGTGAATTTTGCGTAACCGTTAGAGATACACAAAACTTACTACACAGAAAATGTAAATCTCGTTAAAACACACAATTTAATCTTTTTTTCGTAGAGTTGACCATTTTTTAGATATTCCTTGTTATTGGTTTCAGTTTTAAACTTTTCGCAAAAAATGCAAAGAAACGGAACTCGTCCACGTGACAAACAGCTTTTAAAAGATTTGATATCGCTCTAGTCTAGTGTATTCCCTTAGTTCCCTTCTACTTACATGAAAGCAAGAAATAAGACAATTTCTGCTAATTCTATCTTGATTAGCATGAAATAAGAGAATAAGCTTTTTAACAGTAATTTGTTACCGAGATATATAGAAAGTCATGTGAATGGAACACTTAAGAGTTTTTACTTTATACAATGTAAATATCTTTAATATAGGGTATTGTAATCAAAATTATTAGAGCCATTTTTTGAGAAAATCAAAATTTTCAAAATGTTATCCATGTAAAGAGTATTTGAGGATGGGGGATTTTCTTGAAAATCTTCGTGTCGCATCCTTGCAAGATACTGAACTTAAATATCAAGTTTGGCATTTAACGGACTTTTCGTTTTTGAGCTATGGTGCCCCCCCCCCACACACTCACACACACTCACGGACATTTTTCTAAAACATGTTCGATACCGAGATTTCACCGAAATTTATGTTAGAGAGGCCTTGAGGCCCGCCCCCCCAAAAAAAAAAAATAGAAAAAACTTTCGAGTGTCCGTGGTATTTAAGTTTGGTATCTTCCAAGGATGCGAGACGAAGATTTTCAAGAAAATCCCCCCTCATCCCAAACTACCTCTTACATGGAAACATTCTTGAAGATTTTGCTTTTCTCAAAAATGGCTTTAACGGTTTTTTTAAATACAGTATATTAAAGCTATTTACATTACAAATAAAATGTTAATCTGGAATTTTCTGGGAATATCTTCTGAAGACTTGTTCATTTTGGATGAATTTTGTTGCATTTTGAATTACTGGTAAACCTTAAGATACACAAAAACTTACTCCACATAAAAATATAGATCTCGTTAAAACTCACAATTTATATAATTTATCTTTTTTTTCGTGGTGTTGCCCATTACAAAGTTATGCCTTGTTATTGATTTCAGATTTAAAATACTTGAAACTTTTCTCATAGGGGAACTTGTCAATTCCTGGTCACACAAATAAACAGATTTCAATCCCATAGCAACAGTTTTTAAAACATTTGACTATTGCTTTAGTCTGGTGTATTCCCTTATTTCCCTTCCACTTACAAGGAAGCAGGTAATTAGACCATTTCTGCTAATGAATACCTTGATTAGGATGAAATAGAAGATTGTGTTTTTATAACAATACTTTGTTACAGAGATGTAGAGAAAGGCATGTAAACGGAACACATAAGATTTTTATTACTGAAGACAAGCATTCTTAATTTACCTAATGGACACAAAGTCATAAGTTTTCCATTTCAAAAATAGATGGAGGTCCATGCTTTACTTTACTTTTCTTTTAATTTAAAGATCTAGTTAATGAGTAAAATTACAATTTTTTTCTTGTCCTATTCTTCTTCGTCTTCTTCTTCTTATTATTATTATTGTTATTATTATTATTATTATTTGCTATGCATATCAAATTCATTGAAATTATTTTGACTTATAAGGCTAATTTTCATTAAATCCAAAACATAAATACATACACGATTTGCCACGTGAAAAAAAATTTGATATGTTCCATTCACATGACTTTCTCTACATCTCTGTAACAAATCATGTTAAAAAGCTTTATCTTCCATCTACTTCATGCTATCTGAGATAAATGTTAGCAGAATGCTTTCTTGTAAGCAGAAAGGAAATTAGGGAATACACTAGGCTAAAACGGCATTAAAAGCTGCTTGCCATAAAATCCGTTTCTATACATTGCCAGGAGTTTAAAAGTCGACATATGTGAAAATTTAAGTATTTTAATACTGAAACAAATGACAAGCAATATCTCAAAAATGGTGAGCTCTACGAAAAAAAAATTATATGATATAAATTGTGTGTTTTAACGAGATCTACATTCTTGTGCAGTAAGTTTTTGTCTATCTCTTACGGTTTACCAGTTATGAAAAATTTATTCAGAATGAACGGTTCTTCAGAAGCTATTCCCAGAAAATTCAAGAAATATTTTTTATTTGTGATGTAAATATCTATAATATATGTTATTGTAATCAAATTCGTTGGTGCAATTTTTGAGAAAAACAAAATTTTCAAAAATTTTTCCATGTAAAGGGTAGTTTGCGCTGAGGGGATTTTCTTGAAAATCTTCGTGTCGCATCCTTGGGATTCGTGTCGCGCGCGCGCGCACACACACGCACTGGTTTGGATGTTGGGGGGGGGTTGAGTAAAATTAAACAAAAACTTTCTCTCTCCAAAAAAAAACCTGAAATTCGATTCTAAAAAAAAAAAAAAAAAAAAAAAAAAAAACTATTGGTTCTGTATTTTATACTCACAGATCTCAATTTCCTCACACAGACCTTTTTCTGAAAAGGACTCAGGGGACTATCAAAACATATTTCTGGTGAAATCTCGGTATCGAATTTTAAGGTGTAATACAACATTTTCTCTGTACACTATGTACATAGTACGTGCAGAGTAAGAACATAATAAATGGAGGTCGTTATTTTTTTTTTAATTTTTTTATTTAAAGGTTGGTTAATGAGTAAAATTAAATAGTTATTTTTTCTTGTCCTGTTATTATTATTATTATTATTATTATTATTTTTGTTTTTATTATTATTATTATTATTATTATTATTATTATTATTATTATTATTATTATTATTATTATTATTATTATTATTTGCTGGTGTATTGCATTTTCATGGAAATTATTCACCCTGTTAAGGACAACTTTCATTAAATCCAGAACATAAATATCTACATAATTTGCCAATGAAGAAAAGAAGAACTAGCCCAGAAATGGTTCCAGCATACGTCTCTGGTATGCGATTTCCACCGCGACCAAAACTTGTTCGAAAAATAGGTAGGATTCCGGGTTATTCAGCATTCGATTTGGGCAGGTTTTACTGCATATAGTTGAAGTAACTGAAAACAAAGTGTTGATTTGGAAATACTAGTGTTGGCGGGAGAGGGGGGTGGCACAAATTCACACCTCCCTAAATTACGTAAGCTTTCTGAAGAAGTGAAAGTTGAGGCTCCAGTAAGGCTGAGAGCGTGTAATGAGGTCCACTTTATTTATTTACGCACAATCATAAATCACGCACACTTACATGAGCATGACCCATCTGCTTGCGGGAAGTGTGCGAGTTATTGAAACCTCAAGCGTGGAGAATGAATGGTGTCAACACCACACAGCAAGTTCAACTGCCTGGAACCAATTACTAACTAACGAGCTCCTCCCTATTCTCTGTGGGAAACTCGCCGGCATCTTTCCATCTCCACACAAAACTATTTAACATTAGGTGTGACATTCACATAGCTTTCTTTACTCATTCTTCTACAAACTGTTCTTACCGTGTCGCGAAAAAAGCGGTCAGTGAAAGATGTGGTCTGTGAAAAAATCTGATTTATTCCATTCACATGACTTTCTCTACAACTCTGCAAAAATAAAAATATTATTAAAAAGCTCATGTTTCTATTTACTTCATGCTAATCGAGAAAAAATTAATAGAAATAGTCTTATTACTTGCTACCTTGTAAGTAGAGTATCATAGGTTAAACTGATAGTCAAAAGCTGGTTGCTATGTGACTGAAGTTCCTTTGTTTCTATGAACAAAAGTTTACAAACCCCTGTATGAGAATTTTTTCAAAGCTGAAACCAATAACAAGGAATATCTCTATAACGGTCAATTCCACGAAAAAAACGTATATGACATAAATTGCATGTTTTAACGTGCTCTACATTTTTTGTGTGGTAAGTTTTTGTCCTCTTACTGTTTAGCAGTTATGCAAAACTCCGTAAAATCATCCAGCATAAAGTATCTAGTCTTCAGAGGCTATTCCCAGAAAATTTAAGATATACGTTTTATTTGTCAGGTAAATATATTTAATATACCTTCTCTATACATTATGTACATAGTACGTGTAGAGAAATTAAAAAGGTCCGTTTGTGTTCGTGTTGTCTGTGGACAGCATAGGTCAAAAACGAAAATACCGTTAAATACCAAACTTGGTATTTAAGTTTGGTATCTTCCAAGGATGCGATACAAAGATTTTCAAGAAAATCCCTCCAACACAAACTACTCTTTACATGGAACATTTTTCGAAAATTTTGATTTTCTCAAAAATAGCTCTAACGACTTTGATTAAAATACCTTATGTTTAAGATATTTTTATGACGGATAAAATGTATATCTTAAATTTTCTGGGAATAGCCTCTGAAGACCTCTTCATTCTGAATGATTTTTGTATAACTGGCAAACCGTAAAAGGTACACAAAAACTAAAAACTTCCTACACAAAAATATAGATCTCATAAAACACACAATTTATGTTGCATAGGTTTTTTTTTTTTTTTTTTTTTTTAAGTCAAGATATTATTCAGGATTTTGACTTCAATTTTAGCAACTTAAACTTTTCTCCAACAGGAAGACATCTTGCTTCTCGTTTCTCGTTTTTTATTCTTGTGCATTTTCTTATTTCCCCTCTGCTTACAAGGAAGCTATTAATAAGACTAATTCTGCTTATGTTTATTTTGATTAGCATGATGTGGATAACAGGTTAATGTTTTGATTTAAAGGTTTGTTTACCGAACAGCTAGAGGACATCGTGTGAATGGAACACATTAGATTTGTACTTTCTCTATACGTACTATGTATATAGTGTATAGAGAAGGTATTGTAATGCACCCAAAAATTCGATACCGAGATTTCACCGGAAATACATGTTTTTGGTCCCCCTGAATAAAAAAAAAAAGCATTTTTAGAAAACTTTCCGTGTGTATGTGTGTGTTTCTGTGGGCAGCATAGCTCAAAAACGAAAAGAGTGTTAAATACCAACCTTGGTATTTAAGTTTGATATATTCCAAGGATGCGACACGAAGATTTTCAAGTAAATCCCCCACCCCCAAACTACCCTTTACAAGGAACTTTTTCGAAAATTTTGATTTTCTCAAAAATGGCTCTTACGATTTTGATTAAAGTATCGTATATTAAAGATATTTACCTGACAAATAAAATGTATATCCTGAATTTTCTGGGAATAGCCTCTGAAGACTACTTTATTCTGGATGAATTTTAAGGAATTTTACATAACTTTTAAACTGTAGGAGATGCACAAAAACTTACCACACAAATAATGTAGGGCACGTTAAAACACACAATTTATGTTATATACATTTTTGGTGGTGTTGATTGTTTTTCAGATATACCTTGTTTTTGGTTTCAGCTTTAAAAAGACTTATACTTTTCTCATCCAGGAATTTGTCAATTCCTGTCCATAGAAACAAAGAAACTTCAGTCAGATAGCAACCAGCTTTTGACTATCACTTTAACCTATGGTACTCCCTTGTTTCGCTTCTACTTACAAGAAAGCAAGTAATAAGACTATTTCTGCTAAGTTTTTCTCGAGTAGCGTAAAGTAAATAGAAGTATGGGGGTTTTTAACAATAATTTGTTGCAGAGAAGGAGAGAAAGTAATGTGAATGGAGCACATAAGATTTTTTCCCCTTCTGTTACAAGGAACCAAGTAATAAGGACAATTTCTGCTAATGTTTATCTCGATTATCATGAAGTACATAGATAGATAAATAAGCTTTTTAACAATAATTTGATACAAAGATGTAGAGAAAGTCATGTGAATGGAACGCATCAGATTTTTAATTTTATAGAGTTTAAATACAGCAGTATAGGAGCCTATTTTAAGCACCTAAAACATTAAGTTTTACTTCCGTTCTCTAGTAATCATATAACATTATTTGCACCAAGAAATGAAGAGTAACTTATCCTACAGAAAGAAGACTGGAATAATGAGATATATAAATTTAAAACTCGCGGAGGTATTTATATTTGAAGCAGGAAATAAATAGGGTTTCTGCCCCTGCTACAGAAAGGGGGGAGAAGTGAGAGCGTGCGAATGCAAATTTGTGCCGATGCCTCGAGCGTTGGCCGGTTGTTGAATGAGATAAGGAGGGTATAAAATATATGGTATTTGGTACACAGTCATGTTCGCTCGCCTCGGGGCTTATTACAGGGCTGCCAACAGGTCACGTGGCAGACAATTGAAACACGCATGAATCTAAATCTATGTAGGTAGTCTCTATGCTCTAAGTAGCGATTTCAATATTCTGCAACAGCTACTTAAGGAGTGCTGCTTGCAGCTTTATTATTAGCGACGAGAATTACACGTTTGAAATGAAAAAAAAAATCCGATATGTGCTCACGTTACCTTCTTTATTGGTTCTTCTTCAAACTACCAGAGGCTTATTGTTCCTAATACTTCCTGTTAATCGAGATAAACCTTAATTTCACATTTACACAAGATTTCATCGGAAATATATGTTTTGAGGATCTCTGAATACAAGCATTTTTAGAAAATGACCCGTGCGTCTGTCTATATTTGTGTGTGTGTGTGTGTGCGTGCGCGCGCGTGTGTGTGCAGCATAGCTCAAAACCGAAAAGTTCGTTAAATACAAAACTTGGTATTGAAGTTCAGTATCTTCCAAGGATATGATACGAAGATTTTCAGGAAAATCTCCTCACACCAAATTACCCTTTACATCGAACATTTTTCGTAATTTTCGATTTTCACAAAATAACTAGCTATTTTGATTAAAATGCAGAATTTTAAAGATATTACCATGGCAAATAAAATATATATTCTAGATTTCTTGGGAATAGCCGCTGAAGTTCTCTTCATTCTGAATGACTTTTGTACAACTGGTGAATCGCAAGAGATGGGAAAAAATGTACGAGAAATCTCGTTAAAACACACCATTTATGCTATATACAGTTGTTATGTAGTCTGACTACTTCTGAGATGTTCCCAATTACTGGATTCAATTTTAAAATACTCAAAATCTTTCTCAAACGGGAAGTCATCATCCGTTACTTTTATTTTACTACTGGCGAAGGAAAGAGAACCGAATTTTAATGACAGTCGCGTAATGACAATTAAAAATGTTGACTGTCACTTTAGTCTAGTGTATTCTCATAGTTCACTTTTATTTAGAAGGTGACTGTCTCCGTGGTCGTGTCGTCAGCGATGTGACTTCTCATCTGGAGGGGCCGACTTCGGTTTCCGGCCCGTGGTGGAAAATTTTCTTTAATTAGGATTATTCTAATCCTCCATATAATCTGGTAGTATATAAACGTGAAAGTGAATGCAGGTGTGAAATATCTACAGTAAATGTAGATTAGTTCAAAGTAAGAGTTTCAGTCAAAATGAAAAGAAAAAAGAAAGAAAACGAAAAAAAGGAAGCCTGTAACATTCACGCTAATGTTTAACTCGATTAGCATGGAGAAGTTAGTAGAAGAAGAGCTTGTTACAAAATAAGTAGAGTAAGTAATGTGAATGGACACACAAGATTTTTACTTAACTCCATGGCAAAACGGACCAAAGCATACCGCCCGGCCGCTGCATCCCCTAGCTCGGCCCAGGAAGGCGTTATGAACGGTGTGCAGTACTGAAGGGTGAGACGTGATCAGCGCCTCGAATCCTTCCCGGCCGGTTAATGTGGTCTTCTCGATCTGGTGACCTCAAGAGGCTGAGTACACGCCGGACCAGATCCTCCAGCTGGGGAAAATTCTCCAGGCAGGTACCCAGGTGTTCCGCTTGGCAAGCAGCCGCGCTACCACCGCGCTAAGGAGACGACCGAAGCATTTTAGTAGGCTATTGAATTTAGGCAGCTCATCATCGCAGTATCCTATCCTATTTTGTTTTTTAATAGCTTAACGTCCTTTTTACCTGGTTGGTCATATCGGACGATAAATGAAATCAGTGAAATGATGCTGAAATGATCTCGGGTCCATGGAGCTTAAAGTTACTCGGCATTCGTCTTCTCAGGATAAAGGAATCCCCGAAAAAATTGTTTTTTTGTTTTTTTTGTTTTTTTTGTTCATGGACGCTCTTTAACTGCTGTGGTTCTCAGCGTCCCATTCTTTACTGGGCGTGAAAGACTCCTTACTTTTGCTCAGAGGCCTCTTTATTAGGCTTGAGGTTCTTTTACGTGCTGTAAATCTACGACACGGGACCCACAGCTTTACCTCCCTTCCGAAGGAAGCCATGCTAAGGATTTTTACGTCCGAAAAAATCTATCCCGCGACCTTGGGTATATGAAGTTAGCATGGTAAACATTACACCAAGCGAGATTCGACCTCACGAACTGTTGAATGTGAGGCAGCCCCTCACTACCCAGGCGGGCTTGTGGACCACATTTTCCCAGCAACATGCTTGACCAGTGCTTACTCGTACGTACTGAGGTATGTTGCTCATGACCAGCGTTGTTTGATGTTTCCACAAAACACCGAGGCCTTGTCTTCTGCTAGCCTTGCTGTGAAGCGGTGTATATAAAAAGACCAGGGTATTGTGGATGACCACACACGTAACCGGTGTCAATATTTGCCAGGTAATCCCCTCATTCTGCGGGCCACGTGCGTGCCGTGTAAACATATTAGCGTGTGCCGCCGTGGGATCTCAACTATCCACTTCAGAGAGGATACGCGTGATATTTCGGCAAACAGGTTCCAGAGTTCTTGTAGACTCAGTCCCTCACTTCCGAACGGGCAAAATTCATGTGGATACTGCACACATTTGTTACTTTTTGTCTCCTGTTTGAACATTGCTTGCGGTAGTATAATACTCTATGGCAAGAATCCGAACCTTTTGGGCATTCAACTGCTACAGCGGACGCCTTAGGAGAGGGGATATATTACCACGATGTAATATTATTTTCTCTAGCCCGTATGTACAACGTACTTAACTTTTTTTTCTCGGTGTTTTCCTTATCCTGAGAAGACGAATGTCGAGTAACTTTAAGCTTCATGAACCCCGAGATCATTTGAACATCATTTCACAATTTCATTCATCATCCGTTATGACCACCAAGGTTAAAGTACGTTAAGCTAAAAAAAAAAAAAAAAAAAAATACACAGTGGATAGAGAAGGTACCTATTGCGTGGCCGGAATTGACAAGTTCCTATGTGAGAAAAGTATTTTAAAACTGAAAAAATGTATATGACATAAATAGTGTGTTTTAAGGAGCTCTACATTTTTTGTGTAGTAAACGTTTGTGTATTTCTTACGGTTTACTAGTTATCATCCAGAAAAAAAGAGGTCTTTAGAGGCTGTTCCCTGAAAATTCGAGATATACATTTTATTTGCCATGTAAATATCTTAAATGTATGAGATCTTAATCAAAATCGTTAAGAGCCATTTTTGAGAAAATCATAATTTTCGAATTTTTTTCCATGTAAAGGGTATTTGGGGGGGATTTTCTTGAAAATCTTCATGTCGAATTCTTCAGAGAGACTGGACTTAAGTATCAAATTTGGTATTTAATGGCCTTTTCGTTTTTGTGCTATGCTGCACGCACACACACGGACCTTTTTCTGAAAATGCTTTTTTTTTTTTTTTTTTTTTTTTTTTTTTTTTTTTTTTAATTCAGGGGGATCCAAAACATGTTCTTCCGGTGAAAACTTGGTATCGACTTTTTAAGTGCATTACTATACCTTCTCTATATACTATGTAGATACACAATACTTGTAGAGAAAGTAAAAAACGCCCGTGTGTGTCTGTCTTGAACAGTATAACTAAAAAACGAGAGGTCAATTAAGTACCAAAGTTGGTATTTAAGTTCAGTATCTTCCAAGGATGCGACACTAAGACTTTAAAGAAAATCCCCCACCCCAATTACCCTTTACAAGTAAAAAAAAAAAAATCGAGAAAAAATTGATTTTGTTAAAAATGGTTTTAACGATTTTGATTAAAATCTCTTATATTAAAGATACTTACATGACAAATAAAATGTGTATGTTCAATTTTCTGGGACTAGCCTCTAAAGACCCATTTATTCTTGATGAGTTTTGCAGAATTTTGCATAACGGCTAAACCGTAAGAGATAGACAAAAACTTGCAACAAAAATGTTGATCTCGTTAAAACATATACTTTATGTCATATACGTTTTTCTTTTAGAATTGTCCGTTTTCGAGATATTCCTTGTTATTGGTTTTTCAATTTTAACTACATTTTTACTTTCTCTATAGGCACTAGGTACATAGTGTATAGAGAATGTATTGCACTCCACCAAAAAATTCGATACAGAATTTTCACCGGAAATATGTGTTTTAGGGTCCCCTTTATCTAAAAAAAGCATTTTCGGAAAAAGGTCCGTGTGTGTGTGTCCGTGTGTCTGTGAACACGATAACTCAAAAACGAAAAGTAGGTAAAATACCAAACTTGGTATTTAAGTTTAGTATCTTCCAGGGATGCGACACGAAGATTTAGAGAAAAATCCCCCCACCCCCAACTACCCTTTACATGGAACTTTTTTCGAAAATTTTGATTTTCTCAAAAATGGCTCTAACGATTTTGATTAAAATTTCGTATATTAAAGATATTTACCTAACAAATCTTGAATTTTCTGGGAATAGCCTCTGAAGAGTAGTTTATTCTAAAATGCAAAACTTGCCATACCCAAAAGTTTATGCAAAAGAATAACATAACATAACTCCATGGCACGACAGCTCACGGGGAGCCTTGGCCTACCGCCCGGCCGCTGCGTCCCCCATCTCGGTCCACTACAGACGTCATGGATGGGGTGCAGTATTGGAGGGTGAGACTTGGTCAGCGGTCCTCACGACCTGGAGCCGCTACTTCTCCATCAAGTAGATCCTCAATTGGCCCCCCAGGGACCTCACGAGGCTGAGTGCACCCCGGTCCAGGTCTTCCAGCGGGGGAAAAATCCCCACGCCGGTACTGGGGATCGAACCCAGGTCTCCCGCTTGGTAGTCAGCTGCGCTACCACCGCGCTAAAGAGACGACCTATGCAAAACAATAGTAAATCGCAAAATAGTAAATACATTGCGTTATACCTTATACTTATTTATGTTCAAGTGCAATTTGAGTCCAATCTTTCTTTCTCTTAAGGGTTATCTTCCGCCTGTCGTAAATTTACGGCACGTAAATGAACCTCAAGCCTGATAAAAGAGGCCTCTGAGCAAAATTAAGTGGTATTTCACGCCCAGTATAGAATGGGACGCTGAGAACCATAGTCGTTAAGGAGCGTCCATAAATAAAACTCCATTTATTTTGCGCCTGGCACCCTAGCCCTTTAACTTTCGTCTAGTCCTTGTTCTTTCCTTTCTGCTTCTCTTATTCTTTCTATCGCTGTTCTTACTCTTTTCCCTTTTCTCTTTTTAACTCGCCTAAAGTCTTTTGCTTCCTTTTTTCTCGGTTAACTATTAATCAGGAGCGCCATTTCAATTTCGGGGCCCAAGACTGTCAGAAGTAATATTCTGTATTTTTAAAAGAATTTTTAGCGACATATAGAAACTCTTCTCTTATTTCTTAAATGTGTAATATTTGTATTAAAGTTATCGTAATTTTCGTTTTCATAGAGCAATCATAATATGTACTCCAATTGTTTCTCATAAATTGGGGGGGGGGGAATGGACTCACCTGCACCCATATATGATGCTCCTGCTCTTAATATATGCATAGCTACTATTCTCTATGTCGTTTTGTCCCACTTCGACTCTCCATCCTGTATCTAACTCTTTGTATTCTAATTTATTTGATTTTCTTTTTCTCCACATATGTCCCATCTTGTTCGTTCTTTTAAGTTTAATCTCCTAAGACATTGTCCCTGTTATGACGCAAACTAAACCTTCCTTTTTCCTTTATGCTACACATCTCCTCCAATCTCCGTTTCAAGTTTCAATTAAAAAATCAGTTATTCCTAATTTGTTTAAATTTCTTTTTGCACTGCCTCAAAAATATTGAAGAATGTTGCTATATACTTTTTGGAAATAATATTCATTTTAAAAATAAATTATTAAATTTTGAATGTCAAGAGCTTTGGAGAATACAACAATTAATGATGTTTCTACAGTTAGAGCTTTCCTGCCTGGGTAGTGTGGTGGTAGCGTGTCTGCCTCACGTTCATCAGTCGCGAGTTCGAATCTCGCTTAGGGTGAGGTACCCGGATAAGGTTTATTTTCGGGGTTTTCCCTTATCCTGAGAAGACAAATGTTGAGTAAATATAAGCTCCATGGACCCCGAGATCATTTAAGCATCACTTCAATTTCATTCATCGTCCGATATGACCAGTCAGGTTAAAGGACGTTAAGCTACCAAAACAAATGGGGTTTAGTACTTAAAACTCTGATATAATACCTATATATATTTTAAACTCGTTTAATGTGAAAAGTGAAATGTTATGTTAATACATTTGAAAATGTATAGTGTGGAACATTTTTATTAGAACAATGAATTTAGGCAGTAAGCGTGTTTTATTTAAATAACTATGCAAGCTAGAACGTTGAAACATAGCAAAAAGTGTCACTGTTATTTTGTACAATAACTGGTATAAATTCCAACACGATAACTTATATACCTACCATGAATTTTTCAGATTTCACAGATGCATTACCTTAATCATTATTCAACTGAAATACATACTTATCCATAAACTTCGTTATGTTTATTTATCAAGCCCGTCGTTTCTTTACCTTGTTTGACTGCCTCATGCTACGATAAGCTTAGAGCTAGTGCTGCGTAGAAGACGTTTCAAACCGTTCCGCAATCAACCGAGTCAGGAGCCTTAGGCGTTTAGACTTGGACTGGCATTCGGCAAATTGTGGGATAGGTTCCCGCGGGCGATCTCTCTGACCCTGGTCACTCACATGTTGGGGAGGTTTCTTCATTCCCCGGAGCTTCCTGTCCCTTCATTTCATCTCCATTTCCTCCAATCAGTCTCTTCAAGGTTGTAAGTGTCGACGAGGACTACGGCAGTGGCGCCCTTCCGTAGTGGTGACTACGTTTTGGAATACAGCTCTCGGCGGCGGGATGGCGATGGAAGACGTCTGTAGACCCGGGAGCTCGGTCAGACCTAGGGCATGGGATCCTAGCGCTCCCCGCATCGAGATGAACTACTTATAATATGTTAGGGACTCTCCAAGTGGCTCCCCTGACGTCCAGTTTCGGCCGCCCGTTGATATTACTCTCATCTCATTCTATCCTCCTTAGATTTGACATACATAAAGTCAATGGCTGCAGTGTGGAATCCCCTTCGGAATTACACACACGCACACAAACTCACTTGTGCTATCAGACTTTGGGGCGCAGTTACGATATTCACCTGAAATCCCTTAATTGTCAGGTGAATAGCGAAATTGGTCATTAATATCATGACATAAAATTCCACCTACAGATCTACAAAACAAAACAAAACAAAAAAGAAAACAACAACAACAAACACCGTTGTGCTCCTTTCAGATGACTTCCTCTATTTGTTCTGCAAACAAACTTCTTATAAAAGATTATTCTCCTATCTACTTCTTACTAATCGAGATAAACATAAACAGAAATAGATTTATTACTTAGTTCTTACAGCTAAAAGGGAAATAATGGAATATGTTAGGTAAAAGCGACAGTCAACTCTTTTAAAAGCTGTCGCTATGTTATTTAGATTGAAATTCGATTCCCTTATTATGGTCAGGAATAAAACAAAAGAAACACGGGTGACGGCCTGTTTGAGAAAAGTATAAATATTTTAAAATTGAAACCAATAATAAGGAATAGCTTGGAATTGGTTAGCTCCACAGCGAAAATGATAGGACAAATGTTATATTTTGATGATATCGACATTTTTTGTGTACCAAGTTTTGTCTATCTCTTACGGTTTACCGGTTATGCAAAAGTCATCCAGAATGAAGTGGAGTTAAGAGGGTGTTCACAGGAAATTCAAAATATACATATTATTTGTCATGTAAATATCTAATGTTCGATATTTTAATCAAAATCATTAGAGCCATTTTTTTAGAAAATTTTCGAAAAATTGTCCTTGTAAAGGTTAGTTGGAGTGGGAGGATTGTTTTTTAAAATCTTTGTGTTGTATCCTTGGGAGATTCTTAACTAAAACATAAAGTTTGGAATTTAACGTAGGTACCTTTCATTTCTGAGTTATGCTGCCCAAAGACCCACACATACAGAAGACACACACGGACCTTTTTCTATATATTCTTTTTCTAGGTTTCAAAGGATCTCAAAACATATATTTACTGTGAAATCTATATGTCGAATATTTGGATGAAATACAATGCCTTTGCTACCTACTATGTACATTGTACGTAGGTACGCACAAGAGAAAATAAAACGTTTGTCTACCTGGCATCACACTGACTACATATAAGAACCATTATTTCACAAAAAGATTCAAATTCTAATGAAATCATCATATTGCTGTACAACCGTTTAAACCTTTCTTTCGAGTATTTCAGCAGCAAGATAATTTTTGTCAGTAGAATAAGTTGCCCCCTTCCATGATATCGCGGCCATCTAACTTTGGTGAGAAGTAAGTGTAGGCAACATTTGTAATAAATGTAAAAGCAAAACGCATTGGCGGTAATAGTTATTTATGATACAAGTGGTAAAAATGGTGTTTTATGTTGTGAGTAGGAACCTTACGAAACGAGGCAGTATACGTTTCGTAATCCTACGAAAGATTCTTAAACCTATTTCACGGAGTTTATTCTTAATGCTCTGCGATATTCAGTTGTTGCCTTGCTAAGCATCAGTGCTAACAACATGAGGACTTACTTGTACAGAACGAAAACATTCTATACAACGGAGGCAGTATAGTAGTTATAATTTTGCTTTCTCCGCTGCTTGCTTAATTTCGTCTGGTTCAGTAGATTCTATGTTCATGACATTGAAATCATCCGCCATTTTATGGATCGATATGAGCTTTATAATCATAGCCTACTTGAATGTGGCCGTGGACGCATAAACCAAAGTTGGCTACGATGGAGTGTTATAATTTTATCACACTGAGTGACAGAATGTTCTATTTTTAACGCTAGACATCTGGTAAAATACCTACTTTTGGCATCTAAAAAGTAAGTTATTTGTGTGTGGAGGAGTTTTTGTAAATCTGCAGCATTATGCAGGATCACCAGAATCAGCTTATCAATAAAGGGATGTTACGTCACTGGCACGACCTGCTATTTACAGCAAACACACAGGCGGCCGTGAAATCTCAATTGTGGAGTGTTGAAGTGGCGAGTGTGTGTCTCTGACAGTCGCTGTCGTGTGCACTCCGCCCCCTGCACTGGTAACGTCCGGGGAGCTTCAAACTTAGGGAGATGTACACACGTATAGTTCCCATCATAGGCATGGGTAGACTAGAAGAAATGCTAAAATGAAAGAAGAAATGTTCCATTCAAAGACCTTGCTCTACATTGCTCTAACAAATTATTGTTAAACAGCTTATTCTTCTATCTACTTTATGATAATCGAGGTAAACAATAGTATAAATTGTCTTAATTACTTGCTTCCATGTAAGAAGAAGGAAGATAAGGGAACACTCTAGCTAAAACGATAGTCAAATGTTTTAAAAGGTGGTTGCCATGTGGTTGAAATCCGTTTCTATGCATTGCCAGAATTTTGTAAATTTCCGCTTGAGAAACGTTAAGTATTTTAAATCTGAAACAAATAAAAATGAATATCTAAAAATGGTCAAATCCACGAAAACAAACACATATGACATAAATTGTGTGTTTTAACATTCTCTACAATTTTTGCACAATAAGTTTTTGCCTATCTCTTACGGTTTACCAGTTAGGCAATATTCAGCAAAATTCGTCCAGAATAAAGATATACATTTTATTTTCCATGTAAATATCTTTAATGTATGCTATTTTAAACAAAATCGTTAGAACCATTTTTGAGAAAATCAAACATTTCAAAATTTTCTCCACGTAAAGGGTATTTTAGGATGGGGGGATTTTCCTCAAAATCATCGTGTCGTATTCTTGGAAGTTACTAAACTTAAATACAAAATTTGATATTTTACCGACTTTTCGTTTTTGAGTTATCGTGTTCACAGACACACAAACACACACACGGATCTTCTAAAAAGTTTTTTTTATGCGGGGGAACCTAAAACATGTATTTCCGGTGAAATCTGGGTATAACATTTTTGGATGGAGCGCAATACCTTCTCTATACCCTACGTACATAGTACGTGTAGAGAAAGTAAAAAGGACGAGCAACAAGAGCTGTGGTAAAGAAGAGAGTAAGGAAAGAAAAGGTAGCAGAAAAAATCTGATTTGTTCCATTCAAATGATTTCTCTACAAATTATTGTTACAAAAGACTAGTCTTTTATCTACATCGTGGAAGTCGCGATAAACATTAGCAGAAATAGTTTATTAATTCCTTGTAACAAGAAGGGCAATAAATTAATATAATAGGATAAAGTGATAATCAAAAAATTGAAAATAATATAAAATGACTTCCTGTTTGAGAAAAGTTTAAGTGGCTTAAAAGCAAAACCAATAACAAGGAATACCTCGGAAACCGTCAACTCTAGAAAAAAAATGTATGTAACATAAACTGTGTGTCTTAAAGAGATCTACGTTTTCCGTGTATTAAGTTTTTATCTATATCTTACAGTTTACCAGTCATCCACTACGAAAAGTTCTTCAGAGACTAGTCCTAGAAAATTCAATATATATATATATATATATATATATATATATATATATACGTTTTATTTGGCATGTAAATATCTTTAATATACGGTATTTTAATCAAAACTGCTACAGACATTTTTGAGAAAAATCATTTTTCCATGTAAAAGATAGTTTAATGGTGGTATTTTCTTGAAAATTAGTGTCGTATCCATGGAAGATACTAAACTTAATATCAAGTTTGGTATTTAACGGTCTTTTCGTTTTTGAGATATGCTGTCTACAGACTCTCACACACTCACACACGTAAACAGATATTTTATAAAAATACTTTTTTTGGATTCAAGGAGACTTCAAGACAGTGAAATTCGATATCGAATTCTTGTGTGACATACATCTTCTTTCTAAAATTGTTATCACATATTGGTATCTAAATTGGCTTCATTTTAACGAAAGATTTTAGGTGTATGGATTAGTTATTTTTAAAAACATTTAAAAATAATAATTTTGAACAAAATGTTCAGAATTTTATTTTAAAAAATTATACCTTTTCTTCTAATGAGCATAAGTATTCTATTTTTCATCAATCAACTGTAAAAGTATTGTTGAATATACCTGGGATTTTAGCTCTTTACTGAGATAATGGATCAAACTTTAACATTCTAATACGTTGGAGAAAGCACAAGGAAAGGATAATAAGAAAATAATGAAATGGAGGTAAGAGGAAACTGTTCAAGCCTGAATGAGACTGGTGTCCTCAGTACTGAAATTATTTTTTACTTTATTTTCAAGTACATGTACATCGTGTATAGAAGACAATGTATTCCCCCAGGAATCCGATACCGATATTTCACCAGAAATATATGTTTTGAATCCCAAGAAAGCGTTTGTAGAAAAAGATGTGTGTGGGGGGGGGCAGCATAACTCAAACACGAAAAGACCGTTAAATAATACATTTGGTATTTAAGGTTAATATCTACCAAGGATGCGACACAAAGATTTTCAAGAAAAACAAACTATCTTTTACATGAAAACTTTTTTGAAAATTGTGTTTTTCTCAAAAATTACTCTAACGATTTTGATTAGAATGCCGCGTATTAAACATCTTTACATTGCAAATAAAATGTACATCGTGAATTTCTTGGGAATAGGCCCTGATATCCTCCATTCTATTTGACCTTTGCATCACTTCTAAACAGTAAGAAATATACAAAAATTTACTATATAAATTTTTCTCAAACGGAAGCCCTCATTCGCTTCATAACTCTTCTCATTTACTTCTGATCGCATAACGACATCTTTTAAAATATTTGACAATCATTTTAGTTTAGTGTACTCTCTTATTTCTCTACTACTTAGGTACTAAATAATAGATAAGAGTATTTCTGCTAATGTTTATCTAGATTAGCATGAAATAGATAGAAGAAGAATATTTTGTAAGAGCCGTTTATTTGCATAAGATATAGAGAGAGTCATGTGAATGTAACATATCGGATTTTTTCTTCGAAACGGCTGATCACAGAAGAAAATGCTATTATACGTTTTAATTCGTAATGCTTCTCTAGATATTAGAAACAAATTAATAGGTTCCTTCCACTCTGTATGAAAATGTCAATTGTTGGTCAAAAATCGTCTAAATAAAAAATCTGGTGTGTTCCATTCACATGACTTTCTCTAGCTGTTCCACAAACAAACTTTCGTTATACAAGATTATTCTTTTATCTACGTCACGCTAATGAAGTTAAAACATTGCAAGAAATGGCCTTATTACTTGCTGCTTTGTAAGTAAAAGAGAATACACTAGGTTAAAGCGATAGTCAAATCTTTTAAAAATTGGTCGCTAAGTGAAACAAATGAAATTTGGTTCTCTTTGCTTGCTAGAAGTAAACAAAAGAGAGACGAATAAATGTTTCCCGTTTGAGAAAAGTTTAAAACTGAAACCAATAGCTCAGTATATCTCAAAAACTGTTAACACTACAAAAAATGTATATGACATAAATTGTATATTTCAATGAGATTTACCTATTTAGTTTGTTTTACTTTCTCTGTACTTCTATGTACATAGTGTATAGAGAAGGTATTGCATTTCACCCCAAAATTGGCTTGTGAGATTTCACCGGAAATATACGTTTTAGGGTCTCCTGTATCCAGGAAAGCATTTTTAGAAAAAGGTCCATGTGTGTCCGTGTATCTGTGAACACGATAGCTCAAGAACGAAATTTAGGTAAAATACCAAACTTCGTATTTAAGTTTAGTATCTCCTAGGAATGCGAAACAAAGATTTTGAGAAAAGTCCCCCCAATCAAACTACCCTTTACATGGAAACATTTCAATTTTTTTATTTTCTCAAAAAAACTCTAACAATTTTAATTAAAGTGCCGTATATTAAATATATTTATATTGCAAATAAAATGTATGTCTTCTTGAATTTTCTGGGAATAGCCTTTAAAGACCTCTTTATTCCTAATGAATTTTTCTGATTTTGTGTAACGGTAAACCGTAAGAAATAGACAAAAACTTACTACATAAAAAATGTAGATCACGATAAAACATACAACTTATGTCATACATTTTTTTCGTGTAATTGACCATGTCTGAGATATTCCTTGTTATTTGTTTCAGATTTAAAATACTTAAACTTTTCTCACACGGCATGTTGTAAACTCCTGGTATTGCATTGAAACGGATTTCAACCACATGGCAACCAGCTTTTAAAAGCTTTAACTATCACTTTAGTCTAGTATATTCCCTTATTTCTCTTTTATTACAAGGAAGCAAGTATTTAAATAAATTACTAATATTTATCCTAATCATCATAAAGTAGAAAAAAGAATATGCTTTTTAACAATAATCTGTTACAGCGACGTAGAGAAAATCATGTGAATGGAACGCATACGATTTGTTGCATATATCTTGCGGTTTATCAGTTATAAAAATGTTACACAAAATCATTCAGAATGAAGATGTCCAGAGGGTATTCCCACAAAATTTAATGCATACATTTCGTTTGTCATAAAAACATTTTGACACTTGACATTGTAATAAAAATCGTTAGAGCTATTTTTGAAAAAAATAAAAAATTTCGAAAACTGTTCCATGTAAAGGATAGTTTGGGGGGAATCTTCTTGAAAATCTTCGTGTCGCATCCTTGGAAGTTTAGAATTAGCCCGTAAAAACCCTGTAGGGCAAGTTCCTCTTGGCTGACAAGGTGGCTGTTCTGGCAATCCGGCGGAGTCAGTCCAGGATCAGTTCTCTGCGATCCTTGGCCGCTGTCGTCCAGTTGTGTCCAAAGTGAAGCTTCAGATAGTCTGTCCATCTTTCTTTTCCGTCGACTTATGCTCCTTTGGCCAGTTCTTGGATCCCAGGCTGTCGTCTTGTGTGCCCATCTGTTGTGATCCATTATCATGACGTGGCCCGCCCACTTCCATTTGACGTAGGTGGTTAATGTTGCGTCTTTGAGGCCTGTCATCTTGCTCAGTTCTCAGTTGCGGATTCTGTTACGGAGGCTGACGCCTATTACTTTTCTCTCCAACTTCCTTTGACACTGATTTAACCGACTTTTTGTTTTTAAGCTATGCTGCCACAGACAGACGGACACACGGACATGTTTAAAAACTCTAATGTGTTCCATTCACATGACTTTCTCTACATCTCAGTAACAAATTATTGTTGATAAGCTTATTCTTCTAACTACTTCATGCTAATCGAGATAAGCATTAGCAGAAACAGTCTTATTACTTGCTTCCTTTAAGTAGAGACGAAATAAGGAAATACATTACACTAAACTAACAGTCACAAGTTTTAAAATGTGGTTGCTATGGTACTGAAATCTGTTTATTTGCGTGGCCAGGAGTTGACAAGTTCCTGTAAAAGAAAATTTTAAGTATTTTAAATCTGAAACTAATGATAAGGAATATCTCGAAAACGATCAACACCAACAAAAAAATTATATGACATAAATTGTGTGTTTTAAGGAGCACTACATTTTTTGTGTAATAAGTTTTTGTCTATCTCTTACAGTTTACCAGTTACGCAAAATTCAGCAAAATTAATCCAGAATAAAGATGTCTTTAGAGGCTATTCCCAGAAAATTCAAGATATGCATTTTATTTTCCATATAAATATCTTTAATATATAATATTTTAAACAAAATCGTTAGGGCCATTTTTGAGAAAATCAAAACTTTCGATTTTTTTTCATGTAAAGGGTAATTTGGTGTGGGGGATATTTCTCAAAATCTTTGTGTCACATCTCTGAAAGATATTAAATTTAAATACCAAATTTGAAGAGGGAAATAAGGGAGTAGCATAGGTTAAAGTATTAGTCAAAAGCTGGTTGCTAATTGAAGTTCCTTTGTTTGTGTGGACAAGAGTTAACAATTTCCCGTATGAGTATTCTAAAGCTGAAACCAACAACAAGAAATATCTAAAAAAAAAACGATTCACTCTTCGCAAAAAATGTATGTCATAAATTTTCTGGTTTAAGGACCTCTACATTTTCTGTTAAGTAAGTTTTTGTCTATCTCTTACGGTTTACTAGTTATGCAAAATTCCGTAAAATTTGTCCAGAATAAAGTAGTGTCAGAGGCTATTCCCAGAAAATTCAAGAAATACGTTTATTTTTCTTGTACATATCTTTAATATGCGGCATTTTATTCGAAATCGTTATAGCAATTTTGGTGAAATCAACATTTTCGAAATTTTTTCCATGTAAAGAATAGTTTGGAGTGGAAAATGTTTTCTCAAAATCTTCGTGTCGTATCGCTGGTATTTTACCGACTTTTTATTTTGAGATATTGTGTCCAGACACAACGCCACACTCACACTGACCTTTTTCTAAAATGCTTTTTCTGGATACGGGGACCCTAAAACATGTATTTGCGGTGAAATCTCTGTATCGAACTTTTGGGTGGAACATAATACTTTCTTTACCCACTATGTGCATTGTACATATTGGCTAGAGAGAGTAAATTTTGCAGTGTTGGAGTGGCTGATGTGAGGTTGAGATGAAAGGTGAACACTCCAATAAAATTGATGACGTGCGATGAGACATTAGCCACTCCAAGTAGCAAACCAGAGCAGAACAAACAAATTGCCTTCCCCCGAGGGACGAGCTGTATGGCACGTGCCAGCAAACTCGCTCTCACCCACCGGCAGTCGCATCCCCTACCTCTCATCCTTCCTTACTTTTTACTCTCTCTACCACGTACTATATACATAGTATATAGAGAAGGTATTGTAATGCACCTACAAATTCCAAACCTAGATTTCACCGGAAATACATGTTTGGGACCCCCCGAGTCCGAAAAAAGTTTTTTTTAAAAATAAGGTCCGTGTGTATGTGTCTGTGGGCAGCATACTTCAAAAACCAAATACCAAACTTGATATTTAAGTTCAGTATCTTCCAAGGATGTGGCACAAAGATTTTCAGGGGGCCCCAACCATGGAAAAATTTCGAAAATTTTGATTTTCTCAAAAATGGCTCTACGATTTTTCTTAAAATCTATTATATTTAAGATGTTTACAGGAGAAATAAAATGTATATCTTGTTTTTTCTGAGAATAGCCCCTGAAGATCTCTTTATTCTGGATGAATTTTTCTCTTTATTCTGGATGAATTTTTATTGATTTTGCATAACTGGAGGTCGCCCTCCATGGTGTAATGGTTACCATGATAACTTCATGTACCCAAGTTCGCGGGTTCAGATCCGGCGGAGAACGATGAATTTTTTCCGAGTGTAAAAATCCTTGGCATGGCTTCCTTCGGAAGGGAAGTAAAGCCGTTGGTCCCGTGTCGTATAACCTCAAGTCTGATAGAGAGGCCTCTGAACAAAATTACCCGGTCTTTCACGCCCAATTTAGAATGGGATGGTGAGAACCACAGTAGTAAAAGAGCGTCCATAAGTAACACGCCATTTACTTTTTTACGTAACTGCTAAACCGTAAGAAATAGAAGAAAAAAACTTGATACACAAAAAATGTAGAGCTCCTTATAAAACACAATTTATGTCTTAACATTTTTTTGGAGTTGGCCGTTTTCGTGATAGTCGTTATTGGTTTCAGATTTAAAGTATTTGAACTTAAATTTTACAGGAACTTGTCAACTCCTGGCCGCGAAGAGAATTGCTTTCAATCCCATAGCAACCACATTTTAAAACACGTGACTATCAGTTTAGCCTAGTGTATTGCCCTTATTTCCCTTCTACTTATAAGGAACTAAGTAATAAAACCATTTCTGCTAGTGTTTATCTCGATTAACATGAAGTGGATAATAAGTGGAAAATAAGCTTACTAAAAATAATGTGTTATGGAGATGTAGAGAAAGCCATGTGAATGGAACACATCAGATTTTTACTTTCTGTGCCACGTACTTACGGTAGATAGAGTATTGTGTCCATGTAAAAATGAGACGTTGAAATTACACTAGAAATACGTGTTTTTAGAGTCTCTGAATAAAAAGCTCTGATGTGTTCCATTCGCTATCTCTACATGACTTTCCCTACATCTCTGCGACTAATTATTGTTAAAAAGACTATTCTTCTATCTACTTCATGATAATCGTGATAAACATTAGTAGGAATGGTCATATTACTTCCTTATAAGTAGAAGGGAAATAAGGGTTCACACTAGACTAAATCGTTAGTCAAGTATTTTAAACGCTGGTTGCTTTTGATTGAAATGCGTTCTCTTTTCCTGACCAGAGTCGGCAAATTGCCTATGAGAAAAGTTTAAGCATTTCAAAATTAAAGCAATAACAAGCAATATCTCGTATATTACTATCTCTACAAAAATATAAATACGACATAAACTGTGTGTAATAACGAGATCTACATTTTTGTGTAGTAAGCTTTTGTCTATCTCTTACGGTTTACCAGTTGTGCAAAAATAGTTCAGAATGAAGAGGACTCCAAGGGCTATTCCCAAGAAATTCAGGATATACATTTTATTTGTTAACATCTTTAATATACGTAATTTTAATAGCATGCATAAGAACCATTTTTGAGGAAAACAAAGGCTTCGAAAAATGTTCCATGTAAACGGTAGCTGGGGGTGGGGGGACTTTCTGAAAATCATCATGTACCATCTTTGGATGATACTGAAATTAAATACAAGTTTGGTATTTAACCAACATTTTATTTGTAATTTATTTTGTCCACAGACAGACAGGCAGATAGATTTACACACGCACACAAACACACATACATACACAAGCTTGGGTGGCTTTCTAATTTTTTTCTGAGAACCGTAGAACATGTATATTTGCTGAAATCTTGAGTCGAATTTAAGGTGGAACATAATAACTTCTCTATCTAAATTGTACATTTTATATATGTGCTAGAGAAAGCAAAAATCAGTTTTTTTATATATCTTTATTCCACGAGAATGTATGACAGTAATAGTTGGTTACTTGTAAGCTGTGTAGAGTAGCTTATTTACGATCTAGTTTCACATAACTATGTGAAATGAAAGAGGGCATTGAAACAATTAGTTATCTTCCGAAATCCTTTTTGTGGGCATAATGTGTTTGCAGACATTGGCAACGTTGTTATGGTCAAGGTAGGACAGTGTGACAACCGGTTTCCCAGCATATTTGAACTGGGAAGTGGAGGGACTAGAGGTTTTGTTTTCCACAAAATTCTTAAACCAAACAAATACCACAAGCGAAAGAAAACCTGTATGCGCAGACCTAATTCTGGTTTTGAAAGGGGTGGTGCCACTACCGCTCCTAGCTACCGATTATTTTCCGCTGTAAAATTATCAACATGTGCGTTTTTATGTACTCGAAAAACGTCAAGTATCTCCACAGAAAATCAACATGTCAAATAATGAAAGATAGAAACTAGGTTCCGAATAATGAGAACTGTAAATTTAAATTAATCTGATGACTTCCCTTCCATCCGATATAAAAGAACTGAAGCGTTTTCTCTATTTATTTGTTTGTTTATTGTTTCATTTGTATAGGCCCCTTTAAGGGGTTACTAAAGTACTAAGGGATACAAGTGTCCGAAATTAATTTCTGCTTACTCTACTGTCAAGGTATACAGAGTAGAGAAAATATAAGAGGCATAGCTATGGCGGAGTTTAAGGGGGTTGAAACCCCCCTTGAAAAAGTGTATATAGTAACAGCAAACTTTAATATTAATTACTGCACCTTAATCTGTGAATATAAAATCTACTTTTTTTTAATAGTTAAGCTCAGGAAGAATTTATATTTTTCATTTTAATTCATTCAAAGTGTTTTAAAAACCTGTGCCTGTGTATACTAGATTAGCATTCACAAATATCACATGTGATTTTTCTTTGTCTCATTTGTATAGCCCTCTTTAACTGCTATAGTAACATCGAGGGCTTTTTAAGCTGTGAAACAACTCTATATTAATTGTAGATTATGGACTTCGGATTAATCATATGATATCATTAAACATAGGCACATTCATTCCCACATTCATACTGCCAGACTCTGTGGGGAATAGGTAATAATTCTGGTTAAAGATTATTTCACTGTCCCATCCAGGTATCGAACCCGGAACCTCCGGATGAGAAGTCAGCTCGTTAACCACTCGACCACGGAGGCAGTCATTTATAGATTTTGTATCTAGTACTTTCTTCTTTTAATTTGTATTTCGTTTATTTATTGAATACGAAACATTGCATTCGTTTTAAGAGTTAAAATACATATTTCACAAACAATACATATATTAAAGTTATTTACATAAATAAGATTGGAGTGATGGTACCAGTAAATATTTGTGAACAACATACCCCAAAAACAACAATTCACACAAATGATGTAAGTTACAGAATGCCGAATAGCGCGTATTGTTTGACATATGTAACAATTTGTTAATTTGTAACAAAATCTTACAGTGTAGCCCCGAATGTATAGTAACCAGCCTTTACAAGTTTCTGTTCTTCTGCATATATCCGTTACATATCATTGAAGGTATATGTGAAGTAATTTTCAAAATGATTTGATTTAAAATAAAGCGTTAAGTGTAGGTATGACTGAAGCTTCATGGAAAAAGTAACTTTTTAAATTTTAATTCCATAAAATAATTTAAACATTCCTGAATACAAAAAATGTATAGTTGGGTATAGGGCATTTTTAAATGACTTAGTAAAAGTATTAGAGGTGAAACTGTACTGGACTCGGCAAGAAAAACTTCAGTTCGACGAGATCTCATTTGCAGCATGCAAAATAGAAACGAAGTTGTGCAGAAGTAATCCAGGAATGCAAGAAGAAAAGGACAGAGAAGGCAGAAGCAGTGGAGAGAAAAAGGAAAGCTGGTCCCAACCTACCAACATAGTGGATTTTAATGTGACCCATGCATTCAAATCTTTCCTTGCTTTCTCGCTATATGTTCGACAGTTTTCTTCCTGTCAAGTGCTCCTTGTGGACGTTTTTCTGTCCACAAATAAAATTTGCTGTACATGTTCACAGAGGGACAATGAATAAGAATAGTATGTTTTACTGTCAGATTATTTAAGCATATGTTTTCAATTAACAAACACAAAAATTATATTTTTATGGCAAAAAAAATATTCATTACTTTAAAAATTGTTGGTGCTTAAACCAAAGAACACACAGAGAAATGTACGGCAATTTAAAAAATTGGATGTATTAACCTACAGTTAAAAAAATAGACCGAAAATTTAATTATTTTGTCTCAAGGGACTTTTTTGTGACGTGACTAAAATATAAACAAATTTGATCGTAACTTCCAAGCAATTAGAGCAAAAGGGTTGAAATTTGCAGCGTAACTTACATTATATTACATCTGTGGTATAAATTTAAAAAGTTAGCGTTATTATTTGGAATTTTAAACTTTCAGTCATACATGTCCTTAAAGCAACAAATAACCAACATTAATGTAATAAATAATAATTATTGGGTTTCAGCAAGCTGAATATATGGTTTTATCAGAACCACCTAGCACTGAACTCAACTTATGCAACCTGCAATACAATGTTCGACACTTTGCATACCGCTCACGGCGTAACCCGCATCCTTTAGTACTGCGGTTTCAAAATGAAAGCAGCACTGCTCGTCTATCTACACTTTTCTTCAAGCCTTTCAATATAAAGCAATGCTTTTTTTTTTTTTTTTTTGGTCTCGATACGTTTTAGCCTTGCGAAAACATGAAATTAAAATTAATCTATCAAAACCTCAACATTTTACTATCCCACGTACGTAGTGGATAGAGAAGATATTGTATTCCACCAAAAAGATTCGATAATGCGATTTCTCCAAGGTACATGTTTTGAGGGGGAATGGAGTTATAGAAAAAGGCATGTGTCAGTGTCTGATCCGCATGTCTCAAAAATAAAGAGTCCATTAAATACCAAACTTGTATTCTAGTACAGCGACTTCCAAGGATGCAAGAATTAAATTTTAATATCCTAGTTCATTTTGGGGAATTATATAGGAATCGAATTCAATATCTAAAAAATCTGAATATTCATAACTTCAATATAGTTTATATAAACACGCGGATAAATGCATGAAACTAAGGTTATAAATAAACAATAACCTCTGCTTATGAACTCGGAAATGATTACCGTACAAATTAACAAGTCGTTAACACATAAACATAAACAAACACTTAAAATTAATTTAAAAAATCCTCCAGAGGGAAATAATAAATTATGGTAACAAATTACAAAACATTTATTGGCTATTGTAATTGTTATTCATTAATCAAAAAGGGAGTTCACTTAGTTTGGGCACAACAAGCAATCGTTATTTTACTCCAACAAATTCTCGATCTTTACTAAATTTTGTAAACAAGGGTTTACTAAGCTCTGAATAAACAATAACGTTTATAACATCAATAAATCGAGCAACACCATCCATCCCAGTCAGCAAATATCGCTTCAAACATCCATTGACGAACGAATTTGATCGTGCTCGGGCATTCTGGATTACCCGCTCTACTCATAAATTTTGATGGTTGCATATGCAGCAGGGCTCACGTTGCGCCGCCTTGGTTTCCCTTCTCAAGTTCAAATACTGCACGCCACTACGAAAGTGGGTTAATACGTATGGTAAATTTCCATCAAAGACATTTTTTGGGACATTTTATAGCAGCTTCTTGGATGGTAAGTTTGATTACTCAAAGGATCGTATACAACATTTCAACACTGTACAGGGTACAGTTCATTGTTGGCAGCCGTCTGAACTGATCAGGGTGTCAGATGCGATTGAAAATGGAGAAAACCGAACTTCATGCTGTTATTAAACAATTTAATTTGAGGGTTGGACTGGCGCACAAATCAAATTGGATGAAGTTCACGTGGGTTCTGCATCATCATTGAAGACCATTTACTTTTGGTATTAATGAATTTAAATGTGGTCGGTCACGCACCGAAGAGTATCGCTCTCCGGCCGTCCATCTGAGGTCATCACACAGGGAACCCTGACAAACTCCATGACATGGCAATGGAAGAATACGGAATAAAACTTCGTGAGATTGCTGAGACAGTAGGCATATCAAATGAGCGAGTGCATAACAACCTGCACGGAGAATTGGTTATGAAGAAGCTATGTTCGAGGTAGGAGCTTCGACTGCTCTCAGCCGACCAAAAGCGCACCCGGGACAACATTTCAACACAATGTCTGGCGATATTTAAGCGCAATCTGCAAGGTATTGCAACTGTTGATGACACCTGGATCCATCATTACATATCAGAGTAAAAATGACAGTCAAAACAATGGATAAACGCTGCTGAAATTGCATCGAAAAAGCAAAGACCATTTTGTCAGCTAATAAGCTAACTGCCACTGTTTTTTGGGGGATTCCCAAGGAACAATTCTCATAGGCTACTTGGAAAAAGACAGAACCATAACTGTGTCGTATTATGTTTCATTGTTGGACCGTTTGAAACTTGAGTTGGCTTAAAAAAGACCAAGGTTGATGGTACGCAAAAAAAGTGATCTTCCATCAGGATAATGCACCGTCTCACATCACATGGCTTCTGTACATCTCTGTAACAAATTGTTGTTAAAAACTTATTTTTCTATCTAGATTATTCTAATCGAGATAAACATTAGCCGAAATTGTCATTATTTAGTCCCTGTAAGTAGAAGGCAAGAAATCTAATGTGTTCCATTCACATGGTGTCCTCTAACTGTCCGGTAAACAAACCTTTTATTCAAAAGATTAATCTGTTATCTACAGCATGCTAATCAAGATAAACATAAGTAGAATTAGTCTTATTTCTAGTTCCTTGAGGAAAGGGGAATGGAAATAAGGAAATGCACAAGCTAAAGCGATAGTCTCGTCTTTTAAAAGTCGATAGCTTAGTGAAACAATTTTAAATTCCAATCTCTTTGCTTTCCAGGAGTAAACAAGGCTGTTTTCCCGTTTGAGAAAAGTTTTAGTCGCTAAAATTGAAACGGAATATCTCGAAAACGGTTAACTCTACAAAAAAATGTACATAACATAAATTGTGTGTTTTAATGTAATCCACATGTTTTGTGTAGTAAGTTTTTGTCTATCTCTTACGGTTTGCCAGTTACACAAAAGTCATCCAGAATTGAGAGATCTTCAGAGGCTATTCTCAGAAAATCAAGATATATTTCGTTTGTCATAAAAAATATCTTAAACATACGGTATTTTAACCAAAATCGTTAGAGCCATTTTTTAGAAAGTCAAGATTTTCAAAAAATGTTCCATGTAAAGAGTATTTGGAGGTGTGGAGATTTTCTTGAAACGTTTTGTGTCGCATCCTTGGAAGACAAACACCAAGTTTGGTATTTAACTGTCTTTTCCTTTTGAGCTATGCTGCCCACAGACACACGCGCAACACACACACATATATAAATACACACAGACAGACACATAGGTAGGTACATAGTACGTAAGAGAAAGTAAAAAATGTATGAATTGTGCTTTGAATTGCTTCATAATCCACTATATTCACCAAACGTAGCACCAAGTGACTTTTCCTTGTTCCATAGCTTGGTGGGAGGAAATTTTGATCAAAGAGGAAATAATAATCACAGTCAACGAGTATTGTGCGGAGTTTGACAGAACGGGATGAAAAAGCTGAAGGATTGCTGGACCAAATGTATATTCCTCAAAGGAGACTAGGTATCTCGAGAGGTAAGGTGAATTGTTTACGAAACAAAACTTTTCCTTGCTTTTCTTTAACAAACTACCTCATATCTACGTGGTAGAGAAAGTAATAAATTGCACACACAACACTGTCCATAACAAAGCACAAATGCTACTATTTTTGACTCAGAATGATCTCATATATGTTTTATGTAACTTGGATATCCAATAGCTAAGGTTGCGATATTGATCCTACTGCTTTATAATACAGCACGTCAAGTGCAGATACGTAAGCAGCCAATCACAGACAAGAACGAGCATCTCAGCGGGGGAGCAGTAAGCAGAGGAAGATTCCTATTGTTGTTGAGTTCATGATAATGGCATCACAGCAGGGAATGTTTAATTGGTAATAGGATTCTGTGAATAGTTCACATATATGTGACTCATAAATTAAACTAACCTGTATCCTTTAAAATTACGTCATTATTTTCTCTGCCTTCTAAATATAGTAGTAAGAAAAAGTACTGCATTTCACCCAAAAATAGATGTCGAGATATCGAATTTTTAGTAGAATGCGACAACTTCTCTGTCTAAAAGCTTTATGAAGCAAAATTAGAAGATGATAAACCTGGTTACTCTTAAGGATATCCATCTGTGAAAAATACCATCATTTGCCCTAATTTACCAATAAGAAATTTATTATTAAACAGTATGAATCTATTACATTAGTAATATGCAGCTTTTATAGTTGGATCATTTGTGAAAATATCTGATCTTTCCGTTCACATGACTTCTCTAACTATACTGCAACAAACTATAGTTACAAAGCTTATTCTTCTACTTCATGCTAATCGAGATAAACATTAGTATAATTAGCCTCTTTACTTATTTTCAGGTATAAGGGGAATAAGGATTAAAGCATAGTTAAATATTTTGGGGTGTCATTGTTTTATGGCATTAAAATTAGATTCTCTTGGCATGGCCAGGAGTAAAACAAAATAAGAAAGAATGACGAATTCCCACATTATAAAAATATATGTTTTGGAAAATGTAAAAAATAATATATATATATATATATATATATATATAACGTGACTAAAAACCATAGCAGATATATACAAAATGTAGATCTCGTTAAAGCACACATTTTATGTCAGATAATTTTTTTAACTATCTCCTAGATATTCCATATATATATAATTTTTCATGAAACTATCTTAAGCGTATTTTGAGAAAATGAAATTCGAAAAATGCTCCATGTAAAAGGTAGTTTGTGGTTGGGATTTTCTTGAAAATCTTTGTATAGTATAATTGGAACTAGCTGAAATTATAATCAAATTTGATATCTAATCGACTTTCGTGTTTGAGCTATTCTGTTCACACACATGTACAAAAATGAAAAAAAAAAAAAAAAAAAAAAATTCAGGATCTTGTAACATTTATTTCCGGTGAGATCTCGATAGAAAACGTAATCAAACATAATTACTCTACGTAAATTATGCATCTACTGGCTTTAGTAGTTACAGACATCATCGCTCCTAAGACAGCTTGCCTGCAGTAGGTAACGTAGGCGTGTATTGCACAACGCAGTTCATCAAAGGTAAGAAATGTTGCCGCCATGTTGAAAACCGAATATGTACTGCTCATGTGAAATTCTGCAAGAGGATCCTCCCTTTAGGACCGCTATTGGATCGTCACTACCACGGTCAATAAGGAAAGCAACCAATCAGAGAGCAGAGCTTCAAGCACATGCAACAGGGACCTACGTGGGATTTGTTAACCGCTGCTCAGTTTTCGTCTGGATCTGGAATGTATTATGAAGTGCCCAGGTAATGAGCAAGTATTCAAATAAAATATAAATCACACTGTCAAGGCTCTCTTTACCAACTAAAACTTGTTACTCCTTATGCTTCTCTTAAAGAAATCCTTAAAAACAGTCTGATGTGTTGTATTCACAAGCTTTTTACTACCTCTTCTGCAACAAATTACTCTTATAAAAGCTTACTCTTGTATACATTTCATGTTAACCGAGATAAAACATCAGTATTTTCTGGTAGGAAGGTATTAAACCTCTTTATTTGTTTCCAGATACAAGGTCATTAAAGGAATATATTAAGCTAAAGCGGTATTCAAATATTGTAAATGCTGGTCGCTATGTAATAACATTTAAATTCCTCTCTGCTTGCATGACCAGGTTAGAAAAATGAATGACAAATTCTCTTTAAAAAAATATAAGTATTGGGACATTTAAACAAAACGACAAGGAGTATTAAAAAAAAAAAGATTTGACGCAATTTACCTATACACCTATACATATATTTTGTGTAGTAAGTTTTTTATATTCCTCACGGTTTACCAATTATGCAAAAGTCATCCAGAATGAAGAGTTCTTCAGAAGCTATTCCCATAAAATTCAAGATAAATATTTTATTTATCCTGAAAATCTCTTAAACATGTATTTTAATCAAAACTATTAGTCATTTTTTAAAAAATCAATATATTTGAAAATATTTCCATTTAAATGTTAGTTGGGGGGGGGGGCGATTTTCTTGAAAAACTTCCTGAGACATTCTTGGAAGGTGGTAAACTTAACTATCTAGTTTGATTTTTGCCCTAATTTTAGTTATGCTGCCCCCCCCCCCACACACACACACATACACTGTCGGTTTGGGTGACTCAGTTAATAAGGGTGCTAGCTTTCTAATCCCAAGGTCGCGGTATCGGCCCAGACCAATGCTTTAATGTGTGCTTAAAAGTGACAGCCCCATAACAGCAGATTTACTGGCGTGAAAAAGAACTCTGTGGGACGAAATTTCGTACCCGGCAGCTCTTATATGATCCTGGGAATTGAGAACTCTATTAAGAAACAACAAAAAGGGTCCTTTTCTAAATATGTATTTTGTTTTAATTCAGAGGACCCCAAAACGCGTAATTCCAGTAAAAATTTTGGGTAGAATGCAGTAACCTTCTCTGCTTACTATCTATGTGGTAGTGAAGGTAAAACGTTATTATTCTTCTCACGTTACGGCACTGACGATAAATGTTTGAATAGAAATAATAAGTCAAACGTTTGGTGTAAATGAACATGTACAGGAATATGTGTTTCATTCCCAATATTTTCTCTAACCACTATTGTTTCTCTACTAGGAACTATTGTTATAAAGGCTTAGTCATCTATTTGTTTCATTCCACTTCCTGTCAATTTGCAGAAATGGTTGCTGCATCAAATATTCGATAAATACTCTAATCTGTTAACAAAGCAAATGTTTTCAGTTCATACGGAATAAAGAAGGATGTCATAGTCTTAAAGGTTATGGGAGGGCACTTAAAAGAAATAAAAAAAGCACACACTATGAAAATAGACAGTTACAGACACTATAAAATTAGTATCTACATTTTACTCCAATAAGTTTGAAACATATATAATACCTACATACAAAGCCTGCGTTTCTAAACCAAGGTTCACCAGAAATACAGGTTTTATCCATGTATGTATGTGCGCGAGCGCGCGCGTTTGCGTGCGTCTATGAACAATATGACTCAAAAAGGAAATTCAGTATAATACTACACTTGATATTTAAGTTCATTATCTTTCAAGGATGTGACATGATTTTCAAACTAATTTTTACTGGAAAAATGTAATTAAAATAGCAAATACTTGTTTTTAATTTATTTGCATGAAAAATAAAATGTAGCCCACCTGGGTAGTGTGGTGTTAGCGTGTCTGTCTCATGTTCAACAGGTTGTGAGTTCGAATCTCGCTTAGGGTGAGTTACTCGGATATTTTTTTTTTTTTTTTTTTTCGAGGTTTTCCCTTATCCTGAGAAGACGAATGTCGAGTAACTTTGAGATCCATGGACCCCTAAATAATTTGAGAATCATTTCACTAATTTCATTCATCGTCCGATATGACCAACCAGGTTAAAGGACATTAAGCTAAAAATAAATAAATAAAAAAAATGTATATATTGCTGTGAATAGCCTGTTAGACATCTTCATTCGGAAAGGAATGTCATATAATCTTTTGCAACTGGTAAACCATAATTGATAGTTAAAAATATTATAAACATATCTGATGTGTCCATTTGCATGACATACTCTGCAACAAAGTATTCACACAAAAGCGTACCTATAGGCTCTAGAGAATTAGGGGATACATTAGATTAAAACGATAGTCGCATCTTGTAAGAGCTGGTCGTTATGTGATTACTTTGAAATTTGGTTCTCTTTGTGAGCCCAGAAGTAAAAAAAGAAAAACGAGTGATAGCTTACCATTTTAGAAAATTGCCTTTAGATGAGTATTGGTAAAGTTAAATCAATAAAATGAATATCTCGCAAATAGTTAACTAAAAATGTATTTGATATAAAGTGTGAACTTTAACGAGATTTATACTTTTTGTTTAGTACGATTTTGTCAATCTCTTACATTTTACCAGTTATGCAAAATTTAGAAATGAGAGGCTATTCCCAGAAAATTCAAGATATACACCTTTACATTTTGCTTGTCATGAAAATATCTTAAAAATGTATTCCAATCAAATACATTTTTGAGAAAAGCAATATTCTCGTCAAATATTCCATTTAAGTTGTAGTTGAGAATGGGGGTATTTTTCTTGAAAATCTTCTGTTGTATCCTTTATATATCCCCCCCCTAAAGAAACGAACAAACAAAAAACAGAGATCACTTTTAAAATATTTGATCAATGATTTAACTCAGTACATCCTCTTATTTCCCTTCTACTTGCAAGGAAATAAGTAATAAAACCATTTCTGTTTGTCTCAAATGGTATGAAGGATAAGAAGAATAGATAAGCTTTTGTAAGAATAGTTTGTTGTACTTGTAGAACAGGTAGATAAAGCCATTTGAATAGAGCACATTCAGATTTTAAAGTTAGATATAATAGTTATTTGTGATACAAGAGTGTGTGTAAAGTCGTCTCTTTACTTTCTCTACACGTACTATGCACGTAGGGTATATAGAAGGTATTGTAATGCACTAAAAAATTCGATAGCGAGATTTCGCCGGAAATACAAGTTTTGTAACCCCAAAACAGCATTTTTGGAAAAAGATCCGTGTGTGTGTCTGTGGGCAGCATAGCCCAAAAACGAAAAGCCCATTAAATACCAAACTTGGTATCTAAGTTCAGTATCTTCCAAGATTATCGCCCTCGTGGTGTAATGGTTACCGTGCTGACTTCATATACCCATGGTCGCGGGTTCAAAGCCAGCGAAGAACGATGCATTTTTTCGGAAGGGGTCCCGTGTCGTAGATTTACGGCACGTAAAAGAACCTCAAGCCTGATAAGAGAGGCCTCTGAGCAAAATTACGCGGTTTTTACGCCCAGTATAGAATGGGACGCTGAGAACCACAGCAGTTAAAGAGCGTCCATAAATAACACGTTATTTACATTTAAGGATGCGACACGAAGATTTCCCGCTCCGACTGCCCTTCACATGCAACAAATTGGCGAACATTTTGATTTGCGCAAAACGTTTTGATTAAAATATTTACCCGACAAATAAAATGTATATCTTGAATATTCTGGGAATAGCCTCTCAAGACTACTTTATTCTGGGTAAATTTCCGGAATTTTGTATAACTGGTAAATCGTAAGAGATAGAAAAAAACTTACACAAAACTTACACAACTAAGAGTGTAGAGCTCGTTAAAACACACAATTTGTGTTCTGTACATTTTATTTGTGGAGTGGATCGTTTTTGAGATATTCCTTGTTATTGGTTTCAGCTTTAAAAAACATGCTTTTCTCTTACAGGAATTTGTCAACTCCTGTCAATAGAAAGAAAGGAACTTCAGTCACACAGCAACCAGCTTTTGACTATTACTTTAACCTATGGTACTCCCTTATTTCTCTTCTACTTACAAGGAAGCGAGTAATAAGACTATTTTTGCTAATTTTTTTTTCTCACTTAGCATGAAGTAAATAGAAGCATAAGCTTTTAACAATAATTTGTTGCAGAAATGTCGAGAAAGTCATGTGAATACAACACATTAGGTTTTTTTAATCGAGAGTGGATTTTATGAGAATGGAGAAAATATTTTGCACATGTGTACAATGTGTTTAGCAGGGCAGTAAGAAATTATAATAAATATTAGAAAGAAGTTACCATTTTCACGCATATATACAACCATTATTTGTTTCCATTGATTAAATAAACAATGGAAATAATTGAATTAAAATGGTGATGACAATTCTGAGGTCTGAAGTAATTAGTTTGCTTATTACTTGTTTCAATAAGCACTGAATGATTACATATATAAAGCCCGCCTAGGTAGTGTGTGGCTAGCGTGTCTGCCTTACATTCAAGAGGTCACGAATTCGAATCTCGCTTAGGGTGAATTATCCGGATAAGGTTCTCTTCGGAGTTTTCCCTTATCCTGAGAAGACGAATGTCACCGATTTCTTTCATCGTCCGATTTTCATGCTGATAATGGTTGTTGTCTTTGCTTGGCAATTAGTTTTTGTTGTGTATGCATGTCGTTTCATAACAAAGTTTTGTGTTTTGTTACCCAAATCTCCCTCAGAGGCATTGAGAACGATGGAAGAAGCTTAAGCTGAAGCAGCGATGAAGAAAACTCAGGTGTATGAATGGCATAAGGTTTTCAGTCAAGATTTTCTAAGCTGAAGAAATTACTGTATCTACCTGTATTTGACAAGGACATTGGGACAGGCATATGGAAATGGCTTCCAGGAGTGCTTTCAGTCTCTTTACACGCTGTGACAGAAATGTGACATTGTCGAAGAGAATTACTTTGAAGGAAATGTTTGTATTTTTTTTTTTTTTTTATTGTAGCTTGATGTCCTTTAACCCGGTTGGCCTTACCGAACGATGAATGAAATCAGTGATATAATGCTCAAATGATCTCGGGGTGCATGGAGATTAAAGTTACTTGACACTCGTCTTTTCATATAAGGGAAAATCCCGTAAAAAACCTTTATCCGGTTAACTTACCCTAAGCGAGATTCGAACTCGCAACCTGTTTAATATGTTAACTTGTTTCTGTGTTATTTACACATTCCGGGAACTTTTTGAACTGTTTGGTTCATCTGGAAGATTTTGGAACATGCAGTCATAGTTCAGCGGAAATAGATGATGTAGCGAAGCTAGCTGTAGATTTGTTATCTAAAAGGTCTAAAGGTCGGAATTATGTTAATTTCAAAAGGTAGTGTTTGAAGAGAAATGCACTGAATACAAAAAAAGAAAATATATTCTTCTTGCATACTTCTTGGAGGAATCGAAGAATATTCTACGATATATTTGCCATGACAGCAACTGATTGTTACTTTTTTTTTTCAAAAACAAATAAGTAAATAAACAATAATTTGAATGCTTAATAGGCATTTATGTTGCATATTGTATCTTTTTCATGATGGTACGTAAAGTTAAAGCTTGCTATCTTTACGCTTACGTGTTATAAAACTTCACTTATTGCGTAAATTCAATCTTACGCACTAATTTTATGTACGATGTATTGTGCATAAAAATCTTATGTGTTCCATTCACATGACTTTCTCTACATCTTTGTACCAAAGTATTGTTAAACTTATTTTTATATCTCTTCATGCTAATCGAGATAAACATTAGCAGAAATGGTCCTATTACTTAGTTCATTGTAAGTAGAAGGTAAATACGGGAATACACTAGG
The DNA here is from genome assembly GCA_030762935.1 of Hymenopus coronatus. NCBI lineage: Eukaryota > Metazoa > Arthropoda > Insecta > Mantodea > Hymenopodidae > Hymenopus > Hymenopus coronatus. The sequence goes on along the minus strand of CM060897.1, from coordinate 20,092,133 downwards.
CTAAACCGACAGTCAAAGGTTTTAAATTATGGTTGCTCTGGGATGAAGTCCGTTTCTTTGCGTGGCCAGAAATTGACAAGTTCCCGCATGGCAAATGTTTTAGGTATTTTCAACCTGAAACTAATAACAAGAAATATTTCGAAAACGGTCAACTCCACGAAAAAAATGTACTGATATAAATTGTTTGTTTCAACGAGATCTACATTTTTTGTGGAGTAGTTAAAAAAATGTACTGATATAAATTGTTTGTTTCAACGAGATCTACATTTTTTGTGGAGTAGTTTTTATCCATCTATTACGGTTTACTAATTATGCAAAATTCTGCAAAATTCATCCAGAATAAACAGATTTTCAGAAGGTATTTCCAGAAAATTCAATATATACATTTTATTTGTGATGAAAATTGCTTCAATGTGTGGTATGTTAATCAAAATCGTTAGATCTAAATGTTTTCCATGTAAAAAGTAGTTGGATGTAGGGGAGGGGATTTTCTTGAAAATCTTCGTGTCGCATGCTTGGAAGATACTGATCCTAAGCATTAAGTTTGGTACTTAACGGACTTATCGTTTTTGAGCTATGCTGCCCATACGCACACAGACATTTTTATTTTATTTTTTTTTTTTTTGTAGGAGGTCCCAAAATATGTATTTCCGGTGACATCTCGGTATCGAATTTTTGGATACAATACAATACCTTCTCTATACACTATGCACATAGCACGTGTAGAGAAAGTAAAAATGTACTGAATACAAAGAAAATTTCCTTGCATACTTCTTGGAAGAATCGAAGAATATTCTACGATATATTTGCCATGACAGCAACTGATTGTTAATTTTTTATTAAAAATTAATAAGTAAATAAATAATATATTCAATGTTTAATAAGCGATTATGTATAAAGTTACAACTTGTTATTTTTACGCTAGCGCGTTATAAAACTTCACTCACTGCATAAAATTAATCTTACGCACTAACGTTACACATTATCAAGCAAAAAATTATTTTAACGACATTTGGGAGGAAGCTCATTGTGGGGCTCCGGTCGGAATAACGTGTAGAGGAGCCGGGGGAGGTAATGAAGAGAAGCCAGCAGAGGGAGGTACATATCCCCTTGTTGCTGGCACGCTGGGGCGAGTATATCTGCAGCAGCACCACCCCATGGCCACCACTTGCCTCCGACACGTCTCCCCTGCAACTAGAGGTCCTAACAAGCGATCGTGGTGGTGCTGACTGCTAATTTCTCCGCCGAACCCTACACAGGGATGTCGGCCAGCTCGACCAACGAGGGCTCCGGCACCAACGGCGGAGGTGATCTGGTCTACAGCTTCCACAACAACTCCACTGGAGGCGGCGGAGCTGGTGGTGGAGGCGGCGCAACCGATGAACTGGGCAACGCTACCTCGGTCAGGTAAGGAATCTTCAATATTTCCAACTTAACACTTTGTTTTTGAGCTGATGAGTGCGAAATTTGATTTGCGTAATGCGCTAAAGCCTGGTGCTCTGGCTCCCGGGTTCTATCCCACCCAAGAGGGTGCGGGCTTAAGACCCGGAAAGTGAGAAGCTGCCATATCTAGCAATCCCAGCCATAATAACTAACATTCCGGCTGGCCGCATCACCTCCCAGTATCGGCCCCAAGGTCGCGGGTTCAAACCCGGCGGAGGATGATGGATTTTTTCGGGCGTAAAAATCTTTAGCAGGTCTTCCTTCAGAAGGGAAGTAAAGCCGTTGGTCCCGTGGCGTAGATTTAAGGCACGTAAAAGAACCTCAAGCCTGATAGAGACCTCTTAGCAAAATTAAGCGGTCTTTCACGCCCAATTTAGAATGGGTCGCTGAAAACCACCGCAGTTAAAGAGCTTCCATAAATCAAACTCCAATTCAATTTTTCCCCGTATCGGCTGGAAGATGACTGTTTTTGCTTTGGGTAAGTGGGCGTGAGATCGGCAGTCATGTTGGTAGCCCCAGACTTGGAAGGGCTGTAGTGGCATGGGATTTTATAATGTGTGAAATTTGAAAAATCCACAATACCTATATAGACAAGATACCTTATTGAAATTTATACTCGTTACTTAGCGCACTAGCAGTAATACATTTTTTTTTCTTTTGCCCGCCTTACATTCAACCGGTCGGGAGTTTGAATCTCGCTTAGGGTGAGTTACCCAGATAAGTTTTTTTTTTTTTTTTTTTTTTTAATCATCGGGGGTTTCCCTTATTCTGAGAAGACAAATTTCGAGCAACTTTAAGTTCCATGGACCGCGAGATCATATGAGCATCATTTAACCAATTTCATTCATCGGTTGATATGACTAACCAGTTTAAAGGATGTTAAGCTACAGAAGAAAAAGATAGAAAGAAAGAAAAAGAAAAGTAGTGGATTTAGCCATTTACCATGCTTCAAAATTCTAGCTTGCACAGTTATTTTAATATATATCTTTTTACTTTCTATACCACGCACAATGTACACAATAGGTAGAGAAGGTATTGTATTCTATCCATAATTCGATGCCGAGATATCACTGGAAGTATATGTTTGAATCCATTCTTAGACAAAGATCCGGGTGCATTAATCTGTCTGCGAACAGCACGAAAAGTGGTTAAGTACCAAAATTGTCAACTAAGTACAGTGTCTTCCAAGAACAGGGATTTTCAGGAAAATTCCCCCCCTCAAACTACTCTTTACATTGAAAACATTTCGAACCTTGTGATGTTCTTAAAAGTGGCCAACGACTTTGTTTAAAATGCCATATATTAAATGCCTTCACATCACAAATAAAATGAATATCTTGAATTTTATCTTAAGTGCTCTTCATTCTGGATGCCTTTTGCATTCTGGTAAGCCGTAAGATATAGACTAAAACTTACTATATAAAATTGTAGATATCGATAAAACATACAATTTATATAAAAACTTTTTGCTTCTTCTTTTTTTAATCCCCAATACCTATACTATACTCAAACTTTTTTTGTTTGTATTTTGTATATTGTTTTTTGTTTGTTTATTCTGGTTATGCAAATAAAACGGAATTTCAAGCCATCCAAAAGCGATCAACTCTTAAGACATTGCTTTATTCCCTTATTCCTGTTGAAGCTATAGGAAAACATGTAATATGATCATATCTGAATATGTTTATCTTGATTTGCCTGAAGTATATAAAAATATAGAAATAAGCTTTTGTAACTGTAGTTTGTTGCAGATAGATAGAAAAAGTCGTGTGAATGGAACACATAAGATATTTACGGTCAAAATTTATTGTTCTAATAACATTGTTGCACACAGTGCATTTTTTAAAAAATATTTATATAAAAATTCAAGTTTTACAGCAAATGAGTTTGCAAATAGATCTATAATATACGATGTTTTATATTAATGCATAATTATTGTAGGCATGTTATTTCTATATCTACATATACTCTGTACATAGTGTATACAGAAGGTATTGCATTTGCACCCAAAAATTCAATACCGAGATTTCACCGGAAATACATTTTTAGGACCCCTGAATAAAAAAATTACTTTCTCTACACGTACTCTGTACACAGTGTATAGAAGTATTGTATTGCTACCAAAAATTCGATACAGAGATTTCACCGGAAATACCTACATGTTTTAGGGCCCTGAATCAAAAAACAAAACAAAAACAAAATGTTACTTTCTCTACACGTACCTACTGTATACATACTGTATAGAAAAGGTGTTATAATGCACCCAAAAACTCGATTCCGATATTTCACCCGAAATACATGTTTTAGGACCCCCTGAATCCAAAAAAGGCATTTTTAGAAAAAGGTCCGTGCGTATATCTGTATTTGTGCATGTGTGTGTATGTCTGTGGGCAGCATAGCTCAAAATCGAAAAGTCTGTTAAATACCAAACTTGGGGTTGGCCATGCAAAGAAACGGATTTCAACCACGTTTCGAAATATTTGACTTTGTATTCCCTTATTTACCTTCTACTTACAAATAACTAAGTAATACGACCGTTTCTGCTAATGTTTATCTCAATTAGCATGAAAGTAGATAGAAGAATAAGCTTATAAACAATAATTTGTTACAAAAATATAGAGAAAGTCAAGTGAACGAAACACATAAGATTTTTATTTATGTCACACTCTAAAAATCTTGATTTTTTCAAAAGTTAATAGTTTATTTTAAAAAAATGCAGCATTATTTTGAAAGTTATGTGGTCACTTTATTTTATGTAATTTATAAGCAAATTAGTAAAAGTTTACTTCTTGTCGATCATTTGAGCATGCATATTTTGCGAGACAAGTTTTAAATGTTGGGCGTCTATTAATAAGCATGTGCATGTCCTTTTATACCTTCAATTAATTGATATTTTAAATGCGATTAGTGAAAAAAAAAAAAAACTGTATATTTTCTTAACGATTAGAATTCACAGAATTCACTATGATGCTTTGATTTTTTAAAGTTTTAGTATATTTTTTCAGATGCATTACCTCAAGAAAAATTATAAAATAGCATTTTATAGTTAAATTAAGAGCTTTTTTCATTTTAATTCACATTTTTACTTTCACTACGATATACATAGTGCATAGGTAGAGAAGGTATTATATTCCACCCAAAAATTCTGTATCTGTACACAATTTAATTTTATTACCAAACGGAACTTACTTTCTGGACGTACCTCGTATATCGGTTATTTTTACAATGCGTTTACACCTTTACAAGTTATGTAGCTTGTTGTTTTACTATGTTAATAATGTAATACCATTTATTATATGTACTATAATACTCGTAATTATTATTATTTTTTGTAATTGTTTATGTTAGGATATCAAACCTATTAAAATATGTATAAGCTAATATCAGAAATATCAATAATAATAATAATAATAATAATAATACTAATACTAATACTACTACAACTACTACTACTACTACTACTACTACTACTACTACTACTACTACTACTACTAATAATAATAATAATAATAATAATAATAATAATAATGTCGTCTGATTCCTAAGGTCCCGAGTTCAAATCCGGCGGAGGACAATGGATTTTTTCGGGCATAAAAATCCTTAGCATGGCTTCCTTCGGAAGGAAAGTTAAGCTGTTGGCCCCCTGTCGTAGATTAATGGCATGTAAAAGGACTTCAAGCCTTATAAAAGGCCTATGAGCAAAATTAAGCAGTCTTTCACGCCCAATATAGAATGGGACCTTGAGAAACACAGCAGTTAAAGAACGTCCATAAATAGAACTCATTTTATTTTCAATAATAATGTAAGCGGTATTATAGTAGAGCAATTATTCTACCTATCATGAACTTGCAACAGGTCCATAAGATAATTTTCGCGCATGGAAGGTCACGCAGTGCACAGTAGATGATTCAGCGGAGCAAAGAGCAAAGTTACTCTCTCTGCTTTACTCAAAGAGCAACATGTTGGTGACGTCTGGGTCTATTATATAGATTTGATAATATGTATATTTCTGCTCTGCATCTAAAGGTACAAGGTTTCTCTTCCAGGTCGAGCAGTAACAGTAACAACCGCGTGACGACCTCCAGGGCAGATTCTTCGTCCTGCAGCCTGCATCACCACCACCATCATCACCATCACCATCATCTGCAGCAAGGAGCTGGTGCTCTATCGCAACAACAAGCTCTCAGCTCAGGTCCTGCCAGCAGTTATCTTGGCAACGATCTCAGTGATGATGAACTTAGTGATCTTCCTTCCTGCGCGTACGCTAGCCGCTCGACCACCTCGGCGGCGTCGCAACAGCTACACTACCTGGGTTTGTCCGGTGAGTGTGCTTAACAGTATATCTGGGGAAAGGAATGGGAAAACAGAAGAAAATAAAGGAAGATTCCAATTAAAATGCATCATATACAAAAAAATATTCACAACTTACTATCTTATAATCTTCATTAAAATTGGATATGTTTTAACATAATACCATGTGTTATAAATGTCAATGTATTTTTTTTTTCAAAACTTAAACTTTCTTTATGCACCTTTGCAAAAAAGGTCTGATGTATTCCATTCACAGGATTTTTTTTTAACTGTTCTGCAAACAAACTATTCTTATAAAATATTATTCTTTTATTTACATCATGCTAAACGAGATAAACATTAGCAGAAATGGTCTTATTACTTGCTTCCTTGTAAGTAGAAGGGAAATAAGACAATACACTAAGCTAATGATAGTTAAATATTTTAAAAACTGTGGCTATGCAATTAACCTTGAACTTCGGTTTTCTTTCCATAGGCAGGAGTGAAGCAAAAGAGATATGAAATGTTTGAAGACTCCCTATTTTGAAACGTTTTGGGTATTTTAAAATTGAAACTAATAACAAGGAATATCTCGGAAATCATTAACCCTTAAATAAAAAGGACGTGAAGTATGTGTGTTTTAACTAGATCTAGGTATTAATTGATTGTTTTCTTTTCCACACAAGCCGTGTGTAGGACAGGAATTGGACAGATTGAAAAACTCAATGCCTAGCCGGTATTTCAGCCACGTATCTCCGGGTCGCTATCTGGTTTCCCTAACCACTGAGCTACCATGAACAACATGCCGACTTGGCATTAAATATCTCAAATGGCTCGCATGTTTCCCGGTAAACCACAAGGTGATCTCAAATTATTTTGAGATGACAACCCCAATGGCGATTTACAATGTTGTAAGTACTTTAAGTCCTGGGCTTCGTTATTTAACCAGCTATTAGATCAATTAGGTTAATTAAATGCTTTTTCACACAAGCCGTGTGTAGGACAGGAATTTGATAGGTTCAGATTCCGGCTATGGCATTGGGTTTTTCTTTTTGGCTCTATCTATCCAATAACTAGATCTTTCTTTTTATTTTTCTACTCTTACTTTGTATATAGAGTATAGAGAAGGTATTGCATTCCATCGAAAAATTCGTTACCAAGATTTCACCCGAAATAGGCGTTTTAGGGTCCCCTGTATCCGAATTTTTTTTTAGAAAAAGGTCCGTGTGTGTCCGCGTGTTTCTGAACAATAACTCAAAAACGAAAAGTCGGTAAAATACCAAACTTGGTATTTAAGTTAGTATCTTTCAAGGATGCAAGATTTTGAAGAAAATCCCCCCACTCCAAAGCATCTTTTACATGGAAAAATGTTTCGAAAATATTGATTTGCTCAAAAAATGACTAACGATTTTGATTAAAATACCGTATGTTAAAGACAGATGAAAAATAAAATGCATATTTTGAATTTTCTGGGAATAGCCTCTGAAGAGATCTTCATTCTGGATGAATATGCTAAATTTTCCTTAACCGGTAAATCGTAATTGATAGGCAAAAATGTAGATCTCATTAAAACACACAATTTATATCCTGTACACTTTTTCGTTGACTTAACCATTTCTAAGATATTCCTTGTTATTTGTTTCAGCTTTAAAATACTTATCCCATACGGAAATTTGTAAACTCCTAGCCATGCAAAGAAATGAATTTCAATCACTTGACAAGAGGCTTTTAGAAGATTTGACGATCGCTTTACCCTAGTGTGTTTCTTTATTTCCCTTCTACTTACAAGTAAGTAGTACAATCATTGCTGCTAGTGTTTATCTCGATTATCATGAAGTAGATAGAAAATAAGTGTTTTAAGAATAATTTGCAGCAGAGATGTAGAGAAAGTCGTGTGAATGGAACACAACAGATATTTTTGGGATGGAATGTAATACATCATCTGCCAACTGTACATAAGTAAATGGTAGCGAAAGTAGAAACGTCTACTTTGATGTTTCCTACCACCATGATAACTGCAGCTGCACCTAATCTATTGTTTTGCTTGTGCAGACGAATTAGAATTAACATGAGGGTAAGATCGATTAGTATCTAATTACAAGACACAGATGGCTTTACTCTTTGTGTAGCACACCTTGACGGGACAGTGGTCTCATATAGTGCGGTACAGGCAAGGTACAAATTCGATTTCTTGTATAAATTCTGCTTACGAAATGATTACGTTAACAGGCTGTTAGGTAGGCACAAGTTACAATCTTCATCGCTTTGTTTTTGTGGCAGGTTACGTTACGCAGTAACTTGTCACATAAGAATTGCATTTAAAATATTCGTTTCACTTTCTCGACTTCGTACATAATATATATGTAGCATTCCATTCAAAAATTCGATACCCATATTTCACTGGAAATACACTTTTTTTTTTGTCTCCTGAATCCAAAAAAGAAAAGCGTGTATCTGTGTCTGTGAACACGATAGTTCAAAAACGAGAAGTCGGTTAAATACCAAACTTCATAATTAAGTTCAGGATCTTCCAAGGATGGAACACGAAACTTTTTCAAGAAAATCCCCCCCCTCCAATCTAATCATTACATGGAAAATTTTTTCGAAATTTTTGACTTTCTCAAAAATGACTCTGACGATTTTGTTTAAAATACGTAACGTTCGCCTTGGTATGTGGGTCATCGCAGTTGGAGACCTTGAAGTACGTAACAACACAGGAAGTACGGCGCGCTGTTAACCAGAGGCTTCTCGGTTCTTCTAGAGGCGTCCAGTAGCTTTGAAAATCTTCCAGAAAGCTCTGTGACTCACTAAAGAAGGAAGAGTTTCCAGCCAGTGGGTATAGTGAGATGTGTTGTGAATTTTAATATATGTAATGCGTCGTGGGTGACTGCAATGTTAGCGCACAGTGGCGTGCAAGTCGTCAACAGTCTACGTGTCGAAAAGTCTAGTGAATTATTTGCAGAAGTGAATTAAAGGTTTTATTTGTAATCCATTACTGAGACAATAAAGACATTTGCTACATGGTGTCAGGAGTGGGTGATTGAAATTGAATGTTTATGGACGCTCTTTTGCTGCTGTGGTTCAGTGTCCCATTCTATATTATGCGTGAAAAGACCGGTTAATTTTATTTAGAGGCCTGTCTATCCGGTTTGAAGTTCTTTTACGTGCCGTAAATCTATGACACGGTACCAATAACTTTATTTCCCTTCCGAAGCAAGCCATACTAAGGGGTTTTACGCCCGAAATAAATGCTGCGCCCTCCGCCGGGTTTGAATCCGCAACCTTGGTAACCTGAGGCTAGCATGTTACCACTAGACCACGGAGGACGACATCAGGGGTGGGATAAGAAGCCAAGGTGGAAGAGAGGCTTAAAAATTATTGGAGAAGATGGACAGGATGACAAGTGAAATAGTGATAATAAACAGCGGAATTGAAGAAATTAAATTCGGAATGGAGAAGATGATGGAGGAGAAGATGGAATCCGGAATAGTGAAGATGGGTGAGAAAATGAAAACCGGAATGGAAGAAGTGAAATTCGGAGTGAAGAAGATGATTGAGGGGAAGATGGGATCCGAAACAATGAAGATGGATGAGAAAATGAAAACCTGAATGGAAGAAATGGAATTCGAAATGAAGATGATGGAGGAGAATATGGGATCCGGTATAGGGAAAATGGAATCGAAAATAGAGAAAATGCAACTCGGCATGGAGAAGAAAGTGATCAAATGGAGTCGGCGATGGAGAACATGAAGACCGAACTAAGAACGAAAATCGGTAAATGACTGGTCGGCGTGGAGAAAAACATGGAAGAGCTCGGCGGGAAGATGAAGGAACAAGACCAACCTGTCAACACCCTAGAGCGGGTCGAAGAACGCGTTGATGTCCTGGAAGACCAGGGGCAATGCTTTAATGTCCTGAAGGGAAGAGTCGGCAGCGGTAGCAAGGAACTGAACGCCATGATGGAAAAGATGTACAATGAAAGTTGAAAGACTTGAAAGCCGAGACGCTAGGATGCAACACAATATCCGCGCGCGTCAAGCCACCCAAGTACGACGGGACGTCAATCTTTGATGCCTTCCGTCAGCAGTTCGCCACCGTCGCCACCCATAACCGATGATCAATAGAAGTGGAAGCCGCACAGCTAATAGACTCCAGGGACGGGTGGCAGAAGTACAGAATGCGATCCCAACATCGGCGAAGTTCGGGAGACCCTGAGAACCGCTCCGTGAACCATGGCTTGGCTGCAACCTACCGCAATCAGCTTAAGACGAGGCTGCAACAGCTAGGTGAGACAACTTGTGAACAAAGCTATGTTGAACCTACCACCTAGTCGGTGTCCCAGGAAGCTGTTGGGGCAGTTGGACCATCTGGTACCTATACATCATACTGGAAACATCCTGAACCATGTTACCATTTGTGTAGGTTTACTGTATTATTGTTTAAAATAACAATAATAATAAGAAGAAGAAATAATAATGCTGTCCATACACTTTCCTTGCAATCATTAACCTTATTGTACACTTTCCTAGCCATTTTCGGTTCTTGTGGCCTGGATGAAAATATTAGGTAGTTAAGAAATTAGCTGGCGTGAAAGTGCAACAGCTTTACCCCAAATTATTGGTTATCCTTTTATGGCTGTCATATGCCACTCATTACATTTAGACGTTAATTTATTTAACGGACACCGGGAGTGAAACTTGAAATTTATATTTTTCTGTGTAGATTTTTCTGAAAGTTTTACTGTGATTACATTACTGTTAGTGGATGATTACTTTGCCAGAATATACATTATTTCATACATTTTATAATGTAAATGTGTTACATAATCAAAATGCACCACATGCCTCAAAATTTGAGCAAATTGATTGATATTTTGTAAATTGAAGCTTTGAAACACAACATAATGTTCAAATGAGGATATTTCAATAACTCTGATTGTATAGTTTTAAATAGTTAGCAGTTCTAATCTCTAAAATTGATCGTTTTTTCATAAAAATATTTTTTTTGAAAAGTTACTATTGGTATAAGACAACTTTTTCATTTCTAATTTTACGGCAGATACTTCGCACGTTCTGGGAAATTTTAATTGTACTTAAAGAAAAACTGAAACGCATAAAACATTTTGAAAGTGTGAAAATGCAGTTTTGAGAAAAACACTGTTTTGTGAAATAGTATGCTAGGAAACAGGTGTATTATACGATGTTTAAAAAGCTGTAGAACCCGAAGCAAGGAGGGGACAGTTAAATGTTGATTCTGTATAGACGGCCAAAGGTTTCAACAACTATTTACTATAAAAAATATTGTAGTGAAAATTTCACTCTCTTAACATTTCCATCAACCGATTTATGTATAAAATGCAACTCTAGAAGGATCAGGTTTGAATTTGACATCATATGTACTTCTAGGAGGTTAAAGGTGCTTACTAGAGCTGTATCTAGGTGTCTACATTTCGCATCCAGGGTTGGTTCTGTCCTCATCGTAGTTACTGCCATATTGCAGTGACGCTTTAATCAGAGACGCCGACTGTGGTTTGTTGCAGATGAACAGTGTGGCGGCAGTGGGGGCGGCGACTTGGGCGGCGGTGGTGGCAGTTCTGGGGACGGCAGCGAGTTCTATCCTAGCGGCAGTCCCTACCGGATCCAGCGCCATGCCGCCAACATACGGGAGAGGAAGAGGATGCTGAGGTCCGCACAGTCTGCCCCCGCACGCCCCCCGGAGCGACCGCCTGTCAAAATGTGAGGAGGCCCCGGGGGCGCGGGGCAAGGCATTTCATTCTTATCTTATTCTAATTCCGGTTCTAAGGTGTAACCCGTCGTCAAAATTCTGTGGAGGCCAATGTGCACGTTTTATATCGTTAATGAAATGTTCTGGCTATAATCAATCAATCAATTAAAATAATATAATTTGAAACTGTATTTAATATCTATTTTCACAATAGCATTGGCAGTTATATAACACCAAAAATATTTTAACATAAATGTTTTCTGTAAAATAAAGTTGTTTAACGCGTACGCGAAGAGGTAAAACGGTAGGCAGTGAGATAATTACTGGCATGCCCTTGCAGTCAGGGTATGGTGTCACTAATGTTCTTATTCACCAATCAGAATCGAACTTAAGTGTAGTGCTCTAAAATGTAGGTATAACTGATATTTTCCTCCTACCTTTTTTATTCCTATACTCTCTGCTTCGATTCATTACGTATGTTTCGAGTCTGTTCTCATGGATTAACCCAGGATGCCATAGCTTATCAAAGATTTGGGTACATCCAGAAAGACGCTGCCCTATATTTTCTTTTCTTCTAGCGATTATTCAATGATTTGAGTTATTCTGTTTACGGATCAACGGTTCAATGCTTTCACTTGAAACCAAATTGCTGATCTGCAATGAAGTTTCAGTCTTTCAGTATTGGTTTCAAGCGTTAAAGATCAATCTTTCAAACACTTTAGAGAGCACTGGTAACAGTGAAATAGGTCAATGTGTCATTTTATAATTGGGATCTTTGCTTGGCTTTGGGATCGTGATAACTTTTGCACTTTCCACTGTCTGGATACATGTTTCAGTCTGATGATTGCATTTATAATGTGTTAATTTTACTGGTGCTTCGTTTGGCATATCTTTAAGCACCTCACCTGTAATTAGATCATACGTTGGTTATATCTCTTTTAATATTCACATTTTTAATTTTCTGTCTGAACTCTTTTAGTGTCACCAAGTTAGTGCTAATAAAATTAGAATATGTTTTCAGAAAGATGCAATAGGTAAGCCACTTCAGTCATTATCCATAGTATTAAAATGGCATCGTTCTCGCATTGTTATTATGCATCCGGATCTCCCTCGCTTATACTTTTTAGGCACTTTAATTGAGCTTGCAAACTCATATTTGTGCAGACATTGTGATATTTTAGAATTATCTACTTGGTTTATTAATCATCGCCCTGAATGCCTTACGAATAACACCTTAGAACTGAAATGCAGATGTAACTAATTCTTGAAAAGCATGCATATTACTTAGCCTAGTGCATGAAAGATAATCAAAAGTTTAAATAATAAGAGAATTGTCATATTTTATAAAGCTCGTTTAATGGCCAAGCAAACATTTAAATAATAAAGCAGAATTTACATGGTTATACACTAGTGCTCTAATTTGAATTTATTTTCTAGAAAATACCTAAACCTTTTTGTGTATATGAAGTGTATTAATGAGAAATTAAACTTGTTTTTATACTTATTTTAAAGTACGCGAGCCTCTATATTTCATAATCAAATTTCAATATGAAATTAATCAAGATTGTTAAGTGCTATCTCTGAAATAAACACAGTGTCAATCACAAGAAAGAAAAGAAGGAAAAAATAAATCCTACAATGAACTACCCTCAGTATCAGATCCGAGATAGAAAGTGCAGAATTTTCTAATTAAAGGTGACTAGCTAATTTTATTGGAAACATATTTTTATGCAACTTAATCCAGATAGAGTGTGTGAAAGAATAAATAAAATCCGAGATAAAGCATTCCTTTATATTTTTATTTTCGTTACAATTCTTTAAAAACCAGGAATAGCAAACAAGAAATAGAGCGGCACTTCATTGCCATTTTTTAAATAATGTCTTCTACATATTTATTTAAGTACACTACATTATAATGTGTTGCACGTTCCCCTCCCTGGAGGGACACTTAAAACGTTTGGTACTGCTAGCTCCGCGCTCAACTACCGTTGAGAGCTTTAGTTACGATCCCGCGCATGCGCAGCGTGCTACCGCGCACATAAATGAATATTCGAGAACATATTTTATATTTGTAAATACTCCATATACTCGATTTCAATGAAAACTTACCAATAATAATAACAATAATAATGAAGCAGGAGAAGAAGAATAATATCTTAAGAGACAATATCAATTACAATAATAATGTAACTTTACATATTTTTGTAGAGTACCTAAATTTGAAAACAGAAAATCTTTTTAGAAAAATCTCAATTCCAGCTCTAAAAAAACTTCACTAATTTAATAGTTCTAATCTGTATTTCCTGAATGGAACCGTGCACTTTTTCATTATTCAATACGTCATTTTAAAAACATTCTTACAAAACCCCATTTGTACAAAACAAGATTTCTTTAAACCAAAACTGTTTTAAACTTTGATGTTTGAGGAATTTGTTCCATGTAGAAAATGCTCAGTCTTGGTACATTTAGAAAGCTGTAAGTAAGTTTTGAAAACATATTTAGACTATCTTCTGAAACTTTCGTAACCAAAGCTTATAAACAGGAATTTTTTGCAATCCAGGAAGTAACGACCGTTTAGCTATAACGATTTTAAAAGTGGATATTTTATTAAATAAAGCAATAACCTACATTTACCTAAGCATGCTTTATTTCTCCAAATAATCACTCTTATTATTTAAGCATTTGCCAAATTTGTCCATGAGCTTTAGAATTCCTGCTGCCTGTTCATTAAAGTCAAGATGTTCAAACGCTTTTACTAATCAGCGAACGAGAAATGTTTGAAAGGATATATGTAACTCTCCACGTTGTTTTCACTTGACTCTTCAAATCATCTATGACAGACGCCATTTTCGTCACGCACATTTGTTTACTTTCTCATACTTCTTTCATTCATTACTGTACCATCATACACTTCCTTTAAAGTGATGCATCTGTGAGACTTGACCAAAAATTGTGATAAATTAAAAAATGATTTTTGCGTAATAAAATTACATCAATTCTAAACTTTAAGAAAATGTATAGTTTTTCCCATTTGAGGTACTTTAACTGACAATTAACTGAAGCTACATATGGGTAGAAGCTAGATATGGGTAGTATCCATTTGTAGCTTATTAATAGACACTTCCAACTTTATATCTTATTTTCTCGATTTTTTTCCAACGCTTGTCCATGCTCAAAATGCTCCACACGATGCATTTTTCTACGAAATAATGCTCCAATTTTAAGAAATAAATTATTTTGAAAAATCAAGTTTTGGAGGATACGAAAAGTAATTATTTTTTCTACAATAATTAGTGTCACTACAACAAAATATGATATAAAATATATTTATAAACTCATTTACTGTTAAACTTGAATTTTTCATGCGAATGTTTTTAAAAATTCATCACGTGGCTCATTTTAATAGAACGACGAGTTTAGACAGTAGCAATTATTATTGAAGTAACCATGTAAGCTAGAATGTTGATACTTTGCAAAAATATCACTAGGCATTATTGTGTATAATAACGTGAATACATTTCAGTTAGTATCTTATTTATTGTGGACTTTTCCAAATTTCACAGATGCATCAACTTAACTAAGGTCAGTTTTTCAGGTTTCAATACGAACATTAAAAAAGTGAATAATATCTCTAATCTCATAGAGTTTTTATCTTTTCGAACAATCACAGAATGCACAACTTGTTTCGGCTGGTTGTCACAAATACTGTGAAAATATGTAGAAGCAATCACTCACATTGGATAGAAGCACGATAGCTATCTGCAACGCGGAAATGCCCAAACGATTGTTACTTCCTGAATTATCTTCGTATTTTACTTGTCCTGTTATAGTAGTTACAATACAAAAGTTAGTTGTAGCATTAGAACGCCGTTGTTAACGTGGGTATCGCGTGTTGGCGGGTGGTTATCGTTTCAGCAGCATCAACTCGGCCTTCGACGAGCTGAGGGTACACGTGCCCACGTTTCCTTACGAGAAACGTCTCTCCAAGATCGACACTCTGCGTCTGGCCATCGCCTACATCGCCCTGCTCCGGGAGGTTCTCACCGCCGACTATGATCCACTCACGTACGTGGAGAAGTGTCTGCGGGGCGAGATCAAAGCGGCTGAACGTGCCGAATGGAACACAAGTGGTGAGTATGGTCCGCGACATAGACAACCTCCAACCTACCACCCACCCTCATAGGTTATAAGTTGTAATCCTATCCTGTTCTTCATAAAGTCACACGGAGTGTCTTCTGCATAGACAACCATGTTGTGTTGCCAACGATTCGTAGCTACACCAGGTGGCCCAATGGCCCCGTAGCTGTCGTGTGCAGTCATCCGTCGTGCCTTGAAAGAGTTACAGAATTATACGGAGTTATTTCATGTTAAAACCGATCAGTGGCGAGCTGGCGATAGCGACCTTCGTTTTACTCCTATCAGTGAGCGCGACCCGCTATGGTGGTGTTCAAGGGCGATCAGCTATCAAGGTCATTCGTGGACCCGCTCATGTCCCCGCTGATAAACAAGAGGGTAAAACGAAGGTCGCTCTTACCAGTTCTCCATTGGCGGGTTTTCACCTCAAATGGCCCCGTTGAGTTCTGCAACCCTTTTAACACAGGAAGTGAAATCTGCACACCCCAAATGCGGGGCAACTGGGCCACCTGATTGGTAATTAGTTTACAAAAAATGGATCAGAGTATTACAAGAAAAACAACCCCTTTATAACTTTCTCTGCTATGTACTTATTATAAGTAGGGGATGTACCTATTGCATGCCAGCCAAAATTTCAATTCCAAGATTTCACTTGATGTGACACGAAAATTGTGAGGAAAATCCCTCATCCCAAGCTACTATTTACTTGGGAAATTTTTAGAAATCTTTTATTGCGTTAACCATTTGAAATACTCTTATTTATTGGTTTGAATTTTCAAGTAGTTAGTGTTCTCTTAACTATAAATCGTTATTCTCGTTTCTCTTTCTTTTACGTCCTACTACAAATACAGAAGAATTTCAAAGCCATCATTTAGTGACCGGCTTTGAAAATATCTGAGCATCACTTTAGCGTGTTTCTTTTACCTATAACAAAAGAAGAAAATGAGTGATGGAGGTTTACCTTATTAACAAAAAGCAAATTGGAAGATATTCTTTGTAAGAATGCTTTATAAAAGATTGAGGAACCCAAGTCATGTGAATTCAGCACATCAGATATTATTTCAGTAAAATGGAATTTTTATTTTCCCTACTTCGCATATAGTTCATGGGTTGAGAAGGTATTGCATTCCATCAAAAATCCGATGTCGATATTTCCCTGAAAATACTGTTTTAGGGTTCCCTGAATTCAAAAAAGCATTCTAGAAAAAATATCCATGTATATTATCAACCTTTACCATTAATCGAGGGAATGTTATTGAATCAAAATGTTATGATCCTGTGAAATTGAAGTTGTGCATGTATTGCAAGGAAACTACAATGGCGAACTTATTAGTCCACTGTTTATATTATTGAAATACTTAGAAGGTTCTGAAATGTTGGTTTCAGTCGAAAATATGATTAACCCTGTCTCAGAAGTGTAATATTTATTGTGTGTGTTACATTGACAGATTTGACGGCGAGGCTATCGTGGATCAACTGGGAGAACCTAGGTGTGAATCCCAACAGACGCAGCGTTCTCACTACCCTAACACTCACGGCAGAGAACATGAACAACTAGCCCAAAGTTTGCTGTATCTCAGGATCCCGCAATTGGCTGCTGCAGTAAGTGGACCTATGGGGCTCACCTCTGGACGATGAGCTGCAAAACTGTCGATCGTTTCATTAATCATTCTGAGTGTCTATTTCTGTGTCTGCGTCGTGTAAAACACCAACGTGAAACACTTTTGAAATGAGGGTGCCTGGTATTATAGTGGACTTCGTAACCATTGTTAAGATTACTTTAGTTCATTCAGCCTTTTCTATATAACTTTGCCCCGTATCTCGTATTTCCTGATTAGTCACCTCTCATTGGCTGCTGTTGTGTGCAATGCAATCTAGTTCCTTATCTAACATGATTAGAGCTCGGACTTCATTGCCTTCTCATTGCATTGAGACTCGATACATGTCAGGGACAACATCCGCGTATGGTTCACGACCATCCCTCCAGCCGAGCTATAGGACAATGGGACAGGTACTCTTTTCAACACGTACAAAAATCTGTCATTTCCTTTTAAGAGAGAACAGACTTATAACAGTGGCAATCATGTCAGAAATTAACTTACACAAGTTGCTTGAATACGTGGATGAGTTTGGACGTGGATGTTTCACTATATGAGCAAGAAATATATTTAGCAGCGAAAGTTATATATCGTATGTAACACCGACGTCCAAACTCGTCCACAATTCAAGGTCAAAGAACATTTTCATCTAGAATCATTGATTACACTTAACAGCACATAAAAAGTATAAATTTATTTGGCAAACATTATTGAAGGCGTTCAAGTTCATCCATTTTTTGAAATTTAAAAAGTATATTGCTTTTTAGTGAATTAGAACCCCGGAAACATAAATAAGTAGGTTAGAAAAGAGAACTATTTTATCGTTTATTTAGTTAAAATATTAATTAATGTTTGGTATCAAAATTGGGGGACTGAGTTATATTCCAAAAACGCTGACTATCATTCAACGTAGCAACGTTGTCCTTCACCGTAATGTACGCGTACAACAGAGCGAATGAACCATTATCTCCCACATCTCAAACTTCCAAGTGCAGATAACTTGAAAAGGCAGGCAATGAAGTCTACAAGATAATTTGATCATAATGTATTAGAAGAGAATTGTCAGATTTCTTCTCATAACCACATGAATCAAATGTGTTATAAAACAAGGTTCATGCATCTAGGATGCTCATAAACTCTTAACGAAAAATAGGTAGGAGTATCCCTCGGTTTAAACCTGCCTCATAGAATAACGAAATCATATGCATCTATCATGAGAGCGTGTTCTTTTTATGGCTTTCATTGCCTGAATACTGAATATGGCTTGTTTGTCATGTATCACCTTCAAATGTATACATTATCCAATCAGGGGAAAGAGAAAAGAAAGGAACGCGGAAGAATACATGTCAGGGGGGCAATGTTATAAGAAACAAGTTTTAGTCAGGATGCCTGACGCATAATCATCATCAAACATGAAACCTATCCACTGGTGAAATATAAATATATTTATATATTTCAATATATATTGCATTTACAAGGTTACAGAAGCACGACATTAAAACTGTGAAAGTTAAACTGTTTTCAGCACGGTGATATGTAACTGTGAGGCTCACGAATTATGTTGCTGGCACAACCTCGTGTGTCATAATTAAGGTTCGGAACTTGGGACCCGGTGTGTCCTGCAGTCAACTCGGGTCATAAGATTAACGTAAACAAGGATAGCACACCGTCTATTCAGTATTAGTACCTCTCAGGGTTGCCAACGACAGTGGTTTTCCGCCAAATCTGTAGGTTTCTGACTCTCGGGGTTTTTGATTTTTCTTTCACGGATTTCCTATAAACATTCAAAGACTGTGCTACTTCTAAAAGCAAATCTGCGATGGGCTAATAGATAGGTGTATTTTTCGCTTGACTTTTCTCATTAATTTGGCATGCACAATTGTATGGCGAAAACTGCAATGAACAGAACGCATTTGGATTTCTTCCTGTTGAGTAACGTACCTACACGGCTATTTTTCAGCTTACAAATGTACACTTATATTTTCGAGCGGTTTTAATAAACTTTTATTTCATTGTTTTATAATGTTAAAGCGGCGCCGTGGCTGAGTGGTTAGACCGCTCACCTCACTGGGTTCGATCCCAGTGGACCACATGTGGGATTTGTGGTGGAAGAAGCAGTGCCTGGTCGGGTTTACTCCGTGTTCCCGCCATTCATTGGACCAATTGCTCCACAGTATTTTTTTATTATTCATTTCACCGACATTTTATCTCATCCACTACCTCACGTTCGTATCAGGCATCGGACTGGTCAAGATCTTCTGCTTCTTTACAGCAATGTGAGCCCAAGCGCTGACATGTAAATCCTACATACGAGGATGTAAACAAAGAAAGCAAAACAAGAATATTATAAACTCCCGAACCTAGAGAGGGCTACAAATCGAAATTTCCATCACATTACATACATACTACTACTTCAATGCCAAACTGTGTAGAATAATAATATTAATAACGCTTTTACAACCCTTATTTCCTTAAGTTTTTCCTTATAATGTGTTTATAACAAAATGTTTTCACTTCTGCATCACTTTGCTTCATAAACGTAATGGACGTTCCACCCGAGGCATCACGGCAACATTGGTGCTTCTGTCCTTTGTATCTTCGCGTTTTGTCAACATTCACAATCTGAGCACAGCGGAAAAAGCCGTATAGCGTAGCCGAGGGTAGAGAGTCCTAAGCTAAAAAGCGTAGCTGAGGGATTGAGGACCCTGGTCGAAAGATTGAGGGTCCTAAGGCCGAAGGATCTGTGAAGCTAAACCCAATGAACCATGGTGTAGCCGTAATATGTATAAGGCCTAATCCCACTCGAAATACCAACTATTGCGGATTTTCATTTTAGCGACAAAGTAAAACAACTGTCACTGGGTTTGGGGAGTTGAACCAGAAAATGTTATGTTGTAACATTGGCGTGCTTCTAAGCTTTCTGATAACAGTGGAGAAGACTAGATTAATGTTAATAATTTAGGTAAGTCTTTTAAAATTGGACCATCTCCCAGAAACTAACCTTTGGCTGCTCTACTGTAATAACAGAGTGAACATTTTTATGTTTGAGTTTTACTGTAGAAAGTTTTGTAATTTGGGGAGGGGGTTTCTGGCGGAATTCTGTGGTATTTTAATTGAACTCGTTGGCAAACCTGGTAGCTCTGGCTTGGTAAGAGGAGTTTCCCAGTGAATAGAGGTCACATACATTCCAAAGTACCAAATTCAGCTTTAGTATAGAAAGAGAGTTGTTGATTCTCGGCCAAGAGAGATTCCTGTTTAAAACAATGTGCTTTGCAGGAATAGCAACTCAGTAAAAGTAATCGTTATCAGGATAGATCGTCTATAAAAAAAATCTCAGAAGTGAGCTGTTCCAACAGGGAGCTCCAAGTTATAAAATGTTGACAGCGTTCTAGAGATGATGGCGATTTTTTGAGGAGGGGGGGGCTGGCTTCCTGGCACTCGTGAATGTGTAGGTAGACGTAATTCTGTGTGACTGTTTTGGTCTAGCTTTACAATTGCTTCAGGAAGAAGTATCTTAGGACTTGGATTTGGATAGCTGTTTCCTTACACATTGCAAACATACTGTTTTTTATTACTAGAAGAATTTTCCGGGCTGAGAAGCCGTGGTCTGCTAGAGTTTTCAGGTCCAGACGTTTCGTTCACGACTGGGTGAACATCTTCAGTGGCGTGGTCTAAATCTCCTCGGTGAAGATTTTGTCGGTTTTCACCGCAGTCGTGAACGAAACGTCTGGACCTGAAAACTCCAGCAGACCACGGCTTTTCAGCCTGGAAAATTCTTCTAGTAATAATTTGGACTCTGGCCGTGAAAGCTTACGACTACTGATGATACTGGTTTTTACTTTCTCTGCACGTACTGTGTTGATAATAGGTAGAGTAGGTATTATATTCCACACAAAAATTGATGTCGAGATTTCACCTGAAATATGAGCTTTCAGGTGCCCCGAATCCGGAAACATTAGAATAAGGGCCGTGCGCGCGCGCGCGTGTGTATGTGTGGACAGCATAGCTCAAAAACGACATTTTCCAAGGATGTGACGTTTTCAGGAAAATCTTCCACCCCACACCACCCTTCACATTGAACATTTTCCGAAATGTTTATTTTCTCTAAAATGGCTCTAACAATTTTGATTAAAATATCATATGTTTAAGATATTTTCACGACAAATGAAATGTATATTTTGAATTTTCTGGGAAAAGCCTCTGAAGTGCTCTTCATTCTGGATGATTTTTGTATAACTGGTACGCTGCAAATTCTTTAACTACTCGCTGCATGTTGTGTGGCATGAAAGATGTAAAGACTTTATAAAGCATTTTTACTATTCAATAATTCTTTTCCTAAATCATTTTGTTCTAAACCCACGTTACTACATATCTACATATATCTAGTGAAATGTATAATGAGCAGGTCCAGAGGGGCACGCGTCCTGTGCTCAACGAGCAAAAATTATTAAACAGATATGCTGCAATATAATAAATCTCAAATAAAGGTTTAAAAACTAGACACAATATTAGTGAAATAACCATAGACTTAAGTAACAATTATTTACGTATTGTAAATAAAAGTCTGATGTATTCCATTCACATAATTTTCTCTACCTCTTTGTAACAAATTATGCTTAAAAACTTATTCTTCTATCTACTTCATGTTGATCAAGATAAACATTAGCAGAAATGACCTTAATATTTAGTTTGCTTTTAAGTAGAAAGGAAATAAGGAAACGCACTATGCTAAAGCGATAGTCAAATGTTTCAAAAGCTGGTTGCTATATGATTGAAATACGGATGTTTTGCATGGCCAGAAGTTGACAACTTCCCATTTGAGAAACGTTGAAGAATCTTAAAATTGAATTATATAAATTGTGTGTTTTAACGAGATCTATATTTTTGTGTAGTAAATTTTTGTCTATATCTTACGTTTTACCAGTTATGCAAAAGCCATTCAGAATGATGTGGACTTCAGAGGCTATTCCCAAAATATTTAGGATATATATTTTATTAGCCGTGTAGGCATTTTTAATATATGACATTTAATCGAAATCATTAAAGCCATTTTTTAGAAAATCCAAGTTTGGTATTTAACGGAATTTTTCATTTTTGAATTATGCTATCCACACACACTGACCTTTTTCTAAAAATGCTGCTTTTGGATTCAAGAGTCCTCAAAACATGTTTCTCCTGTGAAATTATGGTACCGCATTTTGGTGGAATTCAGTAATTTCTTTACCTAAAATATGCATTGTACATACGTGCTAGATAAAGTAGAAAGAATCACAAAGATGGTATAGAATACATTTTCAGAGTTATGCGACGAAGTTAGCTTCAGTGGTGATATTAAAAATACAAGCAATGACTTTTCCTACAGCCATGTTTACTGAAGTCCAACAATTAAGTTGTCAATATTTTAATGCTGGAGTTCCTTTAGTTAGAGCAGTTACTTTGTTAGTAGTGACAATGTTCGAGGTTTCTACTATTCTTGTAAATTGCCATTATGTAGCTAGAGACTAACATTTGGCGCGGTCTCATACTGTCAAGAAAACTCGTTGAAGTCATACGTCACAGGGAAAAGAACACGGTGTTTGTAGAACAACTAATTACAGAATATTGTTATTCTAGTCATTTAGTGTTCCCAGTGTATAAATGCCACTACATGTTTAGAAAAGATGAGGCTAAAAATCAAAGGTAACGCTATTAACCTTTCAATCTGAGACTAATCATCCGCATGAGTTTCTAAAAGTTGTATGAAACAGAATTATCAACCTCAACTATTGTCTCTTGCTTTACACTTGTTGAACATTTATATCTCGTTGTTTATTTAAGGTTCACTTCAATGTAATGTGACAGTTACATTTCGAAGTGTCATACATTTAGAACATACCCAACAGTCTAATGTTGTCGGTGAAACAGAAAACGGACTATATTTTAAACAAATGATAGGTGTACATTGTTCGCTAAAATTTAATCCAGGAATACAATGTGTTAGAAGAAACGAGAGGCGAATTATAAATTCTGTGAAGGGGTTAGATGGAGTGTATTTAACTTCTGTAGACACACAACTGAGCACAAAGTGTTCAAGCCGTTAGACAAATACAGACCATTAGCCTTCCCGTTCCAGACCGTAATGTATATGACTATTCGAAATGTAGTGATAATAAAGATTGTTGTAATTTCGTTAAATATATGGTATCTAATTCTAGTCAGTTTATTTCTTGTTTAATATTAATGTCTGTAATATTTCTTGTAAATTGATTTTGATGTAATGTAATATTTATTTTAAAATAAATATATATAATGCAAATGTCAATTTGTTTACTTTCTAACATTTTAAATTAAATACTTTGTTTTTATATTTATTTGTATTTCCAGAATAACCTCCGAACTATTCAAATAATATTATAATCTTTTCTCCTTTGAAAAGGTGATAAGAATTTTTCATATTTTCCATTTTTGTTTCCATTTCATTCACTACTTTGTCAAATTCTTTCGTTCCTTAGAAAAATATTGGGAAGTATAAGGAGTTTGATTTTAAAATTTACGATTTAGGATCCGTTTGATTTGTCATTTCTTTCCAGTGATTACAAGGTTTACAACGACTTCGTCTATTTAAGGACTCTTTTTAAACAAAATGTTACCTTTTGTTTCCAATATGTCAATTAAAATTTTAAAAGAATTATTTTATTCCGCTTAACCCTGTTAGAATAAATGAACAATTCATTGCTAAGAGCTAAAAATGAAGGCATCGTGTAATGGTTATTAGTTTATTACCTCCATGGAAATGGAATGCTAAGTAAACTAAAACATATTTGTCTATAATGACGACGTCCAAAATAAACTTTATAGTTAATATATATGTAAGTGAATGGTATTCCTACAGATATCTATGTGTGGTAGCGTGTCTATCTCGTATTTTTTTTTTTTTTTTTTTTTTTTTTTTACAAAAAATACAGTTCCGGAGGCTTCTCAGGACTCCGGCGCTGTATTCCTTTTTTTCCAGTTTCCTACATTTCCTTAGTAGACCTTATTATTCTTAACGTTTTCCTTCTACATATACATACACAAACATAGACACATTTACAAACACAGAAACACCCATGCCCAAGGCGGGACTCGAACCCACGATCCGGTGCACCACGAAACGCCAAAGCGGGACACTTTTGCGAGCGCGGCCACCGGGATCGGCAAAAACTTTATCCGAGTAACTCACCTTAAGCGAGATTCGAACTCGCGCCCTGTTGAATGTGAAGCAGACACGCTACCCCCACACTACCCAGGTGGGCCCCTTCATTCAAGAGGTTCCGAGTTCCATCTCAATTGGGCTGAGTTATCCGGACTTTCTTTTATTTTATTACTTTCTCTAGCCCAGTATGTACAATGAACATAGGGATAGAGAAGTATTGCATTCCACTAAAAAATTCCATGTCGAGATTTCACCACCGGAAATACATGTTTTAGGACCCCCTGCATCCAAGAAAAGCATTTTCAGAAACAGGTCCATGTGTGTGTGTGTGTGTGTGTGTGTGTGTGTGTGTGTGTGTGTGTGTGTGTGTCTGTGGACAGCATAGCTCAAAAACGAAAAGACGGTTAAATACCAAACTAGATATTTAAGTTTGATATCTTCCAAGGATGCGACACGGAAGATTTTCAAGAAAATCCCCCCTAACTACCCTTTACATGGAAAAATTTTCTAAAATTTTGTTTTTCGTAAAATGGCTCTAATGATTTTGATTAAAATCCCACATATTAAAGCCATATCTATCACAAATAAAATGTATATCTTGAATTTTCTGGGAATAACTTCTAAAGACCTGTTTATTCGGGATGAATTTTGCTTAATTTAGTATAACTAATAAACCGTAAGAGATAGACAAAAACTTTCTTTACAAAAAATGTAATCTTGTTAAAATACACAAGTTATGTCATATACAATTTTTTCGTGGAGCTTACCGTTTTCGAGGTATTCCTTGTTATTAGTTTCAATTGTGAAGTACCTATACTTTTCTCAGACGGAAGTGTCCGTTTTTCTTTTGTTCTACTTCTGGCCAAGCAAAGAAGCGATTGCAATGACCAATCGCATAACGATAGCTTTTAAAACATTTGACTATCACTTTAGTCTAGTGAATTCTCTTAGTTCCCTTCTACTTATATGGAACTAAGTAATAAAATTCTGCTAATGTTTATCTCGATTAGCGTGGTGTTGAAAGAAGAATTATCTTTTGTAAGAAGTTTGTTTGTGAGTGTAACGCATCAGATGTTTTTATTTTTGTTATCCTCAAAAGACGAAAGTGGGTAACTAAGCTCTATGGACCCCAGAGTTAATTTTAGGTTCATGTCATACATGCAATTACCATAAATGAATTGCCCGCTTAAAAATATTAAACCTCTTCTTCCTCTATTTATCCTCGTATGCAGGATTTATACACTCTCAAGACTGTGCTTAGAAAACACACACATCGAATGTATGTGAGATATCTTATTTTTTGGGGGGTAGTGTTTAACGCCCGCTTTTACTACCAAGGAACCTCAGGCGATGACACTGGTGAAAAAAATGCAAATGGCGTGTTATTTATGGATGCTCTTTAATTACTGTGGTTCTCAGCATCCCTTTCTAAATTGGGCGTGAAAGGCCGCTTAATTTTGCTCAGAGGCCTCTCTATCAGGCTTCAGGTTCTTTTACTGCCGTAAATCTACGACACGGGATCACCGGCTTTACTTCCCTTCCGAAGGAAGCCATGCTAAGGATTTTATACCCGAAAAAATCCATCGTCCTCCGCCTGGTTTGAACCCACGACCTTGAGTATATGAAGTCAGCGTGGTAACCATTACACCACGGAGGGCGACTGACACTGGTGATACATGGAATGAAGATGGAATGGTGGAATGTGATGGCGGGGGAAACCGGAGGAACCCGCCCCTACGCCGCTTTGTCCACCAGATATGGTCGCTTGGGACCGAACTAGGTGAGAGGCGAATGGTCTAACCACTCGGCCACGGTGCGGCCTGATATCTTATTAAAATTTATACAAGTTAGTATACACAATAGCAGTGACATTTTTCATTGTGTCCAAATTACAGCTTTCATGGTTATTTAAATACAAGTTGTTTATTGTTTAAGCGCATTATACTAGTAAAAATGAACAACATGGTAATACATTTTAATAATATTCACATAAAGACACAGTTTTACAATAAATTAATTTATAAATAGGTCTATCATATTATATTTTTATATCAGTAATAATTAGTGTAGAAAAATAATTACTTTTCCCACTCTCCAACATTATAATAATTTATTTATCAAAATTATAGCAACATTTCGAATAAGTAATATACCCACTTTCTTTAATGCGACTTTTAGAGGTAAAATAAAAAGTTTGAAACAAATTGGTGAAAATTTGCATCGTGTGGAACATTTTAACTATGCAAAAGTGTTGGGGAAAAAATCTGTAAAGTTTTAAGTTGGGAGTGCTTATTAATAAGCTTGTAGCTTCAGTTAATTGGGATTTTCAAGCGGGAAAACGATATATTTTTCTTAAACTGTAAACTTCATATTATTTTATTATGAAAAAATAATGTTTTAATTTTTCACAATTTTTGGTCAAATTTTACGGGATTGGGATTTTCAAGCGGGAAAACGATATATTTTTCTTAAAGTGTAAACTTCATATTATTTTATTATGAAAAAGTAATGTTTTAATTTTTCACAATTTTTGGTCATATTTTAAATATATCGTTGCTGGATGGAAGCATTGCTGGTTGTCTTGCAGATAATGAACATAAATCACAGATAACTAATAAGTAATACCAAATATAAATGAACTGAACGAGAATGGTCTGGGTAAGTCTTGCAAGAAGACATTTTTGAATGTGAATAATTTTTTTTTAATATAAGTATTTGATTTTTTGGATTTCATAAATAGATTAATAAACAAGAAAGAAGAATTGATCAAGTTTGAAAAAATAATAAAAAGGACAGTGTAGTATTATTCGGAAAATAAATGAGAAGTATTTATAAAATACAAGATCGCCAAAGCGAGAAAAATATTACGATACAATTTGAGCACAAAAGTTAATATAAAGTGTTAATAAAAGTGGGCTTATTATTCAGTATGGAGGTTAAAATGCAACTTAAATCGTGAAATTAATTACACTTTTATAACAATTAAAACAAATGACGACTGCTTGGGCGGTCGAGTGGTCAGCGTTCTGACTTCTCATCCAGTGGTCCTAGATTCGATTCCCAGCTGGGGCGGGAAGTTTTCTTTAACCAGAAGTATTCCCTATCCCTTACAGAGTCTGTAAGTATGCATGTGGAAGTGAATGTGCGTGTTTAATAGTAAACGTAAAACTGATAAGCCAAAGTTAAGAAATCCTACAGTTCAGCGAGCAAAACAGCGTTCTTTCTCAAGTCAAAGTCCCCGATATGGCCAAAGATGTTAAAGGAGGTATACAAATAAAGCAATAAAAAAGCTGATGTGTTCCATTCACATGATTTTCTCTACATCTTTACAACATATTATTGTTAAAAATATTATGCTTCTATTTACTTCATGCTAATCGAGAAAAAATTAGCAGAAATAGCCTTATTACTGGCTTCCTTGTAAGTAGAAGTGAAATAAGCGAGTACCATAGGTTAAAGTGATAGTCAAAAACTGGTTTCTATGTGACTGAAGTTCCTTTGTTTGCATGGACAGGAGTTGACAAATTCCTGTATGAGAAAAGTAAGTTTTTCAAAGCTGAAATCAATAACAAAGAATATCTCAAAAACGATCAACTCCATGAAAAAGATGTATATAACATAAGTTGTGTGTTTTAACGTGCTCTACATTTTTGTGTGGTAAGTTTTTCTCTTATGGTTTAGCAGTTATGCAAAATTCCGTAAAATTGATCCAGAATAAACTAGTCTTCAGAGGCTACTCCCAGAAAATTCAAGATATACATTTTATTTGCCAGGTAAATATCTTTAATATACGAAATTTTAATCAAAATCGTTAGAGCCATTTTTGAGAAATTCAAAATTTTCGAAAAAGGTTTCATGTAAAGGGTAGTTTGGGGTGGGAAGATTTGTCTCAAAATCTTCGTGTCGCATCTCTGGAAGATACGGAACTTAAATACCAAGTTTGGTATTTTACCGACTTTTCGTTTTTGAGTTATCGTATTCACAGACACACGGACACACACGGACCTTTTTTTGAAAAGACTTTTTTTTTTTTGGATACAGGGGACCCTAAAACGTATATTTCCGGTGAAATCTCGGTATCGAATTTTTGGGTAGAGTGCAATACCTTCTCTATATACTATGTACATAGTATGTGTAAAGAAAGTAAAAAGTCTAACAATGCTAAAATTAAATTTTGACACAACTGATAAGAATAGGGCATTTCCAATCTAATCTCTCTCTCTCTCTCTCTCTCTCTCTCTCTCTCTCTCTCTATATATATATATATATATATATATATATATATATATATATATATATATATATATATATATTTGTGGTTCCTGTAAACGGCTGCAGTGAGCCTTTAGTAATCCAGCATGTAATTTTCACATGTAAGCGCTAAAATTAAACATGCGCTATAAAAATGAACTCAAGAAGGTACAAGGAAATGTGTAAGTGAATAAATAAAGGATGTAAGGAAGAAAATAAACAAATACATAAATAAAAGCAAATACGTTCAGTGATTCTAAAGCGTAATTAAATAAGAATTAAGGGGAAAAGGTTAAATGTGACTAAGTAAAGCTTTGTGGACCCTATAAGGCACTCAAAACAGGCCAAGGGCGTCAGAAAGTAATAATAATAATAATAATAATAATAATGATAATAATAATGATAATAATAATAACAACAACAATATTAAGAAGAAGAAATGAACTGAACTGAAATTGATGATAGATAATATACTCAGGGGTAAATTGGGTGCATACAGGAAAATAAGAAATTTGTATTCTTGAAATGGGTCATTGGATGCTCAGAGTGTAGTGAATTCATTGTCTCTACACTGTCTGGTTTTCTGTATGACAAAGACTACTTATTTATGTTAACAAAAACAAATTATGGCAATATATTGAAACGTTTTAATTAACTTTTGTGATTAAACCAGTATTTAGGTTGCTAGAAAAGATGAAACAAACGATAATTTGTATGGCAGTAATGTATTAAGCTTTTTTTCAAAATACGGATCACTTCTGGTAAACATTTTAAAAACAATTTCTTACTAATTTGGTTGGCTTTATTAATTTATTTATTTTTGAAATTAATTAGAGTATTTGGTGAACAAACTATGCAAAAGAGAAATTTTGAAATGAGGAAGATGCCAAATACTGAAATTAAATGAGAAGAATGGATTATGTAATCAAGAAAGAAGATTTTCATCGAAATATAAAATGGAGGGCGGAATATCAAGAAATAGAAATTGATTTTTGTGGAACATCAACATGGGTATACTTTTAAATATAGTGAAAATGAAGATTGAAATGTTCTTAAAAGGCTCAATATACTTATAAATGTGTCGAGTTAAGAGTAAAACATTAATATTGTATCTATCTCTACACTTCCGAAAATAAAAGAGCTATGAACAATAACAACTATGTATAGAGTCATTATACTTGCGAGGACAAACATTAAGATTTAATAAACTAAATAAAGTAGAGGAAGAACCGGCTGATAGATGTACTTAATCAAAAACTTAATGGAAGAAGATTCCAAAGGTGCCTATAAGTAAATTAAAAAAAAAAAAAAAAAAAAATCTGGTGTGTTCCATTCATATGACTTTCTCTACATCTCTGTAACAAATTATTGTTAAAAAGCTTATTCTTCTATCTACTTCATGATAATCGAGATAAACATTAGCAGAAATTATCCTTATTACTTGGTTACTTGAAAGTATAAGGGCAAAAATATAGTGTGTTCCATTCACATGATGTCCCCTAGCTGTTCGGTATAAAAACTTTTTATTCAAAAGATTAATCTGTTATCTATCATACTAATCAAGATAAACATAAGCAGAATTAGTCTTATTACTATTGTGAATAGATGGGAAATAAAAAAATGCACAGGCTAAAGCGACTAAAAGCCGGTCGCTATGTGAAGCAATTGAAATTCCAGAGAAAAAAGATGCCTTCCCGTATGAGAAAAGTTTAAGAGGCTTAAAATTGAAACCAATAATCCGGAATATCTCGAAAACGTTTAACTCTGCAAATAACAATGTATATGACATAAATCGGTGTTTTAATGAAATTACATTTTTTGTAGTAAGTTCTTGTATATCTCTTACGGTTTGCCAGTTATATAAAAGTCATCCAGAATGAAGAGGTCTTCAGAGGCTATTCCCAGAAAATTCAAGATATACATTTGGTTTGTCATAAAAATATCCTAAACATAGGGTATTTTAATCAAAATCGTTATAGCCATTTTTGAGAAAATCAACATTTTTGAAAAAAGTTCCATGTAAATGGCAGTTATGTGTGTGGAGATTTTGTTGAAAATCTTCGTGCCGTATCCTTGGAAGATACTAAACTTAAATGTCAAGTTTGGTATTTAACGGCCTTTACGTGTTTGAGCTATGCTGTTCAGACACACACGGACATTTTTCTAAAAATGCTTTTGGCCCTCAAAACATGAATTTCCGGTGACATAACGTCGACTTTTTGGGTGGACTACAATACCTTCTCTACACACTATGTACATAGTACGTGCAGAGAAAGTAATACGAATCTTGTTTAAGTATAGACCATTGCAATTTATTTAAATCTCTGTTCTACATATGTACCTATATCATTTTCAATTTTCTACAGCAATAGAAATTTTCAGCAAGCTGATACTGGCAGTCTACCATTTATTACTACGACTTTTAAGAAATGTAGCGGAATTTGAAATGCATATTTTACTTTACAACGACACGTAAACAAAGCAATAAATTAATTATATGCTTGCGGTGGTCATGTCAATAGAAATCAGGACAGGGTGAAGCAGCACACTTGAACATTAGCTCGGTCCTTTTCCCATGCGCCTGCGGGATTATACAAGCAGTGACACGGACAATAAAACATTGTTTGGTTGTTAATTGACGGGCACGTGGCCACGGGGAGGTCACGCGACCCCCGACAATGCTGCGCCATGCAGTCTGGCGACGACAACAGTTAAACATTGGTCGTTAACATCATGAATGGCAAAGCCCGTGGCCGTGATCCCTGTAGCGGAAGTGATGCGCGTTTGTTTGAGGCTTTCCGCTTGCCGCGTGTAAAGGAAATCTTCTAGCCACCACAATCACAGCGAATAGGATTCCACTAATTCTTGATTAACATCGCGATGTTATCATCGGCAGGAAACTATCTTAAGTATCACTGAACTCCACTTAAAACGACCAGATGTCTCAATTTCACAGCGATGAACACCAGATTTTTATCCCCAAATACGAACATGTGGTCACGAACCATTCTTTATCTTTTACTTTCTCTAGCTCATATGTGCAATGTACATAGCGGATAGCGAGGAAATTGAATTCCACCCAAAAAGTCGTGCCGAGATTTCCCTGGAAATACACGTTCCTTTACATGGAACATTTTTCGAAAAATTTGTTTTTCTAAAAATGACTCTAACGATTTTAATTAAAATGCCATATGTTAAAGGGATTTTCATGACAAACGAAATTGTATATCTTGAATTTTCTGGAAATGGCCTCTGAAGACCTCTTTATTCTGGATGACCTTTATTTAACTTTTATATAACTGGTAAACCATAAGAGATAAACAAAAACATACTACACAAAAAATGTAGACCTCATTAAAACAACAATTTATGCCATATACACTTTTTTTTTTAAAGAGTTAACCGTTTTCGGATATTCCGAATTATTGGTTTCAGGTTTAAAGTTTCTCAAACGGGAGACATCTTTATTTTCGTCTCTCGTTTGTTTACTCTTAGCAAGCAAATAGGACCGAAATTCAATTGTTTCACTTAGCGACCAAATTTTAAAAGATCTGACTATCGTTTTAACCTAGTGTATTCCCTTATTTCTCTTCTACTTACAAAGAAGCAAATAGTAAGACCAATTTTGGCAATGTTTATCTTGATTTAAATGACGCACATAGAAATAATCTGTATTTTTATGGAACAGCTAGAGAAAGTCTTGAGTGAAACACAGCATTTTTTTTTTTTTTTTCGTTTTGCATACTGTAATCGTTTGCAACCACATTGGCGATAAGAATCTGGTATTTATCCTTTTGAAATTTCGATAAATACTATGCTTTGTACTCATTATCAGAACTTTTAGTATGGAAAGCGATTTTTTTTTTCTCGGCATAGAATTCTTATAAGGAACATTTTCTGTTTTTATTTTCTCAAAGAAGATTTAAATATATCTTTGATATAATTTTATAAAATCCTCTTCAGTAGCAATGAAGTGTGAGGTCAAAACATAGTTTCTATCACAATTATTTTCACATTAGTAATTTTTCTTAAATATTCACTGTCTTGGCTCAACGATTATGTTTCTTTTGTTTCTCTTTTTCGTCTGTATGTTTCTTCTTTACTTTATGTACTTGTTTATTAGGTTAAACTTTATATTACTAAACACACGCACATTCACTCTCACATTCATACTTCCAGACTCAATGGGGGATAGGGAATAATTCCGGTTACAGAAAAAGTCCCCGCCCCAACCGGAAATCGAACCCGGGACCTCCGGGTGAGAAGTCAGCTCGCTGACCAATCGCAGTCTCTTTATGTACTATGTGCATAGTGTATAGAGAGGGTATTGTATTGCACCCAAAAATTCGATACTGAGATTTCACCGGAAATATATGTTTTGGGACCACTTCAATAAAAAAAAAAGTATTTTTAGAAAAAGATCCATGTGTCAGTGTGTGTGTGTGTCTGGTGTGTGTCTATAGGCAGCATAGCTCAAAAAAAAAGCTCGTTAAATAACAAACTAATATTTTAAGTTCACTGTCTCCAATTTTCAAGAAAATCTCTCCACCCCCATGGGAAAAAAATCGAAAATGGCCCATACAATTTTGTTTAAAATCTCTTATATTTAAGATATTTACATGACAAATAAAATGTATATCTTGAATTTTCCGGGAATAGCCTTTAAATTCTGGATGCTTTTTTTTTTTTTTTTTTTAATTTTGAATAACTAGTAAACCGTAAGATATAGACAAAAACTTACTACACGAAAAATGTAGACTCTTTAAAACATACAATTCGTCATACACATTTGTTTCCTGCAGGTGACCGTATTTGAGATATTTCATGTTATTGGTTTCAGTTTTAAAGTACTTGAACTTTTCTCATACAGGAACTTGTCAACTCCTGACCATGCAAAGAAACGAGTTTCAGTCCCATAGTAACTACATTTTAAAACATTTGAGTGTCGGTTTAGCCTAGTATATTCTCTTACTTCCCTTCTACTTATAAGGAACTAAGTAATATTTCTGCTAAAGTTGATCTCGATTACCATGAAGCAGATACAAGAATAAGCTCATTAACAATAATTTGTTTCAGAGATGTAGAGGAAGTCAGGTGAATGGAACACATTAGATTTTTTCTCATATAACTTCATCGCAATCGGAACTTCTATAAATACTTGAATGTTAACTCCACATCTTACATAGCTATAACAAAGTGGTATTACCAATATCTGAATTAATTTCATGTCAATTATTTGTCTGGTTATCTAGCTTCCTTCAACTGAGGCTGCTAAGTACAAAGCTTAGCATGTTACAAAACATTAAAATATTAAATATATACATAAATAAGTAATTACTACTTTCACTATTACGTACATAGTACATAGGTAGAGTAGGTATTGCATTCCACCCGAAAATTCGATACCAAGATTTCACTAGAATACACGCTTTAGGGTCCCCTGAATAAAAAGAGAAAAGAAAGGAAAAAAGAAAAAAAAAGAAAAATATCCGAGTGTATGTATCTGTCTTCTGTAAACAATATGACTCGTTATATACTATAAACTTGGTATTTAAATTTGGTATCTTACAAGAATACGATACAAAGAATATCAGGAAAATTCCTCCACCGCAAACTACCATTTACATCGAAATGGTAAATTTCGAAAATTTACATTTTCTCAAAAATACATCTAACTTTTTTAATTAATATACCTTAGGTATATTAACTATAATTATATGAAAAATAAAATATACCTTTGAATTTTATGGGAATAACCTTTGAAGACCTCTCCATTCTGAATGATTTTTGCACAACAAATAAACCGTAAAAGATGAACATTTACCACATAAAAATTTCAGATCTCTTCAGTATTTTTACTTTCTCCTCATACACAATGTACATAGTGTACAGAGAAGGTATTGTATTCCACCCAAAATTTTGATACCGAGATTTCACTGGAAATACATGTTTTGGGTTCCCCTGCATATTTTTTCTTTTTTTTTGGAAAAAGGACCGGGTGTGTGCGTGTTTATCTCAATTAGTATGATGTAGATGAATGAATAATCTTTAGTAGAAATAGTTTGCAGAGAAAGTCATGTAAATGGAACATATCAGAATTTTGGTTGTTTACACACACACACACACACACACACACACACACACACACACACACATACACACATTTGTCGCCTCCCAAATTCTTAACACTTTCGGTTTAATATGAAAGTTCATATTCTTAAGACTTACAGCGCCAGTGATCGAATTGCTGTTTCGTTTACAGTGAAACCGCCCAAATCGGATACCGAATAAGGTGAAGTCCTGGTATTTAACGGACCAAGTTTGGTATCTAACGGATCTTTCGTTTTTGAGATATGCTGTCCACACACATACACGCACGCACACACTCACACAAATACACGCACAGACCCATACACTGACCGTTTTCTAAAAATGCTCTTTTTTGAGCTCAGAGAGTCTCAAAACATAGGTATATTTCTTGTGAAATCTCGATATTTATTTTGGGTGGAATGCAATACCTTCTTTATCTACTATGTACATTGCACATACGTGCTAGAGAAAGTAAAAAAATCTGATGTGATCCATTCACATGATTTTCTCTAACAAATTTTTCTTTTTATCTTCGTACATTATGCTAATTAAGATAAACATTAGTAGAAACTGTCTTATTACTTGCTTCCTTGTAAGTAGAAGGGAAATACACTAGGTTAAAACGATAGTCAAATCTTTTAAAAACTGGTTGATATGAGAACAATTGAAATTTGTTCGCTTTGTATTGCCAGTAAAACAAGAGAGAGATGAAAAGAAAAAGAAACGTTACTCAGAACTTTAACATTGAAACCAATAACAAGGTCTATCTCGGAAACGGTCAACTCTATAACAAAAATGTATGTGACATAAATTGTGTGCTTCAACAAGTTTTTCGTTGTTTGTGCAGTAAGTTTTTGTCTATTTCTTACGGTTTACCAGTTATGCAAATTTCAGGAAAATGTACCCAGAATGAACAGGTCTTCAGAAGCTCTTCCCAGGAAATTCAAGATATACGTTTTATTTGTTATGAAAGTATGTTGTATTTTGATCA
Organism: Hymenopus coronatus; assembly: GCA_030762935.1. NCBI lineage: Eukaryota > Metazoa > Arthropoda > Insecta > Mantodea > Hymenopodidae > Hymenopus > Hymenopus coronatus. Next base: position 20,056,441 of record CM060897.1, on the reverse strand, counting down.
AAATAATTTTCGAAAATATTTTCTCCATGTAAAAAGTAGTTTGAGGTGGGGAGATTTTCTTGAAAAATCATGTCGTTCCCTTGGGAGATACTAAACTTAAACACCAAGTTTGGTGTTTAACGGAGTTTTCGTTTTTGAGTTATGCTGTCCACAGACACAGACACACACACTCACACACATACACACACAGTGAACTTTTTCTAAAGATAGTTTTTTTGGTATTAATGGATCACAAAACACATTTCCTGGTGAAATCTCGGTATATTTTTTGGGTGGAATACAATATCTTCTCTAACTACTGTGTACGTACTCTCTTGTCTGTTTTCTCAAAAGTGTTTGAGAAAGTAATGTTCAATAGGCTTTATTATTACTTGGAAAAGAACAACTTACTTGCCAAAGAACAGTTTGGCTTTAGAAAAGGAGTAGCGACAGATAATGCAACCTACAAGCTCACGCATAAAGTGTTAACAGCGCTAAATGAAACGGAACATGTCGGTGGAATCTTTTGTGACCTAGCGAAGGCTTTTGACTGTGTGAATCATGAGATTCTGATAGCAAAACTAAATTTCTATGGAATAAAGAATAACATACTAGAGTGGTTCATTTCATACCTAGAGAAGAGAAAACAAAGGGTTGAAATTAATAACTCCAATGGGTATCAAAATAGTGCATCAGAATGGAAATCAGTAAAACATGGTGTTCCCCAGGGATCAATCTTAGGGCCTCTTTTGTTCTTGGTTAACATAAATGACCTCCCATTATACATTAACAGTATTGCAAGTATTTATTTATTCGCAGATGACACTAGTGTTTTAGCAACAAGTAAAGATTTCAATGACTGTGTAATAAAATTAAACTATGTTCTAAATTGTATGTCAACTTGGTTCAAAGCAAACAAACTCTCAGTAAACCTTGAAAAAACAAAAACAATTAAATGTATAACTACTCGCTCACAATAAGCACACATAGAAATAGGAATTAATGATACATTAGAACAGCTAAATGAAGTCAAATTTCTTGGCCTTCAGGTAGATAAGCATTTGGACTGGAAGTCACATATTAGCTACATCACATCTAAACTTAGCTCAGCATATTATGCTCTCCGTGCACTGGTTAAATTTCACTCAATCGATTGGTCTATTTTGCCTATTTTAACTCCATCGTCGAGTATGGAATAATATTCTGGGGTAATTCAATGGATAGTAAATACATATTCCGGATACAGAAGAAAGCTATATGAATAATCTGTAATGCCTATAGCAGACAGTCATGCAAAGAACTATTTAAAAAATTGGGCATACTTACCATGTGTTTATATACTATCCATTTTAAAATTCTATGCAGTTAATCGACATCGTTTTATAACAAACATGGAAATTCATAACATTAATACTAGACAAAAGGGATATGTTCATCGTCCCAATGCCAATCTTCGTTGCTTTCAGAAAGGTGTATATTATGAAACAATCAAGATATTAAATGCTCTCCTCAGTAATCTCAAAGAAAATGTTTGGAATTTCAGGGCTTTTAAGGCCTCTCTTAAGGAGTACCTTTGCAATAAAGCATTTTACTCTGTAGATGAATATTTAAGTGACAAATCTGTCTGACAATATTGTCAACAATCATTGTATTTATAAGTATTATAATGTATTGCATTTTGTGTATATTAGTGTGTGTGTGTGTTTTATATTCAAATTAAATTGAGGTATACTTTGACTTGCACGGATGTGTCAAATGAATTGTTTTAGTATTTAGTAATGACACAAGGTCTGTAAAGCCTAATGCTTTGATATTTTACACTCTAGTGCATAATTGTAAATTTTTGCATTGGAAATTCTATAACATATTTGTAAATATGTATTGTAATTTGTTGACATTTATGAATAGTACATAATACAATAATCATATTTTAGTTTTATATAATTACTAGTAGTAACTATTATGTTGATAATTAGAAAACTATCATCTGACATTACATCAGTGTTACATATAATGAAATTATATTTATTTATACATTTTAACACTAATTTTTTATTCTCTTTGTTTTTATGTGATTGAAAAAAAAGGGGAAGTTCATGTGCTTTTATAGAGCACATTAAGTATAGTAGAGGCCTCAAATACAAATGGAGTGATTATATATCTATTCTGCTGTTTTTGTAACCCAAGCTTTAAGCAAGAGCTTTGTACATTGTTTTTTTTTTCCATAGTATATAAACATATGTATACATGCATATGTCTTGACAAGTTCTATGTTCAGTGGCTTCCTGGCCTAAACGAACCTACAGAATGCTTTCTAATCTAATCTAATCTATATGCGCTAGAGAAAGTTAAAAGAATATACATGTGCGTGCGAATTGCAAATGTCAGATGATAGTATAGTTAGAATAATCTGGAAGTAGAACTGGAGGAAAAGAAGTTAGTAGAAGATTTTAAAATTTCATTTAAGGTAGATATCTGGTATTATATATAAAAACATTTTAGAGACCAGTCACTAACTATTGCACTATTGAACATTTATGTTTAATTCATAGTGGAACAACATGAGCGACAAGACAATTGACCATTAGGAATTCAGCACCTAAATTTGAAGTAAACTTTTACGCACTGCATGACGGCATCGGCAGAAAAGTTTAGCGTGTTGTTAAATTGTCGTCATTCTCTACGGAATTTAATTTTTAATCGGAAGAAATATGTAGTCACTCCGAATTGATGAAACGAATTCAAATGCAGACGAAAATACCACGAAAAGGTGTGTGGTTTTATCCGAGCTTTGTGAGGAAACATTAAATTGTGTCGCTTCTTGTGAAGCAATGTCGCGTGGAATGTCGCCCGTGATTTATCGTGTGTCGGGCAGTTATGTTGCGGGCATGAGTTGTAGTGTCGGATAACGATGATGTGAGGTTAATAATAACAATAGTAATAATAATAATGATGATACGAGGATGACGATAATAATAAAAATAATAATAATAATAACAACAACAACAACAACTTGATGGCCAAACAACGAGGAATTTTAAAGAGAACATTTAATTTTAAAATTAGCATTTCCTTGCAGATTTACGTTCCTTGTCATAGTAAAATGTTAAAGAAGGTGGGATTATCATGCTGAATGAAGCCGTAAAGTATTCGTTTTATTACTTTGCATTTTTGGGCCTATATACATTATGCGCCAAATTTGCAATTTCACCTATTGTGGCATATGTAGCGTTGTGCAAGTTCACCAGAAGATGTCACTATATAACTGTATTGGAGCATGCAGTTGTTAACTAAATTCCGATTGCCGCACTACCAGAGAGCGCTGAAGTTGTGTTGTTTACAAGCGGTTCAAATTAATGATTGGTGTCAAAAATGTTTTACAATGTAGTAAGATGTAAACTTGTGAGTGGGCGTGTAATGCCTCATTAAGCGGTTTCTTGCTAGTTAAGACACCCCAAATTTAGTTTGGTTAACACATTCTATGCTGCAGCATACTGTGAAGGAGCAGAATGTTTAGGAAAAGGATACTATAAGTTGGCATAATTCCAGAAAAACATTTTACTACCAGATAGTTTTATACGATAAATAGAACAGAATAAAGCATGAAGTGATCCTAAAAATAGCATCTGCACGATATTGCAATAATAAATTTATATTATATTTCTGATATGCACATCCATGTTCTCAAATTGTAGCTAAAATTTTTGCTTTCATTGATAAGATGAAAGCAAAAATTAGGATGCCAAATCACAATAAAAAGAGTTGAGAGAAACACCGTACTTCTGAAATAGTATGGCTGCGTTAGTAACTGTCACCATGAACTGAATATAGATGAGATGCCACAAGAAGAAAAATTAACAAAGTATAACTTTGACTTCATTTATCAACATTGATGCATACACATCATTTCAATTATATAAACATAGTTGTGATGCTAGAAATACTACATAAAATAAATAGGAATTATGTTTATATTCAGCTTTAACTTTTGGGATGCAGTTTCTTGGAATGAAATCCTTTTGGTACAAGGAGCATTACAGAAATGTAGTTAAAATCTTGCTTTGGTTTGGACAGTGGTAGTTATACTTTTAAGTCTCTGTGATATTTAAGACTTAATAACTATGGTTTTTGTTTGTTTGAGAGGTTAGTAGTTGGTGACAATGACCTTGGTTTCTGTTCTGTGTGCATGTGATAATTAATAATTGGATTGTTTTTACAGAGGGTGGCACACGAAAAACTGGCTCTGAGTGCCAGACTGCTCATTATTGCCTTCCAATTGTCACCTAATGTTGAAAAGCAGGTGCATTAGGTTATCTATTATCTCTTTATTACTTAATTATTACATGTTTATCTATTTGTTGTTATTTCTTCTCATGGCAGGCAACACTTTGTGGGCAATTGGTGATAGGCAATATGTACTTGGGGTTTTATTTAGAAAGTTGTATTACCTTACTCTATTTTTCAACGTAATCGTCATTACTATCAAGGTATTTATTGTCATGTGGTACCAGTTTTCAATGCAGATGTTATACCCTTACAGAGCTAAAGATCTCAGCCAAGATTTCACTGCCACTTAGAGGTCTTCATGGCTGGAAATCTTTTCCATCTAAAAGATCATGTACAGTGTCCAAAGTGAAACGCTGTTTTTTCTGAATTCTATTATTAACTTTTACTTTCAATTCTCAATATATATTGATGAAATTCCAATCTTTATCATGCACACTGGTCTTTCTTGATAACTTGTAAATTATGGGCTATTTCCTCACTGAAGATTCGTTCATTGCATAATCACCATGCACTTGTGTTATTTGCCTATAAAATTAAATTTGCCAAACATTTAGTGCATTTGAAATAATGAATCAGTTTTTTGGCAGTAGAAAAGTATAACAGAGGCCTTGGAAAACTGGTACCATGTGACAATAAATGTGTTGACAGAATGAAATTATATTGAGAAATAGAGTAAGGTAACGTAACTTTGTAATTAAAGTGTTGTGTTGATATCTTTCGTTATGCCAAATCATGCCACTTTCTGGATGGCCCTCGTAGTTTGAGATCTCCTTGTGGTTTACTGGGAAACATGCAAGCCAGTAAGAGAATGTAATGCTTTGCCTGCAAGTTGTCATAGAAACTCAGTGGTTAGCACAACCGGTTAGAGACCAGGAGATCCATGGTTCAAATCCCGGTTCTGGCATTGAATTTTTCAGTCCAACTCTACCTATCCAACTGTATACCTTATTTTTTTAAAAGTTAGAAATTGAGAACAATTTTAGTTCAGTAAGTAGCATGATCAGTGCTATTGATCTCAAGTATGTTTTTAGAGTGATGATTTGTTCAGTTTCAGAATGGAGGGAACTGATGTGAGCTCTTTTCAAGCAGTTGGTACACAACTGCAAAGGCAGGAAGAAGAAGAAGATGAACAAGAACGTAAACGTAGAACTAAAGAGGTAAACATTTCTCACTTCTTTTAGTTGTATAGGTAACATTCACAGCAAATTTTGATGTTATCTGAATGAGTATGTTGATGTTGTGCAGGTCTGTGATGTAGTGGCACTTTCTTTTGGTAAGTTGCATGTTTTCTACTGTTTAGCACTGGATTATTGTGTTTCAGAAATTAGTAATGCATTGGCTTCTGTAATTCATATATTAAAACAGTTTGAAATTATATATAAATTATAAAATCAAATGGCATTTTATTTATGGATGCTTTTTAACTGCTGTGGTTCTCAGCATCCCATTCTATACTGAGCGTGAAAGACCACTTAATTTTGTTCAGAGGCCTCTCTATCAGGCTTGAGGTTCTTTTTCGTGTCGTAAATCTACAACACAGGACCAATGGCTGTACTTCCCTTCCGAAGGAAGACATGCTAAGGATAATTAGGCCCAAAAAAATCCATCGTCCTCCGCTGGGTTTGAACTGGTGACCTTGGGCATATGAAGTTAGCATGGTAACCATTACACCACAGAGGTCGACTTAATAAATTATAAGCCCAACAACTGCATATGAGCTTTTCCATTTAAAATTGTTCTAGACAGAAGATCAACTTTGCACCTTTTAAATGAAATGAAACTTTTTGTATTTCAAAAAAGCAAACCTGATATATGGCTTTACTGTGTTAACATTCAGGATGCCTAGTTTTGCTAATAAAAATGTTCAGGTTTATTACATTTTACTATAATTCCCATCAAATTATTTTATCTCTGAAACTATTAACAAAATCTGTGGGAACCTTAGGAGACAACTGTACAGCACATATCCAATAGCTTAATTAAATCTGATTGACCAAAAGTTTTCTAGTGGCCTTTACAGGATTTTGCATTATATAATATACAGTTTACCTTGATTCGTATATTCACTTCTAAATAAAAGGTATGTTTTAGTGGAGAAGGTTCAACTTCTCCATTAATTGTTTTATATTGCTTACATCTTTATATTTAATGATAGTTTACTAGCTAACTTTAATACCTACAGAAAGAATTTATTAAAAATTCTGCTTCAATTTAGTTGCCCTCTGTGGTCTAGGGTAACATGCTAGCCTTGGTTCTCAAGGTTGGAGGTTCAAACCCAGTGGAGGGCAATGGATTTTTTCAGGCATAAAAATCATTACTATGGCTTCCTTCAGAAGGGAAGTAAAGCTGTTGGTCCCATGTCATAGATTTACTGCATTTAAAAGAACCTCAAGCCTGATAAAGAGGCCTCTGAGCAAAAGTAAGCAGTCTTTCCTGTCCAGTTAGAATGGGGCGCTAGATGTTTAAGAGCATCCATGAATAAAACTGAATGTAATTTTTCAACTGAAGGCTGATGTATATAAAGCATTTGTGCAAAACGTGAAAATGTCAAATAAATAATTTTTATGGATTCATATATATGTGTGTGGGTGAGTGAGTTAGAGAGAAAATTGTTTGCTAATTTGTGGTATATAATTTAATTTATAAAAAAGAGATCTAAAATTAGAAAATTAATTCCTGGAAATAGTCATAATATTTTTAAATTGTTGTGATGCTGTTTCATTGATTTGATTATCTAAGAAATGACACTTTAATCATCTTGCCACCTCTTTTTATAAATGCAATTTTTAATTGTAATGTTTACAGAATGTATTATTTTTAGTATATTTGCCCTGATAATTTGAACATGTGTTCTTTGTATGTTATAGAAGTGCATATCTGAATTTGTTTGTAGTCCTCCTTGGTATTTTTTTCTGATTTATAGCTTCTACTATAAAGAGATAGCTAACAGTAGCATATTAAGTACCTTAAAATATAGTCTACAGGACTTCATATTTTCTATTGCACATTTTATTCTTATTGCTCCCTTCTGGATTTTAATGCTATTTCACATTCTTTCTCCAAATTAATTCCATATTTTAGACAACTTTGAAAATAAGCAAAATATATGTTTTTCAGTCCTAATAGATGCAGTAAATATTTTAAAATATTTATGCATGTAACAAATAGAACTTAAGTTGTGTTTATTATAATGTAAATGTGTCATAGAATGATTGGCTAAACTGATATTAAACAACCTGAACAGACACAAAGACACACATCCATAACCAGATTCTGGAAATATTGATGAAGCTTCTTTTTCAAAGAAAAATTTCTTAAGTCCAGCTGGGAAATGAACCTGGGAGCCTTGCAAGCAAGTGATCTGAGCAATGAGATCCAGCATTGTTATTTGTGCTCAAATTGCAGTCCTCATTTTCCTAACTTCATAGTATCAACTATGATTATCTTAATGTTGCTCATGTACAGGGTGGCATAAGAAATATAAAAAATTGGATTAATGTAAATCTTACCCATGCTACACCCTCTCTTTGTTCTTTATTTGGCTAGTCTCTATATCCTTCTCTTTCTCATTTATGTTTTATTGTACTATATGATTCTAATCATCTTTTTCCATCTATATCAGCAAATAGTGTTTATATTTCTATATCATCAAATCTTCTCCTAACTTCTTTCCAAAAACCCGTAACATTGTCTTCCTTCATTCTCCAAATTTCACCCAAACCACTGCTTTCCAGGATATATTGTACGCTATAGCACCATCCATTGCCTTTTAAACCCTTTTCTTGTTATTCTACGCTTTGTCTTTCATCTAAATTTAAAACTCTAAACCAAAACATAAGTGCTCTCTCCATGATCATACCTTTCCTTTATATTCTACCCATTTCTAATTGGGCAAATTCATCCAAAGATAAAGGTAGTTTGCACTCTTATTGTTTTGTTTGGATGTACATGTTACTTTTGCACTTTAATTGTCTTCGTTTTTGTTTTAGTTACAAAGTATAATCTCAAATGTTTTGCACTGGGACATTGACGATGATGACGCATGCTCTGTGAACAGCAGCCAACATATGCCTGTAGTGAGATTTCAGGATGGTGAGTTTTATGTTTAAATATTAATTGAAAATGTTAGATGTCAAACATCATGGAAGTCTTGCACAATGCATTATACAATTCCTTTGAAAAGTAGGTTTTAGTGTATCAAGGAAAATTTTTTAAAAAATCTGATGTGTTAACATCACAAGATTTTCTCTACTGACTTACGTACAGATTATTTTTATAAACGATTATTCTTCTATATTAGCGCTTCTGGTTAATCATGATAAACTTAATTACATGTTTACACATTTCATTGTAGGTATAAGGAGGATACACTGGGCCAACAATGGATTTTTTTAAAAAAATCTGACTTTCTCTAGGCATTTCACAAACAAACTATACTTACAAAAGATTATTCTTTTTTGTGCATCAAGTTAATTGAGAGAAACATTAGAAGAAATAACTTTATTACTTGCTTCCTTGTAAGTGGAAGGGAAAAGTCAAATCTTTTAAAAGCTTTCATTATGAAACAATTGAAACTTGATTCTCTTTTGCACTCCCATAAGTAAAATAAAAGATGAAACAGAATTTTACTTCCCACTCAGGTTTTAAGTAATATAAAATTGAAACCAATTAAAGGAATATCTTGAAAATAATTAATGCTACAAAAAATGCATATGAATAAATTGTGTGTTTTAATGAGATTACATTTTTTGTGCAGTAAGTTCTATCTCTCAAGGTTTTTGAGTTATACAAAAGTCATCCTGAATGAAGAGGTCTTCAGAGGCTATTCCCAGAAAATTTAAGATCATATACGTTTTGTTTGTTATGAAAATATCTTAAACATATGTCATTTTAATCAAAATCTTAGATCTATTTTTGAGAAAATCAAAATTTTCAAAAAATGTTCCATGTAAGAGGTAGTTGGGGTGGGAGGATTTTCTTGGAAATTTATACTGAACTTAAATACAATTTTGATGTGTAACAGACTTTTCATTTTTGAGCTATGCTGCCCACAGATTCGCTCATATATATGTTTCTAATTTTTTTAAAAATTGTTATTCAGGGGTCGCAATATATGCATTTCCAGTGAGATCTTGGTATCAAATATTTCTGTGGAATTCAATACCTTCTCTTCTACTATGCACATTGTACATATGTGCTAGAGAAATTAAAAATATGTAGTATGTGATGGATAGTTTGGAAATTCCATGCTTTTTAGATAACCAAATAGCAAGATTCCATTTGAGAAGAATATAACTATTTGAAAATTCAAATCAAAAGCATAGAATATCTCCTAAATGGTTAACAAGATCTAAATTTGAGCCCATCTGGGTAGTGTGGTTGCAGCATGTCTGCCTCACATTCAAAAGGTCGCAAGTTATAATCTCACTTAGGGTGAGTTACTCAGATAAGGTGTTTTTGGGGGTTTTCCCTGATTCTGAGAAGACGAATGTTGAGTAACTTTAAGCTCCATGGACCTCAAGATCATTTGAGTATTATTTCACCAAGTTCATTCATCATCCGATATGACCAACCAGGTTAAAGGACATAAGCTACAAAAAAAAATCTAAATATGTTTTGTAGTTAGATTTTGTCCATCAATTACTTTTTACCAGTTATAGTAAAGCCTATCAATAGGACTTCACCAGCTATTAACAGAAAAGTCATGATATATTATATTCTATTTGCCCTATGAATATCTTAAACATATGGTAGTTATATAAAATCATTTAGAGGTATTATGCAGAATATAAAAAATAACAAACAAACAAAAAATGTTCCATAAATGTTCCATAAACGGTTTTGGAGTTCAAGATTTTATTGAAAATCTTTGCATTTCTTTCATGGAAGATACTTCAGTAACCAAATTTGGTACTTAGTATTTCTCATTTTTAGTTCTGCTATTCACACCACATGCACCCACAACATTTTCTAAATATTTACACTAAAATTTGATACCAAGATTTCACTTGAAATGCAAATTTTGGGACCCCCTGAATCCAAAAAGAACCACTTTTAGGAAAAGGTCTGTATGTCTATGAGCAGAATAATTAAAAAACAAACAGTTTGATAAATACCAGCAGCTTCCGAGGATGCAACATGAAGATTTTCAAGAAAATCCCCCCCCCCCCCATCCTAAACTACCATCCTAAACTTGAAATAGAACATTTTTCAAAATGCTTTTGAAATGACTGTAACGTTTTTTATTAAAATTCCTTATGTTTAAGATGTTTTCATGACAAATGATATATATATCTTGAATTTTCTGGTAATAGCCTCTAAAGTCTGCTTCACTACTTTTGCATAACTGGTAAACCATAAAAGATAGAGGAAATCTTATTACACAAAAATTGTAGATCACAATAATTCTGTCATTCAAGTTCCATCACACCATATTGGTGTATATCGGGCCACTTTTACATTGGTTTATTATTCAGGAAATTTCTATTTTGCGCGTTCGCCACTAAGTGCACAGCACTCATAGATTTTATACTAAACAATTTTTGTTACAAATATCTTTATGGTTGGTATTTAATGTTGAGCAGTTGGCAGTGAAGTCGTTTGCTTTCTTGCATTCCAATATTTTGATGTTATATTATCATGTTGTCTAAAGGTTGGGTAGCGGAGTAGGTGGTTTCTTTAAGTGTACAGAAAGGACACAGAGGAGACCTCACCATACCTATCTTGAATAAATGTTTATTGAGATAATCATGGCCTGTTAGGAGTCTAAAAAGTTGCTACAGAGGATTTTCTTGGTAGAGTAGTGATTCTGGTCATGTTATTACATAAACTTTCCCTGTGGTTTTCCTTTTGTTTGTAATACATCTTCTTCTTTAATTTTTTTACTATATATTGATATAATGATTCTTTTGACAGAGTGATAACTTACTGGATCAGATGAATTCCAGATAAAATGATGTCCCCTTGGAAAAAGAAACATTCTGGAAGTAAAATAATCCCCCATTCGGATTTCTGGATGGAGACCTTTTTTCAAGGACAACAAAATATGAATGGCAAATTAAAAACGCAAATGTCTTTATTGACTCAAAAATAGTTTACAAATAATTCAATGCTGCAAATAATCCACTCAATGTTTTGATGCATAGACAGTTTATGGCTGCTTACTATCCATTGCTCACATACCGCTACACGCTAACACTCCAGTCACTCATGATTCAGTGCAATTCACAACTACATACCTCTTCCTCCTTGTATAGCCAGAAAATTACAGCACAGAATGAAAATTACACAAAAGCTTTGAGAAGAATCAAGAATTGTGCTCTTGAAGGCTCCAGTTACTTAGCACTTCCTGAGTTATTACATATTCCAAGGTCTCCAATAGTGATGACTCACATACCAAAGCAAACTTGAGTGCAGTCACAATATTTTGAGTTTTAACTGTTCCAAGGTATATACCAAATTCATATAACCTACTCTTAGGGGAATATTATTTTATAGATAAGACTGTTGCAGTTGTTGGGCCTTCTAGCTCAACACCTTTGAGTGAGAAAGTGAGCCAGTTTTCATCCGTTTCTGATGTTCACATCTCTAGTCACTTCGTCTGTTTTGGAGTGAAGGCATAAATTTCAGAACAGATAACAGATGTATTAAGCAGGAATTTTTTCTGTTTTGTTCATTTTTAGAAACTGGTAAGCAGCTTAGCCATGGTGACTCTGCTTCCAATCCAAATCACAATTCAAATGAAGTTCAAGACAGTGGAATCCAGACGTTTGAAGAAAAAGGAGCAGGTGATAGTCACTCTAGTTATGGGAAGCAGATGCAGTATCAGCAGCAGGAGCAGCAGCAGATTTCAAGTGATGGGAAACCTGTGAAATCTGTGCAGTTCTACACGGGTACATTAATGGACAATGCTGGTAACAATTCGGAGCCTTCTCTGCGCTATGCTAACTCATACAGCAAAAGCTACAATACATCTACTTATGACGACAATGAAAGATTTCGACAAGCAGGTATGATTACTAATCTTTATGCTGCAGGTAGATTTAAGAAGCATAAATCAGTGTCATATTAGATGACGAACGAAGTGGGTGAAATGATGCTCAAATGAGCTCAGGTTTCTTAGAGCATACAGTTACCTAACATTCATCATAAAAGTTGTCACATTTTATTCTTCTGTCTGTTACAGCAGACAGAACAAACTCTCGTGTTGTTAGCATTTGAAAGCAGTGGCCAAAGACAGTGAATGAAGGGATTTTTCACAGTAAATATAAGACTCACCCTTTGCTCTTAATTGCAAAAGTGCTGCTGCTACTACATCTAATTTGTTAAAGTTTTTACCATGGCTTAGCTGTTCAATAACGGCACAAAGTTCTTTAACAAAGAACCCTTTATTTTTATATTTCTTTTGTACGCACTATGACTCTCTTTTCTTGTATTACAGAATTTGCACATTACATCATTAGCACTTATATAAAATCCTTGATCTTAATGTTGTTCAGCTCAGGTGGTAGCACTAATTTTATTATTCCTTCCCCTCTCCCCCTCCCCAATTTTAAATACATGCAAGTCGCCTTTCAAGGAGAATATTTTCACATTAATACATTACATCTTCTCAGTGTCTTTAAGTGAACATAAGAGTCATTTGATATAGTAAATCTGGATTTCAGCAATAGCACTTCTGGTTAGTTTATGATAATCAGTTCATGGACCAGCATCGTGCACTGGCGTCAGTTTATTGTTGGGTCTAGTTAATCCTGAGCATATGTATACAGTATTGGATTTGTTCAGTGTTAAGAGCAGGTTTTTTCTTGCTCTGTACCTTATTTTAGCTCCCTGTAAGTTGTAAATATTGGAACTGCTAACTTCTTTTTATTGAAATCCTAAACATTGTTTCACAACTTCTAGCTTCATTGTATAATGTAAATGTTAAATTAAAGTTGTATTTTTGTAATTTGACATAAATGTACATTTTTCTAAGCAAATTAAAAAAAATTATATTTCTCATTGATTGCTAAAATGTTATTCTCAAAAACATGAAAGATTCTCAAAATTTTGTGAAAAAATAAGCCTGTACATCATTTCAAAATGCATGCAAAACATTTTGTGTTTTAATTCAACAAATTTTTCATTTATTGTTAAAAACAAAACTCTTGCCTCTGGTCACTGCATAGGATTTGATTCTCAGAAATATGCAATCACAACTGTTACCTTCGAAGTCATCACTAAACATTTCTGTTTCAGAATATGACAGCAAAGAACAGTTGAAGATCCTGTATGAAGTTCGAGTTCGTGAGGTAGAACGACTTGCTGAGCAGTTGGAAGATCTAAAAGCGAGAGCAGCAATGGAGAAAGAGCAAATGTTTAGAAAGCTTTCACTTCTACAAGCTGAGAAAGAGCGTGCTGTTTTGCAGAATACTCAGGCTAATCAGCTTCTGGGTAAGTAATGATCTTTAAGATCTTTGAAATTGATATAACTAATCCTGGATTAAGTTAATCAAGGGACAATACATAAATAAGGTTATATGGGATAAAGTAAGGGGAACAAATTGGATGTGCTGTATTCATATGATTTTTCTATCCAGTGTTCTACAAACTATTATTTAAACATTTAAATTTTACATTAACAAAATACTTTCTCTACTCTTTTTTCAACAAACTACCCGTACAATAGTTTATTCTTCTATGTACATCATGTTAATCAAAATGAACATTTCTAGGTAACATTTATTTACATATTTCCTTGTAGGTGCAGTGGAATGGGGAAATGCAGAAGGCTTATGTGATAATCAAAACTTTTAAGAGTGGTTGCTTTGCGATTGCTTTAAAATTCCATTCTCTTTGCATGATCAGGAGAAGAAAAAAAAATGAATATCTGATATGAAAAAGTATGTGTGTTTGAAAATTCAAATCAGTAACAAGGTATATCTCAGAAAGGGTTAGCTTCACAAAAAATAAATATGTGAAAGTCATTCAGACTGAAGAGGACTTCAAAGCTTTTCTAGAAAATTCAAGATATACACTTTATTTATCATAAAAATATTTTAAATGCGGTATTTTAATCAAAATCATTAGAGCTATTTTTGAAAAAAAAAAATCAACATTTGCAAAAAATGTTCCATATAAAGCAGGCGGTTCCAGTTTGGATGCACACCAGAAAAGTAGCGAGACTCAAGACACAGGGGTCTAACTTCAAAACAGCTGGGAATTGAGGGCAAGATATTGTTACAGCTGAATCAACTGTTGGAATGAATTTGCAGAAGATCAAGCATTGTGCTATGACCTTTGCCCAGTGTTGTATTGCCTATCATGGTCTCCCTCCAGCCACCTCCAGGGTTTATGGTTGAGTATGTATGGGCATTCAAACTCAATCAGTCAAGTTGAAACAGCTTGATTTAAAGGGTAGTTTGTATGGGGCAATTTTCTTGAAAATCTTTGTCGCATCCTTGGAAGATCCTGAAATTAAACACCAAGTTTGGAATTAGCTGACTTTTCATTTTTAAGTTATACTATTCACAGTCAGATGCATACACATAAATGTTTACTTTCTCTATATGTACTATATTCATAGTGTATAGAGAAGGTATTGTATTACACCCAAAATTGTGATACAGAGATTTCACCAGAAATACATGTTTTGAGACTCCCTGAATCCAGGAAAAGCATTTTTAGAAAAATGTCCATATGTGTGTCTGCGATTAGAATAGCTCAAAATGAAAAGTCTGTTAAATACCAAACTTGATATTCAAGTTCAGTATCTTCCAAGGATGCGACACAAAGATTTTCAAGAAAATCCCCCCACCCCCAACTACCCTTTGCATGGAAAAATTTTAAACTTTTTTTTTTTTCTCCAAAAATGGCTCTAATGATTTTCAGTAAAATCTTTTATGTTAAGGATATTTATATGACAAAATGTATATCTTGAATTTTCTGGGAATAGCCTCTGAAGACCTATTTATTCAGGATGAATTTTTCTGAATTTTGCATAACTGCTAAACTGTAAGAGCTAGAAAAAAAATGTCTATATACACAAAAAATGTAGATCTTGTTAAAATAACATAATTTATGTTATGTAATTTTTTTTCCATGCAGTTGACTATTTTCGAGATATTCCCTGTTATTGGTTTCAGTTTTAAAATACTTAACTTTTCTCATATGGGAACTTGTCAACTCCTGGCCATGCAAAGAAACAGATTTCAGGCCCATAGCGACCACATTTTAAAGCATTTGATTGTCAGTTTAGCCTAGTATATTCCCTTATTTGCCTGCTACATATAAGAAACTAGGTAATAAGACCGTTTCTGATAACGTTTATCTTGATTCGCAGAAGTAGGTAGAAGAATAAACTTATGAACAATAATTTGTTACAGAGATTTAGAGAAAGTCACGTGAATAGAACACATCAGATTTTTTCTAAAAGTTTTGTATAACCAGCGAATCTTGATATCAAATTTTTGGGTTGAATACTTTCTCTACCTACTAGGTGCATTCTAGAGAAAGTAAAAATTGAAGATGTTTCATTGTATTTAGTATCTTCATTGCATTTATATAATTTTAAAATTAATTTACACTAAATACTATAAAGCATTTTCACAGTATCCCTTGGTGTTCTTCATTTCTTTCTGTTGCAGTTGCTGGTAAAGCAAGAATAAATGAATTGGAACAAGAAGTCCAGACCATGAAGATGAATCTTGCCAACTTAGAGACATCGAACACAGAGGTATCAAATACATGTAATTTCAGGATACCACTATGATTTATATAATTTTGAAAGATAGTGTAGGTTTCCAATAATGATTTCTTTAAGTTATTGCTGATTTTTACTAGAATTTGAATTACATTTTGGCTCAGTATCCACTGTTATTATTGTAGGAATGGAACTTTAGTGTACAAGGGCTATGCAGAAAGTTTTTAACAAAGATCCAGAAAAACATTTTATTTAGAATATAATTATTTCAGTATTTCTAAATACTCTGCTTGAGCACATATACATTTTTCTATCCTTTGGAACCACTTAGAAAATGTCTCAGTCCAAACTTTTTTACAGATTATAATTGTAATACTCCTCTCTCCCACATATTATAGAAAGGTACAAAGTCACTAAGAGCACTGTTTTATGCAGCAATGGCCTCTTCATCAGGTGAAAAATGCTGCCCACAAATTTTTTTGTTTGTGTTTGGGAAAAGGAAGAAGTTATAAGGGGCCAGGTCAGATGTATAGGGTGGGTGCGGCAAGATTTGCTCTTTTTCCTTCTCCAAGAAGTCAATTGTTCTGGCAGCCATGTGTGCTGAGGTATTGTTGCAATGTAGAAGGTGCCCGCTCTTTGACTTTGGGCAGACATTCAGTCACATATCACTCACCATTGACTGTGTGACGTGTGACCAAAGTCACAGAAGTGAGATGGTTCATCTTGTTGAAAAAATGGCCATCATCATCTTTCCAGAGCTCCTACTTCTCTGAACTTTGTGGGTGGCTGCTCACTAAAAAGCACCATACAAGGCTGTTTCTTCATTTCAGAGTCATAATGGTAGACCCATGTTTCGTAATCTATGACGATATCGTAACTGTCTTTGGACCATCCTGTCAAATTTCTCATGCATAAAATGGCACCAATCCACTCTTGCATCCTTCTGGACTTTTCTCAGGGAATGTGGCAACGATGGCTACTCTCAACAAATCATAAAGACATCGGAACATTATATTTTATCTTTGGTGCATGAGCCTGAATGTTAGGAACATCTTTAAGAGTTTTAATTCAAACTGAATTAGTTTGAGCCCATCACATATTTAAGTAGGAATAGATGTAGACACAAGAAGGTTATATACTTTTAATTTAGTTTTTTGTACAAGTATACTGAGTAATATTGGCTGATTGATCTCAGGCACATCTCTTGATAAGGCCTGAGTAATCATGAACAATGGTCTGTGCCACAATCAGTCTAATATTTAGGGTCACTTCAATTTCGCAAAATGTGAGACATTTTCCTCACAGCACTGTTTTCTTGGGCCACTGCTGTTACTGAGCAACCAGAACAAGGTTCATCAAGAGATCCCCGACCTCTTAAAAATTCATGAAACCAATTTTCAGCAGTGGCCCTAGAAGGGGAAGTCTCACCAAAAACACATATTAGAGAAGAGTAGCATTTTTCTGCATTTAACTGCTTTTTGTAGTCAGAATATATTGTTGCATGTAAATCACAGCACAAAAGATACATCTTGCATTATGTCTAATTTGCCAATGCCTGCATCTTTGCTGACTGTTCACAGCATTGAGTGAAATGCTGTGGTGGGGGAACCTCGCCTACACTCTCTAGATAAGAAAACATCTCTCTTTCAAACTAAAAGAATGCCATGGTCACCAGACTTCTCGTTTAAGACTGCTAAAAATGTTTGGCACAGCCCTCATATGAACAAAATGACAGTGATATATTCATAATGTTTTACTTAACTTGGTCCTCCTACCCTCCCAAATGGAGAACTTATATGTAAGTGTCTGGGTTCAGAAGCCTGCTGAGGAACCAACATTTAATCATACAATGAAGGACCCAGAATGAGGGATTGGCCTATAGTCAGGCATGAGGGTGAAGAAAGAGATGGTATGTAATGAAGGCAAAATGGATGATAGGAAAGGTGATGATGGAGCAGTTGGTGAAATGATTTGTGGGGAAACCAGAGAAAACTTGCCCAGATGTTTTTTTGTCCAGCACAAATCTCACATACAATCTCTGTGATGGAGTTCTGGATACCTTGGTGAGAGGCAAATTGTCTAACCGCTTGGCCACTTTCATCTTTATTTGTTACACAGTCAATAGAATTGAGCTAGTATGCAAGCAGTAATCAGTGCTGCAATCGTATGAAAACACTGCTTGATTCAAATCAGTACTTGATAAATTTCTTCTTGTGTGTCGAAAATTATCTAGTTGTTGATCTCTGAGGTTTCTCAACGATTTCGCATTGCCAACCGAGCTGTTTCACGGGCTGCCTCGCTTTGCTCTTGTGATTGAGAAGTACGAAGTCGAGCCCTACTAATGTGGTGCTCCTCACGTGCAATTTTTTGTTCTTCTTCAGTCTTTTCATTCACAATGTTTTGAATCCTAGTTGCATTACGGCTTTGTTGGGAAAGATTTGATCATCTTGGTCACGGCATTGTTAATGATAATATCAGCACAATAAGCAAATAGAAACTCGAAACAAACACATCAACCGGCCAACTTCAAAATGACTAATTGTCAAATTTTCAACCATACTTAATCATAGACAACATTACATTTAGCTGTCAGTTGTGTTTTGTTATTCTGTGTCAGTTTCATTTTGTTATACCATTTTTAACAAATGAACGGCTAGACTGATGTTTTGACTGATAAATTTTTCGTTTTTCTGTCGCATTTTGTTGTACCATGTTTTATGTCATGTCCCATGGAAACGAGATGACACTGATGATACATGAATGATGGTGGAGCACCAGTGGAATGAGATTGCGGGGGAAACTGGAGTACCTGGAAAAAACCTGCCCTCCCGCCGTTTTGTCCACCACAAATCTCACATGCGGTTCGCTTGGTATCGAACCCAGGCTGTCTAGGTGAGAGGTGAGTGGTCTAACCACTCGGCCACAGCGTGGCCTAAAAAAAAAGTATCATATGTCCGTTTCCTGGTTCTAAGCTATCTCCCCACCGATTTTCAGCAAAATCGGTTCAGGTGTTCTTGAGTTATAAATAGTGTAACTAAAACAACTTTCTTTTATATGTATATAGATATATGCAGTGAAGAAATGGTAATATTACATATGTTTTGCATGTCATGTTTACTTTTATCTAAGAATTCTTGTATGTTATAGAATGGAGTTTTTGTTAGCCATTTATATATTTTATCCTTAAATCTATTAGTGCTTATATTGCATATTTCCAAAGAAAGTGAATTAAATATGTTTATGCCATTTATCTTGTACTTAGATGACTTCTGAAGTCTTAAATGCGGTATATCCACTCTATTCGTATTTCTTGTATTGTATGTGTGGATTTCACTTCTGGTGTTGTAATTTTGTAGATTTTCTTTCATATATACAAGAACATCATACGGATATAAATTGACAACAGTCGGGATTTCTAGTGTTTTAAAAAGTGGTTTGCAATGTTCAGTTTTATTAGAGTTTGCCTATATTCTAACAACCTTTGTTTTGAATCTTTAGCACATCTGTTATCCATGGGCTACTGCCCTACTTTCCTATATTAAACAGATTTTATTTGATAAACATTCATTTGCAATAAAAGAAATATCTGTAGTGATTGAAACAGATTTTTTTTGCATGATTCCATTACCTGAGTTTTATATTTAGAATATTTTTCAAAATATCTGCCTTTCATAGTGAGTTTGCAGTGATGTTACAATTCCTTTAAACATAACACATCAGTAAAATTTGGAAAATTCACAATATGCAAGCTCTCCTGTTGAAATTTATACCACTTATTACACAGAATAACAGAGATATTATTGCCATGTTTAAAAATTTTAGCTTGCATAATTATTTAAATATAATTTTTTTATTACCTAAATTCATTGTTCTTATTGAAATGTTCCACATAATATATTTTTAAGAACATTCACATCAAAATTGAATTTTTATAGTAAGTGGGTTTATAAATAGTGCTAGTATATCAGATTTTCTTATTTTGACCTCTAATTATTATCATAGAAAAAGTAATACTTTGTATACCCTCTAAAACTCTATTTCTCAAAAGTTATTAATTTATTTCTCAAAACTGGAGAATTATTTCGAAAAATTATATAACAATTTTCTTTAATGATCTTTTGAGAGTATTTTAAGTATGGAAAATTGTTGAAAAAAATTTGCAAGAAAATAAGGTTCAAAGTTTGGTGGTGTGCCCATTAATAAGCCCACATCTGTCCATTTATAGCTTCAGTAAGTTGTTAGTTCAAATGTGGAAAAAATGGTGTTTTTCTTCATATTATTTTATTTTATTATAAAAATATTTTTTTTAATTTTCCACAGTTCTTGGCCAAATTTAACAGATTTCACATAAAGGAAAAATGTGGCAGATGATGCTCAACATCACTTTTGATGTGATTGGAAAGGTGATTTGTACATCACTGGGAGTTGTGTGAAACTGCATGGTGGTCACATAGAACATGGCTAAGAGATAGGGGCCAGTAATCAAGTAAGATCCCCCGTCCCACTCAGGTATACATGTAGATGGCCATCCATTGGTCAGTTCCACATGGTAGGCAGGGTAGCACTTTGTCTATACCACTCATGATGTCTGATTTGTTTCTGATGAAACATTTGGAAAGAGCAGTTTTAATTACTTACAACTTTCAAACCTGGATATTCTTTCTTTGAATTATAGATGCAAAGTAAAATGTGTCAAAAATATTCAATGGTACATTTTCCAAAGAAGTGAGAGATTCAAACATTTTCTCTACAATTATTGTGCCTGTATCATGGAATAAATTTCTGGGCATTGGCTCCCATAAGTGAGCTTCTGAGTTTCCTCTACATGTCCTAGAAGTTTATGATAAGAATATCTGAAAACATGTGTTTTATCTTCTAATGACAAACTATTTTTGTGTGACTTTTCAGTTAAAACAAGATCTGGAAGCAGCCAGAAGCTCTGTGAAGGATTTGGAGCAGAAGTTAGCAATGTTAGATCGTGAAAATTTCAATACTACAGATGTCTTTCTGCGAGGTGTTCAAGAGCGTCACGAGAAGGAGGTGTCTAACTTGCAAAGACAGATAGATACTTATGCAGCAAAACTAACCTCTAAGGTGAGATACACAAAACTTGCACGCATTAATATTCTGCTGTATATTTATGTATTGTTACCTTTATCTGGTTGGGGAGATTTTTAATCAAAGCTGTGCTACTTGGCTTAGTATTATAACAAAAGCTCTTCTTAATTGGCTGGAGTATAATTCGGGCTTGTGGGCCGTGGTCTATTGGGCTTCTCCTTCTTCTTCCCAGACGTTTTGCCTGCGACTACGGCAGACATCTTCGGTGGCAGCGGCGAGGTCGAAGTGCTCTAGTGGAGGATTTTCTTGAAAGTCATTGTGTCGCATCCTTGGAAGATGCTGAACTTAAAATGGTCCTCTTTTTGAGTTGTGCAGTTCAGATAGAAAACACAGATACATATACCAGGATGGTTCAATAAGTACCTGTGTTTCAAAATAAATGGTGTTGCTAAGGCAAGTTGGTGTTACTATTGTGTACTGTCGTTTGTTACACATCTGCAAATAAATTTGATACTGATTCATAGGCAAATTTGGATTTGGCAGGCTGATGATTGAATGAAAGTTTGCAAAGTCGCAGAGGCCTTAGGTGTATCAACAGAAACAGCAATTCATATTTTGCATTATAAGTTGGAGATGAAAAAGTTATCAGTGCAATGGGTGCTGCAATTGCTTACAGTGAATGATATGGCTTTCAACTTCGAGGCTGTGTTTGGAACTATTTGAGCAAAATCTGTAGGACTTTTTGCGTCGAGTTGTCACAGTCGATGGTGCCTGGGTTCATCATTATACTCCTGAAACCAAGCAACAATCAAAACAATGGGTTGCTTCTGGTGAATATCTCCGAAGAAGGCAAAGGCAGTCCTATTGGCCAAAATTGTGATGGGGACGATTTTTTGGGCTGCAAAGCATTGACTATTTAGAAAAGGAACTGATTCATTGACTGCTTAGAAAAAGGAAAAAGAATATTGGACAATACTACAGTGAGTTATTTGCCCAATTCAACAAGAAGTTGAGGGAGAAATGGCCTCATTTAGCAAAGAAGGAAATGTTAATACAATTGTTTTTTCACACAAGCCCGTGTGTGAAATAGGTAGTCAGACTGAAAAATTCAATGCCATAGCCAGGATTTGAAACAGATCTCCTGGTCTCTAGCCGGTTGCTCTACTACTGAGCCACCATGGCAACTTACCAGCATGACATTAAATGTCAATTGACTCGCATGTTTCCTACTAACCCAGGGTGGTCTCGAATTATTTTGAGATGGCATACCCCAATGGCGACTCATAATGTCATAAGTACTTGTCCTGGGTTTCATAGTAGAGCCAACTATTATTGTCAATTAGTGTTAATTTAATTGTTTTTTTCACACAAACCATGTGTAGGACGAAAGTTGGATAGGTAGAGTCACACTGAAAAATTCAAATCCCGGCAATGGCATTGGATTTTTCACTCTGACTCTACCTATTCAAGAAAGTGTTGTTTTACTATGACAATGCACCAACTTATCCATCCAGAGTTGCTGCCAAATTGCATGAATTGCATAAAAAATTGCATATTTGCCTGACCTGGCTCCCTGTGACTTTATCTTGCTCCAAAACATAAACGATAGGCTCAAGGGAAGAAAATTTAGATCAAATGACAAGGTCATTGTCAAGAAAGAGGTATGTTTTACAGAGCTTGAATATTACCATTTTTGGAGGGTTAAAAAACGGAAAACATGTTGGGAAAAATATATATTGCTAATAGGGGACTATGGTGAGAAATAACAATTTGTGTAAAAAAAAAAAAAATGGCATCTTTACTTCTGACACAGCTAATTATTGAACCACCCTCGTACACACATACATATGCCTAGACCTTTTACAGAAAATGCTGTTTTTGGGTTCAAGGTATTTCAAAACATGAATTTTGGATGAAATCTTGATATCAATTTTTTGGGTGAAATATAAAGCTTCTTGTTATCTACTATAGTAGGTGATAGAGAAAGTAATAAAAGTACATATAAAGTTTCCTGGATTGTAGAGGATGTGCTGGCAAAGTTACTACTACTCTCTACTTGTATTTCCTATCTGGCCCAATCAGAGATGTCTTGCTTCACTTCATTATCACACGGCTGATAACTCAAGAAGCTCTTAACAATAATCATCACTGCTTCAAATCTTACATAAGACAATTTAATGTGTTTTATATTGATGTAGTTTTGATGAATCTCACTTATTTACACTCAACTTTCAGTTATTAAATGTTGGAAAACATCAAAACTTTTTCGAGGACATTCATACTCATCTTCAGTAGCTGGGTGACTGAAGCTCCTTCCTTCATGTATCCTCTTCCTGCTGTAACCAATCTGGTTGCCATCTGGTGTTAAGAAACTAAAGTTTTTCACTTTGTTCAATGGTGGGATTTTGAAGAATTGGACATTTGGAAAACAAAAATACAGATACCGCTAGCTACAAAGTGATAAATTTTCAAAATTCCTAATGCCAGAAGACAATAGGATTGGTCACAGCAGGAAGAGGAAGCAAGTAGGCAGGAGCTTCAGTTGCCCAGCTGTTGAAGATGAAGAAAAATGTCTTTGAAAACATTTTGATGTTTTCCAACATTTAAAAAGCGAAGGTGAATGTAAATAATTATGACTCATCAAAACACCATCTTGAAAATACTTCACTGTTTATAGTGGTTCTGACTTTAATGTTTTATGTTAATAGGAATCAGAATGTGAGTCACTGCAGCGCCGCTTGTCGGACTTGACACGGTCTCACGAGACTATGTTGATTGAGAAATCCGAGACAGTAAATCATCTGGTGGCAAGTTTAGAAGAGAGCCAGAAGCGATGTCAGCAGCTTGTGGCTTCTCAGAACACTGCACATCTGACAACTCTTCAGACTGAGCATGAGCAGTTAAAGAAGCAATGCCAGCAACTTGAGGTAAACCAACTTGAATTCTAAGACCAACAAGCATGAAACCTAGAAAACTAAACCAAAAGTTGTAAGATAAGTGCTTCACTATTTCATTTAGATAAATACAATCAGTCATTTATCATTAAAGATAATATCATGACTGATAACAGCAAGCAGAAGGCAGGAACAGTTCAAAAAACAGATAGCATGTAAAAGCTGATTTAACTGTGATTTTTAAGTAGGCTGTATAGCATTTGTGGAGTTACTAATTTATTTGCACATCATGTATATACCCCTGCTGCTGAATCTTTGAACTTGATAGCTAGCAGTTATGTTGGTACACTCATAAAAACAGATGAAAAGCTTTGCCCATTAGACTTCCTGAATCAATCACAAAGTAGCATTTTGGTCAGT
Organism: Hymenopus coronatus; assembly: GCA_030762935.1. Taxonomy (NCBI): domain Eukaryota; kingdom Metazoa; phylum Arthropoda; class Insecta; order Mantodea; family Hymenopodidae; genus Hymenopus; species Hymenopus coronatus. The sequence goes on along the minus strand of CM060897.1, from coordinate 20,032,120 downwards.
CAGAGACAGATCTGGAAGCTCTTGCTAGATATATTTCCAGCTGCATGCTTCAGTTTGTGATCTCTAACAGATTGATGGAGCTGTTCTTTGTAAGCTACATATTATTCTATGCTATTTATATTTGTTGTTTGTGTTTATTTATATATATATATATATATATATATATATATATATATATATATATATATATGTGTGTATATATATATATATATTTAATTGCCTTTCATATATACTTCATGTTATTAATTACACAAGATTTGAAGTGCACACAGGTTTCAGAAACCACACCAATCATCAATGATTCAGGAATGAAAATCCTTTGTGTAATACTGGCCACTTATTAGCCAGGCATTGGAATTATTGGGGTGGATTCAAAAATTCTTTGAATGGGAGGAATACTCAAAGATTCTTATGTGTCCCTTTATTTCTGTTAAAACCATGCAGCAAACTGCAGCAGCTCTTGGACTAAACACGAGAACTGTTATTTGCAATGGAGTAATACTTCAAGAGAATGAAGATAAAATTCCTAAGCCACCTGGAACACAAGTATATATTTCTGTCAACTCCTGGGGAGAAAAGAAAGAAGAAGAAGAAAAAACAGACAGCATTGTTGTCCAGTCACAAAAAGTGATGCTTTCTGGTTAGAAGGCATATCTAGGCTTATTTACTCTATTATAGCATTTATAATAGAAAGGAATATCTGAATATTAAATTGCTGAGAGTACATAATTTATTAAACATGCCTAGTGATATATCTATAATGTATGTGTTATTTTCAATTAATAATAATAATATCAATTAGTTATTAATTCATTGGCATACACTAGTGTACACTGTGCATATGCAACTTTAGACTCAATAGAAAGATTCAATATCAGCTGTAGTTGTTTGCTAGCAAGTTTGGCACATTGCAAACACGATAGACTCAACATTATGCAAAGCCACCTGAACTGTTCTGTGCAGAGATTCAGCAGCAGGGGTGTATATTTGAATAAAAAGTTCTATGCACTGCATCAATCTTTATAAACATTTGGGGTTAGTATGTACTTCATCTACCACTGATTCAAGGCTGGTTCATAATAACCAAGCATGAAAACCACACAATTAAATACATAAATTATAATACAAGACTTCACAATTAACAGGAAGCTTTCCCCAATCCCAGGAATAGAAAAGAAGGCTTGACCAAAGTTTTAATTTCTCCATGGGGATGGACTATTAGGTCCATATTATACGTATTAGACTCTACACTAGGAATTATTCAAGGTGGAAACTGAAACTGGTAGGAATTCCAGAAGTAAATCCTGCAACATCATTGTATGTTGGTTCTTTTATTGAAAGCATCATTTGCAACTAAAAAAATGCTGTTGTCTCAAAAAGCAATAGCAGAAACTGGTAGAAATTAACAAAAATGGGAAATAATAATGGATCTGCATTTAGAAAATGTATCTCTTGTTGAATTTTGTCATTGATTAACCTGCATTAGGTTGGCTCAATTGGAGACATGTGAAGCAATACTATAATGCACAAAAGTGCAAAACTGAGTTTCCATTTTGCTATTGACATAGCCATTGATGTGGATTCCTGTTCTCATTCTTGGTGTATTGTGAACCAAAATATTGAATGCTGTTTTGTTTCCCCTTCTTATTTCCATTCTCAGATTGTTATGAGCCAATCCTTATCTATTCATATTCAGAATGTATTTGCAGGTATGAATTTTGGTGCCTATATTTTTAAAAGTTTGTAATATTGTCTTGTCTAAATTATCTGCTTCTCTGATTATATAAGAGCAACACTAAATGTTTTTAAATTGTCATGTTTCAAAAAACTTGACATTTTTTAATATCTGACAGCTAGTTCCTGATATTTTGAATGTTGGTTGGCATATACTTTGTTTGATTTGCTCTTATCATTTAAAGAGTTTGTGTTCACCCATAAATGTTTTGACTATAGAACATTTCAGGTTATGATTTTTTACGATCTTAAATTGCCATTAATGCCTAAACAGTATGCAGTTTGGCTTAGAAATGCATTTGGCAAAGAAGCCCCATCCACAGCAACAATTTTTAATTGGCACAGTGAATTCATAAGAGATTAATTTTTTCTTAGTTGTGTATTTTGTGAAGGATGCCCAAGAACTGCTGTTATGGTTGAAAAAATTACTAAATATTTGAGTAATGCTTGAAGAAGATTGATAGACATCTTGTGAATTTATTCAAGTGACATTGGGCATTGGTATATGTCAAATCCAAAACATTTCACATCAACAGTTAGATGTGGGAAACCTTTGCTATGATGTGTTCCACATAAACTGATTTTCTATCAAAAACAACAAACCATTGATTGGTGCAGAAAAGCTCTGAAAACATTTCAAGGCAGCACTTCAAAATTGAATTGGAATGTCCTTACTGGTGATATATCTTAGATTTATTGTTATGATACTGAAAAGAAAAGTCATTTGGCTCAGTGAGCCGTTTGAATAAAACCTAAGCCTATAAAAGTTCAATGAATTCACATTGCTGGTAAGAAGAGATGGTTGCTAGTTTCTCTCCCCCCCCATAAACAGGCCATTACAAATGTAGCATTAGAAGAAAGACATAGTGTTACCACCAATTGATACACAAATGTCTGTTTCCTACAAAGTTTTTAAAAAGTTTGTGATTTCTCTTGGTTTCCAAAATTTAAAATAAATGCCTGGAATCACTTTTTCATCATCAGATGAAGCAGTGGAACACTATAAAAATATCTGTTTCTGAAGTGCCTCAGGAAGACTGACATCATTACCTTAATCCTAGACTACATAAGGGCCCATGCAGACCCCAGTCTCTCTTATCTGTTTCTCTGCTACGCATGCACATTTTCTTGGGTGCTCGGCTCCCTAGTCTCCACTGTTGAAATCCATTGATCCTTTCTAAAGGCTTTTGGAGATGAAAAAATGGTGTTTTATTTATGTACGCTATTTAACTGCTGTAGTTCTCAGCATCCCATTCAATACTGGGCGTGAAATACCGCTTAATTTTGCTCAGAGGCCTCTCTATCAGGCTTGAGGTTCTTTTATATGCCGTAAATCTACGACACAGGATCCACAGCTTTACTTCCCTTCCGAAGGAAGCCATGCTAAGGATTTTTACGCCCGAAAAAATCCATCGTCCTGCGCCGTTTGAACCTGCGACCTTGGGTATATGAAGTCAGCATGGTAACCATTACACCACAGAGGGCGACATTTTGGAGATGATACAGTATATGGAAGGATAGTAATGGTCAGAGGGAATCAGCACTGAACTTGAGGTTATTGTATCTTTGTCCTACAAGGGGCAGCCCTGTAAGGGATGAGGTGAGAGGATAAACCGGGTGGCTAGAACCATGAATAGAGTTCCTACAGTTTCCAGATTGAAGTATCCCAACAGTTGGACATGCAGATGGGGACCCCTGCCCAACATAGGATCAAATGCCCCAACCTAGAGCATTCCTTCTCTGGCAATCAGCCAAGGTTGGGGGATGGAGATGGTCACTTTAAGCATTCTTTTTCTCTGCCTCACTGCATTAAGCACCATTGCCAACACTTTCAACTCTGAAAGAAACCAATGGGATGAAGGATGAATAAAATGATAATGGAAACAACATGAAGGGACAAAAAATTTAGGAAATGAAAGAAACTTACTCAGCATTTCCCTAGTGACCTGGAGAAAGCTCTGAAAAATCCCATTGGTCATGAGGACTGGCCATGGGAAGTGAGTCTGCAACCTCCTGAATGCTGGCCACAGATGAAACTGTCTGTCAGTTATAGTAGACATGTGGAGCAGTGGATACACAGCTTCAGTAGTGGTGAAAGGGACGTGCAAGACAAGCCATGTCCTAGTCAACCCTGCTCAGCTGGCATCCTGCATCTCAGTCAACTCATCTGTGATGATCAGCAGAATATGACCAAGGTGTTGAATGTCGGCTGTAATGCCAGGGAAGAAGACATACTTCCACTTGCAACACAATAACTGCAGGCCCCACATGAGTTTTGTGACTGTGGAAATCATTACCAAATTTGGCTGAACTGTCCTACTACATCTGCTATACAGTTCTGATTTAGTCTTTCAGTTCTTTGGACTTATGAAAGATGGAAAGATGGACTATGTGGTCAACATTTTTCAGACTTAGACACTGTCATCAAGAAAACTGTAAGACAGTGGCTAGCCTCAATTGGTTCATAATTTTATGAGCGCATCATGCATGCTCTTGTTTTTTGTCATTCACAAATGTGATAAGGGATGATTCTGTATGGAAAACGAACATTATCTACCTAAAATCTTCTCTATTTAACTCGGTTATCATGCTTTCTGTATCTGTTGTAGTTTCCATGAACATAACTAGGAGGCTTTAGTTTCAGAAAGAACCTTTGCTGAAGTATTAACTGGATGGTATGTTTTAATTTAATTTGTATTATTTTATATTTTCATTCTCTTGTATGTAGCCATTTATTCATTCATACTCGATGACTGATCAGAATGTCTAAGTTCAATATTAGACTTAATTCATTCTCCACAGGGTTGTTCAATGTATAATGAGATATTAGCTTTCAAAGTCTTGCAGAGTGCACACTTTTTCTTCTTGCTATTCCATTTTCATGCAGTTATAGGTGATATTGGGAAAGCACTGAAATCCAAAAATTGCTTTTTCAGGCAGAGTTGCAGAGAGCAAAAGCAGATATAAAGGATTATGAAGTCATGGCACAGTTAGGGCTTCTTAGAGTGGATGACTCGGATACCTTCATGACAGGGTCCAAAAATAATCCCAAAGATGAAAATGTGCAACTGAGAGACCAACTTCAACGATGCCAAGCAAGTGAGATATATTTTTCATTTTGAGGTGCCCCTAACCATTTAAATGTTTACTGTTAGCATTTTTAATCAGGATTTGTGATAAATTATACTGCTTCTATTACTGGCATTTTCCAGCAGACTGTCTACAGTAATTTGTTTCCTCATAATGCAAAACAGACTCTTTCCAGTATAATTTCATCATGATTTTTTTCATCACTTTAGATTAAATCACAGTAAATGTGTTTACTTTCTGTACCAAGTACTTTGTATGTACATAGTAGGTAGAGAAGTTATTGTATTTAATCTAAAAGTTTGATGCCAAGATTTCACCAAAAATACATGTTTTAAGAACTCCTAAATCCATAAAAAGGCATTTGTAGAAAAAGATCTATGTACAGTGTGTGTTGGTCTGTCTGTCTGTGGGCAGCATAACTTAAAAACAAATGATTAAATAAGTTTAATATCTTTCAAGGATGCAACAAGAACATTTTTAGGAATATCCCCAACACCAAGCTATTCTTTATATGGAATATTTTTTGAAGTTTTCAATTTTTTAAAATATGGCTCAAACAATTTTGAGTAAAATACTATATATAAAATATATTTACATGACAAATAAAATGCATATTTTGACAGCCGGTGAGGTCCTCTTCATTTAAAATGACTTTTACTTAACTGGTGAAACTTAAGAGGTAGACACTAACTTACTACACACACTTATGTCATATATTTTTTTTTAATGGAGCCAACTATTTCTGAAATATTCGTTGTTATTGTTTTTTTTTAACATTTCCAATATTTAAGACTTTTCTTAAATGGGAAATCGTTATTCACCTTTTTCATCCTGCTCATGTAAATAGAAGGGAAATTCAGTTGCATCATATAAAGTTGGCTTTTAAGGGGAGAAGATACCTTAAAAATGGTGAAAATATCATTTTTTGTTCTTTTGCTTATTTTCATAGCTTGAAGTGTGTTTTATATGAATATAAATTTGTTTTGCACCAGAAACTCATTTAAAGGACCTAAAAGTGTGTTTAAATCACATGCTGCAGAGTAGGTCACGCCCCCTTTTCACCCTCTGGCTCCTCTTAGGACTCTCTCTGATATTTTATGTTTAGGGTAGGGGTAGACTGACAGAAAAGGAAATTGACAATATTCAAAGGTACTATGGGATGGCAATCAGGAGAAATGTGAATAGTGTAGAGGCCATGAAAAGAGATATCTGAGCTATATTCTTCTATAAATTGTCGACTGATATGTTACCACGACATAATTTGTGTCCAAAAGGTGAAGAAACTTGGTGTAAATATAATAAAGCATTATTGACTGGAGAACAATACAGTCACAAGCACGCTCTGCCTAATTCTGTACTAACTGCAATAAAACCTGTCTTCAGGAGTTTGGCAGACACAGAGTTGTTGAACAAATGCCTGCATGGTAAAACTCCAAATACCAACGAAAGTTTTAATAGCATTGTGTGGAACCGAGTCCCCAAAACAGTATTTGTTGGACAAAATACACTAGAATTTGGGTCTTATGATGCAGTGCTGACATTCAATAGTGGAAACGTAGGTCAGGTGAAAGTGCTGCATCATCTAGATATTATTGCGGGGAGGAACATGTTAAAATTTTTTAAAGAAATAGACCAATATTGTGTTACCAAGGCTGACATGGAGGGAGAAGACATTTATAAAAGAGAAGACGAACAGAAGAGAACGAACAAGAACAAGAAGAGGAATAGAGAAGATCTTAACAACACTGAGTATGCGGCAGGAATGTTTTAACAGGTTGTGAGTACTGTAAAACTTTAAACTCATTTCCCCGTAACTTTTATTTTTGTAAGCCTTATGTACCTTTTCTTTGAGACTACTTATCCTAGAGCAATGAAATTTTCACAGACGTTTCCCTGACACATATCTATAAACTGACAATTTTTCAACACTTAGATATTATTATCAAGGGCTCTGATATATTTTTTTTTCTTTTCAAGTGTACCAAAAAAGGGTTGTTATTAAAAAAAATGTATTAAAGTTCCATTTTAATGCAATATACTCATAAAAATGTCATTTTATTGCCCAATAGTGTATGTATATGTGATAAAAAAATCATTGCATTATTATTCGTAGTTCTTCAGAAAAGGTACATTGAAAATGTCAAATTTAACATGGTGGAGATAGAAGGTACCTTCTCCCCTTAAAAGATTTGACTATACCTTTAACCTAGTGTACTCCTTTATAAAGAAGCAAGTAATAAGACCATTTCTGCTAATGTTTATCTTTATTAGCTTGGAGTAGAGAGAAAAATAAGTTTTTGTAAGAATAATTTATTGCAGAATAGGTAGAGAAAGTGATATGAATTTGGAACCTCATTTATTCATCAACAACTAGAAATTTGCTTAGAAGAAAACGAGGAAATAATTACTCAAATTCAATGACATTTGAAGCAGAATGCATTACAATGACTCAACAGGTTCACTCAAGAAAGTGACAACACAACTGTTCATAAATGTTCATATTTGATTGTATTCTGTTTCAGATCTGAAGCTGAAAAGGGAGGAGAACAAGAAGCTGAGAACACAGGTTGAAACGAAAGATAAAACAATTAAAACACTTAAGGATAAAATGGATACATATGTTGTGGAAGCAGACAAATTAAAGGTGATACAGCCATTTTAAAATCTGCACAATTTAAGGGAGGTGTGCTCTTTAAAGCAATGTATTCCTATCTTTTAAGGGTAACAGGATTTAGAAAATGGAAATGAATATTATCACATTTGTGTTTTAATAGGACAATGCAAGAAAGTTGCTTGAGGAATTAGACAAACAAAAGACTGTCTATTCCATAAAGACTTCAGCTTCAGAAGAAATTGACATAGCATCCTTACAGCATCAGGTTTATGAGCTCCAGGTAAAAATAATCTAGATCTGATCAAATTAGTTTTATATGCAACATTTATTATGATTATTATTATTATTCATTATCATCATCAATTTATTTATGATCATGCTGATGATGATGGCAATTCAATAACTATAAATTTGTTCTCTAGAAACACTATTTATAAGCATAGAAAGTTGCAATAGTGTTTTCAATCGAGAGACAAATATTTCTCTTACCTGTAATATATATATATATACATATTTTTTGAGCTATCAAGTACAGTTTTTACTTTCTATAATGCTTAAATATAGTACTATATTCCACCCAAAAATTTGATACTGAGATTTCACTATAAAATTTTTTTTTTAAAATCCCTGAAGCATAAAGGTAAAAAAAAGTTAGCAAGTTCTGTATCTCTTCATATACTGTAAGTTGATAATTAAGACAGAAAACTGAGTCAGTTGACACAAAACTACACTTGTTTTTAATTTTCTGGAAAATGTTTTGGAGATTACTTCTTTCATTGTGATTTGGACATTGATTGGTCCTTAGTAGAATGATCAAGTTGGCATTGAAATAAAAGGAAATAGTAAAACTCCTCTTTTGATTTAATATTTTTTTTAGTCATGTCTTTTATATACACCTGCTTTCAAAAAAATAACATATACTTTTCTTAATTAGAAGATTCCATGCATCTAATATTAAAAAAAATCTGATGTGATCTATTTACATGACTTTCTCTATATCTCTGCAACAAATTATTGTTAAAAAGCTTAATCTTCTATTTACTTCATGCTAGTCGAGAAAAAATTAACAGAAATGGTCTTATTACTTGCTCCCTTCTAAATAGAAGGGAAATAAGGGAGTACCATAAGCTGGAGCTGTAGTCAAATCTTTTAAAAGCATAAGAGAAAAGTATAAGTTTTTTAAAACTGAAACCAATAACACGGAATATCTCAAAAGCAGTCAATTCAAAATATATATATATATATAAACATAAATTGTGTGTATTAAAGAGTATTGCATTTTTGTTAGGTAATTTTTTTGCCTATCTCTTATGGTTTACCAGTTATGCAAAATTCCACAGAATTTATTTAGAGGCTATTCCCAGAAAATTCAAGAATATACGCTTTATTTGTCATGTAAATATCTTTAATATTCAATATTTTAATTAAAATCATTAGGGCCACATTTGAGAAAATTAAAATTTTCGAACAATTTTCCATGTAAAGGGTAGTTGGGGGTGTGGGGTTTTCTTGAAAATCTTTGTATGCATCCTTGGAAGATATGAAACTTAAATACAAGGTTTGGTATTTAACAGCCTTTTCGTTTTTGAGCAATGCTGCCCACAGACACACACACACACAGACAGACAGACAGAGGGACGGACAGACAGACAGACACACACCTGGATATTCTTTTAAAAATGCTGTTTTTGGATTCAGGGGTCTCAAAACATATATTTCTGGTGAAATCTCAGTATCAAATTTTCGGTTCAATACAATACCTTCCCTATACACTATGTACATAGTAGATGTAGAGAAAGTAAAAGGTAATAAAAGTTTTGTTGTATCTGGTTATGTAGCTCTTTTGAGATCTGTTTTTCATCCAAAATGCATTTAAATATGCATAATATGAAGAGCAAAACTTAAATCATGTGTTTGTAGCAATATAACAGGTACTCTGGAACATTAAAATTGCTTTGAATACAATTCTGATATAACTTTATTTTTATAATTTTCTGATGAGTCTCCAGCTATAGAACAGTATTTTGAAGTTACTTCCATCTTACATAACCATTTTGGTGTAACTTATCATTACTTTCAGTATGGAATCGAGATTTGGGGAAGTACTAGTAAGCACAATTTAAATAGTTATTAATCTTATAGAAGAATTGTATAAGAACTGTATTTAAGCTAAGTAATAGGAGTTTGTGTCATAGTTTTTAAAGAAAACAACTTGTTTACAGAAATTTAAGTAATAATACATATTGTAAATAAAACTACATATTATGAATTGTAATAATTAATATTATAATACATTTGAAAATAATAATGTACATAGGATTAATGTTAATAAAAGAGCAGGCAAATGTGACCCATTAATAGGTAGAGTGAAATTTTACAACAATCACTTAGTGTAAGAGCTAAACAAGATGTAAATTTTAAAGAAACATTAAAGAAATACCTAATAGGAAAATGTTTATACTGTTATAGATGAGCTCTAGTTTATATAATTTGATTTGTTGTGTCACGTTGATGTTATTATTACGATATAATAACTTATGATGCTTGAAATAAATATTATAATAATAACAATAACAATAATCATCATCATCATCATCTGTGGCAATCTCTCGTTTAAAAAAAATACAGGCATTGTTATTGAGATTTGGTGTGTTTTATTTTTGTAGAGTGAGGTAATGAAGATCAATGCTGATAAAGAGAAACTGTTGGAGGAAATCCAGACAGACAGGCAGAAAAATGCTGAGGAAAAGATATTGGCCAAAGAGCAAATAAGTGAGGAATATTTGCGATGGCATGATGCAAAAGTAGCTCATATTATGGAGCAGAACAAACAAGAGCTTGAAATAGTTACTAGAAAATTAAGGTAAGTTTTCTTTTATATATGCAGTTATGTATAATATGTACTGTCCTTGAAACCTTTATGAATAATGCTATTAATTGGAATTTCCTATGCAGCTGTAGCAGTTTCTAAGCACTTAAGCCAGGATGAACCGTTACTAATCTAAAGTAGAGATATAATAATAATGATGATAATCTTTATTAGCCTATAGACTTGTACAAGTTTCAAGCATTCTCAAAATTAAATATGTATATATAATTCTTCCGGTCTACATAAGCATTTATTTGTTAAGAATTTTCTTGGTTGTATTTGGAACATATTACCTCTTAGAGTTTTAAGTTAATTTGATAGTTTATTGTAAAGGATTTTGCCCATTGTAAGGGGATCCTTTCCGTGGTTTTGGTAACCAACCATTCTGCAAGCCTCTTACTATCTTTGATCTTTACAGACAGCATCCAAACCAACTTTCATGTACCTATAACTGATCCTTGACAGTTGTTTTCCACATTCGATAGTTAAAATTTTGAATGTTAATAATTTGAAGCCAACAGCTTAAGGATTCCTCTGCCTGTGTATTATAAGTTATGTGACATGAAAAGTACACCACCATTTTTCACAATTTTGTTTATTTATTTGTAATTGTGCAAATAAATTGCATAACTTTTTTTGTGAATATGAATTTCAGTTGAATTATCCATTGGGATGTTATCTCAGAATAATTTGAGATCACCTTGTGGTTTACAAGGGAAAATGTAAGTCAGTTGGGGAATTTATTGCAATGGAAGCTTAGTGGTTAGAGAAACTGGGTGCAGACCAGGAGATCCATGGTTCAAATCCTGCCTATAGCATTGAATTTTTTCTGCCTCTACCTATCCAACTCTTGTCCTGTACATGACTTATGTGGAAAAAGAGTTAATTACCACTTTGCAACTTTACTACAAGAGGCAAGAAATACAGAATTAAAAATGTTAATGCAATCTCCTTTGTTGAACTGCTATAACCCTGCTCTTAAATATAAAAATTTCAGTATAAATTAGTGATTGATGCTTCACTTATTACTTTCTCTATTATGTACCTGCAGTAAGTAGAGGAAGTATTCCATTCCACCCAAAAATTTGATCGGGAGTTTTCAGTGGAAATGCAAGTTTTCAGGCTCCCTAAATTCAAGTGTGTGTGGGGGTGTGTGGGGGGAGGGGCGTTCATGTTTTTTTTTAAATCCCCCCCCACCCCAACTACCCATTGCATGAGACTTTTTTAAAAAATCTTGCTATTCTCAAAAATGGCTTTAACAATTAAGATATTTTCATGGCAAATGAAATGTTATACTTTTCTCAAATGGAAAGGCATCTATTTTTTTTAATACTCCTGGCCATACATAGAGAACTAAATTTCAGTGTCATCACGTTGGGACCAGCTCTTAAAAGATTTGACAATCACTTAGCCTAGTGCAACGATCAACAGGGCACCTGCTGTTTAAAACTTCAAAGGGAAGAAATTCTTATCATTAATTCCCAAAACTAATATTTTACTTTAAACTACCCTTTGATATTATATATATATATATATATATATATATATATATTATTCTGCTGAGCAGTATTTCTTTTTTCTCAGTAGACTGGTTCCAAGGGTACCGAATGTGTCAGTCAGATACAAACCTTCCACTGAATGACAACAATCTTTATACTTGCACATGACATTGTTGAGTTGATAAACCAGTGTGCAGCCAGGGTTTGTTACCTTTGTTGGGAAACTTATGTGAGTGGAGTCTTCTCTTCTGCTATCTAATACATGAAAAGCATGCCAATATTACATCAATATATAATAATATAACATAAGGTTATTAACCCCATTAGTGCTACACAAGCAGGCGTGCAGTGTATTTTGTACACAGCACAGCTAGGTTAGTATTCTTGTTGTTGTTGGGAGTCTTCAATCCTTGGATTGGTTTGTACCGACTCTCCATTCAGATCTTCTCTCTGCTTTCCGTTTGAGTTCTTCATATTTACTGCATTTCATATCATCCATAATTTGTTTTATATATTGTGATCTTGCTCTTCCTTTGCCACTTCTTCCTTCTATCATACCTTCTATTATAATATTCAGTGTGCTCTGATGTCTTAATAAATGGCCTATTAATTTTGTTCTTCTTCTTTTAATTTGGTTCCAAATTCGTTTTTCCGCTTCTGCTCTTTTATATACTTCTTCATTTTTAATTTTGTCACTCCATTTAATTTTTAGCATTTTCCTATAGCACCATGTTTCAAATGCTTCTATTCTCTTTCTTTCTGCTTTTAAAGTTGTCCAAGTTTCACATCCATATAACATAATACTCCATACATATGTTTGTAATAAATTCTTCCTGGTTTCAAGGCTAAAATTGTTTGCAGTAAATAGCTGGTACTTTTTATTAAAAGCAAGTTTTGCGTGTTGTATTCTACTAGTTATTTCTGTTTTGCTCCTTCCATCAGCTGTTATCTTGCTTCCTAGATATTGAAATATTTCAGTTTCTTCTAATAGTTGTCCATTTAGTTTAATTTTTGTATTACTATTCCCTTTCTTCCTGCAAGTCATAATTTTTGTTTTTGATTTATTAATGTTTAAGTTGTAGTTGTTCCTTAATGTATTTTCTAATTTGTTTATGAATGTTTCTAAATCTTTCTTGTTCTCCATTAATATTGCAATATCATCTGCAAAGTGGAGCATATTGATTTTTATCCCCTGTATCTTTATTCTTTATTGGTATTCTTACTATTTATTAAACTATTGTACTATTCATTACACTAATTTACATTACATCAATCAACCAATTATATGTGGCATCCAGTCGTATACTTCATAGCAGTTTTTTATATATATATATATATATATGTGTATACTAATTAGTATACATTACAAAGTGTATGCAAATTAGTCTCATACGACCTCTGGTGAAAGCATACTACATTTTTCACACAAAACTGTAGTTTGAGAAAGATTCAATTTCCTCTACAAAACCTTGTGCTACCGTTTTAGGGCCTGGAAAGATCTTCACAATATTTTTTGCTGTTAGACGGAATGTTTTTTATGCATACTAGTTTTCATTCATTTCGTTTCTGTGTCCCTACCTATAAAAATATCATCTTTACCATCAAAAGAAAGCACTTCTTTATCATTGTCAATTTCAGAGTCACTGTCATGATCACTCAGTGATATTTTTTCATCATCTCCATCAGAAAACAAATCATCAACATTCCCACAGTCATCTTCTTCAGCAAGTACCTCTAAAAGAGCCTGTTCTAACTCCTGTTCTATCAAATATTTCTTTGCCCTAAAATCAGAAACACGAAATGTTGGTAACAATTAATGAATTACTTAAACACATCTTTAAAATAAAACTTCCCCACATCGCTTGCCCATGACCTGTTGGTGCTACTATTGCTATGACTCAACAAAATGAAAGCTAAACAATGACTTGAAACGTACTCACAATAAGGTGGCGATAAGATAGTCTATTTATCCGCTAGAGGGCAAAATGTAACTCTGGTGTATAAAACACACCAGTGCACCCACTCTGGAGGATACCAAACTTAAATACCAAGTTTGGTATTTTACAGACTTTTTGTTTTTGAGTTAATGTGTTCATATACACGTGCTCACATACAGACACAGGCCCAAGCCCAGGCCCAGACATACACAGCCTTTTTCCAAAAATGCTTTTTTAGTTAACCTTCTCTATACACTATGTACATAGTATGTGTAGAGAAAGTAAAAAGTGTATATATGTACAAATTGTGTGTTTTAATTTCATTTATATTTTTTGTGCAGTAAGTTTTTGTCTATCTCATGGTTTACCAGTTAAGTCATCCAAAATGAAGAGGTCTTCAGAGGCCAGTCCCAGAAAATTCAAAATATGCATTTCATTTGTCATAAAAATATCTCAAACATACATTCTTTCAATCAAAATTGTGAGTGCCAGTTCTTAGAAAATAAAAAATATTGAAACACATCCTATGTAAAGGGTAGTTTGAGTTGGATGGGTTTTCCTGAAAATTTTTGTGTCACATTTTTGGAAGAAACATAAATACTAACAGATTTTTCGTTTTGAGTTATGCTGTCCCCACTGTGCCCCCCTCCCACCACCACCACCACCACCACACATAACATACTATATGTATATCTCTAATTAGTTTTTGAGTGGAATAGAATACCTTTGTACCTACTATTATGGCATAGTACTTGGTAGAGAAAGTAAAAAGTAAGTGAAGTTCATAGTGTGTACTGACTCATTAAATATGCTATATCTAACTTTGGTAGTTCATCTTGATTATTTGTTTTACAATTCCTTTGTGGCTTTTAATCTACCAATTAGTAGTTTTTTCATAAAATACTAAAAAAATCTACTTTATCTTGGTGGGATTCATGCAGCATAATAGTTTTGATTATAGTATTCAGCTGGAAGAAGCCCGCAAAGAATGTGATGAAGTGAAGAAGCAGTATATTGAAGTAAGCAGTTCAAAAGAGAAACTGATAGGACTTCTGAAGTCAGAGCAAAAAATCAATGAAGAAGTGACAGTAAAAATGAAGGAAAGTGAAGCAAAATTAAAGGAAATCCAAGAAAAATTAGAAGCAGAAGAGAGAAAGGTATTTTATACTTATTTGTTTATACATTGTAAAATTTATATGACTTGCTTCTATCCCAAGCCATATAAACTATTCTTTACATGCTTTTCTTATTATATTTTTCACGTTCAATGACAAATTTTCTATTGCTCCTATCACTCTTTGTAATCTACACAAATAATTAAGAAACACACAATACATTTCATTTTGTAATCAGCTTACCCTCCCAGGTAATTGTAGGACTGACACCCCCTAGGACTTACGAGCCAATGTCTAGGGGTCTGAAACCTGTTGGGGAACCTACAGCACAAAACCACTGAATGGAGAACCTGGTATGAGTGGTTGGCCCATAGGCAGGCATGAACATGAGGAAGTGGATGATATGAAATGTAAGTGAAATTGATGATTGGAAAGGTGTAGATGGAGCAATTGGTGGAATGAGTGGCAGGGGAACCGGAGGACATGGAGGAAACCTGCCCAGATGCCGTTTCATCCATCATGTTCCCACATGCAGACGCTTGAGATCGAACCCGGGCTGCCTAGATGGGCTCTAACCACTCACCCATGGTGCCGCTTCTCACATAATATGTTCTATACTGTAAAAAACTTTAAAATTAATGTGACAGGTGGGCTCACTACAGTACAGAATATACAGTTACCAACTACAATGGTCAGTCTGTTAAAGCTGTAAAATGTGTATTTTTACATAAGCATATTTTAATAACCATTGCACAGTAGGGATTACTGTACCCAATATAGCATTTTTTTCTGAAAGGTTGGTATGCACTGTACAATTGATTGACATGCATCCCAATTAATAAAAGATTGTTGAAGAAAGAGCAAGCACATTCCTCCAAACCTAACGGTGCTTGTCAATCTGTAATAGAAATGCATTAGCAATCTGAGGCCAAGTTTATTTCTGTGCATTTTTAACGAAAACCCCAAATGGGACAGTTTTAATTATATTGTAGATAGAAAATTGAAAAAAAATTCAATTCAGAAGTGTGTAAAATGTAAATGTGGACAACTTATAAAAATGGGATTTTATTCTAGTTTTATATAAATCTTTAATTTTCTTAAGTAGGGCTGGGCAAGTGATAATCTAACTCAAGCGGTTTTGATACATGACAGGTCTTGATACTGCTCAAGTGCTGAGATCCTGACGTAAAAACTTATGCCTTAATGCTTGGAAGTTTAAAATACTTCCAATTCACTCAAAACTATATGAATATAATTTACCCCATTCATTTGTCAACTACAGTAAACAAAAACTTGTATACCTAACATAAGTTCCTAGATTTTTGTTTTGGTTATTTAAGTTGTATATATATCTAGAAAGATATTACAAGATTATTAGCAGTTGTGCAAGTCACTAGACTTCTTTTTAGGTTATACACGTTTGCGTTAATAAAACAGCAAGCATTTCAATGTATGTAATAAATATTTTCACTGTGATCTTTTTTTTTTTTTAATTTATTTAATAAGTTAAGAGGCAATAACTCACAAAAACATGACTACATCAATGCCAGAGTATTGACCATAAAGTTTACAGGGCTTAACTATGTTTAAGTTTCTAATTTAAATGATGTAAACCATAGGTTTCACTGATAGTGCAAAACTAGCATATAGTACAATTTTAAAGTTAATACAGTTTAAAATAACGTGAATTGGATTAATTATATTTGGCCATTGTTCCAGTTTTATACTGCTTAAAACTATATACTTACACAAAAAGTACATGCACGTTTATGATATTTTACGCATAAAAAAACATTGACCTTGGCTATGTCTCCAGTTCAACAAGTCAGTAGTTCACCATTTGAACAACTCCAGCCGCCAGTATATTCAATATGACAGTTACTGTAAACTATGTTATTCAAGTAAATAAAACTAAATGACCCTTGGAGTTAATTATATCCATCATACAATTTAAACTTGATTGATAGTTTACTTTTCGATACTTAACCATAAAGGCACCAAAACAGATTCTGAATCTAAACTCACGACACAAATACCTGACAAGGTAAGTAGAGCCCTAAGACATTTTACTGCAATATTGATACTTTGAAACTTCAAGCAAATAGTTGTAATAAATGCTGTCAGTATGTAGCAGGCTCAAGACTTCTCAAGAAATGACATCTTCTTGAGCTGCTCAAGCTAAGCTCAAAGCACAGCACTCAAGTGTACATGGAACCTCGAAATGCCAGGGTCTAAATTACCAGGGCTGTACTGTAATAGTTTTGTTCAAAATGTGTAACTTGTTCAGTATGTGTTTGGTGACAATTTCAGCAGAATAAGTAAACAGGCTTGTGAGAAAACCAAAGTAGAAGCTTTAGTAGAGAATGTTGAGATCAAAAAGCATAAGAAATTTTCTTTTACAAAAACTTTTGTGAATTTCAAGATTTTAAGGTTATTTCACAGCCCAAAATTTGTTTGCCTGAAAAGCAATGTTTAACATTTTTTCAGTGATCACTTTTTCCCTAAAATGAGTATGTTGCTGTCATATTTATAGAATATCCTCGCTCAAATGTTTCAGTAGAGAAAGGAGTTGCAATTTTGAACAAAATATGGAACATTGAAAGCAGTAAATATTATTTGGATTTGATGAGATGGAAATTCAAATCATACTGAATTAAAGTGTGACTTTATAAGGAATTTTACAAGCTTATTAAGAATGATGTATGTTGTTTTGTTCAACGCAAGGAAAGTAGAATAGTCAGAATATACAACTGACATAAATTGTACATTAAGGGTAATTTTATGTTATAGAAATGAATAACCTGATTTAAAATATTATTTGTTAAGTATATATTTCAGCAAAACATCATCCTGGGTCTTCCTTTGAAAGGTTAACACAGAACAACGTATATGTTATATTAATTTGTTGAGTTGGTTTTTTAACACTATGTCACTTACATTCTTATTATGAGGGACTAGCTCTGGAAGCCTATGCTTCCATTTTCAACCTCACAGGTCCAACTGCCGTTGCTGGTTGCATTTGCTTGTGTTTTCTTCTCTGGTGGCGAAATGATGAACTTCTTAACTAAGCTGTCTACTGGCAGGATTTCAAAGTTTATTAGGTGATCTTTGTTTTTCCATATGAGGATATTTTCCCAGGTTGTGAGTTCTGTGTGTCCTGACATGGTTTTTAGCAATTTTGGATTTGGATCTAGGTTATGGTTTTCTTTCCAGAAGTGAAATGCTACTGCCGATTTATCTTCTTGTTTCAATTTTAGGTTTCTAAAGTGTTCTTTGGATTGATTTTTAAACTTCTTTTTGTTTGTCCTATGTAGAAATTTTCACAATTTCTGCATTTAATTTGATATATTCCTGATCTATTTTCTGGTGGAATTTCATCTTTTATTTTTGAATTTAGTAACTTTATGACAGAAAATCTGTTTATTGGAGCCAGGGTGATGTTTTGTTCTTTGAAGATCTTTTTGAATTTTCTAAATGCAAATTTGAAACACACATGAAGAAAGCATTCCTATGGATTTTCAAGGTATGGTACCACTATGTTGATAACATATTTGCAGTAGTGCCAAACAGACATTTAGATGATGCCATAAAATTACTAAACATACAAGAAAAAACAATAAAATTCACAATGGAAACAGAAACCAATGGAGAACTCCCATTCTTGGACCTAAAAATCACATAAAATGACATAAAAATAAACTTTGGAATCTATAGAAAACCAACTCAATCAGAAAACAACATTAAAAATAACAGCTACAACCCATTACCACAAAAACATGCAGTAATAAACAGCCTCACACATAGATTAATAAATGTACCTATGAGCACAACTGAATTCAACAAAGAGTTAAAAACCATAATTCAAACAGCAGAACAAAATGGATACAGCAAGAACCTTGTATACAAGAAACTCAACAGAGCAAAGTGGAAAAAAAAACCATAAAAGAAATAACTACCCTAACAACAGGAAAAAACAATATCAACACATTCAAAAAATTCACTTACCACACCCAAGCATTTAGAAAATTCAAAAAGATCTTCTGGAAAGAAAATCATAACCTAGATCCAAATCCAAAATTGCTAAAAACCATGTCAGGACACACAGAACTCACAACCTGGGGAAAACATCCTCATATGGAAAAACAAAGATCACCTAATAAACTTTGAAATCCTGCCTGTAGACAGCTTAGTTAAGAAGTTCATCATTTTGCCACCAGAGAAAAAAACACAAGCAAACGCAACCAGCAATGGCAGTGGACCTGTGAGGTTGAAAATGGAAGCATAGGCTTCCGAAACTAGTCCCTCATAATAAGAATGTAAGTGACATAGTTTTAAAAAACCAGCTCAACAAATTAATATAACATATAATTTGACTGTCACTGCTACTAAATTCCTCCAAACATCAATCAATATATATGGTTAAATTTGTTTAAATATAAATATGTTTAGTGTGGATTACTTGATATTTATTGCCTTTGGCTTTCAACTGTGGGGAGGGGGATAAATATCTTTTGTTGGTGTTTTAAAAATCTGGCAAATCTAGTTTAAGAGCATTGGAGACAAGTTTACTCATTTATTTCTGAACAGGATGTAGTTTTACAGTGTAACAGTTTATTCTTTTGAATGGCTCTCATAACTAAATGGAATGTCTCCTGATATATTAGTTCATCTGTCAACTGAAAACAATATTTATTATTTCTACCCTGCACTAAAATATGAAATGTTGTTACAGAGTGACAAAGCTAATTTGAGGTGCATATTATTTTCTTGACGAGAGAAAGGCTTGTAAACTGTAATATCCAAACAATAAAAGAAGATAAAAGATCTATTAAAACTTCTATAATTTACAAATGGAAAGAAAACTTAGAAAGGTAGAAGCAAATACTGATTGACACTGAAGCCTTTGCTATGCTGCAAAATGATATATATCCATATGAAATTAATGCTTTTGAAATCTGTGATTTTTAAATTTTTTTCTTTCTTTATATGTTTATTTAAAGATGTCCTAAGATAACTCATATCTACGTCTGAGTGTACCATATTTAATTATTCATCCGATAATTTTTTTTTTCTAATTAATTCTTCTACATCCACTATTTTATAACACATAAATCACTTTCATTATCATTAGTTCCATTAAATCCATATTGTTTTCTTCTTCATTTTTTGCCCATCTTCATCTACTTATCACTAGGTCTTATTCTTTCCTTTGTTAATTGCTGTTATTTTTTTCCTTTGACTTAATAAAGATTGTTATTTTATATGTATATGTTGGGTTCTTTTTACTTTCTCTACACATACTGTGTACATAATGTAGGAGAGGGTATTGTAATGCACCCAAAAGTTTGATCCTGAGATTTCACCGGAAATATATGTTTTGAGATCCCCTGAATCCAAAAAACGTATTTTTAGAAAATGTCTGTCCGTGCGTGCATGCATGTGTGCGTGGACAGCATAGCTCAAAAACGAAGAGACAGTTAAATACCAAACTTGATATTTAGGTTAAGTATCTTCCAAGAATGTGACATGATGACTTTAAAGAAAATCCCCCACCACAAACTACCCTTTACTTGGAAAAATTTTCCAACATTTTGATTTTCTTAAAAATGGCTCTAATGATTTTGATTAAAATCCTGTATGTTAAAGCTATTTGCATCCCAAATAAAATGTATATCTTGAATATTCTGGGAATAGCCTCTGAAGACCTCTTTAATCTGGATGAATTTTGCCAAATTTTGCTTAACTGCACTAATGTAATAGACAAAAACTTACTACCCAAAGAATGTAGAGCTCGTCAAAACACACAATTTATGTCCTTTGCATCTTTTTTGTGGAGTTAACAGTTTCTGAGACATTCCTTGTTAGTGGTTTCAATTGTGAAGTACTTATACTTTTCTCAAACAGGAAGTGTCTGTGTTTCATCTGTTCTACTCCTGGACAAGCAAAGAAGCAATTTGCAATGACAATGCATAACAATAGCTTAAAAAAATTTGACTATCACTTTAGCGTAGTGCATTACCTTAGTTCCCTTCTACTCATAAGGAACTAAGTAATAAGAACATTCTGCTAATGTTTATCTTGATTAGCATTTTGTAGAAAGAGGAATAATCTTTTGTAAGAGGTTTGTAGAGCTGCTAGAGAAAGTCATGTGAGTGTAACACATCAGATTTTTCTTGATAAAAATTCTCTTTAAACTTCTATAAAGATTCACATTCAAATATTAACGGTACACATTCCTTTTTGATAGTAATTCTTATTGATATTAAATAAACACACATTCTTGGATATTGAACCTGTTTAGCCTTCTGCCCAATCAAATTAATCATATACTTTTATGTAAGACAATTTTTTTTCTGCATTTCATCGTTTCATCCTTAAAAATGATTTTTCAGATCATTGATCATTTCTTCTTCTTTTTGAACTTTTGCATTTTGTTAATTTTGGTAGCCAAAAGCACTAATTTCAATGCTTTGTTCTCTTCCAAACTGTTAATTGCTTTGTAAATTTTTCAACCACAAATAATTTTTTTTTAGTTTTAAAAGATGTATAGTTTATTTACATCTGAGGTTATTCGTTTAGATATGGCTACCCATATTATTTTGCAACATTTTGCTCTGTATTAACAAAACACTATCTCAAGTTTCTTCTTTTTTTCTACAAAGTTATTTTCAAGTTTTATTTTCAAAATTATTAAGTGTAGATTGCTTTTAATTTTTAGTAAAATATAATTGGAAATATTTAGAATTCTTTTTAAAGGCAATGTATGGTTGTTACATCTAGTAAAAACAATACAGCACTTTATAAGCTTTAACATTGGAAGTACCTTTAGAGATCCTGAAATAACAGGAACAGATTTTACATTCTTTTAGAAAAGAAAGAAAAACTGTATACATAAGATTGAGTCATCAGTGTTCTTAATGCACAAGATGTCTTGTAATTTACTATTTACATTAAATCAAATGTGATTGTGTGCTTGAAGTATTGATGGTTTTTGAGAGATAGCTTTTCTGGTGTATTTAGATGACATTTACAATTTCAAACAGTAAATGGTGAATGCATTCACATTCTTTGCAGAGCAATAAGGGTAGGTACTGGTGTATTGTGTGGTTATTTGTTCTTTATCAGTATTGTACATTTGGTACATTTTATATGAATGAATGGGTGATTTTCCTATATATTTTACACATTTACCTACGAAATATTACATCATACTTGAGTTCCTTGCTGTTTCAGGATCCTATATGAGTTAATTTATTTTCATAAATCACAATACAAACATTTGGTATATCACACAGTAATATACTTTTTTCCTTTCTTTTTCATTAAATGCCTTCATCTAAGTTTCTGTCCTGAGAGCAATTGTTCCTTTGAAAGCTATACACACTTACACCCTGGTTATTGGTGTATAAGAATCCTGTTAATTAATACTAATAATTCCATTCTCTTCTAATTCTGTACCATTTCTCAGGCATCTTTCTTAAATATTTTTCACATGCTATAATAATTTATATATATGTATATAACCCCCTTTAACATCTAAGGTCATATCGGGGGCTTTGCACTAGAAACAACTCATCTGTAGGTTCTTTTACGTTTGGTTTGATCATTTTATTTTCCTCAAACACACACTCAATCACTCTCACATACATACTTCCAGACTCTGTGGGGGATAGGGAATAATTCTGGTTAAAGAAAAATTCCCCGCCCCAGCCAGGAATCGAAACTGGGACCTCGGTCTTCTATTATTATTAAACATTTTATTTTGCTAATTTCTCAATCCCTAGTTTATCCCATTTATCAAATCTCGGCTCAGTTCTCCATACCTCTGTTTTCTTACACTTTACACACTGCAGTGCTTTCTCATTTTCTTCCAACATTAGGCACTTATTGGGATCAAAATCCCCTCTGAGTCCCCTTAGTTTTAACACACCTGTTCTTGCCCAAGCATATCCTTCTCACCCCCTTTTATCACCTTATTAAATCATATGTTTTATAGTGTTGACGAGTTCATGTCCACTTCATATTAGGCTCATGTCTTTAAAAAAAATGTAACAAGTCAGCTCCCAAGTTTAAAGTTTCTATTTTGTGAATAGTGTACATATTAGTAAAAGTTGTGACATAATGTAAATAGCGAGTTGTTGTTAATCTGTTACTTGACGAACCTTACATTACTTTGAATTTTTGTAATTCTTTTGGTGAATAAAACTTTTATCACATTAGTCCACATAACTGTCTCTGCCTCAATTTATTTTTAGATTTCTGTGCAGTACCAGCAAATGTTTAACTCTTATGCTCTAAACAAATCTTGTTTTTCAATATTCTCAAAACATGTTTTCACTTCCCTTCAGAAACCCTTTCTCATGGCAATGTTCCCATCTGAAACAAATACTAGATATTGTGTATAATAGATACTACTTAACTCTAGTGAAACATTCTGTATAAGACGTACATGCCCGCTGGGTAGTGTGGTGGTAGCGTGACTGCTTCACATTCAAAAGTTTGTGAGTTCGAATGTCGCTTAGGGTGAGTTACCTGGATAAGGTTTTTTTGGGGTTTTACGTCATCCTGAGAAGACGAATGTCGAGTAACTTTAAGCTCCATGGTCCCCAAGATCATTTGAGCATCATTTCACCAATTTCATTCATCGTCTGATGTGACCAAACAGGTTAAAGGACGCTAAGCTACAAAAAAAAAAAAAAAAAAAAAAAAAAAGATGCACGTTACCATCTTATTTTCTTTGTTTCATGTTTTTGGTTCTTTCTCTTTTACACATTTCTTGCTATTCTCCTCCACCAAAATTATCTGCAGCAACTTGTGTTCTGTTCTTGTGTGATAGTTTTCCTCCAACTTCTCTTGCCTTCCCTGTATAATTGTCTCATTATCCCCAGAAAGTTTTAAGGCCAGTATTTCATAGCTGTAACTTATCAACATTTTTGTTGTCCATCTTCTCCCTCCATTCCTGTAATACTGAACATTCTGTTATGCAATGCAGGTTCTTGCCTGTGCAAGATAGTGGGCACAATTCTTTAGTGACTATTAAACCCCTTAATATTATCCCATACCCTCCCTATCCTATTTATCACAAAGATCAATGTATTTTTCTCTGGCCCTTACCCTAACAATCAGGAAAAAATAGAAATGGAGTGTTACTTATGGATGCTCTTTAACTACTGTTGTTCTCAGCATCCTATTCTAAATTGGACATAAAAGACCACTTAATTTTGCTCTGAGGCCTCTCTATCAGGCTTGAGGTTCTTTTATGTGCCGCAAATCTATGACACACAACCAACAGCTTTACCTCCCTTATGAAGGAAGCCATGCTAAGGATTTTTACACCCAAAAAAAACAAACAAAACAACAACAACATCGTCCTCCATCGGATTTGAACCCGCAACCTTGGGTATATGAAGTTAGCATGGTAGCCATTACACCATGGAGGGCGACTAACAATCAGGGACATATCAGAAATACAAATTACAAATATAATCAACAACCCCCAATTTGAGATGGAGAGTGATTATATCATACCAAATTTATGTTTTGACAAGCTGTTTAATATATTAGAATGGAGTCAATACAAGTTACGTTGTCCAAAGGGTAGTGTGATTTACTGCAAGGACTGCTCTAAAACAGACAATGGTTCAGGAGCTGGAATGCATGGGGAGGCACCATTGACATTTATGTTACTTTTGGTCGCAATACCACTTTATTCCAAGCCAAAGTATTTGCATTTGAAACCTGTGTCAGTGAGAATCTAAGAAGGGGCTACAAAGGGGACAAATTTGGATTTTCTCTGATAATCAAGCAGCCTTAAAAGCATTTGCAAGTTATCAGATAATTTCTAATTACTGTGAAACTGGCTAATAAGCCTTGTACAACTGGCAAAACATAACAAGGTTAGTCTTGGGTGGGTGCCAGGACACAAAGGAAATTTTAAGCAATGAAAAAGCAGATGTCTTTGCAAGAAAAAGGCTGCAAAATCATTTTCTGGTACTGAACCAGTTTTTCGCATCCCCATAAATTCTATTCGAAAACCATTGATGATTGGATTAAATATTACCACTAACTGAAATCGGTGCAAACAGAAAGAGAATGACAAGTTCCCTGTTATCTGAAGATGTACTTCAATTCAACAAAAAACAAATAAACATGACAACAAAGTTATTGATAGGATATTGTAAATTAGGGAAACATCTACATACAATTGGAACCTTCAAAGAAGAACCAGTATGTAGGTTGTGCAATGTAGAGAAAAAAAACAGGCGCTCATACAATTTTCAAATGCAAAGTTTTGAGTAGGAAAAGATATGAATTACTGGACTTAATAAACTCAAAAGACAATCTTCCTAAAGAAAGCGTAGTTAATAACCTAGTGTGTCCCATTAGTGATATAGGAATATTTAATTAAAACTACGAAGAAAGAAGATGATACAATAAATCTATAGGCCCAGTGTTAAGGACAAATAATCTGGCTCCTTCTTTATGAAAATGTCGAGTGAAGCTCCTGTCCCATTTTTTTTTTTTAAACTCCAATAATATAACAAAGAGTACATCTTATATAGAACACATCAAAGAATTATGTAATTTTCTAAAGATATTCACTTAAACTGTAAAATCAATTTTCATTAATAACTGCTTAGTTTTAAATTTAAAATATTGTAATTTTTATATGAAAAAGAGTTAAATACTTTTAAAGCTGCACAAACTACTATTTTATTTTATTTATTTATTTTTTTTTTTAAACTTGTGTTCTCATAAAGAATTTTGAAATTTGTTATATATCAAGTGTTATAGGTATGATCGTTAAAACTGAAAGAAAGAGCTGTTTTATTTTGCAAATAATATTTTGAGAATGTACAGATTGAGTCATCTAAAAGCACTGCAAATATCTGAAACAAAAATAGGAATTGAAAATCTACTTTCATGTGCATGAAGGTAGGCGAGGGGCTCATTGAAGTAAATGATATAGGCCAATCAAAATGTAAGTACAAATTATTTTCAACATAAACTTGTGGGTTTACTTACATAGAATGTCCCAACGAGCATATTGCTCTAGGTAGGGACTGCCCTTTAATGAGGCAATAAGCAAAATATAAAGAATAAAATAAATATATAAACAGGAGTATATCATTTTTTTAATGGAAAACCTATATTCCTTTTTTATGTAACTAATAACATGGAAAAAACAGTAAGAATAGAATTTATTGCATTAAAATAGGTCACTTACATCCTGAGAAACAGTAGCATGAACTTACACATGTAATACAACAAAAGAGGCAAACATTTTTTTAATTGAAATAGGATCTGAAGCTTTCCTGACGATGTATATATTCTAGACATTCTCGGGCTTCAAGCCAGGTTTAGTGATGAAGAGTCATCAACGTTTCAGGAGCGTGCATCATCAGGATGATGATGGGAGAGATGCATGCTCCTGAAACGTCAATGATTCTTCATCACTACACTTGGTTTGAAGTCATAGTTTTGCTCCATAATCTGCCCACTTTCTATATGTATTCCAAATATAGTTTCCACAATTGTCCTCTTGATCTATTACCTTCCAATCTTGCTTTCAAAAAGGTTGCAAGTTTCCAATCCTCTGACAAATGGGACACATGTCCAAACCATTTTAGTTGCATTGGTTCTAGTATTTGTGTTGTAGACAGGATACCCAACTCCTCTCTTACAGTTGTATTTCTGCATTTCTAGTTTTCCTCACAATTTGTCTCAAATATCTCATTTCCATAGCTGTTAACTATTTTCATGTTTCTGTAGAAAACTCCAATACTTTGCTCCAGTAAGTAGAATTCATAATAGTATTGTTTTAAAAATCGTAATTTTTATGTTATTGGATAATTCCTTTTTTCCGACTACTGTATTATTAATTATATAGTAAATTGAGTTGCCTTTCCTAATTATGTTTAGCATTTCTTGCTCCTTTTTTCCCCACCTTTACTTATCAGCTCTTTATATAGTCAGCTTACTCTCCCTGTATGTAGGAGTGGCAACCCCCTAGGACTTACTAGGGGTCAGAAGCCTGTTGGGGAGCCAATGACCTGTAAACACAGGGTGAAGAACCTGAAACAAATGGTCGGCCTGTCAGTCTGAGTGTGAGCCAGTGGATGATATTAAAATGAAAGCAAAATGGATGGTAGGAAAAGTGAAGATGGAGCAAGTAGTGGAATGAGTGGTGAAGGAAATCGGAGGACCTGGAGAAAGCCTGCCCAAACACCCTTTCATCCACCACAAATCCCACATATGAGTGCCTGGGATCGAATCTGGACCGCTTAGGTGGGAGGCGAGCGGTCTAACCACTCAGCCATGGCGCTGCCTTCATGGCAATATTATAGTCTATTTAGAGGAATCTGTTATGTAATCGATAATCCACGTTGAACCTCGCTTATTAGCTCTTCTGAAAATTCATAAATATCTACTTGTTACAAATTGTCATCATTACATGTTATTATGACTTCTTCAGCCTCCATTCCTATCTTACATGCATTATTTTACTTTATTCTTATTCAGTTCTAATTCTTTTTTAATCAGCTTCTCCTTCCACTATGTTACTGCCATCTGCAGATTATTCTTGTATTTTGCAATCAATATGTCATTGGTATATATCAGTGGTTGAGCCCAAGTGGTCTTAAATTTCTATATCTAACTACAGTTCTTCCTGTTATTCCTTTACAAACTTTCCAAATTTCATCCATCAAGATTATGGAAAAATGTTAACAAATTTTTATTTTATAAAATATAGCTGTAATGATTTTGATTAAAATACCATATGATTAAGACATTTTTATAATAAATAAGATGTATAATATCTTGAATTTTTTGGGAATAACCTCTTAAAATTCTTTTCATTCTGAATGTATTTTGCATAACCATATAAGATGGACTAAAGCTTACTTAAAAAAATGTAGATCTTGATAAAATACACAATTCAATGCAAATGCAATTTATTTATGGAGTTATCAATTACTGAATTATTTCATGTTATTGGCTTAAATTTTCTAATACTTAAATTTTCTTGAATGGAAAGTCATTATTAAATTTTTTAATGCTGGTCAAGGAAAAGAAAACAGAATTTCAATATACCATCACATAGCAATCAGCTTTTAAAAGCTCTCACTGTGCTGTAGCTTATTGCATTTCCTGATTCCGCTTGTTGATCTGAGTGCCTCAGTTGGTTGGGCGCTGGCCTTCCAATCCCAAGGTCACGTGTTCAAACCTGGCTATGTGTGCTTAAAACAGAAGTCCCATGTCAGTAGATTTACTGCCACATATAAACTGTTGCAGGAAAAAATTCTGGCCCACCGGTGGCACTGATATGATCCTGGCAGTTGACAGTGTCATTAACAAACAAGAATTTTTTTCCCCTTGTAATTAAATAACTGCTAACATTTATCTCAATTAGCATGAAGTAGATAGAAGAATGAGCGTTTGTAAGAATAGTTTGTTGCAGTATAGATAGAGAAAATCAAGTGAATTTAGCACAGAATTTTAATTTTGTTTTAGGGTTGACTGAAAATCCTGCATTATTTTCAGTGCAATTCATAACAGCAAAAAATCAATGGAACAGGTTTTGTTAGCGTTAATATGCCAATCTCCTCACAACTAATTACAACAATTACTCAAGCTCATGCTTGAGATTTAACGTGGTTGAACCTCTGAATGTGCATTGTAGATGTATGTTGTTGAATTTTAAGCATCAACTTCATGTTACAATTTATGTTATTATATGAATGTTTTATTACCAAATGTTTTTTCATGATACATCTCTGCGTTATTTCCAAGGTGTTTCTCCTGGAGGAAGAGTTGCTGAGATTAAAGATTGCAGCATCTGAAGCAGAGGAATCTCGGAAACTGTTAGTGATAGAACAACAAAAGGTGATTGCACTACAGAATGCCTTAGCAGAAGCTCAGCAGCACAAAGCACGATATAAAGAAACTGTTGTCATAGAAATTGAAAAAGGTATGGTAAATTGGTCTTATCCTTGTAAAATCTTAACTTATCTGTCTCAAATGTTGATTTACCATTGTCATAAACCTTAGACTGACACTGTACGATAGTTTTCACTCTAATTCATTATTAGTCATATTTACCTTTATAGAATATGTTTGTGAGGCAACCTGCCTCCAGAGCAATTGGCAGGCTGAGGGCAGCCCGAGGTGTGTTAGACGTGTCCCTGTTCTCGGAGAGAACTTAACCACGTACTGACGGGATTGTGGGGTTTGCAGGATGGCGGGTGAGGTTTGGCGTTGTGGAATGACAGGAGGAGGCAAGTATTGCTCCTCGATGGTTGCCTATTATGGTGCAATGGCCCTTGTGCACCGCTGGTGTGAAGTTTATTCAAAATGTTTATTTTGGGATTTTAATTTTGATATCCAAGCAGCTCTTGAAGGATTGTAAGGAGCTTAGCCGTAGCAGCTGTTGGAGGTGTTGTTACCGGGAATGCCCGCAAGCCATGCGGGGAAGCCGGTATCGCCTGAAGCGGCGGTTTGTGGGATCGTAATCCCCAAGAGACCTAACGAGGGCGCTCCGATGGAATGATAACCCTTCGTTGAATATTGTGCCCGATGCCTAATCTCGTCCTCCAGGTATGGTAGACCAGAGGCTTCGTGCAGGAGTCTCATAGGAATTAGTCAAGTCACAGAATAGATGGCCCGAAGGCTGAAGCAACAGCAGACTGCAATCTGCCACCATGCCCCAGATCTCACAGGCGTAGATTAATAAGGGGACTATGAGGACCCTCAAAAGGCGCAACTTAAGAGGAACCGGCATCGTGGACTTCAGCATCGGGTACAGTGAGGCTGCAGCCCCGTTGCCCCGACACTTCAGTTCCCCGATGTGCTCCCTAAAAGTGACGCCCTTGTCAAGCTTCACCCCCAAGTAGGTAATAGTGTTTGTCCATTGTATCCTTCGTCTGAGGTACGTGAATGTAGGGAAGTTTGCGGGAAAGCGGTGCTTGGTGAAGAGAGTAGCGTGGCTTTTCTCCGGATTGATGGACAACCGCCAACGCTCGCACCACTCTTGGATGAGGCGGAGGTGTCTCTGAATGGGGTTGAAGGGTCTGAGTGGATGTTTGTTTGTACAGTATAACAGCACGTCATCATCGAGTGTAAAAGGTGTATGATGTGTGTCGGGAGCTCCAGTCAGATGAGTTTGAGGAGCAGACCCGCGTGCCAGGTCGTAGAGAACGCCTTCTCCACGTCCAGCGACACCGCCGGAGTGTAGGCTCTGTCCTGGAAACCCAGGGCAGCGGCCTACACAGCTCTCAGTAGTTGCTGGGGTGTAGGATGCCCAGGACGAAAACCAAACTGGTGGTCTGGGATGGCTCGAATGTCGCCCAAAAGAGGGGACAAGCGGACTAGTAATAGCCTCTCGAAAACCTTCGAGAGAACTGATAGGAGACTGATGGATCGGTATTTGGATGGATGTAGCGGGTCTTTCCCCGGCTTTAAAATACATATCACCCGGGCCTCCGTCCACTCGCGTGGAAAGTGGCATAAGGTGAGACACATGTTGAAAACCTTGGCTAGAAAGAGCACCGCCTTGTTGGGAAGGCAGCGGAGCATGGCGGGGGTCAGGCCGTCAGGTCCCGCTGCCTTTTTGGGGTTGAGACGCCGGAGTGCGCCCTGGAGCTCACTGGGTCGGGTGACGGGAAGTCGGTCCGCCTCGTCAGGGGGACGTCGAAAGTATCGACGCACCTCTCGACGGTACGAGAAGTCTTCGTCCTGGGGGTCGCCTCGTGGGCTCATAGTCCTTTCGAGGTAGTCAGCGAACACATCGGCTTTGGCTTGGGGTTCATAAGCCAGGCCTTGGGTGCCTTGGATTGGGGAGGCGATTTGACCTCCGCGGTGTCGGAGAGCTTTTGCAATCCTCCACATGTCGCCATCCTCGAGCCTCAGGCGGGCCATTGTCTCCTCCCACGCTCGCACCCTGTGCTCGCGTAGTCGGGTCCAGACCTCACGGCGTAAACGCCTCAGGAGTGCTCGGTTATGTGGCGTGCGGTGACGCTGGTACAGTCTGTGGGCGGCCCAGGAACGGCGGACGAGCAGATGGAGCTCAAGGGGAAGGACTTCCGGGTGTAGAGGTGCTGGGGTGTGAATGGTTAGGTTATGAGCAGTTCGCACCACGATGGAGGTGAAGGATTGGACCGCAGCCTCCAGGGATGGGATGTCTGTGATCCTAGGGTTCGGCGGGATGGAGTCATTGAGGCAAACCCTGACGCATTCCCAGTCGACGTCGCGGTTTTGAATCGAGACGTCATGATTGGCAACCCGTGTGTTAACCTCAGCTAACACGGGGTTATGATCCCGGATATTTGGCATTGAAGTCCCCGGCCAGAATGACATTAGGATGAAGGGCTAGGATGGAAAGATAATCGTTTAGTACGAACTGCCTTCGGGGAGGGTGATAAACAGACACCAGTAAAACTTCCGTACCGCCAAGGTCAACACAGACAGCCGTGGCTTCCATGGATTGAAGAGGCGGGAGCTAGATGGGTTTATGGACTACTCTGTTTCTCACGAACATCGCTGTGCCACCTCCTCGGCGGCCCACACGATCCACTCTTAGGCAGTTGTAGCCCGGAAGTCGGAACGGGGTGTCTGGATGGAGATGTGTCTCGCTGACCAACACGTGGTCTAAGGCAAATGAGCTGGTAAAATGTTGGAGCTCACTCCCCTGACCAATCAGGCCACACGCGTTCCAGAACGCGAATCGAAAGGAGGTACGGGACCTAGTTCGATTCGCCATTCTGGGCGGTCTGGACGATCATGGTCAGGAGGACAAGTCCCTCCATGGCGACAGCCATCTTTGCGGCTGGGTCGGTGGCAGAGAGGAATCTGACCAGCAGATCACAAATGCGCCGGCCATGGTTCAGCGGAAGCTGCTGCAACCACGCAATCACATCCGACGTCTGTAGGACAGGGGGAGTGGTGGGGGTGATGGTTCTGGGTGAGGGTGTGGGAGGAATGCGTCGGGGCGCTTGTTCTCCGCCAGCCGCCTCCTGCACCTGCTGTCGCTCGGGCACGGGAGTACCGTTCCCTTGCGGAGCCCTGGGGAAGAAGTTCGGCTGCCTGGCTGGCCAGCGCACCTTAGCTTGGGTGGGGGGCTTTTGTTTGGGATTGGCTGGAGCTTGTTTGTTGCTTGGGGGTTGATGTGTGTTGCTACCATCCCGTGGCTTTGCAGGGCCACGCTCAGCCCTTTGCGCCGTAGTAGTGTTGGTGGCTATCCTTTGTTGCACCGGCTGTCTTGCAGGAGGAGCAGGTGCAGTTGTTGGCGCCACTTGGCGCTGGTTGGCGACAGGTGCTGGTCTTATATCCTGCTGCGGTTCTGGCGGCGGTCTCCTGGCCGCTATGACAGCAATTCTCTTGGGACAGCCACCATAGCTTGTGATATGATCGCCACTACAGTTAGCGCATTTCGGCTTCACGGTGGAAGCTATCTTACATACCTCTTTAGGGTGGGGGCCTCCGCACCTTAAGCAGCGCAGGTTACGGAAGCAGAAGTGACTCGAGTGGTTAAACCCCAGGCACCGGTGACATTGAGGGGGCCCGCCAGAGCCCTTGGATGGTTCAATTTTGACCCTGAGGTAACAGATGGCGGTGATGCCATCTATCTTGGCCTCAGGGTCATTGGCCCGCTCCACTACTACGAGGAAGAGGGGGAGGGGAGTTTTGGGGCCTTGCCCATCTGGAGCGGACCTGGTGAGCTGCTTCACCAGTCTTGGGGTGATGCCCTGGCGGATAAGGTCTGTTGAGATATCTTCCACCGAGGTGTCGACTGGTAGGCCACGAATGACCCTGCGAAGGTCACGGGACTTGTCCAGCCCGAAGGTAAAATGAGGAACACCATTCCTCTTGAGAGCTTGCAGGATGAGGTTATAGTCCTCCAGAATCTTCGCCTGGAAGACGTAACGGCTCTTGTTCTTCCGAACCGTGCACTGACTCGAGAGGGATGGTATGACCTCCTTGAGGAAGCCTACCACCCCCTTAAAGTCATCCACGATAATCGGCGGAACGTGCCTCCTCGACCTAAAAGGTCAGATGGCTTTGGCCTTGCTTCGGCTACCTGCTGCCCGTGTACATCCTTGAAACAGGAAGTACACACTTCCGATGGTCTGGAAGTGCACTCCGCTCTCTATGGAGTGATTGGCCGGATCACCTGAAGCTGCCCAATAGGGTCGCTTCCAGATGTGGTGGCCGACCAATCAGAGTCATCGGTGTTTAAGCTGGTAGTTGGTTAGAAACTGATGCTTCTCTGGACGGTAGAGTTTATACGTTCGTAGCAGGCTTCTGCTTTGATGGCGCTAATAAGCATCATAAATGCCTGAGATGCACTGAAAAGATGACCACTCTCGAAAGCTGTCTCTCGACAATCGGCTAGCCAACCTGCCTCCACAGTCAGCTGTGATTAAGTGCAACATTGTTTAACTTCCTGTATTAATAATTGCATCCAGAGGTTAGATCAATATTGTGTGATATTGCAACATTTAATAACCTCTACCTCTTTTTTACTTTCTTTACTACTTCGTATTGTTAGAATAGGAAGTTCTGCATTCCATCCAAAAATTTATCAAATTTTTATAGTGGCTATACATACTATTCGTAGGAAAACTTATTTTCTTATTTACTTCATTTTAATCAAACTAAGCTTTTACAGAAATAGCTATATTACACATTCGTTATAAATATAAAGAGAAGAGCAATTATCAAATGTTTAACCCTTTTAGTACCAGCTTGAATAGCAAAATGCTGTCTGAAAAGTGCCAAGCAAATTTCGAGGAGATTTTTTTCTCCTTTTTTGTAAATCCTTTTTTCTACTGTATAATATGCATTTTATGGTTGAGAAGTCTCTTCAATATTTTCAAAATATTAAAAACAAAAGAAAAATTTGAAAGTAAAATTAAAAATTCCAAGATAACAAATAACAAGGGCATACAAAATCTTAATACACAGAAAGTTCAGGCTATTTAAATGAAAGTACAAATATTTCTTTACTAAAACAGAATCCTTGTTTGGTTTGGCTGGTGTTTTATTTTTAAAATACAAAAAATGAATTCACATAACTTGAAGGTTGAAAACTGGAAAAGAAGAAAAAAAAAAACCTCACCAAAAACACACACACACACACACACATAAGCATGATACCACTATTAATGAAAATGGCATAAAGCAATAGGAAACAAATGTAATGTAGATTACTGCACAATTTAGCACTTATATTGTTGCATAGCTGAATTGTATGCTTGTCTGGTTACATCTCCATAAATGATTTTGATAAGTACACCGATTGTTTGCATACATACCAGGGCCATTGTTATGAGATGCATTTTCATTGTTGAAACTAGAATATATATCCTTCTCTCTTACCGTTTCATCGAGGTCTGAAAATACAAAATCCCTTGCTTTCTTCTAATACATCACAAACTGCAGCTCTTATTTCCTCTTTTGTTTGTAACCTTTGGCTAGACAATACCATGTTTCAGCCAACATAAACTGACACCAGATAGAGAAATTAAATTTGGAGCTAATTTAGCGCTTATGAGTGTAAAGATAAGGTCCTGAAACGTTCCAGAAAACTTTTCTCTATCGCTGTGATGTAGAAAGTACAGAGACTTTCATGCTGAAAAGAGTTAAAACGTATAAAAATGGCATCATGATTAGATCGTGATTGATGATTCTTGCAGAATTTTTGGATCATGATTGCCACTAAAAGGGTTAAGAACTGTATGCTACAGGCTGACATTAGAACTTAATTATCTTTTCAAGCCTTCGTGAGAAACTGTATGTTAAATTACGACAAAGTATTGAACAATTCAAACTATTAATAAAATATATTTCAGAGATAATTTAGAATAAATTGTGTGTTTTAAAGACCTCTATATTTTTTGTGTAGTATGTTTCTTCTATCAATTAATTTTCTAATTATACGCACAAGATTTTACAAAATTCCCTCTGAATGAAGTGGTCTTCACACACTATTTCCAGAAAAATCAAGATATACATTTTATTTGTCATGAAAATATATTTAATATATGGTATTTGAATAAAAATTATTGAGACATTTTTGGGAAAACAATTTCACCAATAATTGCAAAAGAGAGGAGTTTCAGAGCAACCATTTTTATATCAGCTGAACTGAGGTTAAGGTTAGTTTTTTTTTTTTCTTCTTCTTCTTCTTCTTCTTCTTCTTCTTCTTCTTCTTCTTCTTCTTCTTCTCCGCCTCCTCTCTCTCTCTCTCTCGTCGCCCTCCATGGTGTAATGGTTACAATGCCAACTT
This sequence comes from Hymenopus coronatus, assembly GCA_030762935.1. Taxonomy (NCBI): domain Eukaryota; kingdom Metazoa; phylum Arthropoda; class Insecta; order Mantodea; family Hymenopodidae; genus Hymenopus; species Hymenopus coronatus. The sequence continues at coordinate 19,996,975 of CM060897.1, read as the reverse complement.
CATATACCCAAGGTTGCGGGTTCAAACCTGGCAGAGGATGATGGATTTTTTTGGATGTAAATGGGACGCTGAAGACCACAGTAAATAAAGGGTGTCCATAAATAACACGCTCTCTCTCTCTCTCTCTCTCTCTCTCTCTCTCTCTCTCTCTCTCTCTCTCTCTCTCTCTCTCTCTCTCTCTTTCTTTCTCTCTCTCTCTCTCTCTCTCTCTATGTTCTTGTCTGTACATTAAAAAGAAATGGGCAAGTTCACATAAACACTCAGTTTTCTTGATTTTATTTCTACAGTATTTTATAGATATATTTCATATGATGGGTATTGCATGAACGTCATTAACAGCGTACTGTCGATTCTGTCACTCTCTCTATTTCCTCCTAATAAGCAAGGAGTAAGCATGTCGAGCCAAAGCTAGTCGGTTCTTAACCAAGTTAGATCAATTAATAAAAATTAATAAAAATAAAATGCTTCTGATTATTCAAATCTTTATATTTGATATGAGTCCAATAAAAGTTCTTAATCAGTTAATTGATAAATTTAAAATATTTCCTACCTAACAGATTCAACATGTTTTCCAGTGCAGGTAGAAAAGAATTTTGTTTAGCCAAGACATGTTAAATCAATGTGTTTTGCAAAACTTGTTGACCAATGGAGACTCTGGTTAATTGCTGACATGTTGAGCTCAACATGTTATGTTTTTTTGTTGAGGCAGCGAAGACCTGCCATTAGTTATTGGATTTACATAAAATTGGTGTCATTAGAAAGATATAATCAAACAGTTTCAGAAGATGTGCAATAATTGTTGGCCAAAACAACAAATGCCAGCACAAAAAAAAAATGTTATTTAATTATTTTGTTTGTTATTATTGAATAGAATCAAGTCGTATTAAATGGTGTGTGGTTAAATGTTCAACTGTGTGTGAATTCTACGTCATATAGAGTTAATGGCATCTTATATAGGATGTACTGAATTAACAATTTGCAGGAAGGTGGTTTGGACTCACTGGGAACCGAAATAAGGTCTTCTGCAGCTGGCCTCTAAGGTCCCCTGATTTGACTGTCTATGGCTTCTTTTTATGGTGTCACATAATGGATCTTGTGTACATCTTCAGATCAAGTTCACAATCACAGTTGATCATAGCTAAAGATAAAAGCAAATTGCCTCTGCAACATGTTCTGTAAAAGCAAATATGTTTAAAATGGAGTCAAATAAAAGTATACACTTTAAATTCCATAAAACGTATAACATTGTTAATCATCTTATCTTTACTACTGTGCCATCTACTACCTGTCTGATGAAAGAGTGCAGGGGAGGTCACTGGTATAGCTGGCACAGTTTAGATGGGTCAGAGAAGGCTGCAATATAGTGCAGTACAGTCTGACCATCAAAACATCAGCACAGTGTATGTAAATAGGAATAAGTTAAACAATCCACAAAATGTAATACTGTTTTCTTTGTCATAAATGAATATTAATTTTCTAGTTTGTGAGCATATGACTATGCATAGCAGTGTTTGCATTTTGACTTGATTCGAACCTGTCCACTGTAAGAGAATCAACTGCTGCATTCCAGTATAGCCGAACTGTACAGGGCATGCACAGGGAGTGATGACATAATACCACTTACCTGTTTGTGTTTATGCAAGCTTCCACTTGTGACTATCTGCATTCATTCTTCAGACAGATAATACCTATAATATTTACTTTGCTATGTATGTACTAATATTTTATCTATTTGCAGCAAAAGCAGAGGCTATGAGAGAAATGGAGAAGGACATGAGAGAGAGACAGGTAAGGACTAGTTAAATTTTTACTAATTATATAAGATTTTATGTTGAATTTACATTCTTTCTTGAAGACATAAACTCTGTTGTTATCCAGACATGATATAATGTAATTAATATTCAGATTTCTTTCTTAGCTTCCAGTGATGACTAGCCTTAACTGATATTTGTTATTCCTGAAGAGCATCTTTACTTCGGTTTGTAATGACGTCTTACCAATATTAACCTGGTCACAATCAAAACAGTCTAATTGATTAGTGTCGGAAGCTTTATTTTTTAAAATTGTATGTTTTTTAGGCATTTCTAACAAATTTTTTGTGCTGTACCTATTTTAGGGAATGAACATTGTACCATATTCCTTAAAATGTTTGTGAGTTTTTTTATTTACATAGGGATGATGTGAATGGTTTAAATTCTAAATCATCTTTTAAGTTTGTTAGAATGGAAACATCTTTTACAGCTTTCTGATATCTAAATTTCTTGATCTTTTTGTCTATAAAATGAATATTAAAACCATTTATTAAACCAGTGTTGATAATGTACATTCCTTATTAAATTCAACATTATAAAGGGGTAAATTTATCAATCTAAAAATTAAACTATTAAAAACAACAAATATATGTGAACAAAGCTTAAAACTATTGCATGTTATGGATATTTTCTCTAAATGGCAAAATTCAATTTAATTTTTATTATCTCTAAGTCAAGGAAAAGGAGATAACTGTCATTTTGAATTTCCAAAGTGAACTTTATAGCTTTAACCTATGAGTTTAAGGTTTTTTAACCATAATTTACATTGTAACCCGAAACATAATCAGCATATTTTAAATCAAGTTTTAAAAATCAAAAGGCGTGCTTTAGTGACTTAGGCTTCAAAATAACTCATGAAGAGATCAGCCAAATAAGGTGAAAGTGGACTACCCATTGCCATACCAGAAGTCTGCAGATGGCAATACTATAGAAAATAACCCATTGAGAGATGGTCTGTCAGATGAAGCTGAAGATGCAATCAATGGATTTTGAAAAATGTGCTTTAAATTATTGATGTTTTTCTAAAAATAAGTGAGGTGTAACAAATAATTAGTGTACATCATAACTTTAGCATCCTATTTAGAAAGCTCAGAAATCTTATTTAAATCCCTGTACAGCTGTACAAGTACATTTTAAATTTTAAAAATTCATATAAAATCAACCAATATAATTTCCTTCCTGAAATTTTGCATGCATGATACTGGAGGCATAAACTACCAATTTTTAGCTGGGGTAGATCTTTAAACAGTTCTGTAAGTGAAGGGCGACACAATATATTCTGCATTTCTAAGCATTTTTTTCTATTTTTCCCATTATTATAGCATACAGCTTATCCTTTCATTCAATTTTTTTCTCTTATCAATGAGTGGGTGGCGTGAGCATTGAAATAGGTGTGCATGCTTTAGTATGTAGTATGAGTGTTGTATCCCCACCCATTACAGCTATCAAAAACTTGACTAACAACTACCCTTAAACAATTTAAACTAACGATTTATGCAACATGGACTTAAGATCTCAGTAAGAAGTTAGCCTCAGATATTTAAATGGAATTTAATACAGTGAAGCATATTCAATAATTATTAAGTAATGAATCACACTTCAACTTGATTTCACTTCACTTTTTGGTAGTAAAACCAATAATAAGGAACAAATGTGAAAAGATACTTGAAAATCTATAACTAAGAAGGTTTAAGTACTCATCATTTTTTAATATAACCAAATCTTTGCGGGAGAAAGATGTGATATACACAAAAGCAGATAACGGCAACCAAATTGTTGGCAAACAGCAACAAATTTTCTGCATATTGCATGATCCTGTTAGGTAATCTTTCAGCTTAGAGCAATTGAGCAGATCAAGAATTGCACAGCGTTTCTCTGTAAATTAAGATCATGTCCTGATATTCAGATATTGAAAATCATGGCATAGTGTATGTTGTTCTGTAATAAGGTTTTCTGTCTTTTTTTTTTTTTTTTACTCATGCTTCCTTTAACTGCTCTGATTTTTAACTTGTGGCTTTGACAAAAAAACAAAAAAAACAAAAAACAATTGCATGCAATTAAGTAAGCATTCCTTGCAATTTACACTGATATTGGAAGAAAGTAAATGCAGCTTATGTGAAGTTGCCAGCCATAACAGAACTAAGCAGGCAACAAATTTTGGCCTTGTAAATTTAATTTATGCAAAAACTGTTCATTCTATTGAAATATGGTGGTAGTTTATTAAATGTTATATGAATAAGGTTAAAGTTGTTGTTTATTAAATGTTCTATGAATATAGTCGTAAATTAAGAATCTTTAATCAATAGTAATCCACCATGGGGATGATTAATTTTTTGCATACATTTTTTTCTTGAAAACTATAACGTTTTCAGTTTTTTGGTGTTAGACTTTCTTGCTATTCACAATAAGATGAAATCACTCTTAAAGTGTGCAATATTATTACACTTACATTCTGTATATATACTACATTAACTTCTTGTCTTTTTCTTGATGTGTGTATATATAAACATTAATAATCGTTTAGTTTTATTCTAGTTCTTTATTTTTAGTGATAAAAAATAAAATAATACTGCTTTCTAAAAAAAAAACATTGTAAGAATAATATTGAATTTAATATTTTCTCCATTAGATGATTTTGCATTGTTCTGGGCATGCTTGGAACAGTCCCAGTCTCAGTATGTAACAATGTGCTTTTCTGTGTGCATTCTAGAGAGTTGTGCATTGCTAAACTAAATATATTTTTACAGATTATATGTACATACACACAGTTTAAACTTGAGCTTATGGCATATCTTTTTAGTGCCATTTACATGCACAAAAGAAACATAAGTTTCCATTTAAAATTGTACAACCATGTAAACTCTTAGGTTAGCCTAAGTCATAGAACTTCTCAATGATAAATTAGGAAAATGCTGGAAAGCAAAGCATAGTAATGCACCAGGAACTGTCCTTTAATATATTGTTTATTTTTCTAAAGAGAAAGCAACCTGTAAGTGTAGCTGCTGCTACTTCGCCCATGCAGAAAGGAAACCACGAAAAAAAGGAGAGAGAGGAAATGGAGAAAGCTCTTACTTTGAGGTTGAATGAAAAACTGGAACAGGTAAGTATTTAGATTATAAAGGCTGATTTACAATGATTCAAGAACAGAAATGAGAGTGAGAAGCAAAACAGGACATAACATTTTTGTTCACAGTGCTTCGAGAGAGAGAATGCAAATGAATATTGATAGTGGAAAATCATTTTGGGCATTGGGACTTCGTTTGCACCTGACAAACAATATTACTATTTCTAATTCCTCTTATCATACTAAGCATCATTCCTTTCTTAATAGCATATATATATATATATATATATATATATTTTTCAAATTTAATGACATATATCAGATCAGACAGTGAAAGAAATCAGTGAAATGAGTTTGGCATCCATGTAACTTAAAGGTATTTGACATTCATCTTTTCAGGATAAGCGAAAACCTTATTGGGGTAATCCACCCTAACCAAGATTCAAACTTGGGACCTCTTGAATATGAGGCAGACACACTACCTCCATATTTCAGAGGTGGGTCAATAGCATACATTATTTGCTGTTCTTTTCTGTTCTTTGTTAATTTCTAAATTTTACTATTTGTGGTTTTTGCTATTGTTTCTGAGACAAAAGTCAGTTTTGAATTCAAGTTCAATTCCGTCACACCATGTAGACATATCTAGCAGTATTATCCTGGAGCAGTTGAAGTTTCTAATTTGTGATTCTGCCACTATGTGCACATGGTGATGAGGTATAACTTTGTTGTCCATAGAGGCACCATAGAAAGAAATCATGATCTTGCAGATATAAAATGGTGGAATCCAAATATATGAGGTTCTTTTACGCACAAATAAACATTACACAGTACCTATGGCTTTACCTACTTCCCTTCCAAAGGAAGCCATGCTAATTATTTTTATTTCCGAAAAAAATTCCATCACCTTCAGCCAAGAATTAACCTGTGACCTTTGGTACTATTTTATTTATTTATAGTGCTAAGAGTATACATGATTAAGGTCTGATCTTAACCCTAGTTGATTGACCAGGCCATAAATATTAACTATGCATTTCAAGGTATTACTAAACATTCTTTATCCTCTAAAATTAATGTAGTTTCCATGTTTTTCAACTGACCATTTACATTTCATCCATACCTTCCATACTAACTCTCCTAATTTTGGTATGTGTTTATGATCCTCAAAAATATTTCTAATAGCAATTGGTTGTTCCTCAGTAGCCATTTCCTATTTATTAAATTTTCCCTCTAGTTATTTGTGACCCTGCACTGCAAGATAATGTGAACTTCATCTTCCTTCTCTCCACAAATTGGACACACTCCCAGGATAACCTCTCCCCTCATTCCCCTTTATTTCCAGATGCCTAATCTAAACCAGGCTATCCCTTCTCTTTCATTCTTTTTACAAATCATTTACATTGTGGTTGGTATCTAATGTTGAGCAGTTGGCAGTGAAGCCATTCGCTCTCTTGCATTCCAGTATTTTGCTGTCATATTATCATGTTGACTAAAGGTTGGGCAGCGCAGTAGATGGTTTTCATCCATATCTTCTTTAAGTGTACAGAAAGGACACAGAGGAGATCTCACTAAACCAATCCTGAATAAATGTTTATTGAGACAGTCATGGTCTGTTAGGAGTCTAAAAGTTGCTACAGAGGATTTTCTTGGTAATGTAGTGATTCTGGTCATGTTATTACATAAATTTTCCTATGGTTTTCCTTGTGTTTGTAATACCTTATCTGGGAGAAGCCCAGTGGACCACGGCCTACAAGCCCGGTTTTGTTTTCTATAAGTGATTCTAACACCGGCCGTGAAAGCCTTCGAACTTCCTTTAATTTTGTTATTATATGTTGATATAATTATTCTTTTGATAGAGTGATAACTTATTGGATCAGATGAATTTGATATAATTTTACTACCTTTCTTGGCTAGAAAGTCAGCTAAGAATCAAAATGTGCTTCTCTTTCTGTGTGTAATTTTTTAGCCCCCTGTAAAATGCCAATGAACTTTCTCGTTTGAGAAAATAAAATTTGTCTACCCATATCTTCTATTCTGAATCTCACTTCCTACCAAATTACCCAATATTAGCCCATAAATCTCCTAAGCTATTTATAATTAACTGTTCCTGATACCTTTGGTACTAGCAACATAACATTACACCATGGAGGTTGATCAGTTTGGAATATACATAAACATACAAGTTGTACTTTCACTAGAAGAAACAATACTTGATATATTTGAGGAAGTCAGAAATCACATTTACTGAAATTTCTTCAATTTCATTTTCCTAGCTCTAGCAGCTGTTCATGTAATGCCACCTTGTATAATTTATACTGTGAAGCATCTAATATGCACAACATGGATCCAATATCCTGTTCCTGGGATTCAGGAAAGCTTCCTATTAATTAAGAGCACTGCATAATATATGTATTTTAATTTTGTCATTCTCATTCTGGTTTCTATCTTGGTCATTGTGAACCAGCCTCAAGAAGTTTCTGCACAGAATTAAATGGAGGTTATTTGCTTTTCTAGTATTTTAATTAGCAACCAAAGTTATGAATTCAATGTGTGCAACAGATTAAAACATGTATGCTTTAGTGTCTGGAGATTAAATTAGGACAGTTGCATTTATATTTCTGTGCTTAATGTATTTCTTTGGGTTGAAATTAACAAATTAAAAACAAAAAAATTGAGGAAAGTTTAAAAATGAGATTTAGAAAGTTATTAATTTCATTTTGTGGATTCATGAGTGATACTTATGTTTTATAGATTTTTTTTAATTCAACTATCAATATACAACAGCCAGAGATAGAAAAAAATCTTATGTGTTCCACTCATATGATTCTCTCTACATAACAAATTATTGTTAAAAAGCTTATTCTTCTATCTACTTCATGCTAATTGACTAGCAGACATGGTCTCATTACTTGCTTCTTTGTAAGTAGAAGGTAAATAAGACAGTACCTTATGTTAAAACGATAGTCAAATCTTTTAAAAGCTGGTTGCCATGATTATAATCCATTTCTTTGAATGAAGGAGTTGTCAAAGTCCCATGTGAGAAAATTTTAAGACTTTTAAAACAAACTAATAACAAGGAATATCTGAAAAATGGTCAACTCCACAAAAAATATGTATGTAACATGAATTGTGTGTTTTAACAAGATCTACATTTTTTGTGCAATACATTTTTGTCTTATCTCTTATGGTTTACAAGTAATGCAAAATTCATATTGAATAAGGCGGTCTTCAGAGGCTGTTCCCAGAAAATTTAACATATATATTTTATTTATCATATAAATATCTTTAAATATACAGTATTTTAATCAAAATCATTATAGCCTTTTTGAGAAAGTCTAAATTTTCAAAGTTTTTTCCATTTAAAGGATAGTTTGCGGTGGTAGGATTTTTCTCAAAATGTTTGTGTTGCATCCTTGGAAGATACTAAACTTAAATACCAAGTTAGGTTTTTTTAGCAACTTTTTGTTGCTGAATTATCCTGTTCACGGACACACCATGCACTCACCCAGGCATGCACACACCTTTTTCTAAAAATGCTTTTTTTTTTATACAGGGGATCCTAAAATATGTGTTTCCAGTGAAATCTCAGTATGAAATTTTATGGGTGGAATACAATACCAATATTGGTATGACAAATGTAGCAAACATGATTCCGCCAACTATTTACTATAGATTCATTCAGTGAGCATGAAAAAAATTCAAAATCTGAGATTATGGACACTAGAGGATAAGGCAAATAATTTATAGAAAAAAAAATATTCAAGATCTCATTTATAAATGTTCCTGATGTAAGATAGTGTATGTATATATAAGGCTATATTGCTGAAGCTGTTGATGGCTGTACTTTCTGAATGAGAGCTCAGTTACCATAGCTTGCATTCTGTCCAGGTCCTGTGGTAAAGCTATACATTATAGCTCACAGAAAATGAATTGTATTGCACTGCAATATGCATCTGTATTTATACATTATTCTTCAAGGTCAAAAATGATTTTCAACCATTGAAAAATGCTGTGTTCAGTTATTTGTATGTTGCGGGGTACGTTCAAAGTAACTGCATAGTCTGAAAACTTACTTACAAGGTTGTAGTTAGTGTTGGATCATGGGAATGTTTCATGTGAAGTTCCTTATGTATTGTGAGTCTGCAATTCCGTACTCTATGTAATTTCTTTGTAATATTAATTAATCATATTTACTTTCTGTTGTATACATATATATTATTCTTGTGATTCAGTATTATGTTCATGCTCGTACATAATTAAGCTTGAGGTGATTTGGAAAAGGGTAATATTGATGATTTTAATTGTTAAGGAGAATATTTTATTTCATTATCATATGTATGTAAATTGTATTGAAACAACATGGTTGACCGTTGGAAAGGCAGAAGGATGCTTGTGCCTAGTAAAACGTTCACATGGTTGAAATCAAAACCAAAGCCACGCTATTTTAGATTTAGTGTAAGTAATGCTAAGGGGGTATGTGTGCATGGCGTTACGGCAGATATTAACTCCGCCAATAGGGAGTGGCCACCAGTGACTCTTGTACTGTCGACCAATCAGGTATCGATACATCATGAAAGTTGACTTGGATAGCAGGAGTTATTTTAAGTCTGAAGGAGACAGGGTTGAAGAAGAATTGGCTCTCCGATTGAGAACAGCAAAGTGAGCAGACTTTCGTTCTTTTTTCTTTTCTTTTTCTTTTTATATATATCATTATTATGGGAGTGCAGTAAATAACTATCTTTGACCATTAGTGAGCAAATGAAACTTTTATGTGGCACAAGCATCAACCAAGCTGATCAGAGTATTAGTAAAAGGGAATCCACCAAAGTCAATGGTTCAGGATTTATTTCATTTTACCACTCCTCAATTACCGGAACTGTTGTTTCATTCCCAACCCTGAGATCAATATAACTTTAATTTGACAAAGTAAGGGTCGTCGTGCAACACAAAACTGTTAGCCTGGTATGTGGGGTTAGGGATCGTTAGGTGGTGTACAACAAGAATCTCGAGCAAGCCCAACAGGCAAGGTAAAGCAGCCGAGGATGACGTATCACCAATGGGGATCAGCCACAGTTGCGATGGTTGAAAAGAGTTTGAGCATTGTTCTGTATTTCAAATGTAAATATAATGGGTATAAAATAGCTCTTTACATACTCTAGGTGTTCTCGGCCTTCAAGCCAGGCAAGTTGATGTGGAGCCATCGACGCTCCCAAAACCTTAATGGCTCCACATCACCTCGCCTGGCTTGAAGCCTGATAACACTTAGAGTGTGTTTATCGCCAGGAAAGCTTCAGTTCTTTACATGTTTGTAATGCTACAGTTAACACAGTCTGTATGACCATATCTAGGTAAAGCGGGAAAGTGTGAAATGTCTGGCTGATGAACTGGGAGCAGCTGAAGCAAAACATCAAGCACAACTAGAGCAACTTAAAGAGGAATATTCTCGTCAACTATCTGTATTCAAGGTTGATATTGACAGCAAGGCAATTGAGGTAAATTAAAAATTATCTAGAAGCAATATTTAAATCTATTGAAATTGATTAGTGAGTTGATTTTGTAACATTAACATCACTGACTTTTATTATTGGAAAACATGTTTCAGAAGCTATGTGCTTCCATTGTCAATTCCTTTAATCGACTGCCAGCATTGCTTGCTGTGGTGGTTGTCATTGTACTTAGAGGTGGTTTGATGAACCTTTGCATCAGTAGGTTGCCTGGCAGGAATTTAAAATTGAAAATGCAGTTCTTAATTTCTAAATATAGATGTTCTTCCAAATTTTGAATTCTGTTTTCCTTGTGATATTTTTGAGTTTTTTCGGACTTCTATTTATGGTGTGTTGCTTATTCCAAAAATGCCAAGCTAGTGCCGATTCATCTTCTTGTTTTTGTTTAATGTTTCTGAAGTGTTCTTGTGCTCTTGTTTTTATGTTTCTTTTAGTTTGGCCAATGTAGACTTTTTCACAGTCGTTGCAACTGAACTGGTATATTCCTGGTTTGTTTTCTTGTAGAATATCATCTTTTAATTTAGAATTGAATATGTTTTTTATGGAGTAATTGCTTTTTGGGGCCAGAATGAATTTGTCATTTGAAAATCATGTGGAATTTGTAGGGTGGTATGTAAATTTCTTGTAAATCTTGTTTTCTTTTTCATTTGGCTTGAGAGTGTAAAGTGTGAGAGATGAGCACACTCACTCACACACTTACGCATGATCAGCAATTATGCCTGCAGGATATAGTCACAATAGTAAATATACTATGGTAAGTCACATAGGTAATTTTTAACAAAGAAACATAAAGTAAACACAAAAACAAAAGTCCTCAGATACCTCAAGGAAGTAGATGTTGAAAGTACCTCCCTTTTTTGGCCAAGCATTTCTGGCACCTGCCATTACATGCTGCAGTTCCCTCTGAGAAATGGAAGTGATTTCTTTCCGAATGTTATTTTTAAATTCCGCTAAAGTGTGTGTGGATTTGCTTTGTAAACTTTCTCTTTAAATCCCCCCTTGATAAAAATCATAGGGGGTTAAAATAGGGAAATGCAGGGGCCACTTACAGATTTTGTACCTGAGCCAATTTGCCTCAGCACTGGTTTTCTCCTGCACTGCTAAACAGTATCTCAGGATATTTTGATCATTCAGTAATATTATTCTACGCCAGTAATTCAGTAGCCTTTCTATTATCATACCCTTGCAACTCACTTCTCTCACCTCCAGCATTGTCAGTACAAAGTAACTGACAGTTTTATTAGTAGAATTTGCCTTTCAGAGTAGAAAGTATACATTTACCTTAATATCTAAAGCTTGTTAGTATTTTATCTTTGTTATTGTGTTAAAGATGGAGCTGGTAAAGCAGGCAATGTTGAAAGATCAAGAAAAGCTACGAGCTGAACGAGAAAGCACTGAAAAGTTAGTTACTGAGTTGACACAAAAATTGGCAATATGTCAGCAGGAACTAACTGTTACAAAGGTGAAGAACCTTGATCTTAAGGCATCAATAGAGGAATGGCAAAAAAAACTAACGGCCAGGGAAGAGGAAGTAGAGGAAGAGCGACAAAAGATGGCAGAAATGATCACAAGTATGTTCCATTATGTACAAGTCAATCTAGAGGTGGGAATATTATGTACAAAGAATATAACTTGTACTGTAATGCTATAGGTACTGGCCATCTTGGCTAGTATAGGGAGCCATCTCTAATTGTCCAAAACATCTTTCTATTGTAACTCTGCTTCGAGTATGTTGATCATAGTTTTCCTTCAAAACATTAACAAGATTTTTATGTGCATTGGTAACCAAGGAATAATACTTTTAACAGAACTTCTGTTCCCTGAATTCGATGCACTGAAAATTTACCAAATTTATTACATTGTTTTACGTAAATACACACATGTACCTTCTATATATTACCATAAGCACAAAACAACAATCTGACTTGATGTGCTTGTTTGATCCCAAATGTTTGACTGCAGCAGTTTCCAACCACAGTAGCAATTTTGGTTCAATCTTATACAACAGCATTTTAAAATTGAAAACATTAACAAGCAATATCTCAGAAATTGTTAACTCTACAAGAAAAATATATATGACAATTGGTATGTTTTAATGAAATCTACATTTTTAGTGTAGTAAGTTTTTGTCTATCTCTTACAGTTTAAAAGTGATACACATTTTATTTGTCATGTAAATATATTTAATGTACTTATTTTAATCAGAATCGTTAGAACCATTTTTTGAGGAAACCAAAATTGTTTAAAATCTTTTGTATTGAGTTATTCCTGTTCTATACAGGAGTCCTTAAAATGAGTATTTCCAGTGAAATTTCATATCATTTTTGGGTGGAGTGCAATGCCTTCTCTGTGTACTACAATACGTTTGTTACATCACTTGGCCACCAGGAAACGGCCCGTGTGACCTTCACTGCATTTCCCTGCTCATGCATCATACATCCATTCTTTGTCACACATGCATCAGACTTACTTTGTTCTAGTCCGGTACACACATGAATAACATTAGAAATGTTTAGAAGTATTTAGTTTTGCTTTGAAGTGCTTTCAAAATGTAGTACAAAGTACCATAAAGAGTGTTTATGTACAATATGTAGTGCTACATCATCTTGTAGGGATGAAACTAAATTTCCTGGTGCATGTTCCAAGTAGAGATGCCGTTTGTTTACTTGTAAATAAATTCAGAGAGATGGGATCAATTTATGATGGGTAAACTGGTGTGTGCTTATAGAGCAGAAATTAGATGAAATCGGAGAAAGGTTAAAACGGTCACCTTGAAAATCTCTTAGGCATCTTGCACAAGAAACTGACATTTCGAAAGCTTCAGTTTGGAAAGCAGCAAAACTTTAAAACTCAAACTATACAAGGTTACCGTTGTCCAGGAATTTCCAACATCTCCTCTTTGTGTTTATTTTGATAATTGTTAATCCAATTTGAGATATTATTTTACATCCATGCATGTATGACTGGGTGACGGGTAGTGCGACTGCCAGCCAAGTGTACAATACGTGACCGGGAGATGGACCGTGTGCCTGATGGCCAAATTTTTTAGCATACTAGGGTTGGCTGATAAGTCCCGGGCCTCTCTATGAAAACAGCATTAAAAAAAAATAGTCTACAGAAAGGCTAATACATTTGTAATATCGATGTTCTAATTTAATTAAACCATCTCTGTAGTGCGATTCACAAGGTCCTCAAAATAGCTGTTTACCGCATCAATGACCTCCACGTTGCTGTGAAATCTTCGTCCTCCAAGAAGTTTTTTGAGGTTTGGAAACAGGTGGTAGTCACTGGGTGCTAGATCTGGCAAATAGGGTGGATATTCAAGCAATTCCAACTTTAATTCGCACATTTTTCCCATTGCAATGACTGAACAATGGCCCGGAGCATTGTCATTGAAACAAGATTTTTCTTTTCACCTCATCACTCAAATTTTGTAGAAGCTTGCATAGTAGTCACCAGTGATAATTTTACCCTTTTCCAAGTAATCAATAAAAATAATTCCCTGTGCATCCCAGAAAACACTCACCATATCCTTGTTAGCTGACAAAATTGACTTTGCCTTTTTTGGAGCTGGTTCACCTGGCTCAATCCACTGTTTTGAATGTGATTTACTTTCTGGAGTGTAGTGATGTATCCAAGTTTTATCCATGGTTATAAGCCGTCTCAAAAATTCACTGGGATTTTTATGGTAGAACTCCACATTCTTAACAGAAACAGTTTTTCTTTGCAACTTTGGATCAGGTGTCTACAAATGCAGCGCCCATCTTGCATAGACCTTGTGAAAGCCCAAAACATTAACTTAAAATATTACCTGCACTTTCTTTTGATATGTTTATAGCCTCTGCTATCTCAAACAACTTTAACTTGCTGGAGTTGTCACTTCTACAGTGTCCAGTGTGAGGCTCATTACTAGTGCTCATACGTCCCATTTTAAACTCTGCAACCCACCTTTTAATCATTGAATATGAAGGGGCAGAGTCTTTCAATGTATTGTCCCTTTCGTTCTTGATTTCTTTAGGCATTAAGCCTTTCAAATGTAAGTATTTAATCACGGTTCGTTTTTCCAAATCCTCCATTTTCGTGAAAACTCTAAAGTTGTCTTGTTTAAAATGCTGTCATTCGAAAACTAAACAAGTTATTGACCTGTAACTATGGATACATGCTACTGTCTAACTGGCCTAGTGGTGCCATATCTGTATGAGGCCCGGGGCTTATCAGCTGACTCTCATACTTACTGTATAAAGTAGAAAAAGTAAGAATACCCAAGTTTGCAGCACTGTGGAACCTTTAAATTTAAAATCACAATTAAAAGCATTATCAGGAAAGATTTTGTATGATGTAAATTATTTTTTGCAAATTCCATTTATAGTTTTAATTAGTGTTATAATCATTTTCTAAACCTTTGTGTTTAAGAATTTGTAAGCAAATATTTTGTGGGTGCGTGTGCGCGCATGCATGCATGCTTGCGTGCATACATGCGTGTGCTTCTCATATAATTTCAAGATACCTTTTATTCCATATTATCATTGTTTTATTTATTTATTTCTGCTAAACTATATACAAGTGAATATGACTGGTGTTCAGCCCTGGTTTGTTACCAGTCATACTCATGTTTTACAATAATCCTTTATATAATTGCCTTAATTATGGTCTGTTGTCTCATTTGCAATTTTTTCTTTAACTCTGTTTACTGTTCATATCCATTTGTTTTTCACTTTATTAAAATATTGTACTGCTTTCCTACAATCTTTAAGGAACATTTGAGTTATAGCCATATTTCACTTTAACCTAAAATTTCATATCAATCATTGTCATTATATACACTAATTTGTTTCTTTATCGATAAATGTATTTTTTTTAGAGGCTAGAATACTGTATTATACTCTTGCTTAATTAGAATCCTCTTCTGAGCAAGAGATTGTCTCATTCAGGAGCAGTGCTAGAACAAATGATATTAATCATTTATGTAACAATTGTTAGCAAATAAATAAGTAAATAAAATTAAACAATTCCATGCCATCCTGTTCCTTCAGTCTTTCATAAATATTCAAGTTTCTAAATATGTGATGCCATGCATACTGTCGGGCTATGTTGCACCCTTGCTTTTAAACATTTTTCTAAATTTTCCAATTTAGCTTGAATGCTAATAGAAATTACATATTTTTCTATTGGTGTACTTGTCACTGAGTGTTTGTGGCTTCAAAATTGGTATATGTGTGTAGACGATGACTCCAATTACACACAGAAAATTAAACCTATTTTGCCAGGATTGTTCAGTAATATTAACCTCTTGTTGTCATGATGGAAATATTATTTACTGATTAGCCATGTCGAACTTTCTTTCCTGTGCATAATCAATTGCGCTATCTATAGTTAACTGATGTACTACAACATCTGTTGTAACACCAGTGTGAAATCATTGGTCACTAATGAAACAAAGAAATATTGTTTCATCCTGATATATGGTGGACTTTGAGACACTGATGTGTTTTAACAATTAAAATCGACTCAACTAAATTTTAATTTTAAATATTGTTTCCTTTGTTGTTAACTTACCTCCTCATGTTGCACTCTGTCCCACGAAAGATACAGAATTAACTAATGTTTTCCTCTTTGAATCTGTATAAGGATTTATATACACTCTCTCACATTGTTGTTTTGGCTGGTATACTTTCTTCTTCTTCTTCTTTTAATTTATTTATTTATGGTCACTTTATAACAACAGAGGTCATCAGCGACCAATACCTTTTTTGACGAATATTAATGAACTATGCCTTTTTGTGAAACATGACTAGTATTAAGACTTCTCCAATAGGAATTTTACTAAGGTAACTGGAGAAAGTCAAGATTAATCTACAAGACAGAAGTGTTCCCTTGTTTTTATGCATCAGATTTAAATTTGAGCCAAGTAGGTGCCAGAAAATTCAACCAAAAGCAAGATGCAAAATAAAGGCAGACTCAAAGTCAAGTCAAAGCATTTTTTATGCACTAGAAGCCTAGATCACACTTGAAAATTGCATAGATAAAGTTCATGCTTGACTTTATGCATACCATTCAATAAAACCCAACTGAACCCAAAATATCATCACTCTTGTAGATATGCATGAAATGTTTATATCATTTGAATGTAAAAACAGAATAGTAATGCTTTTGTGTGATATATAATTGTTATTTTAAATGGTAGGTTGGGCAGAAGAACTGCAAGGGCTTCAAACCCAGCACCAGGAGAGTCAGAAGAAAATCTCAGAGCTTCGGGAAAAGTACGAGAAAGTTAAAAAGACAGCACTGCATTACAAAGAGTGGGCCAAGGGTAAAGAGATACACATGTCTCAGGAATGGCAGCGAATAAGTGTAGGATTTCAGAGAGCTTTAGAAATACTTCGTGATAAGGCAGATGCTGCACTAGCAATCGATGAGAATCAGCAGAGGTTGATTACACAACAACTGGACGATCAAATACAAGAACTGCAAGAGAAACTGAAACAATATCGCAACAAACATCCAGACAGATGATAAAACAGTTCAGTATTTTTTAAACATTTCAAACTGTGCTCAGATTAAAATGCATGTATGTATGTCATATTAAGGTATCAGGTTAGTGTGTGATAACTGTGAAAAGATAACATTTCTTTCTGTGATATATTTTATATGTTTGTAAATAATATCTACTAAATTCAGAATGATTTCTGAACATAAAAGAAGTGTTTCTGAGAAACGTATTATTAAAAACGGTAATCCAGTAAAAATATTTTTCATGTAATATAGATATTTTACTGATATTTATTATTGTAATGTGCTCTAATTCATTCCACAAACTGTTGGTTTAGAATTTTGCTAAAGTGCATTTTACTTTCAATTGGATTTGAAAGGTTCAGGGAGAGAAGTTGGTAAAGAATCAAAACTTAGATAATCGCATCTGTTACCTTATACAGGGCTATGAAACTCTGCCAAGTCAAGATTGCAGATGGTCTGGTCATCTGCTCTGTCATCCACCTTTTTGTGCATCGCCTGCCTTCCATTATGAAAACAATCACTAATAGACAGCAGAACTAGTTTTGTACACAAGTAGTTAATATTAAACAAAGAAAAACTCTATATCATATTCTTGAAACAGTTATACGAGAATTTTAAATACAACTATTGTACATATGCTCTAGTGACCCAAGATTAAATTCAGTCAGTTGTTTTTATATTTGTGTGCTTAATAGATTGCTCTAGGTCAAAATACAGAAAATCTGCCTCCCTGAAAAATAACATTTTTGAAACTTTGGGGGGGAGACTTTTTGGGAGAAAAAAATAATGTTTATACATCTATAAATTTTATTCTGTGGATCAATGTATCTTATAATGACCAAAATAACAGGAATATTAAAAATAGTTCTTAATTTTAAGGAGTTCAAGAGGGTTTTAAAGGGTTTTATCATATATGATACATGGGGTCTATGTCAAGTTTTTAAGGTTTTTATTTCATCTCTACCATTGATATGCAGGGCATAGAGATAGAAAAAAAATGAGCATGAAATGCAGAATCAAGAGGACCAGAACAACAGAGGGGTTCACTTCGAGGAAAGGCTGTAATCTAGTCTGTGACGTCACAAATTTATTTATGTAATCCTCACCAGATAGTGCTATGCAAACAAATCCGGTAAAGATCGGTGTTGTAAATGTTTGATTATTTGCGTGCTCTTTCAATAAATGCTCTATAGAAGCAAACCAGACCTTTGCAGGTTCTTTATACTTATTTATTGCTTATTTTTCTCATCCACAACTTCTGCATGTTCTCCTTATTTATGGTAATTTATATGAATAGATATTGTGAATGAGTACAGTGTATCTGGAAGGAAAATTGCTTTTATATAATTAAGACCTTTAAAATATTCCCTGGACAAAATTAGCTGCAACTATTGAAAAAACACTTTTTTGTGTAGGCTTGTCTGTACGTATAAAGCAGCTCATAATCGCTGAAAGTACACAGCAGATTTTTAATATATAATTTGAAGAAAATTTGCTGATATATTTAATATGTGTTTGAAATTGGTACAATAAGTAGTTTGGTGGAGAACCTCTTGGCGAACTACTACTTGTACGAAGTTGAAATTTTACACACGAGTTTAGCATACATGCTCAGAAAACTTAAAATTGGTACAAAATAAGAGTAATTTAGATGGACACTCTCCTATAAAAATGAGATTTTTAGAAAAATGTTTCCAAAATGTCCGTCAAATATCTAATGGAATGCATGATAAAATGTTGCAATTGAATCTGAATTTTAGTAGTACGGGTGCATTTGCGATCTTACTTTTTGTTAGCTACACAATTGGTGGTTGAACGCAGATCGGTGGTTTGAGTCCAGGATGTTGTAACTAACAATGATTTTCTTTTATATTTAGTGGAAACAGTGAAAACATAGGTTTTAAATAAAATTACAGCTCTTGATTAAATTTCATTTTCTGAAATTTTTATTATTTGGAAAGAAAAGAATAAAACCAGTTATTCGAGACACTGACAGCATCAAATTACGCACTTAAATACAGGAATTTGACTAACAAAAGTCAAGCTAAACAAAACTTCACTTTACCCAATACAAATGCATTTCATTTAATAAAATAAAGAATAATCCAAATAAAGGATACATTCTTTAGATTATTACTTCCATTATTAATACAGCTAGTTCATCAGCAGCAACGTCAGACGGAAGTTGAAAATGTAACTTTTTACATAGGCATAACAGGCCTGATTTTCATTGGAGAGTGAGGAATAATTAATCTGAAACTTGAGCATGTCTTGATGAGATCTACTACAGTATGTTAGAATATACTAATCTGCAAGTTCTTGTCAATGGATGAGACAACTATTGTACATTAAACAATTATATATATTTGATTGATGTTTGGAGGAATTTAGTAACAGTGACGGTCAAATTATATGTGGTATTAATTTGTTGAGTTGGTATTTTTAACACTACGTCACTTACATTTTTATTATGAGGGACTAGTTTCGACAGCCTATGCTTCTATTTTCAACCTCACGGGTCCAACTGTTGTTGCTGGTTGCATTTGCTTGTGTTTTCTTCTCTGGTGGCGAAATGATGAACTTTTTAACTAAGCTGTCTACTGGCGGGATTTCAAAGTTTATTAAATGATCTTTGTTTTTCCATATGAGGATGTTTTCCCAAGTTGTGAGTTCATTATGGCCTGACATGGTTTTTAGCAATTTTGGTTTTGATTATGGTTTTCTTTCCAGAAGTGAAATGCTACTGCTGATTTATCTTGTTTTAGTTTTAGGTTTCTAAAGTGCTCTTTGGTTCTGATTTTTAAACTTTTTTTGGCTTGTCCTATGTAGAACTTTTCACAATTTGTGCATTTAATTTGATATATTCCTGATTTATTTTCTGGTGGAATTTCATCTTTGATTTTTGAATTTAGTAACTTTATGACAGAAAATCTGTTTATTGGAGCAATGGTAATGTTTTATTCTTTGAAGATTTTTATACGTATATATTAAACAGGTATATTAAATTCACACCTATGTAGTAGTGAAATAAATTAAAATACTCTGAACAAATCTTGGACACTACTGATATATGGTGGACTTTGTGACAGTGATATGTTTTAACAATTGAAATTAATTAGTAAGAGTCGATTTTGTAACACTACATCACTTACTTTTATTATCGGAAGACATGTTTCAGAAGCCATGTGCCTCCGTTGTCAATTCCTTTAGTAATTGCTACATTTACACACTCCTCCACAAGGTTATAAACTGATTTTAAGAGCACATTTATGACATGCAGTGCATGTTTTGTCATTAATTTTCTGTTTTTAAGAACATTATTTCTACATTTATGTGCCATAGTTCCATTTGTAAAGAATTAAGTCTTCAAACTTTACACACTTAAATACAGAAATTTGATTGACAAAAGTTAAACCAAACAAAACTCACTTTACAATATACAGATGCTCTAATTTAATTAAATAAAAAATAATCTAAATAAAGGATACCTTCTTACATTATTACATTAATAAAAATGTGTTTGTTAATTGCCAGGATCATTTTAGTGCCACTGGTGTGTTGGAATTTTGTCCCGCAGGAGTTCTTTTACATGCCGGTAAATCTACTAACATGGGGCTGTCGCTTTTAAGCACACTTAAAAATCATTGGTATGGATCGGTTTGAACCTGCGACCTTGAGATCAGAAGGCCAGCACCTAACCAATAGCTACCCAGACCAACTTATAATGTTAATGTCTGTACATTATTCATGTCTGTACATTAGACAAGTATTATAAATTAAACTTTATAAATTGAACTTTATATATAAAATTAAAACTTATTTATGTAGAGAAATAAATAAAAGTACCCTGAAATTACTTCAGTTTTAATCGTGGATTTAAAATTACCAAGTTAATAACAATGATGGGAAAAATAAGGTTTCAAAACATTAAATTATTAATAACAACTGATGCATTACAAATTACCTTGCCCTGAATTAATTAATGCAACAAATTATTTATGACTGCCTCTGTAGTCGAGTGATCAGCGAGCTGACTTCTCATCCTGAGATCCTGGGCTCAATTCCCAGCCAGGGCGGGAAAATTTTCTTTAACCAGAATTATTCCCTAGAGTCTGGAAGAATGTATGTGAGAATGAATGTGTGTTTGAAGAAAACAAAACGATTTAAACCCAACGTAAAGAACCTACAGACGAGTTGTTTCTAATGCAAAGCCCCCAATATAACCTTAGATGTTAAAGGGCTCATATAAATGAAGCAATAAAAAAGAATTATTTATGCAGAATTTCTTAGTTTTGCTTTGCTGCTGCTTCTTTTTCAAAACACTGGCCATTTCAGCATTTAATTTTTTAATCTTGTGTATAATATAATTTTCACAAATAATGCTATAAGATAATTTTTGCAGCTATTGTCACATGAAAGAAATCCTAAATTATAATTACCATGAATTATCTCTTGTGGTGCTCTTTCTTGGTATAACAATCGTTTATAATTGTCATCAAAAATGTTACCCATCTGGTTCATGCATTTAAAATAAAATTCTGAAGGGTAACTTTGGTAACTGTTTCATATAACTGTTTAAACATCGTAATGGTTACGTTAGCTGGTAAGAGCTTTTTTTTTTTTTTGCCAACTATTAGCATTGCATGCAATGTTTTGCAATGCAGAGCCTTTTTGAAAGATGCCCATCAACATAATACATTGCATTAAAGTTGATTAGATCACTGTCAATATCAGGGACTTGAGCATTGCACCTATGTAACCAAACAATAATTAGCTCTTTTTAATTTTGCATTATAGGTGCCTTATCAAAACTGCCAAATGGTAAGGTGCACTATCCATTACAATAATTGAGGAGCTGCTTATATTAGGCTGATCTTTAAACCACTTTTTGAAGCGATTAGTGTCCATCTCCTCATGGTAATCTATTGTCTTTTTTGATTTGAAGACCAAAAGAGAATTTGGAACAAATCCAACAGAAGTCCCAGCATGGGTAATGATAAGTCTCCCTTCCTTTTCTATTTTTTGGGGCATTATGCCTGCAGCAGTCGCATTGATCCAATCCTTTTGTAGACTGTAACCTGCATTTACCCATGTGTCGTCCAGCTCTGTTTTGATCTACCTGTCTCATACTCAAAAACCTACATCTATATGTTACAATATTCATCCTCTCCATTAGAAATTTTCTTGTGGAATATTTCTTCAAGTGAATCCCATTTCGTTTAAGACTCTCCTTAGAGAAAAACTGGAACCCTTGAAGAGGTCGTAGGTTTTAAGTGATTCTAACAACCTTTTAATTGTTGGATATTCTTTTCTTTTATAATAGTCATATACAAGCCATTGAATGGCATCCTATTGAAAAGAGTCAAATGCTGTTACGCATTTACTTTTTTCCCTCGGAGTTGTAAGAACTGCTGATGGGCCGCATTTTTCCTGTATGTCAAACTTTTCACTGTACATGCAGATATGTTTAAAGCTGCAGCAGTTCTCTCTACTAGACCTAAGAAAAATTGGAATCAGAGGGTGGAAAAGTAAAGCAGAAGATAGAGATATGTGGAGGAGGATTGTGCAGGAGGCCAAAGCTCACCAAGGGCTGTAGAGCCAGAAGAGAAGAAGTTCTCTCTACTACTTTTTTTACCGAAATAAGAGATTCATCATTTGTCTTTTCTTGTTCAAAATAATTCCTTACCGCACATATCATTTCCCATGCCTGACTTCGGATATTTCTTCCTGTACCATGACTTTTGGCTTTGGCAGGACAATAGGCCTTTTTCAAACAAACAAACAAAACTAACTAAAAACACTAGCACACAGCACAACGGTACATGTAAAACGTATGTAGCAAAGAAAAATATCATAGTACAAGGGGATGCCCGCACCAACTGAAACTGCATTGAGCAATGTTTGTTACATCTTGCAATAAGGATGACATCATTGCTAATGCATCATGAATCTATTGGCAGAGAGGCACACACACACCTCTTATCAGCTGAGATAGTGAGCTGGTTGTCAGGGATCCTAAGGATCTCCCCAAGTGTAGTGGTTGCTAAAACAACATCAAAATCAACCACACAGTTGCCTTTATCAGTGCTGCAACTGCAGAATAGGCAGCAAAACCCAGTGCAGGAAGGATTGTCCCTAGCACCACCCTTCTGCCTGATCAATGAGAAACTGTTCTCTAAGCAGTCTTGGGAAATCCTACCCATAACAAGAAAATGGACACCCATATTCTGAACCTCACCCCATAATAATTTTGCTGCACTGAAATTCTGTATCCACCTAGATGTTGATGGCACATACACATTATTTCCTGCACAATTTCGAAATTGCAAGTTTGTGAAAAAGTTACACATTTCATCCCAAATAAGTTCATGTTCATAATTTTGTTTTACAGCACATCATAAAGGCTTCCTATTATCCAACATCTGATGTCCATTTAGTGAATCAAATGTCCTGTCAAATTTTAATTCTGCTGTATGCACAACATCGGTTGGAAGCCTACCTGAAGTTGATAAACAGTAAATAGCAGCTGCAACAGAGTGACTTAAGGTCTGAGCTGCAATCTGCACCTGCATTTCTTAAACCCACTTACATAAACATAACTGTCAGTAAGTTTTGTCAAACGGAACGGACTATTTTTCTCTAAGATGTAAAGCTCTTCAATATATTCCCATTTTGCTATCTTTCCATCATACATAGCACAATATTTTTTAAAAATATTTTGCTTGTTTTTTTAGCAAATGAGGAGTATCAAAGAATGCAATGAATTTTTATTTTTCATTAATAAAAAAGTAAGGCTTGTTTGCATGGACACCAAGGTACCACATTTTAGTTGGTTAACTCATGATCGCATACTGCTGCACATTCTGTTAGCTTCAGAACTGCATAAGTTATAAGTCCTTTCAGACGTGTAGATGATGCACCTGAAGAAGCTAAAAAATATCCCAGCATTTGATTATAGTTGTGACACAGACCCTGTACCATAAATACAGTACGTTTGTTACAAAACTTGGCTGCATTTCCCTCCAAGCATATCCTACATCTGTTCTGTCATCACACATGCATCAGTCTTACTTCTGTTCTAGTCCAGTTCACATGTGAATAACATTAGCAATGTTTAGAAGTGTTTAGTTTTGCTTGAAGTGCTTTCAAAATGCAGTATACGGTACCACAAAGAGTATTTATGTACGATACATATGCACTTACATCATTTTGTAGGGATGAAACTATATTTCCTGGGGTGAGTTGAGTTCCGAATAGAGTTTGTTTGCTTGTAAATAAATTCCGGGAGACGTGATCAATTTTTAATGTAATTTTCTGATTGAGCTGGTTTTCTGTAGATTCCAAAGTTTACTTTTGTGCTGTTTCTGATGATTTTTAGGTCTAAAAATGGGAGTTCTCCATTGGTTTCTTTTTCCATTGTAGATTTTATTGGTTTTTCATGTAGGTTTAGTAATTTAATGGCATCATCTAAATGTCTGCTTGGTACTATTGCAAATATGTCGTCAACATAGCAGTATCATACCTTGAAAATCCATGGGAATGATTTCATGTGTGCATAGAATATTCTTATAATTAAATTTGCCAAAAATGGAGATAGAGGGTTGCTCATAGAGAGTCCTGATTTTTGCCTGTAATATTTCCTATTGAAGGTGAAGTAGTTTTGTTCAATGCACAAATTTGTCATTTGAATGTATTCTTCTAATTCTGCTGGTTTTATTACTGTTGTATAAGTGTTGCAGTTTTTGAGTTGGGATGCTAGGGTATAGTGCTGTAACATCAAATGAAACTAAAGACAACCCATTGCTACACAAACATGCAGTAATAAAAAGCCTCATACATAGATTAGTAAATGTACCAATGAACATAACCAAACTCAACAAAGCGTTAAAACCATAATTCAAATAGCGGAACAAAATGGATACAGCAAGAACCTTGTATGCAAGAAACTCGACAAAGCAAAGCAGAAAAAAAAACTATAAAAGAAATAAATACCCTAACAACAAGAAACGACAATAACAACACATTAAAAAAATTCACTTACCATCCCCAAGCATTTAGAAAATTCAAAAAGATTTTCAAGGAACTAAACATAACCCTGGCTGCAATAAACAGATTTTGTCATAAAGTTGCTAAATTCAAAAATCAAAGATGAAGTTCTACATAGGGTAAATCAAAAGAAGTTTAAAAATCAGATCCAAAGAGACTTTAGAAATCTAAAACTAAAACAAAAAGATAAATCAGCAGTAGCATTTCACTTCTGGAAAGAAAACCATAATCCAGATCCAAATTCAAAATTGCTAAAAACCAAGTCAGGCCATAATGAACTCATAACCTGGGACAACATCCTCATATGGAAACACAAAGATCACGTAATAAATTTTGAAATCCCACCAGTCGACAACTTAGTTAAGAAGTTCATCCTTTTGCCACCAGAGAAGAGAACACAGGCGACAGTTGAACCCTTGAGGTTGAAAATGGAAGAATAGGCTTCCGAAACTAATCCCTCATAGTGAAAATGTAAGTGACCTAGTGTTAAAAATACTGATTCAACAAATTAATACCACATATAATTTGACCATTGCTGTTACTAAATTCCTCCAAACTTCAATCAATATTACAAAGTGTTGAAAAATTTGGACTTTCTTCCTTTGGTGATCCAAATTTGTAGTTTATTATTCAACCGTTAGGAGCACTTATATATATGACTTGTCTGAAGAATGAATGCAGACGACCACGAGGGGAAGCTTGCGTAAACACAAACAGATAAGTGGTATTACGTCATCACTCCCTGTGCATGCCCTGTACAGCACGACAATACAGCAGTTGAATCTCTTACAGTGGACGGGTTCGAATCAAGTCAAAATACAAACACCACCGTACGTAGTCGTACGCTCACAAAGGAAAATTAATATTCATTAGTGATAAAGAAAACAGCAAGTTTAATCTGTTTTGGATCGTTTAGTGTATTCCTGTTTATGTACACTGGTTTGATGGTCAGACTCTACTGCACTATATTCCAGCCTTTTCTGACCACTCTAAAGCGTGCCCCTAAAAACTGCATTCTTTATCAGACAGGTAGTAATTTACAAGGTTTTCATTGTTTTCACCACTATGATTCATTATGGCAGTGGCTGCTAACATTAATACAAAAAATACTGTAGGTGACAAGTTATCGTTTACACTGACATTTAGGGGCTTTGAGTTATTGTACATTTGTAAGCACTTAGGAAGATATGCGATTCTATAGCAATTCTGGGGGTTACAGAATTAAGTAATAATGCTTTATTTCAAGAATTACTTATAAAAGTTCCATTGTATCTGTTTTAATTTGGATTTACAAAATTCATTTTCATGTGAAATTTTTCTTTTCTTTTTTTTTTTTTATGCATTTATTAAATTTTTTTTTGTAATGTTGACTGGCTTTTTAAAGCATGTGAGCGAAGCCATGCACTATGTTAGCTCTATGTTAGTGTGTGTGTGTGTGTGTGTGTGTAAATAAACTAATTTTTGTGTAATTCACTGTTAGTATTGGTTATAAAATGAGTCAAATTTACACTTGAATTGCTTCACTAAGTAATAAAGTACCACTTCCAGTATTTTGATTCTTTTGATCACTGTTAGTAATTTGCACTTCTTTCATTAAAGCATGCAAACGAGCGAAGCAAGCATGCGCTTTGTTAGCTTTAGGTTAGTGTGTGTGTAATTAACTGATTTCATGAGTTTTCTTTTAATAATTTCTGCTGCGTTCACATGGAATGTGTGTCTTGTAGTATTTTTAAGATTTTCAATCTGGTCGTCCTACGGAAGCTTCACCAAAACTTTCAATTAAAAATCGATCTTACAAAATGGTTGATGCCACAAAATAATTATTTGATATAAATTATGTACTTCATATTTGTACATCTCTTGTGTAATATGTTTTTGTGTATCTCTTATGGTTTATCAGCAATGCATTTTTTCTTCTGAGTAATGAGGATGTAATGCCTATGCAAAAAGAATTCAAGGTGTACATTTTTATTTGTGATGTAAATATCTTAACTGTATGCCAATTTAATTCACGTCGTTAGTGCTATTTTTGAGAATACATAGAAAGAGCTAAAATATTACATGCAAACGATAGTGTAGAAGATAATGAATTTAAATACCAAATTTGGTTATGTATCCAACATTTCATTTATGAGCTGTACACATAATGTAGGAGAACTGTGTGCATAATAAGTTATAATAAAAACACAATGAATTAGTTATGATATTAAATTCAGTGATGAACAAAACATGAACTATTGCTTACAACAAAACACTCATTTGTGTGCATTAAATGCACATTAGTTTTGTTTAGTAAACAAGATTGTTATCTGCTCTTAAAGGTTTATTTTGAGCCTTTTTCAATTGTGATATTTTTATTATGAGTCTGGTACAGAAAAACTATTTAAGTATTTTTCAGAAATAACAGTTGACATGTCTAAATTTAATGAAATTATGCATTACTTTGAGAAACCCGGTATACACTCATAGATGATGCAATTAATAATATTAACATTGCAGAAACTGTTCTCTAAGCAGTCTTGGGAAATCCTACCCATAACAAGGAAATGGACACCTATATTCTGTACCTCACCCCATAATAATTTTGCTGCACTGAAATTCTGTATCCACCTAGATGTTGATGGCACATACACATTATTTCCTGCTCAATTTAGAAAGTGCAAGTTTGTGAAAAAGTTACACATTTCATCCCAAATAAGTTCATGTTCAGCCCTTTAATCTTGCCTGAATTCTCATTTTTATTCCTTATATCTTTAGGCAAGGCACCAGGGCGTAATTTTGTGCGCAAGATACTGGTGAATTCGGAGTCAAGCAAATGGTCTCTACACACTCTTGTATTGTTATGCAAAAACCCATGTGGTTTATGGCATAGATCTACTTTTCCCATTAGCTCTAAACCACAAAAAATACTTGAAATGCATAAATTCAAGTGAATTTAAGTTAGGTATAACTATATGCTGCCCGCCTGAGTAGCATGTCTGCCTCACGTTCAAAAGGTCGTGAGTTCGAATCTCGCTTAGGGTGAGTTACCCGGGTAAGGTTTTTTTTTCGGGGTTTTCCCTTATCCTGAGAAGACGAATGTCGAGTAACTTTAAGCTCCATGGACCCCAAGATGATTTGAGCATCATATCATCAATTTCATTCATCGTCCGATATGACCAAACCAGGTTAAAGGACAAAAAAAAAAAAAAAAAAAAAAAAAAAAAAAAAAAAACTATGCATAATTGAACATGTTGGCAAAATTATAAGTAGATTTTCCTACCTGTCTTTGGGTATCTTGAAGAAATAATTTACAGGCGTTTCTTTTTTGCTGCTGAATGTTAAAGACATGGAGGAATATATTGCAATATATTCTTCTATGCATAAATTGATAAATTGTTCCTTAGACAAGAAGTCAACCAATCAAAATACGATACTCAACATATAGTGCAGTTATGAGTTACTGGAACTACAATCCTGTGTAACATAGAAAGGGTAGGGAATGAACTCTTGTGTTGTTCTAGCCCTCTTGGTGCAGCATGTATCCAATATGGTACAACTGGTTGTCAACATTTTGACTCGCTTATAGAGCAAGGAAAAATGTGAAATCCAATAGATCATAAGAGGTGCGATAAAAAAATAATGTGATTTCTTAATTTTGCAAGCTTTATACAACCAATTTTCAAAACTTTTTTATCTTCTAAGCGCACATGTTCCTGATGTATGTTTGCATTTTCAGGCTGTTTTAAATACTTAGTTTATTGTTGAAGTTAAAAGGTTTATACCTTAGTGTTTTCGAAGGCTCAGTGATTTGAATTAAATTTTGCTTGAAAAATGGAGTAAAGTGTTCAAAATGTTGGCTGTAGCTTTTGGCAAGACAAGGGGTTTTGAGTGGTATCAACGTTTCCAAGAGGGTTGAGAAAACTCTGAAGACAACAATCCCCTGCACGTTCTAACACATCAATTACTGATGACAATGCGGAAGATGCAAAGAAATGGTTCTACCATATGGTTATACAGGCAATAAGGAATACAACCTAAAAGTTATGCGCAATTTGCATGAAGTAATCTGAAGAAAATGACCAGAATTTTTGCAGAACTACTCATGGATAGTGCTCCTGCTCACACCTCAATGCTTTGTGATTTTATTGGCAAAAATTAGAAACATTATGTTGCCTCATCCACCTTATTCGCTGGACATGGCCTCCTGTGACTTCTTTCTATTCCCGAGACTGAAGAGAACATGAAAGGACGTCGTTTAGTCACTATTGGTGAGCTAAAAACAGAATTGCTGAAGTAGCTGAACACCATAAGGAAAAGTGAGTTCTAAAGTTGCTTCCAAGATTGGAAAAGTGCTGGCACAAGTGTATTATATCTGAGGGAGTTTATTTTGAAGGGTACAAAGTTGATGTAGATGCATAAATATTGTTTAAGAAAAACAAAAATTCCCATTATTTTTTTATCACACCTTGTATATGATACATAGGATCACTAGAGGATATATCTTCATTATAGAATTTATCATATGTCCAATGCTTTTATTAAAAACTGTTTAATAGAAAATACCAAGTTTTAGTTTTTACTGTGTTTGCAGTGGTGATTGAGACATATTTTGCTTGTTATTTATGACTTCATCAGACTAGGCTCAATCTGAGAACCAGATAATCATAATTTTGAAATCAAATGTTCATCACTAATGCTGTTATGAGTTTTAGTGTGAAAGCAATACATTTGGGTAGTGTCTCTAACAATTCAGACATTGGAAAGCTGAGAAATAAGTTCTAGCTGTAATACATATACAGTATCAATAACATTATAGTAGAGAGTATTTATTAATGAATAGTTTCCAATTCATATCTACTTTGTTTAGACCTTGAAACTTTGCTTAACTCCTCCAGATCTTCTGTATTCTTTATATATTTAATGGGAATACTATCACTTTACTTTACAAAGTAAACTTTATACAAAACAGTAAATAAGATCAGCTGCCTGTTTCACATTATTAACAATTTACAAATAAATGAAAGAATACAAATCCATGTATACAGTTTACCAACATAAACATTATGCACATTCTGTCATATTTTTGTTTCAAAGCATCACCAAGCATGCATTACAAAAATACTAAAGAGGTAGGTTATATGCCTCCACATGTCTAGCATGTTTGGTATGTTTTGTGTGTGTTTGTAATCTGAAATTCACTATATTAAGCTATTTGAAGATTCAAAGATATCAAATATTAACAAAACGCCAACACAAATACTCACATTTTAGTATATTGGCTGTGCTGATGACCTATGATTTGTTGTTTGTTTGTGGAATGTGCATTATTATGTTGCATACTGAAGTGTTATAAACTCCAAGCATGTCTGCAACTGCATCAAATTGACAGCCATTTCCCATCCAGTGCAAAAGAACACACAGCTGTTGTTTTGAGGTTAGGGTTCCACTTTTGCCTGTTGAATCCTGAATGTGATGTCCTATATCTTGCAATAACAATTCCATTATAAATTTGCCTATAGAATACATTTTTTTAATTAAAGACCACCACTTATACATTATCTTCAGTGATTCTGTGAGGCTATAGTTGCTCTTCAGCAGAAGCACCCTACCCATCCACTGCTCCTGGAGATCCAACAGTATATAACAAAATATTGTTTTCTGGGAAGATGGTGTTGCTTTTGTGGCTCCCATTGTTATAGGTATACTGGAAACGGGAGGCCAGAGAAGCTACCAAACATCATTTTAGCCTACCAGACTTTCAAGACTCCTCACCGTGACTACACCAGCTTCGTTCAAGGTGTGATTATCCAAAAGTGGAAACAAGAATGTTCTAATTAAATATTAAAAACAGCAGCACTATTAATAGTGAAGTATTCATCATCTTGGAGTTATGCTGAGTCACACTTATTTACACTCGCCTCCACTTAATATAGTTGAAAAAACATTGAAACATTCTTCACTTTCAATAAAAAATTCTATCAGCAGACAAAAGACCTAACAATGGGCAGCCCATTGTTGCCCTTGTGCTAGCATATTTATACATAAGCTACCTAGAGGTCCTTGTAGTAAAAGCCTTCCCCCAATCTATAAGTTTTGGTGCAGATATGTAGATATTTTTGCTATCATTCCCCAAAATCTAAAAGAATATTCTCTGAAGCTATGGAACCTACAGAATAACATCAGATTTACAATGGAAGCAGAAGAAAACATCATCCCACCCTTTCTAGACCACAAAATAATTAAATATCAAAATAGCTTCACATTTGGAATACACAGGAAACCCACACATGTGGACAGTTACATTAAGAAAAATGATTGCAACCCAATTTCACATCAACTGGCATCTTCAGAAGCTTGATCCACCATTTACATTGTGTCCCATTGAGCAAGGGGGAATTTCAAAAAGAATGGAAACATTAGAATTAGCAGTGGAAAATGGATTTAATCCAGATCTCATGAAAATGTTAAAAAAGAAAGAAAAACTTGAGGAAATTTCGCTAACTATATTGACACCACTATCAAACATAAACTGGAATTATACAAAAAATTCACCCTTGGGCCATTATAAAATTTGAACGAACCTTCAACAAATTCAACTTAAAACCCGCTCCACAAAACAAATTCTGAAGAACATTTTAAACAAACCTCTTAAAAATACAAGCAGATCACATTAAAATTGGAATCTACCAGATTAGTTGTGAAGGCTGAGAATATTACATAGGCAAAACAAAGAGAAACTTTGAAATCAGATTAAAGGAACACCAGAGAAGCTTAAAACTAAAGCAAATAGACAAGTCCGTTGTGTCACAAAACACCACAACATTGGGGCAAAATATAAAATTGTTAAAACCACTAGCATCACCAATAGAATTGGACATCTAGGAGAAAATACACATAATAAAAAAGAGCAACCATAATAAATTTTGAAATCCCACCACTGAATGGTGTTAAAACTTTGCATCTCCAAACCAGATGGCAACAGGATTGGAAACAATAGGAGGAGGAGGAGGAAGCAGAAAAGGATTGTCAGTCACCAAACTGCTAAAGACAAGGACGAATGTTCTTGAAAACGTTTCAATGTTTTTCAACTAGGTACATTAAGTGGAGGGGGGTGTAAATAAGTGTGACTCTGATCTGCAAATTATATGAGGTGCACGTTCTAGCTGATTCCAGGTACTCTTACAAATCTTTTCATCGTAAGAACCAGACTGTGTTGACTCGTCTGCATATTTGATAAACGTCACTCACTCATTCATTTCTTCTGTCTCATGAAAACCCAGCAATGTGTAATTATTGCAGCTGTCAGCTAACAGTAAAACATCTCATGATGAACAGTGAACCATATATAAAGTGCCAAATGAACTTCTGACAGACCTGGAACCAACTATAATTCTCCAACAATGTTCTGAACTTCTTACCAACAATCCAACTGTATATAAAAAATTTAATCTAAAGTTCTTGCTTCGATGTACACATTAAAAATGATAAACTAAATATTTATTATTATTATTAGAGTCAATAATGTTTTTGAGCATTCATAAACATCATTATCTGAATTGAAAATTTGAATGCAAACACACAACACAGCTGGCACCCAGTTCATTGGCTCTGCCGGTATATGATGCTATATAACATATTGAGATTCAACAGTTATGATTCTAATTTGCACGAAAATGCACATAACAGATGGCCAGCAGGTAGGTAGGTATTATTCAGTGGCTAATATAAATAAAAATGCAGGAAGGAAATCCTTGAATTTTAATTATAAACTGAAAAGAAAGCTTATTACCAACAGAAAATGTTATAGACCCTCTAGGCATGTCAGTAAATAATTAATTTCATAATGCAATATGAAATACAAAATCCATTAAAACAGCACGTCCTCGACAGCAAATTTTCAAATTTTCTATATATTTCTCTCCCATTTCACACTCAGAAAAATATTAACCTTTTCCTGCATGCTATCAGAAAATGTATATCGCAAATGCCAGATGATTTGTGTCTTTCAGAACTAAAATTTTGGAAAAAAACATTAGCTTATATATGGACAAATATTATATACCTCCATAAATTATTATTTTTAGTTTTTGTATATAGACTATAAATTTGAAATATTTAAAATTTAGTTGTATTTCTGTGAAAAGATATTTTCTTTACATTCCTCATCCCACTTTGCACCCTTCATTTTCTACGATGAGCTGTTAGAGGAGAAATTTTACAAACGTACATGTATTTGAATGCTTGTTGTAATATCATCTGTTTAAGAAAAAGTACAACTATATACAATATATACAAATATATTATTGAAATTTGTATATGTATATATATATATATATATATATATATATATCTCATAAGTATGATAAAAATGACAAGAACTGTGAAACAAATAACAAATACAAGAGAAGATCTTGTGGTTTACTGGTAAAAATGAAAGTTGCTTGAAGGATTTAATGTCATATCAGTATCGATATGGTAGCTCAATTGGGTACAGCAGCAGCATGATAAGCCAAAGATTTGTGGTTCAAATCCTGATTATGGCATTGAAATTTCCAGTCTGATTTTACGTTTCCAATTTTAGCCTACACGTGGTACGTATGTATATTGGTGCAGTTTAGGATACCTAAAGGTGTTTTCCTAAGTGAAGTGAAATAATTTATGATTTTGTCACTATGTGCACATGGTGATGTGGGATAGTTGTCACTCATAGATGGCACCATAAAATAGAATATTTGTCATATGATGTTTATATTGTGAGCCTAATCTCGTAAACTGGTGACCCTCAAAAATATACTTGAGAAACTTAAATTCTAATATGTACATGGTTTGTAAGATATATTGAAAAAATTGATTTGTCAATTTATCGTAATAGCATAGTATGTATATTAGCCTAGCGATTTCAGCATTGTCTCCATAAATTGTTGTATAGAGTAATATATTTTATTTAGTAATGTTTCTTTTGTGAATAAATTTAAGGCTTTTATATCTTTGATTTTTGTGCCAGTTTGTTATACCTATACTTTTATACCCATATAGTGTGGGTTTTTATCATAGAGTGCTAGTCTATGCATGGGGATTTCGGACATGAAAATGGTGGAACTTTGGCCAGGGTCCTTCTCTTTCAAAGTTTGCAAATAAACATTACCAGGACCAATAGCTTTGCTTCACTTCTAAAGTAAGCCATGCTCAGGATTTTTATATCCAAAGCGATCCATCACTCTCTTCCAGGATTGAACCCACAACCTTGGGTATTAGAGGCTAACAAGGTAACTATTAAACCACAGAGGGAAATTTGCATAATAAAAATAGTTTATTCACCATTTAGTAATTACAATAGGCTTCGTCATAGCGTATATATACATATATGTACAGTGAAGAAATGATAATATTACATATGTTTTACATGTCATGTTTATTTATATCTAGGAATTCGTATATGTTATAGAATGGAGTTTTTTATTAGCCATTTATATATTTTTATCCTTAAATCTATCAGTGTTTATATTGCGTATTTCCAAAGGAAGTGAATTAAATATTTTTATGTCCTTTAACTTGTAGTACCTAGATGACTTCTGAAGCCTTAAATATGGTACATCAACTCTATTCTTATTCCTTGTGTTGTAATTTTGTAAATTTTCTTTCATATATACAAGAATATCATACAGATATAAACTGACAACAGTCCGGATTTCTAGTGTTTTAAAAAGTGGTTTACAATGTTCAGTTTTATTAGAGTTTGTCAATATTCTAACAACTTTTTTTTAATCTTTAGCACATCTGCTATTTGTGGGTACTGCCCCATAATATCAAGCCATACCTAAAGATGCTTTGAAAGAATGAAAAATAGGCCATATGAACAAAGTTATTTGGCACTGCTCTTTTTAAGTTTGCTAATAAGAACACTGTTTGTGACAACTTACTGCATACATAATCAATGTGCAAATTCCAAGAAAGGTGATTTTCAGTTATCATTCCAAGAAATTTTATGGTTTCCTATCATTCATAAAAAAGCCATAGTTGAGCTTGTTTTAGGTTATCTCCGACAGATTGTGATAATTGATCGAGTGCTATTTATGTTGAGAAATGATGTGTCATCTGCATAGACAACAGTATGACATGGGTAACAATTTGGCACATCATTAATCATTATTAAGAACAGCAGAGGTTCAAGCACCGAGCCCTGCAGAACACCTATTTTTACCTCAGTTACCTCTGAATATTTTCCTCCAATTGAGATTATTTGTTTATGATTTGATAAATATTACTTAAAAAATATCCAAGTTAGAACCCTGCACACCATACACTTCAAGTTTCTTTATCAAAATGTCATGTTCAGCGCAGTCAAAAGCTTTGCTCAGGTCACAGAATGTGCCCTGTGCAAAAACACCTTCCTCAAAAACTTGGTGTATTCTCTCTACAAAGGAGTCTACTATATGTATTGTTGATTTTCCAGTTCAATAACCATATTGATTATTATTAAATAAATTTTGTGTTTTAAAATACTCCTGCAATTGATTTTTTATAAGGCATTCTACAATTTTTGCAAATGTGGAAATCACAGAAATTGGTCTATACCTACTTGCCTTCTTCCTATCACCCTTTTTATGTATTGGCATTACTTTTGATAATTTTAGTACTTTGGGAAAAAACTCCTTCATTGAAGCGCTTATTTATACAAAAGGTGAAAGGGATTACAATATATGGTAGAATTTCTTTAGTAAAATTGTTAGAAATATCAGATATCCCTACTTTTTGAGGTTTTAAGTCTTTTTGTTACTTTTTCTACTTCTCTACAAGTTACTTCCCGTGAGCACACTCTCTCCTCTCCCAAAGTTACATAATTTATGAATG
Organism: Hymenopus coronatus; assembly: GCA_030762935.1. Taxonomy (NCBI): domain Eukaryota; kingdom Metazoa; phylum Arthropoda; class Insecta; order Mantodea; family Hymenopodidae; genus Hymenopus; species Hymenopus coronatus. The sequence continues at coordinate 19,961,207 of CM060897.1, read as the reverse complement.
ATATTGCTGTGTCTGCACAGGAAATTACTTTTAATGCCATGTCTCTAACTGATTCTATGAGATAATTATTGAAATCATCAGGAGTTACGCTTTCATTTATTTTGCTTTTTGTATTATTACCCATTATGGAATTAATTACTGACCAAGCAGCATTACATCTACTGTCTGAATTTTCTATCTGTAATTTCTTATTGCATTTAGCAGCAAGACATTTGGGTCTTTTTTATGCATATCCTGAAGAAGCAGTAGCATATTAAAATAAGAACTAAAGCTTTCCTGGCGACATGTTAATTCAAAATCTTCTCGGGCTTCTAGCCAGGTAAAAACATGGCTTGACACCAATGTTTCGAAGAAGTGCATCTTCCTCGTCTTCAGGGTGAACTGATCAGAAGAAGCCCGAGAAGATTTTGAATCAGTAGCATATTTTTCATTTTTTCAAGCCCTGAGTTATACCACTTAACACTACCAACGGGTGTAGCCTTTTTATTGGAGTTTATGATTAGGTTTTATTTCTTACATGAGCTGTGAAATAAACTACCAAAAGTATTGAAGAAGTGTCCAAACAATTCTTCAGCTGACCTTTCATTGCTGCCCAGTATTCCACCCCAATTCACTAACATCAGGTTATCCTTTAATTTATTTACAATATCTCTTCTAAGATCTCTTACCTCACTGATAATTTTTGAAGTTTTATGCGAAGAAGCTTTTGCAGTACTTGTCTCTAAGATTAGAGGCTTATGATCGGATATCTCATACTCCTCTACTTTGATTGTATAGCATGCTTGTTTTAGATTGGTTATGATGTCAAGGCATGCAGTTCCCCAAGCAGGACTTTTATTTACACAATGATAGCCCATCTGCTGTAATAAATTTAGAAACTATGTTACTTCTTTTGGTAATGTTAAAATGTGAATTTATATCGCCACATAATATTACATTTAAATGGAAACAGATATGCTAAAAGCTCTTCAAACCTCTCAAGAAAAATGCTACAATCCCCATCTGATGATCTATATGCTGTAACGACTATGGTATTGTGTGAATCTATTAATAACCCTTTTACCTCAAAGACCTTTTCTATGCAAAACTTTTGTAAGCTCACAAGATTTCCTGCTTCTAATGAGTTATGAATACAAATCGCTACCCCACCATTTTTGTACTTGCTGCGACAGAAACCCTACCTAATTTGAAATCCACAATATTCATATAATCTATTTTTGTCAAGCCAAAACTCAATAAGTCTTTAGAAAAAGATATAAAAACATACATAGGTCCTCAAAATAGGCATTTATTTGGGAGATGACCTCTTCATTAGATGTGAATCGTTTCCCTCTGAGCCACTTTTTCAAGTTTGGCTTTTTCTTGATTTCTCCACTCAACCTCTTTCATTAATTATATTTTTTGCATAATGACATAAGAAAGATAGGAAAATAATAATGTAATGGACAGTTAAACAATTCCATTTTTTATGTGTTTAAAACACATATGTATATAATGTTTTATTATACAAAGCAAAATCTAGCATTTTAATTAACAGTTATTCCATTACAACTCAGCAATGACAAATGTCTATATTTTTTCATTTCCTTTGTTAAGCTGCCATATTACCACTCTTCCAAGTACATCTCCCACTGCTGCCACCAGAGGACTGTATAAGAGAGAAACATATGTGAGTTTTTAAGTTCTTGAAGTTCAAATTAATGATAAATAATTGGAAAGTTAAAGCCAAGAGCAATGACTATTTCAGAAATAGTTAATGCCAGGAAAAAGGAAAACAAAAGCTAGTCTAGATAAATGTATGTTTAAAACAAGATTAACTGATTTCTACAGTAACATTTTGTTTTATCTCTTATGTTTTATCAGTTTCACAAACTATACAAAATTTCTTTGGAGTGAAAACCCAACAATCTATTCAAGGAAATTCAAGATAAACAATAGTCATACAAATATCTAAAACAGAATATTTTATTCAAAATCATTTTTGAGAAAATAAAGAAAACCCTCCCTAAAATGTGTTATGTTCACATAATTTTCTTTACCCATTCTTCAACAAACTGTTATTACTGAAGCTTATTCTTCTATCTACTTCATGTTAATTGAGATAAGCAGTTACAGGAATGGCATTTTTTCTACATACAGTGAGAATAGGGGAATATGTAGGCTTAAGAGGAAGTCAAATCTTTTAAGAGCTGGTCGCTATATAAAAGGCCTTGAGAATTCATTTCTTTTTGTATGACCAGGAAAAAAAAACAAATAAAACAAATAATGACTTCTCTTTTGAGAATAGCATAAATATTAAAAATTTAAAGCATTAACAAGGAAGACCTCAGAAAATGTTAACTCCACGAATGACGTATTTGACATTAATTGTGTGCTTTAACAAGATCTACTTTTTGTGTAGTAAGATTTTGTCTATCTCTTACAGTGTATAAGTTGGGCAAAAGCTATTTGGAATGAAGTGGACTTTATAGATTATTTTCAGAAAATTCAAGCTAAACATTTCATTTGTCATGAAAACATCTTAAACATATGTATTTTAAGTCAATCAGTATTAATGAAATTGGCATGCAAAAAAAAATTACCTTCCATTCTACTGCTATGTATAAATTCCAAAAGATTTTCAAAACACATATCATCTTGAATAGATTTTCTATAAAAAAATTAAATCCAACAAACTGGACAAACCACAAGCAAACAAAAAACCAGGAGCGTATCAGATTAAATGTTCTGATTATGACAAGAATACATAGGAAAAACTATTTTAATCAAAATTGTTACAGGTATTTTAGAGAAAATCAAAATTTTCAAAAAAATGTTCCTAGCAAGGATAGTTGGGGGGTGGGAGAGTTTCTTGAAAACCCTGTTGCATTCATATTGAACATCTCCCACTGATGCCAGAACTTGAATACAAAGTTTGGTATTAAACTGACTTTTTATTTTGAGTTGTGCTGTTCATATACTTGCAGATCTTTTTCTAAAAATACATTTTTCTTAAGTTCAGGGAACCTCAGAACACATATTATGGTGAAATCTCAACATAGAATTTTTGAATGGAATAAAATACATCCCCTGTTTATACAGAGGAGAGAGTAAAACTTGTCTAAGTATAAGGTACCAATATAACAAATTATTAATCATTAAATTGGTATTTGTGTTGCTTCACTGTTACTAGCTTCATTTTTCACATATTAATATTATGTACAAGATGTCTGATATGACAGGATTTTCTTCATGTTGCATCCATGGGAGATGCTGAAATTAAATAATAAGTTTTGTATTTATGTGACATTTTCTTTTTGAGATATGCTGTTCTCAGACAGACATGAATGCACATGAAATTATTTTGAGATGAAGTGACCTCAATACATTTTAGATGAAATTGTGATATTGAATTTTTTTTAGTACTGTGCGAGCCAAAAACAACCCAAAAGCTATGTGGTGTTTTTCCACTATGCACATGGAAACATAACACACAGCTGATGTACACAAGGTACCAGTGCTGCTTGTTTTTCTCTGCTCTGAAAAGCAGTATTGAGCTGACAGTGATATCGTGTGGTTGAGTTATTGCTAATGTGCTTTACTATTTTGTCCTGTACTTAGTCACAAAGTGTATTATGGCTCAGCATTTGTTTTCTACTGCACATCATGTATTATTTATGCTTTGTATGTGTTAACACATCTTGCGAGTGGATTCTCAATTTGTATACATGGTGAAATTGACTCACATTTAATATTTTTCACAGACGAGGCTAGATTCCACCTTCATGGATATGTGTACACAAAATAATTGTCATTGGAGCTCTGAGAATATTGTTCATGAAAAACCCCTTTATGATGAAAAAATTAGTGTATGGTATGCCATTAGCATAGGTGTTTTAGGGCAGAATTATTAGTACAGAGGCCCCCTTGGTCCCCAAACCTAACCCCCTGCAATTTCTATCTCTGGGGTTACTTAATGCATAAAGCATACAAGACAAACCCACACACCCTGGAAGAATTAAAAACAAAATATCTGCCAGGAAACTGCCAGCATTTCTCAACGTCAACTATGGCGAGTGATGGTTAGTTTCCTAAAGAGGTGCCAAAAACATATGGACAACATTGTGACCCATTTCAGCATCTTCTTTAATAACATTGGTAAGTAAAGCTGTTAAAAGTAGCTTTAAAAATGTTGCATGTTTCATGTATACCTTCTTATGATAGCAGCAGATGACGAGTGCTGAGGATGCAGACAGGTAAAATACTCCCGGTTTGGACATTTTTGGATCACCCATTAGAAAATAAAATTTCCTCTACCACAAGTAAGTGCAAAACATCTGGGTGTTCATTTTTGTCCATGATTTCCCACATGCCAAAAGAGCAAGAATGATGTCATAGTTGACTGGTGAGCCTACATTAGTCACAGCACTCTCTACCAAAATGGAGCAATGATCATTTGTGAGGCTGCGCCATAGCCGAGTGGTTAGACCTCTCACCTAGATTGCCCAGGTTCGATCCCAAGCGGCAAAGCAGTGCAGGGGCAGGTTTTCTCCAGTTTCCCCTGCCATCACATTCCACCAGTGGATAATTCCAAAAGATCATTTGTGGAAGGAAAGCTATCACAGCAACATTTACCCTGAGGCAGACTTTATTAGTTTGTTTTCCTTCTGCAAATTAAGTAATTACTTTTCAAGTGAAAAGCATTTAAGAATTTATGTTGTGTCTGATTGTTCTACAGTTGGTATGCTTTGTGAAATGCACATTTACTACTCACCTCTTAGGATTAAAATGCATAGCAGAGATGGGTGCAGGTTTATCAATCTCAGAAAGCTGAAGGAAGTTCATGACTTCTCCAGTGCTGAGCTTATACAGGTTAACCTTACCAGTGGCCCCCCAGGCAGCAAAAAATGATACCTGTAAAGGATTCCACTCCACACCAAGCACACCACTTTCCACATGTATGGTCTTAACTGGAGCTGTCTGGAAACAAATCACAAATTTCAGTAATAAACAGTAGGAAGTCGTGCAAACATGATGTAAAAATGCCTTCAAAAAATGATAAAGGAAAATATTCAACATTTTAAAAGGTTAAAATACAAAATCCATATATATATCTGGTCCTTTTTTTTTAACGATGCTCAAATGATCTCGGGGTCCATGGAGATTAAAGTTACTCGACATTTGTCTTCTCAGGATAAAGAGAAAACCCTGAATAAAACATTATCTGGGTAACTCACCCTAAGGAAGATTCAAACTCACGACCTGTTGAATGTGAGGCAGACACGCTACCCCACTACCCAAGCGGGTTGATATCTGGTCCTTGAACTAGATTTATAATTTTTTTTTTTATATATTTTCCAATGCTGTACAATAAAACCTTAAATTTTTTTATATATTTTATGAATTGCTATCCTTTAGGCCTCCATACATTTCAGTTATTAGTTATTAACACATAAGACTTTAATTTAGTTCATATTCTTTCTAATTATATTTTTATTTTCTATAGTCCATATGTCTAATGTACATAGTGAATACAGAAAGTATTGTATTTAATCGAAAAATTTGATGCCAAGATTTCAACAGAAATACATGTTCTGACACTTCTGAATCAAAAAAAAAAAAAAAAACCTTTAGAAACATGTCTGCATGTGTGCCTGTGGGCAGCATAGCTCAAACCAAAAAGTCAGATAAATATCAAACTTGGTATTGAAGTTCAATATCTTCTAAAATTTTAAAAAAAAATCCCCTCCACCCCCAACTACCCATTACATGAAATATTTTTCAAAATTTTTGATTTTCTCAAAAATGACTAACGATTTTGATTAAAATGTCATATACTACTGTGTCAAGAAAGTTCCAGGAATTTGCCAATAAAACACAAAAAATTAATTATTCACCCAATTTTATTTTATCGCCTTCAAAGTACGCCCCTTCTGAAATTATACATTTATGCCAATGAATAATCCAATCATCAAAACATTTTTTGTAGGCACTTTTAGGAATCGATGTCAATTGTCGCCACAAATTTTCTTTTATGTCTTCTATCGACTGAAAACAGGTGCCTCGAAGTGGTAACTTGAGTTTTGGAAAGAGAAAGAAATCAGTAGGAGCCAGATCAGGTGAATACGGTGGTTGTTCGATGAAATTTGTTGAGTTTTTGGCCAGAAATTTGTGAGGTGGTGCAGAATCTGGCCTTTTTCGCTGTATTTGCTCTCTCAAATGCTGCATAAAGCTCAGATAATACTCTTTATTTACCATCTGACCTTCTGGCAAGAACTCTTGAGTGCACGATACCGCAATAATCGAAAAAAACTGTCAACATGACCTTCAGTTTTGATTGAGTTTGATGTGCCCTTTTAGGTTTCGGTTCAGTTGGAAGGCACCATTCGGAAGCTTGTTGACTGGTTTGAGTTTCAAACTCGTAAACCCACGTCTCATCGCCAGTTACAATGCGTTTCATGAATGTGGGGTCAGAACTGGCTTGTTCAAACATGTCTTCAGCAATCCTTACGCGATTGAATTTTTGTAGAAAATTCAAGTCTTTCAGAACTAACCGAGCTGCAACGTGTGTCATGCCCAAAAAATCATTAAAAATGGTACGAATCAATTCATGAGACACAGAAAGTTCAGTGGCAATCTCTCTCAGACCTACATGACGATTTTCAAACACCATTTTCTTCACTTTAGCAATGTTCAGTTCAGTTGAAACCGTTGATGGCCGACCAGAGCAAAGCAAATCTTCCACCACATCTTGACCACTTTTGAATGCACTGTACCACTCATATGCACGTGTTTTTGATAAATTTGATTAACCATGTGTCCTCTGTCACATTTTCAGTGATTCAGCACACAAAATACTGTTTGCAATGCAAAATTTGAGACAGAATCTTTGTTCAATATTTGTATCCATCGTAAAATCGCAAATCACCTTTGAGATGAACTAACAAAATGGCGTATTGCAAACAAACTAGATGACAGATGACGATCAAACTCCGCGTGGGTATAGAGGAAAGTTGTACCAACTTAGCGACAACAATAATTTCGAATCCCCTTTTAAACAGGATTTTTAAATGATCAATTCCCGGTACTTTCTTGACAGAATGTATTTAAGATATTTTCATATCAAATAAAATGTATATATTGAATTTTCTGGAAATAGCCTCTGAAGAGCTCTTCATTCTGATTACATTTGTATAAATTTTGTATAGCTGGTAAACCGTAAGAGATAGACAATAACCTACTACACAACAATTGTAGATCTCATTAAAACACACAATTTATGTCATATACATTTTTATTGTGGCATTACTCATTTTAGAGATATTCTGAGTTATTGATTTCTGTTTTAAGGTACTTAAACTTTTCTCAAAAGGGAGATTTCTTTCTTTTCGTCTGTCTTTTGTTTATTCCTAGTAAGTAATGAGTAGCAAATTTCAATTGTTTCACCTAGTGATCAACTTTTAAAAGATCTAACTGCTGATTTAGCCTACTGTATTTGCTTACTTCCCTTCTACTTACAAGTAAGCAAGCAATAAGAGCATTTCTGGCAATTTTTATCATGATTAGCATGATGTAGATAAAGGAATCTTTTATAAGGAAAGTTGGTTTGTGGAACAGCTAGAGAAAGTCATGTGAATGGAACACACCAGATTTTTTAGCCTTAATGCCTTGCTCTTCCCATAAATTTCCCCTAACAGTTTTATAAGGTGTCAAAAAAGTTTGGTGAATGGTGTCATATCTGAACGGCAACATTGTGCATGTACATTATCTTTCAAAGCACGGGGAAAGGCAACACCTAGCATGGACTGATGTCACGCAGTTAGTAAACCTGCTGTGGCCAGTAGAATATAGTGTGGGAGGTACTGTCTCAGTGCAATGCAGCAACATATAAATATCAAGTTCTGCTACAAATTAGGGAAAACAGCAAAAGAGAGGCACAAAATATTTGTGAAAGTTTACAGGAGGGAAGCCATGAGCAGAAAATATAGTTATAACTGCTTCAAATGCTTTCACAAAGAAAAGAAACCCACCTAGGTAGTGTGGGGTTAGCATGCCTGCTTCACAATCAACAGGTTGCGAGTTCGATTCTCGCTTAGAATGAGTTACCCAGAAACGTTTTTTTTTTAGGAGTTTTCTCTTGTCCTGAGAAAATGAATGTCAAATAACTTTAAGCTCCATGGATCCCATTATAACTTGAGCATCATTTCAGCAATTTCATTCATCGTCAAAAAAAAAAAAGTATAGAAAACGACTGAGGATAAACCATGTTCTAGCACAAGATGGCAATTGACTCTATGACTGATAACAGTGGAGGACTGGGCATTAGCAAAGACATGGCACACACCATCATCTGCAATAATTTGGATAAGTGGAATATCTGCTCTGGATTAGTGCCACACAAGCCAACAGACAAGCAGAAAATAAAATGGATGGAGACTTCTGCAGATTTCATTACCATGTGTTACCAAAATCCATCCCTTCTGCAAACCATCAATGCAGAGTATGAGACTTGATGGTATCTGGATTCCAAACGGAATCAATGGCATGGTGCCTACTGATTTTCCTACAACCAGTGAAGAAATTGGTTTGTATCTTCTATTTTATTTGTTTTCTGAATAAGCTGAAGGACCATAAAGCAAATTGTTTCCATGTTCTGTTTTGCTTGCTTTTATAGCATTCGCCATTTTACTTATTACTTCCTAACATTTACTCTTAAACCGCCTTCTGCACAAAATCTACCATTTCTGATCATCACTCATTCCAATCTGTAGTGGAATATAACCATTATATCATCAGCAAATAATAAACCTGGTATTACAACTGGACAGTATAAATTATACATATGAATCCTTTCTACGGTAGCATAAATAAATTAAACAAAACTTAAATTAGCAATATAAAATAAGCAATATTACTATTGCAAAAGTTACTTATTTGATTATTCCTTTTACTGTTATTCTCTTAAAATCTAAGCCACTTTTGAGAAAATTAAAAATCTTAAAATTTTCTTTATGTAAAAGGTAACTTGGAATGGGTATTTACTTGATAATCTTAATGTTGCAACACCTAGGGGTTTGGTATTTATGCAAATTTTTGTCTTTAAGTTATGCTGTTGAGTGATACAGAAATATGAAGAGCATTTTTAAAAAAATATTTTGGATTCAGGATACCTCAAAATGTCTACTTTTGGTAAAATCTTCATATTGATTTTTGAGTGGAAATATCCCCTATCTCTTAGGTATGTGGTGGAATAAGTAAAAGTTTATTAACTACTAGTGATTAAAGAAAAAATAGGACATACCTGTTTCATGTGGTAAACCCTAATCTCATTGTCTGAAGCACAAGATAAGAAGGTTCCATCATGATGTGGAGAAAATTGAACACACGTTACAGGTCCTTGATGACGTTCAAATGCCCTTAACACAGGGTCCTTCAGTGGCACGTCTGCTCTAACTGCAAATCATCCCACAAAAAGTCTTTTATTATAAAATTTAGTATTATCGTTTAATTTTATAAACAAATTTAAATAAACAAGTTGGAAAGATTAACACTACATCACAATTAAACACTTACTTGACACATTTCAGAAACATTATTTTGTTCCCATCTTCAGCGTGTGTCCCATCGCTCATGCTGGGGGATGCTATAAATTGGTGTGTTTAATGATGAACGTCCAAAAGATGTTGGGTGGTGATAATTCAAAGTTCATTATGTGGACCTTGTGCTTTAGTATATTTTCTCCCAAGTGTTCAATTTGTAGCAATTCTTTATTGATTCTAAAAGTTTTATGTCGGGTGTGAACTTTGAATTACCACCACCAAATACCCTTAGGAAATAGGTAGATAGATATCACTGGAGAGCAATATTAAATACACCAATTGGAGATCCCATGGACAGGAACCAGCACGAGCAGTGGGAAACATGCTGAAGATGGGAGCAAATCAATGTTCCTGAAACATGTTCAAGTGTTTAACTATGATGTACAATCTTCCCAACTCCTTTATTTAAATCACAGTTATAGGCTTCTTAATCTTCAAAATTAATAGTATTATCGCTCCACTCTTAGAACCAAATCTGTAAACTTATGTCTCTCTCTTCTGGTTTTGAATTTAGAGATGAGATCGTTTATTTGTGGTGTATCAAAATTTATGACTTTGTTTTTGTTTTTTTAAATTAATAGATTTTTCCAAACTGTTTATCCAATTGGATTCTGCAATAATTTTAATAACTTGGGTTCACAGTGAAAATTATGGTTTTGAATCTAAAAATGGTGTGCTACAGCTGACTTATCTGTCTGTTTATGCTTTAAATACCTCATTCATGTGTTCTTTAAAATGTTGTCCAATGTTTCCTTTTGTTTTCCCTATATACACCTTTTCACATTCCTTGTAGCTGATTTTGTATATCCCTGATTGTTTTAATGAGAGGATTTTATCTTTTGTGTTTGCATGGAGAAAGTTTTTTAAACTGTGCTTATTAACTGGGGCTAAGTTGATGTTCCATTTTTTGAAAATCTTTAAAATTTTTAATTACCACCACCGAACACCTTTTGGAGATTCATCACCCCAGCACTGGAGAGCATCATTAAACACACTGTTTTGCAGCACCCCCCCCCCCCGGCTAGGAACTGGCATGAGCAGTGGGAAACATGCTGAAGATGGGAACAAGTTAATGTTCCTGAAAAATGTTTGACTTTATGATGTAGTATTACAATCTTCCCAACTCATTTATTTAAATTGTTTCACATCACAATTACAGGCCTCTTAATCTTCAAAATGAATAATAATAATATCACTCCACTCTTAGAACTAAATCTGATGTAAACTTATGTCATTAACCAGCCTGTGATGGGGCCGCACCATGGCCGAGTGGTTAGACCACTTGCCTCTCACCTAGATGGCCCAGGTTTGATCCCAAGCAACCACATGTGAGATTTGTGGTGGACAGAGTGGCACAGAGGCAGGCTTTCTCTGGGTTCTCTAGCTTCCCCTGCCATCGCATTCCACCGGTGCTCCATTTTCAGTCCATGTATCATCAGTTCATGATACAAGTAGTAAAAGAGCTAAACACTATCAAAAAGAAAAGAAAGAAAGAAAGGAAAAAAAAAAAGCCTGCTATACACTGAAATCAAGGACATTATGACATATAGGTACCTTATCAACTGGCCCTCATCAAACCAGAGCACCCTCAGGGCTCAGAGCAGTCCTCACCACTTTGCTAACCATTTGCTCTCTCTGTCTTTAAGTCAAAAAGAAGATCAACCATGTCAGATGCAGTTTTGAAAGGTATATTATGCATTCAATCAGCACAAACCACTTTCTGGTAGATTCCAGCAGGTGCCAAGTTTCTACTTCAAACAGATGAAGTATATTCAAATAGACAGAAGCATTGAAAAATAGGATTTTCAATAGGTGCACTCGTTTGTGTTATGTTTAATATATTGAATTTCTTTTGAATTTGGAAGATAAAGCATTTGCATTTAAGCATTTCTTTAAACAATTTCTCTTGTTTAAAATACTACAACGTTTTAATGGGGTCATCAGATTAAACTAATTAACTGGTATTCTTTCAAATGATAATCTTTTAATTTAAGTGCTGTTAAAATATTTATATATTATTTTTTATTTAATGAAGTAAAATGTAATTTGCATTTCTACTTTGATAGAACGATTATTAGATCATAAATGTGCTAAAATTGGACGCATCTAACATTTATTCTGAAGGGTCATGGGTTCAAACCTGGCCTACACCAATGGTTTTTAAGTATGCTTAAATGTGACACCCCATGTCAGTAGATTTACTGGCATATTAAAGAACTCCTGTGGGATGACATTTTAGCATACCGATGGCACTGATATGATCATGGCAATTGACAGCTTTGTTTATAAACAAATTTATCAAACATACTTTCTTGCTTTGGGGTAAATATAATTTCCTCTTATTGTCATCATTATTATTATTATTATTATTATTATAGAATACTATCTTTGTTTAAATGTTTATAAAATATTATTATTATTATAGAATACTATCTTTGTTTAAATGTTTATAAAATATTTAGTATTTGTTTAGTTGTAAAAGCCTGTTAAGTTCACTTTACGTTTAAATGCTTGTTTCTATGTTAATTTTAGACTAGATAATGTTTCCATTGCTCTTTGGGTGAACACTTGAGTGATCTTGCAGTTTAATCTTCAGACATATCAGCTCATACAAGTATGAGGGCCACTGATTGGCTCACTTGCAAGATTAGCTGCCTGGAGCTGGCTAGTGAGTTGCAAAGGTCTGCCATGACACATAGTACTTAAAATACAAGTGAATATGTATAGATTTTTAAGAAATAAATTAATTAAATATAGTGCAAAACATTTGCTTAATAGGATATAGTAAGCAGTATGAAAGTAAAACTAATCAAGGTTGTGTTTAATTCTGTTCAGTGTGGCAGTCTTATGACAAACAGGGCTGCTTCTACAAGCCTTGAAAGTGATGTTAGGGTAGCGAGTTGGTCTCACATTAAAGAGGTTCTGGGTTTGAATCTCATTTACGATGAGGTATCAGGATAATTTTTTTTGGGAGAGTGGGGGGGGGTTCTCTTATCCTGAGAAAACGAATGTTAGTTAGCTTTAAGCTCTATAGACCTCATGCTTATTTGAGCATAATTTTACCCATTTCATTTGTTTACCATCTCATGACCTATCGAAACAAAAAAGTTAAGTAATGAAGCACTCTAAAGGTGAGCATTAAAAGCAGCAAAAAATTAAATGTCCATGTTAAGAAAAATGAAGCTACACCACCAAAGAGTTCATTCACCTAATATACATAACAAGAACAAGTTTTCATAAAACAAAACTATTTGAAACATCCTTCAAATACAAAAGCTTAAAACTATATAATCAATTACCTGAATATCTAAGGAGCATTACTTTGCAAATATAAAGTAAAAATATTCACATTTTAAAAACAAAATCAGATCCATTCTATGAATCCAGAAAATTGAATGAGCAAATTAAAAATTAATATTTCTTTTCCTATGTTTCATTTGACCTCAAGCTGAAGCTAAAGAGAGAGACAATGACCTTGAAGCTACTTGAACATTATGATGGGACTGAACCTATATGATTTTTTGACTAAACCTATATAAATTGTATTGCCTAAGATATATGTATCTAAATTATGTACATATTATATTCTTGTTTATATTCCTTGATAATACCTATATCCCTTGTAAGATCAAAGGTATATAAATATAAATAAATACATATATAAATTATAACCTGTGGATGGTTTTGTAGTTAAAGTTGAACAGAGTAATACTCCTCCTCCATCAGTGCCTACAACGAATGTTGTTAAGTCACGTACGGCAAAGCTAAAACAATTAGCCCCAAGCTCAAGATCCATTCCTGCTGCACTAATTGGAGAAGGTAATGTTTTGCGTGGTCCACTGTATCGATTATGCTCCATGGAAATAGCAAAACTGCAATCAAAGTTTTAATTATGCGGATCAAATATTTACATTTTAAAAATGTGATGCACTGAATTCATGCAACTTTCTTTGCCCATTTTTCAACAAACTATTCTTAAAAAAGCTTGTTTTTATCTACTTCATGTCAATCCAGTTAAATGCTTTTATGACATATTGCTTGTAGATACAAAGTAATAATAAAGGCAATATATACATTAGGTTTAAGCGATAGTCAAATCTTTTAAGAGCTGGTCACTATGTGAAGACCTTGAAATTAAATTCTCTTTGCACGACCAGAAGCAAGAAAAATAATGATGACATCCCATTTAAAAAAAATAAATATATTTGAAATTAGTTTTTAAGAGATCTTCAGAGAAGAGATGCTTTTCTAGCATGTATGTACTATGTATATAGTAAATAGAGAAGGTATTTAATTTCACCTAAAAGCATGATACCAAAATTTCACTGTAAATACATGTTTTAAATTGCCTGAATCAAAGAAAAATTTTGTGTGTGTGTGTGTGTGTGCGCGCGCACATGCATATGTAGGGGGGGGGGCATGCAAGTTAACTTGTTTAACTGTATCACAATCCATTGTTTTGCTAACCTGCCTCACAATATAGATGCCTTTATATTTATGATATGCCTTATGTCCTCCTCTTGCATCTAGATACACATGTACTCGTCGAAGCATGGAAAGTCAAATACTCACCAGTCAGTATCTATGATTGCATAGGCTTACATGACGCGTATATTAAGAGTTTCTTCATCTAGGATGTCTGCGGCATAGAACAAAGTTTGAAGGTGCCCCAAGAGATAAAAATCCCACAGATTGAGATTGGGGGAATGTGCAGCCCATGGAACTGGTCCCATTCTACCTATCCATTGCCATGCTAGATACCAGCCAGTGCATCTCGAACAATGAGACTAAAATGTCCTAGAGCATCATGCATAAACCGCATGTTTCTTCTTATTTCCACAGGCACATTATCTAATAAGTCTGGGAGAGTATACTGAATGAAATCCCTGTAGACAGCACTTGCAAGACATGCTGGGAGAATGTATTACACATCTGATAAATGACATGTTAACAAGCAGTCATGGCAACAAGGCCAACTCCACAGGGTAACATGGGTCCAAGCTTTCAATGAACGATTACAAAAATAAATTAAGCTATTAGGTTGGTCCTGGATAGCCATTGAAGGTGACTTTCATTAATAAATTGATCACACGAAAACAAAGTGTTTTAGAGCATATGTTTATATGAACATATTTTCTTGTTTCGATGCACGGAATCCATCCCCAAACGTTGTAAAAGTATTTTTTAATCACTCTGTATATGTTGCCCACACCAAAGCTTACTGGAACAGGTTCTGCATGTGAATCTAGGCTGATGATGGATTTCATCTGCAAAACATATTGGTTCCAGTAAGTTTGGTGTAGAAAAAAAAAGCTGAAGTACTTAAAAATTGAATTTGTATACTTACTGTGTTTCCATACTGAAGAAAATCAATTTTATGTTACATATTAGCCCATATGCCTATCATAAATTTTTTCAGCGTTATCACCAATTATAAATGGTGGATTACTTTTTGGATTATGGTAGGTGAATAAATATTAACTTTGTGTGGTTAATGGATTGTCAGTTTTGTTTGAGAATCACCTACCCTGCATTTAGGTGCAAAGTTTGTGAGTGCGACCCCACATGCCACATCAAGATATGGCCATCACTTCCTGCTGACACGAGCAGAGGCTTTTGCTGTGTTGGATCTGGGTTGCGAACCCAAGACAACTGAGTAATGGCTTCCTTATGTGCTCCAAGTGCAGTTGCAGAAGAGGCTATGAGGCCATCGTCTTCATTTTGAAGATTCCACACCAAAATCTCTCCTGTGCAGAAAAAATGATATTAAATATTTAAGTTTTTGCAATTACATAATGAGAGCTGATATTTCTAAACTCGTCCACCAATGGACTGTGCTGAGTGCGCAAGTGAGGTTTAGTGGACCAACAGCCAATAGGAGAAGAGAGGAGGGGCCCACCAGCACACAAGTATAAATGTCAGCTTGCTAGGGCTTGTGGTGCCAGTGGCCCGAGGAAGTAGCTCAACATAATTTGCAGTGAAACATTGGCAGAAATGACACGGCCTACACCGAAAACCAAAGTAACCCCAATGGCCTAGGCCATGGAAGCCTGCAAATATATCCAAGATTTTTAAATACCACCAAATCCATTTTAAGGTAATTGTTTTATCTCTAAGGGAAGTTTGCTGAATAATTTTAATGCTGGTAACAATGAATACTTATGTCTTGCTCCGTTGGTTATGAGAGGTATCCAATTCATGTTTGTGCAGTATTACAACTGTGTACTGAGGAGCAATTTACAAATAAATGTTTGTTTTCCTTAGAGAGGTAATACAACCTATCTTCATAATGTTAAAATATGCTATGTCCATGTTCCTTTTTCTGTAAACCCATGAAGTTTTAGTGCTAAAAACTGGTATACAAATAGATGGATAGTTTCTGTACATTATCCCAGTTTTTCAAGAGAGGGTAAGCCGTATTCTTTGTAGGTAAAAAAAGTAATAAACAATAAAACAACTTATCAAATTTTTAAGTTTTCTCTTCAGAATATTGAAAGTGTTTGAGGTAGAGCATTATAAATATGGGACAATATTATTCAACCACAATATAACTACTGGTAACAATTTCATCTTCCTGGCATAATTAGGTTCTGAGAAAAAGGAACCCAAACACTGAAAATCAAACATTTCAGAAAAATGCAAAGTTAACAATCCCTTAATGCTTGCCTGATCCATACTCAGGATCATCTTCTTTCTCCTCTGAATCTTTTCATGCTCCTTTTTTTCCTCTTCAATACCCTGCACTGTTTAATTACCATCACAGCCTGATGGTGCCATAACCTATAAATATTGTTCTGGGTACATGAATCCACAATACACTATTAAATGATTCATTCAAATTCTGAGTTTTGCCATATAAGCATAGAAGCTCTGGGTTGCTAGATTCCTAAATACTGGCCTCACAGCCTCGATAACTGCAACAGGAAGGGAATGTTTGTGTATTTCTAATGCTTTTAATGCAATTCTATGACCTTAACTCGGTCTTGAGCTATGCGGCAAAGAACATATATAAATTATCTTTTAGTTGTCTGATTTGTGCTGCCATCTGCCCTTGCTTTAGTCAACTATTAGGAATTTTAGGAGATTTAATAATATTGGCTGCTTTCGGGTAGTCGTGCCATTTTCGTTTCTGCTCTTAAAAATGCTGCATTTTCCTTGATTTCTGTGAACTGAAGCTGAAATTCAGGATACAAACAAAGCTGTGGAAAATTCTGATTCTGAGGGAGAGTTTTTCAAACTTTTGAATAAATGGAGTGTAAACAGCTTTATGCAGTTTTTTTTTCAAACTCATATTTGACACTTGTTGTAAATTTAAAATAAAATATTAAGGCGGAAGTTATGACTATTTTTTTTACTTGTTAAGAAATCCCTGAATGCCATATTTTTAGATTGTCCCAATACTTTTCGGCAGATTTAATTGATGTACTGTAAATAATGACTCAAACTAGGCGTAAAAACACTGGGTTTCTTGGCACTTCAACTACCAAAACGCCTGGGCTTCAATGTGTTAAGGACATACTATAATAATAACTGATATTTATTTCCTTCTCTGTTAGCCTACCATTTTCCATCTTCAAGCTTTTTGTTTTGTACGCCTTCTATACTCTATGAAGCAGAGATCCCATCCTCTTTTGTATGCATTCCAATTTTTTTCTCGTGCTATTTCTCCTAGTATAAACACTAAAGAACAAATGAATGCTACAAAATTAAGTGAGATGTTAAACTGAATAGATTAGCCACAATATAAAATGTCCCCCTATAAGCTTATATGCTGCAAAATTTAAAACAAAAAATTACTATTAAAATGTTGCAAATTACAACAAAAAAGGAAGTAACCTATGCTGTCACTGTGATATTTAAATGGAAATACAGGCTGTATGAGTCACAGTTACAATATGTGGTAGCAGTATGTTATAAAGTAGACTAAAGTGTCACAATAAACAAAACAAAATTTTTTTGACCCACCATGGTGTGTGTTAGTGTGTGCGAAATATATATATATATATATATATGGACCTACCTCCCCCCTTAACATGGGTAATATTAGTGTGTATACACAACGAGGGTAAGGTTAGTGTAATTATTTTAATACTTTCAAAGCTCACCTTACAAGTCTCTTGTTGTCCTAAGCCTAACATTAATCTGAGAGAGAGAGAGAGAGAGAGAGAGAGAGAGAGAGAGAGAGAGAGAGAGAGAGAGAGGGAGGGAGGATGGGTGGGGGTGGAGGTGCGTGTGTGTGTATGTGTTTTGTTTTTTTTTCCACACAGTATACTCTTGATTATCAAGGGTAATGTGTGGGAGAAGCAGCACGAATAATAAAAAAATATGAAAAATCGAGAAACCTGTAATATAATGCTTTTAAGGTACATTATACACATGTAAATGGGAAATTAGGTTTAAAGGCTTTCTCAACATGTATTCTGTATTCTACTTCTGGTATAGGTATTGTTTTTCTTTAGGAAACACCAATAAATAAACCTGCCATGTGACAATAAGTGCCATTTCCATTGTTTAAACGATCACTGCATACCATTTCCATTGTTATCGGCCTGCCTGTTCCGTGTAAATTAAAAACAAATTCAGTTTTTCTGATGTTAATCAAATGGTGTCAACGAAGCAAGTTAAAAGACATTTCTAAAAGAGATGACGGAGAAACGAAAAAAAGGTGTTGACATTAAAACAAAATAATTTAGGAGGGGGGGGATGCATGGAAAATCTGCAAACTGGATAATCCACACACTAATAATCAGGAGTATAATGTGTATATACATTATCTTCAGATGTGGCATAATTCCCTCAAACAACATCTAAACAATAAATGTGAATGAAAGAAGGCATAGTAAGAATGACTATTTCTTGATTTACATATTTCATTAACTTTATTAAAAGCTAGAACATTTTGGCAAGTTCTTACTGGACCAATAAGACTGAGGACGTACAATAGCTCTGGAAAGATTCCAGTGCACGGCAATGTCATACTTATACTCATCCTTTCTGAACATTGCATTCAAAATTGTTTTTCTTTCTAATCTAGAGTATTTCTGATTTATTAGATCTTTTTTTCACAGATCAATTCCTTTACACTCCAATAATGTGTGTTCAATATCTTCATTTCCTGATATTCTGGGATACATTTTCTATTCCTCTTAATCTCCATGCACTCCCATCTCTTTGTTTATTAATTACTTTATCAATATATATTTCCCTTTTCAAAAATATTCTTCATTGAAATATAAAATATTACAGACTGTTTTTTATCTCAATGATTAGATAGAATTCAATTCTGTAGCTTCATTTTGGCTAGCAAGCCACTGAACATACAACTTGTCAAGCCATATACATGTATATGTATGCTTATATACTACGAAAAAAACAATATATAAAGTTCTAGTGCTAAAAACACAGTTCACAAATACAGCAGAATAGACATATAATCACATTATTTGGCTTTTGAGGCCTGTATGTCACTGCACTATACTTAATGTGCTCTATAAAAGCATATGTACTTCCTTATTTGCATGGACATATAAACAAAGAGTATCAAAAATTACTGTTAAATGTACAAATAAATATCATTTCATTATGTAACACTGATGAAAAGTCAGATGATAGTTTTCTAATTATCGAAATAATAGTTACTACCAGTAATTACATAAAACTAAAATATGATTATTGTAATATGTATATTCTTAAGTGCATACATGTCACAATGAGGAGCTTTTAAATTTCTATATCCTCAAATCTCCTTGCTTCTTTCCAAAAACCATATTAATTATTGTCTCTTCTCAAAATTCCTAGTAACCCGTTATTTCATTAAATTTATAGCAATTAAAATATTTAATTACCATTAAAATAATGGATGCATTCAAATAATGAAAACCGCAGGCATCACTGTTGGCAACAGCCTGGTATATATTCATTTTTAAGTATTGTAGTTTCATTCATAATTTGAGATAAAAAAATGGATGCTATTTCATCTACATACCACTGACTGTTCCAGCAGCTATAACTGAGGGCTCTATTGGATGGGCAGCAATACTACTAACACAGCATCTTGTTTCCAGCACTCTAGTAGGTTTTGTTGGGTCTACTTCTGGTCTGCAACAATAAAACATCATATCAGCTTGTCAATTGCATACAGGTGGGAATAAAACTGATTGCCAAAACCAAGTTGGTAATAGAGGTCACTAAGACAAATAAGAACTCTAAAATGCCATTTTACTGATTAAATTAAATTAATAAAAGGGTTAAATTTACACATATTTCACTTATTTATTGGGTAGGACAATATTTCGCGGACCTTTGCCCACATCCTCAGCTGTTGAATCACTACCACCGGAATCTGTTGCTGTTGGTGCTGTCATCTGGTGGAAGGGCGATGAGGTTGAATAAGCAATCCATGGGGGGAAGTTCAAAATTCATGGCTGTATGGTGGTGTTTCAGGGTAAAAATCTTTTCCCATGGTGTTAACTCAATCGGATTGGACAATTCTTTTAATAATTTTATTTTTGGGTTAATTTCATGGTTATAGTGCCAAGAATGGTGTGCAACCGTAGATTTGTCTGTCGGATTGTTTAAGCTTTTTGTTTCTTCTGTTTTCCTTATTAAATGTTTCCAAATTTCTTTTGGTTTTACCAATATATTTAGAGTTGCACTCCAAGCAATCTATGTAATAAATTCCAGATTTTTTTTAAGGGATGATGCAAGCAAATGTCCACAAAACATTGTCCTACCAAATAAATAAGTGAAGTGTGTGTAAATTGAAACCTTTTATTAATTTGATTGTGCCTTCACTGTAAGCAGCTTCACAATTTATATTACTTGCCATTTTACTGTTTGTATAAATAAACCTGAGTTAGTGCCTTATATTTAAAAGAGCATTATGACTGGGCTAAACAGACAAATGAAAACTCACTAGACTACTCATACATGCAAAAGGTGTCAACTTCCTATATTAGATGGCTTGAAGTTACCTTCTTCTTTCTTTCTTTCATTATTTACCCTCCTTGTATGGAGGACTGACAAGCAATACTTGAGTTCAGATGTCTGTTGAGGAGCAGACGGACTCTGAATCAGAGAGAAGCCAGGAAGAGTGATCAGCCCGATACTGGTATGAGACTGAGAAAGATGATAGGAAATGATGGTGAAATAGATGAACGGTGGAATGAATGGGGAGGAATCTGGAGAAAAAAATTTGCCCAGATCCTGCTTTGTCCAACCAAAGATCCCACATGTGTCCCCCTTGGATCAAATTTGGGTTACCTTGGTGAGAGGCAAACACTTGGTCATGAAGTTATCTACCCTTGTATTTTCTGGAAATTCAGTATTTGCACATAATTTTCCTATGAAAACAACATCAACTGACCAACAGTTCAGTTTTGACATGACCAGCTAGGAGTAGTTCAGTATTTTTTTATGGTGAAGCGTTCACTCGCAACATGGCAAATGAAATACCTTTTATTTAAAATCTGATGTGTTCCATTCACATGACTTTCTCTATCTGTTCTGCAAACAAACTATTCTTACAAAAGATTATTCTTTTACCTACATCTTGCTAATCAAAGTAACACAACCAGAAATGATCTTATTGCTTAGCTCCTTATAAACAGAAGCGAACTAAGATAATACCCTAGGCTAAAGTGACATTCAAATCTTTTAAAAGATGTTGCTATGCAAATGTCATTGAAATTTGGTTGCTTCTCCATGATTAGGAGTAAAACAAAAGAGAGATGACATGGATGATGACTTCCTGTTTGATAAAAGATCTGTATACGACATAAATTATGTGTCTTAACAAGATCTACGTTGTTTGTAAGGAGGTTTTTATCTGTCTTTTACAGTTTGCCAACTATGCAAAAGTCACCCAGAATGAAAAGGACTTCAGGGGCTATTCCCAAGAAATTCAGGATAAACATTACATTTGCCATGTAAATATCTTTAATATATAGCAGTTTAAGCAAAATTGTTAGAGCAATTTTTGAGAAAATAAGAATTTTCAAATTTTTTTTTACATTAAAGGGTGGTTGAAAATCTTTTTTTCTGTAGCGTAATGTCCTTTAATCTGGTTAGGTGATAAATGAATGAAATTGGTGAAATGATACTCAAATGAGACCGAGGTCCTTAAAGCTTAGAGTTATCCTACGTCTGTCCTCTCAGAATAGGAGAAAATCTTGAAACAACCTAACTGGAATAATTCCCCTAAGACTCTAACTCAGGACGTCCTGAATGTGAGGCAGATGGTCTACACCCACACCACAGAGATAGGCATATCCAATATTCCTAAATATTTTTCCAAGTTTTCTGATTCTTCAATTCATTTCCTCATCCCACCCAAATGTCTTAGGGTTATCTGATGTGTGCTGTATTTCAATCTCTCTTTATAATTAATTCAATATAAGAGGTTATTCACAATGAAAATTAAGCTTAACATAACAGTGTAAAAACATGACTTTTTCTTTTTGTGAGACTAGCCAATTAATTACATTAAACAACAACACTTACTTGGGATTTTTGCTGGATCATGTTTCGAAGGACTAGTTTCCTTCATTTTCAACTGGACATCAACTAATTCCTTGTGGTAAAGCTGGTGATGTTGTCAGTACTGTCTCTCTTTGGTGGTGGTTCAATGAACTTGCTAAGTGCATCCTTCTGCAGAATGTCAAAATTGAAGACTATGTTCCTATTTTTTAAGATGAAAATGTGTTCCCATGTGGCTAGCTCTTGTTTTCCTGTTATGCGTTTTAGAAGTTATGGTTCTGAATTTATACTGTGGTTTTTTTGTGCAAAAGTGGGTGGCGACTGCTGATTTTTTCAATCATTTGTGAATTATGTTACTAGAGTGTTCATTGGATCTTGTTTCTAAATTTCTTTTTATTTTCCCTATATAAATCTGATTACAAGCATTGCATTCCATTTTGTATATGCCCAATTGTTTTCTTTGCTGGGATGCTGTCCTTGATATTTGAGCCTAATTCATTTTTTATGCTGTGATGGTTTACTGGTGCTAGCTGAATGTTGTGTTCTTTGAAAATCTTTTGAAATTTGTCAAAAGCCCATGGATGATATTGAATTTCTTAAGCCCATCTTCTGCTCTATTGCTGAGAGAGTGGTTGTTTCTTTTAGAAATTTCTTCTTTTTGGCCAGAGAAATTGGTTAAAAAAAATGGAAACATTACCAGTTGCCACCCACTTTTGGACAAAAACCATAATATAAATTCAGGGCCAAAACTTCTAAAACACATAACAGGAAAAAAGAACTGGCCACATGGGAACACATCTTCATTTAAAAAAATAGGAACTGAGTCTTCAATTTTGACATTCCGAGAAGGATGTTTTTAGCAAGTTCATTGAACCACCATCAGAAGAGACAGCACTGACAACACCAGCTTTACCACAAGGAATTAGTTGATATCCAGTTGAAAATGAGGAAAGTAATCCTTCAAAACATGTTCGTGCAAAAATCCCAAGTAAGTGTTGTTTAATGTAATTAATCAACTTGTCAAATTAAATGATTATAACAACACTGTTTTCAAACTTCCATGGTAAGAAAAGTGATGACTTTCTTTACCTATCCCTTAACAAACTATTCTTACAAAAGCTTATTCATCTATATATTTATTGCTAATAAGATAAATATCAGCAGAAATAGTCTTATTACAGAAGGGAATGCACTAGGCTAAAGCAATAGCCAAATCTTTTAAAAACTGATGCTAGTTATTGAAATTTGATTCTCTTTCCATGGCCAGGAGAAAAACAAAATAAACAGGAATATCAAATTCCCATTTGAGAAAAGTTGAAGTATTTTAAAATTGAAATTAACAAGGAACATCTCAGAAATGGTCATCTTCACAAAAAAATGTATTCGACATAAATTCCATGTATTTTGTGTAGTAAGTTTTTGTATATCTCTTACAGTTTAACAGTTATGCAAAAGTCATTCAGAGGCTATTCCCAGAAATTTCAAGATACACTTTTTATTTGCCAAGTAAATACCTTTCATATACAGTATTTTAATCAAAATTGTTAGACCCATTTTTGAAAAATCAAAAATTTTGAAAATATTTCCATGTAAAAGTGGGGTGCGGGAATTTTCCTGAAAATCTTTAAGGTGCATCCTTGGAAAATACTAAACTTAAATACCAAATTTGGTAATCAACTGACTATTCATTTTTGAGTTATTGTATTCACAAACACACAACACACACACAAATACACTCACAGAAGGACCTTTATTCTAAAAGTTTTTTTTTTGGATACAAGGGATCCTAAAACATTTATTTTCAATGAATTTTTGGGTGAAACAGAATACCTTCCCTACCTATTTTCTATGTACAAATTAGAGAAAGTAATTAGACATGAACTTAATGTGATACCACGAATGCAACCAGTCAATCATAATCACAAGAGAGTTTTAAACAGCTGAACTAATATTATATACAACAAAGTGATCTACAAATAAAGATGAATCAAAATGAACAAGAGGTTAAAGGATATAAACTCATAAAAATCTGATGTGAACCATTCACATGACTTTCTCTACATCTCTGCAACAAATTATTCTTAAAAACTTATACTTCTATTTACTTCACGCTAATCAGAAAAAATTAGCAGAAATAATCTTATTACTTGCTTCCTTGTAAGTAGAAACGAAATAAGGGAGTAGCATAGGTTAAAGTGATATTCAAAAGCTGGTTGCTGTGTTCACTGAAGTTCCTTTGTTTGTATGGACAGCAGTTGACAAATTCCTAAATGAGAAAAGTAAAAGTTTTTCGAAGCAGAAACCGAAAACAAGGAATGTCTCAAAAATATCAACTCCACGAAAAAAATGTATATAACATAAATTGAGAAGAGAGCACAAGCAAACGCAGCTAGCAATGGCAGTTGGACCCGTGAGGTTGAAAATGAAAGGATAGGCTTTCAAAACTAGTCCCTCATAATAAAAATGTAAGTGACGTAGTGTTAAAAAACGAACTCAAAAATTTAATGCACATATAAATTGTATGTTTTAACGTTCTCTACATTTTTCATGTAGTAAGTTTTTATCCATCTTTTACAGTTTAGCAGTTAATCAAAATTCCGTAAAATTCATCCAGAATAAAGTACTCTTCAGAGGCTATTCCCAGAAAATTCAAGATACACATTTTATTTGTCAGGTAAATAGATTCTATATACAATATTTTAATCAAAATTGTTAGAGCCATTTTTAAGAAAATCAAAAATTTCGAAAAAAGTTCCATATAAAGGGTAGTTGGGGATGGGGGGATTTTTCTCAAAATCTTCGTGTTGTATCCCTGGAAGATACCAAATTTAAATAACAAGTTTGGTATTTTACAGACTTTTCGTTTTTGATTTATCGTGTTCACAGACACACACACACACATACACACGGACCTTTTTGTGAAAATGCTTTTTGAGGATATAGGTCCCCTAAAACATACGAGGGCCGTTCAGAAAGTAGCCTCCGATCGGTCACAGTGCGGGTAGTGGGGGGAGTAGCGACGCCATCTGTACATTCACGCACTCAGCAGGTCAGTCGGCATCAAGCCGTGGTCGAGTGAAAGTCGTACCTGCGCTAGTTTAGTGTTTGTGGCCGTTTGAAATGTGTACTGCAATAGAAAACCCTGCCAAATGTGAAGTGCGTGCTGTTATAAGGTTTTTTACAGCCAAAGGATATTCTGCAGCAGCTATTCATCGTGAGCTTTGTGCCGTGTACGGACCAAGAGTTATGAGTGAAGGAGTGGTCCGTGAATGGGTACGTTTATTTAAAAGTGGACGAGAAAACGTTCATGATGAAGAGAGGAGTGGTAGACCATCATTGGTCACTGACGTTTCACAATGTCGGAGTTGTCTACTGATTTTCCACAGATTTCTAAGACTCTCTTGTACGAGATAGTGACAGCAAGATTGGGTTACCGTAAGTTCTGTGCATGATGGGTGCCCAAAATTCTTACCGACCACCACAAAACTCAAAGAATGGCCTCTGCATTAGACTTTCTGTCACGTTATAAGGCCGAAGGTGAACCATTGTTAAACAGAATCGTGACCGGGGACGAAACCTGGATTAAGTACGTGAGCCCTGAGGCAAAAGAACAATCAAAGATGTGGGCACATTCAAATTCGCCTACCAAACCAATAAAAGCCCGGCAAGATTTTTCTGCCCGAAAATTGATGGCAACGGTGTTTTGGGATGCAAAAGGGGTGTTGTTGGTTGAATTCATGGAACGTGGGATGACCATTAATCAAGACGTGTACTGTGAAACACTAAAACAATTACAACGGGCTATACAGAACAAACGCCGTGGTATGCTGACTTCCGGTATCATTTTTTTGCACGATAACGCCCGTCCTCACTCTGCTCGCAGAACAACAGCCCTTCTTGAGTCCTTCAAGTGGGACGTTGTCAACCATCCACCTTACAGCCCAGATCTGGCGCCAAGCGATTATCACCTCTTCATGCATATGAAGAAATGGCTCGGGTCCCAGCGGTTTGATGATGACGAAGAGCTCAAAGATGCGGTCACAGGCTGGCTCCAGGCACAAGCGGGTGATTTTTATGCAGAAGGAATTTCAAAGCTTGTGAACAGATACGATAAGTGCCTCAATCGTTATGGAAACTATGTAGAAAAATAGTGCAAAGATGTAGTTGTAAGATGTATATATTAAAATATTTTTATTTAACTTGGTGAATTTCTTGCAATCAACCGGAGGCTACTTTCTGAACGGCCCTCGTATATTTCTGGTGAAATCTTGGTATCGAATTTTTGGGTGGAGTGCAACACTTTCTCTATACACTATGTACATAGTAAGTGTATAGAAAGTAAAAATCTGATGTGTTCCATTCACATGACTTTCTCTGCATCTCTACAACAAATTATTGTTAAAAAGCTTATGGTTCCATTTAATTCATGCTAATCGAGAAAAAAGTAGCAGAAATAGTCTTAATTACTTGCTTCCTTGTAAATAGAAGGGAAATAAGGGAGTACCATAGGTTAAAGTGACAGTTGAAAGCTGGTTGCTATGTGACTAAGTTCACTTGTTTATATGGACATGAGTTGGCAAATTCCTGTATGATAAAAGTATAAGTTTTTTAAAGGTTAAATCAAAGATAAGGAATAACTCAAAAACGATCAGCTCCATGAAAAAAATGTATATAACATAAATTGTGTGTTTTAATGTACTCTACATTTATTGTGTGGAAAGTTTTTGTCCATCTCTTACAGTTTAGCAGTTATGCAAAATTCTGTAAAATTCATCCAGAATAAAATTGTCTTCAGAGGCTATTCCCAGAAAATTCAAGATATATGTTTTATTTGTCATGTAAATATCTTTAATATATGTTGTTTTAATCAAAATCATTAGAGCCATTTTTGAGAAAATCAAAAAGTTCCATGTAACGGGTAGTTTGGGATGGGGGGATTTTTCTCAAAATCTTTGTGTCGCAGCCTTTGAAGATACCAAACTTAAATAACTAGTTTGGTATTTTACCGACTTTTCATTTTTGAGTTATCATATTCACAGACACATGGAGACACACACACACACACACACACACACAAACATACCTTTTTCTGAAAATGCTTTTTTTGGATACAAGGTACCCTAAAATATATATTTCCGGTGAAATCTCGGTATTGAATTTTTGGGTGGAGTGCAATAACTTCTCTATACACTATATACATAGTACGTGTAGAGAAAGTAAAAATGTACTGTTTAAATCACCACTTATTTTGCTGTAAGTTTTATACATATCCCGGTGATTCCTGTCCTGTGATCTTAACACAGTGTGTTAGCAAGTATACATATGTCGACTAAAAATCTGATGTGAGATGACAGAATGATCACATGATGAGAATTGTTCTCGGATTGGCTAGTTTCTTAAGTTTGACATAGACGTAATCTTAAAACCTTGGAATTTGCTAGCTTCCAAGTTTACATCTAATTCAATGTTTATTTTTGTATTCATGTGATGCAAGTGGTTCCATTTCAATACATATCATCTAGCTTCTAAATTACATTATTTTAATGGTTAATTTTCATTGTGAATGGGATCTAATTCTCTTTAACTTCCTATATTATTGCTGCTTATCTTAAATATACTATCCTTTATAGTTTAAACAATGTTATGTACATTACCTATTAGTGTTGAAGAGATAGATATTGCTATTATGATCACACCAATCGTCATGCTCTAAATAACTGTTAGCAAATGCTACTACAGCTCCTGTACAGCTCCATGACACACTGCTTACCTTTACCTTAAACAGAATAAAAAAATATCATAATACTGATCCATTATAAAACAAAGATTCAAGAACTAAAAAAATCTGATGTGTTCCATTCACATGACTTTCTCTACATCTCTGTAATAAATAATTGTTAAAAAGCTTATTCTTCTATCTACATCATGCTAATCGAGATAAACATTAGCAGAAATTTTCCTTATTACGTGGTCCATTGTAAGTAGAAGGGAAAAAAATCTAATGTGTTCATTCACATGATGCCCTCTAGCTGTTCGGCAAACAAACCTTTTATTCAAAAGATTAATCTGTTATCTACATCATGCTAATCAGGATAAACAAACAGAATTAGTCTTATTACTAGCTTCCTTGTAAGTAGAAGGGAAATAGCATGCACAGCTAAAGCAATAGTCTCATCCTTTAAAAGCCAGTCGCTATATGAAACAATTGAAATTCCAATCTCTCTGCTTGTCAGAGTAAACCAACGAGAAATGAGAAGAAAGATGTCTTCCCGTTTGAGAAAAGTTTAAGTGGCTCAAAAATTGAAATCAATAACTCAGGATATTTCTACCACAAAGAAAAAAAAAAAAAAAAAAAAAGCAGAAGAAGAAGAAGTATTTGACATAAATTGTGCGTTTTAATAAGATAAACATTTTTTGTCTGTTGGTTTGCCAATTATACAAAAATTATCCAGAATGAAGAGCTCTTCAGAGGCTATTCCCAGAAAATTCAAGATATACATTTTGTTTGTCACAAAAATATCTTAACAATAAGGTATTTTAATCAAAATCGTTAGAGCCATTTTTGAGAAAATCAAAATTTTTTAAAAATATTCCATGTAAAGGATAGTTGGCAGTGGGGGGATTTTCTTGAAAATCTTTGTGTCGGATCCTCGGAAGATACTGAACCTAAATATCAAGCTTGGTATTTAACAGACTTTTCATTTTTGAGCTACGCTGCCCACAGACACAAAACACACTCAGACCTTTTTCTAATTTTTTTTTTTTATTCAGGGAGTTTCAAAACACATATTTCTATTGAAATCTCGGTTTTGAATTTTTGGGTGCAATACAATACCTTCTCTATACACTATGAACATAGTATATCTAAAGAAAGTAAAAATATGTGTCCCATTCACATGGCTTTCTCTGTCTATTCTGTAACAATCTATTTTTACAAAAGCTTATTCTTCTATTTACTTTATACTAATCATGTCAAACATTAGCAAAAATAGTCTAATTACTTAGTTCCTCATAAGTAGAAGGGAAATAAGAGACTGCAGTATGCTGAAGTAATAGTCAAATCTTTTAAAAGCTGGTTGCTATGTGATTTTAATTTGGTTCTCTTTACCTTGACCAGGAGTGAAACAAAAGAAAAAGGAATGACAATTTCCCATTTCAGTAAAGTTTAAGGTTTTAAAATTGAAACCAATAACAAGAAATATTTCTGAAGTGGTCGCTACCACAAAAAAAGTTTATAATATAAATTCTGTGTTTTTGTGTAGTAGGTTTTTTTTCTATTACGGTATACTAGCTATGCAAAGACCATCAAAAATGAGGAACTCTTCAAATGCTAATCCCAGAAAATTCAAGATTTACATTTTATTTTTCATGTAAATATCGTTAATATACTGAATTTAATTAAAATTGTAGGAGACATTTTTGAGGATATCAAAATCTCTCTCCCCTCCTCTCTCTCTCTCTCTCTCTCTCTCTCTCTCTCTCTCTCTCTCTCTCTCTCTCTCTCTCTCATTTTTATAAGAATTTTTTTTAATCAGGAACCCCAAAGCATGTATTTCCTGTGAAATTTCAGTATCAAGATTTGGGTGGAATGTAATTCTCTTCTCTACCTACTATGTAAGTGGTACAGATAATAATTACAAGGTATTGAAAATTTCATACCAACAATAATGAATATTTCAGCAATGGCTAATTTACCAAAAAGTGTGCTTTAAGGAGATTTATATTTTTTTGTGGAGAAAGCTTTTGTCTCTCATGGTTACTATTTATACAAAAGTCATTCAGAAGACTTCACAGGTATTCACAGAAAATAATGTTTTTAATGCCTCACATCTGACAATGGAGCCATTAGTGCTACTTTTGGGTTATGGTTTTTTGTCATTAACTGACACATCTCTTCATATGGTCTTCATCCATTGCATAAAGGGCACAGTAGTAAAGTAAAGATTCCTATTCTATGTAGATGGCTAGTCATGGTTTGTGATGAATCTGAAGGCTGCAACAGCTTTGTGGTCCTTCGGTAACTCAAACTGGGTTCATGCAAAGCATGTTGCATTTCTTATCTTTGGCACAGTCCACTAATTCTTCACGGTTCAATGAGTCTGAGGAGGGTTTGCTGTAGATAATGCAACCTTAAATCAATTTGTCACATTTCATTTTAAAAGATAAGATTATAATATAGTATTTAAATTTATATAATTATGTAAATTTAGAATTTGTTATTAGATTAAGGATGTTAAAATTTCATTCTTGTTTGATTCGTGTATTAAAATGTTAAATTTAATTTTATAATTTTGGAAAGGTTAATTTAATTAGTAAAAATTTAATGTTGCATACATAAGAATTTAGAAGTAATCAGTCATTTTATTGTTGTAAATGATCATATATTTCTTCTGTTACTCTATGGCACGACAGCTCACGGGGAACCTTGGCCTACCGCCCGGCTGCTGCATCCCCCATCTCAGTACACTACAGACGTCATGGATGGGGTGCAGTATTGGAGCGTGAGACGTGGTCAGCGCCTCGAGTCCCCCCCGGCCGGTTAATGCGGTCCTCATGACCTGGAGCCGCTACTTCTCCATCAAGTAGCTCCTCAATTGGCCCCCCAGGGACCTTACGAGGCTGAGTGCACCCCGGGCCAGGTCTCTCAGCGGGGGAAAAATCCCCATGCCGGTACTGGGGATCGAACCCAGGTCTCCCGCTTGGTAAGCAATTTCTTCTGTTGAATTGTAGAATTATTCTTGCAAGCATATCCACATTTTTTATCCTGATTATCCCACAGTGTGCTGGGACTATTACAAGAATGTTATATATTCTCTGAAAGTAAAACATATATCAAGTTCACCTTATGAATTTTGACTTTACAATATGATCTTTAAATTCATTAAGTCTTCTCCAGGGATGCATCATAGTCCTGTCCTGCAGAACCATCCTGCAGTGGTCTCCCAAACATGTTCTAAGTTAATTATTTAATTTTTTGAGTCAAATTGTAACATTTTTACATCACTTCTTTTATCCTTGGAACATGTTTCAAATGCGTCCATTGCTTTCATCATCAGTTAATTGACTACCCGAATTTTCTGATTTTATAGATATTATCTTCTCTGGTGGTGGTTTTATGAACTTCTGGATAAGGACGACACTAGTTGGGAATTCAAAGTTCAATAGTTGCTCTTTCTTCTTCCAAATTGGATATCTTTCCCATGTTTCCAGTTCTGCACAGTTTTTGTCATGCTTTAGTAACTTCAGGGTCTGTCAATGTTGTGCCATACTTTCCAAAAGTGCCATTCCACTGAAGATCCTATGTCAGTCTTATGTTTCTGAAGGGTCCCTGGGATCTGGTTGTGAAATTCCTTTTTGTTTTGCCTCTGAAGTAATTATCTATCACAGAACTTTATCATGAGATACTAGAAGGGCTTGATAGGGATAATAAAACTGCAGGAATTTCCTTGCTTTATCCAAAGCATTGAATAAAGTATCACATTCTTTATTGCTGATAAGATACAGAAATATGGTATCAGCGGGAAATTCTTTGAAATTGTTAAATCTTCTCTACGAAATTGGAGGCAATGCACTGAAATACATTACAGGCAAGGTGACACAATTAAATCCATCAAATAGAAGTATGAAATAATAAAACAACGTGTGCCACAAGGACCTGTACTTGGGCCACTGCTGTTTCTCTTATAAATAAATGGTCTTCCAAAATCTTCAGAATACAGAATAATTTCATACGTGGATGATACCTCAGTGTTATTTGCAAATAAGGACATATACAGTCTACAGAACCTAATAACAACAAATCTGTCATTATTTAAAGCAAAATAATCTGAAGGTAAATCTGAATAAAAAAAATCTCTCATGTTCCAAAACCAAAATAACAGGCCAAATAATGAAACTCTAACTGTAAAAATTCATGGTGAAACTATTAAGCAGCTAGAGAAAATAAAATTTCTGAGAATAAATATCATGTTGAACACATATGTAAGAAAAAAGTATAAATCTACAGCTATTGAGAAATCTAAAAAGATACCTAAACATTAATCACCTAAAGCTAGTTTACTAAGGAGTAATTCACCCCCACCTACAATATGGAATCGAGAACTGGGGCAGCACATGTATGAACACAGTGTTAATCCTGGGGAAAAAATGCACAAGACGTATATATAGTGTAAATAATAGGGAATCATTTAGAAATATCTTTGTAAAGTTAGAAATATTTACTGTTGTATCAATATATGTATGAGGGTCAGCTGATAAGTCCTGGGCCTCATGCAGATATGGTGCCACCAGGCCAGTTAGATGGTAGCATCGTATAGTTTAACTCTAGACTAGCTTGTATCCATAGTTATAAGTCAATAGTTTGTTTAATTTTCGAATGACATTTTAAACAAGACAACTTTAGAGTTTTAACGACAATGGAGGATTTGGAAAAACGAACAGTGATTAAATATTCCATTTGAAAGGCTTAATGCCTAAAGAAATCAAGGAGGAAATGGACAGTACATTAAAGATTCTGCCCCTTCATATTCAATGATTAAAAGTTGGGTTGCAGAGTTTAAAATGGGCTGTACGAGTACTATTGCTATTATTATTTGGTAGTGTTTAACGCCCGCTTTAACTACTTATGGCACCGCAGGCGGTGAGTACTATTGCCTCACTCTAGACTAGCTTGTATCCATAGTTATAAGTCAATAGTTTGTTTAATTTTCGAATGACATTTTAAACAAGACAACTTTAGAGTTTTAACGACAATGGAGGATTTGGAAAAACGAACAGTGATTAAATATTCCATTTGAAAGGCTTAATGCCTAAAGAAATCAAGGAGTAAATGGACAGTACATTAAAGATTCTGCCCCTTCATATTCAATGATTAAAAGTTGGGTTGCAGAGTTTAAAATGGGCTGTACGAGTACTATTGCTATTATTATTTGGTAGTGTTTAACGCCCGCTTTAACTACTTATGGCACCGCAGGCGGTGAGTACTATTGCCTCACTCTGGACGCCCTGTAGAAGTGACAACTCCAGAGATCATTGAAAAAATCTATTGTTTAGTACTGGAAGACTGCAGATTAAAGTTGTTTGAGATGGCAGAAGCTGTACACATATCAAAAGTATGTGCAGGTAATGTTTTAAGTAATGTTTTGGGCTTTCACAAGGTCTGTGCAAGATGGGTGCCGCATTTGTTGACACCTGATCAAAAGTTGCAAAGAAAAACTGTTTCTGTTAAGAATGTGGAGCTCTACTGTAAAAATCCCAGTGAATTTTTGAGATGGCTTATTACCATAGATGAAATTTGGATACATCACTACACTCCAGAAAGTAAATCACAGTCAAAAGTGAATTGCACCAGGTGAACCAACTCCAAAAAAGGCAAAGTAAATTTTGTCAGCTAACAAGGTTATGGCGAGTGTTTTCTGGGATGTACAGGGTTACTTGAAAAAGAATAAAAGTATCACTGGTGACTACCATGCAAGCTTATTGCAACACTTGAGTGATGCGGTGAAAAGAAAAAGACCTCATTTGGCAAAAAAAAAAATCTTGTTTATCACGACAATGCTCCGGGCCATCGTTCAGTCATTGCAATGGGAAAAATGTATGAATTAAAGTTCAAATTGAACATCCACACTATTTGCCAGATCTACCACCTGTTCCCAAACCTAAAATATTTCTTGGAGGACAAAGATTTCACAGCAACAAGGAGGTCATTGATGCGGTAAACAGCTTTTTTGGGGACCTTA
The DNA here is from genome assembly GCA_030762935.1 of Hymenopus coronatus. NCBI lineage: Eukaryota > Metazoa > Arthropoda > Insecta > Mantodea > Hymenopodidae > Hymenopus > Hymenopus coronatus. The sequence continues at coordinate 19,927,414 of CM060897.1, read as the reverse complement.
ATCAATCGCACTACAGAGATAATGTAATTAAATTAGAACACTATTATAATAAATGTATTAGCCTTTTTGGAGATTATATTGAGAAATAAAGCAAAAAAAAAAAAATTTAAATGTTGTTTTCATTGAGATGTCTGGGACTTATCGCCCAATCCGTATATAAAGTTATAGTTTGTAGTAAGTAATACATGGTACAGATAAAATATAGCCATTAGTATAACACCAGAATGCAAAATAACTAATATAAACAAAATGTAAATAAGAAGTCCATAGAAAAGGAACCTCTTACAATGGGCAAAATCCTTTATAATAAACTGCCAAATGAACTAAAAACCCAAAGAGATAATAGTTCCCAACTATATGAAAACTAAGAACATTCTTAAGGACATGTACGACTGGAGGTTTGAAATTCCAAATTAATAATGCTAGCCTTTTTAAAGTTATAATATAATGCACATAAGTTACAATGCAAATATAATCTATTTTAACCCGGCGGAGGACGATGGATTTTTTCGGGTGTAAAAATCCTTAGCATGGCTTCCTTCGGAAGGGAAGTAAAGCCGTGGGTCCCGTGTCGTAGATTTACGGCACGTAAAAGAACCTCAAGCCTGATAGAGAGGCCTCTGAGCAAAATTAAGCGGCCTTTCACACCCTGTATAGAATGGGACTCTGAGAACCACGGCAATTAAAGAGCATCCATAAATAACATGTCATTTCATTTTCATTTCATCTATTTTGCTCTAATGGTTTGAAAGTTATGGCCAAATTTATTTGTTTTTGTCACATCACTAAAAGTGTCTCATCTAAAAAATTAAAATTTTGGTCTAATATTTTAACCCAAAGTTTTTTTATAATTACTTTTTGAAACTGTTCTAGATTTCTCTGTGTCTCCTTTAGTTTAGGTTCCAAAATTTTTAAAGTTATAAATATGCTTTTTTTGTTATAAAAATATAATTTTTGTGTTTCAAAATTTAAAATACATGCTTAAATACATCTGACAGTAAAGCCCAGAGCAATTCTTATTCATTGTACCTCTGTGAACATGTACAGCAAATTTTATTTGTATAACAGAAAAACTGCTCTGCAAGGAGCATTTTACAGGAAAAAAATGCTAGAAATATCATTAGCGAGAAAACAAGGAAAGATTTGAATGCATAGCTCACATTAAAATCCACCAGGTTGGTAGGTTGGATCCTCAGCTATCCTTTTCCTCTCCTCTGGTGCTATCTTTTCTGCCCTTTTCTTCTTGCATTGCTGCTTAGCTTCTGAGTAACTTCAATTTTTACTTTGCACGATGCGAATTGTATCTCGTCAAACTGAAGTTTTTCTTACTGAGTCCAGTTTCACCTCTAATGCTTTGCTGTAGCTCCAGTGACTTAACCTTTTCGCGGATATGGATTCAATTTTAAAATGCAGGAGAACTCATATGGATGTCATATGACGTCCAGTGCATGCTTGCATTTAATGCTTATTTAACCCTAATAATTTTAATTTTTATCTTTTATAATAAATTTAAATAAATTCTAGAATAAATAAAGTCTTACCTTTAAAGGTTCTTTTTTGAATGGTACATCTCAAAACATGGATAGACAATAAGGGTCATCTCCACATTCACGGCATATCATATTAGTCTCTTTAAGGACTCCTTTTTTACGACACACCAAACACCTTCGAAATGGATGCGATTTTTTTGCTGTCGGTGGTATCCTTTTAGGAAAGTGTTTTCCTTCAAGTCTGAGGGGTGCAGGGGTTGTAGATTTCTTACCCCCTGTATGAAGAGGCCTCTGAATTCTATAGTACTCAATTAGGCTATGAGCTATTGATATGCAGAAGTCCAGGTAGGTCATCGTCTTGCATGGGTTTAGAGTTCTCCAAATTACTAAACAATTGTATATGGTGATATCCAGCTGGTGCAAAAATACCTTTTTATACCATTTAACTGTTTTTCGTAAAGAAGGATATGATTGCCATACCTGATCTACTAGATCCACACACCACCCATGTGCATATTGTATTCCTGGATAACATCAGGCTTGAAAATTGACATTTTGGTGTGGGTATCTATTTTTCCAGTGTCAATCATCAAAATCTTAGGTCTGCAATTGGACAATGCATATTGCACCTGCATTTCTCCTCTCCTTAGAGTCTTTGTATTCACATTCTTCGGCAAACCAATACGATTTGAACATACTGTTCCAATTGCATTTGTGTTCCTTTTGTATAAGGCCATGTATAATTTAGGGGAGCTGTACCAATTATCTAAATATAAAGTCCTACCCTGGTCAAGTATAGGTTCCATCAGGTGCATTACTATGGAGCCAGATAACCCCAAATCTTTGTCTCCAGTATTATCAGTACCTTGACCAGTGTAAATGCAGCTATTGTAAAGATATCCTGTTTTACTTTCATAAAGATCAAAACTCTTTATACCAAATCTGGCCCTCTTTGTTTTGATGTATTGCTTCCAGCCTAAGCGGCCCTTCTAAACCATCAAGCTTTCATCTACAATGACCTTATCACCAGGCATGTTATTTTCTTTGAATTTTGAAATAATATATTCTAAAACTGACCTAATTTTGTGTAGTTTATCATTTTCTGTGCCGGTGAATTGAAGAAACCGCAAAATGGAAGTAAACCTGTTATTTGACATGCATTTCCCAAAAAATGGAGTAGCTAGCATGTCATCTGTAGACCAGTACATGTCTAAAGTTGGTTTACAAATAACACCCATGAGCGTAATTAGACCAATTAGCCTGTAAATATCATTCAGTGTTACTTCTGTCCACTTTTGAATTCTACTCTTATGCCCTAAATTGCCTTTAGAATTCAGGTCTTCCTTCACCTTACACGCATATGCATTTGTTTCTGTAACAATGAGAGACACTAAGTCAGCAGTAAAAAATTTTGTGAAAATGTCAATTGGTTGGCTGTCAGAAGTCAGCTGAGCTTGCGGTGGTACATGAAGATATGTCTAGTTGTTTTGGAGTCATTTTGACTACCCCACAATGTTGCTTCTTCACGAACACCTGAAGGAAGAGTCACTTTCTTCCTCACTGCTACCTATATCCTCGACGTCCCCCACAAAATCTGAAAACTCGCCGTCAATATCAAAGTCACTGTCATATAGCAAAAAGTCCTCCACATTATCTGAAGTTATTTCTGAAGCCTGTACACTGCCTAAACAAGCTAATTTGTTAGCTACATTGCTAGTTGAAGCCATGGTTAGAACTGAGATATAACATTTTCAAATGTACTTTTCTATAGCTAAAACAAAAAACTGTGAACCCCATAGCTACATGGCTCTACCATAAATCCCCACTGTGTGCTTATTCTAAGGCGTAAACAGAAACGCTGACAGAGAGATTTATTTCTTTGCATCTTGGGTGTTCCTCACAAACACACACACGTAATATCGTCGTAGCAATAAACAGAATGATAAGACCTTGAAGCCGAGAACATTGTGCTTAGCTAGCTCTACGTATATACATTTGTACGCACATAGCACAAGCCTGACTCACAAATTAGGTGCGTTCGATGTACAGAATGACTTTTACTACACAGAAAAGATTAGTGATATTTAAACTTTTGTTAATATATAGCCTCTCTTTTGTTTCTACGATAGATGTATAGTGCCTTTAATGAGCTTTAAGTCAGTTTTTGTTGCATTTTTGTTGCCGTGCAGCATTTAAATGGCCATCGCTCAAGCAGTTAAGGGATTTAAAAAAAGCGCCTGGTGGCCAACTATACCTTTTTTTGTATTCAGGAAGGGTTAATTATTTTATGGAATTAAAATAAAAAAGTTGATTTTTTGTTAGTTTTAACGAAATTTCAGTCATACGTACCCTTAATAAATAAATGCTTATATAGACTGGTGATTCATATATATTTTGTAAATACATATTTAATTTGACAATGCTTGAAACTTGTACAAGTCTATAGGCTAATAAAGACTTTATTATTATTATTAAGTTTTAAGATGTTTTTAGGTAAGAGAAGCATGTGGATATTGTACATCAACCCAGCTCTGCAAACCAGGTCCAGCAGCATGAAGGGCAAGAAGTTAACCCCTATTTCAACATGCTGACTTGATCAAAGTTAGAGAAATTTTTTTTAGTGCAATACCACTATTAATGTGTATTAGTTTAATTGGTTTTACTGCCTCTATACTTTAATTAGACTTAATTTGCATATATTTTACCAACCTTGTTTTCAGATCGGACATTTGGAACCAGTAATGCATGCAATTTCTTAGCTTTTCCATGTTGAAAGTCCTCTGTAGGTTCATAACCTTGAAAAGCACGGCTTCTATGCATTTCATCTAATACTTTGATTACTTTTGGAGAGATATTTCGTAAAAATGTAGCTAGTTTCTCATAATCCACATCTTGAGCCATTACCAGCTCTGACTGTATGTCATCTGTTTGAACCTAGAACAAAATAAGCCTTATGTGTTACATTCACATGCCTTTCTCTAGCCACTACTGTTTTTTCCAAGGCATTCTTATAAAACCTTACTGATTGAAAACCTTACTGATTGCCTAATTCCAGATTCTAAATTCACAGAGGTTCCAGGTTCAATGTCTTGGGTAAGTTTTCTTTAATTAGAAACATTTCCCTACCCTCTGCAGAGTTTGGAAGTTTGAGTGTGAATGCATTCCATGGCAAAATTGATAAATTCAATATTTAAAAGCCACAGTAAATTGAGTTATAACACCATAAGTTGTTCTAAATCAAAGCCCCTGATATGACCAGAGATGTTAATGATGTCTACACAAATTAAACAAACACAAATGATGATGATGATGATGATGATGATGATGATGATGATGATGATGGGATGTAGTGACAGTTAAGCATTTAAAAATCAGATCGCCATATGCTGGCCTTGAATTTCCATGTTTTTTCTGGTAATCATGAGAAACAAATGAATAATGATAGAACTTAAAAAAAAATTCAAGTTCATATCAATAACAATGAGTATCTCAGATATGCAATGTACTCAAAAAATAAATTATTTGACATAAACTGTGTTTTAATGAGCTCTATGATCTTTGTGTGTAACTTTTAATATATTTCTTATAATTTACTAGTTATTAAAAATTGTGCAGAAAATCCAATATCTTATATCTCCTGTAAAGTTCTTATACATACAGGGTGGCACGTAATATATCTACCAAATTTGGTATTCCTGTTCAACTTGAGGTACGCATGCGCATGAATCAAATATGATTATATGGCTACAATGTTCGCAATTAGCATGACATGGATTGTTGGCTCATACAGACAAGGATTGCAGCTGTAGAAGCCTTCATTATTACACATTCCCTAACTGAAATGCAGCTCCACCTGTATCAACACTGGCACAGATGACTGCTTAACCAACTGTTCAAGTCAGATGAAGCGAGCTTCTTCTTCAGAGAGTTTGAGAACAAACAAAACCAAAATCCTCACGTAGTTTATGAGCCAGGATGTTGTGGTGTGGTGTGGTGTGGTGTGGTGTGGTGTGTAATTGAAAAATGTGGGTTTATTGGTCCATATACATATATCTGAGGATTGTGCTGGTCACGCACTTGCTGTAAATTCTGACCGCCATGTTGAAATTTGCAACATTTTCTCATGCCAGAACTCCTGGAATGACAGTTGAACACATTTGGTTTTAGCAGCATGGTGCTATGCCACATACTGCACTTCAAAACATGGTTTTTCTCCAACAAGTATTCCCCAATCAACTGATTTCCAATCTCCAAATTTAACAGTTCTAGAATTGTTTCTGTAGGGATAATTGAAATAAAAAGTATTCTTGCACCGTTTGTAAACCATTAGGAGTTGAAAGATACCATCGGCCAGGAAATCAATGCCATTCCATGGGAGATGCATAAGAATGCATAAATGCAGATGGGGGACACTGAGCTGATGCCATATTCAAGTAGTACTGATGTAAATATAATATCTATAAATGCAAATGTGTATTGTTTCACTTTTTCACAAATAAAGTAGTTCCACTTTTATTTAGGAGTACTATTTCTCAACTGAAATTGGTAGATGCATAACATGCCGCCACCCCATATAATATGTTCATCAAATTCCAATTAAGAGGAAAAAACCTATGAATTGAGAATCCTGAATACTAACCATATATATTGCATTAAAAATACCAGAATATCAATATTTTGTAATAAATTTAGAGTAATTTTAGAATTTCAGATCTATGTTTCTTTCGTCATTTCTCTGCTCTCTTCCTCATCCAGTTAACTACTCTAATTTGCTAACCATCTTGCTACTACAGAGATTAGATCCTGTGAGTGATCTTGCTCTCAAAAATAACAAAACTAATGTAAAATCTCTACATAATTTTTTAAAAATATTTATTTAGCAGATTTTAAACACATTAATTTTTATCTTCAGTAAGGTATTTACATAACATGAGATTCACTCCAAACAATTTGGGAACAATTCTTTTATTGTCCTAAGACATTAAAAGAATGAAATTTTGTAGTCTTGTATGATTGCAAAGTAGGTACTGTATATCAGAATCAATATAGTAATACAATAAAATAATTACCTCCATTGCTGCAGAAATAGTACACTGTGCTTCTTCTTCTTTGTAAATGCATTCAGCTGTCTGCACTTCTGCCTCTTTGCAAGTTCTGTAAATGAAATAATGTACTCAAGACATATACTTATAAATGTTTTTGTTAATAAACAATGAATACTATGTGATGTTGAAAATGAGTCGGAATAGTAACACTCACCTCACTTATATGTAATTGTTCAAAACATATGTTTCAAGGGCAATCGCCCTCTTCTTCAGTTGAAGTCGGACTTCAACTGAAGAAGAGGGCGATTGCCCTTGAAACATATATTTTGAACAATTACATATAAGTGAGGTGAGTGTTACTATTCCGACTCATTTTCAACATCACATTGATTAAAACTTCACTTGTCTCAAACTTCTGAGTTATTTAATTTTAATTTAAAATGAATACTATATTAATATAACAATTAATAGTTGCAACAAATCTTCACTTATCTTTTGGAATCCTTGGACTAGTTTCGCAATAATTCTATTGCATTCTCAACATAAAATTAGAAAACATAAAATTAAATTCTATTTAATTCTCATAAAACATTTATGTTGAGAATGCAATAGCTTTATTGCAAAACTAGTCCAAGGATTCCAAAAGATAAGTGAAGATTTGTTGCAACTATTAATTGTTATATTAATATCTGTGTTACTTCACTGTTACTAGCTTCTTTTTACATTTATAAATGAATACTATGTTACAGAAAACATGTCCTGGCTATTTAGTTCACATCAAAAATCTATGTTCTACCATTTATTATGAGTAATTAAACCAACAATTTTTTGGAAGTGGGGGAGGAGGCAGTTATTCTGTTGATTTTTACTTTCTCTACATGTGCTATGTATATAATGTATAGAGAAGGTATTGTATTGCACCCAAAAACTTGACACCAAGATTTCACCAGAAATACATGTTTCAGGACCCCCTGAATCCAAAACAAGCATTTTTAGAAGAATGTCTGTGTATGAGTCTGTGGACAACATAGCTCAAAAATGAAAAGTCTGTTCAATTCCAAACTTGATATTTAAGTTCAGTATCTTCCAAGGATTCAGCACAAAGATTTTCAAAAACATCCCTCCACCACCAACTACCCTTTACAAGGAAAAAAAAAAATCGAAATTTTTATTTTGTCAAAAAATGGCTCAGACGATTTTGATTAAAATCTCTTATATTTAAGATATTTACATGAGAAATAAAATGTATATCTTGAATCTTCTGGAGTAGTCTTTGAAGACCTCTATTTTAGATGAATGTTTCTGAATTTTGCATAACTGGTAAACCGTAGCAGATAGAAAAAACTTAGTACACAAAAAATGTAGAGCTTGCTAAAACACACAATTTATGTTATATACATTTTTGTTGTAGAGTTGACTGTTTCCAAAATATTTCGTGTTATTGGTTTCAATTTTAAGCTGCTTAAACTTTTCTTACACGGTAGGTCACCTTTCTTTTAACTCTTTTTTTATACCTTTCTTTTAATTGTCTTTTTTTATCTATTCTGGCAAGCAAAGAAAATGAAATATCAAGTGTTTCACTTAGCGACCAGCTTTAAAAGCATTTATATTGCTTTAGCCTAGCATTTCCTTACTTCCCTTTTGCTTAAAAAAAATCAAGTAATAAGACCAATTCTGCTAATGTTTATTTGATTATGTAAATAAAAGAATAATCTTTTGTAAGAAAAGTTAGTTCCAGTGGAGACAGTCATGTGAATGGAACACATTAGATTTTTTATTAACTTAATCATTTTTGAGATAGCTATTACATTCCTTGTTTCGATGCAAAGCCATTTTTTTATAGCTGGAAGAATAAGCTTTTGTAAAAATAAATTGTTGCAGAATAGATGGAGAAAGTTTTGTGAATGAAACATTTCAGAATTTTACTAATTTTTCATTTTTAAGTTATGCTGTTCAGACACAGATTCTAATATATATATATATATATTCAGGGCTCCTCAAAACACATACGTATTTCTGGTTAAATCTTGGTATTGAATTTTTGGATGGAATGCAATACATTCTCTAGTTATATACATTGTCGGGAAAGAAAAATATATGTGGATAAATTAAATAAAGAACAAGGGGAGAGTATTGCTGGGGTATGAGCAGGTGTGTAGAGACTAAAGAGTATGAGAAAAGGACTCCAAGATAATCAATGCCCAATATGTGGTGAAAAGGAAAATATGGAACATATAGTTTTTGACTGTAAATGGACAGAGCTTTGGAGGAAACAGTGTGCCAATGGTAAATGGCTGAAAATGGACATAAAGATAGCTTTAATCAAACTTTTTAGTAAGAATAGCAAAAAGGTAGGCGAGTATTTGGCTAATGTAAAAAAGAAGTGGACGTGGTCAGTAAAAAGAGAAGTAGATGAAACATAAGTTTATAGGTTGTTTTAAGAAATGTTGAGCATGACTGTTGTACACTTTTATTATTGTCACTATTATTATCATCATCATCATTATGATTAAAATAAATGTGCTAGATTATAAGGAAAACTTGATTAGGAATATGGCAATATAACAGCCTGGGCTGATGTATAGCCATATTCCTTGTATGGGTGCTTAGTACAAATAAATAAATAAAATAAAAATATACATGTCAGTAGCAGAGAAAGTGAAAATACTTTTTTTTTTAATTCAAGGGTCCTCAAAAAATGTATTTCTGGTAAAATCACTGTATCAAATTTTTTGTGTGGAAGCAAACCTCTCTACCTACTGTGTACACAGTAGTAGAGAATAAAAATATGTTTGTTCGTTTTCCAACAAGTTACTCTGTTAATCATGAATCTACTGTAATTGACAGGTAACATTAGTTTGATTACCTTATAATAAAATGTGTAATGTATTACAATGGCAGAAATATCACATTAGAAAGTAAAATCTAATGTGTTCCACTCACAAGACCTTTTCTACATCTCTCTAACCAAATTTATTAGAAAGCTTATTCTTCTATTTACTTCATGCTTATTGAGATAAAATTATCACTTGCCTCCTTGTAAGTATAAGGGAAATAAGGGAGTACCATAGGCTAAAGTGATTGTCAAATCTTTTAAAAGGTGGTTCCCAAAAATATGATACCAAGATTTCATTGAGGTCACTGAGCCAGAAAAAAGGATTTTTAGAAAAAAGTTTATGTGTGTGTGTATATATATATATATATCTTTGGATAGCATAGTTCAAAAACGAAAAGTCAGTTAAATACCAAATTTGGTATTTATGTTCAGTATCTTCCAAGGATACACACAGTATTTTCAAGAAAATCCCTGCACCCCCAACTACCCTTTACATGGGATATTTTTCGAAAATTATGATTTTCTCAAAAATTTTAAGGTCTCATTTCCTCACATCATTCTTGCCATTTAGCTTTGTAATAGGCAGATGGGGTTATGGCTGCCTTCCATTCTAGCTGCACTACTGCTGACAATTTTGACTAAAATATTGTATATTAAAGATATTCACATCACAAATAAAATATATATTTTGAATTTTCTGGGAATAGCCTCTGAAGAACCTTTATTTTTATCAAATGTTGCATAACGGTTAAATCGTAAGAGAGACAAAACCTTACTAACCAAAAAATGTAGATCTCGTTAAAACACATAATTTATGTCAAACATTTTTCTTGTAGAGTTGATCATTTTCGAAATGTTCATTTATTAATTTCATTTTTAAACTAATTAACTTTTATCAAACGGCACTATGCAAAATGAACCAAACTTCACATAGCAACCAGCTTTTAAAACTTCTACTTATAAGGAAGCAAGTAATAAGACAAATTCTGTCAATGTTTATCTAGATTAGCATGCTGTAGATAAAATAATAATCTTTTGTAAGAAAAATTTGTTTGTGGAACAGCTAGAGAAAGTTATGTGAGTGGAACACACACACACACACATATATATATTTTTTTTTAATTCTATATAATTTTAAATCGCTTTAACAACTTGATCATGTCACAACAGAATTGTTTGGTAAGGTACCTGGTTTACAGTATGTGGTTGATAAGACAGTAGCCTTTTAAGGTCTCATTCCTGTTCCAAACAAGCTACACTACCAATGCAGTCAGACAGCAAAGAGCAGCTAGCCTTCTAAGGTCTCATTTTCTCACATTATTCGTACCACTTATCTCCACGACAGGCAGATGGGGTTAGGGCAGCATCCAGTCCATTTGCACTACCACTGTAGTCAGATAGCAAAGTGTAGCTAGCCTTTTAAGGTCTTATTTCCTCACATCATTTTTACCACTTATCTCTGCGACCGGCAGATTGGGTTGGGGCTGCATCCAGTTCAGGTGCACTACCACTGTAGTCAGATACCAAAGTGCAGCTAGCCTTCTAAAGTCTTATTTACTCACATTATTCTTACCATTTAGCTCCATGACAGGCAGATAGGGTTAGGCATGCCATTCAGTTTACTGCTTGCACTATCTGTGGATAAATGATAATTACCATTTATTTTCAGTTTTGCTATTGTTTTAGATTATGGTAGAACCTCATGTTGTGGTATTAAATGTCCCATCGAATATTTACTTTAGCCACTGAGGGAGCACAAAAATAATCCAGTCAGATTGGTTGGTCAATGGGATTTGAACCCAGAACCTTCAAAATGTGGGCCACAGTTAAATGTGTTTCGTTTGATTTTATCAAACCAATTTATTTGCTCTCTTCTGCAATAAAATAGCCTGCATGTAACAACCAATAAAACTTTGGATTAATTTTTACTTTCTTTACACATACTATGTACACAGTATATAGAAAACATATTGCATTCCACCCAAAAATTTGATACTGAGATTTCACCAGAAATATACATTTTAGAGTCCCTGTAACCAAAAAAGGCATTATTAGAAAAAGATCTGTATAATGTGTGTGTCTGTGAACATGATAACTCGAAAACAAAAAGTCGGTAAAATACAAACTTGGTATTTAATTTTAATATCTTCTGGGGATGCGACACAAAGATTTTGAGAAAAATCCTTCCACCCCAAACTACCCTTTACACGGAAAAAATTTAGAAAATGTTAATATTCTCAAAAATGGCTCTAACGATTTTTATTAAAATAGAGTATATGGCAAATAAAATGTATCTCTTGAATTTTCTGGGAATAGGCTCTAAATACCTCTTTATTCTGAATGAATTTTGCATAACTGGTAAACCACAAAAGATAGACAGAAACTTACTACACAAAAATGTATGTCTAGTTAAAACAGATAAATTATGCCATATACATTTTTTTTGTGGAATTTACCATTTCTGAGTTATTTCTTGTCATTTGTTTCATATTTAAAATACTTCAAATTTTCTCACACAGAAAGCTGTAAACTCCTGGCCCTGCATAGAAACAAACGGATTTCAACCAGCTTTTAGAAGGTTTGACTATCGTTTTAGCCTAGTATATTCCCTTATTATCCTTTGACTTACAAGGAAGCAAGTAATTAAGATAATTTCTGCTAGTGCTTATCTTGATTATTATAAAGCAGATAGAAGAATATGCTTTTTAACAATAATTTGTTACAGCAATGCAGAAAAAGTCATGTGAATATAACACACAAGATTTTTTATAACTAATTTACAAGTTATTCATATGAAGCTTTACTGTTATTACTTTCCCTACTACTTACCTGCATAAAATATTTACTTCTACCAAATAATTCAATATGGTGATTTCCCTTGCTTACATGTTTTGAGATCCCATCAGTAAATAAGTACATTTTAGAAGGCATTTGTGTATTTCCTGGGTGTGCTTAAATATCAAACTTGGTATTTATATTCAGCATCTTCTGAGGACGCATCACTTATATTTTTCACAAACTCCCCCAACTCCGAACTACACTTTATTTGGAAATATTGTCTTTGATTTTATTTTCTTAAAAATGCATTTTTTTATAGCTAGAAATATTTATAAAACTGAATATTCCCAATAGTGAATATGATGGCATTATTTCTGTTTTGTGTATAACTCCAAAATATTGCATGTTATAAATAAAATGGCTTATTAAGAATGGTGCAGTTAAGTTTGAAGTTTTTGCACATAAAGCTGCCTAACATGCATCTTTTCCATGCAAAAGAAACTACATGAAAAGGAGCTCAACCAAGCTGGTCGGCAAGTATTTTCATCTCTTAACTGTCAACAATAGCAATATGTATTGCTAGTCCATAGTCCATAGTTCATAGAATAATCAGCTTTCAAGAAAAAATAGTTTTCATCAATAATATATAGTTACAAGATACATATATTCACATTATTTTTAAGATATCCAATCATTTGTACTTATGAAAGGAATTGTAAGATATAAAGATCCGAAATGTATGCTTCATTGTAATTTAGCAATAAGACTTTATATACATTACATAAATTCAGTAGCATGAATGTCAGCCTCCAAGTTCTCTTTAGGAAGAAGTTTTGTTTAAACCAGATTTTCAAAAGGCTAGCACATCTATTTTGAGGTAATTCTTGTATCTCTAAGAGAAGCTTATTGAATAATTTTAATTGCTGGTAACAGTGACTATTAATGGTCTTGCTCAGTTTGTTATGAGGGGTATCAATTCATGTTTGTCAAGAAGCAATTTACAAATAGATGCTCGATTTCCTTAACATGGAAAATATTGGTGTGGGTATATACATACAATGAAAATATATTATTTTAATTTTACAAAGCTAGGCTTATATGTATCTTACTTACAAAGTGACTAACATTTCTTGACCTATGCAGTTCTTCAATTTTCTTAAAAGATAACCAAATTCTGGCGAGTTTTCTACAGAGGTGAGACATATGTTTTGGGATTACTTTCATACATGATCCATATTTGATACTTTTGTTATTCTGCCATTAAAGCCACTTTGTAGTCACTTATGTATGCTATAAACTTTTAAGAGTCCTAAGCCACAAAGTGTAGCATAGGGATGATAAGTAGAGGAGTGGAGCAGTACCAGCCAAAGGCCATGACTTCAGAGCAATAAGTAGCTGAGGCATCTGTGAAGCTAAAATCCCCCACTATCACAAGGAGTCAAAACCTCAGCAACTTAGCAGATTTCAAATCTAAACATGTTAATGTTTTCAACATTTTCAAATCTGGAATGCTTATTTTTGCTAAATAAGCTGCATTCAGGTATAATCCTTGGAGTTTCACTGAATTGTGAATATTGCTAATGTTGCAGTGTGAATAATATATTCTCAGTTTTTGTGGGATTTACAATTAAGGTGCCTTTTTTAATTGTGTCCTCTAAGAGCTCATGTTGTGATGTAAAACTAAACATAATTTAGTTTTCATTAAATTATTATGCGACTCTTAAAATATACTTTCAAATATAAGATTTATCAAGATGGTGAACAAATTTACCATTCATAAAAAAATGATAAGTTTGAAGGATTTGCATATATTAAAACTAAAATATTTATTACATACTCATTCCACTATTTTCATAACTTCAACATGAAGATGCAGGAAAATACTATTTCTGTTTCTTTGGCCTTTATTTAGACAGGCCATTCTGTAAAACTATACAATGGTTTTAGACACAAACACAGATACATCAGTCTTCAGAAGTAGTTTAACCGATGATCCATACTTGAAAATGTTAAAAATATTTAGTTGTTTCATATGCGAAAGTCGCCAGTTTGCTGAAGTTTTGACTTCTTGGAACCATTGGGGCTTTAGCTGCAGAGATCCTTCGGCTATGCTTGTCGTCGTTCCTCAGTAGCGCGGCTGGCCTCATATAAGAATATCCCTCAGCAGTGATTCGAGACTTAGGGCCCTAAACGTCTATAATATACCGGTAACTAACAAGCAAAAAACCTCCTGCGGCCCACTGGCGACGCTGATATGACCCTGATAATTGATAGCGTCGTTAAAAAAAGCAAATACTCGTTTTAACTTAAATCGTATATAGAGCACCGCACACGCCTAGGGGGGGGGGCGGGAATATACTTTTTGTGCATAACTCATAATACATTGAATTATCGCCAATGGTGACCAATTCATACCGTCAAAATGCGCTGGTTTACAACTTGGGATTTTCAAAGAATAGGTTTTGAATTATATGTAACCTAGTACAGTCTTGTACATTGTTTCTGGATATTTCTTGCGTACTATAGATGAAAGATTAAGGATCGCCCTCCCTTCCGCCCCCAAAATAGACTACTGAAACGCGTCAGGGCATTACAGGTTTCCAAGCAGGAAGGAGAGAGAATAAGAAAAAAAAAAAAAAAATTGCAGCTGAATTGATCTAACTCACCTCTCTGCTTTCCAACTCGAATCAAACCCCACAACTTGAAATGACTTATCGGTAAACATTACATTAACAATAAATCAACCGATGGAAGAAACCGCTTACAGGTATGTTCGGCAATATAGCTTCTGTATGAAAATTAAATGGCCACGCATTCTAAAACATATTCGTTATTAAGTAGCCATGGAAACGTGTTCATGGATCAATATGGCAGTCCTATGTTGTATTATTAGGGAGGTCCTGCCATTACGATTTCACATCAATGCTTCCGCCCACCAAAGCAGATTACTTGTTTATGACCGCCTTTAGCACTGAAAAGCATAAATATAAATACTCCAATAAATAACCACTATTTTATTTTAGGATCAAAATAGCGGTGACATGCAATTCTAAACTGCTTCCCCTCCCACTGCCGTAATAAGACCATTTTACATTAAACACACTGAACAGATGGTTGGTTTCCTCTATAATTTAATGTTGATTAAAAATGAATCCTGGAAATCAACCGTGTTAAGGGACCTTATAGACTTGCGTGCAATTTAAATTAACATTCAACTATGTATTGACCTACTTTTGCTCGGTCCAAACTAGTTGCAAAATGTGAAAGTTGTACCACTTTAACAAACTTCTTTCACCTTTTTGACAGTTCAATTTGCTTTTAACAAAGTAGTCCCAACTTTTCGATATAAAAAGTAAATATTGCAAACAAAACTTGTATGTCTCCACGAATTTAAAATATACTAATATTTACTAATTGTATATTTAGAAAACCTGTACACCCCCTCCCATATTTATAAATGCAACAAAAGTGAACTAATCATTATGAATCAAATTCATCAGAAATCATTTCGTCACCCCTGCTTAACAAGGCCATTTAGGATCACAATTTATAAAACTTGACAGCTTAGATTGCTTAAATCTATTACCCCTGCACAAGATCTGAGCACTAAAAGGAAACCAACAAAGATTAAAAATGCTTATCATACACACCCACTTCATGCAACCTTACATATTGAGGGCATCTACAGATTTTTTCATAAATCAAATTGGCATCTCGCCTGAATTATTTATACAGGAACATTTTACACTCGAAATCAGTGCTACTGTTAACAGCAGCTAACAGGAGCTAAACATGTATTAAAATTCCAAACAACAATTGTAAACTATTATCACAGAAAATTGCTGTGGCCTTCTACAAGCTCTTATAACCAGTAGACACCCTTTTTAACTATCTTAACCTAAGTACCTACCTTCTTTGTTTGACAGTCAGCCCAGACTAATTTGCTCTTTTTTGATATTTTTGGAGGACCCTAAAGAGGGTCCAGGAAGGAATGGGGAAAAGGAGTAAATTTAACAGGATAAAGGATAATACAATCAGGAAAGGAACATCGAGATAGGTGAGGATACAGGAACAGGAAATAGGTACATATTATGTATACGCTTTCTTTGGCAAGGGTTTAGATGTGAAAAATGATTTGAAGATAAAATGGAAATGAAATGAAGGATTCTGGGTGATTGGGGATGCACACGAGATCGAAGGCATATAAAATCTGTAGGAGACAAAAAGTTATACATAATTTTTACAGCAACCAAACAATATCAATTATTTCTACTAGGCCTAAAGTATTGCACTTAGCAATGTTTTATCTGTGGAAGACACAATGATCTTGATTTCTTCTCTTCCAAGTCTCCAATGGATTTGTTCAAATTCACAGTTCTTAGTTGGCTTTCATCGCCGATTTTCTGATGAGATGGGTCGGCAATACCCAATGAAAGACAAGAAGTCTCCTGGGATGATTTGTACTGGACTGCATCGGGTAATAAAGTGGAGACTTCTAGTTTAGGCGCCTAAGTTAGTGTTTCATTTTGGTCCTTTAGTAGCTGAAAGCATCTTGTAAACTTCTGTAGCAGGCAGTTCGGTGACATATTACTGAAAATGAATACAATGTAACAAACCCAACAAGAGGGTTATACGTCATGGAATGTTATAATAAAATAATGCTGCAGTCCAGTGGCTGTCCTTTTGAGTATATAGTTTATCCATGGATTCCTTTTCAAAACCATATCGAACACCTTACACACCAAACTTCACAGATTCACTGCAGAAGCCATCTTCCACTTTCACTGATACTCCGTCTGTCTCTCAAGCATGTCCAATATTGCGACCAAATCAAAATGCTGTTGAGATTTCTAAGCATGATTACACAAAATGATACATCTCTTTCAATTCAACATGGACATTTACCATCTGATTACATTAAGTTTACGGAATGAATTCTGAATGATATACATTTTATCTCTGCTTTATGAGAGGCAGTCGACAAGCATTTGTACCTTGTTATCACATGGAAGGAACTGTAAAACCTGAGTATCTCTAACAATTGACTCCTCTTTATCATTACATTTAAAAAGGTTGCTCAATAGCTTTGATCCTCAGATCTTTTATATCTTTTACCATACAGCTGAAGTTTACAAGCAACTTTCATTTCATCACAGACAATTTAAAAAATAGCATATTTATACTACATAATATTTACACTTTACATGGTAAAAAAATTAATGACCTCTTGACTAGATACTAATACAAATCTTGGCTCAGTCTCGCAAGGTCATGTGGACAAAATTGAAACACTAACTTATATGAAAATGTGCTAGAAATGAGACTGCTTTAAGATCTACTGTACCTGGAGATCTTCTAACATAGATTTTAACTGATTCATGACTCTCAGTACAGCAGTAAGTAGATCTACCAGTGATTTGTTTTGTATTGGCAAGTGCCACTTATAAATCATTGTGTCTGAATTAAAACTCACTTATACTACACTTATAGACTATAGAAACTTGATAACAAATATGTATACCACAGCTAAATTATTCAAAGATGGAAAAATCACATCATAATGAAAGACCTTATCAATTGTACATAATTTTTCACTCGTCCTAATTCTCTTAAGCATTATTGTGGCAGTAAAATAGATTTTTTTCACATAAAATGTGCATTCCTTTCTTACTTTGTGTTGCTTCCTTCTCGAATAATCTAGCTACTTTACAGAGAAGATAATGAGAATCGCCTAATGTTTTATAGCACGGTAACTACAATTTTGAATTATGAAATTTTGAAACACAAAACCCACACTTTAAATCTTGACAACTAATTAAATTTAAGATAAAATTGCCCTATATACTAAATTGCAATCCTTGTCGAGTTATTGCTGCAGAAAAAACTACAAAGATCACATTCATTTTACATACTGTGAGCAAAACAATGGTGTTACTTATCTTTGTGGAAAGAATTAATGAATTCAAGTGAAATTTGCCAATTATAATCCAATACACTTTTAGAAAAATTACGCATTTAAATTTTAAGTTACTGCAGCCTTTTATCAAAAAAAGAAGAAAAAAATTTGCTTTGAAATTCAATTATACTACTTCTACATTGTCCTGCTCACATATTGTGCTGTAAATAAAACCTTCCCACATAAAAAGGAAACTACAAAACATTCAGTTTAGCTTCCCATTATACATATTCTAAAATACATGTGTACATTTTTGAACATAATACTTTTTCTTTTTTTTTTTTGTTGTCCACCGAGTAAACTGTGTCAGCAATCAGGCAGACACATTCAACAGCATTTTGAGTTGGTTAGATATTTCCCTGCACTTGTCTGGCCTCTCTGATGGCAGTAGAGGAAATGTGCAAGATGTCCAATGAGTCGGTGGCTTGGGCAGTGCAGTTGGCGATGGTGGCTCACTGAACTTGGCACCAGCATAAAAAACTCCAAGCGTTGGGGAAGTTCTTGGGCTCCCTTCCTTGGACGGACTAGCTCTGGGTTTCAAATTGGGGGAGCCCTGCCTTGTGGAATTAGACAATTTAAATGCAGATTCTGACAGTCTTCCCTGATTCTCCTGATCACTCACTTCCTCTCGCCGAGTTTCTTCTTTTCGATGTTTGCCTCTTAATGGTGTGACGATGCTATGAAAGTAAGTAGAACTCTTGGCTATCCTAGGCCTAACATGGTTCTTTTGGCGATTGTTGTGACCATGTGAACCTGGGCTAGAGTATCTTTCATTGTTCTTTTCAACCATTTTTGATCTATACGTCATTTAGACTTCGGACAATCAAACAACTCGGTACACCGATATTCCAATTTCACATACAATTTGAGCTCAAATGGCCTGCGCTTTTATACACTAAGCTCGACCTTGATACAGCTGATACGAAGCGATAACTACTATTTTTGTTAACGTAGGACGTATCACAAGTCTTAGCACCACAACGCATTTAACAGTTTACAGTTTCAAGTGCTGTTGAATCGATACGTCAAATCACAACAGCTGTGAATGGCTATGATAAACACATCCCTTCAGGAATCGAGAACAAAATGGCGTCTTTGTCCAGTCCGGAGTCCAAACAGCCAACTCAAAACTCTCTTTCAACTTATCGCTTACTAAGAAAGAGATTTACAACTGCCAAATATTGTCTCTTGAACAGGCACAGCGATACTAGAGAAACTCCAGCTTCATATACACAGTGGACAAATTATTTACAGAAAAAACTACTTCACTCAACCAGATACATGTCCTTTTCTCCTACACCTTCGCTACATCACTGTAACTGCGTCATAAACACGGAAAACACAAAACAGATGCTGACGTAAACCCAATAACATCGTAGGATCTAGTCACGTGATATTAGTTGTCAAATCATGACAATAAACTTTCGGAAATCTCCGTAGCGATTCGGAAAGGGCTGTAGGAGAAAATTACTTTTAGGGCTTTATTAGAGCCTAATTTTGTTTGATAGTTCATGTTTGTATTAAAATTTAAGACTATAAGCAACTTCATATAGTTTAACTTCAGAATTAAGAGTATAATTGCTTTGTTCTATCGACTTTCAGCCTGGGTGCGGTAGAGTTTAACAAAATGCTTTCTTCTGATTGGACAAGATGCACATGTAGGCGTGGTTAAATTTAGTTACTGACGAGGGGTCGTTTGTGACGGCCATGGGTTCCTAAGCAGTGGTGATTGCCGAAGTACTGAGAATCATAAAGGAAGATAGGAATGGAACAACGGTAACGCAATCGAACTGTAAGGAACTGGTTGATTAGGAGTGGGGAAAGCTGAATCATTTTTCTAACTAAAAATGGAAGCTTGCTTGTAAAAGTTGGTGCCAAGTCAGTTATTCAAGTGTTGAGCAAAGCGGAAATTATCAAATTTTGGAAAAGAATTTGTTCGAAAGAACAGTTATTGTTTGTGTTGTGGCAATAACATAGTGGAAAAATACTCGAGTGTGGAAAACAAAGCTGCATTTTATGTCCTTGCATACATACAGGTTGGTGGAAAATAGAAATATGCAGAGGCTACTCTGGAATGTACTAATAAAACATCAGTGAAATAGCTCGGCGCATAGTATTCCGTGGATCAATATCTCGCACCAGGCATAGTGGAATTGGTTTTCCTAACTCACGAATCGTATGGGGTAGCGGGTTTGTTTTATCTTTAGTAACATATAATGGGCCGTAACATTAAATAGATACACCATGTAGCAAATACTGTCAGTTCCGGGGACAGTCCAATATTGGTATTATCGTGCCGCACAGATTCCTAGAACATGATGTATTGTTTCAAAAACGTTTTACACACAGACAAGGTGGAGCTGTAGTATCAACAATTGCAATATTATTTAATAATTTTCACTAACTTGCAGACATCCATTAACAGTAATTAACAGATAGTGGCAGTGTTACAGATTTTGCAATTAAATTCCCATTTTAGTAATTTTATATACATTCAAATTAAGATTACAAAGGAATATTTCTGCCAGGTGTCTATCTGCACATGGGATTCTTAATCTGTATAATACATATTATTTATACCCATATCTTAACCAATAAGTTATACCTATATTAATCTACCAATTAAAATAATGGAGTGAAATGTTTTATTTGAAATTTTAATAAGAGCTCACTGATTTGAGAAATTGGGTTTTATAAAAATTAAGTTAGTAAATAATCAGGTATACACTAAATAGATATGTCAAGCAATCAAATATTTTGCCAAGGATTACAAGTATCAATATCAGCACAATCATTCAGGTGATTGAAGTTTCACTATGGCAGTTTGATATATAAGCAACTATCACAGAAACTAGCTTTGTTAGGAAGATTTTTGATAAACTTCTTTTTTAGATCCAGGTCATTTGGCCACTAGGTTATTTTCATATGCAAGAGCCAGTATAAACGTTTAGGCCATAAGCCACAGAGCTTAGCCCAAAGTGAAGGCCCCTAAGCTGCAAAATATAGGCAAGAGATGTTTTTCATAAGTAGAGGAGGGAGGGAAGAGCTGAGAGGATCTATGAAGATAAAACCCCAGTGATCCCAAGGAGTTCAAACCTTGGCAGTCTAGTAGATTTTGGTTTCATTTACCACAGTTTGGTGGATGGTTATGTTCTGTTTCTTGTAAAATTGTTGTAATATATTTTTTTGTAGGTGAAGCCTGGCACTACTTTTCTTGCCACACCATTCGGTCTTGTGCTCGTTCTGTTGCATAGGAAGCATTATTACAGGGAGAGCCAGTGAGTTGATTGCCAGCTGCATAGTGTTTTTCATGTTTTTGCATAGCAGCACTCGTTACCATTTGCCACTATCATAGAATGACACATATGCAACCATACAACATTTTTAAAACTATTTTTAAATGCTTTACTTACCAACTTTATGAAAGGAGATGCTGAAACTTGCCACTGCAGTCTAAACATTTTTAGCATCTCTTTAGGAGACTATTCAGCACTCGCTATAGTTGACATTGAGAAACTGTAATTACCTGGTAGATATTGTTTTAATTCTTTCAGGGTGTGTGGCTTTGCCTAGTACACTTTGTTTCATTTAACTCAGCGATAGAGATTGCAGGGGGTTAGGTCGGGGGACAGAGGGGACCACAGATCTCTACTAATAATTCTGTCCTCAAATACACATTCAGGTGTCCTCAAAATATTAGCCTATGAGCTGTTGCAGAATCTTGTTGAAAAAAAGGCAAAAATGCCTTTCAATTCACTAAGAAGGGGGGCAAAATTGTATAGGCATTTATGGATTGGTATGGCCTGGAACTTTTAAATATGGAAATTGTTATGCAAATCATACTTTCACTTGAGCTGAGTTAATGTATATATAAATCATAAATAATATGTGCTGTGCAGTAGCTATGCTAAACCATAATTACTTGATTCAGACTAAGTACAAAACAAAATAATAACTTTGCAATAACTGCACTACACCATATCACTGTTAACTCAATACTGTATTTCCAGAACAGAACAAAACTGTCAAAAACAGGACATTTACAGCAGCCGTGCGAAATTGTGTATCCACTGCCCAGTGGAGAAATACTAATTCATTGGCTCTTCCAGTATATTAAATATGGTTTGTCGTTAGGTGAGGAAAACATTGGAAAACATTACTGCTGTGGCGGTCACATTTATGCAGTTATGTATGGTACTTAATCCTACCTTCATAGCCGCAATTACACATTTTGCTGAGAATACATGCATTCTTTAAATTTTGCTGTTATTAGATGGCACCAGTTGTTTGGTTTGTGCTGTTGTACTGTCACTGATACAATTTTCTTTTTAGAATGAATTGTAGAACAAATTGATTCTTTCTCATTCCTGTTTGCCTTTCAGCATAGGGATGGTGCCCTCAATCCATCCCCTATATTTTTTTCTGTCCCTCAACATTCTCCCACCATCTTATTCCTTTGTTTTCCAATCCTTTCCATACAAACATTATCTAGGACCTTCCTTTTCCTCATTTTTATTGTGCCTTCACTTCAAGGATCTGTTTAGCTTATTATACTCTGCCATTCAGAATGTATATCCCCACCTCAGTTGTCTTTACACACTCAATTCTGCCAGTGATCTTTGACTTATTCCTTCTCTACACCTCACTTTTTTCCCCCTCCTGGTTTTATTTATGGCTTTTCTTAAACATTTCCTCTCACTGGATTGAATTTTACTTATCTGCTTGTTTTGAAATAGTGTACTTTCCATTCCGTATGTAAGATCAATACCGATATAGTTGCATTTTTGTTTACATGACTATTCTTTCTTTTCTAGGAATAGTTTTATTAATTGATTATACATATTATTTGCTTTCATTTTCTTATTTAAAAATGAATCCTGGAAATCAACCATGTTAAGGGACCCTATAGACTTGCGTGCAATTTAAATTAACATTCAACTATGTATTGACCTATTTTTCGTGATATAGCCTAAAAATACCTAATTCAGTTGGGCAAATAGCGTGCACTTATTTATATAAAAATATTTTCAAAGTGAAAAAAGATTATTTGAATAAGGAAAATGTTAAATAATTATGGTCTTATGAAATTCTGCTTAATATTCCAGATAACAAGTCCAGATTTCATAGTCATAGCAACAATCGGCTGTGTTCTCTATGGGGGGAAAGTGCAAGAAGGGTTGATTTGGAACCCTAAGGAAATAGTCAAACTGCATTTTGCACCTCTTACCTCATGTGAAACTGAGAAGAGTTTCTTCGCTTTCAAACACATTTTAAGGGGAGACTAAAATATTCTCGGGTCTAAACTCTCTTCTAAGTACCTGCTTCATTGTTCAGTATCATACTAAGAATGTAAAATGAGTGCTGAACATTTTTGCATATATAGTGTTTAAAATTGTGCTTTTTAGTGTCAAAAAAATAAAATGAGTATGCTGAGAATTTTTGTGAATGTAGTGTTCAAAATTAAATTGTTTTTCAGTACTATTCTAATCGTACTTCTATTGAAGTTGCTTTCAAATACATTCTAAGGTTAGTTTATTTAACTTTTTACAATTTAAAGTTAAACAAAATGGCATGTCCACTTAAAATAAATATGTATTCCAAAAATTCTATGAATTGTTAAATTGAATATAGAAAGATCCTATAAAATCCTAATATACTATTAGAACTTCTGGGAGCTTTGCTTGGGTTATTGTTATACCATAACTTTGAGTACATTCATTATGTAGAGTTCAGCTCTTAAGCAAGCTATATTGTCTGTTTTTTTTCTCTGGCTTAATGCAGCTTTAAATGGTTTTCCTAACTTGACATAGCTAATGTTTTGCCACATTAAAACAAGTTTCCAACATACTTAAGTGCTAACAATGAGAAATGACGTAATAAAGTTGCTGCAGAGAAAGTAATAGAATTGTAATAGAAATTATATGCATATAGCAAGGGATGTACATACCTTGCAAAATGTTCTGCTTGATTGAGAACACCTTGTTATAAACAGGAATGCAGTGATACTCACACATATACATAGAATAGAGTTGGTATGGGCAGTTTGTAGTCCATAACCTATTTCACCCCACCCTTAAACAACCTTGTTGTTATTGCCTGCGATGCCATTTGTAGTAAAAGTGTGTTAAAACTATAAAAATATTTAAAAAAAAACTTGTTATTTTGGGAGGACTTGGTAGGAAAGGTTGAGCATGTATTGAAATATGAAGTAAGTATAGAATCAAGTGAAAAGGATAGGAGAAAAAAAAAACAAAAAAATTGGGAACAAGTTGGTTATATCAAATAATGAAAATAATCCAAGTAAATTGAATGGGCAAGATAGAAAATCATGCATGAGAATAATGGGATAAACTGAAATTAAGGATAGGGGCTTTTTTTCAAACGTTGATGTACAATTATTTTCTAAGTCCACCATGAACAATGTATTTTTCGAAGTACAGCATTATATTTTTTTTTTTTTTTATCTAGTATGTGCCAATTTAAAATCACCTTTTACCATGAATTCATGCCAAAGAATGTTTTCTTAGCATAAGGCTTATAATTCTTTATTTTCCACTCATGTAGCCATATTGAACACAGTGCAGCCAAAATCTAACTTGCATCACTTAATGCAATGCTGCCAACAGTGTTTCTTCATCACTTACATTAACTGTGTAAGTATGTACACTGTCCTTAAATTAAAATGACACTTGCTCATTAATTAAGCCAAGTCTAAACCACATCATATTATTATTATTATTATTATTATTTATTATTATTTCATTTTATACTCCACCTTTAACTACTATTAGCAGCATTTCCCTGTGGAACATATTGCCTATTGCAATGGTCTTAACTCATGTACTGCAGTACTTTGTTTCTGTTCATCTTTAATTTTAATCATTAGATTGCGCACATTTCATACTTCCAGAAATAAAAGGTAATATTTTTGGCCAGAGAAAATTTTCACTTTCCAGCTAACATTTGAATCATAATCATTACTACCATTTTTTGAGAAAATCGAAATTATTGTTTATGTAAACAGTAGTTTGTGTTGGGGGAATTTTCTTGAAAATCTGTCACATCCTTAAAAGGTGCTAAACTCAGATATCAGGTTTGATTTTTAATTAATTCACTTTTGCTGTTCATGCATACAAACCTTTTTCTAAAAATGCTTTTTGGGGGTTCAGGTGTCCTCAGAACATGTATTTCTGGTGACATATGATTCTGCTGCCCTTTACTGTATGTTATAGCAAAAATAAAAAAGACTATTTAAAATCACAGGAGAATTTTTAGAAGCAAAATACTAAATAAGTTTATTAAAATGTCTCATAAACTATGTCATCTTATATTGTTGATTCCATCAATGATAAGCTCACTGACATTCCTGATTTGAATTTTTTATATTTTAGTGATCCCTTCAAGTTGCATTAGAAAACTAAGAGTAAATTATATGTACATTCCTTGTTAGTTAAATCATTGTTTCTGTTTGATACTTGATTGTTTGTTTAACATTATGTGATGTTTTATGCAGATATAAGTTTTAATGTTAATCACATATCTTTTTAACATAAAATCACTTCTGTGATTACCATCTTTCTTCATTTTTGTCTTAGTAGCTGGAGCAATTCTTATTCTGCAATTTTACTTGCACATTGATCCAAACCTTTTTTTTAAAATTCACAAATTGTGCCAGTGCAATAAAGTATACCAGGTATCCAAGTATATTTTAATGTATCCTATTGTCATCCTTAGTGATATTCTAGATGGAATGTAGAATCTGTGAGTTCTTCAGAGGCCAGCTATTTTTATTACATTTTTTAAAATTATTATCATAACTGAAACTAACCATTGTAGTCAAGTTTTGAAACATAAGTAAAATTGCATAGTGGCTAGCAAACATATTGCACTTTTAGCTATCTAAAATATTGAATTAATTTCTGACACCCCAAGCCAAACAAATTAATTCTCCGTGCAACGTATAATTTTGTTATAGTATACATTGTATTTATTTGGAAGTCATAGTATAGTCCCTTAATCTTTGCTTTTGTCCGTTGTCTACTTACAATCAAGTCTCCCTTCCTTGTTAAAAAATGTTTAGTGCTTGTTTACTTGATATTTCTCTTATATAATGATAGGTGGGCTACTGTAACGTTCTCCACTTCCTGCTGTGGTTGCTGTCATTGTTTTCTTGTTTAGATTGTCTAGTAAAACTTGCTCTAGACCTACAATTATAATTTAGATTGCAAAAAATTTGATTATCCAGAGTTGGTATGACCCACATATTAGAACAAAAATTGTTACAGTGAATAAATCAGGATTAATTTTTCTTCTGAAAGAAATAAACATTTTTAAAAATCCCCCGATAAAAGTTTGTTCCCTCTTTTGTATTCCAAGCATATATTATCTATGTACTGTAGTAGTTTTATTTTCATTTTGTTATAGCTGTTCAGCAATAAATGATGTTTATCATCTCAGTGGTGTGGCTGCTATGTATTCTGGGGCACCTAAATTAAGATCTCAGTTGAGTTGCCTGGATATAGGGGATGCAGCCACTAAGATATGTTACAACCAACCTATTTTCCAAATAGCTTGACCACCAGACAACCATCGCCCTCCGTGGTGTAATGGTTACCATGCTGACTTCATATACCCAAGGTTGCAGTTTCAAACCCGGCAGAGGACGATGGATTTTTTCGGGCGTAAAAATCCTTAGCATGACTTCCTTCGGAAGGGAAGTAAAGCCGTTGGTGCCGTGTCGTAGATTTACAGCACGTAAAAGAACCTCAAGCCTGATAGAGAGGCCTCTGAGCAAAATTAAGCAGTCTTTCACGCCCAGTATAGAATGGGACACTGAGAACCACAGCAGTTAAAGAGCCTCCATAAATAAAACGCCATTTACATTTTCACCAGACAACCTATTTGGAAAATGTCTTATCTTGGTTTTATAACTTATTGTTATATATTTCAGTTTGTTATGTTAAAATTGAAAATAGACAATTGAAATGCATTTTAACACCTTCCTTCTCCACCTTAGACAATGATTAGTGATTACCTATAACCAATAACCTGAACGCATCTTAAATGTTAAATTATCATTGAAATGCTATAGACATGATTTTTATAACATGCACATGTTATTAAATGTTCCAAGTA
Organism: Hymenopus coronatus; assembly: GCA_030762935.1. NCBI lineage: Eukaryota > Metazoa > Arthropoda > Insecta > Mantodea > Hymenopodidae > Hymenopus > Hymenopus coronatus. The sequence continues at coordinate 19,900,174 of CM060897.1, read as the reverse complement.
ACTGTAATGTAATAGTACCAAGAATAACTTAAAGCTACCTTTTAATATGCTTTTGGCATTGTTACTTGCCTTAACCTAGCCAAACAAATACATTTCTTGGTTTTCTTCTGTAAAAATCTACTTTCTCTAAAAATAAAATAGTGCTCACACCAAAAAACTGCAAAAACAATTCCAATTTCTAGTTAACTGTAAAGGTATAATAATAAACTAATAGTATAACTAATATAAGTACTAATGTAACATATTATCTGTTAGTGACTTAATAGACAAGTGCATATTTGAGGGGAGTTATCGCTGTGCAGGGAATCTATCAACTGGAATTTCACCATATTCAAGTAACATCACATAATGATGGAAAACTGCTAAAGTTGTACTTAAGTAACCTCTTGTAACCTCCACTTAGAGGCAAATTGCTACACTCTGGTTCCAAGGCCGTGGTTTGAAACCTGGCAGAGGGCGGTGATATATATATATTTTTTTTAATTCTGGCAAGGCTTCCTTTAGAAGGGAGATAAAGCCGTTGGTCCCTCAAATCTGATAAAGAGGCCACTGAGAAAAATTAAGCTGTCTTTCAGGCTTAGTACAGAATGGGATGCAAAGAACCACAGCAGTTAAAGAATAGCCATGAATTGAACCCAATTTAACTTTTTCTTATATGCTACATCCCCTATACTATATCTTTGGTAACTCTTAAGGCTGTCTCTCGATACCCTGAGAATTTAAACTGGAATAGAATTAAGAATGGGAAGCAAAACAGTATACGTTTGGTTCACAACGCTCAATGATAGCAAAATTGCATGTTGATTGTATTGATAGCAAAGTAGAGTGTTGATTTTGCACATTTGGATATCATTTGTAATTGACCTATGATAATTTTTAACCTGCTTTCACTTCTGCCAAAATAAATCAGATGTGCCAATGTCAGAATTTGAGTAAGCATTTTCTAAATGCAGTACATTACTATTTCCTCTTGTCAATACCAGCTATCATTCGTTTATTAATAATGCATGTTCCTCATTCCCGGGAATGGAAACAAGAAATGTTTCTATCATGTTTTTGGGACACTGAAAAGTTTCCTGTTAATAGTGAGCAGTGGACTTCCAGTTGAAAATTTTGCAAAACAAAGTAATTAACTGAAAGAGAAGAAAATGCTGAAATTAATGTATTTGATGATTAGAATTAAAAAAATGGAAAATCTCAAAAAGAAGAAGAAATCAATAATTGGAAAAAATTATATTTAAGGGTGATATGGTGAAATACAGGAAAGAAGTTGTCTTTCATAAAAATATAAAACTAATTGCATCAGGAAGAAAAATATAAGTTCAAGATTCAGGAACATGTATTTATCTAATACCAAGAATTACTAACAAAAATGAATGTGACCTGATAATGTTCAAAAGTAAATAATTTATCAGAGTTTAAAGTGAATTATTTATCAAGAGAAAATGTTATATACATATTAAGTAATCAACCTTATTGAGTCAGCAATAATAAAAGAAAGATAATGTTCCTTTATAAGCGAATAAAACCTAATGATAAGTAGATAAAGATAGGGTAAATGATGGAGAAGAAAACAATATTGTTTTAATGGAACTGAAGATAATGTGATTTATGTGCTATAAAATAGTGAGATACAGAAATAGGAAATAAATAATTTATCGTAGGGAGCAGACATTAATGAGATCCTAGTTATCTCAGAATGTCTTTAAATAAATAAAACAAACCCTGTGAGTGGTTTAGTGTTCGTTTTTGCTACTGCACTCAAGGTCGTTTTTGCCATTTTGCAGCCATCCACCTATTCCAATCATTTCCACTCTTGCAGTAATAGTAATGCTGTGGAAGTAGTGTGTTATTCCTCAAGCCATGATGTAGGTTGGGACTGCTGGGAATCGGTAGAAAGAGACAGATATACAGAGTGTTGCTGCTCAGATCCTATGTGATACAAAAATATAATTTTCAACCCAATTAAAGGTACATCAATAAAATGCCTCATGGTCAGCGTCGATTAAACAGTTACCCAGAAACAAAACTGTATGCTTGGTAGCTATCAAAGGTAACAGCTATATTAGAATGCACCAAGTCATATGTTTTAGCAGTTATTCTGTAAAGACACCAATTTTCTGGACAGTGGTTAGCATTAAGGGATTCCTTATCTTACAAAATCCTGCTAAGGAACCTATACTTTATTTATTTTTATAATATGCAGTTTCATCATAACAGACAATGAATGAAAGGAAATTACTAAAAATAAGCAATATACTTCTAATGCTGTATTTTAGAGGTAATTTAACTTCTGTGATCCTAAAGATGGAGCAAGGAATTGATAAAAACATGAGAAAGATGAGAATACTACCAAAGGATTGTAGATGAAGTTAAACAAAAATTAATACCTTTTGCAGTGAGATAAGAAGTTTTACTGACTTTGACTCTTAACACTAAATGAAACTTCACCTCTGCCTGCTTACCCTCATACAGAGGATTATTCCTCCCCTTTAGCTAATGCTTGAGATCAGATGCCTGTTAAACAGATGGACTATGGATCAGATGTGTGTCCAGGGATGGTGGATCAGTCCAGTGCCTGTTAAGTAAGGTGTTTATGTGTATTAGCTACCCAGCCAACAACAAAATGAACAAGAACATTTTCAAACCTGACCATAAATCTATCTGTAGACAATTAGTAGTCTTCCCACATGTAACCATGATAGTGGTCCTGTCAATAACACACATCTTGCTTTTTGTATGTCTCTCTTCTTTCTCCCCCCCAGGGGCCTACTACGGTAGGTACGGGTTAGGCGCACCCGGGGTCCCGAGCCACCTTGACTCCCTCTTTGGCAACCTCAGAGTGGTGAGGGAGTCAGTAGGTCAAAATGCCCACCCATGTGTAGGCCGTGCGTGGAGACCCGTGTCGGTGAAAAGGAATATCCTGGTTGGTTGAGGGTTGCGTACCCGAGCTTGGGCTTCTGTCTTTCAGTAACTGGGGAGGGTGCGCAGCCTAATACACCGCTTTGGTTTCTGATTTGCCTAAACGGGAGGCTAGGGACTAACCCACCCCTAGTCAATCGGCCAGGACTAGGTATTACACCGAACTCCAGGGTGAGTGGGACGGCGCGCCCGCTATATCCCCTGTGTAGCCCTGTCACCCCAGTGGGGTGACCTCTCGTTGGGCTCCGTGGTGGGTGGGGAGCACTGGGGGATGAATTTATACCATTTTTTTATGGCACCAAAACTAAAACCCCTTAATTCAAATAAAGACGTTGGAAAGGAAGTAGTCGAGTCATGTGGTCCTCGCTACTTGGTTATTCATAGGACAGAGGAAGGTAAGAAGTTCCTTACGGTGAGCCCTTTTACTATCCAAAAGGGTCTCGATGCCATTGCTGGTCCGGTTAAATCCTGCGTTCGAGCTCGCAATGGTACACTTCTTGTCGAAGCCAACTCCGCCTCGCAAGCTGCAAGGATACTTAAAGCCACCATGTTAGCCAGCTATCCAGTGAAGGTCGAGGTGCACAAGTCGCTGAACTCCTCCCGCGGTGTAGTAACAACCCGCGCGTTGGACGGTTTGTCCATTGAGGAGATCCAAGAAAATCTTGCGACTCAGGGTGTCTCATCTGTTTATCGGGTACAACGTAAGATCAACGGTGAATTCCTGCCTACTCGTACCCTGTTTCTTACTTTTGATCGGGTTGACCTCCCTCAAAAGATTAGGGCAGGGTATGAAGCCATCGAAGTTAGGCCTTATATACCCAATCCGCTGAGGTGCTTTAAATGCCAACGTTTTGGTCACACTAGTGAGTTGTGTACCGGCAAGTCCACCTGCGTCCACTGCGGTGACATCTCCCACGATGGGGCTTGTGCTTCAGCTCCATCGTGTGTGAACTGTAACGGGGAACACCCATCTAGTTCCCGAGACTGCCCCCGTTTTGCAGAGGAACGAGCGATCCAGGAGATACGGGTGAAAGAGAAGGTGTCCTTCTTGGAAGCCCGGAAGCTCCTGCGACTCCGACAACCCTCTGCCCCGAGGTCCGGTACCTATAGCTCAGTTGCAGCTAAACCGGTACCGCGTCGGGAAATCGCAACACAGACCGGCGATATGAACGGGGCTACAATTGCGGAAAAGGTTATTTTAGCCCAAGCGCTGCCAAAGCCTTCGACACCTACACCCAAGTTGGTATCAACATCTGCCAAATCCGCCAGCTTACAGAATAGCCCTGCACACTTGTCACCGAAAGCCTCGACCTCGGGAACTAAAGCTGGTAAATTCACGAAGTCTTCTGCCCCGGAAAAACAGTTTAAGACCAAGTATGTACGACAAGACTTCTTGAAAGAGAATGTGCAATCTTCTACCAAGTCATCTAAGGGTAAGAAAAGTACACGCAACTCCACACGTGTATCCTCCTCTGAAGGGTCATCTGGGGAGGAGGGCGTGAATCGGCGACGGCCGTCTTCGCCGATCAGCACATCCAATTGGTTCGAACTTCTCGGACCGAAATATGCTCTTGAAAAAGGGACCTCCCTTGTGGAAGAGATAGACCAGGAGGATTCTGCCGCCACTGCCAGAGGGACAGTGCGGACACGGCAGGATCGTGCTCCTGAAAATAGTACTAGCCCAACGCCTAAGAAGAACAAATTGAACCGACCAGCTAATCCCAATCTGCAGAAGCGTCTTTCGATTTGAAACTTATCCCATAATATACTCAATGGCTATCCTCCATTGGAATATACGCGGAATTCGACCACATCGACCAGAGCTTGACTTGTTGCTGCGCCAGCATGAACCCTTGGCTGTATGCTTACAAGAGACGAAGCTCCGTCCACAGGACACCGTTACCATCAGGCAGTACTCCTCCGTACGATGTGATTTATCCCCGGAGGACGGTGTATCGGCACATGGGGGCACTATGATGCTTATTCGAGATGATATTTTTGCAAACTCCGTACCCATACAATCTGCAATCCAGTCCGTTGCTGTCAGCATTAAGCTACCCTCCGCTTTATTCACCATTTGCAGTATCTATTTGCCTTCATCTGCGGACCTCTCGCACAGCGACTTAGAACACCTCATTTCGCAGTTGCCACCACCCTTTTTATTGGTAGGCGACGTGAATGCCCATCACCCTCTTTGGGGCTCTCCTCGGGCTTGTGCGAGAGGCACGCTACTTAAATACTTCTTGGATAGTCAGAATCTTGCTCTCTTGAACACCGGAGAGCCCACCTTTCTTTCTGACACCTTTCATAGTTTTTCACACATTGACATTGCAATTTGTTCCCCTCAGCTAGCAGTCACGTTATGCTGGAATATCATCTCGGATTTGCATTCTAGTGACCACTTTCCTTGTCGTATTAGTGTCTTGACACCCGTTGTATGTTCCACCCGTTTACCTAGTTGGCGCCTAGACCACGCCAGCTGGGAACTGTACTCCCACTTGGCTGAATTTAGCTACGAAGAGCACGACTCTGTGAACCACTTGGTCAAACATCTCACAGGGACCATTCTTTCTGCTGCTGAGCAATCCATTCCGCGTTCGACTGGCTACAGCCGTCGATTTCTGGTACCATGGTGGACCGATGACTGTCGGGATGCTATTCGCGCTCGCAGACGAGCTCTACGGGTTTTCCAGCGTTTTCCTACACTGGATAACCTGATATACTATAAACGGATGCGTGCACATTCTAGGCGGGTTATTAAGGATAGCAAAAAGATGTCATGGAATAAATTCATGGGTTCCTTTAATCGACATACACCTTCCTCTGTCGTATGGGATAAGTTAAGACGTGTGGCTGGGAAACCGAACCATATGCCCATCGCCGGTCTCAAAACACCTACCGGAGCTGTTGTTGATACATTTGACGTGGCGAATACTTTAGGCAGTGCATTCGCTCAGGTGTCTAGCTCAGGCAATTATTCCCCTGAGTTTCTTACAGTTAAGAATCAGGTGGAATCTCAAGAATTCTCGTTTCTTTCTGGCAACCTTGAGGATTATAATCGCCTTTTCACCCCGGCAGAGCTAGACAATGCACTTTCCTCTTCACGACACTCAGCACCAGAGCCAGATGGTATCCATGTCCAAATGTTGCAGTTGAACGCCCTTAAACACCATTATCATCATCATCATCATCATCATCTTCTTTCTCAGGATGATTATATGCATGTTAAGAGGAGAGGTCAGCTACTGTGCAAAGGCGTCCAAATGGGTAGGCAATGCATGTGTTTTTTTTTTTTTTATGATCATGAGAAAGTAATATGAAATATAGGCAAAAGGGATGATAGGAAAACTGATGCTGAAGCAATTGGTGGAATGAATGGCAGGGGAAGTCTGAGTACCCAGAGAAAACCTATGTAAATGCTGCTTTATGCACCACAAATCCAACCTGCTGTCACGTGGGATTAAACCAGGCCACCTAGGTAGGAGACGAAGTCTTACCACTGTGCCTCAGCGCCTTCATTAAACGAAACATTTGTACATTTAACAGCAAATTTTTGTTGGTATTTACAGTAAAATGAGTATGTTTTGCATTCAATAGCAACCTCGAAACTGTTAGTCTTGTAATGTTTTGAGTAATTGCCATTGGCCTGAAAGCTAGAACAGTTTGATAATGAACAAGGAGAAACCTATTTGTTTTCATTATACGTGCTTGCCAAGAACACACTCTTAGGTATGGGTATATTTGTATCACACACTAGAGCTTTGTGTGATGCATAATCCCAAAAGTGTAAGATTTTCAAGTTTACTTAAAAACATACCTAAAAGAGTTTCAAAGCTGTGACATCAAACTTTGGACTAATTCTAGTGTAAGCTATAAGACTATTATATTTATTTGGTATTTTATAACATCCTTTATTGATCAAGAGTGCAGATTACCATACATTCACCGTACTATAACATATTAGTACATTAGTATTCACCCCTATAACATTATAGTACAAACATTTTAACTTTGTCAATCTGTTCTGGTTTCCATTCTCAGTTATCGATAACAGCCATTTAGTTCATTGGAACCCTGGTCCAATATGAACATTCATTTCATTACATTTATTCAGGTGCCGAGCTAAGGAATAAAAAAACTGCTTCTTGTGAAGTAATGTTTTCATCTCATAATTCAAGCTTTTTATAAAAGGCAGGCTTTCCTCAAGTTGCACTCTTCATGAGATCATGCATCAGTGAATGAAACATAGATGGAGGGTGTCCTGTTGACCAAAGATGGCAACAGAGAAAGCCCAAATATACATAATTGCAAAAATAACCCTTTTGCCACCTGTCTAAAACATTTCTATGTAGAGTATTGTAAGGCTTTTTAAACATTAAACTACAGTACCTTGCTGTGACTAGTACTTTTTTTTTTTAATCTTTGATAAACATTAGACAGTAGTTGCTGGTTTACAAGAATATAGATTAAGTTTAGAGTGATTAGGTTGTGAAAGGAGTAAATGTACCATGGTATCAAATAGGGCATGGGGTTTGAAGTTGAGATGGCAGTTCAGTATGGCATCAGGAAATAGTTATGTATGCTTGTAAATTTAACTTTTTTACCTTTCTTTCTTCATGCCTATGCTTATGTTATTGTAGCTGTGATCTTTTACAAGTAATCCTCTGCAAAGTAAGACTTGTCTGCTTGATGGATTGCTTTTATGTGTTCTTTGTCTCACCAGAAACCAAAATCCCCCCCCCAAAATTCAGGGAAGGGTGCCATGCAAATGACTTCACTCCATGGAGCTCTCCATTAGGTCAATACTTGAGACTTAAAAGCTCCCCCCCCCCCCTGCATGCAAGTACATGGATGGAAATGCATACACCACTTACTTATACCATATAAAAGGAAGACAACCAATAACCTGGTTTGGATGACAGTCATCTTGCGTGCCTTCTACTAACTCTCCAGGTTAGTGTAGAGTCCAATATGGTGTCTAACAAGCCTATCTAGGCTCACTGCCCATACATACCCAATCTCCAATGGCTTTCAGAAGCCGTTGTCCAGCCGAGCCCAACCCATTCCAAATAACTTCCTTTCACAAGAGACTCGGGTGTTCTGCCCGATGTACTTACAGTGACATCAGAGGTACTGTAAGTGCTAGAAGACTGCTATGCTCTTGCCAAGGCAGAGGGATCAGAATCCCTCCCTTATGGATACAAAACAAACAACATACTCAGAAAATGCCTCATCAACAAACGCCATACTTGTCAACTTTTACACTTTGTCTATAAAATGAATGAGAGTGGAGGTTTTATTGCTTTATGCCACATTCAACATTATATTTTATCTGAAAGGAATAATAGTCAGTTACATTATAGGAATTTCAACAATAAAAATTAAGAAGATAATAGCAACTTACATCACCAGGGACATGACAGAAATATTAAATTCTTGTGCACTATGGCGTAACTCAAGATAACGGATTGAATTTACCATATTAATTGGTATACAGAGCTTATCTGTGTGTCAATCCGTCATGATCTCAATTACATAGCTGCAACAAAATGTACGCAGATTTAAAATTTGATCGGACCTTAGTGAGTAATCAAGTATGAACTGTCAGTAATGGATAAGTGATCTGTCAAGTTAACAAAGGAGATAAATACAATAAAGCAGGATTGTATAAACACAGATTTCAACAGTGCCCCAACTTTTACATTGAGCAAATATCGGATACAAAAATACTAAAAGCCATCTGGCAAGCAGACAACAAATGTATACTAGGTAAGATCACAACTACAAAAGCAGAGCTACATACGAGGAAATACTACTTGTCGGCAGGAACACCAGAAACTAGTCGATTTTTCATTCCAAAGTTCTTCAGGAAGTTTACTATTTTCCCCAGAATGGTCCCTCTGGCTCCAACCATAATGCCCATCACTTCAGTGTGGTAAAGTTGATGTATAAGGTTTTACAGTACGATATAATGGGTTCATAAACTGATATAATTCTGTACTTCCAAAGCTTATTTCATTTTATAAATATGAAACCTTTCACAAATTCAAAAAAAAAGAGTTACTTTTTTCTCCTTCATTAGCTCTTAAAAGTCATTGAGTTAAGTAAAAAAAAAAAATCATATCACTTGGAAGATTTTTACATGCAGAAAAATACTGAAAAAATTTGTGCTAGAAATCGGCTCCCAAAATGTCCAGGAGAAACAGTTATATGTTGATCTACTAGTGCTCAGTTGAATGAATAAATTTATTTCTACTGAAAATACAATTAATTCAATAATTCTATTTCAGTCTCTAGACCATACAAAGAAAATACAAAAATAATAAATACTAGAGTCTCCTCTAGAGTTGCTCTTTAACCAGTGGGCCGAGTAGTTTCATCATTGCAGTTATTTAACTATCAGACCAACTTAAATCTATAAATGGCCTCCATCTTTATATTTAATTATGTTTCTATCTGCTCTAGATGCCATTTTTGTTTATTTTCTTCATCCATTTTCTTTTAACCTTGCCCAGATAATCCCCAAACTCTTACAATTTTGTTCCTACTTAAATATTCACCAATTTTTTGCATATTATTTCTGTTGATAAATTAGCCCACTCCTATATCCATAGTTTTGCTCTCATTTCTTTAGTTTCTTCACATTCAAGAATTACCAGGGCCATCCAGAAACTAACAGATGAATTGCATGACTAAATAATGTCGAAAGATATCAACACAAATCTTTATAAAGTTCCAATACCTTATTCTATTTCTCAATACAATGTACATTCCATCAAGACATTATTGTCGCCTGGTACCAGTTTTTCAATGCCAGTGTTATACTTTTCAACTATCAAAGAACTTGATCATTTTTTTTTAATGGACAAAATGTTCGGCCAGTCAAATTGTATGGGCAAATAACAAGGTATGGTGTTAATACAATGAACAGGTCTTTACTAGTAATCAAGAAAGAATCTGTGCATGACAAAGACTGGAGTGGAAGTTCATCAATCACTATGGAGGAGTTGAAAGAAAAGTTGATGGAGGAATTCTGAAAAACCAGTGTTTCTCTTTGGATACCATAGTGACGTTTTGGGTGAAATTGATTTCCCAACTGATGAATACCTAAGAGGGCTAGTGACATCTTGGCTCAGTACAGTGGAAGAGTATAACATCTGCATTGAAAAACCGGCACCATGTGACAAAAAAGTGCTGAGAAAATGAGAGATTAGATACATTGAGATATTGAGTAAGGTACCATTACTGTCTAAACACAATTTATGTTGATATCTTTCGTTATTATTTAGTTATGTCAAATTGTCCGTTACTTTCTGGATGGCCTTCATACATGTCAATAGTTGCCTTGCCTTCCACACATCAGGCATTCCTCTACATTTAAACCTTCTCTTGAACCTCTCAATTCCACTACTCCTGTTTGGGCCTATGCAGATCCCTCCCTCACACAGTTGTCACCTTTATCTACATAAATCTCTCTAACCCCTATTTTCTTTAGCACCCCTCAGTGTCATTTTGTTACTGAAATTACCTAAAATGTCCTGCATTTCCATATCGTCAATTCTTTAACTTCTTTCCAAAATCCACTTTCCAGCTATCTTGCCACTCCATACCCAGACCGATTTTGTTAATTCTGTTTACCCAGTTGTTTTTCCCCCTAACTTTCTCTTGTTCCACTAGACATTGTTTCAAAATGCTATTCTCTTCTACATTCTTGATCCTAAATCAATATTAGTACTCAGTTATATGATGGGTGAAACTCAGAAAAAGAACACACCATATGATACTAAATGTTCTCAAATCTTAATTTTTCAATTTTCAACCAAATTTTCAGCATAACTTTGGCTTAAAGGATACCAAACTCGCAAAAAAGCATCATCTGCCATTACAATTTGTTTTGCTGTGATTTTTATGGATATCCTGGCAATGTTTGCTGTAAGTATTGTTACACAAAAACAGTGACTTAACACAAAGCAACAGAAAATCTGAAGTGAGATGGCAGAATAATCATGTGAATTGCTCTCTAATTTTTTATGTAAACTTAAAACTTGAAAGCTTAGAGCTAGCAAGCCGCTAAGTTTACATTTTATCCAATGTTTATTTTTATATTTGCATGATTCATTGTGAATGGTTTCATTGTTATACAAGGTATCTAACTTTTATGTTTACATTATGCATATGTTTATTTTCATTGTGAATATACCATATTTCACAGTTGTCAATTAAATGTCTGTATTGATACATTCATTATTTTAGTCAGAATAGCATTTCAGGATTACAAATGAAATATATGACCATCTGTGTTCTATTTATAGGAGCTTAGGTAATAAACATCTGTGTTATGATTTATAGAAGCTTAAGTAACATACATCTGTGTGTTTAGCGATGGCATCAAATAATCGATCATCATCGGTGAGGAATTCATCTCAGTTTAATCGTCATGTTTCTACCAACCATTCTGCTCGGCAAAATCATCAGAGTCGGTGGCCTGTGAATCATGTTTCCTATCCTAAAGACTACAGGCAGTATGACCAGTGTTATGCTACTGGGTAAGTCTTTTACTTTAAGGTTTAACTATGCCATCAATTTCCATACCTTTTAAAGGGAAATATCAATGAAAACTTGTCACTTTTGGGTGAAAAATTACTTTTGATCATCAACCACTCCCCAATTAAAGACAGGACGTTCTTAGCTACTTTTTTTATTTTAAAACTCCATGAATTCATTATTTATGGTTATACCATGGACCTTAAGTTGATAAGGGTTGTAATTAACTATATTTAAAAATCAGGAAGTTTATTTACATTTGTAACTCTAGGGCAGGTTTCACCAATAATGTTAACCATGATGCTAAAACTGCCTGTGTGTAAAGCAGCTGTTTCAGCCACCATTATAAAGGTCTGAAAGTCTGGATAAAGCATAGAATTTTTCAGCTGGTTGTAACAATAATTCATTCACCAAAGTTATAGAAGTAAATAAAAAGAAAAGAAACACAGTGCAATAAGTAATTAGTTTGATTATGGAAGAATGTCAAAAATGAAAGTAATATATGCAGTACAAAGAGATAGAAAACACCAAGAAGGATCAGAGGAATCAAAATTAAGCTAATGCTGCCTTGTTAAATTTTTCACATTATAGTTGCCCAGCTACATTTCTGTTAGATGGTATGGTCATATATATTCATATACATACCTAGCCTGTCCCAGAAGTACCCAACCTGACGTTAGATAGCAGTTGTTGTTTCAAACAGTGGTAAAAAGTACCAACCTTAGAAAGCTTAAGTTTGAAGTTTGATGATTTTACATTGTTTAGCAGCCATTGATATGTGATACAATACTTTTGTTTGAAAGGTCTTAGTCCAACTAATATTAAAGCTGAGCTAGATTCTACTTTGGGGGAGTCTGCTCCTTCATTTACAACAGTGAAATATTGGGTGGCAGAGTTTAAGTGTGGCCGTATGAGCTGCCAAGGTGAACATCGCAGTGGTCGACCAAATGAGGTTACCAGTCCAGACATTGTAAAGAAAAAAAAATAGTATTGGATGACTGTCAACTGAAAGTGCACAAGCTAGCAGACATTGCAGGCATTTCAAAAAGTTCTGTACATCGTATACTGACTAAAAATGTTGAAATGAGAAAGTTGTATGCAAGGTGGATGCTGCATTTGCTCACAATAGAACAAAAAGTGTTGTGAGGATGTTTCAGTCGAGTGTTTAGTAATATTTCGCTGCAATAAAGCTGAGTTTTTGCATCGATTCTTAACAATGTATGAATCATTGGGTCCATCACTTCACACCTGAGCTGAAGGAACAATCAAAACAGTGGATTGGAAGGGGAGAATCTGCTCCAAAGAAGGCGAAGACAGTTCCATCTGCAAGCAAGGTCATGGTGTCATTTTTATGGGATGCATGCTGGATAATTTTCCTATATTATGTCAAAAAAGGAAAAATAATCAATGGCAAATATTATGCAAACTTGTTACAGCATTTGAGTGATTAAATTCAGCAAAAACGGCTGCATTCTGTGAAAAACAAAGTTTTGTTTCATAAAGACAATGCACCAGTTCACATGTCCATTATTGTCATAGCCAAAATCAATGAGTTAAAGTTTTATTGCTTCCTTATGCACCCTATTTGCCAAATTTAGCCCCCTCTGATTATTTTCTGTTTCCAAACTTGAAGAAATGGCTTGGTGGTGGAAAATTTGCCAACAATGAAGAGGTGGAGTCTTCAGTTGATGGCTATTTTGCAGACCTTGATAGTTCTCACTATAAACAGGGTATCAAAGCTATTGAATATCGCTGGGAAGTGTATCGAGCTGAAAGGAGACTATGTAGAGAAATAAATATGTTTTTCTCCAAAATTTTTGTGCTTTCTTTGTTAGGTTGGGTACTTCTGGGTCAACCCTTGTACCTATGGCATATATATTTCACTAGTACATCACAAAATTTTTTGAGCAGCTCTCATTCCATAAGAAACTTTCAAGGCGTTAACGTTTTAGCAAGAAAATTTAATTAAAACATCCATGGGATTATACAGTGAAGTAGTTAATCAGTTGAGTAAAATCCGATATCACACTCAAACTTCACTAGTTAAAATAAGTAACTTTGAACATGTTTTGGTGGCTTTTGCCTCCATCTTCATCAGAGACTTACTGACAAACTTTTGTTAGTGGTCTGTAGGTATCTCTTTTCTGAGTAGATGAATTTTGAAACAAGATCTTTTTTGTGATATATACAAAATTTATGACATTGTTTCTGTTTTCTAAAATTAATAGACTTTCCCAAACTGTTAATTCAATTGGATTCTGCACTGATTTTAGTAATTTGGGTTTACTGTGAAAATCATTTTGAGTCCAAAAATGGTTTGCTACAGCTGACTTAGCTGTGTGTTTTATATTCCTCATGTGTTCTTTAAAAAATTGCCCGATGTTAATACCCAGTTTAAAAAAAAATTGTACAAATATGACAGCTGCAGGGATTGTGGAAAAGTGTATAGGGAAGAACCAAAAGGAACACAAAATAATTTATTAAATATATCTGCTACATTCTTTGGGTTTGTCAGCAAGCTTATGTACAAAAAGGTAAAGCAATGAGATCAGTTACTAAGCAGTCTGGGGTACTGAGTATTTCCTCACAGATTCACATTGTTACAGGTAGACACAACATAATATTGTTAAAATACTGAAAACAGCATTAACTTACAATCTTGCTGCTGCTTCTTGCAGATACTCACTTCAGATTGTTCCTTTCTGCCACGTTCTCTAACTGTAACAAAATCCCTGCTCTTGCCATATTTGTTCTATATTCTTTTGATTCATAGAAGTATTTAACTACTTTATTTGCTCTGAAAGCCAGTGAAATAACATAATTTTTTCACATTTACTTCTGTTGCTGTGTGAATCTTATCCCTAATAGCTGCAAAGTTAACATAATTTTTAAAATTACTTCATTGTCTGTTTCATTTACAGTTTCACTCATATCAGCCTGATAAATTTTTTTTTTAGTCTGCTTATGGTTTTGTTTGAATTCATTTATTTCTTCCTTTTATGACTCAATCACACTAAGAATTTCATTTAAGGTAGGTTTGTAAAGAGTAGCCTCAAATTTGTTACTAATCTGTATCACTGCTAAGCCAGTGAATTAATGGATTCAACACCATAATGACGTAACATCAAATGAATGATGTGAATCTATAAAAATTATGCCCTGTATATCTGCTATGCATTCCATTCTAAGTAGATCCTAAAACAACCTCTGTCAGTGATGCTACAGAAAGATAAAAATTCCTGCACACGTTTTAGGATCCTGCTCTCATAGCAAAGTACAGTAGACTCTCAATTATCCAGGGTAATGTGGGTGAAAATGTGGGTGAATAATCAAGAAACCTGTAATTTAATGCTTTTAAGGTACAACATATGTAAATAGGAAACTTTGTTTAAAATTCTTTTTCAACATGTATTCTTTGTTCAAAAGTTTCTGTGCATAGCTATTGTTTTTCTTTAGGAAGTAGCAATAAAGCGCCTACCAAATGAGAATAAGTGCCATTTCCATTGTTATCTGCCCCTTCTGTGTAAATTAAAAACAATTTCCGTTTTTCTGATATTAATCAGCATGTAAGTGTCAACGAAGCAAGTTAAAAGAAATTTGTAAAGGAGATGGTGGAGAGACGAAAAAAGAAATTGTGTTGACATTAAAACAAAATTTCTTTTTGGGAGGGGATGCACAGATAATGCGCACACTGGATAGTCAGCACATGAATAATCAGGAGTACATTGTGTGATGCAACTCTCATCATCACAAAATTTGTTCAATGATTGCACAAGAATTGCAAACCAACTACAAAGTCTTTGAAGAAGTCTACGTTCTGGAAATTAACTGACATTGACATGATTGCAATTTGAGAAGACACAAAAATAGGAATTATCATTGATGTCACCTTTAGATTTGAAAATTTTAAAGGTTAATCAGAAGACTTCAACAAAGAAAAAGGTATATTTACACACCCACAATCCCTTACTGTAAGACAAAATACAGTCTAAAAACCATAGAAATAATCAGTATAATGGTTGGAGCTTGGGGCTCCATTCATTTACCTTTTTTTTTTTTTCCTCCAATACCTGGAAAAAATTTGGACTGAAGAATGACAAAATAAAAGAAATTGCTTTATCTGCAATAAGAGGTTCAATTTCCCTCCTTCACTGAAATCATTTGTAAATCATTTTTAGCATTTTTATGGTCCATATTCATTCCCATAAATTATTATATGTCAATTTTGTATCATGTTTAATAGTCCTTTTCACCTTTTAGTTTTCTCTTTATTTGCCATACTAATGAAAACTGTTGATATTATGTTATCTTTATAATAGAGTTTAAATTTTATTTCCTTTTAGATAATTCATTTATGGTTTACTCTATCCTTGTTGGCAGCCTGCAAATATGGGAAGTTATTCCTTCAATAAATGAAACCTATGTGTTCCATTCAGATGACATTCTCTAATTGTTCTGCAAATAAACTATTCTTACAAAAGATTATTTTTTTGTCTACATCATGCTAATCGAGATAAACATTAGCAGAAATTGTCTTTTTACTTGTTTCTTTTTAAGCAGATATCACATTTGCGATAGTCAAATCTTTTAAAAGCTATCATTATGTGAAACAATTTAAATTCAGTTCTCTTTGCATGCTTAGAGCTAAAAGAAGAGAGAACTGAAACTAAAGATAACTTCCATTGGAGAAAAATTTAATTCATTTAAAGTTTAAATCAATAACAAGGAATAGCTCTACAAAAAACATGTAGAAATGGTGTGTTTTTTGTGTAGTAAGTTTTTGTCTATCTCTTGTGGTTTACTAGTCATAAAAAGCCATCCAGAGTGAAGATCTTCAGAGACTATTCCCAGAAATTTAAAGGTATACATTTTGTTATCTTGAACATATGGTATTTTAATCAAAATCGTTTTTGAGAAAATCACCATTTCTGAAAATTGTTTCATGTAAAAGGTAGTTCAGGGTGGGGGTGCATTTTCTTGAAAATCTTTTTGTCGCATCCTTGGAAGATTCTGAACTTAAATACCAAGTTTGACATATAACTGACTTCGTTTTTGAGCTATGCTATCAACATACACACACACACACACACACACAGACCTTTTTGTTATTCAGAGAGTTTCAAAACGTGTATTTCTGGCAAAATATATGTATCAAATTTTTGGGTGGAATACAATACCTTCTCTATCTGCTGTGTACATTGTACACAGTGGCGGCTCGTGGATTAAAAATGTAGGTGTTCACAAAATCAGCAATTTACCACCACCGCAGCCGCTACTGCTACCGCCGGTGCGGCAACATCAAATCCAGTAATGTTAGAAACAATGACAGTGCCTAATAACAAGAATTATAAATTTGTTACACAAATCATCACCCACCCAGTACTGTAAAGATGTTGAATTTCTTAATTTTTGAGAATTAACAGCAATATGAGCTGATGAAGGGGTGAAGTCCTTTTATACAATTCATGTGAAGAATGGTATTTCCAGTGAACAATATTTACATTGTTTGAATTACGCAATTAACACCAAATTTATTTGTACAGAAATTCCACGCGCCGGTTTTTCAAATGTGCAAACTTTTTTATCACTTGGTGATTAAAGTCTTTTATGCTGTTGACCAGTTTCTTCTCAATAGCAAGCATTGCCAGTGCTGAAAGTCGATCTTCACCCATCGTATTCCTAGTAAAGGTTTTAATTATTTTTATTGTGGAAAAGCATATTTCTGGTTCTGATGTAGTCATTGTCGTAGTGATAACAATCTTCAGTAGCTCGGTTAATTACGGAAAAGCATCTTCGTTGAGGTTGTTTTCTGTTATGAACTGCTTAACTCTCGCATAAAATACAAATTACTAAGAAAAATAGCGTGTCTCACAAAGACTGCAGTTGCACTTCCGGATAGTTTCTACTAAATCTCAAAGATAGCAGCACCTCCTGCTGAAAAACAAAACCCTGGAGGTGTTAATGAGAACGAAAGTGCACAGTTGCACTGTACTAATTTCTGGCTGTAAAATTCCAAGCTGCTTTGTTGGCCGTGCAAGCGCAGAGCTGCTAAACGTTAGTAATACGATAGCAATCGAGGCCTCTGCTACAAGCGTTGCCACATACTCAGGTCCTCGGCTGTGTTCAATCTGAAGAGCAGAGCGCGGTATATTTAAACAAGTGGCACCGGATAGCGCATTTTATTGAATGTTTCCTGAAAGAGAAAAAGGAGATCCATTAAGTAATATTGGAGGTTCACGTGCTCTTGTGCTCCTACACAGCAGCCGCCGCTGATTGTACATAAGTGATAGAGAAAGTAAAAATATGACTAATCTGCTTGAACTCTAGAACTTGTTGTTATATATTTTCTTCTAATGGCACTGCCTGGATTACTGCATCCTTTATCATTAATTTGATTCTTATGAGGCAAATACACTAATTATATTAAAATATTGTTATAGAATGCCATATATGTCTGCCCTAGAAATGGGAACCTTACTGAGTGCTTTGATGCTAATATTTTTATGAACCAGAAATTGAAGATAGTCTGCCTGACACCTTAAGACCACAGTTATGCATGTATAGTGACAAAATCCTCCTAATTACTATTTCTCCATTCAGTTTATCCTATTTTTGTTGCCCAAATTTGATCTCTCCATATCTTTGTTGTTTGATTACAATATAATATGCAACGGAACTCTGTGTCAGCTGCTTCGCACATTGGACATCTTGCATCTTAATCATGCCTTATGCCATTCAAGTTTTTTGTTAAGTATATCTTATCTGTCAATATCCTCTAGCCTTGATTCTACTGCTTTCCAAAAGTCTCAATTGTTAAATTCTACAATTAAATATATAGTAATAACTACTCAAAAATTGTAATGGCCTAACATTTTCTGTTACAACAATGACCACTGAAGACATAGCTTAACAGTCAGTTTCCATGCTCTTTTGTAGGGAAGGGAGAGAATGTATGAAGCTTATATGTCCAATTTACATACATTGGCTTTCTAGATTTAAAGAATATTCAGCTGGGTTACAGATTATTCAATAATGGAGCAATGTCGGTTTTGCTGTTAAGCACCAACATCCTGCAGTTCACTCCTGTTACTTTGCTAAGCAAAATTAACCCTTTAAGTGCCAGCCTGAACAGCAAAATGCTGACTGAAAAGTGCCAAGCAATTTTAGAGGAGAATGCAGGGTTTTAAAATATTAGTAATAAAATGAATACCAAATGATATAGAGGTCTGAATACTTTTTTAATGTTTATAGTCTTTTGTCTACTGTATATTATGGATGACAAGTCTCTTCAATATTTTAAAAAAATTAAAAAGAAAAGAAAAATTTGAAAATAAAATTAAAACTCCCAAAATAATTAATAATTAAGCATACTACACAAAAAGTTCAGGCTAGTTAAATGAAAATATAGATATTTCTTTATTAAAACAGCATCCTGATTTGGTCTGGTGTTTAATTTTTTGAACTACAAAAAATGAATTCAAGTAACCTGAAAAAAAAAATTCATCAAAAACATACACACAAGCATGATACCACTATTAATGAAAATGGCATAAAGCAATAGGATGCAAATGTAATGTAGATTATTGTACAATTTAGCACGTTGTTGCTTAGCTGAATGCTTGGTTCATGTAGTATTTATCATCTGGTTACACTTCCTTAAACCCATTTTGATAAGTACACCGATTATTTGAATGCATATGAGGTCCATTGTTATCATGTGCATTTTTATCCCTGAAGCTAGAATATTTATATCTTCCTCTCTCATGCTGATGTCAGAAGCTCTTTCAAAAAGGTCTGAAAATTCAAAATTACTTGCTTTCTTCTAATATATCATGAACTTCAGCTCCTATTCTCTTCGGTTCATAACCTTTAGTTAAATAGTGCCATGTTTCTACCAGCATAAATAAACACCTGCTAGAGAAATTAAATTTGGAGCTAATTAGGTCCTGAAACACTCCAGAAAACCTTTCTCTATAGCTATGGCATAGAAAGCACACATTCTTTCCCACTGGAAAGAGTTAAACCGTATGAAAATGGCATCACGATTAGATCATGATTGGCACTAAAAGGGTTAAGAAAATAAATACAGATGATGACCAATTGGGAGGGGCAGCAAATTATGTCCACTCAGCTTTACATGATCTTTATCAGCCAATTGTCCAAATTTTTACATTTCTTTATGAATCAGCTGTCCAAGTATTTACATTTCTTGAAGAGCAATCTACAAAGAACTAATGTGCCAAAATTTGTAATTGGGCCCATGTGAATACAATGCATAATTAGAGGCCCAACATTGGAGCTGAGCCACCCATCTTTTGCTCCATGGGCTTTGCCTCATAGCGGTGCATTGATGCTGATAGCAAAAGCACAAAGTCCTTGTCTTGGTGTTTTCTAAACTGTAACAGGCAGTTCTGTGTTGCCTTGGGGGGATGGAAGGACAACATGAAATTGGAAAATTTTCCCAGTGTGTAATAATTATTTATTTGATAGTCATCAAATATAAAATAATTAAACAGTACAATTCTGTCTTGAACACTATTGCTAGCTGATTACATTGACAATATTCTTATAAAGTGTCACTGTATCTGTAAAATTATAGCAGTTCTTTTAGTAATTATTTATTTATTTGTGTTAAGCTAATACATTTTTGAGTATGACAGGCATTTAGCCCAGACTCTTATTATCTGTCCATCTTACTTCACCAGCGATGTAAACAAATCAGAATGTATTCTTCCACAAATGCACCATATGGTGGTAATCTGTTTGATCTACCATGCAGTTGTAAAACCGCATACCTATGTTTGGCAGGGAAAGAAATAACTGCCTACTTTCACTGTTCACAGATAATGGTTAACTCTGTTAAATGCATAATAAAACAGCTAGGCGGGCCATTAATATATTTTGTACGAAATGTAAAACTCTCCCTTAAAATTATAAAATGCAGACATGTTGCTTTGAAAGTTTGCTGAAGTATTGCATATGTACATCACTCCAATAGTTTTTTGCAAATTTTAGCATTCACATATGCAAGAGCTAATCTGAAGATGGAATTGGTCCCACTTCATGATACAAGTCATTTGTTGCATTTCAATCAAACTATCTGAATCATCACAGAGATTGACATTTAGTGGGTCAACAACAATGTCCACCAGTCCTTCCAATTTCACTGTTTGCTCTTCCTGACAATGTGTGAGACACATTCACTGTATGTTTGGCTGTCGCTTGTAAAGCTCTGGCACAAGATGTCATACCTCAGCTAATTTAAAAGTTTTGCACACTGTATGCTGCTTTCAAAAACACCAGTAAATTCCATCTTTAAGCTAAGAGCATTGTTTAATAAAAAATCTATTCACATGACTTCCTTTATATCTCTGCAACTAATTATTGTTAAAAAGTATATGCTTGTATTTACTTCATGCTAATCAAGAAAAAAAATAGCAGAAATAGTCCTATTACTTGCTTCCTTGTAAGTAGTAGTAAAATAAGGGAGTACCATAGGTTAAAGTTATAGTCAAAAGCTGGTTGCTATGTGACTGAAGTTCCTTTGTTTGAAT
This sequence comes from Hymenopus coronatus, assembly GCA_030762935.1. Lineage (NCBI taxonomy): Eukaryota > Metazoa > Arthropoda > Insecta > Mantodea > Hymenopodidae > Hymenopus > Hymenopus coronatus. The sequence goes on along the minus strand of CM060897.1, from coordinate 19,879,154 downwards.
AGGCACAAGTTGACAGATCCTGTGTGAGAAAAGTAAATTTTTTAAAGCTGAAACCAAAAACAAGGAATATCTCAAAAATGACCAACTCCACGAAAAAAATGTATATAACATAAATTGTGTGTTTTAATGTGCTCAACATTTTTGTGTGGTTAAGTTTTTGTCCATCTCTTCAGTTTAGCAGTTATACAAAATTCCATAAAATTCATCCAGAATAAAGTAGTCTTCAGAGGCTATTCCCAGAAAATTCAAGATATACATTCTATTTGTCAGGTAAATAGCTTAATGTAGGATATTTTAATCAAATTCGTTAGAGCCATTTTTGAGAAAATCAAAGTTTTCAAAAAAAAAAAAAAATCCATGTAAAGGGTAGTTAGGGGTGGAGGATTTTCTTGAAAACCTTCGTGTAGCATCCTTGGAAGATACCAAACTTAAATACTAAGTTTGGTTTTTAATGGCCTTTTCATTTTTGAGCTCTCGTGTTTACAGACACACACACACACACACACACACACACACTCACACACACACATATGCTCGTTTTTCTGAAAATTCTTTTTTTTTTTATAAAGGGGACCCTAAAACATATATTTCCGGTGAAATCTTGGTATCAAATTTTTGGGTGGAGTGCAATACCTTCTCTATACACTATGTATATAGTACATATATAGAAAGTAAAAATTAAGGTGCTTTTCACAAAAGAATTGTTCCTAGTGCGTGTGTGTATATACACACATATATATATATATATATACACAATGGGAATAATTCTTTCCTTGCTTATGTTTCACTGTAAGGGTATTACATGTTTCCACCATTACTTGCTGAGTAGAAGCAACTGTTAGAAACAAACTACATAATGGATATGCATTGTTACATAAAGAAATAATGATTAAATAATCAGTAAATTTTATTCCTTAATCATTCATACTATATTATTTGACAACATTGCATAGTGTAATACAATATTTCTGTAGTTGCTCGGCTATTTAAGAGGAACTGTTTTGTATTGGAAAAAAGCCATATAACTCCATGGCACGACAGCTCACGGGGAACCTTGGCCTACCGCCCGGCCGCTGCGTCCCCCATCTCGGTCCACTACAGACGTCATGGATGGGGTGCAGTATTGTAGGGTGAGACGTGGTCAGCGCCTCGAGTCCCTCCCGGCCGGTTAATGCGGTCCTCATGACCTGGAGCCACTACTTCTCCATCAAGTAGCTCCTCAATTGGCCCCCCAGGGACCTTACGAGGCTGAGTGCACCCCGGGCCAGGTCTCCCAGTGGGGGAAAAATCCCCACGCCGGTACTGGGGATCGAACCCAGGTCTCCCGCTTGGTAAGCAGCTGCGCTTCCACCGCGCTAAGGAGACTATCGAAAAAAGCCATAAGACAATTAAAATTTAGTTGAGTCGATTTTGTAACACTACATCACTTACTTTTTTATTTCGGAAAACATGTTTCAGAAGCCATGTGCTTCCATTGTCAATTCCTTTGGTCGACTACCGGCATTGCTTGCTGTGGTGGTTGTCTCTGTCCCTGGTGGTGGTTTGATGAACTTCTGGATGAGTATATCGCCTGGCGGGATTTCAAAATTGAAAACCCGGTTCTTGTTTTTCCAAATATATATGTTTTCCCAAACTTCTAATTCTGTCTTCCTTGGGATGTTTTTGAGGATTTTTGAGCTTCTATTTATAGTGTGTTTCTCTTTCCAAAAATGCCAAGCTACTGCAGATTTTTCTTCTTGTTTGAGTTTAATATTTCTGTGGTGTTCTTTTGCCCTGGTTTTTATATTTCTTTTTGTTTGGCCGATGTATATCTTTTCACAGTCATTACAGTTGAACTGATATATTCCTGGTTTGTTTTCTTGTGGGATATCATCTTTTAATTTAGAATTTAAAATGTTTTTTATAGAGTAATTGTTTTTAGGGGCTAGAATGATGTTATGTCGTTTGAAGATCCTCTGGAATTTGTAGAAAGTTGTAGGGTGGTATGTGAACTTCTTGTAGATCTTGTTTTCTTTCTGGTTTTGAGTGAGTGTGCTGACTTCTTTAACTCTCTTTCTATTTTTGGCTTTATTAACTTTTTTGTACACCAGTTCTGCCCGAAATCCATTCTCTGTAGCTATGTCCAATATTTTAGTAAGTTCACATTGGTATTCTGTTTTGCCCATTGGTACATTTACCAATCTGTGTGTAAGGCTGTTTAGTAAAGCATGCTGATGGGGAATGGGATTGTAACTCTGTTGGTGTGGGTAGGTTTTCTGTAGATGCCAAATGTAAGGTGATTTTTAGGTCGAGGAATGGTAGTTGTCCATCACATTCCTTCTCCATTGTGAACTTTATAGACTTTTCTTGCATATTTAGGAGTATTAGTGCATCTTCTAGGTGTCTTTCTGGGACTATTGCAAAGATGTCGTCTACATAGCGGTACCATATTTTTAACATCCAGGGGAATGCCTTTTTAATCCTAGTTTCCATAGTGCTCATGAAGAGATCTGCTAATATAGGTGTCAGCGGGCTGCCCATAGCTAAACCAGATGTTTGTTTGTAATATTTCCCGTTAAATGTGAAAAAATTTTGATTTATGCACAGATTCGTTAATATGATGTATTCTCGCACTTCTTCTGTTGTTTTTCCTATTGCAAGTAACCAGTTTTTGATGTGGGATTGTATGCTTTCTGTAGGTATGCTTGGAAACAGAGCAGTAACATCAAAGGAAACTAACATATCGATTTTTTCCAATTTTATGTCTTTAATTTTATCGATCAGATCTAGATAGTTTTTTTATACTTGCTGTTTCAAACTAAATTTGAAACATACCACCCTACAACTTTCTACAAATTCCAGAGGATCTTCAAACGACATAACATCATTCTAGCCTCTAAAAACAATTACTCTATAAAAAACATTTTAAATTCTAAATTAAAAGATGATATCCCACAAGAAAACAAACCAGGAATATATCAGTTCAACTGTAATGACTGTGAAAAGATCTACATCGGCCAAACAAAAAGAAATATAAAAACCAGGGCAAAAGAACACCACAAAAATATTAAACTCAAACAAGAAGAAAAATCTGCAGTAGCTTGGCATTTTTGGAAAGAGAAACACACTATAAATAGAAGCCCAAAAATCCTCAAAAACATCACAAGGAAGACAGAATTAGAAGTTTGGGAAAACATATATATTTGAAAAACAAGAACCGGGTTTTCAATTTTGAAATCCCGCCAGGCGATCTACTCATCCAGAAGTTCATCAAACCACCACCAGGGACAGAGACAACCACCACAGCAAGCAATGCCGGTAGTCGACCAAAGGAATTGACAATGGAAGCACATGGCTTCTGAAACATGTTTTCCGAAATAAAAAAGTAAGTGATGTAGTGTTACAAAATCGACTCAACTAAATTTTAATTGTTAAAACACATCACTGTCTCAAAGTCCACCATATATCAGGATAAGCCATAAGACGTTCAGCAACCAATTATAGCCATTACAACAGGTTTCTTTTATTTATAAGGCTGGATGAAGAATAGCTCATTGTACCCACCCATAATTACATCTGCACACATTTTTATTCCCTAAAACTATCAAAAACATTAATAGGTAACAGAATATATTAATTCTAATTTCCTTTGCACAGACTTCCTTTTTTTTCTTAACTTTACTTAAAAACTGACCCAAGTTTCTGCCATCCTTTCTAAAAAAAAAAAAAAAAAAAAAAAAAAGAAGAAGAAGAAGAAGAAGAAAACACCTTAATACTGTTCTGCTATCCACCTTGTACCATTTCTGCTACAGGAATTCTTTCCTCCATAAATCCGTTCTTTGGCATTCAAATACTATATGCCCTAGATCTCCCTTTCCTCTACAAATGGGACACTGACTTTGTGGCATGTTTCTTCTTATTCCTTTAAATCTCCAAAATTCCAGTTTTTAGTTGTCCTATGTGGCTCCCAAGGTCACAGGTTCAAACCTGGTGAAGGGCATGTCAGGTGTTATAAATTTATGGCATGTAAAAAAAACCTCAAGCTTGATGAAGAGACCTCTAGGCAAAATTAAGCATTCTTTTAGGCTCATTATAGAATCGGACACTAAGAACCACAGCGGTTAAAAAGTGTTGATAAATAACTCCATTTAGTTTAGCACCAGTTCTTAACCATGCTATTCTCTCCCTTTGTTCACTATTTACCTTATAAACAAGTCTCCCTTTCTTGTGTTCCTTTTATTGATTAGTTCTTTCAGACTCATAAGCTGCTATACAAGCAATAGTAAGACTCCCTAAAATGGAAAAAATTAAAGAAATCCAAAAGAAGATTTATCAAATTAATAAACTGGGAAAAAAAGTTGTACTACAATGGATTTCATCTCGTGGAATGGGTGGAAATGAAAAAGCAAATTTGTTGGCAGAGAAAGGAATCCAAATTAAACAAAAAACTATGATAACTATGAATCAAACACATTGTAAAAAGAAAAATAGATACAAATGATATAAAATAACACAGGAAAATAAAAATTCAAAGTGCCTACAAATTATACAAAATCCTAATTTAATTCCAAAATAACCAAGGAAATCAGCTGTTGCCAACTTTCAGTTTTAACTGGACATGATTGTCTGAATAACCATCTCTATAGGATTGATCTTTCAACCTCACCAAACTAAACATGAAACATCTAGAATCATGCCAAGCTTTGAAGATGTATCCTAACATTGTTGCCAAATACTAGGAAGCTAGAAGGAGAGTGACTTCATTGTCAATTCCTGTGCATTAAACACACACATACACATGGAAAAAAGGTCTCTGGTGCTTTTTTCCATTATCCTACCAAAAAATGCTTAGATTACTGTCTTCAGATCTTTTAATTATTTTCCAGTATTTTTTATTATTTTCTCCTCTCCAGTATTTCACCACCCCATTCACTTTCAGATGCTACTAGTTCATCAAATGTTTCTAAGACTTTTTATAATATTCTATACATATTGCCATAACAAATTATTCAGAGCAACTGGACGGAAACCAGAAGATCCATGGTTCAAATCCCAGCTAAGGCATTTGATTTTTCAGTCTGACTCTAACTCTCCAAATTCTGTCCACAGCTGGTGTGGAAGAAACAATTCAAATTATTTTTGTCTAGATTCAGGATCCTAAACCAACATTTCAGTGCTCTTTCTTTAATCATACCCTTCCTTGGCACTCTTCCTGTCTGCACTATTACTTTTGCCAGTGCACTTGGTAAACCCAATACTTCTCTACAAAACACCCTATGGACCATATCTATGGGTTCCTCCTCCATTCAACTGTCCCCATAGCTCTAATCCTTACATTGATTTTGGTTCCACCACCATATTATACAATTTTTTATAATCGCTTAAATCTAATGTTCGGTACCCTGCACTTACAGCTTCTAATTACTGGCATTACCCCTTTCCTTTTATCATTACTAGTTTCTATTGTTTTCCCCACCTCCCTCGGCAACCTACATCTATTTTAACCCCTAAGTAAATACATTCTCATACTACTTTATATTCCTTACTCGTTTTCTTCCATTTCTCATATTTACCCAAATTTTGCTTCCTTCATAAACACATCTATGTTGTGTATCATAGGTTCCATTCATTACAGTGTTTATTTACCTTCTGAAGTGCTTGATTCAACCCATTAACTGTAAATAACCCTACTACCAAACCAGCAGTAAACAGTAGCCCAGGATTGGCTATATTGTTTATTATATTTATTGCAGGCATACAGCTAATGCTTATCCCAAATAAAATGCTATCAATAAATAGATTAAAGGGGTGGAAGTGTGTCTGCTTTGACAAGCAAGTTTCTTGTGACTAGTATTGGTATACTACTAGAAGTATCAAAATGGGGAATTTGGTTATGATTGACTGGTCATTTGTTTTCTGTTCCTGATCCTCTACCAACATGTAACCATATAAAAGATTGTTGATGTAATGGCAAATCTACTATCTGTAACTCAAGTATTACATACATATGACTATGCATTATTAGAATATTGTGTGATTACAATACAGTAAATGAATATAGGTATAACATAACTTTTCTCTGTGGGGCCACACATTTAGCAAATACGTAACTAAAATGGCTTTGGCATAACAAATTTGGCTTCAGTTTATTAACCACTGCTAAAAAGCAAGCTTCTCTATTCATTAATAAAACAGTATATTTATACACATAACAGTTTCCATAAAATTGTACTTTGCAGATTCTAATGTGAAACACTGCCTTTGTGTTTTTCAACACTTTAATGTTTGAGCTTAGCTACAAATTCTGCCATTTTCCAGCAACTGCCAGGGATGCTCGAAAAACTTGTCCTCTCTTAGTAGTTAACATAAATCTTAATCCAGTGCAGCTTAATAAATAACCAAACTCTTAAGTTATAATTTATTTCATCTTTTCAAGTTACGTACTTCATACATATACAGTTACTTCTTACAGTTGCTGAATTTGGTATCATATACAGTTAACACCCAGGTTATGTAGATGTACCTTTCCATCTATTTGTACATTTTTATACCCTATCTACTTAATCTGTTTGTCTCTTTTCTAAGTTACAACCTCATCAGGTTTATTATTAAGATCCTCTCTTTCTTCGGCAATTTTCCTCCTCCATTTCTCTCATACTTTCCCTATATAATTACGTAGTTGTTTCAGAAATTCTTTTTTAGTGTTTCCAAAAAGTACAATGTCTCACAGTTTTATTCCATATTTTCTCTCTCCCCATTTTAGTTTCTTGGCACTCAATTATATAGTGTAAATTGTTATCGACATTGCCACAGTTTATCTACTTTTAGACCTTTTAATAACTTTGTTCCTGTTTTTGCCATGCCAGACCCTCTCTTTCCATTTTTTCACAGACATCAATGTATTTTTCTTTTCCCCATACTTTCTTAACATTCCTATATAATATTAAAGTATCTTATCCCTTAAGCCGCCTATTATTTCTTGTTCTTCTATATTGTCTATCCTAGCTTTCACTTTATTCCATAGTTTTTGTCCCCCTATTGTATGTTGATTGGCTAGCTTGCCCAGTCCAACTTCTCTTACAATTCCTTTAATTGATATATCCAATTTTTTCCCTATTTTGTTGATTCTTGTGTCCTAAAACAGTCTTTTGACAACATTTCTTCCCTCTAGTACTTGGATCCTGTTTCAGCATTTCACTGCCCATTTGACTACTGCTCCCTTCTTCCCAGCTCTTCCCAATTCAACTGATGCTATCCCATTAGGAGCTACTCTTGGTAATCCCAAAATAATTTTGCAAAAGGACCTATGAATTTGATCTATATATTCCCACCTTTTTTCAGTCCCCCAAATCTCTATTCCACGATTCATTCTTGGTTCCACTTTTGCTGTGAATATTCCCTCTAGCCAGTTTACTCTCATATTTGGTATAGCTCCAAGTTATAAACTATCACATTTGATCTCACTATATAAGTTGTGATTTAATGTGAGAGATTTAACAAGACCTTTGATGGAGGCACTATCAAAGCACTCACAATCAGGGAATCTCCTCCATGCCTAACACTTGGCATGTTGCACTAGGACAGCCATGGGGAGACTTGAAGGGAGAAAAAGATAATAGTTCACCCACTCCACAGGTTGCCAACCAGACCTCAACAGAAGGTTGACATGCCCTCTGTTCACTTGCATCTAGGGGTGTGCAAAACTAATGACAGCATGACACTGTGCACAACATGCCTATAATACATAATTCAAAGCTTAAAGTAAAATAGTAGTTCTATTAACTAAATTTGAATAAACCATACTCATAGCAATGTTATATGGATTATTACATTCTTCTTAGTTACATGTTGCAGAAGGTCTGCCTTTTTTGTTTACTGACAAACGTTATCTATATTAGGTACTCTGTTCATACAGAGATTAAAGCTGACAAAAGATCATCTTTGAGGTGAGTACATGCAGTATTTTTAAACCAATGTTTTGAAATATTTTTAGAGATGCAATTTTGGGCAAATTTATTTATATTTTTTTTATTTATTTTTTTTTTTACAACTGGAATAACGTGATATTCTCAGATGAGGTAACATTTTCTTTCACACATATGGGAAAGGTGAATGTCTGTCATCCAAAAGTTCTTGATATGATGCAAAATCTTGGTTTCACAATATTCTATCAAGGTCAAGTATTTATATTGTGTTGGGGCTGGATATCAAGGGATGGTTCTAGGCGTGCTGTGACAGCTTGACAATACACTTAACTGTGTGCAGTACACAGTAATACTCGATAATATTTTGATTCCCATGAGGATGAGATATCCTGATGGAATTGTTGAATTGGTAAAGGCTAATCATCCTGTCCACACGGCTTGAAAGGTTTCAAATAGGTTTTTCAGGGTGGTAGGATGCGAGAATGTGTGGGTTGAGGTAGAAATTGCACTCCAATTTACCCATAAATGGGCGAAGGACAAAAGATGGTTTCTAGGCACAAATTCAAGAAGCCTGGGTTCTTGTAGCTTCTTGTCCACATTACTGCAGGCATTTAATTTTGTCTATACCCCAAAGATTGAGAGTGGTTAAACGGGCTGTGGGTTCATACACCCGATATTATGTTTATTTTCTGTGTTTTAGTTTTAGAAGATAATAGTTTATTTACACACTTTTTTTAGTTGTTTAACATTGTGTTAGTAGAATTATGTTTTTGTATGCATAGATAGGCTCATAACTTCAAATGCCAAAGTTATATAAATGCAATAATATGTTCTACTTATCCAGTCATAAAATTAACAAACATAAAAAAAAAAATCTGATGTGTTCCATTGACATGACTTTCTGTAAATCTCTGTAACAAATTATTGTTAATAAGGTAATATTTCCACTACTAGCTACAGTAGTAGAGAAATTAAAAAAACAAATTTTAATCTTGGTATTGAAAGCTACTGAAGCAGTGTATTTGTAATTAACTTTGAAACATGTAATGTTGGTAAAGTTTACATCTCAAAACTTTGTTTCATGTTTCAGTGACTGCCCTCCTTTGTCTGTGGCTGGAAATAATGTGAACAAGGAGTCAGGATATTTACCTCCTCATCAAGGTTATCCAAAGCCACCACTTGGTGCTCAGCTAAGCCCCACTGCTCAAGGGCACCCTGTCTTTACAGCAGATCCTGTGACTGGTGCTGGTATACAGGAACGACGGCAGGTTTCACCCCCTTTGCATATCAACGTTTGTGGACAGGTAAGTTGTCAAGTGTTGAGAATAATATGCACTAAAATAAAAAAATATGCAAGTAGATATGCACTCTGAAATATCAAAATATGAGGGTCACTCTAAACCAGCAACAAAGAATTGTGATAAGCCAATATAGTTCTTCCTAGCTTTAGATTGAAGTTCAGATAGCATAAGCAGATGTTGCTATGTCAGAACTATAATCGGAGAGAAGTTACCATGTGATTGACTTTCCGGCAGACACGTGGCTGTGCTGGTATGCTCCTGTTTTATTTATTTGATTTCCAGCTGCAGCGGCACACTTTTACAACTTTTTCCACTGCTTCCTCGAAAATGCCTTTTTCTTTCCATGCATTATCTATCACGCTTCTGCTAAGTTGAACTCTTTTCCACATTTCTCATATATTCCTTTCAAAATTGGGTCCTGTACTTCACTAAACATAAAAGTTTTATTATTTTGGCTAATGTAACCTCAACTTGTTTATCATGGCTGTAAGACATTTTCAAATCACGGTGTCACTTGTAGTTCTAGGATGAAAACGAGCAATATAACCCACCTGGGTAGTGCGATGGTAGCGTGTCTGCCTCACTTTCAATAGGTCGCAAGTTCCAATTTCGCTTAGGGCTAGGTACCCGGATAAGGTTTTTTCAGAGTTTTCCCTTATCCTAAGAAGATGGATGTCGAGTAACTAAGCTCCATGAGCCCTGATATCTTTTGAGCATCATTTTGCCGATTTCATTCAAAGATGTTAAGCTACCAAAAAGAGAGAGAAAGCAATGTCCGCAATATAGAAAAGTTAGTACCAATTATAAATGTAAATCCTCACAGACTCACTGTGTGTAACACATCCAAACTTTTCACTGAATGAAATCAATCAAACCATCAGCTTAATCATGCACGTGTAAATTTCCACTGAACCCATGGTTATTGAAATACAATGACATGATGTCTCTGCTGGTAATGCAAACTTATACTATGATTGGTCAGCAACATGCCGGTCACTGCCAGTAGACAACACACCCCACAAGTGTCAATCACAAGGAAATTTCTCATCGATCTTAGACTGGATCTCCAGCAAGAACATTTCCTTACTATGATTTTGTATGACTTTTAATGTCAGTTTAGGAGTGATAGAATGCCTTGGAAGACTGCATCGTGCATTTGGGAATCCTTGCCCTTTACAATCCAGCTTTTATTGATAGTTTGCAGAGTTTAGAACAGGAAGAGATTTGCTCAAAAATGAAGATTGCACAGGATGGCCAGCTTCAACAACAAATAAAAATGAGATGAAAGTAGAAAATGTTGCAGGAAAAGATAATTGCACATATTATCAGATTCAATAAGCTCTTAAAATTTGGTCAGCAGCAGTGAGAACTATCCTTAAAGGAAATCTTCATGTCAGGAAGGTTTGGAGTTGTTGGATCCCTGACCACCTCACAGCAGAAACAGGCTGCGTGCAATAGTGCCAGATAGGGGAAGGCCCAAAACATTTAAGCTGAATATTAGATAATTTATTTTAGCTTTTCAATTTACAAACATCAAACATATATTGCAACTTTCTTGGAGTTGCTGAATTTGTTATCATATGCCGTTAATACCCTGGTTATTTATGTATATGTGCATTTCCCTCTATTTGTACATGTTTATACCCTTCCAACTTAATAAGTGCAATATCTCTGCTGATAGCTGGATATACCAATATGATCTGTAAGCCAAGTGACAGTTATCCATCTGGGTCTTCCCAAGAGAGGGTCCCCCAACAAAAATGAGACTAGCAAGTAACTGATCAGTTCTTTCTTCTTAGCTAGCAGTCATATTGTAACAATTCCATTTCAGGTAAAAAAGACTGTCAGTGCCAGATAGTATACCTTAAATTATCTCCTGCAAGTCTTCAATGAACTGGGAAAGTGCTCTTAGACTAAACTCGGAGTGGTCCCTGACAGTTGCCTTACCTCATGGCCGCTCTATCACATTGGTGCCATTTCGTCCCCTCCACAGCTGCAGCAGGACAATAAGCCATTTTCAAAAAAACTGAAACACTAGCACAATAGCACACAGCACAACAAAGCATTGCAGTATGTAAAAGAATCTTTAGCGAAGCAAAATAAGGCAGTAGAAGCGAATGCTCATGCCAACTGAAACTACATTGAGGAATGTTTGTTACATCTTGCAACAAGAATGACATCATTGCTTACGTAGCATGACGCTATAGGCAGACACACCTCTTATCAGCTGAGACATGTGCTTGCTGTCAGGGATCACTATGGATCTCCCCGAGTTTAGTCTTAGTAACAGTGATTCTACCCACACTGAACAGGAAACGACTCAATTTCTGCAGGAGTCAAATAATTGTGGCATCCTCCCTACAATCTAGATCTGACCCATATGACTTTCATCTATTCATCAAAATAAATGAAAAATTTCTGGATATAATTTGAAACACCTGAAATTCCTTAAAGTTATTCTTGTTGGTGAAAGTTTCTTTTTAGACAACTGATAATTGATAAATAGCTTTATTAATAAAACTATGGCATATAAAAACTACTTCCTCTACTTAGTAAGTAGGGGAAGTATTCAATTCCACCCAAAAATTTGATGTAATGATTTCTTCAGAAATGTTTTTAGGACCCTGATTCCAAAAATATGCATTTATTTTAGAAAAAGGTATATCTGAGTGTGCAGTCATGCAAAAGAGAGAGAGAGAATAGATTACCTCAAAAACAAAAAGATTGTGAAATAGCAACTTGGTATTTGATTTCTATTTCTCTCAAGGATGTGACAAAGATTTTCAAGAAAATCCCTCACCCCAAATTACCCTTTACATAGAACATTTTTGAACATTTTGATTTTCTCAATAATGGCTAACAATTTTGATTATAATGTGGCTATACAGGGAGAACCATATTTTAAAGTTAGAGAACAGCGACCAACCCTTAAAACATTTTGACTACTGCTTTATTGTGTATTCCCTTCTAGCTATAAAGAATTAAATATAAGACTATTTCTGTTATGTTTATCTTGGATAGCATGAGGTACATAGAAGAATAAACTTTTCTAGGAATAGTTTGTTGCAGTAAAGGTAGAGAAAGTGGTGTGAATGAAACATATCAGAATTTCTAGTTCAGGTTTATTCCTCATGCCCTTAAAAAAATATACCTGTGAGCAGAAAATATCCTTTCAGTATCACATGAAGTAATGATAAAATTAAAAATTGTGCAGAAAGCTATGTTAAATGTCCACATCATCATCAGAAGCTTGACCAAATCTGCTATCATCTCTTAACTTCCCAAATCCATTGTTCCTTTTAAAGATATTTGCTATGACTCAAAATGTTACTCCATTTTAAAAAAAAATTATAAATATGCACTAAATATGCTCTTACTATTGTATATGCCTAAATCTGCATGAGCAAATATGCTTCTTTAAATATCTTCAAGTACTGGAAGTTGATAAGTATTGTTGAAATCAATTAAAAATAAAAACAAACTTGAGTTTTTAAATTTCCTGGAACATGTTTCAGAGGCTAGTTTCCTCAGTTATCAACAGAACATTGACTGATCGTTGGTGGTGAAGCTGGTCCATCCATAGACTGCTCTGGTAGTGGTTCTAGGAACTTGTACAATGGGCCCCTCTGGGAAATATCAAATTTAGGGTATGGGAAATATTGAAGTTTTTGGTGGGTAGATTTTCTTCAAAATTAAATATTTTTCAAACATTTTGATTTTCTCAAAATTGCTCATAATAATTTTTATTGAAATACCATGTTTAATCCTCTAATCCTGAACATTGAATATTTTTGAAAATTTTGATTTTCTCCAAAATGGCTCTCGATGATTTTGATTAAGATATATGTTTTAAGATTTTTCTTGACAATTGATATCTATATATTAAATTTTCTAAGAATAGCCTCTGAAGTCCTCTTCATTCTGATGATTGCATAATTGATAAACCAATAGAGATAGGCAAAATCTCATTACAAAAACAATGTAGATCTCATTAAAAACACAGTTTGTCGTACTTTTTTCACTGTTTAGTTAAGTGTTAAAGAATATTTATTGTTATTGGTTTACATTTTTTAATACTTATACTTTTCAAAAATGAAACTTTTATTTATTTATATATATATATACTGATATAAAACATGTTACAAGTAAATAAGCAAATTTGAAATAGTGTTCATGAATAATATTTATGTTGCAGGAAAACACTTTACGAGGAGCATCCTTACTAAGTTTAAGCCCTAGCATTGGCACCAACACAATGGATGGAAGTATAGGTTTAGAATTCTCCCCACTTCGTAATGCTGCAGGTAAGTTTACATTTTGATAATTTTGCAATATTTTGAATTACTGGTACAGAATCCTTAAATTAGACAAAAGTAATGATTTTGAGAAACATTAGAATGTCAAGAGTTTAAGAAATAGTGGATTGGCAAACAGTCTTTGAAAAAACTTGGAAAGTAATGGTTAGAAGAGGTATGGAGGACAAGCAAAATAACAAATGGGTTCTGGAAGGCTGCAAAGAAAAGATTTGAGGGCTTAGAAATACTCTTTAGCACAGCAGTAGATAAAAGTTCCTTGACGTTCTATTTGCAGATAAAAAAGGTTATGGGAAAGGGAAACACACATAAACAAAGATGATAAAGATGAATGAGAGGGCATTGCATGGTTGAGGACTGGTATATGGATATTGAAAGGGCTTAGAAATGGTATACTGTAGAAACAATGCCCCATATGTGGTGATAGAGCACTGAGCAAATTATATTTGAGTGTAATAGAGAGAGGGGGGGGGGTGTCATCTTCCAGAACAGTGGTTTAAAATTAGCAGGAAAAATTGCATAAGAATAGTACAGATAAAATTTATATGAACCATAATATATACCTCGTCCAATATGTAAATAAATACAAATATTTTTTGTTAGATGTATAAAATATTAGTTAATATTTTTACAATAAAGGAAAGTATTAATACAATTATAGATATAAAAGTTAGAGCTTGAATTATTTATTCTAAACATAATAAGAAATCAGATCAGTTTTTAAATTAGGTGAAAACGAAGTGGATCTGGACCATGAAAAGAGAAAACATATATAGTATGTACAGTACAGTGTATATTTTAATAATCAAAAAATTGTAGAGTGTAAATAGAATAATACTGGCAAAGTGCCTGGGTTGAATGCCATGTCATATTCAAATGTAATTTGCTCTGCAAGAAATAAATTAAACAAAGGAAAGTTTAATAACTAAATAAAAAGCATTTCAAAATTTTATTGCACACACATTATCTTTCAGTTGATTCTGAGCAGAAGATTTAATTTAATTTCATCAGATATTTATTGTTGTTAGGAGTCTTCAATCCTTGGATTGGTTTGCAGCGACTCTCCATTCAGATCTTCTCTCTGCTTTATTATATTATATTTATGATATTATTTATTTATTTTATATGCTGCAAATGTAAACATTTTGTCATTTTATTGATGTTCATTTGTATTATCCTGAAAGAATCAAAGGTAATGTTATGATATTTCAGAACTGCGACTAAGTCCGGTACAAATCCAGCATTCACCTAGTTTCTACCATTCCTCAAGTCCAGATGATGGTCACAAGGTATGTGTGTTTATCTTCTGTAAACATTGTTATGTAACTGGCTGGCATTGACTCTGCTTAGTAAACATTTTACTGTGTGGCTGTGAACATATTCAAGGCAGGAATGTGATGTTAGCTTTCACTGGCTTATGCTAGTAGTATCATTAAGTTTTATAATCAAAGAAACATTGAAGAAGCTCTTCTTAAGGGGAGTCGAAAGAGATTTTTGTAATTTTTTTCCATTTTAATGCTTTAATTGCATATGAATATTTCAAATCTCCTGCTTATTTTGAGGTAACTTTCATAAAGGTACACTAATTACAAATGGTTTAAAAATATTGTTGAAAATAATCCTGCATGGTTGCTTTTTAGAACATTTTGGCACACTCACTTGGTAAAATATCAATGACTTTGTAAATATTAGTGTTAAAGAAGATATTTTTTTTATTTTGATTGGAAAGTTTTACTTTAGCTATTGGCAGCATTGGCAACCAGCTTATATTGCCTTCATGTGAGAGTTTCGAAGTACTGCAAAGTTGTTTGGAAAGTTAGGTTACTTTTTTTTTTACAAAGCAATTTCTGAAGAAATACAATTTTCTGTTCAAATGCCCCCATTATCTTGGTAACCAATTGACAGAAAGGAATGCAATTTTTAACACACATTATTTTAACAAAAAAAGGTTTTATGTACACACATGGTTGTCATTTTCTTTTTATTTTTTTTCTTTTTTTTTTTTTTTCTTTTTTTTTAAATTTAAAAATAAGTTTTCAATAAAATTTTTAGAGCTTTATTAAAAAAAAATCATATCCCCTAATGAACAGAAGTATTCTATTTTTCATCAATCAACTGTAAAGGTTGAAAAATTTAGCTCATTATCTTTAATAGTTGCTGAGATAATGGGTCAAACTTTGTTGGCAAGATAGGGCATTTATATCAGTTATTTTCAAATGTATTCTGAGATTCTTGGTTAAATTTTTAAAGCTTTTAAAGGAATTGAGAAAAGTGGGTCCGACGCTGAAAGGCAGAAGGGGAAGGTGAACAGAAAAGTGTTTATAAAATACACACGGTGGAAGTGACCTATGATAATCTTGGAGCACTTTATTTTGATTGTTTTTCCCTGAATAAATTTCTACTATAAAGCTTTTCATTATTGAGATAATTACTATTTTAGTTTGCACAATATTGCAACTTAGTAAATTCAACAGGCACTTTACATTTGACAAGTTAACTTTCAGTTCTTCAGCCTCTGTTGCTATGGCAACAAACAGAAAGCTTCACATATTATTTTACATAATCTAAATTCATATGGAATATGGAAATGAGGAAGTATTCACAATGTTATGCAAATTATTAATATAGAGGTAAACAAAAGCTGGAAAAAACCAAGTTACAAGATTAAGCTTCCTTCTTAGTGAATTATAAAACTCTGAATACTTCAAGTAGGTCAAGAACAGAAAATCAATAAGTACTTCTTTTAATATTCCCAAAACACTACAATGGCATACCTAATAGTGCCAGCTATTCCATAGCTGCTGCTGCTTCCAGAAGCTCCATCCACCTATTGAAGAATTTCTTCTTGTAGTACACCATTTCTTTGACCTGCTCCTTCAACATGAGAAGGTATGCTTCCTGTATCTAGAACTCTCTGACAGAAGTAAATAGATGTGTAATGTATGTGGTGGTCATCTATTTGGAAATCTTTCTTGATAAATTCTTGCTGTAGATGCCACATTACAATGTGTTTCACCATAAATTAATAGCATTTCAAGATAACGGGCATTGGTAAAATGAGCCATTTTGATCCACTGTTTCAAAAATAAGCCACCAATGCAATAAACAAATAGTTGAAGTTTCTATCTTACAGTGTAGTCACGTTAAGTTGTCTTCATGGCTAACAGTATAGAGTCAATTGAGACAAATTTCAAAAGACTGTGAATTGAGTCAATTTTTATGAAAGGGTATTTTAGAATGGTGATACATATGAATGCAATAATTGAGTTTGGTTTGTAACCCTTTAAATATCACTTACGTATAGTTTTATCAGACTAGTTTTGAAGTCATGTGAGTTTCATTATCAACAGTTTCCAATTGAGTTCAAAAATGAAGCCCACATCGCTTCGAAATCGATCTGGTAAGACAATACATAAGTGATACTTAGTGTTACAAATCCAACTCAACTATTTTGGACTGAATTGTTTCAATTGGAAATTATTTAAACATGCAGAAAATACTTACCTTCAAAAATCTATAGTTTTTGAAAAAATAATTAAATTTAGTAAAATATTCATTTAAAATAGTGTATATTAAACAGTTATTACAGTTTTCTCAAAAACTACTTTAAAATAGCAAAACTCACTGAGAACTGTGCTCTATTCATCACAAAAAGTCGTCCTGTTAAAGGATGATATAGATCAGCTTCCTTACTGTATGCAGTAGTTTATATCAATGTATGAAATGGACTGCTCCAGTTATTGAAATTAATTAGCGAGCTGATTTTTTTAACACTCCATCACTTACTACTCTTGAAATGTTACTGAAGCCAATATACACCATTGACAATTTCCGCTCGACTGCCGGCATTATCTGTCATAGTGCCTGACCTTGTCCCTGGTGGTGGTTCTTCCAGTAATGTCTTTATTGTTGATGTAAATAATTTTATTTTTGAAATTTTGAAGCCTAATTTCTATTTTCAGAGTGAAAGTCCATCACGCAAGCGTCGAAGAGTCTCACGTGGAGGACATCATCAAATTTTGGAGCTATCAGCACCAGCTCCTACGCCACCACCTCACAATCGTAGTCCATGGGATCATCGGCGTTCTCCTCGACATCAGGCCTCTACACGTAATAGGGGGAGGTGAGTACATCTGCATACTTTCCTGAAGTTTCAGTAGTATTTTGTAATATTTCCCTATCAGTAAGCTGTGAGAGAGACCTGTGTCCCTGTTTTCAATATGTCTGGTTACTTTGTCATGTAATAATTATACTTTATCATAAGTAATTAGGAAGAGATTTATTTTATTTATATTTTAACATGTCCTGGAATGTCATTTGTCATTTACCTCATGTAAAGCATTTGTAATATCATGGAATAGGAAATCTGATATAAATAAAATTATAGATAAAAACTGTAAGACATAGGGACAACATTTAGAAAAAGTCAAAAATAAATGGAAATGGATTATTAACAGGGAAGAGCTATAGTTCAGGAACATTTAGTTGTAGTGGTAGTTATAGTAATAGTAATATGTTCTTCTTGTGTAAGTTAAACTGGACTGCCCACCGAAAAACTGGCCTGGCCAAATTCTAATGGGCAGCACAAGATATGTTTTGTACATATATGTATTTCTTAGTGCTTCAATAAAACTTAAAAGTGAACTAAAAAAAAAATCTGATGTGTTCCATTCACATGACTTTCTCTACATCTCTGCAACAAATTAGTTTTAAAAAGCTCATGCTTCTATTTACTTCATGCTAATCGACAAAAAATTAGCAGAAATAGTCTTTTTACTTGCTTCTGTGTAAGCAGAAGGGAAGTAAGGGAGTAGCATAGGTTAAAGTGATAGTCAAAAGCTGGTTGCTATGTGACTGAAGTTCCTTTGTTTGTATGGCCAGGAGTTGACAAATTTCTGTATGAGGAAAGTTAAGCTTTTCGAGCCTGAAAACAAAAAGAAAGAATATCTAAAAAACGATCGACTCCACGAAAAAAATGTATACAACATAAATTGTGTGTTTTAATATGCTCTACATTTTTTGTGTGGTAAGTTTTTGTCTATCTCTTACGGTTTAGCAGTTATGCAAAATTCCATAAAATTCACTCAGAATGAAGTAGTCTTTAGAGGCTATTCCCAGAAAATTCAAAATGTACATTTTATTTGTCAGGTAAATATCTTTAATATACGATATTTTAATCAAAATCGTTAGCAATTTTGTAGTAAATCAAAATTTTTGAAAAAAGTTCCATGTAAAGGGTAGTTTTGGGTGGGGAGATTTTTTTTCAAAATCTTTGTGTCGCCTCCCTAGAAAATACTAAACTTAAATACCAAGTTTGGTATTTTACCGACTTTTCGTTTTTGAGTTATCGTGTTCACGGACACACACACACCTTTTTGTGAAAATGCTTTTTTTTGATACAGGGGACCCTAAAACATATATTTTCGGTGAAATTTTGGTATCAAATTTTTTGGTGGAGTGCAATACCTTCTCTATACACTATTTATGTAGTACGTGTAGAGAAAGTAATAATATCATGAGTAATATAATTGCATCAATATGTGTGTGGCAGACTCCGGACAAATTGAATGAATTAATTTATTCATTTTAATGTGCAATTTATTTACAAGCTTAATGCAACATTTTACAATATTTCCTCAACTAAACTCCTTTGCAAATATTTTTTTTGATTGACCATACCTTTATGTGCAACTCAGTTTCCTCGGGTCTCCCGTCTTGTAGCTCACTGACTAGCCCTTTTACCACTTTAGTCCCCAGCAGTCATTCTTCTTCGCTTACCCCAAGATGTCCTTTCCTTGTGTCCCTTAATTTTCTAATCCATTTCTCTTTTACTTTCCTAAATAGTTTCCCATAGTTCTAATTTTCTTTCTTCTTTTCCCCAGCATTTTTATAGTTAAATACCATTTTTCTGTCCATGATGAAATACTGGTGGTATAAGTCAGGTGCGATATGAGTGAAATTGGTGAAGCAAGAAACTAAACCATTGCAGAGCAAATGGGTGGGGCATCAGAAGTGCAGTTACATAAAAGAAAAGATGCGCAGTTACTAATGAGGCTGAGATGCAAATGTTATATTTTATTCATTTTGAAAAAAATGCAACAATACTTCTACAAAGTTTGGGAACAGATTTCTTACATCAAAACAAAAAAAATGTTCATATAAACACATGTCCCAAAACCCTTCGTTATATAGTTATTGGGGTTGAAAATGCTATTAATCAAAACCTTTTAAAGTCGCACGTTATTTTATTTATTATGTCATCTTGTTAGGATGTGTTCCGCACAAACACCACTTACAGCAAATGATCCACATGTCCTCTTGCATCTAGACTTGCATGCACTCATCAAAACATGGAATGTCAAAAAGTTTGTCGGTGTCGTGTTATTTCACAGGCTTACATGACATGTAGATTAAAAAAGTTCCTTCATATGTGATGTCTGCTGCATAAACCAAAGGTTTAAGGTGCCCCCAAAAGATAAAAAGCCAAATGATTGAGGTCGGGGGAACGTGCAGGCATGAAACTGGTCCCCACTATCTCTCCTTGTGTCATACTAGATACCAGCCAGTGCATCTCGAACAGAGAGACTAAAATGCTAGAGCATCACTAGGGACACTCAAATTTCTTGAATAAAATTCAGCTACATTTTTGAGTAATAAGTAAAAAAGTCTTGAGTGATAAGGTAAAATTCTTGGGTGGGAAAGGAAAATTCTTGGATATGGAAGGTCGTATAGAAATAAAATTGAAATATTTTTATATTCTATAATGTTATACCAAAATGATGATTACCTGCAAAAATATGAATCAACACACAATTACTTTATCCAACAATGGAATATAAAAAAGATTATAAAAAAAGCTATTGCAAACACAGCAGATCTTGAAGTCCAGATGGGCTAAATTGGCATTATTACTAAATGGGAAGGAATACACTAAAATCCCAGCAGACCAAATCCAAAAGTGCATTAAATCAGTAAATGAATGTCTTAAGAACAGTAAAATAATACCCACCAATAAACAACACACAATCAAAATGTATAACCCCAAATTAGCACTAATATATGGCCTACCAAAAATGCACAAACCTAGCAACAGCATGAGAGACATCATAAGCAACATCAAGCCCCACATACAAGCTAGCAAATTGGCTCTTAAAATATTACTAGCTTTTGAAACTTGCTGCCTGAGGAACTCATTTAACCTTTTTGAGAAAACTAAAAATGTTCACTTAGCTCCTATTGGCACTCTAGCATCCTTTGATGTTAAAGCTCTTTTTCCTAGTATTCCAAAAGACAAATTACTCACACAATTCAAAAGTGATTGGAATCCATAAACGCTACTGCTCAAGATATACAGGAACTTGTCCATCTTATGCAAATTTGCATAGACCAATCCTTTTAACAATCAATGGGGAATTCTACCACCAAAATACAGCTTTAGCCATGGGAAGTTCCTTATTCCCTTTGCTTGCCAATTTATACACAACTTCTTTTGAAATTGAGAAATGCTTTCCCACAATTTTCAAGTTCTGCGTCCAATATGTAGACATGTTTTTGCCATAATACACAAACCCACATGGAAGACACTCTGAAACTTTACAGTTTACAGGAGCCATCCATCCAATTCACCATTCAAACAGAAAAGGACAACATATTTTCTTTTTTAGACCTGAAAATCATAAAAAATGATGACAAACTAAAATTCAACATTTGTCACAAACCCACACACAATGACTATATAAAACATATGGTCAAATCTCAAATCATACAAGGAAGCAGCCTACAATACCATAGTAAATAGATTTATCAAAATTTCAATGAGCAAAAATGAATATTTAGAAGAATACCAGCGTATAATAGGCACACAATGATGGATTCAACAAAGTAATGGTGGACAGTAAGCAGTAAAAATCCTCTTATAATCATACAAAATAAACCACATCCCAGCAGTACACAAGTCAGAGGTTTACAAAATTAACTGTTCAGATTGAGACAAAATCTACATAGGTAAAACAAAGAGAAGCATTACTACCAGGTTCAAAGAACATTGGAGAAATGTAAGATACAAGCAAACAGAAAAATCAGTAGTGATGGAAAACCTAAAAGCAATTACCTCCTACCAGCGTGTTATTTGTATGCAACGGTAGCTCTATCTGTGCTTCGTATCTGCAAGAGTGCACTTACATGGCCATAAACATGATCCGTATGCCTGCTAGAATGCAGGCATGTTTGAAATGTTACACACTGCAGCTCGCGAAATACATATCACCACCAAACTAAGGCAGTGATATTGTGTTATACACCCAGTGTACAATACCGCGTTATAAACCACAATAAATCTGAAATATGAGAATGTTATAAAATTATGTAAAACACATCATAACTGAACAAAATAAGTAGGTTAATGTGAATAAGAGAAAAAGAATGTAACAAAACATAAGATATTGCACTATAACTTGATATTACGGATGATGTTCTGATTTCAGAAAACATGTGCTTTAAAAAGGAAGTAAACTGGCATTTATATTCATTAGGTACAGTATCCCTTTACCTCTTTATACCCATGTTTCAAACTCAAAGTAACAAAATAGAAGTACCTGTCACAGGAATGAAGTAGATAATGTCAAAAAACTGGAAATGACATACTCTTGCTCCTTTTGAACATTCAGCCGCCTTGAACATTGTTACTTATGTGCTTTTGCTGCATCCATGTGTTTCTGGTTAGCAATGTGGTTTTTTACACCATCAGAAGTTTCCCATGGAGTTCTTTTATTGCAAAAACTACAAAGCATTATTTCCCCAGACCTCTTCATTCCATCCTGCAAGAACTGCTTTATTTGCTCATCTAAGCTCACTTTTGGTGGCAAGCTGAACGATGTTCTTACAAATTTTTGTGCCAATGCTACTGCTACTTAAAAGGAACTGAACTTGTAGTTAACAGGAACCAGGAAGGCATACAAGAGATGCTTACGAAAGTAAAAGAATGTGTATGTGCGCATAGTGCATAATGGATATCAGCTCCCCATCTTGCTGGTTCACCGGGTTCACTGGTCTGCTGGTACTACAGTTTGCAGCTGTTATCAACCGAACGCAGACAACATTCCTAACATGTGTGCTAGCAAACTCATATAGTACGTATTAAAGCTGGGAACAAAAAATGCTAACTAAAATTGGATAGTGGCTTGAATGTATATTATATGCAATAAATTTCTCAATTAAACCTAAAAATTTGTGTATATAGAGTAGGAATTTCAAAATTTTGCATGTAGACGCTTTTTCAAAACACGTTTAAAATAATCACATTTGCTTTTTATGCATTTCTTCTGTCATTTTAAGCAGTTTTAAATTTTCGCAAGTCACAAAATTTGAGTGTCCCTAAGCATCACACATAAACCACATGTTTCTTCTTATTTACAAAGGCACATTTTCTAATAAGTTCTGAATGTTCTGGATGTTCTGAATGAAGTCCCTGTAGACAGCACTTGAAAGGTGTGCTGGGGGAAAGTATTGCACATCTGATAAATGTTACAAGTAACCATGGCAACACCAGGCCAACTCTGCAGGGTAAAATGTGTCGGAGCCTTCTATGAATGAGTGCACACATGTAGTTAGTTATGTTGGACCCAGAAAGCCATTGAAGGTGACATTCATTAATAAATTAATAACGCAAAAACGAAACATTTTAGAGCATGTGTTTATATGAATATATTTCCTTGTTTTGATGTCAGGAATCCATCACCAAATATAAAAATATTTCTGAATGTCCCTGTATACTCACTACTGCCTTGCTGTTCACTTCTCTCCATGCATTGTCAACAAAGCAGAGACAGCCTCCTCTAAGTACACTCATTCTCTGGCCAACTAGTACACACAGGATTGTAGGAGTTTTAAACTTACATATTTTTCTTTGGTGTGCTACGTAATGTTGAATTGTAATTTAAATTCCAAGAAAAACCGTGGTAGTTGTTACCTATAAATTACAGGTGTTGAATGGCATTGGAACCATATTTAACTAAAATTCATCCATGAGCCGAAAAAGAAAATAGAACTCGCCACTATCCTTTACTGTTGGTTTGAATTTTGAAATGTTTACACTTTTCTTAAGTTACTGTTAGTTTTTTCTTGTGTTCACGCAAAAAACAGCATAGCATTTCAAATTCATCACATAACTATACGCTGTTTAAAAATCTGACTTGTCACTTTAGCATTCTTTATCATTCCTATACCTATACGAAAATGTGTAACTAAAGTTAGTCAGTGAATAAGAAGATATAAGAGTTACAAAAATAGTTAATAAAAACATCAAAAGAATTATAATATACATATTTATGGCTTGAGAAATAATGACAATTACTTCAGAACAACACTAAGGAGAACATTGAAAAATCATTCAATAGAAATTGTAGGAAGGGAGTTATTCAATAAATTACCAAATGAAATAAAGAACATAAACCAAACAACAGAAATGATGAAAACCATTTGAAGATGCTTAACTCAAAATGTTTTATAGTATAGAAGAATATGGGAAAGTATGTAAAATTTCTTATAAAATGTAAATGCTTAAATAGGTTGTACTGATATGTTGTTTAAATGCACTTAAAAGAGTGAAAATAAATGGTATTGAAAAGAGTAGAGGAAGTCATGTGAATGCAACATCAGATTTTGTGTTAACAGTCCTCCAATCCGAAGAGCACGGTACAGAGATTGTGGACCTGTGTGGAATCAAGATGGCTACACACTGGGAACAGCAGCGTTTCTGCCTACTCCACAGACAGGAGTGTCACCACATCAGCCAGCTGCCGTGGTGATGGATGTGAACCAAGTGCCTGTGTCCATCCCTGTGAGCCTGTCACATCACCATCACCACCATCACCATCTTTCGCTCTACTCTGGTCCTCCTCCGCCACCACATCTCCCAGCTGGAACCAGCACAACATGCCAACTTCACAGTCTGTATTCTTGTCCACAGTTCCCCCCACCAACATGTCAGGTAAGCTATTGATACAACAGATCTGACAAATATTAAATAATTATTTTATATTAAATTAAATTAATCCGACTCATTTTCAACATCACATTAATTATTTTATATTTAAGTTTTCAAGTTTAAACTCCCAATTATTGTGTGCAGATTATCCGTGCATCCCTCCGCCCCCCAAAAATTATCTTGTTTTAATGTCAACATAGATTTTTTTTCGTTTCTCCAACTTCTCTTTTACAAATTTATTTTAACTTGCTTTGTTAACACTTACATGCTGATTAACATCCAAAAAACTGAATTTGTTTTTAATTTACATGCAACAGGCAGGTCAATAACAATGGAAACTGTACTCTTGTCGTCGCATGGTGATCATTTAACAATGGATTCCCTTATTTCTGTTTTATAAAGAAACACAATACCTATGTACAGCAGTAGAATAAACTTTTGAATAAAGAAGAGTCGAAAGCAGTAGACAATGCATGTAACACGCATGCGAAACTAGTTCTGCGTAAAAGTAAGTTTTTGTGAAGCGCATGTGTGTATATTCGACTACCAATTAAAAACTAATTGCTAGCTTCACAGTGTACCACTTCCAGTATTCAAAATTATAAAGAATACATGTTGAAAAAAGCTTTTATATGTAATTTCCTATTTACATATTTATGTTGTACCTTAAAAGCATTAAATTATGGGTTTCTCGATTATTCATACTTCTCCCCCACATAACCCTGGATAATAGAGAGTATACTGTAGTTAGGATGTACATTTATTTGATTTTGTATGCTGTCTTATTACAAATGATCTTTACAAATACACATTTGAATAACAACTTTAATAACAATTATATACATGAAGATAGTATCAATGGAAAAGGAAACTCAAACAGTTCACATAAATATTGTTATTGTTACTAGATCTGTAACAAAAGAATGGCTGCTATCGAATACAAAAGGTGATTTTTTGTGCTAGACTTTCATGTTGGCCAGTCTGTTATCATTGTGCTATGTAATGTTAGGGAGAAGTTGGTGACAATGCACTCAGAGGCCCCAGTATCCTTAAGTGGTGTTCAGATTTAAAGACTTCTTTAAAAGAAAGTCAACCAGCAATCCACCATTATGCCAGGTAACTCAGCGGTCCACACTCTCCCCGACCTTTATGTTCTGCGACTTTTTTCTCTTTGTTTTTTCAAACACATTTAACCACTTTTATTGCATTAGTGCATCATCATATTGTAACAAATGGCTTTATTGACTGAACAGTTAGTTACAAATAAACTATTAAGTTCACTTGACGTAAAGACAGTCTACAGTGTGTGGTAACAAGCTGTCCATGGCTCACGCCCCACTGTGTAATCACAGTGCAGTTACTCACAATTCAGTTCAAATCACAGCACAGTGCACTAAAATCTCCCTGCTTTTATAAGGGGAAAATGATGTCAACAAGTTTTCTGGAAATTTCTCAAAGCAGAACACTCGAGAAGCATTGGAACTCATATTCCAGAAGGTTCTGGTTACTTCTGCAGTGTACTTCATGGCCTTGTTTACACACGGTCTCTAACTGCGACGTCTCAGATCCCAGCTCTTGCAGCCAATACCTCAGCGAACATGAGAGAAGGTCATTCGCATGGACGGTATTGTCACAATATGCTACAAGTATGACAGGAATTTTTACTACAAGCTATGTGTGTGTGTGTGTGTGTTGTGTGTCACAGAGAGCTCACATTGAACACGCAAGATATGATGTGGTGAAACACATGTAACACAAAACTTTTACAGTTTCCCATTACATTGATACCATTTTCATGTATCTGAATGCTTTTAAAGTTAAGTTATTAAGATTCTAATCAAAAAAATAATTTAAATAACCGTATTTAAATATTGGAGAAACTTTTAAACTTCCTGTTGACTTGAAGTTCCTTTTACTTGATGCTTCAATTGCTTTCTTTAAACCATCACTTGTAATCATTGTTACTACTAATCATCTGCAAAAAATAAGCCTGAAATATCCTTATTATTAATTGATAGACTGCTCACTAATTTGAGGGAATAGAAGCTAGTAACTGCAATGCGTAGTCGTATAATAAGTGAGTTGGTAAATGGTAACACTACATCACTGACAATTCCACTTGTATGTGTTTCAGGAACGGGGTATTGTTCCCATTATAAACAATTCTCCAACTGATCGTGCTGCTTTCATTTCCTGTCCAGGGGAGGCTGTAGATTGCTGGTGCTCTATGGTGACAGGGTGATGAATCTCCCAAGGGTGGTTGGTGGCGGTAATTCGAAATTGTTTACATAGCACCAGCAATCTACAACCTCCCCTGGACAGGAAACAAAAGTTTCACGATCAGTTGGTGAATTGTTGATAATGGGAACTATCCCAAAACATGCCCAAGTAAGTGGAATTTTCAGTGATGTAGTGTTACCATTTACCAACTCGATTATTATATTTGATAGACTGTTTTTCCCTATGTATTTCATTCAATATCATCTATGAATAAACTGAATAAGAACTGAGTCTACAATCTGCCTTAAGTTAATTGTATTTGGTACCCAGTCTGTTATTTTGTTGTTTGCAAGTCTATACACAACTTACGTCTTTGCATTAGTAAGTCTAACCTTAACCAGGGAAATCAAATGCCAGTTGTCTGAGAATTTAACTAGTTGTTTGCTACTGAAACAGAAAGTATTGTGATGTATGGACAAAAATGTGACAATACATTCAGAAAATCTTCTGGAAAACTGTTGTTAAACTTATAATGTTAGCAAACAAGACAAGAGTATTTTTAACATTTGTTGGTGAAATTGGCTCATAGATTCAACGTGCATGTTGTGTGTTAGAGATCATCATTTTTTTAAAGTTGTCTTGCATCACTATTCCAAAATTTCATTATCTTTTATAAATTCCTTTTCTGTAGTTTGGTTAGGTTCAGTGCTCCAAGCCAGAGAAATCTTTACTACTTTTACTTTCTGCTATTCTAAATTAGGACCAAAGACTGAACATTGATTGTAAATTTTCTCTTTTCAATAATAGAAAAAAAAAATCTGAGTTAATTTAAGTAAGATACGTGGAACTAAATTTTGTATGCTGAAATGAAATAACCTTTTTAATGTTTTATTCTGTAAGATGAGATAATCGTAATGAAGTTGTGTCAACCCTTCAAATCCTCAACAGAAGGAATTAAAAGGAATTTGGTGCAGATGAAGAAAATGTCAAAAGTCATGGAGGATTCTCCACAAGATAAGGCTAAATTGTATTCATACAAACTAGCATCATGTTTTTCATTTGCAAGAGGGAGTAAATTCATATTTCTGAATGTAAAAATACATATCAATCTAATATTATATGTTAGAAATATTATATATGGAAATAGAAGCATTTGAGTAGTTAAACTGCATGAAAATGTTTAAGGTATAAAATTATATTTTGAGCATATTAAATATAAAATTGTATTTTGAACATAGTAAATTCTTTGTTGACTGAGTTTTATATTATTACAAGTGAAAGATTTTTATATTAAAAAAAACACTTTTTGCACAGTTTGAATAATTATTTATCGCTGAAAGTTATATTTTATTTGCTTAAATGGGCTTAGAATTGTTGACAAGTCCATTGCAGGATCATATTAGCAACAAACTCAGAAGTGTTCTGATAATTATGCTGGTTCAAATATAAAATCAAATTCAGCATTCAAATTAATATCCACTCTTAAAATGTGCCAAAGGGCCAGCAAATTGCACAAGTAAACTGCATAGTTGAAGGAATATCAAGGCAAGACTGCCGTGACAGTGTAAGGCTTTTCTCTCTCTGTCTCTCTCTCTCTCTCTCTGTCTGTCTCTCTGTCTCTCTCTCTCTGTGTCTCTGTCTCTCTCGCTCTCCCTCCCTCTCCCTCTCTCTCTCTCTCTTCTGCACTAGAAAATTGTAAGAGCTTAAAGGACATTAGCTCCTATTGATTTTGTTACAGTGTTAGTGGCATTAGAGTTAATACCCTTGATTTGCCTGCTAGAGGTATCAGTGCTATCTAATTATGATTTGGAAGTAGGGCAATTTCATTTATAATAATTCAGTTTTTATTGTGTTACATTCCTGAACTAAGTACATTATATGTAGATTAATAGCGCTTAATGCCTTGCATAGTACCAATAATTGTTGCTTGACTGCAGTGCTTTTCACATTTACAGTATATAATTATGCATTTATTTTGATTCCTAAAGATTCAAAACAAAATCACCACTTTAAGGTTTGGTTAAATGTCATACATTTTTACTTTCTCTATACGTACTATGTGCATAGTATATAGAGACGGTATTTGATACCAAAATTTCACCAGAAATACATGTTTTTTAGAGACCTGAAACCAAAAAAAGGCATTTTTAGAAAAATGTCTGTGTGTGTGTGTTTCTATGGGTAGCATAGCTAAAAATGAAAAGTCTGTTAAATACCAAACTTGGTACTTAAGTTCAGTATATCTTCCAAAGAAGCGACAGGAAGATTTTCAAGAAAATCCCCCAACTACCCTTTACATGGAAAAATTTTGATTTTCTCAAACATGGCTCTAACAATTTTAATTAAATTGCTGTATATTAGAGATATTTATATGTAAAACAAAATGTACATCTTGAATTTTCTGGGAATAGCCTCCAAAGACCTATTTATTTTGAATGAATTTTGCATAACTGGTAAACCGTTAAGAGATACACAAAAAGTTTCTACATAAAATGTGTAAAGCTTGTTAAAACACACAATTTGTTATATGCATTTTTTTCCTGGAGTTGATTGCTTCTAAGATATTCCTTGTTATTGATTTCAGTTTTAAAATACTTGCACTTTTCTCAAATGGGAATTTGTCAACACCTGGCCACGCAAAAAATCAGATTTCTGTACCATAGCAACCATTTTAAAGCATTTGGCTGTCTGTTTAGCCTAGTGTATCACCTTATTTCCCTTCTACCTATAAGGAACTAAGTAGTAAAACCATTTCTGCTAATGTTTATCTCAATTAGCATGAAGTAGATAGAAGAATAAGCTGATTAACAATAATTTGTTACAGAGATGTAGAGAAAGTCATGTGAATGGAGTACATCAGATATTTATTCTATTAGTGTAATGTTTCACTTTTGCTTTTGGGGTAAAGTCAACAGCTAGGCAATGGCCCATAAAGACACCAATTGGTTTAGATAACATTTTTTTGACATGGTAAGTCATATCAGACAATGAATGAAATCCTTGAAATGATGCTGAACTGAGTTGATATCCATGGAGCTTATAGGTACTCGACATTAGTCTTCTAAGAATAAGGGAGTCTTGTTTGCGCAGTTCACCCTAACCGAAATTCGAACTCTGGACTCTTGAATGTGAGACAAACATGCTTTCCCCACACCATAGAGACAGGTTGTAAATTTGTGTTTAAACATAATTATAAAGTTTACTTGTTAACACCGACAATGCTGGCCACCTCCATGATATGAGGCTAGTACACATATCTCACACTCTAGAGTTTCAAGTTCAAATTTCAGTTAGGGTAAACTATCTGGTTTAGTTTCTTTCATTGGTTTTTCCTTATCCTGTAAAGAAGACTGTTAAAAAGCTCTGTGAACTATAAATTCATTTGAGAGTCAGTTCACCTGTCTTATCATTTGTCATCCAGTATAATCTACCTGGTTAAAAGACCTTTAAGCTGAGCAAAGAAGAAAAATGTATGTAGATTAAGGTTTTGAGGCTAGTCTCAAAAGTTCTCAAAACCTCTTGTTGTATTACCTATGATAAACTGCCTGTGACTCATCACATTCAGAACCACTATAACAAAAATAAACAACAGTCTCATATTTTTATTTAAAAAGGATCATCAAAATTTAATATTAAATTAATGAAAATAAATTAGTGTTTCCAAAATGTAAATGTTCTGTTGAATGGTAACTGAAAACTTTAATGAAAAGTTAACGGAGAAAAAACTTTAAATTTCTGTTCACAGCAATTTTGTTTTTATAACAGAGCCTTAGATTTTTCAGGCATTTACTGAAAGTATCTCTTATGTCGTAATGTAAGGTAATTTACATATCTTTAAATAACATTGCAAGTATTGGAAAAAATTTGCAAAAAGGTGAACATATTTTCTCTGAACAGAATAAGATATTACCATGTTTACTTTCTCTACGTGTACCATGTACACTGTATATAGAGAAGATACTGTATTGCATCCATAAATTTGATACCGAGATTTCACCATCTGTGTGTGCATGCATGCTGTATGCTCAAGAATGAAAAGTGTGTTAAATACCAAAACTTGATATTTAAGTTCAGTATCTTCCAAGGATGCGGTACAAAGATTTTCAAGATAACTCCCTATCCCCCAACTACCCTTTACATGGAAAATTTTCGAAAATTTTAATTTTTTCAAAAATGACTAAAGATTTTTATTAAAATATTGTATATTAAAGATATTTACATTACAAATAAAATGTATATCTTGAATAGCCTCTAAAGACATTTTTACTATGGATGTATTTTGCAGAATTTTGCATAACTGTAAACCATAAGAAATAGACAAAATCTTAACAAAACATTTATACCTTGTTAAAACACAAAATTTATGTTTTTTATATACATATTTTTTTTTTTTTTTTTTTTCGGTGGAGTTGACTGTTTTTTAAATATTCCTTGTTATTGGTTTGTGTTAAAATACTTATATGGGAATTTGTCAATTCCTGGCCATACAAGCAAAGAAACTTCAATTACATAGCAAACAGCTTTTAAAAGATTTGACTATCACTTTAGTCTATGGTACTCCCTTATTACCCTTCTACTTACAAGGAAGCAAGCCCATTTCTGCTAATTTTTACTTGACTAGCGTGAAGTAAATAGAAGAATAAGGTTTTTAACAATAATTTGTTGCAGAGATGTAGAGAAAGTCATGAGAATGGAACACATGTTATTATATGTTAAATGTTATACATCCACATGTAACAAGATTTGTTACACCTCTGATCTTTAGTGCAAATCTTGTAGTGCTGTCATTTCATAATAGATATAAATGGGATTTGTACGTGCATAAGCAGAAAAGCATGACATATGCCAAAGCTTTTATAGGTGTTTTGCTTAAAATAGCCGTGTGACTCGGTGGGCTCAAGACAACTGCCAACTAGAGTGCTTCACTTCTCTTATATTTTAAAGTACTAATTTTATCTGTGACCTTGTTATTCCTTTAACTACAGTGCACGTTACAGTCTGCATCTCCTGCAATATTCCATCTCATTTTTGTGTGTTAGCATAAGGTTTCAATGATAGGATAGCATTGTTTGAGAAACTTAAGCTAGAGAACCATTGATATAGAAGCAGTAAAATTGAATCTGCTGCTGCCATATATCAGTATTTTCATTTCTTGTGGGATAGTAAAACTCATTTTAATCACCACGTAAAAAAGTGTACCATGTCCTAGTTACATCCATTAAACATATACGAGGTACGTCCAGAAAATAAGTTCCGTTTGTTAATAAAATTAAATTGTGTACAGATACAGAATAATTATTTATTGCACAAAATACAACAACTCTTAAACTACTTTTCCACATAACTGCCGAAATTTTGCAGGCATTTGTCATAGCGTGGCACAATTTTTTGTATACCTTCTTCATAGAAGTTTGCTGCCTGTACCCAACGTGAGCAAAGTTTACGAAATTTCAGTTTTTCGGTAACCATTTCATGAATTAGTTATCGTGAACTTTGGGGAAATTCCATGGTGAGAGCACTAATTGTAAACTTGCAGTTTTCCTCGATCTTGTCATCAATCGGGTGAACCAGTTCTTCTGTACCCAAAGATGGACGCCCACTTCGTTCTTCATCGTGCACTTCACTATGTCCTTCATTGAACTGTCGGACCCATCTTCTCACCATTGAATCACTCATCGCATTTTGTCCGTAAACTTTGCAAATTTGCCAATAAATTTCAATTGGTTTCACTTTCCTAGCATTCAGGAAACGAATCACAGATCTGATTGCACAAGTGGCGGGATTTTCAATCAACACTGACATTGTAAACAAGCACAACAAAGCATATGTGGCTGACAGCGATCTCAAAATGGCGCACGTTTCTTCTCCTTGATACAGAGCGTCTACCGCGCATGTGCGGAACTGCGATTGCAGCACTGCAGCGGAGATAAATTGAAACGGAACTTACTTTCTGGACGTACCTCGTACTTTTAGTGTATTGCTTATCACTCTAGCAATTTATTTGATCTTTACATAGTGTATGTAAATGAGTTTTAAGTGGGAAATGAAGTGCAAAACTGAATTTTAGTACTACAGTAAAAGGCTTAATGTTTTGCAGACGTGGAGTATAAGTACAGAATTCCACTTCAGGATGCAATAGCATTTTAGGATATTAATTTACATCAAAACTATTGAAGAAAATGATCTTCTCCCACAGACATTTTTTGGTTTCTCTATATGTACGAGGGGCATACTGAAACTCACGAGCAACCCATTGTAAAAATTTAAATTTCAACAATTTAACGAAACGAATTGCAGGATCGTAATCTACAGACTTTAAGCCACATGTTGACATATTGTGACGTTATTAGCTTCTATCATGTGACCACAGACGGGGTTTGAAAAATGGCTGACATTGATGTTTCGTTTCGACAGCGTGCTGTCATTGAATTCCTTGTGAAAGAAGGAAAATTTGCTCCTGAAATTCATCTCAGACTTCAACGTGCATATGGAGGTGGCTGCATGGGTGCCAGCAGTGTTAGAAGATGGGTGAAACATTTCAAAGATGGAAACACGAGTCTGCAAAATGCGCCTTGTAGCGGGCGTCATCGAACTGCCTCTACAGAACGCAACAAGGAAAGAGTTGATGAGCTCATTACAGGAGATAGGCGTTTCACTGTGAATGAAATTGCTTCCTCCAACTGCCTCTACAGAACGCAACAAGGAAAGAGTTGATGAGCTCATTACAGGAGATAGGCATTTCACTGTGAATGAAATTGCTGCGCAACTTGGAATAGGACATAGTGCAGTGCAAGAAATGATCCACAGCGTGGGTTATCGAAAGGTCTGTGCCCGTTGGGTCCCCCGTTTATTGACTGAAGACCACAAACTTCAGAGAAGAACCATTGCACAAAACCTTCTTCAGAGATTTCATAATGAAGGTGATGAATTTTTGACGTGTATTGTGACTGGAGATGAGAGCTGGTTCCATCACTATGAGCCAGAAACGAAACGTCAGAGTATGGAATGGCACCACTTGAACTCAACCATCGAAGAAGAAAGCGATGACAGTGCAGTCTATAGGAAAAGTTATGGGAAGTGTCTTTTGGGATGCACATGGTTGCATTCTGGTTGACTTTCTTGAACCTGGACAAACCATAAATTCTGCCCGCTACATCAAGATACTTCTGAAGCTCCGTCGAGCTTTGCGTGATAAATGCCCTGGAAAGAGGATCATCCTTCAACCCGATAATGCGCGTCCGCATACTGCCCGCGCCACTATGGAGAAGATCAGGGCATTAGGGTGGGAAACTCTTCCACATCCTCCCTACAGTCCCGACTACCTCCGACTACCATCTTTTCGGTTCTGTGAAGGAGCAGATGCGTGGCCAATGCTACGAGATGCTGGAGGATATTCGGAAAGCAGTGCGTCAGGGTCTGCGGGCAGCTGGAACGGAGTTGTATCACAAGGGCATTTTCAGACTTGTAGAACGATGGGAAAAATGTGTGCAAAACAATGGAGACTATGTCGAAAAGTGAAAGAAAGTCTGTAGATTATGATGATGTATTTGGTTTGGCTTAAAAATAAATAAAACAGTGTTGCTCATGACTTTCAGTATGCCCCTCATACTAAGTACATAGTGTATAGAGAAGGTATTGCATTGTACCCAAAAATTCAATACTGAGATTTCACCGGAAATATATGTTTTGAGAACCCGTGAATCCAAAAAAAGCATTTTTAGATGCATGTCCATGTGTGTGTGTGTGTGTGTCTGTGGGCAGCATAGCTCAAAAACGAAAAGACTGTTAAAAACCAAACTTGGTATTCAAGTTTGGTATCTTCCAAGGATGCGACACAAATATTTTTAAGAAAATCCCCCCACCCCAAACTACCCTTTACATGGAACTTTTTTCAAAAATTTTGATTTTCTAAAAAATAGCTCTAACGATTTTGATTAAAATCCTGCATATTACCGACATTTACATACTGAATAAAATGTATATCTTGAATTTTCTGGAAATATCCTCTGAAGACCTCTTTATTCTGAATGAATTTTGCCGAATTTTGCTTAACTGCTAAACAGTAAGAGATTGACAAAATCTTACTACATAGAAAATGTAGAGCACGTTAAAACACACAATTTATGTTATACAATTTTTTTTTCTTGGAATTGATCGTTTTTAGTTATTCATTGTTTTTGATTTCACCTTTCAAAAACATATTTTCTCATACAGGGATTTGTCAACTCCTGTCCATACATACAAACAAAGGAACTTCCATCACATAGCAACCAACCTTTGACTATCACTTTAACCTATGGTATTCCCTTATTTCGCTTCTACTTAAAAGGAAGCAAGTAATTAGAGCTTTTTAACAATAATTTGTTGCAGAGATATGGAGAAAGTCATGTGAATGGAACACATCAAATTTTTTTAATAATGTTTGTTAATACATGTGTTTAAAAAGAAAAAAAAAAATTGATTTGACATTTTTATACAGTGGATATTTGGCATAAAAGATTATTTTTATCCAGTAAAGTTAAAAAAATACTAGATATGCATTTATTATGAAAATATATATTTAATATAGGGCAGTTTAATCAAAAGATTAGAACCATTTTTGAGAAAATCCAAAATTTGAAATAATGTTCATGTAAATGATAGTTGGGCAGGGGGGATTTTCTTGAAAGATGCGGAACTTTCATTCTGCATCAAACTGCATGCATGCTTTTTGTAAAAATTGATTTTTCTTTTAATTCAGGACACCTCAGAATATACATTTCATTAAAATCTCAAAATAAAATGTTTGTATGGCATACATTATGCTGCCTATTTAGTATACATAGGAAAAAAAAGCAAGAATGGTGCATTATTATGCAAATTGTCCTTATAAACACCTAAAACTAACACTTGTTTAAAAAATGTCAACTGGGCATTTTATATTTCAAAGTGTGGGAAATGTTAAGATCTCTTATCTTTTGGTAGAATTAGATTTTGAATCTGGAAAAATAGCAAGAAAATTAAAAATGGAAATCTTTCCATTCAGAACTATTTAACTGGCATAATAACTTAAAATCATCTAAACTGCAGTTTATTTGCAATAGGGAAATAAAGTTTCGCTGTTTATTTGGAACGGGGGGCAGAAAGACAGCACTTCAGTCCTGCTTAATGGTAGATAGGTTGACTAGCTTATATTTGTTTCTCTAAATGAGAAGCATCACTCAGGAATAACACAAGTGATTCAGTAAGCTGGAATATTTTGTTGAAGGTGCCACATTTTGGAAGTTGCATGCCACAACACCACCACCATCATCAGCCGTACCCAACATTTCTAGCTCAACCACAGCCTGGTGCATTCACGCCCCAGCAGAACCCCCTCTCTGTACCACCAGCACATTACACCCACCAGCATCAGCACCTGCAGCCACAGGTATGTTCTAATAAAGGTGGCATGTTGCACTCTCATAAGTTTTATATTTGTTTTTACTTTTTTACTTGCATTCTTTTAACTGTATACAGATGAATATGACCGGTATTCAGCCCTGACTCTTTACCAGTCATCCTCATATTTTACAATAGTTTCTTAATTCTACTTTATTAGAACATTTTTTGGTAATCTTGCGCACCAGGTTACCCTGTCATGGCGGACGCTGTCATTGCACAATACGGAATGCCAACATGCACATTTAAAAACCACTGCGTTTATGCAACAGTAGGAAGAAGTTGGTACTATTCCTCATTCTACTGAATAGGTCAAAGCAAATTCATTGTAGTACACGGAAGTTGTTATAAAATATTGGCAATAAAATAAATGAATCAAAACAAAACTGCGAGAAATTATTCATAATATACGAAAAGGAAATGTTTAACTAAAATAAATATACTATAATATAACAACCTCGAAACCGAAGGGAACATATAGCTATAGCAAGGGCAATAATAACAATAAGAAATATGATTCATTATGTACGAAAAGAAAATGTTTAACTAAAATAAATGTACAGTAGGAAGGGTAATAATAAATGTAAGAGTAATGATTTATAATTTACGAAAAGGAATTGTTTAACTACAATAAATAAGTAGTTATAAAATATTTGCATTGTAATAAATGAGTCAAATCAAAAGTGCGGGAAATAATAACCTCAAAATCGAAGGGAACTAGTGGCTATAGGAAGGGTAATAATAACAAATATAAGAGAAATGATTCATAATGTACGAAAAGGAAATGGTCAACTAAAAAAAATATAGTCACCCAAACTGACGAAACAAATAGCATAGCTTCCCCATTCCCTGACGATTTTAAATATATATATTCTCACTTCAGATGGCGCTGGCTCCGTTTATTATGCCAACCAAAAACAAAAATAGTTCTGGTTTCCGTCTATTTGTTTATTTTAAGGTTAAATCACTGCCAAGCAGTAAACAAATGCAACATAAAAGAATGCCTTATACACCTATCCACGAAACACAAAGGAAAATGTCGTACAAGTAAACATAATCACCCGAAGTAGTAAACAAAGTTTATTTTCCCTTATGCGGACATGATTTTACATCCAGAATAAATAAATCGCGCCAAATGACGTCATTGAAAGCTAAGTAACAACCTCTAAGCAGTAAAACTGTTTGCTAAGGACCTTAGTGATTTCTTGGTGTTTTTTGGGGTTATGTTGTTAAGCGAGGTTGCCTGCCTGACATTGTGCGGTACCCGCCATGATAGGGTAACCTGGTACGCAAGATTACCCATTTTTTAATCTATTTACAGTCCATACCCATTTATTTTTTCACTTTATATAAGAATTGTCTATTCTTCTTACTGTCTTTTCGAAACATTTTAACCACAGCTACATTTCTATCCATCTTAAAACATTTCTTATAATATACTCTTTTCTTCAAACTTCAGTGAAAGCAGGAGTATGGAAGTTAAAAAGTTTGTTTCATGTCATCTTTTTATTCATATATTTATTTATCCTTTGAAACAGATACCTGTTATTGGGACATGTCAAGTTAAACAGAAAATATGTATACATGGGTACAGTAAATGCAGCCACATTAATAACATTAATGGAAAATATTTGCATGTCACAAAAATACCTCACAGATCTAGATTTATTAAGTAGTTTATGCAGCTGTTTGTATTTAATATTTCTAAGTGCTCCTTAACTCTGGTTTCTAAACAATGTTTGATCTTCTCATTGTAAACATGGTTACAATTTAATAAACACCAATTTTTTTTTTGAATTTCATCTTTATTTGGGGGAGGGGGGGAACCTAACAAATTTTTATATTCATTTTGAGAAACCAATATTACGCTATATTCCTTAAAAATGCTTATGAAGTTTTTATTTTCCCAAGAATTATAAATACTATTTTTAGAAATGCAATTATCTTATTTTGTTGGGAGTTGAAACCACTGTAACAGCTTTCTGATGTTTAAACTTCTAATTTTTTATTTATAAAATCTGTAATGAAACCATTAATTAATGCAGCCAAATTCATCTTTATTATGGGGTAAATTAATTTACCTATAAAGTAAACTATTAAAAACAGCAAATTTTTGTGTTTTTTTAATGTATCAGTATGAGTTGATTTCCTGTAAATACCAAAATTCAATTGAAAATAAATATAAATAAAGATAATGTTAGAGGCTCTTTACAGAATATTCAAGATATATGTTTTATTTGTCATGAAAATACCTTGAGTAAATGGTATTTTAATTAAAATTGTTAGAGGCATTTTTAAGAAAATCAAAATTTTCGGAAAATATTCCATGTAAAGGGTGGTTGGAAGTGGGGTAATTTTCTGGAAAATCTTTGTTGCATCCTAAAATGAAAATTTAAGTTTCATATTTGATGCTTAGCCAACTTTTTGGCTTTTGAGTTGTTGTTCACACATGTGCACACTGACACACACACGCACACAATTTTTTTTCTATGCATCTTATTCAGGGATCTCTCATATATTTCCAGTGAAATCTGGACATACAATTTTTGTGTGGAATACAGAGCAGCCACTACCTGCTGTACATAGTAGAGAAAGTGAAAATGTAAAATAATGTGCTCAACAAAAGGGGAAGAATGTTTGAATATGGGTGGAAAAGCATGTCCTCCTATAAGTGATTCCTTAGTTTGGAAGTAATGTCTTAACCTGGGCTGAAACCATGTTGTGTATTTGTAATAATTCAACAAAAATACTCTCCTTTTCTGGAAAGCTTTTGGTATTTTCCTTGTAAGTTATTTGAATAAAATTGTTCTACTTTCTGTTGCAGAGACCTGAAGGTGTAGACCTGGAGTTACTGACTGAAAGTCATCAGCAGCATCATCGTAACACTGGTGCTGCATTCCATCACCATCACCATCCCACTGCTCACCCCTCATTGCACCACCATCCCCATTCGGCGGCTGCTCTTGCTCAAGTGTCTTCTCCTCCTCCAATTTTCATATCAGAAGTAAGTGTTTCTGAAGAATAGAAATGTTTTCTAAAGTGATTGTTCATTGGATAAGCTTTTTTATATTTTATTGATAAAAAACAAACAACCACATGGAAAGTTCAATAAAACTTGATAAGAAAAGTTCTACAGTCAATATTCAAACTGTGGACCTAACATATATTGTAACAATGTTCTTCATAGCACTATCACTGTGTTGTCCATAATGCATACTAATTCAGTCCTATCTAATGTATAAACTGTGCTGTAGGTATCCATACTATTGGAAGTCTTTCACTACTTCACTTCTAACCAAATGCTGTGCTTTATTTAGATATAATAATTGTTTAAAATGATTTTATACACTGATTGCATACTTGTCATCTTTTAAGATTTGTCATTAAAATGTATGGGTATGGAGGCACTTTTATAACTTTACAGCAAAAGAGACATTTTAAAGCTTTATGGGCAGGTTTAAAGTGTTACAGATTTCCATTACAGACAAGATAAAGTATTTAAATTATATTACAGTATATTGTAACCTAAAGTAATGCATTTGTGAAATTTGGAAAATCCACACTTATAACATATTAAAAGTGATATTTGCCATGTTTCAAAATTCCAGCTTGCATGGCTATATAAATAATATTTTACTCTCTAAATTATTCATTGTGGTGATAAAAATGTTCCATACAATGCATTTTTAAAATATTCACATAAAAGATACAGAATTACATCTATCATGCCAGATTTGTTTACATTTACCACTAATTATTGTACAAAATTACTTTTTGTATTTCCAAAAATCTTGCTTTTCAAAAGGTAATAGCAGTATAGCATTATTTTGAAGAAGTATATGGGTATTTTCTGCAATGTCCTTCAGAGAGGCAGTACAATAACTTTGAAGCAAATTAGAAAAAAAAAATAATAATAATAATAATAATATTAGTAATAAAAGCTTCAGTTAATTGGTAGT
This sequence comes from Hymenopus coronatus, assembly GCA_030762935.1. Classification (NCBI taxonomy): domain Eukaryota; kingdom Metazoa; phylum Arthropoda; class Insecta; order Mantodea; family Hymenopodidae; genus Hymenopus; species Hymenopus coronatus. Next base: position 19,839,053 of record CM060897.1, on the reverse strand, counting down.
TCAAATATACCAAATGGGGATAAAAGTATACTTTCTTAAAAGAACTTTACTATGGGGGGAAATATATATATTACCTTCAGATTATAACCCAAATGTACCACTTAATTTCTATAAATTGCTGTGATAGGCCAGAGCTTATCTAAGTGTGTACATTATAATCATGCTCACTAGTCTATAACAAAATGCATAGCACATGGATTTACAATTTGATTGCATCATTAGTGACCTTTAATAACTAATAAATAGCAATCGGGTAATGGAGAGCATGAATTGTAATATCAACTCGTAAATTATTAATCTTATTCACATTCTATGACTACAGGATACAGGTTTCCTACTTTTGTGACAATTTTTTTTTATAGTTAAGGAGCATTGTATGTAACTGGAAATCTGTGTATAGGTGAGGAAGTAGTGCTCTTTGGTTTAGTACATGATTATTATGGTACCAAGAAGAAATTAGGCATGTGTGAAGAAAGTAGTAATCTTATCAGGATTCATATAAAATGTAAGTACCATTTGTTTTACATGCAATTTTTGACATTTACTGCACTGAACATTATACGTATATCTAAATGTCATGGTAAAATTATATGTCATAGTAAAATTATTCAAGGACGGGGGAAAGTTTTGTGTGTTTAAATTTCCGGAAGTTGACAAGTATGTGAGTATGTAATGCTTGAATTTTTCACATCTGATTCAACTTTATATCTTTGGTTAGTGTGAATACAGTAAATTTTTGTGTATGAATTAAAGCCTAGTTTACATAATGACACTTAAGTTTTGCATTAAGTTTTACAATTATCTTTTATTTCAGTGTGCATGTACATAAGTTAGTGGCAATGTTTAGTTATGACATTAGCCATTTTTGGCTACTTCCAACTTTTGGTGAAACGAAACTAGTTCTAGCATTTGGCTTTGAGGTTATGTTCCATTATTTGTTTACAGAATGAAATGGGAAAGAGAGAATTAAATGCTTTAGTATAGTGCATAACTGCTTGTGGGACTTTGATGTAAACCAAAATGTGCCTCTGCACTTCAGTTAATTTTAAAAGAACATATTGGATGAAAGGGAAATAGAAGAACTTACCTATATTCATTCTACAGAAAATACACAAATGATTACTTTTTGGGTCCACCGCAATAATTTCCACTAGCAAACTGGCAAAAGCATTCTAAAAATTACCATTTCTAAATTGAGTAAAGTCTGTTCGTTTATTTCACTTTCTTCATTTTTAGGGTCAGTAATAACAATAGTACCTTTTTTTAATAACTACCTCTGCAAAAAGGTGTTAGAAATATATGAAACTATACTGTATACAAGTGTCACTGTCTTCACTTCTTGTCAAATAGTTTGATGAAAATTATTTTATGAAACTGTACCCTGACTGCTCAAACTTTGAACTTGACAGTTCATATGGCTTCATGTAATGTTAGCTGTATTGTGGTTGCAAGTTGCCAGGTAAACAGCATATTATGCATCTTTCTACCGTGTCTCATGCTGCAGTGTTCACAAGTAGGGAATGCTAATGAATAGTAACTAATTTGTCATTATTGTAGTTACATGTATGTTATGCTCCAACAGTGTAGAATAATTACTTACAATATAGAAAATAAGTTAATGCATACTTTCCAGTTTCCCAATGTAGCTGTTTGGAGTTGATAAAATGATTCAGGACTGTTGTCTTCCTTCTCTTGAAGTTTCACTCCCTTGCTGATATCAGTTCTTTTGCTTAGGCCAAAACTGCACTGGTCACTGGCAAAGCTTGCCACTCTGTGTCTTGAGCCATTTGGTGCAATTAAATGTTACTTAAAATTAATAAGGAAGTTGGACCGGAACAGGGTTATTACAGAATTAATGGGATATAGCTATAATTGCCCTATCCTTTAAACATTTCAACAAAATCTGATTAAACTAGTTTGTCACAAAGGTGAATTACATGAGCAAAGGTTCCCCTCCCCTCCCTCTTTAGAAATGTATTACAATTAATGCTTGATTATACACCACTAATGTTATTACAGTTTTAAGTTCTGCCAAGCTTCTCTTCACTTAAACTAATGTAAATACAGAGCCAATATTCACCTAAAAATCCCACGGCGCACTTCCAGAATGGTTTTGCAGTTAAATTTCTAATAATAATATACGGCTGCTGACACTCTTTCTGTAAATTTACCCATGCTTATGTCATTATAACTTCAGATGTTTGAAGTCTTTAGTGCTTCTACTACAAGAAACAAGAGCTTAATGCACAGTTTTTACCAAAGTGAAATACAAATTCTGCCCTTAAATTTGATTATGTGCATAAGAAAAGCTCAGTAGGTCACTCGATCCGTAACAGTTAAAGATGGCAAACTAGTTGCCAGAAACTCGCCCAATTAGATCACCTCAGTGCAAGACCGACAGGATAACTACTTCAAAATCCCTCACAGTAACCAAACTAAACAGGTAAGCTTGGAAGCAGAACTAACCAAAGCCAAGTCCGCATGTCAGCCAAATGTTACACGGATGAGAGTTTCAGTGGATAATTCTTAAGAAAATGTCACAGAACTGCTGCTGTTTACTGCATGATTTTTGTCAGCAAGAATAGAGGGATGCCACAAACCTTCATCTACTCCTCTTGTTCAAAGAGCTCTCAGGTCGTTTATAATAATTCCAATGTTAGGTTATTGAGTGGTTCATTTTGACATAAAGAATTTTCACTTTGCAAATGACCATTCAATGAACAATGTCGTTTTTGAAACATTGTCATGCTTCAAATCTTGTATAACAGTATAATGAAATACATTTTACATATATGTGTATGTAAATAGATAAAATGTAAACAAACACCAGCAACATTATCAACAATAACCACATGTAAATGACCAGTAATGTATATTTCACAAAAGTACTACTCAACATACATGGTACAGATTACAAAACTGAAGCATGTAGTTGGAAAATGCAACATTCAGCAATATAGCTACTTCCAGTTTTGCTTCTGCTTTGGGATCGATCACCCATTGAGCTTGGTGCATTATCTAGATTGCAGATAGTCAGATTTTATGGAAGGCTACATTGTGGTAGTTTTATTTTCATCCATAGAAACAGGAAACTTATGTTATAGTACACTTTAAATGAAATACAAGAAAAAATGTACCAAAGCATAAAAGATTAAAAGTAACAGTGATATAAGATTTAAAAAAAAATTCAAAATATGATGGAAAAAAATACAAAGATACTTAAAAAAAAAAACTAAACAGAATTGAGTGATAAAATAATTATTTACCAATGTCTAGTTTATGTTATATCATGAAGTAGGAATTCATCTACACTATAAAAGCTAGTCTAGGAAATGTAATAAAAACTTTTTTGAATTTCAGCTGGGATTCAATATTCTTTATATATTAGATTAGTTTGTTACATAAATGTAGACTAGTTGTAAATTAAGTGGTCTGTTTTATCATGGTAAAGTAACAGCTCTAAGAATTATAAAACAATTTTGTGTGTCAGTATATGAAAGACCAGTTAATATTTCTTCATTATAAGCTCTGTGATATTTGAGTATTTCCTGACGTATGGATAATGCAGGCATTGGAATACTCGTACACCTGTCTATTACGAGTGAAATCAGATTTCCACTCTTATAGAAACAGCATATTGTGATACAAGTGTGCTAAGTACATCATTGGAGAACAAGGCAAATTCATTTATTTTTAGCTTCTCTAATGTACTTAATACATGTGTAATGCATACTATTTCTTTCAACAATAGTGAATAGTTACAATAGTCCTTTATGTGTAAGTAAAATTAATTACTAACAGCTGTTGAACATAGTGGTTCCAGTAGCAGGGTCACCAATATTAACCATGGTGGTGAACTGGGGATCAATTTTCCACATCTGGTTTATGACCCTAAAAAAATCAATTACATACAGCTCATACTTAGCTGCTGCATGAATTAAATCGTAAGTAAATGTTAAATTGAAAGGAAGCAAAAACACAGGTAAGATTTAAGGGGAGATAACTGAAATAAGCAAAAACGCATCATTTTTGTAAGACACCAATTTCTCTTAAGCTATTGCAGATAAGCTCACCAAATGTCAATATGCATGTGTACTATTATCCTGCCGGCCTTAGAAGGGAACTTAATGTGAACAAAAAAAGCATGAAATACTGGTCTGCATATTGTATTATTGCACCCTCAGCAAAACATATGCACTATATGAAGACACATGTTACTAACCTGAACCACCTGATCAACATAAATGCACATCACTTGTATTTATATCTGAACAATTGCATTATCCTCTTTTCATTAACACTGTTACTTCGTTTCACAACAGTCAGTTATATTATATTTGTTATACTCTACCTATGACCAATACACTTCAAAATAGGTGCTTTGGAACATTTAAAAACAATGTAATTTAATTAAGTTTCTTGCAGAGCAAGTATGGGTTATAAACCATTAGAAATATTGAAGTAATATAAATGGTATGGTATGTTAGTGAAATTTGGAATGTACCCTATTAATTAGAATGTGAAAATGGTCCAAACTTATTCATTTCCTCCTTAGTTGTTTTGCATTTCCTTTTCTTTGAAGATGGTCACAGTTTTCCAGTTTTGTACCTTTATGCAAACACCAGTAAACTTGTATGTTAAATTAATAATGTCTTGAATGGTTAAATTCAGATACTTTTCACAAAACTTTACGAACACATTCAACATAATGGTTTTTCGCCACTTTTTAAAATTTTCCCTTTAGAATGTTTCACATACACATTTTGATTATTCCTTAATTTTCATTAACCACGCTGTAACAAACAATTTGAAAATAAGTTAGCACAGCTAAATGCAACAAGGCTGACCAACTGTATTTTTAGTAATAGAAAATGGTGCATTTATATATCTCCATGAAGGTTTTAATTATGTGTATATGTTTTTAAATGCAGGTGAACAAAAATTTAATATCCTAACAATGATATTTAACAAAACAAAATTTTAAATAATATAAAACAAAATACATTTCCATTCTCTGTCATGGAACTATGTTGTAATCAATGGTTTTGCTTACTAATGTCAGTAAAGGAGATGTTGTAACTGGCCAATGCATACAGTTTGCCAAGTTTTTGTTTACATCAGATTCTCTTCTAATAAGGTTGCAGGTTAATAATAAGTGTTCTTTAATTTTAACTGGAATGATCCAATAGCTTAATTACAGCTTCCATGAACAAAATTAGCTAGAAAAATGCATAATTTTTAATGTCCTTATTAATGAATAATAGATGATTATAGTTCCAAATATATAGGCTTTATGTTTGCATGTTCCTGCAAAGTTTCACTACAATTGGCCCACTACTTTCAAGAGAAAACAGAACATAAAGAAAAGAAAATGTTTTGAGAAAACCAATTTAAAGTGGAAGTGTGGAAGGTATATAAAATCTTAATTAAATAGACAATTGTCCTCAATAGTTAGATTGCTTATGGGACACTGCTGTTTGAGAAGGCTCCCACACAAAATGGGGATGAAACTGACCCCACACTTAGAAGATACCAGGATGCTGATGAAACTGTAGTTCATGACCTGTGTGACTGTCCTAGCAGAACTAAGAGGTTGCTACTTTGGAAATCATTCTCCAGTTTTAAGTGACTTCCAAAAATCCCATTTAAGGATTTACTGTTCTTTATTAAGGCACAGAACTAATGAGGATATAAGTTTGGGGAGACCCAAAGGATCTGATTAGGTCAAAGTGCATGGGCCATTATGGACCCCCCTTATGATACCAATATCAATACCCTTTTAAATAGCCATTCAAGAGCGTAAATAACATCACAGTTAATGAAACGCATGTATGATTCTGTTCAACTGGAATTGCACTGTTTTTGAGAATTAAAAAAAGATGATTTTGTGTAGTAAAACCTGCAAAGCTTGCAGGTGGGTTAGGTTACCAACAGTAAATTCAGGAAATTCCGCTTTCCACCATTATAGGGGCGGAACTTGGATCAAAATACACCATCATTGAGAAAATAATTTTAACAAGTGTGTATTGGATAGGTGCTCACAGGCAACAGTGCATGAATTTAACATGAGTTGTTGAAAATTCAATAGAACACAGATACACTTGATATGTATAGCTATAAAAGCCGCTTATATTAGTGGAGTATACTATTATGCAAATATGTTTGCATTTATTATTAGCAAATTTAAGTAAATCCAACATACTCTGCAGAACTTGGCCTCAGGTGATTTCCATCTCTGGCCTGTAAATTCTTCCTTGCTGGTCTGTAAACGCTGCACATGTTTGCAGCTGTTCTCACATTCATAGAAGCTTTGGTATGCTCAGCAGCAGAACTACCAGGTGATCCAAAAACGTCCGAACTGGCTGCACAGTGTTTTACCTGCCCTTGGCACTCATTGCTGTCTGCCGCTATCATAGGCACAGATGAAACCATGCAACATTTTTAAAACTACTTTTAAAGGCTTTGCTTACCAATGTTAGTAAAGGAGATGTAACTGGCCATTACCGTTGTCCATTTTTTGCACCTCTTTGGAAACTATCTCTCACTTGCCGTAGTTTACATTGAGAAGTGCTGGCAATTTCCTGGCAGATATTTTTATTTAATTCTTTTAGAGTGTGGATTTTGTACACCTTTTGTTTTAATTTACCCCAGAGATAGAAATCGCAGGGGCGTTAGGTTGAGGGACTGAGGGGGCCATAAATCTCTCTTAATAGTACTGTGCTGAAGCGCACACTTTCAGTTGTTCTCATCGAAAGATTGGCTGTATGAGCTGTTGCAGAGTCTTGTTGAAAAAAGGCAAAATCATGCTCTCTTTCTGGTAAGTCTCTAAAAAATGGGAGGGGGGGGCAAAGTTGTATTCACATACGTACACGTGTCAGCTGTTGACTCAAAAAAAATTGAGCCTATAACTCTTCTCCTCTAATGGCGCACCATATGCCAATTTTTTCATCATGAAAGGGTATTTAATGAACAATATTAGGTTTCTCAGAACTCCAATAACGATTATTTTATGTACACAAATTCATGAAGGTGGAACCAAGTGTCATCCGTGAAAAATATTAAATGTGGGCCAATTTTGCCATTGCATACACTCATAAAATGTGTTTAACACTTACAAATCATTAATAAATATATGCTGTGCAGTAGTAAACAAATGCTGAACCATAATACACTTTGTGACTAAGTACAGGCCAAATTAATAGAGCACATTGGCAATAACTTAACCACACGATATCACCGTCAGCTCAATGCTGCACTTTCAGAGCAGAGAAAAACAAGTAGCACCATGATCTTGTGTATAGTAGCTGTGTGTTATGTTTCCGTGTGCACAGAGCAAAAACACTGCAGTAGTTCGGATGTTTTTGGGACATACAGTATTAATAAATTTAAATAGATCCACCATACTCTGCAGACCTACCTCAAGTAATTTCCATCTCTATTGTGATTGCGTTGGCAATCCATAAACACTTCATGTATTTACAGCTGTTCTCACACTCACAGAACCCTTTGTATGTGCTGTGGCAGAACTAGAAGCCTTGGAATGTGACATTGGCACAACAAACACATACCAGAAGCTTTGGCTTCTGTTAACTTATGCCAAGTTTGTGGGCCTTGAGTCAGTTTTCGACTGGTGTTAGCGCACAGTGGCATGAGAGACCCATCAACTATGTGTAGAAGTGTCGAGTAAATTGTTATGCAGCAGTAAATTAAAGATTGTTTTGTAATTAATTTTGAAGTAAATAAAGATACTTTTGCTACACTATGCTGAACTGGAGAATAAAGTTAAGTGGCCAATATTTTGGGATAAAAAAATCAGAACAATAACAAATAGCTGTAAAAGCAAACCAGGGTATAATAAATTCTTTAAAAGGCGGTACTAATTGTGGCCAAAAATGCATGAAAATGATATTTCTCTCTAGACATAACTGTATCACATGATATTGTCTCTAAGCATTGCCAACTCTGGAATCTGAAAGACAAAAGCAAAGTTTTAAGTATGAAATATAAATGTGTTCTACAAAATTCAAAAAGAAAGCTAAGGAATTAATTGGATGACCATTATATACTGTATAGGCCTGTATGAGGTTGTCTTATCTATAAGATGACCTTCCATTTTTGGAAAGTTTTCACAAGAAACATTACCTAAACAAAAAGTGCAATTAGAAAATATGCAACATACTAGATGCCCATTGTTTCATTTCTCTTGCACAAATTGAGTGCAAGATGTATCAATTAGTGAAATTGTTATGTCTTTGTTCCCTTGAATGCTTTCTTCTTTCCCCCTCCAAAGTTGTACATTCCACTGAAACGCCTAACTTCACAACAGTCTATAATTGAAAATTTGTAATTTGAAGATAGTGTAACTTCTCTTTTCTTTATTCAAGTGATGTGACACTCTGCTCTCCACACTATCTAGCTTAACTGGTACAGAATTGAATATATTAAATGCAAATGCTACAATCCCTGTAAGTAATCACAAAGCTTGAGAAACTGGTTTATTTGTCACCTTGAGCTCATCTGTGATGCATTTTAAGTATAAAAATGTCTTATATTCAGGCTAATATGGTAGTTTGTTGAAGTTTCAAGAGGAGAGCAAAAAAAAAAAAAAAAAAAAAAAAAGTATATGAACATGTATCCACTAAAGCACCAATTTGTATCTGTATTTTTCATAACATTAATTCATTGCAGGCGAGGTTACGATTTTAATGTGATTGTGGAAATTGCTGTTGATAGTTGCATGATATATTTTATTCCCACTATGTACAACTAAGATGTCTTGACATTTTTCGTTGTACTTCCTGAATTCATGTCTTGCATGAATGATCTGAGCATGCAAAGGCTATTAACCTAAAAGTTTTTTGGATTTGACAGGCACGAGGCAATCAGCTGGATCTCCTGGCATCTAGAAGTCGGCGCCCAAGCACACCCAGTAGACGTGTTAACACCAGGCGATGGCGTGCCAATCCTCTGCCACCTGCTCCAGCACCATACCCAGGATTCCTTCTCCACTTCCTGTAAGTATTCACTAGCTAGGGAGAAGTCAGATAATCTTAGGAAACCATCTGCATCCCCAATTTTTAACTGTAAGGCCCTTTGTAAATAAAATGGAATAGATTACTAAATTACAACATGAGTTAGCAGACACTTAAATTGCTTCTCTAAAGGTAGACATATGCTATGTTGGAATAAATTACTTCAGAAGTAATGTTTACTAAAGAAGTCTACTATAAAAGTATATTACTATGGGAACAGATATTCCATTGAGGGTTTGTAAATAAACTAACCTCCATTAAACAGTTTGACAGTCTTAACATTAAGAATTCAGCCCAAATAGTTGAAAACATAAAGGATTACAAGATAAAACTAGATGAAGCCCTGGTCTTTTTTGATGTATGATCCTTATTTACCAGCATCCCAACAGAAGAAATACCAAAATTACTATATAAAAAAAAAAAAAAAAAAAAAAAAAAAAAAAAAAAAAAAGGCTAAAATCTGCAGAAGTATGGGAAACACAAATAAAAGAATTGATCCAATTGATGAACATATGTATAAACCAAGCCTACTTCAGCTTCTACAGTAAATTGTACAAGTAAACCATGGGAAATCCACTATCCCCTATTGGTTGATCCATTCACGAGCAACATAGAAATAAGAATAACAAGAGCCTTCCCACATATATTTAAAACTTGGGTGAGATATGTGGACAACATCTTTGCCATCACCCCAATAAAACTTGCAAATGACACTTTAAAGTTATTAAACCTACAGAACCAAACAAATAAATTTACTCTAAAAACAGAAAAAGAAGGTTGGGTACCAATTTTGGACCTAAAAATAATTAGACCAAAAAACAAAATAGAATTTTGTATATTCAGAAAACCCAGGTACTTAACAGCTACATCAAGAAAAATAACTTCAACTCAAAATCACATCAACCTACAATTTTCCACAGCCTGACACATATATTAACAAACATACCACTGGAGAAAGGAGAATATGAACGAGAATACCAACATATAAAAAAGGTTATAACAGAAAATGGTTTCGAAACAGTTAGTGGGCAAATTAATAACATAGAAAAACAAAAAAAGATTAAAAATATAACCATACTAAGCACAGGAGTCAAACTAAATTTAAACCACAGTAAATTCCACCCACAGTTGCACAACAAATTCAAAAAATTGTTCCAAGATAATGACACCTCAAAATATATACAACTTCAGGAACCAGATAAGCATCCATTAAAAGACACCATACTGAACAAATCAAAATCTGGCACTTATCAAATAAACTGTGAAGCCTGCCCCAAAATGTATGTTGGGCAGACTAAGAGAAACCTTCAGACAAGATTAAAAGAACACCCCAGGAACACAAAACTCAAGCAAACAGACAAATCTGCAGTATCACATCACTTCTGGACATCACAATACAACCTCTTGACATCAAACTTATTAAACCCATAGAAACTACAGCAGAATTAGCAATTTAGGAAAGGAGACACATTAGGAAAAATGCATGCATAGTTACGAATTTTGAAATACCACCAGCAGATGACATCTTACAATTACCCCTCAGGAAACCAGATGGTAGCAAAGATGAAATTACAATGGAAACTTCCCCTTCTGGAGCCAGTCAAATATCCGCCGTCATTGAAGATGAACATGCTAAGTGAAACTATATTTTAATATAATAATTAATTGTAACAAATCTTCACTTATCTTTTGGAATCCAAGAACTAGTTTCACAATAAATTGGTCTATTGCATCCTCAGCTTGGTTTCTTTTTAGTCTGTTTCTTTTTGCTTTAGTTTATTTAAATTGTTATACTTACTGGTATTAGGTGAATTGTGTACTAAGGTATTGCTAACTACTGGAATCGAAACAAATTTGGTGAGAGTCAATTGCTGGTATATCAAAATTCATTGCATCATTTGCATACTTTAATATAAATATTTTCTCCCAAACCATTAAATCTATGGGTCCTTTTAAGTGTTTTAATAATTTAACATCTGGATTTATTTCATGATTAAATTTCCAAAAATAAAAAATTTGGCATTTATCAATTAAATTGTTTAAATTGTGACCTTGTTTACATTGGTAAGACTAAACGTCATTTAGAAACCAGAGTAAAAGAACACTTTAGGAATATTAAATAGAAATTGATAAATAAGCTGTGGCAGAACATTTTTGGCAATTTAATCATGAAATAAATCCAGATGTTAAATTATTAAAACATATTTTCATTATAAGTAGCCCCCTACTGTGAGAAACTACTGGTATTCAGATATATTTTCCTGTAGTTTCATAGTTTTAGTCAGCAAAATGAGTTTACAGTTCTGTTTAATTAGTCGTTGCCAGCACATGTTCTTATTGTTCTTATTTGAATTAACTCAGATCAGTCCATTGCAGGCTTGTAGTGCCCCAGAAGTTGACTGACATGTCAAGTTAACCAGACAATAGTATGTATTAATTAGGCATTAATGTTGAAGGCTGTAGTTGGAACATTTTAAAGGCTCATTATTTGAAAGGGAGGAGTGCTGTGAAAATTGAGCTTTTTTTTTTGTGTGTGTGTGTTACAGTGCAATGTTCTCAAATCCTCCATTATCACCATACAACCAGGCTGAACTGGGTAGCCCAGATTCTACAGAGACTGAAAATTATGAAGCACTGTTGAATTTGGCTGAGAGACTCGGTGAGGCAAAGCCTAGAGGACTTGCAAAGGTGGAGATAGAACAGCTCCCTTCATACAAGTATGTACTTTCCCTTTTTCATAAGCATGATTAATTAGCTCTCCTATTGCATTTTATTACTTTAAATGATGACATGTACACTTTGAATATTTAACACTTGGAAACTACCAAGTGAAGTAATGAAACAATTAAAATTGAAGGAATTGGTCGCATAACTACTTTGATGTTAGGTTTTGACTTCAGAACATATTTCTGGAGGTGTTGCTTCTATTGTTATTGTGTCTGTTGACAATGATTTATTCCCCTGTGGTAATGATTGGAGATATGGATGTAGAAGCAAATAATTTTTTTTTTCTCTGTCAGGATATCTGCATAAATAGCTGGGCTATTATTGTTATTAATGAAATCTAAGAGTTCAAGATTATTATGAATAGTAATCTTGGTAGAAATTTCTATTTATCTAAAATTTAACCTAATGTGTCACATTTAAATGCTTACTCAACTAAGCAAGAAATCAGATTTAAATCCATTGTTTCCAGTATTAGCATTTTATATTTGAACCATCTTTGTTCTACGCCCTTTTTTTGGGAGTGGGGGCACAAATAAATAAATGCCTCACATTGAAAATTTTTCTTAGTATATTTAACCTATATTTTTATGTAATTTGTGAAAACAATAGCAAGATGTTAAATTTGATAACAAATTAACATTTTTTGTGTAGTAAGTTTCTGTCTAACTCTTATTGTTTACCAGTTAGACAAAATTCATTCAGAATAAAGAGGTCTTTAGAGGCTATTCCCAGAAAATTTAAGATATACATTTTATTTGCCATATAAATATCTTTAATATACAGTATTATAAATAAAATCATTAGAGCCATTTTTGAGAAAATCAAGATTTTTGAAATTTACAGGATAGTTTGGGTTGGGTTTTTTTGTTTTTGTTTTTTTTTTTGTTTATTTATAAATAAAGGAACTCTAAAACATGCATTTCTGGTAAAATCTCAGTATCAAATTTTTGGGAGGAATGCAATACCTTCTCTATATACTATGTATATAGTATGTGTAGCACTTTTTCCAAACATATACAAATTATTTGTGAGAAGAAATCTAAACTACATGCAACTTTATATAGCAGTGCAGCATTGCAAGCTGAACTTGTCAAAGATTTATATAACAAAATAAAATTGTATGCACATCATGATTCAAATGATGCAAATGGGTTAAGATTGTCTAGTATTTTGTAGAGGTAATCTGTACGGTAACAATTATTCAGATTGGAAACTAATACACTCCCTCCAAATCTGGTAATTACCATCTTGTTTGCTTCATTATGAAAGCAATATACATCTTTCAAATATCAATACCAAACCATATAATTACCTGGTTGGAAGCGCGAAGAAATTGTATTTATATTAATGTAACATATCTTGGACTGTTATCTCCATCACTAGTCTAGGCTGCACTTCCTCTTGTGGCATGTGTATGGCTTTTCCTAGATTGGCCTGTTTGTGGTGAAATTATTTCCATATGAAACATCAAAATTTAATAAATTGTGTTCATTTGACCAAAAATGCTGTATAACTGCCGATTTCTCAGTTTGTTTATATTTCAGGTTACTCATAAATTCTTTAAACCTTGTGTCCATGTTCTTCGTTGTCTTTCTTATACAAGCGATTAGTGTTGTTTTATACCATTGTACTACTTCACTTTGTACCACTTCTTTGCAAAAGTGAATGGATTAAATATTTACTCATGAATAAAAAGTTAATATGTCCTGCATGTGGTTTTAAGGTGGTGAAATACATTTAGCAGCTTCAGGCATCTCATTACATTACATTATCAGTCGAGTGATTTCTTGAATATTTACCTGTAAATATTTGTTTTATAATATAGTTATAATGTTTCTCAGTATAAAATAAACCTAAAGTTGAACAAAATTGCCAAAATTATAAATTACCTAATTCCTACTATCACAGATATAATAAATCATCCAAACAGCAGTCAAAATATTCATCTATATTAGAAAAAGCTTTTAGCTTGAACCATTTCATAATAAGTTTAAACCGTTTAGTACTAATAACTGTTATTAGACCTTATGGGAGCCTATTATAAAGTTTAATACCCATGTATTTATAATGATGCTGATTTATTCTTGTAGTAGGAATGCCTATACATGTTTTTCCCCTTGTACTATGGATGTGTGTATCTGTTCCAAGGTTAAAGGTATTTATTTTTTCCTTACAGAGCATATCAATTGAATAAACTTGGGACTTAATATGCCAAGTTCTATAAAATAACTTTTGCATGAGGTAGTTCTATCAAAACCTTTGATACATTTTTTTTTCCATTTTTGTTTTATGCCTCTTGAGTTTCCTCAAAGAATAGCCATCATACCATATAGCATAAATTTTCAGTATTCAGTGCTTTGATATGCTACAGAAAGGAATTTAAAGCTATATATCTAGATTAATTTCTTCCATTAAAAGCATGTGTTAAAAATGTAGTGGAACAGTTAGGAAAAGAGTGGCAGTATATTTTTATTAGTGTAGTTAATGTGCTAAGATTTGGAACCTATGAATATGAATGTTATACTTCTAGGTTTAATGCTGACTCACACCACGGAGACCAGACTTCATGCGTTGTATGCATGTGTGACTTTGAGGCAAGGCAAATGTTGAGAGTGCTGCCATGTTCACATGAATTCCATGCAAAATGTGTAGATAAGTGGCTGAAGGTAAGCTTGATACTTGTTGCCATTATACTTTTATAAGCATTGCTAGGAGATTGCAATAATGGAAGGTAACTAACAATCCTAATTTCAATGCAGAGTTTTTAGGTGTTATTGTTGCTATTTTTTAATATCAATAAAACACTACAGACATCTGAGAAGCATTTTAAACAAACATGTTTCATGTTCCGTCATGTTTGAAAGCCCAACAGCATGTTTAAATCACCCTCAAGGATGTGTTTTATAATTGTTTTATCCATCAGCTCAAAAAAATGTATTTATTCTGAATAAACGAGGACTTAGAATGGGAAAAACACAGGAAGCTGTGGAATACAACACATTAACACACAGACATATACCAGAAGCTTCATCTTCCAGTAATTTCTGTTGACCTCATTCACTGACTGCAAGTGTTGATTGCATAATGGTGCAAAAGTGCAGTCCTGTCAAAGCATTGAATAAATAATAAGCAGTGAAATAAAGGCTTTTGTTTCAACATTCCAAGAATAATTATTTCAAGATTTATTCAGAGATATACAACCAGTGCTTAATCAGACTGTTTAGAAAGATACTAGAAATGTTCGGTAGTTTTTAAGTAAAAAAAAAAAGTGGAATTGATCTGTCAAAAGAGAAAACTTAAACTATCTATATGGTAAAATAGCATTGTTTTAAGTTCCATGAAGTAATTATGAATTGTATAACAAAATAAGTTTTGTATTGATTTGTTTTTTCACACAAGCCATGTGTAGGTCAGAAGTTGGATAGGTAGAGTCAGACTGAAAAATTCAATGCCATAACCAGGATTTGAACCACAGATCTCCCGGTCTTTAGCTGGTTACTCTACTACTGAGCTACCATGGCAAGGTGCAAGCATGGCATTAAATTTCTCAACTGATGCACATGCTTCCCAGTAAACCACAAGGTGATTTCAAATTATTTTGCGATGACATACCCTAATGGTGACCTACAATGTCGTAAGTACTCTAAATCCCAGGAATTATAGTATAGCCAACTATTATGGTCAATTAGTGTTGATTTAAATGTTATTTCTCACAAGCCATGTGTCAAAATTGGGTATGTTATCTCAAAATAATTTGAGAAATTTAATACCATGCCAGCATATTACCATGGTAGCTCAGTGGTAGAGCAACTGGCTAGAGATCAGGAGATCAGTGGTTCAAATCCTGGCTATGGCATTGAATTTTTCAGTCTGACTCTATCTATCCAAGTTGTGTATGTATGTTAGATATGACTGGCTAAGAGCTTGGACTGAATCCCAAGTCATATTCTTAATTTGTAATGTTGACTCTGTGCTCAGCTGTCATGTATAGATAAATTATAATGTATTCTTTATTTACAGTCGAACAGAACCTGTCCCATCTGCCGTGGAGATGCATCAGAATACTTCAACAATTTGGATTAAAGCAGTGCCATTGTTGGTGGGTGCTTGTGGATTTGTGAAGATGTTCCTTAAGATGTTTTCTTCTCCCAGAGATAGATAGCATTTTTCTTCAAGACGAATATAACTTAGCTTTATACTTACCTCAAGGAATAATAAATGTAATAATTTTTGCAGGACCAAAATTATAAATAGAGCAATAAACCTAATATATATATGTGTTGTAAATGTATACAGAACATGTGCTACAGTCTCTGCCTTTCAAAGGTGTAACAAGTTTGTTGAATCTTTTGTCATAAATGTTAACTTCTGGTTTTACTGTTTTCTTTTTCCATGCTCTAATTTTTGTACAGTTGCATGTTTTTTCAGCATTAAAAGGAGAAATTTGATGATTTCTAAAAATCACCTTTGATTTGCAGCTTCTGCATATAGTGGTAATATCATTTTTTGCATGCAATTAAGAGAAATAGGTTCATTATGATATATCAGAATTTTAAGTTTAATAACTGATGTATATGTACAGAAATTCCCGGAATGTTTTTGACAACAGTTTTAATCTGTGCAGAGGGTAGTTTTAAAATTAAGATTAGTGTATAAATAACCATAAGCCAGGGTTACTGAAGAAAGATGATGCTCATTCCAGTGCTTTGCATAGGATTGCAGTACATTGAATTTGTCATATGCGGAATAAAATGTTGCTATTGGCCACTCAGGCCATAGTTGCAAGCAAACAACTTTGGAATTTTAGCAATCATGTCAAAAACCTAGGCAGTTTCAATAAGCAACATGATCAAATTTTTGTAAAGCTGTGGAATTGTTTACCGTTTTGAAGTAAATGTTCCGCAACTTCTATCATGCCTGATTATCTGTTTGTCAGTTGATGCAAGACCATCCTTTCTTTTAATTACTGCATGTGTTATATTCCTGCAAGTGTAAATAGCTAATGGTTACATCTGTTTCTTAAGCATATGTACAAACAAAGATTGTGCATGTTATGTTAAACACTTTGCTTTGAAAAGAGAGTTTAGATTGTTTAAACCAACAAACACTGCCAGCATCGGCCTGTAAACTCCCACCATAATAATTTAGCAGTCTTAGCTGCATATAAGTATTCCAGTCGAATGCAAAGGATAACATCTGACACTCAAAGGCTTATTAAAAGTTCTTGCATGTATTATCTCCCTTCAAATATGTCATCGCCGAATGAGCAATACCATGTAACATGATAATTTAACAGCTTTTATGCTTTTGTTGCATTGACAATCTTAAAGTTGCATGACTATTTGTAGTATTAAATGTCCATGATTTCTACTTTTAAAGCAGCTCTGAATAATTCATTTCCTCTTTTAATTATACTCTAACAATAAATATTGATAACTAATAGGAATTTTCCTCCACTGAAATACCAAAAGTGACATAGTTAATCAGAGATTTGACATAATTTGTCAGAAAATGAAAGTTGCTGTGCTATGAAAGTAATCTCGTTTTCAGAATCAGAGTATGAGCTCCTGTTTTCAGTTTTAATTCAGGTTTCATTTGTTAAGCTACAGTTTTTCTTCTGTTTATTGATTTCATTATAGAAGTAACAGATGTAGGATTGCATACAGTAATAGTGATGAGGTACAGGTTTGGCCATCACACCTGCACATGGAGAAATGGCAAACACTACACTGAGACTGTCCATAGTGTGCTTTCCCCTCTAATGTTAAAAATATCAAAAGCAGCTTGTGTTATGCAGTAAACAATACTTTTTGATATGATAGCGTGATAACTATAACTCCATACAAGAAGGTTTGTTGCAAAAGATTATTGATGATAAATACTTGCCAATTTTTACAATTTGCCTGTAAAAACACATACTGACCCGTCACAACGAGAATGAAATGAAGCAGAAAAATTCCACAAGGGTTGGACTTGTATTATTTAATAGGCGACCACCTTCCTTCCGTTCCATTTGAGAAAGATGCTGGCTACACGACCCTCTCAGAAGCTTCCCGTTTACGATTGGTGGCTTTTAAAAATGCTCATATATTACATATGCATTCAGCTCCCTCAACATGCACTACTTTTCACATAAACAAAAGCCAG
Source organism: Hymenopus coronatus (assembly GCA_030762935.1). Lineage (NCBI taxonomy): Eukaryota > Metazoa > Arthropoda > Insecta > Mantodea > Hymenopodidae > Hymenopus > Hymenopus coronatus. The sequence continues at coordinate 19,821,147 of CM060897.1, read as the reverse complement.
GCACCTGCGACAATGAAAGACAAATTATCAGTATTGACTGTGCAAAATTATAAAAATTGTATGATGTTGCAGATGCAAATTATCACAACTAATTACATCATGAGGTTATCTGGGAGGAGATAGGAAAGAAAATGGGGTAACCAGGTAAAAATTAGTAATCTCCAGAGCAATAAATTTTAGAAGCAAAATATTGTCAGTAAGATGGGAAAAGATGCAAATCCTAAATGTAAATATTCAGTACAAAAAGTAAAATAGCCAATTATACAAATTGTGACCCAAAATTCACTGATGTATCAAAAAGTCTGCCTAAAACTTCATGAGCACAAAGCTATTTTGTTTTCTTTAAACAATAGTGTTGAATGTTTCAAATTATTTCAGTAAGTCAAACTTCCAATCACTAAATAATACTATTAAATAGGAAAGGATTTCATCTGATTTTTCCCTATTACACATCTGCATCTTCTTTTACTCATGCCTCTGTGGTCCGAGGCACAAATCACCTAAGGCACAAGCCCAAGAAGTGATTCCTGAGCAGTATTATGTTTTGTTCCTACTACTAGAATACAGTTAGTACATCTGTGTTTTGCCATTTTATGTACAGCAAGTTAACAATTAATATGTTAAAGTATAGTAATGATTACCATAAAGTTTTTAATTTATACATGGTTTTTAAAGGACCTTTAATATGAACCACACTAAATTATAAAACTACCTACTCTGCAAATTATTATTAGAAGCTAATCTAATCCCAAGCAGATTGCAAGCCATTCCTCAATGTTGATTGATGTTCTAAGCATGGTATTCATTTCAGTATTTCTGATGTCAAATGCAGGTTTGGTTTGAAAATTTTCTATTCTGAAGTATTAAAAAAAGTTCCAATATCATTATATTCACATACTGATATCTTCTCCAGTTTATGCCACGAATCCACTTGTCTCTCTCTCTCTCTCTCTCTCTCTCTCTCTCTCTCTCTCTCTCTCTCTCTCTCTCTCTCTCTCTCTCTCTCTCTCTCTCTCTCGCTCTCACACACACACACAAAATATTAATTACAATATCCTCATCCAGGGAGCTGCAGTTTTCATGAAGTATTCAACCATGTTTGATAACAAACCAATTTTCCAGCCGAATGTTCTATGCAGTGATTATTTAAACTTCCACAGAAGGTAAACAGCTGCAAATTTCCTTTCCAGTCATGACAGCCAGCATGCGTCAACCTTAAAGTGTTTAGGAGAAGAGGCCTGTGACAGGCAAAGAACCAGTTTTATAACCTTATGGGCAGTTTAAAAGTGTTAAAGACTTTCATCACAGACATAACAAACAATTAAAATCTACTGCAATTAACTGAAGATTACTTGCTGATTGCATCCCACTAATTAGTTTACAGAGCTATTATAGGCCAGAACTTATCTGTGAGTCTATCCTGTTTGTAACCTTAGTCCTGCTTCACTGTCCTGTAACAAAGAAATTAAAATGTTATTTCACTGCTAGTGATCTCTAGTGCTCGGCAGTAAATGGGTGCAAACTTTAATAATGAACAACTGTAATAGTTTGTAAAAATCTGATGTGTTCCTTTCACATGACTTTCAACATGTGAACAAATTATTCTCGCAAAACCCTATTCTTCTCTCTACTTCATGCAAGTTAAATATTAGCACAAATGGTTGCATTTATTCCTTTTAAGTGGAAGGGAAATGAGGGAATACATTAGGCTAAAGCGATAGTAAGCTGTTTTGAAAAAGTGGTCGCTATATAATGCAAATGAAGTTCTTTCTCTTTGCATGTAAAACAAAAAGAGATTAAATGAATAAGGATGTCTCTTTTGAGAAAAGTTACAAGTATTTTAGAATTGAAACAACAAAAAGGAATATCTCAGAAATGATCAACTCCACACAAAAATGTACATGACATAAATTTATGTTTTAACGAGATCTACATTATTTGTGTATTAAGCTTTTGTATATCTCTTGTAGTTTAACAGTCGCCCAGAATGAAGAGGTCTTCAGAGGCTATTCCCAGAAAATTCAAGATATACTAAATATCTTTTATGTACAGTGTTTTAATCAAAACCGTTAGAACCATTTTTGAGAAAATCAAAAATTTCGAAAACAATTTCCATGTGGAGAGTAATTTGGAGTAGGGGAATTTTCTGGAACATATTCATGTCACATCCTTGAAAGATGCTCAACTTAATTATCAAGTTTGGTGTGAAACTGACTTTTCGTTTTTAAGTTATGTTGTTCACACACACTTTTTTCTAAAAAAAAAAAGAATACCTTTTCTTTCTTGTGGGGTTCAGTGGACTTCAAAACATGTATTTCTGGTGAAATCTTGGCATCAAATTTTTGGATGAAATAAAATTCCTTCTTTACCTATGGTTTTCTCCAAAACATGATGGCCTTCAAACAGGATCACTTTCTCCTGCCATTGGGCAATAATAATTATCATACAAAAGATGAGCCTGTACTTGCTGTAAGAGGCAATGTAATAAAATCTGTTTTCATGAGACTCGAAGACTCTGCTTGCAAGTCAAGATTTGCACCTCAGTTAAGGGACCAGTTTGGAAGACCTGGTAACTGCAAGGGTTGGTTTCCAACCGCAAACGCCTAAAACCAAGCTTTAAAGTCGCACCACCTTTGGCAGAGGGTTATCATGTTTCTGAAAAATACTGTACATGTATGTATGTGTGTAGAGAAAGTAAAAACTGAAGCTAGTATCAGTAAAGCAACACAAATATTAATATAACAAAAATATTTTGTTAAGCTTCTTTTTGTAAATGTTGGTCTGTGGTTTAGTTACTGGCCATCTGATTCTGATGTCTGGTTCAAACTTGACCAGAACAATAGTTTTTAAATGTGCTTAAAAGCGATAGCCCCATGTCAGATTTATTGCAATGATGTAATTGAAGGAATTACAAATTCAGGAAATCTTATCACCATTTATTTTAAATGTAATTTCGTACATTTGCTGCACTTAACATTTTGCACATTCTAAATGTCATCTTGTAAGCATGAGCTAGAAGTCAATATATAATCAAACAAAAAGACTACATTTCTTTACCTTAATATCAAGGTTCACACAGACCTGGAAGGTCAGGACAAGTAAGAGAAAAATATTTGTGATGAAGTTCAGGGAACTCTGTTATGGTTGGCACAAAAATTGGATAATTTTCAGAACATGTCAAAATCACAATCATGAGTAATATGAATTAATGCTTTAATAGTTGCTCAGTCATATTTAGATCCTGGAGAAAGAAAAATTCAACAAGCATTACATTTCAAACTGAAATTTTCTTGTGTTCATTGTGTATGTGTTAACTTCTAATTCTTTGTCTAACTTGAAATAACGTTGGTGCCCTAAATATTGTATACACTGGTAGCTTTTTAAAAAATGTTAGTATTGTTCCATTAGGTTATTGGTATATCTATAATTATGCTTTAAAAATCAACATGAAATAGAGGTTTACAGGAAAGTATTAGATGGCTGTGTTGTCAAATGCTGACATGAAACTGAAAAAGTGTATTCTCAAGTGTGCACAGGTAGTTGTTAGAAAATGTTTTCGGTCTGATAGTTCAGTTGGTTAGGCACTGGCCTTCTGAACTCAAAGTTGCAGATTCAAACTCCGCCCAGACTAACGTTTTTTAAGTTTGCTTAAAAGTGACAGCCCCATGTTCAGTTGATTTACTATTAGTGTGTAAAAATTCCAGCACACTGCCAGTGCTGTTATAACTATGTCAATTGGTAGTGTCTTTAAAATATTTATTTATTTAATTATTTATAGAAAATTTCTTAACTGAGTCCGGAAAATTAATATTTATACTGCTAAGTGTATACTTGATTATGAACTGACTTAACCCTAGTTAGTTGGCCAGGCCATAACTATTAAATATTCAACATTTCAAGGTATTACTAAATATCCTTTATCTAAAATTATTCTAGTTTCCATGTTTTTCAACTGACCATTTCCATTTCATCCTTACCTTCCATAAAAACTCGCCTAATTAGGTATTTGTTTATGATACTCAAACATCTTTCTAAATTCAATTTGATTATTCCTCAGTGCCATTTCCTATTTATTAAATTTTCCCTCCAGTTATCCAAGCCCTGCACTGAAAGATAATGCGAACTTCGTCCTGCTTCTCCCCACAGAGCCCTGAATATGCTTTCAGTTTGTATACTTTAGTTGAAAAGGATAGAAAAAAAAGAAAATGTGAATATATTAAAAAGTATGCAACTTGCATGGAGTTTCCTCTTTTCACTTAAAGCTGCTATAATTGCTGTCATAGGCACTGGACATGCACACTGTGGATAGTCTAAGGGATAGAAGCACCCCATCTCCATGGGTAGCCCCTAAATAAAGGTATTTTGTCCTCGTAAGACATTTGTTAGCAACTCTCAGCTTAGTGGCCGCAGGCATATTTTGAGTGGCATTACAGCTGTTCCTTCCATGTCTCTGCATGCCTAAGTTGTAAAAAGATATATTAATATCTCAGCTAAGAGGGGTTGTGGATGGAGGAAATTCAGGTTTTTCCAGATACAATGCATTAGTAAAGCCTATTGAGCCTTAAGTCGATCCTTGCCAAAACAAAACCCAGGAGAACAGTGCACCGTTATAATGTAACCTTCTGCCATTTGCGCCAGAAATACTGTTATATTTTCATGACCACGTGGTGCGTACGCATAGCATATTGTAATGTAAAACAAACAGAGCCCTTATTCCCACAACTTAAACAGCGACTGAAATATTCTGTTAGGTTTAATGGTGATAATATTGATAGTGATAGTCATAACAAAATAAATAGGTACTCATGTAATATGTAACTCTAAAAAACGCGAGTGAAAAAATATCATGTATGCGATAACTTACATTAATTCGCTCTCCGGAAGCAACTCGATTCCCTCCAGATCAGAATTGTCGTCTGTAATATTTGTGCTGCTGATTTCCTCTCAAAGGTTGTTAGCCAGGTTATCAATAATGGCGTCACTTAAACTATCCATCTCCCAAAACAACACTTCTTCATTGTGAAGCACATGTGTGTATATTCGACTACCAATTAAAAACTAAAAACTTCTTCTTTTGTTACATGTAGCACTTTATTAACTGTTGGCGGCTCATTTTTAAAAAAAGATATTGTGCACTACTACACAAATTGCATTGTTCACAAAATCATTACATTCTTGCATCGTATATTTCACATGCTTTCTTTTTTTCCCGGGTGCAACCACTTTTTCGCTTCAGGTTTTTCTTTATGAGCACTGTTTATATTTATAGCCTAAATACCGGTGAACTAGAAGTTAATTTCATCACTTCTTTCATGGGAAGTGTTGGATATTTCTCACAAAAGTTGCCATAAATTTTCAACATTATAGTTTTTTCACTACTAGTCAACGGTTTACCATCCTTATATTTTATGTAACGCGAAAGTTGCAAGAGAAAACTCACTGCAATGCTCCTCCATGATTCTAAACAGTAGTGACCGTTACTGTGTAAACAATATTGCGGAAATCAGATGACTCATACGAACAGCATGTTGGGACATGTAGCTCTGTTTCATAGTACAAATTGGCGTCAATTTAACTCTTTGGCATTTGTATAGAATATTGTACAGTTGAGGAATAAATTCATTCTGTAATTTGATTGTTAGCATGGGATTACGTTCTTGCGTGCACTGGTACTGTGTTGTACTGCAGTACACTGACCACGTGGATCTGTTTTGGCGCGGATCAACCTAAGAGAGAATAGAAAATAGTGACACTGAAAAATGCTATCCTGCATTTTATAAACCATTTGTAACTGCAAAGTTAATCTCCAAAATTATTTCTATCAGATGTTCTTCTCATATAATTTGCATTAATTTAATTGTCAATTAACTAATAATTTTTGGATATCCATTACAGTTTTGCCATAATGCAAGAGCTCATTCTACTAAATGTAACATTATGTATAACATATCTTCTCTAGTTTAAATTCTAATCTCTTTGCTATTGTAATTTCTTTTTGGTTTGTTATCTTTCATAGTTCTTAGTTTAAGATTACATTTGGCCATCTAATTTCCAAAATTGTTCATAGATATCTATTAACAATTGTCTGCTGTTTATCTTGTAGTTTTACTCGTTTTCCATGTTTCACAATCATTTAGTAAAACTGATTTCACATTTCTGTTAAATATTTTAATTTTAGTATGTCTAGGTTTCCAGATTGGGTATAACCGGATGAATGCGCTGTTTGCTTTCTTTATTCAGTTTTTAACATACTCAAAAGTCTCACTATCCTTATTAATTATGCTACCCAAATATTTAAATGTTTGAACAGTATCAAGATTATTGTTTATTATGATTTTGTTTGTCTTTTTATCATTTAATGTCACTTCTTGAGTTTCCTTTACATGTATTTTCATATGAGCCCCTTTTATTACTTCTGATACGGTATTTGCTTTATTTTGTATATCATCAAAACTATTGGAGAATAAGCAAACATCATCTGCAAAATCTAAGACCGCCAAGGTATCATTCAGTCATCTTATACCTCTTCTAATATTGTCAATAGATCTTTCTATAATATCATTCATAATAATCAGAAATATGATGGAGCAAGCATACAACCCTGTTTCACTGCACATGTAGTTAATATTGTCAGCATGTTTTAGTGTTTAACATTGCAAGTATAAATTTCATACATAAGTTTAATTAATCGGGAATTCTTTCTGGATACTAAATTTTGTTATTCTCCATATATAATCTCTATTAAGCGAGTCAAAATCTTTTCAAAATCAAGATGGATCATACAAACTATGGTCAAATGTAGTAAAGAGGCTACATAATGGAAATGATGTATTTTTAGTAATGATAACTATGGCTGTAAATGCATCTTTGTGTAGTGGGATAGCAGTAACCCTCAAATATGCAGAGAAACTGAGATGGAAGAAAGTTTGGAGTTGTGGTGAAATGCTCTCTAGCATATATTTTTCTTTTGGATGATGAAAAAATGTTTATTATTCTTCAAAAGAACCTTCCAGCATCTAGAAAAGTGTCCTTGAATCATCATGTTGTTGTAGAGTACCATGAAGGTACCTTTCTATCATGACCATAAAAGGCTGAACCAACATTTGCCTATTCTTCACTTTTCCTTTTCCTCCCAGGTATCACAGCTTTTCTCCATTAATGAAGGTGAAAGACTGTTGGAATTTGTTTATATCTCATAGTTTTTGTATTTCATATCAGTGTGTCATATGTATATCTCATTTCAATCTTTGAGTGATAAAGACCTACATTTAGACAATGGTTTATGCCGTCATTTTTGCCATCGGCAATTGAAATTTTTCCTTGTCCTTTTATTACAGAAATAGTAACTCCACTCATCCAGAGCAAGGAAATTGTCAACTAAACTATGCACACAATGTCAAGGTGTGATAACAAATATCTCCTGCTGTAGTTTTCTGTATTAACCATATCAACTGAAATACTACTTATCAATTTTTAATTTAGTATTGACATACATTAAATATTCATCAGAATGCTAGTTTCATAATCAATGTATAAAGGATTAAAGCTAACTTAAAATTGAGCACAATTCTGCGGCTTTTTCAACAATACTCTGTGCGCATGGAGAAGGTAAACAAGGTATTACAGCTCATAATGTTAAATATGTGTAATTAAAACTTCAGCACATCCAACACCTGATTTTAAATCGTGGGCACACTAATAAATATTGACACACTTTCCCATAACTTTACACCTTCTGTTATACAGCAAAAACAAAAAGTATTAATTGTCAGTTTTCCAGCCAGAAAAAGCTGTTTGTTGTAATTAGTATTATTAAGTATTTATTTACTATTTATATCTATTTAAGAATCTTCCTTGGATGGGAGGTTACGTGATAAAGAATTGGAATGTAGTTTAAGAAGACAGTGTAAATAATGCATCAAATAATTATTTAATTTACACTTTAATTTGGGCAGTGATTACTAGAAGTAAATGTATTTTCCCAGAAATAGTGCTGTAAAACAGTTAACATCAAGACTTTTCTAAAATGAATTGATGACTTCAAGGAAAATTTATTTTCAGTATTGCATTGCTCTTGGAGCACATTAAGAAAAATGCAGTAATTTTACTTTCTATTGAAGTGATTTTAATTCATCCTTCCTGGTGAAGTAAGGAAAGTCCATAATGGTTTCCAATTTAGTAAAAATGTTATATAGCTTGTTATGTCTAACATAAGAATACTCAAGGTATTCCTTATTGTTTCCAACTTGGATTTTTATATAACTAGGAGCTATTTACGGGCTGTTTTACCGTGGTCTGCAGGAATAAGATGATCCAAACATTTCGTCCACAAATGTGGTGGACATCATCAGTAGCACAATCAAAGTTTCCTCAGAGAAAGTTCAGATGCAGTGAAACCTTCTCTGAGAAAACTTCGACCGCAGCCTTGATGATGTCCACCACAATTGTGGATGAAACATCTAGATCATCTCCAGCAGAGCACGGCAAAACAGCCTGGAAATAGCTCCTAGTTATGTCTCCAGCCATGAAAGCCTGCATTCTTTGATTCTTATGTCACAGTGTGAATACTTCTTAAAATTGTGTAATATGTTCTGGCATAGTACAGCTTGAGCATCTCTTTATTTGCAAATCAGATGACACAAGAAGAGAGAAAAGTTCAAAGTTATAAATATGATATTATTTATCAAACACTCCAAAGCTCTCATCTGAGAAGCATCAAACAACTGCTTTGCATATTAAATGAAACCAGAAACAAAAAACAGGTTATATTTCTCAGGAGGAAAATTGCAACAATTTGTATTGTAAACGTCAAAGATTGGCAGTTGGAAGTGGAAGGTTATTAATTGGTTAATATGAAAAAGTATACACGTTAGGGACCAGTCAAGTTCTTAAATTTCACAATCCAGCTTTAATATCTTCTGTTTGCCTGGGTCATTTATTTGTCTGTTCTGCCCTGTATAAAATGGGGCTTGAGTTGTAAATGGCCTGAAGTATTAATGGAATGGAAAGATATTTTAGAAAGTGTGAAGCAGTTGACTTTAAGTATCCTCAAAGAACTATTACTACAAGCACTGTTAGCTTTGGTATGCATTTCATTGAACTTTGATTTTCTTTGCTTTATTACTGCAGGTTTGTACCCATCCCAGGAGAATAGCATTTTACTGTGTGAAAATTCAACAGCCTCATGTCAGGTCTAATGGAATGTAAAAGAATTTCTGTGCCAAAATTACAATACACTAATAAGATCTTAGCAATTGCTAGCATTTGTTTTGAATATCAATTTGCAAATTAGAATAATTATGTATTTTCAAAAGTTAATAATCTGAATAATCATTTTTACTAATGGTTGATAGATGCTTCTTGGGCTTAAATTTTGCATAAATTTAAAAGATCCCTGAATGTATTTATTTATTTGTTTGTTCTATTTCTAAATGCACTTCTTCCTTTCGCATGTCCTTGATATATTTTAAACTTTATACAAAGCATAGAAATGGATTATGATAAATAAGATACATGACATTCTTTCCAAAACAAACCTCCATTTCAAGCTACTGTTGGGGCTTCTTTCTAAATAATGGAATACTAATATATTATGATTTAGTGCCTCCCCCGTCACCCTCCGTGGTGTAATGGTTACCATGCTGACTTCATATACCCAAGGTCACGGGTTCAAACCCGGCGGAGGAGGATGGATTTTTTCAGGCGTAAAAGTAAAGCCGTTGGTTCTGTGTAGTAAATTTACAGCACACAAAAGAACCTCAAACCTGATAGAGAGGCCTCTGAGCAAAATTAAGCAATCTTTCACGCCCAATGTAGAATGGGGCGCTGTAAACCACAGTAGTTAAAGAGCGTCCATAAATAACACGCAATTTTTTTCCTCCCCCCCTCCCACATTTCTTTGTTTATTTAAAATAAATTTAAAGCTTATTAAAAGTTTATATGAATCTGATACTCATGCTTGTTTATTATTAAGCATAATTATTTATAAATGCATAGGATAGGAAGTTCATTTTTAAATGTCAATATTGATTTCAAAACGTTTAACGTAAAATTTTTGTTATGAAAACACCTTTTGGGTGACCGGCCATAAAAGAAAAGCATGTTAAATTTATTAGTGATTGCTTGCTATATTTGCAGAAAGTAAAATTCTACTCATTTTGCATTGCTTTTAATATACTTTAGGGTACAAAATATTAAATGCCTCAATTATTCCTAAGAATGTTCCAAAAATGTTAAGAATTGACAATTCAAGAAAAATGTGGCATGAAAGTTGTTTTTATTAGAATCAAAGTATTTGGAACTAAACCAACCATATCATGATCCACTCTTAAAAGATTTGATTATTACCTAAGCCTACTACATTCTTCTAACCCCTTGTTTCTGCAAGGAAATATGCAATAAAGCCATTGCAAACTTTTATCTTTATTGACATGAAGTAGATAGAATACTAAATTAAATAACTCAGAAGTTTGAGACAAGTGAAGTAGTTCAAGTATAATAGTTAAAAATGAGTTGTAATAGTAACATTCATCTCACTTAAAATGAAATTTTCAAGACATAAGTTTCAAGGGCATTTGCCCTCTTCTTCAGTTGAGATCAAATGCCCTTGAAACATATGTCTTGAAAATGTCATTTTAAGTGAAGTGAGTGTCCCTATTCCGACTCATTTTTAACTATTATATAGATAGAATATGCTTTTTAATAATACTTTGTTGAGTGCATTGAGAAAGTTATGTGAATGTAATATTTTTTCCTCCTCCATCATTCACTACTCGGAATGCTCCTATGACCACTTGACTAGCTTGAAATTTTGTTGAGCACTACTTAAAAATATTAAATAGTTCAAATTACATTTTTTTCCATAATTCATATTGAAAAAATTAAAAAATGGTATAACATGTATTTCTCTCTCTCTCTCTGACACAATATACTTTAGCGTATAGGAGCATTTCATATCACCATATCCAGAAACAATTTATTACAAATAATGTAAATTAATATCTTAACTATTTGTTAAAATGTTGTGTACATTATATATATATATATTATATCTGAATATATTGTGAAAAGGTCTAAAGTCATCAGAAGAAAACTGGATTTTAAGATTTTCATAGATATATTGCCTTAAGTTGGCCAAAACTTCCTTTGGATACAGAAATCTATACTTGATGAGGAAAAAACCACAATCTGCAGCATAATTTTGCAGTTTGTAAGGAAGTAATATTGTGCAGGAAAAAAATAAAATTGCAACTGTTAAGAAAATTTAAAAAAAAAAAAAAAAAAAAGTTGATTTCTTGAGAGAGAGAGAGAGAGAGAGAGAGAGAGAGAGAGAGAGAGTATTTGCTTAAAGTAAGGGAGAAGCAAATCAAATTTATCAAAAAAGAAAGACCAAAGAGTGTGGGAAATAATTTTGATCTGTCTTGCACAAATAACCAAGATTTTGAAGTGCATATTGTCTATGTAGCACTACAGCAAGCAAGTTCAGTTGACATTTAGGTGTAGAAATAACTTCAAAAATACTTGTCATAGTATTTAAAAGTAATGGCTTGAGTTCGTGCACAATATGATATGCTTTCATTTAGAAAATACCTGAGGCTGTTTTGTTTTGTCCCCCAATAGTTCATTAACTTTAAGTTTTGCAAAATGTTTAGGTGCTAAGTTGTAGTTTGGTGAATTAAATACTGCATTTTGCTTGTTATTCATAAAGTGGTTGAATTGTTTAGTTGGACACAAGTTCTGCTGCAGTTTTGTTGAAATTATTTCAGATGTTTAAAGAATTAGTATTTTATTGCATGGAAAAACTCTTTTCTAAGAGCTAAAGGAAAATATTTGCCCTGACAAAGGATGTGCAAGTTTTTGTTTTAAACGGCCTAAAATTGTAAGATTTGCTTGAAATCATTGTTGTTATTTTTGTGTATGGCTTTAAAACTGTTTGAAAAACAATGTATCCACACACTTTGTGCAATATAATTCAGATAGAAGTGGCTGAACAGAAAGATTGTTGTACAGGTTATTGTTATCAAAATGTTGGACATTTGTTTGATAGAACTGATCATTATGTGAGACTGAATTAGTGTGGCTTAATGTTTATTTCTCAGTTCAACTGCTTGCTTATTAGTTTTGTAGAATCAAAAGCATTTCATAGTGTGCTAGTAACAATTGATTGAAAAAGTATTTGGTTGCACTTCAGTGTAGTTAAATATGTGCCATTCATTGCAAAAGTACAAACATTAAGCTGATAATAAGAACAGTGGTGCCTAATTTTGCTTTTCTGAAATGTAATCATTTCAGTTGTCATGTTGCTGGCTAATGAAATATAATCGCTCAAGTCCAGTATTTTTGTAGCTAAAGGTTACCAAAGGCATTAACCTGTCAGTTAATTTTATCTTAAACTGTTTTAGGGTTACCACATCAGAACATTAAAGGACAAGTTAATATATGTTTTAATCATTGCTCTTTCATATACCTCCACCACTGAATCTTTGCTTTTAACAGTTCAGGTGGATTCATGTAATGTTGGCTATATTGTGAATGCAGTATTGCCAGAGTTGGTGGTAAACAACAGCTGGTGTTTAACCTTTCTATCCTGTCTAAAGTTGCATATAAATAGTGGAGTAGTAGTGAATACTGATGGATAACTTGTTAGTATTATTTGTTTATTGTTGATTGAAAATGACACATACATGATACATAGGCTGTAAGTTTAATAATGGCAACTAATTATTACAAATCTGCAAGTGATACCTCTGAGAAATGTCTACAATCCGTCAATTTAGTAACCAGCATTGTCTACAACACATTGCTGGTGATGTGGAAGGCACAATATCCCTGTAGCAGCTCCTGTTCTGTTGATGCTTCTGATGGACCACTCAAATGCGTGCAGAATATCAGAAATAGTCCAGAATCAAACATCACAAAGGGATTCCTTCATCTTTGGGATTAATTCAAAATCACAGGGTCTTAAGTGTGGTGGATGAAAAAGCACTTCCCACCCTCAACAATGGTACAGGTCAGCCTCAGGTGTGCCACATGCACTGGTGCATTACCTTGCAAAATGATGGGAGGGGTTCAAGTGAGTTTGAGCGTTGTGATATCATAGCCATCGTTGTGCCTCCATCAAATCCCAAGAAACCCATTAAGGTACAATTTTTCTGATTTTTAGGTGTTTCTTCTAAAAATGAAACTGTTTCACACAGTTCATATGCAATATTCCCATTTCTTGGGCTACTTCACATACCGTCTGTCGTTGATTGATGTCCACTAGTGCAGAAACAGCATGCACATCCTCTTCACTAACACTCAAAATTTGCCATGTAGTCACGTCCCTCATTGAAAGCTCAAATTCACCTCATCACAGTCCTATATTGTAATGCCACCTCTCTGCATGCCTTAACAAGACTGTCATGCCATTGTCATGCTGTATGACCACAGGCAGATTGAATTTTCAGCCAAAATCACTTTATGGACATGGCAAAACACAGCCATTTAGAATGGACACTAACAGGAGACTAACTTCCAACTCTTGTGCTATGAGTCGATAGAAGAGTCCATTTACAGGGGGATGTAGGTCAGACATGGACTAATATGTAGTAGAAGTGATAACAATTAACTGTCTCATTTCGCTTTTACAGTAGTGTTGCTATTGTTAAATTTATAACGTACGTATATTGCAATGAGTGCAGAATAAATTACTTGCTTTCAACAATTAGAACAAATTAATGCAAACTTGCTTGTTACAATAGAGAAATGAAAGAGATATAAGCATAGTGTAACAAAGTGCTCCTCATTCACAGTTTAATATTGTAAAGGCTCAGTTCCATCTAAATCTTAGCCGTCACCATTTCAGAAGTATAATCATTATCGCTATCATGTTTCCTCCCTTGTTAATAACAGTTCTAGTGCTTAGTGCAAGAGCTGCTGCAGTTCATCGCAGGGTTTTATCATCAGGAGTAGAGGAATGTCCACTAACATTCATGTACTACTTCCCTCATTCAAAGAATCTTCAGGTCCTTAATAGTTCCATTGTCTGGCTGTTAAGTGGCAAAGGATTTTCACTTCACAAATCATCACAAGGTGATCTATATCGCTTTTGATGCACTGCCGCACTTTAAATATTGTGTAAATAATATGAAATATATTTAAATAAATAGGTAGTTAAATGTATATACTCGTAAACAATAACATCAAAAATACATAAATAACAATGAATAATATGCAGCTTGCAAATAACTTGAGCACATGTCGGAGATCACAAACTGATTGGAAATGGCAAGTTAGTTGCTTTTAGTTCTGCTTCCATTTTTTGACAGACTGACCGGAATGCTGCCTTGTGATTGGTGCAGGAAGCCTAACGGGACAAGTTTTTGAAGTGTTTTCTTTTTTGTGCCAACTTGCTAAAAACTGTCAAATGCAGAGATTCAGTGAGGAGGGTAATAGAAGTCCGCTTGCCAGGTTTTATAGGTTGCTCTTAAAACGTACGGAAACAGAGACCTTTTTAGATTTTTAGGACAAAGGAGGCATTTGTACAGCCTAAGTTTTACAATTTTTTTTCCCCTCCCACATCTTTTGTCTCCATTTTGCCAGTTCACATTGTCATATAATGCTCTGTACTTTAGCTGCCTCCACATGGTTAAAAAATGTTACTTTTCCCCTGTTCTCATATGCCCGGCACCTGGTAGACTCTTGGTGAGCCTAGTTGTTGTTGCTGTGTACCTGCGCTTGTTAGGGCTAAACCATAGAATGTTTTGGATGGTTATATCTTTTAGTGTTGTGGTTTAATGTTGGGAGTGTTATGGAGGTACTGGTACCATAGGCTCCTCAGTGGCTGCCATTTCAGAATCCTTGCTGCTGCTCCACTGGTGAATTTTGTTGGTGACCATTATAGCTGTTGGCAAGTTTGCTTTCGTTACCGGCTGCCTGCCGCGGCGTTCAGCGGGTAAATAAGCCTCAGAGGGATTATAAGGTGCATGATGGGCCAATCTAGCATAGCAATTTTGAGCCCAGGGCCTAATCACATCCTTAACATTTGGAAGGGCCAAAACTTCATGTAATAGCCTCACTGGGAATGATGGCAGAGAGAATAGATGGGTTGGAATCCTTTGTTCTGAGTCTGCTGTAACCAGAGAAGCCAGGAGAGGAGTCTGGTGTCATGCCTCACATGTATCAGTTGGGTTGTTAGCACCTTTAAAAGATGTAACTTTAAGTGGTTGCCATTTGAGAGGCTGGAACAGGGTACAGGTGCCACCGCCCCCCCCCCCCTAGTAGTAAATTTGTTAGAGCCTAATGTGCTAGCTGCATTATCTCCATGGTAAATTGAGGACCATCTTTGCAAAACTTGCTTTCTAAAAAAAATTGAAATTGACTTTTCAAGCCCTCCATATAATGGTGCAGTCTGTTTTTACTAAACTTGTTTTCTATTGGAATATTGTACATTTTTAAATTCTTTTAAAGCTACTGACTCTGAAAAAGTTTATCCTGAATGGGCAGAATACAAGAATAGTCACAATGAGTCTGTGTGTAGTGTTCATTTCCTGCCTGTAGTTATTCATTGTTGTTCCAAGGCAACAGATGTAAGTCACAGCAGATTTCGTCTGATTGCAAGACATTATCTAGCTACCACTGCTTCTCTAAAAGAAAATTGTAGAGGTTCCTGCCAACACAGGAACAAAAGCAACTCACAGAATATATAATAAAATACATCACAAATAAAAGCAAAAATTACAGCCAAAATAAATGCAGAAGGTCATATTTACTACCTGAATTTCACATCAATGTAATGCACAGGAATTGAGAACAAGAACAGGAGGGAAGAAACAAATGCTCAAAATTCAAAAGTGGATTTTATAAAAACTTATACATAGGTTTTGGTAATCCTCATTCCAATATATGTTCAATGCAAATCATTATTGCTTAAATCAAAATCTTCCAGGAATCTGGAAGAGAAGCAGAAGGCTCAAATTAACTACCAAAATTGAGAACAATTTTCAGAAAATAAAAAACAGCAATGACAATGCTATAGATTGTGATGTTCGACATGCAATGGAATCAATCCCCTCCAAAGTTACTCATTGATGAGGTGTTCTTACTCTAGGCAGATTTGTCTTTACAACTTGTCACAAAGTGAAATAAATCACCTGTAGATAAATCTTGTTGTGAATTTCTACAGATAGAAACACTGCTCGAGGTGTTAATAAGATAGCTTCAGCTGTACAAGGCTATCTTCAGGAACTTGAGAGAAAATTAATAAAAGAAGGGAATAAAATATTATTTTCAGATTCATGTATAACTCAAAACAAAAACAGCATACTTGTGGCAACTGTAGCAAGACTTTTGGAAATGACCAATGTGTTTCTGGAGGTTAAACACTATTTTTTCCCATTTGAGGACACAGCTTATGCCCTCGAGTAGGATATTTGGAAACTTAGAGAAGAAGTACAAAACAAAAGAAGAAATCTTATATCCTTATCAGTGCTATGAGATAATGAGAAACTATGGGGTTGTAAAAGTATTAGGGGACAACTGGAAAGTGCCGAAGAGTAAGTTGTCATTCCAAATTTCAAAGGTTTCAATTAAATTTATTTGCCTTCAAAATTGTTACAGCTTATGGTTTCATCAACGCCTATAATTTTAACAATGCAACATAATATCTACAATATGTACAAGAAGTAACCATAGGTTATAGTTGTTAAAGACAAATTAAACAATAGTTTATATGCTTACAAATGCATGATTTATAGAAAAATATTTATGTTCCAGTAAAATATTTTTAACTTTCTTTCTAAACCTATGAATACTAAGATCCCCAAATCCTCTACTTAATTTATTATATAGTTTTATACCTTAATGATCAATGAATTTTAAATTTTTAGAGGTTCTTTGAGTTAAGAGTTGGATATGTTCTATTGTTTTTTGAGTCCTAAAATATAAAAATGTATGTCGAAGAGGGCTGTGTTAATTTTGGTGAAAAAGTATGTTCTTTGGAACAGAAAAAGAGGTGGAAGTAACAAAGTAACTTCAAAATCATTGTTAATGCCATAATTCAGAAGTAATTAAATCTAGTAAGGAGGAGGAGGAATATGGAATTTTTTAAAGTTCCAATGATGCCAGATCATTCTATGAGGATGTGATAAACAATACTGAAGTATGTTTAAGTGATAAAAACCACAATGAACGTCAAAAACCTATTGGACCAAACTTTCACCAAATCAGAACTGGATTTCTTAAACAAAGGGATGAAAACTTGTTTCGATTTTTCAGATAAAATTAACGATTACGTTGCGGACGTACAAATAGCCACCCAGCGCATAAATGATATTGATAAAAGCATAATAAAAAGTGAATGTTGCCAAATTATCGAAACAATAGAAAGCAAAAAGAAAACTAACCTCCCAAAAAATGTAATAAGAGCATTAAAAAGCAAACCGGTAATTTATAGCAAAGCTGACAAAGGAAACACAATAGTAATTATGGACAAAACTGAATATGTAGAAAGAACACTTTTAGAAAAAGAAGAATACTCTACAGTACAAAACAACCCTCTAAACCAATGTATAGTTAAATTAAATGCAAGTATTCAAGAATGTAAACTAATAGACAAAAAAGAAAAATGCAAAATTAAAGTTGATAATCCAGTTCTGCCCAGAATTTATGGCCTTCCAAAAATACACAAGCCGGGAAATGCAATGAGACCAATTATAAACAATATAAGTGCACCTACATATAATCTAGCAAAATGGTTAACAAACAGATTCTCTTCCTTCCCTAAATTTGAAACAGCAAGTATAAAAAACTCTCTAGATCTGATCGATAAAATTAAAGACATAAAATTAGAAAAAACCGATATGTTAGTTTCCTTTGATGTTACTGCTCTGTTTCCAAGCATACCTACAGAAAGCATACAATCCCACATCAAAAACTGGTTACTTGCAATAGGGAAAACAACAGAAGAAGTCCGAGAATACATCATATTAACGAATCTGTGCATAAATCAAAATGTTTTCACATTTAACGGGAAATATTACAAACATCTGGTTTAGCTATGGGCAGCCCGCTGTCACCAATATTAGCAGATCTCTTCATGAGCACTATGGAAACTAGGATTAAAAAGGCATTCCCCTGGATGTTCAAAATATGCTACCGCTAAGTAGACGACATCTTTGCAATAGTCCCAGAAATACACCTAGAAGATGCACTAAAACTCCTAAATATGCAAGAAAAGTCTATAAAGTTCACAATGGAGAAGGAATGTGATGGACAACTACCATTCCTCGACCTAAAAATCATCAAAACTAATAATCACCTTACATTTGGCATCTACAGAAGACCTATCCACACCAACAGCTATATAAAACAAAAGAGTTACAATCCCATTCCCCATCAGCATGCTTTACTCAACAGCCTTACACACAGATTGATAAATGTACCAATGGGCAAAACAGAATACCAATGTGAACTTACTAAAATATTGGACATAGCTACAGAGAATGGATTTCGGGCAGAACTGGTGTACAAAAAAGTTAATAAGGTCAAAAATAGAAAGAGAATTAAAGAAGTCAGCACACTCACTCATAACCAGAAAGAAAACAAGATCTACAAGAAGTTTACATACCACCCTACAACTTTCTACAAATTCCAGAGGATCTTCAAACGACATAACATCATTCTAGCCCCTAAAAACAATTACTCTATAAAAAACATTTTAAATTCTAAATTAAAAGGTGATATCCCACAAGAAAACAAACCAGGAATATATCAGTTCAGCTGTAATGACTGTGAAAAAATCTACATCGGCCAGACGAAAAGAAATATAAAAACAAGGGCAAAAGAACACCACAGAAATATTAAACTCAAACAAGAAGACAAATCTGCAGTAGCTTGGCATTTTTGGAAAGAGAAACACACTATAAATAGAATCCCAAAAATCCTCAAAAACATCACAAGGAAGACAGAATTAAAAGTTTGGGAAAACATATATATTTGGAAAAACAAGAACCGGGTTTTCAATTTTGAAATCCTGCCAGGCGATCTACTCATTCAGAGGTTTATCAAACCACCACCAGGGACAGAGACAACCACCACAGCAAGCGATGCCGGCAGTCGACCAAAGGAATTGACAATGGAAGCACATGGCTTCTGAAACATGTTTTCCGAAATAAAAAAGTAAGTGATATAGTGTTACAAAATCGACTCAACTAAATTTCAAATTGATAAAAATACAATTTCTGTTTTTAGTGGAGATTCTGCTCTGATACAAAAGAAATGTGAACATTGGCTAAAATGGCGAGATTAATAATTCTTATAAAAATTTAAGGATAACTTTTATTCTACTGTTCACGTTTATATCCATATGTTGATAATGTACATATTATAGGGAGGTAAATTAGAATGTAAAATGGCTAATGAAATACTCATTACTGACATAAATGGATATCCTTAAATATCGAAAAAGTATCAAGAGCCTTCTATTACTAAAATTACAAACAATTTGTTGTATTGACTTTCTATGTAGAAAGCATGCGTTGGAAAAAACAGTTGAATTTTAAAAATTCATAAAATCACAATTTTTGTATTAATCGACATATAAATATTTTAAAATGCTTAGTTATAAAATCAGATGGCACAAAAATAAATTTTGTAGCATTCAAAACATTGAGAACAATTTGCTGTCCCCACTGAAAAATTATATTTTTTCACATAGCAAGTTTTGCAAAAGCTGTCCTCAATTTCTTTTAGATTTTACTCGGTTACATTCTTGCCTTCAGTTGGGCCCATAAGCAGCAGCCAGATGAGGTTTTTCATACCACCCCTCCAACATTTTTAAGAGAACAGGGAAAGCATGAAATATTTTGTGTGTTTGTGGGTGATCATCTTTGCCAACATTGTGGATAGCTAAAGCCTCAAACTGCTGTTCTAATATATCCCATAACAAAGTACTGTCGAATTCAGAGGCTTCACCATTATGCATTAGCCGATTTTGTAATTTAAATGACCCTCTTCGACACAGGTCTTGGCTTTTAGGTCACGCTGTTTCTTCTTCACTGCGGCATCCATCACCCTCTTGCTTTTCTCCATTGTACCCTTATCTCTCCTTATGTTAGAGTGACATTTAAATCACAATATACTCCTTTTGCATTTCTGCATGTTTTAATCATGATACCCACAATATCATGCATTTAAACCATTACCAATATTTGTAAAATTGTATCCTTAAGTTCTAATCACAAAATAAGAGTAACAGGAAATGACTTCCAATTTATATCCAAAGAAATTAAATAATAACCTGCAAAATCCCAAAATGAACTGTTAAGTTAGTGTAGTATTACATGTTATGAATTGAATAGATGTTTTTAAATAAATTCTATTCTTGCCTCACCACATAAAGATAACTATCATAACTGTGCAGTTTATTTATAATTTATTTTGGCCTATGCAATTAAACTAGGCGGGGGGGGGGGGGGGGAAACAAAAAAAAAGGCAAATAGAGATGGTATACATCTGTTTTGCAAGTAAATAAAGTTTAAAACTTTAAAAAATCTTATGGGGGTAGAACCATTTTGAGTATGATGATGGTAACCCTATTTCTGTGTTATCTGAAAACTTTTGCACATATGAAATACAATGCTAATGCATGACTCTGCAAGCAGTTACAGAACTTCTTTGTGATTATTCTTACAATGCCTTTGGTCCAACTAAAGGAAAACATCATCTTATTCCTTTTGCATGTAAAACAGAATAATTGATCTCTGAATGTCTTGGAAACAAAATTTTCATTCTTTTTGTTATGTCCTACTCAACGGCAAGAGACCTTGTAAACTTCAGTCATAACCTATCTTGCTTTTGGTTTTATTATAAGATATATAATAACCAAAGTATCAATATACCAACTAGTCAAGCACTTATCTGTTCATTGCCTTAACTAAGCCTTCATATTTGTTTTATGTCATGGGCCAGTTGCATCTTGAAATGTGTTAAGTTTGCTGTGTGTATGTCGTAGGTAAGAATTTTATTAATGAATGAAATTCCTTTAAAAGTGGTATGAAAAGGAGAATATTAGTATTAAATCTTTAAATATTGCTGTTTTTATAATGCTTAAATTGCCTTTTTTTCTGTTTAATAAAAGTGAGTGAATATCCATAACTGAACTGCAAACAAATAAGCAGTCAGAAAAAGAAAAACATTTCCATGCTTGCAGCTACTTTTTAGTGTCAGTGAAGCTCTATTGAAGTGTTGACACTAAAATAACTCAATAGCTGTTTATTGCTTGCTAATTTAGTGGTGATGATGGATTGAAAACTGGGTGGTCAGCGGAAGATGAGTTTTTGTGCTTCCTCTTAACATCTTCCTAACTGCCACATATCAAAATAGACTTTTATGCAAATACTTCACCTGTGTAGTAAAACATCTTCATAGAAGTGGCCATAATAAAGAAGTGATTGCATTATCACTGTATAGTACAAAAAAAAAGGGTTTGAAACAATCTATTGCAATCACTTGCATTGTTTCTTGTAAGTAATTTGATGTAGCTAGGAGTATCTTGTATTTATACATAGCTTAAATGCCACAGTCGCCAATTTGCTTACATTTTTAAAAGGTGTACAAATGAATTTTGAACTTCTTAAACAAAGCAACATCTATGCTTTCTAGGCATGTAAATATTTTTGCTTATTTTTTTAACAACAGAGAGCAATACTGTAGTACCATAACTGTCGTGTTGTTTCGTTATGTGTGTTTTTATATGGGAACAGTTTAATCTTAAGTCTATAGAGTAACTAGTGTAAGACAGGTGTAAAACTGTGCATTTTCTCTTTGGCTTTGTTTTAGCATTTACTGAAAGACATTGTTTTTTTCTGCACACAGTTGTAAACAGAAAATGTATACCTAAAACAAGACAGGCAGTTCTAATTAAAGTTTAAAACATATGAAGATCACAGGGAATAAACAAGGAATGTTACAAAGCTACACAGACCGACATAGTCCTGATATGGTGGCATTTTGGGGTGATTTTTAAAGAGAGTGAATACAGGAAAAATACATATATACACATTAGAGAAAACAAAAGTGATAAACACAATGAAACTAGGCATAAGCATAACATGAGCCTACATGCTTGTATCATAGAATGGAATGGAAATTTATTCTTCCATTTGATCATAGTACATGATGTAGGATGCATCAAAAATGTATAACTAGGATTTGCATTGATGAATATATACAACAAGATTAGAAGCAAGAAAAAATTATATACATACTATTTTTCAAAAGTATTACAAGATTTGTATATATACAAAGTTGTTAAGGATGCATTTTTTTTTTTTTTTTTTTTTTTTTTTTTTTTTTATACAGGCTGATTTACTTATGTTTGACACTGTCAAAAAATTTCTCTAAGCTATAAAAACAATGTTCTAACTTTTTGACAGCTAATTTAAAGTTATGTGGTGCAGATATGCTTTTTAAGTGTTCCAATAGGCTATTATAAAGGCAAAGTCCAGTATACATAAAACTTCTACCAAATAAGCTTGTGTTGTGGGGAATTATACTTATTTGCTTCTTTCCTCTAGTAGCATGGGCAAGCATTTGTGAATTTAAATTATATAAATGATTGGATTTAACAAAGGTAACTGATTTCTGGATATACAAGTAAGGTAGAGGCAATACATTCAATTCTTTGAAAAGTGCTCTGCAACCATGATATCTCAATACATGTGTTTACATTGGCTGATGTTGACATAAACGTGGCAAACTTGTAATGTAAACCTAGAAGTTTGCTAGCTCCAAGCTCTCAACTGTTTCAGCACTTGCAACCGGGTGTCATTTAGATCTGTTCATCATTGTGGATGGCAACATATTGCATTAAGTTTATCTTAAAGTTTGTGTTTTGAAGTTACTGCTTAATTTTAATTCTGAATGGTCCCTTATTGTGTGGGATATACATGTAACCTGCTAAAGAAAATGGAATTTCAAAAATTTTTTTCATAGCCCCAGTTCCTCTACATTTGATTCATAACTGCAGCCTCTTTAATTTCTTAGCATTTAATGTCACTGAGATAACCAAATTAATTTTCATGCTCTCTCCATTATGAAGCATTTCTCAGAATAAAACTGATTCTTATCAAGTTGAATGCAGAGACTTGTTTGTAACAAAACAAAGCAGTATAGGAATGTGCATGTTAGTTTAAATCCTCAAGTGTCATAATGATTAAAAATACAAATTCCTTTTATTTCATAAAGAAATTGTACTTAAAAACATAAATAAAAAAGCTGTTGTGTTCCATTCACATGACTTTTCTCTACATCTCTGCAACAAGTTATTGTTAAAGAACTTAATCTTCTATTTATTTCACGCTATTCAAGAAAAAATTAGCACATATGGTCTAATTACTAGCTTCCTATTGTCTTCTCAGGATAAGGGAATCCCACTCCCCCAAAAAACATATTCTGGGTAACTCATCTTAAGCGAGATTCAAACTTGCAACCTCTTAAATGTGAGGCAGACATGCTATCCGCACACTACCCAGGTTGGTACTTATATCATTGTATATGTTTTCTCATTGGTAAGATATCTTTCAAAATATGTTGGTCGCTTCTTAAAAGAAGCTTTTATCCACAATAAAATTGGGAAATATAGTGAATTTCAAATTGTAAATGCCAAATAAGTGATGCTTATCTTGGAGAGAAATGTTTACGACAGCCATAGGCAAGGTTGACATTTTGGCACATTTTGAGAAATTTCCTCTGCAATTGCAAACAATATTTTATACCATACTGATTCAAAATCATTATACAGATCAAATATTAGAATGTGTGTTGAAGGTGTAAGCGCACATGCTTTTCGTTACACAATAATATAAATATCTGAATGTCAGACTGATTTCTGGGATTGGGATTTTACAATAATGCATGTACATTAAACAGAGGTTTCTCTCTTAAGTTATTTCATTGTTCAAAAGCTGTAAAACATTTGGGTGCATTGGATTATATTTACAAGTTTTCTTAATTGTATTTACTTTGGCTAGCATCAACATATAGTAAATAAAGGAAGTATTGCATTCTATCAAAATATTGATGTCAGGATTTTGCCAGAAATACATATTTTAATGTCTGCTGAATCCAGATAAATTTCTCAAAAATGCTTTCTAATTATTTTTATTGAAATATCCATATTTTAAGATATTTTGAATTTTCTGGAAATATCCTGTAAAGTCCTCTACATTCTGAATGAATGTTTTATAACTAGTAAACTACAAAACCACCCCTCTCTCTCTCTCTCTCTCTCTCTCTCTCTCTCTCTCTCTCTCTCTCTCTCTCTCTCTCTCTCTCTCTCTCTCTCTCTCTCTCATATGATATTCCCCAATTCTGAGATATTTGTTATTGAGAGGAGTTTCAGGAGTTGATAACCTTTATAGTCTAGGATTACCATGCTAGTCTCTAGTTCCCAAGGTCATGTGTTCAAACCTGACAGAGGGCGGTGTGTTGTGTTTTTTTTTTTTCTTTTGTTTTTTTTTTTTAAATCCATGCCATGGGTTCCTTTGGAAGGGAAATAAAGCTAGTGGTCCTGTGTCTTAGATTTATGGCATGTAAAAAGTATCCTCAGTAAAATTTTCGGTCTTTAATGCCCAATATAGAATACCAGAGCATTCATAAATAAAAACTCATATTATTTTGTTGTACTAATTTCTTTAGTCACCTTTCAGTGCTTTCTCATGATGTCATGGAAAGAGCAGCTTATTGTGTCCTCTTTTAAGCATTTCACTATAATTCAGCCTCCGGAATCCCAATTGCACCTGCAGTGAAATATGGAATGAAATAATTTCTGCTAAAATTTATCTCAACTTGAAGGTAGAAAAATAAGCTTTTGCAAGAATAGTTTGTGGAAGAGATGCATACAAAAATAAAAAATAGTGAAAGAGAAAGCCATATTAGTATAACATTGATTGTTTATATTATAATAGCCATTCATAGAGGGGGCAGGGCACACTTATGTTGGGAGCTCCAAACCATAAAATATCAGAACAATGTAATGTTCATTTTATGCATTCTCGCTTAAACATATGTTACTATTTTCCATTATTACACAAATGTGGTGGAACTTTATAGATATTGAGGAAGTTATCTAGAGTTGTGTAAAACATGTTAAGCCCAATTGCTTTGCCACTTGTGTGCATCTTTGTAGCCCAGTAATACACCCACCTGTAACAATGTCCCAGCTATTTTTAGTGGTATTTTTTGGTCAAGAGTATTTTGAGACATTGGAAGGGGGATTAGAATGTCATATGGCTGCACCAGCAGGGTTGACACACCTAACCAACCTTTGCCCTTTGGACTGTCTCAAAAGACTGGCAAGAATAGAACCAAGAAGCCCAAGATTTTTGGACCTACTTGGAATACTTTTTTTACAGTTTAGTTTCTTCCCCACAATTAGGTTGTCATATCACAAAATAAACATTTTTTCCCAGGAATAATGTTCTCAGGCCATCTGATTTATTTTAATTGTATACACAGGGTTTCCCTGCATGTCCAATTATCCATTAAATACATATGTATTCTTTCCTGTTGTTTACAAAAGTAAATTAAAATTGATACATTGTCTTTGTAAATTATTTATTTTGTATTAGCAACACTCATAATTCTGAGGTTAAAAGTCAGCTTCCAGAATAGCCAGGTATGTTATTGCCATGATTCAAGTACCCTGAAAGGCATCTGTATATCTTGAAATATTAAATCTTTAATGGTATATTTTTGTGACATTCTTTGTTTTTTCCTGTGGTCTATATACATAGCACTGTGATTCTCAGGTTGCATCCTTGAAATCTTAGTAAGCATGTAATACTATGGAAAGAAAAGAGTGGAATGAGACTGACTACAATAGATAGATAAAGTGTGCTATGAAGCTTGAGAACTATTATGTTAACCCATCACTATACCAGCTCATGGAGAAGTAGAAAATTAATTTGAATGCACCATGTACCTGAGAAAAAAGCAGGACTTATTTTTACCTTTTAGTTTGTAGCCTGGAAACATCAACTCTTGTATTCCAAAACTATGAATGTACATAGAGCAGCCAGATATCCTTATTTATCATACATATCTCTTTTTAGGAATAATTCTTTACTATGCTTTCTCCTTTGACATAAATATTTAAAAGTAATACTTAATGGCGCAACTTCATCTAATAATTTATTATTTTTGAAATTCTATGTACAAATATATACTGATTAAATTAAAAGCATATAAAGAAATTTTTAAAATCCATCAAATTGGTTTCAACAGTTCAAAACGATTTAGAGAGTATGTATTATTGCATCTGAGCCTACCATGACACCAGAACCTTTTCTCTCTTTAGCCATTGAAAAATGTATGTCAACGGTTGAGCTAAAAATGAAGATTTCATCAAATTTGTTTACATTGTTTGCAAAGAAGTTCCATAAGCTACAACAGTGAAGTACAATCTTAAAAATTATTAATTTGAAATATTCATAATTACATATATTCCACTAGTTTGATAAAGAAATTAAGTTCCAGAATAAATAAAAATGCAATTGACGTGCATTAATAGGGATTAAACAATATTGCAGTTGTTAAATTGTGTATATTCCACCCCTTCTAAAAGGAATAGTTAATTTTTTACATTAAATTTATGAATAGAATATAATCTTCTGTGTTATTAGGCTGGGACATACAAACATTGAGATAAAATACATAGCAGCAGATTGTATGAGAAGTGTGGCATTATTGAAAAACTAACATTGGTCCTTTGAGGTTATGTTGTAATGTGCATCCTCTTATTACAAATGGCTCTGCACGCACAAATTTATCAGTCTTTAAATTGGAGATATAATTTGAATAGTATTATACCCTTAATGAAAATTCATGAATACAACTACTGTAATGCTTAAACTCAATTTATGAATCTTAACGTCTATCTATACGAGCCTTCTTGCACACAACTCAAGGGTTATCTGTATAATAAAGACCCTCATCCCATCTTTTTGCATTCTATTATTTACACCATTTTATCTCCATTTTCTCATCTTAATTGCTCTAACTTATTTCTCTCTTACTTTTCCCAAATATTTTCCCAGTATTTTATTTTTATTTCCATATAGTCCACATTTTAAGCACTATAAATTCTTTCTGTACTTTGTCATATTATTTTCCATATATTCTCCCTCTATCTCTTCACCCATCATGTTCTAATAGCCAAAGAAATATTCCTTTAAACTGCCCACACATAGTGCACCCTTCCCCAAGCCTTTTTAATTCTTTGTAGTTGTAAAGAATTCTTATCTCTAAACTAATACAAATCATTCTATCTATATCTTCAGTTCTTAATATAACTTCCTTCAAAAATCCTTCTATACTTTGATATCCATGGCTCCCCTATTCCAATCTCATTTCTGTGATAGCTTTTGTTTATAGTTGATGTTATGAAGCATAAAATATGGACTAGAAATCTGTGTATAGCATAAGAAGCAGTGTTCATTACTGTACCAAATACATGTTAATTGTGATACCAGAAAAAATTTTCGCATTTGTCACAGAAAGAACCAGCACTGTCTGGTCTTAAAGGATTCCTATAAAACAGAATTCCCATTAATTTCAATTGTAATTTTTGTACATTTTATGCATTCTAAATTTCAAGTAATCACTAAATTATTACTTTTTACTGAATGAGGGAAAGTTTTACAGATTAGTATTTCAGGAAGTTTGCAAGTATACTTTCTTCTGTTTCAGTTTTACTATATACATACCTGTTTCTGTTGTGAACAATAATTTGTGTCCTAAATTCTTTTTTGCGTTAATCGTTTCATCCATTACTTCCATTACACAAATTTAGCAACCATATCTTTTTATAACCATTGCTTTCACTTCTGCAAATCTTTACTAAATCAGTCTGTTTAGTTATTATTATTATTATTATTATTATTATTGTAAAGAACCAGACTGCTGCCATTAGACCTTTTCATAACACAAAAGAGACAGTTTGAGTTGTTAAAATTGGTATAAATAAAATTAGATTAAAATGCTGATTAAAATCAGTACTTTAATATGAATAAGTTTTCCATATTTGTTGTGACAGGTGTTGCAACTGAAACTAACTTGAGCTTTAATTAAAGGTGAAAAACATTGTTTAACATTTAAAAATGTAACATACATTTTTAAAAGAATATCTCTTTTAAATTGTGTTGGTATGAGAAATGAAGAATGCTCACTTTATGTTCTTGTCACTCATTAAGTTCAGTTATTTATTAATTTATTATGTATATATGTTGTATTGAATATCTAGAAAACTACAATATCTCATAAACATATTAAAGTTAGTATCTATGTTGTTTATGTGTATTTTTCATAACTTATTTACGTTGAAAATGGAGCAAGGCTTTAATTATGTTGGATATATCCTGTGTATATGGCAACTAGAGGCAGGGTCTACAAATTATGATATAAAGAAATAAGCCAAAACACTCAAAAATTGCCTACCTCATGCACAAATATATGAGACCTTATTTAGGAGCTTTCTCATTCCATTGCTCTTGCCTTATCTTAATGTATGTGTGTGTTTACATTTCTTAAGACATGAATACAAATCTGAGCTGTATTTGATGCAGCTACTTCGGGTCTCAGATTAGAAATCTTTTATATTTAATATAATTACATTTTGCCTTCATCCTGACTCTTCAAAAGGGTCTTGCCTAGGCTTTAACTGTTGTTAGTTTGGAACAAGTCTGTGGTATAAAAACTATCCTTTCTTTGTAAACTGTTGGGATCATTAGTACAAAATAAAAACAAAATTGTGCTCTTATTTGGAGGTAAAGAATATTTTAATGAAAAGATTGAAATAGCCATCCTGTTGAATAAACCACCATTTACTTTGGTTAACCAACAAACATTTTGGAGAAATTCTCCACCATTGTCTAATTGAGGATTGGTGATGAACTAACTCCACTAGTCATCTATTCCATCTGTTCAGTAATAGATCCAAGCAAATAGACCAATTTCTATTACTTTGTGAGGCACAGCAGTAGCTTTCTCTTTGTATGCAATCTGTTGCTTTTGATAACAAAGAAACAGAATAATTTGCGTTTTAATATAAAGTATGTGCTTGTGAAGTTTTATGTTTGCCCATAAAATAAATGGGAGTGGAGACCTTTTTACAGCTTTGTCCCTTTTTTTTGTATCATTTAAAGTTGGTTAGTTAAGAAAAACTTAAGTAGATTATAATTGTAACAGATTTTCATCATGGATATGACAAAGTATTAAGTCTGTTACATTATACTGCTGGATTCAAAAAGTTTTTGGAATTTTTAAATAAGACCAAAATAGTTACCATACCTTTGTTTACAAATTTCCTTTGAAATATTTCCCTTTTGTTATGTCACAGTAATGGCAATATATGTAAAGTGTCTGGAAGCATTGCTAGAAACCAATATTTTTTAATTGCCAGTGCTCTCATTAAAGTGACTTTTGGTACTCACAAATCTGAAGAAAGTCATTTATGCCAGGCAAAGTCTTTTTTTGTTTTTTCTTTCTTTGTAATGCTGCTTCATCACAAGCATTCTTAATCCCCTAAAGGTGGTTTATGTAA
Source organism: Hymenopus coronatus (assembly GCA_030762935.1). NCBI lineage: Eukaryota > Metazoa > Arthropoda > Insecta > Mantodea > Hymenopodidae > Hymenopus > Hymenopus coronatus. The sequence continues at coordinate 19,791,566 of CM060897.1, read as the reverse complement.
ACAAAACATACAACATTTACATGGGTAAAACAAAATGGAATTTGGGGATCAGATTTTGTAAAGCTAAAACCATGAAATTTAAGAAAAAATTTCTTTTAATCGTTGTAGCTTAATGTCCTTTAACTTGGTTGGTCGTGTTGGATGATGAATGAAATTGGTGAAATGATGTTTAAATGTTCTTGAGGTCCATGGAGCTTTAAATAACTCAACATTCATCTTCTCAGGATAAGGGAAAGTCCCGAAAAAAAATTATCTGGGTAACTCACCCTAAGCGAGATTCGAACTCACGACCTGTTGAATGTGAGGCAGCCACGCAACCACCACATTACTCAGGTGGGCCAATCTTTATTAAAATCACTTGAAAAATGCACATTATTTTTTATCCCACATTCTAAATGCAAGAAACACAAAATCCAGTTGCCAGGCTATAACTATGGTCATGAAACCTTTTTGTAAGTGACATCATAAATGGTGTTAACATGTGAAATAGAAAAAAGCCACGTAACATAATTAATTTCAGCAAACAAAAAAGAGAAAAACATAACAGAAACATTACAGCCCAAGGTGTCCCACGAAGGTTACAAACATCTACATGTAAGACTGTGCTAATGATAACTTACAGCTAAGTATTCAGGTAGCGAGAGAAAATTAGCTACAGAAGACAAATTGAAGACATCAAAATTGCACATGTTTGTAAGTTCTCTTGTATAATATTAGTGAATCATTCTAATTTGTAATTTTTTTCTTCCAAACTTGGGTGTATGGGAGAAAAAGTTGAGACACTGGTAGTTTTGTTTTTGTAAAATTCCAGTTTAATGTATAACATCAATGTGAGAGTGGCTCCTTGTTAGTTAGGCTTTGGAGAACTTTGTATTTGGCTGTTTGTCCTCCTGAAGCTATTTGGATGAATTTGAATGTGGTGACATCAACTTCAGGATGTTGAAATTTATAAGGAGCCTTTCATATTTTTTAATGTAAATCATTTTTCCAAACATCCAATTCACCATTTTTTCAACTGGTTTTGATCATTTGATTTTTTTCTTCAATTTCATGGTTTTAGTTCTGGAAATGGTTGCAGCTATCGACTTGTCTACTTGTTTATATTTTATGTTTCTCCGATGTTCTTTAAACCTGATCCCCAAATTTAATTTTGTTTTACCCATGTGAATTTTGTTGCAATTTGCACGTGCCTGATATCTTTTCTATATGTTTTTTTCCCCCTATTGCTTGCAATGATGAGGTTCTTAATACAGTATCTATAGTAGGATGCTGGCATAATGCCAATGTCTCTGAATATTTTGTGAATACATTATTTAAGGGTGGAAAAGAAAAATGTTATGGCTAACTAAAGTAAGTACTGCTTTTTCAATATGTCATGGCTATTTTAGTCATCTAGCTTTAAAAATAATGTCAGTAATCATTTTATCTACCTTGTGTGAAACTTGATTCTGTATGTTACATAATCATAATCATTAAAAAGACTGCCAATACTTCATAGACGTATCTTTCTTTTCTGTCTCTACCTTATCAGAGATGCTGCAAAACTTGCAAAGTGTAAAAATGTTATCATAAAATATATATTCTGTTCAGTATAAATTACAAGTATACTTAGGATGATGAAATACTCATAATTTTTTATCCCCATGTGTAATCAAAATAGCACTAAAACATCATTGGTTTTTCCATAGATTTAATTGCACTGTGTATATATGTACAGGCTAATGGTTTAGTCCTGTATAAGATAATGATCAACATATGTACCATGTACATATAGGAGAATACAATATACATTATAATGTAGCCCTTGAGGGCAGATGTATATCAGAAGATTTTGCTCTAAAAAGAGCTGAAATAATGATAAAAACACACCAAAAAGTACATATACATTCTAAATGTTCCATTGGTTCATATAAATTTTGTTTACCACAGTTCAGTTATCTCAACTATGGCCAAAAATTATAACGTAGAAAAAATCTTGAGGTTTCAGAGGCTTAAGGAAGTCTATTAATATTTCAAATTCTGTTGAAAGATGAGTTATTTTAATACATAATTTAACTGAAGAGTGTTTTAAATGTGCCATGCTTAAAAGTATATAAATCTTAATTAGACTATATAATTTATTATACTTTGCTTTTTTGTCAACTGATATTTTGGATTTGTAATTAATAAACTGATAAATATAAAGACTTGATCTGAGGGGTGTGGGGGAAAGTTAATAATCAGCTACCTTTTGCCAATTGAAGTATCTACATAACAAACTTCCTCAGGATGTTTACTATCATTAGATGAAGTACAATCTTTCTGTATTAGATAGCAGAGAAACTAACAGTGCATAGAAAATCAAAAGTATTTTCTCAGTTATTTCCTAACTTAGTTTCTGTGGGTTATAAGATCTTTTCTCCCCACATCCCCCATCGTAAAGTGTGATTACCTGCAAGAAGCAATATTATATGTATTTGTACCCTAAGTTTAGCACTAAGACATTTTTTAGGTGTGAACAAAAGTGTGAATGTGTAATTGTTTACTTTCTTGCACCAGCATTAACAGCTCTCGTGTGTACAGTTAATATCCACCAAACAGAGCTTGGATTTCCTTTTAAACAGATCAGCTTTCAATTAAAGTGATGTCCATTCCATGTAAATTATAATTAAATGTGAGTTAAAACAGCCAGAAAATGTGCATTGTATTCAAAGAGTAATAAATGAAGTTTGCTTTCTAAGCTTTAGTGTTTTATTATTCATTTGTATCAGATGCATCAGAACAAAGAAAATAGTGTTAATTTGTTTTTTCACACAAGTGGTGTGTAGGACAGGAATTGGATAGATGGACTGAAAAATTCAATGCCATGGTTCAAATCCTGGCTAGAGCATTGAATTTTTCATTCTGCCTCTATCTATCTAAAGAAAATATTGTTTTACATAAATTCTCTCTACTTTAGTTGCCTGCACATAGTTCACAAATTCCACTTTTTCTGTCTCTTAGCCATTTCAAGTACATTAACTATGTTCTCATCCATGCTAATGTTTCCTTTTCAGGCCTACTGCAATAGTCAGCATTCCCCATTCCTTTTTTACCTACAGCAATTTTTTGTTCTCTAAGCTTCCCCATTTCTCTTGTCTTTGTGTATTTTCCACCATAGTTCTTATTGTTGTCCAAAAGCCATTGGTGTTTCCTTCTAACCTCCACATGTCTCCCATTCCTATCCTCTCCATAAATTTTTTCCACCTCTGTCCCCTACTATTTTTATTTGTCATTCCATGCACATATTTAAAATATCTCCTGCTTTTATAAGCATCTAAACTAGAATTTTAACACCTTTTCCATTATTACTCCCCTTCTTGTGATCCTTCCCCTACTGATCTTGATAACCCTAAAAATTCTTTACAGAACATTCTGTAGTTCTGATTTTTACTTTCTCTACATTCACTATGTACATAGCATATAGAGAAGGTATTGTAATGCACCCAAAAATTTGATACCAAGATTTCACAAAAAATACATGTTTTGAGACCCCCTGAATCTAATAAAAAAAAAAAAAAAGGCATTTTTATAAAAATTTTCCCATGTGTGTCTTTGGGCAGCATATCTCAAAAATGAAAAGACTGTTAAATACCAAACTTGGTATTTAAATTAGGTATCTTCCAAGGATGTGACACACAAGATTTCCAAGAAAATCCTCCCAACCCAACCACCCTTTACATGGAACATTTTTTGAAAATTTTGATTTTCTCTTTAACAATTTTGTTTAAAATACCATATGTTTGAGATATTTTTATGACAAACAAATTGTATATGTTGGATTTTCTGGGAATAGCCTCTGAAGACATCTTCATTCTGGATGACTTTAGTATAATTGGCAAACCATAAGAGATAGACAAAAACTCCTTACACTAAAAATGTAGATCTCGGTAAAACACACAATTTATGTTATATACATTTTTTTTTGTAGGGTTTACCGTTTTCAAGATATTCCAGATTATTAGTTTCAATTTTAGCCACTTCAACTTTGCTCAAACAGGAAGATATTTTCTTCTCTTTTGTTTACTTCTGCCAATCAAAGAGGTTGGTACTTTTAATTGTTTCACATAGCAACCGGATTTTAAAGAATGGGAATATTGCTTTATCGGTGTATTCTATTACCCTTCTACTTAAAAGGAGCTAGTAATGACTAATTCTGCTCATGTTTATCTTGATTAGCATGATATAGATAACAGATTAATCTTTTGAATGAAAGGTTTGTTTGCTGAACAGCTAGAGGACATCATGTGGTCCCCTTCTGCTTACATGGGACCAAGTAGTATGAACAATTTCTGCTAATGTTTATTTTGATTAGCATGATATTTATAGAAGAATGAGCTTTTTAATAATTTGTTGCAGAGATGTAGAGAAAGTCATGTGAATGGAACACATCAGACTTTTGTTTATCTCCCCAAATTTCTATTGAATATGGCATTCTTGATTCTACCAATGTCTCATATACTAGGGGTGCTCAAATGTACAAGTACTAAATGAAATGGTACTGTGGGCATAATTGAAGTCTTTATTCAAAAATCTGATGTGTTCCATTCACATGACTCTCTACATCTCTGCAACAAAATATTCTCAAAAAGCTTATACTTCTATTTACTTCATGCTAATCAGAAAAAAAATAGCACAAATAGTCTTATTACTTACTTCCTTGTAAGTAGAAGCAAAATAAGGTTAAAGTGATAGTCAAAAGCTGGTTGCTATGTCACTGAAGTTCCTTTGTTTGTATGGACAGCAGTTGACAATTTCCTGTATGAGAAAAGTATAAGTTTTTTAAAGCAGAAACCAAAAACAGGGAATATCTCAAAAATGATTAACTACACAAAAAAAATGTATATAACATAAATTGTGTGTTTTAGCGTGCTCTACATTTTTCATGTAATAAGTTTTTTCCATCTCTTACGGTTTAGCAGTTATTCGAAATTCCGTAAAATTCATCCAGAATAAAGTACTCTTCGGAGGCTATTCCCAGAAAATCCAAGATATACATTTTATTTGTCAGGTAAACAGCTTTAATATGCAATATTTTAATTAAAGTCGTTAAAGTAATTTTTGAGAAAATCAAAATGTTCGAAAAAAGTTCTATGTAAAGGGTAGTTGGGGGTGGGGGGATTTTCCCAAAATATTCGTGTTGCATCTTTGGAAGATACTAAACTTAAATACCAAGTTTGGTATTTTACCGACTTTTCGTTTTTGAGTTAGTGTGTTCACAGAAACACACACACATGGACCTTTTTCCGAAAATGCTTTTTTTAAATAAAGGGGACCCTAAAACATATATTTCCAGTGAAATCTTGGTATCAAATTTTTGGGTGGAGTACAATACCTTCTCTATACACTACATATAGAGAAAGTAAAAATCACCCCAGGCCTGAGCACAACTTAATTCCTGTGGCTGTGACAAGTCCTCCACTGTGTTCCTCTGATCGTCATTCAGGTGGAAGTGCTTCCTTTTTGATATGTTTTGTTTAGCCGACCAAATCAATGGAAGGGTCAAGATGAATGTCTGGGCTGTAACACAAATGCTGAAGCTGCTCCAACTTAAACTTGGCCAGTACACTTTGTGTGACCCTGGAGACATGGACATGGAACAGAATCATTCCCTCCATGGGCAGCCCAGACTGTTTGGTCTTGATGGACTTGCGTAGGCTACAGAGTGTCTCCAGTAGATGTCACTGTTAATAGTTTTTCTGTGCTCAAGGATTTGAATGAGTCTCGGATCAAGGAAGTTGAAAAAGATGGCTAGCATCAATTTGCCTGCTGAAGGCACAGCTTTGAATTTTTTAGGGGGAGGTGATGATATATAGGGTCATTAAATTATAAGGTAATCCCTGTCACTGCCTCTCTCCACCCTTTGAGAGATACGAGTGTCATCAGGAAATGTTGACACTTCTGCTCATATATGGGCAGCACAATTTGCTAAAATATTCTCACTCACTCGTCTAAGCTTAGCAGGATTTCTTGCATAATGTTACCACTAAATTTCTGTAGATTACACAAAGATTTCTACTACTGAGCGAGAACATCTTTAACTCGTTATACTGCCTGATCGGAGGCATATGGTTAATATTTTCAGCATTTATTTAAGGTAAGCATTAGAGTGTGCCTTTGCCAGCACCACTTTCCCAGTGACTTGAATCTCTTGTGCAGTGGAGAGAGGCTACAAAAGGGGTTATCTTAAAATTTAATGACCCTATACGTTTCTATTACATGCTTTCCAGCATTGACTTTGGCTCAAAGTGATGTTACCAGCTCTCGTCACCAATGACTATCTGCTCCAGGAAAGCAGGATCTTCATGATACTGGAATAGGTGTTGCAGTACTAGCCCATATGCAGGTCCTTTTGCATTTGCAGAGCTTCTTTGGTACTCATTGTGTGCACACCTTCCGGTTAACCCAACGTGTTGTGCACAATCTTCCACTTGCCAATGGCCATACCATGCTGAAAAACACTGGTTCTCATCTGATCACCGAAGTTAAGCAGCATTGGGCATGGTCAGTACTTGGATGGGTGACTACTTGGGAACACCACATGCCATTGGCATCGTCCAGTCTTTGCCCCCTGGGTAGTGTGGTGGTAGCCTGCCTGCTTCACATTCAACAGGTTGTGAGTTTCTCGCTTAAGGTGAGTTACCCAGATAAGTTTTTTTTTTGGGGGGGTTTCCATTATCCTGAGAAAACGAATTCCGAGTAACTTTAAGCTCCATGGACCCCAAGATCATTTGAGCATCACAATTTCATTCATCGTCCGATATGACCAACTAGGTTAAAGGACGTTAAGCTACATATAAAAAATAAAAAAATCTTCCACACTGTTCCGTCACCCTCCGTGGTGTAATGGTTACCATGCTGACTTCATATACCCAAGGTCACAGGTTCAAACCCAGCGGAGGACGAATTTTTCGGATGTAAAAATCCTTAGCATGGCTTCCTTCGGAAGGGAAGTAAAGCCGTTGGTCCTGTGCTGTAGATTTACAGCACTTAAAAGAACCTCAAGCCTGATTGAGAGGCCTCTGAGCAAAATGAAGCGGTCTTTCACGCCCAATTTAGAATGGAATGCTGAGAACCACAGCAGTTAAAGAGCATCCATGAATACATGCCGTTTCCATTTTTTCCACAGTGTTCCAATGCTGGCCCGCATCATGACTATCAATACTTGCATTGTAACACTCTGATCACTTCTCACCTGATCGCTCACATTTTCAATGAGTTCAACCATGATTACATATTTGCTTGTTCAGGTCATTACACAAAAACACTCATTCTTCATGAAAATGAACACTCCACTTTCTCACTGACTTGTCAGACATAAAGTCTTCCCGATATACAACCACCATCCGGTGATGAATATAGGCAGATTTAACTCCTGCAGTCAGAAATCTGATAACTACTCACTGCTCCTCAGTCATTGAATTTTGCATTGTGAATGACATGATGTCCTTGTATGCACTGCCGAGTCAATTGGACAGAACTCACAACTGGCTTCAATTCAATTTTTATTCACTGCAGATATACAATTTGTACATATGACTTTGTCCTCACTTACAAATAAAATAGTACAAGAAATATGTGGGTGTAATATATTACAGTTGTCCTAATACAATAGGTGCGTAGATTTAAAAATGTTTCCTGGCACAGCTTTTAACGATCTGGGTATCTTATTATATAGAATTATTCCTTTATGGGAGATATTATTGCAAGTTGGTGACATTGTAGGTATATTGCCTCAGTTGTTTGTGTATTATAGGCATGATAATCCCTATTTCTTTTAAAGTATTGCATATTGCTCTCCTGCACCATGTACGAGCACCTGCAGATGCACACAACCATGCTGGACACTACATATGTGTCCCTAGATGTCTCACTACATCGTCTCAAAGAGACATATTCTAATTTCAACTGGTTTGGTTGTTACACCATTTCATAACTTTTCATTTGAACACTCTTTGTATTCTTTCCAGCCATTTAGTCAGCATTTTTAATTTGTATTTGCATATTCTCATTCCTGTCATTGCCACCTTCCTAAAAGTAAGTCATTTAGAGAATAATTATTGGAACAGCAATTAAATGTTTTGTATGCCAATTTCAAAATCTGTAATAATAGTTATCATTTAAAACCAGTGGAGTGTGGTGATTTTTTTCATTGGTAACCAGCAGTAAAGGAAATGTCACAACACTATTTCACAGAAAAAAATATTAAAATGTTATAATTGTAAGTAATATGTATTAGAATAAATGTTTTAAATAGCAAAGCGTAACCTCTACTGTGGAGTTGCTCAATGGAATTGTAGTTGTACTGTCATGCCTGCTCTTAAAATTTAAGGCAACTGTCATGCTGCGAGAGAGATTATCTGGGAAAATGCACTATTTACAGCAGTCAGGTGGTCTCTGTTCTATCAGAGACTACAGAGGAAATATCCTACATAATTATATTAATTTAAAATGAAGGGGGCTAACTAGATACAAAAACACAAACAGGGTTCAGGACAAATGTATAAATATTTACCATACATTATATAGTTATAGTAGAGTGGCACACTGTCACCATCTTGGCGTGGAGCCATGCTCCTGGCTTGTGTCTATCCCATCCCACTGTCTTCTACACAGAGAGAACGAGTATCCCTGCTTTGCCCCTCCTTTTATTAACAGCAATGTTGGCAGTATCGCCAACATATGAAAAATTAACTTTACAGTAAGAACAATTTTAATGAAAGGGTGTTTTGGAACAGTGATATGTATGAATAGAATAGAATATGTTTACTTTTTCTACACGTACTATGTACATAGTGTATAGAGAAGATATTGTAATGGACCCAAAAATTGATACCAAAGTTTTCACCAGGAATACATGTTTTGGGTCCCCCTGAATAAAAAAAAAAACATTTTTGGAAAAAGGTCTGTGTGTGTGTGTCTGTGGACAGCATAGCTCAAAAATGAAAAGGACGTTAAATACAAAACTTGGTATTTAAGTTTGGTATCTTCCAAGGATGCGACACAAAGATTTTTAAGAAAATCCCCCCCACCCCCAACTACCCTTTATATGTAACTTTTTTTTCAAAAATTTTGATTTTCTTAAACATGGCTGTAACGATTTTGATTAAAATATTGTATATTGAAGATATTTACCTGACAATACGTATATCTTGAATTTTCTGGGAATAGCCTCTGAAGACTTTTATTCTGGATGAATTTTACGAAATTTTGCATAACTGCTAAACCGTAAGAAATGGACAAAAACTTACCACACAAAAACTGTAGAGCACATTTAAACACACAATTTATGTTATAAATTTTTTTCGAGGAGTTGATCGTTTTTGAGGTATTCCTTGTTTTTGGTTTCAGGTTTAAAAAACTTGTACTTTTCTCATACAGGAATTTGTCAACTCGTGTCCATACAAACGAAGGAACTTCAGTCACCTAGTAACCAGCTTTTGACTTCACTTTAACCTATGATACTCCCATATTTTGCTTCTACTTACAAGGAAGCAAGTAATGAGGCTATTTCTGCTAATGTTTTCTCGATTAGCATGAGGTAAATAGAAGAATAAGCTTATTAACAATAATTTGTTACACAGAAGTAGAGAAAGTCATGTGAATGGAACACATCAGATTTTTGAATTGGGTTTGTAACACTTAATATCACTTACGTATAATTTTTCCAGACCGATTTCGATGCCATATGGGCATCATTGTTGATGGTTTCCAACTGAATTTCCACAGGGCGTTCTATGTTGAGGTGTGACGGTCTCTGGTGGCTGGGTGACGAACTTCCACAATATATTTTGTGGTGGCAATTCAAAGTTGAATACATGGTGTTGGTTTTTAATCATATGGATTTTTCCCAGACATCGAGCTCTGCCGCATATCTGGCGGGTTTTACAAGGTGTATGTTGGGTACTAATTCATGGTTAGTAGACCAAAAGTGGTGTGCAATGGCTGATTTGTCAGTTTGTTTGTATTTTATTGCTTTAAAGTCAGCCATTGCATACCACTTTTGGTCTACTAACCATGAAATAGTACCTAACATACACCTTGTAAAACCCACCAGAAATGTGGCAGAGCTTGACACCTGAAAAAAATCCATTAACACTTCACAGACACACTTTCAATACTTAACTTATAGCGAGTAATCCAAAAACCTCTGCACGGTGTTTTACCTGTCAATACCCTCAGTGCTCATTGCTGTCTGTCGCTATCATAGAAAGGCACTGATGAAACCATCAACATTTTAAAACTGCTTTTAAAGGCTTTACTTACCAATGTTATTAAAGGAGATGCTGAAACTGGCCACAACCGTTGTCCATACATTTTTGGTACCTCTTTAGGAAACTATCCATCACTCTCCTTAGTTCACATTGAGAAATGCTGGCAATTTCCTGGCAGATAGTTTGTTTTAATTCTTCCAGTGTGTGCAGGTTTGCTTTGTACATTTTATGCTTTAAGTAACCCCAAAGATAGAAATCGCAGGGTGTTAGGTCGGGGGACCCAAGGGGGCCACAAATTTCTACTAATAATTCTGTCCTGAAACACAATTTCAATCTCATCAAAAGATTGACTGGATGAGCTGTTGCAGAGTCTGAACAAGGTGCATCTGCTATGAACATTTTATTTCTCCATCGCCTGCATGATGAAGCTGCAGTAACAAAATGAGTGTGAGAGATGTTTAGTATCATCAATTTTTTTGCTACCAGAACTAACAATTTCTTTATAAGTATATATTTTTAAATTTATTCTTACAATAATAATTTTTAGGATGAGTTATACTTTTCTGTTCCCTATATTTGCTAAACATGCATCTATGTTGTTTGTAGTACATATTATGTCATGAGCTGTGAATAACAGGGTCCTTATTCTGTAACTCGACACCTTCTCAGTCCACATTAGGTCAACTTATTGTACTTCTACTGTAAAAATAATAATAATTTGTTTTACAGAATCTTATTCTTCTATTGACTACTTGTAAATCAAGGTACTGTAACACATTCGTTGGTATTAAGACAGATATGGCAACCTAAAGATTTTTAAAGCATATTGTGATGGGTTTGAAATTGCAAGCTCTCTGCATGACCACTAGAAAGGAAAGAATAATGACTTACTACTTTAAAAAGGTAAACGCATTGGAAAATTCAAAATAAGAAGAATGACAACAGTTTATTCATCATTTTTACACGTTTTTATGCATGTCTTTAGTGTTCATATTACATTTTTTTTAACATAAATTAAACTTGATAGATATAACACATATTCAGTTCACAATCACATTAACTTCACGTCTTATTCTTATTCTATTATTCCTTAGCTAGAACAGTTTCATAAGGTATGTTCTGCTTCTTCCCTATGAACTTGATATTTCCATTAGTTCTTCTTATATAGGGTAAGGTGAGGTTAACTGGTCCTGGAGGTTAGGTGAACCATTCCTCATAAAAAAAGAAACAAGAGGGAAATTTTAGGCTCCAACCACAATGATATAGTGAGTTGGTAGCCCTAAAGATTCTCAGCTGTGTTTTGGTTGCTTGAATCAGGTAAATATGTGATTATTTATTATTATTATTATTATTATTGAATTGTGGAAGATATAAGTAAATTTTTTCACTGGTTCCTTCCGTCTTTATAGTTTGATAGAAAGCTCTTAGCAATTTATGTTAATAAATTGTGAGAAACAGCAGGCTTTAAGCTTTAATTATATACATTAGGTTTGTGGATTCTTTAGTTTTGGGTTATGCTGCAACATAAAATGCTTCCTTATTATACTTGGGGTTAGGTGAACCACACAATGTGTGGTTAACTGATCAGTGGCCCAGTTAACCACACATAACTAGTTGCAACTCTAAATATTTGAATCTACCTTGAGCACATTGCAATTATTGCTATTATGTGTTATTTTTGTTATTACTACTACTATTACTGCTGCTTTTCTTTCAGGAATCAATATGCCAAGAATAAGAATTTGAACCACAAATCATCGGGATTATCCGAAAGAATTGTTGCAAAATGCAGTAGCTCAGCATCTACATGAGAAAATTTCCTTGGGGGGAAAAAAAAACATGGGTATTCCAAGGGCAACCCTGAAACACTATGTAGAAAAGTCTTTAAATTTGGGTATTGATAATGTTAATTTTAGACCATCAAATGAGCATTTAAAGATTTTCACACAGGCTGAAGAAAAGTCATTGGCAAACATTACGGTTTAAATACAAAAACAGCTCGACGCATGCTAAAAGACATTGCAAATCTATACCAGGAAATTGGGAAGTAGAAAACATGCCTGGACTGGAATGGCTTAGGTCTTTCATGAAACTAAACAAAATTTCATTACGCACTCCTGAGCAGACAAGTTTAACTCAGGCTACCAGTTTTACTGAGGCAAATATAAAAGTATTTTTTGACAACCTAGTTTTAGTTTGAGAAAAATACAAGTTAGAACCACAAGATATCTATAATATGGATGAGACTGCAGCCACCACTGTACAGAAACCACCTAAAGTGTTGGCTCAAACAGGTTCTAGGTCCGTTGGTCAAGCTACCTCTGCAGAGAGAGGTACACTGGTGACCATGGTGGGGATAATTAGTGCTACAGGAAAATCAGTGCCACCATACCTGGTGTTTCCCAGAGTGCACTTTAAAGATCACATGCTGCTAAATGCTCCACAAGGCTCAAGTGGTGGAGCCACGATCTCTGGGTAGATGAACAGCGAGCTATATTTACCTGTTCTGCAACATTTTGTGAAGCATGAAAGGCCTACAAAAGAACATCCAAAACTCTTTAATTTTGGATAATCATGAGACACACACAAGTATAGCTGCAATATCATATGCAAAAGATAATGGGATTATTTTGCTTACTCTTCCTCCTCACAGCAGCCATAAGCTGCAACCTCTTGATGCAACTGTTTTCGCTTCATTCAAGAAATTTTACAATGTAGCATGTTGTGATCTTATGGCAAGCACTGGGAAACCAATCACAATTTACGATATTGCTGGACTAGTTGGCAGAGCGTTTCCCCTTGCATTCACTGCAAGTAATATATGTAGTGGATTTAGAAAAAAGTGGCATTGAACCACTAAACAGAGACATTTTCAGACCTGATGATTACTTACCAGCTTATTTAGCTGATCATCCTTTGCCAACTATACCTGACACTGCACCAGAAATAGCTTTGACTTCTGCTAATAGTGCCAAACTATTACAAATTGCAAAAGAAGTAGATATTATTGTTGATGAGTCTTGCAATGAAAATTCAAAGAATTTAGTATCACCAGAAAGTATACAACCTCATCCCAAAGCTCCAATTCCAAAGAGAAAACAAACAAAGAAAAAGCAGTGAATGGTCCTGATAGACACACCAGTAAAAAACCAGCTAAACGAAGAATCCCATTTAACAGAAGAAAGAAAAACGTACAAGTCTAGACCTCAAATGAAACACCCCAAAAATATAAAAGGAGAAGGGCTGAAAAGAAAACTATTTGATGTGGAAGAACCCGAAGAATCATCTGAATCTGTTATCTATGATGACTCATCTTCATCAATGAGTCTTACTTCAGATGATGATGAAAATATAGTTCATTCTCCAGGACAGTTTATGGTTGTGAGAGTGTATGGCAGTGATTCATCAACTTTCAGACACTATGTGTGTAACATCATAAATGTCTTAAAAGGTGGCCTCAAAGTGATATTTTTTAAGTGGCTGAATGGAACAGTGAAGTTCATGCCAACAGATGAAAATTATGTTATTTTAACGTTACCAAATCCTGCTCATCTAAGTTCAGCTCGCTATGCAAATATGATAACATTTAATTTTGACTTGAGTGACTTTACATTGTATTAGATTATTCCTTATTTTGTAATGCATTTATTATAAACCTGACCATTTGAGTGAACTAAGTATTCAGCATTATATATTTGAGATACATTGGTCTTATATTCTAATAAAGAAATGTTATCTATTACCTTATTTATTAGTGCAGCAGTTAACTCCATTAGGTGGGCCAGTTAACCTTACACAAGGGTTAATTGAGCCACTTTCATTTAGGTTACTCTTTGTTTATTATTTCTTTTTTCCTCCTAAAGAGAGGACTGATAATTTTTTTAAAGGTTCTCTACTAACCATTGATAATTGTTATATGTTAAAGATTTACCTAACGTAAAAACAATCTGTGCAAAAAAATAAAATACAAAAAAGTGGCTCAGTTAACCTAACTCTACCCTACAGTTATTAGCTTATATAGGCTTATAAAAGTATTTTGGTGAACAAGGTATGTAGGTTTTCTCCTGCAGACATCAATTACAAGTAAATTTTTGCTAAAATGATTTTCATACATGTATTTGCTCACTGCCTAACATCTTCAATTTAACTTTATATATATATATAGTTAAAAGGAGAGATTAAGCATGTGCATTGCTACAAAATGACCTGTATAAGGCATACTGCTGGGTTTCATTAAGGTTTTTAGACTATGGTCTAGATTTTAGCTATCAAGAACCATTTGCCGAAATGGTATTCTCAGAGTTACACGATTCAGCATGCCTCTCATGAATTCATCCCAGCCTCTTTCAGCAAATGGTAAGAGTTCTTTGTACAGAACAGGCCAGTATTGGTTGGCAAATTCTAGTGCTGCTGTGTCTGAAAGAAAACAAAATACATGAAGTCTTAAGTATAATTCAGTAAAATAGAATGAGTTGATCTAATGATAGCCTGTTAAGGCAGTAGAATCTCTTGATTTTTATAAAATTATTAAGACAGAATCAAAAAGAGAAAAATATTTAGACCAGTGGCGATTCGTGGTCAGTAATTTAGGTACACTGCTCCCTTTATCATCGTTTTTCTTAGTCTATAAAATATAGTCATTCCTCATTATGCACGATAAAAAATGCTGGTTTTAACACTGTACAAGTGACAAATAGATGCATCTGTTTAAAACTAATGTTTTTCATGTTTACCATGAAATAGCCCATATCACTATCCATTCACTTTATGCGTTTTTTTTTAATTACGTGATAATTCATGAGAACCAATTACTTGCGTAATGCAAGGGACACCTGTATTCGTAAACTATTGTTAATTTTAGTAACAGTGCTTACTAGTTTACTGGAATGTTAGCTCCAATCGACAAGATTTCTTCAGAAATAGTTCCATTACAGCTTGCATGAAATTCTCATTAACATCCTTCCGAAGCGTACAAAGTAGCTGTTTTTCTATGGACATCATTGACAGAGAGGATAATCTTTCTTGGCCCATTGTAGACCTACAGTGAGATTTCACTCGATTTAAAGTGGAAAATGACCTCTCAACAGAAGCGGTAGTTGCTGGTACAGTTAGAATTAGACAAGCTAATTTGTAAACTTCAGGCATAGCCCACACCAGATCTCTTTCGTTCATAATTTTCACTATTTCACCAACTGACTTTCCTTCAAAATCTTTATTTCCAGAAGAGTACACAACACTAAGTTCATTTTTCAGACGTACCGAATCAAAATTTGAGCCATAGGTGTCCAACAATTTTGAGCAATGGTGATCAGGAAAAGAGGATCTGTAATTCTTGAATTTTGAGGAATCAAGGAGAGCAAAGAAATGAAAACTTTCAAAGTCGGAAAACCTATTTTGTATTTGATAGAGCACATTATCCAAAATGTCATAGAATATCCTCTTGAATATAACTTCACTTGGTTCATTATTCTTCCTTTTCTTTTGTGCATGTTCATTTATCACTTCAGTAGAAATGCTTCGCCAAATATTTTGGAACCCTTCTCTTCTTAGCTCTTCTAAAGTGTTTTTAGTCTGGATTACTTTTGAATGGCAATATGCAATATCCATAGACTTGTCTTGTAATATGTTGAAGAGAATGTCGGTATGAGCAAATATTGCCGAGAATGTTTTAAGGAGGAAGATAGTATCCAACTGAGTCAAAAAATAAAGAAAACTTTGTGCTTTAACCAATGTATCAGGTTCCCAATCAACATTGTTTTCTGGTTCTGTCAGGAATTCAAAGAATAAAATCAGGTTATCTCGTTGCTCTTGTACGGTGTTGACAAGGCATGAATTGAAGTTCCAGCATGTTGGAGCCACTTTTGGTAACCTTCTATTCATAAAAGCACGCAAAGTTTCCATTCTTTTAGTGGAATGAGTAAAGAAATTAGAGAGCCCTGATAGAGTTTGAAAAAAAATTCTACACTTATCAATACACATCGCTGCCTGTTGCAAAACCAAATTCAGAATGTGACAGTAGCAGTGAACAAATAATGCCTGTGGAAATGCTACTTTTACTTTAGATTGCAGATCGCCTAATTGGCCAGACAGTACAGCCGCACCATCATATGTCTGAGCGACAAGTTTCTTACAAATATTAAACTCTTTAACTGTTATAAGTACATGGTTGTAAAGTGCCTCAGCAGATCTTTCTGCACTGACATCTGTAAAGCCCATGAACCTTTCTTGAACTTCCCCTGATTTGTCCACATAGCGTAAAATGGTAGAGAGCTGGGATTTGTTCACTAATTCTGAGCAATCGTCTAGAAGAATAGCCACAAAATTAGTGGATACAAGTTCTTTTGTTACACAGTTAACCAAAACACCCCTAACAGCTTCGATTAAATCATTCTGAATGGATGACGAAGTGCCCTGGAAAACTGTAGCATTTTTTAAATTATCATTTAAAAGTTGATCATAAGTACCGAGTAAATCCAATGTTTCTACGTAATTTCCTTTATTAAATGAACTTTCTGACTCGTCGTGTCCTCTGAAAGCTAATTCCTGCTTTCCTAAGTGACAAACAACATCAATGAATGTATTCAATACTTCTCTGTTCTTTTTTACCATTTCATTGTGCTTTGAAATTTGTAATGATTTCTGAGCACTTAGCTGCAGGTCTAATCGTCTATTGCCAAAATTACAATAAGTGAAAGCACAAAATATGTGATTTTTTGTTTTTTCATGCTTACTTAGTGAACCCGTTAGAGAAAGTATATTGTCGAATCCTTCTTGAGACCTCGTGGCACTGCTTTTGTTGTAACTGAAAAGAAGACATGGCCAACAATAGAGTTTGTTTAATTTGGGGCAACCAGTTAACCATTTGTACCTTGAATAATTGCTAATGCAGAAACGTCTGTTATACTCTCGCTTTCTGTCTTGACATTTTGCAATCAGGCCTGGTAGTTCGGGAGTGGGCCTGCCGTTGTTTTTTATTTTAAGTTTTTCAGAAAATTCATAATTCCAAAATCCAGTCTTTAAAACACGTTCTACTGCACAGCCACAAGAACCACTAGCTTCAGTAACAGTTACATCGGTCATCTTCACAAAAATTTACAAGCAAAACAACACTAATACAGACTAAAAACGATTGTCAATCGCAAAATTTAGCGCTGCATTTCGACAACTAACGGCTGGCAATTTAACTTCGTTTCCCCTCGGCTCTCTAGTGGAGAATTTGGAGGTTATCTATGATTTGGAGTGAGTGGCTATCACTTTAACTTGCGATAGAGAAGATGCGCGCGCACACCAGTGCTGGCCTTGCCTAGAGCGGAGAATGTTGGGAGCATAATCCATGGTTGTGAGCACGGTTATCGAAAAAAAGAGGAAAATTTAACCGCACAAACTTCTATCATTTCGTATTTAGTTGAAGTAACATACAAAACATTCTGATCATTTTGAACCTCCTCAAGCTTAGTACACATACGGTGTACAGAGAATTCGCGGTAATGGTGTGGGATATATGCCGTCGTCGTATACGCGTAGCCAACATAAGATATCGTGAGAGTACAGCATATGCGGAATAGTGCGTTGCCAACCTAAACATTAAAAAAGTTACCGCTATTATTAAAACTGTACAATTTACCTGCATTTTACTGCAATAAGTTTGTAGCGAATATAGTAGCTGCATACAATAACGCAGCAGGTCGGGCAGCATGTTCTCATTGTTTTTGAGCCAGGAGACACATTGTTGAAGCACTTTACCGCAATGTCTGTAGTGAAAACAC
Organism: Hymenopus coronatus; assembly: GCA_030762935.1. Taxonomy (NCBI): domain Eukaryota; kingdom Metazoa; phylum Arthropoda; class Insecta; order Mantodea; family Hymenopodidae; genus Hymenopus; species Hymenopus coronatus. The sequence continues at coordinate 19,773,568 of CM060897.1, read as the reverse complement.
TGAATGTCATGTAAATTAGGTGAAACATAAGCGAGAGAGAGAGAGAATGTCTCAATGGTAGTTAGGGTGACGTGTGAACGTGCACGCGGGTGTATCTGTACACAGAATATATATAGAATAAAAAGTGTGTCTAATGTCTTACTTGCTATTTAAGTCAGATACACTAAGGAAAATGTCAAAAAAGTTTTATTTTGGTCACTAAGTGCTGTGTTTCCTGGAGTCCTATTGTAAAGGTCTCAGAGCATCATTTTTCAGTCTTGGGTGTCTTTTACATAGCATAAGTATATAGCACGGGACCAAGGCTTTACTTCTCTTCCAAACGAAGTGTTGTTAAACATTTTTACGATAAAAAAATCCATCGCCCTGCGTCGGATTTAAACCCGTGACCTTGGGAATCTGAGGCTAAAGAATATCATTAAAGAATGTTCCAGATTGCTACTCTTATCTGGTTCTATTCGTTTATAAAGTCATATTATATGCTGTTCTAAAAATTAAAAAATAAATGGAGAAAATAAAACGCTAATGATTTAATATTTTATGTATACAGTCGACTAATAACAATAATGATAATAATAACACCAATAATGTTAGCAATATATAGGTCTACGTTATTTCGCGGTACACACTGCGTTTGTGTTGGTAACAACTATGAGTAATGCTGGTTTTACGGCATTATGGCTGGCACCATCCATCCCGCGTGACGTCATACTGACGTCATCGCCTTCCTAACACCTTTCCTACATCCTTACGAAATAATTAGTGTACTTATCAAAATGGATTTACGGGGGTGTAACCAGATGACGCAGACAAGGTGAATCAACCATTCGGCTTTGCAAAAAAAAAAAAAAAAAAAAAAGTGCTAAATTGTGCAACAACTATGTTACATCTGTATCCTATTTGTTTTATGCCATTTTCATTATTATGTTATCTTTTGTGTGTGTGTGCATGCGCGTGCGTGCGTGTGATTTTCTAGTTTTCAGTCTTCAGGTTACATGAATTCATTTTGTTGTATTTTAAAAAATAAAACATCATACCAAAACAGAATGCTGTTTTAGTAAAGAAATATTCACTTTCATTTCATTAGCTTGAACTGTCTGTATAGTGAGGGTTTGTGTGCCTAATTGTTTTCTATTTTGGGCTTTGTTATTTCATTTTCAAAAGTTTCTTTTGTTCCTAATTTTTTAAATTATTGTAGAGGCTTTCCATTCATATAACATACTATTATAGGAGACAAAAGGGTTTACTAAACATAGATAAAAAAAGACTCAGCACCCTATGTCATTTGGTACTCTTTACTATAATAATTTAAAACCGTGTATTCTGCTCTAAAATTGCTTGGTACTTTCAGACAACATTTTGTTACTCGGACTGGCATTGAAACAGTTAAGAAAATATTCAGTGATTATCACTTAAAGTTAGTGGAATTTCTTTGGAATATTAAGATCAAATGAAAGTTATTAATGGACTAGATTTAATATTTTTTTTATCCAAACAGCATTTAGCAATATAAAAAATAATTGAGGTGTAAATGTTTATAATCACAATCTCCTGTATACGTGAATGTTTGAATCAAGTGGCCATGGCCAGATTCCATAGGCTCTGTTTGTAGTTCATTCAGCAGTATATGTAAATAAACAAATATTACTATTCTTCAATCCAGTTACCATTACCTTCACATAAGCTAGCTGCATATACATGATATATAAACTTTAGATCTTATGCACACAAATTAAAGATTAACTGAAGAATTCTGTCACCCTCTATGGTTACTAGCTAACCCCTAGGCTAGTACCCAAGTTGCAGATCCAGTCCTGTCAGAAGGTGATGAATTTTTTCGGATGTAAAAGTTCTTAACCTTCCTCAGAAATGGAAGTAAAGCTGTTGCACATGAAAGCACCCCATATCTTGAAAGAGAAGGTCCCTATGAAACTGTTAAATCTTGGGCTATAAATTGAATTGTAATTCATTTTGAAAAACATTTTAGAAATGAAAGTGGCTTTAAAGGTCGAACAGCCCTACTTTCTAAACATGTACACCCAAAAAATAAGATAATGGAGGCTAATACAACTAACTAACGTTGGGTTGGGTTAGCTGGTCTGGTCTTAGGGTAGGTTAGATTAAGTTAAGATAGGTTTGGGTTAGCTTTATGAAAGGTTTATTTTAGGCTGGGCCAGGCCAGGCCAGGCCAGGCCAGGCCAGGTTAACTTAGGTTAGGTTTGGGGGTAGATTAAGGTAAGGTTAGGTTAAGTTAAATGTAGGCAAGGCAAGGCAAATAATTTATTTCAACCTTTCAAGTTACACACATCATACATTTATAGTTACTTTCCTGGAATGGCTGAATTTGGTATCATATGCAGTTAACACCCTGGTTATTTATGTATATGTACGTTTCCAGGCCAGGTTAAGTTAGGTTAGGTTCAGTTAAATGTAGGCAAGGCAAGGCAAATAATTTGTTTCAACCTTTCAAGTTACACACATCATACATTTATAGTTACTTTCCTGGAATGGCTGAATTTGGTATCATATGCAGTTAACACCCTGTATTTATGTATATGTACGTTTCCATCTATTTGTATATTTATTCTACCCGATCGACTTAATCTATTTACCTCTTCTATAAATTACAACCTCATCAGTTCTATTATTAAGATCCTCTCTTTCTTTGGCAAGTTTTCTCCCCCATTTCGCTCTTACTTTCCCTGAATTATTACACAGTTTCCAAAATGTTGTAAATGCAATATCTCTACCAATAATTTTTCCCAGGTTTTCTTCCATATAATCTCTCTCCACATTTTCTTTCCTCGCATTCAATTACCCAGTGTAAATTGTTATTGGCATTGGGCAAATATCTTTGTCAACTTTTAGACCTTTTAATAACATTGTTCCGGTTCTTGCCCATGCCACACCCTTTCTTCCATTTTTTTCACAAACATCAATGTATTTTTCTCTTCCCCATTTTATGCTAACACCTCAGCATAATATTAAAGTACTCTTATCCCTTAAGGTACCTTTTATTTCTTGTTTCCCTATGTTGTCTACTATTAATCGGTGGTGTAGAACTCAAACCAGGACCAGGAGTGGATGAAGTGATGGTAATGTTTATAGGCAAGCAGACAACATAAAAGATATCAAACGAAGAGAGAACATGGAAGAAATAAAAAGAAGCTAAAATCAGATGCAACAAGTAACAAGAAAGGAAGTAGTGGAAGCAACAATAGAATAGTCCAATTGGAGAAGTCGGCACACGCAAATAGAAAACTGAAAGTAGTGATCTTTGGATTAGAAGAACAAAGAGGAAGGAAAACATGGGAAGAATAGGCGAAAATTATAGAAGGGAAACTCTGTATTAAACTTGCAGGTTGGGAAATTATAGACTCCTTTAGAATAGGACAATGGGGATGGAAACAAGACCAATTCTGGTTAAATTAGCAACTATAAATTTTAAATGAAATGTTAGTGGAATAATATCAACCTTTATAAAAAAGGATAAACTTACTAAGTTCGTTGTTGCCTGTAAACAGATTGGAGGCATAGATTTTCATGTCACCAACTTCAGGCCTCATACCAACGCGCCTGACCTTCAAGTATTGCTCACCATTCACGTCCACTAGATCACCATATACCTTCCAGGTTCCAGCTATATCACCTGTTAAGCATATTTAAATAAAACGTTAATTCTTCTCTTTAATCATATGAGGGATGTTCAGTAAGTCCTTAGAAAAAGATAGAAAAAGCAAATTATTTTCGGTAGATTTTTTTTTTTTTTTTTTTTTTTCCCCAACATAATCTCCTTTTAGCTTGATACACTTTTCCCAATGTTTCTCCAACTGTTTTAAGCCTACTGAAAGGTAGGACTTTGGAAGGTCCTCAAAATAAGCATCTGTTTGGGAAATGGCCTCTTCGTTAGACGTCAATCACTTTGTCATGAGCCACTTCTTCAAGTTTGGAAATAAAAAAGGTTGCTGGGGGCCAAATCTGATAGATGAGGTGGATATTGTAGTAATTCAAACCTTAATTGTACAATTTTCGTCATAAAAACTGTGCAGATGTGTACCCTTACATTGTCTTGATGGAACAGAATCTTTTTCTTTGCCAGATGAGAGCATTTTTTCTTGAATTTTCCATTCAACCAGTCATCATCATCATCATCATCATTATTACCCTCCTGGTGTAATGGTTACCATGCTAACTTCATATACCCAAGTTTGCGGGTTCAAATCCGGTGGAGGACAATGGATTTTTTTGGGTGTAAAAATCCTTAGCATGGTTTCCTTTGGAAGGGAAGTAAAGCCGTTGGTCTTGTGTCGTAGATTTACGGCACATAAAAGAACCTGATAAAGATGCCTCAGCAAAATTAAGCCATTTTTTATACCCAATTTGGAATGGGACACAGATCATCATCATTGTTATTATTATTATTATTATTATTATTATTATTATTATCATTATTATTTTCATTATTATTATCATTATTATTATCATCCATCATCATTATTATTATTATTGTACTATCATTATTATTAGTATTATTATTATTGTTGTTTTTTTTTTTTTTTCAATTCCTAGACCATTCCCTTTATTCTGCCTCCAAATTGATCTTAATACCATAAAACGTTTTTGTCAATGTTAATTTATTTTGAATTTTGTAATTAGGACATCTTTGAACAGGGTTAAACTCTCCAAAAATTAAACTGTCAATATTTTTGTGGTAAGCTTTCGGTAATATCTGAGATATTTCTTTCTTAATGTTGTGATAATAGCAGAGAAGAATTCCTCTCTTCAAAAAACAGCAGATAGTTTTATTATTTTAAAAAAAAAAATATTTGACAGCTTCATTATAGGATTGTACTTACTCATGCTGATATTGTAGACACCTTTTCCAGAAATGGGGAATGCAGCAATCTTTCCCTCTGCTTTGTATTCACCTTCAACAAATACTGATGGTATCTTAAAGTCAACTTCCACAGTCATGTTTGTTGGGTCCTCCAAATTTGTTCTAATGGCAGAAAAGAAAATATAATTCTGCATTATTTGCTATTGAAAAAATTTGCAAAACAGAAACAAAAGAATTAGTACCCAGTTACTTTGCTACTGTTTAAAATACATTTATTTATGCTAAGCTATGTACAAGAGAATATGACTGGTGTTCAGCCCTGGCTCTTTATCATTCATACTCATGTTTTACAATAATTCCTTAATTCTAATTTGTTGTCAAGATTATAGTTTGTCCTTTGTCTCTGTTTTCTATCCATTTGTTTTTCACTTTAATTATTGGTCTATCTTCTTACAATCTTTATGGAATATTTCATTTAAGGCCATATTTCTCTCTAAGCTAGACTATTTATTTTCTTATTGCTGTACTCTTTTCTCCAAATTTCAGTTCATTCACATTTAAATACTAGATCTTCATTTCCAGCACATTTTGTAGAATACGCATCTCCTTAATGCAGAGGTAGCATGGCTGTTTACCAAGCAGGAGACCTGTGTTCGATTCCTGGTACCAGCGTGGGGAATTTACCCCCACTAGGAGACCTGGTCTGGGGTGCACTCTGCCTCATGAGGTCCCTGGGGGGCCAATTGAGAAGGTACTTGATTGAGAAGTAGCGGCTAAGATCGAGAAGACCGCAGCAGTCATCTGGGAGGGACTCAAGGCACTAATAACATCTCACCCTCCAGCACTGCACCCCATTCATGATACCTTTGGGCCAAGATGGGGGATGCAGCAGCCAGGCAGTAGACCAAAGTCCCATGTGGGCTGTCATGCCATGGAGTTACGCTTACCCTTTTAGCCTCCATACTCCTATTCTCAACCGTGCAATGCCTTCTTGCTCCTCTTTGTTTCACGTCTATGTATTTTTCCCTTCTCTATGAAACTTTCATCAGTGTAGAGAAGACTAAATATCTTTTTTCGGCACCCTCACTTGTATTTCTACATCCTCAAATTTCTTTCTTGCCAATTTCCAGATATTATTCATATTGTTTTCTCTCTCCTCCATATGTCTCCTATTCCATTACTTACCAAGTTATTTCTAAGACAATTTATTCATCCATTTTTCTATAAGCTTTTCTCTTTATATTCTACCCTTTTTGTGCATCTTATTAAGTATTCTGTATATTAAGTATTCTTTAGGAAAAGTGAACAAAATAGAACAAAAATCTGTCATTTTTTGGTTAGTGCACATTTTTCTATAGAGGATAAGAGAAAATTCTGTAATATTTGTTATCCCAAATATCCTGCCAAGGATTTTATTACAACCTGCTAAATATATAGTTTTGGTGGGGGTGGTAGTTTACCGCCTTTTACTGGTTGGTCATATTGGACAATTAAATTGGTGAAGTGATGCCCAAATGATTTCAGGGTCCATGAATCTTAAATTTATTCAACATTTGTCTTCTGAAGATAAGTAAAACCCTGGAATCCAAGTAACTCACCTAAGAGATTCATACTCACAACCTCTTGAATGTGAGACAGACATATACAGAGGCAGGTCTAGATGGTTTTAAAAACACTGAAAAATTCACTTACCTAACAGCTAGGATTTGGGCATTCTTAAGACCATGGCTATCTGAATTCTTTACAATCATCTTTCCAAGAACATCTCCTTGACGATATTCAACTCGTGTTTCAGGCACATGAAGAGGATCCAATGGTGGGATATCAAAAGCTGGTTCTCCTAAGATATAATCTGGAATTACTTTTAGCTTTATTTATTTATTTATTTTTAATTTTAATTATTTATTGATTCAAGAATATAATAGAGGCTTAAAAGTAAAAATGGATAAGACAAAATATATGACCATAGGAGACACTAATAAAGATATGGTACTGAAGGAAGGATTGAGGGTAATTACTCATGCAGATAGATATAAATATCTAGGAGTAAAAACTACACAAGATGGAAAATAGAAAAAAAAAAAAAAAAAAAAAGATATAAAATAAACTCAGGAAAGTGCGTTATATCTACAATAAATTGTTTTTTATGGGATAAACAGATACCAAAAGAAACTAAAACTTAAATTTCTATAAGAATTAGAAGTATCATGACTTATGGCTCCAAAGTTTTGACTCCAAATTACCAATGAAAACAAAATCAATAGCGACAGAAATGGAATACTGGAGAGGACTTGCAGGATATCTAGGAGAGACAAAACTAGAAACATATTTATAGGAGAAGAGATGAATGTACAAAATTCAATTTTAGATGGTACAGCCTTATAGGTATACTAAAAGAATAACAGGGGGAAGATTGCCTAAGAGAGTAATGGACACCACCAGGAAGAAAGAAGATAGGCAGACCACACCTCGCTTATGATTCAAAAAAATTTCGGAAAAATTAATGGAATGGCAAACTGAGGTAGATTTAGGAAAAAATTGAAGAATACAGAATGAAAATAAGAAGCTGAAACGATATATATATGGGTGCCAAAAAAGGGACCTACATTGTTATACGAGTGGTGCAAAAGTCATTGGACACTGGGCAAAGATTGAATTTATGTTCCATTACAAATACAAATAATGCTTACAATTATTTTTTATGTTCAAACTGTTTTCCGTCTACATTAATACATCTTTGAAGTAGTAATAACAACTTAATGGGTCAAAACTTTGTACTGTACTACGTCTTGCTGGTACTTTAGTTTTCTTTCAATGGTCCAGTGACTTTTGCGCCACCCTGTAAAATTACTTTTAGCTAACTCTCAATTCATCATCAGAACCAACATTCTTACAACCAGCTCATCCATCCCAGAGTCACCACTAACAGTGAAAAATAAAAGACAATCAGCATAAATCAGTTTTATCTTACCATCAATCATCTTCTGTAAAGTGAACTGAAGAGTGTCCTTTGCACATTCATTGAAATTTGGATCATCTCGTACACAACCTTGGATGTAGGTTGCTGTTAAAACAAACAACAAACCATCAGAAATGTAATGCATTGTTGCTCAGATTGAGTGTTTTCTTTCCATTGCTTTAATATTTCTGTTGTTCATTAGACACTAAGTCTAAGGTGCATCTTTTAAATATAGTATATTTAATATGCTAAAGCAAATATATGTTAAATTCATATTTTGCGTTCTCTACCAGTACAATGTACATAATATGTACATAGTAAAAAGAGGTATGGTATTCCACCTTAAACTTTGATACTGAGATCTCAATGGAAATATATGTTTTGAGACACCCTGAATCCAAAAAAAGCGCTTTTAGAAAAAGGTCCATATGTGTGTGTGCGTGTGAGTATGAGCGTGGGTGTGCAAGTTTGTGTGTATCACATAGCTCAAAAATGAAAAGTCGGTTAAATCCCAAACTTGATATTTAAATTCAGTGTTTTCCAGGGATGCAACACAAAGATTTTCAGGAATGTTCTCCCACCCCAAACAACAGTTTAGAAGGAACAGTTTTACAAGGTCCCTACAGTTCCCAGACTGAAGCACCCTGACCAGGTGCAGATAGGCAGACCGGGGACACCGCCCCACATAGGGTCTAACGCCACCAAAAGGGCGGTCCTCATCCCGGGAACCAACCAAAGTCGGGGGACGGAGAAAATCGCTAAGAGCATCCTTTTTCCTGCCACGCCGCACCGCGCACCATCGCGGACACTTCCAACGTTGTAAAAGACCAACGGGATGAAGGATGAAGTGACGATGGAAACAACATAGAAGGATTAGAAATTCGAAGGATGGAAGAAACCTATCCAGCATTCACCTGGCAACTCAGGGAGATCCTCGGAAAGAAAAAAAAAAAACAAAAACAAACAAACATGGTCAAGCCGGTCGCGGGGATTGAACCCGCAAATTCCCGAATACGGGCCACAGACAAATCTGCCTGAGCCAACCCGCTCGGTATATCAGAGGGAACCAGATGTTAAATCGACGTTAAGTAGAATAAGCGAAAGTCATTTAATTATTTTTTAACTATATCGATAATGCCAGTATTTATTTGAAAGAGAAAGAATATAATTTGAGTTTATGCGGCGTGGTACAGTCAGAGATTATAAGTAAGTATCTTCATATCATTATTAGCTCCCAAACCCGATGGATTTTTTTCGGGCGTAAATCCTTAGCATGGCTCCTTTCGGAAGGGAAGTGGGTCCCGTATCGTAGATTTATGGCACGTTGAAGAATCTCGAGCCTGATAAAGAGTCCTCTGAGCAAAATTAAGCGGTCTTGAACGGTCAATATAGATCCATAGCAGTTAAAGAGCGTTCATAAGTAACACTCAATTTAATTTTTATTTTCTCTACACGTACTATGTACTTAGTGTGTAGAGAACGTATTGTACTGAACCCAAAAATTCGATACCGATATTTCACTAGAAATATATGTTTTGAGGACCTCTGAATCCCCCCCCCCCAAAACACGTTTAGAAAAATGCCCGCGTGTGTGACTGTGGGTAGCATAGCTCAAAAACGAAAAGTCCGTTAAATGCCAAACTTGGCATTTAAGTTCAGTATCTTCAGGGGATGCGACACCAATATTTTCAATTACGCTTTACATGGAACAATTTTCGAAAATGTTGATTTTCTCAAAAATGGCTCTAACAATTTTTATTAAAATACCACACATTAAAACTATTTACATTACAAATAAAATGTATATCTTGAATTTTCAAGAATAGCCTCCGAAGACTACTTTATCCTAGATGAATTTTATAGAATTTTGCATAACCAGTAAACTGTAAGAGATAGACAAAAACTTACTCAACAGAAAATGCAGAGCTCATTAAAACACACAATTTATGTTATATACATTTTTTTTCGTGGAGTGAATCGTTTTTGAGATATTCCTTGTTATTGGTTTCAGTTTAAAATACTTGTACTTTTCTCCGTCGGGAATTTACCAACTCCTAGCCATAGAAACAAAGGAACTTCAATCACGCAGCAACCAGCTTTTAAAACATTTGACTATCGCTTTAGTCTAGTGTATTCCCTTATTTCTCTTCTGCTTACAAGGAAGCAAGTAATAAGACAATTTATGCTAACTTTTTCTCGGTTAGCGTGAAGTAAATAGAAACATAAGCTTTTTAACAATAATTTATTGCAGAGATGTAGAGAAAATCATGTGAATGATACACATACACATAAAAAAAATAACATTATAAATAATCGTGATATCGTGTGAAACACTTTTTAGTTCGAAAGTTAAAAAAAGTCTGATTCGTTCCATTCACATGACCTTGTCTACATCTTGGTACCAAATTATTGTTAAAAACTTTATTCCTACTTCATGCTAATCGAGATAAACATTACCGGAAATTGCCTTATTACTTGCTTCCTTGTAAGTAGAAGGAAAATAAGGGAATACACTAGGCTAAAACGATAGTCAAGTCTTTTAAAAGCGGTTGCTATGTGGTTGAAATCCGTTTCTCTGCATGGCCAGGAGTTTACAACTTCCCGTATGAGAAAACTTTTAAGTATTTTAAATCTGAAACAAATAACAAGAAATATCTCAGAAATGGTAAATTTCACGAGAGAGAGAGAAAAAAAAAGTATATTACATAAATTGTGTGATTTAACGAGGCCTACCTTTTTTATGCAATAAGTTTTATATATCTCTTACGGTTTACCAGTTATACAAAATTCATCCAGAATAAAGAGGTGTTTAGAGGCTATTCCCAAAAAGTTCAAGACATACATTTTATTTGTCATATAAATATCTTTAATTTATGGCATTTTAATCAAAATCATTAGAGCCATTTATGAGAAAATCAAAATGTTCGAAAATTTTTCCATGTAAAGGGTAGTTTGGGGAGGATTTTTCTCAAAAACACACACGCGCGCGTGTACCTTTTCTAAAAAAAAAAAAATTTTAATACAGGGAACCCTGTGTATTGCCGGGAAATTTCGTAATCAAAATGTTGGGTGCAATACTATACCTTCTGTATACTCTGTACGTGTAGAGAAAGTAATACAACAATATGTTTTCTCACATAGTGCCGATCCTCATGGCCGCGTAGCTTGGGTGCTTCGTGGCGCTCGGGATCGTGGGTTCGAGTCCCTGGGCATGGGTGTATGTATGTGCGTTTGGAAGCAAAAGGAAAACGAAATCAAATAGGACGACAAAGGAAATGTAGGGAAACTGGGAAAAAGGAATACAGCGCCGGGGTCTCGACAAGCTTCTTGTAAAAAAATAACAAAATAGAACTCATTTTCACCGCAGGCTCTCCTGTACAGTTGTTGCTTTCTTCGTTCTTATTAGTCCCAAGGCTGATACTTAGCATTAAAAGTCACCCAGAGTATCCTTGAAGCTCTCCAGAATTTAGACCAACCTTAGGGCACGCGAAGCCCTGAACTCCGGGCGACATAGTGCCCAACGCTACAAAAAGAAATAAATTCGCTTCTCCAAGGATAACTGCTTACCTCTCTCAGGTTGGAGTTTACATCCAGAAAGAGAAGGCGACCTTCTGCCAGTTAGAATTCTTCTTGCGACCTCAATAACCCAGCATGCGAAAGAATGTAAAATGTAGATACTCCTAAACGTACACAGGGCATGTGTGACTATTCGCTTTGGACCTCGTGAGGAATAGTACGTTTTGGGTGCCCCAGAGTTTAAACCTGATTCCAAGCACACTACCTGCCGAATTTTATCAAATAGCTTAATAAGACATTGCTTAAAACTCTCAATTTATCCAAACGTTATTGCACAATATCAGTGAAGTCCAATATACACACAAGAACTATAATTTATAACGTATGTTGTAAATGTAGGTTTGTTTTATAAAATAAGCCAAAAATACAGCAATGTTGACAACTTGACATACATGACATTAAACAACATTTACATGAGTGTTAAATTTTTGGATATATTACTTTCTCTACTACGTATATTAAGTAAGCGATTATTGCATTCCACCCATAAATTTGATAACGACATTTCACCGGAAATATATATCTATATTGCGGGCCCCTGAAGAAAAAAAAATCTGATGTGTTCCATTCACATAATTTTCTCTATATATCTGCAACAAATTATTATTAAAAAGCTTATGCTTATATTTACTTCATGCTAATTGAGAAAAATTGCTTCCTTATAAGTAGAAGCGAAATAAGGGAGTACCATAGGTTAAAGTGATAGTCAAAAGTTGGTTGCTATGTGACTGAAGTTCCTTTGATTGTATGGACAGCAGTTGACAAATTCCTATATGAGAAAAGTGTGAGCTTTTCAAAGCTGAAACCAATAAATAACAAGAAATATCTAAAAAAATTATCAACTCTACGAAAAAAAATGTATATGACATAAATTGTGTGTTCCAACAAGATCTACATATTTTGTGTACTAAGTTTTTGTGTATCTCTTACGGTTTACTAGTTATGCAGAAAAAAAAGTCATCCAGAATAAAGCGGTATTTAGAGGCTGTTCCCAGAAAATTCAAGATATTCATTTTGTCATGTAAATATCTCAGATATAAGATATTTTAATAAAATCGTTTAAGCCATTTCTGAGAAAATCAAACTTTTCGAAATGTTTCCATGTAAAGTGTAGTTTGTGGTGGGGGAATTTTCTCAAAATCTTCGCGTCGTATCCCTGGAAGATACTAAACTTAAATAACAAGTTTGGTATTATACCGACTTTTCGTTTTTGAGTTATCGTGTTCACAGGTATACGGACACATTGACACACATACCCACACACGGACCTTTTTCTAAAAGTGCTTTTGTTGAATTCAGGGGGTCCAAAAACATGTATTTCTGGTGAAATCTGGGTATAGAATCTTTGTGTGCAATGCAATACCTTCTATATACACTATGTAAATAGTACGTGTAGAGAAAATAAAAATTAGAAAATGGTTCATGTGCCTATGAACAGCATAAACCCATAAACAAAACGCCATGTAAATACCAAACTTGATATTTAAGTACAACATCTCTCAAGATGCGCCAAGAAGAGTATCTACTTTTTACTTTCTCTACATGTACTACGTACATAGTGTATAGAGAAGGTATTGAATTGCACCCAAAAATTCGATACCGAGATTCACCGGAAATACATGTTTTGAGATGCCCTGAATAAAAAAAATTTAGAAGAATGTATCCTGTGTAAGTGTTTCTGTGTGTGTGTGTGTGCAGCATAGCTCAAAAACGAAAAGACCGTTAAATAGCAAACTTGGTATTTAAGTTTGGCAGTTTCCAAGGATGCGACACGAAGATTTTCAAGAAAATCCCCCACCCCCAACTACCCTTTACATGGAAAAAATTTCGAAAATTTTGACTTACTCAAAAATGGCTCTAACGATTTTTTTTAAAATCCCTTATATAAATATTTATGTGACAAATAAAATGTATATCTTTAATTTTCTGGGAATAGCCTCTAAAGACATTTTTATTCTGGATGAATTTTGCGGAATAGTGCATAACTGATAAACCATAAAAGATAAACAAGAACTTACCATACATAAAAGAGCTCGTGAAAACATACAATTATTATGGACAAGAGTTGACAAATTCCTGCATGAGAAAAGTATACCTTTTATAAAGCTGAAACCAATAACGAGGAATATCTCAAAAACGATCAACTCCACGAATATATATATTCATACAGGAATTTGTCAACTGTTGTCCATACAAACAAAGGAGCTTCATTCAAATGGCAACCAGCTTTGACTAATACTTTAGCTTATGCTACTCTCTTATTTCCCTTCTACTTGCATGGAAACAAGTAATAAGACTATTTATGCTAATTTTTCTCGATTACCATGAAGTAAAAATAAGTCTAAGCTTTTTTAACAATTATTTGTCGTAGAGCTATAGAGAAAGCCATGTGAGTGAAACACATTAGATTTTTTTTTTAAAATTTTGACCGTCCCAAAAATGACTCTAACGATTTGTATTAAAGTAGAATATGTTCAAGATATTTGCATGTGCATCTTGTATTTTCTGGGAATAAGCTTTGAAGTTCCCTACGATATGGATGACTTTGCATGACTGGCAAACCGTAAGAAATAGATAAAATCTTACTGCTCAAAAATGTTGATCTTATCAAAACGCGTAGTTATATTCTTTTTGTGAGGAAAACCAAGACTTTTTGCTTTTCTTTTTCTTACACATATATTTTTTTAAATAGCTTAACGTCCTTCAACCTGATTGGTCTTATCGGACGGACGATGAATGAAATCGTCTAAATGATGCCCAAATGATCCATGGGGCTCAAAGTTACTCAATATACGTCATATCGGGATAAAGAAAAATCTCGAGAAAAAAAAAAAACTTATCCGGTTAACTCACTCTAAACGAGATTTGAACTCACGACCTGTTGGCAGACGCTCTATGCTCACACCACCAAGGCGAGCTCTACAGATTTAACCCACTTGGCCATCAGGATAGAACGACTGAGATAGTAAACACACAGAAATACTAAATATCTATGCCCATAGCGGGATTCCAACCCGCGACCCTTTTCGGGGCAGAACATCAACGCCAAGCGCGCCAATGACCACGCTACCGTGGTCGGCGTTATTGGTTTTATTTTTTATTTAATAATAACTATTCTTATTCAATTTTAAAAATATTGAGTATTTCTAATTTTAAAAGGGATTAGCTTTTTAAAAAATAAAAGTATAATATAGTATTTCTGGATTTTAGGATTATATGAATCTAGAATTCTACTTTCCTCAAATGGGAAGTCATTATTCACTTATTCTCATCCTGGTTGTGAAAAGTGAAGGGATTCCAAAACCATTACAAAGCGAACTGCTCCTAAAAGATTTGACTATCACTTTAGCATTGTGTATTCTCTTAGTTTCCTTGTACCTGCAAGTAAATACCGCAATTACTGCTTACGTTTATTTCGGTTAGCATGGCCTATGAAGCATAAAGCATAAACCTTTGTAAGAATAGTTTGTTGCAAAATATATAGACAAAGTCACGTGAATGTGGCACCCCCCCCTTTTTTTTTTTTACAGTGCACTTGTCGTTTAAATTTCCTAAGATACAAAACCTTCACATTTCGAATTAAAAATAAAATAAGTAATTTGTGATAAATATAAATAATTATAAAGTTGCATATCTCTTAAGATTGTTGTTAAAAAAGCTTTCAAGCGCATAGACAGTAAATGTACTTTGCCAAAATATTAATCAATTTAATTTATCGAAATTGATGCACAATTCATTTCACTAAGTTGTAATGAGAACATTGAATAACATTTGTATTAATTAGTAAAAAAAATCATTTGAAAGACTATATTCAGCAGCTTCTTGTAAGTAGAAGGGAAATAAGACAGGCTAAAGCGATTGTCTCGACCTTTAAAAACTGGTCGTTATATGAAACAAGTGAAATTCCAATCTCTTTGCTTTACAGGAGTAAACAAACGAGAAATGAGAAGAAAAATGTCTTCCCGTTTGAAAAAAGTTTCAAAACTAATAATCTGGAATATCTCGAAAAAGGTTAACTCTGCAACAACAAAACATGTATATAATATACACTGTGTGTTTTAATGAGATCTACATTTTTTTTAGTAAGTTTTTGTATATCTCTTACGGTTTGCCAGTTACAGAAAAGTCATCCAGAATGAAGAGGTCTTCAGAGGCTATTCCCAGAAAAGCAAGATGTATACTTCGTTTATCATAAAAATATCTTAAACATATGGTATCTTAATCAAAATCGTTAGAACCATTTTTGAGAGAACAAAATCTTCGAAAAATGTTCCATGTAAAGGGTAGCTGAGGATTGGGGGGGGGGATTTTCTTGAAAATCTTCGTGTCGCATCCGTGAAAGATATCAAAACTAAATACCAAGTTTGGTATTTAACGGTCTTTTCATTTTTGTGCTTGCCCACAGGCACAAAAAAAAAAAAAAAACACGCGCGCGCACACACACACACACACACACACACTACACACAGAGACAGTTTCCTAAAAATGCTTTTTTGGGGTTCAGGGGTCTCAAAACATGTATTTCCTATGAAATTTCAATATCGAATTTCTGGGTGCCATACAGTAACTTCTCTATACACTATGTACATAGTACGTGTAGAGAAAGTAATATATAATTAATGTAACGAATTGCAAGACTCTGATAACATAAATCATTCGACTCCTACTAATATATTCATTACGTGGTAGTATTATGCCATTAGAGGAGATAGACTCACGAAGTTGTAGTGAGGGCGCTGCTAGAGCCAGGAGCACCACAAGGACCTCTGCAGTCAGCATGATGGAGACACAATCTGTACTGTAGCGCGCTGCGCCTGGCGCACACCTTTATAAACTTCAAGGTATCTTGCACTTTCTCCTCTGGCGCACAGTAAGATTGTATAGTACTCCTAGGCTACTTAGCAATTGTTGCCGCCATTACATAACATCCGATTGATTTGTATAATGTCGTCCCTGAACTAGGAAGAAAAATTCTCTAATCCATCTACGTTTTAAGACCATTTTAATACGAGCTACAAACTGACAACATTCTGCTAGGTGTGCATAATAAAGTAACAGGATGTCCATATTGAACACATTATAAGTAATATAACGAGAACTCCAACTTTTATCGATAAAACCGCGAGCAACTTGTTTTATTTGTTGAATATAATAACAATAATTAGCCTATATGGACACGAAGAATAATATTCCTTAAACCCCATTTGTCTTGACTATGTTTGCACCGAAATCACTGCAACTTGATGTCCACATCATACATTTCAAATCTCTTTGTATTGCTACATTATATTATTGTGACGTAAAATAAACACAGATCTCTTCTATTATTTTGGCTTAGTAAAGCATGATTGCAATTAATATATCTATTGGAACTTCCGCCATTATCTACGGGAATATCACTGCACACTGATATTCATATAGAAAACAAATGCACGTGTGTGTGTGTGTGTAATAAAAATCGATTAAAATCCAGAGATAATGAGTTCCGATTGGTTGGAATTTTATGCGCCATTGTATTGGATTGGCCACTTCCTATGATCACCTGTCATGAAAGAAATACTCAGCAAAACAAGATCTATTAGCCCGCCTGGGTAGTTTGGTGGTAGCGTGTCTGCCTCATATTCAACAGGTCAGGAGGTCGAATCTCGCTTAGGGTGAGATACTCGGATAAGCTTTTTTTTTTTTCCGAGGTTTTTTCTTGTCCTGAGAAGATGAATGTCGACTAACTTTAAGCTCCATGGACCCCGATATCATTTGAGCACCATTTCACCAATTCCATTCATCGCCCGATATGACCAATCAGGTTAAAGGACGTTAAAAAAATGATATTAAAATACTTCATGGATTTAAGATTTTAAGTGTTTCATAGAAGTAATTAAGGACACAAACATACTGCCATTTTCCTATCTCAGTAAATACAGTGAATCTTTATTCATGTACATAACTGAAAATAACCTCTTATGTACTAACTCAGTAATCAAACACAAAAAATCTGATGTGTTCCATTCACATGACTTTCTCTACTTCTGTGTAACAAATTATTGTTAGTAAACTTATTCTTCTATTTACTTCAAGCTAATCCAGAAAAAATGAGCAGAAATAGTCTTATTACTTGCTTCCTTGTAAGTAGAAGCGAAATATGGAAGTATCATAGGTTAAAGTGAAGTCAAAAGCTGGTTACTAGGTGACTGAAGTTTCTTTGTTTGTATGGACACGAGTTGACAAATACCTGTATGAGAAAAGTACAAGTTTTTCAAAGCTGAAACCAAAAGCAAGGAATATCTCAAAAACGATCAACTCCTCGAAAAAAATTTACATAACATAAATTGTGTGTTTCAATGTGCTCTACATTTTTTGTGTGTTAAGTTTTTGTCCATCTCTTACGGTTTAGCAGTTATACAAAATTCTACCAGAATAAAGTAGTCTTCAGAGCCTATTCCCAGAAAATTCAAGATATACATATTATTTGTCAGGTAAATATTTTAATATACAATATTTTTATCAAAATCGTTAGAGCCATTTTTGAGAAAACAAAATTTTCGAAAAAAGTTCCATATAAAGGGTAGTTTGGAGTGGGGGATTTTCTTGAACTCTTCGTGTCGCATCCTTGGAAGATGCCAAACTTAAATACCAAGTTTGGTATTTAACGGTCTTTTCGTTTTTGAGCTATTCTGTCCACAGACACACACGGACCTTTTTCCAAAAATGCTTGTTTTGGATTCAGGGGACCCAAAACATGTATTTCCGGTGAAATCTCGGTATCGAATTTTTGGGTGCATTACAATACCTTCTCTATCCCTACGTACATTGTACATATGGGGCTAGAGAGAGTAAAAATCTGATGTGTTCCATTCACATGACTTTCTTTACAACTCTGCAATAAATTATTGTTAAAAAGCTTATACTTCTATTTACTTCCTGCTAATCGAGAAAAAATTAGCAAAAATAGATTTATTACTTGCTTCCTTGTAAGTAGAAGCGAAATAAGGGAGTACCATAGGTTAAAGAGATGGTCAAAAGCTGGTTGCTATGTGACTGAAGTTCCTTTGTTTGTATGGACACGAGTTCACAAAGTCCTGTATGAGAAAAGTATACTTTCTATAGCTGAAACCAAAAACAATCAACTCCACGAAAAAAAAAAATGTATATAACATAAATTGTGTGTTTTAAAGTGCTCTACATTTGTTGTGTGGTAAGTTTTTGTCCATCTCTTACGGTTTAGCAGTTATGCAAAATTCCGTAAAATTGACCCAGATTAAAGTTTAGAGGCTATTCCCAAAAAATTCAAAATGTACATTTTATTTGTCAGGTAAATATCTTTAATATACGACATTTTAATCAAAATCGTTAGAGCCATTTTTTAGAAAATCAAAATTTTCGAGAAAAAAATCCATGTAAAGGGTAGTTTGGAGTGGGGGATTTTTCTCAAAATCTTCGTGTCGCATCCCTGGAAGATACTAAACTTAAATACCAAGTTTGGTACTTTACCGACTTTTCGTTTTTGAATTATCGTGTTCACAGACACACACACGGACCTTTTTCTGAAAATACTTTTTTGGATACAGGGGAACCTAAAACACATATTTCCGGTGAAATCTGGGTATCGAATTTTTGGTAGGAGTGCAATACCTTCTCTATACACTGTACATAGTACGTATAGAGAAATTAAAAATCTGATGTGTTCCATTCACATGACTTTCTCTATATCTCTGCAACAAATTATCGTTAAAAATCTTATGCTTATATATGCTTCATGCTAATCGAGAAAAAAATAACAGAAATAGTCTTATTACTTGCTTCCTTGTAAGTAGAAGCGAAATAAGGAAGTACCATAGGTTAAATTGACAGTAAAAAGCTGGTTGCTATGTGAATGAAGTTCCTTTGTTTGTATGGACAGGAGTTCACAAAGTCCAGTATGAGAAAAGTTTGTTTTACAGCTGAAACCAAAAACAAAGAATATCTTAAAAACAATCAACTCCTCGAAAAAATGTGTATAACATAAATTGTGTGTTTTAAAGTGTTCTACATTTGCTGTGTGGTAAGTTTTTGTCCATTTCTTACGGTTTAGCAGTTATGCAAAATTCCGTAAAATTGACCCAGAATAAAGTAGTCTTCACAGGCTATTCCCAGAAAGTTCAAAATATACATTTTATTTGTCAGGTAAATATCTTTAATACACGATATTTTAATCAAAATCGTTAGAGCCATTTTTTAGAAAATAAACATTTTCGAAAAAAGTTCCATGTTAAGGGTAGTTTGGGGTGGGGAGATTTTTCTCAAAATCTTCGTGTCGCATCCCTGGAAGATACTAAACTTAAATACCAAGTTTGGTATTTTACCGACTTTTCGTTTTTGGGTTATCGTGTTCACAGACACACCGACGCACTGACTCACGGACACACACACACACACACACACGCGCGCACGGACCTTTTTCTGAAAATGCTTTTTTTGGATATAGAGGACCCTAAAACATATATTTCCGGTGAAATCTCGGTATCGAATTTTTGGGTGGAGTGCAATACCATCTCTATCCCTGTGTACATTGTACATACGGAGCTAGAGAAAGTAATAATTATAACAGACTAAAGGAGCATTACAGTATTTGTCAGTTACTGTCATTAATAACTTGTCTAATGTGTTACTATACCAGAATCATCACAATCATCATTGTGCCCATCATTGTGATCGTGTTAGGGCATAACAGCATGACACTGACGGATCACTAATGTAATATAAAGCATTTTAACCCTACGAAATAATATTGTAAAGTAAGTAAGCAAGTATGACAAACGAAAAGGCAGAAATAAGTTAAAGGTACAAGTCAAGTGCCAAAATATCTGATTAAAAATAACACTAATTTAAACATAAGGAAACCACTTTAGAACTAGAAAGCATACGACAAATAGATAAGTAAATAATTGTAAGTAATAAGAATTACACAAACATATCAAACACTGAAGTGTCTAAGGACAAAAATAAGAGTATCGTGCCTTTAATGTTTAAGATTTCATATTATTTCTATTTTTGGCTGTAGGTACACAGATCGTCAGATCGTATGCTGTGCATTCTTCGTGCCACCAGTCATGGCATTAAGGCACTCGATCCAGTCCTCCTCTGTTGGATCTTCATATTTTCCATCACAAGCTGGACAGAAGTATTCTTTCTGCTCCTCGTCTACTTTTGGATGTTTCTCCATTTTCCTTCTCTTACTGCTAGTTTTGAAGAGTTGTGACTACAACGTTCTTCTTTTGCATATCAGACATGCGGGACTGTTTCTCTTTGAATAAATTTAAATGTGGCGTGCTCGTTAGAATAGTAGCTTTCATACCCGTTCCCGCCTCTTTCGCTGCACTGTACACTTCGGAAGGGGATGCAAATCAGCAGGTGACGTTCTTATAACAGGGAGTTCTCATGGCTAGCTTCCTCTGCAGAATGTGCAGGTATTTCTGTATTAACACTATGTTTATTGATTAGGACCAGTTAAATAATTCTATGCCACAGCCGGGAATTGAACACGGTTCTCCCGCTCTGCGTGCGGTTGCTCTAACCATTGAGCTGCCGTGACAACCCGCCGATATAGCATTCAATCTTCCAACTGATTATGCGTGTTTTACCCGGTTCAACCAACCAGTATGTCTCACTTCAGAGAACCACCAGAATGACGACCTACCATCGTAAGTACTTAGTGTCCGGGTAATATTTACTATGTTCTTGCCAACATATAAGCTATTCTATTATAATTGTAATACTCCTCTCTCCTACATATTATTGAATGGTACAATGATATTCAATTAGTTGATTAGGATATGTTTATTCTTTGATATCTCATTGATGGATTCTCGGTTGTTGTTGATACCACAAGTCGATGGAATGGGTACCCAGCTGCTACTGGGTTGTTAATTCCATAAATAGAAGTAGATGGCATAGATTCAGCTGATCCTGGATTGTTGATCGATGGATTTAGCTGCTACTGGGATCCTGTTGGAATCAGAAGAAATGGATTTATATGATACTCGGCTGTTTGTAACAGAAGTAGACGACATTAGCTATGATTAAGTAGTTGGTTCATTCTCTTGATTGTCTGCATCTGGGTGGTTAGCCACCTGCGATGGTAGGAAATCTTCTTCCGTGAAAACGAACTTGTTTACTGGAACATTCCACAAGTTCTGAAAGCAACCGTGACTCTTCCCATAGTTGCTACTCTTGAAAAGGCATGAGAAAATAGACCTATCACTTCATATGTTGTTATGCCAGCTTCCGGGTGATTCACTGACCATTGATTGCACAACTCGTCATACAATGACTTCAATGGCTTGAAGAAACAGCGGTTAGGTTTTGTTGCTGTTGTGAGGAGGCAAACCGAGTAGGTGAATACTATTTTCTTTACAGAAAGTTATGGCCTCCACTGACAAATGTGAACTGTGATTATCCAGAACTAGAACGCTGGATTATTTGAGGAAGCGCTCACGTATTTCTGGAAATGCTGGACCCATTCAAAAAACCCGGACGTTGTCATGTAGCCCTTGTCTGAAATCATTACTGAACCTGGAGTAATCGTAGTACTAACAATAGTAATAGTAGTGGTAATAGCAGTACTAGTAATAATAGTAGTAGTAGTAGTAGTAGCATTTAAGGATAAGCAAAGCGGATAGTCATGTAGATATCTTAAAAGTAGGTCGCTATGGATTGAAACTACGCTCTCATTGCAAGACCAGGCAAAAAATAAAATGAAAATGAATGATGACTTCTCATTTGATAAAAGTGTAAGTATTGGAACATTAACCAATAATAAGTAATATCTCGGAAATGTACAGCTCCACAATTCAACATAAATTGTATATCTTTATTTTGTTTGATTTACCAATCAAACAAAAGTTATCTACTATCAAAGGACTTCAGAGGCTATTCGCAGAAAATTCAAGATCTAGATATCATTTGTCATAAAAATATCTTAAACATATGACAATTTAATCAAAATCGTTGGAGCAACTTTTTAGTAAATAAAAATGTTCAATAGATGTTTCATGTAAAGGGTAGTTGGGATGGGAGATTTTTTTGAAAAACTTCGAGTCACATCCTGGAAGGTTCTGAACTTAAATATCAAGTTTGGTATTTAATGAACTTTTCGTTTTTGACACACCCACACAGACCTTATAAAACATATATTTCCGGTGAAATCTTAACATCGAATTCTTGGGTGGAATACAATACCTTCTCTATCTATTATATACAATATACGAGGAAGAGAAAATAAACATGATTAAGTATTAAATCTGTTATTATATTAAAAATATATTTTCTAAATATTCCTCCTTGTTAGGTGTTTCTAATACTATACAATTCATACAACAATGATGCTCCTAATGAAGGGATTTTCTTGAAAATCTTCGTGTCGCATCCCTGCAATATACTAAAACTAGATAGCAGATTTGGTTTTTAACGGTCTTTTCGTTTTGGAAGTGTGGTGTCCACAGACACACACGCGTGCGCACTAATACGCACATGCACACACACACACACACACACACACACACACACACACAAACACACACAAGGGCTTTTTCTAAAAATGCTTTTGGGGGGAGGGTTGTGGGGATCATATAGCATATTTCCGGTGAAATCTCGACATCGAATTTTTGGTTGGAATACCACACTTTCTCTATCCACTATGTGCACTGTACATACGGACTAGAGAAAGTAAAAATGAAGAGTAGGTAGAGTATACCAAATTTGATATTTAAGTTCAGTGTGTTACAAAGATGTTATACGAAGATTTTCATGAAATTTTTACCACTCCGAACTATCTTGAAATGGAAAATGTTTCTTCATTGTTACTTTCCTAAAATCGTCTCTAAGGATTTAGATTATAATGTTTGGTATATTGAAAGCAGGAATAAATTAAAAATGTTCTGTGCCTCCTTCATTTTGATTGTATTTTGTTTAATTCTGTATAACTAGGAAAAGATTAATAATAGAAACCAATTTATTAAAAATAACAACAAAAAAAAAAAAACAAAACAAAAAAAAAACAAAAAAAAAACACGTACTCAAACGCACACGCGCTTCAGTTGTGTTAACCGTTTTCGAAATATTCCATTCTGTATATCCTACCAACTAGAATTGCGTCATCTCACGTAACATCCTTGAAAGTTTTCAATTCTTTTTTTTTTTTTTCTTTATCCTTCACAACATATTTTATTACTGTGACTTCTAAATTTATTCCTTCGTGCATCTGATAGACATTTAAACGTTCTTCCCCATGTTGTAGTGGCTAAATACCTAACTGCTTAGTTACGTAAATATACTTAATGCACGATATTTTATTCAAAATCGTTAGTCATTTTTTGAGAAAATAAAGATTGTCGAAAATTGTCCTGTAAAGGTTAGTTTTGAAAGGAGGATTTTCTTAAAAGTCTTCGTGTCGCATCCTTAGAAGTTGCTAACCGTAAATACCAAGTTTGGTATTAACGTGCTTTTCGTTTTTGAGTTATCCGCCCACCGATATCATCAGATAGATTTGGGCAGACAGGCACACAGTACGTTTTTCTAACAATGTTGTTTTAATTTTATCTATTCAGGGGACAGTAAGACATGTATTTACGATGAAATATTGGTATCGAATTTTTAGTGGGAAACAACACCTTCTCTACATGTAATGTAAATGAAATGAAATGGCTTTTTATTTGTGGGCGCTCTTTAACTGCTGTGGTTCTCAGCGTCCCATTCTATACTGGGCGTGAAAGAACGTTTAGTTTTGCTCAGAGGCCTCTCTATCAGGCTTGAGGTTCTTTTACCTGCCGTAAATCTACGGGACCCACGGGTTTACTTCCCTTCCGAAGGAAGCCATGCTAAGGATTTTTACGCCCGAAAAATCCATCGTCCTCCGCCGGGTTGGAACCCGCGACCTTGGGTATAGGAAGTTAGCATGGTAACCATTACACCACGGAGGGCGACACATACTATGTACATGCATAGTACTCGTAGAGAAAGTAAAATATTGATATTATTGAAAGAAGCCAGTACTGTGCACTCCAAAACAACATAGAGAAAGAAATACTCTCATTAATAGTAAACGAAGAGGTTCAACATCTGATGCTAACATAAAGAGCAAAAAATATGTTGATAAAGATGGTCAAAAAGGGACCTAAATTGGAAGCTTCTGCAATTTCCGCGCGTTAATGGTTAGTTCGGGAAGGAAATCACACTATGGGTGGTTCGCAATGCATTAAGAAGAGCAGATTATGGAGCTAGAGTATTATCCTTGCAAATAGAGACATTGCAGATTCTAGTTCAGTTTTAGATTTGACTCTGCCATTGGTCGATTGACCAACATGGCTGCCCACGCACAAGCAGACAAAACGAACGGAAGACTGCATTTCGCATTGGAAAGAAGAACCGATTTTCAGAAAGTCCGTTTTTACCCCTTATTTCGTTCCAGTTCATTTGCATACACTAACTTAACATAACCTAACCTCGACGAAATCTCGAAACCTGGCGTTCACCTGTCACGTAGCCATGTCTGTCTAACCAATAGGAGAGATTCAGGAAAGAGCCTTAGTCTAAAACTGAACTAGAATCTGCAATCTCGCTACAATAGACGTAGGCAGTACAAGCAGTGGGGAGAAAGAGGCGCATACTTGAAGCGATAGCTACACAGCACGCTAGGATGACGCAACAAGCACATTCATATTATTTATTAGTAAGCATAGTTTTTGTATGCACTAAAATATTCAACATATGTTGCATTTATGCTGTCAAAATCTATGTAATATATCCTAAAAGTATGTTCTCTAGTACGAATGTGGATAGAGAAGGTTGTATATCACCAAAAATTACACACCGAGATTTCACCGGATAGACAGGTTTTAGAAAACTGTCCGCGCGTCGGTATCGAATTTTTGGGTACATTACAACACCTTCTCTATGCACTATGCACATAGTACGTGTAGAGAAAGTAAAAAGAAAGTAAATTAAACTTGTATTAAGGTTAGTATTTTCCAAGAAAGCCACACGAAGATTTTCAAGAAAAGCCCACCCTTTGCATAGAACATTTTTCGAAAATTTTCATTTTCTCAAAAGCGACTAACGATTTTGATTAAAATACCGCATATTAAGGATATTTATATGACAAATACAATGTATATCTTGAATTTCCTGGAAATAGCCTCCGAAGTCTTCATTCTGGATGACTTTTGTATTACCGGCAAACCGTATGCGATAGACAAAAACTTATACACAAAAATTGTAAATCTCGTTAAAACACACACATATCTCCTTTCTCACTCTCGTACCTGTCTACGATAGCTCGTTCCGGGTTCTTCAAATGTCCTAGGACGTGTAAATTCTACATACGAGCAGGGTAAGCCGACTAATAATGTCACATTGATGTCACAGATCGAGCTGGAATTTTTAGTGAAAGTAGATCGATAGTAAAAATACCTGTGCTTCGGCTTTCTTTCGTATAGGACCTAATTCTACAAGAAAAAATAGAAATTGAATGGTTCACTCATAATACTTAATGCCTTGCATATAATAAATAAATATATAAATAAATAAAAAATAAAAAAAACTAAAAAAAAAACCTAATTGATTGAACAAGTATATGCAACACCGACGAATGACATGATATTGCTGCAAATAAACAAAACGCAAACTAGGCTGAAGAGGGAATCTCCCTAAGAACTCTGGCACCAAAGTGCCTAAATACCCCAATTGCTTGTTTGATTGATTGATTGATTGATTGACCAAGAGGCATTAAGAAATTTTGAACGTAAGGTAATATGAGGGATTTATGGCCCAGTAGTAGAACAGGGTGTGTGGAGAATACATCATAATGAAGACATTAATCACGTTATAAAAGGAATATACAGACGTTTTATAAAAGCATTAACGCCCAATGGATAAGTCATCTAGAACAATTGGATATGAATATAATACTTTAAGAGTATTCAAAGCAAAATTGTACTCGACAAGAAAAAAGAAGACCCAGAATCAGATGGATTGATAGACGATTTAAAGATTATGAAGGTGAAAGGGTGGAGAGAAAAAATAAAGATAGGAAAGAATGGAGACTGATTGCGAAGGAGGCCAAGGCTCACATAGGGTTGTAATGCGGAATAGTAAATGTTTGTCTCCATTCCCCCTTTTCTTGGAGGCACCCACTACTGGGGGGGGGGGGGATGAAACTATCTGCGGCAACTATTCTCTGCGTGAAATGAGCTCTTGATTGTAATCTGTCTTTATTACGGTCTTACAACAGATATCTGTAGCCTCGGTGCGAATAAAATTCATTACAGTTGTGTTCTGAGCTCGTGAACCCTGCAGGTTGAGGTGTGGGGAGAGCGGAAAGCGATATCTAGTTACCCGGTGAGCTGTTATGCAGTAATCATTCCTGCAGATATGTGTGTTAACCTAGCATAGCCTACTTAGCATAGTAAGGTTCAGAAGTGGTTCAATGCTGTAAGAAGATTTTCTATTCTTTTCGCCATGTCTGAAGTTGAGAAATGTAAGGTAGTGCATTCAGCAGGGCGCGAAATTATAAGTAGCGTTATAGATAAATATGACAAAGAAGCTCTGAATAAACAGTATTTATATCCAGTGCCACAAGCTCACAATCAAGCTACATATTATACTGGTGTTTCCGAGTCAACGATAAAGAGAATTAGTAATGAGAAGAAAGAGCTGCGGTCAAGAAGAGAAAACAGTATATTGAGCACTCCTGGAAAAAGAAGAAAAAGTAGACCTGAACACACCGTTGCGCAAATCAATGACTTTAATGCTACCGTTATACGAAGAATAATACGTTAACTAATTTTATATTTATTTATTTAAAAAAAGGGTCTATGGCATAAAGTGTACGTTTTAATGAATTCTACGTGTTTTGTGTATTAAGTTTCCGTCTTTCTCAAAAGTCTCCAGAATGAAGAAGTCGTTAGAGGCTATTCCTAGAAAATTCAAGGTATACGTTACGTGTGCCAGAACATATCTTAAGCATATGATATTTTAATACAAATTGTTAAAGCTAATTTTGATAAAATAAAAATTTTCGAAAAAAATATCACATGTACAGGGTAATGGGGGTGGGGGGATTTTGTTGAAAATCTTTGTGGGGCATCCTTGGAAGATTTTGAACTTAAATACCAAGCTTGGTATTTAACGAGCGTTTCGTTTTTGAGCTATGCCACTCACAGACACACAAAACTAATCTTCTTTTTTCTTCTTGTTCTTCTTCTTCTTCAGAAAATAAAACAGCGTCGTGTTCAGAATTGGACACGGAATTGGCACGGCTAGTACTATATTAAGAGAGGTTGCATGTTATTCTTCAATACCGTTTCTATCTGTTAGTGTCACCTTTTACTAATGCGTGTCTGTCTTTGGAAGAAAAATGTAGAAGCTGCAGATTTGTGTGTGTTTGTTTGTTTGTTTTTCCTGCATGATTTTCTTAGTCTGCTAATGTACTCATGCGTTTTTTTTTTTTTTTTTGTTTTTTTTTGTTTTTTTGGCTTAACGTCCTTTAACCTAGCTGGTCATATCGGACGATGAGCAAAATTGGTTAAATGAAGCTCAAATGATTTCGGAGTTCATGGAGCTTAAAGTTACTGGTTGGGTTTTTTTGTTTGTTTGTTTTGTTTTTTGGCTCAACGTCCTTTAACCTAGCTAGTTATATCGGACGATGAACGAAATTGGTGAAATGGTGCTCAAATGATTTCGGAGTTCATGGAGCTTAAAGTTACTCGACATGCGTCTTTTCAGGACAAGGGAAAACCCGAAAGAAAACCTTATCCGGGTAACACTCTAAGCGAGATTCGAACTCACGACCTTTAGAGTGTGAGGCAGACCCAGGCGGGTACGTGTGTGGTATATACATTCCTTTCAGGGTCCACGAGCCAGGAACACAACTATCAGCATACTACCAGGCAGTTTGATTGTTGAGTAAGCCGTTACAGCTTAAAACGTTTTAATGTTTTTCCCACGAGTAGAGGACCCCCATGGGAGAGATAATTGAGACAATCATATAGTTTTACTTTCTCTACACGTACTATGTACATAGTGTATAGAGAAAGTGTTGCATTCCACCCAAAATTCCATACCGAGATTTCACCGGAAATACATGTTTTGGGACCCCTTAAATAAAAAAAATTAGATAAATGTCCTTTTGTGTATGTGTGGGGGGGGGGGGGTAGAGCTATGGGCAGCTTAGCTCAAAAACGAAAGGCCCGTTAAATACAAAACTTGATATTTAACTTCAGTATCTTTAAAGGATGCGACACGAAGATTTTCAAGAAAATCCCCCACCCCCAAATACCCTTTACATGGAACAAAATTAGAACATTTTGCTTTTCTCAAAAATGGCGCTAACGATTATGATTAAAATATCTTATATATAAGATATTTACATGACAACCAAATTTTATATCTTTAATTTTCTGGGAATAGCCTATGAAGACCTCTTTATTCTGGATTAATTTTTCTCAGATTTGCATAACTGGTAAACCGTAAGAGATAGATAAAAACTTGGTATACAAAAAATATAGATATCGTTAAAACACACAATTTATGTCAAACATTTTTTATTTTTGTTTTGATTTTGATTTTTTTTTTCGTGAACTTGTGGCACTGGATATAAATACTGTTTATTCAGAGCTTCTTTGTCATATTTATCTAATTAATAAGACCATTTCTGATAATGTTTATCTCTATTAGCATGAAGTAGATAGAAGAATACGCTTATTAACAACTTGTAACAGAGCTGTACAGAACGTCATGTGAGTGGAGCACACCAGAATTCTGTTGGTGTATTTTCACTAAAACTGATATTCACTATATGTTCCATTCACACGGCTCTCTCTATCTGTTCTGCAAATAAACTATTTTTACAAAAGATTATTCTTTTATTTACACCCTGCTAATCAAGATAAACATTAGCGGAAATGGTCTTAATTATTAGTTCCTTGTTAAGTAGAACAGAAGCAAGGGAATTCGCTAGGCTAAAGCGGCAGTAAAATCCGTCTTTATATTAATATCCAGCTAAAAGACTGAAGAAATTCCTGTTATGCAGTGTTGTAGATTTAGGTCTTCTTTTCCAATTTTCTAATTGAGTGATGAAGAGGATAACGTTTGGTTATTTGCTTCAATTTCGTGAGCTTATCGCAAACATAAAGTCCTTGATTGCATTCTCACTACAACAATAATCTTACGTACCGAGGTTACAATATATGTATTTTCTTATGTTACATAAACTAATACAAACTAATTATATGACGTCAAAGTTTTAAAAGTGACGTCAGGAGCTTGAAGGTAAGCAAAACCTGTCATTTAGAAGTCTCTGGCAAGAGTGGGAACTTGATGCAGTATTCATTTGTCCTTGTTTACTTTGTTTTCTTCTTTCAAGAAATGTATAGATGTTAAACGGAGGATTAAGGTTTCCAAGATATAATCTATCTGGTGTACAGGAACAACAGGCAGAAAATTAAATGCATTGCATAACCAAGAATAACAATGCAGGAAATAAAGTCGCAAGTAATAACAGTTTCCCATGTCCCCCTGAACACATTTCAAGGTCACTGTTACCTTCAGCTGTCTTTTTATTGCGTTTATTTTGTAAAAAATCTGATGTGTTCCATTCACATGACTTTCTCTACATCTCAATAACAAATTAGTGTTATAAAGCTGACTTATTCTTCTCTCTACTTCATGCTAATGGAGATAAACATTCGCGGAAATAATCAAATCTTTTAAAAGCTGGCTACCATGTGGATGAAATCCGTTTCTCTGCATTGCCAGGAGTTGAATTCCCGTACTGAAAAGGTTTTGAGTAATTTAAGACTGAAACCAATAACAACGAATATCTCATAAACGGTCGTCTCCAAAAAAATGTATATGACTTAAATGTATGTTTTAACGATATCTACATTTTTGTAGTAATTTTTTGTCTATCTCTTACGGATTACTAATTATCCAAAGTCCAGAAAAATTCATCCAGAATAAAGAGGTCTTCAGATATGCATTTTGTTTGACATGTAAATATCTGTAATATACGGTATTGTAGGTAATCAAAATCGTTAGAGCCATTTTTGAAAATCAATATTTTCGACATGTTTTGCATGTAAAGGGTAGTTTGGGATTGGAGGTTTATCTCAAAATCTTCGCGTCGCATTCTTGGAAGATACCAAGTTTGATATTTTACCGACTTTTCGTTTTTGGGTTATCGTGTTCACAGACACACGGATTTTTTTCTAAAAATGTTTTTGTTACACAGAGGACCCTAAAACATGTATTTCCGGTGAAATCTCGGTATTTTTGGGTGCAATATAATACCCTCTCTATACGCTATGTACATAGTACGTATAGAGAAAGTAAAATGGGTTTTCAAGCCAAAGGTGTTTTGTTAGCTATGCAACGATTTTTTTTTTTTTTTTTTTTATGGTTTTTAACGTCCTTTAACCTGGTTGGTCATATCGGACGATGAATGAATGAAATTGGTGAAATGATGCTCAAATAATCTCGGGGTCCATGGAGCTTAAAGTTACTCGACATTCGTCTTTTCAGGATAAGGGAAAACCCCCCCCAAAAAACAACCTTATCCGGGTAACTCACCTAAAGTGAGATTCGAACTCACGACCTTACCTCTCACCCAACCTCAACCGCCTTTTACTGTTAGTGAAAACATTACAGTCTACCGCGTAACCACTGGCCCTTTTCCCTTCTATTAGTACTACTACGTGCACACTGCATTGTCCACACATCACAGCTATTTACCTCACTGTGCTAACTTCGATTCTGTCCCGCTATCTATCCCCAAGATGCTATCCCTCCTCATAACCCCTCAAACCTTACGACGCGTGTTCCAGGCAACCACAAGACATTGGGAACATGGCGGACATGTTGAACTGCATTAGGCTTTATAAGGTCCTACTCTATACTAATATAATATTTATTGTGTTGTAACAGACCAGAAACATGAAAGTGCATGGTGACTTTGTGGGCATCCTGTGTTTCCTTGTAGGTACAAGGCAGTAGGGAAACATACTTGGGCAAAGCTATAGTCAAATCTTTTAAGAGCATATTATATCATGTTGAAGTTAGGTTCTCTTTACATGGCCAGGAGTAAAATAAGTAAATACAAATGACGACTTCCCAGATTAGAAAAGCACAAGTATTGGAAAATTTAAATCAATAACAAGGAATATTTCGGAAATTGCTAACTCCAGAAAAAAAAGTAATACCATAAATGATATTATGTTTTGACGAGGTCTACATGTTTGGTATAGTAAGTTTTTGTCTATCACTTACGGTTTATGATTTATGCAAAAGTCAACCTGAGCGCAAAGGTCTTCAGAGGCTATTCTCAGACAATTCCCAGAACATCTCATTTGTGACGAAACTGTCTTAAACATGTGGAATTTTAATCAAAATCGTTAAGAACCATTTTTGAGATATCAACATTTTCGAAAATTTTTCCATATAAAGAGTAGTTGGAAAGGAGAATTTTCTTAAACACCTGCGACTGGAAGATTTGGTATTTAAAGGACTTCTCGTTTTTGAGCAGATACACACCCGGGCTTTCTCCTCCCTCCCCTCCTACAAATGCTTTTCTTTTATTCCTAGAGTTTCAAAACATATTTCCGGTGAAATCTCGGTATCGATTTTTTTTTGGGTGGAATACAGCACCTTCTCTATGTACATTGTAATATATGGTAGAGAAAGTAAATGTGTGTGTGTGTGTGTGTGTATAAACTACAGGTTGCAACATAATAAATGTCAAATAAAGTTTAAAAACAAGGACACAATATTACTAAAATAAATATGAAATTAAGTAAAATTGATTTACGTATGTTAAATAAAAACAATGTTTATATTGCCTTCTCCCCAAACCTGATATGCGTATCTTTATGTTTTCTGGCTTACTTGAATCTGCTGTGCTGAGTGGGAGGGCGGGGAATGAGACGCATGCGCAGTAACGAGGGTAATGTTCGGATCCTGATGGTTGTGTTACTATGTAATTACATTTGCTTACACAATTGAACGTTTCATAATTAAGAAGAGATTGAAGAATGTTTTTTCTCTTTATATCAGCTTCGACTTCAGTAAAAAGGCTACGCCTCTCACCTTGGCGGCCCGGGTTCTATCCCAAGCATGGACAAAGCTGCGAAGGGGCGGCATTTCTCCGAGTTCTCCGGTTTCCTCCGCCATCACATGTAATCGGTGCTCCATCTGCATTCCATACATCATCAGTGTCACCGTCTGCGGTGGCATAGTAGTAAAATTGGGCGTTAAACACTATAAAAAAAAAATCTGATGTGATCCATGCACACGACTTTCTTTACATCTCTGCAACAAATTGTTGTTAAAAAGCTTATGCTTCTATTTACTTCATGCTACTGGAGGAAAAAATAGCAGAAATGGTCTTATTACTTGCTTATTTGAAAGTAGAAGGGAAATAAGGGAGTATCATAGGCTAAAGTGATAGTCAAAACTTGGTTGCTATGTGACTGAAGTTCCTTTGTTTGTATGGACAGGAGTTGACAACTTCCCATATGAGAAAAGTATAAGTATTTTATGGCTAAAACCAATAACAAGGAATATCTAAATAACGATAAACTCCACGAAAAAAAAGTATATAACATAAATTGTGTGTTTTAACGAGCCCTACATTTTTTGTAAGTTCTTTTCCTTCTCGTATGGTTTACCAGTTATGCAAAATTCCGCAAAATTCATCCAGAATAAAAATGTCTTCAGAGGGGCTATTCCCAGAAAACTCAAGATGAACATTTTTATTTGTTATGTAAATATCTTTAATATACGATATTTTAATCAAAATCGTTAGAGCCATTTTTGAGAAAATCAAATTTTTGAAAAAATTTTCCATGAGAAGGGTAGTTGGGGTGGGAAGATTTTCTTGAACATTTTCGTGTCGCATCCTTGGAAGATTCTGAACTTAAATACCAAATTTGGTATTTAACGGACTTTTCGTTTTTGAGCTATGCTGCACACACACACACAAACACACACACACTGAAAGACAGACACACAGACATTTTGCTAAAAATGTTTTTTCTTATTCAGGGGATCTCAAAACATATTTCCGATATAAGCTCGGCATAGAATATTTGAGTGCAATACACTACCTTGTCTATACACTATGTACATAGTAGTGTAGAGAAAGTAAAAAGTACACAAATCTGTACAAGCTGAGGTTATTTAACTACCATCTCATCGTCCTCTAAGCAGATTTTTTTTTACATAAGTCAAGTAAAGTGTAATGGAAGTGAAAATATTAGAAGTTTTTATTAAATAACAATTCACAACTATTTTAGTGTATTTCTAAACTGTAATAATTTTCGTTTGTCTGATCAAAATGTAAAATAATTGGTAACAAATATAATGTTACTTGTTTTGCACCTTTTAAGATGTGTTCCTCCAAAGTCTTCTCCAAAGTCTAAATTTTCAAAGCTAAATTTAAAAAAATAAATAAATAAAATTACAAAAATCTGTGGAAATCCCCAAACCACTCGGTAAGTCGCTTCCTTACAGAAATCCTGGATACACCCTTGCGGTATATCTACCCATAAATACAAGATATGGGAGGGAAATAGGAAAAACCCATTGAATACTTTATGGAACACATTATCTGTAACTGTCATGGCGGCAAATTGTGTTTTCGCTACTAATTATCTAACAATAGCAAGTAGAGGAAGTGGGTATTGCATTCACCTAACAATCGAGTTAGATTTCAATGAAAATGCACGTTTTGAGGATCCCTGAACTAAAACATTTTAAGAGAAAGGTATGTGTGTCTGTATGTGAGTGTGTCTGTCCGTTTATCTGTTTATGAAAAGCATAACTGCCTGCATGGGTAGTGTGTCTGCCTCATATTCAACAAGTAACGAGCTCGAATCTCGCTTAGGATGAGTTACCCAGATAAGGTTTTCTTGGGGGTTTTCCCTTATCCTGAGAAGACGAATATCGAGTAACTTTAAGCTCCATGAACCCCGAGATCATTCAAGCATCATTTTACCAATTTCATTCATCGTTTGATATGACCAACCAGGTTAAAGGACGTTAAACAAACAAATAAAACAAAAAACAAAGAAAAGCATAACTCAAGAAACCGAAGTCTGTTAAATACCAAAGTTGATATTTAAGCTCAGCATCTTAAGGATGCGACACGAAGTTTTTCAAGAGCATTTTACCGCCCCAAAATACCCTTTACATGGAAAATGTGTCATTTTTTTTTATTTTCTCAATAATGTTCTAACGATTTTAAATAAGACATCAGATGTTTAAGACTTTTGGAACAAATAAAGTATGTATCTTAAATTTGCTGAAAAGAGCCTGTGAAGTCCCTTCATTTTAAATAACTTTTGTGATTGGTAACCCATAAGAGAAGAAAAAATCTCAATAAATAAATAAATAAATAAATATATAAGTATATAAAGACTCTGGTAATATAGCTTGATAAGCGCCTGATACGGATCGATGAAAGTTTTTTTTTTTTCTTCCCCAAAAAGTCCGAGATTCCATTACGCATTATTAAGTGAGCATTGCATACCTACTACTTTTAGCACGATGGATATTTATATGAATTGAATTATATTATGTGAGAAATTAGTCAAAATGTTTATATATACCTAAATATTACAATATTGGTGGTAGATGTGCAGTTTAGTAGGTGATTCCTCTATATGGGTTGTTATGGAAACAAAATGGTTGTAAATAACGATTATGTATGCCGCCATATTATCTTGTAGTTTTACAATGTGACGAATTAATAACGAAGGAATTAAAACAGAGGTGTGAGTTGGCATATACTTCGTTCTGCAAATGGTTAAAAGAAAAATTGTAGATATTAATGAGGAGAATTTACTGGCGTATTTCGTTCTAAGAATTAGTAAATTGGTGAGTCCAGGAAGTTTGTGATCGGAATTTTCAATCTCGATAAATATACCAATTAAATGTTTGCACTATTATGGTTTTACTTTGTGTACTAATGCCGTTGGTCATTTGTTTCAGCATTGAGATTTCTTTTGTTTTCATAGCAACCACATTGCACGTGAGAATTCAACTTACGATCCATAGCAACAATATAGCTAAGTACCACACATTAGTTACACATTAAACACAACATAATAATAATAATAATAATAATAATAATAATAATAATAATAATAATAATAATAATAATATGCCATTAAACCACATAATTTATTTCAATTAATTTCGAGAAATATCTTTTTGTTGTTGTTGTTATTATTATTATTATTATTATTATTATTTTGAATTTTCCAATGCTTTTACCCTTTTAAAGTAGTAAGTCACTATTTTTTCTGGTGGTCATGCAGAGAGCTTGCAATTTCAAACCCACCACAATATGCTTTAAAAATCTTTAGGCTACCGTATTTATCTTAATTCCGACGAATATGTTATAATACCTTGGTTAACAAGTAGTCGACAGAAGAATAAGGTTATGTAAAAAAAATTGTAGAACAGAGTAAAGAAATTCATGTGAATGCATACATACGATTTTTCTGTTGGTGGTCGATTGAGTGAAATAGCAAATGCAGAACATATTCTACGAGAGCGCAAAGCTCTAGAAGTTTGCCAAATAAAACATCTGATGTGCTCCATTTACATGACTTTCTCTACCTGTTCTGCAAACAAGCTATTCTAACAAAATATTATTCTTTTATCTACATCATGCTAATGGGAATAAACATTTGCAGAAATTGTTTTATTACTTGCTTTCTTATAAGTAAAAGAAAAATAAGGGAATACACCAGGCTAAAGTGATAGTCAAATCCTTTAAAAGCTGATCGCTATATGGAACAATTGAAAGCCGGTTCTTTTTGCATGACCAGGAGTAAAACAAAACAGATATGAAACGAAATGTGACTTCCCGTTTGAGAATAGCTGAAGTAATTTAAAACTGAAACCATTAACGGAAAAGGTTAACTCGT
This sequence comes from Hymenopus coronatus, assembly GCA_030762935.1. Taxonomy (NCBI): domain Eukaryota; kingdom Metazoa; phylum Arthropoda; class Insecta; order Mantodea; family Hymenopodidae; genus Hymenopus; species Hymenopus coronatus. The sequence goes on along the minus strand of CM060897.1, from coordinate 19,737,240 downwards.
CAAATAATAATAATAATAATAATAATAATAATAATAATAATAATAATAATAATAATAATAACAATAACAATAACAATAACAATAATAATAAAAACACAAATTGCGTGTTTTAATGAGATCTATATTTTTTGTGTAGTAATTTTTTGTCTGTCTCTTACGGTTTACCAGTTATACAAAATTCATCCAAAATAGAGAGGTCTTCAGCAGCTATTCAAGGTAGACATTTCGTTTGTCGTGAACATATATATTAAACATATGGTATTTTAATCGAAATCATTAGAGCCGCTTTTGAGGAAATAAAATTTTTCGAAAAATATTCCACATAAGGGTAGCTGAGGTGGGGGGATTTTCCGAATATCTTCGTGTCGCATCCTTGGAATATGCTAAACTTAATTACTAAGTTTGGCAGTTAACGGACTTTTCATTTTTGAGTTATGCTGTCCAAACACACACACGCACACCGCTTATTCTTAATAATAATAATCATGAAGCCGACTTTGATGATCTTACAGATACTTGTTTACAATTTTAAAAGGTACTTTATTAATATTTTGAAACTATAAATAGTAAGATGATGTTATTATTATTATTAGCATCATCATCGTTGTTGTTGCTGTTGTTAATCAGTATACTATATTGTACAAACTAGCAACATAATACAGTAGTGGTCTACTTTAATAAAACAACCAAATACGTTCTTGAGATGCTACTTAAGAATTAGTTGTGTAAAGAATTTTTAAATAAAGCATTGATGCAGCAGTTCATGAAAGATCAACGATTATTATTAATACGTAAAGCCAAATTCACCGGTATGAGTTTGTATACGTGTAACTGTAACCAGCGTTGTTTGCGTGCAAATTAAGTAACGAACTCTTATCTGGTGAAGTGAAAGCTTCTATAGTTCGAAAATGGCAACTTTTTGATTTGCTAAAGGTTGGGCAAGTCCACAAGTCCTGTTTTAAACGACATCGCCCTTGGCAACTTGAAAGTTATATTATGTCATGGACATTTTCTCATTTGTAACTTCTCTGAATCTGAGAATTAAACACTTTATATGGTAGGTAAATACTATTACACATGCGCGCGCGCACACACACACACACAAACGTGCGTTGCTCGACTTCATTTGTGTCTAAAAATGTAATGAATACACTGAAGCTAAGAAAACCTCGGTCAGTGTTAAATTATCTAATCTGTGGGTTTTCTTTGACCGTAATTTTAGAGTTGAATTTCGTCCAAGCACACGAAATACTCTATGGGTTTTTCGGAGGATCTGTATGCTTCATAGTATTATGTTTTGAATGTTTTGGATCGAGTAAATTTCTTCCAGGTCTTAAGATCGTATCTAATCTTCTGAAACTGATGTTCAATTTTTCAGCTTTTTTCAGATGTTCTGGTTCAACATTTAGAAAATAAAATATGTGCTCAAAACTTAGAATGTGAAAACAAAATCTCCAATCTCAATACATGCAGGTTGCTAAAAAATATATAGAAACAAATTGTGTCAAACTCCTTCACACTAAATTCAGCTTTTAAGGTACATGTCGCATATTTTAAAAACGAAATGGGTTTATATGAACGGGATCGGGGTGAAAGCGAACAAGTAGCTACTCTGTCTTTATTTTACAGTTATTATAAAAAAAAACACATAAAAAAAGCAAAACAAAATGGAAGTAATTACTGTAAAAGGGAAATTCTGAAAGGTGTATCCAAAGTGTGAATCTTTATTTTCATTCATTCACAATCCTATATGACCTACCAGGTTAAGGACGTTTACTCATTTCATTTCAATCAAATAATAATAATAATAATAATAATAATAATAATAATCTTCATCTAATTTGTAATTCGTGACTCTCCTGAAAATTTCTAGCAGCTAGTGTTACGTTATAAACGGTGGTTCAAGAAGCATTATGAATAGTGAAAATAATGGAGAGAAATAAAAAAGAAAAAATATGGAGTTTAACGTTCAGAACTTCTTACCTAAATCATACAGTACTCATTCGTGGTTTTAACCTTTTTATACTAAAAACAACTGTTAAAAATTAAAGCAAAACTTCCAAATACCTATAATAAAAGTGCCATTATTTACATTATTTACCAAATGTCGCAGACATTTAAGAGCAAGGTTAGCCGGTTACTACTGCTTTCATGAAGAAACAACATTCGTTAAAACATGTGTTTAGCTAGAAAAATTACGTATTTTCTCCATAATTTCTTGCTCTTCTCGCAAAAACAGCAGTTTTGTTGTAGCTTTCCAAGGTTTCAAACTTAGCCTTCAAGAAAGTCTCCCTTTGGAAATTTGCGCTACGATTTTTGATCTGTACTTATAGGTTCAAGGTGACCAACAGTGGCAAAAACAACAATTAATGAGTTTCAAACTATGTCTGTCCATAATAGTCTTATTTAAAAGCAAAAAAGCATCTCTTTTAAACACCTCTGTTATGTTACCATGTTTGAGGAGTATTATTTTATTAACAAATTAGATTTCATATACCATGTGACATCACATCTATTCTGTTGATTGCACTGTAGCATGATTACTTGGCAGTTGACAAACGAACAGCAGACTAGCGCTTAGCGAATGAGAGAATTAGACCGCTGATTGTTCTGTGCTGAAGAAGGTTGTTATTTGTAGGTGCTGTTAGTGGGTATATAATTTGTTTGTGGGGAATAGCTTTTAACCTACTTGCAAAATGTCACAGAAGACAAAAAGTAGACCTAATCGGGAGTTAAGCAGTCTCACTAAAGGTTATTTAATTGCATATAATTTAGCTCAAGTCTTTGGGTAAGTAAAACTATACGCTGTTTTACAAAATAACACTGTTTTGGAAAATAGGTTAATTTCGTAAACAGTCAGGTTCACTTACATAACTATATATATATATATATATATATATATATATATATATATATATATATATGCAAAGCACTGAAAATTAATTAATTTTTTTTTTATATACTCCTGGAGTAGACATGAAATAATTTAAACGAATACTGCTTTTTATTGCAGTTGTACACTAGTTAGGTTTCATTTTTCTGTTGAAAAGAACGAAATTGATCAGAACAGTAGAAGGGAAATACGTTCAGTTTTTAACAAATGGTATTGAAACATTATGCAGGCTTTTGTGTACTAGCAAATGAAAGGGAAGTAAGTATGTTATGTGCATTAATGAGCTGTGTAATTGATATTTGAGTTCAAATTTTACTCTGAGATAATTTGAAGCAAGCTGTAGAAGTTAAAATCTGCATGGCTTGAATGACTGCAAAACGAATCTATAGTGTTATTTTGATAAGTTTGTAACTGATATCTAGGTATTGTTGGGGAATATTTGTTTCAACAATGGGCAGCAGTGGTCATAAACTTATTTGGAAATATGTATGCACCGTTTCAATCACAATGGATAGCGCATTTATGTTCACGTTTATTTATGTTACTGAAATTCTAGGATCATTAAAATTCCCAGTTCCCCAGTCTGCTAGGAGTATCTGTTGTTGCTGTTTTATATAAGTATAATATGCTGACTTTTCATCGTCACCCATTTGTTTAATGTGTTTTGAATGTGAGCTTGGTATACTAAAGAGTATTTGTTGAATTGTGTATTCATAAAGCAAATGGAAGTATGCAGTTATCTAATGTGGCATGACTTTTTATTTAAAATGTAGATTATATTTAATTATTACCTTTCTTCTTTTGTTTGCTTTTAGATGGTCTTACTTAATGTACCTCATAGTCAGGCATTATATGGTAAATCCTAGAGAGGTTTCTCTCTGGGAAAATGTGAAACCAATAGTTGTCATATTTCAAAATGCAGCAGTGTTAGAGGTAAGCTTCCTAGTTTGTTTGGATTGAAACTAGAAAATCTCAGCATGAACGTTTTACATAATCAGTGCAAATGTTTAATTATTGCACTGTATGAAACAATGCACGCCACAAAAGCGAGTTTGATTTAAAGGTGTACATGGAAGTGGTGTCTTGTGATTGGATTAGTACAGTACAGTTATTAGAAACAAATCTAGAATACTGCTGCATGAATTGTTTTATATACCAAGGCAGACTAGGAAATTGGAAGTTTTGAGTGTAGATTACAATGATGTAATGCATAAACTTTTCTTCCTTTCTTCTTCTTTTTTATTTTCTTTACTACTTAACTATAACACAGAGAAGCTATTTTATTTTGCTCAAATGTTATGTTGTGTTTTCACCAGAAATACTTGTTTAGAGATCCCCTGAATGCAAAGATGAAATTTTTAGAAAAAGATTCACTCCTGTGTGCATGTTTGAATGAAAAAACTTGATAAACAAATTAAGACTAAATACTGAATTAGGCATTGAAGTTAGCATCTTCCAAGGATGTATCCACAAGATTTTTATGAAAAACTCTACAGCCTGATAATTATTTTGTTTTCTTTTAAATTTTTTTTTTTAAGGATTTTGATTAAATTCCATCTATACATATAATAAAATATACAATTTGGATTTGCTATGAATGTGAAGTTCTTTTTGTACTTATTAAATTTGATATAATTTTATACAGAAAAAGTTCACTTTAACAATAGAAAGGATTTATGAACTTTCCTAAGCGTAAGATTTACTTAGGCTTAATTTCAAGCAATATTTCTATTTGGGTTAAGCGTCAGAAGTGCCTGGTTCTTGAGTTATTAGGTTTAAAGTGTTTACTAATTTCTAGGACTTAACATATTTTCGTGTCTTACAAGTTGAACCCATGGCTCTCAGTGATTCAGAAAGAACAATCTCATTGGTTAATTCTTCTGCCTAATGGAATGAGCCGATATAGTGGTCAATGATATTCAAAGATTTGATCACATGATAGGCTATTCAATATTTTGAGATGGTTAACAGCTATGAATTGGAAAAGAAATTGGTAATGCCATGATGTGCACATCTGAAAGTGAACGTAAGCTGAGTTAATCTTGTAGTATTGAGTTTTCCTCAGAGCAAATTGTTGAGCTATTTATTTAACACTAATATATAAATGTATATTTAGCAGAGTGTGTGTTTACGTGTAAATGTGAATCAAAGGAAAGCATCTGTGGATTTTTAAAGCAGCTGATGTGTTGTATCAGCCAAAATATTTGAGAAAGCTTAAGTTGAATGAACCTTGTGTTTTTGAAAAATGAGTTTGAGGTGAACAAAGGCCATCAGCTTGTAATGAGTTGCAGCGAATGACAGGTTCCTCTGGTTTCTAGTTTTTTTTAAGTTAAGTTTTGTGTGTGGTAAATGAACTGGGTCAAAATTAGGGTAGAACAGAATTTACAAAAACTACTTCTAAGGGTTTTTGAAGACAAAAAGTCTGAAATCTGTTCTATAGACAAAGTAACCTTTTATGTTTTATACAAGTGAGAAATTATAAGAGACAGGCAAACACCTACTAGAGCTCATTACGTACACTTTGGTTAAATTTCTACTTCCACTACCACATATAATATACATATAGGTAGATAAGGTAACCCACAAATGTTATATGTTTTAGGGACCTTGGAATAAAAAAATTTAGAGAAAGGTCTGCATGTATGCATGTGGATACATGTGTGAGAACAGCAACACTGAAAAATGAAATCTCGGTTAACACCAAATTCAGGCATAGTGTGTTGACTTCTAAAACTCTTGCATGCTGGAATGGTAATGTTGCACAATTGTTGCATGAAAATATCTCCATAAGAGTTGATTGGGAGTGTTTTTAGGCTTAATGAATGTCCATTCACTTCATTGCTGTAGACTATAAACAATATTCTGTATTCCATAATCAGATTTGAGGTTAACACATCAGCTCAAAGTGATAAAGAAAAAAAGAATGCTCCACAAATCAGCCATTGTCTTTTTAAAAGAGAAATAGAAAATATCAAACAATGGGAATTTAGATTGCTGCTATTGTTGAGTGGTCAGCGTTCCACCTTCTAAACCCATGAGGACCCAGTTTTGATATCTGGCCAGATTAGGGAATTATTCTTTTACCAGAATTATTCCCCATCCTCTACAGAGCCTGAAATTATGAGCGCGGGAGTTAATGTGTATTTCAAGACAAAAAATAATAAAAAACAGTGCTAAGAAACCTAAAGTCAAGTGAGTGAAAATATCATCACTGTCAGTTGTTTCTAAAGTTAAAGCCATGAATATTACCATTGAAGTTAAATGGGTCTATATGAAAACACATTTCATAATTGTGGCTAATAAACCTTCTATTTTTACTTTGTGACCTACATAGTACATAGGTAAAGAAAGTATTGCATTCCACATAAAAAATTTGATATTGTGGTTTCACTGAGTAATGCGTGTCTTAAGGTCCCCATAACCATAAAAAAGCAGTTTTTGAAAAAGGTCTTGGTGTGGGCTGTGTGTGTATGTGTGTGTGAGAGAGAGAAGGGGGAGGGGAAGGACATGGATGAAGAGGCTAGGGAGGAGGAGGAGGAGAGAGATATTCAACAAAATCCCTCATCCCAAATTACTGTTTATGTGGAAAGATTTTTATGTGGCTGTAATGATTTTTATTATTATACCATATATAAAAAGTATGACAAAATGTATACAAGTGGGATGGCCCTGGCAGTTATGTATCGGGAGATCCTGGTTTCAAATCCCTTGAGCCAACTAATCTGGCTGGAACGATTTGGTTTCCCCTCAGTTGCCAAGTTAAATACCAGATTGGATATTTAATACCACAACCTAAAATTCCACCTTAAGTCTAAAACAATAGTAAAAATGAAAATACAAGATAGTAGAAATTGTGCTGCTGAGTATCCACAGATAGTGAATGCAGCTAGCCTGGATGGCACCTTAATGCCATCTATTAGGTGCAAAGAAGACACAAATACAGACAATCTAAGTAGTAGTTGTGTTTTCTACAAGATCTGTCCCAACGAACCCAACAGAAATGCCTTGCATTTTCTGCAAGGTACGTGCTAGCCACAGCAGAGCATAGTACATATACATGCCATTTTACCCAACAAGTCGCTCACTATCCTGATTATGGGAGAGATGCATGCACCCAAAACATTAATGGTTCATCAGCTCACCAGGCTTAATGCCCAGGGAGCTCATAGTGTGTGTTCATCGCCAGGAAATTTTCAGCTTTTATTTCAGGAGAAAATCAGATTTTGTTCTTTCAAGACAGTACAAGGCCTCCAGAAATCTAAAGAAGGACCTGCCTTCCCACCCACCTTACAGTGTAGATATAGTGCCCAGTGATTTTTGTGTATTTGGGAGACTTAAAAGTTTCTTGGAGGGAGTGTAGTTAGAGAATAACAATGTAGTGATCACTTTTGTTCAAGAATGGTGCACATGCAACTAAAAAGAATTTGGAAGAGGAATTTAAAGTTTCCAAAATGCTGGAAAAGATGAATACAAGCCAATAGGGACTACTTTGAAGAATAACTTGTAAAACTGTTTCATTACTGTACCTGTTCCATAAACAACTTTCTTGACAAAAATTATTCTTTTGTCTATGATATGCTAATCAAGATAAACATTACTTGCTTCCTTGAAGTATAAGAGAAAAGAGGGAATATAGTAGGCTAAAGCAATAATCAAATCTTTTAAAAACTCATATCTATGTAAAACAATTGACATTTAGGCTCTTTTTTGCATTCCCGGGAGTAAATCAAGAGAGACGAATTAAAGGTTGACCTCCTGCTTGAGAAAAATTGTAAGTAGATTAAAATTGAAGCCAATAACAAGGATTATCTCGGAAATGGTTAACTATGCAAACAAATGTATACGACAAATTGTGTGCTTTAATGAAATCTATATTATTTGTGTTGCAAGTTTTTTTTCTCTCTCTTATGGTTTGCGAGTTACACAAAAGTCATCAAGAATGAAGAGGTCTTCAGAGGCTATTTCCAGAAAATTCAAGATATACATTTTGTTTGCCATAAAATATTTTAAATGTATGGTATTTTAATCAAAATTGTCAGCCATTTTTGAGAAAATCAGAATTTTCAAAAAATGTTCAATATGAAGGGTAGTTGTGGGTGGAAGGATTATCCAGAAAGTTTTCATATCTCATCCTTGGAAGGTACTAAAGTTAAATACTAAATTTAGTGTTTTAAGTCTTTTCATTTTGAGCTATGTTTTGTACTCAAACATGCACACACCAAATTTTTGGGTGGAATACAATGCCTTCTATGTCTACTATGTATATTGTACACAATATGTTCTAGAGAAAGTAAAAATCAAAGTTCAGTCCTATTGATATTTGAACCAGCATGTATGTATAGCTTCAGAAGCTTTTCAGTTGTTTTTGTGAAGCCAAGCAACAGTTATGACTGAGCAGTTTTTACATCCTGGGAGATATTTTAACATATATTTGCATACAAATGTATTTCAAAAGCAGTGAATAAAGTGCTTTCAGAACAGCTTGATGAGTATACAGTTTCATTGAATAATCTAATATTTAGAAATAATATTTTTCTGCCTAAACATTAAAACTATGCCTGGACTCTTTGTTTAAGATGCACTACTTCATATTTCACCCTGAAAAACTTTCATATTTACAATTAAATTGATGCTAAATGAAATGGATAGCAGCATAATGGGAAAACAAATGTGGTTTATTAGATCCATTATGTAGTATAAAAATGTGTGGAAAATTTGTGATAAAGGTTCATATCCCTGTAATATGATGTATTATTTCAGAATAAACATTTATTTTTTTAGTCATAAGCAAACCCTTTTTGTTACGTTCTCTACATGCACAATGTACATAGTGTATAGAGAAGGTATTGTATTGCACCCAAAAATTTGATACCAAGATTTCACAGGAAATATATGTTTTGAGATCCCTGAATCCAAAAAAAAGCATTTTTAGAAAAAGGTCCATGTGTGTGTATGCGTCTGTGGACAGCATAGCTCAGAAACTAAAAGACCATGAAATATCAAACTTGATCTTCCAAGGATGTGAGACAAAGTTTGTCATGAAAATCCCCCCCCCCCAACCCAAACTACCCTTTACATGGAAAAGTTTTTGAAAAATTTTGTTTTTCTCAAAAACAGCTCTAACGATTTTGATTAAAATACTGTATATTAAAGTTATTCACAACACAAATAAAATGTATATTTTGAATTTCCTGGGAATAGCCTCTGAAGATCACGTTACTCTGGTTGATTTTTGCAGAATTTTAAATAATGGTTAAACCTAAGAGCCAAAATCTTGTTATTGGTTTCAACTTTAAAATACTTATGATTCTCAGATAGGTCTGTTTTTCTTTTGTTCCTCTCCTGGCCAAGCAAAGAAGCAATTTCAACAACAATCGCATAATAGGTTAAACATCTTTTTTTAAGAAGTCTGTGTGTAGAACAGAGAAAGTCATGTGAGTGTAACACATGAGATTTTGTTTATTTTAATGTCCTTTATCCTGGTAAGTCATATTGGACGATGAGTGAAATTTGTGTAATGATGCTCAAATGAGCCCAAGGTACATGGAGTTCAAAGTTACTCAACATGCATCTTCTCTGGATAAGGGAAAACCTTGGAAATAACCTTATCTGCATAACTCAGCCTAACCTAGATTTGAACTCGGGACCTCTTGAAAGAGTAGAGCCTGCCTGTCCACAGTGCTGTCAACCAAAGAAAGTTTCTCCATTATAGAGAGATGTTATCTAATTTACTACAAACAAGCTGAATTATTAAATGAAACACAGTGCACATGCATATAAAATGTTAATATTAAAACCACTAGATGCCAGGATGTTTATTATACTTCATGTCTCAATGTTGTTGCTTGCTCTGCTTCTGGAATTGTACAAACCACCAAATAAACACTAGGGAGCAGAGTGTTCGAGCAAAGCTGTACACGTAGTAGTAGAAGTGTATAAAATAATAAAACATCATGTCTAATATATTTATGTCTACAAAAGTTTAAACTGTTTAAAACATTTTATTGCTCTATTGTATCTGTCTTCTGAAACTGATAATGAATCTGGGTCCAGTAGTTCACACATCAGCCATCACTAGAGGGGAAAAAATCAACTATGTGTACAACATTGGGTGGGCCTACTGAGTTATGTTTTGAGACCATTACAGTTTTTGAAAGACAATATCAATTGTAACTAATCAAATTCTCAGGTAATCATAAATATTAATAAAAACAGTTCAAAGTGATAGCAGCATATGCTACTAAATGAAGCTTGATTGGATTTGCTAAGCTTCTCAACTTAACTTTCTCAAATTTCATGTGTTTAATACATGTTTTTAATTTGATTATAGATTCTACATGCTGCCACCAACATAGTGCCATCAAATGTTTTAATAACTACATTCCAAGTTTTCTCGAGGGTGATGGTAGTATGTGGGGTATTGTTGCCAACCCCTACTGGCCCTGCTAGTCCAGGCTTGCCACTCGCTCTCTTGGCATGGTCCGTTACTGAGATTATAAGATACCTCTATTATGCTCTCAATCTCTTAGGACCTGTCCCATATCTTTTATTATGGTGCCGGTAAGTATAAAAAAGAGATATTCTTTTCTCTATCATTATACAATTATTAAAAATGTAATTTCCAAGTTTTAAGTATCATAATGTTATTTTCAAAAGTGGAAGCTTAGATGCCTTTAATTAAAAGTCCACTCAGTTTCAGTAATTTGTGCAAATAAAAAAAAAGTTAAATAACAAATGCAAATGTTGTAAGTTTCCCATTATTTATTGAATTGAATTTATTTGTACCACACTTCTTTACACAGTAATTGCAGTTTCACTAGCTGGTTTATGCTATATACAAATTGGTTGCTGATCTTATTTGGTTTGCTGTCTCCCTGGCCTGAGGCATTCTTAGTCCTTATTTCCTTTCTCCCATGTAAATTTTTATATTCCTTTATCTTCCTAATCAATTTTTCTTTCATCCTACTCACAAATTTCTTTATGCTCCTGTTTCCCTTTTCTTCCTTTCCAGTAAACATTTCATTACTTTCTCTACTTCATACATATTACAGTAGAGAAGGTATTGCATTCCACCCAAAAATTCAATACTGAAAATTCATTGGAAATACATTTTTCTAGGATCCCCTGTATAAAAAAAAGCATTTTTAGAAAAAATCCATGTTGTATGCTTATTTTTTTGCCAAGGAGTCCTCAAAACATGTATTTCTGGTGAAATGTCAGTATCACATTATTGACTAGAGTAAAATACCTTCTCTACCTATATATATAATAAAAATACTATACAATGTAGGTATGTCTTCTTTGGCTTGTAGTTTGTTGATATTTGATATCTCAATCACTAGAAAGAAGCTGCTGCAATTTAAATTCAAATTCTATTCCTAGCTACAAAAAAAAGAAGAAAAGAAATGTTCTGAAATTTCTCAAATTCATCTGGGCACTTATGCAATAGAAAAGAGGACATATGGCCAACCTACTTGTAGATGAAATACTATGAGAAAATTGTTTAGCAAAGCTGTATATATAATTTTGTTTATTTCTACCGTAGGTACACGTTTTTTATTGCACTGTACCCAATTGGTGTAACAGGTGAACTACTGTGCTTCTATGCAGCACAAGCATTTGTAGCCAGCAGGAAGATGTGGAGTCTTGAAATGCCAAATAGACTGAACGCAACATTTAGCTATCACTACGTCTTACTATTTATAATGTTCTTGTATATACCCTGTAAGTAGATCTCACTTTGTTCTTATACAAATATTCAATATTAATATCAGAGTCATGGCAGCAGCCATGATTTTTTAGGGTGATTGCTTGATTCACCTGAGAGAAATTTCATGCCCATTTGGAGCCAGAGATAACTGTATTTGGTGATAGTTTTGACAAAATGAGCCAAAAGTCTGGTTTGAATCTTGGCTGGGCATTGAATTTTTCAAATCTGATTCTTGCCAGGGTGAAGCATAAATTAATCCTAAGTTAATTCTGTGATTGTGTTTAGAATACACTTCCATAAGTTTTCAAACCCAAGTGATTTTTTTTCTTTTCTTTTTCCCCTTTTTTACGTTCTCAACAATGTATAGTAAGTAGAGGAAGTATTGTATTCCACCCAAATATTCAGTGTTAAGATTTTGCAAAAATATATGTTATGATTTTCCATGAGTCTAGAAAAAGCATTTTGAGTGTGTGTGTGGAGGGAGGGGGGAGGAAGGGAGGGAAGGTGGATCAAATGTGTTAAAATACCAAACTTTATATTTAAGCTCAACATCTTTTAAGCATGCAACTAGAGAGTTGAAAGAAAATCTCCCCTGTATATGGAACATTTTATGAAATTTATTTTCTTAAAAATGGCTGTAATGATTTTGATTAAAATACCATATATTTAATTTATTTTTATGACAAATTAAACTTATATATTGACATTTTTGGGAATAACCTCTAAAGTTCTCTCAATTCTGGGTTACTTTTGATTAACTGATAACCCATAAGATATAGACAAAATATTAATATACATAGATTTAGAGCTTGTTAAGGCACATTGTCTATCCCATTCATTTTTTGGTGGTTTTTAACTCTCCAAGATATTCACTAATTTGAGGGAATAGAAGCTAGTAACTGTGATGCGTAGTCATATAATAAGTGAGTTGATAAATGGTAGCACTACATCATTGAAAAACTACTTACTTGGACGCGTTTCGGGAACGGTATTGTTCCCATCCTCAATAATTCTCCAAATGGAATACCCCGTTCCCGAAAAACGTCCAAGTAAGTGATTTGTCAGAGATGTAAGTTACCATTTGCCAACTCACTTATTACATTTTTCCAAGATATTCCTTGCTATTGGTATAAGTATTCTAATACCTATACTTTTCTCAAATGGGAAGTCACCATTCAGCTTTCTTATATTTTGTAATCTTGGTATTTCAATATCCTTACATAGTGATCAGCTATTAGGAATTGATTTGACAATCACTTGAACCTAGTATATTCCCTTAGTTCCCTTCTACTATAAGGAAGTATGAAGTCAGACCATTTCTGTTAATGTTTATCTTAATTAGCTTGGAGTAGATAGAGTAAAATTTTGTAAGAATAGTTTATTGCAGAGATGGGTCAAAAAAATCATATGAATGTAATACATCAGATTTTTTCAAATGAATCAACTTGTAATTTTTCTTTGAATGCACCAAGATAAATCACTATTTTTGTAAACCTCAGTAATCTGGGTCTTTTTCAATAGAGAATATTTTAGGGTATTACCTGTCCAATCTTACTTCAACAATAGTGTAAATAAAAGCAACAGGCTGCAACGGTTCTGTTTGGTTGCTGGACATTTCACCGCTTTTCTCCATCACTGTCTAGTTCCACTCTAATTACAGAGAGAGGACAGAAACATCATATTATTAAACCGTGTAATGTATGAATATTACAGAACGAGATTTACTGATCATTTAATCGTTATTTCTTTATGTAAGAATGCATATATGTTGTTCACTTCATCTGTAATGGCTGCTTCTAGTAAGCAAGTAATGGCAGAAACATTTAACACCAGTGTAGTGAAACGTAACAAAAAAGTGTCGAGTAAAGAATTATTCCTAATGTATATAATATGTTTTGTGAAAAGTGTCATACTTTTGCATTAACAATATTCTTAGCTTAACAGTAGAATGTACTGGTGTTTCTGAAAACAGAGTGAAGTTTACAAAACTTTTCAATTAGCTGAGGTGCAGCATCTTGTGCAAGCTGCTTTACAAGTGACAACCAAAAATGCAGTGAATGTGTATCACACATTGTTCGGAAGAGCAACAAAGCAAGATTTGAACTGACTAATTATCAATCTCGGTGATGATTCAGACAGTCCGAATGCGAATGCAAATGCAATGGATGACTTGTATCTTGAAAAATTGGAACCACTTCCATCTTCAAATTAGCTCTTCTGGGTAAGTCACTGCATTATGGCAGTGTATTAAAGACATGTGCAATGTATGGTTATCTATTTGTGAGTGCAAATTCACAAAAAACTATTGGAGTGATGTATATACGCAATACATCAGCAAACTTTCAAAACAAAATGTCTGCATTTTGTAATTTTATGGGAGAATTTTGCACTTTGTATTGAATAACAACTCGCCTACCTTTTCATTGTGTTTCTTTTATTATACATTTCATAGAGACAATCATTATCTGTGAACAGTGAAAGTAGGTAGCTATTTCTTTTCCTATCAAACGTAGGTATGCAATTTTACAATTGTACAGAAAAGAAATATAGCTAGTACTACGTGGCATGTGCACGTGCATTCACAGAAGAATATATTCTGATTTGTTTACAATGTGGGGAAGTAAGGATGCACAGATAATAAACCTCAGTTTTTTTTTATTTATTCAAGAAAACTTATTCCCTTGTGCTATTATTTTAGTGTGTATCAGGACTTTGAAAATGCTACATATAATGCTTTTATTTTGCTCTACAGTGTTTCCTCAGATGTACCTTCACATGTTTGCACAACGAAGGAAAATCCTTGGAGGCAAAGGTTCAAAGAAGACAAACTGACTACATCAATAATTTTAGTGCAATATCTTTTTGGAGCATTTTCTGGTTAGTCGTAGACTTTGAGAGGGTACAAATCTAGATGCCAGTTCCCATTTTTTATAACATTTACTAATGTGGTATATCTCAACTAAATCATTCTTGGTTGATTAATATGGTGTTCAGAGAGTCAATAACAGAGGCGTTAACTTCTAACAGATTAAAGTATGTAAGGAAATGTGTTAATTTTCCATCATCTGATAATGTATTTTGGTGGTACTGACGGAAAGCAAATAGTTTTTCTGTTTAAAATATAATTTTCTCATGCAGGAAAATTGCATTTTGTTGTTAGAATGAGAGAGATCTTTACATCTATTACTGATCTAATAGAGATTAGGATGCGGGTGTAGAACTTAAGGATTCTGTATAAAAGAACTATAGGATGTAGATTATCTGGAATATTCCAGAGCTCCTCTAAATGAACCAAATGCTTTTGCATTTGTGAGAAAAAATGACTTTGTTATTATTTGAATGTACAAAATGATGTTATATGGATCTCATGATTTGTTTTGTATTAAATATTTAGTTGTGTTCATATTCGGTTGCATTTATGTTCTAGTGATTCTAGAAACAAATGAAAAAAATAACAAATATCTATTTGTTTACTTTTTCTTGGGAACATTCTATAGCCTATCGCTCCACACTTAGCACCCTATTTGATGTAAACATGTCATTAACTAGCCTGCAATATACGGGAAACTAAAACACACTGAAACATATAGTATCTTAAAAATGCACAATTATCCCTGGAGTTTAAGAAGTATGTTCAACTAATGTACAAGTCTTTGGTGTAAAACCTGACTGCTTGCACCAAATTTTACATTTGAGTAGCACAACAAAATACAGCCATGAATCTTCTTCACTTGTAAATCTCTAGTCCTGTAAACCTGTACATAAAACATAACAAAATTAACTCTTACCTATAGAAAATGCAGGAAATGTCATCCTTCCACTGCTAAACAAGTATTGTACTGAATAAACACATTTAAATTGACATGATTTAGCTCAGCCATTGTAATGTTTTGTTTTTTCCTTAAGTTCCTTCAACATATGAGTTGTTTCATAGCAAATTTCAAGATTTTTGTCTAATTTTTATTCTGTTGTCACTGTACATCTTTACATGTTTGCACTGAACCAGGGGTCTCAGATTTATTCACAGGATTTTGAATTGAAGTTCTGAAAGGAGGTAATTGTGCAAGAAACTTCAAGAATGATTACAAGTAATTCATATTTAAAATACTTAAATTATAATTTTAATTACTGGAAGTGGTACACTGTGAAGCTAGCAATTAGTTTTAATTGGGTTCGAGTATACACACATGTGTTTCACAAAAACTTACTTAGGCAGAACTAGTTTCGCATGTGTGTTGCATGCATTGTCTACTGCTTTTGGCTTGATTTAAATTGTTTACATAAAAGTATACCTTGTTCTAAACATAGCTGCCTTTCTATCTTTGCAAATAAAAGTGGACTACTAAAACTAATGAATATGTGGTAACTGAACAATAGAAACCCTGTCATACCTAAGTGGCCCGGGTTTGATCCCAAGCGACTGTATGTGGAATTTTTGTTAGACAGAGTGGTGCAGGGACAGGTTTCTTGCGGGTTCTCCTTTCCCTACCATTGCATTCCACTAGTGCTCCCTTTTCATGCTATATATCATTGGTGTCATCGCCTGCTGTGCTAAATGTAGTAAAGGCGGGTGTTAAAAATTATTAAAAACCCCTGACATGAGTGCAAGGAGTGGGAAAGGCAGCCAGCATTGGCTCTGATGTATAACACCATGCAAGCAGTCAGATTTTATACCATTGATCCTAAAGTTTGAAACTGTTAATTAATATGAAATTGTAAATAATATGATGAGCAGTCGGGAAATAAAAATGGGTGCTTCTGCTTGGAGAGTGACAACAAAAATAAAATAGTGAATCATAAATGTAAGCTGTTAAAATTAACAAGGAATGATTTGTGTTGAATATTTTTAACATACTGATGCAGGAGAATCTAATTGTCATGAATGACATGTTAACCCTTAGTTGATAACATCTGTCTCTTAGGTCCATATAAAATTTCTCAATGTTTAATTGGCAAACATGCACTGTTACTTTAATATTTCAGTTATGTTTCAGATGCAAATTGAGCTTTGTATGATCACGTAAGCCATATCGTCTCGCAGGTAGATATTACTATAAAAGTAAGATTTTTTCTGTCTGGTAGACTGGTATTATACCTTAAACAAATAATGTTTTGGTGTTTAACCACCCCCTCCCCCATATTTCATTATTTATAGATGGCTACTGGTGGATTTATGACATGACGTGTGTCACAAAAAAGCAAAAGAATGTTGGCATTAGGGCAGTTTGATGAGGGCGATAATAATTATTATTATTATTCAGACAATTCTCATATCCCTGATGAACATCACACATCAGATTCAGATCATGACGGTGAAATTTAAAGTAATATAAAAATTGATAGAACTTTTCATGGCAAGATTAACTGTTTCATTTGGAGTTCCAGAACACCCAGTTATGATGCTAAAATACCACAAAAGAATATAATGAAAGTTAATTGTCTTTTTGGATAGGGCCTGCTAATCAGTTAGGTAATGATCTAGACCCTTAAGAAATATAGCATTTGTTTTGCAGCACTTGGATTGTAATACACTCATATTTGAATTTGTAACTTTCGCATATTTAATTGAAAACATTATGTAAATGCCATCAAAATATTGGTATTGTTAATTCAATAAGCTTTTAAATGATTTATTTTTGAGATTCTCTAAAGTGGACATAAAATGCAATTTTGGTCATCTTAGTCTCACAGATGTATGTTACTGTTAGTGCCAATTTTTCACATGTTACCAACTAATGGTTAAACTACTACCCATCCCACCTCATGTTACGAGTGGCAAATGCGTGCACTAACTGTTACATTGTATACTGGACAGATGCTGTGAAAAATCATTGTGCATTAAACAAGTGTTCGAGTAGAGGTGCTTTAAATGAGCATATTCATACATTGTGCACAATTTTCCATTACAGTAATTCAGTGATAATAAATCTGTCTAGTGTTAATGACTAATGTAATGTCAACTTAAATGACCAGCATTATGCCAACGATTGTACCATGCGTTGACCTCCACAATTCCCTGTGGCCACTCAGTCTACATTTGTTAGTCAAAAGCAACACTAGCGACACTGCCATCAGCGGTAGCCTGAACAGTGTCTATAACTGCAGATTATGTCATTGTTTCCAAATGGAGCTTTGCATGTACATATAAAGAACTAAAGAAAACAGATGCATTTAAACACCAAGAAACAAAAACAGGCATGAATCAGAATAAGAAAAAGCAGATGATACACCAAATGTGTTATTCAGAGGAAAGTGCAAGTATTTCCGTAGTAATGAACCACCAACATTAGACAATCTTCAGTTCTATTGACAATAATCATACAGCCTTCTTTTAAGTGATCCACATTTTATAAATTTAGAAATTCATCTTAGGTTTATGAAGAGACATAAAGTGAATATAATTGACAGAGAGGATATTAACTCTGAATGTTCTCGGGCTTCTAACCACGCAAATACATGATTTACTCCAACATTTCGAAGATGTGCATCTTCTTCGTAAACTGATGACTTAAAAGTTCGGATTCGTATTTAACTCTAAGGGTACCTTGCAAATGCAGTGCAGCGTACATTGGTTGAACAGGACACACTTTTGCCACACACATCGCTGAATGCCAAAGAACCTTCAAGTTAAATAACTCAGAAGTTTGAGACAAGTGAAGTTTTAATCAATGTGATAGTGAGGTGAGTGTTACTATTCCGACTCATTTTCAACATCACAAACCTTCAAGTTTATGCAACCCGAAAAATCTGGACTGACTGAACATTGTATTCAAAAGTGACAGGGTGAATTTTACCAACACCAGAATAGGGGAAAAGTATTTGAGCTACTGGAAAAGAAGAGTAAAAGAAGCTTTAGCCATTACATCTGAAGTAAATAATCTTAATTGCAATTCAGGCCTACAACTAAGTACAGCATGGGCACCGATGATAGAGCCATAACACCTGATTCCCAACTGCTGTCACCCAAGACTGTAGAAAACTTGACTGCATTCTTATACAACAGATTGTGCTTAAACATGTGTGCTATAAAATATTTTCAATCAGATCTGTGCTTAAGTTCAAAATATTAGGCGTATAGTTTTCTACGAAATCCATGCCCATTCCTCAGTCATATTAAACATCATTACTTCACAGCCAAAAAATATGTGAACCAATCAAATGCTAGCTTCATTCTGACATAAATACATGAATCCAAACTTTCATATCATCAGTTTACCCCGAAGATGATGGTGCACATCTTCGAAATGTTGGAGTCAATCCCTGTATTTACCTGGGTAGAAGCCTGAGAACATTTAGAGTTAATACATCAGGAAAATTTAAGCCCTTACTTTAGAAAGGATGTTGTATAATGGAGTTTAAGTTTTACACTTCTTACCAATAGTGATGCAGCTACAGATTCTAAGTGAGTTTTATTTTAATTATCCTGTATTTAATATCAGCTCAGCTTTTATTTCAATTTTTATTATAATATTCAAATAGTATATCATTCTATTGCATTATAAACATGAGATGTGTCCATGTGATATTTGTTTGTTTTTTCGTCAGGTTTATACAAACATGAGGCTGACATAGAGGGATGCAATATGTGTTGTTTATATTAAGTGCAGTTCTAAGGCTGAATCGATTATAACTAATATATGAGCACATTTTATATATAGATAATGATACTAGGTGACCTTCTTTTAGTCCCCTGTGCTACAGTGCTTGTTGCTTTCTGTGCCCTTCACAAAGAAAGTTTGCATTTGATATAAAAATTTCATTAGAAACTCACAACATATAAAATATACAACAAAACTTTTCTGTTAAAAGCTGGATAAGTCTTTTTCTAAATCTTAAAGTAGATATAAACTTTAGAGTGTCAATGTAGATCTTTTGGAAGTATGCCATTTCTTCAGGAAGAGACAACCTTTCCAAAATATTTCCTATTTCATGCATACACATGTTAAACAGTCTAAAATAAGTGGAGGGAATATATATGGGCCAAATCCTGGAAATGAGGATCAGCAATAGCCTCATTCTACCTCCTTTTCTGCTTTCCATTTGTACCCCTTTTGTAAACTCCATTGGTACGTACCTTGAAATATTTTCCTATTTGCTAGAAATTCATACCCTCAGCGAATGTGACATTTTATTTTTATTCGTCTTCCTACCACCATCTGTTTATAGTTGTGGAATTGACCAAATGTTTCCAGTAGATATAACAGGAATAATGAATCAGCTGAGTGTGTTATTTCATTCAGTTAATTGTAGTACTATTATAGAAAGCTGTTATGCTGGACATTGAGCGGTTATGCACATAATAGTTTTACTGCAGACAAATTATGCACTATCACAAAATTGGATGAAAGACCAAGAAATTAAAGAGCAACTTTCCTTTAATACTTGGGTTAGCTCTAAAGCAATGTGTGCATTTTGTTGTGAATTAAATGCCAACGTGGAAATCTTTTATACATCAATAACATTGTTCTATTAAGTCAAGTGCTAATGAACCATAATAGGGTCACTTTCAAGCACTTCTAATGTGCTACTTTTAAGCTAATAATGTTTAGTAATTGACATGCAATAAAACATTGTTTAAGTATAAAAATACTTTGTTGTTACTTTTTACTGTTTGTGCCATACTGCACAAGCAATAACTTTAATGATGTAGGTAGGTAATTTGATAATGTAAAATTTGGAATTATGATATTCAGGGTAATGTACAGTTTGTGTTTCTGGCAAAAAAAATGTTCAAAAGTGAAATAATAAAGCAAAACAATGGTAATCCTACTCTGTGAAAAACTGATGCTGTGGTCCAGGAATCCATGCTGTGTATTGCTTGGAGGAAATCCTATTCAATACAGTGGAAAGTATATGTTGATTGAAAATAATCTTTTAGTGTAGTTTTAGGGGAACCAACGCTGAGAAAATAACGGGCCTTATAGCAACAGTATGTCAAGAGATATGATTAGTAGCATTCATGTGTATTACTACTACATCCTGTTGAATATACTGCACCATAAACAGCTATGAAGAACAGCTTCCTCAAAAAGTTAGTAGACAAAATAAAAAAAGTTCAAGAGACAAAAACATTTAAAACAAACCACTACCCTGACACCTTCCATAGACAAAGTATATAAGAAATTCACATATCACCCATTTGCAATCCATAAGTTTCAAAAAACTTAACATCACCTTGGCACCTATTAAATAGATTCAGTGTTGAAAATCTCTTGAAGAAACCAACAACTGTTAGAACTCTCCCCAAAAAGAAGTCCGGCATTTATAAAATCTACTGTTCTGATTGCAAAAAGGTATAGATCGCAAAGCATAGGTATCTCAGATATTCAATTCTATCTTCTCCATAATTGGGTAAAAATATATGGTAGCATGTTTTATATTATAAAACGAGTAATGTTCTAGTTAGTGAAGTAAAACTTTCTGTTGATTACTCAAGAGTTGAGTTTCCAATTGCAAAGAACAAATATATATAAAAAAAAAAAAAAAAAAACTAGTAGCATGTTTCCTAGACCATATAGCATCAAATTTGTGATGTCATGGAAGCATAAAATAACTAATTTGAAATTCAACAAATGATTGCATAGCAAAATATTTAATTTATAAAACACTTAATTGAAATGGCAAGTGGATTGGTGACACTAAATTTGCACTTAGAACATGTATCAAATAATTTTGTATCCATAAATTCAATGTCCATTGAATGACAGTTTCAATTTGTTGAAAAGTTTTTACAGTTCATAAACACTTCAATAACTAGTATATGAAATACTTGTCCATTTGAGTAAAATCTCTTGCCAGATATACAAATTGATGGGTCTTTATTTTGTTGTTAATGGATCAAATCTTGACAATTATCCTTAGGAAAAGTAAGCGTTAATAAAAGTTTAAATACAATATTAGCATCAGCACTTGTATGCATATGTTTAACCTGGCCAAAAATGGCCCTACAAGGTTAATAGGATGTAGAGTGGTCAACACCAATCGCCTGCATTTCAAACAATGCAAGACTAGAATAGTAATACAGTAGAATCCTGATAACTCAACCTGATGTGGACTGAGATGATGTCTGATTTCCGAAATGTCTAGTTTTAAGGAATAATAGCTCTGTTATTCATAACATAATAATGTTCTAGCACAATATGGAAAAGTACAACACATCCTAAAAATTATTATTGTAAAAGTAAATTTAACAATATGTACTAACATAGATTAGTGAAGTTTCCAGTTCTTTATAGAAAAAAAATCATATGATGCTAAACTGTCTCTCATTGTCATTTCACTGCCATGCAGCGTCATCACAGAGGCAACGGAAAAGTAAAATGTGGATCTATTTTTAGGTTAATAGCATGATTGGTTAATTTTTGAAATAACAATTGCTGATAAATATTTAAAACATTTTAAAAAGTTGAGTATATGGAATGTACAGTTATCAAATCAAGTTATCGGAATTCTACTGCACTAAGAATGACATTTGTGAGTTTAAGTTTGAAATATTATGTTAAGATAACAGTGTTGCTCTAGTTGGTAACTGGTGACCCCTGAAGCAGATCAGAATTATCTAAGATGGAAAGTTAAAAGTAGTGTGATAGTTAATACATAATTAGCAGTAATAGAGTGAAGCAACTAATTTTTCTACAGGCCTTTGCATGTTGAGTAGAAAAAGTAAATCTGGGGGACTTATTCACAATTTTAAATGTAATAACAAAATTGTTTCATTTGAGTCGTCTTATATGAAGACTGCATGAATGGCTCTAGAACTGAGTTCTTTGAGAATTATGCATGTGTTTTGTGTGTGCCAACTGTGTGTTCCTTTGAAAATGCATTTGTAGATTTAAAGATAAATCAATTTGGATGATTTCTTTTTCACATGAGTGTTCACTTGTGTATCAGCCTAGTCCTTGACATGTGCATTTAAGACAACCATTTTGGATAACTTTATCATATGGAGCTTGTATTGTTTCAAACTAAACACATCAACATTAGTTTTTAATTGGTAGTCGAATATACACACATGTGCTTCACAAAAACTTACTTTTACGCAGAACTAGTTTCGCATGCGTGTTGCATGCATTGTCTACTGCTTTCGACTATCGGATACAACACGAGGATCCTTGATGTATGACTGTCTTCCCTCTGGTGTTGGATTGATGAACTTCATTAGCGGGTTCTCTTCAAAGGGACGATCAAAATTCATGAGGTGCGCTTCATGTTTTTTCATGTATATTTTCTCCCATGCGTCGAGTTCTACTGTCCGTTGTACATTTTTTAAAAGATGGATGTCTTGTTTAATTTCATGTTGGTTGTTCCAAAAATGAGCCGATACTGCAGATTTTTCAGTTTCCCTATTTTTGATATTTCTAATATGTTCTTTTAGACGGGTACCTATGTTTCTTTTTGTTCTGCCAATGTATACTTGGTTACACTCATTGCAATTTATTCTATAGATGCCTGGTTTTTTGTCAATTGGGTCTTTTTTTGTTCTATGGGATGGAATCAAATTTTTTACACTGAATCTACTAGGCACATACCTTTTCTTGGATGTTCGGCCCCCAGTTTTCATAGGTTTTGCACAATTTTGGAAGTAGTGCAGAGCAACAACATTGAAACAAGTATGCTATACACCTTGACATCTAGTGGTTCAATACTAAGGTTTCATTCTGTCTGTAGATCCAAAAGATCACGCACATGCAGTGTGTTCCATTTACTAATTCAGCTAGTTTGCAGTAAATTAGACAGCCTGTTCAACATAATGCTAAGGACCTCAAAGAAAGAAACTTTCTTTTGTTGTCAGCACTGAGGAATGACAGGCAGACAAGCAAGCAAGTTCTTCCCCCTGGCCAGCCAGATTTTATTCCTGGGCCAAGTAGCAAACTAAGGAGCTCTTTTTAACCTAACTAGAACCAGGCTCAGAGTGGTTGTTGGCTATCTCACTGGGTATAACACACTGAAAAAGACACTTGACCATAAGGGACTATGAGGATCCTATGTGTAGGATGTCCCCCTCCTTGATGTAATGGTTACCATGCTAACTTCATATACCCAAGGTCCCGGTTTCAAACCTGGCAGAGGACGATGGATTTTTTCGGAAATAAAAATCCTTATCATGGCTTCCTTCAGAAGGGAAGTAAAGCCATTGGTCCTGTGTTGTAGATTCATGGCAGGTAAAAGAACCTCAAGCCTGATAGAGAGGCCTCTGAGCAAAATTAAGCGGTCTTTCACGCCCATTACAAAATGGGATACTGAGAACCACAACAGTTAAAAGAGCGTCCATAAATAAAACTTCATTTACATTTTATTTTTTATGTAGGAAATGCGGAATGGATTTTGAAACCTCCCAGCACATTTTATGTGAATGTAAGGCATTTGCTTTTCACAGAAATGTAACCCTGGGTTGCTTCATTTTGGAATCCAGGGATAAAAACAGACATCATGAATGTGGTCTGATTTATTGGGACCATCAGACTTGATTGAAACCCAGCTTGAGGTCATTAGGCTCTAGGAGTCCACGTGTGAGGCCTCAAGAGAAGCTACTCAGTTTTAATCATCATTCCCTTGGCCCTTGCTTCCCCGTAAAACTAGCACCCAAAAGATGATGTTCACATAGTATGCAATGCAGAAACATAATAAAGTGATTGGATTAAAACAGGGTAACATAAGCCCTATGGCTTCTCAGCTGCAGTCTCAATAGATCTATTGTGAATACTTCTTTTCCTCTCCCTTATGCCCTTTCAAGCGTCAGGTTTCCTCAGCCCATCATTGTCCATTTCCTATATATTGTCTTACCCTTGTTGGTTGTTTAACTTCCCTCAAAGTCTTTCCTTTCTTGCTCACTATTTTCTCTACATAATCAGTCCATTCTATTCTTGGTCACCATTTCCTTCTCCTCTGGCCTCCCATACCTGTTTGGTATTATGAAAACTGTACTCTATAAATACCATTTTAATTTATTGCTTTTAATGCATCCTGTAATTTTGTTCTGTGATGTTAAAGATATCCTGTCCTGGAGTTAAAAAAGCAAATTCTGGGTGCCTTATTCTCTGTCAAGTAGTTTTTTTGCATTTGCAAAGTATGTGCCTTGCTGTTTCTTTTTCTTCTAAACAGAATCTGCACATATACATTTCAGCCTTGCCCATCTTGTAAAGATCTTTAAGACGGCAATATCCAGTAAGGAGGTCATTTGTGAACCTCAACTCCTGTTTGTTAAGGATCTTTTTTAATCTTTTTGCACAAAGGTTCAAGATAGGTATAAAATAAAATCCCGGAAGATACACAATGGAATACATATGTAAACATAAATTATAAATTTGTCTGTATATTTAGGCATTAGTTGTAAAATAAGTAGTATGTAAAGTTATATGCTGAATGAATCATCATGAATCTGAATACTTTATTACACATGTTGATTTGTGAACTTATTGTATCTTGCAAGATTTTCCTCCAAAATCACATTCAGATGTTGACTATACCTGTATCTATTGTGTACATGAAGGCACAGTATGCTTAATAAACAGGTTAGGTTAGCAATTATATCTGAGTAAAACACAAAAAGAAGTGGGAATTGGAGATTATAATAGTAATATGAAATAATAAAATAAGATCTTTTTTGTAATCACAGTGGCAGGTCAAAAAATTAAATAACAGATGATCAATGCTAAACATAAGCAATGTAATTAACTAATAATAATAATAATTATTATTTATTGCATCAAACAGCATATAATGCAACAGGTTTTGTTAGAAAACTAAAAAATCTTATGTTCAGATATTTTTGAACAGTGCAAAAATTGACTCATATTTTTAATCATTATTTTAAAAATATTTACATTCCTAATTTGTCTAACATTTAAAGATAGCTTATTAACTAATTTCATCCACGATATCAGTGAGAGTGTCATTGATATCTTTAAATCAAGACAATTTGATAAGAAATGAAAACTATTGTTTTACATAGGTGCTATGTGCACATGTTTTCTTGGGCATTTGGCTTCCTGGTCTTCATTCTGTAGATTTTGCACAATTTCAGAAGTAGGTATTCTATATTTAGAAATGAAATATGTTACACCCTGATATCATTGCGAAGGTTTTATTCTGTCTGTAGATCACAGAGTTCACACACATGGCATTTGCACTGTTTCATTTAGTAATTTGGCTAGTTTGCAGTAAATTAGATAACTGTCAATATGAGGGCCTCAGAGAAAGAAATTTCATTGATCGACAACACTGTGGAGAGACAGGTGGGCCACCTCTCTCTTCTTCCCCCCCAGCCCTCACTTCCATGTAGAACTATTGCCCAAGAAAAGATAGTACTGAAATTGGGGTTTGAATATTAGGTATTTTTTTAAAATATTACATTATTTATAATGGGTACACTGATTGGGTATCCACCTGGAATTGGTAGTCAGGCTAGCTTGACAAAAAGATTTCATAGATGATGCTCTGGCAACTGAATATAAATCACCATTGTTATCAGCTTTAGCATGCTTTTAACAACGAGAAAAAGATACACAATAAAACTGTCATCTCAGCGTGCAAGTGGAAAGCTAATCACTGCTGCTACTATAGATGTATCAATAAAGAGTTCAACAAATGTAGTTGAGCACAGCTGTAAATCCAAAAGACTGGTTCAAGTCCAACTATGGCACTTAATTGTGTAGTTCAAGTTCTAATGTACATCAGCTCTATGTAGATACTTCCTTTCTAAATGTTCAATACAATCCTCATATAAAAAATCTGATGTGTACCATTCACATGACTTTCTCCATATCCCTGCAACAAATAATTCTTAAAAAGCTTATACTTCTATTTACTTTATGCTAATCAGAAAAATTAGCAGAAATAGTCTTATTACTCGCTTCCTTGTAAGTAGAAGCGAAATAGGGGACAACCGTAGGTTAAAGTGATAGTCAAAAGCTGGTTGCTATGTCAATGAAGTTCCTTTGTTTATATGGATAGGAGTTGAAAGTTCCTGTATGATAAAAAGTATACGTTTTTCATAGCAGAAACCAAAAATAAGGAATGTCACAAAAACGACGAACTCCACGAAAAAAATGTATATAACATAAATTGTGTGTTTTAAAGTGCTCTACATTTTCTGTGTAGTACGTTTTTGTCCATCTTTTACGGTTTAGCAGTTATTCAAAATTTAGTAAAATTCATCCAGAATAAACTACTTTTCAGAGGCTATTCCCAGAAAATTCAAGATATACATTTAATTTGTCAGGTAAATGTGTTTAATATCCGGAATTTTAATCAAAATCGTTAAGCCATTTTTGAGAAAATCAAAATTTCCGAAAAAAGCTCCATGTAAAGGGTAGTTGGGGGTGGGGGGATTTTTCTCAAAATCTTCGTGTCGCATCCCTGGAAGATACTAAACTTAGATACCAAGTTTGGTATTTTACCAAATTTTTGTTTTTGAGTAATCGTGTTCACAGACACACGGACATTTTTGTGAAAATGCTTTTTTTTGGATATTGGGGGCCCTAAAACATATATTTCCGGTGAAATCTCGGTATCAAACTTTTGGTGAAGTGCAATACTTTCTCTATACACTATGTATATAGTGCGTATGGAGAAAGTAAAAAATTACACATCCTTCGCCCGCACATCTTTCTAAATATAAATATTTAGCATTCAAATTAATTGAAAGGAATCAACACAATATTGAATACATTTATAAAATGTTTAGATAACAATTATGTACTGAGGCTGTCATCACCATTTCTCATCACATATTCTGAAGGTCAATGCTGCATCATTAGCTGTGTATTGACTGCTAGTTTTGGGATAAACTTTAATGCAGCGATATCAACATAAGCAACTCCTCATTTTTACTTTCCCTAGCATATATACATAGTAGGGAGAGAAAGTATTGTATTTCCCCCAAAGTTCAATACCAAAATTTTGCCGGAAATATATATTTTGAGACCCTCTCAATCCAAAAAAGACATTTTAAGAAAAACTCTGTATGTGTGTAAACTTCCCTTATCAAACAATTTTCAAAAATATTTATTTTCTCAAAAATGGCTCTAAATTTTTATTAAAATACCATATATTAAAGATATTTACATGACAATGTATATCTTGAATTTCCTGGGAATGCCCTCTTGAAGTCCTCTTCACTAAATAACTTTTGCATAATTGATAAAACTATGAGAGAGAGACATAAACTTGCCATGCAAAAAATGTAATCTCGTCACAATTTATGTGCTTTACATTTTTTTTTGTAGAGCCAACTGTTTCCAGGATATTTCTTAACATTGGTTTCAATTTTAAAATATTTATGCTTTATAGGAAGTTATCTGTGTTTCTTTTGTTATACTCCTGGCCATGCAAAGAAGTTAATTTTGATCCCAAAGCAACAGCTCTTTAAAACATTTGATTACCGCTTTAGCATAGCATATTCCCTTTGTTCTCTTCTACTTATAGGGAACTTAGTAATTAATAAGATCTGTCTGCCAATGCTCATTTCAATTAGATTGGAGTAGAAAGAATAATAATCTTTTGTAAGAAGTTTGTTTATAGAACAGGTAGAGAAAGTCATGTGAATGGAACACAGCAGATTCTTTTTAATGTAAATCTTCTCCCAATTATCAATTCAAAATGTTTTTCAGCTGATTTTAATAAATGGATTTTTTCAGTGTCATGGTTTTGGTCCATTCAAATTCGTCCATAAACCTCCAGGGGGTACTAAAGGTACTGAATAGGAACTTCATCCCAACTAAAAATTGGATTAATAAGTAGCTGATGATGAAGGTAATGGCTTTCGAAACATGTAATGGAAACTTTAATTCTTAATACCTTTTAAAATTCTGAACTGAGCAGCTGGTAACTGCTAAACTAGTCAAGTCCTTTATGAGCGAAGTTAAAAATGCATGGCTTTAGATAAAAGTTAGAATTAGACTTGGAGATAGCATGAATGAAGTGTACAAAGAATATACTCTTCATTATGGTCCTGCTTACTGTGCCTTCGGTACCATGATTAATAAAAAATGACACTGCTTGGTTTAACTAAGGAATGTGACAGAAGTTAGTTAAAACATGCCAAGTTGCTCAATTAATAGTGGGGAATGGTGATTTTAAAATATTTAATGTTAAAGAGGTCGAGGAACAATTTTATGTTTTAGGGTTTGGTTGTTTAAAAGATTTTTATTATTTGTAATATATTCTGAATAAATTGCTAGAAATTTGTTTGTAGCATTTGTGGCTTTTTTTGATTGAAAATGTATATGTGTAATTTGTGTACTTTGCCTAAATCTAACTTATAAATCGCATTGCTGTTTAAATAGCAGAGGATGCTGTCTACAATTTTGAGTGTACAGATCCAACTTTCTTTTTTACTTTCTCTAGCACTTATGTACGATGTACATAGTAGACAGAGAGGGGATTATATTCCACCTAAAATTTGGATACAGTGCGTTCACCAGAAATGCATGTTTTGAGGCCCTCTGAATCCAATTTTTTTTTTTTAAATTGTGTATGTGGGCAGTATATCTAAAAAAGGCTGTTAAATACCAAAAAAGCAACACAAAAGATTTTCAAGAATGTCTCACCACCCCCAACTACCCTTTACATTGACAAATTTTTATTTTCCCAAAAATGGCTCTAATGATTGTGATTAAAATGTAACATTTTAAAGATATTTACATGACAAATAAAATGTATATTTTAGATTTTCTGTAAATAGCTTCTGAAGACCAACTTATTCTGGATGGATTTTGCATAACTGTAAACCATAAGAGAGAAAAACTTAGACAAAAAAAAAAAAATCTCGTTAAAACACAATTTGTCATATACATTTTTTTCGAGGAGTTGATTGTTTTAGAGATATTCCTTATTATATTCAATTTTAAAATACTTAAAACATTTCTCATGCGGGAACTGGTCAGCTTCTGGCCATGCAAAGAAATGGACTTCAATCCCAAAGCAACCATATTATAAAACATTTGACTGTTGGTTTAGCTTAGTGTATTTATTTCCCTTTTATTTAAAAGGAACTTCGTAATACAACCTTTTTGCTAATGTTTATCTTGATTAGCATGAAGAGATAGAAGAATAAGCTTATTAACAATAATTTGTTACAAAAATGCAGAGAAAATCATGTGAATGGAACACATATTTTTTATTTATTTTTAAATCTTTTATACGAGCCTTTAACAATAAAATGTTTCTTTTTACTTTCTGTACCACATACATAGTAGATAGAGAAGGTATTGCATTCCACCCAAAATTTTGGTACAGAGATTTCACTAGAAATACATATGTTACACATAACTTTCTCTGGTTGTTCCACGTACAAATTATTTTTACTAAAGATTATTTTATATACAACATGCTAATCGAAATAAACATTAGCAGAATTGCTCTTATTACTTTCTCCTTGTAGATAGAAGGGAAATAAGTGAATACATTATATTAAAGTGCTAGTCAAATCTTTTAAAAGCTGGTCGCTATGTAAAACAATTGAAATTCGTTTCACTTTGCATGGTCCTGTTTGAGAGATAGCTTAAAAGTGAATAACATAGGATATCTCGAAAACAGTCAACTCTACAAGAAAAACATATACAACAAATTACATGTTTTAACAAGATCTACATATTTTGTGCAGTAAATTTTGTCTCTCCATTATGGTTTAACCATTATGCAAAATTCCGCAAAGCTCATCCATAATATAAAGGTATTCAGAAGCTATTCCCAGGACATTCAAAATATACATTTTTTGAGAAAAAACTTATACATTTCTTTTCATTTGAAGGGTAGTTTGTGGTCAGGGATTTTTTTTTTTTTAAAATCGTGTTGCATCTTTGGAAGATACTTAACATAAATGCCAAGCTTGGTATTTAACAGTCTCTTTGTTTTTGAGCTATGCATACATGGACCTTTTTAGAACTCAGGGGACCAATGGCAGCTCGTGGCCAAATTATCTGGTAGGGAACAATTTTAAGATTGACTAAAATTAAAACTGAATTGAATGTTATTTATGGACACTCTTTAACTGCTATGGTTTTAAGCATTCTATTTTGGGCATGAAAAACTGCTTAGAAGCTTCTTTATCAGGCTTGAGAGTTGATTTTACATGCCATAAACCTGTGACACGGTATCGACTTTACTTCCCTAATGAAGGAAGGGATTTTTACACCTGAAAAAAAAAAATCAGGTTTCAAGAGCACGGTTGACTAAAATTAGTGGACACTAAAAGCTATCAGTAGAAATGAAATGTTAATTTGTGTATTAGCAGTAACCTTTCTGTTTGTAGATGAAGTCCATTCTTCGATCCTATGTTTGAAAAAATACTTCCAGAAATCTTTGATTCAAGTCAGAAACTGAACGCAACATGTTCCAAGAATTTTGAACACGAACCGTCACCTACACTGTTTACTGTATGTCAGCAACTTTATCAGAGAGGTGATATGCTGCAAATTAATGCATAGCTTGTGTTAACAGCTGATGCACTTAGTTTAAGTTTCCAGTCTTCAATACTACCTTACACAACTTTAATACCTTATGTATGTCAATCACAGTGTTCACGATGTTTCTTTTCAGAAACGAAGCCTTAAAGTAAAGTAGATCACAATTGTGATATATGTTTTATTAATTTGTTGAGTTGGTTTTTTAACACTACGTCACTTACATTCCTACTAAATTCCTCCAAACATCAATCAACACAATTGTGATATTAATGTCTTAAGCATTTTCTTTATAAGCAATTATATACTTTACAAACCATGCCTATCTTTCGTAACAGTATTTAGGATTTTCCCTCTTAAGGCAAGTTTTAACACTGCCGTTTCTTTGAACGCTAGCAACTGATAAATGGACATTTTATTCTGCAGTCAATTTCACCAAATTATTCTCCCGCGCATTAGGACTATGTTTCATTAACATGTGAAATACATTCATGCCACTTCATCACTCTTGAGGTGGATATTGTAACTTAGCTCTCATTTTCACAACACTAGCCACTAATCACCTCTTGCAAGTAAGGTCCATTTAACTTTTGATATCACATCCATTTAACTGTTTGTTCATGTCCATAATTTCAATAGCCATTGACTATTTTGCCTTTTCCTGTTTTCAAGTAAAGTTTCAAATGTATCGCGAATCTATTTCCTAGTAAACTTATGGTAATTACAAAACATACTACTTGTACGTGAGCGTTGGCACATAACTTGTCATCTGCTTGGCAGGGAGGAGAGAATACCAAGTACCAACATTGTAAATTTTTACACATAAGCTTCTTTTTGTATATTTCGTTCAGGAGGTTTATACATCAACTTTCTTTTCAAATAAGAAGACATTCACACTTATGAAATGTTTCCATTATTTACTCTTACACATGAAGAGAGCTTTGGCTAAATATTTTTGTCAGGGATTTGACTCAAACTTTAATTTTTGCTTATTGTTGGTTCTTATTTTCTCATTGCGCATGCACAGCGGATGAACACATGTCATGTCCTAAGAGAACCTTCCCCTCCCAGCCCCTTGACCCCTGCACCTACAAATTAACATCTGAAAGCATTGAATTCTTCTGCGCATGCATATAGGATGACCACAAAGTCGCTTGTGTCCAAAAATGCGGCCAGTTACTATTTCCGACAGTTATCTTCACTACGACTGTCCACAGAGCACAGTAGGTTTAAATTTATACAAGTTGCGTTATAGATTATGACATTTTACCTAATAATATAATGGTGAAATTATTGTCTGAAATTGTTGTAGGGAGGGCACGCGGCCCTGTGCCCCTAAAGGCTGGCTGCCACTGCAGGGGACTGCAAAATATATATTTATGGTGAAATCTTGATATAAAATTTTGGGTGGAATACAACACCTTTGCTCCTATCTACACTGTATGCACCTGTGTGCCTCAGAAGGTAAAGAAGAAAGCATTTTAAAAAAAGGTCAGTGTATCTGTTAACAGTGTAACTAAAAAAGTTGATTAAATACCAAACTTCTTATTTAAGTACAGCGTCTTTTAAGGATGAGAGACGATTTTTAAGAAACCTCCCCCCCCCTCCCCATCCTTTACTTGGAAAAATGTTTTCTTGAAAGAAATAGTTGTAGATTATCAACAAATTATTTGTACAGGGCATTTCTGAATGGAATGGACATAATTTCTGTCATTTCATCCATATTAGTTCTTTTCAAATTTATCCATGCAGCAGCGTGTTTCACTTTAAAAATAAAGTTTAATCATCAAAGACCCTCAAGCATTTCATACTGTATATAAATCCAGGAATTTAAATTTTATAACTTCCCCATCATTGTGTAGACCATAATGCAACATAACCTAAAAAATTAAGTTCCAGAAGAAATTTGGTTTCCCAATAATTTGAAAGTAACAAGAAAATTGTGAAACCTAGTATGATAAACTAGCCCTAACTGAAAAGTTCAATGCAATCAATGCTTGGTAAAGCTCAACTTAACTGCAGCTGTTTTAGCATTATTATTTTTCAAATTCCATTGCTGTCATCAGCTGACTGACTGGAT
The DNA here is from genome assembly GCA_030762935.1 of Hymenopus coronatus. Classification (NCBI taxonomy): domain Eukaryota; kingdom Metazoa; phylum Arthropoda; class Insecta; order Mantodea; family Hymenopodidae; genus Hymenopus; species Hymenopus coronatus. The sequence continues at coordinate 19,704,154 of CM060897.1, read as the reverse complement.
GGTTTGTTTCTGAGGTTACAGCTGTCTTTCTGTTCCCCTGTCAATGATTCTATGAAATTGATGAGTTTAGTTCATTGGGATACTAAAGTTATTATAAATATGAACTTCATTAACTTTGGTCGACATTTCCAAAAAATAATTTAGCTCGCTTTGTAGCTCAGTCAATAGAGCAACTTGCCTTCTATGGAAGGAGTCCTGGGTTCAGCACCTGGCTGGGGGATAGAAATTTTTCTCTAGCCAAGAATATTCCCTATTCTTCCCCAGTCTGGAAGTATGAATGAGTGTGTGGTCTAATGAATAAAACAAAGAAACTCAACAACAAACAGTACACCATTGCCAGGAGGCAATATATTTCAAAGAGAAATGCTGCAGATAGGACCATGCAGTTAAAGGAACCACAATTCTCCCAAAAATTTAATTCAATGGATTTTTGTGCATGTATAAAAAAATGCTGCTGCAACTGTTGATTTTTCCTCTTACCTTCAATTCTGATTAATGTTCCTAAGTCTTGCTTCATTTGACTAAGATGGATTTGATCACAATCCTGTAAATCCCAGATTTTTATGAAGTGGCAATTAGAATTTACACGACCGTGATCAAATCAAGATAGATTTAATTATGGTCAAATGAACAAACTGTAGAAACAAGACTTAAGGAACGTAAAACTTCAGGAAAAATAATAAAATAAAATATCGGCAGATGCAGTACATTTTTGGATGCAAGGGCAAGAAATTGTGTACTTAATAGTGCTTGTCAAGCAAGCATAAAAACCCACTGAATGTTTGGCAGAAATCAGTTTTTGGAAATTTCAACCAAAGTTAATGAACTTTGACATCCAAATGGACAAAAATCTTAACAGCAAATTTATAGAACCATGACAGGACACAGATAGCTGTGATCATTAGAGGCAAGCCATAGTCAGCTGGCAACAAAGAAGAAATGCCCAGATAATTGTATGTGTGCAATTACTTCAAAATTCTTCTTTTAGTTTTTTCTCATGTCTTCTGGCTCAAAGAGGATAACTCCATTTCAGTGTTTGTGTGTTTCAACCCAACTCTGTGTTGAAAATTAGTTGAGTCGATTTTGTAACACTACATCACTTCACTTTAATTTTTGTGGAAGTTTGTAAACAATATTGTTATTTTTATATTAATATTTGTGTTATTCTTCACTGTTACTAGCTTCTTTTTACATTTATAAATATTGTTATATTCATTTATTTGGCAAGGAGTCGTTTAATTACACTAAACAACACTTACTTGGGATTTTTGCCAGAACATTTCAAAGGACTAGTTTCCTTCATTTTCAACTGGACATTGACCCCAAGTAAGTGTTGTTTAGTGTAATTAATTGACTCCTTGCCAAATAAACTACATCACTTACTTATTGTTTCAGAAGCCATTAGATTCCATTGTCAATTCCTTTGGTCGACCGCCGGCATTGTTTACTGTGGTGGTTTGATGAACCTCTGAATCAGTAAGTTGCCTGGCGGGATTTCGAAATTGAAAATGCGGTGCTTGTTTTTCCAAATATATGTTTTCCTAAACTTTTAATTGTCTTCCTTATTATGTTTTTGAGAATTTTTGGGCTATTTACAGTGTTTCTCTTTCTAAAAATGCCAAGCTACCGCAGATTTGTCTTCTTGTTTGAGTTTAATACACATATATACATCTGGAAAAACAAGAACAGCATTTTCAATTTTGAAATACCACCACAGCAAGCAATGCTGGCAGTCGACGAAAGGAATTGACAATGGAAGCACATGGCTTCTGAAACATGTTTACCAAAATGAAAAGTAAGTGATGTAGTGTTACAAAATTGACTCAACTAATTTTCAACTGTTAAAACACATCACTGTCACAAAGCCCACCATATATCACCAACTATGTGTATTATTGCTTTGAGTAATATTCTTATAATGGAAGATGGTAGGATGTGCCATGGTTCAAAGGACCTTACTTCAGTTGTGTAAAATGTATTTATTTCATATATTATTACAGTTACTGGGCATCTCCTGTTGGCATCGATCTGATAATGTCTGAATCTCCTGGATCAGTAATAGACAATGTGCACACCCTAAAGTATTTTCCACATGCTGTTCCAAGTTCAATGTTGTTCCCTGAGTAATGGTGCACGCCAGTCTTCGCCAACATGGCATAATATTCAATCTCAGATTTCCTGAAACACACATAGTTTGACATTAGCCAAGATGTTTTGTCTTAAGTGTGACATGAAATGCCACAAATGTCAAACTGCAAGTACTGGAACCTACTAATGCCTTCCCACCAAGACTGTGTCTCTGCATTGAATAATAACTTACAGAGTATTTCAGGAAGGCCTGGGTTTGGTTTTCAAACCAAAACCCTTATAGAACAGTGAAATAACATGAAATAAATCACAAAATTGAAATACACATGTTTATAAACAACAGCCCTTAAATTTCTATTTTTGGCTTTCACCATAAGCAATCCCATGGCAGGTTGCAAATGTATCTGAAGAAACCTATAATCTCAAATGTGGTTTATTGACTGTTCGATGAATAAAATGGAACATATTATTTGATTCAAAACTTGCAAATATGCATAGAAGCTTGTGACAGTGATGTGATTAAATAAAAAATAAAAGAATTTGAGTCCATTTTTGTAACACAAACATCACTTATTTTTACTTACTGGGGACCAGTTTCGGGTAACAGTTGCTCCCATTTTCAACCCTTAATTCCGACTAAATCTTTCTTCCTTGGCGACAACGATGGGGGTGGTGGTGTATTACTTGTGGAGGCATCTGTTGCTGTAAGGTGGCAAATCAAAATTCATGATATGGCTCTTTTTCTTCATGATGTAGATCTTCTCCCAGAGATCTAATTCTGTGGGTTTATAAGCAGGTTTTAATAGTTTTATATTTGGTGTGACTTCGTGTCCTGATATCCAAAAATGATAGGCAACTGCTGATTTATCTATTTGTTTGTATTTTAGGTTTCTCATGTGTTCCTTTAATCTGGTCTCCAAACTTCTCTTTGTCCTTCCGATATACACCAGATTACAGTCTGAGCATTTAATTTCATAAATTCCCGGTGCTGCAGGCAAAAAACCAGATATAAAACTATTAAAACCAGCTTATAAACCCACAGAATTAGATGTCTGGGAGAAGATCTACATCATGAAGAAAAAGAGCCAAATCATGAATTTTGATTTGCCACCTTACAGCAACCTCTAGAAGTTCATAGATACAGCAACAGATGCCTCAAGTAATACACCACCACCCCCATCGTCGCCAACGAAGAAAAATTTAGTCGGAATTAAGGGTTGAAAATGGAGCAACTGTTACCCGAAACTGGTCCCCAGTAAGCAAAAATAAGTGATGTTTGTGTTACAAAAATCGACTCAAATTCTTTTATTTTTTATATTATATGATGTTCATATTTATTTGGCCTTTGCTGCCAGTTGTTAGCCTGCACATGTCAATACTAGGTAGCAAGTTTATCATGCTAGAAATGAGTAGAAGGGGGATGGATGTCAATAGTTATGAGGTCACCTTTAGTGAAATGGAACTTGAATCATACTTTTCCAATATTTATATTTAGAACTTTTATTTGCATCTTGTGAACTTGCAATTGTAGAATTTATGCTAATAGGCAATGTATTAAGAGTAAACACACAGCAGCTCACCCAAACTTCACTAGTTGAAATAAGTAATTTTCTTCGGACATGTTTCGGCAGCTATTGCCACCATCTTCAGCAGAGAATTATTGAAGATGGTGGCATTAGTCAACCAAACATATGCGAAGTATTACTTATTTCAACTAGTGAAGTTTGATTGCGATGCTGTATTTTTACTCTTAATTGATTAGTTAACTTCACTGTGCATTCCCATTAATGTTTTAATTGAAAAGAACGTCAGTTCATCAAGGGAATTTGAGATTAAGGAGCAGCAGTAAAGCAACAAATATGGAGACATTACCACATTTTAATATTGACAATAATGGAAGCAAACTACTATTAAAAAGTTCACAAATATCAGGATAAAGAAAAAATTAATTTCTGCTAATATAAAATTCTTACGCACATGTCTTGGGGATACTTTGATACCAGTATTTGTATGGAAGTTGGTTAATCAACATAGGAATAGCAAGGTTTTAATACAGATATATACCACTAAAGATGGTGGCAACACCCGCCAAAACATGTAATTATTTCAATTAATGAAGGTTGAATGTGATGCTGTGTTTTTACTCTAAATTGATTAGTCAATTCACTGTGCATTCTCATTAATGTTTTAATAGGTGATGTATTCTTCCGGTTTGGAAGTAGCAGTCAACCAAGCAAATTCTGTGATCAGTGATCACTTAAATCTCACTTGCAAAGAATGCATGTTCTGGTGAAAATCTTTTCTAGACCACCCAGTACATCAATCTGTTTATAAAAATCAGCAATGCATGCAGTCCAAGGTTCAATTTTGCACCTCCTGTTTGAGACAAGGGGTTTGCAGAACTAATAATGGCATTTAAACTGCCTGGCACTTAAGGTCGAATAAATCTGAATGCCCGAATAAATAATACTTTCTTACTTATTATTTATTCAACAGGGTTATAATGTAAAATTACAATGTCCAGTATCCAAAGTGTTTACTTGTGTTGTTTATAATCAAATCACTACTATATTAGTTGTCAGATTACAGCATATCTATTATTATCTATCCAGTCTTAGGTTGATCTGCAAATAACTTCCAACCGCCTGCAGTGCCAGTAGTAGTTAAAGCGGGCGTTAAACTTCCAAATTGAGCACCCCTTAACACACTCATCATCACGTCAAAACTGATCCACGTGACTGTGCACATGGTACATCACAGTAGCAATCCACTCAAGAAAGTAATCTGATGCTTACAATCTGAACTTCTGACTGAATTTTGTCTTACATTATATATTCCATACAAATATCTAAGAGTTTAAAAAAGATTGACTTATGCCATTAAACAGAGCTACAAGTTGCTGTTTAGAATTGTGGAGGATGGTATCCGTTAATTTGTTCTCGCATCTTCATTGAGTTATGTAAAGCATAAGGCTGGTAAACCATTGACTAGTGGTGAAAGAACAATAGTGTATAATGTTTATTTTAACTTCTGTGGGACTTACTCAACCTTTCTGTAAAAGAAGCGGTAAAATAAACTTCTGTTCACTGGTATAAACAGTGCTCATAGAGAAAAAGGTGAATCAGGAAAAGTGATTATAGCTGAAAAAAGCATGTGAAATATGCAATGCAAGAGTCTGACAATTTGCTTAACAGTGAAAAATTTCTTTTTTTAAAAATTAGCTGGCAATAGTTGATAAAGCGGCACAGCAAGTTAATGCTGATCCAGATTTGCCTAATTTCAGAACCACATTTTATAAAATTGTGTGTGGAAGTGGGTTTGAATTTATCAAAAGAGGTCAAAATACAGGTTATCGTAAAATTGTTACCCTATTTTTGTTTCTTTCTTTTAGAATTATTACATGTGCATCTATTTATTTTGTTGTAACTATTAATGTTATCAGCTTCAACCAATAAAGTATGCTAAACTCGGGGAGATCCACAGTAATCCCTGAGAGCCAGAGCACTGTCTCAGCTGATAAGAGGTGTGTCTACCTCTCTGCCAGTAGATTTATGCTACGTAAGCAATGTCATCCTTATATTAATATAAAAATAATAGTTGCAACAAATCTTCACTTATCTTTTGGAATCCTTGCCTGGACTAGTTTCGCAACGATTTCATTGCATTATCAACATATCCTTTTAGTCTCTTTTTTGATGTTGTTTATTTACACTGTTATGGTTACTGCTACTAGGTGGATTGTGTACTAATGCATTGCTAACTACTGGAATCAAAACAAATTTGGTAAGAGTGTCAATTGGAGGTATATCAAAATTCATTGCATGATTTCTATACTTTAATATAAATATTTTCTCCCAAACCATTAAATCTATGGGCCCATCCAAGTGTTTTAATAATTTAACATCTGGATTTATTTCATGATTAAATTTCCAAAAATGTTCTGCTACAGCTGATTTATCAATTTGTTTGTATTTAATATTCCTAAAGTGTTCTTTTACTCTGGTTTCCAAATGACGTTTAGTCTTACCAATATAAACAAGGTCACAATTTAAACAGTTTAATTGATAAATGCCAGATTTTTTATTTTTTGAAATTTCATCCTTTTTAGAAAAGCCTAACAAAATTTTTATACTGTATTTATTTTGAGGAACCAATATTATGCCATGCTCTTTGAAAATATTTGTGAATTTTTTATTTGCCCAAGGGTGATAAGTAAATTTTTTAAAAATGTAATTATCTTTTATTTTCTTAAGCGTAGAAATATCTTTAATAGCTTTTTGATATTTAAACTTCTCAATTTTTTTATTTATAACATCAGTATTAAAACCATTAATTAAAGCAGTGTTAATAATGTGTTTATATTCTTTATAGAATTCATCTTTATTAAGGGGTAAATTAATTAAACTATAAATTAAACTATTAAAAACAGCAAATTTATGTGAAAAAGGGTTAAAGCCATTATTTTTTATATAATTATCAGTAAGGGTTTGCTTTCTGTATATTCCAAAATTCAAATAAAAAAGTTGAGAAGTTTAGATATCAAAAAGCTGTTCAAGATATTTCTACGCTTAAGAAAATAAAAGATAATTACATTTTTAAAAAATTTACTTATCACGCTTGGGCAAATAAAAAATTCACAAATATTTTCAAAGAGCATGGCATAATATTGGTTCCTCAAAATAAATACAGTATAAAAAATTTGTTAGGCTTTTCTAAAAAGGATGAAATTTCAAAAAATAAAAAATCTGGCATTTATCAATTAAACTGTTTAAATTGTGACCTTGTTTATATTTGTAAGACTAAACGTCATTTGGAAACCAGAGTAAAAGAACACTTTAGGAATATTAAATACAAACAAATTGATAAATCAGCTGTAGCAGAACATTTTTGGAAATTTAATCATGAAATAAATCCAGATGTTAAATTATTAAAACACTTAAATGGGGCCATAGATTTAATGGTTTGGGAGAAAATATTTATATTAAAGTATAGAAATCATGCAATGAATTTTGATATACCTCCAATTGACACTCTTACCAAATTTGTTTTGATTCCAGTAGTTAGCAATGCATTAGTACACAATCCACCTAGTAGCAGTAGCCATAACAGTGTAAATAAACATCAAAAAAGAGACCAAAAGGATATGTTGATAATGCAATGAAATTGTTGCGAAACTAGTCCAGGCAAGGATTCCAAAAGATAAGTGAAGGTTTGTTGCAACTATTATTTTTATATTAATATTAATATTTGTGTTATTCTTCACTGTTACTAGCTTCTTTTTACATTTATAAATGTCATCCTTGTTGCAAGGTGTAACAAAAATTCCTCAATGCAGAATTCAGTTGGCACAGGCTAACCCCAGTGTAGATGAAAATTTAAGCAATGATAATACCAATACAGTGACTTTAGAAACAACGATGAAAATGAAATAGACAAAGATTTAGGAGAGGAGCCCTTGCCCAGCAACTGAGAGGTTTGGTGCTGCAGCCAAGGATGGGACAAACTGACTACAGAGTGACGGAGCTGTCAGGGATCACTATGGATCTCTCATGAGTTTAGTCACTGTTTATAAGTTGTCAGAATAAGGGCTCAAAGCATTACAAGCATACATACTTGCACATGATCATGAAAGCATGACAGTATTTCTGGCGTGAATGGCAGAAGACTATATTAGAACAGTACAGTGATCGCCTGGGTTTTGTTTTGGCACATATCAACTTAAGGGTGAATAGAGAATAAATTAATGAACTAATATGTTAATGGGACACCAACAGTGGAAATAAATCTGAAATAAGCTAAAACTCGGAAATAATAAACATACATTTTTTCAAGAGCATAAATTATTTAAAAATTAAGCATGCATTGATTAAAAACAAATTAGATGATTTTGTCTAATTAGTGCATACAGACACCATGAAATTCAGATGTGAATTAAGATTTCATCATTGTTATTAAATATAAAATGAACAATCGTGATTAATATCAGAGACAGCGCTAAAAGTTATTCATGCATATTTTATGTTGGTTATAATCAAATCCCCACTGTGCCAGCTGTCAGATCACAGCATATCTACTAAATTAATGAACTAGTCTATTAGTTTTATACTCACTAATGGTACCACAGTGGGAATAAAACAAACCAAAATGCACCTAAATTAGACAAAATTACCACCAGCACCACTACTAATAATCATTTTTTCAAGAGCATAAATTATTTAAAAATAAAATATGCATTGATTAAAAACAAAATTAGATGGTGTCTATTAAAACAATGTATGCCAACGCTATGAGAAACAGATATACGTTGAGATTTCACCATGAAACCCTCTAGATCTGCAAGTTTTATCCTGAATCACTGGGAGGGTTTAGCCTCACAGATTTTATGGCTGTTCCACAGTCACATCCACTCAATCCTTGCTGTGCTTTTTGGCTTACGAACCTGAACCTGAATCTGATATATGTTGATAGCTCTTCAATTAGAAATGATATGAACAGCAACAGTGAACATTGTGGGGAAAATACAGCTTCACTTAAAAATGATATGCATTAAGGACTATACTGCTGTAGCTGAATCCTTGCATGTGACAGTTCGAGAGGCTTCATGTAACGTTGGCTCTACAGCAATCGTGAAGTTGCCATAGTTGCTAATAAACAGCTGATTGTGAACCTTTCTGTCATGTCCAAATCATATATAAACAGTGCATACAGCAGTGACTACTGATGACTAAAACTAATTTGTTATTATTAATTGAAAATAACACACATTATATTGCAATGCATGTAGAATTACCTTCTTCCAACAACATAGAACAAATTAATGTGAATTGCTTGTTACAAGAAGAGAAATAGCCCGCCTGGGTAGTGTGGTGGTAGCATGTCTGCCACACATTCAAAAGGTTGAGAGTTCGAATCTTGCTTAGGGAGAGTTACCCGGATAAGGTTTTTTCCAGGGTTTTCCCTTATCCTGAGAAGATGAATGTCGAGTAACTTTGAACTCCATGGACCCTGAGATCATTTGACCAGCATTTCACCAATTTCATTCATCGTCCGATATGACCAACCAGGTTATATATAAAAAGAGAAGAAGAGAAATGCAACAAACAGTGCTGCAAATCACTTTAAAACTGTAAAGCATAGCTGTATCCAAATATTCTTCATACTCGGAAGCATCGTCATTGCAGTTATGTTTTACTTTCTTGCTAAGAACTGATCTGGTGCAGCTGCAGTTTGCTATAGGGTTTCATCAGCAGGAATAAAGGGATATCCATTAACCTTCATGGACTATTCAATAATTCCAATGTCTGACTATTAAACGGCAAACCTTACACAAAGGATTTTCATTTCGCAAATCAGTTAACATTAATGAGAAATATACAAATAGGTAATTAGTATATAATTAAAATGAATATCAACAAATAATATGTAGCTTTCAAAGGACAACTTGAAGCACATGCTAAAGAATTCATGACTCAAGCATGCAGTTGGAAACAGTCAGATTTGGTATGACTCAAGCATGCAGTTGGAAACAGTCAGATTTGGTAAGAGTCACTTCTAGTTCTGTTTTTGTTTACCAACTTGCAGATCAGATCCTGCCTTGTGATTGGTTCAGAAGGTCTAATGGGTAAAGCTTTTCATGTTTTTAACAAGTGTACCAACTTAATTGCTAGCTGTCAATGCAAAGATTCAGCAGTAAGAATAACACTTTTTTATGGTAAAAGTAGGGTTTCTGTACCTGGCTAACATGCTGTTGCATGCATATCCAATTTTCTAAGTCAGTGGAGGGGGTTGTTACCCTCTGGAGATTAAAAATATATCCCTCCGCTATGTTCAGATTGTGAATGGTGGCAAAATGTGGATTATTAGTATACAATGGTTCCACCACTTGGCATTACTTCTATACGCGGGTACTTTTGTTATTTCGTCATTAGAGCCGCATTGTAATTAATTACTGGTCTGTTATAAACATTTAGGGCCCTAAGCTGCAAAGCGTAGCCCAACGTGGAGGGCCCTAAGCCGCAATGCGTAGCCGAGGGATATTTTTTATAAGTTGAGGAGTGTAGCAGTTGTGGCCAAAGGCGACAGGGTGTAGACGAATCTGTGAAGCTAAAACCCCAATGTTCCCAAGAAGAAGTCAAAATTTTGGCAATCTGGCAACTTTCACATCTGAACAACTTAGCGCGTGTGTGCGTGCCGCGCGCATGTCAGTATATGGTTGGTGGAACCGTCGTATAGCTTTACCAAATGTGGAAAGACAACAGAAGAACCAATGCTGCCATGATGCCTCAGGTACGATGTTACAATTGAAACAAAGTAAAAAATTGTGCTTATTTATGAAATGTAACTGAAATATATAAGTGAATAAGTGTTATTAGAACTATTCTCCACATTTTAGTAATAAAAGATACGTGATGGATACAGTAATTTGGAGTTGATTATAGATTGGGAATTTATGGAAAATCATTACTATTATGTGACCCACAACATATGTACTTACTATTTTGGCTCACATTAGTCTATCATTAATCTATTAACAGCAACTTCCAGTGCTTTCTGGTTTAGAAAACATGGTTCCTAAAGTAGATAATACAATTAATTTCATTACTTTGGTAAAATATATTGTGAGCCAGTCTTTTGGCTCTTAATGATTTAGTTGCAAATCAGTTTGTTTCGTATTTTTTCATTAAGCAATTTTCCACTATATGCACTAAAAACAGTAAAATATGTAAATGCAAATAGGTTGGTAAAGGCCTAAATCATGGTCTTGTTTGACTGCAATACACAAGAAGTTATATTCACACATGCCAGGTATAAAATTCCGGTAATTATTTACAAGTTGGGCCGCTACATCTCTCCACTGCGACTTATGCCAGTTTTGCACTCTAACGGGACGTGTGGTTAGAGAGGGATTATGGGTGGGGAGATGGTTTAAAATACTAATGTTGTATCCATTGCGCTGTTAGGAGTTGTTGCAAATATCGATAATGAGGTACTACCACGATATAAAATTAGAAACATAAATTTATATACACACACTAACCTTAACGGATTGGAATCTAACCTCGCGCTAAATTTGAAATCCACAGGCTTTGAAATTGTCATCATAAATACAAAGTCAATCAATCACTCTTAGTTTCATTCGATTTTAGAGTGGTCGAAGTTCTGCACTGAACAGCTGCATCTAGGAAACATACTTGTCATACATCAGCACAGCGTCTAGCGACATATGCCGGTGTTGCATTCCACAACACTGTTCGCCTGCCGCCGACAATAAAACTCAGGTTTTAGGCACTTTAGTGTGTTGTATTATTATACATTTACATTGCAAAAGTACTACAAGACTTCTTTATATTCTACTCCTTCTAGGCAGCGTACTTCATAAATATTCACAAAAAAAGGATCGCTACGCGCACGTAATAAATTAGCGTTTAATTTAATTAAGGAGCTTTTCCGATAAAAAAATTGGTGAAAACGTAACAAGTATAAACCAAACTTACAGTCAAACCACAATTTGTTTAATTTCTAGAGGGGTCCCAAGTTCTCTACAATAACCAAAATTCCTACTCTTAACCTTCAAAGTTAAGCTTGGATCATTGTTTACTTGCTCCCTTCTTTTACCTTCTGAAGCAACTCAAATGGAAGATGTGCATTGCCATTCATTAACCTCAAACTTGGAAAATCCAATCACTGTTTGTTCCATTTTAAACGTTATTTTGAGACTTCTCCATAGGATTCCCACTAACAAAAACATTAACCAAACATACGGGGAATGCCTACTTCTCAGTCTCACCTTAAAGGAGGCGTATTATTTGCGATGATCACCAGTTTCGCCTTTCCCTGGCGCAAAGTTTTCAGAGTCTGCTTTAATCCGAGGACATACTTTCCGGACTTCATTACAAGCGCCAGGCGAGAGTTAATACTCTCCATCGCCTTTTTCTGAAATTAAATATAGTTTTATTAATCAATCTGTAAAATTACAAGATCCTATAAAATAAGCTTTTTCAGGAGTACCCACGTGTTAATCATATACAAACCTGTTTCTTCTGGGCAACCATTGTTGTATATTATCCTCTGCACCTACAAATAATAAACACTCTAATAAATAATATGATTATCGGTCTAATTTCGTTGGTTTTGCGAAATACTTTGTGTTAGTATTATTAATCTTTCCTTGATACGTACACTAAAGAACCGACTTGGAGAACCACGTCCGACAAAACGGAAGTTCACGAGTTAGCTGTCGAGCGCTTTCAGAATAAAAATGCTTTCTCCTGACCATTAGAGACTGTGCTGAAATTACAGAAATTGCCGTTTCGGTGATTAGTACCTAGCAGATTGTGAAAAAATCAATATAAGTATAAATATTTATGGACAAAAGCTGCATTCCAAATTCAATAAGCAAGAAAAGAGTAATATTTCTCAAGGAACAATACAACCGTAAATCAAAATGCTCCTGAACGCGCTTTTCCTAATGACGTATCCAAAAATAACTGCGCCTGCGCATGTCCTGATGTTCTCGGAGTTGGGTTCAGCCGCCATTGTTCCTCAATGAAGTGAATAGTGATTATTTTATATATTTTAATTAGTTAATGTGTGATCGCAATTAACAGGACTATCTAGCACAAGAGTGTAATTTGTTGACAGTTTAGTTCGAAAGACTTTACACCAAGAAAGAAGAAGTGTGTACGAATTAGGTAATGTCTGCAGGCGTGTCAGACCAGGTACGTAGAAATTACTCTTGGGCGTAGTATAATAATTAAAACGACTAAACAGACGGATATAAATGCTAGGTTCGTCATTTAATTACAAATACTTTATTTATTTTTCATGATTACCCACTTCGCGGCTTTACAGCGGATGAAAGGACAAGGGAATCAAGGTAAGCAATAACAACTAACACACTTGTCAAGAATGAATTTCATCTTTAAATTACAACCTAGCATAGATTAAGGGATGTCTTAGGTTAAGGAGGCAATATTTTAGTCATCAAGGGTCTTCAGAACTGTCAAAGATGCGTAAAATGTTATTTAAGGAGGAAATAAAATGTGCACTGTTTTGTTAAAACTGATGTTACCTCTGACAACTTCAGTTTTATTGTCTTATGGACTATTACTCGTCAAAAGGCAAAGGCTTTGTCATTTGTTAGTAACTATCAGCTATACTTTGAATCAAAAGGTTACATGTAAACAAACATTGAGCAAGATGGCAGTAACCTTGAAAAATAGGTCTCAATTACCTTTCTTTTTTTGCAGTTTCTAATGGCCCAAAGGACCACGTAAATGAACATGAAGATTTCGATTCATGGAGGACCCAACATCATCAGGTAAATATAAAGTAGTAGCAACATTTACTATGTACTAGGATCATGTAATCAAATGCTCTGGATTTACACAGAAAATACTGGCCATTTATTTACTCTAGACCCCCCTATTCTTTTAAGTATCATTTTAAAAGCTATGGTTATAATGGTCTTTCCCCATTAATATCTTGCACCATTAAGTGCAGGATAATGTACTACATTGTGATGTAAGACCATGCCTAACCGGGATGTATAACAAAGGAATATCCTATACATTCTGCAAGCCTTCTATTATTTAATCATTGCTAGGTATTTTATTTTGTGAATATAAATTCTTTGGTATTTGCGCCGATTTACTATAATGGATAAAGAAGAGCCAAACTGAACAAATGTAATTCATTCTGTGTCAGGGACTCAGAAATTATATATATGTGACTCTAAGAGCAGTTTATATGGACTGACGACTTCAATTATATTCCCTTTTTTGAGAGTTCAAAGGTAGTAGAATATTATCTCTGGGCAGCAGTTTCATGTGACTCCCAACATCAAGGTAAATTATAGGGAAAGTTGCCACTCTTAGCTGCTACTATAATAAACTAAAATTTAGATTTCTCTATGGTTTGTAACATTCAGATTTCGAATAAACATAATCATATATCAAGCGATTTTATATTATAGTGGTACTCCATAAAAGATATATTCTAAAACATTGTTACACTGAATAAATACAGCTAAAATACAATTAATAGCAGTATACAATTTTAATTTAACTAAGTATGAGTTGATGTACACTTTAACACGAAATTTTAACTGTTTACATTGACTCATATTTAAATGAAAATAACTTAGCAGATAATTGAGCTTCTGTTATTAATAATTTTAGGAGTACACAACTTAAAATTTTACAGTTCACGATGTAAATGATCTGGCTTATATCATAGAGCTGATAAACCTAAGCAGTTCAAGGCCATACGGATATCTATTAATTAAATATTTTTAAGCTAATATTTAAAATTAATTCCATTAAATACTTTTTACTTAAACTAGACCAACTTAATATAAAATAACTAAAATTAAAATTATTCCAATGAATTAAAAATTGCCCCAGCAGTTCTAAAAATGTGTTATAATAAAGTGTATCATTTACTTCTAGGGACTACTTTCAGCCATTCTTGACATTCTATCATCTCTGTAAAAGTAATTTGTATATCTTTTATTGTAATTGTAAACCTCTGAAATTAATTTTTTATAAACATTACTACATGAAAAATATACATAGCATAAATAGTATGTATAATAAATAAGTGTTTATATGAGCTTCCTGACTTCTCATATGCTAACATTTTTAAACATTTCTTTTGAAGTGCAAATACTCTGTCCATTCCAATTTTTAAATACTATCTCACAAGAGTGGCCATTGTAAGGGTAGTTATAAACTACACCATAATGGCCATTATGTGTTTCAACCTGATATAGAAAGGGAAGGGATAATTTAATAATAATGATGTAATATTTTCAAGCAGATGCATTTTTCATATAAGTATATGTCAATGCAGACCTTATGTACAAACACTTCATTTTTGTAAACAAATCTTTTTTAGAAGGGGGATTTAATGCTAAGACACTGCAAGTAATAAATGGGAAGAATAAATATTGCTGAAAGTGTAGATGAGTTAAAAGTTACTGGCATATGCCATCTTAAGGATGTGGAACACTCCACTAAATATTCCATTCAGGTGACTGGAATTGAGCAGAGCTTGCAGCTTGAAAGGCAGCATGTTATCTCAACACTTGATAGGCTTCCAACATAACTAAAGTACATCTTATATCAGAACAATCGTTTGAACAACTGTCAAAGTAATGCATTTCCCTACACATTAGACAAGCAGAATTTCAATATGTGTAAGGCAAGTGACTTTCTTAACAGTTAATTAAAATAATTTGTTCTACACTGTCAAAATTGCTTAAAGCTGATTCAATATCATAATCAGTATTAAATACAGAGGTAACATATTGTTCATTATAAGAACCTAAACTTTGCTCCGTTTTGTTTCCTAGGAATGAGAAGGCTTAGAAAATTAGGTAGCTACACTAAAAATATCCTTTTAAAAACTCTTCTTACAAAATCATATACTTCTAAACCTTTTAAAATTTATTTTTTGTAGAAATAAGAACACAATATGCTAAAGCAATAGTCAAATCTTTTCAAAGGCAGTCTATATTTGATGACCAAAATTCTGCTCTATTTGCATGAACATGAAAAAGAAAGAAGAAAAAAAATGTGTGATTTGCAGTTAAGAAAAGTATGAAGTGTCTGAAAATTCACACCAATAACAAAGAATATCTTGAAATGGTTAATGACACAAAAAGCTTTATTTGTAATAAGCACTTACTTCGAGATCTATATTCTTTGTTCAGTATAATTTTGTCCATCCCTTCCAATTATCAAACATGGTTCGGAACCAACAGGACTTCAGAAGGGATTTCCATACATATATTTTAATTGTCTTGAAAATAGCTTAAATTTATGGTTTTGTTTAGTCAGTCTTTTGAGACAGTGGAAGGAGGAAATAAGGAAGTCACATAGCTGAATGGTACCTTTTACAGTTGTGACACATGTAGCCAACCAGAGCACAAGTATCCAGTTTCCTACTTTTGCCCTTTTTTGTCTCAAAAGATTGACTGAAGAATATTTTAGTCAAGATTGTAAGAGCCATTTTTGAGAAAATATCAGTTATTGTCAATGTAAAGGAGTGGAAGGATTTTCTTAAAAACTTAATATTAACCAACTTCTTATTACTTTCTCTACCCATACTATATACACAGTATGTAGAGAAGGCATTGTATTCCACCCAAAAATTCAATGTTAAGATTTCACTGGAAATATGTTTTGATGTCCCCTGAGTCCAAAGAAAAAACTATGTTTACAAGAAGGTCCATGTGCATGTGTTTGTGGAAAGCATAGCTCAAGAACTGAAGGACGGTTAGATACCAAACTTTGTATTTAAATTTGGCATCTTCCAAGGTTAACAAAAATATTTTCAAGAAAATCCCCTCACCTGAAACTGACCATTACATGAAACAATTTTTGAAAATTTGTTTTTTTAAAATGATGACTAACGATTTTGATTAAGATACAGTATATTAAAGATACTTATATCATGATTAAAATGTATATCTTGAATTTTCTGGTAATAGCTTCTGAAGGCCTGTTCATACTGGATGGATTTTGCTGAATTTTACATAACTGGTAAACTGTATGAAATAGAAACTTACTGCACAAAAATTTGAGCTCATTAAAACGATGTATGCCATGTACCTATTTGTTGTAGAGTTTCCTGTTTCCGAGATATTCCTTATTATTGGTTTCAGTTTTAAACAACATATCTTCTCAAACTGGGTCACAGGGTCATTTTTCATATCATCTCTCTTTTGTATTATTTGCAATGCAAAGCGAGTCAAACTTAAAATGTTTTACATAACAACCAATTGTTTAAAAAATTGGTTATTGTTTTAGTCTAGTGTGTTCCCTTCTATTTATAAGGAAGCAAGTAATCAGACAATTTCTGCTAATGTTTAGTGTGATGTAAGTAAAAGAATCATTTGAAGAAAAGTTTGTTCGCAGAATAGGTGAAGACACTCCTGTGAGTGGAACTCATCTGATGTTTTTGGTATGCTGTTCACAGATACACACACATGGATCTATTTCTAAAAGTTCTGGATTTAGGGGGCCTCAAAATATGTATTTATTGTTATTTGCTGAAGGGATTATTTTAAAGACGCATGATTCAGATATATACATCAACATTTGTATATTGAAAGAAAATATGACTAACACTTGTGATCTCATACATGTATTAGTAGTGGTAGCCTTTTGCTACTTGGATAAATCAATGAGAAAGATCATTTTACTTAAAATATCAGTGGTGCTGAGGAATTTTACAGGCCATGATCACAGAAACATATTAATTTTTAATTGAAACAATGGCATTTTTTATTTTCTCTACTTAATAAATATATATATATATATATATATATATAGGTATACCAAAAAAAGCATTTTTAGAAAAAGGACCAGGTTTTCCTTTTGAACAACAGAACTCAAAAACAAAAGTTTGGGATGCAACACACAGATTTTCAAGAAACCCTCCATCCACCCCAAACTACCCTTTACATCAGGGCTGTCAGCCATAGCACATAGGTGCTGCTAAAGCATGCTGAGCACATAGCAGTAGGTAGGCAGTGGGTCTGGGTTTTAGGAAGGAGTGCAGAAAAGACAGCTGACAGTAAATATAAATGCAGCAAAGCATTCACACACAAAATTCTAGTCTGATTGAATATGCAAATCTCTATGTAATATTGCAGACACTGTTAACAGTTTCAAGATGAAGTTATCGCTGTGCATATCTCAATTGCTGCAACAAAACTTCATTCATTTCCAACATCTTCAATTACTGAATAGTACAGTAATTAGCATTGATACCTACTGCAATATATTAAAATATCTCCAAATAAACTTTGAAAGTGATCTCAAGATTTCGAGGGAATTAAACCTCAATTGGAGTTATGTCACTTTTTTGCTGCGTATATAGACAATGTACCATCTGTACTGCAGCAGAAGATTACTAATATTGTAAATACAATGCTATTAAAGCATGCATACCTGACCTGTATGTAATTGCTTTTTACAAATCTTGGAGCAGTGTACAGGATCCGAATATTCGCAAATTTGCAACATGAATAATAACAATGTTTGCCAGCACTTCACATGTGGACAGCTTTTTCTTTGATGAAATTAACAAAGCCAAGATTATGGGCTAAACTGTCTGATAAGAACATTATGGCTACTATTACTGTATTCTCACACGAATGCACATGTACGCCATGTAGTGCTAAGCTAGTTCATCTGCACTACAATTGTAAAACCGGGTTCCTACGTCCAGCAGGAAAAGAAATAGCTGCCTACTTTTACTGTTCACAGATAATGATTAACTTTGTTAAATGTGGTTGGTTGGTATCTAATGTTGAGCAATTGGCAGTGAAGCCATTCACTCTCTTGCATTCCAGTATTTTGATATCATATTATCATGTCGACTCAAGGTTGGGCAGCGCAGTAGATGGTTTCCATCCATATCTTCTTAAAGTGTACAGAAAGGACACAGAGGAGATCTCACTATACCAACCCTGAATAAATGTTTATTGAGACAATCATGGCCTGTTAGGAGTCTAAAAGTTGCTAAAGGATTTTCTTGGTAATGTAGTGATTCTGGTCGTGTTATTACATAAATTTTCCCATTATTTTCCTTTTGTTTGTAATACATTATCTTCTTTAATTTTGTTATTATATAATGATTCTTTTGATAGAGTGATAACTTATTGGATCAGATGAATTTTATGTAATTTTACTACCTTTCTTGGTTAGAAAGTCAGCTGCTTCGTTACCCTGTATTCCGCAATGTGCTGGTATCCATTGAAGTATTAATCTTTTATTTAAATTCATTAGTTGTTTTATGATTTTGTGCCATTCTGCAATATTTAAGTTATTAGGTGTTACATCAGATGTTATGGATATAATAGCTGCTTTAGAGTCAGATAATAGTACAACTTTTTCAAATTTATTTATATGATATAGTAGGTTTTGTAAGCTCTGAAGTATTGCCAAGATCTCTCCATCAAAATTTGCAGTATTTAAACTTAATCTTTTGAAGAAAGAGACGAGAGGGCATATTGCACCTGCGCCAGTACCACTGTTATTTGGTAAGCTAGAACCGTCAGTATAAACATGTAGCCATTCATTGGTAGGGTATCTTAAATTTATTATTTCTAATGTCATTTGTTTCGAAACACACAAAGAGATTTCAAATTTTGTAAATTCTTCAGTTAAGTGTAGATAGTGTTCAATATTAAATAGTTCTTTAGTATTTGTTTCTATGTTTTCTTTTAAGTAAGGAAGTTTTAATCTATGTTTGACTTCTTTGACTTTATTAAGGAAACTTTGTTGAGTTTTTAGGTTTACTTGTGGTTTTCTTTTTTTCCCAGTCATTAAAACGTAGTCTGATTAATTTTTCATATTGTAAGATGGCTGCTTGTTCAATGTCAAGTTCCAGTCTTGGATTATTTGTTAAAATTTGTAGAGCAAGTAGTGGGGTAGTTTTAACAGTTTTCAGTTACTAGGTGAAGAATTTGATTTTGTAGAATATGAAGTTTTTCTATATTTGCAGTTATTAATGTCTCTTCACAATATTTAAATGTTGGTTTAATATAAATCTTGTAAAAAGTGTTTAAAGTTTATGTAATGCTTCCCTATTTCTTGCCTACCAGTCTTTTTAATAGTGGTAATTTTGTCCTTGTTTTTTTTTATTCTATTATCAATGTGTTTTTTCCATGTTAATTTTGTATCAAAAATAATACCTAAATATTTGCCTTCATGTGCTTCTGTAAGAGTTTCTCCATTTAGTTGAAGGGAAATATTTATTGGTTTCTTCCTTAGTGTAAATAGGTGATAATTTGTTTTCTGTGTATTAATTTTCATTAAGTTATTAGATGTCCAATTGTGTAATGTGGTCAAGAATTGTGCTATATTTATTAACTGTTGATTTTGATTTTTCGGTTTAGAATTCCATATGACTACATCATCTGCAAACATTAAGACTTTTGATTCTCTTTTTTGTAATTGACTTGGAAGATCATTGATATAAATATTAAGTGTTGTACTAAGGATACTGCCTTGAGCTATGCCACGGTGTGTCTGTTGATATTTTGATAATTTATCATTATATTTGGTAGCAATAAAGCGTTAAATAATGAATTCTTTGATCTAATGTAACCTTTTGCCTTGGATTCTTAGAATTTTAATTTATCAAGTAGATTGTATCTCCAAATACAATCATATGCTCCTTGAAAATCAATAAATATTGCTAGAGTGTCTTCTTTTTTATTTAATGCATTTTTAATGTCTTGACTAAGATTTAAAATCTGTTCATTTGTTGAATGGTGTTTTCTAAATCCTGCTTGTTTAGTTGAAATTAAGTTATTTTTTTCTAGAAACCAATTTAAACGATTGGAAATCATTTTTTCAATCATTTTACTAATACGCTGGTAAGTGCTATTGGACGATAAGTTGAAAAAATTTTCTGGTGGTTTGTTTGATTTCAAAATAGGTATTATTATAGATTTCTTCCATTCATCTGGTACTTTTGTATTCCATGACACATTATAGAGATTTAGGAGTCTTAATTTTGCTTTTTTCCCCAAATGTTTGACGAATTCTGCACATATATTATCAGGTCCTGGAGATTTTTTTCAATTTTAAGTTATTAATTGCAATGTTAAATTCTTTAATATTGAATTCCTGATTAAATATATTGTCTTTAAGTTTAGTTGTTGATTTTATGTATTCTTTAATGTTTTTCTTTGTAGTTTTTTGTTCTTTTTTGGTATTTGCAGATAATTTATAGGTATTAACATAGTATTTATTAAATTTATTAGCCTTTTCATTGCCATCTGTAATTATTTTGTTATTGTAAATTAAAGGTATTTTTTTGTATTTGTTTTGAATGTTGTGTATGAATCTGTATGCTTTTTGTGCATTTTTTCTATAGTCCATGTTCTGTAGAAAATTGTTAAAATGTTCTCTTTTGGTGTTGCTAATTTCTTTTTTGAATTGATTACTTAATTTTCTCCAATTTTGTACTTTTTTCAGATATTTAGATTTTTCTGCTTTGATTCTGGCCTGGTTTCTTTCTTTTTTCATTTTTTCTAGTTGTGAGTTCCAAAAAGGTTTGTAGTTTTTAGCAAATCCTCTTGGTATGTATTTTTTTTGCTGTTTTAAAAATTGTATCGCATACATCTTTGTTTAAAGTTCCATCTAGGTTTATGGTTTATAGGAGTCTTTTTAAATTGAATAGTGGCAATTCTAGTTCTGTGTCCTGAGCCTGGATCTTCTAAGATTTGTTTGGAAGTTGAGTATAAATCTGAGAATACTAAAAGTAAGTCAGGGTTGGTACCAACACCAAAATAGTGGATAATGGTTGGTGGTTCTATTTTGTGGTAAACAACTTCTGTAGTTGTTGAATTTAGTAGGTCTTCTATGATCTTTCCAGACATGTTTGGTTTATCATATCCCCATAGTCTTGAATGGGCATTGAAATCTCCAATTATTGGGGTACTGTTTTGGGGATTATAAACAGAATAAATTTTGAATTGAGATTTATTTTATCATATATCTAGTTTTAATTATTTCTATTTTATCTCTATTGTTCATCTCTAATAATTTTAAAAGATGAAGTAAGATTTCTTCGAACTCCAACTAGAATGCCACTGCTTATTTGTAGTCCGTTAGGAGGTAGGTACATACTAAATTTTTGAAATTGATAATATCTTAGTTGTTCTAATGTTAAATTTGCTTCTTGAATTGTAAATGTATCAATATTATGATCATATATAATTTTATTTAGTTCATGTTTCATTGTTTGTGATAGACCTACATTCCATTGTAAAATTTTTAATTTTTCATTCATATTTTGTTGTTTACCTTCCGATCCCTCACTTTCACGCGGTGCAGCTGTTAGTAATCACATATCAATTTTGTTATAATAGAAAAGACCCTTTAATTGCTTCTATAATTTGAAGACTTAAAGGAACCAATCTAAACAAAATTATGTGATGAACTAAAGGAAGGGCTGCTCACCAATAAGCACTGGTCAGCTTGGTTAGTTATTGACCTGGACTGATATTTCTTCCTTTTCACATATCAGATCCCCTCTTTTACCTTTCCTATCCAGTCTTGCTTGACTCAACTCTTGTTTTCTTCGACCCCGATGGTATTAGAGTATTCGAGGCTTAGGGGATCATTTCATTTTCTTTCCTGTCCATACCTTTCTTTTCTTAGGTGATGTAATTTATGGTGCCTAATTTTAAATGGCTATAAAAAGTTGAATAAAAACTCTATTAAATGTGTAATAAATACATCAAAACAAGTAAAGGCATCGTTACATATTCAGCAAAATGTAAAATTCTCCCATAAAATTTTAAAATGCAGACATGTTTTGAAACTTTGCTGAAATACTGCATCACTCCAACAGTTTTTTCTGCAAAATTTAGCCATGCACTGCACATTTCTTTAATATACTGCCATAAGACACTGACTTATCCAGAAGAGGTAATCTGAAGATGGAACTGATCCCACTCCTTCAAGATATGAGTCATTTGTTGCAATTACATCAAACTATCTGAATCATCACAGAGACTATTAATGAGCCAACGACAATGTCCACCATTCCTTCCCAATCCCACTTTGTTTGCTTTTCCTGAAGAGTATTTTGGGCTGTCACATTTTGGAAGAAAATCTACTTGTACAAGATGTTACACCTTAGCTAATTTAAAAGTTTTGCATCTTTATGCTGCTTTCAGAAACACGAGTAAATTTTACCATTAAGCTAAGTATATTATTTAATGAAAAGGTAAAATACTTCTCACAAAACTTATTATATACATTAGAAATAATTCTTTCCTTGCTTATGTTTCTCTACACTGGCATTACATGTTTCCACCATTACTAATTAACTAGAAGCAGCAATTGAACTGCACAACAAATATGCATTGTTTTATAAAGAACTAATGATTAAATGATCAGTAAATTTTGTTCCTTAATCAGGCGCACTATATTATTTAGACAACATTACATCATATGATACAATATTTCTGTACTCACTAGGCAATTTAAGAGGAACTATTTGTGAGGCAGAAAAGCAGTAAAACGTTCAGCAACCAATCATAGCCATTGCAACCTGTTGCTTTTGTTTACTTACCAGTGAAGTAAGGCTGAACGGAGAATACAAGAGAACGTGACAGCACTGTAACTTGAGGTTTACTTTGCTACAATATTAATTCTATAACAATCATAGTAATCTGTAATTAAGTGTTTTAATAATAAGTGTATCTGCTGTCTTGATAAAGTTACTAGTGAAGATAACAGTATCTATGTTATATTTTGTTGTGTTATTGAGAAAGCTCAGAATTTTTGTTCTGAGATAGAATAATCTATTTTAATTTATTAAACATATTGATATATAATAAGTCTTGTCTACCAGTGGTCTTGTTCACTCATATACATGCATTAGTGTACTTCAGTCCCAATAGCCTGCGAAGACACATAGCCAAGCAGTATGATGCGTTGTGTTAACACTACTGTGGTAGATAGGAACGTCAATTTTGTCCACCTCTGTTCACTTTGGTACACCAGCATGTAAAAGCATGTAACATAGGCCTATACGTTATACCCACTTTACACGGAAAACTTTTTGAGAGTGGTTGTTTTCTTAAAAATGGTTAATAGTTTTTTTTAAAACATTAAAGATGTTTGCATCACCAATAAAATATACATCTTGAATTCTCTGGGAATAGCCTCTAAAGATCTCTTCACTCAGTTGAGTTTTGCATAACTGGTAAACCATAAGGGATAGGCAGAAACTTTCCACAAACAGGTAGGTCTTGTTAAAACACACAATTTGTCATATAATTTTTGTGGAGAGATATTCCTTGTTATTGGTTTCAATTTTAAAACACTTAAAAACTTTTCTCATGCAGGAATTTGGCATTCCTGTTTTTGTGTCAGTCCTGCCTATGCAAGGAGAACCAAATTTCAATTAGTAACAGCAGTTTTTAAAAGATTTAATTATCACTTTACCCAGACTATTCTCTTATTTCTCTTCCAGTTTTAAGGGACTAAATAAAAGGACCATTTCTGCTAAGCTTATCTTAATATCATGAAATAGATAGAAGGATAAGTTTTTTTAAGAATAATTAGTTACAGAATAAATAGTCATGTGAATGGAACACATCAAATTTTTCTTGGTATATAAAATTAGTGTTTAAGCTCTCTCTAAAACTAACGCTAAGAGTATCCTGTCCATACTTATTTGTTGCAATCTAAATTGCATATCAAATTTTTGTTGAAAGTAATTCCATTCTCTAATGATGTTTTATGGTTTCATATTTCAAAATTCAAAACTGACATACAGCCTCTTAATTATCACAAATCCCTCCAGTACTTCCCAGTTGGTCATACAGAAATTATGATCAGTCAGCTTAAAAACAACTTCTTGAACTGTTGCATTTCATACGTAAATGAATTTATATCAACTGAGTTGGAACTAGTAACACTGATATCACTTGTTTTACTGTTTCGGAAATGGTTGTTCCTGTTATTAGAAAGTTGTCAGACTGGCCTATACAGCTGTTTTTGTTGTGGTGGTTGTATATCATATAGCATCTTGTAGGTGTGAAATGTACATACTCTGTGCACACCTTTTCTTGGCAGCTTGGCTGCCTAGTCTTCATTCAGTAGGTTTTTCAAAATTTTTGGAAGCAGGGCAGAGCTACAACATTGAGACATGAACACCTATTGGCTTCAGTGTCATCTGTCTGTAGAATCCCATGTCCACGCACAGGCATATGTCCTGTGTTTTATTTAATAATTCAGCTGGTTTGCTGTAAGTGAGATAACATGTTCACCATAATGGTGAATGCCTCAAAGAAAAACAACTTTCTTTGGTTGACACAACTGCAGAAAGATTGGGCAAACTCATTAACTGTGGGCTGTGTTTCAAATATTCTGAAGATCATCTCCAATTTGTCAAGTTATTCTGCATATCAAACATCACACTAATCCTGCTGCCAGATATGCAGTGGAATAAGACCCATGGGAGAAGATTGTCATTTTGAAATGCAGCCCATAATTAAAGAACTTTGATTTGCTGCCAGCAACTGCACTCTGGAAGTATGTACATGTCATTGCAACAAAAATGCCAACAATACATACTAGTCTTGACACCTTCTGATGTTGGAAGATCTGTTTCTGGATGTATATCAGCTTATCATTCTTTTACCTGGTTGGTCATATCAGACAATAAATAGCATTGGTAATATGATCTTAGGGTCCATGAAGCTTAAAGTTATTCAACATTCGTCTCCTCAGAATAAGGGTCAACCCTGAAAATACTTATCCAGTTAAAACCCTAAGCAAGGTTCGAACTCTTGACCTGTTGAATGTGAGGCAGACATGCTACTCAGGTGGGCAAGTGTTACTTGTTCTAACTTACCTTAATTAAATAAAAAAATGCATCACTGGTTCTAGCTTCTTTTAGTGCAGGAGTTGGCAAATTGGTCATCATGGTTGCAGAAATGACGACGACAGAACACAACCTGACATCACACATGCATGGTTAGAAGGGGAGGGTTTCTTCAGTCGCACTACATGCTTAATTTTTTATTATTATTCTTCACTTCAACTGGAATGTTATAGTCTTGCATACATATAATGTTAATTCACAGTTATTGACATACAACAATTCAATTCTTTATTCACCTTCAACATTGTTACAATTTATGGTTTTCGTCAATGCATATAATTTTAACAATACAACATAATGTATACAATGTGTACAAAAAATAACCTTAAGGTATAGTTGTCAAAGACAAATTAAACAATAGTTTATATGTTAAATACATCATTTATAGAAAAATGTTTTTTCCAGTAAAATATTTTAATTTTGTTTTCTAAATTTATGAGCCCTAAGATCCTCAAATCCTCTTACTTAATTTAGTATATAATTTTATACCTTGATGGTCAATAAATTTTAAATTTTTAGAGGTTCTTTGAGTTAAGAGATGGATATGTTCTATTGTTCTTATTTAGTAATCATGATACTCCCTGTGTGTTTTGAAGTCCTTAAATTATTGTGTATGAAGCACACAGTTTCTAATGTATACAGGTAGTGGTAATATATATATAATTTGGCAAAAAGTGACTGACTAGGAGTATTCTTTGTACATTAACAGAGCACATAAGTTTTCAACTGTCAAATTTAGATTTTTAAAATTTTCTGTTCTTCTATTAACTCACAACCTCATTTTTAATTCTGTTTGGCTGTTTTCATTTCATTTTCTTCAGCAGATGTTTTAGCTTAATTTACAACTTTATGGTGCTCCAGTTAATTTGCACACACAAGTCAAACATGAAATATTGTTTATTGGTGCCTACTTATGATTATGACCTTTAAGATTTTAGGTTTTACAAAATGAGTGTACTTTGTAATCCATTTCTTCACTAGACTGAAGATTTGTTGAATATTTATTTGTTTTACAATTTTCTATTAAAACATCTAATAATGTCCTACCTGTAACATGCTTGTGGCATTTGTGACAACGCTCGTAATTTTGTTTAACGTTTGACTTCCATTCAGAGCTTTGAGCACAACAGACATTTCACATTTTCACATGGAGCAGCAAAAATATTGTTCCTCCCACTCCTGTTAAATTAGAAGGTTCCTTTCTATTTTATGGTTTTAAAAGAGCTATATTGTGTTGATGCAGTGTGTTCTCAGGTTATTGTGAACCAGCTTTTATTCCTAGAAAGTAAACATTTTAGGTTAGTTTTTACCTTGGGTATAATTACCATAAGGCAGAGAAATAAAAAATAACATCCATTTATGACCAACACAGAGTTTCTCCAAACTATTTCTTTGTATCTTCAGCGTACAGTTTATCAACAAAATGTCATCCAATCCATACTTTTTACAAATGCTAGTTCATTACAACATAAAGCAGTCCTGGATGTTTATGATGAAGTATTTACAGTAGGCAGTTAATTATTTGTGATAATGGAGACCAGTACCGCAGATAAAGCAAAATAGCAGCTAATCCATACACTTTCATAGCCTGTTTGCATTAGTGAGGTATGTTTATTTATAGTTAGATAGTTACAGTGCAGAAATGACCATTTTACTCATCTTTGTGTAGAAGATCTCTCCATCAGGTATTCTGTTTAACAGGTGCTCATGGTTGATCTGTTTTGCATATCAAGAGCCTTCTTACATCTTGTAAAGAGTATTCTCTGTGTTCTACATATGCATAAGAAAGACACTAAGTTCTTTCAAATCTTTCTGAAAAAGTTTTTAATCATCTTTTGTTTTAAAGGACTTTTTTTTCTCATATTACACTTCTTTATTTACATACCAATAGTTTGTTGGACCACAAGAATAACTCTTATTAGAGGTAATATTGATCTGTTCATTAAAGAGCTGCTGAAAGACAGATGTACATTTTTCTAGTAACGTACAGCACATGATCTGGTTTTGTACAGTCAGTCCCAGACTATTTTTCATTGATCTCATTATCCATATTTATTGCAGCCTGGTGCAACTTTTAATGTGGAAACTGAAGTTACATGTTCTGAGTTAGGGATTCCTATTTGAGAGGTAGATGAATAGAGAGCAATAAAGTAGTGTAAAATTGGAAAGTTTAGTTGACAAGAAGTCCTTAGCAAATCACTGTCCACTGAAACACTTTGACAATCATAACACTAAGAAGTCACTTCAGAATTTAAAGTATATATGATGAACAGTTATTTGTAGCTCATTAATTATGCCTACATTTACAGCTGTCAACAAAATATATAATCACCCAATAATACCAAATTTTAAAAAAGAAAAAAATGAAAGAATGCAATGTTCCTGAGATTTCATGAAATTAGCATAAATTTTTCACGAATGTTTTCAGTGTTGGCCATATTTAATACTTTAATTACCATGTACTTCTTAATTTCTGCTGAGCGTGAGTATCTCGTCACCTACATTTTCACAAAAAGAAAAATGGTTTATGTAATGAACAGTCTTATCAGAATTTTATCTAGCTTGAAAACATTACATCATTATTCTTTGGATTAGGTTCAAGGTCATAACAACTGCTTTGAATATTCAACAGATAGCAGCTAACAGTTGAAAAAAGTGTTAAAAACAGATTATTCCTCTTCCAAAGTTAGTTGCATGGGTGGTGTGAGAATTAATTTGTAGAGAAATATTTGTAATGTTTACAGAAACTTCAGTACCATAGTTAAAATTCCAAAATTCATGACATTGTTTTAAGAAAAATTGATCAATGATCTTTGTGCTTATAGCAATGTATTATATAAAACTAATTCAGACTTAACTGCCACGACCAAGATTGTGCATTAAATCTTCTCATTTGATAGAATTTTTCAAGTCTGATTCAGTTTAATAAACAAAAATTGAAGCTAGTAGCATGAAGCACTACAAAATGATGATTCATACATAATTTATGTATTCATAATGATTGATTCAGTTTTCTAATTTACAGGGGTCATCATGTTGATTTTGCAGACTGAGCAAGCCTTTTTTTATATTGAAAATACATTG
Organism: Hymenopus coronatus; assembly: GCA_030762935.1. Taxonomy (NCBI): domain Eukaryota; kingdom Metazoa; phylum Arthropoda; class Insecta; order Mantodea; family Hymenopodidae; genus Hymenopus; species Hymenopus coronatus. Next base: position 19,675,555 of record CM060897.1, on the reverse strand, counting down.
AAAACAAAAATACATATCCCTCTGTGTTCTCTTCCAAAGGTTCCCTATTGAACAGGAAAAAAATTGTAAAGTTGAATCAACTGACTTTAGATCTGTCATCTACTCAATGATCAACTGCCTGGTACTATGCAAAATGCTGATTGAGGTATGTTGAGGCTGCAACTATTGACATACAAGATCACACTAAAGAGAAATTAAACAAATCAGCTGCTGTTATGTTTAATTTCTTTTCCAATAGTGATGAGAGGAAAGATAGAAAAGAAAACCCAAGGGATAAAAACTGCCCATCTTTACAACTTTTCTCATTTAATACACTTTCTAAATACTGATATGTGCAAGGAATTGTGTATTAGTGAATTTGTAAGTAATTTTTTTCTTGTCAGCCTTGGACCAATTCAAGAGAAAACTGAGAAATAGATATTTGTATTATCGCCACAAAAAATTGCGTATATCTGTTAGTATTATAAAGACCCCTTCTTGGTATCAACAAATGACCGCTGTGAAAGAACACTTATATCTGTTTAATAAAACTGATTATGAATGCAAGTCAGTCCACCTCCAAGATATGGGTCTACTGCCTCTTCCTTGTAATTTCAAACACTATAGCCCTAATCTTGAAGTTATCTGGATTTGGTTTCATGTGGGGTTTTCCCTCATCTTGAAATAAAAAATAAGTTGCAAGGCCTGTGAGTCAATTTGAGCATTCACTCTCCAGTGGGAGAGTCCAAGGAGATATCCCAAATTTAAGCTTGGAACAAATCTTTATTGAATTTCCTATTCTGTTTTATTTTGTGTATCATCAGAGTTCACTGGCTTTGGTGTAGGAAATAGCGTGAATAAAACAGTACTATAAACATCTAGAGTTCCATAGGCTAAAGTGATAGTCAAATCTTTCAAAAGCTGGTTGCTATATTATTGAAGTTCCTTTGTTTGTATGGCCAGGATTTGACAAATCCTTGTATGAGAAAAGTATAAGTATTTAAAACTGAAAGCAATGACAAGGAATATCTCAAAAACTGTCAACTCCATGAAAAAAAAATGTATATAACAGTGTGTTTTAATGAGTTCTACATTTTTTGTTCATAAGTTTTTGTTTATCTCTTATGGTTTACCAGTTATAATTCTGAAAAATTCATCCAGAATAAAGATGTCTTCAGAGGCTATTCCCAGAAAATTCAAGATATACATTTTATTTGTCATGTAAATATCTCTAATAGACAATATTTTAATCAAAATCATTAGAGCCATTTTGAGAAAATCAAAATTTTTGAAAGTTTTTTCATGTAAAGGGTACTTGGGGTAGGGGAATTTTCTTAAAAATCTTTGTATTACATCTTTGGAAGACACTGAACTTAAATACCAAGTTTGGTTATTTTTAGCTATGCTGCCCAAAGGCACATGGACATTTTTCTTATTTTTTTTTTCTTTTCTTTCTTTTTTTTTTTTTATTATTATTATTATTCAGGAGATCTCAAAATATAATCTCAGGTGAAATCTCAGTATTGAATTTTTGGCTGCAATACTATACCTTCTCTATTCACTATGTACATAGTATTTGTAGAGAAAGTAAAAAAGGAAGAAGGCAACTAAATACAGTGTTGTGATCATGACAGTACTGTCTGTGACCATTCTCAAGCTCGCTTGGTATGTGAGTCAGCTGGGCTGGTAAACATGGAAGTGACGTGCCGGTAACCGGAAGTCTTGGAATGCAAGAGCATGAGCTTCCAGTATGGAGCCAATTACCGGCATGTTGCTTCCTTGTTTACCAAGTCCTGCAGTCCCACTGGTAACATACCAAGGTGAAAGTGAGAACAGCTGCAGATGGCACTGTCACACTATCATTAAATAATGAGAAATCAGTAATACTAACATTAAAAACTAAAGTTTTAAACATGCTTTAACAAGCCCCCAGATAGTTCATTTGCATCAGCAATTATCTTGCTACAAATATCTGCTTGTAAACACAAAGCAATGGTATGACAATTTCTTAATAAGTTACAACTTTTCTCTCTCTTTGAATCCAAGCTATGCTTTATCAGGTGGGTTTGACAACCTTTAGAAATGGGTCATTCGTATTACCTGGCCATGAGCAAGGAATAATTCCCTGGGTAATTGATAGTATTTAAAATTTGAATTAAAATATAAGCCTAGAGTGAGGTTCACTAGAGAATCTATTGACAAAAACAATGATCAACGTATCTAAGGTGGGAGTTGAAAACTCTCAACATTATAAATTACACTGCTTCTGATATGTCAAACAGCTCTTGACAGTCTAATCATATCAGAATGACAAAGCCTATTCTTCTCTAATTGCCAAATTTTTTTTTCCATTTCCTATTAAAATATAATACAAATTTAGAGCACCAAAATCATATCAGTAATTTAACAGCAAGTTTAACACACTATTAAAGCTAAAATTTATCAATGAAATAGAATTTGCTTTAACTTTGTTTTAAATCAGTAAGAATGTATTAAAATTTATAGTTTGTGAAACTGGCCTTAAGTATGAGTTTTGTTCTTTTGTTCATCAGAAAGCCAAGTAGTTATTACAAAATATTTTCATTTGAGAAAAGAAATCAAACTTTTTCATTGAAGAAGGTAGTATTGGTAACACCAATAGTAAAGAGTCCTTCCCATGAGGTAATTAATTTAGTTCAAATTGTTGATGAAGTTTGCAGATACTATAAATTATAACAACAGCTATATAAACTCAAAAAAATCTATTATGTGACTCAAAGACAGAGTTTGATATTGAATATTTGTGGTTTAATGCCAGTTTACACATTAATATTTACATTATAAGGGGTGAATGATCCTTGATGCAAATGGTTTCATTGTGTTGGCCCAGTCAGGCTGTGTTGATGAAGCAGGCAACAGGAAGCCTTCAGTAAACATATTATGCTTTGTTACATAAATGATTTATAACATTTGTAACATAGACACTTAAGAAAAGTAAATTACATATATAAAGCATTGAACGATGCTTATGAAATTGCTCATTAATCTTTGCAATTCCCTCTGAGAAATGGCAACAATTTCTTGACGAATGTTGAAGTTAATCTCAAGCTTTATACACTTTCCCTTTTAATGCCCCTCACAGATAAAAATCACAGACGGACTATATGTGGTTTGTGCTCTTTTCTTGAAACACGTTAATTTCCTGTAATGCGAAGTTGGCTATATGTGCCATCGCAGAGTCCTGCTGAAAGATAGCGAAAACACATTCACCCTCAGTTAATTGGTCCTAAAAAGGTTGCAAATTTTTTGCATTGATTTCATTCACACTGGAGAATTGCATAGCAGAGGTGAAATATATAGGGTCTTTAAATTATAAGGCCTCTCGTGACCTCTCGCTACTGTAGACAATTGCCTGCAAAATTGTGCCAGTAGAGACAGACTAAAATCCTCACCTTATGGGGAATGCTGGAAATGCATTGACAAATGTTGAAACAGTCAGCATATCTTGTAAAAATGTTCTCGCTCACTTGCCTAAGCTTGGCAACAGGAATTGTGATTTCTCACATGAATTTATCATTAAGTTCCTATAATGATCATGGGTTAGCACAATATACTTTTTTGTTTAAAAAAACCCCATAAATAAAACTCGCAACTAGTTAGGCCGTAGGGTTGCAAATCAATACTTATCCTTCTATCATGAAGCATCTCTCTAATTTCATGAAACATTCTAATCCGTGTACATTACAAGAACTTAGTCATTGATAGCATCACAAGAAATCACAAGGATTCCTGCTGCAAAGCTTAGGTGAATGAGAAAAGTAATTTTTACAACATCTGTCACCTGTTTGAGAGCAGAAGGTCAATGTTTCCAGCATTTACTATAAGGTAAGGATTTTAGTATGCCTCTAGCGGCACAACTGTCCCAGCAACTCTTGGTTCTCTTGGTCAATGTTGAGAGGCTGCGAGAGGGGATACCTTAAAATTTAACAACCCTATACTTTCTGCAAACATAGCAACTGGCCAGTACCCTAGTTGCATCAAGCATTGTTCACCCAGTATTTCAGCATTGTATCATAGGTTTTGATTGTAATCATTGCATTCATACCTATAGATATGAAGCTATTTAATAATCAACATACAGCAACACATTCAAATTTACTGACAGGCAAGAAAGAAGTGTAACACTGGCAAAAATTTTAGTTAGTTGAAATGTTTTGTCATTTAGGCATATTGTTAGAATCTGTTTTCATGTGCACTTTGCATAAGAATGTAAAAACCTGGTTCTTATGTCACTTTGGAAGGCCCTATTCTTGCAATGTTAAATTAGCCAAAATCAGTGTAACATTTCTCTGAATGTCCTGTGAATAGAAATCTGAAATTTTTAAAGCATTAATATTGTGCTGTTGACCAAATTTTAAAAGTTTGTTCACAATAACCTGAAAACGGTAACCAAATAAAAAACTAGGGGAAGTCATACAGGCCACAAGATTTTGTTCACTAATAATTAAAATATGAGTGCATTTCTTGTTTTCATATCAATATTGTGCATTGAGACTTCATTTGCTTTTTCACTTATTTACCTCCAATTCAGCCTACATGATGAATGTTAGCCAACACATGATTTGAAAGAATTAGACTAAAGTGAGCTCTAGTGGCTGTTAGATTTCACGTCGCCTAGAAGAAGAGTCTAATATTCACAATATGCATCTAAATATCCTGTTCCCAGGGCCCATGAAGTTTCTCATCAATTGTGAATGCTCCCATTGAAATAGATGTATTTCAACTTTGTTGTTCTCATTCTGGTTACCAGGGGTTTTGAAATACAGGGTGTATATAAATGAATATCGGGGTTTTAACTCTTTATAATATTTATTACATTCAACTTACAGTTATGGATGATATGTTAAATGAAAAAGCAACTCAAACAGTTTTACCAAGAAGCTTGTAAATGTTCAATGTGACACGGTCACATCAAGTCTATAGCGGAGTTCTTCCCAAACGTTGATAAGTGTGTATTCAGTAATTGTAGCAACGGCTGCTTCAATCCGGTTTCTTAATTCAGGGAGGTCAGCTGGTAGTGGATGCACGTACACATAATCCTTGATGAAGCCCCAAAGGTAAAAATCGTATGGCGTTAGGTCAGGAGAACGTGGAGGCCATGCATAGAACTGAAGACAACACAATCCATAAAATCGTCATGAAACAACATGTCGTTTGCGAATTTGGCACGTAATCCATGGTCTGTCGGCTTTAGAGCCTGTAATAACTGTAAACGGTAAGGACGTAGCTGTAGGCGTTTTCTTACAACTTTCCAAACAGTCGACACAGGAACTTGTAATTCACGACTAGCCTTCCGGACTGATTTCTTTGGGCTACGAGTGAACGACTCTCTCACTCGCTCAACAGTCTCTTCACTTACTCCTGGTCGTCCCATGCTCTTCCCTTTACAAAGGCAGCCGGTATCTTTAAACTGATTATACCATCTACGAATGTTTTTATCACTAGGAGGATCACAACCAAACTTACTACGGAACGCACGTTGCACAGTAACTACAGATTCGGTCTTTGCAAACTGCAAAACACAAAACGCTTTCTGTTTACTAGTCACCATCTTTGCTACTACCACTGGCTAGCAGATTGCGGCAGAAACATTGCATGTACATGCGCACTTGTGTCAACAAACAAAACTATTTGAGTTGCTTTTTCATTTGACATATCATTTATAACTGTAAGTTGGATGTAATAAATATTATAAAGAGTTAAAACCCCGATATTCATTTATATATACCCTGTATTTTGATTTTATAATTAAATATATTACCTGTCTGAAGAATGAATGCAGACGGACGAGTGGAAGCTTGCATAAACACAAACAGATAAGCAGTATTATGTCATCACTCCCGGTGCATGCCCTGTATACCACAATATTGAAATGCAGAGTTGAGTCTCTTATAGTGGACAGGTTTGAATCAAGTCAAAATGCAAACATCACCTCGCATAGTCATACGCTCATAAACTAGAAAATTAATGTTCATTAGCCACAAAGAAACGGTAAGTTTAACCTGTTGTGGATCGTCTAATTTATTCCTATTTACGTAAACTGTGCTGATGTTTTGATGGTCAGACTGTACTGCAGTAATATTTCAGCCTTTTCTGACCGCTGTAAACCATGTCATGCTACACCAGCGACCTCCCATAACAACTGCTTTCTTTCATCAGACAGTTAGTATATCTTTTATTAACATGTTGTGTCAAGCCAAGTTTTTACCTGGCTAGAAGCCCGAGAAAATTTTGAAGTAACACGTCGCCAGGAAAGCTTTAGTTCTTATTTTATGTTATTGTTTCTTTATTTTTCAACTTTTTATGTTTTATAAACCTGTAAATAATTAATTTTTCTTGAAACATCTGTGTAAAAATCTCTGAAGTTTCCAGAGCATTCTTACTCCACATGTTGTCATCCTGCATCTACCAATTTCTTTTTGCACATTCTTCTGTGCTGGCTTGGCCTCTGCTCTACTTCTCTAAAGGCTGTTTTAGAGACCCTAATCATTTGTCTAATTCTGATAGTATATTCATTATATTATAGCCTATTAATATACCCATCAAGAGCTGCCCTTAAGAGATTTTGTACCCATGTAGCAATAATTTTAGTTTTGTGTTAAATAGACATAGTTAAAAATTGAGTGAAACACATAAATCATATATAATTTTAAAGCTGGAATATTGTAGATAAAGTTATAACAAAAAACAAAATTTCATGATTTTTCAAATTCTGGAATGCCTAAAGAGCATTTGGAAAGTCCTAGTCTGCTTTACAACATTGTTGTGGTATGTTAATCAAGCTTTATAAAGCTTGACTCCAACATTGTTGCACTTCACACTGAGTTTGCTTGCATTTTAATCTGACAGTTATATACCTATCAATTTATAAAATAAATGTTCAGGGAACTTGTTTTTAGCCTGGCAGTGTAGAAAACTGTACAATAGCACAGGAAATTGATGGTGCTTACTATTCATATACCTAAATGACAGAGCTTTGTGAGAATTACGTTTTTCATTTACCTGCTAAAGGATGGTATAGTGCAATGAAATTTGTGTACAGATTACATGCGATAGAAGCACAATTTAAGTTTTGGAATTTTGTTTCTTCAAAAAAAGAAAGATGGGGGTCTGTCATTAAAAAATTGAAAACAATAAAATAAATGCATTGTTATGAATTAAACCAGAATTAATTAATGGGAATATTAGAATTGAGTGGACTATCAGTGTTAGGTTTTATTCACCACATTTACTCTAGGAACTTATTTCATAAGTTCTTTGTAAGGTTAGTTGTCATCAATGGAAGTTGATTCTAACACTAGAAGTAAAAAAAAACTTATAGTATTTATTCGGGGGAATACTATATCAGGTGCATTTAAGTTTCACATTATCAGCTGCTATTGTAAACAACAACTTACAAAAACATGTTCCTGCAGTAAATGTGTTGAGTGAAACCTAGGAGTGTCATTCAATTCAGTCTTAAGTTCCCATTCATGTTGGTTTTGCTGTTTGTAAGTTCCATCAGAAGTTAAAACCAATGAGTTAAAAAAGAGAGAACTTCTGATCCTGTGTAGATGACAAATAAAAGCAATAAGATTAAGGGCCTCAACTATGAATGCCAGGTAAATGCAACATTTAAAATTATCCTATTGTTTGCATATTTATCTGCAAGTTACATTGAAATTTCATATAACTTGAGTAGTTTGGATGATGGTAGTGATCTATTCCACAAAATTTGTTGCAACTTTTCATGAGTTCTCTGGGTGTCTTGCAGAGCTTGATAACCCTAAAGAAAAAGGGTATGAAATTCAATATTAATAAGAGAATCCATCACCCCCAAACGTCTTTCAGTTGCTTAAATACTGGCCTTCTGATTCCAAGGTTGTGGGTTCAAACCCAACCCAGACCAATGGTTTTTAAGTGTGCTTAAAAGTGACAGCTCCATGTCAATTTATTTACCAGAACATACTCCAGCTCACATGCAGTACTGACAACTGTCAGCATCATTAGCTAACAAATAATAATAGTGACTACCCCTCAAAAATGTAAAGCTTACCTTCTAACCAACACATAGATCTTATATGTGACCACCTAAAAAGTTGCTGACCAAGAATGGTGAAGAAGAACCAAAACATATTTGAACAGCATTTTCAATTGTATAGCAGTTTCCTTATCTAAAGATTGTTTTCAATCATGCTTCAAAATCAGTATTTAAGTACATTCAGTTTATCCCTTCATTAATTTTAGAGAGGAACAAGTTTTATTTTTATTTTTGACAATCACCAAAACTGATTACATTTTTAGGCAGCTTCACAAGAAACTTATCTTGCTTAAAAAGTATAGCATTAAGATATTATTATCAATTAGTGAATGATCAAAATGGGCTCAGAGAATCTGATCACTAAATATATTTTTTTGCACAACTTTAGCTTTCTTACATTGCTCTCAGTGAAAATAGCTGAATGTTATTATTGGTCCTGTACCATATCTTGAATTTGAGTCTCTAGATAACAGACCATTAATACAACAGACTGTTTATTCAAAAGAAACAGTAAACTACTTAAAATGCAAAATTTAAGAGCAGTTTGCTATCATTATTTTCTGCGATGAGAAGTATTTCTGCATTTAATAGAGTGATGTAGGTTCTGCTAAAACTTTTAAATTTACATGTTATATAAATTACTGTAAAAGTGCTTTACTTGCTTTGGATCATATGCATATTAACATCCTGGTTATAGATGCTTAATCCTATTCATTACATATAGCCACTGCAGCTACCTTTAACTCTAACACTTTTCATAAATATTTTCTATCCTTCTCTGTTATTGCAACAATTCTCCACCAGTTCACTCGAATCTCATCGCTTCTCTCCGTAATTCTGTTTAATGTAGATATTCTGTCATGCAGTTGTATTGTGAATTTCCTTTTAGGGACAAAAATTCATGTCTAAGCCCCTTTAATTTTGAAATCTCTGTTATTATCCAAGGGAATCTTTCTTATATTGTAGATATATCAAATTACATCACACATTCAAAGAGTATTACCTTATTTACTGCAGCTTTAAAATCCTTGTGTGAAAGTATTGGTTGATAAGTCAAGTGTTTGTTTCTGTATAAGAATAAACAAATCCTTGGCTCTTGTCTATAAAGCTGCAAAAACAAATTGTGTGTTACCTTAATTATAGCAATGTATCTCTTTCCCCTACTTTCTCTGCTTCTATGGCATGAAGAGAATTCAACTCCATTGCCATTGACATAGCCTGACTGAGGTTTTCTCCAGCTTTTTCTATCCTAATAACTAGCAAATGCCAGGGAAGTACCCTAAACTTAAACTTTTTTTTTTCCCCATTTCATATATTAACGTGTCCACTGTATGTTATACCATCTGCAGTAAAAACAAGCATTAAATGACTATGTTTACTTGGTCTGCTTACCCTCCCCATATTTTTAGGACTGACACCCTCCCTAGGATTTACAAGCGGATGCCTAGGGGTCAGAAGTCTGTCAGGGAACCAACGACAGGAAATCACAGAGTGCAGAACCTGATACGAGTGGTCAGTCCATAGCACGAGTGTGAGGAAGTGGATGATAGGAAAGGTGATGATGTAGCAATTGGTGGAATGAATGGCAGGGGAAACCAGATGACCTGGAGAAAATCTGCCCAGATGCCCTTCATCCAGCACAAATCCCACATGTGGGTGCTTGGGATCAAACCTGGGCCTCCTAAATGGGAGGCGAGCGGTCTAACCACTCCTAAACATGACTAAAAAAATAAATAAAAGCAAAATGTCATTGCCTTTTTTCATTTATTTTGTTCTTTTAATATTTTACCATAGTTGAGATATATTCTTTTCTAACATACAGGGGGGATTATTTAACATATCCTTCAAAAAAAAAAGTAAAGTATTTATGCAGTTAACAAACAAAACAGGCTATAATGCAGTGAAAAATTCTAAGCACCATGTTTAAACATGAAAGTTTTTCTGTAATATGTTAATAACTACCATCAAATTAGGAATTAGCTTTGCTCTTGGGCAAATATACTGCTAGAAGAATGGTTTGTTTTATTCTAACAAGGGAAATGTCAAGCTCTTCATGTCATGACATAATATTACTGTGAGAGAAGTCAAAACATTTGCCTGTTTCAACTGGAGGGTCTCAATCTCAAAATTGGAATTATGCAGTAAGCCTTTTTGGTATCAATGGACATCCTTGATACCCTTTGAAGTGGAGTAGAGCTGTTAACAGTACACTGACCTGAAAAGTTAGGGAAGTTGTTTATAGTATGACAAAAATCAGGGATTTTGACATAAAGATGATGTAGCTGTGAATAATGTGAATTAATATTTTCCCAGAGTCAATCAGATGCTGGAGAAAGAAAAATTCAACATGAACTAAAATTATCTTTAGCTTATTGTTTATGTGTTAACTTCCAATTGCTTATACGTATAACTTGGAAGTGCCTTTTGCGCTAAAAATACTTTATACGTATATCTGTAGTTTCTGATGGTGTTTGTATAATTTTGTTTTTTGTATTGCTTATTGAGTTGTATATAATAATTTCTTAAAAATGAACATAAAATCAAGTGTTAAAGAAGAGCATTAGATGATTGTGGGCATGGTGGAGGTCGAAAAAAAACCCCACATGTATATGTATATTAAAGTTTGTGTTGTCAAAGGAAAGTTGACATGAAACTGGAGTATGATCACAATGGTATCCATGATTAGTCATTGTAAATTTCTTAACTGAATCAATGAAATGGATATACAAATTTCTGTGTAAACCTTCTTGTTTGGCTCACCCCCTCTGTTGCTCTCAATGGTGCCTTCAACCAAGCAGTTAGTAAAAATGTAGCAAAAATTGGCAGTTAAATTTGTGTATGAATTCTTTTTATGACAGATTACTTCTGTAATCAGAATCTTTATATGTTTCAGCATGAAGGGTTGTTTACTTTGCTTGTTAGAAGTATCTGAAAACAAAACCCTTCACTCTAAGGTATGAAAGAAGATAAACAAAATAATACCAATTGTAAACATTTTACTTAATCAGAGTAATAATCTCTGCATTGAAATGCTGCTTTCTAATACAAAAAAGAAATGTTTCTAGTTTACACTTGATTGAATATTATCTGTCCTAGAGATAAAATAACGAAAAAGGCTTTTAAATAATAAATAAAACAGACTATTATAAATAAAAAGTGAGATTTATGTACCCCTTTTATATGGATTAACTCAATCATATTTTTAGATATTTCTTTGCTAGCTCATGATAGGTATTCAAAGAATCATTTTTATAGACACCGTATATCATCTGTAGCTACTGTGATCAGTTTTCTTTGAGATGTTCATCAATAATATGAGTGAAGTATTTGTTAAATACAGTGATTTTTCTGTGCAAATTGACAATATTTTAAGTTTTTTTTTTTTTTTTTTTATGGTTAATGTTTGGAATCTTTTTGACAGGGTTACAACACCCCAATTTCAACATCAATGGCATCAGATCCCTACAGCATGTCCAACTACTATGGAACGTCTTTCCCCTATCAAGCATTTGGTGTAGGTGATGGAACATGGTCAAATGGCGGAGATCCCATGACATTCCTGGGAGGATATGGGGGACAAATGGGCCATGACTCGTATGGTATGGATGGAATGTTTGGTGGAGGCGGAGGAGGATTTGGAGCTTTTGGTCAACCTGCCGCAGCAGCAGCTGCAGCAAGCTTCAACTACTTTCATGGCAATGGCGACTATTCAACTTGGGGGAACTCTGCAGCTGCAATGTCAAGGAAACCTCATTATGAGGATTACTATCGTGGGGATGGAATGTATGGTGCTGCCACAGCGGCAGGAGTGGGGAGCTCGGCAAGTGGTGGAGTGGATGGGCTTAAAGCTGTGGAACAAGGAATGCAGGGATTGGGACTCTCAGATGTTGCTGGTGGAAATGGGGGAGTGAACCCAGGAGCGATAAAGGTAGTAGATGGCAAGGATCTGTCCAAGCAGCAGAACCAAAGTCAACAACAGGACGTTGGAGGTGGAGCAAAGGGTAGTGGAATGGATACTGGGGTAGGGGTAGGTGGAGGAATGGTGGCTGTTCAAGCAAATGTTGCACCGGCACCCTCTGCACCAAAGAAGATGACTTGGGCTTCGATAGCCAGCCAGCCAGCAAAGCCACAACCACAGGTGAGCTCCGGAGGCATGAAGAAGAAGGGACCGGGGATGCCTCCCCCACCCATGGTGCCTGGCAAACACAACATGGACATTGGAACGTGGGAGGGAAAGAATGGAGGTGCAAATTCAATTGCTGGCCCCAAACAGCCTGTTGGTCCGCCTCCAACAGCTAGACCAGCATGGGGAGGTCCAGTAAGAGGTGGTGGACCAAGAGGGGCAGGTGGTCCACCAGGAGGAGGAGCTGCGGCGTATCCTCCTGCTGGGGCACCACCGCATCACCATCCTGGGCATCACCCCGGGCAGGTAACCATTCTGACTGGACCTCACCATCCTCATCATCCAGGTCATCATCCACAAGGCAGTGGCACAGGGGCTCCTCCCCCACATCAGCACATGCAGCAGCATCCTCCCGGTGGACCTGGCCCACATCCCAGCAATGTAATGGTGCCTACACCTCTACCCTCTCATCCAGTGTTAGATGAACTGCGAGTTAAAAACAACTATAATCCACCAGACTTTGATTTATCTGCCAAGGGAGCACGATTCTTTGTTATCAAATCTTATTCTGAGGATGATATTCATCGATCCATCAAGTACGAAATATGGTGCTCGACAGAGCATGGCAACAAGCGGCTGGACCAGGCTTTCCGAGAACGAGAAACCAAAGGCGGTGGGGGACCTGTTTACCTATTCTTCTCTGTGAATGGTTCAGGACATTTCTGTGGGATGGCACAGATGGTGTCTCCAGTGGACTACCATGCATCTAGCTCGGTCTGGTCACAGGATAAGTGGAAGGGTCAATTCCGCGTTCGTTGGATCTATGTGAAGGACGTCCCAAATGTTCAACTTCGTCATATCCGGCTGGAAAATAATGAGAATAAACCGGTGACCAACTCCCGGGACACACAAGAAGTGCCGTTTGAGAAAGGGAAACAGGTTCTTAGGATCTTGCATGGCTATCGTCACTCCACTTCAATATTTGATGACTTTGTGCACTATGAAAAACGTCAAGAAGAAGAAGACAGCAGGAAGGTGGTTCCAGATGTGGGTGGTCCAGGGGGCGGTCGGGGAGGGGGTCCGCCCCAGCAAGGTCAGCAGTCAGGTTCTGGCAGTGGAGAACGAGGGGGAGGTCACCATGGTGCAGGGATGCCACCACAACAGAAGGTAAGATTCATATTTATTATGTAAGAAACACTTTTGTGTCTCTTTTTTATTGTAGCTTTTAGTTAAAATAAGCTGGAAGTTTACAAGACCAGAAAGTTCTAATATGCTTGTGTTTGTTATGTGCTTTAGTACATTGCCAAACAAGACATTGAAGTTTACAACATCTGTTTGAGATTTATGTTTTAGCATATGTAGTTATTCTTTTAATCTTAAGAAGTTGCATGTAAGCAGGAGTGATTAAACTCTTAGTGCTGTTAGCAATTCAAGTTATTTATATATCATACTGCATTCAACTTGAATTGATGATGCTCAAGATTACAATCTGCTTGATAATAAAAGGAAAAGTTATAGGCTGTATTTGTGTACAATGTCTTTAACATTTTGTGCTAGTTTTGGAGATGGATATCCATAGATGCCATTTGATCATGAAAAGAAGGTGACCAAGAGGAATTTGGTGCATAAACCTTTTTTGCCCTGGCAATAAAGTTCTTGCATCCTTGCATTGATATAATAAACATCATTGTCATAGTTCATGTGCTAGCAATGAGAAACCGGAAGTGCATAATAGCTCCCATAGCAGTTGGATGCGGCATCATGGGTGACTCACAGACACACACACACACACAAACATACATTTTGAGGTTAACAAATAGACAAAATATGCAGTAAATCTCCTCTTGTATCTTACATCCTGTTCACTTTCTTTTCTTGATCAGGCCGTATATAAGGCATGATTTGAGAAGCATGTGTGCTTCTTGATGGAGTTTTGATGAGCCACACTCGTTTATACGCGCTTTAATTTTTTACATGTTGGGAAACATTTAGATGTTTTAAAGGATATTTGTTATTATCAGCAGCTGGGTGACTCAAAAATGCATGTAAATAAGCATGACTCGTCAAAACCCCCATCTTAAAGAATACTTCTGTTAATAATAAAGCTTCTGTTTTAATCTTTAATATGTTCTCTTTTTTTATATCCTGAACTGTTCTATCTCAATTTTATCTGTATGAACTTTCTGTATCCTTAATTTGAAAAGGTAACACGTTCAAGAGAGTTTCAGGAAGGAATATTGGTGCTGATTTGTATCAGAATTACTGTACAAAAGTAGTACACAATACATATTTGTGACAGGATTGAACACTTATTTGTTAGTGAATGTAGTTAGGAGGCATTTATTACAAAGCCAATGGTAGTTAAAAAGCCACAACATGTTGAAATATATACAAATACTGGAGCTAGTTCAAAAATATAAAAATAAGTTTTGATTGTCTTTCAAGAAAAAGGCCCTTTTAACACAGCTGTATACCTAAGAGTGCACATTTTTTGAATTAATGTACAAAATCTTAAGTGATGGGCAGCCAACAAACGTGGTATTCAAATGTGGTGAATAGAATTCATATTATAAAAGTTATAAGCAATTTGTCGTTGTCTTGTATGTTTACTAAGTGATCATACAAAATATTTCTTGCGGTGTATAAACCATACATATTGGTAATGGTGCACTCTGCTCAATGTTAACCCTTAATTGCGTGAATTATTTTGCTACATATGCCATTCTTGCTCTAATCCACCAATGGTGTATATATATTCCTTTCACCGGCATCACAACTGAAGCAACTTGAATAGCTGTGATCGTTAGTATAACACAAAGTGGGCTGGCCATCCATTCAAAACTTAACATTGCTTGTTCGAGTCCCAGTGACTGCCGTCAAATGTGCTTGTGATAAAGGATGGGGAGGGCCCAAGTAAACTAACTGGCGTGTTGGCAAGCTTGGATGCTGATGGGATTACATTTGACTGCGGTTGCATGGCTTTTGCGTCTTTTTATTTTAAAAAAAGCACTACAGTTTTTTTGCAAAAATACTAATGTTTTTACAATACAGTACAGCTATAACTAACTTATTGTTGAAGGCTAGCATAATACAAAATTAGAAAAAAAAGTCCTCTGAAAATTGCAAAAACTTTGATTAATCATTTTTGTTGCATATATGCAACACCATGCAATGAAGAGTTCAGGGCATATAAAATGTAGGGGCGTGTCAACATTGATATACCTTGAAAAGTTTCCAAAACCAGGACAAGAACTGGATATTCAACTCTCCAGGTCAATGCTCAAACCACTTGAGCTACCATTACAAAGAGGATATTTGCAACATAGTTATATCTCTAACATTTGAAATTGCCTTAAAGGTTTAGCAGTATACTTACAGATGAGAAGGTTTAAGGCATGTATGGGTTACTTGTGATGATAGCTCAAGTAATAAGAGATTGACATGTAGAATCCATGGTTTTGAGTCCCTATCATCATAGCTTCACCCCTATGTAAAAGTAAAACCTTGCTTATTAGGGAAGATAGAAAAATGAATGGGGTGTATTATATAAGTTGTGCTAAATATTTGTGAAATGGAAGAAAAGCATGCATTTACATTCTGAGGATAATTGTTTGCTTTTAACATCCAGGGATTCATTTGTCACAATTACATAATTAAATATGGCCAAATGTATACTTAGTTGTGTAATTGCATACAAGAGGTATTGTAAAACTTGTTTGATTCAATTAGAGGATTATTTAGCTTTAGTTTTGCAATGCTTGAACCAGGATATTGATGGTCTGGAGCACACACAAAGGAGGTTTGGGGAAAGCCACTGTGAAGAGAGTGGTAATATCTCTTTCATTGTCTCTCTCTTTGCACCTTAACTTCTCTCTAAAAGAGCATTTCACAAACTATCATATCAATAAAGATGATCTAATTAAGTTATTAGTAACATATTTCTGAGCAAGTACACAAATGCTTAGACTAATTAAGCAATTAAATTTTGATACAACAAAAATGGCATAGAACACTACTAAGCCACCATGGCATGTAATTAATTAAGAGTAATGACTACTATGCACATATGTTTTCTTGAGCACTGGTTTTACTAGGGAAAAGGAGATAATTTGCATATCATTCTGTGGTGTTGTCAACCAATTATGGTGAAAAAGGTTATCTAATTTACTGAAGTACCTGAATTATTAAACAATACAAAAAATAAAGTAAGAGCTGACGCTTTACTGACGACATATTAACTCTATTAACTCTAAATGTTCTTGGGCTTCTAGCCAGGTAAGTAAATGGATTGACTCCAACGTTTCAAAGATGTGCATCATCTTTGTCTTTAGATAATTTAGCTCTAAGGGTACCTGTTGTCTTTCCTTGCATTTGTAGATCGAACAGAATGCACTATTGCCACATACATCACTGAACACCAAAGAACCATCAAGCTTATGCAACACGAAAAATCTGGACTGGCTGTACATTGTAGTGAAAGCAACCACAGGGCCAGTTTTACCAACACCAGGATAGTGGTGAAGTGTTCGTGCTTCTGGGAAATAAGAGTAAAAGAGGCCTTAGCCATCTCATCTGAAGTAAATAAAGGAAGGCGTTTAATAAGTAAATAAATTTATAAATGTAAAAAGAAGCTAGTAACAGTGAAGAATAACACAAATATTAATATAAAAATAATAGTTGCAACAAATCTTCACTTATCTTTTGGAATCAAGCAAGGATTCCCAAAGATAAGTAAAGATTTGTTGCAACTATTATTTTTATATTAATAAGTAAATAAATTAATTAAATAATCTTAATCATGATTCAGGCCTACAACAAAATACAGCATGGACATTGATGATAAAGAGCCTTAACACCTAATTCTCAACTGCCGTCACCCAGAATTTAGAAAATTTCATTATACTCTTATGCAACAGATTGTGCTTAAAAACATGTGTGCTATAAAATGTTTTCAAACAGGTCCATGCTCAAGTTAAAAACATTAGGCATATATTCGCCATATACAGTTTTCTACAAGGTCTGTGTCCATTACTCTTGCCATGTCATATTAAATATCAGTTGCTTCATGGCGAACCAATCAGATACTAGCTTCACTCGAACACTATAAATACATGAATGCAAACTTTCAAGTCATCAGTTTACCCTGAAGACGAAGACTATGCACATTTTTGAAACGAAGTCAGTCCATGTACTTCCTAGCTAGAAGCCTGAGAAAATTTAGAGAATCACAGTACATGTGCATATGCTGAACTTTGGGATCTACAGACAAAATGAAACCTTAGCATTGAAGCCACTCTATGTCAGGATGTGTAGCATAATTTATGTTGCCTGAATGTTGTTCCCTTGCTCTTCTTCCTACTGATTGAAGACTAGGAGCCAAGCACCCAAGAAAACCTGCAGACATAGTAACTGAAATTTATTGATGCCAGGTCACATGACTCAGACCAATGCTACTGCACAATCTGCAATCGTATGCCTTTGTGTGTGCTCCCAGCTCCTAGTATGTAAGATACAATAAATTAATACAATTGTGAAGTATCTTATTCATATTATATCTTCATAAAATTTCATTTAATTTGACATAATCAACTTAGATGCATAAAGTGAATAAATAATATGAAAATGAAGTAGATCACAGTTGCAAAGTTGCACCTAACTTACAATCATTTACTAATAAGGGGTCATTATTACATGAATGTTACAAATTGAGTGTTGGGATTTTTCTTGTGAAAATAGATCAAAAATACAAATAAGCATAAGCTTTCTCTCCCATAGCGGAAGAACAAAATAATTTTACAAATTAGAATGATTCATTAATAATCTTCAAGCCCATGTATATGTCAGTATTTAAACAATATTAGCCCTTTTAGTGCCAGCCCGAATAGCAAATTACTGTCTGAAAAGTGCCAAGTAATTTTAGAGAACAATGCAGGGTATTAAATTATTGGCAATAAAATGAATACAAAATCACATAGAGAGCTGAATCTTTTTTATTTTTTTAGCAAACTCTTTTGTCTACTGTATAATATGCATTATATGGCTGAGAAGTCTCAATATTTTTAAAAAATTAAAAACAAAGGAAAATTTTGAAAATAAAATTAAAAGTCCCAAAATAATCAACTGGAGAGAAAAAAAAAATATCACCAAAAAAACAAACACACACTCGCGCACACACACACACACACACACACACACACACACACACACACACACACACACACACACAATACCACTATTAATGAAAATGGCATAAATCAATAGGATACAAATATAACGTAGATAATTGTACAATTTAACACTTGTGTTGTTGCATAGCTGAATGGTTGATTCTCATTGCATGCATCGTCTGGTTACACCTCCGTAAATCCATTTTGATAAGTATACCGATTATTTGCATGCTTACAAGAGCCATTGTTATTGGATTCATTTTCATACCTGAAGCTAGAATATACATAAAAAATCTTCCTCTCTTACGTCAGTATCAGAAATGCTTTCATCGAGGTCTGAAAATTCAAAATCGCTCGCTTGCTTCTAATAATTTGCAAACTGCAGCTCTTATTTTTGCTTCAGTTCATAACCTTTGGCTAGATGATGCCATGTTTCAACCAACATAAACAAACGCTGGCTAGAGAAATTAAGTTTGGAGTTAATTTAACGCTTTGGAGTGTAAACCTTTCTCTATGGCTATGATGTAGAAAGTACACAGACTTTCCTTGGCAAGAGTTAAAACATGTGAAAATGGCATCACAATTAGATCGTAATTGGTAATTCTCACAGAATTTTCTGATCACAATTAAATTGTGATTGGCACTAAAAGGGTTAAACTAGAGGTTTTATAAAACTGATTAATTTTTATCTCTTTGGTGGTAAAAAATGAAGCATCTATGACTAATTTTATCTTCACTAAATGAATTTCATAGTTGCAAGTTATCATTATTGGGGTCCTGGACACATGCTTATAGCATTAATTGTGGGCTAAGGTTCATTCTCAGCACCTGGCATACTACCAGACAGCTGATAAAACAGGCTTAAAGTCAGCCATTACAATTTAGAACTTCATATTTTTCTGTTGAATAGGAACCTTGTGGAAAAGAAAACCAAGATTTTTATTTCACTGTATTTTCACTACAAAAATTGCATTATCAGTGTGACAATGAGCACTTGTAAGTAAATATTGTGCAGGTAGTGGAAGCATTCAAAAGTGTAAAAAGTAAATTAAAGTATGAAGGGTGTTAAAAGTCCAACAAATTCAAAGCTTCATATTGTAGTGTTCAAAGCTAATTTAACTCCACAGGCAAATGTATCATTAACATGTTGCAAAGGAGTCTTCTCAAATTGGCTATTTCAAAATCCGTGTTCTTTACAAAATAGGCCAGCTGTTGGTTCATAGCCCCTTAAATTAAAGCACATAGATTTCTCTTATGTATTATAACTACAAACTTTCATCGTAGAAGATACTGGAAATAAAGCCCTTGAGCCACCACACCTCTCTCATACCTTTTATGAAAATTTGCATTCACATATTTAAGCCAAAAAAAAAAAATCTTCCATAAAAGTTTGATGTGTTTCATTCATATCACTGTCAACGTATTTTACAACAAATTATTCTTAGAAAAGCTTATTCTTCTCTCTACTTCATGGTAATCAAAATAAATATTAGCAGAAATGGTTTTATTATTTGTACCTTCTAATTAGGGAATATATTAGGCTAAAGCAATAGTCAAATCTTATACAACCCTTTCCGGCCCAGTGGTTTCGCTTTGAAACCACGTTTTCAATGCACTTGGTCAAGCAGCCCACTGGCTTTGGATTGAAACAGCAGTATATACCATTAGCACAAGTCCTCTAGCGTAGGAATGCAGTACTGGATGCAACAACTGAGCAGCGTGAAGAGCGCCAGTACTATTTTAGTGTGGCAGTGTGTTGGATGCAGAGGAGTTTACGCACGCTTTATTATTATCTACTATTATGGTGAATTCAATACAGTTTATTGGAAGACAAGGTAATATATTATTTGTCTTTAACCTATTAAGGATGATATAAGTCTTATAAGATTACATTTATAATATACAGCAAATATTTTTTAAATAAATTGATGGTTTCATATGAAACCACTGGGAAATACAGGTTTGTTGTTTAAAGTTCAGACCAGGAGACAGGGTTGCATCGGCAACATATTAATAATAACCTTGTAATATTAAATGATGTCGTCAAAACATCATATCTCTAATATATTCCTTGCTCCTTCAGGATCTTTCTGGATAGCACAATCACCAGAATTTATGTGATTTTAGCTAGTAAAATAGTTGACACCCTGGTCTAAAGTTTAACCAGTTTGTTTTGCAATATTTCCTATCACATTTCTTTATCTTTGCAGAAGTTCATTATGGAAGAAAGGCGCTCCACAATTGGATCCAGAGTTTTTAGAGCTAGTGAGCTCAACACAGAAATGCTTATGGACATCCTTGCAGAAATTCTGAGTGATCCTGAATCAGAAGTTTCAGAGGATGATCCAGAATCCGACAATGAAGTAATGTTGGAAACTCAGGTGGATGATATCAGTTTCCTTGAGGCTAATGAAAATATGTGCGGGACATTAGTGAACACAGATGAAGCTGGGTGTACTGAATTGGAAGTTCTTGTTAACATTAACACTAATGAGGTGCCAAATTGAGACTACAGATTACATGGGAAAAGGAGGTACTTTCACATGCAGTGGTAGAATTTTCGCAGCAAACTGGCCCAAGCATTCCTTTTGAAGAATTGTCACCAATTGAAATTTTTGGATGCTTATTTGGTAATGAACTAATAGAATACTTGGTATTTGAGACCAATTTGTATGCTGTTGTTGGTATTGGATTAATTGTTTTTTCACACGAGCCGTGTGTAGGACAGGAGTTGGATAGGTAGAGTCAGACTGAAAAAATTCAATGCCTCAGCCGGGATTTGAACCATAAATCTCCCGATCTCTAGCAGGTTGCTCTGCCACTGAGCTACCATGGCAACATGCTGGCATAGCACTGAACTTCTCAACTGACTCGCATGTTTCCTGGTAGTCCACAAGATGTTCCGGGAAACATGCAAGTCAGTTGAGAAGTTCAGTGCTATGCTAGAATGTTGCCATGGTAGCTCAGTGGCAGAGCAACCTGCTAGAGATTGGGAGATCCATGGTACAAATCCCAGCTGTGGCATTGAATTTTTCCGTCTGACTCTATCTATCCAATTTGTATCCTACCCAAAGGCTTGGAGGTTCCACAGCATTCATACCAACCCATGCAGAAGAATTGAAGCAATTTCTTGGTATCAATCTGTTGATGGGAATAAAGAAATATCTGTCATATAGGGACTATTGGTCATCAGATCCAGCTCTTTGAGATACATATATATCATATATCATGTCAAGAAATAGGTTTTCATGGTTACTGGGTCACATATACCTGAATAACAACAATGTGCAACCCAAAAAAGGAGAAACAGATAATGATAAACCATATAAGATTCGTCCATTGTTAGACTATCTAAGCAGAACCTATATGGAAACCTACAAACCAGCAAAGATGAATCAATGTGGATGAATCAATGATAAGATTCAGGAGCCATGATTCAATACATGCCTCAAAAGCCCATAAAACGAAGGTATAAAGTTTGGGTGCTAGCAAACGAGAATGGATTTGTTTCAAAATTCCAAATAGACACTAGAAAAGTTGGACAAGCTGTTGAGAAGAGCTTAGGATCAAGAGTAGTGGAAGATTTATGTTCAGAGCTTACAGGAAAATATCAGCTGTACTTGGACAATTATTTTACATCTGTAAGTCTCATGGTGGAGCTAAGAGCACTTGGTGTGTATGCATGTGGTACTGTGAGAAAAGGAAGAGTTGGTTTTCCCAAAGACTGTGATAACAGCAACAGTATGTCATGGGGAGAGTTTGTTTCGTTGCAGCAAACAAGGCCTTCAGGCAATGGTATGGAAGGATCGAAAAGCAATTCAGTTCCTTTCTGACTTCCATGAAATTACTGACATATCTATGACAAACATGGAGATGCAAAGATGGATTTGGTGTAGAAATTACATGCCCTGCAATTGTAAAAGATTACAATGCAAAGATGGGATTTGTGGACAAAGCCGATATCTAAAATCAATCTACAAGATTGACAGAGAATGCAAGAAATGGTGGCATAGAATTTTTTGGCATTTCCTTGATGTTCCACTGTAAATACCTTTGTCATCTACAAAGAGGTGTTGAATCAAGCACCTCTTACACTGAAGCATTTTCGACTCTCAAATAATTGCTGATCTAATTGGATCAAAAACATCAACTCTTACCCGGAGGAGGGTAGCATCCGAACCAACAGATTCAAGCTGTATGTTGCACTTGAAAAAAGGTTTGATAAAGCATCTCATATGCCAGAAAAGGGACCATCCCATAGATGAGGAGTCTGCAGTACAGCCAAAGAACCCCATTGTACCACATCTATGTGCAAAACATGCAATGTAGGGCTTTGTTTAACAAAAATGAAGAACTGTTGCACAGTTTCATCAGAAGCTGTAACATTGTACTTTGTTGTTAAAACCCAGTGGTTTCAATATAAAACCACACAAAAATTCAACAATGAAACAATTTTTTTTTGTTTCTTATTTAAAATGTTGAACATTAAATGTAGTTTTTAAATGATATTGCAAATTTTTACTCGTGTTTCCACTTCTTGGGCCTGAAAGGGATAAACTGTTGCATAGTGATGACATTGAAATATCCTTCTCTTTGCATGAACAAGCTCAAAAAAGATTAATGACTTCCCATTTGAGAAAAGTCCATATTTTAATATTTTAAAACTCAATAACAAGAAATATCTCAGAAATGGTTAATTTCATGAAAGAAACATACATGACATTTTTTGTGTAGTAAGATTTTGTCTATCTCTTACAGTTTACTGGTTATGCAAAAGTAATTCAGAATGAAGAGGGCTTCAGAGGCTATTCCAAGAAAATTTCAGACATATATTGTAATTACCATGTAAATATGTTTAATATATCACATTTTAATTGAAATTGTTAAGAGCCATTGTTTAGAAAATTGAATATTTTAAAAAATGTTCCTTCCCTACCTACTATATACTTTATATATGGTAAAATAAAAAAAATCAAATGAAGGTCAATAGAGCAACCATTAATATTATCCTATGCCCAAAGCAGAAATTAATCCTACTCACGACCGCTTGGTTATGACTTCCTGAACTACAGTTATCTTAATGGTTTTCATTTTAAAAGTTAATGGTATTAGCTGATGTTTGCAAAATCCCTGAGTCCACTACAAGTTTTCTCAGATATTTCTTGAATTTCATGCCAGTGTGAATTTCTCCTCTGTAACACTGCAGGTCACTTTTGATTTCCTATTAAGAATATATCCCATTTTCTAAATCTGTTCACAATATTACTCTTTCTCTGTCAGGCACGTAAAGAAGTAATCAGTGTGTAAATCACTGTCTCACTTCTTGACAAAAACTTTGTTGTCACTTAAGAATGATACATGAAGATTCTGTGTGCTAAGTATACAAACTTTTTCGTATTGTTATAGCACTAACACACTAGAACACTGGAATCATAATCCCACAAAGTATCAACCTCTGTGCAGCATAGATTTTGGGTCAACTGATTAATTGGCACAGAGAGAAGGGCAAAATGAATAGAGTTCTCAAAGGTGTGCATTTTACTGTTTGTTTCATATAGTATCAAATAAGATTAGGTCGTTTCTTTGAGCCCAACTCATTCAAAAAGCAGTAATGAATATACTGATCTGTGGTAAAGCTTCTAGTTCATATGTCTTCTTGTGATAGATGAGTATTTATTTGTTCAAGAGTTCATAACATGGCATTGTTGTCAAGCATGTTACTTCACGGCATCAGAACATATTAAAATATATTCCAAAATGTAATAAAAGTTTTATCTGCAGTTTCATTCAGAATTTCCTTGAGAGGAGAAAAACAACTAAAGATTTATATGTATAAACATTTAGTTAAATATACATTACAAATATAATGCAATAGATTAAAAGATGATTATTCCTTAAACCCCAGAAAGCGCACAACCAATTAATGTAAATTATGCCACTATCTGTCTGTAACACAAATTGAAGTTAATTGACTCAAAAGCTGTTGGCATATGTGCTTTGGGGGAAGGGGTTATCCTGGGAGTGTGTCTAATCTGTGGGTAGAAGGAAGATGAAGTTAAATACCAAGTTGAGCTATACTGTACACCCGTGCGCACACGCGCGCACACACATGCACACACCCACTCTGAAAAGAGTTTTTTGCACTCAGGTGCCCTCAAAACATATATATTTCTGGTGAAATCTCATCATAAAATTTATGGACGGAATACAATACCTTCTCTATGCACTTTGTACATAGTACGTGTAGAGAAAGTAAAAAGGTATCATTTTTTATTAGAATAAGACTGAATATCACTAACTTTTTTGCCTGCTTCTGGAATGCTTGTTGTGCTTTGTATGCCAAAATAAATGTTTTTTTAAAATTACTTATTTCTCAATTTACCCTATTTGTTTTACATCATTTACTAGGTGATAAGTGCTACGACATTTGTGAACATTATAACTGTTTGCCTTGGTTTTGAGTTCAGATTCAGAATCCTCTGTATGTTATTTTCATTATGTGCAAGAAATATGTTTTTTATGACAATCAAATAATCTGATAATTGACTTGTAAACCTCAATTTTTTCTTTGATAAAGGTATTTTATACTTTTATTTTCTCTATCAAGAACTATGTACAGGCATAGTAGGTATTGTTCTACCAAAACTTTGATTTCACCAGAAATACATGTTTTGATGTCCCGTGAATCCAGAAATGTCTTTTTAGAAGAAGGTTAGTGTTTGTATCTGTGGATATCATACCTTAAAAACAAAAAGTTGGTAAAATACCAAACTTGGTAGAATATTTTTGAGTTGGATTTGTAACACTTTAAGTATCAATCATATACTGTTTGCCAGACTGGCTTTGAAGCTATGTGGGCTTCATTGTCAATGAAAATTTTGACTTTAGTCTAGTGTATTCCCTTAAGTGCCTTCTACTTATAAGGAACTAAGTAATAAGACCATTTCTGCTAATTTTATCTTGATTAGCATGAAATGGATAGAAGAATAAGCTTTTGTAAAAATAGCTGATTACAGAATAGGAAGAGAAAGTCATGTAAATGGAACACATCAGATATTTAATTAATGGCACAAAAAATAAATTTGCCTAAGGATACCATTAAAATATGTCTATTGTCCGAGTATATTTGTGGAGTCAGTTTTTGCACTATTGTCACTTTTTTATTTGAGGGACTAGTTTCAAAAGCCATTGCTTTCATTTTCAACCTCAGGGTTCCAACTGCAGGTAGCTACAACCAACAACAGCATTTGGGTCCCTGAGGTTGAAAATGAAAGAACTGGGTTTCAAAACTAGTCCCTCATAATTAAAAAGTGTAAGTAATATAGTGTTAGAAATTAAATCCACATGTAACTAAACACATTATGCAAATGCTAAAAGGTTCCACTTCCCTGTTCATGTTAAATTCCAGGGTAGAGTCTTAAGGCCTATTCACATAGAAAAGTTAAAGCAAATGCAACACAAACACTTATGTTAATAAATCTGTCATTCACAATGATTTTCATTATCACTATTGCCAGGCACCTGACACCAAGCCTTGCAATCTCCATTTTTACTTTCTGTACATAGTACGTGATACATAGATTGATAAGGTATTTCACTCCACCCAAAAGTTTGATACCAGAGTTTCACCAGAAGTACATATTTTAGGGTCTCATTATAAAAAAAAACATTTTTACTTTCTTTACATGTACTATGAACATAGTGTATAGAGTAGGTATTGCATTCCACCCAAAAATTCTATACCAATAATTCCCCAGAAATATATGTTTTTAAGACTTCTTATTCAAAAAAAAAAGCAATTTTAGAAAAAGGTCTTGTGTTGGTGAAACAGCATAGCTCAAAAACGAAAAGACCGTTAAATACAAAGTGTATTTAGATTTAATACCTTCCAAGGATGCAATACAGGGATTTTCAAGAGAATCCCCCACACCAAACTACCCTTTACTTGCAAAAATTTTTGAAAATTTTGATTTTCTCAAAAAATGGCTCTTGAATATTAAATAATTATTTCTTGAATTTTCTGGGAATAGCTTCTGAACACCTCTTTATTATGGATGGATTTTGCATAATTGGCAAGGAGTTAGACAAAAACTTACTGCACAAAAAGTATAGATCTCGTTAAAACACATGATTTATGTGCCATATGTTTTTTTTTTTTTTTTGTTTTTTTTTTTTGTGAAGTTGATCATTATGAGATATTTCTTGTTATTGGTTTCATCTTTAAAATACTTATACTTTTTTCATATGGGACTTTATCAACTCTTGGCCTTACAAGGAATTTCAATCACAAAGCAAGGAACTTGTTAAAAATTTGACTATCACTTCAGCCAATGTACTCTTTATTTTCACCCTATTTAAAAGGAAAAAATGTAGTAAGAACATTCTGCTAACGTTTATGTTGATTAGCATAAAGTAGATAGAAGAATAATGTTTTTAACAAAACTTTGTTACAGAGATGTAGAAAGTCATCTGAGCACATCAGATTTTTAGAAAAATATCTCTGTATTTATATATCTATGAATACGATAACTCAAAAACTAAAAGTCTGTAAAATACCAAACTTTAGTATCTTGCAAGGATGTGATGTGATTTTGAGAAAAATCTCCCCACTCCAAACTACCTTTGCATGGAAAAAATTTCAAAAATTTTGATTTGCTCAAAAAGGCCGTACAATTCTGATTAAAATACTGTATATTAAAGATATTTACATGTCAAATAAAATTTACATTTTAAATTTTCAAAAATATTCTGGATGAATGTTGTTAAATTTTGCATAACTGGTGAACGTAAGAGGTAGACAAGCTTACTGCACAAAACATGTAGATCTTGTTAAAACACACAATTTGTCACATACATTTTTTGTTGTGTGTGTGTTTTTTATTTTGATTTCTATATATTTTCCTTGTGGAGTTGACCATTTCCAAGATGTTCCTTCTTATTGGTTTTTAGTTTTAATATACGTAAACTTTTCTCATATGGGAATTAGTAAACCCCTGGCCATGCAAAGAAATGGTTTTCAACACAAGGCAACCAGTTTTTAAAGGAATTAGCTATCGCTTTAGTGTAGTGTTTTCCCTTACTTCCTTCCTACTTACAAGGAAGCAAGTAATAAAGACAATTTCTGCTAATGTTTATCTGGATTAGCATGAAGTAGATAGAAGAAACAGCATTTTAACAATAATTTGTTACAGAGATGTAGAGAAAGTCAAATGAATGGAACACATCAGATTTTTTCATGTTAATGGTCCAAGAGTGGGAGGGTGACAGGGAGGGGCACTATCACACAGCACAAAAACAGAAAAGAGGAGAAAAGGAGCTATTTGATGAGAAGTCAAGCTCCCTCCAAAATGAGAATTGCACTTGCTGTAGACAAAGAGAAGGGAATTTACCAAAGTAAATAACTCATGAATGCTCTAATGGTTCCTAACTGAACATTCATCATGATGATGGATATCAATTTTGATTAGAATGTTTAATGGAACAGAGTAATACAAAGGTGCAGTTGTTACAGCAGATATAGTTTAATTATTTTACTTAAATGTAATCATTGCTTATGGAAAGTGCATAAATTCTACAAAGATAATTTATTAATACAAAATATTTGGAAACAAAGCACAAATGAACTAAAATCCAAAAGTAGGTTTTAATTATTATTACCTTGGTTTATCAATGTTGTGTGCAACTTTGTAGATTATATTTCCTTTTATGTATGGAAACATAATATAGTACAATTATAAGTTGATGAAATTTGTAACAACATAAAATAATTTGAAGCCCACCTGTAGTGTGGTGGAAGCGTGTCTGTCTCACATTCAACATGTCACGAGTTTGAATCTCGCTTAGGGTGAGTTGCCCAGATAAGGTTTTTTTTGGGATTTTCCTTTATTCTGAGAAGATGAATGTTGAATAACTTTAAGCCCCATGGACTCCTAGATCGTTTGAGCATCATTTCACCATTTTCATTTATCGCCCGATATGACCATCTATGTTAAAGGATGTTAAGCGCTACAAAAAACATTTCATTGCTGCTGTATCATTGTTAATCTTTTCAGCCTCAATTTTAATTGCTTTTAAACTTCAATTGTCATATTTTGATGCTAACATTATGTTGGCATTATATATGGTAAGGCAGATCTTGTGGTCATTATATACATTTATATCATTTTAATGTTTCTATACAATTTGCTCTTAAACATGCTGCTTGTAAGAATATGCATAACTCTCTTTAGCACTTGCATTAAAATATGTTTGGACCTAATTACTGTAATAAAATTATTATAAATTCGAAGCAACAGTTGTCATTGTACAGCTAGCCTTTGCTGTTTTCCTTTCTCTATTACATATGAGGGTGAGTCAAATGAAAACTGAAAACATTTTTTACAGACCTTTTATTACTGTCAGTTGAAACAAGTACACTACTTTTCAATGTAGTCCCCTTGCTTTTCGATGCATTTTTGCCACCGAGTCGGGAGGGCATGGATTCCTTGGGGGAAGAAAATCTTTTGACTGTGCACGCAGTCACTCAAGCACCACCTGTTTCACCTCTGTGTCAGTCACAAACTTGTTGCCACTTAATGAGTCCTTTAGTGGGCCAAAAATGGAAGTCACAGGGTGCGAGGTTGGAGGAGTAAGGAGGATGGGGGGCACTTCAGATGCAAGTCTTTCATAGTTGCCAAGATCGCATGAGGCATATGAGGTTGTGTGTTGTCATGGCTGGATGAGAATGCCTGTTGAGAGAAGTCTGCAGGGATTGGTGCATTTGGCAGGATTCAGAATATCACACATCAATTCACTACTAGTGGCACTGGTCACCATCTTCCCTTTTCTGTGTAATGTTCCACTGTGGGACCCTTATGGTCCCAGAACAATGTCAGCGTCACCTTTTGTGCTGATGGCTGGCTGTGGAACCCTTTCAGCATTGGCAATGACATGTTCTGCCATTCCATACTGGAGCGCTTGGTCTCTAGTTGATAGAGATGGACCCAGGACTCGTCTCCAGTCACAATCCGGTTCAAAACTGTGTGACCCTCAAGTTCGTAGTGGCACAGCAGCTCCTGGCAGGCATTGACTCACCTGTCCTTTATTTTGGGTATCAGCCAATGAGTTACCATCTTACGGCCACTTTCTGGTACTTCAACTCATCATGGACAATTAGTGTGCAAAGCCTTGACTGACCTGTAATTCCACTGTAACGTCATCGATGGTGACCTGCCTATCCTGCAGAATCATCACCTCCACCACTGCATTTGCCTCAGCTGTCACAACAGGATGTGCCTAGGCTGGCCTTGGTGCATTTGCCAAACTTGAGCTGCTGCTGAATTTTTCACACCATTCGTACACTTGAGTCTGTGATAAACATGTAGCACCATACTGTGCCAATATGCGAATGTTGGATTTCTATTGGTTTCGTGCCTTCACTGTAGGAAATGGATCACTCCATGCTGCTCTTCCTTGATGTGCTCCAACAGAGGAGTTGCCATACTGGAAACTCCCGTATCGCACTGCTGGGTCACATAAGGTCGCAGAACCAATGCCAATTGATGGCAAGAGAATCCATGCACATGCGTACCAGATCTGATCGTAATAAGACAGGTTTTAGATTTTCTGTGGCAGTTTTCCAGTTTTCATTTTACTCACCCTCGTATATTAAGTTTTTTTTTTAAATGTATTTATTGAAGCAATAACTTCCCACATTTTAGGTTGCCAACAGTGACAGAGTAAGCCAGACAAATTATAAGTGAAGTATCTTTAAAAAAAATATATATATATATATAAAAATAATAATAATAAAAAGAAATTGATACTGTAATATAAAGATAATGCAATATAGACAGTTTTCATTAGTATGGTAAGCGAAAAGAAAACTAAAAGGTGCAAAAGGACTGTTAAACATACTATAAAATTGACACACAAAAATAATATATGTGATGGAATATAGATCATTTGTTTAACAGCTGGCCTTGTAAAGAGAGCTGAAAATTGCGTAGTGAAAGCTTTTAAAACATTTGTGCGTTGCCTTAGCCTAGTGCACTCCCTTATTTCCTTTCTACTTATAAGGAACTAAGTAATAAGACCACATTATGTAGATATAAGAATAATCTTTTGTAAGAATAGTTTGAGAAAGATATGTGAATGGAACACATCAGATTTTTTAAATTGTTATTTATAAGGAGGAATACAAAATTTCATTGATTTATACTGGCAACTGCATCATGTGGAACAGTTTGTGAGATAGTGCTGAGAAATGAATGAAAAGAATTTAAAAATTATAACACTAAAATAATCTGTTACTGACTATATGGTTGTTAAAGTTATTTAGTGCCTGTAAAACCCTCATTTATCTTTTTCTGCTTTCCCTCTCTTGGTATTTAAGATTCCTTAGATCTCCCTTGAATGGTTGGTTCCCTTTATATTCTAACTAAAACTTTTTTGCTCCAAAACTCCTCATTTTACCAAAAACTGAATACAATTTGCTCACGGATAGCTGTCTTTTCAAAACAATTCTGTCGTATCTTTCCTTTTCGACATCTGCTGCATCAAAAATATAGCCCACTACAAAATTCCCATCGAACTCACTCAACTGTTGCATGAGATGCATTCCCAATGAAAACTGAGCACTGAACAGGGCTTTGTTGCCTTGTTATATCTGTTGGTCATGTGACTTAAGTTTCCAGAAGCTTATACATCTTGAATTTTCTGGGAATACTTTCTGAAGACCTGTTTATTCTGAATGCATTTTGCATAACTGGTTAATAGACAAAATCTTATTGCACAAAAAAGGTAGATCTTGTTAAAACATAATTGTGTCATTCAGTTTTGTTGTAGAGTTCACCATTTCCAAGATATTATGTGTTATTGGTTTCAAGTTAATCCTACATAACTGTTCTTAAATAGGGTTATCTTTCCTTTCATCTTGCTTTTGTTTCCCACTGGCCTTGCAAAGTGAGCCAAACTTAAATTGTTCACATAGCAACCAGCATTTAAAAGATTTTATTGTTGCATCCCTGGGAGATATTAAAGTTAAATACAATTTTTTTTTAGCTATGCTACACACACACACACACACACCCCTACACACGCACACACACGCATGCACACCCACACCCCACATGCACGCGCACACACCCCCCTACCTTTTTCTAAAAGTGCTTTTTATTTGGGGGGTCTCAAAACGTGTATATCCAGTGAAATCACTCAAATTTTTGGGTGGAATACAATACCTTCTCTCTGCACCACGTACATAGTATGTGTAGAGAAAGTAAAAAATTAGGTTAGATTGTTTCTTTACAGGAATTCCAATTATTCTTTTCTGTAAAATGAATATTATGGTTCTGTATTTGATTGTGCTACTTTCCTATTATACCATAGGTTGAAGGATGTTATTCCACAATTCAGATTGTTTATGAAGTGCTCATCACAAAGCAATGCTACTCAGTGGTAAGTCGACTGGCATCAGCCGTTATCAGTCCACTGCAGTGGTGTGCTAGACTCATTCTCTTTCTCTACCTCATGGTCACATTGCAACTGATAGCTGCACTCAGTAGCCTATGAGCTCTGTTGAAAGGGATGTTATTGTTTTAATTTTAACTAATTACAGGTCTCACTGGCAATGTTGCAGCAACAGCCAAACAGTAGCTAGGAGCAGGGATGGCATTCTCCTTTTCAAACCCAGAAATTCACTTTAGCTTGTCTGTTTGCTTGGGTTAAGACGTGTGGAAAACAAAACTGCATCCCAATTCAGGTATTCTGTTTAGTGTGTCCTGGAAGGTGGTTCTTGCCTTGATCTAGCAACATTGCCTATGTCTGCAACCACATTACATCTGCAAAACTGTTCAGAAAAGAATTTAATTATTTCAAAACTTTATATGTCACATAGTTAATACCAAAACTAGGTCAGAAACTAGGTAACTTTTGTAACAAACTATTATTTTCATAATTCTTGTGGAATGAATCATCTAATTTGGAAGACCAAAACTTTTGTAATAAAAAACTGTTTGTCACAGAACCAAATGATATACTTTTTACTTTCTCTAAACGTACTTTGTACCAAGAGTATAAAGGAAGTATTGTATCCCACCCAAAAATTTGATATCAAGATTTCGCCGAATATATATTTTTTGAGACCTGCTTAATCAAAAAAAAAACATTTTTAGAAACATGTCCGTGTGTGTGTCTGTGGGTAGCATAGCTCAAAAACGAAAATGCCGTTAAACACCAATTGTGGTGTTAAGGATGCGACAGGAATATTTTCAATAAAATCCCCCACCACAAACTACCCTTTACACAGAAAAAAATTTTAAAATTTTGATTTTCTAAAAAGTAGCCAACAATTTTGATTAAAATAACGTATATTAAAAATATTTACATCACAAATAAAATGTATATCTTGCATTTTCTGAGAATAGCCTCTCTAGACCTCTTTAGGATGGATGAATTTTGAATAACTGATAAACTGTAAGGGATAGACAAAAACTTATTACACAAAAAATGTAGATCTTGTTAAAACACACAATTTATGTCATATATATTTTTTTTGTGGAGTTAACTGTTTCCGAGATATTCATTCCTTGTTATTTGTTTCAGTATTAAATTACTTAAACTTTTCTCATAAGGAAACTTGTCAACTCCTGGCCATGCAAAGAAATGAAATTCAATCCCATAGCAACCATATTTTAAAACATTAGACTGTCAATTTAGCCTAGTGTATTCCCTTATTTCCCTTCTACTTACAAGAAAGCAAGTAATAAGACCATTTCTGCTAATTTTATCTCTATTAGCATGAAGTAGATAGAAAAATAAGTTAACAATATTTGTTGCAGAGGTGTAGAGAATGTCATGTGAAAGGAACACATCGGATTTTTTTGTTTTTAACACCTCTTATAAAGTACATTTTAGTGCATATTATTCAATTCACCCTGCATACATTTTAGTTGATTCTGGCTTTATATAGGCACCACTAAATTTACATAATAACAAAGGATTTATTTTGTTGACTGTTATCTCGGAAAGTGAGGTTGTGTAAAGTTTGACAATATTTTGCAATGAAATTTCTTGTTGTGTCTGTTCCACAGAAGACCACTGTATTAAAACATGGTTAAATAATTGGAGAAAGATGATTGGTTCTGAATAAATATGGAAAGAGAAACCCATTTTATTTACTGAGGAAAAACTCGAGATAGAGAAGTTAGAACATGCTCCTCAGAAATTTCTCAACTGCCTCTCATAAAAAACAGGTGTTTTGAAAACTTCAGTACTTAGAGATTTTAAAATCTTAAATTTAAGCCCTATGAGGTGGCAGTAGTATGTGAATTACAGACTAAAAATATAGTTTGGGAAGGCTAACTATGCACTTGACAGCCATGCCTTATCTCGTCCAATCATGTTATAAATACATCTCACAATGAGAGGAGTTATATTATTCTTGTCACAATATATTAACAATATTCCTCTGCTTGTGATGTACACCCTCAGAACAGTATTACTATACAACTGCAGTGATTGTTTGTAGACAAAATACACAAGATATTAGCATCAAAAAGAGTAAATTTTTCAGTAAAACCCAATTTGTATCTTCCAAATCAATATGCTTGATTTTTCTCTAGCAAATTCATCAAGTGATTCTAATGTAAGAAACTATAGGAATTCAACATTGGATTAATAGTTTATTAGATATTTTAGCCTAAATTTTGGAGTTTGTCCATTTTGATTCACATCTTAGGGTTCTTGTGGAGTTTGCTCTATTTGATACCTACATGCATGGAGATTGCTCTCTTTGTTAATAAAAGAAGGGATTGTTGTACCTGGACATTTATTTTAATAAAACTACAATCATCATTTAATTATTTTACTATTGCATTGAAATACATGGTCAGTAATGGTAATATAAGGTCGACTACTGGGTACTCGTAGAGAAGTGAAACAGATTATATAAGCTGCAAGAGGGAAAAATAGGAAAAGAAAACATTCATGAAACAGTTCTCCATTGAGAGTAACTTGGAGTGACAAAAATATTTTAAACAATTTCAGTTTGATTGTGTATCTTGAAAATGTTAGCTTTAGAGCATTAACTAGAACAATGAAATGTGGAAATTAAAATGCTTAGACTTATTGTGCACCTTTTAACACAAGGCTTTTTCATTACAGACTTTGTTATAAAAATGTGGATAAATTTGTGTACAAAAATTAATAAATAAACAACAAAGTACATTAATAAAAAAAAAAAAAAAAAAAAAACATTTCCGCTTAATATAAAATTAATTACTGACAGAATATAACAAATACCTCAGCATTTTATCAGCAACTGATTTCCATTTCCTTGCCTCCTGGACTTCCTAGCTTTTGTGAGAGTGACAGGTGTCACATTTTGAGGCATAGTATCCATCACAGAGCACTTAGAAGAAAACTAAACCTTGTCTTTATAATGTATGGTGAATGTGGTACACAATTCAAAAAATTGAAAATATCTCTAATATAATTAACAATGTTATAATATATTGCACTTGAGCAGAACACACAATTATTTCCACCACTACAGCCACAGTCACATGACCAGAATGGAAACAGCCTATAGGTAATTGTGGAGATTGCCCTTCTTGATTCTTGGTAGAGATTGTCCTGTTTGAAACCAACATTTGATTTTAATGCACTGAAAAGATGGGATTTTGTTTGTTTAGAAACAAACAAGCACTGCACTTAAGTAGAGAGCTAGTAGTACAATGCGAGTGGTGTTGCAAAAAAGTGGAATTGGTCTTTGTGATACTAATGGCCTCACATATAGTAGCATGTCTGGAGACTTTCCAATTATTTTAAACAGTTTATAACTGCAAGTTTTAGTTTTATGGTATAGATGGGCATGGATGAGTGATGAATGTGGCAATGGGTGACAAAGCCACCACGAGGCAGTGCCAATGATCAGGTGCACAGTTAATTCTCCCAGATAGTAATGCTAGTCCAGTGTATTTCTATAACTGGATTTTACATATTTCCAATGGGATTGTGAATCCTAAATTTATTATCTTCATTGATGAAGCATAGTTTCTCTTACATGGCCATATTATAATCCAAAAAAATAGATACTGGAATACAGAAAACCCTTATCTTGTTCATAAAACTTTTTTACGCAATGAGAGAAGATTGGAGCATGGTGCACTGTAACTGTACATAGAATAGCAGTTATATATTTGTTTAAGATACAATAAACCTGGATAGATGCAAAACACAAATGTTCAAACAGTTTTGGGATAGTTAACCTATATCAAGTGTTGGAAGACTTATTTCTAGAACAATTCAGCAAATGCCAATACAGGAGACAAATATTTTAATGTTGTAGAAGATATTAGAGACAGAGTTGACTAGTAGAGGATTAAGGGATCTTTAGGTCCCCCAGTTGTCAGCCTTCCACTTTATTTATGGTAGAAGGTAAAAAATAAAGTATAGAAAGACAATCTACACAAAATCCTCAAGTTAAATGTCCATATTGTGCAAGAAATTGGAAGTTGACAAACTTGTATGTGTGTGATAATTTCCTTTGCAGATGCCAGAAATGTATTGCAACAGAGGGACACCATTTCCAGTACCTTTGTAGTGAAAGCTACAATATGAGCACTGTAATTTTAATAGCCAACACAAAGCTATAACATACCTCATTCACTTGGAATGAAAAGTTTTTATGCCAGATCCATTGCTGCCATGTGGCATAAACAATAATGTAGTTCAGCTGATCTGTTTAAACCAGAATTTTACATTTTCATTTTATCCAACATAGTTACTCTTATGTTTGAAATATTCCGGAATCAACATATATTTTAACTTTTTCTGTGTTAATAAAAGACTTGTTTAAAGTATATACCTGGTTAACATAGTACAGAAGGATTTTCTGTGCCCTTTTGTGAATGTTTGTTATCGACATAACCATCCTCATAGGTGATGTTTTCATTGGAGGTGCTTGATATTTGTAAATGGGAATTGCTGCATTAATTGCCAGCATTTTCAAAATTGAGACATTTCTTCAAAAAGATACTTTAAATCCTGACCATTTTTCTCTCAAAACCACATGTTTCTGTTCATCATCTTCGAGGTGAAATTGAAGTGCCACCCGATAATATCACTGATGTGATAGAAATTTTAATGAATTTTCAGCAAACACTTTATCCCCGCACATTTCCTCATTCTGAGATGCTTTATGGTTATCGGGTGAACTGTATAACTTCTGTATTACTTAGGTTACACTCAGGTATGTGTTCATGACATGAAGATTTAAAGCAACTACACGAAAATGAAATGGCATTTAATTATGGACACTCTTAAACTGCTGTGGTTCTCAGCATCCCATTCTATACTGAGAATGAAAGACCCCTTAATTTTGCTCACAGGCCTCTCTATCAGGCTTGAGGTTCTTTTACGTGCCGTAAATCTACGACACAGGCACAGCTTTACTTCCCTGCTGAAGGAAGCCATGCTAAGGATTTTTACGCCCCAAAATATCCATTGTCCTCTGCCGGGTTTGAACCCGCAATCTTGGGTATATGAAGTGATAACTGTGTAATATAAAAAAAATCTAATGTGTTCCATTCACATTACTTTCTCTACATCTGTGCAACAAATTATTGTTAAAAAACTGATTCTTCTATTTACTTCATGCAAATCCAGAAAAAAGTTAGCATAAATGGTTTTATTACTTGCTTCCTTCTAAGTATAAGGGAACTAAGGTAGCAATACTCAAATCTTTTCAAAGCTGGTTGCATTGTGATTGAAGTTCCTTTGTGTATGGACAGGGGTTGATTAATTCCTGTATGAGAAAAGTTGAAACCAATAGCAAGGAATATCTCAAAAATAGACAACTCCACAAAAAAAATGTATATAACATAAATTGTGTGTTTTAACAAACTTTTATTAAATAGGTTTTTGTCTCTCATGGTTTACTGGTTATGCAAAATTCCATAAAATTCATCCAAAATAACGATTTCTTCAGTGGCTATTCCCAGAAAATTCAAGATATACATTTTATGTGTCATGTAAATATCTTTAATATATGATATTTTAATCAAAATTGTTAGAAGCCATTTTTGAGAACATAACATTTTTCCATGTAAAAAGGATAGTTGGGTTCTTGAAAATCTTTGTCACATATCCTTGGAAGATAGTGAACTTAAATACCAAGTTTGGTATTTAACAGACTTTTTGTTTTTGAACTATGCTGGCCAACAGCACCCACTGACAGACACACACAAACATTTTTCTAAAAATGCTTTTTTTGGATTCAGGGGGTCCCAAAACGTACTTCCAGTGAAATTTCAGTATTGAATTTTTGGATGGAATGCAATATCTTCTCTATACATAGTATGCGTACATAGTAAGCTTAGAGAAAGTAATAAAAATGGAGTAATCATATTTGAACCTCTTTGCAATTTCCCTTAGGAGTTTTTTTGAGTCTTTCAGATTTTTTTTTTTTTTTTTGTACTGAATTAAATTTGTTTCTACTTAGTAATACAATTAGTTCTATAATATTATTTAACAATCTCTTGACCATACAAAGAAAGTACAGCAATGCAAAATACTAGTGACTCCTCTTCAGTTGCTTAACCAAGTGGCCTGAATAGTTACAACCTTTTAATTTTCTTGTTTGCGCCCACAGCTATTTACAGAGCAAGAGATTTTGCTCATGTTGACAAATGTAAAGGAGTAATTAAGTTATTTGTTCCAACAGATCTTGAAGAATTGATTACATCACCAAAAATGTAGATAAGCTCATAGTTGTACACATGGAAGCAAACAATTTCTTTAACTTGTGGTTTGTTCCAGACTCCTTAATTTCACTTGACAAAATTATCATTACAAAAAGCCTTCTGCTTTCAAATGGATATGAGTTAGTCTGAAAGGTTTTGCCTTGATAACAACATTTAGTTTTAATGTTTGGAAAATAGTTTTTGTAAGATCAGTTACATTAACACTCATTTTTTCATAGATTAACCCCAGTTTTGACCATTTAAAAATATATATTTTTGTAGCTCAGTGATAGCATGTATCAGAACCTCAAATGTGAGCTGCACATATGTATATTAAGAGTATGTACATTGTAATTGACTACTGTTGAACAGAATTTTTCCTCTGAGTTTGCAATGCAAGCAAAAATTTGGAGTTTGCAAATGCTTGCATTGCATAATGCATTGCATGAGTATATGTGAATATTTCCATTGAATAACATGGATGCAAAGTCTTGTGCTTATGCGGCATTTGCCCATACATCTCTTTGTGAATGGTGCTAAGATATGAAATATCTCCACTTGCATTCATATATAACTGTACTAGTCGCACCATATTATGTGATGTTATCCAAAGTGTTTAACTCCATGGCACGACAGTCCACAAGTGACCTAGGCCTTCTGCCTGGCCACTGCATCCCTAATCTTGGCCCGAAGACGTCATGAATGGAGGGTGAGATGTGATCAGCGACTTAAGTCCCTCCTGGCTGGTTGAACTAGTCTTCTCGATCTGGAGCTGCTACTTCTCAATTAAACAGCTCCTCAATTGGGACCTCACAAGGCTGAGTGCACCCTAGACCAGGTCTCACAGTGGGGGAAAATTTCCTTCACTGGCACCGGGGGTCAAACCCAGATCTCCTGCTTGGCAAGCAGCCGCACTACCTCCGCACTAAGGAGATGGCCGCCCAAAGTGTATTGTCATCAATAATTCTGATTTCATTCCTAAGTGCCTTGCAAAGTTCAACAAAAGGCCACAGCCTATTCTTCTTCCTTTTTTAGTTTAATGTTCTTTAACCTGGTTGTTCATTACAGACAATAGATGAAATTGGTGAAAGGATGCTCAAATGATTGCGGGGTCCATGGAGCTTAAAGTTACTTGGCATTTGTCTTCTCACGATGAGAGAAAACCCCCAAAAAAACCTTATCTGGCTAACTCACCCTCAGCGCGATTCGAACTCATTACCTTTTGAATGTGAGGCAGACATGCTACCACCACACTACCCAGGTGTACTCTGTCGGTAGCCCCACAGGGAAAAATCTGGAAATATGAGATCAGATGATCTGAGAGAATGGAATTACATATTTTTGATAAAATAGTCACTGAGGTAACTGCCAATAATTTTTTTGGCAGTTTCACTAAACATTCTTGAACGTCAATATGAACTTGACTCACTACAGGTCTTTTTTTTTTCCAATCTTCTGAGGAGAGACTAGAAAGAATCTAGGATGTCATTGTCCATAGCAAGGATAAATCTACAATTGGAACATTGCACACAATGTTATAAATCTATAATGGTCTTCAAAATGCTTGTTGTGTTTCAATCATTGAATTGCCAATATATGTTCACAATAAAAACATACTGCTGAAATGAGGATGTTATACTCATTTATGACTTCAGAACTAGATTACTAGAGATCAAAATTTAGGCAAATATATATTCTTTTCCTTTAAATAGACTTATCTCACCTTTTGTATTTACGTGTTTCTGAACGTTCAGGTCAGTAAAGAGTTTTATTTTTTATTAAATGAAATTAATAAATGTGTACAAAAGTATAAAATGAGTTACATTTTTGGGTGACATTTATCCTTTATATAGTGTGAAATTGGTTAGGTTCTTTCAGTCCACTTGAATAAGGTGATAATAATTATGTGGTAGCTTATTTGCAGCTACAATCACTGTCCATGTTATAAAAACCTTTCCTGTTACAGATGTGCTGGTGGTAACCATGTATTGACCCATTGGTTACACAGTTTGCAGCTACAATTACTGTCCTCGTTGTGGAAACCTTTACTGTTACAGATGTGGAAACCATACTGTAGAAGACAGGGTCAATTTGTTGGTTTCTGAGCTCATATGCCATGAATTTTTCGCAGGCTTGTTTTTTTATCAGGATGTGTTGTAATCAGGTCTTCTATAGATGTCTTACCCACCAGTTGATAGGTTGGGGCATATTTCAATATGTCAAACACCTTCTTTAAGTATTTTGCCTTGACTATCCAGGCCTTTGATATTTTTACTTTCTACATAGAACATAGAGAAGGTATTGTAATCCATCCAAAAATTTGAAACCTAGAATTCACTGGAAATGTAAGTTTCAGTTTCCCAGAAAAAACGAACATTTTTAGTAAACGGTGGGTGTATGTGTGCATGATAATTCAAAAACAAAAACTATCTTCCAGGGATATGACACGAAAGATTTTAAGGAAATCCAGAAATCCCCCCACCCCAAACTACCATTTACGTAAATAAATTTCAATGTTTTTTATTTTTCCAAAAATGACTAACAATTTCAATTAAAATACTGTATATTAAAGATATTTACATAGCAAATAAAATGTATATATTGGATTTTCTGGGAATTGCCTCTGAAGACCTCTTTATTCTGGAAACTAGTAAACCATAAGAGATAGACAAAAACTTACTGCACAAAAAGTGTAGATCTCCTTAAAATACACTATTTGTCATATACATTTTTTTCGAGGAGTTGACCATTTCTGAGATATTCCTGATTATTGGTTTAGGTTTTAAAATACTAAAAACTTTTTCTCAAATGGAAAATTTCTATCTGCTGGTCATACAAAGAAACAAATTTCAGTCACATAGCAACCAGTTTTTAAACGATTTGACTATTTTTTTAGCCTGTGTATTCCCTTATTTCCCTTCTACTTATAAGGAAGCAAGTAATAAGAACATTTCTGCTAATGTTTATCTCGATTTGTATGAAGAAAATAGAAGAAAAAGCTTTTCAATAATAATTTCTTACAGAGATGTAGAGAATATGATGTGAACAGAACACGTGACCATATTATCTGGATGCCATCAGATGCTATTGAGGTAATCTTTAGTTTGAACAGTGAAACTGTTGTTTCTAGTGATTGGCTTCTCAATCTTTTAATTTCTATCATGACTTTTATTGCAACAAAATTCTAACCTCAATATGTCTTGTGAAGGTAAATCAGGTGGTTTGTAGAGTTACCCTTAGGTATTTGTGCAACTTGGTTGTATCTAGTGTGTGGTTTCCACAAGTGCAGACATCCTCTGAGGAGATTCATCCTCCTTTGCAAAATTTTGTTACCTTTGTCTTGTTTTGGTCAATGTTCAGTTCATTTTCTCTTGACCATTTCTGTAATTGTTGATCACTTGTTGTATCATCACTCTGCTTTTGCTTAGGGTCACCATGTCATCCGAGTAGTAAAGCAGTTTGATAGTGCCTAAAAATGTGTATGTTGATAGTGCATACACTACGCTTTAATGCTGAGTTATGATAAATTTAATTAACGTGACAAATTCTAAAGTCTAACACATACTAAATGGAGCTACTTAGGGTTAACTGAAACTTTTTTTTTTACGGTCTTTAACTGCTGTGGTTCTCAGCGTTCCATTCTAAATTGGGCGTGAAAGACCACTTAATTTTGCTCAGAGGCCTCTCTATCAGGCTTGAGGTTCTTTTACATGCCGTAAATCTACGACACAGGACCCACGGCTTTACTTCCCTTCCGAAGAAAGCCATGCTAAGGATTTTTACGCCCGAAAAAATCCATCGTCCTCCGCCGGGTTTGAAGTTAGCATGGTAACCATTACGCCACGAAGGGCGATGGGTTAACTGAATGTGATGTACCTTAACAATGAAGAGTCATTCCTGTTAAGTGCATCCTAATAGTCTTCAGTTTTTCTTAACTTCATGATATGTCCCATCACATTAAGTAAAGTTCTTCGTAATTCTAGCTTAAGTCTATTTTCCAGTTGAAACTATTTTTCTTGTGTTAAATTCTTATTTCTGTATTACATTATTCATAGAATCAATTAAATCATTAAGGTCTACTATGACTCTTAAAAGCCTGTCCATTAAACGCAGCAAACGGGAAGCTGTAAAGAATACAAGATATGTAGTAGCTATTTCAGTGACAGATCTCAGCATTAAAATCAATACTTTGTGACAAATGCCATCTTTTCCTTGCATAATTTAGAAAAAGTGGCAAATATTTACTGTGAGGCTAATTATGGGAATGATTCAAAACTTGCAAATATGCATAGAAGCTTGTGACAGTGATGTGATTAAATAAAAAATAAAAGAATTTGAGTTGGTTTTTGTAACACAAACATCACTTATTTTTACTTACTGGGGACCGGTAACCAAATAGTAATACTGGACCAAGAAGACTACAACCAAAGAATAGAATCCTTGCTAAACAATCCGGAATATCAAGAAATATCCAATCCACTAAATAAAAGCATAAAGATTTTACAAGAAACTTTAGCAAATTGCAAAACCATAACAGAAAAAGAGAAATCCAAATTAAAGCCAGATTTACCAACTTTACCCAGATTGTATGCCCTACCAAAGACACACAAACCTGGCAACAAAATGAGACCCATAGTAGATAATGTCAATGCACCCACATATAAACTCTCCAAATGGCTCACACAAAAATTCAACTCCTTCCCAAAATTGAATAGTAAAAGTGTATCAAATTCATTGGACCTGATTAATCACCTGAAAGATTTCAGTGTTTCACCTAAAGATAAGATAGTATCCTTTGATGTCACCTCCCTATTCCCCAGCATACTCATAGACTAACTACAAAAACCTCTGAAAACCTGGCTACAAAGCATAAACATACCAACAGAAGAAATAGAAGATCTTGTCCAGTTAACCAATTAATGTGTAAAACAGAACTACTTCACATTCCAGAATAAATGCTACCAACAAACAACAGGACTTGCAATGGGGAATCCTCTATCACCATTCCTAGCCGACCTGTACAGGAGTAATTTTGAAATACACATTACTGACTCATTCCCACATATATACAAAAAATGGTATAGGTATGTAGATGACATCATTGCCATAGTTCCAGAAAAACTCATAAACGATGCACTCAAACTTCTTAACTTGCAAAACAAGTCCATTCAGTTCACTATTGAGATCGAACAGGAAGGAGCCCTGCCATTCCTAGACATTAGAATAATAAGAACAAAAGAACATAGCCTGACATTTGGAATATATAGAAAATCCACCAATACAGATAACCACATAAAGTTTGACAGCTACAACCCTACAACACACAAATATGCAGTCCTGAACAGTTTAACATATAGACTAGTACACATTCCCATGGAGAAGAATGAATACCAACAGATACTCCAAACAGCTACCAACAACGGTTTCCAAAAAAGTGCAGTTGACAAAAGAATACATAAATACAAAAAACTGAATCACATAAGACACACAACCACCCTACAGAGCCCCAGTGACCAACCTCAATTCAGAAAATTCACCTATCATCCTTGGGCACACAACAAATTTCAGAAAATATTCAGGAATTATAACATCACCTTAGCTCCAAAAAACAACTACAGCATTCAGAAACTGCTGTGCAGAAATTTAAAAGATCCTATCCTTGCAGGCAAAAAACCGGTAATTTATGAAATTAAATGCTCAGACTGTAATCTGGTGTATATCGGAAGGACAAAGAGAAGTTTGGAGACCAGATTAAGGGAACACATGAGAAACCTAAAATACAAACAAATAAAAAAATCAGCAGTTGCCTGACATCAGGACACGAAATCATGCCAAATATAAAAATATTAAAACCAGCTTATAAACCCACAGAATTAAATGTCTGGGAGAAGCTCTACATCATGAAGAAAAAGAGCCATATCATGAATTTTGATTTGCCACCTTACAGCAACCTCTGGAAGTTCATAGATCCAGCAACAGATGCCTCCACAATTAATATACCACCACCCCTATCATTGTCGCCAATGAAGAAAGATTTAGTCAGAATTAAGGGTTGAAAATGGGAATAACTGTTACCCGAAACCAGTCCCCAGTAAGTAAAAATAAGTGATGTTTGTGTTACAAAAACCGACTCAAATTCTTTTATTTTTTATGGGAATGATGTTTAATCTTAATCGGTAATTGTAGGTATATGAGTCAGTTGTGAAATACATTTGGTTTATGTTAAAATCAAAGCTGCACATAATGACTTAAAGATAATTAAATCACATATGTTACTGATGAAGTGTTTTTCTTTTTTTTTATCTGCTTATTTTTAATTTTAGAGAGTTTAAATATAATAGTTAAAGAGCTTATTTTAAGAACTTAAAACATTATCTTTTGGTGCCTAAATCTCTGCTCTGATTACCAATAGAGAGCCGCGTCATTTGGCAG
This sequence comes from Hymenopus coronatus, assembly GCA_030762935.1. Taxonomy (NCBI): domain Eukaryota; kingdom Metazoa; phylum Arthropoda; class Insecta; order Mantodea; family Hymenopodidae; genus Hymenopus; species Hymenopus coronatus. The sequence continues at coordinate 19,631,071 of CM060897.1, read as the reverse complement.
CAGTCAATGGTAGATGTACTAATTTAAAAACCAACATTGATTGTCCCAGAACCACTAATATACTCGCCTTCAGTTGATTATTACTTTCAAGAGGGACTTAAGTCTTTGAAGTGTTAATGGTTTATGCGGATTATACTGTATTAGTTCACATCACTGTTACTAAAGTCTGTGACAATTAAATACAACTATCAAATAAGTATTTTGTCTTTTTTTTACAGGAGCGAGATGGAGGCGGTAGAGGACGTGGTGGAAGGGGAGGAGGAAGAAATTAACGAGGACATCCTCCCCTTTAGATTGCATCAATTATATAATACATTATATAACAATTCTGATTTAAATAATTCTGTACTAGAGGGTGAATTTTCTTCGTTTTTGTTTATTTTTTGTTTTTTTATTTTTCTTCTAGAAGAAAATGTATGGAATTTGTGTGTAGGAAAGGTATTCAACGCATTTGCATATTTACACTTCTAATTAGAGTCCATCTCCACTGTCACATGTACGAGAGGAACTGAAATGGCAAGCTAAACACATTGGCAAAGTAAGTTCAGCATAGAACATAGAGAACTACAGAAGAGTATCATTGTGAGGTTTTCTATACTCTATGCTGCTTCTCGGCTTGTGAAAGAATATGGTTTGCCTTTTGAGTCGTTCTCCCTGTTTGACATCTTGATTTTCATGTTTTCTTCATTGTTTACTGTGCAACATGCTTTCTTCCTTTGAAAGTTTTGTTCTGCCATTTTTTGCGGATAGTGCAATGTTTACCACTCTTTCTAAATTTTGTGCTCCATAGATGGGGAATTTTCATACCACCTATTTTGGCAGACTTAAATAGAAAATATTTGATTTGTGGCATTTTCTTTTATTGTTAAAATGCTCCTATAATAGCAAGATAGATGCATTCTACCATTTTCTTATGTAGTGATAAATTGAAGATGTATATGATAATGTGACACCAAAAATTCATTTCTAATTAAGATATTGAATGATGGAATAGGTTATCAACTCCTTACAGACATCGCATTTGCGGCAGAGCGAAATTGGCATAACCTCTTATTTATTTTTCTGCATTTGCTGGTGCTAACCAAATAAATTTGACCTGAAAGTGAATCTTAAAAGGAAAATTAAAGCTTTCTATATCACATCTAACATGCGCATTATGGTACCTTACATAAATACCAAATACCTCTTGGCTTTTAATTTATTCCATTTTTAAACATAATATTGCATTGTAACTGCAGTCAGACATTTTAATTTTCTATTATAGTACTTTATATCACTTGCAATGCTATGAAGAAAGAATTCAAGACTCTCATAACTGTGTATTTATGTAGAGCAGGTACCAAACACTGTGCAAATGGTTATTATGAGGAGCTTGTTAGAAAGCTTCCTTCTATTTCTATTTATTACCTTTAAATGTCACAATGCATATTTACGTTGTCTGTTTAATAAAGAAAGTTCAAGTTAACCGCAAATGACAAGCTCAAAGGGGTAAGAAAACAATATTAGTCAAAATTTGTCATTTGTATCTATGTGCATTTTGAAATGTTGTAGTGGTTTAAATAACTGTGAAAACAAAACAATATTATACAAGAAAGGAAACCTAATTTGTCTGTGAATAATTAACTAGTACCCATAGCAGAGTTTATTACTTTTTTATTGTAATCTCCATTAAGCCATTTCAATTTTTCTAAGCATTCACACAAGCAAAGCAACATATAGTTGAAATTAATTAAAAGAAAAATTATGGTAGATGCAGAGAATTTCCCTCTTTTTAATTAATTTTTTGATTAATTTTATATATAATATTTGCACACTTGATAAAAATTGTGATAGTGTTATACTCGTAAATATAATATGGATTTACCCACAGAAATTTGTTCAAACAGCACAGTGACTGCTAACACGCAGTTACTAGAGTTTCACATTAATTTTACTGACACACAGCGCATAGCAATAGCTATCAAGAGTTTTGAGTGCTACAAATGCTTCACTAATTTTATTTTTTATCCTGGTTTACTTTGAACAAATTTCTGTCTGTGATCCTTGTACCTTATCTTCTTTACACTGACAGGGAGAGGTGAACATTTTGCATGGAACAAATGACAGTCTATTGAAATGAGAGGCTACTTGCTCTAACTGCTCTAGCTCTAAGAATAGCCATTACTTTTGTATTAAAATTGAAATTATAAGATCGTTATTATTTGTAAATAATAACAAAAACATTTTTAGAGGTGGCATGTTGATGCTGGTATGTCACATTGGCCCCTTGTACTTTAGTTAATGCTTGTAGCAAGTTCCATGCAAGGTGTGGTTCACCTAAATATTTTCAGGGCATTGATGCACTGCCAGTGTAAATAAGTAAATGTATAGAGATATAAACCTTTGTCTAACACTCATGTTGTGTATTTGTGAATTGTATAAAAATGATTGACTTTTACCAGATGGTTGGAACCTGCATACTGGGTTATTGATGCCTGTGAGGCAACAAGGGATATACATATGGGTTCCATTCTTAGCAAGTTGCCTCGGGTCATGGTGTTTAAAAATGATACTACTAATTATCATAGCCTCCAAGGGTTTTCTAAAATATGAATGGAAAAAAAAAATTAAAATTCACCCACTTAATTTGTGTTTCAATGGTTAGATCCCACTTGTCAGGATCAGCAGCAGTTTAGCCAGCCATGATCCAATCATTCAAATAGTCCAGAAGAAAATGTGCTCTTGAGAACTAACTCTTTTAGGACACTGTAAGGCTAAACAAAGTGTTGATAGGAACATGGCTATGAAATAAAATATAATGATGGATTGGTGATAATGGTAGATGCCTTGGAAATGGATTGTATTTTAGTTTTATTTTTTTCTTGCAACGTTGAATGGAACTGTAGCAAATACTGATGGAATCAGTGCGTATCTAGAAGCTGGGAGTAGCTGCAGAAGAGGATAAAGAAGAGAAATTATTGTGTGTGTGTGTGAGTGGTACAGTAAAACAAAAAATATCTTAGTGAATTCTTTTGTTTTAGTTGAATGGGATAACGCAAAAATTCAGAAACTACATTATTGTTCGGTTGGAGGGAAGTAATGGAATGGCAAAGGATTGAAATCTACTGCACTAAAACAATTCAGTAAGCCTTTGTTTCTTTTTTATTATTGAGGAAAAAAGCAATTTACAAAGCAAACAAATAACTATTCTGCAAGAACTATAAATTATACTTCAAGTATGAACTTAATTGACAACACTGCAGTTGAGAAGTGTATAGTGATAATCTGATTTTGAAAACTTTAGTGCAGATTGTTTCCATAATAAACTTCACACAACTACATTTATTTAATGTTCTTGTTTTCTTTCGGGGTCTGGACCATCGCAAAGGAAAATATTAGTGAAAGTATATATCAAATCGAAATAAGTTTATTTTTTTTTTTGGAACATAGAATGGAATAAAAGACTGCAATCAAATTTAAGTCAACTAATTATTTTAACGGAGCATAGCTACTTTAAAGAAAGAATGTTCCAAATAGTGATGAATTTACTGGACACTTTCTTTTTTAAAAAAAAATTAAACTTTCCAGCAATTGTTCATACTATCGAAACTTTCAAATGAACCTCAATCAATTGGTAGCGGACATAACAGTAACAAGCGATAACCGTGTGCGTGTGTATGTTCTTGAAGCGAGTGGATTGTGCTGCATTTGGTGGGCTTTGGGTGCAGATTGATTTTAGAGTAAAGTGACAACCGCAGAAGAAAGAAGTTGCTACATGGAAATTATCAGCAATTATCTCAAAAATTGTACAGCAAAAATTGTATTGCACATAAATAGAATTTGAGTTCTTTTCCCATGTAAATTATACACCATTTTTGTGGTCATAAAGTCTTGTGGCTAACTTTGGAGCATTATACTGGCTGATAAAATTGAGAAATAGAGGTATCTGTATCTGGTGCCACAAGAAGAATGTAATTCTCGCATCATTTATATCTTGTCAAGCAGACGAACAATGATTGCATCAATCAATTTTTTTCTTCTTTTTTTTGTGTAAGTGTGTATAAAACTTTGTCCATTTTTTTAGTTTAAAAACAATTTTTTAAAATAATTTTCTGCCAATTGTGGTTCGACTTTTTTAGCTCTTTTTCTCTAGATTAATGGCAGTGAAGACTGTTCATAGTTTGTGGTCAATTTCTGGGGAAAATAAATATTATGAAATACTTTGTAATATTCTTCCAGATATTTTATAATTGCCTTAAATATGAGTATGTATATAAATATATATAAAATTACTTTTCAAAAATGTCATAGTGATATTTGGGGTTTAGAATGCCAGGTGGTTTAAACTTAAAAAGCATGATGCTTGTTTGGTTATAGTTAGTGTTGATATATATTATTATTATTGTTTGAACTTTTTCTCCATGCTTATGTTCTTCTATTGTTGCAATGTTATTAATCTGCACTTGTTTATAATTTGATAACTTAAGAAAATGGACAAAGTTTATGGGATCCGACTAGTGGGAGATATTGTTGCTAGCTAAATAAAAACATCAATTATAAGTGTTCTGGGATTCTTTATTATCAATCTTTTTTTCTTTTTCTGGTCTGTGTGCTGTCCATTTCCAGCATTATTCCTGAATCCTTGAATTCATAACATTAAAATGTAAATAAGACATACTTTCCAATATTTGATTTCATATACAGAAAATTCTAAACGTAATTTTACAGTTTGACAGTAGTTATTGAGGAGTGACAAACCTGACATGTACATAACAAATAAGAATAAAAAATTAAATTAGATCCTGGAGAAGTGGTGGAATAGATCACACATTTTCTGGAAAAACTAATTGATTCAGTTCTTAGTATGTGCAGTATTGTTCTAGAAAGCAAATGAAATGATCCGTATCAAATAAATAAAAGTTAAATTCTTACCACTTGAACATTGAATAATAATTTTGGCTCTTAAAGTATATTATAACCAATTAGTATTTTCTAAACTTTCCGTCAGTGATACATCAGAATAGTTTTAGAGGCAGTTAATTGTGATTAAATTAAAAACGTTGCATCCCATCAGAATTTGTCATCGGTTGCCACAGGTATGTTTGAATTGTATTGCTACTCTTGGGAAATGAATAATAAAATGGTTAATAGAATTATTAGATCTAAAAGTGTTATACAAATAGGGCATAAATAATCAAACTAAATAACAAGTTCTGTTATAAAGTAGAACTATTTATATTGCAGAAATAAAGTAAAATATGCAACCATATATTGCAGAAATAAAGTAAAATATGCAACCATAATGTGTTCTGAAGAAAATATTGTCTTAAACATAGCATGTTTAAATCTTGTACGTTTTGATATGTGACATTGAAATTAAATGAAAAAACACTAGCTTTTCAGAATAAATTGAAAGTTAAGTTGGCCACAGTTTTGACAACGAAGTTCATGGAAATGTTTAATCAGATGTATGGATGTTAATAAAAGAAAGAAAATGAGAAAACATAGGAAAGTTAAAATTGGGTACTGTGAAATATTAAATGGTACATGAAAATGGATTGATTGAAAATTTGTAATTAAATGTTTCAAATCATTCAGACAGCTGAAGCAATCACTATTATAGTTCTTAAATAAACAATAGTAATTCAAAAAACAGGCGTGTCTTCATAAAAATCACAACTCTGGTTTCTGGACTTGAATTTACATTTCACCTGTGCTAGAGATCAATGGAATTGAAATTTCATCCTTGTCTCATGAGAAGAAAATTAGGCAACCTTCTCTTTAAAGAACTGTTTTTATTTTACCTGGCTTCTAATAGATGAGCTTCAATTGAAATAATTCCAAGATGAAAAAGATCTCTTAGCCAGTAGAATTTTAAGAGCAACTTTTGATTCTCTTCAATATTGAAAGTAATCTTTTTACTGAAGTTATATTTACAAGAATTATCTGCATGACATATTAAACTGCTGAAAACGTTTGTTTAGCATTGAATTAACTCTTATTTTTGCAAGTTCACTCATGGTTTTATTGTTCAACTCTTCTGTGTTGTATACTACAGTCAACTCATTTCCAATTGAATGGAATTTCTGAAAGTATCCAAGGGATTTTTAATGTTGTTTTCAGAAACTGATTGAAGATTGCGCATATTTTTCACAGGACAATAAATTTAAAATGTTCAATTTAGAATGATATGAAAATTGAAAGTGTCCATGTGTCTGAGAACCGATAACTAAAAAACAAGTCAGTTAAATACCAAACTTGATGTTTAAGTTCAGCATCTAACAAGGATGCAACACAAAGATTTTCAAGAAAATTTGCCCACCCCAAACTATCTTTTACATGAAACGTTTGTGTATTGATTTTCATTAAAATGCCATATATTAAAGATATTAACATCACAAATAAAATGTATATGTTGTATATTCTGGGAATAGTCTCTGAAGTACTCCTTGCCCTGAATGACTTTAGCATAACTGGTAAATGTAAATCATAAGAGATAGACAAAAGGTTATTAATACACAAAAAATATAGATCTTGTTAAAACACACAATTTATGTCTTCTACTTTGGGGGAGGGTGGGTTTAGTTATTTTCACATGTTATTGGTTTCAGTTCTAATATATTTAAACCAACTATTCTCAAATGGAAAGTCTTTATCTGTTTTATATCTCTCTAGTTTTACTCCTGGCCATGGAAATAACTGAATTTCAATGATATCTCATATTGATTAGCTTTTAAAAGATTTAGCTATTACTTTAGCCTAGTGTATCCTGCTTATTCCCCTTCTACTTGTAAGGAAGCAAGCATTAAGACCATTTTTGGTAATGTTTAACTTGATAAGTATGATGCACATAAAAGAAATTTTTGTAAGAATAGTTTGTTTGCAGAACAAATAGAAAAAGTCATGTAATGGAACATTTTTTACCAGATTGGTTCTAATTTTATATACTATCAAAATATTAAGCCTAATTATTACTAGTTTGTTTTTTCAGGTTTCAGACAGTATGAATACAGTCAAACCTACTTCATATGTAACCTAGTTCTAAGTAATTTGTATTTATATGTACATTTTTGTTAGTCCTGACAAAATGTAATTTAAAAGCATGTTCATAAAAACTTATTTATACATAATGCATTTATAGGTAATTTGCTATTTCACATAGTGCATTTCAGTGAAATACAATTGAGTTTTATGTAATTATAATGAGCATACAACATACGCTATCTCTGTTGACAAAGATGAAAGCTGAACAGGCAACTTTCAGCTGCAAAATCAAAAGCCAAAGATGTATGTTGGTTGAGCTAGCAGCTTTCAGTGCAAGAATGTCACAGTGACAAACAAGAAGTTTGAACCATGTTTGTGTCTGGTGTTGAACAGCAGTTTTGTCTTTCAGTTCTCAGTTGCTTTTAATCAGAAATGGAGAACAGAAACAGAAAATGGTTTACAGTAGATCAGAAAATTAATTTCATACCAGAGGTGTAACTTAATCCACACAAAACCAAAACTAATTGCTTCAGACTTAGGAATGGCTTAATACCATGCTATGTACAGTCACCAATAACAGAAATACTATTTTGGTTGAGTTTTTAAAATTGGGTGAAAAATCAACAAAATACAGCTGTCAGCAGGAAGGAAGATATGCTGATTTGGAAAGGCACTGTTCACATGGTTTCAGCTGAAATAGGCTGCAGCTCTAACAATCAGTGATGACATGCTGAAAGCAAAGTGATAGATTTAGCTAAAATCATGAACATCACGGTTGATTTTAAAGCTTCATCAGGTTGACTGCAAGGATTTAATAATCACCTGGAATCACAGAAAATAATTTGCAATGAGTCAAACAATGTGGATGACATCACAGTGCAACACTGGAAGGAAGAAGATCTACCAGGAATCGTAGGCAATTATCAGCCTCATCACATCAACTGTAATGAGACTGGCCTATTCTACAATTTCCTTTCCAGCAAGACATAAGCTGAAAAGAGTGACTCATGCTGGGAGGGAAGAAAAGTAAAATTTACAAAAGTTCTTTTTGCCACTAATGCAGATGGACCAGACAAACTTCTCCCACTTGTAATAGGAAAATCCAATATATTTTAAGGGTGTGAAAATAAAACCTACAGAACATGAATCCAATAGGAAGTCTTGGATGACTAAGATTTTAATGAAATAGTGGTTAAAGAACTGAACATTAGAATTAAAAAAAAGAAAAAAAGTTCCTTCTTTTTATGGATCAATATGCAGCACCATCATCTCATAATTTTGGAAAATTTTGAAATGAAAGTTTTCCTACCTAAGTGACCAGTCTACAGCCACTTGATTTGGGCATCATTCCAAATTTCAAAGTTCATTATAGAAAAATGCTGGTTCAACATTTAATAACACTGACTGATGCAGGAAATGAAATTGTTGTCATTAACTTACTACAAGCCATGGAATTTATTTGACTGCCTGGAAGCAGGTGTCATCCTCCTTAGTCAAATAGTTTCATTAAATCTAGTACTTACAGGAACTGGCTGTTTCTGATGATGGCACTGGTAGTGATGAAGTTGTGCCTATAAATGAGCTAGCTCTACTGGAGGGTGCAAATTTCGATACCTTTGTGCATTTTGATGACAATCTACATTGTGATCCATATAAACCTGAACCGTTTTAATAGGCCATAATTTCTCTCTGAAAGCTCCTAGGAATGTGAAATTTGTTTTAATGATCTCAGTGGCTCAGGGAGAATCGACAACAATTAAATCAATGCCAGCTGTTCACTATATTGATTTCATGGAAATTACGGGCATTTTCATGGCATTATAGACAGACTTTAGTTTGCAGTCATAACAGCAAAATGCAGTACTAACTTCAAGAGTGTGTTTTCATTGTGAAAACATATTGGAAGACAAATTCCTTGGTAATGACAATGGGAATTTCGAGGAGAATTTAATGTACAGGATGTTCTGACAAAGGCAACAATTTTATCGCTAGCAAGAAAGCTGGAGACAACTGGTACATTCATTAGTGTGAGTGGAAAGCATAGACCATCATGGAGGGTAGAGACTATTACAAATGTTCAAAGAAGACTAGTGAACTCTCCAAACAAACTGTTGCATAGATTGAGCTAGGAATAAGGCTATTCTTATGGTACATGTCAAAGAACTGTGACTGTCTACGATGCCATGAAAATGCTTGTAATTTCCATCAAAATCATCATTATAGTCAACAGATGGCATTGATGAAGAAATTTCACATTTCTATGAGCTTTCAGAGAAAAATTATGGCCTATTAAAATGGTTCAGGTTTTTATGGATCGCACTGTAGCTGTGTGTGGGGTAACTACAAGATGAGGAGATCATTGCTGATGTGTGCCAAAAACATGGCAGTGATTAAGAAAGCGGACCAGCTTCAAGCGACACTGACAATAATAGGGATGACAAATCTCGAAATACCTATAGTGAAGTGTTATGGGCAATAGATGTGCCGGCATTACATCAGTGTGGAAAGCTCCAAGTTCATTAATAAGTTTGCAAAATAAGGTATATGACTTAATGCAAGGAAAGTGAAGCAACTGATTTCTTTAAAGCAAGACTAAGTTCAAAATAATGTTTTATTCAGTCTTATCTTTGTTGTTTGTAAAATTTAACACATGTAGGCTAACTGTATTTTGTTTTTTTTATTTAAAAAAAATGCATTATTAAATCTCATTTTAGGTAATTCTGAATTGTTGTGCGTGGGTGTGTTTAATGCATACTTTTACTACAAATGGCAGCACAGGCTATGAACTATGATGCATGAAAATGAAGCACTGGTGGAATGTGATGGCTAGGGAAACAGGAGAACCCAGACAAAACCACCTCTGTGCTGCTTTGTCCACAATCCCACATGCGGTCACTTGGGATTGAACCCAGGCCATCTAGGTTAGAGGCAAGTGGTTTATTCACTAAGCCACGGCGCAGCCAATTTTGAATTAGAAGTAATTTTCGTTCTTTCCCTTGATGTATACATAAATCAGGTTCAACTGTACGTCAAAGAGACTACTGGATTGGCCCTAATGTGTTTTGCTATATTTATGATGGATATTTCCTGGAGAAACAAAGAAAAAATATAGAAAATCTATGCAGTGGAGAAATGGAGGTAGAAAAAGTTAAAATCTGGTATGGCAAGAATCTAGGAATCAAAATGTTGATTTATTTTTGGGTTGAAAGACCACAGTTATTACAAGAAACATAAATTTGAGTATCCAGATTTGGAATTAACAAGATGACTCAGTAAAGTTGTTTCCATACCAGTGTGAGAAGAGATACCTGGAATGTATTGGTACTGCAGATGGTGGCAGTGAATGTGAAAGACATGCTTCTACACAACTACAGCTTTTCCAGGAAGAACACTGTCAAAACAAGATTCTGAACTTTTAGCATCCAGACTAAAAGAAAAGATCAGTCTGAAGCATGATTCTAAAATAACTTGAACAAGAGAGGCTCCCTTATAAATTTTACTCAAATGAACATTCCTGGATTCCTTCAGATAGGGTTACCTGAATATTGACCGGAAGGTTACCAACTTTCTACAGACAGTTCCAAAAGAAGTTTGAAATATGTTCTATTGCACAATAGAAATGGCTGCATATCCATTTCAAAAAGTCTTGCAACTAGACTTCAGGAGGAATATGAAACCACAAGAATGCTCTTACAAAAGCTTAGATATCATGAGCACACTATGCTCCTGAATTGAAAGCGTATAATCCTCTTATTTGTGGTATTACTATTTATAAAATAAAAGAAAAGACAGTATAAGATAAACATAATGTATTAATAATTAAAAACCAAAGGGTGTATATGTTCCTTACAAAATAATTTAATTGCATTCATTTGTTTAAACTTCTGACTTAACCTGCAAAGTGGGTAGACAAAGTACTATCCTTGTGGCTGAGCAGAACAAAACAAGACTACTGGTATGGACTGTTAGGGAAAATATAACTAGGTGCATCAAACATAATTAAAGAACCCATAATTGACAGGAAAAACTCATTCCCCTCACTACATTGCATAAAAAGCTGGAACTGATAAAGTAATTATGGCACTAGATAAAGGTGGACACTGTTGCAAATACATTTGAGGATTTTTTTTTTTCTTCTGGGGTTGAGTTTGGCTAAATAAAAGCTGAATTCTTTAATGGCCCTCATATTCGCAACTTTATCAAGGATTGTAATTTCATGACTGCAATTGAACCATCTGTCTGGAAAGATTTTTGTTGTTTCAGAACTTCCTGAGCAACCATAAATCTCTCACCTATGAAGAACTGGTACAAAGCATACTTTTAGACTTTAAAACTTACGTGCAATAAAGTTTACTTTCTTCATAGACTGGTTTCCTGATAATCTTGGTACTTCAGAGTCAGGAATAAGGATAGAAGTGCCACCAAGATAACAGGGCGATTGAAGAAACATATCAAGGAAAGTGAGACATATGAAGAAATATATTGAGGAAAGTGAGACAGACATACATATAATGGCTACTTATTATTAGAGTCTTCACCATGGCTGCCGTAATTTTCAAAACAAAGGAAAATCTTAAGCAGTGATATTTTGTGTTGCGCTAATTGTGATTTCACTGTATGTAACGTGATCTATTGCAATTTTATGTACTTAGTTTCAAGCAAATGGACATATTTTCCATGCTTCTATATTAGCTTACATCTTAGCTTTAATATTTTTGCATTGTTAACATATTTCAGTGATATACATCATCTCAAAAACTAGAATCAATTTGGAAAAACTGAAATTATGTTCGGAATGGTGTAACAGTTTAATCATAAAATAACTTTCAGAGGATTTGAAACAAAATGTGTTTTAACCGGTGTCATTAATAAATCTAAATGTCAAACTTGGTGGCATTTAGCAGTGTGCAGGCCTGGATTCACTGTAGAACATGGTCTATGATATGGCTTTGTCAAAATTTTATTTATACAAGTTTATTTATAAATATTGTAATGACGGCACAGGTTGCTATTCAGCCAGCCAAAGGACAGCTGCCTGACTTGCTTGGCTTGCTTAATAGGAGTACAAATGAACACAATAGCTGGACAAACAAAAGCTTTTGTGCTATTTATCTACAGTTTAAGTAAACCAATCGCCAATTTTCATCATTTGATTTATAGGGCATTCCATTTCTGTTGAATTGCAATTTCCCTTGATTTTGACAACTGGAAATTTTGGAACCTGGCTTCAGGAGTATATAAGGGGGCCAACAAGTGCTGTCCAGAAGGGAATGACAAATGTTAAAGCAGTGAAGTGAACACAGTGAATAAGTGTGCAATTGACAGTGCAGTCAATAGTGAGTTTTGCCTCAGTTATTTTGTGTATCATGTTACAAATGTAGCATGCTGTATTACGTTTAATGCAATCACGGGTATTTCTCATTTGTTACATTGGTGTCAGAAGTGGGATACAAATGTTATGATTGAGCAACCACTTCAATTATTGAAGGAAATAATGTAGACTATGAAATCCGGGATAGATAAGAATGAGGTACAAATGGATCCAGAATGGACAAAAATGAAGGGTGTAAACAAAGAAATGAAGAATGGAAATGCCCAAGGTGAAGGCAGAGCTCTCCACTAAAATTGACAAACTGGCCGGAATGGAGTAAGATGTGGAGGAGCTCAGCAAAAAGAAAAAGGACCTTGGTCAACACATTAACGCCTTAGAGGACTTCAAGGAATGGCTTGACATCCTGGAAGGAAGACTCAATGACATCTGGAAGGAAGTGAGCACCAGGATAGAAGAACTGCTTAATGGCAGACACTAGCACCTAATTTCGAGATGCCTGGGCACAATCCAAGATCTGCCACCAAATAACGTTGACTTTTAAAATTTTCCGCTGACAGTTTGCAGCCATAGCTACCCACAACAGTGGTTCGGCAGAAGAGTAAGTGGCCTCCTGGGATGGGCATTGAAAGTTTTGAATGCAGTTCCAATATGGACCGCATCTGAGAGGCCTTCAAGAACCGCTTCAGGAACCATTGCATGACTGCAGCCTGTCATTGACAGCTCAAGTCCAGGCAGCAACAACCAAGAGAGTCACTGCAGGAGTTTGCCTTAACCATTGAACAATTAGTATTCAAAATTCTGGTGGGTCTTCTGCCCAGTTATGCTTCCCGGGAAGCTGCCTACTCTTTTGTTGATGGGTTGTATGGTACCAAAACACTCTAGCATCTGAGGCTCTGCGATTACAAGGACATCCATGAGAATGAAGCGGCTGCATTGAGATAGGAGGCGGCCAAGATAACAGTAGTTCCCACCTGGGGGATCAGGCAGGGGGGACCGAGACTCAATGGGAACACCAGAGAAGATCTTTCAAGTGCGGTTTGTGTTGAGGGTTTGGTTAGCCGGGACACCTAGCAAAGGACTGCCCACACCAAGATGGCAAACCGTTTGCAATTGCAGTAAGACAGGATAGTCAGACCTGAGGAGGGAGAAGCTGGTGTTAAGGTCACAACTGCCTCCACCTTGGAGATCAGGAGTCCTCGGGACCATGGAGAAAGACAGTCTACCCAAGGACATCAACAACATTCTAGTGATGAAGGACTATATGTTACCAAGTCGACAAGTGTCAAATGGTGTGTGATGGGAATGTGACTGCCCAGGGCACCTGGTGAAACACTGTCCAGAATCTAGTCAAAGAACAGACAATACAAAAATAAGACCCAAAGTGGCAAGGTGCACCTGGAGTTGTCATCACCGTCCCCTTGCATGCCACTATGTGCCTTGGACAGAGGGATGGAAAGCAGCTTCATCCTAGATGTCTGGATATGAGGGAACCTGTGCCACATTCTAGTGGACAACAGGCAGCCATTACCGTAATCCAACCTGATGTGGCGGAGGGCTTGCAGACAAGGTAACCAAATCAGCCCTTTGTGATAATGATACATGGCAACACCTTGCCAGTGGCAGTATTACTGCAGTTTACTTTGGTATGGAGCATCATGTTTGTGGGTGTTCATCTCAAGGGTGGCTGAAGGTGTGATATTGGAATTGGACACCCTCAGGAGCCATGATGTGATGGCTGACATCAGTATAAGGGTCCTGCAACTCGAAAACGAGATGGTGCTCTGGAGTTCTGATGAACATTTTGGAGTCTGAATCGCGAGGGTACATCTGTAGATCAGCAATTGAAGGATCACTTGGGCTTTCTAATTCATCAACATATGCAGGGAGTGAGTGACCGGTTGGAGACCCATGAAGATCAATAAGTCAACAGTGAAGGTTTCTGATTGGGAGATTAGGTATCATGTGCCGACCAAGGGACTTAGGCACGGGCTTCAACAACCATGGCCAGGACCATACATGTAGTAGAGAGGATCAACAATATCAACCACATCCAGATGCTGGTAGTATTTCAAGATTGTGTAATCTACTAGGAGTGTTAATATAACAGATGGGATGCTTTCCAGCTCGCCAATGGATCATTACTAACCTGCTTGGCTCGCTTAATAATGGCGCGAATGAACACAATAGCTGGGCAAACAAAGGCCTTTGTATTAATTCCCTATAGTTCAAATAAAACAACTCCTAGTGTTCATAATTGGGAATTCAGAAGTATTCCATTTGTGGAACCTTTTAAATTGTGATTTCCCTTGGTTTCGACAACTAGAACTTTTTGAGCCAGCTACTGGAGTGTAGCCAGCCAGCAGTCTAAAAGGAAATTTAGTGAGTGACAAGTGTTATAGCAGTGAAGTGAATACAGTGAACAAGCGTGCAGTGGACAGCACATGGTGCAATCAATAATGAGGTGTGCCTGAGTTATTTTGTGTCATGTTAGTGTTACAAGTGGCAATAAAGTGAGCATAACAAAAACTGATATTTCTCATTTGTTACATATTGGCTAATTTCTATACAAATTATTTACTTATGACACATAAATTGATTTTCTCTCTCCCCCCCCCCCCCCGTAGTCTGCTTACCTTCCCCCTAGTTAGGATTGACACCCTCTAGGACTTAGGAGCGAATACCTAGGGTTCAGAAGCCTGTCGGGGAGCCAACGGCACGAAGCCACATAATGGAGAACATGATGAATGGGGTTTAAGGGTGCTCAACTTATAGGTTATCAGCACCCTTATCATAAAACTGGGGAATTAAAAATACCTGAGATAAAATTAGCTAAAAAGATCTCAACCAAAGAGTTAAAACAAGAGATAAAAACAGTATAAACAACTAAAACCTAGATAAAATAACTGTCCAGCCCTGAATCCAGAGCTGGCGATAAAACCATTACACTAAAACAGCTAAAACAAGAGGGAACATATAACAATAGCATCTAAAAGGTTCAAGGGTGATAAAAGATTTAAAAATCCTCACATGTCAGTCATATATCTGCAACAAATCTGATAAAATCAAAATAAAACTAGATGCTTAAAGCATATGGCACTTTGGATAAAAATTTAAAAACCTTCTCCACCGCTTCGGGATTATCGGCCAAGACCTCCGAAAGCCAAATGAAGAACCTGGAACGAGTGGTCGGCCTGTACCCAGGCATAAGCATGAGGAAGTGGTTGATAGGAGAGGTGATGATGGAGTAATTGGAATGAGTGGTGGGGGAAACAAGAGCATCCCGATAAAACCTTCCACCACAATCCCGACATTCGGGTGCTTGGGATTGAACCTGGGCTGCCTAAATGGGAGGTGAACAGTCTAACCACTCAGCCACATAAATTAATTACTAAGTAAAATGTATATTGTAATAGTAAATTGTTTTGTATTTGGCATTTCTTTTATGTTTGTTAGCAATTTATTGTTGAAACTAATGGCTATATTTGTCAGATTATGTTTTAAAATGTTCCTCTTACACATCTGAAGATAGGTGTCATACTTTCTTCATGTTTTATGGTTGTATTAATATTTGTATTCATGTTTCCTTGTCTCTTGATATTGTTTAGTACTGCTGCTATAAAGTTACAGGCTACTGGAGTATTGTGTTATAAGAGACTTTTTGAGTGTTCATTTGAATACTTAGACATGTATGTAGTGTTAATTGAGACTGACATAGTTTCATCAAAGCAGTGCTTTGGTTGCTTCCTTAAATGCATGCTATTGGCTTCAAATAGGGATGTGTAAATGATGAAGTCGCTTCAAGCTTTTGTTCTGATGCATTTAGAATATATGGACATATTTCTTCCACAAGGCATGACTGTCGAGCTGTTCTATCCTCAATTAAACGTCACTCCATATTCCTCTTGGTCTCCCTACTTGTTGATATCCTTTAGGTTTATAATTTAACACAATTTTGGCATTCATGTCTCTTTTATCCTTATTATAAGTTGGTAGACCCTTTTCACCAGATGAATTTGTCATCATATAAACAAAGCACAAAATGTACTCCTGCACTTGCTCTAATTGGGGGGATAACGGGACTACTTTCATAACCACATGCCATTAATTCTACTAATAATTTTCATTTTCATTAATTACTTTCACTTTTTCTTACATAGTACATAGGTAGAAAAGATATTCCACCCTAAAATTTGATACTGAGATTTCACTAGAAATACACATTTTACGTTCCACTGTATCCGAAAAAAGACAATAGAGTAATTTAAGAAAATGGTCCTTGTGTGTCTGTAAACACTATAACTCGAAAACAGAAAATTGATTAAATATCAAACTTCATATATAATTTTCCAAAGATGCAACACAAAGATTTTCAGGAAAGTACCCCTCCCCACCCCAAACTACCTTATACATGGAAAATTTTTCACAAATGGCTCTTAACTTCTGGGAATAAGTTGGTTACATTTTTATTAGGTTTTGAAATTTCCATAAAAAAAAAAAATCTGGTGTGCTCCATTCACATGATTTCTCTTCATCTCTGTAACAAATAATTATCATCTTTATTCTTCTCTCTATTTCATGCTAATTAAGATCAAAATTAGCAGAAATGGTTTATTGCTTCCTTGTAAGTAGAAGGAAAATAAGGGAATAACACTACGCTAAAGCAAGTCAAATCCTTTAAAAGCTGGTTGCTACATGATGGTTTTGGATATTTTAAAACTGAAACCAATAGTAAGGAATATCTCCAAAATTATCAACCCCATGAAAAAATGTTTATGGCATAAATTGTGTGTTTTTAAAGAGATTTACATTTTTTATTTAGTAAGTTGTCTATCTTTTTGGTTTACCAGTTATGCAAAATTCATCCAGAATAAAGAAGTCTTAAGAGGCTATTCAAGATATACATTTTATTTACAATGTAAATATCTTTAATGTACAATATTTTAATCAAAATTGTTAGCTATTTTTGCAGAAAATAAATTTTCAAAAAGTTAACATGTAAAGGGTAGTTTGAGGTGGATGATTCTCTTGAAAATCCTTGGAAGACATTAAACTTAAATACCAAATTTGGTATCTAACAAACTTTTTTTTTGAGCTATGCTATCCACAGGCATGCACACACACACTAACCTTTTTCTAAAAATGCATTTTTAATCAGGGATCCTCAAAACATGTATTTCCAATGAAATCTTAGTGTCAAATTTTGAAGGGATTAAATACCTTCTCTATACACTATGTATAGTATGTGTAGAGAAAGTAAAAACAGACTATTTTCTAAAACTGTTTTTAAATCAGGGGATCTCAAAATATATTTCTGATACAGTTTTTGTTCCTAATTTTTGGGTGGAATGCAATACTTTCTCTACACACCATGTACATTGTGCATGGTAGAGGAAGTAAAAAAGTGTGTGTGTTTCGTTTTGGGAGGAGGGATTTGCAGAGTATGAAAATGTGTTTCCAGTAAAATCTTTGTAATGTATTTGGTGGAATACGATATTTCCACTACTTGATATCCTAATAGAGAAAGTAAAAATTTAATGCTACATTTTGTTATAAGGTTTGGAATGATTTGTATTTTAACATTACATTATATACGCTAGAGCCACCTTCTACCTTTTAAAATGTTTTTGCAGTACTAAATACCTTACATTAAAATTACAACAGAGAATATATTTTGTGAGAACACTGGAATCAAATTCCATTAACTGCACAAGAGTAGGATGTTACTCGGAATGCAATAGGTTCAATTTATTGTGTTTTTGTTTTTGAAGGAGCATTTGTAAAAGGCTCATAAATTTATCCCAACAATTTAAACCTTGTATTAAATGTAAGTACATTCTGCTTGTCTGGTGTTCACTGGTTGGAAAACAAAGAAAAAAAATCTGAAGTGTTCCGTCCAAATGACTACATCTCTGTAACAAATTATTGTTAAAAAGTTTATTCTTCTATCTACATCATTCTAGTCAAGATAAACATTAGCAGAAATTGTCCCTATTGCTTGGTCCCTTGTAAGTAGAAGAGATAAAATCTAATGCGTTTCACTCACATGATGTCCTCTGGCTATTCAGCAAACATACCTTTTATTCAAAAGATTAATCTGTTACGTATATAATGCTAATCAAGATAAACATGAACAGAATTAAACATATTACTAGCTTCCTTGGAAGTAGAAGGGAAATAAGAAAATGCACAGGCTAAAGCATGTGTCTTCCTTTAAAAGCCGGCCAATATGTGAAACAATTGAAATTCTGATCTCTGTGCTTGGCTGGAGTAAACAAACAAAAAGATGTCTTCCCGTTTGAGAAAAGTTTAAGTGGCTTAAAATTTAAACCAATTATCCAGAATATCTGAAATGGTTAACTCAACAACAAAGAATGTATATGACATAAATTGTGTGTTTTAGTGACATCCACATTTTTGTGTTGTAAGCTCAAAATCGTTAGAGCCATTTTTAAGAAAATCAAAATTTTTGAAAAATAGTCCATGTAAAGGGTAGTTTTGGGTGGGGGATTTTCTTGAAAATCTTTGTGTCACATCCTTGAGAGATACTAAACTTAAATACCAAATTTAGCATTTAACTATCTTTTCGTTTTTGAGCTATGCTATCCACTGACATAAACACACACACTCGAACCTTTTTCTATAAATCTTTTTTTTTTTTTTATTTAGGGGACCCAAAGCACATATTTCTGTTGAAATTTCAGTATCAAATTTTTGGGTGCATTGCAATACCTTTTCTTTACACTATGTACATAGTACATGTAGAGAAAGTAAAAAATGTATTTTGTATTGCTTGTTCCAGCATTCAGAGAGTTTTAAGAGTGGGGTACACTAGGCTGACAATATACTACTGTACAATATAGTGACTTGTAGAACAAATAGCAGTCTCAGCCAAAGATACGTTCTCAAATAATTTCAGGAGCATCATCTGATTTGTTTTTGCTTGGCTCTAGTTGTGTGTGGGTAACATAATGCTTATGATTTCTGTTTGTAGTCACCGCCAACAGAAAGTGTAACCACAGTGGAGTGTATCTCAGGTTCAATGAACATTACTCAATTTGTTTCAGCTTTATATATATAGTCATATTCAAAATACTGCACTACTCACAGCTGGGATGCCAAATAATATTTCAGCATGTGCATACTTCAATAAACTTCATAAGTGGAAACAAGTTGATGAGAGGAAAAACAAAAAAAATATACAGATATTCAGCAAAGCTACTGAAACAATTTTGAACATACAGCACAGAGAGGGTTGTCATATCAATAATTTTAAGCTAATTAGTTTGTGATCTTTGGAAACCCAAAGATGTGTGTAACTTAACATCTTATTCAAATTTATACAAGTTATCATACACAAATAGTGATATTTCTTCCATTTATCAAGGTTCCAGCTTGCATAGTTATTTAAATAATATTTTTATTGCCTAACTTCTAAGTCAAATGAACCTCATGATGCATTTGTAAAAAATCTGTGTACCATTCACATGACATTCTCCATATCCCTGCAACAAATTATTCTTACAAAGTTTATACTTCTATTTACTTTATGCTAATCAGAAAAAAATAGCAGAAATAGTCTAATTACTCGCTTCCTTGTAAGTAGAAGCGAAATAAGGGACAACCGTAGGTTAAAGTGATAGTCAAAAGCTGGTTGCTATGTCAATGAAGTTCCTTTGTCTATATGGATAGGAGTTGACAAGTTCCTGTATGAGAAAAGTATACGTTTTTCATAGCAGAAACCAAAAATAAGGAATGTCACAAAAACAACGAACTCCACGAAAAAAATGTATATAACATAAATTGTGTGTTTTAATGTGCTCTACATTTTTTGTGTAGTAAGTTTTTGTCCATCTCTTACGGTTTAGCAGTTATTCAAAATTTAGTAAAATTCATTCAATATAAACTACTCTTCAGAGGCTATTCCCAGAAAATTCAAGATATACATTTTATTTGTCAGGTAAATATGTTTAATATACGAAATTTTAATCAAAATCGTTAGAGCCATTTTTGAGAAAATCAAAATTTCGGAAAAAGTTCCATGTAAAGGGTAGCTGGGGGTGGGGGATTTTTCTCAAAATCTTCGTGTCACATCCCTGGAAGATACTAAACTTAAATACCAAGTTTGGTATTTTACCGACTTTTCGTTTTTGAGTTGTGTTCACAGACACACGGACACACACACACACAGACCTTTTTGTGAAAATGCTTTTTTTGGATATTGGGGACCCTAAAACATATATTTCCGGTGAAATCTCGGTATCGAATTTTTTGGTGCAGTGCAATACTTTCCCTATACACTATGTACATAGTGCGTATGGAGAAAGTAAAAAAATCTGTCGTGTTCCATTCACATGACTGTGTAGCTCTCCTGCAAACAATATTTTCTTATAAAAAATTATTCTTTTTTCCACATCATGATAAATATTAGCAGAATTGTCTTATTGTTAGCTTCTTTGTAAGTAGAAGGGAAGTAAGGGAATTCACAGGCTAAAGCAAAAGTGAAAGCTTTTTGGAAGCTGGTCGCTGTGTGAAACAACTAAAATTAATTCTCCTAGATTGCTAAGTGTAAACAAAAGAGAGACAATAAGAAAGATATTTCTAGTTTGAAAAAAATCAGATGTGGTCCATTCTTTCTGTACATCTGTGTTACAAATTATTCTCAAAAAGCTTATTCTTCTGTTTCATGCTAATGGAGATAAACTTTAGCAGAAACGGCCTTGTTATTTGCTTCCTTAAGTAGAAGGGAAAATAAGGGGGTACATTGTGCTATAGTGATAGTCAAATGCCTTAAAAGCTGGATGCTGTGTGTTTGAAGTTCCTTTGTATGGCTAGGAGTAGACAAATTCCTGTTTGAAAAAAAGCATAAGTATTTTAAAGGTGAAACCAATAAAAATGAACATTTAAGAAACTGCCAATTCTACACATAAAAATGTATACATCATAAAGTATGTATTTTAATGAGATCTACATTTTTTGTTTAGTAAGTTTTTGTCTCTCTTTTATGGTTTACCAGTTATGCAAAAGTCATCCAGAATAAAGAGATCTTCAGAGGCTATTCCCAGAAAATTCAAGATATAATTTTATTGTTCATGTAAATACCTTTAATATACAATATTTTAGTCAAAATTGTTAAGGTCATTTTTGAGAAAATAAATATATAAGAACATTTTTCTTTATAAAGGGCAGTTAGGGGTGGGAGATTTTCTTGAAAATGTTCGTGTTGCATCAGGGAATACTAAATACCAAGTTTGATATTTAATAGTCCTTTTGTTTTTGAGCTATGATGTCCACACACACACACACATTGACCTTTTTCTAAAAATTCATTTTTTTTTAATTTAGGGGTCTCAAAACATATTTCTGGCGAAATCTCAGTATTAAATTTCTGGGTGCAATACAATACCTTCTCAATAACTATGTACATAGTATGTGTAGAGAAGCAAATTTATGGTCATGTTAGATTCATCTTCAACTAACAATAGTTTTAAATAAAAACATGATACAAATTATTACATTGTAATTAAGCCTGTTGATTTCTTGCATTTGGTGCTAATTTATCATTTCAAAGAAATTATAGGTCTGTAGTAAACCACAATTTGTGTTAAAAGGCCTAGAATGGAAAATGCAGTATTGCTAAGGAATTCCTTTTGGTGATACAAATTATGGTTAATAGACCATTCGTAAACAAAATTTATTAACTTAAAGCCTTTGTATTGTGATCTACTATTGCTTTATGGAAACATGTATAAATAATAAATTATACTTCAGCAATTTCCCTTATTCTGAGAAAATGAATGTCGAGTAATTTGTATAAAAGTTATTTTTAACCACATGGCTGAAATAGACCCTTATAATATTTGAGTTCTCAAAGTAAATAAAGTTTGATATTATAATTAGTTTTCTGATTAACAGTCAGTGTACAGAAATAGTAATGTATGGGAACTCAAAAATGATAATAATATTTACAGCATCTTCAATGGGTTTTAAATTCTCCACATTAAAAAAAAAAGCATAAAAAGATCACAAAATTAAAGTTGGTGACCTAAATTCTCTATTCAAACCGTTACTTACTACATATTATAAGCTGATGCACAATGCAGGTACTCCATAGGAGACTGTTACCATTCAATGAATTTAGAATGTTTTTAGGAAAATAAGTGTATAGCATGTGCATGAAGAATCAGATTCAGTGCAGGAGGATAGTGGTGTGATAGTGAACCCACAGAAGTGTTGTCTTCAAAAGTTCCCATGTGATACACAAATAAAGGAAAGTGAGAAACTCTAACCTAGTGTATATAACCCCAGATTGCCATAGTTCAAACGCAGGCTAAGTCACCAGAAGTGACATTGACCGAAGTTGATATAACACAGGTTAAGTGTTGTGGTTACGCCGTGTGGCCTTAATCACTGCATGTGCATGAGCTTCGAAAGTATAGCCGATTGTTGCCATGCATTGTTGTACCTGCGTGACTGATTACGTGCGAAATTTGTATTTTACTCGCATACTTTACATCGAAGCTCGGAATGTTGTACCTGTGTGTGAGTTTGTGACAGCTATGGCGGTTTCTTGTCACGTCATCGACAGGTATGAGAGAGAGAACAAACACCTGAGAGTGTCGGTTTCAACTGGGAATGCTTAGCGTGCAACAGTTGAGTCAGTTTTGATGTGAAATTCGTAGTGAGCAGTCGTGGACGTCTTCGCAATGAGTATCAAAACAAAACCGCACGACAGAATTGTTAAAGAGCAGTTTTTGTTAGAGTATTATTCTTAGTTAATAACTATGCCAACAAAAAAGAATGAGTGTAAAGCAAAAGAAAAATGCGGATCCTGCAAAAAGGTTTTCAGTGATCAGGCAATACAGTGCAAGGGATCTTACTAACTCTGGCATCACAAATACTGTGCAGGGCTAAAACGACAAATTTGACATAATGAGCAAATTGCTATGCAAGGAGTGCAAAAAGACGATACATGCTGCAAATTATCAAGGATGTGTATTTAAAAAACTAATAGGTAAGATGTACCAAGTTATCAATAACCCGAAAATGAAAGAGCAGCCAAAGAAAATAGAATAATTGGCAGACATTGTAACCTACAAACTTGGAGAAATACTAGAGGAAAAGCTAAACTAAGTAAAAGTCAACAGAAGAGAGATAATCTAAATAAAACCAGTGACAGCAGTATCCAAAAAGATTTCCCACAATTCCCAAAGCAGCAAAAATAATAGAAACTAACGGCTGTCCCCGAAACACGAATGCTGCATAATTCACAACAGGAGTGGAAGAAGAAGAAGAAAAAAAAAAAGAATGGAGATCAGTTATAAGTAGAAGGAAAAGAGAATGCACCTCCCATTGGCGCTAAAGATTATTAGAGTACAAGCTGGTGACAAAACCGCCTGGCTGTATCTAATAAACCAAAAAGAATCATCGCAACGGAACAAGTGAAGATATAGTTTCTAAACAAGAAATTAAGGATCGAGTAAAAAAAAAATAAATATATATATGAGATTCAGACCAGAGGCAATATGAAAGCCTTCAAAGTTGGCCTCCAGTTCTCCTTCGAATGAGAGAAACAAAAAGGGGGGGGGGAGACACGGCTCAAGGAGATGCCATAAAGAACATTCAGACACATGAATTTGGACTTGCTTATTTGGGATGTGGAGGGAATGAAAGCAATAACCTCAATAATGCCTGACCACTAAGTCGCCTTAAAAAAGTAAACGACGCTATTGAACACTTGATGAAAATCTTCAGCATGGTGAAGAATAAGAAAAATGTCCTGTGAGGCGACTTAAATTCTAAAATAGATAAAACAGATCACAAGATGAAAATAGTAATAAGAAGGTTACAAACTCCTGAATAACCCAAGGCAGGAGACCTACATCGATCCAAACTGTAAAAGCTCAATTGACCTAGACTTTGTCAGAGGTGCCAATGTAAGAATTATAGGCAACAAGTCCTGTACACTGATCCAGCTGCTATATTGAGAAAGCATCAGCTGTTTTCCGGTTCCGGTTTTAAGGAACTCAAATTTGCCAGAAACTGCTGAAAATCGGCTGAGTTGGCAACGCTACACTCAATCACGTACTGCCTCCTGGAGACGACACTCCTTTTAGCATTCTTGACTCTGTGGTTTTGGGCGGTCTTACGATTATAGGGGTGTATAAGACGGGTCATTTTACTGTACCGGAATGGGAGAGCTACCTGACTCAGTCGCATCAACAGATTATGTGCGGTGGTTTCAACATTGCTAACTTCCACTTGTTATCGCCATTGCAAGGCCACCGACACCCTGTGCTACAGATAGCGACGGCATCCCAGTGGGAGCTCCAGGACAGGCTGACACCTCCCTCGACTTTTTTTTTTTTTTGCCACCCCGGACATTGCCTCGTATACGACTGTGACCCAGCATACAGATATAATGGGGAGTGGTCGCCTTCCTTTTGTACTGCACTGTATATCAGCACCCTGCGCCGGTGTCCCGCCCTCTACCGGCGCGTCGGCGGAGAGCGGTGGACCCGGAACATTTTCAGCACTCTTTACGGAACGTACTGATTCTCTTCCTGAATCCGCTGTCAGTTACTACTTTTCATCCCTTGGTGAATACTCCATTACCTAAAATACCCAAGTGACTTGAGGACGGCGGAATGTTCCCGACTGCTCGCGGAAAAGCGTTAAGAATATACTCGATATCGACATCTTCGCACTACGGACACATACTTTTTAGCTAAAAGCATCAAGGCCCGCACTCGTCGACAACTCCGACGTATTAAACGAGCTACCTGGGCCCACTACTGTAATTCCTTACATCCTCCACTCCGGTACCCCAACTATGGCGTCAACTGGCCTTGTTCAGGTATTCACATCGTACTCTCGAAGAACAATACTTGCGTATAATTACTCCGGATTTTATGTTGGAGGACTCGCAATTTGACGTGTCGGTTATCGATCACAGGGATCCGCTGTTATTGCTTATCACAACCGCGGAAACACGTCTAGCCCTTCAGAATAAGTCTGGTAAGTCTGCCCCGAGAGCAGACGGACTCATCTATGTCGTTCTGAAGCTACTCCCGGAAACTTGGTACAATCTTTTAGCACGGGTTTTTTACCATGATATTACGCTCTGGATCTGTTCCATCGTTTTGGTAGGATGTAACGATGCTCCCTATTCTCAACCGGGACGATCTGAGCATCCCATATGGACTAATGTCCAATCTGTTTACTTCAAACTCGCCGTAAACTTTTTGAGAAAATCACACTGGATTGTATCAGCTTCTTCTTGGAGCGCTACCACTGATGGCCTCGTACGCAATATGGCTTCCATAAGGACTACGGTACTACTACCTTCCCTCTATATACTATTCTTACGGACATCCACATTGCGTTTGGTACCGGCACACAGATACTTGCACTTTTTGCTGACGTTTCCTATGCGTACGACCAGATTTCTCTTTCCCTGTTACTGCAACGCTTACAGCTAGCCGACTCCCTTCCCCGATTTGTCACGTCATTGCCGCGTTGCATGTTAACAGACACTGCACATTGTCTCCTCGCATCCCACACACCTATGCACGTTGTTACATCTCATGGTCTCATTCAGGGATCTGCCCTCAGCCCATTTCTTTATACGCTATACGTAGGCGATATTGTCTCGGAGGTGTCGGTCTCTTTACGTGTTCTCCAACATGCCAATGACAATCTTATACTACGTGATCTCGCCCGCTCTCGTACAGAGCTTCGGAAGCTTGAATCCGACTGTTAACGTGTCCTCGACTTCCTTGATACTTTTGTCTGTCCATGAACCTGACGAAAACGCTGTTTCTTAAGTTTCAGCGTACGATGCACCTTCCGCGAGTCTCCGTCAGCCTAAATAATTTCGACCTTCATGCCGTCACAACTGATAACTTTTTAGGTGTGTTCCTCCAACAAGACTTCCGCTTTACTTCTCATTAGAAATCTCTTCTGTCTACATTACATTCCTTGAAATCTTTTTAAGGTGATGGCAGCACGCCATATGGGCACCGACCCTTTGGTCTTATCCCGTCTCTTTCCTCCGTTGATTTTCTCTCGCCTGGAGTATGGACTTTTATTGGCATCCCCTCCTACGAAGGGCCTTCAGGCTAAATTCGGTTCATTCTTTTATCAGCTCTATAATATTATCTTTAACATACCGGGCCGTCCTACCTTAATTCTTACTCAGCGTTATTTTATTACCTATGTCGTTCCGCATCGTCAGTTTACTCTTGGTTGCCGCATGATTGCCGATTTGCTTACTCGTACGTGTAATGTTCTCTTATGTAAACTGCCCCGGTTATTAGCGATATTTCGTGATTCTTATCCGTGAATGCGGAGATCCTGTTAATTTTAGTTCGGTGTCTTCCGCCGTTTCTTTGTTATGATGGTCACATTTATCGGTCGCCGGTTCGCCCGGTCTTTATGCTGGACCAGCCGTGGTATTCCCTTCCCTCCACAGTGACTATCGACACCTTCTCTTTTCAGAGCGCACTAATTGACTATGACAGGGCATGGCAGGAATTTATCTCGTCGTCCTTGCCTCTTCCCCGTCCGTTTCGTTGCAGATACTTTTTACAGATGGCTCCAAAATGTTGGATGGAGTCAGTTCGGATATCTACACCTTGACCACGCGGACCTCTCACAGTTGGAGATTACACTCGTGTACGTCTATTTATTCCGCTGAAACTATTGCCCTATATAAGGTCCTTACGATGCTACTATCTTCACCTACGACTTGGACCTTTGGTTTTTCCGACTATCTTAGCCTTCTTCTTGCTCGTCCTTTTCAGTATATCCGCATACAAATTTATGAAATTCTTATACTTAATATTCCTCTCCGTTTATCGCGCTCTACCGAGATTACGATCGTTTGGTTCCCTAGTCATTTCGGAATCACGGGCAACGACATTGTAGATGCCACGGCCAGAACGGCGACTTCGGCTCCGGATATTACACCTGACTTTTTTAACACCTCCGACTGATATTTCCACCGACTTGCTACGGTTAGCATTGATCAGAACTTCCCTCTACCCACCTGGTTAATTTCTTATCCCATAGACCCCGCCTACCTAAAATTGCGTTTTCTTGTTATTTTCGTGCCTTATCACATGTGGCTCTGACTCCGGCTTATATCTCATTCATCTTCGTGACTAACAGGTGTGCCTGCAGGCACGTAGGTGATATTAACCACTTCTTATTTGCTTGCACCTTACACACTACAGCCTACCATCAGTTTCTTTCTCAGTTGCTGGGATTATTTCCCACTGGCTCGTTTCACTTCCCCTCACTACTGGTTCCCTTCTCCCCACTCATCTGCAAGCATATCTGCAAGGCTTTATTTCGTTCACGTACGCACATGAAATTTTGAATCTCATTCATTTTCACTTCTGGTTATGATACCTGTTTCATTTTTCTTCTCGCCTTCACTCTTTTATTTGAGACGCAGTCTTGCTGGCAGTCGAGTCTATAAACAAGCCTCAACAATAACAACAACACTTGACTCTATTGATGGAAAGCACTGCTATTGGCAGTTGCCATGACAAAGCTGTACAAATAGTACCAAATTACCAATCCAAAAGTTTAAGAAAACCAGAGCTATGATTGGTAGTTGTTCATATGGTTGCCATGACAACATTGTGGCACCAATCCATCAATTTCGGAAATAAATAGTTGGTTCAAACAAATACACTTCATACTAATACAGGAAACTGCCTCAATTTAACATGAGAACGGCTGGCAACATGCGAGGTGCTACCATCTAGTCTAGCGGTCTGAAGTGCACACATCAGCTGATCTAAATCAATGGAAATGATGCTGTTAAACACATCGGGATTTCTATTAAAATCGGAATAAATACACCAATTTACGCATTTTCCTTTCAATGTAGGTCACATTCATGGAGCAAACTTAAGTATAGTTCAAGTGCGGGTTGAATTAACCTTTACAGGCCAGAGGATAAAATTGTTTATTTAGCCTTCAGTTAGACAAACATTACCTGGAAGAATATGAACGTTAATAGCTTATAATATTTGCTCTGAAGTTCATTTTTAAATTAGGTATATGTTTTCGGTGCTGCCGAATGAAATCTAATTCTAACACAATTGTTTTGTAATGAAAATACGAATACCCGGAACTCCCAAGACGTATTTTAGAGAGAAGCTGATTTCCACCCACAGAATCTGTCAAAACTTAGAAACCCGGTTCGTACGTGAGCACCATTCAAATCGTGCTTAAACCTATTGAATTAACATTACTTTACTCCTCGGTAGTCTGAAGAGTTTACAAATTAAATGTTATGTTTTCAGCCTATAGTCATTTAGGAATGTGACACTGACAGTGGATGAGGGAGGAGGGAGGGAGAGAGTGGTAATTTGCATTTTATAGTTCCTCTAAGCTAAAACAAACATTGCAAGCAAACACATACTTTGACCATATTCAAATATTTACTGAAACAAACGGCTGCAATTTTCCATATAGTGGGTACTTCATTAGTTTCAATTGGAAAGTTATCTTAAAGATGTACTATGCTGTAGAATATTCAAGTGTCTCAAACACCATTTGGGTTTGTGGTACAAGATTTTTTTTCTGTTTTATGAATGACGGTTTGCAACTGCTTGAGATAGTAATATTTAAGAAAACATTTTTAAAATATCTGATGATAATTCAAATGACTTTCTTTACCTATTATGCAACAACTATTTTTTACAAAATCATCTTCTCTCCTATTGAGATAAGCAATCTTTTTTTATTATATGCTTTCTTGTGGATATATGGGAATACCCTAAGTTAAAGTGACAGACAGATCTTCTCAAGCTGATTGTTATGTTATGTGTTGAAATTCTGCTCATTTGTATGACTAAGATGGGAGAAAAAAAATCAGATGTGTTCTATTCACATGACTTTCTTTAACTGTTGCATAAACTTTTGTTACAAAATATTCTTCTTCTATGTCATTCTAATGAGATAAACAATAGCAGAAATTATCTTATTATTTTGGTTCCTTGTAAGTAAAAGGGAAATAAGGGAATATATCAGACTAAAGCGAATCAAATCTTTTAGAAGCTATTGCTATATGAAACAGTTTATACTCAGTTCTCTCTTGCATTCCGGGTCTTAAAACAAAAGAAATGAAATGATAGTTGATTTCCTGCTTGAGAAAATTTGATGTACCTAGTTTAAAATTGAAAACAAGGAATATCTTAGAAAGTTAACTCTTAAATATGTATAAGACATATTGTGTTTTAACGAAATCTGTTTTTTTTTTTTTTGTGTGTGTAGTAAGTTTTTGTCTATTTCTCAGTCTATTTTATCTTTCAGAGGCTATTCCCAGAAAATTAAAGATAATACATTTTATTTCTCACGAAAAATTTTAAAATCATGACATTTTAATCCAAATCTACAGACATTTTTGAAAAAATCAAAATTTTTAAAAAGTATTTCATATAAATGGTAGTCAGGGGTGGGAAAATTTTCTTGAAAATCTTCACAAGACATCCTTGGAAGACACTAAACTTAAATACCAAATTTGGTATTTAACCTATTTTGTTTTTGAACCATACTGACCACACACATACATTTTTTCTAAAAATGCTTTTTTTGGATTCAAGATGTCTCAAAACATTTGTTACTGGTGAAATATTGGTATCAAGTTTTTGGGTGGAATACAATACCTTCTCTATAAACTGTGTACATAGTATGTTTAGAGAAAGTAAAAAGTTATTCAAATTACTCTAGGAATGGATTGTTGGAGAATAGAAGTTAAATAAGCACAACCTAGTGGGTTGAAAGATTGAAGGAGTCTATGTATAACTTACCAGATATTGGATTTCAGCTGAAAAATTAAAAGTGTTATTTACTTTACTGTGCATTATCTGTTTTGAGATGTATATTTTTTTTTAGCTCCACCATTTAACAAGTATAAATAATAAAACTATTTTTGTCCCCAGGTGACTGTGACACCCAAATAAAATTCTCTTGCAGGGAAGCAGAATACACATTGTCTGAATATGCAAAAATAATTAAACATTAAACCTCAATAATGGTTAATAGAAGGTTTTACTTGATACTGCTGTACATATAATAAAAATCTGATGTGCTCCATTCACATGATTTTCTTGCATCTCTGTAACAAATTATTGTTAAAAAGCTTATGCTTCTATGTACTTCATGCTAATCAATTAAAAATTAGCAGAAATAGTGTTATTACTTGCTTCCTTGTAAGTAGAAGCGAAATAAGGGAGTAGATTAGGTTAAAGTGATAGTTAAAAGCTCGTTGCTATGTGACTGAAGTTCCTTTGTATGGATAGGAGTTGACAAATTCCTGTATGAGAAAAGTAAAAGTTTTTCAAAGCTGAAACCAAAAACAACGAATACCTTAAAAACGATCACCTCCACGAAAAAGAATTATACAACATAACTTGTGTGCTTTAATGTGCTCTACATTTTCTGTGTGGTAAGTTTTTATCCATCTCTTACGGTTTAGCAGTTATGCAAAATTCCATAAAATTCATCCAGAATAAAGTAGTCTTCAGAGGCTATTCCCAAAAAATTCAAGATATATATTTTATTTGTCAGGTAAATATCTATAATATATGATATTTTAATCAAAATTGCTACAACCACCTTTTAGAAAATCAAAATTTTCAAAAAAAGTTCCATGTAAAGGGTAGTTGGGGGTGGGGGTTTTCTTTAAAATTTTCGTGTCGCATCCTTGGAAGATATCAAACCTAAATCCAAATTTGGTTTTTAACCAGACTTCTCGTTTTTGAGCTATGCTGTCCACACACACACACACACACACATTTTTGTAAAAATGCTTTTTTTGGATTCAAGGGACCCATAACATGTATTTCCGATGAAATCTCAGTCTCAAATTTTTGGGTGCAATACAATATCTTCTCTATACACTATGTACATAGTACGTGTAGAGAAAGTAAAAATTGAGAATTAACATTCCCTGAGCATAATTATCTTTACTTCTTCCTAAAAAAAGTGGATTTATGGATTAATCACATGTTTGTATATACGATTTTTTATATTTAGATTGAAAGAAAACTTCAAATCATTGTACAATGACTTAACCTTGAGCCATTACTAATGCTAACACTAAGTAATATATGCTGCTAAAAAGATAATTTTCTTTGAAATTTCATTTTTACTGATAATAAATACTGTAAAAGAATCCCTAAATTACTTTTATAATTGTCATTCCGACATCCTCAACACTGCAGTTCAAGTTTCTGTTTAGCATAAGGTTGACTATATTAATATCATAAAGAAAA
Organism: Hymenopus coronatus; assembly: GCA_030762935.1. NCBI lineage: Eukaryota > Metazoa > Arthropoda > Insecta > Mantodea > Hymenopodidae > Hymenopus > Hymenopus coronatus. The sequence continues at coordinate 19,599,484 of CM060897.1, read as the reverse complement.
AAAAAAGTTTTGTGTTGGCTAATTCCAGATATTGGGAGACTGTTGGAGGAATGTTACAAAAGTCAGATGTTAAGCTAATGTTTCACTCATTTTTATGAATATCAGGTTATTTTTCATGCATTATTTGGAACAGTCAGTACTGCATGAAATTATAATTATGGGGGGAAGGGAAGTACTTGCTCCCTAGATCATTGTGCAATACTTCCTATACAAGGGGTGGCGGTTAAATGAAATTGTCACTGGAGTTTAAAAAGCTAATTATATGTCGGGTACGCCAGATAGCTTAAAACAAAAGGGAAAGGTGGAGTTTGAAACAAGGAGGAAGGGATCAATTGCAAATTATGGAAGTGCATCATTTTGTCTTGTAACTAAGGCAACCATTTTATAAGGTAAATATGGAGCAATATAAGACATTACTAAAAGTAGACTACTGTTTAAGAAATGTCATTTTTTTCTGAATTGTCATGCTGATCAGCTAATGAAATGAATATGAGAGCATTTTTGAGAATAACAATGATAGTGATGATGCAGCAAAATACATGCAACAATTTTAAAATAAAAGACAAATTCAGAAATTATGAGGCCAGATTATTACCTTATTTGCAATGACAGATGCTATAATCTTATGATAGGAGTAAAGGTGAGAGCATAAAACAAAATATTCTGATTGTTGTCAGGAACATTTTAATGTGAATTTATTTTGTATTCCTATTACAAAACTCTTCAAAGAATGAAAATAGCAATAAAAAATCTGAATATATATGAGGAATAATTATTTTATTATAATTTATTGTAATTTTAACAGGTACAGGATTTCATAGTCTATACATAATTATTGTAACTGAATTTCTTATCACAGTTTATACTGAATATTACTTTACATCAAATTATCATTTTGGTTTTGAGGCAGCAGCTCTTAGTTCACAAACTAATAAACATAGTAGCATTAACATTCTGGATAATGTTAATTTTTAAAGATGGGTGATTCGGGATAAAACTGACAAATGTATTTTATTTTCTTTAGCAATTATAGATAACAGTTTTGTCTTTCGCTAATATTTAAGATTTGAATTTACCTCATGACTTCCGCAAGGCAATAGAAAGAACACCATGCACCTTGGCCGAAAGCAGATCTTTTGTGCTTACCAATCCCAGGAAGAATGAATAGATGAGGTGAAGGAACTGTAGGAGATTACAGATTACAGAGAGGCACAGATGTCCCTAACAATTCCAAGCCTGAAGACCTGATCAGGACAGAGAAGAGCACCTTTCCACTACCCCAACATCCAGTGACGCTGCAAGCCCTTGAAGCCCACCTGAAACATGAAAGGGGAAGCAAAATTATAGAAAATGAGAGAAAGAAAGTCACAGAATAAGAAACATCCTGTTGACCAGGGAAAAACCCATAGTGGGAATGTGATCCTATGAGAGAAACCTGGGACTTCCACAATGTCAGACTTGCAAGTTACTGCAGAGCAGTTTATTCCACTGTCTAGTTAGCATTTGGCTGAGCATTTTATGTAGGCCATTTAGCATTACCCAGTGTGCACCACAGGGAGGTGGCCTACTCTACACCCCTCATAAACTAGTTTACAATGTATTCTCATTCACTAAAGTTAAACAAAATTCTATAAATACACTAACAAAGATAAAAAATGCTGATTACCTACATATGTGTTGCTAAATTACTATATACAAATATTCTTATACATTAACTCACTATGCACCCTATTGAGAATTAACGTAATATAAAAAAAGAGAAAGTATTGGTATATCCTAAAGAACATGCACATTGTTACACAACTACATACACACTTTGATAATTATCAAACACAAATCCTATTGGTGCATTATCTTCTGAGCTTTCTTATTTCTTTTTTTACCAAGTGTGCCATTTATAAAAATACTGTCATTTTGTGATTTAACAAAGCAGTTGTACATTGATGTATTTGTCAGCAAATATCGCTGTACACTGACAGCATACAGGAAAGTCATTTGGTAAAGTAATGAACTCTTTCAATTGCCTTTTCAGATTATTCCGGTTTAAAGTCAGAAATTGAACAAATTTTGTTTTATATGCAGATTCAATGCTTTGCCCTAAAACTAATGCACAAGGTTTGGGAAATAGCAGTTTTGCATTCGAGTACTGCTTGTGTTTAATGTGCATAGTGGTATCTCCCAAACTCTGATTGTTTTCATACGAAGCCAATTGAAATTTACATATTTCATGGGATAACCTGCTGCACACCCAACCTGTTACATAACTTGTAGCGTTCGCAGTGTCACATTATATTGTATCATAAGCATATTCAATGTTGAATGCACTCTTCTCAATGTTAGTTTTTTTTAGTAAGAAATGGCTTACATCCACTTCACAATTGCCATCATCTCAGGGTGTTAGCAGCTGGTTGGTGACTGCTGCTCTGATTGAGGCTCTGAATTTTGAGCTGTCAGGATTTAGGTTGTTACCACCCTTGTTTCTCACCACTGAAAAGAGATTTTCAATGCAATCTTGAGATAAGTGACACGTAAACAAGAACTTGAAATCAAAGTTGCATTGTAAGTCATTCCAGAGGTAGCATAAAGCTCGTACATTTTCACCCCAACCTCTGAAACATGGCACACTTACATTTTTCCACACAATTTTTATGCTTGTGAATAAATCTTCCAGCACGTCGAGCACTTTCCAATGCTTTAAACTGGAATGCAAAGGTCGCTGAAGTTCCTTAGTACTCATGTAGATACTTGAATTGAATGTATCAAAAGCCCTGTCCATAATATTCAGAAACCATGCTGTGTCAGCAACTTCTTCTGGCATTGATTTAAACGACATATATGTCATGAGGGCCTTACTGAGTACCTGTGTAGCCAGACATACAAAAAGGTGGTAACTCTATATGCTTTCTTCTCAATTTAGGAGCTAAGCGTGGGTTTCACCATCTATTTCCACAATGGCTCTTCACTTGTGCAATCAATTAGCTTTCTAAGTTTGATATTGTTTGTGCCTTGATCACATGCGATCACCTTAGGGATATAGCCAGCCTGTCGTAGTTCCCTTATGACAGAGAACACCAGTTCTTTCAATATTTCTACAGGTGTAGCATTTTCGGATAAAAAGTACCAATCACCTGCTTGAAGTTATGTTTTAGACCTCTTACCATGAATACCAGTGCATGGTTTGCAGGTTTTAAAATGGATTGGTTACTAAGGTGGTTAAATGGGCCCAGATCTACAAATCCTTCAAACAGATCTGCCCTGGCATCATATGAAATTGCCTCCTTCAAAGACATTTCATCCAGCACCACAGCTACTACTTTTTCAGCCCTCGTCATGTTGCTTGATTTTAGTTTTAGCAATTTCAGAACTATTTCACTGAAACCAGGACCAACACCTAAACGTTCAACCCAATTACGTAAGGAGCGTACTGTTGGCAAACAGAATGTCTTCCGAAGATACTGATAAGCATTCGGTGAACTATAGTGCAACGCCAGTGCAAAATTCTTATTATAATCGGTATACCTTCTACCTCTGGATTTTTTCTTCTGCAGTAACAGCTGACCCATTAAAAATGTATGCTCTCTTACTGCAGAAAATACCTCTGCTGAAGTCTTTGCCTTTAGAAGAGCACTATTTTCCTGGCGAAGAACTCTTGTCAACTGTCTCTGCTTAGAAATCTGCTTTTGGTATCTCCTCAGCTTTTATGTTAATGTCTTAATTTTTAATGACTCATCTGTCTGACTTTGTTTTGGCTTCTGAGCATCTTCAATAGGTTCTAAAATAATACAAATAAAATTATTAATAACAATAATAATAAAAAACTGGTTATTAAATGACAAGAAGAAACAACTTGAATTCTGATAACATACCAATGTGTAACACTTGTACCTCTTTATCTATACCCAGAACCATTCCTTGCCTTCTACCATTCATATAAAACATTTGTGCTTCTTTACTTAACCTTTCGGATACCAAGCTAGACACAAGCTGTCATTTATTATTAGTTATTACAAAGTGTCATGTTATAGTCATAAAAAAAAGTAACTGCTACTTGATTAAGCTTTCAAGAAACATGTTGGGTACACTTGTAGCCAGCTTGGTAATGTGTGTCACTATTTTAAGAAAAATATTTATTTATTCCCAATGTTTATTTTTAATATTTTCTTCAGATTGCTGATGTTATTTCATTATTGACAGTTGGTTGTTTTGTCAACAATAGAATGTGCATGTCTTATTTTTCTATTTCAACAATATGTGTATTACATTTTTACAATTCACATTGCATAGCTTAGTTTAGCACTTATTCCTTATCGTGGGGAGATATTTTATTCCTTGCAAGTGAAAATGCTAAAACATAAATATAATTTGGAAAATGAAAAGGATTTGGAGGAAGCAATGGATATTGTGCTTGGCGATAATGATGCCAATGATCAAGTGTCTGAAACAGAAGATTATATTGAAGAAACGGATGAGTTATGCTGAAGATGGTAACTCTCAGAACACAAACCTGCCGCCATTGTCTGAACTTGGTAGACCTATCTACACATCAAAAAGTGCAATGATATGGGAAGCAACTTGTAAGAGAAACAGCAGATGAGGAAACCAGGACATATTAGTGTAATCCGTGAGAATCTTCTTCTATATACATACTTTATATACCTCAGTGAATATACACACACTAAATTCAGGATAAATCTAGTAAACACAAGTCCCTGCAACTTATCACCTGATCGTCTATACTTGCCTTCTAATTGTTCTATAATCATTTATATCTGTGATACTTTTCACTTTATACCCCAAAATTGCAAATTCAAATCCTGTCCAGACCAATAGTTTTTAAGTGTACTTTACAGTGACAGCCACGATGTCAGTAGATATACTGGCATGTAAAGCAAATCTGGCAGAGAAGCAGCACTGTTATGATCCTAGCGATTGGCAGTGACATTAATAAACAAATATTTTTATTTTAAACTTTTCACTCAAATGTTTGTTGTCCTTCTGCCAACTTCCTGGACAAATGCAATTATAAAAAAATATATTTAGCAGAGCAATCCAAGGAAGTGCAAAATTTATACAGGGTTCAGCTTGATGAACACAGGGCATAAGCTATATACAAAAATAATAAATAATAGAATTATGGTTTTTAAAGGAAAAAATCCAGTGTGATCAAAATGCTAGAACATGTATCAAATTTTAAATATTTGTAGTGTGATATCAGTTTTAATATACAAAGGGATATTGATATTAAAAAAAATCTGACGTGTTTCATTCACATGACTTTCTCTACAGCTCTGCAAAAAATTGTTAAAAAGCGTATGCTTCTATTTACTTCACGCTAATCAAGAAAAAAATACCAGAAATAGTCTTATTACTTGCTTCTTTGCGAGTAGAAGCGAAATAAGGGAGTAGCATAGGTTAAAAAGATAGTCACAAGCTGGTTGCTATGTGACTGCAGTTCCTTTGTTTGTATGATCAGGAGTTGATAAGTATGAAAAAAGTATGTTTTTTTAAAGCTGAAACCAATAACAAAGAAGATCTCAAAAACGATCAACTCCATGAAAAAATGTATAAGACATAAATTGTGTTTTTTAAAGTGCTCTACATTTTTTGTGGGCAAGTTTTTGTCCATCTCTTAGGGTTTAGCAGTTATGCAAAGTTGTGTAAATTCATCCAGAATAAAGAAGTCTTCAGAGGCTATTCACAGAAAATTGAAAATCTCCATATTATTTGCCAGGTAAATATCTTTAATATACAACATTTTAATCAAAATCGTTAAGAGCCATTTTAGAGAAAATCAAAAATTTCGAAAAAGTTCCATGTAAAGGGTAATTTGGGGTAGGGGGGCTTTCTTGAAAATCTTCGTGTCGCATCCTTGAAAGATACCAAACTTAAATACCAAGTTTGGTATTTAACGTTCTTTTTGTTGTTGAGCTATGCTGTCCACAAACATACACACCTTTTTCCAAAAATGATTTTTTTTTATTCAGGGGGACCCAAAACGAATTTCTGGTGAAATCTCGGTATCCAATTTTTGGGTGCATTACAATACCTTCTCTATACACTATGTACATAGTATGTGTAGAGAAAGTAAAAATACCTTTCAGAAAGTTTATAGAGCTATACAGAAAACTTTTAAATACAAAACAACAAAAGAAACTAAAATAAAATTATAACAAGTGTTGTGGCATTCCCCATTATATTGTATGGCTGTGAAAGGTAGAATTCAGACATCGGAGATGAGGTTCCATAGGAAAGCAAAGGATGGCACCAAACTCTATAGCATTGAAAGCGAAAAAATAACAGAGGAACTAAAAAAAAAATCTTTATGCATCAAAGTAAACAACCAAAGATAACATGGATTGAGCACATGAAGAGAATGAGTGAAGAGAGATACCCACCAATAAGGAAATACCAAGCAAGAGGGCAAGATGTTGGACGTCCTCGAAAGCATTGATGTTTCCTAAAGCTTGAACAGATGATTGCCTAATCCAGTGATGATGCTTACAAATGATTTAAAAAAGTTGACTCCTATACATAATCCCCCACTTAATCTTTTTTTCTTGCTATGCCACTGCTTTGAGGATTGGAGTCTTGTGGTGCTTATGTTTCAGCTATTGGGAAGAGGAAAAAATTCAAGTTTTCTGACAAGAAAATTTCATTGCAGAATACAAAAGTAGCTAGCATACCTTATGTATTCAAGAAAAGTATTATTGTGCAAGTACAAATTTTGGGACCACAACAATACAATGTAACCTATTATTTCAAGACTATTGTACTTTTAGCACTAACAGAATAATAAAATAAATTCCAAACAGCAATGTCAGATGGTAACATTTGTGCTGCTTTTGGGATAGATGGTAAGAACTCAGGAATGAATAGTCAAGCCACATATGATAAAACAATCATTTTTATTATACCTTGTACTTGCTCCAGGATTTTTTATCTGTCTTCTGATTTGTCATCCTGCCTTAACCACTTACGTGGGCTTTGCCTAGTAGGTGCCTCCACTTCATTAGGTGCAGATAGAAAGAGGGAAGGAACCACATTTTTCTTTAACCTATACAGTACACAAATTATTAAAGCAATTATAATCATCAGGCACAATAGAATACCAATATTATAAGTGTTTCTAATACAGTAAAGGCTAATTTCACAGTATGTCACTATGAGATCCATTTGTGAAGGTAAGCAATTTGGTTGATATTCGTTAATCTTTAATCATAGCAGTTGAAGTATTTCTTCTTCTTCTTATTATTATTATTATTATACAAATTGAGAGCAAACTTAAGCTAATATTTCCTTTAGTTACCAGCTATGGTTACCAGTTTGGGAAGTAAGCGGGGGTTAATACACAGGAACATGTGATCCGGATTTGGCTATTCTGCCATTAGTCGCTTTGTAGTTACTGGCCTATTACAAACTTTTAGGGACCTATGCCGAATCTAGTGGATTTCAAAACTAAAAATATTAATATTCTCAGCACTTAAAATCTGGCTCGCCTATGGCGTTTCACCTTCAGATCCAACTTAACCTAAAATTGCCGCGTTTGGTTACCAGTTTATATTCATTTACATTAACCCTTTCAAATTTCTAAATATATATTGATTGCATAAATAACATCGGCAGATAGGGTATATAAACTGCAGAAGGTGACAGGTTATAATATATTTGGTAGCAGACGGCAGAATTAGTAGTCATATCGCAGAATTATTATATAGGTATTTAACTCATTTCAATGAGAAACGTTAGAAACGAATTTTACTTACCCCTGACTAGTGAGGTTTGGATTTCGGAAATCCGAAATCTTGAAATGCTTTGCACAGATTCTGTGAGAGCTGTTTAACCTGGTCCAAGTCGGCTCTTCAGCACTTTCTTACCCATTCAGCACAGCTGTAATTTTATTGCACATTACGTACCTACCATTGCTCCAAGAATATTTGTGATTGTGTACTTTGGAGTATTATCTTAATATGCGTATATATTTATGACTTTAACGAAATATAACCTCGTGGAGAATCGCTAATCCTGTACATTAAAACGGCTTTATCTCGAGGAAATCGAAAGAAAGAGACGGCATTTTTTTGCCAGGTATAGTTATGGCAATAAAATACTGCACATACTTTCCCGTCCTTGTAGGTTTGCATTGCCTAAAATTATAAAAAGGAAATCTTAACACCTTTTACAGCCTACTCCTTATACAGATACCCAGAATTGTCCAGACCGCCACACTAGGATCGCTGGTGTTCCTTGTCGCTGGTGTTGTCCTTGTAATCTATGTTGTCGCCGCTCTTTTGGCGGACTTTCCTGTATTATATTCAAGGATATTTGGTTCAAGGTTGGAATAAACAAGTCGTTAAAGTTCATTACTTTTTTGTTGTAGTGTATGCAACAGTTTGCCCGGCATAGCTTTTGGGAGACGAATGGAATTAATCGAATTATTACATTCGTTGATTAGACGCTGTACTGTGCGCATATGCAAAGTGAAGGAGACTGCAGTCAAATATGGCGACTACAGCAAATGGTAATGGCAATCTTGTAGATGAGTTTGAAGAAGCGTTTCAGGTATGAAATAAACGTTCTGCAAAATTCCTTAAATTATTATAGCTTTAAAACTTTCATTGGAAAATTATTATTCTAATAAAAGAACCCAATCCATGTAGAAAATAATTGATATTAGTTTGTTCAGTCGTCCTTAGAATTGTGTGTTTGTTTTTCAGTCATGTTTGAATGTGTTAACGAAAGAAGAAGCTTTGCACACCATGGAAAAGGATGAGATTAAAGTTGAAGTGGATCATACCATTTTGCGTTTCATCGACCTGGCGCGACAAATGGAAGCATTCTTTCTGCAAAAACGATTTTTACTTTCTGCCCTGAAACCTGAGTTGGTAGTTAAGGAGGTAATTTCTCATATTTAAATGCCACTTTCGATTTTTTGTGCAGGTTTAAAGTTTTCAATATTAGATTACTTAATCAGAAGACCTGATGCACACCATGAGTATAGAAACTGGAATTAGGCAACTCACTTTTGGAACCGGTAAAACAAGTTTAATACAAGTTGAATAATAATAATCTAATTACATTTTGTGATGATAGATAAGTTTAGGTTTAGAAATCCATAACTGGTTCTTCCATCTCAATGTTCAATGTATACACTGCTCTTACCCACCTGACCCTGCCTCTGTCTCCTTATGTTTTTCACACTATTAGAGCATGTCTTTGTATTCTGAGAACCACTTTGCCACCATTTGAAAATATGGCAAACATTGAGTTATTTCAGACGTATTTACATTCATTTTGTCCGCAGTGTGAGCAATGCTCTGGGACATATTTTTAGGAATAGGAGCAATTTAGACCAGCATTTATATTACCTTCCCATCATGCATTATAAAAGAGTTGGCAGCTGTGAATAATTGTGAACCACCATTTCAAGAGGAAACATCTAGCAATGCTCTGGGACATATTTTTAGGAATAGGAGCAATTTAGACCAGCATTTATATTACCTTCCCATCATGCATTATAAAAGAGTTGGCAGCTGTGAATAATTGTGAACCACCATTTCAAGAGGAAACATCCCAATATGTATTACTATAAGAGAACAACAATGAATAAATGTACATCACCATTATGTACAATCTGTACTGCACATTGAACATTACTTGGTGCGTATTTTTTGTTTTATTCATTTGCTCCCATTACAAGCAAGGCTCAGGGATGTTGTACACATCATACACAAAAACCAACTTGATAAATTCATATCACATAACCTTTTTGACCTCCACTAAATATTTAACTACTATGAATGTATGAATTTTTTTGCTACAATCATATTATTCAATTCCTCATTTTCAATATCCAGAAAACAGGAAACAGTGCTTTTAATTTCATGCAAGTTCAAAACTAGTTTAATGAAAAAGCATGCAATCCTACTGGCCATAACACCAGACAAGTATAAAGATGATAATGCTCCTAAGTCCTTCATGTTGATTGGAACTGCCTAATATATTTATTTAACATGGAAGTCTATCATAAATGTTTAATGCAAAATAGCAACATCTTGAGAGCTTAAACATATGTAGTGTCTGATTTAACTTTCATGTTTGTTCTTCCAGTCTATAAATTATCAGAAATACTCTCTCCCTTTCTTCTCCTCTCTCTACAAGAAGTATAGGTTATGTAAGACATTAAAATGTGTAATTTGTTATTTTCTAACATTGAATTAAAAACATTGATACATGGTTTTAAATCAAATGGGGATAAGGTCCCTCATGTGCGAATCGCTATATTATATCATATATGCACTGTATAGCACACCACACATTGTCATTAGTACTTTGTCAATTTGGAGAATGCCCACAGATATCACTAATTAATTTTTAATTAGCATGTTTTAATCCATTTATTACATTTTATTTATGCTAAGCTATGTGCAAGTGAATGACTACTGTTTAGCCCTGGCTCTTTACTGGAGTCATACTTGTTATTTCAATGATTTCTTAATTCTATTTATTAAATATATTTTCACTTTTTTTCCTTCATATTCTATACTGTGAAGAGTAGCCAAAGAAGTAACGACCCTAAGCCATGAAGTGTAGCTAAGGTTGGTTGTTTGGTTGCATTTCAACACGGCATTGGTTTGCCTATATAAGCAACCTATAAAGGTGGCTGAGTGGTCAACACAACATAACATTTTGCACTTAATGCTGTATGACTTCAAGAGTACGTGGATATACTATTTACCAGATTCCATAAGTAATTAATAAGTAAAACATTGACTCACATAATCAGGAGTGGAACTGTATATAGTAATCTGTAAAACAAACTAATGATAAATGTAAAATTGAAAACTGAAATATTGAAACATATTTGATGGTTTCATGGCTTGTTTTAAGTCAAATTCAGCTGGCTCTTATTAAATCATATTCTTTTATGAAATTTCACATCATGACCAAACATTTTTGTTTTAAAGCACAATGAAAGAACTGGCTACAAGTAAAAAATATTGGCCACAGAACATCTGCTTCAACAGAATTTTTTTTCTTTTGGTGCAAGAAGAATTTGAGAACCAAGGAAGGAAAACTGAGTGATGAATTATTAGATGTGCCATTTAGGAAATTCATCAAAAGGGGTATTTTTGTGTGTGAGAGTGCATGCGTAGAAAGGGAGGCATAAATACATTGGCTTCAAAAAACTTAACTTTAGATAACTTTTAACTTGTCCACATGGACATGTTATCTTCTATATCCCTCTCTAGCACTATGACAGGGGCGATGGTGAATTGTAATTTTAATCAAAGTTCTTAGGCTTTCATGGCCAGTGTCAATACTATAGCTAGTACTTAATATTAATGTTTTACACATTTATTATGACAAAATTGAGCACTCAGCACCCTGTAAAGACAACTCAAAAAGTCTTTTGAATACTATTAGGCATAGAATTAAAAGAAATTTGAGTAGCATTTCCACTTTTGGAGCCTATTCTAAACTTTACCAAGGAGCAATAATAAGGTATTTCTTATCTTTGTAAATGTTGTAGTATATTTCTAGGAGCTTTTAATATGCCTACCTCAAGTTGAGCATTTATTTTTGTAGAAAAAACGACTTGATACTACAAAAGCAGGCAATTTTTCTAGTGATGCGCACATGCTAGTTTGTTGCCAACAAAATGAGGGATTCAAGTCCATTAGATATGGTGTGTGTGTACTACTACTACTACTTGTTCTTTTACTTCATAGATCCATCAGCCAAGCAGGGTTCATTGGGATTTGCTCTTCACAGATCACACTGCTCCACTGCTCTTCTAAAAAAAAAATCCCTTGGCTATGTCTAACAGTTTAGGGCATTCAACATTGTGATATACCTTTTGGCTTGTACCCAGCATGTTGGCAGCCCTACTGCCTGGCTGCAGCTGCTCCACTCCTATCCTAAAAGTATCCCTCAGCTATGCCTTGTATTTTGCAAATTTCTGGGGTTAGTGTGAATTCACATGGATCCCTGGACACTTGGCCTTCCGGGGAATGAACTTGCAGATTTGGCAGTGAAATCAGGTCACAGAACCCAGGGTTAATGTTACCAGTGCAACAGTGGAAGCTTTTAGGGTCGTTGTGTGGAGAGCTGTATTTTTGAGCTGGCATACAGAGTGGTCGACTCTCCGTGTTAACAAGCTTAGTGACATGAAAGCTCTTCCTATCACATGGGCAACCTCATGTCCTTCTCATCGGGAGGAGGTGCACTTGGCTCGGTTAGGAATTGGCCACTGTTGTATTACCCATTGTTATCTTTTTACTAGAGATCCTGAACCTGTCTCTCCGATCTGTGGTGCAACACTGACAGTAGCACATTTGCTGTTAGTGTGTGCTGCTCTTGTATCTTTTCGTACCACTTTCCAGCTGCGGGCCTCCCTAGCGGAGGTCCTTGGCAATGACCCCACTGCTGTTGACAGAGTTTTTAAATTTTTTATCCACAATTAGTTTTACCTTCAGGATCTAGTTCTTTTTATAAGTTTACAACACATTTAATTTTACCCATTTTTATCCCTTTTTATGCTCCATTGTTTTAACTGGTTTTGTGGATTTTATGGCTTTAGTGATGTCTAGTTTTTATAGTTTCTTTTACGTCTAATTTTAGCACACATTTTACCCTTTTTTTTTTATTTCAAACCAATTTTAGCTCTCGTCTCATGCACCGTTTAGTTTTCTAAGGCGCTGATAACCTAGTAGTTGAACACCCTTAAATCCCAATCATCATCATCACAGCTATGCCTTGCAGCTTAGAACCCAGCATGTTGGCAGCCCTACTGCCAGGCTACAACTGCTCCAATCCTATCCTAAAAGTATCCCTCAGCTATGCCTTGCAGCTTAGAGCCCAGCATGTTGGCAGCCCTACTGCCTGCTGCAACTGCTCCTTTCCTGTCCTAAAAGTATCCCTCAGCTATGCCTTGCAGCTTAGAACCCAGCATGTTGGCAGCCCTACTGCCTGCTGCAACTGCTCCTTTCCTGTCCTAAAAGTATCCCTCAGCTATGCCTTGCAGCTTAGAACCCAGCATGTTGGCAGCCCTACTGCCTACTGCAACTGCTCCTTTCCTGTCCTAAAGGCTTTCCTCAGCTATGCCTTGCAAGTTAGGGCCCTGAACATTGGGCTCCTTGCGGCTTAGGGCCCAGCATGTTGGCAGTGCAACTGTTCCACTTTTGTCCTTCTAAAAGCATTCCCCAGCAATGTTTAGGGGTTGGCATGTTGGCAGTGCAACTCTCCCTCCAATTTTGTTCTTCTAAAAGCATTCCTCAGCAATATCTTGTAGCTTGAGGGTTGGCATATTGGCAGTGCTCAATAAATTTATTCTTCTCTCAAAAACAAGTTACGCTCATGATGCAATAGAATTGCAATTGCAAAACTATTCCTTTGAATTTATTCATAAAGATAAGAAAAAGTTTTGTTACAAATTATTGTTACATTAACATTTGTGTTGCTTCACTGTTATTAGCTTCATGTTTTACATATTGTTGGCTTTGTTGCAATGACACATTGAATTCTCTTTGAAATTCCTGTAGTGTCATCCATGAATTTGTCTTCCAATGTGTTTTCACAATAAAAAAAACACTCTTGCATGTTTCTATTTTGACTACAAGCTAAAGGCTGTCAACAGTGGTCAATGGTACTTATTCTCCTAGAGCTACTTAGATCATTAAAATAAGTTTCACGTTTCTATGAGGAAATTGGAGGAAATTATGACTCATTAAAGTTGTTAGTTTATATGAATCGCACTGTAATACTGAGGGTACTTATGTAAATTAAGTAGCAATAATTTGTAGAGAGTATGAATAGTAGTTAAAAATATTCAAAACAAAAATACCTAGAAGTAAATTTGTATTTTTCTTATTTTCCTCTCTCCGTAAGATGAATTAGGATAATATGTATATTCATGGGGAACATTGTCATTGGTATAACAACTCTTAAGACTGGTTCACAATAACCTGAGAACGTAACCAAAACGAGAATGAGAAGCAATGCAGCTTATAAAATTTTGGTTCATAGCAGCCCATAAGAAGAACCCTATTGTATATCCATGACCATATCGATCTCAAAGTGGAAAGTTGATTTTACGCATTGGGAGTTTATTAACTGAACAATGATATTTTTACTTTTTCTAGCATGTACATAATAGGTAGAGAAGGCATTTTATTCCACCCAAAAATTGCCAGAAATAGTTGTTTAGGATATCCTGAGGGATTTTTAGAAAAACATCTTTAGCCAGCATAACTGCAAAACTGTGAAAAGTCTTAAAATGCCAAACTTGGTAGTTTAGTTCAGTATCTTTCAAGGATGTGACATGATTTTGAGGAAAATTACCACATCCTAAACTACCCTTAATATGGAACATTATTTGCAAATTTTGATTTTCTAAGAAATGACTCTAATGATACCATATGTTTAACATATTTTTATGACTAATAAAATTTATATCTTGAATTTTCTGGGAATAGCCTGTGAAGACCTCCATTCTGGATGACTTTTGTCTAACTGGTAAACCATAAGAGGTACACAAAGATAGATCTTTTTAAGAGACACAATTTGTCATATACATGTTTTTGTGGAGTTAACCAGATCTGAAGTATTCTTTGTTATTGGTTTCAATTTTAAACTACTTACACTTTTATCAAATGGAAGTCCTCGTTTGTTTCAAATCTTTGTTTTACTGCTGCCCATGCAAAGAGAATAACATTCTTATTGTTTCACACAGCGACCAACTTTTAAAAGATTTGACTATTGTTGTTGCCTAATGTGTTCCCCTATTTCTCTTCTACTTATAAGGAATTAAGTAATTAGACCAAATCTGTTAATGTTGATCTTGATTAGCGTGAAGTAGATAGAATAATCTTTTATAAGAATTGTTTATGGAACAGGTAGAGAGAAACTTATATGATTGGAACACATCAGATTTTTTTACCTGCCTTCAATTTGGCCAACATAATGCAGGTTAGCTAACATAACATTTTGAAAGATTTGCGACTCGGGTGACCTCTAATGGTTGTTTTGTCATGGCCATCTGGAATAATCTCCGCTTCAAAGACAACTTTCAGTCATGTAGTGGTAGTAAATGAAACAGGGCTGAAAATATGGAATGGAAACAGAAGCATGTGTTTTTTCACAGCATATAATGCAAATTAGAGGAAATTAAGTTTTTCCATGGTACCTGTATATTTATGTTAGATGTGTGTTTATACAAGGTAATCAAAACTTGAATGCTCAAAACACAAACTGATAGATATGATAAAGGAGTCAAAAATAAATTTATTTTTTTAAATAACCATGTGTTGGAAATTCATATTGTTGCATACTGAGTATACAGTAGGTTATTGTGTGTGGTTGAGAGAAAAACCGTGTTTAATGTTTTTCATTACTTTATTTTTTGTTTATGAATATGATATAAAAGAGCAACATTTTAGTGCAGAATTGACACTGGCATCTGGATTTCGTTGGACATATCCTGATTTTTTTTTTAGTATTTTGTGAGTATATGGCTGGGTTTTTATAATGAATTCAAAATGCCTGGCTTTCTGCATTTCAACTACAAATTGTACCAACATCCAAGATCAATAATATGTTTCTATTGCTATATGTAAATTGAGTTTTATAAAGAATTTTGTTTGTAAAGACATGTATTCATCCTGTTTCCAGTAAACTGCCACAATAGTCATAACAGAATATGAGTTTTAGTTATGTTCTAGAATTTTTGGTAGAGTTAATGATTTCTGAGATTTTAATGTAATTGGATTTCAGTCTTAAAATGTTTATACTTTCTTGAAACAAGAAAGTCCTCATCTGTTTTCCATTTTACTCCTGGCCATGCAGAGAAGAAAATTTCAAAGTCAATCTCATAGCAACATCTTATAAAACTTGACAATAATTTTAGTCTAGTATTCCCTTCTTTACCTTCCATTTATTAGGAACCAAATAATAAGAGCCTTTCTTCTAATGTTTGTCTCAAAGTAGCTAGAGAGTAATCTTTTGTAAGAATAGTTTGTTTGCAGAACAGATAGAGAAAATCAAGTGAATGAAACGCATCAAATTTTTGTATGTTTACTGTATCAAACATTTTATGCTTTCTAAATTCCATGTTATGGCTTTACTGCACAAGGAAAAGTTTTATAGGTATGAATTTCACAGCGTTGGCAAGTTTGATGTTTGACATCATTGTTTGGGGCAAAATTGCACAAAGACATAATTAAATCAAGATAAAACCCTACAAAATTGTGCTATAAAAATTCTGTTCAATTTGGATTAACGCCAACAAAATTAGTATATCAGTACAGGTATAATAACAATTGTAGTTGCTATGCATTTAAGTTCAGGTAAGTTTGTTTACCAATATTTGCATAAGTAACCATATCAATACAGGGTTAGTTTTAAATAAACAGGTGCATGATTATATCACTAGGAAATTAAGAAAATTGATTGTAGAAATAACAAAATATGTACTTAGAAGTGTAGTTGCAATAGTGATAACTACATTTAACAAACTGCCACAACAGATATGGAATTTATGTACACTATCTAGGTCTATATGTATTCCAAAACACACCTGCTAAAAGAATATTACAGTAAAAATGACTAAATTGATGAAGTGGAATAAAACTGTTGTAAACTTTCTTCTTTTAGTATTACTACATTTATAAATTCTGTATATATTCTTTGATAGGTGTGTTTGAAAGGTTCACCGTAATGTTATAATGTTACCAAAATGTGATAGTGAAGATATACCTATTGTAAAGAGAAGACAGATTATGAAGAATCTTTTATATGGTGCATTACATGTGTTAATGCTTTATTTTGGTATGTATATGATATATGTATTTTGGGGGAAACGTGTATATTGTTAGTGATATTAGATCCTGTTCCAAAAATTATAAATGTACTGTCCTTAAAATGAGCCGCTGGCTTTTTATGACCTTTAATTAACTAAATTGAAAACGATGTTGCTGCAACATTGATAGATTTATAGTAATAATAATAATGTTTTAAAAGAATTAATATTTTATCTGAAAAGTGACTGAAGGTTACTTTTAAGCATATTATTTACTTTGTCTCCCAAAATTGTATATCAGATTATGCTAATGGAATAATATGTGCAGAACTTTTCTTGGGCACAAGTTATATTGGAAAACAAGAGCTGGTGGAAGAAGAGATATCTCTCCTGCCTGTGTTTTCACAGTGTTGTCAAACAAAGTTTCTTTTTCTGAGGCTTTGAGCTATTATGTTGAACAGATTACTGTGAACTTTAAAATCTACAGACAGAACAAAACCTTAGCATTGAAGCCACTAGACACAATGTTGTCGGTATGCTCTGCTTCCGAAATTATGCAAAACCTACCCAATGGAAAGTAGGGAGATAGTGCTCAAGAAAGGGAGCTTTTGTAGTAAATCCTATTACTGACTGGCAATGAGAAGAAAAGCAAAAGAAATTCTCACTGATAAGCATAAACATGATCAGATAGCTTATGCACTATTATTGAGAGAAATTGTCTTGTGAATGACATTCCTGCTGACACCTGGTTGTCTAGGTACGTTGCCGCCTTGTTGACTCATTATCCATCTGCAGCAGCTGTACTCCCAGTTCATCTTCTTTCACTTCTTAACTGATAATTTCATTCACTTTCCCTTTTTTTTTTTACTGGAATTGCTGTTACTTAAGTTTATAATCGCACATTCCACTGCTCTTCTTTCCATGCATTTTCTATCACACTTCTTGTATGTTGAACTACTTTTCCCCATGCCTCACTAATTAATATGTTCTTTTCAACACTAGGTCCTGTACTTCATTAGATGTAAAAGTTTTATTGTTTCGGCTTACATAACCTCTACTTGTTGATCACGCTTGTAAGATATTTTCAAATCACAGTGCCACTCCTGATAGTTAATTCTAGGATGAGAACAAGAGCAATGTCCGCGAGATATAAAAGGTAGTAATGGTTATAAATGTAAATTGTTACATATTACACAACCCAAATTTTCATAGAATGAATGAATCAGATAAGTGTGTGCATGAGAATGCGCATGCAAATTTCAATTGAACCCATATATGTGCAATGCCAATGACATCTTATCTCTGATGGTAATGTATTCTTACACTATGATTGGTCAGCAACCTGACAAGCCCCCTGCCAGCAGACGACACATCCCACAAGTGTCAATCACAAGGAAATTTCTCACTAACTTTATCAATGTGATGGAATGTAATAATACATATCACAGCAGTTCGATGTAGTAACATTGGTGGTGTACATATATGCTATATATTTCAGCAGATAAGACATAAATTTTCATCAAAGATGTATAATTTTACCATATGTCCTTCCTATCACCAAATGTCGACAACATGTAAATTTAGTTTAGAACAATAATCATCTGGATAATAATATTCGCACCGATTTGAGTTAGACCTTGAGTATTTCCAGAAGCGTCATATTGGGTATTCAGTGTTGCAGACATACTTGCTCTATACTAAAAAGTTGGA
Source organism: Hymenopus coronatus (assembly GCA_030762935.1). NCBI lineage: Eukaryota > Metazoa > Arthropoda > Insecta > Mantodea > Hymenopodidae > Hymenopus > Hymenopus coronatus. The sequence continues at coordinate 19,580,979 of CM060897.1, read as the reverse complement.
AACAGTTGTAAATGTCATAAAGCAAGAGCCTCCTTCAACATTGTTATGCTTTTGCTTGTAGAAGCATGTGCTGAATAATGAAGTCATATGTACCGCTAACAAGTATCTTTGTAAGTTGTGTAGTATTTTCAAACAGTGTAATCTTCGATCCCAAGCGACCTCATGTGAGATTTGTGATGGACAAAGTGGTGCTGGGGCAGGTTTTCTCTGGGTTCTCCAGTTTCCCCCGCCATCTTCATTCATGTATCACCAGTGTCACCACCTGCTGTGCCATAAGTAGTTAAAGTGGGCATTAAACACTGCCAAAAAAAAACAACAGTGTAATCAACATAAAAATTTCAATCTATGATTTATATGTGTCGTGTCAGATGGCCCCAATTTTTGGTTCCTTTATTTTATGCTTCAACTATCTTATCTGCCAAAATACTTGGTACATACATTCCTTTTTAGACAAGTCAATACTGAAGAAATAGCTCCCTCTCATACCTCGGACCACACTTGCCTTCTCATGGTCCAACAATACTTTTTACTTTCTCTACACATACTATGTATATAGTGTATAAGCAAGGTATTGTGATGCACCTAAAAATTTGATACCAAGATTTTACCAGAAATACATGTTTTGGGACCCCTGAATCCAAAAAAAGCATTTTTAGAAGAAAGTCTGCATTTGTGTGTCTGGGGACAACATAGCTCAAAAAGGAAAAGACCGTTAAATCAAAATTTGGTATTTAAGTTTGGTATCTTCCAAGGATGTAACAGGAAGATTTTCAAGAAAACCCCCCACCCCAAACTACCTGTTACATCAAACATTTTGTTTTTCTCAAAAATGGCTAACGATTTTGATTAAAATACCTTATGTATAAGATATTTTTATAACAAAAGAAATCTATATCTTGAAATTTCTGGAAATAGCTTCTGAAGACCTCTTCATTCTGGATGGCTTGTATATAACTGGCAAACCATAAGAGATATATAAAAACTTACAAAAAATGTAGTTCTCATTAAAACATGCAATTTATGTTATATATATATATATATATATTTTTTTTTTTTTTTTTTTTTTTTTTTTTTTTTTGTGTGTGTGTGTGTGTGTGTGTGTTGTAGAGTTAACCATTTTGAGATATTCCAGAGTAGTTTCTCAAATGGGAAGACATCTTTTTTTCTCATTTACTTCTGCTAAGCAAAGAGATTGGAATTTCAATTGTTTCACATAGCGACGGCTTTTAAAGGAGGAGACTATTGATTTAGTTGTGCATTTTTTATTTCCCTTCTACTTACAAGGAAGCTAGTAATAAGATTAATTCTGCTTATGTTTAATTTGACGTAGATGGCATTACGTAGATAAGATTATGTTTTGAATAAAAGGTTGTTTACTAAACAGCTAGAGGGCATCATGTGAATTTAACACATTTCCCTTCTACTTACAAGGAACTAAGTAATAAGGACAATTTATGCTAATGTTTATCATGATTATTATGAAGTATATAGAAGAATAAGCTTTTTAACAACAATTTGTAACAGATTTAGAGAAAGTCATGTGAATGGAACACATCAGATTTTTTTTTTTTTTTTTTAATGCAACTACCTTATCTGCTGAAATACATGGTATATACATTCCTTTTTAGACAAATCAATACTGAGGAGATAGCTCCCTCTCACACCTCGGACCACATTCACCTTCTCATGGTCCAACAGTACTTTTTAATTCTTCTTGTAAATTAAGTTGATTAGTAAGTTCACACTTTTATTCCTTTTGCATAGGACACAAATGAACTGCGCTTAGAATTGGTCAGGAAAGAAGAATTAATAAAGCGGCACTATGAAAAAATTGCTGTATGGCAGAACTTGCTCGCAGACCTGCAGGGTTGGGCAAAATCTCCTGCACAAGGTCCTGCTCCAACAGGGCTCCCTAATGGAAATGCTGGACCTCAGCCGCCTGCTCCTCAAGCAGGCACTCCAACTCAACCCAGTGCCATGCCTGCCAACATGCAACAACAGTTACAACAGCAGCAGTTGCAGCAGCAACAACAGCAGCAGCAGCAATTACAACAACAGCAACAGCTTCAGCAGTTACAGCAACAACAAATGCAACAGCAGATGCAACAACAGCAAATGCAACAACAGGTAGCAAAAATGGAAAACCTAACATGGTGGGACAAGGTTTTTATTTTTTATCTTCTTTGCATGCATGGTAGTGGTGTAGGCTTGCATTTATCTCCCTTGAATACTTTTAAAGACATAAAAAATTGATTCAAACCCCCAAAAATATTTAAATTCTCAGATTTTTAAAAAAATTACTGAGTGTCCCACTCAAAAGTAGCCATAACATTTTTTGTGTAGAAAAGTATACACAGAGAAAATTAAACATATTTGAATATGACATAGCTTTGAGAAATAAAAGTACATCACAAGAGGTGCTGGAAATGACATCCTTCGACTTTGAAATATGTTCAAGGTGATGTTGCAAGTATGTGAATGTGGGTGTAAGAACATCAGGTGTCGCTACTTGGATTTCACAGCAGATATTCTATCACAATTAAGGGTGCATAGTTTATTCTTGCACACCTTTCTTGTAAGGCCACCTCACATGGATATGTCAGGTAAATCCAGAATCTTGGCAGCTACAATCCCAATGAAATTCTGTGTTTATCCGAATACAAGACTACTTCAAATACAAGATGATCCCCATTTTTCAGAAATTAATTTTGGAATTTAGCATGTTATCTTTTTAAAAAGAAGATATAACTTAATTTTTAAATACAGTTTAAAGTTTTATCATATGCTAGCTGCCTGCCCCGGCTTTGCACGGGAGGTGTGGCTAATGAAAAAAAACTGACAAAATCTCCTGTTTATAGTACCACTATGCAATGAAGTAAAATTACAATTAAATAATTTGACAATACTTTATTGTAATGCAATGTAATGTACAATTTTCCTTCTGGAGAAAAAATAAATAACACTGATGGTTTACCGACTCTCGAGCACGCAACGTACAACTGCCCATGCAAAAAACACAACAATCCCACACACTTTTAACGATTGACTTTGAGATTTATTGTCATTGCAAATGCAAGGCGTGCCGGGAACTGAACACGCTTAAATTCAAAAGGAAAGTCAGTTGACATTAGTGGTGTTTTTGGAATAAGTATATCCTTGCCTGTTAACTTTCCTATGTTATAGCTTAAATAAAATTTTTCAGAATTTTTATAACAGCGAATTTTGTTCTGCTGCAAAATTTTGGCTGATTGAGATTGCATAGCATAATTATACCGAGTCAACCTTGAGCTGTAAATTGTGTGGTGGTAATCCTGGCAAATCCAATGAATTTAGGAATTCAGTTAGATAATTGATGGCTTCATTTGGATTGGTAAAGGAATCGATCTACATAAATGAATGCATTTGTCCATCAATTTTACTCTGAATTTTTATGTTCAAATCATCTACATTCTTATTAGTTGCTGCTAAAATGGCTCGTTCGCTCAACCAAGCATGACTTTTGTAATTTTCACCATATTTGGGAACACGTTTGATATTAATTCTTCCTTTGACTTTGTGAAGGAACAAAACTTTGATGGAAATGAAATGAGGCAAGTGGAAGTGTCAACAGGAATTTGCCGTTTGCCAATGTCTAATAATGCCTTTTCATTTGAAAACGCAATGAAGCACAATGATCTGCGCAATGTAGTATATATAGTTGGCATTGTAAAAAGGATGATAAAAATGTATTTGAACTTCACTGCTGCATTGCGCCATTGAGTCGATAAACTGTTGCATTACTTTAACATTGAATGGGGAGGGCAAAATATAGCAGTACTACAACCATTTAGCAATGAATAACTGTGGTACCACTGCCATCTGGCGGCTATTAACCAAAATGCATTCCCTTGGCCCTGTTTTTATTCATATTATGAGATTTTAAAAACTTTTGTGTACTATTTTTAAACATTTTCTTTTCCACAAACCTTGTTATGACAATAACGGACACAACAAAAAAAGAATTGTTCAATTTGGTGCAGTTCTTCGGAAGTGATACATGTACATAAATTTCAGTGATTCATTTTTATTTATATATATATATATATATATATATATATATATATATATATATATATATATAGATTTTGAACAAACTAAGAGACAATTAAACTGAAAAAGTCCTATAATTTTTTTACTTAATCTGAAAATCTTACAGAATTAGTGTGGAGTAGGATTGAGGGGGGGGGGGGAAGATGATGTACTGGTATGGAGAAGGTGACAGCCGCAATGCAAATTAAACTGTTACAATTGATGAATTTTTCTGTTAAGTCAACATACCTAATATCACACACTATTGAACAAATTTTTACCTAATTTAATAATATGAATTTATGCAGAAATTCACATTTGAGCAGGAGAGAAACGGAGAGGGGAGTATGGAAATGTAAAGTATATATGGTATGTTAGAATGTGAGGGTGGCAGCCTAGCTGTAACGACAATGATGGGTATGATTGTCTATAGATAACATACTTAATATAACACATTCTAAATATTTATACCTAATTAGAATTTGTGCAGAAATTTCACATTTTGAGGGGGATGGAGATGGAGAAAGGAGAGCAGAAATGTTCCAGCATGTCTGTGCTCATTGGAGATAGTGGCAGCTTAGCTGTGATGACAATTATGGATATGATTTTCTATTAAGACACATACTTAATATAATGTATCTTGAAACATTTTATTTAATTTGAATTTGAACATAAATCACATTGCGGGCGATAGAGGGAAAACGGAAATGTACCAGTATATGTGTGGTGGGAGGAGAGGAAATGTGTGGCTAAACCTGATTATAAATGGTAGCTTGTAGGTGGCTACAAGCCTGGCTACCATTTCTAATCAAATTGACAACGCTGGCCGTGAAAGCATAAGTACTTTCTCTTTTTGCTTGACCGTTGGCTCCCAATACATTACATTCAGCCATGTATGTGAGAGGAAGTCCTCTAATTTTATTTTAATCTTGTAGAAAGTATTTTTTCAAATGAGAATACTTATAGGCCTGATAATGGCTAACTTTTTGTCACAAAATAAAACTCTCAAAATCCGCCATATACGTCTTGACCTTGATGGTAATCTTTACCATTTCTATCAGCATTTACCACTGCAATACCCGTAGAATTTGAAACTTAACTTTTTTGTGCATGTATTTGGAAAACTATATCGCAAAATGCAAGATGACTCCCAGTTATCAACAACTATATTTTGGAGAAAAACATTGTCTTGTATTTGGATTAATATGGTAATTATTGGGGAAATTATTCTATAGAACCTATGCTCACTTGAGAATTGTGGCATGTTTTGCCATCTTCTTGGTGTGTGTGTCAGCTCTGATTGTCGTAACTAGTTCACACATTTTAAAACAGTTCCATGTAAACTTCACTTGTCGCAGTAGTAGTTGGGAGGGAGAGAGAAAAAAAGCTCATATTATGCAGCATCCCCCCCACTATTCTGTTTCTTCACTAATTTTTTTATGCATTGTTTTGGTGGTCTTTGTTTGCCATGAAACTTTTCCAAAAACTTCAGCTGATATCTTAAAGGAATCAAAAATCCAATAGTGCTTCACAAGATACTCAACAGAAAGTGATACAGAAACTCTGTCGATGCACTTTCTAAATGATAGGTACTACAGTGCTACGAAACTATCTCATAAAATGGATTGTCTTTTCTCCAGATTTTATTGCATTTTGTGAATATTTTTGCAATGTGACAATTTCTGGGGCTCCTTTTGAATGGGACACCTTATTTTTAAGCACTGCAAAAATTGTAGGTCATTTATTACTTTGCTCCTTTAGACAGATAGTTGCTATGATTAGCAAATGAAATGTAGAAGTAATATACAGAACATATATTTTATCTTAATTCAAAGATATTTAAGGTATAAATATACATTTTGATGGATATAAAGTTTCAAACCAAACCTTCTCATATCTTGTGCACATAGATAAATAATTTTGTAAAATACATTAAAATTGCATTTCTCAAAGCATGACACTTTTAAATTTTTTCAAAATCAGTGTTCAAAACTGCCATTCATTAAATTTGAGAGTTTCTGCATGAAACTATTCCTTTATATAGTATTATGCTTGAAACTAATATGTGTTATTTAATTCCTTTTTGACCTTTTTAAATAATCTCTTACAAAAATAAAACACATTCCAATTTTCTCCCAAATTTCCCCACATGATAATTTGGCTCTTCTTTCGAATATATGATTCAAGATTTTTTCTAAGTCCAACATGAGCGGCATATTTTTTTTTAAATATGCGTTAGATTTTTTTTTTTTTTTTTTTTTTGTCAGATAATTCAAATCTTTTAACTATAATTTCGTGCCAAAGAGCGGTTTTTAAATTTAAGGTTTACAGTCCTTCATTTACTTTCTGCTCATGTAGCCACTCTGAACAATGCAGTGCAGCCAAATTATCCATCTTATATCATTTAACACAATGCTGACAGCAGTCTTTTTTCATCACTAACTGTATAACTGTCTCTAAACTACGATGACTAATTCGCTATGTCTTCTACAAATTCCTGGAAAGAGTCTGCTGAACGATTTGTGGTGTTACTATGCTACAACTATTCACACATGTATCAAATATTCCCATTGAATGCTGCCACTGCAAAGATGTTGCCATAGAATTATTGTTTTGATTAGGAAGTTTAATGTCCTTTAGCCAGGGAGGTCACATTGGACGATGAAATGGATGAAATGATGCTCAAATAAACTTGTGGCACATGGAACTTAAAAATAACACGACATTCGTCTTCTCAAGATAACCTTAACCAAGATTCAAACTAGGTACCTCCTGAATGTGAGGCAGATGCTGTCCCCACACTATGAAGTGGGCTATTATTATTGTCATCATTTACTTCACAGCGGTAACTGCACCAGTCAAACATTATCCCCTATATTGGTCTCCTCCAACTGAACACTCCATAATTGTAAACAAAGTAGTAGATAAAGAAATGAAGTCTAGACAATAGCCTTGCCACTTGAACCTTGTACACAGACTGACTTTTTCATGTCCAGTTCTAAAAGGAATAATAAATATGGTTAATTACTAGCTATCCATACCAATAGTCATAAGAATAATGCTCTATTTTAGCATTATGCTACTTGCAACTCGGGAAATGAGCAGTATTCCGTCTCTTAATGGTCTGCGGAATGGCATTACATTCGGAGCATAACATTTTTGTTCTCAGCAGAGCATTGTCAAATAATAGTTGCAGACAGGCATATGTATCATTGAGGTAAAGTGATGGATCTGTTGTATTAATCAGACAAGCCATTTCTAAAACTTTATAATCTGTAAGAATATTGCCAAGGACATACAACCTTTGCTTCCCATACTACAATAAATTCTGCCAAATTGCAACTGCATGCTTGTAAAGCAATAAATCCTGAGGACTTTTAAAAAATGACTGGCTGGTAATCCCTTCCATATTACAGTAGAACTCAGATAATTCAAAAATGACCTTGGTCCCTTGAATTTTGTATTAATGCAATGTAAAAAAATTACATGTAATTTGTATTTAATTCTCCTTAATTAAAAGTTATTGTTCAGAAATATCAGTGGAAAATTAATCTAAATGCAGAAACATAATATGATAACTTTGTCTATGTATTTTTGCAAAAGAGGCCATTACTCCAGGGTTGGTTGTTTTGTCGGAATGCAGTTGTAATGCAATTTGCGGGGTGGAATAGCTTTCCAGCGATGGCCTTGAACTTCTATACGTAGTGCCACATCCCCTTGTTTAAAACATGTGCACCTTTAGTTGTCGTTTGAGCTTCCTACTGTTCAGTGTGTTGTAAATCAATGCCACTATGCCCCTTAGTAAACCGCATGTCCAGTACAAGACCTTGACTTATGCAGCAAAGGTCACTACCGAACACTTTGTCAATTTATCTGAAGAATAATAGGGTAAAATGTGTAATCACTGTAGGCCTACAATATATTATTTCAAGTTGTACTGCTTTACTGCATTACTCTTAATGTAAAAAATAAATAGAATTTCGTTCAAATATAGTTTCTTTGCTTTATGACCTTAATTAGGAATGGATATATGAACGTGTATTGCTAAGATGTCAATTTTGATTATTTGCAGAGGTTGGCCATGATTGTGACTAATGAAGCACATGTTGGCTGAATACAAGAAGCAGTAGAGCTTGTAGTCATGTCATTTCTGTCTGCTTGCGCGAGCGCATTGACAAACTTTCGGACTTAGAAAAGTTCTCGCGTCACATGTTGTAAAGTATCCCCAATCATTTAAAAAATATATTGTTAACAAATTAAAATATAAATCAAGTTTTTAGGATGACTGTAATGTTTAATTTCGTGTTTGAAACAGAGAAACATTTAAATTGTTTTCAAATCTGAGAGAAATTATATATATATAAAGTATAAAAAAATACAATATTTGAAATCCTTTAAACGTCTTTTAAACATGGATTCCAGTGGCCTAATGCATAAATTGTGATTTTGAAAACTACGAAGACTATATTTGAGTTTTCATAAAAATATGCATTTTGATATTTTGGCTCAAAATGTAATTTTAATGTATATTTATACCTTAAGACATTGTTGTAAATATCTGTAATAGCTCAAGTGTGGATAGTGGACACAATTTGGAACTCGAGAGATGCAAGTTTAAGCCAAATATAATTTGTGAAACCATTATATTTCCATTCCAGAGTTATTAGTGGATTACAGGATAGAAAATGTTATTTCCAGAATCTTTCTAAATAAAGCACAAGCTCTGTCTTCAAAATATTTCTCCAGTTAGCAATTTAAAAGATCTACCTAATAGGAAAATGTTACTGTTTAATAATACCTGCGTGAGTAGAGGGTTGTTCACAAGTCCCTCCAGGATTTGAAGCATTGATGTGCAATAATATGGCATATAAAGCAAAACAAGAGACATCACTAAATAGTCTTTCCAAGTTTAGTATATACCTTATACGAGGAGCTTATTTTCAAAACAACTCTTGTCCATTTTCAGAAATTTGTGGAAAGCTACAAAAAATAATGTTTTGTTATGAACAACAAGGGTCAATTTTATTGTAATAGCCACCTCTAATACATGTTTTTCTGCTTTAAAGTATTCTCTGAAGCCAAATTATATTTGTACATAGAGTAACCTAAGGAGAATGAAGTACTGAAGTAAAATTCAGTTTTGGTACTTGATGAATAATCCTTGTATATAATTCATAATTATATTGTCAAATTTATAGAAGTGGATGCCCTTGGGGGGAGGGGGCAGTGAAGCTAATTGACAGCATTGCAGATTTTTACTAAGGCAATCTGAGGAAATAACTCAAAAGTTTGAGACAAGTGAAGTAGTTTAAATATATTAGTATGAGTCAGGATAGTGACACTCACCCCACTTAAAATGAAGTTTGTGAATAGCATCATCTATGAGTGTGGCTCAGCTAGTTAAAAGAGACAATTGCAAAAGCAGTTTGATGATTTCTTTTTATAAGAGAGCTGTGAAAATAGTTACTGTACTTCCTTGCCAGCATGCAGACATTATTTCGTTGTGATGTTTTAAAGCATAAGTTTTCAGCAAAATGTTCTCCGTTCACACAAGATTGATGGAGTTGTCACATTTGTTGCAGCTGTAATGAAGCAAGCCCACTAACTGTATAGCTAATTCATCTTGAGCAGATGACAATGTGGTTTCAATTTTCTCTTCTACAAATTGACCACCAGATGACCATTGATAATAGGAAACAGGAGGATTACTGAGGATGGAGGCACTCTCACTCTGTGATGCCAATTCAGTCAGAAATTCCAATATGCACCTGGGACACTTTAAAATTACACTTAATCCCCATTCTCACACTGATTACTGAACTAGAGCATTTATGTCTTCTAGAAAATTTGAAAGTACCTTCCTTAATCCCTTTAAAATCATATTTCCATTTTCATGGTAAATGAACAGCAAACAGTGTGAAGCTGATATATTACACGTAAGACATATTTAGGCCATATTTCAGCAAATTTTGATTTTTCAATTTTAAACTCTGGATGTTCTGTCTTGAATTGCTTATATGCTGCCATGGCTGTCATCAGAAGCATCTTTTTTGGTACCTTTCTTTTTCACCTGATGAATGTCTATTATAATGCAGACATCATGATAGGAGGTGCCCTAAAAGAAATACTGCAGTTGTCAATGGATGTACCCAACTCTGTAGTATACACACATAGAAAATACAAAGACCTTGGATTATTCAAAGCTCTATGGGAAGCTGTAATCCAGCAGCTCAAGGGCCTATGCAGTCTAGCCAAAAAGTCCCATAATATTTCAAAGAAAATTGACTAATGTCTGCACCAGTTGCAAATATACCAGTCCTAAAGATCACTATATCGATCCTGGTAAGATCAGGAACAAACTGGTGTGAGTTATCTCATGAAGGCAAAGGTGTCATTCTGTATAAGGAATATGTCACAGCAAGTTTGAAACCCTTTCACACGTTCTTGACTTTTGTCCATACAGTCAAGCAATATGGAATATTTGCCACCACACAACCCAACCTGTGGTGGCTTATTTTCTCCAGAAAGTTGAGTAGGTGACTCACGGAGAGATCTCCGAAATTGCCACACAAGGGAGCACATGTCGTATTGTCATAACTGCCTGGTTCACATACTAGTAGTTCACATATGAGGGTCATTTCAGAAGTCATTTTATAAATTCCTAATAACCAAATATACGGTTATTATAGTATACACATTTGAAAACATGTTGTAAACAGTATGGAATGCCACCACCAAATGACGTCTGTAGGTGCTAACAAACACATGCAAATGTTAGTATCCTAGAGGCTGTGTTCCAAGATGGATGTCACTAAAGTTTATGGTAATTAGTGCCTTCATCATTGGCAAAGATATGTGTAAGCCTTGGGGGATTATTTTGAAGCTATTACGCATAGATACGCAAACTTTTTTGTGCCTATGTAACTCGAATAAAACAATAATCACTATTTGCAAAGCTTTCCCCCTTGTACCTGGATCCGAATTTGATACCTGCATTGCAAAGAACATTCCAGGAACTTTCAATCGTATATCCTGAGTTTTGTTTCCTGCAGCTTTATTGACTGATAAAAAAATAGTTGTCATGACTTCTGAAATGACCCTCGTATTAGATCCAACAATATGATTTGAAATGAGCCCTACCCAAGGTGGCCGACGAGGAGAAAAAGAACATCTTCAAACCAACAGTTCCATATTACACAAAAAAATATGCACTCAACCATATTACTGGGATCGGACTATTAATTGGTGCCCATGATACAATTCCTAAGTTCTTCACCGACACCTGCAAAATTATACACTTAGCACCACAGATATTATATCAATTGATACATCTGCTTTGAAGGGCTCAATAGCTCTTTTAAGGAATCATGTTTATGGTCTTCATTGATGACATTCTTATTTAATGAGTATCCCATGTTCTTCCACTACTTCACTTGTAGAGTTATAACTTGAATTTTGACACTGTATATTGCCTATTTCTTATTGCTAAGTTCAATCATTTGTATGTGTTCTTGTTAATGATTGTATTTGTTAAGCATTGTCCTTTAGGCAACCTTACAATAAAGGAAGCTATGAAAATAAAAATAAATAATATTTCCCTGTCAGCTGTCACGGAACAAGATCATTCTCTTAACTCTCATAAAAGTTCTTCTCTAGTTACACTGTTTTTGGATCCAGTACAGCTTATGTATTTACACCTAACCTATTTGTAAGTTTGACAACCAAATTCTTCTTTTTATTGGGGCTGTTAGGAAGTGCTCTCTGTGCATATTGCTTTCCTGAATGACTTGAGTATTGAATGCTTTTGATGGTTAAGATACACTTTCACTATTGTTCTTCCTTTGCTCTTGAGTTTTCCTCATTCTTATTTTACTTCCCTCCCTTTCCACTTTCTTTCTAGCAGCTGATCACCCTTTCTTGTATGCCTTTGTTTGATCAGCGTTTCAATGCTTCATCTCAGCTTTTTTTCCTTCAGGGCCAGTTGTACGAACTTGGAATAAACCTCTGTTAAACGTTATTCCATGGTTATGTGCTAAATTGTGTTGTACGACAACAGAATAGAGACTATCAAGGGAATAAACATGGAATAACTTATTCCGTGATTCCTTGTGGGGATAAGCTGTTATTCCGAGAATAGTGTACAAAAAGGCAAATTGCCGCTTGGGTACTGGACACAATTTTGACCCATATTTGACCAATATAAACGATTAATTTCTTTATAATATGTTTTTAAGGACATATACCTAAATACAATATGTTGTAGAGATAGTCCGATAAATGTACACTGCTATAATGAGATTAAAAGTTGAGAAAGGATATCACACAGACAACTTGGTGGTTATAAGATAAATATGACAAGAAGATAGTTAAAGTTTCATTTATAAAGCAGTAAAATCTACCTACAATATTATCATCAAAATATATCTATTTTTATGGAAACAATTAAATTTAATCCAACCCAAGGTAAATATAAAATAATGTAGTGCAGCAATTCACCAGAACAATGCATAGCATTGTAAACAGTGAGGTTACGTTTTATTGGCAAAATACAAATGATAGGTTACTTCTAGGGCAATATGCTTCAAAACGTAAGGTAGCCACAAGTGTTAATATTAGCGACATTCTGTACTATATTCAGATTTTGGAGGTTATGTGCAAGTTTAAAAACAATAATACTACAAGCTTTGTGATGTAGGGAGGAGATGCCCAGATTAAAAGATGTCTTCAGAGCTCGTAAATCTAAATATATTATTTTACAATAAATTCCTAATTTTTCGTATTATATGCTGTAGGTTTAATACATTAGAGACAATTTTGATTGAATAGAGAATACCTTCCATAAAATGTAATGTTCTCGGTTTTATTGGTTTGGTTGACAATTTCTAGCTGCTGTATTAAATATTGCCATCATCAAAGTGCGAACTGTAATGGAAACGGTTTAATGTACTATTCGACATAACTACTAACATTTCTGTTGGTTAATAATACGTGTATAGCAAATTGTTTTTGTACTTATCTTGGCGCAATGATTCAATTATGCATATCTTAAGTTGATAGTGGCATTGGCAACACTAAAATGTAATTTTCAAAATTTGCTTACTAAATATTTTAATGAATAAAATGCAAAAATCAGGCTAAGTACATTAGCTGTTTTGAGTACAGAAATGGAAATATGTCATATATCAGCACAAGATACAACTTTGCACATACGGTAAGGTTTCACTCCCATATTCCTAATCTATCGCAAGAAGTCACAGTATACATGTGTGTTTATGTTTTGTAAATTGTATAGCAATTCTACATCCGAACACACTTGTGAACATTTATAATTACTTCATAGCACCGTAAGTAGTTAAAATAAAAAATAATACATAGTTTAGGAACAGCTGATTATGAAAACAATGCAAATTTTCAGCAAAATAAAGCAGTAATTACGTATCAAGTTGGCCATGAATGACTTGCAATATAGCCAACATTAGTTTTAAATCTACAAACAGTCGAATAGATATCTAAGGAATAAAATTGCATCGTACAACCCGGCACCACATTTATATCGTGAATAGTGTATTCCAAGAATAACTATTCTAGGATTTATTCCGAGTTCGTACAACCGGCCCTCAGTCATCCAACTCCTATAGTCTCATTTTTTGTGCTGCTATTTTACGTGCTATACTTCAATAGGACCTGTGAAGTATAAAGTATGCATTATATTTCATCTAACAGAATTTGAATATATACAGAATTTTGCAAGCAGTAACTGATGCAACCAGATCCAAGTTGAATCAGTTCTAAAGTTGCATCATTTAATACAATTTCTATTAAACTAACATATATGAGATTATAATTTTTGCACTGCTTTGTATAGTATGTATGAATTACATAATATGTTGAAGCTGTACATGTATGGTTCCTTATTTATTTTCAAATTAAACTTTTCACCAAAATGGTAACTAATGCAACACAATGTAAGCCATATTTAACAATTTATTCCTCCAAGTAAAGCTGAAATGTAATCTTTTTTAATAATAATAATAATCATTCATTCATTTATAGAATCTTACAATAAGGTTTCAAGCTTCATCAAAATCTAATGCATTTTATATTGGTTAAATATTTACATTTTTACATATGTACAATAATTAAATACATATTATAATACAGAAATAAATGCAATACTACTAAGTTACATTTTCATAATTCGTCTAATCTATACAGGCATCTTGCAATTAAATATTTCTTTAATACTGGTTTAAAGTTATTCTTTTTTAACTGTTCTAATTGTGAAGGGAGTTTGTTGTACAGTATACCACCAATTATAAAAGGATCTTTTTTGATGGCTTTCCTTGTAGCTACTCTAAAAATAGTATCCTGATTTCTTATGTTGTAATTATAGTAGTTGCTATTTCGAGTTACATCATATCTTTCATCTAAAACCAGTAGAATAACCTTACACACATACAGGGAGACAACGTTAATATATTTTGTGTTTTGCAAATACTTCTACATAATTCCTTGCTGCCTATCTTGTATAATATGATTCTTAAGCTCAGTTTTTTAAGTATGAGTGTTCTATTCAAACTAGCATTGCCCCAAATTTCAATCCCATAATTAATGTGGTTGTGTATCATCCCATAATAAGAGGGTTTTAGAAAATCTGTTGTTAAATATTTGGATAACTTTCTTATGACACATATAGCTGAATTGATTTTTTTTATGTATTTTATATATTTGATTATGGAATTTTAAATTACTATCTAGCTGTAGGCCCAAAAGTTCAATAATGTTACTTGCTGTATTGCTTCTTCTTTGATAGTCACATTAAATCTTAAATGAGATATCATATGAAAGCTCTTACCTTTGTACTTCTTCCTTCAAATTACTACCACCAACTTATACTTCTTGCTTGCTTTAAACAAGCAAATTAGTATTATGCTACAGATGACATGTTTTTAAAAAGTGGCCATATATTAAAAACTTTAGTATTGTTTCTCTCAAGAGAGGACTGGCTAGCTGCTCAAGTGTAATCTGTAATGTGCATCAGAAACTAAAGCAAATCTAGGAACCAGAATTGTCATTGTAAAATAAAAATCTTTTCCCCTCAATGTTCACTTTTACCTGGAATGCACTTGATCAAAGAAAATGTACATTTAAAATAGAGCTTTACATATGGTTGCTTACTTTGCAATCACAAGGAAATTGTCTGGTTTGTTTTTACATAATCTGCTTAATTTGAATATAACTTTAATTTCTGCTGTATATTCTATGAAAAGAGGCTTAAAAAGCTACAAAAATCCACAGTAACCTGATATAAAGGCTCAAAGATTAAGCATGCCATCAAATGATTGTCAATAGCCCATTAATATGACTAAAGCAGTTAAAGAGGTCTTTAGAAATTGAAGAGAAAAAAATCGGAAAGCTTTTAATCAATTAGCTATCATAATTATGTATGCTCAAGCGCAAATCATTAGATCTCTAGTAATCTGCATAATTCAGAAAACATTGTCATCATAACAGGCGGTGTTTTATGTACAAAATCTGTGACGGGTGCACAATATTGGTTTCTGTTATGGAGATCGGCAGGGGCACCAAGTATCTTATCTTGTTGGACGCCCTCATGCTTCTCACACTAAGCATCAAAGTGTGCATGTTTCTCGTATTTACCCATATTATGATCCTGTGGGACCCTATAGATTGTAAATTTTTACATTTCATGTTACAGATTTAGTTAACCTCCTCACCAAGCTAAACATTAATAAAAAAATCTGATGTGTACCATTCACATGACTTTCTCTATATCCCTGCAACAAATTATTCTTAAAATGATTACACTTCTATTTACTGTATGCTCATCAGAAAAAATTAGCAGAAATAGTCTTATTTCTTGCTTTATTGTAAGTAGAACCGAAATAAGGGAGTACCATAGGTTAAAGTGAAAGCCAAAAGCTGGTTGCTATGCGACTGATGTTCCTTTGTATGGACAGGAGTTGACAAATTCCTGTATGAGAAAAGTATAAGTTTTTCAAAGCTGAAACCAAGAAAAAGGAATATCTCAAAAACGATCAACTGCACGAAAAAAATGTATATAACATAAATTGTGTGTTTTAATGTGCTCTACATTTTTTGTGTGTTAAGTTTTTGTCCATCTCTTACGGTTTAGTAATTATGAAAAATTCATCCAGAATAAAGTAGTCTTCAGAGGCTATTCCCAGAAAATTCAAAATATACATTTTATTTGTCAAGTAAATAACTTTAATATACGAAATTTTAATCAAAATCGTTGGAGCCATTTTTGAGAAAATCGAAATTTTCGAAAAAAGTTCCATGTAAAGGGTAGTTTGGGGTGGGGGGATTTTTCTCAAAATCTTCGTGTCGCATCCCTGGAAGATACTAAACTTAAATACCAAGTTTGGTATTTTACCGACTATTCGTTTTCGAGTTATCGTGTTCACAGACACACGGACACACACACACATCCACACACCCACACCTTTTTCTGAAAATACTTTTTTTTGATACAGGGGACCCTAAAACATATATTTCCAGTGAAATCTCGGTATCGAATTTTTTTGGTGGAGTGCAATACATTCTCTATTCACTATGTACATAGTGAGTATAGAGAAAGTAAAAAGAATACAGGCTGCAGCATAATGAATTACAAATGCTACATAATATTAGTAAAATAAAGTTACATAACATTGAAACATAAATACTGTAGTTTTCTTGCCTAACTTATTATGCATAGCTATATTTACTGGCTTTCTTGGGTCTGCTGAGCCATGAGGTAAGGGCAGGGAAATGAGAGCAAGTGCAGTAGCAAGGGCAACAGTTAAAAGAATGTTATGATTCTGATGGTTGTTGTATTCTTTCATTACATTATTGCATTTGCGCTTTTGTTTGATATGTGTCCTACAGAATTATTTCTTAATAATAAGAAATTGAATATTGATTTTTCTCCACAAGCGAAACTAAGTAATGAAACATCTTCAACTTCAGTATAAGAGCCTACACAAGTTGATGTTATGTAACTGTTTTCGTCTTCAAGACATATTTGATGACAAAAATGGATATTATCATTTAAGTAAAAATGGATGTAGAAAGGAATTTGCTGTTTTTTTCGCTCTTTACATATGTGCTTTTTTTGCATAAGTAGTTTTTTAAAAATGGAAGTAAAATACAAGAATTTTTTATTCGTACATTGCTCAATTCACAGCTGTTTTAGTGTATTTTTTATACTCTTAATACTTTTCGTTAAGAACAAAAAAATATTATTAGCTTTTTTGGATGTTTGTCCAAATTTCTTCATCAGACTAGGTTTTCAAAGCTAAATTTTTAAACATTTTCTGGGGTGGACCTCCAAACATCTGATGTACTCCCTTATAGGCAAAAAGCCTGGATCCACCCTTGAGAGCTGATGGCTGTACTTTGAAACAAAATAATCTCAGCACGTGTAGCATGTGTGCTTGTAATGTTGTGTAGGCATGAAATGTACATCTTTAATCAGAGTATATTGTTTTGCATTATACAACTGAACCTATGATTCCCTTTTGGAATGGTCATTCTTGGAATGGTTCCAACAACAGTTATGTTATTTTTTTTCCTATGTCTAGTTTAAGCTAGGTATACAATGTAAACCACAGAACAATGCTTACATTCCAAGCAAGACCAAATTTACTGAACTAGATGACCAGCATATCTGCTTATGCGTAAATTTCAGATATTGCACACAATTCAGTGTGCATTGCTGTACTGCTAAGGCAATAACCCAAAACGAAAATGAGAAACCACACAGGACACAATAGTCTGATAATGCAACAGGAATATATCTTCTTGCATTTTGATAACCATACTGATCTGAAAGCAGAAAGCTGATTTTGTGCATTGAGATTTCATCTGTTTTTAACTGACCAATATTTTTACTTTCTCTCGCATACTATGTGCATAGTGTATAGAGAAAGTATTGTATTGCACCCAAACATTTGAAACCGAGATTTCACCGGAAATATATGTTTTAGGTCCCCTGAATCAAAAAAAAAATTTTTTTTTTTAGAAAAATGTCTGTGTTTGTCAGTATATGTGTGTCTGTGGGCAGCATAGCTCTAAAATGAAAAGTCCATTAAATATCAAACAGGGTATTTAAGTTCGGTATCTTCCAAGAATGTGACTTAAAGATTTTCAAGAAAATCCCCCCACCCTCAAATACCCTTTACATGGAAAAATGTTTGAAAATTTTTATTAAAATATTGTATTAAAATGTACATCTTGAATTTTCTTGAAATAGTCTCTGAAGAAATCTTTATACTACATAATTTTGCATAACTGGTAAACCGTGAGAGATGGACAAAACTTACTTAATATAAAATGTCGATCTTGTTAAAACACACAGTTTATTATGTAAATTTTTTTCGTGGAATTGGTCATTTTTGAGATACACCTTGTTATTGGTTTTGGCTTTAAAATGCCTTCACGTTTCTTAAATGGGAATTTGTCAATTTCTGTCCATACAAAGGAATTTCAATCACATAGACACCAACTTTTGAAATTTCCCTTCTACTTACATAGAAACAAGTAATCGGACCATTTCTGCTTTTTTTTCTTGATTGGTATGAAGTAAATAGAAGAATAATTTTTTTTATCAATTATTTGATGTAGAGAAAGTCATGTGAATGGAACACATCAGATTTTTTTCACCTGCCTCCAACTATAAAAATTTGGAAAGAATTGCAACTAAAGAGAGACTTTAGCAACTGTTTAATATCACAACTGCCTAGAATAATCTCTACATGAAGAGTCTGATATACTGTGGCTGGGATCAAGAACAATGAAGTTAAGACTGGGCCAAATTTTGTTTCCCATTCCTTAGGAAAGCTTTGTCAGTTTGAACACTTCCATTAAAATACATCTATTTTAACTTTGTCATTCTTGTCAGGCATAAAAATCCTTAGCATGGCTTTCTTTGGAAGGGAATTAAAGCTGTTGGTCCCATGTCGTAGATTTACTGCACATAAAAGAACCTCAAAAGAGGCCTCTGAGCAAAATTAAGCAGTATTTCATGCCCAGTATAGAATGGAATGCTGTGAACTACAGCAGTTACAGAGCGTCCATAAATAAAACTCCATATCCATTTTTCGCATTTGGAAGGTCTTGGGTTCAATTTTTGGAGCTGGCTACTTTAACCACAGCCAAAGCTGAGGTGGTCTCTCTTCTACCACTTATTTCATTTCCCTCAATTTGCTTCTGCCCCTCTTTTTGTAGTTTTAACATCCTAATTTGGCAAGTTTATCAGATGATAAATGATGTCCTGAAATTATGCTCAAATGTACTGGATTCATGGAGCTTAAAGTTACTCGTCATTTGTGTTCTCCATAAATGAAAACCCAGAAAAAAATTTTGTCCAGATATCTCATCCTCACTGAGGTCCAAACTTGTGCCCTCTTGAATATGAGGCACACACACACCACCCTAATACCATAAAAGTGAACAGCTTCCCCTTTCATTCAACTGGGAGGCTTAGGGGCTGTACAGTTGGTCAGTATAAACAGATGGTGCTACTGCTTGCTTTTTTAAAAAGTTCTTCTCGACCTTGATAGCAGCCTGCCAGTGTGACCAAGTTATCAAACTTGAAACTATTAGCAATATCTGCACATCTCTGTCTGCAGTCTATAGCCTCCTGCAGTTCTTTCTTCTCATCCACATTGGGTAGAAATGTGAGTTATCCCCTTCAGTTGCTGGTCATTGTCATTGAATCATCCAAACAGCTCAATTAATTTGTTTCAGAGAAAAATGCACGTTATATAAAATGTTTGTTAGGAATAATAATGTGGGAGGAGGAGATGTTTGTACTACTATAAATTATACTAACAAAAGATAACTTTCTTCTGATTTCTGAAAGCTCCAGTAAGATGACTATAAAACATTTTATCAAAATGTAACTTTAAAAATATAAGTATTAATAACCAAATGTGGTTGAATAATTTATGGTTCAAAACACTCACTCCACATTCCTGAAAATAATAATTTGCTATTATTTAAGTTATGTTTATTGTGGAATTTGTTATACTTCATTAAAATATTAAATGAAATATCTGCTTTAATATTTAAATAATGTAAGGAAAGTGTTTATTTTTCCAAAACAAAATGATAACAAAAGTATATTTTATTGTCTGCTAAGATAATCCTAATAGTTGGCCACCAGTAGTGCTAATATCATACCTATGTGCTTTCTTCACAAAGAAGCTTTGTGGCTGTATATAGTAGACTGTAGTTAGTGGTATATTCTTATAAAATATGTGTAAGGCCACTATAATCTCTCTCTCTTCTTTTAATTATTACTGTGGTTTAAATAATGCTGCGGCATGAGAACTTGAAACCATCCCTGGTTTAGTGGGTTCAAATTCTAATGGGGATTAATAGTTTCTAGTAATCTTCTGGCCAATCAGGTTTATGCTTTTGAGTTTTTGCAGCTCACATATAATCATTAGCATCATGGAAATTGGCACTGTACGACAGTTTTAATGACGACAACTCCCATTAATATCAGTTTGGTTTGCAGTAATTTTAAGGAGTATTTAAATGTAATAACAGGCTTTGTTGTTAACAATACATTGTGAATTGTATGATCAAAGGGAAAGAATAAGAAGGGAGCATTCATTGTTTTCTAAAACTTGCGAATGGAATAAAGAATTGCAATTTTTTATGAAAAAATATGATGTGTTCCATTCACATGATTTTCTCTACTTATTCTGCAAACAAACTATTCTTACAAAAGATTATTCTTCTATCTACTTCATGCTTATCAAGGTAAACAGTGTCATTACTTAGTTTCTTATAAGTAGAAAGGGAATAACAGTAGGCTAAAGTGACAGTCAAGGCTTTAAAAGCTGTCCTTGTGCAATTGACTTTGGAATTCTGTTCTCTTTGTATGGTCAGGAGTAAAACAAATGGAAAAAATAGATAAAGCCTTCCTGTTTGAGAAGAAGATAAGTGTTATAAAAGAGAAACCAATAATAAGGAGTTTGGGCACATGCTAGCATCTTCTACCAAAGGTTGCAGGTTCAAACCTAGCAGAGAGCGATGGAACTTTTCAGGCTTAAAAATCCTTTTCAAAAGGGAAGTAAAGCTATTGATTGTTGTAGATTTAAAGCATGCAAAAGAACCTCAAGCCAGATAAAGGGACCCCTTAGCAAACTTGTTGTCTTTCATGCCCAACATAGAATGGCACACTGAGAATCACAGTAGTTAAATAGCCAACATAAATAAAAGGCCCATTTACATTGCAAAAACAAGATATACAAAAACAAAATAAATCTCATAAATTGTTTTAACAAAATCTACATTTTTGTGTATAATTTGCTCTCTATTTCTGAAGGTTTACCAGTTATGCAAAAGTCATTCAGAATGAATAGGATGCTGGAGGCCTTTCCCAGAAAATTCAAGATATACATTTTATCTGTCATGTAATGTCTTTAATATGCAGTATATTAATCAAAATCAATGGAGCCATTTTTGAAAAGATCAATTTGCAAAATCTTTTCCATGTAAAGGGTAGTTTGGGGTGTGTGGATTTTCTGGAAAATTTTGTGTCACATCCTTGGAAGATGTTGAACTTAAATATAAAATTTGGTATTTAACCAACTTTTCATTTTTGAGTTATAGTGTTCACACATATACAGACATGCGCATGCACATGCATGCACGCGCACAACCCCCTTCTTATAAACTGCTTTATTTGATACCAGGGATGTTAAACAGTGAAATCTTGATATCAAATTTTTTGGTGGAATGCAATGTCTTCTCTACTTATGTACGAAGTAGAGAAAGTAAAATTCCCAAATCAGGCAAGTAATAGTAAAGAGTCAATTGTTGTTAGTATTATGCATAAATACACTTGGAATTACTTTTTTTTTAAGCTTTTTTCATGGTTTATTTTCCAACTGGAGTGGTTAAGCTTGTTTATTAAAAAAATAAACTATTTCCCTACCTCTAATTTAAAAGTTGCTTGCAGTACAGTATGTATTAAAGACAGCTAAGCTATAAGTTTAAAGTTCTGAGCACTCTCGATAAATAAATAGCTCAGTGCAGATGGTATATGATTTCCTAGTTTCCACAAAGAAAAGGAGTAAAACTTTTTAGAGTAAAAATACATTAACAAAAATATCCATTTCTTGGCTCCCTCTCCCATAAGGCCCCTATCCAACAGAGATAAAAGTTATAAAGTTTTAAGTTGTAAAAGCTAACTTGTTTTCCGCCTAACCATCAGCTACCTGGTTCTTTGCCCACAAAAAGGCTACAAGTGGCACATCTCTACACTAATGATAACTTGGAGTTCTTGAAAGAAGAGGGTATCAGCCATTAGTCTTTCATTTTTTGCCCAGGGATGTGTGCCTCCAAGAAAAAAAATTGTTCATTTTTGCAAATTCTCTCATTTAATACTTTTTAAACATGACAAATGCAAGGATTTAAATATTATTAGTGAGTCATTCTAATTTGTAAATTATTTTTTTCTTGTCATACTTGCACCTTAGGGAGATAAAACTGAGAGACAAGTATTTTTATTATCAATCTACTTTTCACTAAAAAAATCCTAGCTTGATCTGTAACAGCTTTGGGACAATAGCCCCTTGTAAGTTAAGTGACTCCATAATTACCGAGTTTACTTTGGTGTTGCACTTAATAATTATCATTTTTAAAGCAACATTTTGATGAACAACTCGACTGCAGCCCCACAATTCATAAGTTATAAGCCACCACTACTGTTGATGGACATAAATGACTTGAAACATTTTCTGAGTGAAAATTAGTAAGTGAAACTAAACTGTCATCAACCCACTCACAATTTCAATAACTAAAAAAATTCACTGTGGATAATCACTTCTAGTAATAAAATTAGCTTGTGATGTAACATTAATTTTTATTCTATTATCAAAAAAATTCCAACTGCTATACTTTCTATGCTTGATAGTTTATTATGATGGTTCTTTGGCAAAATCAACTAACAGCCGCTGCATGAAAGTTGAAAAAACGTTAAATAACATGTGCTTTTATTTTGATGTTGGATTAAGGGTTGCAACTTATATGTTAACAAGCTGAGAATGTAAGTAAGTTACTTAAACAGTTTTCTATTACATAGCTGTGATATAATATAGTTATTTTCATCTGTGAAGACAAACCCAAAGCTCTTATAAATATTTCAATTTCTTTTTGTTCATGAATTACTGTTACATTCTATAAATTAGTTTTATTTTGTGTCTGAAGTTGTGTTTCTTTCCCATCTGTAACATTATTTTCCTCATATTTCTGCATAATTTATTGTAATTAATAAATTCTTTTTGGATTCTGTTCATTCTTTCAATCAGTAAATGAAGTCCTTTTATTTTGACCAAATAAATTTAGTTTGAGTACATTTGTTTTCCTTTTGATTTATTTTATATTTTTATTTTTTTGTGGGTGTTTCAGTGAGCCCCACGTGGGTTTCTCACTGAAACGGCATGCATTTGATTTCAGGGCCCACCAGGAATTTCTGTAGCATCAGGAAGTGGTGGTCCTGGACCAATGGTGTCCCCACAGCAGGCCATGTTCATGCAGCAGTCTGCAGGGCCCCGCGGCCCCCCTGGCTTCCCTACACAAGGTCCAGGCGGAGTTCTTCAAGGTCCACTGGCCTATCTGGAGAAAACTACAAGCAACATAGGGATGCCAGAGGGACGTAGGTGACGGGGGCGGGGGAGGGGGCGGGGCAGAGGCAGGGGGAGAGGGCGCGGGAGAGGACGCGGAGCACTGGACTATGGGACTGCCCCCTAAACCCTCCCGCATGGTGAAAGCATCAAATGTTGGGATTTGAGCTAGGCACTCTTCTTACTTATTTGTGAGGGTTAATTTTATTCTTCACATGCACCTCACATTGAAATATCCAAAGACTGCTAGTTTTCTAAAATACTGTTCAGAACTTGAGTTAAGTTGTTTTCTTCTTGATTTTAATTTTATTCTTTTACATAGTGCTTGTTAATATAAATTAACCTAAAAGACAAGTCATTTAAAAATAATTGAATGTTACAAAGTGATCTCCTTTGTGTGGTGTAATAATTGAGAGTTTCTAAAAATTTTATTTTTATTGATACACTGTTAAAATTGAGGCACGGTTCTCACACTGAAATAATTGTAGTGTGGTTCTTGTTGAAGGATAGATGTTAAGTTACATTTTGGAGCAAATAGGAAGATGAACTTCCTCAAATTTCAAACCCTGTTTCCAGGTCTTTTTGCATTTAAAATAATTTTGACAATGCATAAGAGTAATGTTTAGAAGTTCTGGTAATGGGAAAAAGAGATTTAAAACCATTTTTATTGATCAATTTATAGACACATTTGAAATTTCAAAAACATCAGAATGACTACATTTAATATTAGCATAAAAGTTCATAAAACAAATGAGATAACTCATAAGCCTGAACTCGTTATCAACATAATTGCTGTGGTATGAAGATTAAAAACAGGATTTCATTAAGTAAATAAAGGATGCACTAAAGTAGGAAAGCTACCATACTCCAAAACAGGTGAACCAATGTTTTTTGGCTGCTGATATTTCACAGATATGCAATATTTTGAAATTTACAACCAGTCTGTCAGAGCTGCTATTTCAGAGGCACATATATCAAGGTGCTCATTAACCCTTGCAGTCCCATGCACTTAGCACGGAATATTTCACAGAATTTTGACACCACAGATGGCATAGAGCCTTTGTTTGAATGCATGGCTTATAGTCTCTTAAATTCAAGTGCTTAGATGAAAATTATAGCTACAATACCTTCATCATGGAAGATGTTGTAAATGCATTTTTTTAAGTTTATTTTACTTTATATTATTTTGATGCATTTATGCTCCATGTTTAACTGCATGGTCTTATTGGCCGTATAAAGGGCATTAAAAAAGAAACGGGCCGGAGTCTGGAATGCACAAACCGGTGACAGGATATGTATTGTAGCGTGTGTAACGAAGTGTGGTTCTGACCAGAAAGTGGAAGTTTACAGGTCATCGCTAGAGGGCACTCATGCACGCCACATAACTATACACAGCTAGCAGCAGCATGCATCAATTAACGATGCCAGTCACATTGCAACATTGAAATGGGTACATCAAAAGAAGAGGAAAGAGTTGTTAGTTTTCTGACAGCAGAAGGAGTAGGGGGAACGGACATTCATCGACGCATGGCACAAGCGCTTCAGGGAAGGACGGGTGTTGTAAGCTGATGATGCACGGCCTGGAGCACCACACTGCAGTACCAATGACATCTTCCAGCTGGTTGATGCACTCATTGCCCAGAACTGCCGAGTGACAGTGAAAGCCATAGCAGCCAAGGTCAAACTGAGCATCGGAAGTGTTCACACTTCTGGGTCATGTGCATCGCTATGCTAGGGAGGGGAATGAGTGGTGGCTGGAGATGAGTCAAGGTGTCATCACTTCGAACCAGAATCAAAATGACAAAAGTCTCCATTGGAAGCATCCAGAGTCACCACCAACAAAGCCAAGACCATCCACACGGTTATGCTGATGTTCTTCTTTGACCAAGATGACCCCCTTCTAATACATTCGTGCAGCATAGGACAATAGTGTTACTCACAAACCTTGACCTACCTTCACCAAGCGATCAAATCAAAACGACCAGGCAATCTCGCCCGTGGGGTCATTCTGCTCCACGATATTACAAAGCCTTGTACGGCCAACACAGTCGCGGCACTCCTGCAGAAATTCAAATGGGAGGTTCTCAGTCACCCTCCATACAGTCCAGACCTCTCTCCCTGTGATTACACCATATTTGGTCCCCTTAAAAGGCTCTTAGTGGCAAATGATTCACCTCAGACGACGTCCAGCTGTATGAGCAGAACTGGTTCACATCGCAGCCCTGGGAATTTTATGAGACAGCCATTCACCATGTTGTGTCACAGTGGGACAAGCGTCTCAACAGCCAGGGCTAATACTTCTAATATACAGGTACTGGTTTCAATACTGATACCTCCGGCTTGTTTCTTTTTGAACGCACCTTATATTTCCCTTTGGAACATTTTGCCTATCAGCAGTGGTGTTAATTTCTGTGCTTGTGTTATTGGGTTTCTATTTTATCTTTAATTTTAATTATTAGATCACACCCATACTCCCAGTTTGGGGGGCATAGGGAAAAATCTAGAGAAACATTTGTACCCCCCTCCCCTAGTCGGGAATCAAACCTGGAACCCCTTGCACAGGAAGTAGGTGCTCCACCAATTGAGCTATTTGGCCAGCTAATGAAAATGTGCTATACCTCTCTTCATTTTAAGAAAATTTACATTAACTCTCATTAATTCTTCATGAGCATATAGAATAATTGTTTGTCCACTCCTACATCCCCCCCCCATCCTGATTGAGGGTGATTGGCTTTTTTTTTAGTAAAAGTTTTTAGTTTTAAGTTCTTTCAAAAGGGAAGTTAAGTCATTGTTTATTTGCACATAATAGAACTTGCCTTGAAAGAGAAGGCCCCTGGGCAAAATTTTAATTTTAATTTTTTTTTTTTTTTTCCACCACTTTCACATCTGCTAAATCGTGATTCTTTACTATGGTGACATTTGTATGTTGAGTTGATTCCTTGTCACCATGTGCGCATAATGGCAGAATTGTGATTTAGAAATTTTACTCAGTCAAGAAAATATCACTAGCTGTTGCAAATACATCAGCATGGCATGATTAATTGACAGTAGAGTAATTATTAGCGCATAACATACATTAACTCTAATTATATTATGCACGGTTGCAATTCCTGAGATATGGAGATCTCAAATTATTTTCAGATGAAAATACTCCAATTGTGGCTTATAATGTTGTAAGTACTTTTGAAGTCCTGGCCTCATAGTTCAACTAATTCTTAAGGTCAGTTAGTATTAATTAAAATTGTTTTTCTACACAAGCTGTGAATAAGATAGGAGTTAGTTTAATAGCAAAAATGCAAGTCATATGGAAAATTTTAATATATTGCCATGTTGCTGTGATAGCTTAGTTGATTAGAGCAACCGATAGACGAGATGAACTGAAGTTCAAATCTCTGTGGCCATGGCATTGAACTTTTTAGTCTGACTCTGCCTTCCCAAGAGTAGATCCAGTCTCTCTATGCATTCATATTTCAAACTGTTTCTCTATGAGGCACATAAACAGGGGGAATCTGTCTAAAAATTTTTTGGTAGTGTTTAATGGCCGCTTTAACTACTTATGGCACCGCAGGCGGTGACACTGGTGATACATGAATGAGGATGGAGCAATGGTGGAATGCGATGGCGGGGGAAACCGGAGTACCCGGAGAAAACCCGCCCCAGCGCCGCTTTGTCCAACACAAATCTCACATGTGGTCGCTTGGGATCGAACCCCGGCCTTCTAGGTGAGAGGCAAGTGGTCTAACCACTCGGCTACGGCGCAGCCTCTTGTCTAAATTGCCATCTGACTTCTCTCCAAGAGTTTTTGTCAACTAGGAATCATACATAAAATTCAATGTGCTAAAGTATACACACTTCTTGGCATTATAACACACTAACACACTATAACACTGAAATATGTAGTCTTACAACATATCAAGCTATGTACAAAGAATTTGCATCAACTAATGGCTAGAAGCAGTGCAGAGCAGGACAAGCATATCCCCATAATATGGCCTTGCATCCAGATAAAGCTCTATGTGCAAACTGCTGCATATGGGAGGAACTACACTTTATGTGCAGGTGTTTGCGCTTTGGTAAAGCCCATTGTTTTGGCACAGGAATGTAGTATTTGTAATCTGTTCTCCAAGGCCTGGAATAAGCCCCCTTGTTGAGTGTAACTGCCATATCATAAACTACAACAAACATGTTGATGCCAGTTCATGCATGGTGTTTAAAACATAAATGCTGTAACTTTTTGCATTACAATAGTCTGTTTCTTAATTATACTCTTAAGGCAGTATAGATTTGAACATTACTGATGCTCAAAAGGTATAAATGCAGCGCTGATCACATTTGAGTTGACTGTTCTGTCAATATATTTGTGTATCAACCAGCTGTCTCATAAATGAGAAGCACTTGTGTATTAGTCAAATAATCCATTCAATGTTCTGCATAACGTAAGAAATAAAAGTGCAGAAAAGTGTATACTAGCCCATTACCAGGATTTGAAAATTACTCTTTCACCTTTGAAAGAAACATATTTAGGATGTTGAAAGACATTTTGAATGTTGAGGGAGCAATGCTAAATCCAGGCAAAATATCTGCAATGTGCTCATGCTGTGTTGTGTGCAGAGCATAGAAGAGAGAATAGACTAGGCTTCCAGATGGCATAGAGAATGATTTGTGTGTACATGTGTTAAAAACAATGGAGTGCAAATCTTGGTATTTTCTCCATTTGGTTTAATTTTGTTAGACAAAGAATGAGTGCTTAAAAAAAATAAGTGTATATTATAACTTAGTTTAATTTAAAAATGCAACAAAATTTCCTTAATCCAGTTCCAATAAGCTAGTGATTGCTTTATCCAGATGGATGCTTTAAGGGGAAAAATTGACATTTTTATAATGTTTTCTGATTGTTGTTTCATCTAACATCATACATGTGAGTTAAACTCAGGAGTGTTTATAACACAAATATATGTATATCACAAATGATGTATTTTTTTCGTTTTAATAGATCCTGCACAAGTCTTTTATTTCTTCTTTAGCTGATCCAAATGTGTGTGTCAATATGTTCCTCTGGGTGTTGTAGTATCCACTCTTTGCTCTGTTATTGTTTTGTTATCACATTCAGTAAAGTCACTTATTGCCACATTTAAACCAATGGATCAGCCATTTGTTTTCTCTATGTGTGCATCCATCTATAAAAGCTAGTTCCAAAATTAAGAATTGAATAGCATACATTTTCCTGCCATGGCTGCCTTTATGTCTGTGATTTACAATTGTTTGTTATAGATGTATGAAAACAAGCTATAATCTTAGTTGTCTTATTAAAATCTTGCTTCTAAACTAAAATTCCTCATAGATAAAACTGCTGAACTCAAACCTCCCTCTGCATATGTGAAATAGTTCTACCTTGAACCTACTATATCAAGATCTAGATGCTATGTACCCAGTGTGGGGTAGGAGTTACTCCTGCTACTGCGCAATGTTAGGGTGTATTAGGTTTAGGGTAGAGCTATCGTGCACATGTATAGAGGGAGGTATGAGGATTTCAGGTCCTGGAATGGGTGCATTTGGGGAGAGATTGGGGAGCTATAAATAAGTACATCAAAGGATGCGAGGGGAGACAGTGGTTTTACTACCACTCATAGAAATGAACAAAAATACAGGATTGAGGAGATATGAAAATCCAAGGGATTGCCCTAATTCTACAAAACTCTACCTTTTACATTCTGCTCTGCTGGGAGTTACACTTTTAAATAATACTTTGACCCTTCTCTCAGCATTGATCAACATTGTGTCTGGCTGCAGCTGTGGTTCAGATGTCAGGTCCTATATTGATCTGCTTATAGCTTAACTATATTTGGCTAGCATTGCTTAGGAGGCCATGACTGTATCATCACTTACAAGATCTGGCCTCCAATATTGTCAGGTAACTGGTATCAGTTGTGCAAGGTTTCCCTGTAAAAGAAAGTTATTGCTTGGGGAAGTGTAGTTACATCTCAGGTAGAAAGCTATCCAGAGATTGTAAACCAAAGAGTTGGCTGTAAAAGTATTTATTTCAGAAATATATCGTCGTCCCTCTTTTGAATTAAAACTTTTCATAAACATGTTGTCCTTAATTTAATCCACTTTGTTATTCTCCTTGTTACATGTTTCAATACTTGTTGCTTGCTCAGCAACTTCTACCAGTATATTTGCTGCCCCAAACATTGAAAACCAGATTGCTGCGACATACACTTGAAGACCAACTCCAACTCTATCAACTATCTTCTTCTGACTACTTCCCCTGACATCCACTCCTGACCAACTCGACATATAAGGTCATTCCTTAATCAAAACTCTGTGCGTGTACCGAGCTCGTACAACAAAACCCAAGCTTTTCATGTTTCATATTACAATCCGGTGCAATGCTCCTCTTGTTAAATTAATTATATAATTTGTACACCATGGTCAGCGGATACCATACAGTTTTAAAATCTGTTGCTCATACTGCAATTTAAAACTATTAACAATGTATCAAGCTAATTGGTGCATTGATAGCCAGAGTTTAACTCTGTGTCTATGCTTCATCATTGTTATGGTTCCCCTTTCTGCTTGGGGATTTAAAATTATTGCTACATTAGTGCCCTCTAATAAATGGCAGTATATGGAGTGAACGTTCAGGAAAGGGTGACTTTAATTATAAACTCCTTCTCATGAATTGTTTATCTTATTCTCATTCTATGGCAGTGGAGTGTCAGTTTTCCATTTTTTGTGACAAGTGATGTTTATAGTTCATGTTATGAAGCATGAAATAAGGACAAGAAATCTATGTGTATCCTAGGAAGTGGTGGTGTTTGCTTTAATGTATGTTTTTGTGGTACCAGGGAGAATTTTAGCATGTGTGACAGAAAAAAGCAGCGCTACCAGGTCTTCCAGGATTCTTTTAAAATGGAATTCCCATTTATTTTATGTGTAAAAGTAGATTTACTGCACTGAACATGTTATGCTATTATGATACATTTCTTAAATTCTGACTGTGTTGCTAATGATTCAATGCTTGCTGTTTTCTTCAACTACAAAGAGGTTTCAAATGAAGAATTTAAAGTCTTCAAAATTTCCAGGTTGCAAGGTAAATTTGTCATATATCCCATATTTTACTGATTTCATGAGCAAGTAAAAAAGTGACTGTTTTTCCTATGTTCTTTTAAGGTTCCATGTGTTTCTTGTAAGCGTATCATGTGACTATGAAATCAGCAAAATAAAAAGCTCTTGGGAGCTACCAAAGATTCATGTTTCAAACTTTACACTATAGAGCTTCAATCAGCTAGTTTAACAAGCATTTACAGGAATATCTTGAATTCTCTTTGTACACCATTACATTAAAATTGAGAAAAGCCAGATAACATTAATGTTGTAACTTTGTCATCTCTTCATTAATCTCTGAGCTGTAATTTTGAATTATTAAGATGATTCATATGTGAAATTTGACCAAAAGCTAAATTTTTTTTTCTTCAGTATAAAATATGATTTCTCAACTTTTAAGAAAATATATAATTTTCCTCATTTGCCACACTGTGGCTACATATTAATTAAAGTTCTAAATGTTGAGGCTTGTGCTCATTAATATGCAATCCCAATTTTAAACCTTATATTAAATTTGTGAGTGAAGGGTAGACACTTATCACTTCACTTACTACTGTTGTTGTTTTTTGTTTTGAAACATGTTTCAAAAAATAGAGCTATGATCATTTTATCAATCTTCATAAAATTGCAATTAAATCCACCTTCAAATTATATTTTCAATACCAATCCATATTATAAATAAAATTTATTGTAATCCATTATTCAACATTGCTTTGATCTTCAGCTTTAGTTTTTTGATTGGTGTGGATGACCTCTTCTCCATATCTATGGTTTGCAGATGACATAATGTACTTGTTGAATAGGCCCTTTATTGTCTCTAAGCTTCTATAACTTTACTTTAAACCTTGTTTTCTTACATATTTTTTTCCAACATTTTACAAATTCAAAATGCACTTTTTTACTAATGTGCTTCAAAACTTTTATGCTGCCTCTAAAAAGTGCATTTCAGAAAATGATCACATAGTATTTTGAAATAATGCTCCAGTTTTGAAAAATAAATTATTAAACTGAAAACTTAAGATTTTGGAGAGAGTAGAAAGTAAACATTTTCCTACAGAATTAGGGCTAGTTTAAAAAACATGTTACATCTATTTGTAAGCTTATTTCCTGCAAAACTTCAATTTTGTATGCAAATAGTTTTAAAAATGCATCATGTGGCTCATTTTTATCAGAACAATGAATTTAGACAGTAAAAATCATTATTTAAATAACCATGCAAGTTAGAATTTTGATGCATAACAAAAATGTCACTTTTTTTAAGTTTAATGTTCTTTAACCTGGTTGGTTATATCCGATGAATGCAATTGGTGAAATGATCTCTGGTCCATGGCGCTTAAAGTTACTCGACATTAGTCTTCTCAGGATAAGGGAAAACCCTGAAAAAAAGACTTTATCTGGGTAACTCACCCTAATCAAGATTCGAACTCGTGACCTGTTGAATGTGGCAGATATGCTATCACACTACCCAGGCAGGTATCACTATTATTGTTTACAATAACTTGTATATATTTCAAAAGATGTCTTGCATACTGTGGATATTCCTATTTTACAGATGCACCTAATACTGACAACTCAAAATAAACAATTCCCTTCTTGTGTTGGAGTGGGAGGGTCGGTTTTTTTATCTTGAGTATCCAAGTTACTTACATTTGCCACTATGTATGTAGTACAAATTATTTACCGTACTCTGCATTAACAGAAAGAATATAGGACCACATCAATGTTCATGCATTCATAATAGTAATGTAAAGTATGCAACAGAAGAGGAAAGTGTGTCAATATGTATACATTTATGGTTTTGCTTCTATAAAATATTTTCTGATATCTGGTCTAGCCAGTTTTAACATTTGCAAAATTTTGCGACCCTGGTTGAAATACAGACAATGCTTCCAGTTGGAGTAGACACAGAACTGTGAAGACTAACCAAAGCAGATTGTATTAGATCCAAAAATTAGTTTACATGATTGTCAAAGCCTTTCACTGAGTACAATGATGGTCAATCTAAAAGTTATTTGCAGATGTTTTTTTCATAAACCCACATTTAAAACATCACAAAAACTGCAGAAGACTACTAAGATATTTATCCTATAATGCTATATTTGGGTAGTAAATTACCTGTACCTATAGTGATGTGGATTTTCGTACTGCTCCAGATATAATTGTAAGCTTTAAAAACATTTGACTACTGCGATAGAAATAAATTTAGTGGCAGGAAAATGTGCTGTTCTCTATGCTGTATGAATTGTCACGGCAACCACTAAATTGTTGCCTTTTTATCAATAAAATAAATTGCAGGTAACAATTAGCTTTGCTCTCTCTCTCTTGTTATGTAAAACAAAACTTTAAAATAATTGTCAGCAGAATATGCTGTATTATACTGTGTGTGTTACTGAAGCTGTTCATCAGATGATTGCTGTGAGGGAAAATTATGTTCATTGTTGCTAAAGTATTTCTGTGGTTTTTCAAAAAGTGGATGCAAGGATATGTTCCTAAAACCAAAATAAATTCTTTTTCCATTAACAGTAAAATTTTGTGAGTATAAAGACTGAAAGATCAGTATTTTCCACTTGAAACAAGAATAAAAATATATTGTAAAGTATAGCAGAACTAACATTTTTGTATTTAAACTGTTTGTATTGAGTTTTAAAGTTATGGTATTGTTTTCTCTGTTATTTTGTATTTGTCTTTGTTTTCTTGTGTGTGAGCTGCCCACTAGCTCTTCAAGATTTCTAAGAAGAGTGAAAGTGCCAAGATGGAAACTGGTATAGCAGCAACAGCTCCTCCTGTTGTGCCAACACTGAATGTCATAGTTACCTGAACAGGATATAGCTAAAAGTTTATTTTTGGTACATTGTGGGCATTTGTAGTGGTGAATGATTTTCTTAAGCTTAACTCGTGTATGAAAGTAGTTTTTAAATAACTATCATGTTTAGTTTTACAAACATGTAAGTCAGTGTAAAATATGTATATAGAAAGTTGAGAAACAAAATGTTAAATGGTTTTTATAACAATAAATAAGCCTGAAGTTTTCACTTGTGAGCTTTGTATTCTTTCCTAACATCTAATCTTCCTAACTTCTCTTTTCGCACATTCTTTTCCTTGAAAAATAGGTTTGTTAGAGGAAATGATTGTAGCTGAATGCATTGTCAGCACTTCATTAGTTCAGATATCTTCCAATTCAATTGGGGATGGAAACTACGAAGGACATCCAGAAAATGACAGTCAATTTGGCATAACTAAATAATCATGAAAATTATCAACACAAAACTGTAATAATTACCTTGATAACAATGATTATTTGAATTTTGTAAATAAAGTTTTACTGTAATTTTGTAAATAAAGTTTTGTGTTGATAACTTCCGTTATTTATTTATGCCAAATTATCTGTTGGGATGCTTATATCTGGAAATTGTAGGGACCCTATCATTGCAGTGCCATTGCTCCAGCCACCTAGTGTATCCTCGCATCCCTCCCATGAGCACCCCCTCGTGGGGTATAAGTATAGTAACTTCAAGTTTGGTGTTGAGTCCCCTCCGTCCATATCTTATCCTATGTTGGTGCATTTGAAGCAGATGCTGTGATGAGTTGTCCGCAGCAGAAAGTGTGTACAATGACATTCTTCAGAGACTGAATGTTGTCTATGGCGAGCAGTGTGTCGACCTCATCACTGTGCGGTGTTGGTCTGTCCATGCTCGTAATGCATCTGGTGCAATCTCAACTTGTACCCAAGAATGCAGGGAAGACCACAGCATACAGCTGATGGCAATCATTGAATCATGTCAATCAACTTAGCAGAGCAAACTGTCGCCTAATGCAGAAACATCTGTTCAAGATACATATTAAGGGAGTGTGTGGTAAACAATAATTGCAGAACTGAAATTCTGGAGGGTTTGCACCCAGAAGATCCCTTGAATGGCCCTTTCTGACAAGGGATTCTAGCCAATAATTTCTTCTGCATTATCAACAGGGCAGTCACTGGCAACAAAAGTTGGATGTACCACTTTGATTGTTCAAATAAGAGGGTAGGCCAAGTGGTTAGACCACTAATGTCTCGTCTAGATGGCCCAGGTTTAGTCCAAAGCGAGCGCATGTGAGATTTGTGGTGGACAAAGTGGCACAGGAACAGGTTTTCTCCAGGTTCTCTGGTTTCCCCTGCCATCACATTCTACCGGTGCTCCATCTTCATTCCATGTATCACCAGTGTCATCGTCCGTGGTGCCATAGAAGTAAAAGCGGATGTTAAAACTATCCAAAATAAATAAGAGAATATACAGAGTTCTGCCACAAACTTCACCTGCACTCAAAATTAATATCTGATGTGTTACATTCAAATGACTTTGTTAATCTATTCTACAATACTATACTTACAAAAGTTTACTCTTCTATTTACTTTGTGAATTGACATAAACATTAACAGAAATGATCATTCTAGAAAGAATAATTAAAAGCAATAAGCCTTGTGCAGGTACAGGAAAGAGATATCAGGGTTGCTTGCTAATCTTGTGGCAGGAACAGTAACAGTGATATCGTTATAACATGCTATTAATGAAATTGTTAGATTTTGTAAGTAGTGTGGCTAAAAGGTAAACACAAAAAGTCTACAAAAATTGTATCGAAGCAATTTGATGTGTTCCATTCACATAACTTTCTGTAGCTCATCTGCAAACAAACTTTTCTTATTGATTTTTTGTAAGTAGAAGGAAAACATGGGAGTACATTATTCTTATCTTTTAAAAGCGGTCACTGTGTGAAACAATTGAGGTTTGGTTTGCTTGTATGGTCCCATTTGAGAAAAGTTGGGTAGTTTAAAATTGAAACTAATTGCAAGGAATATCTTGATAATGGTCAACTCTCAAGGAAAATGTATATGATATAAATTATGTGTTTTGACAAGACTACGTTTTTTGTGTAGGTAGTAAGTTTTTGTCTAGCTCATACGGTTTAAATGTGATGCAAAATTCTGCCAACTTATCCAGAATAAAAAGAGCTTCAGAGGATTTTCCCAGAAAATTCAAGGTATACATTTTGTTTGTGATATAATGTCTAGTACACAATATTTTAATCAAAATTGTTAGAGCCATTTTTAAAAATGTTTCCATGTAAGGGTAGTTTGTAGTGTAGGAGTTTCTTGAAAAGCTTCATGCTGCATTATTGGAGAATGCTAATCATAAATACCAAGTTGCTATTTAATAGTCTTTGCTTTTGAGCTATGCTGGTCACACTCTCACATATGGGCCTTTTTCTAAAAAAATTTGTTTATATACTCAGGGTGCTTCGAAACATATTTCCAGTGAATCTTATCATCAAGTTTTTGGTTGGAATACAATACCTTTTCTATCCACCATGCACATTGTACACGTGGGCTAGAAAAATTGAAAAGATTAATGGTTTATAAATGCAGAGCCAATTGAGCTTAGTGAAAGAATTTGATTATTGGGGATCAGATTCATGGTAAATGGAAGGCACAATCAAAATGGTATCTTGGTCTTCTGGTAAGGCTGCGTCTTGGCTTGAAATGTTGCCGACGTTTCGCCTCAGTATGTGGGGCTTCCTCAGGGCATGTGCTCTCATCACGACAGTGCCAGGTAAACAATCAAAATATGCCCAATTGAAAGGAAAACTGGCAATGAATGCTATTAGTTTGTACAAACAATGAATTGGCTAGAAAAACTATGAAGCAGTAGTTGGTTTGACTCAAAGATATTTTATGGAATAGAAATCTGGGAAGTGACAAAGGAATGGCTAAAGATACAAGTTTATAGAAGGTTTTGTAAGGTAGTTTTGGGTTTACTCGAGGGTTTACCAAAGGATGTGGCAAGGGCAGAGTAAGGAAGGGTAGGAAGAAAAGACATAATAGTAGAGAGAATATTTAATTACTGATATAGATGCATACAGTTAGATGACAATAATATAGTAAAAGAGTATTTCAAGTTTCAGAAAGATGTAATGGGAAGAGAAATTTAAATTGAGCTTTATTTATGGGCGCTCTTTAATTTTGTGGTTCTCAGCATCCCAACTATATTGGGCATGAAAAACCACTTAATTTCTCCCAGAGGTCTCTTTATCAGGCTTGAGGTTATTTTACTTGCCGTAAATCTACATGAGACCAGTGGTGTTACTTCCTTTCCAAAGCCATGGTAAGGATTTTTATGCCTGAAAAAAGCCATTGCCCTCTGCCAGGTTTGGACCCGGAACTATACAATAAAAAGTAAATTCTCAAATATACTTTTCATTTACTGTGCCTCCATCCATTGATTATAATATATAGATATAGATCTGTGTTTATTTATAAAATAATATACATTCCAAAGTTGGGTCAAAGTGGCACAATAAGGGCCAAATTAGCTCCAGTTTAAGGTAAAAGATTCTTTACTCTAATATGGCAACACTTCTTGCTAGAATTTATCAGATAAGAATAATTCTAAATGAAAAGTATCCAGAATTAATGCCGCTACTGTATAACATTTGTACATAAATTTGATTCTCTGTGCATGAACCAAAGTATTTGGTGTAGGGTTAGTATTATGAGCTTCTGAGTTCAACACCTGATTTTTGGGTGTTGGGATTATGATTTTTTCGGAGGTTTCTTTTATTCCAAGATGTATATCGGGTACTCCGGCTCATTTGAGCATCATTTCGACGTTTCATTTATTAATTCCAATTGCCGTAATTCAATAATTAAATTTGGGTAATTATTGGTTGTTATTTTAAGTCTACCGGACATGTATTTTAAGATTTATTTGAAAATAGTTGTGTATAAATTGTGTCTCAAAAGTATGTTAATTAATCTCTTGGGGCAGAAACATTTTAACTTTTAATAATTATCGGCTTAATTAGGGATTTATTTTTCCAAATACCCTTGGTGGGTATTTGATTTTTCCCATCCTTTTGAATACGATGTTGGCGATACTGAAATGAAAAAAGAAAAAAAAAAAAAAGAAGTGGCGTGCAGAATGCGATAATAACAAAGTTTGTGTAAATAGAAATATCAAAATTTTATTGAAATTATGGCTTCGTCGTATTTAGTAGGAAAAAAGAAAATCACACAAAATGACTTAAGGCGTATAATGAATGAACAGAAACGAAAAATATCGGAGTCACTAAAGAAGATAGATTCTCCTTTGGCAAAATATCCTTTTATAGGTTATGTGTACTATACTTAAACCTAAATTTAAAAATAAAATTTGTAATGAAAAAAAGAATTCAACCAGATTTAATATGTGAGTTATGAAAGGCATGGCATGTAGCTTTACTACATTTTGGTTAGCTGTTTTGAATATTTTTCAGTATCATCTTTCCAGGTTAAAACGCATTCTTCGATACCTTTAGTTGCGAGCGGAAAGAGTTCGCTGATATACCTTGCAATGTGTTTTTTAGCTTAAATTTAAAACAGTGCAAATATTGGACATTCTCATATAAAAATGTATTAGTGTTTCACTGTAGCAGAAATTTACAATTTATTTGCATTAGGGTAGTACATAACAGAATGTGCTAAAACTGAGAGCTACTTACAACATGCTCAACTACAATGAAATACAAATGTTTTACTGTCATAAGTCTGTAATGTTAAGGCTCTTGATGTGTAGATTCAGCTTTAGTGTCTTTATCATTTTACCCTGGTTTCTCCGTATATACCCCACACATGTGAAAATTTACTTTGCACATTTCTCTTTCAACAACATTCATTAGTTTCAACAGATCATCTGAAATGGTTTTTGGTTGTAATCATTTCTCTTGAGAATGAAAACGAAACTCTTTGATGCAATTACAGCCTCTACCTTCATTCACAGAAAATAGCATTGGCAGAGTGGAGTAAGTGGTCTCATACCAATTTCTCCCCAGTCAAACTTCCAAATACCGACTCTACAAATGATGGTTACTGAAAATATGAACTGAAGTTTTCCTGGTGAAAGTTTGCCTGAAATTGTTCTTGGAGTTCAACCAGGATTCAAATTCTCAAGGTCACGAGCAAACTTCAAAGATACCACATTAACAGATAAGTGCACCCACTATCAGAATGGGAGAGTAAACAAGACCCTTGCCATCACCAGAGGAAACAAAAACTTAAACCATGAATCTGGACTGCAACTTAGTTCTACCAGGACATAGGTAAGTCATAAAGCACCTTCATTAGGAGAAATCTGCTAAAAACCTGCAGGTTTTCTAAGAGGACTATGCTCAATATGGCTAAGCTACAGTGTAGTTTTATGTGAAGATCCTTAAAGTAGCCGAGCCAATAATATTTCACTTCTTGGTCGTCACCACTCCCAATGGCCATCTACATATAAAAAGGAGTGGAATTCTTCCCTGAAGACAAAGACAATTAAAGTTTTTGAGACGCTGGAATTTGATTCCTATACCACCTGGCGGGAAGCCCAAGAACAACTTCAGATATGGGTTAAGTGATATTAAAACACAATAAAAGTTACTTTAAGTATTTGCCATAGTCAAAAAGCTTACTATTATTGCATTGTAAAGACAATTTAAGTGTGCTTAAAAGCTACAGCCCCATGCAAGTGGATTTACTGGCATGTAAAAAACTCCTGCAGGATGAAATGCTGGCACACTGGCAGTGCTGATATGACCATGCCTAAACTGACAGATTGCCCCTGTGAAAAAGCATCTTAACACAATTGGAGTGCTTCAGGGCAATTTTGGCTTTGGCTCGCAGGAGATACAAAGCTTTTGGGAAATGTGTATAGAACCATTCCCATTGCAAGGCTGCAGTCCTTTTTAAGGGATGCAGGTATAGTGGGTTGGCTCTAAACAATATAGATAGCACAATAAGCCTCAGGCTGAATTGCGCCTGGAGAAATGACAGGAATCTGTATTGTAAATGAAAAAGAAGAAATTGACAGCTTCATTAGTAAACAAAATATTTAAATTTAAATTTTGGGTGGAATTCCGCTAATTACTACCATTTACTGTTTGTACTGAGAGTCTTCATGATTCTTTGGCACCTTTATGAGATTAATAATAATATTGACTAAAGCAACATTATAAATTGTGAACTAACAAACAAGTACATGACGAGAACTAGTAAGGGAATCTAAACTTACATATGGGGATCAGATTTTGATCGGCATATCTCAAAATTTAAATATCCTCTTCATGTAGTGGCAATCCATTGCTAAAAGATGAGAATTTTACAACATAAATGCTTAGCAATTAGGATAAGTTTTCCAAACTGTGTTTTTCCTTAACTTAGTATTTTACATATACAGACAGTGGGGAGTTAAGGTGCATATTGTGTGACTCAGTAGTTCGCAGTGAAGCTGTTTGGAATGTTCATATAAACAGCAAAAAGCATAAAGAAAATATAGCCAATGCAAAAAGAAAAAAAGAAGATGCAGTAGTTTTTACAAAGGTTCCAACTCCACTACCTACAAAAAGGCCAGCAGAAAGTACAGCAATTGCTGCACCTCCAAAAAAGCTGAAAGGTAGGTGGTTATAATCAAATATATCTCCCTCTCCCTCCCTCTCTCCCTCTTTCCCGCTCTCCCACTCTCCCTCTCTCTCTCCCCCCTCTCTCTCTCTCTCTCTCTCTCTCTCTCTCTCTCTCCCTCCCTCCCTCCCTCCTTCTCTCTCTCTCATTCATAGAAATGAAAATAAATGTGGATCCTTTATTAATTTTTTTTTTCCAATTAATAATTTAAATTCTTCATGTAATTTATTAATTACTAGAGAAGGTATTGTATTCCACCCAAAAATTTCATGTCAAGATTTCACTGGAAATATATGCTTTGAGCTCCTCTGAGTCTGAAGAAAACATTTTTAGAAAAAGGTGTGTGTGCGTGCATGTACAACAAAGCTCAAAAATGAAAAGACTTAAATACCAAGCTTGGTATTTATGTTTAGTATCTTCCATGGATGCTACACAAAAATTTTCAAGAAAATCCCCCAACCATAAACTACCCTTTACATGTAAAAATTTTTGAAAAGTTTGTTTTTCTCAAAAATGGCTCTAACAATTTTGATTAAAATACCCTATGGATAACATATCTTATGACAAATGAACTGTATATCTTGAATTTTCTGGGAATAGCCTCTGAAGACCTCTTCGTTTGGTTGACTTTTGTATAACTGGCAAACCGTAAGAGACTTACAAAAACTTACTAAACAAAAAATATAAATTTCATTAAAAATACAATTTATGTCATATACTTTTTCGGTAGAGTAACTGTTTTCAAGATATTCCAGATTATTGGTTTCAACTTTAAGCCACTTAAGCTTTTCTCAAACAGGAAGACAACATTGTTTCTCGTTTGTAATTCCTGGCAAGCAAAGAGATTGGAATTTCAATTGTTTCACATAGCAACCAGCTTTAGTCTGTGCATTTCCCTTCTACTTACAAGGAAGCTGGTAATAAGACATATTCTGTTAATGCTTATCTTGATTAGCATGATGTAGACAAAAAATAATCATTTGAATAAAAGGTT
Organism: Hymenopus coronatus; assembly: GCA_030762935.1. Lineage (NCBI taxonomy): Eukaryota > Metazoa > Arthropoda > Insecta > Mantodea > Hymenopodidae > Hymenopus > Hymenopus coronatus. The sequence goes on along the minus strand of CM060897.1, from coordinate 19,539,698 downwards.
TATTTGCCGAACAGCTAGAGGACATCATGTGAATGGAACATATTAGATTTTTTCCCTTCTACTTACAAAGAACTAAGTAATAAGGACAATTTTTGCTAATGTTTATCTCGATTAGCATGATGTAGATAGATGAATATGCTTTTTAACAATAATTTGTTACAGAGCTGTAGAGAAAGTCATGTGAATGGAACACATCAGATATTTTTTATTTCTGTCCCATTTATTTTAACCAGATGAGCATTTGTTCATCTAGAGTCAGTGAGTGAATTTATCTTAGTGGTGGGCTACATCTCAAAAGATGTTTAACTCAGGAGGAAAAGGAAACAGATTGGCTCAAACAAATATAATAACTCCATGGCACGACAGCTCATGGGAAACCTTGGCCGCTGCGTCCCCCATCTTGGTCCATTACAGACATGGATGGGGTGCAGAATTGGAGGGTGAGATGTGGTCAGCGCCTCGAGCCTCCCCGGCCGGTTAATGCGGTTCTCATGACCTGGAGCCTCTACTTCTCCATCAAGTAGCTCCTCAATTAGCCCCCCAGGGACCTTACGAGGCTGAGTGCACCCCGGGCCAGGTCTCCCTACGCCGGTACTGGGGATCGAACCCAGGTCTCCCGCTTGGTAAGCAGCTGCGCTTCCACCTCGCTAAGGAGACGACCCTCAAACAAATATACTGTATATTTATAGCAAATACTATTTTAATGAATGACATGGTAATAAATATTTGAGTTCAGTGAGGAAAACTTAATTCCCCTTCTATATCCCAATATATATTTATTGTGCCTTAGTGCTGTGGATCACACGGATATGCATATTGTCCAAGCAATACTGACCTGAGTATTATACTGGTCCCATTTCGTAGATTTACGGCACGTAAAAGAACCTCAAGCCTGATAAAGAGGCTTCTGAGCAAAATTTAGCAGTCTTTCACACTCAATTTAGAATGGGATGCTGAGAACCACAGTAGTTAAGGAGCGTCCATAAATAACGTGCCATTTTTTAAATTTTTTTTTTAGTATTATACCATGTATCAAGGGTATGTTTATCAGCTGTGAGCTGTCTCAGTCGTTGTTTTTCTTGTTTTGAAGTGTTTTGACAATATGTGTGTAGTGTGTGGTTTGCTTATGAACGTTATACTCTTATTAGTCAACAGAAATGCCTGCCAACAAATTTGCTCTTGAACAGATATTTTTGTGCCTTATATATACAAGAAAACTGAATCATGTAGATAGATGTGTAGACAATTTCTTGGTTATCCAATTCCAGGTAGAGGTACTGTAAGAAATTGGATCAATAAATTTAGAACAACAGGATCACTTTATGCTAAACCAAACAGCAAAAATGACATGTTCTAATGTCGGGAAAACTAGACGAAATTGGTGTTTCATTCAAATATTCACCTAAGAAGTCTCTCAGCTGTGTTGCACAGCAAGTGGGTGTTTCACAAACCTCTGTTTATACAGCTATTAAACTTTTAAAACTGAAACCCTATTGCGTGACTATAATGCAAAAATTATGAACATTATATAAGAAGATCTTATGTGTATGAATTATTATTTAATTCCAACTATACAGGGTGGTTCAATAATATTTTTACAACGTTTGGAGATAATTCCTGACATCAAAACAAGGAAATTTGCTTGTATAAACATATGCTTTAAAACGCTTTGTTTTTGCATTATCTATATATTAATGAAAGTCACCTTAACAGTTTTCCAAGTCTAGCCTAATAACTTCATTTATTTATGCACACATTCACAGAAGGTTTTGACTCATTTACCCTACAGAGTTTGCGTTGTGTTGCCATGGCTGCTAGTTAACATTTGTCATTTATCAGATGTGTAATACATTCCCCCAGCTTGCCTTACAATTATGTCTACAGAGACTTCATTCAGCACACTCTTCCAGACATATTAAAAAATATGCCTCTGTAAATAAGAGGAAACACCAAGTTTATGCAGATGCTCTAGCACATTTTAGTCTCATTGTTCAAAATGCACTAGCTGGTATCTAGCATGACAAATGGATAGGTAGAGGAGGACCAGTTCCGTGGCCTGCATGCGCCCCTGACATTAATCCTTTTGATTTTTATCTTTTGGGGGAAATTTAAACCATTGGTTTATGCAGCAGACATCTTAGATGAAGAAACTCTTAATTTACGTGTCATGTAAGTCTGCAAAATTAAACAACACTGGGAGTATTTGACATTCCATGCTTTAATGGCGTACGTGTGTCTAGACGCAAGAGGAGGACATTTCTATAATTGGTGTTTGTGTGGAACATCTCCTAACAAGCTGACGTCAAAGCTAGAATAAAGTGTCACTTTAAAATGTTTTGATTAATAGCATTTTGAACCTCAGTAAATCGAGAATGAAGAGTTTTGGGACATGTGTTTATATGATAATTTTTTCTTGTTTTGATGTAAGGAACCTATTCCAAAACTTTGTAAAACTATTTTTGAATCATTCTGTATAAAGAATTCTTTGCACATATGGACACAACTTTAACAGCAATAAGGTTAGTACTCATTACATAAATGTTACTAACACTTGTGAGTAAATAATGCAGGAGTTACGGAACAGAAAGCCCCATAGTGTAGTGTGTGGAGCACACATTTGCACAATCTATGGCCTATGCACAAAATGAAGGCACTATGTTTAATTCTTTCAATTGTACAAATGTCACCACAATGAAAAATCTCACTATAGTGATTTAAAGCAAGATAATTTAAATATATGATCAATTAAAAAGTTTTTAAAATGTTTGCTACTGAACAATTGAATAGTCACACAAGTTTATGATCTTCATTTTTCCCAAAGTTTAATTTTATTGAACAAAATTTTAAAATGTTTGCTACTGAACAATTGAATAGTCACACACAAGTTTATGATCTTCATTTTTCCCAAAGTTTAATTTTATGTGAAAGAAGGTCGTAAGACAGATATATTAGATGTGTTCTGCTGATGCCCATAGGAATATCTCTGCCTTCCCCAAAGCACCTTCTTTCATATAAAATTCAACTTTGGAAAAAAATGAGAATTATAACTAGGTTCTTGGTCTGAATGTTCACTAATTTGAGGGAATAGAGGCTAGTAACTGTGATGTCTAGTCATATAATAAGTGAGCTGGTAAATGGCAACGCCAGATCACTGTGATTAGTGTTACCATGTACCAACTCATAGGTTCTTGGTGCTATTCATTTATAGTGTGATTTTCTGATTTAGAGAGTGGTTTCATTATCCCTTACTGTGCAATATTGCTCGTGGAGTTAATTGGTTCACCCCAGACTGGAATGTTGCATTTCAAAAAATCTGATGTGTTCCATTCACATGACTTTCTCTACATCTCTGCTACAAATTATTGTTAAAAAGCTTATGCTTCTATTTGTTTCATGCTATTCGAAAAAAAAATAGCATAAATAGTATTATTACTTGCTTCCTTGTAAATAGAAGAGAAATAAGGGAGTACCATAGGTTAAAGTTATAGACAAAAGCTGGTTACTATGTGACTGAAGTTCCTTTGTTTGTATGGACAGGAGTTGACAAATTCTTGTATGGGAAAAGTTAAGTTTTTCAAAGCTGAAACCTAAAAACAAGGAATATCTCAAAAACGATCAACACAACGAAAAAAATGTATACATCATAAATTGTGTTTTAATGTGCTCTACATTTTTTGTGTGTTAAGTTTTTGTCCATTTCTTACGGTTTAGTAGTTATGCAAAATTCCGTAAAATTCACTCAGAATAAAGTAGTCTTCAGAGGCTATTCCCAGAAAATTCAATATACACATTTTATTTGTCAGGTAAATATCTTTAATATATAATATTTTAATCAAAATCATCAGCCATTTTTTAGAAAATCAAAATTTTCGAAAAAAGTTCCATGTAAAGGGTAGATACTAAACTTAAATTCCAAGTTTGATATTTACTGACTTTTCGTTTTTGAGTTATCATGTTCACACACACACACACACACACACCCGCGTGCGCGCACCACGCGCCGCACCCTGCAGCACCACTCCGCCCCACCACACACACATACACACACCCCACACACCACACTTACTTTTTCTGAAAATACTTTTTTGGATACAGGGGACCCTAAAACATGTATTTCCGGTGAAATCTCAGTATCAAATTTTTTGGTGGAGTGCAATACCTTCTCTATACACTATGTACATAGTACGTGTAGAGAAAGTATAAATATGATATTATATTTACACTGCTTTCTCCACCTGTTCTGCAGCAAACTATTCTTACAAAAACTAATTCTTCTAATTACTTCCTGCTAATTAAGATAAGCATTGACAGAAATAGATTTACTACATATTTTCATGTAGTACAAGGGAAATAAGTGAATACACTAGGCTAAAGCAAAATTCATATCTTTTAACACACTAATTGTCACTGTGTGATGGCATTGAAATTCCATTCATCTTGCATGACCAGGATGGAAAAAACAAAACAAATAATAACTTCTCATTTGAGAAAAGTGTGTTTGGAAATATAAATAAAAAACAAAGAATGTATCAGAAATGACATACCTCCTAAAAACATATTGGACATAAATTGGGTGTTCTAAGGGATCTATTTTATTTGTTAGATTTTGTTTCTCCATTGTATAAAAGTCATCCTTCAGAGGCTATTTCCAGAAACATCAAGATACGCATTTTGTTTGTGATCTAAATATCTTCAGCAATTGTATTTTAATCAGAATTGTTAGAACTATTTTTGAGAAAATAAAAAAATTGCAAAAAATCCTCTACAAAAAGGGTGGTAATTTGGTGTGGGCAGATTTTGTTTTTGAGTTAGTTGTTCTTTCACTCGATCACTCACTCTCAAAAAATAGATGATTATCATATTAGATTTAAATGTTGCAAATTTGGCATTTTTAGATACAAATATTAAATAACCAATTTAACAAAATTGCAGTCCAACAAAATGAAAAAGTCAGACAAATTTGTTGTAATGACTGTTGACTCTATTAGTAAATAGCTTCTAAGTTTTGAAATAATAGGAGAAAAAATTCACACTAAAACAAAAGTAATTAATTTATTTCACTTGGATTAATTACTGGGTCAAGTTTGAGATGATGCATCATGTATACTATATTAATACAGAAAATATGTTTCTTTAGCTACTTCCTCCCATCATCAGTTTCTGGTGCACCAAATTTAATTTTAATTGTAAGTTAATCTGAAATATTTTGAATGAATTTTATTTCGGCTTCTATAACTACAAATTTTGATCGCAATATACCCATATTGTGACTTTCCATTTATTTAACAAATTACCTACTTTTGTGTTGCTTCTTGCATACATGTATAAGACACCATTATTGATCTATTGTGCACCAGATACGCTGTTTACTTCGACATCACATTTCAGCTTATAGTGACTGTGCCAATTTATTGTGATAGGTATGTTTTCAGTTTTAATATTTTGAAATTTATCTTTTCCATTTTTTCTCAGTGATTCACTTTGGATCTCCATTATATTTTTAGATTTCAAAAGTTTTATCTGGAAGGCATAATTTGATTCCTCCATAATTTCTTTTTTTTTTTTATTATTAAAATGATTTAATTGAATTTTAATAAACAACTGTTCAAATTTCACATGCTATATGTATTTAGGTCAATTACGTTTTTGTAAACAGCTATCTGCAATATGTATTATATTCTCTAATACCAAGTGAGTCAGAAACCGCCAAATCGGCTGTGCTGTGCTTTTCCACTGGGCAGTGGACACATGATTCAGCACTGCTGCTGTAAACAAGATGATGCTTCTGACCCAGTTTTGCTCTGCTCTGGAAATGCAGTATTAAGTTGATATGATATGGTGTAGTTCAGTTATTACAAGTGATTTATTATTTTGTCCTGTACTTAGTCACAAAGTATATTGTGGCTCAATATGTTTTCTACTGCACAGCATGTATTTATTTATGTTTAACTCAGTCAGCTTGCCAAGAGAAAGTATGATTTGCAGATAGATTGCAGAGAAAGGTTTATAGTGTCAATTTTCTTTAAGTCAACAGTTTCTGCCTGTACATACTGAATCCAATTTTGCCCCCATTTTTTACAGAAGTAACAGCCAGGAAGTATGATTTTGCCTTTTTTCAACAAGACTCTGCAACAGTTCATGCGGCCAATCTTTCGATGAAAACGATTGAAAGTGTGTTTCAGGACAATTATTAGTAGGGATTGTGGCCTCCTCAGTCCCCTGACCCAATCCCCTGCAATTTCTATCTCTGAGGTAAATTAAACCACAAAGTGTACAGGACAAACCCTCGCACCCTGGAAGAATTAAAACAAAATATCCGCCAGTAAATTGCCAGCATTTCTTTAGGTGAATTACAGCGAATGATGAATAGTTTCCTAAAGAGGTGCCAAAAATGAATGGACAATGAATGCCTTTAAAAGTAGTTTTAAAAAATGTTAAATAGTTATCCATGCCTTTCTGTAATAGCGGCAGATGGCAACAAGCATCAAGGATGGGGAGGTGGTTCATACTTTTTTGACTAGCTCATTAGATATTTTCTGTACGTTCACACAGTGGACATTTAGGTAAGCCAGTTTCACCCTTCATAGCTCTTAAGGCTGGTTCACAATAACCTGAGAACAGTAACCAAAATGGAAATGAGAATGGGAAGCAATGCAGCCTAAAAGATTTTCATTCATAATAGCCCAGTAACAAGAACAAATGCATATTGATAACCAGTTTAGTCTCAAAGTAGAAAGTCAGTTTTACACATTGGGATTTAATTTGTTTTTTTAATGACCAATGATATTTTTTCACCTGCCTCCAATTCAGTCAAACATAATATGGGATAGCCAACATCAAAGTTCAAAACATATGTAACTAGAGTGAGTGTTAGTTGCTGTTGTATGTCACAGTTGCCTAGAATAATCTTTACAGCAAAGGGTCTAATATACACAATATTGATCTAAACTCCATGCCCAAAAATGAGGTTGAGATACCTAGTTTAAACTTTGGCTAGTACTATTTCCTACTCAAGACCTGAAAAAGCTTCGCATCAATTGTTAATTTTCCCATTAAAATATATACATCTCAATTTTATTTTGGTCACATTTTGCTACCCCATTTCTAAACCATGCCAATCCTACCTAATTTATTACATATTTCTATACAATATTTTTTTCTTCTCCCATAGAATCATACTTGTTAAATGTTGCACATAAAAGGCATCTTCATTTAATAAATCTTTTTATAAGTTTTCTCAAATTTAATATTTCTATCCAAATTATGGTCCAGGGATCACTAATATGAAATTTGAAAACCTAGAAGGGTAAAATGGTGTACTATTGACTGGTTTTGGTAATGTATAAGATTGTTTCAACTGTTTTAGCCCATTTTTAAAGGAGTCTTGAATATGTGCTTCCAAATGAGGCCATTTCTGCGCATGTAAAAGTAATAAAGCCAAATTTCTTCCATCCAGTTTCTTATAATATAGAAATTGTATACACAGGAATTCTGAAAAATGCTACACTATCTGCTGTGCCAAAGGATTTCTTTGACACTGAACCAAACAAAAAGACTGAAAGTATAAAAGTGGTGGAAGCTGAAGATTCAGAAGAAAGCTCAGGTGAAGAAGAAGTTGAGACGCCTGAAGAAGAAGTACCAGCAGCAGAAACTGCTGCCCCGGTGAAAGCTTCTGCTGTCAGTCAAGAGGAGAACTTACCTGAAGGTTTCTTTGATGATCCCCTCTTGGATGCTAAGGTAAAATTATTGTAGTGATAATTATACAGTATGGGGTAATTAAAATTCAATTCTTAACCTTTAAGGCCTCACCGTGGCCAAGTGGTTAGACCACTCACCTCTCACCTAGATGGGATAGGTTCAATCCCAAGCAACCACATGTGGGATTTGTGGTGGACAAAGCAATTCAGATGTAGGTTTTCTCCAGGTTCTCCAGTTTCCCCCACCATCGCACTCCACCAGTGCTCCACCTTCATTCCATGTATCATTAGTATTGTCTATGATGTCATTTGTAGTAAAAGCGGGCATTAAACACTATCCCCCCCCCCATTCTTAACCTTTAAATGTACATATATTTTTGTTTTGTAAAATTATATATGAAGTTTCTGAAATGTTTATAGGAGGGTAGCAATAGAGATCTAAGTTATTGACAAGTTGATGTTTGATGAAAAAGTAAAGTTTTGATTATTAAGCAAAGACATATGTAGCATAATGAGTCTACATGAACACTCAAATGTCCTGTACATACAGAGACATTTCTTGTACAAGAAATGAGTGGTACATCATCGTGCACCACTTATATGCCATCTATCATGGTTGTATGTGCACAGGCACCATTTCAGTGGCAATATGTTTTGGGAAAACATCTGACACAGAAGTTGCAAATTCTGTGGCTGCTGCTACTGAGTTATTCTTTCTGTAAATTTCCGCACATTTCTACACACTCAATGGTCTAATGTTGCCATAGTTATGGTCAGTAACGTTTACAGAAATGAATCATGCCTCTACAAGTCACCGTTAGATAACTACATCAATGCCGACATGACTGTATAGCCCAGTCAGTAGAGCACGTAGCTATGGTGCAAGAGACCTCAGATTTGATTATGGGTAGAAATTTTTATTTTATTCCCTGTCCTCCCCAGAGTCTGGAAGTGTTTTTTAAATCACTTTCTTTATTACTGATTGCTCCATTGCATATGTTAATACAATCATTTGTATTAACATAGTAGAAAGTTATTTTTAAGTATTTTATTATGTTCTTTATTTACATTTTCCCTGTCTGGTTCAATCATACCTTATTAAATTATAGTCCATCAAAGTTTATATTTATATAGATTTACATTGTTCCAAAATTTCAAAAATTGAATTTTGAAGGTTTTCACATGTTTTTCATGGAGTTAAGCATTTTCAGGATATTCTCTGTTATTAGTTTTATTTTAAAATACTTAAACTTTTTTTCATACAGGAATTTGTCAACTCCTGCCCATGCATAGAAATGGATTTTAATCACATGGCAACCTGGCTTTAAAAGATTTGACTATCGTTTAAGCCTAATACTCTCCCTTATTTCCCTACTACTTAAAAGGAAGCAAGTAATAAGATCATTTATACTAATGTTTATTTCAATTAGTATGAAGTAGAGTGAAGAATAAGATTTAACATTAATTTGTTGTAAAAAAAGTTGTGTGAATGGAACACCAGATTTTTTATTTAATTCCCTAACCATTTTTCTAAAGGTGGTGCTAAATTTATGAAATTGTCCAATTTATGTTTAAACTTTGTTTTCTTTTGGGTTCCTGGCATAGCTGATGTTTTTGTGTGTGCTTGTATAATGTTTGCTTTTCTGTGCACCCATGTGTTAATAATGTAGAAAGATTGACTTCCTTATAATTTTGAAAATTTCATATGCTTTTTGCACAGATTTTTATTCATGTCCACTTGTTCTTTAAATACCTATTTAGGAATTGTATATCCACAGCTTCTTTTTTCTATTAGTTTTGAGTATTGATTTATCTGGTTTATTGTGAAGACTGCTGTTGATAAGAAAAATACAAAATCTTTAGCTTCTACGTGGTTATTGTCCTCCATGTTGTATTCTGTGTGAGCAAGTGGTGTGCATCATATTCCAAAATACTTTTAAGATTGATAAATTATCAATGAATTGATCATATTTGGAGAATTACCACTGTGAAGCAAAGACAAAAAACATTAAGCTAGTTGAATACATTTTGTGAAGCTTAGAGTGTTTATGCCAACTCATTATGCTATTTATTGTTACCAGTTTTTACTTTCTCTGTGACGTAGAACTGCATAGGTAGAGAAGGTATTTGCATTTTAACAAAAAATGAATGTTGAGATATTATAAGCTTTAATGTTTTGTGATCCCCAAAAAAAGATTCCAGCCAAAAATGCCATGTTGAGATTACGCCGAAGATATGTATTTTGAAGTTTCTAGAACCTAAAAATAGAATTTAGGTGAACAACATAACTCACAAACAAAGTCAATTAAATACAAAACTTGGTATTTAGGTTCAAGACTTCCAAAGATGCAACAGGAAGATTTTGAAGAAAATCAGCCATCCTAAACTACCATTTACATGGAACATTTTTGAAAATGTTGATTTTCTCAAAAAAAGGCTCTTAATGATGTTGATTAAATGCCTTATGTTTAAGATGTATCCCTTAAATGAAATGTATATCTTGAATTTTCTTGGAATAACCTTTGATGTCCTCATCATTCTGGATGACTTTGCATAACTGGTAAACTAAGAAACAGAAAAAAACTAAATACATAGAAATTTTAAATATGGTTAAAGTAAACACTTTATGTTAAATAAATCTTTTTGTGGAGTTAACTACCTACACATGGATGCTTGCTTGGAAAGTACTGATCTGAATATTAAATACCAAGTTTGTATTTAGTTTTGTTGTTCTCTCTCTCTCTCTCTCTCTCTCTCTCTCTCTCTCTCTCTCTCTCTCTCTCTCTCTCTCTCTGTCTCTCTCTCACTCTCATGCACACACGCAGTGACCTTTTTCTGAAAATAATTTTTTATTTATTTGTTTGTTTATTCAGGCATTCTCAAAACAAGTATTTCTTGTGAAATCTAGTCATCAAATTTTTGGGTGAAATATAATTCTCATTCCTCTGCTTACAGCAAATACATAATAGAGAATGTAAAAAGTTAAAGTGGTTATAAGAAAGTAATGTATTTTTAGATTTTCATACATACATTGCCTTAAAAATTGCTGTATTATAGGCACGCAACGTAGAGTACAAAGATCCCATTGAAGAAGAATGGGAGAAATTCCAGAAGGAAATGAAAGAAGAGACAACAGTATCAGCACAGATTATTGCTGATGACCAGGAGGAAGCCACTGCAGAAAGGCAGATTGAGGAAATTGAAGAACAAATGAGGAACTGGTCCAGGTAATAAAGAATCCCTTAACATATGTTTATGCTGTAAAAGCCAAATTAATCTATTTACCTCTATCATATTTACTATCAGAATATTCCTGTATGTTTTTGGAAATTAGAGGTGATCGGTATATAAAGAAGACAAAATAGCTTAATTTTTAAATAAAAATTAAAGTGCTGTACATATATTTTAAACAAATTAAGAGACACTTCAGCTGATTAATTCCCTCCTTTATTTTTGTTAACCTTATTTGAATTTACACAGAAATTCATAAAATGGGCAGGCAGGAGAGAAAGGGCGATAGAGTGGAAAATAATTAGTATGTGTGCAGTGGGAGAAGCTGACAGCACCTCAACTGCAACACAGTGATGGATCAGACTTTAATTGAGGAGGTGACTCGCAAACACGAACATGTCCAAAATTTAAAAAAAATGAGTTACGATATGGAATGGTAATTAGATGATAAGCGGAATGTATATACATCACGCTATTGAAGCAAACCCGAATATATTCCGTTATACAAGCCTGTGAAAATGGGTGGTTCAAAGCAAACGCGAACATGTCCACGTATAAATTTCCTGCAAAGAAGAACTAGTCCATACAACCAATAGGAGGCTGCGGTTTAAGTCACATGATTTGCCTTCCATTCAAGGCCAGGTATTCCCGCGCAGAGCAGCTGGTATGATTATTGTCGCGCTTCTGTGTTCTCGTGAAGATTGTATTCTAATTATGTAGTAACTGCAATTATTGGGTCAGCTAGTTAGCGCGTGAAATGGATGAAGAACGTGTACTTGTGAAGACTGCAAACCAGGGTAGCAGAAAGAGGAAGAGGAATGAATCGGTATGTTGCACCAAGAGGCTTTCATTCTTTTCATGCATGTTCACACCAAAATAAACAGTTCTCTTGTCGGGAAATACACCCACGAGATGCACTGCACCTGAGCCAATTAATTTATAAAGTTCATGATAAAGCAGCTCAAGAAATGATGGTTGCACGGATGATGTCGCTGAAAAATATTCAAAGAAAGCGACCTCGAAACAATGAAGGCGAAAGTAAACCTTGCAAATTCAATGTTAACTACACTCTTTTCGCACAAAATGGAAACACAGTATACCCAGTGTGCAAGAAATGTTTCATGCATATTACCCTAATGAAATCTACTTGGCTGAATAGTATAGCAAACCAGATAAAAGAAGGAAAAGCAATAAAGGAATATGGAGGTGGAGATCGCGTCAGTCATAAAACAGCAGACAAGAAGAAAAGTGTTAGACAATTTATAGACAATCTGCATTGTACTGAAAGGCATTACAACCGACAAAAATCACAACGGCTGTATCTGCACAGAGAATTAAGTATAAAGAAACTAAGTGCGCTGTACAACAGATCTGTGGCTAATGACAACAAAGTGTCTACATCTATGTTCCGTAAAATATTTGTGAATAAATATAACATTGGATTTAGAAATCCTGCTTCAGATATCTGCAGTTTCTGCGCAAGAATTGATGAGCAAATGAAGGTGGCTTCAAAAAAGGAAAAGATACAGCTTATCACACAGAAAAAGGTCCACAAAAAAAAGGGCAAATGCCTTCTATGAACTTTTACGAGAACAGAATGAACAGCCAGTGGCTTTCTGTTTTGATTTGCAACAGGTCCAGCCACTGCCAAACAGTCCTGTACAAGAAGCATTTTACTCCAGGCAGATAAGTTTTTACAGTTTGTACATTGTCAGTGTGAAATCAGTGAACCCTGTATTTTATACGTGGACGGAAGATTTGGCAGGCCGTGGTGCAGCGGAAGTGGCTTCAGCCTTATTGCATTTTTTAAAATCTGTCGATTTTAAAGATAAAACTGTACTAAAACTTTTCTGTGACGGGTGTGGGGCTCAAAAAAAGAACAACATCGTGCTTAACACACTCATTTATTTTCTTGGAATACATGATGGTCCGGTTGAACAAATACACCTCATTTTTCCAGTTCGAGGACACAGTTTCTTACCTGCTGACCGCGTTTTCGGTAGAGTGGAGAAACTTCTACGAAAAAAGCCAACAGTTGTAACAAAAGAGGAATATATTGAGCTCTATCAGTCAGTGGGTGAAGATTGGAGAGTGATGGACATGAAATCACTATCTAAAGGCCTACGAAATTTAGATCACATCAGTGAAATGAAACGAATTTTCATTAAAAAAATATCAATCTATGGAAAACATTCATATTGATGCGGATGCAACTGCATTCTACAAGTCCCAGCAAGAGCTACCAGAGCGGAAATCTCTTCTGAAATGCGGATAGACCGTGAAGAAACTCTTCTGCCAACCAATACCTGAAATACCCCTCAGCCATCCAATCCCAGATGCTAAGAAGAAAGATGTTGATGGTTTATTGAAAACTATTTTTGGAGAAGACTGGAGAAATCACCAAGATCTAAGATGGTATGCATCCATCATTGACTCTATTCCCACATTGTACAACACAGAGGCAGATGAAATTTCTTGTGACTGTTTAGAAGGTGATTGTGGTTTGTTTGTTTAAGTGTGTGAGCTTAAGAGCCTTTCTAATAATAAGCAATGTCATTGTTGATATCATTTCATTTAAGTCATGATGCTTTAATTTATGTAATTAAATGATTCTAAAAAAAGCAAAATATCACAACTTTGTTAAAATTTCCAAACAAAGCCAAAGGTACCAAAGAGAGTTTATATTTTTTTTAATGATATGATATATTAAAATGTTATAGATACGTAATCTGATACACTATAAGACGCATTACTCAATAACATGCAAGCCATTAAGAAACAACAAGATATTTGACTTTCGAAATTCATTCAAAGGCGAACATGTCAAAATGGATCATGCAAACGAGAACATGTCCATATTTAAATGTTCTTTTTAAAGGAAAATTTTCAGTTTAAATTTATTTCACACACATTAATTGTTTTTTGTATACAAAATAAAGGGGTTTGCATATCAATATGTTGTTTCCAATAATATGTATAGTTAAGATACGTTTTATGTCGATTGTGAAAAACTGTATTTAATGGACATGTTCGCCTTTGCGTGTCACCTCCTCAATTTTAGACAACATACCCAATATAACTCATTGTTGTAAAAATTATACCTACTTCAAATTTGTGCAGAAAGAGAGAGGGGGGAGAGGGAAGAATGGAATTTTACCCAGTATGTGTGTGGTGGGTGGAGTGAACAGTACAGCTAAACCTCTCTCTCTGTTGACCATTCCTTCCCAATACAACATTAGACACAACCACCCATGTGAAAGGGAATCCTCTATTTTTATTTCAGTCTCGGAGAGAAATATTTTTTTCAGTGAGAATACTTAAAATTCCTCTTAAGTCTGATAACCTTTAACTTTAAAGCTCAAAATAAAGTGCACATAATCTGCCACATACTTCATGACTTTGGTGGTAATCTTTACCATTTCCCCCCATGTTTTGCCACTGACATACCTGCAAAGTTTCAAATTTACCTTTTTCCTGAATGCTATTTGGGAAACATACTGTATTTATCCAATTACAAGATGATCTCGAATGCAAGATGACCCCTATTTTTTCAAAACTTTATTTTGGAATAATTTAGCATATCAACTACTTACGTAAAGAGAAGACATGTTTGAAAGACATATATAAAAAGAAGAAATTTTAAATGAAATTTAAAGGTTTGCCATATATTTTGAACAAACTAATGGACACTTAAGCTGATTAAGTCCCCCCCCCCTTTTTAACTGAATTTGAACAATTGGCAGAGAGGGGAGTATGGAAACGTATGGTATGGGCGTGATGGTACAACATGATGGTAGCTGTAATAACAATGATGGATATTAGACAGAAATTCACATTGTTAGGGGGAAAGACATAGAAGGGAGAATGGAAATGTACGGTATGTGTGTGATGATAGAATGTGGTGGTGGCAGTAGCGTAGCTGTAATGACGATTATGAATACGATTTTCAATTAAGACAACATACTTAATATAATATATTGTAAAGCATTTTACCTAATTCGAATTTGCACATAAATTCTGTTTTGGATGGGAAAGACAGGATGGAGTATGGAGATGTACAGAATGTATATGATGGTATAATGTGACGGTGGCAGGAACATAGCTGTAACGGTTATGGATGCTATTTTCTATTAAGACAGCATACTTAGAAGTCCTCTAACTCCATTTTGCTCCAGGAGAGTCATCTTTTTTCCAATGAGAATGCTCATAAGCCCATTAACAGCTAATTTTTGGCATGAAACAGAACGCATAATATCTGCTGCATATGTTGCAACCGTGGCAGCCATCTATACCATTTCCTTCAGGCTTTGCCTGTGAAGTTTGAAACTTACTTTTTCCCTGTATGGTATTCCAAAAACATATCGCACAGTTCTGAACATGAATATTTTGGAAAAAAGCATTGTCTTGTATTCAGATAAATATGGTATATCCCAAATGTAAATACTTCCTCAGCAGTATGCCTACCAATTAGGAAAATCCTCACTATCAGTGCTCCACCAGCTCATGATTAGACTGGAGGGGGAGCTGGACTGTGGCGCCATGGCAATTTTTCTAGAATTGAGGGTGCTTTTAATAATGTGACTCTGGGTACCATTAGGTGATGTCTGGAAGTTAGAAGCATCAGTCCAGTTATCTTGGATTGGATCATGACCTTGTTGGAAGGCTATCAGGCTTTGGGAAGTTTTATCCTCAGAGCATCAGTACCCTTAGCTGTCCAAGAAAGAGTCTTGTCACCCACTTTGTGATGCCTTGTAGTGTATGATCTGCTGAAGTTCAGATTATTTACAGTAAACAGGATTACAATTTTTAATTTATGTGAATGCCTTAACATAAAGTTAAGAAATGCTGCTAAACTGTAGACATTAAGTTCACTTTAACTTAACGTTACAGGAATTACTCTTAATTGGTAGTTTTTATTACTTTATGCTACTGCTTCACACCGATTGGTTCTAATTCCATGTGACATCACTTAATGTAACAGGAAGAAAAGTGTGACATTGTCTAACATTTTGTTAAATTAGTGTATTTGTCTAAATACAAGACGGCCTTGAATGCAAAGCGAGCACCATTTTTCAGAATTTAATTTTGGAATAATTTAGCATATTAACCACATATATAAAAAGAAGACATGTTTAAAAAACATGTAAAAGAATAATTTTTAAATGAAATTTAAAAGTTTACCATATGAACAAACTATTGGACACTTATTTGACTAAGTCTCATTTTTTCTCTCTCTCTTTTCTTTGTTCTGAATTTGCTCAGAAATTTATGTTTTAAGCAATTGGTGGAAAGGGGAGGCTGCACGCTATGGGTGCGATGGTACTAGGTGACAGTGGCAATGGTGGCATTGCAGCTGTAATGACAATGATGGATATGATTTTGTATTTAGACAACATTTAATGTTTTTTCCTAATTTGAATGTGCGCAAAAATTCACATTGTGAGCAGGAGAGGTGGAGAAAGAAGAACGGAAATGTACGGCATATGTGCAATGAAAGAACGTAATGGCGGTAGTATAGTCATAATGACAATGTTGGATATGATTTTCTGTTTAGACAACAAACATACCATAATTCATTGTACATTTTTGTACCTAATTTGAATGTGCGCAGAAATTTACATTGCAAGTGGGAGAGAGAAGGAGAAGAGAGAACAGAAATATACCAGTGTTTGGTGGTGGCGGCAACTTAGCTGTAATGGCGATTATGGATACAATTTTCAATTAATTCAACATACTTAATATAATATATTGCAAAACATTTTACAGTTTCAAATTTGCACGTAAATTTATTCTTTGGACAGGAAAGACAGAGTACAGAGATGTACAGAATGTTTATGATGGTACAACGTGACAATGATGGGTGTAATGACGATCATGAATGCTATTAAGACAATATATATGTAGAAGTCCTCTATTTTATTTTACTTAGAGAGTAATCTTTTTTCGAATGAGAATGCTTATAGGCCCGTTAACAGTTCATTTTTGGTGCAAAATGGAAGGCACAACATCTGCCACATACATCGCGACCATGGTGGTAATCTATACCATTTCCCCCAGGTTTTGCCCTGCCATAACCGCAAAGCTTGAAAGTTTTCCCCTGTATGATATTTAGAAAACATATATCGTGAATGTAAGACAATCCCCCAGTTCTGAACATTAATATTTTGGAGAAAATAAACATTGTCTTGTATTTGGATAAATACGGTAAATCTTGTTAAGCCAACCTTAAATAGTTTCATTTAATACAATGTGTCAGACTTTCATGTTAACGTCTCATTAAATCACATTACATTAACCTCATCATAATCCAGCATTTATCAGAGTCCTTATGCCATACCTTTATTGTTTGCTATTCCTTGTTTACTGTTTTAAAACAATTACAACCTAGTTTTGAAGTTTTACAGTGTTATTACATTTTATGTTTTTATTTTTCTCAGGGTTTTGAATTTAGAACTGAAAAAAGAAGCTGTTGCCAAGGTTGCAAGCTCAAGAAGTGCAGGGGATAATGAAGATGAAGCCTCCAGTGGTGAGGAAACAGACTTTGATGAGTACCTGGACTGGAGAGCTAAAAAATCCTATAAATAGCATCATTGTTAAGCTTTTATTAAATGTGTAAATAAGTGCAAGTGTTTGTGTATAAATGCTGATACTGTAAATACAAAGTATTAAATGTGTTGATGAAACTCATTTTTTCAACATATTCTTATGCAATAGGGTGTACTAGCTTCAAGGCAGCAAGTGATAAAATCTGCCTTAATAAACTTTGTCACTTTTCCAAAGAAAAGTCAATGGTTTATGGTACCTTAAAGAGAAAAAGTAATATTCATCATCAGTCCTCCTGTTTCTAACAAATAAAGAGCACAATGTATCATATACTCACAAAATGAACAATGTACATTTGTATAATATAATTATTCTTTGTAATAAAATACTAATTTTTTATTAAAATATTTATAAATTAATGTTTCACTGTTGTTTCAAATGTTTTGTCATAAATATAGGTAATTTTTTAAAAATCATTCTGAGTTGGAAATTAGTAACCATAAAATATCAATATTAGAACATTTTACCTAGACATTTTTCGATGCTTGTTTACCTTATTGTCAGCAATCTCCAACTGATGCAGCATTTTTTTCTGTAGTTCTTGAAGACACTGGATTTGACATGCACTTTCAAAAATCCACAAAACAAGATATCCTATGAGACCAATAGTTAACAGCACACAAAGGTGGATCAATAATTATTAATATTTGGTGGACTTTATGACAGTGATGTGTTACGGATTTTGAGCAGAAATGGTATTCAAAAAGTTAACAGGGCCAAAAATAGGAAGGGAATAAAAGAAGTCAGCACACTCACTTCAAATGAGAAAGAAAACAAGATTTACAAGAAGTTTACATACCACCAACTTTCTACAAATTCCAGAGGATCTTCAAACAACACATCATTATTCTGGACCCAAAAAACATATTTCCCATTTTATGAATGAAGGGTTGAAAATGGAAACAAGTGTTCCCAAAACATATTTTGTGTTACAAAAACCAGCTCAAATTCTTTGGTTTTTAATTTAATCGCATCACTGTCACAAGCTTCTTTGCATATGTGCAAGATTTCAATTTATAAATAAATTTACTTTAAGTTTCTATTACATTCATCTACAACATTTTTATATAACCTAACCTAACGCTTAACTTCAATAAGTCCATTTCTTAAAGAATGTTAACTAATACTACATTTATGACTATGAATAACAAAGCCAGCAACAAAATTGGTAATTAATGACTGTCATGATAACTTTTGTTTTGTTCTAAATATTGGCTTATCAATGCATTTAAGTTTTTCCTCACATGATTATCCGTATATCCTTCTTGAACTTCTTAATGGCTTCTGCTATGCTTTTATATATTTCCAGTCTTTTGTTTTTATAATAATTATGTTTTGGATTGTGAAGCATTTCATGTGATTCATAATAGGAAATGAGCGGCTTGCCTGTAGCCACTGAACATGTGTAATCTTTGCCATTTTATTGTCTAATCACAGATGTGATCAAAGGTGTGATGGTAGGTATAACTTTATCACAGAAGTATGTCTCAGCTAGATGTGGTCAAAGATGCTATATTACATTATAAAATATGTTACCATATTTATTTGTAATATAGGCCTTAGACTAAAAGATGCAATAAGGTGATGTGATGCAGGCAGAGAGCAAGACAGCAACATCAATAGCATACTAGTGTGTGCATTTGCACATTGTCATATGTTTTACACTGTTGCAGTGAAAGTGTATTCTTTGACAGATACAAGGCACATTTCGCAGTGCAAGTAATAATTATCATAAACACAGAATGTACATAAAGTTAAGATTCTGTACTGCATTACATTTTACTTAGTAACATTCTAGCACATAATATGAAGTGACACATATGCACGTGCACATATCTGCACATACACACAGGGTGGAAGTGAAATAACCCTGCAGGCTTTAAGAGCAAATTTGTATTATTTTGAAAAAAGCAAGAAAGTGTAATTCAAAAAGCTGAAAAGTTTGTATAGTTTTCTAGAAAAAATACTTCTATCCAAAAAATTAATCATCACCATACTGGATTACTGTTGAATAAAGGTTTTTAATTTTTTACTATATTCATAAAAAATGAGTAAATAACAATTATTTCCTTTGGCATATTTCAATAGAATGAACTGATTTTATGTAAATTAAATTAAAAAATCCATAATTTGTTGCCTCAGTTTTTTTAGAACTGACATCATTTACTTTCTTCTATTCAATGTAGAGAATGTTTACTTAATTGCATGCAATTATTTTTTTGTCAAAGCCACAAGTTAAGATCTGAGCAGTTAAAGAAAGCATGGATAAAAAAAACAAAGGACAGAAAATCTTGTTAAAAAACAATATATATATATATATTGCTGCAATTTTCAACATTCAAATATCTGGACATGATCTTAATTTACGGAAAAATGCAATGCAATTCTCGATCTGCCAATGGCTCTATGCTGAAAGATCTCCTAACATTGGTGCCAAATGCAGTCACATTTACTGTCATGCCAGTGAGCCCATGATACAGGTAGTGTAACTCGGAGTTGTTGTAATCAAGGGTGATGACAACCTGATTAAAATATCAGCAAGGAAGAGGAACTGTGAAATTTGGTTGATGAAAATCCTGATCAGAGCAGTCATGATATGGCTTGCACAATGGAGGTGTTTCACTGGACTGTACTTAGAACTTTCAAAGAACAGTATTGTGCCCAAATCACATCCAGCAAGTACAATGTTGATCACCAAATGATTTTCATTTACCTGTTGGGTTTTTTGAGTGGCTGCTTCATCAGTCTGCACAAAATCCAGATTTTGTAACAGATGTGTTGGTGATAGGGCCTGTTTCATGTGAAGTGGTGTTAATGAACTTTGACAACAGAAGAGTATAAATTGACATTATAATTTATGACTTCCTAAACGTTTAGCAATTATTAGTACCACATTGTTAAATTCAACACAGAATAATGGTGTTAATAATGTAAGAGGTTACTCAGGCTGAGTCAGTGCAGCCAAAGATGCCGACAATGGATCAACGAAAACATGTTCCTGAATAAAAAGTCTGATGTGTTCCAATCACATGACTTTTCTACATCTCTGTAACAGATTTTTGTTATTAAGCATATTCTTCTATCCACTTCATGCTAATCAAGATAAACCCTAGCAGATACACTCTTATTACTTAGTTCATTATAAGTAGGAGGGAAATAAGGGAATACACTAGACTAAACAGACAGTCATATTTTAAAATGAGGTTGCTATGGAATTGAAATCCATTTCTTTGCATGGCCAGGAGTTGACAAGTTCTGTATGAGAAATGCTTAAATATTTTAAAACTGAAACCAATAACAAGGATTATCTCGAAAATGGTCAACTCCAGAAAAAAAGTATATAACATAAATTGTGTATTTTAAGGAGCTTACATTTTTTGTGTAGCAAGTTTTTATCTATCTCTTATGGTTTACTAGTTATGCAAAATTAAAGAAAAATCATCCAGAATAAAGGGGTCTTTTGAGACTATTCCCAGAAAATATAAAATATTTTAAGCAAAAGCGTTAGAGCCATTTTTGAGAAAATAAAAAATTTCAAAATTTCTTCCATGTAAAGGGTAGTTGGGGGATGGGGAGATTTTCTTGAAAATCCTTGTGTCACATTCTTGGGAGATATTGAACTTAAATATTAAGTTTGGTATTTAACAGGCTTTTCATTTTTGAGCTATGCTGCACCCCCCCCCACACACACTTTTCTAATTTTTTTTTATTTAGGGGGTCCCAAAACATGTATTTCTGGTGAAATTTCATTGAATTTCTCCATACCTTCTCTATACACAATGTACATAGTACATGTAGAGAAAGTAAAAAACAGGTTAGTGAGGCAAAAAAGAGTATTTAGCTATCTCCACTCCATTTGCAATGTAAGAGGTGTTTCACATAAGAGTGCCATAATCTTTGGACTGCTTAATTTCATTCCAAGTAAAACATTGCATTGTCACACAAATAACTTTGCAGTATGGAATTGCAGGATAATTAAAATGTACCCTTTAAATCATGTATAGGTATTGTGTGTACACAAACCTTAAAACAACAATTCTACATGAGTTTACCATGGCATAAACCTCTCGAATAGAATAAGACAGATACATCAAATAAAAAACTATGCAGGAATGTAGAATTCAAATTAATGTTACATACAGTGCAGTGAACAAAACCTCATTTGTTCCCGGAATTATTTGGTGTCTCACATGCCAGCAACAAAACATCTGAATTCAATACATGATCAACGTTACTTAAAAGGTTTTTATAGAGTGTTGAAATAATTCAAGGCAACACTAATTAACCTTTATGTTGGTTTTACTCTCTGAAAGCAACATATTTCTATATTTGACACAACTAGCCACTCTCATAGACCTTTTTTGCAAATCTGAGTGACTTATTCTGGTGGAAAACTGCAAGCCATTTGTTGTAAGTTGTTTTGCTTCCAAGACAGCTTCATGGTTGGAAGTATAGTGTTGGTGGTTGGTGATGAGGTGGTGGTGATCTTATCTGTGGTTTAGGATGGGGAGGATCTAGGTTGAGTAATTGGTGGTACGGTATGCCTGGATGACAAGACAGGCACCCGGTTTGAGACTTGTTTTGAATATTTTTGTAACTATTACTATACTCACTTTTTAAGCTACTTTTTATTCAAACACATATGTAAGCATGTATATCACAAATCAAATGGTTATATTCACCTGAAAAAATCATTGCTTTCACCAGCTTTGAACTAGAGGCTAGCTTGCTACTCCTAGACCATGAAAGACAATGATTTGCAGATGGATCTCATATGGCAACATAATTTGGACCAGGTGTTTATGGCATATCTCCAATGACAAACTTAAATTTTAGTCTAGGGTGATATTGTACAGTACTAGGGCAGAAGTATTTGCAATTCTGACTGTGCGAGGGGCATACTGAAAGTCATGAGCAACACTGTTTTACAATCTTAATATTTATTTTTAAGCCAAACCAAATACATCATCATAATCTACAGACTTTCTTTCACTTTTCGACATAGTCTGCATTGTTTTGCACACATTTTTCCCATTGTTCTACAAGTTTGAAAATGCCCTTGTGATAGAATTCCGTTCCAGCTGCCCGCAGACCCTGATGCACTGCTTTCCGAATATCCTTCAGCGTCTCGTAGCGTTGGCCATGCATCTGCTCCTTCACAGAACTGAAAAGATGGTAGTTGGAGGGTGCCAAGTCGGGACTGTAGGGAGGATGTGGAAGAGTTTCCCACCCTAATGCCCTGATCTTCTCCATAGTGGCACGGGCAGTATGCGGACGCGCATTATCCTGTTGAAGGATGATCCTCTTTCCAGGGCATTTATCACGCAAAGCCCGACGGAGCTTCAGAAGTGTCTTGATGTAGCGGGCAGAATTTATGGTTTGTCCAGGGTCAAGAAAGTCAACCAGAATGCAACCTTGTGCATCCCAAAAGACACTTCCCATAACTTTTCCTACAGACTGCACTGTCTTCGCTTTCTTCTTCAATGGTGAGTTCAAGTGGTGCCATTCCATACTCTGACGTTTCGTTTTTGGCTCATAGTGATGGAACCAGCTCTCATCTCCAGTCACAATACACGTCAAAAATTCACCACCTTCATTATGAAATCTCTGAAGAAGGTTTTGTGCAATGGTTCTTCTCTGAAATTTGTGGTCTTCAGTCAATAAACGGGAGACCCAACGGGCACAGACCTTTCGATAACCCAAGCTGTGGATCATTTCTTGCACTGCACTATGTCCTATTCCAAGTTGCGCAGCAATTTCATTTACAGTGAAACGCCTATCTCCTGTAATGAGCTCATCAACTCTTTCCTTGTTGCATTCTTTAGAGGCAGTTCGAGGATGCCCGCTACGAGGCGCATTTTGCACACTCGTGTTTCCATTTTTGAAATGTTTCACCCATCTTCTAACACTGCTGGCACCCATGCAGACACCTCCATACGCACGTTGAAGTCTGAGATGAATTTCAGGAGCAGATTTTCCTTCTTTCACAAGGAATTCAATGACAGCTCGCTGTCGAAACGAAACATCAATGTCAGCCATTTTTCAACACCGTCTGTGGTCACGTGATAGAAGCTAATGACGTCACAATATGTCAACATGTGGCCTAAAGTCTGTAGATTATGATCCTGCAATTCGTTTCGTTACATTGTTGAAATTTAAATTTTTACAATGGGTTGCTCATGACTTTCAGTATGCCCCTCGTACTTATCAAACATTAGAGAAGGTAGAGGCATATTCTGTGTGATAGCTAGGCTAGCTGTGAAACCTGGTAAATTTGTAAATGAATTCTAAACAAAGAATTTCTACTAAATTTATACATAATGAATTTATTACTAATCTGATGACTGCATTCTAGTCTATTGTTACGACATAAAATAGACTCCTTGTGATAAAACTTGATTCTCTTTGCAATGAAAAGAAACTTGTCTTTTCAAGTGGGAGTAGCATGATTGGCCATGGTATAGTGGACATATTCACGAGACGAGACGAGATGTGAAGAGGGAAGCCACCACTACAAAGCCCTCAGGTCTTCTCTCTTTCCTTGCAAAGCATGAAACAGCCAAAGCAGTTCCTGATATGTGGTTTGAGTACAGCCAATCTAACAAATAAATGGAGGTGATTATTCTTTTTAAATTTAAAGGTCTAGTTAATGAACATGGTGGTAGCACTGCTGCTTACCAAGTTCGAGACCCAGATTCAAGTCCTGGTACTGGTGTGGGGATTTTCTCCTGCTAGGAGACCTGGTCCAAGCATTCAGCCTCATGAGCTCCCTGGGGGGCCAACTGAGGAGCTACTTGAGGAAAAAGTAGTAGCTCCAGGTTGTGTAGACCACATTAACCAGCCGGAAGGGACTTCGGGCACTAACCAAGTCCCACCCTCCAGTGCTGCACCCCATCCATGATGCCTGTATTGGGCAGAGATGGGGGATGCAGTAGTCAGGCAGTAAGCTTTAGCCAGTTTTATACTTTTAGTTAATAAGCAATTAAAATTGTTAAATATTATCATCATCATCATTATTAACTGTATGTATTAAATTTTTTTGAAAATATTTACATTGATATAGTTTTCATTAATCCAGAACAAAACTATAAACATAATTTGCCAAATAAGAAAAGAGCTAGCCCAGAGCTTGGTAGCAGTTTCATCTGTGAGAGAAAGGCAAGGTAAGTAGATTCTCAGCCCCACAGATAGTCAAAGTGTTCTCAAAGGACTTTCTTTATGCAACGTAACATCAAAACTGGTTTGGGTTTGTATTTAACCCTTGAATGACCTTGGTTCCAGGAATAGCTAAGATACTGGTTGAAGGAAATGAGAAAACAGATTAAAGAGCAATAAAACAGCAGAAGCCCTTCTTTTTTTTTTTTTTTTTTTTTTTTTTTTGTCTAGAATCTGTGAGGGAGTAAGTATGAATACTTTTAAAACCACCTAACTAGGTGACAAACTTACTCAGGACAGAAACTAGCTAGGAGACTAGTTAGAGCTCCTAATAACATTCTAGCTAGGGATCTGTTGCGACTAGATAGAAGTAGACTTAAAACAGTGATGTTTTAAATACTGGACATGTCCAGTTTAGGAAACATCTATGTACAGTGGGGATATTTCATTTATTGATTATATAAGTAAGGTTAAGAATCAGCCTCACATATTTTGATTGCTCATCCCTGGAATGTTTTATGAATATGGGTAAATTTAGGGTCAGATCTTGGTAATGGAATAAAGCTTCTGGAACTCATCAAGGGCATGGCACTTGAAATTCAATGCTAGGACAATCTCAACAGGATCACACAATAAGCCTTTAGCACTAACATGTGGAGGCCTAGGAGCCTTCAGGTGCCCTCATCATCTATCTAATATCAAGACTGAGCATCTGCAGAAAAAGAGGTGCAATACATCAGTTTGCCTCAGATAGCTCTCTGATAAACTAGCAATCTAGATATGATTTTCATGCACTGAAATATAATGACTGTGACCCAAATTTAAGTTATATTTTGTCAATTAGGTTTCTCCTGAAACATATCTCACCTAAGAATATTTGTTAAGATAAAGTTTCTTATATCAAAGAAAATTGCAAAGGATGGAAGAATTTTAACATCTGAATCCAGAAGTAACAATAGGCATTGTATGTTATATCTTGTTACAAAACAAATATAAATTGTCTCCGAAACCATTAATGTTAAGACATGCAAGCTAGGTATGAAAAATTAATACTTCATCAAAAACAGTGCCAAAATATGTTCAATTTTTTTGTAATTTCCTAATTAGAGCACTTTGTCAAATATTTCAAGTAGTTTTTATTCCATATCATTTCAATACAGAAAATTTGATTATAGATCATGGAGTAATAAATGTACAATCAATTGTTCTGCATACATTTTGTTATTGCTGTTCTTTTGTTTCATGTAACTTGAACCAATTTTAAAGGTGATCTGTTGTTTTTTGAATTCCAACATGGTATGTTGTAAAATTAAGCATTTGTACCTACATGATATCTTCAGGTAAGCACAGCCATGAGCTTTATTGTTCAGTTATAGAATTAGATAATTTTGTACTTGCTTATTTCATTGGAACCATTTAAGTTTTAACTTTGTGGATACCATTTACCATATATGAAATTTGAAATAAGCATGGTGGATCACATAGGAAGCCCAAAGATTGTTACTTATAGGTTAAACATGGGATGAATTGCACTGTTCATTATAGTTGAAAATGGCTACAAATAAATACTGTTCAGGTAGATATTTGAAAACAGTTCAGCTTTGATATAAAAATATTTACATGCAAAGTGTGACTTTGACATATGTTTCATATTATAAATTGAAAATGTAATAATTAAAAGTAAATCAGATTTCACAAGTATAGTGCATAAAAGAATATGGGTAAAAGGCAACTTAGTCTTATCAGACAGTGAAACTACTGTGATTGTGTGATTTTGTAATTTTAGATTTGGTAAAATAATGTCTCAAACTTGAGTATTGGATAAACAAGAAAGGAACACAAAGTTTTGCACATTGAAGGAATACATTTTAATGTATTTATTTTAAATGAATGATGCAAGGAAGTGATAGTTTTGCACATGAAAGACATGTTTTATTGCACCCTAAAGACCAAAAATAGACCTGAGAAATTATTTAAGCCTTGTAGTTACACATTATGGTGTGTAAAAGTGTATAAATAATTTTTCAGTCCAACTCTACCTATCCAACTTCTATCCTACACTTAGCTTGTGTGAAAAAACAATTAAATAAACACTAATTGACCATGGTACTTGGCTAAAGTATGAAACTCGGGACCTAAAACACTTATGACATTGTAAGTCGCCATTGAAATATGTCATCTCAAAATAATTTTGAGTTCACTTTGTGGTTTACTGGGAAATATGTGAGTCAATTGAAAAATGTTATGCTGTGCCAGCACATTGCCATGGTAGCGCAGTGGTATTTTTTTTTTTTTTTTTTTAATGGACGTTCTTTAACCACTGTGGTTCTCAGCATCCCATTCTATATAGGACGTGAAAGACCGCTTAATTTTGCTCAGAGGCCTAACTATCAGGCTTGAGGCTCTTTTTCGTGCCGTAAATCTATGATATGGGACCAACGGCTTTACTTCCCTTCCGAAGGAAGCCATGCTAAGGATTTTTACGCCCATCGTCCTCTGCCGGGTTTGAGCCCACGACCTTGGATATAAAAAGTTAGCATGGTAACCATTACACCACGGAGGACAACAGGCTAAGTGGTAGAGTAACTGGCTAGATACCAGGAGATCCATGGTTCAATTAAATTAAATACATAGATAGAATTAAATGTAGTTTTAGTGCTGTTGCCAATGTAAATTAGAAATTAAAATATCTGAGACTCTGAATAAACTTTGTTTATGAAAGTGAAATAGACATTGGGCCGTGCTGTGGCTGAGTGGTTAGATCACTCGCCTCTCACCTAGATGGCCTGGGTTCGATCCCAAGCGACTGCATATGAGATTTGTGGTTCTCCAGTTTCCCCTGCCATCGCATTCCACTGGTGCTCCATCTTCATTCATGTATCATCACTGTCACCGCCTGCGCTGCCATATATAGTTAAAGCGGGCATTAAACACTACCAAAAAAATAGACATTAAAACGGGGTGACAAAGGAGTGCATGGATTAAAGGACAAAAAACACCAAGAGCTGCTGGTTTGTTCTATGAACACTAAAACAGTCAATGCCAATTTTAGGAAATACATGGACTAGCCTGATAAGCAAATGCAGTAAAACAAGAGACATACTGGACAACTGGAGAAGAGGATCATTAAAACTGCTT
The DNA here is from genome assembly GCA_030762935.1 of Hymenopus coronatus. Lineage (NCBI taxonomy): Eukaryota > Metazoa > Arthropoda > Insecta > Mantodea > Hymenopodidae > Hymenopus > Hymenopus coronatus. The sequence continues at coordinate 19,511,874 of CM060897.1, read as the reverse complement.
TACAAAGGGGAGGGAAACAGCAGCTTGCCAGAGGGATTGCTTTAGAGTGAACTATTTTCAAGGTACTATTGAAAGCCATCATACAAAGACTTGAAGCAGAGGAACAGCGTGACTTCAGAAGAAACCTCTCTATCCTAACAGCAGAGAAAACCATTCCTGAACGTACAAAATCAGGTGTAAACAAAATTTGATTGCTCAGATTGCAATAGTTATACATCGGAAAAATGAGAAGAAGTATACATACCAGACTACAAGAACACATGAGATGTGTGAAATATAAACAAAGAGAAAAACCTACAATAGCCCATAATTTCTGGTCTATCAATCATGAAATCACACCAAATATAAAACTGATAAATCAGCCAGATATGCAACCAGCTTGACACATGGGAAAAGATACAAATCATATACATTAAACTTTGATTTACCGCTAGGAAATTCACTATGGAAGTTCATCTCACAACTACAAGATGCCACAACAGACAGTCTACCTACCTCAACAAACCATGGATCAAGCTGGTTGGATAAATGCTGAAGATGGAAACAAACCATTTCCAAAACATGTCCAAATAAGAAATACTGTTAACAACTCATTGCTTCTAAAGAGAAAACACTGTTACAGAACATATATAGAAATTGACAAGCCAAGAGTAAAACTCTAGTTGTTTTTGTGGATTCCCCTTAAGCTTTCAACAGTATAAAAGGGAACACTCTACTCCGAAAAATGATAAAATTCTTAGGGACCATAGAGCTAACAGACTAGTGACCAACATTCTAGCACAACCATAAATATTTTATATAGTGGAGCACCATCATCATAAATGTTTAAAATGAGTTCTAATTAAAAACGCTTTAGAACCTCCACTTACATAAATGAATAACATCCACTAATGATGGCGACGGAGTATATTGTTGAAAGATTGAAAATTAATCCAACACTTACCTGGCTGACATCCTCAGAAGAAATCATTAACATCTACTAAAGTTTAAAAATTTGATGTATTCCATTCATTTGACTTTTTACTTTCTCTATACATACTATGTACATAAGAGTATAGAGAAGGTATTGTGTTGCACCCAAAAATTTGATACCAAGATTTCACTGGAAATATATGTTTTGAGACCCCCTGAACCCAAAAAAAGCATTTTTAGAAAAATGTCCATGTGTGTGTCTGTGGGCAGCATAGCTCAAAAATGAAAAGACTGTTAAAAACCAAAATTGGTATTTGAGTTTGGTATCTTCCAAGGATGTGACACGAAGATTTTCAAGAAAATCCCCCCCCCCCACCCCAAACTACCCTTTACATGAAAAAAATTTCGGAAATTTTGTTTTCCTTAAAAATGGCTCTAACGATTTTTATTAAAATCTCGTACATTTAAGATGTTTACTTGACAAATAAAATGGGAAAATGGGAATAGCCTCTGAAGACCACTTTATTCTGGATGCATTTTACGGATTTTTGCATAACTGCTAAACTGCTAAACTTACCACACAAAAAATGTAGAACATATTAAAATACACAATTTATGCTATATCATTTGTTTCATGGAGTTGATCATTTTTAAGATATTCCTTGTTTTTAGTTTCAGCTTTGAAAAATATACTTTTCTCATACAGGAATTTGTCAACTCCTGTCCATAGAAACAAAAGAACTTCAGTGATATAGCAACCAGCTTTTGAGTATGACTTTAACCTATGGTCCTCCCTTATTTCGCTTCTACTTACAAGGAAGCAAGTAATAAGACTATTTCTTTCTAACATTTTCTCAATTAGCATGAAGTAAAGAGAAGCCTAAGCTTTTTAACAATAATTTGTTGCAGAGATGTAGAGAAAGTCATGTGAATGTAACATATCAGATTTTTCTACATAGTCTGCAAACAAAATTCTTACAAAAGATTATTTAGTTTTACTTTGTGCTAATCAAGATAAACATTAGCAGAATGTCTAATTTCTCAGTTCCTTGTAAGTAGAAGGGAACTAAGGCACTAAAGCTAAAGCGACAGTCAAATGTTTTAACAGCTGTTCCTATGCAATTGTCATTCATATTTGCTTTAATCTGCATGGTCAAGAGCAAAACAAAACAAAAAAACACTTCCTATTTGAGAAAAATACAACTATTTTAAAATTGAAACAAATAACGAGGCACATCTTGGATATGTTAGCTCCACAACAAAAATGTATAGTACATAAATTATATGTTTTGACAAGGTCTACATTTTATATGTAGTAAATTTTTGTCTATCTCTTACGGTTTACCAATTATACACCAGTTTATCCAGAATGAAGAGTTCCTCAGAGACTATTTACAGAAAATTCAAGATTTATATTTTATTTGTTATGTAAATATCTTTAATATGCAGTATATTTTAATCAAAATCATTTGAGCCATTTTTGAGAAAATCAAAACTTTTGAAAAGTTTTTGATGTAAAAGATAATTTGGGGTGGGGAGATTTTCCTGATGAATCTTTGTGTTCCACCCTTGGAAGATGCTGAACTTAAATATCAAGTTTGGTATTAAATAAAACTTTAAAGTTTTGAGATATGCCCATTTACAGCACACACACAGACCTGTTTTTAAAAATGCCTTTTTTTGGATTCAGGGAACCTCAAAACATTTCTGGTGAAATCTTGATATTATATTTTTTGATGGTATATAGTACCTTCTCTATACACTATGTGCACAGTATGTGTAGAAAAAGGAAAAATACTAGTTTAAGGGAGCTTCTACCCTACCATTAGTGTCCTCACCAACTGATGCTATCATGTTATGCAGAGTTCCAACAAAGGTTGTGCTGCCACTATTCTCTCTGTCAAATGGATAATGCTATCTGCAGTGGGAACTCAAAGCTCATGATGTTTTCTTTATGCTTTGTAATACAATTGTAGCACAAAACCACATCCAGATAAGTGATAACCTGACTAGATCATTATGGATAAGCCAAAAAGAGTGGCGTACTACAGGGGGATCTTATAAGTCCACTATTATTCAATGTAGTATCTCACAATATGGTCGAAGCAATACAAAATGAAACAGCAAGCTAAATGTAATCATCTATAATGATGTGACACTATCACAAACAACAGAAAACAACCACAAGAGCAAACAACATTAACAAGAGCAATAAAAACTTTAATCAAATAGGCAGAAACTAATGAGCTACAAATCAACACAGACAAGACACAGCTAGCAATCCTCCACAAAGGAGGAAGAGTGTGCAAAGGAAGACATAATAGTTCACAATGAAAGCAAACTATGGCTGGTGGACACATTCCGATATCTAGGATTCATCTTAAAACCATGGGAAAGGCCTTCGCAGCTTACATAAAAGAGCAAACCAACCATATTTGTTGCATGCTTAAGAACTTTATATTTCATTTTTTTCAGAGCAACCATGCATTACATCCAAAATCTCCATTGAATGTCACTGAAAACAGCTATTTGACTCTTTGAGGTTAAAAGTACTCCCAGCGCTTACCTATGGGCTGCAGCTCATTGGGAAATATCCAACAAGAAAGCAGTGCGCAGACATTGAAAACATAAAAGGAAGATTCCTAAAAAGAATGGTGTTTCTATAAATTCACATCCTTAAAACTAGTTTATGTCCTAGATAGGGAAACTTTTGAAGTCCTATGACTCAAAATGCCTCTCACAGTCCAGTTTGAGACAGCCGCCTAGCAGATAAAAAGATTTTTTTTTTTGTTTGGTAGTGTTTAACGTCCACTTTAACTACTTACGGCACCGCAGGCGGTGACACTGTTGATACATGAATGAATGATGGAGCACTGGTGGAATGCGATGGCGGGGGAAACCGGAGTACCCGGAAAAAACCCGCCCCAGCGCCGCTTTGTCCACCACAAATCTCACATGCGGTCGCTTGGGATCGAACCCCGGCCGTCTAGGTGAGAGGCGAATGGTCTAACCACTCGGCCACGACGCGGCCTAGAGAGAGATAAAAAGAGAAGAAGAGAAAGAAGTATGGGCAGAATAGATGCTATGGATGCAATGATCAATGGCAACAATAAGGGAACAAACTATAATCTGCAGCATCTGGTGATGAGGATGGCAGTATGGTTTCCACAGCAAGATCTGCCATAATAAGTGATATCACAACCCTAATGAGGATTGATGAAACCCTGCCCTTTGTGCCTCATGAGGTGGGCTTCAATCAGTCCAATGGTCCTGATAAATTGGACCAAGTCCCTTCTTATGTCCCCAGGCTCCAAAAAGGAGCACAGGTTGCAAATCTGTAAAAACACATGCCTTCCATTCACATAAGATATACTGAAAGGTTTCAAAGTCCATCCCACATTTCGTACATAATGGGTCAACAATATGAATCTGCTCATCTGTCTGACTGTTTAAATAATGTGCATGCCACAGACTAAGATATCACATATTTCAGTCTGACCTATACCCAAAGCTTGAACCATCAGTGTACCATATCTGGAGTCGCCCTCCGTGGTGTAATGGTTATCATGCTAACTTCATATACCCATGGTCGTGGGTTCAAACCTGGCAGAGGACGAAGCCGTTGGTCCCGTGTCGTAGATTTATGGTATGTAAAAGAACCTCAAGCCTGATAGAGAGGCCTCTGAGCTAAATTAATTGGTCTTTCACGCCCAACATAGAATGGGATGCTGAAAACCACAGCAGCTAAAGAGCGTCCAAAAATAAAACTACATTTCCATTTTTCTATGAAAGACATTGTGAACGGTAAATGCTGAGAATAGGAAGAAATCACTGCTTGAATACATCAATGAATAAACTTAATGTCCATTACTTCCTATACAGAGTGATTGGGGACAAGCTCCTTATATCAAAACAACAAAAAATGTTCATATAAACACATGCCCCAAAACCCTTCATTCTCCATTTATTGGGGTTCAAAATGCTATTAATCAAAATATTTTAGTGACATATTATTCTATTTTTGACATTTTCAGCTTTTTAGGAGGTGTTCCACACAAACACCACTTATAGCAAATGATCTAAATATCCTCTGCTTGTGTCTAGACAAGCCATATTTCTTATACCCAAGGTTGCAGCTTCAAACATAGTGGAGAACAATGGATTTTTTCAAGTGTAAAAATCCTTAGCATGGCTTCCTTTGGAAGGAAAGTGTCATAGATTTATGGCACATAAAAGAACCTCCAGCCTTAGAGAGGCCTCTGAGCAAAATTAAGCAGTCTATCACGCCCAATTTAGAATGAGATGCTGAGAGCCACAGTTAAAGAGCACCCATAAATAACACACCATTTTTAGACAAGCATAGAATGTCAAATACTCCCAGTCACAGGCTTCCATGACATGTAGATTAAGAGTTTCTTCATCTGGGATGTCTGCTGCATAAACCACTGGTTTAAGGTTCCCACAAAAGATAAAAAATGTAAGGATTGGTCCTCTTCTACCTATCCATTTGTCATGCTAGATCCCAGTCTGTGCTTCGAATAAGAGACTAAAATGTGCTAGAGCACCATGTATAAATCACATGTTTCCTCTTATTTGCAGAAGCACATTTTCTAATAAATCTGGGTTAGTGTTCTGAAACAAGTTCCTGTAGATAGCACTTGTAAGGAGGCTGGGGTAATGTAATATACATCTGATAAATATTAACAAGTAGCCATGGCAACACAAGGCCAACTCCACAGGGTAGAATGGATCAAAGCCTTCTATGAATGAGTGCATAAATAAAGAAGATATTAGGTCGGACCTGGAAGCCGCTGAAGATGACTTTCATAAAACAATTGATAATACAAAAATTAAGCAGTTTAGAGAAAGCGTTTATATGAACCTATTTTCTTGTTTCAATGTCAGGAATCCATCTCCAAACATTGTAAAACAATTTTTGAATCATCCTATATAATATAAAGAGTGCATGCAATGGTAGTTAATGAAAATAACAAAAGGATTATTGGTGATCTAAAATTGCACCTTTGTAACACATGAGAACTCGCCATTAGAGATGTTAGTGATGCTAAATGGCTCTTGGTGGATAATGTGAACATTCTTGATCTCTCTTGCCAGAGTCATCAATTAGGTGGGACCAGAAAGAGTGCTGGGGTCAAAAGTTAGTCTATTAAAATAAGAACAGATGTAAAATGTATTGTAACATATTCTCCCCTATACATACCCTGTTATTTGTGTATAAATTATGTGAGCTTTATGGCAGATTTAGGGCTGTGCTTGTCAGACTCAAAACTTATGCACATAGTTTCTTTCTTCAGCTATTTTCTATCATTCTTGCAACTAAAGCTGTTAATATTAATTGCACTATCTATTAAATAGCATTCATGCACAGCTCTCAGTAGAGTCAAGGTAATGAATATTTATGCAGATTTTACTGTAAAATCCACATACTACCAGTCTTGTCTCTATGTGTCATAGTTTTAAGACTGTCCCTTTACAGTCATTAATACAAATAAATCACATTAATATTAGATAAAGCACTTAGTAAAGCAAGAATAGTTGTATAAAACATTTCTACATAAAAATATAGCTGCCTGGAAAAGGGCAGGGAGTTTTTAATTATAATTTGGTAGAACTGGGTGATTAACTATTGAAAGGTGCATTGCTTGCATTGACAAAAATGCATTTTCTTGCTTAAAGCATATTAATTTGTTTTTATCATGAGGCAAATGAACACCTGAAAGCAATAATTACTAATTGCATGACATGTAGGTAACAAGGGGCAATTCTATAGTGCATGATTTCAATTGTTATTAAGGTTTTGCTGCTATTTTGAGGGGTTACTTTGGCTGTCTATTAAAGGATGTCACAAGTCAGTGTTTGTGTTTTAAAGCAAAGTATTTTTCAGAAGTTTGCAAGAAACACATTCTAAGATATGCAAAACCTCTCTTGATTTCCCATGTTCTCCACAAATTGGTATTTTTTTAAAACTTTTATTTAGTGATAAATAAAATAATTAGGACAATCCCAAATAAATTAATAAATAAAATCCTTAATCAATTTCAATTCGACTTGCTATAACAGCACTTTCTCTAATGCGATAAGCTGATGCAAATAATTTGTAACAGGTTATGAAATGCTGTCGTAATTAAACATCTTTCAGAAAAACAAATATCTTCTTTTTCCCCTCGTTGGTAAATATCCACTCAATCCTTCTACAGTTCTTAAATTAATTGTTTGGAATTAAAGAGACTTCTTGCTAAACTCATGCGGACAATTAGACAAGGCGTTATTATTATGTTGTCTTTTCTTTTTCAGCATAAAAGCATATTTGAAAAAATCATATGCATATCCTTCCGGAAATAAATAGAATAATTTTGGGTTAAACTGTCATATTTTATAAAATTGTTTTTTCGATAGATTTATTTGTAAAACTTTCTAATTTACCCCTAATATATGAAGCTATTTCTATTTCTGATATTTAGCATACTACTTAAAACAGCTGGCGTGTTGCGCCAATCACAAATTGAGCTGCAGTCACATGATAGGCACAGTATCGTATTTGTAGGAATGCCTTGTCATCGGTAATTGTAAGGGAAATATATTTTTCTAGTTTGTCGGGTGTTCACATATATTCCGTTAATCACTTTGTTACCAGTAAAGCATAAATTCGTAGCGATTACCGGATTGTATTGATCATTAAGGGACATTTAGTCAGTGAGGTAAGTAAATGACGAGAAAGTCGCCATTTTCTTGTAGAGTAGCTATCTTGATTGGTGGAGTTCTGGGTGTATTTGTAGCTGATTCTGCAGGCTGGAAGTATTTGCACATATCTCTCATTAAAATTAATGGGGATAGAAATTTACAGGAATAAGCTTTTAGTAGGTACGATGTAAATATTTATAATTGTAATTTTACATTTGAGTTTGTCTCCAAGAAATTTACATTATGCAATATTACTGTGAAAGCTTCTAAATTAATTTAGTCTTTGAAATGCGTTAAGCTGCAGATTATGCATATAGTGCGAGAAAAATTAATTGTGCACTACAAACCGGACTAACGCAGTAAATCACATGCAGTAGAAGTAGGAACAAACTGTGGCCCATCCTTAGGATTTATATAAACTTTTCATTTTTAGAGCCAGCCATTTACATTCATGCCCCACAGTTGCGGTTATTCTCTTTGATTACTAATTCTAGTAACTTCCACTGTTTCATTTTAGCTTCACACATGTATATAAAGATAAATCTGTTGAGTTCTTGATCTCGGCATGGTCACAATGTTTTCCTGGACTCCTTACCCTGTTACTTTCAACTAACCCCAACATATTCTGCAGTGTACGAGACCTTTGTGAGAATTATCTAAAATAAAGCTAGAGTACCACAGCCGTAGTTTATGAAACTTCCTTTAGTTTGTTTCCTCAAGGCATTGATCCTTCTATCTATCCATTCAATATATTTATAAGTCCACATATCCTATTTATACCATTCAGCTTAAAACTTAACTATCGAACATCTTTGGAAAACCATGTGTCAGTTTTTATCTTTGAGATGGCTTATCACTTTTCATAAACTTTCAATAGCAGTTTGCCTTAGAATAATTTTTCTCTCCTGTGCAATATCCTGTTTTTTGTAACAGTACCAAATGTTCAGAATATTTTATATAAAGTGTACTTCCAGACTCTGGGGAATAGGAAATGATTTCTGTTAAAGAAAAGTTCCCTGTCCCAGCCAGGAATGGAATAAAAACTGAGACCTCAGGATGAGAAGCTAGAACCACTCAACCTCTACAATTATCTTCTTTGTCCTAGTCATCATTTTCAGGTTTTCATCTCTCATATGTAACTTTTACTAAAAGCAATTTTGATCTTCACCATTCCCTGTTTTTTAGTATTAGCATATCTTAAGTTGCGATTTTACTTGATGTTAGGCAGTTGGCAATGACAACATTTATTCTCTTGCACTCCACTATTTTGATATGATTTAGTTGATTGTGTAGCTGCTTTAAAAGGGGGAAGTCTGAGGCTACAGGGTAAGGAGCACATACTCAACCAAAATTTGCTTTTAATTGATAGTTTAGCTGCTATAAAATGGCAGGATGGTTGAATTTAGGAAAATGTCATGTTTACATACCTGATATATTGATAAGGAATATGAAACTTTTCTAGAGTAATAGTTAACTAAAGCATTTGTTATATTAAGAACAGCTGACTGCAATTTTCATGAAAAGAATTTTATTAAAGATATCTCAGTTTTTGTACTTTCTTGAGGCATTCCACATCTATGGTGGCAGAACAATTATTTACATTGTTTCACAAAGTACCATTCAGTCAATACAGCCTACCAGGTTAAATGATGAACAGTGGTGTTTGGAGGTTCACATTTTCAGTTTCTAAGTAATAAACTGTTATTTGATAATGAATTTTTATTTCCAGCTTCAACAAAGGAAATCTTGAGACAAAGCCAGTTGTAACTCAAAATGTTGCATAGATATTTCAAATTTTGTATCAATACCATCACTGTTTGCTCATAAAGAGTAGAGCTCTTGCATTGGCATAGAATTCACATGCTGTTACAGAAACATGTGGAAGGAAAATTAATTCAGAAGCTATTTTGTATTTCTTATATTCAAGAATATACAGATAGCATTGCTTCTTTTCACATGCTTAATGCCAAATATTAAGCTTCAACAGAGAGGTAAACTTGTATAAAATCAATACCTGGTATTTTCTAATTAGCAGCAAGCTACAGGCACAAACTGCTGGTGGGAGGGAGAGATTGGAATTTGAAAAAAAGTGGTGAGATTAATAAACAAACTTAATACTCCAAGAGCATCAACTTACCAGCTTTCCAGATTAAGAAAGAGGAAATGGAAAACATCAGTCAACTTGAATTTATTGGCATTCCAGTCTTCTGGATCATTTGATACACTGACCACTTAAAGTCAAATTGTCATTTTGGAGACACGTAATGTAATGCCAGGATACTATTGGATTAAATGGAATATTTTATTGTGAAACACGTGATTACAAATTACTAGCAAAACTACAAGAAATCGGTTCTCTTGTATAGGCAGTAATGATTCTGCTTCCAGTTCCTCATGCTTCAGCAAACTGTTGTTGAGGTATCCAAGTTATCGGAAACCATTTTTTGCTTTCTCTGCCATCTATAGGGGGTAAGGGGAAGTACTGTGTGTGTTCATGTCTGTGATCACCATAATGCTAAAATAAAAAATGCGATAAACACTAAAGTTGATAATGGAGTTCAGTACTATTCTAAAATGAGGCACAGAGATTTTCAAGAAAATCCTATCCCAAGTTGGCTTTACACAGATAAAATTTTGATTATTTCTATTTAATTTCTCCACACAGTACATAGTTCATAGGTAGGGAAGGTATTGCACTCCACCCAAAAATTTGATACAGAAATTTCACCAGAAATACACGTTTATGGGTCCCCTGTATCCAAAACCAGTTTTTTTTTTTTTTTTTTTTGTTTTTTTTTTTTTTTTGTTTTTTTTTTTTTTTTTTTTAGTCTCTTTTACAGTTTACTAGTTATGCAAAATTCATCCAGAATAAATAGGTCTTCAGAAGCTATTCCCAGAGAATTCAAGATATACATTTTATTTGTGATGGAAATAGCTATAATATATGGTATTTTAATCAAAATCATTAGAGAGCCATTTTTAAGAAAAACAAAATTTTCGAAAATTTTTCCATGTAAAGGGTAGTTAGGGGTGGGAGGATTTTCTTGAAAATCTTCGTGTCGCATTCTTGGAAGATACCAAACATGAATATCAAGTTTAGTATTCAACCGTCTTTTCATTTTTGAGCTATGGTGTCCATAGACTGACACACACACACACACACACACATGCACCCATGCATGCACACCTTTTTCTGAAAATGCTTTTTTTGGATTCAGGGGGGTCATAAAGCATTTATTTCCGGTGAAATCTCGATGTCAAATTTTTATGTGCAGTACAATACCTTCTCTATCCACTACGTACATTGTACATATGGGGCTAGAGAAAGTAAAAATTGTCCAGTCTCCTCTTAGTTATGGAACAAGGTACAAACCACATAAAGAGCCTGCATAATTATCACATAATGACAATACCATCAGGATCATAATTTTGTTTTGACTATTGCCCTCACTACTGCCTAGTACTGACTGCTACAGACTCAAACTCCTGTTCATTTTACATAACTGGGAAAACCCTGAGAGAGAGAAAACTTAACTGTACAAACAAAATTTAGATCTTGTCAAAATACACAATATATGTTCTACACATTGTTTTTTATTATTATTTATTAGCTGAACATCCTTTAAGCTGGTTGGTCATATCAGACAGTGAATGAAATTGGTGAAATGATGCGCTTTAAGTTAAATATTTGTCTTCTCAGGATAAAGGAAAACCCCAGATAAACCTTATCTGTGTAACACCCCTAAGTGAGATTCAAACTTGTCACCTGTTGAATGTGGGGCGAGCCAATGACAATTGCTCAGTTAATAGCTTTTAACAGATTTTAGCTCAGTGCGTTCCCTTATTTCCTTTTTGCTATAATGAGATAAGTAATAAAGCCATTTCAGTTAATGTTTATACAATTAGCTGAAGTAGATGAATAAGCTTTTATAGGTAGAGAAAGTCATGTGAATGGAAAACATCCAATTTTTTTACCTTCATTTTTTTTTTATTATGTTCCAGTATTTTTATTACTTTCTCTACACATACTATGCACATATTGTATAGAGAAGGTATTGCACTCCACCCAAAAATTTGATACCGAGATTTCACTGGAAATATATGTTTTAGGGTCCCCTTTATCGAAAAAAAAAAAAAAAAACATTTTCAGAGAAAGGTCCGTGTGTCTGAACACAATAACTCAAAAACGAAAAGCCGGTAAAATACCAAACTTCGTATTTAAGTTTAGTATCTTCCAAGGATGCGACACAAAGATTTTGAGCCCGCCTGGGTAGTGTGGTGGTAGCGTGTCTGTCTTGCACAAAAGTTCGTGAGTTCGAATCTCGCTTAGGGTGAGTTACTTGGATAAGGTTTTAAACTTTAAGCTTCATGGACCCTGAGATCATTTGAGCATCATTTCACCAATTTCATTCATCGTTCGATATGACCAACCAGGTTAAAGGACGTTAAACTACACCAAAAAAAAATTGAGAAATATCCCCCCCCCCACCCCAAACTACCATTTACAAGGAACTTTTTTTGAAATTTTAGATTTTCTCAAAAATGGCTCAAACGATTTTGATTAAAATATTGTATATTAAAGATATTTACCTGACAAATAAAATGTATATCTTGAACTTTCTGGGAATAGCTTTTGAAGACTACTTTATTCTGGATGAATTTCACGGAATTTTGCATAACTGCTAAACCATAAGAGACGGACAAAAACTTGCTAAACAAAAACTGTAGAGCATGCTAAAACATACAATTCATGTTATATACATTTTTTTCGTGGAGTCGGATCGTTTGTGAGATATTCCTTGTTTTTGGTTTCAGCTTTAAAAAAAAAACTTTCCTCATACAGGAATTTATCAACTCCTGTTCATACAAAGGAACTAGCGTTTGACTATCACTTTAGCCTATGGTACTCCTTTATTTCGCTTCTACTTACAAGGAAGCAAGTAATAAGACTATTTGTGCTAATTTTTCTCAATTAGCATGAAGTAAATAGAAGCATAAGCTTTTTAATAATTATTTGTTGCAGAAATGTAGAGAAATGTGAATGGAACACATCAGATTTTTTTATGTTACACTTGGTGAGGAGGGGACCCGAGAACCCCTGTAGATCTGTCCTTGCTATAAAGAAAACCTAAATTTCTCTAAAACACAAATTATTTCAAATAATGTTTGTGGCACAAGCCGTTTCCATATCCATGATATCCATTGTTAGTTTAATTTTTCAATACCTTATAATATTGTTAAAGTGCTGTCAGTATTTCTTGTGTTATGGAAAGGGCTTGGAATTTTAAGACCTGCCTGCAGTGTCACAGATCCAAAACATTTGTTGATTCAGATTCCTGTGTGATGAAACTATTTCTATAAATTTTCATGAGAACAGTTTGAGGAAGGTGCATAAAAATAAACAATAATGAGTATTGAAAGTTATGTAATGTAACACATCAAATTTTTTTTATTTGACATTCTTTGTTTTAAAAGTAGTACAGCAAAATATTTATGCTGTACAATTTATTGAAGAGTTCAATAAGTTATACATGTCTAAAGAAATTTTATGAATGCACAAATTCAATGGAGGTATTAAATTGTGTGGCAGGAAAAAAATCTGATGTGTTCCACTTACATGACTTTCTACATCACTGCAACAAATTATTGTTAAAAAGCTTATTCTTCTGTTTATTTCATGCTAATGGAGAAAAAAATTAGAAATGGCCTTACTTGCTTTCTTGTAAGCAGAAGAGAAACAAGGCAGTACCATTGGCTAAAGCGATAGTCAAATCTTTTCAAAATTGGTTGCTATATGATTGAAGTTCCTTTGCTTGTATGGCGAGGAGTTGACAAATTCCCACATGAGAAAAGTTTTAAGTATTTAAAAACTGAAACCAATAACAAGGAATATCTCAGGAATGGTTATCTCTACAAAAATAATGTATATAACATAAATTGTGTATTTTAATGAGCTCTATATTTTTTGTTAAGTAAGTTTTTGTCTTTATCAGTTATGCAAAGTTCCGCAAATCTTCCAAAATAAAGATGTCTTCAGAGGCTATTCCCAGGAAATTCAATATATGCATTTTTTCATATAAATATCTTTGGATTCATTTTTGAGAAAATCAAAATTTTTCGACACTTTTACCCTGTAAAGGGTAGTTGAGGGTGGGGGGAGGATTTTCTTGAAAATCTTCCTGTCACACCCTTGGAAGATACTGAATTTAAATACCAAGTTTGGTAATGAACAGACTTTTCGATTTTGAGCTATACGTCCGCAGACATGCAGACCTTTTTAAATTTTTTTTTTGGGGGGGGGGACCTCAGGGGAGCTTGAAACCTATATTTCTGGTGAAATCTTGACATCAAATTTTTGGGTGGAATACAAAGCTTCTCTATAAACATAGCACATGCAGAGAAAGTAAAAATAAGTCTTGAATACCACAGTCAGACTTTACTGATACATGCATTACCAACATGGGTAAAAGCTTATGCCAACACATGTACAGTTCCATTTGTTGTGATGTGGCATAACTGGCACTCTTACTATGTTTTGATAATCAATATGGATGTTTCACGTTTCATATTTTCTTCCACATACTTTTATCACCATCTTAAGTGAACAGTGAGCTGTGTACAGTTGAGTGTGATTGTCATGTCAGACCTAATTGAATCATTCATTTTATAAAAATCCAGGAATCTCCTTTCCAAAGTGAAGATTGCTTGTGACAGTTGTGTCCACAAAGATGGCTGGATTAAAAAGAGAAAAATGTGCACATATGTTACAGAAGCCTCTATAGTGAAAGCACGTTTTTGACAATTTTGGAATAAAAGTCCTTTCTACAGTGACTGATTCAACTATAGGAACTAAAGTGTGAGTTCAACTATAGTAAAACAAACCTGCCTCTAGTTTTGGGGGTAGTGTGTGTGCCTCATATCCAAGTCCTGAGTTGGTTCTTGGTTAGAATGAGTTACCAGGATAAAGTTTTTTTTTTTGGGGGGGGGGCGGCTACCATATCTTGAGAGAACAAGAACAATATTATTAAAAGGTCTAAAAAGTTCATAAAGATCTATGTGCACTATGTGCCAAAGTCAATAACAATTTACACTGTATAATTGAGTGCAAGGAAAGCAAAATGTGGAGAGAGATAATATGGAATAAAAACTGGATAAAGTTACCGCCAAAATATTGTACTTAAAGCTATTTGGAAACAATAGGAAGGAATTTCTGAAACAACTAGGTAATTATACTGGGAAAGTAAGAGAGAATTAGGAGAGGAAAATTGCCAAAAGAGAGAGAGGATCTTGATAATAGAACTGATGTTGTTTATAGAAGGGGTAAATAGATTAAGATGGTAGGGTATAATAAATGTACAAATAGTGGGAAAGGTGCACATATATAAATAACCAGGGTGTTAACTGTATATGATACCAAATTAAGCAACTCTGGGAAAGTAACTATATGTAAGATGTTTGTAACTTGAAAAGATGAAATAAATTATCTAAAATTATATATCCCTTATCTTGAGATGACAAGTGTTGAGTACCAAGTGCACACATTTTCTTGGGTGCTTGCCCCCTTCTTCATTAGGTAGGTTTCACACAATTTCAGAAGCACAGTAGGGCATAAAATACATTATACACCCTGATATCCACTGGCTTCAATGCTAGGGTTTCATTCTATCTGTAGATCTCAAGAGTTCACAAACATTGTGTGCTATGTTTTGTTTAATAATTCAGCTAATTTGTGGTAAATTAACCTATTTACCATAAGGCTGTGGACCTTAAAAAAAAACAAACAAAAAAAAAAAAAACTTGCTTTCTTTGACAACACTGCAGAAAGAAAAGTGGGCAGCTTCTTTCCCCTGGCCCTTGCTTTCCCATAAAACTAGCATTCAAGAAAACGTCCACGTATAAAGTCGGAGAGACCCATAGTGATCCTTGACTGTTGCCTTATTCTCGTGGCTGCTAAATCACTCTATTGCCACTTCATCCCAATACCAAACCTCTGTCACCTAGCAGGGGCTCCTATCTTAAATCGTCTTCATCATCAATTTCATTGTTGCTTCCGAAGTCAAAATCACAGTCATCATTGCTTATATTTACAATTACACTAGAATTACTTGGTGCCAACTGAAACTGCATTGAGGAATGTTTGTTACATCTTGCAACAAGGATGACATCATTGCTTACTTGGCATGAATTTATTGACAGAGTGGCATACACACCTCATATCAGCTGAGAAGCATGCAGGCTGTCAGAGATCACATCTTCCTGAGTTTAGTATCTTTAATCTCCATGGACCCCAAGCATCATTTCATTGATTATATTCACCATCCATTATAACCTACCAGGTTAAAGGACGTTAAAAAAAGTAAAATACGTCAAAATCTTACATTTACTGCAACATTACACTCTGCCATTCTATTGCAACCTAAGTGCAAGCTGCTTGTTTTGTTTGGAAGATATTCAGCTAGCAAAGCTGAGGAACATTGAAAATGTCACTCAGTATGAAATAGATGCCTAGATCAACTATGTAATTAAAACATGGTCATCATAGGTATAGTGGGTTTATTGCAATAAAAAGTTTGTCATGATTTCATTCGAAATGACACCTTTAGGTTCCTTAAATCAATTTTTTGTTTTCTATCCATTATGTGGAAAATGTTCTGTTAATTTTGATTTTTTCAAAGGGGGCTCTAGTGGTATGTTTAAAACACCATATATGTATTTCATACATTTGCATGACAGTGGCATTTTGAATTGGCATTACTTCCATATGTGATTGGATTTGTTACTTTTATTACTTCATACTTCTGTAGGATATCTTTGTTTATTCTGCCATTAGAGCTGCTTTGTAATTACTTGACAGCCTGTTATAAACTTTTAAGGGTCCTAAGCAGCAAAGCATAACTGAGGGACCTTTTTTATAAATAGAGGAGTGGAAGGCCATAACTGCAAAATGACACTAGACCATAGCCAATGGATCTTTTAAGGTAAAACCCCAATGATCCCAAGGGGAATTCAAACCTCGGTAATCTAGCAGATTTTAAATCTCAACATAATGTTTTCAACACTTTCAAACCTGAATTGCCTATGTAAGTTTTATCCTTGAATTTTCTGCAAATGGTTTGTGCAACCCTCTTTTTTCAATTGTTATGTTGCTATTTTTTTTTTATTATTATTATTATTATTTCTTTTTGTCTGGTCACGCAAAGAATTGTATTGCAAAGCTATCATATAGCAACTCTAGTTTTTTAAAGATTTGACTCGCTCTAGCCCCCTCTATCGTTATACCTGAACAGTAAAATATGTATGTTATTCCATTGAAGAAGAACTAGATAGAAGAATATTTAAGCTTTTGTAAGAATTATTTGCAGACGAGGCAGAGAAAGTAATATGAATGTAATAAATCAGATGGTTGCCTATTGCTTCAGCTACCTGTATTACCATTTACCTATTTGCTGGCCTGTGCAAATCACTGCATGCAACACTAAACAGATCAGTGGTGATTCATGCATCATTTGTATAATTAAGTGCAGTAGCATTTTGTGTGTGGTGGTACTGTTGCTGAGATTCATTAGACCGTTCCCTTTCACCAAGGTGACCTGGGTTCATCCCATGGGACCACATGTGGGTTTTCTGGTGGACAAAAAGGCAACTGGGCAGGTTTTCTTTGGTTGACCCCTCCTCCTTGCCTTTTATTTCATCTTCTTCCTGGCACTCATGTCAGATATTGAGCTACCCTCCATCCTGGCTTCTCTCTCTGCTCAACAGGCATCTGATCCCAGGTGCTGGCTTGTAAGTCCTGGGGGTGTAAGTATATAACGAGAATAAATAGTGAATGAAGCAGCATTTTATATTGTGCAGTGATTAGAATACTCGCATCTCTTCATTTTTTCACTTTTAAAGCAATGGAGTAGAAGAAGACAAGAATTTAGTTGTAACAATTGACCACCCAATAAGACCTGATAAGTTCTTGGTGTTTAAGATTTGTCAAACATTGATCTGATGCTCACACAAGAGATATTAGTTATTCAAGGTGCAAAATGATGATTGGGGTTCTACTCTTGGCTGTACTATCATACTAGTAGTTAAAAATGGCAGCAATAGAACTCTCCTAAAAATGTTTTTTGTCTTGCAAACAATCTTATGGCAACAGTTAAAAAAACTGTATGTTGCTTATATCTTATTCACTTTATAAATAATTTCAGTACTTATTCCTAAAGTAACATATGAGTATTATCTCCAAATTCATAGTTGCCTTATGGAAGTAGGTGGTTGAATATAATCCATATAATCATTCTAATACTGCTTGCTTTATTTGCTGATGAAAAGGATTATTTTGTTTTTCATTGTTGCTTTTAATCATCACGACTTGGATAACCATTGCAAAAGCTTGTTGGTGTGTATTGTCTCAAAGAAATAAAGTCGTTTCATTTCAGTAGAAGGTTTCGTTGAAATCTTATGATAATTGATTGTCCATTGCATATATGAAGACATGATCTTATCTCAAAGTGTCTTAAATGTGTGTACCTAGTTATTTTTTTTTTTTTTTTAATTTGTACTAAACTTCTTACAAATAAAAGATACAAGGAATATGGTTCAGTGTTTTTTTTTTTTTTTCAAAAATACAGTTCCGGAGTCTGCTCGGGACTCCAGTGCTGTATACCCGACTTTTTATTTACCTAATTTGTTTACTTTGATTACTGTATGGTTACCGAATTTTTGTTTTACTTTTTACACACACATACACAAACATATAACACCCATGCCCAAGGTGGGACTCGAACCCACGATCCCCTGCACTGCGAAACACCAAAGCGAGGCGCTTTGGCGAGCACGGCCATGGGGACCGGCATGTTAGCTTGCTATATTTGTTATACGACATCTACTAGCTACACATTACTTTCCCTTAAAGTTATACCTTGTTTACTTCTCTTTTTAATGACCAATTCCATTTCTTTAACTTTATATAAAAACTCTCCAGCTGTCGTATAGTCCTGCTAAACATTTTAATTAATTCAGTCTTTCTATTCATTTTAAACCATTTCTCATTCTTACATTCGTTTCTCCATAGCTCTGTCCCTTCACACTAAAGTATTATGTGCTCTCACATATTGGACACTGTTTTTGTGGAAAACCTTTTCTCATCCCTTTCAGCTCCATACACATGCTCACACCCATGCTTTGTTCTTTATTTAGTTTGCCTATCTATTTTTCTCTTTCTCACACACTTTTTATTGTAATATAAAATTCTTATCTTTTTCCACATGTTTGTATTTTTATGTCTTCAAAACTTCTTCTAACTCCTTTCCAAAAACCCTTAACATTGTTTTCCCTCGTGCTCCAAATTTCACCCAGGTTTTCCAGGTTATATTGTATACTGTAGCACCATCCGTTGCCTTTTAAACTCTATTCTTGATATTCTAAGCATTATCTAAGCAGATTCTTTTCATCTAAATCAAAATTGCTCTATGATTATACCTTTCCTTCCTACTCTACCCATTTCTAATTGGGTGAATTCGTTTGCTGTGGCTCTCGGTAGTCCTAAAACTTCTCTACAGAACATCCTATGCACTGCATCCACAACTTCCCATCCACCCTCCAATCCCCAAACTTCACTCCCATGTAACATTTTTGCTTCCACTACCATGTTGGATAGTTTTTCTACCACTTGACATTAATATCTGCTATTCTATACTTTCACCCTCTAACTGCTGCCAATGCTGGTTTCCCTTTTGCAAAACCAACTTCTGTTTCTCCCATTTTCCACCCCTATCCATTTTAACACCTAAATGTATAGTTATTTTATAAGAAAAATTGCTCAACAGGTAAAAGGAGAATAAACAGTTTATCCAGATTCTGCAACATTAACCCATGAAGAGTCAAAGACTGTTCCCTACCATGCCTGCAGAATTTGTAAGGCAGCTGTGCAACTGAACTTTGGTAATCTTATCTCCAAATGTGGTGATATTGCTTGGCTTCCCAGATTGCCTGGGGAGGGATAGAGATTGCCTGAAATATTGCAACTTTCTCTGGGGATAACTAAAGAGTAGACTATGTTCAAGTTATCCACTTAGCCTTGAGGAAATGGAAAGAAATGATTGCTCTTCCAGCTAAATGCTACAATAGTAACGTCACTATAAGCTTTGCAAATTGGTGTAATATTGAAGAAATGAAGGCCATATGTAGCACATTTTAAAGACATTAAGTCAATGAATATAGTTGAGATGTGCTTCTGGGGGAGATCTGCTAGAAAATTAGGTCTAAACAAGGTCAGTAATACAGAGTTAAGAAGACTTGATGGTTGTTCAAAAAGGAATATTCAACATCATTGAGAAAAGAAAGCCTCTTAAAGAAAATGCTTTGACTGCATTGATTCTAATATTTACAGAACATCTATAAAAATCTATAGATCTTGTCTAAATAGAACTCTGAAGAATAGTTCATTATCCTCATTTAAAATGCTAAGTTTTAGTTTTAAAATACATCATTGAAATAGAAATTGGCCCGTTAATGTGGAAGAAATGCCAAGTAAAATTGTTACATTCACATTACTTTCTCTACATATGCAACAAGCTGTTCTTACAAAACCTTATCTTTATATCGACCTTATGTATGCACAAATGCTTTTATTGCGTTCTTTGTTGTAGATACACAGGAACAAGGAAATGCACTAGGCTAAAGTGAAAAAAAAGTCAAATCCTTCAAGAGCTGGTCACTATGTGATGGTTTTTCTACTCTCTTTGCTTGAACGGCAGAAAGAAAATTGAGTAACGACTTTCCATTTGAGAAAGTATGAATACTGCAAAATTGAAGACAGTAATAAGGAATATCATGGAAATGTTAACTCCACAAAAATAGTTTCATTTGACACAAATTGTGTGTTATAATGAGGTCTACATTTTTACTTTCTCTACACATACTATGTACATAGTGTATAGAGGAGGTATTTCATTCTATCCAAAAATTCAATACCGTGATTTCACCGGAAATACATGTTTTGGGTCCCCCTGAATCCAAAAAGAAAAGCATTTTCAGAAAAAGGTCTGTGTGTGTGTCTGTGGACAGCATAACTCAAAAACGAAAAGACCATTGAATACCAAACTTGGTATTTAAGTTTGGTATCTTCCAAGGATGTGGCACAAAGATTTTCTAGAAAATCCCACCACCCCCAACTACCCTTTACGTGGAACTTTTTTCGAAAATTTTAATTTTCTTAAAAATGGCTAACGATTTTGATTAAAATATTGTATATTAAATATATTTACCTGACAAATAATATGTATATCTTGAATTTTCTGGGAATAGCCTCTGAAGACTACTTTATTCTGGATGAATTTTACGGAATTTTGCATGACTGCTAAACCGTAATAGATGGACAAAAACTTACCACACAAAAAATGTAGAGCAGCTTAAAACACACAATTTATGTAATATATATATATATATTTTTCGTGGTGTTGGTCATTTTTTATATATTCCTTGTATGCGGTTTCAGCTATGAAAACTTATACTTTTCTCATACAGGAATTTATCAACTCCTGTCCATACAAACAAAGAAACTTCAATCTCATAGCAACCAGCTTTTAACTATCAGTTTAACCCATGGTACTCCCTTATTTCGCTTCTGCAAGTAATAAGACTATTTATGCTAATTTTTTTCTCAATTAGCATGAAGTAAATAGAAGCATAAGTTTTTTTAACAATAATTTGTTACAGAGATGTAGAGAAAGTCATGTGAATGAAACACTTCAGATTTTTTTGTAGTCTTTGGAAATCTCTTATGGTTTACCAACTTGCAAAAGCCATCCAGAATGAAGAGAACTTAGGAGGCTATGCTCAGCAAAATCAAGATATATATATATATTTGATTTATGATGAAGATGTTTAATACAGTATTTTAATCAAAATTCTTGTGGCCAGTTTTGAGAAAAATCATACAATTTTGAAAATTTTTCCATGTAAAGAATAGTTTGGGGAAAGGAGGGGGATGTTTGTGCCACATCCTTGGAAGATGCTGAATTGGATATTAAGTTTGGTGTTTCACCAGCTTTTCCTTTATGAGTATGCTGTTCACAGACACAGGTATCTTTTTCTAAAATTTTTTTTTAATTCAGGAATTCCTAAAATGTGTTTTTCCAGTGAAATATCAGTATTGAATAAATGGGCGAGATGAAAAAATTAAAATTCCAAAAAATGAATTTATGTAACCTGAAAGTGAAAAAAAATCGCCAAAAAGTCACAAGCATAAACATGATACCACTAGTAATGAGGGCAGCCTAAAGCAATAGAATATAAATGTAATGTGGATTGTTGTACAATTTAGCACTTGAATTAATGCGTAGCTGAATGGTTGATTCACATTACATTCGTTGTCTGGTTACACCTCCGTAAATCCATTTTGATAAGTACACCAATTATTTGCATGCCTACAAGGTCCGTTGTTATCGGATGCATTTTTATTGTTGAAGCTCGAATATAGAACTTCCTCTCTTATGTCGAGGTCAGAAACGCTTATCATGGTACTAAAATTGAAAATCACTTGGTTTCTTCTAACACATCGCAAAGTGCAGCTCTTATTTTATCTTCAGTTTGTAACCTTTGGCTAAAGGTTGCCATGTTTCAACCAGCATACACAAACACCGGCTAGAGAAAATTAAATTTGGAGCTAATTAAGCACTTTGAGTGAAGATATGGTTCTGAAATGCTCTGGAAAATCATTCTCTATGGCTATGACATAGAAAATACACATCTTTCCCATTGGAAAGAGTTGAAAACGTATGAAAATGACATCACAATTAGATCATGATTGGCAATTTTTGCAGAATTTTTGGTACAATTAGATCGTGATCATTACTAAAAGGGCTAACAAGATCTGTGCAGTAAGATTTTGTCTTTCTCTTACAGTTTACCAGTTATGCAAAAGTCATTCAGAAAAAAAACTTTAGAGTTTATTCCCAGAAAATTCAAAATATTATGTACATTTTTAAGGTACAGTATTTTAATAAAAATTGAATAATTTTTTAGAAAAATAAATATTTGCGTAAAAAAATTCCTAGTAGAGGGTAGTTAGAATGGAAGGATATTCTTGAAAAGTCTATGTTGCATCTTTGGAAGTTACTGAACTTAAATATAAATTTAATGGTATTTAATGAACTTTCTTCTTCAAGTTATACTATTCACACACACAGACCTTATTCTAAAAATACTTCTTTTGGACTCAGGGTGGCTCAAAACATATATCCAGTGAAATATTGACATACAATACAATAATTCTGCTACTTACCAAACATTGTAGGGAAAGTAAAAAGCGAAAGGGATAATAGTGTCAGTTGTGTCATAAATCAGAGCCCAACATGACCGTAGACATAAAAGACCTACACTTTGAAGCCATTAAAATAAATAAAGACACAATGGAAGAAATAATTAAAATTTAGAATATTGTATTTGAGGCAGTTGCACTTGATAAAAACCAAATTCACTGTGAACATTGTGCAATACATTCACATTCATAATGAGACCGTTTTATAAACTGCTGATACACTCATTTGTTCTGCGATATTCTGACATTTTTCATATATTTTACCAAAATAAATGCTTGTCTTAACTTGTTACTTAAATTCATTTTGCAGAGCTCTGTTACTGATGGGATTAAAATCTTTATTTGAGCAGCTGAATTGAAAGTTTCTTGGAATTGTCACCTGTTGTAGATAACTGCCAATATTGCATAAGAATGCAAAGCAGATATAATAAATGTTTTTGAACATGAACATGTTTTTGTTTGTTAACAGATTCTGGAATGTTACACTGAAGCTTTGTGATGGATACTGTGCCTATCCTTTTGGCAGTACGTGAAATCGTCTAAGCAGCCTGCATTATCAGCTACAGGTGTCGGCATAAGCATCAGAAGATTTGTGGAGTACCTTCAGGGCATGGTAAGACAATTTGCTCTGCTCTATAGCAATAAATCTATAGCTATGTTGCGGAGGTAGCACTTTTGCTAGCTTTATCATGAATTTAAAAATAGTTTGTGGTTCATCTTATCAAACTTAAATTTACAAAGTTTGTGATTTTTTGTCTTTGAAGCCAATTGAGAACTAACACAGAAATTGGAAAAGTAGTTTAAAGGAAAAATTCAGTGCCATAGATGGGATTTGAACCCTGGAACTTTTTATCTCTAATTGTTCCAACCACTGAGCTACCATGGCAACATGTCAACACAACATTAAATTCCCCAACTGCCTTGAGATTTTCTTCGTATCCACTAGAAGATCTTAGATTACTTTGAGATGACATATCTGGTGGTATCTTACAGTGTTGTAAGTCCTTAAGTCTTTGGGTTCATTAGGTCAGTCTTTATAAAGTAATTGTTTCTTCCACACTAACCTTGTGTGAAGTCATAAATAGATTGCACTTAGTGCTGATTTTGATTTAGTTTCCTCAGTTTCTCTTAGCATTTGTGGTATATTTTGACATTAATAGTTTACGGAAATAATAAGGAGCAAGTCTCAGCTATTTTATTTCCATGTTGTACATGGTACTGAAATAAAAATTAATTTATGAAAAGTGATTGTTACTTCTTAATCATGAGCTTGTTAAAAACAAAGCTATCAATATTCAGCTTTAAATCTGAGAGAAAATTTTGAAGAAGCCTTGTGACATAAATTACATATTTTAATAGACAATGCATCTTTTCCTGTTTGATTATCTATTATGCTTTATTGCTGACACATTTCAATGATAATGGACACCATTAAACAGGTATTTTATTTCTCCGGTGAAGATTTCAAAGATATACGTTAAAATCAAAGAGCTATTTTAGATGATGTTTCCACATAAAGAATTCAAAATGTTGGAATTAGACTAGAAAAAATTCAGTGCCATGGCCCAGACGTGAACCGCAATTTTCAGCCTGAAAATTTGAAAGTCAATAATTCAAGTCTCAAGCATTGAATTTTTTTAAATTGAATTCAATTTTCCAACCTAATTTCTACGCATGACTAATGTAAAAGAATAATTAACAAAGTATCCATGTAAAGATTGTATGGGTTTTGGAATAGAATGCAAGTTTTCATCTCAAATCCTTAAAAAATATTGAATTTAAATTATAATGTTTGTTCACACTTAGTTATTAGAATTTATTATAAGCAATGAAACTTTTAGCAGTAATTAAAAATGTGACTGAATTGATGACACTTTACTTTCATTAGTAACTTCTCACACAGAATATGTTTTGAAGATGTGCATCTCCATTCTCAACTGTATATCTATTAGTATCTGGAAGGGATCCCCTAATTCAGGGTCATTTGAATTGCCTTCTGGCTATCTATTAGATAACCTTTTGTGTAATCTATTGTCCTTTAACCTGGTAGGTTTATTGGACAATGAATGAAATCAGTGAAATTATGCTCATATGAGCCTGGGATCCATAAGCTTACCCAAAATTTGTCTTATACATATAAGGAAAAACCGTGGAAAAAAAGCTTATTCAAATGTCGCTCTGAGATTTGAAATTGGGACCTCTTGAATGTGAGGTATACACACCACCACCACACTACAGAGACAGGCTACATCTTTGTTTTGGATGTGTTTAAGTGCTACTATAATTAATAACAAAACACTGTCCTTCTAAGATTTGTCTAAAACATTTGTATTGTGGAAGTGTGAACAAACATACAAAACTTAATGTGTTTTGTATCTTTTTAGGGGAACTTTTGTAATAAAGAAAACCTCAACAAATCATGCTTTTATTTAAAGAGGTAGTAGGTAGATGAGTTGACATAGCATAATTTAACCCTCCAACTCTGCTTCTCTTTCGCTCT
Organism: Hymenopus coronatus; assembly: GCA_030762935.1. Taxonomy (NCBI): domain Eukaryota; kingdom Metazoa; phylum Arthropoda; class Insecta; order Mantodea; family Hymenopodidae; genus Hymenopus; species Hymenopus coronatus. The sequence continues at coordinate 19,486,450 of CM060897.1, read as the reverse complement.
CAAAATTTGAAAATGAGAAGAAAAAAATAAACTGATGTACAATAGTTTAAAATCTAAAATTTATATTCAATAAAGTACTTAATAGTAATTAAAATGTTGGGTTTGAGATTTTGTTGGTCTAAGGATACATAGCAATGAAAATTAAAAGATAGTCAGCAATCAGAGCATATTCAGAATAGAATTTTATTCACCATCAGATTTTAAAAGATACTGGTTTCATCACAATCCCTATTTACAATGTTTATTGTATATACACCTAGCTATTAATATACAGGGTGATCCATGCTAACTTCATATACCCAAGGTCACGGGTTCAAACTTGGCAGAGGACGATGGATTTTTTCAGGCATAAAAAATTCTTAGCATGGCTTCCTTCAGAAGGGAAGTAAAGCCATTGGTCCCATGTTATAGATTTATGGCACGTAAAAGAACCTCAAGCCTCAGAGCCCAGTATAGAATGGGACGCTGAGAACCACAGCAGTTAAAGAGCACCCATAAATAAAACACCCTTTCATTTTACAGGGTGATCCAGTTGGGACATAATAAAACACTATATACAAGAAACTATTCAAATTTGTCTGTAGTGGTTCGTACACATGTAGGAGAGTCTGAAGTCTTTCACATGTTTTACATACGTGACTGCCATTGTGAATGCGGCACAGATCATACCTTGTGTCCATATGCATCACTTGGCCTGTAGCATTTCTGGAGTGATTTGCTGCAAGGCCCATGTAATATTCCTCATCAGGTTGTCTTGATTCTGTGGTTTGCAGGCATACACTGTTGACTTGATGTAGTCCAATAGAAAAAAAAGTCTGAAGGCATTAAGTCATCTATTACATGCCATAGGATGGGCCGACCAAGGCTACATGATAGTGTTATCATGCTCTGGAAGCATAAAAACTTGTTTTTGTTTTCTATGCACAATAGTGTCGTGCCACTGGAAACTTCTCTCATTGTTAACTCCCATTCTTTCCGCTTAGGTTATAGAATTTTCTCAGAGATATGTACATTAGCTTAATAAATATAACTTTATACTCCTGTATATTACTAAAAATTAATTAACAATTCTTAAAAGTTTCACCGCAATCACTATTTACAATGCAATAGTCAAAATATTCATTTATATCATAAAATACTTCCAGCTTTAGTTGTGTATCTGAAGTGTTGGTACTAACTAATTAATGCTAATTCTTGGGGGAGTCTGTTATAAAGTATAATACAAATAAAGATATGATGTTGGTTTAGTGCAAATCTTGTATTATGTGCCCCCCCCTTGTATTATGTATGCTTATATCTGTTCTAAAGTTAACTGTATTTATATGTTCTGAATTATGTAAAAGGATGCATAATAAACTGAATACTGTTAATATGCCTAGTTCCATAAAATGACTTGCATGAAGCAGATTTTTCAAATACCTTTGATACATCTGATTACCTATTTTTGTCATTTGCTTACACCACTAGAAGTTTTAAACTTACTTGAACATATTTCAGTGGTGCTTTTTTTTCTCTCCTATGTGTTGGACGTGGCTGGGTGTCTGGCTGGTTTTGATCGTTTTAATATTTGGCCCAATTTTATGCTTGGCAGAACAAAGGTAACATGCTCCTGCAGATTTTTCTCTCTGTATCTCATAGATTTTGTGGATCTTTAAATCTGGTTTCCATATCTCCCTTGCTTCTCAATTCAATGCAGTCTCAACACTCAATTAAGAGCCTGCCTGGGTAGCAAGTAGCATGTCTGCCTCACATTCAACAGGCTGAGAGTTTGAATCTCACTTAGGGTGACTTACCTGGTTAAGGTTTTTTTGGGGGGAGGTTTTACGTTATCTTGAGAAGACAAATATTGAGTAACTTAAAGCTACATAGACTCAGAGGTCATTTGAGCATCATTTCACCAATTTCATTTGTCTGATATGACCAACCAGGTTTAGTAAAGGACGTTAAGCTATTTAAAAAAAAAAAAAAGAAAGAGAAAAAAAAAAACACTCAATTGATACACACCTGGTGTTTTGTGTTCAAATATTGAATCTCTCAGGTTTTTACATAGCAATGTTTTGTTACTATCACTAGAGTACATTTAATGATAAATACATCATTATTGCTAGTCTACTGTTATACAATTATTTGCTGGGAAAATGTTTGAAAATATATTTTGAGTACAACACAAGTTAGAATGTCTTATGCTCTATTGTCATCCTGAAATGATGCAAAATATTAAGACATAAAAAGAGAATGGAAGATTATGCACTAATCTAATATTTTAGGTGCGTAAAATAGGCAGATATTTAACAACAAAAAAACGGGGGGGGGGGGGTTCATGTAAGTGATAGTAAGTTTTAACAAGAAGAATTAATGTGTAACGTTAACTTTAAAACAAACCAAATCCATTGCACAATTGACACATCCCTAAAATTACAGATTAACATACATCATTGTTGTAGTTAGCTCCATAGTAAATAATAGCCACCTTCTGTAAATTATCCGAGGAAAAGTTATGGTGTTTGCCTCAAATTAATTTTTATGATGAGATGTCACTAAAACGTTTTCTGTCTTGCTGTGTTAATGGTACAGATTTTTAAGAATTTAATATTCCTTAATGATTTAATTTGGATTCTATAAATAGTGTAAAATAACCAAACAAAACAGAAGTTCAAATGTAACATAGGAAAAATAGTTTGAATTTGAAAATAGGCACTTAAAATGGAATAGTGGAAAACGGGCACTCACATCAAAAGAGGCATTTTTAGGCACTATCAAAACTGCTTTTTGTAGGGTCCAGACACTCTTGAAACCTGTAAATACAAAAAAGTATAAAAAATGTAGAAGCACCTTTGGCATGGAGTGTATGAAAAAGTCATCCATAATTGTGTCTACAAATGTGAACTACTGTAGAAAAGGTTAAACCAATAGGTGCTGAATATACTGCTATAATAATCCTGTTATAATTACAGGTTTGTAAAGGAAAAGAATGGGAATTTGCCTAAAATCAGTCTTAGATATAAATAATGCAGTATGTTAGTGTTTATAGTTTTCAGATATGTGCATGTACAGTGAAATATCAGTGCATCAAATCCTCTTAGGAAAATATTTAAAGTTATCTTTTACTAATAGTATTCCATATGAACTTTAAACTCCTGCCACAGAATTAGAAGCCATTCACAATGAAAATTAAGCATTAACATTACACAAAGAGCAGAAGCTTATTGTAATATCATTCACAATAACAAATGGGAATGCAAGTACCAGCCAATCACATGAGAGCTAACAACTGAGCTAATATGGTGTTCTGCAAAGTATGTGTTGCCATTGTTTCTGCCTTTTCTGCTCTTGCATTGTTGCCATGTTACTAATAAGTAATAGCATGGTGTAAATATCCATTTGTTTTAACTTTCAGCTTTGAACACATCCGATAGAGCATTTCTTTTTTCTCTTATCAGATTACATACTTTTTTTTTGAGTCTTTTTAGATTTCTGTAGATCCAAATTTGTAAAGAAAATGTTTTTTTCAGCAAAAGTCTGATATTTGCTACTTCTATGCTTATCAAATGGTAACAAACTAAAGGTGACAATGCAACAGTGTTTGTTTTTCTTAACTAGAGTAAACTAATGGAATGCCAACACGTGCCTGGTTTTAAATCTCTATCTTTAATAAGATGAGCATTATCATTTTTTAAACCCAAGATTTACAGAAAATTCTATTCGTATGTAGTAGAAAAGTAGGGCAATGAAAAAACTTTTTGTTATTGGGTTGGCAACAGGGATCATGCGAGAGAAAATGTTGACAAGGGTTGGAGAAAGTTTTTAAAATAAGGCAGAATCCTGTAACTTTGTGTTGTCATTATGTATAATAATAGTCATATATCCATTCAGCTAATAGTTACCAAGCAGCAAGCAGATAGCATTGTACGGTAAATGCTAACATGAGTTTGTTTGTAGTATGTGGAATACTGTGAAGTGATACGTAGATTATTTATTTTGTATGTTACATAAATATATATATTTGTGGAAGGAGAAGTTTGGAAGAGACAAAATGCTAAATGCAAAATAATAATGAATCCGTTAGATTATTCAAGTCAAATGTGTATTAATAAGGGAATAAATGAAAGGGCCTGTAAGGATGCCAGTAAATATAAAGCATAAAGGGTGAAGGAAACGAATGCATGCTAGATTAAAGTAAATACCTTATTACAATGGAATAGTGCAAAACAGTGCAGCACACTATACATTAATTGCCGTTTTAAAATATTTCACCCATCTGATTGTAATTTTTTCAAGAGTAAACAACAATGATGCCCTAAAAATTTAAATCTTTTATCATTTTATATCTCCATATTTAATATATTTGTCTATAAAAATGTGTTTTGAAATATTAGAGTTATAAAGAGAAGAGATAAAGTACATGTGAAAAATAAATGTCTAACAGTAGCCCTAAATATCAGTGCAGATATTTCACTATTTGGTGTTATATAATTCACAAGATGGCATTGAATTGGCAGACCTGTCGCAGCAGAGTGCCAAAGTTCTAAAGTATGTATAGCACATGGGGCCACAGTGTGCTACATTTAACATGTATATTTTCTGAGGTTAAGACGTGCTTTATTACAAAGCTAAAGGAAATTAAACTTACAAAAAAGTACCACCTGCCATCACAATTAGTTTTGTAGCAATGTTATAGATATCCCAGTGATTCCTGGTCACAGAAAGACATGGCAATGGAAAGTTCGATGTGAGAATTGCTGATTGGTTAATTTCTTAAGATTAACATAAGACAAATCTGAAAGCTTGGAATTTGCAAACTCCAATGTTTGTTACTGTCAGCCAATTTTAGTTTAATTTACTTTTAAAAGTATTAATGAGTACATGTTCATGATATTCCCAGGAAATTGAAAATATACGTTTTATTTGTCATGTAAATATTTAAATAAAATTTCTAGAGCCATTTTTGAAAAAATAAAAAAAGTTCAAACATTTTTTAATGTAAAGGGTGGTTTGGGGTTGGGGATTTTGTTGAAAATCTTCATGTCGCATTCTTGGGAGATACTAAACTTCAATACCAAATTTGGTATTTAAGTCTTTTTTGAGCTATGCTGCAACACACACACACACACACACACTGACCTTTTTCTAAAAATGCTCCATTTGGATTTAGGGGGTCTCTAAAGCATATATTTCTGGTGAAATTTCGGTATCAAATTTTTGGATGCAATGCAATACTTTCTGTATCTGCTATGTACATTGTACAAATGCTTTACAGGAAGTAAAAATGCATTGAAATAAATGAGTCATTTTGAGCAACTCTAAATTTTAAACATTTTAGATAACAATGAAAATAATTGCTTAAATGTTTAGATTGTTTTTAGTCAGGATCTTAGAAAAGCTACTTTTGTAGCACACTGTATTTTAAGACGGGTAAAATGGAAAATGTATTTGGCTTCTAAGAGTGAAATGGATACTCAAAATTATTTTAGCTGTTATTTAATGCCTTTGTGTTGCAATCAGATATAAATGGAAAATAAATTTTAATGAATTTGGAAATAGGGCCTTATAAGGCAATTTAGAAAGGCATTTGATGAAGTAATTTTTAAAGAAATATTGCGAATTTTGAACAAAACACATTAGAGGGGAGTTAAAGCAAACATGGAATGTTATGATTATTTTAATTTTGCAGACATTTATTGTTTAAATATGTTGTTCAAAGACTGCTGATTTACATTAAAGTTGAATCGTGTGCAAAAAGTTGGAAGGTGGCATGGCGCACAAGTGTCCAGAGTACCAATGGTGTAATTTTTCACCATCCCCTCCCCCTTGGTCGAGTGTCAGCTGACTGGAAGCAGACTGGCGTCGAAATTGTGAGGTGTCAGTCTACAGCCTGACATCGAACGGGAGTGTAGGCAGTGGTACTCTCGCCCACTTCGGCAAGTCTCGGCGATCTCCGCACCATCTTAACCACAGCCGCCGCCATCTTCTGCTTTCCAGCCAGAGCCCTATTTAGCGTGTGCAAGTGTATTTTTCCTTCGGGAAGTGAGATCCAGCTTGTTTGTTTCACCTTTGTAACCAGTGTTCGTGCACTAGTGTTATCTTAGAGTGATTTCGAATATTTGGGAACAGCTGGCGATGACGTGTATGTTTCGTTGTTAATCGATTGCAAATCGGAGTAGTGAATTCTAGTGAGTGCAGGACATTACATGCTAAAATGGATTTCTTGTGAGTGGATGATCAGAAGAGGATGCACTCTTCTACATCGCCCTACGCTGACGACGTAGACCTTTCACAGTTCCGAGAACCTGTGGTTAGCTGACACCGCCCTTGTTCTTAGGATCTTATAATTATTTCACAGTAAGTACCAGACTATTACTAGTGTACCGTTTGACCAGGGGTTGGGGTGTGCAAGAGGAAGTGACAGCTAAAGGGCTCTTTATAATGACGCTTCTCCAGCTGTGCCCCATGCCAAAATGGTTTCTCAGTAAGTGACGTCATGTTCAAAGCGACAAGACAAAAAGAGACGCAAAATGGACTGCAGGTCGTTCATTGTTTCAAGAGAAGGTTTCTTTTATGAAGGGCGGAACTTCATCCTCGAGACGCATAACCGTGGAATAGATAACAGCTAATTAGTGACCTTTGCTTCCATGCGAGTGCTTATCTCTAGTAAAAGCCTTCACAGTAAACGTTTCGTAACCAATGTCTGAAGTTTTTGTTTTCTCAGTGGCGGCTCGTAGAGCTCACTTACTACGCAAAGGCATTTCCAGTGTTATGGTTATGTAGGAACTGAAACCTGAATATATCTAAGAATTATTTACATCCTGTAGAGAATTTTATTTCTTAATATTTTTTGAGATTTGCTAAACCAAGAAGTTGACAAATGGATTTTGGGAGGGGGGAAGTAAACTCATCAGCGGCAGTACTATTGTAAAAGCTTGGGGAATACACACAGTTAACGTTAGTTAACTATTACTTGACATGTTTTAATGCATTTGTTACATATGTTTTCACTTTTGTTCCTCATACATTGCACACATCAGGCGCATATCACGTTGGGAAGAATTGGGAAAGTGTGTGACTACTTGAGTTATGCCACGCACACAAAATGTACTAACTTGTTTTGAAGCATGCTTATTTTTCACCAAAAACTACACATTACGTTCATTGATAACACAATAGGTTTGGACTTTTATTTATTTCGTCAGTGTAATCTTGAGGAGATCAAATTGTTGGAAGTTCATATTAATTTGATAGAGGAACATGGCGTCAAGCTACTGTTGCTTTCTGTTTGAGCGAAGTCGGCCTTGAGAATAGCACGAATATGTCGGATCAGTGTCGACTCTTGTCGATATTCACGTATCAAGGTTGTAGTGAAAGGGCAAAGTATCATTTGAACAAAAACATGACTTACATTAGCTTCTGACGATAGTGTTACCTGAGTGCGATTACGTTCCTGTTTATTTGCTATGTTTCTGCCTTAGTTTAAAATTGTTCTAAAGAATCGCAACAAAGCATAAATGGAAAGTAGCTCCACGGCTTTTCGAAATTGAAATTTCAGCTCATATTTATATTCTTGTGGTCCAATAAATTTGTTTCAAGTGTATAGATCTTTATAACAAAAACGAAGATCGAATGGAAACTCAGCATTAACAACTTTTTTTCTCCTCCCAAATTTTTGTGTTAAAATTTATTATAGTATACATCACGCAACATTCAGGAACGGTACAAAACATGCTCTGCTTCTTGTTAGAGGCTATAATTGCGGACGTTGTTGTGTTTTTGTTTGTTTTTTTTCCACTCCGATGAGAAATGCTATTAAAACAACCCTCGTATATTTGCACGGTCAGGAAAGAATGGCAGCTTTTATTACTTCATTCAAGTGTCATCTTTTGAATCATTTCTAAATTTTGCAGCAACCTTTGCAATGCTATTTCTAGTAATTAAAAATATAGTAAACTATCAGCAATTATATTGAACCTTCAGTCTTTTGTGTTAATTGAAGCATTAAATCATTAATAAAATTATATCTATTACGTTTGTGTGGCTCTATATCCCCTCTTTTATTTAAGTAACTTCCAAATAAATTCTTAAATGCTTATTTTTGTTTATGTGATGTTAATTGAGAAACATTTGCATTCTATATTTCATTGTAGGTACAATGGGTCTAAAGCAAACTGTATCATTAGTCAGATGTTTAAAAGTGGGCCACAGTATGTTTGACATGGAACTCCATGCTCTTTCCATGTCATTGTGAAAAATAATTGAATAGGACAAGCCTTTATAAAAATCAGACAATTCAAATCAATAGTAGTGTATATGATGGAAGTGGCTGATGTCACAAATTAAAGTTATTTGAAATTGTGTTTTAAAGAAATGTACATATTTTGGTTGGTTAAATATATTTCTTATGGTTTACGGGCCCTACAATAGCCCTTCATGGACTTTCTCAGAACATTTACAAAGTGCATTTTGTCATTTATATATTCCAAGTATATGGTGTGTTAATCAGAATCATTGGATAAGTTTTCCATGTAAGAAATGTTTGGGGTGGGAAGATTTTCTTACTGTCTGTGTTTGGTAATTTCCAACATTTTACAAGTTGTAATGGAAGTGAAGAGAGAACCAATTGTGAAATGACATGAAATCTGTATTTTGGTTCCTTCTTCACTATTGCTTCTCTTCTAGTGCTTGTTTTTTTGTGCATGGTTATTGCTTTTGCACAGAGGAAAAGAGTCTCTTTTAGTTGTAAAAAATTAAAGAATTAGCGAGAAGAAATTTAGCATGTAATTTCATCATGGGCAATTCTTATATTGCAGGTTGGTTGCAGTTAAAAAAAAAAAATATGATTTCAATTTTGAACTAAATCATGCTGAAATTGCATTGCTTCTCTATATTGCTGCTGATAAACCTATCTACATTCTACACTTTCTATTGTCTTTTCTGCTCTTTTAGTTGGTGTAGTAAAGACAGATGAACAATTTGTAATATATGTTAAATTTGCTTAGTTTAAAATGTGACCCCTTCTTAGATTCTTAGCAGATATAACCTTTAGATTTTAAAATAGCAGTCTAAATTTTGGGAATGACACAAATTTTTGTTGGTCAATTCAAATTGCAAAAATTAAAAACTGGAATTGTCATACATGATTGGGAACAGTGGCATTTGAAGATTGGAACTCCCTTCCCTTGCTAAAAGAAAATGTAAGAAGTAATAGCAAAATCTATTGTAATTCCAATACCTGCACTTACTCTATGAATATAAAATATATATATTTGTTTATAATTTTCCAACTCTGATTAATTCATATTTATCATTAGATTTTGCACAAATTGTTTAAAAAAGGAGCAGAATACATAAGGGGATATGCTGCAGATTGGGAAAGCCAAAAACTAAGTTATTCAGGCTAAAAATTATAATGTGAATAACTACATGTAATTAATAGTATGATGGATTAAAGTGAATAAAATGATTACAATGACTGCGCACATCATTGTAGCATCACACTGTAAATTGGCAACCCTGTTATCTGTAAATGTATAAAACCACCTCCCTTGGTTTTACTGTATTTTATAGACCATCAAAATACAGAATTGTTCAAAAGCTGAAATTTCTTAGTCAATTTTTAGCATAAGTTTTGCACAGTTGTTTATTTTTAAGTGATACTTTCAGAAAAAAATTATTCTTTATACCTGGATTGAATCTGCATCACATTCTTGGGTTAACTGCAAAAGTTCTTAATTCCCACGTCCTGCCAATCCTCCATTTCCCCTCTGTCATTCTCTCTTCTTCTAGTACAATGTAATAGGATGTCTAGAAATTCAGTAATAAATATTTTTTTGGGGTATGAATAAAGATTAAAACAATAGTATATCAACCTTACAGATCAGAATCCTATCCTTACTCTTTCCCATGGCATCTGGTTTAGTTATATAGATAATATTCACAGTATGCATATTTTACAGATAACTAAGTTTTTATATACTGTATCAAAATAAATTTGTATCATATTTTTGCTTTATTTACTATATAAACACTTGTCTTATTAAGTAGAATTATTGTAACCTGTCCAAAAAAAATTGATAGAGATTTCACCGGAAATTAACATTTTGAGACCTCTCCTGATTAAAAATGAAAACACATTTAGGAAACTGTATTGTTAACCTTGGAGCAACATAGTAAAATAATAATAACAATAACAAAGTGAGTCCAAATTGGTATTTTAAGTTCAGCAAGGATGGGACACAAAGATCCACCCCACATTCAACTACTGTTTACATGGACATTTTTTAAATCACAAAAATGTGTAGATCCCCTTGAAGCATACAATGGTAATAGCTTGATTTGTCAATTCTATTCTCAAGCAGTTGGTTGCTATTCATTTTTTCTCTCTCTAGCATGTATGTACGATATAAATAGTGGATTCAGAAGGAGTTGTATTCCACCCAGATTTCACCCAAAATACATTTTTTGTGACTCACTGAAGGCCCCCCCCCCCCGAATACATTTTTAGAGAAGTGCGTGTCTGTGGGCAGCATACTTTAAAAATACCAAATTTGATATTTAAAGTGATGTATCTGTGAATTTTTCGAAAATCCACAGTATTTAAGATACTAAAGTGTACTTTTGAGATGCAACAAATTACTGAAAAAGTGCATTCTATGGAATATTTTGAGTAAGGCAAACTGCTGGAAATGTTTGAAGTTGGAAGTTAATTCTAGTTATAAGTTAGCTGGGTGAGGAGAAGGGTATATTTTCTTAAAGTTTAGAATTCATATTATTTGATTATGAAAGTAATTGTTTAATTTTTCACAGCTTTTGTCAAATTTCACAACACATTATTGTTCAGTGTCGTCCAAGGTTACGACGCATGAAGCTTCTAAGGCATTCCCCCCACCTCCAAATACCCTTTACTTGGCACATTTTTAGAAACTTTTTACTTTCTTTAAAATTGGCTGTAACGATTTTGATTAAAATACGTTATGTTAAGCCATTTTCATGACAGACGAAATGTTAAGCTTGAATTCTCTGGGAATAACCTCTGAAAACTTCCTTATTCTGGATGACTTTTGTGTAACTGGTAAATCATAAGCAAAAAACAAAACCCTACTGCACAAAAAAATATAGATCTCCATTAAAATACTGTGTATGTCATAAGCATTTTTATTTATTATGTAGAGTTAGTTAACCGTTTCAAGATGCTCCTGTTTATTCGTTTACATTTTAAACTACTTAAAATTTGCTCAAGCAGGAAGTCATCTTTTGTTTTACATCTAGCCATGCGAAGAGAACTACACTTCAATTGTTTCACATAGCGACAGCTTTTAAAAGATTTGTTATCTCGATTAGAATGATGTAGATAAAATAATAATCATTTGTAAGAATAGTTTGCATAACGGGTAGAGAGTTATGTGAATGAAACATCAGGCTTTTTAAAATCCGACTAACGTGTTAATCAGCTGAAGTCTACAATAAAAATACTTTTTTTTTTCTTGTTCTTCTTTCTCAGCTCAATACTAAACGAGGTGTTAGGATTTAGTCTTCCTTTAGATACTCTATAGCCTAATGTATGCTATGCTATATATATCTATTTATTTATATATTTTAGCTTTATAACTTTGTTATACCCGTTTACTAAATTAAAAATTGTCGGAACATTTTTGGATGATTATATTTACTGGATGCTCCCCTTTCAAGGCATCACCTGTTTACTCACGGAGGTTTCTATGGTCGATTCATTGCCGTTTGGCCAATTTTTAATACGCACGTTAATATTATTAGCCGCCACTGCAGACTGGCAGCTGGGCCACCAGCTGTCTGACTTGGCAAAGGAAATGCCGTTCCGAAACAAAAGACCGGTATTCGTGGGGTTCTTTATTCTCATGCACCTTGTAATTCCGCTGTATGCGGGTTGTCCTATTGTGAGAACTCGTAGCAGCAGACAAATGTAATCCGAGGCTCCCAGGCAAAGAAGGAATGTTTTCTTTCTGACCATTGTGCTGTTGGCATTTAGCGATCTTTCTAAATTAATTTATTTGGCCACACGTTTAAAAATCATGAGAACAAAAGGACTAACGGTATGAAAATTCTGCAACCTGCTGTTTTGCTTTATCACGAAAAAAGCATTCTAGCGTATTGCGATTTCACTGGAAATGTGCATTTTAAGGGACTCCCAACTCCAAAAGAATACATTTTCAAAATCTGATGTGCTCCATTCACGTGACACTCTGCATCTCTGTAACAAATTATTGTTAATAAGGTTATTCTTCTATTTAATACTAAAATATTAGCAGAAACATTCACATCACTTAGTTCCTTATAAGTAGAAGGGAATACACTAGGCAAAAACGATAATCAAATGTTTTAAAATGTGGTTGCTATGGCATTGAAATCCGTTTCTTTGCGTGGCCAAACGTTGACAACTATTTTAAAACTGAAATCAATGACAAGGAATGTCTCGAAAATAGCCAACTCCACCAAAAAAAATATGTATTACATAAATTCTGTGTTTTTTCCTGATCTATATTTTTTGTGCAGTAAGTAATCTCTTACAATTTACTAGTTATGCAAAATAAAAAAAAAAATCCAGAATAATGGGGTCTTTAGAGGCTTTTCCCAGAAAATTCAAGATAACATTTTAATCAAAATCGTTAGTCATTTTTGAGAAAATCAACATTTTCTATTTTTTTTCCATATAAAGGGTAGTTTGGGGTGGGAAGGCTTTTTTTAAAATCTTCGTGTGGCGCATCCTTGGAAGTTACCAAACTTAAATGCCAATATTGTATTTAACGGTGTTTTTGAGCTAAGTTATCCACACACACGGCCCTTTTTCTGAAAATACTTTGGGGGGGGGTTAGGGTATCGTAAAACATGTATTTCCGGTGAAATCTCTGTATCGAATTTTTGGGTGGAACACAATATATCCTTTATACACTAGGTACATAGTCCGTGCAGAGAAAGTAAAAAGGCATTAGAACACATCGCCGTTAACCCACTCTGTTAAAAGGGCAGGGAGTAACCATTTTGAGGTACTTAATACAATTTGTCATATACATTTTTTCCCTGGAGTTGACCGTTTTCAAAGATATCCCTTGTTATTGGTTTCAGGTTTAAAGTATTTAAACTTTTCTCATATGGGAACTTGTCAATTCGCATAGAAATGGCTTTTAATGCCATAGCAACCACATTTTAAAACATTTGACTCGGTTTAGCATAGTGTATTCCCTTATTTCCCTTCTACTTATAAGGAACTAAACAATAAGACCGTTTCTGCTAGTGCTTATCTCGATTAGCATGAAGTGGGTAGAAGAATCAGTTTATTAACAGAGATGTATAGAAAGTCATGTGAATGGAACACAGATATTTTTACTTTCTCTACACGTACTATATTTACATAGTGTATAGAGAGGGTATTGTATTCCACTCAAAAAATCGATACCTATATTTCACCATATATGTGTTTTGAGGTCCCCCGAGTCCAAAAAAATAGAAAAAATCAGATGTGTTCCATTCACATGACTTTCTCTAAATCTGCAACAAATTGTAGTTAAAAAACTTATGCTTCTATTTACTTCATGCTAATCGAGAAACATTAGCAGAAATAGTCTTATTATTTGCTTCCTTGCAAATAATATGAGGGAGTTCCATAGGTTAAAATGATAGCCCAAAGCTGGTTGCTATGTAACTGAAGTTCCTTTGCATGGACAGGAGTTAAATTGAGAGGGTCTAACCCAGAAAAATATTTGCATCGCACTAATAAAAATTGTTAGGTATATCTCAATATTATGTTAACAGTGTTGTTGTGTAATAATCTGGAAAAGTGTAAGTGAACAATCAGTTCGATTGAAATTAGGTTTTCGTTATTCTCAAAGAAACCAGGTGTGTGTAACTGAGTTAAGCTCCATTTTTTAAAAATATGGGTTAGACCACTGTTGCACTGACCCCTTCAATTATTCCTGTATGAGAAAAGTATGTTTTTCAAAGCAGAAACGAAAAACTAAGAATATCTTACAAATGATCAACTCCACGAAAAAAAAAAAAAAAAAAAAAAAAAAAAAAGGTATGACATAAATTGTGTGATTTATCGCGAGTTACATTTTCTGTGGAATAAGATTTTGTCCATCTCTTAGGGTTTAGCAGTTATGCACAATTCCACAAAATTCATCCAGAATAAAGTAGTCTTCAGAGGCTATTCCCAGAAAATTCAAGATATACATTTTATTTGTCAGGTAAATAATTTTAATATACGATATTTAAAGAAAATCAACATTTTCGAAAAATTTTCCATGTAAAGGGTAGTTTGGGGTGGGGGATTTTCATGAAAATCTTCGTGTCGCATCCTTGGAAGATGCCAATCTTAAATACCAAGTTTGGGCTTTAACGGTCCTTTCGTTTTCGTGCTATGCTGCCCACAGACACACGGACATTTTTCTAAAAATGCTTTTTTTTTATTCAGGGAGTCTCAAAACATGTATTTCCGGCGAAATCTCGGTATCGATTTTTTTGGTACAGTACGATACCTTCTCTAAACACTATGAACATAGTTCGCATAGAGAAAGTAAAAAGATTCGTGTGTCAGTGTACGTCATACTTAAGTTTAGTATCTTCCAAGGATGCGACACGAACATTTTCAAGAGCACACCCCCTTACCTCAAATTATCCTTTATATGGACGATTTTTGAAATTTTGTTTTCCTCAAAGATGGCCCTAACGATTTTAATTAAAATACCGTACATGGTGGACATTTGTATCACAGATGTATGTATTAAATTTTCTGGGAATAATCTCCGAAGACCTGTTCATTCTGGATGACTGTTGCATAACTAGTAACCTATGAGAAATAGACAAAAACTTAACAAAGATGTACATATCCTTAAATCGCACAATTTGTCATAATTTTGTTTTATGTTAACTACGCTAAACTTTTCTCAGACGGGGTTACCTTTCCTTTCTTCTTTACTTCTGATCCTTAGAAAGAGAACCGAACTTCAGTTGTTCACATAGCGACCAGCTTTAGTATATTCCTGTATTTCCCTTCTGCTTGAAAGTAATCATATGGTAAGACAATTTCTGCCGATGTTTATCTCGGTTAGAATGATGTAATAAGGGAATCTCTTTTGTAAGAATAGTTTGTGTGCATAACAGAGTGTCATGTGAGTTGAGCGAATGGGATTTTTAGGTGGTTCTTTAAAAGCGCTATTAGGGAGTCTTAAACATCGACCTAGTAGTAGATCCATTTAAAGCGAGCGTTGTTTCTTGTGCAACTAAAATTATTCTTTATCAACAAAGACACGTGTTACCAAGTCATAGTGCAAATGGTGTTGCCATAGTGCTGAGTTTTCCTTCTTGAATATAAACTGAATTGTTCAACACTCTTGGCCAGGAAATGTTCGGTTAATTTTTTTTTTTAGGTTGACGTCCGTTAACCTGGTTGGTCATATCAGACGGTAAATGAAATTGGTGAAAAGATTTCGGGGTCCATGGAGCTTAAAGTTACTCGACATTCGTCTTCTCAGAATAAGGGAAACTCCCGAAGAAAAAAAAACCTTATACGGGTAACTTGCCCTGAGTTAGATTCGAACTCGCTACCTCTTGACGCTACGATCACACTACCCAGCCGGGATCGTTCAATTGGCATAACAACTGTCGAGTAAACTAGGCAGAAATTTTAGCATTTCTTCCAAACTTAAAAATTGTTCGGTTTTGTCATGAACTAACCTGTAGGTATCCTTTTACCACATTATGTCATCCTGATGGGGGAAAATTTACCTCCATGCTACATTCATATAACTTTTGAGAAATATACTCTCCCATCCGCAAAACAGTAGGAAATCAATTCCGATTCATTTCGCGTTATTTCGTTTTATTACTTTATCTACCTTGTACAGAATACACAGCAGCAGAGATTATGTTGTATTCCACCCCGGCCCCCAAAAGGAAAAATTCGAAACTGCAATTTCAACTCAAATTATGTTTTGAGTAGCCTAGAATAAAAAATAAAAAAAAAAGTTTGAAAAGGGACTGCGTGTGTGCGAGTTCGGTATATTCTAAGGATACGACATGAAGGTTTTTTTCCACCATCCCCACACTATTTACGTAGCTTTTTCGCAATTTTCTCAAAAATCCCTCATAGCGATTTTGATTAAAACACCACACATTAAAGTTATTTACATTACAAATAAAATGTATATCTTGAATTTTCTGGGAATAGCCTCTGAAGCCTTTTCATCCTAGATGACTTTTGCATAACAGGTAAATCGCAAGAGATAAGATAAAATCTTACTACACAAAATATATATATCATTAAACACACAATTTGTGAAATATGGTTTATATACATCCTTTTCTTATGAAGTGGAACATTTCCGAGATATTCCTTGCTTTTTATTTAAATCACCCAATACCTATACTTTTCTCAAATTATACTGTAGATGTTTAAATTCCATTTATATCCCGTCTTTAATTATATTGGTCATATAGATGACTTTCGAAATGGCGTTTTCTCGTGTACAGTTCTCATTGGATTTTATGCTTTTGAGTTTTTACTTTCTCTACACGTAATAACTACATAATGTATAGAGAAGGTTGTATTGCACCGAATGTTCGATACAGAGATTTCATCTGAAATACATATTTTGGGACCCCTGAATCTAAAAAGCAGCAAATTTATAAAATGCCTGTGTGGGCAGCATTATTCAAAAACGAAAGGTTTATTAAATACCAAACGTTATATTTAAGTTCAGTAGCTTACAAGGATGCCACACGATTTTCAAGAAAATCCCACAACTACTCTTTACATGGAGAAAACATTTCGAAAATTTTGATATTCTCAAAAATGGCTAATTATTTTGATCAAAATCTCTTATATTTAAGATATTTACATGAATATATATATATAATGAATTTTCTGGGAATAGCCTTTGAAGACTACACAACATATAATCCGTAAGAGATAGACAAAAACATACTGCACCAAAGATGTTAAAATCTCGTTAAAACACACACATTGTTTTTTCGTGGAGTTGGCCGTTTTTATTTTCCTTGTTATTCGTTTCAGTTTTAAAATACTTGAAACTTTTTACTTTCTCTATAGGCACTGTGTACATATTGTATAATGTAATGCACTCCACCAAAAAATTCGATACCGAGATTTCACCGGAAATACATGTTTTAGGACCCCGTGTATCCATAAAAAGCATTTTCAGAAAAAGGTCCGTGTGTGTGCCGGTGAACACGATAACTCAAAAACGAAAAGAAGCTAAAATACCAAACTTGGTATTTAAGTTTAGTATCTTCCAGGGATGCGACATGAAGGTTTTGAAAAAAATTCCCCCACCCCAAACTACCCTTTACGTGGAACTTTTTTCGAAATTTTCGATTTTCTCAAAAATGGCTCTAACGATTTTGATTAAAATATCATATATTAAAGATATTTACCTGACAAATAAAATGTATATCTTGAATTTTCTGGGAATAGCCTCTGAAGAGTGGTTTATTCTCGATGAATTTTACTGAATTTTGAATAACTGCTAAACCGTAAGAGATGGAGAAAAATTTACGACACAAAAAATGTTGAGCACGTTAAAACACACAATTTATGTTATATACATTTTTACTTTCTCTATACTCACTATGTACAAAGTGAATAGAGAATGTATTGCACCCAACCAAAAAATTCGATACCGAGATTTCACCGGAAATATATGTTTTAGGGTCCCCTGTATCCAAAAATAGTATTTTCAAAAAAAGGTCCGTGTGTCTGTGAACACGATAACTCAAAAACGAAAAGTCTGTAAAATACCAAACTTGGTATTTAAGTTTAGTATCTTCCAGGGATGCGATAAGATGATTTTGAGAAAAATTCCCCCACCCCAAACCACCCTTTACATGGAACTTTTTTCGAAAATTTTGATTTTCTAAAAAGTGGCTCTAACGATTTTGATTAAAATATCGTATATTAAAGTTATTTACCTGACAAATAAAATGTATATTCTGAAATTTCTGGGAATAGCCTCTGAAGACTACTTTATTCAGGATTAATTTTTCATAACTACTAAACCGTAAGAGATGGACAAAAACTTAACCCATAAAAAATGTAGAGCACGTTAAAACACGCAATTTATGATATATACATTTTTTTTCGTGGAGTTTGAGATATTCCTTTTTATTGGTTTCACGGTTGAAAAACTTACACTTTTCTCATATAGGAATTTGTCCAACTCCTGTCAATACAAACAAAGGAACATCAGTCACATAGCAACCAGCTTTTGGCTTTCACTTTTACCTATGGTACTCCCTTATTTCGGTTCTACTTACTATAAAGCAAGAAATAAGATTTTTTCTGCTAATTTTTCTCGATTAGCATGAAATAAATAAAAGATAAGCTTATTAACAATAATAATTTACAGAGATATAGAGAAAGTCATGTGAGTGTAACACATCAGATTTTTTTCCGTACAGTTCGTCGTTTTTGTGACATTCCTTATTTTTAGTTTCTGCTATGAAAAACATACATTTTTCATACAGGAATTTGTGTACTGCTGTCCATATAAACAAAGGAACTTCAGTGACATAGCAACCAGCTTTTGATTATCACTTTAATTTATGGTACTACCTTATTTCACCTCTACTTACAAGGAAGCAAGTAATATGGCTATTTCTGCTAATGTTTTACTGATTAGCATGAAGTAAAGAGAAGTATAAGCTTTTTAAGAATAATTTGTTGCAGGGATATAGAGAAAGTCATGTGAGTGTAACACATAAGATTTTTTTTCATACGGGAGAGCTTGTCAACACCTGGCCATGCAAAGAAACTGATTACAATCCCATAGCAACAATATTCTAAAACGTTTGATTGTAGGTTTAGCCTAGTGTAGTCCTTTATTTCCCTTCTACTTACAAGGTAGCATTTCTGCAAATGTTGATCTCGATTAGCATGTAGATTGAAGAATAAGCTTATTAACAATGATTTGTTACAGAGATGTAGAGAAAATCATGTGAATGGAACAAATCAGTTTTTTTTGTACATAAGGTTGCACACACATCATACTTCCAGACTCTGGGAAGGATAGGGAATTATCTTGGCTAGAGAAAAACCTCCCACTCCCAGCCGGGAATCGATCCCGGGATCCCTCGCACAGCAGGCAGGTGCTCTACCAACTTAGCTACGGGGCAAACCCGTAATATTGTAATTTTGGAAAATGCGGAGATTGTGTTGGAATTTCCAACTGTTCCTTGAAGACTAGTGTAGACACCCATAGTCACTTGTTTTTTCCTAAAGTGTTCACAGCATTCCTAGTGTGTAACCTCAAGGCAGCTTTTTCCAAAGTGCACTTGTGTTGCTGGTTTGAGGCCCTTCTCGACCTGAAAAATATTCCAAGGTTTCAGAAAAGAATTTAGGTACTTTAAACGCTCGATCGATATCTGCAGTCTTAAAGGAGAACTACCAAAACGATTAGAAAGCAAGTTGTAATGTCCGTGTTAAGTGTGGCGATGTTATTGAGAAACCTTTAATTGAAACTGATTTCGTGTACATCCTTGGTGTTACAATAGGGTAGGCACAGCGCGCTCTGAGTAGTGAATATGCCCATTTTGTTTAGGTCTTAAACGGAAAATTACTCACGCGCTCAGCGCAACATCAACTCGGGCATGTTAAGGAGAGTCGAAATGGGATCTTCACATTTTTCCCCCATTTTCATGTTTTAATTGCGTATTAATATTTCGAATCTCCCGCTTATTTTGGTATAAATTTCATAGAGGTACTCTAATAGTAAATAGTTTTAAAATTTGTTTAAAACAATCTTACGTAGTAGCTTTTTAGAAAACATTCTAATACATTCACTTGGTAAAACAGCATCAAGTTTGTAAACATTAGTGTTAGAGAACAGATCTTTTTTATTTTGATTGGAAAGTTTTACTTTAGCTATTCACAGTATTGGCATCCCACTGTGAGAGATTTGCAGTCTTGCTAAGCTGTGTTTCGAAAGTTAGGTTACATTGTTTTTTAAATGCTATGATGAAAGCAATAACTAAAGAAGTACAATTGTCTATTCAAATTCCCCATTATTTCAGAAATTAATTTACTCTTAGGGCTGAAAATTTTCCCTCCCATTTGTATCTAAATAGGCTTTATTTTAACGAAAAAGTTTTATATATATGAATTTTTCAATAAAAGTTTGAGATTTATTTAAAAAAATCATACCTTTCTTTCTAATCAACAGAAGTATTCCATTTTTCATCAATAAGCAGTTGTCGCCCTCCATGGTGTAATGTTACCATGCTAACTTCATATACCCAAGGTCTCGGGTTCAAACCCGGCGGAGGACGAAGTATTACTGAATATATCTTGAAAAATGTAGCCAATTTTCTTAAATAGTTGCTGAGATAACGGATCACACTTAGAAAGAATTCCCTTACGGAAATTTTCTCTACCCGAACGGGCAAGTAGAATAGATTTGAGACAGCAGTTCAAAAGGTTGCGTAAAGTGTTCGCCTAGGATAAATGAAGGAGAAATGGAATTAAATCGACGTAGGCTAATCCGTGTTAATTGTATTTCCACCCAGGTTGTGTGTAAGATAGGTTGTGGATAGGTAATTTCACATTGAAAAATACATTGCCACTACTAAGCGTGCACTTTTTATTGGGCGCTCGTTTTTCGGTGAAGCGCGGACCAGGGGAAAAGATATAGCCTGTCTGCCCGCAGTGTTGTCATTTGTCATCCAAAAAGTGTCATTCTCTGAAGCAATCGGCCATTATAGTGAATAGGTTAGCTAATATACTGTGAACTAGCTGAATTATCCGATTTACTTTCGACTGATATTGCGTTTTAAAAACTGCCGGCATAGGATGGATATTTGTGGCCTTAAAAAGTGTGTATTACGTGTCTCTCATTGGTAACTCGGTTATCTAAACTTCCAAAGCACTGAACATCACTGATCAGTATTTCAATGTGAGCTTAACTTAGGTTGGTATCCTCGCTGCAGTGCTACCGAGTGGTTAAAGGAGGGGATGGGCCCAAGTAAAATAAATGCTGATTGGTATACCCAAGTGTTGATTGGACATCGGTAGCGTTGTAGGGGAATACAGTACTGCAATTGTATTATAAATGTGTCGTTGAAAAGATTCTATTTTCGCTTTTGCCGTGTTAAGCTATGTTAATGCTAATACGTTTAAAGAAAATGCCAAAATATACACCAATAATTATTGAACATTAACCTTTCCAAGTCCAAAATTTTACTTGTCTACCTCGAATAACAAATATACAAATTACATCTGGACTGGCTGAAAAGGGTTAAGCGAAACAGTGCACTTGTATGTGCGTGAACTCGAGGATCCTACAGCCAGAATGAAACCTTGAAGCAGAAGCAATTATGCATAAAGCGTACTTCATATCTTAGTGTGGGCTCCTTGCTCTGCTTCCGAAGTTGCGTGAAACCTACCGGGCGAAGACGAGACGGCCGAGCGCCCAAGAAAACGTGCGCGCGTTATATAATAAGAATCAGTTTGGAATTTAGCTGTCGTGTCGGCGTGTAACCACGGTAGCCCAGTGATTATTGGAACCGGTAAATCCGTGGTCCAAACCAATTTTTCAGCCTAAGTCAACGATATTTAGCATTTAGAAAAGCCGTGACAATCTAACCGAGAAGCAATAAAATCAAATAATATTAAAATTTTGATGTCTTTTGCATGCCTTTCTCTCCCACTCTTCTACAGTATATTCTTACACGTACTATGTACATAGTGCATAAAGAAGGTATTGTAATGCACCCAAAGATTCGATACCGAGATTTCACCGAAACATGTTTTGGGTCCCCCTGAATCCAAAAATAAGAGCATTTCTGGAAAAAGGTCCGTGTGTGTGGACAGCATAACTCAAAAACGAAAATATCGTTATATACCAAATTTGGTATCTTGCAAGGATGTTACACGAAGATTTTCAGGAAAATCCCCCACCCCAAAATACCCTTTACATGGAAATTTTGATTTTCTCAAAAATGGCTTTAACTAGTTTGATTAAAATATCGTATATTTAAATATTTACCTGACAAATAATATGCATATCTTGAATTTTCTGGGAATAGCCTCTGAAGACCACTTCATTCTAGATGAATTTTACGGAATTTTGCATAACTGCTAAACCGTAAGAGATGGACAAAAGCTTACTACACAAAAATGTAGAGCACATTAAAACACAATTTGTTATGTTTTTTTTTTTTCTCGTGGAATTTACCGTTTTTTTTTTTGTTGTTTTTTTTTTTATACTCCTTGTTTTTTGTTTCAGCTTTAAAAAACTTATACATTTCTCATACAGGAATTTGTCAACTCGTGTCCATACAAAGGAACTTAATTCAGATAGCGACCAGCTTTTGACTATCTTTTTAACCTATGGTACTCCCTTATTTCGCTTCTACTTACAAGGAAGCAAGTAACAGGAATATTTCTGCTAATTTTTTTCTCGATTAGCATTAAGTAAATAGAAGCATTAGCTTTTTAACAATTATTTGTTGCAGAGATGTAGAGAAAGTCATTTGAATGGAACACATCATATTTTTTTAATTAGTGTTGATCGAAACAAACGCTGCAGAGATAGTTTTATTACATATTTCGTTGGAAATAAGAGTGGAAAAGATACATGCGATAGACGTCTAAAGGCATGTCGTTAGGTACATCTATTGTCCTTGAAACTCCATGCATTTTACATGATATCACGAGAGCAAAATTATGCTTTAGAAGTTGGAAAGGTTTATATTTTCAACAGATAATACGAATTTCTCGGAAATTTTTAATACCGTTAAAGGTATTGACGGAAGTTGTTTTAATGAGATCCGCATCCGTGGAAAATTTCTCTTACAATTTACGAGATGATTAAACCTTATTTAAAACAAAGAGGACTTCTCAAACTTCATAGAAAATTCAGTATATGCATTTTGTCATGCAAATATATTTTTAAATTAATGCCGCTTGAGTTATTTTTGAGGTAAAATGTTGGAAAAGTTTTTTTATAGAAGGATAGTTTGAAGCGAGGGAATTTTCTTGAAAATATTCTGTCGCATCCTTGGGGAAAATTCTGAAGTCAATTGTATTCATCGAACGTTATTAGAATGTTTTGACACACGCTCACACACAAGCAGCCAGTTTTCTTATTGTTTCTTGGGAACTTCTAAATACTTATTTCGGTGAAATCAATTTCATTATGAAGCTTCTGTTTTTTTTTTGTTTTGTTTTTTTTTCACAATATTTATGAATTAAGTGTGTGGTAATGAACGGGCATTTCTAGAGTCACTGTAAAATTTCAAAACTTGTGTTATTTTTACTTTCTGTACACGTGCTATGTACATAGTGTATAGTGAAGGTATTGTAATGCACCCAAAAATTCGATACCGAGATTTCACCAGAAATACATGTTAAAAATGTCCGTGTGTGTCTATGGGCAACATAGTTCAAAAACGAAAAGTCCGTTAAATACCAAACATGGTATTTAAGTTCAGTATCTTCCAAGGATGCGACACGAAGATTTTCAAGAAAATCCCCCCACACCCAACTGCCCTTTACATGGAAAAAGTTTGATTTTCTAAAGATAGCTCTAAACGATTTTGATTAAAATATCGTATATTACACTTATATACCTGACAAAATGTATGTCTTGAATTTTCTGTAAGTAGCCTTTGAAGACTATTCTGCATGAATTTTACGGAAATGTGCATAACTGGCAAACCGTAAGGGATAGACAAAAACTTACTTAAAAGAAAATGTAGATTACGTTAAAACATACAATGCATACAAGCGTCCCATTCTTGGGCGTAAAAGACCACTTAATTTTTCTCAGAGGCCTCTTTTATCAACCCTGAGGTTCTTTTACGTGCTGTAAATCTACGCCACGGGACCAACGGCGATTCTTCCCTTCCAAAGGAAGCCATGCTAACGATTTTTACGCCCGGGTTTGAACTCTCCGTGTGTAAAACACTCCTTAATAATCGGTATACTACTACTTGTTTTCGCTGCTCTGACGAGAGATGGTTCGAACAAAGTGCGTGTGTTTCTGAGATGAATCTGATTCAGGGTTTCGAAATTGAAACTTCTTCCAAAGGTTTGTTAGAGGATAAGCATTTAATAGATATAATGGAAAATCCACATTGGATGCAAAATTCAGGATCATTATGCACGTTGTGAACATTCGACCAAGCACACCCTTTTCCAATCCAGAAATGCCAATTCAATAAAGTAGCTCATCAGTACCCTCCGGAAATTCTAGAAAATAAGCATTCAGACCTGACCAATCGAAGACAAAATTCTCTAATCCTTGATTATTCCACAGTTGAAATCAGCTGGAGCATAAAATTGCGTTTTGCAGGCAAATTCCAGATCTCAAGACCTTAGAACTGTCTAAATAGGGCATATCTGCTGTTGGTAAGGAATTACGCAAGCTCTATTGGATGCTATTCAGACATCATTGAATAATAAAAGCTGAAAGTCTTGATGGTGAATGGTATATATATGTTTTTGCCAAGTAACTTAAATGCACTATTTGAAAACGCGAATACATCCTTTTCAGGCTGTCCTGCTTCACGACAACGCCCCAGCTCATTCTGCACAGCACATAGTCGCACATGCTGCTTCTTTAGACTATCAAAATTTTTCTCCCCCCCCCCCCCCGTATTCCCCTGATATGGCACCCAGTCACTTCCTCTTTCCTCGGTTGAAGAAACCATTGCTTGGCAGGCATTTCCAGACTGACATCCGGGTGATTTATGAGGTGGAACGTTTCTTGAACAGCCAAAATGCTGACTTCTACAACCAAGGCCTCCGTCAAGTCATCCATAGTTGGGGGGAAATGTGTCGCGCTGAAGGGTTAATATGTAGGACATGACTAAAATCATCATCAAGTTTCATGGTTAGAACTTCATTTTTTCGAGGTGATAAAACTTTATGAATACCCCTCGTAATCTGCATTTAAGTACGTAGTTAATACTTAGCATTTACTGAGTTGAGTTAGGATGGATAATTTAATTTTTTCTCCATGTATTGGGAGAAATGTCGCTCCATTTGAAACTAACGTTCACATCTAAAATCTACCGGATATTACGGTTCTAATGTGGGCAGTATATCATGTTTCCGTTGTGCTGGAGTGTGAAGGCTGTTCCTAATCACTGAGGAGACGGTTGAAGTCGAAACCACTTCCGCGTTGTACAAGAAGAAAATTAAAAAGATCCCTTTGTGTTTTTCCAGTTGTGCTTGGAGATCTCGGTGGTCGATATAAGGATGGAATAATACACAATCCTTCCGGCAGTACCCAATTTTCATTTGCAGATAGCTTTCTCTCATTCACAGTTTAAGATCCATAAATCTTCAGTCGTCTCCATCCAATTTCTTTAACAAGAGAACGTAAAACTTATGCTCAACTGCAATCTTGTATGCAAAAGAGTGCCATCACTACATTGCGTCTTATATAGCTTGCGTTTGAAGTTTGGATGAGTGGCCGTGTTACAGGGAATTGATTGCCTTGCCTTGTGCAATTGCGATTCTGGACCCCCTCCACTTTCCTTTCTCTTGTATTTATAATTATGGAGTATATTATACAATTTTTACCGTATAAATACATACATATGTTGGATATTTTAGTGCACACAAAAGATTGTTTAGCAATAAATGATATGGTGTGTTGTCATCCATTCTGTGCGTACGGCACGGCTATCGCTTCAAGTCTCCGCCTCTTTCCCTCCACTCCTTGTTCTGCTTTCGTCTATTTGCAAGGATAATATCGGCCAATTAGTTGTCGCTTAAAAGAGGTTGATATGTTCTTAGACAGTGTTTAAGTGTTAATGCTGTTAAGTATAATGCCAAAGGCCTATATATTTCAGCACACAATCTTCATATATAATTCCTACGTGATCACTAAAAAACGCACACGGGTAAGTTCGAAATTACATGTAAACATTGCTACTGGGATTAGTGACCTCAGATGGGCGGGGTCGGGACGCATTGTCCGTTCTCGACTGGTGAAGCTACCGCTCGCATCTCCCGTTTTATGTTCTATGTTCAGAAACCGATTCGGAGGGCACGTGCTGCTTGCGTCTGTTGCTAATTAAGATATTGTCAAGAAGGATTTGTTGTATTACTCGTATAAATTAACATATTTATATAACTTGGAATCTCATAATAAATAAAATGAGCGTAAATGAAAACCGTAACTTTAACCTGATTACTTTTTAGGCGCATCTTCCTACACTCCTAGTGACCTGCAGTAAACTCTTACCCCAATTGAGATTCTTAGCGATAACAAACTCTTACTTTGCGATTTCGCTAAGCGAGACGGTAATTTATAGACATATTCCACGCTGTTCATGATGTTATGAGTACATTCAGGGACCCGGTGTCTATTAATCTTCAAGAAACCGAAAATAAGTCGCCTGATCTTACAGGTGAAAAATTTGCATGACATCCAAGAAAATTTAGAACAGTCTGTAGAAAGCTTTCGAAAACGTAGGTATAGAATGCCACTTAACTCTTATTAAAACTAAATCGTCTTAAAATAACCAATTCAGGAATTGCAATCACAATATAATGTCAGCAGTTAATTTATGCAGTGGGATGTTGGAGTTCATCGCTCTATATATTTTTTAAAACTATTTTTTGGGGGAATAGTTTAACGCCCATTAATTTGGTAGGTCATATCGGACGATTGCTGAAATGATGCTCTAGTGAGTTCGGGATCCATAAACAGGTCTTGTACATTAAATACTAAACTTGGTATTTGTGTGGCTTCTTCCAAGTACGCAGTAAAGGGGCATTTCCAAAGTTCACTCCCACCCCATACTACTCTTTACATGCAAACATTTTCATACGTAATACCACGAGTTGTAATTGATAATACCATTCAGCGAAATAGACTATTAATAATTTGTAATATATAGGAGGGAAGATTTTATCAGGTTATGCTTGTAATACAGTAAAATGGTAGACCATGCTTATTTACCCATTTTTACTTCCTCTATACTATGTACATAGTGTGTAGAGAAGGTATTGCACTCCACTAAAAATTCGATACCGAGATTTCACCGGAAATATATGTTTTAGGGTTCCCTGTATCTAAAAAAAACATTTTCTGAAAAAGGTCCGTGTGTGTGTCCATGTGTCTGAACACGATAACTCAGAAACGAAAAGTCGTTAAAATACCAAACTTAGTATTTAAGTTTAGTATCTTCCAGGGATCCGACACGAAGATTTTGAGAAAAATTCCCCCCACTCCAAACTGCCCTTTACATGGAACTTTTTTCGAAATTTTTTATTTTCTTAAAATGGCTAACAATTTTGATTAAAATACTGTATATTAAAAATATTTACCTGACAAATAAAATGTATATCTTGAATTTTCTGGGAATAGCCTCTGAAGAGTACTTTATTCTGGATGAATTTTACCTAATTTTGAATAACTGCTAAACCGTAAGAGATGGACAAAAACTTGCTACACAAAAAAGTATAGACCACGTTAAAACACAATTCATGCTATATACATTTTTTTTTCGTGGAGTTGATTGTTTTTGGTTTCTGCTATGAAAAACTTCTACGTTTTTCATACTAGAATTTGTCAACTGCTGTCCATACAAACAAAGGAGCTTCAGTGACATAGCAACCAGCTTTTGACTATCACTTTAACCTATGGTACTCCCTTATTTCGGTTCTACTTACAAGGAAGCAACTAATGAGACTATTTCTGCTATTTTTTTCTGATTAACATCAAGTAAACAGAAGTATAAGCTTTTAAGAATAATTTTTTGCAGAGATGTAGAGAAAGTCATGTGAATGATACACAGATTTTTTTTCTTTCCTCACTGTCTCCTAGATTATATGGCCAATCATGCCTACACCCAATGGAGGATTATCGATAGCAACAATAGTAATGGGGAACCGTTATTTTATTTCAGCTTTTAATAACAAATGCATGAAATGGAAACTAACGTTATTTTATTTGAGGTTGTTGCACGCATCTCGTACGTAAGAAATACACATGATAATTTTCACTCCTTTTATGAACTGGATAAAACTTTAAACATTGTACCTGAAAGTACAGTTGTGAAACTGACATTTATTAAAAGTGAAGGTCGGCTGACTGAATTGTCATCGTGTTACCAGTAACCAAATCAGAGATTAAACGAACGAACGTCAGATGCGACAAAATTTCAAAGAATTGAACATTAGCAGCGATAAGATGTTTCGACAATATCGCTCTAGTCAGATGACCGCGATTGGTTGAAATTGCCTAATCGCGACCATGTTCCGATGCGTATTATTTAAAATCTTAAGATGCTTTAAAAAACTCATTAAAATGGCTGCCCTATTAGGCGTCATGAGGAAAGAACAGAATAAAATCATTTTTTTAGTGTTTCCAAAACACCAAGGAGCAATTTAAAACCAAACACAGGAACTGCCCGCCCCCCCTCACCATCGTTAAAGTGTACTTCCCCCTTAAGACCACTGTCAGACTTCACCTTAAAACTGCTAGTTTGTTTGGGACTTAAAGCTTTTACAAGGGTGGTCATTGATAAGTGCTTCACGAGTTATCAGGCGTGTTAATTCAATAAAGCTAGTCGAGTCTTCGGCCATCCTTGCTCTGTGGCCTTCTATAATCCTAGTTAGCTGCTTGGTATTTTTTTTACCACCTCATTATTCGAAAGCGGTAAAGTCAATAAAACCTTGCCGGAATGTTTGGAAACGAAACCAGTTTGGGGATGGCTGTTTGATGTATTTATTTACCTAATTACAGCAACCCAAGGAAATGTGTTGCTCTCTCATTGCGCCATGTTGCCAAGAATTTCATAACATCGCAGTAGGCAAATGAATGTCGACTGTGCAAAGGCTCCTTTGCATTTTTATTGTGTGCTTGGCAGTGGTATAGCTGCTTGAAAAGTGCAAGAGCAGACCTACTAAAGTATTGATTGACCTTTCAGGACGCGCTGTAGCGTCTAAATAAGACCATGGGACAAAATTGCGCAGCTTTTGAATGGAAAGAAAAGCTTGTCTTGACATTTGTATATTGTGAACTGTAATA
This sequence comes from Hymenopus coronatus, assembly GCA_030762935.1. Lineage (NCBI taxonomy): Eukaryota > Metazoa > Arthropoda > Insecta > Mantodea > Hymenopodidae > Hymenopus > Hymenopus coronatus. The sequence goes on along the minus strand of CM060897.1, from coordinate 19,457,426 downwards.
TAGAGCATTTATAATAGTAGCGTTTTTTCTTCATATAAAACACAGTTTGTTCATTTCTCATAATTACAAAAAGTATCCTGGAGTCAAAATTCAGTAGGGTTGATGTATATTAGGGGACAAGGTAGTCCGAACATACGGAAATTACACCTTAAGCGAGTTAATTACCACTGCTCTTAAAGTATTCAATTGTTTTTCCAGAAATAGCTTATGTAGTTGTCTATAAAAAGTATTTCATTCAGCAGAAAAATAATAAAACTTAGTCTTAAAACATGTGAATTTATGTACCTTTTTCTCTGATACTGCTTGCAATACATAATCACACTTTTGCATGCTTATTAATATAATCAGTTATCTTGTGAACCTCAATTATTTAGCTATGATGCAATTTCAGAATTGTATTTTCAATTAAAACAGAAATCTGTTTACAAATTCAAAAAAAGTAAAAATGCGTAAAATTTGTAATATAGTTGCTTTCATTACTTGGCCAATATATACTATAACATCACGATTGTGGTTCAGAAAGTTCAACTATATGTTGTATATATGTGCTGAAAATTTGAGTTTTCCAGCTCTCGTATATTTTCTGAGGAAAGGGTACATAAGTATCCAAAAATGTTTTGAGAAAACTGAATTTAAAAGACACAAATGTTCTAAAAAGGGACATTGCATAACAGCTTTAAAGAAATGCAGACTAGCATTTAAATTATATTTAAATTGTTTAAAATCCTCTTAACTCCCCAAAAGTATACATTTTCTGAATCTAGAAATAACAGGGGTTCTATTAGTGTCTAAAACAAAAAATGTTATTTTTTTACCATTTCAGAGTACCTTGCCCCCCTTAAGAGGCATCTATAACGTTTGATTATAAAATGTGAATTATAAGCTTACCTTATTTTCTCGCTAACTTTTTCCAACACTTCCATACTCAACATGTTCCACACGCCATTTTCTTTAATTTGTTTCAAAGTTTTTATACTGCATCTCAAAAGCACATAAGAAATTAGTCATATTACTTTTTAGAAATAATGTTCCAATTGTTATATATTATTACATTTTGAAAAATGAAGATTTTTGAGAGTATAAAAAGTAGTAATGTCTACACTAATTGGAACATAAAACTAAAATGTGGCATTTATTTATAAACAAATTGTCTGTAGAACTATTCTTTTCTGTGTGAATAATTTAAAGTGCATCATGTGGCTCATTTTTATTAGAACAATGAATTTAGACAACAGAAAATTATGATTTAAATGACCATGCAAGCTAGAGATTTGATAAATGACAGAAGTATCACAAATGCATCACCTTAGCGGTAAACTTGCATAATTAAAGGGGCATTTAGAGTAACATTTGAGAAGCATAACGTAGTGCTTAGAAGCTTTCCATTTTACCATTATGCACGCGTCGTCATAAATATGGGTGTAAAGTTATAAGGTAAGCTAGAAATTGCAAGCGTTCATGTTTATCTTCGTCTCAACTGCGTTTCTACGCGATAACACAGGCCAGGAATCATTGAAGATTTATTCAAATCGCAGCAAAAGAAATTGTGACGGTAGGTGGTCCTTTTTAATAGGTTAGCTTAGCTCTTGTCCAATTTAATAATGTACATAACCTCTAATATCTAATGCTGGTGGACCTATACACGTAAGACAGGGACTAAGCCAAAAACCAAATATCAGACTAATGCATGTGAGTGTATAGTTCAACTCGCGAAGAAACGAGAAATCAATGGCAGACGACAACACTCCGAGATAGGTTTATGGCGAAAGTGACTCCTTTACCTACATTTGGAGAACATAATTCGCTAGCTGCTCCTCTGTTGCTCGAAACTGCAGCGTCGCCAGCACATCGGAAAATTTTTGAAATAAAATCCAGTAGTACTCAATGAAGATAGGAGATAGAGAGATTCTGCAGCAGATAAAACTTTCAGATATGTAAGTACTGGACCTATTGTTATTTTCTTTTTGTGATCTTTATTTAAAATCTTCTTAACGAACCTATGGCGTAAGGATGTTGATAAGGTTCCATTTAGGAAAATTCGTGATTTTGTACTCGGTAGAAGTGAGCTGCGGAATTTAAACGCAGCGCTCTTACAATTTTTCTTTTTCTATATAGGACATGGTACATAGAAAAGGTATTGCATTCCGCCAAATTATTCTATTCCGAGATTTCACTGGAAATACACGTTTTAGGGTCCTCGTGTCCAAAAAAAAATCATTTTAAGTAAAAGGTCTGTGAATGGCTCTGAACTCGAAGACTCAATAACGAACAGTCGGTAATATGCCAAACTTGGTAGTTTAGCATCTTCCAAGAATGCGAGTCGAAAATTTTGATTTTCGGAAAAATGGCTCATACTCCAGCGTAGCTTTTGGTAGGGAGGGAGCCAAATTAATTACTGTAGAAAAGCTTTCAGCCTCCGCATATCCACAGCAAATCAATCTCACTGCATAAACATTACTTCAGGAGTTTGTTCCTGCTTCTTGTCACTTTCATTACCACACAAATTTCATGACACCCCAATTGTCATAGCCCAACCAAATCTTAAATGTCCATAGCTAATAAAGGTGGCGGTATAAATGGAACATTAAAAATAAATGGAATCCATATGAAGCACGATTATGTAACACTTGCGAGTGGGTACAACAAATCTTGGTTTTTTCTTTTTTTAATCCAAATTTTATTTGATCTTAATTACCAAGATGCCTTTCCATATTCACTGCTTAAAATTCTCATACTGTTGGCGAAACACTGCGATTACAATGGTATTAACCAAATTAAGGAGCTTGTTTTATTATATTAATACTATAGTACTTGATTTTTTGCAATTATTTGTGTTACGACTACCAATTACCATCAAACCTATAAAAATGTTTATATCCGAAATATGACATAATATAGCAATTATTTTACCAATCATGAACCTATAATAGGCATATTAACCAATGAAAGGTGGATTACGTATTTGAAATGCAAGATGTTGCACACTACCACAGCACTGAAGGAATGGTCTGTTTCTTGCTTTGCGCGCATGCACAGTAGGCAATCCGGAGGAGCATTGAGCAAATTTCTTTCCTTTACTCAAAGGGCAACCAGTTGGCGACCCCTGGTCAAAGACAATGAATTGAAAGGTGTTTTGTGTTGGGAAAATAAAATCTTGCCTCTGTTTTCAGGCTCTATCCTTCCCAAACAAATCAAGTTTTTTTCCCCCTTTTTTTTTTTTTTTTTTTTTTTTTTGATGGGGTTTTACCCCCGTTTTAATACGTGTGGCGCCGCAAGCGATGACACATGGAGTGAAGCTGCAGCACCGATGGAATGCGATGGCGGAGGAAACCCGCGCCTACACCGCTTTATCCACCACAAATCTCACATGCGGTCGCTTGGAATCGAACCCGGACAAATCAAGTCCTTGGCCTTTTTACCCCAGTTTAACTACTACGTCATGTTAGATGAAATATTCGTTGATCGGTGTATGGTGGAAAGTGGCATTCTAGGTCTCATCCCCGCATCATATGACTTTCGCTTCGCGCCAACCATACGTCTTTAAGAGCACCGTCCGGTCGAGCTGATTGCACCATCCTTGGTCAGATGAAGCACAGCTAGCTTTCGAGGCCTCATTCCTTTATACCACATATCTTTGGTCCACGACAAGCTGATAGCTTTAGGGTGCCGTCCAGTCAAGCTACTTTCACTGTATGGATCGATGACAATGAAGTCGCAATTAAATTTATTTTCAGTTTTGTACTATTATAGACTGAATGTGTAACTTTGGGACGTGATATTAGGTATCCAACCCGGTGTTTACCTTCATTGAGCAAACCCACGGTGGAAAAAATACCAGATTAATCAACTTATGGGACTTGAACGCAGGACCTCTCGAATGCGGGCCATAGACGTTAGCGCCTTAGCCATCCCGATTGGTTTTAATATGGTTTTATTCCATTTTCATATAATAATAATAATACCTTTATTGTCAATAGACTGCAGTACAGTTTCTGACATTGTCACAAATTCATATTTACAATTATGTATTTACAATTTTTACATTCGTCCAGAGTAGTCTACACTTAAAATATGTTAATTAACAAATATTACAAGGATGGACAACCAGCATAGTTACAAATTTTACTAAAACTACATATCAGTTGTATATACACAGAGGGACATTATTATAGTTCATTGATACTATACAATGTCTTTGTTATCAAATACTTCTTCAGAGCACTCTCAAATTGTTTCCCTTTAGAACATTTTAAATATGCAGGTAGTTTTGCATGAAGCAATAAACCCATGACATTTGGATCCTTTTTTGAGATATTTTTGTTAAACCCCTGCCGAAAATAATCATCATTGTGTCGGGTGTAATGACTATGGATATTACTATTTTTTAGGTTTTGTTTCTGAACTGCATAGGTTACAACTTTAAAGACATACAAAGAATACAATGTTAATATCTGCTTATCTTTAAATATTCCCCTACATGATTCACGAGAGCTCATATTGAAAATCAATCTGACTGCCCGTTTTTGTAATCTAAATAACCTTTCCATATGGGTAGCAGCAGCACAACCCCAAATTTCTATCGCATACAATAAATATGGATATATAACTCCATAATAAATCATTTTGAGCCCCTTCTCATCTAGGATATTTTTAAAATGACGTAGCAGATACACAGATTTACTAATTTTGTCACAAACATGATTTATATGTCCAGCCCATGTTAATTTTCTATCAAGAATTATTCCTAGAAATTTATGTTCGCTTACATCATGAATATTGCTATCATTTAGCGGTAAAGAGAAGTTCGTGGTGTTTCTGTTACTCTGTGAGAAATGAATTAAGGTTGTTTTTGTCATGTTGCATGCAAGTTGATTTTGTTTAAAGTAGTTAATAACTGAGTCAATGGATTGCAGTAAGCTCTCCTTTAATATATCTACATTTGCCCCTTGACATACAGCAGTAGTATCATCTGCATAAGCTATTATATTTGTATTTTTTGAGATTGGTATGTCATTTACATATAAAATAAATAATAGTGGTCCCAACACTGATCCTTGTGGTACGCCATACATAACACGTTTAAATTTTGATTGCACTTTTCTTACTGATTTGCCCTGTTTATCGTACAATAGTGTTGATTGTCTTCTGTCAACCAAATATGATCTGATCAAATCTCTCGCCAAGCCTCTTACTCCATATGCCTCCAGTTTTTGTAATAGTATCGCATGATCAACGCAATCGAAGGCTTTTGAAAGATCAAAGAATAAGGACCCTACTTTATCATTTTTTTCAAGGTTTTCAATGACTAAATGTATAAATTCACTAATTGCAGTAGCTGTTGATCGACCTTTCCTAAATCCATGCTGAAAATTTACAATAATATTGTTTTTGTCTAAGAAATCTAATAACCGGCCTAATAAAAGCCTTTCAAAGAGCTTGGCTATTTCTGATGTTAGGCTAATTGGTCTGTAGTTATTTATGTCATTCTCATTTCCTTTTTTATGTAGTGGGCGTACTAGGCTCTGTTTCAGACACTCTGGAAATTTACCACATAAAATAGAGAAGTTCATTAGATGTTCGAGGGGACTGGCCAGAATATATTTACAATGTTTTAAGAGAATCACACTGATTTCATCCCATCCACTTGTGGCTTTTTTTTGGTAGTTTAGTTATTGTATTTAGAATCTCTGTTGTAGATACTGGATAAATAAAAAATGATGACTTTACAGTGTTTTTAAAGGACTGCTGTGTATTCCTGCCAGCAGAATTCTCTCCTACACTAAGGAAATAATTGTTTATTAAATTACATACAAGGTTTGGTTCTTTTACAGTTTCATCATCAATACTGAGTTCTAAATTTTTGTGTGCTTTTGTTTCCGATCTAGCGACATTTACAAAGCCCCATGCAGTTTTACTAATATTCCCTGATTTACTTAACTTTTCTTTATAGTCATTAACTTTTAAATCTTCCAAGCTTTTGAGATATTTCTTTTTTATGATATTATACTTTGATTTATAAGTAACACTACCACTAGGTTTATGCAATTCATACAAATGTTTCATTTCATTTTTTAGTTTTATTATTTCTGTGGTAAGTTTAACATGGCCATAACTATTCTTATATACCTTTTTGGTTTTCATAGGACAGCATGCATTAAAGTGAGTGCTAAATACATTATAAAACTGGTTCCATTTTTCATCTACAGTTTTAGCATTATATACTATGTCCCAATTTTCTTCTGTTAAGGATTCTATCAAATGACCAATACATTTTTCATTCAGATCACGAAAAGTTTTGATTTCATAATTGCTTTCTTTACTGTAATTTAAGCCCTTAAATTTCACATACTGAGCATAATGGTCAGAAATGTGAGTGTTTATATTGTATGCTTTTACTACCTCAAAATTCAGGTTTGTGGCAATATGATCAATAACAGATGATGAATGTGTTACCCTTGTAGGCTCGTGTATCAAATCCCTTATTCCATAAGTGTTAAATAACTCGTAAAGTTTCTTATAGTCCCCTTTTGTATGGTCTAGATTTATGTTAAAATCACCCATCAAGATTACCTGATTATATTTAGTGCAAACTTGAGCTAGAAATTCATCAAGATAATCAACAAAGTGCTCCGAAGGAGTACTTGGTGATCTGTATATCCCCAGTAATAAAATAGATTTCTGTTTTATATTAATTTTTGCAGCTGCCACTTCAAAATGCATTTCCAACTGATATGTATTTACAACAAACTCTGATATATCTATTTCATTTGTGGCCAAGATTAAAACCCCTCCACCCTTATAAGTAGTTCTAGCAAAGCTACTAACAATTTTGTAACCATTTATTTTACATAAATTGATCTGCTCTTTGTTTAACCCATGCTCTGTTACAACAGCTAGTTCTGGCTTTACTTCATTTAGCAGCTGTTCAAAAGCAGCTGTTTTATTACTTAAATATTGTATGTTCAAATGAAATACTTGGAGAGTGTTTGCATCATACTGGTTTACAACCTTATTTATTGTACGTTCACCATCATTGTTGCTATTAAAAAGATTAATATAATTTTTATTCACTATATTTGTAACTTGTTTAAAATTTATTTCCCCAACTAATTTATGAGTATCTAATGACCCTATTTCCACATGATTTATTTGTTTCTCATGATCAGTGGAGTAATTACAATGTTTATTACCTGTAACAAGTGAAACAGCATCCACCTCCTTACTTACTAGTTTTCCTTTATCACGGAATATATTGCATTATTCAATAAGTTACCAAAGTTAAATGTTCCCTTCCTGTTTAAATGCACTCCGTCCTTAGCAAAATCACTATTATATACCCAGTAATTTCCGTCAACCATTAGGCAGTTTTTCACAGCACACATCCAGTCTAGTTCTTGGTTAATTTTCATGATCCTCTTTGTGTTCACGTCACGTCTTCTAAGTACACAGCTGATTATAATTTTCGCGTCAGGCACTTGAGTTCTGATGCTACTTACAAGATCTAAAGTTTCCCCCATTATATATTCTGCTCTTATCCCCGGTCTTATATCAATCGTTCCTGCATGTAGCAGGACTGTTTCAAGACTTTCGTCCTTCAAATTCATCTTTTCCACTTTTTCTCGTAGCTCAGCCAGTTTTATGCCTGGGTAGCATCGCACTTGATAGCCTTTTTCCCTACATGCCTCACCTGAAAATTTGAGAATCGAATCCCCTATGACTAGCACTTTCTTTTTACTTATAGTGTCATCCAAATTTCGCACATTCACATTAATCTCCTCTTCAACATTGGTTTCTTCTATTTTATCCAGCACTTCAAATCTGTTGTGATCCGCGAGGTTTTCTTTGTTTTGTTCCTTTGATAAACGACTCACCGCCATTTTTGAATGCTTCCTTGTAACCGTCGCAAAAGTTGGTTTATTACAGTCACAGTCAATCTTCTTTTTCAGTTCTTCATTCTCCTCTTTCAGTGAATCTATTTCCTTTTGAGCTTTCAGTAGATCTCTATGTAGAATATTTATTACCATATGAAGCGACGCTATTGTTTCCGCATCACGTGCCGGGTGCGAAGTGGACGGTTGCATTTGCGTATTTTCAGGACTAAAATTTTTATCACTTGCGTCTTGGATTGCATTGCCTTCATTTGCACTTGTTGATATCACGTTTCCTGACTTATAAAACACTTCTAAATGGGTTTCACTGTCCTTACCGTTTGTATTTGAGCGTAAATTTTGACTGCTGGAACGCGTTATAACACCGCCGGTCGCCATCTTGAAATAGGCCATCATAATGAAATAGGCACATGTATACTTCTGACTGTGGAGGGTGGGGAATGACTAATTATAGGGCAGTTCTCCCGTCCAGCTGAGAATCGAACCCGGGGCCTCTGAATTGAGAAACCAGAAGTTCGGCCACTCATCCTGAGAGTTGCCCCCCGTGGCGTAATGGTTAACATGCTAACTTATATACCCAAGGTCGCGGGTTCAAAACGCGTAGAACGGTAGCTTTTTTCGGGCGTAAAAATCTTTAACAGGGCTTCCTTCGGAAGGAAAGTAAAGCCGTTGGTCCCATGTCTTAGATTTACGGCACGTAAAAGAACCTCAAGTCTAATGAAGAGGGCTCCAAGTAAAATTAATCGATCTTTCACGCCCAATATGGAATGGTACGCTGAAAACCACAGTAGTTAAAGAGCGCCCATAAATAAAAACTGCATTTGCATTTTCATAGTCTCTAGGTGCTCTTATGTCAGTTTAGTAGAAATATTTTAAATTGATGAAGTTGCCGCTTGCAGCGACCGCGGTCTTTCCTTTCTCATGTTATGTGCATATAAATGTTTGGAGGATATTTTGGCATCCCGTAGACGTAATCGGTAATACCAATCAGGCGCTAGCTGCTTCCATTTGCTTTACATGAAAAGGCTTGAAAACACAAGACTAGGAGATGCAAGATAAGGTTTGCGACGTATTAGCTGCAGTTTGTAGGTAGCGGTCAGGAAGGACTCCTGGCAGGACAGGACGAGGTGAATGTGGCTCGCTAAATTTGACTCATACTCTGCCCCAGGCACAATGCTATTTTTAAAGTGAGCATAAACCCCGCAAACAGGTGCGTAGTAACTGAACATGCGGGTCACTAACATTTATTGATTGGAAAACACTAGAAGCTTGGTGAGGGCCGTGCATTCCTCTTCTTTAGTCACCAATCCTTGGATTGCTTTGCTGGGATTCTCGATTCAGATCTTCTCTCTACTTTCCTTTTTACTTTCTGTAGCACGTGTGTACAAATTAAATAAAATCGAATATGCTAGGTAACTATGCCAGGGCATATATTTCAAACTTTAAATTTATTTCCAAAAACAAGAAGTACACATTTTATTTATTATATAATTTTTTTTCAGATAATGAACTAATCTAAAAACTAAAATTTCATATTAAAAGCAGTAAACAATGATCTAGAATATAAAAGGAAAAGAATAAATAAATCAATAAAAATATAATACAGCAAATTAGTCTAAACCTAAAATATTACATAGATTAACGAAAAGTTCTGATGTTCCATTCACATGCCTACATCTCTTAACAAATTACTGTTAAAAAGCGTACTCTTGTAACTGCGAGTGCTAATCGAGATAAACATTAACACAAATTGTCTTTATTACTCGCTTCTTTGTAATTAGAAAGGAAATAAGGGAATACACTATACTAAAACGATAGTCAAATCTTTTAAAAACTTGATATGTGGTTGAAGTATGCGGAGCCAGCAGTTTCCAATTTTCCTTGTGAGAACAGTTTTAAATGTTTTAAATCTGAATCAAATGACAAGGAATATCTCAGAAATTGTCAACTCCACAAAAAAAAAAAAAAAAAAAAAAAAAAAAAAAAAAAATATAAATTGTGTTTTTTTTAGCGTGATTTCAATTTTTTATGTAGTAAGTTTTTGCCTGTCTCTTACGGTTTACGAGTTACGCAAAATTCAGCTAAATTTATTCAGAATAAAGAGGTCTTTAGGGGCTACTCCCACCAAATTCAATATATAATATAATTTGCCATATCAATATATTTAATATACTATATGTTAATCAAAATCGTTACAGCCATTTTTGAGAAAATCACAATTTCCGAATTAGGATATTTTGCATTGGGGGGACCTTTCTCAAAATCTTTGTGTCGCATCCCCGGAATGTACTAAACTTAAATGCTGAGTTTGATATTTTACCGACTCTTCTTTTTTAAGTTGTCTTAACAAACATGAACTGGGATCGAACCCGAGCCGCCTTGATGAGAGGCGAGTGGTTTAACCACTCGGTCACTGCGCGGTCTATTTGTAAGAATAGTTTGTTTGCAGAACAGATAGAGAAAGTCATGTGAATGAATCACATCAGATTTTTAATGCTTTATACGTTCTCCAGTTCATGTTCTAAATATGTTCCTTGTATTGACTTTACTTTTCTTGCCTTCATTGGTCCGTTGTGTATGATAAATTATTGGCATTAATTTGAATCGATAGTAGCTTTGCTCAATTTATCAGCTTTTCATTTTGGAGATATGAAAAGAATTAGAAGTTGCATTAATCAATGAGAAGTAGACAGATTAGAGATAATCAGTTTAAATGGTTATCTAATTATCGACATTTCGATAGGCGGTTGATAAGCTTACAACGGAGTTAGAAATCATTGGCAGAATTCACAGCATATGCGCTCTTAACGTATATGGTATTGCCGTGGTATTTAACGGTAGTGTTCCCATTTATCTCGTGAAATAAGAAAGCTAGTTTTCCAGTCATATCGGCATCTCGAGTAATTCTTTCCCAAGTTAGTGTATTGTCCAGAATAGATACAGCACCTGTTTGCGCTATATAAAGTAATAGAAAAGAAAATCTGATATGTTTCATTCAAATGACTTTTTCGACATCTCGGTAACAAATTATTGATAAAAGCTTGTTCTTCCATACTAAAACATTAACAGAAATGGCCTTATTTCTTGACTCCTTGTAAGAAGGGAAATAATGGAATACACTAGGCTAAAGCGTTAGTCAAATATTTTAAAAATGGGGTGCCATGTGGATGAAATCCGTTTCTTAGCATTGCCAAGAGTTGACAAAGTCCCACTTATGAAACGTTAAGTATGAAACAAATAACAAGGAATATCTTTAAAAGAAAATGGTTAACTCTACGAAAAAGTGTATATAACTTAAATTGTGGTTTTAACGAGATCTACATTTTTGTGCAGCAAGTTTTTTTGTCTATTAGGTTTTACAAGTTATGCAAAATTCCGCAAAATTCATCCAGAATAAAGAGATCTTCAGATGATATTTCCATAAAATTCAAGATATACATTTTGTCATGTAAATATCTGTAATATCAAAATCGTTAGCCATTTTTGAGAAAATTAGAAATTTTGAAAGTTTGTTCCATGTACAGGGATAGTTTTGGGTAGGGGGATTTTTCTCAAAATCTTCGTGTCCCATGTTTGGAAGATGCTAAAATACCAAGTTTGGTATTTTACTGGCGTTTCTTTTTTTTTGGGGGGGGATTATAGAGCTCAGACATACACGGGCCTTTTTCTAAAAAATATGTTGTTGCATACAGGAGACCCTAAAACGTGTACTATCTCGGAAGTGGCCATCTTAATTAAAAAAAAATGTATGATATAAATTGTATGTTTTAACGAGATCTACATTTTTTGTTCAATAAGTGTTGTCTATCTCTGGCGGTTTAACAGTTCTGCATAAGTCTTTCAGAATGAAAAGGACTTCAGAGGTATTCCCGAACAATTCAAGATATACATTTTATTTGTGATGTAAATATCTGTAGTATATGGCATTTTAATCAAAATCGTTGGAGCTATTTTTGAGAAAACTGTTAAAGGTGGTCTGGGATGGGGGATTTTGTTGAAAATATTCGTATTACATCTTGGAAGATACTGAACTTAAACGTCAAATTTGGTATTTAACGGTCTTTTCGTTTTTGAACTATGCTGTCCAGACACATACACACAGAACTTTTTATAGTGTTTATTTTGGGGATCTTAAAATATGTATTTCCGGTGAAATCTGGTATCGAATTTTTGGGTGCAATACAATACCTTCTCTATACACTGTTTATAGTACATGTAGAACAAGTAAAAAAAAAACTATGTGCAGGCGCCTTTTCTGTGGGCTAGATAAACTGGCTGCGAAGCCTGGTACATTATTGGAGGGGGAAAAAAATGTGTATAAGTTTATAAATAACGAAGAATGTACTCTTAATCCGTTGGCTTACTACATTCTAGCCTGTTGCTGACGGCATTAAAATGAGTCCCTTGCAGTAAAATTCGATGCTGTTCGCAATGTACAGTCCATTCGTAGGACTCTGTGGGGTAGGGCTTGTAGGAGGAGGAAGGGCGCCGCTTGATGCAGGAACCGGTCTTTCCCACATGCTGGGCATAAAGAGGGCCAATAGACTAAAACGTAGCCTACCTTCTCAGGCTGGAGTAGCATGACCGATCAACGTGATATAATAGGCATATTCGCGGGATGAAAGTGAAGGGTTAAATTAAAACAAACACCTCGTCTCTCTTCCTGTGCGAAGTGTAGCAGAGTCTCGAAAACAGCCTAAGCAGTTCCCGATATGTGTTCAGTATAGCCTCTAGTGTTTTTTTTTATTACTAAAAATAGGGATTTTTAATTTGCCTAATAGATACATCAGAAGTTATCTGTTTCAAAACATGGATATTGTTACATTATAACATGTGTTACATGTCATTGGTAAATTTACATTGTTATAGATAGCTCATGAACTTGGAAACAATATACGGTTCTGGTCGTGTGCATTACTTTTAGAGTGACTCGCAATATAATTCACCTTGTTAAAGGTCCATAAAGTTGGGTTTGTAGGAAAATTACAACCTTTGGTTTGTTACGCCGCCCAAATGTATCTCCTGGGCCTTCAAACTTTAGCCATTTGTAGAAAATCTGGTAGCCTTCAATGAATTGCTACAAAACCATAACATTACCAAATAAAATGCTTTCAACTCCACTAGCTAGGAGCAGTACATGTTGAATATCTAATGCATACAGCGGACAGGCGCGTTTCTGTGAAAGCTAGTTTGTGTTTAGGCATCACTAGTGAGAATTGCGTTTCCATAATGTTGCAATATACCCAATGCTCTGCTTTTGTGGCTTACATGCTGACTGGCTTTCCCCCAGAAAAACCTCATTGTGACCACCTGTATGTTGGGTAATGATGCAATATAATGCATAATTGAGCAATGTATGGCCGCTAAAATATTACAAACCTGAATCACTCGCTAGTTATTGACGAATGAATGTTTTAAATGATAGGTTAGATGCGAGTCACTTATTCAGCTTTACTTAGCACTGGAACACTGAAGCAGGAACGGCAGTCAGATGTGTATGTTACTCTCATGTTTCTGCGCTGCAGTAGTACAGCTAGTACTGTATACTATTATCACACTGAAAGTGATGTCAACCTCGGTTACTGCTTACTCACTTTACGCTTAATTTTCTTGTACTTTTATTCCCGACATTTTCCCCTCATCTTCTGAATTGCTATCATTTTCATTATCCTCGTCGCTTCTCTCCATTCCATTGTCTTTAATAATAATCCTATCAATTCTTTCATCCTCAATGGCGTCTTTGTTCTAGTAATCCTGTTCAATTTTTTCGACATGATGGCATGCCTTTTGCCTTTCTCTTTGTGCAATTTCTTAATTAATTGCCTGCACAGGGTTTGAATATCTTTTAATTTAAACGTTATATTTCTAACAGTTGCCCATTGTTTTACGTCTCCCCATATTAACTCATGCGGTTCAGGCCCCTACGGTATGGTGGGGAGTCGTAAAGCAGTGTGATATTCTGCCAATATTTCATCAATATACATTTATACTGTTTTTAAGCTGATTTATTGGCTAAAACTAAATTGTGTAATTGTCTTTGTGCTGTGCTCACCAAAGGAAATATTGTTTGTTGCCAGGACTGCATATCTGTTTTTAAAGACTTTGATGTTGGAAGTCTGTCTTAACTTGCATTATGATAGGAAGCATTGTCGATTACTAAAACAGATTTAGGTTGCAAATTTGGGATTAACTTAGTACGCAGCCACTTAAGATAATTTTCTGTGTTATGAAAGTCTCCATGTTTCTGCTGGGATCTGTAGATAAGGAGAGCATCTGGTATGAAGTCGAATGTTCCACCTGCATGGGCTATGATCAATCGCTCCCTACTGGATGTAGGTGCTATGGAACCTGAAGCGCTGTCGTCAGACAATTTTAAAATTTTGGAACAGTGACTACTATGAATTTAGGTTTCGTCATCATACACTATTGAGCGTCATTCAGTTCTGTATTTACGGAGAGAAGTAAGAGCTCTGACGAAGAGAAGAATGTTATCACTTTCAATAAGAGCTCTGTATTACTTGTTTTTCTCCATTTAAGGCCCGGCTTTTAAATTACGATTCGAAGGTTTTCAGTTTACCTTGAAAATTGATAGTATCTCGCAATTTTTGTTGAAGATGCAGTCTTCTCTTCAGCATTGAAATTGTATATAGTGCGTCGAAGCACATAGCAAAAACGTCGATTTCAATTACTGTGGTGACACAGTGCTTCTTTCCCGGAGTTTTCATGTTTTTTTCCCCCTACAATTCTTTAAACTGGGGCGTGCGAGGTCTTGCTGGCAGCAGCAACTCTGTTGCACCTTCTGAATTTCTTTAAAATACGCCGGAGAAAGCCGATCTTTATATTTAGCTTCTTTTTTCTTAAACTCGTAAAACATTAGCAATAATTTCGCGAGTTTGCCTATGAAGAGTGTTTCCTTTTAGTTTTGACACTATAGGAAGCATTGCCACGTTAATATCTAAGCAGCTCTCGTTTAAACAATGGAAATGGCAAAAGCAGTAACGCACAACACTTTGCAGTCAACTGTACGCTGTGCATTGTCGTCTCGAAACGTAATCGTAAGGAAGCAGAGCTGTATGTTATTGGAACAAACTATTTTCCGACCTGTTTATATAAAGTGGACTAGCTCACTGTACTTTCGCCAAAGTTAATTCGTCTAGAATTAAGGAACAGCATGTAATTATCGTTTTAGTTAGATTTAGTTAAGTTTCACATATCAAAATGCCTGGGCGGTACCGACCTTAAAAATATGGTATTTAAATGCCTTCTCCATGACCTCTTTATTTTCAAATAATTGCCAGACGAAGTAAAGTCAAAAGTGTACATTATTCCATACTTATCAAACTTGGAATTTAAATTCCGCATCTTGAAAGAAGCTACATGAAGATTTCCAAGAAAATTTCCCTGTATCAAACTACGCTTTACATTGAAACTGCTTCGTCATTTAATTACCCAAATGTCTAACCATTTAGATTTAAACTTTATACGCTTAAGAAATTAACATGGGAAATAAAACATATCAGGCATGGATTTTCTGGCAACATGTAAAAGTCCTGATTATTAATTAGCTTAATGCTTTTGTTTTACCGAGAATATTGTTGCCCCCATTTCAATTTTCCGATAATTATACTCTTTGTGTAAACCTTTTACCTACAACGTAATGAGTAATGAAGCAATTTCTACATACACTTAATGAAGTAGACAGAAATAAAATTGTGTAAAGAATAGTTGTAGAAGGGGTGTAAAATACCCCTTAGTGGGTAGAAAAAGCCCTGAGGTTTTTGGATTTGAGGTTCCGAAGCATGAACTTGGCAGTTTGCCTGCTGGAGAGATTGAAGATGTGCAACATACTACAACGCTTTGTTCAGACGCGTTTCACCTCTCAGCTCCTGGTCGGTCTCTGTTCAAGTCCACGTGTTTATGAGTGCAGTGACGGAGGTTTTAATGTCTTAACCAGTTACCAAGATTGACTAAGGAGTTTAATGGAAGGGCATTTTTCAGGGTTTCCTTAATCAGAATAAACATTTATACGACCTTTTTCATGAACATTGGCTTGTGCAGCAGTAGCCTAAAATAGAAGCATATCTGCCGCGTAGTAACTCGACTTGGCCAATCCAGAGACCAAAGGTCACTAGAACCGCGTCACATTCTTATTTATAGCAGACGTAGCACATTGCCGACATTTTTTTAACCATGCGAACTTTTATGGTTTTGCCCGTAAAATGTATGTCGGTTTGGGTAGCTCATTTGATTACTCGCTGGCCGTCTGATACCAAGGTCGCGGGATCAAACACAGCCCAGATCGATTTGTTTAAAGCGTTTTTAAAAGCGACAGCTCTGTATCAGATTAATTGGCATATAAAAACTCCGGCGGCCCGGGTTCGATCCCAAGAGACCGCATGTGGGATTTGTGATGGACAAAGCTGCGCACGGGCTGGTTTTCTCCGGTTTCCCCCGCCATCGCATTCCACCGGTGCTCCTTCGTTCCATTTATCATCAATTTAATCACCTGCGGCGCCATAGTTGTATAGGTGGGTTGTTAAACACTATCAAAAAATTAAAAACTCCTGCGGGGCGAAATACCAGCATACCAGTGGCGCAGATAGAATACTGGAGATTGACATCTCGTTAATATGCTCAAATGGTTATTACTAGCTGAAATACCCAACCTTGCCCATGGTTTGACAATTTATCTTTGTCACATTTAGCCTTAAGTTGCATTGTCCAATACCGTGCGTTTCTTCGGACATGTTTAGAACCTATTTAAATAACACACTCAAACGGAACCTTGCTTTAACGCAGTTAATACACCAACCATACCAATTGGTAAATGGGCTTGAATGCTGAGTAATAAATTATGTGAAATATAGTCAACTCTCTCAAACTGTATCATATTCGCATTCTATTGTTGCGGGATGCTTCCCAATTTTGTTTATAACTAGATCATGTTGAAGAGTCTGCAATCTGAAGGACCTGAACGGAATCATGGGAGAAACCACAACCCGATTGCGGCGACTAGGCAGGATGATACCGCTGTGGTTTGCCAGTGCCTTCCATTGGTTTGCAAAATTATTGTACTTTACTGGATATGGAGAAACATTTACAGGTTTTAGTATCAGGTTGGTAAATTTGTTAGACAATAAAATGGAACCAAACAAGCTTTTAGTTGCGAAAATATATCGAAAAGAAGGAAAATGTTGCTAAATGAGGAACAATGCTTATCCAAATTGCCAGATGCGGTAGGATTCAGTACATGTATCATACTGAATGGCAGGGGAAAGCAGCCGTCGTGAAGCGTGTAAGCTAATTAGGTAATTTACCGGAATGGAAAGTATGTACAACGTGGAACCGTTTCATGTGGAGTTTCCTTCTCGTCTTTGCAAGAATTTGCGCAACAACACAGCGCGACCGAGCGTGGCCCGCATTCTGTAGGTCCTGCGTTCAAATCCCGTGGACCTACAAATCAAGGTACATATTGGATATGATGTGTACTACCACGACCCGAACTTTCACCTTCAGTTCAAAACAAAAATAAAACTGAAAATAATGTACGGTCATCCAGAAAGCACAGACGATTTGGCATAACTAAATAACGAAAAATATCAACATAAAACTTTATTTTCAAAGTTACAGTACCTTACGGTATTTGTCAACGTAATCTTCTTCCTGTCACAACATTTACTGTCACGTACTACCAGTTTTTCAATGCCGATGTTATACTTATTCGTGTTTTGAATGCATCAATTGTTGGGCCAATCGAAATTTATAGACAAATAACGCAAGTATATAGAAATAATACAATGAACGGGTCTTCAGTGAGGAAATTACGCATAATTTATGAGTAATCAAGGAAGAACCAGTATGCCCAACAGAAACCAGAGTGGAAGTTCGAAGGAATTGAAAGCAAATGTTGATGAAAAAATTCGAAAAACCGACATTTCACTTTCGTCGCCATACATAACTTATTGGTGGAAAATATTTCGTAATCGATGAAAACCTGTACATCTTGCCTCAGATCTTCAGCAATGGAAGAATATAACATAGGTGTTGAAATACCGATACCATGTGACAAATACCTTGATAGTAATAGCTATTACGTTGAGAAATAGAGTAAGGTACTGTAACTTTATAAGTAAAGTTTTGTATTAATATATTTAGTTATGCCAAAATGTCCTGAATCGCTCTCGTATATCTGGAATTTTCTGGGAATAACCTCTGAAGTCCTCTTCATTCTTGATGACTGCTCCCTAAGTAGTAAACCGAAATACATAGACAAAATCTACTGTACAAATATTTCAATCTCGTTAAACCGCACAGTTCGTGTCAATTATTCTTTTTTGGATACCTATATGGTTTCCGAGAGCTTTATGCCAATGTGCTGTGCATGTCCTTGCATGTACTGCACATTTTAGTTATTATTTACCTATCGGCGGCATACATATTGTTTGTTTGGTGTGGCAAATTTAGTCAAATAAAGGGTCTTGCGAAGCTTTATGCTGACAATGCGCATTGCCAGTGTGCTGAAGATGGCCTCGCCTGCGCTGGACGTTTCGATAGATATTTTTGGTTGACGGCTGTTAGCTGATGGGACGAAGGATGCATGCGGCGCGTTTTTGTTGAAAGGATGTTTACAGCTACATACACAGCTCAGAAATAAACGTATTGAGTAGGTGAGGCAGCAGCTGTGGAGGTCGAGTGTCGATGTGTGGTGTGCCAACAAGGCCACAAGGAAAGCCTTCCTGGTCGTTCCCGTATCACTAATAGTAGACGGAAGCCATACCTGGTGACGTTTAAGCCTTGAGCGATTCAAGGAGGACACATGTTCAAGGTTGACATGCCTGAAGAAATGGCGTTCACATTGATACTTTTGTGCGAGGACTTGGCCATTTTCTCCAAGGTTGCAGATTCAGCTGTCTTTCCTCGCTGAGAACTGGAAACACCTTGAAAGCATTTTGCTACCTAAGATATACACGTCCCTGTGGCAAGCGACTTTTTACTTTCTCTACTGTATATTATGTAGACATATAGTAAACGAGAAGAATTGTATCCCATCCCTAAAAATTCTCTTTAGGGATTTCAAGGGAAATGCACATTTTCAGCACTTTTTAGATAAACGTCCGTTTCCTGAGAGCAGCGTAATCAAAAACGTAAAGTTTGTTAAATGCCAAACTTGATATTTAAAATCATTTTACAAGGATGTAAATGTAGATCTCGTTAAAGACACTGTTTATCAGATATTTATTCTAATTTGTAGATCTAACCATTTCCGAGATATCCCTTGGTTTAAAGTTATATTTTGTTGTGACTCCTGGTCATGCAAAAGGAACAGAATGTCAGTAGCATATAGCGACCAGATTTTAAAAGATTTGACACTCGCGCTAGCTCAATGCATTTTTTACCTATAAGGGAGTAATGTAACGGCTGATTCAGAAAAAAATGGTAACGAGACCAGAAAAACAAAGTCGAAATACCTGTATTTGAATGGGAGCGTTCACAATTGACGGGAAGCCTTCCCGAGTCCCGGGAATAGGAAGCAAGTGTTAACTATCATTCCCGGTCACGGCATGTTAAATCCATGTTATGCATGTACTCTTCACGTAGAGATTATTCTGGGCCGCTGTGACATGAAACAACCGCTAGATATCACTTTAGTCGCAGTTCTTTGTAGTTTTGGTTAGGTATGGTAATCCGCACTATGAGTTGTGAATTGCAGGCACTATCACAAATCAGTTAAAAACAAATGAAATCGCAATGCGCAAAATCTATTTTCGGCTTTGAGATCATAATGCATTCCCGTTATCGTTACCGTCGCCCTCCGTAGTGTAATGGTTACCATGCTGACTTTATATACCCTAGGTCGCGGGTTCAAACACGGCGGAGGAAGATGACTTTTTTTTTTCAGGGGCGTAAGTCCTTGGCATGGCTTCCTTCGGAGGGGCAGTAAAGCCGGTGGTCCCATGTCGTAGATTTACGGCACGTAAAAGAACCTCAAGTTGAAGAGAGATGCCTCTGAGCAAAATTAAGGTTATTATGAACCACAATGTTGTCTCGTGAATTGGTTCCAGTTTTCGTGTTGCGAACCAGCTTTGAGGTCTCAGTTCTCTGCCAGAAAGTTGATTCGGAAACAGAAAGGCGCTACACTTTCTCTTTGATAAACAGTAACGTTTCATTTCTTTGGCGGAAATAATAGTGTCATATATTTCTTACCTCTTTTTAAGTTTATTACATATATGTCAACAACATTTTGAAAAACATGTTTTTTTCGCCTTAAATTTTCATAAGAAAAAGCTCAATGTAGAATCAAGATACGATCGCAGTTTTTAATTACTAAAATGCATTTTTTGAAGTAGGTGCAAAAGCGTATGAAAATTATGTTTGGTTTTCTGGTTATCTTGTTTTGTCATACTTCTATCACTTCAAAATATTCCTCATGATGCAAAGTTGGTTCAGTTTATTTCAAAATTAGAGAATGTGTTGAAGGTAGATTAATGTGTTGTTCAATTATTAGGTAATAAGTGTTACATCATTTCTCCAGGAAAACGTTACACAAACTTTTACCTTGATAAACATAGTTCTCAATGAATTATAAGCAAACTTAAGTGTTTTAAATTTGCATCACGCATTTTGCATTTTCAGTTTATTTTTTAAATTTATTTCTGAACATGGACATTACTTTGTAACTTTGAACAAATTTATAGTAAAATGTCAACTTCATCTTTCGAGGCTTCTATTTGTATGAAGGACATCAATCACCCAGGACTTAAAGGTCAGGTGCCTATTGGGTAAACCAACTTGGATCAGGGAGTCTTGCCAGAATGGATGATCAGCTCGATGTCTGGTATAAGGGCGAGGAAGAATATGAAATTAAGATGAAATGGTGAAAGAGAAAGTGTTTATGGAGCAGGTGATGAATGATTGGCGAGGGAGACAGGAGAAAACCTGCTCAGTCGCCGATTTGTCCATAAGCTTCATATGAGCTTCCCTGGGATCGAATCCGGGCCGGCTTGGTAATAAGTGAGCAGTTTAACCGCTTGGCCACTACGCCGCAATTGTTGACATCTATAGAAATGTCAGTACAGATTAGCCTAAAAGTAGCAACTATATTACACTTTTGAACCGTGATAAATAAGCTGAAATGCATTTATTTCGAACTGTATTCTAGATTTGTGTCGAAGCACTGTATAGAAATTGATCCAATGAAATGATTTTGCAATAATAATGCACACTGCATGCGAGTTATATAAGATTGATCCATTATCACGATACACGTAAGATGTTTTTCCTTTTACCTAGCAGCTGCAGTTTACTGTTAAATGACACAATTCCCAAGGTGAAAGAAAGCGCTCTTTGTTGGCATATTGCCAGTTTCCTTGTTAACGATGGAGTCCGGTGTTAGATCCTCATCGCAGTAAAAAAGATAAACAATGGCATTGAATATTAAAGGCCTTAGGATTTGAAATGTTTGTTACTTTTAGTTCGTAAATAATATAATACATGTTAAAATATTTGAGTAACATCGTCTACTCGTGTAATTCTCACTGCTACTCTTCATGAAACTGACGAAACCATACCTGCCACTGAATGAGACGTGTCCCAAGTACAGGTGAGACAGTCGTGGGCGCTGGAGTGAAGCAAGCGCGAGCGCCTTTTACTGTTTCACTACGGAGCTGTTTCCCCCTCATGCCCGGCTTAGCATCTACTCCATAAAGTTTTGGTGTTCTTTAATGGAGTGTAATTTAAGAACATTTATCCCTCTATTTAATTTGATATCTTCATAATGATTATCAAGCTTGAGGATGTACATTTTGCAGTAATGTCGTTGATAAAGCAAGATTTCAACCTTTGCCGTAAAGTATCTTTCAATTGTTCCTGAGAAAGCGGGCCATATACATCAGTCATTCACAGAAAGGGTTTCAAAGTTGAAATCGGAGGAGGGATCCATATCTGAGAAGAAAGAAACCGCTTGGCTTGAACACTTGGAAATTGTCACATTAGCATTAGCAGCAATTTTAAGGCAACATTTAGCATTGGCAGCAATTTTAAGGCATTTTTGTAGAACATGAACTAAAATTTACCCCTTTACCGAAAGATGAGAGAAGGTCGTAACTTGAGGCCCAGAGTTCAATTTCCAGTTGTTCGTGATTATTCCTGGTCGATAGGTAAACGCGGGGTACTATATACTTTCAGATTTACCGGGCTACGTGTGACAAGTTAGTGCCAGGCGGATGGCGCGAATGCTTGGGCATTTTTTTTCTCCATTTTTTTCCAGTTTCCTATATTTCCTTAGTAGACCTTATTATTCTTAACGTTTTCTTTTTACATATACATACACAAACATAGACACATTTCCAAACACTGAAACACCCATGCCCAAGACGGGACTCGAACCCACGATCCTGTACACCACGAAGCGCCAAAGCGAGACACTTTAGCGAGCGCGGCCACCGGGATCGGCAAAACATTAGATGGCTGCTTCGTTTAGGTAGTTCCAGTAGTGGAACGAGTCTTCGAGACAGGAACTGTTAAACTTCCGCGCGTCCTTGTGGCCTGTTTGCCTATGACATTTAGCCGCCTGTGTTCCTTCACTCCATTCACTGTAGTGCATGAGGTGTCCCCCTCTGCTGCATTCGTATACCCCTGTAGTTTTACTTTATCATATGGCCAGGGCAAACCGGGCAACTGCCCAGGGCGGCAAAATTACTGGAAAGCTGCACAAAAAAGGATGAAAATGCGTCGCACTCTCTTACACATCTGTGCAAGATGTTAAAATGTAACTGTATAGAGAGCGTTTACCCAAACTTAAACATAGCTCTACAAATATACTCAACTCCTGCTTCCAGCTGCTCAACTGAGAGATCATTTTCTGCTCTAAGACGCAAAATCATCACAAGTGAAGGATCATCTTAGTTATCTTGGTGTTCTTGCAATTGAATCTGACTTAACAGTGGAAAATGGACTAAGACAAACTCATAAACTTGTTCGCAAATGACAGGGCAAGGAGGTAGTCTCTTGTTACTTAAACAGTATATATTTTGACATCTAATATGGGGTGATGCCTCTTCAGTGTTCTTTCTACGAAGATGTTTCTACTTCAATTTTCATAAACTCACTTATGGTGTTTGCCACTCAAACTTGGGTATCCAAACTAGTGAAACCATTCACTCTGTTGTGAAAATTTAAGTAATAAATGTATTGCAAGTTGGGGGGGGGGGATAGATTTTTTTTTTTTTTTTTTTTTTTTTTTGCCCAGGGGCGTCAGAGGTCCTAAATTTGGGCCTGCATATGGCTGTTACACTGTGGAAGTAGAGTTTGCATTCATTGAAACATTCCAGGTCGAGATTTTCCAGAAATATGTGTTTTGAAGGCCCTGCGCGCGTGCGAAACAGAAAATAGCTTAACTAAAATAATTCGCGGTTAATTCAAAACTTGGTATTTAATATATTCAGAAGTTGCTATAGGATTTCGAAAACATTCAGATACTTGTTAATTGGATTAAAGTAAAAAAAAAAAAAAAAAGTGTATATATACAGGGTGTATATAAATGAATATCGGGGTTTTAACTCTTTGTAATATTTATTACATTCAACTTACAGTTATGAATGATATGTCAAATGAAAAAGCAACTCAGTTTTACCAAGAAGGTTATAAATGTTCAATGTGACTACCCTTTGTCACACGGCACACATCAAGTCTATAGTCGAGTTCTTCCCAAACGTTGATAAGTGTGTATTCAGTAATTGTAGCAACAGCTGCTTGAATCCGGTTTCTTAATTCAGGGAGGTCAGCTGATAGCGGAGGCACGTACACACGATCCTTGATGAAGCCCCAAAGGTAAAAATGGCATGGCGTTAGGTCAGGAGAACGTGGAGCCATTCATAGCAAGCCCTGTCATTGGGGCCCTTGCGGCCTATCCAGCGCTCGGGTACAGTGACGTTCAACCAATCGCGTACTTCGTTATGCCATTGAGGTGGCGCAACATCCTGCTGGAAAATGAAGTTCTCTGGCTCATTTTCTTCCAACTGAGGGAAGAGTCATTGCTCTAGTCTAGTGTATCAACGTAGGAAGTGCCAGTTACAGTAGGTTCACCAAAAACGAAAGGCCCATAAACTTTTCGCCGGGATACGGCACAAAAAACATTCACTTTAGGGGAATCTCGTTGCATTTGTACCATTTCGTGAGGATTTTCTGAGCCCCAGATGCGCACATTATGAGTGTTAACATGTCCACTAAGGTGAGAGGTCGATTCATCACTGAAGACAACACGATCCACAAAATCGTCATGGAAACATGTCGTTTGCGAATTTGGCACGTAATCCGTGGTCTGTCGGCCTTAGAGCCTGTAATAACTGTAAACGGTAAGGGCGTAGCTGTAAGCGTTTTCTTACAACTTTCCAAACAGTCGACACAGGAACTTGTAATTCACGACTAGCCTTCCGGACTGATTTCTTTGAGCTACGAGTGAACGACTCTCTCACTCGCTCAACAGTCTCTTCACTTACTCCTGGTCATCCCGTGCTCTTCCCTTTACAAAGGCAGCCGGTATCTTCAAACTGATTATACCATCTACGAATGTTTTTATCACTAGGAGGATCACAACCGAACTTACTACGGAACGCACGTTGCACAGTAACTACAGATTCGGTCTTTGCAAACTGCAAAACACAAAACGCTTTCTGTTTACTAGTCGCCATCTTTGCTACCACCGCTGTCTAGCGGATTGCGGCAGAAACATTGCACGCACATGCGCACTTGTGCCAACACACAAAACTGAGTTGCTTTTTCATTTGACATATCATTTATAACTTAAGTTGAATGTAATAAATATTATAACGAGTTAAAATCCCGATATTCATTTATGTACACCCTGTATATATATATAGTTAGTTTCCGCTGAAATTTCTAAATTGAATAGTGGGTGGAATCTAATTCTTCCTTATATTAAATGAGACTGTTGGAGAAAGCAAATCTTGAATAACTGCGAGGGCCGTTTTTTTTTATCAAACCTTCGATAGGCTATAAATAAGACACGCTTATAGAAAATTACTTTGTTTTTAAAAGTTTTGTACACTTATGGTTACTTAACTTAATTACCGAAAAGATTGAGACATTTATCGTACCTGTGCACAAACTTGGCAATACCCGCTTCAAAATATGTTGCCGCCAATGATTTCAAATGAGCATTGACGTTGCTTTGAAGATCTTCGTTGGTTTGAAAGTGCTGCCCTCCTAGCCACGTCTTCAGCAGGACAAAGGTGAAAGTCGCTGGGTGCGAGGTCAGGCCTGTAAGGCGGATGATCGAAAATGTCTCATTGAAATTGTTCAAGGAGCCGATGGGCCTTGCCAGCAGTGTGTGGACGAGCGTTCTCATGGATCAACACAATTCTTAAAGTTAGCATTCCTCTTCGTATGTTTTGAATGGCTCTCTGCGAACGTAAAGTACGAAGATCTTCAAAACAACGTCAATGTTCAATTGAAATCATTGGTGCAACATTTTTTGAAGCAGGTATTGCAAAGCTTGTGCACAGGTACGATAAATGTCTCAATCTTTTCGGTGATTGTTGAAAAGTAACCGTAAGTGTACAAAACTTTTAGTAATAAAATATTTGTTTTCTATGAACTTGTATTTTATTTATAGCCTATCGGAGGTTAAAAAGGCCCTCGTATATGCTGCAAACTGAGTGCTTTCATGTTTAATTTTACTGAGCAAAACGCCATTGCATTTAGCCATCAGTAAAGCGGGAATTCAGGCATTATAACGTATTGGGCCACCTACACAAAATTTCACTACGGTTGTATGTACATTTTGGTCCCATGAGATGATCGGTTCTCTGGTTGGCTGTATTGATGCTTGACGGTAATGGTTTTTATATGGGTTAACAAAGTGGATTTGGGAAGTACTTCTGAAGCAGCTGGTGTGTTTGAACGGGAAAGCGAGATTGCCCTCCGTATCGATCCAAGGGAACCTTGTAAATAATATATCATCCTCGTGGGGCTTCATTGTGCTCCTTGCTTTAGAAATTCTCTGCTCGAGATTAGGTTATCAAAGAAAATTTGCTACATAATGGAGTAAACCGGAGATTTCCACAATCGTGGTCGCATTGGAGGTCCTTAAGGCCAACTTGTTTCTAACAGAATAGCACAAATGAATTTGGAAGTAGCTCCTTTACCCCCAGTGTTTCATTTGGTACCCGTACTGCATACAGGGTGTCTCAGATGACTCAAGTAGAAAGCATGTATTTATATTATGGAGGACCGACTCATTGTATGCAAGCTTCTTTTTTTTATTCTCTGTAGCAGATATATAGTATATATAGTACGTGGAGAAGGTGTTAAGTATACCTGGGAATGCGACACGGAAATTTTTCAGGAAAATGCTCCTTTACATGGAACATTTTTAGACATTTTGATTTTCTAAAACATTGCTAACGGTTCTAATTAAAATAGCATGTTTTAAGATATTTTCAATACAAATGAAATGTATATCCTGAATTTTCTGGGAATAGCCTCTGAAGGCCTCTTCATTCTGGATGACTCGCTAACTGGTAAACTGCATGAGACCGGCAAACAAAACTAACTTCACAAATATGTAGATGTCATTAAAACACACTTTTTAGCTAATCATTGCCGAGCTATTTCATATTATTAGTTTTAATTTCAAAATACTTAATTCTCAAACGGAATATCATTCGTGCCACATCTTTTGTTTTATATCTGGTCATGCAAAGTGGACCGAATTTCAACTGTTTCGCGGAGCGACCAGCTTTTAAAAGTGACTCGCTTTAACCTAGTGTATTCTCTTATTTCCCTTTTAGCTACAAGGAAGTAAGTAATATCGTTTCAGCAATGTTTATCTGGATATCATGATGCAGATTGTATAATCTTTTATAAGAATTGTTTGTTTGCAGAACAGGCAGAGAAGCTCATGTGAATGGAACAGATCAGATTTGTTTCTTGTTAGAAGCGCATGCTCCAGGCCGAGCGCCTTGCAGCTATCCCGCACTTAAGCAAAAAACAACACTATCAGAGTGCCTTTGACGAAATGTCCATGGCAGGGTTGCCAACAGTTCAATTTACAATCATTAGAAACTGCTAAAATTAAAAGTTTCTCCAGAAAAATACCAACATATAGTCATACTGTTATTACAGTCAACATTTGGTTGGCTCTTGGGGTTTGACATCCAAGACTTAATGCGAATCTGGTTTTCCCTGCAATCAGAAACCTTAAAGCACCCAATGTTAAATGGTAAAATAAAACCGCCCAAAAATATAATAGCCCATTTTTGTGGGGTTCTTTGGAGTTTTAACCCCTGAACCACCATCCCTTCGCTACTCGTTTGTGTTTATTGAACTTGTTAGTTATCTGAACTATGACTTTTGCGGTTTGTTAGCCGAAAAATAATCGCGTAGATCGGTTACTCAACAGAAAGAAACTCAAAGGCGTTGTTTTCTTATCAGTTATGTGCCACTATTAATGGTTAATGTGGATAGTCAAATGAAAAGATATACTTAGCTAGTCCATTTTCAGATATGCGTATAGAAGTAGTATAGTCGTTGACTACAAATATGAATTCAAACTCTTCTCGGGCTTCTAGCCAGGTAAAAACTTAGCTTGACACCAACGTTTCGAAGAAGTGCATCTTCCTCGTCTTCAGGGTGAACTGAAGACGAGGAAGATGCACTTCTTCGAAACGTTGGTGTCAAGCCAAGTTTTTACCTGGCTAGAAGCCCGAGAAGAGTTTGAATTAACACGTCGCCAGGAAAGCTTCAGTTCTTATTTTACAAATATGAAATTCAGAAGCTTAAATGCTTAAACGCTTAAAATCTCAAGGTACAATTATTCAAAACGTCCAGATTTCCCTCCTACCAGTGACAACGAATTTTCCACCAGGAAGGATCAGAAACCTCCAGATTTGGCGGAAAACTGCTGTAGTTGATAATCCTGGTCCATGACCGTCAGCTTTTGTGCCTGATTTGAAGACCACCCTATGCAGACTTGGGCAGAAATGTGCGCGCTGTGTGTCACATGTTAGATTCGTTCTTGTGGAGTACATGCCCTAGCGCCATATATTTATTTTGGTGAATATGCAATGCAGTAGAATAGGAAGTGTATTTACTCACTGCTAAATATGCTCGCAAGAATACTGCGTTGAATAGAATGGTAGTAACCATTTTGAATTGTAAGAATAGGAACTACAGCAACGCCCGGTATCGACGATAGAGTGCAAACGGGGATACAAGGAACTTTCCAACAGCATCAAGAGCAGAACAAAGTGATAAAGCCCCCCCCCCCCCAATGATTGTATTAACTTCTTTGTACCTTCCTTGGGTATAAACATATTTGCTAAACGCTGCAAAACAAAGAATTGGCTTGTTTTGATCTCCGTATTTGAGATAAATATTCCTGACACGAATAATGAATTGACAGTGCCAGGAAATTCACTTGGCTTGATTTCCCGTACATTTAACAGGGCATTGTGGATTCTCGTAATGCTTTCCTCGGTCATGGGTAAAATGATTTCTGGATATTCTCGATCAGAAATGGAAGGACCGTCGCGTTAAAATGCTGCAACTAATTTCTTAACTGATGAAGTATCTTTCATATTTATTTTGAAGTTCGTCGGTCCGTTTTAATGCCAAGCATTATATTAATCACTGTACGGCATTTAGGCTTATCAATTTTTGGACAAACCTTCAACTTGTTTTTGCAGCGCACCAACGAAACAAATGAAGCAGTTAATGAAATAGCACTTGCCGCCGTCTAAGGGATTGTACTTAGAACTTGTCTTGCTCCAGCAGTATCTCCGTGATTGTCTGAGAATTTTTGGAACCATCGTCGCAATCAAATGATAATCTTCCAATTGGCGTTGCATATAACCTCACATTTGGATGATGTCCTATCATATTATATCAACACCTGTGAAAAATTTTGATCATTACCAATTAAATTTGTTTGTTTCGTCTTTGAAATCCTTGGCATCTGTCGTAATTTTAAGTAATGCTCATGTACAAATTTTGAATAAAATGTTCTATTCAAATCGGAACGTCTCTTCCCCTTCTAAGATTATGAGTGTAGCAGATGGTACAATGAACGTTCCAGGATCTTATAAATAATTTGTTTATTGTGGGTTGCAGCATGCGAGAAAGTAATGCCGAGCTTAGTTTACCTTTGCCACAAGAAAGCAGTCGGTCCAATTGCCTTTGTTCACTTGGCGTCCTCTGTTCTTGTGCTTGCATGACGTCAGCAACTTGTGTATCTTGTATTGATACTGTGGAGAGACACGTGAAGGCCGCCTACAGAGCACCCGGAAACTGCTTGCGTGGGGCCATGTTGAAATACACACTTGCGACATGGTTCTTGAAGAACCGAATAGTTGAATTAACCGGACAATTAACATTAAAATTAACGCCAGGACATTCAATAGTTTATTCTCTCACCATAGCAACGTCTGTTGTATAAACGAATAACTTGTACAATTATATACAATAATAAAATCCGTAAGATGGTATACAAAATATATAAGGTGTCAAAAATGTTTCCGATGTCACAGCTTCACAGAAACAATATTAAGAATTGCTTCAGTAAAAAAAAAAAAAAGTGTGAATGATGGACTTTGTATTTCTGATGACGATTCCAAAGGTTTTATTTGTCGGAAAAACTTGTTTTATTTTATTATAAACTAATCCATATGCCTGCTGGAACGGTTGGTATTTTGGTTTATGGCGGATATTTACCAGATAATTATACATAAACGAGTATTATATAAATAATAACTGACTTATAATGTGTAGGTATATGCTGAAATACTGGATTTATAATGAAAAAGCTTGGTTTCGTTGCCAGCGGAAGACACTATATATTGGTATGCA
The DNA here is from genome assembly GCA_030762935.1 of Hymenopus coronatus. NCBI lineage: Eukaryota > Metazoa > Arthropoda > Insecta > Mantodea > Hymenopodidae > Hymenopus > Hymenopus coronatus. The sequence continues at coordinate 19,427,673 of CM060897.1, read as the reverse complement.
AGAACGTCATTATGTCGCTCTTGGCAGACTTACCGCGTCGTGAGAACCGTAGGAATAATTCACCGCTTAGTGTAACTTAAGTAGTTGGTGGAGGAGTATGTGAGTTTTTTTTATTCATTTATTTTTTTATTTGTGTCTGTTGGCGAAATAGGTTTTCAAATTTAGCGCGAGGTTAGATTCGAATCCGTTAAGGTTAGTGTGTGTACATAATTTGTTTCTAATTTTCTATTGTGGTAGTACTTGGCGGAGAAAAATGTTTCAGAATATTGCGATCCTCGCCGGTGACGTTTTGTCTACTAGCCGCAAACTTTCGACACCATTCTGCGATATGCTGGCGAGACATTACAGCCTGTCCATAAACTTCTACCAGCTGTCGGTTAATGTCAGCCGTGGACATGTTTCGTCATCCACTGAAACCGAATAACTGAGCGGATTTCTTCGTGAGACCAGTTCTCCAAACTTCTGTGTTTACCTTGCAGTAACGCTGTAGGTGGCAGCTGGCTGAAACTCTGCACAGTTGTCAATCGCGTGTATTAGAATTACCACACACTAAGTACGCTGTGAAAGACAAAATTCCAAGTATATGGGCCTTGTAACCTTATTTTATGATTATCCCAGGTAGATGTAGAGAAAGAAATAAACCATAGTTGCCTACAGAAAGGCTGTATCTAACACATGTTAAAACTACTGGAGCAGTAATCCGGGCCGCTACTTACTCGTTTATAATGAAAGCAGGCCCAGTTAAGTCTTACAAGCCCCAAAAAACGCCTGTCTTGGTGCTTTACCCCACGCCCGTTTCACTGCGCGAGCTGATATGCATGTTTCCGGGAATTTTAGTGCTAGATGTGAACCTACAGCATTATTTCAAGGCCTTTGTGTAATACATGAAGCATTTTTCACCGACAGCTGGGTACACTGCAATGGGCAATAATAGTAGCGGGACACCGGAACTGACAGTACTGACCTTATGTTATTTCGTTCTAGATGGCTTCGTGACTGGACAAGGTATAGCAACCATGTGCTACTGAATATATACATATATGATTGATGAATATGGGAAATTAAGGTTAGCAGCTTATAAGGGAACCTGGTGGAGTTTTAAAGCCTTTTAAGGTATTACAGGAAACTGAATTGAAGCAACGACCTTGCAGATTGAATAAAACGGGAACTTGAAGACGGACACCTTGAACCTTGTCAAGTCATTGTTGCCCCATTACAAGTGTAATACACGTGGAAGCAAGTCACTTCCGGTTGTAAGAAGCCATGTCTGTTGGCCATCCGCCCGAATTTGATACTTGCGAGACAGATTGGGAATGTTGGGAATAAAGGAAGTCGATTGGTGTACCTGTTGTATTAGTGAAACCTTAAAAGAAATGCTACATTGCTTTAGAGATTTTTATTTTGTCTGTTAATTTAGGGAAAATCGTTGACAAATTAGAACTCTAGAGATAGGTTATTCCATTTTCATTCCGTGTGAAATGCTTTGTTAATGCAGCTTTTCTTTTCCCCTCTTAATAGTATCCTACAATTTTAGATTACGTAAATAGATATACAGTGTTGCAGATCATTAGCACCATTTGTACAGAATGAGTAAGTAGCTTTGACTTTGGAGCAATTTTCACTTGTTTACAGTTCCTGTTAATCGTTGCGTTTCATATTATTATTTTATGCCTTTAACTGCACTGGTCATATCGACGACATTTATCTTTGGATAATATAGCTTATCGGTAATGATTTTAGCTCCCACAGTTGTTATTAGATTTTATACATTATGCCACACACCTTATCATTCTCTTTCATACAGCATTAGTATTAATTTTGGATACTTTTTTTTTTTGTTGAATTAACTTACAAATTTGAATATTGGAATTAATTGTTGTTCAGGGACATCTGATAAAGTAATCTGGAAGAGTTACGATAATCAAGTATTAAACTTTGTACCATAAACCGGAGCTAATTTGGTACTAAATCTTAATTTGGCCCAACTTCGTAAAATAGTATATCTAATAAATATATAGTTTTATTTTATATTGTATCCAATGTGATACTTTGAATTATTGTTGTCATGGGATCTTAAAATTTGGAGAAATCTATTAATTTTGGGACTATGCCACTTCAACACCATGAATACCATAATCTTTAATACATTTTCACAATTTTGAGCCCCCCTATTATATGAGAGTAATAATTCAGTATATCTTATATTGGATGCAACAGTTATTAATAAAATGCAGAATTGAACTGTTGATTTGTAATCTTAAGAGAGACCTAATTAATCTTAGGCATCTTAATAATCTAATTATTAATTCTTACGTCATATAATGGAACAGAAATGGTTTGCACAAGTCAGCAGTAGCAGTATTACACAACATTTGGGTTTAAATATGCTCTATAAGATCACGTATAGGTGTTCATCAAAATTGAATCACATCTTAGACTTAAGAAGAATATATATGATATAATCAATTATTTGTTTTGAATAAACGTGTGCATTATCTATTAGCAATGTGGCGCATTTAGAATTGCGTTTGTACACACCCGGTTCTTTCCAATATTAATTTTTGGCCGCGTTGCATGCAAGTTATGTATGCATGGCTGACTTTATTGCCAAAGCTTCAACTGTTTTCCCAAGCTACAATGCGAGCATCTTCTCACAGCAACTTAGTGTATCTTCCTGGAATTGAAGGGGTAAAGAGGAAAGATCGCTGTGAAACTGCCATTCATTATACTAAAGTAGATAGTGTATTTTATATAAGGAGAGAAGTCTAAAATTACCTACCTCAAAAATAATTATAATACAGATTGGGTCTTGCAAACGTCAGTCGCCCTCCGTGGTGTAATGGTTACCATGTCATACCCAAGGTCGCGGGTTCAAACCCGGCGGAGGACGATGGATTTTTTCGGGTGTAAAAATCCTTAGCATGGCTTCCTTCGGAAGGGAAGTAAAGCCGTTGGTCCCGTGTCTTAGATTTACGGCACGTAAAAGAACCTAAAGCCTGATAGAGAGGCCTCTGAGCAAAATTAAGCGATCTTTCACGCCCAATTTGGAATGGAACGCTGAGAACCACAGTATTTAAAGGGCGTCCATAAATAACACTCCATTTCCAATTTTTTTTCAAACGTCACTTCAATATTTGAGATAGGATAAAAGAAAACTGATGTTTTCCATTCACTTTACTTTCTTTACATTTTGTACAACAAATTATTGTTAGAAAGCTTTTTTTTTTTTTTTTTTTCCCTAGTTCATGCAAATCGAGAAAAACTTAGCAGAAATGGTCTTATTACTTTTTTCCTTGTAAGTAGAAGGGAAATGAGGGAGTACCATAGACTAAAGCAATAGCCAATGCTATATAAGTATTTTTGAAACTGAAATTAATAACAAGGCATATCTCAAAAAGCCGTCAACTCCACGAAAAAAATGTGTTTAACATAAATTGTTGTTTTAATGAGCTCTACATTTTTTGTTAAGTTTTTCTCTATCACGGTTTACCAGTTTTGCAAAATTCTGCAAAATTCTTCCAGAATAAAGATGTCTTCTTAAGCTCTTCCCAGAAAATACGAGATACACATTTTGTCATTTGTATATATTTAATATAGGATATTTTAATCAAAATCGTTAGAGCCATACTCAACTCAAATATTAATTTTGGTATTTAACGGACTTTTCGTTTTTGAGCTATGCTGCCCCCCCCCTACACACATGGACATTTTTGTAAAAATGCTTTTTTGGATTCAGGGGGTCTGAAAACATATATTTCCGGTGAAATATGGGTATCGAATTTTTGGGTGCAATACAATACCTTCTCTATACACAATGTACATAGCACATGTAGAGAAAGCAATTAAAAAGACATACTGGGCAGCAAGTTTCAGTTGGGGAGATTATGACCAAAGCTCAGAGAACTTGAAAGTTAAATCTATGTTAGAATAGGATCAGTTTTAAGAGTCCTTACAATAAGAAACATTTAAATTGCCATGTCCCTGGCTCATTGTACCTTAAGCGTAGCTGTGTTCAAAATGTATGAAAAGATTCACATTAACATCACTGCGAAATGTTTTGGATGTTCTATTGTACATAAATGTGTGTCTTTAAGGGCCGGGGAGGGGGGTATCTCTGCTTGGTTTTAACTTCAAACTGTGTTTTGCAACCTTCGCAAATTAGATCGATAGGAAATCAGATTCCTAGACAATTTTTGCCCATGACTTATTATTTAAAAATAAGTAAAACCCAAAATATAAGTGAATTATTTTGACTAGCTACATAAATAAAAACAAAAAAAAAAAAACAAAAAAAAACTCGCAATTCGTTAACTCTTATTCAGTAGCACAATTCTGACATTGAAGGCTAACTTTTTTTCATTTGTTCTTTTATTTTATTTTAAAAGAATTTGCAACGCTTGATATAATTTTTGGTGAGCTTTTCAACTCAGTTGTTTATTTTTACTGTCTCTGCTTAGCACCCTGTATCTATATAGGTAGAGAAGGTTAACCCAAAAATTCGATACCGATAATTCACGGGAAATGCACGTATCCATAAAATAAAAACACTTTTAGAAAAGCATTTTAAAAATATTTTGTGTCTGAACACTATATCTTAAAAACTAAGGTCGGTAAAATACCAATCCAAGAATGCGACACAGGGATATCTATGAACACCCCCACCCCAAACTAACCTTTACTTGGGAAAAAATCGATTTTTTTTATTTTCTCTAATGGCTCTAACGATTTTGATTAAAATACCGTATATTAAAGATATTTATATGAATAACCTGTATTTTGAATTTTCTGGGAATAGCTCTTCATTTTATATGAATGTTGCATAACGGGTGAAACGTAACAGATAGGCAAAAACTTCCTACACAAAATATCTAAACCCCGTAAAACATACAATATGTGTCGAATAGATTTTTTTCGTAGAATGGACCATTTCCGAGATATTCCTTATTAGTCTGTTTATAAATACTCAAACTTTTCTCCAGGTCATGCATAGATATGAATTCCAATTGCATAACAACCGGCTTTTAAAACATCGCTTTAGCCTAGTGTACCCTTATTTCTCTTCTGCTTACAATGAAGCAAGAAATAAAAACCTTTCAGCTAATGTTTATCTCGATTATCATCAAGTAGATGGAAGAATAAGCTTTTCAACACTAAATTGTTAGATGTAGAGAAAGTCATGTAAATGGAACACATCAGATTTTTTACATTTAATTTAGACTGGAGAGCTTTGACCTCGCATGAAGCATTGCGATATGAAAATGCACTTGGTATTTAAGCTGCTTATCTTAAATCATTTTTGAGTTGGTAAATGCTGAAGGTAAAACATATATTTTATGTTTGGGAAAATGGAAAAAGCTAACTCACTCCGCACATATTCCGAAAATTGTCTTGCGATCTTGTTTCATTTTGATTTAATGTCCAAAGATTACGGAAGCCGTGATCCTAGGCTACAAATCAAGCAGATATATTCCCCTTAGAAAATATACTGAATATGTATGTGGAAAAGTAGCCCAAAGTACTTACCAGCACCTTTAAATGATTAGAATTTTTATTCCCTCGTTCAGTGTTTTTTTATCCACGATCAGTTGCCGTAATACTCTAAAAGTCGCAATTTTTGGGCGAGTGCTTTTACATTGGCTTCACTACTTTCCATATCAGTCTCGGAGATAACGATAAAAATTCTTAGCCTCAGGAACGGGATCATGTATATGTTTGTTTTTCCTTGCAGTCTGCGTGCGAAAGTGAAATCGATGAAAACACCTGTTCTGGACGGTAGTCGAAGCCAGGCCCCAGGCATATCAACTGAAATATAGGTGAATAAAAATAGGAAGTAATGTTGGTGTGAAGGTTGTGAGAAACTAGGCCACCCGATAACCCTTATGCCATTGTCTGGCCTTTAATGGTATGGTGGGATGGAATTTTATTAAAGAGCATATACATGGTAACTCGGCTAGTTTAAACAATTTTAGGCCCAGAGTGAACTGCACTACGCCAGTTGTGATGCTAAATGTAAATGGCATACTCAGAAGTAATGGGCTTTCTTCTAAAACGTTAATGTGATAGTAGGATGAAATATGCAGCGAATTTCGAATTGGTTTTGTTTCAAACATATTTGAAACTACAAAATTACAAACTGAAAATTAAAGTATCCATCTTTGGAGAGTATCTCGATGACTACTGTAATTCTCAAGCCACGAAATATAGTTAATTGCTAGCAATATAAAATATATTGTTGGAGCATATTAAAGAGGGATTATTTCCTGGACGAACCATTTAGAATCAGAGAATTGGGAGTTCCATTTAATATGGCAAGTGTTTGGAGCGATTTAGATAGTCGAGCTGAAAAAGTGTAATTGAGTTCTGAGTTATTGTGATCTGAGTTGAAAAATCTGATGTGTACCATTCACATGACTTTCTTTATATCCCTGCAACAAATTATTCTTAAAAACTTATTCTTCTATTTACTTCATGCTAATAAAAAAAAATGAGCAGAAATAGTCTTATTACTTGCTTCCTTGTAAGTAGAAGCGAAATAAGGGACTACTATAGGTTAAAGTGATAGTCAAAAGCTGGTTGCTATGTCAATGAAGTTCCTTTGTTTATATGGATAGGAGTTCACAAGTTCCTGTATGAGAAAAGTGTACGTTTTTCATAGCAGAAACCAAAAATAAGGAATGACTCAAAAACGACGAACTCCACGAAAAAAATGTATATAACATAAATTGTGTGTTTTAATGTGTTCTACATTTTTTGTGTAGCAAGTTTTTGTCCATCTCTTACGGTTTAGCAGTTATTCAAAATTTAGTAAAATTCATCCAGAATAAAGTATTCTTCACAGGCTATTCCCAGAGAATTCAAGATAAACATTTTGTTTGTCAGGTAAATATCTTTAACATACGAAATTTTAATCAAAATCGTTAAGAGCCATTTTTGAGTAAATCAAAATTTGCGGAAAAATTTCTATGTAAAGGGTATTTGGGGGTGGGGGGGTTTTCTCAAAATCTTCGTGTCGCATCCCTGGAAGATACTACACTTAAATACCAGGTTTGGTAGTATTTTACCGACTTTTCGTTTTTGAGTTATCGTGTTCACAGACACACGGATACACACATACACGGACCTTTTTGTGAAAATGCTGTTTTGGATATTGGGGACTCTAAAACATATTTCCGGTGAAATCTCGGTATCGAATTTTTGGGTGGAGTGCAATACCTTCTCTAAACACTATGTACATAGTGCGTATAGAGAAAGTAAAAATGTGCATATTTTATAAAGTAAAAAAATCTGATATTACGTTCACCTGACTTTCTCGATCTATTCTGCAACAAACAATTTTACCTAAGCATATTTTTCTTTCTATTTCAAGCTAATCGAAATAAACATCAGCAGAAATGGTTTAATTACATATTTCTTGTAAGTGCAAAGGGGATAAAATAAACTAGGCTAAAGCTATTGTCAAACCTTTTAAAAGATGGTCGCTATATAATTATTTTGAAATTGTTCTTTTTGAATGACCATGATGAAAAAAGGAAAAAGAAATGGAGTTTTTATTTATAGATGCTCTTTAATCCTGTAGTTCTCAGCGTCCAACTCTATACTTGTAGCAAATCAAATCATTGACAAAATGAGAGTTCGAATCTGAGGGAGACTTACGCAAATAAGGTGTGTTTATTCCAGAGGTCTTCCCTTATCCTGAGAAGGGGAATACCGGGTAACTTTGAGCTCTGTGGGTACCGGGTTCATTTGTGTATTATTTCACCTATTTCATTCGTCCGATATGACTTACCAGGTTAAATGACATTAATCGTTAAATAAAAAAAAAAAAAAAAAAAAGTACACACACATTTTCCAGGACGCCCTGTCCCCGAATTGTTAGACCACTTGCCTCTCACTCAATCCCAGGAGACCGCATGTATGATTTGTGGCGGATAAAGTGCCGCAGGGGTGGATTTTCTCCGATTTCCCCTCCAATTCCACTGGGCTTCATCTTCATTCCACGTATCATCAGTGTAATCACCTGCGGTGCTATATGTGGTAAAAGCGGGCTTTAAACACGTCTTTCCTCATTTAGTTGGCTGTCTCAATGTCTGATGTAAAGGCTAATTTTGGGTGGAGGATTTTCCCGAAAAATCTTTGTGTGGTATCCGTGGATATTACTGGAGTTAAATACCAAGTTTTTCACTTAATCTACTTTTATTTATTTATCTATTTTAGTTATACTGTTCAGTTTTTACTAAAAGTGTGTTTCCGGTTAAATTTCTGTTTTGATTTTTGGGCTTGAGGCATTGTCTTCTGTATAGTTTTCTCCAAAACATGTTGGCCCTCAAACGGGACCATTTCCCCTACCAACAGACAATAACCATTAGCAAACAAAAGACGAACCTGTACTAGGGGAGAGGCAACGAAGTAAATTCTGTTTCTTGGAAACAAGTCAAGAATCGTGCTTCAGTGAAGGGACCAGTAAGTGGAAGACTTGGCAACAGCAGGGGTTGGTATCCAACCGCAAACTTTAAAGTCAGGACAGGCGATCTTTGGAAGAAGAGTGGGACACGGTCGTCATGTTCTGAAAAATACTGTACCTGCTATGCACATAGCGTAGAGAAAGTAAACATACGGCAAGTTTTACAGATCACGTTATTTTAGAAGATGAAATTACCCATTTGACCGTATTCTAGCAATGAAACAAGATTGCCCAGCCAGAAGCTGCTAGGCAGGTGAGGTGTTTCCCTTGAATTGCCGAAATGTCATTGTTTGCCGTGCTATGTCGAAGTAGAGAATGAGCTAAGGTGGAGTTTTCCGTACTCGTTTGTTAAGCCTCAGGTAGGAATGTAGAAAGCAGTTTTTACGCAACGCTGACTCCGATGAAGAAGAAAAAAATTGGCAAGTAGCATGTTGCAGTAGAGCACGCATTCAGTAAATGAAAAGTGTTGTGTTGGCGAGATGGTGCTGCTACGGGAGTGAAAGTGTTAACCAAGGACATTTACTGGAGCGCACAGTTTCTCGTGTCCATCCAATTTGTTGAAAACATCACGGCAATCATACCATTTAGTACGTGCAAGTCAGAGTCTATAATAAAATTCTATTTCCTATTACTTCCTCTGCACGCACTATGTACACAGTGTATAGAGAGAGTATTGTACTGCACCCAAAAATTCGATACAGAGATTTCACCGGAAATGCATGTTTTGGGACCTCCTAAATTAAAAAAAAAAATATAAACATTTAGAAAAATGTCCGTGTGTATCGTGTATGTATGGACAGTATAGCTCAAAAATAGCCTAGTATGTTAAACACCAAACTTGATATCCAAGTTCAGTATTTCACAAGGATGAGACGCGAAGATTTTCAAGTAAATCATCCACCCCAATTACCTTTTACAAGGAAACAATTTAGATTTTTTTCCTCAAAAATGTCTATAAAGACTTTGATTAAAATCGCTTATATTTAGGATATTTAAATAGCAAAAAAAGGTGTATCTTGCATTTTCTGGCAACAGCCTCTCAAGACCTCTTTTTTTCTGAATAAATTTAACTTTGCATAACGGTAAACCGAGAGAGAGAGAGAGAGAGAGAGAGAGAGAGAGAGAAACTCATTGCACAAAACGTGTAGATCTCGTTAAAACACACAATTTATTTCATAAACAATTTGTTTTTCTTGGAGTTTGATAGTTTTCGAGATGTTCCTTGTTATTGGTTTCAGTTTTAAAATACTTTTAACTTTTCTCATACGGGAACTTGTCAACTCCTGACCACGCAAAGAAACTGATTTCAATCCCATAGCAACCACATTTTGAAACATTTGACTGTCGGTTTAGCCAAGATTTCCCTTCTACTTATAAGAAACAAAGTAAAAAAAAAATTAGAAAAAGGTGTGTGACTATATAACAGCATAACTCGGAAATGAAAAGTCGTTGAATACCAAACTTGGTAGGTATTAAGTATCTCCCAAGGATGCGACACGAAGATTTCAAAGAAAATCCTCTCACCCAAAACTATCCTTTATATGGAAACATTTTTGAATATTTTTATTTTCTCAAATGGATGTAACTAATTTGTTTAAAACGCCGTACATTACATATTTTACAATACAAATAAAATGTATTTCTCGAATTTCCTCGGAATAGCCTCTGAAATCATCTTCGTTCGGAATGATTTTTGTGTAACTGGTAAACCGTAAGAGAAAGCTAAAAATTTACTGCACAAAATGGTAGATCTCGTCAAAAGACGATTTATGTCCTTTACATTCTTGCTCTGGAGCTAACCCTTTCCGAGATATTCCTTGTTACTGCTTTCAATTCTAAAATACTTTTTGAAGTTATGATGTTGCCCTGTTTCTTTTGTTTTACTTCTGGCCAAGTAAAGAAGCGAATTTCAATGACAATCGCATAACGACAGCTTTAAAAATAGTTGGATATCGCTTTAGCTTAGTGCATTCCCTTAGTTCCCTTCTATATAAGCAACTAACTAATAAGACCAAACTACTAATGCTCATCTCAATTAGCATGGTGTAGAAAGAGGAATAATCTTTTATGAGAAGTTCGGTACTAGAGCAGCTAGCGAACGCCGTGTGAGTAACGCATCAGATGTTTTTCACTTAGAATTCTGCTAGCGTAATGCAGGTAACAAACTTAAGTCGATGTTACATAGATTTTACCGGCTGGCCCCGTTGCTTAGTTATCATTCATTTAAATACATGTTAATAGTTTTTAAGCTTGTGGATTGAAAACATTTGTTAATGACAATGTAGGGAGTCGAGGTATGTGCAAGAATAAATGAATTTTATTTCCGGACTGTAGACGAAAAGGAAAGCTCTGAAGAGTAAAAGTGAAACCAATCGCCTTTAAGATTTTTGTTGCGTATTTGGTGAAAATTAAATCCCTTTTCCCTTTCCACTTGGATTTGGTCCATAAAGATGAAATTGTGTAGAACATTTGCAATAGTCATGGACCATGTGCTAAGAACGTTTGAATTAATAACGTTTTTTCTTCCTTTTCAGGTAAGTGTGGTTTATCGGAAAAGTGCCTGCCTTATTTCTGGAAAGGTAAGCAACGGACTTACTCCAGGGTAAAACGTTAAACATATTATATGTTAAACATGTACTAAGCGTGGTAAATAGCTAAATTGAGAGGGAAACTCAATAGTTTTCATTTTTGCACATAAATAATTGCAAGTAGAATGTTTTTGCCTATCAACATTACTATTAAATGTAGAATACGTATTTTGATTCTTAATCTTGAACGAATCCACGGTAATAAATTCTTAAGACCTGAATTGCATGTGGGATTTGTGGTGGACAAAGCGGCATGTCAGATTTTTTCGGTTCTCCATTTTCCCCGCTATCCATTCCACCACCTGCTCCATAATTACTTTTCCTTTCTATTCGTTTCACCATACTTTTCCTTTCTATTTGTTTCACCATCATTTCTTTTCGTTTACTTCATTTTCATCCAGATATCGGGCTGATAACCGATCGTGGCGACTCTCTGATCTTGAGTCAGTCTGCTCTTTTACAGAACATAATGACCCTGCCCCACTCTTCTTAAAGTTTGCTGTTGGAAACCAACCCTCGCTGTTTCCAAGTCTTACACTTACTGGTGCCTTAACTGAGGCGCGATTCTCGACTTGCTAGCAGTGTCTCCAGGAAACAAATTTTATTATGTTGTCTCTCGCCCCTGGTACAGGTTCGCCAGTTGTTTGCTAAGGTTATTCCCCAGTGGTAGGGGGGAGCCATCATGTTTTGGAGAAAACTATTTAGTTTTCATCATATTTATATCGTTTTCTCCAAAACATGATGGTCCTCAAATGGGAATGTTCTCCCCTACCACTGGGCAATAATTAGCAAACAAAAGCTGTACAAGGGGTGAGAGGCCACGCAGTAAAATAATTTTCCTGTAGACTAGAAGACTCTGCTTGCAAGTCGAGATTCGCGCCTAAGTTAAGGGACCAGTAAGTGGAAAACTGCCAGGGTTAGTTTCCAAACGCAAACACAAGCTTTTCAAAGCTGCTGAATTCTCGCCTATGAAAATAACCAATTAATACATATTGCCGACCTGGCAGATCGATAAGTAGGGACTGCATTTGGTGTTACGTAAATTCTGAACTTCGCAGATAAATACAGGTACAGTGCACATTTATTTACCTTTAGACGCAACCGGTCATATGCTGACGACACTGAGTATACCGAACCTTCCTCACTGGCAGGATATCAATCCCCGTAGCGCTGTTAACTTGCAATCCCTCAAACCATATCCTGTTTGCTTTCTCTGCTCATAAGGAATGTTGTGTTTCGATTTTTGACTTGTTACATAGTATGTACCGATCAATAGTGAATTAGCAGTTCAAACTTTTATTGACAAATCCTTAAAACACTCAAATTTAGAAAGCTGAACTTTTAGAAATTGTGCACTGCTTCAGAGATAAAGGTGGTATGCTGATAAATATTTTCGGTTTGAAATATTTGTCCATGAGAGGTTAAATTATCTGATGAAACTCATAACCTCGAATAAAATGTATTAACACTATAAATTAATAAAGCTTAGCATTAGCCATAGATAGTTATAGTTTGTTTAAACTACGAGTAAAATCATCATCATGTCAGCTGGCATGAGCATACCAAATGAATGAACAATTGAGTGTGTTGCAGTATTCTAATCAATTCTACCAAAATTAGAAATGAGAAAATAACCTCAATAATAAGATGCAGAGCGGGATCTCCCCCCCCCTCATTTGCTAAGATTAATACCGGGTTGGATATTTAATACCATGACCCAAGATGCTCTTGAAGTTTAAAACAATAAAAATGGAAGTAGATGATAATGGCGATTGTGCTGCCAATCTTTCCATAGATAAAATCAACTAGACTGGACGACACCCTAATGTCATCTTGCTGCGAAACAAAGTAGTATGGTATAGGAATGATACCTAGAAGGCTAACTCCACCACATCTATCGACGAGGTATTTCGATAAACAGATCCGTCTCGACCAGTAAAATAAAGGATTAAAATATATTGAGATAAACTAAAAGCAGAAGAGAATTGTTTTCAGGAACATACTTTGGAAATTAAGACTATTTGAATTTGCTTTGATTAAAATTTTAATTTACAAAATTTAAGGAGTATTCTGGTTTTTCGTAATGGATTCTGAAGTTGATGTTCAGGTAGCAGGATTTCGCAATTACTACAGATTTAGTGAGAAAGTGGATAACGTAGCCATAAATCACGTAGCCACTACTATAACGATTCTGTAACAGCTGACATTTTATCCAATAAAGCAGTATGCTTGCAAAAATACTGTCAAGTGATGATATTTGGGCATAGCATTTACACCCTCTTCCGCGTAAATGTTCCATGTTCTGTGAAGCCTTCATATGCTACAAGAACCAGCTGAACAAGAGTGAAAAAATTGCGTCATGTTCACATGACGTTTTCTATCTAATCTGCAACAAACTATTCCTTACAAAGCTATACTTCATACTAACGCCAAGCCATATCACAAGTGGTGTAGACATAGCACGTCTGCTCCAATGTTGTCAACTCTGTGATACCTAAAGTTCCCAAAATATCCCAAATTTGAAATAAAATGGAAATAAATGAATAATCAAATGTCTCTTAAAATTTATTAATATTATTGGTATTATATTTAAACCAAAACGATAATGATAATCAGATACCATCTAAAAATAAAGTAGTTTCTTAAAACTTACATTTACATTAAGCCCTCTTCCTCGCGCCCATATTCCTCCATTGTTGACGTCTGACGAGGTCCGGCTGCTCCATTGTCAGGAACAGACTGGTGTAACTTACCATTGTATGTACCTATCAACTTGAACACGAGTCAGATGGTTCATATGAATGACAACGCTTTCCCCTGCGCTTTCGCCCACTTCTTAATGTAAGGATCGAGTTCAGAGTACATATCTATATTCTAGGATGCCCAACCTCTGCTCTTATGGGGTAATTGCGTCATCCAGTCGTGTCACCCCGCCTCTTTCGTTTTGTGCATGGCCAGGTAGGAACCATTTCCTCTTTAGTCATTTAGTGGCGTTGAACTGGGTTCGTTTGCGCCATCTCGATACGATGGCAGGTTTCAAGCGAACCAAACATATCGTATTCCAGAAAGAATAGGAGGAAGAATATTTTTTGTTAAATGTGAAATGTCTTATTTGTAAGCATCGCTTATCTTTGGATTCCAATGTAATATTAAACGGCACTTTGAGAAATACCATCATACTGATTATGACAAACCTTACTATCAGGTGTGCAATCGGTATGAGCACTTGAATTTGAATTAATTTTCCCTGCAATGACGCTCCCCACGATCTTCAAATGGAACTAGTTGCTTTGCAAAATTCAACTGCCATTAAATATTCTCAGAAAAATATATTGGGTTTATTTAAATCTGTTAATAAATGAAAAATGTCCCAAACTGCGAAATTTTGCTGGAAAGCATTTATCAATAATCGGTTATATATATATATATATAATGTGTGTGAACAAATGTTCTGGAAAATGAATCAGTTGCTTTGCAAAATTCCACTGTCATTAAATATTCTCAGAAAAAAAATATTGGGGTTATTTAAATCTGTTAACAAATGGAAACATTTCCCAAACTGCTAAATTTTACTGGAAAGCATATATATATATATATATATATATAAGTTGTGTGTGAACAAATGTATTCGAAAATGAATCAAATAAAAAGCAAATATCTAGTAGGGTAGGGCAGGGTCACTTGATCTGCCTTTTAAGTCTCTGTTGTATATCCCTATCGGCAGACATTGATGAACTGGTTACAAGTAAACGGTGCCAACCATTCACTAACAAGAATGACGTTCAAGAAGGTTGGTTGTTTTTTGTACCATCCCATATAACATTGATGTTGCTGAAGCCCCCGCCACTGATAGAAAGCGACATCATAGAGAGCCTGCCGCTACCAAAACAAATGGGTGGATGTAAATCTGCCCTCCCTTCCGCTGTAGATTGGGACCACTGTATATTCACCCTATTACGCAGTTTTGATTTATTAAGCTCATTTGACTGAAAACCCTTTCCATTTCTGCATTTGAATGAGGGAGACAACATTTAAATTGCGAGACACCATAACTCTTGAAAAGAGTCCATCCTTGTGGCATCCCTATAAGCACCTAATTCAGACAAAAAATCCATTGCATTACTAGTTTTGCACCATTTTGTGAAACTGATATTCCGCCACTTTCTCCGAATTCGTCTCTACATTATTTCAAAAATTATTATAGCAATACTGAGTATAGAATAAGTGCATTAATTTAAGAGTATGTAATTTTATTGAAGAATCTTAAAAATTTCCTCTAATATCTGTGGCGTTTGGACAGCATAACCGGCTTCTTCTACTAAGGCAGTAGTGATATAAAAGAAACACTCAATAATTTGGTGAAGCCCTGATATCTCCAGGGCTTCAACAAACTATAAAGGATTGTTTCTTTTATATCACTTCTGTCTTAGTTTAAAAGGCCAGTTTTGGGTTTATGTTCTGTCCAAACGCCACAGATATATCCAAGCAGACCCCCAAAACATCGCTGATCCCAAACATGAATTTTTGTCGCTGTTGTGCTCCTCAAAAACCTCAGATTGAGCTACTTTCCCCCCAAATAGGCAACACTGTCTGCTCTCTATGCCCCTCCAGGTGTCAGTTGTGTTTGCACATCCTCTTTCCGGGTTTCTCCAGATAGGGGTCAAGTCTAGGAATAGCAACTAGCGATGCAGCCAAAACGTCAGATGGAAATATGCGAGTCAAACCACAATGTCCCCCGAAAGTACGAACTTTGACGTGATAGGCACAGCGTACAATTTTTTATTCTGATTGACCAAGAAACTGGTTCGGAACCGGAATGAAATATGGAAAGTATTGCGGGTTGTAACTGTCTGTGCCATAAGCAAAGCGTCCAAACTTGTAGAGGAAGGTTGGGTACAGGTTTTATTTTAGAAATACCTGTAGATTCTCTCGCGCGACTGGAAGTTGAACGACCTTACCCATCCTCGTGCTCAGTGTATCTGGCACCAAATCAACTGATCAGGGATTGTTGCTAATTTGATCACCCATCACAGTAACAAGCTGTGTCTTCCGCGCAAGTTTTCCTTGTGTCATAAAATATTATCGATATAAATTATAGAAAACCAGCAAAAATGAAAACATTCCCAAATATCTAAAGAATTGTAAGTAACAGCTAGCCATTAAAAGAATCATAGAAGGCGGTTGGGGTCCATAGCAAATTATTGAAATTACATTCTTACGGTAATTATTACTTTCTGCACGTACTATGTGCATAGTGTAAGAGAATGTATTGTATTGCACCCGAAAATTCTATACAGAGATTCCACCGGAAATGTATGTTTTGAGACCCCCTGAAACAAAAACATTTTCAGAAAAATATCCGTGTGGGTAGCATAGCTCAGAAACTAAAAGTCCGTTAAATTTCAAACTTGGTATTTAAGTTAAGTATGTAACAAGGATGCGACACGAAGATTTTCAAGAAAAACTCTCTATCCCCACTACCTTTTACATGGAAACATTTTCGAAAAAGTTTGATTTCTCAAAAATGGCTAACGATTTTGGTTAAAATATCGTATATTAAAGATATTTACATGAAAAATAAAATGTATATCAGGGAATAACCACTGAAGACATTTTTATTCTGTATGAATTTTGCATAACTGGTAAACCATAAGAAATAGACAAAAACTTACTGTACAAAAAATGTTCGTAAAAGCATATAATTTGTCAAACTTATTCTCATAGAGTTGACCATTTTCGAGGTATTCCTTGTTATTGACTTCAGTTTTAAACTACTTGAACTTTTTCCATAAGGGAACTATAACTCCTGGCCACGCAAAGAAACAGATTTCAGTCCCATAGCAACCACATTTTAAAACATTTGACTGTCGGTTTAGCCTAGTTTACTTTATTTCCCTTTTACTTAAAATGAACTAAATAATAAGACCGTTTCTGCTAATGTTTATCTGGTTATCTCGATTAGCATGAAGCAGATTACAATAAGATTGTGCCCTCCTGGGTGGTGGGGTGGTATCGTGTCTGCTTCACATTCAACAGGTCGTGAGTTCGAATCTCGCTTAGGGTGAGTTACCCGGATAAGGGTTTTTTTCGGGGTCTTCCCTTATCCAAAGAAGACGAATGACTAGTAACTTTAAGCCCCCTGGACCCCGAGACCATTTGAGCATCATTTCACCAATTTCATTCATCGACCAAGTTATGACCAAGTTAAAGGACGTTAAGAGCGTACTAGTATCTCAAGATATATACCGAGCGGGATGGCTCAAGCGGTAATGTCTGAGATCCTCATTCGGGAGATCCTGGCTTCAAATCCCACGGGCTCACCAATTTGCTTGAGTTTTTGTTTTTTCGTGGTTTCCCTCATTCGTCAAGATTAATAACAGGTTATATATATAATACCCAACCACAGTGGGATTAAGGTGCTGAACCTCCGTCTAGCTGCTCCGTAATGTTATTGTGATTTATGCTGCAAAAGATAAGTCATGTTTGCCGAATTTTGTGGTAGCCTGAATACACTGTGATATTTTTACTTTCTCTAGACCGTATGTACAATGTATTTAGTGGATAGAAAATGTATTGCATTCCACCCAAAAAGTCTATTATTATACCGGAAGAAAGCATTTTAGAAGAAGGTCCACGTGTGTGTCTGTGGACAGCATAGCTCAGAAACGAAAAGACCATTAACAACCAAACTGCGCTTTAGACGGAATATTTTTTGAAAATTTTGTTTTTCTAAAAAAAAGAACAAAAAAAAACTCTTAACGATGATTTGAATTAAAATATTTATAAAAGACGTCAAAAATAAACTGTATATTTTGAATTTTCTGGGAATGGCCTCTGAAGAGTACTTTATTCTGGTTGAGTTTTGCAGAATTTTGCATAACGGTTATAAACGCTAAGAGATAGACAAAAACTTACAACACAAAAATGTAGATCTCATTAAAATACAATTTATGCCGTATACATTTTTGTTATAGAGTTGACGGTTTCCAAAATATTCCTTGTTATTGATTTCAATTTTTAAATACTTATAATTTTCTCAGACAGGTAGTGTCCGTTTTTGTTTCTACTACTCCTGGCCAAGCAAAGAAGCCAATTTCAATGACAATCGCATGATAGCTTTTAAAACATTTGACTATCGCTTTAGCACAGCGCATTCCTTTAGTTCCCTTCTGCTTAGCTTATAAGGAACTAAGTAATAAGTACAATCTGCTAATGCTTATCTCGATTAGCATAGTGTAGAAAGAAGAGTAATCTTTTGTAAGAAGTGTGTTTGTAGAACAGTTAGAGAAAGTCATGTGAGTGTAACAAGATTTTTTTAGGTATATTTAATGCAATACTCCTTGGATATCGTGCCGTGTATACATCGCATTTCTCTTAGTGACTTTTCTGGCACATATTTTTAATAAGGTTATCGATAATGGCCACCAGTGATGACGCACAGTCTCAGAAGACTTAACAAGTGATGTCGCTTATCTATTACGAAGTTGGCTCTTAATGCAGTTCATTTTGAAAAAGCTTTCTCGCAAATGTATGTAGATCCCAAGATTGCTATTACATATATTGCCAACATATAACCGTAGTTTTTCAGAGGGAAGTGATTCAAAGCTTCCGCATTCTATGTTAATATTTAGCTGTTATAGAATTTTGTAATTCAATCAGTCCGATTTGGACTCTAAGTAGGGCCTCACTGCAAAGGACATTCAAAGGGGTGTTAAATAGGGGAATTTTCCCCCTACGTGGAGGTAGTGGTATTCGGAGTCCACAGTTCTAAATCGCACGGGTTACTGTTGACTCTGCCTGGTCTAAACAATAAAGAAACTGAAAATAGAGGGTAATTGCGGTTGCGCTGCTATCTATCCACAGATACTGAAAGCAGCCAGACTGAACAGCATCCTTAAGCCATGCTTGTCGTGAAGCAAAGTGGTATGTTATAAGAGGGATGATACCTCAAAGGCTGGCTGTACTCTGCCAGCTGACTACGGATGGTGAAAGCAGCTAGACTGGATGACATCCTAGCACCAACTACTTGGCGCGATGCGAAAGTGGTATGACACGGGGATGAGACCTAGAAGGCTCCTCTCACACCGATCGAGTATCTCGCCAAATAGATCCGTCGTAATATGTCCAGTTGAAGTGACACAAAATAAATATAATAAAACAATAAATACTTTGAAAATTGTATTGGGGTACATATGTCGGCGCCGTGGCCGAGGAGTGGTTAAGATCGTTCGTTTCTTACCAAGGCGACCTGGATTCGATCCCAGGGGACCCCATGTGAGATTTGTGTTGGACAGAGCGGCATCAGGGGCGGGTTTTCTCTGGGTTCTCCCGTCATTCATTTCCACCATCTGGTCCATAATCGTTTCATATCTTCCTCACCATCACACCAGGCATCTGCCTACTATGTCTGAATCAAAGTCTGTTCAAAAAGTATCTGACCCCAGATTTGTAAGTACTGGAGGGTGCAAGTACTACATTCGAGGAGGGTCAATAGCGAAAGAAGAAGTAGGTATGTGCATTGTCCAACATTTTTGACCAGAACAAAAATTCCGTAGAGCTCGAGTTTCTGGAAGCTTTGGCGAAAGGGTGTGCAATATCCTCCGTTGAGCCTAGTAGGATGTGATGTCAGAACTAGCAAAGTTATGACGCAGGAAACAACCTGGTAACTGTCGAACGTCTTTTCGTGCTTGGTTCGAGGCTTTATACCCTTAACTTTCAACATGAGAGGTGCGATTATCCGCATACAGCAAAATGTTCTACACATTGATCAATAGAACATAAGATTTGGAATAATTTTTGCTTAGCCCGCCTGGGTAGTGTGATGGTAGCCTCAAATTCACTAGGTCGCGAGTTCGAATCTCGCTTATGATAAGTTATCCGGATAAGGTCTTTTCCTGGGTTTTCGCTAATCCTAAGTAGACGAATGTCGAGTAACTTTAACCTCCATGGACCGCGAGATCATTTGAGCATAATTTCATCAATTTTATTCACCATCCGATATGACCAACCTGGTTAAAGGGCGTTCGTTTCGTAGTCGGCCTACCCTCCCCGTATTTTAGGACTGATTACCCCTCCCCCAGGACTTACAAGTGGATGACTAAAGTTCAGAAACCTGTCAGGCATCTGACAGCGCGAAACCACAGAATGGAGAATCTGGAACGAGATTTCGATGAGGCATGAGTGTGAGGAAGTGGATGATAGGAAAGGTTATAATGGTGGAATGAGTGGAAAAATCCCACCCAGACGCCGATTCGTCCACCATAAATCCTTCATGTGGGCGCTTGGGATCGAACCTTCGGAAGCGAGCGGTCTAACCACTCGGACCACGAAGGACATTAAGCTACAAAAAAAAAAAGTTTGTAGTTCGCTTATCAAGCAAGTTGCCTCCCTTCCTTGGTACAAACCGTCTTTTATATTTCACGGTACGCGGATATTCCCAGTATTGCTTACGTTATAGTTCATATTTGCTCTCCGTTTTTATGTACCATTTCTTTCTCGTTCTGATAATTGAGTTGTGACCCGCCGAAGGAAGGGGGTAACAAGTACAAGACGCCCAATGGGCTGTAACAAAAGTGACGAACTGCAGTGGTTTGCATTCCGCAGTTGAATGAAATGGCCTCGCATCATGTTAGCACGTATTAGCATCCAAAAACAAGCAACGCTGGGTGTTTCAGCTAGTCCGTAACAAAAGTTCATAATTTTTTTGTTTGTTTCATTTGTGTGGTCCCTTCTAACTTCTATGGTCATATCGGGGGTTTTGACTTGTGAAAATTCATTGTAGGTTATTGCCATTAGGTTAATCATTGTATAATCATTAAACACACTCGCATGCTTCCACACTGCAGGGAATAGGGAATAGTTCTGATAAAAGAAAAATTCCCCGCTCAAGCCGAGGTAAAGTTTCTTTATTTGAAATCATGCCTAGACTAAGAACGTAACGTGGATAAAACAATACTTTTTATCAATACTAACAATGTGTGTAAAATTGTCATAGAAAAAATCGCGTTAATTTTCACAACAGGTCTTTTGAACCACAATTTATTGCTGCTCTTCACCATATCATTTCAAAACTATTTGTGATATTTTGCTTCTTTGTATGCATAGAGGTGCATGTGACGAGTCTTCGATTTCCGAAAATGATGTTTAAAATAATGTATGAACCCTTCAGCGGAAATTCGTACATGAAGTTGAATATATATGCATTAAGATAAGATTAAAAGCGCCAAAACTTACTCCTTTTTTAATTTTGGTGTATTTTTTAGTTTGTAATATCTTCAAGTTGCTAAACTGTCAGCGGTTTTAGCAATATTTTAGAGAAAACTTCGTTCTGCAAATTTGTACCCATGCTGAATATAGCAGCTTCTACTCTTATAAGCCACGGGTTTGTGTCTTCAAATGAATAAGTTTGTTTCTAAGCTTTTACTTCAAGCAGCATTTTCTCGAATTTAGCGGTTCTAATATAAATACATTTTCTCAAATTAAGGATAGCTCAATTAACTTTTGAGGGTAATAAAACAATAGTTTTGTGCTTTCATGAAACTACATTGGTATTAATAAGATAGTTACTTCTTAAAAATTAAATTGCTCTTAAATTTTAAAAAAATGACAAAAAGGTTTCCTTAATAAAAGCAATGGTATGATGTTAGTTGTCAACTGTATGTGTTGTATAAACTTTTCACCACCATATGTTGAATAGTTTCTGAGATAAAGATTCAGGAGTTAGCAGATTTAGCTTTCGGTCTCTTAAATTTATCTGTTGTGTCAAAAACGGGTAGCATGCTTAAGCTGCAGTACTGCAAACTGTTATTTACAACAACAATTAAACTCGGAACTGGCAGTCGCTTTATTGTTGCTCCAAAATTTAGAAAAGGTTCAAAAGTCATACCGCTCAAATGTAGTGGTAAAAGTTTCCATTCTTTCCTGACCATACAAATTTATGAGGGTGGTTTTGACTGCAGATCCCATCCAAGTGCAACAAAGGCCTGTCTACATTTATAGCTTGAAACAAAGAAGCTGCCTATCTGGGGGGTTTGTTGAAAGCTTGCGTTTATAGGCTCTTACATAGAAGCGGCATATTGCTTGCAGCTTTTCTAAATTTTCGGAGAAAGTATTTAATGCACCTGCTCATAAATATGCGATACTTTTATTGCGCGTAATTGATATTCGGCTTTTGGAAGCCATTGCAAATTGTGTAGTGGTATTTATGTAGTAAATATGTATAGCAAAACATTTGCACGTTGCACACATAGTTCATGTTCGCTTGATTTTAGAAGCCACTGTAACGATTCACTTTTATTTTTCTTGACTTCCTTGATACTATGCGCCCACCTTGGAGCGCAAGTTTTAATCCTTTATTGCATGAGGCTGCAATTATGTAACATGATTAATCAAAGCTTTTACAAATTTTAGTGGAATTTTTTCTTATTTCACTAAACTTGCACAATAAAATTAGGCTAGTTTTGTATTGTAAAATGATATTTTTGCAATAAAACAGTGTTTGTTTTTTTTTTTTTTTTTTGTAGTAAAAAGGGGCAAAATCCATGTAACTGCAGTTCAACGTAACCGCGCCAGCATCAAAGCGTGCCATCACACCGGTTATTTTACTTGGCCCTCCCTCCCATCCTTTACCACAGGCACATTTAACTACGTCGCTGGACTCGGAACTCAGACATTCGGCTTTGAATGGATGGCAAGTCCACTTCGTATCGCTTTAACGATCACGGCTATTCAAGTCGCTTTAGTTGTGATGCAGGTGGAAGGGCGATATATATAGCGATTTGCGAATTAGAGGTAGAACGGCATATGTAGCAAACTAATATATTCATTAAAGGATTAAGGGGCAGCGAGGGCCGGGTGGAAAAGGAGAGCCTCCCCCTTCCTTCCATTGGTCCATTTATACCACATCTTTAACTGCATGATCCTATCGGCATTTCTCTGAGGAGCATATTGCCCATCATGCACTGTTTGTTGGCATTAAGTTTTATTTGTTTCGTTAGATCTCGCACTCCCATTCATACTTTCAGACTCTGGGACGGACAGGGAATAATCCGGGCTAGAGAAAGATTTCCCACCCCAGCCGGGAATCGAACCCGAGACACCTCACGCAGCAGGCAGGAGCTTTACCTACTGAGCTACGGAGTCAACCTAAAGAAAGTATCTGTTTTGAAGCCCTTAGCTATTATGGTAAAATATGCTATCTAATTTACCGCGAAACTAGCTGAATTTAAACGAAACTCGACTCACGTGCATGTGTGTGAACTCTGGGATCTAGACAAAATGAAATCTTAGTATTGAATCCACTAAATATCAGGGTTGTATAGCGTAACTTCAAGCGTGTTTTTGCTGCGTCTTCTCTTTACACTCGTATTGTTGAGTACAGTAAAGCTTTGCTCAAGAAATGCTTGTTAAACTAGTTGAAAACAGAATTAAGAGATTCGCAATTTCAGAATGAAGGCGTTTCACATATAGGTTTCTCCAAAACATGATGGCCCTCAAACGGAACCGCTCCCCCCTTCCATTGGGCAATAACTATTAGCAAACAAGACACCCTGTATTAGGGGCGAGAGGCAACGTAGTAAAATCTGATTCCTGGAGACTGCTTGCAGGTCGAGAATCGCGCCTCAGTTAAGGGACCAGTAATGGAAGATTTGGCAACAGCGTGGTTTGGTTTCCAGCCGCACACACCTTAATTTAAAGTTTGGAAGAAGAGTGAGTCAGAGTCATCGTGTACTGAAAAATATTGTCATTTCTTTCTACGAAACTACAAAATCTGGTTTTGTAATCGACCCTATTGTGCGCTCGCAGCCCGAAGAAGTAAACACCGATAAATAGGATGTTCATGACTTGACCATTCCCTTTTACTGCGAGAAGTAACCAAAGAAACTGAAAGTGATTGAGTGGAGGTTTCGAGGGACCTCCACAGTCGGTCTGTTGGTTCAGCTTTACGTGCTGGCCTTCTAATCCCAAGGTCACGGGTTCAAACTTTGCCCAGACCGATAGAATCTTAAGTGTGATTTTCAAACTGATAAAATGATATGTTCATTATAGAACTTCTAATGTTACTTTTGAATATTCGTTTTTACTTTCTATACACGTACTATGCACATAGTAGAGAAAGAGAAGGAATTGTATTCTCAAAAATTGACATCGTTCAAAAAGAGCTCTTTTAGTAAGAGGTCCACGTACATGTGTGTGTGTCAATTCGGTTAAATACCAAACTTGATATTTAAGTTCAGCATCTGCCAAGGATGCCACACAAATATTTTCAAGAAAATCCCTCATCCCGAACTACCCTTTACGTGGAAACATTTTCGATTTTTTTTTTCAAAATGGCCAACGATTTTCATTAAATATCCTATGTTACAAGTAATTAAATAATAAAATATGTCTTGAATTTTCTGGAAATATTCTCTTGAAGTGCTCTTCATTCTGAATGACTTTTGCATAACTGGTAAACTGTAAGAGATAAACAAAAAGTTACTGCACAAAAAAATGTAGATCTCGTTAAAACACACAATTTTCGTATACATACATTTTTCTTGTGTTAACTAACTTTTCTCACAGGGGAAGTCCTCATTGGTTTCATCTCTCTTGTTTTATTCCTGGCCATGGATAACCAAATCACATGTCAATCGCATAGTGACAGGTTTTAAAAGATTTGACTATCGCTTCAGCCTTGCATTTTCTTATTTCCCTTCTACGAGGGCCATCCAGAAAGTGATAGACGATTTGGCATAACTAAATAATAACAGAAGTTATCAACACAAAACTTTATTTACATAGTAGCAGTACCTTATTATTTTTTAACGTAATCGTCATTGCTATCAAGGTATTTATTGCCACGTGGTAGATGCCGTACTCTTTCACCGCTAAAGATCTGAGCCAAGATGTCACTGCCACTTCGCGGTCTTCATGGCTGGGAAATCTTTTATATTAAAAAATCATTTACGTGCCCAAAGTGAAACACCGATGGTTCTTAATTCTTTTATTAACATTTGCTTTCAACTCCATAACGATTGATGAATTTATACTCTGGTCTTTTTCGCACACACTGGTTTATCCTTCATTACTCGTAGAATATGTGCCATTTCCTCACTGAAGACTTGTTCATTGCATTATCACCACACATTTGCGTTGTTTACATGTAAAATTCGATTGGCCGAAGATTTTGTGCATTCAAAGAAACAAATAAGTTCTTTGGCGGTAGAAAACCATAACATCGGCATTGAAAAACTGTTACCAGATGACCATAAATTTCTTGAAAATGGAGATAGCGTTGAGAAATAGAGCAAGGTACTCTTTTGTAAATAAAGTTTTCTATTGGTAACCTTCGTTATTATTTAGTAATGCCAAATCGTCTGTCATGTTCTGGATGGCCCTCGTACTTATAAGGAACTAAATAGTAAACCATTTCTGGTAGCGTTTTTTTCGTCTTTTGTATGACTAGTTTGTTTGCAGAAGAGGTAGAGAAAGTCGTGTGAATGGAATACATCAGATTTTTGTTTGTTGTACTCTGTTAATTAAACCCATAATTATGGGAAAACTATTAAGTGAATTAAAAACGCACACAAATAGGTGCCGCAGTTCGATTCTTAGTTGCCTATCGTCATTGAAGTGTACACGAATGTAGCAACCATTTTCACTGCCGTGTTAGAGAGAAGAACCAAGGCCCCGAGAGGTGCAGGTGCCTACGCGCGTTGTCAGCGGAGCCGGGTGGTCATCGGCCTCCCCTTTTCACTGTTTTTTGTTTCCTACGAGGGGTCGTTGCCCTGACAATGCTGGGCAGTTCGCCCGCAGCCGGACGTAAGCGCCTTAAGATGCGCAGTTGGCGAGCATGTTCTCACCGAACATGAGTAATTCGTCAGCTTGATCAGTTAATGCAGAGTTTAACGCATTTAAAAGGATGTGCTTAAGAATTAGAAATCACTTCGTTTCTGTGTTTCTCTACAGCTTCGAGGAGCTGATTTCTTTTAGGCTGAATAAAGGGGAAAGTAATGCGCTGTGCTTCCACGAACAAAGCTGTTTTCGGGATTCTGGGATTTGAATTAAAACTTGGATGCAGGCTATAAGCTTTTAGCAAATTTGATGATCACCTTCATGTCCTTTAAGGAACATAATAGTAACATTTAAAATTTTTGTATTTTTGTACACATTTTTCTGAAAATTTGACTGAGATTGCATTTGTGTTATGTTAATATGAATACCAAATTTCATTCAAATTTTGTAAATATATTGCATAAACGAAATCTTTCTTTAAAATTTGAAGAAAGAAATTGGTTGGCATTTTTACTTTCTCTACATGTACTATGTATATAGGGTATAGATAAGGTATTGTATTACACCCAACATTTCATTACTGAGATTTAACCGGAAATATATGTTTTGGGACCCCGTGAATAAAAAAAAAAAAGAGGGTATTTTAGAAAAAGGTCCATATGCCGGTGTGTCTGGACAGTATAGAACGAAAAGACAGTTAAATATCAAACTTGGTATTTAAGTTTGGTATCTTCCAAGGATTCGACACGAAATTTTTCAAGAAAATCCCACCACCACAAACTGCTCTTTACGTGGAAAAGCTGATTTTCGCAAAAATGGCTAAGATTTTGATTACAATCCCGTATATAAAAGATATTTACATCCCAAATACCTCTATTTTGGATGACTTGCTGAATTTTGCATAACTGGTAAAGTGTGAGAGACAAAACCTTATTACACAAAAAATGTAGATCTCGTTAAAACAAAATTTATATCATATACATTTTTTTCATATAGCTTACCATTTTTTAGATATTCCTTGTTATTGGTTTCAATTTTAACATAAAATTTTCACATATAGGAACTTGACAACTCCTGGCAATGCAAAGAAACTGATTTCATTCACATGGCAACCAGCTTTTAAAAGATTTGACTATCGTTTTAGCCTAGTGTGTTCCATTATTACTTTCTCTACACGTACTATGTACATAGTGTATACAGAAGGTATTGTAATGCACCCAAAAATTCGATACCGAGATTTCACCGGGAGTACATGTTTTGGGTCCCCCTGAATCCAAAAAAAGCATTTTTGTCCGCGTGTGTTTGTGTCTGTGGACAGCATAGCTCAAAAACGAAAAGACCGTTAAATACTAAACTTGGTATTTAAGTTTGGTATCTTCCAAGGATGCGACACGAAGATTTTCAAGAAAATCCCCCCACCCCAACTACCCTTTACATGGAACTTTTTTCGAAAATTTTTATTTTCTCAAAAATGTCGAACGATTTTGATTAAAATATTGTATATTAAAGATATTTACCTGACAAATAACATGTATATCTTGAATTTTTTGGGAATAGCCTCTGAACTCTACTTTATTCTGGATGAATTTTGCGAAATTTTGCAAAACTGCTAAACCGTAAGAAGTGGACAAAAACTTAGCACACAAAAAGATGTAGAGCATATTAAAACGCACAATTTATGTTATATACATTTTTTTCGAGAAGTTGGTCGTTTTTTAGATATTCCTTGTTTTTTGTTTCAGGTTTAAAAAACTTGTACTTTTCTCATACAGGAATTTGTCAACTCGTGTTCATACAAACAAAGGAACTTCAGCCTCCTAGTAACTAGCTTTTGACTTCACTTTAACCTATGATACTCCCATATTTCTCTTCTACTTACAAGAAAGCAAGTAATAAGACTATTGCTGCTAATCTTTTTTCTCGATTAGAACGAAGTAAATAGAAGAATAAGCTTTTTAAAAATTTGTTGCAGAGATGTAGAGAAAGTCATGTGAATGGAATACTCATTTTTTTTTCTTCTAAAAGCTTTTCTGCTAATGTTTATCTCGATTAGTATGAAGTAGACAGAAGAATAAGCTGTTTAGCAATAATTTGTTATAGAAATGTAGAGAAAGACATGTGAATGGAACACATCAGATTTGTCTGAAAATTATACTGTGATTGCATCTTTGTTATTATGAATACCAAATTTCTTTTCTAATTTAATAAAATATTTTGCAAGTAATAAAATATATTCTGTAAATATATTGCCAAACGAAATATTTCACTAAAATTTGAAAATAAATTGGTTTGTAATTTTTACAAATTCGCGCTTTGAATCATAAAACAACTTTACGCGTTGATATTTCAATAATTTAAGATTACTGAATTATGATAATTTTTAAGTTAGGAATGTTAATCTCTGACTTCATCCTTTCAGAAATTATTTTTTGAAAAATATTTATTGATATTTTGTGGTCTTAGTAGGTGTCTGTGAAGATAAAGTAGTTTTATTTATATAGTGAAAATTGGTTCCAGTTCAAAGTACTAGTAAACAAAGCAATTTAGTAAAAATAAATAATCCAAACCGAAATATAATGTAAAGAATCCTAGTGAGAAGGCGTGTGACCAACATAACCTAGCGACATCTTGTTGAACATATTTGCTGCAATTTTTGGTACAAAGGTTAGTGGTGATAATGCCTTTATGATCCATTTCTTGAAAAGAGGAAAGATTTGTATACGAGGCAGGTGGTTTCTGGGCAGTCTGTGCGTGGAAGTTTAAATGTATTTGCAAGAAATTTATCGTACAAGGTTGCTAATATTTTCATTCCTGAAAAAGTGTAATATATTTCACAACAATATATTTATTACATTTACGTTAAAGGGGTGAGAATTATAGGATTGTAATTTTTGTAATTTTTTACGACTGCACTAATTTGAATTTGAAACAAGTTATAAACAAATTTAGTGTTTGAACCCCTTGCTCTTAATAAATCGCAGCAAAAGTGCTATAGAGCATTTCTCATATCGTAGGGTAAGTTTCGTGCAATTTGGTTTAAAAATGAGGGGGTCAGATTCTTTAACAATGAAGTGTAAATGAGTTATTAGCTGCTCCATTTTATTAAAAAGGCTGAAACCATTGGCATGCATAGAGTGTAGAAAGATCCTGGCCAATAAACAGAATTGCAGTTTTACCTCGTTTTCGAAGTTCTTCAAAATGTATCGAATGAAATGCTATTTCTTAATTCAGGTCTGAAATCTCGGATACCTAATTTTTTCATTTTTAGAGAGACCTTTTTTTCTGCATATTTTCAAAATTAGTTAATTTTACTAACCAAAATATTCTATTTATTTAATTCTCTCGGCAAGCGCTGCTGCTGCTATTTTGGGAGTTTATCTCTCATGGTTGTTAATAGGGCTTATTTTGCCCTCTTGTCTTTTTTTTTCTTTTATTTTTATTTAATTTATTTATGACTTAAGGTCTTCTATTGTTGGTTATGACTCGCTGAACATTTCCAATATAATTTTGTAGAGTTTGTAGTGTTCTCTGGAAGGCCGTGAAGTTTTCTCGACAAGCGTTCAGGTGGAGCTTTAAGAATGAAACTTGCATGGAACGAGTTAGGTTTATCGCGGTCAAAAAAGTGGGATGACTAGTCATTTCCTGTTATTGTGTGTGGAGTTGGGAGTGTAAATCTACAAGCTGTCACATTTAAATTATTTTCAGACTCTTAAGGATGTTAATTGACACCTTTCCTTTTGAGCCGTATTCCTATAATTTGTTCTAACTGGAACTTATAATGTTGGCATTACTTCAAAATCCAATGCTGTGCGTCCGCGAAAACAGTGCAACGGTTCCGTTTTGTTACAGAACTTCCAGGCGAGTACTTTAACTGGAAGTTACTGTTGAGTGGATTGCTTCTGCATTTATGTCCCCACATTTCTTATTAGTGGGAACAAATGAGAATCTGGTGAAATACAAAATGCATATTAAGAATGGAAGTTAGCACGGAAATGGGGACAGATTGGACATAGCTGTTTTACTTTCTCAAGCATATACGTACAATGTACATAGCAGATAGAGAAGGTACTCTATTCCATCCAAAAATTCGACACTGAGATTTCACTGGACATGTTTTAAGGTTCTATGAATAAAAAAATCTGATGTGTTCCATTCACATGACTTTCTCTACATCTCTGCAACAAATTAGTTTTAAAAAGCTTATACTTCTATTTACTTCATGCCAATCGACAAAAAATTAGCAGAAATAGTCTTATTACTTCCTTCTGGTAAGTAGAAGGGAAATAAGGGAGTAGCATAGGTTAAAGCGATAATCAAAATGCGGTTGCTATGTCACTGAAGCTCCTTTGTTTGTATGGACAGCAGTTGACAAATTCAAGTTTTTCGAATCTGAAGGACAAGGAATATCTAAAAAAAAAAATATCAACTCCACGAAAACAATGTATACAACATAAAGTGTGTGTTTTAACGTGCTCTACATTTTTTGCGGGGTAAGTTTTTGTCTATCTCTTGTGGTTTAGCAGTTATGCTTCAGAGGCTATTCCCAGAAAATTCAAGATATACATTTTATTTGTCAGGTAAATATCTTTAATATACGATATTTTAATCAAAATCGTTTGAGCCATTTTTAGAAAATCAAACATTTCGAAAAAGTTCCATGTAAAGGTTAGTTTGGAGTGGGGGGGGATTTTTCTCAAAATCTTCGTGTCGCATCCCTAGAAAATACTAAACTTTAATACCAAGTTTGGTATTTTACCGACTTTTCGTTTTTGATACACACACACACGCGCGGACCTTTTTCCGAAAATGCTTTTTTTTTTTTTTTTTTTTAGATAAAGGAGACCCTAAAACATATATTTCCTTTGAAATCTCTGTATCGAATTTTTGGGTGGAGTGCAATACCTTCTCTATACACTATGTACATAGTGCGTATAGAGAAAGTAAAATCTGATGTGTTCCATTCACATAACTTTCTCTACATTTCTGCAACAAAGTATTCTATTTACTTCATCTAATCAACAATCAACTCCACGAAAAAAATGTATATAACATAAATTGTGTGTTTTAAAGTGCTCTACATTTGTTGTGTGGTAAGTTTGATAAGTTTTTGTCCATCTCTTACGGTTTAGCAGTTATGCTAAATTCCGTAAAGTTGACCTAGAATAAAGTAGTCTTCAGAGGCTATTCCCAGAAAATTCAAAATATACATTTTATTTGCGAGGTAAATATCTTTAATCTACGATATTTTAATCAAAATCGTTAGCCATTTTTTAGAAAATAAGCATTTTCGAAATTTTTCCATGTAAAAGGGTAGTTTGGGGTGGGGGTATTTTTCTCAAAATCTTCATGTCGCATCCCTGGAAGATACTAAACTTAAATACCAAGTTTGGTATTTTACAGGCTTTTTGTTTTTGAGTTATCTTGTTCACAGACACACACACATGGACCTTTTTCTGAAAATACTTTTTTTGGATACAGGGTCCCCCTAAAACATATTTCCGGTGAAATCTCGGTATCGAATTTTTTGGTGGAATGCAATACCTTCTCCATACACTATGTACATAGTATGCATAGAGAAAGTAAAAAAAAAAAAGAAGAAAAAGAAAAAGCTAGTTTTTAGGAAAAGACCCGCTCGCGTGCGCATGTGTCTTGTCTGTGGACAGCGTAACTCAAAAAGGCGGTTTAATATCACACTTGGTATTTAAGTTCAGCATTTTCCAAGGATGCGGCACACAGATTTTTAGGAACCTTTGTATAACTGGTAAGCCGTGGGAGATAGACAAAAGCTTACTTCACAAAAAATTGTATCTCTCACAATTTGTTATGTGTGTATATTTGTAGAGATTTTCAAGATATTCCGTGTTACTGGTTTCAATTTTAAACTACTTGAATAAATGCCTAATTTACTGCATTTCCACCCAAATGGCTACATATAGCATTGCTATACAAAGTATACAGAACTCTTACATCTTTGAAGAAAGAATAGGAAGCGAATTGATGTATCAATCGCTTTGTAGCTTCTGTTGCTTTCTGGAAGTGTTGGCATAAAAAAATCCAGTTCTCAGAACAATAAACTGCAATGACTTTGGCATGTACCATTTATTTACGTCCTCAATTTTATTTCATTCTTTAGTTTGATATCGTGGTCTACTTGAGCTGAAACCTAGTCGTAGTTTTGGTGTTTATGCCAAGAACCGGTTTCCTCGCAATTGTTTGTTAGCTTCCGGAATAAAGACACCTGCAGCTTCATTCGTCATTCCATTTGGAGAACTGGATTCTTCTCGTTCTGATTTTCACTGAGCAAGGTCAGTTTTTACGGGGCTCAAGCATTTTATTTCCCCAGTGGTGGTAACAAAATACTTGCGGAATACCTAATAACCACTCGAATGGGTACTTTCTTCACACGTGTTTTGGAAAAGTAAAAATTGGACCTATTCTGGAATATTTTACGCAACGCAGTCTTATCGCCCATGTGTGGAAATTTCCGATAAACGCTGATAAACTGAAATGACATGTAAACCGATCTTTGTTCCTGCAGATGCGCTGACTGGGGACATCTTTACAGAATTGTTTATTTAATTTCAGGAAAATCTATGTGAAATTTTAAGCGATTAACAGTGCTTCTAGAAATAGAAGCTTCGATGTTGGTTTAAATCTTAACATTCTCATAAAATATAATTATAATCGCACCCTGAGCCTCATTATGATCAGCTTCTTTGGTTCAGCAATTAAAACAATGTTGCCAACTAAAAACTGGGAAGAAAGGATTAAATTTCCCGTCATCCCGCAATATTTGTCACTGTTTTAATGTATTCTATTTACCTGTTTATTAAAGGTACAGTGTGGCATACTAAACCTATAAGTATAAAAGGGTAAAATAAAATAAAATGCGACTTTGACGCAACCAACTCATTGTTTCGATATTACAGTTTATGATATGCTCTTGAACACTAGGAAAGTCACCAAACCGAATCGCAGAAGTACGAAAGAGAGGTCGTTAGCAATAATGGACTGTAGAAACTGCGTCTTTCTTGGAATTATTTGAAATGCACATTGAGTTAAATAAGAAACATTCTTCGTAGAAAGCTCGTACATTACACTTTGGTTTTGATGCTTTCTTGTGTTTCTAGAAGGGCAAGTTGATCACGATGAAGGTGGTGGTGGTTCCGTTGCGCTGCTCGTAGTTAATTTGGATCAGCTGGTTGTGCACAGCCAGACAGAGGGCAATGCTCTGATGCGCAGCATTGTGTATGATAATGAGGGGAACTACCTGCAAGGGAACTCCATCAGCATTCTAACGAATGCCGCACCCGAGAGATAGGCCTGAAAATTAAGTTACGAGTTTTCCTTTGGCTTGAAAAAGCAGAAAAATACTGTTTCTAATTAACTCCACAATGGAAACGGCAACGAAAGAAAAATAATGTGCTACATTTTGATTTACAGTACTTCGAAAACAAGAACGGGAATGCATATGTGACAATATCGACACCGAAGTGGAATAACGATTTTGCCCCAGGGGATGCCATATTTGTGACCGACGAGTGATTTTTCACTTTGCTTTCGACTCAACCAAACACAATGCTGGATAGCCATCGTCAAAATCGACATTTTCTGACACAGTCATTGCCAGACACAATAATTCTATAGCAGTTTTAAGTTAGCTACATTCAAACCAGTCAGTAATAAAAAATGTGACAGCGGCTGAGTCATATTGGCGGGCTGCTCAACACGGACTGGTGTGTGTCTGCAAACGCGAGTGCTTTGAACCTGCAGGAACACTGCGCAAAGTCTAGAAACATTTCAACCGTATTTTCTTTCGCCTTAGCTCTACTGCTTAGAAATTCTTGCACTAAGAGTATTTCCTTCAGACTGGTTAACTTTATTTTTACTGCGTTTGCTTTCGTTTGTAGCTTTTGAGACAATCAGTTTTGACTGCGTATAAACAAACAAGCGAACTTTCAGCAGAAGAATCAACGTAGATGCAATGGATATGAGGTATTCAGGACGCACAGATTGATTTACCCATAATTCCTTTCTGTTATTTTCACGTGTGCTGCTAGAAAAATTTAGTGGTTCTGGGACTTCATAGTCGCCGTGAATAACTGTCCCGGTGTTGAGTATAATATGCACATTATGGATCTAGTATGTCATTTCCATTAAAACTTGACGACTTCTTTCCTATACCCAGAATATAGTAAACGTTCTCCGTTAATTTCCCTCTATTTTTATTTTAATTCCTTTAACTGCGGGGTCATATCGAAATGATTTCGTTAAGACAGACTGTTCCAGCTTCGGTTCGCGCCAAAAAATCGGTGAGCTACTCATGGCTCACAGGTCTGCTTATATGAAATACAGCTGGGAATTGAGGGAAAGCTATCATCACAGCGAAACCAATTGTCAGAATAAACTGACACGATCTTAGTCCAATGGCTTATTGGCTATAACGGTCTCCTTCAGTCGCTTCGAGTTGAAACAGCCTTGTTTTAGGAGATACCTTGCGTGGGAACGGTTAACATTAAAGGTCTCATCCCTGTATCATTCCATCTTGCTTCTACAATGTCCACAGATGCTGTGCTGGGCAACTGTACCTGTGCTTCTTTACGTGACAGGCAGATTATTGCATCGACGCTTGTTCAGAGACGTTAGTACCAGGCAATTGTATCTTTGCTTTTACATCGCCGGTTAGATGGCATTAGAGCTTCTGTGGATAAATGGCAGCACATCGCTCTACCATGTATTTTTTGTTTTACTATTATTTTAGACTCAAGGAGGAACTTGGGTCATGGCATTATCTACTTCGTATTTACTTTGGCGACTGAGGAAACCACTAAAAAGAGAACCAGTTTTGTGGTTTCGTTCCCGGTCATTGTGTATTAATCTTAAAGTCGGATAACTATGCTAAGTTGTTTACTTTCTATGCTGTGTTTAGTTAGTAAGGGAAATATATTATCCACCCAAAAATTCGATGTCGAGATTTCACCTTTATGAGACTCCTTAGACTCTCAAAAGCATTCAGAAAAAGATCCGAGTCTTTGAACAGCACAGCCTGTTAAGTACACCATGCTTGTTAATGTTCACTATCTTCCAAGGATGCGACACGAAGATTTTCAAGAAAAGCCCCTATCGCAAGCTTCTCTTGACACGGTACAATTTTTGTTAAAAAAAATAAAAAATCTGAAACAATTATGATCGAAATGCCACATATTTAAGATATTTTCATAATAAATGAAGTGTATAATCTTGACCTTTCTGGGGAGGGGGGTAGCCTTTGAACTCCTCTTATTCTAGGTGGTTTTTGCACTAATGGTAAACCTTAACAGGCAGATAAAATCTTGTGTAAATCTCATTAAAACAATTTCAGTTTTTGTTTTGTTTTGTGAGTTACCCATTTCCGGGATATTAGAGATATTTCTTGTTATTGATTTAACTTGATACTTTTCTAACTTTTCTCAAATGGAAAATATTTTTCATTTGCTAATGGTTATTGTCCAGTGGAAGGGGGAAGCGGGCCCGTTTAAAGGCCATCATGTTTTGGAGAAACTGTTGCGCTATAAAGGTTTTCTTTCGTCATGGTCACTTTTAGTAGAATGGACAACAATATACATTTTAGGTTGATGTTCCCACATTATTTTAAGCAGCGATATACTGAGAAATACTTATCCTCGCGTTAAGATCAGTAGATAAGAGTTCCGATTTAAATAATTCTACACATTACTATTTTCCAGTGCCCCACCTTCAATGCTTTCAGCAGAATATCAATCAATAGTTGGCACACAGTTGAAAAGAAAGTCAATAAATAAATAAAAATAATACATAAAAACTAAAGAGCATCTGGAGCATCGGATCGCGTGAGTGGGCAAAAGAGGACTTACCGACCCGTTTGACGTCATCAATCCTCATAGCGGTGTTAACTTGCAATCTTCAAACGTTATTCCGTCTGTTCTTTCTACTAATGATATTGGAAATAAATAATTGAGAAAGGAAATTTGGGAGGGAATCGTTCCAGGCTTAAATTAAGTTATCTCCCCAGCATTACCAGTTATGAGAACAGAAAACGCTAAAAAAAAAACAAAAAAAAACTAACTAACGGAGGTCAATTTTGCCGCGATTTGAACCACAGACACCCTATTCACATATCTGACTTTTTTAACGACCTCGACTTTCCGTGTCGGTAAGGTGTTACTTGTCCCAATCTGCTACCCTTAACGTTCGCACTCCTTTTCTAAAACTACCTTTTTAGATTCATTGGGTTCAAAAATCAAAGCACACATTCTCGGTGAAATGTCGATATCAAAATTTTGGGTAGAATGCCCGTTTAAGCAGTTGATAGATAAATTAAATATAGCACAATTTAATAATGCTGAATAAATGTGAATGTCAAAACTACCGGGTGAAGAAAAAAAGGAAAAGGTCTGTAAGAACGAAGGCTGATGGACAAATTAATTTGGTCCTTGAAGCCGTTAACGTGTTATCATGCAAAAAGCGGTCCTTGTGTTATAGAATTTTAATTAATCAATGATAAATATATCATAACTTTTCAAAGAAGTATATGCATAATAACTGTCAAACGGCTTACCCTGAGTTCTGGTCGCAAGGTCGCGGGTTCAAACCCGGCCCAGACCAAATTATTACTACTGTTTTTATTTTTGTATACGTAGATATACCCAAGTAAAATAAATGCGGGATGACATTAGACTACAGGGCATC
Source organism: Hymenopus coronatus (assembly GCA_030762935.1). Lineage (NCBI taxonomy): Eukaryota > Metazoa > Arthropoda > Insecta > Mantodea > Hymenopodidae > Hymenopus > Hymenopus coronatus. The sequence goes on along the minus strand of CM060897.1, from coordinate 19,391,142 downwards.
GCTGATATGATCCTGGCAATTGACAGCGTTGTTAACACATTCTTTTTTTATCATATAGCTTTAAGCATCAATTACAATTTAAGATTCTAACACTCCAGCTTTATTAGTAAGGGGGTTTCTTGGTGAGTAAATTCAAGCGGGGGTAATGCTATACGATGGTTGCAGCACACGGACGGACGAACACGGATACATACACAACGATCTAAAGAAGTAGTTTAAGAGAACTTCTACTGGCTATCCATATTTGAAAGTGTTTAAAACATTAAGTTGTTCTGATGTGAAAATCTCCAGATTGCCGAAGTTTTGACTACTACTTGGTATCTTGAGGGTTTTAGCTTCACAGTTCCCTCGGCTACGTTTTGCGGCATAGGGTCCTAAACGTTTATAACAGACCAGTATCTAGAAAGTAACCGCATATTGAACTAATGCCAAGTGGCGTAACTATCATACAGTAGTAATCAAGTGGTTAATGTACATACCGTTAATTTTATTTTAAATTCTTGAGTCTTGAAATGACGTATTATTATTAGAAAATATACATTAATTTATTTTAAATATCTGAAGGATTTTCTCCGGTTGAACCGTACCTTATGTAACAGAATTGCTTCTTACGTGGCTCATTTCATTGCATATTATATTTCTTCAGTGGTAAATCGCACACAAAACAATAGCGAGACTATTTTAAGTTTGCTAGGTTAATACTAGGTCGTCACTTTTTACTCTCCGTATCTCAACCATATTAAAACTACACATCAGTTTTTGGAAATACCTTTTTATCTCCCATCGAGGAGAATTCCAAATATACTTTAAGAAGTGTCAAATTGTGACCAAATCATCGGAAATGTAGTTAAGCTGCGGATTTATTATGACGAAAACATTAAATGTGGCGTTTACAGATGAAGACTGGTGAACAAATGAACAATGTCAACATGCATGACCTGCATAATTTATCTTAGTATTAAATTTGCAGTGGAATATGAGAATCAGAATTGAATACGACATAGAAGCATCTGCAGTTGTGAAACTAGATTCCGCATCGATTATTGGATTAAAGAAGAATGACATGGAACAGCTGTGCTCACGACATTGCTGGTTAAGGTAATTGCTTCTTGTTGCATCGCCCTACATTTTCATTTACACTCTCTGAAACTGCTCCTGTGTCCCCTATAAATAGCTCTTAAATATTGCCCTCCGTGGTGTAGTGGTTATATACCCAGGTCGCGGGTTCAAACCCGGCGGAGGACGATGGATTTTTTCGGACGTAAAAATCCTTACCATGGCTTCCTTCGGAAGGGAAGTAAAGCCGAGGGTCCCGTGTCGTATATTTACGACACGTAAAAGAACATCAAGCCTGATAAAAGAGGCCTCTGAGCAAAACTAAGCGGACGTTCATGCCCAGTATACAATAGACGTTAAAGAGCGTCCATAAATTAAACTCAATTTCATTTTACTTTCTCTACACGTACTATGTACATAGTGTATAGAGAAGGTATTGTATTGCACCCAAAAATTCGATACCGAGATTTTACCGTAAACATGTGTTGCATTTTTTAGAAAAATATCTGTGTATCTGTGGGCAGCATGGTTCAAAAACTATAAAGCCTGTTAAATACCAAACTTGGTATTTAAGTTGTGTCTTCCAAGCGTACGACACGAAGGTTTTCAAGAAAATCCCCTCACCCCCAACTATTCTTTACATGGACAAATTTTCGAAAATTTTGATTTTCTCAATAATGATTTGACGATTTTGATTAAAATATCTTATATTAAAGATATTTGCACGATAAATACAATGTATATCTTGAATTTTCTGGGAATAACCTCTAAAGACATCTTTATAGTGGATGAATTTTGCGTTACTGGTAAACCGTAAGAGAGAGACAAAAACTTACAAAAAATGTAGAGCTCGTTAAAACACACAATTTCTGTTATATATACATTTGTGGAGTTGACCGTGTTTGAGATATTCCATTTTATTTGTTTCAGTTTTAAAATACTTATACTATACTCAAGCGGGAATTTGACAACTCTGGACATAGAAAGTAACTCCAGTCACATTAACAGTCAGTCACAGTCAGCTTTTAAAAGATTTGACTATCCCTTTGGCCTATGATACGCCTTTATTTCCTTTCTGCTTACAAGGAAGCAAGTAATAAGGCCATTTCTGCTAATTTTTGCTCGATTATGAAGTAAAGAGGAGAATAAGTTTTTAACAGTAATTTGTTGCAGAAATGTAGAGAAAGTCATGTGAATTAAAAGCTTCGGATTTTTCATTTTAGCTCTTAAACACTTGAAAATATATTGAACATAATCCTTGAGTACCTATATGTGGCTGAGAGGAAACAGCGAATTCAAGGTTTGTGTAGGAAAGTGAAATGTTTTATGTTTTGGCAAATTCACGACAAACTTGCCTTGAGAGCAATGTGGTGCGAGAAATATGACGTTTAGCAAGTTATGGCGGGCAGACAGCGTCTTTAACGTATTAAAGAGGAAGTGATGCGGACCACTGCCAAAATTTAACACGTTGGCACTTCGGTTTTCTGTTGAAAACTCCGTGGGAATTCCATGTGACTTTTCCGCTTTTTAAACATGCCTCACAAATGGTGAGGTGCCAAGGTTTATGCGCCTTATTTTCATTTCACCTTGGCGATTAAATATACGCAGTATGACCTGATGAGATTGATAGTATTAGATTTCCTTTAAAAGAATTGATTATTCTCAATTTCGGGAGATCTGGAAATTGCGTATGTAATATTGAACGTTTCGAGGCAGAAAGGAAAACAGAGCATAATCTTAATGAAAATTCAGGTTGGTCAAGCAATACTGATCCGTTTTTCGTATTCTACGGAATTTACCTATTTCGATACATGTAAGCTTATTCTTAAAGCGTGGGACATGCTAAACACCGTATTAGGCCTTGTTTCATACCTACCTTGGCTGATAAGTTTAATGTTACGCCAGTAGTGGGCGCCTTCTGTTTATGGTAATAAATGGGATCCGGAAGAGCCGCCAATATTTGAATAAAGAACAAAAATACCACAAGATAGAGAAGGCTAATAGAACGGGTAAGAGGAATGTTGAAGCCGTCAGGCCGCAACCACAGAATCCTGTGGTTTTGAGATTTAACCCGAGGTTGGTTAAGGTTAGTGTTTTTAATAAACTGGATTCAATTTACAGGCATGTCAGAAACTGGACATTTGCCACCTTCAACATCGTGGCAGAGATTAACACGAACGGGTTGTCAATTCCATCTTGTATGCGTAGGATTAACATGGATTATTTTGTAGATAACCGCAGTGATTTTACTGCGTAGGAAAGCATTGTAAAATAGGCGGATGGGTGGGTTAAATCACTTATTAAAGATGAATTTGTGCGCGACATGAAATAGATTTTGAATTGGCAGCGAGCAAAAGTGGACAAATGGGACCCGGAAGAGCCGCCAACATTTGAATAAAGAACAAAAATACCACAAGATAGAGAGCTGGGATTTGAACCACGGATCTCCCGGTCACTATCCGGTTGCTCTGCCACTGAACTACCATGGCAACATGCCGTCATAGCATTATGTTCTGTTCATCCATACACCTGGATCTTTTAATAGAAATGTTCTTGTTCGGGAAACCTCAAAACGTTTACTTTCGGTGCAGCCTTGTTTGGAATGCAGTGGTTCCTTATGTAGGTTGGCTGTAAAGAAAATTAAAATCTGATGTGATACAGCTAGAGAAATTCATGTGTATTTTTTATTAATGGATAAAAAATTAATCTTACATGTTAAATAGCTGGAGCTTCACTAGTGGACATAAGTATGCACACGCAGTCTTATTGCATATGTATGGATCTTACCTTTATAGTAATTAAGGCAATGAACTGGATGTGTCCATTGTTTGCTTCATTTCCCCACGATGTCCGTACATGTGCAAACTTATTCAAATCCAAAGCATTTGTTAAGGAACGAGACCAACATGCTGATAAGGGATGTTTTAGATGTAGACTTATAGCCCGTTCCAGCTCAGGATACCGCTGACGACGGTGTCGCGAGCGTTGTTTACTAATGAATGTGGACTACTGCGGTCGCGGGTAGTTTCGGAGGTCAAACGTATGGCACAGTCCGTCGCGTAATGGTGAGCATATATATTGACGTTACATTTGCCATTATCACTAGACAATAGAAATATTTATCGGCCTTTTGTAATTCTATTACTGTAATAGTATTGCTGTAATGGGAATTGTGCACGATGTATGAACACGCTCGTTTAAAGCACCTCTATACTCGAGCACTTGTGTAAGGCACACGATTTTCCACAGCATCTGTCCAGTGTATGACGTAACAGTGGGAGCGTTCGCCACCGGTAACACGAGGTGGGTTGGGTAGTACGTATTCGCACACTGGGGCACGGTAAGTTGAGTATACGGTAGGTATCACGCGCATGTTTCTCTCTCGCACACGCCGACCGTGACGTCATCTGGTGTATATACTCAAGTCACGGCGTGCTTACAGCTGTAGTAATTGTTAAGAAATTAAAAGCTATGGTGCTGTGTAGATACACATTCAGATTTTCCCTATCAAATCGCAAATAAAACATAAGTTGTTCAGCTCTGACCATTATATTTAAATTATTGAAGCTAAAGGAGCAATTGTTTAAAATATTAAATATAGGGGCTCAGCATATGCCCCTATGTCTCACGCTCGCTAAAAGTTTCCCCCGGTTGTTTAGGTATCTTGCTGGAATTCTTTTGTTTGATAACTGCATCCTAACAGAGTTTAAAGCTACATTAATAAATAACTCAACATATTAGTAAGTATTACTGAAAAAAAAAAAGAAACAGTAGGTATGCAATAAAATATATTGCCCTATCTAGTGTTTCCTGCTTCATGTACATGTGCGTTAGTTTATTAAGTTGTAGCACACTTTTCTCATTTTCTTTAATCTCGTTCTCGCTCAATGCGTTTGTTTCCGGATATTTTCCATTTTTCTGATTTTCTCTTGTTCCCATTCTTCAGTCTAATAAATGGCAGGACGAACTTTTTGCTTTTCAGTGCCTGTAAGTAACACATCAGATTGTGACAGTTTATGAGTACACTGTAAGTCATTGCATTTTTGAGAATCAACGTGCTTTTCAGAAACCTCTTTTGTGACTTCCTTACCACGGTTTATGTAAAACAAATCTTTCGACCAACAAATGGTTTCTGAATAATTTCAACACGTGAGGTATGTCGCAGAAAGCCCATAAGCGGCGATTTTCAGCTTCTCTAGCAGAATGCATGATGTAAGATTTCTCTCTTATAAGTCCAAGGTTAGAGAGTAATTTCCTATTTCATCCCCCCATATCACAGATAAAGGCGCGAATTTGGAAGCCTTACGTTCGACCATTTGAAAAATGACTGTTAGTAATTTTTTGTTACTTCCTCATCAAAATTGTAGTATATTGGTGATTTCCACTTTCCTGCTAAGTTGCTTAGAATCAGTAACTGCAGATAATTGTGCGGACCGCAACTTGTGTTTTCTGTATTGTCATATTAAAAATCGGATTTCATTTTCATCTCATCAAAGCTCAGAAGAAAATCCTTCTAAAGCGCATTAACAGAACTTGCTTTCTGTTGTAATATGTATAAACTTAATTTAATGATTCCTGGTGATGTGCAAATTGGGCCAAGGGTATTTTGATGGTTATAGGAATTGGTAGAAGATATTTAAGGCATTCTCTCACATAATCATATGCCTTCCTAGACATGCATCTCAAAGTGATTTCCTTTGAAATGTCATCTACCTATAAGTAAAACTTGCTGCTGGCAAAATGAGAACCTTTGCTGGAATGCACAATTAACCCTTCTTAACTTATACATTTCGGATTGTACTTTTTGCTGTTGGTTTCAAAAAGTGTTACTTTCTGCTCTAATCTCAAATTGTGACTTCTAAGTGCTTCAACTTCAGATGCAATGTTCTCTATCTTTGTAGGTGTTGTGTTAAATGACGAGGAAGACGTAACAGGATGTTCGGAGATATTTCCTATATTTACTTCAGAATTGCTGTTTGTTTCTTCTAACAGAGCATTTACTATTTTTTTGCTTCCATGTTTAGGAGCCGTTTTTGGCTTCTTTACTTAGGACTGTTAACTTTCTGATACAGTCATTAGACAACTTTAAATTTAAATGTGGTGCAGCAATACGTGTTAATATTTTTAGGAGCAAGTTTGAGGAGTTCCGCTTTTAAATCTATTTCATAATCTTCCTCGTCAAAATGTAAGGAACAAATGCAGGAAATATCTGGAGAGAAACGATCATCCGTTCAACATAACTGAATCAATCACGTACAACACTCTCAAGAAGCTTGAACATCAAAATTCTCATAAACACTGTCATTGTAATGAGAACACCCAACAAGAGAACATTCCGTGCACTGGGGTAAAGTGTAGCCCCAGGGTCGCTTGGGATAGCAACCTCGGTGTGCCGAAGCAGTAACAATATGAGTAGAAAAGGGAAGGAAACGACTCCCGAAGAGAGAAAGACAACTAATTTTACACAATTAGGTTAAAGCATACTCAGAAATTGAAATTGTTGAGAGCAGCTGTTCTAGTGTGTGCAGTGTTGTTAAAAATTATAAAAATCAATAGCATTGATAAATGTTAACCGTGTTTTAAGACCGGTAAACTTAAAGAGAAGTGATATAGATCGTAAGTTATTTAAAAATGCCTAAAGCAAGCCCATCAAGGATTTCCGCAGAAATACAAGAGTTTTATGGGAAACAGTTCACCTGGTCACGAGAATTCGAGCCGGCTACAATTCTAGAGTTGCAAGAAAAAAATCCTATAGGAAGAAATAGCTACATTTGTAAATGAATAGATATATGTGGGGCTGAAACAGAGTAATTTTCTCTGACGAGAGCAAGTACAACCTTTTTCGCAACAATGGACGTATTTTGGTGCGGAAAATTCGAAATACTGAGCTGGAACCTGCTAATATTGTGTGTGCGGTGAAACAGGTGGATGTAATCTCGTAGTCATGGTATGCATGGCTATTGAGGTGGGGGCTGTATTTATTGATGACATTTTGGATCAGCATGGAATTTGGAAATCAGTCCTGTAAAATTAGCTTTGAATACTGACTACTATTTCCAGCAGGAGAATGAACCAAACATGTGCCACACAGTGTGCATGTGCATGCTTGGATTCTATATAATAACCTCACACCCTTAAAAGGTCACCTTAGTCCTCAAAATATTACCCTGTTATTAGCATTTGTGGGACGAGATGGAGAGGAGAATCAAACATCCTATTTCCAGTAGAACACATCTGAAGAAAGTGATTGTTACTGAATGGGAAAAATTGTAAATGCAATGCAGAACACACTGAAGACTTGTTAGAAGGGAACAGTAGGTTTCGCGCAATTTCAGAAGCAGATCAGAACAACATTGAGATATGAAGTACGTTATACATCCTGATATCCAGTGGCTTCAATGCTAAGGTTTCATTCTGTCTGTAAATTTCAGAGTTCTTGCACATGCGCTGTGTTTCCTTTAATAATTCAGCTAGTTCGTGGTAAATTAGATAGCATATTCACCTTAGTGGCCTCAAAGAAACGTTCTTTGGTTGACAACACTGCGGAAAGAGAGGCGGGTAACCTCGCTTCCCAGTAAAACTAACGATCAAGAAAAGGTGCGCGTATAGTACACGCTTCTAGAAGTATGGTAAATAACATGAAATAATAAATCATAAGTTATTGTAAAATAAGAACTATAGCTTTCCTGGCGACGTGTTAATTCAAAATCTTCTCGGGCTTCTAGCCAGGTAATAACTTGGCTTGACACCAACGTTTCGAAGAAGTGCATCTTCCTCGTCTTCAGGGTGTGTTCATACTTATGTCCGTCCATTACAACGGTATGATTAACTTTTTTGTAGAAAAAAAAAACAAACAAAATGTTTATACTTAATGTTTAGAATTACAAACAGAATTACGTATAGAAGAATTTGTGTTAAATTTGGTCACTTATATTCATAAATGATAAACATTATAAGCATTAAATGTATATCCCTAACATTTAATGTTTTGAATACTTCTTTCATTGCAATCATGAGAAACATCTGAAAATCGTCCGGGCTTTAAAAGAATAACAATTAAACCATTAGTAACACATCTCGGAAATGGCTTAAGTCACAAAAAAGTTATTTGAAACAAGAAGCTGTTTGTAAATTTTGATATACGTTTCTGCTTAACGCTTATACAAGATTATAGACAATTCCTTCCAAATGAGAGGGCTTCTCGGGCTATTCGCAAAAAGCTAAAAAATAAATAAACAATAATTGAAATTGAGTTGATTGTCGTTAACTATTGTGGTTTTAGCGTCCCATTCTATATTGGGCGTGAAAGACCGGCATGTTGCTTATTCCTCTTATCAGGCTTTAGTTTATTTTACGTGTCTTAAATCTAAGAGAGGGACCACCGTTCCTTCCGAAGGAAACCATGCTAAGGAATTTTACGTCCGAAAAAAGTCCATCGCCCTCCCCGGGTATGAACCCAGGACCTACGCTATCATTGTGCTACTATAGAACGTACAAGATTCACATTTTGTCAGTAAACATGGTATTTTATTAATAATCCTTAATAATTTTTGTAGAATGAATTTTGAATAATGTGCCTGTAAAGGGTAGTGTAGGTGGGAATGTTTTGTTGAGCATATTTTAAGGTCGCATCGTTGGAAGATACTAAACTGAAATATCAATTTTGGTATTTGCCTGACTTTTCGTTTTTGAGTTGTATTGTATACCCACCCTCAGTTTTCTTAAAAAAACAATTTAGGGTGCTCAAAACGTGTATTTCCTATGAAGTCTGTGTATCGAATTGTTTATGGAAACCTTCTCTACCTTCTATGTACATTGTAAGAGAAAGTACATTCTATGACAGAGAAAGTAAAAATTAACACATTTTGAATAACAAAGAGATATATGGTGAACTATAAAATCAGATGGGAACAAAAGAAATTACAGTCCGCCTGGGTAGCGTGGTGGTAGCATGTCTGCCTCACGTTCAAAAGGTCGTGAGTTCGAATCTTGCTTAGGGGGAGTTACCCGGGTAAGGTTTTTTTTCGGGGTTTTCCCTTATCCTGAGAAGACGAATGTCGAGTAACTTTAAGCTCCGTGGACCCCGAGATCATTTGAGCATCATATCATCAATTTCATTCATCGTCCGATATGACCAAACCAGGTTAAAGGACGTTAAACTGCAAAAAAAAAAAAAAAAATACAGTGATACAGGTGTTGCAAACAGAAATTAATTTTGATAAGGTAAACGTCAAATGAAATAGTGAAGTGTCAGATGACCCCATTTGACCTCTGTACTTGTTCATGCATGTGCATAATTTGACTTGAATTATGCAGGTATGCTTCTGCGATTGAAGATGTAAAATGTCTTTCTTGCCGCTTCACCTGGCACGCCGTGCCAACTTCACTTTTGTTTGTGAAATACTTTCCGTGTAGGAGAGCACGTCAGTAAAATATTGATTGCTGGGGCGCCTGCGGCTAGGAGCATGGTGCGCACGTGGTGCATTGTGTCGGGTAGAGTTGGCAGACCTGCTCTGTTAGATGTGCTTCGTCAGTACAGGAATGACGTAGTTTACCACACGCACGCATTGGGAAGTGGTGTGGAGTGGAAGTGACTCAGTCTGTGTGCTGATATCACAGCAAGGAGTCCTAGTGATCAACAGTGCTCTTTGTGCAGTGGCTAGAGGATCTTATCCCTTGGAGTGGACAGCTGTTATGAAAAGGTTTGAATTTGCAGGCAGTGTTGCTTTGTGTGGAAATGCTTGTAACGTGTGTACTTGCAATAGCTTATACGTGTGAACTAGGAGGAAAATGCAGTTGGTAATTCTGCCGTCTGCTCAACTGTGGCGATAATGCAGAAAGTATTTTAAATTAAGTATATATAAACTGAATAAAACAATTTCAAGCTTACATATATGTACTGCTAAGCTGTGGCGAAAATACAGAAGCAAGTTAAAATCAAGCATATGTAAACTCAACAAAAAATAATCCCGAGCTTGATATATGTGTAATTAAGTAATTTAACTTTGGCGAAAACATATCAATTAATATAAAATGAAGCATAGATACGTAAACGGAACAAAAATATTTGCGAACCATATGTATAATTTGGCAGGGATTGAAATTACGATCTTTGTTGGATCTGAATCGCAGACTGTCACGGTCTTCCATGGATATGATTGGCACATCTATTTATTAACCGATTTTAAATTACTTTCTGTATTTCACCACAATCCGCACAGACCATTGGTGGATGTGGACTAATTGTGGTTAAAGAAAAACTCGCCACCACAATCGGGAATCGAACTAGTTGCCTCCGTGCGAAATACAGTTTGTTTCAGCGAAACAAATCCAAATTTCTATATTTCCTGTCAAATGACACATCACTTCGGTGGCACTCCACTGAACAGACAGCAGAATTAATAGAGCCGTTGTGCAGAATTCCCATGCAGTTTAATGTATAAAATGTCTGTCAAAGCTCGTCAATTTCCTGTGGGAGGCAGCAGTGAGGTATACCAGGTGCAGATCATGGCGATGTAGGAAATTTGGGGCGATGTGTGAATGTTTCGAGGAAAAATCGCATGTCTAGTGGTTAAGACCATGATTCATCTATGGCCGTGTAAACAGCTGTTCTTCCAGGAAGCATACCGGTTCTCGTGTGAATGGGAAAACAAGTTGGTACTCGTCATTTGGGCCTGATCCCTGGACCTTCGTATCCGTAATAGGGTTAATTTTCTTTGTGGAGGAACAGACGAAAGATGAGGACAATTACCAAATTATATTCGGCAAAAACTGAATGACCTCTTCTACCAACCTGATACGAGCTGAAAAGAAAAAAACGCTAAAACTCTGCGAAATTAGTCATTGTGACCGTATTTGATTTCAATCATTTAAAACTTGCATTAATCGGTGGAGCGTAACTTTCCGCTTAAGTTAATATGCGTACTGAATGCTAAATTATAGTAGAATGACTTTGTTATTGAGGTTATGGAAGTTATTTTACCCCCTAACGTTTTCCAGCAGTGGACGAGTACGCTTTCTCTAGCACGCATGTACGATCTAAATAGTGGATAGAAAATATATTGCAGTCCATCCAAAAATTCTATAGAGATTTTACCGGAAATACAAGTTTTGAAACCCCCAGAATTCAATAAATAAATAAAATAATTAAGAAACGTGCGTACTTATATGTCTGGACAGCGTAGCTCAGAAACGAAAAATCTGTTAAATACCAAATTTGGTATTTAAGTTCAGTATGTTCAAGGATGCGACATAAGTTTTTTTTAAAAAATCCCCCCACCACCATTTTTTGTAAAATTTGATTTTCTCAGAAATGGCTATACACTTTTGGTTAACATTAGATATGTTTAAAATATTTTCATGACAAACTGGTAAACCGAGAGAGAAAAACTTACTACAGAAAAAAATGTAAATCTCGTTAAAAAAAAAAATGTGTCATATTCTTTCTCAATTATTGTAGGGTTAAATTTTCTCGATATTCCGAGCAATTGGTTTCAGATTTAAGCTACTTAAACTATTTTCAAACGGCAAGTCATCTTTCTTCTCGTTCTTTTGTTTACCCCTTGCAAGCAAAGGTATTCGAATTTCAATTGTTTTGCATAGCGACCGGCCTATGCATTCCGTTATTTCCCTTCTACTTACAAAAAGCAAGTAATAAGACCAATTCTGGTAGTGCTTACCTTGATTAGCATGATGAATAAAAAAAAAAAAATCTTTTGTAAGAAGTGTGTTTGTGAAACAGTTAGGGAAAGTCATATGAATGGAACACACCAGATTTTTTTTTAAATTATTGTCGGACGGAACTTACATAGTTGTAAAAATTTAAGCCAGACGATTCCAAATGTTGGTTTAAGGTGTTTTAAAAATGATTAAATATATAAACTTTGCGTGTCACCTTGATAAGTTATGGCATTGCGTTTATGTACAGGAAAATTTAACATTTCATGAAATGCTAAGTGTTAAAATAAAATGTATGTATTCAGGGAAAACTTCCTTTGTAATACATTAGGGTAAAGCTATACGACGGTTCCACCACCCATATACTGACATGCGCGCGGCACGCACACACGCGCTAAGTTGTTCAGATGTGAAAGTTGCCAGATTGCCAAAATTTTTACTTCTTGGGAACATTGGGGTTTTAACTTCAAAGATTCATCGTCTACACCCTGTCGCCTTCGGCCGCAACTGCTACACTCCTCAACTTATACAAAATATCCCTCGGCTACGCATTGCGGCTAAGGGCCCTCCACGTTGGGCTACGCTTTGCAGCTTAGGGCCCTAAATGTTTATAACAGACCAGTAAGTAATTACAATGCGGCTCTAATGACGAAATAACAAAAGTACCCGCATATAGAAGTAATGCCAAGTGGTGGAACCATTGTATACTAATAATTACATTAGTTGTAAATTAACCACCAGGTCGAAGACACTCCTTAATTGTTAAGGAAAGTAGCTAAAATATAAAAGTTGGTGTAAAAAAAAAATTACTTCCTAGTGTCTTATAAGAGGTCTTGGGCCGCTTCAGCAGGAAATTAAACCCAGAGAACAAATATAACTTTTTTTAATTACACATATTGGTCTTCATGCGAGATCTAATTGGCTAGCAGGGAACAGAGAATGACTTAGAACACAAACACAGAAAGAAGCACACCACAAACACTTATGATAACAGCGAATTATAACCTTGTGTACAGAAATGATGGTATTGAGCCATGTTTTACTTGCATGTGTCTATTAAAATTCAGGATATTCCATACTGATGAAATCCTTGAGCCGTATCAGACCTGGTATTCGCAGTAACAGTAAAGATAGACGGTAAATAGAACTGCGATTTAAAATGAACACCCTAAAACTGCACGTGTTCATGTTCGCTGTGTTCACAATGACTCGAAAAGTAGCTGATATTAATCTCTACTCGGTTGTGATATTGATGTCACGTCGAGAAAATGTTGATTGCGTCATTTGGGACTTTGCTAACCAGATTCACCAGGAGACTTGGATTCCAGTTATCCACGGAAGTGATTGTTGGACGAATTGAGCAGTGCGTATCGGAAAGGTTAAAATTTAAGGGACACACAGATGTGATATATAATGCAAAAAAGGTACCACACTTGAAAATACATGTTTGATACTTCTAGGTGGATGCAACACGTTTTGGGCCCATGTTTAAAGCGTTGCGCGGTTAAATGACTCGAGTTTTAAAGCTATTTTTGCAGTTTCATTTTATTTTCCCGTATTCAAAATCATACCTTCCACAGAATGTAGCTAGAGGTCTGAAAATCTCCAAAGCACTGTAGAATATGTAGTAGAATTTATGGTTGGAATTTTTATATTGGTGATGGATTATTTTTTAAAATGAGTATACATACAATAGGAAAATGTAAATCGATTTGTTAAAAATTGTGCATTTAGTTCAACATCTGTAAAAGATATATTCTGGTGTTGATTAAACGAATAATTAATATATTCAGAATAAAATGCATATTTGAATGAAACGTGGTATAAAAATACTTAGTTTGGTGCCGTACAACAAATTACACATCTAGCTTTAATACTTCAGAAAATCGCTTTTACTATTGTGCCCTTAAAAGTGGGGACTAAAGCGGGGAAATACCAACTGCAGTACGTGGCATTTGATATGAAACACGTTGAAGAAATAAGTCATGTCCACTGGCGGCTCGTGGCCAAATTATCTGGTAGGGCACAATTCTAAGATTGACTAAAATTAAAACTAAATTGAATGTTATTTATGGACGCTCTTCAACTGCTGCGGTTCTAAGCGTTCCATTCCATTTGGGCGCGAAAGACCGCTTAATATTACTTATAAGAGGCCTCCTCAGGTTAAAGGTGTTTTTTTACGTGCCGTAAATCTGCAACACGGTATCAACGACTTTACTTCCCTTATGAAGGAAGGGAATTTTACGCCTAAAAAAAAACAAAACAAAACAAAACAAAAAAAAAAACAGCCAGGTTTGAACCCGCGACCTTGAGAACCATCGGATGACGACAGACTAAAATTAGTGGATACTAAAAGCTATCAGTGGAAATGAAAGGCTAATTTGTGTATTTGCACTAACCTTTCTGTTTGTAGATGAAGTCCATTATTCGATCCTTTGCTTGAAAAAATACTTCCATAACTCTTTGAAGTCAGAAACTGAACGCGACATGTTCCGAGAAATTTGATCACGAACTTCACCTTCACTGTTGATCATTTGTCAACAACATTATCAGAAAGGTTATCCTGCTGTAAATTGATGCATTGCTCGTCTTAACAGCTGATGCACTTGAGTTTTAGATTCCAGTACTCAATACTGCCCTACACAACTTCAATAGCTTATGTGTGCCAATTACAACGTTCACGATGTTTATCACAAACGAAGCTCGCTTTTCTCTCAGAAAATTATTAAAACTACCCTTAAAGTAAGTAGATCGCGATTGTGATAGCAATGTCTTAAGCATCTTCTTTATAAGCAATTGTATACTTGACAAACCATCGCCTAACAGTGTTAGGATTTTCCCTCTTAAGGCGAGTTTTAACACTGCCGTTTCTTTGAACGCTAGCAACTGATAAATCGGCATATCATTCTGCAATTAATTTCACCAAATTATTCTCCAGCGTATTCGGATTATGTTTCATTATCACGTGAAATACATTCAAGGCACTGTTTCACCAGTTATCAGTACTGTTAAGCACTCATACTCAAAACACTAGCCATTAATCACCTCTCGCAAGTAAGGTCCATTTTACTGTTTGTTCACCTTCATAATTTCAATAACTATTTGTTATTTGGCGTTTTCCTGTTTTCAAGTAAAGCTTCAAATGTATCGCGAATCTGTTTCCTAGTAAACTTAGGGTAATTACACAACACTGCTTGAACGCCTTGAGCGTTGCCGCGCGAGCGTACCTTATCGTCTGCGTGGTACCAACATTGTAAATTTTCACCCTATAAGCTTCTATTTGTATATTTCGTTCGGGAGGTTTATAGATCAACTTTGTTTTCAAATAAAAAGACATTCAAACTTAAGAAATGTTATTTACTCTTACACGTGAAGAGATCTTTGGCTAAATATTTTTGTCAGGGATTTGACTCAAACTTTAATTTTTACTTATTTCGGTTCTTATTTTCTCTTTGCGCATGCGCAGCAAATGACCACAGAGGCTTTCGGGTCCTAAGAGAATCTTCCCCTGTCAGCCCCTTGAACCCCGCACAAACAAATTAACTGCACGTGAAAGCATTGGATTCTTCTGCGCGTCCGCAAAGAATGACCACAAAATCGCTTGTGTCCGAAAAATGCGGCCGGTTACTATTTCCGGCAGCCATCTTCACTACGACTGTCCAGTGTGCATAGTAGGTTTAAATGTATACAAAATGCATTATAGGTTATAGTATTTTACCTAATAATATAATGGAGAAACTCTTGTCTGAATTTGTTGTAGGGAGGGCACGTGCCCCTAAAGGCCGGCCGCCACTGATCATGTCCACATTTTGAATTTGCATGCTCAGATCAGTAAATCTACGATACACGACCTATATGTTTATATATATATAATTTATTTCATAGTTTGCGAGGGTTCAAAGGGAGGGGATTTTGGGCTCTGAAAACCCCTTCCCTTAAAATGTAAAAAGTGATAGCAAAATAAAATGCATAAAGTATTTAAACTCAGAATTAAATGTATATATTTATCTGATTCTGAAAATTGGATCTCTGGCTATGCTACTGCAATGATTCATAGCAAGAAGTGAGTATTAAGCAGATAGTCTTAAGGTATTTTAGGTAAGCGGTTTTCTAGTACCTAGGTAGTTTGTAAATTAAAAAGTATATTTCAAAGAGAAATAGCTATATATTTGATAAGATTTGCCGTACTCTTTCCTTAAGGCTGGATGATGCATACACACGCGGTCAATACATACAAGCTTGCTTCAAACGTCCCTATGAAATTTGCGCAAATATTTTGAGTGACAGGTTTAGTTGATTGGTTTTCATCAGCACGCTTGTGCAAGCAGAACCGAACCTGTGTGGCGAAAATAAGTAAGCTCTTGTTCAGTGCCAAAGGATTGGCAAACTGCGCGAATACTCGAACAATTCCATCAGAAGTTAATTAACCTTTGTAGTGTTTCATATCCAATACCATAGCGCGAAGGACGCAGCAGAGTAGATACTAGACATTTTTACTTTCTCTATACGCACTATGTACATAGTGTATAGGGAAAGTATTGCACTCCACCAAAAAATTCGATACCGAGATTTCACCGGAAATATATGTTTTAGGGTCCCCTATATCCAAAAAAAAAAAAAAAGCATTTTCACAAAAAGGTCAGTGTGTCTGTGAACACGATAACTCAAAAACGAAAAGTCGGTAAAATACCAAACTTGGTATCTAAGTTTAGTATCTTCCAGGGATGCGACACGAAGATTTTGAGAAAAGTCCCCCAAACCCCAACTACCCTTTACATGGAACTTTTTCGAACATTTTGATTTTCTCAAAAATGGCTCTAGCGATTTTGATTAAAATTTCGTATATTAAACATATTTACCTGGTAAATAAAATGTATATCTTGAATTTTCTGGGAATAGCCTCTGAAGATTAGTTTATTCTGGATGAATTTTATTAAATTTTTAATAACTGCTAAACCGTAAGAGATGGACAAAAATGTACTACACAAAAAATGTAGAGCACATTAAAACACACAATTTATGTAATATACATTTTTTCGTGGAGTTCGTCGTTTTTGTGACATTCCTTATTTTTGGTTTCTGCTATGAAAAACGTATACTTTTCTCATACAGGAACTTGTCAACTCCTATCCATATAGACAAAGGAACTTCATTGACATAGCAACCAGCTTTTGACTATCACTTTAACCTACGGTTGTCCCTTATTTCACTTCTACTTACAAGGAAGCGAGTAATTAGACTATTTCTGCTATGTTTGTCTGATTAGCATAAAGTAAATAGAAGTATAATCTTTTTAAGAATTATTTGTTGCAGGGCTATGGAGAAAGTCATGTGAATGGTACACATCAGATTTTTACTTTCTGTATACGTACTATGCGCATAGCGTATAGAGAAGGTATTGTAATGCACCCATCAATTTGATACCGAGATTTCACCGGAAATACGTGTTTTGAGATTTCCTGATTACATGTGTGTGTGTGTGGGGGGGGGGCGCAGCATAGCTCAAAAAAGTCGGTTAAGTACCAAACTTGGCATTTATAGTTGAACATCTTCCAAGGTTGCGACACGGGTTTACATGGAACATTTTTCGAACATTTTGATTTTCTCAAAAATGGCTAACAATTGTGATTAAAATGTTATATTTAAGATATTTACATGAGAAAGTGTATGTCTTTAATTTTCTGGGAATAGCCTCTGAAGACCTCTTCACTCTGGATGCCTTTTGTATAGCTGACAAAGCATAACAGAAAGACAAAAACTTACTAGCAAAAAATAATGTTACACTTTTTTTTTGTAGGGTTAATCGTTTTCAGGATATTCCGGATCATTTGTGTCAATTTTAAGGCACTTAAACTTTTCTCAAATGGGAAAATATCTTTCTTCTCGATTCTCGCTTTACTCCTGGCAAGAAAAGAGAATGGAATTTCAATTGTTTCACATAGTGACCAGCTTTTAAATGATTTGACTATCGCTTTAGCCTGTGCATTTTCTTATTTCCCTTCTACTTACAAGGAAATTAGTAACATTAGCACTGCTTATGTTTATCTTGATTAGCATGGTGTAGCTAAAATATTAATCTTTTGAATAAAAAGTTTGTGTGCGGAATAATTAGAGGAAGTCATGTGAATGGAACATTTTTTTTTTTTTATTATTCCATTTTCCTTTTAAAACCAGGGAAAAGGCAAACCAAAGCCGCATTGTCATGTGAGCTAGATAAGTTCCAAGGACAAAAGCACTGTTCAAGCATACTTGTGCTGTGTGGTGACTAGTCAAAGCAGTTGCATGTGTAGCAGCTTTTAGGACAACCCCCTTCCTCTCTTTTCGATTTATCACGCTCGCACAAAACTGTTTCGTGGATGCTCTTGTAAAGATTTTGCAGCCTATTAAAACGGAATATTATTTGAATTGTACGGCGTTCTTTTCGTGTATAAATTTCCTGGTTATTTCCTCAATGATAGTATAGTGCTCGATATTTTGCAACATTCCGGAGAGAAAATGTATTTTATCAGTTTAATTAGCCTATAACTTGGTCCAAACACATGTAATTTGAATTGTGTTTGCGACGATAGCTGCAGAATTTTGAGATCTTAATAGTTTTGATGTTCAGATGGATTTGAAACATCCTTCTGCATGTCTCACATTCAGGAAATATAAATCAGATTTGATGGTTCGCAATTACATTGTTAAACTGTTTCCCTCCTGGTTGAGTCCCTATTTCGATATGATTACTTGCGTGTTTATATTCTTCCGATTCTGGAAACGAAGGCATTTTGGGAGGGTGAATTTTTGTTACTGACATTAAATTTAATTGATTCGAAGGCAAATTTGGTTAAATTTTACTTATAAAATAAATTGGTCTCAATCTAAAAATAAAATTATAAATATATTGAATACAAATGTTCCTCTACTGTCCGTCCATATTTGTAATTTATGACCCAGACTTTAATCTGTGGATTACATTAATCCCCCGCATGTGTTTTACCCTCGCCGTTGTACATATCCTTCAGTTCCATCTTACAATGTTCCTTAATACGTACTGAAACGCGTTTACATTTCTGAGAAAGGTATAAAGGAAAATAGATTATTGCGTAACTAATTTAAAAGTTTCACTGTATAATTCGCTTCACATTCATACCTTGAGGAAAATGGATGTTAGCGTAGATAAATTACAAGGAAGCCGCGCCGCGTTAACAAGATTATGTGCAGATGGTTAAACGCTAAATACTGCAGTAGTAAATATGCGTATTGGAATGTAAAGCAATTGGTGTACAGTACAGAAACCTTGGCAGTGTTTTGCTATAACTTTTCTTTGTCGTGACGGTTTAAAAGTCAGTCGGGCGTCTCTGAACAACAGGTTCAGGAGGATGTTTATTTACAGTCAAGGTCATGTTTAGCGCCAGTCTCTTGAAGTAGGAGCGAGCGACCTTTTTCCTTTATACCCCCGACTGACGTCTTTGTGCGTTCTGCGCCTTTCCGTCGCTTAACGGGAAATGGCGTTGGTTTCTTTATGAGAGGTGTCCATTCCATGTATTTATCCTCGTGAGCTGACACTTTGTGATCCGTAGAGCTATTCAGTTTCCTGAATGTACCTTCGGTAGAAAAATTCAGTAGATCAGCAGAAACAAACATGTTCAGATGTGAACTCTTCTATTTTTAAGAGTAATGTCAGTCGTTAAAGCTGAAACTTGCTTATCGGTATTTTGAGACACAGCAATGGCCTCTTCTAATTTCTGTAGGAAAAAATTAACTTGTTGCGGATTTTTTACACCTCGGATTAAAATACGGAGTAGCTGATCTACACTTTTATCGTCCTGACTTTTATACTTCTCAAGGTTGACCTCGTGTGACGATGGCAATTTTGATGAGAGTTAATACCGCCGCTGAACAATGCTGCCATGACCTAACACTCAATCCAGACGTTTATACCAGTCTGTGGAAGGCGACTTCACGTCGCATTATTAAAACTCCCTTTTGCATGGGCTGGCATATAGTCTATTCTATTCTGTTTTAAATGTTTATTGTAATCCCGACAAATGTGAAATAAAACATTCCTGTTTACTTTTATTTACCCATATTGAATACTTGGCAAACAATAAGAGCTTTAACGGGTGTTGGTTTCTTTCGTGTGTCATAATCGCACGAAATGATTACATTAAGAAAAAAATATCACGAGCAACAAGCAAGTCAGTTTCTTGTGATAAACCATAAGAAACTGACGAAATCTGCACAAAAAATATAGGCTTCTTTTAAAAACACAATTGAATTGCATGTCTGGCTCATATTCAAGAGGTCGCGAGTTCGAGTCTTGCGTAGGCTGAGTTGCCCGGATCTACAGGGAAGACGAATGCCTAGTAATTTTAAGCAACTTTGGCCCCTAGATCATTTTATCGTTTGCGCATCATTTCACCGACTTCATCGTCCGATATGACCAATCGAATTAAAGGACGTCAAGCTATATTAAAATCTTGTGTGGCATCAGCCATTTACGAAAAATTCATTATTGTTAGCCTTAATGCTATTACTCAATTGTTATTCGTGTCGTGGACAGTGTGGAATAACGTCAGTATTTAAAGATTTGACTCTCTTCAATCTCCTCTATCCCCCCCTCCTATTATAATTAAAACGGAATATGTAATAAAACAATTTTCACCATCGTTCTCAACGTGAAATAGAAACGGTAAGGTTTGTAAATACCGTAGAAAAGTTACTAAAATAATGACAGTGGCTAGTTATGTTAATAAACCACCAGATAATTTTTATTGCCGGGAACTCTCCACTATTTCAAACATCTTGTAAGAATGCAAGACAAACGCTATAATACCTTTTCCAAGATTATGTTTAAAGTAGCCAAACACATTTCTTGCCTATTTCGCCACCTATTTCCTACCATTCACAAAGTATAAGGAGGAAAACTATTTTTACTTTTACTGCCGGAGATGCATTCTCGGTTTTGGTTGCACAGCGTAAGGAAAATGAGTCATACGTTAGGATGATCAAGTTGTCCTTTCTTACGGTTAAACCTGGACTCCATTTCCTTGCGATGACGCAAGTATTTGCAAGCACGGTGTGCGTACTGAAGACTACTGAGAATTCAAAACAATACTTCAATTACTTGGCGAGTTTGGAAAGTAATGGCAGTCATACCAACTTAAAATTACATATTCACAGCCATCATTGGTGCCGAACTTGCCTAATCGCCCTCCGTGGTGTAGTGATTACCATGCTAGCTTCATATACCCAAGGTCGCGGGCTCAAACCCGGCGGAGGACGATGAATTTTTTCGGGTGTAAAAATCCTTAGCATGGCTTCCTTCGGAAGGGAAGTAAAGCCGTTGGTCCCGTGTCGTAGATTTACGGCACGTAAAAGAACCTCAAGCCTTATAAGAGAGGCCTCTGAGCAAAATTAAGCGGTCTTTCACGCCCAGTATAGAATGGGATGCTGAGAACCACTGCAGTTAAAGAGCGTCCATAAATAACACGCCATTTCCATTTTTGCCGAACTTGCCAATGATACGAAAAGCATGCAACACCACTAACGGACTAATTTGTACGCTGCAGTGCTTCGCGTATATTACGATGTGGTCTTTCGCCCCAAGCTTGAGCTTTGCAATGGGTATTATCAAAAGGAGTTTCAGGGTTAAAATTCGTTTAAATATTTGCATTTGTTCTTTTCTATACTTAAAGACTTGGGCAACCAAAAATTCCGAGAGGACATTAACTTGCGAAATAAATTACACACACTGTATTTCCTTTGCCATATTACATATGCTGAATTTCCTTTTTCACAAAAGATGAGTTTTAACACTGATATGAATCTAAAATACAAATTCTTGATATATGAATAATAAAATAATAAACAAAAAAAGAGGGACAAGATTTTGTTAGTGTATTTTTCCAGTTTTTTTAATTTTATATGAAGGTGTTAATATTATTGTTCAGATATTTGCAGCCTATTATGACAATTTTTAAGGCAATTTCCATCTGCCACAACAGCAATATACTGTATTATGTTGAAAACTGAAGTGGGTTATGTGTAGACTGCAATGATTCAGCATTGTTTAAGCAATATTTAATGCAGTTAACAGAAGATTACGTCTTTGTACACCCATTGTGTGATATGTCACATAACTGATGCTGAAGTTCAAGCAGTGACACTACTACAGGAAGGTTGGACAATGACTAGAGATGACTAATATGTGGTCAATTGAACTCTTTGGCAATGTAATGCCACTGCTAGAGACCATCTAAATGACCTGAGGGAGCTAATGGATGTTGCTGATAGTAAACATACAAAGAATCAGATTTCGAGTTGTTTTAAGATCATGAAGATCTAATAAGATAACCTAGATTGCATTGTTGTCATAAGGCAGATTGATTAAGATTTCTCAGCAACATAGGATTTGGTAATTTAGTCACTGCCACAGATGAATTTCACTTGCATCTTACACAGTGTGATGGACATCTACATGCATATTATGGTTAGCATTATGAAGAAGCCACTGTCCAAGAAATTGGCTGATTTGGCACTGAATCTATAATGTGGAGTGACATAATATAATTCCTTTTGCTCCTTGGGGAGCATAGGGCACTCACGAAGCATTGCCATCTTACTCTGTTACTTCCCACTCTCTTTATTTCATTCCAGCTCTCTCCTTGTTCCAATCTTTTGTCTTCTACTGATCTCTGCCAGGAATGCTTTGGTCTCCCTCATTTATGTGTACCCTGTGAATTCCAGTCATGTTCCTATTTTTCTATGACATTGTTTGCTTTCCTTAAGGTGTGGCCTTTCCAATTTCATTTCTTTTTTATCTGTGTTGACTTGTTCTTCCAATGTTCTTGCCCACAATTCCTCATTTCCGATCACATGCGACCAATGTGTGTTCAAAATATTTCTCAAGCATTGTTTATAAATATTTTTAGCCTGTCTGTTTTATGACCTTCCATGTTTCTGAAATATATAGCAGATTATTTCTTCAAACTGAATTAAAGTTGTACATACACCCCATTTGCCTACCTGGTAGTTTGTTTCACAGGCATCAGTATAGATGTAATTGATCTTGTTTAAGAGGGCAGCTAAGTGCTGACAGGTACTCTGCAAATATTGTATCGGAACATGCTATATTTGTTATAATAGGAATGGATGCCAGTTTGTATTGTAGCAAGACAACACTGGAGGAGTTTGGTGCCACCATGGCATCTCGCAGAATTTTCAGAAACAGATAATGAACTGGTCTGCCGTGAGATGATCTCAATCCCAGTTAACATTTGTGGGATATGCTAGAATGCAGTGTCCAAAAGCATTCTATAGCTCCTTAGTCTCTTCAAGAGCTTGCAGATGTCTTTACCCAAGAGTAGAATATTCCACAAAGAAATGTGCAAAAACTGGTCAGAAGCCTGCCTCGAAGATGTCAGTCTTACATGCCCATGGGTGCCATACAAGATAATGAAAGGTTTTTCTTTTGTTGTTGCAATTCTTGTTTTGTACATTCTGCTTAACTTCTGCTTAGAGTAACTTAGTTTGTCATGGAAAGTAAACACAATTTTTGTTATTGTTGAAGGTTATTTATTCAAGAATATTATTGTACGATCACTAATTATTATAAAAATACACTGGAACACAACTTGTCCCTCCAATTATTTTTTTTTTTTTAGCACAAAATCAGTAGTAGTTTTTTTTCCCCAAACATTCCAAAGATATTTTTCAGTTTCCAAAATAATCTTCTGTTCTATTTTGGCAATAATTTTTTCCCGATTTTTCATTTAAGTTTAATAAATGTAAAGCTGGTTTTACAAATGTATCTTTCCTCCCTCCTCACATTTCCTTATGTACTTGAGAGAAATAATGTGTATTGTTAAGATGTCTTTCTAAGCAAATTTGGTTTCTTTTTGTTGTTTAAGGTGACCCAGTCGTGACGTGGTAGTAGTGTGATCTCCATTAATTTGGTGAGAGCGTTTTTGCCACAAAGAAGACAATGGAGCGTGAATCGAACCCAATGCAAGCGATGTGTCGTTCTGGCTGCGGTTTCTACGGCTCTCCAGCCACTGATGGTCTCTGCTCATTATGCTACAAAGAAGCACTGAAGAAGAAACAACAGCCTCCTAACACAACACCAAGTAGCACAGGGAACAGCAGTTCAGCTGCTGCAGCCTTCGGATCTGCTACAAGCATAGACACAGCCCAACCGACCATCCCCATCATAGTGCCACCGACTGCAACTACAGACCTTATGAAAGATGTGAGCTTTAGCATTTTAAGGCAGTTTGTGCACTGTGAGAATTGTGACTCTGCTCCCATTATAGGAAGAAGTAGAAGCAATGAATGAAATTCTTGGCCCCCATTCGGAATAAGCATAAAGTAAACTTCAAGAAAATCTGATGCACTGCGTTCTCATCACTTTCTCCACCTATTCTGCAATAAATTGTTCTTGCTAAAGTTTATTTTTCCATCTATTCCAGTTAACCAAGATAAACGAAAATGGTCTGATTACTTATTTCATTGTAGGTACAAGAAAAGTGATAGTCAAATCTTGTAGGAGCTGGTCACTAAGGAGACATTAAAATTCCATCTCCTTGCATGGTCAGGATTTACGAATGACATCCCATTGGATAAAAGAATAAGTATTGGAAAATTAAAACCAGTAACAAGAAATATCTTGGAAATGGTTAACTCCACAGAAAAAAATCTGATGTATTCCATTCACATAACTGCAGTTCCAAATGCAAACTATTCTTACAAAAGATTGTTTATCTACATTATGCTAATGAGATAAAAATTAGCAGAATTTGTCTTACTACTTGCTTCAATGTAAATAGAAGAGAAATAAGGGAATACATTATACTAAAGCAATTATGAAATCTTTTAAAAGTGGGTGGCTATGTGAAACAGTTGTGGTTCTGTTCGCCTTGTATGGTCCCATTTGAGAAAAGTTAAAAACTGAAACCAATAACAAGGAATATCTCAATAACTGTCAACTCCACAAGAAAAACATATGACATAAATTGCAGGTTTTAACAAGATCTAAATTTTTTGTGAATTACATTTTTGTCTGTCTTAGGGTTTAACCATTATGCAAAATTCTGCCAAACTCGTTCAGAATAGAGAGATAAATCAAAATACACATTTTATTTGTGGTGTAAATATTTTAATGTACAGTATTTTAATCAAAATCGTTAGTCAATTTTGAAACATTTTCCAATATAATGGGCAATGTGTGATGGATATTTTTAAAAATTATATATTTATAAATGTAAAAAGAAGCTAGTAACAGTGAAGAATAACACAAATATTAATATAAAAAATAATAGTTGCAACAAATCTTCACTTATCTTTTGGAATCCTTGCCTGGACTAGTTTCGCAACGATTTCATTGCATTATCAACATATCCTTTTGGTCTCTTTTTTGATGTTGTTTATTTACACTGTTATGGTTACTGCTACTAGGTGGATTGTGTACTAATGCATTGCTAACTACTGGAATCAAAACAAATTTGGTAAGAGTGTCAATTGGAGGTATATCAAAATTCATTGCATGATTTCTATACTTTAATCTAAATATTTTCTCCCAAACCATTAAATCTATGGGCCCATTTAAGTGTTTTAATAATTTAACATCTGGATTTATTTCATGATTAAATTTCCAAAAATGTTCTGCTACAGCTGATTTATCAATTTGTTTGTATTTAATATTTTCCTAAAGTGTTCTTTTACTCTAGTTTCCAAATGACGTTTAGTCTTACCAATATAAACAACGTCACAATTTAAACAGTTTAATTGATAAATGCCAGATTTTTTATTTTTTGAAATTTCATCCTTTTTAGAAAAGCCTAACAAATTTTTTATACTGTATTTATTTTGAGGAACCAATATTATGCCATGCTCTTTGAAAATATTTGTGAATTTTTTATTTGCCCAAGGGTGATAAGTAAAATTTTTTAAAAATGTAACTATCTTTTATTTTCTTAAGCGTAGAAATATCTTTAATAGCCTTTTGATATTTAAACTTCTCAATTTTTTTATTTATAAAATCAGTATTAAAACCATTAATTAAAGCAGTGTTAATAATGTGTTCATATTCTTTATAGAATTCATCTTTATTAAGGGGTAAATTAATTAACCTATAAATTAAACTATTAAAAACAGCAAATTTATGTGAAAAAGGGTTAAAGCCATTATTTTTTATATAATTATCAGTGTGGGTTTGCTTTCTGTATATTCCAAAATTCAATTTATTGTCTTTTTTTATTATTTTTAAATCCAGGAAAGGGAGATAGCCATCACTTTCAGTTTCTAATGTGAATTTTATAGCCTTATCTTGTAAATTTAAAAGTTTTAAAGCATCATTTACATGTTTATCAGGAACAATAGCAAATATATCATCTACATATCTATACCAAGTTTTAAAAATTAGAGGGAATGCTTTAGTGACCTGTATTTCAAAATAGCTCATGAAAAGATCAGCAAGAAAAGATGAAAGTGGACTACCCATTGCTAAACCAGAAGTTTGTTGATAGAATTTGTCATTAAAGCTGAAAAAATTTTGATCCAAACAAAGATTAGTAAGGATAACAAAATCATTTATTAAATTTTCATTCAGTTCTGTAGAACTTAACCATTTTTTTAAAAATGTCAAAAGTTTTTCTCTAGGAATGCTTGGAAACAAAGCAGTTACATCAAAAGAAACAAGTTTATCATTAGTAGATAATGTAATATTGCTGATCCTTTCAGCTAACTCAAAAGAATTTTTAATACTTAAACTCTCAAATTTTTCAAAATTAGTGAATTTTTTATTTAACCATTTAGCTAGGCTGTAAGTAGGTGAATTTATGCAATTTACAATAGGTCTCATTTTATTTCCAGGTTTATGAATTTTGGGAAGAACATATATTCTGGGTAAAATTGGATTACTGATTTTTATAATTTGCTTTTCTTTATTTGTAATACTTTTAATTTCATTAAGGGTCTTATTATAAATTGAAATGCAGGATTTTAAAGGGTTAATATCAATGCTTTTGTAATCTTCACCTTGAAGTAAGAGTTCCATTCTGTTAATGGAAATTGTTAATTGTTTGAAAATTTGAACTTTAGCATGAAAAATAAAACAAATAAACTGAAAAATAAGTTAAATAAATTATGCTTAAAACAAAATAAATTGAAACCAACTTAAAGGGAATAACCCTAAAGATAATGTAATTAACCTTTCAAATTGTAATTTCAATGAGAAGGAAATTAATTTTTGAATAAAGGTTTAAAAACCTGTGTAGATTTTTCAAAAAATATAGATGATTATGTAGCAGATATAGAAATTGCTAGTCAGGATTTAAATGAAAATAATAAATTATTGGTTAAAGAAAAATGTAGTAAAATATTACAGAATTTGAATAAAAATCACCCTAAAGTAAATCACAATAAACAAATTATTAAATCATTAAAAGAAAAAGATGTAATCTATACTAAAGCTGATAAAGGTAACAGCATTGTAATTTTAAATAAAACTGATTACATTAACAGAATGGAACTCTTACTTCAAGGTGAAGATTACAAAAGCATTGATATTAACCCTTTAAAATCCTGCATTTCAATTTATAATAAGACCCTTAATGAAATTAAAAGTATTACAAATAGTATGTATAGTATACTATATACATAATTGTAACCACAGTAATAATAACTCAATATTTTCATTTGAATCCTAACTATAAATCACTCTTCTTTGGTCTCTTTTTAAAGCTATTTACATTTTGAGGCAGTCTCCAGTAAATCTGCAGGTATTTTGTTCCATTCATTTATTGTTCTATTTGTGAAGGAAAATTTACCTGTATTTTCTGTTCCATATTTCTTATTTTTTCCGAGTGATCATTCCTCCCACAGTATAATGGCTTTAATAATCGTTTGGATATGTCTCTCCATGCAGGTTCCCCCTTATAGGCTCTAAAAATTGCACATAGCCTTGCTCGTCTCCTATGTTTTTCTAGTATTTCCCAGGAAGTAGCAGTGCTGGAATGATTTTCGAATCATTTACTTCTGTTTACAAATTTAGCTGCTCTTTTTTGAACTCTCTCTAGTGCCAGTTTTTGCCCCACCTGATACGGATCCCAGCATGCAGCACTATATACTAATATTGGTCGAAGTAAAGAAGTGTATGCCAAATTTCGTGACTTTCCATTGCTGCGTTTTAAGATCCTCATTACAAAATGCAACGCTTTCCACGCCTTCCCAGTGATCATGTTCCCCCCACTCCAATCTTTGATTTAGTATTATCCCTAAGTATCTGGTGCTATTTACTCTTGAGTATTTTCTTATTGTCAAATTTGAATATTATGTTTTCTACTATTCTTGCCCTTGAAAATATAATTGTTTTACATTTGTTTGGATTTATCTCCATTTTATTATATTTTGCCCAG
Source organism: Hymenopus coronatus (assembly GCA_030762935.1). NCBI lineage: Eukaryota > Metazoa > Arthropoda > Insecta > Mantodea > Hymenopodidae > Hymenopus > Hymenopus coronatus. The sequence continues at coordinate 19,363,009 of CM060897.1, read as the reverse complement.
AGTTGAATTTTGTTTAAATCTTCTTGTAGATCTATTGTCACATTTACCCCCAATATTTCTATAGATTATACAATCGTCTGCAAATAGGCGAATCTGAGATGTTATCTCTTCCCTTAAATCATTTATATATGCTAAGAAATGCAACGGCCCGATCATGCTTCCCTGGGGCACACCAGAGGTTATATTTGTAGGAGACTATAATTTATTTCCCACTCACACTCTTTGGGTTCGTTCGCTCAAGAATTCCCGAATCCAAGTTATCACTCTGTTGTCTATTTGCATTTGCAGGTTACAAAATTTTTCTATTAGCCGTCCATGAGGTACAAGGTCAAACGCTTTAGAAAAATCAATTACTGTTGCATGTACTTTCCCACCCGCGTCAAGTGTATCAGCTACATCCTGACAAACAGCTCCTAGTTGACTATCACAAGAATGTCCATTCCGGAAACCATGTTGGCCTTTGTTTTTTCCCATTCTCGTCTTAAATATTGTGCTATAAGATGCTCAACGTGTTTGCTTACTACTGATGTCAAACTAATTGGCCTATAGTTTGCCGCATTTGTTCAATCCCCTGCTTTATAAATAGGCACAGCTATAGCCTGCTATATAAAACACACTTCAATATTTACGTCAGTTCTATGTGCAAAAACACTTGTAGTTGGTACTAATGATCCCAAGCATTTTAGAGAGAAGTATATAATTCAGGATCCTTATTTTAATTTTTGTGTTTTTCAGCCTAATGTATTTGCCTGCTGTCTTGGATTTATTCTGTAATTGGGTCAAATCTTAGCAGTATAAATTATTTTGTGCATAACACACAAGTTTTAGGAATAGAGCTAACATCCATTAGTGTGGCAATAAAGTAAATAACGTTCACTGTGTGTTGTTTTAAAGGTTGCAAGCATGATGTGTTAAGCTATACAGATGATTCAAAAATACTTTTACAAAGTTTGAGGATAGAATCCTTACTTCAAAATAAAAACTTTTCATATAAACAGCCTTTGTTCCAAACACTTCGTTCTCAATTTATTATGGTTCAAAATGCTATTAATCGAAACAGTTTAAAGTGACACAGTACTCTATTTTTGAAGTTTTAAACATCACAAAACGCCACCAAATGCTCCAAAAAACTTCCTTATACATCTAGACACACATGCACTCATCAAAGCATGTAATGTCAAACACTCCCAGTCAGTGTCACATGATTTCGCAGGCTTCCATGACATGCAGATTAGGAGTTTCTTCATCTGGAATGTCTGCTGCATAAACCAATTGTTTAAGGTGCCCCCAAAAGATAAAAATCCAAAGGATTGAGGTAGGGGGAACTGCAGGCCATGGAACTGGTCTCCCTCTACTTATCCATTAGCTGTGCTAGATCCCAGTCAGTGCACCTCGAACAATAAGACTAAAATGTGCTAGAGCGTCGTGCATAAACCACATGTTTCCTCTTACTTGCAGAGGCATTTTCTAATAAGTCTGGGAAAGTGTTTTGAATGAAGTCCCTGTAGACAGCACCTGTAAAGTGTGCTGGGGGAATTGGCCATCTGATAAATGACAAATGTAAGCAAGCAGTCATGGCAACACACGGCCAACTCCACAGGGTAAAATGGGTCAAAGCCTTCTATGAATAAGTGCATAAATAAATGAAGTTATTAGGTTGGACCCAGGAAGCCATGGAAGGTGACTTTCATTAATAAGTTGATAAATTGAAAACAAAGCATTTAGAGCATATGTTTATATGAACCAATTTTCATGTTACAATGTCAGGAATCCATCTCCAAATGTTGGGGAAGCATTGTTGCTGTGTTGAAATAGCTGACTCATTGGTAATGCAAAGGTAGTAGGCAGAGCATTGTTCTTTCATTCGTTCTCCCCTGTTTTATGTTTGAAGTCTAGAAAGTGTGAACATTCTTGCAAGTGCAGTGGAGATTGAGTATTTTTATGCATGATCTTGCATGACTTCAAATGTGAATTAAATGCAAGTCACTTGAGCGTTTGGGGGGCTTTGGGGGGTTATTGTCACATGCCAGTGTGTTCAGCTGGCTTTGAGAATTCAAGAGGGGTGGTACTCAAAGATGAAGAAGAAAAGGGTAGAAGAGCAAACAATAGTGACAAAAAACCTGTGGAATGATTAGGGAAGATCAAAAAAAGTTTGTTATTTATGTATGCTCATTACTGTGGTTCTCAGCATCCGATTCTAAATTGGGCATGAAAGACCGCTTAATTTTACTCAGAGGCCTCTCTATCAGGCTTGAGGTTCTTTTACGTGCCATAAATCTACAACACAGGACCAATGGCTTAACTTCCCTTCCAAAGGAAGCCATGCTAAGGATTTTTATGCCTGAAAAAAATCCATCGTCCTCCGCTGGGTTTGAACCGATGACCTTGGGTCTATGAAGTTAGCATGGTAACCATTAACACCTCGGAGGGCAATGGGAAGATCAAAGATGGATATTGAACTGGCCACATTAGCTAGTGTTTCAATCATCCTTCGTAAGCATAATTTATCTGAAGCACAGAAGCTCCATAGGTGGAATGGCATCAAGCAATGCTACAAAGATTTAACTGTGGAAAGTATTGGCAATTATTAGATAATATTATGGGTGTTGAAATGTGGATATATCAAGTTTGACCCAGAAACAAACTGTCAGTGCTACAGTTGGGTGTTTCCAGATGACCCAAGGTCAAGAGAGTGCTGGAAAGAACATGGTTGCTTCTTCTCCACAAGTGGTCACTTGGCAACAGTTGTATCTAAAATCAGAAAACTGTTACTGTAAAATGGTACATAGAATATGATAAACCACATAGAATATAGAAGTTTGCCTTCCAAAAATGTTAAAAATCCAAGAAAAGCATCAAAAGACAAGACTAAGGAGCATTTTGTTGCATCATAAAAATGCATCAGCTCACACTACAAATGTAACAATGGAGCTTATGCAAGGAACTGAGGCAAACTATTACATTCATTTACCCTATAGTCCCAATCTGGCACTGTGTGCTTTCTTCTTGATCCCATACTGTGAAGAACTGACTTCATCACTGATTTTTGGCCCTGAGAGCTGTTGCAGCATACAGAGTTATCTGCAGTGCCAGAAACTTAAGTAGCATAGATGCTTCCAGAGGATGGAATGCTGCATTTAGTGCCAGAGAGAGTATTTTTGAGAAACTGGGATAAACAAAACGTTACTGTGATTATCCATTATTTCTGTGTCAGTGCTTATCAAGGGACCCTTGTACAGTGTGAAACCATCACAGTTTGATAACATGACTTAAGTCTACATTTATTTTGGGCTTATTGGTCTAGAAAATAGTGTCCACTTGTTGCAAAATTTGATTTTTGTGACTTCATTTTCATATGCTCTAGTATTCTTGTAAAAATGAGTTCTCTCCCACCTGAGTTGGTTTGGGTGGCTCAGTTGAGGCGCTGGTCTTACGATCCCAAAGTCGTGGGTTCAAACCCAGCCCAGACCAATGGTTTTTAAACATGTGTAAAAGTGACGTCCTGTGTTGGATTTACTGGCAAAAGAAGAAATTCCAGCACACCAGCAGTGCTGATCTAGTTCTGACGACTATTATTGTTGCGGTTTTCATTTCCACTTTCACTTAAGATCCTGTTTGTGACTAGATCTGATAATACTCTAGCAATTTGATCTTGGTACTGTAGGGTTTCCTTATTTAAAAAGGAAGTTATATGAAAAACAACTCAAGGTAGCTTTTTAAAGCCAGGAAAATGTGCAAGCAAAAATGCCCTCATGATAAAATAAATGTATCCAACACTTCCATGTTTTAATAAAATAAAATTACATTATCAGATATATGAAAAAGTTGGCTTACCTTTTATACAAACCCTCTTTAATTTATTGTTTATTTATTATTTCTCCAATGCATATGTCCTTGTTCTTCTCATAAATATATTATAATAATTTTAAACAAAATTTGCAAAATTCACCATTTAAATGTACCCTTAAATTTTGTTTAAAGCATTCATGTTTTGCTACAAATTTCTTGGAAAGAAATTGATATTTTCAAGGCAGTGCTCTAGAAAAACGGACACTTTCTAACCTTAAAATATTGCAGCAGTGAGAATGGTAGCTGGAAAGAAGTGAGGCAAAATGTTGAATTTGACATTCATGGATGTGACAAGCATAATTGTAATGTAATTTCCATATGCAGAAATACATGTATGACACCTACCAACAGCCCCCCCCCCCCCCAAGAACTAGTGTTGAGACTCTAGATGCCCTGAAAGATGCCTTTTGAGTGTTTGCACAAAATCTAAAGCATTAGTAGGTTTTTTGTTAACAATATTGTCGATAGAATCTATCAGTGCAGTAATTTCTTCCCACAGGAGTTCTTTTACAAGCAAATAAGTCAACATGGAGTTGCTATTTTAAGCACATTTAAAAGCTATCATTCTAGACCTGGTTTGAACCTGCAACCTTGTAATTGGGAAGTCAGCACCAAATCAACTGAACCACTGGGGCATGCATTAGTTGATGGGCACAGCTATTGCTATGTACAAGAGTATTAGGAACAACTCCCAAGTATGAGTTGTAAAATGATTTTGGAAACAAAACTAACAGGCTTTTGGATCTACATTGCGAGAGGTCACTTAAGTTGTTACAGATATCAGTAGCCACATTACCATTTGAGGTGAGAAATTGTTTGGAAGAGGTCATAATTATAAATTCAACAAATGGATGTGCAGAAAACTCAGAAGCAAAACTGAACTGTAGATCTTCCATAGAACCACTATTATCTCAAAATATTGAACAGATTTTCTACATTTCGTCAGACAGCATGTGCATTGGACAATTGAGCAGTGGAGCCAAGTTCTCTATACAGATAAAATACAAATTCAACCTCAAGGCCTAAGTGGAAGAGGGGTGGTATGAAGAAGGCTTGAAAAGTATGCTGCCTCTAACATTAATGGTCACTTCTGGATGGAGGAGGCTCAGTTTTGGTATAGGGTGATGTAAGCTTGACAGACGAAGTCAGCACACCAGATATTGAAATGCTACTTCATTTGATTCCCTATGCTCCACTAATCAGTGAGAACTTGATTCTAGTGCAGATAATCCTCAAGCCTATAACACTTGTGTATTAAGTTTTCTGAAGGAAGTGATTATAATTACAGAGTGGCCCTCTGGATCTCAATCTCATCGAGCATGTGCAGAATATATTCAGAAGTAAAATTTATTGAGTTTTCCATATATTGGTTGACCTTCAGGCACACGTGATTTGTTTCCTGTCATACCAATACCCAGAAATCCATCAAAATAAGAAAAAGAAAGAAAAAAAAAAAGCTGTACTTCATCATTTCATGTAAAATAAAAATTAAATTCAAATTATATTAAATACCCTTGGATACACAGAATAGAAACTACTTGTTATTTCCAATAAAAACAAAAAACAGATTTAAGCACATTTGCTCATTTACTCACTGCAAGCATTTTTCGCAATGGCTTAATGAATCTGAGATGTACATACAAACAGATGTAATGTAATGTAAACACACTACAACTCATGTGAATTATGGGAAACTCCAGTACTGTACATACAGGGTTACTACAAAAGAAATAGGTAACTTCAACTGCCTGTAAAACAAAACTATTTACGGTAATTTGACGCCGTTTTCACTGGTTTGTAGAGGAGTCTTTGAAGTTTACATTGTGAACTCACAAATGTTCACTATGGGCTCCTCCAGTCACACGACGCACATCCATGCGATAATCAAGTTCAACCCAAACCTTTTGTAACATATCTGCATCAACACTTGCCACGGTTTGTCTGATACGTAGTTTCAAGTCGTCTAAATTAAGAGGAAGTGGAGGGACAAAAACACGGTCTTTCACGAATCCCCATAGAAAAAAGTCACATGGTGTGAGATCAGGGCTCTTGGTGGCCAAAATGCAAGAGCATTGTTGTCGGTTGTAGCACGGCCAATCCAACGATGTGGTAGGACTTCATCTAGGTAATCTCTAACATCTGTGTGCCAATGAGGCGGTGCTCCGTCTTGTTGGAATACAAAGTCATCCTGTTGCTCATTCAGTTGGGGCATCAACCAGATCTGTAACATGTCAAGATACCTTGCACCATTGACTGTTTGCTCTGCAAAGAAAAAGGGGCCATACACTGTCGTGTGAGATACCACACAAAACATATTGATTTTAGGAGAGTCCCGCACATGTTGCAATACAGCCCTCGGAGGTTCAGTTCCCCATATTCGGACATTTCGTGTATTCACTTTTCCCCTCAGGTGGAAAGTTGACTCATCACTGAAAATGATGCGCTCACAAAAACCAGCATCGTCTTCGTCATGTCGCAACATGTCGATGCAAAAGTCACGCCGTATGACCTTATCTTCTTCACTCAGAAACTGCAACATCTGTAATCTGTAAGGCATCATGTGCAGTCGCTTCTGCAAGATTTTCCATACAGTTTGCTGTGGAATTTGTAATTGCATGCTTGCCCTAGATGTCGATTTCTGTGGGCTTCTTATGTAGGCAGCACGAACACGTTCAACGTTTTCTTCTGAAACTCTTGGTCTTCCCGAGCTCTTCCCTTTGTCTCGAATTTTCTATACCAGTCGTAGATTGACTGTCTAGTCGGTGGCGTTTTGTGGTAACGTGTTCTAAAATGTCGTTGGACAACAGTTGCTGATTGCGTTCTAGCAAATTCCAACATGCATTATACCTTTTCCACAGGATTTTCCGCCATTTCAGCTTCTACAACAACAAACAAAACACTACAGCGTTACCAATACTAACAAACGAAACTTTGAGAGTTTCTCAACATACCTCCAAATAATTAGGTTGCTATCTCTAATAGTTTTGTTTTACAGGCATTGAAGTTGTCTATTTCTTTTGTAGTAACCCTGTATATCGGAAAAACATGCTTAAGAGATCTTTCCTGTGGATACTTAAATCTTTTGTTAATGTTTATACTTTTTTGCAAGCACCTGGTCTAAAATATGAGTATATAGATAACAAGCAGATGGGGAATAACTGGGGAGTTATCAATTTTATCCTATGATTAGGGTTGCAAGATGTCCATATTTTAAATGCAGTGTCCATGTCTATCATACTTTTAAAGAATGACAGTGGCCATATATTATTTTTGGATACATCTCGATGCAAAAAGAACATTATTTTTAAATTCATTTCCTAGATGGCATCACAGTAATTTCTAATGAAGAATGTTATCTTTGCCTTGTACACTGATGCATCATGTCACAGTGTATGTTTTACCCATCAAAGTACATGGTTTTCAACAGCAGTATTCCAATAAGTTTGTGGTCTGTTTCCTTTACCCCTTTGCTTTGTCTAAGCATATGAAGCTTCTACTATAGCAGCCGCACCGTGGCTGAGTGGTTAGACCACCTGCCTCTCACCTAGATGGCCCGGGTTCGATCACAAGTGACTGCATGTGGAATTTGTAGTGGACAAAGCGGCATGGGCGAGTTTTCTTTGGGTTCTCAGTTTCCCCTGCCATTGCATTCCACTGGTGCTCCATCTTTATTCCATATATCAGTGTCATCGCCTGCATTGCCATTTGTAGTAAAAGTGGGCATGAAATACTATCAACAAAAAATTCCCTTGTAGCACGTAATGTATAGTAACGTTCCTTTGTGTTGGCTGGTGATAAAAATATGGAAAGTAGTCTATAAAAGTTATTAAAATTTCAAAGAGGAAGAGCTCAGTTGAGTTGATTTTCTATTTCTAAAAAAAGAAATGAGGAAAGTGGAAATCAACATAATTTGCACTAATTTTTTGTTTAATTTATACACCCCCCTAAACTTTGATGCACATGTTGGGGCTTTGCTTTCAAAGCTACTGGTGTTCTGAACTGAAGGATTTATTTACAATAGCTTTTTTTTCAGTTTTATACTATTAAACCCACACATCCACTCTCGTAGACATACTTTCAGACTCTGTGGGGAATAGGGAATGATTTAGTTAAAGAAAATGTTCCACTCCAGCCAGGAATTGATCCCAGGATTATGGGTGAGAAGCAAGAACACTGACCACTCAACCCCAAAGGAGTCCAAATGTACACCAATTTAAATAATAGTATTTGGTTGCACACGTGGACTTAAAACATTGCAACACATGTAGGTTGAGAATATGCTGCTTGAGAGGTAACTTTTATCATTTTGCATTGCACAAATTGAGCTTCAATTCTGGTGATTGGGAATCAAAATTGATAAAAATTTACTTGTTGGAAAACAAAAACTGTGGCAATAGTATAGCCCATTAGTAAAAAGTTGCAACTTAAAGCTTCATTATCACTAAGAATAGATGTTTTCAATAGTTTAGATCTGAAGTTAGCTCCTGTACTTCAAAGATTTTTCATCTAAAGTTTTGGTATTTACTAAAAATAATTTTAATACTTTCAGAAAAAATAAAATATCCATATTTTTGGGCCCATATAATGTAATGTATGCCATAGGTAGCATGGTGAAACACATGCAATGTTTTCTGATGCACAGAGTAACTGATGCAAAACAAGAAATTTGTAGCTTTACCATGCTTCATGCAGTGGGGGTGGGTGTGTGGGTGTGTGTGTTCCAAAGGAAATAAAATAGATATTTTAATGTAATTAAAACTCATTCATTCAAAAGAAATTGATTTATAATGGTGTTCGTCAATCATATTTTTTACCCATAGTATAATTTAAAAGTCCATTAAATAGGCAATACTGTCTTTTGGAGCTTTATTCAGGAATAGGATGCTGTTCAGCAAATTGACATTTATAACAAAAATTTCAAGAATACTAGATAGGCTGTAAACTGTTATTCAAGCCAGAGATTATATCCTTCGCTGAAAAAATATGTATAAAATGTGGTTAATTAAAGTTCATGCCACTTGAAAAGCAAAGGTTAAAGAATAAACTAAAGCTGTTTAAAAGTGAAAGAAATAATGCTAATATTGCTTTAAATATATATGAAATATAAATTGTTTATTTTCTCTAATGAATACTTTACATTAACTTAAAATTATATATAAATTCTGATAATACTTTTACATGAAATTTAAGTTCCCACTTAGTGTTCAACAGTGTTAATGTAGTAGTAAGTGACTACCGCAGTGGAAGTTTAGCCAACTTTAGGGTTTGTAATTCACATAATTTTTCATTGTTACTTTAAATTAGGATGGAAAGAATGGGTAATGCTGGGATATTTGAATTTTTGTCTACAAAACTGTTTTGTTTTTAGAGAGGTTTCAGTTACTCCAAGAGAAAATTTTAGTTTTATTTGTGGATGCTCTATAACTACCATGCTTCTTTACATCCCATTCTATATTGGACATGAAAGATCAGAAATTTTACTCAGAATCCTCTGTCAGCCTTTAGGTTATTTTACATGCCATAAATCTATATGGGAGTACTGCCTTTAGTTCTCTTCCAAAGGAGCCTATGCTAAGGAGTTTTATGCCTGAAAAAGTCCATTACCCTCTGTCAGTTTGAACCAACGACCTCAGGAAAGTACATCAAGCTATCAATACACACAGTACTTCCATAAGTTCTGTCAGTACTTTCAATGCATATACTACCAAATAAAACCATGCAAATCCATTAATATACATATAATCTGAAAGAACACAAAAAATGCTACAAAATGAACACACACTCATTCAAAATGAAACCATGTGCGGCAACACAGCAGTGAGGACATGGAGGCCACTGATCAATAGCTGCACTTGTCGTGCCCAGTGGAATTTTCATGACAGCTGATGTGATTGGTGTTTTTTTTTAAGTATATATTATGGTACCTCTTTTGACATGCTATTGCCTCAAGCTTCTGCCACAGAAAATAATGCAATGGATAATCTGCTAGGCCAGTCAGCAGCGATGAACTGTAGAAATTGGTTGCCAACCACTGCTGCTTGGTTTTTGCTCTCTCCGTATATTAACAAAGCCTGGGATCAAACCTGGCATACCTCCTTTAATTTTTAATGCAAATGCCTTGTGCATCTTTAATATATACTAACATGTAAATCATCCTTCAAAATACATGACATTGTTTGTGAAGAGATGTTCATTTCAGAGACAAAATTGTTTGTTTTACACAAAGGATTGCATCTTCCATTTTTGTACGAACAGCATTCACAATTTCTTTTGTGCCAGATCTGATGCAATCAACAGTTGCCCCCATCTTTTTAAAGCATGCTATTGTCTGAAACAAATCGTTCATTGATACCAAGAGGTTTCAGTGTCAAAAAAAATTTCCTTAGCTCGCTTTCCACAACAAAAATAACACCAATACAGTGATATGATTTTCGTACACTCCCCACTCCATCTTTCTCTCTTGCCTGGTGCACTGCAAGCCAGTCACTTGCATAGTAGTAAATGACCTTGTGGATGATAATATACAGCATTGCCATGTTTCTTTATTCACAATTTCCATGCTGCAGCACATGTAAATTTTACTGATAGAACTTATGGCAGCATTGTGTATATAGATATAGAGTAATAACAAAGGGCAAGTCAAAATGGAAGACTGATTCAAGATATTTGTGTGGCCTATATATAATTTGAGTCAATGTTATTTTGACCAACTTTGTTGAAATAATACAAATCCACATAAGCAAGGCAGACTAAATTCTGAATGACTGACTGATCATGAAAACTTGTGCTTAAATTCCACATTAATTTTTAGCTTTATGTGCATACTAATATTGGCAATGAAGATATAGATCTTATATAAGCAAGCTGATATACATTTAGATGCTAACTTAATTTTTTTTTGTGTTTTTTTACTTTATGTACCATGTGCTTGGAAGTAAAGGAAGTGTTGCATTTCAATTAACTGTTATGTTTTGGGACCCCAGAATCCAAGAAAAGCATTTTTAGAGAAAATTCTTTCTTTGCCCTCAATTGCCCTTTACATGGAAACATTTATTTTCTCAGAATTGATTCTTGATTTTTATAAAATTATCATATATACTCAAGATATTTACTTGTTCAGAAAGAGTTTAACATAATTTTATTTAACGCCTAAACCATAAGACATAGATAAAGCTAACACACAAAAATGTAACTTCTTTAAAACATACTTATGTGGCATCAGCCATATAAAGATTTGGTTGTTAATGGTTGATTATTTCAATTCAGTGTCCTTGTTTTAAAGTACTGTTGCTCTTCAGTTGTTTCTTCAAGAGCTTAAATACAAATAAGATATAGACTATTATATTATGAGTGAGAATTTCTTAAACTAAACGTAAATAATAATAACAAATTAAAATTTATTCCAATGAATTAACTTTTTTTTTTTAAATGAAATAATTGCTGTAAAAAGAATTCTTGTTCTAAGATTACAGAATTTTAAGGCTATTATAGTGATTTATGACTATTGATTCTGTTCTTTATTGCTTTGTTCCTTCAGCACAAAATGTAATAAAATATTTTTGCCAAGGTTTAGTTCAGTTAATGTGAAGCAGTAAGAAAAGTAAGCTTAAGAATACTGTGTAATATGTAACCACATGAAAATGTAATGAGTAAGAAAAGTAATGTAAAAATAGAACACAAAATGTTTTCACTCTCTACACAATAGTTCATTTATCTCTGTATCTTTAGGGATAAGGGTAATAACATAAGGAAGTTTTTTGAAACACATTTGTAATGCTGTCACACATTGTACAAAGTTTTTGTTCATGCTGCAGGGCACAGATGGTGAAGGTGCAGTAGGAGGAGGTGGCAGTAGTGCAGAAAGCTCTGTGAGTAGTGGAGACGTGGATGATAGTTTTGAAGCTGGGAAAGATTCAGACAAGGAAGCAAAGAAAAAGAAGAACCGTTGTGCTGTATGCCGCAAGAAGGTTGGGCTCACAGGTTTGTATCTGTTTTATCTGCATGGAACTGCAAAATAAAGGTAGAGAAAGGAGAGGAGAGTATAAACTAATTTTGAGTTGGACAAAACAATGTACAGTATACTCTTGATTATCCAGGTTAATGTAGAGGAGAAGCAGCATGAATAATCAAGAAAACCATAATTTAATGTTTTTAAGGTACAACACATACATATGTAAATAGGAAATAACGTTTAAAAGTTTTTTTTTTTCAAGGTGCATTCTTTGTTCAAAAGTTTATTCTACTTCTGAGTTCGGTGCGTAGGTATTGCTTTTCTTTAGGAAACAGCCATTAAAAAAGAAGCCACTTGACAACTGAATACTGATTCCATTGTTATTGGCCAACATATTTCGTATAAATTAAAAACAAATTCAGTTTTTCTGGTGTTAATCGGCATGTATCAAAGAAGCAAGTTAAAAGGAATTTGTAAAAGGGATGGTGGAGAAACGAAAAAAAAAACATAGGTTGACATTGAAACAAAATAATTTGGGTGGGGGGTTGCAAGGATAATCTGCAAACCGGATAATCCACATATGAATAATTGGGAGTATACTGCATTCTTAAGTTGTAACATTATACTTCACTCATTTGTTTCCTCATCTCTTGTCACCTGGTAAAGAACCCACTATGTAGACATTAAGGGTGGCAATATGGTATCTGAGGTAGATGTAGTAGGATGATAAATTAATCAGTTTGTCTTCCAGCATTACCTTGAAATTCATTATTTCATTTTTGTTTCATGAGCATTTGGTGCAGATTTTAGAACTTCCACGTTTGGTTTCATTTTATGGTTATGGAACCAAAATTGTACTGCTCTTTAGCATGCTTGTCAGGTTATGCGGTTTATATAAAATGTATGGGGACAAAGATATTTACAATTTTATGAAAAAGGAGGTAATTTCACAGCTTTGTGGGCAGATACAAAATGTTAGATGGACATTATAAAGTATTAAATTCAATTGCTTTTTAAAATGTGTACCATTCATAATCCCTTCTTTAACTGCAATAGTCATCGGTATGCTTTATATTGTAACTTAAGTTTACTAGCTGAATGTTTGTAGTAATTGGTATATAGTGCTGAGATAGTTCAGAGTATGATCCCCTTTTACTGAGCTGCAGCTGGTGTGCACATTTAAAATTTGAATGCACCACATTTGAGTGACCTCTGGTAACTAATTATTCAGGAATAGACAAGGGAATTATAAAATAATCTCTCTCATGTCCATTACTTAACTTATTGACATTCTATGGATGGTTTGGGGATAAAGATATAGGGAAATGGAGTTCTTTATTTTGATGTGTGTTGTACCTGGAAGAATTTCATCTGTTGAAAACCAGTACTACCAGTTCTGCAAGGTCTCTTATAAAATGGGATTCCCTTTCTTTTTACTTGTAATCTACATTTCATTCATTGCAAAACTTTTCCAGGATTGTTCCTTGTGCCTTTCTCTACTCAAAAGGCCAGGTATGTCCTAAATAGATTGTTCAAGTTTGAGGAAAAACAACCAACTCTAGAAAACAGAATTAAACATTTGAGAAATATTAAAATTATAACAAAAGATAAATTATTAAGCATCAGCCCATTTTGGACATCCCTTTGGAGAAAATGCACATATTGAATAAGGAAGCCATAATTAATTTGGAGATAACTTTGCCAGACCAACTGGACAAATTCAACATTCCACTGCCTAAACTAGTGTTAGTGTCTTCGTGTCTAACAGAGGGTTTCTCAGTACCTCTATCAGTCGCACATAGCTGAAGGAAACATGTCCTAATAATCAGAAATGTAGTGGAGGGATAAAATGCAGACAGGATTGTTTCCTATGATTTATTCATGTCTTTGTATACACTTAAATTTAATTTTTTACAATATTTTAAATTTGTTATATAATGAAGTCTCTTATCTTTTTTGGAAGAATCTCTGTTGCAGTCTGTTCAGATTTATTAAGAGAACAACATGGCTCAGATGAACAAAGCATTTCATGTGATTAATTAATAAAAGCTGTTCCTTTCATTGCACAATATATGAGGAAACAATTTGGAATGCAACTGCAAGTGTACATTTGCTTATGGTTTTGAAACTCAAGCCTGTTTAAATTGTAACAAGAAATGGTGAATTAAATGAATGGATCATAATTGATATAGTGCCGGTCAGATTCCATATATCAGGTCAGTATTGGAAGAACTTTCCAGTTTTAATTCCTTTTTGGGATTTCCCTATACTATTAATACAAGTATTTTAAAACTGAAACAAATAACAAGGAATATCTTAAAGATTAACTCGATGAAAAAAATGTATGACATAAATTGTGCATTTCAACGAGATCTACATGTTTTGTGAAGTAACTTTCTATCTCTTACGGTTTACTAGTTGTGCAAAATCCAGCAAAATTCATCCAGAATAAAGAGAATTCATCTTGGATGCTATTCCCAGAAAATGTAAGAGATATATATATATTTTGTTATGTAAATATCTTTAACATATGGTATTTTAATAAAAATCATTAGCCATTTTTCAGAAAATCAAAAATTTATAAAATTTATCCATGTAAAGGGTAGTTTTGGTTGGCGGAATTTTCCTCAAAATTTAGCATCTTCCACATCCTTGGAAGATGCTAAACTTATATACCAAGTTTGATATTTTACAGACTCTTGGTTTTTGAATTATCGTGTTCACAGATACATGCTTTTCTTTTATACAGGGGGCCCTAAAACGTTTATTTCTGGTGAAATCTCAGTATCTAAGTTTTGGGTGTAATGCAATAACTTCTCTATACACTTTGTACACAGAGAGATCTTAGTCTAGTGTGGAAATCTCTAGGGTCTCTCTTATCCCCAAATATACTGCTGCTGCTGCTGCTGCTGCTGCCGCTGCCGCCACACAAATTCATGCTCCATTTGTCATATAGGTAGAACAAAAGGATATTAAAAACTTGAAAAAATTTTCTCCTTTTGCATACAAGTTCCCCTTATGAAGTTAAGAGTTCAAAGGCACCTACAGGTTCTGCCATTATGCAACTTGTGTATTAAGTGGGTTAACATTTATATCCTTGGTGCTGAAACTTTGCAGTTCAGTTGGCTCACTTGCAAAACAAAGATGTCGATTTGAAGTGCAACAATATCTTTCTCAACACTGATCATTGATTCATGAAATGAAACTTATTTGCATAAAATATGCCATTAAATAACGTGACGTGGAATTAAGAAGTACTGGGGAATTCTTTGAACAGGAAAAGTTTGTGAAGGTTTATGGGCTTCACTCTATCCTTTCTGATAAAATCATACAAAGGACTGTAGAAGCTCTTGGACTAAACACAAGAACTGTTATCAGGAAGGGAGTGAAACTTCCAAAATAAGGAACAAAATTCTTGAAGCGTGGCAGGTATTTCTGTCGACATTGAAGTGGGAGCCATTGCATTTGATTTTATATGGTAGACAGTACATAATTCTATGTGCATTGTAATATGTTATACATCAGTTATACTTTTAATAATAATTAGTTATTAGCACTCACTATTACTTTTTTTTATCTTTTTTTTTACTTTCTCTGTACATACTATGTACATAGTGTATAGAGAAGGTATTTTATTGCACCAAAAAATTTGATACCGAGATTTCACCAGAAACATGTTTGGAGACCCCCTGAATGCAAAAAAAAAGCATTTTAGAAAAAAAATGTTGGTATGTGTGTTTGTGGGCAGTATAGCTCAAAAACCTACTTTACTTAACCCCACCTTCGAAAATTTTGATTTTCTAAATGGCTCAACGATTTTGATTAAAATATTGCACATTAAAGATATTTACATGACAAAAATGTATATCTTGAATTTTCTGGGAATAGCCTCTAAAGGCATCTTATTCTGGATGAATTTTGCATAACTGGTAAACGGTAAGAGATAGGTAAAAATTTACTGCACAAAAACTGTAGATCTCGTTAAGGCACACAATTTGTCGTATACATTTTTTTCATTGAGTTGGCCATTTGAGATATTGTGTGTTTGGTTTCAGATTTACCAGCTTTTAAAAGATTTTACTATCGCATTAGCCTAGTGTATGCCCTTATTTCCCTTCTATTTACAAGGAAGAAAGCAATTATGCTAATGTTTATTCGATTATACCTGCATGGCCCTATTGGTAGCATTTCTCTGTGGAACATTTTGCCTGTTGGCAATGTTGTTGACTGGTGTACTGTTTATCATTAGGTTTCTATATTCAGTTTTATTCATTAGATCACACACATTCATTTATACTACCAGACTTCGGGGAGAATAGGGAATAATGTAGGCTAGAAAAAAATCCCTATTCCCCCAGCCAGGACCCCCTTGCATGCAGGTAGATGTTCACCAACTAAGCTGTATTACCACCCTATTCATTAATAGTATACACTCCTAATATGTAGCTTGGGACCCTGTCAGCGGTGCTTAATCAGCTGTTTACCTGGGCATGACACAACCAGAGTATAGCCAAACATTATGTAAAGCATACTAACTGTCAAGTGTGCGGGCGAGAGCATAGCAAAATACTGTTGTCTATTATTTGAGGCGAACGTTTGGACATTTATGTTTTATTAAATGGAGTCATAACATTTTGAATTGATAAATTTGTCAAATCTTTTGTCCTAATGCATCTAATGAATGCTCATTTATGTTATTGGTAATGTAATTCCCTTAATATTTCTTCCACAGAAAAGGTGATATATAAGGGATGCATGTGAATGTGTTGGTTGGAGTACATTTTGAGAATGTATTATATCTGATTACAGGATTTGAGTGTCGGTGTGGAGGGTTGTTTTGTGCGGTACATCGATACAGTGATAAGCACAACTGTACCTTCGACTACCGAGAGATGGGAGCTCAGGAGATCCGTCGCAACAATCCAGTCGTCGTTGGCGAGAAGATCCAGAAGATTTGAACCTGTTGTGCCTAGAAATAGAGAAGTGATTAGGGATCAAATAGTTGTTGGGGTTATTCACTGGAAATAATTTACAACTGACAATTCTAAATTTCTCCGGCAGCTGCTTGCAAATCACGTTAATAGACTCCTTGTGCCATTTTGTGAACAATATTTACATGAAACTCCACCAATTGAGACTAATCAGTACAGTGTGTGCTGCTATTTGTGGAGCTGTGTTTACCTTTTGCTTTTGACATTTGAAACCAATGGCACAATAAACTTGAACACTGATGAAATTAAAGTTGAGACTCCTGAATACATAAAGACAATGGCTTTTTTCTTGCTTTTGTTATAATATAGTTTAGATATGAAAAATAAATATCACTCATTTAGGAAAGAATGTTATTAAATACTGAGAATGAATATAATTGGGTTTTAAAGGACTCGCAAGGAGCCTGTGTATCCCCCTATAGTCTAACATATGCAAAGCTTAGGACACATCCACCTAGGCTATCCTACAATGAATACATGTGCATCATAGGGAAGAGAAAGGAAACCCAAATTAATGTCCTTAGCACATTAAAAGAAAATAACTTGCATTGTAGCTTGGGCAGTGTGTTAGTTAATGGAAGTCCCAACATTCTCCAGATCTTTTTCCTTTTCTGTTAGCAAAATGTGTGGTCAGATGGGCATGAAGGTGTGTCTTGGTCACCAGAGGGCACGTTTGTATTATTCATATATTCCAAAGCGTGCATAGGTGTTAAAACAGATTTTCATTAGAGATTGCCCCTACAAGAACTTACTTTTAAGACTTTAACAAGAAAAAATATGAACAAACATAACATATAAAGGTTTATTTTCCATATTGACTATAAATATGTTAAGTTAAAATTTGGTCATTATGGTCCACATCATAAAAAGTCTTTCCAGACAGATAACTATTCATATTCCTAATGCTGTCTGTATATTCTCAAATCCATTTCTAGAATCTTGACAGAAAGCAGGTAAACAATTGCTCATATACATTGGTGTAACTTATTAGTACGTAGTTTAAATGTATTTTGCATATTATTTACAAACTTTGTTATTTAACATCTTATAAATAGCTTTTGGCAAGTGCTGAAATAAACCGAAAATGCAATACAGAATATATTGGCCACTGATTTTCCATCACTTGAACACCTACTTACGTTAACATAATTTATCACTTAAACAAATCTGTAGTGTATAAACTATCAAATTAAAATTATTTATGCAAAATACATAAAAAAAAAAAAAAAAAAAAAAAAAATATTCATTTATTGTTTAAACAATTGTTGTTCTTTAACATGTTAAAACAGATTGTTTCTTTAATGTTACATACCAAATTTCATAAATATAAAACTAATCCCTATTTGTATTTTTTTTGCTAAAAGATTATCTTGGTTAAAAGTTAAATGAAATCTCAGGTATGTTCCTTTTATTGAAAACTAATGCAGTAGCATTTCAAGTACTAACCAAAACAATAAGGTTTTTAGAATCCTGCATTTAAAGACCTTAACAAGTTGTAAGGGGATGTTCAAACATAACAGCTGTTTTAATTTCCTGCATTCTTTCACTTTCTTTTTTATTGTACAATCCTAACATTTTAGAAGAATTTCTTCTCTACTCAGCTTTCAAAAGAATACTTAGCATAAAAAAATACACAATAGGGTTCACTCATTTATACATTTACAGGCATGAATAATGCTTGTAAATATAAATTTTAATATTTACCAAATTATTTTATAATGTGAACTTTTTTTAATAAAGCACATGAAATTTGTGATTATCTTCAAGTATGTAGATCGTTTCTTGAAGCTGGCTATCTCTTGAAGGAACTGTATGAGGCTACATGTATGTTGAATCTTGATTGAAGTATATTATATAATGGTAGTCCTTTTGTTTGGAGTTTGTCTGGGGTTTTTTAGACTATTTGTATGTGAATAAAATTTGGTGTGTTTACGACGTGTGCATGCGTGTGTGGTTAACTGTTGAACATTGAAGTCAGAAGAGATGTGAAAACTATGTGCAAGAATATCTTGTGATCATTATGCAGTGTGAAACGAGGTTAAAATAAACTTGAAATTTTGGTGTGCGGCACAACTGTTGTTTTTGTTTAATGATGCCGTGTGCAAGTTTCCTTTTGTCTTTAGTTTGGTCCCCTCTGGCCAGCAAGCGGTGGGAACTACTTTGTTGGGAACCTCATCACACCAATTTAGATAGAAACGATTGACATGTTTGGAAATGAAAACCTAACAAGCTGGCTTATATATTTCCTTCCATATATATTTTGTTGCTATCGTTTAATATAAATGCATGCCTTTTACATAGAGGGAGAATGTGGCTTCATTGTAACTAGTGCAGTTTTCTTCATGGAAGAATGTAACCTTGGTAACCCAAATATGCATTAAACATCATACCTTTACACCGTATCAGAACAGAGAGTTACAAGAATTGAAATGTGTGAATTTGAAACTTTACTTTCTAGTGAGCTATGGCATGGCTTGATAAGCACTATAAAAATTGGTCATCCGTAAATAATTTTCATTAAAGCAGTAATCTGATCTGTGTTTGTTTTATCAAATCCACTTTCAGCTGTTTTTGTTTTCTTAATCTATAGTTTAAAGTGAGAAAGGGTTGTCCTGTTCTTAGTATTTAGAAACTATAAACAAAATCCGTCCAGACTTCTCATTTGTCATAGAGATGTCCATCCACAGTTTCTGCATATGTTAATATACTGTAGTACATTTGAATAAGTTTGTAACTTGCTTAAAGGTCACTTTATTTGGAATTTTTTCATTTGAAATGCAGCATAAGAATTGAACTTCTGGTCTTCCATTGCACATGCTAATTATGTTTGTTTTTTTACTCTTAGCTATTCAGGTTTCTAAATCTTGAGAGACCAGAGTGAAGGATAACCCATTCAGCAAAACATATGTGCTTAAATAAAAACAAACAAAACATAATGATTGTAAGAAACTTGTAAACCTGTGGAGAATGTAGATTTGTTAACATAAACCCGATCAGAGTACTATCTATCTTGTTCTGTAAAAAATAAAGAACAAGGTGTTATTTCTTGAAAGTTTTTTTATTCTTTTCCTTAGCAAGGTTGCTTCCTCATGAAAAACAGCATATTGGTGCAGTTCTTTTCCATCCATTAATGTGTAATTTTACATAGCTTGAATTTCAAGAGCTTAAAAGAGCTTATTTTCATACTTTTTTTTTTTTTCTCCTGAATAAAAAATATAAACTTTGCTTTGTTTTTCCAAACTGGAATAATAAGTTGGTGATAAAATTGAGATTTGTATTTGCCATTAGATTCCAAATTTATTAAATTTTTTGGTGGCATTTGAAATTGGGTTGCATAGTTTAAACTGATTTCATTTATTTTGCATTTGCTAACTAAAAAATTGATATAGTTCAAAGAATTGGTGCACTACTGTTTGAGTTCAGGGATTAAGTTTGAATAACCATGAGAGTTAGCTTTTTCAATCACTTGCTACATTTAGTCAAAATGAAAATAAACAAATACTTTAGAAAAGCAGTTTGCCTTAATGGAAAGAGTATATACTCATTTGTGCAACATTGCAGACATTTAGTATTAATTTGCTACCCATAGCATTATAGTTGGGTCTATGTGCTTGAAAACACATAGGAGGGTATTCTTTCCAGTTTTCCACCCCCCTTTACATTTTCGCAGTAAATCTCATTTAAGCAGTGAAAAGGATTTTCTTTGATAGGAAAGATTCCCCTCCTGTAGGTTGTAAATTCAGTGGAAAATATTAGTTGTGCAACTCAGTGTCGCTAAGAAAAAGTTATAATTTTTAATTTACTCATTCAAGTTCACATTAAATGTATCGTCTCAGAGCAGTGTTTGATTTTTGAATCTACTATTGTTCTGAAAAGCATTGTATGTCAGGTATCAATAAAACCTTTAAATTCATTTTAGTTTCTTCATTTTTACCCTGAATGTTTTCCGTTGGTGTTAGTATGTTTATTGCAAAACTTAACTGCAGCATGAAATACAAAGCATAAAATAAATGTGGCAAACATAATTGAAGAAAATGTGGCATAGGAGCTTTCTACTTTAATAATGGATGTGATAAGTCCTCTGCCCTCAAAAAGTTCGTTGTAAGAAAGGCTACAAAATGTCCAAAGACACAGCATGCAAAGAGTAACTTTGGAGAAAACCTTTACAAACTAGCGAGTGTCTGAGCCCAATGCTAATTTGCAGTAGCATTATAAAAGTAAATAAAACTAATGGAAAGTAGGCATATGAAAAGCCAGAGAGGGAATGGCATTACATATTAGAAAGTTATATAAACCACCTTCATACACTCCATTTGGGTATTTAAAGGTTTAAAACTTGGAAAAGAATGTTGATGGGAAGTTAAAAAAACAAAATGCTGCAGATGGAGTGCTCCCCCCCCACCTCCACTTCCATGTTACCTGACAGCCAGTTAATGTGGTCATTGCAGGGAAAACATGCTCACTGTGTGTGCATCAGTACAAAAGAAATTCTTTCCTTAATCACACTAATAAGAAGAGCATCTTGTATTCTGAGTATAAGATTACATTTGAAATTTGCTTTTATTACTACTATTACAAGGTGGTAGGTAGAGACTGTCAAAACGGCTTGCAGTCTTGCTTGTTTCTCGGTGCTGCTAAGCGTGCCTCTTGCAGCCAGTAGATGCAGCTGTACACACAGCTGGCACGAGAGAGGTTGACCAACGAGCTTACAGGAGTCTTGATTCGTGCAAAACTTGTAAGTCTTGTTAATAGCAAGACTGCAGTATAATACATGGAAACTTGCATATAATCAGACCTGCAAATTATATTATTTCATCTGTTTAAATGATTTAAGATTTAAATGGCCTACCAGAATAAAGATGATATTTAAATAGCCACACTAGGGAAAAGGTTAAAAACGAAATGTGGTATCACAGATGTGTGTACATGGTCTCCACTTTATTTACAAATGAGTGTGTATATATTATTTGTGAGACTTATAAGTTGCAAGAAGTAATTCTATTTTTGACTGTGTTACTGTGTATAAATAAAGTATAGGTATGTCATTAAGGATTAATATCGCTGATTCAAACCGTTTACTGTGAACGCATTTGCAATATATGTACTGTTAAATGAGTCATCTTGTGCTCTTACTAGGGCCTGGATTATCAGCTTTTTGTAAATGCAGTTTTAACCTTTTATCAACATCTTTAGGTTTTTAAACAATTTTCCTAGCTTTTTAACAATGAGGCTACTGGGATTCAGAAAAAGTAAAGATGTGTGCACAGTATAACCTGCTATGTAAATACTATTCTAATATCTTTTAAAGAGAGCAACTTTGTATCAGTAGCCAATGTATTAATCCCCCCCCCCTTTTAAACTGCCTAAGAGAATTATTACTTTTAATTCACAGAAAAGTTGAAAACTAGAGGTTATGATAAAACTCTGGAGACTATCGTAAACTGGTTAGACCAAAGCAACATTCTGCATGTAACAGCATTTTTAATTTGAAAACCTCTTTGGTGGGAAATCCATGTCAAGTGTAAGGAGAATATACTGTACAAAAGCAGTAAAAGGCTTTTCCTACAATCTACCAATAAGTTGCTGAAAGCTATGTACCAGATTTCTAAATGGTTGGCATTTTCTGGAAGGCATTACTCGGAAGAGATTTGCCATTAAGTTTTCAGCTAGTTGGAGTAGCTGATGCATCCATTAACTGTTGCCCTCCGTGGTGTAATGGTTCCCATGCTAACTTCATATACCCAAGGTCACAGGTTCAAAACTGGTGGAGGACAATGGATTTTTTTGGGTGTAAAAATTCTTAGCATGGATTTCTTTGGAAGGGAAGTAAAGCAATTGGTCCTGTATGGTAGATTTATGGCATTAAAAGAACCTCAAGCCTGATAGAGACCTCAGAGCCAAATTAAATGGTCTTTCATGCCCAATTTAGAATGGGACGATGAGAACCACAGTAGTTACAGAGCGTCCATAAATAATGCGCCATTTGCATCCATTAAATAAAGTTTTCACATTCATGCCGACAATTATCTCTAGAATTGTAATCAATTGGCTGACTGTTTTTATTGAATAAGGAAATACTGATAAAGAGGAGAAAGGCTAAGAGAAACAAAGTTATTTCTAAACATTCAAAAAAAAAAGGACAATTTATAAAACTTACTTGGACATTTCATAGATAGATTTTTTAAACTCTGATGTAATTTCGTATACCTCCTGCTGTTCTTTATAAAATCATTCTATAATCTAAAGGAAGTTTTGGTTAATCCCCTTTATCCCTTACAGTTGCGAGTGTAAAAAATACAGGAATTTCTTGTAATGGATGAAAAATGTTACATTCATGTAAGTGGAACATCTAACTTCAAGCCATTACCTTGACAGTCTTTGCAGTATGTTCTTCCATAACTTCAGTGTGTTTGTATTCTAACGTACATAGGCTTTGCAAACCCTAATTAGTATTTTATGAATTGAAATACAAGGCATTAAATAGTCCATGCTGGTTATAAAATCTTTGACTTTCCAGTGGTGAAAAAAATCTCTATATCAGCAAATAGTCAACACAGTGGTAAGATTAAGTGTACTGACCTAATTGCCAGTATTTATGCCCCTCCAAGTTGCTGTATCTGTTTTTTTTTTTTTCCCCTTGTAGAAATAGAAGGGACTGAACTTCCAATTTGTTTGCCTGCTTGCAAGGCAATTCTTGCTTTTTTAGCTTACAACTTCCCCAATTGTAGCACTTCTGTCAAATTTAGAATAGCAAACTTAACACCTTACAAATCATCCCTATGGTTTACAATTAAAAAGGAATGTAATAAAACATATTTTAAAGCTAACTGATGGCTAAAGTGAATTTTTAGTTGGGAATACACCAAATAAGTAATAATAAGCCCCTAGTCAATTCTATCAAAGGAAATTTAGCACATATCAATAAGAATAAATAACCGGTCATCGTGGTATTAAATATCCAATGTGGTATTTACCTTTGCAACTGAGGGAAACCACAAAAAAAAACCCTAGTCAGATTGGTGGGCCCAAGGGATTTGAACTGAGGACCTCCAGAATGCGTGCCACAGATGTTAGTGCTATAACCATTCCACTTGGTTGAATACATTTTTATAAGTGTCTTTTAAGCCCAAACTAATTATTTATATTATATCTGAATAGTCAAAAATGAATGCAGCTTGTGTTCTAGGTTTTATCACAAGTATGTCTGACCTAATTTATAAATTCCCAAGCGGAGCAAGAGAATTTATCTTGGAAGGTGAAACTGTCGAATGATATTTATTTGGACTATTTCATAAATAAAAAATGAATTTGAATACTATTTCACAAAGATTTGACCAGAAAATGTTAAATTCTATTAAAATCACCTAACGACACTGTTTAAACATAAGAATGACCTAGTGATAAATGGTACAAAATAAAAGAATGCGTAGTAGTAAATATGTGATAAATTAGCACCTTAGATATGAGATAGTCAAGATAAATGCATTTGCAACTTTCTTGCTCATGACTTAATTTAGTAGTGGCTCGTGAATATACATTTTGGATGTTCACAACATTTTAGATTCCGATAGGCCTGAAAATGTGAAATAGATCTTTTGCATAACAGTTATGAATATGAAGAATTGAAGATTTGGCCCAATTGCAGTTGCTTTCATCAAATAATGATAATGTTCATATTTTTGTGCGAGTGGCACTTTTCAAACTGTTTTATTTAAAAAAAAAAAAAAATGTATGAGATCTGTAACCTCTAAATCAGTCCATGAATTAAACACTGGGCTGAAAAGCAAACATGGGGAAACGATACAATGCATTTCTTGTATTGCACCCACAAACAGTTAATTGTGCACTTCTTTGTTGAATGTTCGGTTTTAGTCATCTTTATTAGATTTTATCATTCAATCAATACAAGTGTTCTGGGAGGCCCTAGTTCCTTTGCAGCTAACTTATTCTGATAATTTAGTCTTCTGTTGGCACTTAAAACAATTTCAATGGAATTCATTTTGACATCTCACCAGAATAACGAATCATTATTTTGTATAAGTATCATCAACACATTAAACAATTACCATTTATGGAAGTGGCTGATATCAAATAGCAGCATAACAATGCTTCCCTACATGGTCACCTGACTTTAGGTAACAAAAAAAATCTAATGTGTTCACTTACATTACTTTCTCTAGCTGCTCTACAAATAAACTTCTTACAAAAGATTATTCCTCTTTCTACACAATACTAATTGAGCTAAACATTAGCAGAATGTTCTTATTATTTAGTTCCTTGTTAAATAGAAGGGAACTAAAGGAATACACTAGGCTAAAGTGATAGTCAAATGCTTTAAAAGCTGTCGTTATGCAATTGTCATTGCAAATCACTTCTTTGCTTGGCCAGGAGTGGAACAAAAGATAAACAGACACCTTCTGTCTGAGAAAAGTATAAGTATTTTACAATTGAAGCCAATAACTAGGAATGTCTCTGAAACGATTACCTCCACAACAAAAACGTAAAGGACATCAATTGTGTGTTTTGAAAAGATCTACATTTTTTGTGCAATAAGTTTTTGTCTACCTCTTACCGTTTAGCAGTTAAACAAAATTTGGCAAAATTCATCCAGAATAAAGAGGATTTCAGAGGCTATTCCCAGAAAATTCAAAATACACATTTTATTTGGGATGTAAGTATCTTTAATATATAGTATTTTAATCAAAATTGTTAGAGCCATTTTTGAGAAATTCAACATTTCTCATATAAAGGGTAGTTTGCAGTGGGGGGATTTTCTTGAAAATCTTCATGTTGCATCCTTTAAAGATCAAGTTTGGTGTGAAAGGTTTTTTTCATTTTTGAGCTATCCTGTGCATGCACACACACACACCTTTTTCTAAAAAACTTTTTTCGGACTCAGGGGACCCCAAAACATATATTTCTGGTGTAATCTTGACATCAAATTTTTGGGTGGAATATAATAACTTCTCTATCCACTATATATATTGTACATGCAGGCTAGAGAACGTAATATAATCTACTAAACAGGTGTATTTCCTGTTAAAAAATAGGAACCCAAACACTGTAGAATATAATATACTAAAGACCTCAAGAAACCCAAAATATATATTAAATAAAATCATGTTTTCTCTATGTGTATAACTAAAGCACCTACTATTGTCAGATCTAAATTTCACTGGTAGGATTTATATCAAAATGAAACCAAACCAGGGTTCCCAATTTTCCGCACTCTTGCAGCTCACACAAATGAAATGCTCAGGCATTTTCTCTGAGATGCATTCAGGAGGTCATGGGATCAATTTCTGCAGCCAACCTTTCTGACCTATCAGTTTTTTTTTTTGGGGGGGGGAGGGGCTTCCACTAACTAGGCAAATGCTGGGGAGGTTTCTTTATTTCTCGAACTTCCTGTCTCCTCATTTCATCACCATTTCATCCAACTGTCTCCTCAGTGTTGTAAGTGTTGGCAAGAATGGTAGTGGTGGTGACCATGTTCTGGGAATACAGCACTTGGCAACGGGATGGTGTTTGAAGTCGTCTGTAGACTCAGGGAGTTGGTCAGACCTGAGGCCCAGACTCCCTAGTCCTCCCCTATGTCGAGATGAAAAACTGTTTGGAGTATGTTAGGGACCCTCCGTGGTGGCTCTTCCCCTGCCATCTGGTTTCGGCCGCCCCATGAAATTACTCCTTTCTCATCTTTTCCTATCTACCTGGGTACTGACATACAACAAGCCATAAGGCTGCAGTGCGGAATCCCCTCCTCACACACATGCACACACATGAATGAAACTTCTGCTGCAGTGTACTTCTACCTAATGGCATTGACATGAACTTGCAGTTAAGAGATGCCAAGTAAAGATGAGCATGCTCTCAGCACTGCACAAATTGAATGTATTTCATCCATAAGGCAATTGCATCTACCAGATGTGCATGCACAAAAGCTGCTAAGAATGTGCACAATCCCAGAGCTGTTGCCATGTATTATCGAGTTTAGAGGAATTCAAACACCTTAGATTTTATATTACCGCATTTACATAAGCTTTAATAGAATTCAAACAAAAATAACCAAATATGTCCACAAGGTATCAAAAGTTAATGGTTACATGCTCTTAAACAGCGGTCGCCACTGCTTAACAAAATTTGAAACATCTTTAGATTATTACAGATAAATGTTAAGCTATCATAGAAATCACTCTATATCAAACCAAACACTCCCAAAACTTAACTTTTTAGTATTTTGCCCAAGTACCACCATATGATTTAAATAATCAGTCTTTTATCTTTTTTGTCTGAAACAATTATATAGCCCCATAATAATATCAAAAGTTATTTTTTTCATATATTTGTATGCTATATCATATGAAAATTGCAATATCAAAAATTATATGAATTTTAAAATTTTCATTTTTTTGAAGTAACATCCTTGCATGTCGCATTTTATTTTTAGAGTTTCAGTCCAAGAATAAAATGGGCCCATTTTAGAGGGTAGTATTTTAAAATGTGTTTTTAATTAAAAGCTTACTTTAAAAAACCGAAAAAATATAAGCTTTGACATATGCATTGAATTGCATTGGTTACACAATGAACTTTATAAACAGTTGACTGTTAGCATGATGAGGAGAGTCATTAAGATCAGGTGAAGAGACTAATGTGAACATTTGCATTTTGTATCACCACATCTGGTGTAAACTATTCAGACATATAAACAATAAGCCTGCTTGCTGTAAATGAACTTACCCTCATCATGTCTACAGTTGAGTTGTAGCATGAGCTCTGACTTAGAGTTTAATTCTTGCTGATTTGAACCTATAATTACTGATTTCTTTTGTTTTTACTTTCTCTACACATACTATGTGTATATGCCTAGAGAAGGTATTGTATTGCACCCAAAAATTTGATTCGAGATTTCACCAAAAATACATGCTTTGAGACCATCTGAATCCAAAACAAAGCAGTTTTAGAAAAAGGTCAGTATAAATGTGTGTGTGTTTTTGAAGAGCATAGCTAGAAAACGAATTGTCCGTTAAATACCGAATTTGGTATTTAAATTTTTTGTCTTCCAAGGATGCATCACAAAGATTTTGAAGAAAATTCCCCCACCCCCAATGACCCTTTACATGGAAAAATGTTCAAAAATTTTTACTGTCTCAAAAATGGCTTATGATTTTGATTAGAATATTGTATACTAAAGATATTTTTATGATAAAATGCATATATTGTATTTTGCATAACTGGTAAACTGTAAGAGATAGACAAATATTTACTGCATAAAAAATGTAGATCTCATTAAAACGCCTAATTTATGTCATAAATTTTTCTTGTAGAGCTGACTGTTTCTGTGATATTCCTTGTGATTGGTTCAGCTTTAAAGTACTTTTCTCATATGGGAATTTGTCAACTCCTGGCTATACAAACATAGGCCGTCACAGTCATATAGCAACCAGCTCTTAAAAGAGATGACTATTGCTTTAGGCTATGTTACTCCTTTATTTCCCTTCTACTTACAAGGAAGCAAACGATAAGACCATTTCTGCTAATTTTATTTCAATTAGCATGATGTAGATAAGCAAATAAGAGAATAATTGAGAATAATTTGTTACAGAGATGTAGAGGAAATCATGTGAATAGACTCTTTTAAATCTATTGTATGCTTTACATCTCTTGGTCATATTGCAATGGATCTATTCCATAGTATATCCCATAGATGGTATGTGGTAGACAATAGCCTTTCAGGACTATCTCTGTACCATACCAGTTTCACTTTGTGCCAAGTCTGACTGCTTTCACCATCTGTAATCAGAATGGTGCTTATGGCCAGACATGCCTCTAGTTTAACGGCTAGTCAGATGGCAGAGTCACATCCTCATATACCATACCATTTTGCTCTGTGACAAGCAGATGGAAATAGGGTGTCATTCAGTCTAGCTGCTGTAGCTATCTGTGGGTAGATGGGAGCACAGTTGCATATCTCTTTTAGTTATACAATTGTTTTAGACTGAAGGTGGAAGTTTGGGTCATGGGATTAAATATCCAATCCTGTATGTACCTTGGCGATTGAGGGAAACCATGAAAAGAATAAATAAAAATATAACCAGATTAGTGTGTACACAGGATGAACCCAGGACCTCCTGAATGTGGTCCACAGATGTGTTCAAATTATTGGGTAACAGGAGATTTAAAAAAAATCTGATGTGTTCAATTCACATGTCTTTCTTTACATCTCTGCAACAAATTATTGTTAAAAAGCTTATGTGTCTATTTGCTTCAAGCTAATTGAGAAAAAACTAGCAGAAATAGTCTTATTACTTGTTTTCTTGTAAGTAGGAGCGAAATAAGGGAGTACAATAGGTTAAAGTGATAGTCAAAAGCTGTTGCTATGTGACTGAACTTCCTTCGTTGTATGGGCAGGAGTTGACAAATTCCAATGTGAGAAAAGTATAAGTTTTTTTAAAGCTGTGTTTTAAGGTGTTCTACATTTTTTGTGTGGTAAATTTTTGTCCATCTCTTACAGTTGAGCAGTTATGCAAAATTCCCTAAAATTCATCCAGAATAAAGTTTTTTTTAAAGCTGTGTTTTAAGGTGTTCTACATTTTTTGTGTGGTAAATTTTTGTCCATCTCTTACAGTTGAGCAGTTATGCAAAATTCCCTAAAATTCGTCCAGAATAAAGTAGTCTTCAGAGGCTATTCCCAGAAAATTCCAGGTATACATTTTATTTGTCAGGTAAATATCTTTAATACAGGAAATCGTTAGAGCCATTTTTAGAAAATCAAAGTTTTCGAAAAAAAGTTCCATGTAAAGAGTAGTTGGGGTTGGGGAGATTTTCTTGAAAATCTTTGTATACCAAACTTAAATACCAAGTTTGGTATTCAATGGTCTTTTTGTTTTTGAGTTATGCTGTCCACAGACACACACGCACACACACAAGGGCCTTTTTCTAAAAATGATTTTTTTGGATTCAGGAGCACAAAACATGTATTTCCAGTAAAATCACGGCTTCTAATTTTTGGGTGGAATGCAATACCTTCTCTATACACTATGTACATAGTACGTGTAGAGAAAATAATAAAAAGGTAAGTCCATTGCAGAGCTTATAGAACAAGTGCAGACTTGTCTCATGATTTGAAAGTGATTGATAATTGCTGCATGAAAATATCAAAACTTCCAAAGAAATAAAATGCAAATGGGTTAATCCTTGTTTCTTATAACCTCTCCCTCAGAGATGTATTCTTCTTCTGCACTGTTTTACCTTCCCCTTTCTCCTATGCTAATGTACACGTTAGAATGATGACAAGCCATGTATCTCCATATATAAATGGGCAATAAAAGCAATATAAACACACTGTCATGATAGATGCACATCCTATTACCATGTGAGAGGCAGGTTTGAAGCAAAGGAGCTTCCCATCTACCAGGTGATCCAAAAACATCCAAACCGGCTGTGTGGTGTTTTGCCTCAGTCTCATTGCTTGCCTGCCACTGCCCTGCTCATAGAAGGTGCAGATGAAACCATGCAACATTTTTAAGGCTTTACTTACAAATATTAAAGGAAATGCTAAAGTTGGCCACCTCCATTATCGTTACATTTTTGGCACCTCTTTAGGAAACTATCCATTACTTGCTGTAGTTCATATTGAGAAATGCTGGAAATTTCCTAGCCAATATTTTGTTTTAATTCTTCCAGAGTGTGTGGGTTTGTCTTGTACACTATATGCTTTAAGTTGCCCCAGAGATAGAAACCGCAGGGGGTTAGGTCAGGAGACCAAGGGGCCACAAATCTTTACTAATAATTGTATCCTGAAACACACTTTCAAATATTATCATTGAAAGATAGGCTGTATAAGCTATTGCAGAGTCTTGTTGAAAAAAAGCAAAATCACCTACTTCCTGTCTGTTAATTCTGTAAAAAAAAAGGGGGGGGGGAAAAATTATATTCACGTATGTATGGACGTCAAATGCTCACTCTAAAAAAAATTGAGCCTATAGCTTTTTCTCCGCTCATAGCGCATCATACACCAATTTTCTCATCATGAAGGTGTATTTCATGAATATTAGGTTTCTCAGAGCTCCAATAATGATTATTTTGCATACACTTATATCCATTAAGGTGGAACCAAGCCTCATCTGTGTAAAATATTAAATGTGAGCTTCTAGCTCTCATTGATATTCCACACAATCTCAACATCTAATGTATGTCAATTACAACATTCACTATGTTTCTTTTCACAAACGAAGCTACCATATCTCTTATGGAAACTATCCTTAAAGTAAGGTAAATCACAGTAACTATTAACTGTCTTAAACCTTTTCTTTACAGCCAATTGCATACTTAACGAACCATTGTTTATCTTTCCTAATTTTTTTTTTCTCTAAAGGCAGCTTTTAACACTCCCATTTTGAACACTAGCAACTGATACATCATATTCTGTAGCTAATTTCACAAAATTATTCACCAACACATTCAGATTATGTTTCATCAACTTGTGAAATATATTCAAGGTACTTTTTTGACCACTTCTTATCAGCTTCCTCTTAGGGCCGTTTTTAACCCTCTTCACAACGCGTCAATTATCACTTCTCACAAGTATGGTGCTATTTTACTGCTTGTTGACATCCATAATTTCCATACCTACTGAAGTAGGTTATGTATTTGTCTTCTGCTTGTTACCAAGTACCAACATTTTAAATTTTGACACATATGCTTCTTTTATATATTTAGTTTGGGAGGTTTATACATCAAATTTGTTTTCAAGTAAAGAAGAGATTGAAACTATAGGTTGTTTCTTATTATTTAATCTTATACATGAAGAGCTCGTTCAGTAAACATTTTACCAGCAGTTTGTATCAGACTTTAATTTTTTCTTATTGTCGATTCTTATTTTCTCTTTGCATGTGTGTGGCAAAATGACATAACATGCAAACTGATCGATACCACTGCACTAAACTATGGACTGTTCCTGATTCTGGCACATTACTAGGATGGAAACTACATTTAGACTTCCGTTCTACAACAATGATGGGTGCCATTATTGGCACTATATATATCATTCATTCACGGCGAGATTTGCACGAAGATGAGCTAAATCACCTTCAAGACATAACATGTGGCATGTCCAAAGAGAACCCCTCTCACTCTCTTGTACTCTGCACCCTGCATCTAAAAGTGCTGAGTTCTTCTGTGTGTGTGTGTGTGTGTGTGTGTGCAGAGTTTGGCCATGAGATTGTTTGTGCCCGAGAAATGTAGCTGGTTAGTATAACATACAGCCACCTTCACCACAACTGTGCAGTGCTGAAAAAATTAATAGTAGGTTTAAATTTGTACAAAAATTGGTTGCATATAACATTTTTTTGTAGTCAGCTTACCCTCACTATATTTAGGACTGGCACCCCTCCTAGGGCTTACAAGTGGGTGCCTAGGGGTCAGGAGCCTGTCAGGAAGCCAGCAGCACGAAACCACAGATGGAGAACCAGGAACGAGTGGTCGGCCCATAGGCATGAGTGTGAGGAAGTGGATGATAGGAAAGGCAATTATTTAGCAATTGGTAGCAGGGGAACCTAGAGGACCTGGAGAAATCCTGCCTAGATGGCACTTCGTCCACCACAAATCCCACAAACGGGTGCTTGGAATGGAACCCAGGCCGCCTAGGTAAGAGGCGAATGGTCTAACCACTCAGCTAATAATATTATGGATAAATTATTTTTTGAAATTTTTGTAGGAGGGTCATGTGCCCTTGTGCCCATTATAGCCGACTGCCATTGCATGTGTTTGTGAATTACAATAGCGATAGCTAGGAAGCTAATCTATAAGGATCATCAACTATAGGTATCAAAGAATGTCCTTTTTCATAATATGTTTACTTAACAAATAATACTAAGTTCTGCTCTACCATAAGAGTTACAGGTGATGGAGTGTGTGACAAATGGGCACACACAAATGGAGAGGAATGACTCTCTTTCTGATTGGCATTGCCAACCCAGTCATGATCATATATTTCTTTCTTCCTAAGGGTGGTATGATTTAGTCAGGTTACACAGTGTCTGACTGAAAGGTTGCAACATTACAAACAATATCTATACTAATGTTTTTTTTGTTTATTATTATTATTCTCAAATAAACCACTTAATAATCGCTGTAAACACCTCACTTCATTTCATAAATTACTAAAAGATTAGAAAGGAATTACAAAAGTCTTTTACTTGAATACAAAGTCATTGGAATTATATAAGAACATGCCTGCAAAGAAGGCCTGGACTTTTAGTTGGATACAATGGAGTAGAAAATTACTCCACAAAATATAAATAGCTACTGCAAGGAATATACATATATGTCAATGATATAACCTTAAGCAAAAACAAGAAGACAGAGTTTAAAAGCAACAATCGATACTATGTTTATTATTACTATACAATGGTTGCATCACTTGACATTACTTCAATACATGGGTATTTTTGTTATTCTGTCATTGGAGCCCTTTGTAGATACTTACTGGTCTGTTAGAAACATTTAGGGCCCTAAGCCGAGGTATATTTTACAATTAGAGGAGTGTAGAGGACTGAAGAACAAAAGGACGTAGCTGAGGGATCTGTGAAGCTAAGAAGATCCCAAGAAGAAGTAAAAACTTTGGCAATCTGGTGACATTCATATCTGAACAACTTAATGTTTTCATGGATGTCCAGTAGAAGTCACTTAAATTATTTCTTAAGACGGTTGTGTGTCTGTGTATGTCCGTCTGTCCATCTGTGTGAGCAGCAACCATTGTATAGTTTTACTCTATATTTATTTCTTTAGTTTTAATTTATCAAATGCTGCGCATGTGTATGTAATGAAACAATATCAAAATCTCTTCATCAAGTTTCTTCTAATTTAATGTAAGCACCATAGCAGGGACAATCAATTCCTAAGCACCCTATATCTTTATTGTGAGCATGGTGCTGAAGGTCACTGGTCTGTACCGGCAAGGTATACCCTATAATCAATCACTACTTCACACATCGACGTTTGGTAATCTGTAGTTGCATCCACATTAAATATTAAGAATGGGATAGTAGAGAAGGAATAAGTCACAAACTGTTATGCATGGCTTAATATTCCTCTTGTGCTTGATATTAAATTATAGACTAAACCTAGGTCCTAGGCAACCAAATAATAGCGAATACTCGTACATGCAATATAACGAAATAGTTCCTTGTTAGTAGAAATTTGGACAATCTTAATTCTGGAAAAGTTGCACAAATATAAAATAACAACAACAAAAAACTTACTATACAGTGATTAATATTACAAAGAGGACTTCAAATTAAATGAATATAAACTGTGTAGTGAATTCATTTTCAAGAGGAGAATATCATTAGTATGCTGTATATTAAAATGACACTGAAGGTTAAATTGTTTTGAGTACTTGCAATTTTGTGTGACAAATAAAACAAATGGTACCATTGCAACATTTCATGAAGTACACAGCTTCACATTCAGGATTGAATTTATTTGTTGACATAGGCACCCTTCACTTTAACAAATCCTTTCCACTATGAAAGAGCATTGATGCACTGCTACCTACTGAGAACAAACTGTCTGCTCCCCCTGCACAGCATGCACTGAGTCAGAACAGTGGCATATGCAAGCACTGTGGCAAACAGGATGGTTTTTGGGTGTCAAATCCTTCTAATAACCCTTTTAAGAAAGATTTGTTTTATTTTCTTTATATTTATGTTGTAAAACCCTTCATTAGCAGGGCATGCCAAGTAATTCTATAAAGAGAAAACTACTTACATTAAAAATCAGTGAATCACAATTTTGTATCAAGTAAGAAGATTGTTTTTGTAACAGTTGCAAACTATGAGTCATTTCCAAAGAAGTTAAATTGGTAGTCTGAAAGTATGTAATCCAATTTCATAGTATATGTTAGCAGGTTTAATTATATAGCTTTTATAATATTATTAATTCATTCTTATTTCTTGACACTCAAAAGTTATATAATTGAATTACATATATTTTCATCTATAATATCATTTGAAAATGTTGGACTAGTTTGCTTATTGACATTGAGTTCTTGATTTTGGATGCTTGTATATGCTATTAATTTATAGTATCAATACACATAACTCCTAATTATACCATTACATAACTAAAGAGAAAGTACAGCTTTAAAATATAACCTATCTACCATAATTATTTATAAAGTTACTCGAACATTCCGAGTGATGATTCTTTTTGCCAAGGGCACTTAAATGCTGTGCAATATTTCCTGAACTACGAAGATTGTTGGGGAGAGGTAAAGGAATTCAGATGCTTTGCTGATATTTCACTTCTTTTGCATGAATATTAGTTTTTTTTTTTTGTTTTTTTCATCTGTATTTGGAATAGCCAGGACTCCATGAAATTATAATTATAAGAGTTAAAGGAGAATTAACTATAAAAACCATATAGATAGTACTTAACATGCACCTTTTCTTAGGTAGTAGTTTTATGGGGAAATGAGGGCCAGGGGAAGAAGAGAGAGATTGCCCACCTGTCTTTCTGCTATCTTTCTTTGAGGCCCTTATTCATTAAGGTGAATAGTTTATTTAATTTACTTTGAAATAGCTCAATTATTACATGAAACACAGTCATATGTGCATGAACTCTGGAATCTACAGACAGAATAAAAACATATCATTGAAGCCTCTAGTTATTCCAGTGTATAGTGTGTTTCATGTCTGAATGATGTTGCTCTGCTCTGCTCCTGAAATTGTGCAAAGTCTACGGAATGAAGACCATGGAGCCAAGAGCACCCTAGAAAACATGTGCACATACTACAATAATTGCAGAAAGAACGAGGGAGGTAAATGAAATTAAATACATTACTTGTCACTGGAGTTTATAAAGCTAACCTTGCAAAATCAGGTAAGCCACCTGTCAGATCATGGCATAAAAAATTAATGTG
Source organism: Hymenopus coronatus (assembly GCA_030762935.1). NCBI lineage: Eukaryota > Metazoa > Arthropoda > Insecta > Mantodea > Hymenopodidae > Hymenopus > Hymenopus coronatus. Next base: position 19,327,299 of record CM060897.1, on the reverse strand, counting down.
TTACTGAATACTAATAAATGTTACCAACAGTGGTAAGCTCAAAATAAGTTAAAATCATAACAAAAATAAAACTTTTTTTTTCCAGTAACATAATTTACTTAGAAATTTACACTATCTGAATATGCATTGATTAAGTACATAATTGGATGAAGTAACCTATTAATCACTGCATTTAGAAAAAATTATAAAAATGTTATAAGTAATTCTGGCTTTAATAAGCAAAACTTTTATTCAAAGTTTATCATTACAAATTACTAATCCTCAAAGTAAAGACCATTAGATTCTATAGACTTGAGCCACTTTTCAGTGAAATGCTATTTCATAATGGTTTCTGGTTTTTTATGCACAGAATTTGTTGATATGCATTTCAACTGCTTCAGTGTTTTCAAAAGTTTATCCATTTAAGAAATGATCATGGATCTAAACAGATGATAATCTGATGGCTGAAAATCAGGGTTATATGGTGGATGTGGTAGAATTCAATTCCTTCCTATTCCTGGATTTTGAGTAGTATGAGATCTTGCATTGTTCTGCTGCAAGAGAATTACCTCTCAACCAAAAACTTGATGAGTTTGTTCAGTTATTGCAAATAAAGATCTGAATTGATTGCAGATATATTTGGAATAAATTCACATTGAACCACACATGTCATTTTGGGCAGAGCTAACATAATAACCAGTTTGCATGCTGATGGGGTTCGAGCCATGGTTTTGAGGTTGCAGGTTTGCGGTATTCTCACATGTGACAATTTTCCAATAAATTTATAATCATAGGGATTAGCAATAACCTGACACTGATGACAGATATCCCCTCTACACTGAGCCTAATCATGTATCAATTCATGTGTACACATTTACAGCTTCTGAACAATGTTTTAAGTGCTTAACTATGTATGGTTCTTTTTGAACCACCAAGTTCTTCTGACAACCTCTGAGTGTAGGTCTGTGAATTTTCATCCAAAATTCTGTGTATTCTCAGTATTCCATAATTAGATCTTCCAGGACTTGTAAAACTTTAATGTTTATATCTCCATTATTGAAATGATGGAATTATTGTTGTGCTACTCACTAACTGATGGAACCTTCACCTTTGACTCCACATATTTTTCCAGTCACAGAAGCAGCAGTTTTATAATCCAGTTTCCAACAGTGCTTTAGAAGGGCTCTAACCTCAAACATTTTTGCCTCCACTTTAAAATCTTGTATTACCATTTGTTGACTGCTAATGGCTTAACAATATCCTATAGCACCATATAAATATTGACAAAATAAATGATATAACCAAGTTAAAAAGCCAGTAGTAGTTACAAGACAACCTTAATGTTATCGTTCAGTAATGAGCTACATATCTGATAAAATTATATCTTTGCAAGCTTATTATAAGATGAACAGCCATTTTCAGCACTAAATATTGATCAGTATTAAATACGCTGGTATGCAGGTTAAAATAATACTGAAATCTTCAATCAAAGCAGCATGGGTTCGATCCCAGGCGACCGCATGTGGGATTTCTGGTGCACAAAGTGGCACAAGGGTAGGTTTTCTCCATTCTCTGGTTTCTCTGCCATATCATTTCAACAGTGCTCCATCTTCATTCCATGTATCATCAGTGTCATAGTAGTAAAAGTGGGTGTTGTACGTTATTATAAAAAAAACAAAAATCTTTAATAAAGAAATAAACATAGAAATATCGGGGATATGCATTTGTAGAACAGTATGCAAAATCTCAAAATGTGGATCAGCAATGCTATAAAAATTTGCTGACAATCCAGCAACATAATCATTTCCTTCTCACATTAGGTAAAGTCTATCCAAATCATTATGAAACTCCCCCACTCCCAAAGCATAGATGCGCAGGAGCACTGACCAGCCCACTTGCATAATATGAAGGGTGGGAGTCAAGTTTCCACTTAGAGTGATTATCAGTAATTGAATCTACTGCTGCTAAGGATTTTATCAAATGAATTACTAATTTATCTGAAAAACGATAATCATCAGATGATTGAATCCCACCAGTCACACTATTTCTCATTTGTCCTTTCTTGTGCAAATGGATTGTTACAACGATTTGTACAGGCTTTATTAATTTAATGTGTCAAAGTCAAAAATTTCAATTTGCTGACTGTAAAAAGTTCTCAAAAGTGATATAAGAAAATAAAAATATTGCTGGTTATTAACCACTAATGCAATCTTCAAACAAAATGTTGGTTTTTGGTATAAAAGTTACAACCCTAGCTTTATTAATATGAGTTATGTTTTTATTGTAGAATTATTTTCATTCATTCAATCATTCATTGAGGTTTTCCCCAGAAACCTTGCTGTTTTTTTTGTTTTTTTTTAGCTTAATGTCCTTTTAATCTGGTTGGTCATATTGACTTATGTATGAAATTGGTGAAATGATGCTCAAACGATCTCTGAATTCATGGAGCTTAAAGCTACTCGATATTCATCTTCTCAAGATAAGGAAAAACCCTGAAAATAACTCACTCTAAGCAATTTCACCTTGAACTCGCAAACCTGTTGAATGTGAGGCAGACACACTACCACCACACTATCCAGGCAGGCAAATCTTGCTTTGTTATTGAGGCATATTGAGGCATTAAAACTTCTTGCAATCGTAAGCGAAAATTATACCAAGAACTGAAACATAATAATGTTAGAATGTCATTACAAAAAGTATTGTAAAATTCTAAAAGAAACAATAAAAGCTGCTAAAATATTGCATTATAATAAAGAGATATCCAACTCTAATAATAAAATAAACACTATCTGGAATATAATAAAAAGAGAAATGGGTAAAGGACCTCAAGAAAGCTCCTCAATTGCACTGAATTTAGGTAATCAAAAAATTGATGATCATCAAAAGGTTACACATATTTTTAACAATTTCTTTTTGAATGTAACAGACAAATTATATATAAATTATGGATGTAAAGAATCAGCATTAAGTTTTTTGAAAACTTCTTTCGTAAACAGAGTCCCTGAATTTAAAGTAAAAATGACTACACTGTTTGAAATAAAAAATATAATAAATTTGCTCAAGACCAAAAATTCCTCTGGATATGATGAAATATCGAGTAAAATCATAAAAGCATTATCTGACCTAATAAGTATTCCCCTTAGCTATTTATGTAACGAATCACTAAAAAGTGGAATATTTCCTGACAGAATGAAGTACTCTATTGTCAAACCACTTTTTAAAAAAGGTAAACAAGATAACATCTCAAATTATAGACCTATATCTCTCTTGTCTGTTTTCTCAAAAGTGTTTGAGAAAGTAATGTTCAATAGGCTTTATTATTACTTAGATAAGAACAACTTACTTGCCAAAGAACAGTTTGGCTTTAGAAAAGGAGAAGTGACAGATAATGCAACCTACAAGCTCACGCATAAAATGTTAACAGCATTAAATGAAAAGGAACATGTCGGTGGAATCTTTTGTGTCCTAGCGAAAGCTTTTGATCGTGTGAAACATGAGATTCTGATAGCAAAACTACATTTCTATGGAATAAAGAATAACATATTCATTTCATACCTAGAGGGTTGAAGGGTTGAAATTAATAACTCCAATGGGTATCAAAATAATGCCTCAAAATGGAAATCAGTAAAACATGGTGTTCCCCAGGGATCAATCTTAGGACCTCTCTTGTTCTTGGTTTACACAAATGACCTCCCATTATACATTAATAGTATTGCAAGTATTTATTTATTTGCAGATGACACTAGTGTTCTAGTAACAAGTAAAGATTTCAATGACTGTGTAGTAAAATTAAACTATGTTCTAAATTGTATGTCAAATTGGTTCAAAGCAAACAAACTCTCAGAACCTTGAAAAAACAAAAACAATTAAATTTATAACTACTCGCTCACCACAAACACACATAGAAATAGGAATTAATGATACGTTGTTAGAACAGCTAAATGAAGTCAAATTTCTTGGCCTTCAGGTAGATAAGCATTTAGACTGGAAGTCACATATTAGCTACATCACACCTAAACTTAGCTCAGCATGTTATGCTCTCCAAGCACTGGTTAAATTTCACTCAATCAATATACTTAAATTGGTGTATTTTGCCTAGTTTAACTCCATCATCGAGTATAGAATAATATTCTGGGGTAATTCAGTGGATAGTAAATGCATATTCCGGATACAGAAGAAAGCTATACGAATAATCTGTAATGCTTATAACAGATAGTCATGCAAAGAACTATTTAAAAAATTGGGCATACTCACCTTACCTTGTGTTTATATATTATCCATTTTAAAATTCTATACAGTTAATCGACATAGTTGTATAACAAACATGGAAATTCATAACATTAATACTAGACAAAAGGGATATATATATTCATTGTCCCAATGCCAATTTTCGTTGCTTTCAGAAAGGTGTATATTACGAAACAATCAAGATATTTAATGCTCCCCAGTAATCTCAAAGAAAATGTTGGAAATTTCAGGGCTTTTAAGGCCTCTCTTAAGGAGTATCTTTGCAATAAATAATTTTACTCTGTAGATGAATAAGTGATAAATCTGTCTGACAATACTGTCAACAATCATTGTATTTGTAAGTATTATAATGTATTGCATTTTGTGTATATTAGTGTGTGTGTGTTTTATATTAAAATTAAACTGATGTATACTTTGACTTGCACGAATGTGTCAAATGAATTTTTAGTATTTAGCAATGACACAAGGTCTGTAAAGCCTGATGCTTTGATATTTTACACTCTAGTGCATAATTGTAAATTTTTGCATTGGAAATTCTATAACATATTTGTAAATATGTATTGAAATTGTTGACATGTATGAAGAGTACATAATACAATAATCATATTTTAGTTTTATATAATTACTGGTAGTAACTATAATGTCGATAATTAGAAGGCTATCATCTGACATTACATTAGTGTTACATATAATGAAATTATATTTATTTATACATTTTAACACTAATTTTTTATACTCTTTGTTTTTATGTGATTGCAAACGAAAAAAAAAAAAAAAAAAAAAAAAAAAAAAAAAAAAAAAAAGGGAAGTTCATGTGCTTTTATAGAACACATTAAGTATAGTAGAGGTCTCAAATACAAATGGTGTGATTATATGCCTATTCTGCTGTTTTTGTAACCCAAGTTTTAAGCACAAGCTTTATACATTTTTTTTTGCCATTGTATATAAACATATGTATACATGTATATGTCTTGACAAGTTCTATGTTCAGTGGCTTCCTGGCCTAAACGAACCTACAGAATGCTTTCTAATCTAATCTAATCTGAAACAATAACTGAAAAGGCCAACCAGCAAACTGATTCTGGCAATAGTGTTGTAATGCAAAGCCCAAGAAAGAGAAAATTATTGTTGAGGTTGAACAAAACTGCTAAATTGGGCAAAGCACATAAAAGAATAAAATTGCTAAAGCAGAGAGTTAAGAAACAGGAAAGAGATATTTGAAGTGATAGGGAAGTAATTGCTTCTTTAGCAAAAAAAGAATTCGTTAACATTATACTAAAGCTTTAAAACAGTGATGTAGAATAAAGTAAATCAGAAGAAAATCAACAAAGAAATTTAAGTTGAGAAAGTGGAACATATACAAAGGAGGGAAAGTGGTAATATTACAAGAATGGCATCCCCAAGGCTCAAGCAGGCAAAGAGGCAGACTTAGAATGACCTTGCAAACATGGTGCAAGCTGAAGCTGAGATGGAAGGAGAGAGTCGGAATGAGATAAAGTCAGAAAAAAACAATTTGATGGCATGTCTTCATTAAGTCCCTTTCTTCAGGATTCTACTGTTACTGCATGTGCAAACTAGGAAGGGACAGTTACAAGAGGAGCAGCTGTATCATTTCCCCCTTTGCAATCCCTCCAAAATAATACAAATGAGAACAGGGAATTTTATAAGTATCTTCCCTTACTAGAAAATCTAAAAAGTAAATGATTTGCCAGGTAATTATTTTGACCTTTTAGTCTTATGCATGTTTATTCTGCAAGGGTAAGGCTAAATTTACAGCTACGATCGATATGCATGAAAAATTATACCATTTTTTAAAATGTTTGCTCAACAGTAAAAATGGTGCTGATGAGTTGCAAAACAGTTGAAATTAAAATTTTTGCAACTAAAATTTTGGCTATGTTTGATTCTGCATATATGTGTGAGCAACTGTTTTCACAAATGAATTATGCCGTGTCAAAATACACTTGAGTGAAAAACATGGACGATATGGATAAATTAACAAATAAATGAAAGTTTTTATATATTTATTTCTTTAATTTAACAACTAATGAATTTAAATAAAAGAGTAATACTTCAATGGATACCAGCATATTGCAGAATACAGAGTAATAAAACAGTTGACTTTCTGGCCAAGAAAGGTAGTAAAATTACATTAAATTTACCTGATCCAATAAGTTATCACTCTATCAAAAGAATTATTATATCAACATATAATAACAAAATTAGGGAAGATAATGTATTACAAACAAAAGGAAAACCAAGGGAAAAATTTATGTAATAACACAACCAGAATCACTACATTACCAAGAAAATCCTCTGTAAAATCTTTTAGACTCCTAACAGGCCATGACTGTCTCAATAAACATGTATTGAAGATTGCTATAGTGAAATCTTCTCTGTGTCCTTTCTGTACACTTAAAGAAGATATGGATGCAAACCATCTACTGCGCTGCCCAACCTTGAGTCAACATGATAATATGACAACAAAATACTGGAATGCAAGAGAGCATATGGCTTCACTGCTCAACATTAGATACCAACCAACCAACAAATACATGAAAGTGTGAGATCTTGTTGCCAGAGGTCTCCCACATGTACACAGAAAGCTGGACACCACATGACATGAATTTAGCAAGACTATAGCGTCAAATGGGTCTGATCCTGTAACATGGTACAGTTGGAGAAACAGGACAAGACAGAATGTAGCAATCAGCAAGCTGTGATCCTAGAGATGGTGCAAGATGCAATTCCATACATGTGCTTTCAATTGGTTGTTAGTTTTCCAAAGTAAAAAATTTGATGTGTACCATTCACATGACTTTCTCCATATCTCTGCAACAAATAATTCTTAAAAAGCTTATACTTCTATTTACTTTATGCTAATCAGAAAAAATTAGCAGAAATAGTCTTATTACTCGCTTCCTTGTAAGTAGAAGTGAAATAAGGGACAACCGTAGGTTAAAGTGATAGTCAAAAGCTGGTTGCTATGTCAATGAAGTTCCTTTGTTTGTATGGATAGGAGTTGACAAGTTCCTGTATGAGAAAAGTTTTTCATAGCAGAAACCAAAAATAAGGAATCTCACTAAAATGACGAACTCCACGAAAAAAATGTGTATAACATAAATTGTGTGTTTTAAAGTGCTCTACATTTTTTGTGTAGTAAGTTTTTGTCCATCTCTTACGGTTTAGCAGTCATTCAAAATTTAGTAAAATTCATCCAGAATAAATCACTCTTCGGAGGCTATTCCCAGAAAATTCAAGATATACATTTCATTTGTCAGGTAAATATGTATAATATCCGAAATTTTAATCAAAATCGTTAGAGTCATTTTTGAGAAAATCAAAATTTTCGAAAAAAGTTCCATGTAAAGTATAGTTGGGGGTGGGGGGATTTTTCTCAAAAGTTTCGTGTCACATCCCTGGAAGATACTAAACTTAAATACCAAGTTTGGTATTTTACCGGCTTTTCGTTTTTGAGTTATCGTGTTCACAGACACACACACACACACACACACACACACACAGACAGACCTTTTTGTGAAAATGCTTTTTTTGGATATTGGGGACCCTAAAACATATATTTCCGGTGAAATCTCGGTATCGAATTTTTGGTGGAGTGCAATACTTTCTCTATACACTATGTACATAGTGCGTATGGAGAAAGTAATAAGTTGGAGTTCCATCCAAAAAAAGCATAAAACTGAATGCCATACATTTAAATTGGTACTTTGTATTAAAAGGTTTGTGACATGTCTGAACTTTGCAAGCATCTCTATTACGTGTGCAATAAAGTAGAAGGTACACAGTAAAGATTTAAAGATTGCAGTCGTCTGATAATTTTGGATTCTAATGCATGCAATTAATATTAGGAAATAGTATAATTTCTAAAAAGATTCCCTGTATGATGTAACAAAATATACAATATTGGTTACCTAATGCAACTATGTTAATGAAATTAAAGGAAAAATTTGTTAAACTTAATTTTCAAAACTTTGGGGAACTAATTTGCAAATGAATCATCTGATGACACCCCCAACTAATGGTGGTTTATTGGAAGTTAGTTCCCTCACACAAGCCAATATGTAAAACAAGGTTGGAAAGTTAAAATCAGACTGAAAAATCTGTTGACTGCGCATGACTTTCTCTACATCTCTGTAACATATTGTTAAAAAGTTTATTCATCTATCTACTTCATGTTAATTGAGATAAACATTAGCAGAAACAGTCTTATTACTTGCTTTCTTGTAAGCAGAAGGGAAATAATAGAATACATTAGATTAAAGTGATATTCAACTATAACAGTTCTATTCAAGTTTTATCAAGCTATGTTATTGGCAGTGGCACAAAATCCAATTGTTACTTTCGTATATAGGTATATATTGTTTGTCTGACAAAAATATCTCTGTGTGTGCGTGTGTGTGTGTGTGTGTGTGTGTGTGTGTGTGTGTGCAAAATAACTCAAAAATGAAAAGTCTTTTAAACATCAAACCTGATATTTATGTTGAGTGTCTTCCTAGGAACGGAATACAAAGATTTTCAAGAAAATTCCCACACCCCAAACTACCCTTTATATGGATAATTTTTCAAATATTTTGAACTTCTTAGTATTGGCCATATTTTCATGATAAATGAAAGATTTATTTTTAGTTTTCCGGGAATAGCCTCGGAAGTCCTCTTCATTCTGAATGACTTTTGTGTTACTGGGAAACCATAAGAGATAGATAAAATCTTACTACATAAAAAATGTAGATCTCAATAGAACACACAATTTAGTCAATTACATTTTTGGTGGAGTTAATCATTTCCAAGATATTCTTTTTTTTAAATTTAAATTTCCCAATACTTTTACTTTTCTCAAATGAAAAGTCATTCTTTTTCCTTCATTTAGTTATGCAAATAGAATGGAATTTCAGTGCTATCACAAAAACTAGATTATTGCTTTACCCTAGTCCATTCCATTATTCCCCTTGAACCTATAAGAAAATTATGTAATACAATGTTTTCTGCTAATGTTTATCTTAATTAGTACAAATAGTTAGAAGAATAAGCTTTTGCAAGAATAGTTTGTTGCAGATAAAGTAGTATAAGTCTTTCAATACAACACATATTTTTTAAATTAGTTTTCTAGTGTTTTTGTTTTTTGAGGGTTATTAATTTGTTACTTTACCTAAATATTCCTCCAACTTGTTAAAAAATTGTTCCCTCATTTTAAGTTCAGCAACTTTTCCCCACTAAATTTGGTGGTATAATAGGTGGTATAAATAAAAGCAAGCTTTAGCTCAGTTCCCATAAATTCCAAGGAAATTTCCAATTTTATATAAATAAAAATGTTCTCCTCAACCTCCTCTAGAACTAAAGCTGGCTGATCTGATTGCTGAGCTTTCACTCGTGAAACAGTATAATGCTCACTGTTAGGAAGCATTTGCTTGCTATTTTCTCTGAGGTACCTCAGTTTGCTCAACTGCATATTTTAGTACCATGGTGGAGTTCATGATAGTGGTTTTGATGTAGTGACTTCTCTGCCACTACTCTAAAAATCTTATAAAAGCTTATTCTTGGTGTCTCTGCTTATTCTTAATCAAGATAAAATTTCATTACATTCACTATAGGCATAACAAAAAAGCAGTAAACTAAATAGATGGTCAAATCTTTTAAGAGTAGGTCACTTTGAAATTCTTTCTTTTGGTCGATCATGAATGAAATAATAAAGAATCTGTTTTGTTACATTCACATGACTTCTGTAAATTATTCCTACAAATTACTCCCTTCACCATGTGGCCTGTAGATAACTTTGCGCCATGATAACAATAACCTCAGTTCGGTGTCGTCCAACCGTATCCTATTCTGTCCTGTCCTATTGTTTAAGTCTTGAGTAAGTGGACCATCTTTTAAATTAACTGTTAAAATAAATTCACTCATGGACTCTCAAAGAATTTTATCATATGGTGTAAGTAATACAGAAATAAAAGCAGTAGCATAGCCAGAAACATATCATGGAGTAAATGTGTAGGAATCCATGTTTAAACAGTTGTTATAAAAGCAATACTGAGTTAAAATATTTTTAAAATAACCGATTTTATATTGATAGATTAAAATGCAGCAATTGTAATTAAATTTAGAATTAGTGTTTACGTTTTTTAGCAAGGGACTACCAACCCTCAAATTTCCCCCTAGCTACGCTCCTAAATAAATGTGTTTGTTTTGAACTTTTGTTTATACTAAAACAAAGTAACACCATATCTTCGAGTAAAAACATACTATGCTTTCTGTAAGGGTGGGGGACCTATACTCCTCCCTGGGTCTGCCATTCTTTACATGTTTTACTGTCACCATTTATAAAGCAAAAAATCTGATATATTCCATTCACATGACCTTCTCTACCTATTCTGATAGAGAAGAGGTAAAGAAAGCCTACTCTTATATCTATTCATGCTAATCAAGATAAACATTAGTAGAAATGGTCTTATTACTTGCTTCCTTGTAAGCAGAAAGCAACTAAGAAATACTGAAACGAGTCAATCTTTTAAAAGCTGTCACTATATGATTGAATTTTGGTTCTCTTTACATGGCCAGGAGTAAAACAAAAGAATCAGGACTCACAAAGTTCCGTTTAGGAAAAGTTTAAGTATTTTTGCAAATGAGAGCCAATAACAAGGAATAGGATTATCGGAAATAATTAATTCCACCAAAATAATATTTAAAAAAAAGTATCTGACTTATACCTATTGTGTGTTTTAACGAGATCTATATTTTAAGAATTTTTTTATCTCTCTTACGGTTAACCAGTTATGCAAAGGTCATCCTGAATGAAGAGATCTCTAGGGCCTATTCCCAGAAAAGTCAAAATATATATGTTGTCATTAACTGTCTTTAATATATGCTATTTTAACCAAAATCATTAGAGTAATTTTTAAGAAAATCAAAAGTTTCAAAAATGTTTCCTTATAAAGGGTAATTTGGGGTGGGAGTATTTTCTTTAAAATCTTCATGCCACATCCTTCAAAGATGATGAACTTAGATAGATAGAGTCTGACTGAAAAATTCATTGCCATAGCCAGGATTTGAATCATGGATCTCCCGGTCTATAACCGGTTGCTCTACCACTGAGAGATCGGGAGATCAGTGGTTCAAATCCCAGCTATGGCATTGAATTTTTCAGTCTGACTTACCTCAACTCCTGTCCTACACACGGTTTCTGTGAGAAAACAATTAAAATTATCATGGTAAACTTAATTATCAAGTTTGGTACCTAACCGACTTTTCATTTTTGAGTTATGTTGTCCACACACAGCACACACAAAGACCTTTTTTCTAAAAATGCCTTTTTTGGATACAGGAGACCCTAAAACGCGTACTTCCAGTAACATTCCAGTATCGAATTTTTGCATGGAATGTCCTACCTTCTCTGTGTACTATGTGCTGTGACTGCACCTTGCGGCCGTAAGCGCCGCATGTGTGTGAGCGGCTTGCTTCGGAAGTCATAGCTGATTGTTATCATGCATTGTTCCACCTGCGTGTGTGGACATGTGTACTGTCTGAAAGCTCTTAAACATCGCACCCGCGCATTGTTATACCTGCGGTGGTTTGCACTTGCGACTGCTTCTGGAAGTTTCTTGCCACGTGATCGACAAGTACTAAAAGGAGAGAATGAGCCCCACAGAAAGTTCATTTTCATCCGGAAATGCATAGCGCGTAGCAGTTGGTGGATTTTTTCAGGCGTAAAAATCCTTAGCAAGACTTCCTTTGGAAGGGAAGTAAAGCCGATGGTCCCGTGTCGTAGATTTACGGCACGTAAAAGAACCTAATCTTGATAAGGAGGCCTCTGAGCAAAATTAAGCGGTCTTTCACCCTCAATATATAATGGGACACTGAGAACCACTGGTTAAAGAGCGACCATAAATAAAATTTCATTTTATTTTAATTTTTCGACAAGAAATGCTAAGCGTCCAGTGTAAGCCGCCGCCGCAGCTAGCGTCGAAAGAAAAAAACTATCCAGCAGAATTGTTGCGAAATCATCGAAAACAAACATTTGTGAACAGATTTTCATTTGTGATCAGTGGGAGAAATAAAGAGTTGCTTGTTGGAGTAATAAAGAAGAGTTTTTAGTTGCAATACTAAATAGAGAAGGTTAAAAATAAAATAAATAAATAAATAAATAAAAAGCAAAACAAAAAAACAATCTATGTGTTCCATTCACAGCTATTCTGCTACATATTATTCATTATTCTTACAAAAGCTGATCCTTCTCTCTACTTTATACTAATCGAGATAAATAGAAGATAGTAGATATTGTCGTTTTAATTACTTCCAAGTTGAAGAGAAATAAGGGAATACACTAGGCTAAAGCGATAGTCAAATCTTTCAAAAGCTGTTGTTATGTGATTGAATTTTTTTTTTTGCATGACCAGGAGCTGAATTCTCATTTGAGAAAATTTATATTTTAAAACTGAAAACAATAACAAGGAATATCTCAGAAATAGCCAACTCCACGAAAAAATACATATGACGTAAATTGTGTGTTTTAACGAGATCTTCGGTTTTTGTGTGGTAAGTTTTTGTCTATCTCTTATGGTTTATCAGTTATGCAAAGTTATGCAGTATAAAGATTTCTTCAGAGACTACTGGGCGAAATATAATATCTTCTCTTCCTGCTATGCACATTGTACGTACATGCTAGAGAAAGTAATGAGATGGACTCTCAGTTATTGTGCATACAGATAATCAAAAGGTGTTTTTTTGATTCCTAAACGATGTAACAATAACCTAAAAGTTATTCAAATTCAAATGTAGGTAGGTAATCCACTCAGAGATGAAAAGCCAATTTTCCTCATTCCTAGTAATATCGATTAAGGACACTCAATGTGAAAAAAGGCTAAACGTAACCTAATTCATAAAAATGGGACTTACTATTATAGAGCATTGTAAACCTTCTAATTTAGGTCTAAGTAGCTTTTATAGGCGTACGTAGCTTTTTTAAGTGTGTGATCTTTCTAAGCATATTAATATAATCTGTCAGCCTAGCTTCCTATAAAATTGTAGTAAAACCGATGTTTTGCCTACATTAAACTGAACAAACCATCCTAGATAGTCCTCAAGGATCTCAATTACTAAATTAACTTCAGAGGAGCACAAAAAGGAGACTCGTATATGAACTAAATTATTCTTTCATTTAATTACGTTAGAAACAACGTTATTTTAGCGTTATCATTTTTAAAGTATTTAGTCGGTGCATTCTCATTTCAAAACGTTCCACTCAATATATCTTTCGGTACATATATGTCAACGAAATTTTGTGTATCTCCTTGTAAATAACAGATAAAAAATCTGATGCATTCCTTTCACATAACTTTCTCTGCCTATTCTGTAAATAACTATCCTTACAAAGGCTTATTCTTTCTTTTATCTAATTATTCTAATAAAAATAAACATTATCAGAAATGGACTTATCATTTAGTCCTTATAAGTAGAAAGGAATAAGAGAATACACTAGGCCTAAACCATAATTAAATCTTTATAAAAGGTGGTTGCTATGTGATTGAAATTTTGTTCTCTCGGCATGGCCAGGAGTAAAACAAAAGAAGCGTGAATGACAAATTCCTGTTTGAGAAAAGTTTTAAGTATTTTAAAATTGAAATAAACAATAAGGAATATATCGAAAATTGTTAACTTCACAAAAATGTATATGCCATATATTGTAGATATGTTTTAACGAGGTCTACATTTTTTATGTAGTAAGCCTTTGTCTATTTCTTAGTTTTATTAGTTATGCAAAATTCATCCAGAATGAAGAGGTCTTCAGAGGCTATTCCTATAAAACTCAAAATTTACTTTTATTTGTTATCAAATATCTTTAATATATGGTGTTTTAATAAAAATTCCTAGAGCTATTCTTGAGAAAATCCAAATTTTCGGAAATTTTTTTCATGTAAAGGGTAGTTCGGGGGGAGGATTTTCTTGAAAATAGTTGAGGCATCCTTAGAAGATACTGAACTTAAATACCCAGTTGAACATACTTTTCGTTTTTGAGCTATGCTACTCCCCCCCCCCTTCCACACACACACACATGGACCTTTTTTTATATGTATACAGGCATATTTTTTAGATTCATGGGCCCTAAAACGTGTACTTCCAGAAAAATCCCGGTATCGAATTTTTGGGTGAAATGCAATACCTTCTCTATGTACTATGTACCCAGTAGAGAAAGTTAAAATTGACACGAATTTTAGTTGTTATGCTATTAAAAAAAATCAGATGTGATCCATTCACATGACTTTCTCACATGGTAACACACGACTGTTTTGTCTATCTCTTACGGTTTACCAGTTACGCAAAATTCAATAAAATTCACCAATAATAATCAAGATGTCTTCAAAGGCTATTCCCAGAATATTCAATATATACATTTTATTTGTGATGTAAATATCTGTAATATATGGCATTTTAATCAAAATCGTTAGAGCCACATTTTGAGCAAATCAAAATTTTCGAAACTTTTTCCATTCAAAGAGTAGTTTGGTGTGGAGGTATTTTGTCTCAAAATCTTCGTGTCGCATCTTTGGAAGGTACTAAACTCAAATACTTAGTTTGGTATTTTACAGACTTTTCATTTTTAAGTTATCGTATTCACAGACATGGACATACACACCTCACGCGAACTTTTTTCTAATTTTTTATACAGGGAACCCTAAAACGTGTATTTCCAGTGAAATCTCAACATCGAATTTTTGGGTGGAATGCAATACCTACTTTCTCTATGCATTGTGTACATATTACGTATAGAGAAAGTAATAATACATACAATGTGTAAATATTTAAGAGAATCTGAAATCTTATAACTTAACTTTGTACGCTTTTCCTCCTCGTGTGGAGTACTTACACGTGAATGCCTACGGTCAGAAAACCTGTTGAAGAATCAACATGTAATCACAAAATGAAGAACCCGGAACGAGGGATCGGCCTGTGAAAATGAGGAAGTAGATGATTGAAAAGAAGGCGAAAGAGGAAAGGTGATGATGGAGAATTTGGTGAATGAATGGTGGGAGAAACCGGAAAACTCCATTATTATTATTATTATTATTATTATTATTATTATTATTATTATTATTATTATTATTATTATTATTATTATTATTATTATTATCATCATCATCATTATTATTATTATTATTATTATACTATGATGTATTGTCATTCTGACAGAGTATTATATTACCCTTATTATTAATTTATTTTAATTATATTGACAGCGCTACCACCGGGCCATACCCTAAGCAGTGAAATAATGTATCTAACTCGGAGAAAACTTACCCAGACGCTGATTTGTCCACCTCAAATCCCACGTGCAGTTCCCTGGGATTGAACCCCGGCTACATCGGTAGGAGGCGAGTATTCTAATTACTCGACCACCTAAACTCTTGTAGCTGTCATATTTTATTTTCTTCTAATAGGAATGGGATACCTACGTTCGGAGTGGACTCGACACCGAAGCTTATGTTGGTTATTGCATCTATGCGTCACGAGTGGACGCCCACGGGGAAGGAGGAGTGAGGTGAGAAGGTCGGAGATCAACAACACGCGTCTATTTTTTTTTTCCTGCCACGCCGCACCGAACACCATCTCCAACATTTCCAACCCTGAAAGAAACTAAGTGGATAAGGATGAAAGAAACCTACCCTGCATTCGCCTGGCAAGCCAGAGAAACCCTCGAAAAAACAAAGATAATAGCGATTAATATCTCATAAACTAATTTTAAAATATACTTGGAAATTAGTGTACTATATCCTGATTGCTGTCTTCAAATTTCAGATGAATCAAAACGAAATTGTGGATTTTAGAAATTTCGCACATGCGTATCGTTGTTACGTCACATTAGTTTAAGCTATTTATATTTTCAAAGCACTATAATTTAGAACTGCTTATATGTAATTTAATTTTTGCAGTAGGAAATTAAATTTATTTTATTTTATCTATCAATTTAACCCTACAATGAATATGGAATCCGGCTGAACCCCATCACCAACTTAATTATCGAAATATTTGAGAATCACAGTTTCCAGAAAATAGTAACTTCGTGCGTTTTCCACTTTTATCAAATACTTGACTTGATCAAGTGTCATTTTTATTTCCAATCAGTTTCAGATAAAATGAGCTATTTGAAGTATCGGTTCTCTAATTGTCATCTTCATAGATCTGCTACATATATATGTATGTATTTATTTCTCTGCAAGTGGGTATCACCCGGTGGCGGAGTTATATATGTATACAAGATATATAAACAATAAATCACAGCTGCCAGTTTATGGCTTTGTAATCTAGATATAATAGTTATTTATACAAATATGAAAACATTAATTTTTCTCTCAATTCAGATTAATTAATTTCATAATTAGAATCACCAACCAATTTAACATTTGTATTTACAACAATATGAAATCACAAGCATTTCATTTAAGGAATATTTACAAAAATTATCCAACATTAAAATCAAGATTTTTCCTAAATTTCTTCAGAGACAGGGGACAACCCCGAAAGGCTGCTCCAGGCAATTCATTCCAGTCTTTTATGATTCTATTTACAAAGGAGAACTTTCCCACGTCAGTTCTGTATCTTCTACCCTTAATTTTGAACGGATGATCGTTTCGTGCATAGTAAGTTGGGTTTTCCAGTTTTTCAGTAACGTCCTCCCATGCGTTTAAGCCAGCGTAAGCTTTAAATAAAGCGCACAACCTCTGTTTCTCACGCCTAACTTTCAACGGCTCCCATTTTATCTCCTCAGCGTTTGGAGGCCCAAAATATTTACCCCTTTTTATGAATTTTATAGCCCTTTTCTGGAGCTTTTCTAACGAATCAATTTGATTTACTCTATACGGGTCCCAACAAGTTACTCCAAATTCCATGACCGGGCGCACTAAGGACTTGTACGCGATTTCCCTGGACTTTGCACTCCCCTTTTTCAAAATCCTTATTAAGAAGTGCAGTGTTTTCCACGCTTTCTTAGATACCGAATTTATCTGCTCGTCCCATCCAGCGTTACTCTCCAAGTAAACTCCCAAGTGGAATTTTTTCCCCACCCATGTGATAGTTTTGCAGAATTTTTTCCCTAGATTTATTAAATGCAATTGACTTACTTTTGCCAGCGTTAATTTTCATTTTATTTGCAGCAGCCCAATCACTAATTTCATTTAAATCACCCTGAAGAGCAGTCTCATCTTCAACATTTCTGATTTTATTGTAAATAATACAATCGTCTGCAAACAACCTTATCTGGCATTTCATATTAACAGTTATGTCATTTACAAAAATAAGAAAAAGTAACGGCCCCAGTACTGAGCCTTGGGGTACGCCTGAGCTTACCATACCCCTTTCAGATAGCTCCTTGCCTACTTTTACCCTTTGCGATCTTCCTTCCAAAATTTTTTTAACCCATAGAACTACGCGTTTATCAATTCCTGTAGCAGTTAGCTTCTGGATAAGTAAATTATATGATACATCAAAAGATTTGGAAAAATCTATCACCACTGCATTTGTTCTTCCCCCTGCATCCACCTCCTCTGCTAAATCTTGAAATAATGACGTTATCTGGCTTTCACACGAGTATCCAGGTCTAAACCCATATTGCGCTTTATTGAACCACTTTTTGTTTTCTAATTCCTCCCGTATATATTCCACAATTAAATGTTCCATCAATTTGCACACTACTGAAGTTAAGCTGACTGGTCGATAATTATTTAATTCTGTTTTATTTCCCCCTTTATGAATTGGAACTACAATCGCGGTTTTCCAGTCTTCCGGTAAGGCACAGTTATTTATTCACATATTAAAGAAAAGCATTAGGTACGGAATCATGGATTCCCCTCCAATTTTTAGTATTTCGGTCGGTATACTATCAGACCCCCTCGACTTTCGATTTTGCAACATTCTGATCCTTCTGCGCAATTTGGATGCCATTATTTGAAAAACGGAATTTCCACTATCCTCAATTTCCAATTTATAATTATAATCCGTTTTGTTAAAAACAGACACAAAATGTGAATTTAATGCGTTCGCTTTTTCCTTATCGTTCAATATGGCAATTCCATTTCCTAGAGTTCTGGTATGCCAAGTTTATTTCCCCTGCGTCTACTTACATAATCGTAAAAAGATTTCCAACTATTATTGGTCCCGCTAAGAATTTGTTCTAAGAACCGCTCCTGGGCTTGCAACGTTTCGTCTTTCAATTGTTTAGCTAATTCTTTATATCTGTTGAAATGCCAATCTGACTTCTTCCGTTTATGAAACGCGCGCCTAGACTTTCGTTTAAGTATTCTGATGGATCTTGTATAATATTCTGGATCATTATTTTGTTTGATAACTTTGTATGGAACGTATTTCTTTATTGATTCCGAAATAAGTATTTTGAAACTATCCCATGCTGCATCTACATTTGTTGCAGATTTTACAAACAGGCAAAATTGCTTTTTGAGAAAAGTCTGAATTCCATCTACGTCTGCTCTGCAGAAGTTAAAACTAATAATTTCCTTTCCTTCAAACCGGTTTTGCACCTTCCAGTTTATGTCTAATTGTACACAGCTGTGGTCACTTATACCTGGCAAAACCTCACATGCGCTAAACAATGACACAGGTCTGCATAGAAACACGTCCAATACAGCCGATTTCCGGGTATCCGTTTTGACTACCTGCGAAAACCCATGATCCCAAACCAGAAGGTTAACAACACTTTGAGCTTCGCCTCCTAATAACTGTCCATTCCAGTTTACATTTGGCAAATTTAGATCTCCTGCTAAAATAACATTTTTTCCCGTTTCCGAAGAAATTTTTTCCACTAATTTATGAAGAGTTTTAAAGTTAGTTTCGCCAGGTGGTCTGTAACACGCTATTAATGTAATGTTATTTGCTTCGTTTTCGTGATCGATAATTTCTACGTCTTCTTCCACCCACTAATCTGATCTAAATATCTCCGCGTCATTAATATCAACACTGAGCCATGACTCCGTACCTATAATCACACTTGGGTTACTTATTTCCATTAAATTCCAAAATTCTAATGGTTTGTTTATGATATATATTAGTAATAGCTCACAAATTATGTTTTTGTGAAGTGCATTATTACAAAATGTATTCAGTTTTATAAAATGGGTACATGTAAACATAGTTTCTTGTATAGTATGTATTATACACTTGTTTCAATTAAAAACTTCAACTAAATCTTTTAATTTATCCATGATTTTTATGAAAGGTATTAATTAAATCACAAATTAATTAAAATAAAACAATTTTCATCATAAGAATAAAACATTTTAACAGAAAATGGGTACTTTCTACAGTGGGATTCGCACGGGCCCCGTATGCAGAATGTGGTGTTAAAAAAGCGTATGCATTGTAGGGTTAATTATATATAACTTCGAAGTAATGAAAATGTTTGCAAAATGCATTTCCTTTAAATATCCATATCTTTACTGTTTTGTCCCAGAGGAGTTATTTTATATGCTGGCATAATGCGACGATGTGGACCAGGATCGAACCCTCATGGGAACAGAAAACCAGCGCACAAACAGCCTCCTCCACTCAGGAGTAGTGGAGGGGATTTTATTCCACCACTTTTGCTTGTACTGTACAGACGCACTGATCGATTACGGCGCATTCTCATAGTTATGGGTATTTCCTCTCAGATTGCACGGAGGAATATTGCTTCATTACAAGTTTATTGCTCTGTAAATGTAGTTATGGAAGTCTTAAAATAAGTCATAAGTGTCTCTTTTAATCACTAGTTTTGTTCCTAAATCATTAAAAGAGAGCACTGACTACGATGTTTGTTGAAATGGTACTCTTACATTCAACATGTAGGTAATTGAGATATAATATCATTTTTAAGGTATATTTCCGTATTGAAATTTATTTAGGAAAGCGAGAAAAGGATGCAGAATAATAACGGAGTAGAAACATTTTGTGAATTGAAAGAAGTGAAGATCCGACAATATAAGGTGCGCAACCACTCTTATGGTACTTTACCATGTCCTGCATTGCTTTATTTCACACAATAAAGGACATCACTTTGACTAATATATGAATATGACATGGAAAATTAAATTACCAATTTTAGAAATAAAAAAGGCAGAGCAGGAATATAAATTATTATATGGACAACCATTATCTACTTGCAAACTATTTTAACAAATATTTTAAAAATCTGATGTGTACCATTCACATGACTTTCTCTACATCTCTGCAATAAATTATTCTTACAAAAGCTTATACTTCTATTTACTTCATGCTAATCAGAAAAAAAAATAGCAGAAATAGTCTTATTACTTGCTTCCTTGCACGTAGAAGCGAAATAAGGGAGTGCCATAGGTTAAAGTGATAATCAAAAGCTGGTTGCTATGTCACTGAAGTTCCTTTGTTTGTATGGACAGCAGTTGACAAATTCCTGTATGAGAAAAGTATAAGTTATTCATAGCAGAAACCAAAAATAAGGAATGTCTCAAAAATGGCGAACTCCATGAAAAAAATGTATATAACATAAATTGTGTGTTTTAACGTGCACTACATTTTTTGTGCAGTAAGTCTCTGTCCATCTCTTACGGTTTAGCAGTTATGTAAAATTCAGTAAAATTCATCTAGAATAAACTACTCTTCAAAGGCTATTCCTAGAAAATTCAATATATACATTTTATTTGTCAGGTAAATGTCCTTAATATACGAAATTTTAATCAAATTCGTTAGAGCCATTTTTGAGAAAATAAAAATTTTCGAAAAAAGTTCCATGTAAAGGGTAGTTTGGGGTGGGGGGATTTTTCTCAAAATCTTCGTGTCGCATCCCTGGAAGATACTTAACTTAAATACAAAGTTTGGTATTTTACCTACTTTTCCTTTTCGAGTTATCGTGTTCACAGATACACGGACACACACACACACACACGGACCTTTTTCCGAAAATGTTTTTTTTAGACAAAGGGGACCCTAAAACATATATTTCCGGTGAAATCTCGGTATCGAATTTTTGGGTGTAGTGCAATATCTTCTCTATACACTATGCACATAGTTCGTATAGAGAAAGTAAAAAGATGAGCCGTTTCATCTATCAGCTGTTTCTGCATAGTTGGCCCTGCAATAAGCGTAGTGTAAAATAAGAACTATAGCTTTCCTGGCGACGTGTTAATTCAAGATCTTCTCGGGCTTCTAGCCAGGTAAAAACTTGGCTTGACACCAACGTTTCGAAGAAGTGCATCTTCCTCGTCTTCAGGGTGAACTGATCATCAGTTCATGATCAGTTCACCCTGAAGACGAGGAAGATGCACTTCTTCGAAACGTTGGTGTCAAGCCAAGTTTTTACCTGGCTAGAAGCCCGAGAAGATCTTGAATTAAGCGTAGTGTGTTTACCAATTTCAACGTTGCGTGCGCTAATAATTTATCTATTTATTGAAATAATGAAATTCCATATAGTACGAAACTAAATCTTGCAGAGATTCGTTTCAAAATTTCTGTCGCCTAAATTTGTCATTTTAGTTCACAATGGAACTTGAATTTAAACCCCTGAAAATTAAAATAGTACTCATTAAGTCAAATAAAAACCTAGCAATATCAAACTTTTCCCAACGTAGTTTAGTTGTACTAGAATTAGACAGTTGGCAACGTCGCGGCCATGGAATATTAAGTGCTTCGCTTACAATAGTAATTAGTATTCTCGGCATATATTGTTTAATTGGAGTCAAGAGATGTAGAATTCAGTATTTACCAGTTGTTAACAAGCCTTGAGAGAAGTCCTGCTGTAATCTGCACCGTCGCTTGTTTAAAATGGCAAATAGTGAAGTGTTTTCCAATAAAAACAAATGAATACTGCAAACAGTTTGAAATGGAATATGCTCGGCAATTGTGAAACTTATTTTCGTTTTGCGTGTGAATAATACTTACTCATTCTAACTTACTGTAGTCTTTTATAAGCAGCGCTGAGGTGCACATAAAAGTGATTAATTTTGTACGCCCGAGCGCAGAATACTGAAGAATTCATTTCCCCTCCCCCTGTTAGTGAACCATATGTGCACGTTTCTTCTTACACGATCTTCTCATATTAATAACAGAAATTAAGATTTACATTTCGCGGACTTAAGATTGCACAAGTGCGTGGGGTTGCTCTCCCTTCCAGCAATAAAGTGGGCCAATGAGTACGTCGCAGTGGGATGACGTCACTATTTGGAGAAGCAGTCAGTAAGCAGACGACCGTCACTTCATCGTCACAGCGCACAGATGGGTCGAATGGGGTGTACGGAAGAGCTGTGCTTACATATGTGAAGCGTGTTAAATTATTGTCGTTTTAATACTTTTTCCTGTATTGGTATTTTACAGGCCTGAAGTTTACCTTGTAACAGTGATTTAATTTTTAAACAGTTCAAGGTTTATGAACTTTCATCAGAACAATTTTAAATGCCGGTATTGCAACAGGTAAGGTAATAGTTTGTTGATTTAGTCTTAAATCTTGTTCAATGTTGGGCAACTTTTCATTTTTACATATGGCGAAGAAACGAAGAATTAGTTTTATTTTCACAAGGGAATTATCTTTCGTGTATTCTGAAATCGTAAAGTATGCGTAACGCTAGTAAAAATTGTCTAATTTTTGTATTGAATGCATGATTACAGAACGTCTGAAAATAATAGCAGATGTAACGTAGGCTAATAGCGTCAATTTTGACAAATTAAGTTTTTCAAAACAGCTGCAATGTAGAAGTGATTGTTTAAGGCAATTGTTTGGTATACCGATTGTT
Source organism: Hymenopus coronatus (assembly GCA_030762935.1). Classification (NCBI taxonomy): domain Eukaryota; kingdom Metazoa; phylum Arthropoda; class Insecta; order Mantodea; family Hymenopodidae; genus Hymenopus; species Hymenopus coronatus. Next base: position 19,304,314 of record CM060897.1, on the reverse strand, counting down.
TTGCTAATAATATAGGCGTTTGTTGATTGCTAATAGGTATTGTTGGGAACACATTTAAGACCTATTTTAGTCATTGTTGAATGTTACGGCCGCCAAAGGTTTATGCCAGCAGTGTTTTAAAGCACTGGCTCAATAATTTTATGTACATATTAACCTGTTGTCACTGCTAGTAAATGAATCTCGAGCCTCTGTGCCACGTGATGTGACTGAGCATGCTCCGAGGAATTTCCGTCAAATTGGTTAGGAAGAAACGGGGAGGGGCCAGCATCAGATGGTATGGAACTGATCGTAGCATTCGCTTGTGTATTTCTGTTAATGCGAGTCCAAGAGTCAAATTACTGTTTGTGTGAACTGCTTAAAATGCAGAATTATGAACTGCCCAGATACGTATTACCCTTTATCTTCCTAGTGTTATCACGGCAAGTGCTTTGGTTGTCAATATAAGGCTATGTCAATCACCATATTGCGCCTCCTGCATTTGACTTTACATTAAATTCAGAATTTTACAAAAGAAGAGTATTAAAATAGCGTAAACTATAACAGCTGAATTTTAATTAAACCCATGTCTTAGCACAGAAATTAAAGCCAAGTTTTTATTTATTGATAGGAAATTGAGGAAGCGGACGATGTTAATGTCCATGTTTTATAAGATTGCGTTTATGTGATGTTGATTTTCTGTATTACGCAAATTAATTTATGGTGGCGAAATAAAGTATACTTAAAATCTGGCCCTACATTCACATGACTTTCTGCATTCTTCTACAAACTGTACTTTCTTTGTTTACCCCCTCGTATGTAGGACTTAAAAGTCAGCGTCTGGGATCAGATGCCAATTGAGCAGAAACTCTGGATTAGAGAGAGCAGCCAGGATGGGTGATCAGCCCGGTACTTCGTATGAAAGTGAAGTGATTGGTATGAAATGATGGTGAAAGGTATGAAAGGAAAGATTATATGAATGAATGACGGGGAAACCCATTGAACCAGTAGAAAACCCGCCCAGACGCCGTTGCGTCCAGCACAAATCCCACATGCGGTCCTTTGGGGTCGAACCCGGACCGCCTAACTACTCGCGGTCTAATCTCTCGGTCAAGGTGCCGCCCACACACAAACTGTTCTTACGAAAGCTAATTATTTTACCTACTTCTGGTTAATCCAGATAGACCTTAGTTCACATTTATAACAGGAAAATCATAGGTCGCTATGTGATGGCTTTCTGATTCCAAGGTCGCGGGTATAGTCCTGGTCCAGACAGAGAGTTTTAAAGGTGCTTAAAACAGACACCCCCGTGTCGGTAATTTTACTGGCATGTTAAAGAACACCTGTGGGACGAAATGCGCCGATATCTTGACAATTGCCAACCTTGTTAACAAATACTTCAAAACACAAATTTAAAAACCCAAAGCAGTAACAAGGAATATCTTGAAATTTAATTATACGAAATATTTCTACAAAATGTGTGCTTTAACGAGATGCACATTATAGTGATATTTTCTTTCATAGTTTAACAATTATAGAAGTCATTCAGAATGATAAACACTTACAGGCGATTCGCAGAAAATTCAAGATATAGTATTTTGAGAAAAGTTGTTGGCCATTATTGGATACAAAATTCATATAAACTCTTATGAGTTTGGGGTAGGAGAATTTTTTGGGACAATCTCGTGTCGTATCCTTGGAACAGGCATAAGGTAAAACTTCCACATGCGCTCCAGATTTGATAATGCTGAAAACATGTAGATTTGAAATCCGCTAGATTACCGAGGTTTTTACTTCCTCTTGAGATCATTGGAGTATTAGCGTCACATTCCTCGACAACAGCCTGTCGTCGCTCCGCTTCGGCCGCAACTGCTCCATTCCTATATGTATAAAAAACATCCCTTGGTTACGCTTTACGGCCCTCCATCTTAGGCTACACTTTGCGGCTTATGACCCTGTGCTTTTATAACAGATATTTATATATAACGGTGAGTAATTATGAAGCGGGCTCTAATCGCAGAATAACAAAAGTAGCAAATCCGGATCATGCATGGAAGTAATACCGAGGCAGATGTTCCAATATGTTAGTGTTAACCCAGTTTTCGTTTTTGAACTATGCTGCCCCCCCCCTATGTTTTTTTGGATTCAGGAGTCTCAAAACCTATATTTCCGGTGAAAACTCAGTCGAAATTTTGGGTGCTACTCAATACTTTCTCTATACACTGTACATAGTACGTGTAGAGAAAGTAAAAATTGGCAGAAAGTCTCATTGGCTGCTTCCTTGCAAGTAGAAGGGAAATAAGGGAGTACAATAGGCTAAATCGATAGTCGAACCTTTTAAAAGCTGGTTGCTATGTGATTGAAGTACCTTTGTTTGTATGTATGCACAGGAGTTGACAAATTTCCGTATGAAAAAAGTTTAAAGTTTTTTAAAACTAACGCCAATAACAAGGAATATCTCAAAAACGGCCAACTCCACGAAAAAAGGTATATTTTATAAAGTGTGCGTTTAAAGGAGCTCTACGTTTTTTTGGTCTCAAGTTTTTTTCTATCTCTTATGGCTTACAAGTTATGCAAAATTCCGCAAAAGTCATCCAGAATAAACATGTCTTCAGAGGCTATTCCCAGAAAATTGAAGATATACACTTTATTTGTCTCATAAATATCTTTAATTATAAGAGATTTTAATCAAAATTATTAGAGCCTTTTTTGAGAAAATCAAAATGTTCGAACAAGTTCCATGTAAAGGGTAGTTCTGGGTGGGGGGATTTTCTTGAAAATCATCGTGTCGCATCCTTGGGAGATACCAAACGTAAATACCAAGTTTGGTATTTAACGGTCTTTTCATTTTTGAGCTATGCAGACACACACGGGCATTTTTCTAAAAATGTTTATTTGGATTCAGGGCGCCTCAAAACATGTATTCCCGGTGAAATTTCGGTATCGACTTTTTGGGTGCAATACAATAGGTACATTCTCTATACACTATGTACATAGTACGCGCAGAGAAAGTAAAAAACAAAATCTTCAAAATTAAAGTGTCTGAAATCGTGTATTACGGCGAAATCTGTGCATCAAATTTTTAGGTGACTGCAATACTTCCTTATGCCTATTGTAGGTAAATAGAGAAAGTGAAAAGCAAGCTAATGTTACATTAGGTATACCATAATTTGATATTCATCCACTACAGTTGTTGCCATTCCATGATTCTGTACGCATGAAACAATCGTGAAATGCTGCCCTATAGAGGCATGTACCAGCTTAGGTCCTTTTATAGAGAATGTTTCTAAAGATCGGCCATGTTCAACACTAAAAGTTTGAGGTGTTCAATTCACACGATTTTCTCTACCTGTTCTACAAACAAATTTACAAAAGATTACTTTTTTCATACTCCATGCTAATCGAAATAATCATTAGCAGAATGTTCTTATTACTTAGTTTCTTATAAGTAGAAGGGAAAATGGAAATGGCGTGTTATTTATGGGCGTTTTTTAACTACTGTGGTGCTCAGCGTCCCATTCTAAATTGGGCGTGAAAGACCGCTTAATTTTGCTCAGAGGCCTCTCTATCAGGCTTGAGGTTCTTTTACGTGGCAAAAATCTACGCCACGGGACCAACAGCTTTACTTCCCTTCCGAAGGAAGCCATGCTAAGGATTTACACCCAGATTTGAACCCGCGACCTTGGGTATATGAAGTTAGTATGGTAACCATTAGGAGGGAATTTACTAGGTTAATGTTGTAAAAGTTGTCGCTATGTGATTGAAAATCATTCTTCATTGTCAGAAGTTGGCAAATTCCCATATGAGAAAAGTTAAGTATTTTAAAATTGAAACCAAAAGAAGGAATATCTCGAAAATGGTTAACTAAAAAAAAAATGTATGACATAAATTGTGTGTTTTTGAATTATACATTTTACTCTATCACTACGGTTTACCAGTCAGGCAACTCTTTCCCGAAAATTTGTTGTACCTAATTCTGTCATGTAAATATCTTCATGCAGGTACGTTAGTCAAAATCGTAAGGGCCATTATCGAGAAAATAAAAATTGTCGACATTTTTCTATGTAAAGGATAGTTCAGGGTGGTGGTGTTCCTTCACAATCATGTCGCATCCTCGGAAGGTGTTGAACTTCGATATCAAATTTGGTATTTAACCGTCTTTTCGTTTTTGAGTTACAGTTTTCATGGACACATATGGACCTTTTTTTAAGATGCTCTTTTTATTCTGCCCTACTATGTACTTAATGTATGTAGAAGGTGTTGCATTCCATCCAAAAATTCGATACTGAGATTTCACCGGAAATACACGTTTTGAGAATCCATGAATCCAAATAAGAAGATATTTTTAGAAAAATGTCAGTGAGAGGACAGCATAGCTCAAAATCGATGTCTGTTAAATACCAAACTTGGTATTTTATTATCCCGCAAGTATACCAAACAAAGATTTTAAAGAAACTTAATTTGTTAGAGAGATGTGAATGGAACACATTTTTATTAAGGGGCTCTAAAGCGTGTATTTCCAGTGAAATCTGGGTATCAATTTTTGGGTGGAATGCAATACCTTTCCTACCTATATACTATGTGGAGAAAGTATTTTTTTCACAGGGGACCCTAAAACGTTTTTCTAGTGAAATTTCGGTATCGAATTTTTGGATGGAATGCAATCCTTATGTATTCAGTAGAGAAAGTTAAAAACTCTTATTATAAGTCCTAAAATAAAGTTCAATTTAGTCTGTAAACTTGAATATTACTTGGTGCCTAAAACATTAAGATGAACTAAATTTTGGAGACTAAGAGGTTAGGAATAAAATATGTCAGAATCTAAGAATCCGGGGCTTGATTAAGATAGTGCTCGTACTCACATCGATAGTGTGAGGGTACACTGCCTCGCGTTCAAGAGGAGAGGCCGCGTGTTCGAATCGCCATTGGGTTTTTCTGAGGTTTTCCCTAATCCTGAAAGACAAATGTCGGGCAACTGATATCGTCTATTGATCCCGGGCTTATTTGTGCATCATTTCAACCAGTTCATTTATTGTCCGATCTGACTTACTACGTTAAAGACATTAAATCACAAAGAATAAAAAATAGTTTTCATAATGAGTAATACTATAATAGCCTCTGAAGGCTGCCAAGGCCGTTGGAAGAGAGAGACTGCATTTGACTGCGTATGCGGTCGAGTGGTCAGCGCTCACCCTGAGGTGCCGGTTTGATTCCGGGCTGGGGTGGCGAATTTTTATTTCTCAAGCATCATTCCCGATCCCCCAGTCTGGAAGTGTGAATATGAAAGAGAGAGCGCGCGCGTGTGCGTGTCTTTAATGGTATACGACTGGGGAAAAAAAAAGTTAAGAAACCCTACAGTTCAGCGAGCAAACACTACCGGTTGCTTCTAAAGCAAAGCCTCCGATATGTCTATAGAAGTTAAAGGGGGGCTATATGAATAAAACAAAGTAAATCAATCTGATGTGTTACAATCACATTACTTTCTCTACATCTCTGTAATAAATTGTTAAACAGCTTATTCTAACTACATAATGCTAATCGAGAAAAACATTAGCAGAATTAATCTTATTACTTGCTTCCTTGTAAGTAGGAGGGAAATAAGGAAATGCACATGCAAAAGCGATAATCTCGTCCTTTAAAAGCCGGTCGCTATGTGAAACAATTAAAATTCCAATCTCTTTGTTTTCCAGGAGTAAACAAACGAGAAACGAGAAGAATGATGTCTTTCCGTTTCAGAAAAGTTTAAAGCGGCTAAAATTGAAACTAATAATCCGGAATATCTCGAAAACGAATAATTGCACAAAAATGTATAGAACATAAATTGTGTGTTTTTAATGAGATCTACATTTTTTGTGTGTCAAGCTTTTGGCTAACTCTTACGGTTTGCCAGTTATACGAAAGTCATCCAGAATGAAGAGGTCTTCAGAGGCTATTCCTAGAAAATTCAAGATATACATTTATTCATAAAAATATCTTAAACATAAGGTATTTAGAGCCATTTTTGAGAAAAATAAACATTTTCGAAAATGTTCCCTTTACATGTAAAGGGTAGCTGGGGTTGAGGAATTTTCTTGAAAATCTTCGTGTCGCAACCTTGGAAGATACCAAGTACTCAAGTTTGGTATTTAATGCTCGTTTTGTTTTGGAGTTATGCTGCTCACACACATACACACTTTTTACTTTCTCTACACGTACTATGAACATAGTGTATAGAGAAATTATTGTAATACCCCCAAAAATTCGATACCGAGATTTCACCGGAAACAGTTATCGTGTTTTGAGATCTCCTGAATAAAACAATTGTTGAAAAAACGCCTGTGTGCGCGCGCGGACAGCATAAGTCAAAAGCGAAATGTCTGTTAAATACCAAACTTGATATTTAATGTCAGTATCTTCAATGGATGCGACACGAAGGTTTTCAAAAAAATCACTGCACTCCCAACTACTCTTTACATGGAACATTTTTCGAAATGTTTGATTTCCTCAAAAATGACCATAACTATTTTGATTAAATACCATATGTTTAATATATTTTTTGACAAACTAAATGCATATTTTGAATTTTCTGGAAATAGCCTTTGAAGATCTCTCCATTCTGGATGACTTTTGTATAACTGGTAAGGCGTAAGAGATAGATAAACCTTACTACACCAAAAATGGAGATATCGTTAGAACACACAATTTATATCATTTACAATTTTGTTGTAGAGTTAACCGTTACCGAGATATTCTGTTATTGGTTTTCGTTTTAAACTAAAACATATCAAACGGAAGGTATCTTTTATTTCGTCTCTACCAAGCAAAGAGAACCGAATTTCAATTGCTTCATTTAGCGACAGGCCTAGTGCATTCCCTTATTTCGTGTAATAAGACCATTTTTGTAAAGGTTGATTTTGATTAACATGATGTAGATAAAACATTAATCTTCTGTAAGAAAAATATATTTGTAGCACAGCTAGAGAAAGTCATGTGAATGGAACACATCAGATATTTTGTTCAAAGGTCCTCAAATCTATATTTCCGATGAAGTCTCGGTATAGAACTTTTGGGTGGAATACAATACGTTTTCTTTTACAAAAACTACTATGTACATAGTATATAGAGAAGGTATTGTATTGCCCCCAAAAAATCTATTCTGAGATTTCACCGGAAATGTGTGTTTTGGGACCCCCTTAATACTAAAAAGGGGGGGATTTTTAGGAGAGTATGTGTGTTTGTGTGTGTGTGTGTGTGTTTGTGTGAGAGAGAGAGATCTCCCAAGGATGCGACACGAAGATTTTCAAGAAGATCCACCACCCCCAACTACAATTTGTATGGAACATCTTTCGAAAATGTAAATGTTTTTATATTTTTATGACAATGTATAGGTATCTTGAATTTAATGGGAATAGAATTTGAAGACCTCCATTCTGAATGATCTTTTTATAGCTTTTGTAAACTGGTAAACCGTAAGAGATAGACAAAAACCTACCAAATAAAAATGCAGATCTCGATGAAACGCACAATTTGTCGCATACAATTTTGTTGTAGAGTTAGCGTTACCGAAATATTCTGTATTGGTTTAGTTTTAACCTAAACCTTTCCTCAAACGGGAAGATATTTCTTTTAGTCTCTCTAGCAAGCAAAGAGTATCGAATTTCAATTGTTTCATAGAGCGACCGGCCCAGTGCATTCCCTTATTTCTCTTCTACCTACAAAGAAACGTGTAATAAGACCATTTTTGTTAATGTTAATCTTGATTAACATGATGTAGATAAAACATTAATCTTTTGTAAGAACAATATGTTTGTGATACAGCTAGAGAAAGTCGTGTGAATGATTCGGAGGGTCTCGAAACATGTACCTATTTCCGGTGAAATCTCGGTATCGAATTTTTTGGGAAAAAAAACAAACTGGTCTTACAAAATATTCTTTTATCTACGGCATGCTAATCGAGGTAAACATTGTCAGAAATTATCTTATATTTTGCTTCCTTACAAGTGGAAGGGAAATAAGGGAGTGCAGTAGGTTAAAGCAATAGTCAAATATTTTAAAAGTTGTTCGATATCTAAACAATTGAAGTTCTGTTTGTTTTACATTGCCAATAAAACAAGAGCTGAAACGAAAGGTGATCGCGTTTGAGAAAAGTTACGTAGCTTTAAAATTGAAAGTTATAATAAGGAACATCTCGGAAACGGTCAGCTCTACAACAAAAATATATAAGATATAAATGTCGAGATTTCACCGGGAATATGTTTTAAGTTCCGCTGAGTAATAAATAAATAAATAAATAAATAAAAAAAAAATAAATAAATATATATATATATATATATATATATATATGAAAAAGGTTCTTGCGCGTGTCCGTCAGTCTGTCGTGTGTTAACGTGAACTGCGTAGCTTAAAACGAAAAGACTTAAAATCCAAACTTTGTATTTATGTTTATCTTACAAGGATGCGACACGAAGATTTTAAAGAAAATCCGCTTACCACAACTACCCTTTGCATGGACATGTTTTTGAAAATGTTTTTCTCAAAAATAGCAATAATTTTGATTAAAATATCATAGGATATGTGTCTTGAATTTTATAGGAATAGCCTTGAATACTTCTTTATTCTGGATGAGTTTTGCTGAATTTTGCATAACTGGTAAACCGTAAGAGACAGACAGAATTTATTACACAAAAGCATATAATTTGTCTCACATTTCTATAGAGTTGGCCGTGTTTGAGATATTGTTGCTTTACAAGTAATAAGACAACTTTTGTAAGAACAGTTTATATGTGAAACAGCTAGAGAATGTTATGCAAATGGAACACATTTTGACCGCTTTGTTTTATCAATATAATTTTATTATATAATTTTACAGTTAATACATTATTTCCAATATTATAAGACAGTTATTTCAACGTTAATACATCAATTTACACATTTACCTACACTTTATCCAACAAATTAACATCCTTAAGGAACTGAAGAGTGCGCTTGATATTAAATAATTAACGGTAGGAGAATTTGAGCGCAGTTCACTCAGACGGTGTACGCCAAGCATGGTTACATGATTCATTTTATTATACAAAAGCTTTAATCCCCTATCTGCCATACTCATATATGCAGCAGCATCTAACGAGAACAAAACTAAATTTTCATAATTAATTCCCCCAGGCGACATAAAAACGTATCATTATTGAACACTTTCGCAATAATGGAAGATGCTGCTATTTCTTTCATTGTTAGAAAATAAGCTTTTAAATTTTGATTTTTATAATACGCATATAGATCGTTTACATGCCTCTGGAGTTTCATCCAAAGCAATCCAGTTTAGATTATGTTTAATAGAATCGTAAATGTTCTGTACTGTTCTTTTATAAATTAACCCTGCAATGCATACACCTTGTTAATGACATTTTGCATACGGCGTTCCATTTTCTGTTAAAATGTTTTATTCTTATGATGAAAATTATTTTAATTTATGGTTTGATTCATACCTTTAATAAAAATCATGGATCAAATAAAAGATTTAGTTTTTAATTAAAACTAAAGCACAACACATACTATATAAGAAACTATGTTTACATGTACCCATTTTATAAAATTGAGTTTTGGTAATATTAAAAGTCTCTGAATACATTTTGTAATAATGCACTACACAAAAACTTCCAGGAAAATATGATTTGTGAGTTACTACTAATATATATGTAGCAGATCTATAAATATGATAATTAGAGAACTGATGCTTCAAATAGCTCATTTTGTCTGAAACTGATTGGAACTTGATCAACATAAGTATTTGATAAAAGTGGAAAATACATGAAGCCGATATTTTCTGGAAACGTGATTCTTAGGTGTTTAAAGTTGGTGATGGGGTCCAGCCGGACCTCATATGCATTGTAAGATTAAAGGAACTAAATGTTTGAAGAGTGGAATCATGTGGTATAGTGTGTTTTGTGTATGTTTTTTAAGAACGCACGTAAATTAAGATGTTCTAATCTTTATAGCGGAATGTCGGCATTAGGGAAAGCCTCTCCTATATATGTACATAGGTCCTTATTAAAGCCTGATAACTGGGGCCAAAAGTTCAACAAATTCTTTCGTTTGGGGTATTTACTTTTAGCATAGCTTTTCTTCAGAGAAAGATTTCTTAAATGTTGCTTGAAAACGACTGTTCGTACTATACCTCTTTCACACGCAACACAAAATAAGACGAGCTCATCTGTAGAAAGTACACCTTCATTTTCACATATTTATATTATATAATATACCTAGTTGAATAGATACATGAATTTCACTGGTGGCATTTTTCTACAAGCGAACGCTGAAATTTTACTACTAATAAATACGGGGACCGAAATGAAACGTCCGGCACAATCAAAACTGAAGTGGAACGCAGAATAGTGTTGCCATCACATGATTATTTCTTCTGTCAGGTCAATACACAAAAATCCGTCAAAATTAGAAAATTCTGTATTTTCTATCGAAAATCAAAATTAAATTAATTCACACTTTGGAACAATTTCGTGGTTGGATCTGAAAGATAATCAAGGGATCTAGTTGCACAGTGATTTAACTATGTATGAGCAGCTTCTGCAGCGTTTGATAGGCTGAAATGGCAACTTCGTAAAGTCGAAAAGGGTTCAGATGTTTCTTACTTTTTCTTCGAAGTAAATTTACAAGCATTGGCCATATTTGCACCGCGGTCTACAAGGTTCCTCGGGCACCTCTGACAAACATTCCTTTAATTGTTCATTATTTAACCATTCTTTTCTAAAATGCCATACATACCGCTTATCTTTCTGTTCAATCAGGCAATTTAAAACGCTATAAAGTAACTTTTTTGCCACCATATTACAATACAAATAAATTATATAATTACAATAATGGAGTAACAACTATTTCTAAAACATACATAGAACATTACATAGGTAATTAACAATATCATTACAAATCGCTAAGGAATACAAAGGTGTGTGTTACGGTTTAAATTGGTTTATACAAAGAAATATCTTTCAAATAACAAACGATATTATAAAAGAACTTTGGATTATTCAGAGCTGTGGTAATTCGTGATATTTTGTGTTTCTGTCTAAACGTGCTGCTTGTGGTACATTCTGTAAGGATGTGGGGTTTACTGTTAGAGGTGTTTTACAGGCGCTGCATTCTGCGGCTCTTCTTTGGATATAAGGAGTGCATTAACTTGGTGTATCCAATTCTTAATCTTGTCATTAAAACTCGATCTGCCCTCTGTAACTTATACATATATAGCTGACATGAATTTGTGGTTTTCCTCGTTGTGTGTGGTTTAATCTTTTTATTACTTTCTCTACACGTACTTTGTACAATGTATAGAGAAGGTATTACATTCCACCCAAAAATTCGATACCGAGATTTCACCGGAAATACATGTTTTGGGTCCCCCTGAATCCAGAAAAAGGTCAGTGTGTGTCTGTGGACAGCATAGCTCAAAAACGAAAAGACCGTTGAATACCAAACTTGGTATTTAAGTTTATCTTCCAAGGATGCGACACGAAGATTTTCAAGAAAATCCCCCCACTCCCAACCACTCTTTACATGGAACTTTTTTCGAAAATTTTGTTTTTCTTAAAAATGCCTCTAACGATTTTGATTAAAATATCGTATATTAAAGATATTTACCTGACAAATAAAACGTATATCTTGAATTTTCTGGGAATAGCCTCTGAAGAATACTTTATTCTGGATGGATTTTACGGAATTTTGCACAACTGCTAAACCGTAAGAGATGGACAAAAACTTACCACACAAAAAATGTAGAGCACGTTAAAACACACAATTTGATATATACATTTTTTCGTGGAGTTGAAGGTTTTTTTAGACATTTCTTATTTTTGGTTTCAGCTTTGAAAAATTTACTTTTCTCATACAAAAATTTGTCAACTCCTATCCATATAAAGAAAGGAACTTCAGTCACATAGCAACCAGCTTTTGACCATCACTTAAATCTATGGTACTCCCTTATTTTGCTTCTGCTTACAAGCAAGCAAGCAATAAGACTATTTATGCTAATTGTTTCTGGATTAGCATGAAGTAAATAGAAGAATAAGCTTGCTAACAATAATTTGTTGCAGAGAAGTAGAGAAAGTCATATGAATTGAACACATCAGATTTTTTATGAATGTCAGCGATTCTCTGTGAGGAGTATTGATGGTTTTTTTATTTCATTTATATAGCCCCCTTTAACATCTAAGGTCATATCGGGGGCTTTGCATTTGAAACAATTCTTCTGTAGATTCTTTTACGTTTGGTTTAAATTATTTTTTATTTTTCCTCAAACACACACACATACATACTTCCAGACTCTGTAGGGGATAGGAAATACTTCTGGCTAAAGAAAAATTCCCCACCCCAGCCGGGAATGGAACCTGGGACATCCGGGTAAGAAGTCAACTCGCTGACCACTCGACCACGGAGGCAGTCTTTTTTCCCTTTTGTTTTAATGAATGACGCAGGATCTGAATTATATCTGTTGTTCATGGGCTACTAATTGCTTATACATAATTGAGGGTGTCAGAAAGAAAAATGAAATGTTGGTGTTCCATATTTTTAATATTCAGCATTGCCTGTTTAATTGCATAAAGTGAAATGGAACATAATCGGGCAGATACCGTTAGCTGTAAATAAAAGATGGCTGTACCGCTTACATTACTTAACAGGACATTGTCTTCTAGCTACACAAGAGAATCTGTGAGATTTTTCTAAATAAAACCAATATAGCAATTAATGACATTCGTCAGTCCATCCGTCAAAACTAAATTTTGCCCGTTATACAACTTGAAAATCCTTCAATTTTGGCGAAAAAATTCATGCAAGGTATGACTGTTACTGTTAGCTTACGATATCCAACAAATTATTTGTAATTCCTTGTTTTTATCTTTACAAGGGTTAGTAAATAAATTGCATATCCTAAATAGTTTCCTGTGAAAATCGAACATTTGTAAAAGGATGTACAATTGCAACGAAACCCCCTAAATATTATGCGATTATGAAAACATCAAAATATCCAAAAACATGCGCAATAAACTGTACATTGTCGGATTCGGAAGGCATTATCTCCTACACGTATTATAATATGCATTTATTTTAATCAAGAAGGAAATAAAGTTGCAATTACATAACTAATCTGTCCCTAGTCATTTTTTTTTTTAAAAACTGTCACTATGGCCAAGAGTAAAGGAGTAAAAACGGGTAAACTGAAAGTGATAGCCAAAAGGTTACTACATAAAAATTGTAGATCTCGCTAAAACGCACAATTTATGTGATACACATTTTTACTTTCTCTAACATACTATGTACATAGCGTACATGCACAGGAAGTACCTCTTGTATTCCATCCAAAAATTCGATACCAAGATTTCACCGGAAATATGGCCTAAGACAACCTGAGTCCAAAAAACGCATTTTCAGAAAAAGTGTGTGTGTGTGTGTGTGTGTGTGTGTAAAGCATAATTCAAAAACGAAAAGACCGTTAAATACCAAACTTAGTATTTAAGTTTGATATCTTGCAAGGATGCAACACAAAGATTTTCAAGAAAATCCCCCCACCCCAAAGCACCTTTTACATGGAAAAATTTTCGAAAATTTAAATTTTTCCAAAATAGCTCTAACGATTTTAATTGGGTGTTTTAGCAAGATATACATATTTTGTGTAGTATAACTTTTTGCCTATCTCTTACGGTTTAGCAGTTATGCAAAATTCATACGAAATAGAGGTCTTCAGAGGCTATTCCCAGAAAATTCAGGAGATATACTTTATTTATCATGTAATAATATTTAATGTACGGCATTTTAATCAAATCGTTAGCAATTTTTGAGAAAAACAAAAATTTCGCAAGTTTTACCTTTAAAAGGGTTGTCTGGAGTAGGGGATTTTCTTGAAAAAAACTTAAAACCAAATTTGGTATTTAACGGACTTTTTGTTTTGGAGCTACACTTGTTCTAAAAAAAGTTTTTTTTTTTTCAGAGAATCCGAAAACGTGTATTTACTGTTAAATCTTGGTACAAGATTTTGGTGGAATACAATACCTTCTCTATTTACTATGTACTTTGTACATACGTGCTAGAGGAACTAAAATAGTGTGGCCCATGCTATAAACAATGTAACTTTGAAAATTAAAATTAAGGTTGGTGTAAATATGCTTTAGCTTTGTTTGCATTAAAAGCGCATCATGTCATAAACGCCTGTATCTGCACTACGTCCTAAGTCATGCGAAATCTCTGCGCTGTGTTCAGGTGATCAGTCATAACGTGACGTCATCGAGCCTGAAATTACGATGTGTGGCAACCTGCACATTAATTCAGTGGACCTCTTCCCCACAGTTTATATTCCAGTTTCTGGGAAGAGATGACTCAACTAAGTGTATGCGTTGAAATGGACGAATATGAGGACTTGTTTTTTTACGCAGTTTAACGTCCTTTAACCTGGTTGGTCATATCGGACGAAGAATGAAATCTGCGAAACGCCCAAATGATCTCAGGGTTCATAGAGGTTAAAACTACTCGACATTCGTCTGCTTAGGATAAGGAAAAACCTTATTTGGTAACGCCCTAAGCGATATTCGAACTTGGGACCTCTTAAATGCGAGACAGACTCGCAACATCCACACTACCGAGGCGGGCTTGAGGATTTGTATTTTAAACAATTCCACATTATTTTGGGTGTAGTTTATTTTCGTCTATTAAAGTTACGGAACAAGTTTACCTACCACTGAAGAGGAATTGACACATTTTTCCTCCCAAAATTAAGATACCTTTGCATTCGGCCTTGTGAATGTCTTACTAGTTTGATGCTTTAATCAAAATAGTTAAGAGCCTATTTATACGAAAACCCAAACTATCTAATCGTTCTGTGAAGGGTAGTTTGGCGGGGTATTTTTCTGAATATCTACAAATTAAATCTGTAGGAGATGAAGTAAATTTCTAGCTTGGTATTATCCGACATTTTTTAGTTGTACACGCACACGGATGCAGGGAGCCTCGAAACGTGTTTCCATGAAATCTCTGTGGAGTGCATCTTGGGTGGAGTGCAATACTTACTCTATTTAATATAGGTAAACAGAGAAATTATAAAAACAATAATTATTATAGATGGTTATAGAACAAAGTAATAGATATCTGAAATTGACAAATGGATCAAAATATCTTCTTGGCGGCATTCATTTTAGATCTTATTTAATGTCCAACTGTTGTGCACATCAGTACCGCAGTTAATTCAACATCCTCCTCTTCAAGGCCTAGTCCTTAATCATGTTGTACAGCGGTAGAGAAAAAAATTGAAATACTTTTATTCATAGGCACTCTTTTACTGTCATGCTTTTCAGCGTCTATTTTGGACGTGTAGCATCGCTTAATTTTGCTCAGACGCCTCTATTAGTCTTGAGGTTCCTTTACGTGCCGTAAATCTACGACACAGGACCTCCTACTTTACTTCCCTTCCGAAGAAAGCCATGCTAAGGAGTTTTAGTCGGAAAAAAATTCATCGCCCTCCGCCAGATCTGGGTCTTCGAAAATTCCCCATACCAACTTTGACTAGTAGAGGGGACTGAGTAGTTATGATTTTGGTTAGGAACCCATGTCCGAAAACGTGCCGATTCTGTGCTACAACAATAATTTTAAGTTGGTTTGCCTATAATGCAACCGGCTAGTCATGACGAAGGGTGCTTACCTCAGATATACAGCCGATGTCATTTGAGTTTTACCTTAACCCTGTCCCTGTTCGAGACTCGTTCATTTCTCTATTTTCCAAGCAACATGATGTAATACGCGTTGCAGAATACACAGACTTGGTCATTCCGAATGGCGGGAAAAAAAATGTAAATGGCGTGTTATTTATGGACGCTCTTTAACTGCTGTATGGCTGAGCTCAAGGTAAGAGCTGTTCGCCGCATTTATAAAGATGGTTATTCACATCATCGCATACTCATTTTGCCACGCTATGGGTTCGAGAAAGGGGTATCTTCATCGCATACCCATTTTGCCACGCTATGGGTTCGAGAAAGGGGTATCTTCATCGCTAGCAGCAGATGCTTGGTGCTCCAAAGAGGCGCCTCATCCAAACTTTGCTGAGGCCATTCTACATCGCGTTGACAACCCTTGATGGTTGTCATGGTTTGTGCTACATTGATGCTGTTCATAGCACTGTTTGACAAGTTCTGCATGAATAATTACATCCATACAACCTCCTACGGGTGCGTGCATTCTATACTGCCAGCCGATGTTGCACCATGGTCGCCTTCTGTACGTGGTTTGTGCATCTCTGCAAAAACAAACCCGTTTCCACGGCACAATTCTTCAAAGATGAATGTCAATTCAATAGGGATGGTGTTATCAATTCCCAAAACAATCTTACCGGGGCATGTAAATACTCATGTCACGCAAGTCCGGGGATCACAACACTGATTTGGCATAATTTGAGACAGGTATGCTGAACGGTTATGTGATTGGGCCATCTATTTTTCCAACCAAGGTAGCGGATCCCATTTATTTGATCTTTCTAAAGCTGGTATTGGGCATGTTGGAGAATGTGCCATTGAACTTCGGACAATGCATGTGGTTTAAACATCATGGCGTACCTCCTCACTTTTCACTTGGTTTTCGGGAGCACATGGACCGCCACTTTAGCCAAAGAGGGATAGGCCGAAATGGACCAATCGTGTGACCTCTACAATCACGGAGTTTTACTCCATTTGACCTTTTTCCTGCGGGGCTTAGGAGGGTTTTGATCTACGAGATTCCTGTAGAAGCTGAGGAAGATCTGGTGACACGAATTGTGGTCGAAACACATCAGCCTGCCGAGATCCAGATGTGATAGAGCGACTTTACCAGAAAATTATTCGTAGGTTCATTGTGCGCAACAGCGTTGGTTGTCCACACATCGGAACGTGTAGTCGAAGTGGATCAGAAGTTGAAGTAAAAAGTGTTCAGGTTAACTGTAAACAAAAGTGTTTACGAAGCAGGATTAAATTTTCTTTTTGTTTCTATGGTATCTCCTGGTCGATTGTTTGGACCGCTTGCCTTTCCCAAAGCGATCCCAGTGGACCGCATTTGGGATTTGTGGTGAATTAAGCGGCGCCTCGGCGAGCTTCCTCCGGTTCCTCCCACCATTCATTCCACCGACTGATCTGTAATGACCTTTCACCCATTTCTTCGTCATTTATCACTCGTACCAGTTAAATCGGAATGCTTTATTAATATCCAATGCTTTATTAATGTCAGTGATGTCGGTGTTTGAAAAGTATTAAACTATAGACCCTACAAAATGTGCAGTTTTTTTCTTGGAGGCACTATTAATAACTCCAGGTGGAATGGAGAGACGTTATACTTTTCCCTCCGTTTACCGGCTTCCCAAGGCTGCCTTGGTAACTATATCCAATTGTATAATGAAGTTATTTGCAATGGATTTAACATGAAGTAAATGGAAATGTAAGCTTAAGTAAGAATACCTTTAGAAAGATAAAAGTAGGACAAGTCATGAGAATGTCGCACATTTCAATAGATCCTGGTTTTCTGAAAATACAAAATACAGTATTTTTCAGAACATAATAGCCCTCGGCGTGACTTTGAAGTTACAGTTTAGGAGGTTACCGGTTGGAAACCAACCCTCACAGTTGCCAAGTCTTCCACTTATTGGTCCCTTAATTGAGGCGCGAATCTCAACTTGTAAGCAGTTTTCGAGTCTCCAAGAAATAGTGATTTTACTACGTTGTCGCTCACCCATAGTACAGGCTCCTCTTTTGGTTTGCAGGGACAGGGGGGAGCGGTCGCGTTTGAAGGCCATATGTTTTGTAGAAAACTATACCTCATCTTTAATATGTGTTAGAGAATGAAAAGTGTAACATGCATTGATCAAATCGCCAGTTTTTCGTACTAACGATTGAAAGTTTAGAATAAAAAGCTATTTTTCAGTGAAATCACCTTGTGTTAAAATTTAGGCGACCAACTCGGCCATTTGACCATCTTCCGTTGCAGCATTGGTCATTAGTTGCTTGGTTTATCTCTGCTGTTGAAGTGCATCTTGAGCTTTTCTGGAGACGAGGGAATGCCGGTATTGATCTCGTAGGAATCAACACGTGATGTCATGTAGACTAGAACTGAAGTAATGACCTCATTTTCTGTCCTTTTTATACCTCTTCCTGGTATTCTTTACGCGAATAAAGAACCTAGTTCAATAGCTCATTCATATCTCGTTTGTGATTCTTTACCTCACTTTCATTTATTACTTTCTCTACACGTACTATGTACATAGAGTATGATATTGTATAGCACCCAAAAATTCGATACCGAGATTTTACCGGAAATACCTATTTTGAGACCCCCTGAATTAAAAAAAAAGAAGCATTTAAAAAAAAAAAAATGTCCGTGTGTGTCTGTGGGTAGCATAGTTCGAAAGGTCCGTTAAATACCAAACTTTGTATTTAAGTTCAGTATCTTCCAAGGATGCGTTACGAAGATTTTCAAGAAAGTTCCTCCACCCCCAACTACCCTTTACTTGAATAAACTTTCGAAAATTTTTATTTTATCAAAACTGGCTAACTATTTTCATTAAAGTATCATATATTAAAGATATTTACATGACAAATAACACGAATATCTGGAATTTTCTGGGAATTGTCTCTAAATACCTCTTTATTCTTGATGATTTTTTAATTTTGCATAACTAGTAAAACGTAAGAGACATACAAAAACTTACTAAACAAAAAATATGGATCTCATTAAAACACTCAATTTGTGTCATATACATATTTTTATGGAATTGACAGTTTTAGAGACATTTCTTGTTATTGGTTTGTTTTAAGTTCAAACTTTACTCATTCGGGAAATTGTAAACTCCTGGCCACGCAAAGAATCTGATTTTAATCCCATAGCAACCACATTTTAAAACATTTGACTGTCGCTTTAGCCTTGTGTATTCCCTTGTACTTATAAGGAACTAAGTAATAAGACCGTTTCTGTTAATGTTTATATCTGTTAGCATGATGTAGATACAAGAATAAGTACTTTGTTACAGAGATGTAGAGAAAGTCATGTGAATGGAACACCAATTTTTTATGCAGTTTCTACAAATTTTACCTATGAAAGTTACTCTATTTGGTGTTAATCAGATGAATCTCTTTAGAAATAACTTTCATTGCACTTGTCGTTGTAGATGCTAACCGGATAAAGGAAAGATAATCACAACGGTAGAAATGAATCGCTTTATGCTGGCATGAAATTCATTACTCTTTTACAAGACTCCCGATAAATAATTGATTAGGACAGACAGCTCTTTAAAAATGTAAAAGTCTTTAAAATGCAAACAATTAATAAAGAATACTTGCAAATGGGTGATACCACAAAAAATTGTGTGTTAAGGGTTCTTTCTACATATTTTATAAAAGTATCATTTGTTTTTAAAAATGTAATTTGTTAGATTCACGTGACTTTCTCTACCAGTTATGCAACAAAATTTCTTAGATTTATTATTTTATCTACATTATCTATGTATTACATTTAATAGTAGAGAGTTGGAATCTTGGTCAGGGTAGTCTGGATAAAGATGTTTCCAGGGTTTTCCGTAATCCTCAGAAGGCAACTATATCTCGGGTCCATTTGAGTATCTTTTCATCGTCCGTCATGACTAGACCGCAAATCTTCAGGTTACAACTTTTTCTTCTTGACAGGTATCTACAAACATTTTCGTTTTATCCTCATCCATGACTATTAATTCCCAGTTTAATAGCACCTTAAAACGCCTATATAGGTGTTGGAGATTATTTGGACCTATTTTATGCTAAATCAAATAAATCTTAATTTTAATTTATTTTAAACCAGAAGTTAATCGCATTGTTGGGCTGAAAATAATCTAGAAAGACCATGGGATGTTCAGAGCAAGATAAAAATGTTGCACACCTAACAGCGGACATTATTCCAAGCAAGGTTCACCCTCCTTTTGAAGATTGTGAGGGACACGTATTTTGTTTAAGGGTTGTTGACCCATAGCTAACGGTGCTCTGTGACCGTAAGTTTCGAAGAACGCTTTCCACTTACCAAGGTACCAGTTCAGTGAAAGTTTTTAGTGCGTGAGTATATAGTAGGCGGCGCCGTGGTTGAGTGGTTAGACCGCTCGCCTCATCTAGCCGGCCCGGGTTCAATTCCCATGTGGGATTTGTAGTGGACGAAGCGGCGTTTGGGCGGGTTTTCTCCGGGCCCTTCAGTTTCCCCCCGCCACTCATTCATCACCTTGATCCTATCATCTATTTTGCATGCATTCGTATCATCTTGCTCTCGCTCATGCCTGGCTACGGGCCGACCACTCGTTCCAGGTTCTCATTCTGTGGTTTCGTGTCGTCTCTCCGACAGCTTCAGATTTCTAGGCATCCGCTTGTAAGTTCTAGGGGGATGTCAGCTCTAAATATTGGGAGGGTAAGCCGACTGAGTATAAAGTGATCAAAAGGTGCCTAAAATCACTACAGCAAAATCTTCTCTAATGATAATGATTAAGTTTTTTTTTTTCCTTCCCCACAGGACAGGAGTTGGATACGGGATGTCATCTCAAAATAATTTGAGATCACCTTGCGGTTTCCTGGATCCTTATGAGTCAGTTGAGAAATTTAATGTCGTGCCGGCATGTTGCCATGGCAGCTCAGTGGAATGGCGAATTTAAAACTTGTGTCCAACTGCCACAATCAGATGCTTCTTTGCCCTTTAAATTCAACCTAATAGGCGTTTTAAGTGTTCAAAAAACAGCGATACTTAATACAGCTTCAAACAAGGGAAATCGTGGTGGAATTTTGTCGGTAGATTTAAAAATGAATATACAGCCCATTGCAGTTCAGCTTATCGCTGATAGCGGCGTCGCAAGTGCTTCTGTTGACTACTGAGCCGTCGCGGGGAGTTCTGGAGGTTGAGCGCATGGTACAGTCCGTCGCACAATGCTATAAGCAGTGGGCATTTATGTCATTAGCGCTAGATAATAACCGATATTTATCGGATTTATTATAACTCCCCTACTGTAATGCCAGCTGTTATGGTGCATCGTGTAATGCACAGTGATTTTTCACAGCACCTGTCCAGTGTATGACGTAACATTGCGAGCGTTCACCATCGGTGGGACGGGTAGTACGTAGTATGTTCCGAAAACACAATACTGCAAAGTTTACTTTCTTTTATGTTTCAAGCGAAAAGAAATCCCATCTCTCAACACGTGAAGGAATCGTTACATAAAGCAAATGAGAAACGTAGGATAAAATCGAAACAAATGCTGCTAACCCAGACATCATTAGAGGAGGCAAATGCAAATCATTTTTATAGTGACTTGTGCCATGCTGTGGTGGCAGCTACATTACTGTTAGAAAACTTAAAAAATGAAGCATTCAAGAAATTCTTAGAAGTACTGCAATCGGTCAGTTCCTTCTAAATCCACAGTTAGAAATAACATGTGCATCACATTTAAAATGATACGGTAGCCAAGATGAGAGATCAAATAGAAGATTCATATTATTTTAATTTTTTTTCACACAAGCCGTGTAGGGCAGGAGTAGGATAGGTAGAGAGGTATGTCACCTCAAAATAATTTATCACCTTGTCTTAAAAGTCGGTCACTATTGAAACAATTGAAATTCGGTTATCTTTGCTTGCTAGGAGTAAACAAATGAAAGACGAAAAGAAAGATGTCTCCCGTTGCTGAAAAGTTTCAAGTATTTTAAAACTGAAACCAATAAGTGGAATATTTCGAAAACGGTTAACTCTGTCAAAAAAAAAAAAAAAAAAAAAAAAAAAAAAAAAAAAAAAAAGTACATGATACAAATTGTTTTAATGAGATCTGCATTTTTTGTTAAGTTTTTATCTGTCTTACAGTTGGCGAGTTATGAATAAGTTATTCAAAAGTTGCTTATAGACTATTCCCAGAACATTTAAGATATCCATTCGTTTGTTATGAAAATCTCGTGAATAATTTTTTGAGAAAATCAAAATTTTCGAAAAAAAGTTATGCAATGGGTAATTTGAGTTGGGGGATTTTCTTGAAAATCGCATCATTGGAAGATTAAAGTTTCGTATTTAGTCGACATTTCGTTTTTGAGCTATGCCGCCCCTCCAAATACACACAGACATGTTTCTAAAACTGCTTTTTTGGACCCAGGAGATCTCAAAACATGTATTTCCAGTGTAATTTGGGTATTGAATTTTTGGATGGAATACAATACCTTCTCTATCCACTATTTACATTGTACATACGGGCTTGAAAAACTAAAAATGTATTTGACATAAATTTTAAGCTTTAACGATATAAACATTTTCTGTAGTTTTAACGTCCTTTAACCTGGTTGGTCATATCGGACTATGAAGAAATTGGTGAAATGATGCTCAAATGATCTCGGGGTCCGTGGAGCTTTAAGTTACTCGACATTCGTATTCTCAGGATAAGGGAAACCCCGAAAAAAAACCTTGTCCGGGTAACTCGCCTTAAGCAAGATTCGAACTCACGACCTTTTGAATGTGAGGCAGACATGCTACCACCACACTACCCAGGCGGGTGCTCAACATTTTTTTATGTTGCAATATTTTTGTCTGTCTTAGAGCTTATATCAGTTATGCAAAAGTCAAACACATGTTATTTTAGTCAAAATCGTTAACTGTTTTTAAAAAAGTTAAAAAAAAAAAAAAAAAAATCGAAAAATGTTCCGTGTAAAACTTAGTTTGGGGTGGGGGGGGCATTCTTGAAATTGGTGTCGCATCTTTGGAAAATATTGATTTAAATGTCAAATTTGGGATTTGACTTTTCGTTTTTAAGGTATGCTGTTCACATAACACCCGCGCATGATATCTGGTTATCCATATATGGTAGTCGAAATAATGCTACTCACTGTTCGCGGTGGAGAAGGTAAAATTGGCATTTAATATAAATTGAACACCACGTGGAGATGTAAATTAGGGACTGACTGTGGAGTAGTTATTTTAACGGGTTATAATAAAATTAGCTCATTAATTTAACGAACTTCATTTAAACTTAGGCCTTGTTTGTACATTGATCCTTGAATTAGCAATTCAGCTCCACTATTAAAGCGCCAAAGGAATGGCAATTTCAACCAATCACGGTCATCCGGAACGCTGTCGAAACATCTCATCACAGCTGATGTTCCTTTTTTTGAAGTCTTGTCGCACCTGACGCTCGTATGTTTAATCTCCTCTCTTAGTTATTGGTAACAAGGTGACAGATAATCGAGGCAGCCAACCTTCACTTTTAATAACTGTCAGTTCCTCAATTGTACTGTCAATTAATGCAGTTACTATGTTTATTTAAAGTTTATCCAGTTCATAATGTACTTAGTTAAAAAAAAAGAGTGAAAATAATCATTGTGTTTATGTATGAGATGAGTGTAATAACCTCAAATAAAATGTTTCCATTTCATGTATTGCTTATTAAAAGCTGAAATAAATCATTGTTCGCTATTTCTATTGTTACTATCGATATTCGTGCAATGGGTGTAGACACGGTCGAACGTATAATAATTCAGGAGGCAGTGAAGAAAGAAAGGGGGGGGGAAACAAAAAAAACATTCGGTTAATAAACATGGTGGAATGAGTCATCTGCCATTTGAGAACTAATGTAAGTATTACAATCATAACCTGATAAAATCTCCCTCCCTATATGTTATAAATTATTCATAGTGTATTTCGTTGAATTCTCTTATCAAATACAACTCGTGTTTTCATCTCTAAGGACAATTGGCTCCGGTCGTGAATTATCGACAAGATGAAAACACTCGTGGTATTACTTATGATAATGCTGCGAGGCCACGTGGTGTTGTGGATTCCCACTGACACTGCGGATTATCGGCAATAACTCGGGAGCCACCCTTACTAGGACGCTGCTGGAGGGAAGGAAGGGAGGGTGAGGATCGATTGTCAGGCTGGGGATGACCTGTTGCATCACAGCATGATGGTACCAACTTCTCTCCGCAAACTGATTTCAGTTGTTCATTGCCATCAAGACAGGTGTTGAGGAATGTCCGCAGCGATTTTCTTCTTGACCTTACCTCATACAAACTCTTGATTTTCCTTACCCATCATCGTTTGCTTTTATATCTTCTACAAACTATTCTTGCCCGCCTCTGTAGCATGTTGTCTCGCATTGAAGAGATCCCGTTCAAATCTAGGTTAAGATAAAGTTTCCTAAACATGCTATGTACATAGTGTATAGAGAAGGTATTGTATTCCACCCAAATTTAGATAGACATTTCATCGGAAATGCACCTGACATAATCCCCTAAGTATTTTTAGAAAAGATGGTCTGTTTCTTTGGACAGCATAGCTAAAAACGAAAAGACCATTACATGCAAATGTGATATTTAAGTACGTATCTTCAAAGGATGCGACTCGACGATTTTGAGGGAAATCCCCCCCCCCCATCTCAACTACCCTTTTCATGGAAATGTTTTTGAAAATATTGTTTCTCTCAAGTTGGTCTAATGATTTTGTCTAAAATGCCGTATATTAAAGATATTTACATGACAAAATGTATATCGTGAATTTTCTGGGAATAGTCTCTGAAGACCTCTTCATTCTGGATGAATTTTGCACAACTGATAAACCGTAAGAGAGTGGAGGGGGGAGAAAAGCACTTAGACCTTGTTAAAAACATACAATGTATGTCGCACATAAATTGTGTTCTTGAGAAGATTACTTTTTTTGTGAAGCAAGTTTTGTCTTGTCTGTTACCGTGGTAAGTCCTCCAGATTGAAGAGGGCTTCAGAGGCTATTCCCAGAAAATTCTAGATACACATAGTTTGTCATTAAAACATCTTAACCATATGGTATATCAAGCAGAATCATTAGACCCTTTTTTGAGAAAATATTATTTTTCTATTTTTTTTCTATGTAAAGGGTAGTTTTGAGTTAGAGATTTTCTTGAAAATCTTCGTGTCATATCCTTGGAAGAGGCTGAACTTTTAAGTTTGGTTTTTTCATGTATGCTATTCAGACACGCTTGTTTCAGTAGCAGCTCTTTGACATGTGCCATATGAATAGTTTGATTCCTGGCTCAGTCGACGGAACGATTTGTCTGGAAAATTCACGAGCCTTCTTCGAACATTTGTAACAATCTCTGCAAACAATAGTGGTTTATGTTTTTCACTCTCACTAACGAATATACCAGTTGTCTCCAGCTTTCTTGCTAGCGATAAAATTGTTGTTGTCGGAACATCCCGTACATTATATTCTCTTCGAAATTCCCGTTGTATGGTTACCAATGAATTTGTATTTCAATATGCTTTCACAATGACAACACGCTCTTGAAGCGAGTACTGCATGTTGCTGTTATGACTGCAAACTAAAGACTGTCTACAATGGCATGAAAATGCTCGTAATTTCCATCGAAATCAATATAGACTACAGATGGCTTTGATAGTTTGTTGCCATGATTGTTGTCAATTCTTCATGAGCCATCGAGATCATTAAAACAAATTCCACATTTCTACGAACTTTCAGAGAGAAATTATGGCCTGTTAAAATGGTTCAGGTTTATATAGATCGCACTGTAGAAGAAGCTTTGGGAAGAATACTTTTCTGAGGACTGAGTAGAGAAAGACAAGTGAATATTTTTGTTCATGAGGGGTTGGTCATTTCCTAGAGTGTTGACGTGATTTCGGTGAATATTGATGTCTGAGCTTTTGCCGACCTGTTAAGAACAGATGGGTCCTTTATTCGAAGCAGTAAACCTGGGCAAGGCTAAAATGTTAAATGTATAATGTACCTCGGAAGCTATTCAGTCGATTTGACGTCGAAAAGCTTTCCACGTATCCCTTTGCCCTTTCCTCGCTTCTGACCCCATAGTGACCACAGCTGGAAAGACATATGGGACGATGCGACAACTCTGAGATGAGAACCCCATCTTACAGTTTCTTATATAAAACTAGTGTTACAGTTTTTACTTTTTCTGCACGCACTATGCACATACTGTATAGAAAGGGTACTGTATTGCACCCAAAAATTCGATGTCGAGATTTCACCGGATATACATGTTTTAGGGTCTCCTGTATCGAAAAACATTTTTAGAAAAAGGTTCGTGATTGTGAACCAACTCAAAAATGAAAAAATCTGTAAAATCCCAAACTTGAATTTAGGCTCAATATCTCCCAAGGATGTGACACGAGGAATTTTCAAGAAAGTCCTCCCCACCCCCGACTACCCTTTACATGGACAATTTTTCGAAGATTTAGATTTTCTCAAAAATTGCTTTAACGATTGAAAATGAAATGACAGGACGCAATTTTTGTAGTACAACCTTCGCCCAGTGACCTTTGTGGTTTTGTACGCGCATATATGTACTCTTTACTCAGACGAGTCGATTTGGAACAATTCAATTCAAATTGGAGTAATTAGGCACCTTGGTGCCAAGGATGCTTAGAGAGATTCCCTCTTCAGCGTAGTCTTTGTTCGGTGTGCTTACGGAGAGAACTCTAGATTTTTTTTTGCAGTAGCATTCATGTCTTTCATCGGTTTTGCATGTACTTGTTTAATCAATTATTTTTTTTTTTGTATAATTAACCCCCATTTATTTCCACCTAGCTCTTTCGCCCCCTGTCGCCCAAGAAGACCTGTGGTTTTTCATTACGGCCTGCTTCACGTCATTTGTGGGCAAACCCTGATGCAATTCACAAAGTCAGCTACATTGCTTAAAATTGAAATGATCTGGTAGATGGAGAAAGGACAATGAAGGCAGTGGCGGTTGTTGATAATTAAATAAAATTGTAATGTCGATTTTCACTTCCTCACCCACGTGCATAGAAGGAACAGACTAGGTATTGCATTGCACCTAAAAATTCAATAGCGAGGTTTTACTGGAAAGACACGTTATTGGTTTCCCTGAGTAAATAAATAAAAAAAGTTGTATATGTCTGTGTGTGCAGTAGAACTCGAACGAAGTCTGCGAAATACCAAACTTCCTATTCAAGCTCAGTATACCTTCCAAGGATGCGGCACGAAGATTTTGAAGACATTTTACCCCAAACCAAACTGCTCTTTACTTGGAAAAACTTGGCTCTAACAATTTAAAGTAGCATATATTAAACATATTTTCATGCAAAATATGTATATCGTGAATTTTCTGAGAATAGCCCTGAAGTCCTGTCCATTCTGGATACTTTGCATAACTCGGTAGACAAAAGCTTGCAATACAAAAAACGTAGATCGCATTTAAACACACAGTATGTCCTATAGGTACATCATTTGTGAACTATTTCAGAGATATTCTTGTTATTGGTTTAAATTTTCCATTTTTACTTTCTCCATACGCACCATGTACATAGTGTATAGAGAAAGTATTGCACTCCACCCAAAAATTCGATACCGAGATTTCACCGGAAATATATGTTTTAGGGTCCCCAATATCCAAAAAAAGCATTTTCACAAAAAGGTCCGCGCGCGCGCGTGTGTGTGTGTGTGTGTGTGTGTGTGTGTGTGTGTGTGTGTGTCCGTGAACACGATAACTCAAAAACGAAAAGTCGGTAAAATACCAAACTTGGTGTTAAAGTTTAGTATCTTCCAGGGATGCGACACCAAGATTTTGAGAAAAATCCCCCCAACCCCAACTACCCTTTACATGGAACTTTTTTCGAACATTTTGATTTTCTCAAAAATGGCTCTAACGATTTTGATTAAAATTTCGGATATTAAACATATTTACCTGGCAAATAAAATGTATATCTTGAATTTTCTGGGAATAGCCTCTGAAGAGTAGTTTATTCTGGATGAATTTTACTAAATTTTGAATAACTGCTAAATCGTAAGAGATGAACAAAAACTTACTACACAAAAAATGTACAGCACATTAAAACACACAATTTATGTTATATACATTTTTTTCGTGGAGTTCGTCGTTTTTGTGACATTCCTTATTTTTGGTTTCTGCTATGAAAAACGTATACTTTTCTCATACAGGAACTTGTCAACTCCTATCCATATAAACAAAGGAACTTCATTGACATAGCAACCAGCTTTTGACTATCACTTTAACCTACGGTTGTCCCTTATTTCGCTTCAACTTACAAGGAAGCGAGTAATAATACTCTTTCTGCTAATTTTTTCTGGTTAGCATAAAGTATATAGAAGTATAAGCTTTTTAAGAATTATTTGTTGCAGGGATATGGAGAAAGTCATGTGAATGGTACACATCAGATTTTTTTTTCAAACGGGGAAATAATCATTATTTTGTACCCCTCCTGGCCATGCAAAGAGAACTTAATTTCAATGTCGCACATCATGCTGCCTTTTAAAAGATTTGACTCGTTTTAGCCTAGTGTATGCCCCTTTTCCCCTGTACATAATACAACTATTTCTGTTAATGCTTGTCTCGATTAGTATGAAATGCATGAGGATACGCTTTTGTAAGAATAGTTTTTTTTTTTGTAGAATGGTTATGGCTAACGAAATAGACCACTCCAGCGAGAGCTGAAATCAGTGATTCTTCTACTACACGATTTTCATTATCGTTTACTGTTTTCGAAATAGATAAATTTGAAGGACATGTTCGAATGAAAGTTTGATATTCCAAACTAGCTTTCTGAAATTTATACCACATGTGAAATGTAATGCAAACAATTCACAGTACAAATTTCATCAATTTTTCGCTAATTGTTTGGAAGTTACAGTCAAATTTATTTATGGTTTTTGTCACGTCAAAAAAAGTCCCTTGCGATAAAAAAAAATTAAAAAGTTTGTCTAAATTTAACCCTAGGTTCACAATAAATTTACTTTTTGAAATTCCCAGGTTTTTCTGTGTATTATTTGACTTAGGCACCAAAAATGTTTAAAGTTATACCTACTCAATGGATTCGCAACACTAAATTAGCTTGACGCACAAACAGAGCAAAATTGCACAAGCGTTTTCATGAATGTAAAACGTTTCTTTCATTACTCGGAATAATAGACTGCCGAAACAGTGCATTAGTGGAGGTTGATGGCACATCCCTCTTGTGGCTGTTAAGTGTTAATTTAAAAATTAAAAAGTAATAACACGGAGAATTGCACAACTAGGTATACGAAGAGCACGCGAAATTCATACGTTCCCCTCCCCCATTTTTATTTCTTTGGACAAACATCAGAATTAAATAATTACTTTCCATTAGTTAAATGCTACGCTATTACTTTGGTTACAAGTGGTTAGTTTGAGAAACGGCGGCCAGTTTTATTGGAATGAGAATTTTGCACGTCTTCTTACCCTCTATTTCTCCGTCCTTCTCTCAACATGCATATCGCATACCTTAATGAGAGTTGCGACGAGCCTGAAAACCGAATACCCCTGCATTCGATCGAAACGAAGTATCATACGTAGATAATCAGGAAATAAAACTAACATGTTGAAAATATAATTTGTAGTTTGGGAAAAGTGCTGGGGTGGGGGTATTCAAACTACAACCCCATTAAGTTAATTACTGTACCCTAATGAAACCATTAAAAACTGCAGCAGTTTAAACAAGAGAGGCTGTATAAGTGCCAATGATTATCTGTGAAATTCAAAAGAATTTCATTTTAAACAACCTATTTTTCGCATAAGTCAACCCAAATCAATTTGAATGTACATCTGTTTGAAGTAGAAACTTAGCACCTGCTGGATTCTACCAGTTAAATTGTCAGGAAAAATGGTTTGCGCTTATTGAATGGAAATATAGCCTCCCAATTTGTATCATGCATGTTTAATCTTTGTAACTGAAGTTCATTGTTGAAAATGTTTGTTTATAGACATACATCGAGCCAAACATGGCAGCAAATCGGCATGCAATCTTGTCATATCATGCCACATAGCAGTGCCAGCGAATGACGGAGAGGGAATGGCTAGTGAAGTGTAAGTGGTGGGGACAGCTCTGAGCTGAGCATATCGTGCTTGAGAAAGCTTTGCTTACATATTTTGACCACTTATCACTAGCCTTTGGCACCGGTTGCATTTTGTTCGGAAATTCAGTTAACTGTGCGTGGAGGTTTTGTGATGTGGCACACGTCGGGGAGGGGTGGTACAGTGGTGTCACATTACAAACCAGTCAATTCTATGGTGTTTTGTGGGAACATAACTCCAAAATTGACCTTTTTGTGCTAAAACAGTAATGGTATAAAAAATACAATCCTCTATCATTACTCACTTAGCGCACAAAAGCAATTTTTGGAATTATCGTGTAGTGACCAAACACCAGAGAATTAGGGGAACGTTGCGTTACCTGTGTTTACATTGACAGCGCCTTTCGGAGTGTTTATTGACCTATAGCAACATGCATGGTAAAATAAGTAGTATACTAAATTCGTTAGACAGCAAGGGTTGTGCTGCAATGGACGTATCAAAATACTAATATCTGAGGAATCAAAGGAATCTCTCAAGTGCATTAAAATAACTTTGCATAATTATTTAAAACAATAACAATGCTGGATTCCGCAAATTAGTATTAGTAGGCAAATTACTAGAGACAGTGAGAGAAACGTTGCCGGATTACGTTACTACAAAAGTGAGAACACAATTCGAAAATGTTCTACATAAAAATATGGTTATGCAACTATGTAATATAAGAGACATAATTTTGGACAGTGAGCATAAACCCATAAAAAATAAACATTGATGTCCTTTATTTTCGATTTGCACCAGTTCACGTCATACACTAATACAATAGATATACCATTACTGAATGCAACGTTTAGAGTAAGCTGCGTACACGGGAAAGTTTGTTTTTATTTTCCGTTATTGGTTAATCTTATTCTAACTATGGCTCCGTGACTGATTCCACTGCAAAGAGAAAATTATTTACGTATTTTATCGCGGGTGGAAGGTTTGTTTTATTTCAGTAAAATTTATGATTGCATAGAAAAATTTGGTACATCTACCTATGTGGAAATAACAAAGCCGTGCTCTATCAGCATTAGCTAGCAGTTTGGACAGGATATCCCCTTCCTTACCTCCTCTACCGTAAACAAACTTGACAACAAACTAGAATGTTTTTTTTCAAATGGGAAGAGATCTACTCTGGGCGAATGAAATGTGTTATCGTGCTCTGCGTTACCAGGTCGCTATCCCTACTCTTTTCATATTTCCCTCTCACCCGCATACATCATGCAAATATGCCTGGCGACATAATGATCGATGTAAGGAAACCCTGATTTTTCTAAACTTCTATGATTTTGCAGTTTTTAAATTTAAAACTTGAACAAGCACATTTGCGTATTATGTACACGTTTTCTTAAATGATGTTATAGTTCATGAATTACCTGCTCTTTTAATCCAATGGAACTGCCAGTGACTCCTCCGTATCGTCATCAGTTATGTCAAGAGACAATAATTTGTCATTGTTGCATTTTTTAAAAGCGTATAGACCCTAAAAATAATACTTCGAGCCTGGCTACGCAATACCTGCCTCTTAGATTCGCCACTAAAGTCACCACTAAAAGCCATTGCACTTGCTCTATTCCTGACCAAACAGAAACTGAAAACTATCTTGAACTCTGTAAGTACTAGGGTTAAATCAACAGAGCCTGATTTCCAGACAGACATTAACAGGCGATAGCTGAAGCAAACATTCTACAACTAACAGCGTGTTCGCTCCTGTCTCTCGACTTCAACAGCTTGCTAAGCATAATAAATGAAATAATTCTTTTAGTACCATAATGTCAGTAGTTTACATTCCATTTCTGTGTAATTACGCATGTATATACATATATAGTAGAACATGCATATATACATTCGGGTATTTAAATAATGATTATTACAGAGCATATGTGACTGATATAATATATGGATATGTTTATTCATGTGTATTATGAAAACTGCTTGAGCTAAAAATGTGTGGTTTTTACGATTCTGCTACAAACACGAATCCCTATCTTTCTCTTGATTTTTGTTGTTGCAAAATTTGAATATTTTTTCTTAGCTCAAGTAGTGTTTATGAGAGATGGAATCACCTAACGCGTTACTCCCCAGTTAAGCGGTTGGCTACCGGCCTGGTGGCGCTCAAGAACCAACCTCATCCCATTTTGAAAGTCACTTAGTACAGTAGCTCTCAATGACGTTTGCAACTGATGACGAATCCTACTTATTACAGTCTTGCACATCGTCTCTGTGGACATATGCATGTAAGTGGATTAATTAACCGCAATGAGTGAGGCTATGGATTACATCGCACTGAGTGCTATAATGAATGTCAGTGATACAATGTACAAGAACTATTATTAAATGGTCGCGAATAAATAACCATTACGCGACCCGCTTTCTGCCATGGGCTGAATATTCAGTGGTGCTATAATCTTAAAGTGCTGCACGATCGTTAAATAAATTACTACTACTTTCCTGATCTCTCTGCAGCTGAGGGTCACACAGAAAAGAGGAAGCGATGAACTGTTTCCCCTAGCGCCACCGGAAGAAACGTGCTATAAAAGTTTTGAGGGCCGAGTGTTTTGGCGCCTTCACCATATAATTTACAATAATACATTATAGTTGTAGATTCGTTGGCTAGACAATGAACTAGCTTTTTACATCATCGTTGCCGTTGAAGCAGCTCCTCCAGGCGCCCTGGTGTTTTTACACTGGTCCCTGCAATAGGCAATACATCACATATAAGGACCGCTTACGTATCGGTGCATTTTATGAATTGGTACTGAAGTATAACATTTTTATTACGGCGATTTAGGAAACAAAAGCAGTCTGTAATGCGAATACCATTCCATAGTCTGTTAGATTGCCGATAAAAATTATGATCATTGTCTAGCGAAACTGTTCTCTCTTCAATAAGCCTCTAAACATTTATGCGTGTTCGAGTATCATGGATATTCAAGTATATCTAGGGTTTATTATTCATAAACTATTTGTTATTAGACTACATTAATGAAAACTCCAGAAATTATTTTCATCTTACGGAGCTGGAGTTGTAATTTTTCGGATATTTAATGAATGAAATGAGATTCGACATTTGATTTGATATTTAATATGGGGAGCAGACGGAGTGACGTTTGAGAGATTGTAAGCTAACAACGGTACGGGGGTTGACACCCGATAGGAATTGGGGTCTGTACCCTCGCTGTGCGCTCATCGGCTCACTACTTTTGACGAAGCGACGCGAGTAACTAGTTAAATTTATGTTTTTGCTTTCTTTTCAACTGTGTGCCAAACTACTGTAAGATATTTTGCCTAAATTATTGAAGATGCGGCATTCCCAAATGCAGTCATTTGTGGAAGAATTTCGATCAGAACTAGTATCTATTAATGGTCATGTGGAAAGAGCTGTTTTTCAGTATAATGTTTAACGAAATATAGCAGGAACTTGTCAAAATCTCTCGTAGCTATTTTAATACATTTCATTAAATGTGACTAAGATTACTATATATATACATACATACCAGAAGTTTTCGTACAATTTTTTTAAGTATGCTTATGTGTTAATATATATGTTACATCGTATTGTTGCAATAGCGTAGGCTACATGAGTAATAATAAACACAAATACTATCTCCATGTTTAGGTCTTTACTAGATATAAAATGTAATCGTGAAATATTTAATTCTTCAAAACCTGTACAGGTACCAACTGCCTTTGGCTTCGTTACTCAAAAACCGGTTCTTAAAACATGTGCTCCTCTCATGTACAGGTAAATGTGTAGTAAACTTTTATTTACCCTAAATGCGCTCTGTAATAATTATGCATATCAAAAGGTCCGATTGAATAATACTCAGTTAGATAACATATCTAAAATTGTCTTATTGTCAATCACCCAGTGCGAGTATATATAGTTTTGGTGATTCTATGCATCCTGTGTAGTTGCGCTTTGCAGGCGTATCTATCCGTGTGGGGATTTTCCATGGCATTTAGAAGAATAGGACTCGTGGCATGGATGCGGAATGGAAACAGCTATGACGTTACGCGGCACCCAGAGATATGAGCAAATTTTGCTCATAGGGGAAGTTGCTTTCCTTTCCTTCCCTCCCTCTCCAACGGCTGTGAGAGGGAGGATACGGGTAACAGCTTGCCGCGAAAGACTAAACACAACCACAACAGCATGCTGCTCGAAACACAGTTCACATGAAAGTAAATTGTTGGCACATAGCTATAGCGAAATTAGTTCGTTCCTTATAAACATAATGTTATACATTTATATAGTATATCATTAGCAATACGTAGAGCGCGAGTCGGAGTATTTTTGAAGCAATAGTATGTTTATAAATATGGTCAAACAATAAGAATATTACTGTACTCACATGTTTCTGTAGCTCTTCAATCCCGCTCATTGTACCATCATCTTCGTCCTCATTGACAGCATCGCTATGGATAAATTCGACATCACCATCTTCCTCCAAGTTAACATTAATCTGTTTATTTGCATAAACACTAAAACTTCTCTCCTTCGAGGACAGAAATATTATGACTTCTGCTAATATATGTTGGAGCAACTTCTCCTATCATCAGCCCTTTAGGTGAAGAGTTGCCACTGCGCAATTTGCTGTTTTGCTCGTCTCGCCTCACGGGCTATGCACGGAATGTGCTCAAGCGGAAGCGGGAGTATTATTGCAACGTTTAGTGACCGTTATAGTGTTAATGTGAGTTTACTATTTATTAGACTCAAAAGTTTTCCGTGACGGATGCCATACTGTACTATTGGAGGAAGCAGTAAACTGACAGAAGTGGTAAGCTCTTTAGGGATTTTATTTCATAGCTTTCCGAAAGCGGAACAGTTACGAAAACAGTAGTAATATGTTTGCGGAAAAACTGGCCTTTAATTGAACAATTATGGGTGTTCGATCAGTTCATTTTATTAAAACTGACTATGAATGGGATTTAAAGGCTCAATCGTTGAAATTGCCACCTAAAAGGAATCTTAGAGCTAATGCTGTGCCTCATCTCAATTTGTAATTATTTAAAAGCTTCTTCCTTAAATATTGTACAAAGACAAACTAGATTAGAGGAAGCTGTAGGAAGAAGTTATGCAAAATTCTTGTTAAATTAAAATTTGAAAATGGCCATGCAAAGAAATGGATTTCTGGTTCCGTAGAAACAGCAGATAATGTGGAAGAAATTTTCTCACGCTAACAGAATTATATGAAAAAAAAAAAAATAGAAAACATTCATGAAATGGAAACGCTTAAGAGAGAATTTTCGTTTATGAGAAAGGTATTTTAAAACTGAAACCAATAACAAAGAATATCTCGTAAATAGTAAATTCCACGAAAAAAAAAAGAAAAAAAGTATGACATAAATTGTGTGTTTTGACGAGATCTATTTTTTTTTTTTTAGCAAGTTTTCGCCTATCTCTTACGGTTTACCAACCATGGAACATTCACCCAGAATAAAGAGGTCTTCTGAGGCTTTCCCCAGAAAATTCAAGATATACTTTTGTCATTTAAATATCTTTAATATACGGCATTTTAATCAAAATTGATGGATACTTTTGAGAAAATCCATATTTTCCAAATTTTAACATGTGAAGAGTAATTTGGGGTGGGGAAATTTTTCTCAATCTTCGTGTCGCACCGTGGAAGATACTTAAACGTCAAGTTTGGTATTTTACCGACTGTTTTTGAGTTATCGTGTTCACAGACGCGTGCGCGGACTTCATTCTAAAAATGTTTTTTTGGATACAGGGTGCCCTAAAATTTGTCTTTTCAGTGAAACCTCGGGTGTCGAATATTTGGTTGGAGGCAATACCCTCTATGTACTATGTAGAGAAAGTGAAAATGAAAAGTTGGGTACGTACGAGATTTGATATACAAGTTCGGCACTTCCTAGGATGCGACACGGGGATTTCTAAGAAATCCCCCACCCCAAATTACCTTTTACATGGAAAAATTGTCGAATATTTTTATTTTCTCAAAAATACCTCTTCACGATAGTGATTAAAATAGCGTATACCAAAGATATTTACAAGACAAAATGTATGTCTTAAATTTTCTGGGGGATTGCCTCTGAAGTCCTTTTCATTCAAAATGACTTCAGCGTAACTGGTAAACACTAAAAGATAGACAAAAACCTACTGCATAAAAAATGTAATCTCATTAAAACAAACCATTTGTCATACATTTTTGTTGTACAGTTAATGATTTCCGAGATATTCCTTATTAATGGTTTCAAATTTAAAATATACTATTCTCAAGTAGGAAGCCGTCATCTGATTGTTTTTTACTCTTGGCCATACAAAGAGCACCATATTTCAGTCAATGGCATAGTGATAGTTTTTAAAAAATTTGACTATCGCTTTAGCCTAATGTATTCCCTTATTTCCCTTCTAATTATAAGGAAGCAAGTAATAAAACTAATTTTGCTAATGTTTATTTCGATTACCATGTAGTTGTTAGAAGAATAATCTTTTGTTTGTAGTAAAAGTGAAGCAAGTCATGTGACTGAAACGCTTGGGATATTTTCCAAAGATGCCATTAGAGGTGTAATTATGCTTCTAATATGATTAATACGAAAGGTAAAGGCTCAAGCAGATGTATATTCTGTAAACTACTGCTTTGGTGCATTGAGCAATGGAGGCATTTTTGTGGATTAATCTCAGCCTCGTAAAATATAACAAGAATTAGAGAAGTTGTAAGTTGCAGTAATCTGGAATTAAAACTTAATCCCAGTCGGAGAGCAGTAAAAGTTAAGCAATTGAAAGTCCTTAAAACAGACAGCATAAACCACTGCAGCACTTAAAGGTGCTTTTCTAAATCCCACCCTTTCTTTCTCGTATATTTCTGCTAATGAGACAGAAATCCAATTAAGTTACCACTGTATATATGGGACGTTGCGGAGTCAAATATAATAGCTCCCAGCATTTTCCTTCGACATCCATGATCACATACTCCTGGATGTTGTGCAACATATTACGCTGTGCATTGATGCGTGATACGGATTGAAAGGAATGGACTAATGGCTCTAATGAACTGGTCTTATTTCATGAAATGAGGCGAGGATTTTAGTTCTGATTTAACTACGTTAGACAAAAAGTTGAATTTTCTACCACATACACAATGGAGAAGATATGGCATTCCATCCAAAAACAAATCTAATGTGTTCCATTCACATGACTTTCTCTACATCTCTGTAACAGTTTATTGTTAAAAAAACTTTATCTTCAATCTACTTTATGCTAATTGAGATAAACATTAGCAGAAATTGTCCTTATTACTTGGTTCTTTGTAAGTAGAAGGGAAAAATCTAATGTGTTCCATTCGAGTGATGTCCTGTAGTTGTTCGGTAAATAAACCTTTTATTCAAAACATTAATCTGTTGTCTACACCATGCTAATCAAGATTAACATAAGCGGAATTAGCCTTATTACTAGCTCCTTGTAAGTTGAAAGGGAAATAAGATGGTCAGGCTAAAGCGGTAGTCTCGTGCTTTAAAAGCCGGTCGGTATGTGAAACAATGGAAATCCCAGTTCTTTGCTTGCCAGGAATAAACGAGAAACGAGAAGAAAAGCTTAAGTGGCTTAAAATTGAAACCAATAATCCAACTTATCTCGAAAACGGTTAACACTAAAAAAAAGTATAGGGCATAAATTGTTTTAATGAGATCTAAAGTTTTTGTGTAGCAAGTTTTGTCTATCTCTTATGCTTTACTAGTTATTTAAAAGTCATCCAGAAGAGGTCTTCAGAGTCTATTCCCAGAAAATTCAAAATGTATATTTTGTGTGTCATAAATATATCTTAAAGATAAAGTATTTTCATCAAAATCGTTAGCCATTTTTGAGAATATCAACATTTTCGAAAAATGTTCCATGTAAAGGGTAGTTTGTGGTGGGGGGGATTTTCTTTGGTGTTTAAGTCTTTTCGTTTTGAGCTATGCTGCCCCAGACACGGACGTTTTTCTAAAATAGTTTTTTTTTTATTCAGGGGGTCCTAAAACGTATATTTCCGGTGAATTCTCGATATCGAATTTTTGAGTGCATTACAATACCTTCTCTATACACTATGTACATAGTACGTGTACAAAAAAGTAAAAGTCTAGTTTATTGTAAGTCTATAAGCAGCATAACTCACAAGACAAAATTGGTTAAATACCAAATTGATATTTAAGTTAAACATCGTTCAGAAGATGCGACACGCAGACTTTTAAGAAAATTTTCCACCTCAATCTACCCTTTACAAGGGAAAATTTCCGATATTTTTATTTTCTAAAAAATTGTTCACAATAACTTTGATTACCATAGGTTTAAGACATTTTAGTGACAAAATGTATATCTTGAATTTTTCAAGGAATAACCTGTGTAAACCCATTCTGAACGATTTTTCCGTAACTGGTAACGAAAAAACATAAACACGAGAGAACAGTGTTTCACTGTATTACCATTAATACTATTACGCAGTATAAGCTTAGCAGAATAAAACAATACATGAATACATCATAACGAAAAATATGCAAGCAAAGAGCACGTAGTACTGTGCAATTTGTACATAGGCTTTCTTTAGAAAACATCATGGATATAAATCTTTGTGTACCTGCAAGGAATGTCATGACTCATTATTATTATTATTATTATTATTATAATGTATATATACTAAAGAAAGCCTATGTAACATTAATACTTTTTAATAATATCCGTCAAGCTGGCAACCCTGATGAGGTCGATAAGCAGTTCCCAGAAGAGCCATGATATGCAAGGACGAAAACATTAACCGTTTTAAATTTCAATTATAAAACCTTCATGTTTTAGAAAATAAATTCATCTAACAATAACTAGTTTTGTAATTGCATATACGCTGTTCG
Organism: Hymenopus coronatus; assembly: GCA_030762935.1. Lineage (NCBI taxonomy): Eukaryota > Metazoa > Arthropoda > Insecta > Mantodea > Hymenopodidae > Hymenopus > Hymenopus coronatus. Next base: position 19,265,640 of record CM060897.1, on the reverse strand, counting down.
TATTTAACATTAGAGATTACATATACTGAAGGGTAAATCAAAATATTAGGGCACTGTAACAAAAGCCGTGTGTGTGTGTGTGTGTGTGTGTGTGTGTATGTGTGTGTGTGTGTGTGTGTTTCTCTGGCATATAAATAATATACTGAATATAATGAAATGCAATAAACATACTTTTCTTTATAAATCAGTGTGAATTCTGAATGCATTATAGTGAAGCTAATAATTGTGGCGCTTCTTTGCATGTTGAACACTTATTTTATGTTGCAGTTTGTTCATTTTTACGTTCTCTACACATACTATGTACATAGTGTATAGAGAAGGTATTGCACTCCACCCAAAAATTCGATACGGAGATTTCACCTGAAATACAAGTTTTAGGGTCCCCTGTAGATAAAAAAAATCAGAAAAAGGTACATGTGTGTATCGGTGTGTCTGTGAGCAAGATAACTCAAAAACGAAAAGTCTGTAAAATACCAATCTTGGTATTTAAGTTTAGTATCTTCCAGGGATGCGACCCGAAGATTTTGAGAACCCCCCCCCACCACAAACTACCCTTTACATGAATTTTTTTTCGAAATGTTTGATTCTATCAAAAATTGCTAACGATTTTGATTAAAATATCGTATATTAAAGATATTTATCTGAAAAATAAAATGTATATCCTGAATTTTCTGGGAATAACCTCTGAAGACTACTTTATTCTGGATGGATTTAACGGAATTTTGCATAGCTGCTAAACCGTAAGAGATGGACAAAAATTGATCACACAAAAAATGTAGAGGACATTAAAACACACACTTTGTTATATCCATTTTTTTCGTGGAGTTGATCGTTTTTGAGACATTTCTTGTTTTTGGTTTCAGCTTTAAAAAACTTGTACTTTTTTTCATACAGGAATTTGTCAACTCGTGTCCATACAAAGGAACTTCAGTCACACAGCAAGCAGCTTTTGACCATCACTTTAACCTATGGCACTCCCTTATTTCGCTTCTACTTACAAGAAAGCCAATGATGAGACTTTCTGCTAGTTTTTTCTCGATTAGCATGAAGTAAACAGAAGCATAAGGTTTTTAACAATAATTTGTTGCAGAGATGTAGAGAAAGTCATGTGAATGGAACACATCAGATTTTTAATTGCTTTATTGAACAAAAGGCTGAGGTACGTACGAAATTTTAGAAAAGAATGAATAATCAGTGAACAATTAAAGAAATGGTTATTAGAGGTGCCCGGGGTAGTGCGCGGTGCAAGTATTGCCAATACAACGTGAATGTGCGCTTGTCAGATTTACTTCTTCATGGAAAAAGTAGGAAACATTTAAAAAATAGTTGTAACCACAGTCTAAATTGCCATTTCACTATCAGACACAATATAAATATGCCGCTGAAGAAGCTGCTTTTACATTGTTCGTAGTCAATTACTGTGCAATTAGATCCCTTGACTATGTTTCAGATGTAGCCAAGACATTTTTTCCAAAGTGTTGACCTTGTGTTTTAAGGGGACAAGGTAGTCTGAATATAAGGAAATTACACCTTAAGTGAGCTGAATTACCACTGTTCTTAAAGTATTCAATTGTTTTTCCAGAAATTTGTGTGAATTATTCTATAATTCAATAGTTTACAATCACTTCAAGTGGTTGTTTGTATTAATAGCCTATAGAATGTATTTCATTCAGCAGAAAAGTAATAAAACTTAAGTCTTAAAACATGTGAATTCATGTATCTTTTTCTCTGATACTATTCGCACTACATAATCACACTTTTGCATGCTTGTTCTTAGTATAATCAGCTATCTTGTGAACCTCATGATACAATTTCAGTAGAAATTAAAAAAAAAATATTTGCAAATTCAAAAATTTAAAAATGTGGAAAATTTGCAATGTTGTTGCTTTTTTAATATGATCAATATTTACTTCATCACGATTGTTGTTCAGAAAGTTCAATTATGTGTTGTATATACGTGCTGAAAATTTCAGCTTTCCAGCTCTTATACTTTCTGAGAAAAAGGTACATAAATATCTAGAAATGCTATTTCGAGACATCTGAATTTAAATATACAAATGCTCTAAAAAGGAGGCATTGCATAACTGCTTTAAAGAAATACAGATCAGCATTTAAATTATATTTAAAATGATTAAAATCCTCTTACCACCCCAAAAGCATACGTTTTCTGAAACTAGAAATAAGAGGTTTTATTAGTGTCTAAAACTAAAAGGTATTTTTTACCATTTCAGAGTACTTTGTCTCCTTAATTTAATTTTCTTCAAAGAAAATACGAACATTTCTAATTTTGACGGATTTTTGGGTGCTGCATCTGACTGAAAAAATAAGCATGCGTTGGCAACACTGTCCCTCATTGTTTTCGCTGACAGAACCAACCAAAGAATGCGAGTCGAATTGCGCCAATCTGCACATAATTTCTAACAATCGAAGCCCACGATCCCCCGACATCTACCCAACAAACTGTGTAGCACCATCTGGAAGCGATTAACAACCGGTTATTTTTGAAAAGTCCTGACCATACTTTCTCTTGGGTTTTATTGCTTTACAAGCACGGGGATGGGATCTAGCAGCATTTGTTGTCGTGCGAGAAGGGAAGGTAGTGTGTTGCTGGCAGATTCCAATAGTTTTGGAAATGGCTCGTCCGAAGGAGGCAGATCTGTCGGTGTACCTCAACGTTTCGGAGGCTCGTCTTCAATTGCTGAGAACAAGATTGTGGTGTTCTGAATACAATGCAGTTTTGCACCTCATTAAGAGACGAGGCCGTCCAAACATATTGCGAGTTTTGCAGCAGGTAGGAGAATATTGACTTCTGTTATTTAGTGAATAGCATTATTATTATATTTGTTACTTTCTCTAGCCCGTATATACAAAGTACATGGTGGATAGAGAAGCTATTGCATTCCACCCAAAAATTCTATGTCCGTGTGTGTCTGGGTAGCTTCTAAAAAACGAAGAGACTGTTAAATACCAAACTTGATATTTATCTTTAGTTCTTCCAAGGATACGAGACGGGGATTTAGAAGATCCTCCCCCACCACCACAAAGTACTCTCTACATGGAAACATTTTTGAAAATGTTCTTTTTCAAAAATCTATCTGCCGTACATTAAAGATATTTAAATCGCAAATAAAATGTATATTTTGAATTTTCTGGGAATAGCCTCTGAATTCAGGATGGGTTTTGGCGAATTTTGCATAACGGTGAAAACGTAGGAGATATGCGAAATCTATTACTAAAAAAAATTGACGTGTTCCATTCACATGACTTTCTCTACTTCTGTGTAACAAATTATTGTTAATAAGCCTATTCTTCTATTGACTTCATGGTAATCGAGAAAAAATTAGCAGAGAGTCTTATTACTTACTTCCTTGTAAGTAGAAGCGAAATATGAGAGTATCTTAGGTTAAAGTGAAGTCAAAAGCTGGTTACTTGGTGACTGAAGTTCCTTTATTTGTATGGACACGAGTTGATAAATTCCTATATGAGAAAAGTACAAGTTTTTCAAAGTTGAAACTAAAACAGGGAATATCTCAAAAACGATCAACTCCTCGAAAAAAAATTTATAACATAAATTGTGAGTTTTAATGTGCTCTACATTTTTTGTGTGGTAAGTTTTTGTCCATTTCTTACGGCTTAGCAGTTATGCAAAACTCATCCAGAATAAAGTAGTCTTCAGAGGCTATCCCCAGAAAGTTCAAGATTATATATATATATATATATATATATATATATATAATATATATTATTTGTCAGGTAAATATTTTTAATATACGATATTTTAATGAAAATCGTCGGAGCCATTTTTGAGAAAATCAAAATTTTCGAAACAGACACACACACACGCGCACACACACGGACCTTTTTCCAAAAATGTTTTTATTTGGATTCAGGGGGACCCAAAACATGTATTTCCGGTGAAATCTCGCTATCGAATTTTTGAGTGCATTACAATACCTTCTCTATACACTATGTACATAGTACGTGTACAAAAAAGTAATAAGTCTAGTTTATTGTAAGTCTATAAGCAGCATAACTCACAAGACGAGTAGAGAAAGTAAAAATTTAGATTTTTAAAGCCCATTTGTCATAAAAGTTTTTTAGAGCTGGCCGGTTCTGAGATAGTCCTTGTTATTGGTTTCAATTTTTAACTACTTACACTTTTCTCAAACGGAAAGTGACCAGGTCTTCAAGAATCTTATAAAACGGAATTTCTTTTCATTTGCTCAGTTTCTAAAAGACAAATGCCGAAAAGAAAATCTAACCGTTAAACATGTTGTACTTAAGTTTCGTTGCTAATGTATCAGATTCTGATAGTGAATGTTTCTGTGCTTAGGTGGGGGTCCCTATGCCTGACTCTGAACCGATGGGGCTGCGCCCTGACACAAACAATGCAGAGATCATCCAACACATCAACGCCATGTTGGATACACCAATTGATTTCAGCGAGGGACTCCCAAGATCCGGGGAAGGTAAGTCTTATTATATTATCATTAAGACAATTGTTTTTTAATGTAGTTTAACACCCTTTAACCTTGTTGATCACATCGGATAATGAATGAAATCGATGAAATGATGCTCAAATGATCGCTGAGTCCATGGAGCTTAAAGTTGTTCCACATTCGTTTTCTCGGGATCAGGGAAAACCCCGAAAAAAACTTATTCCGGTAACTTCCTTAAGCGAAATTCAAACTCGCGACCTCTTGAATGTGAGGCACTACCGAGCCGGCAGATAAGGTATTGCATTCCACCCAAAATTAGATAGAGATTTCACCGGAAATACAAGTTTCGAAACTCTGAATCAAAACAAACAAAAAGATAAATAAAATGAAAAATAAAATAAAAACGATAAATCTGATGGTTCCATTAACTTTATTTTCTCTACATCTCGGTAGCAAATTATTGTTAAAAAGCTTATTCTTCGACCTACTTCACTCTAATCGAGATAAGGATCAGTAGAAATAGTATTGTTACTTGCTTTATTGCAACTATAAGGGAAATAAGCCAAAACCTTATGCTAAAGCGATAGAAAAAATTATTTTTAAAAGGTGGTTTCCATAAGGATCAAATCCGTTTCTTTGCATTACCAGAAGTTAACAAATTTCCGTATTAGAAAGGATTAAGATTTTAAAACTGAAACCAATGACAAGGAATGTCTCGGAAATGGTAACTCCACGAAATGTGCATGGCATAAATTGGGTGTTTTAACGAGATTTTGTGTGATAAGAAAAACTACTACACAAAAAATAAAGATCTTGTTAAAACATATATATATATATATATATATATATATATATAAATAAGAGTTAGCCGTTTCCAAGATATTTCTTGTTATTGGTCTCAGTTTTAAAATACTTAAATTTTTGTCAAACGGGAAGTCAACTTAGCTCTCATCTCTTTTGTTTTACTCCTGAGAATGCAAACGTAAACAGAATTTAAATTGTGCGATTAGCTTTTGAAATATTTGACCATCGCTTTAGCCTAGTGTATTCTCTTATTTCTCTTCTATTAACAAGAAAGCAAGTAATAAGACAGTGTATGTTAATGTTTCTCCTTCAGCATGGAGTAGATAAAACAATGATATACTGTAAGAATAGTTTGTTTGCAGGACAGATAGAGAAAGTTATGTTATTGTAATACATCAGAACAATTTGGTTACATACCCTAACCAACAGGCCAGGGATCGCCACTGCTGTGTTACAAATTATTTATTTGAAATCTGCATCTCATATGTGAAAGTTGTTCTTTTGTAGCTGTTAATTCTTTTGAAGAGTTACATTCTTCTATTTTTACTTTCTCTATTGCTTAAGTATAGTAAGTAGAGGAAGTGCTAAATTCAATCCAAAAACTTGATATCGAGATTTCAGCGGAAATGTTTTGAGGCTCCCTGAATCAAGTTGAATGAATCTACAACAAGAATAAATTATACCAATTAAAGTACTTAACCTAAATTTATAATCTAATAAGTAATAAGACATTCATTTACAAGGTTTCCTACACAATGAAGGCCTCCACGTTTTGTATTCCATTGTTTTATCGTTTAACTCAATTCCCTCTTCTTAACTGTTTTAATTCTCTTGTATTTTCATTATTTTATCATTATAACCACATCTTAAATTAATGGAATATAAAGAGCATTAAAACAATTTATCATTTTAACCAAATTCCCTGTCGCCCTCCGTGGTGTAATGGTTACCATACTAACTTCATAGACCCAAAGTCGATGGATTTTTTTGGGCGTAGAAATCCTTAGCATGGCTTCCTTCGGAAGGGAAGTAAAGCCGTTGGTCCCGTGTCGTAGATTTACGCCACGTAAAAGAACCTCAAGCCTGCAAGAGAGGCTTCTGAGCAAAATTAAGCGGTCTTTCACGCCCAATTTAGAATGGAACACTGAGAACCACAGTAGTTAGTGTCCATAAATAACACGCCATTTCTATTTTTAACCTAATTCCCTCTTCCTAACTGTTTTAATCCTCTTTACGTTCCATTATTTTATCAATTATAACCCAATTCTCTCTTCCGAACTGTTTGAATCCATTTCTCCCTTGTACCAAAGGTTCTCCCATCATTTTATTCCTTTCCCATGTCAGTCAGGCTTCTAAGTGCTGTAATTTACTGCACTAATGTGTCCTATTCTATTACCTTCCTACCTCCACTTCTTAGCCCCATCACATTCTCATAAACAATTAAATATTCTTTCAAACTCTCCACACATTGCGCACCCTTCCCTATTTGCCCCTCTCTAATGCTTTAAAATCAGTGCTGCAAATTGCATCCACGCAAATCTATGATGCATCTGTGAAATGTGATAAAAAAAATTAGGAACAATGCAGTTTTTTTACTATAAAATATGAATTATAAACTTTTAGAAACGCAGTTTTTCCCATTTGGCGTACATTAACACCAATTAACTGAGGATATAAAAGGATGGACGCATGGCTATTAATGGCACTTACAAATTTAAAGTGTTGTTTTCTGGCAAACTTTTTCCCAAACCTTTTCCATACTCAAAATGCTACACACGATGCAATGTTTTAATAATTTGTTTCAAAAATGTTACATTGCTTCTAGAATGTATCTACATTAAAGAAAATGGTCATAGTTTTTACTTTCTCTAGCCCGCATATACAATGTACATAGTGGATAGAGAAGGTATTGTATTCCACCCAAAAATTGTCGAGATTTCACCGCAAATATATATTTTAGGGTCCCCTGTGTCGGAAAAAAAGCAGTTTTAGAAAAGGTCCGCGAGTGGGCCTATGGACAGCATAGCTCAAAAATGAAAAAACCGTTAAATACGAAACTTGGTATTTAGGTTAAGTATCTTCCATGGATGCGACACTCCAACTTCCCTATACATGGAAAAATTTACGAAAGTTTTGATTTTCTCAAAAATGGCTCTAACAATTTCTACTCACAAGGAACTAAGTAATAAGAACATTCTGCTAATGATTATTTCGATTAGCATTGTGTAGAATTATTATCTTATGTAAGAAGTTTGTAGAACGGCTAGAGAAAGTCATGCGAGTGCAACCTCTTTTATTAGCTTTGATACTCGAATAGCATCAATTTGTATTTCTATTCTTCATATATACTATGTAACTTCTGCTGTAAGTGGAATTGCCTAACAATCTATTTTTACTTAAATTATAAGACTTTCATATTTGCAGTAGAATTAATCAATAAGTTTTTACTCTCTCTTCACGTACTATGTATAGAGAAGGTTTTGTAATGCACTCAAAAATTTGATGCCGAGATTTCACCGGAAATACATTTTTCGGTGAATCCAAAAAACACATTTTTAGAGGTGTGTGTGTGTGTGTGTGTGTGTGTGTGTGTGTGTGTGTGTGTGTGTGGGGGGGCGACAGCATAGCTCAAAAGTGAAAGTTCAGTTAAATACCAATCTTGGTATTTAAGTTTGGTATCTTCCAAGGATGCGACACGATTTTCAAGAAAATCCCCACCCCAAACTACCCTTTACATGTAACATTTTTCGAAAGTGTTGATTTTCTCAAAAATGCCTCTAACGATTTTGATTAAAATACCATATAAATAAAATATCTTTGACAAACGAAATGTATATCTTGAATTTTCTGGGAATAGTCTCTGAAGACCTCTTCATTCTGGGTGACTTTTACATAACTGGCAAACCGTAAAAGATAAACAAAAACTTACTGCACAAAAATGTAATCTCATTAAAACACACAATTTATGTTATATACTTTTTTTCTTTTAGAGTTAACCATTTTCGAGATATTCCGATTATTGGTTTTAATTTTGGACACTTTAAACTTTTCTCAAACGAGAAGACATCAAGAAATAAGAGGAAAGGCCTCTCATTTCTCGTCTATTTACTCCTGGAAAGCAGGGGGATTTGAATTTCAGTTGTTTCACATAACGACCTACTTTTAAAGGAGTCTATCTCTTTAGCCTTTGCATTTTCTTATTTCCCTTCTACTCACAAGGAGCTTCTGCATATGTTTATCTTGATTAGCACAATGTAGATAAGATTCATGTTTTGAATAAAAAGTTTGTTTGCCGAACAGGACATCATGGAAATGGAACACATTCGAGTTTTGCCCTTCTACTTATAAGGGATCAAATAATGACAATTTCTGTTAATGTTTATTTCATAATAAGTATATTGATAAAAAATAAGCTTTTTAATTTGTTAGATATGTAGAGAAAGTCATGTAAATGGAACACATACGATTTTTTAAATTTTCTCTATTTTCCAAACGTACCTTTTCCTCAATGGAAAAACTATAGGCGGCTTGGTCGACACATACTGACCTGTGACTCGCAATCTTCTGTTACCTTACGAGCATGCACAATAGAGTTGTGACGTGGCGGCGTCGAGGCGGGTGGACATGATACGTCATTGTATGGGTCTGGCGTCACATAGTACCGCCGTCCACAACCGCAATTTCCTTATAATTAGTGGGTCACAGTGAGTTGTAGACACAAAACAAAATACGGAACAGTCTATTTTCACATCCATCTTCTGATCACAAGTACTAGCATTAGGGCAAACTTGGCATTTATGGGCACTAAGGTAATATGGGCACATTTAAGCAACTTGCGATTTTTAAAGCAGTTATCGATTTGGAACATTTGTTGTGCAATGTTGGTCATGCTGACTATATGATGAATGCGATTTAATTAGCTGATAATATATATCCGTACTAATAAGTAATAAGTTTTCTGGGAGGTACGTTTACCTGCTCTGCAATATAAGGGCTGTCATTATTTTTCAGTTTAGTTTCTTAAGATGCCACATGTATAATCGGATTATTTTTCAAGAAAAATGTTAATGACCTTATTCTTAGATTAGTGTTGAAGCATTTCCCGCGCGAGGGGGATAAGACTGGTCGTTACTTCTTTTCCAGTAGTACCAACTTCTGTAAAACGACACTAAGGCATATATGGGCAGTGTGACTACGGGTATTATGGCCATAACCAACATTAGCGGACATCTTTCTTAACATGATGCCTGTAGGGTTTTATTTTTTAATTTAAGTCTTAAATTAATATTTATAGTGTATATTGCTGAATTCAAATAATAAGAATGCATCCCTTATGATTGTGCTTCAGGAATTATCAGTGCTATGATAAAGTGGTAAATTCGCTTCCTGCTAAGTCTTCAGGTTCACAACCGTGTCCTGGGTTCCAGCCTCTCGCCGTACATTCAATCCACCTCCAGGTTTCAACCCGGCACTATCCTCACGTTTTGCACTTGTTCTAACCCCAGACCACCTCCGCGTTCTGAATCATCTTCCAGCACACCTCCCTTCAATGAATCTGTTTTAACAACTGACGACCGCATTAGAGCAGCACATCACTCGACCTCCTCTACTTCTGTATCTTTGAGGTCAACAGCATCACTTTTGAGGAATTGCAACCAGTTTTAAAACTAAAAACCACCATCAATTGCGGGAGAAATAACATTGCAAGAGATTTGCCAATCGCAGTTCTGGCATCAGCAATGGCAATGTTTACATCGGGAGCCGGTAGGAGAAGTTTAGTAACAAAACAAAAAGCCCCAAGAAAGGTAGGAAATTCTTAATTTTCTTAAAATGTTTCCCCGTTTTTAACGGAAACTAGGATTAAAACCAGGGTCAGAAGTAGGTGCAGTGTTCTGGCTCATGTTCCCTATGTTACATGAGGAATGCATTCAGTTAAACGGCAATGTTTTCTATTGTAATGAGTGTAGGAAATGTTTGAAATGTTATTTCTCCAAATAATTTTGTTGTGTTATTACTATGTATAATTTAAATCTCAGTTGTTTATCCCACTTCATTGTTCCATGGGCAAAAATTATTTCTATATAGCGAGTTACAAATAAAATTTTAGGTTTTCTTTGCATAGATTTGGTATACTGTCGGTGCTAAATTGCCTTTTTACTTTCTGCATACATACTATGTACATAGTGTATAGAGAAGGTATAGTATTGCACCCAAAAATTCGATATCGAGATTTCACCAGAAATGTGTTTTGATACCCCCTGAATCAAATAAAACATTTTTAGAAAAGTGCGTGTGCGTGTGCGCGCGCGCGCAGCATAACTCAAAAGCGAAAAGACCGTTAAAATCCACTTGGTATTTATTTGGTATCTTCCTAGGATGCGACCCGGGGATTTTCGAGAAAATCTCCCCACCTTAACTACCCTTTGCATGGAAAAAAATGTCGAAAATTTTGATTTTCTCAAAAATGGCTCTAACGATGTTTATTTAAATCTCTTATATATGAGATATTTACATGCCAAATAAAATGTATATCTTGAACTTTCTGGGAATAGCCTCTAAAGACCTCTTTATTCTGGATGATTTTTATATAATTTTGCAATTAAACCATTAAGGGATAGAAAAAAAGTTACTGCACAAAAAATGTAGATCAGATAAAACACATAATTTATGTCACTAACGTTTTTTTTCGTGGAGTTGATCCGTTTTTTAGACATTCCTTGTTTTTGGTTTCAGCTTTAAAAAAACTTACTTTTCTCATACAGGAATTTGTCAACTCCTGTCCATAGAACAAAAAAACAAGCAGCTTTTGACATCACTTTAACCTATGGTACTCCCTTATTTCGCTTCTACTTACAAGGAAGCAAGTAATAAGACTATTCCTGCTAAATTGTTCTCGATTAACATGAAGTAAATAGAATCATAGGTTTTTTTTAAACAATAAATTATTGCTGAAATATAGAGATTTGTTTTTACCTATCATAAATGTAGAGTTGCCAAAATGTATTTTACAATAAACTGTTGATACGAGGGAAGGTGTTTGTAATTTGTCAATTGAAACCCCACTGCCCACATTCCAAGCAGCTATGTCCATACTACCTTAATGTGTTTTCAAATATGGGCACTAGCTGTGAAGCTAAATTGCATTCAGTCGGATAGGAGCTGGATGTTGGTTCGAACACTGTTTGGAAGGTTATAGTCTGAAGACTTGGATGCATTTGTTTCACGAAAGTGAGAAGTGATTTTGTGCCCTTTATTTCCATATAAATATTTTGGTGCCTATAGTTGCCAAGTTTACTCTACTATTAATATATGTGCCAATTTCTTCGGTTTGCCCTGTAAAATGTATGGGAGCTCAGAACTTCTAAGACCTTATAGCAAAGGAGTGTAATGGCTTTGTGGGCAGATTCAAAGTTACAAAGGTGATAAAGCATTACATTCTATTGCATATGATGTAATTAGATGATGGAATCTGTAAAATTTGGAAAATGCACAGCATGTAAGGTATCTTACTAAAATGTAGGTATGCCAGTTATTGAACCAAAAATCTGATGTGCTCCATTCACAAACTTTTCTCTACATCTCTGTAACAAATTATTTTTAATAAGCTTATTCTTCTACTTCATGCTATTCGAGATAAACATTAGCAAAAACTGTCTTATTACTTAGTCCCTTATAAGTAGAAGGGAAATGAGGGAATACACTAGGTTAAACCGAGTCCAATGTTTTAAAATATGGCGCTATGGGATTGAAATCTAAGGTGTTAACAAGTTCCCGTATGAGAAAAGTTTTAAAACTGAAACCAATAATAAATAAAATCTTTAAAACGGTCAACTCCACGAAAAATATGTATGACATAAAATGTGTGTTTTAATGAGATCTACATTTTTTGTACAAGTTTTTGTCTTATCTTAAGGTTTACCAGTTATGCAAAATTCAAAAGAATCATCCAAAATAAGGAGGTCTTTAGAGGCTATTCCCATAAAATTCAAGATGTGCACTTTGTCATATGGGCGTCTTAAATATGAGAGAGATTAAGCCGCAATCTATGCATGTTGCAACCAAATGAAGGAACATGATTGTGATGAAGGATAGAGACACAAACCTGGCCTATTATAAGCCGCATACAAATTAACAGATTTTTTTTTTTTTTGTCTTATTACTTTTGCTTTCGTTTGATTAACATTGCTCCAACAATTTTGGCTAAAATACCATATATTTAAGACATTTAAATTAAAAATCTGATGTGTTCTATTCACACGACTTTATGTAATAAATTATTGTTAATAAACTTATTGTTCTATTTCATACTAAACACTAGCAGAAACGGCCTTATTAATTAGTTCCTTATAAGTAGAAGGGAAGGGAATACACTAGGCTAAACCGACAGTCAGATATTTTGAAATGTGGTTGCTAGGGGATTAAAATCAGTTTCTTTGCATGGCCAGGAGTTGTCAAGTTCCTGTATGAGAAAAGTTCAAGTATTTTAAAACTGAACAACAAAGAATATCTCGAAGACTGTCAATTCCACGAAAAAATGTATATGACATAAATTGCTTGTTTTAAGGAAATCTATATTCTTTTGTAGTAAGCTTTTGTGTCTTTTTACGGTTTACCAGTTATGCAAAATTCAGCAAAGTTTATTGAGCATAAAGGTTTTCAGAGGCTATTCCCGCAAAATTAAAGATATACATTTTATTTGTCATGTAAAGACACACACACACACACACACACACCCACACACACCCACACCCACACACCCACCCACCCACACCCACCCCCACCCCCCACCCACACCCACACCCACACACCCACACCCACACCCACACCCACCGTGCGCGCAGATATTTTTCTAAAACTGCTTTTTTCTTGTATTCATGGGGTCCCAAAACATGTGTTTCCGGTGAAATCTCTGTATTGAATTTTTTGAAAAAGAAAAATCTAAATGTATTTCGTGATTTTTTTGAGAATATATAAAGCCCATATTAATTTAGCTTACAAAGCCATATAAGATAGACAAACGCTTACTAGATGTAAGCTTCACTAACGGAATTAAACGGAGTTTCAAAATAAATGGTGTTGCTAAGACAAATAGGTGTTACCACGGTGTACTGTCATTTGTGACACGTAGACGGAACAAATTTGGTACTGATTCTTAGATTAGCTTGGATTTGGCAGGGATTTTAGTTAGTCGTTCAATGTGTTTTCGCTAAAATGGAAAACGTGCAGTTCCCTTTTTGTTTTCGGATGGGAAAACTTGCTAGGAGATAACGGCGAAAATGGATGCTGTAAATGAGAAGTTTCGCAATATATGACAACAGTTAGATATTGGTTTAACAACTTAAAATGCTGCTACTACTGTGACAACATGCCGACATGACATACAATCCTCCAACTGATTGTTACTTTTTCTACTCGTACTATGTATATAGTGTATAGATTCGATACCGAGATTTCACCGTAAATGCTTATTTTAAGATCCCCTATATTCAAAAACATTTTTAGAAAAAGTGTGCGTGTCTGTGGACAGCATAGCTCAAAAGCGAAAGACCGTTAAATTTCAAACTTGGTATTTACGCTTGGAATCTTCCAAGGATGCGACACGAAGATTTTCAACAAAAGTCCCCCCCCACCCCCAACTGCCCTTTACATGGAACTTTTTTCGAAAATTTTGATTTTCTCAAAAATGGCTCTAGCGATTTTGATTAAAATGGCGTATGTTAAAGATATGCACCTGACAAATAATATGTGCATCTTGAATTTTCTGGGAATAGTCTCTGAAGACTACTTTATTCTGGATGAATTTTACGGAATTTTGCATAACTGCTAAACCGTAAGAGATGGACAAAAACTTAGCACACAAAAATGTAGAGCATGTTGAAATACAAAATTTATTTTATATAATTTTTTTTCGAGGAATTGATCGTTTTTAGATATTCCCTGTTATTGGTTTCAGCTTTCAAAAACTTACTTTTCTCGTGCAGGAATTTGTTAACTCCTGTCCATACAAACAGAGGAACTTCAGTCACATAGCAACCAGCTTTTGACTATCACTTTAACCTATGGTGCTCCCTTATTTCACTTTTACTTACAAGTAAGTAATAAGAAGACTATTTTTGCTATTTTTTCTTGATTAGCATGAAGTAAATAGAAGCATAAGCTTCTTAACAATTATTTGTTGCAAAGTTGTTGAGAAAGTCATGCGAGTGGAACACATAAGATTTTTTATTCTGGTTTTATATGTATTTTTAGCTCTAATCTTATTAGTATCTTATTTTATATTATGTTTATTCTTTGCTTGTTGCCAGAATTTGTAAAATAATGACCTTGGCAGCTGTAAAAAAAAAAAATCATTTTACATGGCCTCTCCCCAACCTTACAATAGGCACGTTTGACTCAGTCACTTGGGATTCGAACTCAAGTTCGGCTTTGAATGAATCACCGGTCCATTTTATCTCGCCTTAAGAGTCACGGCTATTCCAAGTCGTGTACAAAAAGGGACACAGAGTGAAATTTTGACATAGTCGGTGAAAGAAAAAAGAAGAAAAACACGCTTTATTATAGCAAATGGTTGTTGGAACCTTTGTCCCTCCCTTGCTTCTGATTCTACAGCGACTTTTTACATCGTAACTACAATACAAATACCATTTTATAAAACAACGTTCATGACTGATGTACTTTTTTACACATTCAAAATGTTGCACTGTATTTTTTTTTTTTAAATTAAACTAAGATTTCCCAGAATATGCAGATATTTTTGTGAAAAATGATTAATTTTATAGATTAAAATTTCTTAAATAAAAACTAACTCTCTCTCTCTCTGTCTCTCTCTCTCTCTCTCACACACACACACACACACACACACACACACACACACACACACACACACACACACACACACACACAGTTCAGTAGTCAAAAGTTATTGAAATATCATCGCGTAAAGTTTCTGAGTATGGTTCAAAACTCCAATTCAAAAACTGCACCCAATTTTATCAAGTTTTGAGGCGTGTGGAACATTTTAATATAAAATATATTTACATAATAAAATTTATGAAGTAATTTATAACCTGAAAAGTATTTATCCACTTTGAATGAAATTTGGATTTCATATTAACAGAACAGCAGTGCATTCACAGTAAACTTATTAAATCTTTACAGAAATAAACATTCTGATTTGTTCCATTCACGTGACTTTCTCTACATCGCTGTAAGAAAATAGTGTTAAAAAGCACATTCTTCTATATACTTTATAATCGAGATAAACAGCAGAAATTGTTTTAATTACTTGATTTTTTTGTAAGCAGAATGAAAATAAAGGATTACCCTAGGCTAAAACGATAGACAAATCTTTTAAAAGCCTGATGCCATGTGGCTGAAATTGGTTTCTATGCAGGGCGAGGAGTTTAAAACTTTCCGCGTGAAAAAACTTTAACAAGGAATATCTCAGAAATGGTCAATTCAACGAAAAAAAAAGTATATGGCATAAATTGTGTGTTTTAATGTGATCTACATTGTTTGTGTAGTAAGTTTTTGTCTATCTCTTAAGGTTTACCCATTACACAAAATTCAGCAAAATTCATTCAGAATAAAGAGGTGTTCAGAGGCTATTCCCGAAAAATTCAAGATATAAATTTTATTTGCCTAATAAATATCTTTAATATAGTGTGTTTTAATCAAAATGGTTAGAGCCATTTTGAGAAAATCAAAATGCCCAAAATTGTCTCCATGTAAAGGGCAGTTTGGGGTGTGGGGATTTTTCTCAAAATATTTCTCTCTCATCCCTGGAAGATACTAAACTTAAATACCAAGTTTGGTATTTTACCGACTTTTCGTTTTTGAGTTATCGTGTCCATAGTCACACGCACATCCTCACACACACACACACACACACACACACACACACACACACACACACACACACACACACACACACACACACACACACACGATTTTTAAACTTCTGTTTCCGGTGAAATATCTCTATCGATTTTTGGGTGGAATGCAATACCTTCTCTACACACTATGTACATAGTACGTGTACAGAAAGTAAAAATTGAAATTTCACTCCTAATGTATCTTATGGTGTTTGTGATGTGCAATAAGTCACTTTTTGCAAACATTTCCTTGTAGGTACTAGGTTATTAGGGGAATACTGTAGACTTAATCGATAGTCAAATATTTTAAGAGCGGTTCTCAATACAGGGCTTTGAGATTGCGCGGCATCGCGTAGAGAAAAATCTGATGTGTTCCATTCACATGACTTTCTCTATATCATTGCAACAAATTATTCTATTTACTTCATCTAATGGAGCAAAAATTAGCAGAAATAGTCTTATTACTTGCTTCCTTGTTAGTAGAAGCGAAATAAGGGAGTACCATAGGTTAAAGTGATAGTCTAAAGTTGATTGCTATGTCACTGAAGTTCCTTTATTTGTATGGACAGGTGTTAAGAAACTACTGTATGAGAAAAGTATAAGTTTCTTATAGCTGAAACCAAAAACAAGGAATATCTCAAAAACAATCAACTCCACGAAAAAAATGTATGTAACATAAATTGTGTGTTTTAATGTGCTCTACATTTGTTGTCTGATAAGTTTTTGTCCATCTCTTACGGTTTAGCAGTTATGCAAAATTCCGTAAAATTGACCCAGAATAAAGTAGTCTTCAGAGGCTATTCACAGAAAATTCAAAATATGTATTTTATTTGTCAGGTAAATAGATTTAATATAAGATATTTTAATCAAAATCGTTTGAGACATTTTTTTAGAAAATCAAAATTTTCGAAAAAAGTTCCATGTAAAGGGTAGTTTGGGTGGGGCGATTTTTCTCAAAACCTTCGTGTCGCATCCCTGGAAGATACTAATCTTAAATGCAAAGTTTGGTATTTTACCGACTTTTCGTTTTTGAGTTGTTCACACACACACACACACACACACACACACACACACACACACACACGCACACACACACACGGACCTTTTTTCTGAAAATACTTTTTTTGGATACAGGGGAGCTTAAAACATATTTCCGGTGAAATTTCGGTATCAAATTTTTTGGTGGAGTGCAATACCTTCTCTATACACCATGTACATAGCACGTATAGAGAAAGTAAAAATACGAATAGGTAATTTTCTGTCGAAGATAATCATTTGAAAATTGAGACCAATAGCAAAGAATATCTGGGAAATTCTCGTTGGTAACGCTACATTAATTTAAATTGTATGCTTTCAACGATATCATTTTTATGTAAGTAGGATTTAAAATTATTTCTTATGGATCAATTACGCAAAAGTAATTCAAAATGGAAAACTTCAGAGGCTATTCCTAAAAAAATTCAAGATGTACATTTAATTTGTCATGAACTCGTGAAGATTACTTAAATGTACGTTTTAATCAACACCGTTAGTGCCGATTTTGAGAAAATCAAAATTTTCGTAGTTGGGGTAGGTGACTTCTCCCGGTCCCTTACTGGGTAGAGCTTAAAGCATGCCAAGTTTGGTATTTAATAGAGTTTTCATTTTTTAGTTATGCCGTTGAGACACGCCACCTACTCGTATATGCACGGATTTTTTTTTTCTTTTTGCGTAAAAGTTTTTTTTTGGGGGGGGGGATCTTTTAAAATGTCAATTTTGGTGAAAACTGGATATCGAAGTTTAGAGGGGAATAAAATACTTCCTCTACTTGAACTAGCTTTTGTTTGTTTCAGGGTTCTGAAATCGCGTATTTCTCGTGAAATCTCGATGTAAAATTTTTGGGTGAGTGCCTAACCTCCTGTAATGTACATTGTAGAAAAAGTAAAATTTGGGAATTGTTTTAATAGCGAATTAGAGAGTAAATAAATATTTATGATACACTAAAGAGAAACCCTTCCATTTTATTAACACGTAATTTATGGAGTTGCATAACGGTGAATTACGTATTTAACGTTTGTGGTTACTGAGCCTTACAAGCAAAGTTGTAAGGCACTGAGGCAGATTGAGTTTTATGGAAATTCTGTCGTGCTTCATTTTAGAAGCTGCTGTTTCCGAAAGTTCTCGTTTCTTTTGTTATTTCAAGAACTCGATCGAGAAACAATACCTAGCAGCAAGACCTTAAGAGGGTGCTTATCCTAAGGGGAGACAAGGACAGTTTTTCTCTTTTTCTGTACAGGAATAGGCACAAGGTGCAGTGGCGTGCTTAGCAGCAGTGTAACGCGACACGCAATCTGCTATTCCCTTGGTCCTCGCACAACAGGGTTTCGTAATTTCTAGGTCATTAACCTGATTAATCGACCCAACATATTTAGGCATCGCAAAAGGCCGTGGAAAATAAACCAACATATTTGTATTGTGTACAGAGTTAAAAAAATTATTCTGATTGTTACATTGAAGACCTATTTTTTGTTTTTTCTATCGATCCTATGTAGGCGTATGATAGAGAAGGTATTATATTCCACCCAAAAATTCGATACCGATATTTCACCGAAAATACGTTATGAGATTCCTGAATTAAAGCAAAACATTTTTTGTGTGTTCCATTCACACTACTTTCTAATCTTTGTAACAAATTACTGTTGGTAAGCTTATTGTTTAAAATTCTATCCACTTCATACTAATCGAGATAAACAGCAGAAACAGTCTTATTACTTCGTTCCTTGTAAGTAGAAGGGAAATAAGGGAATACACTAGACTCATATATTTTAGACTGTGGTTATTATGGGATTGAAATAGTTTCTTTTCGTGGCGAAAAGTAGACAACCTCCCGCATGAGAAATTTTCAAATATTTTAAAACTGAAATAATGAGGAATACCTCGAAAACGGCCAACTCTAGAAAAAATCTGTTTTTTTTTTTTTTTTTTTTTTAAGGAACTCTAAATTTTTGGGTATTAAGCTTTCGTCTATCTCTAATTACCAGTTATGCAAAATTCAGCAAAATCCATCCAAAATGAACAGGCCTTCAGAAGTAATTACCATAATATTCAAGATATACATTTTATTTGTGATGTAAAGTGTTTTAATATCCGTACTCGATATCGTTAGCCATTTTTCAGAAAATCATGTTTTTTTCTAAATAAAGAGTAGTGGGGTCGGGGGGATTTTCTGGAAAATCTTCGTGTCGCATCCTTGGAAGATATTGAACTTAAATGCCAAGCTGGCACTTAACGGACCTTTTGTTTTTTAGTTAAGCTACACACACACACACACACACACACACACACACACACACACACACACACACACACACACACACACACACACACACACACACACATTTGTCTAAAATGCCCTTTTTGGGATTCAGTGTGTCTCGAAGCGTATATTTCTGATATCTCTATCGAATTTGTGGATGCAATAAAATACCTTTTCTATAGCACGAGTAGAGAAAGTGTGTGTGTGTGTGTGTGTGTGTGTGTGTGTGTGTGTGTGTGTGTGTGTGTGTGTGTGTCCGCGTGTCTGAACACAATAACTGAAAAACGAAAAGTCTGTAAAATACCAAACTTAGTATTTAAGTTCTAAGGATGTGGCACGAAGATTTTGGGGGAAAATCTCTCCACCCCAAACTACCCTTTATATGAAAAAAAAATTCCCAAACTTTTTATTTGCTCACAAATAGGTAACAACTTTGATTAAAATATCATATACTAAAGATATTTACGTGATAAATAAAATGCATATTCATAATTTTCTGGGAATAGAATCTGAAGTGCTATTCATTCTGGATGAATTTTGCAAAACTGGTAAAACACACATTAATGTCGTATTCATTTTTTCATGCAATTGACAATTTCCGGAATACTTCTGGTTATTGGTTTCACTTTTAAAATACTTCGTCGCTAAAAAAAATAACTTTCTGTACGTATTACGCGAACTTATTGAAAGTTTTCTCATACAGGAATTTCTTAACTCCTGGCCATGCAAAGAAATAGATTTGTTATATAACAACTAGCTTTTAAAAGGTCCTATCACGTTGGCCTGGTGCATTCCTTTATTTCATAAAGTAGATAGGAAAACAAATATGCCGCGTTCCATTCACATGACTTTCTCTACATCGCTGTAACAAGTTATTGTTAAACAGGTTATTCTTCTACTTTATGATAATCAAAATAAACATTAGCGGAAATTGTCTTATTACTTGCTTCCTTGTAAGTAGAAAGGAAATAAGCGAATACAAAAGGCTAAAACGACATTCAAATCTTTTAAAAGCTGGTTGCCGTGAGGTTGAAATCCGTTTCTATGCATGACCAGGAGTTTACAAATTTCGTGTGAGAAAAGTTTAATTATTTTAAATCTGAAACAAATGAGGAATATCTAAACAATGGTCAACTCCATGAAAAAAAGTTTGACATTAACTATGTGCTTTAACAAAATCTACAGGTTTTGTCTATCTCTTAAGGTTTACCAGTTATGCAAAATTCAGCAAAATGCATTCTGAATGAAGAGATTTATAGAGGCTATTCCCAGAAAATTCAAGATTTACATTTTATTTGTCATGTAAATATCTTTAATATACGGTGTTTTAATCATAGTCGTTACAGCTATTTTTGAGAAAATCATAAATTTTGAAATTTGTTCAATGTAAAGGGTGGTTTGGGGTGGGAGACTTTTTTCAAAATCTTTGCGTCACATCCCTGGAAGATACTAAACTTGATTACCAAGTTTGGTATTTTACCGATTTTTCGTTATGTTTAGACACACTGGGACATACACACACGGACTTTTTTATTTATAAAAATGCCTTATTTGGACATAGGTGACCTTAAAACGTGTAGTTGTGGTGACATCTCTATCGAATTTTGGAAGGAATGCAATACCTCTTCGATACACTATGTTTCAGAGATGTAGAGGAAGTCATGTCAATGGATACACTTTTTAAATGTTGTGAATTGTCCGTAATTTGTACTTTTACCTAAAGCGCAAATGTCTAAAGTTTTGTCCACATTGATGAAATAGTGACAGTGACTGCACATAAGGGGTTGCTGGCAAACGGCCAATTCTGGCAGAACTCTCATTGCCTTCACTGAGGGTCACGGGTGCGGCATTCCCTGGTCACCCTCCTGAATTGGCTGGCATATAGGCGAGGGTGGGCGAGAGAGAGGTCCCGTTATCTCAACCTTAGGACAAAAACACTTTGTACAGTATTTTTCAGAACATGACTGCCCCAAAGAGGCCTAATGTTGACGTTAGAGCTTGCGGTTTTTCTGTTTAGCGGTTAGGATGTATACGGCTGGAAACCAACCCTCGCTGTTGCCACGTCTAAAGCTTACTGATCTCTTAACTGAGGCGCGATTCTCAACTTTCAAGCAGTGTGTCTCCAGGAAACAGATTTTACTATGTTGCCACTTGCACCTAGTACAGAGTTGTCTTTTGTTTGCTATTAGCTATTCCCAGTGATAGGAGGGAGCGGTCTCGTTTGAGGGGAAAAAACTGTAAGACAAGTTGAGTGCGACAGGACAGTCGCGTCATGACTTAAACCAGCAACACGCGTAATGCAGCACATTAGACGTAATTTAAATTGAAGTGAATTATAAAAATAAGTAATATTAATGTAGTGTAATCCAAAGAACCGACATATTACGCTAAGTATTCAGAGAAGCTAGTCCAAATGCGGTTGGTACAGGGTTGTAAAGTATGGGTGAGGGTAACTTTATGAAGTTGGATTGTATTCTATAATTTTCTCAATGGATATGGAAATGGCGTGTTACTTATGGACGCTCTTTAACTACTGGGCTCTCAGCGTCCCATTCTATATGCCGTAAACCTACGACACGAAGGAAGCCATGCTAACGATTTTTACACTCGAAAAAATCCATCGACGGGTTTGAACCCGCGACCTAGGGTACGCGAAGTTAGCATGATAACCATTACACTACGGAGGGCAACAATAATTTTCTTAACTCCTATAGCCAAAATACACAAATTTGTTCCCTGGTTTATCAATTAGTATAGGTTGTCTATAAGGGATTGAAAATAATGCAAGGGTAACTTTAAAGACGAGTTAATTATCCGAGCTAAAATGAACCTGAACTACATCGGATAACTAAAAATGTCAGATGAACGGAGTAAAACAAGGTAGGTACTGTATAGGGTACCGTATTACTAAAACAAGTACATGTTTAGGATACTGTATTTACTGTATTAAATTATAAATTCAATTTACATGCTGTATACAGTACAGTACAACAAAAATATTATTTAAATGCCTTACGAGAAAAAGTTGTCAACGTCGTCTGCTTACTTGCCGAAAAGAACATTTCCTTGTCGAGAGATTTAGTCATCGTCGAAACATCAATAGCTCATTAATAACAATACAGTGAAGGTTCTCTCGCTTGTAATTTGTGCCGAGCTTGTTTAATATTCAAAGACTTCACTTACACTTTAATGATTCGCCACATGGTCGTGGCTTCCTGAGTTCTTTTTCACGACTGAATCATCCGACTTGAAGGCATCTCCTGCCTTCGATCTTCTACGCTGCCCTCTAATGGTAGGATTACGAACTTGAAGATCAGTTGGTTGTCAATTTTTTGGTCGAAGTTCATTAATTCTTGTTTTGAATTTGTGTATAAATATATTTTCCCACGTTTTCAATTCTGATGCCGTCCTAGCATTTTTCTAAAGAAACGTCCCAGTTAATTTCATGATTTGAATCCCAAAAAATCTGATGTGTTCCATTCATATGACTTTCTCTACATCTCTGCAACAAAATAGTTAAAAATCTTATGCTTCTATTTACTTCATGCTAATCGAGAAAAAATAGCAGAAATAGTGTTATTAGTTACTTCCGTGTAAGTAGAAGCGAAATAAGGGAGTTCCATAGATTAGTGACAGTCAAAAGCTGGTTGCTATGTGACTGAAGTTCCTTTGTTTGTATGTATTGACAAGAGTTAAACGTGCTTATATGAGAAAAGTATAAGTTTTTAAAGCTGAAAGCAAAAACAAGGAATAACTCAAAATCGATATGCTTCACGAAAAAAATGTATACAACATAAAATGTGTGTTTTAATGTGGTCTACATTTTTTTGTTTGAAACGTTTTCGTCCATCTCTTACGGTTTAGCAGTTGTGCACAATTCCGTAAAATTATCCAGAATAAAGAGTCTTCAGAGGCTATTCCCAAAAAAATTCAAGATATACATATTATTTATCAGGTAATATACGATATTTTAATCAAAACCTTTAGCCATTTTTGAGAAAATTTAAATTTTCGAAAAAATTTCCATGTAAAGGGTAGTTAGGGGTGGGGGATTTTCTTGCAAATCTTCGTGAAGCATCCTTGCAAGATATCAAACTTAAATACCAGTTTGGTATTTAACAGTATTTTGGTTTTTGAGCTATGCTGTCCACACACACGGACCTTTTCCAGAAATAGGTTTTTTTTTTGGATTCAGGGAGCCCAAAACATGTATTTCCGGAGAAATCTTGGTATCGACTTTTTGGGTACATTACAATACCTTCTCTATACACCATGTACATAGTACGTGTATAGAAAGTAGAATGTGGTTACACCGCCGATTTGTCTAAATATTTTTTTTTTAAGTATAAGTGAAGTCTTTGAGTATTAATCAAGCTCTGCTCAAGTTACAAATCAATAGCTGAGTTGCACTTACCTCCGGCTGTTGCTCCACGTAAGTTAATACAATTTCCAGTGCATTTAACTTGTCGATGTGAGTCATATTTTTCTCGTTCTGTTCTGCAATGCTTCGTTCATGCTCAGTGACGTTAGTTACCATTCACGAAATCTACAATATCAGGATCATAATATGAAGTCATTTTTTGAAGTGTTTCCTGCTTGTCCAGTCTTTTTAACGCGTTCTACTTTTCCTCCATTGATACATCCCCTTTTAATCTCCATACTTGAGGGAATAAGAAAATGTCGTTCGCACTACAGGACGGAAACTAGCATTTTGTTGAAGCAAGTCTTGCGCCCAGCTGCCATCTTGGGGCACTACATACTACCATAGACGCGAAACATTTGTCATTGTTTTTCCAAGTTTTTGAAGTAAAGAACAAAGGGCAATGGAAGGGGAGAGATCTCTAGTTGAAATAATATTTAATACTATAACATTTTTGGCCTGTCAGAAGTTACTATTAATAAATTGGTATTATTGCAGTAAACATCGCAAGGTCATAACTAATTTTTTTACTAATTTCTTGGTCCAAAACTACCGTTAATGTAACAAAAGACTGTACCATACATTACAGCATTGATTTAAAGCTTTAGTAGGATGTGTGATATTAAGAATGTTGGTCGAGGAATATTGCGATAATTACCATTACATTCAGAGTCCGAGGAACACGACCCCAGTTCTAACGGTTCTGGTATCATAAACACATAATTTGATAGTAATTATTTCTCGCGATAGCTGCTAAATGGGCGAATTAGCAAGAGGTCTCTTATAAACCGGAGTAGGTTGCCAATTTTGTTGTGAATTGCCTTTAACCAAGCTTCTCTAAGGTCTTTCCGAGTTGGAAATCCAAAATCTAACAAACAATACAGAATCGTTCTGTTGAAAATGTATAACATATTTCTGTAAGTATACCATCGAAAAATCACTTAAATAAGTACACTAACCTATGTAATAAAAACATTGCCCTTTCCTTGTTTTTGCTTCTGCTATTCGAGAAGAGCTAACCAAACACCACAGGTATTGACCATTATACTGGTTTAAAACTTAGTGTAAATTTACTGCTTAATTGAACAGAATTTATTTAACCTACATAAGGCGTGTTGATCTCAAAACTATAGTGACTTAACTGTGGCGGTTGCGCGAAACTCCTGCTTCACCAACCACAATGCATAGTCTCTATATCTGTGGTCCGCACCCAAGCAATACAATACACTGACTACACGGCTGCACCTCTCTTGAAAGAGGACTTTGCTGTTGTCCCAGAATTTAGTACATAGTAAAACAAAAGTGTTCCATTCACATGCCTTTCTCTACATCTCTGTAACAAATTGTAAAGGACTTATTTTTGTATATATTTCATGCCAATTGAGATTAGAAGAAAGTCTTAATACTTGCTTCCATGAGAATACATAGAAAGGAAATAAGGGATAAGGCTAAAGCGATAGTGATATCTTTTAAAAGCTGGTTGCTATAGAAGTCCCATTCTTTGAATGGCCAGGAGTTGACAAATTCCCGCATGAGAAAAGTTGGGAGTATTTTAAGCCTGAAACCAATAACAAAGAATATCTTGAAAACGGCCAGCTCCAAGAACAAAATTGTGTGTTTTAATGACATGCACGTTTTTATGCAGTAAGTTTTCTCTCTCTTATGGTTTATCAGTTATGGAAAATTCAACAAAATTCATCCAGAATAAAGAGGTTATTCCCAGAAAATTATAAATAAATATTTTATTTGTCATGTAAATATCTTTAATATATGGTAATTTAATCAAAAGTGTTGAGAAAAATAAAATTTTCGAATTTTACCATGTAAAGGGTTGTTGGGGTGGGAAATTTATTTAAAATCTTCATAATAACCCAGTACGGGAAGCCATACAGGACAAAAGATTTTGATTCACAATAACACGCTACCGAGAACGGGAATGCGTTTATTCTTTTTCTGGTCAATTTTGCGCGTTTCAACTTCACTTATTTTTAACTGACCATTGAAATTGTTTATCTACCTCCAATTTAGCCAACATAATGCGGTTTAGCCAACGTTATGATTTGAAAGAATTGCGACTAAAGTGAACTCTAGTGGCTGTTTCATGTCACGGCATCGGAGAGTCTAATAATGCACAAATATGCATCTAATATCCCGTGCCCGGTATCGAGAACGAGAAACAAAACTTGGCAAGAATAACTATTCCCTTCCTGGGGCCCGGGAAGGATTCGCGTCAATTGTAAATGCTTCAATTGGAATACATGTATTTCAATCTTCCCGTTCTCGTTCTGGTTACAGTTACCGGGTGTTTTGAACCACCCTTAAGCATATTGTTTAATCTGGATATGCAAAAGAATGTTGATTTATAAGTTTAGAGGATTGAAAATAGGGATTGATGTAAACGTAACTTATTTTTGTCATTTTATAGAATAATCAGAATATAGCCAATTTTATCAATACCATACTAGAACATTACTTGACAGATATTCCAGTGAAATACGAGGGAAATGTGATGTGAACAATCAAAATAATTTCATTAGCTTATTATGCAAAGAGAGTAATGGACACGTTTAAAGATGCGAGTATGTTTATGAAACGAGTGGAGCGAGTTTCAACAATTTATACTCAATCATGTATCAAAGTTTAATGTTTATAAATTAGTTTTAATATTCTAACCTTACTTAAGTCAAGAAGTGCAGTGACCACCTAACGCGTGAAACAACTGACAAGAGTTGATATGTAAGAAGGCGTGAAAGAGTAACTTCATTTCATCTCGACCTTGACACAATACTTAATATATTCAGTGTAGGGATAACAGCATAATTTTTTTTTAAGAGTTCTTATTGAAAGGAAAGATTGTGACCTCGATGTTGGATTAAGATTAGTTATGGGTGTAGATGTTCATAAACTAGATCGATATGTAATAGACGGTCAA
This sequence comes from Hymenopus coronatus, assembly GCA_030762935.1. Classification (NCBI taxonomy): domain Eukaryota; kingdom Metazoa; phylum Arthropoda; class Insecta; order Mantodea; family Hymenopodidae; genus Hymenopus; species Hymenopus coronatus. Next base: position 19,238,876 of record CM060897.1, on the reverse strand, counting down.
TATTTAGAAATTCTTTGAACAATTTTACCTGCAGTAGTTTTAATTTTTATTGCACTTACTATAAGTTAGAAAGGTGATTTTTAAAACCAGTGGACAAACTGAATTTATTATTTATAATTAACTCCATTAAATTTATGTGGCTTTATTTCAATACAGGTTGTTTATTTTACAATAATTGAAATTAATATTAATCACGCTAGAATTTTTCGTACATATTTCTTGCTTTTTGTGACAAATTATTTATTACTCATATCGTGTGCCTTTGCAGGAAAATTCGGCTGTGTAAGTTGCATCCCATTATCAATTGTGTCCGGCATTTTTAATTTCTCTAAAATTGCGCTAGTTCTATTGAACACATCAGAATAATCGATAATTGCGCTTTCAACAGGTTGTGCATGGTAGCGTAAGGAGATGTGCGCAAACGTGAAAGTATTGGTTGTGACATGTGCATCTTCTGATTGGTGAGACCTGCACTTCAATGAGGTCAATAAAAGTGCAGCTACAAGATGTATAATTACTACATTTAGGCACGGTCGGGCATAAACTATTTCAAGCCTTCCCATTTACCTCTTTAGAGTAGAAATCATTAAAAGAATACAGTGCCTCTGATATCCATATTCATTGAAATGGGATTTAAATTTGGTAACATAAATATAACAATTCAGACCATTCCCAGAAAATTCAAGGTGTACACTTTATTTTCATATAAATATCTTTATTATGAGGAATTTAAATCAAAATCGCTAGACATTTTTGAGAAAAGCAAAAGTTGCGAATTGTTTTGTATTTAAAGGGTAGTTTGGGATGGGGGATTTTCCTAAAACTCTTCGTGTCGTATCCTTGGAAGATACTAAAGTTTGATATTTTGCTTTTCGTTTTTGAGTTGCGTTCACGCACACACGCGGTCCTGTTTCCAAAAATGTTTTTAATATAGGGGACCCTAAAACGTGTACTTCCGGTACTTGCTATGCACATTCTACATATGTGCTAGAGAAAGTAAAAAGGTACTACATTTAATTCCCAGTTTTCAAAATTTTGGAAACCAGATACAGCCTTATTTCATCTGAAATAATAAAGCCTTTCAATGGCTAAATAATTCTCAAACTCATTAGTTCTCTCTCTCTCCCTCTCTCTCTCTCTCCCTCTTTCTCTCCCTCTTTCTCTCTCTCTCTTGAGCGCGCGCGCTCGCGCGCACACACACACACACACACACACACACACACTCTTCACAATTTTTCATTCTTTACAATGTTAATAAATATTTCTTAGGTACAATGGAAATAGCCGAATACAGAACATTAATTAAGCTTGGTCACTATGTGAGAGCTTTGAAATTCCGTTTTCTTTGCATTTGAGAGAGAGGGGGAGGCGGTTGCTAATTTGAGAGAAATTCTTGAAAAATAAATCAAAAGGAATATCTCGGTAAAATCCGAGTGAACCTGAAACGAGAAAGTACTGTGCACGTTATTTACAATACTATTTTCAGTGTGTTCATAATTAATAGTGCTAGACACTACAAAAGTTAATGTTAATAGAAGAATTATGTTTAGAAAAAAAAAAAAAAAAAAATAATCGGATCACGAAACTCGCCATTTAGCATTGCTAAATTTTGCAGATATTGAAACTTGGTATTTTTCCATTCTTGAGCATAAATAAATGTATACATTTTAAACATCCAACAAAAAAAAATAATTTTAAATGTACACAAAAAATATCCCCTTAGTGATAGACAGGGACAAACCACCATTGTCGCATAGTTATAAGGTAGATACCATAAATATCAGCTTCGGCCAACTCAATTATTCAAGATGCCTGTTTACTTTCTCTACACGTAGTAGAATAGGTAGAGAAGGTATCGTATTCCACCAAAAAATCGATGTCGAAATTTCACCGGAAATGTTCTGAGGTTCCCCGAGTCCAAAAGAAAGAAAGAAGAATTTTTTTTTTTTTTAGAAAAAAAGTCTGTGGGCAGCATAGCTCAAAAAAAGAAAACTCTGTTAAATACCAAACTTTGTATTTAAGGTTAGTATCTTCCAAGTATTTTCCAAGAAAATACTGCAAATCCAATGGAAGAATTTTCGAAATTTTCGATTTTCTCAAAAATTCCTCTTGAGGACTTTGATTAAAAGTATTTTAAGGATATTTACATGATAAAATGTATATCTTGAATTATCTGGTAATAGCATCTGAAGCCCTCTTCATTGTGATCTCGTTAAAGCACACAATTTATACCCTATAGGTACACTTTAAATAGAATTAAAAATTCATGGTTATTGGTTTCAATTTTGAGTCTTTAATTTCCTAAACGGGAAGACATCTCTAATTTCATCTCTATTGGAGATGCAAAGAGAATCTATTGGAATTGCTTCACATAGCGACTAGGTTTTAAAATATTTGATTCGTTTTAGCATAGTGTATTCCCCTTTTCCCTTTATGCTTAAAGATCAGTAATAAGACCATTTCTGCTAATGTTTGTCAATTAGCATGAAGCAGATAGAAGAATAAGCTTTTGTAAAAAAAAAAATAATGTAGTGCTGAATAGGTAGAGCGACTCATGTTAATAGAACACATCAGATTTTGTTTCTTTGTTTGATTTTTTAATAGGTATGTGCATTTTGATTAAATTAAAGCATAAACGTATGTCACTTTTGCTTAGTATCATGAAAATGTTGTGAAACATGCCACCAAGAACGAAATTGTGATGAAATGAAATGGTTTCATTTATGGACGCTCTTTAACTGCTGTGGTTTTCAGCGTCCCATTCTAAACTGGGCGTGAAAGACAGCTTAATTTTGCTCAGAGGCCTTTTTATCAGGTCTGAGGTTCTTTGACGTGCCCTAAATCTACAACAGAGTACCAACTTCCGTTGCGAAGGAAGTCGTGCTCAAATTTTTACGACCGAAAAAAATCACTTGCCCTCCCCCTTGTTAGCAACTACAGCTACACTAGCGAGGACGACAAAAATTGTGGTACTCGTAACATATGCAAATATTGGTAGCCCTGGTTAGAATAAGCTTAAATAAGAATGGGTTATAAAAGAGTGAATAGAAAAGTAATGTGATTTGGGGAATGGGAAACTAAAACAATGTGCGGCTTCCGATTATTACCCAAGTCTGCAATCGTATTTCCGATTGTTGTGAAAGTGCCCGTAGTACATTGTTTTCAATTGTCTTGCCAGCAGACGTTGTGTGTCGAGACTCGGGTGGAAAGGGTATCATTGACCTTTCCGTCTGCGAGACCGCGACTAGTCGATTATTGTGAATTACAATATTGTTATTACTTCCAGTTCAGATGTGATGTCGTCTGCGGAGTCTAAATTCGTATTCTGTTCATGCTCTGTGATATCTAAAATCTCTCTTGTGGAACATTTTTTTCCCACGTAGAACTTTTTAAATTCGGTAGGTAAGTACCTTCTATTTTTCAGTTATTTGAATAAAATGTGTGGAGTGTATAATATTATTATTTATTATTATTATTATTATTATTATTATTATTATTATTATAGAACTTGCAACTAACAGATGAAAGTTTGCAGTATTAGTTTGAGCTAATTTTGTCAAGTACAAAAGCGATGCATAAATAAGTCAATAGACTTGCTATACGTAAAGTCCATATTCTTTCCACGACATTGCCAGAAACGACTGAATAATATATCATATATAAATGTATATAGGGAAAAATTAAAACTTATAACGAACATCTCGGATATGACAAGTACACAAAAAATTGTTTGAAATAAATTGAGTTTTAAAGGGATCTAAATTTGTATACAGTACATTTATCATTATTAGTATACGATGGTTCCACCACTTGACATAATTGGACTATTTCTTTAGCCTAGTGTATTCCCTTATTTCCCTTCTACTTATAAGGTAGCAAAATAAGACAATTTCTACTAATGTTTATCTCGATTGGCATGACATGAATAATCTTTGGTAAGAATAGTTTGTTTGGAGAACAGCAAGAGAGTCATGTGAATGAAACACATCCGAGTTTTTAATTATACTGTTTATTTGCGCTGCGCGGGCCCTTTCTAAAATATTTTTATGTGGTTTGGAGTTTTGGTAGAAATTCATTTATATATACAAAGATTGTTAAAACATTCATTTTTCTATGTTAATCGAGATAAACACTAAGAAGCGGTCTTATTGCTTAGTTTCTTATAAGTAGGAGGAAAATAAGGGAATACACTAGGTTAAACGACTGTCAAATGTTTTAAAATGTGGTTGCTATGGGATTGAAATTAGTGTTTTTGCGTGGCCAAAAGTTGTCGTTCCCGTACCTATGAGAATAATTTAATTTAAAACTGAAACCAATAACAGGAACATCTCGAGAACAGTTAACTCCACAAAAAAAAAAAAATGTATGACATAAATTGTGTGTTTTAAAGAGATCTACACTTTTTGTCTAAGTTTTTGTCTATCTCTTATGGTTTGCCAACTATGCAAAATTCATAAAAATTCATCAAGGGTAAAGAGATCTTCATGGGCTATTCCCATAAATTCCAAGATGTACATTTTATTTTTCATGTAAATATCTTAAATATAGGAAATTTTAATCAAAATCGTTATATAGCAATTTTTGAGAATCGGAATTTTCGAAAATTTTTCCATGTAAAAAGTAGTTGGGGTGGGAGAGGGCGCGCTCGTGCGCGCACAAACTTTTGGAAAAAAAAATATATTTTTTTTTATTCAGGGGTCTCAAAATATATTTTCGGTGAAATGGTACCTAATTTTTAGTGAAATACATTTTCTCTATACATTATGCAGATAATACGTGTAGAGAAAGTAAAAATAGAATAGTGAACATTACAGCCTCAGTGAAGAGTGGTATCTATGATTATAAAAATATACTGTGAAGTATCTTTTCTATTTCTTGGCCAGAATACTTAAGGTTAGGAAACTATATAAGTAAATATCACTGAGAAATAATATGCAAATAGGTAAATCAGGTGATTCGTCTTGAAGATTCTCTTAAAATGGTAAAAATAAGTTACTGCATTGGCATCTCACTAAACACGGGAAACCTTGAAATGCAAGTTATGTAGGCATTTCCACTTATATGCCCCCCCCCCACCCTTTCGAAGTGCTAGTCACAAATGCCCAAATAATGTATTTGTTAATGACAGGGTGATTAAGGGACGAAAGATAGGGCTGAAGTGACCACGTGTGCATACACGAATGGCAAATTGGTCGGTGTAATGAGTGAATCGTATTCGGCTACTGCAGAACCAAAATACACTTCTTCGTCAGCTTCGTTAGATTCCTAGAATATTCTGATGACGAGAGAGTAACCAATTTCTCTGACGCGTTCCATTCATATGAGTTTCTCTCTATTTTATGCAACAGATTATTCTTACAAAAGCTTATTCTTCTATTGCGTTAATCATAAACGTTAACAAAAGTAATTTTATTTCGTTGTAGACACAGTGTAAAGGAATACACTAGGCTAAAGTAAGTATTGGGCAATTTATATCAGTAGGAATATCTGATGTTGAGTATCGACGAGATGTATATTTTTTTAGTAATACGATTTTTATCTCTTGTGGTTTTCCAGCTATGCGAGTCATTCGGAATGAAGACTTCAAGGGCTATTCCCAGAAAATTCAAGATATACATTTTATTTGTCATGTAAATAATTTTAATATGACATTTTAATCAAAATCATTTGTCACTTTTGAGAACATCTCAAATTTGGAAGGATATTCCACGCAACAGGCAGTTTGTGAAGACTTCCTGAAAATCCTGACGCATCCTTGGGGGATATTAAGCTTAAATACCCAGTGTGGTAGTTTACCGACTCTTCGTTGTTCACACAATGAATTTTTCTCCAATTTTATTTACATTCAAACGGGAAGTCTTTTCGATTCATCTCTCTGGTTTAAGTGCAGGCCATGCAAAGTGAACCGATCTTCAATTGTTTCACATAGCGGCCAGCTTTTATAATATTTGACTATCGCTTTAGTATTTGTTTCCCTTCTACCCACAATGAAGCAAACAATAAGACCAGTTCTGCTAATGTGTATCTCGATTAACATGATTTAGACAAAAGAATAATATTTTGTAATAATAGCTAGAGAAAGATATGTGAATGGAACACAACAGATTTTTACTTTCTCGACATAGTACATTCGATATCGAGATTTCACTGGAAATGCACATTCTAGGGTCATCTTATAAAAAAGTAATTTTTACTTTCTCTAGCCCACATATACAATGTACGTAATGGACTGAGAAAATATTGTATTCCACCCAAAAAGAAATCTATATTGAGATTTCACCTGCAATGTAAGAAACGTAATTCTTAATGTTATTTTCCGTGTTTGTGTCAACAAAAAAATCTGATGTTGCAGTCACATGACTTTCTGTAGCTGTTCCACAAACACTTTCATTCAAAGATTATTCTTTTGTCTACTTCATACTAATCGAGATAACATTAGCAGAAATTGTCTATTTGCTTCCTTGTAAGTAGAGGGGAAATAGGGGACTTCTCTAGGCTAAAGAGATTGTCATTTCTTTTAAAATCTATTATGTGAAACAATTGAAATCCGGGAATAAAACAAAAGAGAGAAACGAAAGCTGACTCCCCGCTTGAGAAAAGTTTAAGTATAAAATTGAAACCAATAACAAGGAATATCTCGGAAACGGTTAACTCTGAAGGAAAAATGGATATGACGTATTGTTATACATGTTTTTTATAACAAGTTTTTGTCTGTCGTACGGTTTAAGAGTTATACAATCATCAACCAGAGTGAAGAGGTCTTCAAAGGCTATTCCGGAAAATTCAAGAGTGTACTTAATTTGTAATGAAAATATGTTAAACATTTGGCATTAAATCAAAATTGCTAGTCATTTTTGAGAAAATCAATATTTTCAAAAAATGTTCCAGGAGGATTTTCTTCAAAATCTTCATGTAGTATCCTTGGAAAATATTGAATTTAAATGCTCAGTTTAGTATTTAACTGACCTTTTCATTTATGAGCTATGCTAGTTACCCACCCCACACACACATGGACTCTCAAAACATGTATTTTCGGTGAAATTTCTGTATTGAATTTTTGGGTAAAATAACAGTACCTTCTTTATCTACTATGTACATTGTATATACGTGCTAGACAAAGTAATAATACGGACTCTGCATTTATAAAAACTACTTGAGCTCAATATCATATTTGCTTACATGTTTACTTTCTCTAGCATATCGATGCACATAGTAGGTGGAGAACATATTGCATTCCCCCGCCGATTTTTATTAAAATTCATATGTTTAAGATATTTTCGTGATAAATGAAATGCAAATTTATTTTTCTGAGAATGGTCTTTGAGAACCTGTCCACACTTTTTAGATAGCAGTTTTCGAGATATTACGAGTTATTGGTTTCAGGTTTAAGCTATACTTAAACTTTTATCAAACGGGAGAAATCTTTCTTTTCGTCTTTTATTTATTCCTAACTAGTAAAGAGAACCGAATTCCAATTGTTTCACAAAGCGACCGTCTTTTAAAACAGTTGACAATCGCTTTAACCTAGCGCATTTGTTTATTTTCCTTCTACTTACAAGGAGTCAAATAGTAAGAACATTTCTGCTAATGCTTATCTTGATTAACATGATAAAGATAAAAGAATACTCTTTTGTAAGAATAGTTTGTGGAACAGCTAGAGAAAGTTATGGGAATGGAGCACATACAATTTTTACTTTGTGTACATAGTACATGGTACATAGGTAGACAAGATACAGCACTCCATCTATAAAGACGATACCAAGATTTCACCCAAAATACACGTTTTAGGGTCCCCTGTAAGAAAGAAAAATTAGTATGTCCGTGTGTCTGTGAACACGATAACTCGAAACGAAAAGTCGGTAAAATGCCAAACTTGGTATCTTAAGTTTATAATCTTCCAAGGACGCGGCACAAAGATTTTGGAGAAAATCCCCCCACCCCAAACTAATTTTTACATGGAAAATTTTTCGAAAATGTTAAATTTTCTTAAAAAAAATGGCTAACGATTTTGTCTAAAATAGCGTATATTAAAGATATTTAGGTGACAAAAATGTATATCTTGAATGTTCTGGTAATAGCCTTCGAAATGAATGGAAATGGTTTTATTTATGGACGATCTAACTGATGTGATTCTCAGCGTCTCGTTCTATACTGAACGTGAAAGACCGCTAAGTTTCATCCGAGGTCTCTTTTGTCAGGCTTGAGGTTCTTTTACAGCTTTCGAAGACCTTTTTATTCTGGATGAATTTTGTGTAACTGGTAAACCTTAAAAGATAGACAAAAACTTACAACTCAAAAAATGTAGATTTCCTCATCACACAGTTTGTCATATACATATTTTTGGTGGAGCTGACCATTTCCAAGATATTCCTTGTTATTGATTTCAGTTTTAAAATACTTTTAACTTTTCACATACGGGAATTTTTCAACTCCTGGCCATGCATAGAAACAGGTGTAAATCACAGGCAACCACATTTTAAAAAAATTGACTTGATTTAGCCTAATTTATTTCCCTTCTACTTACAAGGAAGCGGGTAATAAGACAATTTGTGCTAACGATCTTGAACAGCATGACTAGATAGAAGATAATCTTAACATTAATTTGTTAGAGATTTAGAAAAAGTCATATGAATGGAACATTTTTTTTTCGATTAAAGACAATTATATTCATTAGATTAGATTTTAAATTGTGTTAATCGTTATTTAAATTTAATAAACTTAAGTAAAAATTTAACCCACAAATTTAATTATTGTATGTATTTTTCCATTTTAAGAAAAAGTTCCGCGCGCGTGGGTTGTGAACACGGTAAGTCAAAAATGAAAGTTCGGTAAAATACCATACTTGGTAGTTATCTTCCAAGGATGCGACACGGAAATTTTGAATAAAATCCCCTATGCCAAATTATTCTTTGCATGGAAAAAATTCGAAAATGTTGATTTTCATAAAAAAATGACTTAAGGGTGTTGATTAAAATACCATATATTAAGATACATGACCATTAGCATGCATATCTTGAATTTTCTGGGAATAGCCGCTGCAGACCCCTTCATTCTGGTTGGCCTTTGCAGTAATAACACTATTTCTAGTAATATTTAGCATGAAATAGAAGGATAAGCATTTTAACAATACTTTTTACAGAGATGTAGAAGAAGTCGTGTAAATGGAAAACGTCAGATTTTTGTATTAGCCAGCCCCGCATGTATTCCCAGAATCTGTGGAGGATGGAGAATGATTCTAGTTAAAGAAAAATCCACTGTCCCAACCGGAATGGAACCAGGATCTTTGGGCTGAGAAGTGAAAACGCTGACTACTCGATTACAGAGGCACTCCTTGACCTTCGGTCTCGAAACTATCATGACGACAAGCATTCGTTAACCCCAATTATTGAAAAACTGTATTATTCCTGGTATTACCGAAGATAATTATTTATATCTGAAAGTTTCACGTACGAAAAGTCTTCTTTATGGATCGCTCCGTGCTTCTCAAAATAAAACTTCCCGTAATGTTTCTGCTTTATTAGATGTCGTTTTTAACCTCTCCCTTTCCTAACTGCGCTTTTGATAAGTCTGTTGTAGCACTTGAAGTAGTAGAGACCTTTCCTTGCAATAACAGTTGACCTCGACAAAGCAAGACATAAGATAGCAGTTTACCATTTCGCCACCAGTAAAATAATCATAACTGCGAACTTCTACTTTTATGCGATTTTGACGCCGTTTGAAATTATAGCTTTTGAGCTAACTCCGGCGTTGCACAGGTAGTGTGTATCGCGGGCCATCTATATGCTGAAAGAACTGCAGCAAATAGAGAGTTGAGATTTAATGTACTGGTGATTGAACAAAATTTGTCAACTTATTTCAAATTTGATTGATAATTAAGACTAGTTTATGTGACGAGTAAGAATTTTACGGGTGTGAAACGTGAAAAGCAACAAAAGAAATCGAAAAATATGGGACGTTTTTTTTCTAAACGGATGCCTCTCAAATACTTGATGGCCTCGGAAAATATCAAATGTAGAATTGTGGAATAAAGCAAATCTGAAGGAAATCAGCAAAGAAATGAAGTTCAGAAATTGAAACGTATACTAAGGAGGGAAGGCGATAATATTAAAAGAATGACCTTTGAAAGGAATCCCCAAGGCTCAAGAAGACGAAGAGGCAGACCTAAGATGATTCGGCGCACCACGAACTGAAGCAGAATGCATGGCTTGTGAAAGTCGGTGAGAAACAGATAGCATGTTTTCATTAAGATCTTTCCCTTCCCCGAAGAGTAAACAGGATTCTTCTTCTACTACTACTACATTAAAATCCACCTTAAAGTGCAAGATTTTTTTACGTCTCTAGCATGTATGTAGGCACATGTACAGCCGTAAACACAAAAAATGAGTCATCCTCTGACTCTGTGTCGGTTGAAGACCTTCGTGTATCTTCATAAAAGCTGAGTTCACAATGCACACGAAAGAACTGTGCAATGGTCTATGACTGACAGAGCAGTGGTTAACGTATGAGTACTGAAAACAGACCACAGAATAATGTTACGTTGGCCGAAAGGTTAAGAAGGCCTTGCTTCCACATACATTCCTAGGTTGAAATCTCGCGCCACTTGACATTTTTTTTGTGTTTTGTAATTTTATGTCTGGATATATATAACAAAATTGCATTAATATCCTTTGGCATTTGAAGTTGTGGGCCTATCTATGCACACAAAAACATAATTCTACTAGCACCCGTGTTAAATGGTAATAATAATAATAATAATAATAATAATAAAAAGTGTAAATAAATTATCTTCTAAACAAAAAATAAACATAATGTTAATATCGGGCGTATAAACTCTCAGCCTGTATAACTGTCCTCAATCTTTGGGGCATGGATAAAATTAAATGCCTGCAGTAATGTGGTCGAGAAGCTACAAGACCCCAGGCTTCTTGAATTGCTATCCAAAAGGCATCTTTTTTCCTTCACCCATCTACAGGTAAATTGGAGCGCAGCTCCCATTTTACCTCAGCCCACACATTCTCAATAGGGTTCAAATCCTGTACAAATTCAAAAATGGCATCAGGATATCTCGTCCTCGCATAGGGAACCAAAATATTATGTACTGCACACCGTTCAATGTATCTAGTGTGCCTCAGCACACCTAGACCGCCCCTTGACATCCAGCCCCAACGCGATGCAGATGCGCGACCATGATAGAATTGTGAAGCCATTTTGCATGGTATCCAGACACAGTTGGACGATAGACAATCAACTTTCCCCAAGGTGTGGAATAAAATGTCACCTCGTCTGAGAACATGAATCCTGTTGGTTCGTTGGGGGGGGGGGGGGGGTTCAAAACATTGGTTTACTTAACAATATTTTTAGTATTTTTTTCATACTATACAGATTTATTTTTTTCTTTGAGAGAGAACTGTTCGTGCCTGATGCTTGTGCACACCATTCTGACACCACACACTTTCGTGTGCAACATATTGCTGTTCGGTAGAATAAAAGAATAAACGCTTAAAGAGGCATAACTGTCATATTAATTGTTACCGGTTGTCGTATATGAAATAAGTATGTCCAAAATAAATAGTCGCTTGTGTTGAGTCAACATCATTAAGAGAAGGTGGAAAAAATATATGCTACATACGAGAAACGAACCTGCGGAGGAGTAACCTACGTTTTGCCACAACGCTACGCTGAACACATTGGAAGATGACAGATTTAAAAATCGCGTACAGTACAAACTATATCATATTTTGTGTTAATATTTTTAGTTAATATTGATAGTTCTTCTAAAAGCTTAAGTTATGTATTTGATTATGATTATTGATCATGTCGATTAGTAATATTAAGATTTGGAACTTGGGACAACTTGTTGCTGCCGCTACACAACCGCATCGCGGATGGTGTACACAAGACGCTGTTTAGTGAAGGAGTTCGAAAAATTTGGCGTTCCAGACAACTATTTTTTTTTTCCATGGGGGTACATAGTAGGTAGATGTAGTATTTAACCCAAAAATTCGGTATCAAGACTTCAGAAATACATGTTTTGAGATGCCAGGAATAAAATAAATATTTTACAAAGAAATTGTGTATGTGCGTCTTTTTGCAACATAGCCCAAAAATGAAAATTCCGTTTAAATACCAAAGTTGGTGTTTAAGTTCAGTATCTGCGACACGAAGATTTTCAGCAAAATCCCCCAACCCAAACCTGTCGTTCACATGGAAAAACTATCAAAAATTAATTTTTTCTCAAAAATGGCTGCTAACCTTTTGATTTTCTTTGAAAGGCTCTAACCATTTTGATTGAAATGCGTATATTAGAGATATTTACACGGTAAATAAAATGTGTATCCAGAATTTCTCGAGAATAGTCTCTGAAGTCCTCTTCATTCTGAAAGTCATGTGAGATAGAGATAGAGAGCGAGAATACTGCACAAAACATTTAGATCTCGTTAAAACCCAATTTGTCGTAGAGATAACAATTTCCGAGATATTCATCGTTATTGGTTTTAATTTTAAAACGGGAAGTCCTCATCCGTTTCACATATTTTGTTTTGCACCTTGTAATGGAAAGAGAACTGAATTTCAATAACAATCGAAAAGCGACAGTTTTTAAAAGACTTGACTATCGCTTTGGACTTATGTCCGTTCTCTTCTACTTGCAAAGAAGCAAGTAATAAGTCCATTTCTGGTAAATCTTATCTGATTAGCAAGATATAGTTAAAAGAATAATCTTTCTAAGAATAACTTGTTTGCCCAGCAGATAGAGGAAGTCGTGTGAATGAACACCTCAGATTTTCTTTTAATTCAGAAAGCCCCAGTATGTGTATTTCTAGTGAATTTTGTATGACAAATGTTTGGGCGAAATTGGAATACTTCACGTACATGTTAGAGAACGTAGTATCTTATTTTTACTTTCTCTGTACGTACTATATACATGGTGTATAGAAAAGGTATTGTTTTACATCCAAAAATTCATGTTTTTGTTCCCCCTGAATCAAAGAAAAAATACTTTTAGAAATTTGTGTGTGTGTGTTGTGTGTGTGTGAACAGCATAGCTCAAAAACGAAAACACCATTAAATGCCGATCATGGTGTTTAAATTTGGTATCTTCCAAGGAAGATTTTTCAAGAAAATCTCCCCACCCAAAAACTACCCTTTACATGGAACATTTTTCGTAAATTTTGATTTTTTCAAAAATGGATCTAACGATTTTGATTAAAATACCTTGTGTTTAAGATATTTTTATGACAAACGAAATGTATATCTTGAATTTTTTGGGAATAGCTTCTGAAGACATTCATTCTGAATGACTTTTATATAACTGGCAAACTGTGAAAGATATACAAAAACTTGCTACACAAAAAAAATGTAGATATCCTCAAAACACACAATTTTTGTAATATATTTTTTATAGAGTTAACTGTTTTCGTGATATTTCGGATTATTGGTTTCAATTTTAGCCACTAAAACTTTTCTAAAACAGGAAGACATCTTTCTTTTCGTTTATTGTTTGTTTATTCTTGGCAAGCAAAGATGTTGGAATTTCAATTGTTTCACATAACGACCGGCTTTTATAGGAAGAGACTACCGCTTTAGCCCGTGCATTTTTTTATTTCCTTTCTAAGACGAATTCCGCTTATTTTTATTTTGATTAGCATAATGTAGATAAGATTTGAATAAAGGTTTGTTTGCCTAACAGAGAAAGTCATGTGAATGGAACACATCAGATTTTTCCACTGATTACGCTTCTCCCCTAAGGACAGTAGCTTGAGAAATTAATAATGAAGATTTGTTAAGTATTTAGTAACTACTATAGAATTAAATCGATAACGTTTACTTCACCTAATGACGCAGTAGTTCGAAACGCGACCGCCCAGAGGACCAAGTTATGTGGTTAGAGCGCCGACTAAATTTGTACGCACAAACTGTGCTGGAGTAGCAAGTTTGCCAAGTTTTCAATACACGCAATGCGTCGCAGGAGGAGGGGCACAAGTTTCGGGGATGGAAGGAATGGGGAATAAGACGAGTTGCTTTTCTTTTGTTTTGTTTCAGAGATGGCACAGCAAAAAAACTTAGCAAGGAGTTAAAAACTCTCGCCGTCCATTTGCAATGTAGACAAACATTGATTTCGCGTCATTTGGCTGTCGTGCATTAGTAATTTGTATTACTGCTGTTATTGTAGTAATGGCGACACTTCTTTCTTTATAGCACGTGTTTACATTTCCTTAGATAATACGAACATTGTCTCCCAGCCATGTTATCCACAGTAAAGTCCGGATTTTTATGCAATGTCAAATTGAGAAAATATGTTTATAAACACCTGGTAAAATATGTACGGAAAAATCTGATGTGGTCCATTCACATGACATTCTCTACATCTCTGCAACAAATTATTGTTAAAAAGCTTATTCTTCCATTTCTTTTGTGCTAATCGAGAAAAAATTAGCAGAAATGGTATTTATACTTGCTTCTTGTAATTAGAAGGGAAATAAGGGAACGCACTATGAAAAAAGTATAGTATTTTAAAGCTGAAGCAATTAACAAGGAATATCTCCTTAACAGTCAACTCCACGAAAAAAAAATGTTCCTAACATATTGTGTATTAACCATCTCTACAAGTTTTGTAAAATAAGTTTTTATCTATCTCTTACGGTTTTCCAGTTATGCAAAATTCCGCAAAATTCATTCAGAAAAAAGTCGTCTTCAAAGGATTTTCCCAGAGAATTCAAGATATACATTTTATTTGTCGTGTATGATATTTTAATCAAAATCGTTAGAGCCATTTTTGAGAAAATCAAAATTTTCGAAAATTTTTCCATGTAAAGGGTAGTTGGGGTGGGGGGTTCTTGAAAATCTTCGTGTCGCATCCGTGGAAGAATATCAAGTTTGGTATTTAACGGTCTTTTCGTTTTTGAGCAATGCTATCCACATACGCGCACACGGACTTTTTCTAGAAATGCTTTTATATATATATATTGAGGGGGTCCCAAAGCGTGTTATTTCCGGTGAAGTCTCGCTATCGAATTTTTGGGGTGCAATATAATACCTTCATGTGCAATATGTACATAGTGCGTGTTGAGAAAGTAAAACTATTTCAATGACGCTATCGATGGTAAGGATGGCGCTGAAATTTCGTCCCGCAGGAGTTCTTGATCATCCAAGTAAATCTACTGCATGGGAATGTCGCTTTTAAGTACACTTAAAAGCATCGGTCTGAGCCAGGTTTGTACCCGCGACTTCAGCCCCCTCCCCCTTTTCGTTTTTTTTTTCCTGCTTCCTACATTTCCGATGTTGACTCATTTGTTTACCGTTTTCACAGACATAGACGAATACACATTTACAAACACCCATGCCCAAGGCGTGGCTCGAACCCACGATCCCCTGCACCATGAAGCACCAAAGCTAGTACGGCCATGGGGACGATCTTGGGATCAGAAAGCCAACACCTGAGCCACTCAAACCGACTTAATATACAGGCTGCAAGGTGAACGAGTGCAAATATTTGGATCACCATTTAAGGACGGTGTGATGATTCAGTATTTGCAGTTGTTTTTTTTTTTCCGCAGTTTTCTGAATTATGCTCACGAGGAAAATTTCACGAAGTTTTAGGATGTATATTGTTCGCTATCTAAGATGTTCGGTTGTTTACGTAACAGGTTACATGGTTGACCCTCCTCTATCTACATTCTGCCTTTTGTTTGTCCGACTATAGGTGATGTGATGTGTGTTATACCTATAACAATTGTTCTAAATTGTTAATATAAAATTATTTTCACATATTCACCACCTATCCTGTATACTGAAATATGTAATATCCCATGTATGCTTATGAATATATAACAAATTATTTAAAATTACATTAGAATTTGGGATCAAACGATTTATTTCACCAGCCGGTCATTTCTTGTACCATTTGCATATATTTTTACTGTTTCAAACTACTCCACGTTATTTTAAATTGGCTTTCGCATATTTCACTTTCTCAGTTTTCATAGTATTTTTTGAGCATTTCAAATATTCGTTCAATACGCAGGGACAATAAATGTTCATTAGTATAATTTTTTACTTTCTCTAGTCCCTTATGTACAATGTACATAGGGATAGAGAAGTATTGTATTCCACCCAAAAATTCGATGTGAGATTTCACCGGAGATCCCCTAAACAAAAAAAAAAAATCATTTTCAGAAACAGGTCTGTGTGTGTGTGTGTGTGTGTGTGTGTGTGTGTGTGTGTGTGTGTGTGTGTGTGTGTGTGTGGACAGCATAGCTCAAAATCCAAAAGATGGTTAAATACCAAAATTGATATTTAAGTTTGGTATCTTCCAAGGGTGCGACACGAAGATTTTCAAGAAAATACCCCCACTCCTAGCTACCCTTTACATAGAAAAACTTTCGAAAAAATTGTTTTGCTTAAAAATAACTTAACGATTTTGATTAAAACACCACATATTAAAGCCATTTCTATCGCAAATAAAATGTATATCTTGAACTTTCTGGAAATAGCTTCTAAAGACCTGTTTATTCTGGACGAATTTTGCTTAATTTGGAATAACTAGTAAACCGTAGAGATAGACTTACAATACAAAAAAAAAATAGACAAAAACTTACAATACAAAAAAATGTAGATCTCGTTAAAATACACAAATATATATATATATATTTTTTTTTTTCTGTGGAACTTACCGTATTTTAGGTATTCCTTATTAGTTTAAATTGTGAAGTGCTTACACTTTTCTCAGACGGAAGTGTCCGTTTTTCTTTTGTTCTACTCCTGGTCAAGCAAAGAAGCAATTTGCAATGCCAGATTTAAAAAAAAAATACTATCACTTTAGTCTAGTGAATTATCTTATTTCCATTGTACTTATAAGGAACTAAGTAATAAAATTTTGCTAATGTTTATATCGATTAGCACGGCGTTAAAAGAAGGCCTATCTTTCGTAAGAAGTTTGTTTGTACAGTAGCTAGAGAAAGTCATGTGAGTGTAACACAGTTTTTAGTTAAGAATGAGTACATACTACATATATAGTTTATTTCCATGCCCAGTAAGATTTCTTCTACACAATTTTTACTTTCTCTAGACCGTACGTACAATGTACATGGTGGCAGAGAAGGTATTGTATTCCACACAAAAAATCGATGAGAGATTTCACCGCAAATTGTTTTGAGGTCCCCTGAGTCCGATTTTTTTTTTAAAAAAAAAGGTCTGTTTGTGTGTGTGTCTGAACAGCATAGCTCAAAAACAAAGACCGTTAGATACCAAACTTAGTATTTAGATTTAGTATTTCCAAGGATGCTACACGAACATTTTCAAGAAAATCCTACCATAAACTATCCTTTACATGGAAAATGTTAATTGTCCAAAAAATAATAATCCGGATAACTCGCCCTAGGCGAGATTCGAGCTCGTGACCTCTTGAATGTGAGGTACACACCTTGCCCCTATATTAATGAGGCAGGCTTTATATTGAATGACTTTTACATAACTAGGAACGTAAGAGATGAGACAAAACCTTAAAACACACAAATACAGATTCGTGCACTATTGTCTAATAAATAACCATGTTTTATCAAAACTTTATAGTTTAATTTGTGGATTAAATTTCAAAACTAGTAACATGCTTATTCGTGGTTATAGTATTGAGGGGATGACGCACAAGTAATTTATTTTGGAATATACAGCATTAACATTTTCCAGGCAAAAAGATTTTATAATTAAACACGAACTACAGTGGAGTCCATAACCAGAAGTGGGGCCAGTGGCATATAGCTTCTAAATTTCATTTGCTATATATTGCAATATGTTATATATTATATATTACAACTATTATTATGAGTACACAAGAATTTGAATACATTTAAAGTGAACAGACATGTACACACATTAAATACCAGAAATATTGACAAATTACATGTTCCATACACTATACTAAAGAAAGTTAAAGATAGTTATTTGGTAACCAGCATTATAGCCTATAATAAGCTTGCTGACCACACGAGAGCTCTGAATGTAATACAGTTTAAGGCCCAGATGTTTAGGTGTACTTAGCGACAGCACGTGTCAGTAGATGGTATGTAAAGGAACTCCTGCAGGACGAAATTGCGGTACACCGGCGGCGATTTATGGTCCTAGCAATTGACACTCAACACAACATAATCAAATGAATCTAGATACCTGAAGCAATAACGTTCCAGAAAAATATTAAGGGATCCATTTTTAGTTTCTCTAGCACGTATTACAATGTACGAAGTAGGTAAATAAGGGATTGTGTTACACCCAAAATTAGATACCGATTTTCATCGGAAATACAAGATTGAGAACCGCCAAAATATTATTTTTAGAAAAGGATCTGTGTGTGTGTGTGTGTGTGTCTCTCTCTCTCTCTGGGGTGGGGGCAGTATAGTTCAAAAATGAAAAGGGGCGTTAAATACCAAACGAGCGAGCATAAGTTCAACTTCAAGGATGCAACACGATTTTCAAGAAAGTCTCCCACCACAAACCAGTCTTTACATGAGACTTTTTCGAAGGTTTTAATTTTCTAAAAATGGTTCTTAATGATTTTGATTAAAATACCATGTGTTTAAGATATTTTTATTAAAGACATGTTATATTGAGGGAATAGCATCTGGAAACCTCTTCATTCTGGATGACTTTTGTGTAACAGATAAACCTTAAGAACTACAGATCTCGTTATTACACACAATTTGTCATATACACTTTTTGTCGAGTAAGCCGTTTCTGAGAATTTCCTTGTTATTGGTTTTCAATCTTAGAATATTTTAACTTTTCACAAATAGGAAGTCCTCATTCGCTTCATACGTTTTAGTTTACTCCTAGTCATTCAAAGAAAACCGAATTTCAATTGTAGTGAGAGCTTTTAAAGGATTTCGTGTCGCTTTAGTCCAATGTATCCCTTATTTCCCTTCTACTTAAAAGGAAGAATATAATTAGATAATGTCTGCTAAAATCCATCTTGATTAGTACACTTTTGTAAGAATGGCTTGTTTGTGGATCAGGTAGAGAAAGCCGTGTGAAATGAACAATCACATTTTAAACAATAAAATGTATATAAAAATCAAATGAGTATAAATAAAAAAAAAAATTATATATTCATAGATTAAGTGCAACCATTAAAATAAAAGCATACTTTGCTATTGCTACTTACATTTTTACTTTCTCTGCATGTGCTACGTACATAGTGTACAGAGAAGATATTGCAATGCACCCGAAAATTCGATACCGAAATTTCACTGGAAATACAGTTTTGGGCCCCTGAATCGAAAAAAAATATTAGAAAAAGATCCATGTGTGTCTGTGGACAGCATACCTGAAGAACTAAAATACCGTTAAATACCACACCTGGTATTTAAGTTTGGTATCTTCCAAGAATGCCACTCAATGATTTTCAAGAAAATACCCTTTAACGGAACATTTTTCGAAAATTTTGGTTTTCTTAAAAATGACTAACGATTTTGATTAAAATACCTTGTATTTAAGATGTTTTTATGACAAACGAAGTGTATATCTTGAATTTTCTGGGAATACCCTCTGAAGACCTTCATTCTGGATGACTTTTGTATAAATGGCAAACCGTAAGAGATATACAAAAACTTACACAAAAATGTAGATCTCATTAAAACACACAATTTATGTCCTATACATTTTTGTCGAGTTAACCGTTTTCGAGATATTCCGGTTAATTGGTTACAATTTTAGCCAAAACTTTTCTCAAACGGGAAGACATCTTTTTTCTCGTTCCTCCTTTACTCTAGGAAAGCAAAGAGATTAGAATTTAAATTGTTTCACATAGCGACCGACATTTATAGGACGAGACTATCGCTTTAGCCTGTGTATTTTCTCACTTCCTTTCTACTTACAAGGAAGATAGTAATAAGACTAATTCTGCTTATGTTTATCTAATTAGCATGATGTAAATAAGATTGTTTTGAAGAAAAGGCTTGTTTACCGAACAGCTAGAGGACATCATGAGAATGGAACATATTTAGTTCTTTTGCCCTTCTGCTTACTAGGAGCGAAGTAATAAGGACAATTTCTGTTAGTTTATCTCGATTATTATGAAATACAGAAGAATAAGCTTTTTAAAAATAATTTGTTACAGAGATGTAAAGAGTCATGTGAATGGAACACATCAGATCTTTTAGCAAGGGAGTTCCAACCTCCCCCACCCCGCCTTTAACTACGCCACTGATCTCAAGTGCTTTGGTGACTTACATGCAATGCTGTCATCGTGGAGAGAGAAAAAAAAAATAGTGTCGTAATTGCTTTAGCCGCTGCATGACTCATTTGGCAGTAAAACCGTGAAGATGGGTGTGAAAACTCGATCTCTGGCCTATGTATGTGGGCCGCCACACCCTCCTGGCCTCTTGAAGACACAAAACAAAATGAATAATGATAACACAAAGCATGGTCCCCGGCATTTCTGCAATCCTGCCAACAGACATTATTTGGCTATTTTATCGGACTGCATTGCGT
The DNA here is from genome assembly GCA_030762935.1 of Hymenopus coronatus. Taxonomy (NCBI): domain Eukaryota; kingdom Metazoa; phylum Arthropoda; class Insecta; order Mantodea; family Hymenopodidae; genus Hymenopus; species Hymenopus coronatus. The sequence goes on along the minus strand of CM060897.1, from coordinate 19,218,398 downwards.
ATGTGTACAAGGAGGCCATGATACGTCAGGCTTCAGTCTTTCTCGAGTCGCTAGAACTTTAAATGTTTAATTTACTTCTCTTTCCCCTTCATGCCGATCACGTGTATATAGTATAGGTACATAGTAATCTCTAAAATTTCCACCATGTTTTCCCCAACAGACATAGGATAAAAACTGATAATAGTATTCCCCCGCGAGGTCATGCAAAGAACATGGGATTTCAAAGCCATCACATAGCGACGTACTCGTTAAGTCTCGAGTATTGCTTTACCTATTTGTATCATACAGAAATGTTTAAATATATTGTTTAAGATTTAGCTTTTTTGCAATTTATTCCCGGCCTCGGCCTTTAGCTGCAGTGGTCTTATCGGCAGTCTTTTACCTTAGCAATATAAATATGCATTGAAAGCTTGTCTGAATTGACAAGTTCAAGATAGTTTTGTAATTGTAAGTAGAGAAAGTCATGCGAGTGCAATATATAAGGGTTTTTTCCCCCCAAGTAGTAATTCGGTATTCGTAATTTTTTCATCAGGGCTATGCAGAGTGCAATTTCAAAACATTGGGAGGCTTTAAAAAATCTATTCGTTACATTCACATGATTTTCTGCACCTATTCTGCAACAATTATTCTTAAAAAAAAACTATTCTATCTGTATTCTATCTGTTTCATGCTAATCAGATAAATACTAGGAGTATCAAGTTATTTTAGATTACATAAAGCACCAACTAAGGGCAAACTTAGCCCTTTGTTACAATACGCTATAAAAGTTGCAATAAGTATATATTTTAAGGTGATGCTTTTGTGAAATTTGGAAAATACACAGTATGCAAGATATCTTGTTGAAAAATATTCACAATAATAGTGGTATTGTTTGCCATGTATCAAAATTCTAGCTTGCATGGTTATTTAAATAATAATTTTTATTCCCTAAATTCATTGTTCTAATACAAATCAGCCACACGTGATTCATTTTTAGAAAGATTCCAGTAATATCCAGTTTTTCAGAAAATTATTTTAGAAATAATGTCATATTTTATATTTGTCCTTATCAGTGTACAAAAATTATACTTTTTGCACAGTGCAAAACTTTTTTCTTCAAAATTGAATAATATATTTATCAAAATTGGAGCATCAATTCGAAAAAGCAAGATGACCATTTTTTTTAATGTGCTCTTGAAAGGCAGTATAAAAATATCGAAATAGATTACTGGAAACATACATTGTGTGGAGTATTTCGAGTATGGAAAAGCGTTTGCAGAAAGTTTGCGAGAAAATAACATTTAAAGTTGGGAGTTCTCTTAATAAGCATACGTTTACCCAGCTACAGTTAATTGGCTGTTAAAGTGTGTCAAGTGGAGAGAGCGATATATTTCCTTATAACTTAGAATTCATACCATTATATTATGGAAAATAGAATTTTTTTAATTTTTCAAAATTTTAGTCAAATTTCACAGATGCATCACCTTAAATAATTGTGCTTCTATTATGAAATCAGTTTATTGATAAAGTGCTTAGATGACATAACTAAAACGTAATGTTTTGAACATACGCTATTAACAGAAATGGGTTTAATTAAATATATCCTTGTAGGTCCAAGCGAAATAGAGGAATGCACTAGACTAAAGCTGTCAAAATTTTTAGTTCTCGGTGTAATGCCTTTGAAATTGGATTCTCTTGGCATGATCGGGATGAAAAAGAAAAATAACGACTTCTCATATTAGTAAAATTAGTAGAAAATTCAAATAAAAACGATGAATATCTGGAAAGTAATCGAGATGTGTGTTTTAAAGACATTTTGTGTATTAAGAAATTCTCTTACAGTTCGCCAGTTATGTAAAGGCCATCCGTAATAACATTTCAGGCCTATTCCCAGAAAATTCTAAACATACATTTCATTTGCGATGTAAATATATTTAATATATTGTATTTTAATAAATATCGTTTGAGACGTTTTTTTAGAAATTAGAAAATCCCGAAAAATCTTCTATATAAAGGGTAGCTATGAAAATCTTTGGGAAGTATTCTTGGAAGAAACTGAACTTAAATACCAAGTTTAGATTTAACCGGCTTTTGTTTTTTATTAATGCTGTACACGCGCACGCACACACCTTTTTTATTCAGGTTACATGGTGTCCATTTTTTTGCTGGAAAGTAATACCTGAGAAATAACCTACAAAGGTAATACATTGCACATGGTAGAGAGAAAAAAGGCTTGTTTCGCTTTAGCCTACTTATTTTATTCTTTACTACAACGAAATGTAAATTTTGTAATGGAGGTTTGTCTCCTTAAACAAAGATAAATATAAAAATACGCTTATATAAGAACGGTTTATAAAATGAGAAGAGAAAATCGTTAAATTCGCTTGTGCATGTGTGTCTCGGTAAAACGCCAGAAGACTGCAAAGTAAAGTCGGTCCGGGTAGCTCAGTTGGTTAGGCGTGGTCTTCTGAACTCAAGGTTGCGGGCTCAAACCCGGCCCAGACTGATGGTTTTTAAGTTTGCTTAAAAGTAGCAGCCCCATATCACTTGATTTACTGGCCAATAAAATAACTCCTGCGGGACGAAATTCCGTCATACTGGCAGCCTGATATGATCCTGGCAGTTGACGGTCGTTAACCAACTAGTTAAAAGGGATGCATGCTTAAGGGGAGCCCGCATCTGAAGTGTGGTGCTAGCATGTCTACTTCACATGCAAAAAATCGGAGTTCGAATCTCGGTTAGGGTAAGTTAATTACCCGGATAAGTTTTTTCCGGGGTTTTCCTTATCTTGAAGTTGAATGTCGAGCAACTTTAAGCTCCATGGAGCGTGGCTAATATAAGAATCGTTTCACCGATTTCATACATCGTTCGATAGACCTACCATATGAAAGGAGTTAAACTATGTAAGGGGGCAGATACGAATGTTACTAGGAATTCGATGTGTTTTAATTTCGGTAGGTTCATTTTAAATACGAAGGCAAGTAAGTTCGGCGATAAATCAGATCTTCATTGACTTTGAGACTGTATTTTTTCCACATTTGTAAATATATTAATGAATCATACTTATGTATGTACTACTGTGTCAAGAAAGTTCCGGGAATTTGCCAATAAAACACAACAAATTAATTATTCATCCAATTTTATTTTATCGCCTTCAAAGTAGGTCCCTTCTGAAATTATACATTTATGCCAACGAATAATCCAATCATTACAACATTTTTGTAGGCACTTTAGGAATCGATGTCAGTTGTCGCCGCGAATTTTCCCTCAGTCTTCTATCGACTGAAAACGGGTGCCTCGAAGTGGTAACTTGAGTTTTGGAAAGAGAAAAAACTCTGCAGGAGCCAGATCAGATGAATACGGTGGTTGTTTGATGAAATTTGAGTTTTTGGCCAGAAATTCGTTCACAATAATAGCCTTGTGAGCTGGTGCTTTATCGTAGCCTTGTGAGCTGGTGCTTTATCGTGGTGCTGAATCCACGAGTTGTCGTTCCACAAATCTGGCCTTTTTCGCCGTATTTGTTCTCTCAAACGCCGCATAACGCTCAGACAATAGTCTTTATTTACCATCTGACCTGGCAAGAACTCTTGAGTGCACGACACCGAGATAAATCGAAAAGAACTGTCAACATGACCTTCAGTTTTGATCGAGTTTGACGTGCCCTTTTAGGTTTCGATTCAGTTGGAAGGCGCCATTCGGAAGCTTGTTGACTGGTACGCGTGTCAAACTCGTAAACCCACGTCTCATCACCAGTTACAATGCGTTTCATGAATGTGGGGTGGGAGCTGGCTCGTTCTAGTATGTCTTCAGCAATCCTTACGCGATTGAGTTTTTGTAGAAAATTCAAGTCTTTCGGAACTAACCGAGCTGGAAAATGGTACGAATCGATTCGTGAGACACAGAAAGTTCAGCGGCAGTCTTTTTCAGACCTAAATGACGCTTTTCAGACACAATTTTCTTCACTTTAGCGATGTTCAGTTCAGTTGAAACTGTTGATGGCCGACCAGAGCGAGGCAAATCCTCCACCACATCTCGACCACTTTTGAATGCACTGTACCACTCATATACACGTGTTTTTGATAAAGTCGATTCACAGTAAACCCTCTGTAACATTTTCAGCGATTCGGCACACGAAATACCATTTGCATTGCAACATTTGAGACAGATCCTTTGTTCAATATTTGTATCCATCGTAAAATCGCAAATCACCTTTGAGATGAACTAACAAAACGACGTATTGTAAACAAACTAGATGATAGATGACGATCAAATTCCTCGTGGGTATAGAGGAAAGTTGTATCAACTTAGCGACAACAATAATTTCGAATCCCCTTTTAAACAGGATTTTTAAATGATCAATTACCGGTACTTTCTTGACAGAATGTATATAATGTTTAGGCAAGGAAATATTTAGTTTAAGAAACACTTTAGAACGTTTGTAGAGAAAGGAACGCATTTTGGAAGAAAAATATTTTGAGCTACGTAGGTATCCTTTGTTAGTCGACTAACCATCTGTTGGGATTTTAATGCAATAAGACTGTCCAAGTAACGGTGGTCTGCTCGAGTCATATGATCGCTTTCAAGTGACGCGTACTAAGAACGCAACAAAAACGTTGGAAAGTGACCAATGGGAAGAATCGAAGACAACTCACGCGACAATATAACCCCAGATTTTCACAATAGGGATGTCGACATGACGGATTTTCTGTCAAAATTGACGGATTTTCAAGTTGTATGACGGGCAAAATTTTGTTTTGACGGATGACATATTTTTAAACTGATATTATTAGAAATTATTATTGTTATATTGGTTTTCCTTAGAAAAACTCGGATGTAAATTTTTGTGTGCCTACAAGGCGTGTTATTCATTGCTCTGGCATATAAATTGTATAGTGATGTCATGCATTAAACGTTCTTTACTTTCGGAATCGGTGTGAATTCTGAATGCAGAATAGTGAACGAAGTACCATTTCGGTGTTCCATTGCGGTGCCTTGTTGCATGTTTTAAGTTACTTTAAAGTGCTTTTTCTTCATTTTTAAATTGCCTTGTTGAACAGAAGGTTAAGCGGTATGCACACCATTTTAGAAAATAATAGTTAAACAATGAACAATTACAGGAAGTGATTGCTAGAGGTGTTCGGGTAAGCTAGTAGTACGCGGTTTAAATGTTGCCGTGAATGTGTGCTGGTCAGATTTACTTCTTCATGAAAATAGTAGGAAATATTTCAAAGCAGCTGAACCCTTTTCAACTTCACAGTCAATATTACCATTTCAGCCCATCAAACACACGTATGAACGTGCGGCTGCAGAAGCTGCTCTAATCACTGTACAGTTAGGTCCCTTGATCATCTTTTAGATTAACCAAGAAAATGTTCCAAAGTGCTGACCTTGAGTTTTATTCTATTTCTTTTTTTGATAGAAACTACGGAAATTTATAATTTTGACGGAGTTTTGGGTGTTAAACTGACGGAAAAAGTAATCATGTGTTGAGCACTGTTTGACAAACGATCCAGAGTTCTACATTTCTCAGAGGAGGAACCTGTGACACAATATGTGAAAATCTTCTTGCGTTACTTGACTTGGCTTAGCGCTACCTAACTAGAGAAAGCTTTAGTTAAGTACGTATTTAATTGAAAGCTAGGACAGAAAGTAATGTGTACGTAGGTCGGTGTTTGTGTTAATACATTCAGTAGGTTAAAGTGATTCAAATAAAAGTATTGGTAATGAATCGAAAACCAATTTTTGTTGGTTAACTGGGTGGAAGCTATTATTATGAGCAAAGGGATCTAAATATTACGTTTATTTGTAAAAGAATAGAAGTTATTGAACTTCAAATAATGGGTCATGTAAGTTTTGACTCGAACCTCTGGATCACGAGAGTTTTGAAAAGCACCCATTTGGAACATGTGAGTTTAGAAAATAAGCAATCAGGAACATGTGAGCTTTGATGGTAAATATTTGAGATAATAAATAATATTTGAAATATACCAACAAAAAGTGCTAGCTGACCACAGATATTTAATTATACTTGCTAGGTAGCAACTTCTTCATTGATTGTCTCTAAATATATTGCAATTTAATCTTCAAAACAAAAAGATTTTAGAATACAAAATGTAACATTTCATTATTAAAATACAAAAATACTGCTATTCGATTAATTAAAAATATTGAAACATTTTAGATGTTCTTTGCATCACAAGATCAGTTTCTTACATCACTATATTATGAATTAACATGTCTTAGATTTAGAGAGAGAGAGCACGTAGAACGCAGTCCTTCGTGAACCTAAGGACAGAGCGATACTTAGGTGAGGGGTGCAAAGAAGTGGGGAACTACCGTTCGCTGATTGGTCGAAAAAGCAAAGGAACAAAACTAACAAGACCCAAGAGATCATGAGACTTTTGACACGAACCGGAAAGTGTCTATTTTAGGAAGGATCAATTGAGGAATGAAGCAAACCATCTCTGGAATCGTATTCTACACAGCAAATCGGATCGAAATATATTGCTAACGCCATGTTTTATTTTTTGGATCATGTGAAGTAAATATAAATGGCGTGTTATTTATGGACGCTCTTTAACTGCTGTGGTTCTCAGCGTCCCATTCTATATTGGGCGTGAAAGATCGCTTAATTTTGCTCAGAGGCCTCTATTTGGCTTGAGGTTCTTTTACGTGCAGTCATTCTACGACACGGGACCAGCGGCTTTACTTCCCTTCCGAAGGAAGTCATGCTAAGGATTTTTACGCCCGAAAAAAATCCATCGTCCTCCGCCGGGTTTGAACCCACGACCTTGGATCATGTGAATTATGACTAACCTGTTCAATTGATTCCTGCAATCAAGCAATAAACGTCCAAATTTTGAAGCAGGAAACAACAGTGTTTTACTTACCAAAGTGTATTACGATTCCTTACTCATACCCCACCCCAAGTGAGTCGAATGTGATTTTAATGACTGAGACCAATAGTCGAGGACCAATGGGAAGACTTCTACTCTGCAGCGAAGGAGATTGTGTTGCCAGGTCGCTAGCCCCATTCTTTTCATATTTCCCTCTTATTCGAACGCTGAGCATGCAAATCTGCTTGGAGACATACTGTTTATTCATGTGTGTTATGAAAACTATTTGAGCTAAAAATCTGTGGTTTTTACTCTTCTGCCCCCTATCTTCCTCGTGAATTATTTTTTGCAAAATTTGAATATTTTGTCTTAGCGCAAGTAGTATTTATGAGAGTCAGAATCGCTTAGCGTGTTACTCCCCAGTTAAGCGGAAATGCAATATGTCAACACAGCAACACTCTGATTGGCTGCCAGCCTGGTGGCGTTCAAGGACAAACCTCATCCCATTTGAAAGTTACTGAAATGTATTACTAAACTTTAGGATGTAACCCACATCGACAAGAACCGCTACAACTTTCAGGCGAAAATTCATACCACAGTCAATTTTACTGCTCGCTAATTCTTCTCTTGCCCATTCCTTTTACTTAATGAATTATTTTATGTGTATTTTGTTTTCATGTTCTTGGGGTTCAGCTAACGACATTTTGAAACATGCGATCAAATAAAACCGACATTTCTTTAGTAGCATGCTGTCTGAAAGACCTCTAGGGCGCTAAGTTACAAAATAATGATGGATTCAGTTTTAAAAGTGCGGCGGTGAGGGGGGGGGGTAAGAAATCAATAGAGTATGTATAGAAAGTTAACTATTGGCGAAGACTTTCGCATGGATAGAGGAAGATGGTAGCCGCCCCTGAGAAAAGTCCGCAGTCGACAGGGAGGTGACACGAATTCGATTCTATCGGTGACGGGGCACACTCTGCCAGCAGCCTTAAATAAATCATCGCTGTTGAGATTATTCATAAGAAATCTGATGTTGCAGCGACCGGCACTCGAACGCAATGTTACTACTAAAATTCGCACAACTTTCTCTATTTATGCTGCAGCAAACTTTCTTACACAAGCTTGCTCTTCTACTTCATGCATATCAAGATCAACATTAGCAGATATGGTTTTATTACAGTGTCATTTCCTTGTATAAAGGGAATAAGCAAATAACAATATCAGAGAGAGATAGTCAACTCTCTTTAAACCCGATCGCTATAGGATGGTTTTGAAATTCCGATCTCTTTGCTTGATCAGGATGAAAAATGTGAATAACGCTTCTAATTTTGAAAAGTTTTAAGTATTGTAAAATGCAAACCTGTAAAAAACCAATATCTCGGAAAGGGTTAATTCCACAGCAAAAATGTATTTTACAAAGCTAAATTGTGTGTATCGATGAGATCCATTTTTACTTTCTCCATACACACTAGTGTATAGAGAAAGTATTGCACTCCACCAAAAATTCGATACAGAGATTTCACCGGAAATATATGTTTTGGGGTCCCCAGTATCCAAAAAAAAGCATTTTCACAAAAAGGTCCGTGTGTCTGTGAACACGATAACTCAAAAACGAAAAGTCGGTAAAATACCAAACTTGGTATTTAAGTTTAGTATCTTCCAGGGATGCGACACGAAGATTTTGAGAAAAATCCCCCACCCCCAACTACCCTTTACATGGAACTTTTTTCGGAAATTTTGATTTTCTCAAAAATGGCTCTAACGATTTTGATTAAAATTTCGGATATTAAACATATTTAACTGACAAGTAAAATGTATATCTTGAATTTTCTGGGAATAGCCTCTGAAGAGTAGTTTATTCTGGATGAATTTTACTAAATTTTGAATGACTGCTAAACCGTAAGAGATGGACAAAAACTTACTACACAAAAATGTAGAGCACATTAAAACAAACAATTTATGTTATATACATTTTTTTCGTGGAGTTCGTCGTTTTTGTGACATTCCTTATTTTTGGTTTCTGCTATGAAAAACGTATAATTTTCTCATACAGGAACTTCTCAACTCCTATCCATACATACAAAGGAACTTCATTGACATAGCAACCAGCTTTTGACTATCACTTTAACCTACGGTTGTCCCTTATTTCGCTTCTACTTACAAGGAAGCGAGTAATAAGACTATTTCTGCTAATTTTTTCTGATTAGCATAAAGTAAATAGAAGTATAAGCTTTTTAAGAATTATTTGTTGCAGGGATATGGAGAAAGTCATGTGAATGGTACACATCAGATTTTTACTTTTTCTAGTACGTATGCACAGTGTACAAAGTGGATAGAAGCTATTGTATTCCACACAAAAAATCGATACCGAGATTTCTCCAGAAATACAAGTTTTGAGACTCCCTGAATAAAAAAAAATTTATAGAAACGTGTGTGTGTGTGTGTGTGTGTGTGTGTGTGGAGGGGGGTGAGAGGGGGGGGGCAGCATAGCTCAAAAACGAAAAGTCGGTTAAAGGTTAAATACTAAAGTTCAGTATCTTCCAATGATACAAAGATTTTCAAGAAAATATCCCCACCCCTAGCTACCTTTCACATGACCTTTTTCAAACTCCTTTTGATTTTCTCAAAAATGGCTGTAACGATTTCGATTAAAATACTTAATGTTTAAAACATTTTCATATAAATGAAATGTGTATCTAGAATTTTCTGAGTTAGCCTATCAAGGCCTCTTCATTCTGGATCACTTTTTTATAACTTGCAAACCGTAAGAGACAGACAAAAACTTACTGCATCAACAATGTCGAACTTGTTAAAATACACATTGGTCGACCTTTTTTTTGGGGGGGGGGTACAGTTAGCCATTTTCGACATTCCGGATTATTGGTTTCAAATTTAAGCCACTTAAAAGACGAGAAGAAAGAGAAGTTCGTTTATTCCTTGCAAGTAAAGAGAACCAAATTTCAATTGTTTTATGTTTATCTGGATTAGTATGAAGTAGATAAAATTCTTTTGAAAGCAAGTTTTGTTTGCGAAACGGCTAGAGAGAGTCATGTGAACCCTTTTTTAAAGTAAGTTTTGTCTTCTAATATATGGTATTTTAAATCGTAAGCCATTTTTAGAAAATAGAAATACTACATGAAAAGAAAATCCATGTAAAGAGTAGTTTGGGGTGGGGAGGTTTTCCTTCAAATCTTCGTATTGCATCCTTGGAAGATACCGAACTTAAAATACCACACGAAGGCTTTTTTAAAATGTTTTACTTTCTCTAGGACGTATTTACAATGCACATGAAAAGTATTGTATTCTACTCAAAAATCGTATACCATATTTCACCGGAAATACATGTATTGAGACCCCCTGGATAAAAAGGCATATTTAGAAAAGTGTTCTGTCTGTGAGCAGCATAGCTCAAATACGAATAGTCTGTTAAATACCAAACTTGTTGTTTAAGTCCATCTTCCAAGGATGCGACACAAAAATTTTCAACAAAATCGTCCCACCCCAACTGTCCTTTACTTGCAACATTTTTCATTTTGATTAAAATGCAGTATTTTTACAGAAAACGAAATCTCCATTTTGTTTTCTGGAAATAGCATCTGAAGACCTCTTCATTCTGGATAACCTTTGTGTAACTGGTAAACCGTAAGAGATGGACAAAAGCTTATTGCTGAAAAAATATACTTCTCATTAAAACACACGATTTATTCAAATACATCTTTTTCATAGTGTTAACGGTTTCCAAGATATTCCTTGTACTTGTTTTCATTTAAAATTACTAAAACTTTTCTCGAGCGGTAAGTCAACCTTCGGCGCATTTCTTCTGTTTAATGCAAAACGGAAGTTCAGTTGTTTCATATAGTGATGAGCTTTTATAAGCTTTGACTATCGCTTTAGCCTAGTGTATTCCCTTGTCTCCTTCTACTTCATAAAAATATATTTTTTATTCAAGGGTCTGAAAAAGGTGAAGTCTCGATATAGACTTTGAGGAAGTATTACAACGCTTCCCCTATTTTCTATAGGTAGCAGAGGAAGTAAAAAAATCGTGTGTTGCCCTTCACATAAACCATCTGACAAATTATTATTAGCTTATTCTTCTATCTACTTCATGCTAATCGAGATAAACGTTAGCAGAAACGGTCTTATTACTTATAAGTAGAAAGGATATAAAGGAATACACTAGGCTAGTGATATTCAAAGCTTTCAAAAGCTGGTTGTCATGTGACTGAAATTCATTTCTTTGCATGGCCAGGAGTTAAACTTTTCTCATATGGGAATATATTAGGTAGGTATTTTAAAACTGAAACCGATAACAAGGCATATCTCGGAAATGATCAACTCCCCCTCCACCCTACAAAATGTATTAACGAGAACTACACTTTTTGAGCAAGTTTTTGTCTGTCTCTTACGGTGTATCAGACAAGTCATTCAGAATGAAGAGGTCTGCAGAGCTATTTCCAGAAAATTCAAGATATGCATTTAATCTATCATATAAATTTCATGTATACATTTCATGTATCCCAGGAAACAACAAAAATGAGCCTTTATTTCATCGTGAAATAAAGTAAATTATTTTAACTCCTTTGGTAGTTCCCCATTCTTTAAATAATGCAAATCCCTTGTCAAGTCCTTCGACTTTCCGGGTAACAAATTAAGTGCAGCTTTTTATTATTATTATTATTATTATTATTATTATTGTTATTATAATGTAAAACTTCTTCGGGAATATCCATTTTCATTCATTTGATATGTAAACACACACACACACTTTCTCTACACATACTATGTGTATAGTGTATAGAGAAGGTATTGCATTCCACCCAAAATTCGATACCGAGATTTCACCGGAAATACATGTTTTGGGTACCCCTGAATCATAAAAAGCATTTTTGGAAAAATACCCATGTGTGTGTGTGTGTGTGTGTGTGTCTTTGGACAGCATAGCTCAAAAACGAAAAGACCGTTAAATACCAAACTTGGTATTTAAGTTTGGTACCTTCCAATGGTGCGACACGGCGATAAAAAAAAAAAAAAAAAAAAAAAAAAAAAAAAAAAAAAAAAAAAAAAAAAAAAAACAACTTCACCCCAAGCACCCTTTACATGGCAACATTTTCGAAAATTTTGGTTTTCTCAAAAATGGCTAACGATTTTGATTAAAATCTCGCACATTTAAGATATTTACATTCCAAATAATATGTATATCTTTAATTTTCTGGGAATAGCCTCTAAAGATTTCTTTATTTTGGATGATTTTTTGTTGAACTTTGCATGACTGGTAAACCGTAAGAGATAGATAAAAGTTTACTGCACAAAAAATGTAGATCACGACACAATTTATGTTATATACATTTTCTTTGGCGTAGTTGATCGTTTTTGAGATGTTCCTTGTTATTGGTTTCAGCTTTAATAACGTTTCTCTTACGGGAATTTATCAACTCCTAGACATACATACAAACAACGGAGCCCGCCTGGGTAGTGTGGTGGTAGCGTGTCTGCCTCACATCGAATCTCGCTTAGGGTGAGTTACCCGGATAAGGTTTTTTTTTTGTGGGGTTTTCCCTTATCCTGAGAAGATGAATGTCGAGTAACTTTAAGCTCTATGGACCCCCGAGATCATTTGAGCATAATTTCACCAATTTCATTCATCGTCCGATATGACCAGCTAGGATAAAGGACGTTCAACTACAAAGGAAAAAAAAAAAAAAAAAAAAAAAAAAAAAAAGGAAGAAGGAACTTCAGTCACTAGCAACCAGCCGCTATTACTTTAGCCTATGCTACTCCCTTTCTGCTAATTTTTCCTTGATTAGCAGGAAGTAAATAGAATCATGAACTTTTTAACAATAATTTATTGCAGTGATTTAGAGAAAGGCGTGTGAATGGAACACATCCGATTTTTTTCTTTCGTTCTTTCATTAATATAGTCCCCTTTAACATCTAAAGTCATATCGGGGGCTTTGCATTAGAAGCAACTTATTGTCTGTATGTTATTTTTTTACGTTTGCTTTAAATCGTTTTATTTTCCCACACACACACACACACACACACACACACACACACACACACACACACACACACTCACACTCTCTCTCTCTCTCTCTCTCTCTCTCTCACACATTCTCTTTCTTACATACTTCCAGGCTCTGTGGGGGATAGAGAATAATTCTGGTTAAAGAAAATTTCCCCGCCCCAGCCGGAAATCGAACCCGGAACCTCGCAGACCACTCGACCACGGGTTTATTTGTTGCAGTTTAAATAACCAGAATTAATGCTGTTTATTCCAGCGGAGTTACGAAGCAACGAACAAAGCACTACCTACGTCACGACTAAAATTCAATTCCTCATAATGACGACTGTAATATTAATACATATAAGAATATTTCAGTTAATTATGAGATAGGATAAAACTTTTATTATACGTGGCTTATTAGACTATTATTTGCTCATGAGACAGAAGACTCGCGCTTTCGCCCTTATACTCAACATCCCACTCACAAATAAGTCTATTTAAGCCTCTTATAATATAAATAACTATAATATACGGTATTTTAATCTCAATCGTTAACCATTTTTGAGAAAATCAAAATATTCGAGTTTTTTCTATGTAAAGGGTAGTTTGGGATGGGGGGGGGATTTTCTTCAAAATCGTTTGTCGCGTCCTTGGAACATACTAAACTTAAATACTAAGCTTCCGTTTTCAAGTTATCGTGGACACGCGCGCGCACGCACCTCTTTCTAAACATGCTTATACAAGGGGTCCCTAAAATGTAGGGTCCATCGAACCCGATGGAGGGCGATGCATTTTTTTTTCGGGCGTAAAAGTCCTTAGCATGGCTTCCTTCGGAAGGGAAATGAAGCCGTTGGTCACATGTTGTAGATTTACGGTACTTAAAAGAACCTCAAGCCTGACAGAGGCCGCTTAGCAAAACTAATGTCTTTTCACGTCCAGCATAGAATGGGACGCTGAGAACCACAGTTGTTAAAGAGCATTCAAAAATAGAACTCCATTTCGAAAAGCGTATTACCGGTGAAATCTCGGTATCGACTTTTTGGGTGGCGTGCAATATTTTCTTTACCTATGCACTAAGTAGATAAAAGTAAAAATATTTGCGCGTTTCTTCCGTTTCCGCCTTTGTAAACAAACGGTAATACGAAAACAAAAACATCGAACTATTAGCGTTTGTTTATATTCATCTGTTAGTTTCTTACCTTATTTCGCTAGCCAGTTTAAAGAAAAGTGGAGTTGTTTATTGATTAATAATTTTTAACGTGCAAGTTAAGAGCGATAAATAAACTTTTTGCGGAAGATAACCCAACTTATGGCGCACCTTAATGCGCACGTAAAGGAAAATAATGAAACCTGAATAAAGCTGAGCAAGAGGTGATGATTTGTTTGGTCTGGGTTGTTTACATATAAACACTAACATACGTGCTGTGTGTACAATAATTATGATTTAACATTTAGAATATACGCAGGTAATATAAATCACTGCAGTGTTTAAATGTGCTCAAGGTACTTCATAAAGAACTTATAAACAAATATTTTGTATTTATGGTTCATATTTTCTTTTCTTGAGAGAAAAAACACGTTTATCTTGGCTTAGCTTATGCGGAACATTCTTGTTCAAATAAAACTGTTATGTAGCACTTGGTATTTATTCAATCGACGCATCACAGAGTTCAGAGAATAGTGACAATATCCATACATTTAAGGTTTCTTTGAGGGGTGAAGAATATAAAAAAGAAACAAGCGTTTATTTTCCCTTCAGCCGTACACCATGTGAAAACGGCTCGGGTTAGACCCTCCTATTAAACTTAGTGTCTATTTTCTTAGTAAATGAATGCCCCAAAAAGCACTCTTGCACTGCATATTCTTTCCTGAAAGTTTGACACACTATTTATACGTTAGTGTGTTGCACGAGTGGATGCTTGGAGTCTTCATCAGCGCTGCTTGTATCTGTGGTTTATCATTCCGCATTTTTGTGCAGCCATCGACTAATTTGAAACGGTAAACTAGGGGGGGGGGGAAACTATTTTTCTTATACATGCTGTCGATTTCAATTTTACTGACTTCAGCTTCAAAAAATATTTAATTGCAAAGAAGCTATCTGTTATCTTTTTAACAAATATACAACAGTTTTGAAAATTTTATTTGTTGAAACCCTCATGAAAATTTCTAGCACATAAATTAAAAACTGTGCACAGAGAATTTTGAGAGGTGGAGTATGCTGGGGTTGGGGAGGAGGTTGGGACCAATGACACTGAACAATTTAAATTTATTTTTAGATCTTTATAAAAGCTGATATTAAGAAAACAATCATTTGGCATCAGCATACAAGTTATGATAAATGTAATTTAAATTTTGTCAGATTTTGCTGAGGCATTACCTCAATTCAGAATTCAGTTTCTAAGCACAGGGATTTGTTATAAGTGGAGAAGAGCAAAAATCAATATAATTCAAGAATTAGTTATGTGAAACTTTTAACTTGAACATTATTAGGTTTACTATACACTACATAATTGAACAGTTCATATTACAGCTTTAACATTAAAACCACTTTAACATTAAATGTGGAGGGGGATTTAATCCAAATTAAAATAATCTCAAGCAAATAGTATTAAACAAAATCTTCTAGAAATAAGTACTTCTCCCATTTTTATTTTCTCTAATGTTAACTTGTGGAGATAGAGGAAGCATTATATTTCATCCCAAAATTTGGACCTTTGATTTGACTGGAGGTACACGGTTTGAGGTCCTTTGAAACAGAGCAGGTTGCAGCATAATTAAAAACAACAACAACAATATGTTGGATAAGTTCAGCATTATCAAAGATGTAACAGTTTTTTTCTTGAAAATACCATCTCTCCTGAACTATCCTTCATAAAGAACTTTTCTTTTGCAAATAAGGTGGTAAGTGCTCTTCATTCCAAATGAATTTTGTATAACTGACATTAAACTAGAAGAGAAACATCACTACAATGAATTGTCTTGTGATTTAATAACTGTGTTAATATTTAGAGTGAAATAAACATTAAACTGAGGATGGGGGGGGGGGGTTTACTGAAACCTTCTAAACCCTGACAAAACAAAAATAGGCTATTGTACATTTATGTAACTTGTTTTTATTCTAATTTTTCTCACTTTAATTATATGATAACCATGACTGATCTGCAAAGTGAAATATGTTGTTAATCAGTGTGTAGAAAACAGTTGGCCTTCCAGGTCTCTTCCCTGTACATACCACTTTTTGCTTTGTGCTAAGCAAATGGCATTAGATTATACAAGTTTGCTTACCCTCAAAATCTGTGCTTCTTGAATCATTAAAAATTACCGTGAAATATTTTACCCGATTCATTTGATTTTCTCATTATTTGAAAATGCTGAGAAGCAGACTTCAGGACAGCAAATAAGAGATCAAAATCTAAATCGTTGTGTTCAAAACCTACTTTATGTTGAAATTAAGATTTGTATGCTCTTAATTAGAATGATCGTAATGATAAACACTGGTGTAAACAATTGAGTATTTTAGTGGGGTATATGCTCTTCCATGTCAGCATCAGTGCTTTTAGTATAATCATGATGTTTAAGTAAGGATCTTTTGTTTTGCTGCAGGAGACTCAATGATGTCAATATCAGACTTGCTGGGTCTTAATCTGCCCAGAGGCCCGCTGCTGGGAAATACAAGCCATAGTCCACTGAGTACAGGCAGCCAGCAGTTTGGTTCTCCCTCGTCCACTTCAAGTAATCCCATGCAGCACAGTTATCAGGTAAGTTGAAGAAATTTATATTAGGTAAAAAAGAAGCCAGTAACAAAATTATTAATATCCTATTCAATGCAATAAGATTGCAAGTTGGTGACATGAATGTGCAGATACTTCTAATTCCCGTTTTTAAATTTTTGGAAACATTATATAACCTCAGACCATCTGAAAGAATGGCTTTTCAGTGGTGAAAGAATGATAAAGATCCATTTAGTGGTTTCTGGAGACACATTCTTTTGTCCTCTATTGTCTAGAGCAGTGTTTCCCAACCTTTTGAAGTTCACGGCACCCTTGGGAATAACATTAAACACCAGGGGCACCCTTCCTTGAATTAAAAGAAAATTAAGCTTAATATGTTAATTTATTGAAATATTATATAATAATTACAACAACGTACACCATAACATAATACAGTAAACTTTACTACAATCACTGAGTAAAAATACATCAATAAATTTTGTTCGATTAATGATCAATGTGAAACTTGTGATTGATGCTTAGAGCACAGATATGTGATGTCGGGTCTTACAGTTGACAGTGAAACACGCAAATCATCCTCAAGGTTATTCAGTCTATTTCTTGCTTTGCATTTTATTGTCACCATAGCAGAGAAGGCTTGCTCGCATAGATAGGATGTTGAAAAGGGCAAAAGTGCGTTAATTGCTTTCTTCATTAGGTTAGGGTACTTCTCTCTCCGTTGAAGCCAAAAACTAGCCACCGACGCCTCACTCTTGGTGAACTTACCTTTGAGTGTGGAATCAGCGCAAAGATCAATAAATTCATCTCGTTCGCAAGCAGTGAAATCTATTTCCTCTGCACTATCTACGAAATCAAATGGTGAGACAACCCAGTCGAGATTCGTAGTGGAAATAGTTGGAAAGTACGCATCTATTGCATCTTGCAATCTTGATAAGTAATCACAAATGCGGTCTTTCAGTTTACCCAGATCTGTATCTCCTGCCACATTAAGAAGAGATGGAAAGTTCGACAAATCCCCTTTTTGAACTGCAGACTTCCAAGAACTAAGTTTTCTTTTAAAACCTTTCATTTTATTGGTTGAGGAGATTATTGTTTCATGTCGACCCTGCATCGAAGCATTCAGTTCATTCAGCTTATGAAAAATATCTGCCAGATACGACAGTTCAAAACACCAAGAATCACTTAGCAAGAGCTCATGAAATGTGTCTTGATTTTCATCCTTAAAAAAAAGTTTTTAGCTGTTCTTTAAGTTCGAGAAACTGGTTCAATACACGACCCCGCGACAACCACCTTACTTCTGTGTGAAGTAACAAAGAGGTATGAGCTGCATCCGTTGCGCGACATAACTGTTAAAAAATGTTGCACTTTAAAGGTAGAGACTTCATATAGTTCACCATTTTCACAACTTGGTTAAACACTTCAGCAAAATCTTCATTACACGCTTTCACGACTAATGCCTCTCTATGCAGAAAACAGTGAGTTATAATAATGGATGGATTTTCATTGAGAGCTCTGGCAGTAAAACCTTTAATTTTCCCAGACATAGATGGTGCACCATCTGTACATATACCACAACAGTCTTTCCATGAAAGATCATGGTCATTGATATAGGAATTAATAGAAACGAAAATATCGTGGCCTGTGGTTGTAGTTTCCAGCGGTCTACAGAACAGAAACTGTTCACTAATATCTTTTTCATCAATATATCTGATAAAACCAAGGAGTTGCGGTTTGTCACCAATATTGAGACTCTCATCTACTTGCAAAGCAAATGTTCTATAAGTTTTTATTTTCTCCGTGACTTGTTCGTTGATATTGCATGACATTTCAGATATCCTGCGGCTGATTGTGTTGTTGGACAGAGGAACTTTCGAAATTTGATTAGCTGCTCCTTTGCCAAGTATTGTTGAAACTATAACTTGACATGCAGGGCCAATGATTTCCTCTCCAAGAGTATGAGGTTTCTTTTTTTTAGCTACCAGTTCTGCTACTTTAAATGAGGCTTCAAGAGCAGTATCACCTATGGTCATTCTCTTTACCATTCGCACAGCTGTTTTCTTCTCCCCTTCTAATATATGTGAAAAATACATTACACTTTTCTGTGACACACTAGGATGCTTTGTTGTAAGATGCCACTTCAGTTTGCTAGGTACCATGGCCTCGTTGCTAAGTGTTTCGCCACAAACTAAACACACAGGGATAGGGTTTTCCTCATTGTTATTCCACTTAAATCCATATGCTAAGTAACTGTCCTGGTATGTTCTTTTCTTTCGTTTGTCTTCTTTATGTGGTGAATTCGACGGTCCGGGAGAAACTGTAAGATTTGGCTTCTTAAAGCAAGCAGTAGGAGCCGACTGTTCACTTTCACTGTCCTGGCGTTTACGTTTAACAATGAGCTTATCCATAGCTAAACACTGTGAATCAACGCGAGGAAGACAACTGAAAGCGCCAAGTGGCGTACACTTTTATATATTCATCTGTCGAGGTCTCGGGAATGTTTGTGAGGAAGCGAGTAGTCTCGGGAATATTCGGCAGGGTATAGCTGTAATGCCATCTGTGGGATACTAGTATAACTGAATTATTGAAATGAATCGACCACTATCACCATCTGCCGTGCATGAGAGTAATTGATTTGACTTATTTTATTTCAAGACCTTACAAGACTTAAGGCTTCAGTGGAAGGTATTTTTTTTTTTTGTTTATCTCAATATCTCGTGGCACCCCTTAGCCAATCACACGGCACCCTAGGGTGCTGGGGCACACCGGTTGGGAACCGTTGGTCTAGAGGTAATGTGCTAACCTCGGGTTCCCAAGGTCGAGGGTTCAAACTTTGAGGGTAATGGATTTTCTTTTTTAATTTTATACATTTATTTTTTGGGGGCATAAAAATCTTTTGCATTGCTTACTTTGGAAGGAAAGTAAAACTGGTGGTCCTGTGGCATAGATTTGTTTTTTAAAAGAACCTCAAGTCTGATAAAAAGGCCCCTAAAAATTAAGCAGTCTTTCATGCCCAATATAAAATGGGATGCAGAGAACTATAGTAGTTAAAGTGTCAATAAATACCAACTCAATTTAATTTAATTTCTATCTCCCATCTTTTTTCTCTTTATATTCTTAGTATATATCTATTCAATAAATATTCTTATTTTTGCAGTATGATGAATCTCAGCATGACATAACTATGCCATTAAGAGTTCTTCAGCGCAGTTCTGAACCTCTGTTGCAGCACTCTAGTCCTACATCACCCTGCTATGCTCGCACTTTCCGTGGTTCACCACCATACAGGTAAGTTCCAGAATATAAGGTAGGAATGAGGTGTGTTAGCTAATGTGAGGAAACAATGATATAGTTTCATGAGTCTTGGTGCTTCCAAAAACATTCTCAGATTTTAAATTAAAGTAGAGCCTTTTGCACATTGTCTATGAGAGAGAACTTCATGGGGAGCAGAACAACAATGTACGAAAAATTGAATTACTCAGTGCAGTGAGAGAGTGAGTTAAGCACGTGAAAATGACATAAATGATCTTTTGTTAACATGCTCAAAGTGGTAAAATCATAATCAAAGTAGCACTTTGTGTTCTATTAAATTCATAATAAACTATTGTCTAGCAAAATTCCAATTCACATACAAACAATATTTTATTGCTCTATTAAAGTGAAAATTCTGAAAATTCCATTATAATTTACTAAAAATTGACATTATTGAGCACTGTATTTATAAAATACGATAAGTTACCTTAGTTTTGGGATCAGGCTTTTTGTTTTTGTTTTACAAAATGCAATAGAAATGACAAATGATCGTATTTTCACAGTATGTTCTAAAATGCACAACGGGAATGTTTAAAATCATTTATTTGTATTCAGAATATTTGCAGATTGAGAAGTTTTTTGTATGTAACATGGAAATTTATTCTCAGTGATAATGCTGGTTAAATAGCTGAAGAGCACACGCATGCTGTGGGATAATACACACCTCACTGTGGCTTCATGAAATGCTTGGAGGGATGCCATTTACATAAAAAAAATGGCAATACCAAACCTAAATATTTTGAGTTTAAGAGCTTGGGATCACTGATGTAGGAGTCATGCATGAATATAGTTGAAATCTGGCTTAAACATCTTTATTTACTAGTTAGTATGAAATGTAACTTGCATGTCAAACAATGGTTACCTTTCCTCAAAATTAAGACACAGCAACAAAATAGAATAATTACATAAAGAAAAATAACCATATCACAAGGAAACGCATCAACTTGCCATATTCCATAGTCTAGCACACAGGATTGTACGTGTACCTCTCAAAAACAGGAATATAACAAAGAATACAAACACATACAGAAAGTTGTAGCACAGAATGGTTTTGATCAACACTTGTAGGAAGACTAATAACAAAATATAAAAAACAGAACAAGATCATGGATTTGACAACTCAATAATGGTAACTATTCAACAGCAAATTTACATTCCATCCAAGTTCTCACCATAAATTCAGAGATCAAGATATAAAATTGGCACCCTGCAACAAATACAAGCTTAGAGATTTATTTAACCATCCTCTAAAAGGCACAATACCAAACAAAAACAAATCAGGAATCTATTGAATAAACTGAAGATTGCCCAAAGGTATGCATAGGGAAGACAAAAAGGAATCTACAAACATGGCTAAATGAACATCTAAGGAACTTGAAGTTAAAGCAGGTAAATCAGCAGTAACACACCATTTATGGACCATTCAGCACATTTAACAAGACATTCCAATACTAAACCATGCCAAAACACCTTGACAATTGATGTGCAGGGAACAAAATCCACATTTTAAAAAATCATAACATAAACGTGAATTTTTAATTACCACCATCAAACAATCTCTTCAAATTCACCAACAAAGAGCATCACAATCACATCAATGGCAGCTTCCCTAAACTTCAGTTGAGATTAACTGACGATGAGAACAAAATGGTTACTTGAAACATGTCCAAGCAAGTAAAATAAAGTAAGTGAAACTTAGTGTCTACATAACTCAAATTATTCCAGTTATTTCAAAGTTTCATTGTTCTAAACATTTCATACATCACACACATGAGTTAGTACTGTCTTACTATTCATTGTTGGTATGCAATGAGAAACTAGCCATTGCATATGTGCATTGAACTGAGCAAGGTGAGTATTTGGCATTACTGTACCATCCAGAAGGCTTCACATTACACACACTTAGTAATAGTGACTGGTGCTGTACACAAGTGCATTTAATTTGATTGCAAAATTGGAGACTTAATATAACAGATTTAATGTCGATGCATGTAGTACAGAAAAGAAAAAGCTTCTGCAGTGATTTGTTCCCAACATAAAAGTACCTATTTTAGCATTGCCTTTCTACCCTTGTTTTCTGCACCCAGCATATAGGGGTTTTGAAATGACACAAACCAAGATGTGGATGTTATTGATCAGATCCTTTGTGATGTGAAAATATGGTTTTCAATGCCAATAAAGGTACATCAACAGAATGCCTCGTGAATTAGACAGTTGCCCAGAAACAAACAGTGTGCCTGGCCTATGCTATCAGAACAGGTAGGATGGGAAGCACAAAATTGCATGCCTTGCAAGACTATTTGCAGGCATACTGACATACAGCACAATGGTTAGCTAACATTTAAGGGATTCCTTGTCTTCAAAATCCTGTTAAAGGACCTACATCTCTAGTTATTTGTTTAGTCTTCTAACATAGAATTTCACCATAACTGACAATGAATGAAAGGAAATGACTGAGAAAATAAACTGGGATACTTGTGCTGCTAATACTGTGTTTTAGAGAAAATTTAACGTTAGTGATCTTCAGAATGGAGGCAAGGACTGATGAAAGATGACAGAAGCAAGAATGCTCTCAAAAGTATTATCAAAGGATTTTTAGATAAAAGTTAAAAACAATGTCTCTTGCAGTGAGAGAAGATTATTTTACCATCTTTGGCTTGTAATACTAAATGATACATTTGTACATTTAACAGTAAGTTCTTGTTGATATTTACAGTAAGTTTAGGCTTTATTATTAGAATAATTACAAAATGGTTAGAATAATAGGTACAAGATACTCATGGTTAGGGCAAAATACCCATGTTTCATATTAAAGAGCAACCTCAATATTGTTAGTCATAAGTCTTTTGAGGAGGTAACTACTCTTTGCCCCTTTGCCTGAAACTTAGAACAAGTTTACCGATAACAAAGAGAATCTATTTTTGTGACACATGCTTCATGTGACAAAGCATCAAAGTTGAGACATGAAACTTTGAAATAGTTAAAGTATAAGCTACAAGACTGATATATTTCTGTCATTTTGAAACAACATGCATAAACTCTGGTATAGATATGTAGACAATATTTTTACCTTAGAACACAAGAAAATTGAGATGAAAAAACTTTGCTCAACTTACATTACTGATATTTGCAGTAGAAACAGAACCAATAACATTGAGTCTTTGTCAAATGATTTTGATCAAAATAGCATATTTAGGATATTTGTGACATATCAATGTAAATCTCTAATTCTATGGAAATAGCTGATGAATTCCTCTTGATTTGGAATGATTTTGTAAAACTGGTAGAAGTTATGAAGCAAGATGAAAGCAAAACTGTTAGTTGCACAGTTGAAACTCTTTACTAAGGGTTGATGGAGGGGGGGGGAATTGCACCAAAATGTATGCACAGAAGTTGTAACGGTTTTTGTTCATGAATTAGTGAAGTATATGCGAGCTCTAGTTTTATTGTGGCAGTATGCAGATAAACACTAGCACATTATTAACTTGGAAGAAGACAATGATACAGATAGCAATGCTGGTTATGAGGATGATGGTACAATGAGCAGGCTTGAGGAGCTGTAAAATATGTGGCAAGTACAGTAATATTGCTTGTAGTTTGGGTATCCTTGTGGCTGTCAACTCATTGTGTGATGAAACTGGATTGCTACCAAAAATAAACATATCAACATTCCTTTCAAGCAAAATACCACATCTCAGTCTCTATATATTGCAAATGACACATTACATAGGAATAAAAATTAGCTTCATAGCCAACAAATTGATTTCAATATAACTATGGTTATGTACAAACAATTGCTTTCAGGTGAATTGTAATAGTTTAGCATTGCAAACTATTGTGGTTATGATTAGTCATGCCCATCAAGCTGGCATTTCTATTGTCCTCTCAAACATTGCAGAGAGGGAGGGAAGGAAAGAAAGATTTTTTCATATTTCACCTTGTGACCTGTAAACCCCCCAAAAAAATCTTATCTCATAAAAACTTGTATTTGTCTAAAATACACATTTTATTTCAATTTGTTTTTTTTTTTAAAGAAATGAAAGTAGTGGTAATTTGTTGTAATTTTGCTTTGTTCCATGTTTAGTTTTGCAGATTTTCACCATCTCTCTAATTTACACTACTTCTTTTCTTTTAAGTATATATTCTGATAGTGACTGCAGCAGCCCCAGCCCAACTTTGGAGCAAGCCTTGCTGTTAAAGCGTGCTACGAGTGGCTCACGTTCAAATTCTCCTGATTCAGAGACAAGTGGCGTGAGCAGCATTGAAGGCAATATATCGGATTTGATGGTATGTTTAGTGAAAAAATATGTTGGGTATTTCTAAGTACATTGTGTAGGCGAACAATCCATCACCTAGCTACAGTAACTGTAACAACATAAATTAAAAAAAAAAAAAAAAAAAAAAGTCAATAAGAATGCAGAAGCTGATGTAATTGAAGAGATTACAAAACATGTTCTACTAATTTAAATTTATTTACAAAGATATATGAAGTTCTGTCAAATATTTATTCCCTCTCTCTCCTTTCATGACTTCATTCTCATTTCAATTCCTTATTTCTACCTCACTTTCCCTTTCTTTCCTCTTTCCATTCCCTTTCTCCATTTTATCCTCATCCCTTTGCTTCCTTTGTGCAAAATAAGAGTATTATGTTCTTGAAACCAGAGATAAATATGCTTTTTCTGAGGTGTTAATAGAAATTAAAATGTAACTAAAAGGTTTAATTGTGCTAAACTGAGCGAGATAGTTCAGGCAGTAACACCTGTGGTCTACATTAGGGAGGTCATAGGTTCAAATACCATGGCCTGACCAATTGGCTGTTTTTCATGGTTTCCCTTAGTTACCAAACAAGATAAAACTGGTTTGGATGATTTACCATGAACCAAAGTTACATCTTAGGTCTAAAACAACAGTGAAAATAGATAGTATTAGTGAATGCTCTGCCATCTATCCAGGGATAATGAAATCAAAAAAGTAAATGGTGTGTTATTTATGGACGCTCTTTAACTGCTGTGGTTCTCGGCGTCCCATTCTAAATTAGGTGTGGGAGACTGCTTAATTTTGCTCAGAGGCCTCTCTATCAGTCTTGAGGTTCTTTTACATTCCATAAATCTATGACACAGGACCAACGGCTTTACTTCCCTGCTGAAGGAAGCCATGCTAAGGATTTTTACACCCGAAAAAATCCATTGTCCTCCGCTGGGTTTGAACCCGCGACCTTGGGGATAATTAAATCAGGTAGACTGCCTGGCACCCTAATACCACTTGCCCAGCACATGCAGAAGTAGAGGTGTAATTGCACAGGGATAAGACTAGAGGGTTAATTGCAGACTACATACTGAGCAATGAGGTATCTCCTAGCAGATCAGTTGCAATATGTAGCAATGTAAAAATAAATAGGGTTAAAAAAAATTGTTGTAAGCAAAATGTGACTTGACACCTCATTGGAAACCCCCCCCCCTCTCAGCCTTTTGTTTAGGGTAATTAATTGGGGCCTAAGGCATGCTATAAACAAGAATTTTAAAATGCAATTTTTGGCTTTAGCATCAGTTATTCAACCAAAATTTAAGAAAGTCACTGGAAATTTGATTATGATGTGCACGGTCTTTAAAAAATAGTTTCAAACTTAAAACTGATATAACTATTATAATATTTGGGGTAGGATAAAAGCAAAAGAAGTTGCATACTGGGCAAGAAACAGCATGCTGTTTGTGTGTCATAGCTTGAATTTGTTAGAATTTACATGAGGAGGAAAAATATAACAGAGTAAATGATTTAGAAATTTGAGTTGGATCATAGTAAACCTATAACTTCACTAACAGATAATTTTTATCTGGACATGTTTCAAAGTGTGTGTATGCTTTACCTTCAGCAGACTCCAAATGATGTATTTCCTCCTGGTTTTTGAAGTGTTCAGTCTTGACCTGATTGGTGCCCCTGTTATGTATTTCTACTGAGTGCTGTGTGACAGCAAATCAAAATTCATTACGTTATTTTGATTCTTAATTATCTGGATCTTCTCCCAAACATCCAACTCTGCTGCATAACTAGCTGGTTTTATAAGTGCAATGTTTTGGTTTATTTCATAGTTTAATGACAAAAGTGGTGGGCAATGGTGGATTTGCCTGTCTGTATTTTATTGTTCCGAGATGCTCTTTAAGTCTTGTTTCCAAAGTTCTCTGTGTTTTTCCCTTGAAAAAATAACATAATGAATTTTGATTTGCTGCCACTCAGCAATGTGTAGAAATACATAGCACGAGCACCAATCATGTCAAAGCTGAACACTTCAAAAACCACTGGAGGAAATACCACATCAGTTGAAGTCTGCTGAAGAGGTAGCACCACATGCTTTGAAACATGTCCAGATAAAAATTCTCTCTTAGTAATGTTATAGTGTTACTATGATCCAACTCAAACTTCTAATTCAAATACATCACAGTTACTAACTTGTGTATCCAAATTGTATAAATGATATTTGTGTACAGAGTTGCTTGAGCCTGCCAAGCACCCCTTTACCAAACCTACAACTGAGTAGTAGTCCTGAGCAGGAGCGCTCCTGGCATCAGATGCGACCATCACTACGCTACTTTCAGCAGCAGCAACAACAGCAGCAGCAGCAGCAGCAACAACAGTTGCAGGCATCATTGTTGTCTTCCCTGCTGCAGTACCCTGCAGGAAGTCCAACACTCAGTTTGGATAAACCATGGCTGCTGTCTCCACCAATACAGCAGACACAGCAAGAGAAACCTTGGCTACCTTCTTCTCCTCCAGCACTGCCTTCACCTGTAAACACTACCACTGCTAGCTCCCTCGAACGAGCTGCTCAGTTTCACAGGAATGCTGCTTGTGAGTATAGGTTGATAGCAAACTATACAGAGTGGAAGGTGACCGATGATAAGCTTATTAAAGTATTGTTTAGCCTTAATCATTTTTTCTCATGAAACTTTCCATTCTTGAGTTAATCCCTGTGATTAAGCTTTTGATTATAATGCTGTCCTGTTCATTATGCTCTATTTGTAAAGTCTTTGGATGTTCCATGTTAATACTGCACGATTTTACTTCCTTTAACACTTTCAAATCCTGCTATTAATTCTTTTTAGGGGGGAAAAAAGAATATAACTATTGTAAATAAATTGCCAAATTTTTAATACTTTAAAAGTATAACAAGAAAATAGTTTTCTGTATTCAGCGGTTGGCTCGATCACTTTATCTAGAAAATTTCCTTAAAGCCCAAAGGTGTTATGAAATTTGTTACCAATTTTATCGTCTTGTTTTCTTTAAATTAGTAATTTGTGCAAGTTTTTTCACTTCTCATGTTTAATCATTTTGGAAATGGAAGCATTGTTGAAAGCATTTAAATTTGCTGGGGTATGTGTTAAATTTTTCATATAATGTTCTTTTTGAATACTGTAAGCTTCCATGGCTTAGATTTAATGTTGTACACTTACTCAATACTAAATCCATGCATAAGCTTTAAAAAAAATTCCTCCAAATTACTATATAAAAGTTTCACTTAGTACGGAGCTTACAAAGACAGATTTGAAGTCTACATCTAAAATCTCATTAAGACACTGTTGACATAAAACATTCCAGATGCAAAATAGGTACTGATTGGTGTATAATAAGCAGTAAATAGTTTATAAAAGGTTTTGTGTGTTCCCTGGCAAATGTTACTCAGAGTAATTGCTGGTAAAGGTTTGCTGTTCAATATTCACAATATGAGTGCAAATAACATGCTAGACTCTGCAGATTATACTTTAGTAAAATATAAGTTAGTGTCCTACGAGGACAAAATAGTGAATATGCTTCATCATTCTGAAAATGTCTATGTATTTAAATGGAAACTACAAAGCTATAGAAAGAGCATTAACACAGTTGAATAGAGCAAGACTTCAGTTACATATATGAAGGCCACTGAAAGTTTTGAGAATGGGTAACAATGAGTTGTAAACCAGAGCACCTTTCCCTAACTTCAGATTGAAGTGCAGATAGCAGCATGTGTAACTCTGGGCTCACTCAAACAATGTGTAAGCAGGTGTTGCTACATCAATATGCTAGGATGGATCTCGAGTGACAAATCATTGTGAGTTTCTATGACTTTAAAGTTGGATTAGGGAAATCTTTTTCCCTTCAGAATCCACCATTTTTCAATGGTATCCAGAGTTTAGAAGAGGAAAGGATTCCTTCAAAGATGAAGACAAAGTAGGATGGTTGGCTACAGCAACTAACAATGGAAACATAGTGAAGCAGAGCGCATGTTGCAGGAAGACCATCGTTGCACATATGGCCAGATTCAAGAAGCCCTAAATATTGGACCGGCAGCAGGAAATAGAATCCTGAAAGAAAAACTTGACATTGGGAAGCTCTGCAGTCGCTGGATTCTCCACCATGTCACAAATGAGTAGAAACAAGTATGTGTGCAATGGTGCCAGGAAATGGTGGAAAAATTCAAAAACACATTTAACATTGTCACTGGTGATGAAAACTGGATTTACCAGTATGATACAGAAACTAACGAGTCATAGACTCATCAGTCTGGGTCTTCCCAGATGATCCCCCAACCAAGTGAAGTGAACATGATGAGCTCACAAGATATAGATGTTAAATGTTCATCGTAAGTGGGTGTTTGACTGGCTACTGAAGAAGAAGTTCCTGTCGTAATTTCATTCATGCTGCCATCTGGTTTCCTTGGGGATGTCTACTGTGGTATTTCAAAATTCATAACTATCTGTGCATTTTTCCTAATGTGTATCCTTTCCCCAATTGCTAGGTCTGCTGTAGTTTTGTCATGTCTTAACAAGTTTGATGTCCAGAAGTGATGTGATACTGCAGATTTGTCTGTTTGCTTGAGTTTTGAGTTCCTGAGGTGTTCTCTTAATCTTGTTTGAAGGTTTCTCTTAGTCTGTCCAATGTAAATTTTAGGGTAACCTTCGCAGTTTATTTGGTAAATGCCAGATTTTTATTTTTTTGTTATGGTGCCTCTTAATGGGTGGTTTAATAGGTTTCTGAGGTTGTGTTTGTTTTGAGGAGCCACCTGTAAATTGTGATCTTTGAACAGCCTTTTTAATTTATTGGCATCTGTGAGTGGGCATTTTAGATTTGGGTTGGCTCCTGTGCTTAGTGCGGCAATATCTTTCATTTTTTTTTCTTGTATTACTTTCTCCATGCGCACTATGTACATAGTGTATAGAGACAGTATTGCACTCCACCAAAAAATTTGATACTGAGATTTCACCGGAAATATATGTTTTAGGGTCCCCAATATCCAAAAAAAGCATTTTCACAAAAAGGTCCGTGTGTGTGTCCGTGTGTCTGTGAACACGATAACTCAAAAACGAAAAGTCGGTAAAATACCAAACTTAGTATTTAAGAATGCGACACAAAGATTTTGAGAAAAATCCCCCCACCCCCAACTACCCTTTACATGGAACTTTTTTCGAAAATTTTGATTTTCTCAAAAATGGCTAACGATTTTGATTAAAATTTCGGATATTAAACATATTTACCTGACAAATAAAATGTATATCTTGAATTTTCTGGGAATAGCCTCTGAAGATTAGTTTATTCTGGATGAATTTTACTAAATTTTGAATAACTGCTAAACCGTAAGAGATGGACGAAAACTTACTACACAAAAAATGTAGAGCACATTAAAACACACAATTTATGTTATATACATTGTTTTCGTGGAGTTCGTCGTTTTTGTGACATTCCTTATTTTTGGTTTCTGCTATGACAAACGTATACTTTTCTCATACAGGAACTTGTCAACTCCTATCCATATAGACAAAGGAACTTCATTGACATAGCAACCAGCTTTTGACTATCACTTTAACCTACAGTTGTCCCTTATTTCGCTTCTACTTACAAGGAAGCAAGTAATTAGACTATTTCTGCTATTTTTTTCTGATTAGCATAAAGTAAATAAAAGTATAAGCTTTTTAAGAATAATTTGTTTCAGGGATATGGAGAAAGTCATGTGAATGGTACACATCAGATTTTTTTTTGTATTAGTTTGTTCACTAATTCTGTTTTTATACTATTTTCTGTTGCAATCTTTGTGTGTTGGTATTCTTGTTTATATTATACTTTTTCCAATGGTGTGTTTATTAATCTATGTCAGGCTATGGAAAATTATGTGTTGATGCAATTTTGAGTTGAAATTGTTGTTCACGAGTTTCCTGTATATCACTATTTTGTTTTTGCGTCTGATTTTTAGGCCAAATATCGTAGCCAACCTTCTTTTTCTCTTTCTAGGGAAAATTTTATTGCTTGGTTCTGCAGATTTAATAACTTTAAAAGTGCCATCTGCAAGTTTTTTAGGGGTGATGGCAAAGATGTTATCTGCATATCTCACCCACGTTTTGAATCTATATAGGAAGGCTCTTGTTACTTGTATTTCTAAATTGTTCATGAATAGATCAGCCAATAGTGATGATCTGTTACTTCTCAGCAAGTGGCCATATTGTGACGATATTGCTTGAGGGACAAAAGACTGTTACTGCACACCACAAAATGTCTTGCCACAAATGTTCAATGAACTGAGAAAAAAGCATCCTAAGATTGATATGCATGGAATTTTATTGCACAATGAAAATGCCTCTGTCCACGTAGCACAAGAAACAACTAAATTTCTACATGAGTCTGATATTTGTCCCACCCTCATTACAGTCCAGATCTGGTCCCATGCAACTTTCTACTCCCTGAAATGAAAGAAAAAAATTCAAGGTCAATGATTTGAGTCACCTCAGCTGCAGTAGCTAACAAAGAATGTATTTGCATTCTCTCCATAGAAGAATGGCGTTCAGCATTTGAAAAATTGTTTGAAAGGATGAGATGGTATGTAGGATGCAATGGAGAATACTAGTTTGTAAAAATGCAATGGTCAAATGTAAATTTTTAATATTTTATTGCATCCATTCTCAAAACTTTTGGAGACCCTCATACTGTCATTTTTCCACGTAGTAATGCACTTTTGCCAAAAATGAACAAGTTATGTTATACTGAGCTGATCAGACTCTGAACCAGCTGAGGATAGCTATGGTAACAGGATCTGAGTCTGGAAAATTTAGCCACTATTGCATCTTTCATAAATCCAAAGAGACCGAAGTGTTAGTGTTAAACAAGTTAGCATGTACAGTGGATGTAGTAGGACAGCCCAGACAAGTTTGGTAACGAGTTCTAAGGCTGCAAAACTGGTGCGAGGCCTGGCATTATCGAATTGCAAATGGAAGCTTGTCTTCTTCTCTGGCCTGACTTAGGAAATTCAGGCTTTCAGCTTAGTCTGTGTCATCTTGTAGCATTTGAGCTGACATGTGCCCTACCATTATGCATCAGTTGAGATGCTGTTCATTATACACTGTGGCAGCTGAGCATAGCTTGTTGTACACATCTTTTTCACCACTACTGAAATACTGTACCCTCTGTCTCACATTATATTGGCTCCATGCACCTTTAGCAAGTGTCGAACAATTTGTTCAACAGTAAGGAATTCGGTCACACACCTTGATGTCAACCATTTTGGAATGTTCCCCTGTTGCTATCTGTTTCGAGACAAAGAAACTATCAGGGCACTAGTGGGAAGGTTTAACAATTAATACTACACCAATACCATCTGGCTTGGATAATCAAAATGAAAAAGATGGGATGCACAAATTTTGGAATAAGTGTTGTACTATTGTTAATGTTGGTTATTGTTACTTGCAGCTCTCTATGAGGCTACCTGTTCATGGAATGGAAATTTGCCCCCTCGGACACAGAAGAATGTTCAGTACTCTTCAAAGGTAAAATTTTGCAGCTTCATTGTAAAAAACAATAAAAAAAATATCACTTTCATTAGAATCTTTGGCATTTATATGGTGCATTGTTAAATAATGCAGAATGTGGGGGGGGGGGGCGTGAGTACTATATAGTGAGTACTATATATATAGTATATATAGTACTCACAAACATCTGTTTTGCATGTAAAATGTATTTTATTTATTTATTTTTGCCCATAGACATAATACAATGTTTCAGGCATTGTGAAGATAAAAGTATGGTAAAAGGAAACAACAGTAATTGACATTAGTAGTCTTGACTCATAATTATAAAATATTACAACATTAGAATTAATCTATACAATATAAACATTTCCATAATTCTTTTTTAAAATTTATACCTTCATTAGTGCTTATGGTATGTGGCAATTTGTTGTAAAGTTTCACTCTACTTATAAATGGGTAATTTTCACTTGTTCTTTTATTAGCATTAATCCTATATATATTATAAATACATGTGTTATAATTTTGATATTGATAATTACAATTTGTAATATGCACATTTTTATTTATAATGTACAATATTACTTTATACACATATAGAGAGATTACTGCAAACAAACTTTTTTTCTCTAAAAACACTATGGCATGAACTCTTGTTACTTAGCTTATACACAGTTTTTATACAATTCTTCAGTAAAATTAATAACCTATTTAAATTGTGCTTACTAGTACTTCCCCAAACCTCGATTCCATATTGAAGGTAATGATATATTACACCAAAATTTACAATTTTTAAAGTAGCAGTATCTAAATATTTACATAGTCTCCTTAAAAGATATTCCTGAGCTTACTCTACTACAGATGAAGTCAATATGGCTATCAAAAAACAAATTTTTGTCTAACATTAATCCCAGGAATTTAATCTGCTGTACATGTTGAAGTATTGCATTTTGTACACTTACAATTAGAGGTTTATTTGTTTTGATCATGATACTGAAAATTAAGCAATTTTTTTTTTTCCTATGTTCATATTTAAATTATCTTCTAAATATTTCAATATAACCTTTAATGAGTCCACCATTGAGTTCTCTAAGATGCTTAGTGATTTATTCCAATATAGAAATGTGGTATCATCAGCATAAGTTACATTTTTGCAATTTCCAAACTCTCACATGTCATTTATATATAATAAAAACAAGAGGGGTCCCAGTACGGATCCTTGTGGCACTCCAAACTTTACAGTGTCATATGTTGATGCAAAATGTTTAATCAAACCATTGAATTTACTTGTTATCTCAGTACATTGCTTTTGATTTGTTGAGTAAGGTCTTAAATAGTGCATTTTGCTCCTTATCCCATAATTTTCTAGTTTATCCAATGATACATTTAGTGATATACTATTGAGCACTATAGAAAGGTCAAAGAAAAGTGCTACGGTATGATTGCCTTTATCTAATTGTGTATATATTTCATACAGTAGTTCTACAATTGCACTGCTTGTAGAATAGTTTTTCCTAAATCCATGTTGAGTACTGACTAGGATGATGTGTTTATTTAGGAAGGTGACCAATCTTGAATTTAACACTTTTTCAAACATCTTGCTAAAAAGAGAACTAAGAGTTATGGGTCTATAATTTTCTATAAAAATTCATCACCCTTTTTTAATACTGGTCTAATTATACTGTTCTAAAAGCACTCTGGGAAAATATTTTGTTTTATAGACATATTTATTAAATGTTCAAATATATTTAGCCACTTCATTTTTACAACATTTTAGAACTCTATAGGAGATAACATCCCATTCGCAGGAATTATGAGTTTTTGATTCACTAATTATTTGACTAATTTCAATGTCAGTAGTAGGTGTAAGATATATTGATTCTTCTACACTACATTTATGTATGTTGTTAACAGATATACAGGAGCAGAGGCCTTTCTATTACTGTCAAAGGAGACATTTTTAAGTTTTTTGGGTTGATTTCAAAGTGTTTCCAATTTTCAGCATGGACATTTAAATTCAGTTGCATTATATTGTAATTTAAGATTAGACTGAATGTACTGCATTAATTGATATACTGTGCTATGATAGGCCAGAGCTTATCTGTGGGTCTATGCTTAATCATGAATGTGGACCCTTTCACTAGGCTGCTTCAAAATGCATAACATGAAAATATAAAATTTAGTGTACCAGTAGTGACCTTTGTAGAGATACCGTAGAGCAGTTTGCCCTTTTACCTGATGCCTAGAAGAGCTGTGTACTGTTATGCCTATTGCAGGGTGACAATTTTTTTGTGACCATGTTTATATGTATTGTTCTGAAGCATAAAATATTGTGACTGCTAAAGTGCATTTACTTTGTTTCGCAAGTTTCTTTGCAACAGAAAGAAACAGCACTACCGGGTCTTCAAGGGTCCTTATATAATAGAATCTTCATTTATTTTACATAATTTTTGTTCATTTATTGCACTGAATATTTAAACACTCTAAATGTCTTACCACAAATTATATGCTCTACTGGATGAGGAAAAGTTTTATGGGTTTCTGTTTCAGGAAGTTGATAAGTGTGTTATTTGGATTTTGTTACACTACATAGGTAGTAATATTAATGGTTGTTGTGTATTTTTGTTTAAGATATTTCTTGGTGGGGTGCCATGGGACATTACAGAGTCAATGCTTGTGGCAGCATTCAGGAAGTTTGGACAAATTAAGGTGGAATGGCCTGGTAAAGACCAGGCTGCTTCTCAACCTAAGGGCTATGTATACATCATCTTTGAGTCTGAGAAACAGGTATGTGTGTTTATTTATATTGAAGAGGGCATTTAAACAAAAACAGAAAAAGTGTGCAGATTATTTTGTTCTTTATTTTGACAGGTGAAAGCCCTTCTGCAAGCATGCACGCATGACATTACTGGTGGTGACAATTGGTACTACAGAATCTCCTCAAGGAAAATGAAATCCAAAGAGGTGAGTCTGTTAAAAGTAGAAAATTCTGTGACTCAGTGTTGTAAAATAACACTCCAATGTAGCCAACTTTGGTTTATGCATCCATGGTCTCATTCAAGTAAGCTATGACTGAAAGCTCATGCCAATCCATAAAATGGCAGCTTATTTGAATGTCGTGAACATGGAATCTGCTGAGCCAGATGAAATTGTGCAAGCAGCAGAGAAAGCAAAATTATAGCTGCTACACTGCCTCCGCTGAATAGAATGTTTTCATTCTGTAAGAGTAAGTTGTCATGTTGTCAGCACTGATGCTAAGCAAAGCAACAAGTGAATATCAAAGACCATTAAGCATGATCTCCGTGAAATAGGTAAAACAATCTATTTACAATTATAATGTGTGTATAAATATTGAGAACTGTCAAAATAATAGATAAAATTGTTTTATATTGTTCGTAGGATTACAAAGCTCGGCCTACTCATTTCACAAGCTTCCTACTCAGAATATGTAACCCATTTTACCACTTGTATCATAAATAACTGTTTTCTCCCTCCTATATTACACATTTGTTGTTCATAATATGATTCAAATTACTGTAGGCTGTGTATTAATATTTTAAAAGTTCTAGCAGAATGTTGTTCTGCTTATAAGTGGGGAGCACATTTGGTATGCATAAAAACTGAAGTTCACTCTGCATTTGTCTGTAGATTCCAGCAGCATATAAAGTTTTCATTGATTCAGCAGTCATTTTAGTCTTTTTTTTTTTTTTTTTTTATAGCATTATATGTTCGCTCAATTGTGGGGAAGTAAAATTATTGCAAAGAGTTTTTGTGAAATTGGTTTTGACATGAAATATTTGTATTTTCTTTAGCCAGTTAATTGATTAAAAAGCTTATTAATATAAAATAATGTGCAATAACAAGGTGTTTAATCTCTGAAAACTATAAAGCTTAATTGGTTCCTAAGAAAAATCCACATAGTATGAAGAATGCAAATTTTGAGAAACAAGCACTAAAATAATGCTTTTCCCTTGTTCACTGTGTGCCACTAAATCATAAGCAGTAATATGTGGAACTATTTTTGGAGTTAAAATGAAATTTTTCTGTACAGAACACAATAATTAAGCATAGCTGTCTTTAGAGAAGCAAATATTGAAATAAAATGCAAAATATTTGCAAAAAGTGGCAGAAAGGGAGTGTGAATAACTGAAATGCAGGCCTTGCTATTTAATACCAAAGGGTTGTACTTAAAATGTCTTTATAACACAGGAAAATGTTTGAAGCTTTCTATAATACTGTTAAGACAAAATGTTTTTATTTATGCTAAGCTATACATGGGTGAATATGACCAATGTTCAGCCCTGGCTCTTCCTGTCATACTCATATTTTACAGTAGTTTCTTAATTTTAGTTTGTTACAACATTTATGCTTGTTGTTTGACTCTATTTATTGTCCATACCCATTTATTTTTCACTTTATATAAGAATTGTCCAATCTTCTTGCCATCTTTTTGAACCATCTAGTATAGCTAAGTCTTTATCTTTCTTAAGCCGTTTCTTATTAATATACTCTTCTCTCTGAACTTCAATTCCTTTACATTTAAATATTCTATGTTCCATGTCTGCATTTCTACCACATATAGGACATTGCTTTTGTGAACCCTTCCTTAAACCTCCATACTCCTGCTTTCATCCATGCAATACCTTCTCGCTCCTCTTTATTTATCATGTCTATGCATTTTTTCCTTGCAGATTTCCAGAAGTTATTCACATTATTTTCTCTTCTCCATATTTCCCTTAACCCACTACTTTCTGCAGGGTCGGGGTTTACCTCAATTCCTCCAATCACTAACAAGAAAGTTATATATAACACTTGCTAAAACCAATATATTTGTTATCGTCTCTACAAAATTGTTTTTAAAATTCACAAATTTTACTTTCCTAAACTGTCAAACTGTTCTTGCTCTATACATGTGATGCCCACTTCCATTGTGACTTGGGTCCTTCTTTCACCACAGGAGCACCTCAAAACACAACCTTCCTCTGTCAGTGGTGAAATGAAATGGTTTTATTTATGGACGCTCTTTAACTGCTGTGGTTCTCAGCGTCCCATTCTATACTGGGCATGAAAGACCGCTTAATTTTGCTCAGAGGCCTCTCTATCAGGCTGAGGTTCTTTTACATGCCGTAACTCCCTAGCAAAATGTAAACCTAAACAGATAAATTTCCCTGATAATTGTTCTTTCAAAAAAGCTATTATAGGCTGAAGCTGGAAAGGTAGAATAAGACTGAAAAATGCAATGCCATACCTGGGATTTGAACCATGGATCATTTATGCCATTGTTTTAACCAAGTGCTACCATGGTAATAGGCTGGTTGGTAAATTCAACTGACTCACAAGGGGTACTTTGAGATTGTAAGCCGCCTTTAGTGGTATGACATTTCAAATTAATTTGATATTGCTTTGTCCTTTTTACCAAGAAAAAGGTATGTCAGTTAGGTATCATGTGTGTTCAGACATATTGGCATGATAGCTCAGACTGTTAGAGCAGCAGCATAGCAAGCCAGAGATCAATGGATCAAATCCCAACTAGTTCATTGAATTTTTCAGCCTAATTCTGCCTTTCTGGTTACATTTCTCCTTAGCATAATATTAACAGCATAAAACCTATATGATGACAAAAGCCTACCATTTTCAAAAATCATCCTTTTCATACGCAGGAAATCATGACAGATGTACTTTATTTTTATGGACAACAGTTAATACATAATGTTTAATTATTGTCGCATAGGTTCAGGTAATACCCTGGGTTTTAAGTGACAGTAACTACATAAAGTCTTCATCTCAGAAGCTGGATGCTAAGAAGACTGTATTTGTTGGTGCATTGCATGGAATGCTGAATGCAGAAGGATTGGCCAAAATCATGAACGATCTGTTTGGTGGGGTGTTGTATGCTGGTAAGTTACATTTTTGAAGTTTCAAAACTATGTTTTGAATTTGTACCTACATATTTTGAACATTTCAGTGGTTCCCCAGTTAGCATCAAGGCTAAAATTTAGAATAGATATCCATTTTTTTCCTGCTCTGCCATGTATCTGTAGCTGCTATATGAAGGAATTATTTTGATTACATCAAATTTATTGGAAATGCTAAAAAATTTGAGATTTGGTGAATTCATTAAATGCATATGTGTGGGGAGAGAAGGAATTAACTTTGAATATCCTGCAATTCCTTTTCATATTGATTGAATTATATGTAATTGGAAATCATAAGAGAAGCAATAACTTTCTGCAGAGTTCATTAAAATACAAAATTGTAGTATCATAAGACTCCATATTACAAGTTTACAATTTTCCCAAATGTCTCGATACTCTCCATGTTGTGTGTTCACATAAACCCAAATATCATAAAATATATGTCATTTTGCATTTTCAGATTTCCCCAAATGTCACAATAATATTCTCCAAGTTACTATCCATGTCTAAGGGTAACATAACATTACATTTCTCTTAAGTATTTGGATCATCTGATGACTTGCTTGATAGTTTGCAATTCATCTTTTTCTTTTCATCGCAAGATGGAATGATGCTCTTTCTATATGTTGTATGTTTAGGCATATATATTTAATTTTTTTTAAAGACCAAATCCAGGACAGATGCTTGTATTCTTGGCTCAAGCCTATGACACTTGCCCCAGGATGTTAGTTTTTCAGTGGTTACCAGTTTCTGTTTTACAAAAATAACTGATTTGATCTTTATAATGTAACAATGTATTGTTCATTTTACATGGGAGGAAATTTTGGTAGTAATAATAGTGGATATTTCACAAAAGTTGAAACACACTCCTAAACATAAATGGAAGCAGATAACTATTTATTCATAGTTCATATGTATAACTGGGCAATATAAGGAGCAGGAAATTTTAGAACACTTATCTGTATTTTTTAAGTGACAATATCTGATGAAACATATTACAATTGCCAAACGTTTTCATAAACTTGTATTTGTTTTGTAGTTTTTCATTATATGTACATTTGCTTTTTCCCATGGCAATGTTACAAACACAAGATGATTTGAAGCAGTATATGACAATGTTCTTCTTTTTATATGGCCTTGTTTACATAATTATATTAAGCAAGGCCTTGGAACTGCTCCATTTCACCACATCTGCTAAATGCTGATTTTGCTTTGTTACAAGCAATACTACTTTGATACAATATGCAGAATTCCATAAACTGGGCAGGCATTCAGTAAGGGTGATGTGGAGTATAGAATCATTTTAAATACTCTCAACTGCTACACACTAGCATCATCAGTAAAATTATTTACAAATTGTGAACACACAGCATTGAAGAATACGCGATACAAGTTTGTTATTTTTAAACTCGGGTGGCATGTTTTGAGCTAATTTGTTTTCAATTACAGTGATATTAGTTGCTTATTTGATCTGTAATAATGCAATTTGGTTATTTGGCAGGTATTGATACGGACAAGTACAAGTATCCAATTGGATCTGGACGTGTGACTTTCAACAACCCACAGAGCTATATGCGTGCTGTATCTGCTGCCTTCATCGAGATTAAGACAAGCAAGTTTACTAAGAAGGTAAGAACATGCCATGAAGCTTTATTAAAAATATTAACCTTCTCATAGTCAACAACCAGATGATGCAGATTTGGCTACTGTGTGGAAGTTTAAAATGAAATAACATTATTTTACTGACATATCTCTTGCAGAAAACCGAGTTCTCTGAAATGTTCCTTTGAAGAACAGTGATGGAATTTCAAATAAGATGTATATATTTTCTCAGAGGAACAGTCCTTGTTTAAGAAATTTGCTCATTTAAACTTCTTTAGATGTTGGATTTATATGGTAGTTACTTCTTTCTTGGGCAGGGTGCCCAATAGTTAAAGTAGGTAAATAAAATATTGTAATCTCCACCCAACAATTTATTGAGATTTAATCAGAATTATAGCCCATTCCAGCTCAGGCTACCACTGATGGTGGTGTCACTAGTGTTGCTGTTAACTAACGAATGTAGACTATTGAGTGGCTGCGGGGAATTGCGGAGATCAAATTCAAGGTGCAGTCCGTTGCGTAATGCTGGGTGTTCATGTTAACATTACATTTACACTAGACAATAGGAAAAATTTATTGGATTTATTATAACTCAATTACTGTAATATCAGCTCTGCTGTAATGGGGAATTGTGCACGATGTATGAAAATGCTCATTTAAGGCATGATGTAGTAGTTAGTGCAAACATTTGCCACCGATAACATGAGGTGGGATGGTGGTACATGATTTGGGGTGCTCTAAATAAATTTAAAAAGAAAAAAAGTGTGTATGAACACCATTACTAAAAAATTTCTGTTGGATATCAAACTTCATATTTGATTTCAACAGTTTCAAGGGTTGTGACATGAAAATTTTCAAGAATATCTCTCTTTACCAAGCTATGCATTATAGGAACATTTTCGTGTCTCCTGTTCACAACAGCTAATGCCAAACGTTTCTCTCTCCCCCTCTCCTCTCTCCCCATGGTTCTGGGTCCAAACCATGACTGCTTGTGCATCATTTACCCAAGTTTTCATTGGAAAATTGTTTTTATTTTTTCAAAAAATGACTCAGTTTGGATTAAAATACTATATATTTTAGGATATTTATGTGACTAATTAAATATATATTTCTTGAATTTTCCCTGATAGCCCATGAAGTTCTCTTCATCTTAAGTAAATTTTGTATAGCTTTGTAATATCTGGTAAACCTGAAGAGATAGGTGAAACTTTCTACCAAAAAATTTGGATTTCTTCAAAATGTACACTTTATTTCAAATAATTCTTTTTTGTTGCAACAGCAATTTCAGAGATATTGGCTTGAAATTTCCAATACTTAATCATTTTTGAAGTGATTAGTAAAATTGATTGTTCATTGAGTTGCCATGTAAAGTTATGGAAATTCAATACCAGCACATAAATAATTGACTATAGCTTCAGAATCCTGCATCCCTCCAATATACAACAAAATGTGTAATGAAACCATTTCTGCAAACATTTATTCGATTAATATGAAATAATTAGAAAAATTAGATTTTATAATGTTAGGGTGTAGAAAGAGGAAAACAAATGTTGTGGTTAGAACATGAAAGGTTTTTTTGATTTTATTTTCTCATAAATAATTCTTAAATTATTTTATTATTGTCAATTAATATATTGACTAATAAAATGTATATAATTAATTTTCTATCAATATCCTGAATTGAATTTTATATAATTTAGTATAAAAAGGAAATCTTAGTAGTTACACAAACTTACTGCATAAAAATTATAGATAATATTAAATATATAATTTGTTAATGAAAATTTTTATAGCATTAATCATTTTCAAAATATTCTATGTGTGTTGCAAATTTTACTTTTCCTATGTATCACCTAATTAAATTCTTGAAATTTGATATTCTTCCTCCACTTCTTATTTTCTTTTCATAACAAAATTTTGTTACTATAAACAATTTTTTTAATTAAGATAAGAGAAATTCTTCAATGGATACCAGATCTTTGTGGAATAAAAGGAATGAAACAATTCATTTTCTGGCCAATGAAGGTAGTAAAATTACATCAAAATCATTGGGTCCACTGTCTCATCACTCCTATAATATACCTATCAACAAAAAATATAAAAATTAAAGACCAATGTGTATTGCAAACAAAAGGAACACAATTGGAAAATTACATAACCTTACTAGAATTACTCCATTACCAAGGCAAGACTATGTAGCAGGTTTTAAACTACTAACAGGCCATGACTGCCTCAACAAACATGTATACAGAAATGACATAACAGAATCTCTTCTAATGCCCTTTCTGTGAGAAAGAGAAAGCAACAATTGCAATGTCCAGCTTTCAACTAACATACTAACAGGACACCAAAATATGGAGTGAAAGGGAGCAAATGGCTTCATTATCAACTGTCAAATATTAGGCACCAACCAATCATAAATGTTTTAATGCTGCCTCCACATATTGAAACCTTCTTTGTTTAATTTTAAATATCCCCTTGGTAGAAATACAAGGAGTAAGGATCTATGATCATCCTTGAACAGAGTTGTGCTTTGTAATGAATGAAACAAAAATATTAGTGCACTTTAGCCGTTTTTAAAATAATTTTGAGCAAAAAATGGAAATTGCTTAATATTAACTAAAGTGAAAATTTTTTGAAACCTGTACACTTTTTCAAATAGTTCTTAGGGGAGATTGAAGTATAAATACAGGGTGATTTATATAGAGCTGATACATTTCTTTCATTAATTGTTTCAAAACGTGTTATGCTAGCGACAACTTATTATACCTAAATTGTAAGAGGAATTTTGGGAGATCATTTACCTCTATAGCAAATGTTGAAAATTTCCTCCATCCTGCATAAGGCACAACTCAACACGTCGTTCCATGTTACTGGCCCTCGTTGGAGGACTCTGTTATCAATAGCTTGAATCTCCTTTGTGATGTTGTGCTTCAGATCGTCCAATATCTGGGGATGTGTGGCGTAAACCCTGTCTTTTAAGTAACCCCATAAAAAGAAATCTGGAGATCTCGGTGGCCACAGGTTCTTGGAAATTATATGGTCGTCAAAGAAACTTGCAATTAGGTTCATGGATTCATTTTATGTATGGCATGTAGTGCCATCTTGCTGAAAATATCTTTGACTTAGCTCCACATCGTACTGCATTTTCATGTTGACTACAAGAACAAAATGTCAAAACAGCTGCTAACAATGCAATTAGGAATAAAACATAAACATCTGCGCATCTAGTGACAAGGAATCGAAACTCCAGAACATTCTGCTTAATTTGGTGGTAAAATTAGGTCAATGAATGAATTTCCAACGGAATAATTAAAGAAATGTCAGTTCTACATAAATCACACTGTATTTTCAGCATGTTTAAATACATTTTGAGTTCAAACAATTCACACCCTTACCATCGTTATAAGCTTTCAATATTTATCTTGGTTGAATCTACATTGTTAGTCATGAGATTACACAATATGAAAACACTATGATGGAAGAAATGCATTTCAGCTTTTTGCTGATAAAGAAACTCACTTCAGCTGTTGTTTATTGCTCTTGTGGCTTGTTTTTGAAACGCTGGATTATCAGCTATGAAATGCTTTACTTTACTAATGCTGAGTATCTTGAAATGCTACTCTATATGGTGTAAAACATATTAATGCAACAGCTGTGACAAGAATTTAGAGAGACTTCCAAATATATGAGCACCGCATCACAGGACATTTTTCATTTGTCAGAGAAGAAATGCTTCACGAGCAGCCATGGTATATCTCATATTTTCAGCACATTCCATTGACTGTTTAGAGAACATTAAAAAAATGACTGCACCTTTATCATATTCAGCATGTCCAGTATCTCTAACATAGATTATGCACTAAAGCATAGATTATGCAATTTCCAAATGACTTCTTCAACAGGGGTACACTTGCCCCTTAAAATTCTTGCAATGGCTGAAGTAATGGTTAGCAAAAATAGAGTAATTACCATAATGTACACACCCAGACTTATGACAATCTACACATAATAAGGCAAACAGCTCTTATATACATTACAGAAGTGCATGATGTGGAAACATTGCAAGATAAAATATTTTGAGCAACGAAAGAAATAAAGCAACCTGGAAGTATTTCCAAATGTGCAGCAGAATTGAAGAAAATATGAAGTGTGTGTGTGTTGTCAGGGGTTGTAAATTTTAAACAATTTTTTCTAAATATTGAAAAGAAGTTATTAATTTTCTGTTTTTATTTTGCTTTAAATTTTCACAGAATCTTATAATTCACAAAGAAAGGAAGCATAATCTTGTAACCTGGGATTATCAAATCTTTTTATTTACCTTAATAAATAAGTATTCCTATTAATTTGTGTACTACTGTAAATGCTTCCTCAGTTCCATATTCTGTATCATTTTGGTCATTTGCAATCTTGTGTGTGTGTGTATTTTTGTTTTGTTTTTCTTTGTTTATTTGTATACAGAAGTGTTTCTTTTTTTATTGCAGTAGCAACAGAAGCAGAAGAATTGAAAGTTAACCTGTTGAATGTAAAGAAACCTGTTGTATTTACTGTGTTGCAATATTGTGCAAAATAAAATAATTACCTCATAGTAAGGAAAACACTCAAAGCAATTCATAGTTTAAAATATTGAAAAGTTCACCTTTCACCCTGTAATATGCTGAGATAAGAAAACTCTTATAAATTTTTTATGAATAGTGATTCACTAATTGTATGGGGAGGGGATAAATTTAAAGTAGAAAGGGAGCATCAGAATAAGCATTTAGTGGATAGGGCTAAGGAGAAATTTTTTATTTATATGTTTATTTTTATTATTTTTCTCTGATGCATGCATAATTAAATCTTTCATATTGCTAGATGTGAACTCTGCTGAATAGTATGGTAATACCATTTTGTTTGTTACAGTAAGCACATGTAATGGTTAGTTTTTCTTTATGTAGATACTAGTACTTGCTCTACCACTGAGCTACCATGGTAACATGCTGGCATAGCATTGAATTTCTCAACTGACTCGCATGTTTTGCCGTAAACCTCAAGGTGATTTCAAATTATTTTGAGATGACAACCCCAATGGCAACTTAAATGCTGTAAGCACTTTTAAGTCCCAGGATTCATAGTACAGCCAACTATTATGGACAATTGTGATAATTTTAATTGTTTTCTCACAGAAACCATGTATAGGGCAGGAGTTGGACTGGAGATGTCTTGTAGTCATTTCAGTCATGTTCTTGCAATGCTCCTTTTAACCTGCAAAATCCTTAGTTTGGTAGTACCTTTAGGTTCCAAAATTTTCTGCACTTTTTTTCTTCTGTACAATGAAAATATGTGGATTTTTTATTGGTAACAGTAATCTTGTGAATTCCTCTCAATAGACTTTTTAATAACCAATTTGTTCATATAACCACATTTATGGATTGCAATGAGCAAATCACCTGAGTGTATATCCTCCTCCTCCTCCTCCTCCTCCTCCTCCTCCTCCTCCTCCTCCTCATGGGATCAAACAACCCTTTTAGTTTGACCTCCTTAAAGATTGCCGCCCAATCTTCTCTATCCAAAGCTCTCCATCTCTAAATTCTTGCTTTAACATGGTCATCCTGGTCATCATCTAACCACCATAGTTTGGGCCTTCCTACTATTCTTTTACCTCTTGGTATGGCATCT
Organism: Hymenopus coronatus; assembly: GCA_030762935.1. Classification (NCBI taxonomy): domain Eukaryota; kingdom Metazoa; phylum Arthropoda; class Insecta; order Mantodea; family Hymenopodidae; genus Hymenopus; species Hymenopus coronatus. The sequence continues at coordinate 19,173,605 of CM060897.1, read as the reverse complement.
AGTAATTTTTAGGAATTCTATTATTGTCCATTCTGATAACATGACCTAGCCTCTCTAGCCATCTAATTTTTATATCAATGACAAAACTTGCATCCTGAGTATATTCCAAGCCTAAAAATGGAATATAATAGTAAGATTAATCTAGGATTAGTACAATCATGTACAATGCGCACACCTTTTCTTAGGTGTTAGTTTTATGGGGAAGTGAGGGGGAAGAAAAGAGCCTGCCTGCCTCTTTTTCCACAGTGTTTCAAGCAAAGAATATCATCCACTGTGATCTAAGGGTAACAAGTTAGCACCTGGTTCCCAAGGTTGCAGATTCAAACCTGGTGAGCACAATGGATTATTATTTTTTTTTTTTTTTTGTCATAAATCCTTAGTATGGCTTCCTTTGGAAGAGAGGTAAAGCCATTGGTCCCATGTCTTAGATTTATGTCATGTAAAATAACTTCAAGCCTGATAAAAAGGCCTTTGAGCAAAATTAAGAGGTCTTTCATGCCCCATATAGAATGGGACGCCAAGAATCGCAGCAGTTGAGGTTCATAAATAAAACTCTGTTTAACCAAAGAAAGCCTCTTTCTCTGAGGCCCTCAGTGTCATTATGGGGAATAGGTTATATAATTTACTGTGAACTAACTCTGGGATCTACAGAGAGAATGAAACCTTAACATTGAAGCCACTAAGTATACTTCATGTCTCAACGTTGGTCGGCCGCCTTACTCTGCTTCTGAAATTGCATGAAACCTAGGGAGCCAACCACCCAAGAAAACGTGTGCGCATATTAGGTCCACAAAGTTAACAAAACAAGGTATTTGTTTCTTAATTCAAAAATATTAAATGTGTTTCAACAGGTGCAAGTGGATCCATACCTTGAAGACTCGCTCTGCTCTTCTTGCAATTTAACACAGGGTCCATACTTCTGCCGAGAGATGGTCTGCTTCCGCTACTTTTGTCGTAAATGTTGGCAATGGCAACATGCATTGGATTCAATGCAGACCCACAAGCCTCTCATGAGAAATTCTAAGACAACTGCATCTGGGATGCAGGGATTTAATAACAGTTATTCGGCGCAGAGGCCAAATAATAATTAAAATGAAGTTTCCTTCCCTTGGATCTCTCTTTAACACATAACCCATTTTTCTTGTTGAGAGTATCAAGCATACTTGCTAGAGTTGAAGTGTAGGTACTTCATTAATTCAGAATTATTTAATATATTTATATGTATTGCTTATTACAATAATGATTGTTTTCTTTCTCCGATCTCAGAGAGAATAAGACTTCAATGTTACAAAGTTGAAAGTTCCTATAATGGATCAAATAAGGACTTTGATCCTTAGAGTTGTGTTAATTTATTATTAGTGTTGTAATAATTGCATATGTTTTCATCATAAATGATGTGAAGTTTTTTGATAAACTGCTTGTATTAGTTTCTCTCAGTTGAGTTGAGGCTATTTATAGTGGAATTATGAGAGTTATTATAGGCAGACAGTAATTTTTACTATCATCAAGCAAATCATGATGAAATAATCTACATGATACTACTTTTTTTTTTACAGAGTTTAATTTTTTCTGCCCTCTTTTATACTGACAAGTTCAGTGTCCATAATGGAGTAAAATTTTTAAGGAAATGTTTGTTTATTAAGTTGTTACAGTGAGATATAAAAATGAGAAATACTTGGAATCATGTGGTTTACACTTACGACAATATGGACGTGAAGATGGTCTTACGATTCTGGAACTGCAATGTACTATTTGATATGTGTTTTACGAGAGTATTTTTATTTAATTAACTGTGCGCTGTGTGCTAAAGAGGCAGTTAGTGTGTGTATGTGTGAAAATATATACATTTGTTTATCAGCAGAAATAATTTATTTGTTTCACATCTGTATCATCACACACAAGCTTGAGCACAGAAATTTTAGGATAAATACAAGTGTTACTGAAGCTCTGATTGCCAGGTATATAATACTCTCAATGAAGCTTTAGCGAGAAGAAAATTATAATTTATTTGTCTTTTTATTTTGGAGCAGCTGGTGCATTTCCTTTTTTAAACCCAACTCATGTTAAATATTATTAACTCAGGGATGAGCATAGGCATGTTTAAAGTAACTGTTGCCAAAATACAAGAAGTTGTTGCCCATTTAATGAATTTTAAGAAGTATAATAGTTTTATTTGAAGGAACTTCTGGGTAAAAGGTTTACATTACCAATGGAATTTGCTCAACAGGGATATGAAGATTACATTCCAAGATGGTTTTAATTTTATCTAAAAGCAAACATGAATAGTTCTTTTTCCAGAGAATACCTACATTGCATAATTTATCTCAAATTAGTATGTTCTAGAATAATATTTAATGAATTTAAATTGTTAAAAGTGATTACTGAAACTGTATTGTCAAAACTGAATCAAATATTAATATATGATATATATTTACAATAAACTTGTCAAGAAAAGACTCCAACGGAAATGTTGTATGAATTGATTTTCTTAAGATACATATGGTTTGTTTATATGTAGTGTTAAATAATTATTCGTTGAGAGCATAGTTCATTGACAAAATGAATACTTTAAATGTAATGCCAGACAACCTGTAGTTAAGCAGATATTGTATGTTTTCTTAATGATGGGTTTATAGTGCAGAACATTATCATATTTTACAATACTTTTATGCAAGGTTTTTATATCTAAAGGAAATCGCTGGGTTAATATGAACAGATGCAGAATAATTGACATGATCAAATTGATTTGGGAGTTAAATATAGGCAATGTATTCTCCAGCTGGTATATTCATTCGTTGAATCAGAATAATTATCCTTGTATTAAAATATTTTTGAAATTTAGTTGGTTATTATTCTGCCATATTTTGTACTTAAAATAGTTAATATCAATGCTTATGAAAGCTGGAGACATAGGAAAAAGTTGAAAGTTAACTGGGAGTAATAATTAAGAATTTAAAAATAGTATGGTGATTTGGGGAAAGAACTTGGCAGAGGAGCCAACCAGCCCATTGTATAGGGTGTGTTGAAGAAAGCACAACTGCCACTATAATAGTTGGAGTCTCTTGCAGATCTAGAAGAGTAACATTGATGGATGTTTATCTCTTGTAATTGGCAGACAGTGTTTTTATTGTAAAGGAAAAAAAATGTTTCCTTAATTCAGAGCAATTCATTGTTCATTTTCCTTGCTAATATTAAGTTTTGCTGCTAAGTTGTATTCTAGAAAGCACAAAACATTGAAGCTTCAAATCCTTAAAATTGTAATTTCAATGTTTAATTTTTTCATAATTAAAAATTTGGCTTTTCATTTTGTGTTTCAATAGTAGTATTTGGAGAGAGTGATGTGGAAGGATTGATTGTCTTCAAAGCTTATTGAAATATTTCCCCTGTAAAATGAATGTTATTGCAGTTAACATTTTTTGAAGCCTTAGGAAGATTATGAAGAAATAAATGTTGGTGGAAAACATAAAGATACCTAATCCATAAAAATTAGCTGAAAATTGTGAATTGAGCCTTTAAATTTGCTATGCTTGTGTTACATGTGAAATGATTCAGCATTTAAGTGCCTGCCATGCTTGGCTGGTTTGAACCTTTGTCACATAGTTCTGTAAAGTGATCCTATTAAATCTGTGCCTATTCCTGTGCTATTAGATATGTTTTTACTACCGAAGAAATGTTTCCAGAACAGCAGACCTCCTGTCTCACAGATTTTTCATTTTAAATATGCATATCTGAAAATAACAGAATTTCACTGGAGTATTGTGGGACTACATATCTTTTAATAGCCATCTTAAGATTTATTTAGTATTATTAAGGTACAATTTGGAGCTACAAGTACCAATTGGTGAAATGTTTATTTCTTTGTGGATTTTTTTATTGTATTTATTAAACAAATGATGTAGTCCAAATTGTTTTAGACTTATCCCACCTCTCAGGCAGCATTTGTAATTATATTTGTTTATTTTTGGCGCAAGCAGAGCAGACAGGTCTTTTTAATGAGCTTTTCATTAAGGAAAATCAACCAGACTTTGAAATCTATCATTCCGAGTTCATTTTATTTTGAAACAATATAGTTAAATTTTGTTTTTAATCTAAAAGTACTTGCTGCATATCTGGAAATTCATACATTTGAATTGAAAGTAAACAAATTAAATTTTCTGCCATTGATTGTATTAGAAAAGTTATTCCTTGTTTTATATAGAATTGGTAATGTAAACACGTTTACATTAAATTTCATTTGCTACTTTATTGAATAAAATTCTTTAGAACTGATAAATCCCTGAAATTAATTCATAATGCTAAGTACTGGTGATTCAAAAACATCTGAATTGACTGTGCAGTGTTTTGCCTAACTGTGCCCTCGGCACTCGTTGCTGTTTACCACTATAGTAGAAAGGTGCAGATGAAACCATGTAACATTTTTAAAATTACTTTTAAAGGCTTTACTTACCAGTAGTATTAAAGGAGATGCTGAAACTGGCCACCACTGTTGTCCATATATTTTTGGTACCTCTTTAGGAAACTATTCATCACTCGCCATAGTTCATGTTGAGAAATGCTAGCAATTTCCTGGCAGATATTTTGTGTTAATTCTTCTAGGGTGTGTGGGTTTGTTTTATAAACGTTATGCTTTGTTACCCCAGAAATAGAAATTGCAGGGGGTTAGGTCAGGGGACTAAGGGAGATCACAAATCTCCACTAATTCTGTCCTGAAACACACTTTCAATTGTTCTCGTCGAAAGATTGGCTGTATGAGCTGTTAGTCTTGTTGAAAAAAGGCAAAATCACACTCTATGGCTGTTGATTGTGTTAATTACAATTAAAAAAAAAAACAGAGAGAGAGCGAGCAAAATTGTTTTCGCATCAACTGTTGATTAAAAAAAAATTGGGCCTATAACTTTTTCTCCACTAATGGCACACTTAAACCAACCTTTTCGTCATGAAGGGGTATTTCATGAACAATATTAGGTTTATCGGAGCTCCAATAATGACTATTTTATGTACCTATCCATGAAGGTGGAACCAAGCCTCATTCATGGAAAAATATAAATGTGGGTCAATTTTGCCATTGCATACATATTGAGAGTCCATTCACAAAATGTGTTAACATATGTGAAGCATAAATACACACAATGCAGTAGAAAACAAATGCTGAGCTATAACGTACTTTGTGACTAAGTATAGGACAAAATAATAATCACCTGGTAAGAACTCAACCACATGATATCACTCAGCTCAATACTGCGCTTTCAGAGCAGAGAAAAACAAGTCAGCACTGAGGTCTTGTGTGCAACAGCTGGTGTTACATTTCCATGTGTGCAGTGGTTTGCATGTGTTTGGGTCGCACTGTACTTTAAGCATTGTAAATTCATTATTAGAGGATGCTTTACCAAATCAAGAAGTATTTTATAACCTGAGAAAATGCACATAAAGTGAAGGCAGAATAAAAATGACTTTCAATTTCACATGTTTATAATTTATTGCAATCAAACTGAGGAGTAGAACAATAACATACACTCTTTAATGTGGAAAAATCCATAAAAGAAATTATGCACATTATATTTCGTTTTGCAAAAATGAGTACCTAACTTGAAAAGTTCAGAATGGAAGATGCCAGTATATATTTGCTTCAAAAGGTCATTTTTCATGAAAAAGTGAAAAAAAGAAAGAGAAATGTTATTTTACATATTATCATAGATTAAAATGTTATTCAGGTATGCATCATATTGCAAAACATGAATAATAGTTTGATTGCTGCTGCTCTGTCTGTTAATACAGGATGCTTATAACAAATTTTGTTTGGTACAATTTTCTTGTACTCTGTTCTGTTAAAAGCAAATGTGCTACTTATGAATACTCTCTGTAACATTGTGCAGTGAGGTGGTATGCTATACTTTTAAATTTAAAATTTGCATAATGTAATGTTACAGCTTGATTTTAAACGAAAGTCCTAAACTATAAAAGACAAAGAAGAATTGATACTAATTTGAATTTATTTATAGCACCAACTGTGATAAAATGATATATCATTTACAAATATTTTTTCATCTAATTCTGTAATCACACATAATTATACTGGTTGTTCATGTTTATTCACGATTTCCTGCACAAAAAATTTCATTGATGCCATCGTTGATGAAGGAAGTTTATGCATTGTCTGTCAAGTGACGGAAGATCATATTTGTGATACCAAGGATAATGAGGCAAGTCGGATGTTTCCATCTAGTGGCAGGAGATCCCAATTAATGTAGTGGCAATCTGTTACTAGATAGCTGCATTGTTAATGTTTTGTACCTACAGAAGTATAATCTTGCTGTCTAGTGACCTTAGAGGTGACAGGTATTCACACTTGGTTCAGAGCAGGTATCTTATCTATTTAGTGATATAAATCATATTAATATGAATGTCAATGCAACCATGGTTACAAGATATGTTGTCCATATTCAGATTAACAACAGATTGTTCATTATTGCAATGGGAGGAGGCATGGGAAGGCTGGCTGGCTGTATTTGTTTAACCAACTATATCCAGAGCTCTTTTTCTTATACAAACATTGCTGCTCTTTTTAGATATTACTGTTTTTGGTAGGATCACTGTACCTACTTTCTCTTCCCAAAGAGTTGCCACTCAGTGGAGCATGCTATGCCTTCAATGTAAGCTCATTAGTGAAACTATATTCTTGCTCTATTGGTGTGCAGGAAATTAAGGATAAAAATGAACAGCTGTACTGCTAGTCACTTAACCCAAGATACATCATTCTCCCAACTGAAAACAGATTGCTGCATGAACTGCTGAACTAGCCTGTGGCCTGGAAAGCTTTAACACAATGGTTATTTTACTACACAAATACTTATTTCCTATCCATTTCTATTTTAAGTATTTGCATTCTTTATCCATTTGTTTTTCTCATTTCTCAAAAAAAGGCATCAATCTCCTTAATATCATTCAGATTTCCAATGTATCATTTTTCCTTCTATTTCTGTTTGTAGATAGGCTGTTTCTCAATCCTTCAACATCCACTTATTTTGGTTTCTTCAAATTTGAGAATAGTGTACCAATAATTCTTTCTTTCTTTCCACACACTAGACATTTATCTAAATCCCTTCCTTGTCTTAAACCTCTGCAATTCTACATCTGTTGTACCCCAAGTAGTTCTATCCTTATCATTTTGTCAGCTATTTCCACAGGGTTTTCCTATCCAGTCATTCTGTAATTCCTGTAAACTCTTGATGACTTTTTGCTACTGAAACTACTAAATATTTCCTGTATTTCTATATATTAAATTCTAGTTTATTTTCCAAAAGTTGAATTCTCTCACCAGATCATCCCAGGTTCATTTTTGTCTCTGGCATATTTAATTTTGTTGACCTTATATATTACACCAATTAGCATTCACCTGCTAATTTCGGTTGTTTCAAAATATTTTGATCATCCAGAGTCTTTATCCTAAACCAATATTTTAGAATGTGATGCTTTCAACTAATTTTCCTTTGCTTCCTACTTTTCCTACTTGTGTTTGTGAGCCTCTGTTAGGTTAAGTGCTTATTACTGATGTTTTATCAACATTTCTAATTTTGTTCCATAGGTTTTAGGACTGCATAAATGTCGTTCTTTAAATCTATTTCTTCAACCGGTGTATATATATACATTAAAATTTAGTTTGAAAACTTCATTACATATGTCTTGTTATTAAATAAGGGTGCTTGTAAAGCAATGACTGCTCTATTGGTCCTGGTAAAGTTTAATCCTGATATTATCTTGAAGCTGGGTCATTAAGCAAAATATTTATTCAACATTCCCATAGAATCTCAGTCTGCCTTGATTTAATTTTTTCATTCATTTTCTTGCACATTTGTTAAATAACTACCAATCGCCTTAATATTCTTTGCAGATTGAGTTTTATCATCCTCCCTCCCCCCCTGTATTTGTAAGTGATTCTCATTTCTCCAAGTCATCCACTTGCCGTTTTTTCTAAAACAATTTTAATTCTGTTAAAGTGCTATGCTGGTAACATTCTCTTGTAATATTCAGACATTGTTTTAAGATGCTACATAGACCTAAATTCTTTAACCTAAACTAGTGTTTTAAAATTCTCATTATGTCACTTTGATAAAAGACTTGACTTCTCTTAAAGAAAAAAATAACATGCAAGCTTTTACATTCAATGCACCTAGTCTTCAGTTGCATAGTCAATTGAAGGTTTAAGAAATTCTTCTTCACAAAAAAAAAAAATTATCTTTTGTATGTGGTCTGCATCAAATCATTTGTTTAAACATGATCTTGATCTTTGGGAACAAAGTTATATCTTCTGGTACCAAATGTGCAAATAAAGCAGGTAATTTTATTACAGTAATATTTTAGAGCTAAAAATCCTGAGATAATGTATTCCATGCAGCAAAGACTCTTTTGTTTATTTTAAGGGCTACCTGATAGCTTGGTTCTTTGAGTTTGTTAGTCCCTTTTCTCATCTCCTGCTTGCTGCTTCTCCTTCCTCTTGTAGTTCTGCTCCTCTTCCCTTACTTTTTTTTAAATTCCTTAACAGTTAGGGTAGGGAAAAAAAAAAAAAAGACCGTGGAGTATTCAGGGAAGACCAGGGAAAAATTCACTTTTTAATAGCTACCATTTCCATGCCCATTTTTTCCCATTTCAAATACCAAACATCGTGTTTGCACTTCTCTCTCTGCATTCTACTAAGTAAAGTATTTTACTTTACTTTTCTCTGCATACGATTCATGTTCCTGGTTCTCTCCCTTTGAACCCTCCTAGGAACATCGCCCCTGTTCTCATCCATGCTAATCTTCTTGTGTGTGCTACACGTGTCAATATAACGTCTATCCAAATCCCTCTTTATGTAAACTTAAGGATATTTTATTGTCAAGGCTTTCCCAAATTTGTTGTTTCTCAATTAACTTGCATCTACCTCTCACTAAATACCAGAATTTATTCTTTCTTGCTAATTAACATATATCTCCCATGCCACTTTTGTTTGAATTTATCTTCTGTTGACTTGCACAGATATTTAATATACATCTTCTTTTTAAAGACAACTGAACCAATATTTCCAGATTCTTCCTATTATTGTTTATTCCCTTCGTGTTCTTCCTATTTCTGCCAATTCTACTTTTCTTGGTGCTGAGTTGACTAGTCCCAAAAGTTCTTTGCAGAATCATTTTCTTTTTGGGTGCAACTGAAATATATTGGCATTCACATTTTTTTCGGCCAGCAGTTGGGGTAAGGGAGGGGACAGGTTTGTGCAGCAAGCAGTACCTCTTTCCCTCCTTCAAGCCCTAGTCAAAAATAATATGAGTGGACTGTACACCCTTCAAATTCTCTTCATATTTTAATAATGTTAATAGGTTATAATGTGCTGAGGTGACACAAATCTAGTGAATTGCTGCACATGGTTGAGCATGGTTTTGTATTTATGCTTGTTGGTCTGCTGTTACCAGAATCTTGTGCTTCCACTGATTGCATCATAGAAATGCATTAAAAAATGGAACTTTTTGCTACTATAGATTATAGCAACTAAAGGGTGGTCACTCAAATTATAACCACTTAAAACAGAACAGAAAATTTCTTTCCTTCAATAAATATAATAATACATACATAAAATATACATAGAAATTGGTGTGCATCTTAGCTCTCTCTTAGTTAAACCCCCTTATATTTATGTAGAATGTAGCTATTATACCTCTCCACTTTGGAGACCTCTCCAGAACACTGACCACACAATTGGAGAGACACTCCTTTCAACTGTTGATTACAAAAATTAAACTTTCATCCACGAAGCATGTCCATTTTGCTTTCTCTATATGTGACACCCCTACATCTCATTTTATGAAATTCATTTCTATAGTCTTCACCCAATGGTCAAATATCCCCCATACTATTTTCTTCTGATATGTTTTAAAACTCCCCAAAACATTACATCTCTTTGGAACTTATGTAATTTTTTATATTACTTTGATTTTGAATCAGTGTACCCAAATTTCAAAATTCTTTCCACTATTATACCTCTTTTGCCTGCACTTCCTAGTTTTGCCAGTTCTACTTTCTTCTAGAGTTCTTGGCTAAACACAGAACTCCCCTGCAAAACATTCTATGTGCTGTGTACATGCTTTCTTGGATGCTAGGCTCTCTAGTCTTCATTTGGTAGATTTCATGTAACTTGGGAATCAGAGTAGAGCAACGTGGAGACATTAAATATGTTACACCACACTCTGAGATATAGTGGTTTCAATGCTAAGGTTTCATTCCGCCCATAGAGGGCAACCTCTCTCTTCTTCCTCGTGGACCTCACTTCCCAATAAACCTAGTGCCCAAGAAAAGGTGCATGCATAGTAGGGATTGCATCAGTCATTTAGTAACTTATATAACAATCCAATTCTGAAAAGTCCAGAGACTGAAACTTACTTTATTACAGACTATTTTGGAAGTATCTTGATGAGCTAGCAAATGATACAGTATCTATAATTTATCCCTAATCTTGATTTCTTGAATTAAAGGCAATAACAAATCTAAATCGTTTTCCCATTATCACATTTTTCCAATTCTGCCATCCCTTTTATAATGATTTATCAAACATTCATGACCTTTCCTGATGCTGAGAATGTAGTAAGAAACAACAGCAAGCTTCTAGACAAATATAGGTAATAGATTATGTAAAGAAGGCAGAGAGAAAAAGTGTTATAATTTATAGGTTGTATGAAAATGCTTTCTTTTTATAAATTTAAGCTAAAGTTTTAGGGCTGTCTATATTCAATGCCTTGAAATCTTGCTTCATTTTCAGATTTTAATCAAGACAATGTTTGCTACTTAGTACTTTTGTACTGTTTAACCAGTATTAGCTTTGAATTCAAAGTAAATATTTCCTTTGCATTGCCCCATAACAAGAATCAAATTACATTTGTTACAAAATTGAAGTTCAGATTTAAAGCCTTATAAATCATTGGCATTCTTATTGCTGCAAGACATGTTGTAATAATTTAGACACACAAGGAAGAAAATTAATTCATTGAATGCTATAGAATTTCTTCAGAATCTGAAATATGCAAAGTTTTTCACATATTTTATTTGCAGTTCAAGTTTCTGTACTGTAAGAGATGTGGGAGAGGTCTCAGATATTTTGCTTTAATTACAGTAATTTTCTAAGGTAGCTCCAAGTATAAAAAAAACCATTGGCAGTACAGCAAATCTGTGAATGTTTATTGCATGAAAAGCTCTAGTTTTAACATAAAGCTACATACACATTTAAAAAACTTATTTAACTGTGTCGTTTGAGCTGTGCTTAACTTTGTAATTGCAGATATTGACACTATACAGATTAGATAAATAGTATTTTAAGACTTGCAGGATCACTAGTACACTTGCAATCTGTGCATCAGTTTGCTTATTTAGTTAATGCACGTAAACCTCTTGCGCTGAATACTGATGCTCTTCTATACATAATTAACAATGATTGTACAGCCATTTTTATAAGCTGATATACAGAGTACCTACTTTTGTTCTTGTAGATGCTTCTAGTCCAAGTATGTGTTTTTATCATCAGAATTCCTTTTATAACATGTTTCAGAGAAATATATCTTGGTAAATAATTTCAACAAATGTTACCATTTTAGCCCTTTTAATCTTACTGTTGTTAAAGAAGGTACTAAAGTAATAAATATTTTACAGAAATGTTGTTCTAAATAGAGAATGATTGAACAAAATTAATGATGTTGATTTAATAGCTTAATGGATTTTTACAAGGTTGAAGATTATAACATGCTGTTTCATTTCATAAATTATCCAGTTATAAGCATTTTGTTTTAGCTATTTTGTAAGTTCCAATCATTTTTTTTTTTTTTTATTTTTTTTTTATTATTTCTCACTTTTGAATCTATTTTAGTATTGAAATAAAAGTAGAGGTTATGAAACATTGAAATCATTTAGATAGTTTGATGAATTAAAATTTCTTTTGGGAAGAGATTATCTAATTGAGCACGTAAGAATGTGCCTAAGATTGTGATAATTATGGTTTGAGGAATTAGCACCAAGGTGATATTTTAGCAAGGCATTTAATTGCATCAATACATTTTATGAGAACGCAAAATAAACTTTAAATGTATATAATATAAAAATATGTAATCAGTATTGTTAGACATTGTTTATACAAGAAGCAGCATAACAATTTGCAGCTCATTAGTAACTGCTCCATAACATTTTATAAATCTTGTCTGAAACTCCAATAATCAATATATTATGAAAGAAAAAATACTTTCTTCAATACAAAAGTAATCACAGAGCTAATGCAACATTTTATCGCTTTCTGTATCACCAAGTGTTGATTCAGATCATAAGTGTCTTATTCAATGTTGCCGAAGGTGTTTTAATTCTGAGAAGGTTTTATACACAATTGATAAAATATATATGATAAAATATTTTTATGTTCAAACATGCTTTTAACTTTGTATCAATTGTGGAAAATAGAAACCATTTTTGTGAGTGTTTTTTAAATTGTTTTATAAACATGTTCATTGTACAGTGTTGTTTATTATGATGTTCCATCATTTTCATATCATTTCATAGCATTCCCTATTTTCCTTTATCTGCCCAAGACCTAAAGATTCCTTTCTCAAAGCCCTATAAATATATCTATAGTTACTGATAATATTCATATAAGAAATACATTGCAAAAGTATAAAACTTATTCTTTGCAAACACTGGCATATTGCTATTTATATGCTGCCTTAAGTAAATTAACACTGCTTAGATTATGTTATGTAAAGTATTGTAATTTTATTTATGAATAGATGTAGATGTAAGAAGCATAATGATGTGATTAGATATTGCTTAGAGCCATGAGTTTGGTTAAAGCAAGAATAAACAGATTTATTTTCATTTGCCTCTGTGAAAATGGTATTTTGGGAGAAAATAGTGCATATACATACACTATTACAATGGCATTTTATTAAAACTTCAAATATCATTAAATTTTTAACCAGGGGGGGAGGTGAAGTGTCAGTATCAGTAATTTTAATTCTAGACCAACAAGTTACTGTGTTTTGATCACAGAAATGTTTACAATCAAATGCTTCCTTATTCTTCACTTTCATCTGATTTTTATTGTTATCTACTGCTAACAGAATAGTTTGGCCTTTTAAAACAAACACTGAAAATAGCTCAGAAAGTTAGTATTAATAATGTATTGGAACCAAATTTGTACTTCCTGGACATAGCATCTTCATATTTGCACGGTAGTTCAGATGACTTCAAGTCTGAAATAACAGAAAAATCTAAGCTCCTTAACCTCTTTTGGTCAAAATTAATATTCCTGGTCATCTGGTAGTAGCAATGGTTACTAATGGTATTTGTTACTAGTAGTGTGCATATTTGACTAACTGGATGGTCGAATCATGTGCAGCATCATAAAACTCCTCAGTTGGATAGGAGTGACATTCTACAATCATTGCAAATATACTTTTTAATATAAGAATTGTGCACATTTCTCTTGAGAGGTTTGCGAGATTCATTTCCCATCTATAGTTAAAGCCCTACCTTTTTGTAATAAGCAAGTGGTTCATTGCCTCGGTCAATCTGGGTGGCTCCGTTGGTTAAGTGCTGACTTCTGACCACAAGGTCATGGGTCCAAACCTCACCCAGACTGATGGTTTTTAAGTGTGCTTAAAAGCAACAGTCCAATGCCAGTAGATTAACTGTCACTAAAATGACTCCAGTGGGACAAAAATCTGAACTGATTCTCCCCTAGATAATACTAATGGTGCAAAACCTGATACATGCTTGAGAACTTTTACGGTTTGTCAGTGAAGGAGTGGAGGCATTTTTACAGCTTTATGACAGATTTAAAAGTATTTCAGATTTTCACCATGATATTAAATTCTATTACATTACATTGTAACCTAATGTTACAAACTGCATGTACTGTGCTAATTGGTTTACAGTGCTATAATAGACCAGAGCTCATCTGTGTATCTATCCTTTGTGATCATGGTCCTCTTTCACTGAGATTTATAGCATGAAGTGTAGTTTTGTTGAGACTGAGCTGGTGGAGTTACTCTGAAGCTTCAGACCTTTCTGATCAAATTCCTTGCCTACGTAGCAAGCCTTTTAAAGAGCATCCTAGTGAACATGATCAGAATTGATGACAACAGGAGAATGTCAGATGTACTGGAACAAACTAATAGTCTTGCAGGGCATTCTTCTCAGTCCATGCAGCTTAATATGGTCACTCCAAAAGTTTTGAGAATGGATGCAATAAAATATTAAGAATTTAGAGCTGATCATTGCATCTTTTCAAAATATTTTCCATTTCGTTCTACACACCATCTCATCCTTTCAAACTGTTTTTCAAATGCTGAATGTCATTTCTCTTTGTAGAGAGTGCAAATACATTCCTCCTTGTAAGCAGCTACTGCAGCATCAGGAGTCTCAAATCATCGACCTCAAATTTTTTCTTTCACTTTAGGGACTAGAAAAAAGCTGCATTGGGCCTGATCTGTATAGTAGGAAGATGGGACAAATATCTGACTCCTGCAGAAAATGCGTTGTCTTTTATTGTATGTATGGGCAGAGGCATTATCATGGTGTAACAAAATTCCATGCAGTCGAATATTAGGATGCTTTTTTCTCGGTTCATTGAACACTTGTTTCAGAACCATCTGGCAGTCCCTCCAGCGGAATCATCATAATGTGGCCACTTGCTGAGAGGAAGGGACAGATCATCTTGCCAACACCTCTCATTTGCTTCACTTTTGTTGGGGGGGATCTTCTCCTGGGAAGACCCAAACTGATGACTCATTAGTTTTTGGATCATACTGGTATATCCAGTTTTCACCACCTGTTACAATATTAAATATATTTTTGGATCTTCCTCCATTGAATTTTTCAACAATTTCCTTGGCACTATTATACACCTACTTGTTTCTGCTCATTTGTGAGGTGGGGGATCCAGCGGCTGCAGAGCTCCATGATATCAAGTTTTTCTTTCAGGAGTTTTTTTTACTGCTGCTAATCCAATATTTAGGGCTTGAATCTGACCATATGTGCAGCAATGAATCTCACGCAGCATGTGCTCTGCACATTGTCAGAGCATGTTGCTATCTGAAGTTAGGAAATGCTGCTTTGGCTTGCATGACTCATGGTTGTCCGTTCTCAAAATCTGTGGAGTGACCCTTATATTACAGTCATGGATGTGGTACAAGCTGTCACCACAGATGATGTTGCCATCTACATGCATATCAGTGATACAGTTCTAATGTATCTGTTAGTTGAGCAGCTACAAACAGCTTTTAACATATTAGTGGAGTGGGAAAGAACCAATGGGGTAACTATATAAAAAGAAGACTGTAATGATGACCTTCAGGAGGGTTGGAAGGATTATCTGCGGACCAAAGAATCAAAGCAGAAGATACAGACTTAAAAATATTGAACACTTTTAAATATTTGAATCTGACAATTCAAACAATGGCAATGTTTTAACAATGCTTGTGAAAGAGGATAAAGTCTGCAGTGGATGCAATGAATGAGGTGAAGAATACCAGTGAATTGTCAATAAATACAATAATGCAGATATTCAAGCTCAATTGTTATGTACGCCTTAGAATGTATGAAGTCATCTGAAGGTGAAATTGATCTTTCAAAGCTCCCACCATCACACCTCATATATGTACTGGCCAAGGAAGAATATTTTGTAGAAGAAATCTGCACCCAGCTGCTGCTGCCCTCTAATGCTTGTGCTGCAGCAAAAAAAGCCAATATTATGGAGTGATTTTAATATGAAGAATGCTATGGTTACAAGTGAATGGATGGATTCTAATTATGAGCTGAAACGTACAGTTTTGCACTTAATGGATTTCATTATAAAGTCATAGAAGAAATATCTGATCCAGATCTGCAATGTCAACGTGAATTATGTGGTGGACCATGAGACAGATATCATGTGCTAAGAGCTGTTGCCTATGTGGCTCCTTGCTAAGAAAGATCTGCGAAAATGAGACGATCAATACACACAGTGCGAGATACAGCATATTAAAATTCATAGCATGCAGATTTAAAACTTGATTCTATCACTAGTAATGTTAAGTAAGTGATGTGTGATAAATGAGCTGAAGCATGCTAATGGAAGACATCCATTTCCTCACATTATTTGTATTTTATGAATGCAGGTACAAATTTTCCATTTTAATGATATTTATATCATGTGAAGCATAAGATATGGAAATATTAATAAAAATCTGAGTATAACAGGAAATGGTGTTCTTTGCTTTCTTACTTGTTTATTGTGGTACCAAGAAGAATTTAAATATATGTGAAAGAAAGGAGTAATATTACCAGCACTATAAAGATTCTTATAAAATAAAATTTATTTTGCATACAATTTTCATACTGAATATTTTACGAAGTCTAAATTTCATGTTATTTGCTGAGTAAAAGTTTTAAAAGTTTAAATTTCAAGAAGTTGCCAAGAACGAATATGTAACACTAACCTTTTATTATAATATCTTAAAAATAATGTCCCTATGAGTCTATAAAACTTATACCTGTTAAACATGTTATTGAATCCTCCAATGCTAAAATATTTTAAAATGCATGTGAGGACTGCTCTGATCTGTCAAACATATGGAGATATGTTGCATAAACTTATTACATATTTCCCACAAATAATGCATGGATTGAAATCTGCAGGATAAGCAGGTATTTTACATCAAAAATAAGGAACTTTTATTTACTAATAAAGCTATAAATCCACATGTGACTGAGAAATATTGCACATAGTAAACAAACATGCTGTTCTGTAGTATACACCATATGCACAGCTCCACACTATATGCTGTGTCTAACAATGTTAGACTCTACTACAAATGCTATTATTTTCAATAGGTGCATGATCTAGGCCACCATAGAGTAAGACCTGGCATAAGAGACCTATATGAGAAGAATTTTACCCCCATGTAAAATTATTCCTGCAAAATGAAAATAATTTAAACAGGTGGTTTTATATTTAAAAATGACAAAATAAGCCAATAGCCATGATGAATTATGCAAAATAAAAAATTACTACTTTGCAATTTACAGTACTTAAATAGATAAATAATGAAAGCTTTTTTCTTTCTTTTGTTTTTTATTGAATTGCACAAGGTAGTTTTATCTGCACAATTAAAGATACTTATCACAGACACACCAATTATGTATGCACACACCTAGTGCACAATACAACCATAATGCTTTGTTACACTCCTATCACTTTCTCCACAAATCCTGAATCACATCATTACAGACATGGATCACAAACAATGTTCACTTAAAATTCAGCTCAAAACTTTTAACACTAGCAATGGAACAGAACAGGTCAGAAATAACACTGTACACAAACACAAGTATGTAAATACTGGTCATTTATGTTATTACAAAAAACTGCCATTGCAATTTATAGTTTAAGCATGGTACCACTTTAATAAGCTGCTCTAACTTGTTTTGATGCTTGCAAAAATATATTCATAAAGAGTGCATTGTAAGCTAAATGAATTTAATATGAAATCAGTACATTTTATGTTTCCAAATAATGTTTGAATAACATTGCTATATATTTTCTGCCATAAGTTTTTAAGATGACTGCAGTCACATAGGTACAAATAATACGGACATACTTGCCAACTTTTGTGAATTTCACAAAATTTATGGAAGCAGAGGCCTTATTGCATCTTTATAGCAAAGGTGTTGTTTTTATGTCTTTGTGGGCAGATTCAAAATGTTTCTGATTTTCACCATGGGGATGACAAAAGCATTAAATTCTATTGTATTATATTGTAAAGGATTAAAGCCTGAATGTATGGTACTAATTGGTATATAGAGCTATGATAGACTAGAGCCTGTATGTGTTTCTACTTCAGCATGGCCATGGTCTCCCTTCACTGGACTGCAACAAACTGCATTCTGTATGGGTATAAAAATGTATTAGAACACTAGTGACCTCTGGTAATGTGAATGTTCAGTATTAGAGCATGAACTGTAATCCTTAACAAAAATTATCTTATTTGCATTCTATGTCTGCAGGGTATGTTTCCCATTTTTGTGATTTTTTTGTGGCAAAAGTTACATATACATTGCAGTCAAGAAGCTTCTAAGAAATGTAATAAAAATGCATGTTTTACCTTTGTAAGTGATTCAGGAAGAGTTCTTGATACTTTGAAAACCTTTAAGCCAAGAAAATATGCCATATTGCTCTTATGTGCATGTCCAGAATTTGTTGCCAGTCTAAAATAGATATTGAAAGCCGCTAGATTTGTGGGGTGTTCCCTCAGCTATGCTTTGTGACCTGGAATGTTGTAGAACAATTACATAAACAGCAGAGCCAATATCACAGATTGGGTAATATGGCACCTTGTGCACAAGTATGTGCATCTAGACTGTGATAGATACAGAACTTTGTTAGTTTTTTTTATTATTATTTATTTATTTATTAATTAATATAGTTCATGTTATAAATCTGCATATAACCTAGGAAGTGGTATCCTTTGCTTTAAAATTGTGTTTTTATCTACAGTACCAGGAAAAATATCAGTATGTGTGACAAAAGGAAGCAGTTTTACCAGGTGTTCAGGGATTATAGAATGGAATTTACATATACACTATACTCCTGATTATTCGTGTGTAGATTATCTGTGCATCCCCCCCCCCCCTCCTGTCGCCTTCCATGGTGTAATGGTTACCATACTAACTTTATATACCCAAGGTCGTGGTTTCAAACCTGGTGGAGGACGGTGGATTTTTTCGGGCATAAAAATCCTTAGCATAGCTTCCTTCGGAAGGGAAGTAAAGCCATTGGTCCTGTGTTGTAGATTTAAGGCATGTAAAAGAACCTCAAGCCTGACAAAGAGACCTTGAGCAAAATTAACTGATCTTTCACACCCAGTATGGAATGGGATGCTGAGAACCACAGCAGTTAAAGAGCGTCCATAAATAAAACTACATTTACATTTATCCCCCCCCCCTCAGAAAAAAAATTGTTTTGTTTTAATGTCAACACATGTTTTTTTTCGTTTCTCTGCCATCTCTTTTACAAATTTCTTTCAACTTCTTTGGCACATATTAACATCAGAAAAACTGAATTTGTTTTTTAATTTACATGGAACAGGCAAAGGAAATGGTGCTCTTTTCATGTGGTGATTATTTAAACAATAGAAATGGTACTTGTAATGCAGCAGGTCCTTTATTGCTGTTTCCTAAAGCAAAGCAATGCCTAGACACAGAAGTAGAATAAACATAGTTTACTATAGTTATTTTTATATATATATATATATATATATATATATTGTAACATAAAAGCAATAATTATGGGTTTCTTGATTATTCATGCTCCCCCCCCCCTCCCCTACATTACCTTGGATAATCGAGTGTACTGTAATTCATGTAAATTTACTTCACTAAACATGTCGCACATTCTACATTTTTTGCCATAATACATTTATTATGCTTTACTGGATGAGAAAAAGTTTATGGGTTTTCAGGAAGTTGGCAAGTAATGTGGAGTATGATCAGTTTATACTTAATTTAGGATATTTCCAGTTTTTACATGTTAGAAAATGTATGAATCCATCTTGATACCATTTGTGGTCTCTCAAGGTTTGCAACTCAATATTTGAGAACCACTGAACTAAAACTGGAAGTTGTTTACTCATGGACCTTGAAGTGATTCCCCTGAGTGAGAACATGTAAATTACTTCTGAACTGATACACATTTAGTTTATAATACTTTTCCTCTGCATGTAGTTTATTAGTTCAAGAAACATTGAGCAGTTTGAGTGATACATAAATGGCTTTTTTGTTTTTACACCTGCACAAATGTACAGTTCTCAGACAAGATACACATGCATTGTCAAACTTTTGTCAAGAGTGATTCACAAAATAGAGTTTATGTTTAAAAATGGTATTATGTCTTCTAATTGACAAGGTGCACTTCTTAATTTGAGTTATAATTTATTTATTTCTGCATATAGAATGTCCAAAAGAGTTGTCTAATAAGAAGGGATTGTCCTCTACATGATAATATGGCACTAGGCCATTACAAACTAGAATCTATGTTAAGGTACTATAAACCAGTGTGTGCTATAGTAGACATACATTGGAAATAATATTCAGGCTATTTTCTTTATTGTTGCCTTCTATGTAGGCTCTAGAATTCAAGGTTGTGGGTTCAATCCTGGCAGTGGGTGATGGATTTATACATAAAAATCCTTAGCACAGCTTCCTTTAGAAGGGAAATGAAGTTGTTGGTTTTGTGTAATGTTTATTTACATGTAAAAGAAACCCTCACTTACTGGGAAGAGTTCCACCATTTTCACACCTGAAAATTGTGATTTCACATGTGGTGCCATCTATGGGCAATGAATTGATTTTTTACTACATGCTCATAGTGGTGACATTGCAAACTAAAAGTTTCACTTGATTAAGAAAACACCATTAGATGCCCCAGTATACTGGCATGATGGAACTTGACTGAACTGAATATCTTAACTGGATTATAAGATGGCACATATTAATTATTTACTTCTTAATGGACTGAATTTCTTCATTGGGTATATTCTTTTTTTTCCCTCCAGAGAATTTAAAAACAAGATAAAAAGACTTCACTATGTAAAACTAAGAAAGAAATTATAATGTAACTATTTGGAGCGAGATGGGGGAAACAGGTATGTCTATTAAGGTAGCATCGAGTTATTCAACTGTTAACGCTGCCCTACATTTAGATTGATTATAGGTATTCATTTAACTATTAATATGGATATATGTACATTAAATACTATATAACTCCACATGCTTTAAAATTATACAATCTATGTATTCAATCTATTTATAAATTGCTAAAGTCCTATTCACTAATATATAAACTTAACACTTTTAACTATCTTTCTTGTCTTGATTACTAATTTTTTTAGCCATCTCCTATTTCCAATATGTTTTATTCATTTCACATTCATCTTTTTCCCTTTAATTTCACTTGATATATCAGACCACTTCCTCATTTGTAGTTTCTCCCTTAATCTTAGTTTTCTAATATGTTAGAATCAAATGTTGGATATCTGGTTACACAATAGTAATTTTTCTTGGTCCCCTCCCCTGCTCTAATTCAAGCTGCTTTGTTACATACTTCAACATCATTTTCTCTACTTCAAACCATTTTCAGTTTCCTCTGTGACTTTTTAAAATTAAAACTGGCAAATAAACCTTGCCTTTCAATGTATTCAATTCTTAATTGAGTATGTTATTTTCTAGTGATCCCCCCTCCCCTCTCTCTCTCTTTTTCTCTTCAAATACCCCCAAACTAATTTGATTTGAGTATTTATTTAATCATATTAAGCCAAGCATCTTCTTGATCAAGCCTTTCCTACACTGGAAACATTGAAGTAAATGTTTCTAAATTCCTATTTTAATAACTTTTCCAAACTTGATAACCCAACCATATTATCTACTGCTCTCTTAATTCTCCTAAAACCTACTTGAAATTATGATGGCATGCTCTCTTCTGTCCAAATTCATCCAAAATCCATGCAAGCTAATTCCCCTGTAGTTTGCTGAAAATTAAAACTAATACCCAACAGGAAAATACCTATTTTGCATGGTAATAGAGATCTATATTTTTTATGTAAGGTTTTGACTATCTTTTATGATGATTTACCCATTATAGAAAAGTCATTCATAATGAAGAGGACTTCTCAGGTTGTTCCTAGGTTTCAAGATATGTATTATATTTGCCAAGCAAGTAACTTAAACATATATTTTAATAAAAATTATTAGGGTTGCTTTAGATAAAGTAATATATAAACAATAGTTTTGCCTGGGAGGGGGATTTTGTAGATAATCTTTGTTGCATCCTCAGAAGTTGTTGAGCTTAAATACTGAGATAAAGTAAAAATGACATGGGGAATTATACACGTCATCTAAATTATACAAATTAAGGAACATTTTAATTTTGTTTTAAATTTGGATGTAGTTCTTCAATGTCATTTTGGCTGTTTATCGTATAAAATTAAAGCTGGAATATTTACATTCTTTCTCCTTCTAAACCTATAAAATAATCTAACATGTCTGGCATAAGATGGAGGATGTTATATTTTTTTTTTTTCTTCTACTTTTTACTGACTTGCATGCATTCAGTGACTATTCAATTCAAGTTATTGTCCATGGAGATTACTAAATCTATTAGACATTGTCAATACAGCTAAAATACAATGCATAAATAAATACATCAGTTACCCATAAACTCAACTGAATAGTATGCCTTACTTACTAAATATTTACATAGTTCTTTTTTAAACTTTTTTACATCCATTATTAACTTTAGTTCCTTTGGCAGTTTATTATACCATATAATTCCTTTATATTTCGTACATTTTTCAAAAATTTTTAATCTATGGCTTGCAATACTATATTCATCCTTATTCCTAGTGTTATAGGCATGATTATCAGAATTTATTTTGTTATAATGTATCTTAGTATACAATATGGCTTTAAAAATTAATAAACAGTAATTTCATCCTTATAAATTCTGATTTAACACTTTGTCTTAATTTTAATTTTAGCATAATGCGAATTGCCTTTTTTTGCAGAACTAAAACTCTATTTATACTTTCCTGTGTAGTATCTGCCCACAGTGTCACACAATAGTTGATGTAACTCATAAATAAACCATGATAGATGTTTAATAGTACATTAATATTACAAAAGGCAGCCATATATCTCAATAAATACATAAATAACACTATTCAACTTTTTACAGCATTCGTCAACACGGGCATGCCAATCAAGATTATTGTCTAATAGTATCCCAAGATATTTAATAGTTTCCACTTCCTCCAAGCTTATTCCATCAATATTAACATCAACCTTAAAGTCATTTATTTTGTTAGATATAAACATATGCTTGGTTTTGTTAATATTAATATTTAGATTGTTGTATTTTAATATTTGAGTAAGATGATTTAATTACATTTTGCATTAATTTCCAACTCTTGCAAACATTTATGTGTACAGCATATTGCTATATCATCAGCATATGATATTAATTCATTATTTTGTAATGTCTTGCAGGAACTAATTATGTCATTAATATATATTTTAAACAACAAGGGTCCAAGAACGGAACCTTGTGGTACTCCATTTTTAATAGTAATTATGGATGATTTGCATTTACCATCCTTTCCTTTTATTTCCACATACTGTTTTCTATTATATATGTATGACTGTATCCATTCTAATGCTACTCCTCTTACACCATACATTTCTAATTTCCTAATCAGACTATCTAAATTAACACAGTCGAAAGCTTTACTCATATCAACAAACATATTCTCTACAAACTCTTTATTATCTAAGGCTTTAAGGTTATTATGTACTAATTCAATAAGTGCAGTTCCTGTCGATTTTCTTTTATATAACCATGTTGCTCAGCATTCAATATCCTATGTTTTTTTAAGAACTTCAGTAACCTACATCCATAGACTTTTTCAAAAATTTTGCTCAATGATGATACCAAACTAAGGGGTCTATAATTATTTATGTCTTCAACATTTCCACTTTTCAATAAAGGTATAACTTGAACAGTTTTTAGCTTCTCTGAAAATTTGCCACTTTGCAGTGAAGCATTTATTATGTTTGTCAAGACAGGTGTAATAAAGTTATTACATATTTTAAGCAAGTTATTTGATATGGTGTCAATAGACTATTATTAGTTAATTATTCCTGTTTTCTGAATCACTCTTTGCAAGCTTAACCTTCTCCCTTCATGAGATGGTTATTTTAAGCAGGGTTTTAATATAGGTTAAAAAGCTGCAACACAATTGTTCACAAATACAATGCACACTGTACACACATGTAATGCTTGCCACTTCAATGCTTTCTAGTAGAAGGCACTGTTTTAAAATGAAATTGTTGTTAAATATTTAAGGCACTTGAGCATCCTTTTTGAATTCATGTGTTCATATATTGTTAATATATTATACATTTTAAAAAGATTTTACCTAAATATATATATATTTCTTAGCTATGTATGGAGAAGTATATATTGCATAGATTTCAGATGTTATGGCTTAGTGTTACAAAAAGGTAACATTTTAAAGTGCATGAAGAAGTTTAAATATATTAATAGAAAATGTAATTGAAATTGGACTTAATGACCAGGCATGCAAGAAATTTCTTGAGAATTCAATGACCTAGTGATATTTACTTTCTAAGTGCCATAAATGAATGTTATAATTATTTTAATTCATGCTAAAACCACATAGATCAGTTTTAACAGAGAGAATAAGGCTGCCTAAAATTACTTTGTCTATGTATTCAAACAAGCATGGCTGCAAGTAGGTGATGCTTACTGTTATTATGGAGGATACATGTATAAAAATATAAAACAAAAGAATATAGTTTGTAAGTTATGGCTATTTAAAAATATTGTTTGAGCATGTTGATTTAAATTAGCATCAGACCTTTATAATTTTTAGATTAAATATTGAAAATTTGCATTATTCATTGTGTTAGCATCATTTTAAATTATTTATCAAATTCTTTCAAATAGTTAAATGAAATTATGCTGGAGGAGATGAAAAAATTACATTTGTAGATTCTAACCTTCACAAATATTGCTTAAGGTTTATACATTTTATAAATGGATTAAATGTATTACATTTTTTTTTTTTTTCTTTTTCTGAGGCTTTTGAGATAAAAAATTCCTTAAAATTTTCATTGCCCAGGAAACGTTTGACCTTCTTTACTGCCCTTTGTAGTTTATATGTTTAGAATTTATTTACACTTTTTTCTTAAGCTTTTAATAAGAATATTGTTCTAAAAGTTGTGGCATAACTCTTTTTTATCCTTGGTAGAATACTTATTTTGTGATGCCATACATTTTATTTAAATAAAGTTTACCCCCCCCCCATTAAGTCCACATTTCTGAAATGAAATATTAAACATTATTAAAAGTAAATTTAATACTAGAATTTAAATATTTTGTCGATTTTCTTGTTAAATATAAAGTTAATAATAATATGCAAACACTTGGCACATGTTGAAATTACAGCTCAGTTATTGTAGTTCTAAAAGCTAAATAAAGCACATTTAATCTACAGACAAAAATGTGCATATTTAAAGTCAGAAAAGCCATGAAGCAGGAAGTAATTATTGAGGTATAACATTAAGAATTTAGGAAGACTTAGATAAGCAGCGAGTATTGCATTTACCTATGTATCCTCATATCTAAACATTTTGTTCTTAAATAGTGAGACTGGTGGTTTCAGGGAAACAGATGCTCACATGTTCAACAGGAAAATGTTAAAACATTGGAATTTTTAACTTGTACATTATCATCTTGTTATTCCCTGCAGAAGTGCCATTGTTAAGCAGAGAGATGGATACTGGAGTTTTAACTGTTATGTTTTAATGACTTGAGCAGGGATGGTTTTAAATCTTGAGAATGAAAAAAAGCATGTTTCATAATAAAGACTTAAAATACTCAGACATTTTAATGAATGTTTCTTTGAACCTGTTCTCAAACTGTTTATTTTTGTAAAGCAGTTATTTTTTCTGGTTGGCCATTTGTTGCAAGTTTATTACAGCATTTTTCATAATTGCCATCACCGCCACCAATAAAGTACATTATTAGCCCACCTGGGTAGTGTGATGGTAGCTTGTCTGCCTCACATTCGACAGGTTACCGAATCTTGCTTAGGGTGAACTACCTGGATAAAGTTTTTTCAGGGTTTTCCTTATCCTGAGAAGACAAATGTTGAGTAACTTTAATTTCTATAGACCCTGAAATTATTTGGGCATCATTTCACCAATTTTATTCATTGTCGGATATGACCAGCCAGGTTAAAGGACGTTAAGCTAAAAAAAACCAACTAAAATAAAATTATAAATAGCCTCTTTCTTCCAAGATAAGCATTCTTAGGTCTGTTTTCATACTGACTGATCTGCAGAGGAAGATGCAAGCTGTAGAGGAGGATAGAGTAAGGTAAGTACTTAAAAAAACTGATGTGTTCCATTCAAATGACTTCATCAATTCTCAAACAAACTAGTTTTACAAAAGCTTATTCTTCTATCTAATTCATGCTAACCAAAATAAACATTACCAGAAATGCTCTTTATTTCTTATTTTATAGTAGGTACAAAAGGAATAAGGGATTACACTAGACTAAAGTAACAGTCAAATCTTTAAGAGCTGGTTGCTATGTGATAATTCTGTTCTCTTTACATTGCCTGCAATAAAAAAAAAACAGGTGTGCCCCATTTACATGATTTTCTCTCTATTCTGCAAACAAACTATTCTTAAAAAATATTATTCTGTCATCTGCATAATCCTTATCAAGATAAACGTTACCAGAAATTGTCTTATAGAAGGGAAATAATGAAATACATTAGGCTAAAGCTGTCAAACAAGAGAAATATGAAATGGATAAGAGCTTCCTGTTTGAGAAACTTGTATTTTAAAATTGAAACCAATAATGATATATCTGAATTGGTTAGCTCTACAATAAAAAAAAAAAAAATGTATTAGACATAAATTGTGCATTTTAACAAGATCTACATTTTTTTTAAGTAGGTTTTTGTCTATCTTAAAGTTTACCAATTCTACAAAAGTCATACAGAATGAAGAGGCCTTGAGAGGCTATTCTTAGAAAATTCAAGATATACATTCTATTTTTCATCTAAATATCTATAATGTAGGGAATTTTAATCAAAATCATTACAGGAATTTTTGAGAAAATCGAAGATTTTGAACTCTTTCCTGTAAAAAAAAAAAAAAAAAAAGTGGTTTGGGTGGGGGGATTCTTCTGAAAATCTTTGTGTCGCATCCTTAGAAGATGCTACCAAGTTAAATATTTAACCAACTTTTTGTTTTTGAGTTACATATGCTGTCCATAGAAAAAGATTACTGTGTGTGTCTAATTTTTACTTTCTCTATACGCACTATGTACATAGTGTATAGAGAAGGTATTGCACTCCACCCAAAAATTCAATACCGAGATTTCACCGGAAATATATGTTTTAGGGTCCCCATTATCCAAAAAAAGCATTTTCACAAAAAGGTCCGTGTGTCTGAACACTAAAACTCAAAAACGAAAAGTCTGTAAAATACCAAACTTGGTATTTAAGTTTAGCATCTTCCAGAGATGTGACACGGGGATTTTGAGAAAAATCCCCCCCACCCCCAATTACCCTTTACAAAGAAATTTTTTCGAAAATTTTGATTTGCTCAAAAATGGCTCTCGATTTTGATTAAAATTTTGCATATTAAACATATTTACCTGACAAATAAAATGTATATCTTGAATTTTCTAGGAATAGCCTCTGAAGAGTAGTTTATTCTGGATGAATTTTACGGAATTTTGCATAACTGCTAAACCGTAAGAGATGGACAAAAACTTACTACACAAAAAATGTAGAGCACGTTAAAACACAATTTATGTTATGTAATGTTTTTCGTGGAGTTAGTCGTTTTTGAGACATTCCTTATTTTTGGTTTCTGCTAAGAAAAACATTTTTCTCATACAGGAACTTGTCAACTCCGATCCATATAAACAAAGGAACTTCATTGACATAGCAACCTGCTTTTGGCTATCACTTTAACCTATGGTGTTCCTTTATTTCGCTTCTATCTACAAGGAAGCAAGTAATAAGGCTTTTTCTGATTAGCATAAAGTAAATAGAAGTATGAGCTTTTTAAGAATAATTTGTTGCAGGGATATAGAGAAAGTCATGTGAATGGTACACATCAGATTTTTTTTCTTTAAATTCAAAAGCCCCCAAAATATGTCTTTCTGGCAAAATCTTGTCAAATTTTTGGGTGGAATGCAATATTTTCTCTATCTACTACACACTGTATATACGTGCTAGAGAAAGTAAAAATCTGATGAGTTAACATTCATATGCCTTTATTCTCAAATTATTTTTATGAAAGTTTATCCTGTCGAATTCATGATGAGATAAATATTAGCAGAAATGGTTTTACTACTTATTTCACAGTAGGTACAAAAGAAATAAGGGAATATACTAGGATAAAATGGTCAAATCGTTTTAAGAGCGGGTTGCTATGTGATAACTTTGAAATTCTGTTCTCTTTGCATGGCCTGAAGCAAATAACTTCCCATTTGAGAAAGGTGAAAGAAGTATTGGAAAATTAAAACTAATAATAAGGAATACCTCAGAAATGATAAACTAAATCCTCATGTTAACTTATATGTCAAATTTTGACTTTTAATTTTTGATTTATACTATACTAAGACTTTTTTTTTTTTTTTTGCCCCTGAAAATTCTTATTTTTTATTTTTGGTGATTCAAGGGACATATATTTTTGATGAAATTTCAACATCAAATTTTTGGGTGGAATACCTTACTTTCCCTGTTTTAGTAGTAGAGAAAGTAACAAGCAAGTACTCAGTATTGATGATAAATTACATTTCTGTAGTCACAGTTTCTCCTATACGTGACATTTAAGGTACCTACACATTTGTTTTAATTATTAAACATATAGGGCCTTCATTCCTATGCATGGTCATGTAGAGAATTCCTTGCCCTTCAGTGTGTTGCCTAATCAGTTGATACAGTTTTTTTTTTTTTTTTTTTTTTTTTTTTTTTTTTTTTTTTTAAATTTGTTACTGTTATAGTTATTTGTGTTCCATTCTAAATTTGGCACGAAAGACCAGAAAGTTTACATAGAAGCTTCTTTTTAATCAGACTTGAGGTTCTTTTATGTGCCATGAATCAGCTTTACTTCCCATCTGAAGGAAACTTTACTTGGGGTTTTTATGCCTGAAAAAATTCACCAAGTTTGAACCTGTAACCTCACTAAAGGCGAGCATGGAACATCCAAACCATGGAGGATGATGCAAACTCTTTGTGCTGATAATTTTTTTTTTTTAAGAGTTTAATGCCTGCTTTTACTACCATGGCACTGCAAGTGATTCTAAGCTGATTGATATACTATGAGACCATGTTTCAGTGTTATAGTGTTAGTGCCATTATAATGGCAAAAGGTCTTTATACTTTAGTACAGAATCTCTGTGCACATTTTTTGTGTGACAAAAAATCTTTAGGAAAAGTAAGATATTAGACAGATTTGCTATTGTTAATGTATCTTGTAGAGAAACGGTTTGTAACCTTGTGGCTAGATTAGGGAAACCGGATATGTTATTGATGAAAAAGAAAAGTAAATCACCATGTTTTAAGAGGAAAAACTCAATGAAAACGTTACTTAACTTTTAAAATTGAAATTCCATAAAATAACTGCAGTTCAGAAATTTTAGCAATATCAGTAAAGTTCATTTCTGCAATTGGGTATTGGATAATTTAATGACTTATAATTTAGAATTTTGCACAATGTGCATTTACCGTTTACTCAGACTTAGTTTAGCCAATGATATTGGCTTCTTTCTGCAGTTTATTGCATATCTCTTGCACAATTCCCCACACCACATGCATATGAAGTTTTGATTTGGTTCAAGAAACTTCTTTGCCTAGTAGCATTTGAATTGAAAACCATGCACTGCAAATCTGGTGTGTGAATACGATGGTACCAGCAGTTGTTGGGTGGCTGCATGGTCCTCCCTCTGATGAATGCTTCAGAGCAAATCTTAATTTGCCCACACTTTGTAGATCATGTCATAGTAAAAGTCTTGTTTTTCTTTATTCTTATTTCAGATAGGGCCCTTGCATGTATAAGGTAACATACATCTTAGACACTTGACATATTCCTTGTTATTGCTTTCAGTTTTAAAACGCATACTTTTCTCATAAGAGAATTTTCAACTCCTGGCCATACAAACAAAGGAACTTAATTCACATAGCAACTAACTTTTTAAAAGATTTTACTATTGCTTTAGCATATGGTACTCCTTTTTTCCCTTCTACTTACGAGGAAGCACGTAATAAGACCATTTCTGGATTTTTTTTTTTTTTTTTTATTAACATGAAGTGAATACGAAAATAAGCTTTTTAACAATAGAATTTGTTGCAGAAATGTAGAGAAAGCCATGTGAATAGAACACATTAGATTTTTTTTTTACTTTCTCTACATGCTCTATTTAAGTAGTGTATAGAGAAGGTATTATATTGCACCCAAAAATTATATACCAAGATTGCACCAGAAATACATGTTTTGGGACCCCCTGAATCCAAAAACTAATTTTTAGAAAAATGTGTGGGTATGTATGTGTGCATGCATGCATGGTCCAAACAAAAAGTCTGTTAAATACCAAACTTGATATTTAAATTCAGTATCTTCCGAGGATGTGACATGATGTTCAAAAAAATCCCCCCAACCCCAGCTACCCTTTACAAGGAAAAAAATTTTGATTTTCTTAGTAATGGCTCTAACAATTTTAATTAAAATACCATATATTAAACATATTTACATGACAAATAAAATTTATATCTTAAAATTGTAGGAATAGTCTCTGAAGACCTCTTTATCCTGGATGAATTCTTCTGAACTTTGCATAACTGGTAAACTATAAGAGAGAGTCAAACTTACTATACAAAAAGTGTAGATCTTAAAACACAATTTATGTGACCTACATTTCTTTTGTGGAGTTGACTGTTTTTTGATTTTGAGATATTCCTTGTTATTCGCTTCAGTTTTAAAATACTTTTTTCATACAGGAACTTGTCAACTCCTGGCCACGCAAATAAAGGATTTCAATTCCAAAGCAGCCATATTTTAAAACATTTGATTGTTGGTTTAGCCTAATGTATTCCCTTATTTCCCTCCTACTTATAAGGAACTAGGTAATAAGACTGTTTCTAATAATGTTTATCTCAATTAGTTTGAAGTAGATAGAATAAGCTTATAACAGTAATTTTTTACAGAGATGTAGAGAAAGTCATGTGATTGGAACACATCAGATTTTTCTAATATGCAAAAGAACAATTTCAAACTTCCCTCTTAAACCATTGATAAAACCACTAAATCCTTGTATAAATTTAACTGCATGCATGCATCCAAGTTCATCT
Organism: Hymenopus coronatus; assembly: GCA_030762935.1. Classification (NCBI taxonomy): domain Eukaryota; kingdom Metazoa; phylum Arthropoda; class Insecta; order Mantodea; family Hymenopodidae; genus Hymenopus; species Hymenopus coronatus. Next base: position 19,142,612 of record CM060897.1, on the reverse strand, counting down.
CAATAGTCTGGAGCCAGTGAATAGTGTTTACTAGTACGCCATTTTCCAGCAATTTTGTTTGATAAAAATATGACATCTATTTAAATATCAAGCTGAGTTTTAATTTCTTGATTAAATTGAAAGAGCAGCAGCACTGTGATCAAATGAGGTCGTTCATTTGCCCCTCACCATGTAACCCTGGTTTGATCCCAGTACATGGGATTTTTGCTTGACAAAATGGCATGTGGGTGGTTTTTTCTAGTTTCCCTTGCCAATTATTCCATAATAATCTTTCCTTTCGCTGTCATTTCATATCATCTTCCTTATTCTCATACCAGGCATCGGGTTAATCACCCATCCTGGCTACTCTCTCTGATCCAGAGTCTATCTGACTTTAGGCATTGGTTTGTAAGTTCTCCATTCAAGGAGGGTAAATAGCGAAAGAGGAAAAAATTGAAAGAAAAAACTACTTTGATCTGAAAATAACATTTCCGGAATACATATACATGTCAGAGTTAGAATACCAGTGGTTTAAATAATGATATACAGGGCATCCCAGAATTCAACCACACAAATTGACATGATTGTAGAGGCATCCAAGATAAACAGTTTGAGATATAGAACCTATAGGCTATGGGTTTTATATTCTCTGCTACATCATAAAATGTATTAAGGGCTAACACGCCACTGACCAGACCACAGTGGACCGTGATGGAACACCTGGATTTTGGAGACCACAGATATGTGGCATTATTTAACGCTATGGTTAACGTGTGGGCATTGGGTTAAGATGTTGAGGAGTTGAAGGTTCAAACTTGCATAGATACCTTTATTCCTTGTTGTATTCTTTGTTTTCATTTCATAATGAACCATTCATATTTTGCTGCATTATGCAATTTTTGACAAGTTCTATGTTCAGTGGCTTTCTGGCCTAAACAAACTTACAGAAAGCTTTCTAATCTAATCTACGATTTATTTGTGCTGATAATAACAAAAATTTAATGCATAATTAGCACGTAGTTGAAATGGAAAAACATTTCAATAACGATTGCTTTTAACACCTGAAGGGGTACATTTCTCCATACCCTTGAAGGAGTTTCTAAAATACAATGTATTGTACATTGATGTATTATGTACATACACATTAAAATTATTGGCACAGTTCACAATTTTTGTAGTCAGCTTATCCTCCCCGTATTTAGAACTGACACCCCCCTAGGACTTGCAAGCGAATGCCTAGGAGTCAGAAGCCTGTCGGAGAGCCAACGGCACAAAACCACAAAATGGAGGACCTGGAGCAAGTGGTTGGCCAGTAGCTAGGCATGAGCGTGAGGAAGTGGATGATATGAACTGCAAGCAAAATGAATAATAGGCAAGTTGATTATGGAACAATTGGTGGAGAAACCAGAGGACCTGGAGAAAACCTGCCTAGATGCTGCTTTGTCCACCACAAATCCCACATGCAGGAGCTTGGGATCGAACCCTGGCTGCCTAGATAGGAGGTGAGCGGTCTAACCACTTAACCATGGTCAGTTCACAATTTAGGAAACAATTTTATCATTGTGTGAAATGAACTTCAAGTGAAATAAAAATGAATAACTATCTCTGTAGTAAAACAAGTACTACATAAAACTAATTAAGAACTATGTTCCTGTCAATAAAGTGCATTCTACCTTTTCATCTCTACACCAAAAGGTAAATAAATGCTTTGAGAAATAATATAATATCCGAAGAACAAAATACAATAGGTCACCAGAGGAACTGTAGGATGTGCAGTCTCTGCAACATTCCTGCAGAAATTTCACCCATGAGGAAATGAACCTCGCACCTTGACAAAATTCCAGGAGTGTTGTGAATCATCACAAGCAGCTAAAGTCCATGACAGTAATTGTTCATGTGATTCAACTGACATCTGCTAAGCAAAGGCTTAAGCATGTGCAATGGTACCACATGACACCAAAATGAGCTCACAGCTTAGATTGTCTTAGGATGTTAGTCTGTGTTTCACACCTTGCTGAAACAATTTATTTCCTTACATTCAATGTTTAGTAATTAATGGTTCTCACAAGATTTTCAAAAGCACATTTTCGCAGGACCACTGTCCAAGTGGTTAAAACGGCATAATGCCTACATATGGATAAAATGAAAGTACTGCTGTTTGAATCCTAGCAATAGCTGAGGATTTTTTTATTTTCCACTAAAATCATAATTGAGTTACAATGTTTTAAAACACATTTTGCATAAATTGTTTTATTGCATTAATCAACACAGGCTCCTAGACAATTATTGCATTCAATATTGAATGCCACGTAGACATCATTCAGTCATTTGAAAGTAATTTGTACTGGAAGGTTTTATCATCTTGACTTCAGAAATGTAAGCTAAGCATATTAGAGCTTTTCAAATTTTGTACCTCTTTGAGAAAAACATGAAAATTAAAAAAAAATAAAAAATGGAAACTTTGGAGAGTAGTGCGATTATATATTGTGAGATTTGATGACTAGCGATATACCAACTTACCCTCCAATAAGTTATAGTGGAGCACTCTAGCTAACTGCATATGATCTAATATCAACCAAACTGTTATCAGAGGTGTGCACACCCTCAAAGAACAGGCAATTTTCTAAAGTTGCAAGTCCAATAATTTTAAATATCTTATTGATTATGCACTGCATTCCTTTCACCATGTATACAAATGAAGCATTTTGGATCAAAACTGTACACACCCACCTACATTCTTTTAATTCAAGGCCACTGATGGGCAAATCAGAAAACATGCATTAATTTTGACAATTGGCAAAAGGGACAGTAGGTTCCCTATCTCAAACTGTTTTTCAGCGAACCCTCTACAATCCTGCCAATTTGTAAGACTGAATTCTGGGACACTCTGTACGTGATCCTCTTACTTTCCTATTGCTAGGCAGCACCATGGTTAGACTGCTCGCCTCCCATCTAGGCGGCCCAGGTTCGATCCCAAGCACTCGCATGTGGGATTTGTGGTGGGTTTTCTCTGGGTCCTCTAGTTTCCCCCACCACTCACTCCACCATCACCTTTCAAAACATCAAATTTGCTTACATTTCTTATCATCCACTTCTCATATTCATGCCTGGTTATGGCCGATCCCTCTTAACAGAATCTCCATTCTGTGGTTTTGTGCCCTTGGCTCCCCTTCTGATCACTAGGCATTGGCCTGTAAGTCCTAGGGGGGTGTCAGTCCTACAAATATGGGGAGATTAAGCTGATTAAAAAATGAAACTTTACCTATTGACCATAGAACAGTAACTCCATGCTGGTCATTTAATATTCAACTTATTTGCATTTATTATGGATTAACCAATGTATATTTCCATATCATTATTTAATGAATTTATATTTGCATTTTATTACTGACTCAGCTTTCCTATTGGTTTATTCAATAACCAATAGTTATTAAGGATATTTTATTCCTGTGCGTTAAAATATTGAAAAAATGTTGAAAGTAGAAGTAGTTAGAATTGTGCTCTAAACTACGATTTTATGTTTCAAACATATAGAGAGGGTAAAATAAGAACTATTAGTAGGTATTAGTTTCCTGGAAAGCCACTGTATAAAAATCTGACATGTTCCTTTCACATGACTTTCTGCATCTGTTCTGCAAACAAACTATTCTTACAAAAGATAAGTCTTTTATCAACATCTTGCTAATCAATAAAACATTACCAGAAATGGTCTTGTTGCTTAGTCCTTATAATAGAAAGGAGGTAAGGAAATAAACTAAGCTAAAGCACCAGTAAAAACTTTTTAAAGCTCTTGCTATGTGATTGTCATAGAAATTCAATTATCTTTCCATGGCCAGGAGTAAAATCAGAGAGAGATGTGAAATGAATGAGGACTTACCATTTGAGAAAAGTTTAAGTATTTTAAAATTGAAACCAGTGACAGAGAATATCTGAAATGGCTAGCTCTAAAATAAAAACTGTATGGGGCATAAATTGTGTTTTAACAAGATCTAAACTTTTTTTGTAGAGTAAGTTTTTGTCTATTTCTTGCAGTTTACCAGTTGTGCAAAAGTCGTTCAGAAGCTATTCCCAGGAAATTCAGGATATATGCTTTATTTGCCATGTAAACTTTTTTAATATATAGCAATATAAAAAAAAATAATGGTCATCTCCTTAGCACGGTGGTAGCATTGTTGCTTGTCATGCAGGAGATCCGGGTTCAATTCTCAGTACCAGCATGGGGATTTTTCCCCCGCTAGGAGACCTGGACTGGGGTGCATTCAACCACATGGGGGGGGGCCAATTGAGGAGCTTCTTGAGAGAGAAGTAGCGGTTCTAGGTTGTGAAGACCACATTAACTGGCCGGAGGGGGGGGGTCGAAGCACTGACCACGTCTCACCCCCCAATACTGCACCCTATCCATGATGTCTGTAATGGGCCAAGATGGGGGACGCAGCGGCCAGGCGGTCAGCCAAGGTTCTTAGTGAGCTGTGCCAAGGAGTAATTATAAAAAATCATTAGAGCCATATTTTATGAAATAAAAAATTTTGAAAAAAATGTTTCACGCAAAGGGGAGTTTGAGATGGGGGGATTTTCCTGAAAATCTTCCGGTCACATCCTTGAAAGTTACTTAATTTCAATACCAACTTGGTATTTAACCAAAGTTTTGTTTTAAGAGTTATGTTGTACACACACACATGCGTGGATCATTTCTAAAAATGGTTTTTTATTCAGGGATCCTCCAAATATATATTTCTGGTAAAATTAAATTTTTTGGTGGAATAAAATGGCTTCTCTGCCTAATATGTATGAGGTAGAGAGTAAAAACTCTTCCAGCCACTTAAAAATCTTTTGTGTGCTGGGAAGTCATTTAAAGAGAGCCATTAGCTTCAAAAAGTGAAAGGAATACCAAGCTAGGCAGAGTCTGTGTCTGTTGGCACACTCGAGCACTTCCAAGCAGCAATTAAGACCCAGAGAGTGGTTTGGGGCAATTGCCTGGTCTTACAGGGCCACCAATGAAAAATCAATAAGTAGGCAATTTTGGTCAAGGGCAGGGGTGATTATGGTTGGAGACAGATTGTGACTTATTCTGAAATCCTGGAGTGTCACTTTGAGTCATGAGATCAAGAGGATAAGCTGCATCTGTGTTAAGTCTGAAACTTAGAAACTTTGCCATAATTATTTATTGACACTTAGGAATATTTGCTGACCGTATGATTTAGGAAAGCAATGTAAGATTTCAGACCTTTGTGCTTTACAGTTATTAAAATATGGAAGGTCTCTTTGAATAACTAAAACATAATAAGCATTTAAAACATTAATGTGAATGCACAGTGAAGTAACTATCAGTAATTACAAGTAAAAACACATCATTACACTCAAGCTTCATTCATTAAAATACGTAACACTGTTGTCTCCATCTTCAATGGAGATTTAAGTTACTTATTTCAACGAGTGAAGCTTGAGTGTAATGATGTGTTTTTACTTGTACTATAGCATTTCTTTTACAATTAGAAGAAATATAAGTTATTCCAAAGCATTTTGAACTTGTAATTATTTTGTGAACCTCCGTTATCATCTTTTTCCTTTTGCCGACTTGCTAAGATCTCTTCCAAACCTAAGAAGTAATTTACCCAACAAATATACTTTCAATCGGCCACGTTAAATTCATTCTCGTAAGAAAATCAGCTAGCTTGGGAGAAGGCAGTCAGAGCCATGATATGGAGTGATAGTATTGACAATATAAATTTCCAGCATTAGGGCTCACACCCAGGACATTGCTGGACCTTCAAGGCAAGGATTGGCACCAGGAAACCACATGTGAGAACCGCCTCAATCAGCATCACCTTCAGTAATAGTTGAGTCAAAAAAACACTATCTTGTGAGTAAATGAGAGGACATAAATAAACAAGACCACTTGAAGTATATTCTTCAATTTTATTTACATATTAGTCAATATAAATTATACTATACCAAAAATATCCCATCACCTCAGATCAATATAAGAAGCCATTTTAATAAATAATAGCTTATATTTACAAATATAACTAAATGGAAGCACTGAGCAACTTCATTTAGTTTTTACAATCTTTACAATAATTTTTCAAATTATTTACATTTTGAATAACACTGAAACACTTGTTCAAAAATTATTCTTTATACATAATTTTATAACTTCTGCCCACCACTTAAGATTAACATAAACATTTTATGTTGTACAACATATGTTTCTACAAATCTTTGCTGTATTAATTTTGACCTATATTGAAAATTTTATCACAAAATTAAGCCGTATAAAAAGAGTCTACAGAATAACAAAAGGCAACTAAATCATCAGGGAAAAAGTGATATACTAAAAACGTTTTAAATGTTAGCATTTCAGCTAATAATCTTATATAGCTATAAGATGAAACACAGTTCCATATTAGGGGCCTAATTTAATGGTTCAATGCTGATAACAAAAGCAATGTGCTTAAAAAATATATTCCAAATAATTCTAGGTATTAACTCTAGTTCTTTACTTGGTATTAGTACATTTCATTGTAATTTCTTAACAAATTTACTGAGATGTTAAATTTTACAATTATTTATATTATAATGTACCTTTATATTGTAAAATATAATTGTTATTTTGCACCTTATGTCACTTTCTAAGAATTATACAGGTTGTATTGTGTTATTGCTCATTTTATTAGGTGAAATGGTTGAAAATACAAAACAGTGAATAAAAAAGGTGTTTTATTTACATGATTTTCTCTACTCACTCTTGCACAAACCATTCTTTAACTACTGTGGGTCCCATTCTATATTGGATGTGAAAGACTGCTTAAGAGGCCTCTATCAGGCTTGAGGTTCTTTTGCGTGCCGTAAATCTACTACATGGGACCAACAGCTTTACTTCCCTTCTGAAGGAAGTCATGCTGAGGGTTTTTACACCTGAAAAAATCCACCACCCTCTGCCAGTTTGAACCCGCAACCTTGGCTATATGAAGCTAGCATGGTAACCACTACACCACAGAAGGTGACAGAGCTACTTGTTAATTGAGATAACATTTCATTGCAAATTTTATCACTGTGGAGTTAGAGGGATGCAGTAGGTTAATGTAATAGTCTGATGAAATAAAGGCCATTATGTGATGGCTTTGAAACTTCAAGCTCCTTGTCTGATCCCAAAAGAAATCAAAGTTAAGTCCACTTGAAAAAAAAAAATTGTTAATTCAAACCACTAACAAAGATGATCTTGGAAATATATGTTTTGAGGTACCCTGAAGTCAAAAATAGCATTTCTAGTAAAAGGTTTGTCTGTGAAATTAAAAACTTTGATTATCAAAAAGTTTGTGTTCATTAGGTCCCTTGTTTACTGACCAAAGGCCTCAATCTTCAGAGGATAACCATCACCCAAAACCTTTTTCAGAGTTTTCCAAATGAAAGTGATGATATATTGTGAAAATTGGTTCTATCATTACAAACCTGACAGAAAATGCTGGAGTATGGAATGGCACCACCTGGAGGTTATTTGGAAAGCAATGTGCCAGTTTCTTTGGGCAATTGGAATGGAGTGTTAGCATAAGGGTTTTCAAACTAGCAGAACAATGAGAAAAATGTGAGACTAAGTTGAAAAGTGACAGAAATGCTGTAGACTAAGACAATGCACTTGGTTTGTATCGTATTGTGTATTTTCAACCATTTCAATTTGTGCTGTCAACCTGTATATACTAAGTTTTTCTTCAGAGCTTTTAAGAGAGAATGCCAAGATGATGTGGTTCCACCTAACACCTTTTTTCAATGCCAGAAATCAATTTGACGAGTTCTTGAAGTAAGTTACACTTGAATGTACATACACACACTTTTATATCAATACAACCTTTGATTACAATATGATACAGTTACCACGGGTGTGTGTATGAATTCAGCAGCATATTGCTTTTTTACTTTCTCTGTACGTACTATGTACATAGTGCATAGAGAAGGTATTGCACTCCACCAAAAGATTTGATACCGAGATTTCACCGGAAATATATGTTTTAGGGTCCCCTGTATCCAAAAAAAAAAAAAAAGTATTTTCAGAAAAAGGTCCATGTGTGCATGTATGTGTGTGTCCGTGTGTCTGTGAACACGATAACTCAAAAACGAAAATTCGGTAAAATACTAAACTTGGTATTTAAGTTTAGTATCTTCCAGGGATGCAACACGGAGATTTTGAGAAAAATCCCCCTACCCCAAACTACCCTTTACATGGAACTTTTTTCAAAAAATTTGATTTTCTAAAAAATGGCTCTAACGATTTTGATTAAAATATTGTATATTAAAATAATAATAAAATGTATATTTTGAATTTTCTGGGAATAGCCTCTGAAGCCTACTTTATTCTGGGTCAATTTTATGGAATTTTGCATAACTGCTAAACCGTAAGAGATGAACAAAAACTTACCACACAACAAATGTAGAGCACTTCAAAACTCACAGTTTATGTTATATACATTTTTTTTGTGGAGTTGATTGTTTTTGAGATACTCCTTGTTTTTCGTTTCAGCTATAAAAAACATACTTTTCTTGTACAGGAATTTGTGAACTTGTGTCCATACAAACAAAGGAACTTCAGTCACATAGCAACCAGCTTTTGACTATCACTTTAACCTAATGTACTCCCTTATTTCGCTTCTACTTACAAGGAAGGGATGAAGCAAATCTATCTGTTTTGTTATATGTGTATTAACTTACACATTACACACATTTATTTAGAATCATGCCATATTATTTCAAAATAGGTCATTAAATTAAAGCTTAATGTACACAAAATATACAGAACATACAAAAGCATTCTTAATGCATGTTTTCGTAAAGTATGTAAATGTAAGGGGAAAAACACAAAGACAATCATGGAACTAAAGTAAGCTAATGTACTAATAATTAAGCCTTGACCTCCCACCCTGTTTATAACAGTATCCATTCTGCCAGGTGGTGTTGACAATCGTTCCACTCTGGTTAAACTGTTTCTATTCCTTGCACTACCCTCCTTGGCCACACTTTTTGTTCATAGGTCATTGCTGGTGTGTCGGACTTGAACACAAACCAATAGGATATTAGCAAACTCAGAACTGGTGCGGAACACAAATGGTGAAAAGGTTCCCACAACATTAAATAAAGAAACATACCATGAGACACTAACAGCATCAGCACATTTCTGTGCACCAGACTGTACAATGGCTGCAGTTTAAGATGGCATGGTTTACTATGATTTTATTTTTTGTTTGTTTTAGGTTGGTAACACAATTGACAATTATAGTAACAGTGTGACATTGCAGTGCTTACAGTTCAGTTGCAATGGAGCACAGGTCTGTACTAGAGCATATTCATATACTAGAAATGTGTTTCAGAACAAACTCAGTTCAGCTAAGCACAGACATTCAATTGAAGCTATGCTCTCTCCAGGAACACTGTGTTACTGTGGGCTACAAAATAATGTGAACAAGGTTCTTTATGAATTGAGTTTGTTCCAATAAACATTTCTACTGAATGAATGTATTCCAGCACAGGCCAATGCTTCACGCAACTAAACTGGAAGTTCATTATCGGATCATAATTGTACAGTCAACTGTGTTATCAAACTAAAAAAAATTAAATTAAATCATCAATGTACCATATCATCTGAAACTCCATGCTATTGTGTGTTGCAACATGACTAAAATATACCTTTATTCAAGTACAGAGTGTTTCAATTGGTTTAAAAATCATCAGGTATTTACACACACCCAGTATTTCCTCATATAGTCCCAATTGGCTTCCTTCTTATTTACTGTACTAATGGCCTTATTTTGAAATTATTTTCTCATCCTGCCCTTTGCATTAAAAATGTCAAAGGAATATTTAACCACTTCACCATCATACAGATGCAACCCGAAATCCACCCATTAGGAATGGTATAGATCTGACAAATTCCAAGCACAGTGGAATTATAATTTTAATTTATTATTATTGTCACTTAACAATTAATAATGAATATTTTAAATTATTTAAAAGGCTAGGTGTACTATAATTTAAATTAATATTTTAAATATCAACTACCAGTTCAATTAATGTGCCAAACATTTCGTTAAAATTTGCAATGATCCAATCTCCTTTTTTTCATGTTCAAAAGTTGATCATTCTAAAGCTGACACACATAACACAGGAAAAAAAGCTTTTGCAACCCTTTGTTCCTATCCTTTGGTACTGCCTCTCTACTTTACAAATTTCTCCACATTTTTTCTGCACCAAGTTTAATGACATAATTTGATTTATTGCCTCCTCAGGCATAATATTCAATAGTTTATTTATACACAATACATTTCTCTACTTATAAACATTGTTAATCTACTTATTTACAACAAAGGCAAATAGGTTACAATGCAAGGACTTCAGAATGACCTCCCTATGAAATATAATTCAATTGGCAGTGTACTGTTGTAGTAGCAGGAATTTAAGTGATTTGATGGTTGAAGGAGTTGAGGTGTCTATAACATTATTTCATAAAACTGACACTCTATCCTACATGAACCTTTTTTTAATCTTTGTTACTACACAACTTTACAAATAACTTTTTTGACACTGGCAAGACTCCTAATTACCACTTTGTTTTGCCATTCTCTCACAAGCTTGATACAGGCCAATAAGGGAAGTCAATGTTCCCAAAAGTGCAACTTGCCATTTTTCTAGTTTTCCTGCCCATAAAATTCCATCTGGTAACCAATGTACAGCTTGTGCCAAATCCCCCACACATCGGAAGGCTGTCAACAATTCATGCCGTTGCTGGACTAATATCTGAGACATAGCAACACTGAAAAAAATAATATATGATCATAATTTCATTCAGCTTAAATTGCATCAATTTTGTATTATACATGTGCACCAATAAAAGTTCCTGTTTTTAATGTGTGAAATTTTGCTAACCTGGTAACATATTTTTCTTCTGTTTTCAAGTAATTGTTGTGAAAGCTTGGGAGAAAATTTTATTATGCTTTTCACCATGGCTGAAAAAATTAAAACTGCTACATTTTGTTTGGGAAAAAAATCAGTGATATAGACACAATGATATAATAATGAATGCAATTGTCGAGTAGCACCATCTCCAAAGACAATACTGTATATTGTATTGAAGTTTAACGAACAATGGACCATTCTTAACTTGAATAAAAAAAATTCCAGTGGACTGAGATTGGCAACGATGCAAAAAAAATATAGCTTCTACAACTAATCTTACAAAAACTTATTTTTCCACACTTCATTTTAATCAAGATAAACCTTTACAGAAATAGCTACATTACACATCTTGTTGAAGGAATAGGGGAAATTGAACTAATGGTAAGATGTTTAAAAGCCAGTGGTTATATTATGCTGGCTTTAAAATTAGATATCATGAGATCACAAGAAATAGCTGCATAGTGACTGCTTTAAAAACTGATAAAATTAATTAAAACGTTCAAATCAATAGTAACAAATATCTTGTAAATGGCTGATAAGACACAAAAAATTATTTGAAAAAAATAGTGCTAGAAGAATGAACTTCTTTCTTTATAACAAATAGTTTCTGCCTAAATTCAGAGTCTTGGCACAGTAGGCTAGAGCCTAATGATTTGGCCTTGAGCCATGGAATGCACCTGGGTTTGATCCCACCCTTGGAGTTTGGATTTGAAGTCCTGGGTATAAAAGACGTGCCCACTCAGCATCATAAGAAAAGTGAGGAGCTGCGATAGGCAGCAATATTTGCCATTATACCCAAAATTCCGGCTGGGGTATGTATGATGCTTGCCACATCACCTACCCCTGTCAGTATGATGATCATACACCTCTGCTGTGTATAAATGGCCATGTGACCAGCAATTGAGTTGGTAGCCCCATAAAGACTATAGCAGAATGGAATTATTTATTTATTTATTTTCTATATAATACTTACTTCACATCTACATCCACTCCTCGTAAACAGCTTTTGTGGTACTGCAGGATTGCAAAACACCTCAAAGTCCTGCAAAAGGGATTATCATATTGTGATCACATACAGCATGAGACCGTAAAAATTATTTTAATTCTATCTCTTCTTTTTCTTTATATGAAAATGAAATAAACAAAGATAAAAAGTACAGCTCTTATAGAAAACAATGTCATGATATTTTTAAAAGATCCTGTGTAAGCTGTCAGCACAAATGATTTGTTAATAACCTAAAATACCACTGCAAATATCTCTGAAAGAAAAACAGAAACTGAAATGACATTACACATATGAAAATAGGAGAGGGATTCATTAAAGTAGATTATATACACCATTTAAAACCTTAGGCAAATATGATTTTCAATGTAAATTAGTTTTTTTAAATGAAAATTCTATATAATATTTTATGCAATTTATAACCAAGAAAATAATATTAAGAATGGCATTTGTTGCATTGTAATTGGTCAATTACATCCAAGAAATTCTAACAAAACAACAAAAACACAACTGCAGTTAAGTGCAAGGTGATTGACATATTTCAATGCCACAAAAACTATTTTTAATGTAATTTTCACATTATTAATTGTGCTGGAAATAATTGAGAATTTCTATTCACAAAGAAATGGGAACAAAAGAAAATGGAAAATAAATAGTTATCTCTTTGATTGTATCTCAAGTATAATGTCACAATTTCTCAGGATATAATTGTCTTATTGCAGTGCAACTAACATTTTAATGTTCTCAACTGCATCTAAAATAATACAGTTTGTATTTAAAATGACATAGGATTATATTTGAATTCTGAATTTATTATCGCAGACCTCTTCTTCTGCCATTGGACAGTCTTTTACATATTTTTAATACAGTTACCACTTGAATGTGTGCCTTCCTTAGTGAGCATGGCTACCTTTGAATTTTGTCTCTCATTTTAGTCTCTCTTTCCTCACTCCTGTTTACTTTTAGAAACTCCTTTCCTTCTTATTTTTCCTAACTCTACTCATCCCTTTCCTCTTACCTTTTTATCCCTTTATTTCACTTTTTCCATTCACAATTTATTTGTCTTGGTTCTTTCACTAACCTATACTTCCCACCTATCTTTCTTTTGTCTTGTTACCCTCAGTGGTGTAATGGTTACCATGCTAACTTCATACACCCAAGAGCGTGGGTCCAACCCGGCAGAGGACGATGGATTTTTTCAGGTGCAAAAATCCTTAGTATGACTTCCTTTGGAAGAGAAGTAAAGCCATTGATAGTGAGTCATAGATTTATGGCACATAAAAGAACCTCAAGCTTGATAAAGAAGCCTCTGAGAAAAATTAAGTGGTCTTTCACGCCCAGACAGAATGGGATGCTGAGAACCACAGCAGTTAAGTGTCCATAGATAAAACTCAATTTCCAGTTTGTGTATTTCTATTTTTTTTTTTCACTTCCTTTCATTGCACATATGCTGTACCATCTTTTCTATTTGTATACCATTAGCTCAATGGAACATCTTTCTGAACTTGTACCCAAGGTCATGGGTGCAAACCTGGTGGAGGATGATAGATTTTTTCAGACATACAAATTCTTAGCATGGCTTTCTTCAAAAGTGAAGTAAAGCAGTTGGTCCTGTGTCATAGATTTAAGGCAAATAAAAGAACCTCAAACCTGATAAAGAGGATTCTGAGCAAAATTAAGCTGTCTTTCACGCCCAGTATAGAATAGGATGCTGAGAACCAAAGCAGTTGGTCCTGTGTCGTAGATTTACGGCAAATAAAAGAACCTCAAACCTGATAAAGAGGATTCTGAGCAAAATTAAGCTGTCTTTCACGCCCAGTATAGAATAGGTAGCAGTTAAAGAGCGTACATAAATAAAACTTCATTTCATTGTTCTAAGCTTGTACCTTATCTATCTTCTGCCCCTTTTTCATTTCCACTATGTATACCCAGCCAACTCTTCCCATTTCAACACCACATATTTAATTTTGCCTTCACTCCTCTCTGTATCTCTGCTTGATTTTTGTATTGCGCCTTTGCACTTAGAGCCCACTAGTCTCTTCATCTCTTGTACTCCTCATATTCAGCTGTCTTCTCCTTCCTCTTCTCCATGCTGCCTCTTTCTCTTCTCTCTGTCATCTTCTCTGCTATGTATTATAGTGTTTGTAGTATGCTGCTGTCTTTGTTATTTTGGTTGTTCCCCTATATCATTGCACTGCCATGGAATTTTTTCTTTGTTGTCTTCAGATATTTTTTCTGTTTCCTGATTCGCTACCTTTGTTCTTTAATATGTCCCTTATGCTGCTTTGCCATTTATTCATAATTTAAAATCTCATATGTATGCCACTTTTTCTTGACTATGTGCCACCTTAGCAAAAATGTTTCATTACTTAGTTCTTGGAAGTAGAAGGAAATATACTAAAGCAAAAGTCAAATCTTATAAAAGCTTATCTTGGTCCAGTGTTTCCAGTGTAGACGTGTCATAAGATGGGCGAAACGTTGGCAGATTTTAGCCTCAGGACGCGGTCTGCACCGGAAACACTGGACCAAGATAATTTTAATATTGGCCGTGGAAGTTTCTGAAAACTTATAAAAGCTGGTCATTATGCGATGAGACTGAAATTTGGTTATCTTTCCATGGGCAGGAGTAAAACATAAGAAAAGTGAATGGCAACTTAAGCATTGAAACACCTTTATCACTAACCGGGAATATTTCAGAAATGGTTACCTCCATAAAAAATGTATGCTTTAACAAGATTTATGTGATATTTTAATCAAATCATTAAGAGCCATTTTTTAAAAAATCTATTATCAGAAATATTTCTCTCGGTCTCTCACACAAACAAGCAAGCAAACCTTTTTCTGGTTTCAAGGGATCACAAAACATGCATTTCAGGTGACATTTTGGAATCAAATGTTTGAATGGAATGCAATACCTTCTCTACTTACTATTGCTGCTTTTTTGGTTGCAAGGGGTCTCAAAACATTTTGATGAAATCTCTGTATGAAATTTTTGGGTAAAGTACAGTATTTCCTCTTCCTAGCAGGGGTAAGTAAACAAAAAGTAAAAATCCCATAACATTTCAAAGAGTAATGTTTAAAAATTAAACTAACAGCATAAATGGTTAATGGCAGAAACGCTTTGCTTTTTGTACATATATAATACTTTAGCAAAATATACATTAAAATTCGAAGGCTTTTACGGCCGGTGTTAGAATCACTTATAGAAAACAAAAATGGGCTTGTAGGCCGTGGTCCACTGGGCTTCTCCCCTCGTTCCTCAGATGTTTCGCCTGTGTCTGCGGCAGGCATCATCAGTGGTGTGTACATATACGTGAAATATACATTCTTTCCTGCAAGAAGTTGTATGGGAAGATGTGAATCTTGTAAGGAAGTCTTTAAAAGAGAAGGAATATTCACTGTAGTGTCTTTGTACATATATAGAGTTATTTGCACAAACCAAAAACAAATAGAGACATACATAGATATGACACTAGGTGTAAATTGGTTCTGCACCAAAATAGTTAAAATATAAAATCTATAAACACAGATCTTTTGATAATTGTGTTCTATATACACACTAGACTGCCAATTGAAGTAAAAAGTGAAAACAACAGCTTTAGATTTAAACAAAGTGTAAAAAATCTTCTAAACAATCTTGTATATAGTATTAAGGATTTTTTTTAAACTGACCTAGGTACTGTCATTTTCCTTTTTGTACTCCTGTATATAATATTAATGATCCAAACTATTTGTATTTTTAATTTTCTATCTTTGTACTCGATGATGCTTGAAACTTGTATTTGAGTCAATGGACAATAAATAAATTATTATTTAATTAAATTATTATGTATCTACTATGCTTAAAATTAAATGATAATGAAATGGCTTCACAGATAGTTACAGAAAATTCAAGGTATACATTTTATTTCTCATGCTAAACCACATCTGACTTAAATGAAATTTATTATTTACCAGAGTTTTTGTTTTGAGCTATACATTTCTTTCTCTCACACCCACATACATTTATGTTTCTGAAGGCTTTCTATGATTCAGAGGACCTCAAAACAATTGATACCAAATTTTTGTTTAAACTGCAACACCTTCTTTACCTTAAGTAATTGATAGAAAAAGACAAAACAATATGGACTGTATATAACATGGTAGAAAAAAGAGGAAATGTTAAAAAGACAAACAAAAGAAGAGAGAATGGAAAAGTAAGAATGGTTTTATACTTTGAAAGAGCATCAGTTAAAAAAAGTAGATTGGTATAAGCTGTCATAAAATGTTTAGAAACTCACCAATAACAGATTTTCAGTTGTATTTTAGATAGGAGCACACTTAATAATTTCAGTTCATATATAAGCACATGGTTCCATATGTCTAACATCAGGTTAAATCTAGTCCTGTAACCAGTATGGGTAGCATTTATTTACCTCATAAGGTTAAAACAAGTGATTATACATAATGACCTCAAGTATGCTATCTAGGTATATCTAGTTTGAACGCTCTCCCATACTTGTCACCTCCTTTGGCCCAATGTTGAGGGCCCTAAGCTGCAAAGCATAACTGAGAGATGTTTTTTTTAGGAGAGGAGTGGAGCATTGTGGCCAAAGACACTGCAGAATGATAACAAGGCATAGACAAGGGATCTGTAAAACTAAAACCTTCAATTATCCAGGGTGTAGGCTGACAAGTATGGAAGAAATTCCTCTATTTTTAGTACTGAAATATTTCAGTAACTTCTTTCTAGCCCACATTCCAACATTAATAGTTGATTATCATTATGCTTGAGATGCAGAAAATAGAACCATCATTAGCATTGGTCAGAAAAACTATTTAACTGCAAACATAGGAATTATAGTAGGCATTTTTCTTTCCATAATTTTACAGTATTGAAGCTATGCCACTAAAGAAATGCCTTACTTGATTAAAGTAAGATAGAGTGAGATAGCCCAACAAGCGGTTGATGCCGTCCACCAAGGATTGCTACGAAGAGACACAAGCCTGTGATCTGCTGCCCATGCAATATGTTCAAGTGGATAGTACAGTTGATCCACTGCATTTGTAAGAACACCAAGTATTTTCATGCATTTATCTTGTTCCTGAAAATTAATATATTTAATATCCTTTAGATTGATTACTAACTGCAGAAATACATAAGCACTGGCGTCACATATGTGAACAAGGGGGCTTTTCCCCCCCAAGTTTACGAACAATAATTAGGCTAATGGTTATTATTGCTCTACGAAATGGAAAATTACGATAAATGCACTTTTAATACAAATATTTCATACTAAATATATCAAAATTCACGTGAAAACTTATGAAACTGCTTAAGACAATCTTACTGCCTCCCAAACGAAACTGCAATGACGCTCCTATACATGAGCAAAGAAAAGAATGCTTAACCTCACCTCTTTACCCAAACCATACGTAAGTGTGTAATTCAGCATTGGAATGTCATCAAACAGACGAAGAACAGTACGACAAGCACTAAGTTGAGTGCTAATTGTTTCCAATTTCGCTCCCGTTAAATCAGAAGGAATTAAGGCTGCTGCTAGTTTCGTACTGTAAGCCACAGTTCTTATAACCTTATCCCTGCCATTATAAGAACTTAAAATTTTGGATATATTAGAGATATTCATGATTGATAGCAAATAAACGAAGGCAATACGCTAAACTAATGGAATTTACGTCATCACGCTTCACTGACACTCCCCTATGACTTTATTGTCAAGGCATGATTACACAGCTGATTTCGTGGCGTCACGTTACTATGGTTACCACCTGGTAGGAATCGCTCTGTGATCTTCTATTTTCTTTTTACTAATTCACATTATACAGTGGTACCAAAATCAAACATTTAGATTGCACATCACATTGTTCAATTTTATAGGTTACGTAAAGGAATGTATATTTAAGCTGTTTATCACAAACTGTAAGCTACGAGAACTCTCACATACACAGAATGTGCAAACGAAAGTAAAGGAAACAAAATATCCATGTTTTAGCGTATTAAGCAAGATAGTGTATTTGTAAGAAGTCACAATGTTAAGGTATGTGCCTTCAACTGGATGGCGGTTACTTTTGCGAATTGTAGGTCAGGCTCAAACTTCTAATTGCTCGCAAGTTGCTACAGGACTGCACCTTAATCCATGTGGAGAAGGAGCCGAAAAGAGCTCAACAGTGCTTGCATCAAATTCAACAGAGACTTCTGGACTTGATGGACCAGTAACTCATAAAGACAAGGGAACAGAACCAGTGCAGGTGCCAAAAACGCCAGAAAGGAGAAACACAGGAATGGTAGCTGCAGCATTTGCTTCTTTACAGAAGGAAGATCCACCCAAGAAAGGCCCTGCACTGTTGGAGAGTAAGATAGTTGCATCGCAAACACCTGAAGCACTATTAACAATAGCAGAAATTCCCAACTTATCTAGAAGACATGCATTACAAATTATCTCTCAGTTAGCAGACTGGACAACCAGTGGTCGCATTAAGGTGTCTGATTTTGAAGCAGATATTCGCTTTCTGAAGCTCTGTAAACTCTTGGGTAGAGGTCTTCCCAAAGGGACAAAAAGTCTTGAGGAAGAGGCCTCTGGTTTTGGAGATTTAGCTCTTGTGTTGGGTGTTACTGGAGATGATGAAGCTGCAAAACTTGTAGCAGGAATTTCACTCAGGCAAATGATACGTGTAAGCATGAACATAGCTTTGTATTTATCTGTGATTTTAGAATGTTTTAATTTAATTATGCAGGTACACATTTTCTTTTTCATGATGTGTGTGTGTGGTGAATTAAATAAGAACAAGATCTTTGTAAGGTACAGAAACTTGCATAAAATCCTTCCAGTTTGAAAAATGTCTTTGCATGATCCTCCAGCTTAGAAATACTGTATATTTACTGGAGCTGGTTGATAGCTATACAAAACTGCATGTTACAAGGAATTGAATCGCAGTAATGTAATAACTAAACTTACAGGATCCATAGCAGCCCCAAATTAATCCTGGACATGTCAAACTGCTTCACCAAGGTTTTATGCAGTATTTTTATTTGGTTTTTAGGATAAATATCCTACTTTGTTTTTCTGCACATTTATCCAATGTAATTGCTTCATTTGAAATTATTCAAATTTGGAATAAATTCTCTTGAAAAAATGTATACAATACACATTAAGTAGATGACAATGAATGTCCAAAGCGTAACATTTTTAGTAGGATTTTTTAAGAAAAAAAAACATATATACCGGGTGGAAGGGAACATATTACATTTCTTCTAATATGTGCATTATAGAAGCATTACAAACAAAAAAGTTCAATGGCATTTTGTTCTTTGATCAGTCAATTTCTAAAAAAAAATGTTTTTTGTTCCAAATAGGATGTGTAATTCCACAAGAATGTAGGAAGATAAATGGTTTGTTACTTGTAAGATGCATAGAGTAATGTATTTCTGACATTAGTTTCGGTAGTAATTATGGCGTTTTGAAATAATTAATCATTTAAAAGCATTAAAGGAATATTTTGAGCTGCCTTTTCAGACATGAAGTAATTTGGCAATGTTACATTGGGGTTGGTCAGATTTCTGAACCGGCTTCTGGATGTAAACATGTCGGTTGCTTGCGAACACAACTCATGGTGGTGTAATGTTTTGGAAGTTAACAAGTGCAACTGGCATTCTGATTGGCCTACACTGCTGTTGTAGCAGCAGTAAGGTGTGTTTGTTTATGTACTGACCTAGTGCAAGTGATACCCACACAACCTGCAGCGTTGCGAGCTTGTCTGCTTCTTGTTTTCGAAAAAACTAAATTATTTCCATAGGAAATGGTCAGAAACAAAGACGTAAAATACAAAATGTATTCTAAATACCGAGATCTATCACTGGTTTAAATTAATGTAATGACTTCCCTTCCACCTGGTATACATATATACACACATGGCTGGTTTTATTGCATTGTTTGTTAGGAAGGGGCACCAACGAAACAGAACTCTAGAAGAGGAAAAGCTGCTTTGTGTTTTGTGGCGTTTGTTCAAGCTGTTAGCTATTGTAATGCATTTACCATGCTTTTGTTGTATCATTTAAGTTTTCTTCCTCTGAATTCTTTTATCATGCACTCATGGACTCATTTGCAACTTCATTTTAGTCTTTACACTTAGATAATGGAACAACCTGTTGGTCTTCAACTTAAAAAATTATTGTCAAAAATGTTGCAGGTAATGTCATCTCTGGCACAAAAAAAGCGGCGTTCAACACCATTGCTTCGTTCTCTGGCATTCAACATCGCAAAGCAGAGTGACAGGCTTAATGTAAAAGAATGTGCTGATGTTTTATATGCTATGGCAGTACTTAATTTCCCTGATGAAGTGCTGTTGGAGAAAACATGCTTAGATCTGTGCGAATGTGTGTCAGGAACTCAGAAACCAGCTGTGATAGGCTCCATTCTAACAAGTCTGGGGCTCCTACGGTATAAAAGTACAGGTCAGTATAACTACATGACATGCTCTTCTTGAATATGTTCTGCAAATTTAATTTATTCAACTTTTGAGTTAATCATATTTTTTATCCTTTCAAACAGATACCTGTTATTGGACATGTCAAGTTAAACAAACAAAAAAAAACAAAAACAAAAATATATATATATGGATACAATAAATGGGGATACATTAATAACGATAATGGAAAATATTTGCAAATGTCACAAATACCTTACAGACCTAGATTTATCATGTCATGTATGCAAAACAAGAGTTTTATACAGCAAAAGTAAAATAGTACACTTATTCGTAATGAACTACTTAGCCAAACAATTTAAAAAAAATATACTAACTGATTAAAAACATAATTTTGGCATTGAGTATATTGAAAACTGGAGCTCAGCATTTATTTGGATTCTAAATATTCTATTGCCTTTCAGCGACTTATTTGTAGGTATACTGTATTGATTAGGTACACAATATTGATTAATTTCCTCGAGAACAAAGGTAATACTACAGCCTCATTTCCCTTTTGAACCACACCCTCCACATCTGGATGAAATGCTTCAAACAACTGCTGGTGCATTATATGCCAGCTTTATAGCAACAGTTTGTTGGTGGGCAAGTATTCAGTTAACACTAGTCATAGATTTTCCTTGAAAAATTTGTAGAATTCAAGTATGAAGGATACCATTCCCTGAACAAAAAGTAAAATGGAATGCAACAACTATGAACAGTTATTTCTAAAAAAGGAAAACAAAACTTTATTTTAAGTTTAAACTTAAATTTATTGAAATACTAAGAAATACATATATTTACAATACATATCTTGTGCTGCCCATTAGAATTTGGCCTGAGCCACTTTTTCAGTGGACAGTCCAGTTTAAGTTGTACAAAAAAGGGAACATATTACTGTAACTACCACTACCACTACTACTAAATGCTCATGAACCTTAGTTCTTCTTGTTAACAGTCCATTTTCATTTGTTTTTGTTTTTTTTTTTCTAAATATTATCCCAATGTCTTACAGTTTTTGTCTATATTTTTATTGCGGATTTCCTATTCATTTCTTCCTGGCTAGTGTTATCTATACATCTTTCTCTTTTCCAGCTATTTTTATGGTTATATAAAATACAAATGATCTCTTTTCTGATAGCTGACCAAACAATTTTTTAATTTCTAGAAAACAAAAGTATAAGGGAAATAAGGGAATACATAAGGCTAAAGCCATACTCAAATATTTTAAAAGCTGGTCACTATGTAAAACAGTGGAAGTTTAGTTCCCTTTGTGTGGTCCCAATTGAAAAAATTTAGGTAGTTAAAAATTGAAACCAATAGCAATGGAAGATACTAAACCTAAATACTGAGTTGGTACCAAATGATTATAAAATGTATGCACTAGGAGTTTGTATGGAAGAATGTGATATTTCCTGGAGAGTTGACAAGTTTTTCCATTTGAACATTGGCAGTTACTTCTGTATATTTTCTCATTAGATTTTTTTTTCCTATTTATATACTTCCCTTTAACTTCAATGGTCATCAGGGACTTTGACATGAGAAACAACTAACTGCTGACTGCTGGTGTTGTCTTGTTGAACTGTAGGGTTTCTTAATGTTGGTTTTTTTTTTTCAGTATTATAGTATTAAACACATACATTCACTTCCACATTCATACTTCCAGACCCTCTGAGGGAGAGAGAATGATTCAGTTAAAGAAGAATTCCCTGCCCAAGGCAGGAATCGAACCCAAGACCTCTGGGTTTGACCGCATAGGTAGTCAGAAAAACTTTATTCCTATTACTAATAAACATAAACCAGATATATTGAACTAAAACATTTCATGAATTGTATAACATGTACAATCCCTTATTTAACATTGCTGAGAAATAACATCGCTTGAAAATTTAAAATTAATCTCCTGAACATTTTTAGTTTTGGTGCTTATCATGTTTTCCCCAGGGCCTTTCACATGCAAAGCAACATTCATAACAATCACAAATAAACACATTGTTGCTACTACAAGCAGAGATAATCCCTCATCATAGAGCTAATTCACCTCAAAAAGTATTGGGGGATTTATTTATCAAATTTAAGAGAATGTAGGGATTTTTAGGACATCAGTGTGATCAGTAATTTTATAGATGATGGCTTTGAAACGTTAATGTGTTATTGTATCACTCCACCAAAAGTATATTAAATGTATGAATGCTATTTCACCAGGTGTGAAGTTAATCATCATATGTGTGGAAGCTTTCTTTCTTTTATTTATTTATTTGTTTCCCCTCTTGCCTATTTTCTTGCGAGGTGCCCAGTCACACTGCATCTATGTTAATAGTCTTGAATTAATAATCTAGTATCTGTGGTAAAACACATTTAAACAGATGCTGCAATCTAATCATAATTTGAAATTATTTTAAATGCTATTAAAATGTTCATTCTTGTTGGTGTATAGAATCAGCCAAGTAGGTGACATCTATAACCATTCTACTGTGTATCTTTGTATAAAGTTCAACTCCTGAGTTAGCACATGCTTTATAGATTAAATTGATGGATCTGCATTGATCTTCATTAGACTGCATTGATGATACTACGTTTGTGTAGGGTTTAATGTAAGTACCAGAGACACCTATTCTGTGACTAACTCTGAAGCCCGGTTAATTTGTATTAAATTTATAAGAAGAATTTATTCCTAAGTCTGTTGGCTGTTTACTCTCTAGTCTATTGCTACTGCATAAAATGTCTTCCTTGTGATAAAACTTGATTCTGTTCGCAATTTAATGTAACCTGTCTTCTCAGCGGAAGTAGCATGACTGATCAATGTGTTCGAATGGGCATATTCGCAGGGCGAGATGTGAAGGCAGAAGGTCATCACAACATATCCCTCACGTAAGAGACCAATATTCATCTGTTAAGCTGACTAATTACTTTCTCTACACATACTATGTACATAGAGTATAGAGGAAGTATTGTATTCCACCCAAAATTCTATACCGAGATTTCACTAGAAATATATGTTTTGAGGTCCGCTGAGACCAAAAAAAATTATTTTTAGAAAAAGGCTCTTGTGTCTGTGGACAGCAGAACTCAAAAACAAAAAGTCAGTTAAATTCCAAACCACATAACTACTACCAACTTACTAACATAAAATTTATGTGGTTAAATACCAAACTTGTTATTTAAGTTCAGTATCTTCCAAGAATGCGACATAAAGATTTTCAAGAAAAGCTCCCCTCTGCTAACGTTTACATGGAACATTTTTCGAAAATTTTGAGTTTCTCAGAAATGGCTCTAACAACTTTGATTAAAATACTGCATATTAAAGCTATTTACATCATTAATACAATGTATGTATTGAATGTTCTGGGAATAGCTTCTGAAGACCTGTTCATTCTGGATGAATTTGCTGAATTTTGCGTAACTGGTAAACCATAAGAGATAGACAAAAATTTACTTGACAAAACATGTAGATCTCATTAAAATACACAATTTATGTCATATAAATTTTTTCATGGAGTTGACCGTTTTCAAGATACTCCGTGTTATTTGTTTCAGTTTTAAAATACTTTTCTTATACAGGAAATTGTCAACACCTGGCCAGGTAAAGAAACCAATTTCAATTCCAAGCAACCACATTTTAAAACATTTTACTGTTGGTTTAGTCCCTTCTACTTAAAGGAACTAAGTAATAAGACTGTTTCTGCTAATGTTTATCTCTATTAGCATGAAATAGCTAGAAGAATAAGCTTATTAAAAATAATTTGTTACAGTGACATAAAGAAAGTCATGTGAATGAAACACATCAGATTAACTTTTGTTGGGGCTTCTTATTTGAATAATGCAAAGAACTTGCATTTTTAAGCATTTTTAAATGTGATATTGTTTTAAATTCAACAGAACTTCTGAATTTACTTGCTGATTGGGTAGCAGGGCACATAGCAGAATGCCGTCCGCAGGATCTGTCTTCACTGCTGCTAACACTTGCCATTGTTGATCATGTACCTGACAATGCTGACAACGTCTTTGAGGTATGTTTCTTCATATTTTATAAAGAGCTATAACAATAATTAGAATAATGGAAACAAGAATGCTAAATATAAATTATCACAGCTAATGCCATTAGTGATTTCCAAATTATTAATATACAGGTTGATTCAAAAATACTTTTACAAACATTCGGGGATGGATTCCAGACATCAAAACAAGGAAATATGTTCATATTAACATATGCTCTAAAATGCTTCCTTTTCGTGTTATCAATTTTTTAATGAAAGTCACTTTCAACACTTTCTGGGTTCAACCTAATAACTTCATTTATTTATGCACTCATTCATAGAAGGCTTTGATCCATTTTACCCTGCAGAGTTGGCCTTGAGTTGCCATGGCTACATGTTAACTTTTGTCATTTAGCAGATGTGTAATACATTCCCCCAGCATATCTTACAAGTGCTGTCTACAGGGACTTGATTCACTCTCCCAGACTTATAGAAAATGTGCCTCTGCAAATAAAAAGAAACTTGTGGTTTATGCATGATGCTTTAGCACATTATTTGAGATGCACTAGCTGATATCTTGCATGACAAATGGATAGGTAGAGGGAGATCAGTTTCATGGCCTGCACGTTCCGCTGGCCTGAATCCTTTGGATGTTTATCTTTTGGGGGCACCTTAAACCATTGGTTTATGCAGCAGACATCCCAGATGAAAAAAATTCTTAATCTATGCGTCATGAAAACTTACAAAATCATACAAAGTAAAGAGTATTTGACATTCCATGCTTTGATGAGTACATACGTGTCTAGACACAAGAGGAAGACATTTGGATCATTTGTTGTAAAAAGCTGAAGACATCAAAAATAAAATGGTGTGCCACTTTAAATGTTTTGATTAATATCATTTTGAACCTCAATAAAATGAGAATGAAGGATATAGGTACATGTGTTTATATGTACATTTTTTCTTGTGTTGATGTCAGGAACCTGTCCCCAAACTTTGTAAAAGCATTTTTGAATCATTCTGTATTTGTGAGTCACAAGGTGATGAGAGAATTTATATAGATAATTTGGAAATTAGGAGTAGTATTTGCTAGTACTGTTTCAGGAATAAAATGAAGTCATTAATCCAGAAATCATGATTATTAAAGCACAATTATAAAATATTGTGATACACCCTGTGGCATAATTGCTGAACATGTGGGTAAAGCTTGCTTCGTAAGTCACAGCTGATTGCTGACATTCATTGTCTATGGGACCATCGACCACCAGTCTTTAGTTTGTATGTATTTATTTTAATGTAGAGAAAACTATTTTATTTCACTTAAGTTATGCCCCCTCAAACTTACTGCATACAGCATGTAGTCTACTCATATATAAGGTAATTTACAGCCAAGGCCGAAGATGCTAGCTAGCTTTCTTGTTTACAGCAGCAGTTGAAAATGTGAATTTGGAGAGTATTGATACATACATTGTTTTAAATTTGCTAGTTTATTAGTGTACATGGTTTAACTTTTGAATTTTGATACAGTGTATTTTCAAAAATTAGTGACTGTAAGATGAAATATAAAAGACTGTAGTATAGTTCAATAAGTTCTTATGCTAAGAATGAAGATATGCCATTTTTTTCAAACATAAATTATTTATTTCTCAATATAATTCCCTTTTAGGGATATATACTTCTGCCATTTTTTTTAACCCCTCTTAATAATGGGAATTGTTAAGCTCTGAAAAATGTGTTTCTTGTCTTGACAATAACCTCCTTATTTTATCTAAATTTTGTTCTTATGAGCCGCTGTACATGCATGCACACACTTGTCGCCCTCCTTGGTGTAATGGTTACCATGCTAACATCATAAACCAGCAGGTTCAAACCCAGTGGAGGACGATGGGATTTTTTCAGGCATAAAAATCCTTAGCATGGTTCCTTCAGAAGGGAAGTAAAGCCGTTGGTCCCATGTCATAGATTTATGCATGTAAAAGAACCTCAAACCTAATAAAGATACCTCTGAGCTAAATTGAGCAGTCTTTCATGCCCAGCATACAGTGGGACACCTAGAACCACAGCAGTTATAGAGCACCCATAAATAAAACTCCATTTCATTTTTTTTTTGCACATACACTGTTTTTGGATTGCTGGAGTCTCCAGACATGTATTTCCGGGAAATTTTGGTGTTTTAATTTTTTGGTGGAATGCGGTACTTCCTCTACGTACTCTAGTAGAAAAAATAAAAGTATATAACAGTTGATACTGTTGAGCGCAGTTTCTTTTGAAAACTGAAACTGATGTGTCAGCATGTTAAGAATGGCATTTGTTACTTTCTCTATAGGCACTATGTACATAGTGTATAGAGAATGTATTGCACTCCACCAAAAAATTTGATACCGAGATTTCACCGGAAATATATGTTTTAGTGTCCCCTTTATCTAAAAAAAGCATTTTCGGAAGAAGGTTAGTGTGTGTGTGTGTGTGTGTCCGTGTGTCTGTGAACACGATAACTCAAAAACGAAAAGTCGGTAAAATACCAAACTTGGTATTTAAGTGCAGTATCTTCCAGGGATGCAACACGAAGATTTTGAGAAAAATCCCCCCACCCCAGACAACCCTTTACATGGAACTTTTTTCGAAAATTTTGTTTTTCTCAAAAATGGCTCTAACAATTTTGATGAAAATTTTGTATAATAAAGATATTTACCTGACAAATAAAATGTATATCTTGAATTTTCTGGGAATAGCCTCTGAAGAGTAGTTTATTCTGGATGAATTTTACTAAATTTTGAATAACTGCTAAACCGTAAGAGATGGACAAAAACTTACTACACAAAAAATGTAGAGCACGTTAAAACACACAATTTAGGTTATATACATTTTTTTCGTGGAGTTCGTCGTTTTTGTGACATTCCTTATTTTTGGTTTCTGCTATGAAAAACATACATTTCTCATACAGGAATTTGTCAACTGGTGTCCATACAAACAAAGGAACTTCAGTGACATAGCAACCAGCTTTTGATTATCACTTTAACCTATGGTACTCCCTTATTTCACCTCTACTTACAAGGAAACAAGTAATATGGCTATTTCTGCTAATGTTTTACTGATTAACATGAAGTTAATAGAAGTATAAGCTTTTTAAGAATAATTTGTTACAGGGATATACAGAAAGTCATGTGAATGGTACACATCAGATTTTTTTTATTTTATTACAGGCTATAGTTCCACAAATAACAATGAAGGATACATCAAGTCTTGGGCTTTGGCTGGATGTAGTGTGGTCATTGGTTGTGCTAGGGATAGCCACTCCCCAACATGTGGCCTCTGTGTTGGATCCTGTGTTCTTTGAGAGCTTAATCCCTAACACTGGTATGTATTTGCACTTTGTATTATACACACACTTAACACATTATTCACTTAGTATTACTGCAATTACCACATTTACCTAAATACAAGATTGTCTTTTGCCAAAATATAAATTTTAAGAACTGATGGTCATTTTGCATTCATAATACAGTGTGTGCACAAAGTCCATATTCAACTATATTAAATCCAAACTGACATGAAATAAAAGTAAAAATTTCCAATATTTATGTAATTTAATGTTTCTCCTTACATCTTAGGACGCCAAAACATTGGTATGTGTCCCCTCATTGTGTCTTCACAGCCGAATATGCTGCCATGTTCTCGTGTTCATCTTATTCAACATCATTGGAGTCACTAAAAAGCTACTTGTACTGCATTTTACAGTTCACCAGTTGTAGCGTACCGCTGCTTCCGCATCTTCTTTTTGACGTAACCCCATAGTGCAATATCTGGAGTTGTTAGATCAGGGCTCCTTGGAGGCCATGTGAGATTGTCCGATCCTCTACCAATCCAGCAATTTCCAAAGACTGCATTCAGACATTGTCAAACAGCCACTGTGAAGTGAACTGGCGCCCTATCACGTTGAAACCAAACACTGTTTAAGATACCCACATTTTGCAGCTGTGGGAGAAGCCAGTCGTCAATCATCTGGAGATAAGTGTTCTGATTAACAGGTTCATCAAAAAAATAAGGGCCAAACAGATGAGTTTGCATAATTCGGGCCCAGACCATGACATATGGTGGGTTGCACTTGATTTCTTCGAAAAAATTTGGATTTTCTTTTCCCCAGAAATAAACATTGCGGCTACGGGAGCTGCGATAAATCACACATTCGTCTGTGAACTGACTTTTGCCTTCTCAGACATTCTTTGGATTTGTTGCAGCATCTGACCACAAGCATTAACATGTGTCTCCAAATCAGCATCTGATAATTCTTTCACATTCAATGGATGCCAACACTTCATTTTCAGATCCACTTTAATGTGTTTCCTCATGGTTGATTCCGGTACCCCTTACTCTGCAGTATGTTTCCTTAAGGATTTAACCGGAGATTGTTGGATAGATTTTTCCACGTCAGCACAAAGTGCAAGTCTGGTGGATGGCCTTCCACTTCTCGTCGCGTCGCGAATACTGGCCGTTGAAAATG
Organism: Hymenopus coronatus; assembly: GCA_030762935.1. Lineage (NCBI taxonomy): Eukaryota > Metazoa > Arthropoda > Insecta > Mantodea > Hymenopodidae > Hymenopus > Hymenopus coronatus. The sequence continues at coordinate 19,113,751 of CM060897.1, read as the reverse complement.
TTTTTCATTCCCACGCTAACGTCTTCTTTGTCGGTGCTGCATTCCTAAACCGTGCAACGAAATCATCCATGACATTTTTCATTGATTTGCCATTAATTTGATGCTCATGAACTCACACAGCGGACACTAAGCGTTCCTCAATTGTGTAATCACTTGTAACAACAAGACAACAATCGAACAATCGAAGTCGTGAACAATGAGTATCTGACAGGAGAATAATATAAATGTATATCAACCTCAAAAAAACATATTTACTCACGTAATTTTAAATTTAGTACAGGGGTATATGGACTTTGTACACACACTGTATATATTTTCCAAATAACATGCTGGAAAAAAGCAAGTTTCAAATTTCATAAGTGTGGCCATAATGAAGCCTGGTAAAATTACCACCAAGGTTGTGATGCATATAGCAGGTGTTGTGTATTTAATTTTGTAAGATTGTAAGCATTCTCATTGGCAAAAGAATTTATCTCTGAAACTAAAATAAAATTACAGGATTTCCTTTCACATCAGTGGTTTAGGTCTAATACAGTATTGGTAGCCAATTATCAAACAGCAAGAGAGGCTTAGTTCACATTTCACAGCAGATATGCCAGGTATGTTTCTATTTTCCCCTCTCCTTTCTGCCCAATTATGTGAATTTTGCACAAATTCAACTAATGTAAAACTTTTTTTACAAAGAATTGTTATATTAAGTATGTTGTCTAAATTGGAAATCTTATCCATCATCGTTGTTGCACTGTGGTATGTTTCTGTTCACGTCTAGCCTATCCATTACAAGAATTGCTGTGCAAATTCAAATTAGGTAAAACTGTTAACAGCGATGTCAGGTATATTATTTAAATAGAAAAACTTATCCATCATCGTCGTTGAAGCTCTGCTGCCATTGCCATAGTCACCTCCTATATACAGTTACATTTTCATTTTTCCCTACTGACTTTTTGTGAATTTCTACACAAACTCTAAATAGGTGTTAAAAAAAAAAAAGAATTGATCAGTGTAAGTGTTGCTTATTAAAATATGTGTTCAAAATATTTCTTTAAAAACTAAGCTATGGCTACTTTTTATATAGATTTTATGCTAAACTCCAAAATTAAATTCTAAAAAAAGTGGATCATCTTGCATTTGAGGTTGTTTTGTATTCACATAAATATGGTAAATCAACATTTTCAATAGTTGACTTACTTGATCCAGTTCCTGTAACTTCTATTTGGAACATAGGACATCAATAAATTGCCTGCATATTATATTTTTCACCATGGTTTTGTTTTTGGCCAGGTCTTTTCTCATCCTATTCTTCTCATGCCTGTAGGTTTCAATCCTTTGCTCGCCTAGCAAATTACTCTTGTCCTATCTTAACATATGTTTAATCCATTTCTACTTTCAGCAATGAACTTCAATATCTACATGCATTTGTCTTGTTCTGTACCATACTTCCTTGTTGAGATTACCTTGGGCATTATATTCTCAGAAGGTGGTAGTATAGTAGTATTCCAATGGCACAGGATTAATTGATGCTCATCATTCTCCCCCTAGATTCCCAATACAATGTCGCTATGTCACTGTTAAGCCTTTACAGGCAAGAAGATGGCTGATATTCATTATACTATCATCATCACATTATCCACACTCAATAGAAGGCAGGCAGTTTATCTTGTACAAATATTCAGCAAGGCAATTGTGGCTGGTTTCCATCCTAAATAGGGCCACTGCGGTTTTCCGTGGCATATTGAGTAAGTCTGTTCTATCCATGATGTTGTGGTATATTTTGTCTCTCAACAAATCTTTCTGCATGTTTATCTGGTTTATTTGCTTATGGAGCTCTGGTTTTACTGTTGGCTTCTTTACCACTTTGGCACCTTTCTTAGCCAACTGGTCAGCATGTTAATTTCCACTAATTCCCATGTGGGCTGGTATCCCTTGCAATATAACTTCTTTGTTCCTAGTTTTATTATTTTTATTAAATTTCTTATTTCAAATATAGTATTTACTGTTTTGTTACTATAATTTTCAATAGTCTCAATTGCTGGTTTTGAATCTGAGACAATTACAATTTTCTGTCTAATGTAGAATATTTTGTAGTGACATTTTAATTGCTATCAGTTCACCATTGTAATGATTTGCATACTTATCAAGGGCTATGTATGGTGAAAATCATTTGCAGTGAATACCTGCCCCTCCATCTTGTCCATTATTTATGAAGTATGCATCTGTATCTATTCTTAACCATTTGCTTTCAGGGTATCTATTATTTATAATGGCTAGTGCATTGGACCTCCTATCCTCTGGTATAGCTATCTTCTTGGTTATTGGATATGTTCTCAGTAAATTTCTCACAGATTCTTTATGAAGGTCTGTTGCTCTCTAATCTGACCTCCAGGTTTGCAACCTGTGCTGAAAACATATATTTTGGTGATTATGTGAATTTCTGTATATTTCCACTCAGTCTCAAATTACAAAGGCTCCTCTAGCCTGTTATTATATTTATTCAATATTCATAGGCTCCTCCATATGGGAGATATTTTTAATAAAGTACTTAAAAATCACACTTTTAGTTTTACTTTAACGTATTTTTGTGGTATGAAGTATCATTTTGAAATGAAGATTTCTATTAAGTGTACAGGGCTAATTAGGCGTTTCTAGAAGTAAGACGACAAGGCGCCAACAGGACAAACAGTTGATGCAATGTTAAACTTCTGGTTCACAAAGTCTCCTTGTTGGTGGTAAAAAATTAACAGTAACTTTTATAAAATGGATTTAATACTGCAAAGCACTTATAAGTGGTGCTTTCCATGAGCTGCTGCAAATATTATATAATTTGTTTACGAAATAGCTAGAGTCAGGTGAATGGGAGACATCAGATTTTTAAGAATATATTGCTGAAGAATGGGTAGAGAAATTCATGTGAATACTCCACATATTTTTACTGTGTCTACATAATATATGATACATTGGAAGAGAAGGTATTGCACTCTATCCAAAAATGTGATACTAAGATTTCACCTGAAATGCACATTTTGGGTCCCCTGTATCAAAAAAAGCATTTTTAGAAAGAGGTGTGCACATGCATGCATGCGTGCGTATGTGTGTGAGTGTGAACATGATAACTCTAAACCAACAGGTCGTTAAAATACAAAACTTAGTATTTAAATTTAGTATCTTCCAAGAATACAACACAAAGATTTTGAGGAAAATCCCACCTCCCCAAACTACCCTTTATATGGAAAAAATTTTGATTTTTTTCAAAAATGGCTCTGATGATTTTGACTAAAATGCAGTACATCAAAGATGTTTACATGACAAATAAAATGTATATTTTGAATTTTCTGGGAATAACTCCTAAAGAACTCTTCATTCTGGATGAATTTTGCTGAATTTTGCATAACTGGTAAACCGTAAGAGACAGACAAAAACATACTACGTAAAACACATAGATCTTGTTAAAACACATAATTTATGTCATATACATTTTTTTTTGAAGAGTTGTCCATTTTTGAGATACTCCTACTCAGTAGTTTTCTTTGTCAACTCCTGGCAATGCAAAGAAATGGATTTCCACCACAAGGCAACCAGCTTTTAAAAGATTTGACTATCGTTTTAGCCTAGTGTACTCCCTTATTTCCCTTCATCTTACAAGGAAGTAAGTAATAAGACCATTGCTGGTAATGTTGATCTTGATTAGCATGGAGTAGCTTTAAGGGTTTTAACATTAATTTTTTACAGAGATGTAGAGAAAGTCATGTGAATGGAACACATATTTTCTTATCATTTTCAGAAAATGTAAAGGAAAGAAATGTAGCTTCAAGGCTGAAACTGCTGAACATCAATGCTGCTGCTCAGCTTAAAATAAAAGGTTACAAAGGTAAGCATTATGATAAAAAATCTCTTCATTTTCAAGAGATGTTTTACTCAAAGTAACTTTCTTAATTTGTTACCCGTATTATCTTCTGGAGGGCTTGTTTTTGGCTGTCCAGAGGTGAATTAGTCTAAGAAATAGTTTAGTGGCAGACTCGGAAGAATGTATATCAATTATAAATAAATTCTTCCTTCAATATTGTGCATGAAGTAGTTTTTAATTCTATTTGAATTTGTTCATAGATGCCAAGCATCTGGAAGAAACATTATAAGCTGTGTGATATAAAATTGTAATTAAAATAAATTGCTTGATTTCATTTATGTGTCCCCCTTTAACAGTTTCATTCATACAAATACAAAACACAAATAATTTCATACATACAAATACAAAATGTCATATGTGGATACTAGTGCATGTGCATGTTCTTAGCCCTATTTTGTTTGACTGTATGATTTTGACATTATTCATTTGTGTTTTGACACTTTAATGTACTAAAAATGAAGAAAGAAAAAATTGTGTGTTATTTGCTATGGAAGGTCAATGAATAAAATTGGAAGTCATAAAATGTAAACATATAATGATGTTAAGCAGGAATGTGAATTCTCCTTACATTTCAATTACCTTAAATGCATCTTTGAGATGAGGAAGGATCTCTGTAACATTTCACCATTGCTGCTTATGGTACGAAATTTACTAGATTCTGATATTATTAGATTGATTTTTATTAATTATTATAATTTTCTCTAGCATTGTTTTAAATTGAAGCAACATGTCATCAACAGTGTGTTTCATATTTCAGGACCATTGTTGGCCCATGATTCTTATGTGAGGGATGTGCCGCTAGTGAGGTCAAAAGAAAAACAGTATTTAGTGTCGTCCGTTCTGGATTCATTTTCAAACTTTTTCTCTTCATCAACGTATCTGCAATCAAATGTGAAAACAGAAATGGGCTTTATGATAGGTAAGAATCTGATGTAAGAAATTTATTATCCTTTAAAGGTTCATTTATTATTTAATAGTATTCATCCGAGGATAAGACAATGTGTTTTTTTTTTCCAAAATGTTAATGTTGAGAACTGGGGATTGTCTTGCATTTGCAATATATGTTTTCTGAATATTATGTGGGAAAAAGTAAGTTTCAAACTTTATGGGTACAGTAGTGGTGAAGACTGGGGAAATGGTAAAAATTGCTTCCAAGGTCGTGAGGTATGCAGCGAATTTGTGCATTTCATTTCGCATAGAAATGTTAGATGTTCACAGGCCTAAAAGCATTGACATTAGAGAAAAAATTTCTCTCCAAGACAAATAAAAATAGAGGACTTCCTTTCACAATGAAGGTTGTGAGTAATAACGGTCAAGCAGAAAGAAATGTTGAGCTGCATGTTTCCCTCCTCCTACTATATCATACACTTCCACTCTACCATTTATCTCTCTCTGCTGCCCACAAGGTGAATTTACATGCAAATACAAATTATATTAATTTATTATATCATATTATCATTATATATTATTTTAAGCATGTTGTCTTGATAGAAAATCATGTCTATCATTGTTGTTACACTGAGTGCAGACTTATCAGTACATTTCCATTTTCCCCTCTCCATCTCTCTCCCATGCACCATGTGAATTTCTGCATAAATTTAAAGTACATACATTTTTTGCAAAAGTATGTTATATTAGGTTTGTTGTCGAATTAGAAAATCATTGTTGTTACAAAACAATGCTGCCACTGCCATCATGTTCTCCCAATGCATACATACTGGCACATTTCTGTACTCTCTGGGTCATTTGAGCAGAACGTGAATTTCTGTAAATTTGAAATACCAATTTAGGTAAAACTTTTTATAATGGTATGCTATCCAAATAAAACAAAAATCTTATGCATCATCATTGCAGTTGCTATCACCTGTACTGATTGCATACATACTGGTACATCATTCCTGTTCTTAACTTTCCCTCTCTCCTACTTACCATAAAAGAAAAGATTTTTACGACTCCAATTTATCTTGGTTGTTATCCATATTTATGAAATGATTGTGCAGGAAATTTACACGACAAATAAAATGTATATTTTGAATTTCACTATGGAGATTGTATTAACAGGGGACTTTAATGCCAGAATTGGAGAACTGGAAATAGAAGAATTAAATGTGTGGGGGGAAGGGAAGGGAGAAGAAAGTGATGGAGGCTGGCCAAGGCACAGCAAGGATAAAGTGGTGAATGAAGAAGGTTCAAGACTGGTGGAGTTTTGTGAAAATAATGAGTTAATAATCTTGAATGGATGTTGGGGAGATGATATATCAGGGGAATTTACTTATTCAAGTGCTCTAGGGCAAAGTGTAATAGATTACATAATTTGTAGTAAGGAAATGTTGCATCGAGTGAGAAGGTTTAAAGTGTCAAACATGTTTGGTTCAAGTGCACATTTCCCATTATTATGTGAGTGGGAAGTGGAAAGTGATATTACTGAATTAAATGTAAGGAAGGATGATGGTAGGTTTAAGATGGAGAATTACAAATGGAACTCTGAGAGAGGTGAAGAATTCTGTGAGTCATTGGATTCAACAGTGGGTAAATTGTGTATATATGGTATAGAGTTAATGATATTGAGGGGGGAAGTGAGGTAGCAACTGAGATTGTACTGAAATGGGCAGGTAGGAATATGGAGGCAAGTAACAAGAAGGTGAAGGAAGCATGTAGTACATGGTTCGATGGTGAATGTAGGGAGATGAGAGAGGTGGTTAGGAAGGCAGTGATTAAGTGGAGGGAAGGCAAAGAGAAAAGGGAAGTTATGTTGTGTCTAAAGGAGAGATACAAGGAGTTACTTGAGCTAAAGTGGGGCAGGGCAAGGACTGTAGAAATAGAGGAGAGGATTAGATCAGGGGGAATGCAACAGGCATGGAAAGTTATTAGGGAATGTATAAAAAAGAGACAAGTAAGCATGGGTATTAGTTCAAATGACTGAGTTGTATATTTCCAGAGTTTGTTTGAAAAGCATGAGATCAATACAACGGGGTGGAGGATGGAAATACAGAATACATATGTGGAGGAATTAGACAGGCCATCTGAGGCACAGGAAGTATTGAAGCAGGTACAGAAATTTAAAAGAAAGAAAGCAGCTGGAATTGATGGATTACCCACAGAATTTTTAAAAGTTTGGTGTGAGGACCAGGAAAGATTGAAGTGTTTAACAAGGCTAATTAATTTGATATAGGACAGGGGCAGAGTGCCAAAGAGCTGGAGGACAGCAATTATAGTTCCAATTTATAAAGGTAAGGGGAGTGAGGCAAATCCTAGCAATTATAGAGGGATATCACTACTCTCAAATGTGGGGAAAATATTTACAGGCATATTGGCAGAAAGAATACAAGGGTGAGCAGAAACGAAGAACAGGCTGTCAGTCACCTTTTCAGGCAGGTTTTAGGAGGGGTAGAAGGACAGTTGACAACATACTGGTGATTGATACATTGGTAGGGAAATATGTAACAAGGAAAAGGGGTAAATTATATGCAGTATTAGTAGATTTAGAGAAAGCTTATGATAGGGTTATAAGAGAAGCACTATGGTATAAACTACAAGCTAAAGGATTGAGCAATAAGGTGTTAGAACTGCTAGGAGAGCTGTATCACCAAAATACATTTTGTGTAAGATGTGGAAGGAATGAATTGACAAGGGAAGTCGAGCAAGAAAGGGGCTTAAGACAGGGGTGTAAACTTAGCCCAGTGCTATTTAATTTATTTATTGATGATATTTTGGATGAGGTTAAGTTAGCAAATCCCCATGTGCCAGTGGTTAGTAACATAGAAATCCCAGGTCTACTATTTGCAGATGACTTAATGGTGGGATCAATAACAGTAAGGGGTCTAAAATTGGCCATTAGTGCATAGAGCAATTTTGCAATAAATGGAGGCTGAAAATGAACCAAAGGAAAACAAAAATTATGGTGTTCAAGAAAGGATCAAAATTGAGTAAGGAAGAAAAGTTGTTTGGAGAGGGTGGAGAAATTCAAATTGTTAGTGAATTTACTTACTTAGGGGTGAAGTTTTCTAGCACAGGAAGGTGGGACAAGCAGGTAAGAAGTGCCGTGGCAAAGGGGAGATTGGCTATGAGCGCCATAAGAAGATGCTTGTATATAGCACCAACAATGAGTGTAGAATGGTTTGAGCGAATATATTGTGCCTTGGTAGAGTCTAGGTGGATATATGGAATTGAAATTTGGGGGTTGGAGAAGGGGTGGGAAAGGCTGGATTTGGTGATGAGAACATTTTGCAAGCTCATTTTGGGAGTACCACAGTGTACAGGTAATGCAGGAGTGATGGCAGAACTAGGGAGAGTTATTACTAGAGGACAAATAATGGAGAGGGTACTCAAGTATTTATTTCGTATACAGCAGTTGCCAGAATCAGATATTATGAAAGTATGTTTAAGGTTTCAGGAGAATAAGATGGAATGTAATACGTGGTTGAGTAAGATCAAGGAGCAGTTGATCAAGAATGGGCTAGGAGATTTGTGGGATAGAACGAACAATCTAGATAGGGGGTTGTGGAAAGAAGTGAGGGATAGATTGGAGGATATGGATAGGCAGAATCAAAGTGCACAAATGAGAGAGAAAAAATTGTTGCAATGGTATAATGAGATGAAGGATAGTGCAGGAAAGGAGGAATATCTCAAAATGTGCAATAGAAATGAGAGAACAGGATTGGCATGGTTCCGACTAGGGATATGGAAGCTGAAGGGGTTGAGAGGAGGTATGAGGCAGGGGCTATGTCCAATCTGTGGGGAGGATGAGGACGAACTGCACATAATGTTCAAATGTAAAGGGACAAACGAATGGAGAACAGAGTTGATCAAACGGAAGTGGCTAAGGAGGAATAACGAGCTAGGGATATGAAAGATTTAAGGACAAAGGACAATTAAGAAGTTTAGGGGAATTCTTATGGAAAGTAAAAACAAAATGGGAAAGAAAAGAAAAACAAAACAAATGGATTATTAAAGGGAGATCACAGGGAAATAACAAAACGGTAGAGGTAATTTATAATTAAGCATGTATGTTAAATTAAACATGTATGTTAAAAATAGTTGAGTGGCATACCCAGATAAGGCCTGGGCCTAAGAGGTTGCCACCATTGTATCGAACTTAGCACTTATATAAATAAATAAATATTTTGAATTTCCTGGGAATAGCCTTTGAAGACCTCTTGATTCTGGATGACTTTTGCGTAATTAGTAAATCATAAGAGATAGACAAAACTTACGACATAAAAAAATGTAGATCTCATTAAAACACAATATTTATGTCCTATATCTACATTTTTGCTGTGGAGCTAACTATTTCCGGGATATTCCTTGTTATTGATTTCAATTTTAAAGCATGTACTTCTGCTTTTCTCAAACTGGAAGTGGCCCAGGTTTCTTGGTTTTACTCCTGGCCATGCAAAGAAGTGAATTTCAAGGCAGTCACAAGTGACAACTTTTATAACATTTGAGTAACACTTTATTTTATTTATTTATATAGAATGTCCCAAATGAGCATGTGCTCTAGGTAGGGACTGCCCTTTAGTGAGGCAGTAAGCAAAGTGCAAAGAACAAAATAAACACGTAAAAAGGAGGATAGTATAATTTTTTTTTTACGTATTTTATGTGATTAATCTAAATGCAATTTTTCAACAAACACAATAAGGGTTTTCTGTTGTCAAATTGTTAAGACTTACAGTATTGCTCAAGTAGGTATTTGAAGAGTTTGTTTTTAAATTGGGATAGATAAGTGATTCTTTGATTTTAAGTGGCAGACTGTTATAGTTTTGGTGGCACTATGTGGCACTTTAGCATAGTGTATTCCCTTAGTTCTCTATTACTTATAAGGAACTAAGTAATAAGACCATTTTGCTAATGTTTATCTCAATTAGCATGAAGTAGAAAGAAGAAGAATCTTTTGTAAGAATAGTTTGTTACAGAATAAGTAGAGAGAGTCATGTAAATAGAACACATCAGATATTCTTATGGTAACTGACTTTTCCTAGTATTATGATCATGTATTTCATAGCTTTTATTGAATTTATCTAAATTAATTCGCACCTGTACAATTATTTCATAAATATATAAATTAATTTGTTAATAGTGGCAGCAATACTGTGACAACTTTAAGAGAGTTAGGCAGTATAATTTATATCAGAGGTAAGGTTAGATGCCTGCCCACCCTCCCTCAAAGTAAATGAACTTACCCTTCCCCCCATACTGTGTGTGGTGACAACAACAATAATGCAGTTTTGAACAAGCATCATGGAATATGCTACAATGATTTCAAAGCAAGATCAGAGGAGCTGGTTGAAAATTGAATGTGTTACAGTTGCAAGGTGGGTCAAAGTCTTCAAAGAAGGATGTGACAGACATGCCTCAGCCTGGTCATCTTCCAGTATGGGAATGGAGGATGATGGATTTTTTCGGGCATAAAACTCTTTAGCATGGCTTCCTTTGGAAAGGGAGTAAAGCCATTGGTCCCGTGCCAAAGATTTACAGCTCTTAAAAGAACCTCAAGCCTGATAAAAGAGACTTCTGAAAAAATTAAGTGGGCTGTCATGTCCAGTGTAGAATGGGATGTTGAGAACTGCAGCAGTTAAAGAGAATCCATAAATAAAACTCCATTTCCATTTCATTTTTTTTTGCAGTATGGGAAGATACACATAACATGAATGCGTTAGTGTTGGCAGATCGGAACAACATGATTTGTGAATTGGCGAATGATGCACCTTCGATCGTGCTTAAAATCCTGAAGAAGCTGCTGGGTTCTTAAAGAGGATTATTACTATTGAAGAAACCAAGCTTATAAATCACAATTGAAACAAGTGGTGGTCACCACAAAAAGTAACAGTTCTGAAGGCTATTCTGATCATTGCCTATGACTGGGATGGTGTTATCATGAAATCTACCAATCCCCAAAGACGTACTATTACTGCAGAGTACCACTGCATGTTTTCGCAAAATAATCTTCAAACAGCTCCAAGAAGAAATTTATGACACTTCTTAAATAAACACTCATCATTCTACATGATAATGCAAAGGCGCATGTAGCAGGAGCTGTGACTGATTGTTGAATCACTGGGGCTAGGAAGTGCTTTACCACCCTGTTATTCCACAAATATATACAGAGCAGTGGCATAATTCCTAATTTTTTGAACCATTCTTTATAACTATTTTTTTCAGATTCATCATAATTCTAATTGCCCTTTTTTGCATCTTAAATACTCTGTTCATACCACTTCTATTTCCCCATACTGTTTTCTTATATATAATGTGCTCTCCATGGTGTGGTGGCTACCATTTGTTGTTAAACGTCCACTTTACTACAAATGGCACCATAGACAATGACACTGATGATATATGGAATGAAGATGGAGCACTGCTGGAATGTGATGGTGGTGGAAACTGGAGAATGCGGAGAAAATCCATCCCTACACAGCTTTGTCCACCACAAATCCCACATGCAGTTGCTTGGGATTGAACCCAGGCCATTTAGGTGGTTACTATGCTAACCTCTAAAACTCCTTAGCATGGCTTCCTTCAGAATGGAAGTAAAGCCAGTGGTCCTGTGTAATGTTTATTTGCATGCAAAACAACCTTGAAAGAAGAAGGTTTCTCAACAAACGTCCACAAGTTGTGATTTTCTACTAAAGTGCCATCTGTGGGTGACAAGCTGATCCCTCATCACCATGGTGCATAGTGGCAAATTCACGAACTAGAAATTCAAATCCAATCATGGAAACATTGTAATAATGCCCTATGCTCCATTTAGGAGTTACAGGAAATAACTAACCAACTGATGTGTGAATGAAGCTTGTCTAAAAAAAAATCTGATGTGTTCCATTCACATGACTTTCTCCACATCTCTGCAACAAATTACACTGTCCTGCAAAATTTATATTTTGTTTGCCAGTTTGCGATCTGAAAGGTGGTATTAACTAAATTTGATGTGCTAAATTGAACGGTGCTTTCCGTTTTTCTCTATCACGTAAGGTTTTCTCACAAATCACAAATTAAAGATTTTTAAAATACTGTTTCTGGTGTAAAAAACATGCATTATAAAATAAATACATAATGCAAAATGGCTTCGTTGATTTTCATTTATGTAGTGGTTGAGAAGCTTCCCTTTTCAAGCACCAACAGTATTCCGCTAACATTGCAATGTTCCACTGACACTGATATCTCCTCTCCATCTCCTTGATTTCTTGATGAAATCGTTCACCTTGTTAATCACTGAGGGATCCCAAATTATCAGGAAAATAGTGTAAGTAAGAATTCAGGAAATGAAACTTTAAACTTATATTACATCCAAGAGCTCGCAGCTTTTGTAGCATATTTTGCACAATTTCTTCGTATCGCGGATCTTTTATATTTCCAAGAAACTTATTCAATACCTCTTTGAAAGCACACCATGCTTGCAGTTCTCTGTCATTCATGTTGTCCAAAAATGTGTTATCCTTCATTAATTGTCTTATCTGAGATCCATCAAATATACCCTCTTTTATCTTAGCTTCGGACATCACAGAAAATTTACTGCTCAGGTATTTGAAACACGAACCATTCTTGTCCAGTGCTTTCACTAATTGTTTCATAATACCTAATTTTATATGCAAAGGAGGCAATAAAATTTTCTTTGGATCAACTAGGCTGGCACAAATGACGTTTTTTTCTCCTGGCATTAAACTTTTTCTCTTAGATAATTCTCGCACTGTCCAGTGTTCAACCCTGTTTCTACTGTCCCATTCGCATAAAAAGCATGGATATTTTGTATATCCACCTTGTTGCCCTAGTATGATACTGGATGTCTTTAAGTCTCCGTACAATAGCCATTGATGTTCCTTGTAATTAATTCTTTCTAAAATGGTTTGAAGATTTTCATATGATTCTTTCAGAAATACAGAATATGCAACAGGTATTGAGGGAAATTTGCTTCTATTGTGTAATAAAACTGCTTTTAGACTTCTTTTCGAAGCGTCAATAAAAAAACGCCAGTCTTTACTATCATATGTTGGTATTCCCAGTTGTTGAATTAAACCTGGTATATCACAATAATAAACAAGTAGATCTTGCATCTTAAAGAACTTTGTAAATTCTTCATCTCTATTCCTATACCAGGAAAATTTGGTGTCTGGAGCCAGCATTTTCTTCTCTTTCAACCTTGATCCAAGTAATTCGCTCTTCTCTTTGGTAAGACCTAAATCTCTTACAAGTCGTTCAACTCTTCTTGTGTAAAATGCTGTGACTTGTCTTCGCCAGTGTGTGCTGAGAAACCTTCATCTGTATTGGAATTTTCTGTTGACCCAGAGACTGAACTCTCAGTATCCTCTAGTTGAGCTGGTGGAATAGGAATAGGGACATCTGCTCCATGTGGCACAGGTCTAATAGCTGAAGCAAGGCCATCTGGATATTTAACTTTTGTTTCATTTTCTTATTGTACCCCGATACTTTACAAATGCAGAAATAACAATCATAATAGTGATTTTTTTGTTCACACCATATCATAGGAATCCCGAACTTCCTTGATTTCTGTTGTCCATGGTACCACTGTCTAAGCCCTTCACTACATGTTTTGCAAACAGTATGACTTTGATCTCCTAGCTTAACTTAAAAATAAGCAAAATACGCTTTCTTCAAAAAAGGTGTAATGTTTGTTTTCTGTCTCTGCAACAAGAAAGAGTAACACATGTGTAACAAAAGTTATTTGGATTGTTCACACATTTCTTTCTAGAAGAGGTAGAAGCCATTGTGAACAGTATATAGCTATACAACACGTACTAACAATACAAAATAACAGTGAATGTTTTCCGGAAACTGCAATTACCGATCACCGCGAGTTATAGAAAGCAACTAAAGTTCTGAGATTTTAAGATGCATAAGCCCCTGAAGGGTGAGTGTCAGGTGGCTGTTAATCATGCAGTGGTTGATAGTTTTATTGCCTGCACACATTGAATAAATAAACTCCAGCCGCTCGGCACTGAAGCTGTTTTTCGTCGTCTTCAGCTCATTGCATTAGGAAGATAAGGGATACAGAACAGGGAAGCCCACAAGGGGTGGTTTATTTTTAAATATATATATGGCATGAAGATGCGTAATATGTTACTTTATTATTCATCCTTTGCTGCAAAAATGTATTTATAATCGCATTTATATATATATATATATATATAAAAATTTTGTCATTTTCGAAATCAGTGCGTTTTCTTCCATATAAGTAGCATATTGTCATCAAAACCGGGAAAGTGTTGTATATTAGTGTTATTGTTAAAAAGCTTATTCTTCTATTTACTTCATGCTAATCAAGAAAAAATGAGCAAAAATGGTCTTATTACTTGCTTGCTTGTAAGTAGAAGAGAAATAAAGGAGTACACTACGCTAAAGCGATAATCAAATCTTTTAAAAGCTGGTTGCTATGTGATTCAAGTTCCTTTGTTTGTATGGCCAGAAGTTGACAAATTCCCATATCAGAAAAGTATATGCATTTTAAAACTGAAATCAATAACAAGGAATATCTCAAAAACGATCAACTCCACGAAAAAAAAAAAAAAAAAAAAAAAAAAAAAAAAAGGTATGTAATATAAATTGTTTTAACGAGATCTAAATGTTTTGTGTAGTAAGTTTTTGTTCATTTCTTATGATTTACGAGTTATGCAAAAGTCCATAAAATTCATCCAGAATAAAGATGTCTTCAGAGGCTATTTCCAGAAAATTCAAAATATACATTTTATATGTAAACATATAAATATGTTTAATATATGATATTTTAATCAAAATTGTTAGAGACATTTTTGAGAAAATCAAAGTCTGTGAAAATGTTTCCATGTAAAGGGTAGATGAGGGGCATTCTTTAAAATTGATGTGTTTTTGGAAGATACTGAACTTAAACACCAAGTTTGGAATTAACAAACTTTTCATTTTTTGAGCTATGCTGTCCATAAACACACACATGGACATTTTTCTAAATATGTTTTTTTTTATTCAGGGGGTCTCAAAACATGTATTTCCAGTGAAGTCTTGGATTAAAAAAATTTTGGGTGCAATACAATACCTTCTCCATACACTATATACATAGTACATGTAGAGAAAGTAACAAAGGAAGTTCTTGCCCAGATTAATTTACAATATCCAATGGATCTTTCCATCTTGTTTTTAGATGGTGAGTGCCTTTTGGACAGCAAATGTAACCCACTTCCTCTTCCTGTGGGAGGCAAAGCTCCTGATACTTCAAATGGACAGCCTCTCAGGACAGGTTCTCTAAGCAAAGCAGCAACCTCCAGCAAATCTGCATCAAGTTCAACCACTAAGAAAGGAATAAGGTATTTTGTTACTTTGAATCGTCTTTATTTTAATTTCATCAGTTGTTTTCTACAATCAAGCTCAAGACCTGACTAACCATGATGGAGACCCATTGAGCACATCAACATTTAAGTATGAATTGTGTAAAGAGGTCTACAAAGAAGCCAATTATAAATTTATATTTAAATATTTATAGAGAAAGCTTTCTTGCTGTAGGAGGCAGTGCATGAAAAATCTAACTGTTTACATAATAAATATTTGGTATATTCCCTGATGATGTCAGTGCCACCGGTGTGCCAGAATTTCATCCTTCCAGAGTTCTTTAAATGCCAGTAAATCAGTCTGAGCTGGGTTTGAACTCCTGAACTCAAGGTCTTAGGTTTCAACGATCTAGTTCAAGTTTTAATTTTAAAAAGTATATCCAAAATTTATACCAAATTTGAAAAATACAAAATTATATTTTGAAAACTAATGAATCAAAGACATTGAAAAGGTTTTATGTAATGCTTAGTATAATGTATGTCCTTTTTTAAAAATGTAATTAGGTTTTGTTTAATAGAATAGAACTTTGATTTATTACCAGTATCTCCTAACATGGAAAATGTAGATCTGGTTAAAACATACAGTTTTGGTTACATTATTTCTTATTTTATTACTTTTCTATTTTATATTTTAGTTTTTTTAATTTAATTAATTTATTTTTTGTGTTTTGATGGGGAACATAAACTATTTCTGAGATATCCATTATTAATTATTTAAATTGGTTTGAAATTCAGTAGCTAAAGCATTAAAAATTAAAGAAAACAAATAGAAGTAGAGTTTGCATTGTAACAACAGTTTTACAGGACTGCCTCTGTCAGTATTTTGGCTACTCATGCAAAAGGTCCCAGGTTCGATTCCCAGCTGGGGTGAGAATGTTTGTTTGTTTGTTTGTTTTTTCCCCAACTGGGGTGAGAATGCTGCTGCTGTTGTTGTTGTGTTTTTTTTTTTTTTTCCCTTTTTTTTTTTTTTTTTTTTACTCACTGAGTCTGGAGAACGAACGTTTGTGTGTTTAATAGTATAGGATTGAAAAAAAACTAAAGTTAAGAAACCCTACAGTTCAGCAAGATAAACATCAGCAGTTGTTTCTAAAGCAAAGTCTCTGATATGTCCATAGAAATTAAAGGGGGCTACATAAATGAAATAATTAAAGAAAAAAAAGAAAACACTATACACTATTTGCTACAGCATAAACTATTTTATTACAGTAAGTTGTATTCTTAATAATGTTCAGGGTAATTACATTAAAATATATTACAAAAGTTGTAATGTTTGATTCTTTTTTTCTATTCAGGATTGGAATCATGGTGTGGGACTACAAAGATATGTGCCGAGGAAGTGAAACACCAAATGGTATTGCATCCATGACTACACAATTGCTAGAAGCTTCTGGTTACAAGGTTTTGGCCATTCCCTACACAGAATTTAGTCCTCGAGAAAAACTGGTGCGAAGAGTTCAGTATTTAGAACAGAAACTTAAGTCTCTAGTCAGAAGCTCATTAAGTTCTGTTTAAACATTGTGTTTCAGCATTTGATAGTGGATAATATATTTGTGAAATAGTGAGGCTGAAAAAATCACTTTTTTTACTTGCTGTCATTGATTGAGATCTATCACTTTTAAAGCATACAAAACTACTTTTTGTGGGCTTAGCTTAAATCACAATGAAACATCTGATAAATGGGCTACAAGAAATTTGGAGTATGTAAATAATTTATTTATATAAAGTCAGTGTATGCAAGGGTGTGTATGTATGTTCCATATAGGCTCCTAAATCCTTACACCAGTTTCACTCACACATTCTTTAGAAGAAGAGTAAAATACTCTGTTGCTCTCACAAAAAGTCCCCCCTAATGAAAATGTTCACAAGGAGGGAATTTTGAGGATTTCCAGCATGAATGGACGTATATCAATACTTTTGCTGCTTAAAGAGTGCAGTAGAGTGTCACTGCTTCTCACTTCAGAGACTTTTTTTGTAGCTTAACATCCTTTAACCTGGTTGGTCATATCGAACAATGAATGAGCTTAGTGAAATGATGCTCCAATGAGGTGCATAGAGCTTAAAATTACTTGACATTCATCTTCTCAGGATAAGGGAAAACCCTGAAAAATACATTAAGCAAGATTCGAACTCACAATCTGTCGAATGTGAGGCAAACATGCTACCACCTTGTTGCACCGTTTGTTTCTCCATGCTGTTATGTAATAATATCTGCTTATTATAGAGAATACGTGCTGCCCGCCCCGGCTTTGCACGGGTTGTGTAACCAATTAAAAAAACTCAGTCAAAATCTTCCGTTTACAGTAGGAATCTGCAATGGAGTAAAATTACAATTACATAATTTGACAATACTTTATTGTAATGCCTTGTAATGTGCAATTTTGCTTCTGGAGAGAAAACAAATAGCGGCGATGTTTTGCAGACTCTCGAGCATGCAAAGTACAACTATCCATGCGAAAAACACGACAATTGAAGCTATATTCCACACACTTCTAACGATTAACCTTGGGATTTATTGTCATTGCGAATGCAAGGCACGCCGGAAGCAACACTCTTAAATTCAAAAGGAAAGTCGGTTGACATTAGTGGTATTCTTGGAATAAGTATAGCCTCGCCTTTGAGCAGCTTTCCAATGTTATAGTAGCTTAAATCAAATTTTTCATAATTTTTTTAACAGTGAATTTGGTTCCGCTGCATAATTTTGGCTGATTGAGATTGCGTAGCATAATTATCACCGAGTCAACCTTGAGCTGTAAATTGTGGCAGTATTCATGGTAAATCCAATGAATTTAGGAATTCAGTAAGATAACTGGCGACTTCATTTGGATTGGTAATGGAATCGATCAACTTAAATGAATGCATTTGTCCATCAATTTTAACCTGAAGCTTTATATTCAAATAATCTACATTCTTATTAGTGGCTGCTAAAATGGCTCGTTTGCTCAGCCAAGCATAGTTTTTGTAATTAGCACAAACATTTGGAAACACTTTCCATATTAATTCTTCCTTTGACGTTGTGAAGTGACAAAAATGTGATGGAAACGAAATGAGGCCAGTAGAAGTGTCAACAGAAATTTACCATTGCAAATGTCTAATAATGCCTTTAAAGCATCTGAAAAGTGCAATGAAGCGCTATAATCTGTGCAATGTAGCATATATAGTTGGTATTGCGAAACAGACGAACTCAGCGCACCCATAAGGTATTGTGGAAAGGATGACATACGATTAGCAGCATGGGTAAGCAAGGATGTCATTGGCATAACAGTAAAGGCAGCCCTTTCATAGTGTGGCGGGTAAACGCTGGCATAGGTAATGATTACATTAAGGAGACTGTCACAATAACATTATGCTTCTTCCGAATCTCTTTCTTTCCTTTACTCCTAATGTTTTCCACCTCTTTCTCTATTTTCACCTATGTATTTACTCACTTCACTTATTTATTGGGTAGGACAATGTTTCGCAGACCTTTGCCCGCATCCTCAGCTGTCATCTACTACTGAAATCTGTTGCTATTGGTGCTGTCATATGTGGAAGTGCGATGAGGTTGAATAAGCAATCCATGGGGGGAAGTTCAAAATTCATGGTCGCTGTATGGCGGTGTTTTAGCATAAAAATGTTTGGCATTACAACCATGAAATTAACTCAGAAATAAAATTATTAAAAGAATTATCCAATCCATTTAAATTAACAGCGTGGGAAACAGACAAAAGGCAATGCTATCTGATGTCTGGCTGTATGCAACATTCTGACTATAGATGGTGAAAACAGTCAGACTGGCACCCTGTTGCCATCTGCTTGACAAAGGAGAAAGTGCTATAGTATGGGAATAGACTTGAAGGCTATTGTTCCACTGTATCATCAGTGAGGTATCCAACTGAACACATCTGTCACAATTTGACCTAAAAGTTAAAGCAACATAAAATAAAATAGGTTAAAAGAAAAAATAAAAGTGTTCTTTTGAATATCCAGGCATTCAACTGCTAAAGCAACATAAAATAAAATGGGTTAAAAGAAAAAATATAAGTGTTCTTTTGAATATCCAGGCATTCAACTGCCCAATTACACTAAGTTGTGGTCTGCTTCTTTATAAATGATTTTACTAACTGTGCTAATATAAAAAGTGTTTTCATGTACTGCTAGCACTTCAGTTTACTTACAAAATATTTGATGAATGGTTCTAAAAGGAAATAACAAAACACTTCAGAAACTTTATTTTAAGTCATTATTAACTCTAAAGTTCTGTGAATTATTGCCTTTAACGAAGTACTTATAAATGTCCCCGAATACGCAGGCATTCAGCCACTCTATTCTACTAAATTACATTCTTCTTCTTTACAAATGACTGTATGAACACAAGTATGTTTCTTTTAAGTTCTAATGTTAACTTCTAAATACAACTGTAACTAGTAATTTATTACTTTGTTAAAATCCAAGTAGATTATCTAATACCATAAATATATTCTGATAAAAAATTAAATAAAGTAGCTTGATTGATATGCTACCTATTTTGTTGCTTTACTGTTCTCCTTTTTGAAAGCTGCATAATTTTGAATTTAGAGGTTACAGTGTATGCCAAAATGATAACTTGTGCCTATTAAAGGTCTACATGCTTTCTTCTCTCATGACACCATTGCATTCACAAGGAAAACTTTTTTCACATATTTTCAATTATTATTTACAGTACGTCATTGAAATCTGCTAAAATGACTTGGTACAATATAAAAGTATGGTTTTCAAGGATTTCTCAACAAATAAGAAAATAGTCATAACTTCTGTATTAATATTTTATTTTCAATTTAAACAAATGGCATATATAAGTTTGAATAAATCTGCATAAAGCAATTTACACTACATTTATTGAAAGCTCAAAAATCTCTCCCTCGGAATCAGAATTTTCCAGAACTTCATTTATTGCATCCTGAATTTCAGCTTCAGTTTTCAGAAATTGAGGAAGACACTACATTTTAACATTTAAGAATACCAAAAGTAACAAACAGACCACAATCTTCAAGAAAAATGGCATGAGTGACCCAAGAGCAGCCAATATTAGCAACTCTACTAAATGTCCTAATATTTGACTAAAGCGAGAAAACATGGCAGAATAAATCAGACAACTAAACAATAATTGATGCATGACCTTTCGGCATAGCCAAAGACCAAGTTACAGTCATGGAATTGCGTTTAAAGCGTTAGAAATACCTGCCCGATTTATGCTCGAGATGGACTGCATGAACATTTCACATACTCAGGCTTGGGCTTCAATGTTAAAAGCACTAATGTAACAAACCACCCTAATGGGAGATTTGGTTGAAAATTGTTAATGGGCAGCAGGCAATAAGATTTTCAATACAAGCGGGAAATTTGATACATATGCCTATTCTTTAGGATAAGAGAAAAAATACTGTGGGAATACTAACACAAAGACATCCCTAACTTAAGAGAGGTGAAAAGCGTTTGGTAGGAAACAATTTTGTGGTTTTCTCAATACCTTTGTGAAACATATGATCTCGGTCTGTTCATTCCTTTATTGGTTGCATAATAAAACTCAACTGTCTGCCTGGTTAGTGTGGTGGTAGCATGCCTGCCTCAAATTCAAAAGGTCGTGAGTTCGAGTCTCGCTTAGGGTGAGTTACCCAGATAAGTTTTTTTTCGGGGTTTTCCCTTATCCTGAGCAGACGAATGTTGAGTAACTTTAAGCTCCGTGGAACCCAAGATCATTTGGGCATCATTTCACCAATTTCATTCATCGTCTGATATGATTAACCAGGATGTTAAACTACAAAAAAAAAACTCCTTGCCAATGGAAGAGGGAATTGGAAATTGTTCAATGGGGAGCAATTTTCACTTTAGCATAAATAAGTAAATATTTGGAAAATTGATGTTTTACCAAAAATGGCAATGCTGGTTATTTTTCATAATGTGTGATGGAGCAGCTGGTTTGATTTCTGGAAGGAATGTCCTGTCCAATTAAAGCTTTCCTAGGATTTCTTCAGACATTATAACTCAGTCACAATTCTAGGAAATGGAAAATAGAATGGAAATAATAAAATTAAAATAAGTGGCTTAGTGTGTAAGTATTCACTTAATGGAAATATATTTTGAAATTTCCCAGCTTGTAAAATCTTTTATATTGAATACATTTAAGAGAGGTGTAATACTAAGTGATTTTAAACAGCTATAGTGTCTTACATAACAGCCAAAAACAGAAAATGTAACAACAGTTAATTTAAATTGAAGAGAGAGAGGCAGGCACGCAGGTGTGTGTGTGTGTGTGTGCATATGTTTTTTTTTTTTTGGAGGGGCATTCTGCACTGCAGCTGTGGGCTTATTGTACGTGAGACCCCTGAGAAAGAATGAGCAGATTTTCAGACATCTGAGGTAGATGTGCTTCCTCGACTTCTAATATAGGTGCCATTCCGATTGGAATGACCTTAGATGATGGTGGCTGGACTTCAATAAGATCTGCCATTTTCCAAAGCGACCTTGGCATCCTCTGGTTGAACATCTTGGAAGTGTTTGCTAATTTTAAGTCTTTAGCTTGACTTTCAGATTGCATTAATTTTAAAATGACATCAGCTGGGGGTATTTCAAAATTGATCACATTACTGCTGTTGTTGAGGATTAAGATTTTTTCCTAGATGCCTAACAATGATGGAGTATTGATGGCATTTAATAATTTGATTTCTTGTCCAATTTCATGGTTAGAATCATGGTCAGACATCTGTAAACCTGCTGGAAGATGACAGTGATGATCGTTGAAACACATCCAGACAACCACCATCAAAATTAAGAGAAGTTGTATAAAGAATGGACGTCCAAGAATTTACAGATGATCCTGTGTTTGACACTGAAGTCAGAAATCACATAAGAAAGAAGGACAGGCTAGAGTTGGATAATCTAGTGAGTGTTCAGAAAAATGGAATAGTTTCTGATCACCAAAAACTTCTTTCAATACCTTGTCCTGCATCCCAAAATTTTTTTCTATTGTAGAGAGCAAATGCAGGTGTAACTGGAAGTATATTTTGACAACTGCAAACAATCACAATATTATCTTAGCCTGGAGAGTTGTGGCATACGAGGTTATCAATGAGTTTGTTCCCACAGTGGAGAAATTGTGGTATCATGTAAAGGTAACCTCAAATTGTTGCGTGCGTGCGTGCATGCATGGGTGGGCGGTCATGCGTGCGTGCCCTCTGCTAGGATTAAATCCATGATCTTGGGAACAAGAGACTAGCATATTACCCCATGTCTGTGAAGTACGACTTTGCAAGAGGAAATCTGAAATATTAATGGTATCAGATGAGAGGGTTGAATGCATGTATGGTATCTTGCCATGGTAGCTCAAGCAATAAAAGTGTCAGTTTTCAGAACCAAAGTTCCATTGTTTTGAGTTCCCCATCATTCTGTTCCCTCTCATCTTGGTGTGTTTCCAGATTCATGGTATATGGTAGTACGGGCAGATGTCGTGGATGCATGCTCAATGGAAACGTTTCTCCTTATGACTTCAGGTGGCTGCCTGGTTGATGGGTCACATGCATGCTCTTTCTGGCTGCTGGTAGTGGGACAGGTCATGAGGCTTGGAAGGGGACTTCCGTGTGACTCTGGTGGCCAGTCTGCCTGCGAACTGTGTGGCCTATGATTCCTTCACCTAACTGGTGTTAGCTGTAATAGATCTGCATAGGTCTCAGTTTGCAAAAATGTGTCGACCCATTACATTTAAACCCTGGTAAGAATGAAATCAGAAAGAGGAGGAAGCTGGAAATGGAAATGGCATGCTATTTATGGATGCTCATTAACTTCAGTAGTTCTCAGAGTCCCATTCTAAATAGAATTTTGCTCAGAGGCCTCTTTATCAGGCTTAAGGTTCTTTACATGCTGTAAATCTAAAAAAACAGTACCAACTGCTTTACTTCCCTTCCAAAGGAAGCCATGCTAAGGATTTTTACACCCGAAAAAATCCATCATCCTACGCCAGGTTTGAACCCGTGACCTTGGGTATGTGAAGTTAGCATGGTAAGAAAAGGAAGCTGCTTGGGTTGGTAGAACTCTCTCTGTTTGGGAAGGTATTGAAACTATCCACAAAGGCTAAGTATGTAGGCATTCAAATCAAATTTATTACCATAAGATTTCATTAGAGAAATATGGCTTCAACAAATATAAACAACTGAAAATTACAAAATACTGCTTAAAATTATATTATATAAAAAGTTTAACACAATTAGGAAATAGATTATCCTGATAAAGTATAAGGTGTCCATATTTATAACAAGTTACAATTGAAATACAAGATACATTATTGGAAAAAAATATATTATATACATCATTATGTACTAATTGAATTATAAGCAGTGACCAGTTTCATATAAAATATGATTTCTTGAAATGAGTGTAGAATTAAGTCTTCTTTTTCATAGCTAGTAGTGCATTCTTCTTCCTGCTTATTCATTCACCATGGCATCTTAGACGTAACAGACCCCATAAAAGTTTTAGTATAAGCAGTTATTAAGTGGTAGAGATTATATGCTATTCATATAATTTCAAATCTTACCTATTCCATGGCCCTTAAATTCATTGACTGACTATTACTGATTATTAAGGAGGAATTTATGGATTTCAATTTTGAATTGTGTTACACAGCTTTTGTTTTTCAAATATATAGGAAGATGATTGTACAGTTTAATTCCAATACGTTTAAATGATTTCTCAAAGAGATTGGTTTTATGAAAGCTCACATGCGATTATTTTTATTTCTGGCGTTATGTGTACATATCTCAGCATTGGTTGACAAACATGCTATATTTTTCTTAACATGAACTAGTAGTACTTTTATGCATAAACATGGTATCCTAGTTATTTGGTTATTGTTAGAAACAGCTGAAAAATGCAATGCCACATTTGAACATGGTTCTTCTGCTCTCTATGCAGTTGCTGTGACAACATGCAGATATGACATTCAATCCTGTGATTCATGTTTTTACCCAGTTGAACCAATTAGTATGTCGCACTAATGAACAAGAATAAACCTGTTTGTTTTCATGAACATGCTTGCCCTCTGAGATGTGAGTATATGTGCATCGCATACTAGTCCTTTGTGCACTGGCAAATGTTGAAATTGTCACTGTTACATAAAAACATGGTGCTTAAAAAAAATGAGCATGAGCTTGAAGACTATTATGTTTATTTGGCATTGTTTTGAAACAGTCTGTATATGTGTCCAATACTCAGAGGGATCATTTTTATGTATGGTAACTAAAGCCACACCAGGTTACAATTCTTTTTTTTTTGTGTAGTTTAACGTCCTTTAACTGGTTGGTCATATCGGATGATGAATGAAATTGATGAAATGATGCTCAAATGATGTCGGGGTCCATGGAGCTTAAAGTTACTCAACATTCGTCTTCTCAGAATAAGGGAAACCCCTGAAAAAAAAAAAACCTTATCCAGGTAACTCACCCTAAGCGAGATTCGAACTCACGACCTTTGAATGTGAGGCAGACACGCTACCACCACACTACCCAGACGGGCAATTCAATTTTGTTAATGGGCTTATTTGAGTTTCAATTATAATAAATTAGTCAATTGAATTGGTACCATGTATTGTATCCTTTTTATTTTTTCTGTTATATGTTTCCTGTTAATTTTGTAGCTTTTTTTATAAATCCAATTTGGGTTTTTATTGTTGAATTGGATACTTGACATTTATCCAAGGCTGGGAGTCTTTTTATATTTGTACTTATTACAAAAACACTCTTAATTTCTCCATAAACTGATCTATTAGATATTTATCTATTTCATTAGAATGATTTTGGGCAGATCACAAGTTTTATGAAATGGAACATGTGAATTATGCATGGTAAAGGACTTGCATAATAATTGACAAGCAGAAAGGGTAATACAAACAACATTATTCATTATTTAATCTAAAGTACCTTTTGTAATTTGTGATATCTGTTCTACAGCTCGTATTCCTACTTTACATTCACATTTATCAACTGCAAGATTCCAGGGTTGTAAGACTAGACAGTTTGCATTCTCTCTCTCTCCCTCCAAATTACATGTGAGTATAGTTTATGTCCAGTGGCAGTTGTAAATAGTGAATATGGGGATCACACTCAAATCTATTAAAAAAAGTCTGTGAGAAGAATCAAATTAAATACCTACTGATGTGATTTTATATACAGGAATTGTAATGCATCAGATTTAATAATAATAAAAAAAAAAAGGATTTAATTAACAAATCAAATAAATTGTGATTACAATTATTTCACAAAGTTATTTATTTAATGAAATCCATACCCACAAACTTGAAATCCTAGATTTGTTGGTCTGCTACTTTTTATTTTTACCTTGTTTCCCAACGATAAGGTACAAAATGCGAGTTCCTTTAATTTTATGACTTTTAAATCACTCAAAGCCACTCCATTGTCAGGACAAAAGTGCTTACTAAAAACAATATAAAACAGTAAACTGTACAAAAAACACAGAATGACAAAAAAATGCAACTCTCACATGTCTCAGAGCTTGCTTGGAGCACAACATTGGGAGGCAGAAAGAGAGTTGAAATGGTTAAAGAGGGCTTATTTTGCCAGTTTACACTGTATGGTAAAATTTACTGTTCTAAGTGGAGGAATTGTTTCTGATCCTGCATATGCACCTAGAGATTGAGGGTAAACATTTGTTGGCTAGGCTATATGGGGGACAGGTCAAATGCCATGACTATGCTCTGGTATCGACATGTGCATCATGGTCTTTCATCAGTTGGGTAGTGATGGTCTAAAGTTATGGCAGTAACCACCAATTTTGTGGTGGCGATAAATATCACTGATGTGACTCCCTTTTGTGGTGCATAATGCTATTTCCTGGAGAGGCCTCCTAAGTGGCATGTTATGGCAGTAGGCTGAGCCGCTTTGTATGTCAGGCTCCGCTTGTGAGGAATTGATGGAATTATTATCTCTGGTGATTTCTGGCCAAATATGGGCGACAAAGGACTTGATGGTCAGCAGAGACCTCTGGGTGCACTGCAGGAATTTACACCTGCTGCCATCTTGCTGTCCATACTTTCTAACTCACAGCTTATTTGTTTGCATGTGCAGGTGAAAGGAGATGAAATCAAGCAGCCCCTAACATACAGTTTGTTGAACTTGTTCCAAGATCTATTTTTTTTTTTCAAAATCAGGCTCCCCTTTAATATGTGAATATTCCTCCAAATAAGGAAGCACAAATAATATATTCAGTTACATATTTGGTCAGATGAACCAGATTGATTTTACAATGCTAACTTCAATTATTTGTTAAGATACCTACTTCAGTCACATTTTGCAAGCTACTGTCTTCATTTTCAGCTTTGACTGACTGCTGTAAACAACTTTAATGTATCTATTTGGAGAGATCTGCTGTTATGAATTTACCCTCAGCAGCATCTATCTTCAAGATAGCTTAAGATGATGAACAGCCCTTTGAATGTATGGTTATATTAAGCCATTCATGAATACATTCATTATATTTGAAAACATTTTGAAATAATTTTCTAGTTTTAATGAATTAAAATATTAAAATTAAATAACTCAGAAGTTTCAGACAAGTGAAGTAGTTCAAGTAGAATAGTTGGAAATGAGCCGGAATAGTGACACCTCACTTAAAATGAAGTTTTCAAGACATATGTTTCAAGGGCATTTGCCCTCTTCTTCAGTTGCGGTCTGACTAATGGCTGGGATTTGTGCTCTGTGGTTCATTATGGTGGAGACATCTGGTGTTCTTTGAAACATATATCTTGAAAACTTCATTTTAAGTGAGGTGAGTGTCACTATTCCGACTCATTTTCAACTAAAATATTGATGATTTCTTCTCCGGATGTCAGCCAGGTAAGTCTTGGATTAATTTTCAAGCTTTCAACAATGTACTCTGTCACCATCATCAGAGTACTGAAGAAAAGTTGCTCTGGCAGTGGTATTTATGCCTGGAGGAAAAGGCTGAAGGACTGCCTCGCACGCTGTCATTGGTCAGCACTGGCCAATGGAGGTTGAGTAGGATTAAAATTATTTTTGTTTGCAATATATATATAATTCAGACAAAAATAATTTTAACAAAGACAAAGGTCTACAAATAAGCAAAACATGGCTACCTGTAATTCATAACTGCTTGCTTCTTTTATATGCTTCTTCTTTTATGTCTGTCATAAGAGAAAAATCTACCAGAAAAATGACAGACTGATAAAGGAAGCAATGTAAACAAAAACAAACAGACTTATTTTGTGTGTATGTGTAATACCAAAAGTGTCTTTCAGATATTATTTAAGTTATGGAAAGCAATGCACTAAGTAATGAGCAATAAGTATTTTCCCTAATTATTTTTTGTTAATACCAAACTGCTCTGACTATACATAAATTTTAGTATAATATGTGCATTTATATGCATCCACTCCACTAAGTGAATTATGTTTACAGAATACCATATTTATTTATTTCTATCATGCAAGCACATTTAACTTATGTTTGACAATTAGTATAAAAAATCTGATGTGTACCATTCACATGACTTTCTCCATATCCCTGCATCAAATAATTCTTACAAAGCTTATACTTCTATTTACCTTATGCTAATCAGAAAAAATTAGCAGAAATAGTCAAATTACTCGCTTCCTTGTAAGTAGAAGCGAAACAAAGGAGAACCGTAGGTTAAAGTGATAGTCAAAAGCTGGTTGCTATGTCAATGAAGTTCCTTTGTTTATATGGATAGGAGTTAACAAGTTCCTGTATGAGAAAAGTATACGTTTTTCATAGAAGAAACAAAAAATAAGTAACGTCACAAAAACGACGAACTCCACGAAAAAAATGTATATAACATAAATTGTGTGTTTTAATGTGCTCTACATTTCTTGTGTAGTAAGTTCTTGTCCATCTCTTACGGTTTAGCAGTTATTCAAAATTTAGTAAAATTCATCCAGAACAAACTACTCTTCAGAGGCTATTCCCAAAAAATTCAAGATATACATTTTATTTGTCAGGTAAATATGTTTAATATACGAAATTTTAATCAAAATCGTTAGAGCCATTTTTGAGAAAATAAAAAATTTCGAAAAAAGTTCCATGTAAGGTTAGGGGTTGGGGATTTTTTTGGGGGGGATTTTTCTCAAAATCTTTGTGTCGCATCTCAGGAAGATACTGCACTTAAATACCAAGTTTGGTATTTTACCGACTTTTCGTTTTTGAGTTATTGTGTTCATAGACACACGGACACACACACACACACACACACGGACCTTTTTGTGAAAATGCTTTTTTTTGATATTGGGGACCCTAAAACATATATTTCCGATGAAATCTCGGTATCGAATTTTTGGGT
Organism: Hymenopus coronatus; assembly: GCA_030762935.1. Taxonomy (NCBI): domain Eukaryota; kingdom Metazoa; phylum Arthropoda; class Insecta; order Mantodea; family Hymenopodidae; genus Hymenopus; species Hymenopus coronatus. The sequence goes on along the minus strand of CM060897.1, from coordinate 19,085,203 downwards.
GGAGTGCAATACTTTCTCTATACACTATGCACATAGTGCGTATGGAGAAAGTAAAAATCTGATGTGTACCATTCACATGACTTTCTCCATATCCCTGCAACAAATTATTCTTAAAAAGCTTATATTTTATTTACTTTATGCTAATCAGAAAAAAATAGCAGAAATAGTCTAATTACTCGCTTCCTTGTAAGTAGAAGCGAAATAAGGGATAACTGTAGGTTAAAGTGATAGTCAAAAGCTGGTTGATATGTCAATGAAGTTCCTTTGACTATATGGATAGGAGTTGACAAATTCCTGTATGAGAAAAGCGTTTTTCATAGCAGAAGCCAAATATAAGGAATGTCACAAAAACGACGAACTCCACGAAAAAAATGTATATAACATAAATTGTGTGTTTTAATGTGCTCTACATTTTTTGTGTAGTAAGTTCTTGTCCATCTCTTATGGTTTAGCAGTTATTCAAAATTTAGTAAAATTCATTCAGATTAAACTACTCTTCAGAGGCTATTCCCAGAAAATTCAAGATATACATTTCATTTGTCAGGTAAATATGTTTAATATACGAAATTTTAATCAAACTCGTTAGAGCCATTTTTGAGAAAATCAAAATTTTCGAAAAAAGTTCCATGTAAAGGGTAGTTGGGAGTGGGGGGATTATTCTCAAAATCGTTGTGTCGCATCCCTGGAAGATACTAAGATACTTTTCGTTTTTGAGTTATCGTGTTCACAGACACACGGACACACACACATTTTTGTGAAAATGCTTTTTTTGGATATTGGGGACCCTAAAACATATATTTCCGGTGAAATCTCGGTATCGAATTTTTAGTGGAGTGCAATGTAACTCCATGGCACGACAGCTCACGGGGAGCCTTGGCTTACCGCCCGGCCGCTGCGTCCCCCATCTCGGTCCACTACAGACGTCATGGATGGGGTGCAGTATTGGAGGGTGAGACGTGGTCAGCGCCTCGAGTCCCTCCCGTCCCTCACGACCTGGAGCCGCTACTTCTTCATCAAGTAGCTCCTCAATTGGCCCCCCAGGGACCTCACGAGGCTGAATGCACCCCGGTCCAGGTCTCCCAGCGGGGGAAAAATCCCCACGCCGGTACTAGGGATCGAACCCAGGTCTGCCGCTTGGTAGGCAGCTGCGTTACCACCGCGCTGAGGAGACGACCGGTGGAGTGCAATACTTTCTCTATACACTATGTACATAGTGGGTATGGAGAAAGTAAAGTTTTAAGAGTTGCTTGCCTGGGAGTAGCTTGTCTGACTCACATTCAACAGGTCATGAGTTTGAATCTCGTTTAGGGTGAGTTGCCCATTTAAGGTTTATTTCAGGGTTTTCCCTTATGTGAGAGGACGAATGTTGAGTAATTTTAAGCTCCATGGACCCTGAGATCATTTGAGCATAATTTCATCAATTTCATTCATCTGATATGATCAACCTGTTAAAGGATGTTAAGCTAAAAAAAAATTAGAAACCAATTTTGTATATAACACCCCCCCCCGCTTTTTTAGACAGTAGTTTTTCTTGAAGAATATTTTGGAGGTATGGTGGAAATGTTAAGAACGTCAATTTTCTCCCTTCCACCATCCTTTCAAGTTTGTTGACCTCCTTGGTCTAGCGACATAATGCTAGCCTCTGGTTTCCAAGGTCGCGGATTCAAACTCGGCGGAGGGATATGGATTTTTTTTCGGGCGTAAAAACCCTTAGCATGGATTCCTTCGGAAGGGAAGTTAAGCTGGTGGTCCCACACTATATGCGGGAATTACGACACGTAAAAGAACCTCAATCCTAATAAATAGGAATCTGATCAAAAATCAAACGGTCTGTCAAGCCGGTTATAGAATGGGACGCTGAGAGCCATAGCAGTTACAGGAACATCAATAAATAAAAGTCAATTTTATTTTTCAAGTATCGATAATTTAGCGGCCGACCTAACTAATATGGTGAGTATCGCATTCGTTCGATAGAATCGCGTAAAAGTAAAACAGCTGATTACCACGCTGCGAAACAAAGTGATGGTAAACATATGTTAATGGGGTTATTATGGCGAGGGAGTGTTTGTTTTTATATTTAAAAGAACACACATAAGAGCAGCCAAACAGTTAAGTATAAGTCATTTAAAACAATTTATACAGTATTAAAATACCACTAGTTGCGTAATTCATGTAATGCAGTTGAGAAGATAATGCTTCATGATTTCGGCGGTTAAGGCATTTCGTACGCAATCAGCTGATCGTAGTAAACGCGCTCAGACATCAATAAATGATATACAATAATGTTTTAATATGTGAAATTATAAGGTGGTTATTTTTTAATGAGATAGATAAAGGAGAATGAATCCTTCAGTAAGAACGGACAGACAGTTGGTGTAATGAAAGGTACTCGATTGTAATAGGATTTTGTACTTTGTGGCTGTGGAGTACGGCTAAGAAGCATGTCTTCTTTTGTGTCGTTTCAACATGCGTAGTTTGATTATGTTTAGCTGTAATCGTGATTTACCAAAATCGCTAGTGCAACAGCGACCAGTAGATACACAATTAAATGTGAACATTAAATGCAGCGTGTGTGAGCTTAAGAGGAAATAGCAGTAAGACAAATATGTCTTATTAAACAATGCAAACACAATGCTTAAAAGTTTTACTTCTCACTACAGAATATAAAATAGTACTCAAGATGCTGTTGTTGGCAGGAGGATCCGGAAAGGCTTAGGCAATGCATTATCAAAACAGTGGATATAACTTAGTGATACATAACCGAGTACTGCTCGTTTTATGTTGTAATTACTTTCCCATTAATGTAAAATTGAGTGTGACTTAGTAACAAACTTTATATGGATATCGCTGGTGTGATAAATTGAGAGAATACTTTTATTTCGTGCACTTTCCTCATATGGGAACTTGTCAACTCCTGGCTACGCAAAGAAACAGATTTCAATCCCATAGCAACCACATTTTAAAACATATAAGACCATTTCAGCTAATGTTTTAGCATGAAATAAATAGAAAATTAAAATTATTAACAATAATTTGTTATAGAGATGCAGAAAAAGTCATGTGAATGGAACACATAAGATTTTTTTTTTTTTTATCAAGCTCATATTTTTGTTACTTGGTTTGCAGTGTCATCAAAGGCAGCAATGGACAGTGAGATAATGAAGCTCGAACCATCAAGCCCCACGGAGAGAGATCATCGCTATCCATATTCCAGGAGTAGCAGTGCAGGTTCAATACACACATTGTCATCATCAGCCCATAACTCAGGTAAGGGACATGACATTGGTACTCAGAAGATAAAGGTAGTTGCAGTAGTCTTAACATAACTAGCTAGCTGTCATTGCATGTGTATCATTAATTGATCAGCTCATCTAGAAACTTGATTGGTGATGGACGCAAATATCTTTGTTTCATCCTTTACCAGCAAAAGTTTACTTGGTTATTATGCAGAACTTGGGCCGCTCGAAAAATTGAATCAAACTAAGTGTGATTGATTGATATATTTGTGATGATTTCAAAGATTTTATTTTGCTGATAAGCTTTGTTTTTTTATTATGATTGTGTGCATGCTGGAATGGTTGGTATTTTGCGTTTATGATGGATATTTACCAAATAATCATATATAAATGAGTATTATATGAATAATAAATGGATTTATAGTGTGTATATGGTGAAATGCTTGCATAAAAACTGGACTTATAATGAAAAAGCTTGGTTTCGTTGCTAGTGAGGGAATCTGTGACTATTGGAATGCAAGAATGTCATATGTCACTCTTGGCAGGAATACTGCGTCGTGAGAACCCATAGGAATAATTCACAGGTTAGTGTGGCTACACTACTGGCAGAGGAGTATGTTTCTGTGAGTATCTTTCCTTTTTTTTTTTTAAACTGTTTCTGTAGGCTAAACTACTGGGTCCTGTGGTTTTCAAATTTAGCGCGAGGTTAGGTTCAAATCAGTCAAGTTCGTGTGTGTATATAAATGTATGTTTCTAATTTTCTAGAAATATGTTTCTGAACAGTATAAAACCATTTATTATTCATATAATTCTTGTTTATGTATAATTATTTGATAAATGTCTGTCATATGTGCAAAATACCAACTGTTCTAGCATGCGCACAAATTTGTCTAAAATGAAAAAACCAAGCTTTTCTGCAAAATAAAACCTTTGAAATCGTCATCACAAATACAAGATCCATCAATTGCACTTAGTTTCATTCAATTTCTTGAGCAGCCTGTTTTCTGCATAATTATCATTAATTTAACTACAGAACAATTTTTCAGATTTTTTTTCCCCAAAAATAAGATGTACTTATGGTTTATTTTGAGCCATAGTGTTTTTTTTTTGTTTTTTTTGTTTTTTTGTTTTTTTTTTTTGTTTTTTTGTTTTTCTTTTTTTTTTTTTTTTACAAAAACCCCTAATTTAAATTGCTTTTCTAAAATACCTTAGAGATAGTTTTTGGAAACTCCATCTTTAGCCTTATTTCAACCCAGTTCATTTACACACACACTAAGCCTAATCTAAGCTTGATGAAATTTCAAAACCTGAAGACTTTGTTCTTCGCTGTAGCTAATGGCTGCTTATCTCATGCTCATTTTTAATAATGTTTAGAAAACACAAGATTCATTCAACTTTAGCTTACCTTAATATTTTGGCTGATACAACACATCAGTTGCTTTAAAAATCCACCGATGCTTTCTTTGGGTTCATACTTACATGGAACGTATACTTTGCCAGTATCCATTTATATATTTGTTTTTAATAAATAGCTCAACAATTTGCTCTGAGGAAAACTCTTTACACCAAAAATAACTTAGCTCACATTTACCTCAGATGTGCACTACATCATGGCCATTACAATTCACAGCTGTTAACCAATTCAAATATTGAATGACCTATCACGTGATCACATTCTCGAATATCAGTGGCCACTCGAATGGCTCACACCATTTGACAGAACAGTTAACCAATATGGCAAAACTTCTGAGTTACTGAGGGTCAATGCAGCCTTAGGAAGGTTGTCAAACACTGAAATATTCAATGATATTCGTTAGGAATCGCTGGCAGAGCAGCCACTCTCTAATGCAATCAGTGCACATTTCAGCCTTTTCTCTGCCTTCCTATGGCTGCGCTGCCTGAGATTCCTAACGAATATCATTGAATATTTCAGCATTTCTCCACCTTCCTAGGACTGTACTGCCAGTACTCCTTTCCACACCTTCCAAAGACTGTATTAAACTATGATATTATACTGCCAATCATATCCTTGCTTTGTTAATTTATTATGAACTAACTGCTTAGATGATGAAGACAGTGACAACAAGAGCTCAACAATCAGCTACAAAGAGAGGAGACGTGAGGCGCATACACAAGCTGAGCAGAAGAGACGAGATGCCATAAAGAAGGGGTATGACTCCCTCCAGGATTTAGTCCCAACTTGCCAACAGACAGATAGTTCTGGATACAAGCTGAGCAAGGCTACAGTCCTACAGAAGTCCATAGATTATATTCAGGTGAGAAAAGAACCTGTGTATTTTGTAATCCAATCACTGAGATTACAAAATACTCTTTTTTTCTCTCTCTCTCCAGGAAACAACAGAATTAGCATTTTATTTTTCTTGATATCAGTTTTATTACTGGATTAAACTAGTTAATATTATTACTAATATATCTTGGACTTTGTGACTGTGATGTGTTCTATCAATTGAAATTAATTAGTGAGCCGATTTTGTAACGCTACATCACTTATTTTTATTATTGGAAAACATATTTCAGAAGCTATGTGCTTTCATTGTCAATTCCCTTAGTGGACTGCCGGCATCACTTGCTATGATGGTTGTACACGTTTGATGAACATCTGCATCAGTTGGTCGCCTGGCGGAATTTCAAAATTGAAAACGCAGTTCTTGTTTCTCCAAATGTGGATGTTCTCCCAAAGTTTTAATTATGTTTTCCTTGGATATTTTTGAGTATTTTCAGATTTCTATTTATGCTTTCCAAAAATGCCAAGCGACTGCCAATTTGTCTTCTTGTGTTTGTTTAATATTTATGAAGTGTTTTTTTGTTCTTGTTTTTAGGTTTCTTTTAGTTTGGCCAGGTAGCTTTTTTCACAGTTGTTGCAGCTAAACTGGTATATTCCCTGGCTTGTTTTCTTGTGGAATGTCACCTATTAATTCAATATGTTTTTATGGAGTAATTGGTTTTTGGGGCCAGAAAGATGTTGTGTCATTTGAAGATCCTCTGAAATTTGTAGAAAGTGGTAGGGTGTTAATGAAACCTCCTATAAACTTTGTTTTCTTTCTCATTAGGAGTGAATGTGCTGACTTCTTCTATTCTCTTCCTATTTTTGGCCCTTTTAATTTTTTTGTGTACCATTTCTACTCAAAATCCATTTTTTGTAACTACGTCCAATATTTTTTCCAGTTCACAGTTGTATTCTTTTGAATGACACATAGCTTCTGAAACATGTTTTCCAATTATAAAAGTAAGTGATGTATGGTTACAAAATCAACTCACTAATTAATTTCATTTATTTGATATTAACGTTTGTTTTCACTAACCAGCTAAATTGCATATCTGTAATGTTTAATATGCATGCACATTTTCTTGTGTGCTAGTTTTATGGGGAAGTGAGGGCAGGAGGGAAGAAGTTATAGCTTGTATGCCTCGTCTTTCTGCAGAAAGTTTCTTATTTTGAGTCCTTGTCCTAAACACGTGTTAATATTATGTTATTTTGTACTGACATATAGTTTTTTATTGAAGTTTTTGCTGCAACAAAAGAAGAAACAGGAAGAAGAGCGAAATGCTCTCCGCAAGGAAGTTGTGGCATTGCGCATAATGCAGGCCAATTATGAACAGATAGTGAAGGCTCATCAGAACCAACCTGGACAAGCTGAAATGAGGGTTTCTGATGAAACAAAATTTCAGGTGGTGAGTATATAAAATGTTGTATTTATGTACATTTTTAAAATTATTTTTGAAACCTATGGTAACAAAATAATGGTCATGTTAAATTTATAATTATTTCATATAGAAATAATGGAAAGATAGAGAAATATTTAAATAACTAATTTCATATATTAAAATCAACGAATAATGTAAAAATGCATAAGTTATAATTATGTTGTGTGCAAGAGTTTAGTGGATGTAATGTTTAAGCACATGTTACAAAATCTGTTACTAGGTAAGAAGTCATTAGTCAAGGCCAGTTACACTCCAAGAAACAATTAGCTCTAACTCAAATTAGCAAAGGTAATTAAGTTCCAGGAACCTCAGTAAAAGCAGAAATCCATTTTGCTCAAGGTTGAATTCATTGAATTAGTGTGTTCACAAATCTAAAGGATGCTTAGAAGGTTGTTGAAAAAGCGTGTAAGTAATTTCTGAAAATTTAGCAATGGGAAAGAGTCAGTCAAGAATTTGAGGATGGACAACAATGAGTTGTAAGCCAAAGCAGCTTTTCTTATCTTCAGTTTGAAGTTCAGATAACAATATATGCAAGTCTGGGTGCACTCCAACAGTGTGCATCTTCAGCACCATGTATGTATGTGTAGCAGGTATGGATGGATCTCAAGTGAGAGATTTGCGTGCTATGATTTTCTGTTACTTTAAAGTCAGTTTAGGGGAGAGAGAACGCCATGAAAGACTGCATTGTTCAATTTGGGATCTTTGCCCTTCGCAGTTCACCATTTATTGATGGTATGCAGAATTTAGAAGAGGAGGGAATTCCTTTGAAAATGAAGATGGAGATGGAGCAGGATAGCTGGTTACAGCAATAATGGATGAAAATTTGGTGAAAGTAGAGTGCATGTTGCGAGATCATCATTGCACATATTCTCAGATTCAAAAAATATTGGATTGGCTCAAATATTGGATTGGCAGCATTGAAAACAATCCTGAAAGGAAAACTTGTCATCAAGAAGCTTTGCAGTTGCTGAATCCTCCACACTTCACAAATGAGTAAAAGCAAGCATGCATGCAATGGTGATGGAAATGATGGAACAATTAATTGAAGATCCAAAAAAAATTTTAACATTGTAACAAGTGACAAAACAAAAGTGAAGTGAACGAGAAGTGTTGGCAAAAGATGACATATTCCTTCTCTTTTTGTGAGATCACGAGGGACAAAAGATTGTTACTGCCAGATGGTATACCACAAAAATTCAATGTACCCAGAAAAAAGTGCCATAAGACTGGCTTCTATAGAATTTTGTTGCACCATGACAATGCCTCTGCCTACAACTGCACAAGAAACAATCCAGTTTCTCCAGGAGTTAGAAGAAATATATTTATCCCATCCTACCTACAGTCCAGATCTGGCCCCGTAACTCTTTTCTAATCCCCTAAAAGAACAAAAATTGCCATTGGGTATGTGATTCTAAAATAATTTGTGTTTTCCATGTGGTTTATCAGGAAAAGCATGAGTCTTTTGGGGAATTTAAAACTGTATTGATATGTTGCCATGGTAGCTCAATGGTTAGAGCAACTGGATGGAAGCCAGGAGATCCATGATTCAAATCCCAACTATGCTATTGATTTTTTCAGTCTAGTTCTACTTTTCCAATAGAATTTTTGTTTATATTTTGGTGATTAATGTTCAATGCTTAATGCATCTGCATTGTAAAGTAATGTAATGTTCTAAAGGGACCCTAGGCTCTGGGAATCTTCTCAAACAAATTGGTAAATGCCAATACAGATTTTAAAATTGTGGCAAAGTAGCAGGCATTTGTTAAAATTGCATGTACATTCTTTTTGACCAGGAAATTCCCTATTAAGACTAAAATCTCTTTACTCTTTATTTTTTTAGTTTCTCATTCTACATTCTAAGCAAAAGATTGGTTTTATGCTAGCAAGCTATGTAATTACAATATGGTTTTTATAATTGATGGGATATGTGTTAATATTTTATTTTAAGTTTATATTGATTCTTGTTTTTATTGTAAAGAAATGGCATAAGTTTCTTAGAATAGAAATAGATAATTAAAAAAAAATTAACTTCCATTATCCTAAAATGGTAATTTGCTCTTTAACAGTTTTCTCATAACTTAGGTGATTTGTAACCAAGGTAGTTATCAGTTTCTCTTACAGTTTCAGGCTGTCATGGACCAACTATTTGTTTCTTTTAGCAACATATCTGTTGCTAATTTTGCAGAGCTCTCTGCTTGTGTTTTTGGTTGGCTCGAAGAGCATTGCAAACCTCAGGTGAGTCTTAATGTTTCATCCCTTGTTGATTTTAAGTTACCAGGCCATCCAGAGATTGTGCATCAGGCATGCACCTTTTCCTAGGCGCTGGTTTTTTGGGGAACCAAGGGCTGAGGGGGAAGAAGAGACAGTCAGCCCACCTGTCTTTCTGCAGTATTGTCAACCAAAGAAAGTTCTTTTCTTTAATGCCCTCTTCCATTGTAGTTAACTTATTAACATGATGAAAAGATTATTTAATTTACCTCAGAAACTAGCTGAATTATTAAACTATAGCGCACATGCTTGCGCATGTATGTGAACTCTGTGTTCTACAGAGAGAATGAAACCTTAGTATTGAAGCTATATGTCAAGTGTATAATATACTTCATGTCTGAATGTTTTGCCTTGCTCTGCTTCAGAAATTTCATGAAACCTACTGAATGGAGATTAGGGAGCTGAGCACCCAAGAAAATATGCACACATCTACAGGATGGTAGATAGATGTTTATGTTGTGATATATTTTATATATAAACCATTGTGCAGAAATTTTTTTATTTATACACTAGAGCTAAACTTAAACCCCCCCCCCCCCCGTATCATGCACAAATAATGTGTGGGTAGCTCAGTTGATTAGGTGCTGGCTTTCTGATCTCAAGGTCGCAGGTCAAACCTATCCCAAACTGATGGTTCTTAAGTGTGCTTAAAAGTGACAGCGCCTTGTCAGATTTACTGGCATGTAAAAGAACTCCTGTGCGACAAAATTCCAGCACATCAGTGGCACTCATATGATCTTGGCAATTGACAGGTTGTTAACAACAAAATATTTTTTTTTTAATTTACTTATGTGCTGGATAAAGTAAAAATTGATTTTTAGGTTTAATAAATTCTTGATTTGAAATACTTGTGAAGTATTGAATTTAACTGTTAACTCATAGTTTCAATGTTTGTTACCTTGCCTCACAATAAATAATGTCTTAACGATCATAATAATTTGCTTATTTTGCAGGCTTTGCATGAACTTGTAGTATCAGTACTTCAACAGCTGAATTCACAGGTAATACAAAGTAACAGCCGTGGATAGCAGACAACATTCTTAAGCAACAACAAGTACTGTGATTGCCTGACAAAGATGGGATCTAACACGGTATCAGTCAATTCTACCGCTATATATTTACCTTAGAGGACAATCACATTTAATTTAATATCTCAACAAAGCTGTAAAATGTGTGTGTATTTTATATATTTATCAAAGATATATGTATATCATTTATATAGAATTTTTATGTACCAAAATATTATTGAAATATTACTGGAAACCATTTTAGTTTCTTGATTATGCATTGTAAGTGTCATTCTGATGGATGGATATACCAAAGTTTTCTAAATGCAAACAACCTGCTTTTTCCTGAATCTGATTTTGAAATCAGGATGTTATGGTTTTATTCAATTGGAATGATGCAGCAACACTGCTGCAGCTAAAGTAATTTGTAATTGAAAAATGCAAAATGTAGACAGGCAATGGATGAGCAATTGAATTTTTCATTCCAATCATGTGTTGAATCCTTGCAATGAAATTGTGCTTTCCTTATTGTTATAAAGTTATCAGACTCAAATTATCTAAACAAGTGATCTTGGTTAGATTTTCAACCTTTTTATTAATTCAAGTATTGATCACATGTTTTTACCACAATTTAGTGCTTTTATTGGTTTTAATGACCCAAGTTTTTGTAAGCATAATGGCGCAAAATGACAGAAAAATATGTGAAATTTTGTTTTGAATTAAGCTGTCTTGAAATGATTTTTAGAAAGTTTTAGAAGTAAAACTATAAATAGTACTCTTCTCTTGGAACCATATATTTGTTCTGCCTATTAGTTTTCCAATTATAAAAATAGGTTGCCTATAGTAAATATTTTGAAATCAAAAAATAAAGATACTTCAAATTTAAAAAATTATGTAAACCCTCTACTTAGTCTATAAAAATGAAAACAATATGGTTTGCAAAATGCATACCATAGAATATTTATAAAAATTTAAAGCTTCTATTCTGAAAGTTTTGAGAAATTTGTTTGATAGTTATCAAAAGTGTAAAAAATTCAATTCTTAGAAAAAGCATTTTTAAATTCCTGGTCTTTTTATATAAATATAAACTATATAAAACTATATGCAAAAGAAAATAAGTTGCTAAACTGAAGTAACTTAAACTTAACTCCATGGCACAACAGTCTGCAAGGGACCAAGGCCTACTGCTTAGCCGCTGCATCCCCCCATCTCAGCCCAAAGGCATCATGAATGGGGTGCAGTGCTGGAGGGTGAGACATGATCAGCACCTCGAGTCTCTCCCGGCTGGTTATAGGGTCTTCTCAATCTGGAGCCGTTACTTCTCAATCAAGTAGCTCCTCAATTGGCCCCCCCAGGGACCTCATGAAGCTGAGTGCATCCTGGACCAAGTCTCCCAGCATAGGAAAATTCCTCATGCCAGTACTGGGAATCGAACCCAGGTCTCCCACTTGGTAAGCATTTGTGCAATCACCGTGCTAAGGAGATGACCTAAACTGAAGTAACACTACATTTAATTTAAAAATGTTCTAACTGAAAGAAAATGAAAACAATTACTAATGAGGGACCAAACCCAGCAGGATGGCTCAGGCAGCTTGTTTCATCTCTGGCCTTCATTTGAGAGGTTGAAGGTTCGATCTGCATTGACTGCCTACTGAGTTTTTTTTGTGGTTTTCCCATATCACAAGTCAAATGCTGGCACAGGTTTTCTAATACTACAAATTTTTCTGGTCCTTCTTTCCCCATCATTTCATTTCATATCACCTTTCAGAGTATGGGGCTTGACTGGGTAGTTTAGTGGTGTGCAGTAGATATTCTGTAGCTATTTCCTCCCCACTTGAGGATCCCCCCTCCCAAATATTTGTTAATCAGTGTGGGAATTTTTCCTTTGAGGGAGGAGACTGGATGTGTGTCCTTTCATCACTATACCGCAAAAGGGAAATGGCTACACCATCGTTCCTTGCCTGAATTCCAAGGTCGGGTTGTGGTCTCTATTGCAATGCTGCTCCAGTTATTGGCCAACCTTTGGGGTGAATACTTGGTATTACCACATGCAAATTAAAGTTACAGAAGTTTATATTTATTTTACTATGTTCAGTTTTTTAAAATGCTATTTGTATTTTATCAAGTTGCAACCTGTAATTTTTTTATAAATGTTTTGCTTGGTGAGGAGGGGGTATGTAACCACCTCTCCCCCTCTGGATCTTCCCTTGCGTGGGAAAAGATCTTTATTTTAAAATCTTCCAAGTGTTTTTTAAATTTCAAGATCCTACCAGTCAGTAATATTATAAAGTTTCTGCCAGATGGCAACAGTTAGATACTTATACTGAGGAAAGAGGAAAAATAAATAGTTGTTGCCATGCTCCTGATGGAGATTAATGTCTCCAAAGAATTCCAAGATTTTACAACTTGGTATAAGTGAAATTTATGTGTGAATATTGATTCATTAATATTTTAACCCTAAATTAAATTAAAATAGTAAAATGCTATTCTTTGGTAAATTTATTACCTAGTGTTAGTTACAGGTTCAGACATTGTTCTGAAAGTTTAAGTCAAAATGCATCTTTATGAAAATAGTTTTCTTTAGTGAAGCTATTATTGATAAATAACTAATTGACACTTACAATGTATTATTCTTTTTACTTATGGAGTATAAAATACTTAGTGGAGTGTTTTTAATGGGATATTATTTCATGGCTGTGCCTTTGCTTCTTCGACCAGCTACAATTTGAGCAGAATAGTGAAGAATCTTTCATTGAGCACTTTAGTCATGTGAACTGTGTACTAACCTTTATTTTCAATGAACCGGTAGTTCAGACACATCACAGTTTTCAGAGTTCATAACATTTCCCATTAGCCATTAACATTAAATGGCTACCTGATCTCTGAAAGATTAGTGTGAAGTATACAGGATGTAGAAAATATGTGTTACAAGGCATGGTGATACATGTGGACAATGTGATTATACCTTGTTTATAAAACCATGTCCAGAAACACTTTTGTTTTGATGCTAGAACATTTGTAACAAGAAGGGGGATGACTATAGGGAACAATCTGTAAGCCCAGTGATAATAATGGTCTTGTATTTGTTAGTTAAGAGTTGTTTACCAATGGTACCATATTAGTAGTAATGTGATGCACACCAGCCAGAGAGAGGGAGAGAACCTATTTATTTCTCACAACTGTTTAGAAAAATGTAATTGACCTAAATATATGCAACATATGAAATTTGGACAATTTGTTACTAAATTGAAATTAAATTAATGAATTTATTTATTCATCAGAATTTACAATTTATGTACTCTAATTAGTCTATTCTTTTAGGCGTTGCTTAAGATTAGAATCATTTACCTAGCACCCTAATTGTTGTTCATTTACATTTCATTCTCTGATAGATTCACACTTAATTTACCTCCTTTATTAATTCATTATATCCTCATTATTTTGTTATTCCCTTTCTTTCCCTGACTTTTCTCCACCACCTTCCCTAGAAATTTGCCCAAAGTTTTCAAAAAGTCTTTTGTGTTGTTTCCAAAAAGTTTTAAATATATATATTTGGTTATAAGTTGTCCCACTTATTCATTTTTCGTCTCCTAACGTTTGCCCGTGACTGTCATACAATGTAAATTCTTGTCTGAGTTGTGACATTGCGGGCATAACTGTTTGTCAACCTTACGACTCCTTAACAGCACAATTAAATTGTATTAATATATGCCTTAGAAACATTAATAGATTTATTAAGATAATATGAATATTGATTAACTATAAAAATAATTGTGCATGGACTCTTTCATAATGAGCTTACAGGTTAACATTGATTATATTGTTTTAAGATATGGTTTAATAATGTCAACACAATTGTTATAACAGTATGATATACAGTTAACCTTAAAATGGTTGTGTGAATATGAATGCAATCTTTCAAAACAGACATACAGATTGATTTTAGATCAAAATTGGTAGTTTATGATCAAGGAAAAAGGAATATATGAATCTTGGAACAGCTGCTCTTGCTCCTAAAAGTTTCCAATTACTAATCAAATATCTCTTAGAGAGATTGGAAATGCATGCTTCGTATATTCTCCTTATTTCAAGATTGGCTTCAGCTGCTTAATTACAGAAGTGTTTACAGTATTGTTCTGTTTAGTAGTTTCATGCTTCACAGTATTTATTTGTGTGGCTATTATCAGTGGGAATGAACCATAACAACCTTGTATACAAAGATGCTTCTCATCTACTGGGAAGCCTGAAAGAATGCAAGAGAGACTATCAACAATATTACCTCAGCAGGCATCACCTAGCCCATCTGTGTGTCCAAGATTAGAGAGGCATCTGAGTAAAGCAGGCTATTTATGTCCTAAAGATATATTTCCACTGGCAGCTTGCATGAGATGTTTTTCTGGAATATGTTTGTTCTTTAGACCTGTGTACATATTTGTCTGGAATTGTTTGCAACCTCTCCAGGTATGAGATTTGAAGTTTTGTACTTTTTGTGTACTTTCCTCTTATCAGTCCCTAAAACTGCTGAAATAGCACTCAAGCATACCCTTCTGTAGTCCACACTGCTGTCATCCCACAATCATGGATTTTACTCCAACTCTGCACTTAACATTCTCATTTTAAAAACATCAATAAGTTGCAGTCGGCAAGATTGAAGTGCACAAGCACAAATTCTGGAACTTCATAAAGTTGCCTAGCGGAACAAGCAATGTATTCAAAACATGTGCATGATTGTGTACCAGGAACGCAAAACTCCAGAGTTGTTTGAAAACTCTGTTTAAAAGTTTGACTTCACATAACTAGTTGTTGCACAAAATGTATCAAAGTTGCCAGCAGATTCAATAATAACTAATTATTTCATGGTAGGAACCTTGGCCTACCGCCCGGCTGCTGTGTCCCCCATCTCGGTCCAAGACAGATGTCATGGATGGGGTGCAGTATTGGACCTGTCAGCACCTCGAACCCCCCTGGCCAGTTAATGCGGCCCTCATGACCTGGAGCCGCTACTTCTCCATCAAGTAGCTCCTCATTTGGCCCCATAGGGACCTGACGAGGCTGAGTGCATCCTGGACCAGGTCTCCCAGAGGGGGAAAAATCCCCATACCAGTACCGCAAATTGAACCCAGGTCTCCCGCTTGGGAAGCAGCTGCGCTACCACAGCACTAAGGAGACGACCAGCAGATTCAATAGTTAACTAAAATACCATATGAACTTGCATAATTTATGCTGCTGTATTTTATTCATTTTTTTTTTATCTTGATGGACGGGAAATTTAATTTGTTTGTATAACTTGGAGGGAGCATCAATATACACTGGGGAGGAACCATCAGCCTGAGAGCTCTCTGTAATATGTGAAGAGATTCTGTCCTCATGGAGTCTACTGCATTAGACACTGTGAAAAAAATTTTCAAGAAGACAGAATCACAAATACCCTTGGCAGATCAAAAAGATGATGCCTGTTTTGCTGACAGATTCACCAAACTTGAATGACCATGCAATTGTTATGTCTGACCTTGGTTTTGCTGTTACTATGAATTAATGTATCACAAAGCATATATTCTGAACAGATATAAGAGTAAAATATTAGTTGTACTGCTTGCACAGGGATTGCTAGCGGTAAAATGCTTAAATATGTATGTACATATGTTATTTCAGTTTTCATTTTTCTGGATCAGTAATGTATATGTCCTCCACATTTCAGAGATTCCAGCATGTAAACAAAGTTTTTCTGGACATGGACTGATTAATAAAATAAGAGATATGGCACCCTATCAACTGAGCCTTGTAATGTTAAGTTATTATTTACATCCTACATGCACCATGTACCCAGCATGAATGTAAATGTTGTGAGGCATAAACTTTTCATTGACACGCTAACCATTTTAAGCACTGTGATCATTAGGCATAGTATATTGGAGACTGATAACAGGACAGAATCAAAGCTACCACAACATGGCATAAATTTGTTTATAATGTCCTGTGAATGTAGTGGTGCCAACAGAAGGAAAATTGACTGTGTGTTTGACTGGTGTTTTGACTAGCAGTGCTGGTTGGGGTAAGAACAGGAATAATGTTGTTAAAGGGTTTTAAAAGATGACAAAGAGTTGTGCCCATTATATGGTAAGTTGGAAAAGAATTTGCATTCTGTAGCAGATTATTCAGAAACAAAAGTTTAGAGACCGGAAGTATGGAATAAGAGATTGGACAACTTACAACAGATATATTGTATTTAAAACTTTTTAGAAATAAAGGAAAGAGTTTTTGAAACAATTGGGAAATATGAGTGGAATAGAATAGAATGTATTCATCTCAAGAAATGCAATGAAACTTGGTCACAAAGAAAATAATACATACCTAAACAGACTGATTACACACTTTTATATACATTATATTGTACAATAGTTATCAAAATACTAAATACAGTTGGCACTAAGCACAATCTTGGTCTTGAAGGCAGTCGTCAAGCTTCCTCTTTGGCCGAAGTGCATTCCTCATATGAGCAGGACCCATAAATATGTAGGGAAGGTAAATGAGAACTGGTGGGAGAAAAGTCAGGAAAGAAAGGGAAGAACTAAATGTTCCCCAACCATGTGTTGTCTTTCCTGCACTAGTACTGACTGTTAAATACATACCCTTTGCTTGTTAAACTAAGTGCACTAATTCAGAAGTGAAATACCTTTAATTAATAAAAACTTGTTTATCAGTCCTTTATTAATTCTGTTTCACCTAGCTTGGAATAAGTGTGATAATGCTTGAGTCATCTTCCAGTTTTAAAATCAGCCTGTACATAACTTGGTTGCAAAGCATTCACAGACTCACCAGTTGCATCCAATTGGGAATATGACCCGATACCTTGATTCTCTTGATACTCAGTGGTGTCTAAGCATGTCTAATACTGTGAGATAAACTTTTGATACTTTTAAATTTTTTGCATTTTTGAAGGTTATTGTGTTCAACTAGATAAGGAATGAAAGAAGTTGAGATTTTATGTTATTACCTCAGACATATCCCCAAAGAGTTGCTGGACTATAGTTCTACAAAGGCCTTGACTATTTTCTGTGTGGAATGAATGGAACAATCCATAGAATCTTGGTCTAATGAAACATGCAAAACAATGGGGAAGCAGTAGAGGTGCTTGTATAACATGCAGCTTTAACTAGTTGTGAATGAAGTTGATTTACCTTAAGCTTTGGTTTAAGCTTTGCGAGTTTCAGAGCAGGGCAAACAGTTTTAGCTTTATTGAGCTGAACAACTCTGCAAAATTGCTGTTTCTATAATTAGCTTTTGTAGGTTATCCAGCAACATATAGTTCAAAGGACTGAAAGTCAGGTCAAAACATAACTGTGAACTTTGCTTCTGGAGAAATCAGCATCCTCCTAGAAATTCTGAAGTGTATAAGCATGTAATAGAGTGCAAGCAATTAGACAAATTATGTAGAGTAAGAAAACCAAACATGGGAGAAAATGGTGATGTAAAGAGTGGAATGGAATGGTATGAAATGCTATAGTGCTATGCTATGTTCTTAAGATTCCAGAAAAAATGACCAGTTCCAATTAGTGTGATTTCACTTGCAAGCTCAATGCTTAGAAAAGCATTTTTGCTAACGAAATGCTTTGTTACTGAAAGTAATTATAGATGCAACAACAACTGCAACAAAATATATGATAATGGTATGAAGTTTTCAATTAAAATTAAGACTTTTAATTAGTGGATTTTAATTTTATTAGATTATATCTTTATCATGAATAATTTCTCGTACTATCATTGCTGACTGTTTACCTACTTAATCAAAATCTCTTTAGAATTCTTGGTCATTCCATACTTGAGAAAGGTTCCCATTCTAAACATTCTAGATAGTCTTTTGTTGTGCATATCGGTTAAAATAATTTGGATGTATTCATGACTAATATTGTCATCAAATAATATGGCAACTTCTTGCTTAAAGCACAGTTCAGTATGGTTTAAGCTAAGTCACAGAGAAGCTCAGCTTATTGCTTGAATTTTGTACTGTAAAACTCCATTGTATCTTAAGCCTAAATCACTTCTACAACATCCTGCCTTGGTGACTCTCTCTCAGCTTACATTTATTTACTTCAGTGGACGAAATTTCTGAATCCAGCAGAAACAAATCATAACTTAAGAAGTGGATAATACAGTTTATGGACATATTTGTTCTTTCCTTTCATCTGTTAGTTTGTGTTTATGCAGGTCAAACAGGTCATAAGCTTAGCTTCCAGTAAAACTAATTTCTTTAAATATTTTGTTTTACCAATGCACAACTAACTGATATTGAATTAAACATGAGTGAAGTGCATAAAAGTAAACTGTATTAATAACAACAAAGCAGTGCACAAACTGTGCAGGAAAGCATTTTTGTGAGGTGATAATGCAGCATGTATAAAGAAAGAAGTGAAGTTCATAGAAACTCTATTGGAAAAACAATGCAGGAGTCTCCCATCACTGTCAGAACATATGCTGCGACATTAGAAAATGTAACGTTATCTAGCTTTAACATAGCCACATCAAATAAACCTGCAAACTCACCAAAATCGGTTTCATGCGCTTATACACAGAAAACTAATAATTAGAACTTAATTCAGAACATGTTACATTCCCTTTACAGTTTTACAGAGTGAGTATTGAAAAATATTGGTATCTTAATGTGCAAACAAAAATTGAATATATAAAAAGCTATAATTTTTTTGGTACTTTTAAGGACTTGACTTACTATGTTTAGTTACACTACTCAAACTCAGCCATGATTATTACAAAAGAATATTAACTAACACCCATTGCTTTGCGCCAGTAAACCAATGACTGCATGGCCATGATAATAAATAAAAGCAAATTATTATTTATATGTTTAAGTAAACTATTAAAATACTATGTCTGTTCATCATCAAGCCCCAGATTCTTAGGTTCTGATCTATTTTATTCTGACTTCTTACTCTCCAAATTTCAATTTATTTTAATGACTTAGGTACCAACAAATAATATATTTCAATTTTATAGAGTCTAAATTGACCTAATTTTACTTTAGGACTAATATTCTTGCAGTAGAACCTAAAAATACTTGATTTGGTTATTTAAGTAAATAAAGTATGTTTATTTATATAACATGTCAAAAGTGAAAAGAGACTTTTCAATTAAGGAAAATGTATATAATTATGATCTTATGACATCTTGTATAATATCTGGGATAAGAAAGAAATTAGAATTTGTTTTAGTACACAGTCCAAATTACAAGGACGTAGCAAAAATTGGTGGCATTTTCTATGAAGAAAAGGTGCAAAAATTATTGATTGAGTGTGCTGCTCTACTTTCCAACTGCCAGCCTCCCTCGCAGAGGTCCTTGCCAACAACCACAGGTTGATATAGTTGTTACCTTTTTATCAAATATGACCTGTCCATTAAGGATTTAGCTTTTAGTTTACTTTTTAGTAACAAATTTTAATGGAGCAGAAGTACATTTGTTTTAAAGATTTTAACCATTTTTTTATCACCAGTCCCTTTTAATGCTTCAACCAAGTTTTAGTATCTTTTGTCCTTTTCGCTCTTTTTTGGGTATATTTTAGATTTGCTTGTAGCTTTAGCCCCTATTTATTTTATTTCACGTTATAATTGACTTTATCTTTCATTTCTCTTTTATATTGTTGTTTTTCCTGTGGTGTTTGATTCAGTTTGTTTTATAAGGGCACTAATAATCTTAGCAGTTGAATGCCCTTAAACACCAACAATCATCACCACCATCATCATTGATTTAGAACCCTAAGGAAATAGCAGAAATAAAGTTCCCATCTATTACCTCCTCATGTGTAGTGGAACACAGTTTCTCCACTTTCAAGTGCATTTTAGCAGAAGACTGAAAGATTCTCAGGTGTAAGCTCCCTTCTAATTTTTCCATTGTTCAGTGTCGTACTACGAGTGCAAAATGAGTGCCAGAAATGTGCGTGCAATGTTTGAAATTAAATTGTGTATGTCTCAGTGCGATACTAATACAAAATGAGTATACCGAGAACTTTTGTGCAGGTAGTGCTTGAAATTAATTTGTGTGTATTGTCAGTGCCATACTAATCGTAGCATATTTAAGTTGGTACTTTCAAATAAGATATAGTCGCATAAATTTAAATTTGTATAATTTAAAGTTAGAGACACAATATCTTGTCCAGTGATTTATACAAATACATATTCCAAAAATCCCAGAAGCTCCTAGTTTACGATGCCTATAAAACCCTAATATACTAGGGCTTTTTCACCATCTTTATTATTTGCAGTATAAAAAGGGTATATACATCATTGGCTTCAAAGATATGCTGTGGCAAAGGCAGTTGTGTTTACTTCTCTTGCACAGAAATGGAACTTCACAGCCTAATGTGTTCTGTGTAAAAGAATTATCAATTTGATTATAAGGTTAGTCAGTTTAATTTAGAGAAACCCTGTATGTAAAGGAAGAGAAAAAGATGTGAATATATACAATGTCATTAACAAGAGTTCCTTGAAGTCCCCAAGGGTTGGAATTTTGCAACAAAGGCATGTGCTAGAAACAATATCCTTTGTATGGTCAGAAGTTATTGTCTGTGAATTACAGATACTTGTTGACTGCAGTCTAATATCTTAGTACAAATTGTGCAATGCATATTTGTAGAATTAGAGGTTATTAATAATGTTAAAAAGTGCCGTAGATGAAATCATATGAGGAGGCTTTGTTATTTTTATTTCATTGTGGTTATATGTGAATTATTAAAGAGCAAGTGAATCTGATAATCTGAAAGGAGCTATTTTTTCTAATTTCATATCTTTTATAAGAAATGTGATGAATGCTTAATGATTTTAATGTAATGAATAAAAGAAAAGTGTCTGTTTATTGCATTCTTTATTAACATAACTTTGATTACTTTGTTATGCAGTTTTAAGAAGCATATTTTTATTTAGAACTTTAAAACCCTAAGTTTGTAATGCTTTGATGGCAATGTTGTTTAATTCAGTTTAATGTTGTGATAATGCAGTTTGTGATAAGTTGTTAATATGATTGGATTAAAATGTAAAATACTAAAGAGTTGTAGTGTGGTTTCATGGATTCCATCACCTTAGTTAAGCAGTCTTAACTCTGCTTATTTTGTGCCTCTAGTGAAAATTCGCTTTTGTAGTGAACCAATATAATAAAATAACAAAACAAAAACAAGTTAATAAAATAATTCTTCTATCCATTATATCATTAATGATCATTGATGATGATGATTTCCTTTAATTCCTTGGTGGAATATAGGGCCCCAACAAATCTTTGCCATCAAACTCTATTCCTTGACAAGACTTGTATCTCCTTGCATGATGTTTCATTTCTCTCAATTCCACCTCAACCGTTTTTCTCCAAGTTACCCTCAGTCTTCCAATCCTTCTTTCTCTGTGGATTCCATTCCAATACCTGTCTAGCTATAGTTCCACAGTCCTGTTTCAGTATATGTCCAATCCATGCACATTTGCACTTCTTTATTTCTCTGGCAATTGGTAACTGGTTTGTTATTTCTCATAATGAGTGTTGCTAATGATTTTTGGCCTCCAGATACTCAGTATGTGTCTTAGACATCGATTAATAAAAGTTTGCAATTTTTGCATTTATTTCTTGAGTCGTTTTCCAGGTTTCACATCTGTACAATATGGATGATACATTTAATTTAAAAATGTTAATGTTAGTATTTCTTTGAATATTCTGTGTATTTCCTGATGTTCTCAATAGTGAAAAAACAATTTTTGCTTTTTTATTTTGTTATCTATATATTGGCCCATTCCTATGTTTTGGGGTATAATACATTCCAAACATCTAAAATATTTGTTTCTTTCTATTTTGTAGTTGTCTATGTACAATTCATTTGTATTTTTTGATTTTATTGTTATTTATTTTGTTTTTGTGATATTTATTTTCATACCAATATCCTGAGCCTCAACTTTTAAATCCTGTAGTTTCATTTCAATATCTTTAAAACTTTGTGCCATTATACATATATCATTAACAAAATCTAGATCTTCTAATTTGTCAAATAATCCCCATTGTATACCTCTTTTTCTATTCATAACTTTGCTCATCATATTATCTAAAACCATCAAGAATGGGATTAGTGATAATACACACCTTGTTTGACACCACTATTAACTGAGAAAGGTTCTAACTTTCCATTATGTTCCACCTGACATGCAAAATTGTTATACAGTTCTTGTGCAATCCTTATAATCTTTTCCATGTTGCGTAATTGGATCGAATGACCTTTTAAAATCTACAAAAATCAGATATAGCAGAGATTGATATTCATAAATTATTCATATTGTATTGATATGGTTAATGTAGAATCTTCCCTGTATAAAACCTGCTTCTCTTCTCAATATCTTGTCAATTGGTTCTTTAATTTTATTCAAAATAATTCTATATAACATTTTACTGGGAGTAAGGTTATTCCTCTCCAATTCTAGCATTCTAAGAGGTTTCCTTTCTGTGGTAATTTAATTAAAATTCTTCTTTTCCAATCATATGGTAAGCTCTCTGCTTCCCATACCTCATTCAAGAAGGGGTGCAATATATCTGCTGTTAATTCAGGATCTATTTTTAATACCTCTGGAACTATATCATCTATGCCTGGAGCCTTTACCTTTGTTGTTTCTTTAATGGCTTTTATTATTTCAGGTTTTGTAGGTACATAAATAATGATATTTTTTACCTAGGAATAATTTCTAAATGAGCAATAAATGCTTAGTTGCATAAATGTGGAAACACCATATGAGCTGTTACAGTGGAAAGCAAAAGGAAAAGCAGCAAACTTTTAAGCCTGTCTCAGATGATATACTTGTGAAAGCATAAACGTGCAACACGGTATACTTTGAAAATACCTAATAAAGGATGTATATTTCAGAAAGCAATATTATTTTACCCTCCAGCAGTAGCTTTAGTCTTTCAAGTGACACTAATAGGCTATTTCATTCACTCACTCATTACTTGGCATACTATCTTAAAGTATTGCTTTCCACCAAAACATTTAAGACCAAGATTTTATCAGAAATATATGTTTTGAGACACTGTGAATCCAAAGAAAAACATTTTTGCTTTCTCTACACATACTATGTACATTGTATGCACCCAAAATTCGATACTGAGATTTCACTTGAAATATATGCTTTGAGACCCCCTGAATCCAAAAAAATATTTTTAGAAAAATGTCCATGTGTGCCTGCATGCATGCAGCATAGCTCAAAAACGAAAAGTTCATTGAATAGTTAACATTGTAGTTAAGTTTAATATCTTCCAAGGATGCGACACAAAGATTTTTAAACAAATCCCCCCTGCCCCCAGCTACCCTTAATATGGAAAAATTTTGATTTTCTCAAAAATGACTATCAATTTTGATTAAAATATTGTATAATAAAGATATTTACATCACAAATAAAATGTATATCTCAAATTTTTTGGGAATAGCCTCTAAAGACATCTTTATTCTGGATGAGTTTTGCAGAATTTTGCATAACCGGTAAACCGTAAGACATAGACAAAAATTTACTTAAAAAGTGTAGAGCTCGTTAAAACACACAATTTATGTTATATTCATTTTTTTGTGGAGTTTATCTTTTTTGAGATATTTCTTGTTATTGGTTTCAGCTATAAAATACTTATACAGTACTCATGAGGGAATTTGTCAACTCCTGTCCATACAAACAAAAGAACTTCAATCACATAGCAACCAGCTTTTGATTATCACTTTAACCTATAATACTCCCTTATTTCCCTTCTACTTACATGGAAACAACTAATAAGACTATTACTGCTAATTTTTGTTGTCGTAAAGTATGAGGAAATTGAAGAATAAGCTTTCTAACAGTAATTTGTTGCAAAAATGTAAAGAAAGTCATGTGAATGGAAGACATAAGATGTTTAGATAAAGGTCGGTTTACTCAAAAACAAAAAAATTATCGAATACTTAACTGGGTATTGAAGTTCAACATCCAATGCTTATTTGCACCATTCTCAATCAAGATTTTGCTGGTTAAACACTGACTTTACCACAACGAATGGTCAATTGTTGTCCTTGACAATTGTATAAGTTTATGAGGATTTTAAAACGTTAAAGCAGGTTTTCTGATTATTTTACACTTTGTATTATAATTATTAAAAATTGGATGTGTTCCATTCACGTGATTATCTATTCTGCAAACAAACAATTCTTATAAAAAACTACTCTTTTATCTATATCGTGCTAAACAAGATAAACACTACCAGAAACAGTCTTATTACTTAGTTCCTTATAAGTAGGAGGGAACTGAGGGAATATACTAGGTCAAAGTGATAGTAAAATCTTTTAAAATGTGCACTATGCGATTCATTGAAATTCGGTTCTCTTTGCTTGGCCAGAGTAAAATAAATGAGAGATAAAACAATGATAACCTCCCGTTTGAGAAAAGGATAAGTATTCTGTAATTGAAACCAATAACAAGAAATATCTTGGAAATGGTTCCACCAAAAAGTATATGATATAAATTGTATGTTTTAGCAAAACCTACATTTGTTTGAGAGGTAGGTTTTTGTCCATCACTTACAGTTTACCAGTTAGTCATTCAGAATGAGGACGACTGCAAAGGCTATTCCCGACAAATTCAAGATATATATTTTATTTGCCATATAAATATTATTACTATATGGTACTTTAATAAAAGATCTTACAGCCATTTTTGAGTAAATAAATTTAGAAAAATCTTGCAATCTTTTTGTCACATCGTGCTCCCTTCTCCCCCCGCTCACAAATGCACATGAACACTTGTATACACACACACCCACACATGCACCCACCCACGCACACACCCACCCACGCACACACATACACACCTTAAGTAAATTTTTTTATTCAGGGGTACACAAAACGTGTATTTCTGGTGAAATCTGAGTGGAATACAAGACTCCTTATAGTATGTACATTGTACTTACTTGCTGGATAAGGTAAAAATGAGCGACAAAATATTGATTAAAATTTCCAACCAAAAGAATCGCTCATTTTTACCAATAAGTGCCACAAAAGGCTTTTGACATATAAATCTATGGTTTGTTTGATACTTTGTTGGCTTTAATTTCCTTAGTCCTTTTATGTAAATTGGGCCTTAAATATTCATACTGAAACTGTAATGAACATCAACACAATCTCAACTAGCATAACAAGGTAAGTGCCTAGATTTGAAGCCATGGCGAGGGGATAGCATGTGGAAAATTTTTTCAAGAGGTTGTTTCTATCTTTTCTGAGAAAGTGGTTCAAATGATTTGTATTAAAAATACCATGTGCTAAGAGTATTTAAAATAAAGTGTTTTATGTTCAGTTTTCTGAGAATAGCCTAGCCCTCTTTTGTAGGGATTTTTTATAATCTTGTGTAAATATTAAGGGTTAAATGATAAATGAAAACTTTTTTAAGATTACAATATATAGTGGACTTCGTGACAGTGATGTGTTCAGATGTAATAACCGTGGGAAAATCTACATTGGGAAAGCTAAAAAAAAAATTAAAAACAGTAGCAAAATAACACCTCAGAAACAAAAAAACAAAAGCAAGAAGACAAATCAGTGGTAGTATAGCATTTTTGAAAAGACAAACAAAGGAAATACTTACCTGTTGAAAAATAGGAACCACATTTTCAATTTTGAAATGCTGCCAGCAACCTACTGATGTAGAGGTTCATTCAATCACCACTAGGGGACAAAGTCAACTACCCCATGGATCATACTGGCAGTTGAGCAGGAATTAATATTAGAAGCACATAGTTTCAGACAGATGTCTTCCATTTAAAGAATTGTAAATGACGTGTTAAAAAAAAAGACTCGCTAATTGAATTCAAAGATGAAACTTGCTATATAAAAATGTGATGTGTTTCATTCACATGACTTTATCTAGCTGTTCCTATACAAACTATTACAAAAGTTTCTCTATATCATGCTAATTGAGATAAACATTAGCAAAATTAGTCTTATTATTTGCTTCCTTGTAACTAGAAGGGAAATATGGGAATACACTAAACAATAGTAAGATACACACATGTTTTGAGGTCCCCTGAGTCTGAAAAAAGCATTTTAGAAAAAGGTGTGTGTGTGTGTGGAGCATACCTCAAAAACAAAGAGTCGGCTAAATATCAAACTTTGTATTTATGTATCTTCCAAGGATATGACACAAAGATTTTCAAGAAAATCCCCCCCCCCAACTACCCTTTACATGGAATATTTCTTGAACATTTTTATTTTCTTGAAAATGGATCTTTAAAATTTTGAATAAAATACTGTATATTAAAGATATTTGCATCACAAATAAAACGTATATTTGGAATTTTATGGGAGTAGCCTCTGAAAACCTCTATTCTGGATGCATTTTGCATAATGGTTAAACCATTAGAGATAGACAAAACTTAGTACACAATTTATGTCATATACAGTTTTCTTGTAGAGTGACCATTTTCGAGACTTGTTATTAGTTTTAGTTTTAAATTACTTAACTTTTCTCAAAGGAGACCATGCAAAGTGAACCAAACCTCAATTGTTTCACATGACAAGCAGCTTTTAAAAGATTTGACTATCGCTTACTCACTTATTTCCCTTCTACTTACACGGAAGCAAGTAATAAAACCAATTCTGCTAACATTTATCTTGATTAGCAAGATGTAGATAAAAAAATAATCTATTGTAAGAATAGTTTGTATATGGAACAGCTAGAAAAAGCTATGTGAATGGAACACATCAAATTTTTCAGGATACAATGTGACCAACAGGTTTTTTTGTAAAATCACTTCTCTTGTATTAGCATTGTGCTTGTGTTTGCTCCAGGTAGCAATTGCTCCAATGACTATGAGTGGTTGACATGTGTGAAAGCTTTGGCACAGGTAATATTACTTTGCAGAATTCTAAAATAGCAAAAAACTTGAGGGTTTTCTAAAATCAGAGCAGCTGCTTATAAGATATTTAACTACAGTTTATTTTTCAAGTTAAATAACTGTAAGTTACATAATAAACGCAGTCACAAAATCACAGTAGACAGTTTACAAAACACAGATTACAGAACATTAAATCTATCTGTATCAGGTTTTATTTTCATCTGTTTCCTTATATAAACTCTTGAATATAAGAAAGCTATTAATATACCTTTTTTAAAATGGGGTTTGCTTGTTACTTCATTAAATACAAATTTAACATTATTTTAGGTTTGTTTTAACCTTTTTTTACAACATACATATATCAAACATAACAGCAAATTGCTGTTTAAAAAAGTGAAATAAAATATGTATTTTATTTCCAGCTACCTTATGCATATTTACAATGAATAATTGCCTTTATGGTTTCATATACATTCATGGTAAATAATCATAGGAGGGCGACAGTGAAACTTTTTAGAATGCCTTGTTTATAAAAAGAATGAAATTTATTTGTATTGGAAAGTTATTTTCTAATGTTTTGTGAGTTGTTTGGCATATAGTTTATTCAATTTTCTCTAATAGTTTGTTAATTATCATCATTTAAAGATTTTGTGTTCAACCAAAAATTAATTTGACGAGAACATTTTGAGCTGTGATTTCTCAATTTTAAATTCATATTAACATCTAAACAATCCACTTAGAAAAGCATTTTTCAAAGAAGCCCCATCTAAGACAACAATTTATAATTGGTCCAGAGAAAAGAGTTGGTATCTTTAACTTCATGAAGTATGCCCAGGAACGGTTGTTATTGATAAAAATAATACTGCTGTTCGAGCAATACTTGAAGATTGAAGGAGAACTTATGAATTTGTTTGGACGACACTGCGTAATGGCCTGAGTCAAAATTCAAAACTTTTACATCAACAGATGAGAGAAAACTTGGTTGATGGATTCCACATAAACTGACTCCTGATCAAAAATAAACACTACTGATTGGTGCAGAGAAACTCTGGAAAAATTCCAAGACACACTTGAAATTTGGTTATGAATGTTATTAAAGGCGATGATTGAATTTATTCTTATGATCCAGAAAAGAAAAGTCATCAGGACAGAACCTATGCCTACATAAGCCCAACAAATTTGCAGTGCTGGTAAGATGATGATTGCTAGTATTTTTTTCTGAAATAGGCCATGTACCACAAATGTTTGTTTACCACAAATTTTTAAAATGTTTGTGAAAAACGGCCAAAAGGAAAATAATTTTACATTAAGACAACACAATGTTGCACCTGAATATGAATACCTGGATTTATTTATTTTCTTTTTATAGTGTTTGACGCTCGCTTTTACTGCAGCGGCTACTGGTGATGTATGGAATGAAGATAGAGCACTGTTGGAATGTGAGGACGGGGGAAACCAGAGAACCCGGAGAAAACCTGCCCCTGCACCGCTTTGTCCACCACAAATCTCACATACAGTCATCTGTAATCAACCCAGGCCACTTTGGAGTATCTGGATGCCCTAAAGGTCAACACCATGGATCCTTCATCATACAGTTCTGATTTCTTTTTGTGATTTCCTTTTGTTCTCAAAAATTAAAGATAAAATGCATGGAATCACTTTTTTGTCATCAAATCAGTGGGACATTATAAAAACCTGTTTTCTGAAGGGCCTCAGGAAGAGTGTCACCATTGCTTTAAGGACTAGTGTCATAAAATGTAAAGTTGTATTAATGTTAATCTTTTTTTTTTAATATTGTTTAATGCCCGCTTTTACTACAAATGGCACTGCATGCGATGACACTGATAATACATGGAACGAACATGGAGCACCAGTAGAATCCTCTCCCCCCCCCCCTGTGCTGCTTTGTCCACCACAAATCCCACATGCGATCACTTGGGGACAAATAGGTGCGGCCTATTGATGTTAAAGGGGGAATGTTTTGAGTAAGAATAAAATGATTGCTTTTCTAAACATTGTCAGTGTCGCCCTTATACTTGGAATATTGTAACTGAAATTTAAAGTAATGTAGTTTTTAGAAATAATTCTCCTCTGTTCCTCTGGCAAGTTCACATCTTTTAAAAATAAATCATCTTTCTTCAGTAAACATGTAAAAAAGAAATAAATCAGTTATAAAAGTAATAATATTTCATGTGGAAGATATAACATATATACATATTTGCCATGGCATCTCTCCAATATATGTTGTTACTCCATTGTTATTTTGTGGCAACACTTTAAGGCATTCAATACACTTGTTTCCCATTTCCCTGCTACGTTGACATTGTCTTGTGGCAGGAAGTGACACTGGGAAGTTCAACAGTTGCAAGACTTTCTATGTGTGTTGTGTTGCTCACATCGGCCATTTGGATGAGTTCTTGAGGAGTACCAGCTTTGGTGAATGTGCCCCAACGTTGCTTCTGCCTCTTGTCATCTGCTGAACCTCGGCAGCAGAGCTGACGGAAGATGCAGATGTAGCCAAACACAAGTGCGACTACCAGCAGTGTGCCAATACTGAACCCTAGCACCAGCACCACACTAGTATCTCCTTCCATCGGTCATAGCTTGCTTCTAATTCCTGAAACATACACAACATATTGCATGAAACATAACTAGGTACAGCAATTTTATGTTTTAACAATCCCTTTAATATTTATCACTAAAAATGTCCATAATATGCACATAAATATAACTAACTCCATGGCACGACAGCTCACGGGGAACCTTGGCCTACCGCCCGGCCGCTGCATCCCCCATCTCGGTCTACAGACGTCATGGATGGGGTGCAGTATTGTAGGGTGAGACGTGGTCAGCGCCTCTAGTCCCTCCCGGCCGGTGGTCCTCATGACCTGGAGCCGCTACTTCTCCATCAAGTAGCTCCTCAATTGGCCCCCCAGGGACCTTATGAGGCTGAGTGCACCCCGGGCCAGGTCTCCCAGCAGGGGAAAAATCCCCACACCGGTACTGGGGATTGAACCCAGGTCTCCCGCTTGGTAAGCAGCTGCGCTACCACCACGCTAAGGAGACGACCGCACATAAATATACCTTATTAAAATATTAAAGATTAATAGAGCAGAAGTTAACACACTAAAAAGTAATGTTGGTTGGTTGGTTGGTTGGAATTTAAATTTAAAGGCTTGATAATGAAATCAGTTGTTTTCTTGCACTCCAATATATAGCTGGGAGGTTGTAATCTTCTGTAAAAGTCGGACAATGTAGAAGATGATCACAATCCATTTCTTCATTTGAGTTACAGAAAAGACATGTAGGAGCCTCTGCTACACCAAGTCTGTATAAGTATTTTTGTAAACAGTCATGTCCCGTTAGTAGTCTGACGGATGATACTGCAGATTTTCTTGGTAATGTAGAAATATTGTAATCTTGTAAATATTTCCATTGTTTTCCAGATATTATTAAACAAATTGTAACCAACAAGTATGGACACCATGTATTTGACAGTTACGTCACCAAAGTATTAGGAAGAGTTTATAGAAAAGAAATTGCAATGATCTGCTAGGCCTCGTATTCTCTATCATCAGGGTCGAAGAAAATAAGAGTTCAGTCAAAAGAGACTGGATAGAAAAGTTTAAAGAGGGAATTGGTATAAGAAGAGGAAGAAATACCAATTCAGTCAGTAACTCACCACGCTGACCAGTGAGTAGCTCTTCCCTTCAGTTCATCACATAATTTTCTTCAAATCGGTTCCTTCAACTCTTCAAATTTAGAAGGGATTAAAGGGTCTCCTTTCTGTTAATAACAAAATTATCATGTGACTACTAACAGCTGCACCACGTGAAGGTGAGGGATCAGACATTAGTCTTTTGTCCATGTCAGTTCCTTTAAGTCTTCAATCATTCATTAAATATTAATAATAATATTCAATTAATTATTAGAAGGAATCAAAGGGTCTCCTCCCTGCTATTAACCAAAGTCTTTCTGCTGCTCTAAAAGATAATGTTTTAGATGTTTAAAATAGGCCCGATAATTGCTGTATTTGACTCTATAACATTTTTAAAACATCTGATGTGTTCCATACACATGACTTTCTCCATCTGTTCCTCAAAAACTATTCTTACAAAAGATTATTCTTTTATCTACATCATGCTAATTGAGATAAAACTAACCAAAAATGTTATTACTTGCTTCCTTGTAAGCAGAAGGAAAATAAGGGAATACACCAGGTTAAAGCAATAATCATATCTTTTCAAAGCTGACGCAATGTGATTGACATTGAAATTTGATTCTTTTTCCATGGCCAGGAGTAAATTAAAAGAGACATGAAATGGACGAGGACCTGTGTGAGAAAAGTTTAAGCATTTTAAAATTTAAACCATAACAGGGAATATCTCAGAAATAGTGGTCTTTTTTTTTTTTTTTTTTTTTAAAAAAATGTGATTGGCAAATTGCATGTTTTAATGAGATCTGCATTTTTACTTTCTCTACTTTGTACACAGTATCTAACCACCCAAAAATTTGATACCAGGATTTCACTTGAAACACACATATTAGGGTCCTCTGAATTCAAACATTTTTAGTGTATGATTTTGTGTGTGTGTGTGAGAGAGAGAGAGAGAGAGAGAGTGTGCATGCGTGTGTGCGAACATAACTCAAAAGCAAAAAGTCAATTAAACAGGTACCAAACTTATAATTAAGTTTAGCAGTATCTTCCAAGGATGCGACATGAAGATTTTCAAGACCCCCCCCCCCCAATTGCCCTTTACATAAAGATTTTCGAAAATGTTTCGGTTACTTTTTGTCTATCTTATAGTTTACCAGTTATGGAAATGTCATTCAGAATGAAGAGG
Organism: Hymenopus coronatus; assembly: GCA_030762935.1. NCBI lineage: Eukaryota > Metazoa > Arthropoda > Insecta > Mantodea > Hymenopodidae > Hymenopus > Hymenopus coronatus. The sequence goes on along the minus strand of CM060897.1, from coordinate 19,053,246 downwards.
ACTTCTAAGCTACTCCCAAAAAATTCAAGATGTACATTTTATTTGTCGTGTAATTATCTTTAATGTACGGTACTTTAATTATAAACGTTTGAACCATTTTTGAGAAAATCAAAATAGTCCTCTTGATCTGGAGCAGCCAGCCGTATATATATAACAGCAGAAGAGCGATAGCTATATGCAGTGCATCCAATTATAAACTCGTGCTCGTCTCTATGGAGGAATAATACTTGTCACTTGTGAAACAAATAGCTATCGCAACTTCCGCTTTCGATTTCAGATGTCTACAATCTGCATCCTTTCGTTTGTTTATCTGTTCGTAAAATTGCACTGCTTTGAATCTCATTACTGCCGATTCGAAAATCAAACATCATCTCTTCTAAAAACATAGCTCGATTAGAGATTTCTAGTGGCTAAGTAGGATAATGATAGCTGCACAAATGCTCACAGGGACGCCGAACAAAAAATTCGAAACAAAGCAAAAAAAAAAAAAAAAAGACATGCTGGCTCAGCAGTACTGTAATGGTAAGTATTTGCATTTGGATATAGAGTGCAGTAGACAAAATCAGACGGGTGTTTGCTTCATAAATTGATGTATACGCTGTTCGCCGTATACAGACGTAGCTTTTTATTTAAGTTCGCTCGCCTAGGTAGTATGGTGGTAGCGTGTCTGCCTCACGTTCAACGGGCCGCGAGTTCGAATCTCGCTTAGGGTGAAACCTGGAGAAGGGTTTTTTTCGGGGACACACACACGCACACACAACGGTCTTAAGAAGTAGTTTAAATTACTTCTATTGGCGATCCATATTTGAAAGCGTTGACAACATTAAGTTTTACAGATGTGAAAATCATCAGATTGCCTAAGTTTTTACTTCTTGGGATTATTGGGGGTTTAGCTTTACAGATCCCTCGGCATACCGCAAAAGCGGCTCTAATGACAATAACAAAAGTACCTGCGAACGCCTCTGTGGTCGAGTGGTCAGTGGGGTGGGGAATTTTTCTTTAACCAGAATTATTCCCAATCTCCACAGAGACGGGAAAGTATGCATATGAGAGTGAATATGTGTGCGCGCGCGTGAGAGAGGGAAAAAAAAACGATTTAAACCAACCTAAAGAACCTACAGACTCCGAGTTGTTTCTAATGCAAAGCCCCCGATATGACCTTACAGTGGTGTAACCATCGTATAGTAATAATCGTTCCTTTAATAGCACAGAACACAAAACTTTCATAGTACCTATGCATTGGAGGTAAGAAAAAATATTATTCATAGCACTTCCAAACATTTTTTCAAAATACAGTTGTATTTTCCACAAACCAAATACTTTTTTTGGATTCAGGGGGACCCAGAACATTTCCTGCGAAATCTCGGTATCGAAATTTTGGGTGCATTACAATACCTTCTCTATACACTATGTACATAGTGCGTATAGAGAAAGTAAACATCATTCGGTAAATAAACATGGTCGAATGCGTCATCTACTAAATAAGTACTACGATTATAGCCTGATAAAATCTTCCTTCCAGTACATTATAAATTATTAACAGTCTATTTCGCTGAATTGTCTTATCAACTACAACTCGTGTTTTCATCTCTTAGGATGTCGCTTCGCTCCGGTCGTGAATTATCGACAAGAAGAAAACACTCGTGGTATTACTTATGATAATATAATTTTGAGGAGGAGACGGAAAAAGAAAAAGTAAGAAGTGCTGATATAAACGGAGGTACTTATATACTAGGATTAACCAAGATCACCACCGTATGTGCTAAATGACTCCAGTGTTTTAATGCATCACAGCCTTCTTTTGTCTCTCGCTCCTCTACCTTTTTGCTCCAAAAGGTGAGTGGTTATCAGGATCCCATTTACATGGGAAACTTGCACCAATCGATCGACCCAAAATGCGAAATGTAATCTCACTTTGCATAATGTTTCCTCTGACATCAACTGCGAAACAAAGATGCGTGTTGCTTGGTGGCATACATATGCCGCTTATAAGAAGCTGTGTTATCCGCAGCCATAAACTGGTTAACAACAATGTATACGGTCACTTTCCTATGTCATGCTAATCGAAATAAACGTTAGCATAAATGGTCTTATTACTTAGTTCCTTAAAATGTGGTTGCTATGGGATTGAAATCCGTTTCTTTGTGTGGCCAGGAGTTGATAAGTTCCCGTATGAGAAAAGTTTAAGTATTTTAAAGCTAAAACTAATAAAAAAGGAATATCTCGAAAACGGTCAACTCCACGAAAAAAATGTATATGACGTAAATTGTGTGTTTAAAAGATATCTGCATTTTTGTGTAGTAAATTGTTGTGTAGTAAATTGTTGTCTGTATTTTTGGTTTACCAGTTATTTAAAATTCAGCAAAATCAACCAGAATGAACAGGTCTCCAGAAGCTATTACCAGAAAATTCAAGCTATGCATTTTATTTTTCATGTAAATAGGTTTAATATGCGGTATTTTAATCAAAAACGTTAGAGCCATTGTTGAGAAAATCAAAATGTTTGAAACTTTTTCCATGTAAAGGGAGTTGGGTTTAGGGGATTTTCTTGAAAATCTTCGTGGCGCATCCTTAGAAGATATTGATCTTAAATATCAAGTTTAGTATTTAACCGACTTTTCGTTTTTGAGCTATGCTGTCTACAGACACACACGCACACGTGATCCCTTTTCTAAAATGCTTTATTTTTTGATTCAGGGGGTCTCAAAATATATATTTCCGGTGAAATCGGTATCGAATTTTTGGGTGCAATAAAATACCTTCTCTATATATTATGTACATAGTATGTGTAGTGTTATTTATGGACGCTCTTTAACTGCTGTGGTTCTCAGCGTCCCATTCTATATTGGGCGTAAAAACTCCGCTAAATTTTACTCAGAGGTCTCTTTATTAGGCTTGAGGTTCTTTTAGGTGCCGTAATATACAACACTTCCCTTTCAAAGGGGGTTTCAAAATCCATCATCCTCCACTGTGTTTGAACCCCATCTAAAAGAACAAAATCAATTTCACTGTGCAACACAAAATTTGTACTTTTGATGAAAATAGGTGTATTGGATGGATTATTTATGGAAAAGAAAATCTGACGTGTTACATTCACATGACTTTCGCTACCCATTTTCCAACAAACCATTCTTAAAAAGCGTAATTATTTTATTTATTTCATGCTAAACGAGATAAACATTAGTATAAATGGAGTTATTACTTATTTCCTTTAGGTACAAAAGAGATAAGGAAATACATTAGACTAAAGCGACACATTTTTTAAGAGCTGAACTCTATGTCATTGTATTCAAATCTGGTTCTCTTTGCATGGCATGGAATAAAAAACCCACACACACAGAAACAAAAAACAAACAAACAATAATAAATTGTGCTGTAATAGTTTTGGCGAGCTATTCTGTAATTCGTTAAAAGATTTATGGAACTGTTTTTGTTTATATTATTATTAGTAACAAAATAATAAAAATAATAATTAGTAATAATTAATAATATTAATTAATAATTAATAATAATATGAATTAATAATTAGTAGTAGTCATAGTAGTAATAATAGTAATACTGATGATAAGATAATAATGATGATAATAATGTTAATATTGACAATAATGACAATAAAGTGATGATAATAATAAACAATCAATAATAATAATGATATGAATATGATAATGATGACGATAATAATAATAATAATAATAATAATAATAATAATAATAATAATAATGCTGTTTTGACTTTTGACTTGTATTGTACTGACGATTTTCCATTTGAGTAAAATATAAATATTGGAAAATTTAAACCAATAACGGGAACGTCTTGGAAATGGTTAACTTCAAAAAGGAATATATTGACATAAATGATATGTTTTGACAAGATCTACAATTTTTTTTTTGTAGTAAGTTTTAGTCATCTCTTTACGGCTTACCAGTTTTGCAAAGGTCACCCAGAATGAATAGGGCTTCAGTGGCTGTTCCCAGTAAATTCAAGATATATGTTTCATTTGTCTTGATAATTTCTAAAACATGTGGTATTTTAGTTAAAATCATTGGAGTCATTTAAAGAACATTATAAAAAAATTCGAAAAGTGTTTTCAAGGGATTTTCTTGAAATCTTATCAAGTTTTCTGTAAAAAGTCCCTTCAATGTTATGGATATTCAATGGTGATAAGAGACATTTTTCATATGCCTTAGTTGTAACAGAGAGAGGGGAAATGAAAAATGTCACAATTTGTTGTGTATTCTGGTTTGGTTCTGCCTGATTTAATTACCTTCATTATATTAATTTGAAATAAAATGTTTTGAATTTAGATATAAAGGGTTTTAACTTTAATGTTACTTTAGTTACTGTCGATTTTTGTTTCAGTCGTCATTATTTATTAATTCTAGAATATCCGATAATAATAATAATAATAATAATAATAATAATAATAATAATAATAATAAAATATCCAACTAAACACCGCTAATTAAAATTGTTAATACGAATTTTTAAAATAGTTTTCAACACAATGCTCTGGTTATAGGTTAATGAATTATGGCGGGGTGTAGTGGTTATCATAAACCTAAGGTCGCGGGTTCAAACCCGGCGGAGGACGATGGATTTTTTTAGGCGTAAAAATCCTTCGGAAGGGAAGTAAAGCTGTTGGTCCCGTGTCGTAGGTTCACGGCACGTAAAAGAACCTCAAGCCTGATAGAGCGGCCTATGAGCAAAATTAAGCGGTCTTCTACGCCCAGCATAGAATGGGACGCTGAGAACCGCAGCACTTAAAAGCGTCCATAAATAAAACTCTATTTCATTTCCAATTATGGCGGGGAAGGAAGATGATGGCCGGCTCCGTTGACGCTCTGCCTCAGGTTCCACCCGCCATGGATGTTTAGTGTTGTGTGCTCTATGTAAGTCATTGTCTCTCCCCTGATGGCCAATTAGGTTAACCCTAAAGGACAAATATGTATGCAAATAGGATAATAATTGTCACACGCATTGCAATATCTATTTTCAATTTTATAATAATAATAATAATAATAATAATAATAATAATAATAATAATAATAATAATAATAATAATAATAATAATAATAATAATAATAATAAATCAGAAGCGGCGCCGTAGGCGAGTGGTTAGACCGTTCATCTCCCACCTAAGCGACCCGGGTTCGATCCCAAGCGCCCGAAGTGAGATTTGTGGTGAACGAAGAGGCGTCTAGGTGGGTTTCCTCCGGGTCCTCCTGTTTCCCCCACCACTCATTCCACCAACTGCTACATCATCACCTTTCTTATCGCTTGCATTTTGCTTGCATTTCATACATCGCTTCCTCATGTTCATGCCTGGCTACAGGCCGACCACTCGTTCCAGGTTCTCCATTTTTATGGTTTCGTGCCATTAGCTCCCCGACAGGCTTCTGACCCTTAGGCATCCGCTTGTAATCCTAGGGGGAGGGTGTCAGTCCCAAATAAGAGGGAGGGTAAGCCGACTGCGAAACGAGCAATAACCTGAAATATAATATATGGCAATGGCTCATAATAGTACAAGAGCGAAATAGTGGCTCTTGTGTAAATAAGTTGTCTGACGATTTCTCTGAGTAGCATATACAGTGTAGCGCAAAAGTCACTGGACACTGGGCAAACATTGAATTTATGTTTCATTACAAATACAAACAATACTTATAATTATTTTTTATGTTCGAACTATTTTTCGTCTGCATTGATACATCTTTGAAGTGGTAATAACAACTTAAGGGTTAAAACTTCCGACTGTGTTGGTACTTTAGTTTTCTTTTAACCAACTGTCCAGTGACTTTTGCACCACCCTATATAATAAATAACAAGCTAGAACGCTGACATACGGCATCATCCATCTTTGCTTTTAGTAACCTGCCGTAGGCTGCATCTCCTATTATATAGATAAGCAATGCAGAATGGTAACCATGGTAACCTTGCATGACCCGTAACAAAACAAGCGCAGCTAATCTAGAAGATGCACTCAAGCGAATAGAAAAAAAGGCTAACACTCTCCCTCCCTTGATATTGGCAATCTGTCTCGGCCGGCGGAGTGGAAAATACGGCAAGAGAGAGAAATGGCATCTTATCAGCAGAGAGAGAGAGCGAGTTGTATGGCTTTATTGTGAATGTGGGCGTTTCGAGCCGATAACCTCGCAGCATTTGGGAGGTGCCCAAAACGTTTCTTTGATCAGAGCTATACAAATACTTACTGAACTTACAAACTGTATCGGTAATTCCAAGAATCAAACAGAGAGTTAAGATTAATAGCTCTTCTCTTATTGGTTCTCAAACTTCTTCGGCTAAATGTACTGTTCCAAAGCGCCCCTTAGTATCTTTTTATTACTTTCTCTACACATACTATGCACCCAAAAATTCGATACCGAGATTTCACCGGAAATACATGTTCTGAGACCTCCTGAATAAAAAAAAAGTTAGAAAATGTCCGTGTGTGTCTGTCTGTCCGTCTGTTAGTGTGTATGTGTGTGTGCGTGTGTGTGTGGGCAGCATAGCTCGAAAACGAAAAGTCCGTTAAATATCAAACTTGCCATTAAGTTCAGTATCTTTCAAGGGTGCGATACGAAGATTTTCAAGAAATTCCCCCCACCCCTAACTTCCCTTTATGTGGAAAAATGTTGGAAAACTTTGATTTTCTCAAAAATGGCTCTAATGATTTTGATTAAAATATCGTAAATTAAAGATATTTACGTGACAAATGAAATGTATGTCTTGAATTTTCAGGGAATAGCCTCTAAAGACTTCTTTATTCTCAATGAATTTTGAATTACTGGTAAACCGTAAGAGATAGACAAAAACATATGCAATAGAAAATATAGAGCTCGTTAAAACACAATTTATGTTATATGAAATGTTCCCTGGATCTGACCGTTTTACTTTCTCTACACTTACTATGTACATAGTGTATAGGGAAGGCATTGCACTCCACCCAAATATCGTTACCGAGATTTCACCGGAAATATATGTTTTAGGGTCCCCTATATAAAAAAAAAATGCACAAAAAGGTCCGTATGTGTGTGTGTGTGTGTCCGTGTGTCCGTGTGTCTGTGAACACGATAACTCAAAAATGAAAAGTCGGTAAAATACCAAACTTGGTATTTAAGTTTAGTATCTTCCAGGGATGCGACACGAAGATTTTGAGAAAAATCCTCCCACCCCACACTGCCCTTTACATAGAACTTTTTTCGAAAATTTCGATTTTCTCAAAAATGGCTCTAACGATTTTGATTAAAATATGATATATTAAAGACATTTACCTGAAATAAATGAATATTTTGAATTTTCTGGGAATAGCCTCTGAAGAGTAGTTTTATTCTGGATGAATGTTACGGAATTTTGAATATCTGCTAAACGAGAGATAGACAAAAAGTGCGTAACAGAACATGTAGAGCTCGTTAAAACACACAATTTATGATATATACATTTTTTTCGTGGAGTGGATCGTCTTTTAGATACTTCTTGTTAGTGGTTTCAGCTTTGAAAAACTTATACTTTTCTGATACAGGAATTTGTAAACTGCTGTCCATACAAACAAAGGAACTTCAACCAGCTTTTGACTATCACTTTAACCTATGGTACTCCCTTATTTCGCTTCTACTTACAAGGAAGCAGGTAATTAGACTATTTCTGCTACTTTTTCTCTCGATTAGAATGAAGTAAATAGAAGCATAAGGTTTTTAACAATAATTAGTTGCAGAGATTTGAGAAAGTCATATGAATGGAGCACACTTTTTTTTTTAATTATTCATTTGTATAGCCCTCTTTAACTTCAATAATCATATCGAGGGCTTTGACTTGTGAAAGAACTTGTATTACTGTAGGTTTAGAGCATTTTATATCACTAAACACACACACACACACGCGCGCGCGCGCGCGCGCGCACATACACACGTACTTCCAGACTCTGTGGGGGATAGGGAATAATTCTGCTTAAAGCAAAATCCCCTGCCCCAGCTGTGAATCGAACCCGGGACTTCCGGATGAGAAGTCAGCTCGCTGACCACTCGATCATGGAGGCAGTCAAATCGCTTCGCTTAAGGAAATAAGTAATAAGATTATTTTGGTGAATTTTATTTTGACTAGCATGTAGTAGTTAGAAGAATAAACTTTTGCAAGAATAATTTGTTGCAGAATAAGTAGATTTTATATGTGTATGTAACATATGAGATTTCTTTTTGTTTCTTCATCAGCAGCTGCTGAGAGCCGCCATTAAAACAGCAGGGAAAGCAAGAGAGGTGGCACGGCGAGTTAACGGATTAGGAGACCAGAACTATATAAGAGGTATGAAGTTTCACGCTGAGCGCTCAATACCCTATCTTACGGCATACAGCCACACTGTTGTGATTTGGTCTTATATTTATTTTCTCTATCACGTATATAGTAGTTAAATAAGGTATTACATTCTACCCAAGAGTTCGATACCTACCGAGATTCCCCTAGAAATACACGTTTTGTGGTTCCCTGAATCTTTAAAATGTATTTTTACTTTCTCTAGCCCATATGTGTAACGTACATAGTGGATAGAGAACGTATAGTATTCCACCCAAATAATTGATGTCGAGTTTTCACGGAAATATATGTTTTGAGGCCCCTTGAGTCTCACTTTTTACTTTCTCCATACGCACTATGTACATAGTGTATAGAGAAAGTATTGCACTCCACAAAAATTCGATACCGAGATTTCACCGGAAATATGTGTTTTAGGGTCCCCAATATCCAAAAAAAGCATTTTCACAAAAAGGTCCGTGTGTGTGTGTGTGTGTGTGTGTGTGTGTGTGTGTGTGTGTGTGTGTGTGTGTCCGTGTGTCTGTGAACACACGATAACTCAAAAACGAAAAGTCGGTAAAATACCAAACTTGGTATTTAAGTTTAGTATCTTCCAGGGATGCGACACGAAGATTTTGAGAAAAATCCCACCAGCCCCAACTACCCTTTACATGGAACTTTTTTGAAAATTTTTATTTTCTCAAAAATGGCTCTAACGATTTTGATTAAAAATTCGGATATTAAACATATTTACCTGACAAATGAAATGTATATCTTGAATTTTCTGGGAATAGCCTCTGAAGAGTAGTTTATTCTGGATGAATTTTACTAAATTTTGAATAACTGCTAAACCGTAAGAGATGGACAAAAACTTACTACACAAAAAATGTAGAGCACATTAAAACACACAATTTATGTTATATACATTTTTTCGTGAAGTTCGTCGTTTTTGTGAGATTCTTTATTTTTGGTTTCTGCTATGAAAAACGTATACTTTTCGCATACTGGAACTTGTCAACTCCTATCCATATAAACAAATGAACTTCATTGACATAGCAACCAGCTTTTGATTATCACTTTAACCTACGGTTGTCCGTTATTTCGCTTCTGCTTACAAGGATGCGAGTAATAAGACTATTTCTGATAATTTTTTCTGATTAGCATAAAGTAAATAGAAGTATAAGCTTTTTAAGAATTATTTATTGCAGGGATATGGAGAAAGTTATGTGAATGGTACACATCAGATTTTTTGAAAAAGGTTCGTGTATGCGTGTGTATGTGTGTCTTTGGACAGCATAGCTCAAAAACGAAAATACCGTTAACAAGCAAACTTTATATTTAAGGATGCGATATGAAGATTCAAAAAAAAAAAAAAATAATAATAATAATCCCCCACCTAAAATTACCCTTTACAAAAAAAAAAAGAAGCTTTTCTAAAAATGGCTCTAACAATTTTGATTAAAGTACTGTATATTAAAGATATTTACATCACAAATAAACTGTATATTTTAAATTTTCTGGGAATAGCCTCTGGATGCGTTTTACAGAATTTTACATAACGGTTAAACCGTTAGCTATAGTCAAAATCTTACTATACAAAAATTGTAGATCTCGTTAAAACACACCGTTTATATCATATACGGTTTTTCCTGAGATGTTCCTTGTTAATGGTTGTTATTTTAAACTACTTAAACTTTTTTCAAACAAGAAGTGACGTTCCGTTTCATCTTTCTTGTTTTGGTGCAGGTCATGCAAAGCGAGCCGAACTTCAGTTGTTTTACTAAGGACCAGCTTTTAAAATATTTGACTATCGATTGAGCATAGTGAACTCCGTTATTTCCCTTTTACTTACAAGGAAGCAAGTAATAAGACAATTTATTCTAATGTTTACCTTGATTAAAAGGATTATCTTTTGTAAGGAAAGTTGTTTGAGTAACAGCTACAGATATTCATGTGAATGGAACCAGATTTTTAGAAAAAATATCCACTAATGTGTGTGTGCGTGTGTGTGAACAGCATAACTCAAAATTCTATTAAAACAAATTTGATATTTAAGTTCTCCTAAGTGTACAGCAGGAAGCTTTACAAGAAAAACCTTTACTTGGAACATTTTTAGAAAATTTTGATTTTCTCAAAAATGGATCTAACAATTTTCATTAAAATATTATCTTTAAGAAATTTTCATGACAAATAAAATCTATATCTTTAATTTTTTACGAATAGCTCTGAAGGCCTTGTGGAATTACCCATTTCCAAGATATTTTTGTTATTGTTTCGCTTTTAAAATACTTTTCCTTAAATGGGATGTTAACGTTTTCCCTGCTACTGTCAAGCAAGAGAAGGGAATTTAAAAAACAATACATAGCGACCAGCTTATTCTTATTCCTTTGTGTCTGCAAGAAAATATGTAATAAATACATCTATACACATCTTTAACTGTATTGATGTGAAGCAAACAAATACCTCCTATCCTTTACTATATGCTATTATTTTCATGGAGCATTATTTGAAAATTTCGATTTTCTAAAAAAATGGAGCTTAACGATTTTGATTAAAATGCCGTATAAGCCCGCCTGGGTAGTGTGGTGGTAGCGTGTCTGCCTCACAATCAACAGGTTGCGAGTTCGAATCTCGCTTAGGGTGAGTTACCCGGATAAGGTTTTTTTTCTTCTTCGGGATTTTCCCTTATCCTGGAAAGACGAATGTCGAGTAACTTTAAGCTTCATGGGCCACCAGATCATTTGAGCATTATTTCGCCAATTTCTTTGATCATCCGATATAACCAACCATGTTGAAGGATGATAAGCTGTACGGGAAACAATTCTGTATATTAAATATACTTAAATGACAAATACAAAGTATATCCAGAATTTCTTGGGAATAGCCCCTGAGGTCCTCTTCATTCTTAATGAGTTTTGCAAAACTGGTACACCGTAAGAGATGGACAAAACGTTACTACACAGAAAATGTTGATCTTGTTAAACTACACAATTTATATCATATACTGTTTTTATTTAGATTATTTTTACTATTTTTGGGAACAAACAATTTCCGAGATATTCCCTGTTATCGGCTACAATTTTAAAAGTCTTAAATTTTTCTCAAACAAAAAGTCCTCGTCCGTTTCATAGCTCTTTTGTTTTGCTCCTCGCCATGGAAATAGCTCCGAATTTTAATGACAATCGCATATCAATCACTTTTAAAAGATTTGACTAACGTTTAACCGTAGTGTATTAAGGGGACTGGCAGTGTTTATATCGATTAGCATAATGAAGATAAAAGAATAATCTTTTGTAAGAATAGCTTGTTTACAGAGCAGGTAGAGAAAGTCATGTGAATGGAACACACCAGAAATTTACACGTTCTATGTGCATAGTGTATAGAGAAGGTATTGTATTGCCCAACAATTCGATACCGAGATTTCACCGGAAATACCTGTTTTAGGAATACCTGTTTTGGGAATCCAAAAACATTTTTAGAAAACGGTCCGTGTGTGTGTGTCTGTGGACAGCATAGCTAAAAACGATGTCCGTTAACTACCAAAGTTGGTATTTAAGTTTAGTATCTTCCAGGGATGCGACACGACGATTTTGAGAAAAATCCCCCCCCCCCATCCCAAACTACCCTTACATTGAACTTTTTTCGAAAATTTTGATTTTCTTAAAAGTAGCTCTTAACGATTTTGATTAAAATATCGTATATTAAAGATATTTAGCTGACAAATAAAATGTATATCTTCAATTTCTTGGGAATAACTTCTGAAGGCCACTTTATTCTGGATGCATTTTACGGAATTTTGCATAACTGGTAAACCGTGAGATAGACTTTTTATTGATTTCAGTTTTAAAATAATGAATACTTTTCTAATACGGGAACTTGTCAACACCTGACTACGCAAAGAATCGGATTTGTACACCATAGCAACTCGTATATTTTAAAGCAGTTTAGGCTAGTATATCCCCCTATTTCCCTTCTACTTATAAGGAACTAAGTAATAAGACCGTTTCTGCTTATGTTTATCTCGATTAGCATGAAGTGGATAGAAGAATAAACTTATTAACAATAATTTGTTACAGAGAGGTAGAGAAAGTCATGTGAATGGAGCATATGAGATTTTTTAAAATGAAATGCAGCCGTTTGCTCCTATCTCAAGGAGTAAGAATTTCCCTGGGAATTAAATGTCTTAATTCACATTGGTGTGTACATGAACTATTATTAATGCAATAGTGAAGGAGTAAAGTTGCCGCAGGTTTTGCTCACATGTTCAGTCCCTTAAGGAGCATCTACATTTTAAAAATATAGGCCAGCTACCCATTATAAACTCCCACGCTGTGTCCCTCTCTACAGAGGAGATGTAACATTTACTTAGTGAGATTGCCTTGCGCCTATGCTGTGCTCGAGGCGCTAGTTTACATTATACATATGCGTAAGGACTAAGCTGGTCGTGCTCACCGAACTTCAGTATCAATAGTCCCAAATTTCCTGAATTTCCAAATATAAGAACGACCATTCAGTACTGGTATTTGCTCTGATTCGAGAAACGGGCCAGAAAATCTTGTTCTGGGTCGAGAAAGGGAACAGAAAATCTTATGTATTCACATAAATGTATATTAACAGTATATAAAAACAAGTGGATCGTTTTTAACATATTTCTTGTTATTGGTTTCAGCTTTAAAAAACATATTTTCTCACACGAGAATTTGTCAATTCCTGTCCATATAAAACAAGGAAATTTAGTCACACAGCAACCAGCTTTTGACTATCACTTTAACCTATGGTACTCCCTTATTTCGCTTCTACTTACAAGGAAACAAGTAAGACTATTTCTGCTGATTTGTTCTCGAGTAGCAGGAAGTAAATAGAGGCATAAGATTTTTAACAATAATTTGTTGCAGAGACGTAGAGAAAGTCATGTGAATGGTACACATCGGATTTTTTGTGTAGTATGTTTTTGTCTACCTCTGGTTTATTAGATATCAAAATAAATTCAACCATAATAAATAATAGGTCTCCATAGACTATTCCCTAAAAATTCAGGATGTACATTTTATTTGTCGTGTAAATGTCTATAATATACGGTAGTTTAATGAAAATAATTTGAGCCATTTTTGAGAAAATACAAATTTTCGCCAAATTGTTCATGTAAATGGGCGTTTGGGGTGGGGGATTCCCCTCAAAATCTTCTTGTCGCATCCTTGGAAGATACTAAACTTAATATACCAAGTTTGGTATTTTCCCGATTTTTCGTTTTTGAGTTATCGTGTACACGAATACACACACATACGCGCGCGGACGTTTTCTCTAGAAGTCCTTTTTTGGATATAGGGGACCCTAAAACTTACTCGGTATCGAATTTTTGGGTGGAATGCTTACCTTCTCAGTATATTACACACATTGTAGTGTAGAGAAAATAAAAATTGTACACGTTTTAGCTGGCTACCGACAAACTACTATAATTGAAGGTTTTCAGAAGCATTCAAGCCAGAATATAATGAGCATGCCTGTTCATTATTTTCCGCTTTTGAAAATCCATTTCTTGATTTTATTTCCCTCTTCGTATAATTCTCTCCGGTGCTTTGTATCCTTTTTAAAGAGAGCGTTATTTAATCCGCAGACGCTTACCGAGCAGCCAGAATTGTATTAACTGCCGGATTAGCTTTTCAAGCCACTGTTCATATCTCTTTACTTTATCCGTAATTTAAACCCAATCCTCTTGTGAGAGAATCACAATAGGCGACAATATTGCGTTGCCTTAAATTAGAAATAATGGTTTATTGTTTGGCTATCACTTTAAGGACAGGCGCACCTGGAAGAGAAGTTTCAAATATCACTCTGCAACAAAATGTTGTTATAAGAGCTTATTGCTTTCTCTACACGTACTATGCGGTCGTCTCCTTAGCGCGGCTGCATGCTAAATGAGTCCAATTCCCGGCACCGGCGTGGGGAATTTTCCCCTGATCACGTCTCACCCTCCAGCCCTGCACCCCAATCATGACGCCTTCGGGCCGAGATGGGGGATGCAGCGGCGGGGCGGTAGACCCAAGGTCCCTTGTTGTCTGTCATGCCTTGGAGTTACACGTACTGCACATTGTAAGAAACAAGGTACCTATTGTATTCCACCAAAAATTCCTTATCGATCTGTTTTGAGGTACCCTCAGTCCAATAAAAGCATTTTCAGAAAATGGTTCGTGAGTGTGTGTCTGTGCCCAGCATACCTCAAAAACGAAAATACCGTTATATACCAAACTTGGGATTTAAGTTTATATCTTACGAAATGAAGAGTTTCAAGAAAATCCCTTTCCTCAAACTACCCTTTACATGGAAAAAAAAAAAAAATAGAAAATGTTTTCTCAAAAATGGCTGTTACGATTTTGATTAAAATGAGGTATATTTATATCACGAATAACAAGGATATCTTGAACTTTCTGGAATAGCCTCCCAAAACCTCTTCATTCTGGATGCATTTGCATAACTGGCAAACTGTAAGAGATAGACGAAAACTTACTGCACAAAAATTTAGATGAAGAGTTTACCATTTCTGAGATATCCCTTGATGTTGGTTTCAATTTTAAACTACGCAACTTTCCTAAAATGGGAAGTTATCTTTCGTTTCAACTCGCTTTTGTTTTACTGCTGACCATACAAAGCGAACCGAGCTTCAGAGCGGAAAGATTTGACTATCGCTTTGGTCTAGTACATTCCCTTCTACCTAGAAGAAAACAAGCAATAAGACAAATTCTGTTAATATTTATGTCGATTAGTATGATGACGATTAAGGAATAAACTTTTGTAAGAATATTGTGTTTGTAGAACAGGTAGAATGGAACACATCAGAACATTTTACTAACTTCGTACTAATCAAGATAAATATTAGCGAAAACGGTTTTATTATATATTTCCTTGTGGAAATAAGGGAAAATCCTAGGATTGAGGGATAATCACCACAGGCACAAACTCTCTCTCTCTCTCACTCACACATATACATACACACACTACAAACACCTTTTTCTTAGAATTCTTTTGGAGGGAGTGTTCAAGTAGTCTCATAACATGTATCTCCGGTGAAATCTCGACATCGGATTTTTAGGTCAAATACATAGTAGAGAAAGTTAAAATGTTTCCTTTTTTGAATTTAGGGGACCTCAAGTGCTGTATTTCCAGTTACATTTTCATATCGAATATACTTCCGGACTTCCGGTTTCAGGGCCTCCTCTGGGGATTCGCCGAGAGGCTCGGAGCTCATGAGTTGAGACGGCGTCGAAGGCATTCTAGCTGTAACCATGCTTGAATCGCCCTCCGTGGTGTGGTGGTTATCCTGAAACACCAAGGTCAAGGTTCAAACCCGGCGGAGGGCGATAAATTTTTTTTGCGTAAAAATCCTTAGTATGGCTTACTGCAGAAAGGGAGTAAAGCCGTTGGTCCCGTGTCGTATATTTAAGACACATAAAAGAACCTCAAGTATGATAAAAATGCCTCTGAGGAAAATTAAGCCTCTTTCAGACCCGACATATTAGGGGTGTTCAATAAGTAATTAGAAAAAGGCAGAAAAACAAATTATTTTTGGTAATTTTTTTCAAAATAATTCATTTTAGTTTCATTCAGTTTCTCCAACTGTTATAAGACTTCCAAAAAGTAGGATTTCGAAAGGTCCTCAAAATAGGCATTTGTTTGGGAAATGATCTCTTCGTTAGACGTGAATCGTTTACCGCCGAACCACTTTTTCAAGTTTGGAAATAAAAAAAAAAAAAAAAAAAGCCACTGGGGGCCAAAGCTGGTGAATCTGGTGGATGTTGTAGTAATTCGAACCTTAATTCTACAGTTTTTGACATCGAAACTCAGGTGCGCACATCTGTATTGTCTTGATGGAAGAGAATAATTTTCTTTGACAAATGAGGGTGTTTTTTTTTTTTCTTTCTAGATTTCTCGTTTAACCGGTGCAATAACGATGCATGATACTCTCTATTTATCGTTCTTCCTTTCTGAAGTAATCAATGAAAATAATTCCGCTTGCATTCCAAAAAACCAAGGCTATCACCTTGTCTGCAGATTTCGCCACCTTTGCCTTCTTCGCAGCCGGTTCGCCTATAAAAGCCCACTGTTTCGATTGTACTTTTATCTCAGGAGTGTAGTAGTGTATCCACGTTTCATCTACAGTTATGTATCGATGTAGAAAGTCGTCAAGATTGAGACGGAAAAATGTCAAACCAGTTTCCAAATCGATCACACAATTGCGTTTATTCTCCACTGAGAGCAAACGCGGCACCCATCTTGCGAGATCTTTGTCAGACCTAATTTTGGTACAAAATTGGGAACATTGTATCTTGTTATATACTTGTGACCATCACCTTGTCTGCAGATTTCATCACCTTTGTCTTCTCCGGAGCCGGTTCGCCTTTAAGAACCCACTGTTTCGACTGTACTTTTATCTCTGGGGTGTAGTTGTGTATCCATGTTTCCTCCACAGTTATGTATCGACGCAGAAACTCGTCAGGTTACGACGGAAAAGTGCCAAACCAGCTTCCGAATCGATCACACAATTGCGTTTATTCTCACCAAGAGCAAACGCGGCACCCATCTTGCCGAGGGCTTTGTCAGACTCAATTTTTGGTGCAAAATTGAGAACACTCTACCTTGTGATTTGCTTGTGGCCTGTTCTATTTCGCGAACTTTGGTTCGTCGATCGCTCAAAACCATATCCTGGATTTTGTCAATCAGAAATGAACATGTTAAAAACTCCGGAGGTGCATACAAAGCGGGAACAATGTTTGTTGGTGGGAGACTCAATAATAAAGCATGTTGGACATCACAGTGCAGAGTTGACTGTAGAGTGCTTCCCTGGAATAAGAACGGAGCAGATGAGGCACGTTGTGGAGCAGCAGGAACAAAGAAATCCGGAAACGGTAATTGTGCATGTAGGATCAAATGACCTGAGGGGAAGCATAGACCACATCATGGGGAACATGTACGATTTGGCTACAACAATGAAGAGTACATTTCCCACTGCTAAAATAATTTTAAGTGGAGTGGAACGACGCAGAGACGTAAACTGGCGCAAGGTTGGTAGAGTAAATGACTCTTTTCAATGGGTGGCAGAGCGACTGGGTCTTGTCTTCGTTGACCCTAACTCCTGGCTGGGTGATAATGATTTAGGGCGTGATGGTGTGCACCTAAATAGGAGAGGAGCGGCGTCATTGGCGTCACTTTTCACTAGAGTGGCTGCATCGTTCGGCGGAGAACGGGAAGAGGACGGCGCTGGACGAGACGAGGACGGTGATGAACACGACGGTGGCGCATCTGGCGAGGGGGGCTGCGGACGAGACGAGGAAGGTGGTGGACGGGATGAGGCCGGTGGCAAATGACAATGGAACGGTGGGAACGCCGACGAAAAACCTAATAGTAAATGTGAGTCTCTAGTGATTTTGCAGGTAAATTGTCGAAGTATCTTAAACAAAAAATTAGAATTCTCAAACTTAATAGATGCTTATGATCCAGACGTAGTAATAGGTACCGAATCATGGCTTCATCCAGATATTACAAACGCTGAAGTATTAGGGAATAACCTCACGACAATAAGAAGAGGTAGGAATGGCAGAGGAGGTGGGATATTTATTTGTGTCAAGAATATATACAATGCTGTCGAATTATGGAGGGATGAAGAATATGAAATCTTACAAGTAGAAATTTCAGGAAACTACGTATAGTAAAAATAAATGGCAGGTAATCGGAATATATAGGCCACCAGGTGATCACTTAGGATTACTGAAATCACTTGCAAAACGAATTTTTAAGAGTGACATGGACAGTGAGCAGGTAATTGTAGGGGGAGACCTAAATCTTCCGCAAGTTAACTGGGGCGGGTGACGTGAGGGGTGGGGAATCGCAGGCTATTGTTAATGACCTGGTTTGGGAAGGTGGCATTGTTCAAACTGTAAAAACCCCAACCAGAGAAGGGGCGGTTTTGGACATATTTCTTGTAAAGCCAGAAGCAGCTGTACTAGAATGCGACGTTTTTCCAGGTATAAGTGACCATAACTGCGTATTACTTAAAGTAGAAGGAATACGTGCCAAGTTTCACACGGATGAAATGAGACATTTTTACCAATATTACAAAGGAGACATTCCGAGGCTGCAAAAATTCTTAAACGAAAAATATTCGCTGTGGTCCCAATCCGGAAGCTCGGTAGAAAATGTTAAAAAAATTGTTATGGAAGTAACATATAAATTTATACCACGTAAAATGCTAACTAAAAACCCTGATCCGGAATACTACAATAAAACAGTAAAACGGCTAAAAAAAAACAAGTCAGGAGAGCATATAGTTCACGAAAAAATAGTAGCTATCACGCAAATAAATTCCTAGTTTTGTCAAACAAACTTCTATTAGGAAAGATTAACGCGGAAGAACATTTCTTAAAAAGTATTCTCTCGTCTGACAGGAATAGTTGGCAGCAATTTTTTAAATTTGTGAGAAGGCGCAGGGGAAACGCAGAAATCATTCCAGAAATCAAGAATGGAAATATACTAATGGCCGATTCATTGTCAAAAGCCGAAGTGTTTAATCAACATTTCGCTTCAATTTTTTAAGTAAAGAGTAATGCCAGTATTAAAAGAACGGAAGGGCCCCCCATGACAGTGAAACCAAGGGACATTAGAAGACGGTTAGCTAAATTAGAAAAACATAAATCAGTCGGGCCAGATGGCATTTCGGGCGACTTTCTTAAGATTGGGGGGGAGGCAATCGTTCCATACATACTGAGGCTATTCGAAGTAACAGTAAATAACGGAAGCATACCGCAAGATTGGAAGCAGGCTATAGTTGTGCCTATTTATAAAGCAGGGGATCGAACAAATGCGGCAAAATATAGACCAGTTAGTTTGACATCAGTGGTAAGCAAACAAGTTGAGCATCTTATAGCACAATATTTAAGACGCGAATGGGATAAGACGCATTGGCACTTCGAAGGCCAACATGGTTTCCGGAACGGACATTCTTGTGAGAGTCAACTAGTAGCTGTTTGTCAGGATGTAGCCGATACACTTGACGCGGGTGGAAAAGTATATGCAATAATAATTGATTTTTCTAAAGCGTTTGACCTTGTACCTCATGGACGACTAATAGAAAAACTTTGTAATCTGCAAATAGACAACAGAGTGATAACTTGGATTCGGGAATTCTTGAGCGAACGAACCCAAAGAGTGCGGGTGAGAAATAAATTATCGTCTCCTACAAATGTAACTTCTGGTGTGCCCCAGGGAAGCGTGATCGGGTTGCTTTTCTTAGCATATATAAATGATTTACGGGAAGGGATAACATCTCAGATTCGCCTATTTGCAGACGATTGTATAATCTATAGAAATATTAGCGGTAAATGTGACACAATAGATCTACAAGAAGATTTAAACAAAACTCAACTCTGGGCAAAATATAATAAAATGGAGATAAATCCAAACAAATGTAAAACAATTATATTTTCAAGGGCAAGAATAGTAGAAAACGTAATATATAAATTAGACAATAAGAAAATACTCAGAGTAAATAGCACCAGATATTTAGGGATAATACTAAATCAAAGATTGGAGTGGGGGGAACATGTAAACTCGATCACTGGGAAGGCGTGGAAAGCGTTGCATTTCGTAATGAGGATTTTAAAGCGCAGCAATGGAAAGTCGCGAAATTTGGCATACACTTCTTTAGTTCGACCAACATTAGAATATGGTGCTGCATGCTGGGATCCGTATCGGGTGGGGCAAAAACTGGCACTAGAGAGAGTTCAAAAAAGAGCAGCTAAATTTGTAGACAGAAGTAAACGATTCGAAAATCATACCAGCACTGCTACTTCCTGGGAAACACTAGAAAAACGTAGGAGACGAGCAAGGCTATGTGCAATTTTTAGAGCCTATAAGGGGGAACCTGCATGGAAAGACATATCCAAACGATTATTAAAGCCATTATACTGTGGGAGGAATGATCACTCGGAAAAAATAAGAAATAGGGAACAGAAAACAGATATAGGTAAATTCTCCTTCGCAAATAGAACAATAAACGAATGGAACAAAATACCTGCAGATTTACTGGAGACTTTGCCTCAAAGTGTAAATAGTTTTAAAAAGAGACTAGAGAAGAGTGAATTATAGTCAGGATAGTAAACAAAAATATTGCGTTATTATTACTGTTGTTACAATTATGTATATATTAGTATACTATGATGTCATTGGCATTTAACAGTGTTTTACTCACATTATTGTTTATTTAACTCGTACTATTACATTGACAGCGCTGCCGCCGGGCCGCGCCCTAAGCAGTGAAATCAAGTATCCATCCATCCATCCATCCATCCATCCACCCATCCATCCATCCGTCCGTCCGTCCGTCCGTCCGTCCGTCCATCCGTCCATCCATCCATCCATCCATCCATCCATCCATCCATCCATCCATCCATCCATCCATCCATCCATCCATCCATCCATCCATCCATCCATCCATCCATCCATCCATCCATCCATTTATTTCGAAGGAAGTCACTTCTACTGCTCGTCCCACTATATATTTATTATATAAATGTATTTAACAATGTTAAAAAATGTATATAACATTGTGTTTTAAAGAGCTCTACATTTTCTGTTTGGCAAGTTATTGTCTATCTCTTACGGTTTGCCAGTTATGCAAAATTCCGTAAAATTCGCCGAGAATAAAGTGGTCTCCTGAGGCTATTCCCAGAAAATTCAAGATATACATTTTATTTGTCAGGTAAATATCTTCAATATACGATATTTTAATCAAAATCGGTAGTGCCATTTTTGAGAAAATCAAAATTTTCGAAAAAAGTTCCATGTAAAGGGTAGTTTGGAGTGGGGGGGGATTTTTCTCAAAATCTTCGTGTCGCATTCCTGGAAGATACAAAACTTAAATACCAAGATAGGTATTGTACTGACTTTTCGTTTTTGCGTTATCATGTTCACAGACAGACAGACAGACAGACACACACACACACACACACACACACACTTTTTGTGAAAATGTTTTTTTTTTTGGATATAGGGGACCCTAAAACATATATTTCCGGTGAAATCTTAGTATCGAATTTTTGGTGGAGTGCAATACCTTCTATAGACTATGCACATAGTACGTGTAAAGAAAGTAAAAATGAAGATCTCGTTGAAACACACAATTTATATCATAAATTTTTACTTTTTCTACACGTACTATGTACATAGGTATAGAGAAGGTATTGTATTTCACCTAAAAATTCGATACCCAGATTTCACCGGAAATACATTTTTGGAAAAAAGGTCCGTGTGTATATGTGTGTGTGTGTCGTATCCTTACAAGATACTGAATTTAAATACAAAGTTTTGAATTTACCGAACTTTAGTTTTTGAACTATGTTGCCTCAGACAATTCGTGTGAAATATCGGTATCGATTTTTTTATGGAACGCAATACCTTCTCTATCTGCTCTGTACAATGTGCATACGGGCTAGAGAAAGTAAACATTTATGTGTGATTTAAAATGTTTGCGATGACGCACAACATTGATAATAAGAATATTTTGTTTCTATGAAAAGGTAAATTTTAAAATATAATTTAATGTGTGCGACTGTTTTTGAAAAAATATGCTTATATTACCGTAGTAGAAAATATGCCGGAATTTTGAATGTTTTTTTTATATTTTATTTACTGAATAACAGCATGTTCTATTACAAAGTAATATTACATGTTTTAGTTTTCTTTTAGTGTTATGTTTCTATTGAATAAAGTGAGTATCTTTTAAATATGTAATGCAACAAGTATAGATGTTGAGCATTGTTACTTCTATTATCTAAGTTAAGTTTAATTTGTAAAAGATAATTACTATTGTTTACAAATTCCTAAGATTTTAAACAATACAGCATATATATAGTATTAAAAGAGCATCAATCAAATGGGAACCTTGGTATGAGATATGCCTCATCATTACAACTCGACTCTTTTAGAGGCTTATTGATGACCTTAGACCTTATATGTTTAATCACAGTATGGAACTCGATCAAGATAGAGCACGAAAATCAACCATAATATGTCCAAAGCATTTGTTAAATTTTCGACCCATAGGCTTTAGCGTTTGGAGTATTTGAGATTTTCCGGCCTACGAGTATCTCACATTTTTTACTTTCTCTGCACGTACTATGCACATAGTGTATAGTGTATTCGATACCGAGATTTCACCGGAAATACATGTTTTGGGTCCCCCTGAATCCAAAAAAAGCATTTTTGGAAAAAAGTTCGTGTGTGTATGTGTGTGTGTGTGTCCGTGTGTCTGTGAACACAATAACTCAAAAACGAAAAGTAGGTAAAATACCAAACTTGGTATTTAAGTTTAGTATCTTCCAGGGATGCGACACGAAGATTTTGAGAAAAATCCCCCCACCCCAACTACCCTTTACATGGAACTTTTTTCAAACATTTTGATTTCCTCAAAAATGGCTCTAAGGATTTTGATTAAATAATCGTATATTAAAGATATTTACCTGGCAAATAATATGTATATCTTGAATTTTCTGGAAACATCCTCTGAAGACCACTTTATTCTGGATGAATTTTGCATAACTGCTAAACCGTAAGAAATGGACAAAAACTTACCACACAAAAATGTAGAGCACATTAAAACACACAATTTATGTTATACAAATGTTTTTCGAGGAGCTGATCGTTTTTGAAATATTCCTTGTTTTTGGTTTCAGCTTTGAAAAACTTGTACTTTTCCCATACAGGAATTTGTCAACTCGTGTCCATACAAACAAAGGAACTTCAGTCACATAGCAACCAGCCTTTGACTTCACTTTAACCTATGATACTCCCATATTTCGCTTCTACTTACAAGGAAGTAAGTAATAAGACTATTTCTGCTAATTTTTTCTCGATTAGCATGAAGTCAATAGAAGAATAAGCTTATTAACAATAATTTGTTACACAGAAGTAGAGAAAATCATGTGAATGGAACACATCAGATTTTTTTCTCTCTATAAGGAATTATTTAAATCAGTCAGAAGCGATTTTACGTAGGCAAAGAAACGTGCTCGAGGAATCGATGCCTTAGGGATGCAGTAAAAGTTGCCTCTCAAGTCGTCATGGGATATGCATAGAGTTTTAGTGCGCAGTTGGATTTTTCCAGAGCAGCTCAGGAAAACGATAAGCTCTTTAGGACTGTTCCATTCGACTTGAGTGTCCTGGTGATCAGAAGAGCAGACACTAGATACGAATTTCTCAACATGACAAACATGACATTCAAATACAAACTAATAGAAAAATTAACATTGTGATCCATCCTTACAACCGAAAATTATGTTCCGTGTGTTCCATTCACATACTTTCTCTACAACACATTAACGTTAAGCAAATTATTATTAATAACACATTATTAATAAGCTTATTGTTCTATCTATTTAATGCCCTTCGAGATAAACATTAGCAGAAATGCTCATATTACTTAGTTCCTTGTAAGTAGAAGGGAAATAAGAGAATATACTAGGCTAAATCAACAGTCAAATGTTTTAAAATTGAAATCCGTTTCATTGCGTGGCCAGGAGTTGACAGGTTCTCGTATGAGAAAAGCTTAACCAATAGGAAGGAATGTCTCCAAAAAGGCCAACTCGACGAAAAAAAAGGTATATTACATAAATTGTGTGTTTTAAGGAGATCTACGTTGTATGTGTAGTAAATTTTTGTCTATCTCTTATGGTTTAACAAAAATCAGAAAGAATCATTCAGAATAAAGAGGCCTTTAGAGGCTATTCCCAGAAATTTATAGATATACATTTTATTTTGGATGTAAATATCTTAAATATACGGTATTTTAATCAAAACCTTAGATCCATTTTTGAGAAAATAAAAATTTTCGAAAATGTTTCCATGTGAAGATAAGTGTTCCTCAAAGTCTTCCTGCAGCATTTTTTGAAGATAATAAACTTATATACCAAGTTTGGTAGTTTACCGACTTTTCGTTTTTGAGTTATTGTGTTCACAGACACAATAGTACAACGGTGCAGCTGTACCACCACTACCACGACCACGACGACCACCACCACCACCACAACAACAACAATTCAAGTTCCGTCACACCATGTCGGCGTATATTGGACCAGTTTTAACAATGGTTTCTTGATTATGGGAATTTCTAGTTAGTGAATTACGAATGCGCACATGGTGACATGGGGAGTCATCGCCCTTAGATGGCACCATAGGTCGAAATCACGATTTGTGGACGTGAAAATGGCAGAATTTAGCCCAGGGAAATTTTCTTTCAAGATACGGTGTTCTTTTACGTGCAAATTAAATATTACATCGGACCAACGGCTTTACTTCCTTTCCGAAAAAATCCATCACCCGCATCCGGGTTTGAACCCGCAACCTTGGGCTATAGAGGCTAGTATTCTAACCACTACACCATGGGGATCAATCAATAATAATAATGATAATAATAGTAGTAATAATAATAATAATAATAATAATGAATAACCACGATTTTCCTGAAATCTTCTTGTCGCATCTTGGGAGATACTAAACCTAAATACCAATTTTGGTATTATTTTAACGGAGTTTGTTTTTCTGTTCACAGACACATACAAGCACACAGAGAGGTATCCGGTTTTTTTTCTAAAACTGCTTCATTTTTATTCAGGGACCTCAAAACATAAGTTTACGGTGAATACTCGGTATCGAATTTTTTGGTGTAATGCAATGCCTTCTCTACCTATTGGTATGTACCTACATAATACTTGGTAAAGAATTTAAAAAATGTGTGCGTGCACGTGTGTGTGAACAACACAATTCAGAAAAGAAAAGTCGGATAAATGCCAAATTTGGTATTTAAGTTAAATGTCTTCCAAATGTTTTACACCAAAGTTTAAGAAAATCTTCCCTTTACATGGAGAGTTTTTCGAAATTTTCGATTTTATAACAAAAAAAATCTAATGTGTTCCATTCGCATGACTTTCTCTACATCTCTGCAGCAAATTATTGTTAAAAAGCTTATGCTTCTTTTTACTTCATACTGATCGAGAAAATTAACAGTCATACAAGTAGAAGGGAAATAAGGGAGTACCATAGGCTAAAGAATTAGTCAAAAGCTGGTTGCTATGTGACTCAAGTTCCTTTGTTTCTATGGGCAGGAGTTGACAAATTCTCGTGTGAGAAAAGTGTTTTTTAAAACTGAAACCAATAACAAGAAATATGTTAAAAACGATCCACTCCACGAAAATATGTATATAACATAAATTCTATGTTTTAAAGAGATCTACATTTTCTGTTTGACAAGTTTTTGTCTATCTCTTATGGTTTGCCAGTTATACAAAATTCATAAAAAAAAAAAAAAAAAAAAAAAGTAGTTTCATAGGATATTCCCAGAAAATTCAAGATATACATTTTATTTGTCGATATTTTAATTAAAATGGTTTGAGACATTTTTGAGAAAATTAAAATGTTCCAATATTTTTCCATGTAAAGGGCAGTTGGGGTGGGGGCATTAGTTTGGTATTTAACGGACTTTTCGTTTTTGAGCTATGCTGCTCACAGACACATACACACGCACACACACAGACCTTTTTCCAAAAATGTTTTTTTTTTTTTGCATTCAAGGGGATCCAAAATATGTATTTCCGGTGAAATCTCGGTATCGACTTTTGAGTGCATTACAATACTTTCTCTATACACTATATACATAGTACGTATAGAGAAAGGAGAAATGATCTAGCCGTATGTCTGAAAACATTTTCATGATAAACGAAATGTGTATCTTGAATTTGATAGGAATCGCCTCTCAAGTCCCCGACATTCTGAATGAATTTTGCAAACCATAAGAGAGAAACAAAATCTTCTATAAAAAAAATAGAGGTCTCGTTAAATCTCACAATTTTTGTCAACTTTTTATTGCGTTAAGATTTCGGAGATGTTTTTGTTATTGTTTGAATGTTTAAGTATTTATACTTTTCTCAAGTTCCAATCTTGTTTTTTTTTCTTTGCTTTCTTTTGCCTTTCTTTCTTGATCATACATAGAGGACACTATCAAAGCCATATTATAGCGACCCGCTCTTAAAATATTTGACTATCGCTTAAAGACTTTTGTATTTCCGTTATCCCATTGTACTTACAAAGAAATAGGCAATTTGAGACAATTTCTGAAAATTTTTATCTCAGTTAGCATGAAATAAATAGAAGAATAACATTTGTAATACTATATTGTTGGAGAATAGATAGAGAAAGTTACGTGAATGAAACATACTAGATTTGTCTAATCCTGGCCCACTTCTGTTTCTCCTATTATTTGATGTACGTATTGCTTCCGTTGCCTTTGGCACATGAAACGTTCCACTCGAAAACACTTATACCGGTATGCAGTTAATGCAAGTGCTATTCACAGCGACAGTTGCCTTCTCCTACATTAGTTTGCTAAAATATTCAACGCCGCATGCTTCAGGATCAACCCTTCCCTCCATCCTCCCGTAGTATGTGTATAATGTATAGAGAAGGTATAGTATTCCACCTGAAAATTCGATACCGAGATGTCATCGGGAATACACGTTTAAGGTCCCGTGTATAAACAGCCTTTTTAGAAAAAGGTCCGTGTGTGTCCGTGTGTCTGTGAACGCGATAATTCAAAAACGAAAAGTCGGCAATATACCAAACTTGGTATTTAAGTTTAGTATCTTCCAGGGATGCGACACCCCCCTCCCAAACTGCCCTTTACATGGAAAAAAATTCTAAAATTTAGATTTTTTCAAAAATGGCTCTTACAATTTTGATTAAAGTATCGTATGTTAAAGATATTTACATGGAAAATAAAACGTATATCTTTAATTTTCTGGATGATTTTTTCTGAACTTTTTTCTGAATTTTGCATAACTGGTAAACGTAAAATCGATAAAACACACATTTATGTCATATACATTATTTTCGTGGAGATGGCCGGTTTCGAGATATTCATTGTTATTGATTTCAGTCATACGGGTACTTGAAACTTGTCAACTCCTGGCCAGGCAAAGAAACGGATTTCAACCCCATAGCAACTACATTTTAAAACATGTGACTCTCGGCTTAGCCTCGAATGTTACCTTATTTCCCTTCTACTGATAGGAACTAAGAAATAATACCGTTTCTGCTAATGTTTATCTCGATTAGCATAAAGCAAATAGAAGAGTAAGCTTATTAACAATAATTTGTCACAGAGATGTAGAGAAAGTCATGTGATTGGAATGCTACCCCAGAAAAAAACCTTATGAGTGCAACTCACCCTAGAGATACTAACTCTTGAATATGATACAGGCACGCTACCCCCACACTACAGAGGTGGGCGAATCACCTTTATTGTCACTCACCAAGTTAACAGCGCTTGCAGAAGCAGCCATGTTTATCGCGTGCTTGCTCATCATTAGAGAGAAAGAGAGAGAGAGAGAAAGAGAGAGAGAAGGCGGGGTAACGTTTGAAGGATTGCAAGTTAACAGCGCTACAGGGGTTTATGACTACCGAGGGGTCGGTAGACTCAGTGTCCGAGCGACTGATGAGACATAACTTAGCTTCCCTTCCTCTTTTTTCTTTCTTTTCAACTTGTGTCAAACTTACTGGCATCATATTTTGTCGAAAGCATCGAATTACGGTGTTTGCAGTCATTTGTAAAAGAATTTGAATTGGAGTTCTTATCTAGTGATTCTGACGCAGAGAGAAGGCTTTCTCACAAGGTACATTCGCGGAGTGCCTCACCAATATTGAAATAACATTAATTACATGGAAACGTCAGGTTTAATCAACACTTACTGCACCAATTTTGGCGGTAATTATGCATGTTGGTGAGCCTTATGAAAGAATGAATGAATGAATGAATGAATGAATGAATGAATGAATGAGTAGGTGTATTTATTAAAATACCACTATGCATACATTGATATTTATCAGTCGCACAGGTCCACAGACCGTACGTGCTTTTGTAATACGCAAAATAGTAAGCAGCATTAATAAAAAAATTAAAAGAGTAAATACGAAAATAAAAGGACAAAAATATTCAAATACAGCAACATACATTTACGACACAGATTTATGACAAATTAGTAGACAAATACACTTTATTATAGTACACAAATACACTTAAGAGAGATATATACACAATACTAACACCATAAGAAAACAGTGACCGAAAAGGCTGACATAAAATAAAGCTGTATAATTACTTTTTAGCTCTTCCTTATTATCAGCCTTCTCAGATCTCAGCTGTCTCGTCTTAAATAGAAATTTACCGCGTCTTCCGTGCCTGCCGGTAGTGCCCAACATGCTTTTAACTCTCCATTCGCGGTGGTAAGGGATCGCGGTAAATACTTTTCCCTCGATTCCTCCGTACCCCTACATCTTGCCAAGGTCTTCCTCCTCGCAAATGGGGCCGCTTCTTATACCATTCTCGTCAGTAATTTTTATCATCTGCCATGATCCTAGTCTGATTCTCGCGAGCCTCTCTCTAATGCGCTTAGTACCCTTTTGATGTATTGGACCATAACCTGCTCCGATTTTAGCACAGACTGTATTTTGAATGAAGCCTTCTCCTTAATTTTTCTCCAAATATTCCGTCTGTTTGCCTGCCCCGCCATCCAAACGTATCCGATCCCAATGGTTTCAAAACCTTTCTTTTGGTGAGCCTTATAGGTAGTGGTGTAATTATGAGTGGGACAGAAAACACAGGTACATATAACATAATGAGTATTCTATTCCATTTAACTGTACGTTTGTGGGTCCTGGTGTAGAGATCTGTTAAACACAAATGTAAACTGCAATATGCACGTGCTCGCTCTCTCTCTCTCTCTCTCTCTCTCTCTCTCTCTCTCTCACACACACACACACACACACACACACACATACACGGTCGCGCCGTGGCCGAGTGGTTAGACTATTCGCCCCTCACCAAGACGGCCCTGGTTTGATCTCAAGTTATCGCATGTGGTGCACAAAGCGGTACAGCGCGGGTTTTCTCTGGGTTCTCCGGTTTCCCACGCCTCCGCATTCGATCGGTGCTCCATCTCCACTACATGTATTATCAATGTCATCGCCTGCGATGCCGTCTGTAGTAAAATCGGGCTTTAAACACTATAAAAAACCAAAAGAAAAAAAAAACAAAAAACACACACTTGGACGTTTTACCAGCAATGCAGTTTTTGGTTTCAGGGGACCTCAAAATCTGGACATCTGGACATAGAATTTTAGAATCGAATACAATATATTCCCTACTTACTATAATTTGTTGTTATTATTATTATTATTATTATTATTATTACCTCTTCCTTTTTACCAATATAATGAGAGAGAAAAAAATGAGTACTATCTTGTAAAGCTAAAATTGCTTGGTTGAAGATAACTTTTTGGTACCCAAAATTTGTATTAACCGAATTTTGGGCAAAATTCATTTTTACGTTCTCTACACGTACTAAGTACACGTATTGCATTCCGCCCAAATATTCGATACCGAGATTTCCCCGAAAATACACGTTTTATGGTCCCCTGTATCCATAAAAGCATTTTAGAAAAAGGTCCGTGTGTGAGTTTGTGAACACGATAGCTCAAAAACGAAAACTTGGTAAAATACCAAACTTGGTATTTAAGTTTAGTGTCTTCAAGGGATGATTTTGAGAAAAGATTTTGAGAAAAATCCACCACCTTAAATTACCCTTTGCATGGAAATATTTTCGAAAATTTTGATTTTCTCAAGATAGCTCTAACGATTTTGATTAAAATATCGTATTTTTTTTGTTAGGAGTCCTCAATCCTTGGATTGGTTTGCAGCGACTCTCCATTCAGATCTCTCTGCTTTCCGTTTGAGTTCTTCATATTTACTGCATTTCATATCTTCCATAATTTGTTTTTTATATTGTGATCTTGCTCTTCCTTTGTCACTTCTTCCTTCTGTCATACCTTCTATTATAATATTCAGTGTGCTCTGATGTCTTAATAAATGGCCTATTAATTTTGTTCTTCTTCTTTTAATTTGGTTCCAAATTCGTTTTTCCGCTTCTGCTCTTTTATATACTTCATTTTTAATTTTGACACTCCATTTAATCTTTAGCATTTTCCTATAGAACCATGTTTCAAATGCTTCTATTCTCTTTCTTTCTGCTTTCAAAATTGTCCAAGTTTCACATCCATATATATGTAATATACGATATATAATATCGTATATTACACACACACATATATATATGGGATATAGCAACTTTGTCTTTTACAGCAACTCAAGAGCACTAATCTTTCCCCAAAATGACTGGTATTAAACTGTAACTCATCATCGCTTCATATGAAATCTCTTCGAGACACTAAATGTGAAATGTGAAAACTTTCCCGGAACTCAAATATCGGGATGTTCACGTTATTAGGCCAGAATGTATACATTTCCTTGAATAACTTTTGAAGTCCATTCAGTTGGTATTGTATTATAAACCGTAGCCTGTCTCAACCTTTAAACACAGTATGGAGTTGAGCAGACATCGAAATGATAAAAGTGATTTTATAATGTACTGAGGGCCAGAATATAAGGGCCTGTCTTGAGGGCCAGGAAAATTAAAAGTATAAAATAACAGCAATGGCAACTTAAGAGCATATTATTTTTAATATTATTGCATGTACAGAGAAGGAACAAGCATTACTTTTAATGGGAACAATGAGGTTTGTAAAATCTTTTACAAAGTATTTAAAATCCACTTCCAGTTCTGATGTTGCAATTTTAAGAATATGAGATAATGTCATTGAACCAGTTAATCTGTTTCTGGACTTTGATTTCACTAATTTCATAGCAGAGAAGGCAATTTCTCATATGTAAGTACCACCAAATATGGAAGTAAATTTTAAAGCCCAGTTTCTAAGATGGAAAATGTTCCTTTGAAATGAGTTTCCAAAACTCAACACCAGTTGCCTCTGTTGTTTGAAGCGATAAACCACATTGGAGCTCACATAGTTCTAACTGAAGACCCCCGGGCTGGCACTCTACTTAACATCTCATGACATTGTTGATGAGCTCCATCTGTGATCGAAATACTTAAAAATCTTGAAATCTACCATCAAATTCTATGCAGGAAGCTAAAAATAGGAATAAATCATATATTTATTCACGGGCCGGATGAAACATACTCGCGGGCCGGATTAGACCCGCGGGCCGCCATTTTGCCATTTTTGCTATAAACATTAAATCTAGAGCTTTGATTTTTACTTTACATTCAAGAAGTCGAATCTCACTCAGGGGAGATACACGGATAAGGATTTTTTTCGGGGGTTTCCTTATCCTGAAAAGTCGAATGTCGAGTAACTTTAAACTCAATAGACCCGAGATCATTTGGAAATCATTTCACCAATTTCATTCATTGTTCGATATGACCAATAAAATTAAAGGAGTTAAGCTACAAATGAATAAATAAAAACAAATAAAATTATTTCCTCTAGAACTTATGTGCAGTGTATATAGTAGGTAGAGTAGTGTTGCATTTTACCCAAAATTGAATACTGAGATTTCAACAGAAATACATATTTTGAGGTCTCCTGAATAAAACAGCATTTTTAGATGGACAGCATAACTCAAAAAACGAAAATTCCATTAAATACCAAACTTTAAAATTAAATTTAGTATCTTCCAAGGATGCGACATGAAGATTTCTAGCAATAATTTGTTGCAGAGATGTAGAGAAAGTCATTTGAATGGAACACATCAGACTTTTTTGATTATGTTATTAATACTCATGAACGTAGTGTTCATTAACACTCTTTAAAAATTGTCTTATTGACGTTAAGTTTTAGGTTAGGTTATAACAAATGTTGGGGAGGAATGTAATAGAAAGGTAAAGAAAATGTAGTTATTAATGTTCACTGTAATGTCACACTCATATCCTAAACACAACAAAGTAGGAACCACTCTACAGCTCATGCTGTTAACTTTAGCTTGTCCTTTTTACTTTCTCTACACGTACTTTGTACATAGTGTACAGAGAAAGTATTGTATTCCACCCAAAAATTCGATCCCGAGATTTCACCGGAAATACATCTTTTAGGGACTCCTGTATCAAATAAAATCTAGAAAAAGGTCCGTCGCAGTGTGTACGTGTGTGTGAACACGATAACTCAAAAACCAAAAGTCGGTAAAATACAAAACTTGGTATTTAAGTTCAGCATCTTCCAGGGATGCGACACGAAGATTTTTGAGAAAAATAAGCTCACCCCAAACTACTATTCACATGGGAAAAAATCGGAAAAGTTTGATTTGTTCAAAAATGTGTGACAATTTTAATTAAAATACAGTACACTAAAAATATTTATATGGTAAATAAAATGTATATTTTGTATTTTTAGGAGTAGCCTCTTAAAACACCTGTTTATTCTGGATGAATTTTGCAGAATTTTCTATAACTGGTAAATCATAAGAGTTAAACAAACACTAACTATACAAAAATGAGGTCTCGTTAAAACCACAATTTATGTCATATACTTTTTTTCGTGGGATTGACCCATTTCGGAGGCATTTGTTTCAGATTTAAAATACTTAAACTCTTCTCACACGGAAAGTTGAAAACCCCTGGCCATGCATAGAAACGGATTTCAACCATATGGCAACTAGCTTTTAAAAGATTTGACAATCGTTTTAACCTAGTGTATTACCTTATTTACCTTCTACTTACAAGGAAGCAAGTAATTAAGACAATTTGTGCTACTGTTTATCTCGATTATCATAAAGTAAATAGAAGAATATTCTCTTTAACAATAATTTATTACAGCGAAATCATGTGAATGGAACATATCAGATTTTTAAAACTGTGATAATTGGGTTGATATAGTGTAATATATATTCGACAGGTCAAATGTGCTC
The DNA here is from genome assembly GCA_030762935.1 of Hymenopus coronatus. Classification (NCBI taxonomy): domain Eukaryota; kingdom Metazoa; phylum Arthropoda; class Insecta; order Mantodea; family Hymenopodidae; genus Hymenopus; species Hymenopus coronatus. The sequence continues at coordinate 19,020,116 of CM060897.1, read as the reverse complement.
ACAACATGTTATATCACACTCTGTGAAACAGAAATGTGATATATAATATAGGCCTTAACTCATATCCAAATTCCGAATTTCGCTTCTGTTTCGATGAAAATATTTAATTCCTTAAAAAATGCACGTATTCCCTAGCTAAATGTAAAAATACAGTTTTGGATATATAACCACTCGTTTGGTGTTTGTTTCAGACCCATAACCGGCTGGTTTCTCCTGTCCATATTCCCCATTCACGACAGTCCTATTACTTTATCTAGCCCGTTTGTACAATATACATAGTGGATAGAGAAAGTATTGAATTCCACCCAAAAATTTGATACCGAGATTTCACTGGATATATGAGAAAGCCATGTGAATGGAACACATCATTTTTAAACAATGCTTTTTTGGATTGAGGAGTCCTCAAAACATTATTTCCGGTAACATTTTGGTACCTATGGAATTTTTGGGTGAAATACAATACCTTCTCGACCTATTACGTATATGTCTGCTAACAAAAGTAAAAATTAGACTAAATTGGGAAAACTTGAAAGTTTGCCACGAAAATTACTCACACGTAGAAGAAAACAAAGGAATTGAAATACGAAACATTACAGTAGCCACATTAAATCATGTGTTTACTCAGTACAATACTTGCTTAGCTGCAGAAGCACGGCATTTCCAGCATTTACTATGAGGTAAGAGTTAATTTTGTTATTACTTTCTTCATACGCACTATGTACATAGTGTATGGAGAAAGTATTGCACTCCACCAAAAAATTCGATACCGAGATTTCACCGGAAATATATGTTTTAGGGTCCCCAATATCCAAAAAAAGCATTTTCACAAAAAGGTTCCATGTGTGTGTGTGTGTGTGTGTGTGTGTGTGTGTGTGTCCGTGTGTCTGTGAACACGATAACTCAAAAACGAAAAGTCGGTAAAATACCAAACTTGGTATTTAAGTTTAGTATCTTCCAGGGATGCGACACGAAGATTTTGAGAAAAATACCCCCAACCCCAACTACCCTTTACATGGAACTTTTTTCGAAAATTTTGATTTTCTCAAAAATGGCTCTAACGATTTTGATTAAAATTTCGTATATTAAACATATTTACCTGACAAATAAAATGTTTATCTTGAATTTTCTGGGAATAGCCTCTGAAGAGTAGTTTATTCTGGATGGATTTTACTAAATTATGAATAACATTTATGTTGTATACATTTTTTCGTGGAGTTCGTCGTTTTTTAGACATTTCTTATTTTTGGTTTCTGCTATGAAAAACATACTTTTCTCATACAGGAACTTGTCAACTCATATCCATATAAACAAAGGAACTTCAGTGACATAGCAACCAGCTTTTGACTATCACTTTAACCTACCGTTGTCCTTTATTTCGCTTCTACTTACAAGGAAGCGAGTAGTTAGACTATTTCTGCTATTTTTTTCTGATTAGCATAAAGTAAATAGAAGTGTAAGCTTTTTAAGAATTATTTGTTGCAGGGATATGGAGAAAGTCATGTGAATGGTACACATCAGATTTTTTTTACATACAGGCTTATAGGAATACAGATATAAGGAGCGAAGGCAGACTGCTGATAAGGTCGGCTGTAGCATGTCGTACTACCCAGACGCAAAACCCTTGCGAACAGAAGATTCTATGTTTCAGAATTCTTTCCTGTGTTTTCGCTCACTGATTATTCTTGTAATTCATACGATCAAAGGACTTTTTGGCACTCAACATAAAGCAATTTTAGAACATATTACAAGATGGAAGAGATTAGAAGGGTGTAAATATAGATTGCCCTCTTGCAATACGGTAGCAGCTTTTCGTTTACTTCTGGGGAGAAAAAAAGTAGAGAGGAAAATTAAGGGGGGAAAGTTTATTTTCCATCTCTCCACGGAAGAAGCTCGGTTAAAAAGGAAGTTATTACATTTTCGCGCTTGTTCATTGATTCTTGTGGAAAGCGTGGAGGCAGGGCATGACGTGAAAACAAATGTTTTTTCTAGAGCGTCGAGAACACCAGGCCGTTACAATAACACTGGCAAACGCGACTGAAACCTATATAGGTGCGTACTTTCCATTCTGAACATTAATTTACCAACAGCGAGGCCGATTAAATCCGTCTAAAGCTGATCTGATCGTTACAGAAGCTAATTTTGATAAAATATGTAATCCACAACTGAACTATTAGTTTCTATTTACAGAAAGCATCTTCATCTACATGACTTTCTCTCTCCATTAAACGTTACATGAAGCCCATATTTAGGTATAGCAGTACATACAAGAATTGATTCTTTTATCCATGTGTGTTTACTAACAATAAATGTTTCCCTTAAAAAGTCTCTCTACTCATTCTTGAACTACTCTTAACCGAGCCAGGTGGCTCAGGCATTTTGTCTGGTTTTTTCCGTGGTTATCCTAGGGCCACTTAGGCGAATGCTGGGGGGCAGTATATCTACTACAGTCCCTTTCCCTTGCATTCTTTCATTTCATTTCCCTTCTTGATATTTCAGGTCGGCGCAGATGTGGCTTGAGGCTTTGCAGGCTGATGGCACGGTTGGTTGCTCTGAGTGAAACTCTCTTCCCACTGGTTGCGCTGCTTTAGGCTAATTGCCGTTGTTGAGACCTCCTTCCAGCCTCCTGGCGCCTGTATAGCCTCCGTGGCGGGACAGGGCTGCATTCTAGTGAACTGTTAGGGACTTCTGTGCCTCTCTGCGCTTAGTTCCGTCGTTTCCTGTGTGCTGGCCTGTGGTTTCCCCTCCTCTCATACCTTTCACTGGGGGTGGTAAGCCGCAACAGATCAGTACTTGGTCGCAGTTACCGAGATGTCCCCCGACATGTCCTAACCTCTATTCTTAAAATGCTTCTTCTTCTTCATGTTAATGGGGATAAATCTTTGAGGAAATACTTTTATTTCCTTTATACAAGAGTATGGGGAATATATTGGGCTTAAGTGACAGTCAAATATCACAAGAGCTGGTCGCTCTGTGATGGCTTTGAAATTTCTTTCTCTTTGCTTAACCAGGAAAAGACTAATATCGACTTCCCATTTGAGAAAAATATAAGTATTGCCACACAGTTACTCACAGATGTGACATTGTTTAACGCCCTGGAGGACCTCTTGGGACAGTGAATAAAAGCCGGTTGTAGAAAAAGCGAATTGAACTCCATGTTGCAAAAAATGCTCGACGCCAGGCTTAAGAACTTTAAAGTCGAGATGCAGAGCGCGAAATATCTGCACTCAACAAGTCACCCAAGTATGACGGGACGTCAACCTTTGAAGTCTTTTGCCGACAGTTCGCTGCCGTCGCCACCCACAGCCTACAGTCGGCGCAGAAAAAGCAGCACGCTGATAGCCAGACTCAGGGACGGAAGTACTGGATGTGATCCCAATGTCTGTGTTGTCCGCAGATATATGGGAGGCCTCTCGGGATCCATCGCTTGGCTGCAGCATACCGTGTCGCCCGCCGTAGTCTGGGGGTATGCTAGCCTCTAGTTCCCGAGATCGCGGGTTTAAACCCAGCGGAGGGCGATGGACTTTTTTTCGGGCGTAAAAATCCTTAGCATGGCTTCCTTCAGAAGGGAAGTAAAGCGTTGGCTCCGGGGCGTAAATTTACACACGTAAAAGAACCTCAAGCCTGATAAAAAGGCCTCTAAGTAAAATTAAGCTGTCTTTCACGCTATAGAATGGGACGCTGAGAACCGCAGCAATTAAAGAGCGTCCATAAATAAAACAAAATTTCAATTTGCAGCCTACCGCAGTCAGCTTAAGTCAAGCCAGGGAAAACGATGAAGGAGCTCACCCTGGCAACTGAAGCTGGTGAAGAAAGCCTTGATAAACCTCCCACCAGTTACGTGTTCAGGGAGTAGCCTACTTCGTCGATGTGTGCGTGTTATTAGATACGACAATGCCTGACACTCGGCGATATTAAGACAATCCTTGAGGCGTTAGCAGACGCATTGTGAGTGGAGTCGGCCAAGATCACAATGCGGTGAAGTTGAAGACCAGCAGTATTCATTACGAAAGGAAGAGAGAAACTACCCAGAGACGAGGAGCTTCAAATGGTATTAGCTGAGTGTGTGGCGAGCCAGGTTATCTAGTGAAGGATTATCAACACCAAACCAACAAGCAGCACGATTAAGGAATGGCGTGACAAGGCACACGTCGTGGGCGTTTTGCACCACATCCCGTTGGGCAGAAGATCGGACGACAAGCTCATCGTTGACGGCTGGAAACAAGGGAAGCTGAACCAGATATTAGTAGACACAGGTACAATCGTGGCTGTAAAGGCCTGGCGTGTGATGGGCTTACGAAAATTCAGTCGGTCCTACCAATTAGTGACGGCATAGGGCAACACATTGACTATGGAGGAGACCTTTCTTGTGACTCGGCCGAGAAGAGATGTTGCTTCGTAGTCCCCACAAACATCCAGGGATCAGCAGGGTAACCCTGACGGACGTAATAATTGTGTCCGCAAGAAGCGAGCTTTTGGCGAAGGCGCCTCTGGACGACAAACGGTTAAGGAACCTTGGAGTTAGAGAAGTGCGAGCCAGTAGCGAGGGTATCACCGTGCTCGTATCCGAAGAGCCAGCACCGTCGTAAGATCTAAGGCCCTGGATGAAAGACTTGCTGAAGAGGAAGGCCGGCCATCTGACTGCTCCACCACTGGAGATCATCCAGCTTCTCCTTAGTCGATACCAATCGGCATCAAGGGAACAACGATTATGATCGTACTGATCGAGTACTCATCGTAACGACACCGGAGACATCGGACTTATTCGACAACCATCAAGCCGTATTCTCTGACGAAGCAAGAAGTGGTACGGGGCACGCTAAAGAACATAAGATCCAGGAAACTCATTGCAGTGTCGACAGCCCTTGGTGCTCCGGTGTAGTTTTGGTGACGAAGAATGGCGAGTTATGATTCTGCACATATAGCTGAATACCGTCGCCAGAAGAGACTGTTTCCCCTTATCCAGGATTGACGACACTCTGGACACACATGCTGGAGTCTAGTGGTTCTCGACTTTGGGCTTGAAATCCGGACACTGGCATGTGACCCTAGATCCCAGAGACAAGGAGAAGACCGCATCTCGACTGGCAGTACTTTGGCAATTTATAGTTCGATTCCTGTAGCCCTACCTGACAACCATGTTTTTTTTTTTTTGTTTTTTTTCCAAGAGTTTCTCTGGGTCGCCAGGTGAATGCTTGTAAGGTTCATTGCATCCCTGAGTTTTGCTGTCTGTTTCAGAGTTGAGGAAGCAGACAACGGCATTCTGCGGTTTGCAGACCATGGATGTTTATTTAAGGCCGCTCCATTGGGACCAGTCTTCGAGTGCTATCGGGCGAGAGGCCCTTCGGGGCGTGGGTTGGGCCCAAGTGGTGCCGGAGGCGTTCAATCTGGAGCCGTTAGTGTTGTCTATGCTTGTGACCGTGGTCATCCGGATCTGGTTACTCTTCGAGTCTATCCCCTCAGTCCTTCCTTCCTGGGGTGACCTGAGTCATGAAAGGTATCAAGGACCTACGTGCGGCGCTCTGTCCCAGAGACTGGGAACCCGTCCGTGAGTTATCCTGACCCTATATGTCGCCTTTAACATCTGAGGTAATATCGGCTCTGTTTAACTTTGAAACAATTCCTCATCAGCAATCATGTTCACTTGCTTAGTGTGCCATAAAGTTTCTGTATGTCTGTTTACATAATAACTCAAAAAACGAAAAGTTGGTTAAAAATCAAACTTGATATTTAAGTTTAGCATCTTTCAAGGAAACGAAATGTACATTTTACAACAAAACCCCATATTGCATCGAAAAAAACTTAAAATTTTGATTTTTTCAAAATGCGCTAACGATTTTGATTAAAATGTCCCCCGTTAAAGATACTTTTAGAACAAATAAAATGTATGTGTTGGATTTTCTGGGAATAACCTCTAAATACCTATTTATTCTGAATGACTTTTGCATAACTGGTAAACCGTAATAGAGAGACAAACATTTACCACACAAAAAATGTAGGCCATTATACATTTTTGTCGAGTTAAACATCTCAGAGATATTCCTTGTTATTGGTTTCAATTTTAAAACAATTTTCTCAAACGGGAAGTCATCATCTGTTTCATATCTCTTTTGCTTCACTCCTGACCATGGAAGGAAACGAGTTTTAATGGCAATCGCACAGTGACAGCTTTTGGGAGTTTGGACTGTCGCTTTAGCCTAGTGTCTTCCCTTATTGCCCTTCTACTTATAAGGAATTAAGTAATAAGACCATTTTTTGTATTGTTTATCTTGATTAGCATGATGTATATATAAGAATATTTTGTTTGCTGAACACAGAGAAAGAGTCTTATGAATTGAACACATCAGATGTTGTTATTATATTAAATTCACTATTCATATATTTATGTTCCCATTCTTACTTGCAGACTCTAGGGAGGATGGGGAATAATTCCGTTTAAAAATGCTCATATTCCAACCGGGAATAAAACCAAGTTCCTTCAAATTTGGAGGCTAATTCATAGCTCTTCTGCCTGGCATGCAATCATGAACGTTTGAACCTATACATGAACCATCATTCGACACATCGGGCGCAATGGACAGCATCTGGTGGAAGTGTATCCAAGAAACCAAAATCCTTTTGTCTGCTGAAAATGCCGTGGGCGTTGCCTTTTTGGGATTCTCAAGGAATAGCAGCGGTAATCTTCCCAGGAAAACCAAAGCAATTACAAATGTTGTGGCTCCGCCTGTCCGTTTGAAACATGTTTTGAAGGAAATGAAGAAAAAGGAAAGAAAAAATAAATAGAAAGCCTTGGTGGGTTGAAAAAGAAAGGCGTGCTGCTTTATCATAGCGGTGGCAGAAGCGTACAAGTTTGGTTTTGTATTGATTCCACGTTTTAGGCCCTAATGATTTCTTCTTGTTTCCGTACTCAAAGAGACAGAAATTATAGGAATCATGAAATTGAAAAATCCGATGCGTTACACTCACATGCCTTTCTCCAGCTACTCTACAAATAAACTTTTAAACAAGTTTATTCTTGTTTCTACAACGTGCTAATCAAGATAAACATTAGCAGAATGTTTTCATTACTTAGTTCTTTATAAGTAGGAGGGAACTAAGGCTATGCGCTATGCTAAAGTGATAGTAAAATGTTTTAAAAGCTGTCGTTATGCGACTGTCATTGAAATTGGCTTCTTTGCTTGGCCAGGAATATAACAAAAGAAACGGGCACTCCTGTATAAGAAAAGTATAAGTACTTTACAGCTGAAACAAATAAAAACGAATATCTTGGAAACGGTTACTTCCTCAACAAAAACGTAACGTTTTTGTGTAGTAAGTTTTTTTCTATCTCTTACGGTTTAGCAGTTAAGCAAACTTCGGCAAAATTCATCCATAATAGTCTTCAGAGGCTATTCCCAGAAAATTCAAGATATACATTTTATTTGGGATGTAAATATCTTTCATATGCGCGATTTTAATCAAAATCGTTGGCCATTTTTGAGAAAATGAAACATTTCGAAATTTTTTCATGTAAAGGGTATTTGGGGGTGGGTTTTTTTTTTCTCGAAATCTTCGTTTTGCATCCCTGGAAGATACTAAACTTAAATACCAAGTTTGGTATTTTACCTACTTTTTGTTCTTGAGTTATGGTGCTCACAGACACATGTACACATGGACCTTTTGCTGAAAATGCATTTTCCGGTTTCTAGGGGTCATAAAACATATTTCCGGTGAAATCTCGACATTGAATTTTTGGATGGAATACAATACCTTCTCTATCCACTATATACATTCTACATGCGGGCTAGAGAAAGTAAAAAGTAATGCATGCGACGTGTTCATTAAATATCTAGATATATCAAGCGTAATTCTATGTACATTTTAGAACTGCCCAAACATATTATACTCCTATGCTAATTCTATGAATTCGATAATGATATCCAATTTGTTAATTTTTGGATGAAAGCATAGGAAATAAGCATTTTAATATTTTTTTCTCAAAATACTAAATCCATATTGCCTTGGTATCAAACTATGATATCGAGAAGTTGTTTCTGTTTATATTAGAGTATAGTGGATTGTTCTATAAGCACAGAAAATGGTGGGATCTGTTGTTTATTCTCATTGCAGTGATTAATATGAAGTATGATTTTTTTTTTTTTTTTTTTTTTTTTTTTAAATTTCGAGTGGAGGGGAAAAATCCACCTTATGGACTAACCCGGGCAAGCCCGGAGTGTCGGGGTCTCCCATGTGGGCATACCGACTAAAAAACCCCTCCACCGGTATTAGAAGGAAGAAAGGAGAGGCGGTACCGCATTATTGCACCCGCGGATTCAAGGCGATAATATAACTGACTGCAGGGTGCAGTCTGAGAGGTGAAATGAGGATCGGGAGACAGACTTGATCGAGGCCCAGACTGCCACCGCGGAGTATTCGGGGAGAGGAATGAAGGAATTCTAGGGTGAAGGATGGAGTTAGTGCTGGTTGACTCTGTTGAGCCAGTCGTCGTATCCTGGGACGTTTTCGAGCCTAAGCCCTTGGCGTCTACTTTAGATGATTGACCGCGAAGTTTGAGGTGCCGACTTCTCCAGTAGAGCTCTCACCTCCTCCCTGAAGATGAGTCGGATGTCGGTGACTGTTGTTGCTATTGCTTGATGAACTTCTGGATGTGAAGTGGTGCTGTCCTGCTCCTGAAGCCTATCCTCTAAGGCTGTCAGGTTAGCCGTAAGAATCAGGACCTCCGCGTGGCGGCGGCGGCGGCGGAGGTCGTGCCCAATGCACTCCGAAGTGAATGCATTGGTGCCACAGTAGTGGCACTTCGGCGGCGAAGAGCAGTCTTCTTGGCTGTGCCCGTAGGCGCAGCAGCGACGGCAGGGCCGGTGTCTTTCCTGTTTGCTTGCCTCAACGTGCAGAAGTCGCCCTAATAAGGGCAACCCTGACACCAAGGCAGCCTCCAGGTCTGATCGGTCCTGTAGCTCCACCCTAACTAGTGATGTCGGGCCCCGGTCACAGATTATTCTAGTGGCCCTCGAACATGAAGGCCATCTAGATTGTGCAGCGGCGAGGAGGTGCCGGGTGGAGAGATCCCGAGGGACCCCCCTAACCACGGCACTGTACCGGGGCGGCGTCGGCGTGGAGCTCAGCGGTGGTGGTGATGAAGAGTTGTTGGCTACCGGTGAAGCAGCGGCGGTGATGGTGAACGCTGCAAAGGTGCAGCGCTCACTGCCGGTGTAACGGCAGGTGGCGGAGATGCCGGCGAGTACTTCCTACCGGCGGATGCCGGAGAAGCGGTGGCTGCTGTAGGAGCTGCTGGTCTGCGTTGGTGCTTCCTCTTCGGCATCTCGAAGCAAAGTCGCCGAGCCATAAGTATGCAGTTCTCCAAGCCTGTTTTAGCTCTGCAAATAAGCAAGCCATGACTACCTATAATTCCTAACAGCCCCATCCTTCTCAGTGCCGACCAATGACAGCACGTGAGGCGGTCCTTCAGCCTTCCCCTTCAGGTATGATTACCACTGCCAGAGCAACTTTTCTCCAGTTCCCTGATGATGGCGATAGAGTACGTCGTTGAAAGCTTGGAAATTAATCCAACATTTATCTGGCTGACGTCCCGAGAACAAATCATTAATAACAGCGCCGGGAAAGCTTCAAGTCCTGTTTTAACTCGTTTTGGAACATAAATAACATCTGAGGTCTGCCAATTACATTGTATAGGTATAGTTTTCTCCAAAACATGATGGCCTTCAAACGGGACCGCTCCCCGTGGCCCTGGGCAATAACCATTAGCAAACAATAGACGACTCTGCACTATGGGTGAGAGGCAACGTAGTAAAATCTCTTGTTTCCTTTAGACTCTGAAGACTCTGCTTGCAGGTCGAGAGTGGACGTAAGTGGAAGAACTGCGAGGGTTGCTTTCTGACCGCAAAACTCCTAATCCCAAACTTTAGCAGAGGGTTACCATGTTTGAAAAATACTTGTATATAACATTTCTTATTTCAAGGAATGTGCATAGTTGAAATATTACCAGAACATGTATATTATATCAGTTTATGTAGGCATCCCTTTTAGGAGTTTCTATGTATTGACCTGAAGAAATCTGGGGGACATGGTCATAACTTTCAAGGTTAGACTTTGTTCAAGATTCATCCCGTTCCAATTAATCAAATTTGTATCTCTGTCTACTCCTTGTTCTCCCCATATTCTGCTTCTCTCATAATTTGCATTGTATTAATATTTTTGTTAATGTTCCTTCATTCTTTGATCAAGATATTTTCCTTATTTTGGTTGGTTTTTGTGTTAAAATATTTTCAATGTGCCTCTTATTTCCAGGCTGTATTTACAATCAACAAAAAGCATCCAACAAAAACAAAATTTATATAGTGTGATGTACAGGATAATAAAATCTAGTAGATTTAGATTACTGTCATGTGCCATTTTGTGCAACATAGGAAAACATTTCATTTTTAAAAAATCGGATGTGTTCCTTTCACGAGACTCTCTACATCTCGGCAACACTTCATTGTTGAAAAGCTTATTATTCTACCTCATGGAATTCAGATGCACATTAGCAGAAATAACTTATTACTTGCTTCCTTGTAAGTAGAACAGAAATAAGGGAATACGCAAGACTAAAGCTATCATCAATAGTAAAATCTTTTAAACGCTAAAATTCGCTGGTTAAAATTCGTTTCTTTGCATTGCCAGGAGTTGACAAATTCTCGTATGTGAAAAGTTTAGTATTTTAGTATTTTAAAGCGGAAACCAATAGTAATGAATAACTCAAAAATAGTCAACTTAATGTATATGACATAAATTGTGTGTTTTAACGAGATCTACATTTTTTTATGTAGTACCTTTTTGTTTATCTCTTACCGCTTATGGTTTATCAGTTATGCAAAATTCATTCAGAATAAAGAGGTCTTCAGAGATTATTCCCAAAAAACTCAAGATATATCTTATATTTGTCGCATAAATATCTTTAACATATGACATTTTAATCAAAATCGTTAGAGCCAATTCTGAGAAAATAAAAATTTCGAATTTTTTATCCATGTAAAGGGTAATTTCGGTTGTGGTGATTTTGCTCAAAATCTTCGTGCCGTAAGCATGGCAGATGCTAAACTTAAATACCAAGTTTGGTATTTTACGTTTTTCGTATTTGAATTATCGTGTTCACACATACGGACCTTTTTCTAAAATTGCTTTATTCAATACAGGGGACTCTATGAGGTGTAGTTCCGGTAAAATCTCGGCATCCACTTTTTGGGTGGAATGCAATACCTTCTCTATACATTAAAACATAGTACATGTAGAGAAAGAGAAAATTGTACTGCAAATAACCTCCAACAATACGAAACCCAAGGTAAGGAAGTCGACGTTTTTTTTAGTTTAACGTCCTTTCCTGGCTAGTCATATCGGACGATGAATGAAATAGGTGAAATGATGCTCAAATGATCTCGGGGTCTATGGAGGTTAAAGGTACTCGACGTTCGTCTTTACATGGTAAGGGAAACCCCGAAAAAAACCTATCGGTGTAACTCACCCTATGCAAGATACGAACTCGCGACCTTTAGAATGTGAGGCAGACACGCTACCACCATATTAACCAGGCGGCCTCATCTCTCTTTTGTTTTTCGGAAATGCAAAGCGAAACGAACTTCAGTTATTCACATATCGATCGACTTTTAAAAGATTTGACTATCGCTTTAGCCTAGTGTATTCCATTTCCTTTCTGCTTACAAGAAAGCAATTAATATGCAAGCAATAATTTAGCAGGAATTAGTATAATGTAGATAGAAGAATAAGCTTTCTAACGATAATTTGTTACAGAGATGTAGAGAAAGTCATGTGAATGGAACACATCAAATTTTTAATATAATATACTCTTAAAGTTGGAATGTTTGTGCGGCAAGGTAGGGCTCTTCACCTTTAAAGATCCACTAAGATCCTCCTATAGGCCTTCTACAGTTACGTTTCCTGATGAAGTACCCCGCCCATCCGCTTAATTCCTCCCCAGTGGAATTATTAGGGGAGGAACGGCGCAGAGCATCAGGTTACACGGTTAGGACTTTCCGTCCTCCATCCTCAACAACAGAATTTAACAAGCGTTTTTGCACTTTTAGAGTACAATTTGCAAATTAAAAAACAGCACATGTGATATGAAACATCCACATGAGTCTCCATCCAATCGCTTATTACTCTCTCTGCTTCGTAAAGTAAGTGGCGGTATTGTATTCCACCCAAAAATTCGATACTGGAATTACACAGAAACACACTCTTTGAATTCATAAAAAACAGTTTTAGAAAAACGTAGATGTGTATGTTTTAGAAACTATTTTAATGACGCTGTCAGCTGCCAGGTCATAACAGCGCCGCCAGTGTGTTAAATTTCGCCTCGCAGTTCTTTTATGTCAGTAAGTCTACTGATATGGGGCTGTCGCTTTTAAACACACTTAAAATCCTTCAGACTTGGCCGGGTTTGAATCCGTCCTAGGATTAAAATGCTAGCACCTATTCCGCTGAGTCACGCAGCATGGTTTAATGGTTACCATTGCTAACTTAATTTACCCAAGGATGCCGGTCCCCATGGCCACGTTCGCTAAGGCGTTCGCTTTAGTGCTTCGTGGGTTCGAGTCCCGCCTTGGGCATGGGTGTTATATGTTTGTGTAAAACCAGTAATCATACAACAAAATTTAGGGGGGAAATGTAAACAGGGGATTAAAAAAAAGGCGCGGTTTCAAACCTGGCGGAGGACGATGGATATTTTTGGGCGTAAAAATCCTTAGCATGGCTTCCTTCGGAAGGTAAGTTAAGCAGTTGGTCGCGTGTCGTAGATTTACGGCACGTAAAAGAACCTCAAGCCTGATAGAGGTCTGTGAATAAAATTAAGCGATCCTTCACGCCCAGTATAGAATGGGACGGTGAGAACCACAGCAGTTAAAGAGCGCCCATAAATAAAACGCCATTTCCATTTTTTCAAAAACAAATTAAACTTAGCATTTTTCAAAGTGGCACAAGATCTTCAGAAATTCCAAAGCACCCTTTGCTTGGAACATTTTTCGGAATTTTCAATTTTCTAACGAATTGGATTAAAATGTCATATATAAGAGGTATTTTCAAAATAAATTAAATGTGTATATCGTTTCGAAATTCATCGATTGCATTTTGTCGGCATATAGCTTCTAGATTTTAAAAATTTCCTCCCTATTTCCTTTGAGTCTTTAACGAACTTTTTTTTTTTTTTTTTTCTGGGTTGCTTAACGACCTTCAACCTAGTTTTTCTCGTCGGACGATGAATGAAATTGATGAAATGATGCTCAAATGATTTTGGTGTCCATGGAACTTAACATTACTCGACATTCGACTTCTCAGGATGAGAGAAAACCCCCCAAAAAAGCTCTTCTCCGGGTTACTCACCCTAAGCAGATTCGAACACGCGACCTCTTGAATGTGATGCAGGCTGTCTACGCCCAAATTATCGAGGCTGTCATTAACGGAATTATAAAACACTTATGTTTGCAAAGCTTTATCTCAATTTAAATAACTACGTTTAAAAATAGACTTTCTGAAAAGTGAAGTGAAGGGAAGAGAAAGTGATGTGAATGTAACACATTATATTTGACATATAACTTCTATAACTTCTATAACTTCTACGTAACATTCTTACGAAAAATTATGTTTCTGTCTGTACAGGGTAAAAGATGTCCTTGAATAGGACAACTCTTTGTACCGGATAGAACAAAAGATCTTAGTGCCGTTTTGTAGTTTTAAATTAGTTTTTGAGAAAAAAGTGAAAATTGCTTAATATTAATTTTATTTTAAATAAATATTTTATCAAATATTTCTCAGAGGAGATTAAAAGATAAATATTTTCTGCATTATAAATATAGTTTGCATTAAAACATGTCGTAGCTTTACTATTTTTTAAGACCTTGAAATTTGTCTCAGTTGATTCTACATCGTTAATCCGGAAGATTACACAATATGGCAACGCTGTAAGTTAGAAAGAAATATATTTCAGTTGTTTGTTTATTGCGCTTGTGGCTTGTTTTCGAAACAGCGGTATGAGTTAAAAAATCTGATGTGTACCATTCACATGACTTTCTCCATATCCCTGCAACAAATAATTCTTAAAAAGCATATACTTCTATTTACTTTATGCTAATCAGAAAAAAATAGCAAAAATAGTCTAATTACTCACTTCCTTGTCAGTAGAAGCGAAATAAGGGACAACTGTAGGTTAAACTGATAGTCAAAAGCTGGTTGCTATGTCAATGAAGTTCCTTTGTCTATATGGATAGGAGTTGACAAGTTCCTGTATGAGAAAAGTATACGTTTTTCATAGCAGAAACCAAAAATAAGGAATGTCACAAAAACGACGAACTCCACGAAAAAATGTATATAACATAAATTGTCTGTTTTAATGTGCTCTACGTTTTTTGTGCAGTAAGTTTTTGTCCATCTCTTACGGTTTAGCAGTTATTCAAACTTTAGTAAAATTCATCCAGAATAAACTACTCTTCAGAGGCTATTCCCAGAAAATTGAAGATATATATTTAATTTGTCAGGTAAATATGTGTAATATCCGAAATTTTAATCAAAATCGTTAGAGCCATTTTTGAGAAAATCAACATTTTCGAAAAAAGTTCCATGTAAAGGGTAGTTGGGGGTGGGGGTATTTTTCTCAAAATCTTCGTGTCGCATCCCTGGATACTAAACTTATATACCAAGTTTGGTATTTTACCGACTTTTCGTTTTTGAGTTATCGCGTTCACAGACACACGGACACACGGACACGGACACACACACACACACACACACACACACACACACACACACACACGGACCTTTTTGTGAAAATGCTTTTTTTGGATATTGGGGACCCTAAAACATATATTTCCGGTGAAATCTCGGTATCGAATTTTTTGGTGGAGTGCAATACTTTCTCTATACACTATGTACATAGTGCGTATGGAGAAAATAAAAATGGCTCACTTTACTGATGCCGATTATTTTGAAGTGCCTTTCATTTAAGAACACATCGTAATGCGGCAGTTCTGTCAAGAATTTTTCGAAAAATCTGATATGATCCATTCACATGACTTTCTCTACATCGCTGTAACAACTTATTGTTAAAACAATTATTCCTCTATTTACCTCATGATAATCGAGATATACATTAGCAGAAATTGTCCTTATTACTTGGTTCCTTGTAAGTAGATGCGAAAAATTCTAATGTGTTCGATTCACATAATGTTCTGTGCCTGGTCAGTAAACAAACCTTTTATTCAAAACATTAATCTGTTATCTACATCATGCTAATCAAGATAAACATAAGCAGAATTAGTTTTATTACTAGCCTCCTTGTAAGTAGAAGGAAAATAAGAAAACAAGCACTGGCTAAAGCGATAGTCTCGTCCTTTAAAAGCCAGTTGCTTCGTGAAACAATTGAAATTCCATTATCTTTGCTTGCCAGGAATAAACAAACGAAAAACGAGAAAACCGATGTCTTCCCGTTTGAGAAAAATTCAAGTGGCTAAAATTGAAACCAATAATCCGAAATGTCTCAAAAACGTAAACTCTACAAAAAATGTAAATTACATAAATTGTGTGTTTTAATGAGATCTACATATTTTTGGGTAGTAAGTTTTTCTATGTTTGCTAGTCATACAAAAGTCATCTAGAATGAAGAGGTCTTCAGAGGCTATTCCCAGAAAATTCAAGCTATACATTTCGTTTGTCATAAACATATTTTAAACATAGAGCCTTTTTGAGAAAATCAAAATTCTCAAAAAATGTTCCCTGTAAAGGGTATTTTAGGGGTGAGGAGACTTTCTTGAAAATCTTTGAGTCGCATCCGTAGAAGATACCAAACTTAACTACCAAGTTTGGTATTTAACGGTCTTTTTATTTTTGAGCTATGCTGCCCACAGACACACACGGACATTTTTCCAAAAATGCTTTTTTTAGATTCAGGAGTCTCAAAACATGTGTTTCCGGTGAAATATTGTTATCGAAGTTTTAGGTGCAACACAATATTTCTCAATACACTATGTACATAATACGTATAGAGAAAGTAAACCTATTTCCAAATAGACGAGCAGCATATCATAGGACATTTGTTTTCTTGTGTAGTGTTCTTCTAGCTACAAGAAGCATATCTCATCATGTTGAAGGACTTGGCCAAAGAAGTATTGCACAAGAAGAAGAAGACTGAAGAAGAAATCCTTAACCCTGAATCAGCAACTGTGGTTTATCTCGCAGTGAGGCGTATCTGTTTTGAGATCATTAAAGGTAGTTCATGTTGATTTTCTGTTATTTATTTTTTTTTTCTTCATTTCTATAGCCCCTTTTAACTACCATGCCCATATTGGAAGCTTTTCTATGAAACATTGGCGATTTACTCTTTGAACTCTTTAGGTTTTTCACACGCGCATTCACTCTCATATGCATGCCACCAGTTTCTATGGAGGGTAGAGGATCATTTCCATTCTCTGGCCGGAATCGAACCCGGGACCCCCGGGTAAGAAGATGTTCTGTTCTTGTATTGCATTAATCAGATATTTAGAGTTTTAAAATTCACAAAGAAAGAAAACATAATCGTGTAACTTAGGTTTCTCAAGCTTTTGTTTATATTTATAAATAACTGCTCCTATAAATAATTTCCATAATATTGTAAACGCTTCTTCAGTTCTACTTCCGTATGATATTTAGGTTAGGTTAAAATCATCTGTTTATTTCATGAAGTGCTTGTTTCTTGTTGCCGCGGCAGCAGAACCTGGAGAATTAAAAGTTAACCTGTTGAATCTAAAATGACCTGTTGAATTTGTTGTGCTGTAATACTGTGCAAATTAAAATAGTAATTATCTTAAGTACGGAAATCTTTATGGAACAAGTTCATTAAGGAAAAATACCAAAGATAATTTGTTCTTTCATAGTTTAAAAGGGTGATCATAGGTCAGGTACATATTAATTGAGATAAACCTACGCAGAAATAGATTCATTGCTCATTTCGTTATAGGTACAAGTGGGATTGAGGAAACCGAATCGACAGTCAGATCTTTTAAAGCAAGTGGCGTTTTTATTTATGGACGCTCTTTAACTACTGAGGTTCTCAGCGTTCCATTCTATACTGGGCGTGAAAGACCGCTTAATTTTGCTCTTTTGTTCTTTTATGTGCCGTAAATCTACGACACGGGACCCACGGTTTTACTTCCCTTCCGAAGGAAGCCATGCTAAGGATTTTTACGCCTTTAAAAATCCATCGTCCTCCGCCGGGTTTGAACCCACGACCTTGGGTATAGGAAGTCAGCATGGTAACCACTACACCAAAAAGCAAGTGGCGCTAGGTCGCCTTCAAATTCCATACTCTAACCATGACATTGCGACAAACAACTGTATAACGACAGCACTTAACATCTGTTTTTGTTGTTGTTCCATTTATATCCCACATTTAACTTCATGGTCCTAAAGGTGGTATTTTCCTTTAGGTGATGTTAACTGTTCTGATGCCTTTGGGTTTCTATTTTTTATTTTCTCTATACGTACTGTGTACATGGCATATAGAGAAGGTATTGTATTGCACCCAAAAAATTCCATATCGAGATTTCACATGTTTTGAAACCTCCTGAATTAAAAAAAATTTTTTTTAGAAAAATGTCCAAGTGTGTGTGTGTGAGCAGCATAGTTTGAAAATGAAAATACCGTTAAATACCAAACTTGGTATTTAAGTTCGGTATCTTCCAGGGATGCGACACCAAGATTTTAATAAAAAATACCCCCAACCCAACTACCCTTTACATGGAAAAAATTTCGAAAATTTTGATTTTCTCAAAAATGGATCTAACGATTTTGATTAAAACCTCTTATGTCAGAAATATTTACATGACAAATAAATGTTTATCTTCAATTTCCTGGGATTAGACTCTGAAGACATGTTTAATCTGGATGAATTTTTCAGAATTTTGCATAATTGATAAAACGTAAGAGATAGACAAAAACTTACATAACAAAAAATGTAAGTCTCCTTAAAACTCACAATTTATGTTATATACCATTTCTTCGTTCAGTTGACCGTTTTTTAGATATTGTTTGTTATTAGTTTCAGCTTTAAAATAGTTATACTTTTCTCATTCGGGACTTTGTCAACTCCTGTCCATACAAACAAAGATACTTCAATTACATGGCAGCCAGCTTTTAAAAGATTTGACTATCACTTTAGCCTATAGTACTCCCTTATTTCCTTTCTAGTTACAAGCAAGCAAGTAATAAGACCTTTTCTGCTAATTTTTTCTCGATTACCATTAAGTAAATAGAGGAATAAACTTTTTAACAATTTATTGTAGAGATATAGAGAAAGTCATGAGAATATAATACATCAGATTTTTACTTTCTCTACACGTACTGTGTACATAATGTATAGAGAAGATATTATATTGCACACAAAATTCGATATTAGATTTCACCGAAAATATATGTTTTGAGACCCCCTGAATCCAAAAAGCCATTTTTACAAAAATGTCCGTGTGTGTGTGTGTGTCTGTCTGTGAGTGAGGTGACTGCGTGCATGTGTATATGTGTGTGTGTCTGTGGAGAGCATAGCTCAAAAACGAAAAGATACCAAACTTTGTATTTAAGTTGTGTATCTCCCAAAGATGGGACCCGAAGATTTTCAAGAAAGTTCCCCCACCCCAAACTTCTTTTTACGTGAAAAAAATTGCAAAATTTTTGTTTTTCTCAGAAATTACAAAAATGTTGACTAAAATCATTATATTTAAGATATTTACATGCCAAATAAAATGTAGATCTTGAATTTTCTGGGAATAGCCTCTAAAGAACTTTATTCTGGACGATTTTATTGAATCTTGTATAACACACAATTATATACATTTTTTTCGTGAAGTTCGTCGTTTTTGTGACATTTCTTATTTTTGGTTTCTGCTATGAAAAACGTATATTTTTCTCATACTGGAACTTGTCAACTCCTATCCATATAAACAAAGGAGCTTCATTGACATAGCAACCAGCTTTTGACTATCACTTTAACCTACGGTTGTCCCTAATTTCGCTTCTATCGTACTTACAAGGATGCAAGAAATAAGACTTTTTCTGCTAATTTTTTTATCTGATTAGCATAAAGTAAATAGAATTATAAGCTTTTTAAGAATTATTTGTTGCAGGGATATGGAGAAAGTCATGTGAATGGTACACATCAGATTTTTTTATCTCTACTCATTCTCCTACAAACTGTTATCTCATATTCTTGTTCTTGTATCTACTTCTTATTAATCCAAATATACTTTCATTAGGATTTTATAATGTAGAATACAGTAGTTAGAGAAAATACCAAATTTGGTATTTTAAATTCAGTATCTTCCAAGGATGCGATTTGAAGACTTTTGGGAAAGTTTCTCCACCCCAAACTACCGTTTTAAATGGAAGACTTTTCAAATTGTTCTATGTTCTAAAAATGACAATTGATTTTGATTAAAGATAATACATAACCATAAAACGTATATTTTGAATTTTCTGAAGCCCTCTTCATTCTGGATGACTTTTGCATAACTGGTAACCGTAAAAGGTAGACAAAAATTAGTATCCAAAATTACTTTAGAATTTTTCTAAAACGAGAACATTTTATAAGTTTTTCTTTTTTTTCATTGTGGTCATGAAAATAGACTGAAATTTCAAAGTATTCACATAGCGACCAACTCTTAAAAGATTTGCATGTGTATTTTCTTATTCCCCTTTTACCTATAAGAAAATATTTGTAATAAAACCATTTCTGCTAATGCTTATCTTGATTAACTTGAAGTTAATGGAAGAATAAGCTTTTGTTAGAATAATTTGTTGCAGAATAGGTACAGAAAGTCGTGTTAATGTTACTTACAATTTTTAAAGAGTATTTCGTTTTGCGATGGCTTTAAATTCCGCTGTTTGCATGGCCATAAGAAGAAAGAATAAAAAGTGAAAACAGACTTACCACTTGAAAAGTGTATGAATATTTGATATTTCAAAGCAACAACAAGAGATATTTCGGAAATGACTAATTCTACAAAAACTGTATTTGATATAAGTTGTGTTTCTTAATAAGGGCTGCATATTTTGTGTGTACAAGTTATAATAAAATGAATTCAGAATTAAGATGGCTTCTCAGTCTATACCCAGAAAATGAAAATAATTTTGTTTACCATGAAAATATCTTCAGCATATGATATTTTAATCAACACGGTTAACATGTTTTAGCAATAGGCAAAAAAAAAAAAAAAAAAAAAAAAAAAAAAATGAAGGTAAAGTAGTGTGGGTTAGAGGGATTTTCCTGAAACACTCGCATATTTGAAGAATGCTGAACTGAAATATTATGTTTGGTTTTAAACAAGCCATTATTTTGATCTCTATTCTTTTTTAATTCAAAAGAACTCAAAGGTGTATTTACACTGAAGTTTTGTATCGAAATTTTGGATAGAATACAATACTTCCTCTGCTTACTATATGTAAGCATTTAAGAAAGTAATAAATCCTGATAGCTACATATACATGACTTTCTCTACGCATTCTTCAATAAATCATTCTACTATCTACTTCTGTTAATTTAGATAAACACTTCTAGAAATGTTTTATTGATCGGGAATACAGTAGGCTTAAGCCATAAGCATAGCTATTAAAACTCTGTTTCTATATAATAGCTTTAAAATTTAAGTCTCTTTGCATGAGCACGTGGGAGCAGGTGGGGGAGGGGGAGAAAAGAAAAAAGAATAAGTACTTCCCAATTGTGAAAGCATATTTTAAAAATTCAAACAAATGTCAAGGAATATCTCGGAAATGAGATAGAAATTACAGGACAAAAATAAAGAACTCGTTAAAACACAATTTATTTCATATAGTGTTTTTGTACTCCCTGTTAGTGATTTGAATTTTAAAAACCTTAATATACTTCTCAGACAGAAGTCCTGATCCGTTTCATATCTCATTTTTTGTGCTCCTGGTCACAAAACAGAGAAAGCCGTGAGAGTGGTAGATATCAGAATTTTGCTAAGGATAGTTTGTTTCGAGAACAGATAGAGAAAATAATGTGAACGGAACACATAAGACTTTTATATCTCCGCAACAATGAGGTATTACTGTCATGCTTCCATGATATCTTGGAAGCGCGGACCAAGTTGACGTGACATCTCACGAGCACGCCTTTATCCAGCTGCGTTTGCTCCCCGAATCAAAAGGAAAGGAAGGGTATAAATAAAACGGGTGGGAAGTTTTGCAGCATCCGTTCCGAATAGAGTAGGTCATTAAGCCCTCATCTTCCGTACGGGAAATTGATTTTTCATCTGTCGTTGTGACCCTCTTTAGAAAACTGCGCCAGATAAGCAAATCTCTAGAGAGGTAAAATGCAATTAAAGCTCAGTTCTATAGCACTTTGATATTTATATAAAAACCTGTCCATCAAACCTTGTGATGTAAGGTAGAGCTTTAGAGCTCTACAAAGTGATTTTAATTAACTTTTCATCCGCCAAAGTAGTTGAAGTGTATACAGGCACACATAACTGTCATTTCACTAATATTTAGACATGCTACGCATACCTACAAGGAAATCTATATTAACAGTATAACGAGAGAACATTTGTGTGGGTATTAATGGGGAACGGGGGGAGGGAGGCGAGAGGCAATTTCAAAAACCGCCAACTGATTTGGATAATAATTTTTCACTATTGAAAACCCAAATTCATATAGATAAAACACCCAATTTAATTTCTTAAATTACTAAAAGATTAAAAAGGACTTGCGAAGTTCTTGTGCTTGAATACGAACGCTTTGGAATTGTAAAACAACATGATTACAAAGAGGGTTTTGATTTTTAGTTCAGAAATTCCATAGAATATAAAATAGTTGTTGTTGAATTGAATTTAAATTTATTTTCACTTAATACAATTAGGTCAAACATTTAAAAGGCAATAGCATTTTGAATCATTGTCTAGTGGCTCAAAATAAAAGTGAGGGGAAGAGATACCTGGGTTAACAGAATTAACGAGATCATGGAAAACTTTGGCCTGGGCATGGTGCGGCGGAAGATAGCAAGGAAATTGGATTTTGGAAAGAAGTTAAACAAAGAGTTGATGATATGGAAATTCAGGAGATATTAGGTGGTTTCAGCAACAAAAAGTCCCTGAGGGATACACGGAGTTAAAAAAAGAGTATGGGGTAGACAGAATTATGTAAATAAAGATGATAAATGGACGAGAGAAGGATCTGCATGCGGCCAAACAGGAGTAATGGAGTTGAACGTTTCAAGTAGTGGAGGTTCAAATATAAAGGAATGCCCGATGTGTGGAATGCAAGACAATTAGGATGTGATGAAACTAAAGAAATGAGGGCATAACTTCAGATTGGGAAGTGGGCTAATTTACCAATAGAAATAAGTTGATAAATATGAAAGCTAGGCACGAAATCTTAGAGTTTGGGATTATCTGGGCAAGGTTAAAAAAAAGTTTGTATAAAATGAATTAAAATGAGGATATTGATCGGCCAGAAACATAATATTATTTAGAGATGGGCGTCATCTCTAGATGTAAGTTCGTCTGATTGTTAAATAACCTCAAGGTTGACATTACTCGGGCCACTTGCCAGCAGTAACTGTCACTAGTATTTATCTTTTCTTTGTATGGTCAAGCGATTGTAAAAATAATTATTGTTTCTCCAGAGAATATGCTTAAAATATATGACCCAGTAATTCATTCCAAGCAATAACGAAATTAGATTTGGGTAAGCGCCAGAAGAATAATGTTATGATTCACAGGGGTTTACCTGCAACATGCAATACACTTAAACAGTCAGGGCAACCTGTCGTCACGCCTAAATCAAGTGTAGAATGCAAGCGTAAGCATTGTGAATTGACTTTCGCCCAGAGATGTGCATCACCTTCCCCTCTAGCCGGGCTCCGAAGTCTATGGTTGAGTGGTGAGTTCTGTTATTCAGCCGTGTCGAGTTAGAACAGCCTGATGTAGATGACCACGATTTAGAAGTTAAAAACAGAATCATCTGTGCGATTCCAATGCCAACATATTTTAATAACTCTCATGTAAGAAAGTGTTGCTTTATTTGTACTTGTGGTGTGATCAAATTCGTTAGCAGTGCTAATTAATTGTATAGAACAGAACATTTCTGACATTAAAAATCACTGAACCGATATCTTTAATTAACAACTGAGAATATGGTATTTCTTAATGGTCACAGAGCTCGCGTGGTGGCACTGGAATGCGGAATGTTCATATTCACCAGCTTAATCTCTATTTCGTCGCGTGTATTAATGGTTTTTGTGTTATTTGAAAACGGTGTACTCTTTATATTATTAAATAACCAAAGAGAGGTTTTAAAATTTCATATCTGTAATTATTTAACAAGTTACTCAACCTTTCAGGTAATTGATTTTTCCACGTCCATAGTGTGTGTAAAACACGCTCTGTGTTCGGTTCATGTTTGTCGAGTGGCCACTATCGCCATTTTCTTCTTAGAAAGGATGGAATCGGTTGTTCCCCCTATTTACTGAATGGACTCTCTCCTTTAAGCGGTAACTCAGTCATAGATGGAAGTTCTGTACGGCTTTCGTAGAAATGGGTAATCAAGCTCACGGCCAGCCTCGCATATTTTTCTTCCTTAACGCACTTTGTTGATCCTAAGCACGGAAAATAAATACAAATTATTAGGTGTCGTCATGTACATTTCACTAATAGCCTTACAAAAAAAGTGTTTTAGATAAACACACGCATAAATTAATAAAACTAAAGTCCTCTTTGCTCAGTGTCATATTCAAAGGAAAATTGCTAGAAAAAAGACGCTACCTCCAAAATGGGAACACATTGCTTATTAATTCCTGATTATTATAATATGCATTAGTAAAAAATCTAAGTGTACCATTCACATGACTTTCTCTACATCTCTGCAACAAATTATTCTTAAAAGCTTACATTTCTATTTACTTCATGCTAATCATAAACAAATATCAGAAATAGCCATATTACTTGCTTCCTTGTAAGTAGAAGCGAAATAAGGGAGTAACATAGGTTAAAGTGATAATCAAAAGCTGGTTGCTATGTCACTGAAGCTCCTTTGTTTGTATGGACTGGAGTTGACTAATCCCCGTATGAGAAAAGTACAAGTTTTTAAAACTGAAATCAATAGCAAGGAATTACTCAAAATACGATCAACTCCATGAAAAAAATGTATATAACATAAATTGTGTGTTTTATCGTGATGTGCATTTTTTGCGTAGTAAGTTTTGTCTATCTCTTACGGTTTACCAGTTATGCAAAATTCAATAAAAATCATCCAGAATAAAGCGATCTTTAGAGGCTATTCCCAGAAAATTCAAAATATACATTTTATTTGAAATGTAAATATGTTAAATATCTTAAGAAAAATCGTTAGAGCCATTTTTTAGAAAATCAAAATTTTCGAAATTTTTTCCTTGTAAAGGGTAGTTTGGTGTGGGGGGGATTTTCTCGAAAATCTTCGTGTCGCATCCTTGGAAGATACTAAGCTTAAAACCAGGTTTGGTATTTAATGGTCTTTTCGTTTCTGAGCTATGCTGCCCACAGACATACAGACACCCACAGACAGACGCACACACGAGCATTTTTCTAAAAATGTTTCTTTTGAATTCAGGGGGTCTCAAAACATATATTTCCGGTGAAATCTCGGTATCGAATTTTTAGGTGCATTACAATACCTTCTCTATACACTATTTACATAGTACGTGCAGAGAAAGTAAAAACTCTGATGCGTTCCATTTTCTCTACATCCCTGCAACAAATTATTGTTAAAATGCTCATGCTTCTATTTACTTCATGCTAACCAAGAAAATTAGCAGAAATAGACTTATTACTTGCCTCCAGCAAGTAGAAGGGAGTACCTTAGGTTAAAGTGATAGTCAAAAGCTGGTTGCTATGTCACTGAAGTTCCTTTGTATGAACAGGAGTTGACAAATTCCTGTATGAGAAGAGTATACACTTTTTACAGCTGAAACCAATAGCAATGAATATCTCAAAAACGACCAACTCTATGAAAAAAAAAAAAGTATATTCCGTAAATTATATGTGTTATTGTGATCTATTGTAAGTTTTAGTCTATCTCTTACAGTTTACAGCTATGCAAAATTCAATAAAAATCATCCAGAATAAAGAGGTTTTTAGAGGCTATTCCCAGAAAATTATAAAGATACACATATTATTTGGTATGCAAATATCTTAAATATAAGAGATTTTAATCAAAACCGTTAGAGCCATTCTTGAAAAAATCAAAATTTTCGAATTTTTTTCCATGTAAAGGATAGTTCGGAGTGGGAGAATTTTCTTAAAAATCTTTGTGTCACATCCTTGTAAGGTACCAAACTTAAATACCTTTTTAATATTTTTTAGCTATGCTGTCCACAGACACACGTACACACGGACCTTTTTCCAAAAATGTTTTTTATTCAGGGGGTCTCAAAACTGTATTTCCGGTGAAATCTCGATATCGAATGTTTGGGTGTAATACAATACCTTCTCTATACACTATGTACATAGTACGAATAGAGAAAGTAAAATTGCCCCTTTGAACGAATTTGACTCTGATTAATACAGTAGTATTAAGTAAGGGAACCTGTAAGGCATTAAAAGGAATAATTCTTAAAGGAGGTCATAGTGATCCAATATCAATAGCAGGGGCAAGTCTTCTGTGATAGAATGTTCAAAAAAATGAAACGAAGAAAAATACTTCTGAGATAATAAAAAGGATTGGGTATTTTAGATTACACGCTCCATTCATAAGTTTTGATGGCTGCAAACTTAAGTTGCCCCGTCATGGTTTTCGTCTCTCTGCACGACACTTGTAATTATAAATTATGCGGACTTTCTAGAACTTGGAAGACTGTCGGGTGGAGATTAAGCAAGTCAGATGTTCCGCCCATGTTCACATCCTTTTTGCATGAAGATCAGGGAATTTACATTCGGGTCTGTACGAAATTACAAGATGAGGATTCACTATACATAAAGTTCTCTAGACCACTGTACAAACATATCATAAAGAACTGTAATAAAGGTAATTTAATTGTCATTGAAGCTTAAAAACCAGCTAGCTTATGTATAATAAAGATATATCTGCAAACGTTAATACTGATCAAGATAAATTAGCTAGAAGAAGAAGAAGCTTTTGTAAAATTATTTAATAGAAAAAGTCATAACACATCACATTTTAATTTCTCTACTACGTTAGGTGTGCATTGTAGGTATAAAATATATTGCACACCATCTAAAAATGCGATACCGAAATTTCACAGGAAATACTTGTCTTGTTACTTGCTTCCATGAAAGTAGAAGGGAAATAAGGGAGTAGCATCGGCTCAAGTATTAGTCAAAAGCTGGTTGACTGAAGTTCCTTTGTTTTTATGGACAGAGTTGACAAATTTCCTATGAGAAAAGTATACGTTTTGTAAAGCTGAAACTAAATCAGCAGCGTCTAAGGATTCGACACAAACATTTTTAAGAATATTCTACCAACCCAAATTAAACTTTCCGTGGATTTTCTCAAAAATGGCTCTAAAGATGTTGATTAAAATACTATATATAAAGAACATTTTCGGAATATTTTGTGTATTATATTCACACGACTTTCACTACCTGTTCTGCAAACAAAATGTTTGTACAAAATATATTCTTCACTCTATTTCATGCTAGTCGAGATGATGATCTCAATTCCCTATAAGTAGGAGAAGGGAATAATTGAGAGTCAAATCTCTGTGATTAGCATCGGAATTGCATGGCCAGCAGTGAAACAAAAGAAAAACGGATGACGACTTCCTGTTTGAGAAAATAATTGAGTTTTTAAAATTGGTACCAATAACAAGGAATATTTCGGAAATGGTGAGATCCACAACTAAATGTATAATTGTGTATTTTGACGAGGTCACATTTTTATGTAGTAAGGTTTTGTTTACTTCTTGCAGTTTTCCAGATATGCAAAAGTCATCCAGAATGAACAGGACTTCAGAGACTGTTATTTGTCAGCAACTATTGTAAAAATAGCTACGGCAGTTTAATCAAAATAGTTAGTCATTTTAGAAAAACGCAAACTTTTCGCAATTTTTTTCCACGTAAAGAATAGTTTGAGGCGGGGTATTTTCCTGAAAATCTTCCTGTCGCATCTTTGGAAGTTGCTGAACTTAAATATCAAGTTTGGTATTGAACCGAATTTTCGATTTTGAGTTATCCTCTTCATAGACGCACACGCAAACAAGCGCGGACCTTTATCAAAAAATGTTTTTTTTATACCGCGATCTTAAAACATGTATTCCCAGATAAATCTCGGTATCGCATTTTGGGTGGAATGCAATACCTTATCTACCAATGCAGTATGTATGAAGTAAAGAAGGTAATAAAATGTATATCTTAGATTTTCTAGATTTTGGATGACTTGCATAATGGTAATGCATGTAAATTCTTATTAAAGCACAGACTTTATATTTCCGATATATTCCTTGATATTGGTTTCAGTTACCCAATACTTATAGTTTTCTTAAATGGAAAGTCGTTATTAAATTTTCTTTCTCCTAGTCAAGTAAAGAGAATGGTGTTTCAAAAGCATTACATACCGACTAGCTTTTAAAAGATTTGACAATCGCTTTAACCTAGTGTATTCCTTTATTTACCCTGTAACTAGAAAGAAATATCAAAAATAAAATAATTTCTGCTAATGTTTAGCTGGATTAGCAAGAAGGAGATAATATAATAAACATTTTAGAACAGTTTGTTGTTGAATAGGTGAGAAAAGGCAGAATATTTTTCAGTGTACCCCTCGACCTCTCTTTCTGGTCTAAAGGATGGCATACCCTTTAAACCCGGTATTTCATTTATAGAGAAAGCTGTTTCAGGCTTTTCTGACATTAAAAGGATCTGGGTTATCAGCAGGAAACCTTATTGACATGACTTCTGTGATTTTAATAATGCTACCCCTCTTCAAAAGATTCTTTAGTGGAGCTATTGCCTTTGAACACATCTTGTCCAGATAACTCCTATTCAAAGGCTTTTGAGAGTTCTGCCCCAGTTAATACAGTATGAGGCAAAGATACGACGCTGAGATAATTGACCTTTGCTGTCCATGTCAAGAGGAGTAGAACTCACTTTAATACAGCCCCATGTTAGTCTCAAATTAGTCACATACCTGATAAACGGACCGCCACCAATGTCTCGTACCAACTTTACTCACAATAATCAGTGAATAAATCTGATGTGTTCCATTAACATGGCTTTTTCTACCTGTTCTGCAAACTACTCTTATTCTTTTATCTACGTCGTGCTAACCGAGATAAACATTACCAGAAATCGTCTTCTTCCTTGCTTCCTAGAAGGGAAATTAGGGAATACACTAGACCAACGCGACAGTCAATCTTTTAAAAGCTAGTTGCCGTGTGTTCGGTACTCTTTGCTTAACCTAGCGCAAAATAAAAGAGGTCGCGGGTCGATTCCCGGGGGGGGGGGGGGTTGGAATTTTTCTTTAACCAGAAATTATTCCCTATGCAATACAGATTCTGGAAGTATGTGTGTGAGAATGAATGTGTGTATATGTGTGTGTGTGTTTTAGGAAAACAAAACGATTTAACCCAATATAAAAGAACATACAAATAATACGTTGTTTCTAATGCAAAGCTCCCGATAGACCTTAATGTTAAAGGGGGCTATATAAATGAAACAATGAAATAAAATTCTGATGTGTTCCATTCACATGAAATTCTCTATATCTCTGCAACATATTATTGTCAAAAAGTTTATGGTTCTTTTTATTTCAAGCTAATCGAGAAAAAAATAGCACAAATAGTCTTATTAATTTCTTCCATGCAAGTAGAAGGGAAATAAGGGAGTAGCATAGGCTAAAGTATTAGTCAAAAGCTGGTTGCTATGTGACTGAAGTTCCTTTGTTTCTATGGGAGTTGACAAATTCCCCTAAGAGAAAAATATGTTTTTAAAGCTGAAACCAATAACAAGGCAATATGTCAAAACGATCCACTGCACGAAAAAAATGTACTTAACATAAATTGTGTGTATTAACGAATTCTACATTAACAACTCTCTTACGGTTTGCAGGTATACAAAATTCCACAAAATTCATCCAGAATAAAGTAATCTTCAGGAGCTATTCCCAGAAAATTCAAGATGTACATTTTATTTGTGAGGTTAAATGTTTTAATCAAAATCGTTAGAGCCTCTTTTGAGAAAATAAAATGTTTCAAATTGTTTTCCATATAAAGGGTAGTTGGAGGGGGGGTTCTTGAAAATCTTCGTGTTGCATCCTTGGAAGATACTGAACTTAAATACCACGTTTGGTATTTAACGGACTTTTCGATTTTGAGCTATGCTGCCCTCAGGCACACACACACACACACACACACACACACACACACACACACACACAGATACAGACCGTCAGTCAGACAGAAGACAGACATGGACATTTTTGTAAAAAATGCTTTTTTTTTATTAGGGGTCTCAAAACATATATTACCGGTGAAATCTCGGTATCGAATTTTTGGGTGCAATACAATGCCCTCTTTATATACTATGTATATAGTACGTATAGAGAAAGTAAAAAAGAGAGGATACTAAAACTGAAGTCCCGTTTGAGAAAAATTATATAGTTTAAAAATGTATTCAATAACAAGAAATATACAGAAATGGTTAAATTTACAAAAAAAGTCTGCAACATAAAGGATGTATTTTAACGAGGTTTGCATGTTTGTATGGCAAATGTTAGTATATCTCCTACGGTTGTGTGTCCGTGTGTCCGTGTTTCTGTGAACACGATAACTCAAAAACAAAAAGTCGGTAAAATACTAAGCTTGGTATTTAAGTTTAGTAGGTATCTTCCAGGGATGCGACACGAAGATTTTGAGAAAAATCCTCCCACCCCAAACTACCCTTTACATGGAACTTTTTTCGAAAATTTTGATTTTCTAAAAAATGACTCTAAAGATTTTGATTAAAACAGCGTATATTAAAGATATTTACCTGACAAATAAAATTTTTATTTTGAATTTTCTGGGAATAGCCTCTGAAGACTACTTTATTCTGGGTCAATTTTACGGAATTTTGCATAACTGCTAAATCGTAAGGGATGGACAAAAACTTACCACGAAACAAACGCAGAGCACTTTAAAAACACAATTTATGTTCTACACATTTTTTTCCTGGAGTTGATTGTTTTTGAGATATTCCTTGTTTTTGATTATTAGCTATGAACAACTTATACTTTTCTCATACAGGAATTTATCAACTCCTGTCCATACAAACAAAGGAACTTCAGTCACATAGCAACTACTTTTGACTAATACTTTAACCTATGATAATCCCTCATTTCGCTCCTACTTTCAAGGAAGCAAGTAATAAGACTATATCTGCTAATTTTTTTCTCGATCAGCATGAAGGAAATGGAAGCAATGGCTTTTTAATAATATCTTTTGCAGAGATGTAGAGAAAGTAATGTGAATGGGACACATATGATTTTTTTTGGATACAGCGGACCCTAAAACGTATATTTATGTTGAAATCTCGGTATCGAAATTTTGGGTGGAGTGCAATACCTTCTCTATACACTATGTACATAGTACGTGTAGAGAAAGTAAAAACGTAATGAAGGGGTCTTTAGAGGCTATTTCAAGAAAATCCAAAATACCTATACATTTTATTTCTCAAATAAATATCTTCATATAAATTTACGGTATTTTCGAAACAAATTTCAAAAGGGTAACTTGGATGGGTGGATTTTATTGGGAATCTTCGTTCGGCTCTTGGAGGATACTAAAGTTTAGTATTTAACTGACTCTACGTTTTTGAGTTAAGTGTTCACAGACACCCGGACACACATACCTCAAAATAGGTATTTCCGGCGAAATCTCGGTATCAAATTTTTGGATGGAATACAATACCTTCTCTGCCTACCATGCGCATTGTACATACGTGCTAGTGGAAACAAAAACGGGTGACTCATAGAATTTTATATACCATTCTTCAATAAACTATTCTTATTCTTCTAACTGCTTCATGTTAATGTAGATAAACCTTTGCATAAATGCTTTTATTATATATTTCCTTGTAGAATCAAAGAAATGAGGGATTACACGAGGCTTAAGCGATAGTAAAAGCTTTTGAAATTCCATCCTCTTTGCTTGAAAAGAAGCAAGAAAAACGAATAACGACGTGTTTCTTATTTGGGAAAAGTAGACGTACTCTAAAATTGAAACCAACAAAAGAAATATGTCGCAAATAGTAAATTACGTGTCTTAACTAAATCTACACTATTTGTGTGGTACATTTAACTCGGCTTAGTACCAAACTTGATATTTAAGTTCAGCATCTCCCAAAGATATGACATTCCAAGAAAATCTGCTCACCCTTTAAGTGGTAATGTTTAGATTTGTTTTAAATTGCTCTTAACGAGTATGATTAAAATACCACATGCCTAAGATATTTTCATGAGAAGTGTAATGTGTATTTCAACTTTCTAAGGATAGCCTAAGAAATCTTCTTCATTCTGAATTATTTTTGAATAACTGTTAATCAAAAGAAATAACAACAAAAGAGCTACACAAAAATGAATATATTGTTAAAGTACTTACTTAATATATGTCAAATATATATTTTTTTTTTTATGGATTTGACCGTTTCTGATATATTCCCTCTTAGTATTTTCAATTTTAAAGTATTTGTTTTTATTTGTTCTGGTCAAGAAAATAGAACGAAATTTTAACATCACATAGCGACTAGCTCTTAAAATTTAGCTACTCCTATTCCCCATTGCATCTGCGTGTAATAAAAGCATTTCTAAGAGACAGGCATATGCATGTAACATATTGGATTTTCATACATGGGAATGATATTCATGGCAAAGGCCTTGCCATAGAGAAGGCATAAAAATGTTTGCAGATTTACCCGGTCAAGTTTCATCTGTTTAGCTTTATTTTTGCTTTTGACGTGATTTAACAGCAGGCCACACACAGAGAGTAAAATCTCTTTTTTGTGTTACGAATAAAAACTGAAAGCACCGTACTTTTTCGTTTCCACGGAAACAAACTCGGAGGTACAGGTGTAGACAAAGTTTAGCTGTTTCGTAATCAAGAAGGAAGATTGATAGTTCTTTCTAAAGTTCCTCGTTCTCATAATTTTGCTTTCTATAGTAAAGAGGAAGTATTAAATTCTGTCAACAATTTGATGTAAATATTTCACAGGTAATTTAAGTTTTAACATTTTTAGAAAAATTCGTGCATGTGTATACGGCATAGTACAAAAAACAAATTGTCGGTGAATATCGAACTTAGAATTTCTGCAGTCACGGTTTCGTCTGTGTCCCGCATTGGGGAGGTCGCGGGTTCGATCCTAGTGGCCGGCATACCTGAACCATGAGTTTTTTCCGGGGTTTCTCCGGACCGACAGTCGAATGCTGGCAAGCTTTCTTTCATTCCCCGAATTTCCTGCCCCTCCGTGTAGTTTCCATTGACATTTCATTCATACTTCATCCCGTTGTTTCCTTCAGAATTAGATTAGGAGATGGGGCTCGGTGCGGCGTGACAGGGAAAAAGAATGCTGATAGTGACTATCTCCGTCACCTGACTTCAGCTGGTTAGCGGGATGAGAACCGCCCCTGGCGGGTTGTTGGACCCTATGTGAGGCGGGGTTACGGTTTGCCTTTCCGAATGTCGGGGTGCTTCTATCTGGAAACTGTCGTTGGTGTGCCTTCGCTCCTCATTCCCACTCCCTGTGCATCCCCTCATTTCATCCCTACCTCCCGGGGGCATATGTACAATAATCACCTAGTTTCCGAGTCGAGTCCTCTCCGGCCGTATCCTTATCCTAATCCTAGGTATCTTCCAAAGACGTGATATAAACATTTAAAAAAAAAATGCTCCACCCCAGCTACCCTTCACGTTGAAACTTTTCGAAATTCTTTATACTTTCGAAATGGCATTAATGATTTTCATTGTAATACTATAGATATATTAATAGTAACTTAGTATCCTAACGTACCATATTGTAATATGAGATAGGAGAATTGACAAACGAGACCGCAGGCCAAGTTTGATAACCAATCGAGTATTGTAATATACATATAGTTACGATATGTGGGCCGTGCATCGTTTTATCTACTTTAGTTGCGTAAGATTAATGTTTGTGCCTATACTTTGGTAAATTGCAGTTTTATTTCAAATGTATTAGAATCAAAAAACGTTCATTACAATGATACATAGTCAAATAAAAATGCCGTAAATCAACGACACGGGACCAATGGCTTTACTTCCCTTCCGAAGGAAGCCATGCTAAGGCTTTTTACACCACCCGAAAATATCCATTGTCCTCCGCCGGGTTTGAACCCGCGACCTTAGGTATTACACCACGGAAGGCGACAGATACTTAGTCGATACGTGTGTAGTGGGATATGCATGGGTTGATGGGCGATTTTTAGCTACGTTCTTTAACCTGGTTGGTCCTATTGGACGATGAATGGCATTGGTGAAATGATGCTCAAGGGATAACACCGAAAATAAACCTTATCTAGGTAACTCACCCTAAGCGAGATCCGACCTTTTGAATGTGAGACCAGACCGCTACCACCGCATTACCCAGGCTTTTGTTTAAACAGAAGAATATCAGTAGTTACTCCATGGCACGACAGCTCACGGGGAACCTTGGCCTACCGCCCGGCCGCTGCGTCCCCCATTTCGGTCCACTACAGATGGGGTGCAGTATTGGAGGGTGAGACGTGGTCAGCGCCTCGAACCCCCCCCCCCGTCCGGTTAATGCGGTCCTCATGACCTGGAGCCGCTACTTCTCCATCAAGTAGCTCCTCAATTGGCCCCCCAGGGACCTTACGAGGCTGAGTGCACCCCGGTCCAGGTCTCCCAGCGGGGGAAAAATCCCCACGCCGGTACTGGGGATCGAACCCAGGTCTCCCGCTTGGTAAGCAGCAACGCTACCACCGCGCTAAGGAGACGACCAATGTCAGTAGTAGGTGAATTAAACTTTCAAAAATGAGTTCTAACGAAGATATGCAAGCGCAGCTAATTCTGTTGTAAATTGTTTATCCCTAAGAAATCCCGACTTCGCTTTGCAGGGGAATTTAAGAATTACGAAGATTGGTGTTTGAAGAAAAATGTTTAAAGTAAAAGTTACCTTACGAAAATCGTCGTGTAATAGAAACCTTTTTACGAAACTAATTGCGTAATGAGATACCATTACGAAACCAGTTAGATATGTATGCTTACAGCGTTTCGGTTTGGTATTGTGAAACCCATATTACCTAATTAAAGCAGATAAAATATTTACATAACAAATAAAATTCATATATTGTATTTTCTGGGAATATCCTGTGAAGTCTATTCATTGGAAAGGAAATTTATATATTTTATAACTAGTAAACGTTAAGCGATAGATGGAAACATAGTACACAAAATGCATCTCTTTAAAACACACAATAAAATGTATTTAATATAAGTTTTTTGTGGCCTAGGTCATTTTCAAGATATCGATTATTAATGATCAAAATTGTACAATACTTTGTAATTCTTATCAAGTCCTTTCGAAATTCAGTTATTTCTCGATAATACATGGAAACAGTATGGCATTTCAAGGCGTCGAGTACTTTGAGAATTTGACTGCCTTTGTAACTAAATCAAAATGTGCAATATTGCTATTTCTGAAAAGGTTTATCTCGATTTAAATGAAGTAGATAGAAGAATAAGGTTTCGTAGGAAAAAACGTTAGAGGGTAGAGAAAGTTATTGCATTTTGGAATCAGAGCCTTAAATGCCTGCACGAGAGATAGATGCTAGAGAACGTAAAAACAGATAAGAGCAATATGTATGGGCCGACGTGGTGAGTCAAAAGAGTTAGTTCTATTGTTGGCTTAGGTTTTAAAATGACCATTTGCATGTTATGGACCCGTAAACAGAACTTAAGATTATATTTGGTATATAAGGTTGGCATTATTCATTTAACAAACGTGGTGTAACGCAGGAAACGTGCGTCATGCTTTTAATTGTCTCCTTATGTCTTTATAACAATACAGAGCAGAGGACGAATTTGCGAGATATACAGAACAAAGGGCCTTATTGCACATTGGTGCGTGTTTTGCACGGAATGAAAACACTTACATTCATCATGACGTCTCCAAGGCTCGCTGACACGGAATTGCTTTCGTGGAAACGAACATAGATCTTTAAATCTGTGTGCAGCTTAACATCCTTTAACCTAGTTGGTCATATCAGACGATGAAATGATGCTCAAATGAGCTCGGGGTCCATGAACCTTAAAGTTACTCGACATTTGTCTTCTCAGGATAAGGGGAAACCCTGGGTAACTCACTCTAAGCGAGATTCGAACTCGTGACCTGTTGAATGTGAGGCAGACACGTTACCACCACACTACCAGGTGGCTCCTAAACGTGTTGTTCCAAATTTTTAAAATATCTCCCGGATTTATCGAAGAAAATATTTCACAAATAGAACTACACCATCTATTTTATATAGGAGTAACCGAAATGTTTAATTTCTATACTAATTATCTGCAGTATAGATAAGTACATGAAAAATTGAATACGATATTTGAGCTCAAATACTGTTACTGATTGAATACAAAGAACGAAAACGTTTTAGAAAAATCTCCGTGTGTGTGTGTGTGTGTGTGTGTGTGTGTGTGTGTGTGTGTGTGTGTGTGAACGTAACTTATTAACGCCTACTCGATTAAATACCAAAATTAAATCTCAAGTTGAACGTCTTTCAAGCGTACAAAACGAAGATTTTCAAGAAAACCCTCCCATCCTAAACTACCCTTCATATGGGCAATTTTCAATATTTTTGATGATCTCAAAAATGGCTTAAAGCTTTGGATTAAAGTACCATATATTTAAGTTATGTACTCGTACAAGACAAATAAAAGATACACATTGACATAGGTACACTTCTCTCAAATACAATGGGCCGACTCAAAGCGTGGTTCACAATATGCACAGGACATAATGCTGTTGCTGCATCGTACATCAGGCGAAGGTCTGCCCGTCCAATCTGCATTTATTATTTGTTTATTTGTACGCTTTATCGCCAGGTTCGTATACGTAAACGCTATACAGCTGCATGCCCGGTGTCTGTGTTGACTTCCGACGTAAACAAATCACGCGAAGCGTACGATTTTAAAAAGAGAAATGCAACATTCTATTACGATCTAGCTGTAAAATATGACGGCAAAGAGGCAAATGCAGAGCGTGTGTTTTCCCAGTTACATTTCTTTTGGGGTACTGTCCTGAGTTGTTTACCTGCCAGCCCACTTATGCTCTCTGTCGAGTCAACGCGTATTTCGTGTCATGCATAAACCTCTTTTCTTTATATACTGTATTCCTGCTCTAGGAAGTATTACTGTATGGGTAAAAGCTGTTATTTCGAAATCAGTGGTAATGAGTTCGAAGCTCCACAACAAGATCATTTTTTTTTTCGGAACTGAATATTTATGTTTACCTATCATGTTTATGTCTTTTGTAATGAATATTACTATGCTAACGACATATTCATATTATATTTTCCTCAACGTTTGAGTTATTAAAGACAACACTAAGCCTTAATGGTCACAAACATAATTTACAATAAATAAGCGGGTGTTTTTTACTGTTGAAATCGACCTTAAAATATATAAGTTCAACAGTTTCCAAGGATGTGTTCAATAAAATCTCCCACCCCAAATTACCCTTTACATCGAACATTTTAACTATCTCTAAAATGACTCTAACCATTTTGACTAAAATACCATATGTTTAACATGTTTTCATGACAAATAAAAGGGCTCTATGGACCCCGAGATCATTTGAGCATCATTTCACCAATTGTATTCATCGTCCAATATAACCAACCAGGTTAAAGAACGTAAGACTGCAAAAAAAAAAAAAAAAAAGTATATCCTGAATTCTCTGGGCACACACCTGTTCATTCTGGATGATTTTTGTATAACTGGTAAACCATAAGAGATAGTCAAATAAATGCACAAAATATGTAAATCTTCGAAATCAGTAGGAACGAGTTCGAAACATCACAAGATAATTTTTACTTTCTCTACAATATACGCAGGGCTAGAGATGTATTGTATTCCACCTAAAAATTCGATGTCGAGATTTCACCAGAAATATATGTTTTTGGGTCCCCTGAGTCCGAAAAAAAAAGTTTTAGAAAAAGGTCTGTGTGTGTCTGTGGCCAACATAGCTCAAAAACGAAATGACCGTTAAATACCAAACTTAGTATTTAGGTTTAGTATCCTCCAAAGATGCGACACGAAGATTTTCAAGAAAATCCCTCCACCTCAAACTACCCTTAACATGGAAAAACATAAAAAAATTTTATCTTCTTAAAAATGGTTCTAAGGATTTTGATTAAATCCCGTATATTAAAGCTATTTACATGTCAAATAAAATGTACATCTTGAATTTTCTGGGAATAGCCTCTGTAGACCTCTTTATTCTGGATGAATTTTGCCGAATTTTGCTTAACTGCTAAACCTTAAAAGATAGACAAAACCTTACTACACAAAAAATGTAGATCTCGTCAAAACACACAATTTAGGTCCTTAACGTTTTTGTTGTGGAAGTAACCGTTTCCAAGATATTCCTTGTTATTAGTTTCAGACATGAAGCGTTCGTTTTTCTTTTGTTCTAATCCTGAGCAAGCAAAGAAGCGATTTGCAATGACAATCGCATAACTTCAGCTTTTAAAGCATTTGACCATCACTTTAGCCTGGTTCCCTTCTACTTATAAGGAACTAAGTAACAAGAACATTCTGCTAACGTTTATCTGGATTGCATTGTGTAGAGAGAAGAATATTTTGTAAAACGTTTGTAGAGGAGCTAGAGAAAGTCACGTGAGTGTAAGACATCAATTTTTTTTAATTCAATATTGGTGTTTATAATGTTTATGCCTTTTATAATTAATAGTATTATGTTAACGACATTGTCATAATATCATTACCCATAACTTTTGGGTTATTAAAGGCACGCTAAGCCTTAGTGGACACAAAAACAATTTAAAATAAATAAGCGTTTTTCTTATTCTTGAAAGGATAAAATACAATTCGAATTCTCGTGTCTGTCCAAGAACCACCTCTCATTCTGCGAGGTATGGAGTCCATTTCGAGGGATAGTGGCGTAAAGGAATCTTTCTTATCTCTGGAAGTGCAGGTATTTTCTGCAAGATGTCGTAATATTAACCTAGCGTTCTAAGATTTTATTGAATACTTGACGAGTAGGAAAATCATTGCAACTGTAAAGGGATTCGAATTTAAAACTTGCCTGCACTCAGCCTAAAGGCATGTGTGTTACCTATCTATGCCTCCTTATTTGGCCCATTGCATCGCCTGAATGTGTACGTTGCATTTGCCTACCAGACTTAATTTTCAACGAACTTCTTATTTTACTATTTTATGCATTGATTCTTTGTAGAAGTAACCTTACATATGGCAACAGAGCACACCGCAAACTGCAAAGTAAAGGCTTAGCTTCATTGCTGTTACCTTATACACCAAAGCTTTGGCATAATGAGCGTGCGCAAAGCTCCGTATCCGGAACATAATTTTGGGCGACCCCTGGCCGTGTTTGTTTGCGTGTCTCTCTGAACAGCATAACTCAAAAAACGAAAAATCGATTAAATGTCAAACGTGACATTTAAGTTCGGCAGTTTCCGAGGATGTGACAGGAAGGTTTCCAACAAAATGCCCCACCCCATATTACCCTTTACATCTAAAATTTTGATTTTCTCTAAATGGCTCTAACAATTTTGACTGAAATACCATATTTTTAATATGTTTTTATGACAAATGAAGGGTATATCTTGAATTTACTGGGCAAGATATCTTCATTCTGGATGACTTTTGTGTAAGTGGTAAACCATAAGTGATAGACAAATAAATGCACAACATGTGTAAATATCGTTAAAACACTCAACTTATATATAAAACATACACATTTCCGATATATTCCTTGTTATTTGTTTCAGTTTTAAAATAGGGACTTCTTTTTCAAACGATTCATACTCATTCGTTTCAATTCGTTTCATATATTTTTTGTTTTACTCCTGGGCATGCAAAGACAGCCTAATTTCAGTAGCTTTCTATAGCGATCCGCATTTAAAATATTTGACTATCGCAATAGCCTAGTGAATTAACATATTTATCTTCTAATTACAAGGAAACAAGTAATATTTTTTTCTGCTATTTTTTTTAGCTCAATTAGCTTTAAATAGATAAAACAATAATCATTTGTAAGAATAGTTGATTTGCAGAACAGGCAGAAAGAGTCATGTAAATGGAACGCATATAGAGCCTGTGAAAGTTGGAGGGAAGTTGTATAGTTTTATGCAACACAAAGATTTTCAAGAAAATCCGTAACCTCAAACTACCCATTACCTGGAAGATTTTCGAAAGTTTTGATTTTCTCAAAAATGGCTCTAACGAAGTTGATTAAAATGTCGAATATTAAAGATATTTACATGACAAATAAATTTATTAAATTTTCTGGGAATAGTCTCTAAGGATCTCTTCAGTCTGGATGAATTTTGCATTACTGGTAAATCGTAACAGATAGAAAAAACTTACACAAAAATTAAAATCTCGTTAAAACACACACTTTAAGCCATATATGTTGATTTTGTAGAAATAACCATTTCAGAGATGTTCCTTGTTATTGGTTTTAATTTTAAGCTCTCAAGCGGGAGATCGTCTTTCGTTTCATCTCTCTTTTGTTTACTCCTGGCCGGCTATACCGTACCGAACTACAATTGTTTTACATAGCTACCATCTCTTTTTAAAAAAAATACTCGCTTTAGCCTAGTGTATTACCGTATTCCCACGATACTTGACGGAACTAACACAACCCTTTCTGCTATTTTTTATTTTGATCGTCAGCAAGCAGTAGAAGCCCTAGGTGTGTCGACGAGAGCGGTCATTCATGTTTTGTGAGATAAGTTGGAGATGAAAAAGTATCGGTCCTATAGGGGCTGTGATCTTTCACAGTGAATAACAAGCAAATGCGGCTGTTAACTTTGAAGCTGTGTTTGGAGCTATTTAAGCTATTTACCATGCTAACTTCATATACCCAAGGTCGTAGGTTCAACCCCGGCGGAAGACGATGAATTTTTTCGGGTGTTCGGAAGGGAAGTAAAGACATTGGTCCCGTGTCGTAGATTTACGGCACGTAAAAGAACCTCAACCCTGATAGAGAGGCCACTGAGCAAAATTAAACGATCTTTCACGCCCAATTTAGATTGGGACGCTGAGAGCCCACGGTAGTTAAAGAGCGTCCATAAATAACACGCCATTTATTTATTTATTTGTCTCCATCCATGAGGCCTGGAT
Organism: Hymenopus coronatus; assembly: GCA_030762935.1. Classification (NCBI taxonomy): domain Eukaryota; kingdom Metazoa; phylum Arthropoda; class Insecta; order Mantodea; family Hymenopodidae; genus Hymenopus; species Hymenopus coronatus. The sequence goes on along the minus strand of CM060897.1, from coordinate 18,979,753 downwards.
TCATTATTATATTTCGAACAATCAAAACAAAGGATTGCTTCAGGTGAATCTCCCCAAAGAAGGCAAAGGCCGTCCCATCGGCCGAGAAGGTGACACCGAGCATTTTTGGGGATGCGAAGGGTGACATGTTCAACTTCTTAGGAACATAAAAATGATATCTGGACAACATTACAGTGACTTAATGGTCAGATTCGACAAGAAGTGAAGCAGATACGGCTCAATTTGCCAAGAAGAAAGGGATGTTTCACCAGCACAATCACCAGAGTTGTTGCATGACTTACCTTATGAATTGGTGCCGAACACCCCAGTATTCGCCCTGAGATTTTTTCTTGCTCCTAGACATGTCGAAATGGCTCGCATGTATAACACTTAGATCTAGTGAGGTCATCGTCGAGACAACGTACAGCTTGATAATTCCTATTTTTGGAGGGGTTAAAAAACTAACAGAAACCTTGCGAGAAGTTGTATCCTTGAAAGAGCACTATGTAGAGAACAAAAATAAGCTGTGTATGGAATAAAATTCTGACGTGTTCCATTCATATGGTTTCTCTACATCTCTGTAACAAATTATTGTGAAAAAACTTATTCTTCTGTCTACCTCATGGCCAAGCGAGATAGAAATGAACAAAAATTGTCTTTATTACTTACTTCCTTGTAACCAGAAGGGAAGTAAGGGAATACACAAGGCTAAAGCGATAGTCAAATCCTTCTAAAGCTGGTTGCCAAGTGCTCAAAGTTTTTTTTTTTTTTTTTTTTTTTTTTTTTTTTTGCTAGGAGCTTAAAATTCCCGATGAGAATGAAACCAATAACAAGAGATATCTCAGAAATGGCCAAATTCACGAAAACTTGTAGTATATTCATACGTTGTGTGTTTTAACGAGGTCTACATTTTTGTGTACCTCTTTTTTGTCTATCGCTTACGGTTTACCAGTTATTCAAACTTGGCAAAATTATCCATAATAACAGAAATTATTTCCAGAAAATTCAAGATGTAATTTTATTTGTCATGTAAATATATTTAATGTGCGATATTTTAATTAAAATCGTTAGAACCATTTTTGAGAAACTTAAAATTTTGAAATTTTTCTCAGGCAAAGGGTAGTTGGGGGGAGTTTTTCTCAAAATGTTCGTGTCGTATCCTTTAAAGATACTATACTTAAACACCAAGTTTGGTATTTCACCGACTTTTCGTTTTTGAGTTATCGTGTTCTCAGACACGTGGACACACACACGCGGACATTTTTCAATTTTTTTTTTTTTTTTATACAGGGGACCCTAAGCGTTTAGTTGCGGTGAAATCCAAGTATCGAATTTTTGGAGTGTACAGAGAGTAAAAATAACCTTTTCATTCCTAATACGGGTACTTATGAACCGTCCCCTTATAAAACTTTAAAACTCTTGCCATTGATTGGTTTTCCCCTCGAAATGTGCAATGAAACTATTTCTGCTAAATTTTAATTTGATTAACATGTAATAGATAGAAAATAAATTAATAAAGCAAGAAAGAAAGAAAATGAAAAATTATTTCATAGCAGATAAAGTCAAGTGGATATAACAGCAAGGTATTTATTTATTTATTTACTTTGAATAGGTTATCAAATTGAAGTGGGATCTACCCAATATTTCTCGTATTACCAGTTGCCCTTTGGGCTAAAAGAAAGAAAACAAAATATCATCAAACACGTAATAATTAGATAAAAAGGTAAACAAAGTTTTATGTGCTGCCTGGGGAATTCTGTTCCCACTATGCAACAAATATTTGTGTACAGTGTGTGTGTGTGTTTAATGCCTGTGAGAGCAATCGGAAGTTCAATACCAGCGCATATTCAAACACACATTTCACTGCAATTAGCTAATTGAAGCAGAAGACTGCTCGTGCACTATCCTCATTTATAACGTGTGTGTGCAACTCAGAGTCGGTCACTTATAGAAATTATCAATCAACATTGTGGTTTGCGAAAATAAGTATTCGCTAAAGTCCTTTATACTATCTCATCTCCGTATAGCATTACTGTCGTTCATATCAAAATATAAGAAATCGCTTCTGAACATATTTTTAATTTCACTTGAAATAAACATTTTGAGGAACCCGAGTCCAAAAAAGGCATTTTTAGAAAAAGGTCTGGGTATGTGTGTGTGGGCAGCATAGCTCATAAACGAATATGCCGTTGAATACCAAATTTGGTACTTAAATTCGGTATCTTTCATGGATGCGACACGAATATTTTCAAGGAAACCTCCCCATCCCAAACTACCCTTTATATGGAACATTTTTCGAAAATTCTGATTTTCTCAAAAATTGCTCTAACAATTTTAATTAAAATACCTTATGTTCAAGATATTTTTATGACAAACAAAACATATATCTTGAATTTTCTGGAAATAGCCTCTGAAGACCCCTTCATTCTAGATGATTTTTGTATAAAATGGCAACCGTAAGAGATAGACAAAACCATACTACACAAAATCTAGATATCATTAAAACACACCTTTTATGTCCTATACATTTTTTGTAGAGTTAACCATTTTCGAGATATTCCGAATCGTTGGTTTCAATTTTAAGCCACTTAAACTTTTCTCAAACGGGAAGACATCTTTCTTCTGGTTTCCCGTTTGTTTACTCCTGGTAAGAGGATGGTATTTCAACTGTTTCATATAACGACCAGCACTAGACTATCGCTTTAGCTGTGCATTCCCTGTTACTTACAAGGAAGCTAGTAAAAAGTCTAATTCTGCTTGTGTTTATCTTGATCAGTGTTATGTAGATAAAAGATTCATTTTTTGATAAAAGGCTTGTTTGCCGAGGACATCATGTGAATGGAACACATCAGATTTTTTCCCTTCTACTTACAAGGAACCAAGTAATAAGGACAATTTCGCTAATGTTTATCTCGATTATCGTGAAGTAGATAGAAAAATAGATTTTTAACAATAATATGTTACAGAAATGTAGAGAAAGTCTTGTGAAAGGAATGCATCAGATTTTTAGAAAAAGGTAAATCCGGACGCTCATGTGTCCGTTAGTCCATGAACACGATAACTTAAAAACGAAAAGCCGGTAAAATACCAAACTTGGTATTTAAGTTTAGTATCCTTCAAGAATGCGATTTCGAGGAAAATCCCCCACCCCAAACTACCCTTTACATGGAATCAAAACTTTTTATTTTCGCAAAAGTGGCTCCAACGATTTTGATTAAAATATCTATGGTAAAGATACTTGCAAGATAAATAAAATATATATCTTGAATTTTGTGGGAATAGTATCTGAAGATCTCTTTATTCTAGATGAGCTTTGCATCATTTTATATAAATGGGTAGACCTAAACTTATAACACAAGGAATATATATTTCGTGAAATCACACAATTATTATGTACATTTTTTCCCTGCAGTTTATGATTTCTGAGATATTCCTTGTTACTGGTTTCAATTTTAAAATACTTACAACTTTTCTCATACAGGAATTTATAAACTCCTGGCTATGCAAAGAAATGGATTTCAATCACAAAGCAACCAGCTTTTAAAAGATTTGACTATCGCTTTAGCCTAGTGTACTCCCTTATTTCTCTTCTACTTACAAGGAAGCAATTTCTGCTAATGTTTATCTGATTAGCATGAATTAGATAGTAGAATAAGATTTTTAACAATATTTTTTTACGGAGATGTAGAGAAAGTCATGTGAATGGAACACATGAGGTTTTTATAGTTTGTTTCTAGGTGCGCATCACTAGGCAAACCATTAGTTTAATTTAATAACCTCAATGTAAAACTTTATATGTTGTTGTATCGCTTTATGTTTTTGTTTTGTATGCACTCTTCATTACTGTTTATAGCTGTAGTGTCTATTACTATTCATATATACGCCGTTTATTTTAATTTTTGAATCATTTACACAATAAAATTGCTTACCTTACATATAAATCACTATTTTCATATTTGTTACGCTATTATCTAGTAGCTGCGTTCCATATTTGCCTTTTTACTCACTGCATATTCTACATTGTCTATGTGTTTTATTATTTAATTTAAAGTTCTGTATTTGTTTTGTGTTTGATTTTTATGTTCTACAAAGAAATATATTATATATCCGCTGCTGTAGTTGGAGCAATTCTCCGTAGCAGCACAGTGGACTCAAATAAATAATTATCAAATAAATTGATTATATTCCACCCAAAAACTCGATATCAAAATTTCACTGGAAATACACGCTTTGGAGTCTCTCCTGAATAAATAATACCGATAGTAAAACATTTTTATTTTCTCTACTTCTTATATAGTGCATAGAGGAGGAATTGCATAGATACAACAAAAATTCCATATAGAAGTACAATACAAGTTTTATGGTCCGTTAAATAAAAAGAAATGGAAAAAGATCCATGTGCACATTTGTATGTGTCTGTGAACAGCACTAATCAAAAATGAAAAAGCTTTAAATACCGAACTTGATGTTTAACTTCAGCATCTTCCCAGGATGCACACCGAGATTTTCAAGAATATCTATTTCCCCATCCAAACTGTCCTTTGTATGGAAACATCTTCCTTGATTTTGATTTTCTTCAAAATGTGTTAAGGTTTTTTATTAAAATACCGTATATTAAGGATATTTACATGACAAATAAAATGCATATCTTGCTCTCCCTGGAATGGTCTCTGAAGTGTCCCTAATTCTGATTGATTCTTGTATTTGTTTCAAATAGAAAGAAATATACATATATACTACACAGAAATGTACATCTCGTCAAAACTCACACTTTACACCAAATACATTTTTTTTTAGCTTGACCTCCTTTAACCTGGTTGGTCATATCGGACGATGAATGAAATGGTGTTCAAACGATCTCGGGGTCCATGGAGCTTAAAGTTACTCTTCTCAGGATAAGGGAAAACCCTCCAAATGTCTTATCAGGGTAACTTACCCTAAACGAGATTCAACTCGTGATCTGTTGAATGTGAGGCAGACACGCTACCACCCAGGCGGGATTTTGTTGTTGAGCAAACCATTTTCAAGAAATTGCTGTTTTAGGTTTAAATTGTCCAACTCTTAAAACGGTTCTCAAACTGAAAGTTGTAATTCACATTTTTTCATCCTGCTCAAGCAAAAAGAGAGGAATTTCAGTACGGTCACATTTAAAAAATTAGTCTTATACTTTAGCACATTGAACTTCCTTATTGCCCTTTAATGAGGAAACTGTGGTGATAGAACAATTGCTGCAAATGTTCGTTTTGATAAGCGTGAAGTAGAGAGAAGAATAAACTTTTGTAAGAATAGTTTGCTGCAGCACATGTAAAGACAGTTATGCGCCTCAGAGTTTTAGAAAAACTACTGTGTGCTTGTTTGTCTATCTGTGAACGCGTAGCTCAAAAACGAAATGTCGGATACATCTAAAACTTTATATTTAAGTTCAGCATCATCCAAGGATGCCATACGAAGATTTTCAAGCAAATCCCCCACCCCAACTAATTTGTACTTTCTCTATGGGCACTATGTACATAGTGTATAGAGAATGTATTGCACTCCACCAAAAAATTCGATACCGAGATTTCACCGGAAATATATGTTTTAGGGTCCCCTTTATCTAAAAAAAGCATTTTCGGAAAAAGGCCCGCGTGTGTGAGTGTCCGTGTGTCTGTGAACACGATAACTCAAAAACGAAAAGTAGGTAAAATGCCAAACTTGGTATTTAAGTTTAGTACCTTCCAGGGATGCGACACGAAGATTTTGAGAAAAATCCCCCCACCCCAAACTACCTTTTACATAGAACTTTTTTCGAAAATTTTGATTTTCTCAAAAATGGCTCTAAAGATTTTGATTAAAATTTCGTATATTAAAGATATTTATCTGACAAATAAAATGTATATCTTGAATTTTCTGGGAATAGCCTCTGAAGAGTAGTTTATTCTGGATAAATTTTACTAAATTTTGAATAACTGCTAAACCGTAAGAGATGGACAAAAACGTACTATACAATAGATGTAGAGCGCGTTAAAACACACAATTTATGTTATATACATTTTTTTCGTGGAGTTTGTCGTTTTTGTGACATTCCTTATTTTTGGTTTCTGCTATGAAAAACATACATTTCTCATACAGGAATTTGTCAACTGCTGTCCATACAAAGGAATTTCAGTGACATAGCAACCAGCTTTTGATTATCACTTTAACCTATGGTACTCCCTTATTTCACCTCTACTTACAAGGAAGCAAGTAATATGGCTATTTCTGCTAATGTTTTACTGATTAGAATGAAGTTAATAGAAAAATAAGATTTTTAAGAATAATTTGTTGCAGGGATATAGAGAAAGTCATGTGAATGGTACACATCAGATTTTTATAAGGAATATTCTTCGAAATTGTCCATTTTCTCATAAAAGGCTGTAACGAGTCTGATTAAAATACCATGTCATTTTCATGACATAAAATGTGTATCCAGAATTTTCTAGGAATAGTTCTGAAGCACTCTTTAACCGGTAAACCGTGAGAGAGACAAAAACTTACTGCACAAAAAATATAGAATATATCAAAGCACACAAATTATGTCAAATGCAATTTTTACTTTCTCTATACGTACTATGTTCATAGTGTATAGAGAAGGTATTGCACTCCACCAAAAAATTCGATACCGAGATTTCACCGGAAATATATGTTTTAGGGTCCCCTGTATCCAAAAAAAGTATTTTCAGAAAAAGGTTCGTTCGTGTGTGTCCCTGCGTCTGTGAACACGATAACTCAAAAACGAAAAGTCGATAAAATACCAAACTTGGTATTTAAATTTAGTATCTTCCAGGGATGTGACACGAAGATTTTGAGAAAAATCCCGCCACCCCAAACTACCCTTTACATAGAACTTTTTTTGAACATTTTGATCTTCTAAAAAATGGATCTAACGATTTTGATTAAAATATCGTAAATTAAAGATATTTACCTGAAAAATAAAGTGTATATCTTGAATTTTCTGGGAATACTCTGAAGACTACTTTATTCTGGGTAAATTTTACGGAATTTTGAATAACTGCTAAACTGTAAGAGATGGAAAAAAACTTACCACACAAAAATGTAGAGCACTTTAAAACACACAATTTATCTTCTATACATTTTTTCGTGGAGTTGATTGCTTTTAAGGTATTCCTTGTTTTAGGTTTCTGCTATAAAAAACATACTTTTCTCATGTAGGACTTTGTTAACTTGTGTCCATACAAACAAAGGAACTTCAGTCACTTAGCAACCAGCTTTTGACTATCACTTTAACCTATGGTACTCCTTGTTTCACTCTACTTACAAGGAAGCAAGTAATACGACTATTTCTGCTAATTTTTACTTTCTCTATACGTACTAGGTATATAGTGTATAGACAAGGTATTGCATTGTACCCAAAAATTCGATACCGAGATTTCACCGGAAATACATGTTTTGAGACCGCCTGAGTCCAAAAAATGTCCGTGTGTGTCTGTGTGTCTGTGGGCAGCATAGCTATAAACGAAAAGACCGTTAAATACCAAACTTGGTATTTAAGTAAGTTCAGTATCTTTCAAGGATACGACACGAAGATTTTCAAGAAAATCCCCCACCCCCAACTACCCTTCACATGGAAAAATTTTCGAAAATTTTGATTTTCTAAAAAATGACTAACGATTTTGATAAAAACATCATATATTAAAGATATATACTTAACAGATAATATGCATAGCTTGAAATTTCTGGGAAAAACCTCTGAAGACTACTTTATTCTGGATGAATTTTACGGAATTTTGTGTAACTGGTAAACCGTAAGAGATGGACAAAAACTTACCACACAAAAAATGTAGAGCAGATTAAAATACACAATTTGTGTTTTATACATTTTTCGTGGAGTTGATCGTTTTTTAGATATTCCTTGTTTTTTGTTTCAGCCTTAAAAAACTTATACTTTTCTCATACAGGAATTTGTCAACTCCTGTCCATACAAAACATGGAACTTCAGTCACATAGCAACCAGCTTTTGACTATCACTTTAGCCTATGGAACTCCCTTATTTCCCTTCTACTTACATGAAAGCAAGTTATAACACTATTTCTGCTAATTTTTATTCGATTGGCATGAAGTAAATAGACGCAAAAGACTTCTAAGAATAATTTGTTACAGAGATACAGAGAAAGACATGTGAATGGAACACATCAGATTTTTTCTGAAGTATTCCTGTTATTGTTTTACACTTTAAAATATTTCGTACTTTTGCTAAACGTGATGTTCTTTTTTTCCTCTCTTGGAAATGAAAAGGATGCTAAATTTCAAAACCATCATATAGAGACTAGGTCTTAGAGGACTTGATTATCGTTTAAAGCATTGTTTTGCTTGTATTTTCTTTTGCATTCTCTAGCACGTATATGCAACATACATATTAAATAGAGGAGGTATTGTATTCCACCCAAAATTTGATACCGAGGTTTCACCCAAAATACTTGTTTTGAGATCTCATGAATAAAAAAAAACAATTTTAGAAAAATATCCGCGTGTGTGTAATTGGGCAGCATAGCTCAAAAAGGAAAAGTCCGTTAAATACCAAACTTGATATTTAATATCATTATCTTCCAAGGATACACACGAGCTTTTTAAAAAAAAATCCACGCAGCCCCAACTACCCTATACATGGTACAATTTTTTCGAAATTTTGATTTTCTCAAAAACAGCTCTTAACGATTTTGATAAAAATACCATATTCAATAGAATGTATTTTTCGGGCTTCTTGGCCGTGATCTGGTAAATGCTGAAGTACTAACATAGCTAGCTACTCCAGCAATGAGTCGACGATCTCTGAGGATGCCCGACGAAGAGACGGGCGAAACGTTAGGTACTTCATCATCGATCACGGCCAAAAAGTCCGAAAAACTGTCTGTTGGATTAACGTTTGCCGTGAAAGGCTCTACATTTATAAAACACTATATACTTTAGATATTTTCATGGCAAATTTAAATTTTCTGGGAATAGCCTTTGATGACCTCTTCATTCTGGATGACTTTTTTAATAACTGGTAAATAGTAAGAGTAATAGTAAAAACTTACTGCCCAAAACATGTAAATCTCGTTACAACACACAATTTACGTCATATACATTTTTTATAGAGTTAGCCGTTTCTAAGATATTCCTTGTTATTGGTTTCAGTTTTAAACAACTTATACTTTTCTCTTGCGGACAGTCATCTTTCGTCCCATCTCTCTTTTGTTTTACTCCTGGCAAACAAAAACTAACCTAATATCTATTGTATCACATAGCGATTAATTATTAAAAGAATTGCGTATTGCTTTAGCATGTGTATTCCCTTATCTCCCTGTCGACCTCTGTGGTGTAATGGTTACCATGCTAACTTCATATACCCAAGGTCGTGGGTTCAAACCTGGCGGAGGACGATGGATTTTTTCGGGTGTAAAACTCCTTAGTATGGCTTCCTTTGGAAGGGAAGTAAAGCCGTTGGTCCCGTATCGTAGATTTACGGCACGTAAAAGGAACCTCAGAGGCCTCTGAGCAAAATTAAAAGCTCTTTCTCGCCCAATTTAGAATGGGACGCTGAGAACCACAGCAGTTAAAAAAAAGCGTCCATAAATAACACGTCATTACATTTCCTTATCTCCCTTCTACTTATAAAGGAAGCAAGTAATAACACAATTTCTGTTAGTATTTATCTCGATTAGCTTGCTGTAAATAAAATAATAATCTATTGTAAAAAAATGTGTATTTATGGAACAGTTAAAGAAGGACATATGAATAGAACACAGCGTTTTTTTTTTGTTTTTTTTTTCATTTTAATATGTTTGTCAGACATTTGTAAAGTTTATATTTTTATTATGTTGTATTACATTGTCTAGTAGAGGGGAGTAGAATGCCTTAATGGCCTTAACTCTAGGTAGGGCAAATAAATAAAGAACCGAACCAGGTGGCTCAGACGTTTCGTCTTGGACCAACATTCGGCAGGTCATGGGGTCGGTTCCCCGCGGCCGGCTTCTCTGACCCATGTTTTTTTGGGGGGGGTCTAGGGTCACTAGACGAATGCTGGGGAGGTTTTTTATTCATCCGAACTTCCTGTCCCTTAATTTCATCCAACCAGTCTCTTCAGAGTTGTGTCAAGCTATCTGTGGCGGGATGGCGTTGATAGACGTCTGTAAACTCAGGGGCGTTTGGTCACACCTGTGGCGCGGGCTCCTAGCGCTCCCCGCGAACCGAGATATTGAACTGCTTGGAAACTGTTAGGGATCCTCCACGGTGGCTCCCTCCCATATCCGGTTTCTGTTGCCCGCTGTAATTAGTCTCATCTCATCCTATTCTCCTGGGATCTGACTTATAAAACGCCAATAAATATCTGAAGTGTGGAATTCCTTGTGGCTCACCTACAATATACTATACAATAAATATATAAAACATACTCTATTTCCTTAATCCCGCTATACGTAAAAGATAACTTCTAAAATGTTTAGGTTTTAGAAGAATAAATGTTTGTAAGAATAGTTTGAAACAGAATAAGTAGAGAAAATCATGTGAATGGAATACATTGTATTGTTTTACCTCCATCAATGAACTTTTACTGCGCTCTAAAGATGCATTAACCAAGGGAGTCAATTTTTAGATCTTCATCGTTGGGAAAGACCATTAAACTTTTATGTTTTTTTTCCAGGCTTATAAATATACATGAGGAAGGCAGGGGAACAAAAGAGGATATTACCGGGACCTGTAATGAAATTCTGAACAAAGAGCAACACATTTCTCGTTAAAATAACAGACGAGAGAGACCGCCATTAAACGTAGAGACGAGCTGTGCTGCTATTCAGATGTCAAGAGAGGCTCTCAAAGAATTCTGTTTCATGGCTTTTTCTCTAAGTGGCAAGTATGACAAACTGATCATTTCGCACATTATTATTATTATTATTATTATTATTATTATTATTAAGATTATTATTATTAGTAGTAGTATTTTTATGTTTGGCGGCGCCGTAGCTGAGTGGTTAGACCACTCGCCTCCCATCTAAGCGGCCTGGGTTCGATTCTGCCCGTGGGATTTGTGGTGGACGAAGCGGCGTCTGGGCGAGTTTTCTCCGGGTCCTCCGGTTTCCCCCACCACTCAGTCCATCATCACCTTACCTATCATCCATTTCGCTTGCATTTCATATTATCCACTTCTTCACACTCTTGCCTGGTTACGGGCCGACCACTCATTTCAGGTTCTCCATTCTGTGGGTTCGTGCCGAGGTCTCCCCGATAGGCTTCTGACCCCTAGGCATCAGGTTGTAAGTCCTAGGGGGATGTCAGTCCTAAACGCGGGGAGAGTAAGCCGACTACGAATTATTATTTTCAGTTCTTTGTAAGTGGAAGTAAAGTAACTGAATACATTAGGCTAAGCCTGTAGTCAAATCATTTAAAACCTGATTGCTAAGTGATGCAATTGATATACCCTTCTCTTTGCATAACAAGGATAGCAAAAAGTGAATAACGACTTCCCATTTGAGAAAATTAAGTATTGGAAATATTAAAACCAATAAATAGGATTGCCTCGGTAATGCTTAACTCCTAAAAAGTGTACACTCTGTCAAGAAAGTACCGGGAATTGAACATTGAAAAATTCGAAATTATTGTTGTCAAGTTGGTACAGCTTTCGTCTATACCCACGCGGAGTTTGATCGTCATCTATCTTCTACTTTGTTTACATTACGCCATTTTGTTAGTTCATCTCAAAGGTGATTTGCGATTTTACAATGGATACAAATATTAGACAAAGAATCTGTCTCAAATTTTGCATTGCAAATGGTATTTCGTATGCCAAATCGCTGAAAATGTTACAGCGGGCTTACGGTGAATCGACTTTATCAAAAATACGTGCATATGAGTGGTACAGTGCATTCAAAAGGGGTCGAGATGTGGTGGAAGATTTGCCTCGCTCTGGTCGACCATCAACGGTTTCAACTGAACTGAACATCGCTAAAGTGAAGAAAATTGTGTCTGAAAATCTCATTTAGGTCTGAGAGAGATTGCCGCTGAACTTCTGTGTCTCACGAATCGATTCGTACCGTTTTAAACGATTGTTTGGGCATGACACGCGTTGCAGCTCGGTTAGTTCCGAAAGACTTGAATTTCTACAAAAATTCAATCGCGTAAGGATTACTGAAGACATGCTAGAACGAGCCAGTTCCAAACCCACATTCGTGAAACGCCTTGTAACTGGTGATGAATCGTGGGTTTACGAGTTTGACACTCAAGCCAGTCAACAAGCTTCCGAATGGCGCCTTCCAACTCAACCGAAACCTAAAAGGGCACGTCAAACTCGATCAAAACTGAAGGTCATGTTGACAGTTTTTTTCGATTATCGCGGTGTCGTGCACTCAAGAGTTCTTGCCAGAAGGTCAGATGGTAAATAAAGACTATTATCTGAGCGTTATGCGGCATTTGAGAGAACAAATACGGCGAAAAAGGCCAGGTTTGTGGAACAGTTCATGAATTCTGCACCACGATAACGCACCAGCTCACAAGGTTATTATTGTGAACGAATTTCTAGCCCAAAACTCAACAAATTTCATCCAACAACCATCGTATTCACCTGATCTGGCTCCTTCTGATTTCTTTCTCTTTCCAAAACTCAAGTTATCACTTTGAGGCAACCGTTTTCACTCGATAGAATACATAAAGGAAAATTCGCGGCGACAATTGACATCGATTCCTAAAAGTGCCTGCAAGAAATGTTTTGATGATTGGATTATTCGTTGGCATAAATGTGTAATTTCAGAAGGGGCCTACTTTGAAGGTGATAAAATAAAATTGGATGAATAATTCATTTTTTGTGTTTTATTGGCAAATTCCCGGAACTTTCTTGACACAGTAGTACATTTCATAAATTGTGAGTTTTAACACGATCTATGTGCACTTCTAATTTCTGTACCACGTAGCTACATCATATATAGAGAAAGTATTGCATCCCGCCCAAAAATTCGATACTGAGATTTAACTGTAAATGCAGTGAATCCAGAAAACATATTTAGAAAAAGGTTTGTGTGTTTATGTGTGTATGCGCCTGTGTCTCAGTGTAAATGCATGTCTATGGACAGCATATCTCAAAACCGAAAAGTCCATTAAACACCAAACGTGATGTTTATATTCATCTTCCCAGGCTGCGACACAAAGATTTTCAAGAAAATATCCAACCCTTTATTTGGAAAAGATTTTCAAAAACATGGCTCTAATGATTTTGATTATACAGTTTCGTATTTTTAAGATATTCTCATGAGAAATAAAATGTATATCCTGACTTTTCTGGGATTAGCCTCTGGAGCCCTGTTCAATCTAAATGATTTTTGTATAACTTGTAAACTGTAAGGGATAAACAAACTCTTGCTATACACAAATGTAGATCTTGTTAAACATGCAATTTATTTGTTTATTTATTGCTATATATGTTTTGCTGCGATGAACCATTTCCGAAATATTTCTTATTGGTTTAAATATTTAAATACTTATACTTTTCACAATTGGGATATATTTATTATATATAATACTCCTGGTCATACAAACAGAACAGAATTTCAATTAATCACCAGGTAATCAGTTATTGAAAATGTCGATTATTGCTTTAGCCTAGAGTATTCGATTTTCAATGTACCTTCAAGGAAATAAGTACTAACACAGTTTTATTAATGTTTGTCTCGATTAACATTAAGTAATAAAAAGATAATAATTTTTGCAAAAAAGTCATGCAAATGAAACACATTAATTAGGTTTTTTGTTTAGTAAGATTTAGTCTATCTCTTATGGCTTGCAAGATATGTCAGTGTCATCCGGAATGAAGAGGGCTTCAGACGCTTTTATCAGAAAATTAAAAAAATATATATTTGCCATGTAAACATCTCGAATGTATTTGGCATTTTAGTCAAAATCTATCGCATTTTTTAAGAAAATCGAAAATTTCGAATAATGTTGCATTTAAAGGGTAGTTTAGAATGGAGGATTTTCTGAAAATGTTCGTATCTTATCCTTGAAAGTGCCGAACTTAAGTATAAAGTTGGATATTTATCTGGCATTTCGTTTTTGAGTTATGCTGTTCACAGACACACACACACACACACACACACACACACACATACACACAGATTTCTTAAAGTTTTTTTTTTTTTTATATATTTTTAGTTTTACGATTGTTGTTCCATTAAAATCTGGGTATAAAATTGTTGGGTGGAATGCAATACCTTCTCTACCTACCATGTACATTGTAGGTGGCAGTGAAGTTAAAAATATAGACATATGCAATAAATCGAGAGTGTGTCAGCAAGCTGACGTCTCACCCGGAGGTCCCAGGTTTGATCCCAGGCTGAGGCAGGGAATTTTTCTTTAACTGGAGTTATTCCCTATCGCTCACAAAATCTGGAAGTATGAATGTGAGAATGAATTTGCCTGCGTTTAATGGTTGATGCTTTACCTAAAGTAATAACCTTCAGTTAGTATAGAGTTGTTTCACAAGTTAAATTCCCCCGATATTACCATAGCAGTTAAAGGGGGCTATACAAATGAAACGAAACGAAACAAACAAAAAAGGAGGGAGAGGGAAGCCATAGCAAAATTTTATATACGAGCGAGGGAACTTAAGGGGGCAAAGGGGAAGCCCATCTTGCGGTGATAACGATGACGGAGAGTATATATTAATGGAATGAACGGAGGAGAAAACTAATCAAGAAAAAATTACTTAGGTATAAAAGTGTTGTAGAGTTTAGGGAATCTCAGTTCAGGTCACTTGGAGAATTTCTTCGAAATGCTAGTATAAAATGGAAATGGTTGTCGACGGATTTAATATATCAATCTTATTACTGTAAATAGGAGGATGTTGGAAATAGTATTTAGAGAAGAGAACATTGTAAAAATAAACTGTAGGTAATCATTAAAGGTCTATAGGAAAAGTGGCCAGGGTCAATTACTTTGGTCTTCATATGCAATGAGCTAAATAAATATATTGTGACTACGCGAGAAATGCGCTGGTGGCTTTCTTTCATTACATCGACGCATTGTCGCATGTGCATGTAAAGAACATCTACAACAATGACTTTAACTTCTGGACATTTCTGACTACGTAATTAGGTGTATAAAAAGAAGGACCAGAGGCCCGCAAAGTTCAGAGGAGATTAGATGCCGCGCTGTTAAATTCTGCGACAGTTTGACCTTCCATCGGAGCGCCCTCGTTAGGTATTTTGGAGATTATAACCGAGAACACGCCGCTTCAGGCTACACCGATGTCCCTGCAAGGCATGCGGCCATCTCCGTTAACAACGGAGCAATTACACCAGCAGCTAAGGCTGAGCTGTTGTGCACTCCTTCCAAGAGTTGCTTAAGTTGCTTAAATAACTCCAAAATAAATAAAATCCAATTTTTAAATAAACTTACGGTGCACAAGGGCCGTTGAGAAGCTATCTTGCTACCATCTTTCACTCCTCAACGGTGTCGATCTTGGTGGCCGCGCTCGCTAAAGTGACTCGCTTTGGCGCTTCGTGGTGCACAGGATCGTGGGTTCGAGTCCCGCCTTGGGATGGGTGTTTCTGTGTTTGTAAATGTGTCTATGTTTGTGTATGTATATGTAAAAAGAGAAACGTTAAAAAAAAACAAGGTCTACTAAGAAAATATAGGAAACTGAGAAAAAAGGAATACAGCGCCGGAGTCCTGACAAGCCTCCGGAACTGTATTTTTATAAAAACAAGAAAACAACAACTGATTTTCACTCGATATCCTGCAGAACACACATTTCTGTTGAAATCTCGCCATAAAAATTTTGAGTGGAATACCATACCTTTTCTAACTATTATGTACTTACACAGTAAGTGTAGAGAAAGTAATAAATGTGATAAGATGTATACCACCTACTCCGTCTTCAGTGTGGGTAGTTTATTGTCTCATTAGACGAAATTATTTGCTTTGCTACATCAGCATGACAATTTGTAACAGCATCTATTTGAATAAGAAAGAGATTTTGTTACATAATTATAATTGTTATTATTATTATTATTGTCGCCCTCCGTGGTGTAATGGTTAATATGCTAACTTCATACACCCAAGATCACGGGTTCAAACCTGGCGGAGGACGATGAATTTTTTCGGGTGTAAAAATCCTTAGCATGGCTTCCTTTGGAAGAGAAGTAAAGCCGTTGGTCCCGTGTCATAGATTTACGGCACGTAAAAGAATCTCAAGCCTAATAGAGAGGCCTCTGAGCAAAATTAAGCGGTCTTTCACGTTCAGTATAGAATGGGACGTTGAGAACCACAGCAGTTAGAGAGCGTCCGTAAATAAAACACCATTTACATTTTTATTATTATTATTAATTAATAAATTAATTGTTTGTAGTTAACGTCCTTTAACTTAGTTGGGCATATCAGACAATGAATGAAATTGCTGAAATGATGTTCAAATGACCTCAGGGCCCACGGAATTTAAAGTTACACGACATTCGACTTAAAATCCCCAGAAAAAAAAATTATCCGGGTAATTCATCCTACGCGAGATTCGGATTCAGGACCTGTTGAACGAGAGGAAGACGCGCTACTATCTTACTGCGCAGGCGGGCATACAATATTTTATTATTAACTACATTTTGTGTACTATCTCTTATTGTTATATAAAAGTCATTGGAAGCAAAGAGGACTTCAGGGAATATTCCCAAGATATCTAGAATGTACGTTTCATTTTTCACATAAAACGGCTTTAATATACGTTATTTTAATTAATCATCAAAGCCATTTTTGAGAAAATCGAACATTTCGAAAAATATTCCATTTAAAGGAAGGGGGTGGTGGCATCGTTCCTGAAAATCTTCGTATTGCATTTAGAAGATACTGAACCTATATACCTAGTATGGTATTTGACCAACTTTTCGTTTTTGACGCACAAACGGACCTTTCTCTAAAAATGTTTTTCTTTGGACACAGAGGCCCTCAGAACACACATTTCTGTTGAAATCTCGCCATCAAATGTTTGAGTGGAATACCATACCTTTTCTAACTATTATGTACTTACACAGTAAGTGTAGAGAAAGTAATAAATGTGATGAGATGTATACCACCTACTCCCGTCTTCAGTGTGGGTAGTTTATTGTCTCATTAGACGAAATTATTTGCTTTGCTACATCAGCATCCTTTTAATTAGTAACAGGCAATTAGAGACCGGAACGGGAGAACTACGTAACCCAATATCGTTTTTGTCTGGCCGCTCTCTCATCCCCATTTCAACTACTAGTTGACTGTACTACAGGGAAACTTGACTTGCATTCATCTCAAACGTGTTCTTGGAATATAGTAATACAAGAAGAGTAACATACTCATGCATTTATCTATACATACAGTGTGTTTCTATGATCCTGCATATTTTCTGCTACAGTTAAATGAAAATATTTATAATAAAATCTGATGCTTTCAATTCACATGACCTTCTTTACCTCTTCTGAAAACTAACTATTCTTACAAATGTTTGTTCTTTTATCTATTTCATTCTAATCAAGATAAACATTAGCAGAATTGTTATGTGAACAATTGAAGTTCGATTCGCTTTTTACTGTCAGTAGATATAACGACAGAGGTGTGTAGTTTAAAATTGAAACCAAAAACGGTCAACTCCACAAGAAAAAATGTATATAATATAAAAAATGTGTTTTTGCGAGATCTACATTTTTGGCGCAGTAAGTTTTTGTCTATCTTTTACGGTTTATCACTTATGCAAAATTCATCCAGACTGAAGAGGCTATTCCCAGAAATTTCAAGGTGTACGTTTTATTTATCATTTAAATATATTTACTATACGATATTTTAATCAAAATCGCCAAAGGTATTTTTGAGAAAATAAAACTTTTTGTAGTTAGGGTTGACGGGATTTTCTTAAAATCTTCTGTATTTCTACAATATATTTTTCTCAAACTGCTTCGTTGCCCGCTAGTCAATAGATAGAACTGATGGGATATAGTAGTGTTCGTGGTATGGAAAATTAATGATAAACTTTTGATTCAAATTTATTTACTTGAAGTGAGTAAATGATATGCCGAAATAGTAGTAATCCGTCTCGAGATACTATTGAAATAAATAATGCAAATTTAGTCATTTTTGAAGCTTTAGAATCTGCAGTAGCTATTATTCAAACCATCTCGTAATTGTTTCCCAGGATTCTTAAAAAAATATTGGGATTATAAACCAATTTACACTGTACTCGATTAATGAAGCAAAATTTAATACATAAATATAATAATATATAAAATAATATAATTTATGTAATATATTTTCTTCGTTATTTACATATTAAATAACCAACAATTTAAATATTCCTCGCTCTTACGAAGTATCCCACTTCGCTAAAATTACTTATCGTTACTCTACTCAGTCTTAAAACGTAGTGTAATATACTTAGGAAAATTCCCGTATTAACTTAACTCCCAGAACGGGGGCTGGCCGCGTAGCTCAGTCACTTGCCTCCTGTGCGAGGGATCCCAGGTTCGATTCCCGACTGGAGATAGGGACTTTTCTGTAGCCAAAGTTGTTTCATCCCCCCACCACAGTCTGGAAGTATGAATAGGTGGTGATGTAACGGTTAAAATTAAAGATAAAGAGAAGCGAATTAACGCCATTGCCGTTAGGCAATATGTTCCCAAAAGGGAAATGCCGCTGATAGGACCATGCAGTTAAAGCCGGGATTTAAAGGGGGCTATGAATGGTCATTCGCAGGTCATCACTGAAATAAACTACTTACTTCCTAATCTAAAAATCAAATTTGATTTTCTTAAATATAGCTCTAACGATTTTGATTAAAATCTCGTGTATTAAAGCTATTTACATATCAAATAAAATGTATGTCTTGAATTTTCCGGCAATAGCCTCTGAAGACCTCTTCATTCTGGATCAATTTTGCCGAATTTTGTTTAACTGCTAAACCGTAAGAGATAAACAAAAACTTACTACACAAAAATGTAGATCTCGTCAAAGCACACAATTTATGTTCTTTACGTTTTGGTTGTGGAAGTAACTGTTTCCGAGACATTCCTTGTTATTGGTTTCAATTATTATTGTTATTATAATTATTATTTTACACAGTTGAGGGCTGCCATGTAGACAAAGTATAACTACAGAATTAACATTTTTAAAAATAATTATACAATGATAAAAATAAATTGTATAACTAGTACAGGTAACAAAAGATAAACTTCAAATCTAATTAAATAGCACATACAAATCTTGACATAATAATACTACATTATTAGTTTCAAAATCATACAAACAACATTTAATGAATTTACATAACATCAGCATTAAAACGAAAACAAATGATTTCTGAGGATGAGAATAGATCCTCTGATTGCCATGATCGCTATTGCATGCAGTAGGCGTTTATCCAGACCATAATCTTTCCAAAATTGGTGTAATTTTTTGGGTATTGTCCCTCTGGCCCCTATCATTAATCTGTGACTGATATTTTTACTTTCTCTATGCGTGCTATGTACATAGTGTATAAAGAAGGTATTGTAATGCACCCAAAATTCGATACCGAGATTTCACCGGAAATACATGTTTTGAGACCTCCTGAATCCAAAAAAATCATTTTTAGAAAAATGTCCATGTGTGTGTGTCTATGTGTATGTGTGTGTCTGTGGGCAGCATAGCTCAAAAACGAAAGGTTCGTTAAAAACCAAACTTTATATTTAGTTTGGTATCTTCAAAGGATGCGACACGAAAATTTTCAAGAAAATTCCCCCATCCCAAACTACCCTTTACATAGAACTTTTTTCGAAAACTTTGATTTTCTAAAAAATGGCTCTAACGATTTTGATTAAAATATCGTATATTAAAGATATTTACCTGACAAATAAAATGTATATCTTGAATTTTATGGGAATAGCCTCTGAAGATTACTTTATTCTGGATGAATTTTGCATAACTACTAAACTGTAAGAGATGGACAAAAACTTAACACACAAAAAATGTAGAGCATGTTAAAACACACAATTTATGTTATATGCATTTTTTTCGTGGAGTTGATCGTTTTTGAGATATTCCTTGTTTTTGGTTTCAGCTTTGAAAAAACATACTTTTCTCATACAGGAATTTGCCAGCTCGTGTCCATACAAACAAACGAACTTCAGTCACATAGCAACTAGCTTTTGATTATCACTTTAACCTATGGTACTCCCTTATTTCGCTTCTACTTGCAATAAAGCAAGAAATAAGACTATTTCTGCTAATTTTTCTCAATTAGCATGAAATAAATAAATGAATAAGCTTTTTAACAATAATTTGTTACAGAGATATAGAGAAAGTGTGTAAATGGAACACATCAGATTTTTTAAGATTATATTTGTCCTTGTAAAAGGGAATGGTAGATTCATAAATTGCCTTTTTACGGTGTCCACTTCTTCAAATTGTTCACAGAGGGACTCAAAGCGAATAGTAGGATCAAGGATCACTCCGCTACCATCAGATGTCTTATAAGCAATGATTTCGATGTGCTCGCTGCTACCACTGTTGGACAAACCATGGACCTCAAAACCTTTTTGTTTCATGCTTGTTGCAAATAAGCTCCTGATTTTATGATGTCTGCTGTTTCGCAGTACCTCTCCATAAAGGCATGCACCCACAACATGTGCATACTTTTCTCAGATAGGAATTGTCCGTTTTTCTTTTATTCTGCCCCTGGCCAAACTAAGAAGTGAATTGCAATGACAATCGCATAACGATATCTTTTAAAACATTTGACTATCACTTTAGCATTGCGTATTCCTTTAGTTCCCTTCTACTTATAAGGAAATAAGTAATAAGAACATTCTGATAATGTTTATCTCGATTAGCATTATGTGGGAAGAAGAATCTTTTGTAAGTTTTTTTTTTTTTTTTTATTGTTTCATTTATATAACCCCCTTTAACATTTAAAGGTCATATCAGGGGCTTTGCACTTGAAACAACTCGTTGTCAGTAGGTTTAAATCATTTTGTTTTCTGAAAGCACACACACACACATTCACTCTTCCAGACTCTGTGGGGGATAGATAATAGCTCTGGCCAAAGAAAAATTCCCCGCCCCAGTCGGGAATCGAACCCGGGACCTCCAGGTGAGAAGTCAGCTCGCTGACCACTCGATCACGAGGCAGTCAAGTAAGAAGTTTGTTTGTGGTGCAGCTAGAGAAAGTCACGTGAGTGTAACACATCAGCTTTTTTTAATAAAAAACTGATGCGAAGAGAAGTTCTCAAGGAGAAGAAAATAAAAGCAGAAACTATAGAATAATAAACAAATTCATATCCTGAAGCATCCTGCTGTGTGAGATGGCCATAAATGTTAAAGGATGAAGATAAATTGTAAAAATCTGATGTGTACCATTCACATAACTTTCTCTACTTGCTCTGCAAAAATATTATTATTACGAAAGTTTATTGTTTAATCAACATCATGCTAATCAAGATAAGCGTTTGCAGAATTTGTCTTATTAATTACTTCCTTCTAATCAGAAGGGAAATAAGGGAATACACTGGGCTAACGCAATAGTCAAATATTTTAAAAGCTGGTTGTTAAGTGAATAATTGAAGTTCGGCAAGTTTCGCATGGCCCCCAGTAAAACAAAAGAGACATGAAATAAAAGGTTACTTCACGTTTGAGAAAATCACTTAGTTAAAAATTGAAACCGTTAGCAAGGTGTGTTTTAACGACATCTACATGTATTTGTCTATCCCTTAGAGTTTACGAACAATGCAAAATTTAGCAAAATTAATCCAGAATTAAGAGGTCTTCAGAGGCTATTCCCAGAAAGTTCAAGACACACATTTATTTTTGAGGTGTGATTTAAATTGTAGTATTATATCTTTAATAAATTGTATTTTAATCAAAATTGTTAAAGCCATTTTTGAGAAAATAAAAAAGTTCGAATAATGTTCCATGTAAAGGGTAGTTGGGGCGGGGGACTTTCTTGTAAATCTCGCATCCTTGGAAGATATTGAGCTTAAATACCAAGTTTGGTATTTGTGTTATACTGTCCACACATACACACAGAATGTTTTTAAAATTATGTTTTTTTATTTAGGGGGTCTCAAAACATGTATTTCTGTTAAAATCTCGGTATGGAATTTTCGGGTGGGATACAATACCTTCTTTATCAAACTCTGTATCGAAATTTTCGGTAGAATTCTGTACCTCTAGTGTTAGAGAAAGTAAATAAAGACGATGAAGCCAGGTGTCAATGAAAAGAAAAGGAACGCGCCTATCTGTGTAACAGAGTGGAGGGTACAGACTTATAGAGGAAGTGTATTGTGACGCGTGATGTCATTTCATCGGGAGGTCAATCAACTCCAGACCTCAGAGAAACATCCCCTGTAATTAATTCCACAGCCTTCTCCTTTACATGCATGCAGCTTGGGAAAATAAACTCTTCTTGCATAATGAAACGCCAGCTGCGTTTTTAGTACTAGATGGCATTTTGTTTTCAGCTCTTTAAAGCGACTTTCGAGGATGGTTTATTATGTACTCAGAATAATGGACCTTCTTATCGCTGTTGAAGGGCTTTTAAACTTGAAATAGTTTGAATAATTACTTTAAAACGCCTTAATATGGTATAACTGTTTTTTTTTTTTGTTTTTTTTTTCACGAGTAATATATGAGTGTCTGAGATTGTCGAACTGAATGGTTTAGATCCTTGAGTGATATTTTTTAGAAGTATTTCACGAATAAATAGCAAATTAAATAAAATGCCCGCACAGAAAGTTCCTAACTGCATTATACTGTTTACCCAATTTGTAGAGAGCGGAAGTTAAGGCACTAAAAAGCAATGTTTTAGATGCGTAAAACAGGCTCCTTTACTGTTGTATTTAGACTCTATAAAATTAAAACTCTAATGTATTTCATTCACATGACTTTCTCTACATCACCCTCCGTGGTGTAATGGTTACCATGCTACTTATATACCCAAGGTCGCGAGTTCAAACCCGGCGGAGGACGATGGCTTCCTTCGGGAGGGAAGTAAACCCCATGGTCCCGTGGTCGTAGATTTACGGCACATAAAAGAACCTTAAGCCTGATAGAGAGGCCTCTGAGCAAAATTAAGCGATATTTCACGCCCATTATAGAATGGCACGCTGAGAACCACAGCAGTTAAAGAACGTCCATAGATAAAACTCCATTTTATTTATCTGTAACAAATTATTGTTGAAAAGCTTATGCAACTATCTACTTCATGCTAATGAAAATAAACTTTAGCAGAAATACTTTCCTGTAAGCAGAAAGTAAATAAGGAAAGTAAATAAGATTTTTGTTTGTAGAGTTGACCGATTTGAGATACTCCTTGTTAATGGTTTCAGTTTTAAAAAATCTGATGTGTTCCATTCACATTAATTTCTCTACTTCTGTGTAACAAATTATTGATAGTAAACTTATTCTTCTATTTATTTCAAGCTAATCGAGAAAAAATGAGCAGAAATAGTCTTATTACTTACTTCCTTGTAAGTAGAAGCGAAATATGGGAGTATCATAGGTTAAAGTGAAGACAAAAGCTGATTACTAGGTGACTGAAGTTCCTTTGTTTGTATGGACACGAGTTGACAAATTCTTGTATGAGAAAACTACAAGTTTTTCAAAGCTGAAACCAAAAGCAAGGAATATCTAAAAACGATCAACTCCTCGAAAAAAATTATATAACATAAATTGTGTGTTTTAATGTACTCTACATTTTGTGTGTGTTAAGTTTCTGTCCATCTCTTACGGTTTAGCAGTTATGCAAAAGTCTTCCAGAATAAAGTAGTCTTCAGAGGCTATTCCCAGAAAATTCAAAATGTACATATTAATTTGTCTTTAATATACAATATTGTAATCAAAATTGTTAGAGCCATCTTTGAGAAAATAAAAATTTTCGAAAAAAGTTCCATGTAAAGGGTAGTTGGGGGTGGGGGGATTTTCTTGAAAATCTTCGTGTCGCATCCTTGGAAGATACCAAACTTAAATACCAAGTTTGGCATTTAACGGTCTTTTCATTTTTGAGCTATGCTGTCCACAAACACACACACACACACACGGAACTTTTTCCAAAAATGCTTTTTTTGGATTCAGGGGGACCCAAAACATGTATTTTCGGTAAAATCTTGGTATCGAATTTTTGGGTGCAATACAATACCTTCTCTATACACTATGTACATAGTACGTGTAGAGAAAGTAAAAACTTATACTTTTCTTATGCGGGTACTTGTTAACTCCTGGCCCATAGCAACCACATTTTAACACACTTGACTGTCGGTGTATTCCCTTATTTCCCTTCTACTTATAATGAATTAAGTAATAAGACCGTTTCTGCTAACATTTGTCTCGATTAGCATGAAGTAGATAGAAGAATAAGCTTACTAACAACAATTTGTTACAGAGCTGTAGATAAAGTCACGTGAATGGAGCAGAATAGACTTTTTTTTTTTGTTCCATAAAACGCGTTTTAGTATTTAAAATACACAGGGCCAGATTTGTGTTAGTATAACCCAGTTTAAAACACACTGGACTAGGTTTGTGTTAATGAAGACAATATGAAAATACACAGGGCTGGATCTGCGTTAGAATAACTACGGTCAAATCACACGGAACCGGATTTGAGTTAGAAAATAAACAAGACCTGGTTTGTATTTTAATTACATGAGTAGGTATTGTTTTACTAAATGCACAGCTTTAGATTTTGTTCACAATAGTTATTTGTGCTACAAGAGGTAAACATGCTGTTTTATATTGTGAGTAGAAGCTTGCGAAACGAGGTCGAGTACAGTAATCCTACGAACAGTATAAAACAATTTTAACACAAGTCTTATACACTATTACTTTTACACATAATATGTACATAGTGTGTACAGGAGGTATTGTATTCCACCCAAAAAATTCGATACCGAGATTCCATCGGAAGTACATGTTTTAGGACCCCCTGAGTCCAATAAAAGCATTTTCAGAAAAATGTCCCTGTATGGGTGTGTCTGTGGAAGCATAGCTCAAAACAAAAAGACCGTTAAATACCAAACTTGGTATTTAAGTTCGGTATCTTTCAAGGATGCGACACAAAGATTTAAAAAAAAAATCCCCCACCCTCAACTACCCTTTACATGGAAAAAGTTTTGAAAATATTGATTTTCTCAAAAATGGCTCTAAAGATTTTGATTAAAATCTGTCATATTTAACATATTTACATGAAAAATAAATTATATGTCTTCAATTTTCTGGAAACAGCCTCTGAAGACATTTATTCTAGATTAATGTTGCGGAATGTTGCATAGCTGGTAGACCGTAAGAGATAGGCATAAACCTACATAACAACAAATGCGTGTCTCGTTAAAACACAAAATTTATGTTATATACATTTTTTGTGGAGTTGACCATTTTTAAGATATTCCTTGTTATTGGTTTCAGCTTTAAAATACTTATGCTTTTCTCATACGGGAATTTGTAAACTCCTGTCCATACAAACAAACGTACATCAGTCACATAGCAACCAGCTTTTGACTGTCACTTTAACCTATGGTACTCCCTTATTTCGCTTCTACTTACAAAGAAGCAAGTAATAAGACCTTTCTGCTGATTTGTTTCTCAATTGTCATTAAATAATAGAAGAATAAGCTTTCTAACAATAATTTGTTGTAGAGATGTAGATAAAGTCATGTGAATGAAATACATCTGATTTTTTGGGACAGTTCTCAATATTTATAGACATTTATATTTATAAATAAATTGTTTTACCTATTTCATGGAGCTCATGCTTAATGATCTATGATATTCAGTTGTTGCCTTGCTGCTTAGCAGCAGAGCAACATGATGACAACATAATGACTTACTCGTACATAACGAAAATATTCTTTACAACGGAGACAGTGTAACAGTTGTAATTTTCCTCTCTCCGCAGTTTGCATAATTTCATCTGGCTCAGCAGATTCCATGTTCATGACATTCAAATCATTCGCCATTATATGGATTGATACGAGCTTTCAGAGTCATGGCCTACTTGAATGAGGCATATACCAAAGTTGGCTATATTGGAGTGTTTTAATTTTATAACACTACGTGATAGAATTTTCTACTTGTATTACTATTGAATCTGGTAAAAGACATCAATTGTCTAAAAAGGCAATTCAATACTTTGCACAGTTAGCAGCATTCCGTTAATTTGTAACATATGATTAGAGTTTAATGCTTAATGCAATCCTCGAGACATTGTAGTCCTTTATCTACCTGGAATTGACTGTAATTAATAATTTGACATGCATCAGTTATAACTATTATATTTTGCCGCAAACCACATATACATAAAATATCAGTTTACGATGTTGAAAATCATCTACTTCCGTCCCATTAATTAACCGGCTAATTACATCACATCCCGTGATTTAATTGAATATTTCACAGTGGCTCATAAATACAAATGGAAATCAACTGCGATATTTTTATTCCCCTTTATTAAGCCGGATTATACCAATATTTATAATTTACTGATGGTTACCTTCACAATACACAACTACAAATGCACTAGCTTTTATACTCGACTTTTTGGAAAACTAAGGAACATTTTAAATGCCAATATATCTATATTTTCTCTATGACAGAGAGAAAGTAGAGGAGATATTGTATTTTGTTCGTAGTCGGCTTACCCTCCTCACATTTTTAGGCCTGGAAACCCCCTAGGACTTACAAGCCGATGCCTAGGTGTTAGAAGCCTGTCGGGGAGCCAACGGCATAAACCACAGAATGAAAAACCTGGAACGAGTGGTCGGCCCGTATGAGCATGAGGACGTGGATGATATAAATACAAGTGAAATTGATGGATAAAGATATGATGGAGAAATTGGTGGAGTGAGGGGCGGGGGAAACCGGAAGACCCGGAGAAAACTCGCCCAGACGCCGCTTCGTCCACCACAAATATCACATGCAGGCGCTTGGGATGATATATTGTATTCCACTCAAAAATTCTATGTTGAGATTTCACCGCAAATACACTCTTGGAAAAATTAATACAACACCGCTAAAGACTGCGTTTATCGAAAAATGGGCATAGTATGAGGATAATGCGGGTTTGTAGTTTTGGTGATTGATAAGTATTGGTCGGCGGACATCAGATGGCACCGAACAGGCGTGTAGCTATGGCCTTTGTGCCTCTGCAGTCACTATGGTCACCGTTGAATGGTAGTGTCAAAAGACGCTCTAGGACACGACAACGCGAACCTACTCCTGTCGCACGACTACAGCCATTTGAAGGAATCGAACTGTTGGCCTGCGTGAAGCTGGATGGACCTATCGACAAATTGCAGCACATGTCGGACGCAATGTATCAGTGGTGTGTCGGTATTTTCAGCAATAGTCTGTGGAACATTCTCACAATCGTACACCAGGTTCTGGGCGGCCATATTGTACAGACGGTTTGTACGGGCATCGGTGCAAGCGATCCGGGCACATGTAGTACCGGGAGTGACTATTGGAAACCATCTTCTTGCAGCAGGACCCAAATCACGTGTGCCTCTGGCCAAGATATCTCTTACACCAGCACACCTCCTCTGGTGTCGAGAAAGGGCTGATTGGACAATTGAATGGCGCTCCGTGGTGTTCAGTGATGAGAGTGGGTTCTGCCTGTATGCAAGTGATGGCCGTGTACGTGTACGGCGTAGAGCTGGTGAGCGTAATCGTCCAGAGTGGTGCATTCGCCCACGACACAAAAGGCCCAACTCCTGGCATCATGGTGAGGGGTACCATCAGTTACAACTCTCGCTCGCCTTTGCTGTTTGTGCGGGGACGTGAAACCAGTGAAGTACTGCCATTTCTTCAACAGGAAGGTGATGTGTTGTTTCAACAGGACAACGCACTCACCTCTCTCCCATTGAACATGCACTGACTGGGCCTCCACGCCAGGCCACAACCATTGCCGAACTGCGACAACAGGTACAGGATGCTTGGGACAGTGTACCGCTGGAAGCCATTTGCCACCTGTACGATCGTCTGCATGCACGAATATGTGTCTGTATCGCTGCCCGAGAAGGGTTCACCAAATATTACTGCGGCTATTGGGACACGCCCCCTTATGACATGTTTGCTTGCATTGTGCTGGTTTTGTTATCCTTGATGATGTTGCATGTTTTTTTTTGTTTTTTTTTTTCCGTGAGTGTGTTTGTTAGAGGCCCCCTGAATCCAAAACAAATACTGTTTAAAAGAAGATCTGTGTCTGTAAACACCATAACTCAAAAATCTGATGTGTTCCATTCAGATGAATTTCTCTATCTGTTTTGTAAACAAACTACTCTTACAAACATTATTTTTTCTATTTGATGCTATTGCCAAAAAATTCAAAATATACATTTTATTTGTCATGTAAATATCTTAAATATAATACATTTTAATCCAAACAGAGCCATTTTTGAGAAAATCAAAATTTTCGAAAAACGTTCCATGTAAAAGGGTAGTTAGAAGTAGGGAATTTTCTTGAAAATCTTCGGTCGCATCCTTGGAAGATACTGAACTTAAATATCGTTTGGTATTAAACGGTCTTTTCGTTTTTGAAGTACCCTGTCCACAGACACAGACACACACACAAACACACATACGGAATTTTTTTAAAAATATGTTTTTTTATTCAAGGAGTCTCAAAACATGTATTTCTGGTGAAACATCCTTACCAAAATTTTGGGTGCAATACAATACCTTCTCTGTACACAATGTACATATACGTGTAGAGAAAGTAAAAAGCCACTTGGTATTTAGGTTTAGAGACACTCAAGGATGCAATAGGTACGTCTTTTCAGGTGGGATCACCCACCTCCAAACTACCCTTTACATAGAAAAAACTTCGAAAAATGTGATTTTCTCAAAAATGACTATTTTGATTAAAATATCTTATATTTAGGATAGTTACATGAAAAATAATATATTATTTTGAATTTTCTGGGAATAGTCTCTGCGGACCTCTTCATTCTGGATGACTTTTATATAACTGGTAAGCTGTTAGAGATGTGTACGAAACATATAGACCTAGTTAAAACGTACAATATATATTTTTTGTAGAATGAACCATTTCAAAGATATTCCTTGTCAATTTTAAGGTACTCATATCTTTCTCAAACGGGAATTTGTCATTCCCTTGCCGTGCAAAGTGAACCGAATTTCAATCACAAAGCAACCAGTTTTTAAAAGATTTGACTGTCACTTTAGACTAGTGTATTCCCTTATTTCCCTTCTACCATTTCTGTTAGTGTTTATCTCGATTAGAAAGAAGTAGATAGAGGCATTATCTTTTGTAAGGGTAGTTTGTTACAAAATAAATAGAGAAAATCATACGAGTAGAACACATCAGCTTTTTTATTTAAACTGAGACACGCGTTTCAGGAATTATTTATGTACTTGTAACCTTGTATAACAATTAGAATAGCTGACTTTAACATCACATTTTCCTTATTTCTATCGAAAACGTGCAATGAAGCAAAATTCTTAGTATCCCTCTTCTTGTGATAAGTTTTCCACTTGCAGGAAGAGCTCTCAGCTAAAGTCAAACCTCCACCCTAACAGCGGAGCATCGCTCCCGTCTGTCTTTAGGTTTATCTTTCTCTAACTTTTCTGTAGTCCTAATCTCTTCGTGGTTCATTTCCTCACAGTTCCCTCATGCCTTTAAGATGTCACAAAGTTTTACAGAAAGGAAACAGTGTCCATGTCTTACTGCAGATGCAATTTCGTGTGTTACTTACTGTTAGACTGTTAACCTTTGAACTGTAAACAATTTTAAAGAAGTCTAACTCAATAATCAAAGAATATAAAGCTTCAAGTATTAATTCAGTAGGGAATAGCAGTCAAACTTATCCAAAAATTATAAACAAAGGTGAAATCAAATTGTGTTTAAAAAGGTATACTTAATCTACATCAAAACAAAACAAAAAGCAAAAAGCTAGCAAAAAATCTGATGTGTTACAGTCACATGATTTTCTCTGGCCGTTCTACAAACTTCTTACATATGATTATTCTTCTTTGTACACCCTTTTAATCGAGGTATTCAGCACAATGTTCTTATTACTTAGTTTCTTATAAGTAGGAAGAAAATAAGGGAATACACTTGGCTAAATCGATAGTCAAATGTTTTACAAATCGCTTCTTTTCTTGGCCAGGAGTAGAACAAAAGAAAAACGGACACTCCCATCTGAGAAAAGTATAAGTACTTCACAACTGAAACTAATAACAATGAATACCTCAGAACGGTAAGCTCCACGAAAAACATACATATGACGTAAGTTGTGTATTTTAACAAAGCCTACATTCTTTGTATAGTAAGTTTATGTCTATCTCTTACGGTTTACTAGTTATGCCAAATTAAGGAAAAATTCATCCAGAATAAACAGGTCTTTAGAAGCTATTCCCAGAAAAGTCAAGATATACATTTTATTTGTCAGGTAAATATTTTTAATATACGATATTTTAATCAAAATCGTTAGTCATTTTTATGAAAATCAAAATTTTCGAAAAAAGTTCAATATAAAGGGTAGTTTGGGGTGGGGGATTTTTCTCAAAATCTTCGTGTCGCATCCCTGGAAGATACTGAACTTAAATACCAAATTTGGTATTTTAGCTAATTTTCGTTTTTGAGTTATCGTGTTCACAGGCACACAGACACACGGACACACACACACACACACACACACACACACACATGGACCTTTTTCTGGAAATGCTTTTTTTGGATTCAGGGGGTCCTAAAACATGTATTTCCGGTGAAATCTCGGTATCGAATTTTTGGGTGGAATACAATACTTCTCTATCCCTATGTACATTGTACATATGGGGCTAGATAAAGTAAAAAACTGATAAAACAGTGCGATCCACATGGGCCATAATTTTCCTCTGATAGCTTATAGCAATATGATCGGTCCAATGATCTCGGCGGCTCTGGGATAATCAGTACCACTGACCTTTATTGACTATTCTGTTGATTTCGATGACAATTACGGGCACTGTTAGTTTGCAGTCGTAACAGAAAAATCTGATGTATTACAATCACATGACTTTCTCTACATCCCTGTAACAAATAATTATTGTTAAGAAAACTTATCATCATGCTAATCGAAATAAGCATTAGCTGAAATTGTCGTTATTACTTGGTCCCTTGTAGAAGGGCAAAAATCTAATGCGTCCAATGATGTCCCTATCTGTTCGGAAAAAATCTTTTATTCAAAAAATTAATGTATCTACATCATGCTAATCAATTAGTTTTATTACTAGTTCTTGTAAGTGGAAGGGAAATAAGAAAATTCACAGGGTAAAGCAATAGTATCGTCCTTTAAAAGCCGGTCGCTACGTGAAGCAATTGAAATTCCAATCTCTTTGCTTTCCAGATGTAAAAAAGAGAAACGAGAAAAAAGATATCTTCTCGTATGAGAAAAGTTTAAGTGGCTAAAATTGAAACCAATAATCGGAATTATCGAAAAAAAAAAAAAAAAAAAAAGGCGTTTTAATAATATCTACATTTTTTGTGTAGTATGTTTTTTTTTTACCCCTTATGGCTTCCCAGTTTATACAAAAGTTATCCAGAATGAAGAGCCCTTCAGATGCCATTCCCAGAAAATTCAAGATATGCATTTCGTTTGCCATAGAAATATCTTAAACACAGGTGTTTTGATTAAAATAGAGTCATTTTTGAGAAAACCTAAATTTTCGAAAAATGTTCCATGTAAAGAGTAGTTGGGTGGGGGGATTTTCATGAGGATATTCGTGTTGCATCCTTGGAAGATAGTCAATTTAAATATCAAGTTTGGTATTTTACCGACTTTTCGTTTTTGAGCTATGCTGCCCATAGACACACACACACACACACACACACACACACACACACACACACACACACACGGATGTGTTTCTAAACATATATTTCGGGTAAAATCTCGGTATCGAATTTTTGGGTGCAATACAATACCTTCTCTATATACTATGTACTTACATAGTACGTGTAGAGAAAGTAAAAATGCAGTGCTAACTTCGAGAGCATGTTTTTATTGTAAGAACGCATTGGAAGACAAATTCAATGATAACAATACAACGGAAATTTCGAAGAGACTTCAATGTATGTGATGTTCCAATAATACTATTTTATCGATAGTAAAAAAGCTGGAGACAATTGGTGTAATCGTCAGTGAGGGTAGAAAACATAGGCCATCAATGATTGCAGAGCCTATTGATAATGTTTCAAGACGCTTACTGAACTTTTCAAAGAAAGCGATTGAACCAGGAGATATGCTGTTCATATGACGCATGTCAAAGGGCTGCGAAGAAATCGGGATTGGGAGTATACAGGGTATTACCTGTCTGATGAATGAATGCAGATAACCACGAGTGGAAGCTTGCGTAAACACAAACAGATAAGCGGTATTACGTCCTCACTCCCGGTGCATGCCTTGTACAGTTCTGCAATAGTAGAATGCAGCAGTTGAATCTCTTACAGTGGGCGGGTTCGAATAAAGTCAAAATGCAAACACCGCCGCGCGTAGTCATACGTTCAAAAAGTAAAAAAGCAACATTCATAATTAATAAAGAAAAAAAAAACAAGTTTAACTTGTGGATCGTTTAGTTTATTCCCGTTTAAGTACGCTGTGCTGATGTTTTGATGGTCAGCCTGCACTGCACTATATTCCAGCTTTTTCTGACCGCTCTAAACTGTGCCATGCTACACCACCGACCTACCCAAACAACTGCATTCTTTCGTCAGACAAGTAGTATATATGGTGCAGCAATTGAAAGAAGCAGATCGAAAGCGTTATTGAGTTTTCTTATTCCATGTCCAGACATTCTTTCCATAACGTGGTTTATAGATAAGGCATGGTTTCATCTATCAGGCTACATCAACACACAAACTGGGCTGCTGAAAATCCCCTGTATCGTCCACGAAACACCACTATAAGATGAAAAGTTTGGAGTATGGTGCGCGATATCGGGATTGTTGGTCTCACTTTCTTTAATACGGCTGTAGACGCGGTAGTTTATAGGGAATCTTCAAAACATTTGAGGAACAGCTGGATGATATCGAATTGACAGAAGGTTACTTCCAGCAATGTGTCACACATCTAATTCCTCCATGCAATTTGTAACCAGTTCCTTTGATAACTGAATAATCTCAAAAGGTCTGTGATCTCCAAGATCACTGAACTAACCTCGCCGAACTTTTTCTTATAGGGAATTTTTAAAAATAGAGTGCTGAACCCGTGAATCCATTATTAATGAAATAAGCAACATTAGCAAGGATACGCTTCGTAGGATGTCACAGAATATGGTGAAACGAATGCAGATATTTATGGATGCCCGTGGGGGACACTTTCAACATTTTCTCTTAGGAAGAATAAACAATGTAATCTCCCAATTGTGTATTTTTTGTTTTTTTGTAGTTTAACGTCTTTCATATCGGACGATGAATGAAATTGATGAAATGATGCTCAAATGATCTCGGGGTCCATGGAGCTTAAAGTTACTCGATATTCGTCTTCTCAGGATAAGGGAAAACCCTGAAAAAAACCTCATCCAGGTAACTCACCCTAGCGAGATTCGAACTCACGACCTTTTTAGCGTGAGGCAGACACGCTACCACCACACTACCCAGGCGGACAATTGTGTATTATATTCCCCCAAAGTTGTACATGTGTCCTATTGTTGGTTCAAAAGCTATGCCCAATAAAGTAGTTCAAGATTAAATTGATCACACTGTATTATTAATATTAAAATTATAAATAAAATATTTTTTATAAACTTTATAGCGAAAATCAGAATAGCGTACTATAACCACGAAATGTGCCACAGCTTGCTTAGGCCGCGCCGTGGCCGAGTGGTCAGACAACTCGCCTCTCACCTAGTTCGAGATATGAGATTTGTGGTGGACAAAGCGGCGCAGGGGCGGGTTTTCTCCGGGTTCTCCGGTTTCCCCCGCGATCATATTCCATAGGGGCTCCATCTTCATGTGTCATTGCCTGCGCTGCCAGAGCAGTAAAATCGGGCGTTAAACACTACCTTCCCCCCCCCCCCCCCACAGCTTACTTATTCCTAGGGGTTGTGTGAGGGCACCTCCATAAGTACTCGGTTTCAAAATGCGAGTGCATGGCTTTGTTATAGCAATATACTATTACCACCTCATGTACTGTTGTTTGCTACATGTCGCCAAAGCAAATTTTGTACTGATTGATAGGTTAGTTTGGATTTGACCCACACCTCAGTTAGTCGTTCAAGCTCTGTTCACTAAAATGGAAAAAGTGCAGCATCTTTCAATGATTTGCTGTTTGCTTTTGCGAGGAGATAAATGTGAAGTTGGGCGCTGTTTAAGGGAACCATCTATAACAACAGTTAGATATTACTTCAACAACATTAAACATTGGAACATTCGTTTTTGATAAGGAGTACCCATAACGCGCGGCAGATGTGGTAATCAAGGAAATAATTAGAAACGTCCATGATATGATTCTCGCTGATCGTCAAACGAAAGTTCGCGAAGAGGCAGAAGCCTTAGGTGTGTCGACGGGAACGTCAATTCGTATTTTACATGACAAATTGGGGAAAAAGTTGCCGGTTCAATGGATGCCGAGATTAAACGGTTAACTCACAAAAAATGCATTTGTTATAATTGTGCGTTTTAACGAGATTAATTTTTAAAAAAATATTCTACCATGTACATAATAGACAAAGAAATTATTGCATTACACCCTAAAATTGATACCGAGATTTAACTGTAAATGTATGTTTTGAGGAGTCCTGAATTTAAAAAAATAGAAAAAGGTCTGTGAATGCCTGTCTTTGCGTGTGTGTCTGTGAACAGCACAACTCAAAAATGAAAAGTCGGTTAAAAACGAAAATCGACATTTAAGCTCAACATCTTGCAAAGATGCGACATGATAATTTTCAAGAACTCTCCAAAACTACCCTTTATATGAAACAAATTTCGGAAACCTTTATTTTCAGACAAATGCCGCGACGATTCGACTAAAAATACCATATGTACAGATAAGATATCTTAATAACAAATGAGATGCATATCTTGAATTTTTTGGGAATAGCCTCTTAAGACCTCTTCATTGTGGAGGACTTTTGTATAACTGGAAAACCGTGAAAGATATACAAAAACTTACTACACAAAAAATATAGCTCTCATTAAAACACACAATTTATGTCATACACATATATTCATTTTTCTTTTTGTGCAGTTAACCATTTTCGAGATGCTCATTGTTATTGTTTCAGATTTAAAACACTTAAACTTTTGTCAAACGGGAATTTGTCATTCCTTTTCTTTTGTTTTACTCCTGGGCATGCAAAGAGAGCCGAATTTCAGCTACATAACAACCAGCTATTTAAAGATATTACTATGTTTAGCCTAGTGCATTCCGATATTCCCCTTATACTCAGAAGAAACTAAGTAATAAAACCATGTCTGCTAATGTTTATCTCGATTAGCATGAAGTTGGTCGAAGATCAAGCTTTTGTTAGAACAGATAAATCAACGTGAGTGTAACATTAGAGTTTTTGTGTAGTTCGTTTTTATCAGTGACCTATCAGTTATTCAACATTTGTAAATTCCTCCCGAATAAAGAGGGCTTCACACGTTGTCCTCAGAAAACATAAGATATACATTTTATTTAATATGTATTAATGTATGGTATTTTAATCAAAATCGTTAGAAATATTTTTGAGAAATTAAAAAATGTCCCAAATCTTCCGCGAAAATAAAGTTGGGGGCGGGAGGATTTTGTTGAACATTTTGGTGTCGCATCTTTGGAAGATACTGAAATTAAATATCAAGTTTATACTTAGCCGACTTTTCTTTTTGAATCATATTGTTCTCACACACACATACACACTAACGCGTGCATGCTATTTTTACTTTCTCTATACGCACTATGTACATAGTGTATAGAGAAGGTATTGCACTCCACCAAAAAATTCTATACCGAGATTTCACCACAAATATATTGTTTAGGGTCCCCAATATCCAAAAAAAAGCATTTTCACAAAAAGGTCCGTGTGTGTGTGTGTGTCCGTGTGTCTGTGAACACGATAACTCAAAAACGAAAAGTCGGTAAAATACCAAACTTGGTATTTAAGTTTAATATCTTCCAGGGATGCGACACGAAGATTTTGAGAAAATCCCCCCACCCCAACTACCCTTTACATGGAACTTTTTTCGAAAATTTTGATTTTCCCAAAAATGGTTCTAACGATTTTGATTAAAATTTCGGATATTAAAGATATTTACCCGACAAATGAAATGTATATCTTGAATTTTCTGGGAATAGCCTCTGAAGAGTAGTTTATTCTGGATAAATTTTACTGAATTCTGAATAAATTTTACTGAATTCTGAATAACTGCTAAACCGTAAGAGATGGACAAAAGCTTACTACACAAAGAATGTAGAGCACATTAAAACACACAATTTATGTTATATACATTTTTTTCGTGGAGTTCGTCATTTTTGAGACATTCCTTATTTTTGGTTTCTGCTATGAAATACTTATACTTTTCTCATACAGGAACTTGTCAACTCTTATCCATATAAACAAAGGAACTTCATTGACATGGCAACCAGCTTTTGATTATCACTTTAAGCTAAGCTACTCCCTTATTTCGCTTCTACTTTCAAGGAAGCAAGAAATAAGAGTATTTCTGCTATTTTTTTCTCGATTAGCAGGAAGTAAATAGAAGCATAAGCTTTTTAAAAATAATGTATTGCTGAGATATAGAGAAAGTCATGTGAATGGAACACATCAGATTTTTTTTAAAGTGAAATCTCGGTATCAAGTGTTTGGATGGAATACTATACATAGTAAAGGAAGTAAAAACCCGTGTTTTTTAATTTTCAGAAAGAAGGCTTGACCAGAGAAAATAAGAACGTCTACAGTGCAAGTGTAATTTAGAGTTAATGAAGTCTGGACTGGCAAGGTAAATTACCTCTTAAATGTTTTCTTATGTATGTATATTGCATCTAATTTAGTGTGGCTGTTTACCTGGCATAGAAAGTATGTTTTTAGCCACGTGTGAAATGTTAATTGTCTTGCATTTATCTACCGGGATGCCCGAAAGGGTTAAAATGCTCATCTTAAAACACTGCGATATTTTCTCAGTAAAACATCAATTGCTAAGGCAACATCACAAAATCAACTGCTAACAAATGTTATTTTTGAAAACTTTTACTTACAAACATTGATTAAAACTCATTGCAATGCATTAACTGGACTACGTACTAAACAGCTACGAGTAACTGAAAATAGGTTGTGACAAACACCCCTCATATATGATGGATAGATAGCTCTTAAGAACACTTTCATTATAAATCAATCCATCCCGGCTTGATTTCAGGATAATTATCGCATTCGGAGGACGTGATATAACGGCATCGGATAATTGTGGCGCCTCCTTCATTTGTTTCGGATTGTAGGAGATTTCAACCAAAATGAAAGCTTTAACATTTTGTCACGCGCCATCCGTGATTAGATCAATTAGTTTGATTTAAAACAAATGCTGTTCTTCCAGAGGATTTACAGTTTTATTCTGTAAATGTATGCTTTTTTTATTTGCTGTCAAGAATAGGACTGCAGTTTGGCCTTTTTTCAT
Organism: Hymenopus coronatus; assembly: GCA_030762935.1. NCBI lineage: Eukaryota > Metazoa > Arthropoda > Insecta > Mantodea > Hymenopodidae > Hymenopus > Hymenopus coronatus. Next base: position 18,942,198 of record CM060897.1, on the reverse strand, counting down.
AATAAGCAGTGAGTATATATGATTTGATGTGTTTTAAACAGAACGTAACGAGAAACTGCTTGTATGGCGCATGTTTAATAATAATAATAATGATAATAATAATAATATTGAATCTCTATAATAATGGAGATTCAGTATTTTAAGAAGAATTTGCAGTTGGAAACAGGATTATGAAGATGTAGATATTGAAGAGGTATGGAAAATTAGTTTGTATTTTATTTCGTGCCCTACAGTACATTGAATACTATTTTTACTTTCTCTGCACGTGCTATGTACACAGTGTATAGAGAAACACAAAATTGCACACAAAAATTTGATACTGAGATTTCACACGAAGTATATGTTTTGAGACTTCCTGAATAAAAAATAAAAAAAAAAAAAAAAAAAAAAAAAAACCATTTTTAAAAAAATATCCGTGTGTATGGACAGCATAGCTAAAAACGAAAAGGCTGTTAAATACCAAATTTGGAATTTAAGTTTAGTATCTCCCAAGGATTCACAAGAAGATTTTCAAGAAACTCCCCCAACCCAAACTACCTTTTACTTGGAAATATTTTTAAAACTTTTGATTTTATCAAAAAAAGATATTTACATAATAAATAAAATGAATATCTTGGATTGTCTAGGAATAGCATCTGAAGGAATAGCATCTAGGAATAGCATTCTGGATGAATTCTGTTGAATTTTGCACAACTGGTAGACCATAAGAGATAGACAAAAAACTTACCATACAAAAATGTAGGTCTCCTTAAAACATATAATTTATGTCATATATGTACTTTTTATTTAGGCCTGGCCATTTCTGAGATATTCTATATTCCTTGTTATTGGTTCCAGTTTTAAAATACTTAAACTTCTCTTATATGGGAATTGGTCAACTCCTAAGCTACAAACAATCACATAGCAACCAGCTTTTAAGAGATTTGACCATGTCTTTAGCCTATGGTACTTACTTATTTTCTTTCTACTTGCAAGGAAGCAAGAAATGAGGACATTTCTGCTAATTTTGTCTCAATTAACATGAAGTAAATAAAAGCATAAGCTTTTTGATAACAGTTTTTATAGAGATGTAGAGAAAGTCATTAATGGAGCACGTCATATATTTTTTTCCTTTAATTTGTAGAGCCCCCTTTAAGATCTATGATCATATCGGGGGCTTTGACTTATGAAACAACTCATTCACTGTCAAATATTGACATTAGGTTAATCATTTGTATTATTAAACACACATACATTCACTTTTACATGTTTACTGTCAGACTTTGTGAGGAATAATTCTCATTAAAGAAAACTTCCCCGCCCTAGCTGGAATTGAATCAGGGACCTCCGGGTGAGAAGATACCTCACTGACCACTCGACAACGGAGGCAGTCTGTATGCTATTATAACGACCAAATTTAGCTATAGTGTTAGCATGGTTTTGCTTCAAACAAAATTGAATCTAAATTTCATTCTGTGAAAATCTCATCAAAGAGGTGGATATCACAATATCGTGAAAAAATCTGATGTGTTCCAATCGCATGACTTTCTCTACATCTATGTAGCAAATTATAGTTAAAAAGCTTATTCTTCTATTTACTTCATTATAATCGAGATAAACAATAGCAGAAATGGTCTTATTACTTGCTTCCTTATAAGTAGAAGGCAAATAAGGGAATACAGTAAGCTAAAACGAAAACCAAACCTTTTAAAACCTGGTTACAATGTGATTGAAATCCGTTTCTTTGCATGACCAGTAGTTGACAAGTTACCGTATGAGAAGAGTTTATATTAAAACTGAAACTAATAACGAGGAATATCTCGGAAGCGATCAACACACGAAAAAATATGTATGACATGAATTATGTGTTTTAACGAGATCTACATTTTTTGTTCAGTAAGTTTTTGTCTATCTCTTACGTTTTACTAGTTATGCAAAATTCATCCAAAATAAAGAGTCCTTTAGAGACTATTTCCATAAAATTCAAGAAATAAATTTTATTGTATATCTTGAATATAAGAGATTTTAATCAAAATTGTTAGAGCCATTTTTAAGGAAACCAAAATGTTCGACATTTGTTACATGTAAAGGGTAGTTGGAGGTGGAGGGATTTTGTTGAAGATCTTTGTGTCACATTCTTGGAAGATACTGTACTTAAACATCAAGTTTGGTATTTAACAGACTTTTTGTTTCTGAGCTATGCTGCACACACACATGGACCTTTTTCTAAAACTGATTTTTTGATTCAGGGGCCCCAAAACATGCATTTCCAGTGAAATCTCTGTATACAAATTTTGGGTGCATTACAATACCTTCTCTATACACTATGTACGTAGTACATGAAGAGAAAGTAAAAAAGAGAAACGAAACAGTTCAACGATATAAGTAGAACTTAAATGAACCAAATGCTGAATATCCGCCTGTTTTATTGTGCGTATAGCAACTCTTTGTGGTTTATAATATCATATTCCCATGTGTTTGTATTCTATTTTTGTCGAAACCTCAACATGTGGTGCGCGCTCTGTTGAAAGCTCTTGTCGCCCTCCGTGGTCTGATGGTTACCATGCAATTTCATATAACCAAGGTCGCGGGTTCAAACCCGGTGGAGGACGATGGACTTTTCGGGTGTAAAAATCCTTAGCATGGCTTCCTTCGGAAGGGAAGTAAAGCCATTGGTCCCGAGAGAGGCTTCTGGGCAAAATTAAGCGGCCTTTCACGCCGTTTTATTTTTATTTTTTCAAACTCTTGAGAATAACGTTTTTATAGCAAACTAATTAAACGAGTCGAATGACCCGTTTGTATAACTTGATAACTCGCTCATTTTTAACCGTTGATATTAAAAGGTTTAAGGATATTGAAAATAACAGAAATGTCAACAAATACTGCTACGCAAGCAAACAAATATATTTTCTTGTAAGTATTAAGCACAGATAAGCACAGAGTAGAAATGATTTCTCGGCTCTTAGGCAGCCGGCGGTGGAGCTGAATTAAAAAAAGATCTGAAATTTTTCATTCATATGGCTTTCTCTAGCTGTTCCATAAGCAAACTTTTCTTACAAAAGACTATTCTCTCAGCTAATCAAGATAAACATTACCAAACATTAACTAATTATTTGCTATTTTATAAGTAGAAGGGGAATAATCAAATGCACAGGCTAAAGCGAAAATAAACTCTTTTAAAAGCTGTTCGCTATGTGAAACAATTGAAATTCGGTTTTCTTTGCCTGCAAGGAGTAAACAAAAGATAGGCGAAAAAACGTTTGAGAAGAGTTTAAGTAACTTAAAACTGAAATCAATAATTCGCAATATCTCAAGAATAGCTAACTCTATAATAAAACTGTATATGAAATAAACCGTGGTTTTAACGAGATCTACCTTTTGCTGGAGTAAGTTTGTGTCTATCTTTGAAGATTAGCACTTCTACACAAGTTATACAAAGATCATCCAAATGAATTTTTATAGGCTATACCCAGGAAATTCAAAATACACATTTCGTTTGCATATGACATTTTTAATAAAAATCCTTAGAGAAATTTTTGAGAAAATAAAAAAAAAAAAAGGAAAATGTTCCATGTTGGGGGTATTTTCTCTGTAACGTGTCAGTGTACGTGTGTCGTTGAACAGGATAACTCAAAAGTGAAAAGTCGATAAAATACCAAACCTAATATATAAGTTTGGTATCCTCCAAGGATACGACACGAAGATTTTGATGAAAATCCCCCTCCACCCTTTACACGGAAAAGATTTCGAAAATGTTGATGGCTCTAACGATTTTGATTAAAATACCGTATATTAAAGATACTTATATGACAAATAAAATGTATATCTTGAATTTTCTGGGAATAGCCTCTTAAAGATCTCTTTATTCTGAATGAATTTTACTAAATTTTGGATAACTGGTAAACCATAAGGGATAGACAGAAAGTTACTACACAAAACATGTAGATCTCGTTAAAACACACAATTTATGTGATATACATTTTTTTTTTTTGCAGAGATATTCATTGTTATTAGTTTCAATTTTAAACTAATTAAATTTTGTCAAACGGGACCATGCAAAGCGAACCGAAGCTCAATTGTTTCACATACCGACCATATTTTAAACACAATGGACTATCGTTTTAGCCTATTGCATTCCCTTATTTTCCTCTACTTACAGAGAAGCAAATAATTAAGACAATTTATGCAATTTTAACAATAATTTGTTACAGCGATGTAGAGAAAGTCATGTGAATAGCACACATTAGAATTTTCATTTATCGTTAAAAATAGAAGCTCTTGCCTTTGTGTATAAGGTTCAATTTTTGCTATTAACGTGAAGGCTGGAATGAATGACATACAGACAGAGCTACACACTGCGTTATCCGACACAGGCGATTAACAGTTTCAATAAGCTCTGTTTATGGCCGTGGAGCCAATCATTGCGTTTTGTTTTCCTCGGGATCAATACGTCATGACTATCTTGGTTCCATGCAGCTTTACTAGCCCTATTTTAAGTTTTCAATCACGTTACATACATGCTACTTTAGTTGTCATGGCGACCAATGCTCCGAACCAACAGCTGGTATTGGAAGTGGCTGTCAACCGCTAAAAAGTTTTACCCTCTCTAATGCACTGGTACAGTCACACCCGAGCCGAACATCTGGTTTACATTAGACTAGAGTGTGTCTAGCAACTAGGGCAAGTGGTTAGTAGAGTCTAGTGTAGCGTCAGTATGTCAATTATCGATCACTATCACCTTGTGTGAACGGTTTCTTTCTTCATTTTTCTTTACTTTCTCTAGTACTTATGGTAAGTAGTGGAAGTATTGTATTACACCCAACATTGATGCGGATATTTCACCGGAAATACACCTGTTGGACCATTTAAGTTACGAATGACTAAGCATATAGAAAAAAATGTGAGTAAAAGTTGCTTAATATTATATTACATTAGTCGTGTTTTATTTGGAGGACGTTGTGATGGTCATTTTAGAGACAATTTAATATTTTACTTTCTCTAGCACGTAAGTACAATGTTAAGTGAATAGAGAGGTACTACTGTATTCTACCCAAAAATTCGATACCGTGATTTCACGGGAAATGAATGTTTTGGGTCCTCTGAACCCAAAAAAAGAAGCATTTTTAGAAAAATATCAGTGTTGGTGTGTGTGTCTGTCTGTGAACACAACTTAACAACGAAGAGTCCGTAAAATACCAAACTTGGTATGTAGGTTTAGTATCTTCCAGGGATGTGACACGAAGATTTTGAGATAAATCCCCCCTCCCCCATTCTAAACTACTCTTTACATGGAAAAAAATTCGAAAACTTTGATTTCCTCAAAAATGACTAATGATTTTGGTTAAATACCGTGTATTAAATATTTTATATAAAAATAAGATGTATATCTTAAGTTTTTTGGGAATATCCTCTGAAGACTTTATCCTAGACGAATTTTGCTGGATTTTGGATAACTAGTAAACCATAAAAGATAGATACAAATTTACTCATCAATGTAGAGCTCGATAAAACTCGCAATTTATGTTATATACATTTTTTTTGGTGTAATTGATCATTTTTAGATATTCCTTGTTATTGGTTTCAGTTTTAAAATACTTAAAACTTTTCACATACGGGAGTTTCGCAGCTTCTGGCAATGCAAAGAAGCAAGATTTCATCCTCATGGCAACCAGCTTTAAGAAAATTTGGCTATCGTTTTTACCTAGAGTATGCCATTAATTCCCTTCTACTAACAATAAATCACTTTTTCTTATGTTTATCTCGATTATCATGAAATAGAAGCATAAGCTTTTTACTTCCTCTATACTCACTATGTACATAGTGAATAGAGAATGTATTGAACTCCACCAAAAAATTCGATACCGAGATTTCACCGGAAATATATGTTTTAGGGTCCCCTGTATCCAAAAAAAGTATTTTCAAAACAAGGTCCGTGTGTGTGTGTGTGTGTGTCCGTGTGTCCGTGTGTCCGTCCGTGTGTCTGTGAACACGATAACTCAAAAACGAAAAGTCGGTAAAATACCAAACTTGGTATTTAAGTTTAGTATCTTCCAGGGATGCGACACGAAGATTTTGAGAAAAATCCCCCCACCCCAAACTAACCTTTACATGGAACTTTTTTCGAAATTTTTAATTTTCTCAAAAATGGTTCTAACGATTTTGATTAAAATTTCGTATATTAAAGATATTTACCTGGCAAATAAAATTTATATCTTGAATTTTCTGGGAATAGCTTTGAAGAGTAGTTTATTCTGGATGAATTTTACTAAATTTTGAATAACTGCTAAACTGTAAGAGATGGACAAAAACTTACTACACAAAAAGTGTAGGGCACGATAAAACACACAATTTATGTTATATACATTTTTTTCAAGGAGTTCGTCGTTTTTGTGACATTCCTTATTTTTGGTTTCTGCTATGAAAAACTTATACATTTCTCATACAGGAATTTGTCAACTGCTGTCCAAAGGAACTTCAGTGACATAGCAACCAGCTTTTGATTATCATTTTAACCTATGGTACTCCCTTATTTCACCTCTACTTACAAGGAAGCAAGTAATATTGCTATTTCTGCTAATGTTTTACTGAAGTTAATAGAAGTATAAGCTTTTTAAGAATAATTTGTTGCAGGGATATGGAGAAAGTCATGTGAATGGTACACATAAGATTTTTAATAATTATTTTGTCACAAAGATGCAGAGAGTCATGTGAATGGAACACGTCAGATGTTTCTTTACTTTCGCTACTACATATGGTGAGGAGTGAAAGTATTGTATTACACTTAAAATTTGATAGGGATATTTCAAAAGGGGTTACTCAATCATCGTTACAATACAGACGAAATATTACAAGAACAAATTAATATTCATAGCAGGTTCATACCTACTATTTATCTATAACGTGCCTATATAAAGTGAATCCCTTTAAAATTAGCACAAAGAAAATTGATCTGAACATGATAGCTTAATTCTATCTCAAGTACTAATTAAACTTAAACACTAATTTTGATATGTTTCCGACTTTTCGTTTTGGAGCTATGCTGTCCATAGACGCGTAACAGTAAAATCACGAAACTGAACTTTTGGGTGGAACACAATTATCCACGGCTACGATAAAGTAAACATCTGATGTGTTCCATTCACATGATTTTCTCCACTTATTCTGCAACAAACTATTCTTTGAAAACCTTATTCTTCTATCCACTTCAAGCTTGTACAGATTACCATTAGCATTATTGCTATATTTCCTTATAGACACAGGAGAAATAAGGGAATACACTAGGCTAGAGCGATAGTCAAATGTTTTAAAAGTCTAGTTGTTATGTGATCAACAGTGAAATTCGGTTCTCTTTGAATGGCCAGGACAAACAAAATAACGAATGACGACTTTCTATTTAAGAGAACTAAGTGTTGGAAAACTGAAATCACAACATTTTTAACTCCATAAAATGTAATTGACTTACATTGTGTGCTTTAACGACACGTATATTTTTGTGTAGTACGGTTTACTAGTTGTGCAAATGTCATTCAGAATGAAGAGAACTTCAGAGGCTATTTCTAGAAAATTTAGGTTAAAATTTATTTATTATGAAAGTATCTTAAACATACGGTATTTTAATCAAATCGCGAGAATCATTTTTGAAAAAATAATAATTTTCGAAGAATATTCCATTTAAAGACTAATTATGGGTGTTGCATTCCTAGAAATTAATAATCTTAAATATGAAGCTTGGTGTTTAACCGTCTGTTCATTTTTTAGCTATGCTGTTAATAAGACACACATACACACAAACGGACTTTTATCTAAACATTTTCAGCGGACTTCAAAACATATAGGGTGGACCATTTAAGTTGAGTCATAGCGCTCATAACCTCGCCGGTTCAGTGCCGAGTCTCATTCTCCTAACTAACAGTGGCAAAGCTGAAGGAGTGTCTAAGAATCTTGGTTACCCAAACTAAATATAGATAAACTGTAAGTTATATGTTGGATATAAATAGCAAGAAAACAGTGTCTAAAAGTAGACATTAAGTTGTTTGTATGCTCCTGCAAGACTTACACTAACCTACAAATTTAGACGTCTGGATAACCCCAGACTTGCACGAGGGAGGGCTTGCTAGGTGTTACTAAGCAACCGGTCCCTTCAAGTCACGTTACTGTAATGCTCGGAGACTAGACTCTGGCTTCCGCGCAATGTGCAACTGAAAATGGCCTGTTATTTATGGACGCTCTTTAACTGCTTTGGTTCTCAATGTCCCATTCTATATTGGGCGTGAAAGATCGCTTAATTTTGCTCAGAGGCCTCTCTTATCAGGCTTGAGGTTCTTTTACGCGCCGTAAATCTACGACACGGGACCCACAGCTTTACTTCCCTTCCGAAGGAAGCCATGCTAAGGATTTTTAAAATCCATAGTCCTCCGCCGGGTTTGAACCCGCGACCTTGGGTATATGAAGTTAGCATGGTAACCATTACACCATGGAGGGCGACTGAGAAGCACGAGGAGTGTAAGTTTTGGTTTTTTTGTAGTGCTTTGAATTCAATTACTGGAACTATAAGGAATAAACGAAGCAGTTTGTTCGTAAACTATAAATATACAATAGAAAGGAAAAGTTACTTATACCTGGGATATAACTGTTGAAGGTGTATCGCTTGTGACTGTAAGAGACTGACAGATTTCTCAAACTTGTAGAGAAGGTAGAAACTTCAATTGGTAATTGGATGGTATGTTGGAAAACGTCACACTATTTTTGCTTCGCTGGGGAAGACAGCAGAGAGTCTTAATTTTCCTCCTGCTCCCCTAGTGAAAATGATCCAGCTTCGAAGAGCAGTGAGCTTTTCAAAATGTTTACAAACTTTACTCGTGATCTTTTTCATTTGTAAAAACTTGTTTTATAATGACATTTTGTAAAGATGAACTCACCGAACAAACTTCAACCTTTAAAAGTGATTTTATAGGGCTTACAAGTATTTTTTGCACAATCAAATAGTAATTTCACACATTTATAATTTGTGTTTTTAAAGCAAGCAGTTTTTCTGCAAATGGTTTAAGGTTTGTAGAGTAGTTTATAGTTTAATAATTAAGAGTCAAATACGCATAAAAAGTACAATGAAGTACACAGATATATCTGAAAATTGCATAAAATACTATTTAAAAGCAGTTCCATGATTCAGATAGTGATGAAGTTTATGCAAAGGAAGGCAGAAGACATCACATTCGGTATGCAACAGGCAAAAAGGGAGCCCTAACCTCAAAACAACAGCTGTGTGCTGATTTACATTGAATGGGAACTGGCTGTTAATTTCATGCAGTTGCAGACATGCATGGCGTTTCTTCCTATGCAGAAGTGCACGTTCGCGCTTAGACGAATCTATGCAAAGCACGGCGTGTTACTGCACATTCTGCAAACGATCAATCAAATCACAGGTCATCAGTGCAGCCAATATAGTAAACTGCGAGATTTTGTATAGTATTTGATATCTTTGAATCTTCAAATAAAATTAAATGGATTTATATAATCTATTTCAGCTGATATAGGTATGTGCTACTATAAAACTTATCGAATGTGATAGACACATGCAGACATAACAGCTCTTTAGCTCTTAGTATTTTTTGGTACGCGTGGTTGGCGAGACTTAAAAACAGGAATATGACAGAATGCGTATAATGTTTATGTTTGAAAACTGATATTTGGATTTGTAAAGTTTCTCAAAACTTTTATTGTGAAACTGAGTTTACAAGCATTTGTAATTCTTCTCCAGTTATTTATAATTTTTTTCGTAGTTTCGTTGGCTTACCCTCCATTGATGATGGGAAAGGTGATGATGAATGAGTGGCGGGGGAACTGAAGGACCCAGAGAAAAACCCGCCCAGATGCCGCTTCGTTCACTACAAATCCCACAAGCGAGAGCTTGGGGTCGAACCTGAGCCGCCTAGGCGGGAGGATTAAATTGTTAATATGTAACTTATAAATATTGTGAAACAGGCCCCTGGCCGCAGCACTTAACTATTAGAAATGAGTGAGTGTATCTTGTTTATGACTTAAATTACTGCGTAGCATTTGATGTTTTAACTTTCAGTCAAGTGCTTATTCAATTTTCTCTAGCAAGAAGGAAAAGTTGGCACCACTGCCCTAAGCGTAGCTAGAGCGAATCCAATGTCAGATATCACAGTATAGTTGGAATTGTTCACTGAACGGCATTCCTGTCAGAAACTATGAACTGGCGGACAGACAGCACTTATGTTGCCACGCGTTTTGTAAAAAGAGAAAGACGATACCCACCCACTCTGTTTCTGTCATCTTTTGTTGGCGGTCACAGAATGTGACAACCTCTCCTTCAAAGAGTATGATGGTAGTGGCGTATTTCTCATCATATGTATGTTTACTTTCTCTGCACGTACTAAGTGCGTGCGTATAGAGAAGATATTACATCCCACCCAAAAATTCGATACCGAGATTTCACCGGAAATACACGATTTAGGGTCCCCCGTATCCCTCCCAAAAATGTTTTCAGAAAAAGGTCCTGTGTTTGTAGGTGTGTCCATGTGTCTTTGAACACGATAACTCAAAAACAAAAACTCGGTAAAATATCAAACTTGGTATTTTCCAGGTATACGACACCAAGATTTTGAGAAACATCCTTCCACCTCAAACTACCCTCTGCATGGACAATTTTTCGAATACTTTGATTTTCTCAGAAATGGCTCTAAAAATTTTGATTAAAATCCCGTATATTAAAGGTATTTATATGCAAACTAAAATGTATATCTTGAATTTTCTGGGAATAGCCTCCAAAGACCTCTTTATTCTGAATGAATTTTGCGTATTTGTTAAACCATAAGGGATAGACAAAAACTTACTACACAAAAAATGTAGATCACGTTAAAACTCACAATTTACGTCATATGAATTTTTTTTGTCGTGGAATTGACCATTTCTGAGATATTCCTTGTTATTTGTTTCAGAATCAAAATACTTAAACTTTTCTCAGACGGAAAGTTGTAAGCTCCTGGTCCTACATAGAAACGGATTTCAACCACATGGCAACTAGTTTTTAAAAGAATTGACTATCATTTTAGTCTAGTGTATTCCCTTATTTCTGTTCTACTTATAAGGACAAGAGTAATAAGACCATTTCTGCTAATGTTTATCTCAATTAGCATAGAGTAGATAGAAGAATAAGCATTTTCAGAATAAATTGTTATAGAGTTGTAGTCATGTGAATGAGACATCAGATTTTAATTTCTCTAGCCGTATGTACAATGCACATAGTGGAAAGAGAAGGTATTGTATTCCACCCAAAAATTCGATATTGAGATTTCACTGGAAATATATATTTTGAGACCTCCTGAATCCAAAAAAAAAATAATAATATATTATTTTAATTATAATTTTAGCAACATGTCACATAAGATCTGAGCAAAAACGTCCACATCCGGTTCGACGTTGTTTTCAAACATCCTGTGTACAGACAACAAAAGACACAATTTATATTTAAATGCGACGGAGATCTAAAAGTGAGCAATTTGTCACAACATTTACGATGGGCCCTGTATTTTCTGAGGCAACGTAATTGATAGGCGCAGTTTGATTTAATTTCTGTTCATCGCAATAAATAAATCAATTACTGTATGTGAAATGTCCAATGTAACAAATCTGATAGCGCGGAGTTCCTAGTGTGGGATAAAAGCAATATCCGCTTGCATATTCAACGGCACGCAAGTTAATGTTTTATGCTGCGTTCATCAGCTTTCGATCTTCAAATATGTCTGAAATATATTATAAATAACCCGCTCTGTTACATTCACATGACTTTTCCACTCATCGTTTGCATGTATTTAGAGATAAATCGTATTTATTCTACCCAAAGATTCGATATCATAATTTCTCTGGAAATATATGTTTTAAGGGATCCTGCTGCCCACAAAAAAGCATCTGATGTGTTCCATTCACATGACTTTCTCTGCATCACTGTAAAAAATTGCTGTTAAGAAGCTTATTCTTCGATCTACATCCTGCTAATCGAGATAAACATCAGCAGAAATGCTTTCTTATAAGTAGAAGAGAAATAGTGGAATACACTAGGCCAAACGATAGTCAAATTTTTAAAAGCATTTGCATTGCCGTAGTTGACAAATTCCCGTATGTGAAAAATTTTAAGCCTTTTAAAACTGAAACCAAAAACAAGGAATATCTCAAAAATGGTCAACTTCACGAAAAAAAATATATGTGGCATAAATTGTGTGTTTCAACGATATCTACATATATTTTAAAGTAGGGTTTTGCCCATTTCTTACGATTTATAAGTTATGCAAAATTCATCCAAAATAAAGAGGTCTCCAGAGGCTCTTCCCAGAAAGTTCAGGATATACATTTTATTTGGCGTGTGAATAACTTTAATATACGGTATTTTAATCAAAATCGTTAGAGCCATTTTTGAGAAAATCAAAATTTTAGAAAAATGTTCCGTGAAAATGTAGTTGTGGGTGGTGGAATTTTCTTTAAAATCTTCGTGTCGCATCCTTGGAAGATACCAAACTTGAATTTCAAGTTTAGTATTTAAAGGTATTTTCGTTTTTGAGCTATGCAGCTCACGGGCACACACAAGGACATTTTTCTAAAATTGTCCTTTTTATTTCAGGGGTATCAAAACATGTATTTCCAGTGGAATCTCGGTGTGGAATTTTTTAGTACAATGCAATAGCTTGTCTATACACTATGTTCATAGTATGTGCAGAGAAAATAATAAGCCATGCATACTTCCAGACTCTGTGGGGGATAGGGAATAATTCTAGTTAAAGAAAAATTTCCCACCCCAGCTGGGAATCGAACCCTGGGCTTCCGGATGAGAAATTAGCTCGCTGACCACTCGACCATGGAGGCAGTATTATTTTAAAAGATTTAACTATCAATTTAACCTGTATATTCCGTTATTTTCCTTCTAAAGAAAGCATTTCTGCTCTTGTTTATCTTGATTAGTATGAAGTAGATAAATGAGTAAGTTTTTTTAACAATAATTTGTTACAGAGAAGGTCATGTGAATGAAACTCATCACATTTTTTTTTAAAATAATCTCAAAAAAAAAAGTCCCGATATGATTTTGTGTTAAAGCGACATGATCAATAAATTAAAAAAATATACAAAAACAAAACAAAATGTCGCATGAATATCAAAGCAGATATTTAAGCTCAGCATCTTCCAAGTCTGCGACATGAAGATAATCAAGAAAATCTCACTTTACAGTGATTCCTTTTTTCCCCTGAAATGACTATAAACATTTTGAATAAAATGCTCATTTAGTTATTTTTAATTTTTTGTATTCTTTATTTTAGGTTGCAAAACTCCTAGGTGTTATACCGAGTACATTAAAAGTCTTATACACAGTCTTACATCCAGTATACAATGAAAAATTAGAACATCATAAACAAATACGTTGTACACAGAGGGATTAAAATCTACATCTAATGCTTATTGGTATATAAAAAGTGTTTAAGTGGAAATAATTTAACAATATTAAAATTATATTACAACAAACAGTACAGTTGAAAGTAAATCAGGTACTATAACATGTTAATAATTATAATTCTGAGAGCTATATACAGTTTTATAGATATTTCTTTAAGGATATGAACTAAACTTTTTGTGTCTGTAAGTTTTAATGTGATGTTTTTGAAACTGTATGCTGTTTTCTGACATAACTGATTTCTAACTTACTCAGTGACTAACGATTTCGATTAAAACGCCGTATATTTAAGATATTTTCATGGCCAATAAAATATATATGTTTAATTTTCCATTTATAGCATTGTGAAGTCCTCTTTGTTCCGAATATACCTTTTGTATTGTTGTTTACTAAACTGGTAAGCACTAAGAGCTACACAATAATTTAGTATGAAAAATAAAAGTCTACCTATAACACTAAATATGTGTCAAGTAAGTATAAGTATTTTATTTTCTCTACACGTATTAAGTACAAAGCGTATAGAGTAGGCATTGCACTCCACCCAAAAATTCGATACCGAGATTTCACCGGAAATATCTGTTTTAGGGTCCCCTGTATAAAAAAAAGCATGTTCAGAAAAAGCTCTCAAAAACGAAAAGTCGATAAAATACCAAACTTTTTATTTAAGTTTAGTATCTTCCAGGGATGCGACACGGAGATTTTGAGAAAAATACTCCACCCCAAATTGTCCTTTACTTGGAAAAAAATTCAAAAATTTAGATTTTCTTAAAAATGACTAACGATTTGGATTAAAATACCGTATATTAGAGATATTTATATGGCAAATAAGATGTATTTCTTGAATTTTCTGCGAATAGTCTCTAAAGGCCTGTTTATTCTGAATGAATTTTGCGTAACTGGTAAACCGTAAGAGATAGATAAAAACTTGCTACACAAAAATGTAGGTCACATTAAAACACACCATTTATATCATAAACGTTTTTTTCGTGGAGTTGACCATTTCTGAGATATTCCTTGTAATTTGTTTCAGATTTAAAATATAACTTTTCGCACGTGGTAAGTTGTAAACTCCCGGCCCTGTATAGAAGCGGATTTCAACCACATGGCAACCAGATTTTAAAAGATTTGACTATCAATTAAGCCTAGTACATTCCCTTATTTTATTTCTAATTACAAGGAAGCAAGTAATTAAGGCAATTTCTGGTAATCATTATGTCGATTATCATAAAGTAGATAGAAGAATATGCTTTCTAACAATAGTTTGTTACAGTGACATAAAGAAAGCCATGTGGATGTTACACATAAGATCTTTTTAGTTTATTTTCGTGATGCCATGAAAAGAATATGGAATTTCTATCTTACAGATTTACAACGGAATAAGTAATAAAACCTGCAAACGCTTATCTCGATTAATAGACCTTATAAGGGATAGTTCGTAGGATAGCCTTAAAGTAGCCTATATGTACATGTGATTTTAATAAAATAGATATAATTATTGTTTATTTGAATACAACTTCCCATATTTATGGGCTGCCCCAAAGAACAAAGTGAAATACAATTATTGTATCATAGAATATTAGTTTATGACGTAATAGTATAAAGAGATCGATTATTCATAATGATAATTACACACATAAATAAGCTTTAATATCGGAATTAAAATAATTTTAAGACGAGAGCCGGACATTCGTACTTACAGGAAGGGGCTTGGCCATAATGCTTGGGAGGGTGAACGCACTTAGAAATCTTTTTTCCGAAAATTGGGACATAGTTCACTGAGCTGGAGGAATAAACACTGGAAAATATCGAGCCGATAAAATTATGCTAGCTCACGTATGATTCAGAGTAAATACGCAAAACGAGTAAGGACCCCGTTATCAAAATCAAAAGTGGTGGAAATATAACAACAAAATAAATAAATTTAAAATAAAAATCGTCAAAAAGATCTTTATTTTGATAATATGAAGGTGGTAGATATGGGGCATCAGATACGAATACAATGTGTCGCGGCACGAATCGCCAACCACTTACCTACTAATAGTCTCACACACACACACACACACACACAAACACACACACACACACACACACACACACCACAAACACCCATACGAAACACACTCACACACCCCATACACAACACATGCACTCAACCGATACAGACACCACACACACACACACACACACACACACACACACACCACAAACACACACAATACACACAGACACACACCCACAACACATACACTCAACCGACAGACACACCACACAAACACACACACATAACACACAACACATGCACTCAACCGACACACACGCAGCACATACACTCACACGAAACACATACACGCACGCACACACACAAATTTTATAAAAATATATATTTCCGTTGAAATCTCGACATTGAATTCTTCTGTATACTCCATGCTAAACAAGAAAAACATTAATACATATAGGATATTCACTACATTATAGTGTACACTGTGTGAAAGCGATAGCCAAATATTTTAAAAGCTGTGACTATGCTACTGACATTAAAATTCGCGTCTCTTTGCTTGGCCAGGTATAAAACAAAAGAAAGACGGATGACGACTTCCTGCTTAAGAAAAGTATTTTAAAATTGAAGCCAATAACAAATAATTACTGGTAAATAGTTTGTCCAGCCACAAATTTATATGACAAATTGTTCGTTTTGACGAGATCTACATGTTTTATATGGTAAGATTTTGAGTATCTGTTACGCTCTCCAAATCCTCCGAAATGAAGAGGGATTCAGAGGCTATTCCCAGAAAATAAAATAAATACTTTGCATTTGTCATAAAAATATCTTAAACTTATGGTACTTTAATCTAAATAGTTATAGCCATTCTTTAGAAAATCTAAATTTTAGAAATGTTTTCCATGTAAAGGGTATTTTGGGGTGAGGTAATTTCTTGAAAATCTTCGTGTTGTATTTTTGGAAGATGCTGAATTTAAATAGCAAGTGTGTATTCACGGGCTTATCGTTTTACAGATATGTTATTCTCTCTCTCTCTCTCTCTCTCTCTCTCTCTCTCTCTCTCTCTCACACCCACACACACACCCACACACACACATATACAGGGATCTTTTTCTTAAAATGCTTTTTTTTTTTGTTTTTTTTTTTTTTGTTTTTTTGGATCCAGCGTATACTTCCAGTACAATCTCGGTATCAAATTTTTGAGTGAAATGCAATACGATTATACTAATAACTTCCAACATTGAAATACTTCGAAAACAACTTACACTACAAAAAACTGATTGTTATAATCACATGGCATTCTCTATCTCTTCTACAACAAAATGTTCTAAAAAAAGTTTATTGTTTCACATAATTATGCAAGTCGAGATAAATATTAACAGAAAAATATATTACCCTTTGTAGAAACAAGAGAAGTAAGGAAATACTCCAAGCTAAAACGATAATAAAGACATGGTCGTTATGTGGTGGGTACAAAAGCTCGTTCTCTTTACATGATCAGATCGAAAATAATAAAATGAATAGCAACTTCCAATTAAGAACATTTAAACTAGTAAACAGGAATATCTCTGACAAGATTAACTCCACAGAAAACGTTATTTCACACAAATTTTGTGTTTTAAGAGGTATATATTTTGCTTACTCTAATGTATATGTGTAACATGCATAGTAGACGAGAAGATATTGTATTCTATCCAAAAATTCGATCCCGAGATTTCACAGGAAATATGTTTCAGTCCAAAAAAAAAAACAGTTTTAGAAAAAGGTCAGTGTGTGTATGTGGTAAGCATTTCAAAAAGTCCGTTAAAAATCAAACTATTTAAATTTAGTATCACAAGGATGCGACACGAAGATTTTCAAGCAAATTATCCCACCCCAGATTATCCTTTACATGAAAAATTGTTCTAAAATTTTGATTTTATCAAAAATAGCTCTAAAGAATGTTATTAAAATACTTCACATTAAAGATATTTACATGAAAAATATAATGTATATCTTGAATTTACTGAGAACAGCCTCTGAAATCCTCTCCATTCTGAGTGTATTTTCCATAAGGGGTAAACCTAAGAGATAGAAACTTAATACATATTTATATCTCGTCAAAATAAACAGTTTATGTCCTTTACATATTTTTGTAGGGCTAATGTTTGTGAGATATTCCTTGTTATTTTTTATTGTTTCATTTATATAGCCCCCTTTAACAACTTAGGTCACATCGGGTGCTTTGAACTTGAAATAACTCGTAGTCTGTAGGTCCTTTAATTTTGATTTAAATTATTTTATTTTCCTCAAACACACACACACACACATACACTCTCTCTCTCTCTCTCTCTCTCTCTCTCGCATACATAGTTCCAGACTCTGTGGGGGATAGGGAATAATTCTGGTTAAAGACAAATTCCCCGTCTCTGCCGGGAATCGAACCCGGGACCTCCAGTTGAGAAGTCAGCTTGCTGACCACGGAGGCAGTCATTCCTTGTTATTGGTTTCAATTTTTGAATACACTTTTCTCAAAGAGGAAGCCGTCCGCGTTTCTTTTGTTTTACTGTTGGCCATGCAAGGAAGCGTACTCCAATGAAAATCGCACAGCGATAACTTTTAAAACCTTTGATTAACGCTTTAGCATAGCGTATTGCCTTAGTTCTTTTCTAATTACAAGAAACTATGTAACAAGAACATTCTGCTAAAGCTTATCTCTATTATTATAGCATTATAGCGTATATTGTAAAAAGTTTGCTTATACAATTGGTAGAGAAGGCTATGTGAATGGAACACATCAGAGTTTTTTTGCAAGTAGATTTTCTAAATCTCTTACAGTTTATCAGTTATGCAAAATCCATTCAAAACGAAGAGAACTCCAGAGGTTATTCCCAGAAAATTCAAGATACACATTTTATTTGTCATAACTTTTCAAAGTGTAGCATTTTAATCAAAATTTGTTGAGCCATTTTAGACACTTAAAAGTTTCGAAGAATCATCCTTGTAAGGGCAGTTTAAGTTGGGGAAATTTCTTGAAAATATTCGTGTAGCATCTTTGCAAGATGCTGAACTTACGAGTATATACTCTTACCAATTTTGGTAACTAACCAACTGTTCGTTTTTTAGTTACGCTGTTCACAGACACATACGCAAAGAGCTATATATTGAACTTTAATGCTTTTTGATTTCAGAGGATATCAAAACAAATATTTCCGGTTGTAATCTCGCCATTAGGTTTTTTAAGTGAAGCACAATACGATACAGAGATCATAAAAACATTATTTGGCACAAATGTTATACTTTGACAACTCATATTGAGAAAATAAAAAGTAAATAAACATTTTCCATAACCGATTGATTAGGGAAAGAGTCTTTGTGCGGTATCTTTGGAAGGTGCTAAACTAAAATACCAAATTCGATAGTCATCTGATATTCAGTTTTTGTGTTGTTTACAGACACACGCTTTTAAAACTATTTTCTTTTATATTTAGGAGGTGACAAAATATCTATTTTCGGTCAAATTTCGATACCTAATTTTATTATGAATTGGACTACTTCCTCTAGTTACTATAGGTATGTATAGAAATAAGCATAATTATACACATATATGTATAGTTTTAAAACAGAAATTTAAAATAATGATGAATAGAGAGAAAGACGTGTGATCATTTCACATGAGGTTTATTTCTTTTTCTTTCTCTACCTCATACAATTTGCATAGTAGATAGACAAGGTATTGAATTCCACCCAAAAATTCGATACCGAGTTTTCACCGAAAATAAGTGTTTTGAGGACCCCCTCAATTCAAATAAAAGTTTCTTCTCTGTCTCTAGCACGTATGTACAATGTACCTAGTAGATGGTTAGTGGATTTCATTCCATCCAAAAATTCGAGATATGACCGGAAATACGTGTTTTTTGATCCCTCAATAAAAAAAATATTTTAGAAAAATGTGTGTATAAGTGTGTGTGGGCTGCGTAGCTCAAAAACAGAAATTCGTTTAAATACCAAATCTGGTATATAAGCACGGTACCTTTCAATGTTGCGATATGAAGATTTCCAAGAAAATTCTCCCACCTCCAACTATCCTTTACGTGGAACATTTTTTATTTTTGAGAAAATGGTTCTAACAATTTTGATTAAAATTCCATATGTTTATGATACTTTCATGACAAGTATATCTTAAATTTTCTCGGAATACTTCTGAAGACCTCTTTATTCTTGATGAATTTTGTATAACTCGTAACAGATGACAAAAACTTACTACAGAAACAATGTAGATCTCATTAAAACACGCAATTTATATCATATGTTTTTTTTTTTTTTTTTTTTTTTTTTTTTTTTTGTAGAGTTAACCATTTCCGAGATAGTCCTTATTATTGGTTTCAATTTTTAACTACTTTAACATTTGTCATGCGGGAGGTTAACTTTCGTTTCATCTCTTTTGTTTTAACCTAAACAAACAAAAAAGAACCGAGTTTTAATTGTTTCACGGCAGCCTTTAAAAGAGTTTACTATTTCTCTTCTACTTGTAAGGAAGCAAGTAATAAAACAATTCGCATGACATAAATAAAAGAAGAATCTTTCTAAGAACATTTTGTTGCAGAATAGATAGAGAAAGTCATGTAAATGTAATTCATAAACATTATCTACACGTACTATATAAGTAGTGAATAGAAAAACTATTGTATTGCACCCAAAAATTCTATGTCGAGATTTCTCCAGAAATATATGTTTTGAGACACCATGAATACAAAAAAACAATTTTAGAAAAATGTCCGTATGTGTGTCTATCTACTATTGAGTGTATGTGTGCGCGCGCGCCTGTGAGGAACATAGCTCAAAAAGAAAGGACCGTTAAATACCAAACTTGATTTTTAAGTTTGGTATCCTCCAAGGGTGCGACACGAAGCTTTTCAACAAAATCCCCCACCATGAACTACCCTTTGCATGGACAAATTTTTGAAAATGTTGATTTTCTCAAGAATGGCTGTAACGATTTTCATTAAAACACCACATATTAAAGCCATTTTCACTACAAATAACATGTTCCTATATCTTGAATTTTCTGGAAATAGCTTCTGAAGATATTTTAATTCTGGATGAATTTTTCTGAATTTTGCATATTTGGTAGACAAAACTTACATCAGAAAAAATGTAGATCTCGTTAAAATACATCATCTATGTCATATACATGTTTTCGTGGAGTTGACCGTTTTCGAGATATTCTTTATTTGTTTCAATTTTAAAATACTAAAACATTTCTCATGCGGAAACTTGTCAACTCCTGGTCACGCAAAGAAACGGATTTCAATCCCTTAGCAACCACATTTTAAAATATTTGACTGTCGGTTTAGCCTAGTGTATTCCCTTATTTCCCTCCTACTTACAAGGAAGCAAGTAATAAGATAATTTCTGCTATTGTTTATCTCTTATAGCACGCTGTAGATAGAAAAAAAAATCTGATGTGTTCCTTTCACATGGCTTTCTTTACATCTCCATAACGAATCATTGTTAAAATTTTGTGTTTCTACCTACCCTATGCTAATTAAGATAAGCATAAGCAGTTGCTTTTTTGTAAGTAGAAGGGAAATAAGGAAATACACTAGGCTAAAACAATAGTTAAATATTTTAAAGGCTGGCTGCCATGTGGATGAATTCCGTTTCTTTGCATTGCCAGGAGTTGACAAATTCCTGTATGTGAAAAGTTAAAGTATTTTTAAAGCTGAAACCAATAACAAGGAATATCTCAAAAATGGTCAACTCCACGAAAAAAAAATGTATATGACATAAATTGGGGGTTTCAACGAGATCTAATTTTTTTGTGCACAAGGTTTCTGTCTATCGCTTACGGTTTACTAGCTATGCAAAATACAGCAAAATTCATCCAGAATAAAGAGGTCTATAGAGGCTATTCCCAGAAAATTCAAGATATACATTTTATTTGTAGTATAAATATCTTTAATATACGTTATTTTCATCAAAATCGTTAGAGCCATTTTTGAGAAAATCAAAATTTTCGAAATTTTTCCATGTAGAGGCTAGTTAGGGGTGGGCGATTTTCTTGGAAATCTTCGTGTCTTATCCTTGGAAGATACTGAACTTAGATACCAAGTTTGGTGTCCACACACACACACACGGAAATTTTTCTAAAAATGCTCTTTTTTGGATTCAGGGGGTCTCAAAACACGTATTTCCGGTGAAATCTCGATATCGAATTTTTGGGAGGATTAAAATACCTTTTCTATGCACTATGTACATGGTACGTGTAGAGAAAGTAATAATTTTTTACAGACACATGTAGAGAAAGTCATGTGAAAGGAGCACATCAGATTTTTTAAAAGATATCATAGTAGAAAAAATAACGAAAATGGCACTCTATCCTAGCTAGTTTTAAATTGGGAAGACACGTGACAAGCACTGTTATAAAAATGTCCAGATGGGACTTACCCTTGTATGAGACGCTGGGTTTGGGGCGCACCATATGCTCTCTCCGGCCGTCTCACGTGCTATGAGATTCCATCCAGCTTGCTCTCCTCCCATCATATCACATAATGCGCGCGCAGATGTTCATCTGTGTCCGCTCATCATAGCATTTCTTCCTTTGCTTGCTTTGCTTCAGCGAAACAGCACTAAAGATTACAACCTTTTCTGTCTTCAACAGAAATCTATGGCGGTATGAAATGTTATGCTTAACAAAAACCCTGATGTGTTCCATTCACATAACTTTCTCTACATCTCTGCAACAAATTATTGTTAAAAAGCTTATGCATCCATTTACTTCATGATAATCGAGAAAAAATTAGCAGAAATAATCTTATTACTTGTTTCCTAGTAAGTAGAAGGGAAATAAGGGAGTACCATAGGTTAAAGTGATAGTCAAAAGCTGATTGCTATGTGACTGAAGTTCCTTTGTTTGTATGGACAGGAGTTGACAAATTCCTGTATGAGAAAAGTATAAGGTTTTTAAAGTGGAAACTAATAACAAGGAATATCTTAAAAACGACCAACTCCACAAAAAAAAAAAAAAAAAAAAAAAAAAAAAATGTATGTATGTAACATAAAATGTGTGTTTTAATTTGCTCTACATTTTCCGTGTGGGAAGTTTTTGTCCATTTCTTACGGTTTAGCAGTTATGCAAAATTCGGCAAAATTCATCCAGAATAAAGAGGTCTTCAAAAGCTATTCCCAGAAAATTCAAGATATAGGTACATTTTATTCGGGGTGCAAATAGCTTTAATATACGTTCGCATCCTTGGAAGATCTATACCTAAATATCAAATTTGGTATTTAATGGTCTTTTCGTTTCTGAGCTATATTGTCAACAGACCCACACACACACACACACACACACACACACACGGACCTTTCTCTATAATTTTTTTTTTTTGGATTCAGGGGATCCTAAAACATGTATTTCCGGCGAAATCTTGGTACCGAATTTTTGGGTGCAATACAATACTTCCTTTATACACTATATACATAGTATGTGTAGAGAAACTAAAAAGGAGCGAGCTTTTCTTCAAACCTGGTATTTAATGTCAGCAAGGAAGCTTTTCGAGAATATATTCCTTACCTAAAACAACGCACTTTTAAAATTAAAATAGTTTCGTTATTGCTTATTTTAGTAAGTAGAGGAAGAATTGTATTGCATCGAAAAATTCGATACCGACATTTTGCCAGAAATATGTTTTGGGGTACTCTTAATCAAAAACACCATTTTTGGAAAACAAAGATCTATATGTGCGTATCTATATCATAGCTCAAGAAGGAAAAGCTGATTAAATGCCAACTTTTCCATGTAATAGGTAATTGGAGAGGGGAGAGTGACGTTTTACTTTCTCTAGCGCACATGAACAAAGTACATAGTAAATAAATTGAATTCCATTCAAAAATTCGATACCGATATTTCACCGGGAATATATGTTTTGAGGCCCCTGAGCCGAAAAAGCATTTTTAGAACAAGGCCAGAAAACGAAAAGCTCGTTAAATATTATACTTGGTATTTAAGTTTAGTATCTCCCAAGTATGGGACACGATGATTTTCAATAAAATTCCCCCAACCCAAACTACCCTTTACAAGGATACATTTTCGAAAATTTTGATTTTCTAAATAAAGCTCTAAAGATTTTGATGAATACATCATATATAACAGATATTTACATGACAAAGAAAATTTATATCTTGAATTATTGGGAATCGCCTGTGAAGACATCTTTATTATGGATGAATTATGCGGAATTTTGCATAACTGGCAAACCGTAAAAGATAGACAAAATCTTACATAGCAAAAAAATGTAGAGCTCGTTAAAATACAAAATATATATTATATACATGTTTTGTGGAGTTGACTGTTTTTGAGATATTTCCTCTTATTGTTTTTAGTTTTTAAATACCTATAGCTTTTTCTATTCCATAGTAGCCACATTTTGAAACATATGACTGTCGATTTAGCCTAGGGTATTTCCTTATTTCCCGTCTACTTATAGGGAACTAAGTGACAAGATCATTTCAGCTAATGTTAGTCTCGATTAGCATGAAGTAAATAGAGGAATAAACTTATTAATAATAATTTGTTACAGAGATGTAGAGAAAGTCAGGTGAATGGAAAACATTGGTTTCTTTTCCTTCAGTTCAGGGGTACTAAAAGCATTTCCGATGGATTCTCGGCAACGAATTTTTGGAATTTCCCTACCCACCATGTATATTGCACACACGGGTTAGGGAAAGTATAAATATAAAATAATATATTTTCCGAAGTTGTGCCCAAGTAACCCTTAAGGACTAAATCAGTTTCAGTTTACAACAAAAGGTTTAATACTGTTTTATGTTAATATTTTCGGGCTATAATTTATCAGTTAAAATGATCCTAAATGAGTGTTATATATAGGATTAATTTAACAAAAACATCTGATTTGTTCCATTCACATGACTTTCTCTACATCTCTGAAACAAATTATTGTTAAAAATCTTATGCTTCAATTACTTAACGCTAATCGAGAAAAAATTATTGCTTTCTGTCTTTAAGTAGAAGCAAAATAAGGGTTAAATGAATAGTCAAAACCTGGTTGCTATGTGATTGCAGTTCCTTTGTTTGTATGGACAGGAGTTCAGTAAGTCCTGTGTGAGAAAAGTGTAAGTTTTTTAAAGCTGAAACCAAAAACAAGGAATATCTAAAAAACGATCAACTCCACGAAAAATACATATAACATAAATTGTGTTTTTTAAAGTGCTCTACATATTTTGTGAGGTAAGTTTTTCTCCATCTCTTACGGTTTAGCAGTTATGCAAAATTCCGTAAAATTCATCCAGAATAAAGTAGTTTTCAGAGGCTATTCCCAGAAAATTTAAGATATACATTTTACTTGTCAGGTAAATATCTTTAATATATGATATTTTAATCAAAATCGTTAGAGCCATTTTTGAAAAAATAAAAATTTTCGAAAAAAAGTTCAATTTAAAGGGTAGTTTGGGGTGAGGGAATTTTTCTCAAAATCTTCATGTCGCATCCCTGGCAGATACTAAACTTAAATACCAAGTTTGGTATTTTACCGACTTTACGTTTTTGAGTTATCGTGTTCACGGACACATGGACACACACACGGACCTTTTTGTAAAAATGCTTTTTTTTTTTTTTTTTTTTTTTTTTTTTTTTTTTTTTATACAAGTGACACTAAAACATATATTTCCGGTGAAATCTCGGTATCGAATTTTTGGTTGGAGTGCAATACCTTCTCTATACACTATGTGCATAGTGCGAGTAGAGAAAGTAAAAACACCCAGAATTAATGCCACTACTTTATTCACGTAATTCATTTTGATGAAAAGAATTGGGGTAAAGAGAAATCCATGTTTAATTGTAGTTAGGTGTGAAAAATTGCTAAAGAGATAATGACATTGATAATGCCTCGTGTTGAATAAGACAAGGTAGGGATGAATAGGAAGATAAGATGGCAGAGGGTGGGAGATTATTGATTGCCATGACTGTGATGTTTGCTATTGCTTGTCTTTGTTAGGAAATGGAGGAGAATGACAAAGAGGCAATCCTAGAGGCAAATGGTCCTGGCATGGACTGAACTGTTAAACAATCTGATATACATATTTAATTTACAATACTTTCTCTATCTTATCTGCAAACAAACTATTCTTACCAAGGATTATTCTTTTATCTACTTCATGCTAATCGAGATAAACATTACCAAAATTGGCCTTATTACCTGCCTCTTTGCAAGTAGAAGAGAAAAAAATCTGATGTGTTACACTCACATGACTTTCTCTAGCTCTTCTACAAACGTCTTACATAAGGTTATTCTTCTTTCTGCACCCTGCTAATCGAGGTACTCATTAGCACAATGTTCTTATTACTTAGTTCCGTAGAAGTAGGAAGAAAATAAGGGAATACACAAGGCTAAACCAATAGGCAAATGTTTTAAAAGCTGTCGTTATGCGATTGTCATTACAAATCGCTTCTTTTCTTGGCCAGGAGTAGAACAAAAGAAAAACGGACACTCCCGTCTGAGAAAAGTATAAGTACTTCACAACTGAAACTAATAACAATGAGTACCTCGAGAACGGTAAGCTCCACGAGAAAAATGTATATGAATAGCCTGAGTAAGTAGTGTGATCGTAATACATGTATGAAGAATTGTTTTAAGTATAGATTAAATTATTATTTTAATTTATTTAGATATTATTTTTAAAATGCATCTGCTCATTATTATTCGTATGATCTAAAGATGAGATTTAGCGATAAGGCAGCCTTAGAACCTTATCATTTCATCACATTTAGTTTTATCCGTTTCATAGAATGCGCAAACGTTTCCTTTGGAAAGCGGAATTCAATTACCTATTTGAAACAGTCCTTTGATGTTTAAATTTGAATGTTTAAATTTGAATACTTAAAGCAGATATGCTGACATAAAAAGAAAGCATCCTTCTTGCCAGCTACACCGTTACTTGAAGTCAAGATGAAAATCTTTTCAACACTCATACACTCTCTCCTTCTTTTCAAGCTTTTTAATTTTAGTTACCACTTTTCTAAAGTAAGTGCATGACATCTAAAAATTGGTCCTCCATGAATAAAATAAAAAATAATCACAAAAACTAATATGACACACATGGATTTCGGTAGCTATTCTACAAACACACTTATTACAAACGATTATTCTTCTTTCTACACATACTAATCGAGATAACCATTAGCAGAATGTTCTAACTACTTGTTCCTTATAACTAGAAGGGAACTGAAGAAATGCACTATTCTAAAGCAATAGTCAACTTTTAAAAACGTGTCGCTTAGCGATTGACTTTAAAATTCGCTTCTTTGCTTGGACAGGAGTAAAAAAAGAAAAGAAACAAGGGCGATATGGATGGATGGATGGCGGGATGGCGGGAGGGAGGGAGGGAGTGATGGATAGAGGGAGGGATGGATGGATGGAGGGAGGGATGGATGGATGGATGGATGGATGGATGGAGGGAGGGATGGATGGATGGCGGGATGGCGGGAGGGAGGGAGGGAGTGATGGAGGGATGGATGGATGGATGGATGGATGGAGGGAGGGATGGATGGATGGAGGGACGGACGGACGGATGGATGGACGGAAGGACGGACTCGCCGCGTGTTAATGGTACATGTGCGCACATAAGTTTTGCAACACTAGCGATATATATCAGTAACCTGTGGAGAGTACTTTGAGAAATGTGGTAATTCTGTGTCAGAATGTACTGCATGCAAACTTTTATTTAGAGTCGATGGTTCATTTCTGAAAAAAACAATCATAAACTTTACCGCGAATAGCACTTTGCGCAAAATCATCGTATTTCTCCGAACGTTTTTTATATTTACGCGATTTTTCTGGTGTTCCTAGGCTTGCTGTTCCATTCTAACACTATGCACACTAAATGCAGAAACGCCATGGAGATCACCCGTTGCTTTTTCGATATTCTTTATGGCCGATTCGGCGTTTCCTTCTTTAAGCACCGTGAAACAATGCGCGACCATTCGCCTCTCGACACTTTTTAAAGGCTTGCCTCGGTTGTATTTTATTACAGCTAATCACCCATGATCAAAAGCTTACTGCTTTTAAACTGTATATAGCAAGTCCCCTGGGCTTGTGAGGCATGCGAGATGTACAGGAAATACAGTCTTAAATAACACATTATCAGAGGCGACCCTGCACTATAAACAATAACAGCTTTATCAGCATTCACCTCGAGAATTACCGGTTGTTTAAGAGAGCTGTCTGGTACAGGCTTGCAACTTATTGTGTATATAATACCAATGTTCTTTAGCTGCATTTTATTTAACAGTAATAAGTTAATAAAGTCAATATATAATTTTGCTGGTCTTCTGTCTAAACTTCTATTTATGGAATGTGTACGTCTATTGTAAATATTCCTTTCAAAATTCACGAACCCAGAGCCATCTGCTTGGTATGTGTCGGATATGGATAAAATGTCGGATATTACCTTTTAAAAGAATCGAAGCATTCGCATACTTTTCTCTCCGAAACTAACTCGCGCAGAGCAGTGATCTGAAAACTGTTACAGTACTGTACATTTAGGAGGCTGTTACAATATGCATCCACGTAAAAGTTAACACCCATTACCTTCCCTGAACCAATCAACAGCCTAACGCTCTTTTGCTTCAGTATCTCTGTCTCTCTCTCTCTCTCTCTCTCTCTCTCTCTGTCTCTCTCTCTCTCTCTCTCTCTCTCTCTTCCCTCCCATGTGTTATCAGGACTGAACTAACTTGACACAGATAATAGTGAAATCTCGGTATCGATTTTTGAGGTTTTTTTTATCTACCTATGTACTATTTATTAAAGCAATAACAAGGAATATCTCGGAAATGGTTATAATTTATAACCTCACAAAATGTATTTGATATAAATCGTGTATTTTAACGATGTACATTTTTTACGTAGTAAGATTTTCTTTATCTGTTACAGTTTACCAGCTATGCAAAAGTCATCCAAATGCAAAATGAGGATTTTCAAGAAACTACCTAAAACTACCCTTTACGTGCAAAATTTGTCGAAAATGTTTATTTTCGAAAAAAATGCTTCTGGTAATTTTGACTGAAATATCATATGTTTAAGATATTTTGGTGGAAAAATGAAACGTATATCTTGAATTTTCTGGGAATAGCCTATGAATTCGGGCTGATTTTGCATAATAGGTAAACCGCTAAAGATAGACAAAGTTTAATATAAAACAAATATAGATATCGTTAAAGCATACAGTTTATGTCAGATATTTTTGTTTTGTTACAGTTAATTAATAACTTCCGAGATATTCCATGTTATTGGTTTAAATTTTCCAACGCTTATTCCAAAGCGCATAGAATAGGAACTTCCTCACATAGCAACCAGCTTTTGAGTATCACCTTAACCCATGCTACTCCCTTATTTCTCTTCTATATACAAGGAAGCAAGTAATAACACTATTTCTGGTAATTTTTTCTCGATTAGCATGAAGTAAGTAGAAGCATTAACGTTTTAACAGCAATTTGTAGCAAAGATGTACAGAAAGTCATATGAATGGAACACATGAGGTTTTTTCATATTTAGTTTTAGCTAAGTTAAGCTCAGCGAGATTTTGAGCAGAGAAAATCAACTTCGGGTGTAGTGTGAATAATAAGAGAATGTAGCAAGTTAGCAGCTCTAATGCTCTTCAGCCAACCGTTTTACGACGAGCTATAAAGCCATGATTTGCATACTTTTATTACTCACTGGACACAGCATACTGACCTATTTTAGCACACGGAGTGCGACAGAATACAGACAGGTAAAGCGTAAAGATTAGGATAAACCGGTTAAGATACCTCTCGGAATAGTTCATATAGATAAATATTTTATTTCACTACTTAGGGCATGGCCCGGTGGCAGCGCTGGCAATGTAATAATACAATGTACAATATAATTAAAATAAACAACATGGATAATATAATATACTGTCAGAATGACAATAATATACTACAAAACAAATTCTGATGTGCTCCGGTCCATTCACACGACTTTCTCTACCTCTCTGTAACAAATTACTATTAATAAGCTTATGCTTCTATCTACATAATGCTAATCGATATAAACATTAGCAGAAACTGTTTTATTACTTAGTTCCTTATAAGTAGAAGGAAGGGGATACACTAGGTTAAACCGAAGTCAAATGTTTTAAAATGTGGTTGCTATGGTATAGAATTCCGATTTCTTGCGTGGTCAGATATGTTCCCATATGAGAAAAGTATTAAGTATTTTAAAACTGAAATCAATAACAAGGAATATATTGAAATCGGTAAACTCCAGGAAAAAAATGCATATAGCAAATTGTGTGTTTTAACGAGCTCTACATTTTTGGCACATTAAGTTTTTGTCCATCTCTTACGGTTTACCAGTTATGCAAAATTCCGCAAAACTCATCCAGAATAAACCTTTCTTCAGAGGCTATTGCCAGGAAATTGGAGAAATTACATTTTATTTGTCATGTAAATATCTTAAATATAAGAAATTTTAATCAAAATCGTTAGAGCTATTTTTGAAAAAATCAAAATTTTCGAAATTTTTTCCATGTAAAGGGTAGATAAGTTTGGGGAGATTTTCTTGAAAACCTTCGTGTCGCATCTTTGGAAGATATCGAACTTAAATACAAAGTTTGGTATTTAATGGTCTTCTCGTTTTTGAGCTATGCTGCCCACAGTCACATACACGGGCCTTTTTCTAGAATTTTTTTTATTCAAGAGATCCCAAAACATGTATTTCCGGTGAAATCTCGGTATCGAAATTTTGGGTGCAATATAATACATTCTTTATATGTTATGTACATAGTACGTGTAGAGAAAGTAATACTGCAATATTAAAAGTTTTATAATTCTAGTGATAACACAATATTCCTATTTACTATGCAGACTATAAATCACTCTTCTTTAGTTTCTGTTGAACATTGTTTCTGCCATTTGAAGAATTTAAGGGGAATGTCCCCTCCTTGTTGAAGAAAACATTCGGAAAATGCTAATCTTGGCGCATAATCAACTTCAAAGAATACTGGACGAAGGGAGTAGCAATAAAATTCTTCTTTTAATGTTCTCAAAGCAGCCAATGAGATACGCCGATAGTGCTGCTCTTCCAAGAGCTTCTTCCATCAAATAAAGCATTTATTCTTCTTCTGAAACATTTCTTTGACCAACGCTTTCAACATAAGGAAATACTAGAACTCTTTGACAGATGAAAACAAATGTCCTATAATATGGTGCTCATATATTTAGAAAAAGTTCTTGAAAATTCTTGCCGCAACTGCCGTGTTGCGACATGTTTCACACTAAAAAGTAGCATTTCAAGACACTCAGCATCAGTGAAGATACCCATTTTGTAATTGATAATCCATTGCTTCGAAAACAAGTCATATGCGCAATAAACAACGATCGAAGTGAGTTTATTTAAAAACAAACAGGTAAAGTACGTTTCTTCTTTTGTTAGTGTGTGTCCATTCTATATCTCTAGGCTAACAATATAGATTCAACTGAGACACATTTCGAAAGGTAGTATGAGTGTTTTAATTCAAAATACGTTTAAATACACAGAAAACATTTATTCATAATCTCCCCTAAGAATTATTCGAAAAATAGTTTAAATGTTGACAAATCTTTGAGTAAATATTAAGTTATTTGTGTTTTTTTTTCTAAAAATTTACCTTAAAACACAAAAACTGCACCAAGATTATTACTTTCTCTGTGTATAATGTACGTAGAGGAAAGAGAAAATATTGTATTGAACCCAAAAATTTGACCTGGAGATTTCACCCGAAATACATGTTTTGAGACTCCTAAATCCAAAAACAAGCATTTTTATCAACATGTAGGGGAAAGTCGAGTAAGTGGAGGAGGAGTTCAAGATGACGAATTGTTAATTTGCCAAAAAGCTCTATAGATGGCGCAACCTGTGCTAAGTATGGTACATGGTCCTTAGAGCGTCTCTGCAGGCATGAAGTAGTTGAACTAGACTCGTTTAGACATTTTGTTTAGTTGAGAATGGAGATTTGGAAATGGAAGCTATTTTTGTAAAAAAATTTCCTACAGCAAAATTAAGTAAACTTCGTGTAAGTAATGATTTTATATTAATTAATATTAGTTCATTCCTCTTAAGCCTTATATACGTATTTAATGACGCTTTGATACAGGTTCAATGCAATTATTCTCTAAGATTTCATGTGTGTTTAAGTTACTATCCAAAATGAAGACCGAAGTTAAGATGGTGAATTTTGCAGAGGCTAAGATGGCGAGTTCGTCATCTAACCCTCCTCTCTACATTATTATTCTTTTAATTACTTTGTTATTGCATTGTCTTGTCATTTTAATTGCGGGCCATGTAATAAACATGGAGAAAGTGTACATATGGAAGAAAGATAGAAAAAATGGAGCAAGGAATCATTGAAAGAGGCAGCAGCATGTAAGAAATGGAAGTCATGTCCGCTAGGAAATTCAACCTCCCTGCAGCTACTTTACGTCGCTATATAAAAAAATATACAGAAGGGATAAGATGTGATTTTATTCATATTTAAATATATTTGGAATTATCACTTTAAACAAATATTTTATGTATACCTATATACTTAATTAAAATAAAATTAAATAATAAACGTTTTGTTGTTTAATGTTTCGACAATCTCACAGTAAACGGAATAATTCATACTGGTTATTTCATTTCAGTATTTTCCACAAAATGCAGAAAGATTCAATAATAGATTTAATGATGACCAGTTGCAAGAATTGTAGCAATTTGAGCAGACTAACATGATCTGGTTTCGCTCGAGTTGACTATGGCTATGCTGAATTTAAGAAAATAGAACAAGATTCAACAAATACAAAAGTACGGCAGGGAAAGAGTTTATTCAACATTTCATGACAGGCTTCAAGTTTTCTTTCCGTAAACCAGAACCTAAGTTGTAACTAAATTGGCTGCATTTAACAAAACGAATGTAGAGGAAATCTTTAGTTTATGTGGAGAAATAAGAACAAAATACAAATTTGAGCCACACCAGATTTTCAATGTTGATGAAACAGTGTGTTCAACTGTCCCCACAAAGGTAACACCAGTACTGAGCCCTTTTGACAAAATAAGGATAATACAAATGTCCTCTGCTGAGAGAAGAACACATGTGCTCCTTATAAGTTAGTGCCACAGGTCAACCTTTAAATAATGCGATCAAGGGCTTTAAAGACTCAGGAATTGAGCCATTAAACTTACAGGTGTTTAGTGAGGAAGACTTCTTGCCATCGCTAACAACGGACAATGGCATCGGAAACAAATGCTCTACGCGGGATACCAGCAAACCCAACTGCAGGAATTGATGCATTTTCCCTGTAAAGAGTAGTTTGGGATTTTCTTGAAAATCTTCATTTGGCATCCTTGCAAGGTACTGAACTTAAATATCAAGTTTGGTATATTTAACGGACTTTTCCCTTTTGAGCGATGCTGTACAAAGACACACACACACACATAGACTGACACACGTATATTTTTCTAAAAATACTTTGTTTGTTTGTTTTCAGGGGACCCAAAACATGCATTTCCGGTAAAATCTCGGTATCGAATTTTTGGGTGGAATACAATACCTTCTCTATACACAATGTACATGTAGAGAAAGTAATAACAATATATGGACACGAACAATAATATTCCTAAAATCCCATCTGTCTTGACGTATATTTGCACCGAAATCGCTGCAACTTGTTGTCCAAACTTCTTTTATCCGAGCAGAACCTCCACCAGAGCCTTCATCTAACACTCCACCTACCTCTGTTTTACATTCTTTACCCCGAGCAGAACTTGATAAATTACCAATGCTTATATCTAACTTTGCTTTACCTCCATTAACCCAAGCTGCACCTAAAGGAGGTCCAAGAAACAAGCTGCCATTTTTACACATAGCCAGCACACACGTGAAAATATCTCGGAAGAAAGGAGACAAAGAGAAGAGGATGAGAAGAAAAAACAAGAAAGAAAAATGAAGAGCAATGAAGAACTAAAGGAAAATATGAATACAAAGGGGGGAAAACGAACAAGGGTCTTAAATGTAAACTTTCATTCGGTAGAGCTTTTGCAATGAGGCAAAGACAGAATTCAGGAATAGACTTCTGCGACTCATCTACAAATTCGTCCATCGAAATTCAGTACGCACATATTGATTCGGATTATGTGGATGAAACAGATTGAATCATTTGTGGAGAGATTGGAAAGACAGAAGTGTGGTATTAGTGCTGTCGATGCCAAGAGTAAGCAAAGGTGAAAAGTTGCATTTTGACTTTTGTTATAAATATATAACCATCAATAAAATATCTTTGTTTTGTAAATTATTTTGTTTCAATTCGTCATTTACCCACACCCCAAAGTCATCTTACTCGCCCTGTAGGGTAAGTTGACGAATGGAATGTTACTAATAAAATAGGTCTACTTGAAAAATACTTAGTTATAGGAAACTTTAAGAGTGCGATTCTAAAGGACA
This sequence comes from Hymenopus coronatus, assembly GCA_030762935.1. Classification (NCBI taxonomy): domain Eukaryota; kingdom Metazoa; phylum Arthropoda; class Insecta; order Mantodea; family Hymenopodidae; genus Hymenopus; species Hymenopus coronatus. The sequence continues at coordinate 18,908,284 of CM060897.1, read as the reverse complement.
TGGATGGAGTATTCATATTTCCATAAATAAAGTATTATACTTCATTTTAAAGAGCATAAAAGTCATTATAAACATTTATGTCGTCCACTTACCCAACTTTCCCCTAAGTGTCTGTCTATGTGCCTGTGGACAGCATAGCTCAAAAAACGAAAAGTCGGTAAAATACCAAACATGGTATTTAAGTTCGTATCAACCAAAGATGCGACACGAAAATTTTCAAGAAATGCAACATTTTTCGAAAATTTTGACTTTCTAAAAGATGGCACTAACGAGTCTGATTAAAATACCTTATGTTTAATATATTTTTATGACAAACGAAAAGTATATGTTGAATATTCTGGGAATAGCCTCTGAAGACCTCTTCATTCTGGATGACTTTTATAACTGGCAAACTGTGAGAGATAGACAAAAACTTACTACACAAAAATGTAGATCTCATTAAAACACAATTTATGTCATATACATTTTTTTTAAGAGTTAACAGTTTTCGAGATATTCCAGATTTTTGTTTTAGCCACTTAAACCTTTCTCAAACGGGAAGACATCTATCGCTTTTGCCTGTGCATTTTCTTACTTCCGTTCTACTTACAAGGAAGCATAATTCTACTTTCAGTTCTTATTTTATAATTCTACTTATGTTTACCTTGACTAGAAGGTGTAGATAACAGATTAATATTTTGAATACAAGGTTTATTTACCGAACAGCTAGAGGACATCATGTGAATGGAACACATATTTTTCCCCCTTCTATTTACAAGGAACCGAGTAATAAGAACAATTTCTGATAATGTTTATCTCAATTATCATTAAGTAGATAGAAGAATAAGCTTTTTAAGAATAATTTGTTACGGAGATCTAGAGATAGTCATTGAATACATCAGATTTTTAAAAAAAGAAAATGTTATTCGGAGTCCTCCAAGCATGCAGTTCCGGTGAAATCTTGATATCAAAATTTCGGGTGGAATACAACATTCTCTACCATCTATGTACATTGTACATAAGTGCTAGAGAAAGTAAAACTGCTTGAGCAACATTTCAGTAACAAGACAAGTTTGTCTCACTTGTTGTTCGCGTATGCATTGTTTGAACTCGGAGAGCGTGGCAAGCCGCTAAACAAAAGGTCAGAGCTTAATCTACGGCAACTGAGTCAAGGTACCGAGTTTATATTGGATAAGCCTTGAGGGAGCATCGGTTAACAATCCCAGGCGGTCTATCGTATGAACACCGCTAAAGCAGATAGACCAGCATTGCGTAGGCTTATCTCTAAAATGGAAATAGAGTTTTATTCAACTGCTGTAGTTCTCAGCGTTCCATTCTATACTGCGCGTGAAAGACTGCTTAATTTCGCTCAGAGGCCTCTTTTATCAGGCTTGAGGTTTTTTACGTATCGTAAATCTAAGTCACGGGACCAACGGCTTTACTTGCCTTCCGAAGGAAGCCATGCTAATTATTTTACACCCGAAAAAATCCATCGTTGTCCGCCGGGTTTGAACCCACGACCTTGGATATATAAAACTAGTATGGTAACCATTATACCTCGGAGTGCCACTCATCTTTTCTACTTTCACCGATACTGAAGAGGACCTAAGTTAAAACCTCTTGTTTCTAAGAAATTACGAGGGATGTTCAATAAGTCCTTAGAAAAAGATAGAAGAACAAATTATTTATGGTAGAATTTTACTTTATGTTCACGTACTATGTACATAGTGTATAGAGAAGGTATTGTATTGCACCCAAAATTTTGATATCGAGATTTCACCGGAAATACATGTTTTGGGTCCCCTGAAACAAAACAAAAAATCTGATGTGCACCATTCACATGACTTTCTCCATATCCCTGCAACAAATAATTCTTAAAAAGCTTATACTTCTATTTACTTTATGCTAATCAGAAAAAAAAAATAGTAGAAATAGTCTAATTACTCGCTTCCCTGTAAATAGGAGCGAAATAAGGGAAACCGTAGGTTAAAGTGATAGTCATAAGCTGGTTGCTATGTCAATGAAGTTCCTTTGTCTATATGGATAGGAGTTGACAAGTTAAAATATGAGAAAGGTATACGTTTTTCATAGCAGAAACCAAAATTAAGGAATGTCACAAAAAACGAAATCTTCGTGTCGTATCCCTGGAAGATACTAAACTTAAATACCAAGTTTGGTATTTTACCTAATTTTCGTTTTTGAGTTATCGTGTTCACAGACACACGGACACACACCCACACGACCTTTTTGTGAAAACGCTTTTTTTGGATATTGGGGACCCTAAAACATATATTTCCGGTGAAATCTCGGTATCGAATTTTTTGGTGGAGTGCAATATTTTCTCTGTACATAGTGCGTATGGAGAAAGTAAAAAAAAAAAAAAAAAAAAAAAAACATTTTTTGAAAAATATGCGTGTGTTAATCTGTGTGTGTGTGTCTTTGTACAGCCTAGCTCAAAAACGAAAAGTCCGTTAAATATACCAAACTTGATATTTAAGTTCAGGATCTTGCAAGGATGCCAAATGAAGATTTTCAAGAAAATCCCAAACTACTCCTTACAGGGAAAAATGTTCGAAAATTGTGTTTTTCTCAAAAACGGCTCTAAAGATTTTGATTAAAATACTGTATATTAAAGATATACGGCAACTAAAATGTATATCTTGAGGTTTCTGGGAATAGTCTCTGAAGAGTTCTTTATTCTGGATGAACTTTGTTGGATTTTGCTTAACTAGTAAGACGTAAGAGATAGACAAAACTTACTGCACAAAATAGTAGGTCTCGTTGAAACACACAATTTATGTCATATACATCTTTTTCGTTGTTATTGGTTTCAGTTTTAAAATACTTAAACTTTTCTCTTTCGGGAACTTGTCAACTCCCGGCCACGCAAAGAAACGGATTTCAATCCCAAAGCAATCAACATTTTAAAACATCTGACTGTCGGTTTAGCCTAGTGTATTCCCTTATGAGGAACTAAGTAATAAGACCGTTAGCATGAAGTACATAGAAGAATAAACTCTTTAACAATAAATTTGTTACAGACATGTAGAGAAAGTCTTGTGAACGAAACACATCAGATTTTTACTTTCTCCATACGCACTATGTACATAGTGTATAGAGAAAGTATTGCACTCCACCAAAAATTCGATACCGAGATTTCACCGGAAATATATGTTTTAGGGTCCCCAATATCCAAAAAAAACATTTTCACGAAAAGGTCGTGTGTGTGTGTGTGTGTGTGTGTGTGTGTGTGTGTCCGTGTGTCCGTGTGTCTGTGAACACGATAACTCAAAAACGAAAATTAGGTAAAATACCAAACTTGGTATTTAAGTTTAGTATCTTCCAGGGATGCGACACGAAGATTGTGAGAAAAATCCCCCCACCCCAACTACCCTTTACATGGAACTTTTTTCGAAAATTTTGATTTTCTCAAAAATGGCTCTAACGATTTTGATTAAATTTTTGTATATTAAAGATATTTACCTGACAAATAAAATGTCTATCTTGAATTTTCTGGGAATAGCCTCTGAAGAGTAGTTTATTCTGGATGAATTTTACTAAATTTTGAATAACTGCTAAACCGTAAGAGATGGACAAAAACTTACTCTACAAAAAATGTACAGCACATTAAAACACACAATTTATGTTATATACATTTTTTTCGTGGAGTTCGTCGTTTTTGTGACATTCTTTATTTTTGGTTTCTGCTATGAAAAACATACTTTTCTCATACTGGAACTTGTCAACTCCTATCCATATAAACAAAGGAACTTCATTGACATAGCAACCAGCTTTTGACTATCACTTTAACCTACGGTTGTCCGTTATTTCGCTTCTACTTACAAGGATGCGAGTAATTAGACTATTTCTGCTAATTTTTTCTGATTAGCATAAAGTAAATAGAAGAATAAGCTTTTTAAGAATTATTTGTTGCAGGGATATGGAGAAAGTCATGTGAATGGTACACATCAGATTTTTTTTAAAGTGCGGCGGAGAGCGATGATATTTTTCGGGAGTAAAAGTCCTTAGTGTGTCTTCCTAGGAAGATAAGTAAAGCTGTTGGTGCCATGTCGTAGATTTACAGCTCGTAAAATAACCTCAAACCTGATAAACAGGTCGCTGAGCAAAATTAAGCGGTCTTTCAGAATGTGATACTGAGAACCACAGCAGATAAAGAGCGTCCATATTAACGTTCCATTTACATGAATGTTTTTTAACCTTTTTCTAAAAAGCCGGAACTTTGTTTTCAGGGGTTCTCAAAACAGGTTTTTCCTGTTAAATTTCGGTATCGATGGTTTGAACGGAGTATAACACTTTCACTTGCTACTATGTACATACATAGTCCTCGGCAGAGAAAGTAAAAACCGACTTCTTCATTCAAACAAAGAGCTTATGCAAATGCATGAATTTAATAAGATCTCAGTAAGCAAGAAAGGTATCGTCCTAAAAAAAAATCTGAAGTGTTCCATTCACATGACTTTCTCTACATATCTGCAACAAATTATTGTTAAAAAGCTTATGCTTCTATTTACTTCATGCTAATCGAGAAAAAAATAGAAGAAATAGTCTTATTACTTGCTTCCTTGCAATTAGAAGGGAAATAATGGAGTACCATGGGCTAAAGTAATAGTCAAAAGTTCTTTTGTTTGCATGGACAAGAGTTAAAAAATTCCTGTATGAGGAAAGTATGTTTTTTAAAAATGAAACCAAAAACAAGGAATATCTCAAAAACTACCAACTCCACGAAAAAAAATGTACATAACATAAATTGAGTGTTTTAACGTGCTGTACATTTTTTGTGTGGTAAGTTTTTGTCTATCTCCTACGGTTTAGCAGTTACGCAAAATTCCGTAAAATTCACCCAGAATGAAGTAGTCTTCAGAGGCTATTCCCCATAATTTCAAGATATAGACTTTATTTGTCAGCTTAATATCTTTAATATACGATATTTTAATCAACGTCGTTAGAGCCATTTTTAAGAAAATAAAAAATTTCGAAAAAGTTGCATGTAAAGAAGGGTAGTTTGTGGTGGGGGGATTTTTCTCAAAATCTTCGTGTCACATCCCTGGAAGATACTAAACTTAAATACCAAATTTGGTATTTTACCGAATTTTCGTTTTTGAGTTACCATTTTCAAAGACACACAAACACACGGACCTTTTTTCTGAAAATACTTTTCTTGGTAACAGGGGACCCTAAAACATATGTTTCCAGTGAAATCTCGGTATCGAATTTTTAGGTGGCGCGCAATACCTTCTCTTTACACTATGTACATAGTAAGTGTAGAGAAAGTAAAATTTTACTATTACAAATTTAGAAATATTTCACATTAAAAGTTAATTTGGGATGGGTGATCTCTTTTGAGGTGTCATATCTTTGGAAGAGGCTGAACCCAAACCATCCAACATTTCGTTTCAGACATGCACGCGCGTACACTAACGTTTTTCTTGAAACCTGATGGGATACATTCACATGACATTCTCTACCCATTCAACAAACTATTCTTATAAAGCTTACCTTCTATCTACTTGGTGCTAACCATTTCTAGAAATGGTTTCACTGCACCTTGTGGGTACAATGGGAATGGGGAATATAAAAAACTTACGTGATAGTCAAATCTTTTAAGATTGGTGACAAAATATAGTCAGTAATCTGTACTGTAAGCTGCCCGCTGTTACTCCAGGTAAAGTGATCTCTAATGCAGATGACACCACTGTGCTAAATATTATTTCTGCAAATACTTTTGATTGGTCCAATACTTTAGATCAAATTTCTGATTGGTTTGACGCAAAAGGCTTGCACGTGAATAAAGAAAAACACAAATTTATTTAGTTTAAAAGATAAACAAAGTACAGAGCAAAAGGTTAAACTTCTTGGAATATGGTTGGACAACAAGCTTTTCTGGAAATTCCACATAACGGAAATATGCAGAAAGTTGTCAAATGTTTTATTTTTCTTAAAAAGACTTAGGATGTGTGTTTCCATTAGCACTTTATTGACTGTTTATTATAGTTTATTTCATTGCCATTTAAACTATGGTATTTTGCTCTGGGGTAGCAGTGGGGAAGCCAATCAAGTATTTTGCTCCAGAAGAAGGCTCTCAGAACAATAAAAAATTGTAATTCTCGCCAACATTGTGCACCTATTTTTAAAGAATTTGGAAATTTAATTGTGGCATCTTTGTATGTATTTGCATACTTGAATTTTATTCATCTCTAAAAGAAGATGAGTTACTTTTTTCTGATATACATAACCATTAAACAAAGTGTAGAAATAATATGGTACCTCCTAAATTTCGATTACAGAAATCTGTTAACTCTCATCTCTATCTTGGAGTGAAATTGTATAATAAACCACCTTTAAATATAAGACAAATTGCAAATGCAAGTTATTTTAAAATTAGTGTAAAAACAGAATTAAGGAATTAATTTTTACAACATACAAGAATATTTAATGACTTGCTGACGAAACCTATTGCATTGTATGTATGTCAAATGGTGAAATAAATTATCATCCCGACATCTAGTTCCTTTACTAGGACGCATGTATATTATACATTTTATAATTTATTTATATTACATTTGTTGTAAATCATTATTTTACAGATATAAGTACATATGTACGTACATGCACATAGAAGGCCGTTCAATAAGTGCTTAGAAAAATATAGAAAATAAATTATTTTTGGTAGTTTTAATCTCCTTTTAGCTCAATACAATTTTCCCAGCGCTTCTCGATTCACTAGATGTCACTGAGGGCCAAATCTGGTGAAGAAGGTGGACGTTGTAGTAACTAGAACCTTAATTCTACAATTGTCGCCGTCGAAATGCGCAGGTGTGCACCCTTGCATTGTCTTATAGGAAGAGAATCTTTTTCTTTGTCAAATGGGGGCGTTTTTTCTTGATTTCTTTGTTCAACCGATGCAATAACGATGCATAATAATCTCCATTCATCGTTATTCCTTTCTGAAAGTAATCAATGTTGACGATTACGCGTGCATTCCAAAAAAATCTGATGTGTACCATTCACATGACTTTCTATATCCCTGCAACAAATTATTCTTAAAAAGCTTATACTTCTATTTACTGTATGCTCATCAGAAAAAATTAGCAGAAGTAGTCTTATTTCTTGCTTTATTGTAAGTAGGACCGAAATAAGGGAGTACCATAGGTTAAAGTGAAAGCCAAAAGCTGGTTGCTATGTGACATGTTCCTTTGTTTGTATGGATAGGAGTTGACAAATTCCTGTATGAGAAAAGTATCAGTTTTTCAAAGCTGAAACCAAGAAAGAGGAATATCTCAAAAATGATCAACTGCACGAAAAAAATGTATATAACATAAATTGTGTGTTTTAATGTGCTCTACATTTTTTGTGTGTTAAGTTTTTGTCCATCTCTTACGGTTTAGTAATTATGAAAAATTCATCCAGAATAAAGTAGTCTTCAGCGGCTATCCCCAGAAAATTCAAAATATACATTTTATTTGTCAGGTAAATAACTTTAATATACGAAATTTTAATCAAAATCGTTAGAGCCATTTTTGAGAAAATCGAAATTTTCGAAAAAAGTTCCATGTAAAGGGTAGTTTGGGGTGGGGGGATTTTTCTCAAAATCTTCGTGTCGCATCCCTGGAAGATACTAAACTTAAATACCAAGTTTGGTATTTTACCGACTATTCGTTTTTGAGTTATCGTGTTCACAGACACACGGACACACACACACGGACCTTTTTCTGAAAATACTTTTTTTGGATACAGGGGACCCTAAAACATATATTTCCGGTCAAATCTCGGTATCGAATTTTTTGGTGGAGTGCAATACATTCTCTATTCACTATGTACATAGTGAGTATACAGAAAGTAAAAACCGAGCCTATCACCTTGTCTGCAGATTTCACAATCTTTGCCTTCTTCGGAGCTGGTTCGCCTTTAAAAACCCACTATTTCAATTGTACTTTTGTCTCTGGAGTTAGTAGTATATCCATGTTTCATCCACAGTTATGTATTGACGCAGAAACTCGTCAGGATTGCGAGGGAAAAGTGCCAAAACTAGCTTCCGAATCAATCAAGCGATTGCGTTTGTTCTCCATTGAGAGCAAACGCAACATCCATCTTGCCGAAACCTTCGTCGTACTTAATTTTTGATGCAAAAATGAGAACACTGTACCTTGTGATATGCCTGTGGCCTCAACTATTTTGCGAACTTTGATTCATCAATCATTCAAAACCATATTCTGGATTTTGTCAATAATTTCGGAGGAATTCACCTCTACTGGTCGTCCGGAACAATGTTCCTCATTTGTGGATGTAGGGCCACGTTTAAATTTATTTATCCAATTGTAAATCGTTGCAAACGCAGGAGCAGATATGCCATGAACTTCATTGAACCCTGCTTTTATCTCTTGCGGTGTTAAGCCTTTTAAATAGAAGTGTTTAATCACCGCACGAAACTCGTTTTATTTTCCATATTTCTAAATAAGCACAAGATTGTTGATTCAATCGCCTATGGCAAGAAAACCTCGTGATGGATATAGCTGAAACTTTAACTACCTTCTAGTAAAAGACAACGGTAACAAAATCCAAATTTTTTCGATGTTACGAGTGTAATTTTTTAAGGACTTATTGAACGCCCCTTGTAAAAGGATACAGAAATAAATAGAAATGTTTTGACCACGAAGTTGATTGTTTAAACGGAACAATAGTCTTTAGTGAAGCAGTAGTAAGTATTCTGCCTTTCGGCAGGTACACTTGGTACACGAATTTTGTTCTCTAGCTTTCTATCTTCTGCTTCTTCCTTCAGCATCCAGTATTTCCATTTTTATCTTAAATCGTCTAGTAACCGAGTTCTTCTTATTATTTCAAGTCTAATTGTTCCTTCTTTCAAATCAGTTTCTTCTTAAGACGTGTCCTATCCAGTCTGTTTTCCTCCCGCGAGTTGTGAGTATGATTGATTCCTTCTCACTCTCTCTCTTTCATTTGTCACCACGTCTGTCCACTTCTTCAGTGTACCTAAAATTAAATTAGAGCAATACTAGCATTAATTGCACTTAGTGTATTACAATAATGGCGCCACTCACGTTTGGGAGATCAATGGTTCAATTCCAGTCGCCGGTCTTCCTGAACAACAGCCAAAAATTCTTTTGCTTGAAATTGGGTGTTTATTACGTGGATTCTAGCGCTGAATTCAATGGTGCAAGCAGTTTTTCTCTAGCACCCTCAGTTTAAAAAATAAAGTCTGTTTTCTGAACTAACACTGGCTCTAAATGCTTAAATTTATGTTATAGTGATTGACAAAGTAAACACACCTAATAGTGATAATAATAACATTTATTTTTACTTTCTCTGCACGTACGATCTACATAGTGTATAGAAAAGGTATTGCATTCCACCCAAAAATTCAATACCGAGATTTCACCGGAAATACATGTTTTGGGTCCCCCTGAATCCAAAAAAAACATTTTTACCAAAAGGAGCATGTGTGTGTGTGTGCGCGCGCGCGTGTGTGTATGTGTCTGTGGACAGCATAGCTCAAAAACGAAAATACCGTTAAATACCAAACTTGGTATTTAAGTTTGGCATCTTCCAAGGATGCGACACAAAGATTTTCAAGAAAATCCCTCCACCTCCACTACTCTTTACATGGAACTTTTTTCCAAAATTTTGATTTTATTAAAATGACTCTAACGATTTTGATTAAAATATCGTATATTAAAGATATTTTTACCTGACATATAATATGTATATCTTGAATTTTCTGGGAATAGCCTCTGAAGACTACTTTATTCTGGGGGAATTTTACTGAATTTTGCATATCTGCTAAACCGTAAGAGATGGACAAAAGTTTACCCCACAAAGAATGTAGAGCAGTTTAAAACACAAAATTTACGTTATATATATTTTTTTCCGTAGAGTTGATTGTTTTTAAAATATTCCTTGTTTTTGGTTTCAGCTTGGAAAAACATACTTTTCTCATACAGGAATTTGTCAACTTCTGTCCATAAAAACTTCAGTCACATAGCAACCAGCTTTTGACTATCACTTTAACCGACGCTAATCCCTTATTTCGCTTCTAATTACAAGGAAGCAAGTAATAAGACTATTTCTGCTAATTCTTTTCTCGCTTAGTATGAAGTAAATAGAGACATAAGATTTTTAACAATAATTTGTTGCAGAGATGTAGAGAAAGTCCTGTGAGTGGAACACATAAGATTTTTACTAATGTTTTCGCTGTTTCAGAATCCGTAGGTCAATTAAGGGAATACATTGTGTGTACTTCAGCGAAAGTGGCTCTCAGTATAGAGGAGGACAAATCTGATAAGGGGCTTGGAAGTTCAGACGGCAAGTTTGAAAACAGTCGCCAACAAACTACTGCTGATTGAACAGCTGCGATAATGTAGTGACAGTTCGACACTGGCCATTATTCTACTGATTAAGGCTCCTGCTGCTATTGGATTTCCACCATGTGTCAGACTCAGCCAAAGCTTGCCTGTCAGTTGCAGTCTGTCCCCTTTCCGTTTATCAGACAAGCACTAGAGAACTCTCTTAAAACATATTACGAGATTTATCTACTCATCTACAAAGGCTTACTCTTTTATCTTCTTCTTAATAATCGAAATGGAACTTCACTGCATATTTACAGCTTCTTGTAAATGTAAGAAGAATACAGAAGGCTAACGTGATATATTAGTAAAAAAATCTGATGTGTTCCATTCATGTGGCTCTTTCTACATATCTGCAATAAATTATGCTTAAAAAGCTTATGCTTCTATTTACTTCCTCCTAATCGAGAAAAAATTAGCAGAAATGGTCTTATTTCTTGCTTCCTTGTAAGTAAAAGCGAAATAAGGAAGTACCACAGGTTAAAGTGATGGTCAAAGGCTGGTTGCTATGTGACTGACGTTCCTTTCCTTTGTTTGTATGGACACGAGTTCACAAAGTCCTGTATGAGAAAAGTATGTTTTTATAGCAGAAACCTAAAACAAGGAATATCTCAAAAACAATCACCTCCACGAAAAAAATGTATGTAACATAAGTTGTGTGTTTTAAAGTGCTCTACATTTGTTGTGTGGTAAGTTCTTTTCCATCACTTAGGTTTAGCAGTTATGCAAAATTCCGTAAAATTGACCCAGAATAGAGTAGTCTTCAGAGGCTTATCCCGAAAATTCAAAATAAAAAATTTATTTGTCAGGTAAATATCTTTAATATACGATATTTTAATCAAAATCGTTAGAGTAATTTTTTTTTAGAAAATAAACATTTTCGAAAAAAGTTCTATGTAAGGGGTAGTTTGGGGTGGGGGGATTTTTCTCAAAATCTTCATGTTGCATCCCTGGGAGATATTAAACTTAAATACCAAGGTTGGTATTTTACCGACTTTTCGTTTTTGAGTTATCGTGTTCACAGACACACGGACACGCACACGGACCTTTTTCTGAAAATATCTTTTTTAGATACAGGGGACCCTAAAATATATAATTCCGGTGAAATCTCGGTATCGAATTTTTTGGTGGAGTGCAATACCTTCTCTATACACTATGTACATAGTACGTGTAGAGAAAGTATAAATCTGATGTGCTCCATTCATGTGACTTATTGTACATCTCTGTAACAAGTTGTTGTTAAAAAGCTTATTCTTCTATCTACTTCTTGATAATCGAGACAAACATTAGCAGAAACTGTCCTTATTACTTGGTGCCTTGTTAGTAGAAGGGAAAAATCTAATGTGTTGCATTCCCATGATGTTCTCTAACTCTTCGGTAAACAAAACTTTTATTCAAAACATTAATCTGTTGCCTACATCATGCTAATCAAGATAAACATAAGCAGAATTAGTCTTATTACTAGCTTACTTGTAAGTACAAGGAAAATAAGAAGGTGCACAGGCTAAAAGGATAGTCTCGTCCTTTAAAAGCCAGTCGCTATGTGAAACAATTAAAATTCCAATTTTTTTTTTTTGCCAGGAATAAAGAAACGAAAAACGAGAAGAAATATGTCTTCGCGTTTGAGAAAAGTTTAAGTGGCTAAAATTGAAACCAATAATCCGGAATATCTCGAAAACGGCTAACTCTTAAAAAAAATAAATAAATGTATATGATATAAATTGTGTGTTTGAATGAGATTTACATTTTTGAGTAGTGAGTTTTTGTCTGTATCTTATGGTTTTCGAGTTATCATCCAGAATGAAGAGGTCTTCAGAAGCTATGCCCAGAAAATTCGTTTGTCATAAAAATATCTTAAACATAAGACATTTTAATCAAACTCGTTAGAGCCATTTTTGAGATAATTTTCGAAAAATGTTCCATGTAAAGGGTAGTTTGGGGTGAGAGGACTTTCTGAAAATCTTCGTATCACGTCCTGCAAGATACTAAACTTAAATACCAAGTTTGATATTTAACGGTCTCTTCGTTTTTGAGCTATGCTGTGCACAGACACACACGGACTTTTTTCTAAATTTGTTGGGGGGATTCAGGGGGACCCAAAACATGTCTTTCCAGTGAAAACTTGGTATCTAATTTTTGGGTTCATTACTAAAAGTACGTGTAGAGAAAGTAAAAATATGATTTGTTCCATTCAGATTACTTTGTCTATGCCCCTGTAACAAATTATGGTTAAAAAGCGTATTCTATTTATTTCATACTAATCGAGATACATATTAGCAGAAATGCTCTAATTATTTGATTCCTTATGACGTAGAAAGTAAATAAGGGAATGCACTAACCTAAAACGATAGTGAAATCTTTTAAAAGTCGCTTCCTATGGGATTGAAATCCGTTTCTTTGCTTGACCAAGAGTTGAAAAATTTCCATATGAGGAAAAAAGTATTTTAAAACTAAAACCAATAACAAGGTATATTTCTGAAACTGGCAACCCCAGAAAAAAAGGTATTTGGCATAAATGATGTGTTTTAACGAGATCTGCATTTTAGGTGCAGTAAGTTTTTGTCTATCTCTTACGATTCAACAGTTATGCAAATTTCAGCAAGATTTGCACGCAGCATGGAGCTGTCTAAACAGAACTAAGTTTCGTGTTAAACTCCTTTTAGCAATAAAAAGAATCTGATATGTTCTATCACATAACTCTAGCTCTTCCATATACAAACTATTCTCACAAAGATTATTCTTTTATCTACATCATGCTAATTGAGATTAAAACTAGCAGAATGGTCTTACTATTTGCTTCCTTGCAAGTACAAGAGAAATAAGTGAGTACACTAGGTTAATGCGATAGTCAAGTCTTTTAAAAGATGGTCGCTATGTGAAGCAATTGAGGTTCGGTTCGCTTTGTATGACCCGTTTGAGAAAAGTTAGTTTAAAACTGAAAACAATAACAAGGAATACCTCAAAAACGGTCAACTCTACAAGAAAACGACATAGCATACATTATGTGTTTTAACGAGGTCTACATTTTGTGTATATTAACTTTTTGTCTATCTCTTACAGATTAACCGTTATACAAAAATTCTGCAAAACTCATCCAGAATAATGAGGTCTTCAGAGGCTATTCCCAGAAAATTCAAAATATACATTTTATTCTTTACGTAAATATCTTTAATATACGGTATTTTAATCAAAATTGCTAGAGCCATTTTTGTGTAAAATAAAATGTTCAAAAATTTTCCATGTAAAGGGTAAATTGTGGTGGGGATTTTTTTTAAATCTCCGTGTCGCATCCTTGGAAGATGCTAAACATAAATATCAAGTTTGGTTTTTAATGGTATTTTCGTTTTTGAGCTATGATGTGCACAGATTCACTTACTCACGCACAAACACGGACCTTTTTCTAAAAATACTTTTTTCGGGCTCAGATGACCTCAAATCATATATTTTTGGTGAAATGTCGACATAAGTTTTGGGTGAAATATAATACCTTCTCTAGCTACTATGTACATTGTATCACATACGTACTAGAGAAAGTAAAATGCTTTTCTCGGACTCAGGGATCTCAAAACATATATTTCCAGTGAAATATTGACACCCAATTTTTGGATGGAATACAATACCTTCTCTAGCTACTAGGCATATAGAATGTGCATACGTGTAGAGAAAGTAAAAAAAAGGATTCAATTAAACACTGTAAGTGGGACCTTTTACTGTTCAAAATAGAGTCTATCTTTGTGGAATAACACTAGTATTTCAAACTCTTTTGTTGAACATTTAAAATATTGTTACCAGGTATTATTTTGACTTCATTGACGGTGCTTTAAAAGGCGGTGTTGCGTTTAGCAGCCCGTATTGATAAAAAGGTAATGCCATTGAGCGGTACGTCTGGTGTAAGCCTTCGAATATACCCCCCGGGGCTTTTCAATTTGTCTGTAACTCTGTTACTGAATTTGCAAAAACTCGTTATCTATTCTGTTTGTAATTAAAAGTTTTATTTTCACTATGCAAATCAAAAGCACAGCACTGTCAGTTCACAAGCGGACGATCAATGCTGCAGTCTCACGGGAAATGTATGTTTATAATCTGCGGTTGCCCCTTGCATACGGGTATAGACTGTATGCGGGGTTACACTGTCAGAGAAGTTGCCGCTAACCTAGTCGCAAAACTGTGGTTCAACCGTTCTTTATTAGTAATAATAATAATAATAATAATAATAATAATAATAATATCGCATACAAGTTATACATATGTTTGGAGTTATTTTGTGCAAGAGTTTATCACTGATCTGATCCACTTTGAGCACGTTAGGACATGGTATCTTCCACATATATTGTCACAAGTATCATATACACAGGTGTCGTCCGGGACGTGGAATGCCTTGTTCCTGCATGCTTTGTGATGATATCCATGTGCTGCCATCGATGTCGTGAAGTGTCGGAGCTGTTGGTTTGTGCCAGGCCAGTTCCGGGATACCATGGCTTCCGTTGAACAGAATTCTGCCCTCTTCATTGTTCTTTCGTCGAGCGCGTGCTTCCAGTTGGGGGTCCAGGGAAATCCAAGTGTTGTCCTGAGTTCTTCTATTAAGAAGGCTTCTCGTGCTAGCAGGTAGAGCAATCTGGATAGAGTGTGCTTCGACACTCCCAGTGTAGCCTTCAGGCAGCGGGCTTTAACGTTCTCTAGGATGTGGAAGTCTCTCGTGCGGAGTTTGTCCCATGTTAAGTCTAGTCCGTACGTAAGTATGGGTACTAATTTTGTGCTGAATTGAGGGATAATATTGTTAGTTCTCGTATGTCGTGTATTGCTTTTGTGGCTCTTTGGTTAGTGTGTATTCTGAATGAGTTTGTTGTGGTCTGTAGGATTAAGCCGAGGTATTTGACTTTCTTTATTAATACGATGCCTATTTAGCCTTAAGCTGATCCTCGGGCGGCGCCATGTCCGAGTGGTTAGACCACTCGCCTCCCATCTCGACGGGTTTTCTCCGGGTCCTCCGAATTCCCCTGTCACTCATTCCATCAATTGCTCCATCATCACCTGTCCTATAATCATTTCGCTTGCATTTCATATCATCCCCTTCCTCACACTTATACCTGGCTAAGGGCCGACCGCTCGTTCCAGGTTCTCCATTATATGGTGCCATTTGCTCCCCAACAGGCTTTTGACCCCTGGGCATCCGCTTGTAAGTCCTAGGAGGGTGTCAATTCTAAATACGGGGAGGATAAACGGACTACGAAAACAAAAGTTGATCCTCGCCAAAACAAAACCCAGGTGCTTCACATTCAAAACGTCATGAGTTCGAATCTCGCTTAGGTTGAGTTACCCGGATAAGGTTTTTTCAGGGTTTTCCCTTATCCTGATACGACGAAAGTCGCGTAACTTTACGCTCCTTGGAACCCGAGATCATTGTGCATCATTTCACCAATTTCATTCATCGTCTTAGGCTAAGAGGCGTTAAGCATAAGAAAAAAAAAACAACAACAAAATAGGCAACCAGTGCATCGTTATAACGTAGCCTTCCGTCATGCTGTCATATTTTCACGACCACGTGGCGAGTACACGTGGCATATTGTAATGTAAAACGAACAGAGCCCTTATTCCGACAACTTCAACGGTGGCTAAAATATTCTATTAGATATAATGGTGATAATATAGTCATAACAAAATAAATGGATACACATGTAACAATTAACTTTAAAAAAATCAATAACATGTATGTGATAACTTACATGTTTTCGCTCTATTCCCTCCAGATCAGAGCTGTTTGTGCTGATCTTTTCCACACCAAGGTTATCAACAACAGCGTCACTTAAACTATCCATCCAAAACAACGCTTCTTCTTTCGTTACATGTAGCACTTCATCAACTGTTTGCGGCTCATTTTTAAAAATGAAATTGTGCACTGTTACGCGAATTGCATTCTTCACAAAGTCGTTCCATTCTTTCATCATATATTTTACATGCTTCCTTTTTTCCCGGCTCTAACCACATATTACTTTCTCTGCATATACTATGTACATAGAGAAAAGAGGATGTATTGTATTGCACTCAAAAATTCGATACCGAGCTTTCACGGAAATACATGTTTTGTGACCTCCTGCATACAAAAAAGGCATTTTAAGAAAAATGTTCGTGTATCATTTTTCTCTTGCATCTTCGTTAAGTTACTTCAAGCATAAGGCTGGTAAACCGTTGAATAGTGGTGTAAAAGCTGTAGTGTTGAATGTTTATTGTAAGTTTTGTGACAAATATCGAAAACTTCTCGTAAAAGAAGTGGTGAAATGAACATATAAATATCGAAAACTTCTCGTAAAAGAAGTGGTGAAAATGAACATATAAATATCGAAAACTTCTCGTAAAAGAAGTGGTGAAATGAACATATAAATATCGAAAACTTCTCGTAAAAGAAGTGGTGAAATGAACATATAAATATCGAAAACTTCTCGTAAAAGAAGTGGTGAAATGAACATATAAATATCGAAAACTTCTCGTAAAAGAAGTGGTGAAATGAACATATGAGTTCACCGGTGTTTCGGCTAAACAGTGCTCACAAAGAAAAATCTTAAACGTAAAAATCGGATGTGTTCCATTAACATGACTTTCTCTACATCTCTGTAACATATTGTTGTTAGTAAGCTTAATCTTTTATCCTTCATGCTAATTGAGATAAACGGTCTTATTAGCTCCTTACTAACTAGAAGGAAAATAAGACTGAAATCCATTTCGTTGCGTAACCAGAAGTTTGCAAATTCCCATATAAGAAAAGTTTAAAGTATTTTAAAACTGAAATCAATAATAAGGAATATCTTGGAAACGACCAACTCTACAACAAAATGCATATGACATTTGTGTTTCAACGAGATGTATATTCTTTGTGTAGTAAATTTTTATCTATCTCTTACGGTTTAATCGTTATGCAAAATTCAGCAAAAATCAGCCAGAATAAAGTCCTCCCAGAAAAGTCAAAATATACATTTTATTTGAGTTGTGGATAACTTTGGTATGCGGTATTTTAATCAAAATCGTTAGAGCCATTTTTGAGAAAAACAAAATTTTCAAGAAAATTTTTATGTAAAGGGTAGTTTGGGGTGGGGAGATTTTCTTGAAAATTTTCTTGTCGCATCCTTGGAAGATACTGAACTTAAATGTCAAGTTTGGTATTTAAGGTACTTTTCGTTTTTGAGCTATTCTGCCTACAGGCACGCGCAACACACACACACACACACACACACACACATATATGGACATCTTTTCTAAAGATGCCTTTTTTGGACTTAGGGGGTTTCAAAAGGTATTTTTCGGGTGAAATCTCGGTTTCGAATACAGTATCTTCTCTAATATAGTACGTGTAGAGAAAGTACAAATATATATTGAAATAAGTTCTTGATAAAAACTTGGACTCTCTCTCTAAAGCGCAGTCTAGCAGTAAGAGTTGGAAAACGCCAGGATTTTTCGCGTAGCATATGTAAAGGTTGAGCATTATCAGGTGATATAGACACGCCAACTGCCATCTCTGTGCCGAGGGAGCTGTATGTTAGTTTTCGTCAGAGAACGCCCCTTGGGTTTGAAGCGCGTCACACCTAAGCCAACAGAGACCAGTTAAAGCATACGGACTTTCATCGAATTTCACTAATTTGTTTGCCATTTAGTACATGCTACATAGACAAAAGTACATCAATCATTATACGAGGGTCATACAGAAAGTAGCGAACGATTTGGTATAACTTAAATAATAGCGAAACAGATCAACACAAAGTTACACTACTTACTCTATTTCTCAACTTAACCTCCATTCTGTCAAGACATTTGTTGTCACGTGTGCCACCTTTTACTTTCTCTAGCCCGCATGTACAATGTACATAGTGGACAGAGAAGGTATTGTATTCCACTCAAAGATTCGATGTTGAGATTACACAAGAAATATATGTTTTGGGGTCCCCTGATTCCAAAAAAGAACATTTTTTTAGAAAAAGGTCCGCGCGTATGTGTGTCTGTGGACAGCATAGCTCAAAAAAGAAAAGACCGTTCAATACTAGACTTGGTTCTTAGGGTTTGTATTTTCCAAGGATGTGATACGAAGATTTTCAAGTAAATCCCCCTGCCACAAGCTACCCTTTACATGGAACATTTTTCGAAAATTCTGATTTTTTCAAAAATGGCCATAACAATGTTGATTGACATTCCCTATATTAAAGATATTTACATCTCAAAAAAATGTATATCTTGAATTTTATGGGAATAACCTCTGAAGAGCTCTTTATTCTTGATGAATTTTGCCCAATTTTGCATAACTCTTAAACCGTAAGAAATAAACAAAACCTTGCTTTACAGAAAATGTAGATATTGTTAAAATACATAATTTACGTCATTCTTATAGTGTTGACATTTTCGAGATATTCCTTGTTATTAGTTTCAATTTTAACTACTCCACTTTTCTCAAAAGGGAAGTCACCTTTCATTTCATCTTTCTTTGTTTTACTGTTGGACATGTAAAGCGAATCGAACCTCCATTGCTTTACAAAGCAATAGTTTTTAAAAGATTTGACTATCGCTTTAGCCTGGAATATTCACATATTTCCCTTCTACTTACAAAGAAACAAGAAATATGACCATTTCTGATAATGTTTATCTTAATTAGCATGATGTAGAACAAGAATGATATTTTTAAATAATATTTTATTTGCAGAGGATAGAGAAAGTAACGTGCATGGAGCACATCCAATTTTTCAAAATGGCTCTAACGATTTTAATTAAAATACCAAATGAGTAAGATATTTTCATTAAAATGAAATGAAAATCTTGAATTTCCTGGGAATAGCCTCTGAAGACCTTTCCATTGTGAACGACTTTTGAGTATCTAACACACCGTAAGAGAGAGACAGAAACTAACCGCACAAACATGTAGATATCGCTAAAACACACAATTTATGACCTATAATTTGGGGGGGGGGGAGTTAACCATTTCCGAGATATTCCTTGTTACTGGTTTAAGTTTTAAAATATATATAACCTTTCTCAAACAAGATATAGTCATTCGTTTCATCTCTCTTTTGTTTTACTCCTGCCCATGCAAAGAGAACCAAAATTCAATTGTCACATAGCGACAGCTTTTAAAAGATTTGACTATCGCTTTAGCGTAGAGTATTCCTTTATTGCGCTTCCAGCACAAGGAAACAAGTAATAACATCAGTTCTTCTAATAATTATCTCGGTTACCATGATATAGATACAAATAATCTTTTGTAAGAAAAATTTATTTGCGGAACCGGTAGGGAAAATCATGTGAATGGAACAGCGATTTTTCATTTATGAGTGATGCTGTTAAAAGACATACTCACGAACCCTTTTTACTTTCTCCATATGCACTATGTACATAGTGTATAGAGAAAGTATTGCACTCCACCAAAAATTCGATACCGAGATTTCAGCGGAAATATATGTTTTAGGGTCCCCAATATCCAAAAAAAGCATTTTCACAAAAAGGTCCGTGTGTGTGTGTGTGTGTGTGTGTGTGTGTGTGTGTGTGTGTGTGTGTGTGTGTGTCCGTGTGTCTGTGAACACGATAACTCAAAAACGAAAAGTCGGTAAAATACCAAACTTGGTATTTAAGTTTAGTATCTTCCAGGGATGCGACACGAAGATTTTGAGAAAAATACCCCCACCCCCAACTACCCTTTACATGGAACTTTTTTCGAAAATTTTGATTTTCTCAAAAATGGCTCTAACGCTTTTGATTAAAATTTCGGATATTAAACATATTTACCTGACAAATAAAATGTACATCTTGAATTTTCTGGGAATAGCCTCTGAAGAGTAGTTTATTCTGGATGAATTTTACTAAATTTTGAATAACTGCTAAACCGTAAGAGATGGACAAAAACTTACTCCACAAAAAATGTACAGCACATTAAAACACACAATTTATGTTATATACATTTTTTTCGTGGAGTTCGTCGTTTTTGTGACATTCCTTATTTATACTTTTCTCATACAGGAACTTGTCAACTCCTATCCATATAAACAAAGGAACTTCATTGATATTGCAACCAGCTTTTGACTATCACTTTAACCTACGGTTGTCCTTTATTTCGCTTCTGCTTACAAGGATGCGAGAAATAAGACTTTATCTGCTAATTTTTTTATCTGATTGGCATAAAGTAAATAGAAGTATAAGCTTTTTAAGAATTATTTGTTGATATAGAGAAAGTTATGTGAATGGTACACATAAGATTTTTTAAAATTATTTCGGGGGATCTCAAAATATGGTGTTACCTCGGTATCGAATTTTGGGAGGAATATAATACTTTTCTATATACTATATACATAGCATGTATAGAGAAAGTAAAAACCAGGTGGAAGAGCAGAGGAAGAAGGAAAAGAAGACTTAATGATGTTCTGAATTGAAATAAAATAACATCGGATCCAGCCTAGTAGTATACCTAATATGGAGATTGAAATATCCGAACATCGGAGTACGATGACCGAACATAACGATATTAAGGTTGACTTATTTCTGATTCTTAGGTGGGCAATGCTTGAGTATCATACACTTTTTGTTCTTCCTGTAGCTTAACGTCCTTTAACATGGTTGGTCATATCGGGCGGCGAATGAATGAAGCTCAAATGATGTCGAGGTCCATGGAGGTTAAAGTTACTCGATATTCGTCAGGATAAGGGAAAACCCCGAAAAACCTTATCGAGTAACTCACTCTAAGCGAGGTTCGTACTCGCGACCTCTTCAATGTGAGGCAGACACGCTACCCTAACCCGCAGCGGGCTTTATAAACTTGTTATTACTTACAGTAAATCAGTTATCTCATTATGTTGTAAATGTATAGCATATTTTTACTTTCTCTACACGTATTATGTACATAGTGTACAGAGAAGGTATTGTATTGCATCCAAATATTCCATTCCGAGATTTCACCGGAAATACTGGTTTTGGGACCTTCTGAATAAAAAAAAGAAGAATTTTAAGAAAAAAAGTCCGTGTGCGTGTGTGTGTGTGTATGTGTGTGTGTGTGTGTGTGTGTGTGTGTGTGTGTGTGTGTGTGTGGGCAGCATAGCTCAAAAATGAAAAGTCCGTTAAACACCAAACTTGATATTTAAGTTCAGTATCTTGTAGGGATGTGACACGAAGATTTTCAAGAAAAGCCCCCTTCCCCCACCTCCAACTATCTTTTACATGGAAAAACATTCAAAAAATTTGGTTTTTTCAAAAAATGGCTGTAACAATTTTGATTAAAATCTGTTATATTTAAGACATTTACATGACAAATAAAATGTATATCTCCATTTTTTGGGAATAGCCTCTGAACACCTCTTTATTCTAAATGAAAATTTTCTGAATTTTGCATAACTGGTAAACTGTAAGAGATACACAAAAACTTACTACACAAAACATGCAAATCTCCTTAAAACACACAATTTATGTCATACACGTTTTTTTGCGTGGAGTTGGCCGTTTTCGAGATATTCCTTCCTATTGGTTTCAGTTTTAATACACTTGAAGCTTTTCTCATGAAGAACTTGTGAACTCCGCAAAGAAACGGATTTAATCCACATGGCAACCAGCTTTTAAAAGAGTTGAGCATCGATTTTGCCGAGTTTATTATTCCTTTATTTCCCTTATACTTACATGAAAGCAAGTAATAAGACAATTTCTACCAATGTTTGTCTGGATTAGAATGAAGTAAATAGAATAACAAGCTTTTAACAGTAATGTATTACCGAGATTAGAGAAATCCATGTGAATAGAACAAATCAGATTTTTTGCAAGACACTACAAACAAGAAAGTAGAGAAGAAAGAGGAAAACAAGAACTGGAATTTCGCTTGTCAGCTGTCTGCTTTTCAGGCGTTTAGCTGTTACTTCATTTAGAAACGCGTAGCTGTGCTGAAATTAAGTAACAAAGGATTCAACACAGCAGTATACTTAATGTAGAAGCTTATCCAACATCCGAATAGGATCAATAAAGATTTCAATATTAACCTCGATTTATTTCTTATTCTTACGTTGGCGGTTCTTGAGCACTAGAGATACTCGTTATTACTTGCAGGTATATAAAATATCGATCTAGTTAAAGTATTCAAAATTATATTAAAGCATGTAAAAAATGTAAAATGAAAATATAAAGATCAGTTTTGCTTATCTGGGTACTTAGTTAAAAAAATCTGATGTGCTCCATTCACAAGACTTTCTCTACATCTCTGCAACAAATTATTGTTAAAAAGCTTATGCTTCTATTTACTTCATGCCAATCAAGAAAAAATTAACAGAAACAGTCTTATTACTTGCTTCCTTGTAAGCAGAAGCGAAATAAGGGAGTACCATAGGTTAAAGTGATAGTCAAAAGCTAAGTGACTGCAGTTCCTTTGTTTGTATGGACAGGAGTTGACAAATACCTGTATGAGTAATGCAGTTTTCTTTCTGGCCAGGAATAAAACAAAAGAGATGAAACGTATGAGGGCTTCCGTTTGAGAAACGTTATACCAATTTTAAAACAGATATATATATATATATTGTATATCTTACGGTTTACAGTTATATGTCACCCTCCGTGGTGTAATGGTTAACATGCTGACTTCATATACCCAAGGTCGCGGATTCAAACCCGGCGGAGGACAATGGATGTAAAAATCCTTAGCATGGCTTCCTTCGGAAGGGAAGTAAAGCCGTTGGTCCCGTGTCGTAGATTTACGGCACGTAATAGAACCTCAAGCCTGATAGAGAAGCCTCTGAGCAAAATTAAGCGGTCTTTCACGCCCAATTTAGAATAGGACGCTGAGAACCACATCAGTTAAAGAGCGTCCATAAATATCACGCCATTTACATTTATATTTACGTTTACAGTTATGCAAAAGGCACTCAGAATGAAAGGTCTTTAGAGGCTATTCCCAGAAAATTCAAGATATACGTTTTATTTGTCGTGTTAAGTATCTGTGAAAAATGTTCCATTTAAAGGATGATTTGGGTTGGGGGGTTTTCAAAATCTTCGTGCGACCTCCTTGAAAGATGTTTGGTTTTAACAAATTTTTCTTTTTTGAGTTATCGAGTTCACACACAGATACATGGAGCTTTTTCTAAATGTACTTGTTTTCGATACGTATATTTCTAGTGAAATCTTTGTATCAAATTTTTGGGTAGAATGCAATACCTTCTCTGCCTATGTAACATGTAGCGAAGGTAAAAAGTGATAATCGATAATGTTTATAACGACACGAATCGTGTTATATTTATTTCTTTAATTGGATTTATTAAATACTGCACATGAATCTGCAATGAAATAGTGACAAACCTGGGAATAACATTTATCTTAATTCTATATATGTATGCATTGCAGTTTCTATACCCATTATTAAAGCAAGTTTTGTTTTATTTCCTTTGAAACTTAATATTGTAATCGATTTCGTTATCAGTGCATTCTAAATACTCGTATAGAGAGAGAAAATCGTTAATATTACACATTAGTGGGCCAGTGTTTTATAGTTAAAACCGGGAAGAACATTTTTCTCTTCAGTGTCTCCGTGGTCGAATGGTAAGCGAGCTGACTTCTCACCCGGATATCTCGGGTTCGATTCCCGGCTGGGGCGGTGATCTCTTTTAACCAGAATTATTCCCTATCCCCGGCGAGTCTGGAAGTATGTGTGTGTGAGAGTAAATGTGTGTGTGTGTGTGTGTGTGTGTGCGTGTATGCGTTTGAGGAAAATAAAAAGGATTTAAACTCAACGTAAAGAACCTATAGACGAGCTGTTCCCCCGATATGACATTACATATTTCTCGATGGTCACAGATTGTGTCTTTTCAAGTTTGACATTTTTGGACTTTTCACTTTTGAATTATCTATCCTGTTCGCAGACACACGTATGTACACACACGAATCTTTTTCTAAAAACGCTGAGGGACCCTAAAACCCGTACTTAGTGATATTTCAGTATAGAATTTTAGGGTAGAACGCAGTACCTTCATTATCTATGTAATATGTAAGAAGTTTAAGAGTACTTATACGCTATGCAGCATTTCCAGAGCTTGGAATACTTTTAGGAGGTTGGTTAAGGGAGTCAGGTCGTCCGCGTTTGTTTTTTGGTGAACGTTAGGGGATTTTGTCCATTGAATATTCATATAATGAATTACTTATGTGGATTTTATATTATCTAGGAATATTCAGAGTACTTTGTTAGCAAGTTGCACACTCGTAACAAATGAATGATGAAGCAAGCACACGCGTGTGCGCACCTTAGAAAGATACACGAGCATTTTGTGTCTTATTTATCTTAGAGTAATAAATCAGGATTATGGCGCAGAGAAAGAGACGGCCGAAAGCAAGTCTTTTGTTATGACGCTGCTCATTTGTCAAACAGTAAATAATGAACTGTCTGTGATGCTTGAGCAAGTGTTAAGGTATTTTGTTGAAGAGAAAATAAATTACAACAAACGGAGTTTTCTTTCCCCGTTGAGGTAATGATTCTAAGTGGTATTGGAAGGACAAACGTTCCTTTTTTTGCCAGTTCAGACAGAAATCCCACTGGTACTAAGCTGCCTGATTATTCAGGGGCTTAACTCAGTTAAGAGGAAGTTTCAAAACTTTAGATGTCTGTATTCAATTCGTTCAATTGCCTGTCGGTTTTGTAAACACGGGTTACATCCCAATTTTATTTTCTCTACACATACCTACTGTGTACATAATGTATAAAGTATTGTATTGCACCCAACACTTCAATACCGAGATCTCACCGGAAATATATGTTTTGAGACCCCCTGAATAAACATGCTGGTGTGTTACATGCATGACTTTCTCTAGCTGATCTACAAACTTCTACATGAGGTTCTTCTTCTTTCTAAACCACACAAATCGAGATAATCATTAGCAGAATGTTCTTAAAACTCAGTTCCTTGTAAGAACTAAGGGAATACGCTAGGTTAAACCGACAGTAAAATGTTTTAAAAGCTGTCGTTATGCGATTGTCATTGCAAATCGCTTCTTTGCTTGGCCAGGAGAAGAACAAAAAATAAGCGGACACTTCCTGCCTGAGTGAATTATAAGTACTTAACTAAAACCAATAACAAGGAATATCTCGGAAATGGTTACCTCCACAACAAAAATATAAAGGACATAAATTGTGAGTTTTGACGAGGTCTACATATTCTGCGCAGTAAGTTTTTGTCTTATCTGTTACGATATAACAGTTAAACAAACTTCGGCAAAATTCATCCAGCAGATCTATAGAATAGAAATGTATTTAATATGCGAGATTTTAATCAAAATAATTAGAGCCAGTTTTAAGAAAACCAACATTTTCGAAAATTTTTCCATGTAAAGGGTAATTTGGGGTGGGGATTTCCTGAAAATCTTCGTGTCGCACCCTTGGAAGATACTAAACTTAAATACCAAGTTTGGTATTTAACGGTCTTTTAGTTTTTGAGCTATGCTGTCCACATACACACAGACATTTTTCTAAAAGTGGCTGTTTTGGCTTCAGGGGACCTCAAAACATATATTTCCAGTGAAATATCGGTATCGAATTTTTTAATGGAATACAATACATTCTCTATACACCATGTATACTCGTAGTTCGTATAGGGAAAGTAAAAATGTTTTTTTTTGACTTAAAATCACGGTATTAAATTTATGAGTGGATACAATACCTTCTCTACTATGCACATTGTACCTATTTACATATTTGCTAAAGAAAGTAAAAATAAGATTTAGTAAGAATAGATTGTAGACATCGTTTACAGATAAGAAAGTGGCTGGAGCAACTCTTGTAAATGTCATCCTCGGGTCTTTCAAAAGAGCATCAGGTGTAATTTATTATAAAAGGAACCTAAACTTAATTAACACGTGTATATAACCAAGGAGTAAAATAGCTGCAGAATCTCGGCTGCAGTTAAGATCAAGAATGACTTAAAAGTGGTTTTGATCCACTATTATGTTGTGTTCCACATACACTATTGGGTTTTGTTCTCTTTACGCCGTTTCCTGTGTAATGAAGCTATTTCGACGTCAAGGCGTGGCAAACACGTCGCGAACCAAACAAATGAAGCAACTTTCGTAAACAAAATATACCTCGAGGCAAATGTTTGCAACCCGGGCGGGCTTTGTGGTAACACCGTCTTCCTTAGAAGAGTTCGTGTTGCGTCACAACTTGCAACTTAAATAATGCTCTTTCTCGTCTTCTTAAGTTTTGATACCCTCTGTCTTTTACCAACCTTAGCTCAGTCTCCATTACTCTCTCGTTACTTTATCTAACCATAGTACCTATTTTTATTATCTGTCAATCCTTATTTCACCGGCGATGTAAACAAATCAGAATGTATTACTATAAAATTCAGAGAAATTTATGGAAATTACCATAGAATTTAGAAAAATTCAATCACATTGCAACACAGTCATTATCTAGTTATTAAATTCAGAAAAATTCACGAAAATTAATGTAAACTTCAGAGAAATCAGGGAAACTACCAAAATTATCATAAAAAGTATTATAAAAGTCAGAGAAATTTCCGGTAATTAATATAAAATTCATAAAAATTATTGGAAATTACTTTACAATTCAGCAAAACACAGGGAAATTACTATAAAATTCAGAAAAATTCAGCAAAATAACCTAACAATTCAGAGAAATTCCTATAAATTTCATACAATTTCAGGGAAATTACCTAAAAATGCAGGGATATTCCGATAAATTTAAGACAGTAGGGAAATTACCTAAAAATTCTGGGCGATTCCGATAAAATTCAGACAATTTCACGGTAATTACCTTACAATCCAGGGAAATTCCCATAAAATTTACACACTTTAGGGAAATTACCTAACAATTCAGGGAAATTCCAATAAATTTCAAAAAATTTCAAGGAAATTACTAAAACATTCAGAAAGATTCCGATCAATTTCATAGTATTTCACGCAAATTACTTAAAAATTATGGGTAATTATGATAAAATTCAGATAATTTCACGGAATTTACCTAAAACTCAAGTTAATTCCGATATAATTCAGGTAATTTCAGGGAAATTACCCAAAAATGCAGAGAAATTCCGATAAAACTCACAATTTCATGCAAGTTACCTATAAATTCAGTGAAATTCCGATAATATTCGGGCTATCTCACAGAAATAACTTAAAAATGCAGGTTAATTCCGATGAAATTCATACAATTTCACGAAAATTACCTTAAATTTTCAGGGAAATTCCGATAAATTCAGACAATTTCCCAGAAATTACAGATAAAATTCAGGCATATACACGGATATTAATTAAACATTCATGGAAATTCCGATATAATTCTGAAATTACGGAAATTAACTATACATTCAGGGAAATTCCGATAAAGTTTGGACAGTTTTATGGAAATAGCCTATAAATTCAGGGTGATTCTGATAAAATTCAGGGAACTTCAAGTAAATTACCGAAAAATTCAGAGAAATTCCGTTCAATTTCATACAATTTCACGGAAATTACCTAAAAATTCAGGGCTATTCCGATAAATTTCACACTTATTGGAAATATATAAAAATTCAGGGAAATTCCGATAAAATATAGAGAATTTCACGGAGGTTACCTAAAAATTCAGATTGAGTCCGATAAAATTTGGACAATATCACGGAAATTACCTACGATTCAAGGAAATTCCGATAAATTTAAGACAATTTCACGGAAATTACCTAAAAATATAGTTAATTCCGATAGAATTGAGAGTAGTTCACGGAAACTACATAAACATTCAGGAAAATTTCTATAAAATTCAGAAAATTTCATGGAAATTACGTTAAAATTAAGGGAAATTCCGATAACACTCAGACAAATTCACGGATACCTAAGAATTCAGGGAAATTAAAAATAATTCATACAATTTCAACGAAATCCCGAAAATTTTCAGACAATTTCCGGGAAATTACCTAAAAATTCAGGGAGGCTCCGATAAAAATTCAGACACTTTCGCGGAAATTATTTATAGAGTAACCCGTAATGTTCACATAATTTACGAAATTACAGAAAAATTCCGGGAGATTATGTTAAAATTCAGACTATTTCACGGAAATTGGCTAAATATTCAGGTTAATTCCAATAAAATTCAGGCAATTATTCGGATAACTAAAAATAATTCGAAATTCCGATAAAATTCCGACAATTTCATGGAATATGCCTATAAATTCAGGGAAATTCCAATAAAGTTTGGAGAATTTCATGGTAATTGCCTATAAATTCAGGGAAATGCTGACAAAATTCGAGGAAGTTCACAGAAATTTCCTAAAAATTTAGAATAATTTCGATAAAATTCATAGAATTTCACAGAAATTATCTAAAATTTCAGTGATATTCCGATAAATTTAAGACAATTTCACTGATTTCATCTAATAAAATAAAGACCATCTCACGGAAATTACGTAAAAATTCAGGGCAATTCTGATAAAGTTCGGACAATTTCACGGAAATTACCTAACAATCCAGGGAGGTTCCAATATAATTCACATAATTTTGGGAAACAACCTGAAGATTCACGCAAATTACCTAAAAATTCAGGGAAATTATGATAAAATTCAAACAATTTCACGGAAGTTACCTGAAATTCAGGAAAATTCGGATAAAAATTAGGCAAGTTCACGGAAATTATCTAATAATTCAGGGAGAATCTGATAACATTTCAGACAATTTCACCATAGTTATCTAAAAATTCAAGCTCATTTGAATAAAATTCAGACAATTACGTAACAATTCAGGGAGATTACGATAGAATTCACACAATTTAAGGAAATTACCCAACTATTCAGGGATATTAGGATAAATTCAGAATATATCACGGAAATTACCTAAAAAGTCAGGGAGATTCCGATAAAATTCAGATAATTTCACGGAAATTACCCAAAAATTCCAGTGAATTATGATAAAATTCACTCAATTTCACGGAAATTACCTAAAATTCAGGGATATTCCAAAACATTTTGGACAATTTCATAAAGAGTACCTAAAAGCTAAGGGAAATTTCAATAAAATTCAGAATAACTTCACGGAAATTACCAAAAAATTCAAGGAGATTCCGCTACTATACAGACATTTCACAGAAATTATCTAAAAATTCAGGTTAATTCCGTTACAATTTAGGCAATTACCTAAAACTTCAGGGATATTCTAACAATTTCACGGAAATTACTTACGAATTCAGGATCATTCGTAAAATTTTCATGAATATTACGGAGATTACCTATAAATTCAGTGCAGTTCCGATAAAATTCAGACAATTTCACGGAAATAACCTAAAAATTCAGGGTTATTCCGTTAAATTGACACAATTTCACGTAAATTACCTAAATTCAGGAGAATTCCGATAAAATTCACACAATATCGCAGAAATTACTTAAAAATTCAGGATAGTGCCAAAATAATTCAGACAATTTCAAGAAAATTACGTAATAATAAACGAAAATTTTTATAAAATTCAGACAATATCACGGAAATTACCTAATAATTCAGGTATATTCCAATATTTTTAAGACAATTATACGGAAATTACCTAGAAACTCAGGGAAAACCCCTAAAAAGCTCATACATTTTCACGGAAATTACTTAAAATTTCAGGGATATTCCGATAAAATTCGAACTATTTCACGGAAATTACCTAAAAATTCATGGAGATTCCGATAGAATTCAGACAATTACACGGTAATTACTTAAAAATTGAGGTGAACCCGATAAAATTTATGCAGTTTCAGGGAGATTTCGTTATAATTCATACAAATCACGTAAACTATCTAAAAATGCAGGGCAACTCCGAGCAATTTCACGGTAATTACCTAAAAATAATGTTGCAGAATGTATAAAAGTGGAAAATGTTCAATGTTTTATTTACTTTTTGTCTTTCTGTAATGTTTAGCTTCCTTTGTTTCATTGTCATACTTTGTATTGGTACTATTGATTTTAGAAAAGAAAAATAAAGTGACAAAGGCCTTATTAGATTGAAAGGTGTTTACTTGTCTGTATAAATGTAGACATAAAATTAATCCTCTACTGGTCGTTCCACAAATGTAGTGAAATTTTGGTAAAATTCATACAATTTCACGGAAATTGCCTATAAATTCAGGAAGATTCCGATAACATTAACACAATTTACGCAGGTTATCTAACAATTCATGGAAATTCTGCTAAAATTCATACACATTCACGGCAATTGTCTAAAAATTCAGGTTAATTCCGATAGAATTAAAAAAAAAATTACGGAAATTACATAAAAATTTAGGGGGCTCCAATAAAATTCAAACAAGTTCACGGAAATTACCTAACAATTGTGGGAGATACCGATAAATTTTAAACAATTTGACGGAAATTACCTTAATATTCAGGGAGATTCCGATAAAATTCAGAAAATTTCACGGACATTTCCTAGGGAGATTCCAATAAAATACAAACAATTTACGGAAATCACCTAACGATAAGGGAAATTCCGATAAAATTCCAACAATTTCACTAAAATTACTTATAAATTCAGGGAAATTCCTTAAAAATTCATACAATTTCACGGAAATTACCTAAAAATTCAGAGATATTTCGATAAAATTCAGACAATTTCACGGAAATTTCCTAAAAATTCTGATAAAATTCAGACAATTTAACGTAAGTTACCTAAAAATGAAGGGAAAGTAAGGCATCTACACGGAAATTACTTAAAAATGCAGGTTATTTCTGTAAAATTTAGGTAATTTTACGGTAATTACTTAAAAATGCAGGGAAATTTCAACAAAATTCGGGCAATTTCATGGATATTACTAAAAATTTAAGGAAATAACGACAATTTCACGTCAGTGACGTATAAAATCAGGGAAATTCACAAAAAATTGAGACAATTTCAGCGAAATTACCAAACAACTCAGGGAATTTCCGATATAATTCAGAAAATTTCACGAAAATTACCTTAAAAATTCAGGATACCTCCAATAAAATTCAACAAATTAAAAGAAAATTACCTAAAATTCAGGTAAAATCCGATAAAAATCAGGCAATTTCACGTAAATTACCTAAACATTCAGGGAAATTTCGATTAGGTTTCGACAAATTTACGGACGTTACCTATAATTCAGTAAATTTCGATGACATTTGGATAATTTCAAGAAAATTAACTAAAAATTCTTTGTAATTTCGATAAAATGCATACACTTTCACAGAAACTACCAAAATATTCAGGGTAATTTCTATAAAACTCAATTTCAAGGAAATTACATAATGATTAAGGGAATTTCCGATAAAATTCAGACAATTTCACGGTTATTACTTAAAAGTTAAGGGAAATTCCGATAAAATTTAGTAATTTCACGGAAATTACCTAAAAATTCATGGTGATTCCGATAAAATTCAGACAATTTACGGAAATTACCTAACGATTTTGGCAAATTCAGACAATTTCACGGAAATTGTATGTAAATTCAGAGAAATTCCATTAGAATTCAATTGCTCGAAAATTATCTGAAAATTAAGGGTAATTCCAATAAAATTCAGACAATTTTACGGAAATTACCTAAAAATTCAGTGCATTTTCCGATGAAATCCGGACAATGTCACGGAAAGTACCTACAAATTCAGGGTAATTCTGATAAAATGCACGCATTTTCATGGAAATTCATAATAATTCCGATTAAACTTTAACCATATATCCGGAAAATTAATAAAATTCAGAATATTTCACGGAAATTACCTAAAAATGCAGGGAAATTCCGAATATTTCCTGGAAATTAACTAAAATTTCAGGGAAATTGTGATAAAATTCGGAATATTACACGGAAATTACCTACAAATTCAGGGACATTTCTAAAAAAAAGCATAAATTTTCATGGAAATTATTTAAAAATTCAGGGATATTCCGATAAAATTCAGACAATTTCAAGAAAATTACCTAAAATTCAGGGTAATTCCGATAAAATAAAGACAAATTAACGTAAATTACCTGAAATTGAAGGGAAATTCCGGTAAAATTTGGGCAACTTAACGGAAATTAACTTAAAATTCAGCCTAATTCTAATAAAACTCTCACACTATTCACGGTAATTACCTAAAAATGGAGGGAAATTTAGATAATATTCAGACAATTTCACGGAAATTACCTAAAAATTCAGGGAATTTGGTATAAAATGAAGTTAATTTCACGGAAAATACATTAAATTTCTGGGAAATGCCGATAAAATTCGGACAGTTTCAGAAACTCACATAAAATTCCCTGGAGATTCCGATAAAATTCAGACAATTTCACGGAAATTACCTATAAATTCAGGGAAACTCCGATAAAATCAGACAATTTCACGGATATTACCTAAAACTTCAGGGAACTTTCGAATATTTCACGAAAAGTACCTAAAAATTCAGGAAAATTCCAATAAATTGAGGCAAACACAGAAAAATTACCTAAAAATTTAGGGTGATTCCGATAAAATTGAGGCAATTTAACGTAATTTACCTAAAAATTCCGATAAAAGTCAGACCATTTCACGGAAATTACCTATAAATTCTGGGAAATTTTAATAAACTACAGGCAATTTTACGGAAAGTACCTAAAAATTCAGGGTAATTGTGATAAAATTCAGACAATTTTATCAAAAAATTCAGGAAAATTCCGATTAAATTCGGGCAATTTTACGGAAATTAGCTTATAATTCTGATAAAATTCAAGCAATTTCGGAAATTACCAAAAAATTCAGATTAATTGAGATAAAATTCAGGACATTTCACGGAAATGACCTAAAAATTCAGGGTAATTCCGAAATCGTATATTGAATAAAAGCGAATGACATGAAAATGTTTGTGAAACACAATACTCTCTTTACTATAAGTAATTACTTTCATGTCATGATTTCACCAGAAATATACGTTTTGAGGCTGTCTTCACAGACATGCCCGCGCTCACACGCACATTCACAAAAAACATTTTTAGAAAACAGTATATGTGTTTCTGTGAGCAGCAAAATTCAAAAACGAAAAGATGGTATTTAAGCTGTCCATCTTTCAAAGATGGTTACAAAATGTCCAATAAAATTCTCCATCCCGATGTAATCTTTAAATGGAACATTTTCGGAAATGATGTTCTCCCCCCTCCTAAAAATGACTGTAATGATTTAAATTATCATACATACATAGCATGTTTAAACTATTTTTAAGACAAATGAAATGGCTATATTATATTTTTTGGGAATAGCCTCTGCAGTCTTCATTCTAGATGGCTTTTGGATAATTGCCAAACCATGCAATTTCTGCCAAATACTTATTTTATGTGGAGTTAAATATTCCTTGTTATTGGCTTCAATCTTAAAATACTTCCACTATTCTCAAATGGGGAATCGTCATTCGTTTTTCTTCCTCCTGGCCACACAATGGAATGAAATTTCAATGCTATCAAATAGCAAGCAGCTCATGAAAGATTTTACTATAGCTTAAGTCTACTGCATTCCCAATTTATCTACATGGAAATATGTAATAAAACCTTTTCAACAAATGCATATGCTATTAATTAGATAGAAGAATAAGCTTTCATAAGAATACTTCACTGAAGAATGGGTACAGAAAATCATGAGAATGTAACATATATTTCTGTGGTTAGCTTTTGTCTCTATCTGTAATGTTATTTTCAATCCAGATGATTAGCCTTTTTGTAAAAATAAAATAGCAAGAATTTTTAATTTTGTAACTCCCTTTAACTTGCAGGTAATTTCAGATGACAAATGGATGAACTGATGTTCAACGAACCTGGGATCCATAGAACTTAATGTTACTTGTCATTCATCCCAGGGTAAGGGAAAAACCTTAGGAGTAACTTATCCTAACTGAGATTTGGACGTGAGGTAGACATGCTACTTCCATGATACACAAGCAGGCTTATAAAGATTTTTTTTACAGCTTAACGTTTAACCTGTTTGGTCACATTGGATGATGAAATGATGCTCAAATGATCTCGGGGTGTATGGAGCTTAGAGTACTCAACATTTGTCTTCTCAGGATAAGGGAAAGGCCCCAAAGATATCTTATCCAGGCAACTCACCTTAAGCGAGATTCAAACTCACGATTGTTGAATGTGAGGCAGACATGCTACCTCACACTGTCACCCTCTGTGGTGTAATGGTTACCATGCTGACTTCATATACCCAAGGTCACAGGTTCAAACCTGGCAGAGGACGATGGATTTTTTCGGGCGTAAAAATCCTTAGCATGGCTTCCTTTGGAAGGGAAGTAAAGCTGTTGGTACCGTGTTGTTGATTTACAGCACGTAAAAGAACCTCAAGCCTGATAGAGAGGCCTCTGAACAAAATTAAGTGGTCTTTCATGCCAAATTTAGAATGGGACGCTGAGAACCACAACAGTTAAAGAGCGTCCATAAATAACATGCCATTTCCATTTACCTCACACTGCCCAGAATAAAGAATTGTTTGGGATATGGGAAAACCCTGAAGATCATCTTTCTTCCCTGGAAGTGCTGCTATACTTATGAGAGAGGTGTACCTACATTGACATTTTTTCTCAAGACACTTTATTCAAGGCTGGTAAAATCTTGTTTGTTTTTTTAATTTTATTGTAATGTAACAACATAACTACCATTTTTTTTTATTTTATTGTAATGTAACAATATATTTCCTCTACATAACATTGGTAAGTGGTGAAGTCAAAATTGCAGAATCCAAAGCTGAGTGTTTTAAATCTCAGATTTTAAATTAGGAGGCTAATATATTGTGATAATACCATTTGTGTATGCGACCTCTCCTGCGTTTGTTCTGGTATGCAGCAGTGGAACTGGAATGTGAGACAGCGCAATTGGAGACCTTGAGAAACCAAATTCTTAAAGGTGTTATTCTAATGACAACAAATTGTGTTGATTAAAATTGGAAATTAAGATGAACTGAAATTTGGATTACTTACTGCTGTCACAATTGTTGGAAATGTTGAGCTCATTTCTGTAGGCAGAGCTCAACACTTTGTGTAGGTTTCCCACATAATCGAGTAGACATCATTTGTGATCTTTTCTTTTAGAGTATCATTTTGATTTTAGACAACTGCTCATTTATAGGGATGCAATTTCATTTCCTTACTAATGGCTTTATGTAGTTTTCTCATTTATTTAGTGGGACTCCTCAACATTACATCTGAAATTTTGTCCAGGTTAGTCTCTGTTAAAAGTTTAGGCCTACTGTTTTTCGGATCATCACGTGCAGATCTGGTTTCACAGAATTTAGATATTAAATCATTGACAATATCATGATAAGGACATGTGTAAATAGTTCAAGAAACTTATATTTTTCATTTTCTGAAATCTTATCACCATCAAGGAAATGCTTTCTCTTCAATGGTTAACATTTTGACTTCATTTCAAAAGCACAACCATATAGAACTGACTTCATGCACACAAATTTTCACAGGAGGGAGGACACTACATGCTCAAAGTCTGAGTTCACTGCAGAGGCTCATTTGAGACACCCATTGTATCACAGAAAAGAAAAAAAAAATTCTGATGTGTTACACTCGCATGATTTTCTCTAGCTGCTCTACAAACTTCTTACTTGCCTGTCTGGGTAGTGCGGTGGTAGCGTGTCTGCCTGAAATTCAAAAGGTCGTGAGTTCGAATCTTGCTTAGGGTGAGTTAGCCAGATAAGGTTTTTTTCTGTGTTTTCCCTTATCCTGAGAAGACAAATGTCAAATAACTAAGCTCCATGGACCCCGAGATCATTTGAGCACCATTTCACCAATTTCAGCCATCGTCCAATATGACCAACCAGGTTAAAGGACGTTAAACAACTACAAAAATCTTACAAAAGATTCTTCTTCTTTCTACACAATGCTAATCGAGATAAAATATCAGCAGAATGTTCTTATTACTTAGTTCCTCATAAGTAGAAGGTAACTAAGGGAATGCACTAGGCAAATGTTTTAAATGCTATCGTTATGTGATTGTCATTGCAAATTGCTTTTTTGTCTGGCAAGGATTAGAACAAAAACAAATTGGACACTTCCTGTCTGAGAAAAGTATAAGTACTTCACAATTGAAGCCAATAACAAGGAATATCTCAGATACAGTTATCTCCACAACAAAAATGTGAAAGACAAGATTTGTGTTTTGATAAGATATACATGTTTTGTGCAGTAAGTTTTTGTCTATCTCTTACGGTTTAGCAGTTAAGCAAAATTTATCAAGAATAAAGAGGTCTTCAGAGGCTATTCCCAGAAAATTCAAGATATACATTTTATTTGGGGTATAAGTAGCTTTGATATACAGGATTTTAATAAAAATCATTACTCATTTTTGAGAAAATAAAAATTTTCGAAAATTTTTCCGTGTAAAGGGTAGTTTGTGGTGGGGAGATTTTCTTGAAAATCTTCATGTCGCATCCTTGGAGGATATTAAACCTAAATACCAAATTTGTTATTTAACAGGTCTTTTCATTTTTGAGCTATGCTGTCCATAGATGCACACACATGGACCTTTTTCTAAAAATGCTTTATTCAGACTCAGGGGATCCCAAAACATACATTTCTGGTGAAATCTTGACATTGAATTTTTGGGTGGAATACAACACCTTCTCTATCCACTATGTATGTTGTACATGCAGGCTAGAGAAAGTAAAATATATATAACAGCCCAAAATGCAAGAATGTAAACTATTCAAGTAAACTGTTCATCCTATTCCAGCTCCTCTTTCAAATAATAATAAAATGCTACAAACTTTTTTTTTTAATTGTAATTGAATTTTTAATCTTTGATAGTAAAAACTGCATTACTTTTAGCAATAACTATTATTCCTTTTAGATGAAATATCATAATTTGAAAGTGATCACAAGTATATTATTTTTTCTAATTTTAATACCAGTTTTTACTGATAGTGATGATGTAAACATTCTCACTCTTTGGATATGGTCTCCCCCTCCCCAAAAGGTTTGCCACCCCTTTTCATAAAGGAGGAGTCGAGTTGCTTTCTCCAAACACTGAAACTGCTAGGTATTATTTCCTTACTTCATAGTTGTAGTTAAATAAACCTGTATCTCTAATGAGAGCCAGTACTTTATTAAGTAAGTTTTTTTTAGGAAATTCATCTTCTGGATTTATTAAACCTTGTAAGTGCACCCCACATTTTGAGAGCCAGTGGTCTAAATATTCACTTTACTTTCTGTAGCGCATGTGTATAATGTTCATAGTATGTAGAGAAGGTATTGCATTTCACCCAAAAATTTAATACCAAGATTTCACTGGAAATCCAAAAATCACCTGAATAAAAAAAAAAAAAAAAAAAAAAAAAAACCAGTTTTAGAAACAGGTTTGTCTGTCTGTCTGTGGGGTTGACCATTTCCAAGATATCTCCTGTTATTGCTTTCAATTTTAAAATACGTTTACCTTTCTCTTACTCCTGATCATGCAAAGAAGTGTATTTGAATGATAGTAACAGCTTTTAAAACAAGTGACCATCACTTTAGCACAGTGTATTCCTTTAGTTCCCTTCTACTTATAAGGAATGGAGTAATATGATCTTTCTGCTAATGCTTATCTTGGAGTGTCATCCTGTAGAAAGAAGAGAAATCTTTTGTAAGAAGTTTGTTTGTAGAACAGCTAGAGAAAGTCATGTGATTGGAACACATCACAGTTTTACCAATATTCTCTAATATGTATTTTACACAGAATATTTAGATGATCATGCATTAGCAGACATAATAATGATGTCATCACTAGGAAGCAAGTATTATTATAGCTGTGTTATCAGTAGCGCCATGCAAAAATAATGAGTAGGTACCTTAATTTAAATTTTTTTCCATTAAGGGCAAAAATTCCATTTTAATGAAATGTTAACATAAATGGTACTTGCCTTCCCATGAAAATGCACTCTGATAATACCAGCAGCAAAATTCTTATGCACACGTAAACCTACAGTCTTATAACAGGAAGCTGAGGGAAACATGAGAATTTAAGCTAAAATAAGTAAAACAAAACTTTAAAAATATTTATTTCTGTATATACTACAACAGATGATTCAATTAATGGCTTAGCACAATTGATATATACTTTCTTTGGTAAACAATTAAAAATTGTACACCAAACGCAAACTAGTATAACAAGTTCTAATAACTGTATCATAAAATGTTATATAAAACTTAAATTTTTGAAGCCTTAATACATTATAAGCATGCTTTTATATCAGCACATTGTGATAATTTTCAATTAAACTCAATCTTTTCACATTTTTACATTTCTCAAGCAGATTTTGTAATTTAAACTTTTTACTATAAATAGCTTTTAGAAGGAAGTTTTAGATACTATGTTCAAATTTGAAGTCTAATTATAAAATCTCAAGGGCCTCTGGAAGCACATAGTGTAAATTGTAAATACAAAAAAAATGTTAATCTGAACCAAGATTGAATTATACAACAACATATTGCCCATTTATAGATAAACTGCACAACTTTTTTCTGTTCATCAGTTAATAGTGTAAATGCTTTGAGATTTAATGTGGAGAAATTTGTTCACACACCACTGCACTGCCATCTTGGTTCTCAGCTGTTGGCAACTGGGGATCTACAGCATTCTCCGAATTACATCTGTAGGGTGAACCATCAAACTTATGTTTCAGTATTATAGTTCAAACAAATTCTTAAAAAAGTTATTCTAACTGTAGCTATAGCTTTTTTATTCTGATCAAGTACAATAAGTTCAAAGACAAAAATTGCTATTTAAAATTCATGTTAGTTATTAACTTCTTTAACTGAGGACTGGAATTCCAAAAGGTGCTAAGTGCCAAAATTTCCAAAATTGAGATATTTCTTCAGAAAGGTGCTTTAAGTTGCCAAGGGAATTTTCCTCCCAAGTGTCATATTCCACTCATCATCATCTTTGAGTTGAAACTGATAGACAACGTTGCTGTTAACTCCAAAAGTTAAAACTTCTTCAAAAGTGTTCAACACCACACCTTGATAATATTACTTATGAGATGGAAAATCACATAGTTCATGTTGGCAGTTCTAATTTCAGCATGGTCCAAGTTTTATTAGTGCCAAATGATATATGATTGATAAAGTCATTTTAGTTATATTATTATTTGAAAAATATACCTTGGAAAGTTCAGCAACATAACACCTTTCAGAGGAAATCCAAATGTGAATTTACAACTTTTCCTAATTTCATACTTAAATATTAATCTATGTGCTTTTTAGCTTCATGTTTAAACATATGGTAAATAGTATGCTAAGAGTACTTCAGTTTTACATAGTTCCTTGTACAAGAACTAATGAAAATAATTAAAACACAGCTTTGGAAGGGCACAGTACCTATATTGCTTATATCTTTTGCTAATAATTATTATGCAAAATGTAAATAGCAAAGCTTTTGCTTTAAAATAGTTAAACTGAGCAAGGAAGGAAAATAAAGAGAGGGAGAGAGGACAGGAAAATTTCAAATTTTAAAGATCAAAAGATTAAAGAGTATCTAGAGAAAACTACTTATTTTAGCACACAAAAAGTTACCACATTAATGTGAGGATAATTTCATAAGTCATGGCAACAGTGTTATACATGAGCATACTATAATCCTTTATGATGATACAGCCCACACTCCAAGTTTTGTCATAGATGGTGAGGATATGTCTTTCTTTTTATTAGTGTCAATTCTTGTACATGAGGCTCCAAGGTAGTAGAAACAAATGATACATAAAATAAAAATTGGGAAAGGGAATTTGGGAATGAAATTTCCCAAGCATAAGTTTAAGGTGACAATTTCCATCTGGCAATTATATGGACTGATAAAAACCTGGAAAAGAAAACTTTGGTCTGGGAGAATGGGTGAGTTTTGAACCCCATATCTCCCATTTACAAGTCTGTACCTTAACATCTTAAGGTCACTCATGCCAGAGGAGCAGGTCTTTAAACACTCTGCCTTGGGAATTATTTTGAAGGGTATTTAGCTCTCTGTAATATACATCTGTGTTGCTTTTGTGCATAGTAAAACAACTATTTCCCCTCTACCATCTGTTTTTCTAGCTGGACCTAATTCAGTGCTAGCAATGGGAAGTATATTTCAGGGGCTACTTCCACCCCCCCCCCCAAACCCTTGTATATCTAATCATCCATTTGGAAAAGGTTAAAAAAGGAAGCCATTTTCAAAATATTAACACCAATATTGATTTCCTCTGAGGCACATTTTAACAATACAGGTACAAGACATTTAGGCTTTTCCTTTGGAATAATTATTGCTCATGGCAATGGTATTCACTCAGCTACATTGCTATCTTTGATGAATTATCTTCAACTTTACTCTTCACACTCTCATTCAGACTTTGGAGAGGATGGTGAATAATCATGGATAGAGAAAAAATGTTACCTCCAACTGGAAATCAAACCCGGAACCCCTTGCACAGCAGGTAAGTACTCTATCAACTGTACCACAGGCTAGCCTCTTGAGGTTTAGCCAAAATGAACTTACCTTTTATATTTTCCGTGTAATGGCAAAGTGTCAAGATTGCTTGACCCCAGCCGACCCTCATTATCAGAAGTTGTGCAGACTTTGCTGACTCGATTCACAGGAGTTGGTAGCCGGGACTTTGGGAAAGCACCGCCAATGTTGGATTCTGTGGATCTTGAAAGACGAGTGTCACTAGCCCTTCTTAGAAAATTTTGCTTACTAGGAACATTATAAGAGAGATTTACATTACTATTAAAATGCCTTGGTAGACGCAATCTTTCCCTGCTTCCTTCATTTGTCTGGGAATCATTAGGTAGTGAACAGTGTTCCTCAGCCAGGCTACCATTCACTAGGTCATCACAGCCATTCATAAGTGGAGTTGCACTCTCACTACCTTTCTGAGGTACTGGCAACTTTCTTTCTGGAAGCACACCATAGCCATTATCTGTGCTCAACGACTTGCTTCTGTGAGGCTTCAAGTTACTGTTCTGCAATGCAAGTTCAGAGGAATGGTGCCTTTTCTTTGCATAGAAAGAATTGGGTTCTCTAAAGGATGAAGATAATGTGCCAAGTGATGTTAATGAAGGTTTCCTATGTTTTTTCTTGATATCATTAAACCTTGTGTAGAAGCTTTTCCTGCGTATGCGATCACCAACACTTTCTGTTTCATCTCCTGGGGATAGAATGGGTGACATGGGGAAATCATGACACTCAAAATCAGAGCACACAGACCAAGAATCTAAACTCTCAAGTTCATCAGTCGGGGACACTTCACCAGGCAACAAAACATCAGGAGGCATGAGTGAAAGCATTTCATTATTTAAATTACCTTCAACAGCTAAACCTGTTATATTTTTGTTACCAAAAGAACTGCTGCCAATAACATTACTGTCAGTTCCCAAATTTTGTGCTAGTTGTTCTCCAATGTTAGACTTAGGGGTATAATTTTGTGCAGCATGAAATGCCATTTCCTGATCTTGGCATTCTTGTTTGGATAATCTGTTGATACTTTCTACAACCTGCTCCTCATTAAATGTTTTTGGTACATCATTGAGAACATTTACAATTTCCTGTGGAAGTGAAGTTGCATTAGTTACATTATCATTAGAATTGCAGTTTGTTATCACTGTTGCCTGTGAATCATGAACAAGTAAAGCCGGTTTGTTAGCAACATCCTTCATCACTGGTTCTGTAGTATTTGGAGCGTTCTCTTTTGTTTTCTCAATAGGATGAATTGAAACAGTATTCATATTTATGTTTTCTTCCAACCTCTTAGGGACTTTAACTGGCTTTTCAGGACTCTTTTTAGATTTTGTGCAGACTGACAGGATCTTTTGCTTTGATACATCAACTTGATTACTGTTTCTATTAATGTTTTTACTACCTAATGAAGAATTTGACTGTGTCTTTTTCAAATGTTGCGAGTCCTGAGGTGATTTCTTCTGAGAA
Source organism: Hymenopus coronatus (assembly GCA_030762935.1). Taxonomy (NCBI): domain Eukaryota; kingdom Metazoa; phylum Arthropoda; class Insecta; order Mantodea; family Hymenopodidae; genus Hymenopus; species Hymenopus coronatus. The sequence continues at coordinate 18,866,086 of CM060897.1, read as the reverse complement.
GTTAAAGTCTCATTCCCTGTAAGTACACCATCACTTTGTGAGCCTGCATAAACAGATTGTGTGCGCCTTAAGCGGGAAAGCACTGATGTCCGAGGGGGTGAACCTTGGGAACCTTTTGTTGGAGCGTCTTCATATTTCCGAAATAACCCAAGAACAGAAGTGACTCTGTTTCCTAGCTTTGATCCAGTGTTTGTAGGAGAATTAGCACCACTAACAGCAGTGCTGCAGTCATCTACTGATACTGCACGTTTCAGAAGATGAGATTCTGTAGTGATATCACTTCCACGAGGGGTAAGGCTTTTCTCACGAAGTGAATGAATAGCTTTGTCAATACGGCTCTTCCCAGAACTGGTGACCACAGGAATATCATCCCCCGAGGACTTGAATTTTATCAACTTTTTTTCCAAAGAATGCAGAAATCCACTTTTTGTTGGGGAAGTGCTACATTGCTTTTCAAATGCAGGAGAGCTGGACTCCTTTCTAGTTTCAGATACATTGGAATTCTTTTTATTATTAGCAACTTTTGTTTCAGTATCTTTTTCTTTATGCTTTTTTGAAGCATTTTGTGCTGCTTCTTTCAAAGCAGAAGAGTCAGTGTTACCATTATTATCTGCTCCCTGGGCCTGTGATGAGCTACCTTCTGTTTTCTTCAAGCTTTTCCTGCGCTTCAGTTTAGCCTCAGCCTCAGCTGCTTTCTTAGCATCTTGTTCCTTGGCATAAATGCTTTCTTCTCGTGGTGTATCATAGAAATCAGGCCTTAAAAACCGTGAAATTCTGCGCACTTTCTTCTTTCCTTCCTCATTATCCTGTGAAGGAATATCTCTACTTTCGGAGCTCTGTCGCAGAAACTTACCCAGCACAGAGCGATCTGGTGTTGAGCTTGACATGCTTGAAGAACGTGGTAGTTTTCCTTCGATTTCTTTGCTTTCTTTATTTTCCTTACTGACTTCACGTGATGCAGATGAGGACCTAAGCCGTAATAAAGATGGTATCTGTCTGCCTTTCTTTGAACTTGCACTTGAGGATGGTTCCTGGGCCACATTTGTTTTGCTATCGTTCTTATATTTTAAAGAAGTAGAGATATCTTCATTTTCATGTCTGTCAGAAGCGGAAGTACTCTTATGATTGGAATTATTTGATGCTTCTGTTTTATACTCATCCTTCCTTGAGTGTAAATGAGAAGCCCTACTCTCTGTTGAACCTCCTACAAGAGGTACTGATGAAGAATGATGAGGACGCTCTTGCACCTCTTCTTGTATTCTTGAGTAAATATGACGACTGCCACCATATGAACTGGCAGAGTTATCAAGAGAGCGCTGTCTGGCATATAGTGATCTTAAAGATTCTTTTCTGGTGCTTGCACTATATGGCAATGGGGGAAGAACTCTATCATAATCTGTCACTCGGCTGCGATAGCTATAGTCGCCTGAATCTGATGCTGAGCTCCCTTTGTATTTTGGAATGCTGGATGTATTCCTGGAATCTAACATATGTAATGACCTGCGGGTTGGAGGAAGATAATCTTTCTTTGTGGATTCCTGTGTTCCCAGAAGATTACTGCTATAGGAAGATGGGCTAGAAAGCTCACTTATTCTTCTTCTGTCTGCTCCAACAGATGCTGAACTGTAATAATCCCTGCCCCTTGTGTCTGCAGATGTACGCATTGAGAGTGTTCGAGACAGCCTTCTTGAGGGTGAGTTAGTAGGTTGTGTTACAGTGGTTCTATAGGAGGGGAGCATTCCTAGCGAGGACTTTCTCACTGGTGACGTCAGACTCCAGTCATCATCTTGATCTCTCACATCCTCACTCGAAGCATTGCGATGGTGCTGCAATCTCCTGGCTAGAGATGGAGTGTAGTACGATGCACAACTACTGATGTCGCTTCCTACTTCTTCACTAAAGCTGCCACGCTCACTTCTTGACGAACCTGTGCAATTGCAACAAAACCTCTGTTAAGGAAATATAACTTAACAAGGAGCACAAGCTCTGCACTTTCATTTTGTATACAGCACACATTCCTAACCTTCTAGATTTGTGTTAGAATAAATTCTTAAGGGGGAGACCTTTAGATTTCACTAGGAAGGATGATGAAGAGGAGAAATATAAGAGATACCTATTTGCAATATGTCCATGAATGAAATATATTTTTAAAAGCTGTAACATTTTCAATAATATAGAAATGATGATGGTGATGATGATGGCATTACTTTGCAGAACTGGCTAATTTCCACTCATACTTTTGCTTTTCTTCCGTTTTACTTAACATCCATACATTTTTTAAACATACTGGATATATTCTTTGTACCATTGTGTTTCTTACTGTATATGCTGCTTATATTCTACTCTATGTAATTAAGGATGTACATATTCTTTATGTTATTTATCTATTGCTGCAAAAAAGGGCAAATTAAAGTCTCTACCCGGCAATATTAAGTTTGCTATATTCATGACCCATTATCTCAGAATTTATGTATATTAAGATGTCAGGCTAAGTTTTGTCAGATATAGATGCATACCTTTCAAGCTCAATTATCCACTTTTATCCAATAAGCTTGTTTATTAAGGAAGATATGATTTTTGTTTCTTAAATACACCAGCTTTTAATTAGAATTTATCACTAACTTTTTTTTAAGTAAACAAGCATCTTAACAACACCAAAGAAGAGGCATGGCAATACTTAAATGCTGCTGGCTTTTTTATATTACAAAATTGAATATAGCTCTCTTCATAAGTTTCTGAAAAAAAGGGTCACTCGAAAGTGCCACTGAAAAAACTCTTCAAAGCTAAAATGAAAAAACAAACTTGCATATATCAGCAAAGAAAGACATCACATGGCTTAAGACACAGAATTTGCCAAACTCAAAAATCATACAAATATGTAAAGCACAACTTCCCCTATATGATGGCTAAAGTTTACTGCTCTATTTTAAAGTGTGTAGGAGTTATTGTTTGTTTTTGCTGTGAAGTGATGCAGAATTTATAGTACAAAAATGGCAGATCCACAACCGTTTTTAAAAAAAAAAATATATATATATATATTTGAAACATAAATATTAAGCCCACAATGGTATAATATACTTCCTCTGTCCCAAAATAAGTCACATTCTTTTAACAAGTTTTTTTTCATTTAGAAACCAAACTTAATAGCCATTTAAAAAACAAGTGCTGACGTTTGGTTGTTAAGCTACATTCTCAATGCAGTTGTAAGCATAAAGCTAGAAGTTGGCATGGGTTCCTAGATCCGTAAATTACAGGTGGAAATCTTCCAAGCACACTGCAAGTTTCAAATTGAATTTATGTAACTAACAATATCATATAAGAAAATTCACTCAATTTTTTACAAATAAAAAGGTTATAAAGTTTACATATGCACAACTGATGCTTGCTGCTATGACATCACAATAATTGTTTGACCAAAATATTTAACATAGTGCAAATGTAGAAATAAAAATGGTGTGTTATTTATAGATGCTCTTTAACTACTGTGGTTCTCTGCGTCCCATTCTAAATTGGGCGTGAAAGACCACTTAATTTTGCTGAGAGGCCTCTCTATGAGGTTTGAGGTTCTTTTACGTGCTGTAAATTTACGACACGGGACCAATGGCTTTACTTCCCTTCCGAAGAAAGCCATACTAAGGGTTTTTACACCCAAAAAATCCATTGTCCTCCACCGGGTTTGAACCCGCGACTTTGGGCAAATGTGGACTGCAGCAAGTGATAGAACTGTACAATTAATGCACTGTGCATTATCTTTTTCCACTTTATGATTTGAGGTGAAAATGCAGATGTGGGTATATCCATTTAATCAAAGAAAGATTCAGGAAGGAGACTATATATAACCTCTGGAGGAAAATGAGAGATGGCGACCTGTAACACTTTTTTAATAACACGAGGTTGAAGCCAGCGCTGATGAAAAATAATCCTGCTCCCTCGTGTCCAGATTGATAATCTTCTATAGGATACAAAATAATAATGCATTTTAAGAACTCCAGCATCTGTGATAACATGGTACAGAATTTAGTTTAGAAGCAGTTGCAAATGTGTAATTTCATTAAATAAGGCTAATTATCTCAGAACTAGTTTCAAGGAATCACTTCCTCATCATCAGCTGATTGCAACTGGTTGGCTCTCCTCTGATGGTTATGTTTGCCTCTAGTCCCTCTGGCGGTGGTTCTACAAATTTGGTGATCAGATCTTCTTCCATTGGGTTCTCAAAGTTCATTAATCTTGGATGAAATTTCCAAAGAAATATTTTCTTCAAAATATGTAAATTGACGGGTTTTTTGTGCCTGCCTAACAAGTGATGCTGTGTTGACAATTTTGTGTTTTTGAATCCAAAAATGTGCTGCAGCTGCTGATTTTTCTTCTTCCGTGGATTTGATGTTTCTAAAGTGTTCCTTTAGCTTGTTTCTATGTTTCGCTTAGTTTGATCTATATACATTTGACCACATTCTTTACAATCTATTCTATAAATCCCGGATTTTTTATGAGCTGGCATGTTTTCTTTTTAGTTCGCTTTTGTGAGGAATTTTATGCTGAATTTATTTTCGGGGATAAGTGCATAGTTGCTGTCTTTGAAAATCTTCTGAAAATGTTTATATGCCCATGGATGGAATGTGACCTTTTTGAACTCACATTCTTTTTTTTTTTTTGTACTTTGAGGGTTGTATTTATTTATAACATTTTTTGTTGCTTGAATTTTCTGACTAATCTATTCACATAATAAACATAACCCTCAGAGGAGAGTTAACCAGTTGCAATCAGTTGATGGTGAAGAAATGATTCCTTGAAACTTGTTCTGAGGTAATTAATCTAATTTAATGAAATTGTATATTTGCAACTGCTTCTAAACTATAATAGTTAATATTTTCATTATGTCTTCTGATTCAAAAATGGTGATACAAAATATCTAAAGGAAGAGCAGCATGTATGTATATAGTACACATACACCAGAAGCTGTAAAATCTTGCTGTTGAACGAACAGCTGACAAAAATGCATAGAGGAAAGAATGCAGAATTCTTCCTCTATGTGCGCAATGCAAGCTCATGTGAAAAGCATTAGGCATTTGGCCAATACGCATGACCTGGGTAGGCTGTTGCATAAAGTGGGACATTCAGTTCAAAACAAGCTATTTATTGGTGAATGCAGTGTCGTTACCAAGTCTGATGATTTGTTTACAAAGTAGAAGTAACTACTGTTTACATGGTGTCGTTTTTGTGCTAAACAACATTGGAACATTGGGAAGAGTGAAAACTATTGGAGTTGATCAGTGACAAGTCATTTATGAGCGTTTACTTCATGTAAACAACAATGCAAAAAGGTGTAATAAAGTAAGGTAGGTGAAATTTGTTTTTCATAGGTGGTCCATATGAAAACAAGGTGAGAACTCTAAAATGAATGATAACATTATTGCTGATAGAATGAAAGGGACAATCAGCAGAAAGAAAAAAATTAGATCAGGATAAACATCAAGAAATTCAATTTCATTAAAGAAAGACTATCAGATCTATGGCTGTCACTTTGGGTATGGTAAAATCAACTGTGCATTGCAAAGTTCAAGAAAAAGACATATAATAACATTCATCAAGTTTATAACTAACTCTGACCTTACAGGAGAAAGAAATGTTTGCAATTTTGCTTCTCAATACTGGATCCAGCAGTCTTGATAGATAGAACAAGATTTCAGGGCATGTTTGACAGGATCCATATTGATGAAAAATAATTGTTTACATGACTGTAAGAAACAGACAAGTTTTACCTTGCAATAAAAGAACCTGATCTGCACTTGTTAGAACAAATTTCAATATGATGTTTCTAGCAGTGGCATGTGCCCATCTTGATTCAATCTCCATGTTCACCAGTACTTTGATAGTAAAATTGTTCTATTTCTATTCATCTTCCAGGAACCAGCAACTGGAGTAGCAAAACTATACCTAGGGAGACAATGGTTACAAAACCTATCCAATCTGTTACAAAGATGCATTGAGAAATACTCATCAAGAAAGTTCTTCCTGCTATCAAGTCAAAAAGACATTCATGGACATCATCAAAACCCAACAAAGTACAACAGGATAATGCAAAACCTCACATTGATCCTTCTGATCTTGTGTTTATAGCTACCACTACTGATACTGGTCTACCCACATGTATATATTGTCAGCCTCCAAATAGCCTAGCTATGAATGTGCTTCTTTAATGCCATACAATCTCTCCAATATCAAGAGGTCCCTTCCACAGTAGATGAACTTGTTACTGATGAGGACCTTCCTGCTGAGACTCTGCAACAAGTCATGAATGAATGAATGTTGATGGAAAGAATTGCTACAAACTGCCTCACATGAGGAAACAACAGGGATGTTTACTACTATAGTAACTCACTGTCATTTTTCCGCTTATGCTGTCTTAGTGTTGAGTGCCTGGTGCAGTTATGAGTACTGCCAACAGCATTTATTAGTGATCTAAGTAAGTTCTTTTCTGTGTTGTTTATTGACAATAAATGCCTTGCTAGAGAAATCCAACTATTATTTTGGGACAGAGGAGTATATCAAATTAAAGCGGAAATTCCAATTTATGCGATTGCATTAAAAACTAAAATTGCAATTTTTTAGCAATTTTCATAATTTAGTCTCATCTTAATGCCAATAAAATAATATCTATGCGCTTTATTTTAACATAAGCCTTTGAGTAGTATAAATGACCCATGATGGGAGGCATGAAGATCTTAAGGATTTTTCAAATTCTGGTAGATCTTTAAATGTGAAAATTGAATTCAGTAAGAAAACTATAATGTGCAAGAAGACCACTGAATAAGAAGCTGATGCACTTGTAAGTTGTGACAAACACACGACTCATTGAAATCATATGCTTTGGATATACCATTGAGAACCAGAAATACTTGTGAAGAGATCCAGTTTCATCATTATGACACTGAAACTAAGTAGGAAAGTGGACAATGGAAGCATCCTTTGAGCACAAGGTCCAACAATAAAGGAGACATCCTGTATGATTACATTCTACACGTCAATGCATTATGATTGGCAGGAACTGAAGAGAAACATTACAAAGAAGCGACCAAATTGAATTTTTATTTTTGGATGGTTCTATAACTGCTGTGGTTCTCAGTTTATCAGGCTTGAAGTTCTTTTATGTTTAGTTCCCTTCCATAGGACTATGCTAAGGATTTCTATATCCAAAACTATCCACTGCCCTCCACTGGGCTTGAATCCATGACCTTGGGAACCAAAGGCTAGCATGTTAACCCTATACCACAGAAGGTGAATTTAGGCACTGAATTCATGCCTCATCTATCTGTGTAAGACATCTTCATGCACTCCTGAAAGAAAAAGAAAACCTTTGGGGTTGCCAATTTTAACTTCACAATGCTGTTATAAGTTTACTTAACAGATTACCCAAAAAGGCGCTCATTGAATATTTTGAATATGGATAAATAAGTTGGAACAGTTTCATCATAGGGAGAATACTTTGATAATCTGTAGGAGATTTTTAATAAAATAAAGCAAATAAAATTAATTTGGTTACTTATTGATTCACCCTGACTCATTTCTAATGCCTAGCTTTCTAACAGAAGTGAGCAGTGATTTTCCCTTGCTTTCTTTTTGTTTTTATTGTTCCATTTGCCTGTAATGGCACATACATATGGTGGCATTCACTTTTGGAACACTTGTACCTTTGTCATTGGGTTTCCATTTTTCTGCATTAGATCACACACATATTTACACTCTCATTCATACTTCCAGACTATGGGAAGGATAAGGAATATTCTTAGCTACAGAAAAATTCCCATGCCCAGCTGGAAATCTAACCCAGGGTCCCTCAGGCAGCAGGCAGGTGCTATATTGACTGAGCTATGGGACCAGCCTTTTCTATTACTTGTTTCTCTAGGCTTTTAAACTTAAGAATTCATGTTGTGTTACAGCAGAATAAAATCTTACCTTTGTTTATGGTTAGCCACAGTATGCTTATATTCAAATTAGATGTTGTTTTATTTCTACTGCATACTCTCTATTTTATTCTTTCAATCATATATTTAATTTAAAAATAGCAAATGATGTTATTAAACACAATATTTAGTATGTTAACAACTACAGCACTGGCATTAGTAATACTTAATAAGATATCTAACGCAATTAACTACGAATGTATAAATTAATCCAAGAAACACAGTATTGCAAGGTCTGCATTTCTCTTATTTATTTTTTCTAACATGTCCCTACTAGGTAAAGGAAGTGCTGCATTGCATCTTAAAATTTTATTTCATTAGAAATACATGTTTTGTAGCCCACAAATATAAAATACTTATGCATTCACTGAGTTAAAGCTTTAACCATACTTATTTGTAAACTTTTATTAAATTTCAATTATTATTATTATTAATAATAATAATAATGATTTTCTGTATTTCCATCTCAAACACCTGTGATGTAATGTCATTGGTGGTAGGAAATGTGAATGCTTTTCATTTTAAACAATCATAAAGGTCAGTATTTATTTATATCTTAAAGACTTTTTATGAAATCATAAGAAAATAATTTACACAAATAACAGTGCAAAATCCTATTTCTCAAGGTGTAAAATATTTGCGTTAAAGGACTGACAAATGTAATTTAAATTTTGCTATTAGTATAAAAAATTTGATTTGATATACACTCACACAACTTTCTCTACTTAATACAAATTTACACACACTGTATTTATTACAGTACTCACACAAAAAGTTATGCTTCTATTCAACTTATAGGATTTCAAGTTATAAGTGCTTAATTATTACATTTAACATGAGGAAACAACATTCAAATATTTAATTAGATAAGGCATAGTAATGAGTTCTTCTAAAAGAAAAGAAGTAAACTTACTCCATCAAATAGAGCACTTTCACTTTGGAAAATGTGAACTTTACAACATGGAATACTCTGCAAATGGCTAAGAGTACCACAAAAGATTATATGATTAAAACTGAGTATTTTAAGGAGCTCTACATTTTTCCTGTAGCCAGCTTTTGTCAAAGGTGTATGGTTTTCCAGCTACACTGAATTATAAAAAATTCAATCAGAATGAACAGGAATTTAAAAGGACATTCAAAGGAAATTATAGATTCTATTCTTCAAGTCAATATCTCAAACCTGAGATATACTAATCAAAATTATTTGACTTCGAGGTGTTTGAGAAAACAATACTAATGAAAAATGATTGTGTTACATCCTTGCATGCAATATTGACCTAAATATGACTTTGGTATACTTATTTCATCATGTTCTCTCTCTCTTAGGAGACTTCAAAATGTGTATTTTCACTGAAAGCTTGATATAAAAATTCTGGATGTTCCTCCTCTGCCCACCACAGGTAAGTGTTAGAGAAAGTAAACTTAAGTATCTAAACACAAAACTGAAATAAAATTAAGATGACGATGCACTTAAAACCACCTATAGTATGTCAAAATCTATAATGAACAGTTAATGCTAGAAAGTGAGGTGTGACAAACTTAATCTAAAAATAATTAATAACTACTATAAAAAGCAGCATTTTCAGCCTAAAAATGTTTTGAATTGATATCACAGTTTCAGAGATAGAAATAAAAGAACTAGAGGCAAGTGTGAACAATTGTTGGGTTTCTTCTGCAACTTTCTGTAAACCTCATTTCACATATACCTTTTTCTGAACATACAGCAATGTTGTAATCTATGTGTTAATATAACTAAAACACACAAAAATGCACATTTTGGAAAACTCTGTTAAACAGACCATTCATGAACTGCACCACAAAAGCTGTTTTTCTCTTGTATATTTTCATATTATGAAAGTTACAAAAACAAAATGATCTATGTGCCCCTAACATTTAATTATACATTTCTGCAGCAAACTACTTTGCAAGATACTCATAAAAAGTAAAACATTTTGTATTAAACCAAATTTTATGAAGTGAAGATATTTTCAATGTTCATGGTATATCAGATTTTTAGCATGAAAATATTTCATTTTTCAAATTTGGTTTAAATCTAAAAACTAACTTTCAAATTAGCTAAAATCTGAAACAGATCATTTGGAATATGCAAGTCCATTGCAGGCGTTACACATTTTTTCATGGATTTTGAAAACTAACTTACATGTTCTTGCATTTTTAATATTTTTAAGACACTATTCTTAAAAAAAATTAATAGAATAAACACTGATCAGAATCAATGATTTATGTAAAATCTGTTGTCACAGTCATTTGACTTTCTTTACAATGTACCCTGAAATCTATTCTAAAAATGCTTCTCTTATTTGCTTCATTTGATGAGGAGATAGGCAACTGAGATCTCAAAAAAATCATTATTACTATAAAAAATGTATGCAATTCTAGCTGAACAGAATGTTATATGGGTTTACATGGATGCAATATTATTTCCACTCTTGCTATTTTGTAATGCACCCTTTAATGCCTGACAATCGCCATTTTAAATTGATTTTTCTCAAAACTGCATTTTCTTTGTATTACATTCCATTTCCTCTGAAAGTAACCAGCCAATTGTAACGAGGGTTTACAAAAACATTTAAATATAATAATTGGTTATTTTGAACTACAATTGTCTTTCTTCCCTGTGCTTATACCAAGATAAAAGTAGCAGAAATGGTCTTATTACTTATATCCTTATGAGTAGAAGGGAAATAAGAATACACCAGGTTAAAGCGATAGTCTAATCTCTTAAAAGCTGGGCACTACATGATTTAAATTTTGTTCGCTTTGCATGGCCAGGAGTAACACAAAAGACACAGGAATATCTAATTTTCATTTGAGAAAAGTTAAGTACTGTAAAATTGAAACCAATAATAAGAATATCTCAGAAACAGTTTACTCCACAAAAAATGTATACAACATAAATTGTATGTTTTAATGACATCTACAGTTTTTGTGTAGTAAGTTTTTGTCTATTTCTTATGGTTTACCTTCATCCCAAATTAAGGTGTCTTCAGAGGCTATTCCCAGAAAATTCAAGAAATACATTTTATTTTTCATGGAAATATCTTTAATATACAGCATTTTAATTAAAGCAATTAAAGTCATTAAAGTCTAAATGCTCTCCGCAGCGCGCTTCTGCTTCTGCTGATAACACGTTCAAATTCGTTATTCCTGCAGCTATGCCGCCAGCACGCAGACGTTATTACAACAGATGGCGAAATATTGACACTATAACTCATGCAATTGAAAACAATTTGCAAACTGATCGATACCACTGTATTAAACTACGGACAATGTCAGATTCGGGAATGTTGCTGGGTGGGAAACTACATCTTGACTTTAGGCCAAGAACAATGCAAGGGGCTATTATTGGCACCATATCTACATCATACTGCGTGCTGGCAGCATAGCTGCAGGAATGACGAGGAGTTTGAACGTGTTATCAGCGGAAGCGCGCTGCATGTAAAAGGTAGTTTGGGTAAGGGGGATTTTTCTGAAAATTTTATCACATCCTTGGAAGATTGGTATTGGTATTAAATGAATTTTTAGTTTTTGAGTTTTGCTGCACACACGCACGCGCGCGCGCGCACACACACACACACACATGCACACAGCCCTTTTTCTAATTTGTTTAAAAATTAAGGAGTCCTCAAAACACATATTTCTGGTGAAACAGCCTTTACCACAAATAATTTATATCTTATTAAAGTACAGATACATTTTCTGTGCACTTGATCATTTCCGCAATATTGCTTGTTATCATTTTAAATTTTCCAATATTTTTATTTTTCTCAAATGGGAAGTCATCATTTGCCTTTCTTTCTTTCCTTCTTATCCCCCCCCCCCTTCCTTTTGCTCCTGGCCGTGGAAAGAGAACTGAATTTCTGGATTATCACATGGTGACCAGGTTTTAAAAAGATTTGACTATCGCTTTAGCCTTGCCTATTTCCTTTTGTCCCTTCTACCTACAAAGAACTAAGTGATAAGACTATTTCTGTTGATGTTTATCTTGATTAGCATGAATTAGATAGAAGAAAAAGCTTTTGTGAGAATTAATTTGTTGCAGAATGGTAGAGACTCATGTGATTTTTTTAAAGTGGTGTCGCTAATGTATTGATTTTGGCAATCTCATTCATAGAAAGAGTATAAGGTCAGCTTTTAGCGACCCACTTTTAAACATCCAACTGGCTATTGATTCAGTTTTCTCTGTACCTCTTGTATCTGCAAGAAGTGAATAATTAAACTTTTTCTGCAAAGGTTACCAAGCTCAATATGAAGTTGGTAGAAAAATAAGCTTCCTTAAGAATATTTTGCAGAAGCTACATAAAAAAATAAATAATTTGTAGAGTATATGTCATACGAATATGTAATGCACCAGATTTTTACAATGATTTTTATTAAACAGACAAAACAGAGAAGTCAACAATCACAGAATTAGCTTTGATAGCTTGGATGTAAGTTTTAGAATTGTTTCTCCTGTCATGTTCTAACTGACCCTCTCAATAATAACAATAAAGCTCTTATTTTTGTAAATGATTTGCTTTTTTTTTTAATGCATTACAGAATATCTCTACTTCTGATGTTCCACAAATTTACATGAAGCTTCTTATATTGCCTTGTTCACAATAAAGAATGTCATCCAAACCAACAAGCCCAACAATGGGCAATTTGTCACATTGATGTCACAGACTGAGCTCTGATTTTTTATAGTGAAAATACACTCAAAACAAAATTTAAAAGTTTTAAGCTGTAATGGCTAACTTTGACTATGTTTTCTGCTCAACAATCAGCTAGCATTAATAATCCAGGAGCTTTGCCCCGCACTGAGGCTACAAAATATGTGTGTAAGACTGCACTAAACATAACTTACAACCAAGAATTCATTTAGCGAATTTTGGCCACAGACAGTTTCATTTTTTTCCCAGTGATGAATGTATCAGAGAAAAAAAATTAAGAAAGAAAAATTGCTAATTTTTGCAAGTTCCCTCATTTTATATATTTAATTAATATGATATATGGGATTAAATATTATTTCTGAATCATTCTAATTTACAAATAATATTTTTTGGTCAAACATGGATCTATGGAAGAGAAAGCCCAGAAATGAGTACTTTTACTTTCTCTAGTATACATGTACAATGTACATAACAGATAGAGAAGGCATTGTATTCCACCCAACAATTTGATACAGACATTTCACTGGAAATACATGCAGATCTTGTTAAAATACATAATTTTTATGTCATATACAGATTTTTTTTTTTTTTTTTTTTTTGTTTGTTTTGTTTTTTTTTTTTTTTTGTAGAGTTAAACGCTTCTGAGATATTCATTGTTGTTAGTTTCAATTTCAACATTTTTAAAAGTTTCCTCAAATGGGAAGTTTTTATTTGTTTCATATTTCTTTTGTTTTACTCCTGGCCATGGAAAGAGAACAGAATTTCAATGGCAATCGCATAGCAACATCTTTTAAAAGATTTAACTATTGCTTTAGCTTAGTGTATTTCCTTACTTCCCTTCTAAGACCATTTCTGCTAATGTTTACATTGATTAGCATAATGTAGAGGGAAGAATAGGCTTTTGTAAGAACAGTTTGTTTGCAGAACAGATAGAGAAAGTCATGTGGGTGGAGCATATCAAATTTTTATTTTTGTAATACCTTCACTAAAATATCCCAGCTGGATCAATCTCCAATCAATCAATCAATCAATCCCAGTAACATATATGTGACAATGACCCCTTGTAAGTTAGTTAATGATAACTGCAATGTTAAAGCTTGCCAGGACTCACAGAATAGTAAGCAACTCACAAGTGTAGGTTACAATATATCCAGTTTAAAAGAATTGCCTTATTTAATAATGACTAGACTCATGTGTAATAATATTAACCAACTGAACATTAATATATATATATAGGTATGTATGTATGTTGAACAAATAAATCTAACTTATCATTAACTGATAATAATATTACCTACTTTGAAACAAGAGAGAATCACCTGTGTGGTGCAGTGCATTTGTGGTCCAAAAGCTTTTAGATGAGAAAGTATAGAGCAATACATACACAGATAGAGGTATGTAATTTTCAGTCCTTGGAGAAGTAGTAGTGGTGGTGGAGTGGAAGTGTCTACTAATAGGTGGCTGTAGTGGGGTGGGGCAGGGGGCCAGAAGCACCCCCTCCCCCTCCGCCGCCTCTGCCCCTCCCGGGAACATGCACGGTCACACGCACCCTTGCTGCAAACAAGCACACAACACAACACAATGCAACAAACTATTTGCCAAACAATAGCTCAAGTTGCATGTTTACTGTGTCCTTATGGGTCTGTGGGTTGAAACAAACATGCACTGTTAATGCGCTAGGTTATGTTGCAATGCTGCACTAATCTTTAGAGTATCACTGAACTTCTAACTACTGCACAACATCTACAAAGTGAACTTTTAACATATTAACATTGAATTCACATATAATTTATTAAAGTCTACTTCAATATCAGTATTATTAGAGAAGTACATGCTGCTACCATTTGCTCTTCTTCGACAGAGTTGATATTTTAATTTCTTGTGCATAAACCACAATATTTTGTATAATGAAACAAATCAAAATGACTTAATAGGGAAAATGAATTTTATGCTCTTACTTATACATACATTATAACTTAGATACAGTGTATTCCTGATTATTAGGGATAAATGTGGGAGAAAAGATGCATGAATAATTGAGAAACATATAATTTAATATTTTTACGGTACAACGTACATGTGTAAAGAGAAATTTTCTCTAACCCTAGAGCTTCATGAAAAAATGTAGTCTTTTTGGTATACACCTTTAATGATACCTGTTCATTTTTGGCAAAAGAGCAACATCTAATTCATCAAATGTACATATATCTCTTCATCCTGTATTTCTTGCCTATTCTTTTTAATGTACCAAACATCTGCATTTAATACCATAATCAATACTTAGTATTACAGCAGTTTCTCTCTTCTCAGATCGTTCAATTAATTCTAATTTTTGTTTTAATGTCAATATATTTTCTTTTTCTCATTTCTCTGCCATCTCTTTTAAAAATTTCTTTTACTTACTTTGTTTACACTGCCACACTGAGTATCTTCAGGTATCTGAGCTTGTTTTCGATTTACATGGAACAGGCTGGTATACAGCAGGGGAAACAGTACTCTGTTGTCACGCAACAGTCATTTAAACAATGGAAATGTCACTTATTGTCAGCCTAGGCCAAGAGGTTGCCACCATTGTATTGAACTTACCACTCAAATAAATTATTATTATTATTATTATTATTATTATTATAATGATTTTGCTATATTAACACCATACTAAGGGTATGTGTTTACTGTTAGAACAGTTGAAAAATTCAATTTGAATACTGTTCTCCATGCAGTTGCTCTAACCATTGAGCTAATGTGGCAAGATGACAGTATGACATTCAATCCTCCAACTGGACAACCAACCAGTATGTCTCATAGCTTCAAAGAAAACCTTAATGTTGACTTACACATTGCAAGTAATTAATATCTGGGTAAACTATTATATTTGTAGTACCTGGGTAAATTATCCTGTGATTTTCTCAATGATTAACACAATGTTAACAGACCAACAATGGTAATGTGTTACCAACACCACTATGGTAATATCTTGACCTACATTTAAGAATACACTATGATTTTAATAGACCCCTAGTCACTTTACAATTCAAAGCTTCACATACCAGTCTATTAAAGACAGCATTCTGACAACACACACTAATGCTTGCACCTATCAAATGACACAATTTCAGAACTTGGTTCCTATTTGAAATTTGTTCAAAATTGTGTCCCATTTCTAAAAGTTTGTAACATAGTCACAGAATCACCCTGCATAATATAATGTAAAGAATTTGGGTATTAGACTATTTAACATATTGCCTCAGAATATCAAAGTAATTACTAAATTCCACCATTTTAAAAAGCGTTTAAAATCGTTCCTACTACTGCATACATTTTATTCCATAGATGAGTATGTATCATATTGTACAAATACCATGAGTTAATAAATCTGTGTTATAGTGTGTTTTCAAAATATAATGTGAATTACTAGCTCTTAATAACTTAATGATGTGTAATTGAAAATTGTTTTTGTCTTATCATTTAGCTACAGTACTACTGTACACATGTATAAAGTTAGTGGAATATTTATACCATTGACATGTCCGAATAACAATGTAAATTGTTCAAAAAGGATTAATAAACAAATCCCATCATTTATTATTATGTTTTTGTTGCTGAATGAACCCTCTAATGTGATTTGAAAATAATTATTTTTAACCCTTGTGTTATGTTTGTGGATGTCAATATTTATGCTCTGTTGGTTGTTGAGAACACATACTTTATAGGATATACATAGCTGGAAGTCTTAGGATTTTCAACTTAATAAAGCTACATTTACATGAATCTTTGATCTTTAGTTTGGCTAGCATTCTTATCACTCATTTCTGTAGCTTAAAGAGATTTTGTTTCCCTTCTTACAACTATTATATAATAATGTAAGTGTGAGCTGATGAATCAAAGTGAACTTATTTTATTTCTTTTGATCTTGTATCTGTTGTACCTGCTTTTATACATATACTCCTTTGTTTAATTTATTGCTGACTTTGTTAATATGTGGTTGCCAGTTTAGGCTCCTATCAATACTATTTCCAAAAAATTGGTAAATTCAACCTCTGGAATTTGCTCCCTAGTATATTGATTTTTACTTTATTCTTAATTGTATCTTTTAATTGAAATAGTATACATTTTGTTTTTCATTTGAGGTTGCTGAAATATTTGCAAACTTCCTCCATTATTTTGGACAAATTCAGATATATCATTTATATAATTATAATAATAAGAGAAAAGGCTGTAACTTAGATCCTTGTGGCACACCAATTTTATTGTTTCAAATGTTGATTTAATTTGTTCCCATGTTTATGTTTAATTTTAACACATTGCTCCTTATTGTCAAGTACAACCAAATCTTATTCCTCTAGCACATCTTCGGGTATTTCTACAACTGCCAGTCAGTCTTTCAGAGGTCCTAGCAGATTATTACTAAGTGGTTTAAAAAGTTTTAGTTTTTTAATGAAAGGTGATCTTTACAATGAGTATACATTTTTCGTACCTTTCAGCCTAGTTTTGAAAATTCGCCATTATCTCTGGCTTTTACCATGATTATAGCTGAAGCTAGGCCACCTCAAAGATGATCAACCTTATAAAAAAAAAAAAAAGAAAAAAAGAAAAGATCCATTGTCATTACATGGTATTGTTCTTAAATGTGTGGACACATGAAACGTTAGTAAAATGATATACTAAACATCTACATGCAAGCAAAAGCAATTCCAAACATGCTCACATTGGTCACATTATTGTCCAACAAAAGATGTTTTTTTTTTCTCCTCCTCTTTATGTTACCACTGGAGTGGCCAACAAATTTTAAAACCACTTTTTATACCTAATTAAACCAGTTTATACGACAAATTAAGTTTCAATATACAAATTACATGTTACCCTTTAATTGCATCAGTGGATCAAATATAAACTGAGATTTTCTGTTATTGCTTTAACAGTGAGAAAATTAATTTGGGAACTCAAATGGATGTCTGGATGCATTCCTCCATTCTCACATACAACAGCAGCACAATGAATAAGTAGAAGGTACACATGTCTGTTGAATAACACATTATCATCAAGTCTCTCATTAAGGAAGATATAAAGATGTCTGGCATTTTGGAGAGATTGGAATCTGTGGTAGGAATAAAAGCTAATTCAAAGTCCCAAGCATATCAGTGGTCTGACAAATTTTCTGGAAGCTGTGAAAAAAAGAGACCCACCAGAAACCAAGCACTAGCATTATTGTGGAAAGCAAGTCTTTCAGCTGGAAAAGTGCTCTAAACTGTTTGTTTACGAGACTCAGAGGACAAGCTTTCTTATGAAAGAAGAGCAATAACTGTAGCTTATGAGGGTGGCTCAAAAAGTATCTGTGTTTAAAAATAGATCGTGTTGCTAAGGCAAGCTAGAGTTAATATCATGTACTGTCATTTGTTACAAGTTGCCAAAACAAATTTGGTACTGATTTATAGGTTAGTTTGGATTTGGCAGGCATTTCAGTTGGTCATTCAACACGTATTTGCTATGCAAAGTGTGCTGTTGTTCAGTGATTCATTTTTTGTATGCGAAAACTTGCGAGGAGATAACAGCACAATTGGATCTGTCAATGGGAACCTTTCATCATCTAACAACGGTTAGATATTGGTTATATGAATTGAAATGTGGTCAAATATATTAATAAGGAGTGCCTAAGATGTCCAGCAGATACGGTTACTGTGGAAATCATTGAAAACGTTCACAGTATGCTTCTTGCTGATTGTTGGATGAAAATTCATGAAGTGCAGAGGCCATAGGTGTGCCGACAGGAATGGCAATTCATATTTTGCATAAGTTGGAGATACAAGAATCAAAACAATGAGTTACTTCCAGTGTTCTACTCCAAAGAAGGTAAAGACAATCCTATTGGCTGTAAAAGTGATGGAAAATTATTTGGAATGTGAAGGATGCATACTCATTGACTTCTTAAAAAATGGGAAAACAGTTACTGGAGAAAACTATTGTGACTTATTTGCCAGATTTGAGGAAGACAGTGCCCCATTTGACGAAGAAGAAAGTGCTGTTTAACCACCACATTCATTGGTATTGTCGCTGTCAAACTGCATTAATTGTGTTATGAATTGCTGCCTGCATCCCCCTCCCTCCTTCCCATATTCACCTAAGCTGGTTCTCTGTGATTTGTTCTTGTTTCTTGAAGAAATGGCTCATGAAAACAAAATTTAGAAAACATGAGGACATTGCCAAGACAGAAGCATATTTTGCAGAACTTTGAGAATTCCTATTTTTTTGAAGAGGTTAAAAATGACAGATGTAGCATATATCCCTAAAAAGGACAAGGCTGAGCAATAAATAATTTGTTTGAAAAACAATTGTGTCTTCATTCTCACTTATTGAACAACTCTTGTATTATGTAGACATTAAAATCAGGTGTAACAATTCTTAGCATGGCTTCTTTCTGATGGGAAATAAAAACGGTGGTCCTGTATCATAGATTTAGGACAAGTAATATTAAGGGGTATTTCACACCCAATATACAATTCATACTTTTCATCATAGTCTCCATTTCTTTCCACACATTTTCCCCATTGTTCTGCAAGTATGAAAATAACCTTATGATAGAACTCCATTCCAGCTGCACGAAGACACTGATGTAGTGCTTTCTGAATATCCTTCACTGTCTCATAGTGTTGGCCTTGCATCTGTTTCATAACAGAGTCAAAAGGATGGTAGTTGGAGGGTGCCAAGTCGGGAGTGTAGGGAGGATGTGGAAGTGTTTCCCACCCAAAAGTTCTGATCTTCATCATTGACATGGGGTAGTGTGAGAATGCACATTATCTTGTTACAGGATGGCCTTCTTTCCATTGCGTTTATTTCACAATGCACAAAGTGGGCAGCATTTATGGTTTGTTCAGGCCCAAGAAATTCAACCAGAATACAACCATATGCCTCCCAGAAGATGCTACCCATATCTTTCCAACAGATTGCAATGTCTTCACTTTCTTCTTCGATGGTAAATCCAAATGGTACCGTTTCATACACTGTCGTTTTATTTCAGGGTCATAATGATGGAACCAGCTTTCAACACCTGTCACAATACTCATCAAAAAATCATCATCTTCATTTTGAAATCTCTGAAAAAGATTTTTACTGACGGTTCTTCTCCAAAGTTTGTGGTCTTCAGTCAATAAATGTGGGACCCAATGGGACCCTAAGCTTTGTATCATTTCTTGCACTGCACTATATCCTACTGCAAGTCATACAGTGGTACACCTATCTGCTCTAATGATCTCATCAACTATTTCCTTGTTGTGTTCCGTGAAGGCAGTTTGCTAGCAACCGCTACAAGTCGCATCTTGAATATTTGTTTTCCCATCTTTGAAATGCTTCATCCATCTTCTAACACTACTAGCACCCATGCAGACATCTTCATAGGCACATTGAAGTCTGAGGTGAATTTCAGCAGCAGATTTTCCCTCTTTAATAAGGAATTCAATGACATGAAACATTGAAATGAAACATCAATATCATCCATTTTAGAAATACTATCTGTGGTCACATGAGAGAAGCTAATGATGTCACAATATGGCATCATATGATGTAAATTCTGTAGATTATGATCCTATAGTCTTTTTTGTTACATTGTTAGAATTTGAATTGTAATGGATGCTCACAACTTTCAGTATAGCCCTCTAAGAATGGGATGCTGAGAAGCACAGCAGTTAAATAGTACCCATAAATAAAACTGAATTTCTTTTTTTCTTTTATCTTTGAGGAAGGAATAACAGGAAAACTATCAATTTGTTGGAAAAAATAATTTTATAATCGGGAGACTATGCACAAAAGTGGTATATTAGTGTTGTATCATTTCATTGTTCAATAAATTATTAAAAAGTTCTAATACAGTATTCTCCCGATTATTTGTGTGTGGATCATCCATGCTTCCCCCCCCCTCCCTGCATAAAAAAGTGTTTAGATTGGATTTCTTTAGCAAACCACAATAAAGGACCCACCACATGACAACAGAGTACCTTTTCCATTGTTATCAGTCTGCCTGTTCCATGTAAATTAAAAACATGTTCAGTTTTTCTGATGTGAATCAGCGTGTAGGTGTCAACAAAGCAAGTTAAAAGAAATTTGTAAAAGAGATGGCGGAGAAACAAAAAAAAATGTGTGTTGACATTAAAAAAAAATTAGAATTAATTCAAACATTTGAGAAGGGAGAAACATTGCAAAACTAAGTGCTGATGCAGACTTCGCTAAAATGAGCAGAAAATGTCATTGTTTAATGCACAATGTGTGCCAAAAAAAGCTACATTTTTTCATGAAGCTCTAAGGTTACAGGGAGAATTTAATTCCTCACCTGGTTGGCAAACCAACTTCAAACATTGTCACGGGTTTCATGATCTTTCTGCAAGAAAAGTTTGAAGTGCTGTGCGAAAAAATGTCAACTCCTCTCAAAATCAGACCAACATTACAAAAAGTTTAAGAAATAAACAGGCCTACAATATCTATGCACAGAAGTAGAATAAACTTTTGAACAAAGAATAAATATTGAAAAAACTTTTAAATGTAATTTCCTATTTACACATGTATGTTGTACCTTAAAAGGATTAAATTACGGGTTTCTTGACTATTCATGCTTCTTCTCTCCCACATTACCCCAGATAATCAAGAGTATACTGTATTTATATTTGATCCATCCTTGAATCATTCCATACCTAATTATTACACAAAATATTGATTATAAAAATAAAATTATATTTACTTCTCGAGGCATTCTTCTTTGAACTGGGAATACTGAATAAAAAAACTGTCAATTTATTGGAAAAAAAAAATTTATAATCGGGAGACTATGCAAAAAAGTGGTATATTATTGTTGTACCACTTCATTGGTTCAATAAGTTATTAAAAAAGTTCTAGTATTTATAAATGATCAATCCTTGAATCATTTTATACCCAAATTATTACAGAAACCATTGATTATAAAAATAAAATTATATTACTTTCTTGCGATATTCTTCTTTGAACTGAGAAATAAAGATAATGTAAGTTTGAAAGGGAAAAAAGAGCAAGTGAAAACAACTAACAAACTTTGAAAGAAAAAAGTATACTAAACAAAAATGAACTAAGTACTACAAAAACATATCACTCAAAAATATGGATATTGGCTACCAAAAAAGTGTAATCAGCATGTTCCTTTGTTATTTAAAAAAACTTTCCTTGAATTATTTATTGAAAAAGAAACATGCATTACTTACCAAAAAATATTTATGAGGAAAAAAGTTCTCCAGAATTGCAGTAAAAAAATTAAAACATACATAAGTAATGTGAATGAAAAAAGTGTTGAAAGATGAATTTCTATTGAAGTTGGAGAAAATGTTTCAATTATATTTTACTCAATTTAGTATTAAGTATAATTAATCTAAAAGGGTAATCACATGCACATGATATAAGCTATGTTCACCTACAGAATTGTCTAATGCATGTCCCCAAATTAGCAATATTTAATTCAAAATCTTTACCCTTTCATAATATTTTATCATGAAAGAGTAAACAATACAATTCATACTTTAGAATATATATAATTTTTTTTTTTTTTTATGAGAATCGATTGAGCATACATAAAACAATATTCATATACCACTGGGGAAAAAAAAAAGAAAAATCAACAAGCAACACCAGTGGCAAAGATATACAATGAAACAACTGTTGTTTTATAATTTAATGACATATTTTCTTTTCAGGTTACTTTCATATAATTACAACTATACTTACATGAAACCTTACATGAATGCATGCTAAATATTACCAAAAGTTGTCATTTTAATCATTCATAATACAGGTACTCATGATAATTGAAGATTCATTTTATTATTTTTGCTGGATTCCAGTAGTTAGCAATACCTTAGTACACAATCCATCTAGTAGCAGTAACCATAACAATTTAAATAAACAACAAGAGCAAAAAGAAACTGAGACTAAAAAGAAACTAAGCTGAGGATGCAATAGACCAATTTATTGCGAAACTAGTCCTTGGATTCCAAAGGATAAGTGAAGATTTGTTACAATTACCAATTATTATATTAATAAAGGATAATATTAGTTTTCTCTACACCCAACATGAAACTTTTAAAACCAATATAGAATTGCTATGAATTGAACACTTGGCAGAAAATACATATATTGAAATAAAATTCACATAATGAACTTTGAATTACCACCACCCAACACCCTTTGTAGATTCATCACCCCAGAGCCAGACAGCACCATTAAACACACTGATTTGCAGCATCCCCCGGCCAGGAACTGGCATGAGCAGTGGGAAACATGTTGAAGATGGGAACAAGTTAATGTTCCTGAAAAGCATTTAAGTGTTTATCAACTTCCCAACTCATTTATTTATGTTTTCCTTTAGGATATATTCCTCCAAATTTTTCTACCTCAAAGCCTAAATTGTTTAAGCCAAATTTTTAAAAGTTTTTTGAAGGGGGCCAAAATCACTCAGTGTGCCCCTCCCTAAAAACATTCTGGATCTGCCTTTGCCTGGTAGTACCACTTTTTTCTGTCACACATGCCCAAATGGTTCCTGGTACCACAATAAACACATACTAAAACAAAAAACACCACTTTCTAAGCTATACACAGGCTTCTAGTCTGTATTTTAAGCTTTATAACATGAACCAAATACAAAAGTTGCAACAAAAAATTTCAAACTTTTATCCTACAGATACAGAATGTGAATAAACACATAATTTACTTGAGGGGATTAAACTCTGCAATTCAGCAATCTATGTTTGTGCCTAATACTGCTGGTTATTAGAGCACTAGTGGTACAATAAAATTTTAAATCTGTGGATGGTATCCATTTTATGGCAGCCCATGATGATCATGATGAAGGATAGACACTCAGATCTATCAATAGCACATAAAACTATCATGGTTCATTCAGTCTATAGTCTTAAATTACAGTGGAAAAAGAATCTAATGCCATATGTATGGTAAAAATCTATAACACTTTGAATCTGCCTGCAAAGCCGTTAAGTTGTAAAACAACCTCCACTCCAGTATATTTTATGGGTAAACATAAAAGTTGGCAAGTATGTATCCAGTATAAAGCAGACATAACTAGAGCTGGTGGTCTGTGCTCCTAACCCCACCACCTTGCAGGTATCACAGCTGCTGATAAAGTAAAAATTCAATCTGTCCACTACTAATTAAACTATGCCACTTCTCTGATCTTGTTACATACCGTTTACTGCCCAAAACTCAAAAGAATGGTGAAATGGCTACTTAATATAACATAATGAAACCTATTGCTTACAATGCTGCAAGTAGTTCAACTTTTGCATTGTTTCTTGAAGGTTCAATGAATCACATGTTCTACTAAACTGAACTTCAATTTCATATGTGCCTGATAATACTAAAATCTTTATCACAGAATAAAGCATAGAATAATTACTCTACTTTCTATTATTTGTATACAATACTTACTATACAATATCATTAATTTTGATTACTGTGTAATTTGTAATTATTGATACAATGGTTTATTTAATTAAACCCTTAGAGATAAGGTTATTATTGGGCTTTCTGCTGCTGAAGTTTTTGATTTAAATTCCAAACACTGGAAGGACAAAATATTAAAGTATAGTCATTATAATTCCTAAGAATTTAATTTTCATGATCTTCATTTTCAGTCTTTTCTACATTCTCTCTTGCTTTTCACCTTAGGGTTTGTAAATCTTTTGGGTGGCCCTGGATATAACTGACAATACTAATTAAAACTTTAGACCACATAGGTGAGATTAAAACTATAATAGTAGTGTAATTTGTTTGTTTTTATTTATAGTTTAGTAAACTTAATTAAAAATAAATTGTATTTTATTTGATCTAGTGACTTAGTTTTAATCTAAATTGTTATAGCCTGAAATAATTTATACACCATCTTACTCACTAACAAGACAAAATTAATAATAAACAAATAAATAAAATTAATGTCCAAATCAAATGTTAATGTGCCAGTATGTCTTGTGTTACCTTAATATATGTTACTATTAAAGATTAATATATTGACAAATGCTGTCATTAAGCTACAGATTAAAGAAATAAAGAAATTAAATATATAAACAATACTGATAAATGAAACAGGGTTATTAAGGAAATACATCTGCAATTTTCAACCTAACAACCTCAAGTTTTGACTTAGTCATTTAAACTGAATACAAATTCTGCATGCAAATTTAAGTACCACCTATACCTGGTTACACATAAAGTAATAGTATAGATGCAAATTTTGAATTTTATCAGGATCCTTCTTGATTTGATAGTTCCTGCTTAAAGTTTAATTTTAGGTTTTTTACAAATAATTTAAACAATCTTTTGTGTAATATTTAAGACATGTTTATTGTTTTAGTATTTTTAAGGAAGCTAGAAGCAGTGATGTCTTTTAAATTAATTTAAAGATGAGTGGTAAGTACAGTCTGTGGGGTGAGTACTTGTAGGAATTTTGTCTGGCTTCCTGTCTCTACAAGTCAGGCACACTAAGTGTGAGATTAGACCTTGGAGTGAATGTGTGGTATATTCACAGCATGAGCATGTGTACATGTTAAAATATTTTTAAGTAATGCAAATTTCAGTGGAAAAAGAAGGTGAAAATTTAGACTTAAATTTCCTACGGACCATTTCTGTGCAAAAAACGAGACATTCTAACACAAGTTAGGTCCATTAGTGCTGAAGAACTGATTTGTGTGAATGATATTTTCATAATGGAAAATTTGTAAAATATGCACTATGTTTTTCTTGAGTGCTCAGCTCCCTAGTCTTCATTCCAGAGAGAGAGGGAGGGGGGGGGGGGTTAAGTCCATTAGCTTCCATAGATGCAAGACAAAAGATTTTGAAGAAAAATCTTGCCACCTGGAACTATCCTTGAAAGTAACATATTTGAAAATGTTTTATTTTCTGAAAAATTGCTTTAACAATTTTGATTAAAATACCACATATTAAAGACAATTACATGGCAAAAAATGTAAATATATTCAAAACATACAATTTGTTCAAATTTAACTTTTTTCATTTCCTATATATTTGTTATATTTATGGTTGCAATTATTCCATACTTTGCCATTCTTTTAAAATTTTTAGTTGTTTCTTGTGGTTGTGCATAGAAAGAGTATGAAATTTTAAGACTAACATATAGCATTTAGTTGTTAAGCAACTGACTATTGCTATTCCTTGTCAATGAAATGTTTCTTTGTCACTAGCAGACAGGAGTTGGAAAAGCACAGTCAGACTGAACAATTCAATGCCATAGCTGCAATTTGCACCACAGATATCTTGGTCTCCTTCCTGTTGCTCTAACCACTGAGCTACATTGGCAACATGCCAACTGATTTAAGATTTTCCTAGTAAACCATAAGAAGATGATTCTTTTCTTTGCATCTATAAAAAATTGTAATGTAGTTATTTCTGCAAAGGTTTAGCTCAATTAAAATGAAATGAGATAAAAAATAAGCTTTTATGAGAATAATTATGCCCAGTGTCTGATGCCTTATCATTTTTTTTCAGCAACATTCCATCTTATATTATTTACAGACAAAAGTTTAAAGAGATGTTTATTCCTCAAGTTTCATTCAGCATGCAGCAATTTCCTTGTTTTCACTGTAATAGTTGAAAGTAATGAAGCTCTTAGATTTATCAACAATTTACACATAAATATTGTGGTGTATGTTTCATATGCATGATGCAACACAATTCTGGAAAGCATTTTAGAGCTAAGCTTTCAAAAATAAACATGTAAGAAAAGAGTTTCTATTTTTTTTTTCAGATACTTTCAAAAAGTATTCTTTCCATATTAAAAGATCTTACAAATATGGATTAAAGACAATCCAAAATTGAAATATGTTAAAAATATCCTCCTTCCCATTTTTATAGCTTTATTAAACAAATAAATTGTTAAAACACAAAGGTTAAGCATGTGCCTTTATGTGAACTTTTATCTTCCTGATCTTAATGCACACTTGCCCGGGAACATGAGAGGAAATAAAAATTAGAACGGAAATAGACTGGAAGCTTTTCAAAAATGTATTGATACAGTAATTCTAACCTCAACTTATTAATTGTGAACTTATTGGCTTTCCAAAGTAGGTCCACAATAAATCAAACACAGGAAGCAGAAAGAGAAAACAATAGGAAACATCTAAGCATTGTCTAATATACCTATCACAGATGGGAATAAGACACCACGTAAATTAGCACACTGATAACAATGTAGAAAATCAATTTTGTGCATTTGGATATTGTTTATTTGTAACTGACCTATTATACTTTTTCATCTAAATGCAACTTAGCACGTTAGTAAATAGAACCAGCTTTAAAGCCATTTATCTGACTTGAGCTAGCTTCTTTTCCCTACTTAAACAGACAGCTAACAACATTGCAATATGTAGCAAGAAGCTAAAGCAAAATTAAATATGGAAATAAAAAAACTAATTCACATTCTCTGATGCCTATTTATATTTTGTAGAAAAAATACTGCACTCCAACCAAAAATTTGGTATCAAGATTTCAATGGAAGTATATTCAAGGAGTCCTGAAAGTAAGTGCTGGTTTGGAGAAAAAGACATAAAATATTTTTTAACAACATTTATGCATGTAAGAGCATTCCTTAACCTATTCTTCCATGTAGTTGCCACATTGTTCAGGCATTTGTCATAGTGTGGAATCTACTTTTGTATGTCCTCTTCAAAGAAATCTGCTGCCAGTGAAGACAGCCACTGCTGAACATTGTGTTTCCTGGAAACATATTACAAAGCATCCTTGTTGTGAATTATCTGTTTTCACAAACTGCCTTGTTCACTTGTTCAGCCAAAACATCAGTGACAACAGACAGTTGCCGAGCATGCTTCATTATGAACATCGGATCGTACATCATCAAATTGCCCAACCCACTTTCTAACCATTCCATCTGTCATTACATTTTCACTGTAAATCTCTACAAGTTGACTATGAATTTCAGCTGGTGTAACATTCCTCGAGTTCAAAAACCATACATGCCATACTTGACATTTTGAACGATCACTAACAACTGTAAACACAAATGATCCATCTGTAATACCATCAATGGATAGACAATGAGCCAGAGAGACGAGTGTGCATGTATGGAACTATGACACTAGCATTGCGTGGCAATAGAATGAAATGGTACTTACTTTCCGGACACACCTCGCACGTGTGTGAGTGCGCGTGTGTTTGTGGTGTGTGCGTGTGCGTGTGCACTAGTGAGATCAGTATTACTCAGAAAGAACTGTAGACAAATACCTAACTAAGTATTGTTCAGCATCCTCCAAGGATGCAACAAAAAGATTTCCAAAAACAAAATCTGATGTGTTTCATTCACATGACTTTCTCTACATCTCTGCAACAAATTATTGTTAAAAAGCTTATGCCTCTATTTACTTCATGTCAATCAAGAAAAAATTAGCTTATTACTTGCTTCCTTGTAAGTAGGAGCGAAATAAGGGAGTACCATAGGTTAAAGTGATAGTCAAAAGCTGGTTGCCATGTGACTGAAGTTCCTTTGTTTGTATGGACAGGAGTTAACAAATTCCTGCATGAGAAAAGTATAAGTTTTTCAAAGCTGAAACAAAAAACAAGGAATATCTTAAAAACAATCAACTTCACGAAAATGTGTATATAACATGAATTGTGTGTTTTAATGTGCTCTACATTTTTTGTGTGGTAAGTTTTTGTTCAGCTCATACAGTTTAGCAGTTATGCAAAATTCCGTAAAATTCATCCAGAATAAAGTAGTCTTCAGAGGCTAAGCCCAGAAAATTCAAAATATACATTTTATTTGTCAGATAAATATCTTTAACATACAAAATTTTAATTGAAATTGTTAGAGCCATTTTTGAGAAAATCAAAATTTTGGACATTTTTTCCATGTAAAGGGTAGTTTGGGGATGGGGGATTTTTCACAAAATCTTCGTGTCACATCCCTGGAAGATACATAACTTAAATACCAAGTTTGGTATTTTACCGACTTTTCGTTTTTGAGTTATTGTGTTCACAGACACACCGACCTTTTTTTGAAAATACTTTTTTTTTGGATACAGGGGACCCTAAAACGTGTATTTCTGGTGAAATCTCAGTATCCAATTTTTGGGTGGAGTGCAATACCTTTTCTATACACTATGTACAGAGTATGTGTAGAGAAAGTAAAAAGTCCTATCACCCTAAACTAACTTTCACATGAAGCATTTTTCATTATTTTTAATTTTCACAAAATTAGCTAAATAATTTTGATTAAAATACCATAAGCTGAGATATTTACATGGTCCCATAATAATGTTTTTTTTGGGGGGGTCCCTCAAAACATATTTCTGGTGAAATTTCAGTATCAAATTTTTGGGTGGAATACAATATCTTCTCTACTCTACTATGTAAATTGTATTAAAGAAACTAATAAATTACACTGGTTAGTTATCTGAATATAAAATGCATCAAACTTTTTAAAATGTGATTTTACTTGTGATATTTTAACAGTCATTCTTATTACATAAGACACAACAGATGGTAGACACTGATGATACAGGAAATGAAATAATTGGAAAAGGAAATTTCGGAAGGAGATATTCCAAGCCTAAGTTTAGGATACTTCTTTGGCATTTGCCAGCTCTAAGAGCTCAGGAAATCCTGAAAAAAACCTCAGTCAGGGAGGATGATCTCCAGGTCTCCTGCTAATGAGTTCATGCTTTAATGCGCTCTGCCTTCCGTATCAGTAAAAATGCAATGTTGCTATTATCATTCTACACTGAATAGTATTATCACAGCAAACATGAAACTGAGATAGGAAGCATAAACAGCTACTAGAAATTATTTCAGATTTGATTTTCTAAGCTTGCTAACAGAGAGAGCTTGGTGGCTGTTATGGGTCATGAACTCCTTAAATATCTTCTATGATTGTGAACAGGGGTCCTTAACGGTGAGTAACTGTTCTAGTTCTGGGCTCCAGAAATCTTTCCATTGATTGCTCTTCTTCATATTTGAAAATTCAAATTTTAACTTTAATTTCCCATTCCAGTAACTATTTCCATTCTATTCCAGGGCAATTGTTCAGCAGGCTTTAAGCTATAATACCACAATTTCTCATTAGTTCCCATAATCTGAAGTGCAGTAGATACACTAACACTAATCTGGTATCAAGTAACTCAAGATACAACTCAGCAATGGAGGTTCCTGAGCATTATGTGAGTTAAAATATTTTCATGCAAGTTGGACACAGAAACATGCTTGAGCCATAGTATTTTAGATATGCCCTTTCAGTGACACATCTACAAAGATGGAAGAAAGTTTATTCAGAATAAACACAGCACATCAAACATAACCTAGAAACCTGGCCTCTCACCTCTAGGAAGAGTTCCCTCATGTGTGCTGTTTCCGGCATCGCTGTAAGTGCTGTCACATTCCGATGTATCACGGGTCTGGCTTCTTCGCCATGGTGTACTGCTACCACTGTCTCCATCATGTCCAAATGATGAATGTGAGAACCGCGAGCCTTCAGACACTCGTCTAAAATAAAATACTTAATTAATGCAAGAGATGGAAGATAGCTTGTTACTATAAATAACTGGAAAAAGAGCCAATGGCTAAGTTAGCAAATTTGCAACAAACCAGTTTGATTTTTTAATAGAAAGAGTCCCCTTGATTCAGCCAAAAATGTAAAGGCTGGACAGTGGGGAATACAGGTTAACCACAGACAAGTAGAAAACTTTCAATAGCAGATTTAACTAATTTAAAGCTTTTAATGACACACCATAAAACCTTTAAGTGCTTTGTTTCTTCTGCAAAAACTTTAAAGTAATGGAATTAAAATGTTTTTAAAAATCCACCTATATTTTATCTCAGGGAAAAATGAGAGATAGAGAGAGGGGGAAGAAGGAAGATAGAGGAAGAAGTGAGAGAGGTACATTTTCCTTTTAAAAGGGAACAAGTATTATTTGTTATTGTTATGACTACAGTTACACTAACTGATATTTCACTTATTTTATGAATGATAGCCAAAATAGTTTTTAAGAAAATTTACTTCAACCTCAGGTAATGAAAACGTAGCAATTATGCCCTTTATTCATTACTGCAATAAGTATGTATGAATTTGAATGCACTAATGCACTGAAATGTATTTAAGATAATAGAGGAACTAAGCTTTTGAGAGGTTAAATATGATTTTAGAGGCAAAAGAGTTTTGCATTACAGCTTATGATTGCTTTATTTTTTATTAATATGAAATGAAAAACTGAATAAGTACATAATATTTAGAGCTTGGATTTACATGCCAAATGTGTGCTTGAAAAAGGATGGTTTTGTTCAGAGAAAGTTAAGAAATGAAAGGCCTTGGGGCATTGTAAGTTAGTGCAACACTGTATTGTTATGCATATCAAGCACTGATGTTTACTGATTCCAATGCTCTTTGATAAGTGCTGATGTTGGCCATCAAAGAAGTTTATTTATTACTGGTTTGCCTGTGAAGGAATTTCTCCCCCACGCATGGAAATTCAGAGTAAAAAAAATAGAGTTTGACAATACCATTAGTCTTATGCCATCTAATAGATGATGATGATGATGATGATAATGTGATGATGATATCTGAATGGCCTCTCTCGAGTCTTGTACTCTTAAAGCCCTTTGTGCTTCCTAAGCTGAGCTTTACTCAAGTCTGGTGGTCCCAATAAATCAGACCCTGTGCCTGATATCTGCCCTTCTTATATTCCCAAGCTCTAAAAGGAAGTTGTTAAGCAATTGACTATTGCTATTACACGTGCACGCACGCACCCACACCCACCTCCCACACACACACACACACACATGGACCTTTTTCTGAAAATGCTTTTTTTGGATATAGGGGACCATAAAATATATATTTCCGGTGAAAACTCGGTATCAAATTTTTGGGTGGAATGCAATACCATCTCTAAACACTATGTGCATAGTGCGTATAGAGAAAATAAAAATTGGTAAATAAACATGGTCGAATGCGTCATTTACCATTTGAGAACTAATGTAAGTATTACAATCATAACCTGATAAAATCTCCCTTCCTATATATTATAAATTATTAATAGTCTATTTCGCTGAATTGTCTTATCAAATGCAACTTGTGTTTTCATCTCTTAGGGCAATCCACTCCCGCCGCTTTTCTCCAGTAGTGAATTGTGGAGAAGTTGAAGCACTCGTGGTATTACTTATGATAATTTTGTTTGGCAGGTGTTTAAAGAACTGGGTGGATTTGCATACTGGATTCAAGTTGCTCAACATTATCAGGAAGGGATGAGCAAGCCTGATTGCAGTATTGTAGCTGAGTTTTGCATATGACATTCAGGATCCAAATTTCTTCTGCAACATATGGTTTTTAATTGGAAGCCATATTCATCTTGATGGCAACATCAGCAGACAAATACTTGCTTTTTAAGGATTCAATGGCCTGATACTATTATTTCAATGTGGTTTGTTTTGTAGCATACCTTAGAAAAAGAAACAAAAGCTGTTTAAAGGGCTACAGTGAAATACAAGCAAAATGCTATTATAGTAAACTATAGAACTGCAAATACACCATATATGGGAGCTGGGAGCCTTAGAAACATAAGGTGAAATACAAGTATCATAGGTAAAATTGTTATTTTTATGGACAAGTTAGGCAGAACTTGTTAAGTGCTCTATGTTTTAATGCAATCTGAACTACTACTAATATCTCATTACACAGTTTGTAACTTTAGTGAAGTGAAGGATTCTGGAATATCATGCAGAAGAAATAATACAATTAGAAATAGCCAAGGATTTTCTACATCATGGGCCAGAAAACATTGTGTTCAATTATTAGTCACATTATTTATCTGAAATAATTATATATTATATGTAGTTTACTCATAATTTGCAGCAATTTGTTATACTTGAACTCAGCATGTCATTCAGCATGTTAATAAATACAATAGAATATTTGGGCCATAATGTAGAAAAAGTTTCAAAAATATTCTCAGAAAGCCATTAGTGCAGTGATTGTTAACACTAAGCAACATGTGAGATTTTACAAGCCTAACACACTACCCAGGAATAGGAACAGTACGCAGCAATCCTAACATCAATTTGAAATATGTATTAATTTGACCGTCACTGTTACTAAATTCCTCCAAACATCAATCAATCAATTTGAAACTTGTAAATGTACTGGCTTATGAGGTTATTCCATACTTACACATGAATGGGAGATAAAACAAAAACAGAAAATGAAAAACTCTGATATGTTGCATTCATATGACTTTCTTTGCTCACTCTTCAACAAACCATTCTTATTAATACTTAATTATTCTCTCTGCTTTTTGTTAATTAAGATAAATTTCATTACACATTCACACATCTTGTTGGTGTGAAAGAGATATGGTTAGCTAAAGAAATAATTAAATTTTTCAAAAGCAGATCGCTCTTTGCACCTTTGAAATTCCACTCTCTTTGCATGAAGACAAAACAAAACTGATAGCCGACTTACCAATTGAAAATTCAAACTAATAGTGGAGAATATATTCAAAAAGTTAATGTCACAAAAAATTGTGTGTCACATAAATGTCACATAAATTCTGGACTTTAATACAATATGTACATTTTTTGTGAAATAGAGATTTGTCTTTTTCTTAAGATTTTCCAGTTGTATAAACAGTTTGTGGGGACCTCCCCAGAAAATTCAAGATATACAAAGGTATATCAAAAAGTAATGGAGAAAAAAATGTATTTTGGACACCATGATTTTTTTTTATTTAAATTTAATTACAAACTTTCAAAATAATCTCCTTCTGAGACTACACACTGGTTCCAATATTCTACCCACTTTTCAAAACACTCAGAGAAGCCCTTGTTTGACATTCTGTTCAGTATACCCGAAATAACACTGTTTTGTTCTGTATCGGTTTGAAAATGGCGCCCACGATGTTTTTACACTTGTGGAAACAGGTAGAAATGGCAGGGTACTAGATCCGGAGAATGTGGTGGGTGGGGCTTGATTTTGATACCTAGTTGAGTGATTGCCTCTTGAGTTGCTATGGTTGACGAGCAGGGGCGTTATCCTGATAGAGGATCCATCCATTGGGAGCAAGTTCTGGTCTCTTGGCAGCCATTTTCTTCTTGAGTCGTGCTTTAAGGACATTACTGTAGTATTGAGCAGTTACTGTGGTGTGTTTAGGAACCACGTGGTCATAAATTATCCCAATTTTGTTGAAAAACACAAGATGCATGACTTTCCTTGTACTTGGTTGCACCTTTGCTTTTTTTTTCACCATCTTGAAATTTTTTATGCCATTCAAAAACACATGTTTTTGATAAAGCATGGTCTCCATATGCTACCAGTATCATTTGCAGTGTTTCAGTTCCAGATTTTTTTCAGAAGAACACAAAACCGAATTGTTGCTCGTTCTTACTTGAAATCCATGTTGAGTCACTGAAACACATGCTAACATAATGGTTCCCTCAGACAAACTGAACAGCACACAGTGTCATGCATATCCCAGTGTCAGTCAAGGTTAGACCTCTCCGTTACCATGACTAGTGAATTTTGACGGGCGCATGTTTAAACAGAAAAAAATAATTCCTGTTACTTTTTGATACACCCTCACAGATTTTATTTGTCATGATATATTTTGAAATTTTAAGCAAAGTCATTTGAGAAAATAAAAAATACTGAAAATTTTTCCATGTTAAAGGGAGTCTGAGGTGCAGGATTTTCTTGAAAATCTTTGTGTCACATGTATAGAAGGCTGTGAACTTAAATACCAATTTTAGTGTTTATCTGAGATTTAGTTTGAGTTATATGCAACCTTCTTCCAGAAATGGTTGTTTGGGTTTTGTTTTCCTTTTTTTATTCCGGCATTCACATTCAGGTTCCCATTTCCAGGCAAATGTGCACAAGGCTTTACTTTCAGCAGTGAAATATTAAAATGCAAGAAGCATAGCAACTGATTAGGTCAATATTCTATACATAGAACAAAAACAAAGTAATATTTTGAACACCTATTTGGTACCAATGCAGGATAGGGAACATTCTGTGTTAATTCAAAGATGCATTACTCACGTAGAAGTCCTTACAGTCCTTTCATGGGAAGCTAAGTGGAAACTGATAAAAATGTCTCATAAGAGGTTTATCATTTACTTTTTATACTGAAAGGAAGAAAGTGAGATGGGAATCTAGTGAAGGAATGCTTCATCCGGTTCAATAATAAGACTTAATGATATCCTATTCTGTTTAAATTAAAGGAGCTGTTTTGCATATTCATAAGCAGTTGACTAATGCTTATAAAATGGAATATCAAACTACACAGGCAACTTTCACACTCTTAATAATTTTTCACATGCTAACTTAATAATCATAACATGTTTCTCAGGCAGGTAATCACAACTTCAAATTCATCCCAGCACATCATAAGTCTCATGAGCTCCAACACAAATCATGAAGATGTGGGTAAACTGCCTGCAAAGCATGTTCTACATCTGACGTTTGTTTCTAACAACCTATTTTAGATGTAAAACGTTATGGAAATTCCTTCTTGATTACCATGTTTTCATTTTCACTATAGCCTAGTTACTTTATACTAGTTTAATTTAAGTTCTCCCCAGGCATATTATTACTCACATCTTCTCCTATTGGAGAACTACATCCACAACAGGTCTACTATATACGAGGGCTATTTTTTTTTCAACCTCCAATGGAGCAAAACAGAAATGATTTTATTACCAGAAGTCAAGCACAATTACAGTCACTTCTTCACATGGTCTCCATGAAAATTAAGGCATTTGTTGTATCGATAAACGAGCTTCTAGAAGGACCGCACTTTAGCACAAATGGAGAACTTCAAAATGCTGCAAAGACCTATCTCCATATGCTGGTGGCAACAATATATGAAGAGGGTAATGAAAAACCTGTTTATCAATACAACAAATGCCTTAATCTTCATGGTAACTATGTGAAGAAGCAATTGTAATTGTGCTTGACTTCTGGTAATAAAATCATTTTGTGATTCATATTTGTCTTTCTGTTATGCTCCATCGGAGGTTGAAAAAAAATAGCTCTTGTACAATCACAAAGCTCCATATGTAGAGAAAATAAATCAGTTTGAAATTAGCACTCCTGGTGTCTAACTTCTATGATCATCTCAGCAAATAACAAAATATACCTCTATTATAAATGTAAAAAGAAGCTAGTAACAGTGAAGTAATAACACAAATATTAATATAAAAATAATAGTTGCAACCAATCTTCACTTATCTTTTGGAATCCTTGCCTGGACTAGTTTCGCAACGATTTCATTGCATTATCAACATATCCTTTTGGTCTCTTTTTTGATGTTGTTTATTTACACTGTTATGGTTACTGCTACTAGGTGGATTGTGTACTAATGCATTGCTAACTGCTGGAATCAGAACAAATTTGGTAAGAGAGTCAATTGGAGGTATATCAAAATTCATTGCATGATTTCTATACTTTAATATAAATATTTTCTCCCAAACCATTAAATCTATGGGCCCATTTAAATGTTTTAATAATTTAACATCTGGATTTATTTCATGATTAAATTTCCAAAAATGTTTTGCTACAGCTGATTTATCAATTTGTTTGTATTTAATATTCCTAAAGTGTTCTTTTACTCTGGTTTCCAAATGACATTTAGTCTTACCAATATAAACAAGATCACAATTTAAACAATTTAATTGATAAATGCCAGATTAAATTTACAAGATAAGGCTATAAAATTCACACTAGAAACTCCCTTTTCTGGATTTAAAAATAATAAAAAATGACAATAAATTGAATTTTGGAATATACAGAAAGCAAACCCACACTGATAATTATATAAAAAATAATGGCTTTAACCCTTTTTCACATAAATTTGCTGTTTTTAATAGTAATTTATAGGTTAATTTACCCCTTAATAAAGATGAATTCTATAAAGAATATAAACACATTATCAACACTGTTTAATTAATGGTTTTAATACTGATTTTATAAATAAAAAAATTGAGAAGTTTAAATATCAAAAAGCTATTAAAGATATTTCTACGCTTAAGAAAATAAAAATTAATTACGTTTTTAAAAATTTACTTATCACCCTTGGACAAATAAAAAATTCAAAAATACTTTCAAAGAGCATTGCATAATAGGTTCCTCAAAATAAGTACAGTATAAAAAATTTGTTAGGCTTTTCTAAAAAGGATGAAATTTCAAAAAATAAAAAATCTGGCATTTATCAATTAAATTGTTTAAATTGTGACCTTGTTTATATTGGTAAGACTAAACGTCATTTGGAAACCAGAGTAAAAGAACACTTTAGGAATATTAAATACAAACAAATTGATAAATCAGCTGTAGCAGAACATTTTTGGAAATTTAATCATGAAATAAATCCAGATGTTAAATTATTAAAACACTTAAATGGGCCCATAGATTTAATGGTTTGGGAGAAAATAGTTATATTAAAGTATAGAAATCATGCAATGAATTTTGATATACCTCCAATTGACTCTCTTACCAAATTTGTTTTGATTCCAGTAGTTAGCAATGCATTAGTACACAATCCACCTAGTAGCAGTAACCATAACAGTGTAAATAAACAACATCAAAAACCAGACCAAAACTGAGACCAAAGGAAATTTTGTTGATAATGTAATAAATTCATTGCGAAACTAGTCCAAAGCAAGGATTCCAAAAGATAAGTGAAGATTTGTTGCAACTATTATTTTTATACGTATATTATCTCATATAGTACTACTAATATCTCCTGCTTGTCCCATATTATTATTATTATTCTTAACAAACATTTCACATAACAGTATGTCTTTTTCTCTAAACAAGAAATTAACCTAAATGCTTGGTTGGTTAAAGCCACTGTGCAAGTGATGCTATACCTCAAGCTCTGTGACTAACATAGTAGACTGTGGCCACATCTTACAGCCAGCCCAACCAGAAATTTACTTCAAATTAAGCTGTGAAAGTTTATATAAATGACACACTACACCTTGAATTTTCAGATCAACCTAAAATTTCATGTTATGATACACATGAATAGGATCAGAGTGATAAGAAAATTCCAAACAGTGATACAGAACTACGTTGTAAAGCAATTTACACAATGAAGTACGTATTGATATAATTTGCCTATTATTAATCCTGTGGTGAAAATTAAAAGCCTGTTTGCAGTTACACTAAGTGGAAAGCAACATTGATTTTCAATTATGTGTTACAACAACAAAGAAACATGCATTAATTAATGGGAATGTATTTCTCACCTTGAAAGTGGCTCATGACTACTGCTCCAGAAGCCAGTTGAAGGGGAACCTAAATGACTTAACAATCTACTTGATGGGAATCCAGGACGTCCACCATCCTCTACATTCAACCTCTGTGTCAGGCTGCGAACCTAGGAAATTGCAAACATTTATATTTACTAAATTTGTGAGTCAGTTTTTACATTACATCACAAACACTTTCTATTGCCAAGACATTTCATGTCTTCTTTGTTTCCTTTCTTCCCCTATGAATATAATTAATATACTTAAAAATAAATTTTAAGATCTAATGGATGCACTTATAATTAATCTGTATACCCAAGTTGAATTCATCTATGGCAAACTTATTATGGTTAGGTAATTCTTCTCTATTGGGAAAACACAGTAACTCTATAACATTATATATAAACTTAATTAACCAGAAGTGGAATACTATGAAGCTAAGAAATTTAATTGCCATGGTAGCTCTGTGGTAGAGAGCAACCGGCTAGAGACCGGGAGTTCCATGGTTTAAATCCCGGCTATGGTATTGAATTTTTCAGCCTGACTACTTATCCAACTCCTGCCCTACACATGGCTTGTATGAAAAAACAATTAAATTAACAATAATTGACCATAATAGTTGGCTATACTATGATGCCCGGAACAAAGTACTTACAACATTGTAGTCGCCATTGGGAAAGGTTATCTCAAAATAATTTGCGATCACCTTGTGGTTTACTGGAAAACATGCGAATCAGTTGAGGAATTTAATGCTATGCCGGCATATTGCCATGGTAGCAAAGTGGTAGAGCAACTGGCTAGAGACCGGGAGATCTGTGGTTCAAATCCTCGCTATGGCATTGAATTTTTCAGTCTGACTCTACTTATCCAACTCCTATCCAATACACAGCTTGTGTGAAAAAAGCAATTAACTAACAATATTAGTTTTAATATTTTAATGAAGTCAAATATGCACACAAATACCTCATAAAACTTTTACTTACACAGAACTAGTCTTGCATCGAAGTTGTATGCATTGTCAACCGCTTTCGACTGCTGGATTCAACCTGAGGATCCTTGATGTTCCTTCCCTCTGGTATTGGATTGATGAACTTTATTAGCAGGTTCTCTTCAAATAGACAGTCAAAATTTATGAGGTACATTTCATGTTTTTTTATGTATATCTTCTCCCTTGTGTTGAGTTCTCCTGCACTTTGCACATCATGTTGGTTCTCCTAAAGTGAGCTGATACTACAGATTTTTTTGGGTTTGTCTTCTTCTAATATTTCTAACATGTTCTTTAAGATGTTAGAAAAAGGAACATAAGTACCCTCTTAAAGCACATATTAGAAATATTAAAAAATAGGCAAACCAAAAATCTGCTCACTTTAGAAGCAACCAACCTGAAACTAAACACAACATCCATCTTTTGAAAAATGTGCAATGGGCAGGAAAAGATGTACATAAAGAAATATGAAATATTTTACACCTCACGAATATTGACTATCCACTTGAAGAGAGCTTCTAATGAAGCTCATTAATCCAGCACCAGAGGAAAGGCAGTCAAACATCAAGAAACCTTGGTTGAAGTGGACAATGGATGCAACATGCATGCAAAATTAGTTCTGCATTAGTAGGGATGGGAACATGTGTAAATGATAAGACCAAAAAACATTAAAATCATTGGGAATATATTTTGGACAATGTAAGGTGGCCTGGATTTGATCCCAGGCGACTGCATGTAGGATTTGTGGTGGTCAAAACGGTGCAAGGGCAGGTTTTCTCCAGGTTCTCTGGATTCCCCCTCCATTGCATTCCACCAGTGCTCCATCTTGATACCATGTAGCCTCAAGTGTCATTACCTATGGTGCTAAACACTATCCAAAAAAATTCTGAAAATGTCAGAACCTGGCAACTTTAAATCACAAAATAACACGAAAATTGGGTTTTATGAGAAATACTGTACTTTAAACTATTTTCTAAAAACATGAGATTTATCCAGATATAAAAGAATAACAAAATTTTGAGCTACAGCTGGTTTACCAATGTGAAGAATTCAAGTTTGATGCTAATATAGTACTATAAAAACTTTCTGACAGAATAAGCACACTATTTATCCGAATACAAGACAATGGTTTTTTTTTTTTCCAAAATATTAATGTCCAGAACTAAGGCCATCTTGCATTTGCAATGTTTCCTGAATAAAATGCGGCAAAAAGTAAGTTTCAAACTGTAAGTATGGAAATGTGGAACCCTAGGGGAAATGGTAATGCTTACCACCAAATAACATACACAGCAGATTTTGTGCCTTTATTTCATGCCAAAAAGTTTGCAGTGTATGGACCTATAAGCATTTCCATTTAGTTCCTCTGAGACTAAAATGAAAATAGAGGTCTTTCTTTCACATCAATGGTTGCGCATAATGTTGATCAGGAGCCAATGGTCAAGCACAAAGATTCAGGTTTTAGCTGTGCATTTCCCTCTTCCCGATGCACACAAACACTAGTACACTTCAGTTCGCTCCTCTGTTTCTCTCAGCAATCCACAACATAAATATGCATGCAAATTCGAATTAGGTATAACTATAGTAAAACTTATTACAATGATGTGTTATATTTGGTTATGCTTTCTAAATTGAAAATTGCATTCATCATCATTACAGCTAAGCGACGGCTGTCATTGCCATGTGCAGACTTAGCAGTATATTTATATTCTTTGTCTCTCTCCTGTTCACAATGTGACATTTGTATTAGGTATCTTTTACAACAATGCATTATATTTGGTATTTTGACTAAATAGAAAATCGTATTCATCATCGTAACAGATGTGCTGCTGCTGCCACCACTGCCAATGTCACATTCTTCCACTTGAACACATATCGCACATTTTTGTATTCCTAGTTTTTATGCAAATGGTATACTAGTTGGAATGCAACATAAAAAGAAAAAGTATAAATGAATTGTTTCTTCTACACATACCTGTGTAGGAAAGGAGTTGGAAAGGTAGAGTCAGACTGAAAACAGAATTTGAATCACGATCTTCTGATTTTTCTCCAATTGCTGTAACCACTGAGCTACCATGTTAATATGCTCATACAGCATTAAATTCCACAACTGACTTGCATTTTTCCTGTTGCCATGGTACCTCAGTGGTTAGAGCAACTGGACAAGTACCAGAAGATCCATAGTTCAAACACTGACTATGGCACTGAATTTTTCAGACTGACTCTACCTCTCCAACTTCTATCCTACACATGGCTAGTGTGGAAACAACAATTAATTCACAATGATTGACCTAATAAAGGTTAAAAGCTATAAAGTCATGGACTTAAAGTGCTTACAACATTGTAAGTCACCAATGGAGTATATCATCTCAAAAGAATTTAAAATTTTCTAGTGTGGTTTGTTTACATTGTCAATGAAGTAAAGTTATAGGTGTTTAGATGTCCAGAGACCTACTGAGCTTTTATTGGAAATATGAATTATGATGAAATTATGCTGATTTTTAAACATATGCTGATACACATTCAAAGAAACAGAATAGCTACTTACAAGAGTTGGATACCCACCCTTGATAAGAGTGTTGAGAATAATGATTCTGCAGTCAGTATTTCAAAGCCATCATCATCGTCATCTTCCTCTTCTGCTGAACTGAAACTATCATTGTGCTCCAAGCTGGCCTGCTTTGGTCTTGAACTCCTGTGGAAAAGTATACATTTTTACTTTCCAAATGGTGAAAGCACTGGTATCACAGATGTGAGCTAGCTATTGACCCTTAAAACATTCTATAACAGGTGACTGTGCTGCCCTTAAGTGCTTTTAAGTTGATGCAAGTGATTACTTCAGGTTTATGTTTGTTGTCCATTAAATACTGGACAAATGCAGTTTACACCTGGAAATATGAGTATTTTAAGTAACAATTTGGTGCTTTAAGCACAAGAAGTGAAAATTATCCAACAAGCCAAAAATGAAATCGACAGTACACTAAGTTAAAAAAAAAGGAAAAGAAATTATTAATGATACCAAACAACACTCATTTTTTTTTAAATTTCGAGATAAAGAACACAATGAATGCTTAAATAATTCCTCAAAATTTCCTACTCCATGTTTATTTTTTAAGACAAAATGTGTGATTTTTTCTCTCACACTTTTATTTTAGTCTCATGGGTTTCTGATGTTAAAGACAAGAGCTTATTAGATCTTTGTGTGAAGAGATAGATTTCAAGGTTTTTGAATATGCAATAGACAGCTCTAATTGTTCTGCTGATTGTAAAACAGTTGTTTAAGTGGAGCTTTGCTTGTTATGTAATTTATATACAGGGAGTCTGAGATGAAACACTTATGCAAATAGAACACTTATAATGATCATAACAAACAACCCAGACAATTTTGTTTATATTCATTTTTATTTCAGGTGCTGAAAACTGAAGAAATTGAAAATTTTGAAAAAAGCTTAAACATGGCAAAGAGAAGCTACATGATATTAAATAAATAGTTGGAATTTATGTTTTAATATTTAAAATAAGCATGCTTAAAGATATCTAGTTTTAAGAAGCAAAATAATGAGATTTTGAAACTGAAAGAAGAACTGAAATTGTATAATTATGAAACTTGTGTTCAAAATATATATTTGTTTTATGTTTGCACTAGGTTAAAACAATGGATATGAAGTTTCGCTTGCAATTTGTACACACTGAGGAAAGCATAAAATTAGTGGACTTACCTTAGCTTGTGCATGTGACGGAAAGGCATATCATCATCAGGGTTTTCCCCATCCCTACCAAGAGAGCTATGTCTGTGCAGAGTACCAAATGGACTGCTAAGGCTGTTGAAGCCCTCATCCTCACTTGCTCCACTGTCACTCAATAGACTGCTATAAGCCAACATAAACAAAACAAAGTGCAGGTAACAACAAGTACATAAAAGCCTAGCTGGTTCCAAGGCCACTAATAAACATAAAAAGGCTAAATAATTAAAAATGACAGCAAAACAAAGGAGTACTTAAGGGAAGTTTTAATTCTCTTTCACTTTATATATACAGTGTTCAACTATTAGCAGCAAGGAAATGTTGCTTAGAGAGAAGCAATAATGCCTATCTTTCTGCTACATCAGTCCTTATCTGACAACATTAGAAGGAAGATCATTTTGACGGATTACTTATGTTCTTTCATTACTTTCTCTACTGAACTTCAGAGGAAGTATTGCATACCCCCAAAAATCTTGTGTTACCTTCTCTTCCTATCTGCAACAAACTATTCTAACAAAAGCTAATTCTTCTGTTTCAGGCTTTCAAGATAAATATTAGCAGAAATGGTTTTATTACATATTTCCTTATAGAAACATAGGAATGAGGGCATACACTAAGCTAATTCAAGCCAAATCTCTTAAAAGCAGATATCCAAGTGAT
This sequence comes from Hymenopus coronatus, assembly GCA_030762935.1. Taxonomy (NCBI): domain Eukaryota; kingdom Metazoa; phylum Arthropoda; class Insecta; order Mantodea; family Hymenopodidae; genus Hymenopus; species Hymenopus coronatus. The sequence goes on along the minus strand of CM060897.1, from coordinate 18,822,789 downwards.
TCCATGTTATTTGCATGATGGGAAAACAAAAACAAAAGAGAAAAAAGAGAACAAATTACTTACTATTTGAGAAAAGACTAAGTATTGGGAAATTCAAACCAAGAAACAAGGAATATCTCACAAAGAGTATGACATTAATTGTGTGTTTAGGAACATTTACATTTTTTTTTCTTGTAAGATTTTGTCTTCCAGTCAGGCAAAAGTCATTCACAATGAAGAGGACTTCAGAGACTATTTCCAAAAAATTCTGATGATATACATTTACTTTTTCATATAAATATCTTTAAAGTATAGCATTATGATCAAAATCATTAGCCATTTTTGAGAGAATAAAAATTGTTGAAACATTTTCCACATAGAGGGTAGTTTGGGGTTGTGGGGAACTTTCTGGAAATTTTCATGTCACATCCTTATACTGAACTTAAATACCAAGTTTGGTACTTAACTGACTTTATGTTTTGATTATGCTGTTCACAGATACACACCAGAGACAAACACACACACAGATCTTTTTCTAAAAATGCTTTTTCTGGATTCAGGGGTCCTCAAAACATGCAAAATCTGTGTATAAATTTTTGGGTGGAATGCAATATCTTCTATATATACAATGTATATTGTACATGGTAGAAAAAGTAAAAATCAATGCAAAGATTTCACTGGAAACACCAAGTTTTGAGGGCCCCTGAATGGCTAGAAAAAACAAAAACTCTTTTTAGAAATGTACATGTCTGTTTTGAATTAAGAGCATAATTCAAAAAATTCCATTAAATACCAAAGTTGATGGTGAAGTGATTGCAATACAACGAGCATTAGAACAGATATACTATAGGACTGATATAAAAGAAAATAAAGTAGTTGTTCTCACACTCACTTTCTGCCATTCAAGCAATAGAAAGATGTTAGTCCATATGAATCATATAATATTAAGGATCTGAGATCTTATTATAGATTACTCCAAACAAAATTTCAACAGATAATACTGAAGTGGATACCAGCACATGTGGGAGTGATTGGTAACAAGACTACACACTTTCTGGCCAAAATCTATAAAATCTTGTAGATTAGATGAAAAACTAAAAAATATCAAAATGGATATACAACAAAAATACCAACAAATTATTCAAAAGGAAATTTCTAATAAACATTACTCCAACATAAAAGAAATAGTACAAAAAATAAAAAATGTCCCAAGAAAAGAAGCAGTTGCTCACTTCACATTAGCCACTAGACATGACTGTTTGGCGGCACAATTACGTTTTGGTTTTGTGAATGACAACACATGTAAGATCTGCAATGTTGACAAGATTGTAAATGAAAAACACTTACTGGAGTGCACAGAATTGAGGAATGCTGTACCAGATGAAAAGATACAATATATATTGGCTGGCTAGGGAAAAATTGATGGACCAAAATCCTGCACATTAGATCAACAACAGCATATTCAAATTCAGAATCTTCTAACAATGCAATGCAAAGAATTTCAAGAAACTTCCCTCACTCAACCATACTTAACATGCAGCATTATCTTTTAGCTTTTGATTTTCTCATAAATGGCCATTGACTTTTACAAAAATACCACATCTTTAAATTGTTTAAATGGCACATAAAATGTACATCTTGAATTTTCTTGGAATAGTTTGTGAATTCATTTTCATTTTCAAAGAATTTTTAAAAATTGGTTAACCATAAGACAGAATCTTACCACATAAAAACATAAACCTTGTTAAAATACTTCATTTATATTAATTTATTTTATGATTTACTATTTTCAAGATATTCTTTGTTGTTGGTTTCATATTTACTTTATACCTACAACAAAATCTGTAAATGTGGTGAAGGTTTATCTCAATCAATGAGGAAAAAGCTTTTGTTTGAGTAGTTTGTAGAAGAGTGATTAAAGAAACTTGTGTGAATCCAAAAACAGATCAGATATTTTAGTGAATGTGTTCCAATGATTTCCCATTCCTTTCCTTTATTTTGTTTTACACTAGAGAAATTTCAAACACATACAAAGCTGCTAATTCAGCATAACAAGGTGGTGGTTACTTCCAGACAGTCAGGACTATCTTCTGTACCTTCACTGTTAGGAAGGCAGCTTAAAACACTGCTCTTAACAAACGTGCCACTATTTGGCATTCTGTAACTCATTTGCTACTGCAATGTTTGTTTCCCTGTGGTTTCTTAACCAACTGGAATAACTAATTGAAGATTCTTACACTCTTTAGTAGCTTTTTTGTTTCCTGTCAACAGTCCCAGAACACTGACTCCCCCCCCCGATGAGATTGAGAGAAAGTGTGACATGAAGATAAAGAATTACATGGACTTTTAAATTGGTACCCATAAAGAAAGTGACCCCAAAGAATTAGAGTTGTGATAACACCCTGCGGCCATAATTGCCGAATGATTATGTACGGCTTGTTTGGCAATTCACAGCTGATTGTTGGCATTCATCATTACATGTTAGCAGCAAGTTCTTTTGGCATCACAGCTGTGATGTTACACGTGTGCGAGTGGACATGCATTCTGGCAGAAGTTTCTTTGACATTGAAGCCCATATTGTTATACCTGAGTGAATTTGTGACAGCTGCAGTGGTTTTGTATGCTATTTCTAGAAGTTTCCGGTGACATGACCAACAGTATAAAAAGTTAATGAAGCCCTGTCCAGCATTCAGTTTTCACTGAGAATGCATCCATCACATGCAACAGTAGACTGAGTTCAATGGGAATTTCATAGCAAGCTGTGAGCAAACGTTGAAAAGAAGCTACACTGCAGAATTTTTCAAAAGACAGTTCTTTATGAGCAGATTCTGATTATAATCAGTTTGTGGAAGAAATAAAGAGTTGTTGGAATAAAGGAGAGTTTTTAGACAGTTGATGCTAAAAGTACGTCTTTTACCAGAAGTCAGTAGTGTTAAAAGTAGAAAATTCTGTCATTCAGTGTTATAAAATTATAACACTCCAATGTAGCCAACTTTGGTTTATGCGTCCACAGCCTCATTCAATAGGCTATGACTCTGAAAGCTTGTATCATTCATAAAATGGTGGATGATTTCAATGTCATGAATGTGGAATCTGCTGAACCAAAGAAAATTATGCAAGCAGTAGAGAGAGCAAAATTACAGCTGCTACACTGCCTCTGTTGTATAGAATTTTTTTCATTCTGTATGGTAAGTCGTTATGTTTCAGCACTGATTCTAAGCAAAGCAACAACAGAATATTGCAGACCATTAAGCATGAACTCCATGAAATAGTTAAAACAACCAATTTATAATTATAATATGTTTATAAATATTGACAACTTTCTAAAAGTCAGTGCATGACTCATGTGTTAAAATTGTTTTATATTGTTCGTAGCTTCCTACTCACAATACAAAATGCCATTTTTACCACTTGTATCATAAATGACTATTTAGTCACAATATGTTAGTGGAAAACTCGCACAGAGACAGAATAACTGTGACAGTGAGTTTAAATTTTAGGTTAGGAGGGTCCAGAAAAATAATTAAATGCACAGAATGGGCTTTTCTTTTTATTTTGAGGCAACTTTCACTAATTTATGTGAATTCATAATTATTGCGCTTTTAATAATACTTTTTGAATATACCAGTTGCCATGCAGATTTTTCTGATATTTTAACATATACCATCAAGCATAATTAAGTAGGTATTTTTTTTTTTTTTGTCGTGATTTGGCAATGCTTAATTTTAGTTCAGTTGTATAGAAATGTTCTTGCATCTTAACAATCTTTGAATAAAATCATTATTTGTATCTGATAATTACTGATATTATTTTGAGTATTTGTTAAGCAGAAGATAATGGTGAAAAGGTTAGTTTTACTACTTCTATTATCTGGAGGAATGTTGCTGCTACTAATATTTTTTAACTATTTTTATACACAAATTTGTAAAGTTAAATTAAAATCATTTAATTCACTTTAAAACCAAACTGACTTCTGTTATGCTTTTCCCAGCAACATTAGTACATGTTTCATTTTCTATGGTTATGAGAAGCTGGTGAACAGCTTTCTGTTAAATGCTCCTTTTAGCAAATTGTAAATTCTCTTAAAATGATCTGGGAACAATAATGTAATGCTATAATATCTTAGAGCACTCAAAAGAGCACAGTTCCTAAAATATCAGCCTAAAAATGAAGAAAATATATTTTCAAAGGATGGAAATCAGCACAATATTAATCACTATTTAAACCTAAAACTCTTAAATTAATAACTTATTTTTTATTATGGCATGAGATAACAGAACATTTATTTTGCTATTAACATGTATCTCTTAAAAGCTATGTTAGAAGCATCATTTGCCATTGCTATTGCATGGAACAATGGTTATCCAAACATAATTTGTAATGTATTCTAATGCTACAATGCATAAACAAACATTTAATAACTAAAATGTTAATTTTTATTATGCTTTTCCTCTCAAAAGCATTAAAGCAGCATTGCAATGTAAATGTGAATCTGCTCCATAGAAACAGGGTCTCAACATTTGATATGTTCAACAAACAAATGTTAAGATTAATTTTAAATTCTAATAAAAATGTTTTCTTAGATAGTTACAGAATGCAGAATAGTGGACAACAATTGTTTAGCAGCTTTAACAATTTCTTAAGCCCTAAAAAAAGTTACAGAACAGCCCTGATTATCTTCAACTTATATGCTTTGGAATCCAGCTTTTAACAGGACTGAGGCATGAAATAAATCGCATACACAATTTGAATAATTCAACTAGCCAATTTATTTTCCAGAGGAAACCAAATGGCTGGGATTCAAAGAGCTAAGAATTGGAGCTTCTAGCAAAGGGTGCACTATTAGATAAAAATATGTAAAACACATTATAATAAATAAGCAATAAAGTGAGCTATCTAAGTATATTATATAAGAGGAACAGTAAAATACAATTTCTCAAAGTATGACAGAAATTTGCACATATGCATTCAAAAGTAGAATATAATGTTTATTCATTTATTTATTGATACATTATGTAATATCCTATCCTGGTCATGAAAGAAACTCTGTTTTGATATCGATTTATGGAACTAAAAAATGTTTTTCTTCTCGAATGCTACCATGATTCAACACTTGTTTTATATTGCAAACAAAAACTATCAGTAGCAAATGTATCTTTACTTATTTATTTTGTCAGAGGAGAGAAGTGTTTAATGTTGTGCAAATCAGCTATACACACACATGGCTATTACTCTTCAGTGTCAAGAGGGTAGGTTTATATGTATGGCTCTAGATGAGGTTGGAACTAAATATGATTGTGTCTGCATGCCACAATAAAATTACATTAACTAGTTATGCTGAAGTCATCCAAACAATTTTCAGTTACTGAGAAGGAAAATCTGCAATTTGATACTAGAATCTATTCTAGGCCCCACATAGTTTTCCTTTTTTATGTTAATTTCTATAGCCCTCTTTAAATACTGCAGTCATATTGGGGGGCATTTTAGACTGAAACATTGCTATTAATATAACAATTAATGGTTGCAACAAATCTTCACTTATCTTTTTATTATCTTATCTTTATTATAACTATTAATTGTTATATTAATATTTGTGTTACTTCACTGTTACTAGCTTCTTCTTACATTTATGAAACATTGCTGTTTTTTCTCTATGGTCTTTAGGCAACTTATTTAGGTTTTATATTCCCTCTCATACCCAAAGTTCCAGATCCACCGAGTTTAGGGAATAATCCTAAATAAAATTACCATCTCCTAGCCAGGAATCAAGCCTCAGACCTCTGGGTGAGAGGTCAGTTTGCTGGCCACTCCACCACCACATGGTTTTTGTTTTGTATATTTGAGATATAATTTATGTTTCAACTAAATACTAATGAGGCAAGCTTCTAAATTAACTCAGGCTGGCAGAATTAGAGCTTCTGAAATAACTTCAGAGAACACTGAAGAGCTAAGTGTTTGCTTCGTCACAAGAAAATGATATTATTTCTCTGAGTAATAATACCTCTTCATATTCACTTCCTTCAAAGTGCACATATTCAGTCAGTGTCATATTACATTCCCAAATTCACAGTTCAGCTGACCTCTGCCTACTGCTTGTTTTACTTCAATTTTGATTTTTATTCGTGTGTGATCACATGTCAACATGTTGTTCCACTAAGGAGAGAGGGACATTTTTAAAAAAAACTGGACAACAATGACTTCTGCAATCTGTAAGTCAATTAGAAAGCTTCTCAAATACCCCTTTTATCATCAGGTGAATTGCATAATAGATTACCTGAAGGTTGTATTAAGAAATTCCTTTTCTGTTAACCTTTCACCTGCATTGTTAAGCAATGCATTTTAAAGCTACTATGGAAGATGATGTATACCTCATTCTTCTTGGTCTACTCAAGCGTCCTGAGGAGCGACGGCTTCTTCTGGTAGATTCGGTTGTTGTGGACTCTGAGGGCTCCAAACTACTGGCTCTTGGTGTAACATAACCACCACCTTCCATAGCAATAGGGATGATGTATTCTCGTGGAGACTTTCTGATGGGCTCAGGACCTGATGCTGATATGGTACTGTCAGTATCCGAGTCCTGAGTGCTCTGCCTTGAAAGACTGCTTGATCTGTGCAAATATCATCATTATAACTACATTACCAAACCTCTATATTAATACAGGATTCACACAGAAATTTTATATCCATTTCCTTGACTTTCCCTCAGTGTTTATATCATTTTGGGCAACTTAAGAATAATTCATATAATACACAGTTGCATAACTATTTTTAAGCATGACATGTTAAAATCCCTGACTTTTGTGCCAACTGGAATCAATTTCAGACTTCTATCATCTTAAACATAATTTCCCTGACCTTTTCTTGAGAAATTTTGATTTTCCACTTTCCCTGACCTCCTGACTTTCCAGGTATGTGCGAATCATATAATATTAAAAATCGTACCTTTGAGACATAGATCTTTGTTGCAGTGGAGGTACAGGTGGCTTTGGTGGTGAGGGTTGTGAGGGACTTTGTACTGCAGTTTCCTCTTGTTGCTTTTCCATTTGAATTGGGATGATGTGCTCTTTTGGTTTACTCTTGCTACTCTCTGGTTCCATTGATGCTGATCTGAAATGACAATATGTTACAAACGTAGATGTTTTGCACAATTATTGAAGTTACACTGTATGCTCAGAAACACAAGACATGCCACAAATTTTATGTGTTAAAGTTCATCCAAGCACAAGTAACATCCTTTTTATACATTTATAAAGTTCCAGGTGTCTGAACTTAATTTCTGAAACATATCCCAAGTTCAAATTAGTGTTTCTAAGGTCAAACAGCAGGGCCCGTAATCCTTTTCCAGACGGAGTTATTTCATAAAATATAGATAACACTCTGGATTAGTCACTTCAAACTTATGACGTAAAATAATACAATTATTATAACGGAACTTGAACAAGCTCTACTTAGTTATGGAAAACTTAAGACTCTCAGACTTAGATAAATATCAAATATCCAATGTAGCATGAAAATTCACATTGTATTTATACAAAAAATTACAAAATTAATACAAAATCTAGAAATACCACAAAATAAAGAGAATATATTATATTTTACTAATCCAACCAATCCTGATTATAATTTAAATCTAAATAAGCCCATTAACAAAAATGAAATATCATCTGATATGGAAAGAGTTTATTAGAAAACATACAAATTATCCTTCTGAATTGTGACTTGGTCAAGACGAATGAAGTAAATATCTCAGCGAGATGTTACCTCTTCAAGAAATAGGGAGGTGTAGTGTCTACTGGTTCATTTAAGGAAATGCATGACTTTTTGCATTTTCAGCAAAGAGCAGTATGCAGGTTTTGGTGTACTATAAGGTCAGTAATAAACACAAAAATCTGATTGTTTCATTCACATGACTTTCTCTACATCTCTGCAACAAATTATTATTATTAAAAAGCTTATGCTTCTATTTCTTCATGGTAATCGAGAAAAAAGTAGCAGAAATAGTCTTATTACTTGCTTCCTTGTAAGTAGAAGCGAAACAAGGGAATACCATAGGTTAAAGTGATAGTCAAAAGCTGGTTGATATGTGACTGAAGTTCCTTTGTTTGTATGGACAGGAGTTGACAAATTCCTGTATGCAAAAAGTATAAGTTTTTTAAAGCTCAAACCAAAAACAAGAAATATCTCAAAAATGACCAATTCCACGAAAAAATGTATATAACATAAGTTGTGTGTTTTAACATGCTCTACATTTGCTGTGTGGTAAGTTTTGATCCATCTCTTACGGTTTAGCACTTAAGCAAAATTCTGCATTCAGAATAAAGTAGTCTTCAGAGACTATTCCCAGAAAATTGAATATATGCATTTTATTTGTCTTTAATATACAATATTTTAATCAAAATTGTTAGAGCCATTTTTAAGAAAACCAAAATGTTTGAAAAAAGTTCCACGTAAAGGGTAGTTTGGGGTATTTTAAACCATATAGTGAAGTATCTGCTCATGAAGGGCAACAATTTGTGCACAATTGACATGTGAGCAGCCTGTACTCAGGGCCAGTTTTTCATACGCCACCCTGTATTATTTATTTTACTTCTTTAGGTTTTAATGTCCTTTAACCAGCAGGTCATTTTAGATGATGAATGAACTGAATGAAATGATGCTCAGATGAGCTTGGGATCCCTAGAGCTTGCGAGTTACTTGACATTCAGGGTAAGGGAAAACCCCAGAAAAACCCTTATTCAAGTAGGTTGCTTTAACCATGATTCAACATCGGGACCTCTTAACAATAGGCAGACATTCTATATACATAGTACTGAATGAACATGTTAGTCATTAAACAAAAACAAATAAAGCAAATATGAGATACATTTGTTGCATAAAATAGTACCTTGTGTTGCATATTTTGGGCTCCCTCTCAACAATTATAGGAATAATGTGTTCCCTTGGTTTTTCCTTGGAAACAGTTGTCACATCTGCTCCCATCAATGCTTTTCTGTATTTAGTACATGAAACACCACACAACATGTCATTTGTTAGTGAAAACTTTCAAAAGCTCTACTCACAAATCATGCATATTAACGCAAATCAATATCAACAACAGTTAACACAAAAACAGAGTTACAGAATTTATTAGTTTAGCAAATGGAAATAAAACATAACTGGAACAATACTTAAAACAAAGATCAAATGAGAAAAATTTCACTACATAATTTTAACTCTCCATCTGCACACTCCAAACTCCCCACCAGGTAGCGAAATTGCAGATTCTAGTTCAGTTTTAGATTTAACTCTGCCATTGGTCGATTGACCAACATGGCTGCCCATGCCCAAGCAGACAGAATGAATGGAAGACTGTGCATTTCGTATTGGAAAGCAGACCCGCTTTTCAGAAAGTCCATTTTTACCCATTATTTCGATCCAGTTAATTTACATACACCTAACCTAACCTAATGTAGCCTAACCTCGAAACCTGTCGTTCACCTGTCACGTAGCCATATTGCCTCCGTAACCAATAAGAAAGGCTCAGGAAAGAGCCTTAGTCTAAAACTGAACTAGAATCTGCAATTTTGCCACCAGGTATGGCTGCATTTTAATGGGAGTGTTTACCCGTGAAGTAAAGCTTTCCTGGGTCCTGGGGATGGGAAAGAACACTTTGGCCAAGTTTAAAATGTTTCATTCTCATTTCTGGACACAGCACATTACATCCATATTATGTATATTAAATGCTTTGCTGTAGAGATTATTCCAGGTGACTGTGACATGAAAACAGATGCTAGAGCTCACTTTACTCACAATTTTTTCAAGTTTTGACATTGGCTAATCCACACTGTATTATCTAATTGATAAATGCTGGTAATTATGACCATTTACATTGGTTAAAATCTCAGATGGAACTATTTTCAACTGCGGCAACAGATGTTCATCAGTCAAACAAGTTCTGTATTTGATTTGGCATAATTCATCAGAGAGTTGCTCACATAAATATGTTGAAGAGAACATAAACATTATAGCCACAAAGAACCTTAATTGTATGAGATTTTGCAACTGATAACACCATGCTTACTGTGGTACAAATATTTTAAAAATGTATCATTTTTCACAGATATTAATTGTAGCTGCAAATCCAGGCAATGGGAAGTATTGCCATGGTAGCTCAGTGCATGATGACCAGGAGATCCGTGGTTCAAATCCTGGCTATGGTATTGAATTTTTCAGTCTGACTCTATTTTTCTAACTCCTGTTCTACACACAGCTAGCATAGAAGAAATTGTTAATGATTACCCATTAGCTATGAACTACGAACCTCAGGATTTAAACTGCTTACAATAGTGTAAGTTGCCATTGAGGTAGGTCATCTCAAAATAATTTGAGATCTCCTAGTAGTTGGGGAAGTTCCATGAAGTTCAATGGTTAGAACAACTGGACAAAGACAAAACAGATCTGTGGTTCAAATCCCAGCTTTGGCATTGAATTTTTCAGTCTGACTCTACCTCTCCTCAAGAGAGTATCAATAAGCAAGGCCAATCTTCATTATACAGGTCTGGAGTCCACCATGATGTCTTTCCAATTGGAACTCTGTCACTGTCTGACATTGCTTGGTGATTTGACTACATTATACATGAGCATATACCTGTCATGTACACCAAACTTCCATAACACCCTCTGTTGTGTCATGAGCTCAAAAATCACATGTGGTTTCCAAATCAGCAAATACCCATGCTGGTCTATGGCTTTGAGTAAAGTGATTATACTTTGAATTGCGCAGCCCTGTTCCAAAAATTGATGTTATTGCACATTTATCTACCTTCTATACCTAATATTTTTGAAGTGCTCTTTTCCACCCCCCTCCCATCTTCTGCTTTCCTTTATACACTTTCCTGTAATCTTCACAATCCACCCAATTCAGTACAATATTATTAGCCATCAATTCCTTTCTTAGGCCAGTAGGACTACAACTGTATTGTTGATAGTGTTGCATTTGCATTGGGCCTAAGCCTGCATGCATCACACAAGTTGTAAGTTACCTCAGTGGAGCAGTTGTAGTGGCTGCAGCTACTGGGAAAGCAACTTCTGAACGCTGAGTTTGCATTCTTGGTGGTATAGCTGAACCAACCATTTGCTCCACCTCAGTTCTGTATTCTCCTGGACTGCCTTTATCTGCTGCTCTGGAGACAGGCTGAGGTTGAGGGTAACCTAGAAAACAAATACTGTCTTCAGAATTTGGCTTCATCAATGACATGTTAAGAATTAAGAGCTGTTATTTAAATTTGATATTATTAATGAACTGCTGAGGATTAGCCAATTTTTTCAGTGAAGAGATTTTATTTGTTTTTTCTGTACTGTAATTCAAAATCTTGAAATTTTGCTCCCTTTGAAATGCTGAAGTTAGATACCAAGTTTGGTATTTAATGAACTTTTTGTTTCTGAGTTATGCTGTTCTCACACACACACACACACACACACACACACACACACACACACACACAAACACACACACACACGCACGCACGCACGCACGCACACACATGAACTTCTGTTGAATTCAGGAGATTTCAAAACATATATTTCTGGTGATATTTAGACATTAAATTTTTGGGTAGAATATAATATCTTCTCTACCTACTATGTACAATGTAAAACTGAACATTTGCGTTTCAGTATCTGTGAGAGGAGGTACATTTTGGTTTTCAGTAAAAAATTGATATAACTGTAATATCTTATAACTAGAGCCCGGATTTTTATGTAATTTCAAAGTGCTAAATATGTAACATCAACAAAATATGTAAAATTATGTAATATTCTAAATGCTAAGATTACTAGCTCAAATGTAAATACAGATTGCAAATTACCCAGAATTTTGTAATTTGATGGGTCTATAAGTATGTAAATTAATTACAATGAGTTAAAATTTAAAGACTAAATATAGAATTAATTATAGGGAAAATGTTTTGTTTTATGCAGAATGTATCTAAAATTTATTTTCAAGTAGATAATTACAAAATAAGAAGTATGTGTTTTGGATTATATTTATTAAAATTACTCATTTCACATAATTATTTTACTTAAATTTTAGACAGTTAAGCAATATTGAAATTTATCAATGAGTGAAACAATCAATTCAAAATAATTAAATTTTATAATGAGGATGCATTTTCAGTTTTCTATCTCTTGACATACAATGAACAACCAGGCATTTTTATTTTGAGTCTTTTGCCTCTTTCGATGTACAGTGAATAACCATATACTTTTCCATATTTTCAGGGGTCATTGTTTGTCTCCTATTGATAAAATGTTCTTATAAATAGAGCAGCTTTTCTCCATGTCACACAAAGTAACAGGAGCATATTTTAGCATGGGAATCTGATTTGCAGAGAAATGTTTTGGTAAATCGACACTGTCACCATTTAGGAATTTAGGCAAGGAAACAAGCATAGATTACCCTGTATTCCTGTTTAGCACAGCTTTGAATTTTTCACCTACCTTCCTTACTACATCTTCTGCAACTACACTAAGCTTCTGTGATGCAAGTTCCATTAAATCCATAGATTCATGAAAAAGGGAGGCTGATGTTTCCAACTGCTTGATGGTGCTAGGCAACCAGCCGAAGTTACTTTTGATGTAAGCACAGCAGCTTGCCACTTTCAGATCTTTAAAAATGTCCTGAGATTCATGTATGGAAACAGCTACTTCTGAAGAGAACATGTTCAGCACTGATTGGATTCCTTCAAAATGTTCACAATAGAAGTTCACAGCTTCTAACCACATATCCCATCTTGTAAGTACTGGCTCCGGAGGCAAAGGGAATGTTGGAGATGATTTTTATAGCACTGAATTCTGTGCAGTGCTTTCACGAAGACCTTTTTTGTTGCCAAATCACACAGGGAAAATTACTTCTTACTTCTTCAGCAGCACATTGCAATGCATGGGCCAAGCAGGTGAAGTGAAGTACATTTGGGTAGAAAACCTTAAGAGCAGTAGCAGCTTTAATCATGTACGCTGCAGCATCTGACTACATAATTAAAGCCTTTTCCCCACACACACCCTCTGGCCACAGAATCTTCATCCCATCATTTACGAATCTTGCAATTGTAGAATGATTTTTTTGTTCTAACACCTTGCAACAGATTAGAAATGGTTTTGCTGAATTTTTGGAATCTAGTTTTCCTACCACTAAATTTGCTATGTACCGACCCATGTCATCTGCAGTTTCATCGACAGCAAACCAAATACAGGAGTCTCCAATTTCATTCCAAATATCAGCAACTGCTTCTTCATAACACACATGAAGATACTTTTTCCTCAGAGTAGATTCATCAGGAATAACCTTCTTGCAAAATTTTTCTAGAAAGGAGCAAAATTGAGGAATTTGAAGTTTATGCCATGGAATATTCGGTTGTAAAGGCTCTATCTAATTTCACCCATGAATTCAACTTGCAGGATAGCAAGGACGCAATTGGTGCCACTTTACTAAGACTTGCAAGAAACTAACTGCAGTATTATCACCTCGCTATATTTTGATGGTTGTCCAGCAGCTCACTTTGTTTCCTTGCAATTATTGCATTACAAGATGCCGATTACTGCAACAATGGTAACAATCAATTTCTCCAGTCCTTGTAAATGCCCAAAGCGCTACAAGAAATGTGACACATTGTCGAGTGGCACCTGCTTTAATATAACGGACAACAATCAGAACGAGGTGAGACAGTTATTATTGCAATCTTAATTTAATTTGCATCCTATTTCACAGATTGATTTTTTGTGCTTTCAGCAAAACTTGTGAAAATAGAAGTTTATAATGTGACTACAATATTTTTTAAAAAAATAATAAAATTGTAATGAAACCCAGGAAATATGTATGTTTTATGTAACATTGTTAAAATATGTAGAAATATGCAAAATATGAAAAAAAAAAATGTAAAATAAAAATTTGTAAGGGAGTCCCAAATGACATAATTTGCCAACATTTTTACTTCTCATAGAAATATTATGCAGGATTTAAAATATGCAATTACACAAAAATCCAGGCTCTACTTATAAGCTATTATCTATATCTATATATTTTAGCTTTTCATTCCCATATCCCCTCTCCCTTAAGAATTATTCTTAATTTTTTTATTTATTGATATATTCATCTGTACTTGCATGATTCTTTACATTGAGGTTCTGTTTTTACATGGTATTGTGCATGCAATTTGATGTCATTCGGGAGGACATTATAAAGCTTTATTCCCATGAAACTAGGCATCTTTTAAAATAAAAAAGCGTGTCTGGAAAGTAAGTACCATTCGCAATACTAGTGTTGCAGTTCCACACTCGTCTCTCTGGATCATTGTCTGTTCACTGATGCCCTTACAGCCCGATGATATTGTTTTCACAGTGTTAGTGATATTTCAAAATATTTAAGACAATTTCTGGTCCTGCCGACTTAGAAACGCCTTTGATAATACAACACAAGGAATGTTAAGCCAGCTGAAATTCAATCTATAGAGATTTATGGTGAAAATGTAATGACAGATGGAGTAGTGAGAAAGAGGGCTAGGCAATTCAGTGGTGGACGATCCACTGTTCCTGACCTAGCATGGAATGGGTGGCCTTCTGTTGTCACTGATGGTTTGGTGAACAAGTGAATGAGGCAATATGTGAAAACGGACAGTTCACAAGAATGCTTTGATGTGTTTCCGCAAATTTAAAAAACGGTTTTGTATGAGATTATCATAAAGCGCTTAAATTATTGCAAACTGAGTTCCCATTGGTTTCTGAAGATGCTTATGAATGTCCACAAAACAATGCGACTAAAGAGTACTTAGATATTTCTTACCCAATACAGTGATGAACTTGGGTTTGTCATGTTAGTCCCAGAATCAAAACAATAGTCAATGGAGCGGAGGTGGCCGCGCCATGGCCGAGTGGTTAGACCATTTGCCTCTCACCTAGACGGCCGGGGTTCGATCCCAAGCGACTGCATGTGAGATTTGTGGTGGACAAAGCGGCACTGGGGTGGGTTTTCTCCGGGTACCCCGGTTTCCTCCGCCATTGCATTCCACCAGTGCTCCATCATCATTCATGTATCATCAGTGTCACTGCCTGTGGTGCCATAAGTAGTTAAAGTGGGCATTAAACACTACCAATGGAGCGGAAGCACACAGGATCCCCCAAATAACATAAATTCAAAACAACGCTGAACAGGAAAATATCATGTGTACTGTGTTCTGGGTCAATGTCCTTGTTAAGTTCTTTCCCAGAGATGCAACCATCAATGCAGTACAATACTGTGAAACATTGAAAAATCTTTGGTGCACAATTCAAAACTAGAAGCGTAGAATGCTCAGTCAAGGCATTGTATTGCTTCATGACAATGCGTGTCCCCATGCTGCTAGTGTCACACAAAACCTTGTTCAACAATTTGGTTGGGAGTAGTTCAATCATCTGCTGTACAGCCCTGATCTTGCACCTTCTGACTACCACTTGTTCTTGAGCCTAAAGAGTGATTCGGAGGAAGGCACTTTGATAGTGATGATGACGCAAAGCACAGTGTTCAGTAGTGGTGTCTTCACTGGTGCCAACTTTCTTTGAAGAGGCTATACAAAAGTTCAATCCCCACTATGACAAATGCTCGAACAATGGTGGCAATTATATTAAAACAAAGATTAAGGAATGCTCTTTTATATACAAATAACTGTTGTGAAAAAAAAAATATTTTATCCCTTTTTTTTTCCAACTAATACTTTCCAAACACACCTTTTAAGTGTAGCCGATAACAACGGATTGCCAGTTCATCCTGTATTTGTGTCTATCAAAATTTAACTTGAAGCAAGGTTTATCTATTGCTTGGCTCAATTTTATGATTTCTGTGATTAATTTCTTTTGTTTGAATTTTATATAAATAGATAATAGACAAAAAAATCAAAAAATTTAAACAACAATCACAGAAACTACAAAATTGAGCCCAGCAATAGATAAACCTTGCTTCAAAAAGTTTACTTATCACCCAAAACTACATCAAAAGTTTCAAAATATATTCAAAAAACATTAAGTCACACTTCCGCCCTAGAATAAATTCAGCCTACAAAAAATGCTCTGTAACAACCAAAAAGATCAAGTCCCAGAACATAAAAAGTCAGGAATCTACAGAATAAATTGCACAGATTGCAACAAATTTTACATTGGTAAAACAAAAAGACATT
Source organism: Hymenopus coronatus (assembly GCA_030762935.1). NCBI lineage: Eukaryota > Metazoa > Arthropoda > Insecta > Mantodea > Hymenopodidae > Hymenopus > Hymenopus coronatus. The sequence goes on along the minus strand of CM060897.1, from coordinate 18,806,629 downwards.
TTGAAACAAGACTTAAAGAATATATGAGAGCAGTAAAATACAAACAAACTGACAAATCAGTCGTTGGTCTACTAGCCATGAAATAGTACCTAACATACACCTTATAAAACCCGCCAGATATGTGGCAGAGCTCGATGTCTGGGAAAAAATCCACATCATTAAAAACCAATACCATGTATTCAACTTTGAATTGTCGCCACAAAATTTATTGTGGAGGTTCATCACTCAGCCACCAGGGACCATCACACCTAAACATAGAACACCCTGTGGAAATTCAGTTGGAAACCATTGACAATGATGCTCACATGGCTTTGTAACCGGTCAAAAAATTATACATAAGTAATACTTAAGTATTACAAAACCAAAAATATTATTTTCTCATTCTTGTTCGCAGATATAACATATTAGATCCATATTGTGCATATTATCCTCTTCACTGTATAAATTATTCTAGGCAACTGTAACCAGAAAAGGCACTAGAGTTCTCTCTAATTGCAAGCTGGAAATTGAAACTAAAAGAAATTCAAGCATTGTGGATTCTAACCTCAGATTCTGAATCCTTGACACTCACACATTCAATGAACCTTGGTTCTTATAGTGAAAGCATCTTCTGTAATTTGTTTACATGTAACTCAAAATTATTAAACAATCAATAGCAAAAAACTATAAAGAACAGCAGAAACTGTTACACATGAACAAAGAACGACAAACAACTTTAATTTACGCCATTAACAATGAAATGAAAGCTTGGTAGATTTGCAGAATACCTAACTAAAGTATGACTAGAGGAATCAGAAAGAGTAATGGATCTGCATTTAGAAAATGTTTACTCTATTGAATTCTGATGTTGGCTAACCCACATTCACTGAATTAAAAGCAGGCAAAAATATATCACTGGCCAGTTAGAAAACAAATTACCATATTTATCGAAATACAATCACTATTTTTATCCAAAATATAAATATTGAGAATTGGGGGTTTATTGCATTCATGAAACAGTTTTTAAAACAACATGCAGAAAAAAATAGGTTTCAAACTTTGAGGGTATGGCAGTGGTCAAACAGAAGAGAAATGTAAACATTACCATCAAGGTAATGACATATGTGGCAGATTTTGCACATTTCACTTTGCAATGTAAAGTTAGCTGTTAATGGACCTAAAGGGATTAGAAGCATTCTATCGGACGAAAAAAAAAAAAAAAAAAACAATAGTTAAAACATTATATGCTCTCAAGCATGGTTTTTGTTAGTGAGCCTTAATGTTCTGACCCTCAATGGGTCTAGTTTCTAATGTGAAATAAGAAAACCATACTACGCATTACAAAACTAATTATTGGCAGATATTGATATGTGAAATAGCTTTTTAATTACTTATGAATCTAAAAAGTGACTTTATTCCCTAAAAAATAAAGGCTCTGTAATGGAAGTGGAAATCATGTTAACCCTATAAGATTTTAGTATTCTTAGTGGGCTATTTTTCTAATTTTGTATTTCACTAATGGTCAACAACAAAATTAGGCTATTTATAGTGTAAAAATGTTAATATTTTTGCAATAAAACTGTAGTGGTTATTTTTTTTTAAATAAGAAAGTGCAAAATCCATGCTACTGCAGTCAAATGTAACCCTGTCAACATCCAAGCTTGCCATCACACCAGTTATTTTACTTGGGCCCTCCCCATCTGTTTACACCACAGGCGCATTTGACTGCAGCCACTCAAGTCGCTTCAACTGTGATGCCGAGAAAGGGACATACAATCCAGTTTACAAATTAGGGAAAGAGCAGCATATGTAAGAAAATAACTCATGCAATTTAGGGTTAACTTTCTTTGTGTGTTTACACTGTTCTTGTTTATTATCATGGACTCCAGTGCAACCACCTCTCAATAAATGCAGCAATTCCTTTACCATTTACACTGATATGCAAGAGGAGAACAACGAAGTTGTAATGTCACTGACCGGAAAATGAAATGGTGTGTTATTTATGGACGCTCTTAAACGCTGTGGTTCTCAGCATCCCATTCTAAATTGGGCGTGAAAGACTGCTTAATTTTGCTCAGAGGCCTCTATCAGGCTTGAGGTTCTTTTATGTGCCATAAATCTACAACATGGGACCAACAGCTTTCCTTCCGAAGGAAGCCATGCTAAGTATTTTTACACCAGAAAAAATCCATCGTCCTCTGCCGGGTTTGAACCAGCAACCTTGGGTATATGAAGTTAGCAATGGTAACCATTACACCACGGAGGGCAACTGTCATTGACCGGTATATGCTTAGATTTACCCCATGGAGTTCTGCAATTTTTATAACACATGAAGGGTTATCTGCAAATGTTGGACTACCTGGTACATGTTTCCTATATAAAGTCTAATATTTTAATAAACAAGTCCAGAGAATTCAAAGTTGTTTACCTAATTGAATTTCAGCTTTTGAGGTTTTCCTTCTTGGTAATGTTGCTGATTTTAATGTGATTTCAACCTTGGCCGACTTTTTCTTCTCGGGAGCAGGTGGTTCTACACTGGCTGGCTCTTCACTGCTTGGTACCTCCTGTAAAAACATGCTTATGCTTCAAATAAACATTTGGAGGTTATAAAACACTTGTGGCATATGAAAAGAATACTTGTATCACCAGTCTTTGCTGCATACTGTGACTTCAAAATGTGCTGATGTATTAATAAGTGGAAATATTTTATTCTTTCTGGTGAAGAGTTAGTTTAGGTCAGATTTAACAACTTTAAAATGTTATATACACAGTTTTTTTAATGGAATACATATACTACAATATTATAAGCATAACTTATATTTGAATAATATCCAAGTTTTAGAATCTAGTGCATCTACCTGCTCTCTCCCCCATACTTTAACCCCTAGGTTGTATGTATGGCTTAGAGCTACTACACTAACCCTTCAGTTTCTAAGTTGTCCTCGATCTGTTGTTCCCTCTTTAGGATACTTATTCAATTCTCTCTTACATTTCCTAAGAATTTCCCCATCATTTTAATTATTTTTGTCCTTGTCAACATTTTAAATGCTATTATTTCTTTGTCTGGGTTATCTAATTCTTTGTTCCATAGATACTATCCCCAGCTTTTGACCTTTTCACATTCTAATAAACAATAAACTTATAGATTGATACTTAATAGATGGACAATACTTAGAAATTCTCTGAACAATTTTACCTGCAGTAGTTTTGGTTTTTATTGCTCTATCTGCTATTCAAATTCTTTATTTAAATGATAAAAGTTCTAAATCCACATTAACACTAAAAACTATTGGACACCAATCATATTGAAGATATGAATATTCAGATTTTTAATTACCTAATTTTTCATACACAATACATTTACCTGTGCAATTGTTTTGTATTTATTTTAACACTAATACTCCTGTGCGCATCCATGCAAGACCTATTGTTTCCGAATGCTTACGTAAATGTATTTTTCCCTCCCCCAATTTGTCTTAACCATTTTATATAATCTCAAGAATTTTTATTCTCAAAGCTTGTGCATCTCTCGTTTCTCTGTCTTCCACCCTCAACCTCCTCCTTTCCAAAAACCATTGATGTTATTTTTATCTAATAGCCAAATATTCCTCATGCCATTTCTTCTAATCTCATCCCCATCTCCCCATACCAACTCTCTTTTCCTATTACACCTTTTTGAAACCAAGCATTCTTTTATTATATTATTGTCTTCTAAACTTATACATCTATACCAGTATTTTTATTTACACTTATTCATGCACATTATAATTAATAATGAGTAAATGTAAATGACTATTACTGACTTTATAGTTGAAACTGCTCTTGAACTTCCACTGATTGGGAGAGAGTTGACTGTTTATCTTTCTCACAAGATTTACAAAGTAACTGCTCTCAGGCAGACCAGAAAATTTGAAAACATAACTACAATCTCAAATTCTATATTGCCACTGGACAGCCTGTGATTTCAATCTGGACAAGATCACTAACTCTGTCCTTGCCGAAGGACTTAGCTCTGCTCCACATGTTACTTAGCATTGAAGCTGTCGTCCACTGACTTCCTTTAGAGTCTGCAGAAGATTGCCATGAGGTGTCCACAGTTCTTACCAAGGCTAAACTACTGAAAGCTAATATCAGCCAAAAGGTAAGCATAGCCCTACATAACCTCTGCAAAAACACTGATTTAGCTGTGTTACCTGTGGACAAGGAAAATGCCTTGACATAATACCAAGAAAAGATTCAACAGCTGTTATATGATACTGCCTACAAAGTACTTAATAAGGACCCAGCTTCTGCTACATATAGCGATATAATCTCTCTTCATTATTCTATTTTGTCTTCTAAGCTTCCCTATAATTCTTATTTTCTTTATATCTTCTATCCTATTCTCACCACTTTCCAAAACCTGTTGTCATTAAATTTAAGTGGTTTGTATATGAATACAATTTTTAAAATGTGTGTTAAGCACATTTCAGCAAGATACTTACACTGCATATACACACTTGTATACAATTTTTAAAGCTTATAATTAGTTTCAGAGTACATTCAGATGTACAACTTCATAAGCAGATTGCTAAAGAAACCATTTACAATAAAAAGTATAAGAATAAAAAAGTATATATATATATATATATAATGAAAGATATCAAAGAAAAACGCCTTCTCAACATCGCACCATTTGTAGAAAAAGCAAGAAAGTACTGCACTATTATATCGTTGTTGTATCTCCGACCCTGGCATTTCATGAAGGTAAAGAAAGAGATAGGTGTATATCAGAATGACCACCCTAAGCAATACTAGCTCTGTGAAATTCCAGGGTAAAGGAATTTATTCCGATTCATTTCAAGAGAAACATTCCCATCTAATTTGATTTCTTGTAACATTATAAATGTTATTGCTTAGAACTTTGCTACATGTAAAACACAACATGAAAGAAAAGAAATAAAAATCAGGCACGGTTTGCAGTGCCAGGTTGATCCATACAGCAAAGGGTGGAAGTGGACTGCTAGGACCAATTATGCGCTTCCTCCCCATATGCATGCACTGCACTTTCAACTATGTTACCAATTGTCTCATAAGCAGACCACTTGTCATTAATAGCAATTTGCTTTAGTTCAGGTGACATTGGTGTTTTGTGTGCATGATTTACTTTTGTTATCCTTGATACAGTTATTCTTATTGTTATCATTATAGTTGTTGTAGTTATTATTTTAGTTAATGTTACAGCTTTTATTGCTTGCATTTTATGGAGTGTTAGCACATATATAAACAGTAATGGCATGAGGTAGCAACACTGATCTTTTGGTCATGCAAAGTATCAGAGTGGCAGTAATATAGCTTTAGAGGTTCAGAATGGCAGTTTTCAAGCAGCACTGAAATACACAACGTTTTCAGCATTTTGACTCGTATATTACAACTGAACTACCAAGATGAGCTTCCTTTGTTTTGAAAGGTGTAATCAAAACTGAAAAATTCTATATCATGCTGCCACGATAGGTCAACAGACAACAGCAATGATTAGAGCAATGGCACAGAAAACCGAAGATCCACGGTTCAAATCCTAGCTATGGAACTGAATTTTTCAGTCTGATTCTAATTTTCAACTTTAGTCTAGCATGTATGGAAGAATAATTAATTATTATTCTTTTGTCTTGATTCTTGCACATTCCAGCACACTTCAGTGAACTGTTGTAACATCATCTGTGATAAGAAACACTATACATAATGACTATTACTTTGATTTGAGATATCAGCCATGTTGCTAGGTTAATTTCTGCTAATTCTGACCTGATGTTTCACCCCTGTCTGCGAGGGACATCTTCAAATGTGTTGTCATCACATTGCTTCCCTCTCAAGAATAAATACATGGTAAAAGTGTCAGTGCAGGTACAAGTGCTCCTGTGGGCAGAATCAAGGGAAAAGGTTTTGTTATTGTTTGTTATCTGCGTGGATTTTTTTGATTTTGATAGTGTTTAACACCTGCTTTTACTACTATTGCACCACAGGCGATGACACTGATGATACATGGAATAAAAATGGAGCAGCGGTGGAATGCAATGGCAGGGGAAACTGGAGAACCTGGAGAAAACCTGTGTCTCTTTGTCCACCATAAACCCCAAATGTAGTCATTTGGGATCAAACCCAGGCTGCATGGAGATTACAGAGTCTGGAGAGTATGAGAATTAAGGTTTGGTTTAACTTGAATCCTTCATCTTTATTGATGTTAGAAGTTTGTAAATTTCAATGGCCTTTCTTACAAATTGAGATATTAATCAGCTATGGCACAAGTTTTATCCCTGGATTATGATTTTGACAATATCAAAAGCCAACCACTGGAAAAAAATATTTAATATATAGTTATTTTGTACATCTATGAAGAGGAGAAAAGGTGCACAAAAACATTGAGGAGATGCCACACAAGAACGATAAGGTGCCAATATGCATAATAATGTGCATCAATAATTTAATAAATACACAAATGATGTGACTGAACAAACATATATGAAAATGTATATTAGCTCTGCATTAATGCAAAGTATTGAAAATATTAATAGTTGTTAAGAATATATAATAGCATTATATTTAAATATGTTGATATTATTTTGTCACGAAAAAGAGCATGATAATACTGAGGGAAACAGTCTTGGCATGGTTAAGCCTCAAGCACTATCCATGTGCTTAATATAAAGCATTGTAAGATGTAATTTATAAAATAATACAGATTGAGTTGACCAAACACTCTATGGCTTCACATAACTAAAACTTTTCCAGACGTGTTTCACACGTTTTAGGTATGTGAAGCCATAGAGTGTCTGGTCGACTCAATCTGTATTATTTTATAAATTATTACATGCTTCACAGTGTTAATTCCAATTGGTTTTTAACTATTTTGTAACTATTGTAAGATGTGCTGAATTTACGAAGTATATAATTCTTAATCAGAGCCATTAGCTTCGATGCCTATAAAATTTGCAGTGAACGAATTAGTGGCTAAAAACAGTGAAAAAATGTTATTATTATTTATTCAAATAGTAATATAAATTCCTATCTCCAAGACTGTGACTTGACATGAGTGCAGAAGATTCTTAATTGCTCACCGCTGATGCTAAATTAAGGTACATTGTGGCACAATACACAAAATACAAATTGCCCAAAACATTTATTTGTACATGACTATTGAATGGAATATGATAAAGTAGAGGTTTTAGCCACAACAAGTACATTATTAACATTTGTACAGAGAAGCCATCGAAATTTACAAACTAACTGCTTCAATAAAGATGAAGGATTTAAACTCAATGAAACCTGGATTCCCATATTCTCCTAACTCTATAACCTCCATACATGCACATACATGCATGCATACACACATGCACATGTGCACTCGCATGCACTGCACACACACACACACACACAGATACATGACATGTAATGACGACACCTCTGAAGATGTCCCTCACAGACAGGGATGAAATGTCAAGTCAAAGTGTTTTAACCTTCAGACCATGGCAAAACAACCCAGTAATTTTAGATCATAAAACTAAAAATCTGATGTGTTCCATCCACAAGACTTTCTCTACATCTCTGTAATAAATTATTGTTAAAAATCATATTCTTCTACTTCATGTTAATCAAGATGAACATTAGCAGAAATGCTTTCTTGTAAGTAGAAGGGAAATAATGGAATACCCTAGGCTAAAATGATAGTCAAATCTTTTAAAAGCTGGTTGCCATGTGGATGAAATCTAGGTTCACAAATTCCCATAAGTGAAAAGTTTTTTAAGTATTTTAAAACTGAAACCAATAACAAGAAATATCTCAAAAATATCCATAAAAAAATGTATATGACTTAAATTGTGTGTTTCAATGGGATCTGCAAATTTTGTGTACAAAGCTTTTGTCTGTCTCTTACTGTTTACTACTTATGAAAAATATAGCAAAATTCATCCAGTATAAAGAGGTCTCGAGAGGCTATTCCCAGAAAATTCAAGATATACATTATATTTGTCAGGTAAATATCTTTAATACACAGTATTTTAATAAAAATCGTTAGAGCCATTTCTGAGAAATCAAAATTTTCGAAAATTTTTGCATGTAAGGGTATTTTGGGGTGGGGGATTTTCCTCAAAATCTTCATGTCACATCCCTAGAAGACACTAAACTTAAATACCAAGTTTGGTATTTTACTGACTTTTCATTTTTGAGTTATCATGATCACACACATACATGGACCCTTTTCTAAAAATGCTTTTTTTGGATTCAGAGGACCCTAAAATGTCTACTTCTGGTGAGATCCTGAAATCAAATTTTTGGGTGGAATGCAGTACCTTCTCTATTCACTATGTACATGGTACATGCAGAGAAAGTAAAAACTAAAATGTAAGATAATTTTGAAATTTTTTGTAGATATGTAATCCTATCCTAACCCACCTTATGGAAATAATACAAATTAATTACTAATAATTACCTGTGAAATTTGTTTTACATCTTCCTGTCCTGGCTGAGAAACTCCATCCTCTGAAACAGTCTTTGCCTCATCAAATGGAAATTTGGTGGTTTGAGCAGCTGCACCTTCTGGTGTGACTTTGGTTCCACTTGGTGACTTTTTGGCACCAGCTACTTCGGCAGGGGACAGAGGAGGAGATTTGGGGGATGAACTAGAACTGCCGCTTTTTGATTTTGCCCTCTCTGATGGAACAGGAGGCTTTGCTGATGAGACTTTCTTTCCTGTTTCACGCTTGGTCTCCTCTGCAATTGCATTGCTAATGACGTCAACAGCATCTTTAAGCTTCTTTATTCTTGCTTTCTCCTGCTTAGATGCTTTATCTGTGACTTGAAGAGCAGGAACAAGTTTCAGTTCTGAATCACTTTCTGCAGCTGCTGGTACTTCAGATGAACTCACGTTTTCATTTATATCTTTTTGAACTGCAGCAGTTTCATTTTCTGAGGGCTGTTCATCTTGTTTTGTCTGAGGAGCTGGTTCAGGAACTACCTCAGGTTTTCCTGCAGAAGCAGTATCACCACTGGTGCTATCACTTTTGGGGACAGTTTTGGAAGACTGATCTGGAAGCTTTTTAGGAGCAGGATGTTTCACCACAGATGACTGGGAAGCAGATGAGAGTGATGATCTTCTTTCAGTAGATGGTGGACCAGATAGAGAGGACCTCCTTTCAAATGCTTGTTTGAAGTCACTAACTTTAACTCCAGGAATAAATACTTTTTTAGGTTTTTCAGAAATTGGAGATTTTGCTTCAGGTGAGCTACCACCAAGAAAAACATTGAATTTATCTGCATTTTCAAATATTTTTGAACGCCTTCTTTCGGTGGGCTTTGATGGAGGTGAAGGTTCATCTGACATCTTATCTGTATTCAACTTTCCAAGGCTCAGTTCCCCACGGCTCTTTTTCGTTTTGATACCAGAAGTTTTAGGAGCTTCTGCAGCCTTTACCTCATTAGTTTCTCTGGAATTTTTGGAATCTGCATCTGAAATATCACTAACTGGTTCAGTTCTTGTTTCTTCACTTTTGACACGTTGACTAGAATTTACACTAGCACTATCTAGTTTATTTTCTGCAGTAGTCTGACTAGATTGTTCAAGCACTTCTTGACCGTTTGGTAACTGTTCTGAAGGCACTTCAGATTTTGAAGTGTTAAGAACCTTCTTCTTTTTTAATTTTGGTTTTACTGATTCTACTGTCTCGCTTACATCACTTATTTTACTAACTTCACCATTCACTTCCACAGATGATGGAGGTTTTTCTTCTGGAGTTTTGGTAGAATTTTCTTCATTTGTTACGACAATTTGTTCTGATGACTCTTTCTTGCTAACACTTTCTGAATTAACTGGTGGGCCTTCAGTGGGAGGTTTAGACTTTTTCTTCACTGATTTTCTATTGCTTTTGCCTGCTGTTATTGTTACATTTGTAGACTCCTTCTCTGAAATTTTTTCAGCTTCTAAGGTTTTGTTGTCTTCTGCAGTTGCATTATCTGTTAACATAAAAATTAAGCTTTGAAATATCTTTGGCTACAGTATTAACAAATGTATAAGCAGAGAAAATCTAATAATGAAGGTATTCAAGCACTACCACTGCAAATTATTGATGGCACATAGAATTATCTTCAGTCACATTGAAGACAACACAAACAATTTTAAAATGTTAATGTACATTAATGATTGAAGCAACAATATTTCAAATGCCATTAATAAACATTTTTCAGGGAAAAAATTATTTTAGTTTGTCTATTTAATTAATATCTAAAGCATTGTATTATGCCAAGGAATAGAGAACAGTTTCATATATATATATATATTTCAGGTAGAAGTTCTCATTTTGTTGGGAATAATTTACCTCTATATATCATTGACTTGTGAAATGTGTTGGGAGAAATTCATGGCATTAAGAATGTTTTGTCAAATATTCTCAAGTCTCTTATTTTCAAATGTTTCATTAATCAAAATCTTTAGAACCATTTTTGGGAAAATGGAAAATTTCACAAAATGTTCCTAGTTTAGGTTGGAGGGACTTTCTTGAAAATATTTGTGTAACATCTTTGAAAGCTACTGAACTTAAATGCCATGAATGCATCCATGGATGCCTGTGCATATGATCCACACATGGATCTTTTTCAAAAAATGCTTTTCTTGGACTCAGGGAGTCACAAAACATACTTCAGGTGAAAACTTGGCATCAAATTTTTGGGTTGAATACAATATCTCCCCTATTTACTATATGTGGTGGAGAAAGTAAAAACAAATTATTTCCATTTATTTTCATCTTCAAACTACAAAAGAACTTTGACTGAATAGTGACTTGCAAAAAAACTGATGTGTTCTATCATATGATTTTCTCTACCTATTCTGCAACAAATTGTTACAAAAGCTTATTCTTCTCTCTGCTTTAAGCTAATTGAGATAAACATTAGCAGAAATAGTTGATTTGCTCAATTCCTTCTAAGTAGAAGGGAGATAAGGGATACATTAGGCTAAAGTGATATTCAAATCTTTTAAAACAGGTTGCCATGTGATGAATTGAAATTCCCTTCTATTTGCATGACAAGAATGAATAAAGGTAAATAATGAGAAATAATTCCAGTTTGAGAAAAATCTAAGTATTGAACATTTTAAAACCAATAACAAGGAATATCTCGTAAAAGGTTAAATCTAGGGGAAAAAAATGCATGACATAAACTGTGTTTCTTAATGAAATATATATTTTTTGTATAATAAGATTTTCTCCATCTCTTATAAATTACCAGTTAAGCAAAAGTCATGCAGAATGAACAGGACTTCAGAATGAAAAGAAAATTCAAGATATAAACTTTATTTGTGAAATATGTAAATATCTGTAATATATGGCATTTGAAACAAACTGTTAGAGCCATTTTAGAGAAACTTAAAATTTTTTAAAAATGTTCCATATAAAGGGTAGTTTGTGGTGGGGGATCTTCTTGAGTCATGGTGTTGTATATTTGGTAAATGGTGAACTTAAATATCAAGTTTAGTATTTAACACTTTTTGTATGTGATTGCACACATGCGCACGCACAACACACTTTTTTCTAATTTTTATTCAGGGGTCCTCAAAACACGTATTTTAGTAAAATGTATGAATTTTTTTAGTGGAAAATAATCTACTCTACTATGTACATTACACAAACATGCTAGAGAAAGTAAATAATCTTCTTGTTAGGAGAAGTGAGAGAATACTGCTGCATTTAGAATGTACAAACCTGAAACTGGAGGCACTTTCTTCACACTTCCAGGTACTTGTTGAACTGAAGTTCCAGCATCAGCAGGCATTGGAAGTGTAACAGTGACATCTACATCTACATCCATCATCTCCACATCCGATGGAGCTGTCTGTCTAGTGTCATTTTCTGTTGGCTTACTGCTGCTTCTAGCTGCTGCTTTACGATCTAAACTGTGTTCACTATCTCTTCTCCTATTCCGTTCTTTCTTCTTTGCTCCTCCCCGTGCTGCATCTTCTGTTGAAATTCCTGTAACAACACAACAACTCTCACACTGATGTCCCAGATTGAGCTGCAATTTTTTATAGTAAAATATATTGAAAACAAAAATACAATATCTTGGCTTTCTCTCTTATGGAGTCTTTATTTAATAAAAACAATTAAAAAGTTCCAAGCCATAAAACTAACTTAAAGTTTGTCTTCTACTCAATAACAACTGCCTGGTACTATGCCAGGCAATGATAATGAATTTTGCTGCCCTGAGGCTACAAGTATCTGTTCACGAACACACAAAAATAATTTATCACTAAGAGTTCATTTAACTCAGAGAATAGCAACCGTATTCTCTGTCCAGCCTTACTTCACTGGTAATGTAAACAAAAGTAACAGTTCTGATTGGTTGCTGAATGTTTTAGTGCTTTTCTCCATCATAATTGCCGAGAGAGCACAGAAATATTGTATTACATTATGCAATGTTCTTTAATTAATGATCATTTAATCCTTATTTCTTTATGTAACGATGCATATATGTTATGCAATTCATCTGTAATGGCCTCTTATAGTTAGCAAGTAATGACGGAAAAAAGTAATACCAGTCTAGTGAAACAAGGAAAGAATTATTCCTATAGTATATAAAAAGTTTTGTTAAAAGTAGCTTGCTTTTTCATTAAACAATATTCTTAGGTTAACAGTAGAATTTACAGGTGTTTCAAAAAGTCACATAAAGTATGTAAAACTTTTGAATTAGCCAAGGCGAGACATCTTGTGTAAGCAGCTATTCAACATGTGATAGCTGAAAATGCAGTGAATGTGTGTCACACATTGAAACAGAGTGAGATTTGTCAGGAATGGCGGTCATTATCAATCTCTGTGATGATTTAGACACTTCAATTGCAACTGTGGTAGACTACTATATCTTAAAGGAGTGGGATCAGTTCCATCTTCAGATTAGCTCCCCTGGTAAGTCACTACTTTGTGGCACTATATTAAAGAAATGTGCATGGGTTGTCCATATGTGATTAATAAAATTTGCAAAAAACTGTTGGGGTGATGTACGTATGCAATAATTCAGCGAATTTTCAAATAAACATGTCTGCATTTTAGAATTTTACACTTCATACTGAATGTATAACAACTTACCTATCTGTTGTGTTTTATTTATTAGAGTTAATCATTATCTGTGAACAGTGAAAGTAGGTAGCTATTACTTTTCCTGCCAAACGTTGGTATGCAGTTTTACAATTGTACGGCAGACGAACCAGCTTAGCATCACATGTGTGTACATGTGCATTTGCGGAAGAATACATTCTGATTTTTTTACATCACTGGTGAAGTAGGGATGAACAGATAGTTTCATTTTTCCGCAGTGATGGGTGGGTCCAAGAAAAAAAGGTGGGTGGGATGGAGAAATGAGGGAAGGGAGGGAGGAAAGAAGGAAGGAATTACTACTGCAACCTGGTGGCTAGTTGCTGAACTTTTAAAATAAATTAACAAAAAGTCAAATGTGTTTAGCCCTTGCGTCTACAAACTCTTACAATGGAAATAAATAAAACAGCAAAAAGTGTCTTCTCACTGCATAGTACACAGAGAAAAAAAGTAGAACCCAATACTAACCAAAAAACCAACAATTTTTCCTGAAATATGTTAAAAAGAGGAAGAAAGGAACAGTTACCAGCATGGAAAATTTACAAAAGATAGCCATTAAGTCCTGCTGTTTCTTTCATTCATTCTTTTTTTTAATTGTATAGACTTAAATGCTCATTCTTACTTCATACATAGCTGGTGATTCCAGTGACTGATAAAATTAAATAAGAATATGGAAAGCATTTGGGGTGGAAATGTTAGCTGGAGGACAATCCTGGTGAGATTCACAACTCTACCTAAATGAACTCAGTTACCTATATCAGTTGTAAGTTACATTCAATGTGAGAATTCTGTTTCCAAGTTCCAAGAATTCTTCTGGCTAATCAGAGTAAATTACTCCATTGGGCTCTTGCAATACACATGCAAAAGGCATTTACCTGAGATGTCATTCTGGAAGAAAAATTACTAGTATTATGGAAACTGATACATGATGGTTACAATGATTTTTACTTTCTCTAGCTTGCATGTACAATGTACATAGTGGATAGAGAAGGTACTGTATTCCATCCAAAAATTTGATACCAAGATTTCACTGGAAATATATGTTTTGAGGACCCCTGAGTCCAAAACAGCATTTTTAGAAAAAGCTTTGAGTATGTGTGTACGTGTGTATGTGGATGGCATAACCAAAAATGAAAAGTTGGTTATTAATCAAACTTGGTATTTAAGTTCAGTGTCTTCCAAAGATGCAAAACAAAGATCTTAAAGAATATCTCCCCACCCCCAACTACCCTTTACATGGAACATTTTTCGAAAATGTTGATTTTTCTCAAAAATGGTTCTAACAATTTTGATTAAAATACCCTATATAAAAGATATTCACATCGCAAATAAAATGTATATTTTGAATTATCTGGGAATAGCCTCTGAAGAGCATTTTATTCTTGGCTGAGTGTTGCAGAATTTTGCATAATAGTTAAACGGTAAGAGATAAACAAAAACTTACTACACAAAAAAATGTAGATCTCATTAAAACACATAACTTATGACACATACATTTTTCTGGTACAGTTTTGAAGATATTCATTGTTATTGGTTTCAATTTTAAACTAAGTTTTTTCAAATGGAATCATGGAAAGCAAAGCAAACCTCAGTTGTTTCATATAGCGACCGGCTTTTAAAAGATTTTACTGTCACTTTAGCCTAATGTATTCCCTTATTTCTCTTCTATTTACCAGGAAGCAAGTAATAAGGCCTATTCTACTAATGTTTATCTAGTTTAGCATGATAAAAGATAATCTTTTGTGAGTAATATTTGTTTGTGGAACAGCTATAGAAAGTTATGTGAATGGAACACATCAGATTATTGTTATATTGTTATTATTGATGTTGTTATTGAATGAACTTCTTTTACATGAGTTACTTGTTCTTGTATTTCCTTCAAGTCACATTGACATATTTTAGGACACCAAATTGTGTTTTCCTAGCTCAGGAGAAATTTAGAATTCAGCCCAATGTGCACAAGGTGACGAGAGATTAGCTCATTGCCCATAGATAGCTCAAAAGTTTGGGGACTGAAAATGGTAAGATTCTGCCCAGGGACCTTCTCTTTCACAGTTTTTTTTATACTGCAAATAAACATGACACAAGACCAAAAAAGCCACGGCAAGGACTTTTACAGAGGAAAAAATCCATCGCCCTCCACCAGGATTGAACTTTTGGCTACCATTACACCACAGTACTCATCTAAAATGAGTTATTAGTAATTGTGATAAGCATATACAGCATTTACTGTTAATAGTACATTATGAACTTGCATGAATATATTAACAATATGAGAGTCATAAAGGCTGATTTTAAAAGAGCCTTAAAAAGTATATACATAACTTTAGAAAAAGGATATTTGTATAAATGTTTTGAAACAAATTTATTCACACTCAAAGAGGAAGATATATATATTTCTTTGATCTCTTCATTTAAAAGAGATATTCAAAATTATTTCCATTAGCTCGTACATTTACCAGTATGGTAAAATATCACATAAAATGGTCAAACATATACCTTCTTCAAGTTTTCTTTTAGGTGCATCTTTTCCAGGTGGTAGGATGTCAGCAGCGCCTGATTCCCTTTCTCTCTCAAATTCTCTTATCTTTCTTTCTGCTGCAGGTGTATCCAGGTCCATCAAACTTCCAACAGAGTGACAACGCACAGGAGCAACTGTTTCTGCAGCAGCTGCACCTTCTCCCTGGGCATCAAAATAAGATTCAGTGGTTTTATTTCCTAATCTCAATGTTACATACTTCCTGAAATTCAAAGCTAGAAAACTTTCCCTCCTCCAGTAAAGCATAGTAATTTTGCAGTGACATAAAATTTAGAATGCTTAAAATATTTGGTGCAATTACATGTCATAAAAATGGGCATGACTTTTTATTTGAAACCTAGAAAACTTGGTAGTGCTTCTTTCTGTCACACAAGCTGATATTCTTCACTGTATCACATACAAGCATTAGATGGTATGAAAAAAGCACTACCTAGATGACATAGTGACAGTAGTAAACAGAAAAGTAGTCAAGGACAGCATTAAATTGATAAATCTTTAGGATAGCTCTATAAAATTCAAACAGAAAAAGAATCAAATAACATACTTCTCTTCTTAGAACTAAAAATAATCAGCAACCACAACAAACTAGAATTTGGAATCTATAGAAAAGAAACACAGACACATAATAAATACTAGCTACAACTGAAACTCACACAAACCTATGATCAGCAGCCTTGCACTCAGACTGATAAACCTACCATTAAGCCAGAGAGAATGCAAACTAAAACTTGATCAAAACAGAGAAACTGCACAAAAATGGCTGCTCAGAGCATTTGGTAAAGAAGAAAATTGATAAATTTATGAAACAAAGAAAGTAAAAGACATCAGCATTCTAAAAAGAATAAAACCAGAAATCAGCTTCAAAAAATTCCCTTACCACTCTTTGGCACCCAAAAATTCCAAAAGATGGGACATCGAGTTAGCCCCAGTAAACATACACTCTGTACAAATATGAAAGATCAAACCCCCAATAATCAGGGATATATGAAATTAGCTGCAGGAACTGCGGAAAAGTGTGTATAGGAAAAAACAAAAGGAACTTCAGGCAAAGTTTTAAATAACATATGAGGAATGTAAAATATAAACAGATAAGTCACCATTTTTGCACTCACCACAATGATTTTTACGTGAGCCCACATTACTAAAATCAGTGTAGAATCCAACTGAATTAACAGTTTAGGAATATCTATTCATTTTACAAAAACAAAAAAAATGTGATAAAATGTTGATATACCACAAACAAATGATCTACCCAGAAGAGACATCTACAGGCAGCTACCACAAAGTTATCAGTAGATCTCTGCTGAAACCACCAATACATGTTTGAAATAAGTTACTCATTTTAACTAGTGTAGTTTGAGCATAAAGCCAGTTTTTTCTCTTGACCACTTCCTAGGCTACACACAAACTTCTAGCCCATATTTTATGCTTCACTGGCCAAAATATTAAAACTGATAACACAAATAAGGTAAATCATTTACAAGAGAAAGATGACTTTATAACTTATATCATCCATTAATGTATGTAAGGGCATTTTACTGCTCACTGAATACTGCTGGTTATCACCAGAGGTCACAAGTGACAAAATTATATTTTAAATTGCACAAAACAAAGTATGCACTTATTGCGTTTTAATGCAGCCCAGTAAAGGGGCAGTTTCATACAGGTTAGACATACAGGTCTATCATAGCACTGCATATTATTAACACAGTACATTTGGGCTGTAATCTTAAGTTCACAAGAAATCTTATACTACTATCATAATAAAAATAGATAAATAAATAAAATAATAATAATAATAATAATAATAATATAAAGCAATAGAAATTAATATTTTGTCATGTCTATATGCAACACTTTCAATCACCCTCAAAATTGTAAAAAATTTTATGGGCAAACCATTAAGGTTAACAAGTATACACCTACTTTGTTAAAGTAAACTGTAATATAAAACACTATACTGAACACCTTATATCTTTTAAATCACAAAGGCTAAAGCTAATTTGTTCATTGTTTATTCTGCTTATTTTCTGTTCTGGTGCTGATAATGTTATATTTAAAACATAAAATGAAGCCTCTAAAGAATATCAAGTATGGTTTTTATGAAGAAGACAAGTATATATACTTATTTTGAAAGTGTTTATGCTCTGGATGGACTAAAATATAAATATGTAAATTATTGAGCACAAAATGATTAAAAAATTAAATAGCAATTTACAAGGTCTGAATATTAGAATAGAAGCAGATTGTGGTCACACTGGATGCTCTTATATAAAAGCAAATACAAAATTTTGATTGATGATAAATTATACCTTAAGGTTTATATCATTACCAACTTGAAGCAGAGGAAACCTGAAGTGATTGTTACTCAAAGCTTTGGAATTCCAAGTTTAATAGGGATTAGAATGGTATCAAGTATGAAATACTTATAAAGTATAGTGCTGATATTTTTAAACTTTAGCATTACCCATGTGTTTATAAATTCTTTTAAAACTTGTATACCTATGGAAAAAAAATATTTTAGATCTCTAACACAGCAATATGGCAAGCACACTACATCAGCACATATGCAAAATCTCAGATAAATCAGAATCCAACCAACTTCTAAGGTATTAGGGCTTACTCATTTACAAACGTGGTCAAATTATTAGAGTAAACCTGGTAAATTACTACATCATTTATAATTAATACATTTTAAAAATAAAATATTCATTGTTGTCACATCTAATTTTTGACAATTTTGGATCACATAAATGCAGAAACAACAATAAAGCTTTTTATTAAGAGATAATGTTAATTTTCCAATTATAATGTAATTTTCCAAATGTTTGAATTATTCTTTCAAGAGAACCTCAATGGCCAGCTTACAATTGCTACATTAATATAGCTAGGCCATTATATCAAGAAATTCCTGAACAATTGATATTTCTGCAAACATTGCTCATTAGAACATTAGTAATAATAACTCCATGGCACGACGGTTCACAAGGAATCTTGGCCTACTGTATCCCCCATCTCAGTCCATGGGGTGCAGTATTGGAGGGTGAGACATGGTCAGTGCCTCGAACTCCCCCCCAGCTGGTTAATGCTGTCCTCATGACCAGGAGCCACTACTTCTCCATCAAGTAGCTACTCAATTGACCCTCCGAGGACCTCACAAGACTGAGTGCACCCTGGACCAGGTCCCCCAGTGGGGGAAAAATCCCCATGCCTGTAACGGGACTTGAAACCAAACTTTGTGTGTTATTTATGGACGCTCTTTAACTGCTGTGGTTCTCAGCATCCCAATCTAAATTGGGCGTGAAAGACCACTTAATTTTGCTCAGAGGCCTCTCTATCAGGCTTGAGGTTCTTTTACGTGCCGTAAATCTACAACACGGGACCAACGGCTTTACTTCCCTTCCAAAGGAAATCATGCTAAGGATTTTTGCACCCGAAAAAATCCATTGTCCTCCGCCAGGTTTGAACCCCCGACCTTGGGTATATGAAGTTAGCATGGTAACCAGTGGCAGCTCGTGGATTAAAAATATAGGTGTTCACAAAATCAGTAATTTACCAACACCGCAGCCGCTGCCGCTACTGCTACCGCCGTCGCCGCAACATCAAATCCAGTAATATTAGAAACAATGATAGCGCCTAATAACAAGAATTATAAATTTGTTACACAAATCATCACCCATCCAGTATTGTAAAGATGTTGAATTTCTCCGAGAGTTAACATCAATATGAGGTGATGAAGGGGTGAAGTCCCTTGATGCAGTTCATGTGAAGAATGGTATTTATAGTGAATAATATTTACATTAGTTCAAAATCTTCTCGGGCTTCTAGCCAGGTAATAACTTGGCTTGACACCAACGTTTCGAAGAAGTGCATCTTCCTCGTCTTCAGGGTGAACTGATGGTTTGAGCTTGCGGAGACTGGTATTTATAAGAGCTGGGATGAAGCTAACATCTGATTGGTTCGCGAGATATTATGGCCTGGTATTTAAGATGACTGAGACATGGGCACGGACTTAAGTTCAGCATGGACACCGATGATAAAGAGCCTTAACACCTAATCCTGTACCTGCAGTCTTCCAAGGCTTATTTTCTAGCAGGTGCGTGCTCAAACACAAAACATTAGCCGAATAACTGCTATAAATAGTTTTCTACGAAGTCCGTGCCCATGTCTCAGTCATCTTAAATACCAGGCCATAATATCTCGCGAACCAATCAGATGTTAGCTTCATCCCAGCTCTTATAAATACCAGTCTCCGCAAGCTCAAACCACCAGTTCACCCTGAAGACGAGGAAGATGCACTTCTTCGAAACGTTGGTGTTAAGCCAAGTTATTACCTGGCTAGAAGCCCGAGAAGATTTTGAACTAACACGTCGCCAGGAAAGCTATAGTTCTTATTTTAATATTTACATTGTTTGAATTACGTAATTAACACCAAATTTATTTGTATAGAAATTCCACACGCCGGTTTTTCAAATGTGCAAACTTTTCTAACACTTGATGATTAAAGTCTTTTATGCTCTTGACTAGTTTGTTCTCAATATCAAGCATTGCCAGTGACGAAAGTCAATTCTTTTTATTGTGGAAAAGCATATTTCTGGTTCTGATGTAGTCATGGTCGTAGTGATAACAATCTTCAGTAGCTGGGTTAATGTTTCTTCGTTGAGGTTGTTTTCTGTTTTGGACTGTTTAACTCTCTCTTAAGCTTAACTCTCGCATAAAATGCAAATTACTAAGAAAAATAGCGTGTCTCACAAAGACTGCAGTTGCACTTCCGGATAGTTTCAACTAAATCTCAAACATAGCACCACCTCCCGCTGATAAACAAAACCTGGAGGTGTTAATGTGCACGGTCGCATTGTGCTCATTTCTGGCTATAAAATTCCGAGCTGTTTTGTTGGCCGTGCAAGCGCAGAGCTGCTAAACGTTAGTTATACGCTAGCACACGAGGCCTGTGCTACAAGCGTTGTTGCCACATATGCGGGTTCTTGCCTGTGTTCAATCTGAAGAGCAGAGCGCAGCATATTTAAACAAGTGGCACCAGATAGCGCATTTTATTAAATGTTTCCTGAAAGAGAAAAAGAAGATCCATTAAGAAATATTGGAGGTTCACGTGCTCTTGTGCTCCTATACAGCAGCCGCCGCTGATGGTAACCATTACACCACAGAGGGCAACTGAATTGAACCTAGGTCTCCTGCTTGGCAAGTACCTGTGCTACCACCGAGGCGACCAGGAACATTAGTAAATGTTTAGAAAAATACAGCACAGCCTAGTAATTTTGCAAAATATTTATCCAGAATAGTAACAAGAAATAATGTCCACTAGATTAAAAACAATGTGTGCTAGGCACTAAGAATTAATATTTTCTAGTATTTAATAATATTTTAACTATAATATTTAATTTCAAGAATTAAATGAATGAGAATGTTTATTCTAATAATTTGACCATGCTTGTTGAAAATGTACATTATTTAAATTCCCAACTTTACCATACAATTTAAATGCGCCCTTTTAAAATCCTAAATTGACAGATATAATGATAAGCATTTGTTTGTAAATTGCATATTATCAAACAAGTGAAGTATCTAAAATGAACTAAAACAAATCTGGTCCTTAGCATTCATCTCTACATACATAGGTTGATGTTTTTAATAGTGACAACAATGCTGTGAAATGGAGCCAGGCAATATAATTTATACCAGTTAGGTTAGATATGTTGTAATGATTTCCAAAAAAGATCAGAGGAGCTGATTGAAAATTGAGATCATAGTCACGGGGGCTTAGATCCGGAGAATAAGGAGGGTGGTAAAGCACACCAGTAATTCAACAAATCAGTCACAGCTCCTGCTGCAAGTGCATTTGCATTGTCATCAGAATGATGAGTGGGTTAATCAGGAAGTGTCGTCAATGTTTTAAGAGTCATCCCTAAAATGAAATGACAGAACCACTTTGTGGGATCTGCTTCCATACAGTTTATGAGTTCTCCTGACAACCCACCACTCCCTTTACAGCATCCAGAGATTAGGCAGTGCCAACTGTATCCAATAGTTTCCACATCACTAGGAAAACATGACACACATCAGTGGTGATTACACCAAAGGCCTATAAAACTTAAAACCTTGTATTAGTGCTATGTATCTAAATAAAAAATAGTTGTCAATATTAAAAATTCAACCCATGTATAGGCTCGTTAAATTATAAGGTAACCTATGTCGCAGCTACTCCGCTGCACGATAGATACAAGAGTCACCAGGAAAGTGGTGCCAGCAAAGGCACACTAAAATATGTATCTTAAAAATGTAAAAAGAAGCTAGTAACAGTGAAGTAATAACACAAATATTAATATAAAAATAATAGTTGCAACAAATCTTCACTTGTCTTTTGGAATCCTTGCTTTGGACTAGTTTCGCAATCAATTTATTGCATTATCAACAAAATTTCCTTATGCTCTCAGTTTTGTTTATTTATACTGTTATGGTTACTGCTACTAGGTGGATTGTGTACTAATGCATTGCTAACTGCTGGAATCAGAACAAATTTGGTAAGAGAGTCAATTGGAGGTATATCAAAATACATTGCATGATTTCTATACTTTAATATAAATATTTTCTCCCAAACCATTAAATCTATGGGCCCATTTAAATGTTTTAATAATTTAACATCTGGATTTATTTCATGATTAAATTTCCAAAAATGTTTTGCTACAGCTGATTTATCAATTTGTTTGTATTTAATATTCCTAAAGTGTTCTTTTACTCTGGTTTCCAAATGACGTTTGGTGATATGTAGAAATGTAGATGATATATTTGCTATTGTTCCTGATAAACATGTAAGTGATGCTTTAAAACTTTTAAATTTACAAGATAAGGCTGTAAAATTCACATTAGAAACTGAAAGTGATGGCTATCTCCCTTTCCTGGATTTAAAAATAATAAAAAAAGACAATAAATTGAATTTTGCAATATACAGAAAGCAAACCCACACTGATAATTATATAAAAAATAATGGCTTTAACCCTTTTTCACATAAATTTGCTGTTTTTAATAGTTTAATTTATAGGTTAATTAATTTACCCCTTAATAAAGATGAATTCTATAAAGAATATAAACACATTATCAACACTGCTTTAATTAATGGTTTTAATACTGATTTTATAAATAAAAAAATTGAGAAGTTTAAATATCAAAAAGCTATTAAAGATATTTCTATGCTTAAGAAAATAAAAGATAATTACATTTTTAAAAAATTTACTTATCGCCCTTGGGCAAATAAAAAAATTCACAAATATTTTCAAAGAGAGTGGCATAATATTGGTTCCTCAAAATAAATACAGTATAAAGAATTTGTTAGGCTTTTTTAAAAAGGATGAAATTTCAAAAAATAAAAAATCTGTCATTTATCAATTAAATTGTGACCTTATTTATATTGGTATGACCAAACATCATTTGGAAACCAGAGTAAAAGAGCACTTTAGGAATATTAAATACAAACAAATTGATAAATCAGCTGTAGCAGAACATTTTTGGAAGTTTAATCATGAAATAAATCCAGATGTTAAATTTATTAAAACACTTAAATGGGCCCATAGATTTAATGGTTTGGGAGAAAATATTTATATTAAAGTATAGAAATCATGCAATGAATTTTGATATACCTCCAATTGACTCTCTTACCAAATTTGTTCTGATTCCAGCAGTTAGCAATGCATTAGTACACAATCCACCTAGTAGCAGTAACCATAACAGTGTAAATAAACATCAAAAACCAGACCAAAACTGAGACCATAAGGAAATTTTGTTGATAATGCAATAAATTCATTGCAAAACTAGTCCAAAGCAAGGATTCCAAAAGATAAGTGAAGATTTGTTGCAACTATTATTTTTACATTAATATTTATGTATCTTAAGATAAATTATGAAAATGTTGACCTTCTGCTCACATATGAGCAGCACAATTTGTGAAAATATTCTCGCTCACTCATCTAAGCTTAACAGCAGGAATCCTTGTGATTTCTTGCATGGTATTATCACTAGTTGTTGTAGATTACACAGGGATTTCAGCTGCTGAGCGAGAACATCTTTTATTTGTTATACTGCCTGTTTGGGAACAGATGGTTAATATTTTCAGCATTTATTTAAGGTAAGGACTCGAGTGTGTCTTTGCCAGCACCACTTTCCCGGAGAATCTCAGATCTCTTGTGCAGTGGAGAGAGGCCGAAAGAAGTGTTACCTTATAATTTAATGACCTCATATTGTAATATAAACTATTCCTGCACACAAGAGCCCTACTGCCATTTCATTTGTCAAAGGTATTTTTAAATATTGAGCACAAATGATTTTAAGATCTCCTTTTACCTCTTCACTAGTTAACAGCAACTTTTCACTACCCACTCCTGGAGGTGGAGGTGCCAAAGAAAGCAGCAGATCAAGCCGAACTGGTGTCTGATTGGCTAACTCTTCTGCTATATCTAAACAGGATTCTGCATGACCCTCGTTTACCCACCAATGTGCACAGATTTTCTCTATGTCAGCACGACGAGCAGGATTGACTGTCAACATCTCACGGATCAGCGGTGATGCAGCTACAAAAATAAAATGAAAACTGATGTTAAACTAATGTATAAGTTAAATTAAATAACTCAGAAGTTTGAGACAAGTGAAGTTTTAATCAATGTGATGTTGAAAATGAGTCGGAATAGTAACACTCACCTCACTTATATGTAATTGTTCAAAACAATGAAACTTAAAAAGAAATTGGAGAAACTAATTAGCAAAACGACGCGGAAAAACCAAACCCAACTCAATATACAGTCAAACAAACCAACTAATGTGAACGTAGTAAATCTTTCGGAAGAAACCTTCAATAACGAAGAAATTACATTTTTAAACAAGGGCTTCAAAACTTGCACTCAATTCTCGACCAACGTACAAGATTATATAGCGGACATAGAAATAGCTACAAAAGAACTAAACCGGACTGATCAATTAACAATAAAGAAAGAAGTTGCACCTATACTGCAGGAAATCAAAGACACAAAAATACAGAAGAACAAACATAAACAAATAATCAGGTCCTTAAACAAAAAACCGGTAGTTTTCTTAAAAGCAGATAAGGGAAACACAACAGTCATAATGGACAAAAAAGGTTACATTTCAAAAGTAGAAACCCTTTTAGAGAATAAAGAATATACAGAAATAAGTAAAAACCCATTAAACACACTGATAACATCCTTAAAACATACAATAGAAAGAACAGAAGTTATACCAAAACTAGAAAAATTCAAAATGAAAGAAGCAAACCCAACTCTACCACGTCTTTATGCTTTGCCAAAAATCCACAAACCGGACAAACCCATGAGACCAATAGTCAATTGCATAAACTCTCCAACCTACAAATTATCTAAGTGGTTAGTTAACAAATTCAATAGCTTCCCCGAACACAACCACCTTTCCATTAAAAACTCCATAGAACTAATAAAACATCTAGAAGAGTACAAAGTTTCAAACAATGAGTTGTTGGTTTCGTTTGATGTGAAATCATTATTCACCAGCATCCCAGTCGACAAGTTACTTGAAACCTTCAAAGCATGGCTCAGGGGCATTGGCTTAAACCAGAAAGAAATAGAAGACTTCCATACTTTAACAGAACTTTGCATCAACCAGAATTATTTCCAATTCAATGGTAGATTTTACAGACAATCATCAGGCTTAGCAATGGGTAACCCACTTTCGCCCTTTTTAGCAAATCTGTACATGGGACGACTTGAAGTACATATAACCTCCAGTTTTCCGAATATATTCAAAAAATGGTTGAGATATGTTGATGATGTTTTTGCGGTGGTCCCCAAAAAATTAGCAGAAGACTCTCTAAAATTACTAAACCTACAGGACAGGTACATACAGTTCACAATGGAAACAGAAAAAGACCAAATGCTACCATACCTGGACCTAAAACTAACACGGAAAGAACAAAAGATCACTTATGGCATCTACAGGAAGACCACACATACAGACAATTACATAAAACAGAATAGTTTCAACCCAGAACCTCATAAACAGGCAGTCTTCAACAGTTCAGTACACAGACTCCTCAGCATCCCACTTGACCCAGAAGAGTACAACACAGAATACCTCCAACTAAGACATATAGCCTCAGCCAATGGTTTTAACCCAGACATCATTGACCAAAAAATTAAAAAACATAAGGAGAAATTAACCTTAAAACAAATCACCACTTTGTCCATACAAAAACCGAAAGTTATATATAAAAAATTCACCTATCACCCAACAGCAGATAGGAAATTCAAAAAAATTTTCAAGAAATACAATATAAGTTTAGCTTCAAGTAACCAATTCAACATAAAAAATGCATTGAAAACAGACATTAAAGACCCCATACCTACAAACCAGAGATCAGGCATCTACAGAATTGATTGCAAGGACTGCAAATCATGTTACATTGGCCAAACAAAAAGAAGACTGGAAACAAGGCTAAAGGAACATTTCAGACATATCAAACAGAAACAAACAGATAAATCGGCAGTAGCATACCATTTTTGGACATCACATCATGAAATACAAAATGACATAAAATTGCTAAAACCTGTAAACAACCCGGCAGAACTTACAGTTTGGGAGAATATTCTCATTACACAACAAAAAGACCAACTGATGAATTTTGAAATACCGCCACATGATTTTGAACTTCTACTGAGAACACCAGATGGCTCCACCGTAATAGACCACAGAGCACAAATAGCAGCCATCAGTCGGACTTCAACTGAAGAAGAGGGCGATTGCCCTTGAAACATATGTTTTGAACAATTACATATAAGTGAGGTGAGTGTTACTATTCCGACTCATTTTCAACATCACATTAATGTATAAGTGCTTCATATAGCTGATGAAATTTAGGTCAGCATAAGAGCTGGTCTGTATAATAAGCTTTCTTGTTTGTAAGCATAGGATAGTCATCAGAAAGTCTGTCACATTCCATATTTCCATGGGGAATTGACATCAATTTGAGTGCATACCACAGTGAATATTGCATGGAAATGCACACTCATATCAAACTGAAGCTTAGATTCAATCCTCTCAGATCAGATGGAATTTAGGTTGCATTAAAGTACTGTCCATATTGAAATTGTAACCCCTACTGTACACATAATTTTTTTTATTTCAACAGATTGAAGCTTATACAAACTTTTGTATCCTCCACTGTCATGGTGTGGAGGTAACACCCTTATCTCACATCATCAGAAAAGGTTCAGCTCTTTTTTTTTTTTTTTTTTTTTTTTTTCCTTTTTTTTTTGAGAGACAGAGCTAACCATTTCCAAGATATTGCTTGTTATTGGTTTCAATTTAAAACTATTTACACTTTTATCAAACAGGAAGTAATTCTTTTGTTTCATATTTCTTTTGTTTTACTCCAAGAATTTGAACAACACTTTAGCCTAGTGTTCCATTATTTCCCTTCTACCTACAATTAACTAAGTAATATGACCATTTCATCTTGATTACCGTAAAGTAGATAAAAGAATAAGCCTTTGAAACAATGTTTTGCAGAATAGGTATATAAGCTCATATGAATGGAACACATCAGATTTTTAAAATAAATAACAGCTGAACTTTGATATACTTTACCAAGATGCACTACACTTCAATGTTTGTAACAAGAAGTCTGATAGAGAGACTATGAAAGAGAAACGAATCCTTCTTGTTCTGATGGAAAAAAAAAATTGCTTCTCATATTTAATTTGCTGTTATAGCATGTTTAACATAACTTGAAGCAATCAACTTGCTTTTTAATGCACTTCCAGCTTCCAGAAAGATGTTTGCCACTAACATACAAGTTCTCTCTCTAACTTTCGCATGCACAATGCCCACAAGATCCCTTGACATTAATTCCAACTCAAGCTGGAATCTCAATACCCTCGATGATTCAGGAGTTTGTCATCCCATCTTTTAACAGTGCCAAAATGACAACCTACGGCTCAAAATAAAACAAAACACTATGGCATGTTCTGCTTGACCATTGTAGCCAGTTACGATGGGTGCTTCAAAGAGCTAAGAGGTATCTTAATATAAGTGTGTTTAATTTCTTGGAATTCTAGACTTAATAATATTACTCATACTTCCCTACTTCACAAAAGTGGTGATATAATTAGTGAATGGTGTAGCAAATGCTATGGTTCTCTACACCATTTACCTGTTAACCTTTACATTATCACCTTCATGACATATAATATTAACAAAAGAAAAACACAGATTTTACAGGCTTACTTGAAGGGGAAATTGGGCAAAATTTAGAAAACTTGAGCAAAATGATATCAGGGTTTACACAATTGTGATATTATTTATGCTCTTGACTGGCTATTTAATGGGTAGTGCAAACTTTAAATCCTGCCATGCCTTCACTTTAAATTCGTTTTTCTCAAAACTAAATTTTCTTTGCTTTAGGTCTTCTTTTCTCTGAAAGTAGTGGGCCAGTCTAGTGAAACTTTGCAGCAATATGTAAACATAATGCTAGCTTATTATTTTCTTTGTCACAAACAATACACATAGTAGGTAAAAAAAAAAAAAAAAAAGGTATTGCATTCCTCTCAAAAATTCAATATCAATATTTCATCAGAAACATATGTTTTGAATTGAATAGGTACAGTCAGACTGAAAAATTCAATGCCATAGTCGGAATTTGATCCATGGGTCTCCCAGTCTCTATCCGGTTGCTCTACCACTGAGCTACTATGACAACTTTCCGGTATGGCATTAAATTTCTCAACTGACTTGAATGTTTCTCAGAAACTACAAGGTGATCTCTAATTATTTTGCGATGACATACCCCAATGACAACTTACAATGGCACAAGTACTTTCCCGGCTTACAGCCAACTATTATGGTCAATTGGTTTTAATTTAATTGTTTTTTCACACAAGCCCTGTGTAGGAAGAAGTTGGGTACGTAGAGTCATGCTGAAAAATTCAATGCCATAGCCATGATTTAAACCACAGATCTCCCGATCTCTAGCCGGGCAACATGCTGGCATCACATTAAATTTCTCAACTGACTCACATATTTCTCAGTAAACCACAAGGTGGTCTCAAATTATTTTGAGATGACGTACCTCAATGGCGACTTACAACATGTTTTGAGGTTCTCTGAATACAAAAAAATGTTTTAGAAAATAGGCAGCGTGTGTGTGCATGTGTCTGGGAACAGCATAACCAATAATGAAAAGTCTGTTAAATACCAAAATTGATATTGAAGTTTAGTATTTTCCAAGGATGCAATATGAAGTTCTTCCAAGTAATTAAAAACATTAAAGATGGAAGCAGATTGAGAGTAACTGATTCTCACCTATTGTCACATTTGTTTAAATGCTGCTAAACTACAATGAAACATTCACAGGCAAAAATCTCCAAATCAAGGCTAGAAAAGAACATATTCTGTAGTATCGTATTCCATTATGTCAAATAATGAAAATGAACACATGGCTTGTCAACATTGTTACGATATATGCCATCAAGTATCCATCACTGACTCATTCATTACAGCGCTGCTGGTTATGTCAGAAAGGCTACAATAGCTGGAGTGTAATGGTGGGAGAAGTCTGGGCACGGCTATTTCCCCTCCAATGACACCCCTGCTTTAAAATATTTCTAAGGCACTCCTAGTGGTCCTCTGATCCTCAAGTTCTCACTTCATTTTATGATATGCGACTTACGTGATGGCTTTTTTGGTTCAAAGTAGTCTCCTTGTGAGATCTGTTTCACCAGACGCTTGAAGTTTGAGCCATCGAAAGGCATCGCTCCATACACTAAGGTATATAGAAGAACTCCAAGTGACCTGAGGAAAATAGAATGCATTTTCACTTATGTACTTCTAAAGACTCCACACCTTTATATTTAAAAAGCATCACTCTTACCAGCAGTCAACTTCTGGACCATGATATGGTGTTCCCTTAACTATTTCTGGAGAGGCGTAAAGTGGACTGCCACAGAATGTATTCAGTAGTCGTTGCTCATCAAATACATTTGAAAGCCCAAAATCTGCAATCTTTACAAAACAAAAGTTAAGTTTATAAGTTGATTACATTCAATTCTTGGAACACTGTTTGCTCTAAGGTCTGAAAGAGTTAATTATCCACTTGACAGTCATTTGATAGTAAGTGAATCAATCACCTGGAAGGAGGCTTGTCCTATCTGGCCCAATCATATTACAAATGCATCTCGCAACAAAATACATACAAATACATCTTGTGACCCTCGTTGCTATGTTTACAACAGTCCACGGGTTGTGCTTGTAATATATATCTCTCACAATAGTCTTGCTTCATAGCTGTAGTGATTGTGATTTGTACACAAAATGCATATCATGTGTATGCACAGATTATACAAATCATTTTAAGTAAGTTAAGCACTGTATGTTTGCATTTCATTGTAGATATCAGAGTTAAGTAGTTTTGGTAGAGTAGCCACTGAATATGAATGATAGCAAGCTACGAACGTGGCATTTGGCAACAGAGTGGTAGAGCTACCATAAGGCAGCACTAATGTGAGGTGCATAGTTAATTCTCTCAGTCTGTAATTATGGTCTAAAGATCAGAAGTAGAGCAATTGCTAAATACTGAGCTTCCTTGAGAGTATGATATTTATGGAGGCTTATGTTTGAATTGGTGTTTAAGGCTGGTTCATAAGAATGCGAGAATGGAAAGTAAAACATGTATCATTATGGTCTACAATTCTCTGGGAACAAGAAGAGAAATATATAGCAAGTTGTATTATATAAACATTTACCCAGAAGCTATTAAAAATGTTAAAAATAATACTCTCAAACTATAAAAGGTTAAACATTACTTATTTGACATCACTATTTGTTCAACTGAAGTACAAAGAGTACAAAACATATGTCAAACAAATGTAAAATACAACAAAAATTCAATATTATGGGTTTGTAATGCAAATAAAGTAAGTATATTTTGAACTTTGTAACAACTATAAAATAGCAATGTATGAAGGCGTACATAAAATATCAGATATCTATACTTTGATAATCAGCAAGTTCAAAGACTAATTGCATACAATGTTATATTTTATACATGCATGACGTCACCACCTGTACTTCTTTTATTTGGAGGAAAAAAAAAGACAGATACAAATTGGAAAGTAAATTTTGTGCATTGGAACTTCATTGTTTATAATTCCCCTGCTTCCAATATAACTAACATAATGCAGATTAGCCAATATCATAATTTGATGGAACAAATATTACCATAGAGTAATGGAATGGACACATCAGAAAGAAGAAAGGCAAACCATCAGAAGTTCCAAGGAATTTCTGAAACATTGATGGAATGGGAAATTGAGGAACATTTATGGAAAAACAGAGAAAAATGGAGGATAAAAATAAGAAATTGAAAAGTTATATTCTTGGGTGCCAGAAAAGTATATGCACATTGAAAACTTGTTGCCTTTACATTGGTACGCCATATTTGCAGCAATATTGGGTCTCTAAATTATCTCAGGTTGGTAATAAAGGACTTTTGTCGGTGTGAGTCTTGAGACCTCTCTCTCTCTCAGGGTGCTATCAGGGTTTATGGGATCTAGATCCAGGCTATTGATGCTGGTCAATAATTTCTCAAGTAATCCTAACTCAAATTCTCTCTGCAGAATTGTAATTTATTTTACAAACCATACATGAAATTGCAATCACTAGTGCAATGCAGTGCTTCTCTTTGACGCAAAAATTCTATCTCTCACGATTCTTCTTGTCTATCCATTCCATTGGAAAATCTATTTACTTCTTCGGAACAAAATATTTTATTACTTTCCAATTCAATAAGCGGAAATCAATTAGTAGTCCTGCTGCAAATATATACATGTTTCTCAATTCCCACAGAAAATTACTGCATGCATAGTAGCCTAGGATCCCCTGCCTTAGAAATATATTCTGCCCGAAGCCACAGTCAACCTCACTCGACTACAAATAGTCTCAGAGTGACCTTTTCCTTGCTTATGAACAGCCTTTTTTATAATTTCTGGCTTCACAACCAAGAAAATCAACACATTACCATGATACTTGTTTACCACGAACAAAATCATAGAGAGAAAATCAAAACACTTATATCTAATGAAAGCACACAGAATAATTATATTGCACCCAGTGATTTCAACCTCGGTATACAACAAGAAAACAAACATCTGAACAACAAATACACAAAATGGAATAAGATTTACAAAATGTCGGCAACATCAGATAGGGACATAAATATTGCCTCAAACTGAAATGATGATGATGATGATGGTGATAATCCAGAGCTGTTCAACACTAAACTTGTGGCTCTGGGGTTCCCTAACTGACTGCCACATGGCAGAGGTGCATAATCATCCAATCAATACAGGGAGGTAATGTGGCCAGCATCACGCTTCCCCCAACAGAATGTTAGCTATTGTGATGGGATCTCTGTCTGTCACTTTCCTCTCAATGTTGAGTGGGAACTTGTACCAGACTTGATATGTATCCCCATGGGTGGGGTCGAATCTGGGTGCATTCCGTGACAAGGAACTTGAGTTCCATGCCCCAGCCCATTGTAACACATGCAGGACTTCCTTTATTAACAGTATGCATTAAAGTTGCAAGTTGTTTTTTGTTAATTCCTACATGTTTTTACTATTCTTTGTCATTTTTGCTGATGTCTTTGAGGCAGTCACCAGCTTTGAGGTGCAAGTAAACGAACTACAGATGATGCTTTTGCTGGAAGAAAAAAACACTCAATGCAGCTGAGAGACAATCTGTACTCAGTATGCAGATTTGCTGGAATTTCTTTCAACTTCATTTAAGAGAGGGTTCTAGTGGATGTTTAAAATCATGGCCACCCTGAATAATTTCTATTATGAAGAGTAAATACACAAATATGGATCTAATATGTAACGACCAGGAACTGGATTTAAAAATTGATAAAGCCTTCCTTCCAATTTCTGGACCCTAAAATGCTACCTGTTAATTTGAATGCTCACATTGTAATAAATAAATTTTAACTTTATTGTTGTTATTCAATTCTCAGTTATTATGAAACAGCCTTTACTGGAGAGTGTAACATTTGAATCTAAAAAAAGTAAGATGCATGTTTGTGGTCAACAGTTAAATGGAAGAGTATCAACATGAAAGACCCAAGGTCAGTGTTTTGAATATCAGCCATGTTTTAAACTTTTCAAGTCTGATTAAATTCTGCAATTTTAATATATTCAAGATTAGTATTAATAATATCTATAAACTTCAATACACTTTTTTGATAACAGTCTTTGAACACCAGTAAATATTAAGTATTATATAACTATGAAAAAGACAGTAGAGCTTCTATGATGTTTATTAAGCTTTAAATTACCATCACAAAAATACAATTTGCAAAAAGTTATGCATACTGCTTTAAAATTGTTAACACTGATTTAACAATTTTTTCTGAATTACAAAAGTTCTCTATACTTGATTCCATTTATTTTATGACTGCTTGAAAAAGGGAAGAATTTTTAACATACTTTTACACATGTACAACTGTTAATGTATTTGCCTCAAAAGCAGTTATAAATATAAATCTGAAACTGTAAGTTATTTAAAGCAGGTATGTTAATGATCACACTTAAGGATAAGAATTTTTTCTTGTCAATGGCATACTAGCCTCTAATACCCAAGGCTGCAGGTTCAATCCTGGCAGAAGCTGATGCAAATTTTCATTAAAAATCCTTAGAATAGCTTCCTTCGGAAAGGAAGTAAAGCTGTTGGTCCTGTGTAATGTGTATTCCCATGTAAAATAGCCCTGTACCTTGAAAGGGAAGGTCCCTGGCTAAATTTTACCATTTTCATTCATTCATGATTTCATTCTATGGTGATGAAATCTATGGATTGTAAGCTAATCCCTTATCACTAAGTGTGCTTAGTCTGGAACTTAAATGAATGAAAAAATGACATTATTACTTTGAAAATTGACATAATTAATTTTTGTTTCAAAACTATGTTATTTTGTGTGTGTGTGAGAGAGAGAGAGAGAGAGAGAGAGAGAGAGAGAGAGAGAGAGAAAGAGAGAGAAAGAGAGAGAAAGAGAAAGAGAGAGAGAGATAGAGAATACATTATATGCAATGTGACTATAAAAAAAAATTGTTCAACCTAAAAATTGTAACCTCTATAGTAATAATTAATGGAGTTTTATTTATGGGCACCTTTTAACTACTATGGTTCTCAGCGCAGCAATATTGGCCATGAAAGACAGTTTAATTTTGCTTAGATGCCTCTTTATTGAGGTTCTTTTCCATGCCATAAATCTACAACATGGGACCAATGGCTTTCCTTTCCTTTTGAAGGAAGTCATACTAAGGATTTTTACAACTAAAAAAATCCACTGTCCTCCGTCGGGGTTCAACATGTGACTTTGAGTATATGATAACCACCACACCACAAAGGGTGACAACCTCTATAATAGTTGTTTTCAAATCTGGAAACCTTCAGAGGAATAGCTTAAGTGGCAAGTGAAGCAATAATAGCATGTATGTTGAAGTTTTTGAAAATGATCTTAAAAATTAGCAATAAATAAGACAGGTTTTCTTTTTTTTCCCAGGTAGATCATATCAGATGATGAATGAAATCTATGAAATGATGCTCCAATCAGCTCGGGGTCCATGGAGCTTAAAGTTATCAAAATTCATCTTCTCAAGATAGGGAAAAACCCCTAAAAACCTTTCTCAGGAAACTCACCCTAACCAAGATTCAAACTTGGGACCTCTTGAATGTCAGGCAGACACACTATCCCCACACTACAGAGTGGACTAAAAATAATTATTTAATTAATGATTAAATATGTTTATTTTGAATTAGAAACCTAGTGTTTGAAAAATATTAATTTCTATAATGGTGATTTTTAACATGCAATTACCACATAAACTATACCTAGTGTCCGTAAAGAAGAAAAGGGTACAGATTGTTATTGGTCACCATTCTGGTCACTATCTGCTGTGCTAGGGGTTCGGAATTCAACTCCCAGCTGGGGTGTAACATTTTTTCTGCAGCCAAGATTATTCCCTGCCCTCCCCAGAGTCTGGAAGTATGAATGATAGTGTGAATGTGTGTGTGATCTAATGAATCAAAATTAAAGAAAAATAGAAACTCCATTGACAACAGTGCATGACTAGTGCCATTGCCGACAGGGAAAGCTTTAGGGAAATCCTGCCAATATGATTGTATTCAGAAAAAAAAAAGTTTTTCACATGGTCAGAATGGTTTCAAGCTAATAGTTTATTTCTAAATAAATCCAAGACTATTTCTGTTTTATTCCTTTGAAAAGGATATCAGACGACTTAGCATTGCAGTATCAGACAAGTAATAAATACTTAGGTGTGTATATTGATATCTATCGTGGACCACATATATTGAATCTTTAAAGAAGAAACTGTCTGTTATTATTTTTTAATCCATAATTTGACAGACTGTATCCCAATTGAATATGTGAGAAGTAGTTATTTTGCTTTTTTTGAATCTGTAATATGATTTGGCCCAGTTCTTTGGGATGGTACTAACAAAGTTAATGGAATTTTTGTTCTTCAAAAACAAAATTATTAGGATAATTAAAAAAAGTTCCTATCTAACCTCATATAGACCCCTATTTATTGAACTAGGCATTTACAACCTTTATATTTTAGATAATTTAGTATTTATATATGCCTCTTGTAATAGACATGTTTTGAAGATGGATATTTATAGATTCAGGTCCAATGTATACATTCCTCATTATAGATTAACAAAATCTCATTGTTATATGTGCTTAGATATTAAGTTGTATCATAACTTGCCTGATGGTGTTAAATGTTTAAATATGCAGAATTTTAAGTCCACAGTATATATATGCTTTGTCAAACATCCTTTTTATTCTATACATGAATATTTTAATAATAATTTTTGTGATCTAGGTTTGTAATTTATTGTAACAATGTTAATGTACTGCTTTTACCAAATGTTGTCAATGTCTGTATAGTGCTTGTAGACAAATAAAAAATGAAATGAAATGAAAAAAATAATCCCAGCTGGGGCAGATGCATTTTTAATTAAAATACTTCCCTATCCTCAGCAGAGTCTGGGGTATGGATTTGTTACTTGGTGAAAAATAACATCAATGTTAAAAAAATACAGTGATCAGGTAACAAACACAATCATTATTTTCTTAAGTCAAAGTTATGTGATATGATCATACAAATTAAAGGAAGGTATAATAATGAAACAATTAATAAACAAGAAAAAAGGACACATCAAGAGGAAGTTTTATATTTCTTTACCTTTGCACTCCCATGTTCATCCAGCAATATATTTTCTAGTTTCAAGTCTCTGTGGCAGATTTTATGCTGAAACAGGAAACATACACCTACATGATTACTTTTATAAGACCCAGGGTGTTGATACATGAAACAACTACAAGATAAATCACCTTGTGGCAATAGTAGACAGCAGTTGCAATTTGCCTGAATATCCTCCTTGCTTCTTCCTCGGCTAGGACCTTTCTTTCACTCAGGTAGTCATAAAGTTCTCCCCCAGCGGCATATTCCATCACAAGCACCATCTTCTCTCGGTTCTCAAATACTGAAAGCAGAATGCACTTAAGAGTACAAGCTTCTCTGCAATATGGTTAGGTATATCATGCACATTATAATACAGCAAGCTGGAATGTTACTCTCCATAATGCAACAGATCATGTGAATAAAAGTAAGCACAAAATAAAAATCTTAAATAGATGTTTAACATTTCCTTGTCTGTATTTCAGTTAAATTTACCTTGCTAATAAAGCCCCAATGCTGATGCATCAATTAACATAGCAAGTACAAACCAGAAAAATAAACAAAAAAATCTAATGTGTTCCTTTCACATGACTTTTTCTACATTGTAACAAATTATTGTTAATAAGCTTATTCTATTTCATGCTAATACATAAGATACCTATTCATATTCACTGTTATAAATGTGGAAGTTTTCATTACTAACTAATTCTCATACTAATAAAGTTACTAGTTAAGGAGCTTGTTATGTTACTCCAATACCAATTGTCACATTTTTCTGCCACTGTTTATGTTACAACTACCAAACCTATGAAAATATGTATGCTGCTCATGTCAAAATATGAATACTAATGTAAGAGACATTATAATGGAGCAATTATTCTATCCAACATGAACCTATAATGGATATATTAACCTATGAAGTGGATTATGTATTTTAAATGAAAATGTTGCATACCATCACTGAACTGAATGAGTTTCCATGCAGTGCAAACAATTTGCAAGATTACCTCTCCGCTTTACTCAAAAAGAATAACCAGTTATAACATCTGGCTTAAAGGAACCAATATGAATGAAATACCAATATTCAATCCTTATCGGCAATTAAAAGATAACTAAAGGGAAGAGCGGCTCATCAATATGCAATGAGTGAGTTGTAGACCTACACTAATAAGCCTTCCTTTCCATATATCAGATCTCCTCTTTAACCTTTCCTATTAAGTATTTCTAGATTCAATTCTTGTGTTCTTTGACCCCAACAGTATTAAAAATATTTGAGACCTAGGGAATCATTTGATTTTGTTTCCTCTCAATACTTACATCCACTTAGGATGAAGTTAGGTTTAATCATTGGTGGCCATTGTTAAATGGTTACAATTATGTTTGAAACACTCCCTTTTCATTAAAATACTGGAGTGCAAGAAAACAAATGGCTACATAGCCAACTGCCAAAAATTAAATATCAACCTTTTACTTGCTCACAATTGTATACCATTTCTCTCATAAAAGGGGCGTTTAGTAAGTCTGTAGAAAAAGATACAAATTATACAAATTATTTTTGGTAGATCCCCCCTCCCCCACCCACAACATAATCTCATTTTAACTCGATATACTTTTCCCAGTATTTCTCCAACTGTTTTAAGCCTTCCAATAAAATTAGCATTTTGGAAGGTCCTCAAAATAGGCATCTGTTTGGGAGATGACCTCTTCGTTAGATGAGAATCATTTTCCAGACACATTTTCAAGTTTGAAAACAAACAAACAAACAAACAAAAAACACTGTGGGCCAAATTTGGTGAATACGGTGGATGATGTAATTTGAACCTTAATTCTACAATTTTCGGCATTGAAACTGGGCAAGTGTGCACCCTCGCATTGTCTTATGGAAGAGAATCATCATCTATACCAGGTGAAAGTGTTTTTTTCAACTGTTGCTATAACAAAGTATAATGCTCTTCATTTATCGTTCTTCCTTTCTGCAAGTAATCAATAGAGATGATTCCATGTGCATCCCAAAAAACTGAAGTCATCACCTTGTCTGCAGATTTCACCACCTTTGCCTTTAAAAACCCACTGTTTTGACTGTACTTTTGTCTCTGGAGTGGAGTAGTGTATCCATGTTTCATCCACAGTCATGTATTGACACAGAAACTCTTCAGGATTGCGACATTAAAGTGCCAAACCAGCTTCCAAATCCATCACATGATTGCGTTTATTCTCCATTGAAAGCAAACGCTGCACTCATCTTGTTGAGACCTTTGTCAGACCTAATTTTTGGTGCAAAATTGAGATCACTGTACCTTGTAATATGCCTGTGGCCTCTGCTACTTCACGAACTTTGATTTGTCAATCACTCAAAACCCTATCGTGGATTTTTTCAAACATTTCAGAGGAAGTCAGTTCTATTGGATGTCCAGAACAATGTTCATTTGTGGATGTACAGCCACGTTTAAAGTTATTTATCCAATTGTAAAAATGTTGCAAACACAGGAGCAAATGTGCCATGAACTTCACCATCTTGGCTTTTATTTCTTTCAGTGTTAAGCCTTTTAAATAGAAGTGTTTAACCACCCCACAAAACACTTTTATTTTTTCATCTTTCTGAAGAAGCACAAGTTTGTTGATTCAATCGCCTAAGGCAATGAAACTACATGATGGATATAGCTGAAACTTAACTGCCATCTAGTAAGAGACGACGGTTATTAAATACAAACTTTTTTCAATGCTACGAGTGTAATTTCTTGGATTTTCTAAGGACCTATTGAATGCCCCTTATATCTTTCCTAAATATTCCTAGCTATCTATAAACATTTTTACTTTCTCGAGCATATAATATGTATCCTGTACATAGTAGGTGGAGAAGGTATTGTACCCCATCCAAAACTCCAATACCAAGATTTTATCAGAAATACATGCCCCTGAAAAATCATTTTTAGAAAAAGGTCAGTGTGTGTGCATGCATGTGTGCATTTGTGTGTGTCTGTAGACATAACTCAAAAACAAAATGTCGTTAAATACCAAACTTGATATTTAGGTACCCTTTATGTTGAACACTATTTGAAATGCTCAATTTTCTAAAAACTTTTTATTAAAATGTATATTAAAGTTATTTACATGACAAATAAAACATATATATCATAATTTCTTTGGAATAGCTTCTGAAGTCCTCTTCATTCTGAATGACTTTCGCATAACTGGTAAGCCATAATCTACACAAAAAATTAGATTTCATCAAAACGGACAATGTCATATACTTTTTTTTTTTTTGTAGAGTTAACCATTTCAGAGTTATTCCCTGTTATTAATTTCAATTTTAAAGCAATTACCTTTTCTCAAACGGGAAGCCTCATCTGTTTCATATCTCTTTTGTTTTCTCCTGGCCATTGATAGAGAACCAAATTTCAATGTTAGTCACATAGCGACACATTCCCTTATTTCCCTCCTACTATAAGGAACTAAATAATACGACTATTTCTGGTAATGTTTATCTTGATTAGAATTATGTACATAAAATAATAATCTTTATAAGAATAGTTGTTTGCAGAACAGACTGAGAAAGTAATGTGAATGGAACATATCAAATTTGTTCTAGTTTTATTGAAAACTCTTTCTGACAATTCTTAATTTTGCAGAAGATACTAGTTTTCAAACTTCAATATCTTTCCCCATTCCATTATTTCTATTTTATTATACCGGATACAGTCCACTGCTGCATCTGAATTTCCACATACTGGAGACATGTTTATGTCAAATTCTCTTGGCTCAAGCAAAGTTCACTATTTCACTTTTAGATCTTTACATAATTACAACGAACCCTTATTTTTTAAAACTATTAAAAGTCTTGCTTCCCTATATTCACAAAAATCTTTTCTCATGTCCATATTACCATTCAAAATGTTATTCTTCCTAATCACTTCTAATAGTTTTCCATCTTGAAAAAAATAAACTATTTTCAAGTCAGCTCTTTCTTGAGCCAAAACAATTTACAATGATTCACATTAAGATATGTAGAATATTATTTTGTTTGGCTATGCCTACTCTATACCTATTATAAAGCTGGAATATGCAACTCACCTTCATATATGTGAATGATGTTGGGATGTTGCACAGAAGACATTATTTGAATTTCTCGACGAATTCTAATTAAATCAGCTTCAGTTTCAATTTTGGCCTTCTTTATTGTTTTTATGGCTACCTATAAAAAACAAAGAAAGTATTAGTAATACGATACATGGCTGCATTATTTTTGGCAGTCAAAAACAGGTTCTTATAATATCTAAGTTCACAAATTTTCTGGTATGGTTAGACAAAAATCTCAAATATAATATATAAGATATAAATTCATTATTAGGAAAGCTAGGCAAATTATGCTATCCTATATTAATCATTAAGAAGGCACAAGTTCTTGAATTAGCTCAAAATCCTTATTATGTATATTTTAATTTCTTGATAACATATGATGAGGTATTGTTCAGCAAATATTAAAATAGTTTTCAAGTTAAAAAAGAAAGTGATAATGATTAAGATAGAGATCAAATGCTGTAACAGTTATAGGGAATTTATAAACTTCACATTTTTTCTCTTCCATGTATTTATTTTATGAAAAGATAATTTTTGTAAAATCACATCTGAATAGTTCATTTATACCAATGGATCATTTTATAATATAGGTGCATTAAATGAATATTTTTCAAAAAAATTAAATTAAGTATACTTCAATCTAATATTCTAACATTAAAATATCACTGTGGGGCCACAAGTAGTAAAAGTGGGCATTAAACACTACCAAAAAAAAAATAAATAAATAAACTTATTATTTATGGCATTATTATTTATTAAAAATTGCATTTAATTCTTTATAATGTATATCTATTAAATCAAGCATTCATAATGTTTTGTAAATTTGATGTGACCCATATATACATGTGATATGTATGATACAATAAATTAAATTATATATTAATTTAATGAGCATAGAAATAATAAAACATTATTCATATATAGACTACTAAACTATGCAATGATATGTCATACTAACATTTAAATAGAAAAGACAATTCTTGGATTTTCTTGGTTACAGGCTAGAGGATGAACAAAGGTGCTCAACAACAAAGCTACTTAGTTTATTTTACAACCGTGAGCATTCTGTTAGTTTTTGAAGCAACTTAAAAACATAGAATTTGGCTTTTTCATTTTTATGCATATGTATGGAATAACAAACATTTAAATGCATAAGAACTAAAGCTTTCCTGGCGACGTGTTAATTCAAAATCTTCTCGGGCTTCTAGCCAGGTAAAAACTTGGCTTGACACCAACGAAGTGCATCTTCCTCGTCTTCAGGGTGATCAGTTCACCCTGAAGATGAGGAAGATGTACTTCTTCGAAACGTTGGTGTCAAGCCAAGTTTTTACCTGGCTAGTGCCCGAGAAGATTTTGAATTTAAATGCATGTTTATCACTTAAACACAATATATTCAAAACATTATTCTAAAATAAACTTGACATAATAATGGTGATGATAAAATTGCTAGCCAAATGAGTAAAGAATTTCTGTTACAATTTTACAATGTTATAATACAGAAGTAAATCTTGAGTATTACACAAAAATGAAGAACGGAGAATTGAAGCTGCCCAAGTGAGATTTTTGAGACCTCTGATACGAGAAACTACGAGGGTGGATCAAAGAGTAAGGCACAATAATTTTTTTCTGCCTTGGTATTACAGCTATTTCACACAGATATAGTTTGAAGCTTTCACTACAGAGGATATTCTTTGTTTCATGTGCAGCTCAAGCATGAACTACAACAAAGATGGCACGCATGCTACTGTTATCCAGGTGTGAAGAGCAGAGAGATTTGGTTTGACATTTGTGGGTCACAGGGTATGAACCTAGTGAAATTCACAGGGACATGCGTGGCATGTATGGACCATAGCAACGTCTCTAGGTGGTGTACATTCTGTGAACCTTAGTGATTCGCCATGCTCCGGGAGGCCGGTAACAGCTGCAGAATGTCAAGGCATTGAAGCAGCAATTTTGAACGACCGGCACATACAACTGTGAACCTTATCACAACAGTTCAACATTTCCTATGGTGCAGTGTACAATATTGCTCATGACATGTTGAAATTTCATAAAGTACGTTCTTGCCAGGTTCCTAAGAACCTGACAGACAACCATAAGGGGCAGCAAATGATAACAAGCTTGGATCACTTAACAAGGTACAGCGCAGAAGGGCATGACTTTCTGAAAGGAATCGTCACTGGTGATGAGTTGTGGACATACCACTACATGCCCAAAACAAAGAAGGCAAGTATGGAAGGGAAACATGCTGGTTCCCCAGTAAACAAAAAATTCAAAGTGACTCAATCTGCTAGGAAAGTGCTGGTGCAGCCTATATTAAAACTTTGAAGTTGTGTCGTGCCCTTTGTGACAAATGCCACAATATTAATGCTAACATCTTCATGACAATGCTCACCCCATGTTGCTGCTGCTGTTTGTCAGAAAATCACCAAATTTGGTTAGAAGATGTTCCAGCATCCACCATACACATCCTTGCACCGCCAGACTTTCATCTGTTTAATCCTATGAAGAAATTCTGGCCAGCCAACGCTTTGCAACAGATGCAGAAGTGAAATTAGCAGTCTGCAGATGGCTATAATCCAGGGAAACAGACTTTTACGAACAGGGCATTTGAAACTGGTATCATGATGGGACAAATGTGTTGAGAAAGTTCGTGGCTATATCGAAAAGTAGGTAAAAGGCGTAAGTTCATTGTACTTTTTTGTAAAAAAATATTTGGGTTACTTTTTGATCTGCCCTTACAGAAGGGATATGTCAACCACTAGGAGTGAAACACATCATTACAGACACAGATACATTAAAAAGAAAATTCTGGAAGAAATTGAATTACATTAAACAGCTAGAACATAACTACCTAGACTTGTTCTTTGACATCACCCTGGGGATACCTAACCAGCAGGATGACCAAGGAAAAGTTGGAGAGATCAAAATTTTAAGTTGTTGCTTCAGAACAGGGAAACGAGCTGCCCAAACCTTGTCAAAGATGATGATGATTTTAGGCCAAATACCAAATGATGTAACTAAATCCAATAATTTACAACAGTTTTATATTGTTCCATTACATTTTTAACCAAAACAATATTACAGGGCAATCTGGCTAGCATGGTCACAAACCAGAAACATTTACGCACTTTCCAATCTGATCTATGAAAATGGAATTGCCATATTGAACGATAAGGAAAAAGCGAACGCATTAAATTCACATTTTGTGTCTGTTTTTAACAAAACGGATTATAATTATAAATTGGAAATTGAGGATAGTGGAAATTCCGTTTTTCAAATAATGGCATCCAAATTGCGCAGAAGGATCAGAATGTTGCAAAATCGAAAGTCGAGGGGGCCTGATAATATACCAACCGAAATACTAAAAATTGGAGGGGAATCCATGATTCCATACCTAATGCTTTTATTTAATATGTCAATAAATAACTGTGCCTTACCGGAAGACTGGAAAACCGCGATTGTAGTTCCAATTCATAAAGGGGGAAATAAAACAGAATTAAATAATTATCGACCAGTCAGCCTAACTTTAGTAGTGTGCAAATTGATGGAACATTTAATTGTGGAATATATACGGGAGGAATTAGAAAACAAAAAGTGGTTCAATAAAGCGC
Organism: Hymenopus coronatus; assembly: GCA_030762935.1. Lineage (NCBI taxonomy): Eukaryota > Metazoa > Arthropoda > Insecta > Mantodea > Hymenopodidae > Hymenopus > Hymenopus coronatus. The sequence goes on along the minus strand of CM060897.1, from coordinate 18,763,002 downwards.
AACATGGGTTTAGACCTGGATACTCGTGTGAAAGCCAGATAACGTCATTATTTCAAGATTTAGCAGAGGAGGTGGATGCAGGGGGAAGAACAGATGCAGTGGTGATAGATTTTTCCAAAGCTTTTGATGTTGTATCATATAATTTACTTATCCAGAAGCTAACTGCTACAGGAATTGATAAACGCGTAGTTCTATGGTTTAAAAATTTTTGGAAGGAAGATCGCAAAGGGTAAAAGTAGGCAAGGAGCTATCTGAAAGGGGTATGGTAAGCTCGGGCGTACCCCAAGGCTCAGTACTGGGGCCGTTACTATTTCTTATTTTTGTAAATGACATAACTGTTAATATAAAATGCCAGATAAGGTTGTTTGCAGACGATTGTATTATTTACAATAAAATCAGAAATGTTGAAGATGAGACTGCTCTTCAGGGTGATTTAAATGAAATTAGTGATTGGGCTGCTGCAAATAAAATGAAAATTAACGCTGGCAAAAGTAAGTCAATTGCATTTAATAGATCTAGGGAAAAAATTCTGCAAAACTATCACATGGGTGGGGAAAAAATTCCACAGGTGGACAGCTGCAAATACTTGGGAGTTTACTTGGCGAGTAACGCTGGATGGGACGAGCAGGTAAATTCTGTATCTAAGAAAGCGTGGAAAACACTGCACTTCCTAATGAGGATTTTAAAAAAGGGGAGTGCAAAGTCCAGGGAAATCGCGTACAAGTCCTTAGTGCGGCCGGTCATGGAATTTGGAGTAACTTGTTGGGACCCGTATAGAGTAAATCAAATTGATTCATTAGAAAAGATCCAGAAAAGGGCTATAAAATTCATAAAAAGGGGTAAATATTTTGGGCCTACAAACGCTGAGGAGATAAAATGGGAGCCGTTGAAAGTTAGGCGTGAGAAACAGAGGTTGTGCGCTTTATTTAAAGCTTATGCTGGCTTAAACGCATGGGAGGACGTTACTGAAAAACTGGAAAAACCCAACTTACTATGCACGAAAAGATCATCTGTTCAAAATTAAGGGTAGAAGATACAGAACTGATGTGGGAAAGTTCTCCTTTGTAAATAGAACCATAAAAGACTGGAATGAATTGCCTGGAGCAGCCTTTCGGGGTTGTCCCCTATCTCTGAAGAAATTTAGGAAAAATCTTGATTTTAATGTTGGACAATGTTTGTAAATATTCCTTAAATGAAATGCTTGTGATTTCATATTGTTGTAAATACAAATGTTAAATTGGTTGGTGATTCTAATTATAAAATTAATTAATCTGAATTGAGAGAAAAATTAATATTTTCATATTTGTGTAAATAACTATTATATCTAGTTTACAAAGCCATAAACTGGCAGCTGTGATTTATTGTTTGTATATCTTGTATACATATATAACTCTGCCACCGGGTGATACCCACTTGCAGAGAAATAAATACATACATACAATTAATTTATAAACTATAATAATCTATTCAATAACAAATAAACACAAAGTCAATTTATAAATATATACAAATGTGTCCATCTAATGCACAGCATTGTATGTAAATATGAGAATTTTAACTTGAAATTGCAACTATTTGAGTTCTTGGAGTATGTATTGAAAATGTTGAATTTATGCACTGAATGCTAATGAGTACACATATTATGAGTATTCTTACCTCCTGCCCTGTTTCTTTGTTAATACCCAGCTGCACTTTTCCATATGTTCCCTGTCCCAGCTTCTTAATGATATCAAATCTGTAAAAACAATGACAAAAATATTGATGTATAGTTTCTGTAACATAACCTTTCTTGTAAGTAGTGAAATTTATGTATTTTTAAGATTAGGTTAAGCTGCCTAAAAATTAAAATTTATAATGGGTATTTGATAGTGTGAGTGAGTGAGTGAGTGAGTGAGTGAGTGAGTGAGTGAGTGAGTGAGTGAGTGAGTGAGTGAGTGAGTGAGTGAGTGAGTGAGTGAGTGTGTGTGTGTGTGTGTGTGAAGCTTCGAAACATAGCAGGGATCAGTGAAACAATTTTTAACGCTACTTATAGTAGGTAGAGGAAGTATGTATTTCACTAAATGATATTAAGGTTTCACTGGAAATACACAATTTGAGGTACTTTGAATAAATTATAACAAATTTTTTTTAGAAAAATGAGTGCATATGAGAGAAAGGGAACAATGGAGGGAGAGAGAGAAAATGAGAAAACAGCATAACTAAAAAAACACGTGCTTCATCCCACTCACCATTGTTTACTTTTTATTCATAAATTACTTCTACTCACTTTATTCGTAGTTGGTTTACCCTCCCTTTATTTAGGACTGACATTCCTCCTAGGACTTACAAGCAGGAACAAGGGTCAGAAGCCTGTCAGGGAGTCAACGGCATGAAAGCACAGAATGGAGAACCTGGAATGAGTGGTTGGACCATAGCCAGGCATGAGCATGAGGAAGTGGATGATATGAAATGCAAGTGAAATGGATGATAGGAAAGGTGATGATGGAGCAATTGGTGGAATGAGTGGCAGGAGAAACCTGAGGACCTGGAGAAAACTTGCCAAGACACCTCTTCCTCCACCACAAATCCACTTGCGAGTGAAGCCAGGCTGCATAGGTGGGAGGCAAGCGGTCTAGCCACTCAGCCACAGCACACACATTATTTATACAAACCCTTATTTTTTATCTACTTCATGTTAATCGAGATTAATCTTTGAGAAGTACTTAATTACATTTTAAAGTAAAAGCATGTATTTTAAAGAGCTTTAGATTTCTTTTTTATTATTTATTGTTTCATTTGCATAGCCTCCTTTAACTTCAATGGTCATATTAGGGGCAACTGTCATATTACTCTAGGTTTAGAGCTTTAGATATCATTTTATATCATTAAACAAACATACACACATTCACACTTCCATACTTCATGTGGCATTGGGAGTAATTCTGGTTAAAGAAAAATTCCTGCCCCAGCCGGGAATCGAACCCGGGACACCCAGGTAAGAAGTCAACTTACTGACCACTCGACCATGAAGGCAGTCTTTTATATCTTTTGTGCAGAATTTTTTTTTTTTTCATTTCTCTTAATCTTTAAGGTTTTCCAATTATACGAAATGCCTCCCAAATGACGATTTCACAGGTTATAACCATAAATATTAAAAATATATATTTTATTGTTCATGTAAATATCTTAAATGTATGGTATGCATTTTAATGAAAATTGTTAGCCATTTTTAAGAAAACAAAACATTTTGAAAACTATTCCATACAAACGATAATTTTCAGGTGGCAAAATTCACTTGAAAATCTTGGAATATGCCTATCTTAAATTCAGAGTTAGATTTAAAACTTGCAAATATGCATAGAAGCTTGTGGCAGTGATGTGATTAAATAAAAAATAAAAGAATTTGAGTCGGTTTTTGTAACACAAACATCACTTATTTTTACTTGCCAAAACCAGTTCCAGTAAAAATGAGTGATGTTTGTGTTACAAAAACCGACTCAAATTCTTTTATTTTTTACAGAGTTAGAATTTTATCCAGAATTGTTGTTTTTAAAATATGCATGCTTGCAAATGCACATCCATATACACATAACCGGACATTATTCTAGAAATTCTTTTTTAGGATTCAACAAGTCTCAAAATGTGTATATTGAGTTTTTAGGTGGAGTGCAAGGCTTCCTTTACTTACTAGTGTAACTAGTAGAGAAAATGATAATGCTAATTCACTATGAATACTGCAGAGAATTGCTATGGTGTAGAGATTTTAATCATTTGTTTATAAAAACATGATGGAAGACATCTCTAGTGATCTATATTTACTGCAAGGTAACAGTTTCCTGGCAACCACTCGCCCACTTCCGATTTAAAGTTTTCAAATTCCTTAACAGCACATTGATAGCCAACCTTCATCTGCCAATAGGCTGGCTTTAATCCAAACAATGGTCAAGTGAACTTTCAAGCCAACACTACTCTGCTCTGGCATTTAAGGGGAGATTAACTGCAAAACTTATCAAAAACCTGGCACTTTTTTGTTTTTGTGCTGTCCTATAAATTGGAATTTCCCCTCTTTGGTTATACCCTCAGTACCCATATTTTAAATATACTTTTAATTTTTCTACCTCCTACATATAGTAGATAAAAGAAGTATTATATTTCACACATATATTTGAAGTTATGATTTCACTGGATGCACATGCTGAATCCAAAAAAACTACATGTTTCTTAGATAATCCATGTGCATGTCTGTGAACAGCATTATCTATAAATATCAAACTTGATAATTAAGTTCAGAATCTTCCAATGATATGACAATGGTTTTTAAGAAAATTCCCCCACCACAAACAATCCTTTATATGGAAAATGTTTCAAAATTAGGATTTCCTCTAACGAGGGGTCTTATGATTTTGATTAGAACATCATACTGTTAACATATTTATGACAAATAAAATATATACAATGAATTTTCTAGTTACGACTTTGAAGCTGTCTTCATTCAAATGTTTATTCTTAAGATTATTCTTTTATCTGTGACAAGCTAATCAAGGTAAACATTCACAATTGTCTTATTACTTTCTTCCTTGTATGTAGAAAGGACGGAAGGGAATACACCAGGCTAAATCAATTATCAAATCAAGCTGGTCCATGTGAAACAACTGAAGTTTGGGTCACTTTTCAAGAGAGATGAAGCAAAACGTCATTTTCGGTTTGAGAAAAGTTAAAAGTAGTTTAAAATTGAAACCAATAGTATGGAATATCTTAGAAATGGTCAGCTCTACATAAAAAATGTATATAGACATGATTGTGTGTTTTAACAAGATCTACATTTTTTTGTATACTAAGTTTTTGTCTATCTCATATGGTTTAACAGTTATGTAAAATTCTACAAAACTCATTCAGAATAAAGAGGTCATAAGAGGATATTCCCAGAAAATTAAAAAAACATAGTTTATTGATGATGTAAATATCTTTAATATACTGAATTTTAATCAAAATTGTTAGAGCCATTTTTGAGAAAATCAAAGTTTTCTAAAAATTTTCCATGTAAAAGGTAGTTTTTATTTTTTAATAAAAATGCTTTTTTTTTTTTTTGGACTCAGGGAACCTCAAAACATATTTCTGGCGAAATCTCCACATTGAATTTTTGGGTAGAATACAATACCTTCTCTATCCACTATGTACATTGTACATAAGGACTAGAGAAAGTAATAAAAATGAGAGTTACCTATGTCCTTCAGTCGAGTAACAGATAGGTAACTAAAAATATGATTAACCCATTTACAGCTAATATAGTACACAAATATTTTGACCACTGATGTAGAATTAAAAAGCAATAGCACCAATTGTTACATTACATAGCATCTGTTTAGGATGCAAGCCTAACAACACATTAATAGCAGTTTGGCTGCTGCTCTGGACTCCACTGTGGTTCTATTCTACTTCTAATGGTAAACGGTTACATAAAAGCCTGTGTATTATGACTATATGCCAAATGCTCGCGCCTATACCCTGCTACTGTGAGCTGTTGCTGGCAGCTTACTTTCCATTTTTGACACATTGTCACACCTGCATGAGTGAACACATGTGTGATCAATAGGCGCAGTACATCAAAGCTTTGCAATGACACACCTATATCCAACTTTGTGAGAACTGTAGTAATTTACACTTGTAATAATAATCTCTACTTCTGGAAATTTCTTGCCATGTCTTCAATAGGTATGCAGGATGATTCAAAAATACTTTTACAACATTTGGGAATGGATTCCTTACATTGAAACAGAAAATAAGATTTGTATAAACATTTACTCTCGTTTTCACATTAACAATTGGGTTCAATGGCTTCCCGAGTCCAAACCAAAAGCTTCAATTATCTAGGTACTCATTCATAGAAGGTTTGGGCCCATTGCACCCTGCAGAGATGGCCTTGCATTGCCATGACTATTTGTTTACATTTGTCCTTGGTCAGTTGTGTAATACATTCTCCCAGCATGCTTTATAAGTGCTGTCTAAGGGACTTCATTCAGAACATTCTCCCATATTTACTAGAAGATGAGCCCCTGCAAGAAAAATGTGGCTTATGCATTATGGGGGTCTAGCACATTTTAGCCCCATTGTTCGAGATGCACTACCTGGTACCTACCATGACAGATGTATAGGTAGAGGAGGACCAGTCCCATGGCCTACATGTTCCACCAACCTCAATCCATTGGATTTTTATCTTTGGGGGCACCTTAAGCAATTGGTTTATGCAGCAGACATGCTGCATAAAAAAACTCTCATTTTGATGTCTCATGGAAGCCTGCAAAACTATATGTCGCTCTCCGTGGTGTAATGGTTACCATGCTGACTTCATATACCCAAGGTCGCGGGTTCAAACCCGGCGGAAGACGATGGATTTTTTCGGGCGTAAAAATCCTTAGCATGGCTTCCTTCGGAAGGGAAGTAAAGCCGTTGGTCCTGTGTCGTAGATTTACGGCACGTAAAAGAACCTCAAGCCTGATAGAGAGGCCTCTGAGCAAAATTAAGCGGTCTTTCACGCCCAATTTAGAATGGGACGCTGAGAGCCATAGCAGTTAAAGAACGTCCATAAATAACACACCATTTTTTTTTTTTTTTTTGCAAAACCATACAACACCGACAGGGAGTATTTCACAGTCCATGCTTCAGCAAGTGCATGTGTATCTAGACGTAGGAGGAGGACATTTGGAGCACTTGCTAAGTGTGGTATTTGTGTTGAATATCTCCTAACAAGCTGACAACATCAAAAATAGAGTAATGTGTCATTTTAAAATATCTTTATTAATAACATTTTGAATGGCAGTAAATCGAAAATAAAGGGTTTTGGGACCTCTGTTTATATGAACATTTTTTCTTGTTTCGATGTAAGGAACCAATTCCCAATCTTTGTAAAAGTATTTTTGAATCATCCTGTATAACCAGAGCTGGCAGACTCACACAGTTTAGTTTAAAGAGAAAACAACAGTATGGTTGAATTACACAGAGCAGTCGCCACTGTCTATGAGTATCGAAGCAACTAGAGATACAATTGTAAGGCAGCATTACAATGAAGAAAATTTATTGAAATCAGAATTTAAAGCAATAAAGTGTATTTGTTCCTCTATCATTGCTGGATTGCAGTCAACTATGTAATCTTTTAACTAGAAAAATTTCAAAGCCTTTACCAAGAGAACTAGAATGATAGAGGTGTTCACTGTGACTGTAATCTGTGACATCACAAATTTGTAGTTCATGTAACCCTTGCCAGACAACTCCGGTAAAGATGAGGGTCATTGCAAATGTTCAATTATTTCCACACTCTTTCAATAAATGCTCTATGGAAATGAACCAGGCCTTTGTGGGTTCTTTACACTTATTGCTTATTTTTCACATTCACAATTCTGCATCTCCTCCCTTTCTATGAAAATTTATATGAATAGATATCATGAATGAGCATATTGTATCTGGAAAGAAAACTGCTTTTATGTAATTAAAACCTTTAAAATTGTCCTTTGACAAAATTAACTGTGACTTTTGAGAAAACATACCTTTTTGTGTTGGTTTGTCTGGATGTAAGAAATAATTCATCAATCACTTTAAGTACAAAGTATATTTTTAATATAGAATTTGAAGAAAATTTACCAATACATTTAATTTGTGTTTAAAATCGGTACAATGAGTAGTTTGAAGGAGAGCCTCCTGGTGAACTACTACTTGTAGGAAGTTCAAATCTTACACATGAGTTTAGCATACATGCTCAGAAAATTAAAAATCAGTACAAAGTAAGAGTAGTTTAAATGGATAACCTCCTATAAAAATGAGATTTTTAGAAACATGTTTCCAAAATGTCCACCATATATCTTATGGAATACATGACAAAATGTTACGACTGCATCTCAATTTTAGCGGTACGAGTGCATTTGCGATCTCACTTTTTGTTAGCAATCGGTGGTCAATCGCAGATCGGTGGTTTGAGGCTAAGATGTGGTAACCAATAATGATTTTCCTTTATATCTAGTGGAAACTGTGAAAACAAAGATGTTAAATTACTCTTGAACTTGGCATTTCAACTTGATACAACTTACAGAAGGAACATTCAATTTTAGCAACTTTCATTGGATAAGAAGGCAACCAATCAAAATACAGCACTCCAACGTAGAGCGCAGTTGCAGAAGTTCTGAAACTACAATTATGTATAACATAGAAATGATAGGGAATGAACCCTTCTGTTGTTCTAGTCCTCTTGGCCTTTACCCTCATTCAGAAGCATTCAGTCACAACACTGTTTTGAAGGCTCTTTATCTTCACTAATGGTAATTTATACCTATTAATTGCAACCAAATTTGAGAGATGTTAACAAATAAAACTCTTGTTTTAAGTTCACTTAAAAATTGAAGAAGTGTACAGGTTTTTTCATCTAAATACTTTTAATTTTATACAGATATCTAAGTCAACAATTTTTCTTAAGCTCACTAGTTTCAGCAGTTGGCAGGTTACTCCATGAGTATGGACAGAAAAGAAGGGTATATCAAAAGAGAAGATTACAAACTCAAGCCTTGTGGTCAAAACATCTCTTACTATGATGAAATATAATTAAAATGAATAATAAACTACACAGCTGATCAACCCTTTTTATTGTTAGAGAAAATTGTTTGTTTTGTAGTCTTGTTATTCAAAATTTAGATTGAGTAAAATGTTTACCAACTATAAACACAATCAATATTTAACATCTTACCTCTGCTTAAGTTTCCTTCGATGATTGTGGAGTCGCACCCCCGTTGTGCTCTCCATACCGCCCATAATATTGTGAATATTTGCATCGCTGACCACCATTTTGAATTCCCTGCAACAAAATAAAAGCAATTATTAAGCAGTGCAATACGTTTGGCAAGAAAAAAAACTCTGACAGAAAACTTTGTTATCGATGCATTCAAATCCCTATTTCCTTTGTTAGAAAGTGTAGAATTAATAAAATATTCCATAAATTGGAATATTTCTTAAAACAAATAAACAGCTTGGTTGTTTAAAATTTCACTATGTGGACCATGTTGCACAGGACAATAAAATTTACCTTTTAAACTCAATAACCTGAAGAATGAAAAAGGCATCAATAAGTAATTTATATTTTTAGTTCTACACCAGTGCCTATTCCATTTAAAAATGATCTGCCAAGTTTTATTTCTCTACCATGAACATTTTTGGATAATGCTCACTTTTACTGCATATTGCACTGCAGGCGATGATACTGATGATACATGGTATGAAGATGGAGCACCGGTGGAATACGATGGTGGGAAAACTGGAGAAATCCTGCTCTTGCACTGCTTTGTCCACCACAAATCCCACATATGGTCACCTGAATTCGAACCTGGGCAACCTACCATGTGCAATTAATGTACATGTTGGTAGAACAGGTATTGTATTCCACCCAAAAATCTGATGTACTGTGATTTCAATGGAATAATGTTTACCCCTCCCAAAGCATGTTTAGAAAAAGATCTGTATGCATTTGGGCAGCTGAACTCAAAAACGAAAAATTGGTTACATATCAAATTGGATATTTAAGTTCAATATCTTCCAAGGATGCAACGGGAGGATTTTCAGTGAAATCCCTGCACTCTAAACTATTTTAATTTTTGATTTTCTCAAATATGGCTCTAATGATTTTGATTAAAATATATTGCATTGCATATAAAGTGCATACCCACTGAAGCCATCTTCATTCTGAATGACTGGCATAACTGGGAAATAGAGATAGACAAAAACTTATTACATAAAAATGTAGATTCGTTAAAACACAGAATGTATGTCAAATACTCCATTTTGTAAGAGTTTACCATTTCCAAGATATAACTTGCTAATGGTTTCAATTTTAATACACATACTTTCTTCAAATGGGATGTCATTTGTTTTTCTTGCTCCTAATCAAGCAAAGCATAAAAACCTTGACTTAATGACCAGTTTTTTTTTTAAGATTTGAATATGGCTTATGCTTAGTGTATTAGCTTACCTCTTTGTATTCAAAGGATAGTTATGTAATAAATGCATTTGTGCAATTTTTATATGGATTAACATGAAGCAATTAGAAATATACACAGTTTTAAGAATTGCTTTCTGATGAATAAGTATAGAAAGTCAGGTGAATGTAATACACCAGAAGATTTTTACTTTACAAAAACAAAAGAATACAAATATGATATTAGATTCTCAAGACCTACTCCACCAATTCTTCAACAAAATACTCTTATAAAAGCTTATTCTTCTATCTACTTTACATTAATTAGATAAAGATTGGCAGAAATGGTTTTATTAGTAAAAGGGGAACCAGGGAATACAGTAGGCTTAAGCGATGATGGTTATGCAATGAAATTCTGTTTTCTTTGCATGACCAGGAAAATAAAAAAGAGTTTCCACTTTAGAAAAATACCTACAAGTATATTAAAATTCAAATCATTAATAAAGAATATCTCCAAAATGATTAATACCAAAAACAATAGCCTCCAAATTTGGCACAATATCTGTTATAGATATTTTTGGCTGTGCTGAGAATTGGGAATCTGATATTTTAATTTACTTTATTTGCTGCATTCCAGAGAAAAAACAAAACAAAAACAAAACTTGCTTGCAACTGCATGTTAGTGCCACCAATACCAACTTACCAGCACTAAATTTCCTAAGACAAGGTTTTTGTTTCTTGGAGTATCTTTATACACCTCAATTCCTAAACGCTCTTTACACATGTTTTTGTAAGTATATCATTTTGCAATGTAACTATCTAATTCCATCTGCAACTGCATTGATGTTGTTTTGGTTTCCTTGCCAACTGTTTGACAGAACAAAGTAAACATATAACGTTTTCCCCTTCACCCTAAAAAAAAATCTGATGTGCTCCATTCACATTTTCTCTACATCTCTGCAACAAATTATTGTTAAAAAGATTATGCTTCTATTTATTTCATGCCGATCGAGAAAAAATTATCAGAAATAGTCTTATTACTTGCTTTCTTGTAAGTAGAAGTGAAATAAGGGAGTACCATAGGTTAAAGTGATAGTCAAAAGCTGGTTTCTATGTGATTGAAGTTCCTTTGTTTGTATGGATACGAGTTAACAAATTCCTGTATGAGAAAAGTAAAAGTTTTTTATAGCTGAAACTAAAAACAAGGAATATCTCAAAAACGATCAACTCCAAAATTTATATAACATAAATTGTATGTTTTAATCTGCTCTACATTTTTTGTGTGGTAAGCATTTTTCCATCTATTACGGCTTAGCAGTTATGCAAAATTTCATAAAATTCATCCAGAATAAAGTAGTCTTCAGAGGCTATTCCCAGAAAATTCACGATATACATTTTATTTGTCAGGTAAATATACAATATTTTAATCAAAATCGTTAAAGTCATTTTCTAAATAAGTTCCATGTAAAGGGTAGTTGGGGTGGGGGGATTTTCTTGAAATTTTTCGCGTCGCATCCTTGCAAGATACCAAACTTAAATACCAAGTTTGGTATTTAACGGTCTTTTCGTTTTAGCTATGCTGTCCACAGACACACACGCATACATGGACCTTTTTCTATATATATATATATATATATATATATTTTTTTTTTTTTTTTTTTTGCATTCAAGGGGACCCAAAACATATATATCCGGTGAAATCTCGGTATCGAATTTTTGGATGCAATACAATACCTTCTCTATACACTATGTACATAGCACGTGAAGAGAAAGTAAAAAGTTCACTCTTTCCTCTCTGAACATACGTTTGGAAGTGGAGGATTTAGACAGGGATATCACTCCGTAAGAATCCACTTTTACTAGAATGATGAAATTCAATGCAGGTGAAGGGGTGTGTCGGTAGGTACAAAGTCCACGTGACGTGAGCCAAGTCCATCTCATGACACATGGTTGGACCCTTTGGACCTGGTTACCTTAATGAAATAAGATCCCGCACTCTCAGAACACCACTCTTAGGAAAGGATAGATAATACCACGTTTCCATGGGGAATTGAAATCGATTTAAGTCCAATTCTATCCCAATACGATCCGCGTTTCACGTGTTAAATTCAATACGAATTGAGATTGCTTTGAATACGTAAGCTTCGAGAGTAATTTTATTCGTCCATTCATGTTGGTCAACGTTTAATTACGTTGGCAAACATGTTACACATATATTTTTATCCGTATTATTACTTGCAGGTTTTGAAGACAAATACCTATTTTGAGAATACATAGTAAACTTTTAGAAACCATAAAAGGGGTTCTCTTATAATCTACCACAGAGCATTTTAACAAATGACTACCGCGTGCAACGAGTACAGCAGAAAAAGAGTTTAACACACCTATTCAAAGCTATTTGAATTCGGAGGTGTTTCCATGCAACATATTTCGATACGATCACATTCAGATCTCTCTTTTTAAGAGGATCGGATCCAAGTTTCAATACTATTTGAATCCGCATTTCCATGCAGTATTCAATACGATAAATGTACTCGAATCGATTTCAATTCCCCATAGAAATGTGGTAATGTCTGATAAAAAGATACATATATCTTAACAATTTTAATTTTGAATATAATTTGAAGGAAATTATTGCTTCGAACTTCGAGAAAAATAGTCTTCTTAGTTAATATAAAATGTGATTTCATTGATTTCTAATATTACTAGTTTTATTTTCTCACCTCCTCCTCCTCCTCCTCCTCCTCCTCCTCCTCATAATCATCATCCTCATCACAAGCTCGCACTATTCGCGTTAGAGAGTCTTATCTATTCGAAACCATGCAATTCACAACTGATCCAGCCATCTCTTTCTAGGATGTTCTGTTTCCTCTCCCTTAACGTTTAAGGTAAAGCTTCCGCAGGACGTCCAGATTGAAAACGGTCAAAATACTAAGCTGAGCAATGAATATTCACATGGAACGTGCGTATTTTAGTAGATGTGGTCACTTTGAGTTGCTGTGCCCCCCCCCCATCCGTCATTTTGTATTTTTTTTTTTTTTTTTTTTTCGTACGTGCAACTATACAGTCACCCTATTTTTTTCCCCCATGAAATCAGCAAGTCTTCTTTTCCAATACGAATGTGTAGCCATTTTCTTTCAAATTGTTGATCTGATTCACAAAAACATACCACTACAGAATACTTTTCTGATTAAAATTGGCATGTAGAGGGTGTGAAAACACAACAGTAATAAAATCTCATTTAAATGCTCTTCCCACACATTGGTGGATAGGTCCAATTACTCCCGCACAATTATTTACACACTAATCTAGAGCAAGAGGGCGTATACTCGCATACTCGGCTGGAAGCGCTAGAAATTAATACAAGCAAATTACACGAAAACTAGTTTATTTACACACCCACACTAATTAGTTTGTCTAGAGACTAACCAATAGCTAACAGAACGCATTCTCGCTTCGTTAGAATGCTATGGTAGAACCACTGGAAAATGCTACAAACTAAAATAAACAAATGATAACTAAACTAATATATTTATACACTCTCCTAAACCTAACTAGCAGACTGCTTTCGTTCTCATACTTTGGTATAAGCAGTGAAAGTGTTAAAAAACATATTCACGAAAATCAGTTTATTTACACACATGCACACATAAACCTAGAGCTAAAATAACGCATGTTCGCTTCGCTCGCACGGTTTAATGAAAGTATTGAAAATTACTAAAGGCTAAATTACACGAAAATCAGTTTATTTGCACACACACACACACACACACACACACACTAACTTAGAGCTAACACAGCGCATGCTCGTTTCGCTCGCATACTTTGATGAATCCAGTCGCAATTACTAAAACAATTACACGAAAATCAATTTTAAAACAATTAAATTAAAACAAACACCAGAGAACTTCTATAAGTAATTCTTGAAGTAGAGAATTACCACTTAAAGTGCGCACCCGTAACCCACAGAACTGCTATAGAATCGCATATGTTCCTATATGCTTAAAAATGTACAACAGCCTCAATATTCAGTATAGACGACAGCTTGTCATCTCGCGGTATTTTTGTATTTAAGTTAGCAGCCACCAGCATAATGAATCGTAGTGACAGAAACAACGTAACAACGAAAACCTTGCAAACCACTGCTCCTAATGGCCGAACAATATACTATCAAAACTGGATCGCCAAAGGAAGAAAGTCTGGGTTTATATTCATAAAGTTTAAAGAATGTGAACATTCTCCATTAGTATCACATACTAATGTCACTTACTTATACATTGGCCATCTTCTCTATTATTCCCGTAATTCCTAGTTGTTCTCGAATTCCCTGGTTCCTTTTGTGATCCTGCATTCGGTAACCTGTTAATGGTCTTTAACAATCGCATCTCTGTTGCTTCAATTCTTTTTTCCATTCTAGTCATTAAAGTCCAAGCTGCTGCGCCACACAGGCACAGCTAAAATGTTATAAAATGTCTCTCATTGTACAATTATTTAGCATGCTCTGCCAATAAACTTGAATACAACGGAAACAAATAAATCAGTTCTTACATGAGAGTTTTTAGTAGGTTTCAGCATCCAGAAACACTACTGCATAACTAGAATAAAAGTTATTAGATGTTTGGACAGTTTCATATACACACACAGTGCATTTTGATACACTCGACTAAGAAACAAAGGATCGATTGTCACTTTTTAAACTGTTGTCTTCTGTTTATTAGTGTTACATCGTGGCCATCTATGTACACTCCTTGTAATAACAAGTAGCCGACTTTTGTTACAAGGAATCCTGTGCAATAACTGTGGAGTAACAAAAATGTTTGCTCCGTGGTATTACCTCTTCGTGATCATGTTCTTGTTATAACTCTAATGTGTCTGCATTCAAATAGAAGGGCTTTGGAAACACCTTTTTAAGCTTTTAATAATTTATGAAATGAAACTGGAAGGAATATATAGCCGTATGCCCGCCAGAAGGAATTATATTTTCCATGATAAAAGAATTATCAAATTGGATGCCTGGATTTTGAGGTTAACACACACACCGCGCGCACGTTCTCTCTTTATACTATTGACGTAGGTTTTAGGAATGAGGAGATAAGTTCATTTGAGTCGGTCGCCTTCCGTGTAGTGATTACCATGCTGACGTCGCGGATTCAAACCCGTCGGAGGACGATGGCATTTTGATTGACTACTAACATTAGCATGGCTTCCTTAAGAAGGGAAGTAAAACCGTTGGTCCCGTGTCGTACATTTACGGCACATAAAAAGACCCTCAAGCCTAATTAACATGCCTCTGAGCAAAATTAACCGGTCGTTCACGCCCAATATCGAATGGGACGCTGAGAACCACAACAGTTAAAGACCCTCCATAAACAAAACTATTTCATCTTCATTTGTCAAAATTAAATTTGTTATTTTAATTAAAATTGTTGGATGTATTTTTGAAAAATAAAAAATACCGAAACATTTGTCAAGATAAGAGTGGTTTGGTGTGGGAAATGTACCTGAAAATCTTCGTGTTTCATCGTGGGAAGGCACAGAACTTAAAATACTAAATTTGACATTCACAGTGCTCTTCGTTTTTAAGTTATACTGTTCTCTCTCTCTCTCACACACACACACACACACACACACACACACACACAACACGGTTTTGGGGATGCAAGGAGACTCACAACATATATTTTTGGTAATCGAATTTTTGTATGGAATACATTATTTCCTCTACTTAACGAAAGTACGTAGCAGAGAAAGTAAAAATTAAGCTATTCCCTTATGAAACACAGAATTTCAAATTTTACAAGTTGGTGCTCTTAAGATACATGTTTTACTCAGGTATCAAAAAAAAAAAAAAACTGATGTGTTCCATTCACATGACTACATCCCTGTAACAAATTATTGTTAAACGCTTATTCTTCTATCTACTTCATGCTACTCAACATAAACAACAGAAACATCTTATTACTTGCTACCTTGTGATTAGAAGGAAAATAAGGGAATACACTAGGCTAAAACGATTGTCAAATCTTTTAAAATCTGGTTGCCATATGGATGAAATCCATTTCTTTGCATTGCTGTTGGCATATCCCCGTATGAGAAAAGTTAAAAGTAGTTTAAACTGAAACCATTATCAAGAAATATCTCAAAAATGGTCAACTCCACGGAAAAAAATGTATATGACACAAAGTAAGTTTTTTAGAGATCTGCATATTTTGTCTAGTAAATTTTTGTCTATATTCTACGCTTTACAAATTATTCAAAATTCAGCAAAATTCATCCAGGATAAAGAGTACTTCAATCTATTCCCAGAAAATTCAAAATATACATTTTATTTGTATATATCTTTAATATACTACGGTATTTTAATCAAAATCGTTAGAGTCATTTTTGAGAAAATCAAATTTTTCGAAAATATTTTCATGTAAAGGGTAGTTTGGAGTGGGGGATGTTTCTCAAAGACAGACAGACAGTCAGTCAGGGATGGATGGATGGATGGATATGGATGGATGGATGGATGGATGGATGGATGGATGGATGGATGGATGGATGGATACATATATAGCAACGTCAAGATCAGTAAAAACAATTTTTACCAATCAATTGTGAAGAATTCCTGGACCCTAAAACGTATATTTTCGGTGAAATCTCGGTATCGAATTTTTGGCAGGCATACAATACCTTCTCTACCTACCTACCATGTACTGCGCAGAAAAAGTAAAAAACTTGTCTCATTCACATGACTTGCTCTACCTATTCTGGGAACATATTTTTAAAAAAAAAACAACGTATTTTTCTTACTGTTTCAGGCTAATCGAGATAAACATTAGCGGATTACTTGCTTCTTTTTAAGGAAAAGGGAAATAAAAGCTGGTTGCTATGTGAAGAGCTGATGACATTGATATTCCTGTTTGCATAACTAGGAGTTTAAAACAGGAATGACGAGTTCCCATTTAATAAATGTATAAGTATTGAACAATTTAAACCGATAACAAGGAAAATCTCAGAGCATGTTAACTTCATAAAAAATATGTGTCTAACATAAATTATTTTGTGATTTAACGATATTACGGCATACCAGTTATAAAAAGCATCCAGAATGAAGAGGGCTTCAGAGGTTATTCCTAGAAAACTCAAAATGTACATTTTATTGGTCATAAAAATATCTTAAATGCACTGCGACTCTGCCTTGTTGGCCCGCAATTGTCGCAAGTGTATGAGCAGTTTGGTTTGGAAAACATATAGCTTTATTCTTGTACGTGTTGATCAGCTTTATTTATTTGTTTATTTATTCATTTATTTATTCTGGTTCGAGTTAAGTCTAAGGCCTTCTCTTCCACTCTACCAGGCAATACATTAAATCAATACAGCAATGATACAATGAATAAAGAACAAAAGTACAATTCTATACAACTTAAAAACAGTTATAAAAAGGTGCAACGAGTATACCGAAATGAAAAGAAAAAAACTGTAAATAAAATTATTTTACAGAAATATTCATGTAGGTTCTTTATGTAGCCTAACTTGTCGCAGAGGCTGTAATTTAACACTAAAGAGCGGTGGCAGTAACTCAAAGCCTTGCAATGCGAAACTTGAGCGCAATGGGCACGTACTAAAAGGTTTGCCTTTTCTGCAAATTCTGTCGGCGTCATCAACAATTATAAAAGGGAGAGCCGCACGTCAGGCGAGTCACGTGAGACCTCGTCCCTCCCATAAGTGGAGCATGTAATTAGGCGCCGGGCTCAAAATTTCTACATGTCTAAAATGGATTCGAAAATGAAATGACGTTTTATTTAGGACGCTCTTTAACTGCTGTGGCTCCCATTCTCTACTGGGCGTGAAAAACCGGCTAATTTTGCTCAGAGGTCTCTTTATCAGGCTTGAGGTTTTTTTACGTGCCGTAAATCTACGACACGAGACCAACGGCTTTACTTCCCTCCCGAAGGAAGCCGTGCTGAGGATTTTTACGCCCGAAAAAATCCATCATCCTCCACCGGGTTTGAACCCGTGGCCTTGGGTATATGAAGTTAGCATGGTACCACGGAGGGCGACGAATGGACTCGAGGCCACACGGGGAACGAAGGTAACGAGATAGCGGATCTGTTTGCAAAAGCAGCCCCACATCCAGATATGGACTATTCTTAGGCCCGATACACTATAATGTTAACAATAAATAAATAAATAAATAAAAGAACAGATGCTTAAGGTATGGAATTTTTGTGGACGGAAGTAACAGTGGCCAGCTCACAAAATCAGTGTTTTCTCCAACAATTGAAGATACACTTAAAGTTAAAAACTGTGCATTTTCTTTCCGATTAACCCAATTTAGGACTGAACATGGAAAATTAAATCATACCTTGAACTTTTAAAATAATTAATTTAGATAAAGCATTATTCTACTATCTAAATCCTTGTCAAAATATTAAACATTTACTTTTTTAATTGCCCAATATAAAGAGTTTTAATTTAGAACATCTTAACTTGTACTAAATGCATTTCACACCACCAATAACCTAGATATTCAAAAGAAAATATTGCTCTCACAAGTTTAATCAATCTATTGATAATGTTTTTAAAACTTTGTGACGTAGGTAATTTATTGTTTATATATTTACTCGTCTAATAATTTACAAGCGGATTCTGAATATTTGTTGTAATGCTATAAGCATAGCACAAGCCGTAGCATGCTTTTGTAAATTAGGGCTAAAGCTTTTGGATAATAAATAAATAATAACCTTGAGGCATTTCTAAATCACGACAACAATAAAAATTCCTCTCAAATTCTATCACAGACTTCTTAGTGCTTCTGAAGAGGTGATATTTCTGATCCCCTATCACATTTCACGCTTTGGAAGACAGAAGCTACGTTCTTGTATGGCATCGTTCTCCCCCATCTCAGACCTACACGGTTTGTGTCCCCGTTGAGGTAAGGAAATGGTTTTACAATATTTACTGGTATCATTAACGAATGTATATAAACGAATACACTTGTAGCATGCGCAACAATTTTGTCAGAGGAGTGCCTTTTCACTTTCTCTACATAGTACATGATACAGAGGGAGAGAGGTTTGTTTGTTTGTAGCTTAACGTCCTTTAACCTGGTTAGTCATATCAGACGATGAATGAAATTGATGAAATGATGCTCCATGGAACTTACAGTTACTCGACATTTATCTTTTCAGGATACGGGGAAACCCCGAAGAAAAAAAAAACTTTATCCGAGTAACTCATCCTAAGCAAGATTCAAATTCGCGACCTGTTGAATGTGAGGCAGACACGCTACCCAGGCGGACAGAGAGGATATTGCACTCCACCCA
Organism: Hymenopus coronatus; assembly: GCA_030762935.1. Classification (NCBI taxonomy): domain Eukaryota; kingdom Metazoa; phylum Arthropoda; class Insecta; order Mantodea; family Hymenopodidae; genus Hymenopus; species Hymenopus coronatus. Next base: position 18,743,763 of record CM060897.1, on the reverse strand, counting down.
AATATTCGACATTGATATTTCTCAGGAAACACATGTTTTAGCGTCGCCTGTATCCTGTGTGTTTGAATGCGTCCATGTGTCTGTTAAGACAATAACTCAAAAACGAAAAATAACAAACTTGGTATTTAAGTTTGGTATCTTCCAAGGATGCAACATTTTGAGCAAATCCTAACCCCCCCCCCATTCCAAACTACTAATCTCAAAAATAGCTCTAACGATTTTGATTAAAATACCGTATAGCCTCTGGGAACCTCTTTATTTCGGATTAACTGTTCTGAATTTTCAAAATAGATAAACTGTAAGAGATAGACAACCTAATTTCAAAAAAGAAGAAGAAAATTAGATCCCGTTAAAACACACAATTTATGTCATATACATTTCTTTCGTGCAGATAACCAGTTTTTTATATATTCGTGTTATCAGTTTCAGTTTTAAAATACTTAAACTTTTCACATACGGGAATTTGTCATCTCGTGGCCATGTGTGTTTTAACGAGATTTGCATTTTTTGTGTAGTAAGTGTTCGTCCATCTATTACGGTTCACCAGTTATACAAAATCCAGCAAAATTCATACGGAATAAAGAGGCCTTCAGAGGCTATTCTCAGAAAATTCTTGATATATTTTATTTGTTATATACCTACATATCTTTAATATACTCTATTTTTTTATCAAAATCCTTGGAACCATTTTTGAGAATATAAAGAATTTTAAAAATTCTTCAATGCAAAGGGTAGTCTAGGTGGGGGGATTTTCTCGAAAATCTTCGAAACGCATCTTTGGAGATATCTACTAAACTTAAATACAAAGTTCGATATTTAATGGACTTTTTGTTCCCGAGTTATGCTATCCAAAGACACACATACATAAACTTTCTTTTTAAAATGCTTTTAATGGATTCAGGAGACCTCAAAATATGTATCTCGATGAAATCTCGCTATGGAAGTTTTGAGTGTAATACAATACCGTCTCTACCTACTCTGTATATTGTACATACATTATAGAAAGTAAAAATCTGATGTATTCCATTCACATGGCTTTATCAGTTCTGCAAACTATTCTTACAAAAGATTATTCTTTTTTCTGCATCATGCTACTCGAGATAAACTTTAACAGAAATGGTCTAAATACTTGCTTCCTTGTAAGAAGGAAAATTAGGGAATGCATCTTTTAAAAGCTGGTCGCTATGTGATATAGATGAAAAACGATTCTCTTCTCAAAATCATGAGTAAATAAAACAAAAGATATGAAGCGAATGAGAACTCGGTTTGAGAAAAGTTTAAAGTATTTTAAAATTCAAACCAATAACAAGGAACACCCCGGAAATGGTTAACTCTACAAGGCATTCATATGATACAAATTGGTCTATTTTAACGAGATCTACATTTATTGTGCGTCAAGTTTTTGTCTAATTCTTAATGTTTACCATTTATGCAAAACACATCCAGAATGAAGAGGGCTTCAGAGGCAACTCCGAGAAAACTCAAAATATATATTTCATTTGTCACGAAAATATCTTAAACATGTGGAATTTTAAACAAATTGTTGGTCAAATTTCAGAACGTCAAAATTTTACAAAAATGTTTCATGTAAAGGGTAGTTTGGGGTGGGGGTAGTTTCTTGAAAATCTTCGTGTCGCATCATTGAAAATGCAGAACTTAGATATGAAAGTAGCTATTTAAGCGACTTTTCGTTTTTGACCTATGCCGTTCCCTCTGTCTCTCTCTGTCTCTCTCTCTCTCACACTCTCTCTCTCACTCTCTCTTTCTCCCTCTCTCTCTCTCTCTCTCTCTCTCTCTGACTGTCACACTTTTTTTATTCAGGGGGACTCAAAACATAAATTTCCGGTGGAATCTGGATATCGAGTTTTTTAGTGGCATACAATATTTTCTCCACCTATTATAATTATTGCACATAAGAGATAGAGTAAGTAAAATAGAATAACGGGTTCTCATTCCAGAAATCTATAAGCATTAGAAAATTTAGACCTATAACCTGCAAAAGGTTGTCTCCACAAAAATTGTGTAATTTGACGAGATCTAAATGTTTTGCGTAGTAACTTTTTGTCTGTCTCTTGCGGTTTACCAGTTATGTAAAAGTCATCCAGAATGGCGAGGACTTCAAGATCCTGTTTCCAGGAAATTCAATACATTTTATTTGTCACTAAACTATCTTTAATATGCGGTATATTAATCAAAAAGTTTAGCGCCATTTTTGAGAAAACCAAAATTTTTGAAACTTTCTTTCCGTTAAAGGTTAGTTTGGGCCTTACCTTCATGTACCACATTACATGATAAGGAGCCAACAATGGACATACGAGGTGTGATCAACAAATAACGAGACATTTCGTTTTTCTTAAACAATCTTTATTTATGCATCTACATCAACTTTGTGCCCTTCAAAATAAACTCCCTCAACTATAATTCACTTGTACCAGTACTTTTCCAATCTTGAAAACAACTCTGGAACTCACTTTTCTTGATGGTGTTCAGCTACTTCAGCGATTCTTTTTTAGCTAACCTAAGTGGCTAAACGACGTCCTTTCATGTTCTCTTCAGCCTCGGGAATAGAAATAAGTCGCAGGGGGCCATGTCCGGCGAATAAGATGGCCGAGACAACATAACGTTTCTGGTTTTTTCCAAAAAACCCGTTGAGGTGTGAGCAGGAGCACTATCCATGAGTGGTTTTGCGAAAACTGGTCGTTTTCTTCGGATTGCTTCATACAAACGGCGCATAACTTCTAAGTAGTATTCCTTATTGACTGTATGACCATATGACAGAACCATTTCTTTGCATCAGTAATTGGACGTCCAGAAGCTCGTCGTCTTCAGAATCATCTCGACCATCTTTGAAATATCGATACCGTTCGAAACCCCTTGTCTTACTCATAGCAGATTTGGCAAAAGCCACAGCCAACATTTCGAACACTTCACTCCATTTTTCAAGTAAAATTTAATGCAAATTCACCGAGCGCTCGAAAACACGTATAATCCTTTTAACTGTCAACAATAAACTTAGTACCTATTTAAAATGCAAACATACATCAGGAACATGTATGTATGCCTACAGATTAAAAACAAGTTTTGAAAATCGGTTGTCTAAAACCCGCGAAATTAAGAAATTCCCGTTATTGTTTGATCACACCTCGTGCATACGTAAAAGCCGGAGAAACCAATACAACTTCTCTCAAAACCGCAGATATTCGATTTCAAGTTTGTGCTAACCTCAACAGAGAAAGTATAAACCACAATGGTAACGGTTTACATATCTAAGTTTACACAGAATGCTGGGTTAAGAATTGTTATTTGTTTCCTTCTTCTGTAATTTTGTAGATTCTCAGAACCTTTTAATCTGCTTTTAGTTTATCTACCACGTACAAGGGGCGTAGTAGTTAAAGAAGATATTGCATTGCACCAAAAAATGCAAAACCGAGATTTCACCGAAAATACATTTTTGAGGACCTCTGAATAAGAAATTATTTTTAAAAACAAATCCTTTATGTATGAACACTTCATTACATACCAAACTTGAAATTTAAGTTCAGTATCTTCCAAGGATGTAACACGAAGATTTTTAAGAAAATCCCCCACCCCAAACTACTTTTTTACATGGAAAAACGTTCGAATATTTTGATTTTCTATAAAATAAATCTTGATAGATTTTTATTAAAATACCGTATATAAAAAGATACTTACATGACACATACAATGTATATCTGGTCGCCCTCCGTGGTGTAATCGTTACCATGCTAACTTCTTATACCCAAGGTCGCGTCATGCACATTTATTTCGTAGAGTTGGCCGTTCTTTGAGATATTCCTTGTTATTGGTTTAGTTTTAAAATACCTAAACTTTTTACATACGGGAATTTGTTAACTTCTGACAATGCATAGAAATGGATTTCATCCACATGACAACAGCTGTCATTTTAGCCTGTGTATTCCATTATTTCCCTTCTGCTTGCAAGAAAACATTTTTGCTAATGTTTATATCAATTAGCATGAAGTGGATAGAATAATAAGCTTTTTAACAACAATATGTTACAGAGATGTAGAGAAAATCATGTGAATGGAACACATCAGATCTTTTTTTTTCAGAGAGACCCAAAACATGTATTTCCGGTAAAATCTCGATATGGATTTTTTGGGTGTAATACAATACCTTCTCTATACAAAAAGTATATAGTACGTGTAGAGAAAGTAAAAATCTGATGTGTTCCATTCACATGAGTTTCTCTACATCTCTGTAACAAATTATTGTTAAAAAGCTTATTCTTCTATCTACTTAATGCTAATGGAGATGACATTAGCAAAAATGCTTTCTTGTAAATAAAAGGGAAATAATTGTAAACACTAGCTAAAACGATAGTCAAATATTTTAAAAGCTGCTTGCTATATCCATGAAATCCGTTTTTTTTGCATTGCCAGGAGTTGACAAATTTCCGTATGTGAAAAGTTTTTATTTTAAAACTAAAACCAATAATAAAAAATATCTAAAAAATAGTCAACTCCACGAAAAAAATGTATATTACATAAATTGTGTATTTCAAAGAGACGAACCTACATGTTTTGTGTAGCAAGTTTTTGTCTATCTCTTACAGTTTACTAATTATGCAAAATCCAGCAAAATGCATCCAGAATAAATAGGTCTTCGGGGGCTATTCCCAGAAAATTCACGATATACATTTTATCTGTCGTGAAAATGTCTTTAATTTACGGTATTTTAGTCAAAATCGTTAGAGCCATTATTGAGGAGAAAAAATGGAAAATTTTCCATGTAAAGGGCAGTTTGGGGTGGGGAATTTTTCTCAAAATCTTCGTGTAGCATCCCTGGAAGATCACACACATACACACACCCACACCTTTTTTCTAAAAAAATGTTTTTTACGGATACAGGGGATCCTAAAACGTTTATTTCTGGTGAAATCTCTCGGTATCGAATTTTTGGGTGGGATGCAATACATTCTCTATATATCTACTATTGCATAGTGTGTGTGTAGAGAAAGTAAAAATAGGTAGCAAGAACTACACACGTTTTCTTCTGATCTATCACGTCGCGATGTTATACTTGGAAACTCGGCCAACCACGTGAATCATTAACCACAATATCTGAACACACTACTGCGAAATGACTCACGCTTTCAAACACAAGTATTGTGACCAAAAGCCTAAATTAACAGCCAAACATTTTGCTGCTGCTTTCAACATGGAAAGTGCTGCCATCAGCCGGCATCCTTGCCGTGAATGAAGTACGCAATTACGTCACGCTAAGTAATGACGCTGAACCCCGTATTTATACTTCCTCGTAATGTTTTCTTTGCCATCAGGGTTTAAACAGCAGCTGTTTATGCTAAGTATTCTTACATATTACTCAGTCATACTGCAGCATGACAATTAAAAAGAAAATCGTATGTGTTCCATTCACATGACTTTCTCTACATCGCTATAACAAATTATTGTTAAAAAACATATTCTTCTATTTACTTTATGATAATCGAGATAAACATTAGCAGAAATTGTCTTAATTCATTATAAGTAGAAGGGAAATAAGAGAACACACTAGGCTTAAATGATAGTCAAATCTTTTAAAAGCTGGAGCTGGTTGCCATGTAGTTGAAATCCGTTTGTATGCAGGGCCAGGAGTTTACAGCTTTTCGTGTGAAAATAGTTTAAGTATTTTAAATCTGAAACAAATAACAAGGAATATCTCAGAAATGGTAATTTCAACGAAAAAAACATATATGACATAAATTGTGTGTTTTAACGTGATCCACATTTTTATGTAGTAAGGTTTTGTCTATTTCTTACAGCTTACCAGCTACGCAAAATTAATTCAGAATAAAGAAGTCTTTAGAGTCCATTTCCAGAAAATTAAAGATATACATTTTATTTGCCATGTAAATAACTTTAATATACGGTATTTTAATCAAAACCGTTACAACCATTTTTGAGAAAATCAAAAATTTCGAATTTTTTTCCATGTAAAGGGTAGTTTGGGGCGGGGGGATTTTCCTCAAAATCTTTGTATCGCATTCCTGGAAGATACTATGTATTTTACCGACTTTTCGATTTTAGTTATCGTATTCACAGACACGGACATTTTTTCCTAAAAATTATTTTAAGGGAATCCTAAAACGTGTATTTCCGGTGAAATCTCGGTATTCAATATTTGTGTGGAGTGTAATACCTTCTCTATGCACTAGATAGCAAGTGTAGAGAAAGTAAAAACAGAGGAAACTCATTCTACGTCTTGCGCAAGATGCTTCACGCTACGCAGGAAAGGTGAAGAAGTTGCCTGTATATGCAGGGGCAAAGTTCCCTTCTGATGTACACAAATAAATGCGTCCATAACGCAATATTAACCACTATATATGCAACACAGTAACCGACTTTCAACATCAGATATCATAACGAGCTGCACATAACAACACCATTATGTTTCGTGAGAACATATAAACTTCATGGAAGTATTTTAAAAGTTTAAGGTTCAATATAGGCGATTCTATGTAAAAATGATATAAAATAAATAGCATCAATTAATTAAGAAATATAAGAAAAAATCGATTGTGCTGCAGTCACATGGCCTTCTCCTCTTGCTCTGCTACAAACTATTCGTGCAAACGCTAAATCTTTTATCTATTTCTTGTTAATCGAGATAGAACTTTCATTGCACATTTGCAAATTTTGATGTGTAAGAAGAATACAATGCTATGCGCGCACCTTTTCTAGGGCGTTCGACTCCCTAATCTTCATTCGTGCAATTTCGGAGGTAGAGCAGAACGACAACATTGAGACATAAAGTATGTTATACATCTTGAAAGCTTCAATGCTAAGATGTCATTCTGTCTCTAGATTCCACAATTCACGCACATGCACGTGTCCTCTGTTTCGTTTAATAATTCAGCTAATTCGTAGTAAATTAAATAACACATTCACCATAATAGCTGAGGGCCTCAAAGAAGGCAAATTTCTTTGTTTGATAACAATGCGGAAAGACAGAAAGACGAGCGCCCTCGCTTCTCCGTAAATCTAGCGCCCAAGAAAAAGTGTACTGTAAAGTTTACAAAGAGGATCGTTATAAGATAGTTTTGGAACACTATGCTCTTTAAATTACCGCGAGAAAAAATAATAGCGACTTTCAACTTGTAAAACTTTATTTGATCATTTAAACCAATAACAAAATATATCTCGGAAATGATTAACGACACTAAAAATTGTATTTGGCATGAAATGTGTGCTCTAAAGGGATCTATCTAAGGCTAATCTCAGAAACCTCAATATATGAATATATAATAAATAAATTGTATGTTAAAATTATTATACCTGTAAATATAAGTTTTTCATTGAATGCATAAGAAAATTTCCTTGAAAACTCTTATACAATAAACAAAATCGTTAAAATAATTTTGAGTAATTACAAAAACAATGATTGTTGCATTTACAAAGTAGGGTTTTTCTTGAAAATCGTCGTGTTGCATCCTTGGAAGGTGCACGTAAATATCAAGTTTGGTATTTAACCCACATTATGCTTTTGAGTTATGCTGTACACAGAAACACACACATAAACATGGGTCTTTTTCTAAAATTGATTTTTGTTCAGACGGCCTCAAAACTACTAGACAAATCTTTTCACCAATTTTGGGTGTAAATCAATACCTCCTCTACTTGCTACACGCAGTAAAAAATTAATAAGATTTTGTCAGAATAGCTTATAGAGAAGTGGGTATAGAAAGCCAATTGACATGACAAGGCTGAGATGCTAGGAAAGATAAAAATCAGGCAGTATAATTTTGGCCAGATGTGTTTCATTCATATGTCTTTCTCCACATCTCTGTAACAAATTATTTAAAACGCTTATTCTTCTATCTATTCCATGCTAATCGAGATAAACACTATAAGAAACGGTCTTATTCCTTAGTACCTTATAAGTAAAAGGAAAATAAGGAAATACACTAGGCTAAACCGACAGTCAAATGTTTTATAAGTGGTTGCTATGGGATTGAAATCCGTTTGTTTAGTAGGAGTTGACAAGTTCCAATAGGTATGAGAAAAGTTTAAATATTTTAAAAATGAAATCCATAAGAGGGAATATCTCGAAAACGGTCAACTCCACAAAAAAATGTATTTGACGCAAATTGTGTTTTAAGGAGCTCTTCATTTTTATGTAGTAAGTTTTTGTTCATCTCTTACGGTTTACTAGTTATGTATAATTCAAAAAAAATCATCCAGAATAAAGAGGTCCTTAGAGGGTATTCCCAGAAAATTTAAATTACACATTTTATTTGTCAGTAAATATCTTAAATATAAGAAATTTTAATCAAAATCGTTAGAACCATTTTGAGAAAATCAAAATCTTCGAAATGAGTAGTGAAAGTTAAAAGAGGATCGCTATAAGATAGTTTTGGAACTTCATGTTCTTTATATTACCGCCAGAAAAAGGAATATGACTTTCTACTTATAAGATTGTATTTGAAAATTTAAATCAACAACAAAGAATATCTCGAAAATGATTTACGACACTAAAAATGTGTTCGGCATGAATTGTGTGCTTGGGCATCTATCTAAGGCTTGTCTCAGAAAATTCAAGATATAAATTATACTTATCATGAAAAATCTTAAATACTATATGAACTTTTCAACAAAATCGTTAGAAAATACAAAAATAATATAAAGTAGTCTAGGGTTTCGCACCCATGCAAGACGCACGTAAATACCAAGCTTGACACTTAACCCACGTTACGTTTTTGAGTTATGTTGTACACATAAACAAACACATAAACATGGTCTTTTTCTAAAATTTCTTTTTACTTTCTCTAGCACGCATGTGCATTGCACATAATGAATAGAGAAGGTATTGTATTCCACTCAAAAATTCGATGTCGAGATTTCACCGGAAATATAAGTTTTGGGATCCCCTGAGTCCGAAAAACGCGTTTTTAGAAAAAGGTCCGTATGTGTCTGAGTCTGTCCGTTTGACTGTGTGTGCCTGTGATCAGCATATCTCAAAAACTAAAAGACCGGTAAATACCAAATTTGGTATTTAGGTTTAGTATCTTCCAAGGATGCGACACGAAGATTTTCAAGAAACCCCCGCTCCCCACCACAAACTACCCTTTACATGGAAAAAATTTCGAACATTTTGATTCTCTCAAAAATGGCTCTAACGATTTCGATTTAAATCCCCTATAATAGAGATATTTACATCCCAAATAAAATGTATATCTTGAATTGTATATCTTGGAGATCTCTTGATTCTGGATGAATTTTTCTGACTTTTACTCAACTGCTAAACAGTAAGATATAGACAAAAACTTACTGCACAAAAAAGTGGATATCGTCAAAACACACAACTTATGTCCTTTACGTTTTTGTTGTGGAGGTAACCGTTTTCCGAGATATTCCTTATTATTGGTTTCAAATGTATAATACTTATACTTTTCTCAAACAAGAAGCGTCCGTTTTTCTTTTGCTCTACTCCTGGCCAAGCAAAGAAGCGATTTGCAATTACAATTCCATTACGACAGTTTTTAAAACTTTGATATTACTTTAGTCTAGTGCATTCCTTTAGTTCCCTTCTACTTTTAAGGAATTAAGTAATAAGAAAATTCTGCTGATGTTCATCTTAATAAGCATTGTGTAGAAAGAGGAATAATCTTTTGTAAGACGTTTGTTTGTGAGCAGCTAGAGAAAGTCATGTGTGTAACACATCATGTTGTTTTATTCGGAACTTTCGGTGAAATCTCGACATCGTTTTCGGGTGGAAAGCAATACCTCCTCTACTTACTATACATAGTAGAAAAATTAATACGTTTTCTAAGAATAGCTTATAGAGAAATGGGTGTAGAAAGCCACGTGAAGGAAAGATAAATGTAGCGTTTTGGCCAGAATACGAGCCGACAATAACGTAAACTTATAAAAACAAAAATAAATCGTTTGGTGCAACATTTTTGTTTTCCTGGGGTATAAACGCCCGTCAGCTCGTGTTTATGTTTCATCAGTATTTGTACCTGGCCGTGATGGTATTTTAAGAGTCTTATATAGACCCTGTGACCTACATACGCTTTTCTCATTAAGCAGCTATTCTGTACTTCCTTGTTTGAAAAAAGGTCCCCGTGATCATTAGGTATGTATGAGGCAGCTACTCTGTGCGGCAAAAACTCAAATAACCCGTGCTACAGCGATAAATCCACAGGCTGCTTTCAGCTGTGTGTCGCGTCTTGCTGGGCTTGGCACTCGAATAACCCCGTCTTGGCGCAAATATAACATTACTTTATTGAGAAAAAACCTTATGTGTTCCATTAACATGACTCTCTCTCTACCTCGTCTGCAAACAAACTATCCTTACAAAACATTATTCTTCTAACTTCTTCGCGCCAATCGAGATAAGCATTAACAATTTGGTTTTATTAATTAATTCCTTGTAAACAGAAGGAAAACAAGGTAATACTCTCTAAGTTATAGTGATAGTCGAACCTTTTAAAAGCTGTCTCTAGCGATTGACTTTGAAAGTCCATCTCTTTGCATAGTTAGAAGTAAAACAAACAGAAAACGGATGACGATATCCTGTTTAAGATAAGTATTTTATTATTAAAACTAATAACGAATATCTTGAAAAGTTAACTCCAAAAAATCTGAATTAGTTACTTAGTTTTCTAAGCAGAAGGAGAATAGGGGGGGGGGGGTTATAACTAGGCTAAATCGATAGTCGGTGGATATGTAATGGTATTGAAATTTCCTTCTCTTTAAATGGTCAGGATTAAAAAAAAAACGGATGTGTTCCATTCACATCTTTTTCTACATCTCTGCGACAAATTATTGTTAAAAAGCTTATGTTTCCCTTTACTTCAGGCTAATCGAGAAAAAATTAGCACAAACAGTCTTACTACTTGCTTCCTTGTAAGTAGAAGCGAAATAAGGGAGTACCATAGGTTAAAGTGATAGTTAAAAGCTGGTCGCTATGTGACTGAAGTTCGTTTGTATGGACAGGAGTTGACAAATTCCTGTACGAGAACAAAGCTGATACCAAAAACAAGGAATATCTCAAAAACGATCATCTCCACGAAAAAATGCATATAACATAAATTGTGCGTTTTAACGTGCTCTACATTTTTTGTGTGTTAAGTTTTTTTTCAATCTCTTGCGGTTTAGCAGTTATGCAAAATTCCGTAAAATTGATCCAGAATAAAATAGTCTTCAGAGGCTATTTCCAGAAAATTCAAGATTTACATTTTATTTGTCAGCTAAATATCTTTAAAATACGCTATTTTAATCAAAATCGATAGCCATTTTTGAGAAAATCAAAATTTTCGAAAAAAGTTCCATGTAAAGGGTAGTTGGGGGTAGTCGAAATTTCTCAAAAATTTCGTGTCGCATTACTGGAAGATACTAAATTTAAATACCAAGTTTGGTATTTTACCGAATTTTAGTTTCTGAGTTATCATGTTTACGGACACACGCATGGACCTTTTTCTGAAAATGCTTTTTCTGGATAAAGGGGACCCTAAAAACATATATTTCCAATGAAATCTCGGTATCGAATTTTGGGGGAGTACAATAGCTTCTCTATACACTATGTACATAGTACGTATAGACAAAGTAAAAAAATGTTTTTATTACTTAATTCCTTGTAAACAGCAGCGAAATAAGGCAATATTCTTTTAAGTTACAGCAATAGTCAAATCTTTTAAAAGCTATCGCCATGCTGTTGTCTTTGAAAGTAGATTTCCTTTGCATAGTCAGAAGTAAAACAAACAGGAAACGAATGACAATATCCTGTATAAGTATTTTAAAATTGAAACCAATAACAAGAAATATCAGGAAACTGAACTCTAAAAGATCTAATGTGTTACTCACATGAATTTCTCTACCGGTTCTACAAACAAAGTTCTTGCAAAAATATTCTTCTTTCTAAACTTTCTCTACATATCTGTAACAAACTATTGATAATAAGCATGTTCTTCTATTTAATGCTAAAACATTAGCAGAAATGGTGTTATTGCTTAGTTCCTTATAAGTAGAAGGGAAATAAAGGAATACATTTGGCTAAACCGACAGTCTAATGTTTTAAAATGTGGTTGCTATGGAGTTGAAATCCTTTTCTGTGCGTGGCTAGGAGTTGACAAATCCCGTATGAGAAAAGTTTAAGTATTTTAAAACTGAAATCAATAACAAGGAATATCTCGAAGAAGGCCACCTTCAAGCAAAAAATGTATATGACTATATTTTTTATGTAGTAAATTTTTGTCAGTCTCTTACGGTTTACCAGTTATGCAAAATTCAATAAAAAAATCACCCAGAATAAAGAGGTATTTAGAGACTATTCCCAGAAAATTCAAGATATACATTTTACTTGGCACGTAAATATCTTAAATATAAGAGATTTTAATCAAAATCGTTAGAGCCATTTTTGAGAAAATCAAAATTTTCGAATTTTTTTCCATGTAAAGGGTAGTTTGGGGAGGGTTTTTTTTCTTGAAAATCTTCGTGTCGCATCCTTGGAAGATACTGAACTTAAATACCAAGTTTTTGAGCTATCCTGCACACACACACACACACACATTGACATTTTTCTAAAAACTATTTTTTTTGGATTCAGGAGGTCTCAAAGTATATATTTCCGGTGAAATTTCGGTATTGAATTTTAGAGCGCAATACAATAACTTCTCTATGCACTATGTACATAGTATGTATAGAGAAAATAAAAATGCGTTTAATGGATTTAGGGGACCTCAAAACATGTTTCCGGTGAAATCTCGATATTTAATTGTTAGGTGGAATGCAATACCTGTGTACTATATACAACTGCATGAACTGCAAAAGCAGTTCATAAACATTGATAATGTGTGTTCAAGCATTTTTAAGCGTTTAAATTATACGAGTAATTGTGTTGCACATCTACTTTCTGTGACCCAAATCTCATGTCGCAATAAAACCGAGATGAACACTGCAGAAAGAGCATTTTCCTAGCTACAGAAACCAAAAGGTAAAGTGTCCATCTGTTTGAACTAAGCGAAACATGCAATCCTCAACCAGCGCAAAATGTGTTCTGAATTTACAAGGCACTAAATAAAATGGGGAAAATTCTGTGTGTTCCATCCATGACCTCTAACTATTCTGCAATAAATTATTCTCACAAAAGCTCATTCTTCTCCCTACTTCATGTTTATCGAGCAACATATTCGCAGAAATGATATTACTACTTAGTTTTATTTTTCTAAGCAGAAGAAGAATAGGGATATACACTAGGCTAAAGCGACAGTCAAAACTTTTAAAAGCCGGTCGCAATATAATGATATTGAAATGTCCTTCTCTTTGAATGGCCAGGATTAAAAAAGTGAATAACAACATCAATTTGAGAAACTTCTAAGCACTGGAAATGTTAAAAATAACAAGGTATATCTCAAAATGTTAGCTGTATTAAAGAGTGTATGACAAATTGTGTTTTCAACGACATTCTACCTTTCTGTGCATAAGTTTTTGTCTATCTCTTGTGGTTTACCAGTTAGCAAAAGCCATTCAGAATGAAGAGATCCTCAAAGGATATTTCCAAGAAAGTCAGCATATACATTTTATTTGTCACTTAATTGTGTTTAATATACACTATTTTAATCAGAAATGTTAGAGCCATGATTGAGAACATTGAACATTTTGAAAAATCTTCCACGTAAACGGTAGTTTGGAGTGGCGAATTTTTCTGAAAAGTTTAGTATCGTATGGTTTGAAGACACTGTTAGGTATTTAAACGACTTTTTGTTTTAGAATTATCGTACTGACATAAACGCGCACACACACGCACGAATCTTTTTCTAAAAATTGTCCTTTGTGAAGTTAGGGACATTAAAACATGTATTTGCAGTGAAATCTCGGTATTTATTTTGGTGGAATACAAAACTTTCTCTACCTATTAAGTATATGGTACATAGTACTAGAGAAGGTAAAATACATGACTCATTTAGAAGAGTTTGCAACTGCAGTTACAATTCAGCGAAAATAGAACTTGGAATAGGAGATTTGTTACCTAAACATTTTAAACAACTATTTTGCCACGGTAGTGCATAAAGTTATAACTTGCTATTTTTATGCTTACATGTTATAAAACTTCACTTTACGCACTGACGTGAAAATAGTTATTTATGCAACGATCTTATAATGGTATTTATTAGGATATGAGTGAGAGGTACCTTTCGATGCTCACTTCAAGCCTCACGAGTATTCTAATGAGAGTTGCATACATCATTTTTCTACGACATGTGGATGTATAGAAATATTTAATATTTAGATATAAAAGATGAACTCCGCCGTCCGCTCTGCGATTTGTAGCCTGCGTCGATAACAAATGAAATTCGATTCATGGTGATAGTTGATTTGCAAGATGGAGACAGAGGTACTTTGGCCTAGTGATAACGATAAGGAATTTAGTTCCACGCCTCCTGATATTACAGAGGAGGTGAGTAATGTTAACAATTTACTTCCACGGAAATCAAAAAAGACATACGAAAAGTTATATAATACCTTCATGGCATGGAGTTGAGTGAACTGAGCTTGGTTGGAAGTAGCTAACGCATGCCCTGGGTTATTGACTTCCTCGTCTCTGTGATGTCAATGTCATGACCTACTTTGCTTTGCTTACATAATATTATGAGTTTAGATTCGGGAAATAATTATATATTATTAAAATTCTTACATATAATTAAATATTCTTGGACACTATTGTGCGCGTAAGATGTTTATATGTAATTTTATGCAGATTAGCAGGCAGCGAACAGCCCTTACTAGGGCAGCACACACGCATGAAAATCTGTATCGAAATAGTCTTCATTTCGATATAGATTTTTAACAGTAAATTAACACATTTCAGTATATGAGTATTAAATAGTTATTTATCATGTAAGAGAATCACGCGAGAATAAAAAGAAAGTAAGTTACGCTTGGGTATGATACTTTTTTTCTACGAGAATTTTCTGATACTAAAATAAAAGCAACGAAAGGTTAAATAAATTTGAGGTTAAGTTTGAGCCATTCAGCAAAGGTTCTTTTCTAAACACCACTTCATAAATTTCTCATATTGTGCCTCATAAACTTTTCGGATTTAGCAGGTAGTAAATTTGATTCTGCCTATTTCGCAGCTCTAAGGATATCATAATTCTCAAAATCTGTCATTTACTCAAAATATATCACAGAACAACAATAATTTTGGTTTGTCAAGGCCTGCTATAATTTGAAGTCTTAGTAATGGCAAACTTACAGTCCATATCAAACTATTTTGGCGAGCGTAAAGTTGGAACAAAATTATTTTACGCTTGCTACATTTCTTTGCGCGTGGATGCCGTAAAAAGTTTGCGATCTAAAATGAGCTCGTAAACTACTCAATCACGCTCGGTCATAGTAAAAATGTGTGCGACCGACGTGCATAAATTTCAACAAGTATTCCAGCTTCAAATGGGTCACCCCTGACTCCCTGCTGTGATCAATTTTACTCTACAACTTGCTTAAAGAGGAAGTATTTATTACATCCAAACATTTACTATCAGATTTCACTGAAAAAGCATATTTTAAGGATCCATGAATAACAAACAAACAAAATATATATATATATATGTGTGTGTGTGTGTGTGTGTGTGTGTGTGTGTGTGTGTGTGTGTGTGTGTGTGTGTGTGTGAACAGCATTAAGTCAAAAACAGAAGACGGTTAAATATGAAACTAGTACTAAAATTTCGCGTCTTACAGCGATGTGACACGACGAGCTTCAAGAAAAACCCCCAACCCCAAACTATTCTTTACATGGAAACTTTCCTTTTCTTTTTTTCCTTTTTTTTTAACTAATTTATTTAAGATAGCATTAAGATGTTTGCACGAAAAATAAGATGTGTGTTTTTAAATTTTCTGGGATAGCATGTGAAGTCCTCTTCGTTCTGAATGGCAAACCGCAACAGATAAAAGTTTACTACGTACATAAAAACTAGATCTCGTTAAAACAAATAACTTATATCCAATATTTGTTTTTGTGCTCTTAACCATCCGAGATATTCCTTGTTTTTGTTGGAATTTTCAAAAAGTTATACTCTTCACCTAGGCATGCAAATAGAATAATATTTCAAAGAAAAACCTATAGCGATCAGCTCTTCAGAGAGTTGACTATCGCTTAAGTCCATTGTGTTCCTCTATTCTCATTATACCTGTAAATAAATGTGCAATAAAACCATTTATATAAATTATTATCTCAATTAACATTAAGGCCGCGCCGTGGCCGAGTGGTTAGACCACTCGCCTCTCCCAAGCGGCCGCAAGTGAGATTTGTGGTGGACAAAGTGGCGCAGGGACGGGTTTTCTCCGGGTTCTCCACCATCGCATTCCGCCGGTCCTCCATGTTCATTCCATGTATCACCAGTGTCATCGCCTGTGGTGCCACAAGAGTAAAAGCGGGCGTTAAACACTCCCAAAAAAATTAACATGAAGAATACGTTTTTGCGAGAATAGTTGGAAAAATGAATAAACAGTTATATTGTCATTATATACTCTACTATTAGGAATATTAGTCTGCACCTTAATTTGACTAATACATTAAAGATACTAAGTAGAGAAAATCATGTGAATGTAATATAAATCTATGCTGTTCATAGGCATACATTTAATTTGTCTAAGAACTTTTTAGGGGGTTCAGTGGATCTAAAAATATGCATTTCCCGTGACATCTCGAATTTTTGGGTGCAATACAATACTTTCTCCGTAACAAATTATTTTAATAAGCTTGTTCTTCTATTTACTTCGTGCTAATCCAGAAAAAAATTAGTAGAAATGGTTTTATTACTTAGTCCTTATAAGTACGAGGAAATAAGGGAATAAACTTGGCTAAACCGACATTCAAATGTTTTAAAATGTGGCTGCTATGGGATTGAAATTTGTTTCTTTAAATGACCAGGTGTTGACAAGTTTCCGTATGAGAGAAGTATGAGTATTTTAAAACTGTAACCAGTAACAAGGAATATCTCAAAAACGGTCAACTCCAGGGAAAAATGTATATAACATACATTGTGTGTTTTAATGAGCTCTACGTTTTTTGTTAAGTAAGGTTTTGTCCATCTCTTTCGGTTTATCAGTTATGCAAAATTCCGCAAGTCATCCAGAATAAAGCTGTCTTTAGAGGCTACTCCCAGAAAAGTCAAGATATACATTTTATTTGTCATGAAAATATATTTAATAAACGGTATTTTAATCAAAATCATTAGAGCATTTTTGATAAAATCAAAATTTTCGAAATTTTTCTCCATGTAAAGGGTAGTTTGGAGTGGGGGAATTTTCTTGAAAATGTTCGTGTCGCATCCTTGGAAGATACTGAACTTAAATACCAAGTTTGGTATTCTACGGACATTTCGTATTTGAGTTATGGTGGTACACCATAAGAACCGACACACGGACACATACACGAGCCCTTTTATAAAAAATCTTTATTTTTGATAGAGGGAGCCCTGAAACGTTGTGGTGGAATCCCAGTATCGATTTTTTTTACCGCAAACATATAATAGATGAAATAAAAATAGAATTTGTAGAATCAAACTGACTGTTAGAGCAGACGAAAGTGAAGCTGTGATTTTCCAGGAAGCCAAACCAAGTGCAGAGAAATTTTATTTTAATAAAGAGCTTGGGGATTTCAAGATGACTTGGCAGTGTGTACTAAGATGGTGCCAGCATCGGAAATATCAAACTGTCATAAAGCGCGACAGCCCGAGGGGTGTTTTACTAACATGCGAGTAACAAGCTGTATGTGGTTCATACATCTGTGACGCAGCGACGCCCAGAAACAGGGAGGTTCACGATCTCATACCACCGCGAACAAATGCATCACGGTATACCTAACAACCTACCACAAGGATCAACAAAAACCTTCTGATGTTCTTCCTTACAATCTGTTATTTATACCTGTAGAAACACGAATTGTGAAAATCAGCTGATAATAGTAGTCTAATCATGGCCCGATTAAGTAATACAACAGCCTCTTAATACTCAAATTTTACATAACAAGATAATTGCTTTTAATTTGTTTTTTCAGCAAGCCGTGTGTACGACAGGCGTTGGATAGGTAGTCAATGCCATAGCCGGGATTTGAACCACGAATCTCCCGGTCTCTAGCCGGTTGCTCTACCACTGAGCTACCACGGCAACATGCCGGCACGGCATTAAATTTCTCAACTGGCTCGCATGTTTCCCGGTAAACGACAAGGTGATCTCAAATTGTTTTGAGATGACAACCATAATGGCGACTTACAGTGTCGTAAGTACTTTAAGTCTCAGGATTCACAGTATAGTGGTGCTGATTCAATTATTTTTCACACAAACATGTGTAGGACAGGTAGAGTCAGACTGAAAAATTCAATACCATAGGCGGAATTTGAACCACGGATCTCCCGGTCTCTAGCCGGTTGCTCTACCATTGAGGTACCATGGCAACATGCCAACATGACATTAAATTTCTCAACTGACCCGCATGATTCCCGGTAAATAAGTAATTTGGTATGAACAGCATGTGTGAAGCCTTGTGAATGTAAGGCTTTTTAATTCACGGTGGCTCAAAACGTTTATTTCCATCGAGTATGTACAAATTTGCATCATTCGACAGATCTAGACTGACATTTTGGACACCTACGTTTTAAGTACAAGTGAAAATTATGAGCTGTTCACCATTCCTTGCTTGTTTTCAGCGCTTTTACATACGTACTGAAAGATCTAGGAGAGAGATTACTAGAGCCGAGAGTTTAGGCATTTATTTTGGTTAAAATAGGCAGGGATGTAGGCACTAAAATAGCAAAAATAGGCATTTATTAATCACGGAAATAGACAAATACTTGATAAGCTATCTCATGTGTACTCACTTTTCTTGGTTACATGCTACAACAAGATGCTTTTTTAAGTTGTCAACTGACATACTGAGCCCTTGTCAGGAGGTTTCTCATGCTGGAAAAAGCCTTGCACAGATCCAGAGAAAACTGAGATTGTTTACTTTTTTGCAATCGCTGTGGATATTAAACTGAGCTTCTTCTGCCCGCCCATTTTAGTAATTCCAGCCTTATGTCTCATTGTTGCATAATGTTGAAGTATAAAATACCTTTTCTCATGGTTAATTGTTTTTTCACAAACTTTGCACATCAGAACACTACCATCGATAGATAGCGTATTTGAACCGAATTCGTGGACATAGCCATGCAGTTTACTACTTAACTGTGCACTCGCTTTCGGTATGATAAATATTGCAATAATCACGAAAACTGCAGATGGAGTTGAGTGTCAAACTAACAGATTCACTTGCTGAGGCCTGAGTATGTCTACTTTCTTTCAGAGATCGGGAAACCCCGACTGTGTATTGTCTCAAAAAGAGGGGCGTGAGAAGAGATTAGAGTGCTTGAAGTACGCAATAACGGGATCTGGAGAAAAAGGTAACTTTGCAGAGCTAAGGGATGAGTTGGCCATCGGGCGAGGGAGGCGAATAATACAAATCTTACAAAAGACACTTGCAAACATGCATTCATTTCTACATCCTCCACGGAATACTTTCTTTCTCTGGTAAATTCTGGAGAGTAAGATTCTCAGCCAATATCTGTGTGAGGTGAATACATATTTTTAATTCGTACAACCATTATTTTTTGTTTTTTGATATAATCCATGCGAACTTTATTTAAAAAATAAAGAAAATATACAAAAACGAGGTAAAAAGGCTAAAAACAGGTGGTTAAGTTTAAAATAGGAAACGGGAGCTAAAATAGGTAAAAAAAAGGCAAACTAAAAATTGGGCCTATCGTCCCCAAATGTGTGGAAACGTGTTTATCCCTAAAAGGTCCTTCATATATACTCTCCGGTTAAAAAAGGGGGGCTCTAGTTATTACACTGGGCTGGTGAAGATACACACATATGGGAAAAGAACACGAGCACCCCAAAACGCAGAATGCAGCGTGAGTAACCATGTTTCTTACGCAACATCACCGCCCTCTTGCAAACGATGCGCAGTACATTGAACCTACGTGTCATCATTTTTACAGCGGACTGTACCTTTACTCTGGCTAACAGCCACAGTGCAGTTATTTTAGGGCAGACGTCACAAATATCCCTCCTGTGTGCCTTAGGTAGAATCCAATGCAAGTCTCTCTCTCTCTCTCTCCTGGCACTTTTTATTGCAAGTGCTACTTCAATTATGCAACTACACTGTGTTTACTCAGCACCGCTGTGATATTTGTCTCAGGAAAACGCGGAGCACAGTATCGTATTAAGGCCCCCTTCAGCTGTAACATATTTTACGACTTTGCTGCGTGGGTACACAGCTATAAAAGTTGGGAGGGGGGGAGGAGTCGTTCGCAGCAAAACAATAAAACACCAGTATACATTTGAATTGCACATTTCAGAAACAACGTATCTCACTTTTTTTGCACTTTTGAGTTACGTATGAAACAATTTTCTCCGGAGGCAGTCTCATTGTTTTAGACAGAAATAAATTCAGTCAGGCTTTTCATCCAGAATGTATGAGACTTAAAACATAACTTAATGCAGATACCACATAAACTTATTGATTTATGTAAAGGATATTATGCTAATTTGTTATTTATCGATATTAATGTTATCTGTGTTATTCATTCGTTGTTAAATTGATGTTAAAGAACAATTTTATAAGCGGCCCCGCCAGGGTAGTGTGGTGGTAGCGTGTCTGCCTCAAATTCAACAGGTCGTGAATACGAAATGGAAATGAGGCTTTATTTATGGACGTTCTTTAACTGCTGTGGTTCTCAGCGTCCCATTCTACACTGGGCTTAAAAGACTGCTTGAGTTTATTTTACGTGCCGTAAATCTACGTCACGGGACCAATGGATTTACTTTCATGCTATAGAGTTTACGCCCGAAAAAATCCACCACCCTCCGCCGGGTTTGAACCCACGACCTTGGATATATGAAGTTAGCATGGTAAACATTACACCACGCAGGGCCACTCGTGAGTTCGAATCTCGCTTAGGGTGAGTTACCCGGATAAGTTTTTGCCGGCGTTTTCCTTATCCTGAAAAGACAAATGTCGAATAACTTTAAGCTCCATGGACCCGAGGTCATTTGAGCATCATTTCTCCGATTTCATTCGTCGTCCGATATGACCAGCCAGGTTAAAAAGAACGTTAGGCTAGTATATATATATATATATATATATATATATATATATATATGTGTGTGTGTGTGTGTGTGTGTACTATCTGTGAAACCTGTATAGTTGTTCGCGTAATCCTGTTTATATCGAAATATTTAACCTAAAAATAATTATATGATATTAGAAGAAGCAATATGTTTGCGCAGAAATTCGTAGGTGCAATATAAAATATGTAATTTACTTTTTAGACAGTTGATGCTAAAAGTAGGTCTTTTACCAGATGACAGAAGTGTTAAAAGTAGAAAATTCTGTCACTCACTGTTATAAAATTATAACACTCTAATGTAGCCAACTTTTGTTTATGCGTCCACGGCCTCATTCAAGTAGTCTATGACCTTGAAAGCTCGTATCAATAAAATGGCGGATGATTTGCATGTCATGAACATGGAATCTGCCGAACCAGACGAAATTATGAAAGCAGCGGAGAGAGCAAATTTACAACTGCTACACTGCCTCCGTTATATAGAATGTTTTCGTTCTGTACGAGTACAGTATTTTTCCGAAAATGAGAACTCAACTTCCTAAGTTTTTTGGTTAGGAGGTGTGCGGTTGGAAACCAACCCTCGCTGTTGCAAGTGACTTAACTGAGGCGAGATTCTCGGCTTACAAGCAATGTCTCGAGGAAACAGATTTTGCTATGTCGCCTCTCGCCCCCTAGTACAGGGTCGTCAATATCAACCACAAAGTAACTAGCTTTTAAAAGATGATGCGAATGAAACACATCAAATGTTTTAAGTCTAACGCAGCTTTCCAAAGTAGACAATAATATTTATTTAAACCGTTATGCTTGAGCCACATACAAGCTCACGAGTTCCAAATTGCATCTATTTTCCGATGCCACAGACACGGCAAATAACCGTTGTTGTTACATAAGGTTCGTTGCAAAATGATACAACCACAGCAGTTTACAGCTGTAGGGCAACATAACTGCCTAATAAGCTTGCAGATATATCTAAGTCAACATACTACTGTGTCAAGAAAGATCCGGGGATTTGCCAATAAAACACAAAAAATTAATTATTCATCCAATTTTAGTTTATCGCCTTCAAAGTAGGCCCCTTCTGAAATTATACATTTATGCCAACGAATAATCCAATCATCAAAACATTTTTTGTAGGCACTCTTAGGAATCGATGTCAATTGTCGCCGCAAGAAAGAAATCACCAGGAGCCAGATCAGGTGAATACGGTGGTTGTTCGATGAAATTTGTTGAGTTTTTGGCCAGAAATCCGTTCACAATAATAGCCTTGTGAGCTGCTGCGTTATCGTGGTGCAGAATCCAAGAGTTATCGTTCCACAAATCTGGCCTTTATCGCCATATTTGTTCTCTCAAACGCCGCATAACGCTCAGATAATAGTCTTTATTTACCATCTGACCTTCTGGCAAGAACTCTTGAGTGCACGACACCGCGATAATCAAAAATTACTATCAACATGACCTTGGTTTTGATCGAGTTTGACGTGCCCTTTTAGGTTTCGGTTCAGTTGGAAGGCGCCATTCAGAAGCTTTTTGACTGGTTTGAGTGTCAAACTCGTAAACCCATGTCTCATCACCAGTTACAATGCGTCTCATGAATGTGGGGTCGGAACTGGCCTGTTCTAGCATATCTTCAACAATCCTTACGAGATTGAGATTTTGTAGAAAATTCAAGTCTTTCGGAACTAACCGAGCTGCAACACATGACATACCCAAACAATCATTTAAAATGGCACGAATCGATTCGCAGGCACAGAAAGTTCAGCGGCAATCTCTCTCAGACCTAAATGAAGACTTTCAGTTCAGTTGAAACCGTTGATGGCCGAACAGAACGAGGCAAATCTTCCACCACATCTCGACCACTTTTGAACGCACTGTACCACTCATATGCATGTGTTTTTGATAAAGTTGACTCGCCGTAAGCCCTCTGTAACATTTTCAGCGATTCGGCACACGAAATACCATTTGCAATGCAAAATTTGAGACAGATTCTTTGTTCAATATTTATATCCATCGTAAAATCGCAAATCACCTTTGAGAAGAACTAACAAAATGGCGTACTGTAAGCAAACTAGATGACAGATGACAATCAAACTCCGCGTGGATATAGAGGAAAGTTGTACCAACTTAGCGCAATAATTTCGAATCCCCTTTTAAACAGGATTTTTAAATGATTAATTCCCGGTACTTTCTTGACAGAATGTATGACGCCCGTATTCATGTTTAAATTTGACCTCTTTGCCGCACAGTGACGCGAAGACGAAATCATTAATCTTGTTACATAATGATACAACCATGCAGCGTACCCTCTTATTCCCCTGTTGACCACACATGATAGTAACCATAGAGGGCGCAGATACAGGACGCGCGCCCGTTCTTCACGAATGACATTTTTTGAACGAGAGGTTAGATGCGACTTACTGGAGCAGGAACGGCAGTCACACGTGTACGTTATTCTCATGTTTCTGCGCTGCAGTAGTACAGTCGCTACGAAGTAAATATCACACTTCCAGTGATGTCAGTCACATGTATTTGCTCTCAACCTCGGTTACTGTTTATACTACACTTTACACCTAATGTTCTTGTATTTATCTATTCCCGACATTTCTCCCTCTCCTTCTTCTGAATTGCTGCCATTTTCATTAATAATTAAGCATCTCTGGTTAAAACACTGGCAATTAGATAAACTCGTAACGACAACACTTTTCAGTTAACTGTACACTGTGTATTCTCGAAACGTAATCATAACGAAGCAGAACTGTTTATTATTGTAATAAACTATTTGTTGACCTGTTTGTCAAAGGGGCTAGTTCACTATATCTTCGTCTAGAAGGAACGAGCAGCCTGTATATCGAGTTGACTGTCTTACGTAGCTGCACACCAATAGTCGAAGTGAATAGTGATGAAGGAAGTGTTCACGAAAATTCACAGAATCCTCCCATGGTAAACAATTTTTGCACTAAGAAGTTATCTGGATGGCCACAGAGGCTACCCACTACACCTGGTAAAACTGTCCAAAGGATTTCTAACCGTTTATCTACCCAGGTAGGAGAGAATCGTAATAAAACAATTAAATGCAAGCGTGACCTGCCTGGGAAGATTCGCTCAAGAGCCAAGCATTCGTGACCACAAGACTAAGCTATCCCGAATGGCACCAAGGAAGAACTTCTTGTAAAAGAAAAGCAACTGCAGCATCGGCTTGCTGAAATGCATAAGAAAAGACGGACATCTGGGCAAAACAACATGCGACCTGGAGAACACAAATGGAACCAATTTAGTATTCAGTTATAATATATATTAATTTAGATGGGACAGATGGTGCAACTTACTAATGGAGCGATTTGAGGAAAGAGGGACAAAATTTTCCAAACGGCAACAGGGACGGGGTTCATTCAAGATTTGGGTTGGGTTTGGTTATCGTGGCACAACAAACCTTGCGTTCCCAACGGGTCGAATGAAAGCAACTAACTGTTGCTGATAAGATTTGCTGATTTTCAGGTTTTATCTTTTGGGGAAGTGACTGAAGGCCCTTGTTGGATTTTTCAGCAGGAACAGTGCTAAACTCGGTGAGATCCATGGTGATCCCGACAGTCAGTGCGCTGTCTCAGCTTATAAGAGGTGTGTCTGCCTATGTGCCAATAGATTCATGCTACGTGAGCAATGATGTCATCCTTGTTGCAAGATGTAACAAACATTCCTTAATGCAGTTTCAGTTGGCGCCGACTAATCCCAGTGTAATTGTAAATAAAAACAATAATAATAATAATAATAATAATAATAATAATAATAATAATAATAATAATGCCAGTGACAGTGACTTTAGAAACAATAATGAAGATGAAGTTGACGATGAAGATGATTTCGGAGAAAAGCCCCTGCCCAGCGACTGAGAGGTTTGGTGCTGCAGCCATGGACGGGTCGAAGTGGCAACAGTGTGACGGAGCGGCCACGAGGTAAGGCAACTGTCAGGGATCACTATGGAGCTCTCCGAGTTTAGTATTCATGTTGCGAACTCCACCTGGTTTCTACAGAATGGAATGCATGAACTGGATTGCAAATTCGCCGGATCTGAACCCCATGGAGAACCTATGGCGCATATTATGTTGTTCAGTAGATTACGCTGATGACAAAAAGTATTATATCATAGAGTTGAAAGCTGCCTTCATCAAAATTCGACACCGAGATTACACCAGAAATACATGTTTTGAGGACCCCTGAATCCAAATCATTTTGGAAAAATATAGAGATATCCACGCTCCAAAAACTTAATGAGAGTATGTGTGATCGTGTTTTAAAGGATTCTCAAACAAGACTCCTACACTGAGATGAGATGATTGTATCATTTTGCAACACTGACAATGTGGTTAAGAGTTGATTTATATCTGGATTCTGGACAGTGTACAGTTTGTGACCCGCAAAGGTATTACAACATAAATTCCTCACGTGTAAAATGTTTCTGCTTCACATTTGTTTGTCCTTCCTATATCAGACAGGAAGGCTATATCATTTTGCAACGCACCTTAATCAATGAAAAGCTGTTGTCTCCGGGCCACCAAATGTTAATTTCCGGGAAATAGCGAAATCGATAATGTTGCGATTATAGCAAGCAGCTATGAAATAGGCATAGCGTAATAATGACGTATTTCCGTCCAATGGGATTCGTTAACAAAAATACAGGATGCTTCCTGCGTCTCCCAAACACCAAAAAATAGTTACTTATGATACAAGTCGTAAAAATGGTGTTTTATATTGAGTAGGAAGCTTCCTAATTCTACGAACTATATAAAGCAGTTTAAACACGTGTGCCACACACTGTTTTTGGACAATTCTCAATATTTATACACATATTACAATTATAAATATATTGTTTTACCTATTTCAAGGAGTTTATGCTTAAGAGTCTGCGTTATTCATTTGTTGCCTTGCTTAGAATCAGAGCTGACAACATGATAACTTACTCGTACAGAACGAAAACATTCTATACAACGAAGGCAGTGAAGAGTTGTAGTTTTGCTCTCTCCGCTGCTTGCATTATTTCGTCTAGCTAAGCAGATTTCATGTTCATGACATTCAAATCATCCGCCATTTTATGGATAGATCCGATTTTTCAGAGTCATGGCCCATTTGAATGAGGCCGTGGACGCATAAACCAAAGTTGGCTACATTGAAGTGTTATAATTTTATAACACTGAATGACAGAATGTTCTACTTTTAGGTAAAAGACCTACTTTTAGCATCAACTGTCTAAAAATTAATTAGGAAGAGTAAAATAAACAACAGAGGCACATGATTTTGGATAACAATATCATTTTCACAAGATGCTTTTTATTTTAATTATTATAGTTTTTCCGGGAGGAGTTACGAAATTCAAAAACTATGGTGTGATTTATTATCACTATTTTATGAATAAAATACACCAAATTATACAAATAATAATTGTTATCTTACATATGTTGTTTAAAATCAAATCATCACTGTTTCAGCAGTCAAATGAAAGCATACGAAATGAATGAACAATCGAATGTGTTGCAGAATACGAACTTATGCTACCAACAGAGGAAAGAAAATAGTTAACCTTAAAATAAGCTAACTTCATGACATGAAAAATAGATTTTTTCATGAGATTATTTATTAGGAAATTGAGGTCATTTGTATGTGCATTGGTTGAAAACAATGTCTTGAAACTTGAAGGAAATGCAAGTTTTCTGTCATGAAAATGAATGATGAATGGGCTGCAATGGATGTTTGGATGTTGATCATATATATATATATATATATATATATATATATATATATATATATATATTATACATATATAGATATATAAACGAAGCTGTAAATTATCTAGACAATATCAGCGCCGCCGATGTGCCGGAATTTCGTTCCTTTTACATGCCAGTAAATCTATTGACATGCGACCTTCGCTTTTAAGCACACTTAAAAATCATCGATCTAGGCCGGGTTTGAACCCGCGAACTTGGAATAAGAAGACAAATGCCTAACCAACTGACCCATCCAGATCAACCGCGCGCACGCGCGCGCGTGTGTGTGATACGTTCTTTCTCATACTACATCTCCTCAACATTGAATAATAGTATGTGTGTTTATGTTTTTATGGTGTTTAATGCCCGCTTCTACTACAAATGGCACCGCAGGCGATGACACTGGTGATGCATGGAATGGATATGGAGCATCGGTGGAATACGATGGTGGGGGAAACTGAAGAATCACATCAGATTTTTTTTAATAAAATCCCAAGATATTCTGAAATGTATATTTTAAATTTTTTGGGAATAGCCTCTGAACTCCTCTTCATTCTATATGACTTGCATTTAATAAACCGAACAGATAGACAAAAAGGATACCACACAAAAATTGAGACCTTAAAGCACATAATTTATGTCAAATACATTTTTTGAAAAATTAACCATTTATGAACTATTCCTTGCTTAGGGTTAAATTTTCCGGTAATGATCTATACTTTTCCGATACTTATCACGGAGAACGGAATGTCAAATCCATCACATAGAGACCAGCTTTTAAAATATTTGACTATCGCTTTAGTCTATTCCCTTTGTACCTACAAGGAAATATTAAAACAGCTTCTGCTAATGCTTATGTCGATTAGCATGACGCAGAAGCTACCCATCTCATCTCATGCTCGCACTGTTACATCATACACTGTACAGGTGCTGTGGAAAATCACTGTTCGAATACAGTGGTGTGTTAAATGAACGTGTTCACACATCGTGTTCGATGCGCCATTACAGCAGTGCTGACATTCCAGTTATAATAAATCCGATAAATATTGCCTATTGTCTAGTGTTAATGAGATAAATAGAAAGTGAACATAAATTCCCACTGTTTATAGCTTTACGTGACGGACTGTGCCATGCGCTCGATCCGCACAAATCCCCGCGGCCCCTCAGTAGTCTACATTCGTTAGGCAACAGCAACACTAGCGACACCACCGTCAGCGGTAGCCTGAACTGAAACGGGCTATACAAGAATAAACGTTTGTAAGAGTAGGCTGTTGCAGAATATATTAAGAAAACCTTGTGAATGTAACATTTTTAACACCAGCCCCATGAATGTAACAAATCGGTATTTTCCGTATAACGGAAATATTTGTTGCCCTCCGAGGTGCAATAGTTACTATACTAACTTCATATATCCAAGGTCGCGGGTTCAAACCGGCGGAGGACGATGGATTTTTCTGGGCGTAAAAATCCTTAGCATGGCTTCCTTCGGAAGGGAAGTAAACCCGTTGGTCCCGTGTCGTAGATTTACGGCAGTAAAAGAACCTCAAGCCTAATAAAGAGGCCTATGAGCAAAATTAAGCAGTCTTTCACGCCCAGTATACAATGGGGCGCTGAGAACCACATCAGTTAAAGAGGGTCCATACCAGAAATGTATTTATTTATTTCTTCAGTCATAAATTACATTAGTACAATAGACATGGTCAAAATACTAAATGCAAGCAAGATATAAAGTCGGTCATACAAGAATTTTAGTATTAAAAAAGTCATCCAAATTCTAAAAGACATGTAATGTTTTGGATTTTGTCACAGTTAAAAAAAAAGTGCTAGAGAACCATTTAATAGCACTCTGAATTATGTAATTACTAGGAACTGCATCGAAGTTAGCGTAGCATGGTATGTAGTGGTGTTGTGTTGACAATTCAGTGTGTACGCAGTGGTACTAATAGAGGGAAATGGGACAGCGGTTGCGTGGTAGACTGTGATGTTTTCACTAGCAGTGTAAGGCGATTGAGGCTGGGTGGGTGGTAAACCACTGATTTGCGGGAACTAATAATTTTAATATTTACATACATTCAATCTTTGTAGTGCAACAAGTCATCAGCATCATTATCCCTTTTATTTTCTCTCAAGATACATAGATTACAATGCACAACATCCATTCGCAATGTCTCAAATGTGAATCGTCTCCGATCGGCACGTTAACTGGCTTATTGTAAAAATGTTCGCTCCACATCACAAGACGTGATCGGAGCAAAACGGAAATAAGATACATCATCGACTATTGGGTAAGACACTCCATCAGCAATTATTTCCGTAGCAACACCTCGTAGCACATTTCGTATTCCACACATTATTGAAAATCCGTCATTTTTTCCAAACAGTCTTTTCACACGGCATAAAACAGGTGTCGTGGATCTCTGATTAATTGCTTGCACAAGTTCATCGACAGCTTTCAGGGCTCGAGGCATTTTAATATTCAATATTCCCAAATATGTGTTATTGTCGTAGCTATATTCACAAAGTTTTTTTAAATGAATTGCAAATGTTCATGTAATTCATTTAAAGCAAGAAATTTTACAATCTTGATTGAAGACCATGCATTATCATCAAATGCACTCATTACCTGTAAAACAGTATTGTAATATACAGCATCGAGTCGTTCCTCAACGCGTTACTACAGGTTGTTTACTTGTGGCGCGTGCAATTGCCAATGCAGGTCGGTCGCTACTCGGTAGGTATACAACTGGTATCCGCATGTGTCCCTCTATCGGTCCCCAAGATATTATCCCTAGACATTACACATATTATTTAAAACCACAAATTCAATATTAAATAAAATATTGTAAATAAAGTAAAAATAAAAGTGGAATCATCAGCATATAGAATCGTCTTAACAGGTGTATTACATGGCAGGTCAGTTATCATTAAAAAGAAGCAGAAATGGTACTAAGATAATTCCTTGTGGTACTCTAAAATCAATGTAGTCACTTGTATTACTTAAACCATTTACAAAAACAGCAAGAAATAAAGGAATTGGTGTTTCAAATCCTTACAGACGTGTGGAGCTGTTGGTGTATGAGGCTGTACTGGTAGATACATAAAGGATCATTGCTTCAATGTTTCCTTTACCCAAAGGACGTTAAAGTTAGTGAACGCAAGCCGTAGTTAGCGGATGATTTAATAGCTATTAACATTGCAGGCAGCACCACACAACTATGTATTATCTGAAGTATGTGAGTTCGATGTGCTATGCTAGCCTCGAGCCTTCTCTTCTTCGCGTGTGTAATTTATTTGTGTTTCTTCAGTTCTGCGGTTTGCAAAGCTGCTCTATTCCTGGCTTGTGCTTTGCACCGCATACAACAAGCGTCTCGTGAACAACTTCCTGTCGATGAACCAAACGACTTTATAGTGATTTGCTATGGCTTTATTCACATGACTTTCTCTACCTATTCTGTAACAAGTTAAGTAGCGACTTAGAAATGTTTAATGTACACCCTTAATATGTTTAGAATGTATATCTTAATATCGGTCGTCTACTTAGCACGGTGCTGGCGCGGCTGCTTGCCAAGTGGGAGACCTGGGTTCGATTCCCGGTACCGGCCCGGGGAATCCCTCCCCCCCGGGTCCGGGGTGCAGCCTAGTGAGGTCCCTGGGGGGTCCCATTGATTGAGCAGTACCGGTTCCATTTCGAGAGGTCCGCATCAACCAGCCGGGAGGGACTCGAGACGTTTATCACTTTTCACCTTCAGCACTGCATCCCATTCATGACGCCTTCGGGCCGAGATGGAGGATATAGCGGCCGGGCGGTAGGCCAAGGTGGAATACCGGAAATATATGTTTTAGGGCCCCCTGTATCCAAAAAAAGCATTTTCACAAAAAGGACCGTGTGTATGTGTGTGACCGTCGGTACGTGTATTCGTGAACACGATAACTCAAAAACGAAAAGTCGGTAAAATACCAAACTTGATACTTAAAGTTAGTATGTTCCAGGGATGCAACACTAAGATTTTGAGAAAAATCCCCCACCCCAAACTACCCCACATGGAATTTTTTTCGAAATTTTGATTTTCTTAAAAATGGCTGTAATGATTTTGATTAAAATATCATATATTAAAGATATTTACCTGACAAATAAAATGTATATCTTGAATTTTCTGGGAACAGCCTCTGAAGAGCTCTTTATTCTAGACGAATTTTACGGAATTTTGCATAACTGCTAAACCATAAGGGATGGAAAAAAACGTATCGCAGAAAAAATGTAGAGCACTTTAAAACACATAATTTATGTTATATGCAATTTTTTTCATTGAGTTGGCCGTTTTTTTTTTTTTTTTTTTTTTTTTGTTAAGATATTCCTTGTTTTGTTTTCAGCTTTAAAAATTATACTTTTCTCACACAGGAATTTGTCAACTCCTGTCCACACAAACAAAGAAACTTCAGTCACATAGCAACCAGCTTTTGACTATCCTTTAACCTATGATACTCCCTTGTTTCGCTTCTACTTACAAGGAAGCAAGTAATAAGACTATTTCTGCTATTTTTTTCGATTAGCATTAAGTAAATAGAACAATAAGCTTGTTAACAATAATTTGTCGCAGAGATGTAGAGAAAGTCGTGTGAATGGAAGACATCAGATTTTTTTGGATACAGGAGACCCTAAAACATATATTTCCGGTGAAATCTCGGTATCGAATTTTTGGATGTAGTGCAATGCCTTCTCTTTACACTATGTACATAGTACGTGTACAGAAAGTAATATACATTTAGAAGTTTTAACAGAAAATGTTATAAGTGAATATTAGAAAAAATATTTTTCCATACATTATAATAAGTATATAAAAATTAAGCTATGGGAACAAATTGTAACACATGTTATAAAAGATGTGCATCAACAATAAAAGTTAAGCTATTTATAAACACAATACAATTTAAGTTCTGTTTAAACCATACAAATGTTTTCGAAAAAAAATGCCTTGGACTGTTTTACGATGTTTTGTGCGATTGCTTGATCAACACTTCTGCTGTTTACTTCGCCCTCCATTTCACAAATATACGAATTTGTGATTGTTCCTCGAGATCCAGAAAAAATTAGCTATTGCCCACAAGCTCGGAAATATGCTGATATTGCCACACCTTACGAGATACCCGGCTCTTCAGAGCGCTATAAGTATAAAAGCATGTTGTCAAAACTGCTAGAGATATCTTCCTTGGTTACACTGTAGATACCTCAGTTATACTTCATCAGCAGTATAGTAATAGCACGACTTATTGAACACTTCATCTGTAGGTTTGAGCCAAAGAGTTTAATGTCGCGGCGTGTTTAGATTTCACTGAAGCGTTTGATAGGGTGTGGCATCACAGCATACTTTACAAACTGCATGACATTGTGTTGTCACTTCATATGCTGCGCTTGATTAACAGTTTCCTTCAGGGCCGCCAATTTTCTGTACGTCTTGGAGTGATTCTACACCTGTAAAAACCTATTTGGTGGTTCTCAGGGTAGCATTCTTGCTCCAATTCTCCCTTCCTTCCCCCCCCCCTCTCGATAGATGGATGGATGGACAGACAGACAGACAGAGATATTCCTGCACTACCTACAGCAAATACTACAAGTTTGCGGACGATACAGTGACGTTTCCTTCTCATGATCCCATTAATGCCTACCTGTAATCCCACAATCTTCATCGTTTATATCGCTGGCGCATTTCGCTCACTCTTATTAAATGTCAGATAAGTTATTCGCACTAAACAGACCTCATACTCCAGGAAATATTCGAGCTGTGAAATATCTGGGCATTCACCTTGATCGGTTAGCTTGGCATACCGATATGAACAATAAACTCAGTCGGACATATTTTCATCTACATAAACTTTATCCGATTCTGAACCACCAATCCTGTCTACGAGTTGACAATACTCTGCTGCTATACGTACAAGAGCATTCTGCGACCGCTCCTCCTGTATGCTAGCCCTATATGAGGTTGTGCTTCTGAAGAGATACAACGGCTCTAGATGTACTAGAACATATGTTGCGTATATCTGTGAACACCCATGGTCCAACTAGATTTTACAACTCCATCGTTAATTGGGAATCGCCTACAAGGTTCGCCTAGTTCTTTGCTTACCTTACTCGAGTACCTGGTGCTGCACACTTTGAACTAGGACGCCGTATATCTGTGAACACCCATGGTCCAACTAGATTTTACAACTCCATCGTTAATTGGGAATCGCCTACAAGGTTCGCCTAGTTCTTTGCTTACCTTACTCGAGTACCTGGTGCTGCACACTTTGAACTAGGACGCCGTATAGGTACTGAGCCTCGACTGAAGCCACACTTGCCGCAGGATATAATTTTACCTGAAGGACATATATAGTGTGTTTCCTTAATCTCTCTTCCTCATGATTAAATCGGTTTCAATTTGGGGGCTCACCTATTAGCATCCCCGTTAATTTGATAAAAGAATAAGTTTTTGTAGAATAGGTAAAAAAATCTCTCCATCTTCCTCTCTCTCTCTTCCTCTAATACTAATATACACGGTGTTTCTAAATTGTCATCCAATTTGTTCAACAAGCAACCCAAATAACAACATAATGGATGGTAAACTATATCTATTGTTCTAACATTACACATGGAGCTATTTACTTTTGTTTCAATTATTTAATTTCAAAACTTTCTGGTATTACTAACCCAGTTCATCGTGTACGAGACCAATGTATTTGATGTACTAACATTTAGCATTGATTGCTACATTGATCTGACACTATGTGTTATTAACTTTATATTTCGTAATGCATTATATTCATAATAATAATATCAATAATAAAATAATAATAATAATAATAAAAATAATAATATTCCATTTACTGAAGGTCTAACGAAGAGGTTTCAAGGTCAAATTCTGCAGTTTTATACGAGCAGTATTGCATATGTTATGTATACATATATCTACAGAGTCACAACTTCTAACCGATCCACAAGTGTACTATGCGCGCACCTTTTCTTGGGCACTAGTTTTTCGGGGGCCGTGGGAGGGTCGTCCGCCTGTCTTTATGCAGCAATGTCAATCAAAGAAAGTTACCTTCTTTGTGGCCCTCAGGCATTATGATGAATATGTTTTATATATATAATTTACGCTGAACTAGTTGATTAAAAAAAACAGTGCAAGCACATGTGCGTGGACGCTGGGATCTACAGACATAATAAAAGCATGAAGCCACTGGACATCAGGTGTATAACGTACTTCATGTCTCAATATTGTTGCTTTGCTCTGCTTCCGAATGAAGACGAGATACACAACTGACATTACCGGCACAGCTGCGATGCATAACTTCAAGAACGGACGAGCATACGGAACACGTGTAGATAGGTTTAATGGTGGCACCGCAGTAACTTGTGCGACTCGCATTCCCAAGGTCCCGGGTTCGATCCCACTCTGGCCCATGATTTTTCATGGTTTTCCCGAGATCGCCAAGCAAATGCTGGGATTGTTTCTCATCTATCACGATTTCCTTTCCATCATTTCCGCTTCAATCCATTCTATTGACTTTCAGTTGTGCCTCTAGGTTCGTAGTGTATGTGAATGCGAACAATTGGTGTGGATGCGAATTAATAGAAAGAATGTTCCCCGTGGAAACGGTCGCTTGATCACTCTTTCTGGCGGCTCCCGTGGTTTATGGGTAACATGCTAGCCTCTGGTTCCCAAAGTCGCGGATTCAAACTCGGCGGTGGGCGGTAGATTAATTTAGGCGTAAAAATCCTTAGTATGGCCTCGGAAGGGGTGTATATCCGTTGGTCCCGGGTATAGATTTACGGTACGTAAAAGAAACTCAAGCATGATAAAGGTGCCTCTGAACAGAATTAAGCGATTTTTCACGCCCAATAAAAAACAGGACGCTGAGAATTTCATCAGTTAAAGAGCGTCCGTAAATAAATAAAGTGACATGGGTCGTCGGATATGGAAATTTAAGATTTCCGCGCGTCTCCGTTGCACCCCCCCCCTCTGCGACTGTAACCTACTATGGATCCCTCACTCCAATCCTTCTTCCTGGGGGTTGTTAACCACAATAGACCGTGTAGGTCACAGCGGATGCGATATCACCCTCCGATGTCTACCCTTTGGTTTTTGTTTTAATTCCCATTTAATATTGATAATACTTGAATTTATGTCGCTTTTATTCCCTACAGAACATTAATTTTCGACAAGAGCCATAATAAAACTATCTAGCCATAATAAAACTTAAGCATTCAAATAAATATCTTGTGAATAACCATATGAAACGATATCAAAGAGACTGCCTCTGCGGTCGAGTGGTCATCAGGCTTTTCATTCAGAGGTCCCAGGTTCGATTCACGGCTGGCGTGGAGAATTTATCTTTAACGAGAATGGTTTGCCACCCCCCCCAACACAGATTCTGGAAGTATACATGTGAGAGTGAATGTGTGTGTTTAATGGTACAAACATGAAAAAAATATGTGTTCCGTTCACTTGAATTTCTCTACCTAATCTGCAAACAAACTATTCTTACAAAAGTGTTTTGTTCTATCTACTTCATGCTAATTGAGATAAACTTTAGCAGAAATGGTCTTATTATTCGCTTTCTTGTAAGTAGAAGGGAAATAAGGGAGTGCACTAGACTAAAGTGATAGTGAAATATATTAATATTATTGAAATTAGGTTTTTTTGCTAGGTCTAGAGTAAAACAAAAGAAACAGGAAACGTAAATTAACGTGTGAGAAAAGTTTAAGTACTTTAAAATTAAAAGCAAGAACAAGGAAGCGGTTAGCTCTATAAAAAATGTATATAGCATAAATGTTGTGTTTTATCAAAATCTATATTTTTTGTGCAGTTTGTCTATCTCTTACAGTTTACCAGTTATGCGAGTTACCTTTTGAAACAATATCAATGTGTAATTTTAAAAGGTCAGAACAAGAATTCCATTCATAGCTCTAGGGCTCTAGAATAACAGGTTTTCTTGCTCTAACCATTTAATGCGCAGATTAGAGCAAGAAAAGGAAACACAAAATACAAAACAGAGCCTAAAAAACAACAAAGGAAAAATCTGATGCGTTCCATTCACATAACTTTCTCTATATCTCTGTAACAAATTATTCTTAATAAGCTTATTGTCCTACCTACTACATGCTAATCGAAACAAACATTACCAGAAACAATGTTATTACTTAATTCCTTATAAGTAGAAGAGAAATAAGGGAATACACTAGGCTAAACCAATAGACAAAAATTTTAAAATGCGGTTGCTACGGGTTTGAAAGCCGTGGCCAGTAGTTAACTAGTTCTCGTATTAGAAAAATCTGATGTGTTCCATTCACATGCCTTTCTCTAGATCTCTGCAAAATTACTGTTAATAAACTTATTCTTCCAACCATTTTATGCTAACCGAGATAAACACTAGCAGAAACGATCTTATTAATTAGTTCCTTATAAGTAGAAAGAAAATAAAGGGAACACACTAGACTAAATTGACAGCCAAACGTTTTAAAATGTGGTTGCTATGGGATTGAAATCCGTTTCTTTGCGTGGCCAGGAGTTGAAAAGTTCCAGTATGAGAAAAATTCAAGTATTTTAAAGTAAAATCAATATCAAGATATACCTCGAAAACGGCCAACTCCATGAAACAAATGCACATGGCATAAATTGTGTGTTTTATCGAGATCTACAGTTTTTGTGTAATACGTTTTTGTCTATTTCTTACGGTTTACCAGTTATTTTGATTAAAATATCGAATATTAAATATATTTACCTGATAAATAAAATGTATATCTTGAATTTTCTGGGAATAGCCTCTGAAGACCACTTTATTCTGGATGAATTTTACGAAATTTTGCATAGCTGCTAAACTGTAAGAGATGGACAAAAACTTACCAAACAAAAAATATAGAGCACGTTAAAACACACAACTATGTTATATGCATTTTTTTTCGTGCAGTTGATCGTTTTTGAGATATTCCTTGCTTTTGGTTTCAGATTTGAAAACATACTTTTCTCACAGGAATTTGTCAACTCCTGTCCATACAAACAAAGAAACTTGTCACATAGCAACCAGCTTTTGACTATCACTTTAACCTATGGTACTCCCTTATTTCGCTTCTACTTACAAGGAAGCAAGTAATAAGACTATTACTGCTAATTTTTTCTCGATTAGCTCGACGTAAATAGAAGCATAAGCTTTTTAACAATAATTTGTTGCAGAGATGTAGAGAAAGTCATGTGAATGGAACAAATCAGATTTTTTCCCTTCTACTTACAAGGAACCAAGTAATAAGGACAATTTCTGCTAATGTTTATCTCGATTATCATGAAATAGATAGGAGAATAAGCTTTTTACCAATACATAATTTGTTACAGAGATGTAGAGAAAGTCATGTGAATTGAACACATCAGATATTTCTAAAAAACAATTTTTTTTTTTATTTAGAGGGTCCCAAAATATGTATTTCCGGTGAAATCTCGGTATCGTTTTTTTTTAGTGCAATACAACACCTTCTCTATACACTATGTATATAGTACGTGAAGAGAAAGTAAAAACTAACCAAAAGCAGATATCGCAATGCTTTGTTAATGCGATCCGCCCTTTGCTCCAGGGTACACACACTCTAAAAATACAACTGAACAAGTGTACCAACCATTCCCTACATGGAACACGTGACGTCATTTTCCGTGATTACGACCAACCGAAATATCCTCTCCACGACACTGCAGAAAACACCTGATAAATAATAAAGTGATCCTTTGCGTTGCAAAAGAGACATCTAGAAGTGGATTTCAGGAAGAGAGGAGAGTTTGCTTGAAAAAGCGAACACTGTTGCCAATTCTGCCGAATGTGGTTAATTTTTTTTTCCAAAACGTCATAGAAGAAGCGGAAGTAATATGGACATGCTGAGAGCATTTTTATTTTATCTATATGTACTATGTATATAGTGTATAGAGAAGGTATTGCATTGCACCCAAAAATTCCATACCAAGATTTCACAGAAAATACATGTTTGGGACCCCCTGAATAAAAAACATCTCTAGAAAAAGGTCCGTGTCCATTAAATACCAAACTTGGTACTGAAGTTCTGTATCTTCCAAGGTTTCGACACAAAGATTTTCAAGAAAATTCCGCCACCCCCAACTACCCTGTACTGGAAAATTTTTGACTTTTCAAAAATGGCTCTAACGATTTTGATTAAAATACCGTATAGGTATTAAAGATATTTACACGACAAATTAAATATATATCTTGAGTTTACTGGGAATAGCCTCTTAAAAACTCTGGATTCTGGATTAATTTTTCGCATAAATAGTAAACCGTAAGAGGTAGACAAAATTTTACTTAACAAAAATGTGGAGCTCGTGTAAACACACAATTTATGTTATATACATTTTGACGTGTAGTTGACCGTTTTTGAGATATCCCTAGTCATTGATTTCAGTTTTAAAATGCTGATATGTACTTTTCTCATACGGGAATTTGTTAACTCCTGGCCATACAACTGCAACCACATAGCAACCAGTTTTTAAAAGATTTCATTATCACTTTAGACAATGGTACTCCCTTATTTCCCCTCTACTTACAAGGGAGCACGTAATAAGACCATATCTACTAATTTTTCTCGATTAAAATAAAGTAAATAGAAGAATAGCCTTTTAACGATATTTTGTTAAAGAGGTGTAGAGAGAAAGACATGTGAGGGGAACACATCATTCTTTTTTTTTACATAAAATGCTTTTCATTCACATGCTTTTTCTACATATTCTACAAATAAACAATGTTATAAACGAGTATGTATTTATCTACATCATGTTAATCGAGATATACATGAACAAAATTATCTTATTACTTGTTTCTTTGAAAGAAAAAGGGAAATAAGAGATTATACCAGGTAAATGCGATAGTCAAATCTTTTAAAAGCTATCGCTATATGAAACAATTGAAATTCGGTTCATTTTGAAAGGCTAGGAGTAAAACAAAAGAGGTATGGAACGAAAGATGACTTCCCGCTTGAGAAAAGTTTATAACTGAAACCAATAACAAGTTTATATCTTGGAAACGGTTAACTCTGCATAAAAAGGGTGTATGGCAATTTGTGTGCTTTAACGATATCCATTTTTTTTTGCAGCAAATTGTTGTCTATCCTCTTGGTTTAACACAGAGGGAAGTCTTTCTAAATGAAGAGGACTTCAGGGGCTATTCCCAAGAAATTCAGGCTATACATTTGATTTGCCATGTAAACATCTTTATACACCTATGACATTTTAATCAAAGTCGTTCGAACCATTTTTGAGAAAACAAAATATTCGAAAGATATGCCATATGAAGGGTAGTTGGGTGTCGAAGGATTTTTCCCGAAAATCTTCGTGTCGCATCCGTGAAAGATATTGAATTTAAATACCAAGTTCAATATTAAACCGCCTTTTCGCTTTTTAGTTATAGTGTGCATAGGCAGGCGCGCGCGCGAGCACACACACACACACCGCACGCACGTACGTACGCACACAGGACCTTTTTCTAAAAATGTTTTGTTTCTATTTTATTCCAGGGATGCTAATCATTATTTCCGGTGAAATCTCGGTATCGAATTTTTGGGTAGAATACAATATCTTCTCTAACTACTATGCACATTTTTGGTAGTGTTTAACGCCCGCTTTAACTACTTGTGGCACCGCAGGCGAAGACAATGGTGATACATGGAATGAAGATGGAGCACTAATGGACTGCGATGGCGGGGGAAACCGGAGAAAACCCGCCGCTTTGTCCACCACAAATATCACATCGAACCCAGGCCCTCAAGGTGAGAGGTGAGTGATCTAACCACTCGGCCACGGCGGGGCGTACTATGCATATACGTGCTACAAGACTAATAAATACGCTGAACATGTTTCATGCAAAGGGTAGTTAGGGGGCGGTTAGTTTTCTTGAAAATCGTATCCTCAAAACATATTAAACATACAATACCAAGTTTGATATCAAACCTACTTTTTTTTTCTCTCTCTCTCCTTCTCCCCCCCCCTACTCTCTCTATCTCTCTCCCACGCACACAGAAGCGGACCTTTCTATAAAAATGCAGTTTTTTAGAAGATTCCAAGGACTCCAAAACTTTATTACCATAAGTAATCCCACGAGTGTCTTCATCTTGTCGATAATTCACGACCGGAGGGAAGCGACGAGAGTCAATTATCCTAGGAGATGAAAACACGAAATAGACTATTAATAATTTATAATATATAAGAAGGGATATGTTATCAGTTTATGATTGTAATACTTACATTAGTTCTCAAATGGTAAATGACGCATTCGACCATGTTTATTTA
Organism: Hymenopus coronatus; assembly: GCA_030762935.1. NCBI lineage: Eukaryota > Metazoa > Arthropoda > Insecta > Mantodea > Hymenopodidae > Hymenopus > Hymenopus coronatus. The sequence continues at coordinate 18,703,540 of CM060897.1, read as the reverse complement.
CCGATTTTTTCCCCTTCTTCACTGAATCTTAATTACGACATGGCCGACCGTGCCTACAGCCAAAGTAGAATATCGATAGCAACAATAGAAATAGGGAACAATTATGTTATTCCAGCTTTTAATAACTAATACATGAAATGTAAACAAATGTTATTTTATTTGAGGTTTTTGCACTCATCTCATACCTAAGAAATACAAAATAATGATTAGTTTCACTCTTTTTAATTAAATAAATGCATTATGAATTGGATAAAACGTTAAATAAACATTGCAACTGAATTAACTGAAAGTACAATTATTGTGGAACTGACGGTTATTAAAAGTGAAGGTTGGCTGCCTGGATTGGCAATTTGTTACCAAAAACCAAGACAGGAGATTAAACATACGAACGTCTGGTGCGACATTTCAAAAAATGAACATCAGCGCGATAAGTTTTTTCGACAATTTCGCTCCAGTCAAATTACCGCGATTGGTTGAAACTGCCTAATCTCAGCCATTTCATTGACGCTTTAATAATTGAGCTGAATTGTCAGCGAAATCTCGGCATTGAACTTTTAGGTGGAATGCAATACCGTCTCTACTTACATGTACGTGGTGAAGAAGGAAAAATTGAATATTTAAGTTTTGAAGTAACTTATAAATATCTACACAGTTAAATAACCTATTTGGATACTCAGTAAAAACGCCAAATTTCAAAAAGCGGGTTACGTCACTGCTTCACGGAACCATCCAGTTTATTCACAAAGCCAACTTTGCTATTTTGGAACTTCTGGTGTATTCAGCTGTGATGTTGTTTGTTGAGCAAATTTCTACGGTAATTAGGAATTTGCACACACGCCATCTGGAACAAGCGTTGCATCTTATCCCAAAATATCTTCTTTTACTCTGCCCTCTTTTCAGATGTCAAGGATAACGGTTTTCTTGGGCCTCGACTTGCATTTCAAAAGCCTCTCCCACGATCTTTAACACCAGTTAAGTTCGGTTTCAGTTTCAACTAGTAATGTGTCTCTTGAAAGCTGTGGTGAAGAGGTACGGTATTGTTTTAATGTCTGCAGTATCCTACTATTCCAATAAAAATGTGATATGTTGGTTTCATATCACTTTCTCTATCTCTTCTGCAAACAAACCATTCTGAAAAAAAAAGATAATCTTTACTATCTCTACACGTATTATGTACATAGTGTATAAGGACCTCCTCTATCCCCCCCAAAAAAACATGTTTAGAAATGTGTGGGTGTGTGTCTGTGTCTGTGGACAGCATAGCTTAAAAACGAAAAGTTCTTTAAATATCAAACTATTTCCAAGGATGCGTCTCGAAGATTTTCATGAAAATCCCCCCACCCCCAACCACCCCTTAAATAGAAAAAAAATCGAATTTTTTATTTTCTCAAAAATGGCTGTAACAATTTTGATCAAAATCTCTCATGTTTAAGATATTTACATGGCAAATAAAATGTATATCTTGATTTTTCTAGGAATAGCCTCTGAAGACCTCTTTATTCTGGATGATTTTTTCTGAATTTTGTATAACTGAAAACCGTAAGAGATAGACAACTTACTGCACAAAAATTGAGATATTCTTAATACACACACTTTGTATAAACATTTTTTCGTGGAGTTGACCGTTTTCGTAATACTCCTTATTATTGGTTTTAGTTTTAAAATACTTAACTTTTCTCATACGGGAACTTGCCAATTCCTGGCCATGCAAGGAGTTGGATTTCAATCCTGTAGCAACTACATTTTAGAACATTTGACTGTCGATTTAGCCTTGTGGATTCCCTTATTTCCCTTCTGATTATAAAGAACTAAGTAAAATTATCGCTTTTGCTAGTGTTTGTTTCGATTAGCATGAAGTAGAAAAATAAACTTATTAACAATAATTTGTGTAGAGAAAGTCATGTGAATTGAACACATCCGATTTTAATAGAATACACTATACTAAAGCGACAATCAAATATTTTAAAAGCTGTCGCTATGCGATTATCACAGCCAGAAATAAACAAAAGAAATGTGAAGCGGATGGAGACCTCCCGTTTGGGAAAAACTTCCAAGTATTTTAAAACTGAAACAAATAACAGGGAATATCTCTTAAATGACTAGCTCTGCAAAACTCTGTGTATTATAAACATTGTGTGTTTTAATCAGATCTACATTTTTGTGCCAGAAGTTTTTTGTCTATCACTTATGGTTAACCAGTTATATAAAAGTTATTCAAGAATTCAGCGGCCATTCCCAAGAAATTCGGGATATACATTTTATTTGCAATGTAATCATATCTTAATCAAAACCGTGTATTAGCTTATTTCCTAGTGTATTACTTTATTCCCCTTCCCCTTGCATACAGTAAACTAATACAACTATTTCTGCTATTGTTTTATCTCGATTACAACGATATAGATAAAGAATAATCTTTTGTAACAGTAGTTTGTAGAGAAATCCATGTGAATGGGATACATCAAGTTTTTATAGTTCTTTACAGAAAATGCTCCAGATTTCTGAGTTATACGAGGGCCATTCATAAAGTGACATGACTTGGCATAATTAAATAATAACGAAAGTTATCAACACAAGACTTTATTTACAAAGTTACAGAACTTTACTCTGTTTCTCAACGTAATCAACATTGCTGTCAAGATATTTATTGTCACGTGGTACCGGTTTTTCAATGGCGATGTTACACTTTAATAACACCAGAGAACTTATTCGTTTTTTTTAACGCACAAAATGTTCGTCCAATCGAATTTTACAGGCAAATAACGTAAGTGTATAGTGATAATGCAACCAACGAGTCTTCAGTGAGGAAATGGCGCATAATTCACCAGTAATCAAGGATGAATCACTGTGCACAAAAAGACCGGAGTGGTAGTTCATCAATCGTTACAGAGGAGTTGAAAGCAAGTGTTGATAAAAGAATTAAGAAAAGCCGATTTTTCACTTTGGACACCGTACATGACTTTTTAGATGGAAAAGCTTTCCTAACCATGAAGACTTCAAAAAATAAGTAAGGTACTGTACGTTTGTAAATAAAATTTTGTGTTGACTATTTCGTTCATGACACGTGATAGTAGGAAGTGGCCAATCCAGTACATTGGCGCGTAAAATTCCAAGCAATCGGAACTCATTATCTCTGCATTTTAATCGTTTTTAACACACCTACGTGCAATTGTTTTTCTAAATCTATCGCACCCACGTGCATTTGTTTTCCCTCGGAACTAATGTTCGTCTCATAATAATAGTATCAGTGTGCAGTGATATTTCCGTACATAATGGCGGGAGTTTCAAAACGTTTTTGGGAAAAGTCTATCGCTGAAATAGGTATATTAATTGAAAACTCAAAGCCGCAGAATACTAAAAACAACATAGAGAGTGTAAGCAACAAGGTTATTATTTATGACATGGACATCATGTTGCAGTAATTTCGGTGCAAATGTACATCAAGACAATGGCATTTTAGGAACATTATTCTTCGTAACCACATAGGCTAATCATTGTTGTTCTTATTAAATACAACTCCAGTTACAACTTTTCTCCAGATAAAAGTTGGAGCTCTAACCACTTTCGTTATTGTTTAGTTACGCCAAATCGTCTGTCACTTTCTGGATGGCCTTCATATATCTAAAGGAAGACATTTCTTGGAGGTATTATTTCACCCCTTCGCTGTGGCCATGGAAGTACAAGAACCGGCACGGCAGGTTTAAAACACCGCACAAAGGTAGATATTCCGGAATGTCTTTATGCGGTATATCTATCGACCTGCCAGGGCCTGAACCAGCGATGTCCCAGTTCCGTCTGCGGTTCAATGGCCTCTCTTCACGGTGAGAGAAAGCGCTCAATAAAAAAAATTCAGCAACTGAATTAACGGTAATTAAACGATTTAAACTCAAGTCTCCTATTAGGCACACAGTTCTTCTCCACTACACTTCCGCTTTGAAAATATCTATTACAATATCGTCTGGAACTGTTGAAATTGTTATAAAGAAATCTGATGTAATCCATTCACATGACTTTCTCTATATCTCTGCAACAAATGTTTGTTAAAAAGTTTATGCTTCTATTTACTTCTGCTAATCGAGGAAAAATTAGCAGAAATAATCTTATTACTTGCTTCCCTGTAAGTAGAAGCGAAATAGAGAAGTAACATAGGTTAAACTGATAGCAAAATATTTGTTGCTATATGACTGAAGTTCCTTTGTTTATATGAACAGGAGTTGACAAATTCATGTATGAGAAAAGTATAAGTTTTTAAGGCTGAAACAAAAAACAAGGAATATCTAAAAAACGATCAACTCCACGAAAAAAGTGTATATAACATAAATTGTGTGTTTCAATGTGCTCTACATTTTTTGTATGGTAAGTTTTTGTCTATCTCTTACGGTTTACCAGTTACACAAAATTCCGTAAAATTCATTAAGAATAATCTTCAGAGGCAATTCCCAGAAAATTCAAGATATACATATTATTTGTCAAATATATATCTTTAATGTGTGATATTTTTATTTCGTGTAAAGGGTAGTAGGGGTGGGGGATTTTCTTTAAAATTTTCGTGTCACATCCTTGGAAGATACCAGGTTTGGTATTTAATACACTTTTCGTTTTGAGCTATACTACCCACAGACACACACACACACATTCGGGCAATTTTCTATTTTTTTTTTTTTTGATTCAGGAGGACCCAAAACATGTATTTCCGGTGAAATCTCTGTATGGAATTTTTGGGTGCAATACAATACCTTCTCTATACACTATGTACATAATACGTGTAAATAAAGTAAAAATCTGTATGACAAATATTGTGTACTTTAACGAGATCTACATTTTATGTGCATACAAAAATGGCTGTAATTACTTTTTTTTAAAGAAAGTCTTACATTTTCAGTAACAATTCTTCTTAACGCAGTGAATTAAACAAGTTTGTTATTTCAGTTTAATGTGTGCATTCTAATAGTGGTCACCAGGTAAGTTGCACGTGACGTGTAATGCCTGTGTGACATAGTAACAGCTTCGGAGACACTTAAGTAAGGAAAACGGAAGACAGCTTTCATCTTGGCCTGCTAGTACATCACTTGTCCTTCCCGTCATCTTCTCAGTGAACCAATGATATGACGTCACGGAGCATTCAGTTGCTTGACTTTGGTTTAAATACTAGCAGGCGAAAGATGTTTCGGGCGCCGGAAGAAAAAGTTTGACACAATTGCCTTGAATCATCTGATGCGTTACACCGAAGTGGAGCACAATTTCTGGCTGGATGATGAGATCTGGGCGTATCGTCATACGCCCAAAACAAAAGAATAGCACTCACTCAATCCAGCATCTCCCTATCAAACAGGGCGTCCGAATGCCAAAGTTTCTTCCATCCAAAGCTAATAAGAGATTCACAACCTGCTCCAACACCTTCATAATGCTTTTCCTTAGCAGAAATTAATCAATCATTCAAACTACCAAACAAGATCAAAGGAAAAGACAGCCAATAATTCCCCATATCTATGGATCCTAGAAGCAAGCACAAACACAAGGAGGAAAAACGTAAAAATTTGCCGTTACATATTTTTCCTTTGTGCGTGCGTGTACGTGTGTGTACGAAGAAAAATACTTACTTCCTTGTAAGTAGAAGTGAAATAAAGGTATATAGTAGGCTAAAATGACAAATTCCGTTTGAGCAAGTATAGGTACTTTAAAGTTGAAATCAATAACAAGGGATATCTCGGAAATGGTTGACTAAAAAAAAAAAAGGTATATGACATAAATTGTGTGTTTTAACGAGGCTTCACCGGAAATATATATTTTGAGGTTCCAAGAGTCAAAAAAAAAAAATTTAGAAAAACTACTTTTTTGAAAATCATCGTGTCGCATCCTTAGAAGACGCTAAATTTAAATAAGTTTTGTATTTAACTGACTTTTCGTTTTTAAGTTATGCTGTTCACAGACACATACACATATAGCATACGGACCTTTTTCTAAAAATCTTATGTGCTCCATTCACATGACTTTCTCTATATATCTGTAACAAACTATTGCTAATAAGCTTATTCTTCTGTGTACTTCATGCTCATTGAGATAAACATTAGCAGAAACGGTCTTATTACTTAGTTCTTTATGAGTAGAAGAGAAATAAGAGAATACGCTAGGCTAAACCGACAGTCAAATGTTTTAAAATGGATTGCTATGGGATTGAAATCAGTTTCTTTGCATGGCCAGGAGTTGAAAAGTCCCCAATAATAAAATTTTAGATATTTTAAAACTGAAACCAATAACAAGAAATATCTCGAAAACGGTCAAATCCACGAAAATAGTAGATATGACAAATTGTGTGTTTTAAACAGGCCTATAGTTTTTGTGTATCTTTTACAGTTTACCAGTTATGAAAATTTCAGAAAAATTCATCCAGAATGAAAAATCCTTCAGAAGCTATTCCCAGAAAATTCAAGTTATGCACTTGTGCATTTTAACAAGATCTACCTTTTTTGTATAGTAAGTTTTTGTCTATCTCTTACGGTTTACCAGTTATGCCAAATTAAGCAAATTCCATCCAGAATAAACAGGTCCTTAGAAGCTATTCCCAAAGAATTCAAAATATACATTTTATTTGTGATAAAAATGTTTTTAATATGTGGTATTTTAATCAAAATCGTTAGAGCCACTTTAAAGAAAATCAAAATTTTCGAAATCTTTTCCATGTAAAGGGTAGTTTGTGGTGGGGAGATTTTTTTTTTTAAATCTTTGTGTCGCATCCTTGGAAGATATTAAACCTAAATACCAAGATTGGTACTTAACGGTCTCCTTGTTTTGGGGCTATGGTGTCCAGAGACACAGACACACACACGCGCTTTTTTCGGACTCAGGGGACCCCTAAACATATATTTCCAGTGAAATCTCGGTATGGAATTTTTGGGTGCATTACAATACCTCCTCTATACAGTGTAGAGAAAGTAAAAAGTTGCGGTAGGGATGATGAAGGGAAAGCACGTCAGACACTGAGTATCTCTCTCGCAGCTGCTGATGCTGACGTCTTGCTAATGTACTGGCAATCTTTAATAAACGGAAATGCGCTTCCTCGTCCTTTACTCGGGCCGTTACAACCACTTAATGTATCAGACGGGCAATTGGAAGTGGCGTACTGCTATCTCAAACTGCGATACTTCTCCTTGCTGTGGGTGCTTCAATTCTCTGTGCAATTAAAACGCTTTTTTTACGTTCTCTAGCACGTATGTACAATCTAAATAGTAGTTAAGCAAAGTATTGTATTCCACTAATAAAATTCGATTGCGAAATTTTACCATAAATATATGTTTTGAGAGCCCTAAGTCATAAAAAGAAAGAGGAAAAAAATTTTACTTTCTCTACAGCTATGTACCTAGTGTATAGGGAAGGTATTGTATTGTACCCAAAAATTCTATACTGAGATTTCACCGGAAATACGTTTTGAGGTCCACTGAGTCCAAAATATGCATTTTTAGAAAAAGGTTCATGTTTGTCTATGTGTGTCTCTGGATAGCATAGTTCAAAAACGAAAATACTGTTAAAAACAAACTTGGTATTTAACGTTAGCATCCTCCAAGGATGCGACACGAATATTTTTAAGGAAATCCCCCCCCCAAATTGAAAAATAGTTCTACCTATTTTGATTAAAATACTGTATATTGAAGATTTTTACAAGACAAATAAAATGTATATCTTGAATTTTCTGGAAATACCTCCTGAAGTCCTGTTCATTCTGTCGACACATATATGTCTCTGTCACTTTCCTTCAACGAACAGCGGGAATCATGTTGTTGATTTTGTCAGTGATTTCCTCGGTAAGCACATTTGCTGGGCGTCCTGGGCGCTCCTCGTCAAAACCTGATTTTTGACAACGTTTTAAGTCTTTGAAACAATGTTTAGCTCTTATCATTCATGACAAACAGTTCCCTAAAGCGCATCAACTTCGCTTTCATCTACTCGTAAATTTTCCCCTTTTAAAAGTAAAATTCAAATCACTGAACAGTACTGAATCTCTTCCATTTTAGCGACTAACTGAAATGTCTGCCAAATCGAAACATAGAAAACACTACTAAATTTGTTTTAGCGACGTGTAATAGATGGCAGTACACGATGATACCAACTTGCTTTAGCAACACCATATATTTTGAAATTCGGGTACCTATTGAACCGCCCTTGTAAATGACAATTATCAAAATCTCAATTTTCCCCTATATCTACAGAAATGTCCCTTGTAAAGCCTTAATTGTAGTTGCGTTGAACAAACAATCACAAAAACGTGAAATGATCACGAAATTAAAGACAAATTACAGAAGCGGCAGGATATTTGCCAACATCCGAAAGATGTAAAGAATTTTTCTTTCACGCATTTAAAAATGACCACATCAATATGCAGCACGGCTCAAAGACTTGCCGCTGTCCTCCGGATCATTTTTGTAATGATTGTGCCAAAGCCATCCAAGTGATCGAGAGTGTGACATTGGTTTATTGTTGAGGCGCCAGTAATAGCCTGGCCGATCACATCCCTTGCCAACCAATCACCTCAGGACGGGCGTGGGTCCAACGGAGACAATGGACAATATCCAAGAGACTGTCGGCTCTGCTATCTGCCCACACACCCACCTTTCTGCCCTACTCTGGAGACTGCAACAGCATTCTTAGCTGCATTATTTTGAACCAAGGATTGCTTTGATCGACAGGCCTGCAAAATATTTCGAGCGTAGTAGAGGTCGGTGTTAATTGCTTTCTCTAGCCCCGTATGTACAACGTACATAGAGGATATTATATTGCACCCAAAAATTCGATACTGAGATTTCACTGGAAATACTTGTTTTAGGAACCCTGAATAAAAAAAAAGACATTTTGAGAAAAAGGTCCGCGCACGCGCGCGCGCGTGTGTGTGTGTGTGTTTTTTTTAGTCTATCTATGTGTCTGTGGACAGCATAGCTAAAAAACGAAAAGACGGTTAAATACCAAACTTGGTATTTATGTTTCTTCCAAGGATACGACACAACGATTTTCAAGAAAATTCCCCCACCTTTAACTACCCTTTACATGGAAAAATGTTCGAAAATTTAGTTTTTCTTAAAAATGGTTCTAACGATTTTGATTAAAATACCATTTATTAAAGCTATTTCCATCACAAATAAAATGTATATCTTGAATTTTCTGGGAATAGCTTCTGAAAACCTGTTTATTCTGAATGAATTTTGCTGAATTTTGCATAACTAGTAAACCGTAAAAGATAGACAAAAACTTATTACACAAAAGATGTAGATCTCGCTAAAATACACAATTTATGTCCTATACATTTGTTCGTGGAGTTTGCAGTTTTCAAGATATTCCTTGTTATTAGTTTCAATTGTAAAGTACTTATACTTTTCTCAGACAGCAAGATTCCGTTTTTCTTTTGTTCTACTCCAAGTCAAGCAAAGAAGCGATTTGCAATGACAATCGCATAACGAGAGATTTTAAAACATACGACTATCACTTTAGTGCATTCCTTTAGTTTCCTTCTTACAAGGAACTAAGTAATAAGAACATTCTGCTAATGTTTATCTCGATTAGCATTGTGTAGAAAGAAAAATAATCTTTTGTAAGAATTCTGTTTGTAGAGCAGCTACAGAAAGTCACGTGAGTGTAACAAGATTTTTTCTCGAATGGAAAGACTGTGACACAGACATAATGAAAATTAAACATTAAAATAGCATGTAAAACGTAAGCATAAACGCAATGTCATCTATAACGATAAACGAATAATAAATAGCAGTCACTTGCATGAATAACTCAGATAATATACGATTTTTACACCGCGATCTTGGGTAACCAAGCATGGTAACCATTACAACACGGAGAGCGACAGATAATATAGCTATATGCGAAGTGACAAACGACAGTATACACGGCAAAGCAGGCATATATCAAAATGAACAAGAGCTAATTACCCGGGAAACTTAGAAAAAAAGCTGATGTGCTCCATTCACATGACTTTCTTTAGCTGATCTACAAATACCTTCATACAATAGATTAATCTTCTTTCTACACCAGCTAATCGAGATAAACATTAGCAGATTGTTCTTATTACTCAGTTCCTTATAAGAAGAAGGAAACTATACGAATGTGCTATGCTAAAGTGATAGTCAAATGTTTTAAAAGCTGTCGTTATGCGATTGTCATTGCAAATCGCTGTTTTGCTTGGCCAAGAGTAGAACAAAAGATAAACGGACATTCTCTGTTTGAGAAAATTTTAAGTACTTTACAATTGAAACCAATAACAAGGAATATCTCAGAAACGTTTACCTCCACAACAAAAACGTAAAGGACATAAATTGTGTGTTTCCACGAGATCTATAGTTTTATCTGGTAAGTTCTATCTCTAATGCTTTACCAGTTATGCAAAATTCTTCAAAATCCATCCAGAACAAGTCTTCAGAGGCTATTCCCAGAAAATTCAAGATATACATTTTATTTATTATGTAAATATCTCCAATGTACGACATTTTAATCAACATCGTTAGAGCCATTTTTGAGAAAATTAAAAATTCGAACACTTTTCCATGTAGAAAGTAGTGATTTTCTTGAAAATATACGTGTCACATCATTGAAAGATACTGAACTTAAAAATCAAGTCTGTTATTTAACGGACTTTTTGTTTTTGAGTTATGCTGCCCAAAAACACAAATACTCACAGAGACGGACGTTTTTCTAAAAATATTTTTTATTTAGGGGTACATGTATTTATGGTGAAATCTCGGTATCGAAATTTTGGGTGCAATACAATACCTTTTCTATACACTATGCATATATATTACGTGTTGAGAAAGTAAAACTACCAACCAATTTTCTCAAATTTTAGGCGCGAAAAATTTTTGATTATGCAATATATTTGCATAATAAAATTGATGAAATGATTTACATCTTGCAGTATTTATCCAATTTGAAATAAATTTAATATTCATATTATAGTCGAAATTTCAGAAAATCTATACAAAATTATATAAATTTGAAAGTTCACTCTCGGTGATATTCTCCCAGTTTCCAAGTATAACAGGAGCACCAATTTCTAGCAAAAACACACGGGTTACGTACGCAAATATACAGTTTCATCGTTATTTCATGCCTGTATCAACACTATAATTCCTTGATCACGTTCCCATCCCGTGAAATAAAATTAGTCAGTTGGGTGCTACGTCCTTGTAGAGAATTTGCATGACGATTTAATAAACCGCATGCCGGCAACCAGGCATTTTCCTCTTAGCGCTGCACCTGTTTGTTATTCGCAGAGTAAAAACATGAATGTGCCTAATAGAATCAGCCTTCCAGACGCAGTACTTCCGAGCGCGTACAGGGTGAGTAGGAGGGAGAATATAAGTGAAGCACAAGAAATTTCCTTATTCTTTCACTACTTTGTACATACATAGTATATGTAGAAGGTATTAAACATCCGCGCGCGCGTGTGTATGTGTGTGGACAGCATGACTCAAAAACGAAAAACCTGTTAAATATCAAACTTGGTATTTAAGTTTAGTATCTCCCAAGAGTACGATACGGAGATTTTCAAGACAATCCCCCCACCGCCAAAGACCATTTAAATGGAAAAGAGTTAAATTTTCTCTAACGTTTTTTATTAAAATATCGTAAATTAAAGATATTTACATGATACATAAAATGTAAATCTTGAATTTCTGGGAACAGCCTCTGAAGACCGGCTTATTCTGAATGAATTTTGCATAACTGATTAACCGTAACAGATAGACTTACCACATAAAATATGTATATCTCGTTAAAACACACAATGCATGTCATACACGTTTGTTTGTTTTGTTTTTTACCCTATATATTTCTCATACGGGAATTTATCACATAGTAACCATCTTTTAAAATACTTGACTATGGCGTTAGCCTATGGCACTCCCTTATTTCCCTTCTACGAGTACTTACCTACACGGAAGCAAGTAATAAGACCATTTCTGGTAATTTTATATGGATTAGCGTGAAGTACATAGAACAATAACATTTCAGCAATAATTTGTAACAGAGATGTAGAGAAAGTCATGTGAAAGGATCACATCAGATTTTTACACCTGACAATCATGTGGCAGGAAATTTCCAGAAGCAGTCGCACGTGCAAACCACTGCAGGTATCACAAACTCAGTCGGGTTTAGCATCCGCAGTTTCGATGTCAAAAGAACTCGCCAACGGCACAGGTGGCCACGCACGCAGGTGTAACAATCATCTATGGCTTCCGAAGTAATCCTCTCATGCTCGTGCGGCGATTACGGCTGCAGGGCCTAGTCACAGTATTTTGTCTACAGATCACAATCACTGCAGTTATAGAGCATGGTCTTTGCGAGCGGTTTAAGTTACAAGTAGAAGCCTGGCATAATCCGAGGAATATTGTAAACCTGTTAGAACAAGGGTGACATCACACGATCATAACAGGACTGGACAGGATAGGGCGACCCTCCACAGATGAGTGAGTCACGTGGCTATCATATGTATGTATGTATTTATTTCTCTGCAAGTGGGTATCACCCGATGGCAGAGTTATATATGTATACAAGATATATAAACAATAAATCACAGCTGCCAGTTTATGGCTTTGTAAGCTAGATATAATAGTTATTTACACAAATATGAAAATATTAATTTTTCTCTCAATTCAGATTAATTAATTTCATAATTAGAATCACCAACCAATTTAACATTTGTATTTACAACAATATAAAATCACAAGCATTTCATTTAAGGAATATTTACAAAAATTATCCAACATTAACATCAAGATTTTTCCTAAAGTTCTTCAGAGACAGGGGACAACCCTGAAAGGCTGCTCCAGGCAATTAATTCCAGTCTTTTATGGTTCTATTTACAAAGGAGAACTTTCCCACGTCAGTTCTGTATCTTCTACCCTTAATTTTGAACGGATGATCGTTTCGTGCATAGTAAGTTGGGTTTCCCAGTTTGTCAGTAACGTCCTCCCATGCGTTTAAGCCAGCAAGCTTTAAATAAAGCGCACAACCTCTGTTTCTCACGCCTAACTTTCAACGGCTCCCATTTTATCTCCTCAGCGTTTGTAGGCCCAAAATATTTACCCCTTTTTATGAATTTTATAGCCCTTTTCTGGATGTTTTCTAACCAATCAATTTGATTTACTCTATACGGGTCCCAACAAGTTACTCCAAATTCCATGACCGGCCGCACTAAGGACTTGTACGCGATTTCCCTGGACTTTGCACTTCCCTTTTTTAAAATCCTCATTAAGAAGTGCAGTGTTTTCCACGCTTTCTTAGATTCAGAATTTACCTGCTCGTCCCATCCAGCGTTACTCGCCAAGTAAACTCCCAAGTATTTGCAGCTGTCCACCTGTGGAATTTTTTCCCCACCCATGTGATAGTTCTGCAGAATTTTTTCCCTAGATCTATTAAATGCAATTGACTTACTTTTGCCAGCGTTAATTTTCATTTTATTTGCAGCAGCCCAATCACTAATTTCATTTAAATCACTCTGAAGAGCAGTCTCATCTTCAACATTTCTAATTTCATTGTAAATAATACAATCGTCTGCAAACAACCTTATCTGGCATTTTATATTGACAGTTATGTTGTTTACAAAAATAAGAAAAAGTAACGGCCCCAGTACTGAGCCTTGGGGTACTCCGGAGCTTACCATACCCCTTTCAGATAGCTCCTTGCCTACTTTTACCCTTTGCGATCTTCCTTCCAAAAAATTTTTAACCCATAGAACTACGCGTTTATCAATTCCTGTAGCAGTTAGCTTCTGGATAAGCAAATTATATGATATAGTTGCCTAGTGATAGCGGGCTCTCTCAGACTGTAGGAGGCGCTATGGTAACACGTGTGACTCGCATATGGAAGGTCGTGGGTTCGATTTCCGTGGTCGGTCGGCCTTCCTGACCTATGAGGGTTTTTTTTTTTTCGGGGATGCCTGGGTCGCCAGATGAATGCTGGGAAGGTTCACAATCCCCCGAACTTTCCTGTACATCATTTCCTTGTTATCTGTTTCAGGGTTGAAAGACTATAGTCGGTGAGAAATTTCCTTGTGATTGTCTTTTGTGGGGTGTGTCGTCTACTGGCAGGGGCTCGTCAGGTTGCTGACCAACCATAGTCTAAGAATACATTACGTCAGAGACACCATGTCGTCGATTTTGCAACACCTACGGGTTCAGTGAAAATTTACGCTCGCGTTCTTATGCATGACTGAACTGATTGTTTTATTTGATTCTGTGAAAAGTTTGGTTGTGTATTACACAGTGATTCCTTAAGTATTTACATTTATAATCGTTACTTCCAATTACATGTCGCGGACCTGCTTCTGCTCACGTCCTAGAGCTACCACGAATGACTCTGTGATTTGAAAATGTCTTAGAGTAGTGATAAATGAGTTGAGGTTACGTTAGCCGAAATAAACGTTTACGTTGAGTGAAGTACATGTCCTAATGTTGAAAGGAATAGATGAGGTAATTAGTGAAAAATGGGGAAAGTAGTTTACCGCACGAGAGGTGTACATGTGGTGCTGCAGACGGACAGCGAGTAAATATGGCAACAGCGCACCGAGACAGCCATGTGTCATCAGGAATGTCAATCACAAGGTAATTTCTCACCAATTATAGTCGACGGTATTGGGCGGGTTGTGGCCGAATGGTGGCCGGCACACTGTACAGGGTTATTTCGCGGTACCGCCTTCTGGTGCGTTAGGGCTAGGATCCTTTCGGGGAACCCCTGGAGGCCCGGGGCTTGTTGATTGGGCCCGGGCGATAACGGAGACCTCGTTAGGTCTCATCCTTGCTTGCGCTCGTCATCAGGATCTCTTCCCTCTCTGGCGTCACGTTAGTCGCAATGGGCCCAAGGACCTATGAGCGATGCTCTGCCCCCCCCCGAAAATGGGAATAGTCCTATTCCTTTACCCTTACCTCAGCAGATAAACAATGAAAGAAAAAGTTATTTACGCCTTTAGCTGCAATGTGAGTAAACTGCAAATCTGGCATATGGGAGATTTTCCTTCGCTTTATTACCTATAGTTGGCAGCATGTCAAAGCATATATATGCTTTTATTTCCTCCTGCTGCACAAGGTTGCGATAACTTAGCAACGTCAACACATAAGTATTGTAAAATCCTACTCTTATCTCTATACTGTAGTTACTTATGCATTTGGCTCGAAGGAGGAATCAGGAACTCGTTCTGGAGTAATTGGCGTATGTCCAAGGTGTAAAGAATTCGATCTCTTGAGTAAATATGCTACTGTGTTTGAAACAGAAATGTATGCTATTATTCGACGTATTCTGAAATTGTAAGCAAAGGATACGTTGGTGAACAGATCCTTATAATCTCAGACAGCCAGATCGCACTTGGGGTTCTTAAGGGGAGTCGAAATGCCCTATCTTGCCAATGTTAAAGTTTGACCCATTATCTCAGAAACTATTCAAGATAATGAGCTGAATTTTTAAAGGTATATTCAGCCATGCCTTTACTGTTGGTTGATGAAAAATAAAATACTTCTGTTCGTTAAAAAGAAAAATATGACTTTTTAAATAAAGGTGTTAAAATGTTATTCAAAAATTATAATTTTTAATTTTTTTTACAAAATAACTAATACATGTAAATAAAAACTTTTTCGTTAAAATAAAGCCTAAAGTCTCAGCCCTTAGTGTCAATTAGTTCCTGAAATAATGGGGCATTCGTGTAGAACATCCTCTTCAGAAATTGTTTTGAAACTTAAAAGCTAAAAAATTGGGTAACCTGACTTTCCAAGCATAGCTTTGAAGTACTTTGAATAGCTAAGTCAAAATTTCCGGTCAAAAAAAAAAAAAAAATATATATATATATATATATATATATATATATATATCTTCTCTTACATTAATACTTACAAAATTATTGATGTTTTACAGATGAAGTGTTCCGAGATGTTCTAAAAGACCACTACGTAGGATTATTTTGAAAATATTTTAAAACTATTTACAATTAGCATACCTGTATGAAAATGAGCGGGCGATTCGAAATATGTACATTCAATTAAAACATGAAAATGAAAAAAGAAATGAAAAGTCAACTCACACTCGCTGAAGTACTCACAAGGTTAGGTAAGAACTGGCTCTAAACTGTCCATACATTCTTAATGATCTGGCAGAACATGATGATGATGATCAAGACGACGATTATAGGAGTTTAGGGGCGCACAACAACTAGGTCTTTAGCGCCCATACAAAATAAATTGTGGCTCTAAACACAGATAAAACCCTATATTAAAATAAATAAGAGTCGGAATCAGAAGTAAAACCCTATGTTAATGAAACTGCCCATGGCAGAAACCAAAGAGGAAGCTAAAAATCTGACGTGTACCATTCACATGACTCTCTCTCTACATGTCTTTAATCAATTATTATTAAAAAGCTTATTCTTCTACTTCACGCTGAGATAATAATTAGCATACATAGTCTTATTACTTGTTTCCTTTTAAGTACAAGGGAAATAAGAGAATACACTGAACTCAATCGACAGTCAAAAGCTTTAAAATGTGGTTCCTATGGGATTCAAATCCGTTTCTTTGCATGGCAGTGGTTACAATTCCCCGTATGAGAAACGTTTCAGCATTTTAAAACTGAAAAAAGAAGAAATGTCTTGGGAACGGTCAACTCCACTAAAAATGAATATGAAAGAAATTGTGTGTTTTAACGAGATCTACTTTCTTGTGTAGTAAGTTTTTGTCTATCTCTTACGGTTTACCAGTTTACAAAAGTTATTCAGAATGAAGAGGTCTTCAGAGGCTATTTCCAGAAAATTCAAGATATACATGCATTTGTTACGTGAGTATCTTTAATGTACGGTATTTCAATAAAATCGTTAGAGCCAGTTTTGAGAAAATCAACATTTTCGAATTTTTTTCCATGTAAGGTAATATGGGGTGGGGGATTTTCTTGAAAATCTTCGTGTCGCATCCTTGGAAAATACCAAACTTTAACACCAAATCCTTTCGTTTTTGAGCTATGCTGCCCCCCCCCTACACACACACTTGGACATGTTTCTAAAAACACTTTTTTTGGATTGAGGGGGTCTCAAAACATATATTTTCGGTGAAGTACGTGTAGAGAAAGAAATAAAAACCCAAACTAAACTAGACATACAGTGTAAAAGGAACGTGAGATAAAGATCAAAAATTCTATGTGATACTCCTGTAACGTCCGTAAGGACCTCTTTCAGAGCGGCCGGCAGCTGTAGAGTGACTCGTAGATGTGCTAGACGAGCACACTCTAGAAGTACATCGCTCACCGACAATTCCTGTCCACAGAGGGGACAGATAGGAGATTTCCTCTGAAGCAGGTAACAGTGGCAAATACGCAACCGAGCCAGTATAACCTCCTCACGACGAGAAATATGGGAGGTTATCCAGTGTAGCGGGAGGTCCTTCTCTTCTCCAAGTTTGTTGCCGCGGAGAGCCGACCACTCCTCATTCCAGCACGAAAGTACCGCTCTCCACACAGCAAGCCTAAAGTCTTCCGATGTTACACAAGAAATGTTGGTACTGGGTGCTGTCTTTTCTGCCAAATCCGCCAGTTCATTTCCCGGCAAGCCAGCTGACCAGAAATCCATGCACACTCCACATTTACGCTGGAGTGTGCAAATCATGAAAGGCATCCTAAATGCGCTGCACGACAGGATGGTAGTGTACAGCTCACCAACGCTCTGAAGGGCACTAAGGGGCTGTCACCCAAATTTTACGGCGAACATACAGAATGGTTCGGTATACGGCATATAGCTCTGCAGTATAAATAGATGTGCTACTATGGAAACCTAACTATTTGACAGAACATTTGGCCTGAAGGAACCCGAAATAAATATACAACAATATCTACAACTACTAGAAAGAATTCCAGAATAAATATTACCCTCGACGTGAGTATGATAGCCCTTGAAGTCCTTGCTCTCTGACCCGGGGGTATGAAGGACCCTCACTCTACGACGACATGACGGACCACAAACGGACTATATCTTGTATATATTTAACCATAAGCTAACTACTAGAATGTAACAAATATTTCCTAAGAATAAAACTTTATTACAGGTGAAGTGAAAACACAAGCCTGGTACCAAAGTTAAGCAGCATAGGGCGTGGCCACTACTTGGTTGGTGACCGCTAAGTAAGACCACGTGACATCAATAAACTCTATGCATACTGACTATGTATTTTTGTTACAGGGCTGCAGACACAACCGCATGAATACTTACATTAATGATGTTGTAGAAATACGACTAGCTAACAATATATCCTAAAGGTAATATTTTAACTGAATGTTACAGGACTGCAGACATAATAAATACATTAACTATATTATATTAGTCAAGACTAATGACTATGCCCGAAAGAATATTCGCCACATTTACATTGACTATGACATTTTTGTTGCAGGGCTGAAAATTTAAACATGTAATCTTTATCTTAATCCTCACCCCAAATTTCCAAGGGCGCAATCAGGGCTTCGGCCATGTTTGAATTTTCTCTGAAGATCTCTTCATTCGGATGACTTTTATATAACTGCTAAACCGTAAGAGACAGACAAAAACTTACTATATATGTAGAGTTCATTAAAACACATAATTTATGTCATATTCATTTTTTGTTGAGTTAGCCGTTTTCGAGATGTTCCGAGTTATTGATTTCGTTTTAAGGTGCCTAAACTTTCCTCAAGCGGGAGATATCTTTCTTTTGGCCTCTCTTTTATTTACTCCTAGGAATCAGAGAACCTAGTTTCAATTGATTCACTAGAAACCGGCTTTTGACAATCATTTTAGCCTGTGCATTCCCTTATTTCCCTTCTATTTACAAGGAATCAAGTAACAAGGCTATTTCTGGCAAAATTTAGCTTATAAAAGAATAATCATTTCAAAGAAAAGTTGTTTATGGATCAGCTAGAGAAAGTCATATGAATAGAACACATCAGAGTTTTCTCACAGGTTTTGCTCCTGTGAAAAATCATGTATAGGATTCTAATTTACAGTTTTTGGTACACAATATAACATTCCAATAGGTTTACTTGAAGTAGCACATGTCTTGAGTGTTACGCCATTTCCTAATTGTACTGTAAGTATTAATGACCCTTCAAACTCTTACAAGTACTTACTTGTTGGTATGGTAATTAATAAAATGAAATTAAATTTAGCTTACATTACCAAATGTGTTCAGAACGATTAAATTACAGGTTTCTGGATTACTCGTGCTTGTTCTCCCCACATTACCCCGGATAACAGAGTACACTGTATTTAATTTTGCCACACGTGACGAGAAGTGGAACACCGGTTCTTGGCGTAGGTTTAGCAGGCCAACCCACGTAGTTCACGTACCGACTGGCCTGTTTCACGTTCAGAGCAGACAGGCATGTGACAAGTGCACAACATGTCAATCTCACAGTGCCCTCTTTGTTTTCACATTGCCTTTATATACTCTCTACTACAAAGTGTATATCTCTTATAGAGAACTTGAAGATCTATTATCAGGAAATGCCCCTGTTTTGCGACTACAAACTACAATAAAAATGCACAGAAATAACATTTTTAAAAAAATCTAGAGTTACACATGGCTTTCTCTGCTCTTTATCGTTTGTTAACAGCTATACAAATAATTCGTAAAACATTTATTACTTTCTCTACGCATACTACGTACATAGCGTATAGAGAAAGTATTGTATTTCACCCAAAAATTCGATACTGAAATGTCAGCGGAAAGACATTTTTAAGAACTCCTGCATCCATAAAAAACATTTTTAAAAAATCTGATGTGTTCCATTCACATGACTTTCTCTACATCTCTTCACAAATTGTGTTAAAAAACTTAAGCTTTTATCCACTTCATTCTAATCGAGATGAATACTAGCAGAAAGGAAATAAGTTAATACACTAGACCAAAACATTAAAAGCTGGTTGCCGTGTAGATAAAATCAGTTTTTATGCATTGCCTGGAGTTCACAAATTCCCGTGTGTGAAAAGTTTAAAGTATTTTAAAACTGAAATCAATATCTCAAAACTAGTCAGCTCTACGAAAAACATTATATGATATAAATTGTGGGTTTTAACGAGATCTGCATTTGTTGTGCAGTAAGTTTTTGTCTATCTCTTACGGTTTACTAGTTACGCAAAAATTCAGCAAAAATCATTCAGAATAAACAGGGCTTCAGAAGCTATTCCCAAAAATTTCAAGATATACATTTTATTTGTCACGTAAATTTCTTAAATATAAGAGATTTTAATCAAAATCGTTAAGAGCCATTTTTGAGAAAAACAAAATGTTCGAAAATGTTCCCATGTAAAGGGTAATTTGGGGTGGGAGAATTTTCATGAAAATCTTCGTGTCGCATCCTTGGAAGACACTTAACTTAAATACCAAGTTTGGTATTTAACGGTCTTTTCGTTTTTGAGCTATGCTGTCCACAGGTTAATGCAACGTCAAATAAATGGAATCACAAAACAGATTAATATTACTGTTAAGTTTGGACTCATCTTAATAGTGATCTATACAAAAGTAGGGCTACAGTGGCACACCTGGCCCGCAACAAACATTTCCTGTGCACTTCGGAGCCAGAACGTTCGGAGTGCCCGAAAGACTTTAGTGATTGCAGAGTGCTACTTGAAAACACATTTTAAATATTCATGGTTTTCAGTGAGGAAGTGTACAGCTTGTGGAAAAAGTTCGCAGCAAGAAATTTTCAGTTGTGGCAGCTAAGACAGCTTCGCCTTTGAACCGATAAAAAAAAATTCTGATGTTCTCCATTCATGTGACTTTCTCTACATCTCTGCAACAAATTATTGTTAAAATTCTAATGCTTTTGTTTACTTCATGCTAATCGAGAAAAAAATTAGCATAAATAGTCTTATTACTTGCTTCCTTATAAGTAGAAGCAAAATAAGGGAGTACCATACGTTAAAGTGATAGTCAAAAGCTGGTTGCTATGTTACTGAAGTTCTTTTATTTGTATGGACACGAGTCGACAAATTCCTGTATGAGATAAGCATAAGTTTATCAAATCAAAAACAAGGAATATCTTAAACACGATCAACTCCACAAAAAATGTATATAACATAAATTGTGTGTTTTAATGTGTTCTACATGTTCTATGTGGTAAGATTTTGTCCATCTGTTACGGTTTAGCAATTATGCAAAATTCCGTAAAATTCATCCAGAATTCCCAGAGAATTCAAGATATAAATGTTATTTGTCGTGTAAATATCTTTAATATATGACATTTTAATCAAAATCTTTTGAGCCATTCTTGAAAGAATCAAAATTTTCGAAAAAACTTCCATGTATAGGGTAGGTGGGGGGCATTTTCTTGAAAATCTGCGTGTCGCATCCTTCTAAGATACCAAACTGAAATACCACATTTGGTATTTAATGGACTTTTCGTTTCTGAGCTATGCAGCCCACAAAAACACATGGACATTTTTCTAAAAATGCATTTTTTGGATTCAGGGGTGCTAAAACATGTATTTCCGGTGAAATATCGGTATCGAATTTTTGGGTGGAATGCAATACCTTCTGTACACACTATGTGCATAGTACGTGTAGAGAATGTACAAATCATTATTTTCACCTAGAAACTATTATTACAAAAGTCAGTTTTATACTCCAATATAAGATTAATGAATAAATTATGAATATATATATATATATATATATATATATATATATGTATACATACACACACACACACACACTCATATAGCCTAACGTCCTTTACTGGTTGATCATGTTGGAGGCGATGAATAAAATTGGTGAAATAATGATCATATGATCTCAGGATACATGGAGCCTAAAGTTACCCGACATTCGTCTTCTCAGGATAAGGGAAAACGCCGAAAAAAAATCCTAACCAGTTAACTTACCTAAGCCAGATTTGAACTCGCGTCCTGTTGAATGTAAGGTAGACACGCTAACCCCACACTTCCCCGGCGGACTTGTCTACTGCTTGTTAATACAAATAAATCCTCATTACTCATTTACATATTCCGTTGTAAGCATAAAGAATACAATACGTTAAAGCGAGTCAAATGATTAATTTAATAAAACAATTAGGTTTGTACATGACATTCAAGTAATGTATCTTTGGAAATTCAATCATCTGAGGCTTTGGAATTCCGTTCTCTTTGCACAACATGAGAACATAAATAACAAAGATTATTCGGAAACGGTTAAGGCTACAAAAACGTCTGATATACTTACTAGGCCTTTGAGCAGATCTTCATTTTTATGTAGTAAGATCTCTCTCACTCTCTCTCTCTCACTCACTCACTCACTCACACACTCACACACTCACTCACACACTCACTCACACACACTCTCACTCTCACTCTCTCTCTCTCTCTCTCTCTCTCTCTCTCTCTCTCTCTCTCTCTCTCTCTCTCTCTCTCTCTGCTTTACAGTTATACAAAAATAATTCAGAAGGAAGAGAACCTCAAAGTTAAAATAACAACTGAAGCTTTCCTGGCGACGTATTAATTCAAAATCTTCTCGGGCTTCACCCTGAAGACGAGGAAGATGCTCGTCTTCGAAACGTTGGTATCAAGCCAAGTTTTTACCTGGTTAGAAGCGCGAGAAGATTTTGGATTAACCTCAAAGTTATTCCAAATTTTTCATACAACATTTTAATCAAAGTTATTTGGCACCATTTTTGAGAAAATCAAAAATTACAAAAAGCTTTCCCTTTAAATGGTTGTAGTTTGGATTGAGGGCTCTTGAAAATTTCGTATCGCATCCTCAAAAAACGTTAAACTTAAATATAATTTGTTGTATTTATTTAATCGAGTTCTCATTTTTAAGTTACGCTATTTACAATACCTGCACATTTTTTAATTTCTCTACACGTGCTATACACATATTGTATAGAGAAGGTATTGTACTGCACCCAAAAGTTCCATACCGAGATTTGAACGGAAATATATGTTTTGAGACCCTCTGAAACAAAACAAAAAACATTTTTTGGAAAATGTCCGTATATGGGTGAGTGTGTGTGTGTGTGTGTGTGTGTGTGTGTGTGTGTGCGCGCGCGTGTCTGTGGGCAGCATAGCTTAAAAATAAAAATCCCTTAAATACGAACTTGGTATTTAAGTTCAGTATCTTTCAAGGATGCGTCACGATTTTCAAGAAAATCCTCTAACGATTTTGATTACAGTCTCATATTTAAGACTTTTACTTGACAATTAAAAGGTAAATCTTGAATTTTTAGGGAATAGTCTCTGAATAAATTTTTATTGTGGCTAAATTGTTCTGAATTTTGCATAACTGGTAAACCGTAAGAAATAGACAAAAACTTACTTCACAAAAAATGTAGAGCCTGTTAAAACACACAACTTATAATATATGCATTTTTTCCGTGGAGTTGATCTTTTGTTCAGATATTCCTTGTTATTGGTTTCGATTTAAAATACTTATATTTTTCTCATACGCAGATTTGTCAACTCCTGTCCATACAAAGGAACTTCAGTAACCTAGCAACCAGCTTTTGACTATCACTTTAACCTATGGTACTCCCTTATTTCGCTTTTACTTACAAGGAAAAAAGTAATAACACTATTTCTTCTAGTTTTTTTCTCGCTTAGCATGAAGTAAATAGAGGCATAAGCTTTTTAACAATAATTTGTTGCAGAGATGTGGAGAAAGTCATGTGAATGGAACACATCAGATTTTTAAACATTACATTTATAAATCTGATTACAACGAAGCTATTTATTTTAATTGTTTCTTTCGCGTTAAAGGGATATTAATGTCATGTGATCACTGTTAAAATCCATCGCTAAGGAAACAGTGCTGCCAAGTACAAACACGAGGAAAATGTTTCTGTAATAAAAATGTTGTTACTGCGCCTAAAATAAGCCCCCCTCATGTAGACACAGTGACGCTAATACGAGCATCATATTTTGTTAAAGGCGTCTAAAAATAGGTGCCTGGCGGGTATAGGTCTCTCTTTCCTTGCTTACACTTTGCATCTTGTCCCTCAACAGATATAGAAGCCACTCAGGTGATGCCTTAGATACTCGAGAAATTAACCCACTGGTCATGGGTTCGAATCATGCCAAGGACTAACAAAACCGTGTCAATACAGTGCACTTCTTACTTGCGATGGTAGCTCAGGCTAAGAAAAACACAAACCAAATATACAAAAACGGTCCAAAATGTTACTTTTAAGAAACAAGTAAATTTGTTGCCTTTATTAATGAAATAGGTGTTTTAAGATATGGGTAAATTACCCCTAACGCCTTGGATGTCAATCACGGCTTCATTACTGAGTAATTATCGCATCCGATGAATTGAATGCTAAAATACACCTTTATGCAGAGAACATCACCGTCATTTGTTTCCGTGTGTAGAGATTCAAAACAAAATGACAGTTTTAAGATTTGATCATACGCCTTACTTTTAATTGTTTTCTTTAACCTCCTTTTCAGCAGCCTCCAAAATTACAATTTTCGACCCAGGTATTTGTGTTCAACAAGACTGTTGTAACATACTAAAACCTGGAGGATCCCAAATTTAAACCAGGAATTAACAATAGGTTATGTTTCAAAAAAGCCATGTTATCCAACAATACCTAATGTTACTGAAGTTGTCATTAAAGCTGCATTGTTTACTTACATTTATTTATCTATTACTATAATAATCAATTATGTTTTAGTTCGTAGTTTCTAGCCAACAAAACTTGCTCTTTATATTCTAACAAAACACGCTGTCAAATCATAAAATACAGGTCCAATAAAACGTAAAACAGCCCGCCTGGGTAGTGTAGTGGTAGCGTGTCTACTTCACATTCAAAAGGTCGTGAGTTGCCCAGATAAGGTTTTTTTCGGGGTTTTGCCTTATCCTGAGAAGACGAATGTCGAGTAACTTTAAGCTCCGTGGACCCTGAGATCATTTGAGCATCGTTTCACCAATTTCATTCATCGTCCGATACGACCAACGAGGCTAAAGGATGTTAAGCTAAAAAAAAAAAAATGCACTTTAATGATGATCATCTATATCTTGTTTTTCTTGATGCAAAATGCATCAAAGCAAAAATTTCCTTCCCTAATTGATAGTTATTGTAATATTACAGCCATTAGAATTTGTAATACTTTTATTTTATTTCTTCCACAGATTCAAATCTTTCTGTTGCACATGATATATATTAAGATTATAGTTTTATAAAATGTAAAGAAAAATCTAAAGTATTTCATTCACATGACTTTCTCTACATCTCTGTAACAAATTATTGTTAATAAACTTATTCTTCTATCTGCTTCATGCTAATCGAGATAAACATTAACAGAAACGGTCTTATTACTTAGTTCGTTATGAGTAGAAGGGAAACAAGGGAATACACTAGGCTGCACCGACAGTCAAATGTTTTAAAATGTGGTTGTTGTGGGATTGAAGTCCGTTTCTTTGCGTGGCCAGGAGTTGACATGTTTCCGTATGAGAAAAGTATTTTAAAACTGAAACCAATAACAAGAATATGTCGAAAACGGTCAACTTCACGAAAAAAATGTATATGATATAAACTGTGTGTTTTAAGGAGATCTACATTTTGTGTACAGTAAAGTTCTGACTATCTCTTACGACTTACATTTATACAAAATTCAAAAAAATTCCTGTATGAGAAAAGTATGTTTTTCAAAGCTGAAACCAAGAAAAATGAATATCTCAATAACGGTCAACACCACGAAAAAAATGTATATCACATAAATTGTGTTTTTAACGTGCTCTACATTTTTTGTGTGGTAAGTTTTTGTCCATCTCTTACGGTTTAGCAGTTATGCAAAATTCCGTAAAATTCATCCAGAATAAAGTAGTCTTCAGAGGCTATTCCCAGAAAATTCAAGATATACATTTTATTTGTCAGGTAAATATCTTTAATATACGATATTTAAATCAAAATCGTTAGAGCCATTTTAAGAAAATCAAAATTTTCGAAAGAAGTTACATGTAAAGGGTAGTTGGGGGTGGGGGGATTTTTCTCAAAATCTTCATGTCGCATCCCTGGAAGATACTAAACTTAAGTACCAAGTTTGGTATTTTACACACTTTTCGTTTTTGAGCTATGCTCTCCACCGACACACACGGACCTTTTTCTGAAAATGCATTTTTTTTTTTAATACAGGGGACCATAAAATGTATAGGTATTTCCGGTGAAATCTCGGTATCGAAACTTTTAGGTTGAGTGCAATACCTTCTCTATACACTATGAGTAGAGAAAGTAAAAATGTATCTTGTCACTGAGCTATTGCTGTTATTTAATTATAATAAATTCCATGTGTTTGTCTGCATTTGTCTGACTTTATTCCTGATATTGAACATTTGTTGTAGGCATAATTTTATTGTCACTACTGGAAACTACTTCTTTTGTTAGAATATAATTTTTAATTCCTACATTACCAGGGTGTCCTCGTATCCAATCGACGCAGATATGTTTATCATATTTAGACCTAATTTGAGTTTTGATCTGATTTCTGTAGCTATTAGTTTTAAATTATATTTATCCTAAGCTTAGGAATCTAAATATAAGTGCGATTTTTTCTTTTGAAGTATACACCAACTGACTACTTGTTGAATGGCAAAGAGTTCTGCTTTAGATATATTATGTTGCTGTGAAAATTTCTTTCATCTTCTGAGTAGGCAATAAAAGCACTTCATCTTCTGAGTAGGCAATAAAAGCACATCTCAAACTCATTTCCAAGAATCTATAAAGTTCTCTGCTGTCATCAACAGGTGTTACTCACCAGACTAAGAACTGGCCACACTAAATTAACACATGATTATCTATTTACCAGACAGGATCCTCCATTTTGTGGACATTGCAACAAAAGACTGGCAGTGAAGCACATGATTACAGAATGTGGTCGCTACTCCAACTACAGGATCAAGAACCAAATTCCCACAGATCTTCAGGCAGCATTAGAAAAATTTATTATCACTATTTAAATTCTTAAAAGATTGTAAATTAGCTTCGTAAACCCTATTCATATGTTTGAAATATTGTTAATACATGTTGTCGCTAAAGACCTATGCTGTCAGGCGACAACAAATAAAGAATATAATTAAAAAAAAAAAATAGAAAGACATCTCCAAGAACCATCTGGTACAAGAACCATTCTGTGTAAGCGTGAAATTTGTGGTTAAGATTACCTTTTCTTTGTTAACGAAAGATCTATAACCACAAGAGTCCTGCTACTAATACTTTAAATTCATATATGAAACTAGCTTACAATATTGCAGAATATAACAATGTGTAATTGTTTATCGTGATTTTTTTTCTCTTTCTCTAAAAACACCTTTCGTCTCCGCAGCAAATAAATTATATTAAATACACAACATAGGTATACTAAAATACTCTGAAAGTAGATAAAATATTGTAGACAACGCGTTGCAAAATTTAGTAATTAGTCCTCTTAATAACTACTCTACGTCAGATTAAATCATATGTCGACAATTTTGTTTAAATGGCATACACACAATATACAGCAAGTGCTGGCACAGTGGTCAGCGTTCTGACTTATCACCTCGACTCGGGTAAGGAAACAATTATTTATGTATTTACAAACATTCCCTTTCCTGCGCAGATTCCAGAGCAGGCTCCGCCAACTCGGGTCTAGGTCGCCTGAGGAAACGCAGGGCTGTTTAAAGCATTACTGCGGACAGATACACGTCTCAGTCCATGAGTGATATTGGAACGCAACTATTGCTTCGTAGTTCTGATAGCTTCTACATCCTCAGTATTACTGTTCAACTAAATTAGAAATAATTGATTAACAAACGATATTGAGTTAAAGGATAAATATAAAAACAGGAACAGTATAAACCATTTCTACTTTCGTTCCACGAGAAAGGTTTCCTAAAATCCACAATCTCGCTGCAAGAATTTTGTGGATGTTTGGGAAATCTATACATACGAACCGAGCCCAGACGTTTCGGCTAGGTCTAGCATTCGGAAGGTCTTGGAATCGGTTCCCCGCGACCGACCTCTCTGATCCATGGGTTTTTCGAGGGTTTTCCCGGGTCACTAGACGAATAAGTTAAAGAACTTCCTGTCCCTTCAGTTCATCCTAACCAGTCTTTTTCAGGGTTGTAAGTGTCGACGACGGGACTACGGCAGAGGTCCCATTTAGTGGAGGTGACTGCGCTCTGGAAATACAGCTCTCGGCGGTGGGATGGCGTTAGTGGTTGTGTGCCGACTCAAGTGGTCTATCCGGGACTGAGGTGCAGGCTACTGGCGCTCCCCGTGTCGAGATGAAGAACTGCTTGTGAACTTTTGAGGACCCTCCATGATGGCTCTCTCCCTGTGCGGATGTTCGGCCGTCCTCTTAAATTGCGCTCATTTCATCCTTCCTCCACAGGTCGACGTACAATAAGCCCACGGCTGCAGTACGGAATATCCGTCCATAATGCACTCATACACACACCCATGTATGCAAAACACTGTATTCCTTAATGGAGCTTACAAAAGCAGCCATAGAAGTCAATTAAATGATTAACATTTGAGGGCATGTTTGCGATTGGGTGGTACATAAACAATGTTCCCACTATTGAAAAGCTGGTTGAGTACAGAAAACTGCAAAAATCGCTGCAATCTCCGGATATGTATAAAAAAAAAGTACTTTCAATAACGAGTTGTGTTAAAAAACGTGTGTACTGTTTTGTTGTTAATTACATTTTGTAGCAATAATAAGAGGAACGTTTTATACGGTACTAAGTTACGTATCTGTATAACGGAGTACGAGTTGCTCTCGTTATTGTGTAAGTAACAACAAAAGTTTAACAATTGAATAAAAGGTTTCAGTTCAGTATACCATATGGCGTTTTAAGTTTAAACACAAATTCTTGGTTCCGCAGTTGCTTTCCTTGCAGCCGAACATCAGGGCTTCAGGCCATTTTCTTACGCACGAGAGGGCAGTCAGTTGAAAATGCCTGATTCAGAGCTATGAAGAGTTACAAAACTGTCAGCCAAAGCCTGATGAGCACAAAAGTGGGAAGCTAGGCGGGTGAAACAAAATGTAAACAAATAACGCAAGCTCTTTTGTTTGATTAAAGTTAACATTTTAGCTTTATTTTTGAGATTAGGCATTTACACAATAAAAAACAGTAGGTATACAAATAGGTAATCAGAATTTAAATTTAAATTACATGCTATTACTATTTCAAAGCTCACACTTATAGCATTAAAGGGGAAGAAGATATTTTGGAGAAAAAATTGTCTTGTATTAGCTTGTAATCGAATGGCTAGCTGTTAGTCTCTAATCAAACGGTCCGTGATTCGATTCCTTGAGGTAGGGTGGAGCATTAACTTTTAAATCCGAAGTTCCTGGGTTCGGTTACCGCCTGGAGGATAATAATTACTGTTTCTTTAACCAGGAACATTCTTATGACTAAATGGTCCTTGAGACCAAACAACAACAAAAAGAATTGGGCGAAATCTCTCGTTACTCACCAGCAATAGACCAAATTTTGTGGATATAAAGATCTAAGTAAGTGTTTTTAACTCTCATGCGACAAGTTCTTTTTCGTTTCCCTAAGTCGAGTTGATTAGCACGACCAGCCCCAGGCAATAATACAAAACATAGAAACAAATTAGACAGCGCAGAAAGTTGACTATGCAACTAAATTCATCTAGCAGCAATACAATGGTTCATGAGTGTACAGAAATCTCCAGAGGTACCGACGCAATATAACTTAGGTATTAAAGCGACATAAATGGAGAAAACACATTCACATGCCTTCTCTACTTATTCTACAAACTAACTTCTTACAAAATATTACTCTTCTACTCCATGGTAATTGGGATAAGCATTACTAGAATGGTCTTGTTACTTGGTTCCTTAGAAGCAAACGGGAACTAAGGGAATATACCAGCTATAGCGGTAATCAAATGTTTTAAAAAGCGATTGTCATTGAAATTTACTTCTTTACATGACTATGAGTAAAACAAAATAAACACGCAAGACTTCCTGTTTGAGAAAAGTATAAATATTTTAAAGTTGGAAACTTATATAACAACAGGAATATCTCGGAAACGGTTAGCTCTGCAACAAAAATGTAAAGAACATAAAGTGTTTTGACCAGATCTATATTTTTATGTAGTAAGTTTTTGTCTTGCAGGTTATTTAGAATGAAAAGGACTTGAGAAGCTATTACCTGGAAATTCAAAATATACATTTTATTTGTCATATAAATATCTTTAATATACGGTATTTTAATCAAAATCGTGTAATTTTTGAGAAAATCAAAATGTTCGAATTTTTTCCATGTAAAGGGTAGTTTGGGGTGGGAGAGTTTCTTGAGTTCCGTGTCGCATCCTTGTATATTAGATAACTTAAATCGTTTTTGAGCTATACTATCTACAGACCCACATACACAATTACTTTTTTCAAATATTTTTATTTAGGGGGTCTCAAAACACACATCCGGTGAAGTCTCGGTATCGAATTTTTGGGTGAAATACAATATCTTCTCTATCTACTATGTACACTGTGTATCCGTGCTGCAGAAAGTAATAAAATAACAATCGAATGATGGAAGAACAGAAAGAGCTCTCCAGGGGAAAGACTCCACGAGACCTTTGGGTCATGGCAGAGTTGGCCAATTTACGATCCCATTAATCCTCCAGCGGGTTGCATAGCACTGCGGCGAAAGTAAAACGAAATCGAAACTCCTGCTGTTTAACCGCAACCACTCTATCAGGTGTAAATGTCATCCAGTTAACAATGAAGATTGGTTTTCCTCTCTTAGTACATAATATTGAGATAGCTCAGCTACTAAAGCGTCAATGGAATGACCGAGATTAGCCAATTTCAGCCACTCGCGGTCATCTGACTGGAGCGTTATGCTACATTCACAATGAAATGCAAGCGCAGACGCAATGTAAGCGCAAGAGTTTGTACTCATTTAATGTAAGCATTTACATAGAAACATGCAAGACGCAACGCAAGAGTTTGCAAACTCCAAAATTGATCCTTGCATTGTATGCAAAGAGGAAGAGTTCTGCTTCTTTTCCCTATGCATTGCCTATGAATTCAACAACAAACGATCGCACTGCAAGATTTTACAGGGCCTGCTGTACAAGCATGCTCTTCTATTTGGCGAGCCGCGCTATTTCTAATTTCCCTCAAGAGGTTATGACGCTCTCCTTGCAAATCCTTCTTTGATTTAATGAATGTAACTATCATCTGTGTATAGATTTATTGGTTCTCATAAATCGCAGACGCAGAGAGATAATTCTTAGTTCATTAAATATGTAGCTTTATCACATTCTGTAGTCTCTATACTTGTACTATTTTCAATAATTTTGAATGAGCAATTATTGTGACGTCACTGGCGCGAGCGCCTGTTCTTAGTACTAATGTATTTATTTTGTAAAAGATTGAGTGAATTTTCTTATGTGGTTTTGTTGGTTATGTTATTCAGTTTGTAACTTGCGGAGCGCTTGGAATCTATTCGCATGTAACTTGTGGATCTAGAAACCCGTGACAACTTCTTGCGTTGCGCTTATGCTATGTTACGTCTGCGCTTGCATCTCATTGTGAATGTAGCATTATTGTCGAAACATCTTACCGCAATTCATGTTCATTCCTTTGAAACCATGTTGCACCTGACGTTCGTATGCTTAATCTCCGGTCTTGATTATTGGTATCAAGAAGACAATCTTCATTTTTAATAACTGTCAGTTTCACAATTGTACTTTCAATTAATTAAGTTACAATGTTTATTTAAAGTTTTATCAAGGTCATAATGTATTTACTTCAAAAAAGGAGTGAAAATAATCATTATTTGTATTTCTTATGAATGAGGTAAGTGCAATAACCTCAAATAAAATAACGTTTGTTTCCATTTCATGTATTAGTTATTAAAAGCTGAAATAAAATAATTGTTCCTATTCCTATTGTTGCTATCGATATTCGTACATAGGGTGTAAGCACGGTTGGCCATATAATACAGGAGGCAGTGAAGAAAGAAAGAAAAAAAAAACATTTGGTAAATAAACATGGTCGAATCCATCATCTACTATTTGAGAACTAACGTAAATATTACAATCATAACCTTATAAAATCTCTCCTCCTACATGTTATAAATTATTAATAGTCTATTTCGCTGAATTGTTTTATTAATTACAACTCGTGTTTTCATCTCTTAGGACAACTGACTCCCGTCGCTTCGCTCCGGTCGGGAATTATCGACAAGATGAAGACGCTTATATATCACTTATGCCAATAAACTTATTAAGACTTGCGCACTTTAAAGTAAAGACGCCACACCTAGCTCTCGTAATAGATCATAAAGCGCCGCAGGAATGTATAATAAACATGTCGTCATTAAATACCCGTCCTACTGCAGCTAAACATGAACAAAAACTCGAACACACCTTATTACCGATAAGATTCCAAGCTATCGAACCAGCACTCAGAAACAGCGCACTATCAACAAAAAAAATCTGATGTTTTCCATTCACATGACTTTCTGTACATCTCTGTCACAAATTATTATTAAACAGTTTACTCTTCTATTTACTTCATGCTAATTGAGAAAAAAATAGCAGAAATGACCTTATAACTTGCTTCCTTGTAAGTAGAAGGTAAATTAGGGAGCAACATAGGCCAAAGCTATATTCAAATGTTTTAAAAGCTGGTTGCGTATAATTGAAGTTCCTTTGCTTGTGTGGCCAGGAGTTGACACATTCCTGTATGAGAGAGGTGTTAAGAAGTTTAAAACTGAAACAATCAATATCTCAAAAACGGTCAACTCCACGAAAAATGTACATATAAAACATAAATTGTGTGTTTTAACAAGCTCTACATTTTTTGTTTAGTGTGTTTTTGTCTATTTCATACGGTTTACCAGTTATGCCAAATTCCGCAAAATTCGTCCAGAATAAACATGTCATCAGAAAAAATGGATATGGCATTTTATTTATGGACGCTCTTTAACTGCTGTGGTTCTCAGCGTCCCATTCTATACTGGGCGTGAAATACCGCTTAATTTTGCTCAGGCTTGAGGTTCTTTTACGTGCCGTAAATCTACGACACGGGACCAACGGCTTTACTTTCCTTCCGAAGGAAGCCATGCTAAGGATTTTTACGCCCGGAAAATATCTTTAAAATGCTATATTTTGATCAAAAGCCATTTTCGAAAATTGAGCCATGTAAAGGGTAGTTTGGCGTGGCGGATTTTCTTGAACATCTTCGTGTCGCATCCTTGGATGATACTGAACTTAAACACCAATAAAATCGCCCACCGTGACTACCCTTACATTGGAAAAATTTTCGAAAATTTTTATTTTCTCAAAAATTGCTCTAATGGTTTTGATTAAAATACCACATATTAAGATATTTACACAACAAATACAATGTATATCTTGAATTTTCAAGGAATAGCTTCTGAAGACATGTTTATTCTGGATGAATTTTGCCGAATTTTGCATAACTAGTAAACTGTAAGAGATAGACAAAAACTTACTCCACAAAAAATGTAGATCTCGTTGAAACACACAATTTATGTCACATACATTTTTTTCGTGGAGTTGACCATTTTTGAGACATTTCTTGTTATTGGTTTCAGTTTTAAAATACATAGATTTTTCACATAAGGGAATTTGTCAGCTGCTGGCAATGCAAAGAAATGGATTTCAACCACATAGCAAGCAGCTTTTAAAAGAGTTGACTATCGCTTTAGCCTAATGTATTCCCTTCCACTTACAAGAAAGCATTTCTGCTCATGTTTATCTGGATTGGCATGAACTAGAGAGAAAATTTTTTAATAAAAATTTGTTACGGATATGTAGAGAATGTTATGTGAATGGGACGTATCTGCTTTTTACACAAATGAATGTAAAATAAGCCCCAATAAAACACACATTCTAACAGAAAAAATCTTATGTGTTCCATTCACATGACTTTCTCTACATCTATGCAACAAATTATTATTAAAAAGCTTATGCTTCTATTTACTTCATGCTAATCGAGAAAAAATTAGCAGAAATAGTCTTATTACTTGCTTCTACTTGTAAGTAGAAGCGAAATAAGAGAGTACCGTAGGTTAAAGTGAAAAGCTGGTTGATATGTGACAAGAGTGGACAAATTCCTGTATGAGAAAAGTTTTTCAAAGCTGAAACAAAAAACAGGAATATCTAAAAAACAATCAACTTCACGAAAAAAAATGTAAATCACATAAATTGTATGTTTTAACGTGTTCTATATTTTTTGTTTTGAAAGTTTTTATCTATCTCTTACGGTTTAGCAGTTATTCAAAATTCCGTAAATTTCATCCAGAATAAAGTAGTCCTCAGGGGCTATTCCCAGAAAATTCAAGATATACATATTATTTGTCAGGAAAATATCTTTAATATACGATATTTAATCAAAATCGTTAGTCAATTTTGAGAAAAACAAAATGCTCGAATTTTTTTTCACGTAAAGGGATGGGGGTATTTTCTTGAAAATCTTCGTGTTGCATTCTTGGAAGATACCAAACTTAAATACCAAGTTTGGTATTTAACGGACTATTCGTTTTTGAGCTCAAAAACACACGCACACACGGATCTTTTTGTAAAAATGTTTTGTTTTTTATTTAGGGGGACCCAAAACATGTATTTCCGGTGAGATCTCGTACCAATTTTTGGGTGGAATGCAATAACTTCCCTATACACTATGTACATAGTGCGTGTAGAGAAAGTAAAAGTAGCATTTCAATGTAAATCTCAAATTGCAATCATATAAAGGAGAGTCTGCTGTTTTATGTTTTCAAAGAATGCTGAGTAAGGAAGTTCGCCTCTCTCCATCTTTTAACACATAGTTTACAGCTTGGGTCGTCCATGTTTTGAATGACGCTTTACTCCACTAAAAATAAACTGATACACAACGGGGGTTTTCCTGAATTTTCATTGCCGTCGCTAAATTCTCATTCCGCCGGCTTCACTATATAACAAGCCCTGAAGGCTGTCTGGGGCCAAAGGACTTAGAATTGGCGCCATCGTCAAAAACCACTATTTCGACGTCTAGCCTTTGCCATGGTAAGAGATAAACGTAGTGTACCATATTGTGTACTAACAACTGTAAGTTATACTTATCAGGTCGAGAATGCATATTGGGAATACGAGGCCAGCAGGGTGGTTAGTCAATTACTTTTTGAAAGACTTGAAAAAACGTTTAAAAAATATGTGTTCCATTCACATGACTTTCTCTACATATCTGCAACAAATTACTGTTAAAAAGCTTATTTTTACTTCAAGCTAATCGAGAAAAAGTTAGCAGAAATAGCCTTATTTCTTGCTTCCAGGCAAGTGAAGGGAATAAGGGAGTAGCATAGGCTAAAGTATTCGTCAAAAGCTGGTTGCTACCTGACTGAAGTTTCTTTGCTTGTATGGACAGGAGTTGACAAATGCCTTTATGAGAAAAGTATGTTTTCTAAAGTTGAAACCAATAACAAGGAATATCAAAAAAGATCCACTATACGAAAAAAATGTGTATAACATAAATTGTATGTTTTAGCGTGAACTACGTTTTCTTTTAAGTAAGTTTTTGTCTATCTCTTACGGTTTGCCAGTTATGCAAATTTCCGTAAAATTCATCCACAATAAAGTAGTCTTCAGAGGCTATTCCCAGAAAATTCAAGATATACATTTTATTTGTCAGGTATATATCTTTAATATACGATATTTTACACTAAATCGTTGCAGCCATTTTTTAGAAAATCAAATTTTTCAAAAAATGTTCCATGTAAAGGATAGTTGGGGGTGGGGGGATTTTCTTGAAAATCTTCGTGTCGCATCCTTGGAAGATACTGAACTTAAATACCAAGTTTGGTATTAAACGGACTTTTCGTTTTTGAGCTATGCTGCCCACAGACACACACACGGACATTTTTCTAAAAATGCTTTTGTTGTATTCAGGGTGTCCTAAAACATATATTTCCGATGAAATCTCGGTATCGAATTTTTGGGTGCAACATAACACCTTCTCTATGTATTATGTTAATAGTACGTGTAGAGAAAATAAAAAGCATATTCTTCTATCTACTTTATGACAATCGAGATAAACATTAGCAGAAATTGTCTTAATTACTTGCTTTCCTGTAAATAGAAGGGATAAGGGAGTGCCATAGGCTAAAACGATAGTCAAAACTTTTAAAAGCTGTTTGCCATGTGGTTGAAATCCGTTACTGTGCAGGGCAAAGAGTTTACAACTTTTCGTGCGAGAAAAGTTTTCAGTATTTTGAATCTGAAACAAATAACAATGAATATCTCAAAAATGGTCAATTCCACGTAAAAAGGCGAATATGCATAAATTCTGTGTTTTAACGTGATCTATATAGTAACTTTTTGTCTATCTCGAACGTTTACGCAAAATTCATTCAGAATAAAGAGGTATTTAGAGGCTATTCCCAGAAAATCCAAGATATAAATCTTATTTGCCATGTAAATATCTGTAATATACGGTATTTTAAGCAAAATCGTTAGAACCATTTTTGAGAAAATCAAAATTTTCGAAACTTTTTCCATGTAAAGGGTAGTTTGGAGTAGGGGGATTGTTTTGCAAAATCTTCGTGTCGCATCCCTGGAAGATACCAAACTTAAATACCAAGTTTGGTATGTTACCGACTTTTCATTTTTGAGTTATCGTGTAACGGACACACGCGGACCTTTTTCTAAAAATGCTTTATTTGGATACAGGGACTCTCAAAAGTCTATTTCCGGTAAATCTCGGTATCGAATTTTAGGGTGGAATACAATACCGTCTCTATACACTAAGTACATGTACGTGTAGAGAAAGTAAAGTAAATTCTCGATGTGAACAAATGAAAGGCTACACCTAAATTATTTGGCAAAGCCTTCTTATACGCTGTTTTGTTAATGAATTTTGGATAGATTCTTTATTTGAAGTAGAAGATGTCTTGGTTGTTAGGTTATTTGTTTATATAGCTGAATTGAACCTTTCAATTTTTCATAATTAAGCAGTAACATTTTATAAAAATGAGCGACATTGCTATTGAAGAAGCTGCGGATCTAGCATGTGCTTCACTTTTACCAACGAAGCCGAAGCAAAGGTATGCTGATGGTTATGATGACGTAACACTCAAGAATCTATTGCAAAATGCATTAACTAAAGAGTGTATAGGAAGGCTTTGACTGCCCCCGTGGTCTCACCTGGAGGTCCCGGGCTCGATTCCCGGCTGGGGCGGGGATTTTTTCTTTAACCAGAATTATTCCCTATCCCTCACAGAGTCTGGAAGTATGAATGTGAGAGTGAATGTGTGTGTGTGCGTTTAGTAATAGCATTTATTAACCTAACCTTCTATGCCTATAGTAATACGAGTTGTTTCACAAGTCAAAGCCCCCGATATGATCATTAAAGTTAAAGGGGGCTATACAAATGAAACAACAAACAAAAAGGTTTGTTGTTTTTTTTGTTTTGTTTTTTTAAGTTCCTTTAACCTGATTGGTCATATCATTAAAGTTAAAGGGGGCCATACAAATGAAACAACAACAAACAAAAAGGGTTTTTTTTTTTTTGGTTTTGTTTTTTAAGTTCCTTTAACCTGATTGGTCATATCATTAAAGTTAAAGGGGGCTATACAAATGAAACAACAACAAACAAAAAGGGTTTTTTTTTTTGGTTTTGTTTTTTAAGTTCCTTTAACCTGATTGGTCATATCGGACGATGAGTGGAATTGGTGAAAGGATCTCAAATGATCTCGGGTTCCACGGAGCTTAAAGTTACTCGACATTCGCCTTCTCTGGATAAGGGAAACCCCCCCCCCAAAAAAACTTATTCGGGTAACTCACCCTAAGCGAGATTCGAACTCACGACTTTTTGAATGTGAGGCAGACACGCTACCACCACATTACCCAGGCGGGCCAAGAAGGCTTTGTACTACATATAATTTAGATGTAGCCTTTCATTTGTTCACATCGATAATTCACTTTTTCTTGATGTTCAATAAAATATTGAAAAAGAT
This sequence comes from Hymenopus coronatus, assembly GCA_030762935.1. NCBI lineage: Eukaryota > Metazoa > Arthropoda > Insecta > Mantodea > Hymenopodidae > Hymenopus > Hymenopus coronatus. The sequence continues at coordinate 18,665,579 of CM060897.1, read as the reverse complement.
TTTTTTTTACAGTTTTTTCAAGTATTTTAAAACTAATTGCCTAACCACGAATTGTAAGTTACTTATTAGATCTTACACCGCAATATACTATTTCAAACCCGGCAGGTAGAAATATTTTCAGGGGACGTGATCTTCGGCTGGGCCTTAAAATTTCAAAACTTAAGTTTGAAAATGTTCCTTATAATTACCAACGTGCGCCACGACTGATTACACCGCTCGCCTCCCACATAGGTTTCGATCCCAAGCGCCCGCTTGTGTGATTTGTGGTGGACGAAGCGTGTCTGGGTGGGTTTTCTCTGGGTCCTCCGGTTTCCCCCGCCACTCATTCATTCTATTGCTCTAACATCACCTTTACTCTCATCCATTTCGCTTGCATTTGTCATACCATCCACTTCCTGATGCTCAAATGATCTCGGGGCCGATGGAGACATTCGTCTTCACGGGATAAGGGAAAAACCGGAGAAAAAAAACTTTGTTCGGGTAACTCACCTTAGGCAAGATTCGAACTCGCGATCTGTTGAATGCTGAGGCAGACACGCTACCACCACACTACCCAGGCGGGCAGAAATGGTCTTATTAGTTACTTAAAAGCAAAGGGAAATAAAAGAGTACATTAGGCTAAAGCGATAGTCAAATCTTTTAAAAACTGGTTGATATTCGTTTATTTGCAGGACCAGGAGTTGACAAATCCTTGTAAACTAAAATTTAAAGTATTTTAAAACTGGATAACAATGAATATTTCGTAAATGCTAACTCCACAAGAAACTGTATATGAACAAAAATTGTGTATTTTAACGAGATCTAGATTTTTTGTGTAGTAAATCTAGCTCTCTTATGCTTTACCAGTTAAGCAAAAGTCATTCAGAGTGAACAGGCTATTCCTAGAACATTCAAGATATACATTTTATTTGTCACACAATTACAGAATTGTTTCTATTTCTTTAATTTTTACGGGAGATTCTAAACCGTGTAGCTCCAGTGAAATTTCGGTATCCAATTTTTGGATGGAATGCAATAACTTCTCTGCCTATGCAGTATTTACTAAGTAGAGAAAGGAAAGTAAGAACTCCTCAAATAGGTGTAAAGAATCTTTATGTTTTAGAAATAATTTGAGATTTTTTTTCTGGCGCACTAACATACTAAGATTTAATCAGCAAAAGTTATATAGATCTTTCTTTTAAGTAGAAAAGTAAAGCAAGTGAGAAACAGTAAAACTAATTTAACCAAATTGTCATTCAAACTGAATACAGTGCCCTGAACATTAGAATAATTTTTATGGCATTAACCTATAATAATTCTAGAACAGCAATTTTAACGCCCTGACTTAAGATAATGTATTATTAGGTTCATAGCTAAACTGACAACTTTAAATGAGCTTTCATAGTTGCATTCCTAATCACGATAATTACCTCCACAGTTTTCACTGTTGCCATAAAACTAATACTCTGTTAAGAAACATGCATCTGGCTGACCTTTCTGCTGGGAGGGGTTTAGTGACCTAGCTTTAGGTTATGTCATTGCGTGGGCGAAGCACCCTCAAATGATAATCGTTAAAAATACAGACACTAATATCCTATAAACAAAACTAATACTACAGGTAACATAAAATCAAGAGCGGCATGGGTTCTGCATTGTGTAAGTAAAGTCATGTATAATAATGTTTTAAAAATATATTCATAAACAGAATGTAGCCACATACCCACAGGTGCACTTAACAGATCCAAAACTGCTCCACTTCAAGTCTTTCTTCACGAATGTCCTGCACTAAAAACGAACCTATTGTCTAAATATTATCGTCGCACTCTGTGAACATTCAACAATACCGCTTTAATACGCTTTACACCTTGTTTTTTCCACAACACATGTTACACACCACTTCTTTAACTCACCATCTTTGCTGTCTGCCACTTTTCTGATTCAGAGAGATCGATTCTCTTGCTATCTACCGACCATTGTCAATACTAACAACGGTGAACTGGTGGTATGGTCTCGCTGGATTAATGACGCACGCCAAGTTCTTGAATCTGGCGCATTCTAGGTGGTAGTCCTGCAATTAATTCACTCTTTCAGAAAGTTGCTGGGCCCGATTATAGTACAGGCGCTAAAAACAAGCCTTCCATTGTCACTATAGCGACACTAAAATAGTGACTAATTTGTTTTTTAAATTATTTAGTTTTATAGCGGTTATGGAGGCGAAAAATGAAATGATTAAATCGGGATGAAGAAAGCAAACAATAATGTGTTACATTAACAAAATTTTCTCTTACCCTTTATTACTTTCTCTAGCCCATATGTACAATGTACATGCTGGACAGAGACGGTATTGTACTCCACTAAAAAATTCGATGTCGAGATTTCACCGGAAATGTATGTTTTGAGGTTTCCTGACTCCGAAAAAGCATTTTAGAAAAAGGTCCGCGCGCGTGTATGTGTGGACAGCATAGCACAAAAATGAAAAGTCCGTTAAATAAACCTTACTCTGGATGAATTTTTCTGAATTTTGCATAACTGGTAAACCGTAAGAGACAGGCAAAACTTTACTGCACAAACAATGTAGATCTCATTAAAACACATATGTATCTCATACAATGTTTTATATAGCTGGCCGTTTTCAAGATATTCCTTGCTACTGGTTTCAGCTTTAAAATACTTATACTTTTCTCATACCGGAATTTGTCAACCCTTGCCATACAAAGGAATTTCAATCACGTAGCAACAGCTTTAAAATGATTTGATTATCGCTTTAGCCTAATGCATTCCCTTATTTCCCTTCTGCTTACAAGGAAGCAAGTAATAAGATCAAATCTGCTAATGTTTATCTCGATTAGCATGATGTAGATAAAATAAAAATCTTTAAGCTAGAGTAAGTTAATTCAAAATGATCAGTTCACCCTGAAGACGAGGAAGATGCACTTCTTCGAAACGTTGGTGTCAAGCCAAGTTTTTACCTGGCTAGAAGCCCGAGAAGATTTTGAATTAACACGTCGCCAGGAAAGCTTTAGTTCTTATTTTAGAGTAAGTTATGTGAATGTAGTATATCAGAATTTTTTAAAAATATACTCCGTACGCTTACAAGCTATTCTTGGTAAAGCCTATTTTACTATCCAGTTTAATATTCCAAACGATAATCCAAACATTTGCGTAAATACTTTGTACATACAACGAAATATATCGTTAAAGTGGATACAGGAAAATAAAGCGATAGTCATTTGTTTAAAAGGGGTCACTTGTTTGCTTCGAATTCCATATGTTCCATGGTAAGTAATAATTGAATGGCAGTGTTTTTTTTTTTTCAAAAAAAAAAAAAATGATATGCTCATTCACAAGACTTTCTCTACCTGCTCTGCAAACAAGCTATTCTTACAAGAGATTATTCTTCTATGTTTTCATGCTAATTCAGTTAAACATGTGGCCGCGCCGTGACCGAGTGGTTAGACCACTCGCCTCTCACCAAGGCGGGTTCGATCTCAGGTGACCGCATGTGGGTCTTGCGGTGAACAAAGTGGCGCAGAGGGGGTTTTCTTCGGTTTCCCCCGCCATCGCATTCAACCAGTGCTCCATCTTCATTGTATGTATCACCAGTGGCATAGTAATAAACGCGAGCGTTAAACACTATCAACAAAAAGAAAGAGATAAACATTAGCATAAATTGTCTTATTATTTAGCTCCTTTTAAGTAAAATGGAAATAAGAGAATACACCAGGCTAACGCGGTAGTAGAATATTTTAAAAATTGTCGCTCTGCGATGATTTTGAAATCTGATTCTCTTTGCAAGGCAGGAATAAAACGAGAGCTGTGAAACAAATGAAGTCCTCCCGTTTGACAAACGTATAGGTGCTGTGCCTTTGTTTTATGCCAAGACCACAACAGTCTTATATGCCAGGATGGCAGTGACCTCGGTATTATGCCACTGCACAGAAGCATGCAGGATGTGTCAAGGGTATGTTTATCAGCTGTGAGCTGTCTCAGTCATTGCCTTGTCTTTATGTTGTTAAGTGTGACAATATGTGTTTTGTGTGAGATTTCCATTGGAATGTTATTCTCTTGTTAGTCTATGGAAATACCTTTCAACAAATTTGCGCTTGAACAGTGTATTTTATGTGCAATAGTACATGAAAACTGAATCATGTAAATAGATGTGCAGAAAATTTCAGCAGCAATTTTCTTGTTAGCATTTCCGGGTAGAGACTCTGTGAGACACTTTAGACCGACAGAATTGCTAAACCAAAGAAGCAAGATGACATGTTCTAATGGAGGAAAAGCTAGATGAATTTGGTGCTGCGTTCGAACACTGGCCTAAGACATCTCAATCATCAAAGCAGTAAAATCTGTCTACAGAGTATAATGCATCAAGGCCCATCTCTTTATAACCTTCCTAATAACTGGAAACATTTCAAATATGAAGTTAAAAACCATCTCTTAACTCATATGTTCCACAGTATTACTGAATTCATGCCTACTCCATTTTCTTATACTCATACCAACCCTTGTATAAAAAGTTGTTATATGTTTAAGTTTCTATAAAATTGTACATATTAGATATAAATGTGTGCTAGAGAAATGTATTTTGTTATGATGAAACATTTGAATAATTCCTGTAATCCTTTTGGTGAATAAAAATCTTATCTTATTATCATTAGAAAATAATCTTTTGGAAAAAACTATTCAAAATACTTGTTTGGGTAAAGCAATTAAGGGAAAGAATATATAGGAATCATTAAAAAAATGTCTGAAATATAACAAAATTTGGTAACAAGTTTCCTAAAGAGACTATATTTTATTTTTAAAATCTCATAGATACAGTTCTTCACACACAAATGAAATCTTGCCATTTAAAGCTGATTTTAAACATACATTGTGCTTCTATTTCAAGTAGTTTCTATTTCAGGATATAAATGTAATTACAAAAAGGTACCTGTATATTTGTGCATTAAGAAAAGGAGTTTCTCACATTTATACAATACAAACATTTTACTTTGCAACAAAATAAAAATGAAGCCCATTCAACTACAAGAATTACATAAGATGATAATGTTATCACAGTTCAAATTTCCCAAAACTAGTTTTTGTCTTTCATACTTTTATTTTTATGTTGATAAATATGCATTAGGTATCAGAGCAGTCTTGCTTAGAAAATATTTCCTTTGTAATTTCTAAATTCAATGTTACCATGGAATAAGCCGCCTTCATGTTACATGCATTTTACAATTTTTCTTCCTTCTTTCGTTTCTTTTTTAATTTTTAGCTGATAATCTAAAAGAAACACATTTTAAAGAAAACAATAATGGTGAATGCTTCTCCATTTGAAGAGGGCAACAATTGTGTTAGTTACATTTTATTAATGTACATGTTCAAAGTCAGTTTATAGTCAGCTGAATTCTGCTTCAATTGGAACTCCACATTTTTAAAACAGATTTTGGTTTTAAAAAGCAAATAGCTTTTGTGTGAAACATTTTGTTTTCTATTAATCTAACCAGTATTGAGTAAAGTATTTTTAGAAGTTTGAAAAATGTTGACCTTAATATATTGAAGACTAATTTAAATTTCATTTGTTTGAATTCAACAAAAAAAAACATGGTGTGTTATTTATGGATGCTCTTTAACTGCTGTGGTTCTCAGTGTCCCATTCTAAATTGGGCGTGAAAGACCGCTTAATTTTGCTCAGAGGCCTCTCTAACAGGCATGAGGTTCTTTTAGGTGCCATAAATCTATGACACGGGACCAACTGCTTTACTTCCCTTCTGAAGGAAGCCATGCTAAGGAAAAAAAATCCATCGTCCTCCAAGTTTGAATTTAACAAAAAACAAACCTGTTTAAATAGAGATTTTAAGTTTCTTTTCTTAAAACAGGTATTTTAAAAGTGGTTTGTTTATTTAAAAAAATGTTTCAGATATTAGTTACTTACATTTAAGTAGCTTAAATAGACTATTATACTTTCTCTACATACTATGTACATAGCGTATAGAGAAGGTATTGTAATGCACCCAAAAATTTGATACCGAGATTTCACCGGAAATGCATGTTTTGTGTCACCCTGAATCCAAAAAAAGCATTTATAGAAAAATGTCCGCATGTGTGTGTGTGTGTGTGTGTGTGTGTGTGTGGACAGCATAGCTCAAAAACAAAAAGACTGTTAAATACCAAACTTGGTATTTAAGTTTGGTATCTTCCAAGGATGCGACACAAAGATTTTCAAGAAAATCCCCCCACCCCCAACTGCCCTTTACATGGAACTTTTTTCGAAAATGTTGATTTTCTCAAAAATGGCTCTAATGATTTTGATTAAAATATTGTATATCAAAGACATTTACCTGACAAATAATATGTATATCTTGAATTTTGTGGGAATAGCCTCTGAAGACTACTTTATTCTGGATGAATTTTACGAAATTTTGCATAACTGCTAAACCGTAAGAAATGGACAAAAACTTACCACAACAAATGTAAAGCACATTAACAAAAAATGTAAAGCACATTAAAACACACAATTTATGTTACATAAATTTATTTCGAGGAGTTGATCGTCTTGAGATATTCCTTGAATTTGGCTTCAGGTTTAAAAAACTTGTACTTTTTTCATGCAGGAATTTGTCAATTCGTGTCCATACAAACAAAGGAACTTCAGTCATCTAGTAACCAGCTTGTGATTCACTTTAACCTATGATACTCCCATATTTAGCTTCTACTTACAAGGAAGCAAGTAATGAGACTATTTCTGCTAATTTTTTCTCGATTAGCATGAAGTAAATAGAAGAATAAGCTTATTAACAATAATTTTTTATACAGAAGTAGAGAAAGTCATGTGAATGGAACACATCAGATTTTTTGAGTGGGATGTTTAGTATATGAGTGCTTAAGCACGAGTCCTATTTTCTCTTGAGAAAACAATAGTCTAATAAGCCACAACTCGTGTAATATATAACGTTTTTTCATATCGTAACATTAACTGAAATATTCTTATATCTATTAATATTAATATCATTAGAGTCGACATTATGAGGAACAGAATTTTAGTCATGACATAGGTAGTGCTTTGTTTGCTCATTGCTGCATAACCCTGCCGGAATAAATAGTTTCAATTCTGGTTGTTTAAACTGCACCAAATAAATCAATAATTGAATGAAACTGGATATTCTTGGAGAAGTTTTGGACTATGCTAAAAAAGCTGTACTTACTTTGTTATCCAGCAAGTCAAAGAACTTAATGACAAGAAATTTTCATTATTTAAAGAATAGGGAGCTGCCAAAGGAATTAAAATAATTTACAATGAAATAAAGTACTTACTTTATTTCACGACTTTGTTGTTTCCTAGGATACATGAAACGTATACATGAAGTCTATAGGATTGGACAAAATTTATTTTTATTCGAAAAATGAAAACCTGTTAGAAAATTGAGTTCCCATTTTGATCAGGCTAACCATGAAATGACATTGAAAATATGACTAAATAAACTTTAACTATTGCTATAGTTTTTCTCTCTTATAGAAACATTCACTATACTATTTTTAGAACATATTACTTTCAAGATAATCACATAGCTTATAAAAATGTTTCTGTTATATTATAATATGACCTTCTCTATACATCCTTCAACAAAGTATTCTTAAAGAAATGCTTATTCCTCTATCTACTTCACATTAATCCAAACAGAAATTTATTCAATGAAATTTAATAAAATAAAATGAAAATAATAAAAAAAAAATTAAAAAAGGCTGACCACAAAATGATCTTGGAAATACATACTAAATAAAAAATAATTGGTTTTTTTCCCTCTTAAGTGAATAAACATTCACCCTAATTTTTTTTTTTTTTTTTTTCCCCCAGAAATATTGCATTCAATAATTAGCTAGTTTATAATATTATAGTGATAAATAATATTAAATTATTTATTGTTATTACTATTATCATCATTATTATTACTTTCTCTACTTCCTATACAGTGTATAGGTAAAGGTATTGCATTCACCCAAAAATGTGATGCTGAGATTTCATTGGAAATACAAGTTTTAGGATCACTTGTATAAAAAAATAACATTTACAGAAAGGTCTGCATGCATACAAATACCAAACTTGATTCGAGGATGCAACATGATTTTCATGAAAATCCACCCACCCCAAACTACCTTTTACATGGAAGAGTTTTCAAAAGTTTCAATCTTCTAAAAATGACTAATGATTTTGATTAAAATACTATATATTTAAAATATTTACTTGAAAAATAAAATATATATCCTGAAATTCATCGGATTAGCCTCTGAAGTCAACTTCATTCTGCATAATTGGTAAACCATAAGAGAAAGACAAAAAGTTACTATACAAAAAGTATAATTTTACTTAAAACGCACAATTTGTCACACATTTTATTTGTAGAGTTAACGATTTCCAAGATATTCCTTGTTATATGTTTCAATTTTAAACTATCTACTTATACTTTTCTCAAATGGAAACTGTCATTAGGTTTCACATCTCTTTTACAAGGAGAACCAAATTTCAATTCTATTACATAGCAACCAGCTTTTAAAAGATTTGACTGCCACTTTACCCTAGTGTATTCCCTTTCTATTTAACAAGGAATTAAGTAGTAAGACTATTTCTGTTAATGTTTATCTTGCTTAGTATGAAGTAGATAGAAGAAGAATATTTTATAAGAATAGCTTTTGCAGAACAGGTAGAGGAAGTCATGTGAATAGAACACATCTGCTTTTTATTATTTATTATTTTGGAAGCCTTTAATAAAAACCACAATGTGACTCATGTAATTGCAATATCTTAAACATATAAGTTTAGCAAGAAACGAAGAACTACTCACAACTTCACAATATATAAAACATATAATACTAAGAAAGCCAATATGAATAACTTGTATAAACTATGAACATGTTACATTTGCAACTCTGTTTTCATTGGGTCTCCTTGAGATTGCTAAGTCTGGATAATTACTATGTTCTAGTTTTGTTTGATTACTAATAACCTTTTAGCAACTGTTGTTAAGAAATACCATACAGCAATAATGTACGTTATGCAGCTCATACTATCAGTAACACAATTCAGGCAACCTTGATATATTATTGCTATGCTCATTAGGTTAACATGCTGAATGCTTTTGTTTGTGTGACCAGTTATTGGATAAATCTGAATTTAATATTGATAAATTTCCCTCAGTGAGATTCTTCTGTTAACTAATTGCTGCATAGATACATATCAACATATGTGGTTAGAGTATACTCAGCTGTAACATCAATTTCTTATGCTTCTTAATAACCTTCTCTGCTTGTTTGCCCTGACAAGGTAAGAATCCCAATCAAACAGGGCCAATTTTCTAAATCAGATATAGGTAGGGTTTAGTATTGAAAAAATCTTACATAGATTTAATTGATACCATAAGGATAATTATGGAAAGTTCTTAGAATCGAGCAACCCTTGGTATTTTGTGTTAAAATTTAAATTGAGTTTTTTATTTACGAACGCACTTTTAATTGCTATGGTTCTCAACATTACATCCCAGATTGGGTGATAAAGACTGCTTAATTTTGCTCAGAGATTTCTTTATCAGGCTTGAGGTTTTTATGCATGCCATAAATCTTCGACACAGGGCCACTCGCTTTACCTCGCTTCCAAAGGAGACTGTGCTAAAGGTTTTATGCCCAAAAAAATACATCGCCCTCCACCAGGTTTGAGCCCCAAATCTTGGGAATCAGAGGCTAGCATTGTTGCCCCTAGACCATAGAGGACAAAAATATATATATATATATATATAATCTTTATATTATATGTGTTCAACAGAATAACAAAGTAATAACAGAACAGCATATGTGTATTCAATTTAGTATCATATTTTGTGACAGACAGAAAAGCTAGTAGAAAGACTTTTACCATGTTTTTATCAACAAAAAGTTTGCCCTATATACCAACTTAGAAAGAAATCAGGCCTGTCTATTTAGGTTACTTCCCTTTTGAGAGCACACAAAATGTGACAACTGGTCATTTTCAACAACCCTTCTCAACATGCAAGAAACAGGTTTAGGCAGGAGGAAATGATATGCCATTAAAACAATGTAATGAGCATAGCGGTAATATCCCACAGTGATTATTAAGGGAACCGGAGTAAGCTTAGCATTAATGGAAAAATCACAAAAAGGTAATACTAGTGATAATTTCCTGCTTTAACAAAAGGTTATTTTGCTGGACACTACTCAATATAAACATTTTGGTCCCTTTGTATCTTCCAGGTTACAATTGAGTGTTTGACTGTACTTCTCATTAAGCTTCAGAGTTGACAGTGTAGCCAAATTGATGACACACTATATAATTTGACTGTTTATATAGTAAAAATGTATGGCAGTAATATGCAAAATTAACAAATTTTATTTTGATTAGACTAAAGAGTAGATACAATATTCTTACATTATTTTATATTAGGTGACACATATGTTCAATGGGATGCTTGAAATACTGCATTGGAAAAAAGAAGCACCAGCCTTAAGGAGACCGATCTGTGAATTTTCCAAATCCTATAGTACTACACTGAGTATTTTGAAATTTTCATGACATAATATACATTTTCATGACATAATATACATACTGGGTCTTTGCCCTTTAGCACTAGTGGTTTTAAATGCATGATATCATTATTAATTCAGCAAGCCCCTTGTCTCAAAGGTGAGGTGTAAAATTTACCAACTTTGTAAATGATTGATGTACTCAACATTGCAGAATTGTTTCTCACCAAGACATTTTGTGCATTCTTTACACTTGAGATGGAAGTTATCACCAATTCACAATTTGCATGGTTGAGTGTACTTCCAAACTGGAAGAATGTTACCTATCAAATTGCAAGTTAACAAGATGCAGGAAAATGTTCCAAATGTAAATATTGGAAAGGTAAGATACAAATCCTGTTTCACTAAAGTGACCTCGAAGCTGTTGACATCCATCCCTTCTACTCATCATTCCCTAATCCTCTGCAAGAGACAATGCGTGATAAACTTGCTGCCTAGTATTGACGTCATGTGCAGAAAATGACTGCTGGCAAAGGCCAACTAAATCTGAAGATCCTATATAAAAAAGTGATTTTGCAAAGTTTGATTCTTATACGAAAGCCATCCAGAAAGTGACAAATGATTTGCCATAACTAAATAATAACGAAAGATATCAACACAAAACTTTATTTACACAGTTACAGTACCTTACTCTATTTCTCAACGTAACCTCCATTCTGTCAAGACATTTATTGTCACAATTTATATTGCCAATGTTATACTTTTCTACTGCCAAAGAACAAAATGTTTGGCCAATCGAATTTTATAGGCAAATAATGAATCTTCAGTGAGGAAGTGGCACATAATTTAAGGTATTGAAGAAGAACCAGTGTGTACAATAAAGACCACAGTTTTTTTTGTTTTTAGTGTTTAACGCCCGCTTTTACTACCAAGGCACTGCAGGCGATGACATTGGTGATATATGGAATGAAGATAGAGCACCAGTGGAATGTGATGGCGGGGGAAACTGGAGAACCCGGAGAAAACCCACACCTGCTTTGCTTTGTCCACCACAAATCTCAAATGCAGTTGCTTGGGATCGAACCCGAGCCGTCTAGGTGAGAGGCGAATGGTCTAACCACTCGGCCACGGCATGGCCCTAAAGACCACAGTGGAAGTTCATCAATCATTATGGAGGAGCTGAAAGCAAATTTTTATAAAAGAATTAAGACTTTCACTATGGACAATGTACATGGCTTTTTGGATGGAAAAGATTTCTCAACCAACGAAGATCTCAAAATGACAGTGACATCTTGGCTCATAACTTTAGATGTGAAAGAGTATAACATCTACAATGAAAAACTGGTACCACATGATAATAAATACTTTGATAGCAATGATGATTACGTTGAAAAATAGAGTAAGGTACTTTAATTTTGCAAATAAAGTTTTTTGTTGATAACTTTTGTTATTGTTTAGTTATGCCAAATTGTCTGTCACTTTCCGGATGGCCCTTATACAATATTAATTGTTCTTCCACACATAAGTTGGAACAGTAAAATCTAACTGAAATATTCATTGTCATAGTTACAATTATTTCAACTACTGATAGAACGAAACTGTTTGAAACATTGTTAAAATTTAACAATTTAAAAGCATATAATCACTTATAAGAACACCTTGGTAAATAAATGTAAATTGGAAATGCACCAATTTATACAATAAAATCAGTTTTACTCTGTCAAGTCCAGAATACTGCTTTATCAAAATATACACTTTTGATTGTGCTATCCAACATAAGTATTAATGTTAATGCTATTTTTCCTGTGTTTCATTGACTGAGAACTATGTATTACAATAATAAGTGTGATGAAGATTAGTGGCTACTCCAACAAATGAAACAGCTACTGTGTTGGTCCTAAGGGCAATTCATTATACAGTAAATCTACACTTATCTACAAGTGCCATGAAAAAACTGTTTAAATCTTCTTCTTCTTCTGTTTTTCCTCTCCCTTATGCTCTTGCGAGTGTCGGGTTTCCCCAGCAGGCCATTGTTCATTTCCTATATTTTGTCCTATCCCTTGTTAGTTAATTAACTTCCTTCAGAGTCTTTCCCTTCTTATTCACTATTTTCTCTACCTAATCACTCCATTCTATTCTTGGTCACCCCCTCCCTCTTCTTCCTTCCTCAGAGGTTTCCTGCTCTCATCCATCTTATTTGTGTCCAAACCATCTTAACACATTTGTCTATCGTTTTTACTGGTTCTTGATTAAGGATATTTCTTATTTGACAGTTTCTTATCCTGTCCCTTTTGGTTTTCCCTATACATTTCCGTAAATACTTTATTTCTGAATCTGTAGTTCTACTTTCATGTTTTGAAAATACCGTCCAGCTTTCTGAGCCATAAAGAAGTGTTGGGAGATAAACTGTGTTATACATTCACATTTTTGTATCATTGTTAATACCCTTTTTTCCTATTAGTGTTTGATTTGGTAATAGATTGTTTAAATACAAACCTTTAAAAATAAAAATTAATCCTTGTCAACACATAGAAAATACATTGAGCTCTAAAGGTTGAAAATTACTAACAGATTTATCTGCATTGTAATTTATACACCTCCTGTAAATGGTGGGTGAGTGGCATGCTCTTGCTCTTTTGTTTTGGTCATAGCTTTCACCCTCTCTGACCACTAACCTTGAAGACCCAAGCGATCCTCCAATGTATCAGTTGTCAGTAAGTGTGCTTAGTCGTATTTTGTTTCTTTATTAATGCTCAAGTTTTGTGATTTGTGTTTTGTTTAGCAATGGGAGTGAGCCAGAAAGAAAAAAAACAAAGTAAAAATGAAAGATGGGGGACTGCATGGATGACACGCAAAACTGCTTTGCAGCAAGTTGACAGATTACCTCAATATTTACAGGAACAAGACAATGACACACATCTGGCAGAAAAATTCATCTTAAGGAAAGCACAATTGAATAAAGAAAGAAACAAGTGACAAATTCTTTTTAAAAAGGTGCAACTGAACACTTTTTGTTAACAATACAGCAGATATTGTTTTTTTGTTTACTGTTCTTTATTTTAGCGATTTACACAGAGAGCAAAGGTTTTTTCCTGTGCTGTACATGTTTTAAAAGTTAAACATACTATGCTTTTGTATAACAAAACTTAGTTTTTATGCTGAAACATTTTTTTGCTCAGAAGCCTCTTCATCAGGCCTGAGGTTCTTTTACATGCCTTAAATCTTTGATGCAGCATGGAAAGGTAAAGATTATCATATCTAGCTATGCTATTGAATTTTTCAATCTGATTCTACTTTTCCAACTTGATGAATACATGTTGTAGATTTTTAAAAACAAATTTAAACTACTTATAAAAAATATATGCTGCTTACAGTGAATTTTTATGACTTGTAAATTCCCTTTTTATCTGAGAAATCTCATAAAAACTGCAAATATGCAGCAATGTCCTCTAATAAGAGCCCATAACTAGTTCAATTTTGATCAGATGGTAAACATTTTCTTTACACAAAAATGTTCTTAAAAATCAGAAGCCATAAAGTTAAACAGTATTTTCATGATTTTTAATAAATTTACACAGATCTGTCCCCTTAAAAGCATAAACATATGCTTTCTTACAAATATGATTTTTAAAATTTCTATAACTTTGTATCTGTGCAACTACAATATACTTCCGATTATTCGTGTGTGGATTATTTGGTTTGTTGATTATCTATGTATCCTCCCCCCCCAAATTATTTTGTTTTAATGTCAACACACATTTTTTTCGATTCTCTATCATCTCTTTTACAAATTTCTTTTAACTTGCTTCACTGGCACATGTTGATTAACATCAGAAAAATTGAATTTGTTTTTAATTTACAGGAAACAGACAGGCCGATAACAATGGAAATGGTAATTTGTTATCGTATAGATCATTTAAACAGGAAATGACACTTATTGTCACATGGTGGGTCCTTTATTGCTATTTCCTAAAGAAAAACAACACCTATGCACAGAAGTAGAATAAACTTTTGAACAAAGAATACATATTGAAAAAAGCTTTTAAACAGAACTTCCTATTTCCTGGGTTTCTCAATTATTCATACTTTTTCTCCTGCAGTTTACCCCAGATAATCAAGAGTATACTGTATTTGTAATCAATTTATTTGTGGTATATATAGAATTATAGCTGCAAAAAATGTTATTTGTTTAGCAAAAGAGGTGATGGTTTTACAAAGACTGTATATCTGCAGACTGCATAGGGTACAAAAACCAAGGGTGGTTGCTTAACCAGGTACGATTACAACTAATAACATTCATGATAATTGTATTCGGTCATGCTTGCTGATAACAGTTCATAATGTTTTACTCCTATTAAATAAATGTTACTAGTAAATAATATATGCAAATTATTATTTTAAGTTTCTCTCTAAATTAAAAGTATGGGGTCTTTCAAACGTCACTTGAAACTTTAAATTTTTATAAATATTAAATTTGAGATAGACTAAAAACAAAAAAGTTACATACTGATTCCAAAGAAAATCAACAAATGTCTGCACCAGTTGCAACTAACCACCACCAAATACACCAATCCTAAAGATCACTACATCAATCCCAGTAAGATCAGGAACAAGCTACGAGATAAAGAATACAACAGTGGTGCATGTTATCTCATAAGGTAAAGGTGTCATTCTATGTAAGGAATACACTCCAGCTAACAACTGGATTGTAAACCATAAAATACTATCCAGCACTGAATGGAAGGAAGCCCATAACTGCTGTGCAAGCTGTACCGGGTCAAAGTCAACATGATAGCCGCTGTCGGCGCTGCTACAGCGAGTTAGAAACCCTTTCACACTTTCTTGGCTTTTCGTCCATATGGTCAAGCACTAAGGAATATTTGCCACCATACAATCTCACATATGTTGGCTAATTCTCTACAGAAAGTTGGGTATATGACACGTGAAGAGATCTCCAGAATCGCCACACAAGGGAACACACGCTGCATTTGTATAATTGCCATTAAACCTGGCTCACCAACTTAGATCCAACAATATGATTTGAAACAAGCCCTACCCAAACCAAGGAGGTCGACGATGAGAAAAAGAACATCTTTGAACCAACAGTTCCATATTACAAAGAAAAATATGCACTTCACCGTATTACTGTAATCAGGTTATTAATTACTGCCCGTGGAACAATTCCTAAATTCTTCACTGACATGTGCAAGATGTTAGGCTTACACACCACAGATATTAGATCAATTGGTACATCTGCTTTAAAGGGCTCAATAGCTATTTAATGTGTATCTCATGTTCTTCCACTACTTCACTTGTAAATTTATAAATTGAATTTTGATATTGTATATTGTTCTATTTCTTATTGCTATATTCAACCATTTATGTCTTTTTGTTAATGTTTGTATTTGTTAAGTTTCGTCCTTGAGGCAACCTCACAATAAAGGAAGCTATAAAAATAAAGTTCTTAATCAAAATCTTCTCGGGCTTCTAGCCAGGTAAAAACTTGGCTTGACACCAACGTTTCGAAGAAGTGCATCTTCCTCGTCTTCAGGGTGAACTGATGGTTTGAGCTTGTTTCAGTTCACCCTGAAGACGAGGAAGATGCACTTCTTCGAAACGTTGGTGTCAAGCCAAGTTTTTACCTGGCTAGAAGCCCGAGAAGATTTTGAATTAACACGTCGCCAGGAAAGCTTCAGTTCTTATTTTAAAGTTCTTATGTTTTTTGTTCACCATTACTGTGGGTAAAGTTTTGTTGAATAAAATATTAGTAATTTTATTGATACTGCTATAAGAATTTGTAAATTACAAATCATGGCTCTATCACTAAATGACAGAATACAGCTGATTCAATGCTACAATGGAAATGAGGAGTTTTTCTCAAGCTCCGAAAAAATTTAGAACTCTTAACAATTTAAGAGCAGGCCATGTTCCATCCATAAAGTTCCAACAAAGTGATCACCGTGATCTCCAGATCCTAATCCTACCAACTTTTGGTTGTGGGTTACCTTAAAGAACAAGTTTTCCTGACACATCCAATCACCTAACAGCAATTGAAAGATGCCATCTTGCAGGAAATTGCTAATACTCCAAGATATCATCTGCAAAATGCTGTCTATGGAGTCACAGAAGGAACGATGTAAGTTGAGCACGAAAATGGAGCAACCGCTTCACAATGTTTTATAAAAACCCATTGTTTGTCCAGGATGTGACTTTTGTTTTTTACCTACCTCAAATATTATATTTATAATGAATTATAATTTGGAGTTGTTATTTATAGTTATACTGTGAGAGGCAGGAGGGATCTAACAAACTACTTGTAGTGTATTTACAGTTTTTCTCAGAGAATAGAGTATTTAAAACACTAAAGAAGTTTAAAATACATTCCCAGTTGATAACTATAAACATATATACAAATTCATTACACAATCTATAAGACATATTTTTGAAATCACATCTTATTTTACATGTAATTTACATACACTAAAATCTTTCATGTGAGTATTGTGGTTTGACCACAATTTAACATTGTATGCTAATCCCTACTCAAAACATATCTCTCTTAGTTGCATAAATTTATTATAACAAATAGATAAATATCCAGAAATACTTTTATTTACAAATGTATAGCTCTCTTTTTATCATCACATTCATTAACAATGATAAACGCAGAGAAAAATTCAAATTTAATAATTTTATTATTAGTATAAACATTTACCTGCAAGGTCATCTGAATTATCATGAACATTTCAGAGGAGAAATTTCTTAGCTCCAGCAGTATGTAGAGCCACACTCATTTGTTTTTATCTTTATTGAATACTAATTCAAGAAGACTGATAAATTCTTATACCACTAGACAGTTAAAAAGATAAGCCATTTGCATTACTTTTACAACATTAAGATATTTTAGTGTGTTGCAGATCTTATACAGCTGTCCCTGAGATGTTGGGCATACTCTCTTTTTATTGAAACATAAATATAAATAACTCCAACTTACTTTTTTGTTGTTAATACTTTAAATATTATTTTCTTCCTTGTGTTAAGGAAAATGTATCTACTTGTGACTAACATCATTTTGCAATTTTTTTTTAACTTGAAAAAATTTAAAGATGAAAATGCTACATATAAAATGCATAGAATATGTTATATCTTAGAATATGAATTAAATCTAGAAGTAGTACGTATTGAAGTGAAATTATAATTTTATATAACACTATTGAGTCAAAGTGTAACTAGCTTCACTAACCTTTGTTGCTACAGAATGTTTTAAATATACATGCACACCTTTTCTTAAGTGTCCAGCTTCCTAGGCTTCATTCAGAAGGTTTCACAGAATTATGGAAGCAGGGCCGAGCTACAACATTGAGATATGAAGTAATCTATACATCCTGATATCTTCTTTCTGTAGATCTCACAGTTCACACACATGCATGTGTATTGAGTTTTGTTTAATAATTCAGTTAGTTTATGGTAAATTATATAATGTATTCACCATAAAGGCAGAGGGCCCTAAAAAAAGAAAGTGCGGGAGGATAGATTGGTAAGCTATCTCTTCTTCCCCTGGCCCTTGCTTCCCCATAAAACTAGTGCCCATGAAAATATAGTAGATAGTATATTCTATGACAACAAAGTAGGGATAGGCATAAAATAATATAACACTTACAAAAGTAACAAACACAAAGTAACTTTTTTTTTTTTTTTTGAAAATTTGCAAAGATGCTAAGAAGCTTGTGACAATGATGTGATTAATATTAAATGCACAGAACTTTAATTGGTTTTTGCAATACAGAACAGTAATAGTAGTATTCAAATGTTCTGGAGCTTATGGGTACCCAGTAGTATTCGGTAATCTTTAATAGTGTCCCAATTATTTTTTGAAGATGTTGTTCATTATTGTATTTATGTTTTTGCAAATTATGTAGTGTGGAAAGGCTAGTAGTTCAATTTTACATAGATGTGCTGCTAGGCAATCATGGTCAGTTTCAAGTCGAAATAATGCAACTGCATTTGATCGGGGAGTGTTTGGTATTATATTTGGGCTTAGTAATATCTTCCAAATTTTGGTTTTGCATTGTTTTTTGTTTTGTTCTGCTATATGGCACTCATTCACCCCTCCCCCTCCCAATTTTGAAGGCCAGATGCAGTAATGTAAATATCCACTTAAAAAAAACTATATTTGTACCAATTAAACTAGTATTTGTACTCTGTGTGAAAATTTCAATGCAAGGCCCTGACTTTAGGCTGAAATATATACATTGAAAACAATATTTTTATACCTACTAAATTTATTTTCATAATAATTATTTAAATACACAAATAAGCATATGCATATTCTGGTGGTGGAGTACTACACTTCAACTTGCAGGTTTTTTCTTGCATTGCTAAAAAAAAATCTGGCACCCATCGTTAATAAAGTCATAAAACATTGAAAGCCATAGATAATTCAGTGTGATTTTAATTTCACATTTAATAAAATTCAAACATTTACTCCCTTCAATTCACCCTTTGTTTTTGTTCAAAATTAAGACTGTTCTCCCTAGATAGTCATTTGAGGGGGAAACACTCAATAAATGCAACCTTAACAAACTCATGTTGGGGACTAAAGATTAAATGCAATAATTGAAAAATTTTATTAATTTCTTTCCAGAAGATTCAAATTTTGATCTATTCAGTTACCTTAGATTTACCACCATGTGTTTCAGCAAATTTGAAAATGTTATACCACATTTTTCACTGGCAATAACCATGAATCTTCAGATTTTGTTATAAGCATAGCCTTTTCTTTGGGGTGGAATCTTCATTTTCTTTCAATAAGAAGAAATTAAAAGTGCAATCATCACAAGCCCTGTAAAGATCTTGATGTGGCGATAACATGATGTGGCCATGCTCAAAAGCATAAGAGAAGCACAATGTAGCCATATGACCAGTAGTTAACAACACCAATGCACCGAATGCACTTGTGCAAATTTCAAAATGCAATCTTTAGGCTTTTTGACGTCCCATTTAATGACAAAATGGGACACCATTCTTGCTCGTCATATTAATCTCAATGAATACAGGATGTAAGAAAAGTCTAATTTCCCATGTAGTTCAGTTCTCACCCACACCCACACACACACACACATATGTGCAGGAATGAAGAGGCAAGTGCAATTATAAACCACCAAGTACTCAAAGTGATGATACAGCTAGAGAAAACTTCCTTTTAGATTCCATTAAATAACAAAGTGTGTATCAACATTGCTCATATTTAAATGTAGTTACAGCTAATCGTTGCTGGTAACCATTAATGAAATGTAACTGACAATATGATAACCGTGAAAACAAAATAGTCTAATTGTTGCTGTAACTGTTAACACACTATAACTGTGACAGTTATGATCATTAGGTACCCAAAATTAACTATTTGTCACATCCCTACAACAAAGGTTAGTATATAAACTTGACTAAAATAATGTTATATAAAATGTAACATTTTACTCTACTTTTATAATAAATAAATTCTTCTAATGAAATAGTAGAAGTTAATTCCTTCTTTCATCAAATAAATAATTTTAGACACTTTATAACAGCAATATATAATCTGAAATAAACACACTTATGAATTTGTTATATATTTCATAAAATAATTATTAAAATGTGATTACTAACATAAAACTATTAACAAAACATTTACTCTTTAGCATAGGTACTCTTACAAATTTCTCATACAGAATCTTTTATTAAATGTTATTACATAAAACTTTTAACAACACATGTCACAATTACTGTTAACTAAACTTTATACAAGACTTTTGATATTTATCGTTAGCCATTACTAACTAAATATTAATATCAGAAAGAGGAAAATTATCAAATGCTGGGGACGACTGAGGCTGTGATTCTGACATTCTGCACGTATTAGATTGAATGACCTCCTTCTACTGCACCTTAGTTCACACACTTATGGCAAGTAACAGCGCTTACATTTAGCCTAGCATTGCATGGTATAGTGTACAGTGAAACATTATGTAGTTATCATGGAGTCAACTATAGAACAGTGTGAGTTTATTGTGTTGGGTTTTGCTATAATGTAGTCACAAGAGGGCTGTCGACAAGAATTTATATAGGAATTTCCATTCTAAACAAATCCAAGATTTATAGCTTTTTAGAAACATTTAAATGGATAGGATCTGTGTAACAGAAAAGCAAAAATAGCAACACTCTAACTGAAGAAAAATTTTACAAAATAGGGGCTGTCATGAAAAGAAATGCATGAAAATATGCTGCCCTGCATTACATGTTTTGATAACAGAACAAGTGACCCACCCTACAGATCTAAATCCAAGTGATCATTATCTGGGGGGAATGCTTAAAGATAAAGTTGAAGAGGTAAAAGCAATGCCTTAGCCAGGATTTGAACCATGAAACTTTGACTTTGTGCCATTGCTCTAACCAATTGAACTACCATAGCAACATGCCTACAAATGTAAATGGCATGTTATTTATAGACGTTCTTTAACTGCTGTGGTTCTCAGCGTCCCATTCTAAATTGGGCATGAAAGACTGCTTATTTTTGCTCAGAGGCCTCTCTATCAGGCTTGAAGTTCTTTTACATGCCGTAAATCTATGACACAGGACCAACGGCTTTACTTCTCTTCCGAAGGAAGCCATGCTAAGGATTTTTATATTCAAAAAAATCCATCGTCCTCCACCAGGTTTGAACCCGAGACCTTGGGTATATGAAGTTAGCATGGTAACCATTACACCACGGAGGACGACAATATGCCTACACATGACATATGTGGAAGACCTACTAATCATCTTAAAAACAAAGTTTATGCACAAATCCTCATTCACCCAACAAATTAGAAGACAGTATCTTTTTTTTTGGTAGTGTTTAACGCTCGCTTTAACTACTAATGGCATCGCAGGCGGTGACACTGATGATACATGAATGATGATGGAGCACCAGTGGAATGCGATGGCGGGGGAAACCGGAGTACCCGGAGAAAACCCGCCCCAGCGCCGCTTTGTCCACCACAAATCTCACATGCGGTCGCTTGGGATCGAACCCCGGCCATCTAGGTGAGGAAGACAATATCTATGATACTTTTTCCAATATTTCAGCTACTGAAATTTTTCAACAGGTGTCAGGTCTTTTATAAAAACAGAGGGGCATCATTTCAAATATTTTACAACAAAAAGTAAGCACAATATATTCTTATTGTTTTTCATTGTTAGCATTAGCTAGGGCAATCCAGTCTTCCACTATTGCCTAAGCAGATTCACACAGCAGCCATAGGCTGCCAGGTGCTTTATTCAGAGAAATTCTGGGATTTATAGTTAGGGCTATTTGAAAATGTTATTTTTTTTAAATATAAATAATTAAGATACAAAATGTGTTGTTTTGTTTTTCTATTCATAGTTGAATACCACATATAGAGCTGTTAAATTATAAGGTAACCCCTGTCATGGTCCTCTCTCCATTACGAAGAGATCTGAGAGTGGCCGGGAAAGTGGTGCTGGCAAAGGTGCACTAAAATACATATCTTAAGAAGTGTTGACCTTCTGCTGATATAAGGGCAGCACAATTTGCAAAAATATTCTCACTCACTTGTCTAAGCTTAGCAGCAGGAATCCGTATGATTTCTTACATGATGTTATCACTAAGTTTCTGTAGATTACTCAGGGATTCTGCTGCTGAGTGAGAACATCTTTAACTTGTTATACTGCCTGTTTGGGAGCAGATGCTCAATATTTTCAGCATTTATTAAGATAAGGACTCAAGTGTGCCTTTGCTGGCAGCACTTTCCCAGCAACTCTTGGATCTCTCATGCAGAGGAGAGAGGCTGCGAGAGAGGTTACCTTATGATTTAATGACCCTATACATCAGGGTACGATATGATTAGAAATTACTCTTAAAAGCCAATAAAAAGTGTTCGTTGCAGCACTTGCAAATGCAAAAAATATTTTATTTAAAAATTATTTTCAATAAAGTAATAAGACCATAAATAAATGCATCATCATTCAATAGTTTGAGAATGCAGATTAAAGACATCTGACTGGCAGTAAGTTCCAACAAAAGTTCACTATATCCGTGTTCTGCATGCAGGCATTACAACAAACTTCTGAGTTGGTCAGAATCAGTATGCATATGGCAACCAGAGCAGCAAAGTTAAGAACAAGGTGAATGTGGTGAAAAGGTGTTGAATGCAAAAGCCAGCAACACTTGACCAGAAGCTCACACCACTTGTCAACTTGAGTCTCAATGTGGAAAACATTTCATTTCAAAGCCACTAATGTTTCACAAAATATCACATATGGCATTTTTACTTTCTCTACATAGTGTATAGAGAAGCTATTGTATTGAACCCAAAAAGTTGCTATCAAGATTTAAATATATTTTGAGGTCCCCTGAGTCCAAAAAAATCATTTTTAGAAAAAGGTCTATGTGTGTGTGGACCACATAGCTCAAAAACAAAAAGACTGTTAAATACCAAACTTGGATTTTTAATTAAAATACCTTATATTTAACATATTTTTATGAAAATGAAATGTATAACTTGAATTTTCTGGGAATAGTCTCTGAATACCTGTTCATTCTGGATGATTTTTGCTTAACTGGCAAACCGTAAGAGATATACAAAAACTTACTGCACAAAAAATGTAGATCGCATTAAAAAACACAATTTATGTCATATACATTTTTTTTGTAGAGTTGACCATTTTCAAGGTATTCCAGATTATTGATTTCAATTTTATGTCACTTAAACTTTTCTCAAAGGGGAAGACATTTTCTTCACATTTCTCATTTGTTTATCCTGGTAAGCAAAGAGATTGTAATTTCAATCGTTTCACATAGCAACCAGTTTTTTTAAGGACAAGACTATCACTTTAGCCTACACATTTTCTTATTTCCCTTCTACTAACAAGGAAGCTACTAATAAGAGTAATTCTGCTAATGTTTATATTGATTAGCATGATGTAAATAAAAGAATAATTTTTTTAATAAACAGTTTCCGAACAGCTAGAGGACATCATTAGGAACACATTAGATTTTTTTCCTTTCTACTTACGACGTAATAAGAGCAACTTCTGTTAATGTTTATCTCGATTAGCATGATGTAAATAGAAGAATAAGCTTTTTAACAATAATTTATTACAGAGATATAGAGAAAGTCATGTCAATGAAATACATCAGATATTTTAAAAAGCATGTTTTATATTGCAATTTAAATCCACTTACAATGTGCAAATCAGTTAAATGCAGAGCTATTGCAAACAGATGTATATAACTTCTGTTTTTACCATTTATAAACAAAAATGAACACCCCTATGCATAGTAAATGAAATCAAAACATATGATATAAAAATGTTTACATATTTTCTTTTTAAGTTTGAAGATATTACTAAAATGGGTATGAAGTATTAAAATGAATCACAGCCTTTATAAAAATTCTGTAGCAAAATTTGCTATTAGAAAAAATTATCTAACAACACATATGGCTTATTACTCTTTAACTAGAATTATTTCATCCCTAGTCTAAATACAAATATTCTCCATTATTGGCAGCTTGTGATGCCATGCAGTGGATGTCTGCTCCAGCTCAACCATTTACCTTTCAGCTATCTTTCACTGCAGCAGTAATGTGTATTTAAAATAGGGATGGGACCTTGATACTGTCAATACCTCAATACTCTGTGGTATTGAAGTATGTCAAATAGTTTGAGATAAACCTTTGATACTTTTTTGACACTTTTAAATTTTTAGGTTTTACATCATTGAAAGTTGTTGCACTTAACTTTATGCTAGATAGAGAATGAAAGTAGTCAAGACTTCACATTACCTCGTACAAGTACCCAAATAGTTGCTGGACTATAGATCTTCACTGTGCTTCCTATGGGTGAATAAACAGAACATTGAGTAGCCTTTTGTGTCTAAATGAGGGGAGCAGACGTACCCATGTAACACTAACCAAGTTTGAATGAAGCTAATTCAGCTGACCTACTAATTCACATTTCTGCATTAGCCTGGTTTGGTGACTCATTCTCAGTTATTACATTTACCTACTCTGTGACCAAAATCTGTGAACTCAGCAGAAAGAAATCAGAACTTAAAACATGAGATAATACATCCCCTTTCGTCGGTTAGTTTGTGTTTAAGCAAGTCAAACTTGAAAGAAATCACGTTCAAAACTTTAGACAAAACTCTTTGTAAGCAAATAATACTGTGTAGTGAATATGTAGTCTGCAGACAACAATTGTTACAACAGGAGCTTTAAATTACAAAACTGTAAGTAATGAGAGGAGCCAACACAACAGAACATGGCCTGCCTACTGTACATAAGTTTACCGCATATCCTGCAGTGCGGTAGTGTGTATTACCAAGCATAGCATATCCACCTGGATTAAGGAACATTTACATAACTGTCTACTGGGACAAAATGAAAAGTCAGCAATGGTTAAATACATGGTGGTACATGGCATTAGATTCAACCAGACTGAAGTTTTCAACAACACAGCCCAGTACTATTTAAGCACCTATCATGAATCCATTGAGATTTACAAGCACAAAAATAATTTCAACGGGAAAGAGGAAGCAGCACAGATACACAGAACATGGATTTCTGTGCTGAAAAATACTAAAATTAAATCCTACAAACCCTCCAAAAAATCACGGGACAATAGCCATAGATGAACTGTGATTGTTAGATACGTAGCCAATAGGAGGAAAGTGGTCAGTCTCTCTCCTGCATATATAAATACCTATTACCGGCACTGTACCAAGTGACAAAGGGAAGTATGGATAGAAGACAGCAGAACAAAATGGACACCAACATGTAGAAGATGCTGCCAATATGGACACAACTCACAAAACTGCACCTCAACACCAAGCTGCCATTATTGCGGATCACCAAACTACATATCTGAATGCAGACAGTACAGCCTTGAAAAACACCACCGCTACTGTGCTTTCCTCTTAAGGCATTTTCCAATGTAGATGTTATATTATGATGACATGCATAGTTTACTTTAAGGGCAAACTCCTAAGACATATCCAAGAGTTTTCTACTCTGTATGGCAATGCTATGGTACAGGCCTATCAACAGGTTACAGTATATATTAATTTACAGTAACACCAACAGATGACGAAGCCAGCATGGCTTTCTTCGGAAGGGAAGTAAAACCATTGGTCTAGTGTAGTAGATGTAAAAGAACCTCAAGCCCAATAGAGAGGCCTCTGAGCAAAATTATGCAGTCTTTCACACCCAATATAGAATGAGACGCTAAGAACCACAACAGCTAAAGAGCATCCATAAAAAAACTCCATTTCCATTTCCTTAAGAGGAAAGGGCTACACATCTTTGAGGAAGTACACAGTCTCTCCAGTGAAGGCAGGTACTGGAGACTACACATCATAGCCTTTCAGCCCACTTCACCTCTTGGTTACATCTTAGATTGGATTTGATAAGACAGTTAATATTCATGGCAGTAGGTTATATGAGGCCATGCATTCTGATGTAATTGCATTGGTATTCATACACCAATAATACATAGATATGACAAAAGAATGTTAATCCACTGTATGTAGATGAGATTTTGTTCTATTTATGATTACTAAACAAGTATTATTATTAGAAAATTTTCACTCTTAAAAGGCTACCAAGTTTGTGTTAATACATTTTGGGTAGACAAGTTTTATAAACCATAATATCTCTAACGATATTGTATATTATTCAAATAATAAGTGATAATTGAAGTTGAATATGATGTTAATGTATAACCAAATTATAAATAAATGCAACTGGTAACTGCAAGTAGACAAATCATGTCTACAACAGACAACATTGTAATAAATGTTTATGATTTAACATATCACTCAAGTGTTTAACATCAAAACAATGCTAATTCTACTATCACAAAACTAATTATAATGAAACCCACCAATATCAATATTAATAACTGTGTTTAAGAGGAATAACTATTTAATATTTGTTAAATATTATTAAATTTCTACATTAATTAGTCTGAAGTCATGACAATATTAAGCAAATATTGCTAAAATTCCCTTTGGTTCATTTCTTTTACTTTTTTTTTTTAAAGTGAATAAAATTAAATGTTCCAAGCAGAAAGTTATTATTCAGTAGCTAAAGCACCTTGCACTAAACAACCCAGAGAAGAATTTTGTTCGAATCAATATACATAATAAATTCCCCAATCATTAAAAGCTAGCCGGAAGAATAAATCTAATCAAACTAAATGCTACTGAACATGCACAATTGTTGGACTAAACTAAGAGTTTACCGCCAAGCCAGGTAAGCCTTGCAGCAGAAGTGCACTGTAGCCAACCCAACCAATCCACCACATATAACAGCATTATAAGACTTAATATTTTGACAATACTGTTACATTTGAAGATCATGACAATCAGCCTATAGAGATAGGTGAAAAGAAGAACATCTACACACCAACAGCAGATTTTTTTCAAAGCCAAATATAATGTGAAGTCAATTGAGGTCAAAAGATTGGAGGTCAAGGAACCCTCCCACACCTGGTGATTGACATCCTTAAACTTTATTTGTTGAGAAAAAGATTATATTCCATTGCTATAACAGCAATGAAGTGTTCAATTTCCACATTTAGCATTCATTCATTTGGCCCAAATTTTGCAATTTGTTTGCAATTTATTTGCATTGTTATACTATAATATCATAGTATATATTACTGTGATATTGAAACACTCTCATGCTGGTACACTTATCATATTGCTATTCTGT
This sequence comes from Hymenopus coronatus, assembly GCA_030762935.1. NCBI lineage: Eukaryota > Metazoa > Arthropoda > Insecta > Mantodea > Hymenopodidae > Hymenopus > Hymenopus coronatus. The sequence continues at coordinate 18,638,322 of CM060897.1, read as the reverse complement.
TTTACTGCTATTCTGACATATTGCAATTGATTATTACATTTTTTTCTTCTCATTTTCTGGCTTATTGTTATGTTTTATAATTAGTGAGAAATTACCTTATGATTAACATTCCTGCTGGTGTGTGGCTGTCTCAGAATGCTGTTGCCATATTTACTTGCTGTCCATCTACAGCGCAACATGCTCTACTGCTTCCTCTAATATGCCTTATTTACAAGAATTTTCTATCCCACTTCTCACATGTTGAACTATTTTTTCCCATTTCCCACTAGTTATCTCATCTATTCCTTTCAGCATTGAGTCCTGTACTTCACTAAACCTAAAAGTTTTATTATTTCGGTTAACATAGCCTCAACTCGTTTATCATGGCTGTAAGACATTTTCAAATCACAGTACCACTTATGGTAGTTCTAAGATGAGAACAAGAGCAATGTTTGCGATATATAAAAGGTAGATTATAAATGTAAATCCTTACAGAATCACTGTGAATAAGACAACCAAACTTTTCACAGAATTAAATCAAACAATCAGATCAGTTATGGATGAGAACATGCGCATAAATTTCTATTGAACCCATAGGTGTTGCAATGCTGATAACGTGATGTCTCTGATGGTTATGTATTCTTACACTATGATTGGTCAGCAACTTGACAAGCCCCTGCCAAAAGACGACACACCCCACAAGTGTCAATCACAAGGAAAGTTATTTCTCACCAATCGTAGCTTTAATGTTTGTTACTTTTTATGTACAGGTTTCAATTCTACAATGTTTGTCCTACAGTTAGGTAAGAAATATAAAAATAATTAAAACTAACATAAGTTAAAATTTTAAATAACTATTTAGGTATTTTTGCACATGTGTAGTGACTTTTGCATCAACCTGTATATTTCAAAAACCAAAAATAATACCATGATAATTCAGTGAACAAGCTTGCCTTGAAATACTTTTATAGAGCAAGTATCAAGAAACAGTTGTACCATCCCATCCCTAGCAATACACATCTTATTCTGTGCTTTTTAAAAATAAAATAACTAGAACAAAGGCATGCAGGGATATTCTCCTTGATGGTGTTGACCAGCAATTGCTTGATTCTGATTGGCCTCATTCTGTGCCACCATTGCAGCCATAGAGACTGGTGGTGGTGCTGAATGATAAGCACCACCAGGGTTTGGATGATGAAACCTTGGATCTAACATCATTGCAGCTACAGCTGCAGCAGAGGTTTGATGATGCTGTGTCCGTGCTGGTGGTAACATATGATGATGTGGGGCATTTTGATGATGGTGATGAAGGGGATGGTGTTCCATTTTGCCAGCAGTCCTATTTAACAATTGATGGTGATGTGAGTGGAAGTCTATTGGAGGGTGATGGGCAGGTTCTGGGAACCCTGGGTAGTTTGTTGGTGGATGTGGCGCACTGTTAGCAGCTGCTGTTGTGGTTGTTGGTACATGGTGCTGCATCATCTGCTCCATACCTCCTGGTCGGAGAGCAGGATTCTGTGGATTTGCTGCAACATTGCGATCTGGAACATTGCTGTTCGCACTGTTGAACGTTCCCCCTCCACCGCTGCCACCACCAACCCCATTGCCATTTTCCTGCAATAAAACAGAGACTTATTTATCTCTAGAAGTATAAATAAATGAATTTGTTTTTTATATATCAAATATATAAGTATACTCCACATTATTTATCTGTGCATCCCTCACCCCCCCTAAAAATATTTTGTTTTAATGTCAATGCATGTTGTTTTGTTTGTTTGTTTGTTTTTTACTCCACCATCTCTTTTACAAATTTCTTTTAAACTGCTTCGTTGACACATGATTAACATCAGAAAAAATTGAATTTGTTTTTAATTTAGATGGACCAGGCAAGCCGATAACAATGGAAACGGTACTCCCTTGTCACGTGGCGATCATTTAAACAATGGAAATGGCACTTATTGTCATGCGGCGGGTCCTTTATTGCTGTTTCCTAAAGAAAAACAATACCTATGCACAGAAATAGAATTAAACTTTTGAAAAAAGAATACATGTTGAAAAACACTTTTAAATATAATTTCCTATTACATATTATGTATGATGAACCTTTAAAGCATTAAATTAAGTGTTTCTTTCTTATTCATGTTTCTCAATTATTTGTGTTTCTTCTCCCTCACATTACCCTGGATAATCAAGAGTATATAATACAGTACATAACATTACATACAGGTTGGAAGATGACATATTTTCAATGAAGGGTGACTTTTTGTAATGAATAAAACAAAAGAACTTGGTGCAGGTTTGCTGTTTTTAAAGTGGTTTTTGTGAAAAAAGCAAAAATTGCTTAATATCAGCTCTATTTTAAATTAAGATTTTATGAAACTTAAACACTTTTTCATATATTTCTTAGAGGAGATGAAAAATAAATATTTTCTTTGTGTTTAAATAAATTTTGAATTAACACAATTCACAGTGTTACTATTTTATAAGCTTTTGAAGTTCTTCAGTTAAACCTACATTTATAACCAAAAAGATTACACAACATGACAAAACTATGAGAAACAAATGGGCTTCCGCTGTTTGTTTATTGCACTTTTGGCTTGTTTACAAAACAAAGGATTATCAGTTACAAAATGGCTCACTTTACTATCCGAGTATCTTGAAAAGCTATTCATTTATGGTAAAACACATTGTAATGCTGCAGCTGTGGCAAGAATTTGTCCAGAAAGATTTTCAAATAGATGAGCACCACATCATAGGACATTTGTTTTTATTTGTTCAGCTCAACTATTTTTAGTTTAATTTTCAAGCTTCATTTTTAGGATTCCTATTCTTAATTTGGTTAACTCCCTATACCATTTTTTCTAGCAATTTTCATCATCACCCCAAATCAACTCTCTCTTCTCATTACATCTCTTTGAAACTTTAAGAAATCTTTTATTACGCTGCTATCAATTCTCCCTAACCAGCTTTGCCAGTTCTACTCCCTTTACTAAACTTCTCCACAGAATATATTATGTTTAATATCACATTTCCAACCATTCTTTCCTTGAATGACCTTATTCCAAACAGACTTCACTATAAAACCATTTTCCCAAATCTGTTTATCTCAAATGACCATTATTACTGAATGATAATTTCCTTGAAGCATAACAACAACCAAACTACTGTATTTATCCAAATACAGCATGACGTTTTTTTCCAAAATATTAATGTTTGGAACTGGGGATCATCTCGAATTCACAGTATATATTTATCAAATAGCATGCACGAAAAAAGCTCCTCTTTTGCTAACTTTTTTTTAAGGTTTTTTATTCAGGGGTCCTCAAGACGTAGTGAAATCTCTGGGTGGAATGGAATACTTACTCTAGTTATTATAGGTAAGTAGTAGAGAAAGTAAGAAGTTGTTATAAAATGACATACCTGACAGTTTTTAGGAGGACTTCTTAACCCAGCATTTGGAATGGAGCCTCCTCTCATAGGTCTTGCTTTATATGGAACTTTAGCTGAAGCATTTTCTCCATGGTGGCGACCAAAATGTTCCTTAAGTTTGTCTCGCCTGGAACTGGCATATTCACAGTGACTGCATTTGAATGGCTTCTCCTCCAGGTGAATACGTTCATGTCTCACCTATTGCAAAACAAGTCAGTGTAAAATATTAAAACTGACATCTGAAGTGATAAAACCCAACAGATAAATAAGAACTTAATGATAAAACATGAAAAGAAACAAATTAAATAAATAAAAAAGGGAAAAGATAATGTAAATAAATGGAGGGAATTTAAGGAAATAAATAAAGTAATAAATAGAATGCAATCATAAGTAAAAACAGAATAAATACTTAAATAAATAAAATGCAGAAAGCTATGTTAAAAGTGAAGAAATAGCAGAAATATAATCGCTTAAAAGTGTGGAATATCACAAGACGAGCACAGGCAGACCAGGAATGCTATTAGCGGACAATAGAAACTTGTACTTAAGAGCGTAGAGACTCAGATATGCAGGCAATAAACGGGAAAGATCCTGGTGAAATTCGCACTTCACCAATGTACAATCAGGCGAGTTAAAACATTAATAGCCATAAGAGGGAACTGTGACATCTAAAAATGTGATAGCCAACAAAAACACGACAAAATATAAAAACATAACATATTCAAAGCCAATAAAATCAGTGAAGGTAAGAGAATAGATCCTTGTCTAGCCACTGGAGCTGAGAAAAATGCAGTGTACACGTTTCCACTTCCATATCAGACATCCTGTGGTGAATGTGCACAACTTTATAGCTCAGAAGCTAGTGACATTTTATAAGTCTGCGATATAAGAGGATTCATTTCACATGTGGTAAGGCAACAAAGAAATAGTTCTGCTTAAAATGTAAAAGAGGGTGCGAGGTCCATTAGCATGTCAGGAAACTGAGAAATATTTAACTTAATTTGTGACTGGTCTTGGTGAGGCTCTGCTCTGAAATTAGTTCTTGAAACTTGGATGGCAGGGGGATGTGCAGTGTAGTAAAGGGCACACAGGAATAGAAACAAGCAATTTTTCTTTCAGTATTCCCTGCACCAAAATACTATGAGATCCTCAAATCATTATTTTAGTGAGCCTGAAACCAAATTTCCTTCCCCCCTTCCAAAGCCACAGTCAACTGGAAAAATGTTTGGTATGTGATAGGAGAGAGAACAGTAAGCAATACCCTGTCCATTGTAAATGATAGAGGCAGTTAGTGATTTTATGGCATAATATTGCTCACGAGATAGAGAGGAAATTAAAAAAACAAAAAAAAGAAATAGAAGTTAGTAACTGTGATGTGTAGTCATAAGCTAAGCGAGTTGGGAATTGGTAATATCATTGAAAAAACACTTACTTTGATGCATTTTGGGAACAGGGTATTGTTCCCATTCTCAACAATTTTCCAACTGATTTTAAAAATGTGCTGCTTTCATTTGCTGCCCAGGGGAAGCTATAGATTACTGGTGCTCTCTGGTGATGTGGTGATGAATCTCTCAAAGTTGGTTGGTGGCAGTAATTCAAAATTCATAACGTGGTCTCTGTGGTTTTCTATATATATTTTCTTCCATGTTTCTAATTCATAGCTATTTTTTATTGGTTTCAAAATTTTTATGCAGGGCATGATGTCATGATTTGAGAACCAGAAATGATGTGCTACCACTGATTTGTCTGTTTCTGGTATAAACATCTCATATGTTCTTTGAATCTTGTTTCCAGGTTTCTTTTGGTTCTACTTACGTATACTAGATTACAGTCATTGCAATCTATTTGGTATATTCCACTAACTTTTCTGTAGGATAGGGTCTTTTGTTTTGTTGCACAGCAGTTTTTGTATACTATGGTGATTCTGAGGAGCTAAGGTAATGTGATTTTTGAAGATTTTTCGGAATTTGTGGTGTGCCCAGGGGTAATAAATGAACTTTCTATATGTTTGTGGTTTTTGTGGATTTTGAAGTGTTGTTTTTTCCTGAATGTGTTTCTGTCCTTCAAATTTTTTCATCTTCTTTCTATTAGAGGTTTTTTGGCAACCATTTTTGATGACTAATTGTATGATGTGCCTGGTATTCTTTTTTGTTTTCCTCAGTTGGAAAATGGTTTTGAATGGGAACAATATCCGAAATGCGTCCAAGTAACTGTTTTTAGTGATGCAGTGTTACCAATTTCCAACTTATTTATTATACAAAAAAAATTATCCAGGTTTGAACTTCATTTCTCAGGTTTATTCAGGTTCAATCAATCTGCCTAACTATGCAGCCAAAGTACAACTATCAGAATTTCCCTACATTTCTTCAGCCATTTGCCACAACCTGTTATTCATTGCAGTGGTGCAGCCCCATACTAGAGTTGTAATTTAAAAGATTTTGGTAATGTTAACATTTAGAAATGCTTCTTGAGAGAGATAAAAGACAGGCTTTACTAAGTGCACAATCACCTCTAGTTTTATTTCAAATGCAGACTATTTACGCACTTCTCTCTGATTATGATTTATTGATCCCAATCTCTAATTAAATTGAATACACACAACTTGGTAACTTGACCTCATAGACCATGATCAAATTGATCAACTAGGAACCATCTACTGCCAGTAAAATTTGTGCAATGTTATTCTTTTACACTGTGTATATCTTTATTATGTATTACCTCCGATCTCTCCCTAACATCTGTAAAACATCCAGGGACTGCACACATCACATTTGCACATTTCTGTTGTGCAGATTGCCATGAGCTTCTACCCATGGTCAAACAATTTCACTAACATCTTATCTCAATGTGAGTGAGTGCCAGTCAAAGAAATTGTTGTGCACTCTGTGATGTTACAAATGAACTGATACAAGTCCCCCAGACTGTAAGATGAGAGGTGATAGTCAATTTTTGAATAATCAGAAGTTGCAGTCAACAGAAATTTTCTGTCAACCAAAATAAGTGAGTGGTGATAAATGAATAAAAGAAATTTGAGAAAATATTGTGAAGTTTTCAACAATGAACATAAAAACATGCATAACAAAACTTGACCTGGATAGTTATATAGCACAGAAAATTTGATGCATCAAGTGATCAACAAAATAATGCAAGGCAGATTCATAAACTCAGACAAATCATACATTTGTTTCCCAAACATTTCTCATTCTTTGCTTTGTGAAATAGTGTGCAAGCATCTTTGCTTAATGCGCCAGTAGCAACCAACTATAACATGGGAGTTCTATAGCTAGTGGACAGGAATGACATATGCTTAAATATTATATGGAGAAACAAAATGAGCTTCAATTTTGTTATTGATATGTTTGTTTTAATATCTTTTGTTTAATTTACTAAAGTTAAATTTACTAAAGCTTTTATTTCCTAAATTACCCTTGTAATACTAATGTTGACTTCAAGTTTTGTTTCATTCCTACACAGGATGAAAAGATCAGTTTTCAAAAGAAATGACAAACATAGCTGTAAAATACTTACCAAATGACTTTTCTCAAGAAAACCTCGACCACAAATATTGCAAGTGTGAGGTCTAACACCAGCATGTGTGCGAGCATGTGATCCTAGCTGTGATTTCTTTGGAGTAGAATATTTACACTGTGGATATGAACACCTGTAAACATCACCTGCAAATAAAGTTTTGTACATTTATTACTGAAGCATCACAAGGAACAGTGTCAGCATGATAAATAAATAAGACCCACTCAAACATCACTATCATTGGTGATGTTCTTGCTATTATGTATAAGTGCAAGTACTGAATTCTTGAAAGTGTCCATACTAAAAAACTGTCATTTCATATTTCAGTTTCTAGATAAGTACTACAGTAATGCACACACCCATTCTTACACTTGCACACCCTCCTCCTCTTGCCACACTGACACACATACTCTCTCACACACGCACACACCCATTCTTACACTTGCACGCCCTCCTCCTCTTGCCACACTGACACACATACTCTCTCACACACGCACACACCCATTCTTACACTTGCACGCCCTCCTCCTCTTGCCACACTGACACACATACTCTCTCACACACGCACACACCCATTCTTACACTTGCACGCCCTCCTCCTCTTGCCTCACTCTCACACTCAAGCACTTACACTGACACACATACTCTCTCACACACGCACACACCCATTCTTACACTTGCACGCCCTCCTCCTCTTGCCACACTGACACACATACTCTCTCACACACGCACACACCCATTCTTACACTTGCACACCCTCCTCCTCTTGCCACACTGACACACATACTCTCTCACACACGCACACACCCATTCTTACACTTGCACGCCCTCCTCCTCTTGCCACACTGACACACATACTCTCTCACACACGCACACACCCATTCTTACACTTGCACGCCCTCCTCCTCTTGCCTCACTCTCACACTCAAGCACTTACACTGACACACATACTCTCTCACACACGCACACACCCATTCTTACACTTGCACGCCCTCCTCCTCTTGCCACACTCTCACACTCGCTCAGGCACACACACGCATGCACACAAACATATTCACCCATCCTCTTGCTCTTACACTGGCATTCTAACTCTCCCTCTCCCACCCCTCACCTGTCATCCTCCATGGTGTAATGGTTACCATGCTAACTTCATATATCCAAGGTCGTGGGTTCAAACCTGGCAGAGGATGATGGATTTTTTTGGGCATAAAAATCTTTAGATGGCTACCTTTGGAAGGGAAGAAAAGCTGTTGGTTCCACATTGTAAATTTATGGCACATAAAACAACCTCAAAAGGCTTCTGAGCAAAACTATGCGGTTTTTCACGCCCAGTGAAAGGGATGCTGAGAACCACAGCAGTTAAAGAGCATCCATAAATAAAACTTCATTTACATTTTTCCCTCTTACCCTCTCGCTCTTTAACATGCATTCGCACTCCCACTTTCACTCTCTCACCTTCTCACTCATGCTCTCACAGTCACACTCTCCCTCTCCTTCCCACTTGCCCTCCTCCTCACTCTCTTGCCCTCTTGTGCTCACTCTCTCTCAATCTCTCACATCCCCTCTCCCTGACACTCTCTCTTTTACCCTATCCCTCTTGATCTTGCTCTCATTCTCACACTCACTCACACTCATGCCCTCCCTCTCACTTCCACTCCCACTTCATGCCCAATTACACTCCCATACTGTCACTCTCCCCCTTTCGTTCTTGTGCTCACTCATATTCTCACTCTCAAACTCATACTCGCTCCCTCACTCTCTCTCACAGTCTCCCTCTCACTCTCTCACAGTCTCATTCTCATGCTCTCTCACAGTCTCCCTCTCACTCTCTGTCTCATTCTCACTCTCTCTCACTGTCTCCCTCTCACCCTCTCTCAGTCTCATTCTCACACTTTCTCACAGTCTCCCTCTCACTCTCTCAGTCTCCCTCTCACACTTTCTCACAGTCTCCCTCTCACTCTCTCTGTCTCATTCTCACACTCTCTCACAGTCTCCCTTTCACTCTCCCTCAGTCTCATTCTCACACTTTCTCACAGTCTCCCTCTCACTCTCTGTCTCATTCTCACTCTCTCTCACTGTCTCCCTCTCACTCTCTCTCAGTCTCATTCTCACACTTTCTCACAGTCTCCCTCTCACTCTCTGTCTCATTCTCACTCTCTGTCTCATTCTCACTCTCTGTCTCATTCTCACTCTCTCTCACTGTCTCCCTCTCACTCTCTCTCAGTCTCATTCTCACACTTTCTCACAGTCTCCCTCTCACTCTCTCTCAGTCTCCCTCTCACACTTTCTCACAGTCTCCCTCTCACTCTCTCTGTCTCATTCTCACACTCTCTCACAGTCTCCCTTTCACTCTCCCTCAGTCTCATTCTCACAATTTCTCACAGTTTCCCTCTCACTCTCTCACAGTCTCATTTTCACGCTCTCTCACAGTCTCATTCTCACACTCTCTCATGGTCTCCCTCTCACTCTCTCACAGTCTCATTTTCACTCTCTCTCACAGTCTCATTCTCACACTCTCTCATGGTCTCCCTCTCGCTCTCTCAGTCTCATTCTCACTCTCTCTCACTCTCTCACCCACACCTGAACTTCACTCACAAGCTCTCTCACTCTCTCACACTCATTCTCTCACCCAGATCCTCTCCCTCTCACACCCACATTCTCTCGCTCATGGTTTCACAGTCATACTCTTCATCTCTCACTCTCCCTCATACACACACTCCCTCACTTATATCATGAAATTTTCTTAAAATCCTTGTGTCACATCCTTAGAAGATACTGAACTTAAATACCAAGTTTGGTATTGTCTCAGAATCTTTTTATTACTACAAAAGCTGTTACATTATTGTCTTTGTTTTATTTATTTAGGTACTTGTACTATGTACCAATATGTTTTATTCAGTACTTTAGCACAATTTATGTCACTAACTCTCTCTCTCTTCTGCAACAGTAGACTCCAAACTGTTGAAACCAAGTTTTTTCGGCCAAGTTGCTCTCTTATTTATACCTGCTGATCACATCGTAAGAAATTTCCAGATATAGAAGCCATAAATAGCACAAATATTACATACAGTTGTATAATTACACCCAGGTGTGCAAACGCCTTGCTTTGATGTAAAGCCCCCATCGACCGCATGTGTGTTCACTCACACAAGTGTAACAATAATCCAGAATTGAAATGAAACCGTCAGCAACAATTAGCTATTAACAATCGAAAGTTAGCTGTTCACAAATGGCAATTATGGGACAGCAGTATTTAACTGACTTTTTGTTTCCGAGTTATGCATGCATATTTCTGGTGAAATTGTTTGGTCAAATACAATACAATACTTTCCCTATTTACTAAATGTAATAGAGAAACAAACATGATGCTGATGTTTAAATAGGTGTTATCATTTAAAGTTCCTTGTAATAAAACTTATTGTCTAACCATCCTTACTTCACCAATGATGTCAACCAACCAGAATGTATTCTTCCATAAATACGCATGCACAACCACTACATGGTGCTAAGCTGTGTTTGTCTGCTGTACTGTTGTAAAATTAGTACAACATTTTAGCTGTTTGTCAGGATGTTTGACTAATTTGACCTATCTACTATCACTGTTCAATCACTGTAATAATTAAAGTTATGAAATGAACAAAATAAGTAGGAGGTATTCAGTGTTAAATACAACTGTGCAATTCTTCCATAAAATTAAAAATGCAGATGTGCTGCTTTGTGTAAAATATGAATGCTAAGATTAATTTTAACCAACACCTATACACTGCATATTATTTTTAATGTCATAACATTATTATTTACCCAGAAGAGCTAATCTGAAGATACAAGTAATCTGTTGCAGTTGCACTGGAACTGTCTTAGTCATCACGTGATTGACACTTAGACGGTCCACCATTCGGTCTTCAGCTAAAAGGCTCTTGCACAAGATGTTGCACCTCAGCTAATTTAAAAGTTTTGCATGCTTTATGCTGTTTTTTACAGCACCAGTAAATTCAGCCATTAAACTGAGAATATTGTCTAATGTAAGAGTAGGATACTTTTCACAAAACATATATACATTAACAGCAATTTTTTTCATACCCTTTTTAAAAATTTTCCCTAACCGTAAATTGTTAGAGATAGACAAAAATTTACTTTACAAAAAATGTAGAGCTCCCTAAAATACACAATTTATGTCATATATATCTTTTTCCTGGAGTTGACTATTTTTGAGATATTCCCTGTTATTGGTTTCAGTTTTAAAATACATATCAACTCCTGGCCACGCAAAGAAATTGATTTCAAGCCCATAGCAACCACATTTTAAAACATGGATGGTCTAGTGTATTCCCTTATTTCCGTTTTACTTATAAAGAACTAAGTAATAAGACCGTTTCTGCTAGTGTTTATCTCGACTAGCATGAAGTGGATAGAAGAATAAGCTTAGTAACAATAATTTGTTACAGAGATGTAGAGAAAGTCATGTGAACGGAACATATAAGATTTTTATTATGAAGAAAAGAAGGCATTAAAACATTCAGCAACAAAGCAGAGCTGTTGTAACCTATTGCTTTTGTTTACATTGCTGATGAAGTAGGGCTGGCTAGAGAGTAGTTCTAATTCTAATCTCTCATTTATTTTAGTGCTGCTTAGTTTTTGCTTTAAGCTGTAAAAGACACTTAAAAGCTGAATAGTTATAGAGAGTTACAGCAAGCAAAGCATATTAGAGAAACAGAAATCTTAGACTAATATTTGTGATAACCAACCTGAATGTATCCTCTTGTGAGCTATAAGGTGAGTAAGGTACTTGGTAGAAAAGCCACACGTATCACATAGATATGGCCTGTCATTACTATGGCTGGCCAGATGCTGTTCCAATGTACTTTTTATTGTGAAAGCTCTTCCACAAATTTCACCTACACAAATAAAAACTGCCACTGTTTTATCAAAAACCTAAATACATTGCTCAGTTTTCAACTAAAAGCAGATAAACCAGAGTGTCAGTTATACAGGCTGTTGTAACAAGTTTTGTAGCTGCAACCAAGCTTTTTGTCACTTGATTTAATGAAACTTATCTTTAACAATGTAAATAATTTCAATGATATTTAATGTATAAGATTAAAATAATAACAATAATAATAATAATAATAATAATAACAATAATAAATTTATTGCTTGTATCCTGGTACATTTGGTACTAACAGAGCATGTATCAAGCAGTGAAAAAAGACAGATACATGAGTAGTGGAAGAAAAGTGAGAGGGGAAGGAGGGGTTTAAGCAAAGAGAAATGTAGGCATTTCAAGAGTAAAGAGGAGCCATTAGGTAGAAAAATAACAAAAGGTAAATTCAAAGGTAGCCATGAGCTGTAATGTATTTCAAATATGTAAAAAGTCGTTCAGTTAAAGGGGAAGGCCCCAAGTTCAAAGTTTAGCCGAAGATACTGACCAAATAAGTTAATTCAATTGAATACTAATACCAACATTTGAATGGGCGATCAGTTGAATGGACCTGCATATGGATCAATAAACTGGAACGTGTACGACAACCATATCCACATCTTTCACAGCGATGAGGTCTTTCATCTGTGTGCTTCATTCGATGAGTCAGCAACAAGTTGAGGCGTTCACAGTTATAATCACCTGAAAGAACAAATTAAACTTCATTAGTAGGATACATAATTATAAACTATTTTAATAAACTCAGCCAAACTATTACATATTTGTAAGGAATATTACATAGCATTCAAACATATAAAAATGCATTTTAAAAAAAACAAACACACCAGAACTCATCTTTAACAAGTTTAAACAAAAATTAAAAAAAATAAACTTTACCTTTTCAAAATCCAAGAAAACTCTAGCTATAGTTATTGTTAGCCCCCACAATTTTAGGTTTTAATCTATTTTTGTCTCGCTATTAAATTAATAAATTTCAACATATATATATATTTGTTTCACAATTACTGAAACTGTGACACCTAAAATAACCAAATAGCTGTTTTGCCTATTTCAAATGAAGAACATTATTTTCTGATTGAAATTTGTCACTGACTTGGGTGAAACAAAAACTTTCTGCATTGTCAAGACCTAGAAATTGCTCGAGTGTCCCACTCTTCTCGCTTCCCTTGCATATATTAAGACACATTTTTGTTTACACCAGAAGCTATTTATCCAGCCTGTTCAAACGTAGATTAAAACATACCTTGTAAACAGACCATTGTATAGATTGGATTAATTGTGTGTATGAGAGAGAGAGAGAGAGAGAGAGAGAGAGAGAGAGAGAGAGAGAGAGTGTGTGTGTAACAGTCTGTAATTCATTAATCATAATCTAATCACTGTATGTATATTTATTTGCAATAAGACTTTTGTAACGCTAACACTGACCTGACCAGCTTATGAGTTGTATTTCGAAGTATACAAGTATAGAAACTCTTGATCTTGATCTTATTTTTGATCTTGATTTTGTTGTTATTACCAGTTGGAAAGTGCAACCCTGACATACAATGGTAATATTTCCAGAAATATCATCAATTTAGTATTTCAAGGAGAAAATTACCCCTATAACCTGATACATTAGTGTATTATATGCCATACACTGGAATGACAGTATTTTCCATTGAAAAGAACTTTTTCTTCACACAAGAATATGTTACATGGTAACGAAAATCATTTATACCAGAAAATTTATGTGCATATGTGTTATGTATTGCAAAAAAAAAACTATAAAAGAAACAGTAAAATAATTATCCATGTTTTTTACGTGTTCCCTTAACAATAAAAAATGTTCTGAAAAAAAATTCATAAATAAATTTCACCAAACGAAGAAACATTTTAAATTACTGGTGCCTATACTGATCCACGAATCAAAACCTAAAATGATGGTGTATGCCACAAAAAATCTGGACCCTAGTTATAGTTTTTAAAAATCCACAAACTTTTCAAACCATTGACATAAAATAAGTGGCAGACTTCACAGTTTAATATGGAACTTACAGAATGCTTTGTGAGGAAGATTTCCTATGGATTCTGGGACAAAACAAAAACAGTAATGGACTCTAATACTACATACATGAATCACATCTGAACGGTGGACCAGGAAAGTGAGTCCTCATATGGCTGTAGTAATCCTTATTCCACTGACATATGAAACCACAGACTCCACATTTGTATGTGATATCCTTCTCATGAACCATTGCCAAATGCTGCTCTAGACGTGTGGTATCCCTTGCAATGTGGGAACAGAGATGGCATCTGTAGTCACCTCCAGCTGAGTCTGTAACATAAACATCTACACATCAAACACTTGGCTAAACATGTACCCAAAGACAGCCAAAGTGATTTATTATGCACACATGTACACATACATACATTGCAATCTATAGATCCAATTTTGAGATTAGACTCTATGCCCAATGAGGCGGATTGCGCCACTTTATGAGGTGGTTTCGGGATGGTGCTGCGATGTCCTTGGTTTCTGGACAAGGCCGATGCCTTACACTACTGGATTCCCTCATTGTTACTGTTTAGCACCACCTAACGGTTCCAACCCCACATCCCAGACAGGCTATTATTAAGTTCAGCATGTGTCTTACTGTTTTGGGCATTTAAAGCTATATAATCTCAGGGTTGAGAGAGAAACAGCGATTCCGGCAGTTGTGGAGGTGTCCTGTAGAAATACTAAATAAAATACAGCAAGACTGACTTTGATGAATTATAGTTTTACTATTATTTCAGTAAAATGAGGATGAATACTTGGTTACCGCGTTAAATCTTTCACTGGTTATTGCTGATGATATCTCTAGGCCATGTCTCCATAATACAACACCGAATAAATTAATACAAGTTTGAATTCCTACTTCCCCACTGCACACGCAGCTGTTCGCGTGAGCATAGCGCTGACTTCTTTAAACACTTCTAGTCGCGTCCTGTCCTAAATCAGAGTGGACGAGCTTAATCCAACAATATACTAACTGAACCTCTGCTTACTCCCACTACTTGGTTACAAAACTGCATGACGTAGGAGTAGCCCATAGGTCACATATGTCAGCCATGTCTGGCCTTTCATCGATTGGCTGAGCGAACGGCCTGCATGACCCATGTGCTCACACTCCTATGCCTCACTTCAGTAAATTCAAAATAGTGTGGCTTCGCCGAAATTTAACCATGTGAAAGTCTTTAATGGACCCAAGCTTCTTCCTATGGTCAAACACAATTAAAAATGAATTTACAGTATGGGAGCCATTGAACATTTACAATACATGAAATAAAATTGAATATTTTCCATAATACTTAGTTACAACGGTTATCATTTTCCTTTGCCAAATTCAATGCACAATTTACTATCTAAGAATCTGACAATGATATTAAAATGAGTAATATATATGATAATAAAAATTTTAACTAATATTATTAGCAAATAATTAATATTGAAGAAATGTCATATATGTGAAATTTCATATATATGAAATTTCAGTCTCACCAACCTCTAGGATGTAGATCAAGTCAAAATTTATATTTATTCATACTTATTAATACATTTATTTACAAATAATAACTCTGACAATGAATTTTCAGCAGTGTCAGTTTTGTATAGTTTACAATTACATGTCTGTTTCCAAAAACCTACTCATACGCATGCATTCTTAGAATATTCATGTTTATTATATTTACAATGTTACATTATTGCCAGTATTTTTTGATTGAATGAAATCCTCCTCAGTACAGAAGGTGTGAGTAAAAAGCAATCTTTATAATTCTGATACAAACTTGTTTTTGTTCATTGCAATTCTTTTATAGGAGGGGGAAGAGAACTAAACAAAACTATTCCTTTGTAGTAGACCTCTTTTTGGAATTACTGAAAATTAGTTGTTGGTCTAGGTAAGTCCTGCTAGTGTCTGGTGTCTTTGTTATGAATATCTGCATTTTTGTAAGTTTTTCTAGGTTATTTATTACAAATGACAATATGACTAGTATATATTCACAGGCTAATGATAAAATTCCATTCACATTTTCATGTGAAATTTATGGAGAAACATAACTACAGCCAACTTTAACAAAATCTTTCTATTACAAAGAAAGCTGTCAAGTATCTAGGTAATCTTTAATGCAACAAGTCTTATTTCAAAATGTTTACACATTTAAAAATCTAACTCTCCCTAGCCTATAATCTATCAAACCATCTTGCATTTAAGGAAATGTTACTCCCCTCTAGAAACCAACTCTGATAGACATAGACACAATACTAGACATAAAGACAACCTAGCAACCCCCAGTCATAGACTACACTTACTTGAAAAGATGCCTAGTTTCATGGGAATAAACTTTTATAACATCTTCCAAAATGAAATCAAATTGTATATAAATAACAAATTTAAAATGAGACTAAAGAGATTTAATAGAAAAAGCTTAATATAACACTGACAAATTTGTTAAAAACCATTAGTAGTAATGATTGTGTGTGTGTGCATGTGTATATAACATTTGTGCATTACCTGTATGACTTTTGACTATTCTTTTGTGTTTAAGGCATTGTACTGAACAGCTATCTTAATAAAATAAAATAAAAAGTATAATTTCCTTATATTGGGAAACATATTAAATAATATAAGGATGATGATAAATACAATTTTCCATAGGTTTCTAAATTCACTGTCCACGAATTTTGCCTTGTTTATTAGATGTCCACTCCATTGTTTGTACACTTTTTTTCAAGTTCAGGGACAGCTCTTCAAGGGTGTTGCAGTGTGTACATCCCCCAGCAATTTTCCCAAGCCTCAAATTGTATTTTCAACATCATTTTAAAATGTTACAGCCTGATTCTCTACAGGTGGCACTTATTTTAGAGCAACTGCAGGGGTTTTGGGGTGAGGGGGATTGAAAACCTTCATGTTGTATCCTTGGAAGATGCTGAACTTGCACATCAAGTTGGTATTAATGGAGTTTTTGTTTTTGAGTTACACTTTGCACATGCAAATGCACATACATGCAAGCATTAACCTTTTTCTAACATGCTTTTTTTGGTGAATGAAAGTGCTTAAGATAGCCAAGACTGTAGCCTCAATAAGAATGAGTACATGTTGGCTGCCTCAATTGCTGACTTGATCAAAATCACATGGAGAAGAATGTTTTAACAGGTGTCTGGCAGTGTTTAACTACAATCTGCAATAATTCTTGACTAGAAACTTGGATCCAGCATTAGCTGCTCAGTGCATGCTAAAGATTATGAGGCCTGTTTTGACAGCTGGAAAGGGATTCACAGAACATAGTCCTGATTACTTAAAAAAATACATAACCATAATTGGGGACCAGCCCTTTAATCAATATCATGAGTACATGGGGCTGGCCTGGTGACTCAGTCACCTGTCTAATGTACAAGGAGTCCCTGGTTCAATGCCCGATTGGGAGATGGGACTTTATCTCTAGCCCAGATGATTCCTTAACCTTCCCAGAGCCTGAAAGCATGAATGAATGTATGATACAATTGAAACTCGCTTATACGTTATTCACTTTAACATTTTTGGCACATGTACGCTAAAATTTTAGGGACCAGTCTTTCTCCATTAATATTTTGCTCAATTATAGGTTAGGGTTATAAGTTATCTCGGTAATACATCATTTTTCTGAACCCCGATCACAAAATGTACCACCCATTTATACGTTTTTAAAAAATTGTATGGTGGTATGCTTGCTGTGTATAGCCTTGGAATTGCCTGGTTTGTGGTTTTCATTAATGCTTATCATTTCATTGTCATCATATTGTTCCAACATATCGTTCTCTGCTTTAAGTCGAATACTGCTAGTGTGCTGTTTTCATTATCATTTATCCTTTCATTGTCATCATCATTCCAACAGTCACTTATCTATTTTATGTGGAGAATCGAGTTACAAACAGGAGAAGAAACATGTGTGAATATCACCCAGCAAGGAAGAAAACAAGAAAATCCTTAACTCTTAGTGAAAAATTAAAAATTACGGAAGAGGTCCATACCAGAAGAGAAAATCAGTAACACATCTTCTCATTTATACAGTATTTTAGTAGTGTCCCTTGAAAAGCGTATAAGTGAGCTTCCACTGCATGTTCAAAAACCCAAAGAAATTAAATGTAATGAAAACTGCAAATGGCAGCAACATGGCCAACACCACTCGTCTCTCACCAAAGCTACCCAGGTTCAATCCAAGGGGACTGTAGTTTCTAGGGAGAAGAGTCTAGGCAGGTTGTTTTTGCAGGTTCTCTGGTTTCCCCTATTATTCATTCCACCACCTGCTCCATAATCATTGTCGCCCTCCATGGTGTAATAATTACCATACTGACTTCATATACCCAAGGTCATGGGTTCAAACCCGGTGGAGGACGATGGATTTTTTCGGGCGTAAAAATCCTTAGCATGGCTTCCTTCAGAAGGGAAGTAAAGCCGTTGGTCGCATGTTGTAGATTTACAGCACATAAAAGAACCTCAAGCCTGATAGTGAGGCCTCTGAGCAAAATTAAGCGGTCTTTCATGCCCAATTTAGAATGGGATGCTGAGAACCACAGCAGTTAAAGAGCGTACATAAATAACATGTCATTTACATTTTTTTTCCATATCATTTTTCCTTTCATCCATTTCTAACTTATCAAATACCAGGCATTGAGCTGAGCACCATTCTGGTTACTCTCTCTGATCCAGAGTCTGTCTGCTCCTCAACATCAGCAGATATCTGACCCAGACATTGGCTTTAAGTCCTGGAGGGAGGGAGGGAGGGAGGGAGGGTGCAATGTCCTTCATACATAGAGGATAAATCACAAAAGAAGAAAATGTAAACATCTTAACACCATTGTCTATAAGCAAAAAATTTGAAAGGTAAAAGGCTGCCAATATAACTACTGCACCTCATAATCTAGAAGGCTAAGCACTGAAAGATCACCAGTAACATAAAGTTAAAAAATCTGATGTGTTCCATTCACAAAACTTTTTCTACATCTCTGTAACAAATTATTGCTAATATGCTTATTCTTCTATCTACTTAATGCTAATAGAGATAAACATTAGCAGGACTTGCTTCCTTTAAAGTAGAAGGGAATACATTAGGCTAAAATGATTGATAAATATTTTAAAAGCTGGTTGTCATATGGTGAAATTCATTTCTTTGCATGGCCAGGAATTGACAAGTTCCTGTATGAGAAAAGTTTAAGTATTTTAAAACTGAAACCAATATCAAGGAATATCTCAAAATATCTTAAATATAAGAGATTTTAATTAAAATCATTAGAGCCATTTTTGAGAAAATTAAAATTTTTTAATTATTTTCCATGTAAAGGTAAGTTGGGGTGGGGGGATTTTCTTGAAAATCTTCATGCGCATCCTTGAGAGATACTGAACTTACATATCAAGTTTGATATTTAATGGATATTTCGTTTTTGAGCTATGCTGCCCACAGACACACACATACATGGACCTTTTTCTAAAAATGTTTTTTTTGGATTCAGGGGGTCCCAAAACATGTATTTCTGGTAAAATCTCTTTGGATACAATACAATACCTTCTCTATATACCATATACATAGTATGTGTAGAGAAAGCAAAACCAGACTCCATAAATATGCAAGTATCACCATTACATTTAAATTGGATAAGGCATAAAGTTTAACTAATTTTCTGTTCTCTCAAAAACCAAGAACACAGTACAAAACTAATCCTTACCATCACCATCGCTAGCCACACCTAATTTCACTTGGATGCCACGCTTTCTTCTCACTGCCTTCAAAGCTGCCAAACGAGCACCAAACATTTTCTTGCATCTGCGGAGAACTAGAAAAAGGTATAATAGTTTAGTATTTTCTAGCAGGATAATTCAAGTATGGATACTTAATTATAAAATACATATTTATTCAAACAAAAGAAAAAAGAATTAAGAAGGAATAAAATGAAATGACTGCAGGCACTAATTAAATAGATCATTTGAGAAAGGTCAGATGAGTTAGAGAACCCGCATTCATGTGCACACACACACACACACACACACACACACACACATACAAAAAGAGTAATTGCTAAGGAATTAGAACAGAACAAATTTCAAAGATGGCTGAGGGGACAGAACAAAGCATGAAAGGAGCTACAATAAAGACATTTTTTCCCGAACATGTCACCCAGATTAAAAATGAAGATTAACTTCACCACAATGACAACTGGATAGAAAAACCAGAGAATACTTCTAATGCTTCAAAATCAAAAAAATGCTAGTGTCTATTTAATAATGTTGAACAAACAGTACATCACTTGAGTTTTTCAAGCTGATACTGTAACAACAAAGGAAAATACAGAAAGGAACTATTTCATGATTTAATGAATGGCCCATGAGTAAAATTGAACTGGTGACAAAATATATTAAACAATTCTCACACTTTATAAACTTAATAGATTTTAAAAAAACTATTATACAAATCTTAGTGAAATGAAAACATGCATACTGTAAACTATTAAATTCAGTTAAAATGATATTCTGAACATAATAAAAAACCAAAATACATTAAAAAAAAAATATATATATATAAAAGTGTGTATAAATAGCATGTAGTGTTACTGCCTGTAATGTAGTATTCTGTAAAATAAATGATAAGACAAAATAAATAAAAAAAAAAGCATAACCTACACACATGCACCCACCCCCACCCCCACAGAGTTTGCAATTTGTGATCCAATTTTGAGATTAGACTCAATCACCCAACTCTGAGATGAGATCATGTAAGAAATTACATTTAAAGATTGTTCTCAATAACTATTAATATATTTATTTACAAAGATTAACTCTGATATTGAATTTTTCAGAGGTGTTGATTTTGCATAAATTATGTGTTTCCAAAGACCAACTCGAACAGTTTGTTTTCTTACATTCTTGTTTATTATATTCACTACAGTACATTAATTATTACCAATATATATTGACTGAATGAAATCCTCTTTTGTATAGAAGATGTGAGTAATAAGGTATCTTTTTAATTCTGACCTAAACTTGTTTTCATTCCTATGCAATTCCTATATTGATTGTGAAGTGAATTAAATAAAATTATACCAATGTAGTAAACCCTTTTGAATGACTGTAAATTGTTTTTTGGTTTATGTGAGTTATATAAGTGTGTATCTTACTTCTTTGTTATAAATATTTGTAATTAATATTAAAAACTCCATTCATTTTTAAAAGTAGTTTGCAATGAGTTGATCATATTGTCCTGACATTCTTATTACCTTTTTTTAGCATAATAAACACTGTTTCAGCAGCTACTGAATTTCCGCAAAATATTATTACAGGTTCATCAATGAATGAAAATAAGTGCAATAAGCTGTTTTTAAATACTTTTATTCATCAGCTGATTTAATTTTCTGATTACAAAACACAGAGAGCTCAGTTTGGGTAAAATATAATCATATTGTGACCAATAACATGATACAGGAATTTTATATTATTTACTTCAGCAATATGATTACCTTTATATTCTACCTTAAGTCTGAGACACTTTCATATCATATCTTGTGAGCACGGAAATGACTTATCCTTTATTCCTCATGTGAGAAAATTGTGTTCCTTTAGAATATTTTTGAGTTGGGTTTGTAACACTTAAGTATAATTTTTCCAGACGGCATCGAAACCGGTCTGGAAAAATTATACGTAAGTGATACTTAAGTGTTACAAACCCAACTCAAAAATTCTCTATTCATATGTATCACTGTTCCAAAACACCCTTTCATTAAAATTGTTCTTGTGTTCCTTTGTTGCATTCATTAAAGAAATATCAAATTCTTGAGCGCAGCTAAGAAAAAAAGCTTTTCATAAACTTTTTTCTCACAGATGATATTCTTAATTTTTCTGAATGGTAGGTGAAGTATTATCAAATAAGTGAATTGTCTCTACAGAGTCAAAGCAGAAATATATGTATATCTCAAAAAGTTTCATTGCAACCCTCTATTATTATGTATTTTGACCGCCAAATGAATAAAACAGATAATTTTTTGACACACCATTACCAGGATGTTTAATTGAATGCACATTTAATCTTTGATTCATAGAGAACATGTTTCTTCTCTTAGCAAAAGGCTTATGGAGGACCAGTATCAATTAAGCTCAAAATATGCAGACATTTGTCATTTGATAGTTACAGACCTTCAGAACATGCATGTTTTATGAGGATGTTTTTCAACTTTCGACTGTTGTTGATGAAGTCTGAAGAGACTGTTGGATATTGATTTTAAAGACAACAGTGTAAGGGAAGAGTACAGCTACAAGATACAAAATAAAACAAAATTTTAGATCTTCCCAAAAAGAGTAAACTTTAGACAGTATTAAAATTAACTAACATTGGCTCGACATAAACACTCTTATGCTTTGTTCTAAAGGAAAACAAGGTTTGTGAAGCATAAGAGTGTTTATGTTGAACCAATGTTAGTTAATTATAATTCATTGCTTCACAGTGTAAGAAGTGAGAATTCCAATAAATAATATATATTATTATGTTTAGACAGTATATTCATTTCTAAAGTTTGTTATGGAAAGGGGACATGTCAGTTGTACATACTGATATAAATATGTCCCTTCAATAAATCAATATGTTTCTTTTATCCAAATTGTTCATCATTGTTTATCATCTCCCAACTAAGATAAAATAATTGCCCTCTAAGTTTTTTTTATTAGCTCCTGAAAAGTTGTGGTTTTAGATTACGGTCTTTCTATAATGATCAATTCAATTATTGCAAAATTTCTACATTAAAACTCTGACTTATATCTCACTTACTAAGTTTCCGTTTCATTCTGGTTTTGGAGATGGTAGATGATACATCACATTCTTCCGATTTAGTTACTGGAGCATTGTCAGTGTTTGTTCCGTTTTCTGTTTCAGATTCCTGCAAAAATTGAGAATACTGATTATTGACATGCATTGTAAGCAAAATAAAATAAGCAGATTTTTCTGCCATTTCAGTCCATATGTTAAGTTTATATCCTGAGAAACAATAACATACAGTTTTACATACAGCTAGGGTTGCTAGGGCTTGCCTTTTAAAGATGATTATATACTAGAAAGAACCCTGAAAGATTCCTATACATCATAGTTTCTCCAAATGAAACACAATCCCAAATGTATACAGAAATCATTTATTTTTTTATTCATAGAATTTCCAAAACTATAAATCCTATTTCACCAGATGGACACGTTAAGGTTATAACTAGTATCTGGATTTTAGGTTTTAACCTACTTTTCCACCTTGCTATTTAGATAACATATTTCAAGACATATATTTGTGTCACACTTCCTGAAACAGAATATGTGAATTTCATTCCACTAAAACAAATTACATCAGAGCCTGACAATTAAAATAATTTAAATATCTGTTTTGCCTTTTTCAAATGTAGAATTTACTTTCTCATTGAAACTCATCATAAAATGATTTCTATCAGAGGTGTATGCTGCAACCAAGCTCTGGGTTATCCTTTTTAACAATGTAAATAATTTCAATTATAATAATAATAACAATAATAAAAATAATAAAAAAAATTGATTGTGCCAGATTATACTCACCTGATCCACAAGAGAAAACCTATAAAAGTACATTTTAAGCTCACAAGAAACCTAAGATGAAGCTTTAAACCACTTAAAAATTAGGCATAGTTATGACTCACACAAAAATCACTAATAGTGAAGAAATCACAGGCTAAGAGCTCGCTCATGAATGTATATGTTATATAAATTCATAGCTCTCCAATTTCTATATAAACTCTTCAAATTCCAAATTTATGAGATAATGACTATCATTTCCTTTTTACATGCAAATTCTGAAGTCTTTAGCATGCATGTTATTCTCCAGTTTACAGGTGGATTCAAAAATACTTTTACAACATTTGGAGATAGATCCCCGACATCAAAACAAGAAAATATGTTCATATAAACATATGCTCTAAAACGTTTGTTTTCGCGTTATCAATGTATTAATGAAAATGACCTTCAGCAGCTTTCTGGGTCCAACATAATGATTTCATTTATTTATGCACTCATTCATAGAAGGCTTTGACACATTTTACCCTGCGGAGTTGGCCTTGTGTTGCCATGGCTATTTGTTAACATTTGTCATTTATCAGATGTGTAATACATTCCCCCAGAATGTGGTGTCTACAGGGATTTCACTCAGCACACTATTCCACACTTATTAGAAAATGTGCCTCTGCAAATAAGAAGAAACACATGGTTCATGCATGATGCTTTTAGCACAATTTGGTCTCATTGTTTGAGATGTACTGGCTGGTATCTCGCATAACAAATGGATAGGTAGAGGGACACCAGCACATTCCCTAATCTCAATCCTTTGGATTTTTATCTTTTGGGGGCACCTTAAACCATTGGTTTATGCAGCAGACATCCTAGATTAAGATTCTCTTAATATACGTGTCATATAAGTCTGCAAAATCATATAACACCAGCTGGAAGTATTTGACATTCCATGCTTTGACAAGTGTATGGGGTGTCGATACAAAAGAAGGACACGAATCATTTTCTGCAGTGGTGTTTTGTGGAACACCTCTTAACAAACTGACATTGTCAGAAATAGAATAAATGTCACTTTAAAATGTTTTGATTAATGTCATTTTAAACTTCAATAATTTGAGAACAAAGGGTTTTGGGACATATGCTTATATAAACATTTTTTCTTGTTTTGATGTAAGGAACCTGTCTCCAAACTATGTAAAAGTAATTTTGAATCATCTTTTATAGATTATTGTAACAAAATTACTATTTCCACTTCTATCAAAACAACTTTTGCGTCACATAGGTGCTCAGCTTTTCTCAGCTGTTGACTGCCTTGCCTGTCTTTCTAACTCAACTGCACTTTCTGAAAACTCTGTCATACTTTTCTTTGGTACCATGGTGCATGTGTTCAAAATTCCAACAATCCCAGCAGTTAGTAGAGGCATGTTCTATACCGCTACAATTGAGGGACTATGTATAAAGGTCACTCTGAAAGCTTTGAGGATGAACAGAATAAAAATTTAAAATTAGATATGAACATTGTATATTTTTAAAGTATTCCCCACTATATTCTATTCAATGTTTGTTCGGCCTGTTCTCTCTTTGGCATAAAAATCAAGTCAGCACATCTTAATAAGTATGCTCTGACTTAACGATGTTAGTATTCTAATATCGATCATTGCAAATCCTTTTTAGTATTTATTTAGGAATTAGTAATTCAAATATTTCATATTTTTAGGACCATCGAGAACACAAACTCTTTCAAAATGAATATAAAGTTCACTTTGTGATTAAGATTAATGTCATAACTAAACACACAAGATCAGATTTTGTGTTTTATGTACAAAATGTTTCATTTCTTTGAAGAATTGTGTGCATAAGGATTAACAGCAATTTTTTTTAATATCTAGCAGCTTTTGCCAGTTTAAGTGGCATTATTATCCCCTATCTATGGACTTTGAATTTAAAGAAAAATTCAATCAGTGCAAATCTCTGTTTGAAACTTAGTTCTTAACAAAAACAAAGTGACATTTTTTCTAACAAATTTCTTATTTCAATCGTATTTAATTTTTTTTTTTACTTTAATTTTTAACTGTGAAACTAATTTATACCTGTGAGTGTGAAAGTATTTGCTGTGTTGGAGTGGAATCATCTGATAGGCCCTCTACTGAAGACGAAACAGCCATGCTCAGGAATGATTCACTATCCATAGAAAACCCGATCTGTAAATATGGAATAATTGTTTGTTCACTTCCATAATCCTTGCTGAAGAAACATCCTTATCTTAGAAATTTCACTTCATACTACTAGATTTATTTATTTTTATCTTCTATTCCAAATATGCAATTATAAGCTTTAATTTTTGGCTGCATATTGCTTTACATTTTTACTTTCTCTATTAATTATTTACAGTATTTAGACAAAGTATTGCATCCCACATAAAAACTGATCCCAAGATTGCATTGGAGATATACATTTTCAAGCTCCACAAATCCAAAAAAGGATGTATTTAAAAGAAAGGATTTGAGGGTAAGCATATGTGTCTGCAGATCATGGGAACAGTATAATTAAAATGATTATATAAATAAGAACAAATATTATATATAGTGGAGTGACAATGTAATTAATGACATAATTACTTAAATAAAAATGGAAAAAAAACCATTAAATAAACTGTTGACTGTTGTTGCTAGGCGAGAACCCTGAAATTTGGTACTCTTTGCATGGCCAGAAGTATATAGCAGCAACAACAACAATAATAATAATGATGATGATGATGATACATTTTAAAAACAAGGAGACTGACAACGTCCCATTTGAGAAAAATATAAGTATTGAAAAATTTAAACCAATTACAAGGAATATCTGAGGCAAAAATTGTATGTTTTAATGAGCTATACATTTTTTCTGCAATAAAATGTTATTTCTCTCTATTGGTTTACCACTTATATAAAAACAACCCAGAATGAAGTTCTCTTCAGAGGTTACCTCCATAAAATCAAGATATATATTTCACTTGTCATGAAAATATGTTAAACATACTGTGTTTTAATCAAAATCATTAAAATAATTTTTGCGGAAACAAAAATGAATAAAAAAATGTCCATATAAAGGTAGTTTTAGTGAGGTAATTCTCCTAAAAATCTTCCAAGTCACATCCTTGAAATATACTGAGCTTAAATACCAAGTTTGATATTTAACCATTTGAAGTTATTGTTAATTTAATGGTTTTTTTCACACAAGCTGTGTATAGACAGGACTTGGATAGGTAGAGTAAGACTGAAAAATTCAATGCCATAGCCGGAATTGACCATTTTAAGCTATGCTGCTCACAGACACACAGAAGAGTGAGACTTGGACCTTTTTGGAAAATCTTATTTTTGTATTCAAGGACTCTAAAACGTGTACTTCTGGTGAACTCTTGGTGTACAATTTTTGGGTGGAATGCAATACTTCTACTTACTACATATCACAGAGAAAGTAATAATGCATTTTGCAGTTTTATTAGTTTGCCAGAGATAAGAGAAACTTTCATTAGCTTAAGTTCTAATTTCTTTTCCACTCTTTAGTTTTGCATATTTCTGGAGGACTTACTTGTGAGAATTTGTCCTGTAATGCCTGATATATGCTCTGATATTTGGGAAAAAGAAGGTTATTTTCCACTAAAGACTGTAGGATGAAATAAAGTGCAATTTCACTGTTTGAGTACAATGGTTCACGATCTATATGCTCTGATATTGCTCCTCCATCCAGAGCATTCCAGTCAACAAAAGTCAACAACATCCTCATATATCGCTCTCTAGAACTGACGTTGTGGTTGATCCAACGAGCAATGAGTCCTAGGATAGCATTCTGCGGGACTGTCCATGACTGCAAAAATAAAACAAAGGCTTTTATGAAGTATATAATTTATATTCATTAGCACCAAATCTTTTACATTCAATCACTAATATTGTAAATAAATATATATATATATAATTATAAGGTAACCCTGCGAGAGATCTGAGAATCACCAGGAAAGCTGTGTCGGCAAAGGTGCACAAGATAAATTACGAAAATGTTGACCTTCTGCTCACATACGGGCAGCACAATTTTTTAAAATATTCTTGCTCATTCGTCTAAGCTTAGCAGCAGGAATCCTTGAGATTTTTTGCATGATATTATCACTAAGTTTCTGTAGCTTACACAGGAATTTCTGCTGCTGAGCGAGAACATCTTTAACTTGCTATACTGCCAGTTTGGGAGCAGATGGTCATTTTTTTCAGCATTTGCTCAGGTAATTCATTATATAATGAATACTGATTATATAGTTTTAAGCTATTTTATTTGAAGGAATTTCAAATAGTTTTGTTTTATGAGAAGTAAGACATAACTTGTTCTTGTAACGTCTATAATATAAGTATGGCAATATTTGTTAGTCATCTGCGATTGTGAATGTCAACAACAATAGCTAGGAAGCACATCCGCAATGTGATTTTGCTCACACTATTGGTATTAAAAACATCCAATATTACTAAATATATTTATCTTGACATATATTTATTCAATGCATGTTGTACTTAGTGATTGGAAAGATGAATAAACCAAATTGAATCTGACATATCCAGGAATGGTGTTTATGATATAGGGAAATGGAAGAGAAGAGAAAGTATTGGTTCTCTATTCACAGTTCATATGTGATAAACAAACATTAGATAAACCTATTCTTATGATACTGAATAACAAATTGACTTCTGTTTTAGATGAGAATTGTATTACAGGGCAAAACTATGTAGGCTATTATTTTATTAGCACCATTAGGAAATACTGGTAGAACAATAATAATAATATATCTTTAACTTTTAGAGTACCTAGAGTACATCTTTAGAGTGCCTCTCCCACCGGAAAAATTCTAACAAAACCTACTGTACAGTACATTAAAAGAATATCTAAGGAATGACTTTTAGAGGCATTTCAGCAAAGTGCCATATGTCTAATGGATGAGTAAATTGTATTTAAATACCTTGTCTGATAAGAAGGCCTCCAATTTACTCAGTGAACAGTTTAGCACCTCCTCTTCCATTATAACTTTACTCAAATGAACTTGAACAAACAGTGTTGCAGCTTTTGACAATGCTGGCATGTTATACTTTTCAGCCATTTCTTTTACAGACAGGCAGTTTGTAATGTCCAAATACCTGTCCAGATATTCAGCACAGTAACTTTTTAGCTTTGCAACAAGAAAATGGTTAGCCAACCGCAGGAGCTCTGCAACATTGTTTTTGTCTATCACAACAGTTCCAGTATACATATAGTTTAGTAAACACTGGAATATTTCAGAGTTTTGACATGTCACTGTCAATCGTTCTTTCACAGTTTTGTGCATTTTCAAAATTGAATCAAAATACGGCGAACACGACGCCAGGACATTCCTATGTGCCTGAAACTGTTTACCTTCTACATATAACGTAACATCACAAAATCGTCCTTGCTCCTTCTGAGATTTTAGTTTTTCTAGCACCGCATTTCCATGCTGATTTTCTGTGAAGTTCATTGGGTTATTCTGCAAAGCCTTTAATGCCATTGTTATAAGTGTTCAACAAAATAGTAAATTTAACCAGAAGGAAATAATTACAGGTATAACACTGTTCATGCTCATCATATTTTGCCGCATGACATAAACTATAACGCAAAACAACAATTGCGCTTTAAACTATACACAAGAAACCTCTATGTTCTCATCATTACACACAAAATTAACACCAACTGCAAATGTCATAACCAAAAACATCAAACTGTCAAGCCGGCCTAAACGAAATGTCAAACTTTTTCGATAATCGGCGTTTACCGTGACCTCTTTTGGTAGGCCGCTAAAGTAAACAGCAGGAGCACATAATGAAAATGGCGCCGATATTCAAATTAAGTGCATTGTTTAATTTATTTATTTATTTATTTAAAGGCACTATTAAAGCTAGGCAAACAGTAACCTCATTATGTATACATTTGTGCTGACATTTCGTTTAGTTTTAAGATACATAAACTATCATCATCATCATTGTTGTTGTTGTTGTTGTTGTTGTTGTCTTCCACTTACTGGTCCCTTAACTGAGGTGCTAATCTCGACTTGCAAGCAGAGTCTTCGAGTCTTCAAGAAACAGAGATTTTATTACGTTGGCTCTTACCACTGGTACAGGGTCATCTTTTGTTTGCTGTAACTATGCTGTTTTATGTACTTATGGGTAAATATAGCATACGAAAGTTAGGGTTTGGCCCTGATTACGACTCACATAAAGAGTGTGTGATTCCCCTCTATATCTGATAAGCAGATACTCCTAATGAGATTTATCAGTCAGTGGATTTTGTGCAGCTTTGATAATATTTAAGTCGCTTATCTACTTTAGAATTCACAAGTATTTCCTTGTAAGTATTTCTTAATCTCACAAAGCGTTTATTTTCCTTGTACACCTATATACTTGAAAGCTTGAAATAAGTATATTGCAATTACTGTTCACGTTATCACTATCAACCTCACTATCACTGCTAAAATTATTCCTTGTTGTGGCCATTTAAAATCATTTGATGTAAATGTGAAGTCTAGCTTTTACTTCCATTTTTACTTTCTCCAGCACGTATGTACAACGTACATAGTAGGTAGATAGAGAAGGTATTGTATTGCACCCAAAAATTCGATATTGGGATTTCACGGAAATGGACGTTTTAGGGTTACCTGTATCCAAAGAAAGCATTTTTAGAAAAAGGTCCGTGTGTGTCCGTGTGTCTGTAAACACGATAACTCACAAACGAAAAGTCAGTAAAATATCAAACTTGGTATATAAGTTAAGTATCCTCCAAGGATGGGACACAAACATTTTGAGGGAAATCCCCCCCTACCCTAAACTATCCTTTACATGAAAAATTTTTCGAAAATGTTGATTTTCTCAAAAATGGCTCTAATGATTTTGATTAAAATACCGCATATTAAAGATATTTACATAGCAAACATAATGTGTATCTTGAATTTTCTGGGAATAACCTCTAAAGATCTCATATTGAACGCGTTTTGCGTAACTGGTAAACCGTAAGGGATAGACAAAAACTTACTACACAAAAAATGTAGATCTCGTTAAAACACACAATTTATGTCATTTGCATTTTTTTTTTTGGATTGACCATTTTTGAGATATTCCTTGTTATTTGTTTTAGATTTAAAATACTTGAACTTTTCTCACACGAAAGTTGTCAACTCCTGGCCCTGCATAGAAACGTATTTCAACCACATGGCAACCAACTTTTAAAAGACTTGACTATCGTTTTAGCCTGGTGTATTCCCTTATTTTCCTCCTACTTACAAGAAAGCAAGTAATTAAGACAATTTCTGGTTATCATTAAGTGGATAGAAGAATATGCTTAGTTTGTTACAGTGATGTAGAGAAACTGATGTGAATGGAACACACCAAATTTTTGCCATTCGTTTCTATTTCCAAGCATATTTATTTTTATACCAGATGACCCAACTGCCCCATATTTGACGTGTGCAGATATCCCTTGGTGCGTTAAAGAGTTGCGTAACTGAACGGGGTTATTTCAAGTTAAAAGACGCAAGTGAGAGAGACCTTCGCTTTACCTAACCTGCTTATCAGCGGATACGGCGGCACTCATTGCGAGGGGTAAAACGAAGATCGGCTCGCCAGTCCTCTACTGGCAATCACCTCACGACTATGAAATATTTTTGCTTTGAACTTTGAAATTAAAGGAGGCATTATCACAAAGTTATTTCAAATTTAAAAACACGACATCAGTAGTGGATGACAATACTTTACGCAATAGTCGGCTTACTACTCCCCTTATTTAGGACTGACCCCCCCCCCCAGGACTTGCAAGCCGATGCCTAAAGTCGGGGATATCCCTAGTGATCCCTGACAACCAGCGCAATGTCTCAGCTGATAAGAGGTATGTCTGCCTCTCTGCCAATAGATGCATGCTATGATGCTACGTAAGCAATGTTGTCACCCTGTTACAAGATGTAACAAACATTCCTCGATACAGTTTCAGTTGGCACGAGTATCCGCTTGTATTGCGCTATTTTTGCTTTGCTACAGACTTTTTCACGTGCTGTAATGCAATTTTGTGTTGTGTGATAGTGTGCTAGTGTTTTAATTTGTTTGCTTAAAATGGCTTATTGTCCTGCTGCAGCCGTGGACGGTACGAAGTGGCAACAGTGTGTCATAGCGGCCACGAGATAAGGCAACTGTCAGGGATCTAAATGGATCTCTCCGACTTTAGGGGTCAGAAGCCTATCTGGGAGCCGTCACGAAACCACAGAATGGAGAACCTGGAACGAGGGGTCGGCCCTTAGCCGGGCATGAGCATGAGGAAGTAGGTGATATGAAATGAAGGCGAAATGGAGCAATTGATGGAATGAGTGGCGGGGGAGACCTGAGGACCCGGAGATAACCCGCCCAGATGCCACCACAAAACCCATATATGGGCGCTTGGGATCGAACCCGGGCCGTCTAGATGGGGGGGGGGGTCTAACCGCCGCCTGACAATGCTTTACACTCAACTGTATTCAAAGGAAGTCGATTCACAACGCGCAATGCATCAATAATACGAGTCATTAGTTGGTGGAATAGAGAAGAAAGAAAGAAAGAAAGAGAGAGAAGGATAGATCTCGACTCGCTGATTTCTGGAGTAAAAGGTCAATGTTCAAGAAGAAATCTGATGTGATCTATTCACATGACTTTCTCTACATTTCTAGAACAAATTATTAATGAAAAGCTTATTCTTCTGTTTACTTCATGATAATCGACAAAAAATTAGCAGAAATGGTCTTATTACTTGTTTTCTTTTAAGTAGAATCGAAATAAGTGAATGTATTGGGCTAAAGCGATAATCAAATCATTTAAAAGCTGGTCGCTATATTATTGAAGTACCTTTGTTTGTAAGGCAGGAGTTGACAAATTCCTGTATGAGAAAAGTATAAGTATTTTAAAACTGAAACCAATAACAAGGCACATCTCAAAAACGGCCAGCTCTACAAACAAACAAAAACAAAAACTATAGGTATGACACGTTTGTGTGTTTTAACAATGATCTACATTTTTATGTAGTAAATTTTTGTGTATCTCTTACGGTTTAACCGTTATGCAAAATTTATCAAAATTCGTCCAGAATAATGAGCTCTTCTAAGGCTATTACCCAAAAATTCAAAATATAAATGTTATTTGTGATGTGAATATCTTTATTAATCAAAATTGTTAGAGTAATTTTTGAGAAAATCAAAATTTTCGAAAAATGTTCTTTGTAAAGGGCAGTTGGGGTGGGAAGACTATCTTGAACATTTTCGTGTCAAATCCTTGGAAGATAATGCATTTTGAAGGAATTTCTTCCCGGCCATTTGATTATTTATCAGTTTTTTTTTTTTTTTTTTTTTTTGCAATGTGAGCTTATTTTTATTTGTAGTAATATAATAGGATTTAAGATATTTCATTACTAATATTAAAAATGAATGTATGTAACGATTGTATATGTGAACCTGGGGTGTTCTTTTGAGAGGAAAAAGTCAGTTTCTCGCAGGCTATTCCGGAAGGGGCCGAAGTCGCTAGGAATTTGACCGTTATGTGGCTATTGTATTCCAAAAGTCCCATTCAGCGCGAGAGGTCAAGGGAGGCCACAGAAATGCTCGATATTTGCCACGTCTACGGGAGTAATGAGTTTCGGCCAATGGGAAACCGACAGCTTTCAAAGTGCCGGGAAATGAAGAAACCGACGCGAAAAGTTTCGGCCAATAACGAAATAAATACGAGTGTGCGAAAGACACAAGATCTATTTGCTTGTAGCTAGTTGTTTATTGCTCGTCACAGTTAGTAAAGCATACTCTAGTGCGCAGAATGGCCAAAGCAGGGAAGTGAGGTAAAAAAGTTGAAGTTCTAATGTTGCCGTTTAAGGTTCAGTTGTCCGCGCAATGCCGCAAAACCATACCAGCTTTAGAAATTGAAAACCCGCTGTAGAACTGAGCGCACAGTGCCAAAAGAATTGTCATTGTAAGTCGCTTCTTTGCTTCGCCAGGAGTGGAACAAAAGAAAAATGGACACTTCCGTCTGAGAAAGTATAAGTATTTCACAATTGAAACTAATAACAAGGAATATCTCGAAAACGGTAAGTTCCACGAAAAAAAAGTATATGACATAACTCTGTATATTAACAAAATCTAAATTTTTATATAGTAAGTTTTCGTCTATCTCTTACAGTTTACTAGTTAGACCAAATTAAGCAAAATTCATCCAGAATAAGCAGGTCTTTAGCAGTTATTCCCAGAAAATTCCAGATATACATTTTATTTGTGATAGAAATGACTT
Source organism: Hymenopus coronatus (assembly GCA_030762935.1). Taxonomy (NCBI): domain Eukaryota; kingdom Metazoa; phylum Arthropoda; class Insecta; order Mantodea; family Hymenopodidae; genus Hymenopus; species Hymenopus coronatus. The sequence goes on along the minus strand of CM060897.1, from coordinate 18,604,578 downwards.
TAATATGTGAGATTATAATCAAAATCGTTAGAGCCATTTTTAAGAAAAATAAACATTCGAATTTTTTTCCATATAAAGGGCAGTTAGGATTGGGGAATATTCTTGAACATCTTCGTGTCGCATCCTTGGAAGATATCAAACTTAAATACCAAGCTTGGTATTTGACCCGCTTTTTATTTTTGAGCTATGCTGTCCACAGACAACACACACACACACACACACACACACACACACACACACACACACACACACACATACGCGAACCTGTTTCTGAAAATACTTTTTTTTTTTTATTCAGCGGGTACTAAAACATATATTTCCGGTGATATCTCGACATCGAATTTTTGGTTGGAATACAATACTTCTCTATTCCTATGTACATCGTACATACTGGGCTAGAGAAAGTAAAAATCAAAAGAACACGCCAGGTCGACTTCGCAACCAGAAAATAAATAGGAGTCAGCAAAAATGTCTCGTGTCCTTTCTGTTCTCCACCCCCTGAGAAAGAGACGAGTCTCATGACCTTTCAGCCGTCGGCACGAACACACTGCAGCGCCCAGAAGAGAGAGAGAGAGAGAGAGAGAGAGAGACAGACAGACAGACAGACAAACAGACAGACCAAAGGGAGGAGACGACGGAGGACTCACCTCAGCAGGTACGTGGTAACAGGCGGGGAGGAAGGTCGCAACTTAAATACCAAGTATGGTATTTATCGGGTTTTTTCCTTCCGTTTTTGGGTTATGCTGCCCATAGACACACATACACATACACACTGACAGACACACACACACACACGGATAAATGCTCTTTTTGGATTTAGGGAGTCTCAAAACATGTATTTCCGGTGAAATTTCGGTATTGAATTTTTGGATACAATATATTAGTTTCTCTATACACTATGTGCATAGTACGTGTAGAGAAAGTAATGAGTGCGCGAGTTATAGATAGGATATGGTCCTCCAGTGTCTCGGCACCGAAACTAAAGTTATTGTACCCACGCACGATGAGGGGACGCCCCGGGAGGGAGGGATGAAGTGAGAGAATACGCCGGGCGGCCGGAACCAGGAGCGACGGCACAGTAATGAAGACGTCTCTTCAGTTTCCAGATGGAAGCACGTCGACAGTCGAACAGACAGACCGAGTCCCCCACCCCACATAGTTTTCAATGTCCCCGCCAGAAGTGGTCATCATCCCTGCTACTATTTTTCATAACATGATGACCCTGCCCCACCCTTCTGCCAAAGGCAGAAGTTTGGGATTATGGTATGCGTGGTTGGAAACCAACCCTCGCTGTTGCCAAGTCTTCCACTTACTGTCCCTTAACTGAGGCGCGATTCTCGACTTGCGAGCTGTGTCTCCAGGAAACAGATTCTACGTTGTCTCTCGCTCCTCGTACGGGGTCGTCTTTTGTTTGCTAATGGTTATTGCCTAGTAGTAGGGGGAGCGGTCCGTTTGAAGATCATCATGTTTTGGAGAAAACTATACCAGCCGAAGTCGGGGGACGGAGATGGTTACCTTGAGCATCGTTTCTCCCTGCCACGCCGCACCAAGCATCATCTCCAACACTTGCAATCCTGAAAGAAACTAATGGGGAGAAGGATGAATAAAATGACAATGGAAACAACATGGAAGGACAGGAAATTCAGGGGGTGAAAGAACTCTACAAAGTATTCGATGAAATGAAAATGGAGTTTTATTTATGGACACACTTTAATTACTGCGGTTCTCAGCGTCCCATTCTATATTAGATGTGAAAGGCCGCTTAATTTTGTTCAGAGAGCTCTTTTTCAGGATTGAGGCTCTTTTACAGGACGTAAATCTACGACAAGGGACCAACGGCTTTACTTCCCCTCCGAAGGAAGAATTCGACTGGCGACTGGAAACTCCCGAAAAAGAAACTTGATCAGGTAGGACGGCCACGGGGAACGAACCCGTGACCTCCCGAATGCTAAACTCCTGAGCCATTCCGCTCTGTAGCCACATATGTATATCCGAAAATGTTTGAGGAATCCAATGGAATGTGCCAGATTAGAAGATTTAGTTTTTGCCGATATTTGTTTATTCGAACAAAGATTATCTGATATGAAATCAAAATCAGACAAACTAAAAATGAGGCAGCAAATGTAGGTGTGAAAATAAACGTCTTAAAAACAAAAGAAATTATAATTAACCCAAGTGCAAATATAACAAAAACATTTACATAACTCGGCAGTATAGTAAGTTTAGATAGAGGTACTATGGAGGATCTCCAAAGCTGCATTAGAAAGGCAAATGGGGCCTTTGTGCAGATATACCAAATATGGAAGAATAAGAATATATCTGTAAAAACGAAACTACAGCTATTTAATACACATGTAAAATCAGTGTTGTTATATGGATGTGAAATATGAAAAATAACCACACAAATAAATAATAAATTACAAACATTTATAAATTGCTGTCTGAGACGTATATTAAACATCAGATCAGATAGACCAAGGATAACTTGGAGAAGGACAGTAGAAAGTGAATTACAGGAAATGGGAAAACGTTGGAATGAAATAACCAAAATGCCTAGAAATAGACCTGGATTAAATGTATTGCCTCTACTTTGCTTGTCTAACTAGCAATCAGTTATCTTTGTTAAATCTAACATTAATTTATACGCAAGTTCACAAATGCATGCCCATGATACTAGAGGAAAGGAGCAAATAAATATAATTCCCCACAATACAAGCTTATTTGATAGAATTTTTATTTTTACTGGACTTTGCCTTTGCACAACATAAATTTAAATTAGGTGTCAAAATGTTCCCGTTAGAACATTGTTTTTACAGCCTAGAGGAATTTTTTGAAAGTGTCAAATATAAATAAATCAACGTGTATAACAAAATGCATTCTTAACAACTTTGTGTATATATTTACACTTTTGAAAATAGAATGTATATAGTTTTTCTTGCTTCTAATCTTGTATATATCCATCAAAGTGAATCCTAGTTTTAAGTTTTTGACGTGTCCTACATCATGTACTATGATCAAAGGGGTGAATACATTTCTGTCCTATTCCCTTCTATTCTAATGGAAACGCTTCATTAGGCTCTATGCTCCAGATAGCGGAACAACAGGACAGAGCGATGATATGTGGTTGTTATGAAGAAGCAGGAGTGCAACAACTTGTTGATATGTATTGCATGTTATCTTGGACGATAAGAAAGAGATAATAACTAGGATGCCCGGACGGATGAATGAAGGATTCAGAATGAAGCAATGTATACCGCAACACTGCTGCTGGTAGGGTATGGTCTGAGTTGGGTAGGTGTTGGTGTGCTCTGGATGATTCCGTTGCTACTGCTGGTGCTACTGGTCCCCAAACTCCTAGCAAACTTCCTACACCTACAAGAAACAAAACATGAATCTTTACGGGTAATTAATAAGCTTAGGATTGTTAAAAGTTTCCGAGTTTCATACCGCTATATGAAATATGTTGTCTATCTATTTTCATGTGTACATAAGGCATCTCTCGAATCACTTACATTACGATGTTCAAATAGGAATCATAAAATATGAGTATTATTATTATTTATTTATTTTTGTTAATGACGCGTCAATTGGCAGGATCGTATCATCGCTGATGTGCCGGAATTTCATCCCATACATACCAGTAAAAATACTGATATAGGGTTGTTGCTTTTGAAAAGCGACACACGCTAAAACCATCGGTCTGGGCCGGGATTAAACCTGCAATCTTGGGACCAGAAAGTCAGCCTAACCAACTGAGCCACCTAAATGACAGCGTACGAGGTAACTGTATTTGGTGTACTCACTTATTTAGCTTTACGCCGCGATAAACATATAGATTTACTTACATCTATCATTTAGCTTTAAATCACGGTAAACATTTAGCTTTACACCGCGGTAAACATTTAGCTTTATACCACGGTAAACATTTAGCTTTATACCGCGGTAAACATTTAGCTTTATACCGCGGTAAACATTTAGCTTTACACCGCGGTAAACATTTAGCTTTATACCGCGGTAAACATTTAGCTTTACACCGAGGTAAACATTTAGCTTTACGCCGCGGTTTAACATTTAGCTTTATACCGCGGTAAACATTTAGCTTTACACCGCGGTTTAACATTTAGCTTTATACCGCGGTAAACATTTAGCTTTATACCACGGTAAACATTTAGCTTTACACCGCGGTAAACATTTAGCTTTATACCGCAGTAAACATTTAGCTTTACACCGCGGTAAACATTTAGCTTTACACCGCGGTAAACATTTAGCTTTACACCGCGGTAAACATTTAGCTTTATACCACGGTAAACATTTAGCTTTACACCGCGGTAAACATTTAACTTTATACCACGGTAAACATTTAGCTTTATACCACGGTAAACATTTAACTTTATACCACGGTAAACATTTAGCTTTACACTCCGGTAAACATTTAGCTTTATACCGCGGTAAAGATTTAGCTTTATACCGCGGTAAACATTTAGCTTTATACCGCGGTAAACATTTAGCTTTACACCGAGGTAAACATTTAGCTTTACGCCGCGGTTTAACATTTAGCTTTATACCGCGGTAAACATTTAGCTTTACACCGCGGTTTAACATTTAGCTTTATACCGCGGTAAACATTTAGCTTTATACCACGGTAAACATTTAGCTTTACACCGCGGTAAACATTTAGCTTTATACCGCAGTAAACATTTAGCTTTACACCGCGGTAAACATTTAGCTTTACACCGCGGTAAACATTTAGCTTTACACCGCGGTAAACATTTAGCTTTATACCACGGTAAACATTTAGCTTTACACCGCGGTAAACATTTAACTTTATACCACGGTAAACATTTAGCTTTATACCACGGTAAACATTTAACTTTATACCACGGTAAACATTTAGCTTTACACTCCGGTAAACATTTAGCTTTATACCGCGGTAAAGATTTAGCTTTATACCGCGGTAAACATTTAGCTTTATACCGCAGTAAAGATTTAGCTTTATACCGCGGTAAACATTTAGCTTTATACCGCGGTAAAGATTTAGCTTTATACCGCGGTAAACATTTAGCTTTATACCACGGTAAACATTTAGCTTTATACCGCGGTAAAGATTTAGCTTTATACCGCGGTAAACATTTAGCTTTATACCGCGGTAAAGATTTAGCTTTATACCACGGTAAACATTTAGCTTTATACCGCGGTAAACATTTAGCTTTATACCACGGTAAACATTTAGCTTTATACCACGGTAAAGATTTAGCTTTACACCGCGGTAAACATTTAGCTTTATAACGCGGTAAACATTTAGCTTTATACCACGGTAAACATTTAGCTTTATACCACGGTAAAGATTTAGCTTTATACCGCGGTAAAGATTTAGCTTTATACCGCGGTAAACATTTAGCTTTATACCGCGGTAAAGATTTAGCTTTATACCGCGGTAAACATTTAGCTTTATACCACGGTAAACATTTAACTTTACACCGCGGTAAACATTTAGCTTTATACCGCGGTAAACATTTAACTTTACACCGCGGTAAACATTTAGCTTTACACCACGGTAAACATTTAGCTTTATACCACGGTAAAGATTTAGCTTTATACCGCGGTAAAGATTTAACTTTATACCGCGGTGAAGATTTAGCTTTATACCGCGGTAAACATTTAACTTTACACCGCGGTAAACATTTAGCTTTATACCGCGGTAAACATTTAACTTTACACCGCGGTAAACATTTAGATTTACATCTATATTGTTGCCGGCGGTGTCCTTTCCATTTTGAATTCATTGTCAGAGTTACATGAGTGAATATATATGTGCAGTCAGCAAAAATGTAAATGGCGTGTTAATTATGGGCACTCTTTAACTACTGTGGTTCTCAGCGTCCCATTCTAGTTTGGGCATTAAAGACCGCTTAATTTTGCTCAGAGGCCTCTCAATCAGGCTTGAGGTTCTACGACACGGGACCAACGGCTTTACGTCCCTTCCGGAGGAAGCCATGCTAAGGAATTTTACGCCCGACCGGGTTTAAACCCGCGACCTTGGGTATATAAAGTTAGCATAATAACCATTACACCACGGAAAGCGACACTGCAGTTGGAAAGCCAATTACATAAAACTCCTATTTGCATACTTAGATGAAGAAGCCATACCTGAGCACAATATACACATGCCAATAATGACTATAATTTCTTGCCACATCAATAGCTATAAAAGGGAGAATAATGGAGCTCGCAAAATCAGTTTTGAACTCTGATTCTCATGTGCAGCAGTTGCATTGGAGAAAGCAAATGTCTATGAGCATTGAAGCAACCAGAGAAAAGCTACTGCAGAAGCTTAGTGAAAACATTGGAATAAAAACTCTTTGTAACAAAATTGTCACAATAAAGACATTTTTGTTACACTATTGTAACAAATACTCTTTTTACTTTCTCTACACATACTATGTGCATAGCGTGTAGAGACAGTATTGAATTGCACCCAAAAATTCAATACCAAGATTTCACCGGAAATATATGTTTTGAGACCGCTGAATCCAAACAAGCAATTTTGGAAAAACGGTCTGTATGTGTGTGTGTGTGTGTGTGTGTGTGTGTGTGTGTGTGTGTGTGTGTGTGTGTGTGTGTGTTTGCGTTTACATGTGTACAGAATAGCTCAAGAATTAAAAGACTGTTAAATACTTAACGTGGTATTTAAGTATGGTATCAACCAAAGATGCAAATGAAGATTTTCAAAAAAATTGCCCCATCTCAAACTACCCTTTACATGGAAAAAATTTTTTGAAGATTGTTTTTTTCATTTTCTCTAATGATTTTGGTTAAAATGCCATATATTAATGTGATTTACAACACAAATAAAATATATATTTTAAATTTTCTGGGACTTAACTCCGAAGACCACTTTATTCTTGTTGATTTTTGTAGAATTTTGCATAACAGTTAAACAGTAAGAAATAGACAAAAACTTACTACAAAAACTAAAATAGACAAAAATTAATTTAAAATACAAAGTTCATGTCATCTGCATTTTTGTTATAGAGTTAACCATTTCCAAGATAGTACTTGTCATTGGTTTCAATTTTAAAATACTTATGACTTTTCCACACAGGAAGTGGCCGTTTTATTTATTTTTTTTTTTTTCTACTCCTGGTTAAGCAAAGAAGCCAATTTCAATGACAATCACATAATGATAGCTTTTAAAACATTTTACTACTGCTTAGGCATAACACATACCTTTAGTTCCCTTCTACTTATAAGGAACTAAGTAATAAGTACATTGAGCTAATGCTTATCTTGATTAGCATGGTGTAGAAAGAAGAATAATGTTTTGTATGAGGTCAATGATTACAATCATAATCTGCTCACAAATAACTATTTTTCTTCAGTATACCAACTCTGCTGTCTAGTTTCTTTTTGACGTTTGCTGTGTTGGCAATTACTGCCCACTATGCATTTCCAGTCAAACTGAGCTCTGGGCACACTTCATTCCACCTTTTATACCTATCAGTCACGTGGCAGAAATTTCCAGAAGCCATCGCACATGCAAAACACTGCAAGTGTTCCTAACTCACTCAGATGCAACAATGTTGGGCTTCCATGTCAAAGAACCTTCTGATGGCACATGTGGAAACACCATATTGATTATATCTTACCCAAACTGAGCTCTGCATGCTTTGCAATCCGATCTTTAATTCAGCTTATAAATGAGAGCATTTTAAAAACAGCTTATTATGCATATTTTCATTCATTGATGACCTATGGAGTAATATTTTGGGGAAATTCAGTAAATGCTAAAAAAGTATTCATTATGCAAAAAAAAATAAGAATAATGACAGGGGAAAGATGATCAACTCGCTGCAAATCACTTTTCAAAATGTTTGGAATTTTACCTTTAGCCTGTGAATATATTCTAGCCATATTGTCATTTGTAATAAATAACCCAGAAAAGTTTTAAAAAAATACAGATATTCATAACAAAGAGACCAGACATAGGCAGGACATACATAGACCAACAAATAATTTGCAGTTATTCCAAAAAGGGGTTTACTAAAAAGGAATAGTTTTATCTAATTCACTTCCCCCTACTATAAAAGAATTGCAAATGAACAAAAACAAGTTTAGATCAGAATTAAAAAGATACCTTATTACTCACACCTTCTATACAGAGGAGGATTTCATTCAATCAAAAAATACTGGTAATAATGTAACATTGTAAATATAATAAACATGAATATTCTAAGAATGCAAAAGTACAGGTAGACTTTTGGAAACAGACATGTAATTGAAAAGTATGCAAAACTGACACCTCTGAAAATTCATTGTCAGAGTTATTATTTGTTACTCCAGTTTCCCCTGCCATTGCACTCCACCGGTGCTCCATCATCATTCATGTATCATCAGTGTCACTGCCTGCAGTGCCATAAGTAGTTAAAGCGGGCGTTAAACACTGCCAAAAAAAATTGAAAATCTAGGTGTCACATCCTTGGAAGATACTGAACTTAAATACCAAGTTAGGTATTTAATGGACTTTACATTTTTGAGCTACACTGCCTAAATATACACTTACACACTGACAAACAGACACACACAGTCATTTTTCTAAAAATCCTTTTTTCGGATTCAGGGGGTTTGGTTAAATCTTGGTAACAAATTTTTGGGTATAATACAATACCTTCTCTATTCACGATGTACAGAGGGCATATAGAGAAAGTAATAAATAATGAATGATGACTTCATGGGATAACAATTGAGTTAAATTGCAGTCAGATATAAGAGCTTGGATTTTTACGATGCCAATTTAACTGGGTTGTTTTCCCATGAAGTCAGCATTAATAACCAATACAGAGAAAGCTTCAGATCTTTAAAAATAAATAAATAAGCTTCAAAGAGAAATATATATTGTAATAATAAGCAATCTTTTCGTACAGCTAAACTTTTATAACAGTTATTCATATTAGTGGCTTAAATAGACTGTTATTTGCGAGTGTTCTAATTTCTCATGAGCAAATAATAGTCTAAAAAGCATGTGTAATATACAATGTTTTATTCCATCCTAATATTAACTGAAATATTCATATATTTATTAATATTAATATTTTTAGAGCCATCATTATGAGGAATTTAATTTTAGTCATGACTTAGGTAGTGTTTATTTGTTCGTTGCTGTGTAAGCCCGCCAAAATAAACAATTTCAATGTTGGTCATTTAAACTGCACCAAATAAATCAATAAATGAATGAAAATGGATATTCCTGAAGACGTTTTAGATGATGCTAAAAAAGCTGTACTTAGTTTATTACATGTCAAAGGACCTATATGACAAGGAACTGTATTATTTAAAATATGGGGAGCTACCAAAGGAGTTAAAATTATTTACAATGAAATAAAGACTCATTTTTGTTGTTTCCTAAGATACATGAAATGTATACATGAAGTCTATAGGATAGGATAAATAAATTTAGTGATTTATATGGGATGACTGAGGGTTTTTTTTTTTTTTTTAACTCACATAAGAAAATTGTGGGTTCACTTCCCATGGCCAGCCAACCTGTCCATGAGATTTTTTGGTGGTTTGCCAGGTCTCTCCAATGTCCTGTCTTTGTATGTTGGTTCCATTGTCATTTCATTCAAGCTTCATCCCATTGGCTTCTTTTAGAGTTGGAAGTGTTGGCAATGGTGCTTGGTGCAGCGTGACAGAGAAGAAGGATGCTCAAAGTGACTATCTCTGTCCCCCGACTTTGGCTGGTTGCAATAATGAGCACTGCTCCTGGTAGGGTCATTGGACCCTATGTGAGGGGGAGTTCCCAGTCTGTCTATCCTCTCACCTCATCCCTCCCTCCCAGGTTCGGTGCCAGTCCCCTTAACTGTATCCTACCCTAACCTAGTAATTATTATTCAATATACTAGTTTTTATTCTATAGATTAATTTTCATTATAAATCCCACTGTTTTGTTTGTACTTTTCTAAGATAAGTTTAAGAGTGCAATGGATAAGAGAATTTTCTGCAGTATCAGCATATAATTTGTGTTTATTAAATTCACTCGAAAAAATGTTTAATAAGTGCATTTATTGTCTTTTTAGGAGGACAGGGAAACTTCAAGACCATGCATAGGAAATGACTGGATTAATGAGGTTAGAAAACTTCTCTTTAATTATAAACAATTATTGACATATCATTGTTAATCAAAAGAATTTAATTATACCACACTACATTTCTCTGATTAAAATTAGAAAAGTTTATCAATATGTTTCAGTTTCTTGTATTCGTCGTCAGCTTACAAAGAACCACTGTCACATTGTGCTGCAGATTGAGCTGGGAAGCTTTTTAGTGAAAGTAGATCAAAAATAAAAACACCCCTGTCGGGCTTTCTCTCCCTTAGGCCCAAGTTTGACAAGAAAAACTTGTTTAAAAATTTGAATTATCTACTAATAATATTTAATTCCTTCAATATATTGATATTTCAAAATATTAACAACTTGACTTACAAAAATCTAACATATTCCAGTCACGTGACTTTCTCTACATCTCTGTAACAGAATATAGTTTAAAAAGCTTATTCTTCTATTTACTTCATGCTGATCGAGATAAACATTAGCAGAAATGCTATCATAACTTGGTTCCTTGTAAGTAGAAGGCCAATAAGGGAATACACTAGGATAAACTGATAGTCACATGTTTTAAAATGTGGTTGCTGATGGGATTGAAATTGGTTTCTTTGCAAGACCAGGAGTTACAAGCTCCTATATGAGAAAAGTAAGTATTTTAAAAATATACTTAAATAAATAAATAAAAAACTGAAACAAAAACAAGGCATATCTCGGAAATGGTCAACCCCACAAAATTGTATATGTCATATATGAAGCATATTAAAGAGACCTAAATTTTTTCTGTGATAAGTTTTTGTCTATCTCTTATGGTTTAGCAGTTATACAAAATTAGCAAAATTCATTCAGAATAAAGAGATCTTCAGAAGCTATTCCCAAAAAGTTGAATATATACATATTTCTCATATCATCTTTAATATAGATCATTCTAATCAAAATCATTAGAACCATTTTTGAGAAACTCAAAATCTTCAAAAATTGTTCCATGTAAAGGGTAGTTAGGGGTGGGAGGATTTTCTTAAAAATCTTTGTGTCGCATCCCTGGAAGTTATTGAAATTAAATACCAAGCATGGTCTTTAACTGACTTTTCATTTTTGAGCTATGATGCACACACACGCACATGCATGCGCACACATGCATGCCCACGCCCACACACACACACACACACACACACACATACTTTTTTTCTTAAAAACCTTTTTATCAGATTTAGGGTGTCTTAAAATGCTTATTTCTGATGAAATTTTGGATTAAAAAATTTAGGCGGAAAACAAACTTCCCTTAGTTACTATTTGTAAGGAAGAGAGTAATATTTATTTTATTCTTTTTTTTAATTCAGGGGACCTCAAACATGTATTAATGGTGAAATCTTGACATTAAATGTTTGGGAAGGTGATGGAGAAAGTAAAAAAAAATCTGATGTGTTCCATTCATATAACCTGCTCTAGCTGTTCCAGTTACAAAAGATTATTGTTTTATCTACATCAGCTAATCGAGATAAACATTGGTCTAATTAATGTGATAGTTGAAAATGAGTCATTTTCAACTATCACATTGATTAAAACTTCACTTGTCTCAAACTTCTGAGTTATTTAAATTGGTCTAATTACTTGCTTCCTTGTAAGCAGAGTGAAATAAGGGAATACAAGGTGTTTTCAAAAAGACAACAAACTTTTGAAGTAGTGTGCCAAGGAGCAGCAAAGGGAAAGCACTCGTAGCGGCAGGTTTAATTGCTGCATTTTGTTCTAATGCTGCAGGAGCGAGCACAAGCATAAACTGATTGTTGGATTAGTGCCAAAGTGACAATGAAAGAGTTTGAAGAACAATGCATGTTCACACGAGTGTGTGCGTGAGTGAATGCATACAGGTGTGTGTGCAAAAGTTTGTTATAACTGTTTTTTTTTGTTTTTTTTTTTACCACAAAGGCATTGTCCGTCATAAATCTGTACTACTTTTTTTTGGAGGGTAGTTTAACGTCCTTTAACCTGGTTGGTCATTTCGGATGATGAATTAAATTGGTGAAGTGATGCTCAAATGATCTCGGAGTCCATGGAGCTTAAAGTTATTCAGCATTCATCTTCTCAGGATAAGAAAACCCCCCCCCAAAAAAACCTTATCCGGGTAACTCACCCTAAGCGAGATTCAAACTCACAACCTTTTGAACGTGAGGCAAACACGCTACCACCACACTACCCAGGCGGGCTTGTACTACAAGGTAAACAAGGAAGTATACCTAGGAATTCTATGTGCATGAGGAATGCTGTGCTCAGGAAGAGGTCTGAACTGTGGGAAAACCAGAATCACTGGATGTTGGATCGTGACAATGTCCTGGCTCAAGCATCGCTCCTTGTCCATAGTTCTCTAGCAAAACATTACATTCCTATTTTGTCTCAACCATCTTATTCTCCGGACCTAACCCCAGTAGTATTTTTCCTAAATTGAAGAATACGTTGGATAGATGTTGTTTCCAAACCATAGATAAGATTTAGAAGAATGCAACAAGGGTCCTGCGCATCAACCCAGAAAATGTGTTTCAGGAGGCATTCCAAAAGTGGAAGAAACAATAGCACTGTGTATTCATATTCATTTATTTCATCCTTCAGATCATGTATACATGATATGGACTCGTCAATAAGTTACATAGGAATATAACAATAAGTTAAAAGGGCACACACACACATACACACACACACCCACATACACATATGCATACAGCATTTAGGGTCACCACACATATCCATACTGCCTTAATTAGTAAGACTTATTTACATATTGCATAACTGAATAAAATGCCTTCTCTAATAGGTACAATTTGAGTTTTTTCGTAAACAGATTTACATTTTCAATATTTTTTATATTAAGGGGTAGCCTATTATACAGTTTTATTCCATTATGATTTACACTGTTTTTGGCTAGATTCGTTCTGCAATATTGCACATGTAGATTTCCTTTCTGCCTTGTACTATGATAATGAGTCTCTTGGTTATCTGGTAACTGATGCCTTATTCGTCTGATATGATGGATAACTCCTAATATATACATACTTGGTGCAGTCATAATCTTTAACCTTTTGAATATTGCCATAAATAAAGGGGGTTAGTGCTTAAAATGTTGTACAATAAACAATAAAGGTTCTATAGCAAAAGTTTGGTTTCTTTATGAACACACCTCGTACGTAATGCTGAAACAACAGTCAAATCTTTTAAAAATTGTTTGCTCTGTGAAACAATTGAGGTTCGGTTCTCTTTGCATGGTATGTTTGAGAAAGGTTAGGTAGTTAAAATCTGAAACCAATAATAAGGAATATCTTGGAAATGGTCAACTCTACAAGAAAAACATATATGACATAAATTATGTGTTTAACAAGATCTGCATTGTTTGTGTGTTAAGCTTTTATCTATCTCGTATGGTTTAACAGTAACACAAAATTCTGCAAAAATCATTCAGAATAAAGAGGTTTTCAGAGGCTACTCCCAGAAAATTCAAAACACACATTTTTTTGTGATGTAAATATCTTAAATATACAGTAGTTTGATCAAAATCATTAGAGCCATTTTTGAGAATAACAATATTTTCAAAAATGTTTCTATGTAAAGAGTAGTTTGCAGTGGGGGAATGTTTTTGAAAATCTTTGTGTTGCATCCTTGCAAGATACTAAACATAAATGCCAAGTTTGATATTTAATGGTCTTTTCTTTTTTGAGCTATGCACACACGCACACATGCATGCACAACGTGCGTGCACGTACGCACGACACACACACACACACACAGACCTTTTTTCTGAAAATGCTAAAAATATATGTTTCTGATGAAATCTCAACATAAAATTTTTGGGTGGAATACAATATCTTCTTAAGTACATACTTGCTAGAGAAAGGGACAAACAAAAAAAAGTGAAGTCAGCAAAATGTGTTCTTTATTTTATGGCTTTTGATATCTCAAAGTTAATCAAATCACATCAAATTGTATAACAGTAAAAACTTGGAATTATCTAAAGTTAAAATTTCCTTGCTGTCATACTCTATTTTGTAGGAAAATTATTTATGAATGAACACCTATTATAATACCTATGAGGAATGAAAGGCTAATGAAATACAGTAACAGCTGTAACTGTATTGATGAGGACAAGATCTCATTATTGGCAATAGAAACTGCATTTATATTGTTATGTTTGTTTTTCTACAAATAGCTAAAAGTGTATTATTACATTAGTCTCTAATACCAGCATGTTGTTTCAGCTTGTAGACCGACTTTGGCCCAGTGTGGTGCAACATATAAATGCAAATATCAAACAGGTTGTAGAGAAGCAAGTACTTGAAACTTTGGACAAATACAACCTGGGTAGAGATTTCAAATTCCAAACGTTTACCCTTGGTTCCAGAGTAAGCATATTTTAATCAAAATCTTAAACTGTAGCTAAATTTAGAAACTAAATGTTATGCTTTAGAACGTGAATTGCATAGAAATAATATGTGCCTATAAACTTGAGTTCAGAGACCACAAAGTAAGATTTGTACACTAATCTATTTCTAAATATAACAGCATGTAAACATAGTTTTCTCATTGCCTATACTCTAGATACATATCCAGTAGAATCCCAATAACTCAACTCTTGATAACTTGACATTCATATAATTCAACTTATTTTAAACTTTTTATCGTTAAACTTGACTGTAATAATTTCTATAATTCATCATGCTGTATAAACAGCTCAGGTACATTTTAAGTGGTGTAAATATAGGGATATTAAATTATAAGGTAGGCAATGCCATGGTTAGACCTCTTGCCTACCATCTATGTGGCCTGAGTTCGATCCCAAGCGCTTGCATGTGGGATTCGTGATGGACGAAGCGGCATCTGGGCAGGTTTACTCCGGTTCCTCCAGTTTCCCCCACCACTTATTCTACCAATTGCTCCATCATCACCTTTCCAATCATCAATACATTACAATTTCATATCATCCACTTCCTCGTGTTCATGTCTGGCTACCGGCCGACCCCTCGTAACAGGTTCTCCATTCTGTGGTTTTGTGCCATAAACTCCCCGACAGACTTCTGACCCCTTGACATTGGCTTGTAAGTCCTATAGGGGTGTCAGTCCTACAATTACGGGGAGACTAAGCTGATTAAGAAATGAAATTATAAGGTAAACCCTCTTGCAGCCTATGTTTTTTCTGATCTGTTCAGGTGTTTGGTATGATATGATATTTTCAGATTTTGCAATCTACATATGACACTAATTTGGTGACATGTTGCTATTTCTGTGGAAATACAGTTTCCTGCATTCTTTTTCACTGACAAAAGGGCTGGTGGTGTATTGACCTTCAATATCTGAGTCAGAACATAAGCAGCTGAGAGAATTATCGTCAAATCAAAAGTTTGCTACTAATGATGTGTAGCGCAAACACTTTTGTAGTTATTCCAAGAAAAACTCTTGTAATGAAAATACCTTAAACATATGGTATTTTAATCAAAATCATTAGAACCATTTTTGAGAAAATCAAAATTTTTGAAAAATGTTCCGTGTATAGAATATTTGGGGTGGGAGGATTTCCTTGAAAATCATGTTTCGTCCTTGGAAGATACTGAACTTAATGTTTAACCAACTTTTTGTTTTGAGCTATGCTGTACGCACGCACATACAACGTACGAATGCACACACACATTTTTCTAAATATACTTTCTTATTAGGGTCTCAAAACATGTATTTCTGGTGAAATCTCAGTACCAAATTTTTGGGTGGAATGCAATGCCTTCTCTATCTATTATGCACATTGTACATATGTGCTAGAGAAACTAAAAAAATGTTGTATCTTAAGAATTTTTGGTTTTTAAAATGTTAACTTGAGGTGGAACTTGAGATACTGAACTTAATGTCAATTTTGGTATTTAACCAACTTTTTGTTTTGAGCTATGCTGTATGCACGCACATACGATACGAATGCATGCACACACACACACACATTTTTCTAAATATAGTTTCTTACTAGGGACTCAAAACATGTATTTCTGGTGAAATCTCAGTACCACATTTTTGGGTGGAATGCAATGCCTTCTCTATCTATTATGCACATTGTACATATGTGCTAGAGAAACTAAAAAAATGTTGTATCTTAAGAATTTTTTGTTTTTAAAATGTTAACTTGAGGTGGAAAATGATTCCAAGAGTGACAGGAAGTGCTGCCACACTCATCCCCCTGCTCTATAATTTTCAAGATTCAATTTTTAAAAAATGTTTTAAACAAAGGTTGATTTATCTATTGAAGATTTAAAAAAATCTATATAGAATATATAAAAACAACAAATTTCTAATTAAATTTGTGAAACTAAACTTCATGTTGGTGATGAAAGGTTAGTTGAAATTTTAATCATGGTGCTGTATGAACGCTCTTTCTAAAAGTTAAGAAAATATTCTAGTTCATCAGGAAAGCTACAGCTTTTATGTCAAGTTAAGAAAAGTCAGCACTTGTTAATGAGTCTTTAGAAGGTCTGTAAAACTTATGTGGGTCTGTAGCATTATTACCCACCCACCTACATTTTAATTGTATCTTCTGTTTATGATGCCCCTTTACAGCAAGTAGATGCTTCAGCATTAACTAATGTTAACATTTTACTTGTTCACAGCCCATTGAAATACAAGGAATAAGAGTTCAGTACTCAGTTGCAAGAAGGAAAGAAGTGGTAATATATGCTGCCATAGAGTGAGTACAATTATTTTCTTTTAACATACAAGTGTTAATGAACTATACCGAAATATTTTCACAGAATATGTAGATTACTTAAATAAGTAATTTGAGACAGGAGACTTATGGCCTGTTTATTGAAATTTTGAAGTAACGGCTATAAGTTTCTGAAGTGCCAGTATGCCACGTATCGCGGCACTTCATGTGGAATGAAAAACATAATAATAAAAAACATTTACTGTATGACAGGAATCGAATGCATGACCTTTGAGATAGCAGCTTCCCATGTTACACATGAAGCCACCAGAGCAGTTGAAAAAACGCCTCTAGAGTAGGCTACATAACTGAAGAACGTACTTAATGAATGCTCAGAGCCACATTGTCAAGTCATTAGTTCGAGATTTTACAGATTTTTTCAACATTAAACCTTGAGGACGCTAGTAAGGAGCTCTAAAAATTGATATTTCTATACTCAGGCAGCAGTTTTAAACACATTCTAAGCCATTTTTTCATAATGGTTTGTTTTAACACCAACTTATCAGCACCTGATACCCACATGTTTAACGCTATGTAGCTGCATTAGGTTTATCCAGGGACCATGCATCGCCGATCTCAAATTACTTATATCAATCACGTGCACAATCTCGCAAATTATTTCAGTGTAGTTCATTAACACCCTGTATTTTGCTAACTAAAGCATACAACATATTATGCAGGGTTCAATAAAATTGTGCACTAAGCAAGATACTAAACAGGCGACATGGTGGAACAAGAGCTATTACTAACAGCCCTCAGGAAACAGAGAGCAGAGGAAAAATACATCAGAATCCTAGCAAATATGTACCTTCAAACCACAGCCAGGATCCAGATGGACAGATTAAGAAGAGAATTACAAAAGGAGGGGGGGGGGAGTAAGGCAAGGAGGCATAATCTTACCCAAACTCTACATTTGCTTACTCGATGAGATCTTCAGAAATATCAAACGATACTTCTGAGTAAATACAGACATTATTAAGTTATCTAACTTTTGATTCGCAGATGACATAGTTCTCATGGCCAGAAAGAAATACAAACCTTCATAACAGAGGTAAATGAACTCAGTATCAAACTAGGCGTGCAATGAATACAAAAAAGACAAAACTCACATAGCAACCAGCTTTTGACTATCACTTTAACCTATGGTACTCCCTTATTTTGCTTCTACTTACAATGAAGCAAGTAATAAGACTATTTCTGCTAACTTTTTCTTGATTAGTATTAAGTAAATAAAAGCATAAGCTTTTTAACAAAAAGCAGAGAAGTAGAGAAAGTCATGTGAATGGAACACATCAGATTTTTGTTTGTTGCACTTATGTACTTGGATTCTGTGTAGCCATCTTGGTCTGATGCTGCCATCTCCTTCTGTATTTGATTGTGATGGTCCATCTGTTGCTGAATGCTTTCGTGAGATTGTCTGCCCATCTTGTTCATTGACGTCCTGCTCTTCTTCGTCCTGTCCTCATTTCCCATATTGTTAGCCAGTGGGTCTATCAGTTCGAGTCTTGCCTCATGATGTGTCCCATCCATCTCCATTTTTGGTAGTTGCTGGTCTGTGCTGCATTCGCTATTTGTGTTACCCCTCTATTTATGTCGTTCCTAATTCTGTCTCTTCATGTGGTTCCTAAGATTTCCTTTTCCATTTTCCTTTCGCATGTTTGTATTGATTTTCTGTCTTTTTTGTTGTGCTCCAAGTTTGTGAGTCACACATCAAGTTGGGTAAGATGCAAGTATTGAGAATGTGCCACTTGATGCTCAGATTATAGGACTTTTCTAGCAATATGAATTTTAATCCCAGAACTTTCGACCATGTGGTGGATATTCTTCCCGTGATTTCCTTGCGCATACTTTATTTGAAGGATATTGTTTTTCCCAGGCCGTCAATGAACAAGATGGGCAGACAATCTCAAGAAAACATTCAGCAACAGATGGACCATCACAGCGAAATACAGAAGGAGATGGCAGCATCAGACCAAGATGGTTACACAGAACCCAAGTACATAAGTGCAACAAAAAAAAAATTGTTGTGTTCCATCCACATAACTTTCTTTACATCTCTGCAACAAATTATTGTTAAAAAGCTAATGCTTTTATTTACTTCAAGCTATTCGAGAAAAAATTAGCAGAAATAGTCTTATTACTTGCTTCATTGTAAGTAGAAGTGAAATAAGGGAGTACCATATTCAATTCAATTCAATTTATTAGTCCTGTAAATCATATACATGATATAGGATAAGTCAGTGTTTACAGTAAAGTAGAAACATATTTAGAATTTACATAAATAGGTAGTTACCAATGAATATTTCATACAGTGATTAACTTTTTTGCTTTGAAGAAATACAAATTATATAAAAATTAGACCACACAATAATTCACAATTATTAAACTTAATTTTGAGACAATATTACAAAAATCTTTTATATACAACAGCTGAAGTAAACATCACAATTAAGCATATAAATATTTACAACTATCTATGTTTACACAATAGTATTACAGTAATAAATACAATTAATCACAATTTTCCATTATTACATTTTTACTAACAGAATACTCAAAAATACAGACTCTCAGGTCTTATCACTGTATCTCATATATTCTTCCACCGAATAGAATTGATTGAGATTTAGGAATTTGTGAATTTCCTTTTTAAACTTGGTAAAAGACTTAATACCTTTTAACGGATCAGGAAGTTGATTGAATAATTTTATGCCACTATATTTGAATGATTTCTGAAAATGTTTAGTTCTATGGGTCTTTAAGTGCAGCTTGTTTTTGTTCCTAGTATTGTGCGCATGTATGTCCGAGTTTGCTGTTAATTTACTGAAACCACTTTTAACATGAATTAACATTTCTTTTATGTACAGACTTGGAAATGTGAGTATATTTAGTTTCTTAAAATGCTCTCTACAGCTTTCTCTAGGGGGAATGCCCAACATGATTCTCAACACTCTCTTTTGCAATTTAAATATTGCATTACTATAACTAGAATTTCCCCATAGCTTTATTCCATATAACAACAGTGAGTGAAAATAAGCATAATAGCAAGTTTTTAATACCTCACTAGAAACACAAGACTTTAATTGGTAGAGGATAAAGCACACTCTACTTAACTTATTTGTCAATGTCTCCACATGTTTGTCCCACCTGAGATATTGGTCAACCCACAGACCCAAAAATTTAGCTTTCAAGTTTAGTTGAATTATTTTTGATCCAAATTTAATGCTCGACAGTCCTTGATTCTTTAAGGTTCTATTATGAAATTGGACAGCTATAGTTTTATCCTCATTGATTATTAGTTTATTTACTTTGAACCAGTTTGAAACTTTGCTTATGGTGCTTGATATGTTTGAATCAAGCTTCATACTGTCCTTCCCACTTATGAATATACTTGTATCATCGGAAAATAAAGTAATTTTTACATCAGATTCACTTTTTATATAATGAGGCAGATCGTTAATGTAGATAAAAAATAAAAGGGGCCCCAGAACTGATCCTTGGGGTACTCCAGTTGAAACCTTTCTTTTACTTGAAAATTCCTTTTTGAGTGTTGAATTTGTGTCAAGATAATCGATTTGCACTATTTTTTCTCTCTTTTATAGGTAAGTATTAAACCAATTATAAGCAATACCTCTTATTCCATAGTTATGGAGTTTATTTAGCAAAATTTTGTGATCTATCATATCAAATGCCTTAGTCAAGTCGAGAAATAAAGCCACCCCTGGCTCACCTTTATCCAATGTATCATAAATACTATCAACAAAATTCATAATTGCAGAACTAGTTGTTTTCAATTTCTGGAAACCAAACTGACAAGAATTTATTATATTGAATTTAGTAAAAAATTGAATCATCCTTCTATACATGACTTTTTCAATGATTTTTTAAAAAACTGATAGTAACGTTATTGGTCTGTAATTATTGGTTTCAGATTCATCTCCTTTTTTAAAAAGAGGTTTTACTATAGCTTTCTTAACAGCTTTTGGGAATTGACCATTATCCAGCGATTTATTAATTAAAAAGCAAAGGGTTTTATTACATAAATACTACATTTTTTAATCATTTCGTTTGAGCTCCCATCCCATGTCTCTGTTTTTTTATTTTTTAATTCACTAATGATAGCCAATACTTCATTTTCAGTGGCTGGTTCCAAAAAAATTGAATTGTCATATGTAGGCACATGAATGTTCTCAATTCCTATAGCACAGTTTGTATTCTGAATTTTCTTTGTAATTTCCACAAAGTAGTTATTAAAAACATTAGCTATTTCTTTGGGATTACTAATTGCATGGTCATTAATTTTTAATTGCATATTTCCTGTAAATAGTTTTTTCTGGTTGGTTTCCTGTTTTATTACATCCCACATTACCTTATGTTTATTCTTTGAGATGCTAATCTTTTTATCATTATTCATTAATTTAGCAGATTTTATGACAGATCTGTAAATGCTTTTATATCTATTGTAATATATTTTGAAACTTTGTGATACATTACCTTTCTTGACAAGTTCACTCAGCAATCTCAGTTTTTCTTTAGAACTTGTTAAACCTTTAGTTATCCATTTTGATGGCCCAAGCATTATTTTTCGCTTAACTATGGGAAATGCCAGTTCATAATAGTAATTAAATATATTTATGAATTTATTACATATTTCATCTACTGATTCCCCTGAATAAACTTCTTCCCAGGTCTCTTTGCTCAATAGATAATGAAAATAGTCATGATTTTCCCTATGCATTTGACAAACTTTTTTAAATAAAGTGCTTGAATTTACAATCTTAAACAAGTATTAATTACATTAACCTCATAATCTTTTACATCATTGTTTATTATTATTTGATCTATTGCACTACTTGAAGTTTTGGTAACTCTTGTGGGTACCTCAACTGTTGGTTTCAATCCATACATATTCAGGAGTGTTATAAATTTTGCCTTATCATTACTGTTGGTTAGAATATCAATGTTCATATCACCTAAAATCATAACATTTTTACTAGTCTTATACAGTTCAAATAGTACAGAGTCCAGTTTTTCTAAAAAAGTAGTTATGTCACTTGTTGGATTACGATATATACAGATGATAACTAATTTGTTAAGGATTTCTATGACACTAGCATCAAAATGCTCATCAACATTCAGATTTTCATGCTTCGTTATCGGTTTTGCAGACAATGTATTTCTAGCCATAATCAGAGAACCACCATTCTTTTTAGTAGTTCTACAATAACCATGTACAATGTTAAAGTTTGGTATTCTAAGTTCTTTAAGCTCACAACTATTTAACCAATGCTCTGTTATACAAATTACATCAGTATGCTTCCAGTCACTGTTTAGTAGCACTTCTAGATTGAGTAATTTATTTTTTATACTTTGAATATTTTGATGTAGTACATGTAAAGATGAATTGTGAGGACTACTCTCTTTCCAATTATATTTATCCTAGCTGGTTGGTTGTGATTTATTTAAGTATATCTGTCTTTTTACATATTTACTATCTATATTTGAACTTATATTAGAAGCTGGGCTTTCACAATTTGTTCTACCGCTATCCCACTTGACTAGTTTTTTTTGGAATGAGAAGGTCTATTACCCTATTTAAGAGATTAGCAAACTTTGCTACACCTTTCCTGTTCAAGTGAAGCCCATCCCTACCTAAATCCATATCACCTAACCATGCATTACTCTCAACAAATGTACAATCATAAAGTTTACAGACCCAGTCGAATGTAGAGTTGATTCCATCGATGTAACGCAGATCCTTGTCCCGACGACGTATAATCCCGGTAATGCAGAATTTGGCCCTTGGAAACAATTCTTTGCCAACGGACACAACCTCGGTGAGTTCATGCATGATGTCTTCTGGTGTGCCTACTGTATTGATGTTGTTGGTTCCTGTGTGGATAACCACGACGTCAGGATCGTCAGTATTTTTCACTAGCTGATTTCTAATATGTTGAAGTTGAGCCCCAGGATAACAGTACACCTTTATGTAATCACCTCGAGGTGATTACTTGCGTGCCTTACCATTGAATCTCCTAAAACAATGGCCTTATTTCTTTCGTATTTAAATTCATATCTCTCGTCGAAAATGTTATCGTCACTGCATGTCGGTAATTCCGTTAATAGTTCATTGTTTTCATTTACACCCTGTAGTGCCTGGAAGCGATTTTGCAGGCGGATTTCCTTGCTATGTACATTTGTTTGCTTACTGGATACCGTTTTCTTTCTGTTTGCGCGTCTCCATTCCGCTCCTGTTGCCACGAGGTCTTTTTCATTGTTTTCCGGTGAAGTGGTGTTATCTTCTGCACTTTTCTCATTGATATCATTTTGTAGCTTCAAGGAACTGATCTCCTCACATAGCTGGATATTTTTATCTCTAGAATCCTGGAGATCTTTGCTTATTAATTGCATTACTTTATGAAGCGATGCTATCTGTTCGCGGAGTTTCCTGCAGCACATTCCTTCACCACATGTATCTGTTTTTAGCGTAATTAGTCTATCTTCATTTGTGCTGCTAATACTATTATTATAAAGCTGTTTAGTATTTCAAAAATCACCATTATAGGTTAAAGTGATAGAAAAAAACTGGTTGCTATGTGACTGAAGTTTCTTTGTTTGTATGGACAGGAGTTGATAAATTCCTGTATGAGAAAAGTATAAGTTTTTTAAAGCTGAAACCAAAAACAAGGAATATCTCAAAACGATCAACTCCACGAAAAAAAAAAGTTATATAACATAAATTGTGTGTTTTAATGTGCTCTACATTTTTTGTGTGGTTATTTTTTGTCTATCTCTTACGGCCTAGAAGTTATGCAAAATTCTGTAAAATTCATCCAGAATAAAGTAATCTTCAGAGGCTATTCCCAGAAAATTCAAGATATACAATTATTTGTCAGGTAAATATCTTTAAAATATAATATTTTAATCAAAATTGTTAGAGCCATTTTTGAAAAAATCAAAAGTTTCGAAAAAAGTTCCATGTAAAGGGGGAATTTATTGAAAATCTTCATGTCGCATCCTTGTAAGATACCAAAGTTAAATACCAAGTTTTGTATTCAACAGTCTTTTTGTTTTTGAGCTTTGCTGTCCACAGACACACACACACACACACACACATGGACCTTTTTCTGAAAAAGTTTTTTTTAGGATTCAGGGGGACCCAAAACATATATTTCCAGTGAAACCTCGGTATCAAATTTTTAGATGGAATGTAATACCTTCTCTATACACTATGTACATAGTATGTGTAGGGAAAGTAAAAATGTCTAAAGACCCAAGTGTTTAATTGCATACAGTAGCCCAAAAAAGTGTTAAATTAACTCTTAAAATAATGGCATATTTTATAATAGGGAATACCACGTTATTTGGAACGAATTATTTGAGCGGTTAAGATCAAAAGGAGGATCCTTCCTGGAATGGCTAACCAGGAAGGATCTAAACCAAGCCACCTCTCCAAGGAGAGAGACCTGTGCCCCCAGGGGACGCTATGGGCTAGTACAAGATCCTATTCTGCAGAAAAATCATGGCATGTGAGTTCATAGTTCTAGATGTAAAAAGTTAGCCAGTCAAATACTGCAAAATTCAGCGCATTCCACTTTCCAGTCTGATGTTGATAACCCATAGCAGCTGCAAGTGAGGGGGGGGGGGATTACCCCACCCCTCCCTCTCTAGCAAAGTATTAATAAGTAAAGTCTGATGTGTTCCATTCACATGACTTTCCTTACCAGTTCTGCATACAAATTATTCTTACAAAACATTATCCTTTTATCTACACCATGCTAATAGAAATAAATGCTAGATGCAATGGTCTTATTACTTGTTTCCTTTTAAGTAGGAGGGAAATAAGGGAATACACTAGACTTATGTGATAGTCAAATATAATGAATGATGGCTGTTTCAGGAATGTTTAAGTATTTTATAATTGAAACCAAAACAAGGAATATCTTGGAAATGCTTAAATCTACCAAAAAAAAAAAAAAAAGTGCTATAATTAATAGGGAGGATTTGCCCAGTTCTTTTAGAATTATATATGTGCAGCTATTTATTTTGATGTAACTATCAATATTATCACTTTTAACCAGTGAGAGAATGTGCTAGTTGCTGATTAAGTTGTTGGAATAAGGGCTCTGTTATTTTTGCATTACAGGCATCACATGGTCGTTTTTTATTTTGATAGTGTTTAATGCCTGTTTTTACTACCATGGCACTCCAGGCGATGACACTGGTGATACTGAAATGAAGATGGAGCCTGGTGGAATGTGAAGGCAGGGGAAACCAGAGAATCCAGAGAAAACCTACCCCTGCGATACTTTGTCCACCATAAATCACACATGTGGTCTCTTGGGATCGAACCTGGGTTGTCTAGGTGAGAGGCAAATGGTCTAACCACTTTACTGTCACACAGTCATGAATGTATGACAGTATTTCTGGTGTGAATGATGGACTGCTGAATTATAATGCTGCACTGGTCACCTGGGTTTTATTTTGGTGCAGATCAACTTAAGGATGAACAGATAATGTGTACAGAACACACTTTCTAGGTACAGACTACTGTTGAGTGACTGCCCTCTCTCTGTTAACAATCACAACTTCTTCTCAGTAAAGATATTTTGGCTTCACTGTAGGCTCTGCACTCAATTATAACATCATTCTTGCTCTTTTGGTGCACAGGAAACCATGGATAAAAATCTGATGTGTTCCATTCACATGACTTTCTCTACATCTCTACAACAAATTATTGTTAAAAAGCTTATGCTTCTATTTACTTCATGCTAATGAAGAAAAAATTAGCAGAAATAGTCTTATTACTTGCTTCCTTGTAAGTAGAAGCAAAATAAGGGAGTACCATAGGTTAAAGTGATAGTCAATACCTGGTTGCTATGTGACTGAAGTTCCTTTATTTGTACGGACATGAGTTGCTAAATTTCTGTATGAGAAAAGTATAGGTTTTTTAAAGCTGAAACCAAAAATAAGGAATATCTAAAACACGATCAACTCCACGAAAAAAGTGTATATTACATAAATTGTGTGTTTTAATGTGTTCTACATTTTTTGTATCTCATATGGTTTAGCAGTTAAGCAAAATTCCGTAAAATTCATCCAGAATAAAGTAGTCTTCAGAGGCTATTCCCAGAAAATTCAAGATATACATATTATTTGTCAGGTAAATATGTTTAATATATGATATTTTAATCAAAATTGTTAGAGCCATTTTGGAAAATTTCAAAATTTTCAAAAAAAGTTCCATGTAAAGGGTAGTTTGGGGTGGGGGGATTTTTCTCAAAATCTTTGTGTCGCATCCCTGGAAGATACTGAACTTAAATACCAAGTTTGGTAGTTTACCGACACACATGCACACCCACACCCACACCCACACCCGCATGCACCCACACGTATGCACACACACATTTTTCTGAAAATTCTTTTTTTGGATACAGGGGACCCTAAAAGATATATTTCCGATGAAATCCCGGTATCAAATTTTTGGGTGGAGTGCAATACATTCTCTAACACTATGTACATAATACATGTGGAGAAATAAAAATTAACGTCAAGTATATGTCTATAAATTCTTGTGGTAAATGTTGTCCTATGAAATAAATTATAATAATTTAATATGATTAATTGATGAAGATAATAAAATTTTACGAATAGAAATTTGATTCTTTAATTTGTTCTTAAATTCTGCTTTGGTATAGTTTTTATTTCACTTGGCATCGAGTTATAATGCTTGGAAGCTATATATATTACAGATAGATTGCTATGTTTAATGGAAATTAGTATTATTAATTGAATTTTATTTTGCAGTCTCATACTGTGATTATGGATTTCAGTGCTTATTTTAATATTTACTCAAGTTTAATGTACTGATTTTATTTATAACTTAATGTATAAAAGTCTGATGTGTTCCATTCACATGACTTTCTCTACATTTCTGTAAAAATTTTTTATTAATAAGCTTATTTCTACTTCATGCTAATCAAGAAACACTAGCATAAATGGTCTATTACTTAGTTTCTTACAACTAAAAGGGAAATAAGGGAATATACTAGGCCAAATCGAGTCACAAGTTTTAATTTTTTTTTGTAGTGTTTAATGCCCACTTTAACTACTTATGGCACCGCAGGTGGTAAAAGTTTTAAAATGTGACTACAATGGGATTGAAATCCGTTTCTTTGTATGGCCAGCAAGTTTCTGTATGACAAAAGCTAAGTATTTTAAAACTGAAACCAGTAACAAGGAATATCTCAAAAAAGGGCAACTCAAAAAAAAAAAAAAATAAATAAATAAAAAAAAAAAAAGTGTATGACATATATTGTGTGTTTTATCCAGATCTACATTTTTTATGGAGTAAGTTTTGGCCTATGTCTTACGGTTTACCAGTTATACAAAATTCCGCAAAAATCATCCAGAATAAAGAGGTTTTCAGAGGCTCTTCCCAGAAGATGCAAGATATACATTTTATTTCTCATGTAAGCATCTTAAACATATGAGATTTTAACCAAAATTGTTAAGAGTAATTTCTGAGAAAATCAGAATTTTAAATTTTTTCCACATAAAGGGAAGTTGGAGGTGTGGCGATTTTCTTGTAAATCTTTGTGTCGCATCCTTGGAAGATAGTGAACTTTAATATCAAGTTTGATATTTAACAGACTTTTCGTTTTTGAGCTATACTGCCTACAGACAGACACACATACATAGACATTTTTCTAAAAATGCTTTTTTTGGATTCAGGGGGTCCTAAAACATGTGTTTCCAGTATAATCTTGGTATCAAATTTTTGGGTGCATTACAATACCTTCTCTACACACTATGTATATAGTACATATAGAGAAAGTAAAAATTGTCAAGCTTGAGTTTTACTGTTAATATTTTGAAGTTTGCTACATCATCGTTATTGCCCTCCTCTGAAACATGTTATTGTGTGTTGCAGGTTTAGAAGTGACTGTGTGATATCATATGAGAAGTTAGGTCTCAAAGGTGGCTTTAATGATCTTTATGTAAGTATTGAACATTTTTACTTTCTCTATATGCACTATGTACATAGTGTATAGAGAAGGTATTGCACTCCACCCAAAAATTTGATACCAAGATCACCGGAAATATATGTTTTAGGGTTCCCAATATCCCAAAAAAAGCATTTTTGCAAAAAGGTCCGTGTGTGCGTCCGTGTGTCAGTGTGTCCGTGTGTCTGTGAACACGATAACTCAAAAACAAAAAGTCGGTAAAATACCAAACTTGGTATTTAAGTTTAGTATCTTCCAGGGATGCACACGAAAATTTTGAGAAAAATCCCCCCACCCCAACTACCCTTTACATGGAACTTTTTTCGAAAATTTTGATTTTTTCAAAAATGGCTCAAATGATTTTGATTAAAATTTCGTATAGTAAACATATTTACCTGACAAATAAAATGTATATCTTGAATTTTCTAGGAATAGCCTCTGAAGAGTAGTTTATTCTGGATGAATTTTACGGAATTTTGAATAACTGCTAAACTGTAAGAGATGGACAAAAACTTACTACACAAAAACTGTAGGGCACATTAAAACACACAATTTATGTTATATAAATTTTTTTCGTGGAGTTTGTCGTTTTTGAGACATTCCTTATTTTTTGTTTCTGCTATGAAAAACATATTTTTCTCATTCAGGAACTTGTCAACTCCGATCCATATGCACAAAGGAACTTCACTGACATAGCAACCAGCTTTTGACTATCACTTTAACCTATGGTAGTCCCTTATTTCGCTTCTACTTACAAGGAAGCATGTAATAAGACTATTTCTGCTAATTTTTTCTGATTAGCATAAAGTAAATAGAAATATAAGCTTTTTAAGAATAATTTGTTGCAAGGATATAGAGAAAGTCATGTGAATGGTACACATCAGATTTTTACTTTTTCTTCCATTACCTAGAATAAATAGAGGAAGCATTGCATTCCACTCAAAAGCTCTATATTAAATTCCACTGGAAGTACATGCATGTTTTGAAATCCTCTGAATTCAGGACAGGTTTAACCTAAATCCACAAATAACGATTTTATAAGAGATTGAAGGAAAAATATTTGCTGAAGTTAAGCATATAAATTAAAAATCTGATAAGTTCCATTCACATAACTTTCTCTACATCTCTGTAACAAATTATTGTTAAAAAGCTTATTCTTCTATCTACTTCGTGCTAATCGAGATAAATATTAGCAAAAAAGCTTTCTTGTAAGTAGAAGAGAAATAATAGGATACACTAGGTAAAAGTGATAGTCAAATCTTTTAAAACATGGTTACCATGTGAATGAAAGCCTTTTCTTTGCATTGCCAGGAGTTGACAAATTCCTGTATGAGAAAAGTTTTCAAGTATTTTAAAACTGAAACCAATAACAAGAAATATCTCGAAAATGGTCAACTCAGGAAAAATGTATATGACACAAATTGTGTGTTTTAAGGAGCTCTACATTGTTGTGTAGTAAGTTTTTGTCTATCTCTTGCAGTTTACCAGTTATGCAAAATCAGAAAAATTCATCTAGAATAAAGAGGTCTTCAGAGGCTATTCCCAGAAAATTCAAGATATATATCATTATACCTTCCAAGGACGTGACACAAAAATTTTTCAGAAAAATCACCCCACCCCAAACTACCCTTTAAATGGAAAATGTTTTGGAATTTTCCAAAAATTGCCTCTCATGATTTTGATTATAGGACTAAATATTAGGAATAAATTATATGCCTTGAATTTTTGGGGGAATAGCCTTTGAAGCCCGCTTCATACTGGATGAATGATGTATAACTGGTATACGTAAGATATAGACAAAATATCACTGCATAAAAAATGTATATTGCTTTAAATTACACCTTTTATTTCCAATATTTTTTTTTTTTTTTTTTTTTTTTTTTTTTGTGAAGTTAACCATTTCTGAGACATTCCTTGTTATTCATATAAAATTTTTCAGTACTTATACTTTCTTCAGATGGAAATTATCACCATACAATGGGAATAAAAGTTCAATATCATCACTTAACAACCAGCTTTTAAAAGATTTGACTATCCCTTATTTCTCTTCAAGGAAAGAAGGATGATTATTTCTGTTAATGTTATCTTGATTAGCATAGAGAAATAGAAGAATAAGCTTTTGTACACAAAATTTTGAAAGTGAGACATGTGAGGTGTCACTGCATTTGAGGGTTAGGTTGCTCGCCTCCCATCTAGGCGGCCTGGGTTTGATCCCAGCGCATGTGGGATTTGTGATGGACAAAGCGACGTCTGGGTAGGTTTTCTCTGGGTTGCCAATTTTCCTGCATCACTCATTTCACCAATTGTTCCATCATCACCTTTTGTATCACCCATTTCACTTGCACTTCATATCATTAACTTCTTCACACTCACACCTGGCTATGGGCCAACCACTTGTTCCAGGTTCTCCATTCTGTGGTTTCATGCTTTTGGCTCCCTGACAGGCTTCTGATGCCTAGGCATCCACTTTTAAGTGCTGGGGGAGTGTCAGACCTTAAATATGGAGTGGGTAACGCCAACTACGAGTCATGTGAAACAAACACATAACCTTTTGTTTAATTCAGGGAGTCTCAAAACATGTATTTCTAGAGAAATCTCTGTATTACATTTTTTGTTGGAATGCAATACCTTCTAAACATATCTGTAAGTATATCAATTACCAGTTGCGCAAATAATCTTTAAAAATGTTTCCTGTAAAGTTCATAAAAAAATTGATCAGCCCCTTCCTATGGTGACATTAATATCACCATTCATAAATTAGCAAATGCTGCTTAATCAACAGGGTGAGTTCACAAATTAAATGATCTTTCCTTCGTAATGTCAGAATTTCCAATTTCTCCCCATTACTCTGGTAGCTGGTGGGATATTGCTGTTATTATTTATGAAATTCTTATGCTGAATGAAATAAAATTTTGTAGGTATTAGTGTTTTCTGTGAAGTCTGTTATTTGTGAATGCTGTTGATGTATGTAACACAATAATATTTTATTCCAGATACGAGGATTGGCAAAGGTGGTACTAGGGCCTATCCTCAACAGCCCTCCCTTTGTGTCCAATATTATTATTACACTCCTTGATAAACCAACTGTGAACTATCGCCTTTCAGGAACAGCAATTTTTCTGGAGGCTTTTGGGTTAAAGTAAGTTTGTGTATTCTTTTTTCTATTTATTTAATGTCATTTTAACTATTTGGACATACTGCCATGGACCTGTTAGTTGACATTCTAGATCAGTATGTAGTGCACAGAAACCTTCATGGTCTCATTCCTGCACAATTTTATTTTTGCTTTGTTTTAAGCATTCAGTGTCAAGACTGCCACAAAGTTTAGATGATTTTTTACTTTCTCGGCAAATAGTGTATAGAAAAGATATTGTATTGCACCAAAAAATTAAAATAGAGATTTCATCGGAAATATATGTTTTGAGACCCCCTGAATCCAAAAAATAATTTTTAGAAAAGTTTCTCTGTGTGTGTGCATGTGTGTGTGCATGCGTGGGTGTGTGTGTGTGAAGACCTCTTTATTCTGGATGAATTTTGCCAAACTTTGGTTAGCTGCTAAACCACAAGAGATAGACAAAAATATACCATTAAAAATGTAGATCTCGTCAAAACACACAATTTATGCCTTTACATTTTTGTTGTGGAGGTAACCATTTCCAAAATATTCCTTGCCATTGTTTTCAATTGTAAAGTAATTATACTTTTCTCAGACAGGAAGTGTCCATTTTTCTTTTGTTCTCTTGGCCAAGGAGCAATTTGCATTAACAATGGCATAACAATAGCTTAAAACATATGACTATCACTTTAGCATAGCGCATTCCTTTATTTCTCTTCTACTTATAAGGAACTAAGTAATAAGAACATTCAGAGTTGTTCTTTATACAAGAATACAGTTTTCTGTGAAACAGAGTTCTAATAAGTCTTATAGAAGGTAAGATACTTAGAAATATATGTGGTGAAAATAATATAATTTTTTTCAAAGTAATAATATACTTTTAGAAAAAATTAAGATCTTTAAAACAATGCTGTACCTTAGTCTGACCCTGATTTCAAATATTATATGTAATTAGCATAAATTAAATAAAAATCAATTAAATGTTTCCAACTTTCTAGATATATTTTGGAGATATTTTTGTAACTGGGAGCAAACTTTGGTAAGGATATCTCAAACAGAAATTAAGTTATGTTCAAATTTGTATGAGGTTGCATTACTGCATACGTTCGTTCTCCCTTAAAATACAAACAAATTCATATATTGTCAAAACAGACAGTTTATGTGAACCTTTCCCCACCCCCATAGACGTTTATATTGATTAAAGCAAAGTAGACAGAAGAATAAGCTTGCTTTAAAAATAAGATTCTGAAGAATGGGTAGAAAAAAATATACATATTATTTTTTTTTACTTTCTCTAGCAATATGTACAAAAAATATGTATATATATGGCCGTCTCCTTAGCACTGTGATAGCACAGCTGCTTACCAAGCGGAAGACCTGGGTTTGATCCCTAGTACCGGCGTGGGGATTTTTCCCCCGCTGGGAGACCTGGCACGGGGTGCACTCAGCCTCTTAAGGTCCCTGGGGGGCCAATTGAGGAGCTACCTGATTGAGAAGTAGCGGCTCCAGGTCATGAGGGCCGCATTAACCGGCCGGGGGGGGGGCTTGAGGCGCTGATCATTTCTCACCCCCCAATTCTGCACCCCATCCATGACGTCTGTAATGGACCGAGATAGGGGACACAGTGGCCGGGCGGTAGGCCAAGGTTCCCCGTGAGCTGTCGTGCCATGGAGTTATGTTATACATATATATATTAGGTAGATAAGGTATTGTATTCCATCAAAAAATTCCATACCAAGTTTTCACCAAAAATACCTGTTTTGAGGATCCCTGAATGCAAAAAAAAAGGAAAAAGATCTGTGTGTTTGTGCATGTGCTTATGTGTACAGCATAACTAAAAAATCAAAACTCGCTTAAGTATCAAACTTGGAAATAACTTCAGTGTCATCCAAGGATGAGACACAAAGATTTTCAGAAAAATACCCCCACCTTTATCTAAAAATGTTTTTACAGACTCAGGGGATCTGGTGAAACCTCGGTGTCAAATTTTTTGGGTTGAATGCAATACCATCTCTACATAATATGTACATAGTAGTTGTGGAGAAAGTAAAAATTCACTTTGGTAAGAATAGTTTGTAGAAGATATACAAAAATAAATGATGGTAGGTACAGAAATCTATGAATGTAAAACAGAACATTTTCATATGTATTTCTATGCTTATGCAAGGTATCTAATGAAACATTCTTTGTTGCAGGGATAAGCTTCAGAATTACTTGAGCACAATGGTTATTAACTTTGATTGCACACAGAAGAAAACCATAGAAAACGATAAAAGAGCAGGCATGTCAGCTGACATACCTTTCAGGAGAGGCATAAGGCAAAGACATTATAGCACCCGCTCATTTTATATTTATTCTATTTTAACTGTAAATGCGTGCCTAAACAGCTTGATGAAAATAAAGTTCTGAGAAATTAAAGAACAAATCTGATGTGTTACAATCTCTGTAACAAATGATTGTTAAAAAGCTCATACTTCTATCTGCTTCATCATAATCAAGATAAACATTAGCAGAAATTGTCCTTGTTAGTAGAAGGGAAAAAATATAATGTGTCCTGTTCACATGTGTCCTCTAGCAATTCTGTAAACAAACCTTTTATTCAAAAGATTAATCTGTAATCTACATCATACTAATCAAGATAAACATAAGCAGCATTAATCTTATTACTGACTCCTTGTAAGTAGGAGGGAAATAAGAAAATGCACAGGCTAAAGTGATAGTCTAGTCCTTTAAAAGCAGCTGCTATGTAAAACAGTTGAAATTCCAATCTCTTTGCTTTCCAGTAATAAACAAAAATGAAACGAGAAGAAAGATGTTTTCCTGTTCAAGAAAAGTTTAAGTGCCTAAAATTGAAACTAATAATCAGGAATACATCGAAAACGGTTAACTGAACAAAAAGATGTATATAACATAAATTGTGTGCTGTAATAAAATCTACATTTTTTGTGTCGTAAGTTTTTGTATATCTCTTACAGTTTGCCAGTTATACAAAAGTCATCCAGAATGAAGAGGTCTTCAGAGGCTATTCCCAGAAAATCGAAGATATAATTTCATTTCTCATGAAAATATCTTATACAGTATTTTAATCAAAAGCATTAGAGCCATTTTTGAGAAAATCAAAATTTTCAAAAAATGTTCCATGTAAAGCGTAATGTGGGGTGGGGGGGATTTCTTGAAAATCTTCGTGTCACATCCTTGGAAGATACAAAACTTAAATACCAAGCTTCGTGTTTAATAGTCTTTTTGTTTTTGACACATGCACGCATGCAAGCACACGAACACTCTCACTTCCACACCCTCACCCACACTCCCACATGCACACATGTGCGCACACACACACACACACGGGCATTTTTCTAATTTTTTTTATTCAGGGTGTCTCAAAACATGTATTTCTGGTGAAATCTCGGTATCTAATGTTTGGGTGCAGTACAGTAGCTTCTCTATACACTAGTACAAAGTACCTGTAGAGAAAAAAAAATGTCTGGCACAAAGTTAAGGTCTAAAGAAAATAAAAATATACTTTCCAATAATGAGAAAAAGATCTTATACACACAAGGGCTAATAGATAAAAAGTTTAGTGCACAAAAATATTCTGCAATATGGGGGTAGTGTGTCTGCCTCGCATTCAAGAGGTCCCAAGTTCAAATCTTGGTTAGGGTAAGTTACCTAGATGAGGTCCTTAAAACTTAAGAAAGAAAAAAAAAACTTTCCTCTTGATAGAGCAAAATATATTTGCTTTTTTCTTTCTTTCTTAAGTTTTAACGTTCTTTAACCTGGTAGATCATAATTAGATGATATTGATATCAAACAAAACAATTTTCACAGATTCTTATCATTAACTAATCACCATTATCACCATTGTTGGAAACCTCATGTGTAGCAGGGTAGCAGACAATTGAGTAGATTGCTAAATAACCAAGTTTGATATAATTATATAAACTATTTATTATACTTTAGTACCTGAAAACAGATCATAAAAAACAGGATGGAAAACACATTTCTAAATGTGCTACATTTTTGTGTTAAAAACAAAAGACACAACTGTTTACATTAGTAACAACCATGTATAAAGCATTTAATACAAAGATTGAATCACTCTGCTGTGGCCATTTGCGACACTTCCCCTCAATTCAATCTCCGGGTCCTCTTGACATTCCCAGAAGTTCCACAATAAAATGTGTTTAAAACAGTGTCAGCTACTGCAGAATGTAAAAATAAAAAGCGATAAAAGGGTTCCTGTCGAGCCGCCAAAAGAACCAATGCCACTAAGTAGCCAGACAAACACAGGACACAAAGTGTAAAATGTTAAAATCACACACAGTGGCTCATAGAGACTAGATGCATAAAATCTAAAACGCGTTCCACAGCAATGAGGTCGTCCACCAGCACCTGTGAAATATCAGCTGTTAATACGACGGACAAAAGTAAGGGAGCTAAAAACTGACACTCAATTAAAACATACCTCACAGTCAACGGCTCCTGACAATGAGCACAAAGCGGTGCAGGGTCCGAGGACAATAAATGACTGTGACTAAAACGACAGTGCCCGATACGTAGTCTAGTTAAAACGATTTCTTCGCGACGGCACATGCGAGAGGAGGTGCGCCAGCCGACAGGGAGGGACTTCACCTTCCGAAGTTTGTTGCCCTGTAGCTCGACCCAGTCAGCACTCCAACGCTAAAGGATTAAACGAAGTAAAAAGGGGTGTAAGTCCCCAGAGTCCACAGAAGAATTAAAACACCTGGGGGCTGAAACGGCAACATTCGCTGCGGTATGGCAGCCTCATTGCCGCGTAGGCCGACGTGGCCAGGAACCCACACAAAAGTAATGCTGGAGCCAGAAAACGAAAAGTCAGATAGAAGATCTACAATGGATGATTAGGAATACTCCATCTAGAATATGACTATAAAGCTCCAGCAGATCATGAGGGTGGAGAAAATGCAGATTTTGCATATGTAACTGAAATTCCTATCTCTCAAGCTCTGTCTGGTAGAGATTCCAATGAATGGTTAGATACTTAAGCAGATGAAGTTAAGTCAGCATTCAGAAATCAGACCTGGGACTTAGTGTTAAGACCTGAAACTAAAGATGTAATTGGAGGTGGTTTTGTACTCCAAAACAAATATGGAATGGATGGTCTGCTGGAGCAAAGAGAAGCAATACTAAAGAATATTCCTAAATCTTCAGAAGGAATTATTATAAAATATTTACTCCAGTTATTCAATTGGGCTCTATTTGCCTGGCAATTGCATTTGCTGCAAGGAATAGAATGAAGATTCATGAATATGATGTCACAATTGCCTATCTTAATTGTGTCCTGGATGAAAATATGTTCATGAAATTACTCACTGAGATAGAGGAAATACTGAAACACTCATTCAAAAGATTCAATATCCAGAAACAGTCTGTCGCCCTCTATGGTGCAATGGTTACCATGTTAATTTCATATACCCAAGATTGCGGGTTCAAACCCAGCGGAGGACGATAGATTTTTTTGGGCGAAATTAAATGGTATTTCATGCCCAGTATAGAATGGGATGCTGAGAACCACAGCAGTTAAAGAGCGTCCATAAATAAAACGCTATTTCATTTTCCAGAGACAGTCTGTGAAGCAAAAGTCATGTCACAAAGATTATTTACAGAGAACTTGGTTTGCTTCATGAAGAAAACGCTCTACAGTTTGAAAAAAAGCAAGCAAGCATTTACAAATTCAAGGAATAGGGGACCAATGCATCAACTCTGAGGAATCAAGGTAAAAAACAAATGATCATCATAGTATATGTTGATGACATTCTGGTAATAGGAGGACCCTGAGGAGATTGCCACCTTTGGAAATCATCTGAATGAAGTTTTCAACATGAAGGAACTTGGGTTGTGAAACCTTTTCTGGGAATGGATTTCAACAGTGATGATCATAAACTTTTGTTGGGTCAGAAGACATACAATAAAGATATTCTGTACTGACTGAATATGTTTGAATGCAACCTTGTATCAAATGTGGGATTGTTAGTGCAAAACTCACCAAAGCTGATAGACCAACTCTGAATAAGCCACTTTATCATGAGTTTATTGGATGTCTGCTGTATCTTTAAATAATGATATGGTCAGACATAGCCCACACAGTGTTCTTAGCCAATTAAATAACTGTTTAGGTAAATCATTGGGCAGCAGCAAGATGGCTCTACACTATCTGAAAGGATCCATTGGGTAACAACTATAATTTTGGCGAAGGGGAATTGCAGTTTATGTGGATGCTGATTATGGAAGTTCAGTTGATGGCAGATGCTCATTCACTGGATGTGCTCATTCCCTCTCTTCTGCCGGCAAACGCTTTCTGTTACGGCTCTACAACCGTATTTGGTGCGCTGGAGTGTTTCCTGCGGTTTGGCGCGAGGCCACCATCGTTCCGATCTTAAAACCTGGTAAGGATCCTCATCTTCCTTCCACCTATCGTCCAATCTCCCTCACCAGTTGCCTTTGCAAGGTGATGGAGCGTATAGTTAATGGGCGATTGCGATGGTGGCTCGAATCTCGCGATATGCTATCCAACGTCCAATGTGTCTTCCGTCGTTACCGTTCCACAGTCCACCACTTGGTGTCCCTGTCCACGTCTATCGTGGATGGCTTTTTACGGAACAGTCCGACGGTTGCGGTATTTTTTTACCTGGAAAAGGCGTATGATACCTGCTGGAGGTATACTTTGTACTCTTCACAATTGGGGCCCTTTTTATCCGGGAGTTTATGAGGGATAGAGTTTTTAGGGTTCGGATTGGCTCGATTTTATCCGGTGTTTTTACTCAGGAGAACGGAGTACCGCAGGGTTCGGTGCTTAGTGTCACATTGTTTGCTATTGCCATCAATTCTGTTGTAGGGTGCGTTCCATCTGGCGTTTCCTCTTCATTGTTTGTGGACGATTTCGCCATTTACATTAGTTCTCGCCGGACTTGTCTTCTAGAACGCCGCCTCCAACTTTGTCTTGACCGCCTGTACCTTTGGAGTATGGAAAACGGTTTTAAGTTCTCCGCCGAGAAAACTGTCTGCGTTAATTTCTGGCGACGGAAGGTGTATCCATCTCCTTCTCTCCGTCTTGGTCCTGACGTCCTTCCTTTCGCCGAGGAGACGAAATTTTTAGGTTTGATTTTTGACAGGAAACTCAGCTGGTCTTCCCATATATCGTACTTAAAGGCAAAATATGACCGTTCTCTTAATATTTTATGCATTTTAAGTGGCACATCCTGGGGAGCTGATCGGACTACTTTTCTACGCCTCTATCGGTCTCTGGTCCGGTCAAAAATTGACTTTGGTTGCCTTGTGTATTCTTCGGCCCGCTCGTCCATTTTAGCTCGTCTCAATGCTACACATCACCGTGGTATCCGTTTGAGTATTGGAGCTTTCCCTCCACGAGTCCGGTTCTCAGCTTTTGTGCGGAAGCTGCGGAACCTCCGCTATCTTATCGATGCGATGCTCTATTTTGTAGTTATGCCTGCAGTCTCCTTAGTTTACTCAGACATCCGTCTTTTACCTTGTTTTTTAACCACTCTTTGGACCGCCGATACTCAAGTAATTCCCTATCCCTACTTCCACCTGATGTGTGCTTTCGGCTGCTCCTTCGGCATTTGGACGACCATATATCCCAGAGGGGAGGCTCATTTTCCTCCTTGGCTCCACCCTCAGCCCTGCATTGATCTAGGGTTGCTGTCCACGTCGAAGTCGACGACGCCCGATTCTGTTATTCATTCTGCCTTTTTAGCCTTCAAAGCGCAGTTTGCTACATGCAATTTTATTTACACAGATGGCTCCAAGGACGCTAAGGGAGTAGGATATGCTTTTATTCATGACCAATGGAGTTTTAGATTTCGACTTTTACCGCAGTGCTCGATTTTTACAGCTGAGCTTTTTAGTGTTGACCAGGCTCTTTTATATATTCAGCGGCAAGGTTCTACTGAGTGGGTTGTGTGCTCTGATTCTTTGAGTGTTTTGCAGAGCCTTAGGTCGCTGTAGTCACCAACCCATGTGCAGCGTTTCCAGGATTGTCTCCACTCGCTCGAAAAGTCAGTTAAATACCAAACTTAATATTTAAAGTTCAGTATCTTCTAAGGATGCGACACAAGATTTTCAAGAAAATCCCTCCACCTCCAACTATTTATTACATGGAAAAGTTTTCGAAAATTTTGATCTTCTCAAAAACGACTAACGATTTTGATTAAAATGTCCCCGGACATGGGTATAGCCTCTGAAGACCTCTTTATTCAGGATGGAGTTTTCTGAATTTTGCTTAACTGGTAAACCGTAGGAGATAGACAAAAACTTACTACACAAAAAATGTAGATCTCATTAAAACACACAATTTATGTTCATATATACGGTGACTGGTTTCGAAATATTTTATGTTATTGGTTTCAGTTTTAAAATATTTGTTTTGCATATGGGAAATTTCAACACCTGACCACGCAAAGCAACGGATTTCAATCTCATAGCGACCACAATTTAAAACATTTGACTGTCGGTATAGCCTAGTGTATTACCTTATGTCACTTCTACTTATAAGGAACTAAGTAATAAGACCATTTCTGATGTTTATCTCGATAGAAGAATAAGCTTTTTAACAATAATCTGTTACAGATATGTAGAGAAAGTCATGTGAATGGAGCACATCAGACTTTTTAGCAGATGATTTGAATTTTAAGATTTTTGACAGAGTTGTAAAAATATTCCCAATTGTTGAATATTTGTTGTAAACCTACGTAGCTTTCCATCTTGTTTTCATAATTCAGGTAAATGTAACTATGCCCTCCAGTCGATAACTGGAAGACGAATTTCTTAAGACAAGATGCACATCAAACCCTAAATATGTCAAAACACTAGTCGAAAATTGGGAGAGTTTGAAAGAGATTTTGGAGCAAATAATAAACCACCTGTATCCGAGTGCTATCCGTGAATGCAGAATTTATTGCAATGAAAAGGATGAATTTGAAAATGTAAAATGTACCAAGGTAGAGAAGGAATTAAATTGTACCCAAAAATTCGATAGGGGCCGAGATTTCACCGAAAAGACATGTTTTGAGGGCACCGAATATAAAGTATTTTTTAGAAAAAGATCCATTTATGTATGTGAAAATACCAAACTTGGTATGTAAGTTTAGTATCTTCCAAAGATGCGACCCGAAGATGTTGAGGGAAATCCCCCTCACCCCAAACTACCCTTTACATGTAAAAATGTTCGACAATTTTGATTTTCTCAAAAATGGCTAACGATTTTGGCTAATACTGTGTATTAAAGATATTCACGCGACAGATAAAATGTATATCTTGAATTTTCAGGGAATAGCATCTAAAGACCTCTTTATTCTGGATGAATTTTGCTGGATTTTGCATAACTAGTAAACCGTAAGAAGTAGACAAAAATGTACTACACAAAATATGTAGATCTCGTTAAAACACACAATTTATGTAGTTATATACATTTCTTTTCGTAGAGTTGACCATTTTTTAACATATTCCTTGTTATTGGTTTCAGTTTTAAAATACTTAAAACCTTTCACATACGGAATTTGTCAACTCCTGGCAATGCAAAGAAACGGATTTCATCCACATGCCAACCAGCTTTTAAAAGATTTGACTATCGTTTTAGCCTAGTGTATTCCCTTATTTTCCCTCTACTTACAAGAAGGTATTTCTGCTCATTTAATCTCAATTAGCATGAAGCAGATAGAAGAGTTATCTTTTTAACAATAATTTGTTACAGAGATGTAGAAAAATTCATGTAAATGGGACACACCAGATTTGTAATGATATTTCCACATAATCTGATTTTTTTTTTTTAATTAGAAGTAGCCAGGGCCCCAATTAGCTTAAATTACCGGGGCTCTACTGTATTATCTTGAATTTTCTGGGAATAGCCTTTGAAAAGCGTCAGGACTCTCTGGAATAACAGGTAACAGCAATAGCTTTAATATTCACCCCAAAATATAGTTGGAATACGTTTTCGTGGAAGATGCTAAATATAAGGTGATGTGACCTTCTGTATTAAGATTGTCCTTATACTTTTATTAAAATTGAAATTGCAATTTTGGTTCTAATCGAGTTATGATAATAAACATTGTTCTCTGCTGGGGATTCCCTGTACCCAACGCGAATGTTTTTAAATTCAAGTAATGATCACAATGTAACCTAAACCACAAAGATCAATTAGATCGCACGTGCATGTATACAATGTAAGGTAGAAAACACCTTTAAGAGTTTGAAAGGGATTTAAAAATCTGATGTGTTACACTCACTGACTTTGTACATGCAAATTTCATACAAAAGAGATTCTTCTTTCTATACTGTGCTAATCAAGATAAACATTAGCAGAATGCTCTTTATACTTAGTTCCTTATGAGTAGAAGGAAACTATGCTAAAGTGATAGTCAAATGTTTTAAAAGCTGTCGTAATGCGATTGTCATTGTAAATCGCTTCTTTGCTTGGCCAGAAGAGCAAAAGAAAAAAAAATTCGGCACATTTCGGCAAAATTCATCCAGAATAAAGAGATCTTCAGAGGCTATTCCCAGAAAATTCAAGATATATATTTTATTTGTGATGTAAATATCTTTAATATTCGGTATTTTAATCGAAATCGTTAGAGCCATTTATGAGAAAATTAAAATGTTCGAAATTTTTTCCATGTAAAGGGTATTTTTGGTGGGGGGAATTTCTTGAAAATCTTCATGTCGTATGGAAGATACTAAACTTCAATGCCAAGTTTGGTATTTACCTGTTGTCCACAGACTTTTTTTCTAAAAATTCTTTTTTGGGACTCAGGGGATCCCAAAACATATAGGTATTTCCGGTGAAATCTCGACATCGAATTTGGGTGGAATACAGTACCTTCTCTATCCACTATGTACTTTGAACATGCGGGCTGGAGAAAGTAAAAATATGCAAAAACTCAGCATTTAATATTGGCTTCCTGTTACCATTGGTTTGTTTTTTGTGGAGCTTAAGAGAAGCGATAAATTGTTTTAGTACTGTGTTCTATTGATCCTTACACCTTCAACAGCTGTCATTTAAAAATCAATATTAACGCTTGTCCTGTGGCTTCATTATTTAAAACTGAATAGGGTTAAACGGCGTAACTGGGTAGTATGAGACGCCGCATTTCTCTAACGAATCTGCTTGTAACCTCGGCTACTAAATACTGTTCCGCGGTTTGGCTTTGTTTTGAAATGCTTGCTATTATCATTACGTGAGTTTGAGCTTCCTTTGGTATTTGTGACGATATTAAATAGAAAAGTATTCAGTTTTCGATGCTTTGCCTTGAAATCGTGTTTTTAGCTTTCAGGACTAAGGAGAAATTGAAAATACGAGGGCGATCCAGAACATAACGAAAGATATGAACACAAAACTATTTACAAAGTTTCAGTTCTCAACGAAATCTTTTTTACTATCAAGGTATTTATTGTCACGTGGTTACCGGTGTTTCAATCCCTATATTATACTCTTCCACCACTAAAGATCTGAGCCAAAATGTTGAGGTTTTCACCCGTTACGAAATCTTTTCCACTCAAAAAGTCATGTATGGTGACCAAAGCGAAACACCGGTTTTTCTGAATTCTTTCATCATTTGCTTTCGATTCTTTCATCACGATGGTCTTTGTCGGGCATGGTTCTTCCTTAATTACTCGTAAATTATGCGCCATTTCCTCACTGAAGAGTCGTTCATTGCATTATCACAGTACATTTGCGTTATTTGACTATAACATTCAATTGGCCGAACTCTTTTGCATTCATAAAAACGAATAAGTTCTTTGGCGGTAGAAAAGTACATCAGTATTAAAAAGTGACAATAAATGTCTTGACAGAATGGCGATTACATTGAGAATAGAAGGTGCTGTAACTTCGTAAATAAAGTTTTATGTTGATATGTTTCGTTATTATTTAGATGTGCCAAATCTTCGTTACTTTCTGGATGACCTTCGTATTATGCTAAAATGTTGTGTTTAAAGTGGTGTGGGCTGAAATTTGAAATGCAACACTTTTAGAAAAAATAATGATCTGCAAAATATTCTGTTAGAATAATCAGCATCTACTACCATTCAAAACGGTAAAAGCCATTGGTTGTCTGTTATCTGTGACGATAAGAGAGCGATAATGCCTGGTATTCCCGGACGGATATTGAAGTGGAGAATCGGCATGAAGCGTATCCGACAACAATGTCTTGCTGCGGCAACGATCCTGCTTGTAGGCTACTGTTTAAGATGGGTGGGTCTTGGAGTGCCCTGGATGCTTCTTTCCCTGTTGCTCTTAGTGCTTCTGGTGGCCAAAATCTCAAACAATGCTGCAAAGCGACGTGAAGAAAAACTTAAGTTTGTGCTGGTAATTTGTGATATTTATCTTATCAGTAATAGATTGGAGCATATTCGATAACAATGCTTCTGTTCTTTCTAGTGTAAATGCTGTCATTTCTTTTTCGGGAAATAATAAACCAAACCAAGCTTTATTTCGCTTTCGGAGTGACCACCTAACACTAATTTTTAGGGACAGTTCCGCATTTTGAAGCATTGTGTATTAGTCTGTCCCAGAATGCGTGTTATAAGTTAGATATTTGATGGCTTCGATAACTAATCCCTGGTTTGTCATTTGGGTTAGTCTAAAAAAGTACTGTTGCGAAATTGCTTAAACGTCCGAGAGTTATCAAGACTAGAATTTCCAAG
This sequence comes from Hymenopus coronatus, assembly GCA_030762935.1. Classification (NCBI taxonomy): domain Eukaryota; kingdom Metazoa; phylum Arthropoda; class Insecta; order Mantodea; family Hymenopodidae; genus Hymenopus; species Hymenopus coronatus. Next base: position 18,560,943 of record CM060897.1, on the reverse strand, counting down.
TAATCTTATTCCGCTTCTGATTACCGCTGATGGCTCAGACATCGGTTGCTGCGATTAGTGAATAGGCCTTAGAATAGTGATTGTTGATGAAATGCCAATAAGGAATTTACTTTATTTTTTTAGTTTAGAAGGCGGCGCCGTGGGTGACTGGTAAGACTGCTCGCCTCCAACTTACCCGGGCCGGGTTCGATCCCAAGAGCCCACATGTGGGATTTGTGGTGGACGAGACGGCGTCTGGGCGGGTTTTCTCCGGGTCTTCCAGTTTCCCCCGCCACACATTTCACCAATTCCTCCATCACCACCTTTCTTATCATCCACTTCCTCACGCTTATTCCGACCACTCGTTCCAGGTTCTTTATTCTGTGATTATGTGTCGTTGGCTCCCTGACAGGCTTATAATTCCTAGGGGGGTGCCAGTCCTACATATGGGGAGGGTAAGCCGCTACAAATTTATAGTCTAGTTTAACGTCTTTTAACATGTCATATCAGACAATGAACTAAATCAATGAAATGATGCTTAAATCACCTTGGGTCCGAGGAGCTTAGTTATCTTAGGATAAGTGAAAACCCTGGAAGAAAAAACCATATCCAGGTACCTCACCCTAACCAAGATTCAAAATCAAGACCTCCTGAATGTGAGGCAGACACATTGCCTCAAGGCAACTCTTGTAGTGAACAAGAGGACAAAATCTGAAAGTGCTTCCATAATAAAGAAATGTTGCAAAAAGTAGCAATAGAACTTGCTATGAAAGACATCCAACAGTTTAGTAACTAATGTTTTAAACAGACACTAATCAAAATAGTGTTTTTACTTTCTCTATTATGTATTTATAGCAACTAGATTGCATCCATCCCCCCCCCCCCACTAGCAGAAGTATCCTTTTGACTTGAAATAACCCTCTGCACCCACCCTGTAAAGACACTTTCTTAAATGCTAAAAAATACAATATTATATGTGGTGGGGAAGAACAGTTATTTCACCATAAGTACATGTCTGGAGGTCCCCTGAATACAAATAATTCTTAGATATTGTGTGTCATATGTGTAACGAGGTGGAACATGATAGACAGATAGATACCATGTGGCAAATGAACACTTATTACATTTAACATCTGAAGACTAAAGTTTATCTTCATGCAATGTCTTAGGGGGGAAGCTCTTTCTGCTCCCTAACTTACAAAGCCAGGGACATTGCCCCCTCAATTTTACTTCTGGAGCCTGGACCCCTAAAATTACAAGATAGAATTCTCATAAAAAAATGTTTTTGAAATAGATCTAATGAATTTGTAAAGTATTTACATGCATCCATCATCTTATTCTATGAGAAATGTCAGCTCTAATTAATGTTTTATTTTTTTGTGATCTAAAATGCAATTTCTATAATCCTAAGTATAAATTTCTTTACATTTTTACTTTCTCTACACATACTATGTACACTGTGTATAGAGAAGATATTGTATTGCACCCAAAAATTCTATACTGAGATTTCACCGGAAATATATGTTTTGAGACGCCATGAGTTGAAAAAATCTGATGTGTTCCATTCACATAACTTTCTCTACATCTCTGTAACAAATTATTGTTAAAAAGCTTATGCTTCTATTTACTCCATGCTAATCGAGACAAAAATATCAGATATAGTCTTATTACTTGCTTCCTTGTAAGTAGAAGCAAAATAAGGAAGTAAAATAGGTTAAAGTGATAGTCAAAAGCTGGTTGCTATGTGACTGAAGTTCCTTTATTTGTATGGACAGAAATTGACAAATTCCTGTATGAGAAAAGTACAAGTTTTTCAAAGCTGAAATCAAAAACAAGGAATATCTAAAAACCGATCAACTCCACGAAAAAAAATATATATATAACATAAATTGTGTGTTTTAATGTGCTCTACGTTTTTTGTGTGGTAAGTTTCTGTCCATCTCTTATGGTTTAGCAGTTATGCAAAATTCCGTAAAATTGATCCAGAATAAAGTAGTCATCAGAGGCTATTCCCAGAAAATTGAAGATATACATTTTATTTGTGTGGTAAATATCTATAATATACGTTATTTTAATCAAATCCATTAAGAGCCATTTTAAAGAAAATCAAAATTTTCGAAAAACGTTCTATGTAAAGGGTAGATGGGGTGGGGGATTTTCTTGAAAATCTACGTGTCACATCCTTGGAAGATACCAAACTTAAATACCAAGTTTGGTATTCAAAGGTCTTTTCATTTTTGAGCTATGCTATCCAGACACACACACACACACACACTCACACACACACAGACACACACACACATGGACCTTTTTCCAAAAATGCCTTTTTTGGATTCAGGGGGACAAAACATGTATTTCTGTTGAAATCTTGGTATCAAATTTTTGGGTACAATACAATACCTTCTCTATACACTATGTACATAGTACGTGTAGAAAAAGTATAAAAGGACTTTTAGAAAAAGGTTCATGTGTGTGTTATGTGTGTGTCTGTGGATAGCATACCTCAAAATTAAAACACCAATAAATACTAAGCTTGTATTTAAGTTTATTCTCTTTCAAGGATGCGACACAAAGATTTTCAAAATAATCCTCCCACCCCAAACTACCCTTTACATGGAAAAATATTTGAAATTTGTTTTTTCTCAAAAATGGCTCTAACGATTTAGATTAAAATACCATATATAAAGTTATTCACAACACAAATAAATTTTATATTTTGAATTTTGTGGGAATAGCCTGTGAAGAGCACTTTATTCTGGCTGATTTTTGCAGAATTTTGCATAATAGTTAAACTGTAAGACAGACAAAACCTACTATGCAAAAAATGTATATCTCAATAAAACACACAACTTATGTCATATGCATTTTTGTTGTAAAGTTGACCATTTTATAGATATTCCTTGTCATTGGTTTCAATTTTAAAATATTTATACTTTTCTCAGGTAGGAAGTGAATGTTTTTCTTTGACTGTACTCCAAAGAAGTGAATTTCAATGACACTTGCATGATAGCTTTTAAAAAAATTTGACTCGCTTTAGCATAGCACATTCCTTTAGTTCCCTTCTAATTATAAGGAACTAAGTAATTAGTATATTCTGCCAATGCTTATCTCGATTAGTATGGTGTAGAAAGAAGAATAATCTTTTGTAAGAAATCTGTTTGTAGAACAGAGAAAGTCATGTGAGTGTAACACACTAGGGATTTGGACTTATATGCCTTTCTCCAAGCACATATCAGTCAGGCTAAGAATGAGTAGATGTTTTGAACTATCACTGTGAGGCATTTAACATTTCATAGCACTGTTCAAAGTCCTACAAACTTCACATCAATTCAAAACATGGTGGACATTTTTATTTTAAATTGTGCAATCATTATTTTCTTTATTTGTTTTTATACACTAGGTTTCTCTATGACCCCATCATCTTATCCTATGAGAAATGGCAGCTCTAATGATCTAAAATGCAATTTCTATAATACTAGGTACAAATTTCTTTACATGTTTATAAATAAATGTCATTAAAATATGTGTGTATTTTCTTTAGGTAGATAAGGGAACTTCAGTCACACATGAGGATGCTGGCTGGCTTAACAAGGTGAGAAAATATTCCCATACTTTTATGTCATACCTTATTTGCTTAAGCAGGAATGGAAAGCACGTTAATATGTGTGTCATATGTAATGAACATTTTCTTAGAAAATATAATGGTATTAATATAATATTATAATGGTATTTATTAATAGTTTACAAACTACCAGAAGCAGCAAGAGTTGTTCCAATTAGTAGGTGAAAAGTATGTATTCACAACTGGCTAATAAATAACCCATTTTACTCAATGAGTTTATGGATGTACATTTCGTTTGTCATAAAATATCTTAAAATCATTATGAGCAATTTTGGAGAAATTCAAATTTTTTGAAAAATGTTCAATGTGAAGGGTAATGGGGGATGGGGAATTTTCCTGAAAATGCTTGTGTTGCATTCTTGAAAGGTATTGAACTTAAATATCAAGTTGCACAATGTACGCACACATGCAAGTGCACATACATGGACCTTTTTCTAAAAATCCTTTTTTTTTATTCAGGGGACCCTAAAACATGTATTTTTGATGAAATCTTGGTACCACATTTTTGGGTGGAATACAATACCTTCTGTAGTTACTGAGTACATTGTACATACATGCTAGAGAAAGTAAAAATTTACAGTTTATGCCAAACAATTTGTATAATGCATGGTATCCATTCTTAAATACAATAATGTGGTAATACTCTGAGGTTTATTCTATGATGAAACATCAAGTATTCTCAGTGAAGTCAACTTGACAAAAATTATCATACACATTTCCATTAACACACATGGAGAAACACTATGAATACATGTAGATAATAAATGATTATATTGTATTACATTTATTACATTTTAGCACATTATTAAAATTATACTTGTTGCGCACTTAAAGTTTCTAGTTGCTTTTTGCTGGATTATGCCTCTGAATGGCAGGAAAGACTGCAAATCCTGGATTTGTGTTTCTTTAAATAGGCCAGGAGACAAGATGTCCTCCTTAATGGTGATTGGCTCTCATTTACTGTCAAAAGTTATACTCGACGTCACCATGTCATGTGGTGTTATTGTATTTAGCCCATGTGACATATTAGTACAAAGAAAAATAGCCCCTGCTTAGTGATCATTTGGGGCTTTACCTGAGTTTGCACTTGTACCTCTGATGCACACACATAAAATAAAGAAAACCTATGGGTTTTCAAGGTTTCTACATACAAGAGAGGATGCCTTTTGTTATATCTCTGCACATGAGATTAAGTATTAAAATGAACTAATAATATTTGTAACAATATTAACTAGAACATAAAATTGTTATTGTTGTGTTTTGTTTCAGTTGATAGCTCAAATTTGGCCCCAGGTGGTGCAACATGTAACAACAAATGTGAAACAAGATGTGGAGGACAGTGTACGTGAAGCCATGGACAAATACAAGCTGGGTGGCGACTTCAGATTCAAAAGGCTTACCCTTGGTTCCAATGTAATTCATTTTCATTTAAACTTTTTTTTGCAATAAAGGGAATGTAACCACTGAGTAAGCACTTGAGTTGTCTTCAAAATCAAATAATGTTTCATTTCATTTCATCCTTTAAATTTACATACAAAGGACACATCATATAAAAAAATCTGATGTGTTTCATTCACATGACTTTCTGTACATCTCTGCAACAAATTATTGTTGAAAAGCTTATGCTTCTATTTACTTCATGCTAATCGAGAAAAAATTATCAGAAATAGCCTTATTATTTGCTTTCTTGTACATAGAAGCGAAAAAAGGAAGTACCATAGATTAAAAAGATAGTCAAAAGCTGGTTGCTATATGACTGAAGTTCCTTTGTTTGTATGGACAGGAATTGACAAATTCATAAATGAGAAAAGAGTAAGTTTTTTAAAGCTGAAACCAATAACAAGGAATATCTCAAAAATGACACATTCCATGAAAAAAATGTACATAACATAAATTGTGTGTTTTATTGTGATCTACATTTTTTGTAAGTTTTTGTCTATCTCTTATGGTTTACCAATTATACAAAATTCAATAAAAATCATTCAGAATAAAGAGGACTTTACAGACTATTCCAGGAAAATTCAAGATATATATTTTATTTGGCATGTAAATATCTTTAATATAAGAGATGTTATCAAAATCATTTGAACCAGTTTTGAGAAAATAAACATTTTAGACATTTTTTACCAAGTTTGGTATTTATCGGTCTTTTCCTTTTTGAGTGTTGCTATCCCCACACACACACACATGCACACCACACACACACGCATGGGCACATGCACACGAATGGGCACACGCACACACATGCACACCACATGCACACACACAGCCTTTTTTGAGTTCAGGGGGACCCAAAGCATGTATTTCCGGTGAAATCTCGGTATCAAATTTTTGGGTGGAATACTATACCTACCTCCTCTATACACTATATACATAGTATGTGTAGAGAAAGTAAAAATTAGCAGAAATAAGTCTTATTACTTGCTTCCTTGTAAGTAGGAGAGAAATAAGGGAGTACCATAGGTTAAAGTGATAGTCAAAAACTGGTTGCTATGTGACTGAAGTTCCTTTTTGTATGGACACGAGTTGACAAGTTCATGTATGATAAAAGTATAAGTTTTTTAAAGCTGAAACCAAAAACAAGGAATATCTCAAAAACGATCAATTCTGCAAAAAAAAAAAAAAAAAAAAAAAAACTTATATAACATTATGTGGTTCAATGTGCTCTACATTTTTTGTGTGGTTAGATTTTGTCCATCTCTTACAGTTTAGTAGTTATGCAAAATTTCGTAAAATTCATCCAGAATAAAGTAGTCTTCAGAGGCTATTCCCAGAAAATTCAAGATATACATATTATTTGTCAGGTAAATATCTTTCATATACAAGATTTTAATCAAAATCGTTAGAGATATCAAAATTTTCGAAAAACTTCCATGTCATGGGTAGTTGGGGTGGGGGAGATTTTTTGGACAATTTTTGTGTTGCATCCTTGGAAGATACCAAACTTAAACGTGCGCACACACACACTCACACACACACACACACACACACACAGACCTTTTTCCAAAAATGCTTTTTTTTTATTCAGGGGGACCCAAAATATGTATTTCTGGTGAAATCTTAGTATCAAATTTTTGGATGGAATACAATACCTTTTCTATACACTATGTACATAGTACATGTAGAGAAAGTAAAAATCTGATGTGTCCCATTCACACGATTTTCTCTAGCTGTTACACAAATAACTTTCCTTACAGAGATTATTCTCTTATCTACGACATGCTAATCAAAGTAAACATTAGTAGAAATTGTCTTATTACTTTCTTCCTTGTAAGTAGAAGGGACATAAGGGAATACCTAGGCTAAAGTGATAATCAAATATTTTAAAACAACTAAAGTTCAGTTCGCTTTCCATGGCCTGCAGTAGAACAAGGGAGATGAAACATATCATTACTCGTCTTTTGAGAAAAGTTTTTAAGTAGTTCAAAATTGAAACCAATAACAAGGAATATCTCAGAAATGGTCAACTCTACATAGAAAGCTTATGTGACATAAATTATGTGTTTTTAAGACATCTACATTTTTTTTTTTTTATTTTGTAAGTTTTTGTCTATCTCTTACAGTTTAACTGTTAGCAAATTTCTGCAAAACTCATCCAGAATAAAGAGGTCTTCAGAGGCTATTTCCAGTAAATTCAAAATATGCATTTTATTTCTGATTTTAATATCTTTAATATACACTATTTTAATCAAAATCATTTCTCATGCATTGTGTGCCGAGACAGTCATGCTGTAACAAAATTCCATGCAGACCAGTTTTAGCATGCTATGTTCTCAGTTCATTGAAGATTAGCAGCAGATATTTTGTGGTACACCATCTGCCAGTCTTTTGTCCCTCAAGTGGAATTGTCACAATATAGCTGCTAACTGAGAAGAAAGGACAGATAATTTTCTTGCCAACCCTTTTTCCTCGCCTCACTTTTGTTGGGAGATCCTTTCTTGGGAAGACCCAGACTGATGACTGTCATTTGGTTTCTGGATCATATTGGTATATCCAGCTTGCATTCCCTGTTAAGATGTTAAATGTGTTTTTGGATCTTTCCCATCATTTCCTGGCACCATTGCACATATGCATATTTCTGCTCATTTGTGAGGTGGTGAGGATCCAACTACAGACCTTTCTGACATGAAGATTTTCTTTAAGGATTGTCCTCACTACTGTTGATCCAATTTTCAGGGCTTCTTGAATATAATATGTGCAACAACTGTCTTCCCGCAACATGGCTCTCCTTTCACCATATTTTTGTTTGTCATTGAAGCTGGCTGACCTCCACAATCTTCATCTTTCAGGGAATCTCTTCCTCTTTTAAACTCTGCAAACCATCAATAAATGGTGGATTATAAAGGGCAAAGATCCCCAAGTGCACAATGCAGTCTTTCAAGGCTTTCTCTGTCACCCTCCATGGTGTAATGGTTACCATGCTAACTTCATATACCCAAGGTCATGGGTTCAAACCCAGCGGAGGACGATGGATTTTTTCGGTTGTAAAAATCCTTAGTATGGCTTCCTTCGGAAGGGAAGTAAAGCCGTTGGTCCTGTGCCATAAATTTACGGCACATAAAAGAACCTCAAGCCTGATAGAGAGGCCTCTGAGCAAAATTAAGTGGCTTTTCACGCCAATATGAATGGGACGCTGAGAACCACAGCAGTAAAAGAGCATTCATAAATAAAACTCCATTTTTAAGGCTTTCTCTCTATTCTAAACCAACTTTATTAAAGCCATAGAAAATCATAGTATGGAAATGCTCTCACAGACCCATCCTAGTGTTTGGCATTGTAACCTGCATGCACATATATACCAGTGCTGCACATTGTTGGAACACGCCCAGGATTGCACAGGTTACTATCTGAATTTCAATCTAAAACTAGAAAGAACTGCATTGGCTAATCACAAATCCCTTCTCACCATACCTTCATTTGATCCCTTCCTCCCCAGGTGGCCTCTCCCTATATTGTAGTGCAAGAAGTGTCCCCCTCTATTGTATACCCTATAACCTAATATCAGCATTTGGCTTGTTCACAGCCCATTCGCATAGGAGGAATAGAGGTCCTAGAACAAGATCCAGGAAGAGAAGAAGTGACCATATTTGCTGATATAGAGTAAGTCAAATGCCTTTTTGACATTAACATCTGCACCAACTGAAAATGTATCAAAAATATATAAGGGAAAGGTGAAAAGTTCTCAGCCTGGCACAGAAATGGTATTGATATAAGTGGAATTTTGTTTTTATACTCATGTACTGAAATGTGTTCATTTACTGTTAAAAATCTGTATCCAAATGGTCTTCATTTTGATACAGATTTTCATTTCTATATTGATTTTCATGCTTGCACGCTGCCATACTAATGGACATTTTTCGAAGTTACATTTTTTGTCATTCTCCAAGCCATGAATTTATCATATAACTTTTCATAGATCTTTATTAATTTCTGTAGAAGTAAATTGTTAACAACAATCTTGCCACCTCTGTTATCTGAAGGCTCACAACTAAATTCCATATCATTATCACTAGGCCAAAATACCTCAATCTCCATCTTGCAAATCAACTATCCAAATTTCAAAACTTGCAAATATGCATAGAAGCTTGTGACAGTGATGTGATTAAATGAAAAATAAAAGAATTTGAGTCGGTTTTTGTAACACAAACATCACTTAATTCAGGGTTGAAAATGGGAACAACTGTTACCCGAAACCGGTCCCCAGTAAGTAAAAATAAGTGATGTTTGTGTTACAAAAACCGACTCAAATTCTTTTATTTTTCATTTATCCAAATTTCATTTGCTATTACAGAATGTGTACAATATGCATAGGAGTCAGAAGAGTCCATATTTCGTATGTAGAAAATCTAAATATTAAATGTTTATTGTATATATACATGTCATAGAAAAAAATTATGTATGCAACTCTCATACAATAACCATTAGAATATTCGCGAGGTTTTTTGAATGCTCACTTCTCTCATGTCGAAACTTGCCTCTCACTTGTATCCTAATAACTACCATTATAGGATTGTTGCATAAATAACTGTCTATTAGTACATGTTTTGTAATAATATAAGTTAAGTTTCAAGTTGATCTATTAAATAAATTTGTTTCTATGGCTGTTGATAATAAACATGTTGTTTGTGCTCATTAAAATGGAAAAATTGGAATACTATGCAATCATAAAATTATTTTCTGGATGATTTAATGATTTCAAGCTTTCTCGGTGTTGATTGCTTTTGACCATCTTAACTCTTCTTCCTTTTTTAAGACTCCAATTTTACTTAATTCCATGAGGTCATCATTAACATTTTATGGATGGTTTATTACCATAAAAAACTCTCCTAAATTGTTGAAGGCTTTTAAGAAGTCTGCTTCTTCATTTTCAAAAAGTAAGAAATGGGCAGCAGAATTTACTTTTCTTTAAAATTATTATCAATGTGAAGGACACCCAAAACTGCAACTACTGAGGAAAACATTGAGAAAGTGTCCAATATGGTATTGGATGGTTGGGGATTTAAAGTGTGTGAAGAGTGTGTATGGTACATTTTACACAAGGAATTAAAGATGAGAAAGCTTTCTGCTAGATTGTGCAATATTTGCTGAATGCTGACCAAAAGCAATTATGAAAGCATAGCAAAGTTTATTGTATTAGTAATGTTTTAATTAAAGGTTTTTGTATTTTATTGTTAGAACCAGCTGAAACAATTTTTTACTTTCTCTACACATATAGAGAAGGTATTGCATTGAACCCAAAAATTCAATACCGATATTTCACCAGAAATATATGTTTTGGGTCCTCCTGAATCAAAAAAAAAGCAATTTTAGAAAAAGTCTGTGTGTCCTCCTGAATCAAAAAAAAAGCAATTTTAGAAAAAGTCTGTGTGTCTATGGGTAGCATAGGTCAAAAAGGAAAAGTGTGTTAAATACCTAACTTGGTATTTAAGTTCAGTATCTCCCAAGGATGCAACAGAAGGATTTTCCAGAAAATCCCCCCAGCCCAAACTACCCTTTACATTTTTCAAAAATTTGTATTTTCTCAAAAATGGCTCTAATGATTTTGATCAAAATGCCTTATGTTTAAGATATTTTTATGACAAAAAAAAAGGTATATCTTGGATTTTCTGGGAATAGCCTCTGAAGACCTCTTCATTCTGAATGACTTTTGTAAAACTGGCAAACCATAAGAGATATACAAGAACTTACTACACAAAAATGTAGGTCTCATTAAAACACACAATTTATGTTGTGTACATATTTATTTTTTTATTTATTTATTTATTTTTTTTTTTTTTTGTAGAGCTAACTATTTTCGAGATATTCTGAATTATGGTTTCAATTTTAAACACTTAAACTTTTCTCAAACAGAAAGACATCTTTCTTCTCATTTCTTATTTGTTTACTCCTGGTAAGTAAAGATATTGGAAGGGTATTTTTCTCCAAAAATGCAGTCCTCTTATGAGTCATGTATTTTCAATTCCAGCTATAAATAGTTTTTTAATAAAGATAACAGTTTATGTAGGTATATGCAAGTTTATATATATATATATTTTTTTTTTTTTTCTTTTTTAGCTTAATCTCCTTTAACCTGGTTCATTGTATTGGATGATGAATGAACTTGGTGAAATGATTCTCAAATGATCTTGGGGTCCATGTAGCTTAAAGTTACTCTACATTCTTCTTCTCAGGATAAGAAAAAATCCTGAAAAAAAACATTTCCCAGGTAACTCAACCTAAGAGAGATTCGATGTCGCGACCTGTTGAATGTGAGGCAGACACGCTACCCCCATGCTACCCAGGCGGGCAAGCAAGTAATTCTAAGTGGTCCTAAAATTCAAACTTAACTACTGTTGCACATTAATTTCAAATATGTTTCAGAGGCATGTTACCTATATGATCCAATGCCTGAAAGCAAATGTTGCATATGGTTGGATGTATCTGGAGATGAGTTTGTTATCTTTTGGAAAACTAAAATGTATTAATTTATTCTTGTGTTTCTTAGTAGTGTTTCCCAGATAAGTCAACTTGAAGGAAGTAATATTCTTCTTTACAAAGTGCCAGGTTATATGAGATAAACTGCAATGGCCAGTGATCAGAAGAAAAACTGCATTGTTAAAATAGCTTTAGGCTTAAGAAACATCAAACATATTGAATACAAAGAAATAGAAAAATCACTTCTGGGAAACAAATCACAATATAGAAAAGGAAAAAAAAAAAAAATTAATTAAAATGACCTAAAACCCAATCATGTTCTGCAAAATGAATAGAGACAGATGTAATTCCACTTGCTTCTACTATACTTAAAACAAACTGCAATTATCAGTATATGTAAACCTATCTTTTCTTGTATGATATGGATACTAAAGCATTATATTATGTGTTGCAGGTACAAAAGTGATTGTGAGATATTATTTATCTGGAGAGGAATCTCTGGTGGGATTAAGGATTTTCAAGTAAGTATGACATTCATTACTGATATTGAGGATTTTGTGAAAGTGATGTATGCTATATATAAAGTATTATATGAATCAATTGTAACACTTTTACATCACTTACATTTTATAATTAAGGACATGTTTCAGCAGCTCTGTTGCTTCCATTATCAACTTTACCTCGACTGCCAGTGTTGTGGTTTGCAAGTGTTGTGGAAGATGGGTTTGCCTCGGTGGTAGATTTAAGAATCTCTGAACAAGGATGTCTCTGGGTGGGATTTCAAAGTTCATTAAATTGTTCTTATTTTTCCAGAATGGTTTCTTATGTGTTTTACTAACTTCGGTTCTTTTCCTATGTTGTGGTGTTCTCTCCAAAAATACCATGCCACTACAGATTTATCTTCCTGTTTTAATTTTATGTTCCTGAAATGTTCCTTGTTCCTAGTTGCCAAATTTCTCTTTCTTTTCCCTATGTAGAATTTATCACAGTCCAAGCAGTTTATTTGGTGCATTCTGACTCTGTCATCTGTAAGACTTACTTCTTTTACACTTGAATACAGCAGATTTTTAATAGAAAAATTATTTGTAGGTTAGGATAATATTCTGTTCTTTGTCACCCTCCGTGGTGTAATGGTTACCATGCTAATTTCATATACCCAAAGTCACGGATCCAAACCCAGCGGAGGACGATGGGTTTTTTCAGGCATAAAATCCTAAGCATGGCTTCCTTCGGAAGGGAAGTAAAGCCGTTGGTCCTGTGTTGTAGATTTACGGAATGTAAAAGAACCTCAAGCCTGATAGAGAGGACCTCTGAGCAAAATTAAGTGATCTTTCATGCCCAGTATAGAATGGGACACTAAGAGCCACGGCAGTTAAAGAGCATCCATAAATAAAATGTCATTTCATTTCAGTTCATTCTGCTCTTTGAAGAGTTTTTGAACTTGTTCAAAAATGTCAGGTTGTATGTAAATTTTTTGAATGTGGAGTCTATGTTTGTGGTGTCCTTGATGTATTTCTTTGTTTTGGCTTTGTTTATTTTGTTATAAAACAGTTTTGTTAAAACCATTTGTTTCTGCCATTTCAGTTATGCTATTCAATTCACTGGTATACTCTTCCATATCCATCAATATGTTAACTAGTTCGTGCGTGAGGCTGTTAATTACTGCATGTTAGGGGATATGGGGTTGTAGCAGCTGCTTTGGATATAGTTGTTGGAGTATGTAGTTTTCTGTATGTGCCAAATTTTAATTTGTTGTGTTTTTTTTTTAAATTATATTTAAGTCTAAGAAGCCTAATTGTCCATTTGTTTCCTTTTCTATTGTTAAATGTATTGTCGTTTCCTGAAATTTCAACATTTTTGTTGCATCTTCCACATGCTTATCTGGGACTACAGCAGAAATAACATCAACGTATCTGTACCACATTTTGAACATCCATGGGAAAGCTGCATCTCCATCTCTCTGATAAATAAATGTGCCAGTACCAGTGATAGTGAGTTTCCCATGGCCAGCCTAGATTATTGTTGGCAACATAAAGCATTTGCATAATCCATTAGTACACTCAGGTGGCCTGTGAGATAAAGGAGAATGTTTTCACATTAATACAATGGCTGACAATTGTTTCCCAGATTTCTTCTCAGTACCTTAAGTGGACATGTAAGGCGTTGCTTGTTTCAACAACAGCAGTTTCAGTCAGGTTAGGACAAACTGCTCTTAGGTATCAAGGGGCAAATGCATGCACTGATATCAGTTTATTACTGGCTCCCATGCACACATGTATGCAGTAGTGGCTTTGTTTAGCGTTAGAACAGATGTCTTCGTGCTTGTACCCTATTTTAGTATCTTGTGAAATGAAATGGCATGTTATTTATGGATGCTCTTTAACTGCTTTGGTTCTCAGCGTCCCATTCTATATTGGGCGTGAAATCGCTTAATTTTGCTCAGAGGCCTCTCTTATCAGGCTTGAGGTTCTTTTACGTGCCGTAAATCTACGACACAGGACCACCGGCTTTACTTCCCTTCCAAAGGAAGCCATGCTAAGGATTTTTACGCCCGAAAAAATCCATCGTCCTCCGCCGGGTTTGAACCTTGGGTATGTGAAGTTAGCATGGTAACCATTACACCATGGAGGGCGACTTTTAGTATCTTGTAAATGCTGTAACTAGATCATGGCATATCGCTACAAGGCAGAAGAGAATTGGTCAGTTGATTGAAGAAGTAATGAGATTCAAGGTGATAATTTTTTAGGTAGATTTCTTTTGTGCTTCTACAAGGTCACCTTCAGCATAGGTACTGTCAAAAACTTTTCCCAAAAATGTAATTGAGAAAATTGGAGAGTATTGTGGTGCAGAAAGTTCAGAAGTGGAATAAATTGCAATCTCCCAAGTACTGTATGGACTCCAAAAGCAAATACAGAAAAGCAAGATATATTTGTAAAAACTGCAGCAAATACATTTGTCTTGAACATTCTGTTACTGTATTGCAAAATTGTATCAACAAAATATCCCATTGAATATGTGCATTATTTTGATTACAGCTCATTTATATGTATCTCCATTTTTTCATATATGTTTTTGCTCAACATATGCCAATTATCTTTAAACAAAATATATTAAAGTGATTGGTAATGACACTACTTCATTTAGTAACAATTCCCTTCATGATATCCACAATGCTCATTTTAAAAAGCAATGGAAATCCTCTAAGTGTAATGACATCAAGATTCCAGGTGCATGCACTGCTGGGTTAATGAGTGTTTATATTTGTATTGTTCATTATAGAAATAATGGCTTCATCAAGAAATTACAAAGAGACCTAATTAGAATCTTTACAAATGGAATAAAATTAGATTTGCTTCAATAGGAATAGAATACTCATCCCAGCAACCAGCCAAAGTCAGGGTTTTAATAAGAGCATCCTTTTTCCCTGCCACATTGCACCAAGCACCATCGTCGACACTTCCAACCCTGAAAGAAACCATTGGGATGAAGGATAAAAGGAATGACAATGGAAACGGCTTGGAGAGACAGGAAATTTGGGGGATGGAAGAAACCCACCCAGCGCTCACCTGCTGACCCGCGGAAAGACCCAAAAGCACCTATGGGTCAGGTAGGCTGGCCACGGGGATCAAACATGCAACCTCCCGAATGTAGACCAGATACAAGACTGCCTGACTGTGAGGTTTTGCATCAATACACAGAAACTGTTTACACATAGTAGGAAGCTTCAATATAAACATTGGTAGTTTAAAATACATACATACATATGCAAGTATATGCATTCAAGAATATCATTCAGAAAGTGCTTGTAATTACTTATATACAAATATTCATTACATGAGTAGAAAGTATATGCTAGCAGGATGGGCTTGAGTTTTCTTTCCAAAAGCTTAGTAGTGCTTATAGTTGTTAAATCCCTAGGTAGTTTATTGTATATTTT
Source organism: Hymenopus coronatus (assembly GCA_030762935.1). NCBI lineage: Eukaryota > Metazoa > Arthropoda > Insecta > Mantodea > Hymenopodidae > Hymenopus > Hymenopus coronatus. The sequence continues at coordinate 18,545,491 of CM060897.1, read as the reverse complement.
TGCAGCATAGTTTATGGTTTTTCTTTTAACTTCTTTAACCTAATAAGTCATATCAGGCAATGGATGAATTAAATGGGTGAAATGAGCTCAAATGAGCCTGGAATCCAAAGAGTTTAGCATTACCCAACTTGTAACTGTTAACATTAACTTGGAATCACATTTGCTGATTTCCATCTCACTTTAATTCAACAAAATAATTTTTGCCCAAAAACAATTATATTTTCATTATACACGTTACTCTTAAGGATATTAGTTAGCACTTTAATTTTACTAATGTATTAAAAACTTTTAAGTCAAAAAAATCTAATATCCTTCAAAGTTATAAATAAAGAATATCCATCTTTAAGTCTTGGTTTAGTAATTGGAGGATTAATAACATTAAATATTTGAGGATTTTATATAACTTATGTTTTAATAATTGCTCATGGTTTATGTTCTTCAGGTTTATTTGTATGGCTTCTGGGAATATAAAAAAAAATAATAGCACTTCATTTGCATTTCTTACTATCTTGTCTGAAAAAAACCTCAAAAATAATTCTCTTGATTTATTCTTAGATCTGTCAAAGGCTTTCGACACTGTTAATCATAACTGCTTGTAAAACTAAATGCTTATGGCATCAGAGGAATAGTGAATCAGTGGTTTCAATCCTACCTGAGCAATGGAAAACAGTTTGTGGAAATAGACTCATTAAGATCTGAACTAAGATCGGTTAATCATAATGTGCCACAAGGATCAATTTTAGGGCCAATTTTAAATATTCTTTATATTAATGACTTGCCAGCTGAACTACCCGATATAAATTCAGTTTTGTTTGCTGACGATAATAATTTTGTTTTCAGCAGAAAAGTTCTAAATAAGCTCTAAGAAAATAGCAACAGAGTAAATGTAAATCTAGTAACATGGCTAATGAAAAACAGACTGGTCCTAAATATTCAAAAAACTATGCATATACTTCAGCCCTCAGGCAAACCAGCAAACTAATGTAAATGTCAAGATTGGCAATTCAACAATCATGCAAGCCGTCACAACAAAATTTTTGGGAGTATGGGTTGATGTTGACCTATCTTGGAAGACTCATATAAATTCCACAATTACAAAACTCAGTAAATTATGCTATGCAATGCAAGTTTTTAAACATTCATCATCTGAAATATTAAAGGTTGTTGATTTTTTATGCATTCACTCAATACTATCTTATGGCATAATCTTCTAGAGATCTACATTTAAATCGAGGATGTATTCATATTACAAAAGCATATTGTGAAAACCATGAAACAGATCCCTATAAATGTTCAGAGATTTTCACAAACTACCATTACCTTGCATTTACATTTTAGAAACTGCTTTTTCATCCATACAAATCTGCCATATTTCAATATGAATTCTTATTACCATTCCCACAATACCAGGGGATCACAAAACTTACATCTCCATCATCAAAACAGTAAAATCTGCCTTCAGAGCATATCACACCAAGGTTTGTCCCTTTACAACAAATTACCAGATCATTGAGACTACTGAACCATAAACAGCTCAAACATCAAGCCAAGCAACACTTATTAAACCATATGTTTTATAGGTTGACAAGTTCATGTCCACTTCATTTTAGGCTCATGCCTTTTTAATAACAAAAGAAACGTAATATGTCTCAGCTCTCTAGTTTAAAATTTCTATTTTGTCAACAGTGTACGTAATGTAAATAGTGAGTGTGTTGTTAATCTGTTACTTCATGAGGCCTTTGAATTTTTGTAATTCTTTTGTGAATAAAACGTGTGTCTATCTGTCCATCCACCTGCCTGTCTGTCAATGTACTGATGGACTTATTGCGACACCTCTCAACTAAAAGCAAAATGGACTCCAATGATGAGAATTTGGCTATTGCTATTTGTATCTTTGCTTGGTTTGTAATGAGAGATCTGAATGAGGTCATTTGACTAATCAGCACAGGAGTGAAAACAGATTGAATGGGCTTAAAACTGATGAAAGATTTCACTTCATTTTTTGATGAGTGAAAGTGACTTTTAACTTTGTTTTGAGTAAGATGGATCATATAATCCACAAAAAGTACACACATTTGAGAGTAGCTATTCCAACATAGGTCAATATTTCTATTGACAGTAATAAAAACTTAAAATAGCCTAACCAAAAAGCCACAGCACATATGGAAATTCACCAAAATGGTGAAATGCAAGTGAAGAAGAAACAGCTCAATAAACATTCTTGAAGTACCCCTGAGACCAACAAAGTATTATTCAACATAACAAGTTTTCTAGCATGTCAAGATAACAGTTTTGACACTGCAATATGTTCAATCAATATTTTAAGTCAGTAGAGTTTGTTCAAATGCTTTTTGCACGACTCATTATGTTAACTTGTTAAATTCAATTTCTGTTTGTGAGTACTCTTTAAATGCCATAATACATTAATACTTACATTTTTTTTCAAGGTAAGAGGAAGGGCAAAAGTGCTGTTATGGCCAATCATCAACAGCCCTCCTTTTATATCCAACTTCATTGTTACATTCCCTGAGAAACCTATTGTGCATTATCGTCTTGCAGGAGTTGGACTTTTTCTGGATATTCCTGGCTTAAGGTAAACTCTTCAAAAAGGTATATTAGCAATTTGATCTGCCACCAACATAATTGCAGGTCGCCTTTTAATAACAGGATTAGTTTCTTATTGTTTAGTTATTATCAGAATGTTAAGTCTTATAATACTGATATATTAACTGCTTTATCAAAGAGGTTATAAAAACAGATAATTCTTCTGAATGTATTGTGATTCTCAAAAGTTGCTGTATTATGATTCATGAGTGAGTGTTAAGTAATTAATACAAAGCAGAGCTTGGCATAATTGCATATTCTGTTTGCTTCCTGCTATCACATACATACCAAATATTTTAATCCAACTTAGGTTTTGAGTAAGGTCTTTGCAAAATAATTTATTCTGAACAAAGACCAACATATTTTGTGTAATGTTGTCATTATCAAGTGCAAACCTGAAGTGAGTTCTGTATTCATATTTCTAAGCTGCAGTACGTTTATCATTGTTTAGAAGAATCTCTTCATAGTTTTTTTAACAAACATGGAAATTCATAGCATTAATACTAGCCAAAAGGGATATATTCGTCCCAGTGTCAATCTTTGTTGCTTTCAGAAAGGTGTATATTATGAAACAATCAAGATATTTAATGCTCTCCCCAGTAATCTCAAAGAAAATGTTGGGAATTTCAGGGCTTTTAAGGCCTCTCTTAAGGAGTACCTTTGCAATAAATCATTTTACTCTGTAGATGAATATTTAAGTGACAAATCTGTCAACAATCATTGTATTTATTATAATGTAAAAAAAAAAAAAGAAAAGGAAATTCATGTGCTTTTATAGAGCACATTAAGTATAGTAGAGGCCTCAAATACAAATGGTGTGATTATATGTCTATTCTGCTCTTTTTGTAACCCAAGCTTTAAGCACGAGCTTTATACATTTTTGTTTTTTTTCCATTGTATATATACATATGTATACATGAATATGTCTTGACAAATTCTATGTTCAGTGGCTTCCTGGCCTAAACAAACCTACAGAATGCTTTTTAATCTAATCTAATAATACTAATACTACTACTACTACTAATAATAATAATAATAATAATAATAATAATAATAATAATAATAATAATAATAATAATAATAATACCTTTATTGTCAATATACTACAATACTAAGAGTCCATCCACAATGAAGTTGATAAAGTTAATAATCAACATAGTTCACAAATAATGTTGATAAACAAAGTTAATAAACAATGTTGATGAGCAAAGTTAATAAACAATGTTGATGAGCAAAGTTAATAAACAATGCCACTGAACAAAGTTAACAAACAACATTTAAAACAAAGTTAATAAACAAGGTTAAACAATGCTGATATGCAAAGTTAAAAGTCAATGTTGATAAATAGTTAACAAACTATGTTTATGAACAAAGCTAATAAATAATGTTAATGAACAACGTTAGTAAACAATATTGAGAAATGAAATTAATAAATGATACAGATAAATTTAGTAAACAATGTCAATGAACAAAGTTAACAAACACTATTGAATAAATAATGTTGATAAACATTTTTTTTTATTTATTTAAATATAATGAAAATATATTACAGTGTGCAACAGGGAATCTTAAGGTGTTCTGACAAAAGATTAATGCAGTTTTAAAAAATACTATTATGACATTAGTGACAAACAATGAGATTTGAACCACGGATCTTCCAGTCTCCATCCGGCTGTTCACCACAACATACTAACATGACCTTAAATTCCCCAACTGACTTGCATTTTTACTTTCTCTACACATACTATGTACATAGTATGATATATAGAGAAGGTATTATATCGCACCCAAAAATTTGATACCAAGATTTCATCAGAAATACATGTTTTGGGACCTCCTGAATCAAAAAAAAAACATTTTTAGAAAAATGTCTGTGTTTGTCTATCCGGTTGTCAGTGTGTGTGTGGGCAGCTTAACTCAAAAAAGAAAAGTCCATTAAACATCAAACTTGATATTTAAGTTCAGTATCCTCCAAGAATGCAACACGAAGATTTTCAAGAAAATCCATCCACACCAAACTACCCTTTACATGGAAGTAATTTTGAAAATGTTGATTTTCTCAAAAATAGTTGTAACAATTTTTATTAAACTGTCTTATATTTAAGATATTTACATGACAGATAAAATGTTTATCTTGAATTTCTGGGAATAGCCTCTGAAGACCTCTTAATTATGGATTAATTTTCCTGAATTTTGCATTACTGATAAACTGTAGCAGATAGACAAAAACTTGCTACACAAAATCTGTAGATCTCATTAAAAACACAATTTATGTCATATGCATTTTTTTCCGTGGAGTTGAATTTCTGGGAATAGCCTCTGAAGACCTCTTAATTATGGATTAATTTTCCTGAATTTTGCATTACTGGTAAACTGTAGCAGATAGACAAAAACTTGCTACACAAAATCTGTAGATCTCATTAAAAAACACAATTTATGTCCTATGCATTTTTTTCCGTGGAGTGGCCATTTTTGAGATATTCTTTATTTGTTTATTTTAAAATACTAAAATGTTTCTAATTTGGGAACTTGTCAACACCTGACTACACATAGAAATGGATTTCTATCCCATAGCAAATACATTTTGAAACAATTTACTGTCGGTTTAACCTAGTGTATTCCCTTGTTTCCCTTCTACTTATAAGAAACTAAGCAATAAGATCATTTCTGCTTATCTTGATTAGCATGAAGTGGATAAAAGAATAAGCTCATTAACAATAATTTGTTGCAGAGATGTAGAGAAAGTCATGTGAATGGAACACATCAGATTTTTTTTTTTTAAATTTGGTTCTTTTCCCAAGCTTAATAATAATGGTGATAAGAATAATTAGTAGCAGTTATGCCTTATTTTCTGAAGTGTATTTCTTTGATTAAATCCTTTTCAAACTTTCTTTGCTCAATATTTAAATCTAGCATGAGAAATAGAATATAGAAAACATCAAAAAGGTCTGGGATATTTTTGAAATTAGCATGTTCACATATATTGGCATTAAATTTGGTTTTACATATGCATAGATTCTAATTTATTTTCATGCAATTACTTACTGAAGCAAATGTATACCATTCTTTCTTGCAGGGATATTCTTCATAATATTATTACCAAAAAGGTTGCCAACTTTTTTGGTACAAAAGAGAAGACTGCTGATTACGATGACTATGACAAAAGAGCGACTATGCCAGCTGACTGGGCTCTTGAACAACCGATGGATGTGCCAGATCATGCAACGGCTGAAGCAGACACAGTTTCCATGCTAAGTGAGACAGTAAAACGCCACTTATCTGATCTATCTAACTCAGAGGAAATGCTTACCTCAGAAAAAGCACAAAAGGAGTTAGAAAATAAAGAAGTGTCTACAGAAAAGCCTTCATCAGACAGTGAAATACCAGATCAGACATCCACTGGCAGTGAAGCAAATTCAGATTCCACTGCAACTGCATCTGATCACGTAAAACTGCAAGATGGAGTGGAATATAATCCTATACCAAAACCTGATCGTTCTATTAGAAAAGAAAGTACAGCCACTGAAGATACAGAAGAGAAGAAAGAAATTAATACTAATATGTAAATATTTATGGATAAGTCCATCATTTAAATAAGTGATTCTGTAATTCCCATGCCTCCTAATGGTTATTTTAAATATATTTTTTCTCAAAAATGCTTATGTTTATAACAGTACAGTATAATTATTTTAACAAGAACTACAGATGAGGGGCTGAAAAAAGAATACATTGGATTTTTTTGAAAAATGAAAAACCTTGGCATGGCTTCCTTCACAAGGAAATAAAGTCAGTGGTTCCATATTGTAGGTTTACATCACAGAAAAGAACCTCAAGCCTGATAAAGAAGCCTTTGAGCAAACTTAAGTGGTCTTTCACATCAAATATAGAATGAGATGCTGAGAATCACAGCAGTTAAAGAGCATATATAAATAAAACTTATTTTTTTCAGACCTCCCATTACTATGAGAAGGACTGAAGGCACACATGATTTAACACTCCAAATTAAATTATTTGAAAAATTTGTCCCTCAGAGAATCTTATTTGCCAGTGCTCCATGGTCATATTTCATTTATATAAGCATTTTTAGTGTGCAAAAAGTGGACATGCACTTTGCCACCTTCAAGCTCTGAGCTTGGTACAATACATGACAAGATGGAGCTTAGTTTCCACGTAAATATGAGTCAATTATAAGCCACATTATGTCTTAGTATAATAATTAATATTTTGTAACAAAATTTCACATAATCTTGTAAATAAATTCAATTAGTAGGACAGCAGATGACAATAGCATAGCAAACATTCCATCACCTAGTATCAGTAACTATAACAGAAACAACAAGAAAGCAGAATCTGAGCAGATTATAAAACTAATTGAGTTTATTTCCCAAGATAAGTGAAGTGTTGTTACAAAATATATGTACTTTCTCTAGCACATATGTATAATGCATATAGTAAATGGCCAAGGCATTGTATTCCACCCAAAAATTTTATACCAAATTTTCACTGGAACTCTATGTGTGTCTGTGCACAACATAACTCAAATATAAAGTCTATTAAATAATAAACTTGGTATTTAAGTTTAGTACCTCCCAAGGATGCAACACAAAGATTTTTAAGAAAATTCCCTCACCCCGAAACTACCTTTTATATAAAAAAATGTTTCAATTATTTTGATTTTCTCAAAAATTGCTCAATTTTGATTAAAATACTGTATATTACAAATATTTATATGACAAATAGACTGTATATCCTGAATGTTCTGGGAATGGTCTCTGAAGACGCTTCATTCTGGATTGACTTTCATATAACTGGTAAGCTGTAAGAGACCCAAAATATCTAGATGTTGTTAAAACACATAACTTATGTCATACATTTTTTTTTGTAGAGTTAACCGTTTTTCAGATATTCCATGTTATATGTGTTCTTTTTATATAGTGCTTAATGCCTGCTTTTACCACTTGTGGCACTGCAGGCGATGACAATGATGATTCATGGAATGGGGATGGAGCACCAGTGGAATGTGAGCAGGGGAAACCAGAGAACCCGTAGTAACCCACCCCTGCACTGCTTTGTCCACCACAAATTTCACATGCAGTCACTTGGGATTGAACCTGGTTCATTTAGGTAAGAGGCGAGTGGTCTAATCACTTGGCCATGGCATAGCCTTTCCGTGTTATAGGTTTCAGTTTTAAACTACTTGAACTTTTCTCAAATGGGAAGGCATCTTTCTCTTTGCCTCTCTTTTGTTTGACCCAGCAAAGAGAACAGAATTTAAATTTTTTCACACAACGACCAGCTTTTAAAATATTTTTACTGTCATTTTAGGCTAGTGCATTCCCCTATTTCCCTTCTACTTACAAACAAGCAAGTAAAATACCAATTCTGTTAATGTTTCTCTCAATTAGCGCAATATAAATAAAAGAATAATCTTTTGTAAGGAAAGTTTGTTTGTGGGACAAGATGATGATGGTTAGTGTTTAAGGGCGCTCAACTACAAGGTCATCAGCGCCCTTATCAAACAAATCATGGCAAAAGCCAGCTCAATAAGAAATATTATAAATAAGAATAAAAGAATAAATCTAAAATCAACGTATAAAAGTAATCATGGAAAAAACCACAGATTGCTGATTTAAGAAAAATATATATATTTCAAAACTAATACAAAAACAAAGGTAAAAACAACTAAATCCGTAATTTGAAGGTTATCTTTGATAAAAATGTAAAAATCTTAGCTACCGCTCGGTTATCATCCGCCAGGACTACTGCAAGACTGCCCGGCAGTTGCAGTGATTCCCAAATATGTGCTGGATTAACACACTCTAGCAACACATGATGGACAGACAAATCTTCTCCACATAGCAGACACAATGGAGCAGATTCACCATTAAGAAGCAAACTATGTGTAAAATTGCAGTGGCCAATACGCAAACAAGCTAAAATCACTTCCTCCCATCGAGATTGAAGAGAAGACGTTACCCAAACTGGAAGGTCCTTCGCTACTCTAAGCTTGTTTCCGCGGAGAGCTAATGAAAGTCATGTGAGTGGAGCACACTACATCTTTTTATATTAATATTTGTGTTCATTGTTACTAGATTCAGTTTTTATATATCAATGAGGAGTATTTCTATTCTTTGTTCACTGTAAGCATTTTCCACATGCACAATAATATCACTTGCTTCGATGTTCGGATAAATGTAATGCCTACGTGTTTTGCTGTTAAACATCTAACCATTGGATTACTGCATTTGAAAGCAATCTGATTTGCATTTATTTTTCTTATAAGATAAATAAATATCATTACAAAAAATAAGAACCCTATGCCAGCTTAATATCAATTAAGAAAGTAAATATTTAGTCGAGTATTCACACATGTGCTTCACAAAAACTTACTTATGCAGAACTAGTTTCACATGTGTGTTGCCTGCATTGTCTACTGCTTTCGACTGTCACCTGAGGATACTTGATGTATGACTGCCTTCCCTCTGGCGTTAGATTAATGAACTTCATTTGCGGGTTCTCTTCAAAAGGACAGTCAAGATTTGTGAGATACGTTTCATGTTTCTTCATTTATATTTTCTCCCTCGTGATGAGTTCTACTGTCCATTGTACATTTTCAAAAGACAGACGTTTTGTTTAATTTCATGTCAGTTGTTCTAAAAATGAGCTGATACTGCAGATTTTTCAGTTTCCCTTTTTTTAATATTTCTAACATGTTAGTACACATAAGTTTTTGTGAAGCACATGTGTCTATACTTAACTCCAATATTAAAGTTAATTGCTAGCTTCACAGTGTAGCACTTCCAGTAATTAAAATTATAAGAAAGTGAAGCTACTTATATTGTTAATCTGAATCTACAAGAGGCTCAATTTCTTCCAAATCAGAAGTTTTTGATTTGTTGCTATTCAATCCCATTTAGATTGTTAATCTGTCCACTAAATGTGCTGTCCATCATTCCCTCCAAATCCCACATTTTTGGCTCCTCATTTATCACACGTTAAAAACATTAGTGCCATCTTTCTTCTGTAATTTCTTTGAACTCAAATTGCAATAATTCATGCACATCAACTAACTTAAATGTCATATTGTGTTGAACTACAATAACCCTTAAATTGCTCTTTTTATACCCTATATACTGCTGATGTTGGCAATCCTGTAAATTCCAATGATGGCTACACCACATTGTTCAAAACCATACTAGGATTCTTCCCCAAAATATTTTCAATCTAATACTCTTTTCACCATTCCTTAAAGGATTTCCCCATGTGTCCTTTACAATTACACCTGAACTTGCTTCCCTGGTGCACTTACATAACTAAGATGGCAGGAAGGCAAGCTCTGCAACTGATCACATCATGATAACGTTTCTCAAAGTTTACTACAATAAGTATGCTACAAAACTTGGCCATCAGGTGCACGACCTATCTCCCGGTCACATACTGAACACTTGTCAGGCAGTTGCACAGCCTGTCACCTAGTCACACATGTGTGGAGTCAAATAAAATCACAAAATTACATTAAAAATTATTAGAATAAACACAAAACTTACCTTGCCACAGGAGATATTGGAAATGCCATCCATCTGTATTAATACATCCATGGCATCATCTGAAGGAAATTTTCATTCATTAGCTCAGCTCCTGAAATAGTATTAATTTCTGTGCTGATGTTTTGTTTTGATTCTTATAATGTGTGGGGATTAGTTTTGTAAACTTTATTTTTCAAATTGCTCCATGAGGAAAACTCAGATTCAACATATACATTTTATTTACCATATAAATATCTTTAATATATGGTATTTTAAACAAAGTTGCTAAAATGTGATCTGTTAAAATGTTTAAAATACCAAGAAACAAGCCTAAAAAAACAGATTAGAATAAATGATTTAAAAATAACTTAGAAATAATGGTATGGAGAATATTTGGAGCAAAATTGATAAATAATGGTTTCTGGAACAGCACAGGAAGGAGATATGAGATAAAATAATTACAAAACAAAAGAGTAATATTGCTAGTAGTCTATATTTCAATAAAAAAACCATCAGGAAAGAGACAGAGGAGATAGCATGGCTAAGCCAGGAGTGTGGAAATTAAAAGGTCAACAAAATGGCTGTCCATAAACTAAGTGTCCATTATGTAGTTTTTTTTTTTTTTTTTTTTTTTGTAGTGTTTAACGCCCGCTTTAACTACTTATGGTACCGCAGGCGGCATTATGTAGTGGAAAAGATGTTCAACACATAGAATTTGAATGTGATGTGCTACATTCACATGACTTTCTCTACCTATTCTGTAATAGACTATTGCTACAAAGCTTATTTTTCTATCTACTCTTTGCTAATTGATATATTATTAACACTGCTTTAATTAATGGTTTTAATACTGATTTTATAAATAAAAAAATTGAGAAGTTTAAATATCAAAAAGCTATTAAAGATATTTCTACGCTAAAGAAAATAAAAGATAATTACATTTTTAAAAAATTTACTTATCACCCTTGGGCAAATAAAAAATTCACAAATATTTTCAAAGAGCATGGCATAATATTGGTTCCTCAAAATAAATACACTATAAAAAATTTGTTAGGCTTTTCTAAAAAGGATGAAATTTCAAAAAATAAAAAATCTGGCATTTATCAATTAAACTGTTTAAATTGTGACCTTGTTTATATTGGTAAGACTAAACGTCATTTGGAAACCAGAGTAAAAGAACACTTTAGGAATATTAAATACAAACAAATTGATAAATCAGCTGTAGCAGAACATTTTTGGAAATTTAATCATGAAATAAATCCAGATGTTAAATTATTAAAACACTTAAATGGGCCCATAGATTTAATGGTTTGGGAGAAAATATTTATATTAAAGTATAGAAATCATGCAATGAATTTTGATATACCTCCAATTGACACTCTTACCAAATTTGTTTTGATTCCAGTAGTTAGCAATGCATTAGTACACAATCCACCTAGTAGCAGTAACCATAACAGTGTAAATAAACAACATCAAAAAAGAGACCAAAAGGATATGTTGATAATGCAATGAAATCGTTGCGAAACTAGTCCAGGCAAGGATTCCAAAAGATAAGTGAAGATTTGTTGCAACTATTATTTTTATATTAATATTTGTGTTATTCTTCACTGTTACTAGCTTCCTTTTACATTTATTACCAGAGTTATTCTTATTACTTGTTTCTTTGTAGGAACAAAAGAAACGAGGGAATACACTAGGTTACAGTGATATTCAAATCTTTTAAAAAAGCTGGTTGCTATGCGATGACACTGTACTTTCATTCTCTTTGCATGGTCAGGAGTTAGAGAGGGAGAAAGAGAGCAAGAAAAATGAAGGATGGTTTCCCATTTTAGAACTGTATAAAATCTGGAAAATTTAAAGCAATGACAAGTAATATCTTGGAAATGGTTATCGCCATATAAAAAGATGTATTGAATTAAATTGTGTCTTTTAACAGCTCTACATTTTTACTTTCTCTAGCCCCATATGTACAGTGTACATAGGGATAGAGAAGGTATTGTAATGCACCCAAAAATTTGATACCGAGATTTCTCCGGAAATATATGTTTTGGGGTCCCCTGAGTCCGAAAAAAGCATTTTTAAAAAAAGGTCCATGTTTGTGTGTGTCTGTGTGTGTATGTCTGTGGACAGCATAGCCCCAAAATGAAAAGACCATTAAATACCAAACTTGGTATTTAGGTTTAGTATCTTCCAAGGATGCGACACGAAGATTTTCAAAAAATCCCTGTACTAAAAATTACCCTTTACATGGAACAAATTTTGAAGATTTTGGCTCTAACGATTTTGATTAAAATCCTGTATATTAAAGTTATTTATGTCCAAAATAAAATGTATATCTCGAATTTTTGGGGAATAGCCTCTTAAGACCTCTTTATTCTGGATGAATTTTGCTTAACTGCTAAACCGTAAGAGATAGAAAAAAACTCACTCACAAAAAATGTACATCATGACAAAACACACAATTTATGTCCTTTACGTTTTTGTTGTGGAGGTAATCATTTCCGAGATATTCCTTATTGGTTTCAATTGTGAAGTAATTTTCTCAGACAGGAAGTGTCCGCTTTTCTTTTGTTCTACTCCTGGCCAAGCAAAGAAGTGATTTGCAATGACAATCGCACAACGATAGCTTTTAAAACATTTGGCAATAATTTTAGCATAGTGCATTCCCTTATTCGCTTCTACTTATTAGGAACTAAGTAATAACATTCTGCTAATATTTATCTTGATTAGCATTGTGTACAAAGAAGAATAATCTTTTGTCGGAGGTTTGTAGAACAGCTAGAGAAAATCATGTGCGTTTAACACATCAGATTTTTTTGTATAGTATTATAACTCTACATTTTGTTTATGTGAAAGCCATCCAGAATGAAGAGGGTTTCAAGGTTATTCCCAGAAAATTCATTTATTTGTGATGTAAATATCTTCAATATATGGTATTTTAATCAGAATTGTTAGCGCCATTTTTTCAACAATTTTAAATTTCCAAAAATCTATATAAGTAAAGGGTATTTTGGGATAGGGGGTTTTCCTGAAAATCTTTGGAAGATACTGAATTTGAACATCAAGTTTGGTGTTTTGTTTTTGAGTTATGCTTGCTGCATGCACGCGCACACATATACCTTTATTCTGCTATTTTTATTCAGGGGTCCTTTAAACTTGTATTTCTGGTGAAAGTTTGGGTGGAATACAATAACTTCTCTACTCTATGAACAATGTATGAGGCAGAGGAAATAAAAAGTAAAAGATAAACAGGGAAAGGGACTGTCAAAAGAGAAAAGGAAAAACTTGTGTATATATACAATCTAAAGCAGTAATGTTTAAGGTATTTTGTAACATAAATTGGGCTAACCACTTGAACAGTGCCAACGCCAATTTCAGAGGGCAGACCTACACATGTAATGGCTTAGTGCTTTAGAAGTTGTGATTGTTGCTATTGTTATTATTATTATTATTATTATTATTTTCTTTATTTTTTACTAAGCAAATTGCATTTGAATATGACATGTTTAGTACAGGTTCTTTGTCAGTCATATCCTGTTTACATTGTCTCTTGTATAATTACTTTCTCTACACATACTATGTACCTACTGTATAGAGAAGGTGGTGTATTGCACCCAAAAATTTCCCACTGAGATTTCATGGAAATATATGTTTTGGGATCCCTTGAACCCTAAAAAGCATTTTTAGAAAAAGATCCGTGTGTGTATGATTTTCAAGAAACTCCCCCACCCCAAAGTACCCTTTACATGGAACAATTTTCAAAAACTTTGATCTTCTCAAAAATGGCTGTAACAATTTTGATTAAAATCTCTGATAGTGAATATAGTTATGGCAATTAAAATATATACCTTGAATTTTCTAGGAATAGCCTCTAAAGACCTAATTATTCTAGAAGAATTTTTTGAATTTTGCATAGCTAGTAAACAGTAAGAGATAGACAAAAACTAACTGCACAAAAAATGTAAAACTCCTTAAAACATGTAATATGTTTTTTTTTTTTTCTGCAGTTGACCATATTCAAGATATTCCTTGTTATTGGTTTCAATTTTAAAATACTTTTCTCATATAGGAACTTGTCAACTCCTGACCTTGCAAAGAAATGGATTGCAATACGATAGCAACCACATTTTAAAACACAGTTTAGCCTAATGTGTTCCTTTACTTCTCTTCTACTTATAAGGAGCTAAATAATAAGGCCATTTCTGCTAGTGTTTATCTCAATTAGCATGAAGTGGGGATAGAAGAATAAATTTACTAACAATAATTTGTTACAGAAATATAGAACAAGTCATGAGAATGGAACACATCACATTTTATTTTTTTTTAATATTATTAAGATCTACTCTGTAATGTAAGTACTATTTGTTCTGTTTTCACTACCCAATTTCACTTTCTTACAAATTAACCTATTTTTACTATCTTTGCTGAACAATCCACTTACTGTATTTTTACTGCTAATTTTTCTGAAATATGAACTTTTATTATATCAGTTCCTTTGTAGTCAAATATCCTCACTATCACTGCATATGGGGCACTGATTCTGCAGTGTTGTTGTTTGTCATCATCATCATCATCATCATTATTATGTGTTAGTTTCATTAGTATAAAAAAGCTCATTTGTGTACACATATGGTCCAGAAATAGGGAAAAGGAGAAGGGGGGGGGGACTGCCATTCATTACATTTTAGCATCATTATGGATACATAATTTTAATGGTGGATAAAGGAATAAGTCAGAATTTCATTAAAGGTTCCTTTTTTTCTCCCTCCAAAAATGCTCTTTATTGCATAAGTGTAAAAGTTGTAAAACATCTAAGTACCAGTGCAGAATATTATAAAGCATATAAATACAAGTGTTTTAGATACAGCAAATGCTCTGTAATACCATTATACAGTTCTTAAAGTTTAAAAACACTATTGAAATTAATATGAGTTAATTATTTGTGAGTTATAAGGCACTTAAAGCTACTTATCCAGATAAACTTATAAAATATATATTCATTGGATGAAGATAAAGAACGAAACAAAACAAAAGAAACACTGGTATTTTTAACTGTTACTGAAAACTCTGTAAGGTGCTTTATGACTATACTCACACTGATTACAAAATAAAACTGAAACTTACTTAAGCTTATTGATACAGAAGTAATTGAAACATGGAGTTTCATCACTGTAACTATTAAAACTGGTGAGTTTTAAAAACATAATTCTACTTACTTTCTTTTAAAACAAGAAATATTTCTCATATGTTGAGGCGCAAAAAATATCATTAGAGATATTAGCAAATCAAAACCTCATGATGCAAAGAAAAGATATTGCAAATTCACATTCATCAAACAGCATTTAATATATTTAAAAATATTTTTGATTATTTCAATATCAAACTGGTTCCATATAACAGACTTAATGTTGGAGATTTGCTTAATCACCCAGTTAAGAATACCTACTAGTTCAATTAAAATGTATCAGGAATTTATAGAGTACGTTGTCATAAAACATATATTGGCATCCTGGGCATTTGAGGCATGGGAAATGTCTAATTCATTGTTGTGTTCATCTTGTGTATTAGACTGGGTTTCAAGCTAAATTATGGCACCAACGTTGCATCATGTTGTTTAATTCAGTAAGAATATTCTAGAAGCTTGTGTTTGTTAGGGAGTGAGAGAAGTGAAGTGAGGGGTGTGGCAGAAGTAGTGTGACTTCTGATGGCAACAAGCATATAGGAGTTTGCTCAGCATACTACATATGTGAGTGAAAAATGTAATGATTTAATGAATGTAATTTATTAAGGTTTTAATTTAATTCTTTTAATTCAATCTTTCATCCTAGTTCTCCAGTGTATAAATTTATGTAATTTCTATCCTCTTGCTAGACAAGTGAGTAGTGCCCCATAGTAATATGTAAAGTTAATAATAAAACTGCAATAGGTTTGAGTTCATATAAGGGGGAACTTGTGAAAATACATTGGTAAAACAAAAAGAAATTTGGAAACAATAATTAAAGACCATATGAAATGCATGATATACAAACAGATGGACAACATGGCCATAGCTTGTAATATCTGCATAGACATACAACTTACTATTTGTGAAAGGACCCTGTAAGGAAAGAGCTGGGAGCCTGCTAAGATTTAGTAGATTTCAGCTGAGAACAGTTACTGCTTTCCTCATAGGCCATGCCCCCTGTGAAAAAGCATCTTAACACAATTGGAGTGCTTCAGGGCAACTTAGACTGCAGATTATGCAGGAAGGAGACTGAAAATGTTCATAGAACCAGAAGAAGTATTATCCAAACCCATTGCAATGCTGCACTCATTTTTAAGGGATGCAGGTGTAATGGGTTGGTTCTAAACAATACAGATAGCACAATAAACCTCAGGCTGAAGTGTGCCCGGAGAAATGACAGGAATCTGTATCGTAAATGAAGAAGACATACAACTTTTAAAGTTGGTAAGAATTATTGGGAATTAACAGTGTCCGAAAACATATATACATTATTAAGAATGAAAACTCACTCAGATATGAAGTTTTTCAACCAACACTTGACAATGCCACATGACTAACCGATAGCAACCATTAACAACAAGAGGAGAGGAAGGCAGTCACCTGAGGGGAAACAGCTGATGACGAGGGCGCCACATTCCTTGAAACCCAACCTGTTTTAAAAGAGTTTAAATGGAACTATGTGTTTTAATAGTTTTAGTGAAACTTGCTTGCCAACTTCTGAAGTTTTTCAACATTTATATACCACCTTTAACATCTTGGATCATATTGGTATAAATTTCCTGAAACTGAAACCTGAAAAATTCTCTCTTCAAACAAAGCAATAATAGTTGAAATTTGTAAAGAAGTGTCTTAGATGTGATTCATACTTGATAATAGGTGTTGAGTCAGTTTATAACACTAAACAGCACTTAAAAATTACTTTAAATCCTCCACTGTTCCTTACAAGGAAAAAAGAAGGAAAAAGGCAGGAGCATCATGAAAATATGACACATATAAACTCTGGCCTATCTTAGCACTGTATATTATTAGTATGGTACATCCAGTCTGTTACCTTCAGCTAGGGAGATGTTTTAGTTATTATCATAACAAAATTTACAGTGTAATGCAATAGAAATAAAATCTTGTCATGTCCATGGTGAGAGTCTGCAACCCTTTGAATGAGCCTAATAAACCATAAAAAAGTAATTAATTGCCATAAAGTTATAAAGCACTTCTATTCCTATGAATTTAGCAGCTGATGTAAGCTACACTGACCTTTACAAGTGAACTACAGGTTGTACTAAACAAGAAATAACTTGTGACAGTTGCTAGAGAAGTATTTCCATGGCAACCT
Source organism: Hymenopus coronatus (assembly GCA_030762935.1). Taxonomy (NCBI): domain Eukaryota; kingdom Metazoa; phylum Arthropoda; class Insecta; order Mantodea; family Hymenopodidae; genus Hymenopus; species Hymenopus coronatus. The sequence continues at coordinate 18,528,024 of CM060897.1, read as the reverse complement.
ATTACTATAGTCAATAAGCTACCACCACTTGCCTTTCCCTTCAAGCTGAGCTTTAAGGGATAACTTATTACTATTTGATATATTCTGCTTCCTACAATTCTAAATCACGGACTCTTTCTCATATTTTCATACTGTAAGTGAACTGCAAATTGGTGTACTGGATACTATTAAAGACTGGTTCTGCAGCCAGAGGTACTGGGTGATCCAAAAGCATCCAAACCGCCTGTACAGAGTTTTGCCTAACACTCGCCAACTGCCGCTATCATAGAAAGGCATGGATGAAACCATACATCTTTAAAAATACTTTTAAAGAGATTCCAAGACTCTGTAACAGCTCATACAGCCAATCTTTCAATGAGAACAATTGAAAGTGTGTTTTCAGGACAGAATTATTAGTGGAGATTTGTGGCCCCCTTGGTCCCCCAACCTAACTCCTACGATTTCTATCTCTAGGGTAACTTAAAGCATAAAGTACAAGACAAACCCACACACCCTGGCACAATTAAAACAAAATATCTGCCAGGAAATTGCCAGCATTTCTTAAAGTAAACTATGGCGAGTGATGGATAGCTTCCTAAAGAGCTGCCAAAAATGTATGGACAATGATGGTGGCTAGTTTCAGCATTTCCTTTAATAACATTGGTAAGTAAAGCCTTTAAAAGTAGTTTTAAAAATACATGATTTCATTCATGGCCTTCTATGATAGCGGCAGATGGCAATGAGTGCCAAGGGCGTGGGTGGACAGGCAAAACACTGTGCAGCCGGTTTGGATGTTTTTGGATCACCCAGTACTATCATTAGTCAGAGAATGTGGCATTATCTAGATAGCACAAAAGCTGAAACATGAAATAGAATGCATGGTTTCAATCTTTAGCACACAATTTCAGAGGTTTTAGTGCCTTCTCTAAAAGTAGCAATTCAAAGAAAAATACACATTTTGTGATTTTCTGTGGTTCGTAACAATTCAAGTAGTATATGGTTTCAAATTAGTAATGTGCCTGAATGAAAATAGATTTTTGTTGGTATTTCAAAGAATGCTGACAACATAGGAATATTTTATAACTAAAAGCAGAAAGTTGATTGGTGGAAAGATTAGGTTTTCGCACTTTACACATAAGACTGAAGTTTAACATTCTTTAATTGGAATGTCATATGAAGGTGAATGAAGAAATGATTGAAATGATGCACAAATGGGTCCTTTGTCCCTAGGGCTTCAAGTTACCCAACATTCATCTTCTCAGGAAAAGAGAAAATCCAAGAAAAAAACTCATCTAGATAGCTCACCCTAAAAGAAATGTTGGACCTCTTAAATATGAGGCAGCCTCACTCCTCACCAAGACAGATGTGGGCTTACATATAAACAAACTCTACTAATGGGCTAGTCAGAACACTAAAAATCCCAAAGGATAAACAGCCAGAATGTTGCTTAGCCACTTCCAATTTGCTTCCTCTAATAAAATCCTTGCTGATCTGGACATTGTATTAAATGAATGTGTGCAAAGCATCAATATTTCAAAATAACTTTCAAGCCATTTTTAATTACATATTAGTTTGCTAATATACACTATGCTACTTCTTTGGTTGAATACATATTTTAGAATTGGGTATGAAACAAACGTCAGGAATAGCGTGGCTCAGGTTGGGAGGGTAGAAAATTCGTAAGGTAGTTGATGAAGCTGGTTGGAGGATTTGCCCATTATGCAGGTATCAGGAAGACTGGATGCATATTTTGGCAGATAGCTTGCAGATGAAGGATGTTAGGAAAAATTATTGCCAGAATTATTTTTAGCTTCAAACAGACGAAGGACAGCATTCTGGGATTTGATTCTAAACAGTCAAAACTGGCCAAGTTTGGGCACATATTTAATTGAAGTACGTGAACTAAGAGATAAAGTATTTGTGTAAATATTGTATAGACTTATTTGGTGTTTGAGTAATCTATATGTGTGAATACGTGGTGTAGTTGTGTGTGTGATATCAGAGGTTTTTTCTTTCATTGTTTTGTGGTTTCATTGTCGTACCATGCAAGCGTGTGTATGTGTGTGTATTTCCAATGTTGTAAAGATATATAAAATAGATATGTCAGTAATATTTTAAATTCAAGTATTTTTAGTCAGCATGTACGGTCACTCGACCCATGCGACTGTGTGATGCAAATATTAATTATTGGAAACTTAATAAATACTACTACAACTTCTTTGGTTTAATGGATTCAGCACAATAATTGCATCTATTAAGACAAAAGTTATATAAAAACCTCAAACATTTGATGTTATTAAATCAATCTTAGTATTATTAATCCATATGATAAACAATCACAACCAAATACCTCACTTAATCTTCTTTAATAAAAACCTCAATATTAATTAATAATATTAACTACACAAAACAATAAATATTAAATTAAATATTGTTTGACCACGAGAAGAAGATGAGCAAGCGCAATGTCCTGCAAAAACATTTTCCAGCTCAGTTGTAAAGTTCTTGCACACTAGCACTGATAAACAAACAGTGTTTTAATTTAATTGTTTTTCCACACAAGCCATGTGTAGGACAGGAGTTGGATAGGTAGAGTCAGACTGAAAAATTCAATGCCATAGCCAGGATTTGAACCACGGATCTGCCAGTCTCTTAGCCAGTTGCTCTACCACTGAGCTACCATGACAACATGCCAACATGGAATTAAATTTCTCAACTGACTCGCATGTTTCCCTGTAAACCAAGGTGATCTCAAATTATTTTAAAACTAATTGACCATAATAGTTGGCTATACTACAAAGCCCAGGACTTAAAGTACATATGACATTGTAAGTTGCCATTGGAGTATGTCATCTCAAAACAATTTGAGATCATCTTGCAGTTTACCAGGAAACCTGCAAGTCGGCATAGAAACTGAATGCCATGCCAGCATGTTGCCATGGTAGCTTGGTAGTAGAGAAACCTGGTAAAGACTGGTATATCCGTGGTTCAAATCCCAGCTAAAGCATTGAATTTTTCAGTCTGACCCTACCTATCCATAAACATTGTCAGATAGCTTGCTTGCTAGCAATGGGAACCTGCCAATGTGCAAATAGAACTATTGCAGCAGTTAGATGTGCCAGTATGGGTCACACACACACACACGCACACGCATGCACACACACACGCACACACACACACACACACGCACACGCACGCACACACATTTTGTAGGAAACAAATTACTATGTGAGCAGATAGCCCCGTCTCAACTCTTAGCTCCAGCTTGCCTTCTTTTCGTGGTCCTACAGTGCCATCCTCCCAAATTCCATTAAAAACTAATACTTTTAGAAAATAAATATTAAGGCATTTTCCGTGCTTTGGTGACATTAAAATGATTTGTTAATGATGCATCATTTGCCAGTGTCTAAACAAATGAGCCATCCAGACCCAAACTGCATCTTATTCAGAGAATGATCTATTTATTGACACAGGTATAAATATTTGATTCATACCTGAAGTAAGTTTCACAACCATTAAATGGTAATACATATACCATTACATTCTTATATGCTATCCAATGCAAAAATAAATTGTGCTTCATTGTCAATGCTTAGGCAGTAATTTCTGTGGAAATCTTCCATTGTGATCACATGCAAGCTCTTTAGTTCTTGAAAGAAGACATGGGTTTCTCTTTACAATTTTATTTCTTCTTCAGAATCCTGAAAAACAGAAATATGCAGTAATGTTTCAGAACATTTCAGTTGGTACTTATAAAGTTCAACACAAAACGAGGGGTTTTCTGTAACTTTCCCCGTTAAGATGATTGTTACCATTACTATGATCAAGAAGCACTAAAATGCATTCAGTTTCAGCCAGTAATAATAGCAGTTTTGCATTGTATGGCAGTTTCTTTATATCTACTGCATGCTTGGGATCCAATTGCAGTGGTTTTTGTCTTTATAGTTTAGTTGTGCAAGCTATGAGAGTGTTCATATTTTTCCTTCTGCAAACCATGGTACAGGTAAAGCTGCATTGATTTTTAAATAAAAAGAAAAATATTCTCTTTATTAGTATTTTAGTCTAATGTAATACATTTTCACAGAAAACCCTCTATATGTAGGTACCAACATTTTGTTAATTTACTTCTATTTCAGAGTTTAGCATCTACCCTTTACAGAGTTTTTGAGATAAGTACTAACAAAATAAAAAAATTTCAACTATTGATTTTTTTTTTTTAATTTTTTTTTTTTGTCGCTTTGATGAACTGATAATTGGTTTAATGGTATTGCTAACCATAATTTTAATCCACCCATGAAGATGTTATTGTTACATAATACCAAATAAGGGGAATGAAAGGGAAAATGGACCCACAGAAATGCCCATTAGGGAAGGAATGGAAAATGGCCTACATTTTATTTTAGAATGTAAAGAGACAAAATTATGGAGGGACCAATGGGTACCAGCTAGGTGGTTGCGGTTACCGAATTAAAATGAGAATCAGGAAATCTAAGAATACAGATGAGATTAGAAAGTTGGATGAATTATTAGGAAAGAACAAAGAGAAGAATAAAAGGGGAATTTTAAAATCCTAAATTCATAAATTGGAAGGATGTCTATCAGGAAAATTGGTATTTTTAAATATGAGGGTTGGCTGATAAGTCCCGGGCTTCACACAGATATGGTGCCACTAGGCCAGTTAGATGGTACCATTGTATAGTTTAACTTTAGACTAGCTTTTATCCCTAGTTACAGGTCAATAGCTTGTTTAGTTTTCGAATGACAGCGTTTTAAACAAGACAACTTTAGAGTTTTCACAAAAATGGAGCATTTGGAAAAACGAGAGTGATTAAATACTTCCATTTGAAAGGCTTAACCCTAAAGAAATCAAGGAGGAAATGGACAGTACATTGAAAGACTCTGCCCCTTCATATTCAATGATTAAAAGGTGGGTTGCAGAGTTTAAAATGGGATGTACGAGCACTAGTGATGAGCCTCGCTCTGGACGCCCTGTAGAAGTGACAACTACAGAGATCATTGAAAAAATTCATCATTTAATACAGGAAGACCGCAGATTAAAGTTGTTTGAGAAAGCAGAGGATGTAAACATATCAAAAGCATGTGCAGGTAATATTTTAAGTAATGTTTTGGGCTTTCACAAGGTCTGTGCAAGATGGGTACTGCATTTGTTGTCACCTGATCAAAAGTTGCAAAGAAAAACTGTTTCTGTTAAGAATGTGGAGCTCTACCGTAAAAATCCCAGTAAATTTTTGAGATGGCTTATTACCATGGATGAAACTTGGATACATCACTACACTCCAGAAAGTAAATCACAGTCAAAACAGTGGATTGCGCCAGGTGACCCAACTCCAAAAAAGGTAAAGTCAATTTTGTCACCTAACAAGGTAATGGTGAGTGTTTTCTGGGATGCACAGAGAATTATTTTTATCGATTACTTGGAAAAGGGTAAAAGTATCACTGGTGACTACTACATAAGCTTACTGAAATGTTTGAGTGGTGAGGTGAAAAGTAAAAGACCTCATTTGGCAAAAAAAAAAAAAAAAAAAAAATCTTGTTTCATCACGACAATGCTCCGGCCCATCATTCAGTCATTGCAATGGGAAAAGTGTGCAAATTAAAGTTTGAATTACTTGAAGATCCACCCTATTTACTAGATCTAGCACCCAGTGACTACCACCTGTTCCCACACCTCAAAAAATTTCTTGGAGGATGAAGATTTCACAGCAATGAGGAGGTCATTGATGCGGTAAACAGCTATTTTGAGGACCCTGATAAATCGCACTACAAAGATGGTTTAATTAAATTAGAACACTGATATGACAAATGTATTAGCTTTTCTGGAGATTATGTTGAGAAATAAAGCAAAAAAACATTTTTTTTAAATGCTGTTTTCATTGAGAGGCCTGGGATTTATCAGCCAACTGTAGTATAAGGGAATTAACAATTATGTGGATAGTGAACTGGTGTATAATATGTTAATAACTGTGGTGTTTACTTATATTTTCACCAGAGGCAACTCAAATGTATTTAAACAGGTTGTTTTACCAGAAAAGAAGAGGTGGTGTATGTATTTGTAATAGGGATAAGCTGTATAGTGATTACAGTTATGTATATCAGAAGTGAGATAAAAATTAATTCATTCATAATAATAAATAGTGTATAGCAACTATAGCTTTTCAAAACTTTAAAATACAGTATGGAGCTAAATGGGGTATCTCTGTCACTAATGCATACATGTTGCTAATAGTTTCAACTTTTTCTGCTCTCGCACTGTCGCCAAGTTGCTAATAGCATGGTGTAAATATCCAACTGTTATAATTTTCAGCTTTAAACACAGTTATCCTATGCAGAGTAGTCTTCTCTCTCAGATTACCTCAATTTTAGATCCTTAGATTTCTGTGGGCCCAAATTTCTAAACAAACCGTGTTTTTCAGTAAACATTTGGTATTTGCTGTTTCTACACTTATCATGCAGTAACTAACAAACTAAAGGTCAGAACACAACAATATGTTTTACTTTCTCTCTACATACTATGTACATTGTGCATAGAGAAAGTATTGTATCTCCAAAAATTTGATACCAAGATTACACTGGAAATATATGTTTTGAAACCCCCTGAATCCAAAAAAAAGCATTTTTAGAAAAAGGTGCATGTGCATGTGCATGTGCCTGGACAGCATAGCTCAAAACTAAAAGGCCGTTAGTACCAAACTTGGTATTTAAGTTTTGGTGTGTCTACCAAGAATTCGACACAAAGATTTTCAAGAAAATCCCCCATCTCAAACTACCCTTTATATGGAACAATTTTTGAAAATTTTGTTTTACTTAAAAATGGCTCTAACAATTTTGATTAAAATACTGTATATTAAAGATATTTACATCACAATAAAATGTATATCTTGAATTTTCTGGGAATGGCCTCTGAAGACCTCCTTATTCTGGATGAGTTTTGGAAATTATGCATAATGATTAAACCATAAGAGATAGACAAAAACTTACTACATAAAAATGTAGATCTCTTTAAAATACACAATTTATGTCATATACATTATTTTTGTGGAGTTGACCATTTTCAATATATTCCTTGTTATTGGTTTCAGTTTTAAAATACTTAAACATTTCTCATATGGGAACTTGTCAACTCCTTGGCATGCACAGAAACGGATTTCAATCCCATAGCAACCACATTTTAAAACTTTGACTGTCGGTTTAGCCCTAGTGTATTCCATTATGTTCCTTCTTCTTATAAGGAACTAAGTAATAATATGTTTCTGCTAATATTTATCTCAATCAGTATGAAGTAGAAGAATAAGCTTTTAACAATAATTTGTTACAGAGATGTAGAGAAAGTCATATAGATGGAATACAAAAGATTTTTTAAATTTAAGATTTTCAGATATTTCTACACCTATACAGCAGTAGCAGGAAAGTTTGTAATTAAGCTTTTAAAATAAGCCGGAATCCTGTAACTCCATACATTCACTATCTATGATAAACAATAATGATTCATCTATTCAATTCGCAGGTGCGAGGCAGAAGGCAGATAGTGGGCTTATAGTAAAGGTTAACATAAGTTTGTAAGTATTTATGGTGTGTGAAATGCTGTGAAGTATTAATGTACGTTCTAAGAGTTGCTTCTAAGAAAATAAAAAATGACAATGTTCAATATAAAAGGTAGCTTGAAAATCTTTGCACCCTTGGAAAATGCTGAATTTAATTAGCACATTGGTATTTATGCAACTTTTCATTTTTGAATTAGGGTATTTTAACTCCCCTTAATGCATAAGAGCTTACTTTTTAATACTAAATTCTTTAATAATATGCTCACAATAGATATATATTTCTGATTGTTGTATAAAATGTAATTAGCTTAGCAGTGATTTAATAACCCAGTTTCCCTAGTTATATATTTTTTTTCAAATACAACATACACAGGACTCTGCTAAGATGCATTTTGTATTATTACACTCACAGGCTTCCTTGCTTCCTCCTGCTCCTTGCTGAACTGTACACAGGCATCTATTTCTGAGGGGAAGTAAACATCATTGTAGTCCTGGAACAGAAACATTTGTGTGTCATAATGCATTTGTAACAAAATATGAAAAACAGAAAGAATATAAGCAAATAGGTTATTGGAAAATACTGATTTACATTATATTGTATAGAAAGCAACAAATCTTCCTACTGTGTATTTAAAACTATGTCCATATACTCTTGGGTTAAATTAAGTTCTAAAATCACTGGCTGTGTAAAATACACAAACCCCCCCTGAACCCAAAACAAGTATATTTGTGTGTGAGTGTGTGTGTGTGTGTGTGTGCGCGGACGCAGTATAGCTCAAAAACGAAAAATCTGTTAAATACCAAACTAGATAATAATATAATAATAATAATTTATTATCCGTCATTAGGTAATTACATGAATTACAATAGACTTTGTCCTATATCCTATATAGAGCTTAGAAACTATATACTTATAGACTATGTACAAGACATCCGACACAATTCATTCTGACATTCCTGTAAACTATAGCATGGGTATTCTATCAGCCATTTATACATTCCGTCTTTAAATCTATTTAAACTGTAGTTTTTTATTTCAATGGGCAAGCTGTTATATAATTGAATTCCTATGGTTTTATAAAATTTGGCTGTTTTCTGGAGTCTCTGAAAAGGCATTTCTATTTTGTTATTATTTCTTGTATGATATGTATGTATTTCATTTCTTTTTGTGTGCATATCTACATTTTCTTTAATATAAACTAAAACATCATATACATATAAGTTAGCAATTGTGGGGATTTCAGCAATCTTAAAAAGAGGTTTGCAATGCTCTTTTCTGTGGGAAGAAGTTAACATTCTCACAACTTTTTTTTGAATAATAAGTACCTCAGAAATCCTGGAACTGCTACCCCATAGTATTAAACCTATCTATATATACTTTGGAAAAAGGAAAAATAGGCCGCCCTTACATATTCTTTTGGCACTAATTTGTTCAAGTTAGCTAGCATATATACTGTACGGGATAGTTTACTACAGACGAAGTCAATGTGTGTGTTCCAAGAAAGATTATTGTCAATATTTATTCCCAGCAGTTTTACATTTTCAGTTGTATTAAATTTACCCCTGCACTTTTTTAGTGTAAACATGATGTTTTGTGTCTTGTTTTCATTAAGGTAAAAACCATTTAGATCAAACCATTTCTTCACCTGTTGCATGTTTAAGTTTACAGACTGCGCAAGTAAATCCAAATCGTTGTTTATGTTGAGGAAAGTTGTGTTGTCTGCATAAGCAACCATATGAGAGACTGAGCATTTCTGAACATCATTCATCATTATTAGAAATAACACCGGCCCCAACACAGAACCTTGTGGTACTCCAATATCTACATCAACAACCTGAGACTCTTTACCTCTTATTACTACCTTCTGCTTTCGATCATTTAAGTATGATTCAAATATATTCAAGGACACTCCTTTTACCCCATATTTTTCCATTTTCCTAAGAAGAATGTCATGTTGCACACAATCAAAAGCCTTAGTTAAGTCACAAAGAGTTGCCTGTGCCGAACTACCCCTTCCAAACACTTCCAAAATATTCTGGATCAAAGTGTCCACTGCATCAATAGTTGATTTGCCTTTACGGTACCCAAATTGATTGTTTGCAAATAGATTGTGTTGTCCAAAATATTGTAGCAGTTGATTTTTTAAAATACTTTCCATGATTTTAGCCACTGTTGGAATTATTGATATTGGTCTGTAGCTACTTAACTCATTTTTACAACCCTTTTTGTAAATGGGAATCACTCTCGAATACTTTAAACATTTTGGAAATTTCCCTTCATTTAAACATTTATTAATGCAGAAGGTGAGAGGTACAAGAAAATATGGTAATACATCTTTAAGAAGATTGTTAGATATGTCATATACATCTTTAGGTTTGGAGTTCTTCAATTTCTTAGAAACATCTTGAACCTCATCGCATGTTACTGTTCTAAGACTAAAACTGCAAGAGTCATTAATCAATTGTGACTGATCTACATACTTTATGGCTTCTTCAATGCAATACTTGGTTTTAGTAGATATGTTTTTTACAGACTCAATGATAAAAGCATTGAATTCATCTGGAGCAATATTATCATTGATGGTATTCGTTTCATTTTTGCCTGTTGCATGATTAATTACAGACCATGCGGCCCTAATTTTATTGTCAGAAGTATCGATTAGTTTTTTATTGGCCTCCTTTTTAGCTTTGATTAGGCATTTTCTATATTTATTCCTACATTGTCTTTTTTTGACAGATACTTTTAAATAAGGCTAGGAATGTATTGAAAAAAAGTTCAAATACTTCCTCTGCTGACCCAAGGTTGTTATATAACTTTTGTTCCCAATTACAAGTAACTAACAAGTTCTTTAATTCATTTATATTATCTGAGCCTAAATCCTTAATCTGCATTACAACTTTTTCTCTTCTTATCCCTGACTTATGATTAACCTTCATCCCAAATAGTAGTGGCTGATGATCGGAGAGCATATAGCTCAATACATCTACATTGTAATTCCCCTTATTTACATTTGTTATTATGTTGTCCAAACAAGCTGTGTTACGTGTTGGAGATTTATTGGCACAATGATAACCATGCTGATATATTATAAATTTAAGCTGATTAGTTGTATAAGTCGGCTTTGTTATGTCAAAATGTGAATTAAAGTCACCAGTGATAATTACCTGAGATTTATAGTGAGTTAGATATGTCAACAGCTGTTCCAGGATCTCAATGAAAATACTAGTGTCTCCAACAGGAGATCTATAAATTGTAATTATTATAAGTTGATATGTATCAATGATAATCCCAGTTACCTCAAAATTGTTTTCATTGCTAAACTTATTGACATCAAGTTTTCTTACCTTCAAAGAGCTATGCACATAAATACCCACACCTCCATTTTTATAGTTTTTGCGACAAAACTGATTCCCTACCTTAAAATTATCTATATGCATATAGGATGAGTCATCTTCCTCTAACCAGTGTTCACATACACAAATCACTTTACTGTTAACTCTGTTACTGAATTCACTTAATTCTTCCACTTTTGTTCTGAGACACTGTATGTTCAAGTAAAGGATTTTTAGGCAGCCCTCTTCTTCTGCGGCCACACTCACTTGAGCATTCCTAAAAAATGTTCTGCAAATTTTAGTGGGACCTTCTTCACCCTTGTAGGCCTTTCTTCATTCACTTCTCTGGGTTCCTGTCCTTGCAGTCGTTGTTCTTCTACGCCTGGCTGTTGGTCTTCCGCCTCAGTCCTGTTCTGCACAGCTCCCGCCCCATTTGATATTTGATGCATTTGAACTTGCACCAGCTGTTCTTCCACCCCTGTATGATCTTTCACCTCTGTCCTTTTCTGTTCTTCTCCTGCCACACTTGATATTTGATGTTTATGTATTTCCTCCTTCTTGATCCAAAAATCTAGTGATCTTTGTTTATAGCTTGCTGTTTTTTTATTCAACTTTCTGGGAGTCTGCTTCTTTTCTGCACACTGTTGCAGAGAGAGCAGACAAATTCAGTATCTCCCAAGGATGCAAAATGAAGATGATCAAGAAAATCCCTCCCCATCCTCAACTACCCTTTACAAGGAAAATATTTTGAAAATTGTGATTTTCTCAAAAATGTGTAATTTTGATTAAAACACTGTACATTAAAGATATTTACATAGCAAATAAAATTTATATTTTGAATTTTCTGAGAATAACCTCTAAAGAACTTTTTATTCTGCATAAATTTTGCATAACTGGTAAATCATAAGAAATAGGTGAAAACTTACATCACAAAAATATGTAAATCTTGTTAAAACACAAATTTTATCATACACTTTTTTTTGTAGAGCTGACCATTTTTTAGATATTCTTTGGTATTGGTTTCAGGGAAACACTATACAAACTTTAAACACTTTTTACAAGATGTATATTAAACCAGCATTTAAATATTGTGAAGAGATACTAATAACTGCAAATATAAAAAACTTAACACTCTACAAAATCAAATTCGACTAGAAACTGGACCTGTTAAAACTACTCCAGTACTTGGTCTACAAATTTTAACAAATAAGCCAAGACTTGAACTTGACATTGAACAAGCAGCCATCTTATAATATGAAAAATTAATCACACTACCTTGTAATGACTGGGAAAAAAGAAAACCACAAGTAAACCTAAAAACTCAACAAAGTTTCTTAATAAAGTCAAAGAAATCAAACATAGATTAAAACTTCCTTACTTAAAAGAAAACATACAAACAAATATTAACCTGTTGGAACTATTTGATATTGAACACTTCTACACTTAGTTGAAGATTTTACAAAATCTGAAACCTTTTCATGTGTTCTGAAACAAATGACACTAGAAATAATAAATTGCAATATGCCCTCTCTTCTTTTTCTACAAAAGATTAAGTTTAAATACTACAAATTTAGATAGAGAGATTTCAGCAATATTTCGGAGCTTACAAAACCTACTATATCATATAAATAAATTTGAAAAAGTTGTATTAATTTCTGACTCTAAAGCAGCCATTATATTTACAATATCTGATGTAACACCTAACAACTTAATTATTGCAGAACGCCGCAAAATCATAAAACAACTAATGAATTTAAATAAAAGATTAATACTTCAATGGATACCAGCACATTGCAGAATACAGAGTAATGAAACAGCTGACTTTCTAGCCAAGAAAGGTAGTAAAATTACTTTAAATTCATCTGATCCAATAAGTTATCACTCTATCAAAAGAATCATTATATCAAAGAATCATTATATAATAACAAAATTAAAGAAGATAATGTATTACAAAAAAAAGGAAAACCATGGGAAAATTTATGTAATAACACGACCAGAATCACTACATTACCAAGAAAATCATCGATAGCAACTTTTAGACTCCTAACAGGCCATGACTGTCTTAATAAACATTTATTCAGGATTGGTATAGCGAGTTCTCCTCTGTGTTCTTTCTGTACACTTAAAGAAGATATGGATGAAAACCATCTACTGTGCTGCCCAACCTTTAGCCAACATGATAGTATGACATCAAAATACTGGAATGCAAGAGAGCGAATGGCTTCACTACCAACTGCTCAACATTAGATACCAACCAACCACTTTCTCATTTGTCAACTCTTAGCCATACAAACAAAGGAATTTCGATCACATAGCAACCAGTTTTTAAATGATTTGATTATCGCTTTAGCATTCAATATTTCCATTCTACTTACACGGAAGCAGTAATAAGACCAATTCTGCTAATGTTAATCTTAACTGATGATATAGATAAAATAAAATCTTTAGTAAGAATAGTTTGTGTATGGAACAGCTAGGGAAAGTTATGTGAATGTAGCACATCAGATTTTTTTTTCCAATACAATATACACAGAACTCCACTAAGGTGCATTTTGTACTATTACACTCACAGGCTTCCTTGCTTCCTCCTGCTCCTTGCTGAACTGTACACAGGCATCTATTTCTGAGGGGAAGTAAACATCATTGTAGTCCTGGAACAGAAACATTTGTGTGTCATAATGCACTTGTAACAAAATATGAAAAACAGAAAGCATATAAGCAAATAGGTTATTGGAAAATACTCATTTACATTATATTGTATAGAAAGCAACAACTGTTCCTGCAGAAAAGGCACATATTTAAAATTATGTCGATATGCTGTTGGGTAAAATTAAGTTCTCAAATCACTGGATGTGCAAAACATACAATATGTGGAAAGCAGAACTGCCTGTTGCAAACCACAGGAATCTTTTCAATATTATGTATATTACCAGGAAAGATAACCAGGAATATGACTGTTTATGCTGGTAGTGGGAAATTTAGTACCATCTTCTTTAAGCATGAACTTCCTCTATTGTTAGAGCATAACTCTACTCAATGGATTGGCACTGTACCAAAATATGGTCAAACTGCTGAAAGGTAACATTACCAGCTAATTGTCCATGTTTCAATAATCCATTATGCCATGTTTACATGATACCAGTTGATGAGACAAGTGTCAGGGACAGTTGTCCTCTAACGATTGTGAAGCAGTCACTGGCCAGTCCAGTTGAACGAGAACTTGTCCACATGGGGAAGCTACTGGTATAGCAGTAGATAGAAACAAATGGTCGGGGCTGCAGCACCTGTTGTGTTTCACAAGCATTTTTATCCTTGCTTGTCCCATAAACACTATTGTTCCCTATGCAGTTCAATGAACTTCAATGTTCATATTGTCATCCCACTTTGGAAGCATAATTAAGCAAACTAGAAGTTTTAAGTTACCAAAATTCACAGGATGCTGCACTTCGAGATTAAAACATGCTTAGCTATTGCCACAACCATTGTTCTGTCATGTTCACATGGCAGCAGTTGAATTGACAATGCTACATTCCAGGTGCTGGGCCCAGTTGATTGACTTCGGTCTACTCCTCGAGACAGTAGATTGGTGTGACAATTGTTGGACCGAAGTGTTTACAAGCAGCCAATAATTTTATGCCAGTTAACTGTCGTCTAACAACTGTCTCATCAACCGACATCGTGTAAACGCAGCATTAAGGCAAGTTGATATTCTCTGATTGTCAAGCTGCTCTTAAGGCACTTGAAAATCCCAAGGTCAAATCAGGTCTAGTTTGGGAATGGTTAGAGCACCTCATGACACTGGTGAAACAGTTCAGTAGAGCTGATGTGGGTCCCAGAACACAGTGGTGTTTCGGGCAACGGAAGAGCAGGCTGTTTGGATAGTAATCCACCTGAACCTGTGGTTGGTCTCTTATGGACCAATAAGACAAGCCATCACAAAATGGATCACTATGAAACATAAACAGCATTGACACTCCATAAGGGAATGAATACATTTAAAGCCTTTTTGAAGCGTTCAAATAAAGACAAAATTATGAAACTGCTCAGTTAAGATAGGAAGATGCTGAATTTAATTAGTAAGTTGGTACTTATGCAACTTTTCATTTTTGAATTAGGGTGCTTTAACTCCCCTTAATTCATGAGAGCTTTCTGTTTGATACTAAATTCTTTATATGTTCAAAATAGTTACATATTTATAAATGTGGTACAAAATTTTAATTAACTTAGCAGTGTTTGATAACTCAGTTTCCCTAGTTATATATTTTTGTTTTATCTACACATACTATGTACTCTTTGTATAGAGACAGCATTGTATTGCACCTAAAAATTCAATACCGAGATTTCACCAGAAACACGCGTTTTGGAACCCCCTGAATCCAAAACAAGCATATGTGTGTGTACGTGGGCAGCATAGCTCAAAAACGAAAAGTCTGTTAAATACTGAACTTGATATTTCTGTTCAATATCTCCCAAGGATGCAAAATGAAGATTTCAAGAAAATCCCCCCCCCCCAACCTCAACTACCCTTTACATAGAAAACATTTTGAGAATTCTGAATTTCTCAAAAATGTATAACAATTTTGACTAAAATATTTACATAACAAATAAAATTTATATTTTTAATTTTCTAGAAATAGCATCTAAAGAGCTTTTTATTCTGCATAAATTTTGCTAAATTTTACATAACTGGTAAACTGTAAGATATAGGCAAAAACTTACTGCACAATAAATGTAGATCTTGTTAAAATGCGCACATTTTATCATATGCTTTTTACTTTCTCTATACGCACTATGTATATAGTGTATAGAGAAGGTATTGCACTCCACCCAAAAATTCGATACCGAGATTTCACCGGAAATATATGTTTTAGGGTCCCCAATATCCAAAAAAAGCATTTTCACAAAAAGGTCTGTGTGTGTGTGTGTGTGTCCGTATGTCTGTGAACACGATAACTCAAAAACAAAAAGTCTGTAAAATACCAAACTTGGTATTTAAATTTAGTATCTTCCAGGGATGCGACACAAAGATTTTGAGAAAAATCCCCCACCAACAACTACCCTTTACATGGAACTTTTTTCGAAAATTCTGATTCTTTCAGAGAATGGCTCTGATGATTTTGATTAAAATTTTGTATATTAATGATATTTACCTGACTAATAAAATGTATATCTTGAATTTTCTGGGAATAGCCTCTGAAGAGTAGTTTATTCTGGATGAATTTTATTGAATTTTGAATAACTGCTAAACCGCAAGAGATGGACAAAAACTTACTAAACAAAAAATGTAGAGCACCTTAAAACACACAATTTATGTTATATACATTTTTTTCGTGAAGTTCATAGTTTTTGAGACATTCCTTATTTTTGGTTTCTCTATTCTTTTCTCATACAGGAATTGTCAACTCCTATCCATACAAACAAAGGAGCTTCAGTCACATAGCAACCAGCTTTTGACTATCACTTTAAACTATGGTAGACCCTTATTTCGCTTTTACTTATAAGGAAGCAAGTAATAAGACTATTTCTGCTAATTTTTCTGATTAGCATAAAGTAAATAGATGTATAAGCTTTTTAAGAATTTTAAGAAAAATTTGTTGCAGGGATATAGAGAAAATCATGTGAATGGTACACATCAGATTTTTTTTTGTAGAGCTGACCAATTTTTAGATAATCCTTGTTATTGGTTTCAGGTTTAAAATAGTTATAATTTTCTCAAACAGGAATTTGTCAACTCCTGGCCATACAAAAAAAGGAATTTCAATCACATAGCAACCAGTTTTTAAATGATTTGATTATCACTTTAGTATTCACTTATTTCCCTTCTACTTACACGGAAGCAAGTAATAAGGCCAATTCTGTTAATGCTTATCTCACTTAATGATGTAGATAAAATAAAAATATTTAGAAAGAATAGTTTGTGCATGGAACAGCTAGGGAAAGTTATGTGACTATAGCACATCAGATTTTTTTTCCAATACAATATACACAGGACTCCACTAAGGTGCATTTTGTATTACTACACTCACAGGCTTCCTTGCTTCCTCCTGCTCCTTGCTGAACTGTACACAGGCATCTATTTCTGAGGGGAAGTAAACATCATTGTAGTCCTGGAACAGAAACATTTGTGTGTCATAATGCACTTGTAACAAAATATGAAAAACAGAAAGAATATAAGCAAATAGGTTATTGGAAAATACTGATTTACATTATATTGTAGAAAGCAACAACTCTTTCTGCTGAAAAAGCACATATTTAAAATTATGTATGCTGTTGAGTTAAATTAAGTTCTCAAATCGCTAGTTATACAAAATACAATATGAGGAAAGTAGAATCATCTGCCTGTTGGTAAACCGCTGGAATCTTTTTAACACTTTATATACTGCCTGGCATAAAAGATGGCCAGGAATGTGACTGTTTATGTTGTTAGTGGGAAATTTAGTTCCATCTTTTAGCATGAACTTCCTCTATTGTTGCTCTACTCAATGGACTGGTGAAGTACCTTCCCCAAAATATGGTCAAACTGCTGAAGGGTAACATTACTAGCTAATTGTCCATGTTTCAATTATCCATTATGCCATGTTTACATGATGCCAGTTGATGAGACAAGTGTCAGGGGCAGTGGTCCTCTAATGATTGTGAAACAGTCACTGGCCAGTCCAGCTGAACAGAACCTGTGTACACAGGGAAGCTACTGGTACGGCAGTAGATAGAAAGAAATGCTGGGTGTGCAGCACCTGTTTGTCCCATGAGGAATTACATTTCATGTGTAATGATCTTTGCCAGACATTTATTACCGCTCATGCAAAGTTCTAGTGGAGGAGTTAGAGAAAAAGTGAGAGTGGACCAAAAAATCTGAGAGATAATCTTGCAGAGTGCCATTTGACAGAGAGTCGATTAATTACACTAAACAACACTTACTTGGGAGTTTTGCCTGAACATGTTTCGAAGGACTAGTTTCCTTCATTTTCAACCGGACATTGACTAATTCCTTGCAGTGAAGCTGGTGATGTTGTAAGTGCTGTCCCTCTGTGGTGGTTCATGAACTTACTAAACACATCCTTCTGTGGAACATCAAAATGGAAAACTCTGTTTCTATTTTTTACAATGCATGGAACACATCTTCATTGTAAAAAATACAAACAGAGTTTTCAATTTCGACATTCCACAGAAGGATGTGTTTTAAAAGTTCATTGAACCACCACAGAGGCAACAGCACTTACTTACAACATTGCCAGCTTCATCGCAAGGAATTAGTCAATGTCTGGTTGAAAATGAAGGAAACTAGTCCTTCAAAAATGTTCCGGCAAAAATCGCAAATAAGTGTTATTAATTGACTCTTTGTCAAATAAATCTAATTTTATCCTTGCTTGTCCCACAAACAACAGTTCAATGAACTTCATGTTCGTATCGTCACTCCACTTTGGAGGCATAATTAAGCAAACTAGAAGTTTTAAATTACCAAAATACAAGGACTCCACTAAGGTGCATTTTATATTATTACACTCACAGGCTTCCTTGCTTCCTCCTGCTCCTTGCTGAACTGTACACAAGCATCTATTTCTGAGGGGAAGTAAACATCATTGTAGTCCTGGAACAGAAACATTTGTGTGTCATAATGCACTTGTAACAAAATATGAAAAACAGAAAGCATATAAGCAAATAGGTTATTGTAAAATACTGCTTTACATTATATTGTATAGAAAGCAACAGCTCTTCCTGCTGAAAAAGTATGTATTTAAAACTATGTCCACGTACTGTTGGGTTAAAATAAGTTGTCAAATCACTAGTTGTGCAAAATATACAATATGTGGAAAGCAGAAACACCTGCCTGTTGGCAAGCAACTGGAATCTTTTCAACACTATGTATACATGTATATTGCCTGACATAAAAGAGGACCAGGAATATGACTGTTTATAAGTTGTACAGAAGACATCAAGTCAAAACAGCCAGACAAATCTGCAGTGGCACATCAATTTTGGGAATCACACCACAAAATCAACCCTAACATCAAACTATTGAAAGAACTTTCAAATCTGTTTCAATTATCAGCATGGGAAAAAATCTGCATTCATAAATACTGCCACCCATTGATGAACATGGAGTTCCCTCCTAAGGATTGCTTAACAAGTCTCATCACCTACCCAATAGATGTCACCACAACCAACACACCCACAACTTGGAATCCAAACCCAAGCAGTAGTGGTTCAACAGCTGAGGATGTGGGCAACGGTCTGCTAAACAACTGTTCTGCACAATAAAAGTAAGTGAAGTGTGTGTTAATACGTATCACTTTAATTAATTCAGTTTCTATTTTTTACAATGCACGGAACACATCTTCATTGTAAAAAATAGAAACAGAGTTTTCAATTTCGACGTTCCACAGAAGGATGTGTTTAGCAAGTTCATTGAACCACCACCAGAGGAGACAGCACTTACAGCATCACCAGCTTCACCGCAAGGAATTAGTCGATGTCTGGATAAAAATGAAGGAAACTAGTCCTTTGAAAGATGTTCCAGCAAAAATTCAAAGCATTCTTTAGTGTAATTAACTGACTCGTTGTATCAAATAAATAAATTTTTATCCTTGCTTGTCCCACAAACATCATTGTTCCCTAAACAGTTCAATGAACTTCATGTTCATATCACTCCACTTTAGAAGCATAATTAAGCAAACTAGAAGCTTTAAGTTGCCAAAATACACAGGATGCTACATTTTGAGGTTAAAAGATGCTTGGCTATTGTCACAACCATTGTTCTGTCACGTTCACATGGTAGTAGTTGTATTGACAGTGTTACATTCCAGGTGCTGGGCCCAGTTGATTGTCTTCGGTCTACTCCTGGAGACAGTAGATTGGTGTGAATACAATTGTTGGACCGAAGTGTTCACAAGCAACCAATAATTTTATGCCAGTCAATTGTCTCATCAACTGACATCGTGTAAACGCAGCATTAAGGCAAGTTGATATTCTCTGATTGTCAAGCTGCTCTTAAGGCACTTGAAAATCCCAAGGTCAAATCAGGTCTAGTTTGGGAATGGCTAGAGGACCTCATGACACTGGCGAAACAGTTCAGTAGAGCTGATGTGGGTCCCAGAACATGGTGGTGTTTTGGGCAACGAAAGAGCAGGCTGTTTGGATAGTAATCCACCTGAACCTGTGGTTGGTCTCTTATAGACCAATAAGACAAAACATCACAAAATGGATCACTATGAAACATAAAGAGTATTGACACTCCATAAGGGAATGAACACATTTAAAAGCCTTTTTGAAGCATTCAAATAAAGACAAAATTATGGAACTGCTCAGTTAAGATAGGAAGATGCTGAATTTAATTAGTAAGTTGGTACTTATGCAACTTTTCATTTTTGAATTAGGGTGCTTTAACTCCCCTTAATTCATGAGATCTTTCTGTTTGATACTAAATTCTTTATATGTTCAAAATAGTTACACATTTATAAATGTGGTACAAACTTTTAATTAACTTAGCAGTTAAATAGGAGTAAAAACAGATTACACTCAAACTTCACTCTTGAAATGAAGTAACTTATTTGGACATGTTTCGGTGGCTGATGCCACCATTTTCAATGGAGATTCACTTTTACTTTTTTAATTCAAGCGTGATGTTTGAGTGTAATCTATGCTTTTACTCCTATTTGATTAGTTACTTCACTGTGCATTCTCATTAACATTTTAACTAACTTAGCAGTGTTTTAATAAGCCAGTTTCCCTAGATATAGATTTTTGTTTTTTCTATCATACTCTGTACACACAGTATAGAGAAGGTATTGTATTGCACCTAGAGATTTGATACTGAGATTTCACTGGAAATACATGTTTTGGGACCCCCTGAATCCAAAACAAGCATATGTGTGTGTGTGTGCATGCATAGGTGCATGCATGTGTGCGCATAGCTCAAAAACGAAAAGTCTGTTAAATACCAAACCTGATATTTAAGTTCAGTATCTTCCAAGGATACAAAATGAAGATTTTCAAGAAACCCCCCCCCACACCCTCAACTACCCTTTACATGGAAACATTTTGAAAATTTTAATTTTCTCAAAAATGTGTAACATTTTGATTATAATACTGTATATTAAACATATTTACATAATATATAAAATTTATATTTTTAACTTTCTGGGAATAGCCTCTGAAAGGCTTTTTATTCTGCATAACTGGTAAACCCTAAGAAATAGGTAAAAACTTACTGCACAAAAAATGTAGATTTTGTTAAAACACACAAATTTTATTGTATTTTTTTTTTTGTAGAACTGACCATTTTTTAGATATTCCTTGTTATTGGTTTCAGGTTAAAATACTTATACTTTTCTCATAAAGGAATTTGTCAACTCCTGGACATACAAACAAAGGAATTTCAATCACATAGCAACCAGCTTTTAAATGATTTGATTACACTGTCCGGCAAAATTTATATTTCGTTCGTCGGTTTGCGATCTGAAAGGTGATATTAGCTAATTTTGATGTGCTAAATTGAATGGTGCTTTCCATTTTTCTCTATCACGTAAGGTTTTCTCACAAATCACAATTAAAAATTTTGAAAATACTGTTTCTGATGTAAAAAAATGTGTGTTATAAAATAAATACATAATGCAAAATTTCTCTGTAATAAATACATAATAACACCTACATACCTTCAAAAGAAGGCATTAAGTTACTTTTTCCTTGGCCGGAAGGACGGGTTCGTTGATTTACATTTAGGTAGTGGTTGAGAAACTTCCCTTTTCAAGCACCAGCAGTAGTCCGCTAACATCGCAATGTTCCACCGACCCTGATATCTCCTCTCCATCTCCTTGATTTCTTGATGAAATCGTTCACCTTGTTCATTACTGAGGGATCCCAAATTATCAGGAAAATAGTCTAGGTAAGAATTCAGGAAATGAAGCTTTAAACTTATATTACATCCAAGAGCTAGCAGCTTTTGTGGCATATTTTGAACAATTTCTTTTTATCACGGATCTTTTATATTTCCAAGAAACTTATTCACTACTTCTTTGAAAGCACACCATCCTTGCAGTTCTCTATCATTCATGTTGTCCAAAAATGTGTTATCCTTCATTAATTGTCTTATCTGAGATCCATCAAAAATACCCTCTTTTATCTTAGCTTTGGACTCACAGAAAATTTCTGTTCAGGTATTTAAAACTTGAATTGTTTCATAATAATTTGAAATTTAGTTGAGTCGATTTTGTAACACTACATCACTTACATTTTTATTTCGGAAAACATGTTTCAGAAGCCATGTGCTTCCATTGTCAATTCCTTTGGTCGACTGCTGGCATCGCTTGCTGTGGTGGTTCTTCAATTTTGAAATCCCGCCAGGCGATCTACTTATTCAGAGGTTCATCAAACCACCACCAGGGACAGAGACAACCACCACAGCAAGCGATGCCAGCAGTCGACCAAAGGAATTGACAATGGAAGCACATGGCTTCTGAAACATGTTTTCCGAAATAAAAAAAGTAAGTAATGTACTGTTACAAAATCGACTCAACTAAATTTCAAATTGTTAAAACACATCACTGTCTCAAAGTCCACCATATATCAGGATGTTTCATAATACTTAATTTTATATGCGAAGGAGGCAATAACATTTTCTTCGGATCAACTAGACTGGCACAAATGACGTTTTTTTCTCCTGGCATTAAACTTTTTCTCTTAGGCCATTCTCGCAATGTCCAATGTTCAACCCCGCTTCTACTATCCCATTCGCACAAAAAGCATGGATATTTTATATATCCTCCTTGTTGCCCTAGTATGATACTGGATACCCTTAAGTCTCCGCACAATAGCCATTGATGTTTTTTGTAATTAATTCTTTCTAAAATGGTTTGAAGATTTTCATATGATTCTTTCAGAAACACAGAATATGCAACAGGTATTGAGGGAAACTCGCTTCTATTGTGCAATAAAACTGCTTTTAGACTTCTTTTCGAAGCGTCAATAAATAAATGCCAGTCTTTACTTTCATATGTTGGTATTCCCAGTTGTTGAATTAAACCTGGTACATCACAACAATAAACAAGTAGATCTTAAAGAAGTTTGTAAATTCTTCGTCTCTATTCCTATACCAGGAAAATGTGGTGTCTGGAGCCAGCATTTTCTTCCCTTTCAACCTTGATCCAAGTAATTCGCTCTTCTCTTTGATAAGACCTAAATCTCTTACTAAGTCGTTCAACTCTTCTTGTGTAAAATGCTGTGACTTGTCTTCACCAGTGTGTGCTGAGAAATCCTCATCTATAGTGGAATTTTCTGTTGACCCAGAGACTGAACTCTCAGTATCCTCTAGTTGAGCTGGTGGAATAGGAATAGGGACATCTGCTCCATGTGGCACAGGTCTAATAGCTGAAGCAAGGCCATCTGGATATTTAATTTTTGTTTCATTTTCTTATTGTACCCTGATATTTTACAAATGCAGAAGTAACAATCATCATAGTGATTTTTTTGTTCACGCCATACCATAGGAATCCCGAACTTCGTTGGTTTCTGTTTTCCATGGTACCACTGTCTTAGCCCTTCACTACATGTTTTGCAAACAGTATGACTTTGATCTCCTAGCTTAACTTTAAAATATGCAAAATACACCTTCTTCAAAAACAGTATAATGTAAGTTTTCTGTCTCCACAACAAGAAAGAACCACATATGTAACAAACGATATTATGATTGTTCACACATTTCCTCCTAGAAGAGGTAGAAGCCATTGTGAACAGTATATAACTACACAACTCTTGCTAACAATACAAAATAACAATGATTGTTTTCCAGAAACCGCAATTACCGATCACCGTGAGTTATAGAAAGTAACTAAAGTTCTGAGATTTTAAGACGCATAAGCCCCTGAAGGGTGAGTGTCAGGTGACTGTTTATCATGCAATGGTTGATAGTTTTATTGCCTGCACAGGGCCATGCACTGAATAAATAAACCCCAGCCACTCGGCACTGAAGCTGTCTTTCGTCTGTCATCAGCTCATTGCATTAGGAAGATAAGGGATACAGAACAGGGAAGTCCATAAGGGGTGGTTTATTTTTTTTTTATATATGTATATATATATATATATATATATATATATATATATATATATATATGGCATGAAGACGCATAATATGTTACTTAATTATTCATCCTTTGCTGCAAAAATATATTTATAACTGCAATTATACATAGTGTCCAATATATTAAAAACATATATAAAATATCGAATTACATAAAAACTGTACGTGTTACATGAAAAATGTTGTCATTTTCAAAATCAGCACATTTTCTTCAATATAAGTGGCCTATTTTCATCAAAACCGGGAAAGTATTGTATATCAGTGTTATTGCTTTAGCATTCACTTATTTCCATTCTACTTACACGGAAGCAAGTAATAAGACTAATTCTGCTAATGTTTATCTAAATTAATGATGTAGATAAAATAAAAATCTTTAGAAAGAATAGTTTGTCTATGGAACAGCTAGAAAAAGTTATGTGAATGTAGCACATCAGATTTTTTTTTCCAATACAATATACACAGAACTCCACTAAGGTGCATTTTGTACTATTACACTCACAGGCTTCCTTGCTTCCTCCTGCTCCTTGCTGAACTGTACACAGGCATCTATTTCTGAGGGGAAGTAAACATCATTGTAGTCCTGGAACAGAAACATTTGTGTGTCATAATGCACTTGTAACAAAATATGAAAAACAGAAAGCATATAAGCAAATAGGTTATTGGAAAATACTCATTTACATTATATTGTATAGAAAGCAACAACTGTTCCTGCAGAAAAGGCACATATTTAAAATTATGTCGATATGCTGTTGGGTAAAATTAAGTTCTCAAATCACTGGATGTGCAAAACATACAATATGTGGAAAGCAGAACTGCCTGTTGCAAACCACAGGAATCTTTTCAATATTATGTATATTACCAGGAAAGATAACCAGGAATATGACTGTTTATGCTGGTAGTGGGAAATTTAGTACCATCTTCTTTAAGCATGAACTTCCTCTATTGTTAGAGCATAACTCTACTCAATGGATTGGCACTGTACCAAAATATGGTCAAACTGCTGAAAGGTAACATTACCAGCTAATTGTCCATGTTTCAATAATCCATTATGCCATGTTTACATGATACCAGTTGATGAGACAAGTGTCAGGGACAGTTGTCCTCTAACGATTGTGAAGCAGTCACTGGCCAGTCCAGTTGAACGAGAACTTGTCCACATGGGGAAGCTACTGGTATAGCAGTAGATAGAAACAAATGGTCGGGGCTGCAGCACCTGTTGTGTTTCACAAGCATTTTTATCCTTGCTTGTCCCATAAACACTATTGTTCCCTATGCAGTTCAATGAACTTCAATGTTCATATTGTCATCCCACTTTGGAAGCATAATTAAGCAAACTAGAAGTTTTAAGTTACCAAAATTCACAGGATGCTGCACTTCGAGATTAAAACATGCTTAGCTATTGCCACAACCATTGTTCTGTCATGTTCACATGGCAGCAGTTGAATTGACAATGCTACATTCCAGGTGCTGGGCCCAGTTGATTGACTTCGGTCTACTCCTCGAGACAGTAGATTGGTGTGACAATTGTTGGACCGAAGTGTTTACAAGCAGCCAATAATTTTATGCCAGTTAACTGTCGTCTAACAACTGTCTCATCAACCGACATCGTGTAAACGCAGCATTAAGGCAAGTTGATATTCTCTGATTGTCAAGCTGCTCTTAAGGCACTTGAAAATCCCAAGGTCAAATCAGGTCTAGTTTGGGAATGGTTAGAGCACCTCATGACACTGGTGAAACAGTTCAGTAGAGCTGATGTGGGTCCCAGAACACAGTGGTGTTTCGGGCAACGGAAGAGCAGGCTGTTTGGATAGTAATCCACCTGAACCTGTGGTTGGTCTCTTATGGACCAATAAGACAAGCCATCACAAAATGGATCACTATGAAACATAAAGAGTATTGACACTCCATAAGGGAATGAGCACATTTAAAGCCTTTTTGAAGCGTTCAAATAAAGACAAAATTATGAAACTGCTCAGTTAAGATAGGAAGATGCTGAATTTAATTAGTAAGTTGGTACTTATGCAACTTTTCATTTTTGAATTAGGGTGCTTTAACTCCCCTTAATTCATGAGAGCTTTCTGTTTGATACTAAATTCTTTATATGTTCATAATAGTTACATATTTCTAAATGTGGTACAAAATTTTAATTAACTTAGCAGGTTTTAATAACTCAGTTTCCCTAGTTATATATTTTTGTTTTTTCTACACATACTATGTACTCTTTGTATACAGATGTTATTGTATTGCACCTAAAAATTCAATACTGCGATTTCACCAGAAATACATGTTTTGGAACCCTCTGACTCCAAAACAAGCATATGTGTGTGCACGGGGGCGGCATAGCTCAAAAACGAAAAGTCTGTTAAATACCGAACTTGATATTTCAGTTCAGTATCTCCCAAGGATGCAAAATGAAGATTTTCAAGAAAATCCCCCCTCCCATCCTAAACTACCCTCTACTTGGAAAAAAATAATTTTGAAAATTTTGATTTTCTTAAAAATGTGTAACATTTTTATTAAAATACTGTATATTAAAGATATTTACATAATAAATAACATTTATATTTTGAATTTTCTGGAAGTAACTTCTGAAGAACTTTTTATTCTGCATAAATTTTACTAAATTTTGCTGGTAAACCATAAGAAATAGGTAAAAACTTACTGCACAAAAAATGTAGATCTTGTTAAAAAACACAAATTTTATCATATACTTTTTCTTTGCTGATATTCCTTGGTATTGATTTCAGGTTTAAAATACCTATAATTTTCTCAAACAGAAATTTGTCAACTCCTGGCCATACAAACAAAGGAATTTCAATCACATAGCAACCAGCTTTTAAATGATTTGATTATTGCTTTAGCATTCACTTATTTCCTTCTACGTACAAGGAAGCAAGTAATAAGACCAATTCTGCTAATGTTTATCTCACTTAATGATGTAGATAAAATAAAAATCTTTAGAAAGAATAGTTTGTGTATGGAACAGCTAGGGAAAGTTATGTGAATGTAGCACATCAGATTTTTTTTTCCAATACAATATACACAGGACTCCACTAAGGTGCATTTTATATTATTACACTCACAGGCTTCCTTGCTTCCTCCTGCTCCTTGCTGAACTGTACACAAGCATCTATTTCTGAGGGGAAGTAAACATCATTGTAGTCCTGGAACAGAAACATTTGTGTGCCATAATGCACTTGTAACAAAATATGAAAAACAGAAAGAATATAAGCAAATAGGTTATTGGAAAATACTGATTTACATTATATTGTATAGAAAGCAACAACTGTTCCTGCAGAAAAGGCACATATTTAAAATTATGTCAATATGCTGTTGGGTTAAATTAAGTTTTTAAATCACTGGTTGTGCAAAATATACAATATGAGGAATGCAGAAGTACCTGCCTTTTCCACACTATGTATACTGCCTGGCATAAAAGATGATGAATAATATGATGAAGGGTTACATTCATTATCAACTAAAATTTTTTTTTTTTTATTCTTTTATTACCGCTCATGCGAAGTTCTAGTGCAAGAGTTAGAGAAAAAGCAGGAGTGGGCCAAAAAATATGAGAGGTAACCTGTTTGGCGAGTATTTTATCCTTCACTTTTCTTTTTATGGAAGTTTGTAAGCAGTGTTGTTATATGTATTTATTTGACAAAGAGTCAATTAATTACACTAAACAACACTTAATTGGGATTTTTGCCTGAAATGTTTTAAAGGACTAGTTTCCTTTGATTTCAACCAGACATCGACTAATTCCTTGCAGTGAAGCTGGTGATGCTGTAAGTGCAGTCTCCTCTGGTGGTGGTTCATGTACTTGCTAAACACATCCTTCTGTGGAACGTTGAAATTGAAAACTCTGTTTCTATATTTTACAGTGAAGATGTGTTCCATGATTACAATTAACTTAGGGAATTAAGGTTTTCAAAGAAGACGAAGATACTCCTGAACTGCTTACTGTTCCATTGATGTAACATCTATTATAGGTTAATACCATCAAGGTAAAATTTTAATGCTAAAGGATGTTTAATGTGTTGTTTAACTAGGAAAACCATGGATGGCACCATGGCTGGTGTGTATAATCTTTAAGTTTTGCAACAATTATAATTCATAACTTCCCCCTCTATGGGTATTTCTTCCCCAAGAGAATTAAGTTTCCAGTCGAGTTCTCCTGCATATCTTTCCAGTGAATGATACCATCAGAGCCAATGACACATTAAACAATAACTTTCCTGAGCTTCCACAACTTTTTAGCTTTCCCTGACTTTCACAAAATGGGGAACTGGCTTTCCAGAATGTGGAAAAGATACTATTTGCCTCGGTATACCAGGTGTCCAAAAAAAATATATCAATTTTTAGAGAAGATAATATGCAGCAAAAGAACAAAAACAATGCCTATAAATATTGGTCACTAACCTAATATCTTCTGGGTTACGGTCTTAGTTTGCACAAAGAAAAGAAATGGATTTTTATTTATGGGTGCTCTTTAACTGTTGTGTTCTCAGCATCCCATTCTATAGTGGGCATGAAAGGCCGCTTAATTTTGCTCACAGGCCTCTTTATCATGCTTGAGGTTGTTTTATGTCCCGTAAATCTATGACATGGCACCAACAGCTTTACTTCCCTTCTGAAGGAAGCCATGCTATGGATTTTTACACCCCAAAAAAATCCATTGTCCTCTGCCGGGTTTGAACCCATAACCTTGAGTATATGAAGTTAGCATGGTAATCAATTTTGTACAAGGAACATATCTCCAAGCGCTTTGGCATGAAATGAAGGAAGACATATTGTAGATAGAGGTTTCTTATTATGCAGTACATTGGCCCATTTTCTTTACAAGGTTAGGCAGCATCTAACATGAGCTGGATTAGTCTGGGAGGGCCAATATCTTGACCTTCTGCTCTCCTGGCTTTAACCCTTTAGCAACACTTAAAGCCTTGGTGTGTACAGTGCCCACAAATGATGTGCATACACTATGACAATGCTGCAATAACTAGAAAATGGAAAATGGCGTGTTATTTATGAACGCTCTTTAACTGATGTGGTTCTCAGCGTCCCATTCTAAATTGGGCGTGAAAGACCGCTTAATTTTGCTCAGAGGTCTCTCAGTCAGGCTTGAGGTTCTTTTACGTGCCGTAAATCTACGACATGGGACCAACAGCTTTACTTCCCTTCCGAAGGAAGCCATGCTAAGGATTTTTACACCCAAAAAAATCCATCGTCCTCTGCCGGGTTTGAACCCGTGACCTTGGGTATATGAAGTTAGCATGGTAACCACTACACCACGGAGGGATAACTAGAGGCATGTGATTTCACAAAATGCAGGATGGAAGGCTCCACTGCAATGAATGGCAGCCATGAGTACATATTGTAAAAAGTAGATCACAGACATGGTAGTGAAGTAGAACACTGAGCAGATACTAAGTTTATGACAAATGTTTTGTTGCATGCTACCTCCTCTGTAAATATTGGACACCCTGTATAATTTTTGTCATACACATCATCAAGCGCATATGCCTCAATAATTTAAGAGATAGAAATGCTTTAAAATTATCATATCGTAACTCTGAAATGTAATGAATTAACTTACACCTGAGAGCTCGTAATCTATTCTTCTGAACCAAGGTGCATTCATATAACGTAAATTTTGTTGCACTGAACTTAAAGCTCTTGTATATGCTTCTCTTCTCCCTTCATTATATTTGGCAGCCTCACTTTCATCTTTCTCAAAAAGTGAAGTTATATCTGAAAAAAATTAATGAAGAAATTAATAAATAACGAGGAATGTATATCTTTACTATATAACATAAAACCCATGTGCTGCAGTCAAATGTCTTTCACCATTCACTATTTTACAAATTATCTTACAAAAGCTTACACTTCTAATTATTTTTGATAATCAAAATTAATTTTCATTACAAATTTTTACACATTTTGTTATAGACATATGAAGTATAGTCGGCTAAAGCTATTATGAGATTTTTTAAAAGCAGATTGATATGTGATGGTTTTGTACTTCCATGATCTTTGCAAGAAAAAAAGGGGAAAAAAAAAAAAATCTGAATGTGTTCCATTCACATAGCTTTCTTTACTTGTTCTGGAAACAAACTATTCTTACAAGAGATTATTCTTTTATTTACATCATGCAAATCAAGACAAACATTAACAGAAATGCTCTTATCAGTTAGTTTTTTGTAAGTAGAAGGGAAAAACGGGAATACATTAGGCTAAAGCAATAGTCACATCTTTTAATTGACTGAAGTTTGGTTCTCTTGTCAGAAGTAAGCAAATGAAAAACTGATCTTGACATCCTGCTTTAGAAAAGTATAAGTATTTTAAAATTGAAACCATTAACAGGAATATCTCAGAAATTATTAACTCTACAATTTAAAAAAAAGTACATGACAAATTGAGTGTTTTAATAAGATCCACATTTTATTTGGAGACACTTTTTGTCTATCTCTTACGGCTTGCCAGTTATGCAAAAGTCACTCAGAAAAGAAGACTTTAGACACTATCCCCAGAAAATTCAAGATATATTTATTTATCATGTATCTTTAATATTTGGTATTTTAAACAAAATTGTTAGCCATTTTTGAGAAAATAAAATTTTCCTAATGTTTTCTATGTAAAGGGTAGTTAGGGATGGGAGGATTTTCTTGAAAAATCTTTATTGCATCCTTAGAAACTGACTTTTCGTGTTTGAGTTATCATATTCACAGACCTTTTACTAAAAGTCTGATGTGTTACACTCACATGCCTTTCTCTAGCTGCTCTACAAAACTCCTACAAAAGATTATTCTTCTTTGTACACAATGCTAATCAAGATAAATGTTAGCAGAATGTTATTACTTAGTTCCTTATAAGTAGAAGGGAATAAGGGAATGCACTATGCTAAAGTGATTGTCAAATGTTTTAAAAGCTATTGTTATGCGATTGTCATTGCAAATCACTTCTTTGCTTCGCCAGAGTAGAACAAAAGAAAAACAGACACTTCCAGTGTGAGAAAAGTTTAAGTACTTCACAATTGAAACCAATAACAAGGAATATCTTGAGAACGGTTACCTCCAAAACAAAAACATAAAGGACAAAATTTGTGTGTTTTGTCATGAGGTACAGTTTTTGTGTAGTACTTTTTTTCTATCTCTTACGGTTTAACAGTTAAGCAAAATTCATCCAGAATAAAGAGGTCTTCAGAGGCTATTCCCAAAAAATTTGAGATGTAAATTTTAATTCGGACATAAATAGCTTTAATATATGGGATTTTAATCAAAATCGTTAGAGCCATTTTTTAGAAAATCGAAATTTTCAAAATTTTGTCCATGTAAAGGGTAGTTTGTGGTGGGGGGATTTTTTGAAAATCTTTGTGTTGCATCCTTGGACGATACTAAACCTAAATACCAAGTTTGGTATTTAACGGCCTTTTTGTTTTGGGGCTATGCTGTCCACAGACACAAACACAGACCTTTTTTTAAAAATACTTTTTTCGGACTCAGGGGACCCCAAAACATATATTTCCAGTGAAACCTCGGTTTCAAATTTTTGGGTGCATTACAGTACCTTCTCTATCCTTATGTACATTGTACATATGGGGCTAGAGAAAGTAAATATGCTCTTTTTTGACACAGGGGACCCTGAAACATGCATTTGCAGTGAAAAGTTTTGGATAGAATGCAATACATTCTTTACCTGTGTACACTGTATGAAGTAGAGAAAGTAAAAAATAGCAGTCTACTACTTGAAAAAAGTCTTAAGAATTTGAAAACTCAAACCAAATAATAAAACATATTTCAGAAATTGTTAATGCCACAAAAAATTTGACATAATTCTATGCTTTATTGAGCCCTATATTCTTTTCTTTTTAACGTAACATTTTATCTATTTCTTGTGGTTTGTCAATTACACAAAAGTAATTTAGAATGAAGAGCACTTAACAGGTTTATTCACTGAAACTTCCAGATATACATTTTAGTTGTCGTGCAAATATCTTGACAATCTTTATGCCATACCCTTGGAACACGCTGCATTTTACTCAGCTTGGTATTTAAAAGACGTTTCGCTTTAGAGCTATACTGTTGAGAGACGCAGTTAAGATATAAAAACTTACCCACACACAAGGCCCTGTTCACTTCACTCCCTGTCCTATTATTAGACCTGTCTCGGTAAAGTGAGGGTCACATGCTTACCTTACAGTCAAGAGATCGCGAGTTCAATTCTCATTTAAGGTGAGTTAATCAGATAAGGCTTTTTTTTTTCTCTTTCAGGGTTTTCTCTTATCCTGAGAGGAAGAATTTCAAGCAACTTTAAGCTCCATGGACCCTGAGCACCATTTTACCAATTTCATTTATCCGATATTACCTACAAGGTTAAACGACATTACACTAAGAGACAAAAAAAGCTATTATTTGTATAGATTTTCTTCTTCCCTCTTTGCTGTCTATTTCTACTTCTTTTTCACTTTAAATAAATACTGTTCCATGCTCCTGCTCTTCTTTATTAATACTCTGTTCAACAATGTTTTTATCCCCTTTAAACTTAACTAAATGAATTCATTTCTCCATTTTCAGCTTCCTTATAATCAAATATTATATTTCCCAAGTCTTTCTTTCCATGTGATGGGCATCCCCTTGAGTAAAGTCTTCTTTTTCACCTTTTAACTTTCATATGCCTCTTACCCATGCTGTACCCTCTCTTTCTTCTTATTAAAGCATACAAAGATTACTAAAGTGCAATTTTGACATTTTTCTACCATTATGAGACAGTGACATTACAGTTGTTAGGCTCCACTCATAGCCAGCAACGCTCCCTGAATATAGCTGTTACATGCACTGGGAAGGTTAGTTATATTGCATTTGTTATGCTGGTACCCTGGTTTATTTTCAGATGTTCAAACTTTGCATTACAATCATTTAGTTGCCAACCGATGCACTGATTATAACATTAATTATGTTTGATTATAAAATCTTTATAGAAACTTGAAAATCAGACTGAAAGAACACATGAGAGACATTAAGTACAAAAAGACAGATAAATCTACAGTTTCATACCACTTTTGGACCACCAATCACATCACACTGAACATTACATTGCTTAAATCTACAAAACATACACCAGAACTGGATACTTGGGAAAAGAATATTCATTATAAAACAAACATTGATTGATGAATTGTGAATTGCTGCCACCAATTCATCTTGAAAGTACATCACTCCACCACCAGCTGTCAACAAAAAAAATCACCACCACACTATGGATGCCAGCACCAACATCCAGTCAAACTCCTATGAAGATAAGAGCAACAGCTCTTGAAACCAGTCAGGTACAAATTGTGTAAGTGATGTATGTGTTTCAACCCTGACTTAACTTTATGTTAAATTTAAATTCCATATCACTGTTATTAGCTTTTTCAAGTATTATACAATTTTTTTTATAATAGTATGTATATTACATTACTTATAGTTATATTAACCAGGTTAATTGTACAAGCATTTAATTACTTAAATCATTATTAGATTGGGTGCTTATCAATTATTAGATCTTACGTTTGCCGTTATTGCTTTTTAATTTTTTGTGTAAACTTTATCTGTTTGTATGAGGTTTGATTTTTAGGGAAAGAAGATCTGCATAGAAGAAAACCTAGACATTCACTTATTTGGTTTAGGGCCAGCATACTGAAATTATATTAAAATGTAACTATAAGTTGGTCTTCATACTATTCATTACAGTAATTTCCTGCATTTAATAACATATAGGTATACAAGTTATACACAAGTTTTATGCCCAAACATAGTTCAATGCTTAATTTAATATTTAAGATGTATCTAGGTTATTGGTTGTAGGTAATCAACAATTATGGCAGATAAAGAAAGTGATGGCCAAGCTCATTGCAATTGTCTATTTTCAAACTGAAATTAAAATTGAATGTTATTTATACTATTGTTTGCTCTATTTCATGTTCCACAAATGGTGTTCTACTGCCGATTTATCTGTCTCTTTTTCCTTGAGGTGTCTGAAATGTTCTTTTAACCTTGGTTCCAGTCTTCTTTTTGTTTAACCAATGTAACATGAAATAGAAAATGGCATATAGCTGCTTTTTTTTTTTTTTTTTTTGGTAGTGTTTAATGCCCACTTTAACTACTTATGGCACCACAGGCGGTGACACTGATGATACATGAATGATGATGGAGCACCGGTGGAATGCGATGGTGGGAGAAACTGGAGTACCCGGAGAAAACCCGCCCCAGCGCCGCTTTGTCCACCACAAATCTCACGTGCGGTCACTTGGGATCGAACCCCGGCCATGTAGGTGAGAAGTGAGTAATCTAACTACTCGACCACAGCACGGCCATAAAGCTGCTTAAACCTAAAAACAACCCAGCAGTTGGGAGAATATTTTCATCTCACAACACAAGGACCGGTTCATGAATTTTGAAGTACTGCCACATGAACACGAACTTCTGCTGAGAACACCAGATATCTCCATCATAATGGACCACAGAGCACAACTCCCAGTCATCAGTTAGACTTCAACAAAGGAAGAAGGCAAACGCCCTTGAAACATAATTTTTTATAAATTTAATTTTAAGTGATACAAGTGTCACTATCCCGACTCATGCTGTTATACTAGAATTACTTCATTTGTCTCAAACTTCTAGGTTATTTCAATTATTACATGCAGTGCCATCTTATCATGCAATGTTTCAAGAAAAACTTGCAATACCATGTTTATGATAATATCTATAACTATATGTAACAATTACCTGTAAGTGTAGACAATTGATAATCAATTTCACAGAGAAGTTTATCAACATACTGTGTTCTTTCCTTAGATATTTCCACACTTTTATAAAATTGTTTCATTTGTCTTTCTATTTCTCTGTCAAGTTCATCATTATCTTCTGGGATTGCAACGCTATATATGTTGTGTTTCTTCCTCCAGCTGCAATAAAAGGTATTCAGTTTTTTTGAATTCTGAAAAGCTTTCTAAAAAAAAGGGGTTCAAAATACTAAAGGGGAGATAAGGCACAATCTGCACAAAATCTTTCATTATGATATTTATGAATTTTTTGTTTGTTTGTGCTGTTAAAGAAAAGAAAGAAAAAAAAATATTATGCATGCACCTTTTTTGGGGCGTTAATTCTAAAAGGAAGCAAGGACTGGAGGGAAGAAGAGAGTGTTGTCAACCAAAGAAAGTTTCTTTCTTTGAGGCCCTCAGCTATTATGGTGAATAGGTTATCTAATTTACATTGAATTAGCTGAATTATTAAACAAAACAAAGCACACATGAACTCTGGGACCTTCTGACAGAATGAAGCCCTAACACTGAAGTCACTAGATAGCCTAATTCATATCTCAATGTTGCTCTACTCTGCTTATTTATGGACACTCTTTAACTGCTGTGGTTCTCAGCATCCCATTCTATACTGGTCATGAAACACCATTTAATTTTGCTTAAAGGCTTCTTTTTCAGGCTTGAGATTCTTTTACGTGCCGTAAATCCACAACACAGAACCAACAGCTTTACTTCCCAAGCCAAGCCATGCTAAGGATTACCAAGCACCCAAGAAAAGGTACACACATAGTAGATATTTTTAAAAGTAGTGGACATGCATAAACACAGGCATTACATAAATACTATATACAAGGGTCACACTGAAAATGTTTAGAAAATCGTACCAGGAGTAGTTTTAAAGAATTTAAATTATTGTTTTTCAGAAAATCCCCTTTAACATCAACATTTTTGCATTTGATGTAACCAGTCCTTAAAGCATTGATGCTACTCTGAAATGGAAATGGCGTGTTATTTATGGACGCTCTTTAACTGCTGTGGTTCTCAGCGTCCCATTCTATACTGGGCGTGAAAGACTGCTTAATTTTGCTCAGAGGCCTCTCTTATCAGGCTTGAAGTTTTTTTTACGTGCCATAAATCTACAACACAGGACCACCGGCTTTACTTCCCTTCCAAAGGAAGGCATGCTAAGGATTTTTACACCCGAAAAAATCCATCGTCCTCTTCCGGGTTTGAACCCGCAACCTTGGGTATATGAAGCTAGCATGGTAACCATTACACCACGGCAGGCAATGAGCTACTCTTCCTGAGGCACTTCAGAAAACAGATTTTTATGATGTTCCAATGCTTCGTCTGCTGACAAAAAAATGTTGGAAACAAAAAGAAATCACAAAGTGCTAGGTCAGGGCTGTATGGTGAAGGATTCATGGTGCTGACCTTTAGGGCAACCAGATATTTAGTTTTAGTATTGCTCTGTGCAACGATGCATTATGATAAAAAATTATTTTTCCTTTGGGGCATTTTTCACTAACATTTTAAAAAATCTGTAATAAACAGACATTTCTGTATCAATTTTCAGTAACAGCTCATCTAGATTCCAATACTATATTAGCAATACCCATTTTAGAGAGCAAGAAAGAGAGAGAGAGAGAAAAAAAAAAAACAAAAACAAACCATCTTCTCACTAGCATTACCAACACTGCATTTTCATCTGACTTTTTTCGACTTAGGTTCTGTATATACAGCATTATATGAGTTGATTGTAGCACTTTTACATCACTTACATTTTATAATTAAAGACATGTTTTGGAAGCTTTGTTGCTTCCATTATCAACTTTTCCTCGACTGCCAGTGTCATGGTTTGCAGGTATTGTGGTGGATGGGTTTGCCTCTGGTGATGGATTTAAGAATCTCTGGATGAGCATGTCTCTGGGCAGGATCTTGAAGTTCATTAAATTGTTCCTATTTTTCCAGATGTGGATATTCTCCCAGGTTTCCAATTCCCAACTGTTTCTTATGTGTTTTACCAAACTCTGTGTTTTTCCTATGTTGTGGTGTTCTCTCCAACACAGTGGTCATGCCACTACCCATTTATCTTCCTGTTTTAATTTCATGTTCCTGAATGTTCCTTGTTCCTAGTAGCCAAATTTCTCTTTGTTTTCCCTACGTACAACTTATCACAGTCCAAGCAGTTTATCTGGTATATTCTGACTCTGTTATCTGTTGGAATTACATCTCTGACATTTGAACGCAGGAGATTTTTAATAGCAAAATATTTGTAGGTGCTAGGACAATATTCTCTTCTTTGAAGATTTTTTTGAACTTTGAAAAACACCAGGTGGTATGTAAGTTTCTTCAATGTGGAGGGAGGGTGCTGGTGTCATTCATGCATTTCTTTGTTTTGCATTCGAGAAAAAGTTGACAATGGAAGCAACAGAGCTTCTGAAACATGTCCTTAATTATAAAATGTAAGTGATGTAAAAGTGTTACAATCAACTGAAATAACACTTTATATATAGTAATCACTGTAACAAAATCCTTAATATCAGTACTAAAATTCTGTTCAAAAGTCCCATTGAGCTGATTCACATTTTTCCATATTTTTATACATCAATCAATACATTGTTGTTTTTGATCAGGAGTTAGTTTGTTGGGAATTCATTGACAACAAAGTTTTCTCACATCTAGCTGTTGCTGTAGAACATTCAGATTTGATTCATACTGATGCCCAATGTCACCTGAATAAGTTCTTAATATGGGCTTTGATCTTCTTCAAGCATTGCTCGAATAGCTGCAATATGATTATCAATATCACCAGTTCTCGGATGTTCTTCACTAAAAAAACAATTTTTTTGAATTGGCTGTACCAATTATAAACTGTTTCTTAGATGAGGCTTCTTCACCAAATACATTTTTTAAGTTGATGTTCCCATTGCTGGGTGTTAATGATGATTAGCCCACCTGTAGTGTGGTGGAAGCATGCCTGCCGCACATTCAACAGGTTGCAAGTTTGAATCTTGCTTAGGGTTAGTTACTCAGATAAGGTTTTTTTTCAGGGTTATCCCTTATCCTAGAAGAAGAATGTTGAGTAACTTTAAGCTCCATGGACCCCAAGATCATTTGAGCATCATCTCACAAATTTAATTTATTATGCAATATGACCAACCAGGTTAAAGGACGTTAAGCTAAAAAAACAAACAACCAAAAAAATAATGATGATATTTAAAATTGTAAACAAAATATTAGCCTGGAAATGTTCTGCAGTCAAATTCATTTTTGAGTGAACACAAAAATCTTTGAACTATTAGAGCAAATCAGACAAACTACATAGAAATAAACTCGTAAAACAATAGAAAATAGCTGTCAAGACTAATTTCATTTATTTTTAAAACATGGCATTCTAAAAGTTTTCAATGTCCCCCCTCATATGCATCATTGTTAATTAGTTTATAAAAGAAGCATATAATTGAAAATTGTCCTGTGAATGTAACTATAAAACATTAAAAATTTCGGTAAATATGAAACTTGTGATTCTTTATGGCTGTCAACATGACATCACATTTATATGCTGTTGTACAATCGGAACAGTAGAAAGACCAGTGTAAAACTGGAAGATACTAAGCTTAAATACCAAATTTGGTTTTTAACAGTCTTTTCATTCACACACACACACACACATACACAGACCTTTTTCTGAAAATGCATTTTTTTAAATTCACGAGACCTAAAAACATGTATTACTATTGAGCATCCACATTGAATTTTTGGATGGAATACAATACCTTCTCAATGCACTATGTACGTAATATGTGTAGGGAAAGTAAAAATGAAATGCAAAGAAATTCCTGACTCAATCAGTAAAGGTGTCACCTATAGCTATTTTATATGCATTCCCATCTTTCTTCCCTGAAAAATGATGTGTTATGTTCACATGACTTTCTCTACCTATTCTAGAAAAAATCATTTTTTAAAAAGCTTATTCTTCTATCTATTTAATGCTAATCAAGATAAACATTTACTATGTACATAGTGTACAGAGAAGGTATAGCATTCCACCCAAAAATTTGATGGCAAGATTTCACCGGAAATACATGTTTTAGGGTCCCCTGTGTCCAAAAAAAATCATTTGAAGAAACACTATGTGTGTGAGTGTGTGTATGTGTGTGAGAGAGAGAGAGAGAGAGAGAGAGAGAGAGAGAGAGAGAGAGACAGAGAGAGAGATAATACATTTGTGAAAACGATAACTCAAAAATGAAGCTGGTAAAATACTAAACTTGGTATTTAAGCTTCGTATCTTCCCAGGATGCGACACAAAGATTTTCAAGAAAATCCCCCTACTCCAAATTATTACCCTTTACATTTGAAAATTTTTAAAAAAGTTTGTTTCTCTCAAAAATGGTTTCAATGTTTGTGATTAAAATACTGTATATTAAAGTTATTCACAACACAAATAAAATGTATATTTTGAATTTTCTTGGAACAACCTCTTTATAGCACTTTATGCTGGTTGATTTTTGCAGAATGGTTAAACCATAGGATATAGACAAAAACTTACTACACAAAAAATGTTTATCTTGTTAAAATATGCAATTTATGTCATTTTTTTTGTAGAGGTGACCGTTTCCAACATATTCCTTGTTATTGGTTTCAATTTTAAAATACTTGTACTTTTCTTAGACAGGAAGAGTCTGTTTTCCTTTTGTTCTACTCCTGACCAAGCAAAGTAGCGGTTTGCAAAGTCAAGCGCATAATGATTAAAGCATTTGACTATCATTTTAGCATAGCACATTCCTTTAGTTCCCTTCTATCTATAAGGAATTAAATAATAACCACATTCTGCTAATGTTTATCTCAATTAGCATGGTGTAGAAAGAAGAAGAATCTTTTGTAAGAAGTGTGTTCGTAGAACAGTTACAGAAAGTCATTTGAGTGTAACACATCAATTTTTTTTTTTTCATGGTTTAGCTCAGTTGACAAGGAAATACAAGACCAGATATTTAATACCATCATGCAAAGTTCCACCTTCAGTCTAAAAAAATCTGATGTGTTCCATTCACATGACTTTCTCTAAATCTCTGCAACTAATTATTGTTAAAAAGCTTATGCTTCTTTTTACTTCATACTAATCGAGAAAAATTATCAGAAATAGTCTTATTACTTGCTTCCTTGTAAGTAGAAGGGAAATAAGGGAGTATCATAGGTTAAAGTGATAGTCAAAAGCTGGTTGCTATGTGATTGAAGTTCCTTTGTTTTTATGTTCAGGAGTTGACAAATTCCCGCATGAGAAAAGTATGTTCTTTAAAGCTGAAACCAATAACTAGGAATATCTTAAAAACAATCAATTCCACGAAAAAAATGTAAATGACATAAATTGTGTGATTTATCCTGATCTACATTTTTTGTGTAGTGAGTTTTTGACCATCGCTTACGGTTACTAATTATACAAAATTCAATAAAAATCATCCAGAATAAAGAGGTCTTTAGAGGCCATTCGCAGAAAATTCAAGATATACATTTTATTTTGCAAGTAAATATCTTAAATATAAGGGACTTTAATCAACTCGTTAGAGCCATTTTTAAGAAAATCAATTTTTTCCCTGTAAAGGGTAGTTGGGGGTGGGTGATTTTCTTGAAAATCTTTGTGTCACATCCTTGGAAGATACCAAACATAAATACCAAGTTTGGTTTTTAACGGTCTTTTGGTTTTTGAGCTATGCTGCCCAAAGGCACACACACACACACATGGACATTTTTCTAAAAATGCTTTTTTTTGGATTCAGGGGGTCTCAAAACATATATTTCTGGTGAAATCTCGGTATTGAAGTTTTGAGTGCATTCCAATACCTTCTCTATACACTATGTACATAGTACATGTAAAGAAAGTAAAAATTGTAAAACTTAAAAAAGATAGTAATAGTGACTCCATCTATCCACATATAGCTAACGGAGCACCCTAATATTATCTGCTTATCACAGAGCAAAGTAGTACAGTGTAGAGGGACGTGGCCTTGAGGACTGGCTTACTCTGCCATCTAACTAAGGATAGTAGAGAGGCCTTAAAAGTCTGGCTGTACGCCATCATCTGCCTACAAATGGTGAAAACACTAGACTGTCACCTTCTTGCTGTCTGCTTCACTAAAGTGAAAGTTGTAATTTGTGGGGATAGGCCCTGAAAGGCTACTGTCCAAAACATATAGTCAACAAAGTATCTTACAAAGTAGATTTATCATGATACAACCAAGAAGTTAAAGCACTGTAAAACAGAGTAAAAAAAAAATATTTAAGAGCTGATGACTATGTGATGGTCCTGAAATTCTGTTCTATGAATAGGATGAAAAAAAAAAAAAAAAAAAAATGATGATTTCCCATTTCAGAAAAATCTGATTGGGATTTTTAAACCAATACAAGGAATTTCTCGGAAACGGTTAACTGCACGATAAAAAATGTATTTCATATAAATTGCATGATTTAACAAGACCTACTTTTTTGTGTAGTAAGATTTTGTCTCTTATGGTTTATCAGTTATGCAAATGTCACCCAGAATGAAGAGGAGACTTCAGAGGTTATTCCCAGAAAATTCGAGACATACAATTGTCATGAAAATATCTTATATAATGTTATTTTAATAAAAATCATTAGACCCACTTATGAGAAAGCAAACATTTTTGAAACATTTTCTATATAAAATGTAAATTGGAATGGGGATTTTCTTGAAAATTTTTGTGTTGCATCCTTGGAAGAATGTAATATCTAGTTTAGTATTTTACAGACATTTCATTTTTATTTTCTCTATACGCACTATGTACATAGTGTATAGAGAAAGTATTGCACTCCACCCAAAAATTTGATACCGAGATTTCACCGGAAATATATGTTTTAGGGTCCCCAATATCCAAAAAAAGCATTTTCACAAAAAGGTCTGTGTGTGTGTGTGTGTGTGTGTCTGTGAACACGATAACTCAAAAATGAAAAGTCGGTAAAATACCAAACTTGGTATTTAAGTTTAGTATCTTCCAGGGATGCGACACGAAGATTTTGAGAAAAATCCCCCCACCCCCAACTACCCTCTACATGGAACTTTTTTCGAAAATTTTGATTTTCTCAAAAATGGCTCTAACGATTTTGATTAAAATTTCGTATATTACAGATATTTACCTGACAAATAAAATGTATATCTTGAATTTTCTGGGAATAGTCTCTAAAGAGTAGTTTATTCTGGATGAATTTTACTGAATTTTGAATAATTGCTAAACCGTAAGAGATGGACAAAAACTTACTACACAACAAATGTAGAGCACAT
The DNA here is from genome assembly GCA_030762935.1 of Hymenopus coronatus. Taxonomy (NCBI): domain Eukaryota; kingdom Metazoa; phylum Arthropoda; class Insecta; order Mantodea; family Hymenopodidae; genus Hymenopus; species Hymenopus coronatus. The sequence goes on along the minus strand of CM060897.1, from coordinate 18,485,986 downwards.
TAAAACACACAATTTATGTTATATAAATTTTTTTCGTGGAGTTCGTCGTTTTTGACACATTCCTTACTTTTGGTTTCTGCTATGAAAAACGTATATTTTTTTCATACAGGAACTTGTCAACTACTATCCATATAAACAAAGGAACTTCACTGATATAGCAACCAACTTTTGACTATCACTTTAACCTATGGTTGTCCCTTATTTTGCTTCTACTTGCAAGGAAGCGTGTAATAAGACTATTTCTGCTAATTTTTTTCTGATTAGCATGAAGTAAATAGAAGTATAAGCTTTTTAAGAATAATTTGTTGCAGGGATATAGAGAAAGTCATGTGAATGTTACACATAAGATTTTTTACTTATGCTGTTCACATACCCATGGGCCTTATATGCTATTTTTGGATTCTTGGGACCTCAGAAAACACATTTCCAGTGAAAACTTGACATTGAATTTTTGGGTGGAATATATCACTCCCTCTATTTATAAATGTAAATATGTGTTTAGAAAATGTTTATTCATTTATTCACACAAAAGTTGATAGTAGCTAAACTGCATTAAGTTCGCTGAATTGGAAGCTGGTGTAAATATCATTCATCAGTTACAAACAAAAGATGGCCCAAAGATGATTTTCCAGTTTGCTATGAATACCTTTTTGTTTCTGGGGTATTGTGAACCAATATGCTCATTGTTGGATAAATAGAGTCAGACTGAAAAATTCATGCCATGGCTGGGATTTGAACCTGGATCCCCCAATCTCTAGCCGGCTGCTCTACCACTGAGATACCATGACATGTCGGCATGGAATTAAATTCCTCAACAGTCCAACATGTTTCCTGGTAAACCACAAGGCGATCTCAAATTATTTTGAGATGACATACCCCAATGTTGTAAGTACTTTAACTCCGGGGCTTCACAGTTCAGCCAACTATTGAGGAACTTTAGCCATGCTGGCATGTTGCCATGGTAGCTCAGTGGTAGAGCAACCAGCTAGTGATCAGGAGATTTGTGGTTCAAATCCTGGCTATGGAATTGAATTTTTCAGTCTGACTCTACTTATCCGACTCTTGTCCTATACACAGCTTTTGTGAAAAAAAAAATTAAATTAACATGCTTATTGTTATTTTGCTTTTCATTTTCAAATTCTTGTGAACTAGCCTTTAAGGTTAAACTTCACATATTTACATTAATGAACTCATAACCATGTGATTTATGCCTCTTTTTCAACTTATAGCAACAAATGTGTATTACATAGAACTATACATACTCCATAATTTTCTCATCCATTTCTTCTAAGGTGAACTCAAAGGTTTCTTCTTTACTGTCCTTTTTCTTTTTGAACAGTTCATCTATTTTCTTTTTGTACAGCCATTCTCTCACAAATCTCTGTATTGTAACTGCGGCCTGTAAATTTATATTACATTAATATTTAACAAGTTGTGCACTCATTATCGGTAGCAAACCTCCGGACATTTGTGATATGTCCACTAATGCGCCACAAGTGAATGTCAATAGATGAGAAGCATACATGAGTATTACATACAATAGGAAAACAATTAGTAGCTAGGACAAAACTTGACATTCTTATGTTAAAATCTGAAATGTTCCATTCACATGACTTTTTCTAATTATTCTTCAAAAAGCTATTCTAGTGTGAAATCTTAAAATTATTTATGAAGCAGCAAAAAAATCTAGAGAGCACAAATTGTTGGTGGGCAGGGGTTGGAAAAATTATAGAGAAAATAGGAACGGGAGATATATGGAGGCTTGAAGAAATAAATAAAAGTAATGTACGAGGATAATCCCAAAAGTAAGGTCTCCAAAGCACTGGGGTCGCAGGGAAACTGTTTGTGTGGATGTTGGCCAAACAGCCTTTTTCCTTCCTCGCTCCATTCGCTACAAAAACCATTGTACATCCGCTAGCACCCTCAGTCTTGGCTTGGGAGCCAGTTATAATGGAGCTCCTATTAGCCACTACTGCCAGGTGCGAAGTTCATGCAGTTATTCGCTTTTTGAGTGCAAAAGGGGTTAAACCAATCAAAATTCATCAACAATTGATGGAAGTGTATAAAGAGTCTTGTATGGATGTCAAAAATGTCCACAAGTGGTGTGAGGAATTTGCAGATGATTGTGCAGAAATTCATGATGAAGAAAGATGCAAGAGATCGTCCATTTCTGATGAAACAATCACAAAGGTTGAACAAATTGTGCTTCAAGATTGGTGGATCACTCTTAATGAGCTCCGCATTTTGTTCCTGAGATTTCTCAAAGCATCATTCATTGGACTTTGATCGAAGATTTGAAATTTCGGAAGATGTGCGCAAGATGGGTCCCAAGAATGCTGACAGAAGATCACAAAAGGCAACGCGCTTCAATAGTAATAGGTGATGAAACCTGGACTTTCCACTTCACACCTGAGACCAAACAACAATCATGTGAGTGGCAGCATTCTGGTCCACCCAAGTCATGAAAATTCAAGAGAACACAGTCTGCTGGTAAGTCATGGCAATTGTGTTTTGGATCAAAAGGGGATAATGTTGGTCAACTTTATGGATCCTGGGACAACAATAAATGCCGATAGGTATTGTCAGACATTAAATAAACTCAGACGGGCAATTCAGAACCAAAGAAGAGGAATGTTGAGCAAGGGCATAAGCCTTCTCCATGACAATGCTTGCCCACACACTGCCCGTCAAACCATGAATCTTCTGCAATAGTTTGGATGGGACATCATCATCCATCCACTATATAGTCTGGACTGAGCACCCAGTGACCACCACTTGTTTCCCAAGTTGAAAGTTCACTTGGCTGGAAAGCACTTCGGTGACGACAACAAAGTGAAAAATGAGGTCCATCACTTCTTCAAGAGCATGGCGGCAAGCTGGTACAGTGTCTACAAAAATGCACCGATCGAAATGGCAATTAAAGTGAAAAAATAGAAAAGTGATGTACCGTTTGTTGTCAATAAACCTTTCTTTGTATTTTAAAAAAATTGGAGACCTTACTTTTGGGATTACTCTCATAGGTAAACTAGTAAAATGCAGAGTAGAAGACATGGAAAGACAGGAGATATAGGGAAGCTTAGAAAACAAGAAAAAATAAATTTTATAAGCAATTAAAAAGAGACTGGGGATGAGAACCATATGTAGATTGCTGTAAAAGGCAAGAAAAACCTGATGTGCTCCATTCAGATGACTTTCTCTACATTTCCGTAACAAATTAGTGTTAATAAGCTTATGCTTCTATCTATGTAATGCTAAAACATTAGCAGAAATGGTCTTATTACTTAGTTCCTTTAAAAATTGAATGTAAATAAGGGAATACATTAGGCTAAACCGACAGCCAAATGTTTTAAAATATGGTTGTTATGGAATTAAAGTCCATTTCTTTGAGTGGCGAAGAGTTGACAAGTTCCTGCATGAAAACAGTTTAAGTATTTTAAAACTGAAATTATAACAAGGAAAACCTCGAAAACAACTCGCATCCTCATATTCTTATCGCATCCTTAGAAGATACTAAACTTGAATACCAAGTTTGGTATTGAACCAGCTTTTTGTTTTTGAGTTACTGCCTTTGCAGACACATGGACACACACATATGACCTTTTTCTAAAAATTCATTTTTTGGATACAGGGGACCCAAGAACATGTATTTCTGGTGAAATCTAAGTATCAAATTTTTGGATGGAATGCATTATCTTCTCTGCTTATGTAAGTACTAAGTAGAGAAAGTAAAATGATCATATTTTTACTTTCTCTACAGTACTATGTACATAAGTGTATAGAGAAAGTATTGTACTCCACACAAAAATTTGAAACAGAGATTTCACTGGAAATGCATGTTTTGAGACCTCCGAATAAAAAAAATTATTTTTAGAACAATGCCCATTTGTGTGTGGGCAGCATAGCTCAAAAATGAAAAGTGTGTTAAGTACCAAACGTGGTATTTAAGTTTGGTATCTTCCAAGGATGTGACACAAAGATTTTCAAGAAAAATCTCCAACCCCCAACTACCCTTTACATGGAAACATTTTAGAAACTTTTGTTTTTCTCAAAAATGGCTCTAACGATTTTGATTAAAAATTTGTATATCAAAGATATTTACATGACAAATAATATGTATAGCTTGAATTTTCTGGGAATAGCCTCTGAAGACATCTTTATTTTAAATGAATTTTGCGAAATTCTGCATAACTGGTAAACCATAAGAAATAGACAAAAACTTACCAGACATAAAATGCAGAGCTCATTAAAACACACAATTTATGTTGTAAACATTTTTTGTTTTGTGGAGGTAACCAGTTTTGAGATATTCCTTGTCATTGATTTGTTTTAAAATATTTATACTTTTCTCATACAGGAACTTGTCAACCACACAAAGAAACAGATTTCTATACCATAGCAACCACGTTTTAAAACATTTGACTGTCAGTTATGTATTTATTGAAACAATAACAACTCCCCATATTTATCGGCTGCCAACAAGGTCAGAGTAAAGCAGACAAATTATAAATAAACTTATCTAAAAAAAAAAAAAAAAATGAAAAAAAAACTTGAAACTCTTCTATAAAGATAATGAAATATTGACTGTTTTCATTGTATAGCAATCAAAAAGGAAACTAAAAGCAGCAAAGGATTATTAAACATAGATAATATAAAATTAACATACAATAAATAATTTATATCAAAGAAATATAGACCATCGAAATACTAAAAATGATTATTATACAAATGATTTCGAAGAAGAGAAATTGAACCTCTTATTACAGATATGGCAATTTCTTTTATTTTTCCCTTCTTCAGTCCAAACTTCTTCCGGGTATTGAAAAAATGTAAAGGAATGGTGCCCCGAGCTCCAACCATCAGCCCAATTACTTCTATAATATTTAGATCGTATTTTGCCTTGAAGTAGGGGATTGTGGGTGTGTAAATATCCCTTTTCTCTTTGTCGACGTCCTCTGGTTGTCCCTTGAGCTTTTCAAATCTAATAGTAGGGTCAATGATAAATCCTATTTTTGTGTCTTCTCGAATTGCAATCATGTTAATTCGTCTAGTGCTACTGTTAGTTTCCGGTCCGTAGACTTCTTCAAAGACTTTATATAGTTGTTCGTTCGCAGTTTGTCCACAATCATTGAGCAAATTTTATGATGGCAAGAGTTGCGTAATAGTTCTCCATGAGGGCAAGATCCCAAGACTGTATTTCCTTACTTACCTTCTACTTATAAGGAACTAAGTAATAAAACCATTCCTGCTAATGTTTATCTTGATTAGAATGAAGTAGATAGAAGAATATGCTTATTAACAATAACTTGTTACACAGACGTAGAGAAAGTTATGTGAATGGAGCAGATTATATATAAGGGAACTTAAAACATGTATTTTGATGAAACTGGGTGAAGTGCAATACTTTCTCTACCTATGCACTAAGTAAAGAAAGTAAAAGTTGTTTTTCCCCTTCAATAAAATAGAAGTCAATTCCCTTAGCAGCAATTGCCATATATTTTGACACAAAATATTTATCTTATATCTATCCTTATTAAGTTATATTACAAGCTATATTTACAGTATTGTGTTTCCTTCTAATCATAGCAAAATTAACATTACACTGTACTTTAACTTTCTAATTACTTTTTCTCTTCTGAGCTGTTCTCGTAATGTTGGATATTGTTTTCTTGCAACATATCCTTTCCATGCAGCTTGTATACATAGAGCAGAACTTTCACACAGCAAATTCACAAAAAAGTCTACCAACTCTGAAAAGAACAAACTGTTAACTGTGGATGCTCCACAAACATAAAGGTGTGCATAATATTATTTGAATTTATACTGAATTAGGTTATTATGCAGAACGTGAGCAGCTCTAAAAATTAGAGGTACTTTTACTGGTAAGTTGTTTTATGCTATTACAATAACAGTTCCTAGGTTCACTCATAAATAAGGGCTATAACATTTAATTCTGACACCTAGTTAGAATGAGGTAACAATCAGTGTTTGCATATTTAAAATATTACACATCAGTATCCTTAACTGTAATTTTATTCTTTAATTTCTATCTCATTGGGTAGGCTACAGCCTTCTAAGTGTTCTATCTACCAACAATGTTCCACATGGGAAGCCAAATTAGATGCGCCATGGCCGACGAATCTGTGAACTTAAAACCCCTAACAAGGATTGCGGGAAAACACTGCAAAATCACTATGACAACTAGTTGCACTTCATTATAATCATTAATTCACACCTTTTGTTTAGAACATTATTGAAAACGCTGGCCAATCTAGCGGATTTAAATCCCTGGTTTTGTTTGCCAAATGGCGTATTTTTTTGAATAACGTCATTTTTGCAATAACAAGAACGCTCTATATGAGCTGGTGAATGGATCCAAAGGCTTATAATACTACCAAAATCCTGGAATACACTTACGCAGGTACGAAACGGCTAAGTATGGCTCTTTGGTAACGTTTCAAATGGGCTCTCCATGCGTAACATTTGCGATATCTAATCCTGACGCAAACCTTTCACTAACGAATTATAGCCTCGTTTTACCACACTCTTATATCCATAATAGATAGGGAACATAGTAAGAGTGTAGGACGACGGCATCTACTCTACACCATTACCGGGAACATTCGCCTCAACTTCTTACCTGGAGTATATTTCTCAATTCCAAGCTGATGTTTTACTAATGGTCGTAATCGTCTCCATATTTTCTTTCTATTTTTAATTGGAGGTGACTGCATTTGTACCTCTACCTCTGCATCTGCCTGTGCATGTGCCATTTTTTCAACTCCGTTTGTTTTGTCCATCCGCACACCGAATTGTTTGTTTGGATTTTGTGACGTTGCCTAGGCAACGGTTGGTGCAAGTCAGTGCAGCGAATCACAGAACAGGAAACTAACGATAACGTAATATGAAAGCATCCAACTTCAAACTCCAATACCAACATTCCATTGTAAAAACTACCTCTTAAAAGACTTTGAAGAAAAATAATGTATGTATGTCCGGTACAATCACAAACTATTTCTAAGTGTTGTGATTAAATTATCTCAAGGTAATGATATTGCTGACCCCTGGAACAAAATAAGTCACAGGTACTATTCGGCGTTTGTTTTACGTTGTTCACCTTGCTGTATGCACAGCACTTCCTATTGCACAAAATCAAAATTCCCATATAGTAAACAATTCTAAATATAATCTTTATTGTATGTGTAAACCTTTTTATATGCACGTGTGCATTATTTAACGTATTAGTCATCTATGCCTTTAGTATTCTAGCCACATTGTATTACGTCGGTCCTATAGCCTCTTGATGATCGTTGGCATAGACCATGCATTGACGTTCCGCCATGAAAGGGTAGCGGAATCCCATTACGGGCATGGGTCTTAGCTGCTTTTGTACTATCTGCGTAATTATAATGTCGTTGAGATTTGGTGAAGAAGGCGCTGCAGACTTAATAGATACTGAATGAATTAGACTTCAATAATATACCCTTCCATAAAACACTGAATGCGCAGATCATATCACGATGGATCTGTTAGATACTCGATCGGTAGGTAGTGGTGGGCAGTAGCCTTCATAGTCTCATCCCCTTACCACAATATTTTCGAACGTTAGGCAAATGGTGTTAGGATGTCATCCAATTTAGCTGCTTTTTCGACATTCAGCCAACCCTTGAGGACTATTCCCTTGTAAAGCAGGACATACTTTTGAGTAAGTATGAATCGGCCAAGGCCGCGCCGTGGCCGATTGGTTATTTAGACCACTCGCTTCTCACCTACACGGCCCAGGTTCGATCCCAAGCGACCACATGCGAGATTTGTGGTGGACAAAGCGGCGTTGGGGTGGGTTTCCCCTGCCATCGCATTCCACCGGTGCTCCATCCTCGTTCATGCATCATCAGTGTCACCGCCATAAATAGTTAAAGCAGGCGTTACACTACCTATATGTATATTATGAATCGGCTGTGTGGCATTTTACCTGTCTGCGTCCTTGACTATTATAGAAAGACACGAATGAAACCATACAACATTTTTAAAGGCTTTATTTACCAACTGTATGAAAGGAGATGCTGAAACTGGCCACCATCCTCCATACATTTTTGGCACCTCTTTAGGAAACTATCCATCACTTGCCATAGTTCACCTTGGGAAATGCTGGCAATTTCCTAATGGATATTTTACACCTACGTTTTAAGTTACCTCAGATGTAGAAATCGCAGGGAGTTAGGTAGGGGGATCAAATGGGCCACAAATCTGAACTAATAATTGTCTTGAAACACAACTCTTCTCATTGAAAGATTGACGATATGAGCTGTTGTGGAGTCTTGATGAAAAAAGATAAAACCATGCTCCCTGTCTGTTAATTCTCTTTAAAAAAAAAAAAAAAAAGAGAGAGAGAGAGAGGGGCGGCAAAATTATATTCATATATGTACGGGCAACATTGCTAAAAAAAAATTGCCCTATAACTCTCTCCGCTAATAGTGCACCACACACCAATTTTTTTCATCATGAAGGGGTACTTCATGAACAATATTAGGTTTCTCAGAGCTCCAATATGATTATTTGGTGTACATACATATCCACAAAGATGGAATCAAGCCTGTCCTGAAAAATATTAAATGTGGGTCAATTTCGCCATTGTATACTATTGAGAATCTACTTACAAAATGTGTGCCAAATTACAGAATCATTAAGTTGAAGAGCACGTGCCACAGTTATTTTGTATGCTTTTATTTATTTATTTACTTACATAGAATGTCCTAATAAGCATATTGCTCTAGGCAGGGACTGCCCTTTATTGAGGTGGTAAGCAAAATATAAAGAATAAAATAAACACATTAACACATATAAAAAGGAGTATATAAATATAACAATTTTTTAACGTAATTTGTGTGGGTGTGTGATTAAACTTAATGCAATATTTCAAAAAACACCATAGGATTTTCTGCTGTCAAATTTTTAGGAATTACAGTATTGCTCAAGTAGGTGTTTAAAGACTTTATTTTTAAATTGGGATAAGTTGAGTGATTCTTTAATGTTATGTGAGAGACTGTTGCATGTTTTGGTGGCACTATGTAATATACTTTTTAATCCTTATTTGGTAGAGTTAACTGATTCTATACATGTGTTGATTGGCTGATCTAGTTTTGTAGGAGTGAATATCTCTTTGTGTTTGACTACAGAGTTGGTACATAGGAGGTTATTTTCAGTTTTGTACACGAATAATAATTCACCATATTTACAGAGATAGGAAAATGGCAGTATATTTCTTTCCTTAAATACTTCTATGGAAGGCTTTAAAATATTAAATCCATAAAGTATTTTAATAGCACTCTTTTATAGGATTTCTAAACAGTTTAGCTGTTCTTTATTGTTATTGGACCATACTGCATTTAAGTACAGAAAATTGGGTGCAATAGTGCAAAATAAAGACTTCTTTTACAGCTGTTATCTAAGTTTAAATCTTTTAGTCTGTGCAATATGCATAAAATAGAGTTTGTTTTGCTGATAACGTGTACAATATGGTATGTCCATGTCAAAGATGAGTCTAGCATTAGCCCTAGGTATGTGAATCTGTTTACTCTTTCCATAACATTATCTTTGATCTTAATTGACAAACCTGAAAGCATTTTTAGAAAATGACATTTTACTATACATGAACAATTTTCAAAGCCTTTGATGCATTATTTTTAAAAATAAGAGTTTTAAAATTTGATGATAACCTTTTTAAAACTAACATTCAAAACAATGTTATTGAGAATCTGCATGTTTATGTAATAAATTTGATTGTGGGTTTTTAAAAACCTTGGATATTTGTGGAACTATTAATTTTTCAATATATTAAGGAAAATAAAATTAATATTTCACAAAATGTTATCAGAAAAAATTAATTTTAAATGAATGGATTATATAAAAAAATAATGTAAAGTTTGTTTTATTATGTTTGGTTATACAAATGGTAAAAGTTTCATCTTGATCCACTAAAAATTAATAGGAAAAAAGTTAACCTGGAGTGCAAATTTTGATGTTGTGGAAAACCCAATTAAAGTTTATTATTCAAAAGACTCTTCCTGACCATCTTTTAGAATTACCCTGCACCATTAAAATGCCTTTCCTAGTCCTTTTTGGCATCTGCTACCATCTAAATCATTCTAACAATCTGACATTCTTATTTGGTAGAAAATGTTGCAATTATAACATTTTAAAAACTTGGTGTTGCAAATATGACATGCCCATTTTACAGATCAGGCACCAGCTTTTGTATTTGTGCGAGTTTGTAGCATCAAAAATTATACCAAGTTAGTTTAAAAATGACAATATACATGTATTTTCTGGTACAATAAGTGCTTTTGATTTCCAACAAATAGTCTAATAACTTAGAATAAGCATATCAAATTCTAGAATTTATAAAGTGTTTTATTACAAGTGACTAAACTTGCTGTTATGCAAATTAGTTTGAAAACGAGTATAGTAATGTGGCATACCCAAGGCATACTGTCCTGTGAAAAAATTTATGAAGTAATAGCAAACTCTAACTTTAATTCCAATTGCTGTATCTTTAATTTATCAATATAAAATCAATTTTTTAAAACATTTCAACTCAGAATTATTTCAAATTCATTGTTGGATTTTATAGAAATTGTTTGAAATTAGATTCCTATACACAATCCCCCCCTTTAACATTTTTGAGGCTATGCTATTGAAAGCCTACAGCAATTATAATGAAATATAATAAATTCAATGAAAAGTATCACAGCATAAGGTTTTGAATAGTGAAAAATGTATTGTTTTCCAGCAAGAATTTAGACAAAAACAGTATATGAATAAATTCTACATATACCAAGAATTGTTTCCAGCAAAAAGTATATTTCAGTCAAAATCATATTTTTTTGCATTTTAATACCAGAGTGGATCCTAAAAAGACAAGATACACATAGTATAAACATATGAAAGATTCAAAATATTCCAAGCAACAAAAATCTCAGTATTCATAAGCTTAGTTAAAGCCAAGTACAGTTTATAATGTGGATGGAGAGATATTATTAAGCCAAATAAATTTATTTCAAGAACACACAGGGTACAGTTGAATTTCACAAAATACAAAAACTTTTAAAGCCATTTACATTTCAGCAAACAAACTAATAGAATAGTTATTGCTTTACAGTTGTCTTTTTTGTATTGTCTTATTTTTTCTGTATCTTGGATACAGAAGTATAGTTTAATTGGCAACATTGGAAGAAGCAGCAGCATGGAAATGTTATGGCTCTGTAACTCTATCCAGCTGGTTCGGCTTAAAAACTCCTTTTTCTGTTATAATGGCGGTGATCAGCTCTGCAGGAGTAACATCAAAGGCTGGATTCCAACAGCTGATACCTAGTACAAGAAATACAAGAGATTAGAAAGAAATAAACTAAACAGAAGTATGAGGGCAAGACAATATATTTCGAAAATTAAACAAGGATTAGTTTCAAAAAATTCTGCTGTGTTCTATTCTTAGGACTTTCTCTTCCTGTTCTGCAAACAAATTACTCTCAAAGAAGATTATTCTTTTATATGCATTTCATTTGTCATAAAAATATCTTAAACATAAGGTATTTTAATAACAACTATTAGAGCCCTTTTTGAGAAAATCAAAATTTTCCATGTATAGGGTAGTGGGGGGGGTGGGGGGATTTTCTTGAAACTTTTTGTGTTGCATCCTTGGAACATATTGAACTTAAATACCAAATTTGGTATTTAATAGACTTTTTATTTTTGCTATGCTGCCCACAGACACTCACGGACAGAAGTATATTTTTCTAAAAATGCTTTTTTTGGATTCAGGGGGTCTCAAAACATATATTTCTGGTGAAATCTCAGTATCAAATTTTTGGGTGCAATGCAATACCTCTCTATACTCTATGTACATAGTACGTGCAGAGAAAATAAAAAAAAAAACATTTAAGCTATTTTGTGTGCTTTGTTAAAAGCATACATTTTGAACATCTGCAAGACAAGGATTTAATCATCATAACTATAACTCCATGGCACGACAGCTCACGGGGAGCCTTGGCCTACCGCCCGGCCGCTGCGTCCCCCATCTCGGTCCACTACAGACGTCATGGATTGGATTTAATCATCAATAATAATAAATGAGTAATTCTACGTGCCATACAAAAGATGCAGTGTTTACCTTGTGCAGCAATGCGATTTCCAGCGACACAGGTCATCTCATTGTCTGGTCGCTCCTCTATGACGATATATTTGCCACTCAACATATTGAAGTCTATAGATGTAAGAGGAGCAGCCACATAGAAAGGGACTCCATGGTGTTTGGCAACAACTGCAATCTGAAACACCACAAACATAAACCTATATTCTTAAATATAATGCTTATTTAACAATGACTTTATAATGATGATTAGGGATGGCATCTTGGGGGCCAAAAGTGGGACAGAATCGAAGTTAGCACAGCATGATATTTAGTTGTGATGTGTTGACAATGCAGTATGAAACGTAATGGTACTAATAGAAGGAAAATGGGGCAGTGGTTGCGTGGTAGACTGAGTTGTTTTCACTAGCAGTGGAAGGCAATTGAGGTTGGGTGGGTGGTAAACATAAATGCCTCTGATTTATGGGAACTAACAACTTCATATTTACATACATTCAATTGCTGTTGTGCAATAAGTTATCAGCAACATTATTCGTTTCATTTTCTTTCAAGATACATTATTTTCAATGCACAACAACATACATCCGTAACATCTCAAATGTGAATTGTCTCCAATTGGCACGTAAATAGGCTTTATATTGTGAAAAACTTCTCTCAGATGTGATTGGAGCAAAATGGAAATTGGACACAACATCGACCATTGGGTAAGATACTCCACTAGCAATTATTTCTGTAGCAACACATCGTAGCACATTTCATATTTCATGCATTATCGAAAATCAGACATTTTTCCCAAATACTGTCTTCATTTTCTTTTCCACATGGTCTAAAACAGGTGTCACAGGTTTCTGATTAATTGCTTGCACAAGTTCATCAACAATTTTCAGGGCTCTCTATGAATTGTAAATCTTCATGCAATCCATTTGAAGAAAGAGATTTTACAATCTTGATTGAAGAGCTTGCACTATCATCAAAGGCATTAGTTACCTGTAAAACAGTATTGTAATATATGCATAGTATCATCAAGACACGTTCCCCAACGATTTACAACAGGTTGTTTACATACGGCATGTGCAGACAAATTTACAGGTCGGTCTCTACTCGGTAGGTATGCAACTGGTACCTGTATGTGTCCCTCTATCAGTCGCCAAGATGCTACCCCTAATGATATAGGGTCTGGCAGAACAATGAGCAATTTTTAATTATGTTTATTCTACAAAAGAAAAAACATTTTCATAAGCATAATATATGGTTCTTAAAACTATAGTCGGTGAGAAATTTCCTTGTGATTGACACTTGTGGGGTGTGTCGTCTGCTGGCAGGGCTCATCAGGTTGTTGACCAATCATAGTGTAAGAATGCATAAAAGTCAGAGACATCATGTCGTCAACGTTGCAACACCTATAGGTTCAGTGGAAATTTATGTGCACCTTCTCATGCATAACTGATCTGATTGTTTTATTTCATTCTGTGAAAAGTTTGGTTGTGTTATACACAGTGATTACGTAAGAATTCACATTTATAATTGTTATTACCTTTTAAATAATGCAGACAATGCTCTGTTCTCATATCCTAGAACTACCACGAATGACACTCTAATTTGAAAATGTCTTACTGCCATGATGAACGAGTTGAGGTAATGTTAGGCGAAATAATAAAAACTTTTACATTTAGTGAAGTATAGCATCCAATGTAGAAAGGAATAGATGAGGCAATAGTGAAATGTGGGATAAGTAGTTCAATATAGAGAAGTGTGATAGAAAATGCATAGAAAGAAGGCACTTTAGAGGAGGCATTGGAACATATGCTGCTGCAGATGGACAATGAGTAAATATGGCAACAGCGAACCGGGATAGCCATTTAGTAACATTACCGTGCTACTACTGCCATCTAGCAGAAATTAACAGGTTGCATTCCCTTGACACTGTCAGCTCATTTTGTCAGTGCTTTTTCAGCTTCATAAGTTGGTATGGATTAGTGATGTTCAACAGTAAATACACCCTCATTCAGCAACATTACAGCAATTCCCTCTAATACAGCTCAAACAAAGGCTTTATCTTAACCAGATCAAATATAAAAAATTGAATAACTACAAATATATTATTTGTACTAATTTTAACAATTGGACGTTATCATGTATGAAATCAAGGATCTCTTAGATGAGCTTCTTAACTCTAATTGTGATCTGAAAATTCTGCAAAAATTGCCAATCATGATCTAATCTTGATGCCGTTTTCATACTTTTAACTGTTTCCAGCGGGAAAGTCTGTGTTTTCTATGTCACAGCCATAGGGAAAGGTTTTCTGAAGCATTTCACGACCTTATCTTCACTTCAAAGCGCTAAATTACATCCAAATTTAATTTCTCTAGCTGGTGTTTGTGTATGCTGGTTGAAAAATGACGTCTTCTAGCCGAAGGTTATGAACCCAAGAGAAAATAAGAGCTACAGTTCGCGATCTATTAGAAGAAAGCGAGTGATTTTGAATTTTCAGACCATGATTAAAGAGTTTCTGACGTCGACGTAAGAGAGGAATGTATATATTCTAGCTTCAGTGATAAAAATGCATCTGATATTAACAGACCTTGTGTGCATGCAAATCATAGGTGTACTTATCAAAATGGATTTATGGAGGTGTAACCAGACGACATATACAATGTGAATCAACCATTCAGCTACGCAATAATACAAGTGCTAAATTGTACAGTAATCCACGTTACATTTGTATCCAATTGCTTTATGCTGTTGTTCATTAATGGTGGTATCATGCTTGGTGATTTTTTTCAGTTTCAGGTTACGTGAATTCATTTTCTGTGTTTTAAAAAAATAAAACACCGGACCAAAACAGGATGCTGTTTTAGTAAAGAAATATGTATACTGTTATTTAATTAGCCTGAACTTTCTGAGTAGTGAGTTTTTTTATGCCTAATTATTGATTATTTTTGGATTTTTAACTTTATCTTAGATTTTTCTTTTGTTTTTAATTTTTTAAAAATAATAATAAGAATTCTCATCCACATAATGCATATTATACAGTAGACAAAAGGGTTTATTAAAAATGAAAGAAATATTCAGCTCCTTATGTCATTTGGTACTCATTTTATTACTGGGGTGGTTTCTAGGATTGGCAACAGTTGTTATCTGCTATTAAGCCACGTTAGGTTAGCTTACCTGGATTACCCAGATTGGCAGTAAGCCCTTGGTTCACCCCAACAATCACTACACAAATGCTTGCTCCTTCAGTAGCTTGAATGTGTCATTTGTCCGGCTAGGCTTTAAATAATTGTATGAATTTTAAGTATCGTATTTGAGCATGAATTAACCTAAGTGTCACGTGATACAAGGAGATTTAGCTACTGAATGATATTAGGCAAGTTTCTGCTGAGATCTTTTAATTTATTTACTTTAAAACTTATAACTGCAAATGTAATGAACCAAAGCAAATTTTAACAATTGCTTTTAGTGGCTTCCTTAATTAAGCCAATAATATAGAAGTCTACTAACACATTACAGATATTAAAATACTCTTCTTCCCAAACCTAATTTATAAAATATTACGAGCTTAATTAAAATGATAACCCCTGCAACGGAAAATTATTGTGTTATTGTGCAGTTATATTTCATTACCTTTAATTTGTATTATTATTACTTAAAAAGAATGTTCTACATATAAACGATGAATGATGATCAAATGTTTATGAATATTAATAATCTTGTTTTCTTAATGGAAGAACAAATATTAATAATAGATTGTCTCCTGTTTTTTGTTGTTTGAAAAAGTTTACTTAGATGAAAAAGAACGAAAAAGAAGGAATGAACATATTTGTGATATATTTGAATACTTCGATGGTACATATTGTAAATAGAGAAAATAACTAATATCTTATACAAACATTCAATTAAGAAGATATTGTTATATTAACTGAAATTTTATTTCAAAGATTAATAGTGAAATAAAACATTTTGTGGAATTATAAAACGAATCTTGTTTATTCAGTAGCAAGTCCTTCCTTACACAAATAACCTTAAGAAAAGAGTCCATACAAATTTAAAATATATGTAAAACTGTGTTCGTCAAATATTCCCTTTCCAATTATATTCTTTTCAGTAGCTTCGGTTTTGATTAATACATTTATCTTTTGTATCTGCCTGGCCAACTAGCTGTTTGTATATTAAAAATATTGGACGAACACAGTTTTACATTTTATCAGGTAAACAAACTTTCCGACAATAAAAACCCCACCACCCCTTTGCGTGTGTTACAATGGCATGTGTGGTACAAAATTTGTCGATTAACACTTACTTACTTGCACTTTTTGTTTTTCTTATATTTTTAATTATATCTGCATCTTCAGTTACCATGTATTACTCCAATGTGCACAATATATTTAGGAATATCGAGGTTTATAACACTCCTCTATCCAAAATGTACAATGTTAACTTTTTATTCTTTTTGAGAGTGGAAATTTTTTTTCAACAATATTTGTTTTGTTAGAACAAAATCTCACCTACATAATAAAATTATCATTCTTTTGTTATTTCCATAGATATTTAATGTGTATTAATACCAATGCAATTACGTCAGAATGCATGGTTGTATTATATAATCTACTGCCACATTACTAATAATTTAAAACCCTGTATTCTGCTCTAAAATTGCTTGGCACTTTTCAGACAGTATTTTTCTATTTGGGCTGGCACTAAAAGGGTTAATAATCTTTAGGGTTGTAGTTAATATAACATTTGTTTTGCACTCACAAAATACTGAATTATTAACCTTATTATCTAAGTTTGCCAGGCTTATTGGTTGTGGTCCAGTTGTTTGCATAACCGACGTTTCTCCGAAAGCTGTGTTTGGCATCATCAGGGTGAGAATATATCTTCAGAGTCCAGACAAGACTGGAGCACTAGTAACTGCCACTGTATATATAGCCGCGCGCCGAAGGAGGACATGGCCAGAAGGGATGGAGGTCGATTAGTCATTGGCTGACACCTGTCCAAGGGCTGTCTCTGCTTCGTGTATAAAGCGACGAGCTTCCCTTTGCTCAGGTTTCACTCTCACTTTTTCCAGACCCAGAATCCAAGCTTTGCTTATTTGCTGCCTTTCTTCTTTTTGATTGAAAATGATTTGTGTTTGAATATTTCAATCGCTTCTAGCAGTGGCAAAACATTCGTTATTATTTGGCCATGACATAAGCTTCAGGGACACTACGGTGCCCGCAAGAACCAATCAGTACCAGGCTCATTTGACATGAGAAGCGATTGAAATATTCAAACACAAAAACATTTTCAATCGAAAAGAAGAAAGGTTGGAAATAAGTAAAGCTTGGATTCCGGCTCTGGAAAGAGCGAGAGTGAAACCAGAGCAAAGGGTAGCTCATCACTTTATACATGAAGCAGAGACAGCCCTCGGACAGTTGACGGCCAATGACCAATCGACCTCCACCCCCGAACTGGCCATGCCCTCCTTCGGCGTGCGGCTATATATACAGTGGCAGTTACTAGCGCTCCAGTCTTGTCTGGACTCCTGAGCTATATTCTCACCCTGATGATGCTGAATGCAGCTTTTGGCAAAACATCGGTTATGCAAACAACTGGACCATGGCCAACAAGCCTGGCAAACTTAGATAATAGGGTAGATAACGCCAGCTGTGAAAGCCTAAGCCTCTACTGAATTATCGATCTTCTTTGTAGTAGGTTACAAGATAGGTACCTGATAAGTTCCTATTTTATTTGCAGTGTCTCCATTAGCAGCTACACGATCAGCACCAACAACCACGGCAGATATACTTTGAGTTTTCATCAGAGCTGCCACCATACTGTCACAAATTAATGTTGCTGGTATTTTTTCATGTACCAGTTCAAAGGCTGTAAGTCGTGCTCCTTGATTAAACGGCCTGGTTTCAGTCGCATAAACTTGCTCTGTAACAAAAAATTGCTTTAAATCATAAACTTATCCATATGTAAATTTCTCAAAACAATCTCACCAGGAATTAATACAATGCATTTGATTAGCAGATTACAGAACTATACAGTTTCTTTATAGGAGTTTTAAAGTAGCATTCCTACAGATAGAATTGCCAATTTAGCAATTTTTTATTCCACTTCTAGAGGTTTTGGCAACTATTTTGGGGTGAAAATATTTTATTCTCCCTAATAGTTTTTTTTTTACTTTCTCTACATGACTATGTGCATAGTATATAGAGAAGGTATTGTATTCCACCCAAAAATGCGATACCGAGATTTCACCGAAAATACATATTTTACGTCCACCTGAATCCAAAAAGAGAATTTTTGGCACAAGAGAGAGAGAGAGAGTACAGCATAGCTCAAAAACATTTAAGTTTGGTATCTTCCAAGGATGCGACACAAAGATTTTCAAAAAAATCCCCCCACCCCAAACTAACCTTTACATGGAACTTTTTCCGAAAATTTTTATTTTCTCAAAAATGGCTCTAATGACTTTGATTAAAATCACTTATAATTAAGATATTTACATGCCAAATAAAATGTATATCTTGAATTTTCTGGGAATAGCCTCTAAAGACCTCTTTATTCTGGATGATTTTTATTGAATTTTGCATAACTGGTAAACCGTAAGAGATTGACAAAAACTTACTACAGAAAATGTAGATCACGATAAAACACAATTTATGATATAAACGAGAAGTAATCAAATATTAACAGGCCTTTGTGTACTGTGCATGCAT
Organism: Hymenopus coronatus; assembly: GCA_030762935.1. NCBI lineage: Eukaryota > Metazoa > Arthropoda > Insecta > Mantodea > Hymenopodidae > Hymenopus > Hymenopus coronatus. Next base: position 18,467,137 of record CM060897.1, on the reverse strand, counting down.
AGAGTGCCATATGGGTTTGAAGCTTTTACAGCATGTGCAGTGAGGTCGCTGGAAGGGGACAGTGGCCTTGGGAACTCCTTTGGCTCTGTTGCTCAGTTATTGCTGAGATGTCTGAGAGAGAGGTGCATCCAGCTGTTGCATAACGAGTAATAATCAAGTTTCCCGAAAATGTCGGTGCACCTGAAATTTGCCATCGGTTAATCCCACAGTTTGGGGGAAAGAACCCTTTCATGGTCCAGAGTTAAACATTGGTGCAGCGAGTTTAATGAAGGATGTGAAAACTTGGTCCACCTTCGCCACCCATGCACCAGCATCAATCAAGAAAACATCCAAGCTGTTCAAGACATCATTGAAGGAGATCGCCACATCACAGTGCTTGAGATTTGTCATCAACTTCTCATAAGCTATCGGAGTGTCCAATCAATCATTCGAAGGGAGCTGAAATTGAGAAAAGTGTCAGCTCGTTGGGTTCCGTGGTTTCTCATTGCAGAACAGAAAGCAGTTAGAGTTCAAATGTGTCACAGAATCATCACTTGTGATGAGACATGGGTGCATCATTACACACCCAAATCAAAGAGTGGAGAGCAACCGCCGGTGAAAGCCAAGTTTTGGCCACAGTGTTCTAGGACTCGAAAGGTTTCCTTCTCTTTGATTGACAACGGACCATTAATGCTGCCTACTACTGTGACCTTGACCTTCTCAGTCAAGTTTAGTTGCTTTCTGGTCAAAACATTGCAGTAGTCCAATCAGAAATGTGTAGATTCTGCAGGACAATGCCAGACCACACACCGCAGCAGCAGCAACACAGCAAAAATTGGCCGAAAAGCACTGGACTGCCCTTCCACATCCACCCTACAGCCCGGACCTCTCACCACGTGACTTCATGTTTGGTCCACTCAAAGAAACTCTTGGAGGACATTGTATCACAACCAATGAAGAGGTGAAAGACTTTGTGCGCAACTGACTCTGCACCCGTCCTCATGCTTTCTTTGAAACTGGCACTAAAAAACTACCTGTCTGTTGGAAACATGCATAGAAAAGATGGGCAAATATGTAGAAAAGTAAAAAAAATGTTCATTTCAATTATTCTTCATGAATAAGTTTACTGGTACAAAAGGCCTGTTGATATTTGATTGCCCCTCGTACATTTTTTTCGAAGAGTTGATCATTTTTGAGATATTCCTAGTTATTGGTTTCAGCTTTAAAAAACATACTTTTCTCATACAGGGATTTGTCAACTCCTGTCCATACAAACAAAGGAACTTCAGTCACAAAGGAAACAGCTTTTGACTATCACTTTAGCCAAACAGTGCTGATTGTTGTGCAAAGGCAGTGAAAAGACCTCATCTTTTTACTTTTTATTTATATTTTACTTTCTCTACATGTACATGTATATAATGTATAGAGAAGGTATTGTATTACACCCAAAAATTTGATACCAAGATTTCACCAGAAATACATGTTTTGGAACCTGAATTAGAAAACAAAAAGCTAAGTTTAGTATCTCCCAAGGATGAGACACGAAGACTTTCAAGAAAATCCCACCACAAACTACCCTTTACATGGAAAAATGTTCAAAAATTTTGATTTTCTCAAAAAATGGCTCTTAACGATTTTGAGTGTAACATCAGATTTTTAAAGACATGTACATGCTAGAGAAAGTAAAAAGCACCTCTTAACCCCTTCAGCAATCTGGACATGATATGGCGTCCTGTGCACTCATTTTACCAACTGATAACATTGAATAATTCCATTAAATAATGCAAACCTTGAAATATGGATTTATGGCCATGCAGCCTAAGGCAATTATTCAATTGTGGAATCGAATCCAGTCAAAATGGTTCTGCACTCAAGAGAAACTGTGGAAAAGGATGGGGAGGGCCCAACTAAAGCAATTGATGTGATGGCATGGTTGGATTTTGATGGGTTTTGATTGAATGCAGATACTTGCATTTTACCAATTTTTCTTAGGGGAATAAAAAAAAAAATCATTCATACAATTATAAGAATTGAAGCTATCCTTTGTCTGAAGGGTTGCATGGTGTAAAGTAAGAGGTGATCATACCTGTATGGTTGGAGATTTCGTTCCAAAGGACCAGAATATTTTTTTTTTTTTATTTATTTTAACATCTGACCTTAATTATCCTTGAATAGGTTAACCCTTTTAGTGCCAATCACAGTCTAATCGTGATCCGAAAATTCGGCGAGAATTGCCCATCATGATCTAATCAGGATGCCATTTTCATATGGTTTAACTCCTTTCAGCAGGAAAGTCTGTGTACTTTCTCTATCATAATTATAGAGAGGTATTCAGGGCCTTATCTTTACACTCCAAAGCAAATATAAGCTCCAAATTTAATTTCTCTAGCAGATGGTTGAAAAATGGTGTCATCTAACAAAAGGTTTCAAACCGAAAAAGAAATGAGAGCTGCAGATTGCGAAGTTTTAGAAGAAGGCGAAAGATTTTGAAATTTCAGACCTAGATGAAAGCATTTCTGACATCAACTTAAGAGGATATATATTCTAGCGTCAGCAATGAAAATGCATCTGATAACGGTTCTCATACACATGCAAATAATCAGTATATTATCAAAATGTATTCCAGAGGTGTAACCTATGACGCAGACCCTGTGAATCAACTATTCAACATAAGTGCTAAATTATACAGTAATCTACGTTATATCTGTAACCTATTGCTTTACGCCATTTTCATTATTAACTATATTATGCTTATGTATGTGTGTGTTTTTGTGATTTTTTTTTCAAGCCTTCAGGTTTCATGAAAACACTTTTGTATTTTAAAAACTAAAACAAATTGCTGTTTTAGTAAAAAAATATGTGTAATTTCATTTCATTAGCTTGAACTTTCTGTATACAAATGCCATACAGAAAGTGACAGATGATTTGGCATAACTAAATAATAACGAAAGATATCAACATAAAACTTTATTTACAAGTTTCAGTACCTTACCCTATTTGTCAATGCAATATCCATTCTGTCAAGATATGGCACCAGTTTTTCAAAGTTATACTTTTCTAATGCTAAAGAACTTTTTTTTTTTTTTTTTTTTTTTTTTTTGCACAAAATGTTTGGTTAATTGTATTATGTATAGTGATAATGCAATGAACAAGTCTTTAGTGAGGAAATGGCAGTCAATTTACGAGTAATCAAGGACGAACCAGTGTGCCCAACAAAGACCAGAGTGGAAGCTTATCAATCGTTATGAAGCAATTGAAAGCAAATGATGAAACAATTCAGAAAAACTGGTATTTCACTTTGGTGACAATACATGATTTTTTGGGGTGGAAAAGATTTCCCAACCAGTGAAAACCTCAACATCTTGGCTTACATCTTTAGCAGTGGAAGGCATTAAAACACCGGCACCATGCGACAATAAATATCTTTATAGTAATAGTGATTACGTTAAGAAATAATTGTAATTGTAATTTTGTAAATAAAGTTTTGTGTTCATATCTTTTGTTATTATTTAGTTATGCCAAAATGTTCATTACTTTCTGGATCGCCCTCGTAGTTAGGTTGTTTGACTAATTATTATTTTTGGATTTTTAATTTATTTTCAAGTTTTTCTTTTGTTTGTAATTTTAATAGACTTTTCATCTATATAATACATATTATACAATAAACAAAAGGGTTTACTAAAAATAAAAAAAAACATTCAGCTCCCTTTGTCATTTGGTACTCATTTTATTACTAATAATTTAAAAGCCTGCATTGCTTGGCATTCTGTTACTCACCAAGTTTTCTAAGAGAGTTCAATGAACGAATAACTCCAAGTGCTGTGCCATAGCCTGCAGTTGCCAGTGAGCCTGTATTGCAGTGAGTTAGAACCCTAAGTAGGCCGTCGCCAGGACAGTGTGCCATTAATGCTTTTGCTCCAGCATCTCCAATAGCATGGTTATCTGCTATGTCCCTTTCTAGCATTGCCTCTATTTCAGACAGGAATCTGTATCATAAATACAGCCAAAAGGTTAAACAATAAACTCAGAAAGCAGTATATAACATCCAGCTATTCACACATTTTCTCTTGGTTTTGAAGCAAAAAATTTGACATGTGAGGGTAAAGTCAAAAGTATCTGCATACAAAGTTTATAATTCATTACAATAGCAGAGATTATGAGCTAGAGATCCCAGGCTTTACTAGTTAAAAATCTGTGTTACATTCATGTGACTTTATTTACCATCTTTCACTTATTCTTATGAAAAACAATTTCCTATCTACTCCATTTTAATTGTGATAACATTTGTAGAAAGAGCTACCTTACGCTTACATTATTGACACAAACAGAATAGATATAGTTACATATATAAGAACTAGGCACTATATGCTGATCTTAATAGTGAGTCTGCCTCACATTCAAGAGACCAAGTTAGGACAAGTCTCAGATAAGGTTTTATTCAGGGTTTTCCCTTATACTGAGAAGAAAACTGTCAGTAAACTTAAAGCTCCATAGACCTCGCATCATTTTGCTGATTTGATTCATCTGATATGACCTACCAGGTTAAAGGTTGGTAAACTACAAAACTAAAAATAACTGAAAATCGACAGAACTTGGAAAGAATCACAAAATATTGAACAATTCAAAAAATGAATAATGGATATCTCAGAAATGACTGTCATGGAAAGCGTTATTTGGAATAAACTGTGTTTTAAAGATATCTACATTATTTGTGTAGTACGTTTTAGTCTATCACTAAATGTATACCAGTTAATCTAGATTATACAAAACTCCTTAGGAATGAAGTGGAATTCATAGGCTATTCCAGAAAATTAAGATAATTTGTCATGAAAATATATTTAATATATGGGAATTTTAATTAAAATTGTTGAGAGCCATTTTTTGAGAAAATAAAAAACTGCAAAAAATACCCTGTGTAAAGAGTGGTCTGGAGTGGGAGGATTTACTTAAAATCTTCATGTCGCATCTTTGGAAAATACTAACTTTAGTATTAATCTTTTTTTTCTTTACACTTACATGGACCTTTTTGTAAAAATCTAATGTTCAACATTTACATGACTTCTTCTACCTATGATTCAACAATTCTTTCAAAAGTTTATTCTTTGTTTCATGCTAATTATTAGTTGAAACAGCTTTATTATGTATTTTCTTATAGGTTCAAGTAGAATAAAGGATTACAATAGGCTAAAGTGATAGTCAAATCTTTTATTTGTCATATAAATATCTTTAATATGTGGCATTTCATTCAAAATCATTATAGCCATTTTTGAGATAACTGAACAATTTGAAAAATCTTCCATGTAAAGGATAGTTTCAGAGTGGAGAGATTTTCCTGAAAATCTTTGTCACGTTCTTGGAGGATACTAAACTGAAACACCAAGTTTGGTACTTGACTACCTTTTCGTATCTGAGTTATGCGGTTCACAGATACACACATGTATCTTTTTCTCAAAATACATTTTTAATACAGTGGTCCTCATTGCATGCATTACTAGTGAAATCTTTTGGGTGGAATTTAATAACTTCCCTACTTACTATATATGTACATAGTACAGAAAGTGATAAATTACTGTATTACTTTTAAGAAAAAGCGTTCAACTTATGATAGATAATTTATTTATCTTTTCCAGTTACAAACTTCATACATATATAGTTACTTTCCTGGAGCTGCTGAATTTGGTATCATATGCAGTTAACACCCTGGTTATTTATGTATTTGCACATTTTTATACCCTACCAACTTAATTTATTTATCTCTTTTAAAAGTTACGACATCAGTTTTATTATTAAGATCATTTCTTTCTTTGGCAATTTTCCTCCCCCACTTCTCTCTTAATTTCCCTGTAGAATTACCTAGTTCTTTCAGAAATTCTTTCTTATTGTTTCCAAAAATTTTAAGTACAATATCTCTGGCGACAACTTTTTCCAGTTTTTTCATTTTCTCTCTCTACATTTTAGCTTCCTCACACTCAATTATACATTGTAAATTGTTATCGACATTGCCACATAGTGGGCATAGATCTTTATCAACTTTTAGACCCTTTAATAACACTGTTCCTGTTCTTGTTCAAGCCAGACCCCCCTCTTTCTATTTTCCACAGACATCCATATATTTTTCTCTTCACCATTCTTTCTTAACATTCCTATATGAATTAACTGTTTTTTTTTCACACAAGCCGTGTGTAGGACAGGAGTTGGATAGATAAGAGTCAAGACTGAAAAATTCAATATCATAGCCGGGATTTGAACCACAGATCTCCCGATCTCTAGCCGGTTGATCTGCCACTGAGCTACCATGGCAACATGCTGGCATAGCATTGAATTTTTCAACTGACTCGCATGTTTCCTGGTAAGCCACAAAGTGATCTCAAGTCAGTCAGTTGAGAAGTTCAATGCTATGCCAGCATTTTGCCATGGTAGCTCAGTGGCAGAGCAACCGGCTAGAGATGGGGAGATCCATGGTTCAAATCCTGGCTATGGCATTGAATTTTTCACTCTGATTCCTATATGATATTAAAGTACTTTTATCCCTTACGCTACCTACTATTTCTTGTTAATGTATATCGTCTATCCTAGTTTTCACTTTATTCCATTGTTTTTGTCCTTAAACTTATGAATTCAGGGACTGTACTATCTGATTGCTAAATCATGCAAAGAACAGTATCCTGCAGTTATTGTGATCAACATTTGTTACTAATACCCTTGGAGAAACACAGAAGCAAACATTTGTCTAGCTACTCAAAACTCCTCTATTCAAAGTGTGTGTTAAAACTGCAATTGCTTTACATTTTCCCTATGCACAAAAACAAAAGCTCACAAGCTACTCTAGAAAGCTTATTGTAAGCATGCAGGTGCAATATTGTGAATCCATGAAAGAGAGTGATGCAAGCAGTCTTAAGAATTACTACACTTCCTTAACTAATTTTTAAAATATATAGATAACATTTACAGGAAGCTACAAGAATAACACAGTACATTGCACACACACAAAAAACCAACTTCACCTGGACTGAAACAAACAGCACTTAGCCCATTCAAGGATAGCCAATAATGGAGATGCGTTAAAATAGATAAATAAAATTAATTAATAAATAAATGTTAAAAAAGTATTTTGGTACTTCGGGTGTGAACTTCCAATCATACATGTATGGTCAACTTTTACATAACATGCCTTAGACACACAACTACAGTATTATCTGATCTTATAATGCTGCTAAATGATGAGGATAAAAAACTTGCATCCTTTGTTGTGTGGGTCAACCTAGCACTGCAAACATTGCCTGATGTTTTGTTTCTTTTATTGCATTTTCCATGTAGCAAAGCACAAAGCAGTGTAAGTTATATTTATTAAAACACCACAAAAAATAGAATTAGAATGATGATGTATTTGTTGAAACGAACCAGAATAAATCCCTTTACTGCGGAAATGAAATGGCATTTTAATTATGGACGCTCTTTAAGTGCTGTGGTTCTCAGCGTCCCATTCTATATTGGGCGAGAAAGACCGCTTAATTTTGCTCAGAGGCCTCTTATTCAGGCTTGAGGTTCTTTTACATGCTGTAAACCTTGCTTTGCTTTACTTCCCTTCTGAAGGAAACCATGAGGAGGATTTTTATGCCCGAAAAAATCCATTGTCCTCTGCCAGATTTGAACCCACGACCTTGAATATATGAAGTTAGCATGGTAACCGTTACACCACGGAGGACGACTTTACTGCGGAAATTCACAGCACTGGTATTACTTAAGGTGGTCATTCTGATATATACGTATCTCTTTCTTTACTCTCTCAAAACATTAGGGCTGGAGATTCAGTGCGGATACAAAAGTTGACTTAAATTTAAACCAAAAATGGTATACTGAAATTATCACTGCATGAATAATTTCTATAACCTAAATATGTTTAATGTAATATCTTTAATTAAATGTCAAATAATATTACTTGGGACAGGAGGGAAGGCAGGCAAATATGCCACAAAACTCAGTACACAATTGCAGTTAAAACATGTACTATGTTAATTGTAGGCCAGAATCGCAATTCAGCATGGACACCAATGTTAAAGAGCCTTAATACCTAATCCTCTACCTGCAGTCTTCCAAGACTTATTTTCTAGCAGGTGCATGCTCAAACACAAAACATTAGCCGAATAACTGCTATAAATAATTTTCTACGAAGTCCGTGCCCATGTCTCAGTCATCTTAAATACCAGGCCATAATATCACGCAAACCAATCAGATGTTAGCTTCATCCCAGCTCTTATAAATACCAGTCTCCGCAAGCTCAAACCATCAGTTTACCCTGAAGACGAGGAAGATGCACTTCTTCGAAACGTTGGTGTCAAGCCAAGTTTTTACCTGGCTAGAAGCCTGAGAAAATTTTGAATTAATACGTCGCCAGGAAAGCTTCAGTTCTTATATATTTCTTGGTACTAAATTTTTGAGTGGAATACAATACCTTCTCTATACACTATGTATATAGTATGTGTAGAGAAAGTAAAAATGTTTAATAGCTAATGATCCTCATGTTCTGTAGTGTACCATATATTCATGCTGCCTGGAGCTTTTCCTCTCATGGGTGCCTCTTTCCTGTCATATCTCCGCATGGTGTAGTCATGTGCTCGGTGGAATGATACAATAAGGTTTGTTTACTTCTATTTTGAACAGCGAAACAGGTTTGGTAGACACTAACCTCTGGTCTTCATAGTGTTAATAGAAACTATAAAATGTTGATGACTAAAGGAGCCTTGACTTACTGCAAAGAAATGTAGGTAAATTATAGATGGATTGCTTGTTGCTTAGTTGAGAACATATTTCTGGATGCAATAGGAATTGTGGATTGCTGAGCCAAATGCAATGATAAACAAACAGCTTATGTTAGTTATTTAATTTTAAGCTTTCTGCTATTGTAATAAATTATAAAAATTGTGTTAAAACACTTATTGACTTACCCTTGTAAATTCATGCACCTAATTGGTAGGCTTTCAGTGTTAAGCTGAAATTAGTGTATTCTGCAGTTCTGTGGTTAACACAAGGTCTATTGCTGCAATAAAGTTCAAGAAAATCATTAGAAATCTTAGTTTATGTCTCTTAGAAAACAGTGAGTGTAGATACATTTATAATATGCATAAGTTGCTGGATGGTTGTTCTATTCTGTTCCTTGGGCAAAATAAATAATTATCTGTGCATAGTCAAGCGGATAGTGAAATATAGTACTAGAGGAAGGAAATATTCTCAAAGACTGTTTTAGGACACAAATATCAGCAAAATGGGAAAGAAATTTGAGATGTCAATTAAAGGAAATTGTAAGAGAAGTTGGATTGGAGGAGCTAGACAATCAACAGACAGTAGGGGAACAAAAAAATTATGAAATAAAGTGTAAGCGAGGATACATAACAAAGGGAAACAAGAAATATTAGGTAGTTTAAGGGATAAGGGTACTTTAATGATATAGGAATATTAAGAAAATATGGGGAAGAGAAAAAATACATTATTGCCTGTGAAAAAATGGAAAGAGAAGGTCTAGCATTGGCAAGAACAGGAACAATGTTATTAAAAGGTCTAAAAGTGATAAAAACCTTTGCCCACTATGTGGCAATGTCAATAACAATTTACACTGTACAATTGAGTGCTAAGAAACTAAAATGTGGAGAGAAAAAATATGGGGAAAAAATGGGAAAAGTTACTGCCAGAGATAGTGTACTTAAAACATTTTGGAAACAATAATAAAGAATTTCTGAAACCACTAGGTAATTATACAGGTAAAGTAAGAGAGAACTGGAGGAAGAAAATCACCAAAGAAAGAGAGGATCTTAATAATAAAACTGTTGAGGTTGTAAGTTACAAAGGTACATATACATAAATAACCAGGGTGTTAAAATCACTTAGAGAAACCAAAACAGGGCTTGATTGCCATGGCCCACTGGGCTTATCCCCTTGTTCCCAGACGTCTCGCCTGCGTCTGCAGCAAGAATCTTCAATGGCACATACATCTCTGTGGCCTCTCAGTAGCAAATGGTACATTGTCTGGAGTGGCCGGCTTATATACTGTGGGAGATACTGCCCTCATATGACCTGATCGGTCCAGATTGCGGTCCCGTGCATCCGTGTTGTGTCTGATTGGTGCACATGTTTTCTTGTTTGATCTGTTCTGTAAGGCTGGGTGCCAGGTTTTATTTAATCTGCATATTTCTTTTCTATTGAAATTGTGGGTATGTTTATAGATCTCAATCGCTTCATGGTGCAAATGTGTATAGTAATGAGTAGTGGAGGAGAGGATGTCAGTTTCGTCGTAAAGGATCACATGTTCCCCCTCAGCTTCTAGAGCATGCAGTGCTACCGCTGATTTTTCCGGTTGACCCAGACGGCAATGTCCAAGATGTTCTGTAAGTCTGGTATTGATGCTCTGTTGGGTGGTACCCACATATACTGCGCCGCATGAACAGGGGATCTGATATATGCCTGCTGATGCAAATGGGTCTCTGGGATCTTTGGCTGAACGAAGGAAACTGCGTATTTACTTGGTCGGTTTGAAAATTGTGTCTATATTGTGGGTCTTGAGCACACTGGAAATTCGGTTTGTGATGCATTTAAGGAAGGGGAGATAAACCACTCCTTTGTTTTTGGGATTTTGTTGCTGTGTTTGTTTTATGCTGTATTTTTGGATGTAAGGCTCTTCTTAATTAATTTTTCGAGTACCCATTAGCATGGAGGGCCTATTTTCTATAAGTGATTCTAACACCGGCTATGAAAGCCTTCGAATTTTAATGAACCAGGGTGTTAACTATATATGATAACAAATTCAGCAACTCCAGGAAAGTAACTATATATGTGTGAAGTTTGTAACTGAAAAGATGAAATTAGCTATCTAATTATATGTGCAATAAAATGTTAGCAAGATATAGCTATGTCTCATACAAACAACATGCATAGCAAAAACTGTCTCCAGTGCACTGTTGTCAGTCAGTTCTCCAAAAATATTGTGTATATCCAGTGATATGTATACATACGCAAATTCTGTTCATGTCCTATGGCTCTCAATAATCTGAAATGAAGCATGTGTGCTATTATATTAAATAGGTCAAAATACATATCCAGAACAACATCTTAGTTGGATAGGTAGAGTCAGACTGAAAAATTCAATGCCATAGCTGGGATTTGAACCACAGATCTCCCAATCTCTAGCCGGTTGCTCTGCCACTGAGCTACCATGGCAACATGTTGGCATAGTATTGAATTTCTCAACTGATTCACATGTTTCTCGGTAAACCACAAGGTAATCTCAATTTATTTTGAGGTGACAACCCCAATGGCGACTTACAATACTGCAAGTATTTAAGTCCCAGGATTCATAGTATAGCCAACTATGCACAGCATGTTGCCATAGTAGCTCAGTGGCAGATCAACCGGCTAGATCGGGAGATCCATGGTTCAAATCCCGGCTATGGCATTGAATTTTTAATCTGACTCTACCTATCCAACTCCTGTCCTACACACGGCTTGTGTGAAAAACAAATAAAACCAATCCCAAATATCTTAGGATTCAATAATGAATACTTTGCAAGATGATATTGTCCCACTATAAAGGTCCACATTGCTACTACCTTGATTTGTATTGAGTGTGGCTCTGCAGCATCATAAAAGGCAGTTTTGGAGTGTCTCCCCTTTAAGATAAATGTTTAAGACAATGCAAAAGAGTTGGATTTGACTCAATATTCTCTAAGTTTCACTCACCATGCACAGAGATTCTTCCATAAGTAAAGCATAATGCAAATAAAATTAACATTAGCTGATTTTTTAAAAATCCTGGACAAAAAAAATAAAGAAACATTTTCAGTCATTATTGTACAGGGCGAGATGTCATGGTTAAAAAGTATATATGATAGCATATTATTTTTTTAATTTTTCTGCATCTTATTTAGATGCATGAACAATTACGTTTAGATACAAATTATCCTTCATGCATGCACGCAAATACACAATAATCAACTCCAGAAAAAATGTCGTGTCATATATTGTGTGTTTTAATGAGATCTACATTTTTTGTGTAAGTTTTTGCCTATCTCTTACTGTTTACCAGTTATACAAAAGTCATCCAGAATGAAGAGGCCTCCAGAGGCTACTCCTAAAAAAACTCAAGATATACATTTTATTTGCAATATAAACCATCTTTAACATGATATGGTTTTCCAATCAAAATCATTATAAGTCATTTCTGAGAGAATAAAAAATTCCAAATGATCTTCCACGTAAAGGTTAATTTGTGGCAGAGGATTTTCTTGAATATGCTGGTATTTGTGTGGCATCCTTGAAAATCACTTAATTAACCACTTTTAGTTTTTGGCAGACACACACAGATGACTCTCTTTTAGATGAAAATAGAACAGGAGCTGGCAGAACATGTTAATTATTTTCTTTTTATAAACATGCTGGGAAAGATACTACAAATTTTGATGGTGAAGTTTAAGCTATTTAACTATCACTCCAAAAATGTTTCAATTGGCTCCAACAATGCAAAAATATTGTTATCCTATCAGGCTCTATGCTGTAGCTGTAGCATCATCTTATTAAAACATGAAGAAACTTTCGGCAATACACAATATGATTCATAGTCAGAAAACTTGTTAACCAAGCGTTACAGTGGATTCCAGGCAACTGTGGAATACAGAGGAACGAACGGACTGATAGGTATATCAGCAAACAAGGGATGTACAACTAAACAGTTTGAAACAAAATGCTCCTTTATAAGAATCATAACTACAGTTGGATAGGTAGAGACAGACTGAAAAATTCAATGCCATAGCCGGGATTTGAACCATGGATCTCCCAGTTTCTAGCCAGTTGCTCTGCCACTGAGTTACCCTGACAACATGCTGGCATAGCATTGAATTTCTCAACTGACTTGCATATTTCCCGGTAAACCACAAGGTGATCTCAAATTATTTTGAGATGACAACCCCAATGGCGACTTACAATGTTTTAAGTACTTAAGTCCCAGGATTCATAGTATAACCAACTATTAGGGTTAATTGTGGTTTACCAGGAAACATGTGAGTCAGTTGAGAAATTCAATGCTATGCTGGACTGCTGCCATGGTAGCTCAGGGGCAGAGCAACCGGCTAGAGATCGGGAGATCCATGGTTCAAATCCTGGTTATGGCATTGAATTTTTCAGTCTGACTCTACCTATCCAACTCATGTCCTACACATAATTATATAAAAACAAATTATTACAGAAGTCTTTGTTAGGAAGGGGGAGTGAATTAATCTGGCTGAACCTGACTGTAAATAATAATCATGCTGTATAAGGTAATTAAGAAGAGGTTTAACACAGTTCTTGCATTTGTCATCTGTAACAACTTTACATGATAACAATACTTTCAGAGAAGCAAGTAATAGTACCTTCAATCGACACAATAGTCCTTGCATGTGCCAACATTAACCTTTAGAACGGTACAATAAAACAATATGAAAATATTAATACTTTATAGAAGTTTAAATAACTCATCAGGCATATTTTGGCTACAAAAATGCTCTTACTTAGATTTCATTTCCGCTGCATTATGAGTGTCATTGTTGTCCAAGGCATTCACCACCATTAGCAAATGGTCAGCAGCTAGTTTCATGTTAACGGCTGTGGGTCGAGCTGAAACCAGGTAATTGAGTTTTCCTTCCACTTCCTGGCGCAGTACTTTTTTGTCAGTAAATTCCTCAGGGTACAGCTCCACAGCAAGACTCAAACATCCAACTATTGCTATAGCTGGAGCTCCACGAACCTGCAGTCGACATAAATCATAAGCAAACACAAACTTTGTCAAGGGGTTTCAAATGTCACCACTGCTTGACCCATCTAAGTTCTCAATGGGCAGACGCGTTGCATTCACATGACTTTTTCCACCCACTATTACTTTCTCTACACATACTCTGTACATTTGTATAGAGAAGGTATGCATTCCACCCAGAAATTTGATACTGAGATTTCACTGGCAACAGACGTTTTAGGGTCCCCTGTATCCAAAAAAAGCATTTATAGAAAAAGGTCTTGTGTGTGTCTCCATTGTGTTATCTGTGAACATAATAACTCAAAAACAAAAAGTCAATAAAATACCAAACTTGATATTTAAGTTCAATATCTTATGAGGATGCGACACAAGATTTTAAAAAAAAAATCCCCCCCATTCCCAACTAACCTTTACATGGAAAAAAATTCAAAAATTTTGATTTTCTCAAAAATGGCTCTAATGATTTTGATTAAAATCTCTTATATTTAATACACTTATGTGACAAATAAAATGTATATCTTGAATTTTCTGGGAATAACCTCAGAAGATATGTTTATTCTGGATGAATTTTGTGGAATTTTGCATAACTGTAAAACCGTAAGAGATAGACAAAAACTTACAACACAAAAAATGTACAGCTTGTTAAAACACAGTTTGTCATATACATTTTTTTCCTGGAGTTGACTGTTTTTGAGACATTCCTTGTTATTAGTTTCAACTTTAAAATACTTCTACTTCTCTCATACAGGAATGTGTCAACTCCTGTCCATACAAGCACAGGGATTTCAATCATAGAGCAACCCACTTTTAAAAGATGGGACTATCGATTTAGCCTGTGGTACTCCCTTATTTCCCTCCTACTTACAAAGAAGCAGGTAACAAAACCCTTTCTGCCAATTTTTCTTGATTAGCATTAGGTAAATAGAAGAATAAGCTTTATAACAATAATTTATTGCAGAGATGCAAAGACAGTCATGAGAATGGAACACATCAGATCTTTTTATATCTGTTCTACAGAGCTTTTGTTTGAACAAATGACCAAACCAACAGGATATAACAAGATAAGTCAGGATAGTAGCATCACCTCACTTAAAATGAAATTTACAAAACATGTTTCAAGGGCGTTTGCCCTCTTCTTCAGTTGAAGTCCGGCTGATGGTTGGGAGTTTGTGCTCTATGGTCCATTATGGTGGAGACATCTGGTGTTCTCAGCAGAAGTTCATACTCATATGGTGGTATTTCAAAATTCATGAGCAGGTCTTTGTGTTATATAATGAAAATATTCTCCCAAATTGTGAGTGCTGTGGGTTGTTTACAGGTTTAAGCAACTTTGTTATTTTCTATTTCATAGTGTGATGCCTAAAAAATGGTGTGCTACTGCTGATTTACCATCTGTTTTTGTTTGATATTCTGAAATACTCTTTTAACCTTGTTTCCAGTCTTCTGTTTGTTTGACCAATGTAATATAATTTGCAGTCCTTACACTCAATTTTGTATATGCCTGATCTCTAGTTGTAGGTATGAGGTATTTGATGTTTGTTTTCAGTGCATTTTTTTCTGTTGAATTGGTTACTTGCTAAATTATGTTGTATTTTTTTAATGTTTTATCTGCCGTTGTCTCCACTATAACAGACCACAGAGCACAACTCCCAGTCACCAGTCAAACCTTAACTGAAGAAGAGAGCAAATGCCCTTGAAACATGTTTTGTAAATTCCAATTTAAGTGAGGTGAGAGTCACTATCCCAACTCATATTATACTTGAACTACTTCACTAGTCTCAAACTTCTGAGTTATTTCATTTCACAACCCATTAACTGTTTGCTTGCCTTTGGGGAACAATGCTGGTTGCTGGTAGAGTTAGATATTCATAGCTCCTTAAGGGGGTTTCAAATCTAACTTTTTGAGTTTTAAAGCTAGGAACTTAAATTTTCTTTACATATGTACTACATGACCTGTGTATAAACCCATTGCGGTTTTAATCTACAGCTTCAATAGTTTTTAGTTATCTTTTTGTGTTTAAAAAAGGCATATTTTCCAAATTTCCTCCCACAATTTTAATGCAAGAGACAGAAAATGTTACTGAATGTTCTAGAAACTATGATTAATAAAACTAATCAGACGTTTGATAACTGCTTTCTGTGTAAAATAAAAAACTACTTAGTGTACTGACGACAAAATGCTTGCATTTTTTGCTCTGTCATGTACTTTTATTACTTACTCTAGCCTATATGTACAATGTACATAGTAGGTAGAGAAGGTATTGTATTCTACCCAAAAATTTGATATGAAAATTTCACCAGAAATATATGTTTTGAGATCCCATGAGTCTGAAAAAGGTGTGTGTGTGTGTGTGTCTGTGGACAGCATAGCTCAAGAATGAAAAATAAGTTAAATACCAAACTTGGTGTTTAAGTTTAGTATCTTCCATGGATGCAACACAAAGATTTTCAAGAAAATTCCAAACTACCCTTTACATAGAAAAATTTTAGAATAGTTTTATTTTCTCAAAAATGGCTCCAACAATTTTGATTAAAATACTGTATATTTAATATATTCACATCACATATACAATGCATATTTTGAATTTTCTGGGAATAACCTCTGAGGAGCTCTTCATTCTGGTTGAGTTTTGCAGAATTTTGCATAAACCATAAGATATAGGCAAAGTCTTACTACACAAAAAATGCTTATCTTGTTAAACACATAATTTATGACATATATGTTTTTCTTGCAGAATTGACCATTTTCTAGATATTCATTCTTATTGGTTTCAATTTTAAACTAATTAACTTTTCTCAAACAGAACCATGCAAAGTGAACCGAACCTGGATTGTTTCATATAGCAACCAGCTTTAAAGGATTTGACTATCACTGCAGCATAATGTATTCATTTATTTCCCTTCTACTTACAAGGAAGCAAGTAATAAGACCAATTCTAATAATGTTTTTATAGATTAGCATGATAAAAGAACAATCTTTTGTTTAAAAAAAAAATTGTCTGGGAACAGCTAGAATGGAATGCAGATTTTTTTCTTGCATTATTAAATTTTTTGAAAAGAAAATTGCAGCTGCTAGAAAAATGAAGTTGCATAAACTCTTTTGCTTCAAAACATCATTCCTATAATGCTGGTCAGTTTAGATGCATTTATGTTTTTGCTAGACTTTTCAGAAAGTTGCATATTTTAACTATAATATGTTATTTTGGTGCATACACAAAGTTGATTTAAATAATCTGAACATACAGTTTTCATAGTGTAATAGTAACTGAGGTAGACAACATTTTGGATGAAAACACATATGAATACTTTATGAGCAGAAGAAAAAGAAAAAAAACACATGACCTCCCATTTGAATGTAGTACTATTTTAAAATTGAAATCAATAATAGGAAATATCTCAAAAAATGGTTAACTACACAAAAGAAATGGATTTGGCAGAAAGTTCTGTGGTTTAATGAGATGTAATTAATTTGTTAGTAAGATATTATCTATCTCTTACAGTTTACCAGCTATGCAAAAGTCATCCAGAACGAAGAGTATCTCAGGTTATTCCAAACAATTTGAGATGTACATTTTTCTTTCTTTTTTTACTTTCTCTACCTATACATACTATATTCATAGTGTATAGAGAAAGTATTGTATTACACCCTAAAATTTGATACCGAGATTTCACTGGAAATACATGTTTTGAGACCTCCTGAATCAAAAAAAAAAAAAGAAAATCATTTTAAGAAAAATGTCCAAGTGTGTGTCTGCCTGACCGAGTGTGTGTCTGTCGGCAGTATAGCTCAAAAATGAAAAGTCCCCCAATTATCAAACTTGGTTTAAGTTCAGTATCTTCCAAGGATGAGACAAAAGATTTCAAGTAAATCCCTCCACCCCTAATTACCCTTTACATGGAAAAATGTAAACATTTTAATTTTCTCATAAATGAGTAACGGTTTTGATTAAAATGTTGTATATTAAAGATATTTACGTGACCAATAAAATGTATATCTTGAATGTTCTGGGAAAGCCTCTTAAGACATCTTTATTCTGGATGAATTTTTCAGAATTTTGCATAACTGGTAAACTAAAGATAAACAAACACTTGCTTAATAGAAAAAGTTGAGATCGTTAAAACACACAATTTATGTTATATAATTTTTTTTTTTTTTTGTGGAGTTGATCATTTTTTAGATATTTCTTGTTATTGGTTTCAGCTATAAAATACCTATATTTTCTCATATGGGAATTTCTCAACTTTTGTCCATACAAACGAAGGAACTTCAATCACATAGCAATCAGCTTTTGACTATCACTTTAATCTATGGTACTCCATCAATTTCCCTTCTACTTAAATGGGAGCAAGTAATAAGACAAATACTGCTAGTTTTTTCTTGATTAGCATGAAGTAAATAGGAGAATAAGCTTTTTAACAACTTGTAGAGATGTCGAAAAAGTCATGTGAATGGAACACATCAGATTTTTTTTATGTAGTTCAACGTCCTTAACCTGGTAAGTTATGTCAGACAATGAATGAAATTTATGAAATGATGCCCAAATGAGTCTGGGAAAATAATAATAAGGGAAAACCCTGAAAGAAACCTTATCCAAATAACTCACTCTAGCTGAGATTTGAATTTGAAAGGCTTGAATGTGAGGAGATACACATTTCATTTTTCATAAAATAATTGCCATTAAGATCCAATTTTGAGTAAAAGAAAATTTGAAGTGGGGAGATTTTCTTGAAAATCTTTGTGTCTTGTGGAAGAATAAGAACTAAAATATCAAAAAATACCAAGGTTGGTATTTTAGCAACTTTGTTTTATTGAGTTACACTGTTTACAGACACCCGACCCTTTTTAAAACTTTTTATAAGCACAGGGACCTCAAAACATGCATTTCTGTTTAAATCTCAACAATGAATCTTTGGGTGGAATGCAATACATCCCCTATTTACTATATATAGTAGAAAATACAAGTACAGGTATTGGAATAACTTGCACACACTGGGAGAACTGAAAAACAATATGAAGAAAAATTGCTACTTTTGCTGAAAAATAATTAAATATAGATTTTTTTTTAAAGGCATGAGAGATGTATAGTGGCACAAGGACATTGTTTCCAACATCAACTATGCTGAAGGTCTCATCCTTAAGTTGGGATTTGCATATTAAGCAGATAAAAAAAGGTCACATCTGTCATAGATACTTATCGAGATTAAGGTCCTTGAATCTTTCACTTGTCATATTAATAAGTGTGAACTATTCACTCAGGTTTTAAATACATGAACATTGTAGAGCAAAGTTTCACAAAGACAAAATTAAATCAAATTAAAACCCTATAAAACTGTACAATTTGGATTATTTAACACCAACAAAATTTGTCTATCAAAGTGCAGTCATGAGCCCTCTGGTGTAATGGTTACCATGCTCACTTCATATACCCAAGGTTGTGGGTTCAATCCCGGTGGAGAACAATGGATTATTTTTGGGTGTAAAAATCCTTAGCATGGCTTCCTTCGTAAGGGAAGTAAAGCTGTTGGTCCCATGTCATAGATTTACGGCAAGTAAAAGAACCTCAAGTCTGATAAAGAGACCTCTGAGAAAAATTAAACAGTCTTTCACGCACAGTATAGAATGGGATGCTGAGAACCACAGTAGTTAAAAGAGTGTTCACAAAAAATTCCAATCCATTATTGCAGTTGCCATGAGTTTAAGTTAAGTTAAATTTGTCTACCAATGTTTAAAGGAGTTAACTCATGTCAATAAAGAGCTAGTGTTAAAAAAGCAGGTGCATTATTAGTTACTAGAGAATTAACAAAATTGAGTGTTGAAACAAAGGTAACTACAATAGCGATAACTATGTTTTAATGTATTACCACAAGACAAAAGGAATCTAGGCTTATGTTACATTCCAAGAAACACATGCTAAAGGAATACTATCATTCCATAGATTAAGACAGTGAAGTGGAATAATACTTACTCATTGTAAATATTTTAGGATTACTGCATACACAATTTTTTTTTTTTTTTGTAGTTTAACGTCCTTTAACTTGGTTGGTCACATCGGACAATGAATGAAATTGGTGACATCATGCTCAAATGTTCTCCGGGTCCATGGAGCTTAAAGTTACTCAACATTTGTCTTCTCAGGATAAGGGAAAACCCCCAAGAAAACCTTATCCGGGTAACTCACCTTAAGCAAGATTCGAACTCACGACCTTTTGAATGTGAGGCAGACACGCTACCGCCACACTACCCAGGCGGGCTTAAGTATGTTTGAAGTGTTCATCAAATATCGGGTTGTTAAATTAAAGGCCTCTCTACACTGCACGAGAGAACCAAGAGTTGCTGGAAAAGTTGTGCCGGCAGAGATACACTAAAAATCCTTACCTTGTAGTAAATGCTCAAATGTTGGCCTTCTGCTCTCAAGCAGGCAACATATCTTGTAAAAATAATGTTGTTGCTCATTCACCTAAACTTGTCAGCAGAAATTCTCCGTAACCTGTGTGCTGTTATGGTTGGTTCCAAAGAGATTCCACAACTGCCTGTTTGAGAGGAGAAAGTCAACATATCCAACATTTACTATAAGGTAAGGATTTTAGTGCACCTTTGCCAGCACAACTTTCCTGGTGACTGTCGGTTCGATTGCACGGTGTAGAGGCCATGAGGGGGGTTACCTTATAATTTATTGACCCTATATTATAAAAGTTACCAAAATGATATAGTGAAGACGTTACTGTTATAAATGGAAGACAGTTTATTAGCTATTGTAATCTCCATATTTATAGATGGAGAAATGTATAGCACGTTGGGATGAGTGCTACAGATTTTGCATTCTGGAAGACCCAAACTGGCAAATAATAGAAGTCCAATACCAACTTCATATATCCAGAAAGGTAAAGGAGATAAATGAACATTATTGAATACATTGTCTGTACAATTCTCACAACAGAATAGGACTTAAGATCCAAATGTTTTGTTTTGCGGCCAGGCCAATATTTTGTTTTGTGCTTGAAATCTGGTTCTTCACGTGTCTGTGTGTTTATTAGGAGTGTTCAATAAGTCCTTAGAAAATCCAAGAAATTATGCACGTAGCATTGAAAAAAAGTTTGTATGTATTTAGTAACCGTCATCTCTTACTAGATGGCAGTTAAAAGTTTCAGCTACACCCATCACATGGTTTCGTTGCAATAGGCGATTTAATCAATGATCTTATTCTTCTTTAGAAAGATGGAAAAAAAGTGTTTCATGCAGTGATTAAATACTTCTATTTAAAAGGCTTAACACCGAAAGAGATAAAAGCCAAGTTGGATGAAGTTCATGGCACATCTGCTCCTGCCTTCACAACAACTTACAATTGGATAAGTGAATTTAAACATAGCTGCACATTCACATCATTACAGACATCCAGTAGAAGTGACTTCCTCCAAAATTGTTGACAAAATCCAGGATATGGTTTTTGAATGATCGACGAATCAAAGTGCACAAAATAGTAGAGGTCACAAACATATCATATGGTACAGCGTTCTCAATTTTGCACCAAAAATTAAGTCTGACAAAGGTCTTGGCAAGATGGGTGCCATGTTTGCTCTCACTGGAGAATAATTAATGCAATCATGTGATTGATTCGGAGGCTGGTTTGGCACTTTTCCGTCGCAATCCTGAAAAGTTTCTGCATCAATACATAACTGTGGATGAAATATGGATACACTATCACACTCCAGACACAAAAGTGCAATCAAAACAGTGGGTTTTTAAAGTCTCTGAAGAAGGCAAAGGTGGTGAAATCTGCAGACAAGGTGATGACCTCAGTATTTTGGATGTACATGGAAACATCTACACTGATTACTTGCAGCGAGGAAGAACAATAAATGGAGAGTATTATGCATTAATATTGTACTGGTTGAACAGAGAAATCAAGAAAAAATGCCATCATCTGGCAAAGAAACAGATTATCTTCCATCGAGATAATGCAAGGGCACACCTGTGCAGTTTCAATGGCAAAAATTGTAGATTTAAGGTTCAAATTATTATAACATCCATTGTATTCACCAGATTTGGCCTCCAGTGACGTATTTCCAAACTTGAAAAATAGCTCAGTGGAAAACAATTCACATTTAATGAAGAGGTCATCTCCCAAACAGATATGCCTATTTTGAGGCCCTTCCAAAATATTACTTTTTGGAAGGCTTAAAACAGTTGGAGAAATGCTGGGAAAAGTGTATCGAGCTAAAACGAGATTGAAAAATAAAAAAAAAAATAAAAAATTTGCTTTTCTTTTTTCTAAGAACTTAGTGAACACCCCTCGTATATATATATGTAGTGTTGGGGATAAAAGTGCTACAGATTTCGCATGTTGGATGATCAAAATATGACAAAGTCCAATTACAACATCATCTATCCTGAAAGGTAAAGGAGATCATTGAACATTATTGAATACATTATCTGCACAGTTCTGGCAACAGAGTAGGACTTAAGAGTCAAATGTTTTATTTTGGTTTGTGCTTGAAATCTGGTTCTTCAAGTGCCTGTCACTAACAAGGGGT
The DNA here is from genome assembly GCA_030762935.1 of Hymenopus coronatus. NCBI lineage: Eukaryota > Metazoa > Arthropoda > Insecta > Mantodea > Hymenopodidae > Hymenopus > Hymenopus coronatus. The sequence continues at coordinate 18,444,852 of CM060897.1, read as the reverse complement.
GGGGTAGTTTTCTTTCAGGCTATCCGATCACATTCACAACACCTGAACTAAAAGCTGTGTATGAGGCTACACATAAGATTTAGTCTGATGATCAAAGATAAAGCAAATTTAAATGTGAATTATTATAATGCCTCATTCAGGTGTATCATGGGATAATTAAATCAAAGCCACAGCTTTGCTATAAATGGTATTAATAACTGAAACATCAACAATATATGTTCATTTATAGTAAATATTCAAAATGTATTCCGTTAGAATCTATACAGACATTGTATTTTCTTAGCCAATTGTGCCCTGCTCTCATTAGAGCTTCTGCATTCTGCCCAATCTCTACGCTTCAAACACATATCTGCAACGATCAATGATAGCAACCTCATCATGGTACACTTTCCTCTTCAAATGTCCCCAGAAATAATCTAAAGGACTGAACTTTGCCATAAGCAAGAGGCACATCTAGAATCTCTTGATTTGTAAAGACTACCATAGTTCTGAATGCATTTAACACATCTAAAACCCCGACAAGACCAGATGTGGTGCAAGATGTCACAGTAGGTAGTTTTACTGCCAATGTTCCTGACTTTCCACTCTATACACACACACCCAATCGGCCGGGGTTCGATCCCAAGCGACGGCATGTGAGATTTGTGGTGGACAAAGCGGCACTAGGGCAGGTTTTCTCCGGGTACCCCAGTTTCCCCTGCCATCGCATTCCACCGGTGCTCCATCATCATTCATGTATCATCAGTGTCGCTGCCTGCGGTCCCATAAGTAGTTAAAGCGGGCGTTCAACACTATCAAAAAAAACCACACCCAATGTGATGCTGTTGCCAATCATATGACAACTTTATTCCAGAAGACACTCTGGAAACCAATTCTTTAAATACCATTATGTGGCTAAATGACTCATTTTAGCAAAAAAATAAAAAAACATGAATAACTCATCTTTTGTAGCTCTGCCTAGCTATTCCAATTGTAAAAGTAAACAAACAAGTGATGACATATTTGCAATCAAACATTTGCCTAATTTTATTTTTTGTTAATGCAACCATACACTATAGAGGAAAATGGTACAGGAGCTTATGATTCAACTTAACATTAGAAAGTTGCCATTGAAGTCTGCACACTCATACTGCTGACACCTTCTGTATGTGTGTATATATATATAAAAACTTGTTTGTTATATTTATTTTGTGGGAAAAATGTTTAATGTATATTAGTAAAAGTTGTTATGTTAGAGCTGCCATAAATTTTAATAATGTACTGTTCTTAACATGAGTCACTAGCTCTTTAGGATCTATAATTAAATAAATTATTGTAGCTATAATTTGCATGAGAAATCTATGTGCTTGAATTTAAGGGGCTAGGAATATACAACTTTGCCAGCAAACAATGTGCTTCCCAGTGCCAGGAAAATTCCTGTTATCTGGCCATGCTCCAAACCAAGACTCTGTAAAAGCTATTCTTAAAAATGCTTATTTTCCTATATATTTCATGTTAATCGAGTTAAACATATGCCGAAATTCTTCCATTGCACATTTCGTTGAAGCCACAGCAGGTTAAAACAATAGTGAAGGAATTGCTACATAGTCCTACTGATTTTGAAATTTCACTCTTTGCATAATATGACAAACAAAAGAATGTTGACATAACACTTCAAAAGCATATTATAAAAATATTGGAACTTTCCTACCATAACTATGCGCAAACAATGTTAATAATGTGGTATTTAATAAAAATCACTGAAATACAACATATTAAAAAAGAAAGAATAAGTAATCTTTCATATGAAGGACAGTTTGGGGTGTGGGAAATTTTCTTACCAATCTTCATGCTACACATCCTTCAAGATGCTCATTCAATGATGCTATTCTAAAAGTGTTTTTTTTTAAAGTTCTGGAGACCTCAATATACGTATTTCTGATAAAAATCTTGCCATCAAACTTTCTTCTTTTTTTAATAAATTAGATAATGTTTACAATCAAATATAAATTTGGACCATCACAAGCATATTATTTTTATAGATAAATGGTAAAAAAAAATCAGTTTCTGTGCTACTGATAATTTAATAATATTGGCAATGCTTTTGTTTTCTTCTTTCTTTCCTATTTTTTCTTCGCCAAAATGGCATCTGTCATGCCTATTGGTCTAGTGGTCAATGTGTTTGTTTCTAAACCTTACAGTCCCAGGTTTGAACCCCAATGGGTTTGGTAATTTCTCTCTAATGAAGTACCTAAAAATAAACTTAAGATTAAAACAATTACATTTCTACTACAGAATCAACTTTATTCACTAGATAAATATTAGTATTATACTCCAAATTATCACAATTTCTTAAGATGTCTGACTTAATCAACAAATTCTTCAGCAGAGCAGAAGAATTTATTTGGGAAGGTTAGACCATCAAATGATATTTATCTGGATTATTTCATAACTAAAATATGAATTTAAGTACTACATTGCACAGATTTGACCAGAAATGTTAAATTCTATAAAAACTTGGCAACACTAACTAAACAAAAGAATGACCTAGTGATAGATGGTTCAAAACAAAAGAATGAACAGGTAGTAAATTGGATGTGATAAATTAAATTTTCTATTTCCTGTTGACAATGAATAATGCTCAACCAGCTGTGAAAGTGAAATAATTGTGACTATTATAAACTACAGCAAACCTACATTAAACTTTGCAGCCCTAAAGCCCAAAATTGGGCCAAAACGTACCACCCTACTACATCTCCACGTTACAGGTATCATGAGTGGGCTGCAGTACTGGAGGATGGAATGTGGTTAGTATCCCAAATCCCACCCAGACTGTTAATGTGGTCCACACAACCTGGAGCCATTACCATTTCCTCAAGTATCTATTCAATTGGCCCCCTCAGGTACCCCACGAAGCTGATACATTTTCAGTAGACTTTAGTATGATTTCTAATCTTGACTGCATATGGAAAAATTTACAGAAATGTGACTATGCAACTGAGGTTATCTTTTGGGTGCAAGCATGTACCATCAAAATAGCAATCCCACATCACCAATTATAAAAAAAACACAAAACATACCTCATTGCAGGACATGTTGGAAATTCCTTGTTAACAGTTACCTTGTATGGTTTGAGTTTTAAGAGTTTTGTTGTTTTCCATGCTGAAACTTTCAAAATATTGTTTCTTGTGCAAGGCACCTAAGAGATGTTCACAGTGACTGTTTTAACCCTTCCCTGATTTTGTCTAATTTCTACCCCATAAGCACATTGCCTGTTTACCTTTCTTTTCCTATCACAAATTGATCCAATTGCCTGAATTTATTTACAAGCAAACGAACTGCTTCTCTATCCGGAACACACATGCAAGGAAATTTAGTTTCAAAGTGCCTCACAACTTCCCCAAAAGATGATGCAAGCACATACCTATCATACATAAACACACTTTGTAATACTGTATACTGCATTTTGAAAGCACTTCAAGCAAAACTAAACACTTCTAAACATTCCTTATGTTATTCACGTGTGAACTGGACGAGAACAGAAGTAAGATGCATGCATGCAGGGAAATGCAGTGAAGTTCACATGAGCCATTTCCTGGCAGTCAAATTTTGTAACAAACATACTGAAAATGACACTGGTAGCTATGTTTCTGAAACCATCTAGCAGCAAGTTACTCAAGAGATGGTTCAGGAAGATTACTGTTAATCTACGTCCATCTGTCTGAATTTTAGTATAGAGAACTTGCTGCTAATGACTACATTACATGAAGCAATGTTAAATAAGCCAAATATATAAATAAAAAATATCTGATTTCTGCCTTGGTTAGCAAAGTCCCTTTTAACTTTGGCAGTCATCTCTGGGCCTGTGACTTAAAACTACTTGAGAGACTTGTTGAATTGTGCTATCATTGAGGTTTAGTCATTTTGCAATTAAACACACTTACATTCACTTGCTATTCATTCTTTTAGATATTGTGAAGGTATTAAATACTCACAGTTAAAGAAAAATTGCCCACCTCAGGACTTTTAACTGAAAACCCACTTTCACCACTTGATCACAGACAGTCCAACAATTGGTATAACCAACAATCTATACTTCTGTGTTTTACCCTATTTCTATTGTCAAGTTTATTGGAATAGTTATTAAGTGCAATTATATGTAGTTGCCTGGAGCTTCTATGGTCTCCTCAGGTTATCCAATCTTATACACCTAATTAAATAAGCATGAGGCATCAATATAGAATCAATCAGTCACACTTCACAAGTTTCAGTGATTCCACATCTTGCTTCTGCATTTTTATTTCTTCTGTTACTCATTATATGACTAATAAGCTTTATATTTAAAGGATACATACCCCAGGTTTTTCATTCTTAATCTATACAACGAGGTGTAAGGAATAGTTACCTACATATTTTTTTCTCAGATTTTCCAAAATTTAAGTGAAAAGTAGTCTCATATGGTTCAATTACATACATATAAGGTATTTTACTAACCTGCATTTTATGAATAGCTCGCCATCCATCCTCCACACCATGCAACTGAATATATTTTACTTCAGCAGGCAACAAACGCTGGTCCAAAATCTCTAGTTTTCCCGGCTGATATTTGATTGCCTGTAATGCCATTATTGCTTGAAAACACGAGGATTACGTTGCAATATGCAAAGAATTAGGATTCGGTTAATCTTTGGGGTTAAATTCTGTTCCAGTACAGTTGAATTATCAGCTGTAGCTGTCAAGGTTAGAGGTGCACATGGAGCCGCAAAGGCGGCGCCGTTTGTTTACGATTCTCATTCAGATGGGAATACGCATTCCAATCGTAAACTTTCCAAAAAATTCAGATTTTTACGGGATCTAGCATAAAACTAAAGTAATTCTTCGGAAATCAACAATCCTCAAGAACACTGAGCCGTCGTAGCACTGACCCCTCCTTGTAGAAAATAGTTGAACCCGCTTGAACCTATGAGTTGAACTTTCTCCCGTCTAATGATAAAAAGAAAATGCCGAATAAATGTTGATTAACTAATTTATAGATAATAGATGTATTTAACTACAGTTTAAAGATTTATATAATTTATGATACGTAAAATAATTACCTTTAATTACAGATTTTAGTTTGATACGGAAAAAAGTATTACTTATTCAAAGACGCCGCGTTTTATTGAGAAAGTAGTTTGGCGTTTGACTTATTGGCAATCATCGCGGCGCCAATTCAAAAACTACTCATTCTCCCTACATCAGCACTATTTAACGATGCGCCCGATATATGGCCAAATTTTTCTTTTAGGAAATTTCTTTCATAATGAGCCAAATTTTTATTGTAAGAATTTCTAATTTTAAATCAAATTTCAGAACAAAGTTACTTCCTTCTGAATATCTAGTATGCACCCATGACATTGAAACTCGGTTTTGTACACCTAAAGCTGTACTCAATATTTCCCTCAACAAATAGCAGGCTTCAATTGTTGGGAATTGGAAACAGACACTTTAACCCCAACAATGCTTTAGCACAAACAGTAAGTTCACTCCTTTAAACATTGCTGTTTGTAGCAACAAAGAGCACAGGAGTCGGTTTGTTTATAGCTATACTGATAGCGAACAAAGGAGTCCGGTTTTTAAACAAACATTCAGTGTATCTTGAGAGATTGTGAATGTAGGTTCAATTATGTGTTATGTGTTGGATGAATTTTCTTAATATAATATGCTAAGAGACAAAAAAATTACATTTTCAACAGTGATTGGGAGGAACAATATTGATTTGTGGAATGCAAAGGAAAACCAGTGTGTTTATTATTTAACAATAGTGTGTCTGTTCCCAAGAAAAGTACCTAATGTAGAATGTCATTTTTCGACAAATCACACAAATTTTAATAGTGAATTTCCTGTAAATTCTGAATTACAAAAACACAAAATTACAGACTTAAAATGTAAATTAACATTACAGCAAAGTGTACTTACAAAGCCTGTTATGTTTTAGCAAAAAGGAAATAAAACTTTCAGGGATGGGGAAGTAGTTAAAAAAGCAATGATCTGTGACGCAGAATCTCTGTTTGATGGTCACAAAGATAAATCTGCATTTATTTCTTTTCAAAAGGACTTCAATTGTCTCACCAAACTGTTGCTAGGCCTGCTGAACAGATTTCTAAGAATTTAAAATCTCAATTATATCAGGACCTGTTATAGGTTTGATGAAGCACTGATTATTCTGATATTGGACAGTTGTGTTTATTTATGAGAATGGTCATTCATGACTTTACAATAAAGAGGAATCTGTAAAAGTGCTCCACTTATTAATGTACTGTGGGAGAAGATATATTTAACGCATTCCTGAAAAGTAGTAACATTCCACTCTCCATGTGTTTCTTGTTCTTTGTGCTAAAGATGGTTCATTTCCAACATGTATTATCAACCAGGAAGGCTTTATGTGCAAAGGTTTTGAAATTTACCATCAAGAAAATTATAACTTGTGTAGTAAATTACATCAGTGATATATGTATATGTCACTGATTGTGAATGCAACAGATTCTGAGCGTGGTAACATAATTCTTCATGTACACGTAAGATAGCTTAGTAGGGCGAAAATTCTGGAATGATTCTTCAGTCTTCTGGATGATATAAGCGATTTTCTGAAATCAACACCCAGGCAATATTGTCAAGAACTTGATGAGATACTCTGGCTCCTAGAATTGGGTTTCTTGGCAGATATCGCCTCAAAATTAAATGAGCTAAATCTCAAATTGCAAGCAAAAAATTGCAACATTTCAGCAATGAGAAGTATTGTAAATGCTTTTTGGAGGAAACTAACTTATGGATAGCACATTTAAAAAGAAATTCCCTCACATTTTCTAGCTCTGAAATCAGTTATGGAAACTGTAAATATTGGCAAATGTGATGTTCTATCTTTTGCCTTGCATCTTGAAATTCTAGTCACAGAATTTAGTAACAGGTTTAGCCAATTTCCCATCTCTTGAGCCAGTGATTATGTTTATTAAATATCCATTCAGTTCAGTTAACATTACTTGTGAGATCTTTGGAAACTGATTTTGAAGAATTAGAAATTTAAACTTTAAATCTTCAAGAAGATATATCCTTGAAATCATGCTTTTCAAGTCCAAGCAGCCTTTGGACTCTGGTGGACTGGAATAGGTATCCCATCATTGGTAGTGTTGCTTTGAAAACTTATTATTTTTGGCACAACATACTTTTGCAAGGTCATATTTTCATCTATGAGCATCATCAAGAATAAATACTGATCCAGGTTGATATACAGATCTAGATGATGCATTAAGAGTAGCACAGCTACACACTGGATTTTTCTACACTTACAGTGAACATGCTCTGCCAAACACATTAATTATTAAGTCGTAAACCTAGGCAATTTTAATTGTAATTCTTTTAAATACTTTTACACCAATACAAACAACAGCAGCAGTAAAAAATCTGATGTGTTCCATTCACATGACTATCTCTAAAACAATATAACAAATTATTGTTAAAAAGCTTATTCTTCTATCTATTTCATGCTAATCAAGATAAACAGCAGAAATTGTCATTATTTGGTTACTTGTAAGTAGAAGGGGAAAAAACCTAATGTGTTCCATTCACATGACATCTTCTAACTGTTCGGTACACAAACCTTTTCTTCAAAAGATTTTTTTTCTTTCTACTTTATGCTAATCATGATAAACATTAGCAGAATTAGTGTCCTTGTAAGTAGAAGAGAAATAAGAAAATGCACAGATTAAAGTGATAGTCTTGTCCTTATAAAGCCAGTCGCTATGTGAAACAATTAAAATTCCAATTTCTTTGCTTACCAGGAGTAAACAAACGAGCAATAAGAAGAAAGATGTCTTCTCATTTGCAAAAAGTTTAAGTGCCTTAAAATTGAAATCAATAATCTGGAATATCACCAAAATAGATAACTCTACAAAAAAAAATGTATATGACAAAAATTATATTTTTTAATGAGATTTACATTTTTTGTGTATTTCTTACTATTTGCCAGTCATCCAGAATGAAGAGGTCTTCAGAGGCTATTCCCAAAAAATTCTAGAGATACATTTTGTTTGTCATAAAAATATCTTAAACATAAGTTATTTTAATCAAAATCCTTATAGCCATTTTTGAGAAAACCAAAATTTTCGAAAAATGTTTCATGTAAAGGGTATATGGGGGATAGAATTTTCTTGAAAATCTTTGTGTCGCATCCCTGAAAGATACCAAACTTAAATACCAAGTTTGGTATTTAACTGACTTTTCGTTTTTGGGCTATGCTGCCCACAGATACACATATAAACATATGCATGGACCTTTTTCTAAAGATGCTTTTTTTGTATTTAGGGGATCTCAAAAGATATATTTCTGGTGAAACCTCGGTATTTAATTTTTGGATGCAATACAACCATTAGAACCATTTTTGAGAAAATTAAAATCTTCAAAAATTGTCCATGTAAAGGCTAGTAGGGGGATTTTCTTCAAAATCTTCATGGTGCATCCTTGGAAGATACTGAACTTTAATACCAAGTTTGATACTTAACAGACTTTTCGTTTAAGAGCTATGCTGCCCACAGATACACACATACTGATATACAGATAGACAGACACACACACATGGACATTTTTTTAAAAATGCTTTTTTTTTTGGATTCAGGGTCTCAAAACATATATCTCTGGTGAAATCGCGGTATCAAACTTTTGGGTGCAATACAATACCTTCTATATACTCTATGTACATAGTATGTGTAGAGAAAGAGAAAATTATTTTTTCGGACCCAGGGAACCTCAAAACATATACTTCTGGTGAAATCCCATCATTAAATTTTTGGGTGGAATACAATACCTTCTCTATCAATTACGTACATTGTACATATGGGCTAGAGAAGGTAATACACCTTGGGATTTAAGGGATATTTCACTTGTTTTTGCACCAGTATGAGAACTTTGACAACTTCTATTTTCCACTAGTTTGTATATGTCTTGTTTTAAAGTAGTGCTTGTCAAATGTAAAGTGGAATCTAACAAATAAATGAAGATGGCAGAAGAGGTAATAGATGTGAAAGACTTCCTACATCAAGGAGGGACAGTTTCTGAATCATGCCCTGCACTTTTGTACTACTATTGAATTCTATACAGGTTGGATAAGGATTATAGGTTAATTCACTCACAGAATGAATGGATATAAAAGGTAGCATCAATCATACAATGGAAAACACAGGTCTGAATAAGAAGTGACAATTTGGGAAATTAGAGAAATGCTACTGCAATTTCAAATTAATAGTGCCACCAAAGCATACAATAGTCTCCCACCTAACAAGAAAGAATTGCTTAACTTATCCTAATTTAAAAACAAACTCATCAAACATCTATTTGAACAATACTGTAATTCCCAAAAATTTTACAACAGAAAATCCTTATGGTGTTTGTTGAAATGTTGCATTAAGGTTAATCATACGCCCACACAAAATAGTTTGAAAAAGCATAAAAATAAAACTTATACTTATGAACTCCTTTTTAAGTGTTTATTTTATCCTTTGTATTTTGCTTACCACCTCACTAAACTGCAGTCCTTACCTAGAGCAATATGCTCATTGGAGCGTTCTATGTAAAAATATTATTCAAAAAGCAAAATTTTTGACACCTTACACTCAAAACTATTTGCCCAGAGGAACTCCAGACAAGTGATTAGTTTAATTAATTCACTTTATTTAACTCATTGAATTGTAATTCATTCCTAGTAATTAATGTATACTAGGCAAGCTTGACTAGTGTGAATGAAAAATAGTTGCAGTTACCAGCAATGAATGTCAGCAATACAGTATATATTTTAATAGTATAGCCATATACTTTTACTCTCTCTCTCTCTACTATTTACCAATACATAGGGGAAGTATTCCATTTCGCCCAAAAATTCTAGATGGAGATTTCATTAGAAATATGCCTTTTGAGGCCCCTTAATCTAATGAGACCATATTTTTTTAAACTAAAATTTGATACTTCTCAATTAAATTTTTAAAATATCCTTAGGCCTGCAAGGTAATATAATTAGAAAATATAAAAGTCTGTTCATATATTTATAAACACAAAGTATAGTTATCAGAAGACTAACATAATATCACACTAAGAGCAATGTTTTACAATGACATTGCTATTTCTATAAGTATAAACAGCAAATAAAACTAGCATGTTATATAACTCATAAAGCTGTTTGCTTACTGAACATAGTGCACTGAAGTATGGGTTATCTTGAGAAGTTTTTCATTTTGCTTCAATATTGTTGTATATATTATAATTAATAATTATATGTATTCAAGGTGGCACTGTGGCCAAGCAGTTAGACTACTCACCTCCTACCTAAGTGCCGATATGCAGGATTTGTGGTGGATGAAATGGCTTCTGGGTCCTCCAGTTTCCCCCACCATTCATTCCTACAATTGCTCCATCATCACCTTTACTCTCATCCACTTCCTCACGCTCATGCCTGCTATGGGCCGACCACTTATTCCAGGTTCTCCATTCTGTGGTTTCATGTCTTTGGCTCCCTAACAGGCTTCTGACACTAGACATTTGCTTGTAAGTCCTAGGGGGGTGTCAATCCTAAATACAGGGAGGATAAGTCAATGATAATAAAGAAAATTATGTATTCATTATTTCCTGGCATAAAATGAAAGAAAAAAGGTATTTTCTAACAAAATGGAATAAAGAAGAGTCCAGACAACATCCATCAGGACACTGAGACAACAGGTTGGAAAATAACAGGACATCTGCTCACTTTACTGGACCACCCCTCACTCAGTAATTTTTATTTGTATCTTTTAACAGTGTAATTTAATGTTTCAATGACTTCCATGAGCTTGCCTGCTTTTTTTTTTTTTTTTTTTCTAATTTTAAGGAGAATAAATTATACTATTGAAGTGAATAATACAAATAACACGTTTACACAATATTTTGATGCTTAAGTTTTCACTCAAAAAATGAAGAAAGAAAGAAAAGTATGGAAATAATATAAACCACATATAATAGCAATATAATAACAAAACATCAATAAAATTAAAACAATCATAATATTTATAGAATAAGCCTAATCACAAACCTAAATAAAAAAAAGCAGCTCTAAAATTCAGCACCTTCCAAGGAGCAACTTGATGACATTCAATAACATTTTCCAACTGCAAATTATCCTTTTAAGGTAGTTTCTAATTTCTTCAAAATGGTTCCATCCACTGATTGAAATACCATATGCTTAAACTATTTACATGCCAAATAAAATGTGTATCTTGAATTTTCTGCACATGTCTGGAAGCCCTCTTCATTCTGAGCGACAAGTATGATTGGTAAACTGTAAGAGTTAGATAAAATATTAACCCACAAAAATTGTATATCATGCTAACACAACCTATTTATGTCAAATGAAATTTAGTATATAAAAAATGTAGATCTTGTTAAAGAATAGAATTTATGTGCAATACTAAGATTTTGTCTATCTGTCATGATTTACCAGTTGTATAAAAGTCATCCAGAATGAAGAGGTCTTCAACTGTTGCCAGAAAATTCAAGATATACATTTCGTTTGTCATGAAAATTTATTAAACATATAGCATCTTAATCAAAATCATTAGAACCAATCATGAAAAAATAACAATTTTCGAAAAATGTTCTATGTAAAAGGAAATTGGGTGTGGGGTTATTTTCTTGAAAATCTTTGTGTCGTATCCTTGGATGATTCTGAACTTAAATTCCAAGTTTGATATTTAGCAGACTTTTTATTTTTGAGCTAAGCTGCCCACAGATATTTTTCTAAAAATATTTTTTTGGATTCAGGGGAAACATTTTTTACAGTGAAGTCCTGGTATCAAATTCTTGAGTGAAATACAATACCGTCTCTATGTTGTATGTACATACATGCTAGAGAAAGTAAAATTAAAACCAGGTGTTTTCAATTTTGAAATCTCCACCAAAAGATTTTTCGAGCAACTTCCCGGAATCAACAGATTTGGATTTTATTCACCATTTGTAATAATAAATTTACAAGGCTTCATCACTGAAAATAACTAAAATCTATGCTTGTATACACTTTAGGATGAGTTATATACAGATTTTTTTTTAAACTGCTAGTTACATTTTTGTATTCTTGAAGTGAGTAACAATATATTTATAAGGCTTCATCACTGAAAATAACTAAAATTTATGCTTATATACATTTTAGGTTATAAAACTAACTACATTTGTTTTTTATTCTTGAAGTGAGTGAAAAACATTATTTATCAGGTAAGTCTTAACAGCCTTAATTTTCCTTGTTTTCTCATTCATTTCTTTGATCTAGTGAGGTAAATTCAATTCAATTTATTGTCCATGGAGATTACAAAATCTATTAGACATTGTCAATACTGCTAAAATACAATGCATAAATAAATACAGAGAAAGAAATACTTATAAATGATATACAAAGAAATAAATACATCAGTTACCCATAAACTCTTCAACTAAATAGTATGCCTTACTTACTAAATATTTACATAGTTCTTTTTTAAACTTTTTTACATCCATTATTAACTTTAGTTCCTTTGAAAGTTTATTATACCATATAATTTCTTTATATTTCGTACATTTTTCAAAAATTTTTAATCTATGGCTTACAATACTATATTCATCCTTATTCCTAGTGTTATAGGCATGATTATCAGAATTTATTTTGTTATAATGTATCTTAGTATATAATATGGCTTTAAAAATTAATAAACAAGGAAATGTCGGTAATTTCATCCTTATAAATTCTGATTTAACACTTTGTCTTAATTTTAATTTTAGCATAATGCGAGTTGCCTTTTTTTGCAGAACTAAAACTCTATTTATACTTTCCTGTGTAGTATCTGCCCACAGTGTCACACAATAGTTGATGTAACTCATAAATAAACCATGATAGATGTTTAATAGTACATTAATATTACAAAAGGCAGCCATATATCTCAATAAATAAATAACACTATTCAACTTTTTACAGCATTCGTCAACATGGGCATGCCAATCAAGATTATTGTCTAATAGTATCCCAAGATATTTAATAGTTTCCACTTCCTCCAAGCTTATTCCATCAATATTAACATCAACCTTAAAGTCATTTATTTTGTTAGATATAAACATATGCTTGGTTTTGTTAATATTAATATTTAGGTTGTTGTATTTTAATATTTGAGTAAGATGATTAATTACATTGTTCGCATTAATTTCCAACTCTTGCAAACATTTATGTGTACAACATATTGCTATATCATCAGCATATAATATTAATTCATTATTTTGTAATGTCTTGCAGGAACTAATTATGTCATTAATATATATTTTAAACAACAAGGGTCCCAGAACGGAACCTTGTGGTACTCCATTTTTAACAGTAATTATGGATGATTTGCATTTACCATCCTTTCCTTTTATTTCCACATACTGTTTTCTATTATATATGTATGACTGTATCCATTCTAATGCTACTCCTCTTACACCATACATTTCTAATTTCCTAATCAGACTATCTAAATTAACACAGTCAAAAGCTTTACTCATATCAACAAATATATTCTCTACAAACTCTTTATTATCTAAGGCTTTAAGGTTATTATGTACTAATTCAATAAGTGCAGTTTCTGTTGATTTTCCTTTTATATAACCATGTTGCTCAGCATTCAATATCCTATGTTTTTTTAAGAACTTCAGTAACCTACATTCATAGACTTTTTCAAAAATTTTGCTCAATGATGATACCAAACTAAGGGGTCTATAATTATTTATATGTCTTCAACATTTCCACTTTTCAATAAAGGTATAACTTTAACAGTTTTTAGCTTCTCTGGTAATTTGCCGCTTTGCAATGAAGCATTTATTATGTTTGTCAAGACAGGTATAATAAAGTTATTACATATTTTAAGCAAGTTATTTGATATTTCATCATGTCCAGTACTTTTACTATTTTTTAAATTCCTAATTATGTGAAATATTTCAGAATCAGTGGCAGGAGCTAGATAAAGAGATTCACAATTCATGGGAATAGTATCAGTATTAATTATAGAGTTATTGTCCTTAACAATATTATTGAAATAATTATTAAATATATTAGTCATTAACCTCTGCTTGCTAACAATCACATTATCTACTCTTATATTACTAAGAACACTATTTTGTTTATCATCTAATGTATTGTTTCTCTCATTATTTATTACTTTCCATAAGTTACTTGCTTTATTTTTACTTTCTGATAGCATACCATTAATATAGTTAGATTTTTGTGGATTTAATTAACTGTTGATATTGAGATTTTTGCTGTTTATATGTATTTATTAGAGCATCAGTTTTAAATTTTTTTACTAGTTCATAAGCTACTAAGAGTTGTTTTTTACATTGCAACAATTCATTATTGAACCAAGGGTTACGCTTAATTGCCTTTTTCTCAAGTTTTTTCCTTCTTGTACTTGGTATTGCTACATTGAGGTTATAAGACATTATTTGCATAAATAACTCAAGTTTCAAGTCCACATCATTAGCTTCAGTTACACTATCCCAATTCTCTCTTTTAACCATTTCTTTAAATTGCTCTATGTTTGACTCAGTAAAATTCCTTACTGAAATATAACTTATTGTTTCTTTATTATTAAATATCTGTTTGCTGTTAGGTATCATCTTTTCCATTTCTAATGAAATTAATTGTGCAGCATATTCAGATATTAAGGTATGTATAACTTCTGATCTAAAAAATTGTTTTGGAAAATTAGTAGCTATATTATCAGTAGTTGTCTCAGTGACTTTTGTTATTCTAGTAGGTTCAGTTACAGTTAAAGTAATATTAAAAGATAACAATAAATTACTTAGCTTCTTCGATGCAGCTGTGTCTTTACGTGTATCTATATTAAAATCACCCAGAATTATAACATATTTATTACCTTTATTTATTTTATGAAGAATTTCCTCAAATTTAATGAAAAAATTGTCTATGTTTCCATTTGGAGACCTATATATGTAACAAATTTTTATCTTTAAGGATTTGTAATTCAATTCCATAACAGCTATTTCCATATCTTTTTCTACACTACAATCTGTGAGTTTATCCACTATAAACTCAAAATTTCTCCGTACAAATATTACTGTGCCTCCACCTTTATAATCTTTCCTACAAAAATATGCTGCTTGTCTATACCCCTGAAATGATAAATTCTTAATTTCTGTCTCTTTAAGCCCATGCTCCGTGATACATAGCACATCACAATTATTTTCCTCAATTATAATATCAACTTCAAGGACTTTGTTAGATATATACTGTACATTTTGATGTAAGACCCTTAGTGCGGGGATCTGCTTACAATTCTTAATTTCAAACTTACCGTCTTTAACTGGAATTTCATCCACCTCAGATTTACTCAGTTTCCCTTATACAATAAAAGAACTGTATTGTTCAATAATTTGCCAAACTTAAAAGAACCCCTTCTGTTAAGATGCACTCCATCCCTACCAAAATCCCAATCATCTAACCAGAAATTACCATCAACCATTAGGCAATCTTTAACTGAACACATCCAGTTAAGTTCCTTGTTTATCTCTCTTACATACCTTGCACTAGTGTTCCGTCTACATAGAACAACACTTATAATAATTTTTGTATTACTCGACTGTTTTCGAATTTCATTCACTAAGTCCAAAGTATTGCCCATTATTTCTCGAGGAATTGTTCCATTCCGTATATCATTCGTTCCCGCGTGTATTACCATCACATCAGGCATGGATTGTTTTAAGTTCATTTTCTCCATTTTATTTTTAAGTTCTGTAATTTGTATTCCAGGAAAACAACACACACTATGTCCTTCATTTTTACACACTTCACCCGCAAATTTCAGCATAGTCACCCACAACAAACACTTTTTTCTTCTTTTTTTCTTGTGGACCGGCTTGTTTTTTAATATTCTTTGATTGTATAAATCTTTTGCATTGCTTACAATACATTTTGTACTTAGTGAGCCTCTTACCCTGTCATTAAAATGGTTCAATTTTGTTCTTGACTTATGTTTATGAATATTTGTAATTATCTAAATCAAATCAACAATCAAATATAGATTGAAAATTGAGACAACTGGTCTCTGAAAAATGTTCCTAATCATTAGTTCAAGGTCCATTAACAGACTAAAACTCCTCCCAACTAATCTATAGGAGATGGCCTGTTTACATTGATAGTTTAATATACAGATGTAGCCACATCTCTAACATACTCCAAGAGAGAATGTCTGCCATAAACTCAAAGTGCTATCCAGTCCATGGTATAATAAACATACAAATTTATTCTGAGGATTGGAAAAATATTTCTAATTAAGGACTGGTATTCTTGAAGGTACAAACACACCTGGTAACCTCTGATTTGAAACCACTATCTCTTGAATGTGAGACATAGAAGCCACAGCGTCAGCTTTTATTGTACGCTGTTTGTATGTTTCGATGAAGTATTTTTACTTTCTCTACATGTGCTATGTACATAATGTATAGAGAAGATATTGTACTGCACCCAAAAATTTGATACCGTTTCACTGAAATATATGTTTTGGGTTCCCCTGAATTCAAAAAAAGCATTTTTGGAAAAAGGTCTGTGTGTGTCTGTGGACAGCATAGCTCAAAAACGAAAAGACTGTTAAATACCAAACTTGGTATTTAAGTTTGATATCTTCCAAGGATACAACACAAAGATTTTCAAGAAAATCCCCCCCCCCCAACCACCCTTTACATGGAACTTTTTACGAAAATTTTGATTTTCTCAAAAATGGCTCCAATGATTTTGATTAAAATATGGTATATTAAAGATATCTACCTCACAAATATAATGTATATCTTGAATTTTCTGGGAATAGCCTCTGAAGACTACTTTATTCTGGATGAATTTTATGGAATTTTGCATAATTGCTAAACTGTAAGAGATGGACAAATCTTACTGCAGAAAAAATGTAGAGCACGTTAAAGCACACAATTTATGTTACATACATTTTTTCGTGGAGGTGATCGTTTTTGAGATATTCCTTATTATTGGTTTCAGCTTTGAAAGACTTATGCTTTTCTCATACAGGAATTTGTCAACTCCTGTCCAATCAAATAAAGGAACTTCAGTCACATAGCAACCAGCTTTTGACTATCACTTTAACCTATGGTACTCCCTTATTTCGCTTCTACTTACAAGGAAGCAAGTAATAAGACTATTTCTGCTAATTTATTTTTCAATTAGCATGAAGTAAATAGAAACATAAGCTTTTTAAAAATATTTTGTTGCAGAGATGTAGAGAAAGTCATGTGAATGGAACACATTAGATTTTTATGTAAGGAACCATAAAGTATTCCTACAAGCTATTCAGTATATTACTAAGCAGAAGAGTTAAAATGCACACCAATTATTATTTACATTTGATTTTAGATCTCCCATTTGGATTTTGAAGTATTTTTTTTTTTTTTTATTATTATGGTTCCATTTGTACCACAACCTTCAACTATATGGTCCTATCGACAGCATTTCCCTGTAGAATAAATTTACATTTGGCAATGATGTTAACTTATGCACTAATGTTGTTGGGTTTCTGTTTCTTTCATTTTATTTATTAGACCACATACATTCACTCTCTCATTTATACTTCCAGACTGTGGGGATAGGGAATATTCTTGGTTAGAGAAAAAATTTCTATGCCCACCTGGGTAGTGTGGTCTGCATCACAGGTTGTGAGTCCAAATCTTGCTTTGGGTGAGTTACCTGGATAAGGTTTTTGGATGGTTTTCGCCTATCCTGGGAAGATGAATGTCAAGTAACTATAAGCTCCACGGACCCTGAGATCATTTCACCGATTTCATTCGACTGATATGACCAACCAGGTTAAAGGATGTTAAGCCACAAATTAAGTAACTATTTCTACCCCAGCCAGGAATTGAACAAGGGACCCCTTGCATAGAAGGCAAGTGTTCTATTGACTGAGTTATTGGGTCAGTTGCCACTTGCTCTCACTGAACTCGCAAAAACTTTTTTTCCAAATAATTATGCAACTAAAATGTCAATATTTGTACATAATTTGGCACTAATAAATTTGAACCATGTCCAAATTAGAACTGCCAATATTAACAATGTTAATTTCCATACCAGTGACATCAATGGATATGGTAACACTAAAGAGGTCATCAGTTCAACTGTGTACTTTTGAGACAAATGGCTTTGACTTGGAAGCACCTTTATGAAAAAGAATCTCAATTTTGTAAATTTTAGCACTTTAACACCTTAGGGAATTCCAATCCTCAATTAGTCTACTTGCATTCCTTTCAAGCATCAACCGGTTCTTCTCCCTCCTACAAGCCCTAGCTGAAAAGAATATGAATAGATCAGGTACATACATCATCTCATTGAAATTTATGTTATTTACACAAGTGATATTTTTTCATGTAGCTATCAAAATTCTAGCTTGCATGGTTATTTGAGTAATAAGATTTCACAGTCTAAATTCATTCTTCTAATACAAATGAACCACACAATCCATTTTTAAAATGATTTATAGCAAATGAGTTTACAAACAGCGCCATTTTTCAAGTTTGCACATAACCCTTTGTACATTATAAAATTTGCAGAACTCCAGGGAGAAAATCCAAGTATAAGCCGGTCAGTGGCATTGTAAGAGAGACAGTAACCTTCATTTTTCTCTCCATACTTATCAGCGTATTCAGTGAAGAAATTGCTGTGCTCATTGAGAGTAGTTGTACTGGAGCCCACGATGACATACAGGAATAGTGTAAACACACATAAAAAGTTGACGTGATTTGCACTTCAATGACATAGACATTATTACTTCCTCTATTCGTACTATATACATAGTGTATAGAGAAGGTATTGTATTGCACCCAAAAATTTGATACCGAGATTTCACCGGAAATTAATGTTTTGAGACACCCTGAATCCAAAAAAAGCATTTTTAGAAAAATGTCCATGTATGTGTCTGTGGGCAGCATAGCTCAAAAACAAAAAGACTTAAATACCAAACTTGGTATTGTCCAAGGATGCGACATGAAAATTTTCAAAAAAATCCCCCCACCTCTAACCTTGCTTTACATGGAAAAAATTTCAAAATTGTGATTTTCTTAAAAATGGTTCTAACGATTTTGATTAAAATTGTATATTAAAGATATTTACCTGATAAATAAAATGTAATTTTCTGGGAATGGCCTCTGAAGACTACTTTATTCTGCATAACTGCTAAACCATAAGAGATGGACAAAAACTTACAACACAAAACATGTAAGCACATTAAAACATACAATTTGTTATATAAATTTTTTTATTGGATTTGATTG
This sequence comes from Hymenopus coronatus, assembly GCA_030762935.1. Taxonomy (NCBI): domain Eukaryota; kingdom Metazoa; phylum Arthropoda; class Insecta; order Mantodea; family Hymenopodidae; genus Hymenopus; species Hymenopus coronatus. The sequence goes on along the minus strand of CM060897.1, from coordinate 18,425,538 downwards.
TTTTTGAGATATTCCTTGTTTTTGGTTTCAGCTTTGAAAAACATACTTTTCTTATACCGAAATTTGTCAACTGTTGTCTATACAAAGAAAGGAACTTCAGTCACATAGCAACCGGCTTTTGACTATCACTTTAACCTATCATACTACCTTATTTCGCTTCTACTTACAAGGAAGCAAGTAATTCCGCTAATTTTTTCTCGATTAGCATGAAGTAAATAGAAGAATAGGCGTTTTCACAATAATTTGTTGCAGAGATGTAGAGAAAGTCATGTGAATGGAACACATCAGTTTTTTTTTTTTATATATGGAATAGCCACTTTTTAGATTCACAAGTAATTAGGCCTATTTCAGCCATATATTTACACCATAACTAGTATTGTGTACTATGCTGTCAATCTCACCACTGACTGGCGTTTGCACACAAAATATGGTGCTGTTGAGCTAACTGATAAATGTTATTTTCACTTTCTCTAGCCCTTACTTACAATGTACATTTGGATAGAGTGAGTATTATACTCCACCCAAAAAATTTACATCGAGATTTCACCATGAATGTTTGAAGGACCCCTGAATCTGAAAAAAAGAATTTCTAGAAAAGGCCCTCATGTACGTGGACAGCATAGTTCAAAAAAGAAGAGACTATTAACAACCATCCTCCAAGATTTTTTTCAAAAAAAAATTTCCCCCACCCAAAACTTTTACATGAAAATTCTCTCTCAAAAATTGCTCTAACAAATGCAGTATGGTATATTAAAGATATTTACAATCACACTCAAAATGTAATTTTGAATTTTCTGGGAATAGCCTCTGAAGACCTCTTTACTCTAGAGGAGTTTTGGAAAATTTTGCAATAAATAGACAAAAAAAAAAAAAAAAACTTACTACAAAATACATTGTTAAAACACAACTTAGGCCATATACACTTTTTATGTAGAGCTACCATTTCTGAGATATTCATTGTTTTCAATTTTAAACTACTTTATCTTTACTCAAATGGGAAATGACATTTCATTTTCTCTCTTGTTACTGCAGGCCATGCAAAGCAAGCAAAAATTCAGTTGTTTCATAATCGTTCTAGCCCAGTGAATTACCTTATGTTCCTTCTACTTGCAAGCAAGCAATAAGGCAATTTCTGTTGTTTTCCTTGATCAGCATCTCTTTTGTAAAGAAAGTTGTTTTAACAGTTAAAAGAAGTTCATATGCATGGAACACATCAGATATTTTTCTTTATATTCATCCTAATCAGTGCTCAATTGCTTTTTATGCTCGCCAAAGCCTTATTTATCCACTTTGGAGCATTATTTCGAAAAAGAATATAATTTTCTTTTGCTTGCTTTGGAGAGGTCGTATAAGGCTTTGAAATAAATTAGTGAAACTAGCCTCATGTGGAACATTTTGATAATGAATAGTTTGCAAAAATAAGGTTTAAAGGTGATAGTACCTATTAATAAACATGTCCTTACCTCACTTTTTTTTTTTTGAGGAAGTGTTTTAAGTGTTGTTATATTCATTTATTTGACGAGTCAATTACACTAAACAATCGACGCGTCAAACAAATGATTATATGCAACACCATTTACAAACTTTCAGAAAAACCCAAAGTGTTGTTTAGTGTAATTAATCAGCTCTTCAAATAAATGTCCTTACCTACTTATAGCTTCAGCTAATTGGTAGTTGGAGTGCTTTTAGTTGGAAAAACAGCACTTTTCCTTAAGAGTTTAAAATTCATATCATTTTATTGTGAAGAAAAAACTATTTTTCAATTTTGAACAAAGTTTACAGATGCATCAGCTTAATAAAAGTTGTAACTGAATGTTCCTTCAAGACAATCTTAATCTGGTCAGGAAAATAAAGGAATATACAGTTTTTAATTTTTATTGTTTATTTGCAAGATAACTTATGCACAGTACATAAATACACCTCACAGTCTAATTTACTACTTGTATCATCCGATATACTACTCTTGATACAAAATTCCATCCTTCTCAACAATTGCTTAATAAATGAACATTAAAAAATCAAGTATTAAATTATTAAAAATAAAAAAATTTGTATTAAAACAGGAAATTTTTAACTTCCATTTGTTTTTTGTTTTTCTTTTTTTCTTACTTTTCTGTAGTCATATACACATTATTAACTTCCCCTCATACAAAACCTCATCCTCTTCTACAATTGCTTCATAAATGAACATTAAAAAATCAAGTATTGATTAAAAATGAAAACATCTGTATTACAACAGAAAATCTTAACTTCCATTTTTTTTCTTTTTTACTTTTCTGTAGTCATGTACATATTAACTTCCCTCATAAGAACAAAGACATAATAGAGCAATAGTCAAAATTATTATAGCCACAAAATCAAATTGTCAATTATATCTGATTATGACAAGATTTACCAATGTATTTACATTCATGCATCGTGTACTGCACCTTTAAAAACAAAGTGCAGACTCAAACATGTGCTAAAAGTGATTCTATATAACATGATGTACTACATTCTTTTCTAAACAGAAATACTAATTATCATGCATTACAGTAATGCCATATGCTAGCAATAACTTGCTTATTTCCTTCACCAGCTAAATTCTCCAGGTACCTTACTTGTAGGTACATACAATAGATGTTATAACTGCTTAAAAACCCATATTTAAATTGACTATGTATGCCACGCACATGCGCTGCTGGTTCTGCTTGAAGTTTTGTCAAACACTCTTAGGGTCCACTGGAGATTGCACTCCTTTACACTGAAATCTTAAGTACACAGATTGGTTTCACCACATACCTTTGTACAGTTCAACGCCTGGGATTTTTTACAATTTCAACCAGAGATTCTCGAAGTTTTGCAACAATTTTCTCCAGTTCATCAGCACGAATACGTAGCGTCTGGTTCTCTTGCTCCAGCTTTTGGACCTGTAGTTGCATCTCTACTTCTCTGGCCTTCCTGTTCAGCCGTGATTTACGAGATGCTTCATTGTTCTTATCCCTAAGTTCTCGGTATCTCTCCTCGATGTCGGCTACTTGTGAAACAGATGATCTCTGCCTGCTTGTTCCTGGAGACCGACTTATGCTGGAGGAACTGGACGCTGATGTAAGTCGCCTTCTCTGTGTAGTTCTACTTCTTTTGGTGGGGAAATACTCCTCATCATCGTCATCGTCGTAACAGTAATCGTCACTCTTATTGCCATCAGAACTCCTGCGTGAAGACACCCTCTTTCCTTGGCTTCTCTTTGTTGCAGTTCTCTTACTCTCCGAACCAGATTTGTTATTCTTCTGTTTCAGAATTTTCAGTTTCAGACCCATTTGTGGAGTTGTATTTTCTCCCGTAACTTCCCACACTTCAACATTATCTGCTTCATCCTCACGAACATTGGAGATCAGCTCCACTTTAATTGGGAAAGCAGCCTCTGTACCTTGAGCTGCAGTTGTGCTCGAGACGTCATCAACATGCAGACGAGGGCTTGGTGGCAGCACGCTGGTCATGTCAGGTTGTTTTTCTGCCTCCTCCTCAGTCTGTCCAATGATATACTGGATAACGTCAAGGTCAGAGTCGGAAGCAGGGTTGAATTCATCCTGAAAACATACAATATTTATCACACTACAATATTGGTACAAAGCCTGTCTGGATATCTAAAAGAAAACCTGAACAGAAATACGATGACACGTTACGATGCTTGGTAAAAAATCTCAAGTGTTGCATTTACATGATTTCAAACTATTCTTACAAAACATTACTCTTCTATCCACACATTGTTACACGAAATAATTATCAACACAATTGGTCTTGACTACTTAGTTCCTTATAAGGAAAATGCCAGGATAAAGAGAGTCAAATCTCTTAATAGCTGATCGATATGTGAACAGCTGAAGTTCGGTTCACTTTCCATTTCCAGGAAACAAAAGAGGGATGAAACGAAAGGGACCCTGTTTGGGAAGATGCATAGTTTAAACTAAAAACCAATTACAAGGAATAGACAACTCTGCAACAAACGTATAGCCAAATTCTATGTTTTAAAGACTGCCAGAATTAAGGTTGAAAATAGGAGCAAGTGTTCCTGAAACCTGTCCCAGTAATTACCAAGTGATGTTTTGTGTTACAAAAACTGACTCAAATTCTAAAAAAACATCCCTTATCATGCTTTGTTACATAGGGCAGCAAAACCAATATCCCCATGATACCTGGGTGGGATGAGTGTGATGTAAGTTCTGTTGAGGGAAGTTATTAGTCTGTACTGCCCACATTTCACAAAATACTATAGATATGTATTATGCATATAGTGATTCTGAACAGTATCCTAAATCAGGAGCTTATCCTGATCTATATAAAATGATTAAGAACAAAGAACAGAAAAAGTCAAATTTGGACTCGATTGTTCTACTTACATTGGCAATGAACTCCATAAGGTTGACATTTCCATCAGCGTCAAGGGCTTCAAATACCACAGGAGTGCTGATGTCTTCCAGGCTAAACACTGGAGCCAGATTCAGTTTAAGTTCTTTACGTTTACTGTCTTTCTCTGCAGTCATATTCAGTTTTTCAGTAAAAGCTGGGAAACTAGCAGTAGAAGTTCCTGCAACTGACTGAAGTTCTTCAGGGTGATATACTATCTGTATGTTGTCTTCAGGACTGGCTGCAACAGCTAGAGGCGCCATTGTCACTGGCGTTGAGTTAGATACAGGAACTTTTTCTTCTACAGATTTAGGCCCAGTTTTATTTCCTGTGCTGCTGTTCTGTACGCTGGTAGGTGGCACAGATGTGTAACCAAGGACTTCTGTAGTCTGTGTAGGAGTTGGGAATTTCAGTGTTGAACCCTCAACATTTAGAGGAATGACACTGTCGTCTTGAACAGGATTGAAACATATGTCCGATATAAAACATGGCTCTTTAAGAGCTGCTTCTTCTTTAATATTTGTAACTGAACATGGGGAAATGTACAGATTTTCCCAAGAATCACCCACATTCCCAAAATTCAGGCATGGTGCCGATGAAATCACATCGCGTGAAACAACTCCAGAAGGATTAAACGAAAATTCATTCCCTGTAATTAGAGAAAAAGGAACCGGTAAGTACATGCCAAAATAAAAATGTGTTTAATCTTTTAATTTAATTGACAAGCTGTTTTTTTTTATAACACTATTCTAGTGTTGCTCAGGAATAGACAATAGAAGCACATAGCTTCAGAAACATATCTTCCACTTAAAATTATAGTGATATAGTGTTACATAAATTGACTTGCTAATTAAATTCAATCGCAATCACCAAGTCCACCATATATTGTAATTGTAATTCTAATTAAATGTGTTCAATGATCTGATCTTAACAGCTGCAGAATTCAAATAGAAACCAAAAAAAAAAAAAAAAAAAAAAAAAAAAAAAAAAAAAAAAAAAAAAAAAAAAAAAAATCTCATTTCCATCAGCACTTAACACTGCCAGCCATCGTATTGTTGAAGTGAAGGCTGAATGTACTATGTGCATACGTTTTCTTGGGCACTAGAGGAGGGCAAAGGAGACGTAGTTTGCCCACCTCTCTTTCCGCTGTGTTGTCAGCCAAAGAAAGCTTCTTTAATAATTACTCAATAATGAGTCCACTCTAACTTCACTTTAAGCTTCCTTACCTAAAAACATGTTTTTGCTGGCAATTTTCAGCATCTTCAGCTAATAACTGTATGGTTTGGTGACCTGTGCTCATCTTGGGTTTCTCTACTGTTGGAAAAATGAACTTAAAATTTTCATTGTTTGTGTTGACATCCCAATTCAGATGATTTTCAAATTTTATTAATAATAATCTTCTCCCAGACTAATTTATTGTTGTTGCAAACATTTTTAGTACCTTAACTGCTGATTTATATCATGTCTATCTTCCCAAAAATGATAAGCTACTGTCGATTTGTCCGTTTCTTTGTTATTTAAATGCCTGAAGTGCTCTCTCAAGTGGATTGTTATGTTCCTTTTTGTTGTGCCCATATACTTCACATTTTTCATATTGTATTTTGTAAATTCCAGATTTCTTTTCATCAGATATTTTTTCCTATTTTATTTGATCTAATTATGTTTATAAGTTTCTAAACATCTAAGCTGAAAGTGAATACAAAAATTAAGACTTTTGCTTTTCCATGCAGCTGTTAAAATCAAAATTTCCTAGCATAGTAAGCTGTTTAATAACTTATTGAAACAGTTTTTCTGCAAAATACAGTAATTTAGAAGTTGGCTTTAATATTTTCTGTTGAAACCCGTTTAGATATTATCTGGTATTCACATTAAAAAAAAAAAAAAAAAAAAAAAAATTAAAAGTTTCTCTAATTTTATGTACAGTTCATCAAAATGCAAAGGTTTTAGCTTCCTTCTTTTCACCTTAGAAACTAGAATTGTAGCCAATTTTGAAACCAAATTTTTAAGATAATGGAAACCATTTCTGAAGACACATGTGCTTTAAGATATGCCAACTGGTGACAAAGAGCTGGTCAACTCTTCAATAACTTTGTCACCAGTTCTCAGAATCTTTCACGACATGCCAGATTTTGGAGGGGGGGAAAAAAATCAAAGAAATAATACAATATTCAATCTCTAGAAACCATGAAACCAAATTTTGTGGTGTTTTAAGAAGTGTAGGCAAATCAGCTTAAAATTATTATACCCATATGGCACAAACATTTTCCCCATCATTATTCTTCTTGTTAAATTAATAAGAATTAAGAGTACCTATCCTGTTATTTTATGCAGGGATGTCAGATTCTAAGGCACAAACTTTCCTTTATCATCTTAGTAAACTATTTGCATATAATTCTAAGCACACAGAATATTTTTACCTATAATCGGAGTATTCAGTTCATCGTCTGCTACAGCTGAACTCATATGCTTTGTAGCGTCTGCCATATCGCTTTGAGATTTCGTGGCACAAACGCTTTCGAGGTCCATAAAGGTCTCTTCCCAAACATTCAGAGACGGAGAGAACATCGACGCTGCTGAGTCTGGGTTTTCTGACCATGAAACTGTAATTAGCAAACATCAGTGTCACACAAATGTCAATTTCAGATGGCAAGTAGTAAATTACGCTCAGCTGTAAATAATGTTTCGCAAAACACAAAGATGAAATGAGAAAAATCAATGCCATGGATTTAAGCTTTCCTTGAGAGAATCCACATATATAAAGCATTAAATTGCACTTCTTTCAAGAGTTAATTCCTCAGGACAACCTAAGCAAAAACACTGATATAATTAACTCCAAAACAATGAAACAAAAACTTTAGTGTTTCTTAAACTGAATGTTTACATGTTCTTAAAAGAAGTGCATTTCAGTTCCTACTATTACATTTATCTAGATTTTGTTTTATTGTACTCTTTATCTATTAAACTTACACAAATGGCAAAACACTTCTGCCAACTTGCTGTTACCATTCACTCTACAGATCAAAAGCAAACAAACCAAAACAAATTTAAGCATTAGTCAAGTCAGAAACATTCCACAATTCATAAAGATTACATGAAACTATAAATCTGCAACAGATGTTTCTTACAAACAAAATGAATACATAAACCTCTCACGTAAGTTAAAATACATTATATAAATAAGTTTAATAGTTGTTCATTATTCTGTGTATGAATTTATTAAAGTATAATACTTAGGCAAATACAACTGTGAAATTTTGTCACATCATTAAAACAAATATTCTTGGCTCATTACATGTACAGAATAGGTTGTTCTTGTTAAAGGATGAATAAATAGTCCTTTGTTATAAATGTGACTACGCTTGTGTGACGAATCCATTAATTCTGGCAAACGCTAAATAAAATACCACCTTCAGAAGAGGTAGACATTAAATGTGTTTCATCCATAAAGGGAAATGAAAGTGAACTGTGCATAAGCATGACTGTATAATGTGCAGATTGTGTGCATAGAAATGAAAAGCAATAATACCAGGAAACAAAGCATGCACATCAAAGTAATGCTTAATGCTAAGCATAAGTAAACTACAGAGTGAATATCTAGGAAGTGATTGGGACAGCATTAAGGAGATGCAACATTTCATAAAAAACTTACTCTTATGAGTTGCAAATTACCCTATATGAAGGATAGTTTGAGGTGGAGAAATGTTCTTGACAACCTTAAAAATCACATCTTTGAAAGATAGTTCTCTGCTTGTAATAAGTAAGAAATACAATCATCTCATTCAGAGATTTTTAAAATTGCATCTGGAGATGGAGCATTTATAATTTTTAAATGGCTTTTGAAAGTTACTGCTAAAGAACATAGTGCATGTCTTTTAAAAGTAAAATTGAATACATAGCAGCAGTCGGTCTCTTCTGTATAGTATTTAAATCTTGACCTTACTGCAATTGGCATTACGGACTTAATGATACACAAAATGAAATAATTGAGAAATAAATGTCCATAGCCTTAAACTCTGGGCCACCTCTCCAGCATTTGCTAGTTATGAGAACTAGGAAAATATCAGAAGGGGAGGGGGAGAATAAATATATATTCTGGTCAAACTTTAACCATGGCCAAAAGAATCAAAATACTGGAAGTGGTACACAGTGAAGCATAATTACACATTGGAAAAATGAGTCGAATTTACACTTGAATTGCTTCACTAAGTAATTAATTACCTGGACATGTTTCGAATGCATATGTTGCCTGCATCAACAGATTTCGACTGGCTGGCCTGTTGTTGGCATTTTTTGTGGACTCCTCTCAGCCACCAGAGAAAGGAGAAGAGTCCACAAAAAATACCAACAACAGGCTGGCCAGTCGAAATCTGTTGATGTAGGCAACATATGCCTTCAAAACATGTCCAGGTAATTAATTACTTAGTGAAGCAATTCAAGTGTAAATTTGACTCATTTTTCCAATGTTTAACCATGGCCCTCCTTTTCTTAACCTCAACTAGGAAAGGACGTAACCTTGGGAACCGTAAATAGTACTTAGTTCCATTTTGGTTAAAATTAATTCAATTTGACATTGCAAACTGTGTGGAGATGTGTATATAGTGAGTTTTGAAATATTTTTGGGACCATAAATACAATGAATTGCAAAAGTTTGCACTTTAAATCAGTTTCAAATTGCTACTAAAATGAAATACATTGTCATTCAGGGCCTGAAGGAGACAAGTAATCCCTTGCATAATGAAATTCCAAGTTCTCCAGACCTACTGCAAACAATTTTTGTTTTCATACAACCACAAAGAAATATAAGTTCCATGTTAACATGCACATGAGTTACACTGAATAAGTTTGCTTTAATAAATCAAGTTTCAAAATTCAAAGAGAAGATATGAAATAGCAAAAAAAAATTGGTAAATCCAATTTAACAATAACAAGCCTTCCAATGAACCCATTAAACAAATGTGGCTCAAGAATGACAACAGCAAGAGCTCTAAATATATCTGAACACTCAGGATCATCCATTATAGTAATAAGTTGAGATATTCTGATATTCAGGGAACTAGATTTTTTTGAAATCTTTAAGTATTAGATTCTACTGATAAATGTTTCTTCTTTTTGCAAAGATGATACCTGTAGTAATTTTGATATAAACATAGAATATATCAAGTTATATTGTTTACACAGTTTGGAGCTAGCATTTTGATAATTGAGAAAATCATTCAAATAAAAATTGAATATTTTCTATGAACACTTAACAAAAATGTTTCCAGCATAAAAAAAAATTTGGAACTCATGCTTTCACAGATGCATTTCCCAAGTACTAACATATGGTTTAAATTGTAGAGCTACATGTTATCCTGTTCTGTTTTCTATTTAAAAAAGGTATAAAGGAAAATACATTGAGGAAAAACACAACTCCTTGTTGCTTAACATTTTGACCTTCAATACAAACATGTGTTTGATGATTATTACACCTTGCTTACCTTCGTTTGAATCCAGGTAACCCACACTGCTTGGCACTATCCTCGAACGTTGAGAAAATGTTAGCTTTTGTGTAGCTGAACTTTGGTGGATCGCCGTCGCTTGGACGCGATCCTTCTTTACTGCCAGGAGTTCCTGCATATCTATTCCCTTGCAAGGCTGCGAAGAAGGCAGATTTCCTTTCGGCGGATTGCATCTTGCACGGCACTGCAGAAGAAGAAAATATTACGTAATCTGTCATGGAACAATGTTTCTTTATAACTTATCATCAGCTTTTATTTCAGATTTTTTTTTTAATATGCAGAAATATACAGATCCATTGTACATTATACAATTGAACCATGTTAAACACATACACAGCAACTTTAAGAATATCAATTTAGATGTGTACAACCAAAATAGGGACAATATCCTGCTGTAAATTAAGTTTCGTTAAAAGTTCTTGGCTCAAGAATGAACAATGCAGCATAGTAAAAGTTATTCAATTATGTTTTGGTTTAACATTAAGATTTCCTTCTCAACATTTTTAATTTCCATCCAATCACAGCAACTTATTTGAACAGTAACACCCATTTTGAAGTATTTTAATTTTTATGGGTATTGTATTTATAAAAACTAACAGTGTCTGCATTGTCTTTTCTTTTTCTTGTTATGTTTAGGATATGTATAATCCTGAGACAAGAAAGGGGGGACAACTCTATACCCAAGTGATTCAAAATTAATACATTTTTATATTGACCATCTCCATAGTGCTGGAGCTGAAGACCTGGGGCAGAACCCTGGTACCCATATGAGATTTTCCTCATAACAGGTGGCCTTTTATGCACAATAAGTACTTTGAGTCATGCTGAGGAAATATTGAAGATTGTGAAGAAGTGGCTCCAGGCTGTGAAGCCACACTAGTGGCCAGTGACTTGGCACATGCCACACCTCCTCTTATAACCTCCAATAACTGTCCTGCATAGACAGAGACAGCAGATGTACTGATCATGTGCTAGGCCTTTCCCCACCTTGGATTGTCATCCCATATAAATTAAATAGTTTGAACTTTATAATGGGATAAATTAATTTAATATTTTTATACTTCTGGCAAAGTATTGAATTTCATCGAAATATTCCTTCATATTCTGAAAAACAATTTTATCTATTTCTGGTGGGCGAGGATTCTAAACTCAGTAGACAATCAACATTTGTTACACTGTCTTAAGTAATTTCCAAAAATCAAATAAGATAACGTTAAGTTAAAATAATTCTTCTTTACTTACATTGAATTGACCGTGTTTCTCAGTAGAAATGGTGACTAGCAGAAGTCACAGCTCAAGGGGAAAGTTGAGCTGGCTCAACCTGAAAGCAAATAAAATAGAATGTTTTATTTTGCAAATCACTGTTGATAAATGCTGTCGCTATGAGGTAAGTAAATTTTAAAAACTCCAAAATGTTTTGATTCAAAATATTTGATTGTATTAACATTACATTTGCCATATCATCCTAACCTCCCTTCAATAAATAACTGTTTTATCCCAAAATCTGCCTCGGTTGGCAAGATGCACGAAAGTAAGGAATTTTCAGGCTGACGCGCCTTTATGACAGCTACTGACCTAAGCCACACCCTCCTATGGTCCACGTGTAACCACTGCCACGTTTCACTTACGTGGAGATAATCGACCCTACGATTTTTAGCCCTCAAATCCGTACACACATTCATCCTTACTGTATTATATAACTGTAATTGGATCAAACACATTAATTTGCAACTGCACTAAAAGTAACCTTAACTTACCTTCCCAGTAACGAAGGGTTTGCGGTTTACAGGTCTATTAGCACTTAAAAACCACTCTTTATTCTGCGGTATTTCACTTCGCACGTATAAGCTTTAAAAATGTAATTTATATTCGCTCAGCGCTCACGAGATGCCGACTTCCAACTAGACAACTTCTCACATCCACTGCACAACATTAACTGCGCGTTGCATCAGCTTTATCACCCTCTTTAAGCTTTCACGCTTGTTCCCAAAATACCACAATGACGTCAATTTGGACCAATGACAGAGAAGATATGATGTCATGTTGAACCAACCACCGAAGAGAAAGCCACTGCTGTGCCCCCTCCACTCTAATGTCTGGTTCTAGCGGCAATGGCGCTATTCCGACGTTGCCAGAGGTTTGTTTCCAAATTTTCCCTGTACAGTCTCTGGCAGTAGATAAATGACACAATGAGATCTTGACATTTGCTGCTCTTCAGGAAGTTCTCCGTGACGGTGTAAAACTTTTGTGTTTCTTTTATCATGGAGCTTATAATATGCTTGATCCAAGTGTAAATCAATATTTAGATTTAGCAAATAATAAGCTTTAAATAATTTTCAAACAATAGTTATTCTTTCTGTTGAATGCTGAATTTAATATTTTCATCTCCGCCAGTTATTTTCATTATGCAGTCACGCTTTTGTTTCGGATGTTAAATATCTTGCGCTTATGGATATAGATAAACCATCCCACTATTTAAAATAATTAGATTTTCTAATTAAATTGTAATCAACTTTATAAGCCGATAAGTGATGAAAAAAATTCATTTTAAATAGAAAAAGATACTCAATATTCTAAAGGAATCTTCAGAAAAGGGAATTCAAATATATTGTATGATGATGGGGAGGTTATGTATAAAAACGAAAATGGAAACAGTAATTATGCCGTGTCATGGACTAAGAAGATCTTTGAGAACCAAAATACAGGAATACCTACATAATACAACTGATTCTGCAACTGCAATAAAGCAATTACGTTTTAACGTTGTTTTCAAAAGCTTGCTCACAGATAAATAATTATTCAAATCGGCATGATATATTATTTTTGTGAATAAGCGTTCAATGTTTAAAAAAAAAATAGGAGAGGTGAGACAGTTTACTATTATGGATGCACAAAGTAATAAAGGTCATTAGAGCTTAAATTTATACAGCACTTAGCATCTTGTAATGTGCAAACAAACTATCTGAATTTTTTGGAGGTTAAGTTCATACGTGGAGAGTAGTTATGTTATAAAACGATTTAATCTCACAGCTTATCACAGCATATTATATCATTACTCCATGTAGAAGTCGCAACATGTGCAGTTTAATTTGTTACATAAAATCTGTTCTTAGAACTCGAATCGGCCAATAAATAAAACAAACGAAAATCACTATACAGTGTAACCACAACCCGCTGCATAGTAATCATGGTATTCTTCCTCATTTTTCCGCCTTTTTACTTTCCCTTCCCATCCATATTTTTTTTTTTTTCCTTCTTCTTGTTTCTCGTAACGTCCAACCGAGCGTATAAGAATAGCAAAAGTCAATATCTAATCTAATAGGAGTGTAAATTCAGCATTTTCCGAGAATATGATACAAAGAACTTCAAAGAAACTCCCCGACACCAAACTACCCTTTACCTGGAAAAACGTTTTATCTTTTATTTTCTCAATCATGGCCCAAACTATTTTTATTAAGATGCCATATGTTTAAGATGTTTGCATGACAAATAAAATGTATATCTTGAATTTTCTGGGAATAGCCTCTTTATTCTGGATGAATTTTGTTGAATTTTACACAACTTGTAAACCTTAAGAGTTAGACAAAAACTTAGTGCACAAAAAATGTAGAACTCGTTAAAACGCATAACTTATATCGTATACATTTTTTTAATGTGAGCTGAGCATTTCGAAGAGTTGACTTCAATTGTTCACATAATGATCAGTTTTTAAAAGATTGACTTTCGCTTTAGCCTAGTAATTTCTCTTCAACTTAGAGGAAGCAAATAAAACAATTACTGCTAATGGGTGTATCGAATATAATTATATAGGTAAATAAATAATCTTTAACAAGAATACTTTTTTTTGCAGAACAGGTAGAGAAGTCGTGTGAATTGAACACATCACAGTCGGGACTTTGGGAGAAGTGTATATCCCTAAAAGGCGACTATGTTCAGAAAAAAAACTGGCGTCCTCATTCCTAACACGGATACTTATTGAACGACTCGTAATGTTTATATCGCGTGAACTTGTAACTACACCAAAAACAACAAAATCAATGATGTAATGGCTGTAACCGTTCAGCTGAGATACATTTTTACTTTCTCTAAACGTACTAAGTACATAGTGTACAGAGAAGGTATTGTAATGCACCCAAACTTCAATACACAGATTTCACCAAAATATATGTTTTGAGGTCCCCGTAATTCAACAAAATTAGAAAAAGGTCGTGTCTGTGTCCGTCTGTCAGTGCCTGTGAACATGATAACTCAAAACCGAAATGTTGGTAAAATACCAAACTTGGTGTTTAAGTCTAGTACCTCCCAAGGATGCGGCACGAAGACTTCCAAGAAAATCCCCACACCCCAAACAATCCTTTACATAGAAGCATTTTTGAAAAGTTTGCTTATCTAAACATGGCTCTAATGATTTTTTTTTTAAATATCGTATATTAAAAATATTTACATGACAAATAAAATTCATATTTTTAATTTTCTGTGAATAGAATCTGAAGAATTCTTCATTCTGGATGAATATTTCTGAATTTGGCATAACTGGTAAACGGTTAGAATAAGTCAAAACTTACTCCACAAAATATATAGATCTTTATAAAAAAACACACTATTTATGTTACATACTTTTTTTGTGGAATTAATAACTTTTTAGAAATTGGTATTGATTTTAATGTTAAAATACTTGACTTTTCTCATACGGGAATTTGTCAACTCCTGGCCATGCAGAGAAATTGATTTAAACCACATGGCAACTAGCCTTTTAAAGATTTGACTGTAGATTAAACCTAATGTATTATTCCCTTATTTCCCTCCTACTTACAAGAAAGAAAGTAATAAGACCATTTCTGCTACTGTTTATCTCAATTAGCATGGAGTAGATGAAAGAATGAGCGTTTTAACAATAATTTGTTACAGAGATGTAGAGCAAGTCATGTGAATGGAACACACGAGATTTTTTGTCTATGCCTTTATATGTAACAGCAGTAAAATGGCAGCCACCCAGTTTCTATGGCAACGTATTTTTACTAACTTCACTAGTATCAGGACCTCTATCATTACAGTAGATGTTAATTAACATGCAGCATATTACTAAAAACCGGATGTGTTCCATTCACATGTCTTTCTCTCTCTGTTCTGCAAACAAACTAGCTTTACAAAATATTATTCTTTTATCTATTTCATACCAATGTATCTCAAGCTGATACACAGAAATGGTCTTATTTCTTGCTGCCTTGTAAGTAGAAAGGAAATAAGGGAATACACTAGACCTAGACTAAAGCGATAGTCAGATCTAACAGCTGTGGGAAACAATCGAAATTCGGTTCTCTTTACATCCATTAGTAAAACAAAAGAGATATGAAACGTATGATGGCTTCTCGTTTGAGAAAAGTTTAAAAATTAAACCAATAACAAGATTATCTCGGAAATGAAACACTAAAAGATAATGTGTATGACATAAATTGTGTGTTTTAACGAGATTTACGTTTTTGTGTAGTAAGTTTCTATCTATCTCTTGTGATTTACTAGTTATGCAAAAGTCATCCAGAATGAAGAGGTCTTTAGAGGTTATTAACAGAAAATTCAGAAGTACAGACATTTCGCTTGTCATGAACATTAAACATATGATATTTTAATAAACATCTTAAGCGCCATTTTTGAGGAAATAAAAATAATCGAAAAAATGTAGGTACACGTAAAGGGTGGTTGGGATAGAGGATTTTAGTGAAAGACTTCATGTCACATCTCGGTTAAATACCAAGTGTGATATTTACCCGACTTATCGCTTTTGAGTTAATGTTTATTTTCAGGAGGTGGATGAAATCTCGGTTTCGAATTTTTGGGTGGAATTCAATAACTTCACCTATTATATTCGCTCTGGTCATAACTTTATAAATGTGCGTGTTATACTTACATTATAACACGATAGCTTTATATGGCAAATTTCACAAAATTAAGCACATTTTTAACAAATTCAGGTAAGTTTTTTTTTTTTTTTTTTCAAAATATAAACTTTCTTTATATACCTTTACAAAAATACCCTTCAAGGACAATTTCTTGAAATTCTGCACACAGTTTATTTATTTACAGTAAACTAATTTCTTATAAGCTTTTTTATGTGACTCTTGGTTTACTTTATATAATTATTTGAAAATTAGATTCCAACATTGATGTTAGTTTGTAACAGTGTGCACTGCTATCATTTATGAAACATATCAAAAATCTAAATCTATCAAAATGACCTTACATGAAATTCAAGCTTATGTATAGTTATACGAGTATGCAACGTTTCATAAAACATAAGTTAATAACATATGGGCACATACATTTTTACTTTCTCTACACGTACTATGTACATAGTGTTTAGAGAAGGTATTGTAACGCACGCAAAGATTCGATACCGAGATTTCACCGGAAATACATGTTTGGGTCCCCCTGAATCCAATAAAAGCATTTTTGGAAAAAGGTCCGTGTGTGTCTGTGTGTCTGTGGACAGCATAGCTCAAAAACGAAAAGACCGTTAACTACCAATCTTGGTATTTAAGTTTCGTATCTTCCAAGGATGCGACACGAAGATTTTCAAGAAAATCCCCCACCCCCAACTACCTTTTACATGGAATTTTTTCGAAAATTTTGGTTTTCTCAAAAATGGCTCTAACGATTTTCATTAAAATATCGTATATTAAAGATATTTACCTGACAAATAATATTATATCTTGAATTTTCTGGGAATAGCCTCTGAAGACTTATTTATTCTGGATGAATTTTACGAAATTTTGCATAACAGCTAAACCGTAAGAAATAGACAAAAACTTACCACACAAAAAATGTAGAGCACATTAAAACACACAATTTTTGTTACACAAACTTTTTTCGAGGAGTTGATCGTTTTTGAGATATTCCATGTTTTTGGTTTCAGATTTAAAAAACGTGTACTTTTCTCATACAGGAATTTGTCAACCCGTGTCTATACAAACAAAGGAACTTCAGTCACCTAGTAACCAGCTTTTGACTTCACTTTAATCTATGATACTCCCATATATCGCTTCTACTTACAAAGAAGCAAGTAATAAGACTATTTCTGCTAATTTTTTCTCGATTAGCATGAAGTAAATAGAAGAATAAGCTTATTAAAATAATTTGTTACACAGACTACATTTCTGCAACAAATTATTGTTAAAAAGCTTATGCTTCCAT
Organism: Hymenopus coronatus; assembly: GCA_030762935.1. Lineage (NCBI taxonomy): Eukaryota > Metazoa > Arthropoda > Insecta > Mantodea > Hymenopodidae > Hymenopus > Hymenopus coronatus. The sequence continues at coordinate 18,408,466 of CM060897.1, read as the reverse complement.
TTATTTCATTCTAATCGATGAAAAATTAGAAGTAGTCTTATTACTTGTTTCCTTGTAAGTAGAAACGAAATAAGGTTAAAGTGATAGTCGAAAGCTGGTTGCTATGTGATTGAAGTTCCTGTTTGTATGAACAGGAGCTGACAAATTCTCGTATGAGAAAAGTTAAGTTTTTCAAAGCTGAAACCAAAAACAAGGAATATCTAAAAAAAAACGATCAACTCCACGAAAAAAATGTATATTACATAAATTGTGTGTTTTAACGTGCTCTACATTTTTTGTGTGGTAAGTTTTTATTTAGCTCTTACGGTTTAGCAGTTGTGCAAAATTCCGTTAAATTCATCAAGAATAAAGTAGTCTTCAGAGGCTATTCCCAGAAAATTCAAAATATACATTTTATTTGTCAGGTAAATATCTTTAATATATGATATTCTAATGAAAATCGTTACAGCCATTTTTGAGAAAATCAAAATATTCGAAAAAAGTTCTATGTAAAGGGTAGTTTGGGGTGGGGGTATTTTTCTCAAAATCTTCGTGTCACATCTCTGGAAGATACTAAACTTAAATACCAAGTTTGGTATTTTACTGACTTTTCGATTTTGAGTTATCGTGTTCACAGACACGGACACACGGACACACACACACACACACACACACACGGACATTTTTGTGAAAATGCTTTTTTTGGGATACAGGGGTCCCTGAAACAAATATTTTCGGTGAAATCTCGGTATCAGATTTTGGGTGGGGTGCAATACCTTCTCTATACACTATGTACATAGTACGCGTAGAGAAAGCAATAATAATCGTAGTTCCCTAAACGACTGACCCCTCAGAATAGAGGTATTTTGGTTTAGGCATAATTCTGCAGCATAGTTTAATGTAATAGATCACACCAGCTCTTCACAAAAACGTAACAGCATAATGCTCCATAAAACTTTATCGCACATCCGCTGATGATATAAAAACGGAAACCACAGAAAAGCGAGGCAAAAATACAGGAAGCATTCACTTCCGCCAGTGATTTGCAATTCTAAGGCTGAATAACATTTTTCTACTCAAGAGAAATTGAAATTTCCCCAGGAAACCACACTCAATTTAAATGAACTGTGTATTAATTTGTCCACCGCCTAATGTACACCATAGTAGCTAGAGTAAGTATTGTATCCCACCCAATAATTTGATACTGAGATTTCACAGGATATATATGGTTTGAAAACCTCTGAATTCTCCTACCCCCTTAAAAATAAGAATTGTAAGAGGACCGGTTTTTTCAACCTCCGATAGGCTATAATTAAAAGACAAGTTCAGGATAAATGCAAAAGTTTTGTACACTTATGGTTACTTTTCAACATAATCACCGAAAAGATTGAAGCAAAGGTTTGCCATAGGTTAAAGTGATAGTCAAAAGCTGGTTGCTATGTCACTGAAGTTCCTTTGTTTGAATGCACAGCAGTTGACAAATTCCTGAATGAGAAAAGTATAAGTTTTTCATAGCTGAAACCGAAAACAAGGAATATCTAAAAAAAAAAAAAAAAACGATCAACTCCAGAAAAAAAAAAAAAATGCATATAACACAAATGGTGTGTTTTAACGTGCTCTACATTTTTTGTGTGGTAAGCTTTTGTTTATCTCTTACGGTTTAGCAGTTATGAAAAATTTCGTAAAATTCATCCAGAATAAAGTGGTCTTCAGAGGCTGTTCCCAGAAAATTCAAGATATACATTTTATTTGTCTGGTAGATATCTTTAATATACGAAATTTTAATCAAAATCGTTAGAGCCATTTTTGAGAAAATCAAAATGTTCGAAAACAGTTCTATGTAAAGGGTAGTTTGGGGTGGGGGGGATTTTTCTCAAAATCTTCGTGTTGCATCCGTGGAAGACACTGAACTTAAATACGGTCTTTTCGTTTTTAAGATATGCTGCCCACACACACACACACACACACACACACACACACATATGGACTTTTTTCTAAAAATGCTTTTTTTGGATTCAGGAGGTCCCAAAATATACATTTCCGGTGAAATCTCGGTATCGAATTTTTGGGTGCAATGCAATACCTTCTCTATACACTATGTACATAGTACGTATAGAGAAAGCAAAAAAGTACATCACATAGATTGTGTGTTTTAGAAGCTATTGACAAAAACATTCAAGATACACATTTGATTTGTGATGTAAATATCTTTAATATGAGGTATTTTAATCAAAATCGTTGGAGCCATTTTGAGAGAATCAAAATTTTCGAACATTGTCCATGTAAAGGATAGTTTTAAGTTGAGGGGTTTTCTTGAAAATCTTTTTGTCGCATCCTTGGAAGATGCTGACTTAAATATAAAATTTGTCTTGCTGTTCACAGACACAGACATACACGAACACAGACACTCACGTACGCTAAAAATTCTTTTTAATTTTTAAATATATTTTATGTGTTTATTTGTTGTTCATTATTATTATTATTATTATTATTATTATTATTATTATTATTATTACATTTCTTGGCTTCAGGGAACCTTTACACGTTTATTTCTAGTGAACTCTCGGTATCGAAAGTTTGGATAGAATACTGTACTACGTACGCAGTAGAGAAAATAAAATCTGATGTGTTCCATTCACGTGACTTTATCTCTTCTGCAAAACAAAACTGTCTTACAAAATATTATTTTGTTATGCACATTATGCTAATCAAAATGAACATTAGCAGAATTTGTCATATTACCTAGTTCCTTAAAAGAAGGGAATTTCTAGCCTAAAGCGACTATCAAAGCTGTTGCGATGCGATTGTCATTGAAATTCCGATCACTTTCCATGGCGAGGCGTAAAACAAAAGCGATATGAAACGATGACGACTTCCCGTTTGAGAAACATTTTAAAATTGAAATCAATAATAGGGGATACTTCTGAAATGTTGAACTCTACAAAAAAAATTGTATTAGATATTAAATTGTGTGTTTTAACGAGATTTGTTTATGTAGTAAATTTACCAATTATGCAAAATTCATCAAAGTGAAGAGGATTTCGGGGACTATTCCCACAAGAAATTGAGGATATATATTTTATATGGCAGTAAACATTTTTAAGATATGCCTTTTTATTGAAAATCGTTCAGAAAATCGAGCATTTAGAAAAATGTTTATAAGGAGGATAATTTGGGGTTGGGGGGGGGGTTTCTGAAAACATTTTTGTCGCAATCTTGGAAGATACTAAACTTTTAAATACTAAATCTGGTATTTAACCGACTTTTCTTTTCTTGCTGTCCACAGATAGATACATACGCACAAGCGGAGTTTTCCTAAAATGCTTTTTATGGATTTGGGGGACGTCGGAACTTGTATTTCCGGTGAAATCTCGGTATCAAATTCTGCGTGGAATACAGTACTAGTACATTGTGCTACGTGGTCGGAAAGTAAAAACTATTTCTGCAAACGTTAATCTTGAGTAACGTAAAGAAGATAGAAACATTAGGCGTTTACAGAAATGTTTGTAGAAGTTACATAAGAAAACATAACGGGTAGAGAAATCCATAAGAATGTAAAGTCTTTGAGAGGTAATCTCAGCCTCTCTAGTTACTAGCAAAATGAATGTAAACGTGCTCAGACTCTGTGGAGAAACGTAAGATTGCTGAAGTAATTTGGCAACGTTCACACTTGGAAATGATTTGCACATTTCGCTTTGTTTACTTCTTCTATGGCTCCTTAACACTGGCGGACTTGCCCTTCCCTTAAATAACGATCGATTCTATACATACCTGCATGTTATATAAGTTCTCGAAAACACTAAAGTAGAAACTCCCTCCTTTTCCAGGAACCGAAGTACTGCAACCGCATCTGATCAGCCAAACTAGATAAACTTTTGCATGACGGTGCTAAAAATCTGGTGTTAACACTCACATGACTATCTCTTACTGTTCAAGTTCCTTACAAAAGATAAGTATTAGCAGAATGTACTTATTACTTAGTTCCTTATAAGCAGATGGGCACTAAAGGAATGCGCTATGCTAAAGCGATAGTCAAATGTTTTAAAATCTACATTATGCGTATGTCATTGAAATTGGCCTCTTTGCTTGGCAAGGAGTAAAACAAAAGAAGAAAGGACACTTCTGGTCTGAGAAAATATAAATATTTTAAAATTGAAACCAATAATAAGGAATATCTCAAAAACGGTCAACTCCAGGGAAAAAAATGCATATGACACAAATTGTGTGTTTTAAGAAGCTTTACCGTTTTAGTGAAGTGAGTTTTTGTCTGTTTATATTATGCAAAATTAAAAAAAAAATCATCTCTTAGGTCTTTAGAAGCTATTCCCGGAAAATTCGATATACATTTTTTTATCATGTAAATATCTTAAATACAAGAGATTTTAATCAAAATCATTAGAGCTATTTTTGAAAAAATAGTTTTTTTACCATGTAAAGGGTAGTTTGGGGTGAGGGATTTACGTGAAAATCTTCGTGTCGCACCCTTAGAAGATACTAAATCTAAATACCAAGTTTGGCATTTAAGGGTCTTTTCGTTTTTGAGCTATGCTGTCGCAAAGACACACACGAACCTTTTTCTAAAAAAATTCGAACTCAGGGGACCCCAAAAACATATATTTCCGGTGAAATCTCGATCTTCTCTAACTACTATGTACATTGTACATGCTAGAGAAAATAAAAAGATCTGTGTTGCACACACATGAATTTATCTATCCATTCTTCCACTACATATTCTTATTAAAGCTCATTATTCTAAATTATAAGCTAATCGAGTCAAATATTGACAGAAACTGTCTTATTACTTCCTTTCAGGTAGAAGGAAAATAAGGAAAAGCGATAGTAACTTTTTTAAGAGCTGATCGGTATGTGAGGACTTTGAATTTCGGTTCTCTTAGACCAGTAGAGAAGGAAAAACGAATGACGACTTCCCATCTGAGAAAAGTTTAAGTACTGGAAAATGTAAACCAATTTTCAGGAATATCTCCGAAATTGTCAACTCCATTAAAAACATGTATAACACAAATTTTTGTGTTTTAATTTTGTGTGCTGTTACATTTTTCGTGCAGTAAGATTGAGCCTTTCTCTTAAGGTTTACAGTTACACAAAAGTCATGCAAAATGAAAAGGACTTCAGAAACTATCCCCAGATGATTCAAGATATACATTTATTTCGGGTGTAAAAGTATTTAATGTGTGACATTTTAATCAAAATTGATATAGGCAATTTTGCGAGAAAAAAATCGACCAAGGAAAGGGTAGTTGGGGACAGGGTTTTTTCTGAAAATCTTCGTGCCGCATATTTGGAAAATACTAAACTTAAATGCCAAGTTTAGTGCTAAAGTGAGTTGGTTTTTGTGTTATTTTGTTCTCTCTCACACATGCATACAGGACGTTTTTAAAGACGCTGTTTGGATTCAGGGATCCTCAAAACATGCCAGTGAAATTCCGGTATGGAATTTTTGGGTGGAATGTAACAACTTCTTTACTTACCATATACATGAATTATCAGATAAAGTGAAAAACACACAAACACACACACAAATGCCAGCTTTATACCTGAGAAAAGTAGGTAAAAGTATGAGACAATTTAAACCAATAGCAAGGAATAGGTATCTCGGAACAAGAAAGAAAAAAAATGTATATGGCGCAAACTATGTGCTTTAACGAGATCTAATTTTCTTGTTTTCTTTCCAGTATCTACATATATTTCTGGTGAAATCTCGGTATCGAATTTTGGGTGCAAAACAATACCTTCGCTATAAACTATGTATATAGTATGTGTAGAGAACGTAAAAAAAATTGTTTTTGAATTCAGGGGGGGGGGGCCTCAGAACCTGCGAAATCTCTGTACAGAATTTTCGGTGGAATGCAATATTTCCGATTATTATAGGCAATGCTTGAGTAGACGATTCCTAATATTCTTATCCAATAAGAACGGCGAACATTTTTGTTTAACATTATTGGTAGATGTATAAAGTCATTTACGCATTAATTCTGGAGCTCATAAATTGCTGAACTATTTTAATAAGGTATTGAAAGATCAGGTTAACTTTTACCCAATACGGCTGTAGATTAGATTATAGCAGATTATATAAGATTGGACAACTGTCACGAAAACACTCGATATTCCTGTAAAACTGCGTCATCCGATTGAGATAAAATGGTATCTTTCTGGGCTTAATTACTCTTCCTTGATAGCTTCACGCCGAGAACTCTGTATAGAAACTACGACTTCCATGCAAAACAAATGAAGAATGCGTGAACATTCTGAAATAGGCAAATGCTGATTTAGGAAGTTCCTTTCAAAGCAAATTCGTTACGTTTGCTTCAAATGACTCACATAACACGGGTTTTATTTGAAAACACAAAATACGGAATTGTTTTGACATTTATCTTGGAATAAATTCTATAGTGTATCAACTACATGTTTTTCTTTACAAATTATCGTTTATTTCTGTATACACATCCTTTACAAACTATGATTCACAGTTTATCTAGCACGCATGTAAAATGTACATAATAAATGGAGAAAGTATTGTATTTCACCCAAAAATTCGATACCGAGATTTCACTGGAAATACACGTTTTAGGTCCCCTGAATCCGAAAGAAAAACCATTTGTACTTTCTTTACTTAGTACATAATACATAGGCAGAGAAGATATTGCGCTCCACCCAAAAATTCGATACTGAGATTTCACTGGAAATACAGCTTTAGGGTTCCTATGTATAAAAAAAAACATTTTAGTAAAACGTCTGTTTGTTTGTGTGTGTCCGTTAACACGATAAGTCAAAAAATAAATATGCGTAAAATATCAAACTTGGTATTTAAGTTGAATATCTTCTTGAGACGAAAATCTTCCCACCCCCAAACTACCTTTCAAATGGACATTTCGAATTTTTTTGCTTTTCTCAAAAATTGCTCCAATTATTTTTATTAAAATAACTATATTAAAATATTTATATGATAAATAAAATGTTTATCTTGAATTTTCTGGGAATAGCCTCTGACGACATATTCGTTTTGGATGACTTTTGTAAAACTGGCAAACCGTACAACACAACTTACTATACAAAATTGCAGATCTAGTTAAAACATACACTATATGTCACATACATTGTTTTTGTGGGGTTCACCATTTCTGAGATATTCTTTGTTATTGGTTTCAGTTTTAAAATACTTAAACTTTTCTCACACTGGAATCTGACATCTCCTAGTCATACAAAGAAATGAATTTCAATCACATAGCAACCAGCTTTTAAGTGAATTGACCATCGTTTTGGCTTAATGTACTGCCTTAATTCCCTTCTACTTACAAGGAAGAAAGTAATATGACCGTTTCTACTAATGTTTATCTCGATTAGCATAAAGTAGATAAAAGAATTAGCTCTTTAGCAATAATTTGCTACAGAGATGTAGAGAAAGTCATGTGAATTGAACACATAAGTTTTTAGAAAAAGGTTAGTGTGTGTGTGTGAACACGATAGCTATAAAACATAAGTCAATTAAATCCAAACTTTATATTTAAGTTCAGCATCTACCAAGGATGCGACACAAAGATTTTTAAGAAAATTCCCCACCCCATACTAAACTTTACATGGAAAATGTTTCGAAAATTTCGATTTTCTCAAAAATAGCTCTAACGATTTTGATTAATATGCTTTATGTGCAATTTATAACAAACGTAATGTATACTTTGAATTTTCTGGAAATAGCCTCTGAAGATCTCTTCATTCTAGACAACCTGGTATAACTGGTAAACCATAAGAAAAACGTACATACTGAAAGGGGGGGGGGGAGTGTAGGTCTCGTTAAAACACATATTTTGTCACATACACTTATTTGTTTTGTAGAATTAACTGTTTCCGAGGTATATTGATTTCAATTTTAAACTTTTCTCAAATGGGAAGTCATATTTCGTTTCACATCTCTCGTTTTACTTCTGACATACAAAGAGAACCGCATATTTGTTTCACACAGTGACGAGCTTTTAACAAATTTAACTATCACTATAGCCTAGTGTGTTCCCTCATTTCCCTTCTATTTACAAGGAAGCATATAATAAAGACAATATCTGCTAATGTTTATCTCGATCACATAAAAGAACAAGCTTTTGTAAGAATAGCAGAACAGGTGGGGAAAGTCATATGAATTGAACACACCAGATTTTTTTTCTTTCACTTCATTTTGTTAAATCCATTCTTCAAACACGGGATTGTTATTGGCTTAGAACTTCTATACTCTCTGCATGACACCGGGAGAAATAAATTACAACTAAATACTTCAAAAGTATAAATTATTGGAAATTTTAATCCAACGACAAAGAATATCTCGGAAATAATTAATGTCATTAAAATGTATTTGACATAACTTTATGTATTGTCAGAAATATACTTCTTGTGTAGTGCGTTTTCAACTTTCTCATATTATTTACCAGTTATATAAAATTATACAAAATTAATTCAGAATTAAAATGAATTCACAGGCTATTCGTAGAAAATTGAAGATTTTATAGCGATATAAAACATTTTATATTGCAATCTAGATGATAGGAACCAGTTTTAGGGAGATAAGAATAAGGATAAACGTCTCTTTATAGCATAGTTTGGAGTACTGAATTAAAAATCTACGTGTTCCATTCACATGACTTTCTCTAAATCTGTGCAACAAAGTATTGTTAAAAAGCTTGTGCTTCTATTTACTTCATGCTAATCAAGAAAAAATTAGCAGAAATAGTCTTATTACTTGCTTCCTTGTAAGTAGAAGCGAAATAAGGGAGTATCATAGGTTAAAGTGATAGTCAAAAGCTGTTTGCTATGTGACTGAAGTTCCTTTGTTTGTATGGACAGGAGTTGAAAAATCCATGTGTGAGAAAAGTGCAAAAAGTTTTTTAAACGTGAAAAAAAAAGAAGGAATATCTTAAAAATGATGAAACCCACGATAAAAATGTATATAATATAAACTGTGTGTTTTAAAGTGCTCTATATTTTTTGTGTGGTTAGTTTTGTTCATATCTTACGGTTTTGCAGTTATGCAAAGTTTCCTAAAATTCATCCAGAATAAAGTGGTCTTCAAAGGCTATTCCCAGAAAATTAAAGATATACGCTTTATTTGTCAGGTAAATATCTTTAATATACGATATTTTAATCAAAATCTTTAGAGCTATTTTTCAGAAAATCACAATTTTCGAAAAAAGTTCCATGTAAAGGGTAGTTTGGGGTGGGGGGAATTTTTCTCAAAATCTTCGTGTCGTATCCCTGGAAGATACTAAAATTAAACATCAAGTTTGGTATTTTACAGACTTTTCGTTTTTGAGATATCGCGTTCACAGGCACACGGACACACACGGACCTTTTTCTGAAAATACTTTTTTTTGTGTAAAGGGGACCCTAAAAGATGTATTTCCGGTGAAATCTTGGTATCGAATTTTTGGGTGGAGTGCAATACCTTCTCTATACACTATGTACATAGTACGTGTAGAGAAAGTAAAAATCAGATTTTCCAACATTTTTTTAGTGTGTTATGTTATATATAGGTATATAAAACACGCGCGCACACAAATGCATACACATTATTTTTATAAAAATGTGTTTTTTTGTTTGTTTTGCTTGTTAACTTGTTTTTTTATTATTATTTAGGGCGTCTCAAAATAGCTCTGTAAAACCTCGATTTCCAATTCCTGGATGGAATACACGATAATCACCTGTTTACGTCCAGTGGTATTAGCTTTGCTTACTATACACTTACGTATGTCGTATATTTTTTAAATCATACTTAATCAAAATATCGAAATGAAATTTCCAGAACTGCAGTTTACTGTAGGTACAACCAAGCTTTATTCTGAATATATCGAATGAATTTTATATCTCCAATCAAAAGCATAGCCCTCATCCACATAGGTCAAGTGGGCCGGCCACGGGCATCGAACCTGTGACCTGAATGCGAGGCACAGACCTGAGCTACCCCGCGCGGTTGTTATGCCAATATAAACGCCGGTGCTAGGATCATCAGCTGTAATTTACTTGTATGCTTGTTTGGCTAGATTTGGCGGGAAGGTATAATTCGTAGCGGCAGTGCTTGTAATTCCGATGTTGTAACTACACGACCGTCGTCCTTCCTCATGGGATTGGAATTCCGTGTAGCTACCGTCAGTCCACCTCCACTTCAAATGTTATTTCCTTGGTCACTTGGAATAAAAAAACAGCTGTCTTCTGGCGAACGGAAAATGTGCAAGCAAAGAGCAATCATGGCTCCCGCAGCTGGCGGGAGAAAAGAAAGTTCTAACATACGTAACTTTTAGGAATAATTCTTCTATCTAATTCACTCTAATCCAGATAAACTTTAGCGGAAATTGTCTTATTAATTCCTTATAAGTAAAAGGGAAATAGGAGACTGTCAAATGTTTTAAAAGCATTGCGGTGCGCTTGACCTTGAGATAAAGTATTGTATTCCACCCCAAAATTCGATACCGAGATTATACTAGAAATACGTTTTAGGGTCCCATGAATGAAAAATAATTTTTTTAGAAAAAGATCTATGCATTGATTTAATTGTTTTTTCACACAAGCCGTGTGTAGGACAGGAGTTGGATAGGTAGAGTCAGACTGAAAAATTAAATGCTATAGCCGGGATTTGAACCACGAATCTCACGGTCTCTAGCTGATTGCTACCACTGATCAGTCTGACTACCTATCCAACTCCTGTCCTACTACACATGGCTTGTGTGAAAACACTATTAAATCAATACTAATTGGCCATAATAGTATGCTATACTATGAGTCCTGGGACTTAAAGTACTTACAACATTGTAGGTCGTCATTGGGGTTGTCATCTCAAAAATAATTTGAGATCACCTTGTGGTTTACCGAGAAACATGCGAGTCAATTGAGAAATTCAATAATATGCCGGTAGTTTGACACTAGCTCAGTGGTAGAGCAACCGGCTAGAGACCGGGAGATCCGTGGTTCAAATCCTGGCTATGGCATTGAATTTTTCGGTCTGACTCTACCTATCCAAGGTCCATGTATGTATGTATGTATGTGTGAACATATCTTAAACAAGAAAAGTCGGTTAAATACCAAACTTAACGATAATTTAATTCAAAATCTTCAAGGATACGACAGGAATTAAAAAAAAAAAAAAAAAAAAAAAAAAAAAAAAAAAAAACTCCCACCCCAATCTATACTTTATATGCAAACATTTTCGAAAATGTTGATTTTCTTAAAATGGCTAACGATTTTGACTAAAATATCCTGTATTAAAAATATTTACATGATAAATAAAATGTATATCATAAAATTTCTGAGATGGCCTCTGAAGAATTCTTCATTCTGAATAACTTTTGTATAACTGGTAAACTGTAAAGAGACAGATAAAAAATTACTATACAAAAATGTAGATCTGGTTAAACCACTCAATTTATGACGTACATATTTTTTATGTGGAGTCAACCATTTCCAAGATATTCCTTGCTGTTGGTTTCAATTTTAAAACAAAACGGAAATTTGTCATTCCTTTTTCTTGTTTTACTCCTAGTCATGCAAAGAGGGTTTCAATCACATAGCAACCAGCTTTGGAAAAGGCTTGAAATTGCTTTAGCCTAGAATTTTTTTCTAAAATAACTTTTTTTAGAAATTCAGGGCCCTCAAAACACATTTCCGGTGAATCTCGACCCTTTTTTTGTGGAATACAGCACTTTCCCTACCTATTATACGTGGTACAGAAAGTAAAGTTTCTCTATTAAATGCATAGTGGTCCTAGATTTGATTCCTCGTTGGAGGATGTGGATTTTTAAGATAATTAATACATTTAATTTTTTGTTTAGCCAGTATTAATCCACGTGTGAATTAAATGTTTGACAAAGGAAACCAAAAGTAATACCAAACAAATATTGTAGAGGGGCTGGTGGAGGCACAGAAAATTTTTAGCATCAAAGCCAGGTGAAAAGGAAATAATTGTGAACTGTTACGGACGTTAAACTGTGTTATATTACTAATTACCCCATCCCTCGTGCTTTCCATTGATGTTTGCATACACACTCACCAGATCGTGTTTACTTTCCCATCAGTGACTCATGACTGTTGTTTACATTCTTTGTATTGATAATTGTGCGGATTATGTTAAAAATAAAGAATGTAAACAACGGCTATGAGTCACCGAAGGTCAGGTAAGGTTAGTCTGGTGAGAACTGTGTGCAAACGCCGAGGAATGGGGGTGATTTGTAACCTGCGATGTCACTACATTCAAATTGTGCCTGACGAAATAAGTTGCAAGTCAGAATTACATTATAAAGGCAGTTTTACACTGGTTAACATTTAATAGCTTCATAATGTTACGGTATATTTTCTACGAATTTAACGAGCAATTTATTTGTTTGTACAGAATTTTAGACGACTGTAGTATTATTTCATCGGGCCATGATTGAACTAGAAGAATCAGCAGTGTAGCCGGCCTCTTTCGTTCAGCTTTCTTTTGTCTTGGACCTAATGTTTAGAAATTCCTTACCACCGTCACGACCCGAGGTGTAAAACGTGACATATAGATGAATAATAATAATAATAATAACAACAACATTGGTATTACATAAACGTTACTACAGTAAAAATGTACTACAAAGACACACAATTGCAATGTCGCAACGCCTCAGCTGCCACGTGGCCCAGTCTCACATTTCTCCTCCCGCGCATGCGCTTCATAAATATCACCTGCTCCAACTCGACGCCACGTTGGATGTATTAAATCGTTCGTTCCTTTGTCGTTTGCCTGTTACCTTCAACATTATACAATCACTCATTTGATAAAACTAGATATTCTAGGTGACATCTCTTGTTTTACAATGAAATCATACTAATAAATAGCTAAATTCATTAATTAGTCCCAAATTAGTAATTTTGAAGCGTAATTTTGGTTATTCTATAAATTATAGGTGCATTATCCCTTCATGCATGTAGGCGAAATGCGAGATGGAATCAAAACTCAAGTCCATAGTTCTAAATATAGGAATTAACCAAAATAATGGTTAAATATCGGTGAAGCAAATTATTAAACTGCAATCTTGGCCCCAATAGTCATTGCTATGTAGAACAGAAAGATAAAGAACATTCTTTACGCACGAGCGGGGAGAACTCAAAATATATGACTGGTTTATGGATCGTTACCTTCCCCAAGGTCATTAGATTACTGAACAAACATGCTGTTTTTTTATTTGTGTTACTATAAACAAAGAGTGTTGTAACCATATTTATAGCATATTCAATTCTATCAAGGTCATGAACACAAATACATAGTAATTAAGTAATGGTCTTCTGTGAATTCAGAGGAGAGAATACTTTGGTTGAAAATTATTCACAATGTATGGAATTATGTAATAGAGTAACAGAGCTTAGCTATTTATAAATGTTCATACGTCATATTATGAATCTGCGGATACAAAATTAATTTAAAAACCGAGAAAATTTATGAAATTATTTACTACATAAAGATGCCTTCTAAAGATAATATTTAGATAGTTTGATTACATGTTTTACTCTCAATTTTTTTTTTTTTTTTTACTTTAACCTGGTTGGTCATATCGGACGATGAATGAAATCGTTTAAATGATGCTCAGGATAAGCAAAAACCCCTCATCCTAAACGAGATTCGAACTCGCGTCCGTTATTGGTCCTCACTGTGCTTAATTCTTATTCAGAAGTCATTTAGGAATAAGAAGTACATTTGATCCAGCCTTTTTCTTTCTTTAGAGTTAATGAACCCTATTTTGGTAGATAGTCCACCATTACGATAGTCATCCACTAAGTGTAAGATATCATATGGTTTAAGTAAATTAATTGAAATTAAAAGTGTTGATTTTGACTTTATTAAAACAACGCAGGGTAATTATAGAGAACTTGGGCCCCTCTAGAAATTAAACTAATTGTGGTTTGACTGTAAGTTTGGTTTGTACTTGTTACGTTTTCACCAATTTTTTTTTTTTTATCGGAAAAGCTCCTTAATTAAGTTAAACGCCAATTTATTACGTGCATGTAGCGATCCTTTTTTGTGAATATTTATGAAGTATGCTGCCTAGAAGGAGTAGAATATAAATAAAGAAGTCTTGTAGTACTTTTGCATTGTAAACATATAATAATACTACACGCTAAAATGACTAAAACCTGAGTTTCATTGTCGGCGGCAGGCGAACAGTGTTGTGGAATGCAACACCGGCATATGTCGCTAGACGCTGTGCTGATGTATGACAAGTATGTTTCACGCAGATACAGCTGTTCAGTGAATTTTATTATGCAGAACTTCGGCCACTCCAAAATCGAATGAAGTTAAGTGCGATTGATTTACTTTGTATTTATGATGACAATTTCAAAGCCTGTGGATTTCAAATTTAGCGCGAGGTTAGGTTCCAATTCGTTTAGGTTAGTGTGTGTATATCAATTTATGTTTCTAATTTTATATCGTGGTAGTACCTCATTATCGATATTTCCAACAACTCCTAACAGCGCAATGGATACATTAGTTTTTTAAATCATCTTCCCACCTCTTAATTCCTCTCTAACCACACCGGTCCCGTTAGAGTGCAAAACTGGCATAAGTCGCAGCGGAGAGAGTTAGCGGCCCAACTTGTAAATAATCACCCAACGCAGTTCGTATGTTATATACATTATATAACACATTTTATGTTATGTAACATACATATATAAGGGAACTACAGCACCTGTTAGCCCCTTCCTGGGCGTGCCCATGTTTGCTTTTCATGGACGCCCTTCAACTCCGATTGCTCTCAGCGTATATTGGGCTTAATTTTGCTCAGAGGCCTCTTTAACAGGCTTGATTTTCTTTTACGTGCCATATATCTACGACACGCGACCAACGGCTTTAATTCCTTTCCAAAGGAAGTCATACTAAGGACTTTTTCGGGCGTAAAAATCCACCGCCCTCCACAGGATTTGAAGCCGCGACCTTGGGAGGCTAGAATATTACCCCTAGACCATGAGGATGACGTATCTATGGATAAATCTGATTTATGGATAATCAATGTTTATTAAGCGGAAAGTTTTAGACCTTTATTCAAACCTGAGGAAGGTAGTTCGCTAATGCTAGATAGATGGCCTTACAGTTGCCTACTGTTACATCTGTATTGTTTCTATTGGAAGTGATCAGCTTTAGGACCTGTAGTGCTGTTCACTTTTTTTTTTTTTTTTTTTTTTTTTTTATGTAGGTTACGTCCTTTAACCTGATTGATCATATCGGATCATGAGTGAAATTGGTGAAATGATGCTCAAATGATCTCACGGTCCATAGAGCTTAAAGTTACTCGACATTCGTCTTCTCAGGATAAGGAAAACGTCGGAAAAAACCTTTTCCGAGTAACTCACCCTAAGCGAGATTCGAACTCGCGATCTGTTGAATGTGAGGCAGTTTGGTTGTATTGTTCATCTTTCCTGGATCTTAGAAAATATATAACGCAGTAGAGAAAACCACGACAAATTATATACACATATACATATATATTGGTCCAAATAAGAATTTTTATGCTTCATTTCCCCCCGAATGCAAGCTCCAGCGTTACCACTGAGCTTGGAATGAAAGTATAATAGTTGCGAAACTTCTTTTGTATTGTAAAACTATCAATTATACCTTGGATCGCAGATTCGATATGTGCTAGTTACATGTAAATTCGTGTTATATTTATTTACTTTATTATAAAGGACAAACATCCATTTTGATGTAATTTGTGTATATACCTGTACATTGTATGTGTGGAAATATAAACACTTTTGACTATGTCTATAGCAACTTTAGGCTGCTCCTTGACAAAGTTTTTTAATAATAATAATAATAATATTATTATTATTATAGCTCATACTATTACTACTTGTTAAAAACAAAACCTCTTCATGTTACTAACGAAACACAAATAGCATGCATTTCGATAAAAATACCAGGTTCACTCACATGGTCGTCTTGTATGCACTTCTATATTCCTTTAATCACCTTGTTTACTGCCACTGTGGCGGCAGTCTACTGCTGGTAATGCTTTGAGAAGAGCAGAAGAGCGACCCTCCCTCCCACATTGGCAAGGGCTGTTGGCTGATGCAACAAGAAACGCGAGCCGATGCACGGAGGTCCATTTTTTGGTTGCAGAGAGCATGCTTAACCTTGCGCCGGTGACCGTTTGACAACTGTAGTTTCACATTGGCAACAGCGCCGGCATGAGTTCGCAGAATTTTTGTGACGTCATACGGTCATGTGAAGACAGGCTCCAACACGCTCCGGCTTGAAGTAGGTTCATGTCACGTGACAAGTGAGAGCATGAGGGGCCTAAGTACTTTCTCTATCCGAGAATACTGGTTTTAGGAGAAACACTGCTCTTCCTTCTGTTTCGTTAAACATTCTTCAGTTTAATAATTGTAAATAGTAAAAGAACGCACAAATCTAAATTTAAAACGCAACTAACGGCTTTTAACTGGAAGAATGCCTTATAAACAAAACAATGCAAAGTAACATAGTTTCCTCGGTGCTGAAAATAGTTAATGGGTTTTTTTTTTTTTTTTTTTATATAAATTGATAAGTACAAACTATACGGCTTGCAATTTAAATAAATCATCTGATCACCCAGCTATGCAAATAAATTCCGTTGGTTCGGCTGGCCTCAAAATATCACGCCCAGTATGCATGCTTTGAGGAATTGGAATTCCCCGGCCGCATCAAATATTTTCCTCATACACCTCAGACTTCCAACGCGACAGCTATGACAGCACAATGCCAAGGTTCTATGTACCAGAATGATTTAATAATGTAGCGTCTGTTTCCTTATTATTCTCTTTTACAATGTCAAAAGTTTGTTTTCCTCCTAAGCACAGTTAACTGTATCTTACGGAGGCGTAGCCTGATTGGAAATTTCTTTATCTAAGAAAGAAAACATATAAGAAGTAATAGCAAAATCTCATTTTAATTCAAATTGCTACACTTAGTTTAGGTATATAAGTTTTTTATACATATTTTTTAATTC
The DNA here is from genome assembly GCA_030762935.1 of Hymenopus coronatus. Classification (NCBI taxonomy): domain Eukaryota; kingdom Metazoa; phylum Arthropoda; class Insecta; order Mantodea; family Hymenopodidae; genus Hymenopus; species Hymenopus coronatus. The sequence goes on along the minus strand of CM060897.1, from coordinate 18,391,487 downwards.
AGGATTAATTTATACTTATTTTATACAAATTGTTTAAAAAAAGGAGTACGTACCTACACATAATTCCCCCCTCATGTTTTTCTGGCTACGCCGATGGCATTTTGCACATTTAATACAGGAGAAACATTTTAATTATGAATAACCCCCACTTACAGCAAATTATTTGAGAATAGTTTATACTACAAATTCATTAACTTTTATAATACAATAACTTCTCAAATAAAATATGCAACATGCTCCGAAACCTTTAAGATATACTTAATTACTTACAAAGCGTCTTAATGAACGCTGTTATTCATTAAAGAGTTGCCTCCTTCCCCTTAAATTTTGCTTTTAAATGGTATGTTATGGCTAAAATATTTTGCATAACATTCAAAATGATATTTGGTGGCCACAAATAGTATAGGAAATAACTCACACCTTTTACTCCTTTATTCCACAGAATGATATGCATCACAAATAGTCTGATGTCACCAATTTTTAAATTTGATGAATATTTTAGAGTGAAATAAATGATTTTAATATTAATATTTTTACTTAATTTCAGACCATGTATAGCACATAATGAATGGCATTTGCTGATTGATGTTTTTGCCTGTTTAACAGTATGTAGCAAGTATTTAGCTATTTTTAAACATATAATATTTTTGGAACAGAAAGTAGAAAATGTTAGAAATATAAACCTAAAAAAAAAGAAGAAAATATTCTGTTGTTAAGAGCTGTGCATGCTAATATGAAACACTGAATCAAACTCAATATTGTTAACTGTGCAATTTTTGCACAGTTAATACATCTTTGGAGTCTAGAAATCTTAAGAGTAATTTATGATGTAAAATTCTCAAAAATTGAACATTGTTTACATGAGTGCTTATCTTAAGGTAATTTATGAGTGTTGAGTAAATATAATTCTAATATTTTCAGGGATGGAAGCATGTCTTTGTATATGTGTCTTTTATACATCTTATGAATATTTTTCATAGATGATAAAGTGATGATTAATGAGTGCTCAAATGACTGGTGTACAAATCCATGAGTCTTGGCTGGGTTTGAACCTGCAAATTTGGGATCAGAAGGCCAGTGTCTAACCATGAGCCACACAAACTAATCCAAAGAATTTAGGTATAAGGGGAAATTCTACAAAATCTTATTCAGGCATCTCTTCCCAACGGAGAGAGTTTTGCAGATTTTTTACCCATTACATCACGACAGTAGGGGCTTTATGGTTTCAAAACTAAATTTTACAGTTACTTAAAAAATCAGAAAATTGAGTGCAATGCTGTGAATAATTAGATTTTAACTTTAAACATCCTGCTATTTTTTTTCTTTTCCTTTCTTTTCTTTCTTCAATAACAAGACAAGTAGAAGAAATACAAAAATTGTGAGTCTGAAATGCTGATTCTATAGCATCATCAAAATACAATGAAATTAGTTATGTCTCATTTATGTATACAAAACTGAGTGAAAGAAAAATGCAAAATTTTTGTTAAATTTCTGAAAATGTCACGCTCCTTCCTACTTCTGCAGAATGGGACCCGAAATGACAACAACCTATCTGGGCAAGAAGAGTATTGTTGCATTGATATGATTTATAGCTCTTCCAAATTGTACAACCATCTATTTAACAGAAACACCTTCAGTTTTAACTAAAAATGTTTGTAATTTTGGCACATCTGCAACTGCTTTAATTTCTGAAGGTAATTTATTAAAAAGCTTAATTCCTTCACAGTACTATAGTGCTATAGTACTTTCTTCACAGATATTTATTTATATCTATCATAGTTCATATTGCTTCTTGTATTGTGCATAAATTCTGCCCACATACATTTTGAAGCCCTGGTAAGTTATAACAAAGGTTTGGGAGCATAACGTAAGATTAAACATTCTGATAAACTGGTATATTCACCATTTTGATATATTATTGTTTCTTCAGTCCACAAAATGTCTCCACTACTGTCTTGTTTACCAATTTTCCAATTAGCTACATTCATTTTTTCTCATTTAAAAAATATAATGCAATAATATATTTCCAGACTTGTAATAAATAACAATACTTGGTTTAAAATAGGCATTTATATTTTATTTTACAAACAAGTAAATTCCACAATGTCTGAATATTATTTCTGCCAAAATGGTACACAGTGTGGAAACATATGATCTATGCAGATGACACTACTGATGTGTGCTGGAAAAACATTAGGGGGCCTAAATATGACCCTTCTATAACTACTCCTATGTTGTTAAATTATTTTTAGCCCATAAATCTACAGTGCAACATGCAAACAACTGCCATAATGTATTATGGTATGTTGAATAACAGTAGTAATTTAACTCTGAAAGTTAATAAAAAATAAGGGATACACTAGGCTAAACTGACAGTCAAATGTTTTAAAATGTGGTTGCTATGGGACTGAAGATTCTTTGCATGGGCAGGAGTTGACAAGTTCCCATATGAGAAAAGTATAAGTATTTTAAAACTGAAACCAACAACAAGAAATATCTCAAAACCGTCAACTCCATGAAAAAAGTGTATATGGCATTAATTGAATGTTTTAAGGAACTCTACATTTTTTATGCAATAAGTTTTATCTATCTCTTATGGTTTACTAGCTATGTAAAATTCAGAAAAATTCATTCAAAATAAAAAGGTTTTCAGAAGCTATTCCCAGAAAATTCAAGACATATATTTTATTTGTCATGTAAACATCTTAAATATTAATCAAAATTGTTAGAGCCATTATTGAGAAAATCAAAATTTTCTAAATTTTTTCCATGTAAAGGGTTGTTGGGGAGGGGGGATTTTCTTGAAAATCTTCGCTCCACATCGTTGGAAGATACTGAACTTAATGGTACTTAACAGCCTTTGCGTTCTTGAGCTATGCTGCCCACAGACACACACATGGACTTTTTTATAAAAATGCATTTTTTGGATTCAGGGGGCCCCAAGACATTTATTTCCGGTGAAATCTTGGTATCAAATTTTTGGATGCAAACCCAGTACCTTCTCTATACACTAAGTACATAGTACATGTAGATAAAGTAAAAATTATCTGTGAAGGAAGTATTATAGCAAGCAATTAAGCTGTTTAATAAATTACTTCCAAAAATTAGAGCAGTCACAGATGTTCCAAAATGAACAATTTTAGTTAAAATTGAAGGTGTTTCTGTTAAATAGATGGTTGTACAATTTGGATGAGCTATAAATCATATTAGCAACAACAACAACAATAATAATAATAATCTTTGCAACAATTCTTTTCCTGTCCAGAGATATACTGCCCCTTTGTTTTTGTTATTGCAAGTACCATTTACTAGAAGTAGGAAGGAGTCTGACATTTTCAGAAATTTAATAAAATTTTGTATTTTTTTACTTACTTTTGTACACATAAACATGATGTACCATAATTTAATTGTAATTTCTGACTGATAATAAATCTATCTATAGCTGTTGGAGTTAAATTTGCATTTGTATTTTTTAAGTTATCTGAATGTAGTATGGTTTTGCATGTGTAATAAATAGTGGTCCAATTTTCAGAAACAAAATTTGAATCAAAGTGCTGTGCTAATGGAGTTTAGAGAAAAAAGAAGGCAATCTGTGTTAAATTGGTGACCAATGTTCTATTTCTGTGACATGTTTTGATCACCTTAAAGGTTTATGAACCTTAGTTGTAGTCAAAACCTCTTTCTAAACCATTTAGGGTTTACTGGAAAGCAGCTTGCTGACTAAGCAAAGCAGGAAAGAAGATTTCCTACCAAACAAAGGAAAGTAGCAGCTACACTGAGAGCAGAAAGGGAATAAGTGGCATCAACCTCAATTTCATTTCTGCAACATTTTTAAATTGTTTTATATGCACACCTGTGTGCAATAATGTAGGATTTACTTCTGTTCCACTGATTACATTTCTGAATGTTATTATGGCTACAGTGTAACAATTTTAATGGTTCTTTTATGGTAATAACATAATATGCATCAGCTAGCAAAATATGGGAACACCAATAACTTAAAACAGCATATTATGACATTATATACTCACTCTTAACATATAGAATCAAACTTTGGAAACAAATAAAACCAGTCAAACAGTATGTATAAGCTTCGGTTTTGACAATCTCGCTGAGAAACATTTATAACACAATACATCATAACAGTAGTTTTGCTGTATGTGTTCTAAACTATTATTCTTGTTAAGAAAAACATCAGTTTAACATACTCAATAAAGACTGTCATACATATAATTATAATAGGGTGAACACAAATAAAACACAAACTGATAAGGACTCACATAAAATAAGACCTGTATTGTATAATAAATTACCACTGGCAGTTAAAAATACTAAAGATTCAAAATGATGGGTGGGTGGGTGGATGGATGGATGGATGGGATGGATGGAATGGGATGGAATGGGATGGATGGATGGGATGGACGGATGGATGGATGGATGGATGGATGTATGGATGTATGTATGTATGTATGTATGTATGTATGTATGTATGTATGTATGTATGTATGTATGTATGTATGTATGTATGTATGTATGGATGTATGTATGTATGTATATGTATGCATGTAAATAATCATTTTTGTAATTATGTACTGTGATTTTTTAGATAGGATTGACAAGGTCAGATTTTCTTGTAAAAATCAATTTTGTAAATAATTTATCACTTATAAATAATTTATAGTATTCTTACTGTATAGATAAAATTGAGAATGTCAGCTGCTCCTGTAAGAGTTTATTGTCTACAATAAAAAAAAAATATATTATTGTTATTATTATTATATTCAGGAGTAGGCAAAAGTGGGTAAACATTAAAAAATATTATCCAGAGAAATCCTAATATTGTATAAGATTTATCCAGTAACAACAAAAATATTACAATATTCTTTGTGAATATTCAAACTGGTGGTCTTCAGCACACTGCTGTAATCCAGATTTGCTACTCAAGCACAGTTGATTATTTAGTTCTTTACTTGTATCAATTTCTTGGCATGAAGTGAATTGTGTCATGCACACTATCTTTAAGAATATTTCTATGAAAGAAATCAATAGAGTTAAGATCCTGAGATGATGGTGGATGTTCACTCAGGGGGCACTGACTCCATTTAAGGCACTATCTTAAATTATCTGACGTGTTCCATTCACACGACTTTCTCTACAATTCTGTAACAAATGATTGTTAAAAAGTTTATTCTTCTACTTCATGCTCACCGATAAGTAAAAATGATCTTGTTACCTGCTTCCTTGTAAGCAGAAGGGAAATAAGGCTGTAAACTATGCTAAAACATTAGTAAAATCTTTTAAAAGCTGGTTTTCATGTGGTTGAAATCAGATTCTTTGCATCACCAGGCATTGAGAAATACTCGTATGAGAAATGTCGAAGTATTTCAAAACTGAAGTCAATAACAAGGAATATCTCAAAATGGTAAACTCTACGAGGGGAATCAATAACATAAATTGTCTGTTTTAAAGAGATCTATATTTTTTGTGGAATAAGTTTTTGCCTATTTCTTACGGTTTACTACTTATGTAAAATTCAGCAAAATTCATCCAGAATAAAGGTCTTCAGAGGCTATTCCCAGAAAATTTAAGAAATACATTTATTTGCCATGAAAATATCTTTAACATACAGTATTTTAATCACAATCATTAGAGCCATTTTTGAGAAAATCAAAATTTTCGAAATTTTTTCCACAGAAAGGGTAGTTTGGGATGGGAGAATTTTCTTCAAAATCTTAATGTCACATCCTTGGAAGATACTAAACTTAAATACCAAGTTTGGTATTTTACAGACTCTTTGTTTTGAGTTATCGTGTTCAAAAACACATGGACATACACACAGAGACTTTTTTCTAGAAATGCTTTTTATTTGGATACAGGGTTCCCTAAAATGTGTATTTCTGGTGAAATCTTGGTATCAAATTTTTGGGTGGAGTGCCATATCTTCTCTACTTATGTACTATGAAGAGAAAGTAAAAATCTAATATCTTATAGTCACATAAATTTCTCTACCTGTTCTGCAACCAAACTATTCTTATAAAAGTTTATTCTTCTATCTAAATGAAAGAATATACTAGGCTAAAGCAAGAAACAAATCCTGTAAGAGCTGATGCTATGTGATGAATTTTAAATTCTATTCTCTTTGCTTGGCCAGGTGTAATAAAAAGAAAAAGGAACAATGGTTTTCCATTTGAAAATTATAAGCATTGAACAATTTAAACCAACAAGGAATATCTGGGATATGGCTAACTCCACAAAGAAAAAAGTATTCAAATGATAAAGATTGCATGTTTTAATGAGATTTACATTTTTTGTGTGCAAGTAAGATTTTCTGTCTCTCTCTCTCTTGCAATTGATCAGTTATGCAAAAGCAAGCCAGAATGAAGAGGACTTCAGATGCTGGTTCCAGAAAATCAAGATATATATTTCATTTGTGGTGTAAGCATCTTTAATATATGCTATTTTAATAAAAGTTGTTGAGCCAATTTTGAGAAAATCAAAATATTAATAACATTTCCTATGTAAAGGGTAGTTAGGGGTGGGGAATTTTCTTGAAAATCTTTGTGTTACTACCTTGAAATAGAGGGAAATTGAATATAAGTTTGTATTTAATTGACTTTTCACTTTTGCATACACCCACATAGATGCATTCAACCATTCATACAAGCCTTCAATTAAAATACTAATGATTATGCTACCTTTTGGTTCTGGGAACCTTCAAACATATTTATAATGAAATCTTTGTATCAACTATTTGGGTGTAATATACCTACTATATATGTGGTAGAAAAAGTAAAATAACCTGGCAACACATTAAACTCCTTCTCTTCTTTTTTTTTCTCCATGGCACGACAGCTCACGGGGAGCCTTGGCCTACCGCCCGGCCGCTGCGTCCCCCATCTCGGTCCACTACAGACGTCATGGATGGGGTGCAGTATTGGAGGGTGAGACGTGGTCAGCGCCTCGAGCCCCTCTCGGCCGGTTAATGCGGTCCTCACGACCTGGAGCCGCTACTTCTTCATCAAGTAGCTCCTCAATTGGCCCCCCAGGGACCTCACGAGGCTGAGTGCACCCCGGTCCAGGTCTCCCAGCGGGAGAAAAATCCCCACGCCGGTACTGGGGATCGAACCCAGGTCTCCCGCTTGGTAGGCAGTTGCGCTACCACCGCCCTAAGGAGACGACCACTCCTTCTCTTCAGTGAGAAGAATAAAAACAATTTTGGTGTGAAGTAAGATGACCACAGATAAATTTTAATATTATGTAAAATGTTTAATTTTTTTTTTTTAAGAAAACAATTGAAAATCGTTGTATTAAAGGTATTACTGCACTACCAGTGCATTCATTCTTCAACTGACACTGCTTTAAGTTGATTTCTTTCATCCTATTTTCTTATTTGAAAACATTTCAGCTGAACACCCAAGCACAATTCTTGTTTAGTGAGCAGGAGCCCCATCTTGCCGAAAGTATAACCTGCATTGCATTGAAGCATAGTGAAGCAGCACATTTTATCTACTGTTAAACTTCAATTTATTATAAAATTGTGGTAATCACTTTTAAAAAAATTACCTCACATGATTGTTATGATCTAGTTAACAAAGCTAGAAATGTCAATAAATACAATCCTAGATAACAGCAAAAAATCACATGAAGTAAGTTTTTAAAAGTGATTGCACAGTTTTATAATAAAAGTAACTTCACAGTCATTAGTGCTAATTTATATCACTTTTAACCTGTTTTAATTGTAATCAGCATCCCAGAAAATCATTTTATTACAGTTTTCAAAATGTAATGCAGCATATACATTGCACAGAGAAAAAGAGAGGTGAAGAGGTGATAGAGGGAGAGCGTAATAGAATGGAAGAAAGAGAGGAGAGAGAGAGAGAGATAGAGAGAGAGTGAGTGATGCAAAAGGAGAGATAAGAGGCAGTCACAGCGCAATAATGTGAGCAGAATGGCGAGTCATTCTAGTGCAAATACAAAAAGTCTTATATTAGATTGTGCAGTGTCATCTTGTGGGCAATGGTGGAGATAGCCTTTCCCCCTAGATAGCAAATAATAAATTATGCAATGTAAGGTCTCCTGGCCTTGGCCGAGTTCATTGCAGAAAAACTGGGGTTCACGTTATCTGAACCATCAATATACCTAAAATTAATCTAAGAATAAAATTTGTATTTATTTGTATTGACTGTCTACATTTTAGTGGCCAATGTGTTTTATAATACAGTCTTGGGTTGCATTACTGAATGATGAAACCTTTTACATTTTTTGTCATTTACTTAGGGAAAATAGAAGCAGTATTATACTACATCCAAAAATTTTATATAGAGATTTCACTGGAAAAACCTGTCCCAAGAACCCTAAGAAAAGCTGTGGGATAAACTCCCAAACCTTGGAACCACTCAAAATTGCTATATTCATTAGAGATGTGTAGTATTTTATTAACAAAATGTGGGAAATACACATTAATAACACTTATTCAATAAACATAGTATTTTAATGCATTTATAACCACAGCTTTTCACTTCTGTATCACTCTATTTTTCAAACATAACTGACATAATACAAAAATTATGTACATCCCATCTTAGGTGTCATGGGAAAACACTTCTGTTTTATCTCCTCATGTGTAGCCAACATTCACAATCTGCATAAATTACCTGAGGGTAGAGGGCCCTAAGCCGTAAAGCTGATCTGATGGATTGAGGGTTCTAAGCCACAAAACGTAGCTGAAGGATCTGCGAGTTCTGAACTCATGCAAATTATTACAAACAAAATATTTTCATTTTAGCAAATTTTTCACACGTTGGCAACATTGATTTACTACTCTTGGTGCTCTTAGCATATCTTGCAGTTGATGGTATTACTTTGCCCTATATAGGGAGGTTGCAAGGACAAATGGGTCAATATAACTTTGTCAAAGTATCATCTGCTTCATATATTTCTTACACCTTCAGAATTATGCTGGATATAATTACCAGAATCTGTAAGTATCTAATCCTAAATAACATGAATTATTTTGTTCCATATGTCGCTCTTCCTCTAATTTGCAAACTGGATTGTATATCCCTTTCACCGACACCACAACTGAAACGACTTGAATAGCTGTGATCATTAGTGCGATACAAAGTGGAATGGCCATCAATTCAAAGCCGAAAGCCATGAGCTTGAGTCCCAGCGACTGCAGTCAAATGTGCCTGTGGTAAAGGATGGGGAGGGTCCAAGTAAAATAACTGGTGTGATGGCACGTTTGGATGCTGACAGGGTCACATTTGACTGCAGCTGTAGGGATTTTTGCACTTTATTATTTAAAAAACAATACTAGTTTTATTGCAAAAATATTAACATTTTTACAATATAAAACAGCTATAATAGCCTAATGTTACTGTTGAATGTTAGCATAATACAAAATTACAAAAGAAGTCCACTAAAAATACTAAAACCTTTGATTAATTGTCTTTGTGCCAAAATACCTCATGTGTTCTTTAAAACGTTGTCCTATGTTTCTCTTTGTTTTCCCTAAATACACCTTTTCACATTACTTGCAGCTGATTGGCAACACCATGCAATGCAGTGTTAACAAGTAAAGCATTGGTTTCTAAAATGAAAATTTAAGAGTGAGAGAGAGAGTGTGGGTGTGTCTCTCTCTCTCTCTCTCTCTCTCTCTCTCTCTCTATCTCCCCATGAACAGTACAACTCAAAAATGAAAAGCTGGATAAATACTGAACTCACTATATACGTTTTAGGCTATTTTACAGGAAGTTACATATAATCTATTAGTCATGGAAACATGTTATACATATTTTATTTAAATCAAAGTCCTTTAAACCCTTTTTGAGAACATCTAATTGAATAAAGGACTTTCCAGATAAAGGGTAGCTTAGAGTAAGGGAATTTTGTTAAAACTCACATAGTGTGTTTAAAAATTGTCTGGCTTAAATATGCAATGTGAAATTTATCCACTTTATGAGTGGCTTTCTTTTCTAAAGATCAGATGTGTTACATTCAATGACTTTCTCCGTCTGTTCTGCCAACAAACTGTTCTTACAAAAGATTATTCTTTTATGTGCATCATGCTAGTCAAGAAGAACATTTACTTGTTTCCTTGTAATCAGATAGGAAATAAGGAAATACACTAGGCAAAATCAATAGTCAAATATGTCAAAAACTGTGCTATGCGATTGACCTTAAAAATTAGTTCTCCTTCCATGGTTAGGAGTAAAACAAGAGAGATGTGAAACAGTTGAGGAGTCCCCATTTGAGGAAAGTTTGCATTTTAAAATTTAAACCAATAACAGAGAATGTCTCGGAAATCGTTATCTCTACAAATAATGTGTTTTAATAAAATCTACCTATTTTGTTAGTAACTTTTTTCCATCTCTTATGGTTTACCAGTTTGCAAAAGTCCTCCAGAATGAAGAGGACTTTAGAGGTTAATCACACAAAAATTAAGATTTACATTTTATTTGTATTTGTTTTTAATATATGGTATTTTAATCAAAATTGTTAGAGCCATTTTTCAGAAAATAAAAAATTTTGAATTGTTTTCCATGTAAAAGGTAATTTGGTGTGGGGGAAGTTTCTTGAAAACCTTCAGGTCACATCTTTGAAAGATAGTGAACATAAATAACAAGTTTGGTAATTGACTGACTTTTTGTTTTTAGTTATGCACTGACAAACACAAACCTTTATCTAAAAAGCTTCTTTTTTGCTACAGGAGAACCTAAAACACCTATTTCCAGTTAATTGTCGATATCAAATTTTTGGAGGAAAGCAATACCTTCTGTACCTATATACTAAGTACAGAAAGTAAGCATTTTGTCTTTCTTTTTAAAACAGTAGACCTCAAAAAAATATATTTCTGTTGAAATCTTAAAATCAAATGCTTTTGAATGAGGCACTTCCCTTCTATTCACTATAGGAAAGTGGTAATGAGAGTAATAACTTTATTTCTACCCGACATTTCATTGCTGGGATCATACATGGCCCTGTGCACACTCTATTTTAAATAGTGAAATAGGTTTAAAACCTACAGCAATATGTATGTGATATGATATTCTGTGCAAAATTGTTAAGCAAATCATTTTAGCAACTAATAACTTCATTGCATAATACAAACCTCGGCAGTCTGTATTTATGATTATGCGGTCTAAGGCAGGATAGGAGTGGCTAACCTATCAAACCAACTATCATGGGATTGAATTCAGTTAAAATGTATGTTGTACATTCAAGAGAAACTGTGGAAAAGGATGGGAAGGACCCAACTAAAACAATTGGTGTGATGGAATGGTTGGATGGTGACAGGTTTTGATTGAATGCAGATACATGCATTTTTCCTTTTGTAAAAAAAAAAAAAAATTACGTGCACCATTTCACAGTATTATAAAATCAGATAATACTGCAATAGCTGCAGTATTCACATTTGCCCAAATGGCTGTGTATTCTAAAGCATGGTATATGAGAGTAGACCATACTGGTATGGTTGAAGGTTCGAGCCTCAAAGTACCAAAATATTTTTTTGTTTTGTTTTAACACCTCAACTCCATTACTGGGTATCCTTGAAGGGTTAATGTAGGCAAAAGGCAAGTTCTAACTGCAGCTTTTACAAGGTGTGTTCAAAACAAGACAGAACTTCTGAAATAGTGCACCAACCAGCACAGAGAAAGTGCTTTGGCTACTGAGCAGACCTAGTGGCAGGTTTAGACAACAAACTGCCATTTAAAAGTTTTTTTCTACAAGTGGTGTGTAGGACAGGATTTGGATAGATAGAGCCAGGATGAAAAATTCAATACCGTAGCCAGGATTTGAACCATGGATCTCCCGGTCTATAGCTGGTTGCTCTACCACTGAGCTACCATGGCAACATGCTGACATCCAAACTGCCATTTGCCTTATTTAGCTCTGATTGTTAGTTACCAAGCTACAGCTGCAGAAATGAGCTTGTGCAAAAGCTTGAAGAAATGCATATGTAAAATGTTACTACAAACTTATCAAATCTTTTATAGACGCATTTTTGAATTTTTTTAAAAAATTGTTAATGCCTTTAACCTGGTTGATCAAATCAGACGACGAATGAAATTGGTGAAATGATGCTTAAATGATCTCGGGGTCAATAGAATTTAAAGGTACTCAACATTAGTCTTCTCAGAAGAAGGGAAAATCCAGAAAAAACGTTACCCAGGTAACTCATCCTAAGCAAGATTGGAACTCACGACCTGTTGAATGTGAGGCAGACACGTTACCACCACACTACCAAGGCAGGCTGAGAGAGATACATTTTGTTTGCTTAGGCAAGCATCTGGGGAAGACAAATGTTTCTTTTTTTCTTGGGTGCTTGGCTCCCTTATCTTCAGTTAAAGAAGAGATGTCCACATTAAGGCATGTGGTACTCTATACGCCCTGATATCAAGTGCTAAGGTTTCATTGTGTCTGTAGATTCTAGAATTCATGCACATGTTTGTGTTTAATTTAATAATTCAGTTTTTTTGTGGTAAATTAGATAACTATTGACCACAATGGCTGAGGATCTCAAAGAAAGAAACTTTCTTTGCTTGACAACATTGAAGAAAGACAGGCGGGGGGAGCTCTCTCTGCTTTCCCCCCACCCTCGCTTCCCTGTAAAACCAGCACCCAAAAGTACTGAAAAGCTGAGTACATTGTTCCCACATTTCCATAGGGAATTGAAGTCAATTTAAGTCCAATTCCATCTCAATATGAACCGCATTTCACATATTAAATTCAGTACGAATTGAGATCATTTTGAATACATGAGCTTCAAAAATAATTTTATTATCCATTTATGTTAGTCATCTAGGAATTGCGTTGGTGAAATTGTTAAACATATATTTATCTATGTATTATAAGCAGGTTTTGAAGTTAGTTATATTTGAGAATACATTGCAAACTATAGAAACCATATAAGTGGTTGTTATATTCTATCAGTACAACAAATATAGCATAAGGAGAGTTTCTTAACCATATTCAAAACAATTTGGATACAAAGGTGTTTCCATACAACATATTTCAATCTGATGTCATTCCAGTCCCACTTTTTAAGAAGATCGGATCCAAAATGTAATTTGATTTGAATCTGCATTTCCATGCAGTAAGTGTACTAAAATCAAGTTCAATTCCCCATGGAAACATGGTAAGTACGTGGTTGGGCAAAGGATCTCCTTGTCTAATAAAGGATGCACCAGTTGCTCTCAAAAATCAAGGCAATTTTGGGCACGTTTTTTGACTGCAAAGGAATTTATACCTCATAATCAAATGGCAAACAAAGAATTTTACTAGGAAATTTTAGTACATTTGAGGGATGCTGTCACAGGAAGAAGCTTGAATTATGGAAGAACCAGACTTGGATGTTGAATCATGACAACCTGCTGGCTCACGTCACTCCACAGCTATCCAGCAAAACATTATATTCCCACTGTGCCCTATCCACCTTATTCTCCAGACCTAGTCCCGGCAGACTTTTTCCTAATTGATGCTTAGAGGAATTTAGTAACAGCGATGATCAAATTATACAGGTATATTTGTGGAGTTGGTTTTTAACACTCTAGTTTTGAAAGTCAGTGCTTCATTTTCAACCTCAAGGCTATGAATACAGCCTCTTCTCTGGCCAAATCAATAGAAATTTAAAAATCAGTTCCAGAGAGCATTTAGAAATCTTAAATTCAAACAAGAGGATAAATCAGCAGTAGCATTTCACTTTTGGAAAGAAAATCATTATCTAGATCCAAATTCAAAATTATTAGAAAGCATTCCAGGGTACAATGAACTTACAACATAGGAAAACATCTTAATATGGAAACATAAAGGCTGCGTAATAAACTTCGAAAACCTGACAACTGGTTACGAAGGTCCATGTTTCGCAGCCAGAGAAGGTAAAATCAACAATTATCCTCATGGAACCAACTGTCGTTGTGTAGTGTTAAAAATACTCACTCAACAAATTAATACAACATATAATTTGACTGTCACTGTTACTAAATTCCTCCAAACATCAATCAACTATTCAGGCCTACAAGTCTTGAGGAATAAACGGATATGTAAACAAACACGTCAAGCGGGCAGAAAGGAAACATGGACACGCCCAAGGTGGGATTCAACCAATCATTAATAGAAAACAGAACAGAAATTAAGTTCTTCACTAAATTACAGGAGAAAAGAAGAAAAAAATCGCTGCTGATATTAGGTTTCTTAATATAACGATGGTTGGACCCGTGAGATTGAAAATGGAAGCAAAGGCTTCCGAAACTACTCCCTAATGAAAATGTAAGTAACGTAATGTTAAAAATACCAACTCAACAAATTAATACCACATATAATTTGACTGTCACTGTTACTAAATTCCTCCAAACATCAATCAAATATAAACTATTGTTTAATTTGTCTTTAACAACTATAACCTATGGTTATTTCTTGTACATATTATATTTGATATTGTATTATACTAAATGCTGTATTGTTAAACTTATATGCATTGACAAAACTAAAACATTATAACAATTTTGAAGGTGAATAAAAAATTGAATTGAAATGGCAGTTGGACTCCTCAGGTTGAAAATGAAAGCAATGGCTTTCAAAACTAGCCTCTTATAAATAAAAATGTAACAGATACAGTGTTAAAAATAAACTCCACAAATATAATTGTAGACCTTTTCCTATTTCTCAAACTTAAAACTATGTTGAAAATAGATCATTTTCAAACCATAGAGGAGATTCAGGATAATAAGAAAGAGACCTCCCAGAAAGTACATTCCAAGAGGCTTTCCAAAAATGAAAGAAACATTGGGAGCAGTGTATTGCCAGTAAAGGGGACTTATTTGAGAGGGACAGTGCTGGAAATGTTGTACAATGACCAATAATAGTTATTTATGGTACAATTGGTACAAATGGTGTTTTATATTGTGAGTAGGAAGCTTGCAAAACGAGGCTGTAGTCCGAGTACAGTAATCCTACGAACAATATAAAAAAAATTTAACACATGTGTCATCCATTTTTTTTTTTTTTGACAGTTCTAATATTTATAGACATATTACAATTATAAATAGATTGTTTTACCCATTTCACGAGGGTCATGTTTAATGGTCTGCTATATTCAGTTGTTGCCTTGCTTAATATCAATGCTGACAACATGATGACTTGTACAGAACGAAAACATTCTATACAACGGAGGCAGTGTAGCAGTTGTATAATTGCTGCTTGTATAATTTTGTATGGTTCATTAGAATCCATGTTCATGACATTCAAATTATCCGCCATTTTATGGATAGATACAAGCTTTCAGAGTCATAGCCTACTTGAATGAGGCTGTGGACGCATAAACTTAAGTTGGCTACATTGGAGTGTTATAATTTTATAACAATAAGTGACAGAATTTTCTACTTTTGACACTACTGACATCTGGTAAAAGACCTACTTTTAGCATCAACTGTCTAAACAGGTGTTATAGCAAAGTTTGGTCTTTTTTTGAACACATATTACAATGAAATCTTCTGAAAATGAAATAAAGAAAATACATAACAATTCCATATATATTCATATTTATTCATATTCATTTACAAGCAATTTTATACTTGTTAAAAATAGTTAACATTCTGTAATGTTAATGTATCACAAATGGCAACAGTAATACATATTTAGGCCCTTATGTGCACATAAATAGTTTTTAAACATGAAAGCTCTTTTTGCTGGCAACAGTTATCATACACATTTTTATTACTATCTGTGATGTGTCCTATCTTAAGATATTGCTATCATTATCAGCAAATTCTTATCTTTCAAGGTAATGCTACAGCTTGTAATGTAAAACAAGTGTTGCTGATAAAATTTATTTTCAGATAACACCAGTATCTCATAGCTTGCTTTTTATTTCACTCTTACATATAAGAGTTTATATTTTTGAGGCTGCACATTCAAAATGGGAGCTTAGAAAGAATAATTTACATTAAATGGCACCAATAAAATACCTTTTTACAGCATTTCAATGATGGGAAAAAATAATGAAAAGTATCTGGGATGAATTAAGGAACAAATAACAACTACAACTTACTTTTTCAAAATATAAATAGTAAAGTTACAACTGCAATTACTTCACAAACAATCATTCTGAAGGACACCTTTAAATCCTTTTTCTTAATTTCAAATTCCTTAACCTCTTCAGTGAAACATGCTTTTTCTGGTTCTATTATTGACTGTGAGCAAATTCCAAACTTAAAAAGCTGTTGTAACTCATTTATTTACACAATAACAACTCCCCACATTTACAGGCTGCCAATAAGGACAGATAAACCAGACAAATTATAAATGAACTATCTAAAAGAAAAAAGTAGTAATAAAATAGAAACTCCTCTATAAAGATAATGTATTATCAACAGTTTTCATTCATATGAACTGAAAAGGAAACTAAAAGGTGCAAAAAGACTGTGAAACATAATATAAAATTTACATAAAATAAATCATTTATAGCAAAGGAATAAAGATCGTGAAATGCTAAAAGTGGTTATTATACAAATGATTTCGAAGAAGAGAAACTGAACCTCTTATTGCAGATATGGTGTTTATTACAACTAGCAGTGAAATTGTGGCAATCGAGATGTTCACAGTGATGGGGAGTGCACAAAAGGAACACATCAGTCCCCCTAACAGAAGTACAGTTCATATCATAGTCAAGAAATTTAAAGGTACAGGATCAGTGTTAAACCGGGAAAAAATAAATTGAAAATGTCATGTTTTAACCGAGGAAAAGAGGATGTCAGTGTGCCAATTGGAACATTTGTCAAGAAAGTCTGTCTTGAAGTTAGCAATTTTTATTTTTGGGCAGTTTGAAAGACAAATCCCTGAACATCACAAGCACTACAAAATAATATACAGGAAGAAATCATATCGAAAGCAGAATTGCAAGATGTGTTTAATAGTCTGCTAAGATGCTGCAATGCCTGTCTTTGAGAACCAAGGAGAAGCAATGTAAGGGACATTAAATATTGTAATTTATGAAATAATAATGGTTCTAGTTGTCATCCTGTTCATTTCGATGCATGAGGAAGTGTCAGGAGGGAAGCAACGAATAACTGTGACCCAGGTGCCGTTAAAAGTGTGGCCACTTCTGGTGACCCTGAACAACTGTTAACTATTATTGAAAAAGGAGTATTACTGAGGACTCAACTGCATGCTAATTCTTGGTTCACTTACAGAATTACAACATGAACTAAATTAAAATTACTTGGTACAATTCGTGTACATCTTGGGCTGCTCTTGAACTTAGGTTCCTCGCCTTCTGTACTTGAACAGTTCTCTAAATTTTTACACACAATTACACTTTGAAATTGTGCCTTCCTAATGTTTATAGCTACCTTTAAACTTTGAACAAGCCTGATTTATCCTAGTTTGAACCTCCCCCTTCACTTTTTACTTTCTTTTGCTCTATTCACTTATCTTTTCCACTTACCTTTCCTCCCCTTTCTTTCGCTTTTCTAACTCAAAATTTAACCTGCCTTAGCTCTTCCAACTAACCTTCTCTCTTTCTACCTTCTGCTCTGATCTTCGGTTTCTCACAAATTACAACACTTTTCTGCAAGGCATTTGCCCATCACTTTGAATTTATAAATCTCTACCAAATTTTTTCATGCCCTTCATTCTTTTTGCAAAACACACATATGCAGTGCAAGTTCCTTGTGCATCATTCAAATATCTTACATCTACCTTGCCCTCTTTTGGTTGCAGGTTTAAACCTGGCAGATGATGATGTATTTTTTTAGATGCAAAATTCCTTAGCATGGCTTCCTTTGGAAGGAAAGTAAAGCCGTGTGGCAAAATTTTCCGCCATTTCCCATCTACAAGTCGCAATTTCATCCTACAGTACCCTCTATGGGAGACGAGCAGATCCCTTATCACTATGGCGCATAGTGGCGAGCTCACAAATTAGAAATTCAAATCTACTCATGGAAACATAATGATACCCTTGGTTCCACTTAGGAGATACAGGAAATACTTTTACTTATCCTCTTTTCTGTCCTTGTTTTCAAATTATACCTTATGACATGTTTCCTAGTCCAAACGTCAGCTACTGCTTGGCTCTGGACAATATCAGATAATTGTTTGAGTAAACATATCAGAAGTTATAATTTGATAAGTGAGGCAAAAATGAGCGTAAAGTTGACTCCTTAGTAATTTAGTTTAAATTGTTTACTTCTTTATTAATTACCATTTTTGAGAGGAATATTTACATCCAAAATCCTAAGCAGTCCTTTAAAGTGCTTCTCTTTACCTCTCACATTCAAAAGAGAAAAATTTAAAGCAATTTTCTTTTTGAGTTGGTGTCATTATCACAACAGTTTCTGCTGTGTTCTTACCGAGTAGAAAACAGGACTTCATAGCTGCACATTGTCATTTTGTCATGTCACGAGATATTATGGACACATGCCCTAGTACTACAAGTACATGATGCACATGAGTATGATTCAGGTTATTTTTGGGCCCCCCTCGTAAATGATGTAGGACCACAGAAATCATCCCTGATTTCGTGTTTCAATAGAGGGAAAAACCCATCAGAAATCTTCCAATCAATCAGATTTAATTATCACTAGCCCTTGCAATACATATATAAAATTAAATTACCTAATATGCTGTTTTGGAACACAAAATCATTAGCACCATGAAACTGATATAAAAGAACAAAATCGGGTAGACCAAGACTACCTTACTGTTACAATTATGTAAATACTGTTATTTTGAAATAGCTATTTGAACAAGTACATTTTTGGAATCTGTTAGTGAAAAATAACAATTTTTCTCGCCTCAAAAACTCTTGCATAAATTAAAAAATCCAAAACTCAATCAAAATATCAGGGTCTGAAAATGCAAGTTGCTGAAAGTAAAGGCTGCAGCTGAAACAATAAGCAAACCAATAATCTACCAAAGTTGCTACTAGAACCAATGTTCAACAGCTGTTAGCAATTCATTTTATTTCTGCATAAATACTTACTCTATTATTCGATATTGTTGAAAAAACAGCATGCAATACACATGTGAATAAGTGCATTGGAGAATCTTGGACTTGGCCTCACATTTTATTGCTCTCATTGATGCTCTCACTGCACTCCTCACACAATATTACTGCATTTATCCGAATACAAGCCATTAATGTTCAGAACTGTGAGATCGTCTTGCATTTGTGATATATGTTTTCCAAATACCATGCACGGAAAAATTAACTTGAAGGAGAAGTCTGGAGGAAATGATAAAGATTACTGCCAAGGTTACAATGTATGTAGCAGATTTTACGCATTTCTTTTCATGTCAAAGATTAGCTGTTAACGGACCTCTGAACATTTTCACTGGAAAAAAAAAGATTACTCTGAGACTAAAATAAAATTACAGTTCACATCGGTGGTTGCACATAATGTTGTACTGGAAGTCAATGGTCAAGCAAAAAAAAAGAGGTGTGGGTTAGCTGAGCATTTTCTCTCATCCCACCGCACACATACCGTTACTATTCTGGTTTCACCTCTGCTTCTCTGTACCATCTGCAATGTTAATTTATACACAAATTTGAATTAGGTAAAACATTTTTATATTAAGTATGTTGTCTTAACAGAAAATAGCATCCATAATCATAGTTACAGCTGCACTTCTTGCTTCTGCCACTGTCACATTTTTACAATTGCACATATTCTGTACTCCCCTCTCGGTCAACTGCTCAAAATGTTAATTTCCAAACAAATTCAAATTAAGATAATTACAAAAAAGGATTAATATGCCTAATAGACCATTAGTTTCTTCAAAATATATGGCAAATCTTAAACATTAATTTATGTCTTCTTTTTATATAGATCTGCTAAATTCCAAAAATTAAGTTCTGAAAAAATGGGGTCGTCTTGAATTTGAGGTCATCTTGTATTCGGAAAAATACAGTATCTTGTTTTAAAACCCACTTATTGTTTTTGCTCCATAGCAATAACACAAAACTTTTGAAGCTGTGAAGGAGTATACATTAATTAAATAAATATATATCTCTTGGGCCATCTTGCTTACATTTTGGGTTTACTTCAACTTTTTCCATTGCTATTTTGTGTGAATGTTACAAAATTCACATTTAACAGTGTTAGCTGAAATTCTACCTCCAGACTGGGATAGAACCTCCATAACCCTAACAACATCCCATAAACATTTGAAAACAAATAACAATCACACAACCAGTTATTATCTGTCCATCCTTACTTCGCTGGTGATGTAAACAAATCAGAACGTATTCTTCTGCATATGCACATGTACACACCGCATGGTGCTAAGCCTTACAATTGTAAAACTGCATACCTACATATGGCAGGAAAAGATATAGCTATACACTTTCACTGTTCACAGATAATTAACTATTAAATGTATAATAAATAAAATAAAGTATGAAATGTAAAATTCTCCCATAAAATTACAAAATGCAGAGATGCTGTTTTTGGAAGTTACTGAAATATTCCATACGTATATCACACATATATCGCTCCAACTCTCACTGGACTGGGGTACGCAGCAGCCAGGTGGCAGGCCAAGGTTCCTTGTGAGCTATGGTGCCATGGAGTTATTATTATAAATAATCCTTTCCTTGCTTATATTTCACTATACTGGTATTACACATTTCCGACATTACTTGCCGACTCGAAATAGCCGTTGAACCCCAGAGTGAATATGCATTGTTACATAAAGAAATAATGATTACATGATCAGTAAATTTTGTTCCTTAGTCATTCATACTATATTATTTTGACAATACTGCACAGTGTAACATGACATTTCTGTACTCAATCTGTAATTTAAGAAGAACTATTTTGTATGGAGAAAAGCAGTAAAACATTCAGCAACCAATTATAGCCATTTGCTTTTGTTTACATTACAGGAGAAGTAAGGCTGAATGGAAAATACAAATATATTTTTAATAAAGCTATTTTTATGACTACGTTTCTTATATATTGCAGGTTAAAGAATTACACAGCACCAACATTGGATTCATAATAAATAACTTCTCAAATTGCTTCATATCTTCAGCAGTTACCTTGCTAAACTTTACAATATTTAAAAGCATACTGATTTAACAGTCAGTTAGTTGCTTTTCAATTTTCACTACTTGGTCTAAATGATCTTCTGGACTCTACATGCACAGAAGTGTTTCTCATCTGGTCCCAAAATTGTTGGACAAAATGAAAGGATCTGAATAATACAGGAGCCTGTAATCATACTTGGCAACTTTCTGATATTGAAACCCATAAAGTATTCCTTGTTTCAAACAATATAATACTTTTGTGATGACATGCAATTCAGAATGCAGTAAATATACAAAAATCTGATGTATTCCATTCACATGAATTTCTCTATCTGTACTGCAAACAGAATATTCTAACAGGAGATTAATCTTTTTTCTATATTATGCTAATTAAAATAAAAATTAGCAGTAATTCTCTTATTATTTGTTTCCTTGCATGTAGAAGAGAAATGGAATACACTAAGCTAAAGCAATAGTAACACTTTTTTTTAAAAACTGTTGCTATGTGATTGATATTGAAATTTGGTTCTTTTTCCATGGCCAGGAGTAAAACAAGAGAGATATAAAATAGATTAGGACTAACTTTTGAGAAATTTTAAAATTGAAACCTATAACAGGGAATATCTCAGAAAAAGTTAACTACAAAAAAACTGTATATGGCATAAATTCTGTGTTTTAATGAGATCTACATTTTTTGTGTAGTACATTTTTGTCTATCTCTCTTGATTTACCAGTTACACAAAAGTCATCCAGAATGAAGATGTCTTCAGAGGATATTCCCAGAAAATTATAAGATATATATTTAATTTGTCATGTAAACATCTTAAACATATGGTATTTTAATCAAAATCATTTAGAGCCATTTTTGAGAATATCAACATTTTCAACAATTTTTCCATGTAAAGAGTAGTTTTGGGTGGGGAATTTTTTTGAAAATCTTTGTGTCCCCTCCTTGGAAGATATTGAACTTCATTATCAAGTTTGGTGTTTAGCCAACTTTTCATCTTTGAGCTATGCTATCCACAGACATACACACATGCACCGCAATTCTTTTACCAAAAATCTTTTATTTTATCAGGAGTCCTCGTAACGTGAATTTCCGTGAAGTCTCAGTATCAAATTTTTGG
Organism: Hymenopus coronatus; assembly: GCA_030762935.1. Lineage (NCBI taxonomy): Eukaryota > Metazoa > Arthropoda > Insecta > Mantodea > Hymenopodidae > Hymenopus > Hymenopus coronatus. Next base: position 18,369,329 of record CM060897.1, on the reverse strand, counting down.
GGTTGGAATACAATACCTTCTTTAAATACTATGTACATTGTACATACATGCTAGAGAAAGTAAAAGCTGTATGTAATATAATGATTTAATAAGCACTGAGCAAATTTTAATTTAAATTTTTGAAGTTGAATTTATTTGTACATCTTATATAGAAGCTTAGTAGAAAATTATACAATATTTCTATACTAAACTCCTGTACAAATTTTCTTGTTGCCCATTCCTATCTTGTGCTACTCAGTTTGCTTGGCTGCCTGGCCTTGTAGTTCACTGTGTAGTCTTTTATACACTTTGCCCTCCATAGTCATTCTTCTTTGCTTACTGCTAGTTATCCTCCCTTGTGTCTCTCACTCTTCTAATCCATTTATCTTTTACTTTCCTTAGAAATTCCTCCATGAATTTAATTTTCTTTTCCCATCAACATTTTTATAGCTACTATTTTTTGTCCAATTTTTACTTTCTCTAGCACATAAGAACAGTAGGTAGAGAATATAAAAAATTTAATACCGAGATTTCACTGGAAGTATATGTTTTGAGGATCCTTGAACTAAAAAAAGAACTTTTTTTTGGAAAAAGTGCCTGTGGATGGTATTACTCAAAAACAAAAAGTTTGTTTATACCAAACTTGACATTTAACTTCAGTATTTTCTAAGGATGTGACACATTTCAAGAGAATCTCCCAACACGCACTACACTTTACATGAAAAATGTTTCAAAAATTATTAATGATTTTGAATAAAATATCATATATTAAAGATATTTACATATCTAATAGGTATGCCTTGAATTTTCTGGAAAAAGCTTTATTCTGGATGACTTTTGCATACCTGATAAACTGTTAAGAGAAAGACAAAAAGTTGCTATATAAAAAATGTGGATCTTGGTGAAACACAATTATGTCATAGAGATTTCTTTTTTTGAGTTAACTATTTTCGAGATATTCTTTGTTATTGGTTACAATTTTAAAATTGTTAAAACTTTTCTCAAACAGGCATTTGTCATTCCTTTTTCATTTGTTTTACTTTTGACCATGTAAGCAATTGAATTTCAATCATCCAACAAACAGGTTTTAAAGGATTTGACTATTGCTGGTTATATTAATTACTCAAATTAGAATGTTGATCGTTGACATGTGGCATTAGCCATCTTTATTTTTAGTAACTTTTTGTAGAATGTATCCCCTATACAAAGAAAGTTGTGTGTTGCATAACACATACCTTAAGGAGCAGTATATGGTATAACAATTTTCTGTCTATTTTGTCAATTTTTTACCAGTTATATAAAGTTAAAAGAGAATGAAGAGGACATCATAGGCCTAGTATACAGAGTTCATGACCTATCTTTTACTTGTCATACCTAAACCATAATGGTGCTTGGGGGGTAGAATTTTACAAAAAATATACACATCTTGTTGTAGTGATGGGCATTATTGAATGTTTTCAACAATCAAATGCATTACGATAGCGAGAAATGGCTATTGAATGAGCTGTTTTCATTTGGATTTAAAAGCTGTTTATTTTTGCACAATGTGTAAAGCAATAGTATAGATAACTTACTAAAGTAACCAGTTTTCATTAAGTTTTAAAACTATGCTATAATTGCGCTCTAGTTCTTGAATAATTTAAAAAGAATATAATGAATAACATATAATTGCTTGCTGTTATTCTCTAGTAATTCAAGCAATATTTCCAGAATATCAGATTGTGAAATCATACTACTTTTCAATCAGACTAACCCATGAAACTCTGCAATGGAATTCTGAATTTTTTAAAATAAAGATACATAAAAAAATACATTTCCCTTTTCAGGTTATCCACCTGTTTCAGGATGAGTAGTAATGATTCAGTAACTTGAGGTTATGTTATATAGGTTATATTGTATATTATTTTGTATCCATTTGATTTAGGTTAAAGTGTAAATGTCAAAGTTTATTCTCTTGCAATATTGGGAGACCTAGATTTAGTAATAAGTCTTATTTTGTATTTATGTTACATGGTCTTAAATTTCACTAAATTATATTTTGAGTTGAATGTAAGGCACAGCTAACATTCTAGGCTCCATGTGGGCATATGCTTCTCAATTTTAATACACAAAACATATGTAAGATAGTTTTTGTGGTAGTTGACTAGTTAGGGAACATAAAGGAGAAATATTACAATAACTTTATCTTCTGTGAAGAAGAAGTTGCACTAAGGTTTAGAATTAATGTTTTGGTGTATATTTACAAGTACAACTGCTACCTCCCACTCTGCTGCAAGATGGTGTCATCTCCATTAGCAATACCAATATTAATGCATTTTATAGTTTAAAAGTGCTGCAAATATACAATTTCAAAAAATTAGGTTAATTACCTCAGAACTAGTTTCAAGGAATCACTTCCTCATTTTCAGCTGACTGCAACTGTTTGGCTCTCTTCTGATGATTACAATTATCTCTTAGTCTCTCTGGCAGTGGTTGTATGAATTTTGTGATCAGATTTTCTTCCATTTGGATCTCAAAGTTCATTAATCTTGGATGAAATTTCCAAAGAAATATTTTCTCACAAATATTTAAATTGGCAGGTTTTTGTGGCTATCTAACAAGCAATGGATGCTATGTTGATATTTTCACGTCCTTGTATCAAAAAATCTGATGTGTTCATATTCACATAACTTTTTCTACATTGCTGTAACAAATTATTGTTAAAAAGCATATTCTTCTACCTACTTTATGATAATCAAGATAAACATTAGCAGAAATTGTCTTAATTATTTATTTCCTAGTAATTAGATGCAAAATAAGGAAATACACTAGGTTAAAACGATAGTCAAATCTTTTAAAAGCTGGTTGCCATGTAGTTGAAATCCGTTTCTATTACAATTTTCCATGTGAGAAAAGTTAAAAGTATTTTAAACCTGAAACAAATAACAAGGAATATCTCAGAAATGGCAAATTCCACCAAAAAATCATATATAATATAAATTGTGTGTTATAATGTGATCTACATCTTTGTGTAGTAAGATTTTGTTTATCTCTTATGGTTTACCAGTTACGCAAAATTCAGAAAAATCCATTCACAATAAAGAGATCTTTAGAGGCTATTCCCAGAAAATTCAATACATACATTTTATTTGCCACATAAATACTTGAATATACTGTATTTTAATCACAATTGTTAGAGCCATTTTTGAGAAAATCAACATTTTCAAAAAATTGTCCATGTAAAGGGTAGTTTGGGGTGGGGGGAGTTTTCTCTAAATCTTCATATTGCATCTCTGGAACATATCAAACTTAAATACCAAGTTTGGTATTTTACAGGCTTTTCGTTTTTGACTTATCGTGTTCAAAGACACACATGGACCTTTTTCCAGAAATGTTTTTTTTTTGCTACAGAGGACCCTAAAACGTGCATTTCCAGTGAAACCTCGGTATTGAATTTTTGGGTGGAGTGCAATACCTTCTCTATACACTATGTACATAAGTACATGTAGAGAAAGTAAAAATGTGCTGCAGCTGCTGATTTTTCTTCTTCCCTGGATTTGATGTTTCTAAAGTGTACCTTAAGCCTTGTTTCTATGTTTTGCTTAGTTTGACCTATAGAGGTTTGTCCACACTGTTATTATGCCAACGCATCGCTGCTTTCCCACACTATGTTGTGGGTAGAGGTTGAAATAGGTGATGATTTACATTAGAGAGAAATTAGGAAGGCAAAAAATGGCGCGAAGGCAGTGTACCAATAGAGAGGCCGGGAAGCGATTAAAAATGCAAACAATACTAATAATAATAATTTTATTTACTACAAATGCTGCTGTTTCAGTCAAAAGAAACAAAGCAATTGATATGTTTTTATTTGATAATAACTTTAACTTTGTGTATTAAATTTCTCCATTTAACCCAAAATATTACTTGATCAAATGCATTAAGAACACTGCAATTGTGCAGATGCGGTATCTTCATTTTCTGATGAAATCACCTTTACTACCTTATGTACCACATAACCTCAAATAATCAACATTTGCAAGAGGAAGGTTAACCTAAGAAGGTATACTATCTGGGTCCTGTCATTTCTCTGCCATTTTCAGATTCCAGTAAGGATTATTGGTTAATGTGCATAGTTTATAACTTGTTAATTTTAAAGAATTCCAACAACAAAAATATAAAAATTAAATAACTCAGAAGTTTGAGACAAGTGAAGGTCGGACCTCAACTGAAGAAGAGGGCAAACACCCTTGAAACATATGTTTTGAAAAAATTTCATTTAAGTGAGGTGAGTGTCACTAAACAAAAATATACTTTATACGTGAATCAAGTACATTTTTATTTCTTTATTTAAATGATGTGATGAAGGGAATGATACATAATTTGTATTTGTTTTTTACTGTTATTTTGCATCATTGATTGCCTTCACTTAGCATTGCATGGAGAACAAAATTAGAGCAGTACTAAGGCCATTTAATGGAAAATAAATAATCACGTTTTTGTTTCTTTATTTTAAACAATAGGAGCAAGAAAAGAACATTTAATACATAAAAATATATTTGAATTTCACTGTTGTATTGCATCATTGCCTCAATCAAATGGTGCATTACCATATCATTAAATGTAGAAGAAAAACAGAGCACTATTACTGCTATTTAGCTACATATAACTGTGCTACCACTGCCATCTTGCGGTTGTTAGCCTCTTGCATTCCCTTGGCATTGTGTGCTCATTTCTACAGCGATTTTTCATTTTATAAAGGGATTTGCAGCTTTGTGTAGTAAACAGACCCTTAGTTGGCAACAGTATGCAATTGTGTACAAAGTATTGAATTAGTAGAAGTTTTCATTATTTGCATAATAACTGTTCTTTCTTTGCAGTTAATGATGTGATACATAATACATAGTTCTCCATATATGGTACACAGGCAGTTGACATTGGGGTGTGGATCCCTTGGTTGCATATATTTGGTGATGTAGCCTGTGGGCCGCCACTCTGGTGTATATATGTCATAGGGGTAGTTAGCTTGCTTCCATCCATTGTTTGTCATTGCTGGGCTGTCGAGTAATCTGTTGCCTTCTGTCGTCTGGCTTCCAGGAATCTGTTGCTTTGTGGTGTTGCGATCAGATCTTCTATGAAGAAAGTTGTGTTTACCAGTTGATAAATTATCCTGTTTTTCATGTATTTTCATTCTCTTCAGGTAGGCTGTTTTGACTCCGTCCAGGCACTTGAGAATAGAGTATGTGAGGTGGTTCCATATGAGGCAATTGGTGTAATCTTGATGTGGAAAAGTTTCAAGGCTGTGTTGACGGATAGTAGGCTTATTTCTTTATCTCAAATTGTATATTTGCAACCACTTTTAAACTATAACAGTTAATAATTTCATTATGTCTTCCAATTCAAAAAGGATTAATGCACATGTTTAGAACAAAATATGCCCACTGCCTAGTCAACCAACTTCACATTTATATTTCTTACTTGGTAGTCAGTATATGGCATTCTTTAGTATAATATTTATAACTGGTTGCTAAAAGTGTTAAATAAAATAAACAGTAGATACTGTACACTCTCTGGAAAGGAGTGGCATCATAACTGCATTGGTTCATCAATAAAAGTGACTTGAAAAGTAATTGGGGACTAACTTCCAAGCAACCAAAACTATAGTAACATTTTAAAACCGAATGAAAACTGAATACTTGGGTAATAATTGCATAACCAATAGGCAACTATTGGATAATTCAATAGTGTCCATCACTACCTTGTTAGGGAAATCATAAATTACTTAATATATTAGTAACGTCTTATTTTATTGCACAAACAAACTTAATAAATATCCTTTTCACAATAAGATACTATAAAAACCAACAAAAAAGAATTTCATTTCTCCTATAGTTTTAAATATCATTATATTAGCAACCGCTGAAAGAAGGCAAAGCAGGAAATGCTATATAACTAATATTACCTCTTAAAAATTTCTTTGCAACTCTTGTATTTCTCATGCTTGTGAAATCATTGTAAAATCAACCAGCTTTCCTTTGCTCATCTGTGCCTTATATGGAGAAACAACCAATGGAAATTTTAACCTTATTTATATAAAACATTATGCTTACAGCATGTTCTGAAACACATAACAAGGCTATGAATTATGCTTTAAATCACAACACCGCTTATGACATCCATCAAGCTTTCCACTTGAGTAAACTTGTCACAATAATTGATAAGTTTACACACTTTAAATGCAGGCATTTTAAACAAATCTCTTATACTTAAAATATTATTTTATTGTGATGTATTGTGTTTATGTAATGGAAGTACAAATAAATAATCATACTACATTGTTTGGTATATTCCTGGAACAAATGCTCTTAGATAACTGAATATCTTTGGTCAACTTCTTGATCTATATACTTAGCTACTACTGGGTGGAAGGGAAGTCATCATTACATTAATTTAAACCAGTTACAGGTCCCATATTTGGAACATTGTTTTGTATCTTTTATGTTTTCTATGACCAGTGACCATTAGTTGGGAGCAGGAGTTGCACTATATCTTTCAAAACTAAAAGTAGGTCAGCACACGAACATGTTTCACTTTCACTGTATGAAAAATAAAATTACTAGACCTCCCACCTCCTGGTTCAGATGTGTTTTATTTATTCTGGGAAGTGGCTCACAGTTGACCTAGCAGTGTTGCTATGTCTTCAACCACATTATTTCTGTAAACCACCTTATGAAAGTTCATGTGACGGCAAACTCATGCCGTGAAATCAGGAGTCAGATCCCAATAAGGAAGGAATTCCTTCAGTACTGTATACTCTTTAATTGTGAGCTAAATATTCTCTATGATTTGTTGCACATTTCCAACACAAAATGCATGAGTTGTGCTTGATTTTAGGTTTCCATTTAAGTTCTGTCATCTGTTCACTCCATTTGCTCAATAATAAATAGTATTTACGGCAGGAACAACTTCAGCCAATCAGTGTGAAAGATACATGGATTGATACATTTAGGTGTGTTTACATGTGGGATAAGTTTATAAAAAAACAAAGATTAACAAATAAGTTAGCTTGCATGGGAAATGTATAGGCTTCTGAAATTACTTCCAAAGATGTCTAGAAAATTCTGCTCTCTGACAACAATTTGGAAATTGATAGCGAGTATTCACAAAGAAACCTACATGATTTACCATGAATATGCGATGTGTGCTTGTATGTGTTGAACCATGTTTCGAGGTGTACCATTCAAGAAGAAACATTTAAAGGTAAGCCTTCATCTTTTCTGGAATTTATTTAAGCTTAAGAGAAAAAATTAAATGCATATATGCACAGGACATCTCATTTCGCTTCTCCTGCATTTTAAAATGGTCACTACCGTCGGTGAGAAATTTCCTTCAATTGCCACTTCTGTCATCTGCTGGCAGTGGCTTGTCAGGTTACTAGCCAATCATAGTGTAAGAAGGCATTGCCGTCAGAGACATCATGTCATTAGCATTGCATATTTACAGGTTCATGTAAATTTATGTGGGTTTCTCATACATGACTGATCTGATTATTTGATTTCATTCTGTGAAAAGTTTGGTTATGTTATGCATAGTGATGCCGTGAGGATTTACATTTATAATCGTTACTAACTTGTATTGTCGCAGGCACGTTCTTATTCTCATCCATGAGTGATACTGTAATTTGAAAATGTCTTACAGCCGTGATAAAACAAGTTGAGGTTACGTTAGCCGAAATAATAAAACTTTTACATTTAGTGAAGTACAGGTCACCATTTTGAAAGGAATAGATGAGGTAACTAGTAAGAAATGGAGAAAAGTAATTCAACATAAGAGAAGTGTAATAGAAAATGCATAGAAAGAAGAAGGCATTTTAGAGGAAGCAGTAGAACATATGCCGCAGCAGACAGACGGCAAGTAAATATGGCAACATATACTGTGAGCAAGAATCTCAATCACAAGGTAATTTCTCACCAATTATGACTGATGTCATTGCCTGGTATAACATATGAAATGACATTGAAATAAATAAAAGGAAAAGTAATTATGCAGCACAGGTGGCATGAATGGTGAGGGGAAACCAGAGAACCCAGAGAAAACCTGTGCATATGTTACTTTGTCCACTACAAATCCTACATACAATACGCTGGAATCAAACTCAGGCAGCCTAGTGAAGGACAGCAGTCCAACTTAAAAATAAAAGAAAGGAAAACAAACAAATAAATAAGCATATATAAAATAAGCTTGAAGAAAAAATACATATTTTTTAGTAATAGTATTCACTAACATCCACATTATTCAAGATACACAGATGATTGTAGTTATGTTTACATTTTCCTGCAAAGTTTCACTATGGCTAGCTCACTACTTTCAGAGAAAAAGGAACTTAAAGCAAAGAAAATGTAGCTTTGAGAGAATCAATTTAAAGTGGAAGCATGACAGACATTTAAAGGATGCACTAACCAGTAAATAGCCATTCAAATGAAAATATTGCATTCATGTAAACCCATGTATCATTCTGCTCAACCAGAATTGTAGAAAAAATATTTTTGACATTTCACCAATGCCTCCTATTTTTTTGTGGTGACTATTGATGTTGGAGCCAAATGTCGTTGGTGTAGTGCTAATGCTTGAATGTTCCTCTTTCATTTGAGGGGGTTCTGTTGTTCTGCAGTAGTTGGCGCCAGCAGAGGATTGTTCCAAAATGAAGTCTGATATGGATGCACATATAAAACAGAGATGTGTGATTGAATTCCTCACTGCTGAAGAAATTGCAATGATTGAAACCCACTGATGACTGCTACAGGTGTATGGAGACGATACAGTAGATGAGCAATGTGAGGCAATGGGTATAGCATTTTAAAGGTGGTGAAAGGGTGTACTTGACAAGCCACAACCCGGTCAACCCTGCATAGTTGTCACCCCTCACAATCACAGTGTTTTCATCCGGATAACGACCAAAGAATTGTGTGCAAACTTGAATGTCATCTGTAATGCCTTGGAAACAATGTTGGAACATTGGAGAAATGAGTCGAATTTACACTTGAATTGCTTCACTAAGTAATTAATTACCTGGACATGTTTCGAAGGCATATGTTGCCTGCATCATCAACAGATTTCGACTGCTCAACTGTTGGAACATCTTGGTTATTGCAAAGGCTGTGCGAGATGGGTCCCATGGATGCTTACAGAAGAACAAAAAAATCATTGAATGGAAATTTGTTGGGACCTGCTGGACAAATATGAAGCTGAAGGTGACAATTTTCTGAATAGCATTGTCACCGGAGATGAGACGTGGTGTCAGCACTACGAGCCAAAATCCAAAAGACAATCCATGGAATGATGACATGCAAATTCTCCATCAAAGAAGAAATTCAAGATACAGCCATCTGTAGCAAAGTGATGTGCACAGTCTTCTGGGATAGCCAGGGTGTGGTTCTTTTTGATGTCCTGGAGCAACTGTCAATTCAGCATGCTACAAGACGTAACTGACTGAGCTGAAAGCCTGAATTTCCAGGGTAAGGTCAGAGAAGAAGATCAACTTTCACCTGCAACATGATACCATCTGCAGCAAAGTGATGTGCACAGTCTTCTGGGATGCAACTGTCAATTCAGCATGCTACAAGACGAAACTGACTGAGCTGAAAGCCTGAATTTCCAAGATAAGGTCGGAGAAGAAGACCAACTTTCACCTGCAACATGATACCATCTGCAGCAAAGTGATGTGCACAGTCTTCTGGGATAGCCAGGGTGTGGTTCTTTTTGATGTCCTGGAGCCTGGAGCTGCTACAAGACGTAACTGACTGAGCTGAAAGCCTGAATTTCCATGCTAAGGTCAGAGAAGAAGATCAACTTTCACCTGCAACATGATACTATCTGCAGCAAAGTGATGTGCACAGTCTTCTGGGATAGCCAGGGTGTGGTTCTTTTTGATGTCCTGGAGCAACTGTCAATTCAGCATGCTACAAGACGAAACTGACTGAGCTGAAAGCCTGAATTTCCAGGGTAAGGTCGGAGAAGAAGACCAACTTTCACCTGCAACATGATAATGCCAGACCCTACACCAGTTTTGTGACCATGCAACTCATTGTCTTACCACATCCATCATAGTGTCCCGATTTAGCGCCTTCAGACTTCCATCTCTTTGGACCTCTGAAAGATGAACTATATGGTGAACATTTTCAAGACTTGAATGCTGCAAGGAAGTGGTTAGCCGCAGCTGGTTCAGATTTTTACAAGCACGACGTGCCATGCTCTGGTTCATCATTGGCAAAAGTGCATAACGAAGGTGGTGAATATGTGCAAAAATGACTGAAATATTGTTCTTTTTAGCTGTGATTTACGCATCTCCTATAGTTTCCATGAATAAAAATAGGAGGCATTACTTTTGGAACGACTCTCATAGATGTTCCAGTGATTCCTGTTCCTGATCTTTCATAAAAAGGCAGTTAGTGAGTCAACACATGGCAATGGTAAACCTGCTGTTAGATAGCAGAATGGTCACATGACGAGATTTGTTCTCCAATTAGCATGAAAGCTTGAACCTTGCAAACTTCTATGTTTATTTAAGTTTATGGTCATGCTTGTTTCTTTCATTGTGAATGACTCCTTACTTCACAAAACTCTGAAAATATGAATATTTATTGTCTTCTCTTTAACAAATGTTACAGTTTTCTTAATCACTCAAAATAGCTGTCTGAGTGGTAGATCAAGCCCCAGTTAGAAAACAATTTAGCCATTAGGTGATGGCAAAAATCATTTCCAGAATCATTCTTTTGTATTTTAAAGTAGTGTTGTAACCGTTTTATTTTTACTTCCATTACATAAGCATAGGAATGAAGTTATCTTGTTTATGGAAATTACAATTAAAATATTGCCATATGGCTGAGATCTTCTGAACTAATACCCAAGAATGAGAAAAACTAGTTAGTTAAAATATTAATGGGAATACACAGTTAAGTAATTTGGAGTTATCAAGAACAAAACAACAGCTGTCACATTTTAACTTCACTGTTTTAAAAAGGACTTACTTTAAACATGTTTTGGAGGCTCTTGCCTCCATCCCCAGTGAAGATTTCTTGGTGAACTCATGGTAGCTGCCTGTTCTTTTTATTTATTTATTTTTTTGTATTAATAGATTTTCCCAGTCTGTTAATTCAACTGGATTCTGCAATGATTTTAGTTGTTTTGGCTCACTGTGAAAGTCCTGGTTTTGAATAAAAAAATGGTACGCAGCAGCCGACTAATCTGTCTGCTTGTGTTTTACATTCCTTGTGTTCTTTGAAATGTTGCCTGAGTAGTGAGTCAAAACTACAATGAAACATGTTCAAATGAAGTCTTTTTTAAAACAGCTAAATTAGAGTGTGATACCAATTGTTTTCTTCTTGAGAGATAGTTCAATTTCTTCAAGTATTAACAAAGTACAAAATTTAGCATTTATAAACATAAATAATATGATTGTTTTCCCAGATGCTTTTTTTTAAGATATCAGGTACATAAATCATATGAATTCTAGCTTTGCAGCTGAAAAGCTATTTACATAACTTGCAATTTTATTAACATGCTAAAATGACCTAAGTCTAACAGTAACAATCACATTTCAGAAAATAGGTGCACTCATAAAATTCTCATGCCTTCCTTCTCCATAAACAATTACCTAATATTTGGTTTACTAACTAATGCCAATAAATTTATCTGCCAATTTTTACTAATTAACCTTTAAAAATGTTTGCTGTAATAAGCAATATCAACCATAACACCCTGAGAGCGCATTATAAAGACAATGATGTAAAAATTTTAAAGTTACCTTACTTTAAATAAGTTTATCTGTAATACATCGGGAAGATTTATAGCAAATGGCAGCTTTGGATATGGCAACTGTTTCCTTCCTCAATTGGCATCTATTTCTCTGCAAAAGCTGCTCGGAAAGTTCCTGATCGGAGACAGACATCTTTGACAGGAGCAATCACAATGTGAAGCTTCAGCACATCCCGTTTTGGCCCTACCAAGAAGGGACTGGGGCCCTTAGTTGATGATGTGATTCCATGCAGTTGATTCAACTCCTCGAAAGGCAACAGGTCATCAAAATTCAAGACCTGAACATTGAGAAAAAAACCAGTGGTTTTATTTTATTAGATTAATTCCAACAGGACATGAATTCGTAACTCAGCTTAACTCAAAACAGAAGAGTGGGTAAATAATAAACTTGGTATATAAAATAAAAAGAAGTATTTTAGACAGTGGAGTGCCATTTTTTTTTTTTTTTTAATATACATTTTGCTCCACTTTGCCTTTGTTTGGGAAGACTGGTTTCAGGGTACCTTAACCCTTTCTTCAGTTCCTCGGTTGACTGACACTACATACAACAGGTGGTTGTTTGCAGCCATTTGTTGTGCTGCCCTCTATTCTTGTCAATAGGATGGCGTCATTCATGGTGGGGATCTCAAAATTCATAAAGAAATCTTCTTCTTTGGTGTTAAAGATGTTTTTCCCAAATTTCCAGTTCCAAAGGTTTCTTTCCATACTTAATCAACTCTAATTCTCCCTTAATGTTATGATTTTCAGACCAAAAATCATCTAATTCCCCCTTTATATTATGATTTTCAGATACAATATCATAACATAAAGGAAGAATAGAGTTGATTAAATAGGTAAAGAAACCTTTGGAACTGCAAATTTGGGAAAACGTCTTTATCACCAAAGAAGATTTCTTCATGAATTTTTAGGTCCCCACCAGGGATGATCCTATTGACAAGAGTAGAGGGCAGCACAACACCAGGTTGCATGCAACCACCTGTTGTATGTAGTGTCAGTCAACTTTCCAACTAAAGATAGAGTTAAGGTACCCTGAAACCAGTCTTCCCAAACGAAGGCAAAGTGGAGCAAAAAGTGTAAAAAAGGTGACTTAAGTCATTTTAAAATAAACTTGGTATTTAAATTCTTCACCTTCTAAGGATGATATACAAAGATTTTAAGAAAATCATCCCATCCCAAACTACTGCTTGCATGGAAAATGTTTTGAAAATTTTGATTTGTGGTCATATAATCACAATAAAGATAGCAAACTTTTAAAAATTATTAAAAAAAACCTTGGGCATTAGAAAACTCAATCTTAAGGATTCAAGTAATCATGTCCTTTAAGGGCAGTATGCATAGTCAAACTTGTTATGGACCAACCTGCTCCTTCCAATGGATTTCCAGTACACCATCAATATTTTTATTCATAAACCATAAATTGTGATGGTCCCAACATTAAATGCCTTGGTCTGGACCAATTTTAGGACTGTCTTAGAGGGTAGGTTAAAGTGGATGACTATGGAATGATGGGTACAGTTGCTGTGCGTGGAATTCACAAAATGAGATGGTGGAAGAAAACTTATTTACCAGGATTAAACATAATTGGAAAGTATGTTGATCTAAACTTCAGAAACAGACACAGGTTTAGTAAAGTACATGTTAGAAGGCTATAGAACTGCAAGTTTGGCCGAACCTACAAGGGCTGACCCAGAAGTACCTGACCTAACAAATAAAGTCCAAACATTTTGGGGAAAAACATCTTTATTTCTCTACATAGTCTCCTTTCAACTCAATACACTTTTCCCAGACATGTTCAATAGCTTCGATACCCAACTATAAACATATAGTGAGAACTATTGAGGTCTGCATCAACTGCAGACTCCACCTCTTCATAGTTGATAAATCTTCTACCACCAAGCCATTTCTTCAAGATTGGAAACAGAAAATAATCAGAAGGGGCTAAATCTGGCAATAGGGTGATGAGGAAGCAATTCAAATTTTAACTCATTGATTTTGGATATGGCAATAATGGACATGTGAACTGGTGCATTGTCTTGATGAAACAACTTTCTTTTTCATTAAATGCAGCTGTTTTTGCTTGATTTCATCACTCAAATGCTGTAATAAGTTTGCATACTATTTGCTATTGATTATTTTTCTTTTTTTGAGATAATAAATGAAAATTATTCCACGAGCGGCCCAGAAAACTGATGCCATGATCTTGCCTGCAGATGGAACTGTCTTCGCCTTCTTTGGAGCCAATTCTCCCCTTCCAATCCACTGTTTTGTTTGTTCCTTCGTCTAACATGTGACGTGATGGACCCATATTTCATCTATTGTTATGAATCAATGCAAAAATTCAGCTTTATTGCAGCAAAGCATAGCCAAACATTTTTGTTTAATTGTGAGCAAATGTGGCTCTCACCTTGCACACAATTTTCTCATATCCAAATTTTCAATCAGAATGCGATGTACAGAACTTTTTGAAATGACTGCAATGTCTGCTAGCTCACACACTTCAATCAATGGTCATCGAATACCATTTTGTGGATTTTCTTTACAATTTCTGGACTGGTAACCTCATTTGGTTGACCACTGCAGTGTTCGTCGTGGCAGCGCATATAGCCATGCTTCAACTCTGTCACCCAATATTTCACTGTTGTAAACGAAGGAACAGACTCCCCCAAAGTAGAATCTAGCTCAGCTTTAATATTAGTTGGACTCTAAGACCTTTCAAATGAAAGTATTGCATCACATAACGATGACCACTTTTATGCATAACTAATGATGGCTGCCAAGCGAATGCTAAACAATGTAAAATAGTCAAACTTCAAATTTAAGCTTTCTAAAGTTGGTACTTTTTACCATTGTTTTGTTTGAAACAACAACCACCATCAGTAATAATTTGCTTGAGATCCGGGGGATATGCATTTTAATAAATGGCCATTGTTGCTTGCTATATGTGGGTTTGGAACTTTCATCAATTTGAAGGTAATGCAATAAAAAACTAGTAGCTTTGCTGTTATTTTCTAGTAATTCATGATGACTTCATGTATAGTAATTCCAGAAGCTAATAAAACTGCAGTATTGAGTAATGGGACTTGAAGGTCATTATTTCATTTTATTATGCACTTGTAATCTCAGTTTCTTTGCTGAGCAGTAAAACTTGTACTGATGAAAAAAAAAAAAACAGCTGTGAAACTATCACATAGAGTTATAAACTTGGTGGTTAGTGGTTAGCTTTTATATAACAATCAATAATTTGCAATAAATTTCATTTATACCTATGAATAAACTCAAATTCAAAGGATTAATTTGGAACTTTGCAGAAAGGCGAGTGAATGATACAATTTCTTACACATGTCTGTATGTAAAATTTAATTTTATTCAATGATCGAATAGCTCATGGTTGAGTTTTGCATGGCCAATTGTTAATTTTTATTATAACAGCAAAATATTGTGCTTAAGCTGGAGCCGGTCAGATTTATCAATATATACTAAATGATTTTAATTCTATGTTCAGATTTTCTATTTGAGATTTATTTATTTATTTTATTTTTTTTTATTTATTTTTTTGTAGCTTAACGTCCTTTAACCTGTTTGGTCATATCGGACGATGAATGAAATTGGTGAAATGATGCTCAAATGATCTCAGGGTCCATGGAGCTTAAAGTTACCCGACATCCGTCTTCTCAGGATAGGGAAAAATCCCCCCAAAAAAAACCCTTATCCGGACAACTCACCCAAAGCGAGATTCGAACTCAAGACCTTTTGAATATGAAGCAGACATGCTGCCACCACGCTACCCAGGCAGGCCTGAGATTTATTGTTATAGTTATCAATTTTTATATTAGTGATAGGTAGGGACACTCAAATTTCGCGACTCGCGAAACTCGCGAAAATTTTTAAAATGCTTAAAATTAGGGAATAAATGTATACGAAGACATATTTGATTAATTTAAATACTTTTTGACACACCATCTACTCGCGAAATTTTGAAATTCCCGCTCTATATACGAATTTTTAGGTTCACTCGCGAAATTTATCGCATATAGCAAAAAGATCACACATTCTTGTTATCAAATTTCGGTTAACGTTTTTTGCTTCCAGCTTAAGCTTTGTTAAGTGCTGTGGGAGTCTGTTAGCACGGTATTGGCTATCTTGTCAGCGTTCGATCGATAACAACAGCAGTCTGCAGTATCGGCGGACCAGCGAAGCCGTTGAACCAGCGAGATAGGAGCGCTCATATCCGGTATGCGCTGCGCACGCATTCTGTTACTACTTCTGTAACTTCTTCTACGCGTATCCCACTAGTTCCTGTTCACCCATGCGTTCAGTTCGTTTTAACTAGCAGTAGCGTAGTTCTGAAATATCGTACAGCATGCCACCGAAAGTGAGCTTAGATGAGCGGGTAAAGCAATTCTCGCAGGACGGAATGAAGAGGTCGGGAGAAATAATGCTCTGCAGCTTTTGCAATAAAAGAATTCCATATGAAACTTCGGATGCTGTAAAAAAACATATTGCTAGCCAGAAACACGTGGATGCAACGAAAACGCGTAAGCGACAAAGAACAATGTTCGAGGCGGCTGAATGTTCAAAAGGAGCAAAGGTATGTAATTTCCACATTTTCTGCATTTATCTACTTCAATTCTGTGACAATTTTTATTTTGTTACTTAGAGTTTGAAACTTGTGTGTAAAGAGGTAAAGGTGTATTACCTATTTAAAATTAAATGCCAGTTTACTTCCTTTTAAAGCACATGTTTTTAGAAATCAGAACATTATTTGGCTAATAGTAAAATATCGTGTGTAGTTGCACTCTTCGCTTAATCGCATATACTTATTTTGCTCAGTTATATGTTTTACATGATTTTATATCATATTTCAAATTTATTTTGGTTTATAACTTGACATCGGGTGTATAACACAACGCTGCTTTAGGTTCGCGGTGATTTAGCCGGTTGTATGACGCACGTTGAGGGACATGCGAGCACGCTCTCACAGATATGAAGTGTAGCATACAAAATACGCGGGTAGGACATAATTTTTAGTTCTGTTAGGCCTGTTGCCGTTGAAAGTTAAAGCCTCCGATATCACCAAAGAAGTTAAAGGGGGCTATAAAAATGAAAAATAAGGCAACAAAAGACATGTTATAAAAAGGAACATAAACTGCAGCATTTTAATCTCAAAGAATCAATCTTAGAGATTCGCTTTCAAGATTTAACACATTTAAAAAGACATTTTGCAAAAGTTCTGGTCTATGCTTATATGTTTTCTTTTCTACTTTTACCAGGCTGCCAAACTGGATTTTGTCACTTCCACGGTTGAAATGATGATTTCAACCAATATTCCAGTGGAGAAGGCAGATCACCCAGCCTTCAAGGAATGGGTGAAGAAGAACGTTATTGGCGGTGGAGACCTTCCAGGAAGCAATGTTCTCCGTAGAGAATATTTACCTCTCTTGGCAAACTCCAGGAAGGAAAAAGTTGTTGCAGCCCTACAGAACAAGAAGGTTGCTGTTATGGCTGACGAAACAACAGACAAGATGGGCAGGGCAATTTTCGTTGTTCTGCTGTCTACAGTGGAGCCCTCCAGATTGCAGGAGCAATATGTGGCTGCTGTCACTTCACTGGAGGTAGTGAATGGACGGTCCTGTGCTCGAACAATTACCGAGGCACTACGGAACACAGGGGTAAACTTTGACCAAGTAGTGGCATTAGTAAGTGACTCAGCCAGTTATATGACCTCCTGTTATGCTGGGTTATCACTTCTCCTGCCAGATAGTCCCTACATATTCAGTGCTGGGCACACAAAATAAATCTGATTGGTGTGGTGATGAAGGACTACTTGTCATCGCTAAATAAACTAGTCATTTCAGTCAAGCAGACTTTTCTGCATGCCCGGAAAAAAAGACATGCATTTCGGCAATTCATGCAGGAGAATGGATAACTGGACCGTTCTTTTTGACTTTTTTCGCTCCATTGGTGGCAGAGAGTCATTTACTGCAGCATCTTCACACCTGCAGAATATTACTGATTCTGAGCTACAGATGCTTTATGTGCAAGCTCTGTTTGTGAAATCTTTAGCTTCAGTGATGAAGCAATTGTTGCTCAGCCTGGAAACAAATTCCAAACCGATGGCTGCAGAAGTGTATCCCAAACTTCAGAATTTGAAGAAGCGCTTACAAATAGTTGCTGCCGGAACTTTCAGTGACAGAGTTCAGGAGGAGCTTGATGCCCTGAAAGGAAATCTCAGGGGAAGTTCGATGCAGGACATAAAAATTGCAGCAGGCCATATGCACACCAAGCTGGACAATCTTATGTTGGGGGACCCTGCCCGTGCATTTTTGGAGCCTGTGGCTGCACTCTTCTACAGGCAGAATGTGCTGTCACAGCCTGCTGCAGGAGACGAGCTGAAAACCCTTTTCCACAAAGTACCATCAATGAAGGGTATTCCCATCGATGAAGGACTGCATGCTTACAGGGATCTTCAGGATATTCTGAAGAGCAATGTAAATATATCAGTAGAAGATGCTCTTCATGCAATGCGTGATGATCATCAACTTTTTGTTGATGGTGCCTTAAGGGCGCTGTGGGTTCCTGTCTCAAACGTGAACTGTGAAAGGTTTTTTTCCAACTTTTCGTGTGTGTTGATGGACCTCAGAACAAATCTCACAATCACAAACTTGGAGATGCTATCAGCTTATAATTATGAAAGTAAACCATAAGAGTGTGTGTAAATTATGCTTGCTATTAGCGTTTTTATATTTTAGATTGTATAAATTAATTATGCATTTATTTCTATTTTTGTAGGTGAGTAAGTTAATATCCAAGAATTACCGTATCCAAGAATTTTCCTTTCTAACTCAAGAATTTTACCTTCTCACTCAAGAATTTTCTCTCTTATTACTCAAGAATTTAGCAACATTTTATTCAAGAAATTTCAGTGTCCCTAGTGATAGGCTACGTTAAACATGCTCTCATTTCTAGTGATTACTTAGATTCCTTTGAGATCCAGTATTCCTGACCTTTTTAATCATAAATTTAAATTAAGTAGCAAACCATTCTTCTGCCTCCTTGTATCAAATAACGATGGAATGAGACAGAGGGGCTGCAAAGTGAAGCTAAAGTATTATTAGTAGTTATGACATGTTATAGACATTAAAAGATGTATTAAGGAATACCTTGTCTGGTTCTTCAAAGTAGTGCACACGTTCCACTACAGTACGGATGTGTTCAACTCCATCCTGCACACCATGAATCAGCACTCCCACTCGCACACGTGCACTGGAACCTGCTGCAAACCCTGACGGTGGATCACGACACATCACAGATAATCTCACTGTCCGCAGCACAGCTTCTGGTACCTCTACCGTGCCCTGCCACACTATTAAAGAGAACTTCCGGAACCAAACACCCTTCGGATAGAGGTCTACAACCCACTCGCATGTACGATCCCCCTCATGTTCTGCTAATGATGCACGACTTGAAAACACAAGTGTTCGTGTGTGATAAGCTTGCAACAGAGAGAAGTTCTCCACTGATAAAAGAGTACTCCAAGAATCTGCAGTGTACAGTCGTGGCATGAAGAGCAGCCGTCCTTCCTCTGTCTTCAAAATCTCCATTAGTTTGTCACTCTGACCTGAAATAAATGCAAATGTACAATAATATTATAAAGGCAGAAAACTTACATGTGTGTGGCAAAATCACTATAGCAATGATTATGACATATGAGGGTTGGGGCAAAAGTCATGGCAAGTACTTATTTTCTTGAAGATACTAGTCCATCGGAAAAGGTGACATATAGAGACAAAAGGACAAGGTGTTAACTACATGTGTGGACAATGAATAGCACTGAATATCATAACACATTAATTTATTATGGTAGTGTACAGGGCAATATGGCCTTCATGGTGCAAAACAATGACAACACAGTACACATACAGTTTACATGACAAACCTGGGCCTAAAGACCCTCAAAGTAGTCCCCTGCTACTGTCAACACACGCTGCCAACGATGACAGGTCATCCCGAACGTTGCTCTTCACTGGTTGACACACATCCTTGCTGAAACTTTTCTATCCACCATGCTACTGTACAGTATGGTAGGGAACTATTCCCAAGGGCTTCCACTAATTTACTGTGACATTCCATCGCATTTCTCCTTTCGAAGAATGGCTACTTTAATGTAAGAGCGCTGCTCAACACAGGTTACTTCTATCTAGCATGACACTCACCAAATGACTGATTTCATAGCCCTCGCTGCACTACTGCAGCTATCACAGAGCTATCTGTGTTCTGTATACACACTATGCCTGCAGAACTTCCACACAACACATATACGTTTGTGATCCGTTCACATATCTACAAGAAAAAAAACTAGTTGCCATGACTTTTGCCCCCAACCCTCGTATTTAACCCTTGGAAGTATAGTGGTTACAATGCATAACCAATTTTTCAAAACTCTCTCTCTTCACAGTTACACAGTGGATACATAGCACAATTATAATCTTCTAACCTAAGTTCACTGGCAATGTCAATAAAACAGAATGTATTTATTATTTACACAATTACAAAAGCTATGTACCTAGGTTTCACTAATGTCAGGAAATAATTACCTATCTAATTTCAGTCTTCACATATATTGTTTAAAGCCATGAAATGTATAACAAATCAAATACAACAAAACAAGTAGGCGAGTTGTTATTCAATATGAAAGGTGAAATTCTCCCATAAAATTACAAAATGCAAGCATGCTGTTCAATGATGTATTGCATGTGTTCATCACTCTAGCTGCCAATATTGTGTGTGTGTGTGTGTGTGGCGAATTTTAGCATTCACATGTCAACAACCATCATTATATCAACATATAATAAAAAAATTAAAGAAGATAATGTATTACAAACAAAAGGAAAACCATGGGAAAATTTATGTAATAACACAACCAGAATCACTACAATACCAAGAAAAACCTCTGTAGCAGCTTTTAGACTCCTAACAGGCAATGACTGTCTCAATAAACATTTATTCAGCATTGGTATAGTGAGATCTCCTCTGTGTCCTTTCTGTAAACTTAAAGAAGATATGGATGGAAACCTTCTACTGCGCTGCCCAACCTTTAGTCAACATGATAGTATGACATCAAAATACTGGAATGCAAGAGAGCAAATGGCTTCACTGCCAACTGCTCAACATTACATACCAACCAACCATTTTCTTTGAATAAATTAAGGGACACTTAAGCTGATGAGGTGACTTAATATTATTATTTGTTGTACTTAATTTGAATTTGCACGGAAATTCACGATTTGAGCAGTTGACGGAGAGGGGAGCATACAAATGTAAGCATGGGTGCAATGGTACAATGTGACGGCGATGGTGGCAGTACCATAACTGTAATGACGATGATAGAATGATAATCATTGCTGGTACCTAAAAGTGAATAGATAATAGTAAAATGTTTTTAGGGTGAGTAAAAGTAAAAGAACTTTGTCTTGGTTATGAAATGTTATACTTATCCAAATTTTCACTTTTAAATTATTAAATGTTGTAAATTAAACTTTTTGAGATAATGCCAGACTGAAATTCAGAGCTCAATTTCTTTAAAATCACATCAATGGTGCTGCATATTTGTCTGCAGGCAATTAGCTTTCAAAAATTAAGTATAATACAGGGACTGCGTGCCTGGGTAGCGTGGTGGTAGCATGTCTGTCTCACGTTCAAAAGGGTGAGTTACCCGGGTAAGGTTTTTTTCGGGGTTTTCCCTTATCCTGAGAAGACGAATGTCGAGTAACTTTAAGCTCCATGGGCCCCGAGATCATTTGAGCATCATATCATCAATTGCATTCATCGTCCGATATGACCAAACCAGGTTAAAGGACGTTAAACTAAAAAAAAAAAAGAAAAAAAAATATATATATAAATATATATATATATATATAATTAAAATAAAATAGAATACAGGGACTTTATTACTTTGTACCACATTTCTGCTACTTTTATTCTACATACTCTGTGACCTGCCAAAATCACTTCTATTGCAGAGTTTTGATTTCCAAGAGTGAATATTTTTGCCAAGAAGTACTTAATATGGATTACTCAAAATTATTGCAATGACATTTACAATCTGTCTTCATTGAGTTCATATAAAAACTCTGTTTAAAAAACATCTTTTTATGATACATGCTTTTTAAAACATTTTAAGTTGGCTTACAAAATCACATTAAAGTGACCATTTAATATATTTTTTTAAAACATTAAATATTGAATGAATGGGCTGCATTATTTAAGGAGACTTGATAATGAAATTACAAATTTTTATAAATTTAAATTTTTGTAACACCTAAAAATTAGAAAATCTTCATAACTTTTAAATTCTAGAACATAGGTTTTAAAAATCAAAGATTAAGTTTTGTACAAATTTAAAGCTTTTCCTAAAAAACATAAAATGTCACACTTTTAATTTTCAGTTATGTATTGATTAATTATTATAACCCTAAATCCAAAACTATCCTTGGTATCAAAGAAAGATTTTCTCTCTTTTTCATTTTCCTTCAAATTTGGATGGGGAGAATGCATCAACGAAAACAGTTTAAAGTAGTGAAAATATAAGAAAATACAATTATGAGAAACTCAGGTTTTAAAATTGCATGTATTTTTCTGCACACACCTGCATACATCCACTTACACACAGTATTAGGGCAATCAAATGGCCACAGCAAAACCACAATGTTTATCCTTCTTTTTTGAAAATTTAGCACTAAATGAATGTTGCTATACCTGCATGAAAAGCCACACCTATAGTCATTCGCTGCACAAAGAACTCTTTGAAGCGCTGAGTTAGAGGAGAAAGTAAGAGTTGTGCCACTTCTTTGGGGGACATCATGGGGAATCGAACATGCGACATAACTTCTACAACCAGCTGTTCTACATGAGCATCTATATCCTCTACTTCCTCTTGTATCAGTCGACTTTGCTGCGCATCCAACCATTTCACCACACAGCTGTTAAACACAAATATCATGATTAAAACTTCATGTCTATAAAAAACATCAGGGTGGCTCAATTTGTTAGCTCAATATTTTAGAGAGTAATGGATTAGGCTATACACAGAGGGAAAGAGATACAAATGTTAGAGGATTTTATAAACATGTTTCAGAAGCCATGTACTTCCATTGTCAATTCCTTTGGTCGACTGCCGGCATTGCTTGCTGTGGTGGTTGTCTCTGTCCCAGGTGGTGGTTTGATGAACCTCTGAATCAGTAGATCGCCTGGCAGGATTTCAAAATTGAAAACGCGGTTCTTGTTTTTCCAAATATATACTCTTTCCCAAACTTTTAATTCTGTCTTCCTTGTGATGTTTTTGAGGATTTTTGGGCTTCTATTTATGGTGTGCTTCTCTTTCCAAAAATGCCAAGCTACTGCAGATTTGTCTTCTTGTTTGACTTTAATATTTCTGTGGTGTTCTTTTGCCCTGGTTTTTATATTTCTTTTTGTTTGGCCGATGTAGATTTTTTCACAGTCATTACAGCTGAACTGATATATTCCTGGTTTGTTTTCTTGTGGGATATCATCTTTCAATTTAATATTTAAAATGTTTTTTACAGAGTAATTGTTTTTAGGGGCTAGAATGATGTTATGTCGTTTGAAGATCCTCTGGAATTTGTAGAAAGTTGTAGGGTGGTATGTAAACTTCTTGTAGATCTTGTTTTCTTTCTGGTTTTGAGTGAATGTGCTGGCTTCTTTAATTCTCTTCCTATTTTTGGCCTTATTAACTTTTTTGTACACCAGTTCTACCCGGAATCCATTCTCTGTGCAATATTTTAGTAAGTTCACATTGGTATTCTGTTTTGCCCATTGGTACATTTACCAATCTGTGTGTAAGGCTGTTGAGTAAAGCATGCTGATGGGGAATGGGATTGTAACTCTTTTGTTTTATATAGCTGTTGGTGTGGGTAGGTTTTCTGTAGATGCCAAATGTAAGGTGATTATTATTTTTGATGATTTTTAGGTCGAGGAATGGTAGTTGTCCATCACATTCCTTCTCCATTGTGAACTTTATATTTGTGTGTGTATAACTAGTGAGAAGGGAAGAGCATGAGTGAGAACAGTTTTTGGAAATTAAAAGGTGAAAGACAGGGCTTTACTCAAGGGAAATTTAAAAGGGACAAAAGAACATTGTTGAAGAAAATATTCATAAAGAACAGCAGGAGGGTGGGCCAGTATTTATTTAAAATTATATACTTATAATGGGATAGGTAGAGGTAGACTGAAAAATTCAATGCCACAACCTAGTATTGAAACTCTGGTCTCTAACCAGTTGCTGTAACCACTTAGTTACAGTGTTTTTCATTTGCATTGTTATGGTTACTGCTTCTAGGTGAATTGTCTACTAAGTCACTGCTAACTACTGGAACTAAAACAAATTTGGTGACAGAATCAATTGGTGGTAAACCTATAATGTTATATTCAATACATCCATCCTAAGCAACAACCTAAAATGTGATGTAACTGAGAAATGCTTCAAACCCAATTAACTTATAATATTTTTATAAATGTAAAAAGAAGCTAGTAACAGTGAAGAATAACAAAAATATTAATATAAAAATAATGGTTCCAACAAATCTTCACTTATCTTTTGGAATCCTTGCTTGGACTAGTTTCGCAATGACTTCATTGCATTATCAACATATCCTTTTGGTCTCTTTTTTGATGTTGTTTGTTTACACTGTTATGGTTACTGCTACTAGGTGGATTGTGTACTAATGCATTGCTAACTACTGGAATCAAAACAAATTTGGTAAGAGTGTCAATTGGAGGTATGTCAAAATTCATTGCATGATTTCTATACTTTAATATAAATATTTTCTCCCAAACCATTAAATCTATGGGCCCATTTAAGTGTTTTAATAATTTAACATCTGGATTTATTTCATGATTAAATTTCCAAAAATGTTCTGCTACAGCTGATTTATCAATTTGTTTGTATTTAATATTCCTAAAGTGTTCTTTTACTCTGGTTTCCAAATGATGTTTAGTCTTACCAATATAAACAAGGTCACAATTTAAAGTTTAATTGATAAATGCCAGATTTTTTATTTTTTGAAATTTCATCCTTTTTAGAAAAGCCTAACAAATTTTTTATACTGTATTTATTTTGAGGAACCAATATTATGCCATGCTCTTTGAAAATATTTGTGAATTTTTTATTTGCCCAAGGGTGATAAGTAAATTTTTTAAAAATGTAATTATCTTTTATTTTCTTAAGCGTAGAAACATCTTTAATAGCTTTTTGATATTTAAACTTCTCAATTTTCTTATTTATAAAATCAGTATTAAAACCATTAATTAAAGCAGTGTTAATAATGTGTTAATATTCTCTATAGAATTCATCTTTATTAAGGGGTAAATTAACCTATAAATTAAACTATTAAAAACAGCAAATTTATGTGAAAAAGGGTTAAAGCCATTATTTTTTATATAATCATCAGTGTGGGTTTGCTTTTTGTATATTCCAAAATTCAATTTATTGTCTTTTTTTATATTATTTATATTTATAAAAAAAGACAATAAATTGAATTTTGGAATATACAGAAAGCAAACCCACACTGATAATTATATAAAAAATAATGGCTTTAACCCTTTTTCACATAAATTTGCTGTTTTTAATAGTTTAATTTATAGGTTAATTTACCCCTTAATAAAGATGAATTCTATAAAGAATATAAACACATTATTAACCTTGCTTTAATTAATGGTTTTAATACTGATTTTATAAATAAAAAAATTGAGAAGTTTAAATATCAAAAAGCTATTAAAGATATTTCTACGCTTAAGAAAATAAAAGATAATTACATTTTTAAAAAATTTACTTATCACCCTTGGGCAAATAAAAAATTCACAAATATTTTCAAAGAGCATGGCATAATATGGGTTCCTCAAAATAAATACAGTATAAAAAATTTGTTAGGCTTTTCTAAAAAGGATGAAATTTCAAAAAATAAAAAATCTGGCATTTATCAATTAAACTGTTTAAATTGTGACCTTGTTTATATTGGTAAGACTAAACATCATTTGGAAACCAGAGTAAAAGAACACTTTAGGAATATTAAATACAAACAAATTGATAAATCAGCTGTAGCAGAACATTTTTGGAAATTTAATCATGAAATAAATCCAGATGTTAAATTATTAAAACACTTAAATGGGCCCATAGATTTAATGGTTTGGGAGAAAATATTTATATTAAAGTATAGAAATCATGCAATGATTTTTGATATACCTCCAATTGACACTCTTACCAAATTTGTTTTGATTCCAGTAGTTAGCAATGCATTAGTACACAATCCATCTAGTAGCAGTAACCATAACGGTGTAAACAAACATCAAAAAAGAGACCAAAAGGATATGTTGATAATGTAATGAAATCGTTGCGAAACTAGTCCAGGCAAGGATTCCAAAAGATAAGTGAAGATTTGTTGCAACATTATTTTTATATTAATAACTTATAATATGTAAAATAGGAGCTAGTAACAGTGATATATACTATACATAAAGTATTATTTTAGTTAATTATAACACTCTTACATCATACATTTTATAATTAAGGGCATGATATCTAAGAACAAGGAACACTTCAGGAACATAAAATTGAAACAGGAAGATAAATTGGCAGTAGTATGGTATTTTTGGGGAGAACACCACAACATAGAAAAGTACTGAGTTGGTAAAACACATAAGAAACAGTTGGGAATTAGAAACCTGGGAGAATATCCACATCTGGAAAAATAGAAACAACTTAATGAACTTCCAAGATCCCACCCGGAGACATCCTCATTCAGAGATTCTTAAATTCACCACCAGAGGCAAACCTATCCACCACAACACCTGCAAACCACGACACAGGCAGTTTAGGAAAAGTTGATAATGGTAGCAACAGACCTTCATACACAAGTCCTAATTATAAAATATAAGTGATGTAAAAGTGTTACAATTGACTCAAATAATACTTTATATGAAAGTATAGTGTCAACAAATCGACTCACACTACCTTTGTAACAATTTAAAAGTTTCATTGTATAGATCACTTCATACATATACATTGTCATATCATAGTTGCGTGCATTGGATGTGGTAGTACTGTATATAATTAATGTTTCATATGTTGGCAACATTACCAACTTTATTGTTCATAAAAAGAGGATACAGAGAGCCTCATCCTTCTCTTGAGTAGTAGACAGTGGCATGGGATAGACGCAAACCAGGAACGTTGGCTCCATTCAGGTGGCTAAGCTTGGCTCCACACCAAGATTGTGGATGTTATGTGGATTCAGATACTATTAAGGTAAAATAATAGTAATTCTATTATCAAATAAAAATAAGTATTTTAGATAGTGGAGCACCATAATTTAAATGAATTGAGTCACCTTTTTTTTTTTTTTCACTTTTTGCTCCACTTTGCCTTCATTTGGAAAGATTGGTTTCAGGGTACCTTAACCCTATCTTTAGTTCCTCGGTTGATTTGACACTAGGTGGTTGTGTGCTGCCCTCTACTCTTGTCAACAGGATGACATCATCCACAGTGGGAACCTCAAAATTCAGATGCCACCTGAAACCAGTTTTCCCAAACGAAGGCAAAGTGGAGCAAAAAGTGTAAAAAAAAGGTGACTCAATTCATTTATAAAAACTCTGTTGTTCATAAGAAGTGTTTGTATTGGTAGTTAGCCCCATTCACCTTAAATTAAAATAATTATGTAGATCCTATCCTTGTGGTCTCTGATAGAACAGAGCTGCATCTTCATATGCATGCCTGGTTGTAAGTAAAGGTACATTTCCTCAGATAATTCCTCTCGCTAGCCAAGCAGTTCCTTAATTTATAACAGCAGGCATGACACTATGTATATATATAAACTCATTGAATCACGTTCTATTTTCTTACTTGTAAAGTGCCATTTCATTGTAGACAACCAAATCATTTTGTTGCAATAAGTTTACAAGGATCTCTGGTTCAAAACTGCCAAAGTCTGTTGTCTCTGCAACAAGCTCTAAATTCCATTTGACAAAGTTCTGACATGCCTGAAAATAAAAAGAATATCAGAATATTGCTTAAAGTACTGTAACAGCTACTAATTCAAGATATTATGTTGGATTGTTATGAAAGCTGGGTATACATATACACCCTGAGAAAACCCAACTTGTGGTTTTTAAGAAAGGATATTTTAAGCAAATGTGATAAATGATAAAAAGCAGAAAAAATGTAGTGTAACACAAGATTATATCTATTTAGGAATGAGACTTGTAGGAGGAAAATGGGAGAAACATTAATCATTAACAACAAACAAAGGGAAAGCAGGCATAAAAGTGATCAGAGGATGTCTACAGGATGTTTCAGGACCTCTGTGACAAACTCTAAGAAACGATAGATCTCGCAGAGTGAAACATTTTCTGTCAAGTACACTTTACTCCGACATGTTGTTACAGAGTTACTCACCCCTGTTTGAATTGTGTCCAGTAGGATAGGTTAGAGAGGCACAATCAGTACACTTTGACTGCTTATAACCACTGAATAAAATGATATTGCCTTTTTTGTCCCTTACCCTAAGCAGTAATTAACATTCATTCATCAAGTAGGCTGACTCTGTTTTACTTGAGCTTACCAAGATGATGAGTTATGGACAGGCTATTGGAAACGGCAGAGAATCTCTCTGTATCTACTAAGAGTGGTTGGTTCCCTGTAAAAAAAAATTGCATGCACGCGCGCACACACACACACACACACACAAGGACCTTTTCTAGAAATGCTTCTTTGGGTTTATGGGGTCCTAAAAACATGTCTTTCCGTGAAATCTCAGCATCAAACTTTTGGGTGGAATGCAATACTTTCTCTACCTACTATGTACAATTGCACATAAGTAAATATGTATATTTATTTATTATATTTTAGAAATTTTATTAGTAATTTTTTTAAATGTTATTTTTATTTATTTGTTTAAAGTTATATTTTTATTTTTTCTTTTATATTTATAATTAAGTTAGCTTAAATTTATCTGTAAATTATGTATGTATAAATGTGAAGTTTAATAAATAATAAAAATCTGGCATATTAGCCAAGGCTTAAGTAATTAGGGTGATTATACAGATTTTTATTTTTATTTTTTTTGTACTTAGGTACTAGAGAAAGTCAAAATTTCTGCCACTTGGAGAATGTCAAAAAGGAACAATTTGCAACAATACAAAATTGGTGACAGTGTCTCTAGTTCAACAGCATGGATAACAATGGGTGGGATTCATCTGTTTCTGGCAATGCAGATTAAGAGTTGGGCTTATTAAGTAATTGTCTTTTACCTTAATGTGCAATTGAGAGTGAGACAAGCCAAATTCATCAGAGTAGTGCTGCAGTCTCATACACGTTCCATTGGCAAGCAAGTTTTCTACCTACCATAGCTACATTATACATTTTGTTATTGATACAAAGGGAATTTCGGTAGTTAACGTTTAAGAACTTAATACTGTATACTGGCCTAAAAAGTCCACACATTTTCCATGCAATCGTGAGAGCTACTGAACTTATAATTACAAAGTACTGAACAATTAGAACCATTAATAATGGATATTTCAGAAATGACTTATATCACAAAAAAATTATGGAATAAATTGAGTTAAAAAGAAGCTAAATTTTTTGTTTAGTATGTTTATGTTTTTCTTCCACTTAATGTTCACCATTTGCACAAGACTATAAAAATTCCTTCCGATTAAAGAGGACCTCTTTGGCTATTTCCAGAAAACTCAAAATGTAAATTTTATTCATCACGTGATTGTCTTTAATATGGGTATTTTAATAAAGATCATTAGTGACTTTTGAGAAAATAAAAAGTCTCAAAAAAAGTTTCACGTAAAGGGTAGTTTCGGGTGGGGTTCTTGAAAATCTTTGTGTTGCATTCTTGAAGATACTGAACTTAAATCTCATGTTTGGTTTTTGACCAACTTTTCATTTTAGAGTTAAGAGCATGCACATGCACGCAGTCATTTTTTCTAAAACAGTATTTTTTTTGGGGGGAGGGGGGTTCAGGGACTCTCAGAACACGTACTTCTGGTGAAATCTCAACATCACATTATTAGGTGAAATATACTACTTCCATTTCTTACTATATGTAGTAGAGAGTATAATGACATAAATAAATGAAGTTATTTTTCTATATATATCATATGCCCGCTCACATATATTCACAATCTCATTCATACTTCCAGATTCTGTGAAGGATAGGTAATATTCTTAGCTAGAGAAAAATTACCACTCCCCAGTCAAGAATTGAACCGGGACCCCTCACACAGCAGGCAGGTGCTCTACTGACTGAGCTACAGAGCCAGCCATGTTAGTTTTGCTCACCTGTAAGATGCATTTTAATTTCATAACCTAATAATAATTATCTAATTATCACTGTATCTTCTAAAAACTTGCAGGACGTTTCTTTAAAGCTTGAGAGTAAATATCTTTCCCTGAAGTATATACATACCTGTGCCACCACAAAATGCCCACAAGCCAGAGTGTATTGCAGCCATGAGATCAGCTGATTGTTTGCAGCAGCATATGCTATATGCTCACACATGTACTGAATACACAAGTTGACCAGATCCTGTCACATGAAATAGAAAAATATATAAGTAAACCTCAATGTTTATCATTATTATTGCAAAACCTCTCAACTCATTAGTGTCTTCAGAGTTGTGACTTCATTTAAAATTAGAGTACATTTTATGCATAATACAAAATTGGTACTTTATGCAGTATAATATGTGGATAATACTGACTGCATTGGTGACATGGACAAGTGACAAGTGACAAACACTTTTATTTGACTTCCACAAAAAGAAAAGTGAAATGTGGAATATGAACACGGTTTGTTTTGAAAAATTGTATTATTTTTCGTCATGTCTATAGTACTTTATAGAGTGATCAAATTTATTTGGAATTTACCAAAACAGAATCTGAAATGACATAAGTTAAAATCTTACCTCTTCCATGCTTTTTTTTTTTTGGAATTTTATTATTCACAAAATTGAATCTAAACAACAGCTTGGGCTGATGATAGTTATATTTTTTGTATAGGGACTTAATACAAGTAAATAAATAAATAAAATCTAAACAATGGAAGTGGTTATTATAGTTTCAATAATGTAATTCATAATTACGGCACAGATCAGAGAATAGACATTCATGCACAGAGAAGCAATACCAGTGCCAATAAAAACAATGTGACAAACCTAGGAATAACATTTTTCAATAAATTGCCTATAGCCAACAAAACCATATGCAAAATGTCAGCTTTTAAAAAGACAGTATTGGCCTACTTGCTTCCCCACTGCTTCTACTTGGTTAGGGAATTAATGGAAACTTGATGTTATTATTACTAAATTCTACATACAACATCCATACTATGGGAGGAAGGTAACTTATTAGATTCCTTCTAATATCTGCTTCATAGAAGTATTACAAACAAAAAAGTCTAACAACATTTTGTTCTTTGACCAACTGATTTTGAAAAAATAAATGGTTTTTGTTCCAAATAGGATGCATAATTCCACAAGAATGTACAAAGATAATAGTTTGTTACTTGTAAGATGCATGGAGTAACATATTTCTGATATTAGTTTCACTAGGAATTATGGGACATCACACAGAGTTATTAAATAATTAAACATTTAAGAGTATTATAGGAATATTCCGAGCAGCCTCAGGCATGAAATAATTTGACAATGTTGTGTTGAGATTGGTCAGATTTCTGAATCGGCTTCTGGATATAAATATATCAGACGTAGGGTGGCGTAATGTTTTGGGAGATAACGAATGCAACTGGCATTCTGATTGGCCAACACTGGTGCGGTAGCAGTAATGAGGCATGTTTGTTTATGTACTGACCTAGGGCAAGTGACACCCACACAACCTACAGCATGCAAGCTAGTCTGTCTCTTGTTCTTGAAAAAACTAAATCATTTCCATAGGAAATGGTCAGAAACAAAAACGTAAGATACAAAATGTGTTCCAAAAACCTTCTATTACTGGTTTAAATTAATGTAATGACTTCCCTTCCATCTAGTATATATCATTTTCTAAACACCATAATCATAATACACTTATCAGTAAGTTACAACTCTTAGTGCTTCAGTTTGAATAATTCAATTATTCTTTTATAACTGTACTTTTTAATGCAATCCTTTGTAAATCATTTTCTGATTTGTCCTACATCATGGTTGCCTATATATGTATATAATCTACAGGACGAATGAAATAATAATAATAATAATAATAATAATAATAATAATAAAGTGCCAAGATCGGCAGGTTTATCATATGACCTTGAATGGGTTTAATAGCAATAAATACACTTTTGCACAATAGATATCACGAAAACACAGAAAGTAAAACTAGCATATTTTATACCAGAATTGTGATATTTTATTATACGTGTCCAAGAAATTTCTTCAACAACTAAAGGTAATGGCAATGAAAAGGTACACAGACAATTTTTATTCAAAAATTTCCAAGATTAATTTGAGATGAAAATTGCAGTGGTTTGCTCTCAACAGTTTTGGTGCATCTGCATGGTCATCCTTGTATCATAGATTCCATTGTACCTAAACCAGCATTCCAGTGGTTGCCAGACAAAGTCTGTTTCTGTTTTTTGTGTGGATTCGCTCACAATTACACTCACTTGCTGATGGTGATATATTCGGCAATTAGGATGCCAACAAACTTATTGGCTGTTTGTCACACAATCCTCCTTAAGCCACACCTACATAGTGTGGTGGTAGTGTGTCTGCCTCACATTCAAAAGTCGTAAGTTCGAATCTCACTTAGGGTGACTTACCTGGATAAGAAAACAAACCAGTAATATACCAGTTCAGCTGCAACAGCTGTGAAAAAATCTACATTGGCCATACTAAAAGAAACAAAAATAAGAGTGACTGCCTCCATGGTTGAGTGGTCAGTGAGCTGACTTCTTGCCTGGAGGTCCCGGGTTCAGTTCTTAGCTGGGACGGGGAATTTTTCTTTAACCAGAATTATTCCCTATCCCTCCCCCCCAGAGTCTGGAAGTATGTATGCGAGAGTGAAGGTGTGTATGTTTGAGGAAAATAAAACAGTTTAAACCCAATGTACAGAACCTATACACGAGTTGTTTCTAAAGCAAAGCTCCTGGTATGATCTTAGATGTTAAAGGGGAGCTATATAAATGAAACAATTAAAAAAAAGAAAGAATAAAAGAACACCTCAGAAATATTAAAAACAAAAACAAGAAGACAAAACAGCATTTTTGGAAAGAATATCACAAGAAATTAAAAGTTTGGGAGATTATTTACATTTGGAAAAACAAGAACTGCGTTTTCAATTCTGTAATCCTGCCAGGTGACCTACTGATGCAGAGGTTCATCAAACTACCACTAGGGACAAGACAACTATCACAGCAAGTGATGCCAGCAGTCGACTAAGGGAATTGACAATGGAAGCACATAGCTTCTGAAAATTTTTTTCCAGTAATAAAAATAAGTAATGTAATGTTACAAAATTGACTCACTAATTAATTTCAATTACCAAAATTAGGTTTTTTCAGGGTTTTCCTTTATCCTGAGAAGACGAATGTTGAGTATCGTTAAGCTCCATGAACCCCGAAATCATTTGAGCATCATTTCACTGTTTCATTCATCGTCCGATATGACCAACCGGCTAAAAAAAATGTTGCTTTCCTTTTTGTGGAAGTTTGTAAACAGTGTTGTTACATTGATTTATTTGACAAAGAGTCGATTGATTACACTAAACAACACTTAGTTGGGATTTTTGCTGGAACATGTTTTGAAGGACTAGTTTCCTTCATTTTCAACCAGACATTGACTAATTCCTTAGTAAGTTCATCAAACCACCACCAGAGGAGACAGCACTTACAACATTGCCAGCTTCATCGCAAGGAATTAGTCAATGTCCAGTTGAAAATGAAGGAAACTGGTCCTTCAAAACATGTTCTGGCAAAAATCCCAAGTAAGTGTTGTTTAGTGTAATTAATCGACTCATTGTCAAACAAAAATTAAGTTAATAATTAATTAAAAAACATAAATCCTCCTCATAAGGTCAAAGATGCGACATGTTGAACACCAATCCATAAATAAAAAATGGTTATATCTGGCAAGTTTATTACACTGTCATCCACTTGCACTTTGCTTAAAGATAAAGGCAACACTAGTGGTTATGTACAATGGCAACTGTTACGGTAGTAAGGATTGTATAAATTATGTATTATATTAGGATTAATGCAGCATTTTACCATACATATATGCGGTGACACTTTTGCTAGCACACTGCCATCGACATCTCTATTTTTCCCTTCCACTGTCTCAAAAGATCTGATCAAAGAATAGGTGCAAAGTTTCCATTTACGGACAAAGCAAAACAGTTTTACCAGTACCGTCAGTGTCACAGGGAGCAGACTGACATCGTCTTAGTAGTAGTAAATGTTTCATACACATTAGCAATACAAATATTCATGGCTTTGTCAAACTTATTTCTATGAATATACCTGTATGGAATATTCAGTCAAATAAGAATTTCTGTCTACATTTATTTCTGCTTAACCCCTTTAGTTCATTTATTAATATTACAGCCCACAAATCTATTTGTTGTTACTGGTATTGTTTTCAGTAGTATGTTCTTTACAACAGTTTTGAAATTGTTACTACTTAAACTTTTTACCTTGTCTGGAAATTGATTACAGAGAATATCAACGTGTGAAATTAAATTTAGACTCTGAGTGAGACGACAGTGATTTAGATGTAAATTCTCACTATTCTGGTATTATGTGTGTGAATTGTAAATCTGAATTAATTGTAAATAATAACTTATTCTGGTATATAAAAGAAAGTCTTCAAATATACCTAAATACTAAGCATGGGCAAGATCTTGAACTCTTGAAAAATGGGTTTAACCTCTGTTCTAATGGGGATTTTAAATTATTTTTAATATTCTTTTCTGTATTTTGTATATTTTCTATGTTCTAAGAGGGACTTTAAATTATTTTAATATTTTTTTTGTATTTTGTATATTCCTAAAGATTTGGATGTTGAGTTCCAAAGAGTGATTCCATAGGTGATTATTGGGTGTACATATCCATAATATATTGTTAAAAATGGCCTTCTTCAAAGGATGGGTTTCATAAGAGCTTAGATATAGCAAACATTATTAGTAACTGATAAACAAAAATCAAGTTCTCACCTTTACATTGTATTTGTCAGCAAGTGCTAACACATGCATTACTGTGACATGCTTGATGCGAATTTGGCCAGTGTAGAAGTACCGCAAGAAATCACCAAAAATAGCAGCACAGGCAGGCGTTTCTTGGAGCACTACACGACTCTCTTGTGACTCACTCCATTCTGGATTCATCAGCATCACCTAGATGATCAAACAGTTTATTTTGATTTTAAAAAAATCTGAGCTGGTTCATTAAAATACATTTCTTTATCCACTATTTTTATATTAGTTTATTCTTATATGGGAAGTCAGCTGAGTCCCAGCATAGCCAACTTCTATATGTAAAACTTTAAAGAGGCAGCACTTGAGAGCACATCAAGCCTGGCTACGATACATTGATGGCACATTTATCATATGAAACCAGGAGAACACACTCTACATCAATTTTTGGCACACCTGAACCCCAATATTCAATTTACCATGTACTATCAACACTATCACCATATCACTACTCATATCACTATTATTACATTGACGCTTTGCCATTTTGCGATACTATATGGCAACTTGCTACATACATACTGCACAGAATTCAAAGAAACACCAAAAGAATATACACATACACAGAGAGCCTTTTGAAAGTATGAATTCCTTTCAAGAATTGGTATTGATAGGTCCAATAGTGCTCACCATAGTGGTTTTGGAGGTGACGTACTCAAGGGCATGACCGCTGAGTACAGTCATACTATTTCCTCATCAATTATATACAATATTTTTATTCATTTTTGACCCCAAAAAAAGTGCTAATAGCAGGATTTGGAAGTGATAAAGAGGGTAAAATTATGTAGTATTAGTATGAAACATCCAGGAACTTTACAAATTTAGCATAATGAACTGGATAGTCTTATAATTGAGAGCATAATTACAGGATTTCACTGCATATGGACAGCCATTGACATCATTTCTAGATATAAATTGGCTTGATAGTTAAATAACAGCAAGATTGAAACTACTTGGGCCACTTGATTATACAGCTACTCGGTGGAGTTACTAGTACATACAGTGAAACCTTCTAAACCGGACTCCCTGTATATCTGAAAACTGGACAAATGGGGAAGGAAGGGAAAAAAACAAAAAAAAAAAAAAAAACAAACAAAAAAAACTTAGAACGGAGCTTTTTCCTATGTTAATTAATACTGTAAGCCGGAAAACTGATTAATGCAGAAACGAAATAATTTTCTGAAACCATTTATATAAATAACCTTAATAAAACAGATTATTTGTAAGCCTTATACACATAAATAATGAGCAATCTAACAAAAATCAATTCAGCTTAGTATGTAAGGGATTTTTGAACATAACTATACTTGCACTGAAGTTCTAAGAATTTTGCATGCGTCTATAATGCCACAGTTGCAGTTCTAATGTATTCATTCATTCTCAGTTTCATTCTGATAAGAAAGTGATTAATTATGAATGGAAGAAAACCATGTACTTTAGTGATTTTAACTGTACATTTGTGTGTGTAATTCAGTAGCAATGACTTCTAAATGTAAGACATAGTGGAGGAAAAAATTAAAGACATTGAACAACATGAAAATGATCAGATAAAAAATTAAACTGTGTTGTATAAAGTGGGAAAAACTCAAATATATGACATTTTGAAAAACAAAATTAAAGACGATTGGGTAAAGAGAACAGCAGGCCAAGTGAAATGCATCACAAAATCCACGGAATACAACAAAATAAATCATGCTGAATTTGAGTCGTTTGTTAGTGTGCTAGTTGAAGCTGAAGAAATAGTTAACTTTGATAATGAATTTACCATAACTGAAGACGTTCAAAATGCAAGTGATATTGCTACCAAAAACAGGAGTTGTGAAATAAAGGATGAAATGGATGATGATGACGACGACGAGTAAGGCAACAAAAAAGAGCTAAAAATATGCATTTTTAAGATGTTTTATCTGCTGTGAGTGACCATTAGGAATATGCAGCTTTCAAGAATGTTCCAGAACTCCTAGATTTGATTCAGGGTGCAAAGGAGATTATGCACCATTTTCTTGTGAAGAAGTAGCAACAGTGCACCTTGACAGATATGAGGAGACAGAGAAAGTAGAAGAGATGTACTTTAATTACTTTAAGTAAATTGAAATCACAGTAAAATCTACATTTGAGTCTATTTTTTAGTTACAAACTTTATTTTAAATTTTTCCTTCATTCTAATCTTCTACAATCACATTTTTTTTTTTTTACTTTGCATTTTATTAAAATATGGAAACCTGTGATACTGGAAAAAATACACCGAAACAAACAAGTTCCATTTTTGGTAAGTTTCACTGTATTTAGTATTGCTGTATTTTCTTTGAATGGTTAAGCGATTGCAAAAT
This sequence comes from Hymenopus coronatus, assembly GCA_030762935.1. NCBI lineage: Eukaryota > Metazoa > Arthropoda > Insecta > Mantodea > Hymenopodidae > Hymenopus > Hymenopus coronatus. The sequence continues at coordinate 18,331,961 of CM060897.1, read as the reverse complement.
AGTATAATAGAAACTTATTGTACTACTAAGTGGAAATAGATTCAATGTGATGTACAATCTCAATTTCTGTGAGCTGCTTACCTGAAAGACTTCACTTGAAGCACATAAAATAAGCCTATGTGCTGGGAACTGTGTGCCTCCAACAACAAGGCATATGTCACTCATCAGATGCTCATCGTATAGTGTGGCAATCTTCTGCAATACTGTTGCAGAATTGTCAACCTGAAAATACATCACCATAACAATTACCAAATGTAAAAAAATATATAAGTTACTTATACACAAAAATCTGATGTGTTACACTCACATGACTTTCTCTAGCTACTCTACAAACTTCGTACAAAAGATTATTCTTCTTCCTACACAATGTTAGTCGAGATAAACATTAACAGAATGTTCTTATTACTTGGTTCCTTATTGGTAGAAGGGAACTAAGAGAATGCACTAGGCTAAAGTGGTAGTCAAATATTTTAAAAGCTATTGTTATGCAATTGTCATTGCAAATCACGTTTTTGATTGGTCAGGAGTAGAACAATAGAAAAAGGGACACTTCATGTCAGAGAAAAGTATAAGTACTTCACAATTGAAACCAATAACAAGGAATATCTTGGAAATGGTTACCTCCAGAACAAAAATGTTAAGGACCTAAATTATGTGTTTTGATGAGATCTACATTTTTGTGTAGCAAGTTTTTATCTATCTCTTATTCTTTAGCAGTTAAGCAAAATTTAGCAAAATTCATCCAGAATAAAGAGGTCTTAAGAGGCTATTCCCAGAAAATTCAAGCTATACATTTTATTTATCATGTAAATATCTCTAAAATACAATATTTTAATCAAAATCATTAAATACATTTTTGAGAAAACCAACATTTTCGAAAATTTTCCATGTAAACGGTAGTTAGGGGTGGGGAGATCTCCTTCAAAATCTTTGTGTCACATCCTTAGAAGATACCTAACTTAAATACCAAGTTTGGTATTTAATGGGCTTTTGATTTTTGAGCTATGCTAATCACACACATACACACACCCACACTGAGACCTTTTTCTAAAAATGCTTTTTTCGGACACAAGGGACCCAAAACATATATTTCCAGTGAGATCTCGACATTAAATTTTTGGGTGGAATGCAATTCCTTCTCTATACACTATGTACATTCTACATGCAGGCTAGAGAAAGTAAAAAATGTACATCAGACTAAAACACAATTTACGTCATATTGATTTGTAGAGTTAACCTTTCCGATATATTTCTTGTTACTGGCTTCAATTTTAAGCTACTTAAAACTTTTCTCAAACTGAAGGTCATCTTTAGTTCATCTCTCTTTTGTTTTACTCCTGGTCATGCAAAGCAAAAACCGAATTTTAATTGTTTCACATTGTGACCTACTTTTACAAGATTTGACTCTCGCGTTTGCCTAGTGTATTACCTTATTTCTTTCTACTTAGAAGGAACTAATACAACCATTTCTACTAATATTTATTTTATTGTAGATAAAGAAATAATCTTTTGTAACGATAGGTTGTAGAGAAAGTCATGTCAATGGAATACATAAGATTTATTTATGAGTTTTGTTATATGTGATGATTAGATCGCTTTTACTTCAAGTAGAAGTAGACTTAGGAAGGCTGCTGGTTTATTAACTGAGCATGGATCCTTCTGCAGGTGTCATCCACGGAAATACCAGTTGCAAGCTCTGTGGGCAGCGAGACCACCAGTCATTTGCTACTGGATTGTGAGGCCCTAGGGAGAAGAAGATATTGTCTCTTTGGGGCTTTAAAACTGGATAAATTAAAAGATCCCATCTCTGGAAAAGGAGTCCTGGAGCTGACAAAAATCCTTAGGTCGAAGTGAAAGCTCCTAAAATCCCCTGCTATACTACTACTATTATATGATAATGCATTGTCTTGATGTCAAATTTGAGCCTTTTCAAAAATTTGCAGTAAACAGACATTAGTGTACCAATTAACAGTAACAACAATCTATCTTCTAATCTATATAGTAGCAATATGGCCTGTTTTAGGAGGGAACTTGGCGTAAAAGACCACTTAATTTTGCTCAAAGGTCTCTTTATCAGGCTTGAGGTTCCTTTATGTGCCGTAAATCTATGACACAAGACTAACGGCTTTACTTCCCTTTAGGAAGTCATGCTAAAGATTTTTATGCTGGAAAAAATCCATTGTCCTCTGCCGGGCTTGAACCCAGACCTTGAGTATATGAAGTTAGCATGGTAACATTACCACAGAGGGTGACAATTATTCTGATTTGTTTCCACAGATGTATTGACACTCTAATTTGATTTTCTAATTGATTTTAATAAATACAGTATTCTGTTGCTGCTTGAGCTTTACCATAAGCAAAATATAACACAAAAGAACAGTAACGAAAATCGGGCATAGTTTGCAGTACTGAGTTGACATGCACAGCAAAGGGTGGACGCTGCTTCCTCCCCATGTGCCTGTGCTGGCTCTTCAAGTAAGTTGCCAATTCTATCATAAACGGAATGTGTCATGAATAGTAGTTTGTTTTAGTTGAGGTGAAGTTTGTTTTTTGTGCATGTGATTTACTATGTTATCCTTATGGTTATTCTTAAAGTTATAGTTGCTGTAAATATTGCTACAGTTCTGGTACAAATTTAATTTTTTGCATTTTACAGAGAGATAGCATATATACACACTGGTGTCAAGAGTAGAAAACACTACCTCTCTCAGTCACACAAAATGTCAGAGCTGGAGATATAATGATAATACTATAATGTTTAATTTGTTCTTATTAAAAGTTTAAGTAAATTTAAGATTATGTAATAACCAAGAAGCACTGGTATGTTCAGTGTTTATTCATTTTAACTTTGTATTGACATATAGCATACAAACTTACTTCAATGTCTCCTATGGTAGTTTGTGCACAACCTTCCATTTTGGTGGAGGGTTTATCAGATGAAGTTTGACGACTATTAGATGAGCCAAACCTGAACATCTTTTTGCTGGAAAACACACAGATATTATTAAATACACTACAAAGTCAACAAGAACTTTAATGCCTTTCACTTAATCTTATACTGTAACAAAATTTTTTCTCCCTCCAGTTTTTGTCATGCTTTTTTCCCTCTCATTATTAACTACATTTAAGCCTGGTTCACAATAGGGTGAGAATGGTAACCAAAGTGAAAACGAGAATGGGAATGTATATTGTGCTGTGATTATGTCCTGTGGCTGCAATTGCCAAACGTGTGTGAATAGCTTGCTTTGCAAGTCATGTGATTGTTACACCTCTGCAGGTGGAAACGTGTGCTGTTGGATGGTTATTTGATGTCGAAACTGGACATTGTTACACCTGAGTGAATTTGTGACACCTGCAGTGGTTTGCACATGTAACTACTTCTGGAAATTTCCTGCTACATGATTGAAAGGTATATAAAGGGGAATGAAGCCCTGCACTGAATTTAGTTTTGACAGGAAACCTGTAGTGGCCAGAGTAGTTGCAGCTGCAGTGAACGTCAAAATGAAACTATACAGCAAAATTATTACAAAAGCATTAAAGAAACACATTTATTGTGAGTAGATTCTGGTTACAACCAGTTTGTGGAAGAAATAAAGAGTAATGTGTTGTGGTAAAAAACAATTTTTGTTACAATATTGATAACCATATTGATCTCAAAATGGAAAGTTGATTTTGTACATTGGTGTTATTTGCTTTTAACTGACCAAAGATATTTTATCACCTGCCTCCAAGTCAGCCAATATAATGCAGGTTAGCCAATGTCAGAAATAGGAAGAATTGCAATTAGAATGAGCTCTAGCAACAATTTCATGTCATGTCACTTACAGTAATCTTTACAGCACAGAGAGTCTTATATACAGGGTGATGCAAAAATCACTGAACACTGGGCCAGTGTTGCCAGATTGGGAGAAAAGTCGCCGATTGGGCTACTAAAATATTTCTGCAAAATATAACTTTTATTAATATCTGTTTTTAACTTTATGTGCCGTTTAGTAGGGAAGAGAGCTCTAAATCTAAATTGACGAAAGACAAATACCAAATCCTCTCTGATGTGAGTAAAACTTATTTATACGTTATTTTAAGCCTGCCAATAATTACATTTTTTTTTGCGCGATACAGTTAATTTGTGGTACTTATTAATATTGTTGCTATGGGTGGATCATAAGTTGGCATTCACACTTGCAATGTGGTTTCAATGAAAGCAAAAGAAATTTCAGTGCTGGTAGTTAATGTTTCATTATACTTCTTATATATTAAAATTGTTGGTTTGGTTTTTTCGATATTTTAACAATTACATTTAATCATGACCAAAAGCATTAGTGTGGGAAGTAAAACCATACGAATAAAAAGTATGTCCCCATAGCAACACATTAGAGAATCAGCTCCTAAAATGTAACATTTATTGTTCTGTTAATAAGATTGTATGGTTATAAGTGTTCATGTCTATAAGGCAGCCCTCAACTGATGGAAGTAATTAATAAAATAAATACTTCAGGTAATATTTCAATATAATTATCGGTGCAAATGCCTCATATTTTCATACTCTTTCCTGAATCTGTATCAACGCAGCTCACACTAATATTATGCCATTTATTACGATTGTACTATACTTACAGAGATACCAGTTATAAGAATCTTTTGAAAATATTACAAGAGTGTGTGTGTGTTTATGTATATAAAATAGTAAAATAATTTGCATATTTTAATAAAAATATTGGGCGACTTCAACTGAAACTTTGCAATTTTTTTTAATGATTCAGGCGAAATTTTGAGAAATGCTTCTGGCAACACTGCACTGGGCAAAGATTGAATTTGTTTCATTACAAATATAAACAATACTTACATTATTTTTTATGTTCAAACTCTTTTCCGTCTGTATTAATACATCTTTGAAGTGGTAATAACAACTTAACGGGTTAAAACTTCCTACTGTACTACTTAACACTGAAAGAGATAAAAGCCGAGTTGGATGAAGTTCATGGCACATCTGCTCCTGCGTTTGCAACAATTTACAATTGGATAATTGTATTTAAACCTAGCTGTACATCCTTGAATGATGAACATCGTTCTGGACGTCAGTAGAAGTGACTTCCTCTGAAATTTTTGGCAAAATCCAGGATATAGTTTTGAGTGATCGACAAATCAAAGTTCATGAAATAGTGGAGGCCACAGGCATATTACAAGGTACAGTTTTCTCAATTTTGTATAAAAATTAGGTCTGACAAAGGTCTCGGCAAGATAGGTGCCGCGTTTGCTCTCTATGGAGAATAAATGTAACCATGTTTAACGCTTTACCGTCGCAATCCTGGCGAGTTTCTGCATCGATACATACCTTGGATACACTACTACACTCCAGAGACAAAAGTACAGTTGAAACAGTAGGTTTTTAAAGGTGAACTACTCTGAAGAAGACAAAGGTGGTGAAATCTACAGAAAAAGTGATGGCCTCGGTTTTTTGGAATGCACACAGGATTATTTAAATTTGATTACTTGCAGAAAGGAAGAATGACAAATGGAGATTAATATGCATTATTGCACTGACTGGACAGAGAAATCAAGATAAAATGCCCTCATCTTGCAAAGAAATATATTCTCTTCCATTAAGACAATGCAAGTGGACGTCATCTCCCAAACAGATGGCTATTTTCAGGACCTTCCAAAATCCTACTTTTTGGAAGTCTTAAAACAGTTGGAGAAATTTTGGGAAAAGTGTATTGAGCTAAAAGGAGATTATGTTGGGGGAAAAAAAAAATATCTATATATATATATACGAGGGCCGTTCAGAAAGTAACCTCCGATCGGTCACAGTGCGGGTAGTGGGGGGAGTAGCGACGCCATCTGTGCATTCACGCACTCAGCAGGTCAGTCGGCATCAAGCCGTGGTCGAGTGAAAGTCGTACATGCGCTAGTTTAGTGTTTGTGGCCGTTTGAAATGTGTACTGCAATAGAAAACCCCGCCAAATGTGAAGTGCGTGCTGTTATAAGGTTTTTTACAGCCAAAGGATATTCTGCAGCAGCTATTCATCGTGAGCTTTGTGCCGTGTACGGACCAAGAGTTATGAGTGAAGGAGTGGTCCGTGAATGGGTACGTTTATTTAAAAGTGGACGAGAAAACGTTCATGATGAAGAGAGGAGTGGTAGACCATCATTGGTCACGGACGAACTCGTTCAGACAGTTGATGCAAAAGTTCGTGAAAACCGACGTTTCACAATGTCGGAGTTGTCTACTGATTTTCCACAGATTTCTAAGACTCTCTTGTATGAGATAGTGACAGCAAGATTGGGTTACCGTAAGTTCTGTGCACGATGGGTGCCCAAAATTCTTACCGACCACCACAAAACTCAAAGAATGGCCTCTGCATTAGACTTTCTGTCACGTTATGAGGCCGAAGGTGAACCATTGTTAAACAGAATCGTGACCGGGGACGAAACCTGGATTAAGTACGTGAACCCTGAGGCAAAAGAACAATCAAAGATGTGGGCACATTCAAATTCGCCTACCAAACCAATAAAAGCCCGGCAAGATTTTTCTGCCCGAAAATTGATGGCAACGGTGTTTTGGGATGCAAAAGGGGTGTTGTTGGTTGAATTCATGGAACGTGGGACGACCATTAATCAAGACGTGTACTGTGAAACACTAAAACAATTACGACGGGCTATACAGAACAAACGCCGTGGTATGCTGACTTCCGGTATCGTTTTTTTGCACGATAACGCCCGTCCTCACTCTGCTCGCAGAACAACAGCCCTTCTTGAGTCCTTCAAGTGGGACGTTGTCAACCATCCACCTTACAGCCCAGATCTGTATCACCTCTTCATGCATATGAAGAAATGGCTCGGGTCCCAGCGGTTTGATGATGACGAAGAGCTCAAAGATGCGGTCACAGGCTGGCTCCAGGCACAAGCGGGTGATTTTTATGCAGAAGGAATTTCAAAGCTTGTGAACAGATACGATAAGTGCCTCAATCGTTATGGAAACTATGTAGAAAAATAGTGCAAAGATGTAGTTGTAAGATGTATATATTAAAATATTTTTATTTAACTTGGTGAATTTCTTGCAATCAACCGGAGGCTACTTTCTGAATGGCCCTCGTATATATTCACTGAAAATAATTTGACTTATTGAACGCTCCTCATAATATTAAAAGGCAAATATTCAGCCATTTCAGAGTCAGCAAGTATTCCTACTTCTCTTTGTGTATAGCTGCTCATGACCTAAAGAACATGAGCAGCACATATATATTATGCCCAATTATTTTTCTCGAAAACCATTAATCTCAACTTAGTCAATAAAAATACAAAACAAGTATTTCTTATTCATTTTCTAATGTTCTCATGACTATCCCCTTAAATTAAATGCTCAGTTTTTTATTTATTTATTTTATAATAAACAAAAGGCATTCAACTGTGCATTGCTTTTTTTACTTTTACATAGTGATACTATTCTTCTTATGCATAGTTTGATTTGGCAGATCCATACCTTTCGTCATAGAATTCACAAACGCATGTCTGTCATTTCTGGTGTGCTTTGTTTCTACAGATGTGATGGAAACTTCTAATAAAGTAAGAATTTGCCATATTTAAAGTTTGACTATAAGCCCATGCTTGTTGCAGGTTTAGATGTTAAGAACATAAATAATAGTGATTAAATTACCTTAGTGTTTGAGTCAAGAGTAGTTGTTGACATCTCAGGAGTTTATAACCCACTTTAAATATAGCATTTCCTTTAGAGAAACATTACCAGGATTGTAAGGATAGAAATCCTCTAGATCGGCAAAGTCCTTTGGCACACCTGGACGATTGGGGTTTTAGTTCCGCTGATCTCTCAGGTATGCTTCGTGGCTTAGGGCCCTCATATTGGGCTACACTTTGTGCCTAAGGGGTCAGTATGCTGACATCACTGTCCCACAGCATTTGTTAGTCATATTTCGCAGCTCAAGTTCAAAAGAAGTTTAACAAAAAAAAGTGTGTGCTGAAAGGTGTGACAAGTATGGGAGATTCTCATACAGTTTAATTGATCCAGACTGAAACTCATTCAGCCCTGTGCTTGATGTTTAAAGTGCTATGGGTAGGTGTAGGGCACTTGTAATTGGCCTGCAGATAATAACGTCATATGTGTATCCAATTCTGGAGCCCTACATGAACTGGACCATGAAGCAGGCTGAAATTATCTTGGGAGTTCAGTTTTATCACTTCATATAAGTACAATTGAATGTGAGTACAGTTTGGAATGGTTGTACATAGCTCTGTTTAGTTGTGATATTTTGAATTGTGATTGTTCTATATTCTAATGATGATGAGTGGCGTTTAGAGGCGATTTTATGTTGCTATTTATGTGTAAATAGAAAGGTGAAGTGATCAAACTCACCCCACTCCCGGTATGGTGTTCATTACCTGGAGTTAGTGGTAAGATAGTAAAACCAAATATTTGACCAGAATTCTACAGCACTGTAATCATGAGTGGCACATCAGTGAACTTTTAAATGTGACAAATACTAGAACATTAAAATAATGAATGCGTTTAATTTACATCACCTTACCTTTACAGAATCCCGTTGCTGATCGTCGTACAGGTTAATTAGCTTAATATTTGTTTAGCTTTACGAAAACACATAATTCACGAATATGCACCTCCTAATGAAATGTTTGTGAAAAGCGGTATATTTATGTTCAGTACTTTTCGATTTTTGTACCTACCTTAAATAAATTAGAGGAAAGTACGACATCTGTCCTGCATTGTCGTTCTGCAGCACGAAATCAATTATTTATATTTTTCAACTAATGCGATGATGATATACGGTCTGATTACTATTTGACAAAATGCATCTTCGTAGAAAAAGCGTTTATTCAATCAGATAAAGACACAAATGCATACATCAGCGTAAGGCGTTTACGGAAACAAATATCTTACATAGAATAATAACACCACCTGTGAATGTATTCCTGAGTGATCGCATTTCAACTTGTTTTATAATCACAATTATTCCTGTTAGTTTTGTCAAATTATAGGTTATAAAATATCATTCCCGCGGCAGTCGTGAAGTTTATGGAATTAATAGCAAATAAAAGGCACTAAACAATATTCTTTCCAATAAATAATATTAAATGAAGTTATTTAAATAGATCATAAATCATACCTTCATGTAATACAAGGAAGAGTTAACTTTGTCCTTTCATTTCATAGTTACATTCACAAAATAACAATGCTAACAGCAATGACTTTGATTGAAAATAATAGATTGGAGAGAGAAACCTCAAACGTTTTTTTTTTTTCTTTCTTTTTTTTGAACATTTAGTGAGAACTGAAGTAAACACCGATTTGGGGGTGGGGTTCCTGAGGCACACACTGCAATTTATTGATACTGTAGCAAATTTCTTTATTGACTAAAAAATTATTTATAAATCAAGTCTTAAATTAACTGCTGAAAATAATTCACTAGGCGTTTTGACGCCTAGACAGTTTACGGCTGCAGGCCAGCCGTGGCTCGCGCCCCACTGTGCACTAACAATTAAGTCGCTCACGGCTCAGTATGGTATAATTATTTACAACACAACAGCACACTAATCCTTCAAGCCTTTATAGCTACAAAATGACGTCACAAAACTTTCTGGAAACTTTTCGAAAATACTGGAAGTCAAACCTTAGAGAAACATCTCGAATATCGAGAAGAATCATGATATCTCGTGTTCCGAATGTCCATGTTAGTGTCGTGTCGCTCTTCGTGTATTTACGCGTCCAACTCGCCTCTCACCTAGGCGGCGTGGGTTCGATCATAGGCGACCACATGTAGGAATCTGTGGTGGACAAATCGGCGCAGGGGGGTTCTCCGGTTTCTCCCGCTGTCACATTCCACCGATGCTCCATCTTCATTCTATGTATCATTAGTGTCATCGCCTGCGGTGCCATTTGTAGTAAAAGTGGGCGCTAAACACCATAAAAAAGAAAAGAAGCCAAGATGAAAGAGATGCTTTAAAAGAGAAGATGGACATGATAGGAAGTGAAATGGCGACAGTGCACACCGGCATGGAAGAAATGTGAGAAGATGCAGATCGAAAAGAAAACCGGAATGGAAACTGCAATGGAGAAGATGGACAAGGAAATGAAATTCGGAATGGAGAAGATGGAATCCAGCATGGAGAAGATGAGAAATGAAATAAAGACTGTGAATTGCGCGATGGAGAACCTGCAAACGGAACTTTCTAGCAAACCCGACGAACAATTGGCTGGCATAAAGAAGGACGTGGAAAAGCTTGGGGAACGATGAAGAAACTGTTGACCATCATGTTAAGGACCTGGAGCGCGCCAGAGAACGCGTTGACGCCCCGGAATACCTCGGGGAACGCGTTAATGCTCTAGAGGGAAGAATTGACAACAACGCCAAGGAATTAAACGCCATGATGGAAAACATACTCGATGGAAAGTTGAAAGTTTTTAAGGTCGAAACGACATGACGCAACACAACATCCGCGCACGTAAAGCTATCCAAGTACGACGGGATGTCAGCCTTCGAAGGCTTCCCCCGACAGTTTGCCGCCGTCGCTACCCACAATCTAGGGTCACTAGAAGAAGCAGCCGCTTACAGCAAGTCTCCAGGGACGGCGGCAGAGATACTGAATGCGATCCCGACATCGGCGAAGTCTGGGAAGATCTGGAAGGCCATCGAGAACCGCTTCAGGAAGCATCGTCTGGCTGCAGCCTACTGCTGCAACAGCCAGGTAAAACAATGCAGGAGTTCGCCCCAGCCATCGAACAACTTGCGAATAAAGCCCTGGTGAATCTACCACCTAGCTACGTGTTCCAAGAAGCGGCCTACTCCTTCGTAGACGGGGTGCACGACGCTGAGATCGACAGCGCCTGATGCTGACTATAAGACGATCCACGAGGCGTAAACGGCGGCAGCACTTGGAATGAAGGCGGCCGAGGTTACATTAGTACCCATCCAGAGGATTAGAAGTTTTCCGTATTATATCAGGACTTTTGCGAAGATCTTGCAGTGGTTTGTATGCAGGTGCGGCCAGCTAAGCTATCTAACAAGGTAGTGTCCACACCAAGACGATAACCGGGCGGAACCTGCGCAGAGGATAGGAATATGGGGGCCAGAGGAGAGAGCAGCCGTGGCCGGAGTAACCGAGAAAATCAGGAGTACTCGGTGCTTCGACGAAAGCGGATCAACATAAGGACATCGACAACAAGTTTCATGTGGTGTATGCTGGGCACTTGGGCACTTGGTGAAGGACTGTACGCAACCGAGACGATGAGCGTTAGACGTGTGTGTTGGGGATACGGACGTCCAGAGCACCTAGGGAAACGCTATCCGCAATCTAGCCGACTGGCGGTGGTGCACGAAGAAGACCTGACGTGGCGAGGCGCACACCTGCACACATTATCGCCGTCTCCTCGCTTAACACTGTGCCTTAAGAGGGATGGAAAACAGCCTCATCGCAGACAGCTGTTAGCAAGGGAGGTTGTGCCACATGTTAGTTGACACCGGTACATGATGATGATTGGTGTTTAAGGGCGCTCAACTGCTAAAGTCGTTAGCGTCCTGACACCGGTACAGCCGTAACCATAATCCGACCAGACGTGGCGGAGGGTTTGCCGACAAGGAAGCCTATGAGATAATGATGGCATCGAGCGAAACATGGCCAGTGGAGGAGGTCTTACTGGATTTGGCCCTGGGACGTGGCGACAGTCTGCAGGCGTTCGTCGCGAGAGTGGCTGAAGAGGTGATATTGGGGCTGGATACCTTCAGGTGCCACGATGCGACGATTGACGTTGGCAGGAGAATCCTACCACTCGGCGAAACGAGGCGATATTTCGGAGTTCCCACAGACATCCTGGAGTCCATAGGGTGACATTGAAGGAGGATGTGGTGGCCGATGGAGCATGTCTGGTGGACTGACTGTAGAAGTATCTCGTGAACCGTCCGATCCTACCACTCGGCGAAACGAGGCGATATTTCGGAGATCCCACAGACATCCTGGAGTCCATAGGGTGACATTGAAGGAGGATGTGGTGGCCGATGGAGCATGTCTGGTGGACTGACTGTAGAAGTGTCTCGTGAACCGTCTGATTCCTTAATACACCCAGGGTGTGAGCAAGAAAGTGGAGACCTGCTACGACCGACCTGCCAACAGGGAAGGTTCCCGGCAGGAAGTTCAGGCGTGGTTGTATCACCAAAACCGGACTAAAGGGCATAGGTTCAGGCTCCATGGGTAGGATGTGCCGTGTGGTGGAGAGGATACCGACGGAAAGAAACGGGTATTCCATTTGGACTGGGACGACCAGCCCTGAGGAGGGAGCAGTATAACAATGCCGTCCGTGTTTGTGACCACTCTCGCGTTCGCTCTGGTATGCGGCAGTAGAGCTGGAAGGTGAGACATCACAATTGGAGACCTTGGGGAAACAAAGTCTTGCATAAACAAGACCAGGAGTGCATCACAGCTGTAATGGAGCCTTCTCGAAAACGACTATCGATCCTTCTTGACTGGTCGGCTTCTAGAAACTTCCAGGATGCTCTGTAATGTAATTTTATAGTTATAAAAGGAGGAAGAATTACAATGCAGGGGAGTTGTGTTGTTGTGAATTGCACTGAGTCGTGAGTGACTGAAGTGTTAGGCCGTGCTGTGGCCGAATGACTAGACAACTCACCTTTTACCTAGCTGACCCGGGTTTGATCCCATGCAATCACATGTGAGATTTATGGTGGACAAAGCGCCACAGGGACGGGTTTTCTCCAGATTCCCCCCACCATCGCATTCCACCATTACTCCATCTTCATTCCATATATCACCAGTGTCATCGCCTGCAGTGCCACAAGTAGTAAAAGCTGGCATTAAACACTACTAAAAAACAAAAAAAAAACTGAAGTGTTAGTGTGCAGTGGTGCACGAGCCATGAATGGTGTGCCACTGTAAACTAAGCGTTGAAACATCTAGTGAACTATTTACAGCAGTGACTGAATTTGTAAATACTTTTTGAGCCAATAAAGACTTTTGTTACAATATTAATAAGTTAAATTTAAATATCTACCATAATGAATCATACACTATCATTTTATCATCTAGACTGTGGAAGTTTAAAGTGTCTGTAGATTTGATTTGGAAAATTCTGTGTTTATGTAAGGTGCTTGGCAATTTCTAGCATGAATATAAAATTATCACATAAACTGTTGAAATTTGAATCCATCATTAGTAGCTTTTACTAGATGCAAAGTAAAACCATTATAAATTCATAAACCATAATTTGGTATTTATTTTACTAGAATTTCTGCAATATTATAGCTACAGTTTAAAATATACATTAACACTTTTAGTACATTACTAGGTATGTTACTTGCAAATAGTTGAAGTGTGATCTGATATATTAGTATTACTAATATTCTGTTGCATATATAGCTAGTATTTTCAGTGTTAAAATATCTTTTGAAGCATGAAACTCTAGAAAGAAATGCCTCAGTGTCCCAGGGAAGGGTATCAACTTGTAAGGCAAATGATTTGGCTCATTGAATAGGTTGAACTAAGTCTGTGACAAGCTCAGATGCACAAAAAGCATTTTAGACTGAGGTGCTTAGTGTTCAGCTTGATTTCAATCTCATTATTAACATTTTTAAAACAACAAAGAGATGCTGGCAATTAAAGTTTAAAAGAATATGCAGCTATGCCTTATACACGTAATAACTAAATAACTGTGGCTAAATACAAGAACGTGGTGGAATGTGAGAAGGAGATGAATGAAGGTACCAAATAAACATTTATGAAAATGCTACATATTATGAGGCACTAGTTACCCTAAGCTATTCATTTTTCTGTAGAGATGCTAGTCCATAATTTTTCTTGTTACTTTCTCTATAGATACTATGTAAGTACATAATGCATACAGAAGGTATTGTATTGCACCCAAACATTCGATACCAAGATTTCCCTGAAAATACATGTTTTGAGACCCCCTGAATCTAATAAAAGCATATTTAGCAAAATGTATGTGTGTCTGTGGGCAGTATAATTCAAAATCAAAAAGTTTGTTAAATACCATACTTGGTATTTAAGTTTAGTAGCTTCCAAGGATGTGACACAAAGATTTTGAGAAAAATTCCTTCCCACCCCAAACTATCCTTTACGTGGAAAAAGTTTAACAAATTTGGATTTTCTCAAAAATGAGTCTAATGATTTTGATTCAAATGTGTATATTAAAAGATCTTTACATCACAAATAAATTGTGTACTTTGAATTTTCTGGAAATAGTCTCTGAAGACCTCTTTATTCTGGCTGAATTTTGCATAGTTGGTAAATTACAAGAGACAGATAAAAACTTACAGCATAAAGAATATGGATCTTGTTAAAAAACACAGTTTATGTCATATACCTACATTTTTTGCTGGGGTTGACCCCTTTTAAGATATTCTTTGTTAATGGTTTCAGTTTTAAAACTTCTCTCATACAGGAATTTATCAACTCCTGGTTATGCAAAGAAATGGATTTCAATCACATAGCAACCAGCTTTTAAAAGATTTAACTATTGCTTTAGCCTAGTGTACTCCCTTATTTCCCTTCTGCTTATAAGCAAACAAATAATAAGAACATTTTTGCTAATGTTTATCTCAATTAGCATGATGTAGACAGAGGCTAAGCTTTTCAGCAATAGTTTGTTATGCAGAAAAAGTCTCAAGAATAGAACACATCAGATGTTTTTCTCATGGTTCTGTAAAGAGCAAGGAATTTCAAAGTCACCATTAACCATTCGACTCTTTAAAATCCTGGCTACCACTTTAGGCTAATGCAGTTTTCTTATACCCACAATGAAATGTGAACACTTATAGTAAAGTTTATCTCAATAAGAAGCATAATAAATAAGGTTTTGTAAGAATATTTATAGAAGAATAAGTAGAGAAAGTCATATGAGTGCTACATATTACACTACTGCTTCACAAACTTATTGTTTATACTAGAACATGTTTTCAAGAACAGATTTCCAAAGTAGTGTTGGTCTAAAAACTACTGATTTATATTGGCATTTAATTAAATTTAGGTTGGTTAGATACCAAACTTGCTATTTAAGTACAATATCTTCCAAAGATGTGACAAACTTTTTCAACAAAATCCTTCTCCCTCAAATCACCTTAACTTGTACAATTTTTTGAAACGTTTGATTTTCCCAAAAAGGACTAACAATTTTTATTAAAATACCACATATTAAAGACATTTACATGACAAATAAAATGCATACCTTTTGGGAAAATAGGCTAAGAAGTGATCTTCATTTGGATGGAATTTTGTATAATTGGTAAATGTTTATTGATAAAAGAAAACATACTACACAAAAAAGTGTTGATCTGTTGAAACATATTTTTTTATTTTAAAAATCATGTTTTATATGCGGTAAGCCATTTCTGAGGCATCCATTGTTAATGGGTCAAATTGTTCAATATCTGTTGATTCTTTTAAAGTCTTTTCAATGTTCAGTTGCTTCTCATGAAAACATGGAAAGAGTATGGAATTTTAAGGAGATATCTGTATTGAAATGTGTACAATTATCTTATTAAAGTGAAGTAGATAGAAATATAAACTTTTGTAAGAACAATATGTATGCCTACTAATAAAAGATAGAGGGGTAGAGAAAGTCATGTTCCATATGCCCAAGGACCTTCAAGGTAAACCCCATTCCACCATGCAATGGCTGGACCCATATATTAGTTGAAGGTATCCAACAGGCAGTGTCCATTATTTCCAAAGCTATAAGTGAATGACAATGATGAGTTAAACTATGTGCTCCTTGGAGATGCTTCATGTGAACTTGTCAGAGGTAAAGGACTGGATAACAGTTGATTTAACTTGGTGATGCACATGGTCAGAATCCCAATCTCATTATGCTCAACTGGTCTCATACACCTTTAAATTTTCCATCACTTAATAATTGGTCATTGTGATATATCATGGGGGGAGGTGTTAGTAAATAAAATAGTATCGTCAACCATAATATATTTATTTATAAGAAAATGTTTATAATTTGATCTAGAGTAGTTGCACAGAATGAAGTTGTATATAAATAGATAGGCTGCAATCAAAATAATGCACATATTCAATGGGATATTTTGTCAATTTTTACTTTCTCTACACTTACTATGTACATAGTGTATAGAGAAGGTATTGTACTCCACCCAAAAATTCGATACCGAGATTTCACCAGAAATATGCTTTAGTGTCCCCTGTATCCAAAAAAAAAAAGCATTTTCAGAAAAAGGTCCATGATTGTGTGTGTATGTGTGTGGACACAATAACTCAAAAACAAAAAGTCAGTGAAATACCAAACTTGGTATTTAAATTAAGTATCTTCCAGGGATGTAACACGAAGATTTTGAGAAAAATCCCCCCACCCCAAACTATCCTTTACTTGGAACTTTTTTAAAAAATTTTGATTTTCTAAAACATGGCTCTAACGATTTTGATTAAAATATTGTATATTAAAGATATTTACCTGACAAATAAAATGTATATCTTCAATTTTCTGGGAATAGCCTCCTAAGACTATTCTGGATAAATTTTACAGAATTTTGAATAACGGATAAACCATAAGACTTAGATAAAAACTTATTACACAAAAATGTAGAGCATGTTAAAACACAACATTTATGTTATGTATATTTTTTCGTGGAGTTAATCGTTTTTGAATTATTCCTTGTTTTTTGGTTTCAGCTATAAAAAACTTACTTTTCTCATTCAGGAATTTGTCAACTCCTGTCCATACAAACAAAGGAACTTCAGTCACATGGCAACCAGCTTTTGACTATTACTTTAACCTATGGTACTCCCTTTTTTCGCTTCTACTTACAAGGAAGCAAGTAATAAGATTATTTCTGCTAATTTTTTCTCGATTAGCATAAAGTAAATAGAGGCACAAGCTTTTTAACAATAATTTGATGCAGAGATGTAGAGAAAGTCATGTGAATGGAACACATCAGATTTTTTGGCATATAGTAACAAAGTTCAAGGTAAATGTATTTCTTGTACTTTTGCTTTTGTAATCCACAATTTTTGGGTAAAAGATTTAAAGTTAATCTATTTTCTAAATTTTAATATAGATTTATGGAGTAATTTATATCAATGTATAAATTCATAAGAAAATAATTGGTAGATGCATAATAGTTAATAAAGTTTTATTGGAGTAGAAAAATATTTCATTTGAAGCTAAACTAGTTAGGTATGTAAATAGAACACCTCATGAGCTGACAGATGATTCCATTTGAGAACTTTTCACACCACAATGCTCTCCAATACTTCAAATATTTTGACAATGCCCTTTGCTGAAGATGATCTTGCAGAGGTGCAAAAGAAAGCTGCCTCAAGTATCATCAGCTTCACTTTCAGCCATTACTTCCTCAATCAGCCACATAATTCTCTCCTCTTCTGCCTCATAAGTATATGCCATGATGCAATTGCAAAACTTGATGCTTAAATAAGATACCAGACAAGAAAAAGTCTAACACTACACAGTCAATAATGTATACATGTAGAGCTAGCAATAAACACATGCCTGGTCTGTGATACCTAGAACTGTTTGTCGTAAACTAACTGCAAGTGTTATTGTTGAAGTAATAGATACAACATACCAAATGACTCCTATTATTGTGCTCACATAAAGGTTCTGAACCCGCCTGGGTAGTGTGGTGGTAGCATGTCTGCCTCACATTCAAAAGGTCATGAGTTCGAATCTCACTTAGGGTGGGTTACCTGGATAAAGTTTTTTTCGGGGTTTTCCCTTATCCTGAGAAGACAAATGTTGAGTAACTTTAAGCTCCATGGACCCCGAGATCATTTCACTAATTTCATTCATCGTCCGATATGACCAACCAGTTTAACGGACGTTAAAAAAAAAAAAAAAAAAAATTCTGAGGAGATAACTTCTTGGAAGCAATTGTTAAATATAGTATTAGTATGAAAATATTTTCTATGATCTCACAGACCTCCTGCACATACTTACAGGTTAAAATTGCCATTATAGCTTTAGTTGGGAATAGAACCATAGCTCCTTAGTACTGGATCCACAAATTAAATTATTCAGCTATAATGGCATCCATATAAAAATGTTGACTCAAATTGCCTAAATTCAAATAATTCTCTAGGTTCATTTTTACTTTCTCCACACATACTATGTACCTAGTGTATAGAAAAGTTATTGTTACGCACCCAAACTTCAATACTGAGATTTCATCAGAAATACATATTTTGGGACCGCCTGAATCCAAAAAAAGCATTTTTAGAAACAGGTATGTGTGAGTGTGCGCGTGCTCAAAAACAAAAAAGACCTTTAAATATCAAACTTGGTATTTTCCAAGGATGCGACACAAAGATTTTCAAGAAAATCCTCCAACCCCAAACTACCCTTAACATGGAACATTTCGAAAATTTTGATTTTCTCAAAAATGGCTGTAATGACTTTGATTAAAATACCATATGTATAACATATTTTTATGACAAATGAAATGTATATCTTGAATTTCTGGGAATAGCCTCTGAAGAACTCTTCATTCTGGATGACTTTTGTATAACTGCCAAACCATAAGAGATATAAAAAGACTTACTACACAAAAATGTAGATATCATTAAAACACACAATTTATGTCATATACATTTTTTTTTTGTACAATTAACTGTTTTCAAGATATTCCGGATTATTGGTTTCAATTTTAAGCCACTTAAGCTTTTCTCAAACGGGAAGAGACCTTTTATCGCATTTTTAGTTTGTTTACTGAACCTCAATTGTTTCACATAGTGACCGGCTTTTAAAGGACGAGACTATGCTTTAGCCTGTGTATTTTCTTATTTCCCTTCTACTTATAAAGAAGCAAGTAATAAGACTAATTCTGCGTATGTTTATCTTGATTAGCATGATGTAGATAACAGATTAATCTTTTGAATAAAAAGTTTGTTTACTGAATAGCTAGAAGACATCATGTAATGAACACATTAGAATTTTTCCCTTCTACTTACAAGGAACCAAGTAATAAGGACAATTTCTGCTGTTTATCTCAATATCATGAATTAGATAGAAGAATAAGCTTTTTAACGCTAATTTGTTACAGGGATGTAAGTACCTACTTTAAGTCCCAGGATTCATAGTTTAACCAACCATTAGGTCAATCAATGTTAATTAATAGTTCTTTAACACAGGGTAGGGTAGATCCAGAATTCAAATCCTGGCTATGGTATTCAACTTTCCTGTCTTATTCTACCTTTCGAACTCTGTCCTACAAATGGCTTGTGTTACAGAATAATTAATTACCATTTTATGGATATATTGAAATATTTGTTATTACTCCTGATAAATATAATAATAGTGCTTCGAAAGTTTAAAATTTATAGTTTATAATTTAAATTCATATATAATTTCAGACTTTCACGGTGTTCAAATTAATAAAAGAAGTTTTAAAGTAAGAGCTGAAGTTTTCCTGATGATGTATTAACTCTAAATTTTCTCAGGCTTCTAATCAAGTAAGTAGATGGATAGACTCCAATGTTTCGAAGATGTGCATTGAAAGGGGGAGATAGATAGAGAGTTAGGAGGTAGAAAGAATGGCTTATCTCGCCATTGGGTGAAGTGCGGGAATGGGTAGGGAAGTGTTGGATTCGAAGGAGATAACTTGGGGTAGGGAGGTTCCGCTGAGCACCCTCGTTAGTGCGGTGGTTGCTGATGGCCGAATTGGTGGCTCAGCAGAAGGTAGCGGTTGTTCTGGCTGACAGTCCTGACTGCCACCCGTGGAGTTTAGAATGGGTTGAAGGGAGTTCCGTTATCTTTATTTCTGTTGTTTATTTTTTGCTTTGGCAACCTTAATAAAGGCTTTTGGAGGGGTTGATTTGTCGGTTAGTAGGGCACTGAGTGATGGCGGTATTCTTTGGAATTGGCTACCATGTAACTGTCGAAGAAGGCCAGGTTGCACCTTCTTCTCAGGGTATGTGGTGTCGGGGGTGGTTTTGCAACTGTTGGTGTGGAAGTCGGAGTTGAGTCTGTCTTAGAAGAGGCGTCAGTTGGTGCCACAGTTGTGGTCGTATTGTCCATGTTGGTGTGGTCTGTCTGTTGTTGGGTGAGTTCAGTGCGTTTTGTTGTAGATGTTGCAGATATTCAATTCTGATCAGTTTCCGGTGAACCCTTTGCAGTAAGTCTGTGTGGTCGGGTGGTTGTCTGTCCATGAAGTTGCTTGTCAGTCTTTTGAGGCCTTCTTCAAGGGATGTCTGCTTTAAGGTGGCGGAATGGAACTGTGATGTGAAGCTGGAGACAAACGCCCCCAGCGTGGCAGCGGAGGCGGCGGTGGCTTCCGGCCTCGAGTCGTTGTAGTGTGGTGTCCAGAGCTGTGGTAGTGGCTGTGCCTCCTCAGCCAAGGCCAGTCGGTTGTTAAGGGCCCGGACCTCGGCCTGGAGTTTCTGTCAGGAGCGGTAGCGGACCCAAGTGGCGGTTGAGCGTTTGTGGTGGCGGTGGTCGCCGATGTCGTTGTCCGAGCTGAGTCGGACAGTGCTGCTGAGGTTGGAGCTGGCTGGCTGATGTACGTCTTGGCTGCGTGGGTACAACGGAGGTGGAATAGTGCTGGTGGTGGTGGAGAAAGCTGGCGTCCATGCTGCTGCTGTGGAGGCGGCGTTAGGTGTGACTGACGGCTGTGAATATCTGATTTTTTTTTTTTTTTTTGGTAGTGTTTAATACCCGCTTTTACTACTTGTGGCACCTCAGACGATACATGTAATGAAGATGAAGCACCGGTGGAATTCAATGGCAGGGGAACCCAGAGAAAACATGCCCCTGCGCCGGTTTGTCCACCATAAATTCCACATGCGGTCGTTTGGGATTGAACCCGGGCTCTTTGGTGATGACACTTGGGAATTAGGGAATGGCTAAGGCTTAGCCATCTCATCTGAAGTAAATAATCTTAATCGTGATTCAGGCCTACAACTATGTACAAGATGATAGAGCCTAACACCTAACTTCCAGCTGCGTCACCCAAGATTTTAGAAAACTTCATTGCATTCTTATACAACAATTTGTGCTTAAAAATGTTTTCAAACAGGTCCGTGCTCAAGTTCAAAACATAGGTGTATAACCGCCATTTCAAAAACTGACTACTGACATGACTGACAGACAACCACCTGACCACACCAAATTTATACACCGTGTTAACCGGGAACTAGCCCGGATTGAGGCTACTCTTCAGCAGCCAACATCAGCTCCAGCCTGCAAAACGACCGCAAACATCCAGACTGACATAACTTTGGCTCCCTTCATAACACCCACATTGACAAAGCTGCTCCAACAACATGAACAATACAGCTCACCCCAAACCCAACACAGACAGCAACTACACCACGAAGGCACACACCTCCGCCCTCCTCATCGACTGAATTCCAACGACCACTGACACCTCAAAGCGTTAGAAGAAGGCGCAATCTGGCCTTCTTAGGCGTACGTCGAAGCCAACAACAAAGACTACAGCAACCACGCTGTGCAGTACTAACGACATACCAACCGACCTTCCCCAGAGCACATACCAAGCCTCAGCCTTCATTAAGGCTGGGCGAAACTAAGCAACAAATACAAATCGTAAATAAAAGGCACCCTGAAATCCCTTCAATCCTTCCTGTACTCCCCGGGTGGCAGTCAAGGCCTCGGTCATGACTGTCACCCGGAATAACCGCTACTTCTGCTGTTCATTCGGCCAGCAGTCAACCGCCGCACTTACGAGGGTGCTCAGCGGAACCTCCCTATACCTTGATATCTCCTTCGATTCCGATACTTCCCTTCCCAACACCCGCACTTCACCCAATGGCGAAATAAGCCATTCTTTCTACCTTCCAACTCTCTGTCTCCCCTTTCCAAAAAAAAAAAAAAAAAAAAAGAAAAAAAAAGCCATACATAATTTACTAAGAGGTCCCATGCCCATGTCTGACTCATACTAAATATCAGTATTTCACGTTTTGACGAACATCGAGAAAGAAGGAAATCGATAGACGAGCAAGATCAGCTTGCGGCAACAGCACGATGACCTGGGAGCATTTCTCCTAGGATTCGGAGCTTCTTCTTCGACTCGTCAACATGGGCAAGAAGAGACAACGCTGAGCCGCCGCTGCTACGCCAGCAACCACCACAATATATATAACGCAGTTTGCAATGGGTGAGCTGTGCCCCTCCACTATATACCCTATTCGCTCAATATGCCTCTTCCCCTGCAGCCGCCGAGGAAGCAAAACCTCCGTCGACACCGGTTGAGGCAAGCTCCGCTCTGCCGCCGGCCACCACTGCAACCGCAGTTGCCGCCACCGCCGAGCTCCAGGTACAGTGCCGTGGTTCGGGGGGTCCCTCGGGACCTTTCCACCCGGCACCTCCTCGCCGCTGCGAAATCCAAGTGACCTTCTTGTTTGAGGGCCACAAGGATAATTTGCAACCGGGGCCCAACACCACTTGTGAGGCTGGAGCTCAGGACCAGACGGACATCGACGCTGCCTTGGCGTCAGGGTTGCCCTTGTTAGGGCGACTCCTGGTCGCCGAGGCCAGCAAGATGGAGCGTCACCGGCCCTGCCGACGCTGCTGTACCTTCGGGCATACCGCAGTCTCCTGCTCTTCGCCGCCGCGGTGCCACTACTGTGGCTCCGACACCACCACCGCTGAATGCACTGAGCATGATCTATGCCGTGGCACAGGACATTTCATCGGGCAAGCTCAGTGCCCTCTTTACCCGAGGAGCATGACCTCGCCCCCACCAGCCCGGACTACACCTCCGCCGACCATCTCCATCGACGCCACACCACCTGCACCTTCGAAAGACGCAACGACGCGGGACGCCATTCAGGACCTCCATGCAGAAATCCTGAACGTCGGCACTCGTTTAGCTGCCCTTGAAGAGGTGTGTAGCAGCGTCATGAATCTGAAGCTGCAAGAACTTCAGGTCGCCATCTCCATGCATCAAGCCACCACAGCTGATCTAGCATTCCGACTGGACGCATCACGACGCAGCTCATCAGCCAGCAAGCTGTCTACTCCGCAGAGCTGTTCCGATCCCGAAGCCAGCCACCAGACACATCCGTTCCTCCTGCAAGGCCCACTACCTCAGACGGGAAGTGGGTCCCTACCGAGATCGACCTCGCCCTAGCGGTGAAATGCACGAGACTCGGACAGGACATGGAAAGACTGAGGCACAAGTAAGCTTCCACGATTATTCCAACATCCTCAACTACTATCTCCTTCACAATTTTACCTTCTTTTCCATATGCTGCAGTCAGGTTGCATGCTTTACCTCGCTCCCCTATCTTTCGTTTACTATTGCGGGTGCACACTCGGGACCGCGCAAAGCTTTAACGCACGATTATTTCAGCCATCTTCATGTTATAATGTGGAGGGGTTATTTAGTGGGTGTGCTACATGAGCAGAGAGTCCCACATATCCTCCCAGCCATTGCACCTCAGCTGGGGGTTGAATGCGTAATACATTTTTCCCCTCCACGGTAAAATAAAAAAGAAATTAAAAAAAAAAAATACCACCCAGCATAACATTAAACATGCCAGCATGATTTCAAATGAGCATTGACGTTGTTTTGAAGATCATCATTGATTTGAAAGTGCTGCCCTCCTAGTCACGTATTCAGTACAGGGAAAAGGTGAAAGTCGCTGGATGCCAGGTCAGGACTGTACAGTGGATGATTGAAAATGTTCAAGGAGCCGATGGGCTGTGCCAGCAGTGTGTGGACGAGCATTGTCATGGATCAACACAATTCCTGAAGTCAGCATTCCTCTTCATTTGTTTTGAATGGCTCTCCGCAAACGTAAAGTTTCATAATAAACAGCTGCATTGATAGTGGTTCCGGGCTGTATCATTGACAGCAACATTTTTTGAAGCAGGTATTGCAAAGCTTGTGCACAGGTACGATAAATGTCTCAATCTTTTCAATGATTATGTTGAAAAGTAACCATATGTACAAAACTTTTAGCAATAAAATAATTGTTTTCTATCAACTTGTCTTTTATTTATAGCCTATCGGAGGTTGGGGGGGGGGGAATGGTCCTTGTAATAACACATTTTGTGAAAGCAAAGGGAAAATTCGTCCTCTCAGATTTTCACATTATAAAATCTAGGGAGGATAAAGAGTCAAAGTAAATATATGCAAGGGAGATTATATCCTTGTTAAATGAAGCTTATAGTTCCTTGTGAATGCTTTGTTCAAATAGACCTTTAAGTAAGTAGAAATCATTTCTGAATCGGAGAACATAATGAAAAGATTAACTATTATAATTTAAAAGTGGTTGCAAATATACAATTTCATTAAATTAGGTTAATTACCTCAGAACTAGTTTCAAGGAATCACTTCCTCATCATCAGCTGACTGCAACTCACTGGTTGGCTCTCCTCTCTTAACCTCTCTGGCAGTGGTTCTATGAATTTGGTGATCAGATTTTTCTGCATTGGGATCTCAAAGTTCATTAATCTTGTACGAAATTTCCAAAGAAATACTTTCTCCCAAATATTTAAATCATCAGGTTTTTGTGCCTGCTTAACAAGCAATGCTGTGTTGACAATTTTGTGTCCTTGTATCCAAAAATGTGCTGCAACTGCTGATTTTTCTTCTTCCCCGGATTTGATGTTTCTAAAGTGTTCCTAAGCCTTGTTTCTATGTTTTGCTTAGTTTGACCTATATAGATTTGATCACATTCTCTACAATCTATTCTATATATCCCGGATTTTTTATGAACTGGCATTTTTTCCTTTTGGTTCGCTTTTTATGAGGAATTTTATGCTGAATTTATTTTTGGGGATGAGTGCTCTGTTGCTGTCTTTGAAAATCTTCTGAAATTTTTTAAGTGCCCAGATGGAATGTTACCTTTTTGAAATCAGATTCTGTCTTTGTGGTTTGAGGGTTGTATTTACTTTTATCATTTTTTGTTGCTTGAATTTTCTGACTAACCTATCCATCATATTTTTTTTTTGTAGCCTTTTATTCCTGCTGTTTTTAAAATGTTCTGCTTCTAGGTTGTATTCCTTCTCCATAAGGGGAATGTTCATCAGTCTGTAGGTCAAGCTGTTAAAAACCGCAACTTTGTATGATGTAAAGAATGTGATCAAATCCATATAAGTCAAAACATAGAAACAGGGCTTAAGGAACACATTAGAAACATAAAATTCAGGGAAGAAAAAAACCAGCAGTTGCAGCACATTTTTTAATACAAGGACACAACATTGTCAACACTGCATTACTTGTAGCACGCACAAAAATCTGCTGATTTAAATATTTGGGAGAAAATATTTCCTTGGAAATTTTGTCCAAGATTAATGAATTTTGGGATCCCAACGGACAAAAATCTGATCACTAAATTTGTAGAACCCAGAGGGACTAAGACACAAGCATAACCTCAGAGAAGAGCCAAACAGTTGCAATTAGCTGATGATGAGGAAGTGATTCCTTGAAACTAGTTCTGAGGTAATTAACCTAATTTCATGAAATTTCATATCTGCAACTGCTTCTAAACTATAATAGTAGAAATAAGTTTGATTCCCATGGCCAGCCTTCCCAATTCATAGGTTTTTTGAGGGGGTTTCCAGGCAAATGTTGGGAAGGTTCATTACAGTCCCCTAATTTTCTGTCCCACCATGCTGTTCCATTATTATTTCATTCATCCTTCATTCTGTTGGTCCCTTTCAGGATTAGAAGTGTAACAATGGTCCTTCAGTGTGGCATAACAGGGAAAAAGTATGCTCTCTTACGGCCCAATATTATCTGGGTAACTCGACCTAAGCTGGGTTCAAGAGGTCATGATTTTGAATTTTGATTAGGTTAAGTTAGCGGATAAGACTTTTTTTCTGGGATTTCCCTTTTTGTGAAAAGATGAGTGCTGTAAACCCAAATTCTATAGACCCTACCCTGTGATCATTTGAGCATCAATTCACCGATTTCATTCATCACCCGACATGACCAACCAGGGTAAAGAATGTTAAGCTACATTAAAGTAATACTTTATTATATTATAGTGATTATAGTTAGCAGTTTTGACCAGCAATAGAGGATATACAGCATGTTTGTTATAAAACTTGGCCGCCAGGAAGTGGCCCAGTGACCTTCACTGCAATTCCCTGCACATGTGTCCTACATCCACTCTGTCGTCACACTTGCATTAGTCTTACTTCTGTTCTAGTCTAATTCACATGGAATAACATTCCTAATGTTAATCACAAAGAGTGTTTATGTACAATGTGTTTGTGCTTACATCGTCTTGTAGGGATGAAACTAAATTTCCTGGGTGCACATTCTAAGTTAAGAGGCTGTTCGTTTGCCTGTAAATAAATTCAAGGAGATGGGATCAATTTGCGACAGGAAAACAAAAGTAAACAGCCATGTGCTTAAGGAGCTTGGAAAGGTAAGAACGGTCACCTTGAAAATCTCTTAGGTGTGCAGAAACTGACATTTTGAAGGCTTCAGCATGAAAAGCAACAAAACTTTTACAACTCAAACCATACAAGGTTACTGTTGTCCAGGAATTTCTAACATCTCCTGTGATAAGATATATCTTGTATTTATTTTGATAATTGTTAATGTGATTTGATATCCACACATGTGTGACAGGCCATGCGACTGCGAGCAATGTGTACAATACATGACCAGGAAACGGACTAAGCGCCTGACGGCCAAGTTTTGTAGCATACTTACTGTATAGCCTGTGGCATTACAAAGGTAAAAAAAATTTGCTGCCAATCGGAGAGTGTCAAACAGGTATAAATTCACAATATAAGTTAGCGTATAACCAAAATTGATTGCATATTGTGATGCTGTCCGTGTTTGTAACCACTCTTGTGTTTGATCTGGCAAGTGATAATGGAGCTGGAATGAGAGATTGCAGTTGGAGACCTTGGGGAAACAAGATCAGGAAGTGTGCTGAGGTGTAACTGGAACCTTCTGGAATGTGACTTTCAGGCTTTCTTGAATGGTTGGCTTCTAGAAACTTCCAGGAAGTTCTGCAACATCATTTTCAAGCTATAAAAGGAAGAAGACTTGCAGTTGTGAATTGTACTGAGTCATGAGTGACAGGAGTGTTAGCATGTAGTGGGGTGCAAGCCTTGGAAGGTGTGCAGCCATAAGCTGTCTAATTATCTGCAGCAGTGCATCAAAGACTGTATTTGCAACTAATTTTGAGTCAACAAGGACATCTGTTACAATATGTTTATATGCGGAAAACTACTAATAAGAGCATTAGTGCTCAAAAATCAGTAGTTTTATTCTATATGTAAATTTGTTACATGAAGGAATGGAATAATGGAGAGAATAATAACAATTTGGTAAAAGAAGATGGAGAAATCTTAAACCTTTGTATGAAGCAAAAAAAAGCTCTAGAGAGCACCATAGTTGCTGGGCAGGAGTTGAAAAAATTATGGAGAAAATAGGAATGGGAGATATATGGAGGCTTGAAGAAAGAAATAAAAGTAATGTAGGTAAACTAGCAAAATTCAGGGTAGAAGACAGAAAGACAGGAGATATGGGGAAGTTTAGAAAACAAGAAATTGGTACTATTTTATAAACAAATAAAAAGAGACCAGGGATGAGAACCATATGCTGATTGCTGTAACAGGCAAGAAAAAGAAGGAATAGCTTGAATGAGAACAGGAACAATATTTCTAAGAGGGATAAGAGGCAATGAAAAAGAAATATGTGAAATGTGTGGTGAGAAAGGAAGTATAGAACATTATTTGATAGAATGCAAGGAACTAGCAATATGGAGAAACAAGTGTTGGGAGAAAGAATTGGAAAAAATAGAGGGGAAAATTATAGCTACAAAAATGTTAACAGGGAAGGAAGAAAAGAAGATGAGAAGCATAGGTGGTTTCTTACAGAAAGCAAGAGAAAAATAGTCAAGAAAAGTAAGAGTGCAAAAGAAGACGGTGGAGGAGAGGAATAACTAAGATAAAAAGGGAAGGGCTGACAAGAGCTGCTTGGGAAGCTAATGGCCAGGGTGCCATGCAAACAAAGGTAGCAAGAAGGCAATTAGAATTTGTACATAGTTTAAGTTAGAGTAAGAACAATTTAAAAGTTATGTAAAAAAAGTTGTACAAATAAATATTCATATTCATTCATGCAAATTTGTTTTCTCCATTTTTGCTTTAAACAGATTTTTCAGTAAATTACATTTTCTGGTACAAATGACCCATTTTCTTCAAAAATATTGAAGATAGCCAAGTTAAATTTCAGGATGATAAAATAAAAACTCCAATTCCTGTTGTGGACCCGTTTAGCTGTTAATAACCTAACTGGTTTTATATCTATGCTGATAAAATTTAATAAAATTATGTAATTATTAGGAAAACAAAATTATCGTCTTTTATAAACAAACTTATTGTATAAAAGTATATTGGTGACTTAAGACATTCATCTACATCCAGTTAAAATTTCAGTAAAATGTTTCCGAGATAATGAGTAATGAATTTAATGATTTAATATTGACAGGATAGGATTTTTAAACTTCCCTTAAGATATAGGGGACGCAGCATATGAGAGGTTACTAAAAGTGCAACTTTTATATTTTTCTACCATTATGGGATAAGTCACTAGAAATTACATGTATTGGAAAAGTTAATTAAATTGTACCTATAATGTTGGCACTCTGTTTATTATATGCAGATGTTTAAACCTGCACTCTGACTATTTAGTTATCAACTGATGCATTGACTATGTATTAATCATCAAGCCCTGCATTTTTAGGTTCTAAAAATTAAATTCTATCAGAATATTGGGATTGTATAGGATCTTATATTAGAAGAATGAGTTTTAGACTTGTTAACACTACATCACTGTTATTAACCTTCTACTTAGTAATATTGGGATTCTACATCAATTTAAGAATTTATAGGTTTGTATAAATCACTGGCCATGTCACTGTAACTCCAAACTTTAAAGAGTTAAATTAACCATAGCTTCAGTACGTGTTTGAAAGAACCAACTTCAATACAGATAGGATTAGTGTGGCACTAAAAAATACAAACTGATTTCAGGCACTAAATGTGCCAAGGCTCTCAGTATATAGGTACTCATTTTGTATTAGTATGACAGTGAAAAACAGATAATTTAATTATGGAATTGCATGTGCAAATGTTCTCAGTATACTCATTTTGTTTTAGTATGAAACTGAAAAACAAACAATTAATTTTAAACATGCAAGCACAAAAGTTTTCAGCACCCCTAGTATGGCTCTGAAAAGTAGTTAGAAGAGGGTTTACAGCTGAGAATCTTTCAGTCTTCTATTAAAATGTATTTGAAAGCGGAGAAACTGTATTCTACTCATATAATGAAAGAGGTGTAAACATCATTTCAGTTAAAATAAGAACTAAAGCTTTCCTGGCGACGTGTTAATTCAAAATCTTCTCGGGCTTCTAGCCAGGTAAAAACTTGGCTTGACACCAACGTTTCGAAGAAGTCCATTTGCCCGAGAAGATTTTGAATCATTTCAGTTATTTTCTTAGGATTCCAAAACATTGATTCTAGCATTTTTTCTCTATAGAGAATATAACAGGTTTTTGTTATAACCTTGAAATCTGGACTGCACATTAAAACATTCTATTTTTTTTTTATCTGGAAAATTAAACAAGATTTCATAAGATCATAATTGTTTAAAATTTTCTGCTTTCACCATGAATTTTTTTTATAAATAAATGAACTCTATTTGCTTAAATAATTGAATTAGATATCTTAGGTTCTATCATGAAAAATAGGTCTTATTAGGTCCTAAAGTAAAGTTAGGACAATTATGCTCTATAAACCTGAAGTATATTACTTGTTGGTACCTAAAAATTAAAATAAGCTGAAATTTGGAGTTTAAAAAGTTAAGTTCTGACATAATTTATTCCTAAGTTTCCAGGAATTTAATTACATTATATTAATAAATGCATTTTGTATGTTATATTAGTTATATTCATTAGGGTAATTATAGGAGCATTTAATTGCTTAAAGATTATTACTAGGTTAGATTATTAGACTATTAGGTTATAATTAATTATAAACCTTACCTTTGCACTTAATATTTTGCAGTTTTTGGTGTAAGCATTGTCTGTTGTATGGGGTTTTATGTCTAAGGAGAGTCAAAATCTTGCCAATGTTAAAGTTTGGTTTGACTCATTATCTCAGCAACTGTTTAAGATAATGAGCTAAATGTTTACCTTTACTATTGATCGATGAAAAAAAGAATATTTCTGTTGATTAGAAGAAAAGGAATGGCTTTTTAAATAAAGCTCATAAACTTTATTGAAAACACAATGATTTTTAAATTTTAAAAAAATAACTAATCCATATAGGTACATAACATTTTTTGGATTAAAATAAAGCCTATTTGGGTGCAAGTGTGTGGTAAAATTTTCAGGCCTTAATTTCAATTAGTTTCCGAGATAATGGAGCATTTATATAGACAATTTTACTTCTTCAGAAATTGCTTTCAAACATAAGATTAAAATAAAAATGTAACATAACTCTCTAAACACAACTTTGCAGTGTTTTGAAACTCTCACATGAAGGAAATATCAGTGGGATGCCAATGCTGTGAATAGCTAAAGTAAAACTTTCCAACCAAAATAAAAAAAATATATCTTCTCTAACACTAATATTTACAGACCTATTTATAGTTTATCAAGTGTATGTACCAGAATGTTCTAAAAATCTACTACACAGGATTATTTTCAACAATATTTTTAAACTATTTACAATTAGTATAACTCTATGAAGGTTATACTAAATTAAGCGGGAGATTGAAATATTAAATATGTAATTAAAATATGAAAATGGAAAAAAATTATGAAAATCCCATTTCGACTCTCCTTAAAGGAAGGACTCACAGAAGAAAAGCAAGAACTTTTAACACATTGGAGCCCAAGCCCGAGTATAGCTCAGGCCATGCAAAATGTTCACGAGGCCCACGCAGGTATTTCTAATGCTTTTAATGTAATTCCATGACCTTAACTCGGTCTTGGGCTATGTGGCAAAGAATATAAATCAGTTATCGTTTAGTTGTCTGATTTGTGCTGCCATCTGTCTTGCTTTAGTCAACTATTAGGAATTTTAGGAGATTTAGTAATATTGGCTGCTCTTGGGTAGTTGCGCCATTTTCTTTGAAGGTGGTGATCTGTTTGTTACATTTATGCTCTTAAATGTTAAATTCTGTATTTTCCTCTATTTCTGTAAACTATAGCTGAAATTTAGGATACAAATGAAACTATGGAAAATTCTGATTCCAAGGAAGAGTTTTTCAAACTCTGAATAAATGGTGTGTAAGCTGCTTTACGCAGTTTTTTTTTTCAAACTCATATTTGATACTTGTTGTAAATTTAAAATAAAATATTAATATGGAAGTTATGACTATTTTCTTGTTTAAAATCCTTGGATACCATACTTTTAGATTGTCCCAACAGTATTCAGCAGATTTAATTGATATACTGTAAATAATAACTCAAAGTAGGCATAAAAATCCTGGGTTTCTTGGCACTTCAACTACTGAAATGCCTGGGCTTCAATGTGTTAATTGTTTGGTTTAAGAAATACCTATTCCAAAATCATATGTAATCTTCACACTATTATAGTATGGTGAATAATATAATATAGTGATTTCCAACGTTTAATAAATACACATGCTATATAATGTCCATAGCATGATTCAGTGTTTAATTTAACATTTAAAATGTATTCAAGTTATTGGTTATAGAATAATTGATGATTATGGCAGTGAGGGAAATTATATTCAAACTCAATGCAATTATCTATATTCAATTTTAATGTAATCACCTGGCTCATAATATTAACAGAAGTGCCTCTTTAGTAAATAGATTATCTGGTGATTTCTCTGGTTATAAATCTTAGTAACTAATACTAAAACGCTGACCATCTTTGTTTGTCAGTAACCTCTTGTAGGCTGCGTCCCCTATACCAACACTGGAAGAGGCATGATAATAAAACTCTGCACAGCAACTTGGACTGTGAAACACATCACTTTATTTTGGTCCATACTGTTTTCCTTTTTAATTTTTTTTTTTTACACAACTACCAATGGGATCTTGTGAAGTGAAAACAAAGAGATGAAGGTGGAGATAAGAATGTGCTACTATTTTACATCTCTTTTTCCTTTTTATTTATTATGTTTGTAGTTTATCTTCTTTAAGTCTATCAATTACTTGGTTGTTCAGTGGTGATGATTGGCAGAAAGAGTGGGCAACACATTAGAAGCATATGCTCAGATACATGCAAACAAACGCAAATATGCTCCATAAGTTAATTGGAATATGTTATTGCCTTGTTATACCCTGCAGAAAACCACCGCCACCTCAACTAGTTTCCATTCATCAGCCTAATAACAGAACATCATGCAGCTTCTTCCCTTGTTTAAGCTTTTTTATTTATTTTTAGCGTAATCTCATGAGTCACAGCCTGCACGTGTGTGCATTTGTTTGCATGTATCTATTGCACAGCAGTGTCTCTTAAAAAGCACCATGGAAGAGTACGGTTGAGTTAACAATCACAAAATAATAAACAAAGATACAAGTCAGCACAATGGGAACAGCAGTGGTTCTGTTGCAGGATTTGCGACTTTGTACAGTAGAAGCTCTGTAGTCTGGCATTCTATGGTTCGGCATATGCTATAATTGAGCTGCACATGTTTGGGTTTTATTCGGATGGATTTACATGTGTGTTGACCGGTAATGGTCAAAATATGTTACAAGATTTGGTAGAAGCTATGCCAAACAACCCTTTAGGAAATGTAGACCATAAGGAAATTACAGACTGGATGGAATTTGACAAAAGTGATTGAAAAACAGCGTGACAAACAGAGTATAAAAAGTTTTGCTAATCCACATGAACCTCAGATTCAGGACGTAGAATTGGATGAAGAAGCCATTTCATGCTTTCATGGGAACAAACTTTTGCTGCATTGCATGCATTTCTAAACTCTGCCAAATCCAACAAAAGTTACTACTTTCCAAAACTGATACATTTTTTTATAATTTGTAACAACTTTTTGAAGAAGAGATCAGAATCACGGAAGCAACAAATTAGAAACTTTTTTAAATAATAACATTTATGTGTATTCATTTTTCTTTTATGCATTACAGTGTTTTTTTATTTACATGAATATTCAATTCAATAAACATTCACTGCTTGAATTTAATTTTTGTACTCTATGTTTTTCTTAAAATATATGTTTTAATAATTTTCATTTTTATCTAAAGTGATTTACCTTTAGTATTTCTGTTAAAATTATTGATGTGTGATATTCTGGCAAATTCATTAATTTGGCATGGCTACAATCCCAGATGTACCGGATTAAAGAGCTTCTACTGTGCTAGATTGTCCCAAAATGCGAAAGAAATGGAGTAAAAGTATTCTCTTGCCACTGGAGCAGACAAATTTCAGAGTCTTTTGGCAAGTCTCCAATCGCCTGCACATTTTAATTGGTATTTAATACAGTATCTACATGCAACTTTGTTTTTTATTGCTTTGGCATTACTCCAAGGCTTAACAGAAAGAAAATAACTTGGTAAAAAACTAGTTATAAATGTAGATCTCAACATTTTTATATTGCAGATGTAGCTTTAATTATTACATATGCATAAAATTAATTTGAAATTTGTTTTTTTTTTTAGAAAAATGATGGATATGGTACATACATTAAAAACAACGTAACAAGTGAAAACATAGCTGCTAGAAGCAAGATTAACTAAGACTATTATTCTCATGAACTGCACATTTCCCTAATAGAAGTTAATTACTACTTGTTTGCTTCACATGCTGACCAAAACAATGTTTATTCATTCTTATAAACAAATCTGATTGCTGAAGACCTCCAGGTGTCACTGGCTCATGCTACCCTTACCTTTATGAAACTCGGCAGTGGTTTTTTTATTTGTTTGGCTTAGGTTTGGGCAGAAACTATAATGTACAAAATATCCTGTACCCCCTTGCTGTACTGAATAAGTGAATTAAGTATAACAATCGTGACATGTTTTCATAACACGAGCTCTCTTTTTCTGGAGTACCTGCTGCCAGTAACTATGTTAATGTGATATACAACATTACTTTACAATATAGCATTAACCCTTCTTATTCAAAATGTGAAGCATTTCAGCCAACCAACTGCTTTAATACCAACTCAGACACTAAGAAACATATATCACTACTACAAAACACCAATAACACTCAATCACACAACAAAAAATGTCCATAGACACACATTAATAATACAATACAATATTTATAATAACTGTTTTAATAATGTACATATTTCTGGGCACTCACCACAGTCACCCAAATTTGCTCACATCAACAGTCACACGTTCTTATGATGAACTACCATCATACCTAGCACATTAAAAGTATGAAAATGTACATCATACATAAAAATAATTAAAGTTCTTAATCATTAACTAACAGCCTTCTGATAAAATGTTCAGATTTTAGATGAGAAGCCAGAAAGAAGTGGAATGTTTTTAAAGCACATTTATTTTATAAATCCACCAAGCATCAAGTCCCACTTGAAGGCATTATAGCTGTAATTTGTCCATTGGCATGGGTATGTAATGGTTCATATTGATCTCCTAGTGTGATTTTTGCAGCAGTTACTTTGCAGCAAAGCACAAACTACAAAAAATGAAAACACTTTCTAGGAAAGAAGGGATTTTCTGAGATCAATATATTCTACAGAGTACGACAGAATTCGTACCGTGAAATGCTTCAGATTTTGTTTAGCAGCCAACTACAACTAACTGAACAATGGGTATGACTTCCACAGTTAAACATGGCAGTCACAATAAAACTTAGATATAGAGGCTTTTTTTTTCTTTTTTTAGATATTTAAAGGCTCTGTTATTCTTTTTATCAATAAAATAAATATCTGGCAAGGCTATTCATCTTGAAAACTAGCTTCATATAATATATTTTATATATATAATCTTCTCATAACCTGTACCTAACCTATATTATATACCATAATAATGATTAATATTACAAGTTATGCCATAGAGACGAGGAGTGTGCAAATTAAATAATGGGAAAAGTTACAAGAATAATTTGTTTTCAAAGAGAATGGTGAAGAATTGTAGGCAAATGAAAAGCAAATAAGTAATTTCAGCAATGTTTAGATCTTCTGTTTTATAAATCTCTATACAACTTATGAATACAATTACATAAGCAGCATTTTACATCTGTTTTAGCATCATTTCAATGGCTGACCATCAGCGCTTGCTGCATAATATCACAGAGCAATGCAATGACATTGACTGCTATTGTAATCACTTATGTATGACCATGTAAATCCAAAATAATCTCACTAGCTTAAGCAAAGCTATTCTCAGGTCACAATAATAGAGCATACTTATTTTTTTTTCCTCACTGCCATTGTTCATGCTTTGCCAGATGCATTTACATATATATATATTATAACCTCCATGATCTAAGAAACATCCAAATTGTTTAAGCCCAGAAAATATTAAATAGTTAAAAAATAAAAGCAACAAATATTTGTGTTAGGTATGGTTTTCAGATATAAACTTTGTCTTTTTGTACAGTGGTCTGGTTAGTTCATATCTTGGGTCCAAACTAAGAGAACAATAGCCGTTACTTCTTTGAAATAGTGATATTTAAGAAGTATGTTAATAGAGAAAGCTAAATAAAAATTCATGCAGTGTAGTAACTAGTAAACTAAGCTCAAATGTTGAAGAAGCCAGAACGTTTGTATGATAATATTAGGACCAACTTATAATACAAAATAATGTTAAAATATATGAACAACATGACAACAAAAAGTGCCATCCTTTGGCAAGTACCCTACAGTAACAACCTTTTTGAAAAGCAGATATTGTCACTCATGCCACTTTTTTATCTCTTCCTACCCCATTTTTCTTTTCTTCATGTTAGATGGCGCAAGCGAACAGGGTTGGGGAAGGACGATACACCTCTGCAGTATTGACTAGTGGTACCAGGTTGTACAGCAACTCCACATGTTGACAGTCCTTTCAATATTTCGACCAAGACAAAAACTGGCGCTCAACGCTACTCAACCTGAGGAGTAGTTCTCCACCACACACCGCTAACAATTGAAAGACAATGGCATATGGCCATGATGATGGAAACATGAAGAAACATTCTGGGGTTGAGAAAAAGGACGAGAGACAGAGAGAGTAGATTTCAGTCTCGTATACATTGTACAGATACTAAACTTTTATGTGGTGTTTTTGTAACGTAGTAAATGAGCTTTAAACTGTGACCCGACAAAACAAGAGAATCCTCTCAAATGTATGGGATAACAAGCTCAATACAACAGTAAAAACAATAAAATTTTGATTTTTTTATATTCCGATACTCAAATGAAAAATCAGACTTCAATCGTGTTAATATTGTCATACCTTTACAATCAAACAATTTAAAAACTTCTGCTAATTACTTCAATACAACCTTTAAAGCAAAAAGAAGTGAAGAGCCATCGAGAACTCTTCACTTGTGAAGGTTGGTGAATAATTCATATGGCATGTTAAAATCTACAGGAGCCAGAAGCCTGTCTTATTCTGTAAAACATACTTTAGATGCACATTTCTGGAATGGGTGTTTCTAAAAGCTCTTTTTTCTTTTTTTTTCTCTAAATTTTGTGGTGGAGGCCAAATATTAAGACAAGCAAACCACTCCTGCAGGCTGAGGTTGGAACTACAGCTAACTTAGATGTCCTCACTAAAGTAGGAGCCATTTGACTGACAGTAGCATTGCTAGCGCCAAGGCGATGTGAGGTCCCAAAGCCATGCTTCCTCCAGTTACTCTCACGTCGCTTTCCTTTAGGAATACTTGATCTATTACATGGATGATTCCGTTTGTGCACTCAACATCTGGCCGGAACACATGAATCCATTCTCCTTGCCATTCCACAAAATAACCTGAAACAAAGCTTCAGTCTTTAGAGGAATTTCTTGTGGCATCAGTATTTATTTTGTGTTACACTCCATACTGACAATATTTGCGCTTCTTTGCATTTCAAATATAAGAGGAAGAAAGACGAATGTCATGCTTTGAGAAATCAAAAGAAACAACTCAGAAGTTTGAGACACGTGAAGTAGTGCACCTCACTTAAAATTAAATTTATAAGACAGCCCTCTTCTTCAGTTGAAGTCTGACCGATAGCTGGGAGTTGTGTTCTGTGGTCCATTATGGTGGAGACATCTGGTATTCTCAACAGAAGTTCAAACTTATGTGTCAGTATTTTAAAATTCATGAGCCAGTTTTTGTGTTTTGTGATGAAAATATTCTCCCAAGCTGTGAGTGCTAATAGATTGTTTTATAGGTTTAAGCAACTTCATGTCATTTTCTATTTTATGGTATGATGCCCTAACACTGCTGCTGCTGATTTATCCATCTGCTTTTGTTTCATTTGTCCAAATATTCTTTTAACCTTGTATTCAGTCTTTTGTTTGTTGTTACATTGGTCAAATAAAGACAAGACTGGAAACAAGGTTAAAAGGACATTTCAGACAAATCAAACAAAAACAGATGGATAAATCAGCAGTGGCACACCATTTCTGGACATCACACCATGAAAAAGAAAATTACACAAGTTGCTTAAACCTGTAAACAACCCAGCAGCACTCACAGTTTTGGAGAATATTTTCATCACACAACACAAAGACCATCTCATGAATTTTGAAATACTGCCATATGAGTATGAACTTCTGCTGAGAACACCAGATGTCTCCACCCTAATGGGAGTCTCCCAGCCATCAGACTTCAACTGAAGAAGAGGGTGAATGCCCTTGAAACATATGGTTTGTAAATTTCATTTTAAATGAGGAGAGTGTCACTATCCTAACTCATACTATTATATAGGGTTGCAAGATTCTTTTGCTAAAGTGTAAGATATGCTGAATCTCAGAGTAAAATATTACACTAAAAATTAATACTGATACATTGGCACTTTTAGGTTTTTGCAGTCTTTGAAAACAGATACTGATCTGCCATTTTGTACTGTGAATTCTGCACCACTTCACAGATATTCCTATCTTCTTTAGTAAATAAATTTATTGGATAAAAGTAGATTAATGAACTTGGATAGTATGCACCTACATCCTGTAGAAATTTAATTTTAATATTTTAAGGATACTGGGTCATGCTAAGATTGATGTTAAGAGTGCCAACTTTGATTTTAAATTTCTCAGAAACTTTTGAACATAATGCAATGAAACTATTGAGCAATATTTTGCAAACATAATCCATGTAAAATTATTAACGTGCATTGAAAATTATAACACATATAATAAATAATATAATTTATTTTTTAAGATTATTACCAGTAAAATATTCAGGTGCACTTTTCTGTGTAACCTATTAAACTGCACGACTGAAATGTTTACTGGACATTTCTTAGTTAAAGAAGTTACAATAATTATTCCTCATGCTACTAGTCATAATTTATTAAAACATATGTGATGTGTAAAAATTAGCATGAAATCTATATTCATATGGGGATTATATTCAGATATAATAAACAAATTTAGCTGAAAATTATCAAAAAATGCATATATTAAAACATACAACAAATTCAATGAATATATATTCCTAGCTACTCTAGATGAACACTAATTTAGAGAAAAACAGTTTTCTTAAATTGTTAAAATGCTAAAACCTGCAAAATCAATCTAATGGTACTTTTAGAATTTATAAACATAACATTCATCACTTCCTTTTATATGTTTAATGCTTCTATTATTTTGGTGCAATTATGTAAAGTATTAGTTTAAGATATTGATGAAAATACTTGACAATTCTGAATAATTTAGTTCTCCATGTATAATTAGAGCAAGAAATTAAGTGAATGATAATATCTAGAATATAGAGAAATCATAGCCTTAATTTCAGAAAGGATCATCTTCAATCTAAGAGCAGCTACACTTAAGGGACTTAGTTAATACTAAGTAAGATGCAAGGAAGATAATACTTGCAATATTTATCATTGTAACAAAAATTAAACAAGAAAAACCATTAAATAAATGCAAGTGGAGCTTAACAGCATTCCATTTTTTCAGTTTCTGGAACAATTTTTCTGTTCCATTGGAAAAGACTTTATCCTCATTTACCTCAACTTAATTTGCAAAAGATTAATCTTTACTTTTAAGCAAAAGGCATGTAGTTATATTTAATTTTTCATTTAACTGTTACAGCTACCATTAGATATCATCATTGCTGATATGTCAGAATGCTACCCTGAGGCTGTGATATTTAAGCACACTTAAATAAGATTGTGCTGGGCTAGCGCATATCACAACACTACTACAAAAGTTACATTAACTTCCTGCGTGATTGTGTTCTCACAAAATTCACTTTCAAGAAAGCTCCACTTTTAAATAGTTGTACAATACACTATTAAAAGCCCCCTGGGTAGTGTGGTGGTAGCATGTCTGCCTCACATTCAACAGGTCATGAGTTAGAATCTCATTTAGGGTAAGTTACCTATAAGTTTTTTTGTTTTTTTTTTCCCAGGGTTTTCCCTTAACTTGAGAAGACAAATGTCAAGTAACTTTAAGCTCCATGGACCCTGAGATCATTTGAGCATCATTTCACCAATGTCATTCACTGCCCGATATTACCAACCTGTTTAAAAAAACCAACCACTGTTAAGAGTGTATGAATATTGTAATTATGCAGCTTTATTCTTTGCCTAGAGGTATAAGCTCTCAATACAGACATGGACTGTTCAATGTAGCCTTCCTTAAGCTTAATACACTTCCTCCACATTCTCATCCAGATTGGGAAGATGTCCTCTAAGAAGCTTATCAAATGTTTCTTGTTTAATAAAACTCAAAACTTTATTGTACACCGTCGTTCTCTCAATTGCCACATTTTGCAGTTTATACCCTTCACTCCTTAGAGCTTTAAATTGCTACTGTTGCAGAACAGTGGGGCTCAGAAAAATACAATTAAGGGTACCTTTTAGTATAGATAGTTGCCTATAGATGGCAGATTGATGAACCTGTAATTTTTATATGTCAGTTAATCTTTATTGAACAGGCCTTGCATGTCTTGTCATTTCATGCCTTAATTTTTTTTTTAATAGCGTCTAACCCCATTTTTGCTACCATGGCACTGCAGGCGATGACACTGATGAAATATGGAATGAAGATAGAACACCAGTGGAATGTGATGGCCGGGGAAACTGGAGTACCTGGAGAAAACCTGCCCCTGTGCTGCTTTGTCCATCACATATCTCACATGCGGTCACTTCGGATCAAAGCGGGCTGTCTAAGTGAGAGGCATGGTCTAACCACACGGCCACGGTGTGGCCCGTTCATGCCTTAAGGGGACTGGGAAAGTAAAATGACAATCATCTCCATTTTCAACCTACACTCAATTGCTGAGTCATTGTTAAAATTGATGTAGGTGAGTTGTATCCCTCTTGTGGCGTTTCAGGCACTCATTAAAAACATTTTTCAGTATACCTAATTATAAAATTAAAAACCTGTTTTTTAAAAGTGTTTAACACCCACTTTTACTATGGCACTGCATGCAAATTAAAAACTCTTAGCCTTTGCTCTTACAAATACTGATTTGGTTCCAAGTGGTCAGTTCCTGTTGTTTCCTTAATTGTTTTAAGCATTCAGGAGAGAGATTTATGTCATCATTAATGATGATCCACAAAACAGGTTCCTAATTATATATATAATTTCAAAATTATGCAAAATTGTCAATATCAGAGTTAATCTTTGTAAATAAATGTATTAATAATTATCAAGAGCCAACAATAAATTTATTTCTGACTTGATCTACATCCTAGAGTTGGACTTTGTCTAATCTCAAAACAGGATCCATAGATTGCAATAAAATGTAATGTAATTTAGTGCAAGTGATACACTAAAGGTCACTAATAGACTGTTGACTAACTCTGTGGTCAAGTGGTCAGTGAGCTGACTTCTCACCCGGAGGTCCCGGGTTTGATTCCCGGCTGGGGCGGGGAATTTTTCTTTAGCCAGATTTATTCCCTATCCCCCACAGAGTCTGGAAGTATGTATGTGAGAGTGAATGTGCGTGTATTTGAGGAAAAAAAAATGATTTAAACCAACGTAAAGAACCTACAGACGAGTTGTTTCAAATGCAAAGCCCCTGATATGACCTTAAAGGAGGCTATATAAATGGGAAAAAAAAAAAAAAAAAAAAAAAAAAAAAAAAAAAAAAAAAAAAAGACAAATTGTTCCTAAATTATTAAACTATTATCTTTAATCTCCAAGAAAAAGAAAATATACTACTATTTTCTAAGATTGAAATTTAAACAATTTGTGTGAGATAATCTCTATTTCACTAAACCAGAATACCAGAATTTAGTTTTAAATTACATTTTTAAAAATTGAGAACTTTGTCTAATATCATTTAGTTAATTTTCTTTATACAGAAAAAAACTCTCAGCTCTCAATTTTAATTCTGAATAGGAAATTAAACATAAATGTTAGCCCTTTATCTAAAAAAATGTATTTTAAAAATTAATATATTTTTTCTGAAAACTGCAAAATTTATAACTATTAAAATTTAAAATACGTTATATGCATAAAGCATACTGATAATGTGGGGTGAGTAAAAAGTATGGAACAATGCTTGTAGCTTTGTTGTTATAGTTTTGTGAAGTGATATTTTTTTAGAAAAGCTGTAAGATATCAACATGTTTCCATATTACTACAATTGTGAATAGGCCATGACGGTTGTTTTTTTTAATGGTAATTTTTTTTCTCATTTTTTTGGTCCTCAGGTCTTGGAACATTCAGGTAGATGCTTTTTTGAATTGTAATTTAAATTTATTAGGACGTATTACATCACATGAAATTTAAACCAAGAGAAAACAATCATAACAAAATTAGTGGTGCTGTGTTGTAACACATGATGAATTCACTTCAAAATGGCCTCCATTTACTGCCAAACAATGCCAAAGTCTGTCTTTGAGATTAGTTAATATTTCCAGCAATACTGTTCACCTGATCAGCTGCATTTCTTGCCCAATTCTTCGCTTTAACTCTTCAAGATCTCTTGGTCGGTCCTTGTAAACCCTTCACTTCAAATATCCCCACAAGGAAAAATATAAGGGGTTCAGGTCAGGAGATCTTGGCAGCCATTCAATACTTCCTCTTCTGCCATTCCATCTTCTGGAAACTCATGATTTAAGTAGTTCACCATGTGCCTTCCATAATGTGCAGGGGCACCATCTTGCTGGAATAAGATATCATTTTGAATTCCTCCTCCTTCGCCAGGGAATAAAGTAAGTACAAGCAGGAATTATTTCATTTTGTAGAAGGCATAAATACCTACACTTCAGAATTCAAGTTGCCATCAATGTAAAATAGGCCTATCAATCCGTCATTAATTATACCAGCACACACATTTACTTTTTGTGGACATTGTGGGGGATTCTCTTTAGCCCAATAATGACAGTTGTGATGATTTGCACTCCCATTTAGGCAGATAATAGCTTCATCAGAGAACACAATTCTATTCACGATGTTAGGGTTCTGATTGAACATGTCATTCAAGGTTTCAGCAAACTGAGTAGTCTGTCAAAGTCATCTTCTCCGAGTTCTTGCAGCAGTTGTATCTTGTATGGGTGCCATTTGACTGCATTAAGTCACATATGGACTTTTGACTGACATTGTAGTCCATTGCAAGCTGGAGAGCAGATAAATGTGAGTTTTCTTCCACTGATAATAAAACATCTAGATCCTTATCACCATCTGCAACTCATTTTGGCCTTCCAGACTTTGCCTTATTTTTAATACTTCCAGTTTCATTGAATTCTTTCAAAATTTTGCTTACCGTAGAATGAATAATCCTTTATTCTGGATGCATTTCATTAAACAAGACACGAACCTATTCTTGGGTCCTCCTCCTATCACCATATCTGATCATCATTAGCATTTCAATTCTTTGTCTTTCTGCAAGTTGTGCCATGACTAATTACTTTCAGAAAGATTTTGCAATGAAGTAAGCATCGTTGTCCTTATTAGCTTAGCTTTTGTCTGTATTTTTTCAATCCAAATCCACATATTGAAGTAGCCTATTGTATTGTTTAACTCAAAACCTACTCAATTTGAAGTGATGTAAAAAATATCACTTCATAGAGTTGCAACAGTGGGGTTACAGGCATTGTTCCATACTTTTTACTCACCCAGTATAGAAATTATTTACAATGATATCTGTTACAGATATCCATTTTCTTGGGTTAGTGTATATGCTCATATAATGTCCACATTGCCCACTTCCCTCGAGGTTCTTAGAGTAATTAGGTCACATTGGATGATGAATGAAAACGGTGATAAGATGTTCAAATGAACCTGGGGGTCTATGGAGCTTGAAGTTACTCGACATTCATCTTCTCAGGATAAAGAAAAACCCTGTTAAACATACTTTATTCAGGTGATTCAATTCACCATAACCAAGATTCAAACTCAGGATCTCTTGAATGTAAAGCAGACATGCTAGTCATTTAGATAAGGAATTAGCAAGGGGGAATTAGCTGCAAACTTGGTCATAAAATGAACAGCAACAAATGTGGAGGTTAGATAGAT
This sequence comes from Hymenopus coronatus, assembly GCA_030762935.1. Taxonomy (NCBI): domain Eukaryota; kingdom Metazoa; phylum Arthropoda; class Insecta; order Mantodea; family Hymenopodidae; genus Hymenopus; species Hymenopus coronatus. Next base: position 18,288,403 of record CM060897.1, on the reverse strand, counting down.
TTTATGAAAAATCTTCATTTCAAGGCATGTTTATTATGATTCTATGTTTCAGGTTGTTCTTGTTTCATTTATATGCTTGAAAAAGAACATCACTTGTTATTTTAGGTAATAGAGAGAGACATATAAAACATACTGACATGAAGAAATAGGTACCATTACATTATTTCAGCTCAAGTAACTTCACAAAAGGCAATAAACTACCTATACTATAACTAATAATTCTGTTCTAATAAGTAGCAGTGTTGAATCCTTAGATCCTACGTACTTTAAGTATTATCAGTTTTAGATGTCAAATTACTTAGGTATAACATTTCATCAAAGTTGTACTTAATGGTGTTCTTAAAATTTATAATTTGGCATTGAAATGAAAGACTTCTTAAGCACAAAGAGTGATCAGATAAATAATTGTTAGCCATAACATTTTAGAAGTTACACAGGATGTTCACAAATAACTGCACTAACTTTCAAGAATCATATTCTACAAGCAAATGTCGGATATGAATGTGTGATAGTTTTCTGTTATAGGTATACAAAGTTGGCCAATAGAAGGTTGCATTTAGACTGAATAGTTTCTGATCCTGTGCCAGTGCCAAATTTGTCTCACTCCTACATAGTAAGGTTACTACATAAAGTATATATTGCATGGTAGGCCATCCTTGAAGAAACAAGACTAAAACAACATGTTATACATATTGCTTAACTGCATTTGTAAGTAAGATGAGAAGTTCTTCAGAGCAAACTATGACTTCCTCTAGCTCCTATGTACATAGTGGCCAGAGATTTCACCAGAAATATGTTTTGAGGTCCTCTGAGTCTGAAAAAAACATTTTTAGAAAAAAGTCTGCATGTGTTTGTCTGTGGACAGCATAGATCAAAGACCAAAAGACCGTTAAAAACCAAACTGGGTATGTAAGTTAAGTATCTTCCAAGGATACAACACAAAGATTTTTAAAAAAATCCCCCACTCCAAACTTCCCTTTGCATGGAAATTTTTTTCAAAATTTTGTTTTTCTCAAAAATAGCTTTAATGATTTTCATTAAAATACTGTATCTTAAAGATATTTACAGCACAAATAAATTATATTTTGAATTTTCTGGGGATAGGCTCTGAAGACCTCTTTATTCTGAATGAGTTTTGCAGAATTTAGCTTAATATTTAAACCATAGGAGATAGATAAAACCTTACTACACAAAACTTGTAGATCTCGATAAAACACATAACTTATGTCATATACATTTTTTTATGTAGAGCTGGCTATTTCTGAAATATCCCTTGTTACTGGTTTCAATTTTAAACTACTTTAACTTTTCTGAAACGAGAAGTGAAGTTTTGTTTCACCTCTCTTGTTTTACTGCAGGCCGTGTAAAGTGAGCAGTTGTTTCACTAAGGACCAGCTTATAGAAGATTTGTCTATTGATTTAGCCTAGTGCATTCCCTTACATCTGTTCCACTTGCACAGAAGCAAGTAATAAGAAAATTTCTGCTAATGTTACCTTGATTAGCATGTTGTAGATAAAAGAATAATCTTTTGTAAGGAAAGCTGTTTGTATAATGGCTCGAGAAAATCATGTGAATGGAACACATCAGATATTTTTTCATTACTTTCGGACTTTTAGCTAGTATTTTTGCATATCATGACATCGGAGCTTGTTGGTGAGCATGGCGAGGATAAGTGATATACAGAAGCTAAAGATATTAAAACTAATGTGGGGTGCCATTTGAAGGTATTTACTCCCAAAGTGTGCAGATTAGTGGTAGCATGCTGCAGTACATATATTTGTGAACTTGACAACTCAAACACAAATCCTACATGCGATTCATATATCAATACTCTTAATACTCCTACTGTGATGTCCAGATCCACGAAGTTCGTTTCTCAGCAATGATGTCATTACACGCAACTCTTCCTCTGCAAAGCCCGAAAATAAATTAACTCCAGGTGTATACCTGTCTCACATTTGCTCATGCAATATGATTCTGAGAACTGTGCAATTGTGAATACCCTGTACAACTGCCAAGTACAGTCCAAATCAAGCTTCTGTAAAGGAATTCTGAGTATTCATGACAGATTTTTCCAGAAATACTTAACCCTTCTTGCATGGTGTTACACATATGCAACAAAGATGTTTAATCAAAGGTTATAGTGTTCTTAGTGGAATTTTTTCTAATTTCGTATTACACTAATCTTCAGCAATAAAATTAGGCGAGTTATAGCTATTTTATATTGTAAAATTATTAATATTTTTGCAATAAAAGTGTAGTGTTTTTCTTTTAAATAATAAAGAGCAAAATCCATACAACTGCAGTCAAATGTAACCCTGTCAACATCAAAGCTTGCCATAACACCAGTTATTTTACTTGGGCACTCTCCATCCTTTACCACAGGCGCATTTCACTGCAGTCACTAGGACTCAAACTTGTAATGTTTGGCTAATGTTTGGCTTTGAATGGACATAGTCTATCACATATCGCACTAACGATCACGGCTATCCAAGCTGCTTCAGTTGTCGTGCCAGTGAACGAGATATAAATACTCATTTGCAAATTAGAGCAAGAATGACATATGTAGCAAAATAAATCATGCAATTAAGGGTTAAGTTTCAATTAAAATGTTATTCCGATTTGTTAAAAGCAACACCTGAATACACAAAACAACCATATACTGTGCATACAATCAAAGCAGTATATACATAAAGCATTATGTGTGTCACAAACAGTGCCTCAGTTCTACCTGGTTGCAGAACAAATGATTATTCTCACATACTTATGTTGCATAAACGATCGGCACCTAAACAGATTAACATATTGTGTTTAGATACATTTTTCTTTGACCTTTGCACAATCAGTTAATATTCTTGTAGATAAAATTAATTTAGGTAATTTAATAGAAACAACCATGCATGTTATCTCTGACATGAGAGAATCTTCCAGCTCACAGAAGCAGATACCTCGAAAGTGAAGAGAAACAGTTTTAAGAAGTTACTAAGCCACATTTATCACTACAGCAAAAATTTATTCACTAAGTTCTACTGGTTCAGTAATACTGAAACAATAGCTGCGACTGCAGTGCTCTGAAAACTGAATTTACAGCTCTAGTATTATATTTATTGAGCGATTATATCAGGACTTTATATGGAACTATCAAATTCATCATGTACATTTCTTTCTTCAATTGATTCTCCAGTAAAAATGTGACTACTCAAATATTTTTCAATTGAATACAATGAGAAATAATATTAAAAGTGAATATTATACTTGAAACCATTCAGTTATTTCCTTACAGCCAGCATTATTAAATTAAAATTGGAGGATTCTTTACAGCGTGTGATGCAAGTCAGTGAGAAATATTTTGGAAAAGCAGAATTTTCGATAATTGCAGCACACACACATACACACACAGTGGTCTTAAGAAGTAGTTTAAGTGTCTTACACTGGCAATCCATATTTGAAGTGTTGAAAACATAAAAGTTGTTGAGATGTGAAAGTCGACAGATTACCAAAGTTTTGACTTCTTCTTGGGATCATTGGGGTTTAGGTTCAGCGATCCTGTGGCTACGTTTCGAAGCTTAGGGTCCTCCATCTTGGGAAAACCCTTTGTGGCTTAGGGCCTTAAACGTTTATAACAAACAGGTAACTAAAAAGTGGCTGTAATTTTCCAAAAAAATTTCCACTCTCTGACTTAGAAAAAATCCTGCGTCACCTGTTTGAAAGAAGTGCCTTAAAATTGTTTTAATATATCTTTGGTGGAGCTGGTATTTGAAATACAAACTTGCATTTTAAATGTATGCTAACTGATAATCTTAGCAAGCACTTCTTTAAGTATTTTAGAGTGTTACCCAAATTTCTGTATGTTCTTGGGCACCAGGCCAGGTGATTGTCAGTAGAACATTGATGTTTTTGGAGTGTGTATCTCTCTCACCTTCAGCATCCTGAAGATGAAAATGAAATGGTGTTTTATTTATGGATGCTCTTTAATTGCTCTGGTTCTCAGCGTCCCATTTTATACTGGGCGTGAAAGAAGATGGAAAAGATTTACACTCCCAAAACATCAGTGTTCTATAACAATTCACCTGTTTTGAAGCCTCAAAATGTCTAACGTGGCCAAGAAAGCTCCAGTTCTTATTTCTGTGAAAAGTTTCACATATTACTTTCTCTAGCCCATATGTACAATGCACATAGTGGATAGAGAAGGTATTGTATTCCACGTAAAATTTGATACCAAGATTTCAATGGTGCCCTGAATCTGAAAAAAGCATTTTCAGAAAAGAGGTGTGTGTGTATGTGTGTGTGTGTGCGCGCGAGTGTGTTGTGCGTGTGTGTGTGGGGGCAGCATAACTCAAAAACAAAAAGTTGGTTAAATACCAAGCTTGGTATTTAAGTCGAGTATCTTCCAAGGATGCAACACAAAGAATTTCAAGAAAATTCCCCCATCCCAACTACTCTTTACATGGAACATTTTCTGAAAATTTTGATTTTCTCAAAAACAGCTCAACGATTTTGATCAAAATACCTTATGTTTAAGATGTTCTCATGACAAACAAAATGTATATATTAAATTTTCTGGGAAAGCTTATGAAGACCTCTTTGTTCTGGATGACTTTTGTATAACTGGCAAACCATAAGAGATAGACAAAAACATACTACACAAAAAATGTAAATCTCATTAAAACAATAATTAATGTTGTATACATTTTTTTTTTGTAGAGATAACCATTTTTGAGATACTCTAGATTATTGGTTTTAATTTTAAGCTACTTAAACTTTTCTCAAATGGGAAGACATCTTCCTTCTGGTTTCTTGTTTGCTTACTCCTGGCAATCAAAGAGATGGAATTTCAATTGTTTCACATAGCAACCAGCTTTTACAATGCTTGACTATTGCTTTAGTCTGTGCATTTCCCTTCTACTTACAAGGAAGCAAATAATAAGACTAATTCCACTCATGCTTATCTTGATTAGAATGATGTAGATAAAAGATTAATCTTTTGAATAAAATGTTTGTTTGCGGAACAGCTAGAGAAAGTTATGTGAATGGAACACATCAGTTTTTTTAAATAAATGTTTTTAATCCATATTTAATATTCACATTAGTTAGATATACTTCAGAAATAATTGTGCATGTTTTACAGGTTCTTATTCTGGTAATCAATTAGATTTATAGAACTATCTCAATGCTCTATTTTATACAGAGCATTCTAAAAGCATTAAAAGATAAAATGTATCATACAGCTGCGCATGATTAACTTTTAAGACTAGCATTGTTAATTTAAATGCAAAATTTAGGATTAAACTAGATGTAGAATTAAGTTTGTTAATTATGCTGTAAATTGCCAGGATCATATCAGTGGCACTAGTGTGGCGGAATTTCATCCCATAGAAGTTCTTTTTCAAGCCAATATATTTATTGACATGGGAGAGTCGTTTTAAAGCACTCTTAAACCCCTGCCTGTCTAGGCCAGGTTTGAACCCACAACTTTGAATCAGAAGGCCTACACCTAACCAACTGAGCCAACAAAGTCCATAGGGTTAATCTATATGCAGATATTCATGACTTTATAATTGTAACAATAATTTTCTTCAGAATAAATAATTATTAAAGCACTTAAATAATGATCATCACTTCAAATTATGAATATGTTATACTACCCACAACATACAAGCATATATTTAATTTTTGAAAAATATAATATCTATTGTAGAGAAGGAAATAAAACTAATGTCACAGTTTGCATGATCAAACTATTTTATGCTTCTTACTGGTTTGCAGAATCTCATTCCTATATTTGCAAGTATACAAATTACTGTATTTGTAGAATGAAAATGAATCTGAATCTTGGATAATCAACACATTATGAGCTCAGTGAATAGGACAACTCTTATATTGCATTTATTAATTTGAGTGAAAGCACATAAATGGCATCAAAGCCCAATTTTCATGCTTAACACAACCTGGTTTTTATGCACTGTTTATGTTGAAAGTATATAAAAAAGCAGTAAAATTATTATTCTGTAAGGTGATAGTGAATGGCTGACATAGTAACAAAGATTGGTGCAAACAATAAAACAAAAGCACACACACAGTGCTATTGACATAGCTATATACCACACTAAGGTGCCTTACATCTTTAATTTCTGAAACAATATCTTTAGTTTTCTTTTGAGTTACTTTGGCTGGTGAACTCTAATGTTCTACTATGTTTCATTTTTAAAGTATTGTAATAAAACTGTTATTGCTAATCTTCTCATAAGATGTCCTCCTGTTTTTGGATCTTAAGATTATAACAATAAAAATTGGAATTTGGAATTTTTAGAAAAAATAGCTATATGGATAAAAACCATATTAAAACTAAGAACTTCAACCCAACTAGTCACATGCTTAATAAAGTTTATCGAGTATTTTAAGATGGTTAAATCTGACATGCCATGAATGACCACTCTGGATGATCTCTTAACAAATAGTAAAATACTAGGATTAGGAGCTTATCAATCAATCCATCTTTCCTAGCTGGCATGTCATTAATGAGACGAACAATTTCTACATATACCACAATCTTAAAAATTAAATTTAATGGAGTTAAAATAATAAACAGAGAAAAATAAAACCTTCACTGCACTGTCTGCACTTTTTGTCTAGTGAATGCTACAGTGGTATAAAAACTTTTTATTTCATTTGTTCATAGTATGAAGTCTTCCATCTTCTCTAGTAAACTAACATAATGTTTAATTTAAGTTAATATTCATCAGCCAACAAGTAAGAAACCAATCAATACAAAATTTCATATAGGTACTCATACTAAAGTACTTGATGTGAATAATAAAATCACACAGAAACACAAAATAATCTTAAAAATTGTTTCAGAAATATTTCTTTGTGGTAAACAGTGGGATAAAAGCATAGTTCTGTTGTTTATATGATTAAGGCTTTCTTAAAAACCTGTGTCGAATGAAGGTTATTCAAATGAAAAACTAGAAAAATAGTTTAAGCAACTTAACGCATATCTATTTTAGTGTCTTAGTCTAACAATAATATCTGCTGAAACTTGTATAACATGAAATGGTAGTACGAGGGTGATTCAAATATTAACGGTAATTATTGCATATCACGGAGGAAGCAGTTCAGAGTGGGGCAGTGGAGTGGGAGGTTGAAGGTCAGTGTGTTAGGGAGGGGGAACTAGCTTTGTTAGCTGCTTGGCTAGGTTCTGGCATCAGTACAGCCATGAGCGAGCAAGAAGTCCCTTTCTCTGTTGCACAATGCATTATTATCAAGTTTTCAACCAAGGAAGGGGTTAAACCTTCGGAGATTTTAACTCGTTTAAGGGCACAGTTTGGGGACATTACACTGTGACAGAATTGAGTGTTTACTTGGTCTAGACAATTTAAGGGCAGCCAAGAATTTGTGGAAAACGAGGGTCATGCTTGATGCCACTCAAGACGGAAAAGTCCTCATGACTGTGTTTTTTGACTAGAGAGAAGTTTTGTTGGTTGATTTTCTTCATGATCAACGTACAGTGACTGCAGCTAACTATTGCCAATTGTTAAGGTCTGTAAAAGCTGCCTACCAAAGCAATAGACGTCGTATGCCCATCAAGATGTCATCCTTCTCCAAGACAACGCTACACCTCACACCGCAATTTGACAATGGACACAATGGCGGACATGCACTGGGAAACCCTTGAACACCCTCCCTATAGTCCAGACTATTTTTTGTTTGCACCCATGAAAGAATCGCTTGGAGGGAAACATTTCGAAAAAGAGGATGTTGAGGAGCATGTGTGCAATTGGTTGGTGATATGCCCTCAAACTTTTTTTGAAGAAGAAATGTTTAAGCTTCCAAAACGTTGGCAAAAATGTGTAGAGTGTGAAGAAATGCCAATGAAGTTACTTGTGTATATATTTAATCAATAAATATTTTTAACAAAATTACCATTTTTATTTGAATCACCCTCGTAGATAAGAATTCTTATCTGTAGGGGATTTGATCAAATATATTGTAAGGCCACATTCTCTAAGTCTAGATGTCAGAACATTCTTTAGAAAAGAGGTATCTGAGAACGGAGATATACAAGGGTGTATATAAAAGTAACAAGAGTTATTTTTTTCTGTTTAAGCCCGTACCCTCAAAATTCACCAGTCATGGTAACAGAGAGGTCTGATCTTGACTGACACTGGGATATGCATGACACTGTGTGCTGTTCAGTTTGTCTGAGGGAGCCATTGTGTAAGCACGTGTTTCAGTGACTCAACATGGATTTCAAGTTAGAACAAAGAGCGGCAATTCGGTTTTGTGTTCTTCTGAAAAAATCTAGAACTGAAACACTGCAAATGATAATTTGGATTTAAGGAAGCAAATGGAGACCAAGCTTTATCAAAAATGGCATAAAAGATTTCAAGATGGTGAAAAAAACCAAAGGTGCAACCAAGTGCAGGAAAAGTCATGCATCTTGTGTTTTTCGACAAAATTGGGATAATTTATGACCATGTGGTTCCTAAACACACCACAGTAACTGCTCAATGCTGCTACAGTAATGTCCTTAAAGCACGACTCAAGAGGAAAATGGCTGCCAAGAGACCAGAACTTGCTCCCAATGGATGGATCCTCTATCATGGCAACGCCCCTGCTCGTCAACCATAGCAACACAAGAGGCAATCACTCAGCTAGGTATCAAAATCATGCCCCACCCACCATATTTGCCGGATCTAGCACCCTGTAATTTCTACCTGTTTCCACAAGTGAAAAATCATCTTCCGTGGGTGCCATTTTCAAACTGATATAGAATTAAATAGTGTTACTTCAGGTATACTGAACAGGATGTCAAACAAGGGTTTCTCTGAGTGTTTTGAAAAGTGGATAGAATGTTGGAACCAGTGTGTAGTCTCAGAAGGATATTAATTTGTAATTAAATTTGAAATAAAAAAAATTATGGTATCCAAAAAAGTTGTTTTTCTTGTTGGTTTTTGATATAGCCTCGTGTGTGTATATATAAAAGGAAAAGGTGCAGCTAGTCAGTTCAATTACTAAGGTTGACTGTCATCTGAATGCACTATAAGTGAGCCAAGGAAGCAGAGAGCGAGAGAGAGCATTACTACAAGCTCAGTCATTGTTGGGGTTAGACATAAGTGAGGTAGAGTTATTTTTGGCTCAAGCCAAAGCCAGAGAAAGACAAGTGAAGTGCTATGAGAATCAGAAAAACTCAATAAGACAAGTTCTTCATTGGGCTTGCAAACTTTTGGTACCATAAGTGAGTTAACTGTAGATTACTTTGACATACATCTCTTCTCCTCTCAAAAAGATATAATGTTTTAATCACCAAGTCTTACCATTGCTCACGAGGTCATACTTGTTTATTACTTTCTCTAGCGTATATATACAATATACATAGTAGACAGAGAAGATATAAAGCATTTTTAGAAAAACATTTATGTGTGTCTGTGCACAACATAACTCAAAAACAAAATGTCGGTTAAATAGTAAACTTGGTATTAAAAGTTTAGTATCTTCCAGGATGCAAAAACAAGATTCCCAGGAAAATCCCCCCTACCGTCAGCTACCCTTTACATAGAACATTTTTGAAAATTTTGATTTTCTGAAATAAGAGTATAACAATTTTGATTAAAATAACACATGCTTGATGTAGTTTTATGACAAACAAAATGTATATCTTTAATTTTTTGGGAATAGTCTGTGAAGACCTCTTCGTTCTGGATGAATTTTGTATAACATTTACAAAACTGGTAAACCGTAAGAGACAGACATAAACTTACAATACAAAAAATGTAGAACTTGTTAAAAGACAATTTATGTCATATACATTTTTGTTGTAGAATCAACCATTGCCAAGATATTCCATGTTAATGGTTTCAGTTTTAAGCTACTTTAAGTAACTTTTCTCAAATGAGAAGATACCTTTCTTTTCCTATCTCTTTTGTTTACTCTAGTAAGCAAAAAGAATCGAATTTCAATTGTTTCATATAGTGGCTGGCTTTTAAAAGATTTGACCATTGCTTTAGCCTAATATATTGCCTTATTTCCCTTCTAATTATAAGGAAGCAAATAAAAAGACAAATTCTGCTATTCCTCATCTCGAATAGCATGATGTAGATAACAGAATAGTCTTTTGAAAGGAACGTTTGTTTGCGAAACAACTAAAGAAAATCATGTGAATGGAACACATCAGATATTTTTTTCATGGACTCCTGTAACAATATACCTTTTAACCCTACAGTAACAAGGCTGAAACTCCAAAATATATTAGAATGCCTATGAATCAACAAATAACTAAACCTCTTTTCTGTGGTATACTTTGTGTGCACAGAGAAATACAGCTATACATAAAAAGTTGATTAATGGACAAAAGGTTTCAGAACTGCAGAGAATATGTGATGATTTGCAGATTGAAATAATATTACATTCCAGATTCTCTATTTCCATTTCTAAAGCATGCCTCATGCTAAAAGGCAGTACAGTTTAAATGGAGTGCACTGTTGCCACAAGTGCTATACATATGCTAGAAATTTGGCATTCAGCTGCGATTGAGTCAATAAACTGTAATATAATTTCGACTCATTGTTAAACGATTCCATTCAATGACTATTGTTGGTCATAAATAATGAATGCAAGAAGTTACAGGATTCTGACTTGTTTTAAAAGCTTTCTTAAACCCTTGTCAACATTTTCTCTTGCTTGGTCCCCTTTGTAAACCCAATAACACAAAATATTCTGTCTGATTTTTCTTGCATAGGTACACAATTTTCAGAAAATCTTTTATTTAAAAAATCATAACGCTCATCTTATTAAAGATAGTGTGTTCAAACTAGGCAGGCATAAGCATTCTTATTTGCTCTGGCTAAGAAAAATATAGAGCTCCATTCAGACCGTTAATTTATTAGTTACTGATAATAAGCATAGAAACTGCAAATATCAAACTATTACTGAAATACTCACTTTCTTTGGAAATTTGCACCCATGGAAATCTAAAAGGCTCTAAAAATTATGTAATCTGATAGAGAAAAATATTCTGCTTAGGATAATATGTTCAAAGCTATAACACTATTAGCTATTAGCAACATCATGAGAGTAGAAAAGTATGAAATGAAATGGAGTTTTATTTATGAATGCTCTTTAACTGCTGTGGTTCTCAGCGTCCCATTCTTTACTGGGCATGAAAGACGCTTAATTTTACTCAGATCTTTTTATAAGGCTTGAGGTTCTTTTACATGCCATAAATCTATGACATGGGACCAATGGCTTTACTTTCCTTCTGAAGGAAGCCCTGTTAAGGATTTTTACACCTGAAAAAAATCCATCATCATCCACCGGGATTGAACCTGTGACCTTGGATGTATGATGTTAGCATGGTAACCATTACATCACGAGGGCGACTAGAAAAGTATGAAGCTAATGGCAATATGCATTAGATAGAGACGATATTCAATTTAATTCATACTGCGTTTTAAAGTTGAGGCAAGCACTTTCAGTTCCCATGTTCATTATAATAAACATCCCCTTCTTATACTGGTTTCATTCTGACCAATCCAGTCAAGGTTAAAAATGGCAAGCCCTATATATCTGTCAATTTCTAAAGTTTTCCCTCCAGTCGCTTCTGCCTAGCCAATTTGTGATCAGAGTTACAAGACCCTATTGGAACAACTCTATTGCTATGCAAAAAACCTGAAAAGAGTGGATAGGCAGTTGGAAAGTGGGGAAAATGTCCTTGAGAAGCAAAACTAAAACACTTTAATTAATTGTTAAACAGAATGACTACAATATACACACATGCCAATCATCGTTTATTTTACATGGGCTGACCCCATCCCTTAACACATACTTAGTAACAGGAATGAGGATTCAAATCTAGCTGACCTATTACTTTGGAAACTCGATTGGATGACACAAACCTTGAGAAAAAAATCACAAATATTATGATAAGCCATCATTTTGAAGAAAGCTAGGTTAGGTTCAAACATAACTTAGATCTCAAGGTGTTAATGTATAGTTCAAGACTTTCTAACTTTGTGAAAGTAATCTCAGGATGCAATATTAATACATAGTGGCTCTGTGAGGTTTTGTGGTAAAGGAAGCAAACACTAAGTAGACACTTCAGCAGTCCATTTGCACCTTATGTGTCACTGAAGGTTCGAAACTAAAGCAAAATAAAACAACATTCAACATTTTCATAGCTCTCAGTTGAATAACCATCATTATCATGTAATAATAAAAAGGAAATATTAGCTTTTAGAAGTTACAGATATGAAGGCACCTTTATAAAAGGAGGTGGGTTTTTAGATGTTACTGAAACATTCAAAGCACAACTCTCCCTCCAATAGCAATGCCAAGCTAAGTCTTAGATAAAATATCTACTTGATTATGAACTGCTTAGTATATGTAAGAACATATGTGCTTCAAAGCTGTAATAATTTGTTTCTCTTGAATTGAATCAATACTCTGTGTAAACCATGGTTAGAGCATACAACTTTTAAGCAATGTAATGGAAAATCATATCTATCTAGAGTTATAACTAGCATTTTCTGTGGCCACTGCAGAGTGGCAAAAGTTCTGTCATAATTAATAGATATTTATTTGGAACTAAATGACATTTTATAAATGCACAAGCTACATTTTTAATATTTCAGCATTTACTTATTCTAGAACAAAGGAGTGAGTAATAAGATATTAACAGGTAAAAATGAAATGGCGCTTTATTTATGGATGCTCTTTAACTGCAGCATCCCATTCAATACTGGGCATGAAAGACCTCTTAATTTTGCTCAGAGGCCTTTCTATCAGGCTTGAGGTTCTTTTATGTGCTGTAAATCTATGACACGGGACCAATGGCTTTACTTCCCTTCCGAAAGTAGCCATGCTAAGGAATTTTACGCCCAAAAAAATCCATCGTCCTCCCCCAGGTTTTAACTCGTGGCCTTGGGTATATGAAGTTAGCATGGTAACCATCACACCACAGAGCGCAACTTAACAGGTAAATCCATGCAAATATGCTGTACAAGAATTTATGTTGGCTAGGGCATTTTTAAAGTATGTATCTCTTGAAGTATGTATCTCTTGTCTCATAGCTAGAAATATTTTTGTTTCACTTTACTACTATAGATAGTGATAACTTACTGCTCATAGCCCATTCCATTTTAATGAAAATAACTGGAATCCCTGGTTGTTATAATGCAAATGTCCCATACTTGAAAAAGTGTCATGTACGAGGTGCATCGAGAAAGTAAGTCCCGATAGCGTCCAGAGATGGCACCACCAGTCGGATAGGAATGTGCATGCACAGGAAAGAGAAGAAGTACATGGTAACATTGTAGTAAAGTTTCAGTTTTGTGATGGCAGTGGTTACCGCTCTGTGCTAGGAGCTCTGTACTCCAATATTGTCTCCCGCTACTTGCAATTCGTGCAGTCATCCAATTTTTGCATGCTCAAAAGCAATCTCCAGCAGAGATCCATTGTCAATTGTGTCACATGTATGGACAGGACATTATATGTGACAGTATGGTAAGACGATGGTGCAGGCAATTCACGGAAGGAAGAACCAATATTCATGACGAAGACCGTAATGACCGACCGTTCCTGGTGATGCCAGAAGTGTTAGAAAGTGTACGGCAAGCAATTGTGCAGAACCGGCGCTTCACAATTTTGGAAATCTCTTGTCAGTTTCCCCAGATGTCTCGCTCACGCGTGCATAAAATTGGTTTTCATAAAGTATGTGCAAGATGGGTGCCTAGAGGACTGACAGATGAACACAAAACCAAATGTCTGGTCACAGCATTGACATTCCTACAGCGATATGCAGTGGAAGGTGTCAAGTTTCTTGATAATATTGTCACGGGATGAAACATGGGTGTCGCATGCCATATCAGAGACAAAACAACAATCAATGCATTGGCGGCACAGTGGTTCACCTGTGAAGACCAAATTCAAGCAGACAATCTCTGTCAAAAAAATCATATGCACTGTCTTCTGAGATTGACATAGTGTCCTCTTGTGTGAATTTTTACCGCGAGGGGAGACCGTAAATGCTGATCAATATTGCCAGACGTATAAACTCAGGCGGGCAATCGAGAACAAGAGACTTGGAATATTGACAAGAGGCATTATGCTTGAGAGTGAACATTTTGAGATTAAGGTGAATCTAATAGTTGCCTCGGAAACTACTACAATTAAAGACTCACAGTTTGCTTACAACAAGATCTTCTGTTCAATGAAGTTAATAACAGCATGGATTCTTACTAAGCTGTAATTTCATAGAAGAAAGTTATTACTTAATCTACATGTACTATGTACATAGTGTATAGAGAAGATATTGTATTACACCCAAAAATTTAATACTGAGATTTCAGCAGAAATACATGTTTTGGGTCCCCCTGAATCCAAAAAAAGGTGTGTGTGTGTGTGTGTGTGTGTGTGTGTGTGTGTGTGTGTGTGTGTGTGTGTGTTTTTTGTCTGTGGACAGCATAGCTCAAAAAGACTGTTAAATACAAACTTGGTATTTATGTTTGGTATCTTCCAAGGATGTGACACGAAGATTTAAAAAAAAAAAATCCCCTCACCCCAAACTACCCTTTACAAGGAACAGTTTTCAAACATTTTGACTTTCTCAAAAATGGCTTAAATGATTTTGATTAAAATACCTTACGTACTTTTCTGGGAATAGCCTCTGAAGACCTCTTAATTCTGGATGACTTTTGTATAACTGGCAAACCGTAAGAGATAGACAAAATAGTGCACAAAAAAATGTAGATCTCTTTAAAACACACAATTTATGTCATATTTATTTTTTTCGTAGAGCTAACCATTTTCGAGATATTCCAAATTATTTGTTTCAATTTTAGCTACCTACACTTTTCTCAAACGCGAAGACATTTTTCTTCTAATTTCTCATTTGTTTATTCCTGGCAGGTAAAGAGATTGGAATTTCAATTGTTTCACATAGCAATCAACTTTTAAAGGATGAGACTATCACTTTAACCTGTATATTCTTTATTTTCCTTCTACTTACAAGGAAGCTATTAATAAGACTTATTCTGCTTATGTTTATCTTGATTAGCATGATGTATAAACAGATTAATATTTTGAAAAAAAGGTTTGTTTACTGAACAGCTAGAGGACATTATGTGAATGGAACACAATCAGGTTTTTTTTTTAACCTGGAGGGATTATCTGTGCTCAGCATTACATGTTGCCTTGTGTTTGAAACTTCAGCACTTTTACAGGCAAAAGGAAAGTAGATGAAAAACCTAAAAATAGGCTGTATATGTAAGTTGAGTTGGGCATTTTAACTGTGGTAGCAGTGTTGTTTTCATTTATTGGCTTTTTCTGAGATAGGCAAATCCCTTAGTTATATGAAAAGGGAACATTGATATTTAGAAACTTAAAAAAATGGTTTTAACTCCATGGCACAACAGCCCACAAGGGACCTTGGCCTACTGTCCGGCCGCTGCATCCCCCATCTTGATTAGGGTGCAGTTTTGGAGGGCGAGTCCCTCCCAGCAAGTTAATGCGGTCTTTTCAATCTGGAGCTGCTACTTCTCAATCAAGTAGCTTCTCAATTGGCTCCCCAGGGACCTCATGAGGCTGAGTGCACCCCGGACCAGGTCTCCCAGCAGGGGAAAATTACCCACACCAGTACCGGGAATGGAACCCAGGTCTCACATTTGGCAAGCAGCCACTGCACTAAGGAGACAACCCAAAATGTAATTAGAGAATAAAGTATTTATGGCACAAAAGCCATGAATACCATTACAACAAATTAGCAGAAAAACTAGCACAGCTTGTGCGGTAAAAAAATTGAAGATTAATAAAAGATATCCATATAAACCAGCCATGCACAGGGTTTGCGCTCTCGAAGTCGGCTCGCAGTTCGCGAGCGGAGTACTGGTACTGGCAGCGCTCTTGTTTACGAGTGGACATAGAGGAGAAGTATCGTACAGTACATACATGAAAACCAGTGCAAGTTTTCATAAATGATTTCTCAAAATATTATTTTACTAACTTCTGGTTAGGAAACATTTTTATTTTAAACAAATTATTGCCTTCTATAGCAGATTAAATCTGTGTACAAACTAGTTATATGTTATGTCTCTTTGCCAATACATCAAAACGTGATTTATGTGATTGGCAGCTGAAAGAGAAAGTACCGACCTTAATGAAACGTCAGTCATGTTGTTCGATACCTGTTTTTATTGAAGTTCATGATAGAAAACAGTTCTTCACAGCATATGTTGAACCAAACATTGAGATCATTTTCGCAGCTAGCCTGTGTAGTCGTGGATATTTTTGTTGAGGTACAGTCTTGTAAAAATCATTCAGGTTAGTGTTATTATTGAAACAATCTTTAGCTCTTATATCACACTGAAGGTCAATAAGTTCAAGCTGCAAATCATGAGACACCGTTTCAACTAATGTTGAGAAAGGAATTGTGAGAATTTGAAATTCCTTCTGAAGTGAATCAAGGTTTTTGAAATCTAGAATTGAATTCATTTTGAATTTCAATTAATACTTCAACGTAATCACTGAACACCTCTCCATCACAAGCACTTTGTAAGGCACTGAGAATTTGTTCCAGCTGCTATGAAAAACTTATTGCTATCTCATGCAATGTTGAAAGTATTTGCCTGATGGTCACTTTTCTGCATTTTAGATTCTGCCATTATAGAAGCATACATAAGCAGGGAGTGTTAGCAAAACAACACAATCCACCAGACAATGCTTTAAAACTGCCCTACTACATCATTCTTCTCTATGACACAGTCAGCTGCCATTGTGGCTCGCCCGCTCCTATCGAGCGTTCACGCTCAAAGAGCACCTATGATATAAACTAACACAACTTCACTAGTTGCAGGAAACTGACTTATTAATCCATAGAGCAGTTCTCTTTCCTCTTTTCCATAATGCTTTATTTTTCATGGAATCTGGAGGATCACTACACCAAGTTACACTTTCTCTTAAAAAAATGACTTCATATGATTACCAGGAAGTTCCAAAAAAAATGCAATCCTACAATATAACTGTGTTTTATCTCAAATATAGAAAATTTATGCAATAAATAACTAATGTCACTGAAATAAAGAGCTTTTAATTTGTTTATAATCAATGAAGAGTTCCCATTGTTAGTTCTCAGCTCAGCTTGAAAATAACTCATAAGTATATCACAAATTAAGAAAATCAAGTATTGTATTTTGGAGTGCAAGATTCTCTGCTCCAACAATGCTCAAAAGACATTTTAAGATGAAAATGTTTGAATCTTTGACGTTATTATGAAAGTTTTGAAACAAGAATAACATACTTTAGCACACTCAGTATCATAACCAAACTTATTAGGAAGCACAAAACTTTTACATTTATCTAAAACTGAATGCTTGGCATTGCTGTTGGACCTACTTACTAGATTCATTCACTCACCAGGTTGCGTAATGTTCTGTTCAGCTATAACTATATGAATAAGAAAGTTTATTCAGTATTTTTTCAATAATGATTAAAGATTTACCTTAAATATAAATAAGATTTAGTGCAAGAAAGTTAAAATTTAAATGTTTATATAAGGTTAGCTAAGTTTTTTTTTTTTATTTCCAATTCTAAATTTGGTGATCAATATTACAAACATTATAAGTGAGAGCAGTTAGCTTGTGATGCTAGGAGCACCATTTTACTTTCCAAACTCCATAAAACTGAAAATATACAAGCTTCTCCTTCAGAAAAAGAACATGCTTAAATTTGTTTTCTACGGTATCTAGGTAGGTATTGGTAAATGCATAACATGTTTATGCTTTGATCCATTATACTTCAGAAACCTTAACCAATGAACTGGAAAAATGAAAATAAACTTCAATTGCTCTTTTACTTACAACAATTTGTTAATAGGATATTGATTTGATTGTGTGTTTTGCAGATAGATAAATATAAATATGCAAGATACAAAAGCATAATTAGTAAAAACATGATATAAATATCAAAATTTTAATTCATCAGTAATTATTAATTTAGCGTTAAACATACTTAATATATACCAAATAACATCCTAATAATGTTTGTCTTCTTTTTCTTTCTTTCTTTTCTTTTTTTGGTGGGGAGGGAAACAGAAGCTTAGTTTTCTCCCATTGATCTCTACCTAACTCTTAATTCTGAAATGCTACATTCTCTCTAGAATTTCAGCCACTTCAGACTCTAGTTAGGGTATTATATAAACTAATATAGGTGAATTCTGTCCAAACATTTTCGTTTATAAAGAAATCATAAAAATTCATATTTATGTTATTGCACAAGCCTATCCAGCTACAATAATTTATAAAACACACTGAAAATATGCATGCAATTGAAAAAAAGAAAAACAAAACTGTTGACATCATCTTTAGTGATAAATAAAAGAATAATCTTTTGTAGGAAGTTTGTTTGCAGAATGGTAGAGAAAGTAATGTAAATGTAACACATCAGATTTTTATTTTCGTACTCTCCTTCTTGAATTTTTCAGATATAATAGTTTATTTTTAAAAATTGGAGCAAAAATTTATATGACCATTATCTTAACATACTTTTTAGAGGCATTAGAAAAAATTTAAACACATTAGTGAAAAATTGCATAATGTACAGCATTTTGAGTGTCAGAAGAAAGTTTGCAGGAAAATTAGGTTTAAAATTGGAAGTGTCTCTTAATAAGCATGCACCTGTCCATTTATAGCTTCAGTTATTGGCAATTAAACTGTGCAAAGTGGGAAAAGTGATATATTTTCTTAAAGTGTAGACATCAAATTATTTTATATATATACATAATATATTTTTAAATTTTTTTACAATCTTCACACATGCTTCACCTTAAATGCATAACCTTGTGATTATATTTTAGTTCCTGTATACTATAATTGCAGAGGCACTGCAATGTACATTGCAATGTTCCTGTTTATAAATATTTACTTTGGCCATACTAAGCTTCTGTCCCAAGAAAATGACTTCAAAATATCATTGGTGTATTATTTATCACATATTAAAAACTGCTTTGAACAAATCAGCCACCAAACACTAAAATAAATAATTACCATATGTTTTTATTGACAGCATATAATTGTGATATACATTAGAGATTAGTGTTCTTATTAATTCAACAGTTTACTGTTTAATTTCAGAAAAACCTTAGAGGAGATTTCTTTGAAAAGGAATAGGCAATATTTTTGAGTTGCAGCTTTTCAGTTAATAGAATCTGGAAAATTAAACAGTTGTCCTCATTTGCTGAAACTTGTGGAGTACACTCATTTATAATAATATGGAAGCACAGCTTTATAATAATGGAATCCAACTGTAATTTACAGTGCAACAAGTTCAGGTGCATTGTTATATATTTGAAAATTAAATAATTACAGGACGTATCCCTAAATAAAGACAGGCCTGCACAAAAAATAACAGTTATAGATAGCACTAGTATCTCTATCTATAGCAAAAGCTGTGCAACCATGCTAAAGTTTATGTGAGTATCTATTTTACTTTCTGTAAGCAAGATACAGTTGAAACTCGCTTATATGTTATTCACTTCAACATTTTTTGCACATATGCGCTAAAATTTTAGGCACCAGTCGTTCTCCATTAAAATTTTGCTCAATTATATGTTTTTGGTATATGTTTTCTCGGTAATGCATCACTTTTTCTGATCCCCATACTCAAAATGTACCCATTTATATATTTTTAAAAAAACGTATGGTGGTATGCTTGCTGTGTATAGCCTAGGAATTGTCTGGTTTCCGGTTTTCATTGATGCTTATCGTTTCATTGTCTTCATATTGTTCCATCTATTAACCTTGGTTCCAACAGTCACTTCTCTGCTTTTAGTCGAGTACTACTAGTGTGCTGTTTTCATTGTCATCTATCCTTTCATTGTCGTCATATCATTCCAACAGTCACTTGTCTATTTTATATGGAGTTTCGAGTTAAAGACAGGAGAAGAAATGTGTGAATATCAACCAGCAAGGAAGAAAACAAGAAAATCCTTTAACTCTTGGTGAAAAATTAAAAATTCTGGACGAGATTCACATTAGAAGAGAAAATCACTTACACGATTTCTCATTTATACAGTATTTTAGTAGTCTCCCTTGAAAAACGTATAAGTGAGGTTCCACTGTATATAATTTATTAAACTAGTTTTTGCAGCAATTCTGTTTGGAAAACGATGCATTCTTTAAGTCAAGTGATGTATAAATACTTAAAGACATACAAAAAATATTATAAAAGGCTTCAAAAAACATTGTTACACTGTAATTTAAAAGAGCTAAAGGTTAATGCTCATTTGAGAGAAGAAAGTGTGAAAAACTCTTGAAATCTTGATAGTAGACACATTGTCAGAGCTATCTGACAGGTGCTGTTGATGCTAGTGGAGAGTATGTGCCAAGTTATTTTGAGTATCCAGCTTTGTAGTATGGAACACAAATAATGGACAGATGAAGAAACTAGTTTAATAATTTCACACAAAGAAACTATACATTTATGATAAACAAAGAATAAAAATGGCAGAAATGAAGGGGGGAGTGCACGATTTCTGCTGAATTAATGCATGTTTCAGAGTCATTGTTATTACAAAACTTAAACTATACAACTGTGCACAGCATTTTTTTTCTTATAAAAATGTAACCATCTAAGTTTCTACAAAGAAGATAAAGCACCTACAAATGACTTATTGGAAAACATGAGATTAATTGTAGCAACTATTGCAGTGATATAACAAGGAAGTTGTTACACAATAATACCAACTTAATCCATTTCTTCTTTTGGTCAAAGTAATGCTAAGCTTTAGCATAACCTCAAGGATAAATGCTTAAAATTATGTTAATTTAAATTAACTTTACTCAGTAATAGGTACTTCTGTCTGTAATGTAATACACATTTTATATAAGCATAATTACATCACAAAAATTTTCTATATTCAATGATCAAAAATTTTGTTTTTACTAAAGGCTAAAAAGTTGTCACCACTTGTCCTTTATAGAAACAGTGGCTAATATTTTATTATCTTTGTTAGGAGTTTGGGGACCAATGGTATTTTCTATACTCAAACTGCTAGGCTGACATTATTGTAAATATCAGTATTGCTTAGGATTTTCAATGAACACCAATAGAAATCACAAAAAATGCTTGCATGGCGTTTTTATGTTCTAACCATTCTTAACCCAGCAGTATCTCTTCCTTTTGCCTTAAAAGTGAAAACATTAAAATTATGACTGCACTTTGTTCATCCATTTTGTTTATGCCACACATTTATAAGGCAGCCTTATGAAAATAGTTTTGAGAAGACAGCCTCCGTTATCAAGTGGTCTGCAAGCTGACTTCTCACCCGGATGTACCGGGTTCAATTCCCAGCTGGGGCAGGAAATTTTTCTTTAAACAGAATTATTCCCTAGAGTCTGGAAGTATGTGTGTGAGAGTAAATGTGTGTGCGTTTGAGGATAAAAAAAGAAGATTTAAACCCAACATAAAGAACCTATAGACAACAAGTTGTTTCTAATGTAAAGCTCCTGATATGATCTTAGATGTTAAAGCGGCCTATATAAATGAAACAGTTAGGAAAAAAAAAAAGCTCTGAGATTAATTATCCAGAGTGCACTTTAGGTAAAAATATCTCTGCGAAAACTGTTGCAAGTCTCTTTCGTACTCTGCTCCCAAATGAACATGTACCCTAAGACTTTTAGAGAGAGACATTAGTAAAAGATTGTTAATTATTTGTGATACTATTATTTACTCTCTGGTAGGTAATAATTCAGTGTTGAAATGTCATTGGTCCCCTAAACCCTAAAAGGAACATTTCTGGGAAAAGGTGTGCATGAAAGAAGTGGATGTGTGTGTAAATACTGGATTTTCAGGTTCACATAACTTAGTGTGATGCATTTTGAGCAAACAAGAAAGACAAAGATTGTGGAAAATAATCATTGTTCAATCTCTCTTCTTAATTATGAAATGACCGATTTTGTAAGATCAAATCGCACGTAAAAGCAAATGCAATCATCATAAAATGATGGAATGGCACAACCATCAAAATCACAATATTATTTTAACTGTTACCCTTGCTATTATGCGTGTGTTTCACTCCCCACCTGCCCTCTCAACTCAGCAGACCCAAGTAAGTCAGCAAAAATAAAGATTGGTGTAACAGGTTAAGGAAGGAGACCAACAAAATATCTATTTTAATAAATTTGATTTACTAATATGAATGAGGAGGGAGCATGACATACCTATCTGTTTGCGATTCAGACAACTTTGATGTGCAAATATACAGGGTTCTTTGTTTAAGCCTAACAAGTGCACAGCATTTTGCCTTGTGGAACTGGGTGTGACACAGCTGGCTTTGCCCCTACATAAACTCTGTGTATAAAGCATGTGTAACACTCTGCATTTACGTCTGCTTGTAAAATATTGGACTAATCATGCATCTGATGCTCACAGCACACCAAACTCCAACTTTCCGACCATAATCACGGATGTCTTAAATGGATGTGGATTTTCAGAGGCTCAGTACTGTGTTGTGAGTGTTGATACGACCATTTAGGTGGAACCATGCTTCGTCAGAAGCTGTGGATCAATTAAACCGTTGTTCACTGATTAACAATAAATCATTTGGGGTCACCTTGTTGTTAGAGAATGGACACTTAAAAGGTTCTGCGCGTATGTCGTCTCACTTTTCCTCTGTTAAAACTGTACATTTACACTTTCATTCTTTGTTTGCCACAACCAGTGGTTTCAAATTTCTTCACAATCTCATGGATTGTAAATCTGGAAGAGGCACTTCACCAGGGAACTTTTAAATATACTCTGTGTGAACACGGCTTGGCGATTCACATCTATAATAACTTTTACACACAAAAATGCGTTGCTCTAGAGTCAATCGTTTGTGGTGGCCGGTACAATACTGCCCACGCACACAAAGGTAATGGGAGAATCCAGCAAGGTCTCGGGAGAGGCAAAACGCTGTGTGCTCCATTAGCTTTTAAATGACAAACCCTATATTTTAAATGCCATGCCATTAGTAGTCAGATTCCTCTTGTGAGAGTTGCCACTTAATTATGTTTGCATACTTGCTAACTTCCTGAAATTGACACCTCTAAAAATTTCCTTTGTTCAGCAAAGATAAATAGTAAGCAATGGCATGAGATTTAAAATTCATAAAATGTTCAGTGCAGTAAATATACAAAAATTACATATAAAATAAATGCCCAATACACAAGCATTTTGTGTGATTCTTATGGTAGTTCTGGAAACTTTTTTGGAGGCAAGTTTGAGAGAAGCTGTCTTTTTGAGAACATTCTGCCTTTTAATATGTAAAAGAAGAAGCTAATAACAGAGAAGAAACACAAATGTTAATATAACAATAAATAATTTGTAGCAATTCTTCACTTATCTTTTTGAAAAAAATTAAAAAATTCACAAATATTTTCAAAGAGCATGGTATAATATTGGTTCCTCAAAATAAATACTATATACAAATTTTGTTAGGTTTTTCTAAAAAAATATGAAATTTCAAAATTTAAAAATCTGGCATTTATCAATTAAATTGTTTAATAGTGGCCTGTTTATATTGGTAAGATTAAACGTCATTTGGAAACCGGAGTAAAGGAGCACTTTAGAAATAATAAATACAAACAAATTGATAAATCAGCTTTGAAGGAACATTTTTGGTAATTTAATCATGAAATTATTAAAACACTTAAATGGACCCATAGATTTAATGGTTTGGGAGAAAATATTTATATTAAAAAGTAAAAATCATGCAATGAATTTTGATATACTACCAATTGATTCTTTCACCAAATTTGTTTTGATACCATGTTAGCAATGTCTTAGTACACAATCCACCTAGTAGCAATAACCATAACAATGTAAATAAACAACAAGAGCAAAAAGAAATTTAGCTGACGATGCAATAGGTCTTTTAATTGCAAAACTAGTCTTGTGAATTTCAAAAAGCTAAGTGAAGAGTTGTCACAATTATTGTTTGTTATATTAATATTCTGCCTTTGTTGTGGAGTTATACTTATAATAAAGAGCTGCCATGGCTGAAGGTCAGTTGTGACAGTTTTTGGAGAGTGCAGTTGGGTTAGAGAGACAGTCAAAGGAGTTGACAGCTGAGAGAAATAAAGGATTTGAAATCAACTGAAGTAATAATTTTGTTGCAATATATTACAATAGAATTTAATGCTTTATCCATGACCATGGCAACAATCTGTTAACACTCTGAAACCACCACAAAGCCAATAAATGACTCCTCTGGCATTAAGTCATAAAAGAAAACTCTGATTCTGTGCATTTTGCAGGTAAACTGCATAACTTCCATATGTTTTGTAATACTGGAACTTTTGTAACTAAGGACTTTGGTTGCTTGTCATTCTGGCTTTGTTTTCCAAATTTAGGGCTAAAGTTTGTTGTAATTCAAAGCCTCCTTCAACAATTTCAACATAAAAACAGTTACTCGCAATATGAATCTAATGTGCTCTTTCTGGGAATGGGAATGAAAGAGTTATTATTGCCAAATCTTCCATTTCTATTCTCAAAGCTTTAACACATATCCTGTTTTTTAAATAGTGTGTAATGCCCACTTTTACTACTTATGGTACTGCAGGCAATGACACTGATGATACATGAAATGAAGATGGAGTACCAGTGCAACGTGACGGTGGCAGAAATTAAGAAAACCTGCCGCTACACCACTTTGTCCACCACAAATCTACCTGCAGTCGCCTGGGATTGAACCTGGGCTGCCTTGGTGAAGGGCGAGTGGTCTAACCACTTAGGCCAGATATCCTGTTAATTATGAATGATAACATTGTATAACTCATAACTTTGTAGTTATTATTCTGGCTCCATTTCTCATTATGGGAATCAATATCTGTTTATTGGTTCCCAATTTCTTATATAGCATTATGGTATAATAATGTATATTCTTTAACAAGAAGTGAATGTTTAATAAGTGTACATAATTTATTTTGTATGTGATTCCTAAATTAATCATCTAGTCAACTTTTCATTTATGACATATTAGTTTTCTATGCAATGGCCTCCAAATCTAGAGCTATACTCACTTTTTTCTGTTTCCTTGACTTTCAGTTTAAGATGATCACGCACTGTAGGTAACTGTACTGTATCATTTTTGCTCATCTGTTTCAGGTCAGCCATTGTGTACACTCTGTCTGCCACCACAAGATGTCTCTCCAATATTTGTCTCACCTATAAAGCAGTTTTAACATAACACTATACTTCTAGACTGGTAACTTATTTCTTGACATGTGATAAAACAGGTTTCAAGTGAATACTTGACATATACTCAGAGTCCTTTTATATATTTAGATAGATGGAGGTTTCACAATGAAAAAAAAAAGATTTAAGAGATACTATTATCCTTATACTGAGGACTGTACTAATCACAAAGCTCATTTTAAGAATTTTACATTCTCTATCACGTATGTACACAGAGCTAGAGATGGTATTGTATTCCATCCAAAAATTCCGGTCTCTAGCCGATTGCTCTGCCACTGAGCTACCATGGCAACATGCCAGCATAGCATTGAACTTCTCAACTGACTCGCATGTTTCCCGGTAAACCACAAGGCGCTCTCAAAATATTTTGAGATAACAACCCCAATGGTGACGTAAGTACTTTTAAGTCCCAGGATTCATGTATTGCCAACTATTATGGGCAATTGTTATAATTTTAATTGTTTTCCCACAGAAACTGTGTGTAGGACAGGAGTTGGATAGGTAGAATCAGACTAAAAAGTTCAATGCCATAGCCAGGATTTGAACCCAGGATCTCCTGGTCTCTAGCCAGTTGCTCTACCACTGAGCTACCATGGCAAAATGCTGGCATAGCAACTGGCAGTAAGATGATCCTAGGACTAAAATAGACAGAATCTTGTAAGGAAGCATTTAAAACATTATGACAATTGTACACATTATATATACGAGGGTGATTCAAATATAAACAGTAATTTTGTTAAAAATATTTATTGATTAAATATATACACATGTTGCCAACCAATTGCTTACATGTTCCTCGACGTCCCCGTTGTTTTCGAAATGTTTCCCTTTCAATTCTTGCATGGGTGCAAACAAAAAATAGTCTGGGGGGACCAGTCTGGACTATAGGGAGGGTGTTCAAGGGCTTCCCAGTGCATGTCCACTATTGTGTCCATTGTCAAATTGGTGGTGTGAGCCGTAGCGTTGTCTTGGAGAAGGCTGACATCTCTGATGGGTATACAACGTCTTTTGCTTTGGTAGGCAGCTTTTACAGACCTTAAAGATTGGCAATAGTAAGCTTCTGATGAGATTTCTTTAACAGTGGAGCGGCGATCACCTTCAATGTGCTCGAAAATGGCACGGATGTTGTCATCTGTGAGACTTGACCTTGGGCGTCGAGCATGACCTTTGTTTTCCACAAATTCTCCGCCATCCTTAAATTGTCTGGACCAAGTAAGCACTCGATTCTGCGACAGTGTAGTGTCCCCAAACTGTGCCCTTAAACAAGTTAAAATCTCTGAAGGTTTAACCCCTTCCTTGGTTAAAAACTTGATAATAATCAGTTGTGCAACAGACGAAGGGACTTCTTGCTCACTCATGGCTGTACTGACGCCAGAACCTAGCGAAGCAGCTAACAAAGCTAGTTCCCCCTCCCTAACACACCCACCTTCAAACCTCCTCTCCACCGCCCTGCTCTGAACTGCTTCCTCCGTGATATGCAACAATTACCATTTATATTTGAATCACCCTCTATTATATATATATATATATATATATATGTATTTAAAAACTAAGGGTAATAGCAGACAATTAAACAGAAACAATCATGATTATCTTACAAGAAATAAAGACAATTATGCACCACAAGCACACTCATTACAACAGTACGAAACCAAACCAATAGCTTCAGCTTGCAAACTCTACAATAAACTTCCTTATACTTGACAAATATACAAAGCCTCAAAGTCTTTAAGAAGAAACTTAAAAAATGTTGTATAAATGCTTGTTTTTATCCTGTAGATGAATTGTAAATAGTAGGTACATATTCAATTTTGTAAATTATATTTATAATTTGTGTAAATAATTATTAATGTAAACATTATAAATAATTCTTACTGTATTATTTCTATTTTATTTTATTTTTTTCTATTATATTTATATTCTTTGTAACCTGACATGTTCAACAACATGTATCTGTTTTAAAAGGACTAATTAAAAATGAATGAGTGTATGAAAAGGGCTTAATACTCCTAAGAAGAAAACTTATTTATGATAAAGTCTTACATGGTAGCCATAGTCCTTCATGAAAAGCTTCTTGTGAGCAGTTGGAGAGTGAATTTCTGCCCTACTCCATGCATAATCTCTGGGTACAAAGTATGTGAACTTTTTGCCGATATCACCAAGTTCCTCATTGAAGCTACCTTGCTGGCCTAAATGGAATGTTTTACTGTAATGCAAGAACAGAAAGAACATTTTAAAAACGTGTTAGAAATGCAAAAATAATGTATAAAAGCAGTATGAATGAATTTATTTCACTTCCAACAACATAACTGTAACATACATTTGAGTTGCCTCTGGTGCAAATATAAGTAAACACCATGGTTATTAATATATTATACACCAGGTTCACTATCTACCTAATTATTAACTCCCTTATATTTAAATATACCAATTTTCGTAATAGGCATCCTTCCAATTTATGACTTTAAAATTCTTCTTTTATGTTTCTCTTTGGTCTTTCCTAATAATTCATCCAACTTTCCTAATTCTCATTTTAATTATTTCTCTTGGTAACCACACCATATAGGTGGTACCCATTGGTACCTCAATAATTTTGTATCTTCACAATCTAAAATACAATATAGTTCATTTTCCATACCCCCACATAATGGGCACTTCTGTGGGTCCATTTCCCCTTTCATTGCCTTTAATTGCTCCAGTTCAGTACCAGGCCCACCCCTCCCTCTCAAATTTATTACAAACTTCAACAGATTTTTCCTTCCCCCAATCTTTTTTCATTTGCTATATAATACCAAGGATCTCTTATCCCTAATACTGCTAAAATATCTTGTATTAAAAGCAGTAACTAAACAAAGTGTAAGTTTCATCATTTTTGAATCGGAAGACATAATGAAAAGTAACTATTATACACAATTTTAATGAAAGGGTGTTTTGGAACAGTGATACGCTTGAATAAAATATTTTCAAGTTGGATTTGTAACACTTAAGTATCACTTATGTATAGTTTTGCCAGACTGGTTTCGAAGCCATGTGAGCTTCGTTGTCGATGGTTTCCAACTGAATTTCTAAAGGAAGTTTTTTATGCTGTGGTGCGTCGGTCCCTGGAGACTGAGTGACGAACCTATCAATATGTTTTGTGGCGACAATTCAAAGTGGAATATGTGTCATTGATTTTTAACGATGTGGATTTTCTCCCAGACATCAAGCTCTGCTGCATATCTGGCAGGTTTTATAAGGTGTATGTTTGGTGCTATTTAATACTAGTAGACCAAAAGTGGACCATTGACCAGTTGGAAACCATCGACAATGAAGCCTACATGGACTTCTTAATTTTTCTTTTTTCCCCCCAGATGTTTGATGAATTCTGTATGCATAATATCAGGTCCTGGAGATTTTTTCAATTTTAAGTTATTAATAACAATGTTCAATTCTTTAATACTGAATTCTTGATTAAATATATTATCTTTAAGCTAAGTTGTTGATTTCATGTATTCTTTAATGTTTTTCTTTAATATTTTTTGTTCTTTTTTTCGTATTTGCAGATACTGGATAGGTATTTATTAAATTTATTAGCTATTTCATTGTCATCTGTAATTATTTTATTATTATAAATAAAAGGTATTTTTTTATTGTCTTTCTTGTTTTGAATGTTATGTACGAGGGGCATACTGAAAGTCACGAGCAACCCATTGTAAAAATTTAAATTTCAACAATGTAACGAAACAAATTGCAGGATCGTAATCTACAGACTTTAAGCCACATGTCTCGTCCTATAAAATCGATCGCAATGTGAAACAATTGAAATTCCAAAACAAACGAGAAAAGAAATAAAAATATTGTGACGTCATTAGCTTCTATCACGTGACCACAGACAGTGTTTGAAAAATGGCTGACATTGATGTTTCGTTTCGACAGCGTGCTGTCATTGAATTCCTTGTGAAAGAAGGAAAATCTGCTCCTGAAATTCATCTTAGACTTCAACGTGCGTATGGAGGTGTCTGCATGGGTGCCAGCAGTGTTAGAAGATGGGTGAAACATTTCAAAGATGGAAACACGAGTCTGCAAAATGCGCCTCGTAGCGGGCGTCCTCGAACTGCCTCTACAGAACGCAACAAGGAAAGAGTTGATGAGCTCATTACAGGAGATAGGCGTTTCACTGTGAATGAAATTGCTGCGAAACTTGGAATAGGACATAGTGCAGTGCAAGAAATGATCCACAGCTTGGGTTATCGAAAGGTCTGTGCCCGTTGGGTCCCCCGTTTATTGACTGAAGACCACAAACTTCAGAGAAGAACCGTTGCACAAAACCTTCTTCAGAGATTTCATAATGAAGGTGATGAATTTTTGACGTGTATTGTGTCTGGAGATGAGAGCTGGTTCCATCACTATGAGCCAGAAACGAAACGTCAGAGTATGGAATGGCACCACTTGAACTCACCATCGAAGAAGAAAGCGAAGACAGTGCAGTCTGTAGGAAAAGTTATGGGAAGTGTCTTTTGGGATGCACAAGGTTGCATTCTGGTTGACTTTCTTGAACCTGGACAAACCATAAATTCTGCCCGCTACATCAAGACACTTCTGAAGCTCCGTCGGGCTTTGCGTGATAAACGCCCTGGAAAGAGGATCATCCTTCAACAGGATAATGCGCGTCCGCATACTGCCCATGCCACTATGGAGAAGATCAGGGCATTAGGGTGGGAAACTCTTCCACATCCTCCCTACAGTCCCGGCTTGGCACCCTCCGACTACCATCTTTTCGGTTCTGTGAAGGAGCAGATGCGTGGCCAACGCTACGAGACGCTGGAGGATATTCGGAAATCAGTGCGTCAGGGTCTGCGGGCAGCTGGAACGGAGTTTTATCACAAGGGCATTTTCAAACTTGTAGAACGATGGAAAAAATGTGTGCAAAACAATGGAGACTATGTGATAGTTGAAAATGAGTCGGAATAGTAACACTCACCTCACTTATATGTAATTATGTTCAAAACATATGTTTCAAGGGCAATTGCCCTCTTCTTCAGTTGAAGTCCGACTGATGGCTGGAATTTGTGCTCTGTGGTCTATTACGGTGGAGCCATCTGGTGTTCTCAGTAGAAGTTCAAAATCATGTGGCGGTATTTCAAAATTCATCAGTTGGTCTTTTTGTTGTGTAATGAGAATATTCTCCCAAACTGTAAGTTCTGCCGGGTTGTTTACAGGTTTTAGCAATTTTATGTCATTTTGTATTTCATGATGTGATGTCCAAAAATGGTATGCTACTGCCGATTTATCTGTTTGTTTCTGTTTGACATGTCTGAAATGTTCCTTTAGCCTTGTTTCCAGTCTTCTTTTTGTTTGGCCAATGTAACATGATTTGCAGTCCTTGCAATCAATTCTGTAGATGCCTGATCTCTGGTTTGTAGGTATGGGGTCTTTAATGTCTGTTTTCAATGCATTTTTTATGTTGAATTGGTTACTTGAAGCTAAACTTATATTGTATTTCTTGAAAATTTTTTTGAATTTCCTATCTGCTGTTGGGTGATAGGTGAATTTTTTATATATAACTTTCGGTTTTTGTATGGACAAAGTGGTGATTTGTTTTAAGGTTAATTTCTCCTTATGTTTTTTAATTTTTTGGTCAATGATGTCTGGGTTAAAACCATTGGCTGAGGCTATATGTCTTAGTTGGAGGTATTCTGTGTTGTACTCTTCTGGGTCAAGTGGGATGCTGAGGAGTCTGTGTACTGAACTGTTGAAGACTGCCTGTTTATGAGGTTCTGGGTTGAAACTATTCTGTTTTATGTAATTGTCTGTATGTGTGGTCTTCCTGTAGATGCCGTAAGTGATCTTTTGTTCTTTCCGTGTTAGTTTTAGGTCCAGGTATGGTAGCATTTGGTCTTTTTCTGTTTCCATTGTGAATTGTATGTACCTGTCCTGTAAGTTTAGTAATTTTAGAGAGTCTTCTGCTAATTTTTTGGGGACCACCGCAAAAACATCATCAACATATCTAAACCATTTTTTGAATATATTCGGAAAACTGGAGGTTATATGTACTGCAAGTCGTCCCATGTACAGATTTGCTAAAAAGGGTGAAAGTGGGTTACCCATCGCTAAGCCTGATGATTGTCTGTAAAATCTACCATTGAATTGGAAATAATTCTGGTTGATGCAAAGTTCTGTTAAAGTATGGAAGTCTTCTATTTCTTTCTGGTTTAAGCCTATGCCCCTGAGACTATGTCGAAAAGTGAAAGAAAGTCTGTAGATTATGATGATGTATTTGGTTTGGCTTAAAAATAAATATTAAGATTGTAAAACAGTGTTGCTCATGACTTTCAGTATGCCCCTCGTATGAATCTGTATGCTTTTTGTGCATCTTTTCTATAGTCCATGTTCTGTAGAAAATTATTAAAATCTTCTCTTTGGGTGCTGTTAATTTCTTTTTTTTGAATTGAGCACTTAATTTTCTCCAATTTTGTACTTCTTTCGGCTTTTTAGATTTTTCTGCTGTGATTCTAGCCTGGTTTCTTTCTTTTTTCATTTTGTCTAGTTGTGAGTTCCAATAGGGTTTATAGTTTTTAGTAAATCCTCTTGGTTTACTAAAAACTATAAACCTTATATGATAAACACAATATTATGTATATATATATATATATCACCATTTAAACAGTGTCCAGATTAAGAGAATTCCAGACTAATGGAGTCTGGATTAATGATGTTCTATTGTATATGTATATATCTATCTGCCCGGCTAAATTATTTTTATTATGTTTATAAATGTACCTGGGGTACTGTGCTGAGCCTGCAATATCTGAATATTGGAACAAAATTACAAATTATATGATGATGGTGATGTTGCAAATAAACGTTTGAAACAAATACTTACTTGAGCATGGGGTCTGAAGCAAGTTTCTCTCTAACGGTGGTGTAAGGCACACCCAAAACACGATCAATAATATGCACAACACCATTGGTCGCTGCAATATTTGGCTGTATTACAGTGGCGTTAACACCGCCACCTTCAACAGTAAGTGTGACATTATGGTCTCCTTTCACCACGTTGAAGTAGAGATTCTTGCGCTCCGCAGCAGTCGGCACCTGGAACAGCTAGAGTAAGACAGCGCCACAACGCCTCAGCACACCCAACACCACACAACACGACTAGCACGATCGCTCTTGCTGTATCGGGATGTAGACAGCTTTAGGCTTCCATTTCACATTTAACGTTGTGCTCCAACTTATGTACTTAGCATGTCATTGTAGTTATTCGTTTCAGTTTATCTTCTCTTAATTTAAAAAAAACAAAAGTTAAATGTGACTTCATATTTGCATTTAATAATTATTAGTTATGCTGAAACTCATGGCAGTAGTTTCAGCTTCTAATACTTGCACATAGTTAAACTACAGAACCATTGTTTGGAATGTGGTCGCATTACAGGAAATCGCTTGCACTGCAGTGCATTGTTTTTAAACAGTCCTGTACCATCTTTATTTTTTCCTCCTCTCTATCTGTAGGCTAATCAGCTGATGGAAAGTCTGTGGCTGTAAAATGAATTTATAAATTGAGAGTGCTGCAGTAGAAATTATTAAGTGTAGCACAAGAATAAACTCACTATATGTGGAGTCATCTCATTTGGTAATCTATATGTATGGTTTATTAATGTTTCTGAGCATGCTTGCCTATTTCTATATTGTAATAACCGTTAAAAAGAAGAGAACAATTCATCATTATTTCAAGAAGTATATTTAAAATTCCTGTTTGTGTAAAACTATTTATCTCCTCCCCTCTTCAAAGTAGGCGTTATGTTGTGATATTTTGCTCCAAGTAGTAGTGACAAAAATTAACAGCGAACATTTATTTCCTGTAAATGAATTGCTAATTTGGAAATTTCTTAGATCTGGAAAAATAGTTTGTTTGTCATGCTGTGTTAAAAGGATCCTGTGTAGTGTTACGGTCGGTGAGAAATTTCCTAATGATTGACACTTGTGGGGTTTATCATCTGCTGGCAGGGGCTCGTCAGGTTGCCGAGTGTAAGAGAACATTACGTTAGAGAGATTCGGTGTTGCAATACCTACGGGTTAAGTGAAAATTTACGTGTGCGTTCTCATGCACGACTCATCTGATTGTTTGATTTCATTGGTTGTGTTATACAGTAAATCTGTAAGGATTTCATTTATGATCATTACCCTTTTATATATTGCAGACATTGCTTGTATTCTCATCCTAGAACTAACACAAGTGACACTGTGATTTAAAAATATC
The DNA here is from genome assembly GCA_030762935.1 of Hymenopus coronatus. NCBI lineage: Eukaryota > Metazoa > Arthropoda > Insecta > Mantodea > Hymenopodidae > Hymenopus > Hymenopus coronatus. The sequence continues at coordinate 18,254,939 of CM060897.1, read as the reverse complement.
TTAAGAGCCGTGATAAACAAGTTCAGGTTACACAAGCGAAAATAAAAAAAACTTTAGGTTTAGTAAAGTACTGGATCCAATGTTGAAGGGAATAGATGAAAAATGAAATGGCCTGTTATTTATGGACGCTCTTTAACTGCTTTGGTTCTCAGCTTCCCATTCTATATTGGGCGCGAAAGATCGCTTAATTTTGCTCAGAGGCCTCTTATCAGGCTTGAGGTTCTTTTACGTGCCGTAAATCTACGACACGGGATCCACAGCTTTACTTCCCTTCCGAAGGAAGCCATGCTAAGGATTTTTACACCCGAAAAAATCCATCGTCCTCCGCCGGGTTTGAACCCACGACCTTGGGTATATGAAGTTAGCATGGTAACCATTACACCACGGAGGGCGACAGGGAATAGATGAGGTAACTAGTGAGAAATAGAGAAAAGAAGTTTAAAATATGAGATGGTAATTCTTGGAAAGAAGGAATTTTAGAGGAAGCAGTGGAACATATGGCGCTGCAGATGGACAGCGAGTAAATATATCAACAGCATACTGAGACAGCCATGTGTCAGCAGGAATGTCAATCACAAAGTAATTTCTCATTAATTACAGAGTAGTCATCTTCATTAAACAGAAGACATTTTAGCTTGTATTATGACAGAATTTGGCTACCACAAATCGATTATATTCGACAATATTACAGAACTTCTGTATAATCTTTTGAAAGTAAGGAACCCATTTGCCTACATAGGTATTAAGCATGGGGCCAGAGGATGAGTCAGGATTTTCTGTTTCATCTACAAAGGCCTGTAGCCACAAGGACTATTTCAAACTGTACCTGTTCTATGCCATTCCTTCAACTTCCTTTTGCTCTAATATAAGTCCATACGAGAACCTGCCTACCGCTAACAGTGCCAAAATCCCAGAGAAAGTCAAATATTGTTCAGTAAGCAAATTTATACAATCACTCGGAAAGAGTAACTTTCTGTAACTAGATATAGTCCAAATTGTCTAACAAAGAAGCAATATAATTCAAATAAAGCTGAAAATAATTGTCTAAGAGCTACAAAAAAGTTATTCTCTGCTAAAGTGGATGTGATACAGCTTCGCAGCTCATATGGACAAACCACCCCTCGATATCTTGCAAGATCAAGGATTTCAGTGTTAGTGCTGTTATAATGCCAAAAGTCCATTTACTTAAGTCTTCATGTGATTCCTATGTGTCAACAAACTCTTGTAGAGAAGTGAGATTACGATTTACACACAGATTTCCTGTTGTTCACATCTTCAAGGAGAAATAAATCTTAACCTTGTGAAAAGATTTAGCGACACAGTTCTATTCTTGGATAAGTAGAGTCAGACTGAAAAATTCAATGCCATAGCCAGGATTTGCCCGATCTCTAGCCAGTTGCTCTACCACTGAGCTATCATGGCAACGTACGAGCATGGTATTAAATTGCTCAACTGGTTCACATGTTTCCCGGTAAATCACAAGGTGATCTCAAATTATTTTGAGATGACATGCCCCAATGGCGACTTACAAAGTCGTAAGTACGTTAAGTCCTGGCTTCATAGTACAGCCAACTATTATGGTCAATTAGTGTTAATTTAATTGTTTTTTCACATAAAAAGTGTGTAGGACAAGAGTTGGATATGCAGAGTCAGACTGAAAATTCACACAATAAACAATTAAATTAACACTAATTGACCATACTAACTGGCAATACTATGAAGCCCCGGACTTACAGTACTTACAACATTGTAAGCGTGTCATCTCAAAATAATTTGAGATCACCTTGTAGTTTATCGGGAAACATGCGAGTCAGTTGAGAAATTCAATGCTATGCCAGCATTTTGCCATGGTAGCTGAGTGGCAGAGCAACCAGCTAGAGATTGATATTGAATTTTTAAGTTTGACTCTACTTATCCAGCTCCTGTCCTACACGGGGTTTGTGTGAAAAAACAAATTAACATTGGATCTATTCTTAATAAGAAACCATGTTCTTACAGAAGAAAAAATGTATGATATTGGGGAAAAGAGTGAAGTTCAAAAAAAATATTTGAGAAAGCTTACACAATAATGAGACATTTTGCAAACCTTGGCTTGGAATGTCACTAAACTTTTAAAATTAAAACCTAAGCTTTAAGGTGTTTAGTGATTCTGCTGCTGCAAAGAAAATTCCCATTTGCTGGCCATGCATCCAAACAAAGGCTCTGTACAAACAAAACATGGAACTGATTAATTTAATATCAAAGATACGCATAAAGAGGATGTTTTGTTTTCAAATGTAAAAACAAAACAGCATTCCATTTACGAGTGTGTTGCAGTGGATTGGGTAGTACTGAAAGCTTATATAACTCAAATATGCAACTTAACATTTCTGCAATTAAAAAATAAAAATTGCATTTAACAAAACATAAAATAATGTTAGTATCTACTGCATAAAAATAATCTTAAAGTACTATAGATCAGAAAAGAACTAAACTTCACTGCATATTGTTAAAAGTACATTTTAAAATAGTATAATTTTGAGTATATTTATACAGATAGTATCTCAGTCTACGACTACAAGAATATACTTTGTCACCTATGGCAGAAATGTAATTAAGCAGGAAAACGCTAAGCTTTCCTGTGGAACTTACTCTAATGGCCTGTTTCAGCACAGCTAAGTGGGAAAACATAACTGCCAACTGTCGGTAAATACACATGCCCAGATACAGCAGAGCGTGTTAATCTACACTAGTTACATGCATTACAGCAGGAATGCAAGAATGGCCCTTTATCTACATGGCATTCCAGCAAGTACCATGCTCAAGTAGATCTTTCAACTGTTTAACTTCAAGTTAGTAAATGTTTAAAACTACAGAAAAAATACTGACTGCTCTTTAAAATGAAGAAATAGCAAGTGGATCAGTACAAACCAGTTAAAATTTTAAAATATTACAATGTTTAAAATGTTACCAGTGATATGGTGATGTATGTGGTAGAATGATTATTCTATGGATTATTTTGTAATTTTAACAACTTTGTGAAGGTACTAGCCATTCAGTACTTCATCAAACATTAGTGTAAACCTTATATCAAGGATGGGCACTTATTGGTTTGAAACCGTACTGGTTCTTGACCTTCTCACATATGACAAAAAATATTGTTGCAGAAGTTCAATGCACGTGACAAGTATATGTCCATATATAGGGTCGTTAAATTATAAGGTAGCCTCTCTCCACTGCGCGAAAAATCCGAGAGTCACCAGGAAAGTGGTGCTGGCAAAGGTACACTTAATATAAATTATGGAAATGTTGACCTTCTGCTCACATATGTGCAGTACAATTTGCGAAAATATTTTCATTCACTTGTCTAAGCTTAGCAGCAGGAATCCTTGTGATTTCTTGTATGATGTTATCACTAAGTTTCTGTGGATTACACAGGGATTTCTGCTGCTGAGCTTAAGTGAATGAGCAAGAACATCTTTAACTTGTTATACTGCTTGTTTGGGAACAGATGGTCAATATTTTGAACATTTATTCAAGGACTCCAGTGCACCTTTGCTGGCACACCACTTTCCCGGCGACTCTTGAATCTCTCGCACAGTGAAGTTAAAATTTAATAACTATATAAGGTACCTTATTAGCTAACAGTGTTTGCCATTACAGAGTTCCAATTGGAAAGTCATCATGGCAGAGTACATAACAGATTCTTGCTGCTAAATGGCATGACTCACAGAAAATATTTGCATTCCTAGGAGTTTTTTATTATTTTTATGAGCTATTTTGTAAAACAAACTACCATTGGCCCACAAACTTTCTTTAAAACAACTTGAGCAAAAAATGGGATTTTTTCAAATTGCAAAATTTTTACAAACTAAGCTTAATATCTCAAGAAAGCAACAGAACTTTGTCTTAATTCTATCTCAAAAATTGCTAAGGCCATAAGACTTTAAAATGTCAACTGATTTCTTTATGTTGCACATAATATTTATATATACACAAGTTACAGAAGTTTAAGTATAAGGGCTGTGCTGAAAGCTTTTACCTGCTTCAGAACTATCAGTAAGGCTTTCTTTTGGAAAAGTATCTTGTTTGACCTTGTTCAGGCATCATGGGCTTGATGCTTATTTGCTGTGTTGTGCCAGAATCAGTGTACAACATATTTTATTCTGTGACTTTTGTGAAGTGACAAAAGAGTGAACGAGATTAGCTTTCTGACTAGGGTCTTTGCCTTGCTTTAGCACTTAAGTAAAAGTAAAGTTGTTTTCTTTTTGAAACATTTAAGTATGACTTCTGTTTCACGTGCTGCTCTCTGACTGGCGAAGGGAATGGCTTCAGTTTGTAGGTGGGGCAGATGACTGTAGATAAATTGATGGGTTTCTCCAGCTGTTTATGATACTGGGCTAGCATGTTGCAAGTTTTGTCAGTCATCCAGGTTTACTAAAATTCTTCATGTGTTTCACTCTTCAAGTAAAATAAATTCACAACTGGTATTGATAAATAGTTTAAATGTGCTAATGGGGAGGGGGGATTAGAAATATATATTATTTTTACTTTTCCTAATTAAATATCAAGTTTAGTAATAAACCAACTTTTTATTTATGCTCTTTATTGATTCAGGGAGTTTAAAAATATATAGTTACAGTAAATCCTATCATCAAATTTTTGGAGGAATACAATACTTGCTACTTTAAGTGGCAGAAAAAGTACAAAAAGAAAAATAGAACATTTGTCAGTGGTGGCTTAGATGATTTGGGAGTATTAAAAAATGTATAGAAAATAGTTAAAGGAAAATTTCTGAAAACATATTATAATTCTATCATAAATAAATATTTGTCCAAGGTCCTGCTAAAGCTTTAGGCACAACCCTTTTACAGCTCAGAAGTAATTGTATCCAATGAAATGCAGCTGAAGGAAAGAATAAAACATGTTAATGAATCATGTATGTTGAAAGGAGGCAGATAAAAATGAGTATATAAACACCATCAGATTGCATGTGTGTGTGTGTGTGTGAAATACTGAGAAATTTCTTGCCATATTTAAGGAATTTTAATTACTTTCATATGAATGAATATAAAATACTGAAATTTCTGTTCTGATGTCTTAAGTTGTACTGTTTAATTGAAAGCTTTAAATAATTTACATGCACATTTCAATTGCTCGAGCAAGATATTTCATGCATTTCAGATTAGTATTACTTTTAAATATAGGGTGATTAAATTGGAAGGTAGCCCCTGTCGCAGCCTCTCTCTACTAGCGAGAGATCCGAGACTTGCTAGGAAAGTGGTGCTGGCAAAGGCGCACTAAAATATGTTTAAGATAAATTACGGAAATGTTCACCTTCTGCTCACATATGGGCAGTACAATTTGCAAAAATATTCTTGCTCACTTGTCTAAGCATTGCCTGCCCCGCCCTCTGTGGTGTATTAGTTACCATGCTAACTACATATACCCAAGGTCGCAGGTTCAAACCTGGCAGAGGACAATGGATTTTTTTGGGTGTAAAAATCCTTAGCATGGGAAGTTGGTCCCATGTTGTAGATTTACGACACGTAAAATAACCTCAAGTCTGATAGAGAGGCCTCTGAGCAAAACTAAGCGGTCTTTCATGCCCAGTATAGTATGGGACGCTGAGAACCACAGTAGTTAAAGAGCATCCATAAATAACAAGCCATTTACATTTTTTTTTATTGCCTGCCCCGCCATCTAAATGTATCCTATCTCAATGGTTTCCAACCCTTTCTTTAATTTTGAAGTCCATGTGGAATTACCTTCCATTCACAGCTGTTCATGGTAGTACCTACAATTCGCATCCAATATTTAGCTCTGTAAATGTGGAAGCTGTGCTAAAGTGATTCTGAAGCTAATCATGGCAGGAAAACATTTTATTTCACACAGAAATGTTAAGATATTTTTAAGACATTATTGAAATACAAACGTAATTTTATACACTTTTTGTGTGTATTTGTTTGTGATTTCTTGCATGATGTTATCACTAAGTTTCTGTAGATTATACAGGAATTTCTGCTGCTGAGCGAGAACATCTTTAACTTGCTATACTGCCAGTTTGGGAGCAGATGCTCAATATTTTCAGCATTTATTTAAGGTAAGGACTGCAGTGCGCCTTTGCTGACAACTCTCGGATTTCCTGCGCAAAGGAGAGAGACCACAAGAGGGGTTACCTTATAATTTATTGACCCTATAGCTATTATAGCATCAGCGAAAAAGCTTTTATTTTTACACTTACAGTTTACTCCAAAGTTACAAAAAGCACAAATATTCCAATCATGCAAAGAGTTCTAACAAAATTAAAACATTATGTTTAAAGCTTGTTACTTCAAATTAATCAAATCATCTCTTAGATTTGTACACACACATATATGTCTCAGGTTTTGTGGAGTAGATTGATATTCCTTGCTGTAGTGTAAGTTATAGATACATTGTTTTTAAGAAGTATGTACAGCAGATACATGCATATTGCCTTATTTAAGGTGATACAAGAATTCTGATATCTGAATCTGCTGCAGCTAGCTTAAAGGAAATGGAGCAGCTTTTTATTTGGCTAATACATGGCCCAAGACAAGTGCAAGCTATCCTGAAATAGGTACATGGTGTTTCATCCTAAGTCTAAGCATATTCAGGATAATAGGCTTGTACTCAGCTTAATAACGTAACTCACCATCCTAGTCCTTCCCTGGGCAATAATAAAATGAAACACAAAAAATAAATGTCTTTTTCACCCTTGTATCTTTAACAGTTCCTTCAAAGTTTAATCAAGGCTTCTCTGAGGAACTCTGCAAGGAGCAGTTCTTAAAAGCCACAGCTTTAACAGAGTTAGGTAAGGTAAGTGAGAGAGGATTAATGATGAAGAGGGTGTTAAAATACTAATATAGAATCCAACAGTTGCTGGATACAGTTGCATTCTAAAAACACACCTAAGATATCAAGAAGTGGGTTAGAATCAGTAGTTTTGTGAAGAGGTTTTGCATGGAAGAAAATCAAGACTAGAGGATATGGATAGACAGGCATTATTTTGTCAAATATGGCGAAAAGTTCTTTGAACTATTATAAGGAAAATACAGTTGACTGGATAAACATCTAAGAACAATTTTAATGAAAGGTGTTTTGGAACAGTGATATGTATGATTAGAATATTTTTGAGTTGGGTTTGAAACACCTAAATATCACTTACATATAATTTTTCCAGGCTGGTTTCGACACCATGTGGGTATCATTGTCAATGGTTTCCAACTGGATTTCCACAGGGTGTTCTATGTTGAGGTGTGACGGTCCCTGGTGGCTGGGTGATGAACTTTCACAATATATTTTGTGGCGGCAATTCAAAGTTGAATACATGGTGTTGGTTTTTAATGATATGGATTTTTCCCAGATGTCGAGCTCTGCCGCATATCTGGCGGGTTTTACAAGGTGTATGTTGGGTACTGTTTCATGGTTAGTAGACCAAAAGTGGTGTACAACGGCTGATTTGTCGGTTTGTTTGTATTTTACTGCTCTCATGTGTTCTTTAGGTCTTGTTTAAGGTGTCTTTTTGTTTTACCAATGTAAAATTTGTGGTAAAGCAACAGACACCTTGAAACAAGACTTAAAAGAACACATGAGAAACAGTAAAATACAAACAAACTGACAAATCAGCCGCTGTACACCACTTTTGGTCTACTAACCATGAAACAGTACCCAACATACACTTGTAAAACCCGCCAGATATGCGGCAGAGCTCGACATCTGGGAAAAATCCATATCATTAAAAACCAACACCATGTATTCAACTTTGAATTGCCGCCACAAAATATATTGTGGAAGTTCATCACCCAGCCACCAGGGACTGTCACACCTCAACATAGAACACCGTGTGGAAATTCAGTTGGAAACCATTGACAATGATACCCACATAGTGTCAAAACCGGTCTGGAAAAATTATACGTAAGTGATACTTAAGTGTTACAAACCCAACTCAAAAATATTCTAAAGAGACATCTATTTTAATTTGCAACTGAAAATAAAGGGAAGGGATAGCCTGGTTTTGGCTAGAGATATGGAAATTAAAAGGTAGGTAATGAGTGGTTATCCTGGGCTTTGTCCTATCTGTGGGAAATGATAAAATTCATATAATTTTTTTTCAGTGTAAAGGAACAATGCAGTAGAGAGAAAATTAGTTGAGCAAAAAGTGGTTAGAAAGGGATAAAAAAAAGTCATTAAGGTAAAGATTTTTTACTATCAGATGCATTTGTAAAATATTGAGTTTTTATTAAAGGTGAAGAGGAAATGGAGATGGTCCATAGATGAGAAAATTAATTATGGTAGCCTAGAAGAACACAATTTAACCATTGTAACCAAGTTTAGAGTTGAATGTGGTGTTTTTGGCTAAATAGCTAGGACTAAACACCAGGCCATCACCTATATATAATTAGTACAGAAATAAATAATTTACAATTACAATAATAGAAGCTTATAAATATGTATACACATATATGTTGAGTGAGATTTAATAAGATCAAATTTACTGAGCATTACTGTAAAAGCAAACTGTGCAGTTGAGCCATTCCATAGGAAACAATAAACAGGTTGTAGTTTTGAACGTTATTTTGGTTAAAAACGATTAGATTGATTATTAAATTATCAATTTTCAACAAATATGTATTGTATATTTGTTTAGCTAAAATCTTAACTAAAACAGTATGAGTAGGATCCTGAATATTCACTACTTCTTCACCCTAGTAGGTTCTTAAAATTACACTGTTAGCTTTTCAAAAAATAATAAATTAAACCTTGTTATGAAAGAAACTTCAACAACAAATTTGTCAGCTTGGTAAATTAATCTCGTTTAATTTATGAACAACTTGAATGTAAATCTTGTAAAGGTGGTGTTTAACATTTATTATACTGTGTCAAAGGTATGCATTGCAGAGAAAATTAATTACATTTTCAAAAATATTATGTATGTTCTAAAGTTTTAACAAGTTTAAATAAATTTTGTTTCACTACAGCAAGCAGTGTTTATTGACCAGAAGTGTGTTAAGCATGCATTTGTGAGAACAATGAAATTATGGATCAAAAAGCAAAGCAAATATTAATTTAAAACAATTTGTTGTTACTTTGAAGCTATAGAAAGTTTAATTGTTTCACCGTTTTTAAACTGAATGTTTTTGTTTAACCTCATCTTTTTGAACAAAAATTATCTGTAATGTTTAAAACAGTCATCTGTTAGTAAGCAAGAACATAAAACATCTTCTTTAATTTTGCTTTGTTCCTTAAAAAAGTAAAAGCTGAAATAAAGTCATTACTTAAAAATAACAGTGATTACTTATAAATCATATAAGGGAGCCTACCTTTACCCATGCTTGTGGGGGGCGGGGGATGAAGAAATAGGTCAGTAATTAACAAGACGATGTTCTAACACAAGGAAAACATGAACACACACACATAAATAGACATTAAACCAGCATTTGGTTTTCAAACTAAAATAATATAGTCAACAAAATTATGGTAAGCACAGCATAATTATGTTATAGTTGGCAACACTTCATAGATGGCAACTTAGAATGAAATTACTCATTATGGACATGAAAATGGTGGAAATTTCCCCTTACTCTTTCAAGGTATGGAGTTCTTTTACTTGGAAATAAACATTAAAAGGGACCAACGGTTTTTACTTCTCTATCAAAAGAAGTCATGTTTACATCCAAGCAAATGCAACACACCACCACCACTTGCAACCTTGGATACTAGAGGCTAGCATGGTAACCACTACACCACAGAGGTTTAAATGTAAATGGCATGTTATTTATGGATGCTCTTTAACTACATTGGTTCTCAGCGTCCCATTGGATGTGAAAGACCACTTAATTTTGCTCAGAGGCCTCTCTATCAGGCTTGAGGTTCTTTTACATGCCATAAATCTATGACATGGGACCACCAGCTTTACTTCACTTCCAAAGGAAGCCATGCTAAGGATTTTTATGCCCAAAAAAATTCACCTTCCTCCGCTGGGTTTGAACCCGCGACCTTGGGTATATGAAGCTAGCATGGCAACCATTACACCACGGAGGGTGACTACAGAGGGTTATGGGAAATATAAAACACTATACAAATATTAAATATTTCATAAGAAAGCTTATGAATGGAAAAGTAAAAAGGAACCCAGATCTATTGGACAAAAGTTGGCTACACTGTGTCACAAAAATACATCTGCAACAACCAGATATGTTCACTAGATTCTTGAACAGTCACTATGTTATTACATATATGTTTCCATGAAAGATGATTGATTTTGAAAAAAAAATTTCAGAAAAGTTGTTGCAACAATCTATGGGTCATTCAGAGAACCTTGTAAATCTCAACTTAATGCCAGAACTAATTCAAATGTATGTTTTAAACTTTACCTCATTAATAATACATCCAACCCATTACAATTGTGATTACAGCATTGCTTTCTAAGTGATAATAACAGGTCATCAAGAACTTCTTCCGCACCTTGTTTCTGGCCACCGCTTGACAAAAGGTTGGCATCCCTAGGTTTATCATATTCAATTCTGATGGGATCTTATGATTATTGGCATTATCAGTGGCTGTGAGCATATGAGTTGTTTATTGTACTGGTTAGTGTGGTCTACAATTCTGAGAGTTCTGACTTGTGCCTGAAGTGAAATCAATGTATTTTACAGAGGAACATGTGTTTCTAGTGGAAAACGTTTTTAATGAACGTGGAAATTATACTGAGAAAGTGAAACAAATTTTTGTTGTCAGGTTCCCAAACTAAAAAATTATCGGACCAAGATACTGTGCATGATTTAATTAATACATTTTGGGAGTCAGGTTCCATGCAAGATGCTGTTAGAAGGTGCTAACAGAAGAAAAACTATCGGATATATCGGATAGAATGCTTAAAAGTTCACAGAAATAAATAAACAAATTGGCCCAACAATGTGATATTTCTTATGGTTCTGCATACAAAACAGTAAAAAAAAAAATAGGTTTGTATCCATATACGGTATTAGTCATCCACGAATTAAAACCCACAGATCACGGGAAGAGTTCAGTATAGTGAATGGTTTCAGAGGTTTATTTTGTACCATGGAATTGATGTGTTAGATAGGAACATTTTTTACTGGTGAAGCTTGGTTCCACTTATCAGGATGCGTAAATTCACAAAATATGCGAGTATGGTCTACTGAAAATCCTAATGCAATTCAGGAAACCCCTTTACATTCAAAGAAAATTGCGTTCCCTCGCTCTCAAATTTTTTTCCATAACTTAATTAATTCAGATGTTTATAGGTTGGATATTCTTTTTCTATTTATTTCACAGCTAAATGAAGGTGAAGTGAAGTGAAGCATTTTTGCAACAAGATAACACCACTGCTCATACATCACATAAATTCATGGGATTGTTAGTGGAACTTTTTGGGAAAGACTAATTTCTAAAGATCTGGGGTCTCCGCGGTCTCCTGATTAGTGAAATGATGTTCAAATGATCTCAGGGTCATTGGGGCTTAAAGTTACTTGACATTCGTCTTCTCAAGATAAGGGAAAACTCCCTAAGAAAGCCTTATCTGGATAACTCACCCTAAGCAAGATTCGAACCTGCGATCTGTTAAATATGAGGCAGACAAGCTATCCCCACACTACCCAGGTGGGCTACAACATGTTGTTAGAGCTGGAAAATATTTTAATTGTGAACAACAGCAGAACCAAAATTTAACATAGAGAGTAAGGTAATCTTTTTGAAAGAAAAGAAGAAATAATAATTAATGAATCTCTCTTTGAAAACCAAAAGCTGTTTTAAAGCATTAAATAAAAGCTTTTTATAGGATATCAAAATAGCACTGTAGATTATCATTCAGCAGGAATAATGTAACTACTGACAAATAATCATTCTGAAATCATTTCTATCATACAGTGAATCAATGACACAGTCAGAAATTACTTTCAGAGGGGAAAGCCACATGATACAAACATGTTATCAGTAATATTACTATAACACTGAGGTTCTGTTTCCCTCCCTGGTCTTAACCCCTGCCTATGTCCTGCAAGTATCTGACAAAATTACTTTTCAAGCAACAAATTAATTCACATTGCAAAACAAACGTATACAAGCACAAAAGTTCTAACACACCTCCATTAATTCTTTCAGACATGTGTGCCAAACATGCAAAGCATTGTTTCTGATGAGGAAATTTATGGTTTCTCTGCCACACACAGGCACTCATTCTGTGCTCAAACCATGTTTATAAACAGTGGATAGGTACACAATAATACAAAGACTTAATATTCCCTCCTTCCCACTCTTCAGTTATTCTTGAACTTAAGAAGATTAAAGTGTTACTTAGTAATTTGTAAACTTTGGAGCATTAGGCTCTACTGCAACTTCATTCAGAGCCTATGCCAAAATATAGGTCGTTACACAGCAGCAAAAGTTCTGTGATATTTTAGTTAGGGTTTTCTAGCAACAGATCAATATTTTATTTTACAAAAGACATTCAAAGGCTTCATCAAGTACAAGTTACAATCTTACAGATTTAAATCAGTAAATTACAAATGACAACAATGTTTTTTTTTGTAATAACTTGACTTTTTTTGGACTAAGGGTCACATAGTACCTGTGGGCCAACAGGAAATTTCAAAAGAGTTTCAATGAATTCAACATCACTCTAGAACCACATAATACATTCTCCATTAAGAACATTCTGAAATCAAACCAAGAAAAAAATTCCTCCAGAAAATAGACCAGGCATTTATCAAATGAATTTTGGTAAAGTTTATATAGGAAAAGAAAAATGAAATATAAAATAAAAAGAAGTATTCAAAACTGTAAAGCATCACATTTTTGGAACAGTGGCCACAACATCACTTTACTCAAAGCCACAGACCAGGTGTCACCAACTCGTTGGATTTTGTGCCTGAGCAAATAGGCGTGCTCCATGCAAGCAGCAGGTAAACGCATGACAGGATGAATTGTCTCTCTTTCTTGCACAGTGTTGTGTGTCATTTTATAATGTTGGGAACAGAAAGCAATCCAACATGCAAGCCATCGACTCCCATATTTATGTCTGAATAGGAGGGATCTGTCTTATTTATAAAAAGTGGTGGAATAAGTGTTTAGTTTGCAGAAAATTCAATTTGCAACGGTATTACACAACCCATGCAAGCGAGTACAATAGTGGAGAACGTTTCTTTCAAATTGTATTTGATACAAACTAATTTTCATACTGTGTGATATAATGTGATTACAATGTTATTAACCAAAGTTAAAGAGCATGATGTTTTATTATGTTGATACTATAATAGTAACATAATTATTTATGTTACGACTACCAATGACCACCAAACCTATGAAAATGTGTATATGTTTATATTCATACTAATGCAAGAGACATGATACAGCAATGGATCATTTTGTCAAGAACTACAATAGGTGTATTAACCTATAAAAGATAGATTACATATTTCAAACGCAAAATGTTGCATACTGAAAGAATTACCTTTTCTTGTTTTCTGTCCAGTTGGTCATGCAGTGGACAGTAGGTGATTTGCAGGAGCATCAAGCAAATTTGCTCTTTATGCTGTACTAAAAGAGCAACCAGTCACCAACCTGCCATAGACCAATTCCATAGGAGAAGATTTCCATTAAACAGCCATAGAGTAATGAACTTTGAAACACTAATGAGAGGGACTTAAACATTTGTTTCAATATCACCACAGAGTACCACAGGAAAGGATGATGTGGCAGTTGGAACCTAGCTGATGATGGGGTAACTATCCCAAAAACATGTTTCAGTTGCACAAGGTTACAAGTTTGTGTATTTCAATTTGATTCAGTGTAATATTATGACTTATCATTTTACTTTATAAGTTTTTGCTTATGTATATAGAAAGAATATTTTAATTGATATATGATTCCAGTAAAATGTTTATACTGCAATAACTGTTAAGCCTTTTATATAATCAAATACTTTCCTGCTTCAGTTGAAAGGAATGTTGAGGTATTTTCCCTGCCTTTATAAACAAATCATAAACTTCCTCTTGTTAACTATTCACTTAAACTGCAGAGTTTACTTATATTAAATACCTGGTTAATGTTTTCCTCAATGATACGAGCTAAAGGCAGCCTTTCTTGGACTACGTGCAGGTTGAGGATTTCTTTTAACTTCTGACGATTGCCCAACAAATTATTGATGTACTTGTCCGACCATGCATTGTTGGAGGGGGCAAACAATGTAAGCTCCTTCATAGCGGTGATCTTGCCAATGAAGTCTCCACCAACATCCATTAACACTTCATAAAATCTTATTAATGGTCCATCCTCTTTTTCCTGTTGGAAAGTCAAAATGAGCATTACACACAAAGAGCAGTGCAGAAAGAGTTACATTTGTTTGAGGTTAAGGAGATACAATTCGCTGTCAAGTAAGAAAATTACAAAAAGAATTTCACCCTTTCAGTGCCAATTTCATTTTAATATCATTATCTCTTTGAAGCAGCTAAAAAATTCAATAACATTTAATACAATAGATGAATCAAACCTAAATATGCTACGAGGGTCATTTTTTTTAATAAAATAAGCATAATTTACTTTCAAAAATATTATTTTCTATAATTCTTCATTCCTTGAACTACTTCTACAGATATTGTCCACTATTATGGAGATGCAATATAACCCAATTTTTATATCCCTTTCTCAAATTACAAGGTGTGATCAAAAAGTATCCGGAATAGCCTCAAAACAATGTTGCCATTGAGCTGTCTTCAATTCTTACACTTTCTGTGACCTTGCAGTGCAGAGTTAGAATCTCTGAAGTAAACACATGTTTTGCCCCTGCTGCAATTTTTCTGTGAAGCGAGAGTTCCTGCTTATGAAGAACAAAGAATAAACATAAAATTTTGTTTTAAACTCGGTAAAACTGCAAGAGAAATGTATGAAATGTTAAGGACAGTTTATGAGGAGGAAGTAATGGACAAAACTCAAGCATCTTAGTGGTTTTCAAAATGTAAAAGTGGTGTGACATCAGTTAAAGGTAGATATTGTACGGGGCTGCCCTGTTCCAGCAAAACTGATGAAACCATCCATCAGGTGAGTAAAATGGTTTATTTGATGAGTCGATTAATTACACTAAACAACACTTACTTGAGATTTTTGCCAGAACATGCTTCAAAGGACTAGTTTCCTCCATTTTCAACTGGACATCAACTAATTCTTTGTGGTGAAGCTGGAGGGAATTAATCAATATCGGTTGAAAATGAAGGAAACTAGTCCTTCGAAACATGTTCTGGCAAAAATCTCAAATAAGTGTTGTTTAGTGTAATTAATCGACTTGTCAAATGAATGATTATAACAACACTGTTTTCAAATTTCCATGATTAGAAAAGTGAAGAAAATCACATTAATATAAGAGAATTCATTAGGATTCTCCTTTGGATGTGTTAAAAGCATTTTAAAGACGATTAAGGGAAAGTGGATCGCAACGGCCAGAGAAATGGTGATTGGTTTATATATCACGACAATACAGCTGCACACAAAGCCCTTTCTATCCACCGTTTTTTGTTAAAAATAGGATTAATGCTGTTCCCCATCCCGCTTATACTCCAAATTTGGTTCCAGCAGACTTTTTTCTTTTCCCGTAACTTAAAATGTGGCTCGGATGTGGTGGTGGTGATGATGATGATGATTTGTGTTTAAGGGTGCTCAATGTCAAAGGTTATTAGCGCCCTTAGAAAATAAAATCTCGCTGAAAACCAGAAAGAGAATGCACCTGTGAAAGAAATATATAAAAACTCAGCAAGCAGCTGGGAATAAAAACCACTTAAAAGAACTCGGAGAATAAAGTGATATAAATAAAACAATGGAGAGAAAATGGTGTCATGGATTAAAACAAAGGCAGGAAAGTGTAAAACAGGATAAAAGATTTAAAAAGCTCATATATCACTCCATTGTCCACCGTCAAAATCTATAAAATCAAAATAAAATTTGATTCTTAAGTCATATGTCACTTTGGATAAAAATTTAAAAACCTTATCTACCGCTCTGGAATCATCGGCCAGGACCTCCGAAATCCTGGCTGGCAGTTGCTGAGTGTGTGGCTCAGAGAACACTCTTTTAAGGACATTAACGTTATGCATAAAAAAATTGCTGAAGGCTCTGAACCTTATAAAGATGACTTCCAGGAGTGCTTCCAACAGTGGCAAAAGTGCTGGGACACGTGTAAATGCTGGAAACTTTGTCATCACACCTCGTATTACATCTGTGATGAAAGGTATTCCTGTTCTTCTTTCAAAACATTATATTTTAAAAATGTCATAGCAGCAGGCATTCATCTCCTACTGCATGAGGTGTATGGAGAGAATGTAATGGGTGCTGGAATGGTGTAAAAGTGGACCAGAAAGTTCAATAAAGGTGTTCGAAATGTGCAAGTCAATTGGTTGGGACCCTGTGGTACTGTATGAGGTAAGACAAATTTGGTTGGGGAGAACAGCACCAGTCTCCCTAGAGCCCTGTTTGGCACCAAGTGATGAAGTGCAGAGCTGATATATCATAGAAGGGCATCTTTCCACGATGCAAACATGCAAAACATCATTTCTATTATGACAAATACCTCAACAACAGCAAACAAAATGTGCAGAAGCAATTTAAGTTATTTAGAATTCTATGAAAATAAAATATTTTGAAAATATATCCTGCTTATTTTTAAAAATATATAGGTAGGTACTTATTTTAGAAATGTGCTTCATATCTTGTTTCAGTTAAACACCTTTCTCAGAACATGTCCAAGGACTTGCAAAAAGATTTCCAAAAAGTGATAAGTGAAGCAAGAGATTGAAGGTTTAGGATTCGGTTTATTATTATTTCCATTTGTTTATTTTAATACATTTGTAGGGATTATCTGACTAAAGACACCAATCTTTAAATTCATGACAATATGATATCAAGGTTTTTCAGTATAACTAGGAATGAATATATACAGATGTTTGTGCTTAACTGTAGATCAGAAATATTTAATAGGTTATAGTATGTTGGGACTGAAAGAGTGAAGGCAATTTGGTTAAATTGGGTTAATTAAAGCTATAATCATATGAAACTAAAATACCTACATAGTACCCTCTTATTGTTACAGCAATTTATAGAAAAATTTAATATGTAATATTGTAAAAAATGTGTACTTGCAAGCATGTAAAAGTCAACATATGTTAATGAATGCTTATGACTACTGTATTTATTGTTTATGTAAATCTGTGAACATATAAACGTGTTTATTTAATCTATACTCAGCAAGTGTTTAACTTAAAGAATGAAAAACTGAAAAACACTCCTGCTGATCCAGTGGTTGCAATAACGAACACTTCTTATGTACAGTTGTAGCCAGTCCTGTGCAGTGCATAGGCGCATGTGAAACACTTCCATGTGTGCAGGGATAAACATGGAACAATAAACAAATATTGGTAAAAAATGTGTGTTGTTCATGGAAATATTTCTGTACCAATAGTATGTTCATGTTCAAGTATGTTCATAGCAATTGTTTCCATTATAAAATGCCCACTTAATTTCTAAGGTATTGTGTGCAGTTCATTTTCTTGACAGCGATTCCTGCAGCTAAAATATCTACATCACAAAATCAATTTATGCAAATGCCTTGCAGTTAGTTAATTACACACTTGCCCACTTCATTATTATTGTGTACTGAAGCCATCTTAATCATTAACCTATAGTTTACATTTAAAAAAAAAAAATGTGAAAGCACACAGATTTAGGGAAATTACAAATAGGTTATAAAGATAACAGTGGAAGTTCACCAAAAACTGAACATGTTTCCTATCATATCATCTAGCAGCAAGATGATAATCACTTTAATGCATATACAGTATACTCCCAATTATTTGTGTGCGGATTATCAGTTTGCAATTATCCATGCATCTCCCTCAACCCCCAATTTTTTTTTTTTTTTATTGTTTCATTTATATAGCCCCCTTTAACATCTAAGGTCATATCTGGGGCTTTGCACTTGAAAGAACTCGTCTGTAGGTTCTTTTACGTTTGGTTTAAATCATTTTATTTTACCCCCACACCCACCCACCCACCCCCACCCCTACACACAGATATTCATTCTCACATACATACTTCCAGACTCTGTGGGGGATAGGGAATAATTCTGGTTAAAGAAAAATTCCCTGCCCCTGCCAGGAATCGAATCTGGAACCTCCGGGTGAGAAGTCACCTTGCTGACATTCGACCATGCAGGTAGTCCCAAATATTTTGTTTTAATAATGACACATTTTTTTTCGTTTCTCTGCCATTTCGTACAAATTTCTTTTAACTTGCTTCATTTACTCTTACAAGCTGATTAACATAAAAAAAAACTGAATTTGTTTTTAATTTACACGGAATAGGCAAGTGGATAACAATGGAAACAATATACTCTGTTCTCACTTGGTGATCGTTTAAACAATGGGAATGGCAGTTATTGTCATGCGGCAAGTCCTTTATTGCTGTTTCCTAAAGAAAAACAATACCTATTCATAGAAGGAGAATAAACTTTTGAACAAAGAATACATGTTGAAAAAAGATTTTAAACACAATTTCCTATTTACATAAGTATGTTGTACCTTAAAAGCATTAAATTACGGGTTTCTCGATTATTAGTGCTTCTTCTCTGCCACATTACCCCGGATAATCAAGAGCATACTGTATTTGCCTAAGACATGAAGTATCTGTGAATGGATATGCCTTCCATTTTTGAAATACTTTAATAAATGCATTTCAGAAGTGAAACAAGATATACGATCTTCATAACCTATTGTTATATACTGTCTCATTTCTTGGTAAATACAGAGTTTTGAGTTTGTCATTGTTTCTAATAATTTATCTCTTATGTGGTATAAATGCTTACACCTATTACTGATTAAATGAACATACAGGATTACTTTAAAGTTCAGCATCAGCAAAATACCTTTTATCACAATTTTGATTTGCCTGAAGGTTGATACACAAAGGAGAAGATCTTTTTACCAGTAATCCCAAATCTCTGATATTAAATTAAATACCTTATATTTGTTATAAATATCTGTATATCACTGTAAAACAGTACCTAATATTTTTTGAAAAATGATTTATTTGAAAGAAACCAATTAAATATGTGATAGTACTAAAATAATCAAGCAAAAATGTAATATCATCAATTTCATTTTATTCTGTGCCACCAAACCTTAAAAGGTATTCAATTTCTACAGGAAATTAAAACCCTATCTAAAATGCATAACCTCGAAATTTCAGGAAGTCACTTTCAACTGTCTTAACAAGTGTTGTACATTTCCACTATTACCTTCATAACCTCTATGTCACAGTGCCAGAAACACTAATGTATGGTTGTCATATTTAAAGGAACTACTTCAAATTAAAGTTACATTTTTGCACTAGTTTCATAAATTATCATCCTCATTTTCAGGTTTACATACAATGGGCATAACAATATGCATTGTAATCATAAAAGTTTGTTTACAGAGAGCAAGTCTTCTCTTATTATTTTAGTTTGGCGTTTCAGTCTTCAAATTTTTGTAAATGTAACTCACTCAAGTATAAAACTTATTTAAAAATCATTTGTGATCCACGTGATATTCTCTGCTTGACTATGTACAAAATCCCTGTAATTTCATTTCATTTAAGACTTAATTCCTAACCGTTTTAGGCTTCAGAAATATTTTTGTGTAGTTTTAATAATGGCTAAAGCACAATATCAAATTGAAAACAATACTCTGCATAAGAGTTTCATTCAGTAACGATGAACTGAGTGCCTTATTGGGCTGGGGCGTCATCCTTTTTACACTTAACTGTTTAAATGAAAGGAAATACAATTTTCAGAAAGTGCTGTACATTAATTGCATTTAAACAGCAAACTTTCAGCATCTACTAGGCTGAGTGCCTTGCAGAAATAAGGAAGGCATTGGAATTTTACAGCAGCTACTAAATTGTTTCCCAATACAAAAAGCAAAGCACTTTTCAATGAAATAGTTGTAGCTGCAACTAATAGCCAATGCCTGCATGATGTATCTCAACAATTAACTGATAAGTAAGGAACTTTGTAAAAAATATCTACAAAATAATAATGCCAAAGAAAGAATAAAAGGAGGTTAAATTACCATTCAAATTCCAATTAATTTAAAGTGATTGTTCAAGAAGCAAAACAAAATATTAAATTCTTATTCCTGTGTGAAGAATTAACTCTATTTTTTTTTAATTGTGTAAATAAACATCGAAACTTGGCATTACTGAATGATGACATACACAAATGAAAAAAAAAAACAAAGGACAAAAATAATCCTCTCTTCGTTAAAAATATGTGATCCACTTAACTTAGATAACTTAGGTTTTTATAACTAATCAATTTGGGTTTTTAATTCTAACCTCAGCATTGACTTTTGCAACAGTTAAGAACTGCAGCATTGCAGTTAAAAATTGTATTATTTGAAGAAATATAATTAAAACATGGCATTTATGCTGAAAAGAAATCACAAATCTTCAATAAAGGATAAAAAGCAGACCAATTATGTGCAAGACATAATGATCAACTGATTCTCCTATTATGTTTAGGGAGTGTTACAAATCAACTTACTGGAATGAATTTTAGTACAAGAGCTCAGATTTGGAATATCTCAAGGTTCCAACCTGAGGTGCTGAGGGTTTTATCTAATTAGTGATCAGCCTTTTATGAAGTATAAGAAAAATGTTTTTTGTATACAAACACAAATGTTAATGAATAATCCTGAACTGTTCCTTCTCTCAATATGGAGAATAAATGAAAATCGTGGTAATTTAATGGGAACACTAATTAAACAGCAATTTATACTCAAAATTAACAAAAAAATAAAATAAGGTTAGTAATATCTTTCATAACATTTAAGTAGAAGTTCCAAAACCATGTTATGCACAAAAAGTAATGTTATACACAAAGAAAGAAGAAAAAAAGAACTATAAATGCCACACAATAGGATATGGATAAAAAATGTATAAATAAGCCTCTTAAATGTGGAAATACAAAGAATGAAATTTCTTAAAGTTTCTATTTTAATATATTTAAGGTAAGTATTGTTAACACATAACTTAACCGGCAAAATATTAAATTTCATGTTCTAAACCACACATTTCAGACTATCTGATAACTTGGTTCTTTCCTTAGAACACTCTGCAACATCATCATCGGCTGTGTCATGCCATGCCATGGCCGAGTGATTAGAGCACCATGCAATGACAGGACAGATGTAGGACAAAGGAAATCGTTACCATCAGTACTGCTTGTCTAAGAATCAGCAACCACCATGCACTCTTTGTTGACTTATTTCTCCATCTACCAAATCATATCAAACTTGTGAAATGGTTTAGGATTTGATCCATACATGCTTTGTGGTGGACAAAGTGGTATAGGGGCAGGTTTTCTGGTTTCTCCAGGTTCCCCTGCCATTGCATTCCACCGGTGGTGCATCTACATTCTATATATCATTAGTGTCATTGTCTGCGGTGCCATGTTAGTAAAAGCGTTGTTGTTTTTGTTGGGATTAGTTGCAATTGTATCAGCTTGTTTGTAATAATTATTATGGAACAGATGCTATTCGACTCAGACTTTTTCTGAACACCCAGAATGTGTACTCGTGAACTACTATTGGTTGCACCACTAATATGGTTATTATGCATCTTTAACTATCTTCAATTAAACATGCTAAATGTATGTTTTATACATTATTATATTTACGAGCTTTGACACCATTTTCTGGTGATAACACTTACCTTAAATTTATTAAGATGTAAATTTCAAGACATTTCATTCTTTACAATAAAATTCCACATAACATTTTCTTTACTTCTTCCAAGTCTTAAACATTGGTGTAGAACATATTAGCAAATGGCATATATGTATAGTTATGCAAATTGGATAAGAAACTCAACTGTTAACGCAATCCGCTCTTTATTTTATTAATTGCATATAAAATAACAGATTAGGAACTTGGTGAAATATCTTTTAACTACAATGTTGCAATTCTTAACTGTGACATTCAGTTATACCTTGAGACCTGTACAATCCTCTCAAGATGGCTGTGCTGGCTTTATGTTTATTTTGTTTTTTAATGGCTAGTATACGTTTAGTTCTCCATATTCTTTTCTTATTGAATTATGCTAAATATTATACAACTGATTTTAAAATGCGTTGTGATAACACTAAGGTTATACTTAGTTATCACTGTACATTTAAATTACTCTCCAATCCACTATTACTTTTAACATCAATATTTCAAAACTCACAAAACAAAAAATAAATATGACGGTTTGAATTGTTTGGCCTTTTAGCATGAACTTGAAAAATTCAACAGAAATTAGATGAAAACTGTTCTGTAGAGCTTTTGAGCAAGCAAAATTGTGAAGGAAAAAAGTTTCAAAAATGCAAATTTAAAATGAAAATAATTTTAATGCTACATTTTTACTTTATTGCATATAAAGATAAGCATCAAAACTAAAATTTGAAATTATAGCCTTCTGAAATATTCATCCCCCCACCCCCACAACCACAAACAACCCTTTACATGAAACATATTTTAGATTTATTTTATTTTTTCAAAAATAGAACAATTTCAATTAAAATAGCATATGCTTGCAATATTTGTATAACAGATAAAATTTAAGCATTTGATTTTCCATAAATAGCCTGTCAAGTCCTCTTTAACTCATTGAAATGTCTGCACTTGGGAAGCCCCCAGAGATTGTAGAGTTTGCCTGTTTATTGGGAAAAGTATAGAACTCATTAAATTATTGCACATAAATTTTGTAGCATTAGCTACTTCCAAAATATTAATTCCTGTAATCTCTAAATTTTTCTAGTGCAAAGATTATTTTCAGCAAAATTCTTAGGCTTTCACGGCCGGTGTCAATTATAGTAAAGATTATTTTGGTGAAAATGTATGATTCTTCTTTTCTCAGGTCATTACTAACAAAACTCAATTTATTGCTTTTAAGCATCAAGTATGTAATGAAATATATGCTGCCTAGAATAGAACAATTCCTATGCAAACTTTTATTGTTTTTTAAGATAAGATACATTTTTCTTTTAGCATACAATATGTACATACATATATTCAGTTATTCAGTCAGATAACCTCAAATCACATTAATCTATTATATTTGTTGACAACTTATTTCACAAGGGCATGCCCTACTTCCCACCATAAATGCTCCTAGCCACTCAGGTTCTGCTGCATAGACTAGTTAAATATATATGTATTACAATTTTTAGTAAAGTATTTAAAATCTTACATGTGCATGGAAAATGAATAGCTTTGGAAAGACATCACTTATTTCTGCTCATTCTGGTGAAAACTTCATGTTTCTAATATGTTAGTTCAATTAATGCAAATACCTTTAATTTTGATTACATATAATAATGACATTATTTAAATTTTGCTATGCTCAACATTTGATCTGCCTGTAATAAAATGTTTGTGTACTTGATATCAAAAACACACCAGTATATATCAGCATGTATTTTTGCAAGCACACTCAGCCCTGAATGTTTAGCTGTACCTGAACAATTATTAATTGTCTTGCACTTGTGGAGTGTTTTGTGTTTAATGTTTTGTAATATACCAATAATACAGTAGGTGTTGAACTGGAATATATCTGTAATTTGTGTGAGTGTGTGTTTGCTAAATTTACATTTTAGGGAGTCAGAACAAGAATCTAACACTTCTAAACAAAACATTGGCTGTTCTCTTTGAGTCAGAACTGTAAAGGTATGTTAAAGTATTTCTTAATTACAACAAAAGGGAGTTTAACAGTTGAAAATGAGTCGGAATAGTGACACTTACCTCACTTTTGAAAAAATTTCATTTAAGTGAGGTTAGTGTCACTATTCAGACTCATTTTCAACTGTTATACTTGAACTACTTCACTTGTCTCAAACTTCTGAGTTATTTAATTTCTAAAAGGGAGTTTCTTATTTTATTTATTAATTACTGCAGTATAGTCACTTAATATGCTTCATGTGAACCTGCAAAGATTAGTTATCAATTATTTCATAACATAACCCTTAGATTTGCTCTCCTTGTGTTCACGTACTGCTGATAGAATGTGCAATACTGCACTGCTGAGTTGGCCAAGCCCATGAAATAATTCTATGATAAGAATAATAATTATTACTTCCTTTCAAAAATTTAGAATAGAAATAACTTTCAAAGTGCATATTTGATGTTGTGCAAGGGATTGATGGTTTCTAATGTTTTCATTAGTGAATGTGGTTCGCTTGTACATGGATGTGATCATTGTTCGTGTACTGTGGAGTGAAAACAAACATACTGAAACAGCTGATAATCAAGCTGGCACTAGCAGTGACGTTATGTGGAACACAAACAAGAAATGTTTATATTTTACTTTTATTTGTGTCCTATATTTTTACTTTCTCTACAGGTACTATGTACATAGTGTACACCCAAAATTCAATACTGAGATTTCACTGGAAATACATGTTTTGGGACCTCCTGAATCCAAAAAAAAAAAAAAAGCATTTTTAGAAAAATGTTTGTATTTGTGTGTGTGTGTGGGGGGGGGAGGCAGCAAAGCTCACAAACGAAAAGTCTGTTACATACCAAACTTGGTATTTAAGTTTAGTATCTTCCAAACATGTGACATGAAGACTTTCAAGAAAAACCCCTCACCCAACTACCATTTATATGGACATTTTTTTAAAATGTCGATTTTCTCAAAAATGACTCTAACAATTTTGGTTAAAATATGTTATATTAAAGGTATTTACATACAAATAAAATATATATCTTGAATTTTTTGGGAATAGCCTCTGAAGACCTCTTTATTTCTGATGAATTTTGTGGAATGGTTTTTAACTTGAGAACTGTAAGAGAAACACAAAAACTTACTACACAAAATATGTAGAGCTTATTAAAACGCACAATTTATATTATATGCTTTTTTTCGTGGAGTTGACTGTTTTTTAAATATTCCTTGTTTCTGGTTTCAGTTTTAAAATACTCTACGGGAACTTGTCAATTCCTGGTTAATGCATTCCAATCCCATAGCGACGAGCTTTTAAAAGATTTCACTGTCGTTTTCCCTTGTTTATCTACTACCTAGAAGGAAGCAAGCAATAAGACAATTTCTGCTAATGAAGTAAATAGAAGAATAAGATTTTTAACAGCAATTTGTTACAGAGATATAGATGGAACACATCAGATTTTTTGTTTTGTTCATGTAGTAAATCTGGGCTATAGTCATTGTTAAATAAATAATAGATTTCTGTTGCTGCATTATATAAACTTTAAAACTGTAGTTATCTTGCTAAAGAGGCTACTCTATACAGAGAATATTCACCCACTAATTTTATTGTTGCTAATGCAAAGTGGACAGTAAGAAACTTTTCATATTAACACTGTGGTATTTTAATGCATACCAACAAACTCCTAATAGACATATTATTGTTGGATACCATGTCATTTGTTATTTTTAGCTTATGTTTGTATTTCTTATTCAGCACAACCAATCTTGTATAAGGATTTATCACATCTCTTGGTTAACATAACAATGGATATGCAAAAAAATAATCTAATATTGCTACGCTAAGGCTAAAACACTTTACATTCTACACATGAAAGGGGCCCAGAAATCCATCCACTCTCTTGGGCCAAAACTTGAGAACTTTTTTTATTCTATGAAAATCAAAATGAAGTAGAACAGATTAACTGATAATAATTTGTACAAATAACTGGCATCTAAAGGTACTACAAGTACACAGCAGTTGAATTTATGTACAGATCATAAACGTTTTGACAGTTTATAAACATTTCCATGATAAAAAAATTTAAAAAAGGCAGATATGAAACAAAATATAATAAAAGGCGTAGGAGGCTCAGCAAGTATAGCAGTAATTTCTACACCCATCCTGATATTCCACCGCCTGTTACAACTTGCCCAACAAACCACCACCGTATGATACAAGCTTGTTATTTCCAAAATTCCTTAACACCCCTTTTTAAACATATATGTATATATAATGTTAATTATATTACAAAGTGCACTATGCATATTTATGTGTCTCAGCAAGATAAACCTGCTTAGGATTTGAATCCCGAGTGAGAAAGTGTTACCAATTGGCGCAGAAGCTGCTTCGTGTTGCTCCAGGTGGGGCTTGTCGGGGTCAGCTGAACCAGGCTGGCGAGGGACTTCTGGACCCTGTGCTACACATCATCGGCTATTGCAGGATGGCCAAGTGCATGTGCACACACACACACATTTAAAGCGACAACACAACCCTCCCCCATCACTCTGCCATCCCACAGAAACCGATGATAACTTGCTAACAATTTTACAAAAAAATGGAAAGATATCTCAGAGTACTTACAATACCCTATTTCAGGCCATGCAGTCCCCCAATAAGACGAACGAACGTCACACATGCAAAGCAAAGAAGAAGGGAAAAAAAAGTACATTAATTACATATAGGAACACTTAAAAAAAAACAATAACGTTACATATAAGTTGCAGTGATGTTACTGAAACTGCACTGATAATTTAAAATGTAAACAAATAGCAAATGGGCTGTTCTTTAATGATATCTTGCAAAATTTTATTTTTATTAAGAGCATCCTAAATTATTTACATACCTATAAATTCTTTCACAAACTTAAATAAATTTCTAGCCATTCTTCGGTTGAAAATTTAGTATAATGCAACAATTCTTGATATCAAATTATTGTGAATGTTGAGTTACTTCATATTAAACAATGATGCTCTTTAAATATTCTGAATCATTGAGGTTATGTTAGTTTTGTATAATTTACAATTGCAAACACAACAGCCACAATGTTAAACTTATTTTGCAGGAGGCAAGTATGCTTCAATGCATTATTTTTCTATTATAGTGGGTTTGGCAGAGATTAATGCACATTCTGCATAAGGCACTTGTGTCTATTTAATTTCTTTTCTAAACAAAACCAAAACAGACACATGGAAGTGCAAGCGTGTTGCTGTGTTTGTGTAACAACACCAAAATGTAGCGTAGCTGCGGTGAACAGACCCAAGTTCCTTACGAGAATGGCAAAAATTGGCAGGTGCTGACAACAAATAGTGAAGTTTAGGAACAGGTTTAGGATACAACACTGCATATCAAACGTGTACAACAATAAATAGTGTGGCAATCAGAGATAACAAAATCACAATGATGAAACAAACAGAAATATTGATCCTTTAAATCACAAAAGTTATATTAAATATTGGTAGCACTTAACATATTACAAAAAGCCATGCAATAACCATGCAAGAAGCTTGTATCATACATTTACATAAGCATGCATTCCCCCCTGCTCTTTGCAAAACTGCTCCTAGTGTGAATATGTAGTTTTAATATAAAAAAGCACAATCACGCTTTGTTTGTGTAAATACAGATATAGACATATGAGTGAAAACAAAACGGTCATGCAGAATTTTGTGAATTCTACAAGAAAGAAAAGGAGAAAATCTGATGCGAGTCCAGAAATCCCTTGCAACTTGCGAGCTTGCCAGTGTTCCTAAAATTGCTTTTCGCATACCAAAAGAAATATCATTCTCCATTTCTGTTTCAGTCAATAAGAAATCAACAAAATGCAAGTCTATACATATATACAAATGGATTCTTTAAATAACTCACACTACAGAAGATTTATTTACAATATTAATCATAAAGCTAAGTGTCATCTGGGGCACTCTATGTATATCATCTATGGATTGTCTTAAGGAATGGTGTGCAAAGCAGAAGTTAAAAAGTTGCAGCTCTGAAGGTGTATGGATCATGCCAATGGGCTGACCTTTTTTTCTAATTTACATCATGCAGTTATTTGCCTAAGAAGCATATGAATTATTACATGTCATTGTATATAACCTATGTGCACATGGGACATAGGAAAGCCTATCACCAGGAATGAGTAAGTTTTTTCCACTACCTTAGAATTACAATTCAGTTTAAACCAGTGTTCATACTAGAATAATTCTTGCTTAGCTAAATCATACACCTACCTGCAGCACTGCTTTTTTATCTAGAAAACTAATTTAATAAATTATATGCCAAATTTTAAATAGAAGCAAATATTTTGTCGTACTAATAGGAAACAATTGTTACATTGATGTAATAGTTTCATCAGAAAGTTTTCAATTAAAAGTACATTGAAAGTAAAGGATTATATCTTGGCTTCTATCTATTACAGGGTGGAACAAAGAAAACTGGTGATACTGATTTATTAATATAAATTACAAATTTTTTTGAGAAAATGACATAGTCATCACCTTGATGACAAATTCTGAAGTAAGAGTTGAAGCTTTCTTGATGACATATTAAACTCTGAGTGTTATTGGGCTTCTAACCAGGTAAGTGGAAGGACTGACTCCAACATATTGAAGATATCTTCATCTTCGTTTTTAGGGTAAACTGATAACTTGAAAGTCTGAATTTGTGAGTGAAGCTAGCATCTTATTGGTTTACATGATTAAAAAAAAAAGCAAACTACACTATGCGAATCCAGACTTTCAAGTTATCAGTTTACCCTGAAGTCAAAGACAATCTTCGAAACGGAGTCAATCCATCTAGAAGCCCGAGTTAAATTCTTAAATTCCAGAAATCTCTGGAAATAGCTCTTGCAATATACTTTGTCACTTTCTATTAGTGCCTGAACTATGAATTTTGTAAGGACAGAACTAGATAAGCCTGCAAACAGTGAAATGTGACAGTTCAAGGGACCAGAGTGGCATCATGCGGAACATACAAGTTTTATTTGAGTCGATTGTAACATTTTTACTTCACTTATATTCTATAATTAAGGAAATGTTTGGAAAGCTCTGTTGCCTCCATTATTAACTTTCTCTTGACTACAAGTGTTGTGGTGGATGGGTTTGTCTCTGGTGGTGGATTTAAGAATCTCTGAACAAGCATGTCTCCGGGCAGGATGTTGAAGTTCGTTAAATTGTTCCTATTTTTCCACATGTGGATATTCTCCCAGGTTTCTAATTCCCAAATGTTTCTTATGTGTTTTTACTTTCTCTATATGCACTATGTACATAGTGTATAGAGAAAATATTGCACTCCACCCAAAAATTTGATACCGAGATTTCACCGGAAATATATGTTTTAGGGTCCCGAATATCCAAAAAAAGCATTTTCACAAAAAAGTCCGTGTGTGTATGTGTGTGTGTGTGTGTGTGTGTGTGTGTGTGTGTGTGTGTGTGTGTGTGTGTGAACACGATAACTCAAAAACGGAAAGTCTGTAAAATACCAAACTTGGTATTTAAGTTTGGTTTCTTCCAGGGATGCGACACAAAGATTTTGAGAAAAATCACCCCACCCCCAACTACCCTTTACATGGAACTTTTTTTGAAATTTTTGATTTTCTCAAAAATGGCTCTAACGATTTTGATTAAAAATTTGTATATTAAACATATTTACCTGACAAATAAAATGTTTATCTTGAATTTTCTGGGAATAGCCTCTGAAGAGTAGTTTATTCTGGATGAATTTTACTAAATTTTGAATAACTGGTAAACCGTAAGAGATGGACAAAAACTTACTACACAGAAAATGTAGAGCGCATTAAAACACACAATTTATGTTACATACATTTTTTTCGTGGAGTTCGTTGTTTTTGTGACATTCCTTATTTTTGGTTTCTGCTATGAAAAACGTATACAAGGAAGCGAGTAATTAGACTATTTCTGCTATTTTTTTCTGATTAGCATAAAGTAAATAGAATTATAAGCTTTTTAAGAATTATTTGTTGCAGGGATATGGAAAAAGTCATGTGAATGGTACACATCAGATTTTTTCTATGTTGTGGTGTTCTCTCCAGAAATGCGATGCCGCTGCCGATTTATCTTCCTGTTTTAATGTTATGTTCCTGAAGTGTTCCTTGTTGCCAAATTTCTGTTTCTCAAATAATACGTATATATTTATATATAGTATACATCACTGTCCAAAATCCTCAATATCAGTAACTATATTGAATGTTTATGACTTTGCTCGAATGTGATACAGCAATGATATTCTCTTCTGTCACTCACTTCTTAGATTCCCTAGAGGTTTTTTCTTTAGAACAGAGCCCATCTTTTCAACATTTTTAAACCATGTTTTGATAGAATAAGCAGAAGGCACCAGATCATTATGGTAGATATTGTAATGCTGCCTAAATGAGTGCTATGCAGTGAAAGAACTATAACCATTCTTGTAATAAGTCATAATGCATGTCTAGCAGCAGTCCAGCTCTCTATTAAGACTACATACCTGACAACATGGTAACAATGTAAACAGTTGAATAAGCATGAGCATATCAGAAATAAGCAAGATTTAAAATTGTCAGTTTCTTTGGTCCATCCTATACAAAACAAACAACACTAAAATGTTAGTTAATGGAGGTAAACAATGTGTACCATCAAGTGGTATGCGTTGTTCATAACATTTATGACGATTTTCTTAACATGTTGATAAACAAAGGTTGCTTTAAAGATACAAAAAAATTATGTAACCTGCAACTGTGCATGGTTTTTAAATACCATCAGGCCATTGAAATCCTGAAAAACGAGTTGTTTGTTTTGTTGACTTGTCACCAAGGCGATAATTTTGTATGTTGAAGAGGAAATCTAGATCTAGTAACAGTTTACATTGGTTACAGCAGCTTATATAATGCATTTAAGAACTGAAACTGACCATAAAATCCATTGTAAAGTGCCTAGCTTAAACTACATTTTATAATGCATTAATTTAAAGGTGCAAGGAAAGAATAGTTTTGTATGTGGAAGGAAATAAATCACATATTTTATTAGACCTTAAAGACCAACCATAATTTAGGAATTATTCAGGTCTTTTAGTAACATAATGTGAATAAAAGTATATAAATAATACATACCTAGATATAATGGTAGTTTTAGTGCTGTTACCAATATAAACTAGAAATCAAAATCCTCATACATCCTATGCAACACTTGAATTTTAACAGTTCCAGGGCGACTTTTTGTTGATGTAGGTTTAATCCCAACCAACAGCTAACACTGTTATTTTGTAGCTCCCTGTTCTTTAACATAGGCAAATTTGATCCATTCTGACATTTTATATCCACTGTAAATCTACTGACACAGGGCTATCACTTTTAAGGACCTTAAAAACTATCAGCTTGGACTGGGTTTGAACCCAAAACCTTGGGATTACAAGATCCGTGCCTAACCAACTGAGTCACCCAGACTGACATTTGAATGGAGTTTCCACATGTTCGATAGTAACTAAGCACTTATGCCAGATTAAGCATACCTTTTAGAAACTTTAAGCTCTAATGTGTATGTAAAAAACTTTAGATCGGAATCTTGTCTTTGAATTTACTTGCCTAATACTCCTCTACAGGATGCTATTATGTTTGTGTTCATTTATTCTTGAATGTTTAATTTAACACTTACATCACATACTTAAGTTTATGTGGGACTATTTTGAGAACAAGATTCAAATAAACAATGAAAAACTCTGAATTGCAAAATTGTTAGCTATTTCTGTTATTTCTTAACATGCTGTATAAAAATAACTTGTATTTACGGTCACTTTAATATTTCAAAATTTAATGTAAACAAATTTCTGGAAAAGAATATTTGCATTTATGAAGAAAACAAAAATATATTCATCTTCAAGATACTTTCAATGAACAAATTCCTATGAAAACTATGGTATTAATGACAACAATTTCTTTTAAATGCAATGTTCCACATAATATTTTGTAATTTTTATTTTAATAATTTTAAAAATAGCTTCTATATATACTTCTGTGAAGGTGCAGCCAACTTTGAATAACTGTGCTTCAATTATTGCCTTAGCAATTAGTACACAAATCTTTATTAGAAGTATTTATGTTATATTAATGTTAATGAATGTCTCTGCACCAGCTTTCAAGAAACACAGCTGTTAAATTTGATATTTTAAAACATGATTTCTGCTTAATGTTCCTTATCCTAATAGGTCCATCTGACGATGAATGTATGAAATGGCTGATATGGTGCTCAAATGTGCCCATGACACATAGAGCTTAAGCATATTGAAGATTCATTTTCTAAGGATAAGGGAAAACCTTATCTGGGGAACTCACCCTAAATGGTATTCAAACAAGGGATCTCTTCAATATATGAAAAGCTTTTTTCTTTAGTTCTTTGAATAATCACAAAAAAGCAACAAAATGAGTAAAAAGCCTGCAGATGGGGTTAGTGGTTAAATAAGTTAGTAAAACCAACTAAAGCATGATCATAACACCAAAAGCCTAATTACATTTATTAACATGAACTTCCTTTAATAATTTTCTTGAAATAAATTCTTTTATCTCCTAAAATAATGCTATGGAATACAGAACACTAATATATCAAATATTTATATTATCAACTTTAAGCAACATTGTTGTTTTATATAAACTTTAATGGGGCATTTATAAAAGTTTTAACTTTGCAATATTAAACAAAATTAAATGATGAATGCTGTAACAAAATATACGCGAGTCCATTTGTGTTCTTGAGTTTTATCTGATTTAATGGTATTTAACACACACATGCACATTCTTTTCCTAGAAAATTTTATGCATAGAAATATAATTCAAAATTAGTCTAGTTCATTTAACAGAAAATGTTCAATCCTAGTGATGAGTTTTGCTTTCTTCATGACAAAAGTAGTTGCTGACCAGTCTTTTTAATTATTGCAAGAGATGTGGGACACAATCACATTGGTTAAATTATTAGTAATTCTTGAACATTTGTGTTTTCTCTTTTTCTGAAAAAGCCAGCTTTTTTTTTTTTTCTTCTTTTCTTTTCTTTTTTTTACAGTTAACATGTACAGTCTTAAACTAATAAAATACTATAGAAATATTATTATTAAGTGGAAGGTTAATAACAGTGATGTGTTTACACTAGAAGTAACAAGTCTAACTCATTACTTCTAATATTATACAAATGTATGTGCTCTATCAGATACAGCTAGGGCAGGCTAATCTATTTTTAAATTTACCTTACAATGACCAAATTGTGGTCAGTAATAGGCATTTTATTTTAAAGTTTTCAAATATATAAATGTTTTATAATATGAATCTAAACTGATAATACATATGAAATGATTTATAAATAGAGATATCTTTATATTTGTTATATATAAATCATATTTAATTGGTTGGTTACTCAGTTTTGATGTATATTATTGATAGGTGTTCATTGTTGGGGAGCATAATTCTTATACAGAAGTTATTTAATAGTAAATGTAAAATATATTTGTTTTGGTCTACTTTTCCTCACTTTCCTTCCTTTCTTTTCTGGATAAACATCTTTTGAGATATAGTCCACTGCTATAATGCTTTTACTCATTGGCTCTGTACAAATAGCTGCTTATCTAGGT
Organism: Hymenopus coronatus; assembly: GCA_030762935.1. Taxonomy (NCBI): domain Eukaryota; kingdom Metazoa; phylum Arthropoda; class Insecta; order Mantodea; family Hymenopodidae; genus Hymenopus; species Hymenopus coronatus. The sequence goes on along the minus strand of CM060897.1, from coordinate 18,221,548 downwards.
TAAGTAAATAAAATAAAAATAAAGGTTATTTTGTTTATTTTCTTTTTTAAGTTTAATGCCCTTAACCTGGTATGTCAAATCGAACAATGAATGCATGAAATGTGTGAAATTATAATCAAATGGGTTCAGGGTTTTTAGAGCTTTAAGTTATTTAATATTTATCTTTTCAGGATTGGAGAAAATCCTGGGAAAAACCTTATCCATGTAACTCTTTCCTATAATTAAGTAGGGCTATAGCTCCTTCTAGGTCTGCATATGTCTGCCTATTGATATACTAGAAAGCATCTACTGAGTAATGGAAAAAATTAAATACTCACAATAGATAACCGTAAAACTTTTTAAACAATGTTAATTTTTCTTTTTTTGTAGGTATACTCTATTTATCAAGTCTTTGTAATATTAGACTAACAATGGGGTCATTGTCACATTGATGTTACAGATCAAACTGGAATTTTTTTTAGTGAAAGTAGAATGAAAATAAAAGTACTCGTCACTCGGTTTTCTCTCCTATAGGCTCAAGTTTGACAAGAAAAAAATAATTTACAAATTATAATGATTGCACATTAGATTGGATATATCAGCGATTAATATTAAACAAGAAAACTTAAAAACTGATTTTTATTTCTTCAGGTTTTTTTTTTTTTTTTCTTGGAGGAACCAGTCACTGGTGAAAAAATGAAACATATCTATGGTTGATATCCTTGTTAAAAAAATCTCCATTGCAACCTATAACTACATTAAATAGTAACAGTTGACTTGGTTTTTGTAACACTAAACATCACGTCCTAAGAGTTAAGCCAACTCAAATCTTACCATCAAGTATTAAAAACATCACTGTCTCAAGCTTCTTTGCAAATTTCAATTTAAAACCATATTATTTTTTCCCACCAAACAGAAACTATATCGGAAAGAAAGCCAGGCACAGTGTTTTTGTTTTCACTGTATTTTCAGTATAAAAATTGCAGGTGAATCTGTGGCACTAGTGTGCCAATGGCCCCCTGTTGGTTAGGTACTGTAGAGTTTTAGTCCCTCCTAAAATGTATAACATTTTTTTCAGATCTTGTTACATATTATTAAAGAACAAATATTTATGTCTGATTCCATTATAAAATGTAAGGATTCTCAAAATTAACAAGAATTGCTTTACTAGATAAGAACACTGCATTAGGTCTATATTACACTTTCATACTTCTGAGTCACAGAATTGAGATCAAATAGGTATGATAAAACATTTTACAGTATAATATAGAATCTTTGATCACATCTAGCTGTGACATACTATACTTCTGTGATAAAAGTTTTATCCACTATGATCACATTTGTGATTAGACAATAAAATGGCACATATTACATATGTTCAGTGACTATAGACAAACTGCTCATTTCTTAATTATGAGTCACATGAAATGCTGCACAATTCAAAACAGAAACAAAACACTGTAAATATATAAAAGCATAGCAGAAGGCTTTAAAGAAGTACATGAGGGATATCTGGAAAATGATGCGAGGAAAAACTTAAAGGGATTGGGAAGCCAATATAATGACACAACATTCTAAACAGACAAAATAGGAACCATATTACAGCTCATGTTAACGTTGGATACCCTTTTTAAAAATGTGATAAAAGGTTTGATGCAATGTAATAAATATACTTGACAGCTTTAATGCGATCACATGTAATCAAAGGCTTTATCACATTCTGTGACACAGAAACGTAATAGTGTTATATAGGCACAAGAAAGAAGTATTGTAAATTGGTCAAAATTCTAAAAAAATATTAATATCTTCAAAATTCTACATGTGGAAAAGAAAGAAAAAAAAAAGCTATACTTGAGTTGGATGTTACCAACTCATTGCAAAACTTCTTTGACTGTCTCAAAACATTATTATTAAAAGGCTAATCACCTATGTCCCAAATGATCCCTGCTGCACTGATGGGCATGCAGAGCTGCAAGCTTTTTGGTGCACTGATAGATCAGAAGTTAAGAAAGTATTACCACCTTCAGAGAGGCAAACTTTGTCATATGTTGATCTAGTGACAATGTTATTCCAATGTTGTCACTGATGTACTACATTTCCATTTCAATGAATGACTTCATATCCATCATCCATATAATCTAACAATACTATAACATTAATGCTGTGATTGTATCAAAGTTAGCAAACAGCCACAGTGTCTCCCCTTGCAAGAAGAACAAACAATCCACTACAATGTACAGCAAGAAGAAAAAAGTCTTTTGTTGGCAATGGAATGATGTAAATAAAATAGTCTTAAAACTCTTTTGTATACAGATATCCAGAAAAATAGATCCATATGTTAAAATTAAAAGTTTTTGCACCATAATAAATCTTATTACTCGGTCAAGGAATATATGGATGATAATATATAAATATAAATAGCAACGGTAATTCTTTGAACATGTGACCTCTGGCCCAAATTATTTATAAGTTATTGATCTGTTGTATTTAATGTAATTCTTATAATTTTACCTTGACATGTCACCAGCTTACAGAGCTATTACTCAACATCTTGTAAATGTATGTGATGAAAAAATTTGTGTTATATGTTATGTTTATAATGTGTAGTAGAGCTTTTTTACACACAACATGACTAAATATATGAGTAAACAAGTAAATCATATTATTAGGTATTACCTGGTTTACCCAAAATGCTACAGCTTTATAAATGCAAAAGACAATGTAATGAACTTCATTTTCCTCCCTCCCAATTTTTACTTTCTCTAGCTCATATGTACACTGTACATAGTGGTTAGAGAAGGTATTGTATATTCCACCCAAAAATTTCATATCAAGATTTCACCTAAAATTTATGTTATGAGGTCCCCTGAGTCCGAAAAAAGCATTTTTAGAATAAGGTCCATGTGTGTGTATACCTGTTTATCTGTGGACAGCATAGCTCAAAAATGAAAAGACAGTTAAATACCAAACTTGGTATTATCTTTAGTATCTTCCAAGGATACAACACAAAGATTTTCAAAAAAGTCCTTCCACCCCAACTACCCATTACATGCAACATTTTTAAAAAAATTTGATTTTCTCAAAAATGGTTCTAACGATTTAGCTTAAAATACTGTATATTAAAATTACTCACATCACAAACAGAATGTTTATTTTGAATTTTCTGGGAATAGCATTTGAAGAGCTGTTTATTCTGATTGAGTTTTGCAGTATTTTGCACAATCATTAAACCGTAAGAGATAGACAACAACTTACTGTACAAAGAATGTAGAATCTCATTAAAACTCATAATTTATGTTGTACACATTTTTCTTGTGGAGTTCACCAATTCCGAGATATTCATTGCTATTGACTTCAGTTTTAAACTAATTACCTTTTTTCAAATGAGACCATGCAAAGCGAACCAGCTTATATAAGATTTGACTATCGCTTTAGCATTATGTATTCACCAATTTCCCTTCTACTTACAAGGAAGCAAGTAACAAGACAATTTCTGCTAATGTTTATCTAAATTAGCATTACGTAGATAAAGAATAATGTTTTATAAGAAAAATTTGTTTGTGGAACAGCTTGAGAAAATTATGTGAATGGAGCACATCAGATTTTTATGAATTATTTTCCAATAATCCGTAAGGTTTATGGTAAGGCCTCCCATTACTCATTGTTATAATTCCACAATACTCTCGCTATTACTAATAATGAATGAAAACATCTCCTGATATTCCTACAAAAATATATGAAACATTGGCAGAAATCTGACTACCTTAACCTCACCCTCACAGTTTTCCAACTTTTGGAAATACTGCATAACCTACAAATACCCTTTGGCAGTGGAACAATCCTTGTCGGAATGGTTTAGTAATTTTTTTTTTATCTACCATATATAGTAAGCAGGGGAAGAATTGTATTTCACTCAAAATTCAATACTAAAAAAAACCACATAGACTACAACTATCGAGAAAAATACTCCCAGTTGTTAATTATATGAGGGCTATACTGAAAGTCAGTAGCAACAATGTTTAAAAATCTTAATATTTATTTTTCTACACAAACCATATAATTTGTTTTAATGTAGAAAATTTCCTTTCACTTTTCAACAAACTTGCTATTTCTTTGCAGACGTTTTTCTCATTGTTCTGCAAGTTTGAAAATGGACTTGTGATAGAACTTCATTCTAGTTTCTTTAACAGTGAATCCAACAGATGTCATTCCATGCTCTGGCATCTTGTTTCAGGCTCATAATGATGAAACCAGTTTTCATTTTCATTTTATTTCATCCTTTAGATTTACATAAAAAGGATGCGTCATATCATAAAATTAATACAAGATTACTCTTTGCAATTACTTAGAAATCTGTTACATTTTTGTACTCCTCAACACTATAAAAACCTGCTCCATTAAGAATACTTTTATGACCCTAATGTTACTGTGCTTTATATTTTTAGGCAATCTATTATGCAAGTCTTTCCCTATACTTTCTATTGCTCTATTATTTAATGTTGCTCTAAGTGTGGCCCTAAAATAATCTGCTTTATTTCTTACATTGTATGAATGCATATTACAATTTTATTTTATAATGTCCCCTTCTATTACAAATTTTATACTTTTACATAATATATGTATATGCATGGAACAGTTAGAATATTGAGTTTCTTAAATGCATGTCTGCAGCTGGTTGTCCCATCAACATTTGCAATGATTCTAATAGCCTTCTTCTGTAATCTGAAAATGTTAATATGTCTTTTGCATTTATATTTCACCATAAAGAAATTCCACATTTTATATATGGAATACTTTTTTTTTTATTGTTTCATTTATATAGCCCCCATTAACATCTAAGACCATATTGGGGACTTTGCATTTGAAACAACTAATTGTCTGTAGGTTCTTTTATGTTTGGTTTAAATAATTTATTTTCCTCAAACACACACACACACTCGCTCCCACATACATACTTCCAGACTCTGTGGGGGATAGGGAGTAATTCTGACTAAAGAAAAATTACCCGCCACAGCCAGGAATCGAACCCCGGACCTCCGGGTGAGTAGTCAGCTCGCTGACCACTCGACCACGAAGGCAGTCAATATATATATCAATATATATCCGTATATATATGGAATTGCTTATTATACTACTTGTAAAAAGATTACCACCTTCATTTTGAAATCTCTCAAGGTTTTGGGTAATAACTCTCTGAAGTTTGTGCCTAATGACTAGACCTCGGGTTTTTGGGCCCTAAAAAGTGAACCTTTAGGCACCTAAAAAGGCTTTAAAAATATTAAAATAGTCCTTAAAATACCATTTTAGGCTTTTCAGTTTTATTAAGACTTCAAATAAGAAAAAAAAATGTATACAAATGTTATAGGCCTATTGCGTATATAAAACTACAAAAAAGAAGAATTTACACTAGAAATAAACAATAATAAACACTTGGCCTTTAATTAAACTAACATAACCTTATAAAAACACATTAATATCTTAGTTATTTTATTAAAATTACAAAACAACAACTGGATAAGGAAATAAGGTGTAGTAACAAAGCAATGATTACAAAAATGAGTAATTTTCTTTTGTAACGTAATTTAATGCAATGTTCTACGTTTTGTCTCAGTTTCTGTTTATCTTTCGCCTCAATGTTTGCACCATTGCTTTACTGCAACTGTATATGAGTAAACAAGAAGCACTTTCTTGAGGGGTGGTAGGAATTCCTCCTATAGTATTCCAAGGTGACACTTTTATGTTACATATATAGGTACATTGGGGTAAAATAGGCACTTTTAGGTGCAATAAAACTTCTACAGTAGGTGCAATTTGTCATGAAGCATGAACATATATACTTGCTTTTTGTTTATTATTTCAGGAAAAAATAGACATATAACCTAAAAACCGAGGTCTACTAATGACACAAACTTTTTGATATTCTAAACTTCCATAGCTTCTTGTACTGTGCTATGTCCTACTGCAAGTTCTGTAGCGATTTCAACCACAGTGAAGCACCTTCTTTAGTGAGCTCATCACTCCTTTCTTGTTGCACTCTATGGAGACAGTTCGAGGGCAACTGCAAGGATGACATGCAAATTAGTGTGGACTGTCAAAGGCTGTTGGATAGTCTCTGTGCCTGCTTCACCTGAGGCTGTTCTTGGGCTTTCAGCCAGGTGGCAAAGGATTCAAATTCAGATGTTTCGTGGACTTTTGTTGTCTTTATCTTCAGTCTTATGGGAAGAATTCCATTCCTATATTTATATGTAGATGACCATTGGGGGCAGTGCCAACCAAGAGATGAAATATGATTGGCTCAGCTACTTTATGGATCTTCACATAAATCTACACAGTGATGTGATAGAATATGAGCCTGGACCCCTTGGAAAACATTTGCAGAAAGCTTCACTGTGGCTTAATCCTAGACACAGTGTACTTAGAAACCTTGCAGGTTTTAAGCAGATTTCTTCTAATGAAGGGGCTTTACGACTTGTAGAATCAAGCTGGAGTCCAGAGTTATGATTTAAGGGACCAGTTCTGCCAACCTGTTTTCACATTTGGTTCAACAGCCAGTATGGATCCCCATATTTATACGCTTCCTACCAACTTTTAACAAAAGAGAGAGAGAGAGGAAAGCAACTTTGGATTGTACATCCAAGGTTTGTGGATGGTATGTTTTGGATACTTTATGGAAAATTGCTTCTTTATGTTATGATCTTTGTAGTTTTCTGAGACAACATCCCAAATTGAACCCCATATATGAATTTCTTATATAAAATGTTCAAGTCATACCTGATAAACAGCTCTGGCTTTCCCAAAGTGGCAGCACTGACTCAATTGTCTCGCTGCAATGACAATGTGGTGTGTACAAACAGGCCTACATATACTCATGTATATTGAGATCATGTGAACATTGCATGTGTTTTGTGAACTGAAAGACCATGCAACATGTTTTTGAGGTTATACATCACGGAATAGTATGCAACTGTTATGTTGCATGGCATAGATGGTCCCATTTAACTCAATGTACTCTCAGATCGCATTGCACATGTTGTATGTAGTATAAATGGGGCCTTAGCTTGCAAATGTATCAACTTATCCACTAGAGCATCTGGTACCCAGGTCTGATAAAACAAATTATATAAATATTTAAAGGCTTTACATGACATGCAATATTCCGTCTCACATATTTAGAAATATGAACTTTAGTAAACCAACAGTGAAATGCTATTGTTTGGTGCTAAAGAGATTAGAAAGATTTAATAGTCTTTGAGTGGTGCTTTGAATATTGTTTCTGGAAATACTGTTTACCTTATTTCTCCAAGATTTCTACTGAGAATTTATCCAAATGCACAGTTACATAGTTTGCTAATAAATTTTAAAGTTAGTACACAACTGATATTTTACATATTTATCAGCAGATTAATTTATAAAACCTTTTCTTACTTACTTTCATCAGTCCATTGCCATAAGTGGAGTTCAATTCAACTGCATTAATAATAGAATATGTATGACAATAACAGTTAATAAATATGGTAGCAAGAAGGAACGTACGTACATTGGTATACAAGCAATGTTAGTAGTGTATAGACACCAGGAGCAACTATATATATATATCATAATATTAGTAATAAAAAATGCTGTAAAAACAAGGAGAAAATGAGAGGGGTTTACCTTGAATGACTGCAGAAGACGAAGTTTTATGAAAAGAAAGTCAAGTAAGAAGAATCATAATTAGTTGTCTGTGCATGAAAAAGTCTTACTGAATATAAGTTACTGTTGTGCAAAAGTGCAATACGTGGTTACCATTGGCAAAAATGGGATATATTCAATACAACAACGTTTCTTTTGTTTAAATTTACAGTGGTGCTCAAAATGTGGGCTTGAAACAAGTCTAAGAATAAAACTCTCATTCCATCCCATTCTTGGCAATATGTAGTTTACTGTATTGTACTGTTTCAAGAAACTGTAACTGTTCTGAACTGTATTAATTATTCTGAATGTTAAGTCTATGTGAATAAAGTATTGCAGACTGTTCTGAGTAGTTCTGAACTGAGCGTGAGTATACTGAATCTAAAAACCAATTAAAAACAGTATATTTATGATCTGGAATTGTTAGTCTAGAGATCAAGGTGTTGGGAGGAGGTGTTGGTGTGATGCATGGGTGTCACTCCCTCTCTTTCAATTGCAAACACTTCCGTTTAATGCATTACAACAAATCACTCATTGTAAAAGATTTGTTATATTTAAGTTGAGGTTATATTCCTTATTGTTGTGGCTTAGTGCAAAATATACACTCATTTTAATAACTCAACTTAGAGTTATCTCACTTTTACCTCTACAGGGTAAATTATATTGTTGGAAAATATTTAACCACAAGAACTAGCCAAAGTTGATTAACCATGAGACCAGTACAACAGAAACACTTTGTCATAAAATGTAAATAATACACAAAATAAATATGACATGTGGCTAACTTTAGAAATATCTCCAAGTAAAACATTTTGTGCCTACATGAAATATTTCTAGATCAAATGTTAGCACTACTGTATAAATGATGTGGGGGAGCGCAAAGTCCAGGGAGATTGCCTACAAGTCCTTAGCATGGCTGAATATGGAGTAGCATGTTGGGACCCATACAGGGTTAATCAAACTGATTCGCTGGAAAAGATACAGAGAAGGGCTGTAAAATTCATAAAGAGAGGTTAAGATTTTGGGCTTACGAAAGGCGAATAGAATAAATGGGAGCTGCTTAAAGTTAGGCGTAAAAGACATAAATTAGTCACACTATTTAAAGCTTATACTGGTTTAAATGCATGGGCAGACATTAGAAAGAGGTTAGAAAACCCGGCATACTATGGATAAAACCATCATTTGTATAAAATTAAGGGTAGAAGGTACAAACCGACTTAGGAACATTTTCTTTTGTTAATAGGACCATTGAAGAATGGAATGTCTTGCCTGTAGCAGCCTTTCAGGGCTGCCCTCTGACCTTAAAAAAAGTTTAAGGATAATTTAAAGAGAATAAATGTTAGATAATTAATTAAAGTAGATATTGTGAAGTAGTTAAGGATCTGTAACCATTAATGTTGAGCCTTCATAGTAACCATTTATAAACATACTGGTAATTGACACAAGTATTGCTATACTGAATAATAAGTAATTAGGTATAATATATTAATTTTATTACTATTATTAATTTGTGTTTACTATTATTAATGTGCATTACTATTATTAACTTTAAGTTTATTATTGTAAATGAATTTTGTACATTTAACTCTGCACTTGCAGCACCCAATTGCAGAGAATAAATACATACATACAACAAGTTTATTGCCACATTGCATAGCTTAACAGTCCATTGTTCTTGTATCAATTGTTTGTGGGATTATTGATTAAAGGTCAACATAAATATTTTAAATTTGTGTTAGAAGTGTTTTTATAAAATTGTTTCCAGCATTGCCTTTTGATACAAGTTTCGTATTACAAAAAGGAATCAGACTGAACTCTTAACTTTTAACAAATTTGCTAATCATATTTATTACACTAATATACAAATGGGATAAGAAATTATTAATGGTCATGAAACTTCACCTTATATTAATCTCCAAGTCTTTGATGTAAAAAATGTAGAGAACTGGCGTTTATAGAACCTCAGGGCAGAACATGATTTACTATATTTAAAGGCTAATAGAGTGATGTAAATTATTGTATACTTCCAGAACAGATATTAACAATAAATATAATTTTAGTTTAAGTACCAAATATAAATATTAGATGGTTAGAAAAAGTGTACAATATGGTGGTTGAGGCAAAAATGCTATATGGGATAGAAGTATGGGGATTAGAAGGAGGATGGGAAGTCACAGATGAGGTGCATAGGAAATTTTGCAAAGAAATACTAGGGTTACCAAATGCAACCAACCATTAGGCAGGTAGCACAAATAGAGCTGGGTAGAGTGGCAAGCAAGGGAAATATTATGGAAAGGGCACTGAAATTTCGGTATAAAATATTGAACTTGGAAGAATGGAATTTGTTAAAACAGTGTTTAGTATATCAAGAGAAAAGTTTAAAGAACAAGGGATGGGTAGACTGTCTCAGAAATAACTTGGAAAATAGTGGGTAAGGGGAAAGAAGAAGAGAAAGTAATGTGAATAATTTCTGGAAGTTGGCAAGGAAAAGATTTGACGATATAGAAATACAAAAAATATTTAGTGAGATAACTGAAAAGAGATCTTTAGTTTTCTATATACCAATGAAAGTCTCATGGGGAAGGGAAAAGTGTAAAGATATGATAAATAAAGAGGAGCGAGAAGGTATTGCATGGCTGAAAGCAGGAGTATGGAGATTAAGAGGTTTAAGGAAAGGTATTTCACAAAACCAATGTCCTATATGTGGCGGAAATGAAGATATGGAACACATTTTCTTTAAATGTAAAGGAATTGAAGTTTGGAGAAAAGAATGTATTAATAAGAAATGGTTCAAAATAGATAGAAATATAGCGGTAGTTGAAATGTTTCAAAAAGACAGTAAGAAGATAGGACAATTCTGGGTGCATTGGAATTGATGGTGATGTCTGTTAGTACTGTGTATAGTTAGTGTTTTATCCAAACAAATCATTTCTCTTGTATATAATATTAAACTGGGTTGGATGAACTAATTAAGAAATAACTTAGAAAATAATGGATAGGAAAATATCTGGAGGAAAAGAGAAACAAACAAGGAAGGTTTTAGGAAGGGTGTCAGAAGAAGATACAAAAGTTGTCTAGTCAGATACTTAAAAAGAGGTCATTAGTTGTTTATATTGCATTGAAAAACATTTGGGAAAGAGAGAGGTATAAAGACAATATCAATAGGGAAGAAAGAGGGGGGATAGCATGGTGAATAGCAGGATTAAGGAGGCTAAAAGGCAGCAAAATGACTATCTACAAGGTGAATGTCCACTTTATGGGAGAAAAGGAGGTACGTAACACTTGAATCAAAGGAAACAGGGATTTGGAGAAAAGAAAGTGTACTTTCTAAAGGAATGATGTTTTTACTAATATAAATAACATTTTAGACAAAAATTATAAGAATATAGGGCAATATTTGGAGAAAGTAAAAATCAAAAAGGAAAATGGCCTGTAAAAACAGGAAAAGAACAATAAATATAAGAATTAAAGATTATTGTAATATTCAATTGTTACTTAAGAGGGTCGCCCTTCTGAATGGTGGCCAGGACCAAATTTATGGGGCAGTCTACCATCTGTAATATCTTAGTTCTATTATTTCGATTATTATTATTATTATTATTATTATTATTATTATTATGAACATATTAAACATTACTGTTTCCATTGTGAACTTTTTCAGCTCTCTAACAAATGTGCTGGTATTCCATTCGGCCTCAGATCTAGGGCAAATTGGATCACAGTGCATGTTTTTCATAAAACCACAAGTAAACATTGGTGTATTCAATTTTTGATGCTAAGGCAAAGTTATACTCATTTTTAGGCCTTTAAATGTACTGATCTGCCCTGTTCTGTAACTTTTAGGTAACATATTGTAACTATTTTCTCTATTAATATGTGATATACGGGCCAGACTACTTGGATTTAATATATGACACACAGTACTCTGAATTTATAAAATGATGCATAAAATCTTTGTTTGATATCTATGTGTAATGAGCTAATCACATATTAAAACAATGTGGTAAGACAATTATTGCATTTTTCTTCATATAATTAAAATTAAATATATGTATACTGCTTGTTAGAATTAATGCAATTTTGAAAAGTTTTAAAGAAAAGATTTTCAATAAGTGCCAAAAACTGGGTGTAACTGTTCCATTTATCTGTTATTAGTGAAAATGTCCTAAGTAATCCCAACTTTACCACTCAATGGAATCCGTGTCTTAACTGGCAAGTGAGCCAAAATGATGGTGTTCTTCCAAACAGCTATTTTTACTTATTTCTGCTGATGTCTCTCATCTGCATGAACTGTGAAAATATTCTATGTCATAAGTAATAATAAATGGTTTTATTTGGATTTTAAATTAATTCCTATCTTTTAGTGAGAGAAAAATAGATGCATTACATTTTAAAATAATTATACACATTGTAGGAATGGTGTAGTTCATTAAACTTCCTTTTTTTTTTTTTAATTTTTATTTTTTTTATTCTATTTTTTTTTTTTAATTTTTATTTTTTTTATTCTATTTTTTTTTTTTTTTTTAATGTAACTTAACATTCCTTAAACCTGGTTGGTCATATCAGACGAATGTAATCGGTCAAATGATCTCGGAGTCCATGTAGCTTAAAAGTTACTCGACATTCATCTTCTCAGGGTTACGGACCCCCCCCTCAAAAAAAAAAAAAAAAAACATCTGGGAAACTCACCCTAAGCAAGATTCAAACTCGTGACCTGTTGGACACGAGACAGGCATGCTAGCCTGATGCTACCCAGGCAGGCTCTTGCTTTTTTGTTATCTAGAAAAATTAATGATTTGTGAATTTCAGCTCTTTCCAGGTTACCATTATTGTATTTTGTGCATTTTGGTAAAATTAATTTTTTTTTTGTTATAAAAGTGTTCTCTTAAAGTGTTATACTTAATTTCTAAGCAGTAATATGTTAAAATTGCTGAAAATCTCCAAAGAAGGAAGAAATAATGCTTTAGTTGCAAACATAAAATCAACAGGAGACTGAAACATGATCTGTCCATGTAAGTTGCAAGATATTTGTGGGTAGTAGTAATAGTAGTAGTGAAAAGAATAAATAAGTTTGGTGTAAATCTAAGCTGATAAATTATCATGCACTTCAAATTTTGTAACATATGCACTTTTCTGTATCATAATGGCAGTGCATTAGAATTATAGTGAACCATTAAAACAACCTATGTCTCAGTAAAATGAGTAAAACAGGCAGTGCATCTGTGGATTTCAAAGCAAATCTTCAGCTTACAGAATGCATAATTGAGTTTATGAATTGAAACAACTTGCAATGACAGGCAAAGTGAAATACAGAGTCTTATTTGGATGCATGGCTGTATTATGGGGAATTGCTTGCCCTGCACTGTCCTGCCAATTCTGTTCCCTCTCTGTGTGCCAGCTAATCAGTTGACACAACATCCCGTGCTGGATACTGAGTGAGACCACATGTTTCAATTTATGATGAAGAAGTTGGAAGTGGGTTGACCTCTATGTACCTAAGCCTAAAAGGCTTTTGCTCACTTCTTTAACTTGTCATAAGCTTAGTTCCATTCTTTCAGTAGGCCGAGTCATTTACCTTACAAGCTGAGCCCCTTCTATGGGATGCTTTGCCATTTCAAAGAACAGATGTCTCCTCCTTTCTACACTTTCACACCCTAGAAGAAGATTGCTATTTCATCGGATTGCTTACAAAGACATATTGGTTTCTTGAGAACCTCCCTATATTTTTACTTTCTCTACATGTACATGTACACAGTATATAGAGAAGGTATTGCATTCCATCCAAAATTTTGATGTCCAGATTTCACCAGAAATACTCGTTTTAGGGCCCCCTGTATAAAAAAAATGTAGAAAAAGGTCCGTGTGAGGTCAGTGAAGATGGTAACTCAAAAACGAAAAGTCCATAAAACACCAAACTTGGCATTTAAGTTAAGTATCTTCCAAGGATGTGATTTCCCTACCCTAAACTACCATTTACATAGAAACATTTTCGTAAATTTTTATTTGCTCAAAAATGGCTCTAATGATTTTGATTTAAGTACAATATATAAAGATAACATGAAAAATAAAATGCATATTTTGAATTTTCTGGAAATACCTCTGAAGACCTCTTTATTCTGGATTAATTTTTATGAATTTTGCAAAACTGGTAAACTGTAAGAGATGGACAAAAAACTTACTACACAGAAAATGTTATTTACTTAAAACACTTCATTTATGTCATATACAAGTTTTTCATGGAGTTGACCATTTTCGAGATATTCCTTGTTATTGGTTTCAGTTTTAAAATACACAAACGTTTTTCATACGGGAACTTGTCTACTCCTGGCCATGCAAATAAATGGATTTCAATCCCATAGTAACCACATTTTAAAAATTTGACTGTTGGTTTAGCCTAATGAATTCCCTTCTACTTATAAAGGAACTAATTAATAAGACCATTTCTGCTAATGTTTATCTGGATTAGCATGAAGTAGATAGAAGAATAAGCGTATTAACAATAATTTGTTATAGAGTTTTATGGACAAAGCATGGATTTATTTGCTTGGCGTTGAAGAATCAATGAATGATATTACATTTGACAGGTGACTTAGTTCATGAGGGTGTGGCCTATATCTACTCTTAATCACTCTGCTTCTCAGGAGATGGCCTAGTTAAATAAGTACATATTACCACATATGCATGGAAAATGTTTAATAGCTTAGGAAAAACTGTAGTCCTGTGAAGAGAAATCAGCTATTTCTACACATTTCTAACACTGTTGATTCAATTTCTATGAGCACTTTTAACTGTGGTTACAAGTAATAAATTTAATTTGTTTAACTTTTGCTTGCCGAATGTTTGGCCTGCCTGCTTCTTAGTAAGGTCAGTCAAATTTATGTCCACTTTGCATATTATTAGAGTAGTTTATTTTGCATACTTTCATAGTCTACTAGTATATGGTACTATCTTTTGGGGAAATTCTAAGAACAGTATTAAGGTCTTCAGGATGCAAAAGAAAGTGATAAGAATTATGGCTAATGTCACAAATAAAACTAGTTGTAAACCATATTTTAAAACATTTAAAATTTTACCTTTACCATGTATGTTTATTTATGAACACTAAACTATACAAAAGAAAACTTAAAATCCTTCAAAACAAATGCTGAAGTTCACACATATAACACCAGAGCAAAGAAAAATTTATTTGTAAATTGACATAGAACCAAACTATATGAAAATAGCTTCACATATGCTGGTCTACATTTATACAACAAACTACCCCAATATATAAAGAACATTGATTCCCAGCTAAAATTCAAAAAAATTTTGTTTAAATCGTTAATGGATAATAGCTTTTATAGTGTAGATGAATTTATACATCAGGAGCTGGTGTAAATTGTACAATTTGTAGAAATTGTCTTTATGACTCAATTCATATATTATTTCCTTTTATATTTAAAATTTGTTAAATCTTATATTTCTATATTTTAACTTGTATGCATCTTGATATAATTTTGTTTTTTCTTGTATCTTAAATTGATGTGTCCTATAACATGTATCGTGTTTCTATTAATCAAAATAAATACAATACAATATTTATACATTTGACTTCTTAAACACACATTGTGTGTGGGGATTGCAAACACAATCAGCCCTGAGTGTGAATGAACAGTACCTAACAAGTGTTGAAGTATAGGGTCATTAAGTTATAAGGTAACCCCTGTGCGACAGATCCGAGAGTCGAAGCAAAGTGTAAGTAAATACATGTCTTAAGGATACCCATCTGTGAAAAACCTAAAATCTACAATCTTGCTTGGATTGATTTGAAACTTTAACAAGCAATTGCAATATTCAGAATAGTTTACATACTAATTTTCAGATTTTTGTTCAAAATAGTATCTATAGTATTTTATTGTCATTTAATTAAATCATTCCACACATGTAGTTACAGAAATATAATACTTTGCAGTTATACTGATAAATACAGTATTAGTAAACTGATGAGATAAAAATTTTAACTGACTATTGGTTTAGGAGAAAAAAATTATTTAAGTGTCATTTTATTAATTTTTATTTTTGCTATGGAAATATGAAGTTTATTATTTAATTACAAGAGCACTGGTGATATTAGAAAAAAATAATCTCATCATTTTTCTTTTGTACTATTTTTATCCAAACATAAAAATTTTCAAGATTCTGTTTTGAAAACTGCATCGTGTGGAACAATTTGAAGTTTTGAAAATGCTGGAAAATAAAAACACGACACCCACTCACAGTCATCCATTTAAAGCACCGCATATTAATAAAAACAACAGGAAATTGAACTACAAGCATTACATTATTTAATTAGGCAACAAAATTGTTTTTTCATTTTTTGCACTTTTTGATCAATTTTCACAGATGTGTATCCTTAAGATAAATTATGGAAATGTTGACCTTCTGCTCACATACGGGAAGCACAATTTGCAACAATATTCTCACTCACTTATCTAAGCTTAGCAGCAGGAATCCTCCTTGTGATTTCTTGCATGATGTTATGAAGATCACACAGGGATTTCTGCTGCTGAGCAAGAACATCTTTAACTTATTATACTGCCAGTTTGGGAGCAGATACTCAATATTTTCAGTATTTATTTAAGGTATGGACTCCAGTGTGCCGTTGCCAGCGACTCTCGGATCTCTCACACAGTGGAGAGTATCTTGTGAGGCGTTTTGTGTTTAAAATTTCCTGATATGCCAGTAGGTGTCAAACTGGAGAGTGCCCATACTTTGTGCAGGTGAATGTTCGCTAAATGCATATTTTAAAGACTCCAGCACTAAAATATCAGCTAGCATTTCTAACAAAAACAATGGCACACTAATTTTCAGGTGACTTGCAGCCAGGCAAGGTTCACTGTGTTTCCAGGACTTAAGACGTGACTCTACTAATGGTGAGGATGTTGACGAATACAAAGAAGGTGACACAGAATATGACTGCTGTGGTGACAAACGCTGCAATTCTTATTGTTCTGTTGGAGTAAAAAACTTTGTAAAGGTATGTTAAACAGGGGCGTATTCTGTGGGCTAGCTGCGAAGCCTGATAAGTGTGAAGAAAGAACTTTTATTAAATTTATAAATAACAAAGGATTTATTCCTAATCTGTTGGCTGTTTTCTAGCCTATTGTTACAGCATAAAATGGACTCCTTGCAATAAAATTTGATTCTGTTTACAATGTAATGTAGCTTGTGTTCCCAAGTGGGAGTAGAATAACTGATCAGCGTGTCATAATGGGTAAATTCACAAGAAGAGACGTGAAAGGCAGAGTTCTTATGTGTTTTCTGTTGACATGTGAAGCTTGGCCAATGAACAGCCTAACATCCAATATGTGTTCAGTACAGCCAATCTAGTGATTTTTATTGCTGAAGATAGTGATTCTCAATAATGCCTAATGGACACAAAAACATGTGTCTCCATTTAAAAACACAAAGATAGATGGAGGTTATTATTTTACATTTTTTTCTTTTGAATTTAAAGGTTGAAGTGATTAATTACAATGTTATATACTTTATTATTATTATTATTATTATTATTATTAACTATATTAGCCCAGAGGTTGGTAGCAGCATAAGCTCTGATGTTAATTACTTAATTATAACAAAATGTAGTTCTTGTTCAGTTTATTAGCTACTGTGGTGTTATCTCTTGATATGCCTCATTTGAACCTGCAAAGATTAGTTATAAAATTACTTCATTAATAGCTGCATTGCATCGTTAATTTCATTAATGTATTGTTGATGGAACTTGCAAATCTGTGTACACTGTTGTCTGGTTACCAAGCTCATGAACTAAGTTGTATGACAAGGATAATAATTCAAACTACTTTTTTTTTTTTTGGTAGTGTTTAATGTTCGCTTTTACCATTATGCACTGCAGGCAATAACACTGATGACACACTGAATGAAAATGGAGCACTGGTGGAATTTATGGTGGGGGAAACTGGAGAAAACCTGCCCAGGCACCACTTCATCCACCACAAATCTCACATGCGATTGCTTGGGATCGAATCCTGGCCCTCTAGGTAAAAGGCGAGTGGTCTAACCACTTGGCCACAGTGTGGCCCTCAAACTTCCTTAAAAGATGAGAGATTTGTGATGGCACAAGGACATCATTTCCAATATGCTCTATGAAAAAGGTATTTGCTTATTGGTGTTACACTTTGCATTGCAAATTTACAAATTAAATTTAAGAGACTATGAATATCTGACTCCACTGGCAAACAACGTGCTTCCCAGTGCCAAGAAAATTCCTGTTAGGCTGGCCACACATCCAAACAAAGGCTCTGTAGTAAAACCATTTCCCAAAAGATAAATCTTAAAGTAATGCACTTGTTTTACCTGAGAAGATGCACATCATCAGCAAGAATCAGTAAAATAGAATTCAAAATTGATTAGAATGAAGAGAGGAAGCTTTGTGTTGTTTGTTTATATAAACTGGAAGTGCACAACGCTTATAGTTTGATGTGAATCAATGCCCATGCTAAGAGGCATTATGGATCTGGTGCTTGCAAAGAAAGAGAGAGGAGTGAGCAAGACATGGAGGACTGAGGTAGTTTCCCGGTAAGCAAATAGTGAAAATATTACTTACTTCTAGAAACTGAATCACTGTCGTATCCACCACCATGAGTGGCCGATGAATTAAATGTATTACTCCGTTCTTAACTGGGATGTTGGGCTTCACAATCTCTGCCAGCACCACACCAGTAGCATGGTTTGCATCACCCAGAATTGTGTTGCTTTTCACGTAGGCTGCAGATTACAAATAAAGTGGATATTTATTCAAGTATACAAAATTCTAATCCTACAATATATACCTAAATAGATTTTATTTAAAGCATTTTACAATACCAAAAAATTTAAAACTATTCAATAGTCAACCAGTTTCATAATGGTATCTTATTATGCAACAAGTTTTATAATGAAGCTTCTATTATGAAGCATTACATTTTCTGTAATACTTTTATACTGTTAAATATTTTTCTTCAAACACAATTCTTCAAATTTCTTAAATTCCCTTGCATACCAACGTCGGGATTGTTTAGAAATTAAATTATCTATAGCAGAATTAACTTCATTTACATTAATATTTTTGTCAGAATTAATTTCTCAAAGTTTATTTCATTCACCTAGTGCTGAAGATTTTATGTTTTAAATCTAACAAACAATATGCCTATCAAACCATGATACACTTTAAACATATGTATCAATTATGTATCAATGTAATGAATGGTTTCAGTAGTTTCAAGAAATTCCCCCCCACTCCAAACTACTACTAATTATGTGGGAAAATTTTTTGAAAATTTTAGTTTTCTCAAAATTGACTAACGATTTTTATTAAAATCTTGTATATTTAAGATATTTACATGACAAATAAAATGTATCTTTCTGGGAATAGCCTCTGAAGACCTCTTTATTCTGGATGAATTTTGCATAACTGGTAAGCTGTAAGAGATAGACAAAAATTTAATACACAAAAAATGTAGAGCTCGTTAAAACACAAAATATTTCATGGAGTTGACCATTTAAGATATTCCTTGTTATTAGTTTCAGTTTTAAAAAGCACCAACTTTTCTCATGCAGGAAGTTGTCAAATCCTGGCCACACAAAGAAACGGAATTCAATCCCACATCAACCACAATTTAAAACATTTGACTGTTGGTTTAGCCTAGTGTATACCCTTATTTCCCTTCTACTTATAAGGTACTAAGTAATAAGACCGTTGGATAGGTAGAGTGAGACTGAAAAATTCAATGCCATAGCTGGGATTTGAACCATGGAACCGGTCTCTAGCTGGTTGCTCTTCCACTGAGCTATCATGGCAACATGCCGGCATAGCAATGAATCTTTCAACTGACTCGCATGTTTCCTGGTAAACCACAAGGTGATCTCAAATTATTTTGAGATGACAACCCCAATGGCGACTTACAATGTTGCAAGCACTTTAAGTCCCAGGATTCATAGTATAGCCAACTATTATGGTCAATGGATATTGGTATAATTGTTTTTTTTTCACACAAGCCATGTGTAGGACAGGAGTTGGATAGGTAGAGTCAGTTTGAAAAATTCAATGCCATAGGCGGGATTTGAATCACAGACTCTACTCTTCAGTCTGACTCTACCTATCCAACTCCTGTCCTACACACGGCTTGTGTGTAAAAAAAAAATTATACCAACAAGACCGTTTCTGCTAATGTTTATCTCAATTAGCATGAAGTGGATAGAAAAATAAGCTAATTAACAATAATTTGTTACAGATATGTAGAGAAAGTCATGTGAATGGAACACATAAGATTTTTTTAAATTACAGGTGCAGTCATCTTTACCTCCCACCAAACACTAGCTTTTAAATGCCTACCTTCCAAAATAACAGTAATATCCACATATTTACTATTTAGGCATAACTGTAACAGCAAGATTCTCTTAGTTCACTGTTACTATTACCAAAGAATACTCACGTGCAGGAGACTTCCCATCAGACTGTATGGTGAAAGATATAGTAACTCGTAGCATGTCACTAAAAGAAAGTGTTTCATAATCTTGGTCTTTTGGTGTGGCATCTGTGAAGAGTACGTGATTTGGTATAACATGTCCGTCTATTACCTTCTGATCAATCTTCTCTGGGCGTGGAGGTGGCTGGAAAGCAAAAAATAAAAACTGTTAGTTCAACGCATTACTACATCCTGCAGGATGTAAAAAATATATGTTAGAGGGCTCATTGGTGGATACCAATAGTTAAAACAACCAAGGCGAGTGTAACAGTCTCCCCTCGCCTCTGTACAGTCCAATTAGGAAAATATGAACGATTACATACCTACCAACAGATTAACTCCAGGTAGAAGTTGAAATGGAAATGGATAGGACACACATGGAGGAAGCCATTCATATCATGAACAGCATTAGAATGGAACCCACAAGGGGCACGGAAAAGAGGTCGTCCTAGAAAGACATGAAAGAGGAGGCACTAGAAGTGGGGAGAAACTGAAAGTTCAGGTGCTGGAAATTCGGAGAACACAATGGAGACATTTCACGGAAGGAACAAGAGGAATTAAGTCAACATACATACACCAGTACGAATGATATCTACTTGTATGCCATTTTCCCCATTTGTGAGTGTGTGTGTGTGTGCGTCCTAAGTTTATATACATACTGATTCAAAAATACTTTTACAAAGTTTGGGGATAGGCTCTTTACATCAAAACAAGAAAAAATGTTCATATAAACACATGTACCAAAACCCTTCATTCTTGATTTATTGTGGTTCAAAATGCTATGAATCAAAACATTTTAAGGTAGCTCTTTATTCTATTTTTAATGTTGTCAGCTTGTTAGGAGGTGTTCCACACAAAAACCGCTCTTAGAAAATGATTCAAGTGCCCTCCTCTTGCGTCTATATACACATGCACTCATCAAAACATGGAATATCAGATACTTCCCGACGGTGTTGTAATATTTAGAAGACTTACATGACACTTATATTAACAGTTTCTTCATTCGGGATGTCTGCTGTACAAACTAATGGTTTAAGGTGCCCTCAAAAGATAAAACTCCAAAGGGGGAATGTGAAGGCCATGGAACTGGTCCCCCTCTATCTATCCATCTGTCATGCTAGGCACCAGCATCTCGAACAATGAGACTAAAATGTACTCTAGCATCATGCATAAACCACTGCTTCTTCTTATTTGCAGAGGCACATTTTCTAAGTCTGGGAAGGTGTTCTGATTGAAGTCCCTGTAGACAGCACTTCTAAGGCATGCTGGGGGAATGTATTACACATCTGATAAATGACAAATGTTAACAAGTAGCCATGCCAACACAAGGCCAAGCCTTCTATGAATGAGTGCATAAATAAATGAAGTTGCTAGGTTGGGCCCGGATGAATTTATTCATTATTAAATTGATAATGCGAAAATGAAACGTTTTAGAGCATATGCTTATATAAACATATTTTCTTGTTTTGACGTTCGGAAACGTTTGTAAACTACTTTTTAATCATTCTGTATACAGATGTAAAAAATATATGTTAGAGGTCTATTGGTGGACACTAATGGTATAAGGCAACCAAGGTGAGTTGGTCATGCATAGGAGAGCGCCACTTGTACGCATTAACAGTCTACCCTCCTCTCTGTCAAATTAGGACACTGAATACATACCAGGATATCTACTTGTATGCCATTTACCCCAGTTTTTGGTGTATGTGTGTGTATCCTAAGTTGTTAATACATTTGAAAAGGGCTCTCTCTCTCTCTCTCTCTCTCTCTCTTTCTCTCGGGTAGTCAAACGTGCTGCATGTCCCATACCTTACTCCTGGAATATTATCATTCTGCCAACACTTGGAAATTGTGTAGTCATTGGGAATCCAGGCTGCATTATGTTTTTTTAATAGTGTTTAACGACCATTTTTACTGCAAATGACACCGCAGGCGATGACACTGGTGATACATGGAATGAAGATGGAGCACCGGTGGAATGCTATGACGGGGGAAACCGGAGATAACCCGCCCTGCGCCGCTTTGTCCACCAAAAATCCCACATGCGGTCGCTTGGAATATAACCCGGGTCTAGGTAAGAGGCGAGTGGTCTAACCACTCGGCCACGGCGCGGCCGTTGTATTATGCGTATCACTGGTTTATTTTCACTGCGCTCATTTTTCCTAAGAGTTCTAAGAAATGATGCTCTTTCAACCACAACGTCAAACATTCGCTCGGTCAACTCCTTTTATTACTTTCTCTTCGCGTAATGTGTACATAGTGTATAGAGAAGGTATTGTATTGCTTTAAGAAATTCGATGCAGAGATTTCACCGGAAATACATGTTTTGGGTCCCCTGAACCCAAACGCGCGC
Source organism: Hymenopus coronatus (assembly GCA_030762935.1). NCBI lineage: Eukaryota > Metazoa > Arthropoda > Insecta > Mantodea > Hymenopodidae > Hymenopus > Hymenopus coronatus. The sequence continues at coordinate 18,199,039 of CM060897.1, read as the reverse complement.
GCGTCAAATACCAAACTTGATATTTACGTTCAGTATCTTTAGAGGATGCAACATGAAGATTTTCAAGAAAATCTCGCCACCCTAAGCTATACTTCACATGAATGCAACGTCAGTTTTTTTAGCCTCTTAATACTCCTGACATTTTCTTCTAATAATTTACTTGTCCTAATATGTAGGACAGGAGTTGGATAGGTTGAGTCAGACTGAAAAATTCAATGCCATAGCCGGAATTTGAAGCACGGACCTCCCGGTCTCTAGCCGGTTGCTCTCCCACTGACCAGTCTGTTTCTACGTACACGGCTAAAATGAGGGTATGTCATCTTAAAATAGTTTGAGATCACCTTGTGGTTTACCGAAAAACACGAGAGTCAGTTGAGAAATTTAATGCCATGCCGGCATGTTGGTAGACTTAGAGGCCGGGAGATCCGTGGTTCAAATCCTGGCTATGGCATTGAATTTTTCAGTATCCAAGAAGAAGAGAACTTGTAATCTCACAGAAACACCTGTATATGCTCATACTATCGAGTCGTGAGTGTGCTATGTCTCCATGTATGCAGGTCAGCCGCTTGTTCCCTTGGAATCCAAACAGTGTGGAGTAGAATGGTAATCATTTGTACATAAGGGCCCCAGCAGGACAAATGTTGACTGTTGCATTAGGTACCTACCGGGCAGGTGCTTAATCAAACACAAACGAATTAATGACAAAACACATTTCTGATAGGGTTAATGAGCTAAGACACATAGTTTTACGTTATATATCTCTGTGGATACCTTCGTGGCTGATAAAGCCAAGATTACAGTGTTCACAATAATGCACATCACTCGGAGGTCCCAGATTGGATTCCCGGCTGGGGCGGGGAATTTTTCTTTAAGCAGCATTATCCCCTATCCCCCACAGAGTCTGGAAGTACGAGGGTGTCTGGAAAGTTTCCGACCTCAACATGAAGATGGCAGCACTCGTAAATAAAAGCTAGTGAATTTCGTTGTTCATCTGTTGACAGTTACTCACCAAAGTTTCAGCCATTTTGGACGCTCAGTTGTTATGTAACAGTCGTTTGAGGAAGGTGAGGTGAGTGTTTTTATGAAAATGGACAAAATCGAGTATCGAGCTGTCATTAAATATTTGTTTTTGAAAGGCAATACGCCTACGCAAATCAAAGATTCTGTGTATGGGGACTCTGCACCATCATTTACCACAGTGAAATTTTGAGCAGCTGAATTTAAGCGTGGCCTTAAGAGCTTGGGAGACGATGAACGTTTGGGACGTCCAAAACTGCAACTACCGACGAAACTATCGCCAAAGTTCACCAAATGGTGCTAGACGACCGCCGAATTAAAGTGAGAGAGATAGCAGAGGCTATGGACATGTCAAAACAGCGTGTTTGTCACATATTAAATCAACATTTAGACATGAGAAAGCTGTCCGCGCGTTGGGTACCGCGTTTGCTCACGTTTGACCAAAAACGTGTTCGAACGAACATTTCCAACGCTCTGTTGGCGCAGTTTAGGCGCAACGAATCCGAGTTTTGGCGCTGATTAATTAATGTAGATGAAACTTGGATACACCATTTAACGCCCGAAACAAAAATACAGTCCAAACAGTGAACTGCAAAGGGGGAACCGGCTCCAAAAAAATGTTTTTTTCATGACTGTTTTTTTTTGGGATAGTCATGGAGCTATTTTAATCGATTATCTTCAAAAAGGAAACACCATTACAGGAGCATACTATGCATCATTACTTGACAAGCTGAAGGCAGAACTTGCGGAAAAATGACCACATTTGCAGAAAAGAAAATCCTGTTTCACCAAGTCTCACATCTCAGCGGTTGCAATGACGAAAATCCACGAATTACGGTTTGAACTGCTTGACCATCCACCTTACTCGCCAGATCTAGCCCCAAGCGACTTCTCTTTGTTCCCTCATCTGAAGATTGCGCTCGAGGACAGAGATTTTCGTCAAATGAAGAGGCAATCACCTTCGTGATCAATTATTTTGCAGAGAAAAACGCCGAGTACTGTTTGGACGGGTTGCAGAGATGGGAACATCGCTGGGAGAAGTGTGTAGAGTTACAAGGAGACTATATTGAAAAATAAATAAAAACTATCTGAAAAATTGTCTTATATCTTTATTAGGTCATGCGTACATGCGTGTTTGAAGAAAATAAAACGATTTAAACCCAACATAAACAGCCTACAGTCAACGAGTTGTTTGGCCGCGCCCTGGCCAGTGGTTAGACCATTCACCTCTCACCTACACGGCCCGGGTTCGATCCCAAGCGACCGCATTCAGCTTTGTAGTTGGCAAAGCGGCGCAGGAGCGGGTTTCCCCCGCCATCTCATTCCACCGGTGCTCCATCTTCATTCCATCTATCACCAGTGTCATCGCCTGCGGTGCCACAAGCAGTAAAAGCGGACGTTAAATACTACAAAAAAAAAAAGAAGAGTTGTTTCTAATGCAAAGCCTCCGACATAACCTTAGATGTTATAGGGGGCTATATAAATGAAAAAAAAAAAAAAAAAAAGAGAGAAAAAAAAAAGGACAAAACTAGAGCTTGCTAGTCTATAGTATTCATGGTCAAGGGTTCAATAACTTGAAAGAGGTATTCTCGCATTTTCACGTCCGAAAAGTCATAATTTTGTCCGATGGTGCCATTTATGGGCGACGAACTTATCCCTCATTACCATGTGTGCATAGTGGCGGAAAGGGGAATTAGAAATTCCACCCGATTTAAGAAAACACTAATAGGTGTCGGAAATATGCCGATATGGTGTGATGGAACATGGGTTAGAGACGGTCGTTCCACCCAGACGCAATCTATTGTGATTAAGCCTTGCCGGCCGTAATCGCCGCACGTGTGTGAGCGGCTTACTTTGAAACTTATAGCTGATTGTTGCCGTTCAGTGGTTTGTCTTCCTTTCGTTAGTTAATGCGTTATTAGTAGGGTTAACAACTTGGGGACTCATAGCGGGACACACGCGGCTACCAGTAGCATACATACCGAGTAAAAGACTGGTCTGCATTGGCGACTGCACGCGCCGCATGTAAACAACCTGTAGTACCGCGTTGCGGAACGTGGCTCGACAATGTTTTACAGGTAATTAATGCCTTTGATGATACTGCATGCTCTTGAAACAAGATTGTACAAATCTCTTGCTTCAAATGGATTACATGAACATTTACAATTCATACAGAAGAACTTTGCAGATATATATACGATAATAACACCTACTTATTTGGAGACATCGAACATTAATATGCCTCGAGCTCTGAAAGCTAACGATGGACTTGTTCAAGCAATTAATCAACTGTTTCACACCGCGTTAAAAAGAAATATGAAGAAAATGTTTAGAAAAAATGTCGGATTTTCAATAATGCGTGAAATACGAAACGTGCTACGAGGTGTTGCTACGGAAATAATTGATGATGGAGTATCTTACTCAATAGTAGCCAAGTTTTTCACAATATAAATCCTGTTTACGTGCCAATCGGAGACGATTCACATTTAAGACGTTACGAATATATGTTGTCCATTGTAATCTATGTATCTCGAGAGAAAATGGATAATGATGCTGATGACTCGTTGCACAACAACAATTGATTGTATGTAAATATTAACATTGTTAATTCCCGTAAATCAGTGATATTTATGTTTGCTACCCACCCAACCTCAATCCCTTCCACTGCTAGTGAAAACATCACAGTCTACCGCTGCCCCATTTTCCTTCTGTTAGTACACACTGCATTGTCAACACATCACAATATACCATGCTGTGCGAACTTCGATTCTATCCCGCTATCGGTCCCCAAGATGCTATTCCTAGTTATTAGGTGAGTGAACGTGTCTGCATTCCGCGAGCACCATACGTGGAGGACGAAATTAGGCGCCGCGCAGTTAAATTCAACTACGGTTTGCCCTTCCATCAGAGCGCCCTCGTAAGATCTCTTGGGGTTATAATCCTAGAACACACCACTTCAGGCGATAACGGCTTCCCCGCATAGCATGCGGACATCTCCAGCTGTTAGGCTGAGCTCCTATACAATCATTCCGAGAGTTGCTTGGACTTCAAAACTTAAATTAACATTAAATGAACTTACACCAGCGGTGCACAAGGGCCGATGCACCATGACTGTCAACTATCGAGGAGAAATCTTGATACTTCCTTGCACTCCCCAACCTCATCTATCCCGACATCCTACAAACCTCATATTCCCGTCAGGACATGGTTAAACTCTTAGCCGCATTTGCTCTTAATGGAGAATAAGCTCAATCGTGTGATCAAATCGGAAGCTGGTCTGGCACTTTTCCGTCGCAATCCTGACGAGTTTCTGCCTCGATACATAACTGTGGATGAAACTACTACGCTCCAAAGACAAAAATACAGTTGAAACAGTGGGTTTTAAAGGCGAAATGGCTCTGAAGAAGGCAAAGGAGGTGGAATCTGCAGATAAAGTGATGGCCTCGGTTTTTGGGGTGCACGCGGAATCATCTACATAGATTACTTACAGAAAAGAACGATACATGGAGAATATTATGCATCGTTATTGCACCAGGTGAACGGAGAAATCAAGAGAAAATGTTCTCATCTGGCAAAGAAAAAGATTGTCTCCCATCAAGACAATGCAAGGGTGCCCGAGATGGGAAAATTGTAGAACTAAGGTTCGCATTACTACAACATGCACCTTAAGCACCAGTTTTGGCCCCCAGTGATTTTTTTTTAATTTCCAAACTTGAAAAAAATGGCTCTGCGGAAAACGATTCACGTCTAACGAAGAGGTCATCTCCCAAACAGATGCTTATTTTGAGGACCTTGTGAAATCCTACCTTTTGGAAGGCTTAAAATTTGGAGAAACGCTGGGAAAAGTGTATCGAGCTAAAGGGAGATATGTTAAAAAAATAAAATCTAGTAATTTGTTTTGCTGCATTTTTCTAAGGACCTCTTGAACGCCCCTTGTAGTTCAGCACCGTTCAAAATACATTAGACCCTGAAATATGTGCTTTATTTATAACAATGCTATTACTAAGCGGACAAAATAAGATAACCCCCGTGTGGTAGCGTGTCTGCCTCACATTCAACAGGTCGTGAGTTCGAATCTCGCTTAGGGCGAGTTACCTGGATACATTTTTTGGGGGGTTTTCCCTTATCCTGAGAAAACGAATGTCCAGTAACTTTAACTCCATGGACTCCGAGAGCATTTAAGCGCCATTTCATCAATTTCATTCATCGTCTGATATGACCAACCAGGTTAAAGGACGTTAAGCTACAAAAAACGCTTATTTGCTACCATATTGTCCCATCCAGTTTTATAGGTAATACGAGGTACTCTGTACACACAAACAGGGCATATTCACTCTGAAAGGATTTTCTTGTTTTCCCCATATCTTGATTTTCTGACGTATCATATCCATCTGCTCTTCAATTGTTTACTCTTTTACCTTGATTGCCCAACTGTTGACATTTGCTTTGTTCTACAACAAAGAGTATACACACTATTGATTGTTTTCCTTACCTTAAAGCCTTCGTCTACTGGAATGAAGAACGTGTGCCTTCCTTCTGCCTTAAATATGTCAGTCTTGTGGTTTTGATACACTCGCTGTCGAAATGACCTGATAAACAAAAATTACATATTAAATGTAAATCTAGAATACAGTCATAGGACATAATGTTGCACAAACACTTGCATATACTTCATATTTTTACTTTCTCTAGCACGCATGTACATACACTGTACATAATAGCTAAAGAAGGTATTGTACTGCACCCATAGTTGAGATTTCACCGGCAATGTATGTTTTGAAGTCCCCTGAGTCCGAAAAGAGCATTTTTAGAAAAAGTCCCATCTCTCTCTGTATGTGTGACTGAACACAATAACTAAAAAATGAAAAACACTAAACTTGGTACCTACATGACTTTGGCATCTTCCAAGGATGTGACATGAAGATTTTGAGAAAACTTTCCCATCCCAAACTACTTTACATACAGAAAATGTTGACAATTTTTATTTTCTCAAAAATGCCTCTAAGGATTTTGATTAAAATACCGCATATTAAAACTATTTACAAGGCAAATAAAAGGTATTTTATGGGAATAAATTTCTGGTTGCCTGACTGGATTGTCACCTTGTTAGCAATAGCCAAGACAAACAAACGAACGAACGTCAGGTGCGAAAGATTTCATAGAAATGAACATCAGCTGCAATAATATCTTTCGACAATATCGCTCCAGTGAGATGACCGCGAATGGTTGAAATTGCCTAATCTCAGCCTTTGCATTGATGCTTTAATAAATTTAAATGTAAATGGCGTGTTATTTATGGACGCTCTTTAACTACTGTGGTTCTCAGCGTTCCATACTAAATTGGGCGTGAAAGACCGCTTAATTTTGCTCAGAGGCCTCTCTATCAGGCTTGAGGTTCTTTTACGTGCCGTAAATCTACGACGCGGGACCAACTGCTTTACTTCCCTTTACGCCCGAAAAAATCCATCGTCCTCCACCGGGTTTGAACTCGCGACCTTGGGTATATCAAGTCAGCATGGTAACCATTACACCACGGAGAGCGACGTCGCTTTAATAGTTGAGCTAAATTGTCAGATATAACATTGTGTTGAAAGCGTTAAATAAATTTAAAAAAAATTGCAATATAGGCCCACATTTAGGAAACCAGATATCAGGGCGACTATTACTATTTTATTTACCGTATTTTTCGGAACAAAAGACGTACTTTTTACTTTCTCTATACGTACTATGTACACAGTGTATAGAAAAAGTATTGTATTGCACCCAAAAATTCAATACCGAGATTTCATCGGAAATATATGTTTTGAATTCAAAAAAAGCATTTTTAGAAAAATATCCGTGTCTATGTGTGTGCAGCATAGCTCAAAAATGAAAAGACAGTTAAAAACCAAACTTGGTATTTAAATTTGGTATCTTCCAAGGATGCGACACGAAGATTTTCACCCCAAACTACCCTAAACATGGGAAAAAATTAGAAAATTGTGATTTTCTTAAAAATGGCTCTAACGATTTTCATTAAAATCTCGTATATTTAAAGTATTTACTTGACAAATAAAATGGGTATATTGAATTTTCTGGGAATAAGCTCTGAAGATTACTTTATTCTGGATGAATTTTACGGAATTTTGCATAACTGCTAAACCGTAAGAGATGGACAAAAACTTACAATATAGAACATGTAGAGCACATTAAAAACACTCAATTTATGTTATAAACGTTTTTTTTTCGTGGAGTTGATCGTTTTTAAGATATTCCTTGTTTTTAGTTTCAGTGAAAAACTTATAATTTTCTTATACAGGAATTTGTCAACTCCTGTCCATACAAACAAAGGAACTTCAGTCACATAGCAACCAGCTTTTGACTATCACTTTAACCTATGGTACTCCCTTATTTCTCTTCTACCTACAAGGAAGCAAGTAATAAGACTGTTTCTGCTAATCTTTTCTCGATTAGCATGAAGTAAATAGAAACTAACAATAATTTGTTGCAGAGATGTAGAGAAAGTCATGTGAATAGAACACATCAGATTTTTTCGTCATAAAATACCATCTAAAATTTAACTGTTCTTATGGTCCAGTTAAATTTACCGGTGGTTTCAGCAATACATAGATCATCAGCTAGGGAGCCTATGGACTGTATACTTGCTACGTAATTGAGCTTCAAGGTTCAACATAGCAGAAAGCAACACTAGAAGAATATCAGCCTTAATGAGGGACATATCTAATAACAGTTTTGCCCTATAACGGGTTAAAGAATGCCATAGGAAGGAAAATTTTCTCTCACAGCCCCTTTCTTTTATGTTGAGTTGTCAGTAGTCAGTGTACTGTCGTGAAAGCGACATTCAGTTGTGCATTTTTCCAAGTTCTCGTGTCTGTATGCGATGCCGCCTAAACAGAAAATATTCTAATAAGTGTTGCATTCAAATAAGAAGATGTGCAATATGCGAAAGGGCATATTGCACCGACTAGGAAAATGTTCCGCGGAAAGTGAAAATTCAGATATGATATTTGTTGTGCTTCAAAACAGAGTGAAATGTATGGAGTACCTACATCATGTAGTAAAAGAGAATAAAAAAATCTGATGTTTTTTATTCACATGACTTTCTCTACATCTCTGCAACAAATTATTTTTAAAAAGCTTATGCTTCTATTTACTTCCTGCTAATCGAGAAAAAATTAGCAGAAATAGTCTTATTTCTTGCTTCCTTGTAAGTAGAAGCGAAATAAGGGAGTACCATAGGTTAAAGTGATAGTCAAAAGCTGGTTGCTATGTCACTGAAGTTCCTTTGTTTGTATGGACACGAGTTCACAAAGTCCGCATGAGAAAAATATAAGTGTTATAGCTTAGACCAAAAACAAGGAATATCTCAAAAACAATGGCCTCCACGAAAAAAATGTATACAACATAAATTGTGTGTTTTAATGTGCTCTACATTTTTTTTTGTGTGGTAAGTTTTTGTCTCTCTCTCTTACGGTTTAGCACTTATGCAAAATTCCGTAGAATTCACTCAGAATAAAGTAGACTTCAGAGGCTATTCCCAGAAAATTCAAAATACACATTTTATTTGTCAGGTAAATAACTTTAATATACGATATTTTAATCAAAATCGTTAGAGCCATTTTTAGAAAATAAACATTTTCGAAAAAAGTTCCATGTAAAGGGTAGTTTGGGGTGGCGGGATTTTTCTCAAAATCTTCGTGTCGCATACCTGGAAGATACTAAACTTAAATACCAAAGTTTGGTATTTTACCGACTTTTCGTTTTTGAGTTATCGTGTTCACGGACACACACACACACACACACACACACACACGGACCTTTTTCTGAAAATACTTTTTTTGGATACAGGGGACTCTAAAACATATATTTCCGGTGAAATCTCGGTATCGAATTTTTTGGTGGAGTGCAATACATTCTCTATACACTATGTACATGGTGAGTATAGAGAAAGTAAAAACGAAGGGATGTATTATAGCGTACCTCTCTGTATCTGCAAGTTCAGAGAAGGTGTGCATGTTCTCCATGTTACAATCTTCGACATACTAACCTCAGTGAGCAGCAATAAGGAAGTGATAACAGTGTTAATGCACTGGCCAATTAGAATCGCGACCCGAGTATATGGCACTGCGTCTGGATTGAAAAAAAAATAATACTAAACAATTTACTCTATGACAGGAATCAAACTCATGGCCTTTGGGATAGCAGCTTCCCGCGTTACGCATTAAGCCACCAGAGCAGCTGAGTAAACGCCTCCAGAGTAGGATACATAACTCAAGAACGTAGTTAATGAATGCTCAGTGTCGCACTGTCAGGTGATTATTTCGAATTTTACAGTTTTTTGCGACATTAAATCTTGAGGACGCTAGTAACGAGATGCTAAAAATCGATATTTCTATACTCGGGTACCAGTTTTAAAGACATTCTAAGCCAGTTTTCCAACCTGCTTTGCTTTAACACCGACTTATCAGCATCTGATGCCCACACGTTTAACGCTATGTAGCTGCATTATGTTTATCCGGGGACCATGCATCGCCGATCTCAAATTACTTATATCAGTCACGTGCACAATCTTGCAAATTATTTCGGTGTAGTTCATTAACACCCTGTATATATATATATATATATTTATGTATTTTAATACAGTTCTGGAGTCTGCTCAGGAATCCGGCGCTGTATACCCCTCTTCTAGTTTCCTAATCTATTTACTGTGTTTGCTGTTTGATTACAGTTTTTTTGCAGTTTTCTTCCGAATATATATATACATACATACACACACACACATGACCATTTCACAAACACAAACACCCATGTCAAAGGCGGGACTCGAACCCACCATCCCCTGCGTCAAAGCGAGCGTGGCCTGGAGACCGGTATCTTGAATGAACAGACCTACTACGAAGGCCAAGGTCATAGTAGGTGACCGAATCGATTGGTGTCCTTACTATCGACTTGGGTAGTAGGTATTACCAACACAAAACTGAGGACAAAGTCGACCCGCAGGAGGGAATGGAATATTTAATTCCAGCAGTACCTTTTTGGCGCGGAGGGAATCGGTGTGTTTACAATCACTGATTCGGAGGAAATCGAGGAAAAGAAATTGACCGCGGAAGGCGGTCGGTAGTCATCCAGCGTCTCATCATCCGAAAAATACGGTTCTTTTGTTGGACTTACCTGACTCTATGATCGTCGAGGTTGAGATTCTCCGACTGATTGAGGAACTGGAAGGCGTCAGGGTTGTAAATCTGTGTTGTGTCCTTGATGGTCGAGACGACAGGTTCCAGAACCTGATCGATCACATGGAGCACCTGTTTCTTTCCCTGGTGATTGTTCTGGACATAGTTTGATCTCTCCAGGTACACTTTGGCATTGTTGACATAGTAGTCGTCTCTATACGTGCCTTGGATTCGTGTTATCCAGATCGGTGGATTTCCCTCCAGTTCTGACAAAACTGAAGGACCTAGCTGATCAAGCGTCAGCGCCAAATTTGCTGCAAAAACAAACAATCAACGTGCAGATATTTTTGTACAAAACAGCTATTTAGTAATTCATGTATTAAAAGAACAATGTGAATATATTAGTAGCCGAAAAGAAATACAAATCCTTGATACATAAGTTAATTATCTGGTAATGTAAGCTATATTTATAATTCATTTATTAATTGCCATGCCAACAAGCACGGTAAGTATTTACAGTAAGAGTTTGAGAGATTATTAATATTTACACTACAACTAGGAAATGACGTAACACTCAAGACATGTGTTATTTGAAGTAAATAATCTATTGCAAAATCCATTAAGAAGGTTTTGTCCGTATAACTTGGATGTAGCCTTTCATTTGTTGACACCGAGAATTCATTTTTACTCTCTCTACACGTACATGGTGTATAAAGAAGAATTCAATACCGAGGTATCACCAGAAATACACATTTTAAGGTCCCCTGTATCCAAAAAGAGCATTTTATGAAAAAAGGTCTGTGTATGTATGTGGGCAGCATAACTCAAAAACGAAAAGACCGTTAAATACCAAACTTGGTATTTAGATTCAGTGTATTCCAGGGATGCGACACGAAGATTTTGAGAAACCGCGCCCACCAAAATCTACCCTTTACATGGAACATTTTTCGAAAATTTGATTAAAATACCTTATGTTTAAGATATCTTTATGACAAATGAAATGTATATCTTGAATTTTATGGGAATAGTCTCTGAAGACCTCTTCATTCTGGATGACTTTTGTATAACTCGTAAACCATAAGAGATAGACAAAAACTTACTAAAAAAAATCTCATTAAAATACACAATTAATTTTCTAACATTTCTTTTATAGATATTCCGGTTTATTCGTATCAGTTTTAAGACACTTAAAATTTTCTAGAACGGGAGGACATCTTTCTTCTCGTTTGTCTACTCCTGGTAAAAATATGGAATGGTATTTCAATTGTTTCACGTAGCGACCGACTTTAGCCTGCGCATTCCTTTATTTCCCTTCTACTTCCAAGGAAGCTAGCAATAAGACTAATTCTGCTTATGTTTATTTTGTTTAGCATGATGTCGCTAAAAGATAAATGTTTTGAATAAAAGGTTTGCTTGCGGAACAACTAGAGGATATCATGTGACTGGAACACATCAGATTTTTTGTTGTTGTTGTGAAGCTAACCATTACCGAGATATACCTTGTTATTGGTTTCAATTTTGAAATACTTAAACACTTTAAAAACAATTGATGTGTTTCATTCACATGACTTTCTCTACATCTCTGCAACAAATAATTGTTAAAAAGCTTATCCTTAAATTTTTTTCATGCTAGTCGAGAAACCTGAAAACAAAAACAAGGAATATCTCAAAAACAATCAACCCCACGAAAAAAATATATATACAACAAAAATTGTGTGTTTTAATGTGATCTACATTTTTTGTGGGATAAGTTTTTGTCTATCTCTTACGGTTTAGCAGTTATGCAAAATTCCGTAAAATTCACTCAGAATAAAGTAGTGTTCAGATGCTATTCCCAGAAAATTCAAGATATACATTTTATTTGTCAGGTAAATATCTTTAATAGACGAAATTTTAATCAAAACCGTTAGAGCCATTTTTGAGAAAATCAAACTTTTTGAAAATAGTTCCATGTAAAGGGTAGTTTGGGGTGGGGGGATTTTACTCGAAATCTTCGTGTCGCATCCCTGGAAGATTGTGGCGACTTTTCGTTTTTGAGCTATCGTGTTTACAGACACACGGACACACGCACACACGGACCTTTTTCTGAAAATGCTTTTTTTTGGATACAGAGGACCATAAAACATATATTTCCGATTAAATCTCGGAATGGAATTTTTGGGTGCATTACAATATACACAATGTACATAGTATGTATAGAGAAATAAAAATACGAGATTTCCGATTTCTAAGTGCTAAAATGAAGGGCCCTAATAGAGTGACAATAGAATGCGGACATGCGAGGTGTTCCTTATCGTGTCCTGTGACATCAGAGCGCTGTGTGAGGGTAATTAGTTGCCTATAGGTCAGGGGTAATCACAGGTCATTATCACCGGTAAAGGAAGTACTTCACGTCCGCCACAGGCTTGCCAAATTGCTAAACCTTTCACCTCTTTTCTAATTAATCCTTGATTTAATCACAAAATACTTTACAGCCTTGTATTAAGGGGACTGGGAAGCGTAAAAGCATCAACATTTGACATTTTAAACTTATTACTGTCTCTACTTAGACCACAGTTGAGAAAGTATTGCATTTCACCCAAAAATTCCATACCAATATTTCACAGGAAATATATGTTTTGACACCTCCTGAATATAAAAACATTTTAGAAACATGTCCCTGTGTGCGCGCGCGCCTGCGTACAGCATAACTCAAAAACGAAAAGATTGTTTAATACCAAACTTGGAATTTAAAGCAGACATCTTCCAAAGATGTGTCACAAAGATTTCGAAGAAAATCCTCCCACACCACCAAACTATCCTTTATATGGGAAAAAATCTGATGTGTTCCATTCACATGACTTTCTCTATATCTCTGTAAATTATTATTGTTAATAAGCTTATCTTTTATTTATTTCATGCTAATCGAGAAAAATAAGCAGAAATAGTCTTATTTCTTGCTTTATTGTCAAGTTGAAGCGAAGTAAGGGAGTACCCTAGGTTAAAGTGAAAGCCAAAAGCTGGTTGCTATGTGACTGATGTTCCTTTGTATGGACAGGAGTTGACAAATTCCTGTATTAGAAAAGTATAAGTTTTTCAAAGCTGAAACCAAGAAAAAGGAATATCTCAAAAACGATCAACTCCACGAAAAAACTGTATATAACATAAATTGTGTGTTTTAACGTGCTCTACATTTTTTGTGTGTTAAGTTTTTGTCCATCTCTTACGGTTTAGTAGTTATGCAAAATTCATCCAGAATAAAGTAGTCTTCAGAAGCTATTCCCAGAAAATTCAAAATATACATTTTATTTGTCAGGTAAATGTCTTTAATATACGATATTTTAATCAAAATCGTTAGAGCCATTTTTTAGAAAATCAAAATTTTCGAAAAAAGTTCCATGTAAAGGGTAGTTTGGGGTGGGGGGATTTTTCTCAAAAGCTTCGTGTCGCATCCCTGGAAGATACTAAACTTAAATACTAAGTTTGGTATTTTACCGACTTTTCGTTTTTGAGTTATCGTGTTCACAGAGACACGGACACACACACACACACACACACACACACGGACCTTTTTGTGAAAATGTTTTTTTTTTTAGATAAAGGGGACCTAAAACATATTTCCGGTGAAATCTCGGTATCGAATTTTTTGGTGGAGTGCAATACTTTCTCTATTCACTATGTACATAGTGCGTATAGAGAAAGTAAAAAATCGAAAATGTTGACTTTTTTAAAATGACCCTAACGATTTCGTTTAAAACGCCAAACATTAAAGGTATTTATAAGATACATAAAATATGTACCAAGAATTTTGTGGGAATAACCTGTGAAGACCTCTTTATTCTGGATTAATTTTGCTGAACTCTATATAACTAGTAAGAGATGGACCAAAATTCACTAAACAAAAAATGTAGATCTCACTAAGGCATAATTTATGTCAAATATATTTTTTTTTTATCTAAACTTGACCGTTTACGAGATATTTGGAGTTATTGGTTTCAGCTGTAAATTACTTCAACTTTGCTCAAGCGGGAATATAAAAGAGAACCGCATTTCCATTGTTTCACATAGCGATAGTATTTAAAAGCTTTGACTATCGCTTTAACATTGTTTCTTCCCCTTATTTTCTTTCTATTTACAAGGAAATTAGTAACAAGATTGATTGTGGTACTGTTCACCTCAATTAGCATGATGTAGATAAAAGAATCATCTTTTATGCTAATAGTTTGTATATGGAACATCTAGAGAAAGTTAAGTGAATGGAACACACCAGGTTTATAGAAAAAGGTCCGCCTCTCTCTCTCTCTGTGAACAGCATAGCTCAAAAACGAACCATACTTGGTATTTATGGTTAGTATCTTCCAAGCAAAATCGACACACCACAAACTACCCTTTACACGGAAAATGTTTTGAATATTTTGTTTTTCTCAAAGATGGCTCTAACGATTTTGATGAAAATACCGTAAGTATTAAAGATATTCAAATCAAAATAAATATATATATATATATATATATATATACACACACACACACACACACATATATTGCATTTTCTGGCACTAGTCCCTGAAGACCATGTTATTCTGGATGGTAAACAGTAAGAGGTAGACAAAAACTTAATAACAAAAAATGTAGATCTCGTTAAAACACAATTTATGTCATATACGTTTTGCTATTGCACTGTCGCCCTCCATGGTGTAGTGGTTACAATGCTAGCCTCATATACCCAAAGTCATGCCGATCTCCATGGCCTCCTCGCTTTGGTGCTAAGTGGCGCAACGGATCGTGGGTTTGAGTCCCGCCTTGAGCATGGGTGTTTGTGAATGTTTACATATATTGTATTTGTCATTAAACAGAAAAAACGGTAAACAAAGGAAATTTAGAGAAAATTTCTGATGTGTTCCATTCACATGACTTTCTCTACATCTCTGCAACAAATTATTGTTAAAGAGCTTATGCTTCTAATTACTTCATGCTAATCGAAAAAAATAGCAGAAATAGTCTTATTACTTGCTTCCCTGTAAGTAGAAGCGAAATAATGGAGTACAATAGGTTAAAGTGATAGTCAAAAGCTGGTTGCTATGTGACTGAAGTTCCTTGGTTTGTATGGACAGGAGTAGGCAAATTCCTGTATGAGAAAAGTAAGTTTTTTAAAGCTGAAACCAAAAACAAGGAATATCTAAAAAACGAGCAACTCCACGAAAAACAAATGCATATGACATAAATTGTATGTTTTAACGTGCTCTACATTTTTTGTGTGGTAAGTTTTTGTCCATTTCTTACGTCCATGTAAAGGGTAGTTGGGGGTGGGGGGTTTTCTTGAAAATCTTCGTGTCGCAACCTTGGAAGATACCAAACTTAAATACCAAGTTTGGTATTTGGTATTCAACGGTCTTTTCGTTTTTGAGCTATGCTGTCCACAGACACACACACGGACCTTTTTCTGGAAATGCATTTTTGGATTCAGGGGGACCCAAAACATGCATTTCCGGTGAAATCTCGGTATCGAAATGCTGGGTGGAATGCAATACCTTCTCTATACACTATGCACATAGTACGTGTAGAGAAAGTAAAAACGGCAGACAAAGGACATTTAGGGACAAAAAGAGGAATAAGGAAAAGAAATACAGCGCCGGAGTCCCGACCAGAACCCGGCGGAGGACGCAAAAGAACCTGAAGCCTCATAAAGAGGCCTCTGAGAAAAATTTATCGGACTTACAATAGAATGGGCGCTGAGAACCACAGTAGTTAAAGAGCGTCCATAAATAAAACTCCATTTCATTTCACTGCTATTGCATCGCTCTCTACTTAACTTCCAGCCTGCATGTGCCAGAGTCACGTTTATATAAGAGTTAATATGAAACCGTTTCTCACATTTGAAAAGCTAATTCGGAGGAGTGGGTATCATTGATCGTTTTGAGGATGGCGGTATGACCTTTCTTGTACTGTCACGCTATACTCGCGTCTCCTCTCCTCCTTTCTCAAGAGCTATTGGAAACCTGCGAGTTATCAGATCAAGCTGCACTCAAGAGATTGTTATGTGCTCTGCACTTTTCCTGCATAAAGCCAGCAAAGGAACAACGGACTTATCCCGACCAAGCAAAGTCGCAAAAATGCTTCTATTAAACTAACAGTTCAGAGTACTAACTTCTTAAAAAACCTATCCTTATATCTACTTCATGTTAATTAAAATAAACATTACAAGAATGACCTGATTACTTAGTTCTTAGAGGGGAAATAAGGGAATACTCTAGATAAAGCGATAGTCAAATCTTTTAAAAGCTGTCGCTAAGCGATTTAAATTGAAATTCGGTGCTGTCTGTATGGCCAGCATACGGATGACGACTCCTGTGTGATAAAAGTGTAAACATTTTAAAACTAAAACCAAATAACAAGCAAATCTCAAAAAAGGTCAACTCCTCAAAAAAATGTATGTGACATTAATTGTGTTTTACGAGCTCTACATTTTTTGTTGAGGACGATTTTGTCTGTTTTACGGTTTACCAGTTACGCAAAATTCGAAAAAATTCAACCTGAATAAAGTGGTCTTCAGAGGCCATTCCCAGAAAATTCAAGATATACATTTTATTTGCCATGTAGATATCTTTAATATACCACATTTTGATGTAAATTGTTAGAGCCATTTTTGAGAAAATCAACATTTTAGAAACATTTTTCCATGTAAAGGGTAGTTAGGGGTGGGGAGCATTTTGTATTGCATCCTTGGAAGATAGTGAACTCAAGTACCAAGTTTGCTATTTGGACTTTTCGTTTTGAGCTATGCTGCCCACACACACACATACGTTTTTCTAAAAATGTTTTTTTTTTATTCAGGGAGTCCCAAAACACGTATTTCCGGTGACATCACGGTATCGAATGTTTGGGTGCAATGCAATACCTTCTCCGTACATTATGTACACGCAGAGAAAGCAAAAATAGAAATCGTTTTAATACTTGCCTCCTTGTAAGTAGAAGGGAAATAAGGGAGTACCATAGGTTAAAGTGACAGTCAAAAGCTGATTGCTATGTGACTGAAGTTCCTTTGTTTGTATAGACACGAGTTAACAAATTCCTCTATGACAAAAGTATACGCTTTTCAAGGCTGAAACAAAAAACAAGGAATATCTAAAAAACGATCAACTGCACGAAAAATGTATATAACATAAATTCTGTGTTTTAATGTGCTCTACAATTTTTGTGTGGTAAGTTTTTGTCTATCTCTTACGGTTTCCAGTTATACATAATTCCGTAAAATTCAGATAGAATAAAGTAGTCTTCAGAGGCTATTCCCAAAAAATTCAAGATATACATATTATTTGTCAGGTATATATCTTTAATATAGGTACGATATTTTAATCAAAATCGTTAGTCATTTTTTAGAAAATCAAAATTTTCGAAAATTTTTCTATGTGAAGGGTAGTAAGTGTCGCATCCTTGGAAGATACCAAACCTAAATACCAAGTTTGGTTTTTAACGGACTTTTCGTTTTTGAGCTATGCTGCCCACAGACACACACACACACACATACATTTTTCTAAAAATGCTTTTTTTTTTTTTTTGGATTCAGGAGGTCTCAAAACATATATTTCCGGTGAAATCTCGGTATCGAACTTTGGGTGCATTACAATACCTTCTCTATACACTATGTACATAGCACGTGTGGAGAAAGTAAAAAGCTTATACTTTTCTCATACAGGAATTTGTCAATTCCTGTTCATACAAACAAAGGAACTTCATTCACATACCAACCATCTTTTGACTTGTCATTTTAACCTATGGTACTCCCTTATTTAGCTTCTACTTTCAAGGAAGCAAGTAATAATACTATTTCTGCTATTTTTTATCGATTAGCATGAAGTAAATAGAAGCATAAGCTTTTTAACAATAATTTGTTGCGGGGATATAGAGAAAGTCATGTGAATGGTACACATCAGATTTTTTTCTTACTTGCCTGTGTAGCATATGCAGGAAAGATGGAAACTTTAAATTACATTTCATGCACAAGACGAATAGATTATTGTTTCTGATTTATAAGTTAGTGGGGTGTATCACGACCCCTCTATTTCAATCACAATATTCCTTGCTGCAGGACTGGCAGTTTTGTGCCGTTGTTTACCTGTTTCCCCCAAAATGAATATTTAATATGATTCTGTTGCTGGGGTTGGACAAAAGAGGAACGCAGAGAGTTCGTGTTTGGAATAAACATAACAAACTGACTTCTGCCACTGAAGGATACGTATACTTTCTCTTAGAATCGAAAACTTTTCGGCCCGTCTCCGTAGAGTGGGGATAGTATGTGTATCTCACATTTAAAAGGCCCCGAGTTCGAATTTCGGTTAGAGTGACTTGCTCAGATTCTTTTCCATATCCTGAGAGGACGAATGTCTAGGAACTTAAAGCTCCATGTACTCCAGGCTCATTTCACCGATTGCATTTATCATTCGATATGTAAAGGACGCATAATTCAACTAAAAGATATGATGTGTTCCATTCACATGACAAACTATTGTTAATCAGCTAATTCTATTTACTTCATGCTAATCGAGAAAAAATTAGCAGAACTAGTCTTATTACTTGCTTCCTTGTAAGTAAAAGCGAAATAAGGGAGTACCATAGGTTAAAGTGACAGTCAAAAGCTGGTTGCTACATGACTTAAGTTCCTTTGTTTGTATGGATAGGAGTTGACAAATTCCTGTATGAGAAAAGTATACGTTTTTTAAAAATGAAACCAAAAACAAGGAATACATAAAAAACGATCAACTTCACGGAAAAATGATATATGACATAAATTGTTTTTAATGCGGTCTACATTTTTTGTGTGGTATGTTTTTGTCAATCTCTTACGGTTAAGCAGTTATGCAAAATGCCGTAAAATCATCCAGAATAAAGTAGTCTTCAGAGGCTCAAGGTATACATTTTATTTGTCAGGTAAATATCTTTAATACACGACATCTTAATCAACATCGTTAGAGCCATTTTTAGGAAAATCAAACTTTTCGAAAAAAGGTCCATGTAAAGGTTAGTTGAGGGTGGGGGGATTTTCTTGAAAATCTTAGTGTCGCATCCTTGGAAGATACCAATCTTAAATACCAAGTTTGGTATTTGGTCTTTAACGGTCTTTTCTTTTTGAGCTATGCTGTCCTCAGACAGACAGACAGACAGACAGACACACACGGACCTTTTTCTGAAAACGTTTTTTTTATTCGGGGGACTCGAAACATGTATTTCCGGTGAAATCTCGGTATCGAATTTCACTATGTATAGAGGAAGTGTTGTATTCCACCCAAAAATTTGATACCGATATACTCCCTACACTCCCTGAATAATAAAAAAAAAAAAGCATTTTAGAGAAAGGTCCGCGCGCGCGCTCATGTGAGTGTGTGTGTGTGTGTGGACAAAATAGCTCAAAAACGAAAAGAGAAGTCAAATACTAAATTTGGTATTTAGGTATAGTATCTTCCAAGGATGCGACACGAAGATTTTCAAGATTTACAAATTACCCTTTACATGAAAAAAATTCCGAAAATTTTGATTTTCTTAAAAATGGCTAACGATTTTGATTAAAATCACGTATATTTAAGTTATTTGTACCACGAATAAAATGTATATCTTGAATTTTCTGGAAATAGCTTTAGAAGACCTCTTTATTCTGGATAAATTTTGCCGAATTTTGCATAACTGCTAAACCGTAAGAGATGGACAAAAAGTTACTATACATAAGATGTAGAGCACATTAAAACACACAATTTATGTTAAATACATTTTTTTTTCATGGAGTTGACCGTTTTTAAGATATTCCTTATTATTAGTTTCCGTTTTGAAAAACATACGTTCTGCTATTTTTTCTCGATTAGCATTCTTTTTAACAATAATTTGCTGCAGAGATATAGAGAAAGGCATGTGAATGGGTCACATCAGATATTTTATTCAGAGTTCCTGAAAAAATTTACGCCGAAATCTCTCGATGGATTTTTGGGTAGAATGCAACATCTCTACCTAATGTGTCATGGTAGAGTAAGTCAAGGGAATGTTATACACATGAATGGAAACAAAATAAAGCTTTTTACTTTCTCTATACTCACCATGTATATAGTGAATAGAGAACGTATTGCACTCCACCAAAAAATTCGATACCGAGATTTCACCAGAAATATATGTTTTAGGGTCCCCTGTATCCAAAAAAAGTATTTTCAAAAAAAAGGTCCGTGTGTGTGTGTGTGTCCGTGTGTCTGTGAACACGATAACTCAAAAACGAAAAGTCGGTAAAATACCAAACTTGGTATTTAAGTTTAGTATCTTCCAGGGATGCGACACGAAGATTTTGAGAAAAATCCCCCCACCCCAAACTACCCTTTACATGGAACTTTTTTCGAAAATTTTAATTTTCTAAAAATGGCTCTAACGATTTTGATTAAAATATCGTATATTAAAGATATTTACCTGACAAATAAAATGTATATTCTGAAATTTCTGGAGATAGCCTCTGAAGACTACTTTATTCTGGATGAATTTTTCATAACTACTAAACCGTAAGAGATGGACATATACTTAACACACAAAAAATGTAGATCACGCTAAAACACACAATTTATGTTATGTATATTTTTTTCGTGGAGTTGGTCGTTTTTGAGATATTCCTTTTTATTGGTTTCAGCTTTGAAAAACTTACACTTTTCTCATACAGGAATTTGTCAACTCCTGTCAATACAAACAAAGGAACATCAGTCACATAGCAGCCAGCTTTTGGCTTTCACTTTAACCTATGGTACTCCCTTATTTCGGTTCTACTTACTATAAAGCAAGAAATAAGATTATTTCTGCTAATTTTTCTCGATTAGCATGAAATAAATAAAAAATAAGCTTATTAACAATAATAATTTACAGAGATATAGAGAAAGTCATGTGAGTGTAACACAACAGATTTTTTGGTAAGTGTTTGAAGAATTGAGACACTGTATATTTCACTCTAAGTGTATTGCATTTATTGAGATATAGTCTACACAGTTTGAGCCAATTTAACATCACATTGCATGTAATGTATAGCTGTTTCAAGTCAGTTTTGGTACAGTACATTACTCGCCCAAACCCTGACGCTGTGCTGCCCAGGGTCTTGTGAAACACAACAATAGGTTACGTTATTGTTTATTATGTTGAATGTGTTTCCACGTTTACACTGCATGTTGACCATAGCCACAGTAAAATTAACACCATGTGCCCCAAAATAACACGAAGTGGTTACCGCAACGGCCCCAATGCGAACAACCACGTTAGAAAACCGCTAAAAATTAACAATACTACAATTTTCATTTGTTTTGTGTTATCCAGAGTGCTGGAGGTTTAAGTTTCCCCTGCCCGTCACCTAAGGAACCTCAATTTATTCAATATGTTCATATCAAGGTTTTAACACACATTTTACGTCTTCTTATTAAAAGAAAAAACCTTATGTGTTCCATTCACATGACTTTCTCTGCAACAAATTATTGTTAAAAAGCTTATGCTTCTATTTACTTCATGGTAATCGAGAAAACATTATTAGAAATAGTCTTATTACTTGCTTCCTTATAAGTAGAAGCGAAATAAGGGAGTACCATAGGTTAAAGTGATAGTCAAAAGCTGGTTGCTATGTGACTGAAGTTCCTTTGTTTGTATGGACAGGAGTTGACAAATTCCTATATGAGAAAAGTATAAGTTTTTAAAAACCAAACCATAAACAAGGAATATCTCAAAAAACGATCAACTCTACATACAAAAAATGTATTTAACAGAAATTGTGTGTTTTAAAGTGGTCTACATTTTTTGTGTTGCAAGTTCTTGTCCATTTCTTACGGTTTACCAGTTTGCAAAATTCAATAAAAATCATCCAGAATAAAGAAGTCTTTAGAGGCTATTCCCAGAAAATTCAAGATATACAATTTATTTGGCTTGTACATATCTTAAATATAAGAGATTTTAATCAAAATCTTTAGAGCCATTTTTGAGAAAATAAAATTTTTCGAAAAGTTTTTCCATGTAAACAGTAGTTTGAGGTGGGGGGATTTTCTTGTACCGGAAATACACGTTTTAGGGTCTCTTGTATATATTTATTTGAAAAAATAGTCCGTGTGTCTATGAACACGATAATTCTAAAATGCAAATCGGGTTGGTAAGTTATGTTTAATGTCTTCAAAGAATGCGACACGAAGATTTTGAGGAACATCCCCCCCCCATTCCGAACTACAGTTTAAGGGGGAAAAAAAATCGAAAATTTTGATTTTCTAAAAAATGGCTCTAGCGATTTTGATTAAAATGTCTATGTTTAAGACATTTTTATGACAAACGAAATGCATATCTTGAATTTTTTAGAAATAACCTCTAAATATATCTTTATTCTGGATGAATTTTGCTGGATTTTGCATAACTAAGAGATGGACAAAAAATGTAGATCTTGTCAAAACACACAATTTATGTTATATGCATTTATTTGGTGGATTTGACCGTTTTTAGATGTTTCTAGTTATTGGTTTCAGTTTTAATATACTTATCAACTCTTGGGCATTCAAAAGAACTTCAGTCACATAGCAACCAGCTTTTGTCTATCACTTTAACCTATGGTACTTCCTTATTTCGCTTCTACTTCAAGGAAGCAAGTAATAAGACTATTTCAGCTGATGTTTATCTAGGTTAGTATGAAGTAGGTAGAAGAAAAAGCTTCTGAACAATAATTTGTTACAGAGATGTAGAGAAAGTCATGTGAATAGAACACATCCGATTTTTTTGTAGTAAGGATACAGTTAGTGCCTTTTTAAATGAGTAATTTATGATTATTTGACCTGCCATTTCTAATGTTAGTAGATAAGAGTCTGCAGGTTTCGTATCACATAAGATTTGACTATCACTTTAGCCAAGTGTGGTCCCTTATTTACCTTCTACTTATAAGAACTAAGTAATAAAACCGTTTCTGTGGGTGTTTTATCTTGACTATCATAGCTTCTGTGAGAATAGTGACCAAAAACTTGTATTTCCGGGGGAATCTTGATGTCCTCTACCTATACTATAGGTAAGTGCAGAGAGTACAAGGTAATTACTGGGATGCAGTTGGAGCATGCGCAGAAAAGATAGCGGGTTCATAATAGCATTACACTGCCTATAATACGCTCGTTGCCACGCGAGGTTGGAATAAATTTTCTGCGAAATCTTCAAAGCGTTATGTAATCCCATGAGGCACCCCCCCCTGGCTCTGACCGAGGCAATTATTAAGAGCTCTCTTAACGTTTGATGGACGGATTTTATCAGCCCCACGGCCACTAGGGAAATTCCACGCATATTGCGTTCTATCACTACACAACTCTTATATTAACTTTCGCTCGTCACCTGTTATATTTTGTGTTTAAACATAAATGGAAATTTGTGGCGAGATTCCGTGGCGAAACGTAAATGTTCTTACTACTCTATGTATAGCTTTTGCATTTGTTTATAATGCTCAAATTATTCGAACGGTGTTTTTCTTTTGAGTTTTCTTTATCTTTGCATCCTGTACTATGTAGAGAAAATAATGAACGTCCAAGGAATGTTAGCTATAAGTGGATACTCCCTCTTGCAACAATATTTAACTTCAGTTTTAAAAACTGACACTTTATTATTACGAGGGCAGTTCTTTTTTCAATCGCCGATAGATTATAAATAAAAGAGAAATTCATAGAAAACAATTATTTTATTACTAAAAGTTTTGTACACATATGGTTACTTTTCAACGTAATCACCAAAAAGATTGAGACATTTATCGTACCTGAGCACAAGCTTTGTAATACCCGCTTTACCGCCAGTGATTTCAAATGAGCATTGACGTTGTTCTGAAGATCTTCGTACTTTATGTTTGCGGAGAGCCATTCAAACCAAACGAAGAGGAATGCTGACTCCAGGAATTGTGTTGATCCATGACAACGCTCGTCCACGCACTGCTGGCACAACCCATCGGCTCCTTGAACAATTTCAATGGAACCTTTTCGACAATTCCCGTATAGTCCTGACCTGGCACTCGGCGACTTTCACCTTTTCCCTGAACTGAAGGAGGGCTAGGAGGGCAGCACTTTCAAACCAACGAAGATCTTCAAAACAACGTCAATTATCATTTGAAATCATTGGCGGCAACATTTTTTGAAGCAGCTATTGCAACGCTTGTGCACAGGTACGAAAAATGTCTCAATCTTTTCGGTGATTATGTTAAAAAGTAACCATAAGTGTACAAAACTTTTAGTAATAAAATAATTGTTTTCTATGAACTTGTCTTTTATTTATAGCCTATCGGAGGTTGAAAAATAACGGCCCTCGTATTTATTATTATTATTATTATTACTACTATTCTGGAACAGTTACAGATAGGTATTTTATTATTAATATCGTGTTGTGCTGATACTTACTCATGTGATAAAGGATGAGTGAGTCATCGACTTTGCCCTTATACATCTGGAAGGCCTTGTTGGTAGGTGCGAACAGTGTCACCTGGCGGTACTGAAGCGTGTTATTCGCAATGGCGCTGTTTTCCAATAACGTGTAGAACTAAAACAAACAAACAAAACAATATCAGTCACTGATAACCTCGATAACATTAAACTGCTTGCATATGACAAAGTTTCCCTTTAATTTTATTTAACAATCAATTGTCAAATTCTAAAGAAACACAAGATATAGACGATTTATCAATTAAGCTGCATTCATAATAAAACATGTATTTCATGCTAATCGAGAACAAATTAGCAGAAATAGTCTTATTACTTGCTTCCTTGTAAGTAAAAGCGAAATAAGAGAGTACTATAGGTTAAAGTGATAGTCAAAAACTGGTTGCTATGTGACTGAAGTTCCTTTATATGGGCAGGAGCTGGCAAATTCCTGTATGAGAAAAGTATGTTTTTCAATGCTGAAACCAATAACAAGGAATTTCTCAATAACGACTAACTCCACCAAAAATTGTACATAACATAAATTGTGTGTTTTAACGTGCTCTACATTTTCTGTGTGGTAAGGTTTTTTCCATCTCTTACGCTTCAGCAGTTATGCAAAATTCCGTAAAATTCATCCAGAATAAAGTAGTCTTCAGAGACTATTCCCAGATAATTCAAGTACATTTTATTTGTCAGGCAAATATCTTTTATATACGATATTTTAAACAAAATCATTAGAGGCATTTTTGATAAAATCAACATTTTCGAAAAAAGTTTCATGTAAAGGGTCATTGGGAGGGGGGATATTCTTAAAAATCTTCGTGTCGCATCTTTAGAAGATACCAAACTTAAATACCAAGTTTCGTATTCAACGGTCTTTTCGTTTTTGAGCTATGCTGTCCACAGACAGACAGACAGACAGACAGACAGACAGACACACACACACATGGACCTTTATTTGGATTCAGGGGGACCCAAACATGTATTTCCGGTGAAATCTCGGTATCAAATTTATGGGTGCATTACAATACCTTCTCTATACACTATGTACATAGTACGTGTAGAGAAAGTAAAATTTACATACACATAATTGATGCTCGCGGCAGTGACATCGGAATATTATTTGTAGCTTAAAGTCCTTTAACCTGGTTGCTCATATCGGACGATGAATGAAACTGGTGAAATTATACTAAAATGATTTCGAGGTCCATGGAGCTTAAAGTAACTGGACATTCGTCTTCTCAGAATAAAGGAAAACCCAGAAAAAAAAAAGTTATTAGAAAACTCGCCCTAAGTGAGATTCTAACTCGCGACCTCTTGAATGTGAAATAGACGCTACACCCACAATACCGAGGCGGGGACGTCACACTTATTGACCAAAATAGTGCAAGCAGAAAGTGATAGAGCTGACATTTAACTATTTGTGAGAGCAGAGAAATCTAGACGCAGTTGGTGGGTATATTCATTAAACCCAAAGAGAATGCAATAAGGAAATGAGAGACATAGAAGAGTATGTACTCGGTGCTGTAAAATCTCGCACTGCAATTATCTACTGTTAAACAGCACGCAATGCATAGAGGAAATGATGTAGAATTCTTCTTCTATGTACGCCACGCAACCAAAAACTTGAAGATTGCAAACTCCTGCATTGCGTAGCGTGTCTATGTGAATGCTTACATTGAATAACTCGGGTAAAAAATCTTGTGCTTAAGTTCCGTAATCACTACCATTTATCCCAAAACAATGGAGACTATACAATTAGACAGGTATTTGTCAAACGGAAAATCGTTATTCATTTTTCTTTTTCCCGGTCAAGCAATGACTATGGCATGTCAATGCATCACATAGCAACCAGCTCTTAAAAGATTTAACTATCGCTTTAGCCTAGTATACTGCCGTATTCCCGCGCAACCACAAGGAAATATTAATACAAGTATTTCTGCAAATGTTTATATCGATATATGCGAAATAGGTAATTAAATAAGAATAATTTATTGCAGAATAGGTAGAGAAAGTCATGCAAATGTAACGCGTTAGGTTTTTGAAAACTTTAGTTTTTTTGTTGTGTAGCTTAACGTCCTTTAACCTGGTTGGTCATGTCGGCTGATGAATGAAATAATACTTGAATGATCTCGGGGTCAAAGTTACTCGACATTCACCTTCTCAAGATAAGGAAAACCCCAATAAAAATCTTATCCACGTAACCTACTGTAGGCTAGATTCAAACTGGCGAACTTTTGAATGTGAGGCAGACAGCTATCACCACACTATCCAGGCGGGTGCATTAGATAATTGCTCATTTTACTTTCTCTACACGTACTATGTACATAGTGTTTACAGAAGGTATTGTAATGCATCCAAAACTTCGATACCGAGATTTCACCAGAAATACTTGTTTTGGGTCCCCCTGAATCCAAAAAAGGCATTTTTAGAAAAATATCCTTGGGTATGTATGTATATATGTATGTGTCTGTGGGCTGCATAGCTCAAAAACGAAAAGAATGTTAAATACCAAACTTGGTATTTAAGTTTGTTATCTTACAAGGACGCGACACGAAGATTTTCAAGAAAATCCCCCACCCCTAACTACTCTTTACATGGAAAATTTTGATTTTTTGAAAAATGGCTCTTAACTATTTTGATTAAAATATCGTATATTAAAAATATTTACTTGACAAATAAAATGTATATCTTGGACTTTCTGGGAATAGCCTCTGAAGACTACTTTACTCTGGATGAATTTTACGGAATTTTGCATAACTGCTAAAGTGTAAGAGATGGACAAAAACTTGCCACACCAAAAAATATAGAGCACATTAAAACACACAATTCATGTTATATACCTACATCTTTTTCGTGGAGCTGATCGTCTTTTAGATACTCCTTGTTATTGGTTTCAGCTTTAAAAAAACGTATACTTCTCTCATTCAAGAATTTGTCAAGTGTTGCCCATACAAACAAAGGAACTTCAGTCACATAGCAACCAGCTTTTGACCATCACTTTAACCTATAGTACTCCCTTATTTCGCCTCTACTTACAAGGAAGCAAGTAATAAGACTATTTCTTCTAATTTTTTCTCGATTAGCATGAAGTAAATAGAAGCATAAGCTTTTTAACAATAATTTGTTGCAGAGATGTAGAGAAAGTCATGTGAATGGATCACATCTGTGGTATAAATTTCAAAAGTCTGCAATTTCAAACTTTCAGTCATACATGTCCTTGAGCAAAAAACTGTCACATTTTATTCATAAATCCCACTCGAGGTTACGAGTTCATGAGATAAATTCGCACTCACGAAACTATCGATGAACTCATGACCGCTGGTGGGATTATATGGTAAAGCCTTCATCAGCCACTCTGCCCCCTCGTCATCGCTGTAACAGAAATCAATACATCTACTACAACTCAAATGGAAAATGCCTGGCAATTTTCCATTCTGGATGAATAAATTACACTAATGGGCTACAGAGTGAAGCTACAAATCTCAATTTTACTTTTTCTATACGTACAATGTACATTTATTTATATACGACGGTCATTCACAAAGCAACGAACGATTTGTCGTAAGTAAATAACGAAATATATCAACATAAACTTTATTCACAAAGTTACAGTACCCTACTCTATTTCTCAACGTAATCTCCATTCTATCAAGAATTTATTGTCACGTGGTACCATTTTTACTTTCTCTATACGCACTATGTACACAGTGTATAGAGAATGAATTGCACTCCACCAAAAAATTCGATATCGAGATTTAACCGGAAATATATGTTTTAGGGTCACCTGTATCAAAAAAAAAACATTTTTACGTAAAGGTGTGTGTGTGTGTGTGTGTGTGTGTGTGTGTGTGTGTGTGTGTGTGTGTGTGTGTGAACACGATAACTCAAAAACGTAAAGTCAGTAAAATGACAAACTTGATATTTAAGTTTAGTATCTTCCAGGGATGCGACACGAAGATTTTGAGAAATATCGCCCCACTCCAAACTACCCTTTACATGGAACTTTTTTTCGAAAATTTTGATTTTTTAAAAAATGGCTCTAACGATTTTGATTAAAATATCGTATATTAAAGTTATTTACCTGACAAATAAAATATATAATCTTGAATTTTCTGGGAATAGCCTCTGAAGATTACTTTATTCTGGTTGAATTTTACGGAATTTTGCATAACTGCTAAACCGTAAGAGATGGGCAAAAACTTAACACACAAAACATGTAGAGCACGTTATAACACACAATTTATGTTACATACATTCTTTTCGTGGAGATCATCGTTTCTGAGATATTCCTTGCTTTTGGTTTCAGCTTTGAAACACTTACTTTTCTCATACTGGAATTTGTCAACTCGTGTCCATACAAACAAAGGAACTTCAGTCACATTGCAACTGTCACTTTAACCTATGGTACTCCCTTATTTCGCTTCTATTTACAAGGAAGCAAGTAATAAGACTATTTATGCTAATTTTTTCTGTAATAGCATGAAGTAAATAGAAGCATAAGCTTTTTAACAGCAATTTGTTGCAGAGATGTTGAGAAAGTCATGTGAATGGAACACATAAGATTTTTACCTTTTCTTCCAGTACAATGTACATTTATTTATTTACGAGGGTCACTCACAAAGCAACGAACAATTTGTCGTGAGTAAATAATAACGAAAGATATCAACACAAACTTTATTTACACAATTACAGTAACTTACTCTATTTCTCAACGTAATCTCCATTCTATCAAGAATTTATTGTCACGTGGTACCATTTTTTCAATACCGATGTTATACTTTTCTACCGCCAAAGAACTTATTCGTTTTTTTGAATGCACAAAATGTTCGGTCAATCGAATTTTATAGGCAAATAACGCAAGTGTATAGTGATAATGCACTGAACGACTCTTCAGCGAGGAAATTACTCATAATTTACGAGTTATCACGGAAGAATCAATGTGTACTGGCGTGGAAATTCATCAATCGTTATGGAGGAGTTGAAAGTAAATGTTGATAAAAGAATTAAAAAAAACCGGTGTTTCACTTTGGACTCTTTATGTTGGGTGGAAAATATTTTCCAAACTATCAAGACCTCAAAGTAGTAGTGACATCTTTAGCGGTGAAAGAGTACATCTGTGTTGAAAAACCGGTTCCACGTGACAATAAACACAATGACGATTACGTTGAAAAATAAGAAAGAGTATGTTAGTGTAACTTTATAAATAAAGTTTTGTTTTGATATTTTGTTATTATTTAGTTATGACAAACCCTTCCTTACTATCACTACACGCGTACAGTGAAGCCATCAATAAATTCAATACTGCGGTTTTACCGGAAATACATATATTGAAACCCCCTGAATGGGGGGAAAAAAACCCTTTTACTTTCTCTAGCTCATATGTACATAGAAAGTACATAAAACTATCTAGAGAAGGCATCGTATTCCACCCAAACATTCGAATTCCATATTTTACCGGCAATATATGTTTTGGGGTTCCCTGATTTCGAAAAAAACGCTTTTAGAAAAAGGTCCGTGTTCATGTGTGTGTCTGTGAACAGCTTAGCTCAAACACAAAAAGACAGTTAAATACCAAACTTGATTTTTAGGTTTACGATCTTCCAAGAATGCAACCCGAAGATTTTCAAGAAAATTCCCCCAGTACAAACCACCCTTTACACGGACAAATTGTTGAAACTTTTGTTTTTCTTAAAAATCGCTCTAACAATTTTGATTAAAATTCCCATAAAATTCACAAATAAAATGTATATTTTGATTTTTTGAGAATCGTCTCTGAATACCTCTTTATTCTGGAAGAGTTTTGCAGAATCTTGCATTACGGTTAAACCGTAAGAGATAGACAAAACCTTATTACACAAAAAATGTAGATCTCGTTAAAAATATAATTTAGGCCATATACTATTTTCTTGTAGAGTTGGTCTTTTTCGAGATATTCCTTGTTATTGGTTTCAGTTTTTACCTAGCTTTTCTCAAACGACAATGCAAAGCGAACCGAACCTCAATTGTTCCACATAGCGACCAGATTTTAAAACATTTGACTATCGCTTTAGCCTAGTGTATTCCCTTATTTCCCTTCTAGTTATGAGGAAGCAAGTAATAAGATATATTCTGCTAATGTTTATTTCGAATAACAAGCTGTAGATAAAAGTAAGTATAGGTTGTATATGGAACAGAGAAAGTTCATGTTCAGATTTTTACTTTCTCTACACCTACTATGCACATAGTGTGTAACGGAATTGTATTCCACCCAGACTACACTATTAAAAACATTTTGAAAAATCGTTATCTTTTCAAAACGGCTCTAACGGTTTTGATTAAAATGCCATACACTAAAAGATATTTACATCAGAAATAAAGTGCATATTTTGCATTTTCTGGGAATAGTCTCTGAAGAGCTCTTTATTCTGGAAGATTTTTGCAGACTTTTGCTCAGCGATTAAACCGTAAGAGATAAACAAAACCTTGCTACACAAAAATGTAGATTTCCTCAAAACACACAATTTATTTCCTTTACGTTTTTTGTGTGGAGGTAACCGTTTCCAAGATATTCCTTGTTATTGGTTTCAATTTTAAAATACTCATATTTTTCTCAGACAGGAAATGCCCGTTTTTCTTTTGTTATACTCCTGGCCGAGCAAAGAAGCTGATTTGCTTGACAATCGCATAAGAAGAGCTTTTAATCTATTTGACTATGTCTTTGGCATAGCGCATTACTTCTACTTATAAGGAACTAAGTAATAAGTACATTCTGCCAATACTTAGCATGGTGTAGAAAGAACAATCCTTTGTCAGAATTCTGTTTGTAGAACAGTTAAAGTCATCCGAGTTTGACATATCAACTTTTTTTTCGTAGAATTGACCTTTTTCGAGATATTCCTTTTTATTGGTTTCAGTTTTAAAACATTTAAAAATTTCTCATACGTAAATTTGTCAACTCCTGACATACAAAGAAACGAATTTCAATTACGTG
Organism: Hymenopus coronatus; assembly: GCA_030762935.1. NCBI lineage: Eukaryota > Metazoa > Arthropoda > Insecta > Mantodea > Hymenopodidae > Hymenopus > Hymenopus coronatus. The sequence continues at coordinate 18,167,483 of CM060897.1, read as the reverse complement.
GCAACCAGCTTTTAAAAGTTCTATCACTTTAACTTAGTGTATCCCCTTATTTCCTTTCTATTTACGAGGAAGCAAATAAGGTCATTTTTGCAAATGTTTGTATCGATTAGCATGATGTCGATGGAAGAATAAACGTTTTACTTTATCTACACGTACTACGTACATAGTGTATAGAGAAGGTATTGTAATGCACCCAAAAATTCCATACCGACATTTCACCGGAAATACGTGTTTTGAATAAAAAAAAACAATTTTAGAAACATGTCCGTGTGTGTGTGTCTGTGTGCAGCATAACTCAAAAACGAAAAGACCGTTAAAAACCAAACTTGGTATTTAGATTTGGTATCTTCCAAGGATGCGACACGAAGATTTTCAAGGAAATCCCCACACCCCCAACTATCCTTTACATGGAACATTTTTCGAAAATTTTGACTTTCTCAAAAATGGCTCTAATGATTTTGATTAAAATATCGTATATTAAATATATTTACACGGCAAATAAAATGTATATCTTGAATTTTCTGGGAATAGCCTCTGAAGAGTACTTTATTCTGTATGAACTTTACGGAATTTTGCATAATTGCTAAACCGTAAGAGATGGACAAAAACTTACCACACAGAAAATGTAGGGTGTATTAAAACACACAATTCACGTTATATACATTTTGTTGTGGAGTGAACCATTTTTAAGATATTCGTTTTTAGTTTGAGCTTTGAAAAACTTATACTTTTCTCATACAGAACTTTGTCAACCCGTGTCCATACCAATGAAGGAACTTCAGCCACATAGCAACCAGCTTTTGACTGTCACTTTAACCTATGGCACTTCCTTATTTTGTTTCTACTTACAAGGAAGCAAGGTATTTCTGCTAATTTGTTTCTCGATTAGTATTAAGTAAATAGAAGCATGAGCTTTTTAACAATAACTTGTTGCAGAGATGTAGAGAAAGTCATGTGAATGGAACACATGAGATATTTAAGCATACTTTGTTACAGGGGTATAGAAAACACGTTAGATCTTTTCCAGGCGACTCGACTCACCGGGACGCCAAGAGCCAAGGATCATAATTACAGCACTGCCTATGAACATCCGTGGTTTTATATAACTTGGAAAGGAATAGGGGAAGGGGAGACAACCTGTATTTATGGGGGTAATGATAGATGAGTCACTGCAACTGTTGACAGTGAGAGAAGCAAATAATGTGACTAATGAACTGCTCAAAGATATGTCATTCCCTTCACCACGTCATTTTATTACGAGGCAGACTCTACCTGTTACACAAATCCTTGTAAAAACGAGTGAGAGAGAGACGAGGATTCATATTTTAATTAAAGCGAGGAACATTAATATCCGACGCCATATTTATGGTCTCTTCAACCAGGCAGCGGGTACTAATTAAACAAGTAATTATACTCGTCCAACGTCATGGAGGTGAGAATCAGAGCAAGTATTCAAAGGACCGCAGTCTCCATTCATTTCTCTTTTCTTTTCCTTCTCTCTTCGTAGCCCTTCCTATCAGCGTCAACAGCCACAGCTACCTTCCATATGTTCAACTTTCTTCCTTTCAAAAGGACAGAAATAACAGACTTTGGGACCATATGAAAAGCCTTACGTAATAAATGCATTTAGAATATTGTCGTATTAGATACCATATTGTCGCCCTCCGAGCTTACTAATGAATGAATAGGTGTATTTATTGACACAACAGTATCATACATTGAGCTTCAACGGGTCCACAGACCGTACGGGCTTTTGTAACACATAACATAGTAAGCATTATTAAAACAACAACTACAACAAAGAATTAAGAGAGTAAACCCGAAAGTAAAAATCTGATGTGTTACACTCGCATGACTTTCTCTAGCCGTTCTACAAACTTCTTACATAAAATTCTTCTTCTTTCTGCACCTTGTTAATCGAGGTACTCATTAGCATAATGTTCTTATTACTTAGTTCCGTATAAGTAGGAAGAAAATAAGGGAATACACTAGGCTAAACCAATAGTCAAATGTTTTAAAAGCTGTCGTTATGCGATTGTCATTACAAATCGCTTCTTTTCTTGGCCAGGAGTAGAACAAAAGAAAAACAGACACTCCCGTCTGAGAAAAGTTAAGTACTTCACGACTGAAACTAATAACAATGAATACGTCGAAAACGGTGAGCTCCACGAGAAAACTTTATTGACATAACTCGTGTATTTTAACAAGACCTAAATTTTTTGTATAGTAAGGTTTTGTCTATCTCTTACGGTTTACTAGTTATGCCAAATTAAGCAAAATTCATCAGAATAAACAGGTCTTCAGAAGCTACTCCCAGAAAATTCAAGATATGCATTTTATTTGTTTGGTAAATATCTTTAATATATGACATTTTAATCAAAATCGTTAGACATTTTTAAGAAAATAAAAATTTTCGAAAAAAGTTCCATGTAAAGGGTAGTTTGGGGTGGGGGGATTTTTCTCAAAATCTTCGTATCGCATCCCTGGAATATACTAAACTTAAATACCAAGTTTGGTATTTTAGCTACTATTCGTTTTTGAAATACCGTGTTCACAGACACAGGGACACACACACACGCACCTTTTTCTGAAAATGCTTTTTATGGATAGAGGGGGTCCTAAAACATGTATTTCCGGTGAAATTTCGGTATCGAATTTTTGGGTGGAATACAATACTTCTCTATCCCTATGTACATTGTACATACGGGGCTCGAGAAAGTAAAAATATATTCAAATACAGCAATTTAAATTTACAATACATTACTGTACCCTATTATAATAGACAAACACACTTAAGAGAAATGCAGGGTGTTAATAAACTACACCGAAATATTTTCACAGAATATGTAGATTAAATAAATAATTTGAGATAGGAGACTTATGGCCTGTTTATTGACATTTCGAAGAAACGACTATAAGTTTCTGAACTGCCAGTACGCCACGTATCGCGGCATTTCGTCTGGAATGAAAATAAAGATAATAAAAACATTTACTCTATGACAGAAATCGAACTCATGACCTTTGAGAGAGCAGCTTCCCGCATTAAGCCACCAGAGCAGTTGAAAAAACGCCTGCAGAGTAGGCTACATAACTCAAGAACATAGTTAATGAATGCTCAGTGTCGCACTGTCGAGCGATTAGTTCGAGATTTCACAGATTTTTGCGACATTAAATCTTGAGAGCGCTAGTAACGAGCTGCTAAAAATCGATCTTTCTATACTGGAGCAGCAGTTTTAAAGACATTCTAAACCATTTTTTTCAACCTGCTTTCCTTTAACACCGACTTATCAGCACCTGATACCCACACGTTTAACGCTATGTAGCTGCGTTATGTTTATCCGGGGACCATGCATCGCCGATCTCAAATTACTTATATCAGTCACGTGCACAATCTCGCAAATTATTTCGGTGTAGTACATTAACACTGCATATACACATAATATATAAAACCACAACACAATGACAGAAGTATGACAAATATATGTATATAAAATATTTTAATCACTTTTGTTTAGCTATTCTTAACCCCCCCCCCCCCCCCGCTTCTCTATTGTCAGCCTTCTCAGATCTCAGCTGTCTTGCCTTACGTATAAATTTAACTAGCCCGTCCACGTCTAAAGTACCTGCCAGTAGCGCCCAACATGCTCTTAGTTCTACATTCGCGGTGGTAAAGGATCGTGGTAAATATTTTTCCATCCATTCCTAGTGCTTACTATGTAAACCTCCAAAATCCAAAATTGCAGGTTACAACGATTCCGTTATAGATGGTTTAGGGGTTCTGGGTTCGAATCCCGCGTGATGGTTCACGAGATTATTACAGAATGTGTGGAGATGCGGATGCACTAGCTCAGGGTATGTCAACATGGTGTTAAGAAACAAGTGGTTTATTTTGAGTTCACGATTACTATTGAACTCATTTATTTTCGTTCACATTTTCTGCCATGGAACACACACACACACTCACTAATTACTCCTAAGTTCTCCCCCCTTTTACCGCTACTCTTTACGCGACCGCGCCTACCATCTCTTATTACATGTGATCTTATGGTGTATGTAACACTGTATCTCTACCGGCCATACATAGCCCGTTCGTTTCCACCTGTGAATCGAATAGCACGTCTTAACTGATCGTGTTCCCCATAGTAAGTGAAGTCGCGTGCCTCGACCAACAAGAAAATCGTTGCATTCCCTTTCCCATGTCTACCCTGGGCAATGGAACATCTACCCTTCTCAGTTCATTGCCCTGCCACTAACAGTACATTTTTACCTGGGTCTTTTGTCAACTCATGGTAATCTCCGTCTTTGCACATTTCCCTAGCAATTTCAAATGCATATTGTTCCTTCTTAATACAATTTAGCTATATCTCCCTTATAAATACCTTTTACTTGCGTGATACGACATGTATTGTCTCAAGGTTCAAACCTGACTGAGATTGATGGATTTTTTTTTTTTCAGATTTAAAAATCCTTAGCATGGCTTACCTCAGAAGGGAAGAAAAGCCGGTGGTGTAATGTTTATTTGCATGTAAAAGAACCCCATAGCTTGGAAGAAGAAGGTCCCTGGATAAAATCCCGCCACTTCGCGCCCGCAAACCGTGATTTCGTCTTACAATGCCATCTGTGGGCGACAAGCTGATACCTTGTCACCTGGCGCATACCGGCAAACTCACGAACTAGAAATATAAATCCGATAAAAAACAAACAAAAACACCGTAACAATCCCCTCTGCTCCACATAGGGGCTACAGGAAATTAACTCTAAGCCCTAAGAATTCATATTACACGAAGAAAATTCTCCATCCCCCAATTACCTTGTACATGGAAAATTTTCGAAAATTTGATTTTTAAAAAAATGGAACTTAGGAGTTAGAATAAATTTCCGTATATCAAAGATATTTAAATAACAAAATGTGCATCTTGAATTTTCTGGGAATAGCCTCTTAAGACCTCTTTATTCTGAATCAATTTTGTTGAGTTTTGCACTAACTGGTAAACCGTAAGAGATACACAAAAACTTACTGAAAAAAAAATGAAGATCTCGTTAACACACACCATTTATGTCTTATAGGTATGTGATTTTTTTTTTTTTTTTTTTTTTTTTTTTTTTTTTTTTTTTTTTTTTTTAAGAACTGGCCGTTTCTGAAATACTGCCTGTTATTGGTTTCAGCTTTAAAATACTTATACGTTTCTCAAACAGAACCATAGAAAGCGATCCGAGCCTCAGTTGTTTCATGTAGTGACGGCCTTTTAAAGGATTTGACTATCGCTTTAGCCTATGTATTCCGTATGTATATTTCACTTCTATGTAAAAGATGTAAGTACTAAGACCAATAATGCTAATATGTATCTCGATTAGCATAATGTAGATAAAAATCTGATGTGTTACACTCACACGACTTTCTCTAGCTGCTCTACAAACTTCCTACAAAAGATTATTCTTTTTTCTGCACAATGCTAATCGAAATAAACACTATCAGAATATTCTTATTACTTAGTTCTTATAAGTAAAAGGGAACAAGGTAATGCACTAGGCAAAGTGATAGTCAAATGTTTTAAAAGCTATCGTTACGCGATTGTCATTGCAAATAGCTTCTTTGCTTGGCCAGGAGTGGAACAAAAGAAAAACGGACACTTCCTGTCTGAGAAAAGTTTAAGTACTTCGCAATTGAAACCAATAACAAGGAATATCTCGGAAACGGTTACATGCACAACAAAGATGTAAAGGACATAAATTGTGTGTTTTGAGGTGATGTATATTTTTTGTGCAGTAAGTTTTTGTCTATTTCTTACGGTTTAGCAGTTAAGTAAAATTCGGCAAAATTTATCCAGAGTAAAGACGTCTTCAGAGGCTATTCCCAGAAAATTCGAGATATACATTTTATTTCGGATATAAATAGCTTTAATATACGGGAATTTAATCAAAATCTTAGAGCCATTTTTAAGAAAATCAAAATGTTTGAAATGTTTTCCATGTAAAGCGTAGTTTGTGGTGTTTTTTTTTTTTTTTTTTTTGAAACCCTTCGTGTCGCATCCTTGGAAGATACTAAACCTAAATACCAAGTTTGGTATTTAATGGTCTTTTCGTTTTGGAGCTATACTGCCCACAGCCACACAGACACACACACACATACATACACATGGACTTTTTTTAAAAATTCCTTTTTTCGGACTCAGGGGATCCCAAAACATATATTTCCGGTGAAAACTCGATATCAAATTGTGGGTGCATTACAATACCTTTTCTATCCCTGTGTACATTGTATATATGGGGCTAGAGAAAGTAAAAATACTCTTGTAAGAATAGTATGTACAGATAGAGAAAGTCATGTGAATGGAACACTTCAGATTTTTATAGTTATATTATTGCTTAGTTAGGCCATACGAGGAATGACGGATCGGAATTGCTGCTACAACCCAGGGACATATTATACAGTTTATTGTTCAATACCGCTAAATGCCAGGATGTGTTTTTCCAATTAGACCACAAAGTTTCGCCGCCTGTCAGTAAATAGTTCCCCCTATTAACTTTATAAACAGTTTGGCATATATTAACTAATTAGGAGAACGAAAGCAAACAAAAGACTTAACGAGGCGTGATATTAAATATGTAACAATTACAGCAATAAAGAGAAATATTTATGTTAAAGCTTAACCACTCATGTGAAAGCTGTTGCTGTTTTAGTGGTCATTTCGTTTTCCACTTGCAGTAATTGTCTCTTATGGAAAATAACAAATCTGCGAAATTATATGAAATTATAATAACATGTTTTTTAAACAGTTGATGCTAAAAGTAGGTCTTTTACCTGATGTCAGTAGTGATAAAAGTAGAAAATTCTGTCACTCAGTGTTATAAAATTATAACACTCCAATGTAGGCTATGAAAGCTCGTATCGAGTCATAAAATGGAGGAGGATTTCAACGTCATGAACATCGAATCTGCTGAACCACACGAAATTATACAAGCGCGGAGAGAGCAAAATTACAACTGCTACACTGCCTCTGTGTATAGAGTGTTTTCGTTCTGTATGAGTAAGCCATCATGTTGTCAGCACTGGTGCTAAGCAAGGCAACAACTGAATATCGCAGATCATTAAGCATGAACTCCGTGAAATACGTAAAGCAAACTGTTTATTATAATAATAATAATAATAATAATAATAATAATATATCTATACCCGCCTGGGTAGTGTGGTGGTAGCGTGTCTGCCTCATATTCAACATGTCGTGAGTTCGAATCTCGGTTTTCCTTATCCTGAGAAGACGAATGTCGAGTAACTTTAAGTCCCATGGAGACCCCGAGAGCATTTAAACATCATTTCAGCAATTTCATTCATCGTCCGATATGACCAACCAGGTTAAAGGCCGTTACGCTATATATATATAATTGATATATCTATACCTATAAATGCTGTGAACTGTCTAAAATAGTATATTACACACTTGATAAAATTGATTTATGTCGTTCGTAGGAGCAAGCTTCCTACGCACAATATAAAAGCTACCACTTGTATCATAAATAACTATTAAGGGGACCAACACGTGAAAATTTACCAAAGTTCTAAAAAATATTGATTTTTGGATTTTAACACAATAACATACCGTAGTCCTTGTAGATGAAAATGCCGAAGTCATTTTCTAACACCCGTAATTTAAATAGTGTCGCGTGACCTTTTAAATGGAAGGTTTTAACTCCATGGCACGACAGCTCACGGGGAACCTTGGCCTACCGCCCGGCCGCTGCGTCCCCCATCTCGGTCCACTACAGACGTCATGGATGGGGTGCAGTATTGGAGGGCGAGACGTGGTCAGCGCCTCGAGCCCCCCCCCCCCCGGCCGGTTAATGCGGTCCTCATGACCTGGAGCCGCTACTTCTCCATCAGGTAGCTCCTCAATTGGCCCCCCTCAGGGACCTTACGAGGCTGAGTGCACCCCGGGCCAGGTCTCCCAGCGGGGGAAAAATCCCCACGCCGGTACTGGGGATCGAACCCAGGTCTCCCGCTTGGTAAAACATGGAAGGTTTAATGATAAAAAATGGCAGTTCAATTATTAAAAGGCGTTTTCTATAACAGATGTGAATGTTCAAATGCTCCTTGCTCTACACACGGATGAAGAAAGACGCAAGAGGACATTTGGATCTTTGTTTTGAGTGATGTTTGTGTGGAACCCTTCTAACAAGCTGACAACGTCAAAAATAGAATAACGTGTCACTTTAAAATCTTTTGATCAACACATTATGAACCACAATAAACCAAGAACGAAGGGTTTTGGGACATGAGTTTATATGAACATTTTTTCTTGTTTTGATGTAAGGAACGTGTCTACAAACTTGTGAAAATATTTTTGGGTCATTCTGTATATGGTTTTACAATTTTTGGAGGAAACGCATGGAATTAAATAATTAAACTTTTGAAATGGGACGGAATTTGGAATTGTAAGCTAGACAATACTTTTCGCCTTGTACCAAAAGCTATCTGTCTCAAGTTTGGTGCAACGAGGTAGACGTCTAATACCAAACATAGCCTAGCTTTTGTACATTCCTTCATTAAGATTAGCTAAATGAAACGTGTCCTATAACTGAATTAAAACCTTTAGTTAAGAAAATAGAAGAATACCTAAAATTACAGAGCACGTACAAAGTACGTTCAGATATATGTAGGTTTATCAACAGACACTGACAAAAGATGACTGCCAACGTCATCAGAGCCCAGAGGCGTATAAGTTTAATTCGCTCCTCGGTCCTGAAAATTTGCATATATTTGCGGCAATTTTGTGGCCTGGCCTCGGCTTGGTGGATCATTTAAAGGAGCCCGAATGTTGTGGCAAATCTAATTTTCATTCCAGAGGTAATTACCTCGGCCCTTTGTGTCATCTCACGCGTCACGCTTGCAATTTGTTCTTTCTGCTCCTCGCAGATGTGGATGAAAACTCTGCCTGTTTTAAAGTACGCTTTACCTGAAGTGTTACACTCAAATGACTTTCTCTAGCTCTTCTACAAACAAACTTCTTACATAAGATCATTCTTCTTTCTAATTCATGCTAATTGAGATAAACATTAGCAGAAACGGTCTTATTACTTACTTCCTTATAAGTAGAAGGGAAATAAGGGAATACACTAGGCTAAACCGACAGTAAAATACATTATAAGCTATCGTTTTTTGAGAAAATAAAAATTTTCGAAAATTTTCAATGTAAAGGATAATTTGTGATGGGGGGATTTTCTTGAAAATCTTCGTGTCGCACCCTTGGAAGATACTAAATCTAAATACCTAGTTTGGTATTTAACGGTATTTTCGTTTTTGAGCTATGCTGTTCACAGACACACACGGACCTTTTTTTTAAAAATCTGAAGACACTCACATGACTTTATCTAGCTGCTCTACAAACAAACTTCTTACAAAGGAATATTCTCCTTTCTACACAATGCTAATCGAGATAAACATTAGCAGAATGTCCTTATTACTTAGTTCCTAATAAGTAGAATGGAACTAAAGGAATGCAGGAGGCTGAACTGACAGTCAAATGTTTTAAAAGCTGTCGTTATGCGATTGTCATTGCAAATCGTTTCTTTATTTGTCCAGGAGTAGAACAAAAGAAAAACGGACCCTTCCTGTCTGAGATAAGTAATTAAGTACTTTACAACTGAATTCAATAAGAAGAAATATCTCGGAAACGGTTAACTCCACAACAAAAGGACATAAAGTGTGTGTTTTGACGAGATCAGCATTTTTTGTGTAGTAAGTTTTTGTCTATCTCTAAGGTTTACCAGTTACACCAAATTCGGCAAAATGCATCTAGAGTAAAGAGGTTTAGAGGGTGTTCCCGGAAAATTCAAGATATACATTTTATTTATGTGAAAAATATGTTAAACAGAAAGTGTTTTAATTAAAATAGAGCAATTTTTGAGAAAAATCAAAATTTTCAAAACATTTTTCAGTAAAGAAAGTTTGTTGTGGGGAGATTTTCTTGAAAATCTTCGTGTCGCATCCTTGGAAGCTACTAAACCTAAATACCAAGTTTGGTATTTAACGTTCTTTTCGTTTTCGAGCTATGCTGTCCAAAGAAACACACACGCACACGACCTTTCTCTAAAAATGTTTTTTTTTCGGACTTCGTTGTATATACGGGGTTAGAGAAAATAAAAAACTGCGAGATTTCTGTCAACGTCCCTCTTCTCCAAGTTTGGGCACAGGGACCTGCTGGCAGATGACTGGTGAAGGCAATATCCGCGAGAAACTGTAGAGATAAGGGCCTGGGATCGATGCGGATCCTAAGGGCACCGCCATGGCCAAGTTTTGTCTTTGACCGGACGTGCGCAGCTGTCCGGCGCATACAGAGATAAGTTCCATCATTCCTCGCTCATCAGCCACGAACATCCTTCGTAATTTAGTTGGAAACGCTGATACGAGCACAAGATAACGGACAGTGTTCACAGACAATGTCCCACATTTGACCTTTAGACGCTAAAACGGCACACACATAAAATGTTAATATTTTATTTGACACTTAATCAAGGTGGTAAAGTTTTACTTTCTCTACACGTACTATAGTGTATAGAGAAGGTATTGTAATGCAATAAAAATTCCATACAGAGATTTCACCGGAAATACATGTTTTGGGGCACCCTGAATCCCAAAAAGGCATTTTTGGAAAAAGGTGCGTGTGTGTTGGTATTTTAGATTGGCATCTTCCAAAGATGCGACACGAAGATTTTCAAGAAAATCCCCCCACCCCAACTACCCTTTACATGGAACTTTTTTCGAAAATTTTGATTGTCTCAAAAATGATTTTAACGATTTTGATTAAAATATCGTATATTAAAGATATTTACCTCACAAATAAAATGTATATCTTGAATTCTCTGGGAATAGCCTCTGAAGACTACTTTATTCTGAATGAATTTTGTGAAATTTTGCATAACTGCTAAACTTAAGAGATGGACAAAAACTTACAACACAGAAAACGTAGAGCACATTAAAACACACAATTTATGTTACACACATTTTTTCGTGGAGTTGATAGTTTTTAAGATATTCCTGGTTTTTCGTTTCAGGTTTGAAAAACTTGTATTTTTCTCATACAGAATTTGTCAACTCCTGTCCATACACACAAAGGAACTTATTCACATAGCAACCAGCTTTTGACTATCACTTTAACTTACGGTACTCCCTTATTTTGCTTCTACTTACAAGGAAGCAAGTAATAAGACTATCTCTGCTAATTTTTTCTTGATTAGCATGAAGTAAATAGAAGCATACGCTTTTTAACAGTAAGTTGTTGCAGAGATGTAGAGAAAATCATGTGAATGGAACACAACAGATTTATTTTTACTTTCTCTAGCCCCGTATGTACAATGTACATAGGGACAGAGAAGTATTGTATTCCACCCAAAAATTCGATACCGAGATTTCACCGGAAATATATATTTTAGGACCCCCTGTATCCAAAAAAAAAACATTTTCAGAAAAAGGTACGTGTGTGTGTCCGTGAACACGATAACTCAAAAACGAAACGTAGCTAAAATACCAAACTTGGTATTTAAGTTTAGTATCTTCCAGGGACGCGACACGAAGATTTTGAGAAAAATCCCCCCACCCCAAACTACCCTTTACATGGAACTTTTTTCGAAAATTTTGATTTTCTTAAAAATGGTTCTAACGATTTTGATTAAAATAACGTATATTAAAGATATTTACCTGAAAAATAAACTTTATATCTTGAACTTTCTGGGAATAGCTTCTAGACCTGTTTATTCTGGATGCATTTTGCTTAATTTGGCATAACTAGTAAACCGTAAGAAATAGACAAAACTTACTATACAAAAAACGTAGTTCTTGATAAAATACACAAGTTATGTCATATACATTTTTTTCGTGGAGCTTACAGTTTTCGTGGTACTTATTGTTATTAGTTTCAGTTGTGAAGTACTTGTTTTCTCAGACGGGAGTGTCCGTTTTTCTTTTCTTTTACTCCTGGTCAAGAAAAGAAGCGATTTGTAATGACAATCGCATAACGACAGCTTTTAAAACATTTGACAATGGGTTTAGCCTTGTGTATTCCCTTATTTTCTTCCTGCATTATAAGGAACTAAGTAATAAGAACATTGTGCTAATGAGTACCTCGATTAGCAAGGTAGAGAAAGAAGAATAATCTTATGTAAGAAGTTTGTAGAATAGCCAGAGAAAGTCATGTGATCAGATTTTTAAAGCTTAACATCCTTTAACTTGGTTGGTCATATCGGAAGACGAATGAAATTGGTGAAATGATGTTCAAATGATTTCCGGGTCCATGAAGCAAGGAAAAACTCTTGAAAACAAACCTTATACGGTTGAATGTGAAATAGACATGCTACCATCACTCAGAGAGAGTAACAGCTGCAACATTTGCGCAGTTTTTGCCAATTTTCATATATTGCTTCAAAACATTGTCCAGACTCCATTTATTATGGCACAACTTCGTTTCGTAATCGGCTTACCCGTAGGACTAGGGGTCAGAACCCTGTCGGGAAGCCAACGGCACGAAACTGCAGAATGGAAAACCTGTTACAAGGGTGGGCCCGTAGCCAGGCATGAACATGAGGAAGCGGATGATATAAAATGTAACGAAATTGATGATAGGAAAGGTGATAATGGAGCAATTGATGGAATGAGTGGCGGGGAAAACCCGCCCAGACGCCGCTTCTTCCATCATAAATCCCATCGAACCCGGGCTGCCTAGATGGAAGGCGAGGGGTCTAACCACTCACCCCGGCGCCGCCTCCGGTAGTGAAAGTAAAAAGTGGAAAATTTGCGCAGTTTTTGCCAAACTTCAAACATGGATTGCTCCAAAGCACTGTCCAGACTTCATTTATTATGGAACAACTGACTGATTCCATTTAAAAGACAGCGATTGTAGTTCTTCATTCAGAGAGATGGTAACCACTGCATATTTATGTAGAAATGCAATAAGAGAAGGAAATGTATAGCAGAAACAGCGCCGGTGCTTCAATCCAGTTTACAAAGATATAAGAACATAAACAAACGCGTTTCTCCTTTCTCAGTAGCACAGAATTTGTAAGTATGCCCTTATGCTTTCATCTGCGGTTCTCATTAAGGATCCGGACCCCCCCCCCCTCCTCCGCTACACCAAAATGCGGCAGCATTAAAGAAAGCCGTTGCTTTCAAGAAGAACGACCATAACGCAGTGTTTAAGAGAACCTCTGCACGCTTCAAATAACGCTACATGCCCTCGAAAAGGGAATTTATTTGCAGCTCAATGCTTCTTTTATACAATCCTTTTGATATTTTCTTATTTAAGGCAACCATCTTGAGACATTTGCAAACTTTGTATTTCTTAAGCTCTTGTTAGTCTGGAATAGAATATAAACAAATATTCACTTAAGGACATGCGTCTGAAAGTTGTAAATTCCAAACAAATAATGCCAACCTTTCGAAAGTTGTACTACAGATGTGATACATATAATGAAAATAACTTACTAAATTTCAACTATTTTACTCCAATAGTTTGGAAGTTATAGTCAAAATTGTATATGTTCTTGTCACATCACTAAAAAGCCCCTTGTGGCAAAAAAAATTACATTTTTGGTCTAATATTCTAATCCTATGTTCACCTAATTTTTAAAATTACCTTAGAGTATTCTGTGTCTACTTTGGTTTAGACTCCAAACATTTTAAAATTATGTTGTTTTTTTTTTCATTAAAATATAATTTTTCTTGCTTGCCTAAATAATCTAACAGTAAAACCTACGCATTGTACCTTTATAAACATACACAACAAATTTTATTTGTGTAACTGAAAAACTGCTCCGCAAGGCACATTTTACAGGAAGAAATATCAATAGCGAGACGTTTTTTACTTTGCATGATGCGACTGGGATCTCGTTGAACTGCTGTTTTTCTTGTCGAGTCCAGTACAGTTTCACATCTAATGCTTTGCTGTAGCTCCAGTTAAGGCATTTAAAATGACACCTATTGGCCAGTTATGCCTTTTGTGAATTCAGGAAAGTTTAAATTATTTTATGAAATTAAAATAAAAAAGTCAATTTTTGGCGACGCATCTGTGAAATTTGGAAAATCCACAGTATTTAAAATAGTATAACGGCGGCGCGCGGGACCGAGCGGCCGCTGAAGGGATCGCTGTCTGACCCATCGTAACAATAGAGCAAACTCGGGTTCAGAATGTTCTTCTTCCGGAATAATCTCTTTCTAATTGACAAACCGTAATGTTCTGGTAATTTGTAAGTCTGGAACTTCCGGAGGCGGACCATGGACTTATATAAGGGGCTGACAACTGCCAGTGAAATGAGTTCACAGGCAATCACAGGTGAGTGACGCTTACTAAGGAAGTAATATGAGCGCAGTGACTTAATTATTTGTGTACAAAAGTGCAGTGCTACTCGTATGTACAGTATTCTAGTGACCAATATCATGAATTTAAGAAACTGGCATTCTGACTTGTTACAATATCTTATTGAAATTTATAACAGTTATTGTATAAAATAGCAGCGATATTTCTCTCATATATCAAAATTATAACCTGATTTAACTTTTTTTATTCTCTAAACTCATAGTTTTATTGAAAATGGGACTTGTGATCCATCTTTTAAAAAATACGAGTATTCCATTCACATAACTTTCTCTGGATGTTCCGTATACAAACTATTCTTTAATCTACATCATGCTAATCGAGATCAAATTAGCAAAATTGCTCTTATTACTTGCTTCCTTGTACAAGTCCGCAAAATACCAAATTTAGTATTTGAGTTAGTATAATCTGCGATGGATTTTGAGGAAAACATCCCCACCCTAACTACCCTTTACATGGAAAAATGTTCGAAAATGTTATATTCTCAAAAAATGGCTAACCATTTCGATTAAAATATATTTATGCTAGATGAATTTTGCGTAACTGGTAAACCGTAACAGCTAGCAAAGACTTACAACATAAAGAAATGTATATCTCATTATCACACAATTTATGTCATATACATTTTTTTTTGTGTGGAAGGATCATTTTTGAGATATTCCTTGTTATTGGTTTTAGTTTTAAAGTACTTAAAACTTTTCTCATGCGGGAATTTGTCAACTCCTCGTCATACAAAGAAATGGATTTCAATCACATGGCAATCCGCTTTTAAAATATTTGACTATCGCTTAAGCTAGTATATTTTCTCCCTTATTTCCATTCTACTTACAAGGAACTAAGTAATAAGACCGATTCTGCTAATGTTTATCTCAATTAGCAAGAAGTAGATAAAAGAATAAGCTTTACAATAATAATGTTTAACAGAGAAAGTCACGTGAATGGACAAATAATTCTATTGATAGATCAGCTTACATAGCGTTATACAGACCATTGATAAACATGCATACAGAACAACCATAACAAAGAGCATAACGGAAATGAGATCGCCTGAGTACGTTCCTCTGTAAGGAAGTAAATCAAGCTCTGTTATACTGCTGCTTCTATTGGAGGGGGATGTGGTTGTTTACCCAGAGAAAAGAAAACTGCCCCCGTAAAGAATAGGTGGGATGGGGGGATTTTCTTGAAAATATTCGTGCCGCATCTTGGAAGATAATGAACTTAGATAACAAGTTCGGTATTTAACGGACGTTTCGTTTACGAGCTATGCTGCCCACAGACACTCACACGGACATATTTCTAACAACAATTTCTTATTCAGGGGTCTCAAAACATGGATTTTCGATGAAATCTCTGTATCGAAGTTTTGGGTGGAATGCAATATCTCCTCCATCCACTATGTACAATGTACATACGTGCTACAGAAAGTAAAACATTATGTCATTTACCCTTTTTTGTTATAGAATTAACCGTTTCCAGGATACTGTTTGTTATTTGTTTCTATTTAAACTACTTAAACTTTTCTCAAATGGGAAGTCATCTTAGGTTTCAGCTCTATCTTGTTTTACGGCTGACCTTTGCAAAGCGAACCGAATTTCAATTGTTTCACATAGCAGACAGCTTTTAAAAGATTGACTGCCGCTTTAGCCTAGTGTATTCCTTTATTCCCCTTCTACTTACAAGAAGAAGTAATCTCTATTAGCATGAAGTAGATAAAATAATAATCCTTTGTAAATAATGTTTGTGGAAAGGCTAGAGAAAGTCATATGAATGAACAGATTAGATTTTTACTTTCTCCATACGCACTATGTACACAGTGTATAGAGAAAGTATTGCACTCCACCAAAAAATTCGATACCGAGATTTCAACGGAAATATATGTTTTAGGGTCCCCAATATCCAAAAAAAGCATTTTCACAAAAAGGTCCGTGTGTGTGTGTGTGTGTGTGTGTGTGTGTGTATGTGTGTGTGTCCGTGTGTCTGTGGACACGATAACTCAAAAACGAAAAGTCGGTAAATACCAAACTTGGTATTTAAGTTTAGTATCTTCCAGGGATGCGACACGAAGATTTTGAGAACAATCCCCCCACCCCCAACTACCCTTTACATGGAACTTTTTTCGAAAATTTTGATTTTCTCAAAAATGGCTCTAACGATTTTGATTAAAATGTCGTATATTAAACATATTTACCTGAAAAATAAAATGTATATCTTGAATTTTCTGGGAAGAGCCTCTGAAGAGTAGTTTATTCTGGATGAATTTTACTAAATTTTGAAAAACTGCTAAACCGTAAGGGACGGACAAAAACTTACTACACAAAAAATGTAGAGCACATTAAAACACACAATTTATGTTATATACATTTTTTTCGTGGAGTTCGTCGTTTTTGTGACATTGCTTTTTTTTTTTTTTTTTGGTTTCTGCTATGAAAAACGTATACTTTTCTCATACAGGTCAACTCCTATCCATATAGACAAAGGAACTTCATTGGCATAGCAACCAGCTTTTGACTATCACTTTAACCCTTATTTCGCTTCTACTTACAAGGAAGCGAGTAATTCGACTATTTCTGCTAATTTTTTCTGATTAGCATAAAGTAAATAGAAGTATAAGCTTTTTAAGAATTATTTGTTGCAGAGATATGGAGAAAGTCATGTGAGTGTAACACATCAGATTTTTAAATATAACAGTTATGAATCCTATTTTAAGCACCTAAAACATTACGTTTAAGTGACTAAACTTTCGCTCCCTATTTCATGGTCTACAGACCGATACCTATCGTAGCTACTCAAATGCGTCTGTCGGAGACATGGGCCGAAAAATCCGCACTACCTGGGGTGGAGTCAAAACCTAGCTTATTCTCTGGTTGGAACACCACGCTCCAACACCCACTAAGCTATGATGCAGGACTTTACGTATAATAAGCAGAGCCAGGTGGCTCAGGTGTTTCGTCTGGAACTGGCATTCGAAAGGTCGTGGGATCGGTTCCCTCGTCCAACATCTTGACTATTGGATATTTTCGGGGGTTTTCCGTGACACTAGGCGAATGCTGGGGAAGATTCTTCACTCTTCCAAATTTCCTGTCTCTCCATTTCATCTGCCTAGTCTTTCTTTCAGATTTTTAAGTGTCAGTGAGGACTGCGGTTGTGGTGCCCTCTCGTGGAGATCATTGCGCTTTGAAAACTCAGCTCTCGGAGGCAATATGCGATGGGGGACGTTGGCGTACTCAAGGGCGCTTATTCAGACTAGCGCTCACCTCGTCGAGATGAACTACTTGGGAACTGCTAGTGACTCTCCACGATGGCTCCCTGCCGCAGTTTGGTTGCAGCTGCTCTCTGTAAATGCTCTCATCTCATCCTCTACTCCTGGCTTCTGACGTACAAAAAGATTAATCACTGGCTGAACTGCGGTATCTCCACAGTAAAATATATTATCACCTTGGTCATTATGCATGCAAATAGATGAGAGCAGTGAAGATGCGAGTTCATGGAGTAGGGGAAGAGGCGGAGTCTTCAAGCGATAGCCAAGCACGAAAATGTCGGTGCCGGCCCGGCCGACTGCAGGAGTCAGATCATGCCACTACGCATCATGTTTATATGCTCTCGTCTATTTGCACGGACTATACATGGCTGTGTTCTATTCTGTCCGGAACACACCCGCTAACTGGTGGCGAGTAAACTAAACAGGGGGAACACGCTATAAACAACATAGGATCATAATCATTAGCCCGCACGCTCGCAATGTAATGGGATCGACTTAAAACTAATAATTTACGGGGATTTGCATAACGGTTCCATTATCATAATTCCATGATGTCGAATTTAGCGTTGGTTACATTCAACTGTTTCCTCGGGTATTAATATGCAGAATGCCACTTCTAATGACGTCATTAACACCTTCCTTATAAAACACAAGGCGGTAATTAAGGCGGGTTTTGTTCTTAAAAGATTATTTCTAGGCAGATAGTCTCTTTGATGTGAAGTTTCATTACCACAGGGAAATTTATGTCTGCAGTTCAAGGGTTAAGTATTAACATCGGGGTAAAAAGGAATTTTATTTGAGGAAAATCTGCATAGCAACACTTTATATTTTACGAGTGCTAAAACATATTCCGAGTGAAGTTGTTTAAGCAATACTGACAGAACCTCACACTTGGTCGCTCGCGGGTTCAAATCCCGTGTACCAAACTTTTACTTTCTCTGCAAATACCATGTCCAAAGTATATCGAGAAGGTATTGCATTCCACACAAAAATTCGATACCGAGATTTCACTGGAAATACACGTTTTAGGGCATATAAAAATGTATTTTTAGAAAAAGGTCCCTGTGTGTCAACACGATAGCTGAAAAACGAAAAGACGGTAAAACACAAAACTTGGTAGATAATTAAGTTTAGTATCTTCCAAGGATGCAACACAAAGATTTAGAAGAAAATCCACCTGCTCCAAACTACCCTTTGCGTGGAAAATTTGTTGAAAATTTTAATTTTCTCAAAAATGTGTAACAATTTGGATTACAATACTGTATATTACAGAAAAAATCTAATGTGATCCATTCACATGACTCTCTCTACATCTCTGCAACAAATTATTGTTAAAAAGCTAATGCTTCTATTTACTTCATGCTAATCGAGAAAAAATTAGCAGAAATAGTCTTATTACTTGCTTTAATGCGAAATAAAGAACTACCATAGGTTAAAGTGATAGTCAATTGTTGCTATGTGGCTGAAGCTCCTTTGTTTGTATGGACAAGAGTTGACAACTTCCTATGTGAGAAAAGTATATATTTTTAAGGCTGAAACAAAAAATAAGGAATATCTAAAAAAGTTCAACTCCACGAAAAAAATGATATAACAAATTGTGTGTTTTAATGTGCTCTACATTTTTTGTGTGGTAAGTTTTTGTCCATCTCTTACGGTTTAGCAATTGTGCAAAATTCTGTAAAATTCATCCAAATAAAGTAGTCTTCAGTGGCTATTCCCAGAAAATTCAAGATATACATATTATTTGTCAGGTAAATATCTTTAATATACGATATTTTAATCAAAATAGTTAGAGACAGTTTTGAGAAAATCAAAATTTTCGAAAAAAGTTTCATGTAAAGGGTATCTGGCGGTGGGGGATTTTCTTGAAAATATTCGTGTTGCATCCTTGCAAGATACCAAACTTAGGTACCAAATTTGTATTCAACGGTCTTTTCGTTTTTGAGCTATGCTGTCCACAGACACACACACACACACATTCATCTTTGAAGAATTTATAGGATTATATGCACTGAGCAAATAATTAACGTGCAAATCCAGCAGATTTCCAACAGACTGTAAAACATTCTGAGCAGAAAATGTTTTGGGGCTGTGTCACCTATGAAAGCATAGGACCTTTAATGTCAGTTGAAGGCATGATGAAAAGTAGCCAGTGAATCCCAATACTGATGAGAATTTTTCAGCAAGATTGATCTCCCTGCCACACTTCTAGGAAGGTGAAAAACATTCTTCAAATATAACAATGTTTGTGTTTGAATAGCCAGGAAGTTCGCCTGACATTAAATTAATTAAATTTAATTAAAATTTGTAGCCTGTTTGCAAAAGAGACTTACAACATTTAATGTTCTACAAAAGAACATTTTATATTCGCGTTAATTGAAGTGTGCTTTCGTGATGATCTCCAAAATGTGTGTTCCAATCTTGTGGATCAATGCCTGATCATGTAATGGAATTTATAAAAGAGAAAGGAAGTAATCTATTATTAAATTCTTGAAAAAATGAAGAATGCTATGATATTGTTCTGTTTTCGGATTAATTTACAAGGGACTGAATGTAGGAGGGCCATCCAGAAAGTGACAGACGATTTTGCATAAGTAAATAATAACGAAAGTCATCAACCCAAAACTTTATTTAAAACGTTACAGTACCTTACTCTATTTCTCAACGTAATCGTCATTGCTATCAAGGCATTTATTGTCACGCGGTACCGGTTTTTCAACGCAGAAGATCAGAGCCAAGATGTCACTGCCATTTTGAGGTCTTCATGGCTGGGAAATCTTTTCCATCCAAAAAGTCATGTACGGTGTCCAAAGTGAAACACCGGTTTCACTTAATTATTTTATCAAATTTGCTTTCAACTCCTCTATAACGATTGATGAATTCCGGTCGTTTTCGTAAACACTCGTTCATCCTTGATTACTCGTAAATTATGTGTCATTTCCTCACTGAAGACTCATTTATTGCATTATCACTATACACTTGCGTTATTTGCCTATAAAATTCGATTGGCCAAACATTTTGTTCTTTGGAGGTAGGGAAGTATAACATCGACATTGAAAACCCGGTACCACGTGACAGTAAATATCTTGACAGAATGGAGATTACGTTGACAAATGCAGCAGCAGCAGTAGTAGTGGTAAAGCTCTCTCACTCCTCTGGGAAACACAGGACCTTGATGAATGCACAATGGATGTTCTTTGACAATATCTTAATTTTCTTCCAGCTCTTTCCTGAAGCTTCTGCCTCTTTCTTAACCGTGCTGTGCCATGCAATTCTTGGCCTACCTGTTCTCCTAGTTGATGCTTGAGGGTTCCAATCGAAAATTGTTTTAGCTATACTACCATCTTCTCTTCTCATCACGCGTCCAGTTCATTTCCATTTCCTGTATTTCACTTCTTTCCCTATTTCCTGTTGGTTAGTTATTTTCCTCAGGTCCTTATTTGAAATAGTCCTTGGCCACCATATTCCCATGATTATTCCCAGATATCTATTATTAAACACTTGTAATTTCTTAGCAATTGGACTAGTAGCTTTCCAAGTTTTACATCCATATAATAAGACAAATTTCACATTCGTATTAAATATTCTAACTTTCAATTTTAACCAAAGAGCCACTTTAGCCACAAAAGCAATACACGACATACGAGAACTAACAATATTATCCCTCAATTCAGCACAAAAATAGTACCCATACTTACGTACGGACTAGACTTAACATGGGACAAACTCCGCACGAGAGACTTCCACATCCTAGAGAACGTTAAAGCCCGCTGCCTGAAGGCTACACTGAGAGTGTCCAAGCACACTCTATCCAGATTGGTCTACCTGCTAGCACGAGAAGCCTTCTTAATAGAAGAACTCAGGACAAGACTTGGACTTCCCTGGACCCCCAACTGGAAGCACGCGCTCGACGAAAGAACAATGAAGAGGGCAGAATTCTATTCAACGGAAGTCATGGTAAACCGGAACTGGACTGGCACAAACCAACAGCTCCGACACTTCACGACATCGATGGCAGCACATGGATATCATCACAAAGCATGCAGGAACAAGGCATTCCTCGTCCCGGACGACACCTGTGTATGTGATACTTGTGACAATATATGTGGAAGATACCATGTCCCAACGTGCTCAAAGCGGATCAGATCAGTGATACACTCTTGCACAAAATAACTCCAAACATATACACAACTTGTATGCGATATTATTATTATTATTATTATTATTATTATTACTAATTTTAAGGATATTTATTTTGATTTCAATAGGGAGGATAACTGCAAAAACAGATTTTACTTGTCTAATTCTAGCATTAACATTTTATCTGATCCTCCGTTTTTAGATATGATACTACCAAATAGGAGAATTCACCAATCTCTTCAATCTTAACATTTCATAGCTTGATTTTAGTGTCTTTTTACTGTGTATTCTCATAAAGCGACAAATAAAATATTGTAACTTTGTAAATAAGCTTTTATGTTGGTTAGTCATCATTTAGTTATGTCAAATTGTTCGTTACTTTCTGGATGGCCCTCGTAATATGTACTGAGCAGAGAAAGTAAACAGAGTTTTTAGCCAATTCAACTTAAAAACTCAGTCACAGTTACAATGAATTATTGTGACGCAGCTAATCGTGAGGAAGGAGAGATGAGTAGCGCGGCCTTCGAGATGCAACGAGATAATTCTGGAAGTTTCTGCCCTCGCCTCCTGCGAACTCGTCGAAACTCCTGCAATTGCATATGGGCCAGTGTACTCGCAACAATCAATGAGCTAGTAAGTCGTTGTTCATGCCAAATAAAGTAATGTCTACTCAGCGTGTTCTCAGAGTGATTTAGATTGTTGTGAGTGCTGCTGTTTGAGCATCCTGAGTTCGGTATTTCAGCGAGTGGAGCGTAAGGAGCGACAGGCTGCTTCACGAGTCTCATTACATGTGAAAGGGCAAGGTAGAGAAGTGATATTGAAATTGAACTGTCAAAATATCTCTTGTTTTATCATTATATCGACAATTAAAAGCGTTCTGGTATTGCTAAGACTGTTACAGTGTGTGAGAGTGTATAATTATATTCTTTGTATATTATTAGTTGCACAGTATAATGTTTATAGTATTATTAATAGTGTAATAGTTTGTGATGTATAAATGTGTAATAAAAATGTACTTAAAAAAAAAGTTACACGCAAGAATTTTGTTTTATTTTATATTTTAAAACATTTATGATTTTTTTTGGATACTAATACATTTATACTCAACGGTTTCACTATAGTGAATTTTACATGCTTATTTTCTGATGGTGTAGTAAATGGTTTTTATTTTATTATATTTTAAAAACACTACACTTATGATTTTTAGAAAGGTAGATGTTTATTGCCAAGAATATAAATCATGTATAGCAAAGTCAATTAGACTTGAATGTTATAAAACTCCTGAACCTTATAGAGAGGATTTTTATTCAACATAATTAGAATCTCTCTCTTAAGTTTGTTAAATATAAATTTCTTAATTTTTTAGGTAAACTATTAAATAAATTAATGAATACTATTTCAAAACTATTTATGTTTTGCTATATTTACATGTCCTAAAATAAATATTATTGCTACTTCTTGTGGGATAATTATGTACAGTTTCACAGGAATCATAAGCTTATATATTCTTCTTAATATATAGTAAACAATTTAAAATATATATACAAGGAAGAGTGAGGATCCCAAGTTCACCGAAATGTGGTTTATAAAGTGTTTTTGGCGGAACTCGACATGTTCTCATTGCTCTCTTCTGTAAAATAAGAAGCTTATTAGTATAGGAATGTTACCCCAAAATAAAACACCATAATGCATAAGTGGGTATATAATACAGTGACAGTAAACATTATTTGGATACTAATTCATTTCTACTCAACCGTTTCATTATAGTGAATTTAGCATGCTTATTTCCCGACTGTGTGCAAGATTGCTTTTATTGTATTACATTTTAAAAAAAATCTGATGTGTACCATTTACATGACTTTCTCTATATCCCTGCAACAAATTATTCTTAAAAAGCTTATACTTCTCTTTACTTCATGCTAATCAGAAAAAATTAGCAGAAATAGTCTTATTACTTGCTTCCTTGTAAGTAGAAGCGAAATAAGGGACTACCATAGGTTAAAGTCATAGCCAAAAGCTGGTTGCTATGTCAGTGAAGTTCCTTTGCTTATATGGATAGGAGTTGACAAGTTCCTGTATGAGAAAAGTATACGTTTTTCATAGGAGAAACCAAAAATAAGGAATTACTCAAAAACGACGAACTCCACGAAAAAAAGTGTATATAACATAAATTGTGTGTTTTAACGTGCTCTACATTTATGTGTGGTAAGCTTTTGTCCATCTCTTAGTGTTTAGCAGTTCTGCAAAATTCCGTAAAATTCATCCAGAATGAAGTGGTCTTCAGAGGTTATTCCCAGAAAATTCAAGACATACATTTTATTTGTCTTTACTATACATTTTAATCAAAACCGTTAGAGCCATTTTTGAGAAAATCAAAATATTCTAAAAAAAGTTCTATGTAAATGGTTTGGGGTGGGGGGATTTTTCTCAACATTTTTGTGGCATCCTTGGAAGATACCAAACTTAAATACCAAGTTTTGTATTTTACCGACGTTTGGTTTTGTGTTATCGTTTTCACAGACACACGGATACACATACACACAATGTTTTTTTTTTTTAGATACAGGGGACCATAAAACATATATTTCCGGTGAAATCTCGCTCTCAAATTTTTGGATGGAGTGCAATACCTTCTCTATACACTTGTAGAAAAAGTAAAAACATTCTATACTTACGATTTTATTCAGATACTTATGCGTTTATACTCAACGGTTTTACTATGGTGAATTTAGCATGCTTATTTCCAGACGGTGTTTGCTTTGAACTATCAAAAACTCAACATACTTATATGCACTTAGGTATCAAATTATTCAATAAACTGGCAGAACATATTAATTTCACAGATAAGAACACTTTTAAGTCCAGAGTATATGCATGGTTGATTGCAAATCCTTTATATTGTATACAAGAATTTTTAGATTTTAAGACCTGTAACTTAAATATGAAATTTTAATTGACAAAGTATATAATCATTCAATTTTTATATAAAACGGTGTCAAATTCCTATACAGTGCTTCAAGACAGAAGAACATAAATAAATAAAACATTTTTATTCTATTACATTTTAAAAGCACTATACTTATGAGTTTATTTGGATACTAATTCATTTCTACTCAATGGTTTCATTATAGTGAATTTAGCATGCACATAACTTTCTCTACATCTCTGCAACAAATTATTGTTAAAAAGCTTATGCTTCTATTTACTTCATGCTAATCGAGAAAAAATAGCAGGAATAGCCTTGTAAGTAGAAGCGAAACAAGGGAGTACCATAGGTTAATGTGATAGTCAAAAGCTGGTTGCTATGTGACTGAAGTCCCTTTGTTTGTATGGACAGGAATTAACAAATTTCTGTATCAGGAAAGTGTAATTTTTTTAAAGCTGAAAACTAAAACAAGGAATATCTCAAAAACGATGAACTATACCAAAAAATGTATGTAACATAAATTGTGTGTTTTGACGTGCTCTACATTTTTGTGTGGTAAGTTTTTGTCTATATATTCCGGCTTAGCAGTTATAAAAATTCCGTAAAATTCATCCAGAATAAAGTAGTCTTCAGAGGCTATTCCCAGAAAATTCAAGATACACATTTTATTTGACAGGTAAATGTCTTTAATATACGACATTTTAATCAAAATCGTTAGAGGCATTTTTGAGAAAATCAAAATTTTCGAAATAAGTTCCATGTAAAGGGTAGTTAAGGTTAGGGGTATTTTCTTGAAAGTCTTCGTGTCGCATCCTTGCAAGATACAAACTTAAATACCAAGTTTGGTTTTTAACGGTCTTTTCGTTTTTGAGTTATGCTGTCCACACACACACACACACACACACACACACACACACACACACACACACACACACACACACACACACACCGTCCTTCTTCCAGAAATGATTTTTTGGGTTCAGGGGGGACCCAAAACATGTATTTCCAGTGAAATCTCGGTATCGCATTTTTGGGTGCAATACAATACCTTCTCTATGCACCATGTACATAGTACGTGTAGAGAAAGTAAAAACACACTATACATATGATTTTGGATACTAATGCCTTTTTACTCAACGGTTTCCTCACTATAGTGAATTTAACTCATTTATGTGATAAAAGCTCTCGGGTTCGAAGCCCCTCGCTTGCAGGGAAGGTGGCGTCGGTTGGTCGGTGGGACGTCACTCCACGTGACTGCGCCATGACCCACATCGCCTTCCTCAAATCAATATCCGGCCGGCGTCGAGCACAGAGGGAGCTTCCCCTACTCGCTAATAGTCCATCGTCAGACTCTGCGTGATATGCACCTCACGTGGAAACGCTCCCATTAATCGCACGCACCTTATTTCCGTCGCTTTTTCAAATCTCTTTCCGAGGCATTCTCTGTTGCCGAAGCCAGAAGAACCGCACAATTTCATGTGGTATGTGCGTTATGTTCTTCTCTTGTTTTCGAAGCCCTAGAGCACGCGTGGAATGTTTACGACCGAGCCATTTATAACATCGACGGTTCAATAACAACACTCGTATATTTTTGGCGGAGATTTTTGGTACCACACCTTATACAAGTTATATGAAAATCCTTACATTTGTTGAACAGATATTGAAACTTCTCTTTACTCGAACACTTTTTACAAAATATTAATTTTCTCAATATGGCTCTGACAATTTTGATTAAAACAACATAGGTTTAAGAAATTTTAATCCTAAATAAAATGTTCCATCAATTTTATGGACATACTTTTGCATTACTGGGAAATGTAAGAGAAAAAAAAATTATTCTTCTATCTACTTCATGCTAATTGAGATAATCATTAGCAGAAACGATCTTATTATAAGTAGAAGGGAAATAAGGGAATACACTAGGCTAAACCGACAGTCAAATATTTTAAAATGTGGTTGCTAAGAGATTGAAGTTCCTTTGTTTGTTTGGCTAGGAGTTGACAAATTCCCACATGAGAGAAATTTAAATATTTTAAAGCTAAAACTAATAACAAGAAAATCTCAGAAACAGTAATATCTCTCTTCTCTCTCTCTCTCTCTCTACCAATACATCAAAAAATTCAAGATTTAAATTCTATTTGCCATGTAAATATCTTTAATATTCAATATTTTAATCAACATTTTCGAAATTTTTTCTATGTAAAGGTATTTTACGGACACTTCGTTTTTGGGCTATGCTGCCACAGACACACATACACAGAGAGAGAGAGACCTTTTTCTATAAATGCGTTTTGTTTTGGATTCAGAGTATCAAAACATGTATTCTTGGTCGAATTTTTGGGTACATACATACTTTCTCTATACACATTGTACATACTAGTACGTGTAGAGAAAATAAAACATCATTATGTCTGTTGAAGAAGTAGAAGCCTCTCTTTACATGGAATCTATTGCAAAACTTATAATTTCTCAAAAATGACTAATCATTTTGACTAAAATATCATATATTAATTATATATATATATATTGAATTTTTTGGGATTAACCTCTGAAGCCCTGTTCATTGTGAATGGTTTTTGCATAATAAATAATTGCAAGAGATAGGCAATAACTTGCTACATAACAAATATGATCGTGTTCTTTCACATAACTTACTCTACCTGATCTGCAAACATACTATTATTACAAAAAATTAAACTTTTATCTCCATTAGAATAATCAGATAAACATTAGCAGAAATCGTCTTATAGCGTAGTTCCTTAAAATTAAAAGGAAATAAGGGAACACATTAGGCTAAAGCAATAGTCAAATCGTTTAAAAACTGGTGTTATATCAAGCAATTGAAATTCGGTTCTCTTTGCATGGCTAGAAGTAAAAGAAAATTGAAATGAAACGCAAGAGATGACTTAGTACATTAATACCATGGAATATTTCGGGAACGGTTATGTTTACCAAAAAAAAAAAAAAAAAAAATTGAGATCTACTTATATTTTTTGAGTAACTAGTTTTTATTTTTATCTCTCTTACGGTTTACCAGTTATACAAAAGTCATCTACGATGAAAAGGTCTACAGAGTTCATTTCCTGAAAATTCAAGATATACATTTCGTTTGTCACGAAATTAACTTAAAACATGTAGTATTTTAATGAAAAATCGTTAGAGCAACTTTTGATAAGATTTTCCTAAAAATCTTCCTTAGAAGGTACTGGACTTTTGACTATCCTGTACAGACTTTTCATTTTCGAGTTATGCTGTTCAAACTCACACACACACACACACGCGCGCGCGCGCCGACCTTTTTCTAAAATGCTTTTAATTCAGGCTTTCAAAACATGCATACCATCTCGGTATGGAATTTTTGAGCGGAATACAACACTTTATGTATACCCTTTTGTGCGTGTAGAAATAGTAAAATTCGTTATAGCTATCTGTTAAAAACGAAGAGAAATTTTTCTTTACATGTAAAATTTTACAAGTATATGACTTTCTCAAAAATAGCTCTAACCATTTTGAATACAATTTTTAAGATATTTTTACCACAAATAAAAATGTGTGTCTTGAAACTTCTGAGAAAATCTCTGAAGCCTCTTCATTCTGGACGACAGGATTCCATTTAGATTGACTGGAAAGCTATAAGAGACAGGCGAAAACTTACTGCACATAAACTGTAGATCTCCTAAGACACACAATTAAAGTTGTAGCAATTTTTTTTTGTAGAGCTGGCCATTTCCGAGATATATTTTGTTGATGGTTTCAATTTTGCAGTACTTTTCTCAAATTGGAAGTCGTTATTCGTTTTTCTTTCTCCTGATCAAGCAAAACCCTTTCAAAAGTCATCTCAAACTTTAAATAGTTATAAATATTGGGCGTTTCAAAAGAATTTCCGCAGTGAGCTCGGACGGTTGAGATGCAGTTACATTTTTTGTGTATTACGTTTTTATCTATCTCTTACGGTTTAACCGTATTGCAAAATTCTGCAAAGCTCAACAAGAATAAACAGGCCTTCAGAGGCTATTCCAAGAAAATTTAAAATCAACATTTTAATTGTGATGCAAATATCATACGGTATTTTAATCAAAATCGTTGGAGCCATTTTTGAGAAACTTACTCATAAAACATTTTCCCAGTAAAGGGTAGTTCAAGGTGGGGGGGGGTTCTTGAAAATCGTGTCGTTGGAAATACTAAACTTAAATAAAAATTTTGGTTTTTAACGGTCTTTTCGTGTTATACTCTCCACAGACACACAAAGACCTTTTTCTAATTTTTTTGTCTCAGGGGGCCTCAAAACATATTTCCGGTGAAATCTTAGAATCGAATTTTTGGGTGGAATAGAATATATTCTCTATACACTATGTACGCGTAGAGAAAGTAAAAATAACAGAAAACCAAACCTATTGCTTGCCCAGTATGCAACTTCTTTCGGTTTTATCCCATCTCAAATATTCTAATGTTTCTAGCGGTTTAAAATTTAGAGTGGCCATAGATAGAAGATTAAGAATATTTTAGTGAAGAGTTGGTATAGAAATTCATGTGAATGTAACGCATATTTAAAAAAAAAATAGAAATATTACGTTTAAATCGGCAAAATAATTGGTTTTCCTTGTATAGAAGATTTGCGCGGTTAAATGAACTTGTGTTATAATCGCTTTCACGAAGTGTAGAAATTTGAATTGTGGACGTCTCTAGATACAATAACAATGAGGATCCTGTCGGTAAGCCGCAGAGTTGAAGCCGTGGATCCGCATCATCTCGGCATACCGCACGTCAAACCTCTAGAGAACCGAATGAAATGAGGTGGAGCTCCGTCCTGCGTAAACCACCGGCGAGTGGCTTTGAGGTTATTCGGCGCTATTCCATGCTAGGTAAAACATTCAAACAGCTATATTTATATCCGTGGGCAAACAAAACCTTTCATGGTTCAGCCTCGTCATGCAGCAAAAAAACATGTTTTTCCACAAATGATACCTTCAAAAGCTTGTTTTAATATACAGGATGATTCAAAAATACATTTACAAAGTTTGGGGACAGATTCCTTATATAAAAACAAGAAAAATGTTCATATACATACATGTCTCAATTCTCGATTTATTGAGGTTAAACATGCTATTAATCAAAACATTTTAAGTGACACTTTCTTGATGTTAGCTTGTTAGGAGGTGTTCCACACAAACACCACTTATAGAAAATGATCCAAATTTCCTCCTCTTACGTCTAGACACGCATGTACTCGTCAAAGAATGGAATGTCAAATACTTCCAGTCGGTGTCATGAATTCGCTGGCTTACATGACAATTAGATTAAGAGTTTCTTCAACTAGGAAGTCTGCTGCATAAACCAATGGTTTAAGTGCTACCAAAAGATAAGAATCTAAAAATGTGTAGGCCATGGAACTGATCCCGCTCTACCTATCCATTTATCCTGCTAGATAACAGCCAGTGCATCTCGAAAAATGGGATTAAAATGTACTAGAGCCTCATGCATAAACCACATGTTTATTCTTATTTGCAGAGGTAGGTTTTTTAATAATTCTGGGAGAGTGTTCTGAATGAAGTACCTGTAGACAGCACTTGTAAGGTGTGCTGGAGGAATGTATTACATATCTGATAAATGACAAACGTTAACAAGTAGCCATGCCAACACAAGAACTCTGCAGGGTAAAATAGGTCAAAGACTTCTATGAATGAATAAATAAACGAAGCTATTGGGTTGGACTCGGAAAGCCGTTGAAGGAGACTTTATAACCTGAAAAAGAAGCGTTTTGGAGTATATGATTATATGAACACATTTTCTTATTTCGATGCTAAGAATCCATCCCTAAACGTTGTACAAGTATTTTGAATCAAAGATTTGTAGAAATAATTTCACTAATTATTTGGTTATAGGTACCAGAAATATACTGGCTTTGAAATTATCGAGCTATGCTATGATTTTCGAGCTATGATGCCCACAGACACAAACACACAGATAGACAGACAGACAGACACACACGGACATTTTGCTAAAAATGCTTTTTTTGGATTCAGAGGGTCTAAAACATATATTTCCGGTGAAATCTCGTATCGAATTTTAGGGCGCAATACAATACTTTCGATATACACTATGTACATAGTACGTATAGAGAAAGAAAAAATGGAATCCGCAATGGAAAAGATGCAAATAGAAATGAACGGAAATTAAATTCTGAATTAAATCTAGCGTGGCGGAGACGGAATAAATAAATTTGTCCCAATAGCAAAAGAAGAACTGCCAGAGAATTTCCTGTGTAAAGTTTCTTGCTTCATGGCCAGCTGGTGATACCTTATACAGTTGGCAATCCTGGTTCCGACACAAAATAAATGGAACTACATAACTTTGAGGTAACTAAGTAAGAAAATTAGCCTTACATTTAGAATCAAATATCTTTGACGTAACTCTAAAAGTTCTCATGTTCACAAATACTGAAACAGTTACACAGTTGTCAACATTGCCAATTAAAACTTTTATAAACTACCAAATTTCCAAGTTTCAATGTTAACATCTGAAAAGTTATATTCCTTTTAGCTCTCCGGCCTGTTAGTGAAGGGATAAACGGAAAAACAATTTCTATATAACAGCAATAGCCAAAAATGACTGCAGTTTTGCTTATGATTCTTGGACCCGGCACAGAACTTTTTTGAGAGGGAGTAAATATTCTTATCATTAGTCGATGTGTTACACTCACATGACTTTCTCTAGCCGTTCTACAAACTTCTTGCATAAGATTCTTCTTCTTTCTGCACCTTGTTAATCGAGGTATTCAGCACAATGTTCTTATTACTTAGTTCCGTATAAGTAGGAAGAAAATAAGGGAATACACTAGGCTAAATGTATTAAAAGCTGCCGTTATGCGATTGTCATTACAAATCGCTTCTTTTCTTGGCCAGGAGTAGAACAAAAGAAAAACGGACACTCCCGTCTGAGAAAAGTATAAGTACTTCACAACTGAAACTAATAACTAATACCTCGAAAACGGCAAGCTCCACGAAAAAAAATTATATGACGTAAGTTGTGTATTTTAACAAGGCCTACATTTTTTGTACAGCAAGCTTTTGTCTATCTCTTACGGTTTACTAGTTATGCCAAATTAAGCAAAATTCATTCAGAATAAACAGGTCTTTAGAAGCTATTCCCAGAAAATTCAAGATATACATTTTATTTTTCAGGTAAATAACTTTAATATACGATATTTTAATCAAAATCGTTAGAGCTATTTTTAAGAAAATAAAAATTTTCGAAAAAAAGTTCGACGTAAAGGGTAGTTTGGAGTGGGGAAATTTTTTTCAAAATATTCGTGTCGCATCCCTGGAAGATACTGAACTTCAATTTCAAGTTTGGTATTCTAGCTACTTTTTTTTTTTTTTTTTTTTTAAGTTATCGTGTTCACAGACACACGGACACACACACACACACAAACACACACACACACACGGGCCTATTTCTGGAAATGCTTTTTTGGGATTCAGGGGGTCCTAAATCATGTATTTCCGGTGAAATCTCGACATCGAATTTTTGGGTGGAATATAATACTTCTCTATCCCTATGTACATTGTACATACGGGGCTAGAGAAAGTAAAAAATCTGATGTGTACCATTCACATGACTTTCTCCATATCCCTGCAACAAATGATTCTTAAAAAGCTTATACTTCTATTTACTTTATGCTAATCAGAAAAAAAATTAGCAGAAATAGTCTAATTACTCGCTTCCTTGTAAGTAGAAGCGAAATAAGGGACAACCGTAGGTTAAAGTGATAGTCAAAAGCTGGTTGCTATGTCAATGAAGTTCCTTTGTTTATATGGATAGGAGTTGACAAGTTCCTGTATGAGAAAAGTATACGTTTTTCATAGCAGAAACCAAAAATAAGGAATGTCACAAAAACGACGAACTCCACGAAAAAAATGTATATAACATAAATTGTGTGTTTTAAAGTGCTCTACATTTTTTGTGTAGTAAGTTATTGTCCATCTCTTACGGTTTAGCAGTCATTCAAAATTTAGTAAAATTCATCCAGAATAAACTACTCTTCAGAGGCTATTCCCAGAAAATTCAAGATATACATTTCATTTGTCAGGTAAATATGTTTAGTATCCGAAATTTTAATCAAAATCGTTAGAGCCTTTTATGTGAAAATCAAAATTTTCGAAAAAAATTCCATGTAAAGGGTAGTTGGGGGTGGGGGGATTTTTCTCAATATCCTCGTGTCGCATCCCTGGAAGATGCAAAACTTAAATACTAAGTTTGGTATTTTACCGACTTTTCGTTTTCGAGTTATCGTGTTCACGGACACACACACACACACACACGGACCTCTTTGTGAAAATGCTTTTTTTGGATATTGGGGACCCTAAAACATATATTTCCGGTGAAATCTCGGTATCGAATTTTTGGTGGAGTGCAATACTTTCTCTATACACTATGTACACAGTGCGTATGGCGTAAGTAAAAATCACCAGAAATAGTCTTATTACTTGCTTCCCTGTAAGTAGAAGCGAAATAAGGGAGTACCATAGGTTAAAGTGATAGTCAAAAGCTGGTTACAATGTGATTGAAGTTCCTTTGTTTGTACGGACAGAAATTGTTACATTTTTGTATGAGAAAAGTAAAAGTTTTTCTAAGCTGAAACCAAAAACAAGGAGTATCTAAAAAACAATCAACTCCACGAAAAAAATGTGTGTAAGATAAATTGTGTGTTTTAAGGTTCTCTACATTTTTTTGTGCCTTAAGTTATTGTCCATTTCTTACGATTTAACAGTTATGCAAAATTCCGTAAAATACATCCAGAATAAAATAGTGTTCAGAGGCTATTCCCAGAAAATTTAATTATACATTTTATTTGCCAGGTAAATATCTTCAATGTACGAAATTTTAATCAAAATCGTTAGAGCCATTTTTGAGAAAATCAAAATTTTCGAAAAAAGTATCATGTAAAGGTTGGTTTGAGGTGGAGGGATTTTTTCTCAAAACCTTCGTGTCGCAACCCTGGAAGATACTAAACTTAAATACCAAGTTTGGTATTTTACCGACTTTTCGTTTTTGAGTTGTTTTCACGGACACATACGGACCTTTTTCTGAAAATGCTTTTTTTTTGATACAGGGGGGCCCTAAAACATATATTTCCGGTGAAATCACGGTGTCGAATTTTTGGGTGGAGTGCAATACCTTCTCTATACACTATGTTCATACATAGTACATATAGAGAAAGTAAAAATTGAAAATCGAATTTTTACTTTCCCTACTGCGTAAAGCGGTCGTCTCCTTAGCGACGTGAGATTCCCGATACCGATTTGGGGAATTTTCCCCCGCTGGGAGATCTGATTGGGGGTGCACTCAGCCTCGTGAAGTCACTGGATGGCCAATTGAGATTGAGAACGCCGGGAGGTACTCGAGGCGCTGATCACATTTCACCCCTCAGCACTGCACCCCATTCATGACGCCTTCGAGCCGAGATGGGGGACGCAGCGGCCGGGCGGAAGGCCAATGTTCCTTGTGGACTCT
This sequence comes from Hymenopus coronatus, assembly GCA_030762935.1. NCBI lineage: Eukaryota > Metazoa > Arthropoda > Insecta > Mantodea > Hymenopodidae > Hymenopus > Hymenopus coronatus. The sequence goes on along the minus strand of CM060897.1, from coordinate 18,133,285 downwards.
CGTGCCATGGATTTACGTTACTACGTAAAGTAACAAGAGAAAGTACTGCATTCCACCTAAAAATCCGATATTGAGATTTTATCAGAATTACTGTTTAGAGGACACCTGAATCCAATCGCGGCTTTGAACAGTATAACTCAAAAACGAAAAGTCGGTTAAGTGCCAAACTTGATTTTTAATTTTAGTATCTTCCGTGGGAGCCGTTTCCTTAGCGCGGTGGTAGCGCGACTGCTTACCAAGCGGGAGACCTGGGTTCGATTCCTGGTACCGGCGTGGGGAATTTTCTCCCGCTGGGAGACCTGGTCGTGAGGTCAAGTAAATATCTTTAATATACGTTATTTTGATCAAAATCGTTAGAGCCATTTTTGAGAAAATAACAATTTTCGAATTTTTTTCCATGTAAAGGGAAGTAGGGGGTGGGGGATTTTCTTGAAAATCTTCGTGTCGCATCCTTGGAAGATACCAAACCGAAATACGAAGTTTGTATTTGAGCTATGCTGCCCACAGACACACACATACGGAAATTTTTCTAAAAATGTTTTTTTTATTCAGCGGGTCTCAAAACGTGTATTTCCGGTGAAATATCGGTATCGAATTTTTGGGTGCATTATAATAACTTCTCTATACACTATGTGCACAGTACGTGTAGAGAAAGTAAAATAGGTTAAGGAATGCTCTTACATGTACAAATAAGTGATGTGAAAACAAATATTTTATGCCTCCCCCCCGCCTGACTCCGACCAGTACTTACTGTCCGCACACACTTCCGACTATAAGTAAAATTGAATAAATTGTCATTAGATTTCCCTTACAGAGTTCCAGAGGGTAAACTCTGAAAAAGGGGGCGGTATCTGTGCTCCAAATCCGAAGGATGGTCATGTGAGCTAAAACTGCCAACTAAGTTTCGAAAACTTGAACCTCAACTCTCCAGTCTAGTTCTGAATAGCTGAGTCAGCACTTCACCACCAAGTAACAGGCAAATCTGAGCTTCTAACAACCCGAAAAAAGGCAAGCAAGAAAGTAACACAAGAGAACTCTGCAACAAACAACTGAAGAGAGGGAGTTTAACTAAAGTAAACGCAGCATACAAGAACTTGCTAATTTTTACTTTTTCTATACGCACTATCTACATAGTGTATAGAGAAGGTATTGCACTCCATCAAAAAATTCGATACCGAAATTTCACCGAAAATGTATGTTTTAAGGTCCCCTGTATCCAAAAAAAGTATTTTCAGAAAAAGGTCCGAGTGTGTCTGTGAACACGATAACTCGAAAACGAAAAGACGGTAAAACCCCAAACTTACTATTTAGGTTTAATATCTCCCAAGGATGCGGCACGAAGATTTTGAGAAAAATCCCCCCACCCAAAACTACCCTTTACGTAGAACCTTTTTCGAACATTTTGATTTTCTAAAAAAATACTCTTTTAAGATTTTGATTAAAATATCGTATATTAAAGATATTTACCTGACAAATAAAATGTATATTTTGAATTTTCTGGGAACAGCCTCTGAAGACTACTTTATTCTGGGTCAATTTTACGGAATTTTGCATAACTGCTAAACCATAAGAGATGGACAAAAACTTACCACACAACAATTGTAGAGCACTTTAAAACACACAATTTATGTTATATACATTTTTTTTCGTGGAGGTGATTGTTTTTGAGATATTCCTTGTTTTTGGTTTCAGCTATAACAAATTATACTTTTCCCATACAGGACTTTGTGAACTCGTGCCCATACAAACAAAGAAACTTCAGTCACCTAGTAATCAGCATATGACTTCACTTTAACCTATGGTACTCCCTTATTTCGCTTCTACTTACAAGGAACCAAGTAATAAGACTATTTCTGCTAATTTCTTCTCGATTGGCATGAAGGAAATAGAAGCATGAGCTTTTTAATAATATTTTGTTTAAGCCACACAGTACGTGTGTGAGCAGCATAGCTCAAAAACAAAAAGTCCTTTAGATACCAAACTTGGTGTTTAAATTCAGTATCTTCCAAGGATGCAACACGAAGATTTTCAAGAAAATCCCCTCAGTCCAAACTACCCTTTACATGGAAAAAATTTCGAAAATTTTATTTTCTCAAAATTACCAACGATTTTGATGAAAGTATTGTATATTAAACATATTTACATGGAAAATAAAACGAATATCTAGGATATTCTAGGAATAGCCTCTGAAGACATCTTTATTCTGCATGCATTTTGCATAGGTGGCAAACCGTAGAGATAGACAAAAACTTGCTTACCAAAAAATGTAGAACTCGTTACAACACATAATTTGTGTTATATACATTTTTTTTGGCAGGATTGACCGTTTCTGACATATTCCTTGTTATTGATTTCAATTTTAAAATAAGCAAGTACTAAGACCATTTCTGCCATTTTTTTGTCGATTAGCATTAAGTAAATAGAAGAATAAGCTTTTTAACTGATTTGTTGCAGAGATGTAGAGAAAATCATGTAAATGGAACACATCAAATTTGTTTTACTTTCTCTAGCTAGTATGTGCATAGTAACCAGAGACGGTATTGCATTCCAACCAAAATATTGATGTCGAGATTTCACCGGGAATATATGTTTTGAAGTCCCCTGAGTCTGAAAAACGCATTTTTAGAAAAAGGTTCCTATGTATGCGCGCATGTGTGAGGAAGGGGAGGGGACTTATCTCAAAAACGAAAAGACCGTTAAATAACAAACGTGGTATTTATGTTTAGTATCTTCGAAGGATGCAACACTAACCTTTTCATGAACCCCTCCCCAACTACCCTTTACATAAATATATTTTTGAAAATGTTTTGACAAAAATAGTTAACGATTTTTATTTAAAAACACAATTTATATATATTTTTTTGTACAGCTGACTGTTTTTGAGATACTCCCTGTTATCGGATTCCACTTTTCTCATACGGGACGACTATACAAAGAAATTGTTATTACATAGCAACCAGCTTTGGAAATATTTGACTATCGCTTTAGCCTATGGTTCCTTATTTGCCTTCTACAAGTAATCATCCTCATTTACAACAGATTTAGCTCGTCTTTGGAATTCCCTCCCTGAAGACGTAAGGGACTGCCGGAACGTTATACTGTTCAAGCAGAAAATTAGGACATACATTTGTAATCAAACCTTATCTGCTACTGTATTAATATGATAAATACAGCACTATCTTCATTTATTTTTATTAGTATTTTATTAGGTGGCAAGTAATATGCATTTCAATTGTAAATGTGCCCACATGTGTTTCAACCTACATGGATATTTCACTTAAAGTAATTTTGTTCACAGTTTGTTTTCTTTTCATTGAGTTGTATAGAATTGTATTGTTCTTTATTCCTTTATCATTATAAGGCCTTATGGCCTCAACTCCAACCAGGATAAATATATAAATAAATAAGACTATTTCTGTTTATGCTTATCTGGATGTTGCATTAAGGAGGATAGAAGCATAAGCTTTTTAACAATCATTTGTCACAGAATGTCATGTGAACGAAACACATCAGGTCTTTTTCCAAAGCTGAACTGACAAGTGTTTAACCCCCCCCCCCCTTTCAACGTTAAGAACAACATCTTAATCTTGAAGCTGGTTATGTAAAGAAAGCGTCTACGCACGAGGAATATCGCTTAGCATAAGCTACAGCGGCGATGAACTCTTGTCAATTTGCCAGGGTGGTATAGATTTTTATGGTCGATGATGAGAAATCGATTGCTGCGTAACGATAAAGCACATGGTATAGTAGGTAAGGAAGATGATCTCGTTCCCCACTCCCTCGAGGCAACTCTATTCCGGAAACTGCACGGAAGTTACTTCTTAAGTCAACGGTTGCATAGGAAATGGAGTGTTGGAGTATGCGTTTTGATTTCTTCAATCATCCGCGGATATGTACTGTCGCTGTATGACGGAAGTTATGCCAACTGTTCAAATAATCAACCGGAACAACTTGCAGTTCTAAGAAACTCCCCCTCAAAACTACTCTTTACATGGCACATCTTCGACATTTTCAATTTTCCCAAAAATACAAGGGGCGTTCAACAAATCCTTAGAAATAGATACAAAAACACATTAGTTTTGATAGATTTTTACTTTCTCTATCCCCATATGTACAATGTACATAGGGATAGAGAAGGTATTGTAATGCACCCAAAAATTCGATACCGGGATTTCACCGGAAATATATGTTTTGGGGACCCCTGGGTCCGAAAAAAAGCATTTTTAAAAAAAGGTCCGTGCATAGCCCCAAAACAAAAAGACCGTTAAATACCAAACTTGGTATTAAGGATTAGTATCTTCCAAGGTTGCGACACGAAGATTTTCAAAAAAATCCCCCCATCACAAACTACCGTTTACATGGAAAAAATTTCGAAAATTTTGATATTCTTAAAAATGGCTCTAACGACTTTGATTAAAATACCGTATATTACAGCTATTTATGTCCGAAATAAAATGTATATATCGAATTTTTAGGGAATAGCCTCTGGAGACTTCTTTATTCTCGATGAATTTTGCTGAATTTTGCTTAACTGCTAAACGTTTTTGTTGAAGAGGTAACCGTTTCCGATATATTCCTTGTTATTGGTTTCAATTGTGAAGTACTAAAACTTTTCTTACACAGGAAGTGTCTGTTTTTCTTTTGTTCTACTCCTGGCCAAGCAAAGAAGTGATTTTCAATGACAAACGCATAAGACAGCTTTTAAAACATTTGACTACCACTTTCGCCTAGTACATTCCCTTAGTTCCATTCTACTTATAAGGAACTAAGTAATCACATTCTCCTAACATTTATCTTGATTAGCATTGTGAACAAAGAAGAATAATCTTTTGTAGGAGTTTTGTAGAGCAGCTAGAGAAAGTCATATGAGTGTAACACATCAGTTTTTTACTTTATTTACATGTACTATGTACATGCTGTATAGGGCAGTATTGTAATGCACCCAAAAATTCCATACCGAGATTTCACCGGAAATACATGTTTTGAGATTCGATGAATTCAAATAAGCATTTTTGGAAAAATGTCCGTGTGTATGTCTGTCTGTGTATCTGTGGACAGCACAGCTCAACAATTTTTGATTTTCTCAATAATGGCTCTAACGATTTTGATTTAAATGACATATATTAAATATATTTACCTGGCAAATACTTTGTAGAGCTTGAATTTTCTGGGAATAGCCTCTGAAGACTACTTTATTCTGGATGAATTTTACGGAATTTTGCATAACTGCTAAATCGTAAGAGATAGAGAAAATCTTAGCACACAAAATATGTAGAGCACATTAAAACTCATAATTTATGTTATATACATTTTTTGTGGTGTTGATGGTTTTTGAAAAATTGCTTGTTTTTGGTTTCAGCTTTAAAAAAAATTATAATTTTCTCATACAACAATTTGTCAACTCGTGACCAAACAAACAAAGGAACTTCAGTCACATAGCAACCAGCTTTTGACTATCACTTTAACCTATGGTACTCCCTTATTTCGCTTCTACTTACAAGGAAGCAAGTAATAAGACTATTGCTGCTAATTTTTTCTTGATTAGCATTAGAAAATAGAAGCAAAGGCTTTTTAATAATATTTGCTGCAGAGATGTAGAGAAAGTCACGTGAATGGAACACATCAGATTTTTTCCATGTTTAAACACAATCTCCCTTTAGTTGGATACACTTTTCCCAGCGTTTCTTCAATTGTTTTAAGTCTTCCAAAAAGTAGGGTTTCAGAAGGTCTTAATAGACATCTGTTTCAGAAATGGCCTCTTCGTTAGACGTGAATCGTTTTCCGCCGAGATATTTTTACTTTCTCTATACGTACTATGTACATAGTGTATAGAGAAGGTATTGTAATGCACCCAAAAATTCGATACCGAGATTTCACCGGAAATATATGTTCTGAGACCTTCTGAATACAACAAAAGCATTTTTAGAAAAATGTCCGTGTGTGTCTGTCTGTCTGTCGGTGTGTGTGTGTGTGTGTGTGTGTGTGTGTGTGTGTGTCTGTAGGCAGCATAACTCAAAAACGAAAATACCGTTAAATACCAAACTTGGCATTTAAGTTTAGTATTGTCCAAGGATGGGACACAAAGATTTTCAAAAAAAATCCCCCACCCCAAACTACCCTTTACATGGACCTTTTTTCGAAAATTTTGATTTTCTTAAAAATGGCTCTAACGATTTTGATTAAAATATCATGCGAAACTTGCAGATATTAAGATTCTAGTTACTATATCATCCACTGTATTCACCAGATTTGGCTCCCAGTGACTTTTTTGTAATTCCAAACTTGAAAAATCTTATGTGTTCCATTCACATTACTTTTTCTACATCTCTGCAACGAAGTATTGTTAAGAAACTTATGCTTTAATTTACTTCATGCTAATCGAGAAAAAATTAGCAGAAATAGTCTTATTACTTGCTTCCTTGTAAGAAGAAGCGAAATAAGGGAGTACCATAGGTTAAAGTGATAGTCAAAAGCTGGTTGCTATGTGACTGAAGTTCCTTTGTTTGTATGGACACGAGTAGACAAATTCCTGTATGAGAGAATTATGTTTTTCAAAGCTGAAACCCAAAACAAGGAATATCTCAAAAACGATCAACTCAAAGAAAACATTTTATAGAAAATAAATTGTGTGTTTTAACGTGCTCTATATTTTTTGTGTTTTAAGTTTCCATCTATCTCTCTCGGTTTAGCAGTTATGCAAAATTCAGTAAAATTCATCCAGAATGAAGATGTCTTCAGAGGCTATTCCCAGAAAATTCAAGATATACATATTATTTGTCATGCAAGTATCTTTAATATATGATATTTTCATCAAAATCGTTTTTGAGAAAATCAAAACTTTGGTATTTAAACGGACTTTTCGTTTTTGAGCTATGCTACCCACACAGACATTTTTCTAAAAATGATATTTTTTTGGATGCAGGGGGTCTTAAAACATATATTTCTCGTGAAATCTCGGTATCAATATCTTCTCTATACTGTATGTACATAGTGCTGTAGAGAAAGTAATAGAAACTACGGGAAACATTGGTTATTTTCAATAGCTGCGATAAAGCACACATACATGAGAGAAGGAACATGGTCGGCTGTGGCAATAGGCCAGAGAGGAAGTCAGCTGTGAGGCCTTGACCTGATGGTAATAATCACGTGACACAGGGTCGAGCGTGTCATTTTAGAGTGTGGAATGCAACTGCTGATGGACCAGCTGATTTCTCCCCCTCGTTTCTCACTATATTTAATAGCTTCCTAACAAAACCATAACCCTCAACGTACTGTCCATTAGCCACCATATGATGTTTTCATCGACATGCTGCGGACGGGCTCTGAGGGTCCTTTGAGTCTTAGGTGACCTCAGGGAGGCAGGGATGAGGAGAGAGACCCGATCCGGATGACGATTTTTCTGTAGTATTTAATGCTCGCTTTTACATATGCCACAACAGTTGATACAGAGCATGAAGATGGAACACCGGAGAACCCGCCCTGTGACTCTCTATCCACCCATGCTGTCTCCTGCAATCGATCGCGGGCCGCCTGGGTGAGAGGTCAGTGGTCTAACAACTCGGCCACGGCGAGGTCCTAATATGTAATCCTCCGATGCCACCCGGTCCCACTCATGATCCCCGAGTCTGCGGTGGTTCCCCGAAGACGGGTCCCGATCCAGCGGTTTAAATGTACTAGGCATTTTTTGTTGTGTTTAACGCCAACAGGCGTTGACACTGATAATACATGGAATGAAAATGGAACACCGATGGAATGTGAGAGCGGGTGAAACCGGAAAACCCGGAAAAATACCGCCCCTACGCCACTTTGTCCATAAACAAATCACATTTTCGGTCGCTTAGGATCGAACCCGGGTCGCCTAGGTGAGAGGTGAGTGGTCTAACGGCAATTTGTACTATGTGCACACCTTTTCTTGTGCGCTAGATTTACGGGGAAGCGGGTGCCTGGAGGAAAAAGAGAGAACTCGCCCCACTGTCTTTCTTATACTCGTAAGTAGCAGGGAAATAAGGGAATACACTAAGTTAAACCGACAGTCAAATGTTTTAAAATATGGTTGCTATGAGATTGAAATCCGTTTCTTTACATGGCCAGGAGTTAACAAGTTCCTATTTGAGAAAAGTTGGAGTATTTTAAAACTGTAACCACTAACAAGGAATATCTCGAAAACGGTCAACTCCAGGGGAATATATATTACACAAATTGTGTGTTTTAAAGAGCTTTGCATTTTCTGTATACCAAGTTTTTGTCTATCTCTTACGGTTTACCAATTATGCAAGATGCAACAAAATTCAGCCCGAATAAAGTAGTCTTCAGAGATTGTTCCCAGGAAATTCAAGATATGCATTTTATTTATGGTATAAGTATCTTTAGTCTATGGTATTTTAATCAAAATCGTTAGAGCCTTTTTTAAGAAAATCAAAATTTTCGAAAATGTTTCCATGTAAAGTGTAGTTGGGGTTGGGGAGATTTTCTTGAAAATCCTCGTCTCTCATCCTTGGAAGACTGAACTTACATACCAAGTTTGGTGTTTAACATTAACGTCCACAGATACACCTGGACCTTTTTTCTAAAAATACTTTTTCGGACTCAGGGGACCTCAAAACATATTTCCAATGAAATCTCGACATCGAAATTTGGGTGGAATACAATATCTTCTCTATCCACTGTGTACGCTGTGCATATGGGCTCGATAAAGCAGCACCGTATTGGATTAGAGTTGAAATTTGTAAGGTAGCGCTGACGATCGATATCTTATTAGTCGATCATCGCAATCCCATTATCTAGATGAGGTTTGAACACTTGAACCACGTTTTCCGTGTGACCATCGGAACGACGGACGCAGTAAATAACTGTGCTATTTAAGTGTGCGACGGTTTCTGCTCGTCTCTTTTTTGCTAATTTCCGAACACAAAAGGCCTGCGAATTAAATGAAGCCCATTTTGTCCCTTTTACAGAAATGATCCGGGCAGCAAAGCTCTGGCAGTGATATCGGTAATCAAAGGGATGTGTAGGGACGGCTCCCGAATTTAGTTCAGGGACGCAATATATATACAGAGGAGGTCACGGATCGATTCCAAAGCGAGGAACCGTATTACTGCAGCAGAGAACAGCCACGTCTACTGGAATATATCAAAGGGACAAACTCAAATGCTATTTCTGATGCATTCGCTGACATTCAAACCTCTCCATTTGTAGTGAAGAATACATCCACCATTTACCTGCAGCATTCAAATCTTGCTTCAAATGCTCACATTTAACCCTTTTAGTGCCAGCCCAGAAAAGTGCCAAGTAATTTTAGTGCGCAATGTAGGGTTTTTGAATTATTAGTAATATAATGAATACCAAATGGCATAGAGAACTGAATCGTTTTATTTTTACTTTCTCTACATGTACTATATACATAGTGTATAGAGAAGGTATTGCACTCCACCCAACAATTCGATACCGAGATTTCACCGGAAATATATGTTTTAGGATCCCCCGCATCCAAAAAAATCTGATATGTTACACTCACATGACTTTCTCTAGCCGTTCTACAAACTTCTTATATAAGATTATTCTTTTTTCTGCACCTTGTTAATCGAGGTATTCAACACAATGTTCTTATTACTTAGTTCCTTATAAGTAGGAAGAAAATAAGGGAATACACTAGGCTAAATCGATAGTCAAAAGTCGTTATGCGATTGTCATTACAAATCGCTTCTTGTCTTGGCCAGGAGTAGAACAAAAGAAAAACGGACTGAGAAAAGTATAAGTACTTCACAACTGAAACTAATGACAATGAATACCTAAAAAACGGTAAGCTCCACGAAAAAACTTTATATGACGTAAATTGTGTATTTTAACAGGCCTACATTTTTTGCATAGTAAGTTTTTGTTTATCTTTTAAGGTTTACTAGTTATGCCAAATTAAGCAAAATTCATCCAGAATAAACAGGTCTTTAGAAGCTATTCCCAGAACATTCAAGATATACATTTTATTTGTCAGGTAAATATCTTTAATATACGATATTATTCAAAATCGTTACAGCCATTTTTAAGAAAATCAAAATTTTCGAAAAAAGTTCCATGTAAAAGGTAGTTTGGGGTGGAGGGCTTTTCTCAAAATCTTCGTGTCGCATCCCTGGAAGATACTGAACTTAAGTACCAAGTTTGGTATTTTAGCTACTTTTCGTTTTTGAGTTATCGTGTTCACAGACACACGGACACACACACACACGGACCTTTCTCTGGAAATGATTTTTTTGGATTCAGGGGGTCCTAAAACATGTATTTCCGGTGAAATCTCGACATCGAATTTTTGAGTGGAATACAATACTTCTCTATACCTATGTACATTGTACATACGGGGCTAGAGAAAGTAAAAAAAGCATTTTCACAAAAAGATCCGTGTGTGCGTGTGTCCGTGTATCTGTGAACACGATAACTCAAAAACGAAAAGTCGGTAAAATACCAAACTTAGTATTTAAGTTTAGTATCTTCCAGGCATGCGACACGAAGATTTTGAGAAAACTCCCCCCCATCCCAAACTACTCTTTACATGGAATTTTTTTTCGAAACTTTTTGTTTTCTCAAAAATAGATCTTGCGATTTTGATTGAAGTATCATATATTAAAGATATTTACCTGAAAAATAAAATGTATATCTTGAATTTTCTGGGAATAGTCTCTGAAGACCAGTTTATTCTGAATGACTTTTTCTAAATTTTGCATAACTGGTAAACCGTAAGAGATAGACAGAAACCTACTACACAAACAATGCACACACAATTATTCCTTGGAGTTGAGGGCTCTCTAGATATCCCTTATTAGTATCAGTTTTAAAATACCACATTTTAAAACTTTTGACTGTTGCTTTAGCCTGGTGTATTTAATTATTTCTCTTCTACTTATAAGGAACTAAGTAATAAGAGTGTTTCTGCTAATGTTTATCATGATTAGCACGAAGAGATAGAAAACAAATCTGATGTGTACCATTCACATGACTTTCTCCATATCCCTGCAACAAATTATTCTTAAAAAGCTTATACTTCTATTTACTTTATGCTAATCAGAAAAAAATAGCAGAAATAGTCTAATTACTCGCTTCCTTGTATGTAGAAGCGAAATAAGGGACAACTGTAGGTTAATATGATAGTCAAAAGCTGGTTGCTATGTCAATGAAGTTCCTTTGTCTATATGGATAGGAGTTGACAAGTTCCTGTATGAGAAAAGTATGCGTTTTTCATAGCAGAAACCAAAAATAAGGAATGTCACAAAAACGACGAACTCCACGAAAAAAATGTATATAACATAAATTGTGTGTTTTAATGTGCTCTGCATTTTTTGAGCAGCAAGTTTTTGTCCATCTCTTACGGTTTAGCAGTTATTCAAAATTTAGTAAAATTCATTCAGAATAAACTACTTTTCAGAGGCTATTCCCAGAAAATTCAAGATGTGCATTTTATTTGTCAGGTAAATATGTTTAATATCCGAAATTTTAATCAAAATTGTTAGAGCCATTTTTGAGAAAATCAAAATTTTCGAAAAAAGTTCCATGTAAAGGGTAGTTGGGGGTGGGGGGATTTTTCTGAAACTCTTCGTGTCGCATCCCTGGAAGATACTAAACTTAAATACCAAGTTTGGTATTTTACCGATTTTTCGTTTTTGAGTTATCGTGTTCACAGACACACGGACACACACACACACACACACACACACACACACGGACCTTTTTGTGAAAATGCTTTTTTTGGATATTGGGGACACTAAAACATATATTTCCGGTGAAATATCGGTATCGAATTTTTGGGTGGAGTGCAATACTTTCTCTATACACTATGTACATAGTGCGTATGGAGAAAGTAATAAGCTTACTAACAATAATTTGTTATAAAGATGAGAAAGTCATGTGAATGGAACACATCAGATTTTGTTTTTCTAGCAATGCTGTTTGACACACACACACACACACACACACACACACACACACACACACACACACACGACCGCAACATGGCCGAGTGGTTAGACCATTCGCCTCTCACCTAGACGGCCCGAGTTCGATCCCAAGCGACCGCATGTGAGATTTGCAGTGGATAATGTGGTGCAGGGGCGGGTTTTCTCCAGGCTCTCCGGTTCCCCCCCATCGCATTCCACCGGTGCTCCATCTTCATTTCATGTCACCAATGTCATCGCTTATGATGCCTTAAGTTGTAAAAGCGGGCGTTAAACACTATAAAAAAAGCAGACACACATTTTATATTTTCAATTTCGTACATAGTACTACGTAGAAGACATTGCATTCCACCCAATAATAATAACAACTCTTATTTTACTTAATTAAATTGCTACTCAAGGTGATACATCTGTGGAATTTCACCATAAATTAGTTTAAAGCAAAACTATATGACTTCTCCTATTTCCCACTTGGCCCACTTTAACTACCTATTAACTGTAAGACTCGTATACTTAAGATAGACAAAAACTTGTTTATATATTACAACGCTAATGATTTTCGAGATATTCGTTGTGTTTTATTTCTAGCCATGCAAAGTGAACCGAATTTCAATTACACCACATAGCGACCAGCTTTAAAAAACTTGACTATTGCTTTAGCCTAGTGCATTCCCTTATTTCCTTTCTACTTACAAGAAAGAAATAATAAGACACTTTCTGGTACTATTTATCTCGATTAGCATGTAGCCTTCCATGGTGAAATGGTTACCTTGCTAACTTCAAATACCCAAGTCGCGGGTTCAAATCCGGCGTAGGACGATGGATTTTTTTTCGGGTATAGAACTCCTTAGCATGGCTTCCTTTGGAATGAAAATAAAGTCGTTGGCCCGTGTCGTAGAGGCCTGACAAAAGAGGCCTCGGAGTAAAATTAGAGATCATCCCAGTATAGAATGAGACGCTGAGAACCAAAGCAGTTAAAGAGCATCCATAAATAAAACTCAATTTCATTTCATTTCTCGATTAGCATCAAGTAGATAAAAGAGTAACCCTTTGCAAGAATAGTTGGTTTGCAGAACAAGTAGAGAAAGTCATATGGATGGACAAACTGACCATGCTTTCAAAGTGCAGAGATTTTTAAGCGCTTTCCGGTCAAAGGTACTTGGAAAATTTGAGTCCAGGAAGCGTAAAAGCCGCTCAAAATCTAAAAGCATCGTGATATGGTAGAGGAAGTACCTATATCTTTTATAGGCGCTTCCCTGTCGACTTTTAGAGCGTGGATTTTATGGGGGTGGAGGAACGCGGGCGGGCTGTGAACTACTACTATATTTTATAGCAACCGCGAGCTGAGGCCATCATTTCCTTCTGGATATATAGGTCAGGTCTGGCTTGCGTGTTCCCACCTAGAGCAACATATATCATGACCTTCTTAAACTGAAATGAGAATCTAAATCTAGGCGGGTGGCATTGTAAGATCAATGCAACAAGATTCACTAGAAACGTACAAAGCAACTGTTCTGCTAATAGTAACGTACCTATAACATGTTAAAAGTTATTTCCAGTACTGATAATTATAGTTAGGCACCGTATTTTTACTTTCTCTATACGTACTATGTACATTGTGAATAGAGAAGGCATTGTATTGCACCCAAAAATTCGATACCGAGATTTCACCGGAAATATATGTTTTGAGACCCCCTGCATAAAAAAAAAAAGGATTTTTAGAAAAATGTGCGAGTGTGTGTTTGTCTCTCTGTCTGTGTGTCTGTGGGCAGCTTAGCTCAGAAATGAAAAGACCGTTAAAAACCAAACTTGGTATTTAAGTTTGGTATCTACCAAAGATACGAAACGAAGATTTTCAAGAAAATCCCCCACCCCGAACTACCCTTTACATGGAAAACATTTCGAAAATTTTAATTTTTTTCAAAAATGGCTCAAACGATTTTTGTTAAAATATCGTATATTAAAATATTTACCTGACAAATGAAATGTATATCTTGAATTTTCTGGGAATAACCTCTAAAGACTACTTTATTCTGGATGAATTTTACGGATTTTTTGGATAAACCGTAAGAGATAGACAAAAACTTACCACACAGCAAGTGTAGAGCACATTAAAACACACACTTTATGTTATATGCATTTTTTTTTCGTGGAGTTGATCGTTTTTAACATATTCCTTGTTTTTGGTTTCTTCTCATATAGGAATTTTTCAATTCCTGTCCATACAAACAAAGGAACTTCAGTCACATAGCAACCAGCTTTTGACTTTCACTTTAAACTGTGATATTCCATTATTTCCCTTCTACTTACAAGGAAGCAAATAATAAGACTATTTTTGCTAATTTTTTCTCGATTAGCAGAAGTAAATAGAAGCATAATTTGTTGCAGAGATGTAGAGAAAATGTGAATGGAACACATCAGATTTTTTTATTTAGAAAAGTGCCAGTGGGTATTTCTGTCCGTTTGTATCTGTGGATGGCATAACTCAGAAACCAAAATTTGGTTAAGATACGAATTTTCAATTCTGCCTCTTCCAAAAATGCGACACGAAGGGAGGGGACCCCCCCCCCGCACAAAACTACATGGAACATTTTTCGCAAGTTTTGATTTTCTCAAAAATGATTTGAGCCCTTTACAGGCTTAACTTTAATAATAAAATACAGTTTGGTTACATAATTTTGTACTTCATATCTAGCACGTATGTAGATAGATAGAGAAGGTGTTGTTTTTCACAAACATAGATTTCATCGGAAATACATGTTTTGGCTAGATTAGTCAATAGTTCCTTGCATAAACTACATTGTTAGATTAGCGAAGTAAGCTGATGCATTGTGGTGATGGAACAAAATCCCCTCAGTCCTGTCTTTGGACGCTTTATATTTCATGAAACACTTTCGGAAGGCAAACTCTGGGTACCATTTTGCAGCAACAGTTTTCTGATTTTCGATCATTTCTGTCGCCCAGCAACCAAACCATTTTTATTTTCTCTACAGTACTATGTGCATGGTGTATAGAGAAGGTATTGCATTCCACCCAAAAATTCGATACCGAAATTTCACCGGAAATACATGTTTTGGGTACCCCTGAATAAAAAAAATCACTTTCAGAAAAAGGTCCGTGAATGTGCGTGTGTGTGTCTGTGGACAGTATAGCTCAAAAACCAAAAGACCGTTGAATAACCAACTTGGTATTTAAGTTTGGTATCTTTGAAAGATGCGACACTAAGATTTTCAAGAAAACCCCTCACCCCAAACTACCCTTTACATGGAACTTTTTTCAAAAATTTAATTCTCTTACAAATGGCTTTAACGATTTTGATTAAAATAAGGTATATTAAAGACATTTGCCTGACAAATAATATGTATATCTTGAATTTTCTGAGAATAACCTCTGAAGACTACTTTATTCTGGATCAATTTTATGGCATTTTGAATAACTGCTAAATCGTAAGAGATGGACAAAAACTTACCAGACAAAAAATGTAGAGCACGTTAAAACACACAATTTATGTAATACCTGTACATTTTTTCGTGGAGTTGATCGTGTTTTAGACATTCCTTATTTTTGGTTCAGCTTTGAAACCCTTATACTTTTCTCATACAGGAATTTGTCAACTACTGTCCATACAAACAAAGGAACGTCAGTCACTTAGTAATCATCTTTTGACTATCACTTTAACCTATAGCACTTCCTTATTTCACTTCTACTTACAAGGAAGCAAGCAATAAGTCTATTTCTGCTAATGTTTTCTTGATTAGCATGAAGTAAATGGAGGCATAAGATTTTTAACAACAATCTGTTACATAGACGAGGGAAAGTCATGTGAATGGAACACATGAGATCTTTTTTTCCGACACTCCTTACTTTTTTTGACTTTGACGGGTGGTTGATCATCTGGGAGCACCCAAATAGAGGACTGACATATTGTTCCTGGGTATATCCATGTTTCGTAACTCGTAGCAACATCTGAAACGCGCCGAGTCCTTCAACAGATACAAGCGGAAAAGGGAATGCATTGTCAGAGCTATAGTAGAATTTTTTGTATACTATGTTCTGACCTTTAAATTAGATTTTTATTTGCATTGCCAGGAGTAAAACAAAAGAAAAACGAACGTCGGTCGATTTTAAGCGAAATATACGTACTGGAAAATTTAAACCGATGACAAGAAATGTCTTGAAAACGGTTTATAATAAGATTTTGTTTATCTCTTTACTAGTAATGCAAAATTCATCCAGAATAAAGTGGACTTCAGAGGCTATTCCCAGAAAATTCAAGATATACATTTTGTTTGGCAAATAAATGTGTTTAATATACGATATTTTAATCAGAATAGTTTTACCTATTTTTGAGAAAATTAACATTTTCGAAAAATGTTCCAGGTAAAGGGTAGTTAGGGTGGGGGAATTTTCTTGCAAATCTTCGTGTCGCAGCCTTGGAAGTTACTGAACTTAAATACCTAGTTTGGTATTTATCGGACTTATGGTTTTTGGTCTATGCTGCCCACACACACACACACACACACACACACACACACACACACACACACACACACACACACACACGGCTATTTTTCTAAAAATGCTTTTTTGGATTCAGGAGGTCTCAAAACATATATTTCCGGTGAAATCTCGGTATCGAATTTTTGGGTGCATTACAATTCCTTCTCTATACACTATGTACATAGTACGTGTACAGAAAGTAAAATTTATGAAAATCCCATATAGACCCCCCTTAACGGATTGAGGTGCGCCCGGAGAAATGATGGGTACCTATATCGAAAATGAAAGAAGAGGGTGGTAATTTCATTGCAATTCGTAAGCAAGAATAAAGAAGAATAAGCTTTTATAAGAATATGTAAACGAGTTGGTTGATAAAGCGATGTGTATGTAATACACATCCGATAATTAAGAGTAGAGATTTTAGAACCTACTACATTCTGTGGAAGGTCTAGACTACGGAAGTAGAAACCCTGCTAATTGGTAGCTAACGTTTTGAACTTTATTTTAAAGTGTGTGGATGTAGGAACTTCGAGATTATTCCGTGTTTCATCTCCGAGGCCGCCTCTGTTCCAGAAGCAAAGCAATAACATGAAGCATCTCTCTCTCTCTCTCTCTGGTATTTGCATGGAAAACGCGGTGTAGCGTAGAGAAAAAGTTAATACTGCAGGAACAATCTCCATATAATGACGCAGAGTTTCAATTCCGCGCGGATGCTAAACCTAACCGCGCGCGCAACTTCACCATTCCCCTCGCGTACTGGTGATTAGGTAGGGACGTGCGTAGCAGGCCAGTTCGCTTCGATTTTTTCCAATAAAAATTAAATTTACGAAATGCTGAGAAAGGCACAGTCTTTCTTGCTGTCTATTGTTGCTTTCTCTAGAACCTACACAGCAGGCAAAGAAAGTACTGTATTCCAGCCAAAAATTTGATAGATAGGTTTCACGGAAAATACATGTTTTGTTGACCCCTGAACCTACTCCCAAAGATCCTAACTTTTTTAGTGCTACGGTCGGGTTAAATCGACCGTAGGTTTGAGCAATTTTTAAATCAATTATATCTGTCAACTTTCACTAATTTCGACTAATATATAAAGCAAAGAAAAACTGCAAGTCATTTGGTCCGAGTCAAGCTGCACTTTGCTGCCAAACAGTCTCTATTTCACGGTCAGAAACACGCTGTTGGTGGGGTGTGGGGAGGCTCACCGGGTGCTCTATCTCGCCTATGGTTTGGGATGGGAAGGGCTCAGCTGAAATAATCGGTGATACGGCATGCCTGGAGGATGATGGGGTAGGTAGAGGCATCCAGTGTGAGACCTGTTTTGTACATTTTTAAACGTATTATTATACTCACTCTTTTTAGTTATTAGTGCATATTATTGTTGCATTGTCAACTTGAAATACACACAATTATGGCAAAATATTATTCGTCAAAACTAAATTTCGGATTTTTAGCAATTTATCACCATAATGCTCCCTTAACTCAGCAAGTACGTGTTTCTCTCATAAAAATGTTAGCAGTGAAAAGGTTAATACTATAGGTAGAGTCAGACTGAACAATTCGATTCCACAGCCGGGATTTGAACCACGGATCTCTCGAGCTCTACCAATGAGTTACGCTAGCAACATACCGGCAGTACATTAAATTCCTAAGCTGACTCATATGTTTCCCGGTAAACCACATGTTGTTCTCAAATTATTTTGAGATGACAACCCCAATGGCGTCTTACAATGTTGTAAGTACTTTAAGTCCTGGGCTTCGTAGTGTAGCCAACTATTATGGTCAGTGTTCAAATCCAGGCTATGGCATTGAATTCTTCAATCTGACTCTACCTATCGAACTCTTGTCCTACACATAGTTTGTGTGAAAAAAATCTGATGTGTTCCATTCACATGACCTTCTCATCTTTATAACAAAATAACGATCGACACCACGAAAAAAATGTATATTACATAAATTGTGTATTTTAACCTGCTCTACATTTTTATGTAGTAATTCTTTGTCCATCTCTTACGATTTAGCAGTTATGCAAAATTCCGCAAAATTCATCCAGAATAGTCTTCAGAGGCTATTCCCAGAAAATTCATGATATACATTTTATTTGTCACAAAATATCTTTAATATACGATATTTTAATCAAAATAGTTAGAGCCATTTTTAAGAAAATAAAATTTTTAGAAAAAAGTTCCACGTAAAGGGTAGTTGGGGGTGGGGGGATTTTCTTAAAAATCTTCGTGTCGCATCCTTGGAAGATACCAAACTTAAATACCAAGTTTGGTATTCAACGGTCTTTTCGTTTTTGAGCTATGCTGTCCACAGACACACCCCACACTCACACACGGACATTTCTATAAATAGGTATTTTTACTTTCTCTATACTCACTATGTACATAGTGTATAGAGAAGTTATTGCACTCCACCAAAAAATTCGATACCGAGATTTCACCGGAAATATATGTTTTAGGGTCCCCTGTATCCAAAAAAAGTATTTTCAGAAAAAGGTCCGTGTGTGTGTCAGTGTGTGTGTGTGAACACGATAACTCAAAAACGAAAAGTCGGTAAAATACCAAACTTGGTATTTAAGTTTAGTATCTTCCAGGGATGCTACACGAATATTTTAAGAAAAATTCCTCTACTCCAAACTACCCTTTATATGGAACTTTTTTCGAAAATTTTGATTTTCTAAAAAATGACTAATGATTTTGATTAAAATATCGTATATTAAAGATATTTACATGACAAATAAAATGTATATCTTGAATTTTCTGGGAATAGCCTCTGAAGAGTAGTTTATTCTGGATGAATTTTACTGAATTTTGAATAACTGCTAAACTGTAAGGGATGGACAAAAACTTACTCCACAAAAAATGTAGAACACGTTAAAACAGACAATTTATGTTATATACATTTTTTTTCGTAGAGTTCGTCGTTTTTGTGATATTCCTTATTTTTGGTTTCTGCTATGAAAATCTTATACCTTTTTCATACAGAAATTTGTCAACTTCTGTCCATACAAACAAAGGAACTTCAGTCATATAGCAACCAGCTTTTGACTGTCACTTTAACCTATGGTACTCCCTTATTTCGCTTCTACTTACAAGGAAGCAACTAATGTTTTACTGATTAGCATAAAGTAAATAGAAGTATAAGCTTTTTAAGAATAATTTGTTGCAGGAATATAGAGAAAGTCATGTGAATGGTACACATCAGATTTTTTTTTATAGCTTAACGTCCTTTAACCTGGTAGGTCATATCGGACGATGAATGGAATTGTGAAATGATGCTCAAATGATCACGGGGTCCATGGAGCTTAAAGCTACTCGATATTCGTCTTATCAGGACAAGAGAAAACCCCGAAAAAACCCTTATCCGGGTAACTCATCCTAAGCGAGATTCGAACTCACGATGTGTTGAATGTGAGGCAGACACGCTACTACCACGCTACCCAGGCGGACTATATAATTTTGTAGGACTGCTAAACTTCAGCCATAGACCAAAAAACAAAAAAACACATTTTTTTTTGAGGCATTAAGTCATTTCCGAGACCCTCGATATTTGTTGCTCGAATAGTTCAATACAAAATAATTATTTTTAAATGCCTGTAAATATTCAGGTGTTTTTCACTGTTGTACCGAAAATGTGAATCTGAATGCCAGCATATAGCAACCAGTTCTTAAATATGTGTGCAGAAGGGAAACTAAAATTTCCTTAGTATAACTTACATACACAATGATAAAAGATTGAAGGCCGAGAAAGTTATCAGATTTTTCATTTCTCTAGACGCTACGTGCAGAGGACATAGTAGATAGTAAAAGTAACGTATTCCACCGCAAATACATGTTGTGAGACCCCCAAAATAGATAAAAACAGTGTTTAGAAAAACGCGAGTGTTCCTGCGTGTATGTGTGGATAGGTAGTTCAAAAACAAAAAAAGCAGTTAAATGCCGAACTCATTAGTACCTTCCAAGGATGGAACCGAGGATTCTCAAGAAAATATCCCCCCAAACTATCCTTAAAATGGAAAATTTTTGAAATTTTCGATTTTCTAAAAAGGCTATAATGATTCTGTATAAAATGCGATATATTAAAAATATTTACCAAATAAAATGTATACCCAGAACTTCGTAAAGCTGGTAAACCGTAAGAGACAGAGAAAAACTTGCTAACAAAAATGAAGATAAATGTAGATCTTTTAAAAACCAACTTATGCCATAGTTTTTTCCTTCTTTTTTAAACTATCCATTTCCGAGATATTCCCTGTTATTGGTTTCAAATAGCGATAACCTTTAAAACATTTAACTATCCCATTAGCCTAGTGTATTCTCTTATTTTCCTTCTATTTACAAGAAAGACCATTTCTGATAATGTTTACCTCAATTAGCTTTATACAGATAAAAGAATAATATTTTAGACTGCCTCCGTGGTCGAGTGATCAGCGAGCTGCTTTCTCACCCGGAGGTCCCGGGTTCAATTCCCGGCTTGGGCGGGGAATTTTTCTTTAGCCAGAATTATTCCCTATCCCCCACAGAGACTGGAGAGTAAATGTGTGTGTGCTTGAGGAAAATAAAAATGATTTAAATTAAATGTAGAAGAACCTACAGATAACGAATTGTTTCAAGTGCAAAGTCCACGATTTGACCTTATATGTTAAAGGGGGCTATATAAATAAAACAATGAAAAAAATAATCTTTTGTGACAATATTTTGTTTGCAGAACAGGTAGAGAAAATTTAGTGTATTTTTGACAAAAGTTCGTTAGTGCTTAACAACCTCAAAAATGATTTTCCGCCCTCTTCTGTTAGGAATGGCATTTGCGACAGTACACTCAGAATAATTCCCATTCGTACTGAAAATCCTGCAAAGTGCACTCATTGAACAATTTTTAAGCCCTTTTCCCATCAGGGACGGGTATTTGAATTACTGCTACTAAACGAGTGGAGGGAGAAACGTGTAGTACTTTTGGAATGATAGAAACAGACTGAAAAATCTGACGTTTTACATATACATGCCTTTCTCTGCAACAAATTACTCTTAAAAAGCTTATGCTTCTATTTACTTCATGCTAATTGATGTACACATTAGCAGAAACGGCTTTATTACTTGGTTCCTTGTAAGTAGAAGGGAAAAAAATCCAATGTGTTCCATTCACATGATGTTCTCTAGCTGTTCGGTAAGCAAACCTATTCAAAACATTAATCTGTTAGTTATATCATGCTAATCAAGAACAAATATAAGCAGAATTAGTCTTATTACTAGCTCCTTGTAAGTAGAAGGGAAATAAGAAAATGCACGGGCTAAAGCGATAGTCTCTTCCTTTAAAAGCCTGTCGCTATGTGAAACAATTCAAATTCCAATCTCTTTGCTTTCCGGGAATAAACAAACGAGAAACGAGATGTCTTCCCGTTTGAGAAAAGTTCAAGTGGCTAAACTTGAAACCAATAATCCGGAATTTCTGAGAAAAAAATGTATATGACATAAATTGATATCTACATTTTTTGTACAGTAAGGTTTTGTCTATCTCTCACGGTTTACCTGTTACTCGTATATAAGTCATCCAGAATGATGAGGTCTTCAGAGGCTATTCCCAGAAAACTGAAGACACACATTTTATTTGTCACGCAAATATCTTAAATTTAAGAGATTTTAATCAAAACCGTTAGAGCCGTTTTTGAGAAAATAAAACATTTCGAAATCTTTTAAATGTAAAGGGTAGTTGGGGACGGGGATTTTCTTCAAAATTTTAGTGTCGCATCCATATCTTAAATAATAAGTTTGGTATTTAACGGTCTTTTCGTTTTTGAGCTAAGCGCCCACAGACACACACACACATACGGACATTTTTCTAAAAATGCTTATTACTTTCTCTACACGCACCATGTACATAGTGTATAGAGAAGGATTTGTATTGCACCCAAAATTTCATACCGAGATTTCTCCGGAAATACATGTTTTCGGTCCCCCTGAATCCAAAAAAAAGCATTTTTGGAAAAAGGACCGTGTGTGAGTGTGTGTGCGTGTGTGTGTGTGCTCGCGCGCGCGTGCGTGTCTGTGGATGGCATAGCTCAAAAACGAAAAGACCATTAAAATACCAACCTTAGTATTTAAGTTTGGTTATCTTCCAAGGATGCGACACGAAGATTTTCAAGAAAATCCCCTCTCCCTCAACTACCCTTTACATGGAACGTTTTTCGAAAATATTGATTTTCTTAAAAATGGCTCTAACGATTTTGATTAAAATATCGTATATTCAAGGTACCTGACAAATGAAATGTATATCTTGAATTTTCTGGTAATAGCTTCTGAAGATTACTTTATTCTGAATGAATTTTACAGAATTTTGTATAACTGCTAAATCGTAAGAGATGTACAAAAACTTACCACACAAAAAATGTGGAGTACGTTAAAACTCACCAATTATTTTATATACATTTTTTTCCTGGAGGTGATCGTTTTTTTAGATATTCCTTGTTTTTGGTTTCAGCTTTGAAAAACTTATACTTTTCTCATACAGGAATGCGTCAACTCCTGTCCATACAAACAAAGGAACATCAGTCACATAGCATCCAACTTTTGACTCACTTATTTCGCTTCTACTTACAAGGAAGCAAGTAGTAAGACTATTTCAGCTTATTTTTTCTCAATTATCATGAAGTAAATAGAAGTATAAGCTTTCTAAGAATAATTTGTTACAGAGATGTAGAGAAAAGCATGTGAATGGAACACATCAGATTTTTTAAAATCCTTTTTCTAGTACTACAGTGTACATAGTAGGCAGAGAAGGTATTGTATTACATCTAAAAATTCAATACCGAGATTTTAACAGAAATAATGTAAGTATATGCTTACATACGTAATCACAACTTCAAGATGGCTTAACCATACATTAACAATATATGATTATCCACTCAATGTCGTGAGATTATTATTAAACATCAGATATATTTTGAAGTTGCAGGAACTTCCCACAACTGACATCCTCCGGGCAACTGAACGACAGGACAGAAAATCCTCTTCCGCGTGCGTCTTATAACCCTTTGTGACAATGAAGGGGCACCACCCCCCTCCCGTCGCTTTCAGTTTCTCTAGCAACGCAAATTTTAATGAAGCAAGTTAGCTCAAACTTGTAAAATATTTGTACAGCGACTTTATACAGAAAAGCATGGTGAAAAATATTCCAACCCGTCACAGTGACGCCATGTAGAGAATTTATTGTATGCCTCGAAGTTATATCATCGCCTTCCCCACAGTAATTAAATTACTGTTAAACAAGTAACTTTAAATTGTAATAGAAAAGTCTGAAGTGCTCAATTCACATAACTTTCTCTGCCTGTGCTGTAGTAAACTAATCCTACAGAAATTAACCTTCTATCTATTTCTTGCTTATCAAGATAAACATTAATAAAAATCTGATGTGTACCATTCACACGACTTTCTCTACATCTTTGCAACATATTACTCTTAAAAAGCTTATACATCTATTTACTTCATGTTAATCAGACTAAAATAGCAGAAATTGTCTTATTACTTGGTTCCTTGTTGCTATGTTTGCTTTGTTTCTTGCTGGTTGCCATGTCACTGAAGTTCCTTTGTTTGTATGGAAGCAGTTAACAAATTCCTATATGAGAAAAGTATAAGTTTTCAAAGCAGAAACCAAAAACAAGGAATGACTAAAAAACGATGACTGCACGAAAAAAAAGTATAGAACATAAACTGTGTGTTTTAACGTGCTCTACATTTTTTGTGTAGTAAGTTTTTGTCCATCTCTTACGGTTTAGCAGTTATTCAAAATTCCGTAAAATTCATCCAGAATAAAGTAGTCTTCAGAGGCTATTCCCAGAAAATTCAAGATATACATTTTATTTGTCAGGTAAATATCTTTAATATACGAAATTTTAATCAAAATTGTTACAGCCATTTTTAAGAAAATCAACATTTTCGAAAAAAGTTCCATGTAAAGGGTAGTTTGGGGTGCGGGGATTTTTTTTCAAAATCTTCGTGTCGCATCCCTGGAAGATACTAAACTTAAATACCAAGTTTGGTATTTTACGGACTTTTCGTTTTTGAGTTATCGTGTTCATAGACACACGGACACCCTGACTCAGGGACACACGGGCCTTTTTGTGAAAATGCTTTTTTTAGATACAGGGGACCTTAAAAACATATATTTCCGTTGAAAACTCGGTATCGAATTTTTTGGTGGGGTGCAATACCTATTATATACACTATGTACATAGTACGTATAGAGAAAGTATAAATGGTTCTATTACGGTATTATTTCCTTGTTGAAAGGAAATAAGGAAGTACCAAAATGATATTCTGTTTTCTTGACCAAGATTAAAAAACATCTCATGTGTTGCATCCACATAAGTTTCTCTAGCTGTTCTATATACAAACTTTCTTACGAAAAATTATCCTTTTATCTACATCATATTAATGGAGTTAAACATTTGCAGAATTAGTCTTATTATTTGCTTTCTTATAAGTAGAAGAGAAACAAGTGAATAAAATAGACTAATGCGCCATTCAAATCTTTTAAAAACTGGATGCTGTGCGATAAGGTTCGATTCCCTTTACATGGTCCCGTTTGAGAAAAGCTAGGTACTTTAAAATTGAAACCAATATCAACGAATATCTCGAAAATGGTCAACTCTACAAGAAAACAGCATATGACATAACTTGTCTGTTTTAACGAGACCTACATTTTTTGTGGAGTAAGTTTTTGTCTATCTCTTATGGTTTTACCCAAAACTCATCCAAAACAAAGAGGTCTTCAGAGGCTATTCCCAGAAAATTGAAAATCTATCATTTATTTGTGATATAATTTTGTTTATATACGGCATTTTAACCAAAACCGTTAGTCATTTTAAGAAAATCAAAAATTTCAAAAATTTTGGGGGGGGGGGTTCTTGGAAATGTTCGTGTCGCATCCTTTGAAGATACTAAACACAAATACGCAGTTTGGTATTTTTTTGTTTGAGTTATGCTTTCCATAATACACGGATCTTTTTCTAAAAAAATGCTTTTTATGACTAACGGCAGTGAAACCTCGACATCGAATTTTTGGGTGGATTACGATACCTTCTCTATCTACTATGTAAATTGTATGTAAAATATATGAATACCGACTTCCCATTTGTGTTATTGGAAAATGTAATTTTGTAACAAGAATAATTCGGAAATGATTAACTGTACACATAAAATACATATGACAAACTTTTTTTTTTCCCCCTCACCCCGTCTTTAACTGTATGGACCTATCGGCAGCATTTGCTTTGGAATATATATTGCCTATTAGGGGTGGTATTAGCAGATCCCGTTGGGTTTCTATTTCTATTCTAATTTTAATCTTTAGATTACACACATTCACATTTCCAGACTCTGGGGAGAATAGGGAATAATCTCTGCTAGAAAAAAATTCCCACTCCCAACCAGGAATCGAACACGGGACCCCTCGCACGGCAGGCAGGTGCTGCACCGACTGAACTATGAGGCCGGTCTCTGAATTTTTTGAGTATCAGTTTTTGTCTCTCACCTTCCGTTTTACTAGTTATACAAGTCATTCAGAATGAAGAGGACTTCAGAAGCTATTCCCAGAAAATTCAAGATATGCATTATATGTCATGTAAACATATTTAATACATTTTAATCAACATTATTTTAGAGTCATCTTTTGATAAAAAAACAGATTTCCATGTAGAGCATAGTTTGGGGACAGGGGATTTTCTTGAAAATCTTCGTGTCGCATTCTTGGAAGATGCGCGCGCGCGCTCACACACACACGCACACACACACACACCTGGTGTGTTTCATTCACACGACTTTTTGTAACTGTCCCTCAAACAAACCTCCCTTACAAAAGATTATTCTTTTGAACAAAGAAGGTATTTTCCGGGCTTGTAGGCTGTGATCCATTGGGTCTAATTCCCGACGTTTCACCAAGGGCTGCACTTGGCATCTTCACAGGTGATCCGGTGGCTGGTCAGAGCTTGAATGAATATTTTTTTGTCTACATCATGCTAATCGAGATAAACATTAGCAGAAATGTAATTACTTAGTTCCTTGTAAGTAGAAGGGAAATACGGGAGTACACTAGGTTAAACCGATAAATGTTTTAACGAATGTTTTAACAGCTGCCGCTTCTTTACACGCCCAGGGGTAAAATAAAAGGAACACGGACGTGTTTGAGAAAAGTGTAAGTAATTTAAACTGACACCAATAACAGTGAATATCTCGGCTATGGTTACCTCTAGAAATATATATATATATATATGACATAAATTGTGTGTTTTCACGAGATATACTTTTATTTTATAGTTCGGTTTTCTCTCTTATGATTTACCAGTATTCAAAATAAGAAGTACCAGAATAAAGAGGTATTTTGAGGACATTTCCAAAAAATTTAAGATACACATTTAATTTATGATGAAAATATCTCAGACATACGAATTTTAATATAAATATTTGGGGTGGGGATTTCCTTGAAACTTTCGATTTTGAAGTATGCTGCCCCCCCCTCACATACACTGACCTTTTTCTAAAATTGCTTTTTATGGATTCAAAGCTGCCCAAAACACCTACTTCCCTGAAATCTCGGTATCAAATGTTTGGGTAGAATGCAATACCTTGTCTAGCTAGGTATGTACATTGCACATAAAGCAATAGATAAATAATAGAATCATATATTTAAGTACAAAAAAAATGATGTGTTCCATTCACATGACTTACTCTATATCTCTGTAAATTATTATTGTTAATAAGCTTATCTTTTATTTATTTCATGCTAATCGAGAAAAATTAGCAGAAATATTCTTATTTCTTGCTTCCTTGTAAGTAGAAGCGAAATAAGGGAGTACCATAGGTTAAAGTGAAAGCCAAAAGCTGGTTGCTATGTGACTGATGTTCCTTTGTTTGTATTGACAGGATTTGATAAATTCCTGTATGAGAAAAGTATAAGTTTTTCAAAGCTGAAACCAAGAAAAAGGAATATCTCAAAAACGATCAACTCCACGAAAAAAATGTATATAACTTAAATTGTGTGTTTTAACATGCTCTACATTTTTTATGGGTTAAGTTTTTGCCCATCTCTTACGGTTTAGTAGTTATGAAACATTCATCCAGAATAAAGTAAGTCTTCAGAGGCTATTCCCAGAAAATTCAGAATATACATTTTATTTGCCAGGTAAATAACTTTAATATACGATATTTTAATCAAAATCGCGCCAGTTTTTAGAAAATAAAAAATTTCAAAAAAAAAGTTCCATGTAAAGGGTAGTTTGGGGTGGGGGGATTTTTCTCAAAATCTTCGTGTCGCATCCCTGGAAGATACTAAACTTAAATACCAAGTTTGGTATTTTACCGACTTTTCGTTTTTGAGTTATCGTGTTCACACACACACTGACACACACACACTGACCATTTTCTGAAAATACTCTTTTTTGGATACAGAGGACCCTAAACTGGTGAAATCTCGGTACCGAATTTTTTGGTGGAGTGCCATACATTCTCTATACACTATGTACATAGTGAGTATGGAGAAAGTAATAAATATGGTAAATGCAAGGAGAATATGTTGCGAATCAGTAGATAGCCGCCGGCATTAAAGAATACCAGTATTTGCGTAAATTTTAAGTAGTTTGGTCAATGATTAGCAGATTAAAAATTTAATATGTATTAAAATAAAAATAAAATATTATTATATAAACGAAATAATGTGTTATAAATAATTTAAGCAAAAGTAATTAATTGAATATAATAAAATATATATATATATATATATATATATATATATATTTTATATAATGTACGTTTCTGATGTACATATTTATGGTAATTAGAAATAATAAATAATGAAAAATACTTCTAAAAGTTTAGAAAGATAGAAAAAGAGAAAAAGTTACCGAAATTGAAAGTTTTTGATTACCTATGTTTAATTTGATTTGCATAATATTTTTAAAATAATTTTCTATACATGTATAAATTAAATTTGGAAATAAGGATTTATAATTTGGAATGCATATCTTGGTTTTAGAAATTGGTTACCAGGTTATGGTATGGCAGATTTTTATTTATTTGTGCATAGGTGATAGAGAAAGTAAAATAGCCTGATATGTGAAAATATAATATAGTTGTGAAATGAACGTTGAATTTGTGATTGTTAGAAGAAGTCGTGTAAATGTATTTATTTATGGATTTTAAGAAAATATCAAAACATTTGATAATCACAGTCATAACAATCTGATGTGTTCCATTCACATGACTTTCTCTAAATCACTACAACAAATTATTGTTAAAAATCTAATGTTTCTATTTATTTCGTGCTAATCGAGAATAAATTGGCAGAAATAGTCTTATTACTTGCTTCCTTTTAAGTTGAAGCGAAATAAGAGAGTAGCATAGGTTAAAGTGATATTTGACTATCACTGGTTGCTGTTTGCTGTGTGACTGAAGTTTGTATGGACCGGAGTTGACAAATTCCCGTATGAGAAAAGTAAGTTTTTTAACGGTGAAACAAAAAAAAAAAAAAAAAAAAAAAAAAAACGATCAACTCCACGAAAAAAAGTATATAACATAGATTGTGTACTTTAACATAATATACAATTTTGTGTGGTAAGTTTTTGTCCATTTCTTACGGTTTAGCAGTTATGTACAATTCCGTAAAATTCATCCAGAATAAAGTAGTCTTCAGAGACTATTCCCAGAAAATTCAAGATATACGTTTCATTTGTCAGGTAAATATCTTTAATATACGATATTTTAATCAAAATCGTTAGTCATTTTTGAAAAAATCAAAAATTTCGAAAAAAGTTGCATATAAAGGGTAGTTTGGGGCAGGGGGATTTTTTTTGAAAATATCTGCATGGCATCTCTGGAAGATACTAAAATTAAATACCAAGTTTGGTATTTTACGGACTTTTCGTTTTTGAGTTATCGTGTTCAGAGACACACACACGGACCTTTTTCTGAAAATGCTTTTTTTTTTTTTTTTTTTTTTTTTTTCTGATACAGGTGACTCTAAAACATATATTTCCGGTGAAATCACGGTACCAAATTTTTGGGTGGAGTGCAATACCTTTTCTATACACTATGTACATAGTGCGTGTAGAGAAAGTAAAAGCTGTGATGTTTGCCACCTCTCTTACAGGCCTCTAGTTTCGAAGCTCAGCACGTTGAAAAACGCTGAAATAGGAGGCCAATTAAACGGAATTTCTAGAGCTATGAATAAGTGATATATGAGTATGGACTGGCCATTAGGCCACTGACAAATCCAATCCTTGCTAATTAAACAATGCAATTACATGGACCACTGCACTTTGGTGTCCAATATCCAATCAGATATACGATAAATGCTGCATCAGCTAAGTTCTGAGGCTGGACCTGTCCCATTAATTCAAGATCTCCACGTTAGCCTGTCCATTCCTATTAAAGTGACAAACACAGCTCCACAAGCTGGTCAAGAACCGGGACAGGCTCCATCAAGACACACATTCTAATTCACTAATATACACTCCAGTTTTACTTTCTCTACACGCACTATGTACATAGTGTATAGAGAAGCTTACCGAAATTTCACTGCAAATATATTTTGAGGACTCATTAATAAATTTAAATAAAAAAATCTTATGTGTACCATTCACATGTCTTTCTCTATATCCCTGCAACAAATTATTCTTAAAAAGCTTATACTTCTATTAACTTCATGCTAATCAGTAAAACATTAGCAGCAATAGCCATATTACTTGCTTCCTTGTAAGTAGAAACGAAATAAGAGAGTACCATAGGTTAAAGTGATTATCAATAGCTGGTTGCTATGTCACTGAAGTTCCTTTGTTTGTATGGACAGCAGTTGACAAATTCCTGTATGAGAAATGTATAAGTTTTTCATAGCAGAAACCAAAAATAAGAAATGTCACAAAAACGACGACCTCCATGAAAAAAATGTACACGACATAAATTGTGTGCTTTAATGTGCTCCACATTTTTGTGTAGTAAGTTTTTGTCCACCTCTTATGGTTTAGCAGTTATTCAAAATGTAGTAAAATTCATCCAGAATAAACTACTCTTCAGAGGCTATTCCCAGAAAATTCAGGATATACATTTTATTTGTCAGGTAAATATGTTTAATATCCGAAATTTTAATCAAAATCGTTAGAGCCATTTTTTAAAAAATAAAAATTTTCGAAAAAAAGTTCCATGTAAAGGGTAGTTGGGAGTGTGGCGATTTTTCTCAAAATCTTCGTGTCGCATCCCTGGAAGATACTTAACTTAAATACCAAGTTTGGTATTTTACCTACTTTTCTTTTTTGAGTTATCGTGTTCACAGACACACACACACACGCGCGCGCGCACGGACCTTTTTCCGAAAGTGCTTTTTTTTAGATAAAGGGGACCCTAAAACATATATTTCCGGTGAAATCTCCGTATCGAACTTTTTGGTGGAGTGCAATACATTTTCTATACACTATGTACATAGTTCCTATAGAGAAAGTAAAACTCTGATGTGTTCCATTCATATAACTTTCTCTATAACAAATATTGTTAAAAGCTTATTCCTCTATCTACTTCATGTCCTTATTGCTTGCTTCCTTGTAAGCAGAAGGGAAACAATCTATTGATGGTCTCTAAAATGTAAATGGCGTGTTATTTATGGACGCTGTTTAACTACTGTGGTTCTCAGCGTCCCATTCTAAACTGGGCGTGAAACACCGCTAAATTTTGCTCAGAGACCTCTCTATGAGGTTTGAGGTTCTTTTACGTGCCGTAAACGTACGACACGGGACCAACGGCTTTACTTCCCTTCCAAAGGAAGCCATGCAGAAAAAATCCTCCGCCAGGTTTCAACCCGTGATCTTGGGTATATGAAGTTAGTAAGGTAACCATTACACCACGGAGGGCGACTGATGTCTTCTAGCTGTTCGGCAAACAAACCTTTTATTCAAAACATTAATCTGTTATCTACATCATGCTAATCAAGATAAACATAAGCAGAATTAGTCTTATCACTAGCTTCTTTGTAAGCAGAAGGATTATAATGAATGCACAGGCTAAAGCGATAATCAGTTATTTTAAAATCGGATTATGTGAAACAATTGATATTCGGTTCTATGTGTTTGCTAGGAATAAACACACGAGGGATGAAAGATAGATTACTCTCTATTTGAGAAAAGTATAAGTGGGTTAAAACTGAAAACAAATTACTCGGAATACCCCATAAACTGTTAACTCTACGAAAAAAACAACATATAAAAGACATAAGTTGTATGTTTTAGCGAGCTCTAGATTTTCGTGCAGTAACCTTTTGTTTGTCTCTTAGGTTTAACAGTTCAACAAAAGTTATACAGAAGCCAACCAGAATGAAGAGGTCTTCACAGAAAATTCAAGATATACCTAATTTCAATTGGCATGAAAATATCTTGAATATATGTCATTTTAATAAAAAATCGTTAACCAGTTTTTAGAAAATAGAAAATTACCAAATACGCTCTGTGTAAAGGATAATTTGGGTTGAGGGATTTTGTCTTGCATTTTTGGAAGATACTTAAATACCAAGTTTTTTATTTACCAGACTTTTCGTTTTTGAGTTATAGTGTTCACATTTACAGATGCGCGCGCGCACACACACATTTTTGTCAATACTATCTATTTGTAGGGTTCTATGGTTATTCTTTGGTACTGTCAACATGTTGATAACACTTGATAGTACACGATTTTAAAATGGAGGCAACAAAGTTTGAGGTTAGAATCCTTCTGAAGCATTACTGGAAATAAGATAATAAAGTTGCGAAGAACATGTGAAGGTGGAGTTAGTGAGCGAGTAGCACAACGATGGTTCCAGCGTTGCAACAGTGGAGACGAAAACATTAAAGTTTCAACATTTACAACCTTTTGGAAAAGCCAAGTGAGAAAGTACGTGGAGTTTTGGAAGAAAATTCATAGGTAAACACTGGTAGGTTGTCAGAAGAACTTGGTGCTTTAAAAGATGCTACGCATTGCCATATTTAGTCGTTTAAAAGTCGTTCAGAAGCTCTAAATTTCGACCAAATGAATCGACAACTGATTAAGTTCAGTGAAAACCTTCAGCTTATCCTAATCCTGGGATGATAGATTTATCAGGAGAATTGTCACATGTGATGAAAAGCGGATGTAATATCGCAACCCTGACACTACGAAACAGCGGCTCGATACCCATAAGCTTTCAAAGGTTGTCGTTAAAAAAAATCTGATATGTTCCATTCACATGACTTTCTCTACATCTCTACAATAACTTATTGTAAAAAGTTTATTCTTCTATTTACTTAATGCTAATCCAGAAAAAATTGGCAGAAATAGTCTATTACTTGCTTCCTTGTAAGTAGAAGCGAAATAAGGGAGTACCATAGGTTAAAGTGATAGTCAAAAGCTAGTTGCTATGTGACTGGAGTTTTTGTATGTATGGACAGGAGTTGACAAATTCCTGTGTGAGAAAGGTATAAGTTTTTCAAAGCTGAAACTAAAAAAGGAATATCTCAAAAAGGATCAACTCCATGAATATGTATATATGACAAATTGTGTCTTTTAATATGCGCTACATTTTTGTGTGGTAAGTTTTTGTTCATCTCTTACAGTTAAGCAGTTATGCCAAATTTCGTAAAAGTCATCCAGAATAAAGTAGTCTTCAAAGGCTATTCCCAGAAAATTCAAGATATATATTTTATTTGGTATGTAAATATCCTAAATATAAGAGATTTTAATCAAAATCGTTATGAGCCATTTTTGAGAAAATCAAAATTTTCGAAAATTTTTCCATGTAAAGGGTAGTTTGGGGTGGAGGGATTTTCTTGAAAACCTTAAGTCTTGGAAGATACCAAAATTAAATACCAAGTTTAGTATTTTCGTTTTTGAGGTATGCTGTCTATAGACACACACACGGACCTTTTTCTAATAAGCTTTTCTTGGATTCAGGGGGAAAAACATGCATTTCGGTGAAATATCGGTACATAGTACGTATAGAGAAAGTAAAAAAGGTTCAGCCCCAAATTAATACGTGTAAGGTGGAATTTTAAATGTGTGATTCACTGAGAATTTATTCAAAATGTACGTGCAGTCAATGCGGGTGAGTATTCTCAACAACTGGAACAAGTTCATATAGTTTTGAGGCATTAGTTAATATAAACAGAGTTCTCTTGCAGAGAGACAGAATGAGACCTCATGCAGCTCAAAGAACAATAGACAAAATTCAGGAATTGGAAGGAATCGAACCGCTTCCACATCCAGCATACAGCTCTGAGCTTGCGCCATCCAAGGCCCATTTGCTGCGTGGAAGAAATTTTGAAAACGTTGAAGCAGTTGAAGGTATATCAAGAAATTCTTCGCAGAAATTGGCACTGCTGTGAAATGATAAACCTCTCTGAAAGGTGACTCAGGACTGTAGAGTTCCAAATGGTCTTTGCTTTGAAGATTTCATTAATTTACTGTAACAAAGATCTTGAAATAAAGTTTTCCTTAAAACTCCAGTCGCTCTGCATGGTGTAATGTTTACCATGCTTGCCTCTAAACCCGCCGGTGATACATTTTTTTCGGAAGCAAAAATCCTTAGGATGGCTTTCTTCGGAAGGGAAATAAAGGCGTTGGTCTCGTGTAATATTTATTTACACGTAAAAGAACTTCATATCTTGAAAAAAAAAAAAAAAAAAAAAAAAATCTGACATGTTCCATTCACATGACTGCCTCTACATCTCTGCAACATATTATTGTTAAAAAGCTTATGCTTCTATTTACTTCATGCTAATCGAGAAAAATTAGCAGAAATAGTCTTATTACTTGCTTCCTTGAAAGTAGAAGCGAAATAAGGGAGTCCATAGCTTAAAGTGATAGTCAAAAACTGGCTGCTATGTGACTGAAGTTGCTTTGTTTGTATGGATAGGAATTGACACACCCCTGTATGAGGAAAGTATAGCTTTTTTAAAGCTGAAACAAAAAAAAACAGGAATATCTAAAAAGCGATCAACTTCACAAAAAAAAATGTAAATGACATAAATTGTATGTTTTATCGTGATCTACATTGTTTTGTGTAGTGAGTTTTTGTCTATCTCTTATGGTATACCAATTACACAAAATTCAATAAAAATCATCCAGAATAAAGAGGCTTTTAGAGGCTATTCCCAGAAAATTCAAGATATACATTTTATTTGGCAGGTAAATATCTTTAATACAAGGGATTTTAATCAAAATCGTTAGAGCCATTTTTAAGAAAATCAACATTTTCGAAACTTTTTCCATATAAAGGTTAGGGCTGGAAGGATTTTCTTGAAAATCTTTATGTCGGATCCTTGGAAGGTACCAAACTTAAATACCACGTTAGGTGTTTAACGATCTTTTCGTTTTTGAGCTATGCTGCCCCCAGACAGACACACACACGGACATTTTTCTAAAAATGCTTTTTTTGGACCCAGGGGGTCTAAAACACATATTTCCGGTGAAATCTCGGTAACGAAATTTTGGGTGCAATACAATACCTTCTCTATACACTATGTACATAGTTCGTATAGAGAAACTAAAAACAAATTAAAAACAAAATGATAAAGGCCAGGGTGCACCCTTGTGTGTTTATGTGAATAGCAAAACTAAAAAAATCTGATGTGTACCATTCACATGTCCATAGGTTAAAGTGATAGTCAAAGGCTGGTTGCTATGTTAATGAAGTTTCTTTGTTTATATGGATAGGAGTTGACAAGTTCCTGTATGAGAAAAGTATAAGTTTTTTATAGCAGAAATAAAAAATAAGGAATGTATCAAAAACGACGAACTCCACGAAAAAAAATGTATATAACATAAATTGTGTGTTTTAACGTTTCATCCAGAATAAACTACTCTTCAGAGGATATTCCCAGAAAATTCAAGATATACATTTTATTTGTCAGGTAAATATCTTTATTATACAACATTTTAATCAAAATCGTTAGAGCCATTTTTGAGAAAATCAAAATTTCCGAAAAAAGTTCCATGTAAAGGGTAGATTGGGGTGGAATGATTTTTCTCAAAATCTTCGTGTCGCATCCCTAGAAGATACTAAACTTAAATACCAAGTTTGGTATTTTACCGACTTTTCGTTTTGATTTTTTTTCTTCTTTTTTTGATATTGGGGACCCTAAAACATATACATTGACAATGCGAGGTCTGCAGGGCCGAGTTGTCGCCCTCCGTGGTGTAATGGTTACCATGCTGACTTCATATACCCAAGGTCGCGGGTTCAAACCCGGCGGAGGACGATGAATTTATTCATGGCTTCCTTCGGAAGGGAAGTAAAGCTGTGGATCCCGTGTCGTAGATTTACGGCTCAAGTCTGATAGAGAGGCCTCTGAGCAAAATTAAGCTATTTCACGCCCAGTATAGAATGGGACGCTGAGAACCACAGCAGTTATAAAGCGTCCATAAATAGAACTCCATCTCCGTTTTTGTAAATAATTTGGTATTTAGTAGAGAACAATGAATATAAAACAGTATCGTGAAATGTTTATTTGCACGTAAAATAAATCCGCCATTTCGCATCCGCATCATCTGTGCCATCTGTAGCCGACCAGCTGATTCCCTGTCACCATGGCGCAGAGCGGCAAATTCATGAACTAGTAATTCAAAACCGATCATGGAAGCATCGTAATGATGCCACATGCTCCACTTAGGAGTTACAGGAAATAACTAAATTAAAAGTCAACATTAATTATGATACGTCATCTACAGACGCCAGAAATTAGTAAAGCTTTTAGCAACACATTAGCGTGTAAAATTGTATAAAAATACATAAATTAAAGGTAGTTTTCGTGATGTTACGAATGTAAATAAATAATCTTCAAGTAGGTTCTAGAGAAAATAAAAATTATATCCGACTCATATGTTTTGCTACACAAAGTTCACAAGCCCTGTGAGCATTTGTAGGTAGAGATTTATGTTTTTATTTCCGCAGTTGTGTATAGCATGTTTTGTATATGCATACACGAAGTACCAACAGAAAAAAAAAAAAGAGGTACAACGAACGTCAGAAGCTTTCAGAAAGAGTTCCGAAATGGCTCAGTACTAATCCCTTGGTGGTGAGTCGGTAGTTCACTGTGTAAAAGCAAGTGCTTCTATAATGTATGGGGGGGGGGTCCTTGAAAGCGCAAAATGACCACACGCATTTCTCTGTGGTTTTCATACTTCTACAGTATGTTGCTTGAGTAAGGTCAACATTTACGATACGATCAGAGAAATGACTGGCGTTCATTGCTTCATGGATTACGTACTCTAGACCTAGTACTTTTAGGTGCTCAAGAGCATTTTAGGCGATAAAGTCACCAAAATAAGCACTAAATATACACATAAAGTACAGTTTTTGCAGGCCCGAACATTTGATTTCCTACATCTAAAATGTTAGAAAAAAATCAACATTTTCAGAATATTACTTATTTGAGAATTAAATACTACACAAGAACTAAAACAATACTTTTATATTACTAAACACACACACATTCACTCTCACGTTCATACTTCCAGACTCTATAGGGGAGAGGGAATAATTCTGGTTAAAACAAATAAAGTCCCAGTCCCAGCCGGGAATAGAACCTAGGACTTCCGGATGAGAAGTAGGTAAATGTATTCCAGCCAAAAATTTATACCGGGATTTCACTGGAAATACATGTTCTGAGGCCCCCTGAATAAAAATATCCCATGAGTTCCAATCTCATGACTTTTTTAGTGTTCAGCAGAATACTATTCTTAAAAAATCTGATGTGTTCCATTCACCTGACATTCTCTACCTCTGTGTAATAAATTATTGTTAATAAACTTATTCTTCTATTTACTTCAAGCTAATCGAGAAAAAAAATTAGCAGAAATAGTCTTATTGCTTGCTTCCTTGTAAGTAGAAGCGATATAAGAGAGTATCAAAGGTTAAAGTGAAGTCAAAAGCTGGTTGCTATGTGACTGAAGTTCCTTTGTTTGTATGGACACGAGTTGACAAATTCCTGTATCAGGAAAGTACAAGTTTTTCAAAGCTGAAAACAAAAACAAGGAATAACCGAAAAACGATCAGCTCCTCGAAAAAAAATTTATATAACATAAATTGTGTGTTTTAATGTGCTCTACATTTTTTGTGTGGAAATTTAAACACCAAACTTGGTATTTAAGTTTGGTATCCTCCAAGGATGCGACACGAAGATTTCCAAGAAAATCCCCCACCTCTAACTACCCTTTACATGGAAAAATTTTCGAAAATTTTGTTTTTCTTAAAAATGGCTCTAACGATTTTGATCAAAACATCGTATATTAAAGATATTTACCTGACAAATAAAATGTATATCTTGAATTTTCTGGGAATAGCCTCTAAGACTACTTTATTCTGGATGAATTTTACGGAATTTTGCATAACTACTAAACTGTAAGAGATGGACAAAAACTTACCACACAAAAATATAGAGCACGTTAAAACACACAATTTATGTTATATACATTTTTTTTCTAGGAGTTGAACGTTTTTGAGATATTCCTTTTTACTTTCTCCATATGCACTATGTACATAGTGTATAGAGAAAGTATTGCACTCCACCAAAAATTCGATACCGAGATTTCACCGGAAATATATGTTTTAGGGTCCCCAATATCCAAAAAAAAGCATTTTCACAAAAAGGTCCGTGTGTGTGTGTGTGTGTGTGTGTGTGTGTCCGTGTGTCTGTGAACATAACTCAAAAACGAAAAGTCGGTAAAATACCAAACATGGTATTTAAGTTTAGTATCTTCCAGGGATGTGACATGACGATTTTGAAAAAAATCCCCCCACCCCCAACTACCCTTTACATGGAACTTTTTTCGAAAATTTTGATTTTCTCAAAAATATCTAACGATTTTGATTAAAATATCACATGTTAAAGATATTTACCTGACAAATAAAATGTATATCTTGAATTTTCTGGGAATAGCCTCTGAAGAGTAGTTTATTCTGGATGAATTTTACTAAATTTTGAATAACTGCTAAACCGTAAGAGATGGACAAAAACTTACTACACAAAAAATGTAGAGCACATTAAAACACACAATTTATGTTATATACATTTTTTTCGTGGAGTTCGTCGTTTTTGTGACATTCTTTATTTTTGGTTTCTGCAATGAAAAACGTATACTTTTCTCATACTGGAACTTGTCAACTCCTATCCATATAAACAAAGGAACTTCATTGACATAGCAACCAGCTTTTGACTATCACTTTAACCTACGGTTGTCCGTTATTTCGCTTCTACTTACAAGGATGCGAGTAATAAGACTATTTCTGCTAATTTTTTTCTGATTAGCATGAAGTAAATAGAAGTATAAACTTTTTAACAATAAAATGTTGCAGAGATGTAGAGAAAGTCATGTGAATGGAACACATCAGATTTGGTTTTTATTTGTCATGTTAACATTTCCTATAATAATGATTTTGATTATAAAAATGCTAAGGTCATTTTCGAGAAAATTGAAAGATTTGAAAAAAATCTGTCATATAGGATAGTTTGGGGTGGGTGTGTTTCGTATAATCTTCGTGGTGCATCCTTGAAAGTTACTAAATCCAAATAGGAAGTCATTTACATACGGACTTTTCTCAAAAAAAAAAAATATTTTTATTCAAGGGACCGATGAAATCTCTATGATGAATTTTTGGGTGGAGAAGAATACCTTTTCTACCTATTATGCACGTAAATAGTAGTAAAAAAAAATAACCTTAAATGCAGATGAGGAAGGCCTTTTGTTTACAAACATTCCATTACTTCGCATAACAGCACGTCTCAATGCTTCACACGGACTGGAATGAATTACTTTGCTCGTTTAATTTGAACATGCTGAAATAAATGTTGCTTTTTCATCATGATTGATACTCCCCTTAAGGAATAAATAAGAACACAGTTTAAACTCGCCCTCAGAGTCAGTAAATGTGAAATAATTAGGTGTAGAGTGCAGCTGGTTGGCGAATCTGTGCCGGGATGTCTGGTAACGGGTAACGAACCCACAACTGTGTCAGCAAGGCGCCGGATTAAAATCAATAGTAGACAGCACGGCGCCTGGCGGGTGTCCACTGCAACCTGCCGCGTTCCTCTCCCTTCCCACTGCTGCAACATACTTATGTTAATGAAATAGCTTGTTGATGCGACAAGGCACGTCACATAATCCTTCTGGCTACAAGATGGCATAACATTGTCGAGGTTGTGTTTGGCGCTACGCGTGTACACCCCTAGTGCCCCAATTTCCTCGACGAGCAAGGTTCTGCCTGGTACATATGTATACTCCTACCGAAAACCACTCATTAAACTTTCACAACATTAAGTGGATAATGTTTTCCCCACGTATTAAAACCCTGCACTGCAGAAATTGGGTTAACACAGATTGGATGAGCTTAAACCGCACATTTTGGATGAAACTGATCAACTGTAAACACCAACTTCGCATTTAAGATAATGGCATCTGTGAAGTTTTGAAAATCCATAGTATCTTGAAATTTATGCCACATACACACAATAGTAGTAATATTTTTGCTTTTTTTACTTTCTCCACACGCACTATGTACATAATGTAAACAGGAAGCATTGTATTGTACCAAAACATTCGATATCGAAATTTCGCCGGAAATATATGTTTTGTGACCATCTGAATCCGAAAAAAACATTTTTAGAAACATATCCATGTGTGTGTCTGTCTATCAGTGTGTGTGTGGGCAGCGTAGCTCAAAAACGAAATGACCGTTAAATACCAAACTTGATATTTAACTTCAGTATCTCCCAAGGATGCGACATGAAGATTTACAAGAAAATCTCCCCACACCAATTACCTTTTACATGGAAACATTCTCAACAAATTTTTCTCAAAAATGACTAATGATTTTGATTATGAAGATATTAACATGGCAAATAAAATGTATATCTTGAATTTTCTGGGAATAGCTTCTGAAGACCTCTTTATTCTGGATGATTTTGATTGAATTTGCATATTCTAGACCGAAAGAGACTTAATAGAAAATGTAGAACTCCTTAAAACACACAATTTATGCTATATACATATTTTTCGTTGAATTATCGTTTTTAGACATTCCTTGTTTTTGGTTTCAGCTTTAAACTTTCCTCATACAGGAATTTGTCAACTCCTGTCCATACAAACAAAAGAACTTCAGTCAAATAGCAACCAGCGTTCGACTACTATCACTTTAACCTATGGTACTCCCATATTTCGCTTCTATTTACAAGGAAGCAAGTAATAAGATTATTTATGTTAATTTTTTCTCGATTAGCATGAAGTAAATAGAAGCATAAGCTTTTTAACAATAATTTATTACAGAG
The DNA here is from genome assembly GCA_030762935.1 of Hymenopus coronatus. Lineage (NCBI taxonomy): Eukaryota > Metazoa > Arthropoda > Insecta > Mantodea > Hymenopodidae > Hymenopus > Hymenopus coronatus. Next base: position 18,092,545 of record CM060897.1, on the reverse strand, counting down.
ATGTAGAGAAAGTCATGTGAAAGGAACACGTCAGACTTTTTACTTAATTAGAGTCTTAACTTCATTGCATACATTACAGCTGTGAGTATCAGAAAAAATTAACATGAAACATGTGTCCGGGGTTCTACCCAGCGACATTCCCTATTGAATAATCAAGATCTAATTAATGCTGTGCAAGTCTTAAACCCGAGTGCCTTTTTAATCTTCTATTTTCTGGATCTGATGAATAGTTTAGAGGAATTTGTTGATCTAGCGGGTTGCTATGATGTTTGAACGAGTTCAGAAGTCTTGTGTTAGCTCTACTGAGGACAGCTGTCACTTCTGGAACTGAGTGAATAGTGGAGTTTCTGACCTACATTGGTGATTAAACAGAGACTCTGCTCTGAATAGTTTGAACTCTCCGGATTTGAGAAGCTGAAGCAGAACCCCAAATTGAGCTACTGAACACTCATATAGGTCTCATCAGTGAAGAGTATATTAGCCTTTTATACTGGATAGACAGTGAAGATTTTGAGCACAAAACGTGCTTGACTTCATGTAGAGGGAGACTTTATTATGAATGTAAGGTGACTTCTCCATGTTAAAAGTTGATCCAGTGTGAGTCCAAGATATCTTACTGAATCTTATTCTGGAATAGGCTGGACTTTTCAGAATTCATTATAACCCTCCAGTGTTTGCACCATGTATCTATTTTATCACAAAAGCTTTGAAGATGACTTGCAGCTGCCTCAGAGGTCTACCTTTAATCAGAACTGCAACGTCTTCAGCAAAATGTGCAATTATAAGTTGGTCAGAAACGGGGAAATCTGCCGTGTAATAGAGGTCCTAGTATAGCACCCTGAGGTACTCCAGAATTAATAGCTGGATACTTTGATTGCACTGATTCACATTTTACAGAGAATGTGCGATTAGACAAGTACGATGTAACAAACCTGTAAATAGTGTCATTTAAGCGACACTTAATTTTGTAAAGAAGACCATCATGCCACAACATATCGAATGTATCTTCAGCATCCAGAAATAAGCCCCAAAAAACTTTTCCTTGTCTACTATAGTATCCACAATACAGTGAAAGTGTTTTGGGCATAAATGCTAGCGTCTAAATCCAAATTGTGTTGTAGGTAGAATTTCTTCTATGTGCTCCATTAATTCTGTGTCAGTTGGACAGAACATGAGAACTCCAAAACTGGGATTTTTGTGCTAAGATAATAGTGATATAAAAACAATTTTCTATCATTTGGTGAAGCTCCAATATCTCCAGAAACAATCCCTATTGTTTGATGAAGCCCTTATATCTCCAGGGCTTCACCAAACGATATAGGACTTTGTATGTAGGGACAGGAGTTGTCAAGTTCCTGTATGAGAAAAGTATAAGTTTTTTTTAAAAGCTGAAATCAATAACAAGGAATGTCTAAAAAAAAAAAAAAAATATCAACTCCACGAAAAAAATGTATATGACAAAATGTGTGTTTTATCCTGATCTACTTATGTGGTACGTTTTTTCTCTCTCTCACGGTTTAGCAGTTATATAAAATTCCGTAAAATTCATCCAGAATAAAGTAGTCTTCAGAGGCTATTCCTAGAAAATTCAAGGTATACATTTTATTTGTGAGGTAAATATCTTTAATATACGACATTTTAATCAAAATCGTTAGAGCCATTTTTGAGAAAATCAAACATTTCGAAAAAAGGTCCATGTAAAGGATAGTTGGGGGTGGGGGGATTTTTCTGAAAATCTTCGTGTCGCATCCCTAGAAGATACTAAACTTAAATACCAAGTTTGGTATTTTACAGACTTTTCATTTTTGAGTTATTGTGTTCACAGACACACACACATAAGATATTTTTTATCAAAATCGTTAGTCAATTTTGAGAAAATCAAAATTTTCGAAAAAATTCCATGTGAAGATAAGTTGGGGGTGGGAGGATTTTCTTGAAAATCTTCGTGTCGCATCCTTCGAAGATGCCAAACTTAAATACCAAGTTTGGTATTTAACCGTCTCTCCGTTTTTGAGCTATGCTGTCCAGACACACACACACACACACACACACACACACACACGAATCTTTTTCTGAAAATGATTTTTTTTTTTAATTCAGGGGGACCCAAAACATGTATTTCAGGTGAAATCTCGACATTGAATTTTTGGGTGGAATACAATACTTCTCTATCCCTAAGTACATTGGGAGCAAGCCTATTTGCTCCGCCACAAAACCAAGCCTGCTATAGATACAGCTGAATTTGTAACGGGTGGAGAAAATAGTGTGTTCTTGAGTTACACATCATAACTTTGCCACAGAAGGCCACTAATAATTAAACTTTGAGATTTTAACCGCGCGCTCACACGAGCAAAACCAGGGTAATTTCTCTCTGGTGTTTGGGAGTGGTACTTGTAGAGTTGGCAATAAGTACGATGGTCAGCCGGGGTGAAGTTGGAAACGTTCACCCTTGAGTGGAATGAGATTTGCGGCTGGGAGTGGCAACGCATTAGGATGGAAGAAATGTGGCCTCTGGTGTCCAACAGACGAATGAGGGCCATACATCAGTAGTCCAGTATTTGTTGTACAACTGTAAAAAAAACTTCCAAGGGTTGTATAACGCTCTTTTATAAATCACCTGTAATAAGTTATTTTAAACACACACAAACGCAATAAATTATTCACAAGTGGCCTTTTTAACAGCACATATCATTTACAAATACCCCTGACAACCCATTAGTGCCAGACAATTTAATCTTTAACTGTGTTTACATTAATTACACGCAATTTAATAATTATAAGTTTAAATTACTAATTTTCTTCATTTACAATCGTTTAAAACGTATTTGATTGTATTCTAAAGAGAGAATTTCCACTTTAACATTAATTTTATTCTATTATCGCAGTATTTACAGCCATCTATTGAAATCTCTTTATTACTTTCTCTATGTATAGAGAAGGTATTGCAATGCACCCAAAATTCCATTACGGTTTTCACCGAAAATACACGTTTCGTATCCCCCTGTGTGTGGACAGCATAGCTCAAAACCGAAAAGACGGTTAAATACCAAACTTGGTATTAAAGTTTAGCATTTTCCAGGGGTACGACACGAAGATTTTGAGAAAAATTCCCCCACCCCAAACTACCCTTTACATGGAACTTTTTTGGAAAATTTTGAATTTCTAAATAATGGCTGTAACGATTTTGATTAAAATATCGTATATTAAAGATATTTACCTGACAAATAAAAAGTATATTTTGAATTTTCTGGGAATAGCCTCTGAAGACCTCTTTATTCGGGTGATTTTTATTGCATTTTGCATAACTACTAAACCGTAAGAGATAGACAAAAACTTACCACACAAAAATGTAGAGCACATTAAAACACACAATTTATGTTATATTCATTTTTTTTCGTGGAGTTGATTGTTTTTGAAATATTCCTTGTTTTTGTTTTCAGGTTCCAAAAACTTAACTTTTCTCATACAGGAATTTGTCAACTCCTGTCCATACAAACAAAGGAACATCAGTCACATAGCAACCAGCTTTTGACTATCACTTTAACCTATGGTACTCCCTTATTTCCCTTCTACTTACAAGGTAGCAAGTAATAAGACTATTTCTGCTAGTTTTTTGTCGATTAGCATGAAGTAAATAGAAACATAAGCTTTTTAACAATAATTTGTTGCAGAGATGTACAGAAAGTCATGTGAATGGAGCACATCAGATTTTTTTTAACACACACAGGCGCAATAAACGGATCATAAGTGGCCTTTTTAATAGCACATATCCATTACACATACCTCTGACAGCCCATTAGTGCAAAACAATTAAATCTTTAACTGTGTTTACATTAATTACACGCAATTTAATAATTATGAGTTTAAATTGCTAATTTTCTTCATTTACAATCGGTTAAATCGTGTTCGATTGTATTGTAAAGAGAGAATTTCCATTTTAAACATTAATGTCATTCTATTGTCTCAGTATTTACAGCTATCTCTTTATTACTTTCTCTACACTATACACACAGTGTAAAGAGAAGGAATTCTATTCCCTTAAAATTCGATTCCGAGATTTCACCGGAAATACACGTTTTGGGATCCCTTGTATGAAACATTTTCTACTTTCTCTATATGTACTATGTAAATAGTGTATAGAGAAGGTATTGCATTCTACCCAAAAATTCGATACCGAGATTTCACCGGAAATACATGTTTTGAGACCACCTGAATCCAAAAAAAAGCATTTCTAGAAAAATGTCCGTGTGTGTGTCTGTCTGTGTATGTGTGTGTGCAGCAAAGCTCAAAAACGAAAATACCGTTAAATACCAAACTTGGTATTTAAGTTCCATATCTTCCAAGGATGCGACACGAAGATTTTCAAGAAAATCCCCCCACCCCAACTACCCTTCACAAGGAAACATTTTCGAAAATTTTGATTTTCTAAAAAATGGCTCTTAACGATTTTAATTAAAATATCATAAATTAAATATATTAAAATATAAACATATTTACCTGACAAAATAAAATGTATATCTTGAATTTTCTGGGAATATTCTGTGAAGACTACTTTATTCTGGATGAATTTTACGGAATTTTGTGTAACTGGTAAACCGTAAGAGATAGTCAAGAACTTATCACACAAAAATGTGATGCACATTAAAATACACAATTTATGTTACATACATTTTTTTGTGTAGTTGATCGTTTTTAAGATACTCCTTGTTTTTAGTTTCAGCTTTAAAACATAATTTTCTCATACAGGAATTTAACAATTGCTGTCCATACAAACAAAGGAACTTCAGTCACATAGCAACCATCTTTTGCTATCACTTTAACGTATGTTACTCCCTTATTTCGCTTCTACTTACAGGGAAGCAAGTAATAAGACTATATCAGCTAATTTTTTCTCACTTAGCATGAAGTAAATATAAGTATAAACTTTTTAACAAAAATTTGTTGCAGAGATATAGAGAAAGTCATGTGAATGGATTACATCAGATTTCTTTTAGAAAAGGGTCCATGTGTGTGTGTGTGTGTGTGTGTGTGTGTGTGTGTGTGTGTGTGTGTCTGTGTGTGTGTGTGTGTGTGTCCGTCAACACGATAGCTGAAAAACGACAAGTCGTTAAATACCAAACTTGGTACTTAAGTTTAGTATCTTCCAAACTATCCTTTACATGCAAAAAATTTCGAAAAATTTTATTTTCTCAAAAGTGGCTTTGGATTAAAATACCGATATTAAACATATTTACATGACAAAATGTATATCTTAAATTTTCTGGGAATAGCCTTTATTCTGGATGAACTTTGTATAACTGGTAAACCGCAAGAGATTGACAATATCGTTAATATGCGGTATTTTAATGAAAAAACCGTTAGAGCCATTTTTGAGAAAACCAAATATTTCGAACATTTTTCCATGTAAAGGCTAGTTTGTAATGGAGCGATTTTCCTTAAAATCTTCGTGTCCCTTCCTTGGAAGATATTTAAAAACCAAGCTTGAAATTTTACCACAAATTCGTTTTTGAGTTATCGTGTTCACAAACACACTGACACGCATATCTATTTTTGAAAATGATTCTTTTTTTTGGATATACGGCACCCTAAAACGTGTATTTCCGATGAGATCTCGGTACCAAAAATTGGGTTAGAGTGCAATACATTCTCTACCAATGTACCATGTAGAGGGGAAAAAAATGAATAAATGAAAAAAAGAATTTTTTCTCTTATGAAATGTCACCTATACAATGTCCAATATTATTTCAAAATACCTTACTTGTTTATAATAATTCAAGTTATACAGGTTTATTCAACGGGGGTAAAATCAAAAATAGCAAACATATAAACATTTAAAAGCCTAAAACTACAAATAGAAATCTGATGTGTTCTATTCAAGTGACTTCTCTACACGGTGCAACAAATTACATTACAATTTATGTTCTTTTATCTACTTTATGATATTTCACGAAAAAAAAAAACAACGTAATCTACATTTTTTGTGTCGTAAGTGTTTGTCCATCTCTTAGGTTTTACCAGTTATGTTAAATTCCGCAAAATTCATCTAGAATAAAGTTATTTTCAGAAGCTATTCCCAGAAAACTCAAGATATACATTTTATTTGCCATATAAATATCTTTAATATGCGGTATTTTAAACAAAATCGATAGTCTTTTTGAGAAAATTAAAATTTTTCGACAATTTTCCATGTAAAGGGCAGTTTGGGGTGGATGGATTTTCTTGAACATGTTTGTGTCCCATCCTTGAAGATACTGAACATAAATACCAAGTTTAGTATCTAACCGACTGTCTACAGACACACACGGACCTTATCTAAAAATGCTTTCCCTGGATTTCCTAAAACAGGTATTTCCAGTGAAATATTGACATCGATTTTTTTGGAAGGAATAGAATACTTCCGTTTATTACCGTATGCCGTAAATAAAGTAAACGTGAATGAAAGAAAGAAAGAATAAAACAAATTAAAAAAACCGAATGTTTTCACTGAAATTTCACTGATATACAGTCCTCTGCCATTTCAAAATACCTTACCTGTTTATAACAATTCAAATTATACCATTTTCTTCAAGGGACATAAAAACATAAATAGCAAACTCATAAACTCTTCAAAACCTAAAGCTAAAAATGTGATGTGTACCATTCACATGACTTTCTCTACATCTCTGCAACAAATTATTCTTAAATCTTATACTTTTATTTACTTCATGCTAATCAGAAGAGATTAACAGAAATAGTTTTATTACTTGCTTCCTTCTAAGTAGAAGGTTAAAGTGATAACCAAAAGCTGGTTGCTGTAAAAGAAGTTCCTTTGTTTCTATGGACAGCAGTTGATAAATTCCTGTATGATAAAAACTTTTTTCATAGCAGAAACCAAAAACAAGAATTTCTCCGATGAGCTCCACGAAAAAAAATGTATATAACATAAACGTGCTCTACATTTTTTGTGAAGTAAGTTTTTGTCCATCTCTTACGGTTTAGCAGTTATTCAAAATTCCGCAAGATTCATCCAGAATAAAGTACTCTTCAGAGGTTATTCCCAGAAAATTCAAGATATACATTTTATTTGTCAGGTAAATATCTTTAATATATGAAATTTTAATCAAAATCATTAGAGTCATTTTTGAGAAATACCAAATTTTCGAAAACAGTTCCATGTAAAGTGTAGTTGGGGGTGGGGGGATTTTTCTTAAAATCTTCGTTTCGCATCCCTGAAAGATACTAAACTTAAATACCAAGTTTGGTATTTTACGGACTTTTCGTTTTTGAGTTATCCTGTTCACAGACACACGGACACACACGGACCTCTTTCTGAAAACGTTTTTTTAGTTAAAGGGGACCCTAAAACATATGTTTCCGGTGAAATCTCGGTATCGAATTTTTGGGTGGAGTGCAATACCTTCTCTATACAGTATGCATATAGTGCGTGTAGAGAAAGTAAAAATCACCGCCTCCATGAACAATAGGGACCAATCAAGGAACATGAAACAAAGCATGACCCTGTTTGAAGTTACTTATGCAGCTATTTAGAAGCACTAACGTAATCGTATTCCCGACACAGGGCCAAAGGGAATAACAAACTAGCCACATTTAGCATTACACAGTAAACAGGATAGCCCTAGGGATGTGCTTGACTGAGTGACCCTGCCGATCCCTGCTTACCGACGGCTTACAAGCACCAACCACAGACTAGTACTGCTAACGCAATTTAATTCAAACGTTTTGCTTTCAACTGTCTCTTCATCATTTTATTCACGAGAGGAAACTGGACATTTTACCTGCGAGGTACGATACAGAAACAATACTCCATTAATTGTTTTGTCAGACCAACTTCATTTTCAGTCCGTTTTACTTCCATGAAGGGAAAAAACACACAGCGACCAGAATACCGTGCCCCGTTTCGATATGTGCAAATCCCTTCGTGTGTTAACAATTATTAATTTTACTTTCTCTGCACGTACTAAGTACATAGTGTATAGAGAAAGTATTGTAATGCATCCAAAAATTCTATACCTAGATTTCACTGGAAATACATGTTTTGGTTGCCCCTGAATAAAAAAAAATCATTTTTAGAAAAATGCCCCTATATGTGTGTGTGTGTCTATAGGCAGCATAATTCAAAAACGATAAGACCGTGAAATACCAAACTTGGTATTTAAGTTTAGTATCTTCCAAGAATGCGCCACAAAGATTTTCAAGAAAATCTCCCCACCGCAAACCACCCTGTACATGGAAAACTTTTCGAAGATTTTAATTCTCTCAAAAATGGCTCTAACGATTTTTATTAAAATATCTTATATTCAAGATATTTACATACCAAATAAAATGTATAGCTTGAATTTTCTGGGAATAGTCTCTGAAGAATTGTTTATTGTGGGTGAATTTTGCGATATTTTGCAAACTGCTAAACTGTAAGAGATAAACAAAGCTAATTTAACAGAAAATGTAGAGCTCATAAAAACACACACTTTTGTTATATATATTTTTACTTTCTCTATACACACTATGTACATAGTGTATAAGAAGGTATTGCACTCCACCAAAAAATTCGATACCGAGATTTTACAGGAAATATATGTTTTAGGGTCCCCTGTATCAAAAAAAAAAAAGTATTTTCAGAAAAAGGTCCGTGTGTGTCCGTGTGTCTGTGAACACGATAACTCAAAAACGAAAAGTCGGTAAAATACCAAAATTGGTATTTAACTTTAATATCTTCCAGGGATGCGACAGAAAGATTTTGAGAAAAATCCCCCCATCCCAAACTACCCTTTACATGGAACTTTTTTCGAAAATTTTGATTTTCTAAAAAATGCTCTAACGATTTTGATTAAAATATCATATATTAAAGATATTTACCCGACAAATAAAATGTATGTTTTTAATTTTCTGAGAATAGACTCTGAAGACTACTTTATTCTGAGTGAATTTTGCGGAATTTTGTATAACTGCTAAACCGCAAGAGATAGACAAAAGCTTAACACACAAAAATGTAGAGCACATTAAAACACACAATTTATGTTGTATACATTTTTTTCTTGGAGTTGATCGTTTTTGAGATATTCCTTGTTTTTGTTTTCAGGGTCGAAAATCTTAAGTTTTCTCATACAGGAATTTGTCAACTCATGTCCATACAAACAAAGGAACTTCAGTCACACAGCAACCAGGTTTTGACTATCACTTTAACCTAAGGTACTCCCTTATTTCGCTTCTACTTACAAGGAAGCAAGTAATAAGCCTATTTCTGGTATTTTGTTTCTGTTTTAGCATGAAGTAAATAGAAGTATAAGCTTTTTAGCAGTAATTTGGTGCAGAGATGTAGAGTGGGTCATGTGATCATGGAATACATCAGATTTTTACCACTTGAATCGTAAATAACTATTTAGATTGCACCAAATAAAGGAGTAGGTAAGTGAGTATCGACATCGCTCATATTGAAATACTGTTATTGTTACTGGTAACAATTAATGCAATGTAACTGCGAAATGATAACCATGAAAACAAATAACTTAATCGATATTGTTTACTGGTATATTGAACAGTTAACGTGCTTTATATACGGGTTATTACCATTACCCGATGTGTGTCACATCCGTAAAGTCATCCATTTATCTTCTACTAGTGGACGGAAATATTTTATGTTCAATGAAATATATTTTCCAAAATGGATTACAGTGACCATTTCACTTCAATATTATCTGTGGACATTCAAGACACTACCAGGAACTTGAAGAAGTGGGTATTTGCTCTACCCCATTGGTTTCCATACTGATCTAACGATCTTTAAAAAGAAATATTTATCATACAAATGTTACGAATGTGTTCCATTCACACGACTTTCTCTACATCTCTGCAACAAATTATTCTTAAAAGCTAATGCTTTTATTTGCTTAATGCTAATCGAGAAAAAATTAGCAGTCTATTTACTTCTTTTCTTGTAAGTAGAAGCGAAATAAGAGAGTACCATAAGTTAAAGTGATAGTCAAAAGCTGGTTGCTATGTGACTGGAGTTCCTTTGTTTGTACGGACAAGAGTTGACATATTACTGTATGAGAAAAATGCAAGTTTTTTTAAAGGTAAAATCAAAAACTAGGAATATCTAAAAAACTATCAACTCCACGAAAAAACTGTATATAACATAAGTTGTACCTATGTTTTAACGTACTCTTCATTTTTTGCATGGTAAGTTTTTTTCTCTTACAGTTTAGCAGTTATGCAAAATTCCGTATAATTCATCCAGAATACAAATATCTTCAGAGCTATTCCCAGAAAATTCAAGATACACATGTTATTTGTCAGGTAAATATCTTTAATATACGATATTTTAATCAAAATCGTTAGAGCCATTTTTGAGAAAATCAAGATTTTCGAAAAAAAAGTTCCATGTAAAGGATAGCTGGGGGTGGGGGGATTTTCTTGAAAGTCTTCGTGTAGCATCCTTGCAAGATACCAAACATAAATGCCAAGTTTGGTATCTAACGGTCTTTTCGTTTTTAAGCTATTCTGTTCCCAGGCACACACAAATATACATACCACAGTGAGCTATTTCCAGAAATGCTCTTTTTGGATTCAAGGGAAAAAAAAAAAAAAACATGTATTTCCGGTGAAATCTCGGTTTCGAATTTTTGAGTGCATTACAATACCTTCTGTATACACTATGTACATAAAACGTGTAGAGACAGTAAAAACCTTATTCTTCGATCTACTTCATGTTAATCACGATAAACATTAGCAGAAATGCTAATTTAATTACCTTTTCTCTTTTTTCACAATCCATGTGCAGTACAGGAGTTGGATAGGTAGTCAGTCAGACTGAAAAATTCAATGCTATATTGCCATGGTTAGAGCAACCGGGAGATCAGTGGATAAAACCCGAGCTATGGCGTTGAAGATTTCAGTGTTTCTCTGTCTTTCCGAGGTCTACAATATCTGTGCATTACATTTTCATATATCGCTTAACAGAAATGAGATTATATCTATTTCTTTCGGAATCAAGAAGACTTTACAAGTCATTTCCAGCAATTTCTGGGTATAAATGTTATTTATCATATACATATAATTAATGCAACGGTGTTTTAATTAAAACCGTTAAAGCTATTTTTGAGGACAAAAATAAATTTGAAGGATGCTCCATATAAAAGGTTGTTTGGAGTGTGGGGTCTTCTTGAAAATCTTCGTGTCGCATCTTTGGAAGACATTGAAATTAAATACCAAGTTTGTTACACATCCGATCTTTCGTTTTTGAGTTATTGTTATTCACAGACGCACCTCTCGGACCTTCTTTGAGGTTCAGAAATCCCAACATGCCGGTCCCCATGGCCGCGCTCGCCAAGGCGTCTCGCTTTGGTGCTCCGTGGCGCAGGGGATCGTAGGTTAGAGTTCCGCCTTGGGCATGGGGCTATATGTTCGTGTATATGTGTGTGTAACAGAAGAAAAACAGAAATTCAGATCATACAGAAACCAAAAGTGAAGAAGAAATCTGATGCGTTTCATTCACATGACTTTCTCTACATCTCTGCAACAAATTATTGTTAAAAAGCTTATGCTTCTATTTACTTCGTGCTAATCGAGAAAATATTAGCAAAACTGGTCTTATTACTTGCTTCCTTGTAAGTACAAGAGAAATAAGGGAGTACCATAGGTTAAAGTGATAGTCAAAAGCTAGCTGTTATGTGACTGAAGTTTCTTTGTTGACAGGAGTTGACAAATTCCTGTATGAGAAAATTTAAGTTTTTCAAAGCTGAAAGCAGTAACAAAGAATATCTAAAAAATGATCAACTCCACGAAAAAAGTGTATATAACATAAATTGTGTATTTTAATGTGCTCTACATTTTTTGTGTGGTAAGTTTTTGTCCATCTCTTACGGTTTAGTAGTTATGCAAAATTCATCCAGAATAAAGCAGTCTTCAGAGGCTATTCCCAGAAAATTCAAGATATACATTTTATTTGTCAGGTAAATATCTTTAATATACAATATTTTAATCAAAATCGTTAGAGCCAGTTTTTAGAAAATCAAAAATTTCGAAAAAAAGTTCCATGTAAAGAGTAGTTTGGGGTGGGGGGATTATTCTCAAAATCTTCGTGTCGTGTACCATCCCTGGAAGATACTTCAAGTTTGGTATTTTACCGACTTTTCGTTTTTGAGGTATCATGTTCACAGACACACGGACACACACACGGACCTTTTTCTGAAAATACTTTTTTTTTTGATACAGGGGAACCTAATATATATATTTCCAGTGAAATCTCGGTATCGAATTTTTGGGTGGAGTGTAATACCTTCTCTATACATTATGTACATAGTAGGTGCAGAGAAAGTAAAAATAAGGTAATTAAAAAAGTAGGGTATACAGCACCGTAGTCCCGACCAGACTCCGGAACTGTATTAAAAAAAAATAATTATTCTACGTAGAATTCAATGTTTCCCTTACTTACTATATGTATCAGAGAAAGTAAAAAGTTAGTAAACAAAAGCGCTTAGGGATGCGAGGGATGTGAGCATCAACAGTGGAGGTTAAGTGGCTATATATAGGAATTAACACAACAGTGGGCTCATCGATCATTGTTCTAATGACAGGTTACTGGCACAACCAATCACGAAGAGGCAACCAAGTGAATTATCTCAGTTCAGCCATTAACACTCACTAAGGTGTCTACCGTCACTTGTTTTATTTTATTGACGATACGAAGTGACAGAATTATCATAAAGCTGACATTGCCAAGAAATTCCCACAGTGCCCGGCTCATACAATACCTGCATATTGGACGCACCAGCGCCAGGGATATATGCAACCCTATTCACCTGTGACGTAGCTTGGAACAGCCTTGAACTACCGAGATGGGATAGTTCTAGAACTGCCATGACGTATACTGGATGCTGAAAAACAATTCGCAGAAAACTGTTGAGCAGAAATTTAGTATTTTAGTAGTATTAACACGGACATGTTTCTAAAAATGCTTTTTTGCATTAAGGAGGTCTCAAAACATGTATTTCTGGTGAAACCTCGGTATCGAATTTTTGGGTGCATTACAATACCTTCTCTATACACTATGTGCATAGTACGTATAGAGAAAGTAAAAATGTACAGGACATAAATTATGTATTTTAACGAGATCTACATTTTTGTGTGTAATATTTTTGTCTATCTCTTACGGTTTAACATATGCAAAATCCTGCAAACCTCGTTCAGAAAATTCAAAATATACATTTTATTTGTCAGGTAAATATCTTTAATATGCGATAATTTAATCAAAATCGTTAGAACCTTTCAAACATTTGTCCAAGTAAAGGATGGTTTATGTTGGGGAGATTTTTTCGAACTCGGGGTACTTCAAAACATATTTCCAATGAAATCTTTAAATCGAATTTTTGGGTGGGATACAATACATTGTATGCATATACGTACTAGAGAAAGAAAAGTCTATTGTGAGCCATTCACATGGCTTTCTCTACATCTCTCTACCAAGTTATTGATGAACAGCTTATTCTTCTATCTATATCAATCTTTTTTATAGAGCTAACCACTTCCGAGATGTTCCGTGTTCAAGTACTTAAATGTTTCGAGAAATCCTCATCCGTGCCAAATCTCTGATGTAAGAACAATCTTTTGAAGAGTAGCCAAACAGAGTCATGTTAATGAAACATATCCAACTTTTCTTTTCTCTGCATGTACGAACTATGTACATAGTGTATAGAGAAGGAATTATATTACACCCAAAAATTCGATACCGAGATTTCACCGAAAATACATGTTTTGAGACCCCGTGAATAAAAAAATCTGATGTGTTCCATTCATATGACTTTCTCTACATCTCTGTAACAAATTATTGTTAAAAAGCTTATGCTTCTTTTACTTCATGTTAATCGAGAAAAAATCAGCAGAAATACTCTTATTATTTGCTTCCTTGTATGTAGAACAAAATAAGGGAGTACCGTAGGCTAAAGTGATAGTCAAAAGCTGGTTGCTATGTGACTGAGGTTCCTTTGTTTGTATGGATAGGAATTTACAAATTCCTGTATGAGAAAAATACAAGTTTTTCAAAGCAGAAATCAAAAGCAAGGAATATCTAAAAAACGATCAACTCCACGAATATATATAAATAAATAAATTGTGTGATTTAATGTGCTCTACGTTTTCTGTGCGGTAAGTTTTTATCCATCTCTGACGGTTTAGCAGTTATGCCAAATTCCGTAAAATTGATCCAGAATGAAGTAGACTTCAGAGACTATTGCCAGAAAATTCAAGATATACATTTTTATATGATATTTTAATCAAAATCGTGAGCCATTTTTAAGAAAATCAAAATTTTCGAAAAAAGTTCCATGTGAAAGGTAGTTGGGGGCGGGGGGATTTTCTTGAAAATCTTCGTGTCGCATCCTTGGAAGATACCAAACTTAAATACCAAGTTCGGTATTCAACGGTCTTTTCATTTTTGAGTTATGCTGTCCACAGACACACACACACGGACCTTTTTCCAAAAATGCTTTTTTTGGATTCAGGGGGACCAAAAACATTTATTTCCTGTGAAATCTCGGTATCGAATTTTTAGGTGCAATACAATACCTTCTCTGTACACTATGTACATAGTAGAAAAAGTAAAAAAAAATTTTTTTAGAAAAATGACCGTGTGTTTGTGTGTGAGTGTGTCTGAGGGCAGCATAACTCAAAAACGAGGAGGTCGATAAATACCAAACTTGGTATTTAGGTTTGGTATGTTCTAAGGATGCGACATGAAGATTTTCAAGAATATCCCCCCTCCCATCCCAGCTACCTTCTACACGACACATTTTTCGATAATTTTGATCTTCTCAAAAATGGCTCTAACGATTTTGAGTAAAATACCGTATATTTAAGATATTTTTATGACAAACGAAAGGTATAGGTATCTTGAATTTTTTAGGAATGGTCTCTGAAGACCTCTTCATTCTGGATGACTTTTATATAACTGGCAAACCGTAAGAGATAAACAAAAACATGCCAACAAAAATGTAGACCTCATTAAAAGACACAATTTATGTTAAATACTGTTTTTGTTTTAAATTTAACGCTTTTCGAGATATTCTGAATTGTTACTTTCAATTTTAGCTACTCAAACGGGAAAACATCTTTCTCCTCGTTTCTCGTTTGCTCACTGCTGGGTAGCAAAGAAATTAGAATTTCAATTATTTTACATATAAACCGGCTTTTAAAGGACTAGACTATCGCTTCAGCCTGTGTATTTTTGTATTTGCCCTTCTACTTACAAGAAACCAAGTAATAAGACCATTTCTGCTAATGTTCATCTCGATTAAAATGATATAGATAGCTTTTTAACAATAAGTTGGTAGAGATGTAGAGAAATTCATGTAATTGTAATACACCAGCCTTTTAAAGGTAGTATTCAATACTGTAATTACTATTTTCTACAAATTTAAACTAATATAAAGCAGAAGAATAATCATAACTGCATTACTAATTACGTAAGAAAGGCAAATGAACTTTAGAATTTTACGTTGCTTTCTGTACATTACTTTAAGATCCAAAGGATCCTAAAGTTGAAGGCAGGAAAAGTAAATTTAACCAATTACACTAACAGACTTCACACCAGAACCCTCTCCAAGGCTAAGTATCAGATCCATTGAGGTTTAATGCTCCAGTTCTGCGGTTTTGAACACGAGAAACCTTGGCCTTCCGGTGTTTCTTTCTTCTGCTTGAAGTATGTATTTGTTTCCATGTATTTCTCACACATATTAGTGTCAACATCCTAAAGCATTTAACAGATGTTCTTGAACATCTTCGCTGTCGCATCCTAGGAAGATGCTGAACGGAAGTAACAAGTTTGATATTTAACACTTTGTTGCCTGTCGGTACCTGTAAGTTCCGCTTGTTTGAAGCGTAACTTTACAAATAGGGTTAATTTCATGTTATATTAACCTTCAACCATATACGATAAGTAATTAGGACTGTTTTATATTGAAAAATCTGATGTGTGCCATTCACATGACTTTCTCTATATTCCTGCAACACATTATTCTTAAAAAACTTATACTTCTATTAACTTCATGCTAATCAGTAAAACATTAGCAGAAATAGCCATATTACTTGCTTCCTTGCAAGTAGAGGCGAAATAAGGGAGTACCATAGGTTAAAGTGACAATCAAAAGCTGGTTGCTATGTCACTGAAGTTCCTTTGTTTCTAT
Source organism: Hymenopus coronatus (assembly GCA_030762935.1). Classification (NCBI taxonomy): domain Eukaryota; kingdom Metazoa; phylum Arthropoda; class Insecta; order Mantodea; family Hymenopodidae; genus Hymenopus; species Hymenopus coronatus. Next base: position 18,076,370 of record CM060897.1, on the reverse strand, counting down.
GGACAGCAGTTGACAAATTCCTGTATGAGAAATGTGTGTTTTTCAAAGCAGAAATCAAAAATAAGGAATGTCACAAAACGACGGTCTCCACGAAAAAAATGTATATAACATAAATTGTGTGTTTTAACGTGCTCTACAGTTGATGTGTAGTAAGTTTTTCTCCATCTCTTACGGTTTAGCAGCTATTCAAAATTTAGTAAAATTCATCCAGAATAAACTACTCTTCAGATACTATTCCCAGAAAATTCAAGATATGCATTTTATTTGTCAGGTAAATATCTTTAATATACGAAATTTTAATCAAAATCGTTAGAGCCATTTTTGAGAAAATCAAAATTTTCGAAAAAAGTTCCATGTAAAGGGTAGTTGGGGGTGGGGGGGATTTTTCTCAAAATCTTCGTGTCGCATCCCTGGAAGATACTAAACTTAAATACCAAGTTTGTAATTTTATCTATTTTTCGTTTTTGAGTTATCGTGTTCACAGACACACGGACACACACACCCACACACACACGGACCTTTTTCCGAAAATGCTTTTTTTAGATAAAGGGGACCCTAAAACATATATTTCCGGTGAAATCTCGGTATCGAATTTTTTGGTGGAGTGCAATACATTCTCTATACACTATGTACATAGTGCCTATAGAGAAAGTAAAAAGTATATACAATTTTTTACCTAAAACTATAGTCAAATGTAACACCAGTAGCTTCCAAACATCACACCGATTATTTTACTTGGGCTCTCCCCGTCCTTTACCACAATAACTGGGATTTGAGCTTGCGACATTTGGCTTTGAATGGATGGCCAGTCCATTACCTATCACGTAACACTCATGGTTATTTGAAACACATTTTTGGTAGTGCCTTTAGCAGGATTATGAAAACTAGTTTAGAAGACTTTAAACTTTTAATTGGGAAAAAAAAAGATTAATAAAGGATATACATATATTTTCATTTCTATTTTCTCTATTATTTTATATAATAATTGTATAGGTTTATTCCCATATATTTTTAATAGAACCCCAGTTTAAAACTTGAATCAAAGAAAAAAACGGCATATGCAATATACAAATGCAGGCAACTAAGGATACCCATCTGTGAAAAACCTAAAATCTACAATTTGTTTATATTGATTTGAAACTTTAACACAGCAATTGCAGTATTAAGAATATCTTACATGCTCAAGGCTTTTGTTTAAAATAGTTCCTGTGATATTTACATATTTATAGTATTTTATTGTTATTTAATTAAACCACTCCACACGATGCAATTTCAGTTACAGAAATAAAATACTTCAGTTATACTCATAAATACAGTTTTAGTAAATTGATGACATGAAATTTTTGTGACTATTGGTTTAGGTGAAAAAAAATATTTAGTTATCATTTTATTATTTTTTTATTTTTGCTATGGAAATATGAAGTTTTTTATTTAATTACACAAGCACTGGTGATATTAGAAAAAACTCATCTCATCAATTTTTTGTCCTTTTTTTGCCCAAGCATAAACATTTTCAAGCTTCTGTTTCGAAAACTGCATCCTGTGGAACAATTTGACGTTTTGAAAACGCTGAAGAATAAAAACACGAGAAAATAGGGTTTAAAGTTTAATATTTAATTTGACACTTTCTTTTTAAGTCTTAGAATAGAGACCTGTTTTGTAAATTTTGAAACATATTACCATACCCATTTTTTAGTTATTAGGGCATATTATTGTATTTTCAACTTGAAATATACATACTATTAAATTTTATTGATCAAAACCAAATTTCGGAGTTTCAGCAATTTTCCACAATAGTGAAAAAGTTAAAGCACTATACCCAGTTACAGTCATCCATTTACTTCGTCACGTGATACGGTTTAAAGCACCGCATGGTAATAAAAACAACAGGAAATTGAACTACAAGAATTACATTATTTAATTAGCGAAAAAAAAAAAAAAAAGTGTTTTCTTTTGTTGCACTTTTCGATCAAACTTCACAGATGGGTATCCTTAACGGTCTTTTCACGTTTAGTTTCTCTGCCAAGGACTATGCACGTACATGGTAGGTAGAGAAGATACTGTATTCACCCAACAATTCGATACTTACTATAGGTAGTAGGAAAAGCAAAACTATAGTAGGGAAAGCAAAACTATAAAATTCTAACACAACTATATTTCTAAACATTAGTACAAGTTGGACAGAGTCAGACAGAAAAATTCAATATCATAGCCGAGATTTGAACCACGGATCTCCCAGTCTCTCTACCACTGAGCTACCATGCCAATATGCCGGTATGACAATACATTTCACAACTGACTTGCATGTTTCCCAGTAAACCACAAGGTGATTTCAAATTATTTTGAGATGACAACCCCAATGGCAATTTACAATGACGTAAGCACAATTAAATTCATATTAGCAGTTGTATTATTATTATTATTATTATTATAATAATATTTTTCTTGTAGGTACAGGGGAATTCGAGAGTACACTAGGCTAAAGCGATGATTTTGAAATCCCGTTGTTTGCTCGAGCAGTATGTTGAGGAAAATCGAATAAGGATTTCCCTTTTGATAAAAGTAAAGGTATTGAAAGCTTCAAAGAAGGAATATCTCGGTAGTTAACTTCACAAAAATGAATTTTACATAAGCAATGTGCTTTAACGACATCTACTTTTTTGTGAAGTAAGATTTGGCATCAGTTGTGCATAAATTATTCAGAGTGAAAATGATTCCTAAGGCTAGTTCTAAAATAACTTATATATTAGTCATTTTTTAAAATTTTCAAAAATGTTCTACGTAAAAGTTAGCTTTGGATGAGGGATATTTTTGAAAAGTTTGCTAGATAAGTATGGTACTTAACGGACTTTGCGTTTTTACTTTCTCTATCAAAAACAATGCACGTACTTGGTAGATAGAGAAGGTATTGTATTCCACCCAACAATTTGATACCTATTCTATGTAGTAGAGATATAGAATTACTATCATCAATCTCCGGGTACCCTTTTGTTGTTGAAAGTAAAACAATTTTCACTTTCTCTACATAGTACGTAGGTAGATAAGGTATTGCATTCCACCCAAAAGTTGGATACCGAAATTTCACCGGAAATACATGTTAAGGGTCCCCTGAAACCAAAAAAGAAGAAGAAAAATAAAGATATTTTTATTAAAATGTCCATGTGCATGTATGCGTTTCTGTGAATACGATAACTCAAAAACGAAAAGTGGATAGCATACCAAACTTGGCATTTATGTTTAGTATCTTCTAAGGATGCGACACGAAGATTTTGAGGAAAATCCCTCCTCCCCAAATTACCCTTAAATGGGGGAAAAAATCGAAATTTTTTAGTTTTTCAAAAACGGATAAAATATTTTGATTTAAACACTTGATATTAAAATATTTACACAATAAATAAAATATATTTGAATTTTCTAAGAATCACCTCAGGGGCTATTCATTCTGGATGACTTTTGCATAACCGTAAGAGATAGACAAAAGCTTATAACTAGGGATAGCAACTTGGGGACCGATAGCGGGACAGAATCGAAGTTAGAGCATTGATTGAGATTGTCTAATAGAAGGAAAATGGGGCAGTGGTAGACTGTGATGTCTTCACTAGCAGTGGAAGGCGATTGGGGTTGGGTGAGTGGTAAACATAAATACCACTGATTTACGGGAACTAACAATCTGAATATTTAATAATTTAATTGTTGTGCAACTGGTCATCATCATCATCATCATTATCCGTTTCATTTTCTCTCGATACATAGAGAACAATGCACAACAACATTTATTCGTAACGTCTCAAATGTTAATCGTCTCCGATTGGCACGTAAACAGGCTTTATATTGTGAAAAACTTCGCTCCACATCACAAGATGTGATTGTAGCAAAACAGAAATGCAGCACAACATCGTCTATTGGGTAAGATACTATTTCCGTAGCAACACCTCGTAGCACATTTCATATTTCACGCATTATTGAAAATCCGACATTTTTTTTTCAAACACCGTCTTCGCTTTCTTTTTCGCACGGTTTAAAACAGGTGTCACGGGTCTCTGATTAATTGCTTGCACAAGTTCATCGACAGCTTCATTAAATACCTGTAAAACAGTATTGTTATAATATACTGCTGTGTGGAGCCACGTTCTCCAACGCGCTACCACAGGTTGTTTACATGCAGCGCGTGCAGGTTGGTCTTTACTCAGTAGGTAGGCAACTGATGTCCGCGTGTGTCCCACTATCGGTCCCCAAGTTACTATCCCTACTTATAACACAAAACATGTAGATTAGTTAAAACACATAATTTATGCCCTAGCCATTTTTTCGAGGTATTCCTTGTTATTTGCTTCAGTTTTAAAATACTGATTTTAAACCCCTGACCATGCAAAGCAACGAATTTCAATCACATAGCAACCAGACTATCGCCATAGGCTGATGCACTCCCTTATTTTTATATCTGCTAATGTTTATCACGATTAGCATAAAATAGATATAAGAATAAGCTTTTAAACAATAAATTGTTACAGAGGTGTAGAGAAAGGTATGCAAATGGAACACATCAGATTTTTTTACAATGTTATGACAGGAATTTGGATCGCTCCCCTCCAAATCGATTGTTTGATGTGAGAATGGGAATGCTCCACATTAAATGGTTGTTTTGCCTCTAACGATGTGCAGAAATACGCTACATGTGCAGAGGCTTGAAAAAGTCCTCCTTGTACATCATTAGTAAAGTGCTAACAACATGCAGGGACCTGGCACATTCACGAAAGTGCTTCTGGGACACAATCTTGTGTCAATATTTTCTTTTACGTTTTCTTTTTAAGGTGGCGCTGTTCATTCCAGTTGCTCGCACAAAAACTGCGCAACATTTCACAGAGAAAGTATTGTATTCCACTCAAAAATTCGATACCGAGATCTCACCGGAAATATGTTTTGAGAACCCCTGAGTAAAAAAAAAATGTCCGTGTTTGTGAATGCGTGCAGCATAGCTCCAAAACGAAAAATCCGTTGAATACCAAACTTAAATATTAAGTTTAGTATCTTCCAAGGATGCAACACGAAGATTTGCAAGAAAATTCTCGCAACCCGAAGTACCAAAATGTTTTATTAACTTATTTCGTGGAGTTCACTTTTTTTTTTTTTTTTTTTTTTTTTTTTTTTTTTAATATTGGTTTCAGTTTTGAAATACTTAACATTTTCACATACGAGAATTTTTCAACTCCCAGCAATGCAAAGAAAAGGATTTCATCCACAGGCAACCAGCTTCTAAAAGATTTGACTATCGTTTTAGTCTAGTGCAGTGTTTTGAAGTTCACGGCACCCTTGGGAATAACATTAAACACCAGGGGCACCCTTCCTTGAATTAAAAGAAAATTAAGCTTAATATGTTAATTTATTGAAATATTATATAACAATAACGTACACCATAACATAATACAGTAAACTTTACTACAATCACTGAGTAAAAATACATCAATAAATTTTGTTCGATTAATGATTAATGTGAAACTTGTGATTGATGCTTAGAGCACAGATATGTGATGTCGGGTCTTACAGTTGACAGTGAAACACGCAAATCATCTACAAGGTTATTCAGTCTATTTCTTGCTTTACATTTTATTGTCACCATAGCAGAGAAGGCTTGCTCGCATAGATAGGATGTTGAAAAGGTCAAAAGTGCGTTAATTGCTTTCTTCATTAGGTTAGGGTACTCCTCTCTCCGTTGAAGCCAAAAACTAGGCACCGACGCCTCACTCTTGGTGAACTTACCTTTGAGTGTGGAATCAGCGCAAAGATCAATAAATTCATCTCGTTCGCAAGCAGTGAAATCTATTTCCTCTGCACTATCTACGAAATCAAATGGTAAGACAACCCAGTCGAGATTCGTAGTGGAAATAGTTGGAAAGTACGCATCTATTGCATCTTGCAATCTTGATAAGTGATCACAAATGCGGTCTTTCAGTTTACCCAGATCTTTATCTCCTGCCACATTAAGAAGAGATGGAAAGTTCGACAAATCTCCTTTTTGAACTGCAGACTTCCAAGAACTAAGTTTTCTTTTAAAACCTTTCATTTTATTGGTTGAGGAGATTATTGTTTCATGACGACCCTGCATCGAAACATTCAGTTCATTCAGCTTATGAAAAATATCTGCCAGATACGACAGTTCAAAACACCAAGAATCACTTAGTAAGAGCTCAAGAAATGTGTCTTGATTTTCATCCTTAAAAAAAGTTTTTAGCTGTTCTTTAAGTTCGAGAAACCGGTTCAATACACGACCCCGCGACAACCACCTTACTTCAGTGTGAAGTAACAAAGAGGTATGAGCTGCATCCGTTGCACGACATAACTGTTAAAAAATTCTGAACTTTAAAGTCGAGACTTCATATAGTTCACCATTTTCACAACTTGGTTAAACACTTCAGCAAAATCTTCATTACACGCTTTCACGACTAATGCCTCTCTATGCAGAAAACAGTGAGTTATAATAATGGATGGATTTTCATTGAGAGATCTGGCAGTAAAACCTTTAATTTTCCAAGACATAGATGGTGCACCATCTGTACATATACCACAAGTCTTTCCATTAAAGATCATGGTCATTGAGATAGGAATTAATAGAAACTAAAATATCATGGCTTGTGGCTGTAGTCTCCAGCGGTCTACAGAACAGAAACTGTTCACTAATATATTTTTCATCAATATATCTGATAAAACGAAGGAGTTGCGGTTTGTCACCAATGTCGAGACTCTCATCTACTTGCAAACCAAATGTTCTATAAGTTTTTATTTTCTCCGTGACTTGTTCGTTGATATTGCATGACATTTCAGATATCCTGCGGCTGATTGTGTTGTTGGACAGAGGAACTTTCGAAATTTGATTAGCTGCTCCTTCGCCAAGTATTGTTGAAACTATAACTTGACATGCAGGGCCAATGATTTCCTCTCCAAGAGTATGAGGTTTCTGTTTTTTAGCTATCAGTTCTACTACTTTAAATGAGGCTTCAAGAGCAGTATCACCTATGGTCATTCTCTTTACCATTCGCACAGCTGTTTTCTTCTCCCCTTCTAATATATGTGAAAAATACATTACACTTTTCTGTGACACACTAGGATGCTTTGTTGTAAGATGCCGCTTAAGTTTGCTAGGTACCATGGCCTCGTTGCTAAGTGTTTCGCCACAAACTAAACACACAGGGATAGGGTTTTCCTCGTTGTTATTCCACTTAAATCCATACGCTAAGTAACTGTCCTGGTATGTTCTTTTCTTTCGTTTGTCTTCTTTATGTGGTGAATTCGACGGTCCGGGAGAAACTGTAAGATTTGGCTTCTTAAAGCAAGCAGTAGGAGCCGACTGTTCACTTTCACTGTCCTGGCGTTTACGTTTAATAATGAACTTATCCATAGCTAAACACTGTGAATACAACTAAAAGCGCCAAGCGGCGTACACTTTTATATATTCATGTCGAAGTCTCGGGAATGTTCGTGAGGAAGCGAGTAGTCTCGGGAATGTTCGGCAGGGTATAGCTGTAATGCCATCTGTGGGATACTAGTATAACTGAATTATTGAAATGAATCGACCACTATCACCATCTGCCGTGCACGAGAGTAATTGATATGACTTATTTTATTTCAAGACCTTACAAGACTTAAGGCTTCAGTAGAAGGTATTTTTTTTTTGTTTATCTCAATATCTCGCGGCACCCCTTAGCCAATCACACGGCACCCTAGGGTGCCGGGGCACACCGGTTGGGAACCGTTGGTCTAGTGTATTCCCTTAGTTTCCTTCTACTTACAAGGAAATAAGTAAGTGTTTATCTCGATTAGCATTAAGTAGATAGAAACATAAGCTTATTAACAATAATTTGTGAATTAAACGTCATAATTTTAGTTTACACACTACCATTTAATTATAACTACTTATTCAACGTCTTATCACTAAGCTGTATACCCTACTTTTTATTTACCTAATTTGTTTACTTTGATTACTGTATGGTTACTGAATTTCTGTTTTACTTTTTACACACACACATATAACACCCATGCCCAAGGCGGGACTCGAACCCACGTACCCCTGCGCTGCGAAACACCAAAGCGAGATAACCTTACTATCCACTGCGGGCGTCCAGCATTCACGATATGGTCTGGAAATTCAAATTGGGTGTTGTTTATGAACGTTCTTTAACTGCTATGGTGCTATGTCCCATTTTATATTGGGCGTGAAAGACAGCTCAGACTATCAGGCTTGAGGTTCTTTTGTGTGCCGTAAATCTACGACACGGGACCAAAGGGTTTACTTCCCTTCTGGATACTGAACTTAAATATCAAGTTTGTATTTAACGTGCTTTTCGTTTTTGAGTTATGCAGCCCACAAACACATACACAGCTTTTTCTATTTTTGGTAGGGATTCAGGGGGTCCCAAAACATGTATTTGCGGTGAAGTCTGGGTATCAAAGTTTTGGGTGCAATACGATACCTTCTCTTTTACAATATGTTCATAGTACATGCACTGAAAGTAATAGGCTTCAGAAATTCTTGAAGCTTTTTAATACGATATTACGGCACGTAAAAGTGTAGAAATATTGTATGGGTAGATTTAACGGTGTTACCCAAGTATATTAGAAATTAATAAACTTCGACTCTGCTGGGAAGAGACGTAAGATTGCGATACTTGCTCGAAATAACCAAGAAAATATTCTCGTGTCGATATTATGCTACGTTCAAATAAGATGCAAGAGCAGACGTAACGTAGCATAAGCGCAGGCGCAAGGAGGCACCATTCACAATGCAATCGTAAGCGCAACGCAAAAAGTTGGCACGGGTTTCTAGATTCATAAATACATGAGAATATCATGTACCGTGGCTTTCAAATTATACACACAACAGACGTTATAAACTGACCAAAATATTGGAAATTGTGTAAACATGGACACTGTAGAAAATTATAAAGCTGCACTTTTAATGCAACGTACATTATCTCTTTGCGCCTTACGGTTTGTGAGAGCCAAGAAATCTAGACGCAGATGCTGGGTACATCCATTAAATCAAAGCACAGAATCAGTAATTCAAAAACAGCCAAATGGAAGATCGGCATTAAGTACAGAGGGCGCTGCAAAAAACTCGTCTAATATTACACAGCAGGCGATGCATTTAGGAAAACAGCAACATTAATCCTCTTTGCACGCAACGTAAAGGTTGGAGTTTGCAAACTCTCGCGTGTTTCTATGTGAATGCTTACATTAAATAATATGAGTCCAAACTCTTGCGCTTATGATACGTCTGCGCTTGCATCTCATTGTAAATGTAGCATTACTCTCTTAACTTCACTGAAGGGATATTTTATTCAGAACGAATTAACCCATTTTCCTGGATTCAGATAGTCTACAGCCTATTTAGGGCTGGGCAAATGATACACGAGCAGTTCCGATACCGCGTCAATACTACACGAGTCGCCAAGTCATGACGTAACATGAACAGCAATACGCGCAGGAGTTTCAAATATCTCAAAGACCATGTTAGTCGTATGCGACAATAGTTGAAAGTAAACTTTATATTGGATTTATGAAACTTAACTATGTTTATAAGGCTTATTAATTCAAGTGATGTAAATAATATGATTCACCGATTTTTCTGAAAATTTTAAGAAACCAACCAATGAGAAAACTACAAGGCCAACTGTACAAAACAAATCATGGATAACTGCAGGTATTATTGCGTCCATCAACACTAGAAATAAGATTGTTGAGAAAAATATGCAGTAATTTTTTTATTCAGGGGGTCTCAAAACATGTATTTCCGGTGAAAAGTCGGTATCAAATTTTTGGGTACATTACAATACGTTCTCTATACACTATATATATAGTGTGTATAGAGAAAGTAAAACTAACTATAATTACAATGGCTAAATTATTTGTTAGAAGTAGCCTAGATTAGATTAATTAGATTCTGGTTGAATAATGCATAGAACCAGTAGTTAAAATCTGATGTGTTGTTTTACCATGCTAACTTCATATAGCCAAGGTCGCGGGTTCAAACTCAACGGAGGACGAATGATTTTTTTTTCGGGCGTAGAAATCCTTAGCATGGCTTCCTTTGGAAGGGGAGTAAAGCCGGTGGTCCCGTGTCGTAGATTTACGGCACGTAAAAGAACCTCAAGCCTGATAGAAAGGCTTCTGAGCAAAATTAAGCGACCTTTCACGCCCAATTTAGAATGGGGCGCTGAGAACCACAGCAGTTAAAGAGCGTTCATAAATAATACGCCATTTACATTACATGATTTTCACATGATTTTCTCTACATCGAGATAAACATTAGCAGAAATGGTCTTCGTTGCTTTGTTATAGCTTATAAGTCAAAGCGAAATAAGGGTGTACACTTGATTAAAGCGATAGGAAACTCTTTTAAAAGCTGGTTGCCATATGGTTGAAATCCATTTCTTTGCATTGCCAGGAGTTGACAAATTCCCATATGAGAAAAGTTTGAAAGTATTTTAAAACTGAAACCAATAATAAGGAATAACTAAAAAATCTGATGTGTTCCATTCACATGCCTTTCTCTACATCTCTGCAACAAATTATTGTTAAAAAACTTATGCTACCATTTACTTCATGCAATCGAGTACAAATTAACAGAAATAGTCTTATTACTAGCTTCCTTGAAAGTAGAAACGAAATAAGGGAGTACCATAGGTTAAAGTGATAGTCAAAAGCTGGTTGCTATGTGACTGAAGTTCCTTTGTTTGTGTGGACAGGAGTTGACAACTTCCTGTGTGAGAAAAGTAAGTTTTTTAAAGCTGAAACCAAAAAAAAAGAAGAATATCTAAATAACGACCAACTCCACGAAAAAATGTATATAACATAAATTGTGTATTTTAACGTGCTCTACATGTTTTGTGTAGTAAGTTTTTATATATCTCTTACGGTTTAACATTTATACAAAATTGCGTAAATTTCATTTAGAATAAAGTAAGCTTCAGAGGCTATGCCCAGATAATTGAAGACATACATTTTATTTATCAGTTAAGTATCTTTAATATACGAAATTTTAATCAAAATCGTTAGTCATTTTTGAGAAAATCAAAATTTTCGAAATTTTTTCCATGTAAAGGGTAGCTTATGGTGGGGGGATTTTTCTCAAAATGTTCGCGTCGCATCCCTGGAAGATACTAAACTTAAATACCAAGTTTGGTGTTTTACCGACTTTTCGTTTTTGAGTTATCGTGTTCACAGACACACGGACACACTGGCGCATGGACACACACACACACACGGACCTTTTTCTGAAAATACTTTTTTTTTTGGATCCAGGGGACCCTAAAACGTATATTTCCGGGGAAATCTCAGTATCAAATTTTTGGGTGGAGTGCACTACCTTCTCTATACACTATGTACACAGTACGTATAGAGAAAATAAAAATGGTCAACTCTACGAAATATATATCGTATATTACATAAGTTGCGTGTGTTTTAATGAGATCTACACTTTTGTGAAGTACGTATGTCTCTAACGGTTTACCTGTTATACAAAATTCATCCAGAAGGAAGAGGTCCTCAAAAGCTATTCACAGAAAATTCAAGACATAGCTTTTATTCGCCATGTAAATATCTTTAATATACGACACTTTAATCAACATAGAGCTATTTTTGAAAAAATCAAAGTTTTCGAAAATTTTCCATACAAAAGGTACTTTGGGTTGGGGGGGATTTTCCTCAAAATCTTTGGGTTGCATCCTTGGAAGATACTAAACTTGAATAGCACATTTTGTAATTTACCAAATTTCTGTTTTTTAATTATTGTGTTCGCGAAGCCACACACGGGCTTTTTTCTAAAAATGGTTTATTTGCCTACAGGGGACCCTAAGACGTGTACTTTATGTGAAATCTCTGTATCGATTTTTGGGGGGAGTACGGTAATTTTTCTGTTTATAATGTACATTGTATTACGTGCCTGAGAAAGTAAAATACAGTGATCGAGGTATTTGAACCGAGCACCAAGCACTTAACCATCTGAGCTATTTCAAGTGATAACGAATTCGATATAATCAGTTACTAGAACCTATTTAATTTAAGCGAGCAAAGTAATAGATCCCTGCTAGTATATTGTCTAACTAAATATAGATGCTTCGTTGTTCGTATTTTTTAAGTGGCCACAAACGCACCCAAATGTAAAGAGTACACATTCTGCCGCAATATGCTCCGAGGCTTCAAGCATATAATAGAGATGAAAACCGCTAGATCGCAGCATAGACAATGGCAGCTTGCGCGAGCTTGAGACTAGTCGAGTTCGTAGCTATCGAGATAGACAGGATGTGGCGCTAAGTGAAATCACGTGATTCTTCTAGTCCAGCTCATGGCCCGGTGAAGTGAAATTACATTCGCCTAATACATCTATATGCTACACACAGGAGTAACTTGCTTGTTAAATTCGTAGAAAATATACAGTTGAATCATGAAGCTATTCAATGCTAGCCATTTTTAAGACTACCATTACTACGTAACGCTGATTCGTTGATTTATTCAACTGTAGAAAATATACAGCTAAATCATGGAGGAACTCAATGTAAGCCATGTTTAACACAATCATTACTACGCTGATTTATTCAACTGTAGAAAATATACAGCTAAATCATGGAGGAACTCAATGTAAGCCATGTTTAACACTACCATTACTACGTAACGCTGATTCGCTGATTCATTTAACTGTAGAAAATATACAGCTAAATCATGGAGGAACTCAATGTAAGCCATGTTTAACACTATCATTACTACGTAACGCTGATTCGCTGATTCATTTAACTGTAGAAAATATACAGCTAAATCATGGAGGAACTCAATGTAAGCCATGTTTAACACTATCATTACTACGTAACGCTGATTCGCTGATTCATTTAACTGTAGAAAATATACAGCTAAATCATGGAGGAACTCAATGTAAGCCATGTTTAACACTATCATTACTACGTAACGCTGATTCGCTGATTCATTTAACTGTAGAAAATATACAGCTAAGTCATGGAGGAACTCAATGTAAGCCATTTTTAAGACTACCATTACTACGTAACGCTGATTCGCTGATTCATTTAACAGTAGAACATATGCAGCTAAATTATGAAGTTATTCAGTGTTAGCCGTGTTTTAACATTATCATTACTGCGTTAAATCTGATTCGCTGATCCATTTAATTGTAGAAAATATACAGCTAAATTATGAAGTTATTCAATGGTAGTCATGTTTTAACACTACCATTACTGCGTTAACGCTGATTCATTTAATTGTAGAAAATATACAGTTAAATCATGAAGTTAATCAATGTTGCTTAACACTACCATTACTACGTAAGCTAATGCGCGCCGTTAGCTACGAGTTGAGCTCAATACACAGCACCAATTGTTATGGTAAACAAATTAATGTCGTTGCATTAGGTACTTTTATTTCTAGATTGATTTACTATAATCAACGTAATGATGTTAAGCAGATGTTAGCTTACATTGATCACTCGGTATCAAAATGTTTATTGGATGGATGTTGCTGTTATCTATAAATCAGCGATCGTATCATGGACGCAAATAGGGTAAGTAATCATTATTAAATGGTCACCGACAGAATAGAGGTTGTCCAGAGAAATATTCCCGGTTAAAAACAGGATAACATCGGTGTCAATTCTTGGATTAAATGGAACTACTGCCATTAGAATGATGAAGTTAGTTTGGTACCTATTTAGTATGCGAGGTGGCGCCGCGTAAGTATGCGTGGCACACATTCGGGAGGTCCCGGGTTTGACCCTCGTCGACCGATGGGGCACTCCGTAACATTCGCTTGAGATTCTTCCATTCGAACTCCAAACACAACAGACGCTGTTAAAAGTATCCTACGACTTCGACATCGCTGGCAACGGGCTTTACACAATGCTAGTGAAAGACAACAAAACTTGGTAATAAGCATCTCTTTTGTATCAGAGCAAATAAACATTTGCCACCCTCGTATACGCAAAGTGTATAAATATTACATTAGTATACAAATGGTGGGAGATGAATAAGTGCAAATATGTGCATCAGCATTCGAGGCGAAGTGATGCAGTTTTTGTCGCTATTTTCTAAAGTTGTGCTCATGAGAAAAACTTCGCCTTGTTTTTGGATGGCTATTATTCCATATTTCAGACGTTCGGTTGTTTACGTAACAGGTCCCACAGCTCACCCTGCTCTGCCTTGCCAGACAATAGGTGGAGTAATGTAAATACAGCACAGACGTAACTCAGGGCCGTTCAACACATTAACTCTTGAAATTTGTATTTTATTTATGACAATGCTATTAGTAAACGGACACAATCAGATACACTTATACAGTAATTTGAGATAGGAGACTAATGGCCTTTATATTGAAATGTCGAAGTAACGGCTATAAGTTTCAGAAGTGCCAGTACGCCACTGGCTAATTTATCAACCATTCGAGAGCATAACGCGAAAAACGAAGGGCCATATTACAGCGTACCTTTCTAGCGTAGTGGTTATGACACTGGCTTTCAAGTGAAAGATAGTTTCCGATCCGAATTCGGGTCTAACTCACCTCTCGCGGCACTTCGTCTGGAATGAAAAAAATAATAATAATAAAAAACACTTAATCTATGACAGGAATGGAACTCATGATCTTTGGGATAGCAGCTTCCCGCGTTACGCATTAAGCCACTAGAGAAGTTGAAACAACGCCTCCAGAGTAGGCTACATAACTCAAGATCGTAGTTATGAATGTTCAGTGTCGCACTGTGAAGAGATTAGTTCGAGACTTGACAGATTTTTGCGACATAAAATCTTGAGAACGCTAGTAACGAGCTGCTAAAAATCTGTATTTCTATACTCGGGCAGCAGTTTTAAAGACATTCTAATCCATTTTTTCAACCTGCCTTGCTTTAACACCGACTTATCAGCACCTGATACCCACACATCTAAGGCTATGTAGCTGCGTTATGTTTATCCGGGGACCATGCATCGCCGGTCTCAAATTACTTATATCAGTCACGTGCACAATCTCGCAGATTATTTCGGTGTAGTTCATGAACACCCTGTATATTATACGCATTGCTCTCTACTATCAAATATCAACAAATTATATAGGGGAACCCAGGGGCGGAACGGAATCCCCCTATTTATTTCCTCTGAAAGTGGCGCAGGATAGCGGTGACTTGTGGAACTAATAAACAGCAGTTAGAGAGACTAGCAAGCGTTGGAGCCATCTTGTGCGAATAAGAGCATGTCTGCGAGGTTCTTGTTAAATTTCTACATTTTGTTGTAAAAGTGTGACATCTCAACATCTAAGTTAAGATAAATTGCATTATTTAAACATGATTTTTAATTATATCTATATAAAACATGAAGTTTCTAATGCAGTTTGTCATATTTACTATTCCTTATATCCCCGCCGTTTTTTTGCTATAACAGCATTTTACTTAAGGTTTCCGCTCGGGGCAGAATGGGCCGGGGCAGGTTGGAACTAGGTTCCATTCTGCCCCGTGTTGTCAACTTAAGGTATTATTCCTTTAAAGTTCAAATTATGCTCCATTTAACGTTACGCACTGTACAGTTCTCGTGTCATATAATTACGTAAACGCAAGGAATGATTTTATTTATTTATAGAGTAATATACGAGTTGTATATAAATACAAACTGACACCTGAAAAAATCTTCAAATGAAACAGGCATCATTGTTAACCCAAAAGGACAAACGAAGATTATTGCTGTTAGGGGTAAACGACAAGTTGGAGTATTAACTTCAAGTGAGCGTGGAGAGACAGTGACCGCAGAAATAAGCATTTCAGCTGCTGGTGCATATATGCCATCCAAGAAAAAGAATGCAAAAGGAATTTGAGTTAGGTCTAACTCCAGGATCTTGGGCAGAAGTTCATGAAACTGGTTGCACACCACTCACACTAAAAACATTGATGTTATTGACTTTTCCAGAGAAAATGGTGCTATAATGCTGTGTCTGCCTCATCGTCTGCAGCCACTTGAAGTTGCGTTAATGAAACCTCTGAGCATGAAACAAGAACATGGCTCAGAACGAATCCAGGTAAGATCATCACTTTGTTTCAAGTAGCTTCACTCTTCGGTAGGGCATTTGTCAACGCAGCAACGATGCGCTCTCCAGTGCATGGCTTCAAAGCAACTGGTATTTGGCCTGAAAATATGGATGGTTTCACTGATTTAGATTTCTTGCCATCTGACCCCACTGACATCCAAATAAGGCCTAAAACTCCTGAACATAAGACACCAATTGAAGCTCCTTCAACACCAATTCCTTAAGAATCCTCAGCTTGAAAGGAAACTGAACAGGCTCCATGAATTTGGAAACTGTCATTCCATCTCCTTCGACTTCATTTCCTTGTGCTTCTCCAGAAAATGTTCCTAAATTAGTGGCTCAAGAAAAACAAAAGACATCAAGGAAACGTGGGAGAGCAGTAATCTTAACGTCTTCTGCAGATCTAAAGTCTGCAATTTGCAATTCAAAAATAAGAAAAGAAGCCCCAAGAAAGGAAAAGAAGACGTCTGCTTCTTCACAGATAAATGGACGCCCCAAGAGAAACTCAGTCAAACCATCAAGAAACACAATAGATGCATCGAGTGAGGAACAGACGAGTGACACAGAGGGTCTGTACTGTCATGAGTTTTACTCGAAATCAGTTGAGGGATGGGCATCTTGTTCAAAGTGTCACAAGTAGGCGCACAACTCATGCGCAGGAATAGACAGCGATGATGATGATGATGATGAGACAGTTCTAACTTGTGAATTTTGCAAACAGTAATTTGATTTCTAAACTTTAGGACAATTTCGACCTACACAAGTGTCATCATTTACCTATTACATATCGAAAAAACACGATTTTTTGTGAAATTGTACAGAATGGACCAGTCTGCATTTGTTCGTTTTGTAATGTTTTGCTTTAATACTGTTATTGCTATAATTCTGAAAGTTTCATATTATTTTAATACATGTTCTGCGAATTTATATATCATTTTATAGTTCTTTTTCTTTAATATTTAATTTGTTATAACACTTTGAATGTTAAGTGTTCCATTCTGCCCCGGGTTCCCCTATACACACACACACACACACACATATTTGAACCATCAATATACTGCTCCTTATAAATAGAGCTCAGTATAACTTTGACACGATGGAGTAGGCGTGGTCGCTACAACCCGTTTCGAAATGTGTTACACTATCTAGCATTGCTCACTGCCTGGCCTCGTTCAGTTCCTGCTAGTAGATAAACCAGTGGTCATTGAAAGAGAGCGCAGATTAAAACATGTCGAAAATAGAAAGAGTAGATGTTCGACTCTGAACAAACTTGTGGATGATTCAAACATATTTTGAGTGAGAGGAGGAGAGCATTTTCTTTCTATACAGTAAAGATACATCTTGTAATTCACGTAATTTATGTTCATTGTCTTTTCAAAGCTGTGCATATTATCCTGAGTTTTTTTAATCAAGCTTTATATTTTTATTTGTAAAAGACAAGGCGGTTTTATTTACTGCACTTATAAGATAATTGTTTTATTCTGTAACTTTATTAATTGTAACAATGCTTGATGTCAATACATGTAATGAGCTACTTTTGGAACAGATTATACCTCAAGGTCTGCATGTTTACGCTACAAACCCCTCCCCACCTCTTCATATTGCAGACTATCCTGTGTGTTTGCAATTGTGTGCGCTTGGGAACCCAAAACAGAGCCCAACTTATAAAACTACACTTTGGTTTAAACGTCACTGTCCCCCAGTCCTGAGGTATAAATGTCCAATAGCACTGACCAGCCTACTTGGATGGCACGAGAAAGAGGGGCCAGGGTCAGTGTTCCACATGTGATTGGTTCCTTGCTCCCCCACCACTTCTCATTTCTCCTCACTTGCGCTTATGGAGTGTCACGACGTTTAAACCAAGCTGTAGTGCAATTCTGATTTACAACAGCTGGTTGGGTTAAATATTTGCCACTTTAACTCATAATCATCACCAAACTACTGTTAGAAACAAAGCTGAAAGTTTAACCACAAGAAATGTTGGTTGAGTGTTTGTCTCTAGGGAACTTCCACAACGTTTAAGCTGTTCAGTTGTCCAGAGACAGTTTACTTTCCGTGCCCGCCTGATCATTGCACCTTTGACCAGTGCTATGCTCTAATCAGGCACGGTATTTACTACACAAAAATGAACAACATTACACCAAAAAAATCATTAAAGTCACATGACTTTCATTATCTCTTCTGCAAATAAACTGTTCTTACAGCACATAGTTATTACCTATATAGAAAGGTGATTAGAAACTAAGATTGCAATGCCAATATTCTTGGTGTTTCGTTATTCACAGCAAACTTAGCAGTGTGCGGTAAATCTAATACATGCGGGTAGCAACTGTACAGAGTTTCAGCCAACTGCCACCTACAGCGCCGCTGCAAGGTAAACAAATGGTGACTGGTTTGGAAAACAGCACTCGTGAAGATATCCGATCGTGGAGTTTTTGGAAAGAGGGCACACAGTACCACTGACCGATAATACGAGACCATGGTACGATTGCGCGAAGCGATCACGAGGAAACAGCCGGACTCCTTACCTAGAGTGTCATCTTCCATCACGACAACGCGCGACCTCATACAGCCCAGAAGACCACCACGCTGTTGAAGCACTTTTTCTGGGATGTTATCGGCCCTCTTTCTCCTCACTTGAAGGAACACCTAGGAGGCCGAAGATTTGTTTCAGATGAAGTGGCTGAACAGGCGAGGACAAGGCTTTTACCAGGAGGAAATATTCTATTTCAGCTAACGAAGTGACAAATGCCTCAACCGATATGGAGACAATATGGCAAAATAACCTGAAGTGCGAACTATCAAATGGCCGAGTTGGTAGTACGAAATAAAATATACTCGTTTCTTTGTAGGCTTTGCAACCTTAGTTTCCGATCATACCTCGTACATCATGCTGTGTTGCCAGAAATGCTCTTTATTACTTGCTTCCTTGTAAGGAAAGGGGAAATAAGGGATTACACTATGCTAAAGCGACATACAAATATTTTAAAAGCTGTTGCTATGCGACTGTCATTAAAATACCCACCTCCTTCTATGGCCAGGAGTAAATCAACAGATATATGCAACAGATGATTACTTAGAGTATTTTAAAATTGAAACCAACTACAAGGAATATTTTAAAAATGGTTAGCTCCAAATAGAAGCTGTATATAACGTAATTTGTGTGTTTTAACAAGATGTACATTTTCGTACACTAGCTCTTACCAGTTACACAAACATCATTCAGAATAAAGAGAACTTCAGAGGCTATACCCAAGAAATTCAAGACATGCATTTTATTTGCCATGCAAATAGCTTCATGACGTTTTAATGGAACAATGTTTTAGAAAATCAATAATTGCGAAAAATGTTCCACGCAAAAGGTAATTTGGGGTGGGAGATTTCCCTGAAAATCTTTGTGTTCCATCCTTGTAAGTGCTAAACTTAAATATAAACTTAGGTATTTAACCGCCTTTTTGGTTTTTAGTTATGGGGTTCACAGACACGCGGACACAAACACACACGCCTTTATCTAAAAAGAAAGTCTTTTTATTTAATACAACAGACCCGAAAACATTTATTTCCAGTGAAATCTCGTTATCAACATTTTGGGTGGAATGCAATATCTTCTCTACCTATGCACTATGTATTAAGTAAGCAGAGAAAGTAACAAGGTATCAGCGTTCTACTATACACCCGAAAAAAATTCTAAAGCCTTATTTAAGGAAGAAAGACTACAAGAAAAATGTTGGTACTCGGCAGCTCGCCGAGTTACTTCCGCCACTGTTGTACTGTGCATGGTGAACAACCGTTTTGATAACTCCAGGTAGAAAAGGGAAACATCGCCTTCCGATTACCAGCTCTCCGGGGCTGGAATAGCTGATGTGGGGGAAAAAAATCTGTTGTGTTCCAACCACATTACTTTCTCTAGCTGTTACACAAACCACTTTCCTTACAAAAGATTATTCTTTTATCTACGACATGCTAATCAAGGTAAACATTAGCAGGAATTGTCTTATTACTTGCTTCCTGTTAGTAGAAGAGAAACAAGGGAATGCACTAGGCTAAATTGATAGTCAAATCTTTTTAAAAGCTGGTCCTATGTGAAACAAGTGAAGTTTGGCTCGCTTTGCATGGCCTGCAGTAAAACAAGAGCAATGAAACAAAAGATCATTTCCCTTTGAGAAAACTAAGTAGTTTCAAACTGAAACCAACAGCAAGGAATATCTCAGAAACGGTCAGCTCTTCATAAAAAAATGTATATGACAAACTATGAGCTATATAATTTTTGTGTTTTAGGTTCTTGTCTATCTCTTGATATTTAGTAGTTATGCAAACTTCTGCAAAACTCATCCAGAATAAAGAGGTCTTCAGAGGCTTTTTCCTAGGTAATTGAAAATATACAGTTTATTTGTGACGTAAATGTGTTTAATATACGGTATTTTAATCAAAATCGTTTGAGCCATTTTTGAGGAAAATAAGATTTTCAAATATTTTTCCATTTTAGGATAGTTTGTGAAGAGGAGGTCTTTTTTTTTTTTCTTGAACATTTTCGTTCGCATCCTTGGAAGATATTAAATTTAAATACCAAGTTTGCTTTTTACGGTCTTTTCGTTTTTGAGCAACGCTGTCCCCCCCCCCCATACACACACACACACACACACACAAACATACACTTATTTTTTCCACACCATGCTAATCGAGATAAACATTAGTAGAATGTACTTATTACTTACTTCCTTATAAGTAGAAGGGAACTAAAGCTATGCTAAAGTGACTGTCAAATGTTTTCAAAACTATCGTTATGCGATTGCCATTGAAATTCGCTTCTTTGTTTCAGCAGGAATAGAACAAAAGAAAAACGGACACTTCCTGTCGGAGAAAAGTACATGTATTGAAACCAGTAATAAGGAAAAAGAAATATCTTGGAACCGGTTAACTCTACGACAAAAATGCGTACGGCATAATTGTGTGTTTTACTAGCATATGCATTTTTGTCCTAAGATTTTGTCTGTTTCTGACGATTTACTTGTTATGCAAAATTCAGCAAAATGTATCCAAAACGAACAGCTCTTCAGAAACTATTCTCAGAAAATTCAAGATACACATATTATTTATCATGTAAATATGTACGCCATTTTAATTAAAATCGTTAGAGCTATTTTAGAAAAAAAAAACAAATAAACAAAGTTTTCGAAAAATTTTCCACGTAAAGGATAGTTTAAGGTGGCGAAATTTTCTTCAAAATCTCTGTGTCAAATTCTTGCAACATATTAAACTTAAATACCAAGTTTGGTATTTTATCGATTTTTCGTTTTTGAGTTATTGTGTTCACAGACACACTGACACAGGGACACACATACGGATTTTTTTCCAAAAATGCTCTTTTTTGGATACAGGGGACCCTATAACGTTTATTTCCGGTGAAATCTCGGTATCAAATTTTTGAGTGGTGTGCAATTGCTTCTCTTTACGCTATGTACATAGTACGTGTAGAGTAAGTATAACAAATTACCATACGACCGAAAAGAGATTTGGAAACCCACATTTCAGAAAGAAAGACAGCAAAATAAATTTTGGTACTAGGCTACACGCCGAGATGGTTCTACCACTGTTATATTTTGCATTGGGAACAACAGTTTCGATAATAACTCCAGGTGGAATGCGTATTCGCTCACACCCAGCTCCCCAGAGCTGATAAGGCAGATGTAAGGGAGAAAAAAAAAATGAGGTCCGGTCCGCGGCTACGAATAACAGTGATGTGAAATCGGCGAGCGGTTTCTGGCGTTATTCAACAGAAACCCGCTACCTATAATAGCGGTTATTGTTTTTCAATATATTCTTGATATTTTTAACGTTTTATAGGCAAGCATACCTGTTGCGAATCGTGTTATTAAATTTAATTAGTGATGGACACGAGAGACGCATAAGCTGTTTAATATATTATCGAGTAGCGAGTAATAATGCTTCGTATGAAAACAATGGCTCTATTGTGTGCTGGTTTAGTTGGAGATGGGTTTAGAAAGCTAATAAATTAACAAATTTAATTTTGTCACATGTAATTGACTGGTGATGGTGCCGACGTGTTTGATATTTCCAAACATCGCTCACAATTGGATCCACAGAACAAAAGAAAACAATATTCAGCTCCAAATACATTTAAAACGTGTATAACCAACATTTACAAGGAAATTCTTTAGAACATTTTGCTTTTCTCAAAAATGGCTCTCACAATTTTGATTAAAATTACATATGTTTAAGACATTTCCATGACAAATGACATTTATATCTTGAAATTTCTGGGAATAGCCTCTGTAGACCTCTTCATTCTGATGCATTTTGTTTAACTGGCAAACCCTAAGAGATATACACAATTTACTGCGCAAAAAATGTAGATCTCATCAAAATACACAATTTATGTCATATACTTTTTACTTTCTCTATAGGCACTATGTACATAGTGAATAGAGAAAGTATTGCACTCCACCAAAAAATTCGATACCGAGATTTCACCGGAAATATATGTCTTAGGGTCCCCTTTATCTAAAAAAATCTGATGTGTACCATTCACATGACTTTCTCCATATCCCTGCAACAAATAATTCTTAAAAAGCTTATACTTCTATTTACTTCATGCTAATCAGAAAAAATTAGCAGAAATAGTCTTATTACTCGCTTCCTTGTAAGTAGAAGCGAAATAAGGGACAACCGTAGGTTAAAGTGGTAGTCAAAAGCTGGTTGCTATGTCAATGAAGTTCCTTTGTTTATATGGATAGGAGTTGGCAAGTTCCTGTATGAGAAAAGTATACGTTTTTCATAGCAGAAACCAAAAATAAGGAATGTCACAAAAACGACGAACTCCACGAAAAAATGTATATAACATAAATTGTGTGTTTTAAACTGCTCTACATTTTTTGTGTGGTAAGTTTTTGTCCATCTCTTACGGTTTAGCAGTCATTCAAAATTTAGTAAAATTCATCCAGAATAAACTACTCTTCAAGATATACATTTCATTTGTCAGGTAAATATGTTTAATATCCGAAATTTTAATCAAAATCGTTAGAGCCATTTTTAAGAAAATCAAAATTTTCGAAAAAAGTTCCATGTAAAGTGTAGTTTGGGAAGGGGGGATTTTTCTCAAAATCGTCGTGTCGCCTCCCTGGAAGATACTAAACTTAAATACCATGTTTGGTATTTTACCGACTTTTCGTTTTTGAGTTATCATGTTCACAGACACACGGACACACACACACACACACACACGGAGCTTTTTGTGAAAATGCTTTTTTTGGATATTGGGGACCCTAAAACATATGTTTCCCGTGAAATCTCGGTATCGAATTTTTGGTGGAGTGCCATACTTTTTCCATACACTATGTACATAGTGCGTATGGAGAAAGTAAAAAGCATTTTCACAAAAAGGTCCGTGTGTGTGTGTGTGTGTGTGTGTGTGTGTGTGTGTGTGTGTGTGTCTGTGAACACGATAACTCAAAAACGAAAAGTCGGTAAAATACGAAACTTCGTATTTAAGTTTAGTATCTTCCAGGGATGCGACACGAAGATTTTGAGAAAAATCCCCCTACCCCAAACTACCCTTTACATGGAACTTTTTTCGAAAATTTTGATTTTCTAAAAAATATCTCTAACGATTTTGATTAAAATATCACACATTAAAGATATTTGCCTGACAAATAAAATGTATATTTTAAATTTTCAGGAAATAGCCTCTGAAGACTACTTTATTCTGGATGAATTTTGCATAACTACTAAACCGTAAGAGATTAACAAAAACTTAACCCACAAAAAATGTAGAGCACGTTAAAACACACAATTTATGTTTCATACATTTTTTTCGTGGAGTTGATCGTTTTTGAGATATTCCTTATTCTTGGTTTCAACTTAGAAAAACATACCTTTCTTATACAGGAAATTGTCAACTCCTGTCCATACAAACAAAGGAACATCAATCACATAGCAACCAGCTTTTGGCTCTCACTTTAACCTATGGTACTCCCTTATTGGTTTTAATTTTAGTCACTTAAATATTTCTCAAACTGTAAGACAGCTTTCTTCTCGTTTGTTTATTCCTGGCAAGCAAAACATATTGTGATTTTAATTGTTTCACACCGTGACCGGCTTTTAAAGGGCAAGAATATCGCTTTAGTCTGTGTATTTTCTTATTTCCCTTCTACTTACAAGGAGCTAATTCTGCTTATGTTTATCTTGATTAGCATGATGTAGATGAATAAAAGGTTTGTTTGCTGAACAGCTAGAGGACATCATGTGAATGGAGAATTAGATATTTTCCCTTCTACTTACAAGGGTTCAGGTAATAAGCACAATTTATGCTAGTGTTATCTCGATTAGTGTGAAGCAGATGGAAGAATAAACTTTTTAACAGTAATTTGTTACAGAGATGTAGAAAAATTCATGTGAATGGGACACACCAGACTTTTTGGATACAGAGGACCGTAAAACGTCTCGTATCGAATTTTGGGTGCAATACAATACCTTCTCTATACACTATGTACATAGTACGTATAGAAAAATCTGATGTGTTACACTCACATGACTTTCTCTAACTGCTCTACAAAACTCCTACAAAAGATTATTCTTCTTGTACACAATGCTAATCAAGATAAATGTTAGCAGAATGTTATTACTTACTTCCTTATAAGTAGAAAGGAATAAGGGAATACACTATGCTAAAGTGATTGTCAAATGTTTTAAAAGGTATTGTTATGCGATTGTCATTGCAAATCTCTTCTTTGCTTGGCCAGGAGTAGAACAAAAGAAAAACAGACACTTCCTGTGTGAGAAAAGTACTTCACAATTGAAACCAATAACAAGGAATATCTCGAAAACGGTTACCTCCACAACAAAAACGTAAAGGACAAAAGTTGTGCGTTTTGTCATGAGGTACTTTTTTTGTGCAGTAAGTTTTTTTCTATCTTTTACGGTTTAGCAGTTAAGCAAAATTCATCGAGAATGAAGAAGTCTTCAGAGGCTATTCCCCAAAAATTCGATATATACATTTTATTTCGGACATAAATAGCTTTAATATACGGGATTTTAATCAATATCGTTAGAGCCATTTTTAAGAAAATCAAAATTGTCGAATTTTTTTCCATGTAGAGGGTAATTTATGGTGGGAGGATTTTTTTTTGAAAATCTTCATGTCGCATACTTGGAAGATACTAAACCTAAATACCACGTTTGGTATTTAACGGTCTTTTTGTTTTGGGGCTATGCTGCCCACAGACACACACACACACAAACACACACACAGAAAACACCCGGACCTTTTTTTTAAAGATATTTTTTTCGGACTCAGGGGACCCCAAAACATATATTTCCGGTGAAATCTCGGTATCGAATTTTTGAGTTCATTACAATATCTTCTCTATCCCTATGTACATTGTACTTATGGAGTTAGAGAAAGGAGAAAGTAAAGGAGTGGTCCGGTCCGCGGCTACTGCACGAACAGATTCACATAACAGTGACGTAGAAGCCGCGGACTTTCTCGCGTTATTCAACAGAAACCCGCTACCTATAATAGCGGTTATTGTTTTTCAATATATTCTTGATATTTTTAACGTCCTATAGGCGAGCTTACCTGTTGCGAATCGTGTTATTAAATTTAATTAGTAATGAACACGAGAGACGCATAAGCTGTTTAATACATTATCGAGTAGCGAGTATTTTAATGCTTCGTATGAACACAGTGCCTCTATTGTTGCTGGTTTAATTGGAGATGGGTTTAGAAAGCTGCTAAGTTAACATATTTAATTTTGTCAGGTGTAATTGATTGGTGATGGTGTTGTATAGCATGGCGTGTTTGATATTTCCATACATCGCTCACAATTGGATCCACAGAACAAAAGCAAACAAAATTCAACTCCAAATACATTTAAAAACTCCATATGAGCGCTTGGTAATGTACAGACATCAAACTCAATAGAATAAATCAGATTTATTCACAGCTGACATATAAACTATCGTTGTTTCGTCCTTGCTAGCAATCTAAATGCATCTGGTTTTAATCACACAAGTGAATTACGTTTTATCCGTTGCTGCGATCTTTTTATTTCATTTTGAAGCTACACTTCAACTAATGCTAATTATGACTTTTTAGGGACCAATGAATTCATTTTACCTTGAATACCCATTAGAATGAACCTTTTTACTTTTCCCAGTCACTATATGAACATAGTAGCTAGAGAAGGTATTGTAATCCAACAGAAAACTAAATACCGAAAATATACGTTAGGAGACACCCCGAAAACATTTTTAGAAAAAGGTCACAGTGTGTCTGTGGACAGTATAGCAAAACAAAACGAAAAACATTTACCTAACAAATAAAATGTATATCTTTAATTTTCTGGGAATAGCCTCTGAAGACTACTTTAGTCTGGATGCATTTTACGGAATTTTAAGTAACTGCTAAACCGTAAAAGATAGACAAAAACTTACTTCAGAAAAACCGTAGAGCCCGTTAAAATATACCATTTATGTTTTTATTTAGGTGGAGTTGACAGTTTTTGAGATATCCTTGTTATTTGTTGTTTAAAATGCTCATACTTTTCTAATATGGGAATCTGCGAACTCCTGTCCATACAAACAAAGGAACTTCAGTCACATAGCAACCAGTTTTTGACTGTCACTTTAACCTATGATACTCCCTTAAATCGCTTCTACTTACAAGGAAGCAAGTAATAAGATTATTTCTGCTAATTTTTTCTCGATTTGCATGAAGTAAATTGAAGCATAAGCGTTTTAATAATAGAGAGATGTAGAGAAAGTCATGTGAATGGAACATCAGATTTTTACTTTCTCTACACGTACTATGTACCTAGTGTATAAAGAAGGTAATGTAATGCACCCAAAAATTCGATACTGAGATTTCACCGGAAATACATACAAATTTTGGGTCTACCTGAATCCAAAAAAAAAACAACACATTTTTAGAAAAATGTCCGTGTGTGTGTGCGTGTGTGTGTGTGTGTGTGTGTGTGTGTGTGTGTGTGTGTGTGTGTGCAGCATAGCTCAAAAACGAAAAGACCGTTAAACAACAAACTTGGTATTTAAGTTTGCTATCTTCCAAGGATGCGACACGAAGATTTTTAAGAATATGCCTCACCCCCAACTACCCTTTACATGAATCCTTTTTTCGACAATTTTGATTTTCTCAAAAATGGCTAACGATTTTGGTCAAAATATCGTATATTAAAGATATTTACCTGACAAATAAAGTGTATGTCTTGAATTTTTTGGGAATAGCCTCTGAAGAGTAATTTATTCTGGATGAATTTTACGGAATTTTGCATTAGTGCTAAATTATAAGGGATGGACAAAAACCTACCACACAAAAATGTAGAGCACATTAAAACACACAATTTATGTTGTATACTTATTTTCTTGGAGTTGATCTTTATTGAGATATTCCTTGTTTTTGGATTCAGCTTTTAAAAAATTATACTATTCTCATACAGGAATTTGCAACTCCTGTCCATACAAATAACCACATAGCAACCAGTTTTTGACTGTCATTTTAACCCATAGTTCTCCCGCATTGCGCTTCTACTTACAAGGAAGCAAGTAATAAGACTATTTCTGCTAATTTTTCCTCGATAAGAATGTAATAAATGGAGGCATTAGCTTTTAAAAATAATTTGTTACAGAGATGTAGAGAAAGTCATGTGAATGGAACACATCAGATTTTCTTCCTCTAAGTTGAAATACACAGCCTTACATAAACGTTGCTTGCTATAACCATTTCAAGCACGCAGCGTGAAGACGTTGTGAGGGGAAGATGCGATTCCTGGGAGCCAAGCGGTTTAAGTGCTCTAAGCTACAACAAGGTCGTAGGCTTCCCCACGTAATTTCAACGGTGGAATGTTTCACGTAGACGCAAGGGCAGATACCCCACTAGAGTAGTTTAGCTTTACAACATCTTCCTGAGACACGCAGGACATTGCTGCAAGTAATTACTGCTCCACGGAAGGAAAATGACTTAACACCAGGAAATTATCCGCACTATCGCGTTTTCCTGGATCGCAATCTCGTGTCAGGTAAGTGCAGGAAAATATACTCAGCGGAAAAAAATCAGGTTCGGTGTGAATAACACTCGTGTTATTCTTTTACTTTCTCTACACGTACTCTGTGCATCCAAAAACTCGATACCGAGATTTCAACGGAAATACATGTTTTGGATCCCCCTGAAACAAAAAAAAAAATAGTGTGTGTCGACAGCATAGCTCAAAAACGAAAAGAGCGTTGAATACCAAACTTGGTATTTAAGTTTGGTATCTTCCAAGGATGCGACACGAAGATTTTTAAGAAAAATTCCCCACCCCCAACTACCTTTTACATGGAACTTTTGTCGAAAATTTTGATTTACTAAAAAATGGCTATAACGATATTGATTAAAATATCGTATATTAAATATATTTACCTAACAAATAAAATGTACATATATCTTAAATTTTTTGGGAATATCCTCTGAAGACTACTTTATTCTGGATGAATTTTCTATAACTGCTAAACCGTAATAGATGGGCAAAAACTGATATTCCTTGTTATCGGTTTCAGCTATGAAAAACTTATACTTTTGTCATACAGGAATTTGTCAACTCGTGTCCATACAAACAAAGGAACTTCATTCACACAGCAACCAGCTTTTGACTGTCACTTTAACCTATGATACTTCCTTATTTCGCTTCTACTTACAAGGAAGCAAGTAATAAGACTATTTCTGATATTTTTTTCTTGATTAGCATGAAGTAAATAGAAGCATAAGCTACTTAACAATAATTTGTTGCAGAGATGTAGAGAAAATCATGTGAATGGAACACATAATATTTTTAATCCTGGGTCTAAAGGTAAATCTCTTTCCTTCGCAACTGGTATCTACTGTAAATCTCCGTGGAGGTTACTGAGTTCTCAAAGCCCTAATGTTTATTATCTATATTTTCTCAGCATTCTCGCCCAAGACATATACTGCAATATTCTTTCATTAATGTCCAATTAGTTGCCAATAAAGTTAAGCTATTATCTCTGCAATATTTAAGAAGTTTGCGACCAGGAGGTGGGTCGATTTTAATAAGGTCAGAGAGCATACAACAAACCATCATTAACACGAACGCTCCACGTTGATTACATTCTACTGAAGCAGGTTTTAATCCCAAAGCTTATATTTGAAGCAGTCACGTGATGTCTAATCGCGTGCGAGACGTTAATGATAATAAAAATTCTATTCCAGAGCAGTTTTAACCTTATAATTTTACTAGGGCTGATGTAAAACTAGACGTGTATCTACGTAATATCTAACTTTTTGACATGGGTAGATTTCTTTCGAGAACACGTTAGAAAAGCATGAAAAGTGAATCGTGATTAGCTCACTACGTTGTAACGCAGAGAAATGCAAGGCGTTCGGGAATGACATTCAAATATATGTACTTTTTTGTGATAATTTCGTTTCGTAATCGGTTTATCCTCTCCGTATTTATAAGACGTTTGCAGAGAGCCATTCAAAACAAACGAAGAGGAATGCTGACTTCAGGAATTGTGTTGATCGATGACAACGCTCGTCCACACACTGCTGGTACAACCCATCGGCTCCTTGAACAATTTCAATGGGATATTTTCGATCATCCGCCGTACAGTCCTGACCTGGCACCCAGCGACTTTCATCTTTTCCCTGAACTGAAGACTTGGCTAGGAGGGTATCACTTTCAAACCAACGAAGGTCTTCAAAACAACGTCAATGCTCATTTGAAATCATTGGCGGCAACGTTTTTTGAAGCGGATATTGCAAAGCTTGTGCACAGGTACGATAAAGGTCTCAATATTTTCGGTGAATATGTTGAAAAGTAACCATAAGTGTGCAAAACTTTTAGTAATAAAATAATTGTTTTCTATGAACTTGTCTTTTATTTATAGCCTATCGGAAGTGCATAAGACGAATATGCGGACACAGTTTATAAAATTCTAATTTTCTCTTACGGCTCAAAGTACGTGGAAGCTCGAAATACCGGGGCTCTACTGTATTGCGGTTTTCACTATTTTACTTAAATGTTTGCCATTCTACATAAGTAAACTTTCCCAAGTTGAGCACCACCAATATCACACAACAAAGAACACGAAGCGCATCATGAAAACTGTTGAACACCGCGGACACAAAGATGCTTCAGTGTGTTGCTTTCTCAAAGATTTTATCTTTTCTCGCGTCGCTTGCTCCTTCTGTAAGCGGCGCCATAATATCCTGACAGAGGGAAAAGGAGAAATAAACAAGGACACGTGTGAGAAAATGGGTCACGGAATCCTTAGCTGCAAGACGTGTAGCATATCGATCATGGGATAAGGCGTTTGCCACTAGGGGAAATGTTTCAGCATTTTATACGCATATTCAGCATTAACCTTTATCCTGCTTGCTATTCTGTATGCAGAAACGTCATGCAAGTTTGTGGAGGCGTAGAAAGACTGCGCTTCTATTATTATTATTATTATTATTATTATTATTATTATTATTATTATTATTAGGAAATGTTTTACACTACAGCAGTTTTTTACCTTCTCTACACGTTCTATGTACACAATGTATAGAGAAGATATTCGATACCGAAATTCACTGGAAATAGATGTTTTGGGGTCCCTGTATCCAAAAACTGTATTTTTAGAAAAAGATTCATGTTTCTGTGAACATGTAAGTCGGTAAAATGCCAAACTTGGTATTTAAGTTTAGTATCTTCCAGGGATGCGATACGAAGATTTTAGGAAAAATCCCCCGACCCCAAGCTACCCTTTACACGGAAAAAATTTCGAAAATGTGGATTTTCTCAAAAACTGCTCTATCGATTTTAATTAAAATATCGTGTATTAAAATATTTACATGGCGAATAAAATGTATATCTTGAATTTTCTGGGAATGGCCTCTAAGATCTTTTCATTCTGGATGACTTTTATATAACTGGCAAACGATAAGGGATATACAAATACTTACTGCACAAAAAATGTAGATTTCGTTAAAACACATCATTTATGTCATATATATTTTGTTCGTGGAGTTTTACATTTCAGAGATATTCCTTGTTATTGGTTTCAGTTTTAAGATACACTTTTCTCGGGAATTTGTAAACTCCTGGTGATACAAAGAAGCGAATTTCAGTAACAACTGCAAGACGATTGTTTAGCCTAATTCCTTAATTCCCTTCTACTTATAAGGAACTAAGTAATAGAATCTTCTGCTAATGCTTATCTCGATTAGCATTGAGTTTTGTAACAAGCTTGTTTTTAGAACAAGTAGAGAAAGTCGTGTGAATGGAACAGACCAGATTCTTTCTTTTTTTCCCTTTTATGTTGAGTTTTCTTCATAAAAATCTTTGTAACAAATTATTATTAATAAGCTTATTCTTTTATTTAATCCATACTAATCGAGATATACTTTATTAGAAACAGTTTAGTTCCTTAAAAGGATATAAAGGAATACAATAGGCTAAAGCTACAGTCAAATGCTGTTGCTATGATATAGAAATCCGATTTTTTGAGTGGCCAGGTGTTGACAGGTTCACGTATGAGAAATGTATAAGTATTTTAAATCTGAAACAAATAACAAGGAATATCTCAGAAATGGTCATTTCTACGAAAAAAGTAGGTATAGGATATAAATTGTGCGTTTTAACGTGATCTATATTGTTTGTGAAGTAAATTTTTATCTGTTTCTTACGGTTTACCAGTTAATTCGGCAAAATTCATTCAGAATAAAGAGGTTAGCGGCAATTCACAGAAAACTCAAGATATACATTTTATTTGCCATATAAATATCTTTAATATACGGTATTTTAATCAAAATCATTAGAGCCATTTTTGAGAAAAGCAAAATATTCGAAAGTTTCCCCAGTAAAGGGTTATTTGGGGTGGAGGTATTTCTCTCAAAATCTTCGTGTCGTATCCATGGAAGATACTAAACTCAAATGCCAAGTTTACCGACTTTTCGTTTTTGAGTTATCGTGTTCACAGACACACACGGACCCTCAAACATATATTTTCGGTGAAATCTCGGTATCGAATTTTGGGGTGGAGTGCAATACCTTCTCTATATACTCTGTGCATAGCATTGCACGCAGCCACATATACATACATTACTGCACGTATGTTTGACAGTATGTGTGACTCGCCACACTTTCGAGTTGTCAAGAGTACAGGGTTACTGTCCCTCAGTACAGCGTTACGTTTGAGTATAACTGCTCTAGCTCTTCAAATTTGGGCACCTTGGCACCTCAACATTGATAATTTTGCTCGTTATTAATTTTGTCACTTTCTCTCCACGACGTTAAGCAACAGAGGGAGCACCAGCATCAGCAAGAAGGCTCCATATTCATCTGTTGATGGATGAAGGCGCGAACAGAACAGACACTGATGTAGGTCATTAATTCTGCTTACCTTTTGGGCCCCAGTTTTCTCCTTGCACCTGTCTGAGGCAGTAAATCTAATATGGTGTAATGCTATTTCATATTACGTTTGCAAACACGTGAAAAAATCTGATGTGTTCATTCACATGGCTTACTCTACATCTCTGCAACAAATTATTGTTAAAAAGCTTATGCTTCTATTTATTTCATGTTAATCGACAAAAAAATTAGCAGAAATAGTCTCATTACTTGCTTCCTTGTAACGAAGGGAAATAAGGGAGTACCAAAGGTTGAAGTGGCTGGTTGCTATGTGCCTGAAGTTCCTTTGTTTGTATGAACATATTTCTGTATGAGAAAAGTTAGTTTTTTTCAAAGCTAAAACCAAATACAAGGAATATCTCAAAAACGATCAACTCCATGAAAACATGTATACAACATAAATTATGCGTTTTAATGTGCTCTACATTTTTTGTGTGGTAAGTTTTTGTTTATTTATTACGGTTTAGCAGTTTTGCAAAATTTCGTAAAATTCCTAAAAGTAGTCTTCAGAGGCTATTCCCAAAAATATTCAAGGTATACATTTTATTTGTCAGGTAAATATGTTTAATATACGATATTTTCATCAAAATCCTTAGTGCCATTTTTTTAGAAAAACAACATTTTCGAAAAAAGTTCTATGTAAAGGGTAGTTTGGGGAGGGGGGATTTTTCTCAAACTCTTCGTGTCGCATCCCTGGAAGATGCTAAACCTAAATACCAAGTTTGATATTTTACCGACTTTTCGTTTTTGAGTTATCGTGTTCACAGACACGGACCTTTTTCTGAAAATACTTTTTTGGATACAGGAGACCCTAAAACATATATTTCTGGTGAAATCTCGGTGTAGAATTTTAGGGTGTAAAAAGAAAGTAAAAATACCCTATTTCACACAAAAATTTAAGATACAGGATTCAACGAAAACAATTATATTTTACCGACTTTTCGTTTTTGACACACACGGACCTTTTTCTGAAAATGCTTTTTTTGACACAGGGGACCCTAAAACATATATTTCCGGTGAAATCTCGGTGTCGAATTTTTGGGTGGAGTGCAATATCTTCTCTATACACTATGTACGTATTACGTGTAGAGAAAGTAAAAATAGGTACAGTGACTTTTTCTTCACACATACCGTGAGAAAATCCCTAAAAGAGATCCTGCTCTTAAGCCCTTCTTATCCTTGCCATAAAATAGCATACCAACCATAAAATTCCCGCCACAAACGTCGCCGCCTGTTGCCATCTAGTGAACAGTTAGGGACTTCCGTGCGACTCTGCACTTAGCTCCGCCGTCTCTTGTGTGCTAGCCAGTGATTTCTCCTCCCCCTGAGGCCGCAATAGACCAATACCTGGTCGCAGTTGGCGAGGTGTCCTTCGCTGTTACCATGCTCTACCTTCTGCCCTCTCTCAAAGCATACATTTCCGGTGAAATCTCGACATTGAATTTTTGGGTGGAATACAATACTTTCTTTGTATACTATGCACATAGTACGTGTAGAGGAAGTAATTAGCATGTGCCACACGTGTTGAAAGTTGGTTTATTTTGCTCGCAGGGCTGCGAAATAAGCCCTTATTCTAACTCTACCATCATAATGTACTACTGTAAATCAACTGCCTTGGATAACTCTTGAGGCTATGGAATTAATAAGGCGACTATCTAACGCTATTAGGAACAGAATCTAATGCAACAAGGCGGGACAGAAGCCTGGAAATCCGCTCATCTCCTGCAAATGAAGACAATGACAAAAGCCATACTAAACGCCTCAGTATCACAGGGTTATTATTCCAGTCGGATTATTTCAAATTGGATATAAATCTAATTGGTGTATTGTGTGGTTCATATGCAATTCCCTTGTCGCCTCTCTTTAAGTAATAATTTATATGCAGGATTTAGTGCTCCGGGGGTTGTTCCTGTGTTAAAACAGAGTGCAAGGAGGGGCTTTAAACCTTGCTGGGCGTTCTTGTACAAACATCAAGGATTAAACCGTTGCTAGGGTGAAGCCAAGGCTTTTAGCGCGAAGAGAAACCACTTCGCCCACAACTTAAGTGTTCGTGCTCCTTTGTTCTACGTTTACTGTCATCGTAGTAAAAAAAAAAAAAAACAAGAGACAAGAGTTTCTAAATCAACAGGAGCTTTGAGAACATTGCAGAGTATTCAGTTGTTTCGGTTTTATACAGTCTTACCTTCATCTCCAGCACCTGTTAAATGCATGTGGCAGAGAAACTATTGCATTCCATCAGAAATACAACGCCTGTCTATCAACAGTATAATTAATGAAAGAACTTCTGAAAACTAGAGAACTTCGTACGAAGTTCGGCACTTTGAGAAAATTCGCCATCCAACATTACCCCTTACTCAGATTAATTACAAGTATCTAATATGGCCCATTCATATGACTTTCTCTATCTATTCTTTGCAAAAGATTATCCTTTAATGTACATGATGCTAATAGAGTTGAAAATTAGCAGAAATAGTCTCATTACTTGCTTCCTTATAGGTAGACACAAGGGAGTATACTAGGCTAAAGCGACAGTCAAATG
Source organism: Hymenopus coronatus (assembly GCA_030762935.1). Lineage (NCBI taxonomy): Eukaryota > Metazoa > Arthropoda > Insecta > Mantodea > Hymenopodidae > Hymenopus > Hymenopus coronatus. Next base: position 18,041,348 of record CM060897.1, on the reverse strand, counting down.
CTTTATCGCTTGTGTTTGTCATTGAAACTAGCATTTCTTTCCAAGGTAATACAAAAGAAACATGAACCGAACTACGATTTCCCACTTAAGAATTTAAATTTGAAACCAATAACAAAGAATATCTAAAAAATCTGATGTGTTCCATTCACGTAACTTTCTCTACATGTCTGCAACAAATTATTGTTAAAAAAGCTTATGCTTTTATTTACTCCATGATAATCGAGAAAAAATTAGCAGAAATAGTCTTATTACTTGCTTCCTTGTAAGTAGAAGCGAAATAAAGGAGTACCATAGGTTAAAGTGATAGTCAAAAGCTGGTTGACTCAAATTCCTTTGTTTGCATGAACAGGAGTTGACAAATTCCTGTATTCAGTTTTTCAAAGCTGAAACCAAAAACAAGGCATATTTCAAAAAGATCATCTCCAGAAAAAAAATGCATGTAACATAAATTGTGTGTTTTAACGTATTCTACATTTTTGTGTGTTAAGTTTTTTTTCCATCTGTTACACTTTAGCAGTTATGCAAAATTCCGTAAAATTCATCCAGAATAAAGTAATTTCAGAGGTTATTCCCAGAAAATTCAGGATATACATTTTATCTTTAATACATATTTTAATCAAAATCGTAGAGCCAATTTTGAGTAAATAAAATTTTTCGAAAAAAGTACCATCTAAAGGGCAGTTTGTGGTGGGGGGATTTTTCTCAAAATCCTCGTGTCGCATCCCTGGAGGATACTAAGCTTAAATACCAAGTTTGGTATTTTACCGACTTTTCGTTTTTGAGTTATCGTGTTCACAGACACACGGACTTTTTTCTGAAAACCCTTTTTTGGGATCCTAAAACATATTTCCGGTGTAATCTCGGTATCGAATTTTTGGGTGCAATACAACACCTTTTCTATACACTATGTACATAGTACGTGTAGAGAAAGTAAAAATGCACATACATAAAATTGTATCTTTTAAGGAGATCTACATTTTTTGTGCAATAAGAATGTCTCTTATTTATATAAAGTCATCTAAAATGAAGGGGGTCTTCAGAAGCTATTCCCGGAAATTCAGGATACATATTCCATTTGTCATGAAAATATCTTAAATATATAGTACTTAAATCAAAATCGTTAGAACCATTTTTGAGAAAATGCCATTTTCAAAGAATGTTGCATGTAAAGCATAAAAGATGGGGGGATTTTGCGAAAATGCTCGTGTTGGATCTTGATAAATGCTAATTTATATTTAACGAGCTTTTCGCTTTTCAGTTATGCTGTGGACACACACATAAAGACACACCGCGGACCTTCATCTAAAAATGCTTTTTGCTTCTTCTTCAGGGGACTCAAAACATGCATTTACGGCAAAATAAATGTTCTTACCTTCATTTTCTAATATTGATCTATTGTATGTATAACAGGTTTTCTTTATAATGTTTCAATGATTTTGAACTGTAACTCTAATATGCTCTGGATAATATGTTTTCTTTTTGCGATTCCGGACATTTAATAATAACAATAATAGTAGTAATAATAATAATAATGATAATAATAATAATAGTAATAATGAGAGTGCATTCTTGTATCTAAGAAATGCTAATCCAGCAGAAATGGTCTTATTATATATTTTGTTAAGGGTTCATGGTGAATAAGGAAACTTACTAGACTAAAGCGATGGTCAAATCTTTTAAGAGCTGATCGCTATGTTTTGTACTTGAAATGTCATTCTATTTGCATGATCAAGATAAAAAGAAAAACAAAATCGAATGGTTTTTCACTTGGGAAAGTATAAGTATTGGTAAATTTAGATCAAAACCCAGAATATCACAGATATCTTTAAGTTAAGAAAAAAAAAAAAAAGAAACAAACAAAAAGGATATTTGAAATGAATTTTGTTTTATCCGTGTCTAACATTATTGTGTAGTCAGCTTTGTCTAATGTAAACGGTTTAACAGTTAGGAAAAGGTCAGGCAGAATAAAGAGAGCATTAGCTGTTTTCAGAAGCTATTCTTACTTCTGGACAAGTAAAGACAGAGGCATTTCAAGTCATCACATAGCAACCCGCTATTAAAAGGTTTGAATCGCGTTAGTCTTCTGTGTTCCCTAATTCTACAAGAAAATTGTAATTAAGCTCTTTCGTTAATGTTTATCTGGATCAATATGAAGTAAATAGAGGAATAAGCTTTTGTATAAATAATTTATTGGAGAATAAGCAGGGAAAGTTAGATGTTTTAGAAAATAGTTGCAGATAAATGTAAATCAAACGATGCTACAATTAAAAATATAATAATAACCGTTTTAATAAACAAGCTTATTGCATAAAAGTACCTAGGTCAGTGAAGTATGCTTCCACATTGTGTGAAAATGTCAATCCGATATCTTAAATAGTTCCCGAGATTACCGAGTCATTAATTTAGCATTTTTAACACTGACGAGATAAGACTTTTAATGTTGGCATGAAGAAAATATAAGAATAAGCTTTAGTAATCTGTTCCAGAATAAATATATCTTTTAGAAAATCATTTCAGATAAATGTTAACCCTACCTTTGGCAACAAATACGATGAATAAAAAGTTTTAGTATTTTTAGTGGATTTTTTTCTTATTTAATAGTACACTAACCTTCAACAGTACAATTGGCTATTTATAGCTGTTTTATATTCTGAAAATGTTAAAATATTTTTGCAATAAAAATGTTATGATTTTTTAAATAATAAAGTACAAAATCCATGCAACTGCAGTCAAATGTAACATCGTCAACATCCAAGGGTGCCGGCACACCGATTATTTTACTTGGACGCTCCCCATCCTTTATCACCATTTTGAGTGAAGTCATTGGACTCGAAATCGCGACGTTCGTCATTGAATGGACGGATAGTCCACTTTGTATCGCACTAACGATCACGGCTATTCAAGTCGCTTCAGTTGTGGTGCCTGTGAAACGGATATAAATGTTAACCCTACATTGCATGGTGTTGGCATTTGGCAACAAAGGTTTAGTGCTTTTAGTGGGCTTCTTTTAATGGGTATTTATAACTATTTATGTTGTAAAAATGTTAATATTTCTGTAATAAAACTAGTGTTTTTTACTTTCTCTGCACGTACAATGCACCCAACAATTCAATATCGAGATTTCCCCGGAAATACATGTTTTGGGTCCTCCTGAATCCCACCCAAAAGTATTTTTAGAAAAAGGTCCGTGTATGTTAGTGTGTGTCTGTGGGCAGTATAGCTCAAAAACGAAAATACTAGGCATTTAAGTTTGGTATCTTCAAAGGATGCTACACGAAGATTTTCAACAAAATCCAACCACCCCCAACTACCCTTTACATGGAAGAATTTAAAAAATTTAGATTTTCTCAAACATGGCTCTAAAGGATTTTTTTAAAACTCTTATATTTAAGATATTTACATGAAAAATAAAATGTATATCTTGAATTTTCTGAGAATATCCTCTGAAGACATGTTTACTCTGAGTAAATTTTGCATAACTGATAAACCGTAAGAGATAGACAAAAACTTATTATACAACCATGTAGACCATTATAAAACACACCCTTTTTGTCATATAAAGTTTTGTCGTGTAGTCGGTCGTTTTAGAGATATTCGTTGTTATCGATTTCAAGTTTTAAAATACTTACAAACTTTTCTCATATGGACCCTGTCAACTTCTGGCCACGCAAAAAACGGATTTTAATCCCATAGCAACCATATTTTAAAACATTTGACTGTCGGTTTAGTCTAGTGTATTCTCTTATTTCCCTCTAATTATAAAGGAACTAAGTAATAAGACCGTTTCTGCTAGTGCTTTAGCTTAAATAGATAGAATAACCTTATCAACAGTAATTTGTTACAGGGGTGTACAGAAAGTCACGTGAAATGATCACATCAGATTCGAAGCTTGCCAACACATCCTTTCCAGGCACATTTGTCTGCAGTCGCTGGGACTAGAGCTCGCGAACTTTCGACTTTGAATGGACGGTCAGTCTATTTCGCACTAACGAGCACGGCTATTCAAGTCGCTTAAGTTGTGGTGCCTGTGAAAGGGTTATAACTGTTTATCAAACGATGCTACAACTGAGAAAATATAAATACATTTCTTAATAAACAAGCACATTTCATAAAAGTAGGTCAGTGAAGTTAGAAGGTATGCTTCCATATTCTGCGGAAATCTCAGTCTGATATCCTTAATAGTTCCTGAGATTACTGGGTCATTAATTTAGCAGTTTTAACACTGGTGAGATAAGGTTTTTAATGTCCCCTTAGCTGCAGCTATTACAGGGGCATTATCTTGCAGGTGTATAAACTGCTGCGTTTAAAGTAATCCTTTCAAGTTGTGGGGACTCCACGTGTTTGAAATTGTATTACTGCACAAGCATCCCAACTATCTAATTGTTACTTTCTCTAGCCCGTATATACAATGTACCTAGTGGATAGAGAAGGTGTTGCACTCCACCCAAAAATTTGATGTCAAGAACCCCTGAATAAAAATCTGATGTGTACCATTCACATGACTTTCTCTACATCTCTGCAACAAACTATTATTAAAAAGCTTATACTTCTATTTACTTCAAGCTAATCAAGGCAAAATTAGCAGAAATAGTCTTATTACTTGCTTCCTTGTAAGTAGAAGCGAAATAAGGAAGTACCAGTTAAAGTGACAGCCAAAAGCTGCTTGACTCAAATTCCTCTCATTATGGCTTCACGGGTGATCAGCCGCGTCAGGTATATAAAATCCCGTGAAGCATAATGAATAACATTCGCCGTGAAAGCTTCAAGTCTTACATCAAATTTGTTTGTTTTCATGGACAGGAGTTGACAAATTCTTGTATGAAAAAAGTATGTGTTTCCAAGCTGAAACTACTAACAATGAATATCTTAAAAAGGATCAACTCCATGAAAAAATGTATATCACATAAATTGTGTGTTTTATCGTGATCTACATTTTTTCTGTAATAAGTTTTTGTCTATCTCGTACGGTTTAGCAGTTATGCAAAATTCTGTAAAATTCCTCCAGAATAAAGTAGTCTTCAGAGGCTATTCCCAAAAAGTTCAAGGTATACTCGATATTTTAATCTAAATAGTTGGAGCCATTTTTAAGAAAATCAAAAGTTTCGAAAAAAGTTCCATGTAAAGTTGGGAGATTTTCTTGAAAATCTTCGTGTCGCATCCTTGGAAGATGCCAAACTTAAATATCAAGTTCGGTATTTAACGGTCTTTTCGTTTTGAGCTAATTTTTTTTGGTTGTGTTTAACGCCTACTTTTACTGCTCTGGCACCGCAGGCGATGACACTGATGATACACGAAGATGGAGCTCCGGTGGAATGTGATGGTGGGGAAACCAGAGAACCCGGAGAAAACCCGCCCCTGCGCCGCTTTTTGCACCACAAATCTCACATGCGGTCGCTTGGGATGGAACCCAGGCCGTCTAGGTGAGAAGCGAGTGGTCTGACCACTCGGCCACGGCGCGACCTTTTTGAGCTATGCTGTCTACAGACTCACATTTTACAGCCCTTCTCTGTATCTTTTCCAACGAATCAGTTTGATTAATGATAATATATAACCGAGTAATTTGGACTATACTAAATTCCTACAGCCATCGAAAAAATACAGCATCTGATATGGAAAATGGTGCTTCAATATATTCAAATGTTTGGAGTTTTTGAGTTAAATGTATTACGCAGTAGAGAATGTATCTTATTCAGTAGGACCTGCTGAGTTGAAACTAGCAGCTAGGGTACCTAATGCCGGACATTTTAAGTCCTTGGCAACTGCCATCAACCGTTTCCCCTATAGAAGGTTATACCGCAGCGAACGTACATAAAAATAACATTTGCGTATTTTGAAAACGCCTTTTTAATAATGAAAAATTGCAAGCGCGCCGCGTTCTAAACTTTGAGGAATCAGTATATATGATGAAGAACGCTGGAACATTAAAGCAGGGCAGGGAGTGATGGATGGGCTCCATTTGTACGAGGCAGGGACGATACACACGCACGAACGCTGTGATCCCCTTCGCTGATAGGCAACTCTAACAGCACGCAATTCTTCCCGCTCGATACTGTGACACAAAACGCAACTGTTGGTGGCTGTGGCTTTTGTTTTTAAAACGTTCCATGCTTTAAGCGGATATTTACAGTGAAAATTAAGCATTAACATATCTATCTCGTAAAGCAACACAAGATTTGGCATAATTAAATTATAACGTAAAGGTAACACAAAACTTTATTTACAAAGTTACAGTACCTTACTCTATTACTTTCTCTATATGTACTAACGAAATTTCACCGGAAATACATGTTTTGAGACCCCCTGAATCCAAATAAACATTTTTAAGCTCAAGAAAGAAAAAACCGTTACATACCAAACAACAATACCTTGGTCTTCCAAGGACACGAATATTTTTAAGAAAACCCTCCCATCCCCTACTGCCCTTTACATGGAAAAAATTTCAAAAATTTTGATTTTCTCAAAATTATCTCTACCGATTTTGAATAAAATGTCTTATATTTAAGATACTTACATAACAAGTAAAATGTATATCTTGAGCTTTCTGGGAATAACCTCTGAAGACTATTCTGGATGAATTGTACGGAATTTTGCATAACTGCTAAACCATAAGAGATGGTCAAAAACTTATCACACCAAAAATGTAGAGCACGTTAAAACACACAATTTGGATTATATTGATTTTTACTTTCTCTATACGTACTATGTACATGGTGTATAGAGAAGGTATTGCACTCCACCAAAAAATTCGATACCGAGATTTCACCGGAAATAAGGCTCCCCTGTATCCAAAAGAAGCATTTTCAGAAAAAGATCCGTGTGTGTGTGTGTGTGTGTTCGTGTGTCTGTGAACACGATAACTCAAAAACGAAAATTCGGTAAAATACCAAACTTGGTATTTAAGTTTAGTATCTTCCAGGGATGTAACATTAAGATTTTGAGAAAAATCCTCCCACCCCAAACTACCCTTTACATGAAACTTTTTTCGAACATTTTGATTTTCGCAAAAATGGTTAACGATTTTGATTAAAATATCGTATATTAAAGACATTTACCTGACAAATAAAATGTATATCTTTAATTTTCTGGGAATAGCCTCTGAAGACTACTTTATTCTGGAATTTTACGGAATTTTGCATAACTGCTAAACCGTTGGACTTAGATAAAAACTTATCACACCAAAAATGTAGAGCACGTTAAAACACACAATTTATGTTAAATATATTTTTTTCGTGGAATTGATCGTTTTTAAGATATTCATTGATTTTGGTTTCAACTATGAAAAACGTACTTTTCTCATATAGGAATTTGTCAACTCCTTCCATATAAACAAGGAACTTCAGTGACATAGCAACCAGCGTTTGACTGTCACTTTAACCTATGGTACTTCCTTATTTCGCTTCTACTTACAAGGAAGCAAGTAATAAGACTATTTCTGCTGATTTGTTCTCAAGTAGCAGGAAGTAAATAGAGGCATAAGCTTTTCAACAATAATTTGTTGCAAAGATGTAGAGAAAGTCATGTGAATGGAGCACATCAGATTTTTTTTCAACGTAAATCGTCATTGCTATCAAGGTATTTCCTGTCACGTGGTACAGATGTTACGCTCTTCCACTGCTAAAGATGTCACTGCTACTTTGAGGTCTTCATCTGTTGGGAAACCTTTTCCATCCAAAAAGTCATGTACAGTGTCCAAAGTGAAACACCAGTTATTTTTACTTTCTCTAGCCCGCATGTATAACGCACATAGTGGATAGAGATGGTATTGTATTCCGCCCAAAAATTCGATGTTGAGATTTCCCCGGAAATGTATGCTTTGGGGTCCCCTGAGTCCGAAAAAAGCACCTTATTTACGTGTGTGTGTGTGTGGACAGTATAACTCAAAAACGAAAGTTTAGCCACTTAAACTTTTCTCAAACGAGAAGACATCTTTCTTCTCGTTTGTTTGCTCCTGTAAACCAAAGAGATTGCAATTTCAATTGTTTCACATAGCGACCGGCTTTTATAGGACGAGAGTATCGCTTTAGCCTGTGCATTTCCTTATTTCCCTTCCACTCACAAGGAGCTAGTAGTAAGACTAATTCTACTTATGTTTATCTTGATGAACTTGATATATATATAACAAATTAATCTTTTGTATAAAAGGTTTGTTTACCGAACAGCTAGAGAACATCATGTGAATGAAAGACATCAGATGTGGTTTTGGGTGGAACACAATACCTTCTCTACTACTATTACATTTTAAACAGTACTCAGTAGAGAAAGTAAACCACAGTGTTTCAAAACCGGGTTTGTATCGTTGTTTCCTCAGCAATTTCTCTCAGTAAAATATATAAAAAAATTACACTAAATTTCATACTCAAAATTAAGAAGCCAAATCCTGGTTTTTGGGTGCAATACAATACCTTCTCTACCTACTATTACCTTTTAAATAGTACTCAGTAGAGAAAGTAATAAACCAGAGTGTCTTAAAAGCGGGTCCAACCCCCTCGGTGAAATGCACCAAAATTTTAGACCAAATTTCACACTTGCCGTAAGTTAAGAAGCTGATACTTGGTTTTTGAGTGGAATACAATACCTTCTCTACCAACTATTACATTTTAAACAGTACTCAGTAGAGAAAGTAATAAACCAGAGAGTCCTAAAGCGTGTCTATACGCTATTTCCTCAGTCATCTCCCTCGATGAAACGTATCAAAATTTTACACTAAATTTCATACTTGCCGTAAGTTAAGAAGCCGAAACCTGGTTTTTGGGTGGAATACAATACCTTCTGTGCCTACTGTTACATATAAACAGTAAAAGTAATAACTCAGAAAGTCTCAAAGGCGATTATTCCCTCGCTGAAACGCATCAAGATTTTCGACTAGATTTCACACTTGCCCTAAGTTAAGAAGTCGATGCTGGTTTGTTGACAAGAGAAGCCAGGTAATGACAACCTCTCTATAAAGTGAGAGAAGCCTCTCAACCCTGCCGCAATATTCTCGCTTAAGCTAATATGTATTTCGTTCGCCACATTCTCGACAGGGGTCTCTCCAAACATCTCAATAACATTACGTATTTCCCTTGCTAAAGAGGGACTGGGAACCCCATTAGCCTGTGACTGCGTCACAGTATTACCCTTTTATTGTTACACGTTCTGCAATGTTCCTCACAGCGTATGGCGAACAGGTAAACGACGCCTGGATTTCAAATTACGTGACTCAAGAAAGTATTCCTCGCTTTTGGAGTACTCCAGCAGTCAAATTGACGGAGATTCGTTTTACTTTCTTCACGACTTATACATACAGCGAGCCAGGTGGCTCAGGAGTTTCATTTTTTTTTAAACAAAAATACAGTTCCGGAGTCTTGTCGGCAATTCGGGGTGTATTCCTTTTTATTACTTTCTCTACACGTACTATGTGGATGTGAAGTTGTGATCTTTGTTGAGAGCGTTTTCGTTGTAATTTTGTCCCGCTTTTGGTATCGTGTTTTCTTCCACCGAAGATCTTTCTTTGGAAACCAAACTAAAACGACGGAACATTCATTGAATTAAGGTAAGTGTGATATAGGTTTAATTCATTAATTCAGTTTAGGATTATAGAAATGTGATACTCATAAAGTTGTGTTGCGTCGTGTAATTTGGACCGAAGGTGAAGTGTAATTTGGCCCGATTTATTTGAAGTCACGCTTTTAATTTACTTTGGTAATTTATTTAGATATATACATGTTACTCTTACATATTATACAAGTTGCGTCAATACTAGATGACAACAAGAGAAGCTAACAAATCTAAGGGCCTGTACTGCAAATAGAAAAATCTGATATGTTCCATTCAAATGACTTTATATCTGTGCAATAAATTATTTTTAAAAAGCTTATGCTTCTATTTTCTTCCTGCTAATCGAGAAAAAATTAGCAGAAATAGTCTTATTTCTTGCTTCCTTGTAAGTAGAAGCGAAATAAGGGAGTACCATAGGTTAAAGTGATAGTACCATAGGAGGGAGTACCATAGTTGCTATGTGACTGAAGTTCCTCTGTTTGTATGGACACAAGTTCACAAAGTCTTATATGAGAAACGTATGTGTTTTATAGCTGAAACAAAAACAAGGAATATCTCAAAAACAATCAACTCCACGAAAAAATATGTATATAACATAAATTGTGTGTTTTAAAGTGCTCTACATTTGTTGTAGGGTAAGTTTTTGTCCATCTCTTACGGTTTAGCAGTTATGCAAAATTCCGTAAAATTGACCCAGAATAAAGTAGTCCTCAGAGGCTGTTCCCAGAAAATTCAAGATATACATTTCATTTGTCAGGTAAATATCTTTAATAGACGATATTTTAATCACAATTGTTAGAACCATTTTTGCGAAAATCAAAATTTTCGAAAAAAGTTCCATGTAAAGGGTAATTTGGGGTGGGGGGATTTTTCTCAAAATTTTCGTGTCGCATCCCTGGAAGATACTAAACTTAAATACCAAGTTTGGTATTTTACCGAATTTTGGTTTTTCAGTTATCGTGTTCACAGACACACGGACACACTGACCTTGTTCTGAAAATACTTTTTTACTTTCTCCATGCGCGCTATGTACATAGTGTATAGAGAAAGTATTGCACTCCACCAAAAAAAGCGATACCGAGATTTCACCGGAAATATATGTTTCGGGTCCCCAATATAAAAAAAAAAAATAAGCCTTTTCACAAAAAGGTCCGTGTGTGTGTGTGTCCGTGTGTCTGTGAACACGATAACTCAAAAACGAAAAGTCGGTAAAATACCAAACTTGGTATTTAAGTTAAGTATCTTCCAGGGATGCGACACGAAATTTTTGAGAAAAATCCCCCCACCCCCAACTACCCATTACATGGAACTTTTTTCGAAAATTTTGATTTTCTCAAAAATGGCTCTAACGATTTTGATTAAAATTTCGTATATTAAACATATTTACTTGACAAATAAAATGTATATCTTGAATTTTCTGGGAATAGCCTCTGAAGAGTAGTTTATTCTGAATGAATTTTACTAAATTTTGAATAAGTGCTAAACCGTAAGAGATGGACAAAAACTTACTACACAAAAAATGTACAGCACATTAAAACACACAATTTATGTTATATACATTTTTTCGTGGAGTTCGTCGTTTTTGTGACATTCCTTATTTTTGGTTTATGTTATGAAAAACGTATACGTTTCTCATACAGGAACTTGTCAACTCCTATCCATATAGACAAAGTAATTTCATTGACATAGCAACCAGCTTTTGACTATCACTTTAACCTACAGTTGTCCCTTATTTCGCTTCTACTTACAAGGAAGATCTGAGAAAGATGAAAATAAAAACCAGAAGAGAGTTTTTGTGTTGTATGTGGGGAAGCTCACGAGGAAGACCGGATACAGTGCAATAGGCTCATGAAGACTGTGCTGACATAAATGATTCAATTTGTTACTTTTGTGATAGGTGTATTGTGAAATGTACAGCGAAAGCCTCCTTTAATTTGGAACAGCGTCCTGAAAATATAAACAGTGTTACACAACATTTTGGATGAAACTGACGTAAGGTGATATTAATGTTGCTAAACATAATCTGCTTCACTCGGATATTTTGAGTAATAATAACAATAATAATATACATAATGATTATTTCAGGTCTAAATTAATTACTATTGTGAATTTCAAGCTTTAAAAGTGAATATAAGTTTATACGAATCGAGTATAAATGTATTATATAGTGGTCCAATTTACACACCCTCTCAGGCCAAATTACACGCCTCTGGTCCAACATACATTCCTTAGAGAAAATACTATAATTGTAATTTACATATTCTGTAGCTGGGACTAAACCTTGAAAACTCTCATAATGGTATCAGTTCATCTCGTTAACACATTAAAGTAACTTATGGACTTTGAAGAAAGTTTTCTGTCCAGATATTAGCACTTAAAGTTAAGTGGTCCAAATTACACGAACTTCCCCTAAATAAATATTGATTGTGAAAAGCATATTGTCGGACGTAATCATGTATACCAAACAATAGGCAGATATCTTACCTTTCAGTCCACGTAAACTTATTTCGAAGTCTTGAAAGCTAACACGTCAGGCTGCATACATGAACGTAATTTAACAAACAAGGAAATGGCGGCAGCGGATTCTCTGTACGAAATTTTAGTGTCTAGTAGTGTAGAGAGCTAGTAATATTCCTAAGATGGTGCTACCCAAAGATATGCTCTTAAACTAAGGCATTAGTTATCTTACCTCGCTCGTCAACATGACACGGCTTCCCCTACGTGTTTATTTTCAGCGCAGGTATTTACCTATTCACTCTTAACTTGATCCGAGCCAAAACAAAGCCCAGGCGACCAGAGCACCTTTATAATGTATCCTTCCGCCATTCACGCCAGAAATATTGTCATACTGTCATGACCACAAAGGGAATACCCGCGGCCAGTATTGCAAAAAGTACACAGCCCATATTCCGACAACTTAAACGGTGACTAGCGTACTCTGTTGTTGGTTAAAGCTGGGTTCTGAAGCGCACACGGTTACGAACACACAGGGCAGTCAGCGGTATAAAGAGAGCGTAGTGGGGAGGGGCTTGTAGCGTAAACATGCACACATTGAAGTATAATCTCTCCCAAAAGCAGCTCATTACATGTATTGATTTTATATGAATATAATTCATAAAGAAACACAATCAAGCAATTGTTTCATACTATGATCAGCAAATAAAACACCTTGTACTGGAAAAGGTCCAGGTAATTCAAAAACGAAAAGTCGATAAAATACCAAATTTAAGTTTAGTATCTTCCACATGCGACACGAAGATTTTGAGAAAAATCCCCCTACATGAAAGTTTTTTAACGATTTTGATTAAAATGTCGTATATTACCTAACAAATAAAATGTTTAATTTGAATTTTCTAGGAATAGCCTCTGAAGACTTATTTATTCTGGGTCAATTTTACGGATTTTTTTTTGTTGGTTTCATTTATATAGTCCCCTTTAACATCTAAGGTCACATCGGGGGCTTTCCACTTGAAACAACTCGTTGTCTGTAGGTACTCTTACGTTAGTTTAAATCATTTTGTTTTACTCAAACACGCACACATTCACACTCACATACAAACTTCCAGGCTCTGTGCGGGATAGGGAATAATTCTGGCTAGAGAAAAATTCCCCGCCTCAGCCGGGAATCGAACCCGGGATCCCCGGGTGAGAAGTCAGCTCGGAGGCAGCCTTACGGAATTTTGCAGAACTGCTAAACCGTAAGATATGGAGAAAAGCTTACCACACAACAAATGTAGAGCACTTTAAAACACACAATTTATGTTGTATACATTTTTTTCGTGGAGTTGATTGTTTTTGGTTTCAGCTATAACATTACAGGACTTTGTGAACTCGTATCCATACAAACAAAAGAACTTCAGTCACATAGAAACCAGCTTTTGACTATCACTTTAACCCATGGTACTCTCTTATTTCGCTTCTACTTACAAGGAAGCAAGTAATAAGACTATTTCAGCTATTTTTTTCTCGATTAGCAGGAAGTAAATAGAGACATAAGCTTTTTAAAAATAATTTATTGCAGAGATGGAGAGAAAGTCATGTGAACACAGATTTTTATGTAGGACGTTTTTGTATATCTCTTACGGTAGCATGGTATCCGCTGCGACCATATTTAATAGCTGTTACAGAATGATGAACAAATGAAGATATTGTGCTGCCTTTCGTGAATCAACGGTTTTCGATTTCCCAAAGCGGTGGTTTTACTAATCACGAGTGGGAGCTTATTGACTTGCAGCAGAAGCTTGTAAAGCCAGCAACAGATTACCTATGTCCTGAGAGCAATAGCTCATGCCTACCTATCAGGAAAGCCCCGAGCACCCTGGTAGGTACTTCCAATACAGCTAACTAGGGACTCCGCCCTCCCTCGGAGCTTGTAACGTCCAATTTCTCTTGTCATCAATCTTAGCATACACTAATTAAATGAATTAATTACGATGCAAATGAGCGAGGGCGCTCGCCGGTGCTTTTAAGTCTGCATTGTTGACAGAAAACTCCCAGCAGAATCACATCTGAAACGAGCTGACCCCCTGAACACATACAATATCTGCTACTGTTCATCCTATCATCAAGGGAAGTGTATCTAAAGATATACAATTTGATTTCTCTGCATCTCTGCAACAAATTATTGTTAAAAAGCTTATGCCTGTTTACTTCATTCTAATCGAGAAAAAAATTAACAGAAATAGTCTTATTACTTGCTTCCTTGAAAGTAGAAGCGAAATAAGGGTGTACCATAGGTAAAAGTAATTGAAAAAAGTATAAGTTTTTAAAGGTGAAACCAAAAACAAGGAATATCTAAAAAAAAAAAACTCCACGAAAAAAATTTATATAACATACATTGTGTGTTTTAACGTGCTCTACATTTTTTGTGTGGTAAGTTTTTGTCCATCTCTTACGCTTTAGCAGTTATGCAAAATTCCGTAAAATTCATCGAGAATGAAGTAGTCTTCAGAGGCTATTCCCAGAAAATTCAAGATAAACATTTTATTTGTCAGGTCTTTGTCTTTAAAATACGATATTTTAATCAAATCGTTAAGTCATTTTTAAGAAAATAAAAAAAAATCGAAAAATGTTACATGTGAAGGGTAATTTGTGGAGGGGGGATTTTTCTCAAAATCTTCGTGTCGCATCCCTTGAAGATACTAAACTTAAATGCCGAGTTTGGTATTTTACCGAATTTTCGGTTTTGAGTTATCGTGTTCACAGACACACACACAGATCTTTTTCTGAATATGCTTTTCTTCGGGTTACAGAAGACCCTAAAAGACTATGGGTGTTTATGTATATAGTACGCGCAGAGAAAGTAATAATAGAAATTATATTACTTTAAGTAAGGAAGTAGAAAAACAGTACAGCTCCGGTATTTTGTACTTCAAGCTGATCTCAAGAAAATAAAATATTACATACAACTATAGTTAAATCCCGTTTTTATACGCTGTCTGCATTTCCGAATGTGTTACCTTTTTTACTTTCTCTACATGTACTATGCACATAATGTATAGAGACGGTATTGTAATACACCCAAAAATTCCATACCAAGATTTCACCGGAAATACATGCTTTGGGTCCACTGAATACGAAAAAAAAAAAAAAAAAAAAAAAAGCATTTTCAGAAAAAGGTGCGTTTTGAGTGTGGGCATAGCTCAAAAACGAAAAGACCGCTGATTACCAAACTTGGCTTTTAAGTTAAGTATCTTACAGGGATAAGACACGAACCTTTTGAGAAAAATCTCCACATGTACTTTAGAACATGTTGATTTTCTCAAAAATGGATCTAACGATTTTTATTAAAATATCGTATATTAAAGATATTTACCTGACAAATAATATGTATATCTTGAATTTTCTGGGAATAGCTTTGAAGACTACTTTGTTCTGTATGAATTTTACGGAAATTTGCATAACTGCTAAACCGTAAGAAATGGGCAAAAAATTAATGCACAAAAAATGTAGAGCACATTAAAACACATGATTTATGTTATATGCATTTTTTTCGTGGATTTCACCATTTCTAAGATATTCCTTGTAATTCGTTTCAGATTTGAAATTCTTTACCATTTCTCACACGGAAAGTTGTAAACTCCTGGCCCTGCATAGAAACGGATTTCAATCACATGGTAACCAGCTTTTAAGAGATTTAACTATCGTTTTAGCCTAGTGTATTCCCTTATTTTCCTTCTTCTTACAAGGAAGCAAGTAATTAAGGCAATTTCTGCAAATGTTTCTGTTCTCGATCATCATAAAGTAAATAGAATAATAAGCTTTTTAACAATAATTTGTTACAGAATGTAGAGAAAGTCATGAAATGGAACACAAGATATTTTTTTACTTTTGCTACACGCAGTATGCACATAATGTATAGAGAAAGTAATAATACCAGAGGCAACGAGGAGTAGATGTGACAGCCGTGGTGGGGAAATAAAACTTAAGGTTAATTAAAAGACAAAACATTTCAGTAGTACGGTGTTAACATTTAGACAAAAGAGGAATCACAAGAACATGTTCAGAGAAAACCACACTCAGAAAGGACTACTTTAACACTGCCTGCTGGTATATACAGGTCTACATATTTTAGCAGAAATGCGTGTATATAATTAGATGCAGTGTCTAACAAGCGACGCTGAGCTCTAGAAAGTTCCACAAGATTCAAACACAAAGTTGGAGACAAACTAATACATTCACATGACTTTCTCTACGCAACAACTTTTTAAAAAACTTATTCTTTCATTTAATTCACGATAATCAAGAAAAAAATCTGATGTGTTCCATTCACATGACTTTCTCTATATCTCTGTAAATTATTATTGTCAATAAGTTTATCTTTTATTTATTATATGATAATCGAGAAAAATTAGCAGAAATAGTCCTATTTCTTGCTTTATTGTAAGTAGAAGCGAAATAAGGGAGTACCATAAGTTAAAGTGAAAGCCAAAAGCTGGTTGCTATGTGACTGATGTTCCTTTGTTTGTATGGTCAGGAGTTGACAAATTCCTGTATGAGAAAAGTATGTTTTTCAAAGCTGAAACCAAGAAAAAGGAATACCTCAAAAACGATAAACTCCACGAAAAAATGTATATAACATTAATTGTGTGTTTTCATGTGCTCTACATTTTTTGTGTGTTAAGTTTTTGTCCATCTCTTACGGTTTAGTAGTTATGAAAAATTCATCCTGAATAAAGTAGTCTTCAGAGGCTATTCCCGGAAAATTCAAAATATACATTTTATTTGTCAGGTAAATAACTTTAATATACGATATTTTAATAAAAATCGTTAGAGCCATTCTTGAGAAAATCGAAATTTTCGAAAATAGTTTCATGTAAAGGGTTGTTTGGGGTGGGGGGATTTTTCTCAAAATCTTCGTGTCGTATCCCTGGAAGATACTAAACTTAAATACCAAGTTTGGTATTTTACCGACTTTTCGTTTTTGAGTTATCGTGTTCACAGACACACGGACACACACACATACGGACCTTATTCTGAAAATACTTTTTTTGGATACAGGGGACCCTAAAACATATATTTCCGGTGAAATCTCGGTATCTAATTTTTTGGTGGAGTGCAATACATTCTCTATACACTATGTACATAGTGAGCATAGAAAAAATAAAAATAGCAGAATGGTCTTATTACTTGCTTACATGTAAGTAGAAGGAAATGTGTTTTAACGAGCTCTACATTTTCAGTTATATAAGTTTTGTCTTGTCTTAATTTATGCAAAATTACGCAAACTTCGTCCTGAATAAAGAGGTCTTTAGAGGCTATTCTGAGAAAATTAAATATATACATTGTATTTGACATGTAAATATCTTAAACATACGAGATTTTAATCAAAATCGTTAAGAGCCATTTTTGAGACAGCCAACATTTTCGAATTTTTTTGAGGGTGAGGGGATATTCTTGAAAACCTTCGTGCCGCATCCTTGAGAGATGCTGAAATTAAATATCAAGTTTGTTATTTAATGGAGTTTTCGTTTTTGAGATATGCTGCTTATACACAGACACACGCGCGCGCGGACTTTTTTTTTTTTTTTTTTTTTATAAAAATGCTTTAGTTTCTGGGGGACCCAAAACATTTCCGGTGAAATCTCGGTATCGAATTTTTGGGTGGAATACAATACCTTCTCTATCCACTATGTACATGGTATTTTTATAGTGTTTAACGCCCGCTTTTATTACCATGGCACTAATGATACATGAAATGAAGATGGAGCACTGGTGGAATGAGATGGCGGGGGAAACCGGAGAACACGGAGAAAACCTGCCCGTGCCGCTTTGTCCGCCACAAAGCTTACATGGGGATCGAATATTGTATTGCAATATTGTATTTGGTAGGAAAATAAAAATCCATGCTTATTAAAAGTATATATCTAATTAGAAAAAATATTTTAAGAGCATTGAAATAAAATTTAGACAAAAGACGAATCCTGAGGTGTGTGTTCACAACACATTCAGAGAAAAATCGCACTCACGACTAATTTAACACTACCTGCTGGTGAACACACACTGGTCTACATATTTTAGCAGAAATGCGTGTATATAATTAGGTGCAGTGTCTAACAAGTGACGCCGAGCTCCAGAAAGTTCCACAAGACCCAAAAACACATTCAGATGCCTTTCTCTGCATCTCTGCAACAAATCGTTAAAAATATTATTCTTCTATTTGATTCATGCCAATCAAGAAAAGAATTAGCAGAAATGGTCCTATCACTTGCTTCCACATAAATAGAAGAAAATGTGTTTTAAATGAGATCTACATTTTCTATTAAGCAAGTTTTTGTCTATCTCTTATGGTTTACCAGTTATGCAAAATTAAGCAAAAATCATCCAGAATAAGGGTCTTTAGAGGTTATTCCTACAAAATTCAAGATATACGTTTTATTTGCCATATAAATATGTTTAATATACGGTATTTTAATCAAAATCGTTTGAGTCATTTGTGAGAAAATCAAACTTTTCGAAATTTTTTTCCACGTAAAGGCTGTGCGAGATCTGAAGGTTTTATATTTGAGGTTTCGGGTGATGTAAAGGTGATAGCACTAGATAGGCTCCTCGAACGTTGCATTTTTTCAGGAGCAGCATCCTTTTCCTCTGCTCTACTGGTACATGTAAAGGGTAGTTGGGGGTGGGCGAATTTATATTTTGAGCTATGCTGTCTCCCCCACCCCATACACACACGCGGAATTTTTTTCTAAATTTTTTTATTCGGGGGGTTTCAAAACGTGTATTACCGGTAAATCCCGGAGTGCAATGCAATACACTATGTACATATTATGTGTAAAGAAAGTAAAAATGTTTTTTTTCGGACTCTGTGAAATTTCTGTATCAAATTTTTGGGTGCAATACAATAGCTTCTCTATGCACTATGTGTAGAGAAAGTATAGAGCAGGCTCACAATGACTAATTTGCAGGGATACGCTCCTCACATATTTGAGCAGAAACGCGTGTATATAATCAGGCGCAGTGTCTAAGAAGCGACGCCGAGCTCCAGAAAGACGGTTGGAAACTAATGCAGGTGACATGGCAACAGCTGGTAAGGTACAAGTCGCATCCCACACGCACACAGCTCTTGTTTTCGCCAATACTTCCGAGAGACATTGCTCTAAATTGGACTTAATGAACTGGCAGCTGCTGCAACAACAGCAGTGTCTCCAAGTCGCATATTCAAACATTACATGCTTCCATCACTTCCTCTACATCTCTGTAACAAATCATTGTTGATAAGCTTATTCTTCTATCAACTGCATGCTAATCGAAATAAATTTTAGCATTACTTAGTAAGTAGAAGGGAAATAAGCGAATACACTAGGCTAAACCGACAGTCAAATGTTTTAAAATGTGGTTGCTATGGAATTGAAATCCATTTCCCAGGAGTTGATAAGTTCCCGTATGAGAAAAGTTGGCGTATTTTAAAACTGAAACCAAAGTAAGGAATATCTCAAAAATGCTCTATTTATGTGCGTTAACAAGATTTACTTTTTACTTTCTCTAGCCCGGTATGTACAATGTACATAGGCATAGAGAAGTATTGTATTCCACCCAAAAATTCGATACCGAGATTTCACCGGAAATATATGCTTTAGGGTCCCCAATATAAAAAAAAAAAATTCAGAAAAAGGTCCGTGGTGTGTGTCAGTGTGTCCGTGTGTCTGTGAACACGGTAACTCAAAAACGAAAAGTCAGTAAAATACCAAACTTGGTATTTAAGTTTAGTATCTTCCAGGGATGTGACACGAAGATTTTGAGAAAAATCCTCCCACCCCAAACTACCCTTTACGCGGTATTTTATTTGCTTAAATATGGCTCTAACGATTTTGATTAAAATACCGTATATGAAAGTTATTTACCTGACAAATAAAATGTATATCTTGAATTTTCTGGGAATAGCTTCCGAAGACTACTTTATTCTTGACGAGTTTTGCTGAATTTTGTATAACTGCTAAACCGTAAGAGATGGACAAAAACTTACCACACAAAAATGTAGAGTACGTTAAAACACACAATTAATGTTATATACATTTTTTTCGTGGAGTTCATCGTTTTCGAGACATTCCTTGTTTTTGGTTTCTGCTATGAAAAACATACTTTTCTCATACAGGAATTTGTCAACTCCTGTCCATACAAACAAAGGAACTTTTGACTACCACTTGAACCTATGGTACTCCCTTATTTCGCTTCTACTTACAAGGAAGCAATTAATAAGACTATTTCTGCTAAATTTTTTCTGATTAGTATGAAGTAAATAGAAGCATTAGCTTTTTAAGATTATTTTGTTGCAGAGATGTAGAGAAAGTCATGTGAATGGTACACATCAGATTTTTTGTATCTCTTACCGTTTATGCGAAATTCTGAAAAAATCATCCAGAATAAAGAAATCTTCAGAAGCTATTCCCAGAAAATACCGGAGATACATTTTATTTGTGAAAGAAATGACTTTAATAATTGATATTTTAATCAAAATCGTTATAGTCCGCTTGGGTAGTGTAGTGGTAGCGTGTCTGCCTCATATGCAACAGGTCGTGAGTTCGCATCTCGCTTTGGGTGAGTTACCCGGATAAGGTTTCCCTGATCCTGGGAAGGCGAATGATGTAATGATCGAGATCATTTCACCAATTTCATTTATCGTCCGATATGCTCAGGTTAAAGAACGGTAAGGATAGAAAAAAAAAGTGATGATTCATACTTCAGTAATTTATATTGAATTAATGACAAAATCATGTAAGTAGGCTAAGTTAAAATTTAAAGAAAATAGATCACTGCTTCACTTTTGTCATTTCATTAGTTCAGAAACTAAATAAAGTATAACGACATTATGAATTCCGTTGAATATCCACGTTTTTTTGGTACATAATTGTAGTGCATACTTTTAACGTTTTTACAGCATAAATGCATGCATATTTTCAAAACTTTTTGTGAACAGAAATCTGCCCTGTACTGATCAGCTTCCGACCAGACGTCTGGAAGAAGAATTTCCAATAGACCACAGCAGCAAGCCAGGATGATATATATCTCTGATGATACCGGCCATAAAAACTTGCGTAATTCAAAATGTGCCGGTAAAAACTCGATATCGAATTAGTGTGACTTCGGTTTGCAGCCATAATCGCCGCAAGTATGTGCGCGGCTTGCTTCGAAAGTCATTGATGATATTTGTCGCGCATTTTTACACCTGCGTGAGTGGACACGGGTGCCGACGGCAAGAATTTTAGATCAAAGCTCCGATCGTTGTACTTGTGATGAGTTTGTGACACCTGCTATAGTTGATTCTTTTCCTCTTTTTCCATGATCTGGTCTACCATATATGAAGGACGAGATTAGGCGCCGGGCTGTAAAATTCTGCGAGAATTTGCCTTTTCATCAGAGACCCGTTCATCACATACCTAAGAAGAAGGATTGAGTGGACGAACACCATTACCTAGATAGGAGTGAAGTTTGATAAGGGCTTAACTTTTGAGGAGTACATCAGTGATTTTAGGAGTCAGGGCGATGGGGCTGTGGCCTCCTTGTGCCTGATGCTGAGGTCCACGAGGCCGTTTCTCCTGAAATTACGCCTTTTGAGGGCTCTCGTATTCCCCATGTTACGTTACGTCTACGAAATATGGGGCATGGTTGCTCAACGGGTATTCGGTTCCTCTCTCCTTTTCCACGAGACTCATGCATGACGCATCTGGTCTACCACATATGAAGGACGAGATTAGGCTCCGGGCTGTAAAATTCTGCGACACTGCCCTTCCTTCGGAACTCCCTCGTTAGGTATCTTGGGGATTATAAACCCAGTAAATTCCGTTTTAAGTCGAGGATTTTAGGTGTCGGGCTGGTGGGGCTATGGTCTCTTTGTACCTGATACTGAGGTCCACGAATCCGGTTCTCCCTGAAGATGAATCCAGTTTGCTGCTGCTGCTTCAACGGGTGTAGAATAAGTGCAATTTGTTCTTTCCGTTCTCTTTTCCTGCGAGACTCCTGCATGAAGCTTCTGGTCTATATATGAAGGACAAGATTAGGCGCCGGGCTGTAAACTCGTACTACAGTTTGCCATTTCACCGGAGCGCCCTCGTTAGGTCTGTTGAAGATTATAATCCCAGAACATGCCGTTTTAGGACACACCGGTTTGCTGGCTAAGCTCGTATGCAATCCTTTCAAGAGTTGCTTGGACTTCAAGTTTTAAATAACATCCCCAACATCAAATAAAATAATGTAAAATAAACTTACAGCTGTAGTGTACAAAGTTATTGCACCATGACTGGGAACTGTGGATGAGCTATCTTGTTAATTTATTTCATCCTCCAACCTTATTCCCACCCGACGTCCTGGAAACCTATAAGGGTAGGTGCACCACTAACAGAACTTCGAGCTGCTCTTGGCCCGCCATCACTCGTCGTCATCGTCGTCCGTAGGTCAGTTGAACAAGGGTTTTAGTTTCGAGTCACCTAGCATCGAAAAGAAAACTTAAAGACAGAATTGTTACGAAATCATCGAATAAAGACAATGATTTGAAAACAGATTTTTATTTAAAATAAGAACTGAAGCTTTCCTGGCGACGTATTAATTCAAAATCTTCTCGGACTTCTAAACAGGTAAAAACTTGGCTTGATACCGACGTTTCGAAGAAGTACATCTTCCTCGTCTTCAGGGTGAACTGATGGATTGAGCTTGCGGAGACTGGTATTTATAAGAGCTGGAATGAAGCTAACATCTGTCATCTTAAATACCAGGCCATAATATCACGTGAACTAATCATATGTAAGCTCCGCAAGCTCAATCCATCAGTTCACCCTGAAGACGAGGAAGATGTACTTCTTCGAAACGTTGGTATCAAGCCAAGTTTTTACCTGGTTAGAAGCCCGAGAAGATTTTGAATTAGATTTTTATTTGTAATCAGTGGAAGAAATAAAGATTTTATTATTATTATTATTATTATTTATTTGTTTGTTTTAGGTCACCTTAACTCCTAGGTCATATCCCAGCCACACAATATTTATAACAATTGGATTCATAATATTACAATGGAATGATTTACACACTTAAAGGCCTGTGAATTACAAAATACAGTAAGAAAATAAGATTTACATAGATGAAATAAAGAATTGTTTGTGTAGTTAAGAACAGTTTTGTAACAATATATGTTCTAAAGAGAACAGAATAGAGTAGATCGGATTATGTGTAGTCGCCCTCCGTGGTGTAATAGTTACTATGCTAACCTCTAAAACACAAGGCGGAGGGTGATGGACTATTTCGGAAGCAATAAACCTTAGCATGGCTTCCTTCGGAAGGGAAGTAAAGCCGGTGGTCTCGTGAAATGTTTATTTGCACGTAAAAGCACCCTCATAGCTTGACAGAAGAAGGTTCCTGGGCAAAATTTTCCGCCACTTCGCGTCCGCAAGTCGTGATTTCGTGCTACACTGACATCTGGCGGCAACGAGCGGATCCCTCGTCACCATGGCGCACAGTGGCGAACTCACGAACTATAAATTCAAATCCGATCAAAGAAAAATAGTTTGCTCCGCTTAGGATATACAGGGGATTATACATAAATTGGAGGTTATGTTGCTGAATGATGCGTATTTATGCCCTCTAATGGAGTACTGTGATTTTAGTCGTAAAATATGCTGTATGACTAACAAAATCAGCAAAAACACGTGAAAAGAGATCGAGCCCAACGACCGCACCAACTGAATCCGTCGAAATATATGAATGAAGTAAAATAAACAAATGATAGCGTTCGGTTTATGTGCGGTAATCAAATTTACCGTTATACCAAACTGTGATGCGCGCGCTATGCGAGGATTTAGCTGGCTTTTGTCCCTCATGCGGCTACAAACTCTTAATCAGGTTGTCCAACCCTGCAAAATAAAACCGTGTGCGTAAAATAAATAGAGGCGAGTTTATTTTTAAAAACCGAGTTAAATGTACAAACAGCAAGGGCGTGTTTAACGTTAAAGAGCAATTAAATCGACAAACAAGCAAATTATATCAACACGTCCATTTTACAATTTTATGGCACACTTCTTCGACAGGAAAAGCTGGCTTTCCGTGCAGACTGTGGCGTAACATTATACTTTCATAAGACCTTAATTACTCTGCGAGTAAACACGGAGTCTAAAACCGTGTTTCAGAAAAGTAAACACAAGACATCTACACAGTTGTGTCATTTCAGTTCGCCATGTTTCTTTATACATCCCTGAAAAATGGTTGCTATATTTGTGTTGAAAAATATTAGCTTTTCAAATATTTGGTACCGGAATTATTGTCCTATTAGATTAATATTTCACTTTTTAAATACTTGATATGTAAGTTAATCATTCTGAACACATATTTGGTAATGTAAGTTAAATTTACAATTCATGTATGAGGGCCGTTTTTTTTCAACCTCCGATAGACTATAAATAAAAGACAAGTTCATAGAAAACAATTATTTTATTACTAAAAGTTTTGTACACTTATGGTTACTTTTCAACATAATCACCGAAAAGATTGACACATTTATCGTACATGTGCACAAGATTTGCAATACCCGCTTCAAAAATGTTGCCGCCAATGATAACAAATGAGCATTGACGTTGTTTTGAAGGTCTCCTAGCCACGTCTTCAGTTCTGGGAAAAGATGAAAGTCGCTGGGTGCCAGGTCCGGACTGTACGGCGGATGATCGAAAATGTCCCATTGAAATTGTTCAAGGAGCCGATGGGTTGTGCCAGCAGTGTGTGGACGAGCGTTGTCATGGATCAACACAATTCCTGAAGTCAGCATTCCTCTTCGTTTGTTTTGAATGACTCTCCGAAAACGTCGTAAAGTACGATCAAACACACACACACACACACACACACACATAGGCGGACACGTTTCTAAAAATCTGATGTGTTCCATTCATATGACTATCTACGTCTCTGCAACAAATTATTGTTAAAATGCTTATGGTTCTATTTACTTCATGCTAATCGAGAATAAATAGCAGAAATAGTCGTATTACATGCTGCCTTGTAAGTAGAAGCGAAACAACGGAGTACCATAGGTTAAAGTGATAGTCAAAAGCTGGTTGCTATGTGACTGAAGTTCCTTTGTTTGTATGGAAAGGAGTTTGTAAATTCCTGTGTGAGAAAAGTATACGTTTTTTAAAGCTGAAACCCAAAACAAGGAATATCTTAAAAATGACCAACGCCACGAAAAAATTTATATAACATTAACTGTGTGTTTTAACGTATTCTACATTTTTGTGTGGTAAGTTTTTGACCATCTCTTACGGTTTAGCAGTTATGCAAAATTCCGTAAAATTCATCAAGAATAAAGTAGTCTTCGGAAGCTATTCCCAGAAAATTCAAGATCTACACTTTATTTGTTAGGTAAATAACTTTCATATACGGTATTTTAATCAAAATCGTTACAGCCATATTTAAGGAAATAAAAAAATTCGAAAAAAGTACCATGTAAAGGGTTGTTTGGGGTGGGAGAATTTTTCTCAAAATCTTCCTTTCGCATCCCTGGAGGATACTAAACTTAAATATCAATTTTGGTATTTTACCGACTTTTCGTTTTTGAGTTATCCTGTTCACAGACACGAACACACACACGCGGACCTTTTTCTGAAAATGTTTTTTTTTGGATACAGGGGACCCTAAAACATATATTTCCGTTGAAATCTCGGTATCGAATTTTTGGGTGCAATGCAATACCTTCTCTATACACTATGATCATAGTACGTGAGAGAAAGTAAAAATAAATGGCGTGAAGGAAGAAGAAGATTTTATAAACAGTCGACTGTTGCCTCATAAACAGGATTAAACTTGCAAGACTATGCTCAGAGTGCCAGAAATTTGAACTTTTGGTACTATTTGCCAGTGGTCGATGATACCATTGATCTAACATGGGCATCGTTTGAAACTCTGAAGCGTATTCAGTTGAATTTTTACCCCTTGAGTTAGCGTTGTTGCCTTTATGTACAAAGTGGCCCTTTGAGGTTTGGCGTTAAGGAAGGAATTACCTCGGCGTTTGCCTCTGGTGCGGTCAGAAACTTCCATCAGATCGGCTGCCCACCAAAGTTGGCCGAATTCCTGTCTCGATCGCCGCTCAAAGGTGCTCGCATGGATGTTTTGTTTCGACTACAAACGATCCGAATTCGAGAGGTATGATATCATGCATTATCCACGCTTGCCTGATTTTCCTCCCCAGCGGTTGCAGAGGTCAAGATCAATGATACAGGTGGGATTAGCGTTAATAGCACTGGGAAATCCGGCTCACGGAAGGGTGAGACAAAAGCAACCCCTAAAGTCTTTGTTGTGCCTTCCAATCCCCTCGAGCCAGTTAGACTATTGTTGTTCTGTCGGCTTGCCCTGCATGTATCAAGTCTGAAGCACACTTGACGAGAACTGCGGACGGGTGCTCCACAAGTCAAGAGAGATACGCGTCATGGACTATACGATGATGATATTTTCTGTAGTACGCTATCAAATATTGTTTCTGCCGTATTACACACCAAATGGATTGTATACACGCCAGTGCGTTTCTTTTATCCTCGCAAATTATTCTGTTCGACTACTACTTGAGTTAATCCATTGCAGCTGCCAAACCATCCATTTATACATTTCAATTTATAAAAACAAATGCAAGGCTTCTCAACTCAGTTCATTTATTTTATGATGCACGACAAGAGAGGAATTGCTCATGCATTAAAAATATAAGTACGACCTGGATAAAACAGACACAGGCGTTCTTTTTAGGTGGTTTTTGGCCCAAAAAATGCAACATAGTTTAAGGTACATGTTCATAACGCTCGATTCTCCTAGCACGACTGTAACACATGTTTTGGGTATCATTTTCAGCGTTTCACTGGCTAAATGATCCTTTATGTTAAATTTTAAAGCAATTTTCTGCATGTTCAAATGTTTACCTTCTCTACACGTAGGTACTATTACAATTTCACCAGAAATTCATGTTTTAGGACCACCAGAAAAAAAAAAAAACATTTTTAGAAAAATTTTCGGGTGTGTGTCTGAGTACCATAGCTCAAAAACAAAAAGTCCGTCAAATACCAAACTTGATGTTTATTTCACAGTATCTTCCAAGGATACGACACGAATATTTTCAAGAAAATGCCCTCAACCTCAACTACTCTTTACATTGTAAAAGTTCAAAAAGATTGATTAAAATATCATATATTAAAATAATTACATGACAAATAAAATGTATATCTTGAATTTTCTTAGAATATCCTCTGAAGGCCCCTTTACTCTGAATGAATTTTGCGAAATTTTGCATAAGTGGCAGGAGATAGACAAAAACTTAACAAGAAATGCAGAGTTTGTTAAAACACACAATTTATGCTATATACTTTTTCGTGGAGTTGCTCTTTTTGAGAAATTCCTTTCTTACTTTTTCTGCACATACTATTATATAGTGTATAGAGAGGGTATTTTATTGCTCCCAAAATATCGATACCGAGATTTCACCGGAAATGCATGTTTTGGGACTGAGTCCCCCCCCCCAAAAGAAGCATTTTTAGAAAAAGTCCCTGTGTCTGTGGGCAGCATAGCTCAAAAACGAAAAGTTAGTTAAATACCAAGATTGATATTTACCGAAAATACAATTTTTGAGTGGAATACAGTACCTTCTCTACCTACTTTTTACATTTATATCCGTGCTAGAGAAAGTAAAAAAGATTATTCTTATGGATACTTCACGTTAATCTAGACAAACATTTGTATAAAATTGTTTTTCTTACACATTTCCTTGTAGAAACACAAGAATAAGGGACCACACAAGGCTCAAGCGGTAGTTAAATATTTTAAGCGTATGATGCTATGTGATAACTTTGAAATTCCATTAGCGCTAATTTTGTAAAAAATAAGAGTATTTTAAAAACTTTCCATTAAAATCTGATGTGTACCATTCACATGACTTTCTCTATATCCCTGCAACAAATTATTCTTAAAAAGCTTATACTTCTATTTACTTCAGTAAAACATTAGTAGAAATAGCCATATTACTTGCTGCCTTGTAAGTAGAGGTGAAATAAGGGAGTACCATAGGTTAAAGTGATAATCAAAAGCTGGTTACTATGTCACTGAAGTTCCTTTGTTTGTATGGACAGCAGTTGACAAATTCCTGTATGAGAAATGTATAAGTTTTTCATAGCAGAAACCAAAAATAAGGAATGTCACAAAAACAACTAACTCCACGAAAAAAATGTATATAACATAAATTGTGTCTTAACGTGCTCTACATTTTTTGTGCAGTAAGTTTTTGTCCATCTCTTACGGTTTAGCAATTATTCAAAATTTAGTAAAATTCATCCAGAATAAAGTAGTCTTCAGAGGCTATTCCCAGAAAATTCAAGATATACATTTTATTTGTCAGGTAAATATCTTTAATATACGAAATTTTAATCAAAATCGTCAGAGCCATTTTTGAGAAAATCAAAAATTTCGAAAAAAAGTTCCATGTAAAGGGCAGTTTGGGGTGAGGGGATTTTTCTCAAAATCTTCGTGTCGCATCCCTGGAAGATACTAAACTTAAATACAAAGTTTGGTATTTTACAGACTTTTCATTTTTGAGTTTGTGTTCACACACACACACACACACACACACACACACACACGGACCTTTTTTTGAAAATACTTTTTTTTTTGATACAGGGGACCCTAAAACATATATTTCCGGTGAAATCTCGGTATCGAATTTTTTGGTGGAATGCAATACATTCTCTATTCACTATGTACATAGTACGTATAGAGAAAGTAAAAATGTAACTGGGAGGGATTTATTTGAAATCGTTCTTGGTATTTTGAAAATGAAAAGTTGTATTTAACGGATTTTTCATTTTCTGCTTTTGTTGTTCTAAAACTTCTAGGTTTTGGGTCAGGAGACGTAATGTCAACATGGAAACTTTTAAGTGGAAAAATGTTAATATAACCTTACCAAGTAACAGCAGCTTTCTTATTGTCTCTTGCTTACCTGTAAACAAACAAACATTCTAAATTAGTATAGTAGGACAAAAACTCTTGACACATGTACACGAGTTTGTTTACCTATTCTCCAATAAACCATCCTTCAAAAGGTTTATTCTTCTATATACATCATGCTAATTAAGATGAAAATACTCTGATGTACTCCATTCACACGCCTTTCTCTACAACAAATGAACCTATTTACTTCATCTAATCGAGAAAAAATCAGCAGAAATAGTCTTATTACTTGCTTCCTTGTAAGTAGAAGCGAAATAAGCGAGTACCATAGGCTAAAGTGACAGTCAAAAGCTGGTTGCTATGTGACTGAAGTTCCTTTGTTTGTATGGACAGGAGTTGACAAATTCCTGTATGAGAAAAGTATGTTTTTCAAAGCTGAAACCAAAAACAAGGAATATCGAGAAAAAAAAACGTACAACTCCCCCCCCAAAAAAAAAAAAAAAAAAATGTATATAACATAAATTGTGTGTTTTAACGTGCTCTAAGTTTTTGTGTTTTAAGATTTCCTCTATCTCTTACGGTTAAGCAGTTATGCAAAATTCCGCAAAATCCATCCAGAATAAAGTAGTCTTCAGAGGCTATTCTCAGAAAATTCAAGATATAAATTTTATTTGTCAGGTAAATATCTTTAATATACGACATTTTAATCAACATTGTTAGAGCGATTTCTAAGAAAATCAAAATTTTCGAATTTTTTCCAAGTAGAGGATATTTTGGGGTGGAGGGATTTTTTTGAAAATTTTCGTGTCGCATCCTTGGACGATACCAAACTTAAATACAAAGTTTGGTATTTAACAGTCTTTTCGTTTTTGAGGTATGCTGCCCCCCACATATATACACACACACACAGACACCCAAACGGACATTTTTCTAAAAATGCTCTTTTTTTGGATTCAGGAGTCCTAAAACGTATATTTCCGGTGAAATCTCGGTATTGAATTCTTGGGTGCAATACAATACTTTCTCTGTACACTATGTACATGGTGCATATAGAGAAAGTAATAAAAATTAACAGAAACAGTTTTATTACATATTTTCTTGTACATACAAGAGAAATAAGAGGAATATATTAGGGCAAACAAATAGCCAAATGTTTTAAGAGCTGGGTGTCATATGGTTGATGGCTTTGAACTTCTATTCTCTTTGCAATGGAAAGAAATTAAAAAATATCCCATTTAAGAAAAATAATGTATTAGAACATTTAAACCAATAGCAAGAAATATCTGAGAAATGGCTTACTAAAAATATCTATTCATTGTGTGAATGTAACAAGACCAGCATTTCTTTGCAGTAAGATTTTGTGTATCCCTTGCAATTTTTGAAAAACATTTCAGGATGAAGGAGGCTATTGCGATAAAATTCAAGATTTCGTTTGTGATGAAAATATCTTACGTGTTTTAATCATAATCGTTCGTCATTGTTGAGAAAATCATTTTTGAATATCGAATTATAATATTTCAATCGTACAATGTACCTATACAGTGTATAGAGAAGATACTATATTACAACCAAAAATTCTATACCGAGATTTCACCGAAATACATGTTTTGGGATACCCCGAATCAAAAACAGAAGTTTTAGAAAAAATATCCGCCTGTCTCTGTGTGTGTTTCTGTTTGCAGCATAGCTCAAACACGAAAGTCCGTTAAATACCAAATATTTAAGTTCAGTATCTTCCAAGGATGCGACTCTAAGATTTTCAAGAAAATCTCCCTACCCTTTACCTTTTACATAAAATATTTTTCGAATATTTTCATTTTCTCAAAAGTGGCTAAAGATTTTGATTAAAATACTGTGTATTAAATATACCTATGACACATAAAAGTTTATCTTGAGTTTTCTGGGAATTGCCCCCTGAAGACATCTTTATTCTGTACGTATTTTTCAGAATGTTGCATAACTATTAAACCGTAAGAGATCGACAAAAACGTACCTACAACAAAAAATGTATAGCTCATTAACACACACAATTTATGTTATATACATTTTTTCCGTGAAATTGACCGTTTTTGAGCTATTTTTATTTTCTCCATACGCACTATATACATAGTGTATAGAGAAAGTATTGCACTCCACCAAAAAATTCGATACCGAGATTTCACCGGAAATATATCTTTTAGGGTCCCCAATATCCAAAAAAAGCATTTTCACAAAAAGGTCCGTGTGTGTGTGTGTGTGTGTCCGTGTGTCTGTGAGCACGATAACTCAAAAACGAAAAATCGGTAAAATACCAAACTTGGTATTTAAGTTTAGCATCTTACAGGGATGCGACACGAAGATTTTTAGAAAAATCCCTCCACCCCCAACTACCCTTTACATGGAACTTTTTTCGAAAATTTTGATTTTCTCAAAAATGGCTCTAACGATTTTGATTAAAATTTCGTATATTAAACATATTTACCTGACAAATGAAATGTATATCTTGAATTTTCTGGGAATAGCCCTTGAAGAGTAGTTTATTCTGGATGAATTTTACTAAATTTTGAATGACTGCTTAGCCGTAAGAGATGGACAAAAACTTACCACACAAAAAATGTAGAGCACTTTAAAACACACAATTTATGTTATATACATTTTTTTCGTGGAGTTCGTCGTTTTTGTGACATTCCTTATTTTTGGGTTCTGCTATGAAAAACGTATACTTTTCTCATACAGGAACTTGTCAACTCCTATCCATATAAACAAAGGAACTTCATTGACATAGCAACCAGCTTTTGACTATCACTTTAACCTACGGTTGTCCCTTATTTCGCTTCTACTTACAAGGAAGCGAGTAATAAGACTATTTCTGCTAATTTTTTCTGATTAGCATAAAGTAAATAGAAGTATAAGCTTTTTAAGAATTATTTGTTGTTGGGATATGGAGAAAGTCATGTGAATGGTACACATCAGATTTTTTTTAATAAATCTACATTTTTCTCATATAGGAAATTGCAAATTTTTGGTATACAAAGAAAGGAATATCAATCACATGGCAACCAACTTTTAAAATATTTGACTATCACTTTAGCCTAGTATATACCCTTATTTTCCTTCTACTTACAAGGAAGCAAGTAATAAGACTATTTCTGCTTATGTTTTTCTCGATTAGCATGATGTATATAAAAGAATAAGCTTTTAAACAATAATTTGTTGCAGAGATGTAGAAAAAGCCATATGAATGGTGCGCATTGCATTTTTCAAATAAATGATATGCATCAACATTAGACAATGAAACTGGTTGGTTTATCATGAACGGGAATTTTCAATTACGCAAAAAACTCGTTTTAGTAAGCGTACAGATGCCATAGGGGAAAATAACTGTAACCGAAGTTAAGCCTAACGTATTTTAAAATCCCTGTAATGTAGCTGAGGACGATTTATGCAACTCCTGGGTTAACTCAGGCATTAATTTAATTAAGTGCTGAAAAGCTTACAAACCCTTTTTGAGAAGCAAACACCTTTAGGCAAATTATTCCTTCAGATTGCCAAAAATCTCCGCGGTCTATCTTTCCAATATTCTTTTGTTTACCCTGAACCACTTCTCATGTTCTCATTTTCACTAAATGCAGAGAATTTCCATTCTCTATCTTATAAAGTCAATGTTGATTCATTCCATCGCTTTCAGGGATGACAACAGAATTACATAAAGCCATATTTTAATGCAATCGTAAATTTTAACGCCTTAAGGTTTATTTACGCTGTCACGTGTTTTCTCAGCGAAGTTCGTCCCCCTTTTGCAACAGCAAACGTTTGAGAAGCAATTTGTCATCCGCAGCAACTGAAAGTATCCATAATAGACAATTCTGAATTAACAAATTCAGCACATATATACAACGTGCATAGTAAATAAAAATATATTGTATTCCACCCAAAATTTCGATACCGAAATTTCACCGGAAACACATTTTTGAGAGCCCCTGAAATCGCCCCTCCAAAAAGAGTTTGTATGGATACGAGTTCACAATTTCCTATATGAGAAAAGTATAGGTTTTTCAAAGCTGAAACCAAAAACAAGGAATATCTCAAAAATGATCTACTCCACGAAAAAAAAAAAATGTATATAACATTCAAGATATACATTTTATTTGTCGGGTAAATATACGATATTTTAATCAAAATCGTTAGAACCATTTTTAAGAAAATCAAAATTTTCGAAAATTTTTTGTAAAGGGTAGCTGGAGGTGGGGGAGTTTTCTTGAAAATCTTCGTGTCGCATCCTTCTTTCAAGATACCAAACATAAATACCAAGTTTGGTATTTAACGGTTTTTTCGTTTTTGAGCTATGATGTCCACACACACACACACACACACACACACGCACACGCACACACCTTTTTCCAGAAATGCTTTCTTTGGATTCAGGGAGACCCAAAACATACATTTCCGGTGAAAAGGCATATCGAATTTTTGGGTGCAATACAATACTTTCTCTATACACTATGTACATAGTACGTGTAGAGAAAGTAAAAATGTATACGACGTAAATTATGTGACTACATATTTTTGTGGATTAAATTTTTGTCTACCAGTTGTACGAAAGTCATTCAGAAAGGAGAGTTCATTAGAGGCTATTCCCCAAAAATTTAATATATACATTCTACTTGTTATGTTATCTTTAATATACGGTACTCCAATCAAAATCGTTATAGCTAGTTTTGAGAAAATCAGCATTTTTTAATTCTTTTCCATGTAAAGAGTAATTTGGGGTGGAGGGATTTTCTTGAAAATCTCAATGTCGCATCCTTGGAAGATATCAAATTTAAATACCAAGTTTGGTATTTAACGGACTTTTCGTTTTCAGCTATGGCGTCTACACACACATTTGGACCTTTTTCTAAAATGGTTTTTGCACACTCAGGAACCTCAAACGCATTTTCCGGTGAAAACTCGGTATCGAATTTTTGGAAGGAATACAATATCTTCTGTATCCTTTATGTTAATTGTATATAGAGGCTAGAGAAAGTAAAAAGGAATTATGATTTCGTTTTCCATTACTGTTAAATACACACCGAAGAAATTCGACGAGAGCAAATGGATTATATGCAAACAATTCTGGATAATTCAATCAATGTTAGCACATAGCTTTAGCATAGTGACAGCGATATTTATCATTCGCTTCATTAAACTGTGTGCATATGTGTATACACACATTTCCTCTCCTAAAAGTCAAATATAGTTTATGTCTCGGCAAATATAAGCTACTCTAGAAAAGGCTGAATCAATATGAGCTGAATAATATATTGTTAAGAATAGTACTGTTATAATGTTAACTCCCAAACATAAACCTAGGTGAGGACCAACATTTCATCATGACGAAATATTTGAAGGTGCGAAATTAAAAATATAAACTAGGAATTAGTGTCTGTCGATTTAAAAAAAATCTCGTATTCCACTTAACTAACGTTCTCAACTATTCTGCAATACAATATTATTACAAAAGCTTATTCCTTTCTCTACACCTACAACGTACATAGTGTATAGAGAAGGTAATGTATTCCATCCAAAAATTCGATACCGATATTTCACCGGAAATTAATGTTTAGGGCCCACCTGATACCAAAAAAACATTTTTGGAAAAAGGTCCATGTGTGTGCATGTGAGTGTCTGTGGACAGCATAGCTCAAAAACGAGAAGACCGTCAAATACCAAACATGGTATTTAAATTTGGTATCTTCCAAGGATGCGACTCGGAAGATTTTCAAGAAAATTTACACACCCCAAACTAACCTTTACATGGAAAACATTTTGAAAATTTTGATTTTCCAAAAATGACTAAGGATTTTGATTACAAGTCTCTAATATTTAAGATATTTACATGCCAAATAAAGTGAATATCTTGAATTTTTTTGAAATAGATTCTAAAGACCTTTTTATTCTGGATGATTTTTATAGAATTTTACATATCTGATAATGCGTAAGAGATACACAAAAACTTACTACACAAAAACGTATATTACGATAAAACACACAATTAATGTCATACACATTTTTTCGGTTTTTAGATATTCCTTGTTATTAGTTTCGGCTTTAAAAAAATTATACTTTTCTCATACAGGAATTTGTCAACTCCTGTCCATAGAATCAAAGCAACTTCAGTCACAGAGCAACCATCTTTTGACTGTCACTTTAACCTATGGTACTCCCTTATTTCGCTTCTACTTACAAGGAAACAAGTAATAAGACTGTGCTAATTTTTTCTCAATTAGCCTGAAGTAAATAGAAACATAAGCTTTGTAACAATAATTTGTTGCAGAGGTGTAGAGAAAGTCATTGGAATGGAACACATCAGATTTTTACACACACTCTCACACACAAGGACCTATATTTTTTGAGACTTTTTTATTTCTAATTCAGGGAGGCTTAGCACATAAATTTACGGTGAATTCTTCACAACCATTTTTAGGTGCAACACAACTTTTTTTTCTACCTACTAAGTTCATAGTACATTGCAGAGAAAGTAAAAATACTTCTTTATTCTTATTTATACTTTTATTAAGGGAGCACTATTTCTAGTGTGCTTCTAGTGAAATCTCTGTGTTAAATTTTTTG
Organism: Hymenopus coronatus; assembly: GCA_030762935.1. Classification (NCBI taxonomy): domain Eukaryota; kingdom Metazoa; phylum Arthropoda; class Insecta; order Mantodea; family Hymenopodidae; genus Hymenopus; species Hymenopus coronatus. Next base: position 18,005,831 of record CM060897.1, on the reverse strand, counting down.
GTGGAATGCATTACTTTCTCTACCTATATAAGAGTGCCATTCAGAAAGTGATAGGCGATTTGGCAGAACTAAATAATAACGAAAGATATGAACACAAAACTTTATTTACAAGGTTACAGGACCTTATTCTATTTCTCAACCCAATCTCCAAAGTATTTATTGTCACGTGGTATCAGTTTTTCAATGCCGATGTTATACTTTTCTACCACCAAAGAACTTATTCGTTTTTTTTAATGCACAAAATTCGAATTTTATGGGAAAATAACGCGATGTATAGTGACAATGCAATGAACGAGTCTTCAGCGAGGAAACGGCACATAATTTACGAGTAATCAAGGAAGAACCAGTGTGTCCGACAAAGACCAGAGTCGAAGTTCATCAATCGTTATGGAGGAGTTGAAAGCAAATGTTGATGAAAACATTCAGAAAAACAAGTATTTCACTTTGGTCACCATACATGACTTTTTGGGGTGGAAAAGATTTCGCAACCGATGAAAACCTCCACATCTTGGCTCAGATCTGTAAAGGTGGAAACACCGGTACCACGTGACAATAAATACCTTGCTAGTAATAGCGATTACGTTAAGAAATAGAGTAAGGTAGTGTAACTTTGTAAATAAAGTTTTATGCTCATATTTTTCGTTATTCTTTGGTTACTTTCTTCATCGCCCTCATAATATGTACAAAGTAGATAAAGTAAAATATGAACAGGAAACAGCCAAAGAAGGAGATGCAGAAGAGAGAAATCTGCAAGAACTAAAAATTCGTTGCTTGAGCACATCAAAAGCATTACAGAAAAATCTGATGTGTTCAATTCATATGATTTTCTCTACATCTCTGGAATAAATTATTGTTAAAAAGCTTATGTTCATATTTACTTCATGCAAATCGAGAAAAAAATATAAATACTCTTATTACCTGCTTCCTTGTAAGTAGGAGCGAAATAAGGGATTACCATAGGTTAGAGTGATAGCCAAAAGCTGGTTGCTATGTGACTGAAGTTCCTTTGTTTGTGTGGACAGGAGTTGACAAATTGCTGTATGAGAAAAGTATAAGTTTTTAAAGCTGAAATCAAAAAGAAGGAATATCTCAAAAACAATCAACTCCATGAAAAACATGTATATGACATAAATTGTGTGTTTTAACGTACCCTACATTTTTTTTTTGTTGTGGCAAGTTTTTGTCCATATCTTACGATTTAGCATTTATGCAAAATTCCTAAATATTCATCCAGAATAGTCTTCAGAGGCTATTCCCAGAAAATTCAAGATATACATTTTATTTGTTATGTAAATATCTTTAATATATGATATTTTAATCCAAATCGTTAGAGCCATTTTAGAGAAAATAAAATTTTTCGAAAAAAGTTTCATGTAAAGGGTAGTTTTGGTTGGAGGGATTTTTCTCAAAATCTTCGTGTCATATCCCTGGAAGATACTAAACTTAAATCCAATTTTGGTAGTTTACCAACTTTTCGTTTTCGAGTTATCGTGTTCACGGACACACACACACACGCGCGTACTTTTTCTGAAAATGCCGTTTTTGGATACAGGAGACTCTAAAATATATATTTCCGGTGAAATCTCGGTATCAAATTTTTGGGTGGAGTGCAATCAATACCTTCTCTAAACACAATGTACATTACGTGTAGAGAAAGTGAAAATATGAATAGGAAACAGCCAAAGAAGGAGATGCAGAACACAGAAATCTGCAAGAGTAAAAATTCTTTGGTTGAGCACATCAAATGCATTATAGAAAAATCATAATAACAGCTGACTTATTAACTTTTTATTAGACCATGCCAGTTTTATGGCGCATAAAATTAACGGTTGAAAAGAATAAGTTTCAAATTTCTTACCCCCCACAACGAAATGTGCAAATATATACTGACATTTTATATTGATTAAAAATAAAGTGTGCAGAAGAATGCGTTTGATTGAATATTCTATGGAACAGCGAGTGGAGAGCGACGTGAATTCGACACAGCAGATTTTTCACGTTCCAATTCGAATAGAAATATGCCCTTATCGTTAGAAATAACGCGATGAATTTCCTGCCGGGAGCTATCCGATATTCCTTACTTTTTTAGTTTCTCTTCCGTCATGATACCTCGCGCTGCATTCCCTCCTCGAATTCAATATCGGGATTTCGGCAGAAATGCGTTTTTTGGGCCTTCTGAATACCAATAAGGGCATTTGGAGGAAATCGTCGGTGTATGTGAATACCGTAACTTAAAACATCACACCCGCGCGATTTTCTCTATTACTACGTCACAGTTTCCTACGGCGGCGGTTGAGGAAGTACCAGTGTTCCAAAATATAAGTGCTGCTTAGGAGAGTTGGTGTTACCATCGTGTTTTGTCCACAAAACAAATTTTGTACTGATTCATTTTTACTTTCTCCAGCCCGTATGTGCAATGCACATACTGGATAGAGAAGCTATTGTTTTCCAACCTAAATTCCATAAAAAGATTTCACCGAAAAGTCAGGTTTTGAAACCTCGTGAATTCAAAAAAGCATTCTTAGCAGCATGACCGTGTGTGTGTGTGTGTGTGTGTGTGTGTGTGTGTGTGTGTGTGTGTGTGTGTGTGTGCGGACAGTATACCTCTAAAAACAAGATTTTAAAGAAAATCCCCCACCCCACAACTACACTTTACATGGAACATTTTGATTTTCTCAAAATTGGCCCGCATTAAAACACACAATTTATGTCATGCATTTTTTGTTGAGTTAACCGTTTTTTAGATATTCCGGAGTATGGTTTCAATTTTAAGCCAATTTTCTCAAAGGGAAGACATCTTTCTTCTGGTTTCTCGTTTGTTTACTTCTGGCAAGTAAATAGATTTGAATTTCAATTGTTTCACATAGCTACCGGCTTTTAAAGGACGAGACTACCGCTTTAGCCTGGCATTTTCTTATTTCCCTTCTACTTATAAGGAAGCTAGTGATAAGACTGGTTCAGTTTATGTTTATCTTGATTAGCATGATGTAGGTAACAGATTAATGTGAGAGTTTTGCCCTTTTGCCCTTCTACTTACAAGGAATCTAGTAATAAGGGCAATTTCTGCTAATGGTTATCTCAATTATCATGAAGCAGATAGAAAAAAAACTGATGTGTGCCATTCACATGACTTTCTCTACATCTCTAGAGGAAATTACTGTTAAAAAGCTTATTCTTCTATTTAATTCATGCTAATCGAGAAAACATTAGCAGAAATCGTCTTATAACTTGCTTACATATAAGTAGAAGGAAATAAAGGAGTAGCACAGATTAAAGTGATAGTCAAAAGCTGGTTGCAATGTGACTGAAGTCCCTTTGTTTGTATGGACAGGAGTTGATAAATTCCTGTATCAGTTTTTTAAAGCTGAAACCAATAACAAGGAATATCTCAAACACGATCAACTCCACGAAAAATATGTATATAACATAAACTGTGTGTTTTAACGTGCTCTACATTTTTTGCATGGTAAGTGTTTGTCCATCTCTTACGGTTTACTAGTTATGCAAAATTCCACAAAATTCATTCCAGAATAAAGATATCTTCAGAGGCTATTCCCAGGAAATTCAAGATATACATTTTATTTGTCATGTAAATATCTTTAATATATGAAATTTGAATCAAAATCATCAGAGCCATTTTTGAGAAAATAAACATTTTCGAAAAACGTTCCATGTAAAGAGTAGTTATGGGTGGGGGGATTTTCTTGAAAATCTTTGTATCGCATTCTTGGAAGATACTGCACTTAAATACCAAGTTTGGTGTTTAACGGACTTTTCGTTTTTGAGCTATGCTGATAGACCTTTTTCCTTTTTCAGGAAAACCCAAAACATGTATTTCCGGTGAAATCTTGGTGTCTAATCTTTTGGTGGAATACAATACCTTCTCTGTACACTACGTACATAGTAAGTGTAGAGAAAGTCAACTGACAGGAACACACAGACGGAAATTTCTGCTTTGCATCTGACTCATGTGTTTATTGGCTCGCATTAACAGTTTTAATGGTGTTTCAGCGGCAGCGGTAAGCTTGCATCAATATCCGCTTTATTGTACATTCCCTTTATGATTCAAGAATTGCACGTTGAGGACTCTCCTCAAGACAAGCCGGTTCCTCCGTATCACCAAAGCTATCATTACATCAGTTGCTATAGGCAATTTGAATATTTTAGTGTTATTATACACATTCCCTGCTTCTTTCAGAGGGACATTTCAACTGTCTTAAACGTGGTAGTTAACAAGAATTGCTGGCGTAAATTGGCAGAAATTACCTACATCCTTTCAGGTCCAGGAACAAAAAACAAGGGAACACCGACTATTTGCCAGTCTCCGCGGAGAAATACTTTATTGGCGAGCGGGATGGATCTGTGGTCCGCTAGCAGCACAAGCTGTTCAAATCTGGTGGGCAACTCTACACGTACTATGTGCATAATGTATACAAAAGGTATCGCATTCCACCCAAAAATTCGATACCAAGATTTCACCGGAAATACTTGCATTTTTAGAAAAAGATCCGTGTGTGTGTCCTGACAACATAGCTCAAAAACGAAAAAAGAAAAAAAAAATTGATGTGTTACATTCACATGACTTTCTCTATATCTCTGCAATACACTATTTTTAAAAAGCTTATGCTTCTATTTACTTCCTGCTCATCGAGAAAAAATTAGCAGAAATAGACTTATTACTTGCTTCCTTGTAAGTAGAAGCGAAACAAGGAAGTACCATAGGTTAAAGTGATAGTCAAAGGCTGGTTGCTATGTGACTGAAGTTCCTTTGTTTGTATGTATGGACACGAGTTCACAAAGTCCTGTATGAGAAAAGTTAGTTTTATAGCTGAAACCAGAAACAAAGAATATCTCAAAAACAATGGCCTCCACGAAAAAAATGTATATAACATAAATTGTGTATTTTAAAGTGCTCTACATTGGTTGTGTGGTAAGTTTTTGTCCATCTCTTACGGTATGGCAGTTATGCAAAATTCCGTAAAATTGACCCAGAATAAACTAGTCTTCAGAGGCTATTCCCAAAAAATTCAAGGTATAAATTTTATTTGTCAGGTAAAAATATCTTTAATATACGATATTTTAATCAAAATCGTTAGCCATTTTTTAGAAAATCAAAATTTTCGAAAGAAGTTCTATGTAAAGGGTAGTTTGGGGTGGGGGGTTTTTCTCAAAATTTTCGTGTTGCATTCCTGGGAGATACTAAACTTAAATACCAAGCTTGGTATTTTACCGACTTTTCGTTTATGAGTTATCGTGTTCACAGACACACGTACACACACGCGCGGACCTTTTTCTGAAAATACTTTTTTTTGGATACAGGGGACCCTAAAACATATATTTCCGGTGAAATCTCGGTATCGAATTTTTTGGTGGAGTGCAATACCTTCTCTATACACTATGTACATAGTGCGTATAGAGAAAGTAAAACGTATTGAGAAAGTATTCCATTATTTCCCTTCTTCTTGCGAGAAAGTATTTCAGCTAATATTTATCTCGATTAGCATGAAATAGATAGAAGAATAAGCTTTTTAACAGTAATTTACGAAGAGATGTAGAGAAAGTCATGTGAATGGAGTACATTAGATTTTTTTTTGGATACAAAACCGCGTATTTATGGTAAAATCTCGGTATCGAATTTTAGGGTGGAGTGCAATACCCTCTCTACCTACGCACCGTGCTCTATGTAGAGAAAGTAAAAAAGAAGAGAAAGAAGAGCTTATTGTATTTAAGACTTTAATTCGACTCTTGCAATGATAAACCAAGATTACACAGAATATTTCAAGCTAAAACTTACTTCTAAGCCATCTGTATCATATCCAGACTTAAGACTACTGCAGTAAAATAGAAGAAAACAAGAGACTGGCGCTGGCGTCTTACAGCATCTGTAAATCTGTTTTCTTTCCATTTGGGTAACAGAAATGAATAGCAGAAAGCGCTGAAGACTACAAAACATCTGACATTCTCAACATTCTTCGTCTCTTTCCGTTTACAATGGTAAAAACTAGACGCAAAGGAAAAACAAAGTCCGCTCAACACAGGGTTTTCTTATGCTTCGCTTCTTTTGCATGCATTTAATGGAGAATGTGGTTGGTGAATCGGGGTGGAAAGCTCGAGAGGTCCTCGCCCCATTGTACTACAACTACTGGTCGATAGGATTTCCTCTGGCGCTAGCTGTCTCTTTATAATTGTGCTTATTTTATTGATGTTTTATGTAACTCCGGTTGTTACGTGTGTCGTGTTATAAATGAATTCTAGCGTTCCTGGTGCATTCGTCAACTGTCTGGTTAATTATGACTTTCTCTATGAAGTACATAGAGAAGTCATTCTTTTCTACCCAAAAATTCGATACCGAGTTTTTCACCGGAAATACTTGTTTTAAAACCTGATGTGTTCCATTCATCTGACTTTCTTTACATCTCTGTAACAAATTATTGTTAAAAAGAGTATCATTCTATCTACTTCTTGCTAATCGAGGTAACAATTAGCAGAAATGGTCTATCGCTTGCTTCCTTGCAAGTAGAAGGGAAATAAGAAAATACACCAGACTAAACAATAGCCAAACTTTTACAAGCCATACCTGAAGTATTTTAAAACTTAAACCAATAAAAAAGTAATATCTCGGAAATGGTTAATTGCACGAAAAAAATGTTCATGAAAATTGTGTGTTTTATTGAGATCTACGTTTGTTTTTGTATGTAATAAGTGTATGGCTGTCTCTTACGGTTTACCAGTTATGCAAAAGTCATTCAGACTGAAGAGGTTTTTAGCAGCTATTCCCAGAAAATTCATGATATACATTTTGTCATTTAATATCTTTATTATATGGTATTTTAGTCAAAATCGATGGTTACATCTTTGAAAAAAATTACAATTTTCGAAGTTTTTTCCATGTAAACGGTAGTTTCGCCCGGGGTTTTTTCCTCAAAATCTTCGTTTCACATGCTTGGAAGATACAGTACCACGGGATAAGGGATAGAGAAAGTAAAAACTGTCGTGTGTGTGTGTGTGTGTGTGTAGGGATGAGGGGGGGGCAGCATAGCTCAAAACTAAAAGTCCGTAAATACGAAACTTGGCATTTAAGTTTAGTTTCTCCCAAGGATACGACACGAAGAATTTCAGGTAAACCCCCTCCCAAACTACCGTCTACATGAACAATTTTTCAAACATTTTAATTTTCTCAAAATTGGCTCAAATGATTTTGATTAAAATCATTGTTTAAGATATTTACATGCCAAATAAAATGTATATCTTGAATTTTCTGAGAAAAGCCTCTAAAGGCATCTTTATTCTGGATGATTTTTATTGCATTTTACATATCTGGTAAACCGTAAGAGATGGACAAAAACTTACCACACAAGAAACGTAGATCACATTAAAACACACAATTTATGTTATATATTTTTTTTTCGTGGAGTTGATGTTTTTTACACATTCCTTGTTTTTTATTTCAGATTTGAAAAATTTGTATTTTTCTCATACAGGAATTTGTCAATTCCTGTCCATACAAACAAAGGAACTTCAGTGACATAGCAACCAGCTTTTGACTATCACTGTAACTTATGGTACTCCCTTATTTCACTTCTACTTACAAGGAAGCAAGTAATAAGACTATCAGCTAATTTTTTCTCGATTAGCATGAAGTAAATAGAAGCATAAGCTTTTTAACAATACTTTGTTGTAGAGATGTAGAGAAAGTCATGTGAATGGAGCAGAGCATTTTTTTATTGGCATTTCATAAAACTTCTCCGGTTTTGTAAATGTGTCGTGTTATAAATGAATTCCAGCGTTGCTGTTGGATTCGTCAACTGTCTGATTAATTATTTCTAAAGTCAAGGCTCAAAATATGTTTTCTGCGTGACAGACTTCGCCATTTCCAGAACGATAGCTTGTTTTTAATGATGTCGCATTTGTCCATTCCGTGTTACAGGAAATGTGGCAGTCCACAACTGAAATATGACTGCGGTGATGTGTTTGTTTTCATTAATCTGCAGAGTAAATACGAAATTTCAATTACTTCGCCGACCCAACGCTGAAGAATCGTTTCACATTCGCTGTTTCACAAGCGTCAAATTTATTCCACTGTGAGAAAAGAAATAATCTGTTGTGTAGACAGCGGATTTTATGCAAATAAGTATAATAAATATGAAAATTTGGAAACTATAAAGTATGCAAGATATATATTTTAGCCTAAAATTTTCAGCTTAAAGTCTTGGTCATATCGGACGCGATTTTTTTTTTTTTTTACTTTCTCTACAAGTTCTATGTACCTACATAGTGTACTTGTCACAAACTAAACATTAAGACATTCTGCTAATGTTTTATCTATTTTGTCTACACGTACTATGTACATAGTGTATAGAGAAGGCATTGCTTTCCACCCAAAAATTCGATACCGAGCTTTCATCGGAAATGACGTTTTAGGGTCCCCTGTATCTAAAAAAAATCTAATGTGATTCATTCACATGACTTTCTCTACATCTGTGCAGCAAATTATTGTTAAAAAGCTTATGCTATTTACTTCATGCTCAGAGAGAATAAAATATCAGAAATAGTCTTATTACTTGCTTCCTTGTAAGTAGAAGCGAAAAAAGGGAGTACCATAGGTTAAAGTGATAGTCAAAAGCTGGTTGCTATGTGACTTAAGTTCCTTTGTTCGTATGGACAGTAGTTGACAAATTCCTGTTTGAGGAAAGTGTAAGTTTTTCAAGGATGAAACCAAAAAAAGGAATATCTCAAAAACGTTCAACTCGACAAAAAATGTATATAACATAAATTGTGTCTTTTAATGTGCTCTACATTTTTTGTTGGGTAAGTTTTTGTCCATCTCTTACGGTTTACCAGTTACATAAAATTAATCAAAGTTGTTAGAGCCATTTTTTCGAAAATCAATTTTTTCGAAAATTTTTCCATGAGAAGGGTAGTTGGGGGTGGGGGATTTTCTTTAAAATCTTCGTGTCGCATCCTTGGAAGAAACTGAACTTAAATACTAACTTTGGTATTTAACGGTCTTTTCGTTTTTGAGCTATGCTGCCCACAGAAACACTCACACTCACACACGCACACACACACACACACACAGATTTTTCTAAAAATGCTATTTTTTTGTATTAAGGTGGCCCAAAACATGTATTTTTTGCGAAATCTCGGTATCGAATTTTTGGGTGCAATGCAATACCTTCTCTATACACTATGTACATAGTACGTATAGACAAAGTAAAAAACATGTTTATAAAGAAGTCCGCGTGTGTGTCTGTGAACACTATAACTCAAAAACAAAAGGTCGGTAAAATACCAAACTGGGTATATAAGTATATCTTCCAAGGACGCAACACGAAGATTTTGAGAGAAATCCCCCCACCCAAACTTTTCTTTACTTGGAAATATTTTCGAAAATTTAGATTTTCTCAAAACTTGCTCTAACGATTTTGATTAAAATGCCGTATATTAAAGATATTTACAAGACAAACATAATTTTATCTTGAGTTTTATAGGGATAGCCTGTGAAAACCTCTTTATTCTCAATGAATTTTGCTGCATTTTGCATAACTAATAAACCGTAAGATATACAAAAAGCTTACTACACCTCGTTGAAACACACAATTTAGGTCACAACATTTTTTCGTGGAGTTGAGCATTTTTGAGATATTCCTTGTTATTGGCTTCAGTTTTTAAATACCTACTTAAAACTTTTCACATACGGGAATTTGTCAACTCCTGGCAATGCAAAAAACGGATTTCTTTCACAATGCAACCAGCTTTATGAAGATTTGACGATCGCTTTATGCTAGTGTATTCCCTTATTTCCCTTCTACTTACAAGGAAGCATTCCTGCTTGTGGTTATCTCGATTAGCATGAAGTAGATAGAAGAACAAGATTTTAACAATAATTTGTTGCACAGATGTAAGGAAAATCATGTGACTGGAACACATCAGATGTTTTGAGTGTTGAAAGCCCGCTTTTAGTGCTTATGGCACCGCAGGCGATGCCACTGATGTATGGAATGAAGCTTACGGGGGAAACCGGAGAACCTGGAGAAAACCCGCTGCTTTGTCCACCACAAATCTCACAAGCGGTCGGAGCCGCCTAGGTAAGAGTGGCGTATGCACTGGGCCACAGCGCGGCATGGACAATGAATGAAATCGATGAAATGATACCCAAGTGATTTCGGGGTCCATAAAGCTTAAAACTTTTTTTTTGGTAGTGTTTAACGCCCGCTTTAACTACTTAATGCACCGCAGGCGGTGACACTGGTGATACATGAATGATGGAGCACCAGTGGAATGCAATGGCGGGGAAAACCAGAGTACCCGGAGAAAACCCGCCCCAGCGCCGCTTTGTCCATCACAAATCTCACATGCGGTCACTTGGGATCGAACCCCGGCCGTCTAGGTGAGAGGCAAGTGGCCTTAAACTTGTTTGATATTCATCTTCTCAGGATAAGGGAAAACCCGAAAAAAATCCGGGTAATTCACCAAGCTCAGGCGTTTCAACAAGGATTGGCATTCGGGAGGTCGTGGGATAGGTTCCCCGCGACCGACCTATCTGAGCCATGGGTTTTCTGGGTCACCAGGCGGTCCCAAGCGGTCTCTTTCAAGGCTGTGTCATCCGTGGCAAAGACGTCATTTCATGGTGGTGACTGTGCTCTGGAAATACAGCTCTCGGTGACGGGATGGCGCTAGTGGTTGTCTGCGGATTCAGCTGGTCTATCCGGGACTGAGCCAAGGGCTTCCCGCGTTGAGATGAACAACTTCTTGTGAAATCATATGGACCCTCCCGACGGTTCTCACCCTGGCCTCTGAAATTACATGCATCTCGTCCTTTCTCTAGGGGTCCGACGTGCAATAAGACCACGGCTGCAGTGTGGAATATCCCTCCGTAACGCGCGCTCACACACACACACACACACACACACATACATACATCCCGCCTCACCCTAAGCGAGATTCGAACTCGCGACCTATCAAATGTGAGGCAGACATGCATCACCCACACTACTTAGGCGTGCATAACATATATTCCAGACATTGATACCAGTTATTGCACAACATTAAGTGCTAATTTTGCCAAGCATCGAAGTTATAGCTGGAGCGGGGGTTTTTCTTTAACCTGAACTATTCCCTACCACCCACAGAGTCTGGAAATATATATGTGCAGGTGTTTAAAGAAAGAAAGAAAAAAAAACTGATGTGTTTCATTCACATGACTTTCTCTACATTCTGCAACACATTATTGTTAAAAAGCTTATTCTTCTATCTACCTCATGCTAATCGGGATAAACATTGCCAGAATTGCTTCCTTGTAAGTACAAGGGAAATACACTAGGATAAACGATAGTCAAATCTTTTAAAAGCTGCTTGCCATATGGGTGAAATCCGTTTCTTTGCATTGCCAAGAGTTGATAAATTACCATATGTAAAACATTTTAAGTGTTTTAAAAGTGAAAAAAATAACAAAGAATATCTCAAAAATGGCCAATTCTACGAAAAAACGGATGTCATAAATTGTGTTACAACGAGATCTACAAGTTTTTGTGTATCTCTTACGGTTTACTAGTTATGCAAAATGCAGCAAAATTCATTCAGAATAAACAGCTTTTCAGATACTATTCCCAGAAAAATCAAGATATACATTATATTTATGGTGTAAATATCTTTAATATACGGTATTTTAATCAAAATCGTTAGATCTATTTTTGCGAAAATCAAAATTTTCGCAAATTTTTCCCTGTAAATGGTAGTTTGGGTTGGGGGAATTTTCCTCGTCCTTGGAAGATACCAAACTTATATACCAAGTTTGTTATTTTACCGTCGTTTTTGGGTTATTGTGTTCAGACACACAGGGTTGTTTTACTAATAATATTTTTTTTTATTTTTTTTGATTCAGCGGGTCCCAAAACACGTATTTTGGGTGAAATCTCTGTATCGAATTAGTACGTGTAGAGAAAGTAGAAAAGGGCATGTGAATTTAGCACAACACACTTTTTCATTGAAGAAACCTAAAACGTGTATTTCCAGTAGAATCTCGGTATCGAATTTTAGTGTGGAATGCAATACTTTCTATACGTACGTAAAAGGATTCGCAGTGGATTGTTTTAACACTTTCCTTGTCAATCTAATGAAATTTAACTTTGAGCTAATATAACGTGAAACATTTGTGTAGGACGGCGCTTTGAAAATGGATGAATAAACAAAAACTTAATTATTTTAGGTTTACCAGGAATGGAACGGAACTAAATGAAATCACAGCGGTCGTGTTCACTAACATATCTGACCATTGCGCACATACAATCACCGTGTACAGATGTGAAGGTTTCTGTTTTTAATTAAATTTCAGTGTACGAAGTACCAGCGTTGTTATAAAGTGCTCACATATCCGAACATGTTTTCGTTATGAAGTTAAATGATATGTTCGGCGTTGCGGAATTTCATTTTTCTGCCTTATTTTATACCAGCTCCTCGTTTCTAAATAGCAATAATAAAGCAACGCAGCAAGGGTGTAATTCAACCAACCCCAAAACATAACACCACCATTAAAAGCCTGATATTTTAAATTCTACCTTTAGTATATTTATACTAAGTATACAGTTCAGAAAACAATCCGAAAAAAATCTGATGTGTTCCATTCACATGACTTTCTCTACAACTCTGCAATAAATTATTGTTAAAAGCTTATGCTTCTATTTACTTCATTCTAATCGACAAAAAATTAGCAGAAATAGTCTTATTACTTGCTTCCTTGTAAGTAGAAGCGAAATAAGGGAGTAGCATAGGTTAAAATGGTGCTCAAAAGCTGGTTGCTATGTGACTGAAGTTCCTTTGTTTGTATGGACACGAGTTTACAAAGTCCTGTATGAGAAAAGTGTTTTTTATAGTTGAAACCAAAAAAACAATCAACTACACGAAAAAAATGTATATAACATAAATTGTGTGTTTTAAAGTGCTCTACATTTGTTGTGTGGTAAGTTTTTGTCCATATCTTACGGTTTAGCAGTTATGCAAAATTCCGTAAAATTGACCCAGAATAAAGTAGTATTCAGAGGCTATTCCCAGAAAATTCAAAATGTACATATTATTTTTCAGGTAAATATCTTTAATATACGATATTTTAATCAAAATCGTTAGTCATTTTTGAGAAAATCAAAATTTTCGAAAAAAATTCCATGTAAAGTGTAATTTTGGGTGGGGGGATTTTTCTCAAAATCTTCGTGTCGCATTCCTAGAAGATACTTGACTTAAATACCAAGCTTGGTATTTTACCGACTTTTCGTTTTTGAGCTATCGTGTTCACAAACACACGGACATACTGACACACGGACACACACACGGACCTTTTTCTGAAAATACTTTTTTTTAGATACAGGAGACCCTAAAACATATATTTCCGGTGAAATCTCGGTATCGAATTTTTTGGTGGAGCTCAATACCTTCTCTATACACTATGTACATAGTACGTGTAGAGAAAGTAAAAATCTGACACGTTACACTAACATGAATTTCTCAACCCATATGTTGAGCAACCTACTCTTAAAAAAACTGTTTTGGATAGGTAGACTCAGGCTGAATATGCCATAGCCGGGATTTGAACCAGAATCTCCTGGTCTCTAGCCGGGCTCTCTACCACTAAGTTACCAATGGAAACATACCGGCATGGCATTGAATTCCTCATCTGACTCGCATGTTTCCCGGTAAACCACAAGATTATATCAAATTATTTTGAGATGACAACCCCAATGGCGACTTACAATGTTGTAAGTACTTTAAGTCCCAGGATTCATGGTATAGCCAACTATTATGGTCAATTGGTATTGAATTAATTGTTTTGTGTAGGACAGGAGTTGGATAGGTAGAGTCAGACTGAAACATTCAATTCCGTAGCCGGGATTTGAACCACGGATCTCTCGGTCTCTAGCCGGTTACTCTACCACTGAGCTACCAGAACTGAACTGACATTGAACTGCTCCTGTTTCCCGGTAAACCACAAGGTGATCTTAAATGGCGACTTACAATGTTGTAAGTACTTTAAGTCCCGGGCTTTATAGGTAGCTCAGTGGCTAGAGACCGGGAGATCCGTGGTTCAAACCCCGGCTGCGGCATTGAATTTTTCAGTCTGACTCTACCTATCCAACTCCGTGATGGGTTCGATTCCAAGCGACCGCATGTGAGATTTGTGGTGAAAAAAGCGGCGCAAGGGCGGGTTTCTACGGAGTTTCCGGTGTCCCCCGCCATCACATTCCACCGGAGCTCCATCTTCAATCCACATATCACCAGTGTCATCGCCTGCCGTGCTATGGTAGTAAAATAAATTATCCCAACTCCTGTCTTACATACGGCTGGTGTAAAAAAAAAACAAATTAACAAAAACCGTTTTATTAAAACCTTCTCAGCACGAGAAATCTATGTGATTGTGAAATCTTTTAGGAGCTGGTCGCTAAGTAGAGGTTTTCAAACTACGTTTGACTAAGAGCAAGAAAAACGAATAACGACATCCGATCTGAGAATAGTATAAGTATTTTACAGCTGTAACCAATAACAATGAATACAACTTGGCCTAACTTGTGTATTTTAGCCGAATGTACCATTTATGCAAAAGTCAGCCTGGGCTGATGTATAGCTCTACTCTCTTGTATGAATGCTTTGTAAAAATCAATGGAGAAATGGCGAGAGCGACCTTCGTTTTACCCCTCGTAACGATCGCGATCCGCTCAACGTCTCCTCTGATAAGCAAGGCGGGTAAAGCAAAGTTCACTCTCTCCAGTCCTCTACTGACGGAATTCAACTTGTTGGGTTCCGCATTTCACTTTTAACGCACAAAATGGCCGATCCCGGTGGCCGCGCTCGCAACAGTGCCTCACGTTGGTGCTTCGTGGCGCACGGAATCGTGGGTTCGAGTCCCGCCTTGGGCATGGGTGTTTCTGTGTTTGTAAATGTGTATATGTATGTATATGTAAAAGGAAAACGTTAACAATTAATAGGTTAACTAAGGAAATGAGGGAAATTGAAAAAAAAAAAAAAATAGAGGAAAAAGGAATACAGCGCCGGTGTCCTGACAAGGAGGGGGGATAACAGTTGGGCCGCCTGCTATTTTAAGAGCAGGTATCATGTAACGTCTTTGGAATTCGTAGTTTTTCCACAGCCGAGAAGACAGACAGATAGATAGAAAGGCATCTGAATTCAGACCATAACAAAGAATATATCAAATGGTTAACTCCACAAACTCTTTTTCTCCTGCACATGTCTGATGGAATTGGACAATGTAGTGACTCGCCTATATAATAGTTATATATGATGTAAGAACGTAAAGTTATGGTTTGTATTCGAGCGGGAATATTGTGAAACGAGACGTAGTCGAGAATCAAAAAGAAACTCAGTGCTCGCGTATCATACAATGTTTTTTCTACGAGAATTCTCTGATATTAAAGGAAAACAACGAAATATGAAATAAATGTGAGGTTAAGTTTGAGCCATTCACCACTGTTATAGTTCATTTATTTCGCAGCGTTAGGATAGGTTGCGTTCAGTGGGTATAGATCCGCTTTGTGGTTACTGGGCGCGATGATGGTACCGTTATAGCAGGCCGTGACAAACCAATATTATTGTTGTTCTATGATATATATTGCTTTCTCTATACGAACTATGTACATAGAGTATAGAGAAGGTATTGAATTGTACACAAAAATTCGATAATGAGATTCCACCGGAAATACATGTTTTGAGACTCCCTGAATAAAAAAAAAAGAATTTTTAACAAAATACCCGTGTGTGCGTGTGTGTGTGTGTGTGTGTGTGTGTAGCATAGCGCAAAAACGAACAGACCGTTAAAGTCCAAACTTGGTATTTAAGTTTAGTATCTTCCAAAGATGCGACACGAAAATTTTCAAGAAAATCCCCCCACCCCAAACTACCCTTTACATGGAAAAAAGTTCGAACATTTTTATTTTCTTAAAAATGGCTCTACAATTTTGATTAAAATATCGTATATTAAAGATATTTACCTGACAAATAAAATGAATATCTTGAATTTTCTGGGAATAGCCTCTGAAGACTAGTTTATTCTGGATGAATTTTACGGAATTTTGCATAACTACTAAGCCGTAAGAGATGGACAAAAACTTAACACACAAAAAATGTAGAGCACGTTTAAACACATAATTTATATTATATACCTTTTTTTGTGGAGTTGCTAGTTTTTGAGATATTCCTTGTTTTTGGTTTCAGTTTTGAAAAGAAACTACTTTTCTCATATAGGAATCTGTTAACTCCTATCCATATAAACAAAGAAACTTCAATTACATAGCAACGAGCTTTTGACTATCATTTTAACCTATGGTACTCCCTTGTTTCGTTTCTACTTACAAGGAAGCAAGTAATAAGACTATTTCTGCTATTTTTATCTCGATTAGCATGTACTAAATAGAAGCACACGTTTTTAACAATAATTTGTTGCAGAGATATAGAGAAACTCATGTGAATGGAACACATCAGATTTTTTTAGATTTATGATAACATTAGAGCTACGAAAGACTATTTGTCAGTTATTGACGTTGAACATAACATTATATCGTGCACGACTAATTTTAATTGTTTGTCTGTTGATCAGTGATGTATATACGCTAATGTCGTGAATTATTTTGGCGAGCGTAAAATTGGAACAAGCTTACTTTACGCTTGCTGCACTTCTTTGCGCTTAGATTCCGTAAAAATCAAGTTTACGATCTGAAATGATCTCGTCAATTACTCAATTACGCTCGGTCGTAGAAAAAAAAAAAAAAAAATCTGATGTTACAGGACTTTCTCTAGCTGCTCTAGAAACAAATTTCTTACTAAAGATTATTCTTCTATCCACACAATGCCAATCGAGTTGAGCATTAGCAGAATGTACTTAGTTCCTTATAAATATAACGGAACTAAAGAAATGCGCTATGTTAAACCGTTAGTCAGATGTTTTAAAAGCTATCGTTATGTTATTGTCATTGAAATTGGCTTCTTTGCCTAGTCAGGAGTAGAATAAAAGAAAAACGCCACTTCCTGCTTAGAAAAAGCATATTTTAAAATTGAAACTAATAAGAAGGAATATCTTGAAAACGATCAACTCTACAACGAAAACGTATATGACACAAGTTGTGTGTTTTAACGAGATCTACATTTTATGTATAGTACGTTTTAGTCCATCTCTTACAATTCAACCGTTATGCAAATTTCTGCAAAAATCAACCAGAATAAAGTGCTCTTCAGAGGCTAATCTCAGAAGGTTCAAAATATAAATTTTATTTTTGTTGTGAATAACTTTAATATACGGTATTTTAATCAAAAGCGTTTGAGCAAATTTAAAGAAAATCAAAATTTTAAAAAATTCTTCCATGTAAAGCGTAGTTTGCAGTGGGGGAATGTTCTTGAAAATCTTCGTGACGCAACCTTGAATAATGATAAACTTAAATACAAAGTATTTTGGTTTCAGAGCTGAGCTGTCCACAGCTACACACCGAACTTTTTCTAAAAATGCGTTTTTACTTTCTCTACACGTACTATGTACAGTGTATAGAGAAGGTATTGCACTCCACCCAAAATTTCGATACCGAGATTTCACCGGAAATACATGTTTTGGGTCCCCCTGAATCCAAAAAAAGCATTTTCACAAAAAGGCCCGTGCACGCGTGTGTGTGTGTCTATGGACATCATAGCTGAAAAACGGAAAGACCGTTAAATACCAAACTTGATATTTAAGTTTGGTATCCTCCAAGGATGCGACACGAAGATTTTCAAGAAAATCCACCCGACCCCAACTACCTTTTGCATGGTACTTTTTTTCTTTTAGCAAATTTTGATTTTCTCAAAAATGGCTGCAACGATTTTGATTAAAATGTCAAATATTAAAGATATTTACCGGAAGAATATAATGTATATCTTGAATTTTCTGGGAATAGCCTCTGAAGACTACTTTATTTTGGATGAATTTTACGGAATTTTGCATAACTGCTAAACCGTAGGAGATGGACAAAAACTTACCACACAAAAAATGCAGATCACATTAAAACACAAAATTTATGTCATACACATTTTTTTCGTGTAGTTCATAGTTTTCGACATATTCCTTGTTTTTGGTTTCAGCTTTGAAAAACTTATAACCTGCTTTGGATTATCAGTTTAGCCTATAGTAATCCCTTATTTCGCTTCTACTTACAAGGAAGCATAAGCTTTTTAACAAAAATTTATTGCATAGATGTAGAGAAAGTCATGTGAATGGAACACATCAATTTTTTTTTGTGGCAGCCGTGGAAGGTACCAACAGTATTCAACGGCATTTTCGTTTTTGAGCTATGCTATCCATAGACACATACGGACCTTTTTCTAAAAATGCTTTTTTTGGATTCAGGAGGACCAAAACCTGTATTTCCGGTGAAATCTCGGTATCGAATTTTTGGGTGCATTACAATACCTTTTCTATACATTATGTAGGTAGTACGTGTAGAGAAAGTAAAAAACTTAGTTTTGAGATGAAATCCTTGCGTTCTTATTTGGTTTTAGCAGGTACTGTGTTCTGTGTTTGTCTTCTGTCTTAAGCTCAGGATTAACAATGTTTTATGTACGATACACGAAGCAGTATGGCTGGCGTGTTGACACTCACTTTGTGGCGTTCACGCTTCAACAACACACTTGCCTCAGACAGATACCTACGTCACAATGCTATGTCACACTACAAAACATATTTACGATCATTCTACAGTTTATTACACAGTTTTCTCTGCATGTTTGAAGTCCCCCATTCTGGCCGTTTAATTCATAGAATATATGAGATATACATTACTTTCTCTTCACGTACTATGCACATAGTATATAGAGAAGGTGTTGCATTCACCCAAAAATTCGATACCGAGTATATATGTTTTAAGATACCTAGAGACCGAGAAAAGCATATTTAACCCTTAATTACACGATTTACCGCAACCGGTATTTGTATCCCTTTCACAGGCACTGCGACTGAAGCGAGTTGAATAGCCGTGGTCGTTAGTGCGATACTTAATGGACCGAACATTCATTCAAAGCGAGTTCGAGTCCCAACTGCAGTCAAATAAGCCTTGGTAAGGGATGGGGAGGGCCCAAGTAAAATAACTGGTGTGATAACAAGCTTGGAAGATGACGTGGTTACATTTGACTGCAGTGCCATGGATTTTGCTCGTTGGTTTTATTGCAAAAATCTGATGTGTTCCATTCACATCACTTTCTCTACATCTCTGCTAATGCTTCTATTTCACTTCATGCTAATCGAGAAAAAAATTAGCAGAAATAGTCTTATTACTTGCTTCCTTGTAAGTAAAAGCGAAATAAGGGAGTGCCATAGGTTAAAGTCATAGTCAAAAGCTGGTTGCTATGTAACTGAAGTCTCTCTGTTTGTATGGGCAGGATTTGGCAAATTCTGTATGACAAAAGTATATGTTTTTTAAAGCTGAAACCAAAAATAAAGGAACTCCATGAAAAAAAAGAGTATATGACATAAATTGAGCTCTACATTTTTTGTGTGGTAAGCTCTTGTGTGCTTAGCAGTTATGCAAAATTCCGTAAAATTTATCCAGAATAAAGTAATCTTCAGAGGCTATTCCCAGAAAACTCAAGATATACATATTTGTCAGGTAAATATCTTTAATATACGATATTTTAATCAAAATCGTTAGAGCCATTTTTGAGAAAATCAAAATGTACATTAAAAATTTGGTATTCAACGGTCCTTTCGTTTTTGAGCTATGCTGTCCACACACACACACACACACACACACACACACACACACACACACACACACAGACCTTTTTCTATAAATCTTTTTTTGGATTCAGGGGGACCCAAAACATGCATTTCCGGTGAAATCTTGGTTTTGACTTTTTGGGTGGAATGCAATACCTTCTCTATACACTATGTACATAGTACTTGTAGAGAAAGTAAAAATATTAGTAATTTTACAATACAAAACAGCCATATTGTTGAAGGTTGGTGTAATACGAAATTATAAAAATAGTTCACTAAAAATTCTAAAAGCTTTAATTAATCGTCTTTGTTGCATATATGCAACACCATTCAATTAAGGGTTAAAGAAACATGTTCGTGTGTGCTTAAATTAAATTACTTTGTTAACGACGCTGTCAAATGCTAGGATCATATCAGCGCCGCAGGTGTGCTGGCATGTTGTCCCGCAGTTATTTTACATGCCAGTATATCTACTGACATGGGTCTGTCATTTTTAGGCATAATTAAAAACCATCCGTCAGGGGCTGGTTTGAACCCGCGGCCTTGAGATGAGAAGGCCAGCGTCTAACCAACTGAGCTACCCAAATCGATAGTTTAGAAAACAAAGTATGAGGTACAAACCAATGAGGCCAGCACTGGAAGCAGCCACCAATATACTACTGTGTCAAGAAAGCTCCGGGAATTTGCCAATAGAACACAAAAAATGAATTATTCATCCAATTTTATTTCATCGCCTTCAAAGTAGGCCCATTCTGAAATTATACATTTATGCCAACGAATAATCCAATCATCAAAACATTTTTTGTAGGCAATTTTAGGAATCGATGTCAATTGTCGCCGCGAATTTTCCTTTATGTCTTCTATCGACTGAAAACGGGTACCTCGAAGTGGTAACTTGAGTTTTGGAAAGAGAAAGAAATCAGCAGGAGCCAGATCAGGTGAATACGGTGTTGCTCGATGAAATTTAATGAGTTTTTGGGCAGAACTTCGTTCACAGTAATACCCTTGTGAGCTGGTGCGTTATCAAGGTGCAGAATCCATGAGTTGTTCCACCGTATTTGTTCTCTCAAAAGCCGCATAACGCTCAGATAATAGTCTTTATTTACCATCTCACCTTCTTGCAGGAACTCTGAGTGCACGACACCGCGATAATCTAAAAAAACTGTCAACATGACCTTCAGTTTTGATCGAGTTTGACGTGCCCGTTTAGGTTTCGGTTCAGTTGGAAGGCGCCATTCGGAAGCTTGTTGATTGGTTTGAGTATCAAACTCGTAAACCCATGTCTCATCACCAGTTACAATGCGTTTCATGAATGTGGGGTCGGAACTGGCTCGTTCTAGCATGTCTTCAGTAATCCTCACGCGATTGAGTTTTTGTATAAAATTCAAGTCTTTCGGAACTAACCGAGCAGCAACGCGTGTCATGCGCAAACAATCGTTTAAAATCGATTCGTGAGGCATAGAAAGTTCAGCGGCAATCTCTCTCAGACCTAAATGACGATTTTCAGACACCATTTTCTTCACTTTAGCGATGTTCAGTTCAGTTGAAACCGTTGATGGCCGACAAATGGTGAGGCAAATCTTCCACGACAACTCGACCACTTTTGAATGCACTGTACCACTCATATGCACGTGTTTTTTGATAAAGTCGATTCACCGTAAGCCCTCTGTAACATTTTCAGCGATTCGGCACACGAAATACCATTTGCAATGCAAAATTTGAAACAGATTCTTTGTTCAATATTTGTATCCATCATAAAATCGCAAATCACCTTTGAGATGAACTAACAAAATGGCGTACTGTAAACAAACTAGATGACGATCAAACTCCGCGTGAGTATAGAGGAAAGTTGTACCAACTTAGCACCAAGAATAATTTTGAATACCTTTTTTAAACAGGATTTTTAAATGATCAATTTCCGGTACTTTCTTGACAGAATGTATTAGACAACAGCCGGGGAAGCCTGCGCATTTACATCTCTACAGTTGCGTTCACTTTCAATTAAAGGCTGTCGAGAAATAAAATGATGTACATTATTTATATAAGAGAGTGAGCCGGAGAGAAAGCCATGTGGATGTACGAAGGTGGTCTAGAAAGTAACGAGCGTTTTAGCAAGATATAAATACAAAACCTTATTTAACAAGTTACAGTACCTTACTCTACTTCTCAACGTAATCTCTATTACTATCAAGGTATTTATTGTCACGTGGTACCAGTGATTCAATGCCTATGTTTTCCACCCAAAAAGTCATGTATGGTGACCAAAGTGAAACATTTCTGAATTGTTTTATAAACATTTGCTTTCATTTCCTTCACAACGATTAATGAACTTCCACTCTGGCCTTTATCGTACACACTGGTTCTTCCTTAATTACAGGTGAAGTATGTGCCATTTTCTTATTGAAGAGTCGTTCATTGCATTATCACTATACACTTGCAGTATTTGCCTGTAAAATTCGATTGTCCGAACATTTTGTGCATTAAAAAAAAAATCTGCTGTGTTACACTCGCATGACTTTCTCTAGCTGCTCTACAAAACTCCTACAAAATATTCTTCTTCTTTGTACACAATGCTAATCAAGATAAATGTTAGCAGAATGTTATTACTTAGTTCCTTATAAGTAGAAGGGAATAAGGGAATGCACTATGCTAAAGTGATTGTCAAATGTTTTAAAAGCTATCGTTATGCGATTGTCATAGCAAATCACTTCTTTACTTGTCCAGGAGTAGAACAAAAGAAAAACAGACACTTCCTGTGTGAGAAAAGTTTAAGTACTTCACGATTGAAACCGACAACAAGGAATATCTCGAAAACGGTTACCTCCACAACAAAAACGTAAAGGACAAAAATTGTGTGTTTTGTCATGAGGTACATTTTTTTCTATCTCTTACGGTTTAGGAGTTAAGCAAAATTCAGCAAAACTCATCTAGAGTAAAGAGGTCTTCAGAGGCCATTCCCAAAAAATTCGAGATATACATTTTATTTCGGACATAAATAGCTATAATATTTTATTCAAAATCGTTAGAGCCATTTTTAAGAAAATCAAAATTTTCGAAATTTTTTCCATGTAGAGGGTAGTTTGTGGTGGGGGGATTTTTTTTTAAAATCTTCGTGTCGCATCCTTGGAGGATACTAAACCTAAATGCCAAGTTTGGTATTTAATGGTCGTTTTGTTTTGGGGCTATGCTGTCCACAGACACACACACACACACGCGCGCGCGCGCGCGCGCGGACCTTTTTTCAAAAAAAAAATTTTCGGACTCAGAGGACCCCAAAACATATATTTCCGGTGAAATCTCGGTATCGAATTTTTGGGTGCATTACAATACCTTCTCTATCCCTATGTACGTTGTACATATGGGGCTAGAGAAAGTAAAAAAAAACAACAAAAAAAAACGAATAAGCTTTTTGGCGGTAGAAAAGTATATTGGTATTGAAAAATTGGTGGTTATGTGATAATACATATTTTGACAGAATGAAGATTACTAGGGATAGTATCTTGGGGACCAATAGCGGGACAGAGTAGCAGTTAGCGCAGCATGGTATATAGTTGTGATGTGTTGACAAGGTATGAGGTACTAATAGAAGGAAAATGGGGCAGTGGTAGAATGTGAGGTTTTCACTAGCAGTTGAAATCGATTGAGGTTGGGTGGGTGGTAAACATAAATACCACTGATTTACGGGAACTAACAATTTTAATATTTACATATATTCAATTGCTGTTATACAAGTCGCCAGCATCAATATCCATTTCATTTTCTCTCAAGATACATAGATTACAATGCACAACAACATACATTCGTAACGTCTCAAATGTGAATCGTCTCCGATTGGCACATAAACAGGCTTTATATTGTGAAAAACTTCGCTCCACATCACAAGATGTGATTGAAGCAAAACGGAAATAGGACACATCATCGACTATTGGGTAAGATACTCCAAAATAAATTACTTCCGTAGTAACACAATTCGCATTTCATGCGTTATTGAAATTCGACAATTTTTTCTTCTTTTTCACACGGACTAAAACAGGTGTCACGGGTCTCTGATTAATTGTGCACAAGTTCATCGACAGCTTTCAGGGATCGAGGCATTTCAATGTTCGATGTATCCAAATTTGTGTTATTGTCATAGATACATCTGCAAAGTTCTTCTGTATGAATTGTAAATCTTCATGAAATCATTCGAAGCAAGAGATTTTACAATCTTGATTGAAGAGCATGGCTTATCATCAAAGGCATTCATTACCTGTAAAACAGAATTATTATATATAGCATAGTATACTGCTGCGTCGAGCACTTACTACTAGATGATTTTTGTTTACATGTGGCGCGTGCAGTCGCCAATGACGGTCGGTCTCTACTCGGTAGTTATAAGTCGTGTCTGGGCTCGTGAGGCCCATAGACGGGTACAGAATAGAGGACTCCGGTCCATATATTCTGTATGTCGACGTTTCCCTTTGAGGCTACTACATGAAGCTTCGGCCCTCCCATATGTTGAAGATGTTATTAGGCGCCGGGCTCAAAAATTCTACGCCAGGTTGGGCGTCTATGAGAACGCACTTGTCAGATCTCTGGGGGAGTACTTACCCTCTGAGTGCCGAAAGAGGCGGTTCCGGGTTCCCCGCATGGCTTGTGGGCACCCCCGGTAACAACGGCTTTAAACCAGCCAACAGCGTAATAGCTGAACAAAGCACTCCCCCCCTCCCATTGGGAGAGGTCTAACAACATTTCACCACCATAAATAAAAAACAAACACCAGCGGAGCAGAGGAAAGGATGCTGCTCCTGAAAATGCAACCGCTCGAGGAGCCTACCAGCGGTACCTCCTTAACACCAACATTCGAAAACTCCAAAATTAAAACCTCAACCTTCACCTCATTCCCGTGGTTAAACCCTTACCAGGGTAGGTACACAGCAACAACACCTAAGCTCACCACGATCCTACCAGACACGCATGCCAGGCCCATAGGCTGAGGTGTGGAGAGAGCGTAAAGCGATATCTGGTTACCCAGCAAGCTGTTATGCAGTAATCATTCCTGCAGACACGTGTAATATCCAGTATAGCCCACTTAGCATAGTAAGGAGCAGAAATAGTTCAACGCTGTAAGAAGATTTGTATTCTGTTCACCAAGTCTGAAACTAAGAAATGTAAGGTAGTGCATTCAGAAGGGCGTGAAATTGTAAGTAACATTATACATAAATGTGATAAAGATGCTCTGAGTAAACAGTATTTAAATCCATTGCTGCATATTATACTGGTGTTTCCATGCAAATGATAAAGAGAATTCATAAGGAGAAGTAAGAGCTGCAGCCAAGAGGAGGAACTAATGGAAAAAGAAGAAAAACTAGACCAGAACATAATGCTGCGCAAATCGATGACTTTGATGACGTTATAGAAAGAATAGTATATTATTTTTATGCTCACGAGAAACGAGTACCGAGAGCCAGGAAATTGCTGTCCATTGTGAAAGAGAGAATACGTTTTTCTTGGGGGAAAATTGTTTAAGCTAATTTTGAGAAAATCAAAATTGTTGAAAAATGACGGTAGTGTGGGTGGGGGTATTTCTTGAAAATCTGTGTGTCGATCTTGGAAGACACAGAACTTAAAAAGCTATAGATACCAACTTTGATATTTAACGAGCTTTTTGATTTTGAGCTTGTACTCTTTTTCTTCTTCAGAAAATGAAATAGTGATCAGAATTGGACACGGAGTTGGCGGGCCACTACTATATTAAGGTAGGCTGCATGTTATTCTTCAACAGCGTTTCTATCTGCGCGTGTCACCTTATCTGTACTCATGTGTGAGTTGTGTACGTATTCCTTTCAGGGTCCACGAGCTAGGAACACAACTACGAGGGTCGGTTGATAAGTCCCGGGCCTCACACAGATATGGCGCCACTAGACCAGTTGGACGGTAGCATCGTATAGCTTAACTCTAGAATAACTTGTATCCATAGTTACAGGCCAATAGCTTGTTTAGTTTTAGAATGACAGCATTTTAAACAAGACAACTTTAGAGTTTTCACGAAAATGGAGGGTTAGGAAAAACGAGCAGTGATTAAATACTTCCATTTCAAAAACTTAACGCGAAAAGAAATCAAGGAGGAAATGGACAGTATATTCAATGAGTAAAAGTTGGGTTGCAGAGTTTAAAATAGGACATACGAGCACTAGTGCTGAGCCTCGCTCTGGACGCCCTGTAGAAGTGACAACTCCAGAGATCATTGGAAAAATTCATCGTTTAGTACTGGAAGACCACAGATTAAAGTTGTTTGAGATAACAGAGGCTGTAGACATATCAAAAGAACGAGCAGGTAATACTTTAAGTAGTGTTTTTGGCTTTCACAAGGTCTGTGCAAGGTAGGTGCCGCGTTTGTTGACACTTGATCAAAAGTTGTAAAGAAAAACTGTTTCGGCTAAGAATGTGGAGCTCTACAGTAAAACTCCCAGTGAATTTTTGAGACGGCTTATTACCATGGACGAAACTTGGATTCATCACTACACTCCAGAAAATAAATCACAGTCAAAACAATAGATTGCGCTTGGTGAACCAACTCCAAAAAAGGCAAAGTCAATATTGTCGGCTAACAAGGTTTTCTTGAAAAAGGGTAAAAGTATCACTGGTGACTACTACGCAAGCTTACTGCAACGTTTGGATAATGAGGTGAAATGAAAAAGACCTCAATTGGCAAAATCTTGTTGCATCACGACAATGCTCCCACCCATCGTTCAGTCGTTGTGGCCGCGCCGTGGCTGAGTGTTCAGACCGCTCGCCTCTCATCTAGACGGCTCGGGCTCGATCCCAAGCGACCGCATGTGAGATTTGTGGTGGACAAAGCGGCGCAGGGGCGGGTTTTCTCCGCCATCTCATTCCACCGGGGTTCGATCTTCATGTATCATCAGTGTCATCGCCTGCGGTGCCAGAGCAGTAAAAGCGGGCGTTAAACACCACACAAAAAATTCAGTCTTTGCAATGGCGAAAAAAGTTGGAATTGCTTGGAACATCCTGTTCGCCAGACCTAGCACCCAGTGACTACCATATGTTCCCAAACCTCAACGAATGGTATACAGCTATTTTGGGGACCTACAGAGACTGTTTAATTAAATTAGAACACCGATTTGACAAATGTATTAGCTTTACTGGAGATTATGTTGAGAAATAAAGCAAAAAAAGCTGTTTTCAATGAGAGGCCCGGGACTTATCAGTCGGCCCTAGTATATGCAAATGGTATTCGCATGTGTCCCTGTCCCCTAGAGATTACGTTGAGAAATAAGGTAAGGTACTGTAACTTTATAAATTAAGTAGTGTGTTGATAACTTTCGTTATGTTAAATCTCTGAATGGGGCAGAGAAGGCCATGTGAATGTAACATCATGATGAACCAGATGTGCAGCAGCTGGATCCTTGACATGAGAAGTGTAATTGGTGCCACTGTGCGCAATGGACCACGTCTACGGACACACAAAGAGTTGGACGGTCCGCAACACCAAACGCCGTGTTTTACAGTTGACCAACTGATTAAAGACAATCTCCGGATCACTCAGCGAGAAATTGCTGACAGAATCGCATTTCAAAAGGCCAGATAGCCACATCCAATATCGATAAGCTGCTGCCCACAATTTCACGTTTATGTATCAGTTAAAGCCTTTCTTCATAATCACTCAACCAAAAATCTGATACACGTTAAAGTCACACGGCGTTCTCTACCTATGACAGATTCACATACAAGTCGATTCAATAAATAACCGGAAAAGCTGTATCAAAATCAGAGGTGTTTTATTTCACATCACTTTCTCTGCTTCGCTGTAACAAATGATTGTTAAAAAGCATATTTTTCTATCTACTTTATGATAATCGAGGCAAGTATCAGAAATTGCCTTAATTACTTCCTTGTAAGTAGTAGGGAAAAACAATACACTGGACTAAAACGACAGTCAAATCTTTTAAAAGCTGGTTGGCATGTGATTAAAATCCGTTTCTATGCAGAGCCAAGAGAAAAGAATAAACCTGATGTCTAACAGTCACATGACTTTCTCTATATCTCTGCAATAAATTATTTTTAAAAAGCTTAAGCTTCTATTTACTTCCTGCTAATCGTGAAAAAATTAGCAGTAGTAGTCTTTTTTCTTGCTTTATTGTAAGTAGAAGCGAAATAAGGGAGTACCATAAGTAAAAGTGAAAGCCAAAAGCTGGTTGCTATGTGACTGAAGTTCCTTTGTTTGTATGGACACGAGTTCACAAAGTCCTGTATGAGAAAAGTATGTTTTTTATAGCTGAAACCAAAAACATGGAATATCTAAAAAAGCATTCACCTCCACGAAAAACATGTATATAACTTAAATTGCGTGTTTTAAAGTGCTCTACATTTGCTGTGTAGTAAGTTTTTGTCCATCTCTTACGGTTTAGCAGTTATGCAAAATTCCGTAAAATTGACCCAGAATAAAGAAGTCTTCAGAGGTTATTTCCAGAAAATTCAAAATATACATTTTATTTCTCAGGTAAATATCTTTAACATACGATATTTTAATCAAAATCGTTAGAGCCATTTTTTAGAAAGTCAAAATTTTCGAAAAATGTTCTATGTAAAGGGTATTTTGGGGTGGGGGAATTTTTCTCAAAATCTTCGTGTCGCATCCTTGGTAGATGCTCAACTTAAATACCAAGTTTGGTATTTTACCAACTTTTCATTTTTGAGTTATCGTGTTCACAGACACACGGACACACTGACACACGGACATACGCGGACCTTTTTCTGAAAATGCTTTTTTTTTTTTTTTTTTTTTAGATACAGGGGACCCTAAAACATATAATATCGGTATCGAATTTTTTGGTTGAGTGCAATACTTTCTCTATACAGTATCTACATAGTGCGTGTAGAGAAAGTAAAAACGATCAACTCCACCAACAAAATGTATATAGCATAAATTGTATATTTTAACAAGCTCTACATTTACTGTTAAGTGAGTCTTTGTCTATCTCTTACCGTTTACCAATTGGGCCAAATTTCGCAAAATTTATCCAGAATAAACATGCCCTCATATGCTATTCCCAGAAAATTAAAGATATACATTTTATTGGTCATGTAAATAACTTTAATATACAATATTTTAGTCAAAATCATTTGAGCCATTTTAGAGAAAATAAAAATATTCGAACATTTCCAAGGCCTGTTTATTCTGGATGAATTTAGTTGACTTTTGCATAACTAATAAACCGTAAAAGATAGACAAAAACTTACTACACAAAAAATGTAGATCTAGTTTCGGATTTGGGGACACAAAACATGTATTTCCGGTGAAATCTCGGTATCGACTTTTGATTGCAGTACAATACCTTCTCTATGCACATGTACATAGTACGTTTAGAGAAAGTAAAACACTTTAGAAACATGTGTGTGTGTGTTTCTGTGGACAGCATAGCTCAAAAACGAAAAGACCGTTGAAATCAAACTTGGTATTTAAATTTGGTATCTTCCAAGGATGTGTCACGAATATGTTCAAGAAAATCCCTCCATCCCCAACTACCTTTTACATAGAACTTTTTTCGAAAATTTTGATTTTCTCAAAAATAGCTCTAACGATTTTGATTAAAATATCGTATATTAAAGTATTTACCTGACAAATAAAATGTATACATTTAATTTTCTGAGAATAGCCTTTGAAGACTACTTGATTCTGGATGAATTTTACAGAATTTTGCATAACTACTAAACCGTAAGAGATTGACCGCACAACAAATCTAGAGCACGTTAAAGCAGGTCATTTAGCTATATCCATTGTTTCGTGGAATTGGTTTGAAAGTGCTGCCCTCCTAGCCACTTCTTCAGTTCAGGGAAAAGGTGAAAGTAGCTGGGTGCCAGGTCAGAACTGTACGACGGATGATCGAGAATGTCCCATTGAAATTGATCAAGGAGCCGATGGGTTGTGCCAGTAGTGTGTGGACGAGCGTTGTCATGGATCAACACAATTCCTGAAGTCAGCATTCCTCTTCGTTTGTTTTGAATGGCTCTCCGCAAACGTCGTAAAGTACGAAGATCTTCAAAACAACATCGAAACTTTTAGTAATAAAATTGTTTTCAATGAACTTGTCTTTTATTTATAGCCCATCGGAAGCTGAAAAAAATGGCCCACGTATTACAAATTATTAATAGTCTATTTCACTGAATTGTCTTGTCAAATACAACTCGTGTTTTCATTTCTTAGGACAACAGACTCTTGTCGCTTCGCTCCGGTTGTGAATTACTGACAAGATGAAAACACTCATGGTATTACTTATAATGCTTTTTGGATAGATATCCAGGCAGTTTCTGGTTAACAAATAAATAAGTTTGTTTTATCGGGAATGCGGGTAAAAAGCCTCAGTGTCGAGTTTTAGAGAGACAGGCAGGCGTTTATCGAAGCTGTCCCTTTAAAAGCTATCGAAACATCCGAGGCAATCACCCGGAAAGGATGCCTGATATGTGAAAGTGGAAGTATTTCACAATGGTCCCTAGAGAGTGAATTGATCCACAGCTTGCGAGAGCCCTGCGGACACGCGTTCTGCGCCATTTTCAAATCGCTGCTCATCTGTTTATGAATGAACACAGACTTCTGCTGCTGTAATTTTCCAAGTGTGCTCTTGGAAAGGACGCTGCTTTTGATGTTAATGCCGCAATAGTAGCGCAGAATTAGCCGGTAATACAAATATGTCCATAAACATAGAATAAAGCGCTGCAGGGTTTTAAAACATACTTAGCAAATCAGTGAAAATGGTTACTGAATATGGAACATGGAGTCCCAGCGCAGAAGCTAAGCTCTTGCATGTTTAAATTAAAAATTCAGTATTCTGAAATTCAGATACGGTATTTCGCATGCGAAATTGTGCCTTGGCGTAATTAAGAAGAAAATGTACCTCGCACTCGTGGAAGTTACTACCTTGACGTATAAAATATGAGTGTTATAAGACCAATTTGAATAAAAGGCACTTCGGAGTGTTTCAAAATGGCGAGGATATCAACAGTAATTCTCAATATACACATTGTAATACGTCTGTTTAGCTTGAAATACAACTTGAGGTATGAGCATAATTAACGGCGCGGGACACCTCGGCAACTGCGACCAAGTACTGATCTATTGCGGCCTTTTTACTTTCTCTACACTCACTATGTATTGCATAGAATGTATTGCACTCCACCAAAAAATTCCATACCGAGCTTTCACCGGAAATATATGTTTTAGGGTCCCCTGTATCCAAAAAAAGTATTTTCAGAAAAAGGTTCGTGTGTTAGTGTGTGTGTCCGTGAACACGATAACTCAAAAACGAAAAGTCGGTAAAATGCCAAACTTGGTATTTAAGCTTAGTATCTTCCAGAGATGCGACACGAAGATACTGAGAAAAATCCCCCCACCCCATACTACCCCTTACATAGAATTTTTTTTCGAAAATTTTGATTTTCTCAAAAATGGCTCTAACGATTTTGATCAAAATATCATATATTAAAGATATTTCCCTGACAAATAAAATATATATCTTGAATTTTCTGGGACTAGGCTCTGAAGACTACTTTATTCTGGATGAATTTTACGAACTGCTGCATAACTGCTAAACCGTAAGAGATAGACAAAAACTTGCCACACAAAACATGTAGAGCACCTTGAAACACACATTTTATGTTATATACATTTTTTTTCGTGGAATTGATGTTTTTTTTTTTTTTTTTTTTTTTTTTAGATATTCCTTGTTTTTGTTTTCAACTTTAAAAAAACATACTTTTCTCCTACAGGAATTTGTGAACTTCTCTCCATACAAACAAAGGAACTTCAGTTACATAGCAACCAACTTTTGACTATCACTTTAATCTATGTTACTCCCTTATTACGTTTCTACTTACAAGGAAGTCAGTAATAAGACTATTTTCGCAAATTGTTTCTCGATTAGTATGAAGTAAATAGAAGCATAAGCATTTTAGCAATAATTTGTTGCAGAGATGTAGAGTAACACTTAAGATTTTTTGGATAGTGCTTAACATCTGCTATTACTACATATGTCACCGCAGACGATGGCACTGATGATACATGGCATGAAGATGGAGCACCGGTGGAATGCGATGGCGGGTAAAACCGGAGAGCATCCACCGCTGCGCCGTCTAGGCGAGAGGTGAGTGGTCTAACCTTCAGGCATTTAAAACCTGGTAACCACGTGACAGTAAATATCTTGATAGAATGGAGATTACGTTGTGAAATAGAGTAAGGTACTGACATTTTGTAAATAAAGTTACGTCTTTCGCTATCATTTAGTTATGATAAATCGTCTGTCACTTTCTGAATGGGCCTCGCATATCTCCTGAGAGTTAGTTTAAACGTGCAACGTTAGCAAGATCCTCAGCTGATCGCCTCATTTTTAACTCGTTAGTAAATATCTCATTATATGCTGTGGGTTACGTAACCTATTTGTGTTCATTATCTGCTGGGATAGCCTTGCGTGAAGATGGTCCATTGAAGAATGACATCTTGAAGCGATGCCAGCTGTTGAGTTGAGATAAACAATCGCATAATGAGCTTCTTACATCACGGATGTTTGGTTCCATTATAGTAAATACAACTTCCTCTCCGAAACAAAATGGCAGCATATATGTCACAGCGTTCTACATTTCTGGCAAGTATTGCATTCTATTATGAATTCAAATTTCCACCAAAAAATCTCTTATGTTCCATTCACATGACTTTCTCTACATCTCTACAACAAATTATTGTTAAAAAGCTTATGCTTCTATTTACTTCATGCTAATCGAGAACAAATTAGCAGAAATAGTCTTAGTTCTTTGCGAAATAAGGGAGTACCATAGGTTAAAGTGATAGTCAAAAGCTGGTTCCTATATGAAGTTCTTTTGTTTCTATGGACACGAGTTGACGAACTCCTGTATGAGAAGAGTATAAGTTCTTTTAAAACTGAAACCAATAACAAGGAATATCTGAAAAACGATCAACTCAACGAAAAAAATGATATGACATAAATTGTGTGTTTTAACGTGCTCTATATTTTTGCATAGTAAGTTTTTGTCTATCTCTTACGGTTTACCAGTTACGCAAAATTCAGTAAAATTCATTCAGAATAAAGAGCTCTTAGAGGCTATTCCGAGAAAATACAATACATACAATTTAATTTTCCATATAAATATCTTTAATATACGGTATTTTAATCAAAATCGTTAAAGCCATTTTGAAAAAAACAACTAAATTTACAATTTTTTTTTCAAAGTAAAGGGTAGTTTGGGGTGGGAGAATTTTTCTCAAAATCTACGTGTCGCATCCGTGGAAGATACTAAATTTAAATAAAAAGTTTAGTATTTTACCGACTTTTCGTTTTTAACTTTTTTTCTCAGACGCACTAACTCACGGACACTCACGGACCTTTCCTAATTTTTTTTTTTTTTTTTTTTTAGATTCAGTGGATCCTAAAACATAGATTACCAATGAAATCTTGGTATCGTGGAGTGGCTGAAGTACAATACCTTCTCTATACACTACGTACATAGTCCGTGTAGAGAAAGTATAAAGATTATTTTTTTATCTACGTCATGCTAATCTAGATAAACGTTTAGTCGAGATGGTCTTATCACTTGCTTCTTTATAAGAGGAGGGAAATAATTAAGGCTGAAGTGATACTCAAATCTTTTAAAAGCTGGTTGTTATGTGAAAAAAAAACTTAGGCTTCAAGATCCTTTTTGAGTAAAGCTTATTAGTTTAAAACTGAAACCATTAAAAATGAACTTAATGTCAAGTTTAGTATTTAACCAACTTTTCATTTTAACTATGCTGTGTACAGACAGACACACACACATAAACAAACACGATCCTTTTCCTAAAAATGCTTTTTTCGGACTCAGGAGATCCCAAAACATATACTTTCGATGAAATCTCTGTATCGAAATTTTGGGTGAAATACAATACCTTCAATACAATTTTTACAAATAGGTCAGTATTTGTGTGTGTGTGGGCGCGTCTGTGGACAGCATAGCTCAAAAACGAAAAGACCGCTGCATGCCAAACTTGGCATTCAAGTTTGGTATCTTTCAAGGATGCGGCACGAAGATTTTCAAAAAAAATCCCCCCAATTCCCAAATACTATTTTTTCGAAAATGTTCATTTTCTTAAAAATATCTAACGATTTTGATTAAAATCTCTTATATTTAAGATATTTACCTTACAAATAAAATGTATATCTTGAATTTTCTGGGAATAACCTCTGAAGTCTTCTTTATACTGGATGAATTTTGCGGAATTTTGCATAACTGCTAAACCGTAAGAAATGGACAAAAACATACCACACAACACATGTAGAGCACTTTAAAACACACAATTTATGTTACATATATTTTTTTCGTGGAGTTGATTGTTTTTGAGATATTCCTTGTTTTTGGTTTCAGCTTTGGAAAACATACTTTTCTCATACAGGAATTTGTCAACTCCTGTCCAAACAAACAAAGAAACTTCAGTCACATAGCAACCAGCTATTGACTATCACTTTAACCTATGGTACTCCCTTATTTCGCTTCTACTTACAAGGAAGCAGGTAATATGTCTATTTCTGCTAATATTTTGTCGATCAGCATGAAGTAAACAAAGCATAAGTATTTTAAAAATGCTTTTGTTTTATTCAGGGGGGTCCCAAAACAAGTGTTTCCGGTGAAATCTCGGTATCGAATTTTTGGGTGCAGTACACTATGTACACAGTACTTAAATATCGAAACTGAGTCCATGTAAGTAATATGTTAGGACTCTGAACAACGCTGAATTATGATAAAGGTTAATGTGTCGGAAGGATTATCCGTTGAGGGTAATTGGTGCGAGTTGAATTGGAAACCACGTGATGAAAGTGGCTTGTACAGCACCGCTGTAATATCGAACATAATTACTTCAACTTCAGGAATGCCAGTAATGCAGGACCTCCAATAATTTCCGAACATGTATATGCATTTCACACCCAAGCCATATTGCGCAACTTCTCTCTGGGATTACTCCCTGCATCTTAATTACGGAGCAGAAACAAAGGAATGAAGGAGCAGGTACATCGTGCTTAGAATTCTATTGCGCTTTTAATTATAGATGTCATGTGTTATAATAATAAACAAAAATCTGATGTGTTCCATTCATATGACTTTCTCTACATCTTTGTAACAAATTATTGTTAAAAAGCTTATGCTTCTAATTACTTCATGCTAATCGAGAAATATTAGCAGAAATAGTCTTATTATTTGCTTCCTTGTAAGTAGAAGCGAAATGGGGGAGTACCATAGGTTAAAGTGAAAGCCAAAAGCTGGTTGCTATGTAACTGAAGTTTCTTTGTTTGTATGGACAGGAGTTAACACATTCCTGTATGAGAAAAGTATGTTTCTCAAAGCAGAAACGAAAAACCAAGAATATCTTTAAAATTATCAACTCCACGAAAAAAATGAATATGACATAAACTGTGTGTTTTATCGCGAGCTACATTTTCTGAAGGGTAAGTTTTTGTCCATCTCTTACGGTTTAGCAGTTATGCACAATTCCGTAAAATTCATCCAGAATAAAGTAGTCTTCAGAGGCTATTCCCAGAAAATTAAAGATATACATATTACTTGTAAGGTAAATACCTTTAATATGCGATATTTTAATCAAAATCGTTAGAGCCATATTTGAGAAAATCAAAATGTTCGAATTTTTTTTCCCATGTAAAGGGTAGTTTGGGGTGGGGGATTTTCTTGAAAATCTTCATGTCGCGTCCTTGGAAGATACTGAACTTAAATACCAAGTATTTAACGGTCTTTTCCTTTTTAAGCTATGCTGTCGTCACACACACACACACACACACACACACACACACACACACACACACACACACACAGACGTTTTTACAGAAATTCTTTTTTCGGATTCAGGGGGACCCAAAACATGTAATACCTTCTCTATACCTTATGTACATAGTACGTGTAGGGAAAGTAAAAATTAGCAGAAATGTCGTATTAGTTGGTTCCTTGTAAATAAAAGGGAAGTTAGCGAATACTATAGGCTAAAGCGATAACAACATCTTTAAAAGGTATGTGATTGAAATTCCTTTGTTTGTATGGCCAGGAGTTGAAAATTCCTATATAGAAAAGTATAAATATGTTTAAACTGAAACAAATAACAAGAAATATCTCGAAAACGGTCAACTCCACGAACAAAATGTATATGATATAAATTGTGTGTTTTAACGAACTCTACATTTTTGCTCAGTTTCTGACTATCTCTTATGGTTTATCAGATATACATTCTATTTTTTATGTAAATGTTTCTAATATAGTTTTTTATTAAAAATCTTTTAGAGTCATTTTTCAGAAATCAAATGTTTGTGATTAATCTAAACATACTGAACTAAAATACGAAGTAATGTTTCTAACGGAAAGTTCTTTATTTATTTAGGGGACCACAAAATGTTTATCTGCAGTGAAATAATCGTATAGAATTTTTGGGTGAAATGCAATACCTTGAACTACTAGAGAAAGTATACATCATAATATATAATTTATCATGCGCTAGTACATCGATTAGATACAAATTTACAACCGCTAACATTTAAAATTCAATATATTGGCTTGCAGCCAGACTTGAAATTACGTTTTTTTATATCGTTCGTAACTATTTTATAACAAAAGAATATCAGAAACAGGTTTGTATGTGTGTATGTGTGTGTGTGTGTGTGTGTGTGTGTGTGTGTCTGTGGACAGTATAGCTCAAAATACGAAAAGACGGTTAAATACCAAACTTGGTATTTAAGTTTCGTATCTTCCAAGGATGTGACATGAACATTTTCAAGAAAATACCCTCACCCTTAACTAACCTTTACAGGGAAAAAGTTCCGAAAATTTTGTTTTCTTAAAAATGGTTCTTAACGATTTTGATTAAAATACCACATATTAAAGTCATGTCTATCACAAATAAAATGTATATCTTGAATTTCCTGGGAATAGCTTCCAAAGACCTGTTTATTCTGGATGAATTTTATTAATTTAGCATAACTAGTAAACCGTAAGAGATTGACAAAAACTTACTATTCAGGAAATGTAGATCTTGTTAAAATACGTAAGTTATACCATATGCATTTTTTTTTTTTTCGTGGAGCTTACCGTTTTCGAGGTACCTATTCCTTGTTAGTTTCAACTGTGAAGTCCTTATACTTTTCTCAGACGGAAGTGTGCGTGTTTCTTTTGTTCTCTTCCTAGCCAAGTAAAAGAAGCGATTTGCAATGACAATCGCATAACGACAACTTTTAAAACATTTGATTATCACTTTTAGATTAATGCATTCCCTTAGTTCCAGTTTACTTATAAGAAACTAAATAATAAAATTCTGCTAATATTTATCTCGATTAGCACGGTGTTGGAAGAATTATCTTTTTTAAGAATTTGTTTGTAGAGAAGCTAGAGAAAGTCATATAACTGTAACATATCATTTTTTTTTACTTTCTCTATATGTACTATGTACATAATGTATAGAGAAGGTATTGCACTCCACCAACAAATTCGATACCGAGATTTCACTGGAAATATATGTTTTAGGGTTACCTGTATCCAAAAAAAGTATTTTCAGAAAAAGGTCCGTGTGTGTCTGTGAACACGATAACTCAAAAACGAAAAGTCGGTAAAATGCCAAACTTGGTATTTAAGTTTAGTATCTTCCAGGGATGCGACACGAAGATTTTGAGAAAAATCCCCCCACCCCAAACTACCCTTTACATGGAACTTTTTTCGAAAATTTTGATTTTATAAAAATTGGCTCTAACGATTTTGATTAAAACATCGTATATTAAAGATATTTACCTGACAAATAAAATGTATATCTTGTATTTTCTGGGAATAGCCTCTGAAGACTACCTTATTCTGGATGCATTTTAGGGAATTTTGCATAACTGCTAAAAACCGTAAGAGATGGCCAAAAACTGATCCACACAACAAATGTAGAGCACTTTAAAACACACAACTTTATGTTATATACATTTTTTTCTTGGAGATGATTGTTTTTGAGATATTCCTTGTTTTTCGTTTCAGCTATAAAAAACTTATACTTTTCTCATACAGGACTTTGTGAACTCGTGTCCATACAAACAAAGGAACTTCAGCCACATAGCAACCAGCTTTTGACTATCACTTTAACGTATAGTACTTCCTTATTTCGCTTCTACTTACAAGGAAGCAAGTAATAAGTCTATATCTGCTAATTTTTTCTCGATCAGCAGGAAGTAGATAGAAGCATAAACTTTTTAAGAATAATTTATTGCAGAGATATAGAGAAAGTAATGTGAATGTAACACATCAGGTTTTTACTATAGAGCTACCTCTCAATACAATACCAGTTTCATAACAGACTGAAACAAAGCAAACTGTAATATAGAAACAAACATTTCGCATATGAAATATAGATAAAACAATCACTCAACTTCATAATTAAATATCAGACCTTTGACAGCTTTATTAAAAGGTTTTCAATTTGGGCATCCCATTTCAACTGTGTAGCCACATATAACAATCATCCAAAACCTCCCTTTAAACTGCCTATTTGTCACTACGCTTAAAGCATCAATAGTAACACAACCCAATGGGAAAAATCTGATGGATCCAGTCACATGACTTTAACATATTCTATTAATAACATCATTCTTCTACTTCTTGTTAATTGAAGTAAACATTAGCACCGAGTTATTACTTAGTTCCTTATAAGTAGAAGGGAAATAAGGGAATACACTTGGCTAAACCGACAGTCAAATGTTTAAAAATTTGGTTGCTCTGGGATTGAAATCAAGAGTTGAAGTCCGCTATGAGAAACGCTCAAGTATTAATATTTTAAAACTGAAACTAATAACAAGGAATAAATACCTCGAAAATTGTCAACTACAGGAAAAAAGTGTGTGTTTTAAGGAACTATACATTTTTTTTGTGTAGAAAGTTTTTGCATCTCTCTTACTGTTTTCTAGCTGTCATACAGAATAAAGACGTTTTAGAGAATATTCCCAGAGAATTAGAGATATACATTTAGAGCCATTTTTGAGAAAAACATTTCCTTTTTTTTTTCCCCATGTAAAGGGTAGTTTGGGATAGTTTTTAACGGTCTTTTTGTTTTTGAGTTATGCTGTCCGCAGACACATTTTCAAAAATGTTTCAATATAAACGGTAGTTTGTGGTGGGGGTATTTTTTGGAAGATCTTCGTGTCGCATTCTTGAAAGATAATAAACATAAATATCAAGTTTGTTTTGATGGTTCTTTTGCTTTTTAGCTATGCTGTCCACAGACATACATAATCCTTTTTAAAAATACTTTTTTTCAGACTTTTTTTCAGACTCAGGAGACCTCAAAACACATATTTCTGGTGAAATCTCAACATCGAATGTTTGATGGAATACAAAATCTTCTCTAGCTATGTACAATATCTTCTCTAGCTTGAGAAAGAAAAAAAGTCAAGTCATTACAAAATTATTACGTACGCTTTTCTGGACGAGGGAAAGTTTTACATGTTTAAATTTCAGGAAGTGGCAAGTCTGCTGTTAAAATGAATTTATGTATTATTTTTGCCTTTAGTGGCTGACTACACAATTTTAAAGTTAGTTTGCCAATTAGGCACACCCACCTCCCACATGGAGCGGTTTCTTTTAAATCGCCGCCTACAAAAGAAAGGAATTGGATGTGAATGGACATGCACGACTATTGCACTAAGCAGGGTCAGGCCCCCGACACAATTGGAACTTCCTGCCTTCTCTGTGACGTTAGCCACCAAATTTTCTTCTTCACAAACTCCGTCCAGATATGCGCGGCCTCTTACTGCCTGCTGGTGTTTAAAAACCAGAGTACATCCTTGCTGCCATGAGTCACTGCCACTGCCAGGGTGGCCAAACATTTCCCAAGGTCATACGAAATTCCGTCACACTTCGTTTTAATCACTAGAAATGCCCACAAAGAATTCTTTCAAATAGGTAATAATTGAGTATATATCTGAGAAAGTTTACTTCAAATGTTTTTAACTTCTCTACCGTTACTATATAAGTAGATAGAGAGATAGACAAATAGATAGATGATGGATGGATGGATAAGTTTATTTGCCAGAACAAGGTACATTATGAAACAACGTCAATTATAAATAATATCAAAAACAATTGGCAGTTTCATAAAATGCATCCAGACAATAAAATGGATTTAAAATCAAAGTGCACTTCACTGATCTCTTAAAAGATTCAATGGCGAGAGCTTTAGTGCTGTTACTAAGTTTGTTAAATAGATTTAATGATACTGTCTCAAAGGAACTTTGTATCTTACTATATTTAATCTATTTATGTAAATATTGGACCTAGCTTTGGTGTGATGAAGATGCATTTCGGAACATAGGTTGTATTTATGACTATTTTTCTTAGCAAATAAGAGGCAGTGGAATGAAAACACCCAACTTAACAAACAAAGGTTTACAATGAGTTCTGGAGGCTACACCAAATAAAATTCGAAATGCCTTTTTCTGTAATAAAGGTATCTTTTTAGCTAAAGTATAATAGAGAAGTATTGCATTCCACCTAAAAATTCGATACTGATATTTCACTGGGAAAAATGTCTTGAAGTCCCCTGAATAAAAAAAGTGTAATAATAATAATAATAATAATAAAAGCACCTTTAGAAAAAGGCCAAGTGTGTGTGTGTGTCTGTCTTTCAAGGATTCGAGACGAAGAATTTCAGGAACATCCCTTCACCGTAACTTCCCTTTACATGAAACATTTTCAAAAATGGATTTTCTAAAAAAAATCTGATGTGCCCCATTCATATGACTTTATCTACATCTCTACAATAAATTGTTAAAACGCTTATTCTTCTATTTACTTAATGATAATCCAGAAAAAAATAGCAGAGAGAGTTTTATTACCTACTTTCTTGTAAGTAGAAGGAAAATAAGGGAATACCATAGGTTAAATCGATAATCAAATATTTTAAAAACTGTTTGCTATGTGATTGAAGTTTCTTTGTATGGACAGAAGTTGACAAATTCCTATTAGAAAAGTGTTAAGTATTTTAAAGCTGAAACTAATTACAAGGAATATCTCAAAAACGGCCAACCTCACGAAAAAAATGTATATAACATAAATTGTGTGTTTTAACGAGCTCTATATTTTTCTGTGGAAAGTATTTGTCTCTTACGGTTTACAAGTTATGCAAAATTAGGCATTATCATCCAGAATAAGCATATATTCAGAGGCTATTCCCATAAAATTGATGATATACATAAGAGATTTTAATTTAAATCGTTAGAGCCATTTTTGAGAAAGTCAAAATTTTCGACTTTTTGCCATGTAAAGGGTAGTTTGGGATGGGGGATTTTCTTGAAAATCTTGTCGCATCCTTGGAAGATACCAAACTTAAGCACCAAATTTGATATTTAACGGTATTTTCGTTTTTGGGCTATGCCGTCCACACACACACACACACACACACACACGCACCTTTTTCTAAAAGTGGTTTTTGTTTGGATTAAGAGGGAACCAAAACTTGTATTACCGGTGAAATCTCGGTATGAAGTTTTTGGGGGAATACAATCCCGTCTCTATACACTATGTACATAGTACGTGTAGAGAAAGTAAACAAAGAACATCTTTAGAAAAAGTTCGGTGTATGTATCTGTGGACAACATAGCTCAAAAACGAAAAGACCATTAAATACCGAACTTGGTATTTAGGTTTAGTATTTTCCAAGGATGCGACACAAAGATTTTCAAAAAAATCCCTCCACCACAAACTACCCTTTACATGCAAACATTTTCGAAATTTTGGATTTTCTCCTACGCTGTTGATTAAAATTCCGCATATTAAAATATTTACACGACATATAAAATGTATATCTTGACTTTTCTGGAAATAGCCTTGGATGAATTTTGCTGGATTTTGCGTAACTAGTAAACCGTAAGAGAGAGACAAAAATGTACTAAATAAAAAACAAAAAAACAAAAAAAAAAAATGTGGATCTCGTTAAAACATATAATCTATATCTTATACTTTTTTTTTCGTGGAATTGACCGTTTTCGAGATATCCTTTGTCTTTTATAATTTATTTATTTTATTTCGCTTTAACTTACAATGTAGATATATCGCGACAACATGTTTTAATGACCCTTTACAAACAATTGACATTGGTAAATACAATTTCATAAATAATAATATATTTCATTATACATATTTGTTAGTTTTAAGTAAACATTCCTTGTTATTGGTTTCAGTTTCGAAATACTTTTCTCATATGGAAACTTATCAACGCTTGACCACGCATAGAAACGGA
The DNA here is from genome assembly GCA_030762935.1 of Hymenopus coronatus. Taxonomy (NCBI): domain Eukaryota; kingdom Metazoa; phylum Arthropoda; class Insecta; order Mantodea; family Hymenopodidae; genus Hymenopus; species Hymenopus coronatus. The sequence goes on along the minus strand of CM060897.1, from coordinate 17,963,799 downwards.
TTTCAGTCCCATAGCAACCACATTTTAAAACATTTGACTGTTGGTTTAGCCTAGTGTATCCCCTTCCTTCTACTTATAAGGAAATAAGTAATAAAACAGTTTCTGCTAATGTTTATCTCGATTACCTTGAAATAGAAGAAATAATAGCTATAATTTGTTAGAGATGTAGTGATGTGAATGGAACACATCAGAGTTTTACTTTCTCTACACGTACTATGTACATAGTGTATAGAGAAGGTATTGCACTCCACCAAAAATTCGATACCGAAGTTTCACTGGAAATATTTGTATTAGGGTCCCCTGTATAAAAAAAAAAAAAAAAAAAAAAAAAAAAAAAAAGTATTTTCAGAAAAATGTCCGTGTGCCTGTGAACACGATAACTCAAAAAGGAAAAGTCTGTAAAATACCAGACTTGGTATTTAAGTTTAGTATCTTCCAGGGATGCAACGAAGCTTTTAAGAAAAGTCACCCCTCTCCAAACTACCCTTTACATGGAAAACATTTCAAAAGTTTTGATTTTCTTAAAAATGGCTATAACGATTTTGATTAAAATCTCTTATATTTACGATATTTATGTGACAAAATGTAGATCTTGGAATTTTTTGGGAAAAGCCGCTGAAGACCTCTTCACTCTCGATGAATTTTGCGAGATTTTGCGTAACTGGTAAACCGTAAGAGATAGACAAAAATGTACTGTACAAAAAATGTAGATCTCGCTAAAACACACAATTTATGTCTCTTACCTTTTTGGTGTAGTTGACCGTTTTCTAGATATTCCTTGTGTTTAGTTTCAGCTTTGAAAAACTTATATTTTTCTCATACAGGAATTTGTCAATTCCTGTCAATACAAACAAAGGAACTTCAGTCACATAGCAACCTGTTTTTAATTATCACTTTAACCTATGGTACTCCCTTATTTCGTTTCTACTTGCAAGGAAGCAAATAATAAAGAAGATATCTGCTATTTTTTGTCGATTAACATGAAATAAATAGAAGCATAAGCTTTTTAACAATACATTGATATAAATATGTTAATGGAACACATCAGATTTTTACTTTCTCCATACGCACTATGTACATAGTGTATAGAGAAAGTATTGCACTCCACCCAAAAATTCGATACCAAGATTTTACCGGAAATATATGTTTTAGGGTCCCCAATGTCCTAAAAAAGCATTTTCACAAAAAGGTCCGTGTGTCTGTGAAGACGATAACTCAAAAACGAAAAGTCGGTAAAATACCAAACTTGGTATTTACGTTTAGTATCTTCCAGGGATGCGACACGAAGATTTTGAGAAAAATCCCCCCACCCCAAACTACCCTTTACATGGAACTTTTTCCGAAAATTTTGATTTTCTCAAAAATGGCTCTAACGATTTTGATTAAAATTTCGTTTATTAAACATATTTACCTGACAAATAAAATGTATATCTTGAATTTTCTGGGAATAGCCTCTGAAGAGTAGTTTATTCTGGATGAATTTTACTAAATTTTGAATAACTGCTAAACTGTAAGAGATGGACAAAAACTTACTCCACAAAAAATGTAGAGCACATTAAAACACACAATTTATGTTACATACATTTTTTTCGTGGAGTTCGTCGTTTTTGTGACATTCCTTATTTTTGGTTTCAGCTATGAAAAACGTATACTTTTCTCATACAGGAACTTGTCAACTCCTATCCATATAAACAAAGGAAATTCATTGACATAGCAACTAGCTTTTGACTATCACTTTAACCTACGGTTGTCCCTTATTTCGCTTCTACTTACAAGGAAGCGAGTAATTAGACTATTTTTGCTAATTTTTTCTGATTAGCATAAATTAAATAGAAGTATAAACTTTTTAAGAATTATTTGTTGTAGGGATATGGAGAAAGTCATGTGAATGGTACACATCAGATTTTTTGTCAATGTGTTTGCTACTTAATCTCCAAAGGTAATCCTGTGCACATTTGTAAGCACCTCGCTTGTGGACTACAAAAAACATCAAAGTTCGCTTTGGCTCCGAGAGACCCGTTCCCCAGACCACAACTCTGCTTGTGGCGGGTTTGAGCCCGTCAAGGTCTGCAGGCAAAAGCGGTGCTTTGACGCAGCTCTTTACGTTTGTAATACCCAATGTTCCCAAACACGTTAATCGCATTACAGCAAAATCGGTGTTTTTCTGACTCAGCAAACTCAATCTCTAGTATTTTACCACCTGTTGGACTTCGCTGTTGCCAATACTCTGTGATTCATGGACTCGGGCGAAAACATCCTTAGCATGGCTTCCTTGGGAAGGGAAGTAAAGGCATTGGTCCCTTGTCGTATATTTAGGGTCGACTTCCTTAGCGCGGTGGTAGTGTAGCTGCTTGCCAAGCGGAAGATCTGGTCCGGGTGCACTCAGCCTCGTGAGGTCCCTGGGGGGCCAATTGAGGAGCTACTTGATTGAGAAGTAGCGGCTTCAGATTGAGAAGACCTGGAGAGACTCGAGGTGCTGATCATGTCTCACCCTCCAGCACTGCATCCTATTCATGAAGCCTTCGGGCCGTGGTGGGGGATGCAGCGACCTTGCGGTAAGCCTTAGTCCCTTGCGGACTGTCGTGCCACGGAGTTTGAAAAAAACCTTAATCCTAAAAAGAGGCCTCTGAGCAAAATTAAGCTATCTTTCACGCCTACTATAGGATGGGACGCTGAGAACCACAGAAGTTAAAGACCGTCCATAAGTAAAACTACATTTCCATTTCTGGAAATGTTCTCAGCTATATGCAATCCCTTCTTTTATTTCACTAAGTCTCTTATTGAAAGACATCTGATGTAGGAAGTTATTGAGTTCGGGTAAGTCATATATGTCTGTACTGTGAGTTTACATGATGTTTATTTTTACCTTTTTAGCACGAATAGCCCGTTCCAGTTCAGGCTACCGCTGGCGGTGGTTTCGCTAGTATTGTTTTAGACTACTGAACGGTTGCGGATTGAGTGCATGGCACAGTCCGTCACGTAATGCTATAAACACTGGGCTATTATGTTGATCTTCCATTTATGCCATTGACATTAGACAATATTTATCAGATTTATTATAACTCGCCAACCATAATGTCAGCATTGCTCTAATGGGGCACCGTAGACGATGAGTGAACACGTTTGTTTAGCATACTCTAACACTCGTTAATTCACACTGATACTCCTCAGCGCCTGTCCAGTGTATGACGTAACAGTGCGAGCGTTCGCCACCGATAACGAGGTGGGACGGGTAGTACGTACAATGTACACAGTAAATAGAGAAAGTATTGTATTCCACCCAAACATTCAATGCATAGAATTCACAGTTTACGATCCCCTGAAAAAAAGGTATTTCCAGAAGAAAGTACGTATGAGTGCCTGAGTGTGTGTGTGTGTGTGTGTGTGTGTGTGTGTGTGTAGTGGTTATTTTGGATTCAGGAAAACCCAAAACAGGTATTTCCGGTGAAATCTCGGTATCGAATTTTTGGATGCATTAGAATACCTTCTCAATACACTATGTACATAGTACGTGCAGAGAAAGTAAGAATGATATATTTTCTTTAATTTTGGAATTAGTATAATTTTATTATGAAAAAAAATATGTGTTCCATTACCATCTTACAAAAGATTCTTCTTCTTTTTACTTAATGCTAATCGAGATAAACATTATCAGAAATGATCTTATTACTTGCTTCCTCGTAAGTAGAAGGAAAACGAGGGAGTACACTAACCTAAAATTGTAGTCAAATCTTTTAAAAGATGTCACTATGCGATAGTCATCGAAATTCGTGTCTTTGCATGACCATTAGTAAAACAAAAGAACCACAGAAAACTTCCTGTTTGAGAAAAGTATAAATATTTTAAAATTGAAATCAAATATCTACAAGCAATATCTCAGAAACGGTTAGCTGCACCACAAAAATGTGGTTTGCCGAAATCTAAATATTTGTGCAGAGCATTTTTGTTTATTGCTTGTGGTTTACCAGTTATGCAAAAGTAATATAGAATGAAGACGACTTCAAAGGATATTCCCAGTAAATGCAAGACATACCTTTTATTTATCCTGTAAATACATTTAATATATGGTATTTTAATCAAATTCGTTACAGAAATTTTTGATTAAATAAAAATTTTCGAACATTTTTCTATGTAAAGGGCAGTTTGGGATGGGGGATTTTCCTGATAATCTGCGAGTTGCATCCTTGGGAGATATTAAATATAAATACTAAGTTTAGTATTTAATAGAGTTTTCGTTTTTCAGTTATGTTGTCCACACACAGAGACATTTTTTTTATAAAAATACTTCTCTTGGATTCAAGGAATCTCAAAAAATATACTTCCAGTAAAATCTTGGTATCGACCTTTTGGGTGGAATACAATACCTTCTCTACTTATTATGTATTCTTACATATACGCTAGAGAAAAATAGTAAATATTTCACATCCTTTGCCAAAATTCACAAATGGATTTTTTAAATAACATATATTTAATGAAATAAACAACTCATTAACTGTTAGAACCAACTGAAAAAATTTAATGTGTTAGATTGACATTACTTTCTCTACATATATACAAAAATTATTGTTAAAAAGCCTATGCTTCTATTTAATTCATGCTAATCGAGAACCATGGGTTAAAGTGACAGTCAAAAGCTTTGCTATGTTCCTTTGTTTGTATGGATAGGAGTTGACAAAGTCCTGTGCATATAACATAAATTATGTGTTTTAAAATTCTATACAAGTTTTGCGTGGTAAGTTTTTCTGCATCTCTTACGGTTTAACAGTTATGCAAAATTCCGTAAAATTCATCCAGAATAAAGTATTCTTCAGAGGCTATTCCCAGAAACTTCAAGTTATACATTTTATTTGTGAGGTAAATATCTTTAATATACGGTATTTTAATCAAGATCGTTAGAGCCATTTTTGAGAAAAGCAACATTATTGAAAAAAGTTCTATGTAAAGGGTAGTTGGGGATGCGGGCATTTTCTTGAAAATCGCCGTGTCGCATCCTTGGAAGAAACCAAACTTAATTACAAGTTCGGCATTCAACGTTCAATTCGTTTTTGAGCTATGCTGTCCACAGACACTCCACACACACACACACATGAACCTTTTTGTAAAAATCTGATGTGTACCATTCACATGACTTCCTCAAAATCAAATTATTCTTAAAAAGCTTATACTTCTATACTTCTATTTACTTTATGCCAATCAGAAAAAATTAGCAGAAATAGTTTTATTACTTGCTTCCTTATAAAGTAGAAGCGAAATAAGGGACTAGCATAGGTTAAAGTGATAGTCAAAAGCTGGTTGCTATGTCAATGAAGTTCCTTTGTTTATATGGATAGGAGTTGACAGGTTCCTCTTTGAGAAAAGTATGTTTTTCATAGCAGAAACCAAAAATAAGGAATGTCTCAAAAACGACGAACTCCACGAAAAAAATGTATATGACATAAATTGTGTGTTTTAACGTGCTCTGCATTTTTTATGCAGTAAGTTTTTTTTCCATCTCTTACGGTTTAGCAGTTACTCAAAATTTAGTAGAATTCATCCAGAATACGCTACTCTTCAGAGGCTATTCCCAGAAAATTCAAGATATACATTTTATTTGTCAGGTAAATATCTTTTGTATACAACATTTTAATCAAAATCGGTAGAGCCATTTTTGAGAAAATCAAAACTTTCGAAAAAAGTTCCATGTAAAGGGTAGATAGGGGTGGGGGGATTTTTCTCAAAATCTTCGTGTCGCATCCCTGGAAAATACTAAACTTAAATACCAAGTTTGGTATTTTACCGACTTTTCGTTTTTGAGTTATCGTGTTCACAGACAGACACACACACAGCCGGACCTTTTTGTGGAAATGTTTTTTTTAGATATTGGGAATCCTAAAACATATATTTCCGGTGAAATCTCGGTATCGAATTTTTGGGTGCATTACAGTACCTTCTCTATACACTATGTACGTGTAGAGAAAGTAAAAATCAATGCTACAGTTGGTATTTGAACACGGTTTTCCGCTCTCCGTGCGGTGAGCTATTATTTCAATGATTACACTGATCCTTTACCCCATCAACCAACTGGTACGTCTCCTAACAATAAAACAACGTTTGGTAGGGCCCTAATATAACATCACTGAACAAAAAAATATGTGTTTCATTCACATGACTTTCTCTACATCTCTGCAACAAATTATCGTTAAAATGCTTTTGCTTTCATTTACTTCTTGCTAATCGAGAAAAAATTAACAGAAATGGTCTTATTACTTTCTTCCTTGTAAGGAAAAGCGAAGTAATGGAATACCATAGGTTAAGTGACAGTCAAAGGTGGTTGCTATGTGACTGAAGTTCCTTTGTATGGACAGAAGTTAACAAAAATGCCTGTATGAGAAAAGTATAAGTTTTTTTTAAAGTTGAAATCAATAACAAGGAGTATCCCAAAGACGATCAACTCCACGAAAAAAAATGTATGTGGCATAAATTGTGTGTTTTATCATAATCTACATTTTTGTGCAGTGAGTTTTTGTCCATCTCTTACGGTAATCAACTAAACAAAATTCAATAAAAATCATCCAGAATAAAGAGGTCTTTAAGGGATTATTCCCAGAAAATTCAAGTTATAAATTTTGTTTGGCATGTAAATATGTTAAATATAAGAGATTTTAATCAAAATCGGTAGAACCATTTTTGAGAAAATAAAAATGTTAGCAATTTTCTTCATGTAAAGGGTAGTTTGAGATAGGGGATTTTTGTTTTAAATCTTCGTGTCGCATCCTTAGAAGATACCAAACTTAAATACCAAGTTTGGTATTTAACGGTCTTTTCGTTTTTGAGATACACTGTCCACATTCACACATATACACACACATGCACACTAACGAACCTTTTTCCAGAAATGCTTTTTTTTGGATTCAGGGGTACCCAAAACATATATTTCCGGCGAAATCTCGGTATCGAATTTCTCTATACACTATGTGCATACGTGTAGAGAAAGTAAAAATAACTTTTTACAAATTTTTAAAACGGAATGTCTGTCTTCAGCATTTATTTGTTGTAATCTCATATTAAGAGGTTATCTACATTCAACAAAACAAAAACATGACGATATAAATTCATGGCATTTGCTGAGCTCACACAATGAAACAAGCTTTTCGTCACAAAATTAACCTCTAGGAAGATTTCTCTCCGTGCCTGCCACGAATAGAGAGAAGAAAAAGCGTTAAACTAGCGGAGAAGAGCGGATGGATAAAGAAATCTCCATGGTGACAATATTTGAACGCTAAACGTCAAAGCGAGGGATGAAAAAAAAGAGAATATCGACGCGTCAGAGAATGTCAACTTTTCGGACAGCATTCCCTGCAGGCATCAAAGCTGTATCAGTCGCCTGGCAACGGTTGAGGAAATGAATAGTGTCAAGCAGAGTGAGAGAGAGAGACGGGTAATCACACCAGCGCCTATATTACATGTAACGCGCGCCTTCTGCATCAACTACCATTCACATACGTACGGGCGATTGCTTTCCAAATCGTGCGAAACATAAGGAAATTTGCCAGGAATATAGCTATATTGTATAAGTGCGCTTGCGTTTACCCCCAATTGCTGTACACAAAAGGGCATAACAGAAATTTAAAAAAAAAAAACTATGATGTGTTACACTCACATGACTTTCTCTAGCTGTTCTACAAACTTCATACATAAGATTCTTCTTCTTTCTGCACCTTGCTAATCGTGGTACTCATTAGCTCAATGTTCTTATTATTTAGTTCCGTATAAGTAGGAAGAAAATAAGGGAATACACTAGGCTAACCCGATAGTCAAATCTTTTAAAAACTGTCGTTATGCGATTGTCATTACAAATCGCTTCTTTTCTTGGCCAGGAGTAGAACAAAAGAAAAACGGACACTCCCGTCTGAGAAAAGTATATGTACTTCACAATTGAAATTAATAACAATGAATACCTCGAAAACGGTAAGCTCCACGAGAAAAATGTATATGATATAACTTATGTATTTTAACAAGACCTACATTTTTTGTATAACAGGTTTTTGTCTATCTCTTACGGTTTACTAGTTATACCAAATTAAGCAAAATTCTTCCAGAATAAGCAGGTCTTCAGAAGCTATTCCTAGAAAATTCAAGATATACATTTTATTTGTTAGGTAAATATCTTTAATATGTGATATTTTAGTCAAAATCGTTAGAGGCATTTTTAAGAAAATCAAAATTTTCGAAAACTGTTCCATGTAAAGGGTAGTTTGGGGTGGGGGGATTTTTCTCAAAATCTTCGTGTGGCATCCCTGGAAGATACTAAACTTAAATACCAAGTTTGGTATTTTAGCTACTTTTCGTTTTTGAGTTATCGTGTTCACAGACACACGGACACACACACACACACACACACACACACACACACACACACACACACACACACACACACACGGACCCTTTTCTGAAAATGCTTTTTTTGGATACAGGGGGTCCTAAAACATGTACTTCCGGTGAAATCTCGGTTCGAATTTTTGGGTGGAATACAATACTTCTCTATCCCTATGTACATTGTAGAGAAAGTAAAACATGTTAATTGAAAAATCTGATGTTTACCATTCACATGACTTTCTCCATATCCCTACAATAAATAATTCTTAAAAAGCTTATACTTCTATTTACTTTATGCTAATCAGAAAAAATTACCAGAAATAGTCTTATTACTCGCATCCTTGTAAGTAGAAGCGAAATAAGGGACCACCTTAGGTTAAAGTGATAGTCAAAAGCTGGTTGCTATGTCAATGAAGTTCCTTTGTTTATATGGATAGGAGTTGACAAGTTCCAGTATGAGAAAAGTATACGTTTTTCATAGTAGAAACCAAAAATAAGGAATGTCACAAAAACGACGAACTCCACGAAAAAAATGTATATAACGTAAATTGTGTGTTTTAATGTGCTCTACATTTGTTGTGTAGTAAGTTTTTGTCCATCTCTTACGGTTTAGCAGTTATTCAAAATTTAGTAAAATTCATCCAGAATAAACTACTCTTCAAAGGCTATTCCCAGAAAATTCAAGATATACATTTCATTTGTCAGGTAAATATGTTTAATATCCGAAATTTTAATCAAAATCGTTAGAGCCATTTTTGAGAAAATCAAAATTTTCGAAAAAAGTTCCATGTAAAGGGTAGTTGGGGGTGGGGGGATTTTTCTCAAAATCTTCATGTTGCATCCCTGGAAGATACTAAACTTAAATACCAAGTTTGGTATATTACCGACTTTTTGTTTTTGAGTTATCGTGTTCACGGACGGACACACACACACACACACACACACACACACACACGGACCTTTTTGTGAAAATGTTTTTTTTTTGGATATTGGGGACCCTAAAACATATATTTCCGGTGAAATCTCGGTATTGAATTTTTGGTGGAGTGCAATACTTTCTCTATACACTATGTACATAGTGCGTATGGAGAAAGTAAAAATTCTGGTGAGTTACACTCACATGACTTTCTCTAGCTGCTCTACACACAAAATTCTTACAAAAGAATATTCTTCTTTCTACACAACGCTAATCGAGATAAACATTAGCAGAATGCTCTTATTACTTAGTTCTTATAAGTAGAAGGGAACTGAGGGAATGTGCTATGCTTAAGTGATAGTCAAATGTATTAAAAGCTATTATGCGATTGTCATTGCAAATCGCTTCTTTGCTCGGCCAGGAGTAGAGCAAAAGAAAAGCGGACACTTCATGTCTGAGAAAAGTAAAAGTACTTCACAATTGAAACCAATTACAAGAAATATCTCGGAAAAGGTTACTTCCACAACAAAAACGTAAATGACATAAATTGTGTGTTTTGACGTGATCTACATTTTTTGTGTGGTAGGTTTTTGTCTCTCTTACGGTGCACCAAAACACAGCAAACTTCATCCAGAATAAACAAATCTTCAGAGGATATTCCCAGAAAATTCAACATATACATTTTATTTTGGTGTATAAATATACAGTATTTTAATCAAAATCGTTATAGGTTTTGAGAAAAGCATTTTAAACATTTTCCATGTAAAGGGTTGTTTGGGGAAGGGGGGTTATCTTGAAAGTCTTCGTGTCGCATCCTTGTAAGATAATAAACTAATAAACCAGGCCTGGTATTTAGCAACCTTTTAGTATTTGAGCTGTGCTGTGCACAGAAACACACGGACCTTTTTCTAATTTTTTTCTTCTTTTTCTACATGTACTATGTACAAGAGTATAGAACAAGTATTGTATTCCAACAAAAATTCGATACAGCGATTTCACCGAAAATGTTTTGAGGTCCCCTGAGTCCGAAAAAAAATAGAAAAAGATCCGTGTGTGAATCTGCCTGTGTAGACAGCACAGCTAAAAAACGAAAATTTGGTTAAATAATAAAGTTGGCATTTAAGTTCAGTATCTTCCAAGGATGGCTCACGAAGATTTTCAAGAAATCTTCCCCCCCCCCAACTACCCTTTTATGGAACATTTTTCGAACATTTTGATTTTCTCAAAAATGGCTCTAACGCTTTTGATTAAAATACCGCATATTAAAGCTATTTACAGGACAAATAAAATGTAAATCTTGAATTTTCTGGGAATAGCTTCTGGATACCTGTTCATTCTGGATGAATTTTGCTGAATTTTTCTAAACTGGTAAACCGTAAGAAGTAGAGAAAAACGTACTTAACAAAAATGTAGAGTTTGTTAAAACATACAATTTATATTATATACTTTTTTTTCTTCGTGGAGCTGACCGATTTTCAGACATATCTTGTTATTAGTTTCAGTTTTAAAAAACTTACAATAGTTTCTTGCAGAGGAGTATAAAAAGTAAAAATAGTTTTGCTACAATACCTTCCTGTCCGCCTGGGTAGTGTGGTGGTAGCGTGTGTGCCTCGTATTCAACAGGTCGCGAGTTCGAGGGCGAGTTACCCGGATAAGTGTTTTTTTGGGGTTTTCCCTTATCCTGAGAAGACAAATGTCGAGTAAATTTAAGCTCCAAGGACCCCCAGATCATTTGAGCATCATTTCACTAATTAAAAAACAAACACAATTTATGTTATATAATTTTTTTCGTGGGCTTGGCCGTTTTTGAGACTTATACTTTTCTCATAAGGGTATTTGTTAACTCCTGACCATACACACAAAGGAACTTCAATCACATAGGAACCAGTTTTTAAAAGATTTGACTATCGTTTTAGCCGATGGTACTCCCTTATTTCCCTTCTATTCACAAGGAAGCAAGTAATACGATCATTTCTGCTAATTTTTACTTTCTCTATACGTACTATGTACATAGTACTCCACCCAAAAGTTCGATACCGAGATTTCACCGGAAATATACGTTTTAGGGTCCCCTATAACCAAAAAAAAGTATTTTCAGAAAAGATCCGTGTGTGTGTGTGTGTGTGTGTGTGTGTGTGTGTGTGAACACGATAACTCAAAAACTAAAAGCCGGGAAAATACCAAACATGGTATTTAAGTTTTTAGTATTTTCCAGGGATGCGACACGAAGATTTTGAGAAAATTTTCCTCACGCCAAACTATCCTTTACATGGAACATTTTCCGAAATTATTGATTTTCTGAAAAATGACTAACGATTTCGATTAAAATATCGTTTATTAAAGATATTTACCTGGCAAATAAAATGTATATCTTTTATTTTTGGGAATAACCTCTGAAGACTACTTTATTCTGGATGAATTTTACGGAATTATGCATAATTGGTAAACCGTAAGAGATAAACAAAAACTTAAATCACAAACTATGTAGAGCACGTTAAAACACAGAATTTATGTTTTATACATTTTTTTTTCGTGAGTTCGTGTTTTTGAGGTATTCCTTGGTTTTGGCTTCACCTTTAAAAAGCTTATACTTTTCTCATGCAGAAATTTGTCAATTCCTGTCCAAACAAAGTAACTTCAGTGACATAGCAACCAGCTTTTGTCTATCACTTTAACCTATGGTACTCCCTTATTTCACTTCTACTTACAAGAAAGCAAGTAATAAGACTATTTGTGCTATTTTTTCTCGATTAGCATGAAGTAAATAGAAGCATACGCTTTTTATAAATAGTTTTTACTGAGATGCAGGGAAAGTAAAAAGAGTTTTTGTTAGAAGACCTTCCTGAGAGTAAATACGAGAGCTTAACAAAAATCAGGTGCAAGAACGCTGGGTCCGCTATATGTTTTAATTACTGTGTGTGCAATTTATTGTGGCAGTGGGACTGTCACAGAAAAATAGCGCGGGGGCACTTAAAATTAATGACTTTAGTTAGTAAAAACAAACACATTAATCTAGATTTACACACTGGTTATCTGCTTCCTGTGCTACTGACTGGCAATGAACCAATCCGACACAGCCCTCAGGAATTCCCCTTTGACCCCTGTTACAAATATTTATAGAGGCCCAAGCTCTTAAAACTCCGGCGCATGGGCCGTGTACATTTTTAAAAATGCCCGTGACCCTAAACGTTCATAAATTCTTTAACAGTCGTAAATCTTCCAGGTCCATAAAGTTGTGAGCAAGGCTTTTGCGAAATAAATGACAAAATGTGTTATAAACACAAGATGACAGAAAAGCAAAAAACACAGTAGATAAAATAAATTGATTAAAATTTACTGCATCTTGTTTACTTAATACGCTTATACTTTCGGTACTGCTTCCGTTGAAGAAGAGGAATTATTGTATTATTCTGTAAGTACAGAGGTCTCACTGGAAATACACATTTTGAGAGCTCATGAATAAAACACGTTCTAGAAAGTGTGTGTGTGTGAGTGAGTGTGTGTGTGTGTGTGTGTGTGTGTGTGTTTGTGTGTGCGTGCGCGCGCAGCTCAAAAACAAAAGTCGGTTAAATGCCAAACCTTCCAAGAATGAGATACGAAGATTTTCAAGAAAATCTCTCCACCCCCCAAATACATTTTAACAATTTTTTACGTTTCTCAAAGATGGCTGAAACCATATTTATTAAAATACCGTAAGTTTAACACGTTTTCACAGGACAAACGAAATTTATATCTTGAATTTTCAGGGAACGGCCTCTGAAGGCCTCTTCATACTGGATGACTTTTGTAAACTGGTTACGAGATAAACTAAAACTTACTGCAAATAAATTAAAGATAAAATAATCGGACGTGTTCCATTCACATGACTTTCTCTACATCTGTGTAACAAATTATTGCTATTAAACTCATCCTTCTATCTACTTCATGCTAATCGGAATAAACATTAGCAGAAATTGTCTTATTACTTGCTTTTTTTTTTTTTTTTTTTTTTTGTAATTAGAAGGAAAACACTAGGCTAAAGCGATACTCAAAATGTGCTTGCTATGTGATTGAACCCGTTTCTTGACACTGCCAGGAGTTGACAAATTTCCGTGTGTGAAAAGTTTGTCTTATAACTGAAACATATATAAAGGAATATCTCACTTTATGTATATACATACCTTTTTTTGTGTAGTACGCTTTTGTGTATCTCTTACGGTTTACCAGTTATACAAAACTCATCCGGAATATAGAGTTCTTCAGAGACTTATCCTAGAATATTCAAGATATAGTTTCATTTCCTATGTAAACATATTTACTACAGGGTATTTTAATCCAAACTGTCATAGACATTTTTAAGAAAATCAAATTTTTTCCATGTAAAGGGTAGTTTGGAGTGGGATGGATTCTTCAAAATATTCGTGTCATATCATTGGAGAATAGTAAAATTATATACCAAATTTGGTATTTTACCACCTTTTTGTTTTAGAGTTACCGTGTTCACGAACACACTGACACAGTGGAACGCTAATACATCTATTTCCGGTGAAATCTTGGTTACGAATTTTGGGTGCAATACAATACCTTCTCTATACACTATGTACACAGTACGTGTAGAGGAAGTAAAAAATGCCCGTGACCCTGAACGTTCATAAATTCTTGAAGAGTCGTAAATCTTCCAGGCCCCTAAAGTTTCGGGCAAAGGCTTTTCTGCGCAACAAATGACAAAATATGTTATAAACGCAAGATGACAGAAATACAGTAGGCAAAATAAATTGAACAATATTTACTGCATACTCTTAAAGCGCTTATACTGCTGATGTTGCAAGTAGCGGAAGTATTTGTAGGAAGGCCATCCAAGAGGTGACAGATATTTTGGCATAACTAAAGATAACACAAAAATCTGATGCGTTACACTCACATGACTTTCTCTAGCCGTTCTACAAACTTCTTACATAAGATTCTTCTTCTTTCTGCACCTTGTTAATCGAGGTACTCATTAGCACGATGTTCTTATTACTTAGTTCCGTATAAGTAGGAAGAAAATAAGGGAATACACTAGGCTAAATCGATAGACAAATGTTTTAAAACCTGTCGTTATGCGATTGTCATTACAAATCGCTTCTTTTCTTGGCCAGGAGTAGAACAAAAGAAAAGCGGACACTCCCGTCTGAGAAAAGTATAAGTACTTCACAACTGAAACTAATAACGAATACCACGAAAACGGTAAGCTCCACGAAAATAAATGTATATGACGTAAATTGTGTATTTTAACAAGGCCTACATTTTTTGTATAGTAAGTTTTTGTCTATCTCTTACGGTTTATTAGTTATGCCAAATTAAGCAAAATTTATCTAGAATAAACAGGTCTTTTAGAAGCTATTTCCAAAAAATTCATAATATACATTTTATTTGTCAGGTAAATATCTTTAATATACGATATTTTAATCAACATCGTTAGAGCCATTTTTAAGAAAAGCAAAATTTTCGAAAAAACGTCAATGTAAAGGGTGGTTTGGGGTGGGGAGATTTTTCCCAAAATCTTCGTGTCGCATCCCTGGAAGATACTGAACTTAAATACCAAGTTTGATATTTTAGCTACTTTTCGTTTTTGAGTTATCGTGTTCACAGACACACGGACACACACACACACACACGGAACTTTTTCTGGAAATGCTTTTTTTGGATTCAGGGGGTCCTAAAACATGTATTTCCGGTGAAATCTCGACATCGAATTTTTGGGTGGAATACAATACATTGTACATACGGGGCTAGAGAAAGTAAACATTTGTTTACAATAATATACTTGTCCTTTTCTTCCCATCACTTTCGCCCAGCGCCATATCTGGTCCACATGCTCCATGTGTACGTGTCCCATACAGCAACTGTTTCTCACCTGTAGGAATGGTGCCTTTAACTGCAGCATATACTACTTCTTCGTCGTTCGGAAATCTTTTCCACCTACAAAGTTATGTTTCCAAAGTGAAACGCCAGTTTTTCTCAATTCTTTTATCAATATTTCCTTTCAACTCCTCCATAACGACTAATTATCTCCTACTGTGGTCTTTGTCGTGCACACTGGTTCTTCCTTGATTATTTGTAAATTATGGTTCGTTTCCTCATTGAAGACTTGTTCATTTCATTATCACCACATACCCGCACTGTCTGCCTATAAAATTCGTTTGGTCATCAGCATTGGAAGCTGGTATCACATGACAGACTGTAGATTACGTCGAGAAATAGATTAAGGTACTGTTACTTTGTAAATAAAGTTTTGTGTTGATGTCTTTCGTTATTTAGTTATTCCAAATCGTCTGTCACTTTCTAGATGGTTCTCGCATTTCACCCCATTTTATAGGTACAAAGATCTCACTGGAAATACTCGTTTGGATGAAATTAGTTTTCCAAAAAAATATGAACTCGAGTGAGTGGCATCTTGGCTCAGATCTTCAGCGGCGGAAGAGTATAACATCTGCAATGAAAAGTCGGCACCACGTTACAATAAATACCTTGATAACAACGACGATTACGTTGAGAAACAGAGTAAAGGACCATTCACATTGAAAATTAACTGTATAGACGTAGAATTAAATGCACCATGAGCATCCTCAATGATAAACGTAGGCAATAAGCAGTCAGAAATTAAAACAAGTGAACTGCGCCTGCGAGTGAATAGCTAACTAAAATGGCTGACAGAGACGAGAGTGTGGCAGCATTCGCGCACATGCAAACTAGAGTAGTCAATTTGCTTGGTTTTATATAGGGTGACACATTTTTTTCATTAATTGTTTCAAAACGTGATGCTAGCGACAACTTATTATATCTAAATTGTAGATGAATGTTGGGAGATTATTTACTTCTATAGCAAATGTTGAAAATATCCTCCATCTTGCATAGGGCACAACTCAACACTTCGTACTGGCCACTCGTTGGAGGACTGTTGTCAATAGCTTGAATCTCCTTTGTGATGTCGTTCTTCAGATCGTCCAATATCAGGGGACGTGTGGCGTAAACCTGTCTTTTAAGTAACCCCATACAAAGAAGTCCGGCGATGTCAAATCCGGAGATCTCGGTGGCCACAGGTTCCTGGAAATTACCCGGTCCTTAAAGAAACTTGCAATTAGGTTCATGGATTCATTTGATGTATGGCATGTAGTGCCATCTTGCTGAAAATATCCTTGACTCAGCTCTACATCGTATTGCATTTTCACGTTGACTACAAGAACAAAATGTCGAAATAGCTGCCAGCAATGCAATTAGGAATAAAAAATAAACATCTGCGCATCTAGTGATAAAGAATCGAAACTCCAAAACATTCTGCTTAATTTGCTGTTAAAATTAAGTCATTGAATGAATTTCCAAGGAATAATTAAAGAAAGAAGTTCTACATAAATCACTCTGTATTTTAAATGACGGTGGATTTATCCCCTTAATCAAAGACGAATTAACGGAGGATATTTTCATAATGTACTAAGCGAAATGAGAGAGATCCATCAAGCGAAGCCATTTATAACACATCGAGCAGTGGCTCTCATTGGTTGATTCCTACGTTGCAAGTTAACTTTGACGCAAAAGCTTGGCGTTTGCAAGCTTCTATGTTAACGTACTACGGTTATGTCAATGTAACCATTGTGAATGAGCCTACACATATACTGGCTGCAAGCTTCTGTGTCTACGTTACGTCTACGGTTGATTTTCGATGTGAATGGCCTTTATGGTTTTGTAACTTTGTAAATAACGTTTTGTGTTGTCTTTCAATATTATATAGTTATTCCAAATCGTCTGTTCCTTTCTGGACAGCCCTCATACGAAATATACCTACATAATTATAATTTAAAACTGTAAAACAGAGCCGCAGTTAATGGCGAATTATGCCACAGTGCAATTTAAACCTGTATAAAGGAATCATTGGAAAATATTATCGCGGCAACAAAGCGCGGATTTCTGAATTTAAAAAAAAGCTATTTTATAACAGGATTACCTCAACTCACCCTCTCTAATTTCAACTGCTTTGATAATTATCAATTTAGCAATGATTTGCTGCTGTATATATAATTCTCTTTGTAGCTGCAGTATTAAAACGCCACTGTCCCAGACAGACAGATGAACCGCCTGCATCATTAGACGGGGTGCGGGGACAGAGGGTGAACTGGATTAAAGTCATGGTCTGTAGAGGGGTGATGGGAAATGTGAGATACAGACCAGCATGAGTCATAAGCCATTTCTTTCTGTTGCTACAACAAAACACTCACTTCAAAAATACAATTTGGAACGACCTTTTGAGATGATTCAAGTATCTTCCAGGCAAGTCAATGGTTTATATACAAGGGTGGTTGAAGTTGCAACTGTGAAAATTAAAACATATCCAGTTTTATTATTGGTTTTTTCACACAAGCCGTGTGTTGGATAGGTAGAGTTTGACTGAAAAATCCAATGCCATAGCTGGATTTGAACCACGGATCTCCTGATCTCTAGGCGGTTGCTCTGCCACTGAGCTACCATGGCAACATACGGCATAACATTGAATTTCTTAACTGACTCGCATGTTTCCTGGCAAACCACACTATGGTGTGTTATTTATGAACGCCCCTTAACTGCTGAAAGACCGCTTAATTTTATTCAGACTTGAGGTTGTTTTACGTGCCGTAAATCTACGACACGGGACTTCCCTTCCGGAGGAAGCCATGCTAAGGATTTTTACAACCGGAAAAATCCATTGTCCTCCGCCGGATTCAAACCCGCGACCTTGGGTATATGAAGTTAGCACGCTGGCTACACTATGAACCCTGGGACTTTTGCAACATTGTAAGTCACTATTGGGGTTGTCATCTCAAAATAATTTGACACCTTGAGGTGCCATGATAGCTCAGTAGCAAAGCAACCGGCTAGAGATCAGGAGATCCGTGGTTCAAATCCCGCCTATGGCATTGAATTTTTCAGTCTGACTCTACCTATCTATCTCCAGTTTTCTTTCTTTACCACGTATTTAGTAACTAGAAGGTATTTCCATTTCACCCAAAACTTCAACTACAAGATATACATTTTTAGGTCCTGAATAAGAACAATCCGATTCACATGACTTTCTCTACGTGTCAGTAATAAATTATTGTTAAAAAGCACATACTTCTAGCTAACATGATAATCGAGATAAACATTGTCTTAATGACTTGCTTCCTTGTAAGTAGAAGGAAAATAAGGGAATGCACCAGGCTAAAACGATAGTCAAATCTCTTAAAAGCTGGTTGCCATGTGGTTCATATCCATTTCTATGCAGGGCCAGGAGTTTACAACTTTCCGTGTGAGAAAAGTTTAGGTATTTTAAATATGAAACAAATAACAAGGAATATCTCAGAAATGGCCAATTTCACGAAAAAAACAAAAAAACAAAAAACAAACGTAAATAGCCTCTGAAGGGCTCTTTATTCTGGTGGTATTTTGCTGAATTTTGCGTAACCGGTAAACCTTTAAGAGATACACAATAAACAATGTAGATTACAAAACACACAATTTATGTCATATGTTTATTGTTTTCGTGGAGTTGTGAGTTTTCGAAATATTCCTTGTTACTGGTTTCAGTTGTAAAACATTTAAACGTTTCTAATACAGGAACTTGTCAAATCCTGGCCAGGCAAAGAAACGGATTTCAATCCCATAGCAACCACATTTTAAAATATTTGACCTAGTATATCCCATTATTTCCCTTCTACTAAAAAAGAAGCATTTCTGCCTATGTTTATCACGATTAGCATGAAGCACATTTTGTTCAACAATAATTTGTTTTAGAGATGTAGAGAACTTCAGGAATGGGTCACATCAGATTTTTGACGTATCACTATGACAAGCTAATTACGGATTAAATTCTTCATATCAAAGGGTGAGGCATAATCTTGCTAATTTTAAATTCATATAGGTTTTATTCGTGAAATATATACGAGGGCCGTTTTTTTCAATCTCTGATAGGCTATAAATAAAAGACAAGTTCATAGAAAACAATTATTTTATTACTAAAAGTTTTATACACTTATGGTTACTTTTCAACACAATCACCGAACATATTTGAAGCATTTATCGTACCTGTGCACAAACTTTGCAATACCTGCTTCAAAAAACGTTGCCGCCAATGATTTCAAATGAGCATTGACGTTGTTTTGAAGATCTTCGTGCTTTACGACGTTTGCGGAGAGCCATTCAAAACAAGTGAAGAGGAATGCTGACTTCAGGAATTGTGTTGATCCATGACAACGCTCGTCCACACACTGCTGGCACAACCCATCGGCTCCTTGAACAATTTCAATGGGACATTTTCGATCATCCGCCGTACAGTCCTGACCTGACACCCAGCGACTTTCACCTTTTCCCAGCACTTTCAAACCAACGCCATTTGAAACCACTGGCGACAACATTTTTTGAAGCGGGTATTGCAAAGCTTGTGCACAGGTACGATAAATGTCTCAATCTTTTCGGTGATTATGTTGAAAAGTAACCATGAGTGCACAAAACTTTTAGTAATATAATTATTGTTTTCTATGAATTTGTCTTATATTTATAGCCTATCGGAGGTTGAAAAAAATCCGATGTGTTCCATTCACATGACTTTCTCTACCTCTCTGCAACAAATTATTGTTAAAAAGCTTATGCTTTTATTTACTTCATGCTAATCGAGAAAAAAATAGCAGAAATATTCTTACTTGCTTCCTTGTAAGCAAAAGCGAAATAAGGGAGTAACATAAGTTAAAGTGATAGTCAAAAGCTAGTTGCTCTGTGATGGAAGGTCCTTTGTGTGGATAGGAGTTGACAAATTCCTGTATGAGAAAAGTATAAGTTCTTCAAAGCAGAAACAAAAATCTAGGAATACCTAAAAAACTATCAACTCCACGAAAAAAATGTATACACCATAAATTGTGTGTTTTAATGTGCTCTACAGTTTTTGTGTTCTAAGTTTTTGTCCATCTTTTAGAGTTTACCAGTGCAAAATTTCGTAAAATTCATCCAGAAGTCTTCAGAGACTATTGCCAAAAAATTCAAGATTTACATTTTATTTGTGAGGTAAATATCTATAATATACGATATTTTAATCAAAATCGTTAGAGCCATTTTTTAGAAAATCAAAATTTTCGTAAAAAGTTCCAGTTAAAGGGTAGTTTGGGGTGGGGGATTTTCATGAAAATTTTCGTGTCGCATCCTTGGAAGATACAAACTTAAATACCAAGTTTGGCATTTAACAGTCTTTTCGTTTTTGAGCTGCCGACTGACACACACACACACACGGACATTTTGTTTTGTTTCAGGGGGTCTCAAAACATGTATTTCCAGTGAAATCTCGGTATCGTATTTTTGAGTGCATTACAACACCTCCTCTATACACTATGTACATAGCATAGAGAAAGAAAAAAGACCCTCGTGAAGTAGTACGCTGAAGAGTATTTATTTGATGCTCACCAAAGTGACGTAATCAACATTAGCGGGCTGTATACGGCAGGTGTTTCACGATACCTTTCTTTACTGCAGTACACTCAGGTATAAGTAAGAACTTACGTGAGCATCTGGTTACATAGCAACGCGTTGCCTGAGGTAAGGTGAGATGGGCGTGGTTCTCAAGTTCATGGTCAGAAACTGGTCCAGCGGCTGCTGTTCTTACCTGCAAACAGAACAGACACACTCATTAAAACACAAACCAAATATATACTGAATGGTACATATAAAAATCTAATGTGTTATACATTCACATGACTTTCTCTACATCTCTACTACAGCTTGTTAAAAAGCAAATGCTTCTATTTACTTCATTCTAACCGAGAAAAACTTAGTAGAAATAGTTTTATTACTTGCTTCCTTGCAAGTAGAAGCAAAATAAGGGAGTACCATAGGTTAAAGTGATAGTCAAAAGCTGGTTGCTATGTGACTGAAGTTCCTTTGTTTATATGGACTGGAGTTGCAAATTCCTGTATAAGTTTTTCAAGCTGAAACCAAAAACAAGGACTATTTAAAAAACGATCATCTCCACGAAAAAAATGTATATAACATAAATTGTGTGTTTTAACGCGCTCTACATTTTTTGTGTTTTAAGTTTTTGTCCATCTCTTACGGTTTAGTAGTTATGCAAAATTCCGCAAAACTCATCCAGAATAAAGCAGTCTTCAGAGGCTTTTCCCAGAAAATTCAAGCTATACATTTTATTCGGCAAGTAAATATCTTAAATATAAGAGCATTTAATCAAAATCGTTAGAGCTATTTTTGAGAAAATAAAAAAAATTCAAAAAATGTTCAATGTAAAGGGTAGTTTGGGGTGGGGGGATTTTTCTCAAGATCTTCGTGTCGTAACCCAGGAAGATACTAAACTTAAATACCAATATGGACATTCTTCTAAAAATGCTATTTTTGGATTCTTGGAGTCTCAAAACATATATTTCCGTTGAAATCTCGGTATCGAATTTTTTAGTGCAATGCAATACTTTCTCTATATTCTATGTACATAGTACGTATAGAGAAAGTAAAAAAGGCTCTCCTTCTCTTACTCAAAATATGTTTGAATTATTCACATGTTTGTTCAGTGTCGAACACCTATCCTTTCGTATTTTTACATTTTTCAAACTTCAATCTCTTTCAGTGATCACTGGCTTGTATATTAGCAGGAACTGAAAGAGGCCAGGCAGTGAGCAGCGCCAAGTCCTTCTGTGTGCACCGAATCTCAATACGGCAATTTCGTGCCCCCGGACCGAGCTCTAATTATGTTACACTGTGTATATAAATGTACAATAATGCCACAAAGAACGATGGAGAAAATGAAAGTTTAGAAAGATAACCTTACAGTTTCAAGTGACCAGAGTCAGCTGGTCTGAAAACATGTTTTCATTTTCAATTCACAGAACTGTTTATTAGAATGTTTTTTGTGGTTCGGAAGTTAAAACATTCATGCAATTTGTGGAACTGGTATTTTTTATACTCGTGGGATTTTTATTTCGCACTGAAGCTACAAGTTGCGTAAATGTATATCAAAGACAACTCTTGCAAAATATATCAGGCAAATAGCCAAATTAAGTTTATTTACTAAGAGAAAAAAAACTTGTGTGTATGAATAGCAAACGGTAAGAAGAATAATTCGGGGGAGTAGATTTGCAGCATGACCTAGAAGATTTTTGAAATGACGAGCGAGGCAAAATGGGGGAAGAACACTTTCGGGGGTTGTAATGAACAGCCCCCAATTTTTACTTTTTCTACACGTACTATGTACATAGTGTATACTTAAGGTATGGTATTCCATCCAAAAAATCGTTGTCGAGATTTCACCGGAAATATATGCTTTGATGTCCCCGAAATCCAAAAGGGGCACTTTAGGAAGAAAAAAAGAGTACATTTACTCTCGGTAAAATACCAAACTTGGCATACAAGTTTAATGTCCTCCAAGAATGAGATACTACGATTTTGAGGCAAATCCTCATACCCCATACTACACTTTACATGACACTAATGATACATGGAACGAAGATGGAACACCGGTGGAATGTGATGACGGGAAAACCGACCCTGCGCCGCTTTGTCCACCACAAATACCACATGCGGTCGCTTGGGATCGAGCCCGGGCCACCTAGGTGAGAGGCGAGTGGTCTAACCACTCGGTCACGGCGCAGCCAAGGTCACCTGAAGGTGACTGCACCACATGGCAGGCAAGAGGATGTTCAAAGTGACTATCTCCGTCACTGGTAGCCGCGTTGGACCTGCCTGTCCGACTGTCAGGGTGCTTCAATCTGAAAACTATAGAGACCCTGCAATTGCTGTGCTGTCGCTCCTGGTTCCGGTAGCCTGGTGTATCCTTTCGCATCATGCCTTCCTCCCGGTGGTGTCACCCAGTTGCAGCTCTTTGACATGTGCCATATGAATAGTTTGATTCCTGGCTCAGTCGACGCAACGATTTGTTTGGAGAATCACTAGCCTTCTTCGAACATTTGTAACAGACTCTGCTCTCAATGGTGGTCTATGTTTTCCACTCTCACTAACGAGTTGTCTCCGGCGTTTCTTGTTACCATCAATCAATGCCATCTGTTGACTATATTGATGATTTCGATGGAAATTACATGCATTTTCATGGCATTGTAGACAGTCGCAGCTTTTTGACATGTGCCACATGAATAGCTTGATTCCTGGCTCAACCGACGCAACGAGCCTTCTTTGAACATTTGTAATAGTCTCTGCACTCAGTGGTGGTTTATGTTTTCCACTCTCATTGACGAGTATACCAGTTGTCTCCAGCTTTTTTGCTAATTGTTGCCTTTGTCGGAACATCCCGTACATTAAATTCTCTTTGAAATTCCCGTTGTGTTGTTACCAAGGAATTTGTCTTCACAATGAAAACACGCTCTCCAAGTGAGTACTGCATGCTGTTATGACTGCAAATTAATGCTCGTAATTTCCATCGAAATCATCAATATAGTCAACAGATGACATTGTAGTCACGATTGTTGGTCGATTCTACTTGAGCCACTGAGTTCATTAAAATGCATTTCACATTTCTACGAGCTTTCAGAGAGAAATGATGGCGTATTAGAATTGGATCACACTAAAATATAAAGTATTCAGATAATGTGATGCTTTAAATAAGCCTGGGTTGCATTTGAATATCGCGCAATTTGAAATTCATCTTGTGTCCCGGCCTCCCAGTCTCGCATTCTTGTAGTACATACATGGAGGACATCAGTTCGCACTCGATATTCCGTTGAAACAGCGCTGGGTTGCAGGAATGTGTATTTCATGTGAATATATTGCTTCTGGTATCGGAGCGTAACACACAAACTCGCTCCGGATCCAATCCCACACAATAAATCTCGACTTTAACAGACGGAAAGCCGATACAAGAACCGAATGTTTGGCTGTCATGCAAAGGGACATAATTTCAGGTCCCGTCTTCCCTTTGAGGACACAAGCGGCTCGAGGTTTCAAAGGCGAAAATAGCAAGCCCCCTTTCCACGGCGGCCGTAACGTATCAAACGCTAAGTAGCAAACCTCGGTGGAGTATAATCGTGCCACTCCAAAGGTTAGGGGGGTGGGGCAGGTTTCGAGAGCGCTTTAGCGTTGTCATGTTCATTCGCTGTTAGCGCTTCAGCATCTCCTTAATTACGTCCTTACGGCGTAATATATAGGAAATGATGTCAAGATATGAAAATTGAGGTTCTGAGAGACGACAGATTTCCGAGATAAACCACCTTTATAATATCATCGTGGTGTGGCGGATAAAAAAAATCCTATGCGATCCAATCACACAACTTTCTCTACCTGCTCTACAAACAAACTTCTTACAAAAACTTAATTGTTCTTTCTACATGATGCTAGTTGCGATAAACTAACGCGTCGTGTCTGTTCATGTTTATACTGCCCACTTTGTTTTTGCTTAATTAGCGTTGATTTATGGCGGGTGTGGGAAAGACGCTTTCTATACGCCTTCTTTGACTTGTCAGTCGAGTGAAAACCGACATTATACAGAAATTAAGAATGAGTTCACCGTATTTGATGCAAGGGCCTCTACAGTCATCGCGTACCTGTTTTAGTGGAAGTTGATTCTCTCGCTGTCTCAGGGTTCGATGTTGATCTTTCTCAGGGTGGAAACAGGAGAGAATGTAGATACGGATACTGGGTTAAGAATTAAGAATAGCAGCACGATCCTATTTCACTCTGATGTGAAAACATCAAATACTATTGGTGAAGTCATCTTCACAAACATTAATATTGCACATTTCTCTTAACACTTTTTACTTTCTCTATACGCACTATGTACATAGCAACCAGCTTTTTACTATCACTTTAACTTATGGTACTCCCTTATTTCGCTTCTACTTACAAGGAAGCAAGTAATAAGACTATTTATGCTATTTTTTTCTCGATTAGCAGGAAGTAAATAGAAGCATAAGCTTGTTAAAAATAATTTGTTACAAAGATATAGAGAAAGTCATGTGAATGAAACACACAAGAGTTTTTGTAAACGTATCACATTATTTGCTAATAAAAAATTAACTAATTTGACAAGGTTAAGTTCGCTCAGGCCAGTTCCTGGCAATTTTAACTAGAAATAGCCCCGTTGAGTTACGCAACTGTTTTAACGCACCAAGTGATATCTGCACACAGCCGCCGCCACAAGGCGGAAATATTAGGGTTTTGGACGTTTTATGTCCAGCCGCCATCTTGTGGTACTACACGCTACCATATACACCGGAGGCAATCTCTGTCAAATTAATTGTTTTTGTAATTTTTTTGAAGTAAATAACAAAGGACAATGGGTGGGGAGAGACCTCTAGTCAAAGGAATATCTAATATAATCACATTTTTTGGTCTATCAGAAGGTATTATTGCAATAAACATCGCGGCAAGGTCATAATTTAATTTTGTTAAAATTTCTTGGTCTTAAACTACTGTTAATATAACAAAAGACTGTACCATATATTACAGCATTTGTTTAAATTTTTAGTAGAATGAGTGATATTAATCAAGAATTTGGGTCGAGGAATATTGCGATATTTACCATTACATTAAGAGTCCGGGGAACACACCCCCTATTCTCACGGTTTTGGTATCATAAACATATAATTTGACGACTATTTTGCGTGATAGCTGCTAAATGGGCAATTAACAAGAGCTTTCTTATAAACCAGAGTTGGTTGCCAGTTTTGTCTGCGATTTGCCTTTATCCAAGCTTCTCTAAAAGCTAACAAACAATACAGAATCGTTATGTTGATAATGTATAACATATTTCACTAAGTATACCACCGAAAACACGTGTCCCTTTCTTTGCTTTTGCTTCTGCTATTCGAGAAACTACAACCAAACACCACACAATTATTTATTATTACACTAGTTTAAAACTTACACTATAAATTTACTGCTTAATTGAACATTTAACACCACAAAAATCACTTAAATAAGTACACTAACCTATGTATTGAAACACAATTCCCTTTTTGTTTTTACTTCTGCTATTCGAGAAACACCACACACGTATTGACAATTATATTGGTTTATAACTACATTGTAAATTTACTACTCAATTGAACATTTAACACCACAAACCTTATTTTTGGGTGCACATTTAACTCGCATAAGGCGTACTCGTCTCAAAAGTGTAGTATCTAAATATGGCGGCTAGGCAAAAACGTGCTTTACCAACCACAATGCATAAGCATAGGATATTTCCTATCTATTCTCTCTGTATCTGTGCCCAACGGGCACACATGAGATCAAGAATATCGAGGTACAATTCCTACTAATAATCTGATGCGTTACACTCGCATAACTTTCTCTAGCTACTCTACAAACAAACTTCTTACAAAAGATAATTCTTCTTCCAACACCATGCTAATCGAGATAAACATTAGCAGAATTTTATTACCTGGTTCCTTATGAGTAGAATGGAGCTAGGGGAATGCACCGGGCCAAAGTGATAGTCAAATGTTTTAAAAGGCTGTCGTTATGCGATTGTCATTGCAAATCGCTTCTTTGCTTGGTCAGGAGTAGAACAAAAGAAAGACGGACACACCCGTCTGGGAAAAGTATAGATATTTCACAATTGAAACTAATAACAAGGAATACCTCGAAAACGGTAAGCTCCACGAAAAACATGTAAATGACATAACTTGTGTGTTTTAACAATATCTACATTTTTTGTAGAGTAAGTTCTGTCTATCTCTTACGGTTTACTAATTATACTAATTTAAGCAAAATACATCCAGAATAAACATGTCCTTAGAAGCTATTCCCAGAAAATTCAAGATATACGTTTTATTTGTAACAGATATGGCTTTAATGTGTGGTATTTCAATCAAAATTGTTAGAGCCATTTTATGATTTTTTTTTCTCGAATTATTCCATGTAAAGGGTAGTTAGGGGTGGAGGATGTTCTTGAAAATCTTCGTGTCGCATCCTTGGAAGATGCCAAACTTAAATATCACGGACAGACAGAGAGACAGACAGAAAGATAAGACACACGCGGACTTATTTCTGAAAATGCTTTTTTTTTTTTTTTTTTCCTTTTATTTTATTCAGGGGGTCCTAAAACATGTATTTCCGGTGAAATTTCGACATCGAATTTTTGGGTGGAATGCAAAACTTATCTTTACTTATGCACATTGTACATACGGGATTAGAGAAAGTAAAAACAGAAGTATCAGTCTCACTGTAAATGTGTTCTTTCCGTGGTTTCAAACTTAAATTCGATACATAGAGTTTGTCATTTGTTTTGCTGAACTGAAGGGCAACTAAAGGCGTGGAACTTTACCTTCGATTTGCTCACGTTTGAACGTACATTTCATTTTGAACATGGATTACCCAGGGCACGGGAGGGTGTAGAAGATAAACTAGAATTAATTAACAAGAGCTGCCTGAGGGCTTGCGCCCTCTACAACGGATGAAACCTGGCTTACCTACTAATTTGAAGGCGCTGAGAGCATTTTCCGTGTCAAGCAGAACGTTTACCTTACGGCACCATCTAAACTTCAAAAAATCTGCTGTATTCTATTCATATATCTTTCTCTACATCTTTGTAACAGATTATTACTTTCTCTAGCCCATATGTACAATGTACATAGGGGATAGAGAAGGTATTGCATACCACCATAAACTTGTTTCAGGTCCCCTGAATACGAAAAAAACATTTTTTAGAAAAAGGTCCGTATGTGTCTATGGACAACAAAGATCGAACACGAAAAGATCATTAACAACCAATTTTTGTATTTAAGTTTAATCCCCGCTCCCCAAACCACCCATCACATGGAAAACTTTTTGAAAATGCTGTATTTCTTATTTTAAAGCTATTTACAACACGAACTGTATATTTTGAATTTTCTGGGAATAGCCTATGAAGACCACTTTTTCAAAATGAGTTTTGCAGAATTTTGCATAACCGTTAAACCGTAAGAAACAAAAACTTGCTAAACAAAAATTATAGATCTAGTTAAAACATACTTTATATTCTATACGTTTTTGTGTAGAGCTGACCGTTTCCGAGGTATTCCTTGTTATTAGTTTCAATTTTTAACTACTTTGCCTAATGTATTCGCTTATGTCCCACCTATTTGCTAGGAAGCAAGTAATAAAGCAGTTTCTGCTAAAGTTTAGGTTGATTGGTATGTTATAGACAAAATAATAATTTTTTGTAAGGAAAGTTGTTTAACAGCTAGAGTAAGTAATGCGGTTAGAACACAACAGATTTTTACTTTCTCTATACTCTATGTACATAGTGTATAGAGAAGGTATTGTATTGTACCCAAAAATTCGATACCGAGATTTCACCGGAAATACATGTTCTGAGACTCCCAGAATCTAAAAAAAAGCATTTTTAGAAAAATGTCCGTGTGTGTGTCTATGGGCAGCATATCACAAAAACGAGAGAACAGTTAAAGCCCAAACTTGGTATTTAAGTTTGGTATCTTCCAAGGATGCGACATGAAGATTTTCAAGAAAATCCCCACCCCAAACTACCATTTACATGGAACAAATTAAAAAAAATGATTTTCTTAAAAATGGCTCTAACGATTTCGATTAAAATATCGTACATTAAAGATATTTACCTGACAAATAAAATGTATATCTTGAATTTTCTGGGAATAGCCTCTAAAGACTACTTTATTCTGGATGAATTTTACGGAATTGTGCATAACTGCTAAACCGTAAGAGATGGACAAAAACTTACTCTACATAAAATGTAGCTCGCAATAAAACACACAATTTATGTCATGATATTCTTGTTTTTTCGTTTCTGCTTTGAAAAACATATTTTTTTTTCATAGGAATTGTTAACTCCTGTCCATACAAACAAAGGAACTTCAGTTATAGAGCAACCAGCTTTTGACTATCACTTTAACCTATGGTACTCCCTCATTTCGCTTCTACTTACAAGGAAGCAAATAATAAGACTATTTCTGCTGCTTCTCGATTAGCATGAAGTAAATAGAAGCATAAGCTTTTTAACTAAAATTTGTTGTAGAGATGTAGAGAAAGTCATGTGAAGGGAACACATCAGATTTTTTATAGATATATACTTCAAGCTAATCGAGATAAGTATTAATAGAAATTGTGTTATTAGTTGCTTTCTAAAAGAGTACATTAGGCTAAAGAGATATTGAAGCTTGTTAAAAACTAGTTACATGACAGAAATGTATGTTTTAATGAAATGTATATTATTTGTGTAATAAGTTTTTGGGACCTTAAAACATACATTTCCGCTGCAATCTTGACATCAAATTTTTGTGGGGAATATAAGATATTATCTACTATGTACGTTCTACATGCATGGGAAGACCCACCTCAGCAGTGTTCTACCGACCTGGGAATTCGAATCCGGTAGTTATGGACTCAAGAAACAGCTTGAAGCTGCACACCATCATCTACCGCGCCTTATCATGCAGCATGGAAGAGAATATGACGTACAGGAAAATTTGAGGGAAGGTCCACCTAAGCATTGCTCTATCCACCTGGGCAAATCATAACTAAATGTCCACCGCAATGAGATTCGAACCCGTAACTCCAGAACCAAGAAATGGCTTGAAACAGAATTGCTGAGCATCTTTATGAATGGAAATATCCACATCAGCATTGTCTTACCAACCTGGGAAAACAATAACCAGCTGGTTACGGCAATGGTATGTGAATCCGGTAGCAATGGAATCAAGAAACGGCTTGAAGGTGCACAGCATCATCCACTGTACATAACCATGGAATGTGAAAGGATAGAATATGCCGCACAGGAAAGTCTGTGAAAATATCTATCTCAAAATTGTCCTACCGACCTGGGAAAGCCATAACCAGATGACACCTCAATGGGATTCAAACCCGGTAACCAAGGCAATGACTTGAAACAGAATTACAGAGCATCTTTAAGAATGGCAATATCCACATCAGCATTGTCTTACCAACCTGGGAAAACAATAACCAGCTGGCTACGGCAATGTTATGCGAATCCGGTAGCAATGGAATCAAGAAAGGCTTGAAGCTACACAGCATCATCCACCGCGCATAGCCATGGAAGGTGAAAGCATAGAATATGACGCACAGGAAATCTGTGAAATGTCCATCTCAAAATAGTCCTACCGACCTGGGAAAACCATAACTAGATGACACCTCAGTGGGATTCAAACCCGGTAGCTTCGAACCAAGGAAATGACTTGATACAGAACTACAGATCATCTTTATGACGTCAGAGCAATGCTCTTCACGCTGGAGGGTGTTGCACAGAAATCTCAGCAGGGTAACAGAAAAATGGCCCCACTTGAAGTTTACGCGGATTGCCACACAATTCCCACGTGGCATGAATAATCGTTGTCATATAAATGCCAGCCAATGAGAGCGCCGAGGTTTGGGAAACCGCAGCGATTGGCTGTTTGTTGTGGGGAGCTACAAGTTAGGGCGAGGGTGTACTGCGCCCTCTGATTGGTCGCCGCAGGGGTCCCTCTGACGGTCGATTGGATTTTCAGGAAGCACCGCGTTTTTCCCCCCTGCAATGCTCGCTTTACTATTTTTTATTATTTCAGCGGTAGTGAAACACTTGCCGCATCCTGCAGCAATGCATTCACATGATTCAATTGTTTTACTGCTGTGTTTCATATTTACACTTACCTTTTCTTCATTCCAGCAATAAGTGTAGTCTATATTGACTTTACAGAACAACAATCATCCAACTATTGTAAAACAAATCTAGTGTGTTCCATTCCCAAGATTTTCTCTCATCCTTCTATTTACTTCTGCTAATCGAGAAAACATTAGCAGATATAGTCTTATTACTTACTTCCCAGTAAGTAGAAGTGAAATCCATAGGTTAAAATGAAAGTCAAAAGCTGGTTGCTATGTGACTGAAGTTCCTTTGTTTGCATGGACAGAAGTTGACAAATTCCTGTATGAGAAATGTGTAAGTTTTTCAAAGTTGAAACCAAAAACAAGGAATATCTAAAAAACGATCAACTCCAAGAAAAAAATGTATATGACATAAATTGTGTGTTCTAAGGTGATCTAGATTTTGTGTAAGCTTTTGTCTATCTCTTATGGTTTACCAGTTATGTAAAATTCAATAAAATCGTCCAGAATAAAGAGGTCTTTAGAGGCTATTCCCAGAAAATTCAAGATATACATTATATTTGCCATGTACATATCTTAAATATAAGAGATTTTAATCAAAATCGTTTATAGCCATTTTTGAGGAAATCAAACTTTTCGACAAAAGTTATATGCAAAAGGTAGTTTGGGGTGGGGATTTTTTTGAAAATCTTCGTGTCGCATCCTTGCAAGATACCAAACTCAAATACAAAGTTTGGTATTTAACAGTTTTCATTTTTGAGCTATGCTGTCCACAGACACACACGCACGTGCATGGACCTTTTTCCAAAAAAAATATTTTTTGGGGGGTTCAGGAGGACTTAAAACATGTATTTCCAGTGAAATCTAGGTATCGAATTTTTGGGTGCAACACAACACCTTCTCCATACACTATGTACATAGTACAAAAGGAGAAAGTAACAAGCTCAAAATATTGGTTTACCATCCTACATATTTAAAATATAATTAAATACCGTGATTACGCTGCCGACTATTACGCTATTCTGTTCATTACGATATTTCTAAAACGCCTTGAAGTTCCATTAGCGGGGTGTTCAATAAGTCCTTAAAAAAAGGTAGAAAAACAAATTATTTTTGGTAAATTTTGTGCTCACTATACTTTTCCCAGCTATTCTCCAACTGATTTAAGTCTTCAAAAAGTAGGATTACGGAGGGTTCTCAAAATATACATCTGTTTGGGAGATTACTTCTTCATTAGAACTGAATATTTTTCCGCCGAGCCACTTATTCAAGTTTGGAGATTAAAAAAAATGTCACGGGGGGGGGGGTGGGTGCGCGACAAATCTGATGAATACGGCGGGTATTGTAGTAATTCGAACCTTAATTCTGTAATTTTCGCCATCGACATTGTGCAGGTTTGCGTCCTTGCATTGTCTTGATGAAAGAGAATCTTTTTTCTTTGCCAGATGAAGGTATTTTTTCTTAATTTCGCCGTTCAATCGACGCAATAACGATGCATTATTGTCGTACTCTCCATTTATCGGTATTACTTTCTGCATGTAATCAATAAGATGATTCCGCGTGCATCCTAAAAAAAACCGAGACTATCACCTCGTCTGCAGATTTCACCACCTTTGCCTTCTTTGGAGCCGGTTCACCTTTAAAAACCCACTGTTTCGACTGCGATTTTATCTCTGGAGTGTAGTAGTGTATCCACGTTTCATTTACAGTTATGAATCAACGCAGAAACTCGCAGGATTGCGACGGAAAAGTGCCAAACCAGCTTCCGAATCGAATACATGATTGCGTTTCTTCTCCATTGAAAGCAAACGCGGCACCCATCTTGCCAAGACCTTTGTCAGACCTAGTTTTTTGAGCAAAATTGAGAGCAATGTAACTTTTGATATGCCTGAAGCCTCTACTATTTCGCGAAATATGATTCGTCGATCACTCAAAACCACATCCTGGATTTTGTTAATAATTTCGAAGGAAGTCACTTCTACTGGACGTCCGGAACGATGTTCATCATTTATGGATGTACGGTTATCAATTGTAAATGTTGCAAACGCAGGAGCAGATGAGCCATGAACTTCATCCAAGTCGGTTTTTATCTCTTTCAATGTTAAGACTTTAAAATATAAGGTTTAATCACCACATGAAACTCGTTTTTTCTCCATCTTTCTAAAGTAGCACAAGATTGTTGATTCAATCGTCAATGGTAACATAGTATTGAACTTCTCAACTGACTGGCATGTTTCCTGGTATACCACAAGGTGATCTCAAATTACTTTGAGATCACAACCCCAATGGCGTCTTACAATGTTGTAAGTACTTTAAGTCCCAGGATCCCAAGGTATAGCCAACTATTATGGTCCAATGCTATGCCGGAATGTTGCCATGGTAGCTCAGTGGCAGAGCAACCGGGTAGAGATCGGGAGATCCGTGGTTCAAATCCCGGCTATGGCATTGACTTTTTCAGTTAGACTCTACCTATCCAACTCCTGTCCTACACACGGCTCGCGTGAAAAAACAATTAATCCATACCTGAATAGAGCTGAACTTTAACTGCGATCTAGTAAGAGACGACGGTTACTAAATACAAACTTTTTTCGATGCTACGAGTGCCATTTCTTAGATTTTCTAAGCACTTATTGAACGCCCCTAATACTCATAGTTTATAAGTTCACTCCATTTTCCAAATCACGGTATTTCCGCTTTTTGTCAGGTCAAAAATGAAAAAAATCTGATGTTCCATTCACATGACTTTCTCTATATCTCTGTAACAAATTATTGTTAATAAGCTTATTCTTTTATTTATTTCATGCTAATCGAGAAAAATTAGCAGAAATAGTCTTATTTCTTGCTTTATTGTAAGTAGAAGCGAAATAAGGGAGTACAATGAGTTAAAATGATAGTCAAAAGCTGGTTGCTATGTGACTGATGTTCCTTTGTTTGTATGGACAGGAGTTGACAAAATTCCTGTATGAGAAAAGTATAAGTTTTTCAAAGCTGAAGCCAAGAAAACGGAATATTTAAAAAACGATCAAGTCCACGAAAAAAATGTATATAACATAAATTGTGTGTTTTAAAGTGTTCTACATTTTTTTGTGGCTTAAGTTTTTATCCATCTCTTACGGTTTAGTGGTTGTGCAAAATTCATTCAGAATAAAGAGGCTA
Organism: Hymenopus coronatus; assembly: GCA_030762935.1. Taxonomy (NCBI): domain Eukaryota; kingdom Metazoa; phylum Arthropoda; class Insecta; order Mantodea; family Hymenopodidae; genus Hymenopus; species Hymenopus coronatus. The sequence goes on along the minus strand of CM060897.1, from coordinate 17,929,847 downwards.
TTCCCAGAAAATTCAAGATATACATTTTATTTGTCAGGTAAATATCTTTAATATACGATATGTTAATCAAAATCGTTAGCCATTTTTGAGAAAATCAAAATTTTCGAAAAAAAGTTCCATGTAAAGGGTAGTTGGGGGTGGGGGGATTTTTCTCAAAATCTTCGTGTCGCATCCCTGAAAGATACTAAACTTAAATAACAAGTTTGGTATTTTACGACTTTTCGTTTTTGAGTTATCGTGTTCACAGACACACTGACACACACACACACACACACACACACACACACACACACACGGACCTTTTTGTGAAAATGCTTTTTTTGGATATTGGGGACCCTAAAACATATATTTCCGGTGAAATCTCGGTATCAAATTTTTGGGTGGAGTGCAATACATTTTCTATACACTATGTACATGTGCGTATAGAGAAAATAAAAAAATATCTTTACATATATAATTAGCAAAAATGTTTTGCTTTAAAAGTATGCTGAGAAAATGGTTCCGCCTATACTTAGTGGTCGAGGCTGAAGCGCTCTACCTGGTAGTAAAATTTGGACTGTCTCTTACTTTACTATGCAAAATTAATTCAGAATAAAGGAGGATTTCAGAGGCTATTCCATAAAATTAAAGGTATACATTTTATTTGTCATGTAAATATTTTTAATATACGATGGTTATTTTCGAAAAATGATTCCATGTAAAAGATGGCTTGTGGTGAGGGGATGTTTTTGAAGATCTTCGTTTCGCATCCTTGGAAGATGCTGAACTTAAATATGAAATTTGAGATTTAACCGACATTTTTGTTTTTGAGTTATCCTGCACAAAGACACACGGACGGACGCACTCACTCACACCAGAACTTTTTACTAAAATACCCACTGTTTACTTTATCACATACACACAATATACATAGTAGTTAGAGAAGGTATTTCATTCCAGGCAAAAGCCTAATGCCGGGATAGCATCGTAAATACACGTTTTGAGGGCCAATTTTTAGAATTTTGATCTTAGCTTGCGTGTAGGAGTATGGACAGCATAGCTCAAAAACGAAAACAGGCTAAATACAAAACTTGGTATTTAAGCTCACCATCTTCCGAGCATGCAACACTAACATTTTTAAGAAAGTCTTCCCACTCCAAACTACCCTTTACATGGAAACATTTTTGAATTTTTTTTTCTCAAAAATGAATTTACGATTTTGATTGAAATACCATAGTTAACTGTTTCCAGATATTCAAATTCCAACTGCTTAAACTTTTCGCATTGGAAAGTCACCTTCCGACTCATGCCTTTTGTTTTACTCCTGGGACTGCAAAAGAACCGAATTTCAATTGTTTCACATGACGACAAGTTTTCAAAAGATTTGACTATGGCTTCTGCTTACAAGGAAGCAAGTAATAAGACAATTTCTGCTGTTTAAGAAGTAGCAAAAGAATAACCTTGTTTAAGTTTGTGAGGCAGCTGGAGAATGTTATGTGAATAGAACAGATATGTTTACTTTCTCTACACGTACTATGTACATAGTGTATAGAGAAGGTATTGTAATGCACCCAAAAATCGATACCGAGATTTCACAGGAAATACATGCTTTCAGACTCCCTGAATAAAAAAAAAACATTTTTAGAAAAACGTCCGTGTGAGTGTCTGTGTGTCTGTGCGTAGCATAGCTGAAAGATGAAAAGACGTTAAAAATCAAACTTGGTATTTAGGTTTGGTGTCTTCCAAGTATGCGACACAAACATTTTCAACAAAATCCCCCCCAACTACCCTTTACCTGGAACATCTTTCGAAAATTTTGATTTTCTCAAAAAATGGCTGTAACATTTTGATTAAAATTTATATTAAAAGATGTACAAATAAAATGTGTATCTTGACTTTTCTGGGAATAGCCTGTGAAGACTTCTTTATTCTGGATTAATATTTACGTAATTATGTATAACAACTAAACCGTAAGAGATTGACAAAAGCTTATCAGACAAAAAATGTAGAGCACATTAAAACACACAATTTAGGTCACATACATTTTTTTCGTGGAGTTGATCGCTTTTGAGATATTCCTTATTATTGGTTTCAGCTTTAAAAAACTTATACTTTTCTCATACAGGAATTTGTCAATTCCTGTCCATACAAACAAAGGAACATCAGTCACATAGCAACCAGCTTTTGACTAACATTTTAACCTATGGTACTCCCTTATTTCGCTTCTACTTACAAGGAGGCATGTAATAAGACTATTTCTGCTAATTTTATCTAGATTATCATGAAGTAAATAGAAGCATAAGCTTTTTAACAATAATTTGTTGCAGAGATGGAAAAAAAGTCATGTGAATGGAACACATCAGATTTTTTATTCTTGAGACACTAACACTGCAATTCTAATGGAGTTTTAGTATGGACTTTTTGAGTGAAATGCAATAACTTCTCTATGTACTGTGGGCGAAGAAAAGTAAAAATCTAACGGTCACTTTACCTACCGCATTCTCTAACGAAATATGCAAAGTAGAAAGTTTATTTGGAACATTTGAAAATATACAAGATATTGGTTTTAATTGTTGTTTCACACATTTGACCGTAATAGTTTGCTATATTATGAATTCTGGGACTTAAAGCACTTACAACATTGAAGTCGCCATTGGGGTTGTCATCTCAAAATAGTTTGAGATCATCTTGTGGTTTACCGGGAAACATGCGAGTCAGTTGAGAAATCTAATGTTATGCCGGCATGTTGGCATGGTAGCTCAGTGATAGAGCAACCGGTTAGAGACCGGGAGATCCGTGGTTCAAATCCCAGCTATGGCATTGAATTTTTCAATCTGACTCTACTTTTCCATATAAGATACTATTTGACTTTTTTTTGGAGGGTGATGGGTTAGTGTTTAACACCTGCTTTTACTACTTGTGGCCGCGCAAGTGTTCACACCGGGGATACATGAAATGAAGATGGAGAACCGGTGGAATGTGACGGAGGGGGAAACCGAAGAAAACCCGTCCCTATGCCGCTTTGTCCACCACAAGTCTCACATGCGGTCACTTGGGATCGAACCCCGGCCGTCTAGGTGAGAGGCCAGAGGTCTAACCACTCGGCCACCAGCTGGAGAATGTCATGTGAATGGGACACACCATATTTTTTTATAAATGAGACGCTAACACTGCATTTTTAATGACGTTTCGGTATGGAATTTTTGAGTGAAATGCAATAACTTCTCTATGTACTACGGACGAAGTAAAGTAAAAATTTGCTGACAGTCGCTCTACTGCATTCTCTAACGAAATATGGAAATGTGGAGAGTTTATTTGAAAGATTTGAAAATATAGAGGATATTGTTTGATGTTACTTCCCGCCGGTTTTACACGGAAAGCTGCTACTGAATGACGTCACATCAAAATAAAGTGTCGATAAAACACGGAGATTGCCTGGGGTAATAGAACAAGGCAGCAATTTTGCATTTTTTCCTCTTTCATCAACTTTTTACGCTGTTTTATTTGCACGTCGGAGTGGGGTATTAAATATTTTTAACGGCATCGGCAGCAGTGAACGCATGCGTGGGCGATGCGCCTGCCAGTAGAATGCAGCGGTGCATACTGAACTAAATGAAGGTGAAGCAGCATCGGTAACCGGCAGGAAATGAGCTAATCAGAAAGCGGGATAACAAAGCACTGTGTCGGAAATTTGCTGAGGGGCTGCGGTATGTTTCATGTGTACCTATGTAGACTGCTGCTAGTTGGTGCAGAAAGTGAACTGAATTATTCTATGCGACACCTGTTCGCTCAGATAGCACAAATGCCCGTAAGCTCGGCTGAAACGGCTTGCTTTCTCATACATCACCCTACACAATAGCGTGTTTTATACGCTAATGCGTCAACTTCAATCTTAAGCTGTTTATTTATTATTCTGTTTTTACTTTCTCCACACGTATTGTGTAAAGTACATTAGATGAACTATTGTATTCCACAAAAAAATCGATATCGACATCTTACCAGCACTGTAAGTTTTGATGATCCTGAAGAAAAAAAAAAAAAAGTGTGTACGCGCATGAGTTCCCCTACAATAGATAAAGTGTTGCATTCCACCAAAAAAATTGGTGTCGAGAAAAAATAAAAAAAAGAAGAAGAATATTTGTATTAGCGCACGTGTGTTCCCGTACAATAGATAAATAAGTATTTCACCAAAAAAAAAATGATATTGAGATTTTACCGGCAATATATGAAAAAAAAGAAAGAAAGAAGGTATGCGTACGGGAGCGTGTTCCTGTACAATGGACAAAGTATTGTATTCCACCCAAAAAAATTTATGTTGATATTTCATCGGCAATATATGATTTGAGATTCCTTGAATCAAAGCATAGCAAAGCAAAAAAAAAAAAAAAAGGTTATTAAAAGGTCTGTGTGCGTGCGCGTGTCCCCGTACAATAGAAAAAGTATTGTATTTTTCCAAAAAAATTGATGTCGAAATTTCACCGGCTATATGTTTTAAGGTCCCCAGAATCAAAGCAAGGCAAAAAAAAAAACAACTTAGAAAAAGGTCCGTCTAAGCGCGCGTGTCCTATAGTGGGGAGGTTTCGACCTCTTCAGCTGCTCCGTGCGAGCGCTGCGAACCCCGAGCACCCGTGGTACTTCTGGTGTTCTAGTAGCCAGGCTAAACATTAGTTGTTCGGATTGGGTAGGACTCGGTGTGGCATTGGTCCCAAAACCCATGGAAGATTGGGTTTGCATAGGCATTGATGCCTGGACAGGGTTGTGAGGCACCGTAAGTCCTCTGATATTAAACCTGGAGGAGAGTTTAATACCATTATGGTATTTAGGTTTAGTATTACAGAATTAAATATATTAATTATAATAATTAAAGTGGACTAATAATAATAGTATAAAATAACCTAAATTTTAAATATATATAATTTTAAATTTTTAGGCAAATAATAAAATACATAAACATTTAAATATTAAATTTAATTTTGATAAATGTATAGGTTTAGATTTATAATTTAATTTTAGTTATTTAGGTTAAGTTGTTAATCTGACAATTGTATATTTATTTTATTTTGTAAACTTTAAAAAAATATTTGTTAATAAACAAAATAAGGTCTCAGATATTTGCCCCATGTAAGCAATTAGATATTGGGGTATACTATATAGATTTTATTTTTATTTTTAGTACATGCGGGCTAGAAAAATTAAAAAGAGAAAATATTTTGAAAATATACAGGGCACTAGATTTAAACACCTTTTTGTACATCCCACAGCGCGTTGGTTCTAAAAACGTCACTATATTAAACGTGGAAGAAACTATGAGTGCAAATAGGAACGCTTCCTAAGTACAAACATTATTTGCATTTAAAGATCGCAGCCTGCATATTTAGCGAGGTCGTAAGAAAGAGGAATAATCTTGCGGCAGAACTGAGAAGTTGACAGGAAGCTTAATGTTCTGCCATATAACTTAAGAGCACTGCCACATTTCCTCTACGCCTTCAGCATTCTGCCACCGGGTGATACCCACCTGCAGAGAAATAAATAAATAAATAAATACATGAACAAAGACAGCTTCTCAACAAATAACTAGAAACAATTGCATACTTGAATATCCTCTGAAAATAGGAAATACAAAATGTGCACTACGTGCACTATTTGTACACAATTTCTGATGCTACTTAATTCCAGTATACCTACATTAGCACCATCGAAATTGTTTTCTCTAACCTCTGACGCTTTTTACCCTTAAACATGTTCATAATGCTTTCTGCTTCATTTTAATCTAGGTAAACCTTTCCGGAAACACGCGTAGGTGCATTTCTCTACATATGCAAAGAGAGAAAAAAAAACATCTGAAGTGTTCCATTCACATAATTTTTTCTAAGTCTCTAAAAAGATTAATGTTGAAAGCCTTGTTCATTTAATAGTAATGATAATCGAGACAAACATTACCAGAAATGGTCTTATTACTTGCTTCATTGTAAGTAAAAGGTAATTAAAAGAATACACTAGGCTAAAACGATAGTCATGTGGATGAAATCTGACAAATTCTCGTGTATGAAAAGTTTAAGTAATTTAAAATTGAAGTCAACATCAAAGAATACCTCATAATGGTCAACTCCAGAATAAAATAGAACAAAACCTGATGTGTTCCATTCACCTGACTTTCTCTACTTCTCTGCAACAAATTATTGTTAAAAAGCTTATGCTTTCATTTACTTCATGCTTATCAAGAAAAACTCTGATGTGTACCATTCACACGACTTTCTCTATATCCCTGCAACAAATTATTCTTAAAAACCTTATACTTTTATCTACTTTATGCTAATCAGAAAAAAATAGCAGAAATAGTCTAATTACTCGCTTTCTTGTAAGTAGAAGCGAAATAAGGGACAACCGTACGTTAAAGTGATAGTCAAAAGCTGGTTGCTATGTCAATGAAGTTCCTTTGTTTATATGGATAGCAGTTGACAAGTTCCTGTATGAGAAAAGTATAAGTTTTTCATAGCAGAAACCAAAAATAAGGAATGTCACAAAAACGACGAACTCCACGAAAAAAATGTGTATAACATAAATTGTGTGTTTTAAAGTGCTCTACATTTTTTGTGTAGTAAGTTTTTGTCCATCTCTTACGGTTTAGCAGTTATTCAAAATTCCGTAAAATTCATCCAGAATAAACTACTCTTCAGAGGCTATTCCTAGAAAATTCAAGATATACATTTTATTTGTCAGGTAAATATGTTTAATATACGCAATTTTAATCAAAATCGTTAGAGCCATTTTTGAGAAAATCAAAATTTTCGAAAAAAGTTCCATGTAAAGGGTAGTTGGGGGTGGGGGGATTTTTCTCAAAATCTTCGTGTCACATCCCTGGAAGATACTAAATTTAAATACGAAGTTTGGTATTTTACCGACTATTTGTTTTTGAGTTATCGTGGTCACAGACACACACAAACACACACACACACACACACAAACACAAACACACACACACACGCTGACCTTTTTGTGAAAATGCTTTTTTTGGATATTGGGGACCCTAAAACATATATTTCCGGTGAAATCTCGGTATCGAATTTTTGGTGGAGTGCAATACTTTCTCTATACACTATGTACATAGTGCGTATGGAGAAAGTATAAATTAACAAAAATAGTCTTATTACTTGCTTCCTTGTAAGTAGAAGTGAAATAAGGGAGTACTATAGGTTAAAGTGATAGTCAAAAGCTGGTTACTATGTGACAGAAGTTCCTTTGTTTGTATGGATAGGAATTGGCAAATTCCTGTATGAGAAATGTATAAGTTTTTTAAAGCTGAAACCAAAAACAAGGAATATCTCAAAAACGATCCACTCCACGAAAAAAATGTATGTAACATAAATTGTGTGTTTTAACATGCTCTACATTTTTTGTATGGTAAGTATTTGTCAATCTCTTACGTTTTATCAGTTATGCATAATTCCGTAAAATTCATCCAGAATTCAGAAGCTATTCCTAGAAAATTCAAGTTTTACATTTTGTCAGGTAAATATCCTTAATATATAATATTTAATCAAAATCGTTAAAGCCACTTTTTATAAAATCAAAAATTTCGAAAAAAGTTCTATGTAAAGGGTAGTTGGGGGTGGGGGGATTTTATTGAAAATCTTTGTGTCCCATCCTTGGAAGATACCAAACTTAAATACCAAGTTTGGGATTTAACGGTCTTTTCGTTTTAGAGCTAAGCTGTACATAGACACACGCACGCACGCACACACACACACGGACCTTTTTCAAAAAATCTTTTTTTTTTTTTACTCAGGGGGACCCAAAACATGTATTTCCGGTGAAATCTTGCTATCGAATTTTTGGGCGTAATGCAATACCTTCTCTATACACTATGTACACAGTACATGTAGAGAAAGGAAAAAGAACGTTTCTCAACAGATTTCTACGAAGAATACTTGAATACCCACTGAAAATAGGTTTCCAAAATTTTGATTTTCTAAAAAATGGCTGTAACGATTTTGATTAAAATGTTGTATGTTTAAGATATTTATATGGCAAATAAAATATACATCTTGAATTTTCTGGGAATAGCCTCTAAATACCTTGATGCTGAGTGAAATTTGCTTAACTGGTAAAGTGTAAGAGATAGACAAAAACGTACTACACAAAAATGTAGATCATGTTTATACACACAATTTATGACATATGCGTTTGTTTTTGTTTTATGTTGTGGAATTGGCCATTTCTGAGATATTCCTTGTTATTTGTTTCAGATGTAAAACACTTTTTTCACACGAAAAGCTGTGAACTCCTGGCCCTGCATACAAACTGATTCAACCACATGTCAACCAGCTTTTAAAAGATTTGACTATCGTTTTAGCCTAATGTATTTCTTTATTTTTCAAGGTAGCAAGTAATTACAGCAATTTCTGCTAACGTTTATCTAGACTATCATAAAGTAGATAGAAGAATATGCTTTTTAACTATAATGTCTTACAGTGATGTAGAGAAAGTCATGTGAATGGAACACATGAGACTTTTATCCTTAAGGAAGCGTATTTTCCTTTCTACTTCATTTTAAACTGTAAGAGGTAGACAAAAATTACTGTTCAAAAATGTAGAACTTGCTAAAACACGTAATTTATGTTATTGGTACATGTGCGTGTGTGTGTGTGTGCGTATATATACATACACACACGCAGAGGATGTTAATGAACCACCTACACCGAAATAATTTGCGAGATTATGCACGTGACTGATATAAGTAATTTGAGATGGGCGATGCATGGTCCTCGGATAAACATAACGCAGCTACATAGCGTTAAACGTGTGGGTATCAGATGCTGATAAGTCGGTGTTATAACCAAGCAGGTTGAAAAAATGGCTTAGAATGCTACTCGAGTGTAGGAATATCGATTTTTAGCAACTCTTTACTAGCGTTCTCAAGATTTAATATCGCAAAAATCTGTAAAATCTCGAACTAATCATTTGACAGTGCGACACTGAGCATTCATTTACTACGTTCCCGAGTTATGTATCCTACTCTTGAGGCGTATTTTCAACTGCTCTGGTAGCTTAATGCATAACAGGAGAAGCTGCTATCCCGAAACTCATGAGTTCGATTCCTGTCATAGAGTAAATGTTTTTTATTATTATTTTTTTCATTCCAGACGAAATGCCGCGATACGTGGCGTACTGGCACTTCAGAAACTTATAACCGTTACTTCGAAATTTCAATAAACAGGTCATAAGTCTTCTATCTCAAATTACTTATTTAGGTAATCTATATATTCTGTAAAAATATTTCGGTACAGGTCATTATCACCCTGTATGTTTGTATATATATATTTATTTATTTTCACATATTCCTTGTTATTGGTTTCGAATGTAAACGACATAAATTTTCTCAAACAGGAAGTCACCTTTCGCTTCATCTTTTTTGTTTTACTTCAGTCGTTCAGAAAGCGTAGAGCTTTTAAAAGATTGTTTGTCGTTTTAACCTAATGGATTCCCTTCTATTTACAAGAAAGCAAGTAATAAAACGACCACTGCTAACACGTGTCTCGATTAGCATGATCAATATAAAAGAACAATATTTTTAGTTTCTCTAGCCCTGTGTGTATAATGTACATAGTGGATAGAGAAGTATTGTATTCCACCCAAAATTGGTACCGAGATTTCACCGGAAATACACCTTTTAGAACTCCCTGAATAAATAAAAAAATAGAAAAAGGTCCGTGATTACGTCTATCTGACTGTGTGTGACTGTGGACAGCATAGCTCAAACACGAAAAGAGGTTAAATTCCAAAATTGGTACTTAACTTTGGTATGTTCCAAGGATACGGCACGAAGATTTTCAGAAAAATCCCTCACCACTAACTACTCTTTACATGAACAATTTTTCAAATTTTTTTTCTTAAAAATGGCTATAACGATTTTGATTAAAATCCAAAAATTAAAGAAATTTCCATCACAAATAAAAAGTCTATGTTACATTTTTTGGGAATAACTTCTGAAGACCTGTTTATTCTGGATCAATTTTACTTAATTAGCAAACCGGAAGTGATAGACAAAAACTTACTACACAAAAAACGTACACAATTTATGCCATACACATGTTTTTCGTGGAGTTTACCGTTTTCAACATATTCTTTGTTATTAGTTTCAACGCAAATGTTCTTAAACGGGAAGATACTATTCATTTCATTGCTTTACCTCAATTGTTCACAAACCGACCGGTTTTTAATATATTTGACTATCGCTTTAGCCTGGTGTGTACACTTATTTTCCTACTTAAGCAAATAAGGCAATTTCGGCTACTTATTTTCTCGATTAGCATGACATAGATAAATGAATAATCTTTTGTTAGAATAGTTTGTAGAACAAGGTCATGTAAATGGGACACATCAGATTTTAAGACGAATGGGTAGAGAGTCATGTGAATTTAACACATCCTCCCCCCTTAACGCATTATTTTCAGTGCTGACTCAATGCAGGCGTCACAACGGCCACCAAGGAATGGAAAACAAATGTGAGGTTAAGGGGGCAGAAGAACCCAAAGAGTGGAGGACTGCGTGGAGCAGCAAGTTTCTGAAGCCGAGTGTAATGACGGCAGGAACCGAATGCATTACTCAAATTGTTCACAGCTGACTTGAATGGGCCCCTCTGCCACTTGACAGCTGACGGTTCAAAGATTTAATATACTTTTTCATCAGTGAAAGGAATGATTATTTGCGTAACGTTGGCCACGATATTTTTATATCAGCACCCCAAGTTGCTGGGAGGCAAACAGCCCGCCTGACAGCTTCCAAAACAGGATTACACTCCAGGCGTAACCTGAAAGATATCTCCAGCAAGGATGAACATTCTCTTGGTGCATTTTCAATCCAGAACTTTTTTAGTTTCTGTACACGTACTATGGGCATAGTGTATAGAGAAGGTATTGTAATGCACCCAAAAATTCCATACCGAGATTTCACCGGAAATACATGTTTTGGGTCCCCCTGAATCCAAAAACAGCATTTTTACAAAAAGGTCCATGTGTGTGTGTGTCTGTGGACAGCATAGCTCAAAAACGAAAAGACCGTTAAATACCAAACTTGGTATCTTCCAAGGATGCGACACGAAGATTTTCAAGAAGATTCCCTCGCCCCCAGCTAACCTTTACATGGAACTTTTTCCGAAAACTTTGATTTACTTAAAAATACCTAACGATTTTGATTCAAATGTCAAACATTAAAGATATTTACCTGACAAATAAAATGTATACCTTGAATTTTCTGGGAATAGCCTCTGAAGACTACTTTATTCTGGATGAATTTTACGGAATTTTACATAGCTGCTAAACCGTAAGAGATGGACAAAAACTTAACACACAAAAAATGTAGAGCACATTAAAACACACAATTTATGTCGTGTGCATATTTTTTTCGTGGAGTTGATGGTTTTTGACATATTCCTTGTTTTTGGTTTCAGCTTTGAAAAAATTATATTTTTCTCATACAAATTCCTGTCCATACAAACAAAGGAACTTTTAGTCACATAGCACCCCAGCTTATGGTTATCAGTTTAGCCTATAGCACTCCCTTATTTCCCTTCTACTTACAAGGAAACAAGTAATAAGACTATTTCTGCTATTTTTTTCACGATTAAAATGAAGTAAATATAATCCTAAGCTTTTTAACAATAAGTTGTTGTAGAGAAAGTCATGTGAATGGAACACATATTTTGTTATATCGGCACCCTATGTTGCTGCCTAAACGGCATAATCAATTCTTGAAGATTTCTTCAGGGAAGATGAACATTCTGTTGATATTATTCGCTTGAGAAGTTTGTTCACAGTAACCAGATCAGAATTTTTATGCTCACCATCATTTTGCTTTCTCTAGAGAAAGTCTTTTTCAATATTCTTAAGAAAATAAATGTTCATTACATTTTGAAAACAAATTCTGTTCCATTTATATTATTTTCTCTATTTCTCTGTAACAAACTGCTGTTAAAAAAAAAACTTATTCTTCTATCTCCTTCATGATAATCCAGATAAACATTAATAAAAACGCATTTCAATCTCATTTATTCTTTTTTTTTTTTTTTTTTTTTTTTTTTTTTGAGTTATCGTTCACACACACTTACCTCACGCGGACCTTTTATCTAAAAATGTTCCTTTTTTGGACTCACGAGAGTTCAAAAACATATTTTGTTGAAATCTCGTCACCGAATTTTTGGCTGGAATACAATACGTATATGGGTAGTATGAGTAGAGAAAGTAATAACCTGGTGGCAGTGACTAAACAAGAGATTGATAAATGCTATGAAACAAAAGAATGATAGTAGCGAATCATATAATATCAATTAGCGTCTCTATGTATGATATAGAAGTATCTAGTATTTCCTATCTCCTTATTGAAGCAAAGGACGTCGTTACAATGATCAGAATTTGTGAGTTTGCCACTATGTTACGAGAGACCAACAAACATTACAAAAAAAAAAAAAAAATCTGATGCGTTCCATTTACATCACTATCAACATTTCTGCAATATAACATTGTTAAAAACCTTATGTTTCTATTAACTTCATGCTAATCGAGAAAACATTAGCAGAAATAGTCTTATTACTTTTTCCCTTGTAAGCAGAAGAGAAATGAAGGGAATGCCATAGGCTAAAACGATAGGCAAATATTTTAAAATTTAGTTGCTATGTGATTGAAGTTCCTTTATTTGACAGTAGTTGGCAAACTCCCGTATAAGAAAAGTATAAGTAGTTTAAACCTGAAACCAATAACAAGGATTACCTAAAAACGGTCAACTCCATGAAAAAAAAAATGTATATAGTATGAATTGTGTGTTTTAACGAGCTCTACAGTTTTTGTGAACTAAGTCTTTGTCTATCTGTTACGGTTTACCAGTGATTCAATTTTCCGCAAAATTCATCCCGAATAAACATTTCAGAGGTTATTCCCAGAAAATTGAAGATATACATTTTATTTGTCATGTAAACATCTTTAATATACGATATTTTAATCAAAATCGTTTGAGCCATTTTTGAGAAAATAAAAATCTTCGAAAAAAGTTCCATATAAAGTGTAGTTTGGGGTGGGGGGATATTTCTTAAAAACTTCGTGTCGCATCCCTGGAAGATACTAAACTTAAATACCAAATTAGGTATTTTACCGACTTTTCGTTTTTGAGTTATTCTGTTCACAGACACACGCACACACACGAATCTTTTTCTGAAAATGCTTTTTTCTGGAAACAGGGGACTCTAAAACGTATATTTCTGGTGAAATCTCGGTTACGAATTTTTGGGTGGAGTACAATACCTTTTCTATACACTATGTACATAGTACGTGTAGAGAAAGTAATTTACATTACACAAGATCACTGGTTTTACTTCCCTTACTTAAGAAGCTATGCTAAGGATTTTTTTTTTGTGTCCGAAAAAGTTCATCGCCCTCCGCCAGTTTTGATCCTATAATTTCGGGTGTTAGACGCTAGCCACTACACCACGAAGGGGCGATGTATGCATAAAATAGTCACTTAAATATTAATAAATCTAAAACAAACACATTGACCTGAAGGAAAAAGGCTTTCAAAAGCAAAGTGAAAGTGATTGTAACAGTCGAAAGTTATTTTGACGTTGCCATGGGAACTGACGTGAACTAGTCGCTAGGTGCAGTTTGCAAGAGAATGAAACAGATTCCACCTTTCTGTTATTTATCCAAGTACGTACCGCATTCCTCCCTCTCCCTCTCTCCAAAGGAGGCAGACATTTCTTCTTTACAAAGTTTTACATTCCTTCCTTTTTCTTGTAGCTTGAGTTAAGAACCGGAGTTCATTCCATAACGACTGTAATATCGAAATTTCCAACGAATTGCTTTTCACAACTTGTTTTAAATAGAAGAGGAGGGAAGCTGTTAAAACTTTGTTGGTGGTAACGTGTATTTTATCCTCGCTTTTCATATCGCGGCATCTTGTTACGTCTTCTTTCCTTTGTATACAAAATAAGATGCAAAGGTTCTCTTCTTGTGCTCTTATTTCTATATTCTCTGTGACGCAGGAATATAATACAGCCAGTTACGAAAACATTTACAAGATAAACCTCCTGGTTTCTACAACTCATAAGATCTGGGAATCTGTTTACTTTCTCTACTATGTACATAGAATATAGGGATTACAATTGGATACAATTTCACCACAAATTTACGTCTTAGGGTCCCTTGTATAGAAAAATAACTCTTTTAGAAAAATCTCCGAATGTGTTTGTGTGTCCGTTTGTTTGTGAAGACGATAACTCAAAATCGAAGAATCCTTAAAATACCAAACTTGGTATTTAAGTTTTATATTTCCAAGGATGCGAGACGATGAGTTTCAAGAAAATCCCATCACCCTAAACTACCCTTTACATGGAAACAATTTTGAAAAATTTCTCAAAAATGGTCTAACGATTTTGATAAAATACTGTGTATTGCAAATCAAATGCATATATTTAATTTCCTAGGAATAGCCTCTAAATATTTCTGTATTCTGGTTGACTTTTGCTGGATTATTCATAAAAGGAAAACCGTAAGAGATGGACAAAAACCTGCTACACAAATAATGAAGGTCACGTTAAAACAGTGTTTATGTCATACACGTAATTGACTATTTCTGAGACATTCCTTGTTATTTGTTTCACGTTTAAAATGCTTAAACTTCTCTCACGAAAAATTGTAAACTCCTGGCCCTGCACAGAACGGACTTCAAACATATGGTAACCAGCTTTTAAAAGATTTGACTATCGTTTTAGCCTAGTGTATTCCCTAATTTTGCTTCTACTTATAAGGAAGCAAATAATTAAGACAATTTCTGCTAATGTTTATCTCGATTGTCATATAGTAGAAGAATATGCTTCTTAACATTAATTTGTAACAGCGATGTAGAGAAAGTCATATGAATGGAACACATCAGAGTTTTAGTGTGTCCGTGTGCCTATGAATATAACTCAAAAACGAAAAGGCGGCAAAATACCAAACTTGACATAAATTTAATGTCCTCCGAGGATGCAACACGGAGATTTTCAAGAAAATCCCTCCACTCCAAACTACCCTTTACATGGAAAAAAAATCTGATGTGTACCATTCACATGACTTTCTCCATATCCCTGCAACAAATAATCCTTAAAAAGCTTATACTTCTATTTACTTTATGCTCATCAGAAAAAAATAGCAGAAATAGTCTAATTACTCGCTTCCTTGTCAGTAGAAGCGAAATAAGGGACAACTGTAGGTTAAACTGATAGTCAAAAGCTGGTTGCTATGTCAATGAAGTTCCTTTGCCTATATGGATAGGAGTTGACAAGTTCCTGTATGAGAAAAGTATACGTTTTTCATAGCAGAAACCAAAAATAAGGAATGTCACGAAAACGACGAACTCCACGAAAAAATGTATATGACATAAATTGTGTGTTTTAATGTGCTCTACATTTTTTGTGTAATAAGTTTTTGTCCATCTGTTACGGTTTAGCAGTTATTCAAAATTTAGTAAAATTCATCCAGAATAAACTACTCTTTAGAGGCTATTCCCAGAAAATTCAAGATATACATTTTATTTGTCAGATAAATGTGTTTAATATACGAAATTTTAATCAAAATCGTTAGAGCCATTTTTGAGAAAATCAAAATTTTCGATAAAAGTTCCATGTAAAGGGTATTTGGGGGTGGGGGTATTTTTCTCAAAATCTTCGTGTCGCATCCCTGGAAGATACTAAACTTAAATACCAAGATTAGTATTTTACCGACTTTTCGTTTTTGGGTTATCGTGTTCACAGACACACACACACGGACCTTTTGTGAAAATGCTTTTTTTGGATATTGGGGACCGTAAAACATATATTTCCGGTGAAAACTCGATATGGAATTTTTTGGTGCAGTGCAATACTTTCTCTATACACTATGTACATAGTGCGTATGGAGAAAGTAAAAATTGAAAATTTTGATCTTCTCAAAAATGACTAAACGAATTTGATTAAAATACCACATATTCAAGGTATTTAGGCGATAAATAAAATGTATATCTTGAATTTTAAGACCTCTTTATTCTGGATGAATTTTACGTAACTGGTAAAGCATAACAGATAGACAAAAACTTACTACATAAATAATGTAGATCTAGTTAAAATACACTATTTATGTCATATATTTTTTTCGTGGAAGTGATCATTTCTGAAATATTTCAAATTATTTGTTTCAGGTATTTTTCTCGTAGCCATATATAAAAAGGGACTTCAATCACATGGCAACCATGCGATCATCACTTTTGCCTACTGTATTCCCTTATTTGTGTTCCACTTACAAGGAAGCAAGTAATTAAAACAATTTCTGCTAATGCTTATCTCGATTATCATAAGCAGAAACAAGAATATGCTTTTTAACAATAATGTGTTACAGTGTTGTAGAAAAAGTCATGAGAATGGAACACATCAATCTCTTTCTAAATATGTTATGTAGTAAAGTAATTTGTAAAATCCAATATTACAACAATTTAAATGAGTGTCGAAGATATTTCTTTTATGTTCTAGGACTGGGAAGTGATGTTCAACGGTTTGCTGCTCAGTACATATACATTGATATACGTTCTGTCTTTGTATTTTAAATCTTTCAAAATAAAAACCATCATGTCCTGACAAAAATTGAGTTAATATGAAGTCTGGTGTGATACTTTTCCAGTGTAGATGCCATTCAACTGTTGAAAAAATGTATCTCTTGTAGTATTTCCTTTATAGCTGGGTATCCACTGCTCGTTCCAATGTAATAACTAGGGATACCATCTTGGGGACGAATAGCGGGACAGAATGGAAGTTAGCGCAGCATGGTATATAGCTGTGATATGTTTACAATGCGGTGTGTGCTAATAGAAGGAAAATGGGGCAGTGGTAGACTGTGATACAGTAGAAACCGATTTAGGTTGGGTGAGTGGAAAACACCGATTTACGGAACTTACAATTTTAATATTTACAAACATTCAATTGCTGTTGTGCAACAAGTCATCAGCATCATTATCCGTTTCATTTTCTCTCAAGATACATAGATTTTATGCATACATTCGTAACGTCTCGATTATGAATCGTCTCTGATTGGCACGTAAAGAGGCTTTATATTTTGAAAACTTCGCTCCAAATCGAAGATGTGATTGGAGTAAAACGGAAATAGGACACATAATCGACTATTACGATTCATCAGCAAGTATTTCCGTAGCAACACCTCGTAGCACATTTCGTATTTCACGCATTATTGAAAATCCGACATTTTTTTCCAAACACTGTCTTCACTTTCTTTTTTATACAGTCTATAACTTTCATGGATCTCTCATAATTGCTTGCCCAAGTTCATCGAAAACTTTCAGGGCTCGAGGAATTTCAATGTTCGACGTTTCCAAATATGTTTTATTGTCGTAAATATATCTGCAAATCTCATGCAATCATAAGAAGCTAGAGATTTTATAATCTTGATTGAAGAGCATTCACTCTTATTAAAGACATTAATTACCCGTAAAACAGTATTGTAATATACATTATAGTATACTGCTGCGTCGAGCCACGTATCCCAACGCATTACTACATGTTGTTTACGTGCAGGTCGGTCTCTACTCGGTAGGTATACAACTGGTATCCGCATGTGTCCCTCTATCCGTTCCCAAGATGCTATCTCTGGTAAGAAAACATGCACCTTTAGTTTATTTCTAGTGTCAGATATGGGACATAAATTGTAGCTAACATTTAAATTATAGGTAGCAACATTTTTACCAATTCATCTGCTCTTTCATTCCCTTCTGTTCCGGTACGGCCTCGTACCCAAGATAAACAAATGTTTTTTTCTACAACTCATACGGCTCGAGGAACCTTTTTGTTTATTTTAATTCCCCAATGAAAGGTTTGCCCGTAAGGGAATTTATACCTAATAAATACAAGTTCAGAAAATTCAAGATATAGCTCTCATTTGTCATAAAAATATCTTGCACAAATGGCATTTTAATCAAAATCGTTAGATACATTTTTGGGAAAATCTTCATTTTGAAAAATGTTCCATTTAAAGAGTAGTTTGGGGTAGGGGATTTTCTTGAATTCACATCCTTGGAAGATTGGTATTTAAAGTATCTAGGAAACCTGGCCAAAAATTGTGAAACATTAAAAATAGTCCTTTTTTATTTTCTTTAGCACATACTTACGATGTACTTACATAGCGAATAGAGAGAGTATTGTATTCCACCTGAAATTTCGATATTGAGATATTACAGGAAATATATATTTTGAGACCCCCTGAATCAAAAAAAAAAAAAAATCATTTCTAGAAACATCCGTTTGTTTGTGTGTGGGGGGGGGGGCAGCAGAGTTAAAAAACGAAACACCAGTTACACGCCAAACTTCGTATTTAAGCTGTCTAACTTCCAAGGATGGGACACAAAGATTTTCAAGAAAATCCCCCACATTCAACCACCTTTTATATGGAGCATTTTTCAAAATTTGTGTTTTCCTTATAAACGGTTCTAATGATTTGGATTAAAGTAACATGTTTACGACGGCGGTGCCGCGGCCGAGTGGTGGCTCGCCTCCCACCTAGGCGGCCCGGGTTCGATCCCAAGAGCCCGCATGTGGTGGACGAAGAAGCGTTGGGCGTCTCCGGGTCCTTAGGTTTTCTTCGCCACTTAATACTCCATCATCACCTTTCCTATTATCCATTTCATATCATCCACTTCTCATGCTCACGCCTGGTTAAGAGCCCTTTTTGAGAAATATTTTCGAAGTTTTTTCGATGTAAAGGGTATTCTGGTGTGGGGGAATTTTCCTCAAAATCTTCATTAGAAGATCCTTTTACCCACGACGTGTATTTCCAGTGAAATCTTGGAATCGAATTTTTGGTTGAAGTATACATCTTCTCGATCTATGTACTAATCAGAGAAAGTAAAAATTAAAGCGTGTGAAACATTTTGATATGAAAAAGTGTTGGAAAACAGTTTGCGAGTAAACAAAGCTTGAAGTTTGGACTATCTGTTCATAAGCTACCGCTTGCAGATTTAAAGCTTCAGTTAATTAGTAGCTAAAGTGTGCCAAATATGAAAATGAAATAGTGAAACCCCATAATTCCGCCCTTCAAGGCACTGTAGCCTAAAGCGTAATAATCGAAACAGTATTTCACACGGGATATGATTTATTAGGTGTGAGAAGGTATTTTTGGACGTAATTTATTAGGCAATAGAGTACAATAAATATTATTGGATATTCTGGTATATTACAGTGCAAAATGAAGAACAAGAGACCATTTCTTATAAAAAAAAAAAATCTGATGTGTTCCATTCACATGACTCTCTCTATATCCCAGCAACAAATTGTGCTTAAAAAACTTACACTTCTATTTATTTTATGCTAATCAGAAAAACTTAGAAGAAATATTCTTATTACCTGCTTCCTTGTAAGTAGAAGCGAAACAAGGGACTACCATAGGTAAAAGTGATAGTCAAAAGCTGGTTGCTATGTCAATGAAGTTCCTTTGTTTATATGGGTAGGAGTTGACAAGTTCCTGTATGAGAAAAATATAAGTTTTTTTTCATAGCTGAAACCAAAAATAAGGAATGTCTCAAAAACGACGAACTCCACGAAAAATGCATACAACATAAATTATGTGTTTTAACGTACTCTACATTTTTTGTGTAGTAAGTTTTTGTCCATCTCTTACGGCTTAGCAGTTATTCAAAATTCCGTAAAATTCATCCAAAATAAACTACTCTTCAGAGGCTATTCCTAGAAAATTCAAGATATACATTTTATTTGTCAGGTAAATATATTTAATATACAAAATTTTAATCAAAATCGTTAGAGTAATTTTTGAGAAAATCAAAATGTTCGAAAAAAATATCCATGTAAAGGGTAGTTGGGTGTGGGAGGATTTCTCTCAAAATCTTCGTGACGCATCCCTGGAAGATACTAAACTTAAATACCAAGTTTGGTATTGTACCGACTTTTCGTATTTGAGTTATCGTGTTCACAGAGATACGGACACACTGACCTTTTTGTGAAAATGATTTTTTGGATATTGGGGACCCTAAAACATATATTTCCGGTGAAATTTCGGTATCGAATTTTTTGGGTGGAGTGCAATACCTTCTGTATACACTATGTACATAGTGCGTACAGAGAAAATAAAACTCTGATGTGTTCCATTCACATGCCTTTCTCTACATCTCTGAAACAAATTATTGTTAAAAAGCTTATACTTCTATTTCATGCTAAAACATTATCAGAAATGCTCTTATTATTTAGTTCCTTGTAAGGGAAATAACACTAGGCAAAACTGACAGTCAAATGTTTTAAAACGTGGTTTTATTGCTTGGCCAGGAGTTGAGAAGTTCTCGTATGAGGAAAGTTTTAAGTAGGTGTTTTAAAACTAAAATCAGAAACGAGGAATATCTCGAAAACGGCCAACTCCATAAAAAATGTATACGAGATAAATTATGAGGTTTATAGAGATCTACGTCACTTCTGTAATACGTTTTTGTCTATCTCTTACGGTTTACCTGTTACGCAAAATTCTATAAAAATCATCCAGAATAAAGAGGTCTTTAGAGGCAATTCCCAGAAAATTAAAAATATTCATTTTATTTGTCAGATAAATATCTTTAATGTACAGTATTTTAATCAAAGTCGTTACAAAAATCAAACTTTTTCGAAAAAAGTTCTATTTAAAGGGTAGTTTGGGTGGGGGGATTTTTCACAAAATCTTCGTGTTGCATCCCTGGAAGATACTAAACTTAAATATCAAGCTTGGTATTTTACTGACTTTTCGTTTTTGAGTTATCGTGTTCAGAGACACACACACACGGATCTTTTTTCCGAAAATGCTTTTTTACTTTCTCTATGCGCACTATGTACATAGTGTATAGAGAAGGTATTGCACTCCACCCAAAAATTCGATACCGAGATTTCACCGGAAATATATGTTTTAGGGTTCCCTATATCCAAAAAAAGCATTTTCACAAAAAGGTCCGTGTGTGTGTGTGTGTCCGTGAACACGATAACTCAAAAACGAAAAGTCAGTAAAATACTAAACTTGGTATTTAAGTTTAGTATCTTCCAGGGATGCGACACGAAGATTTTGAGAAAAATCCCCCCACCCCCAACTACCCTTTACATGGAACTTTTTTCGAAAATTTTGATTTTCTCAAAAATGTCTCTAACGATTTTGATTAAAATTTCGGATACTAAACATATTTACCTGGCAAATGAAATGTATATCTTGAATATTCTGGGAATAGCCTCTGAAGAGTAGTTTATTCTGGATGAATTTTACTAAATTTTGAATAACTGCTAAACCTTAAGAAATGGACAAAAACTTACTACACAAAAATTTAGAGCACGTTAAAACATACAATTTATATTATATACATTTTTTTCGTGGAGTGCGTCGTTTTTGTGACATTCCTTATTTTTCGTTTCTGCTTTGAAAAACTGCTACATTTCTCATACAGGAATTTGTCAACTGCTGTCCATACAAACAAAGGAACTTCAGTGACATAGCAACCAGCTTTTGATTATCACTTTAACCTATGGTACTCCCTTATTTCACCTCTACTTACAAGGAAGCAAGTAATATGGCTATTTCTACTAATGTTTTACTGATTAGCATGAAGTTAATAGAAAAATAAGCTTTTTAAGAATAATTTGTTGCAGGGATATAGAGAAAGTCATGTGAATGGTACAGATCAGATATTTCTTTTATACAGAACACCCTAAATATATATTTCCTGTGAAATCTCGGTAGTGAATTTTTGGGTGGAATGCAATACCTTCCCTATACACTATGCACATAGTACGCGAAGAGAAAGTAAAGACTGTGTGGACAGAAGAAGTCGGTACGCCACTGGCGTGTTTAACCATGAGAACCGTTTAAACTGTCAGTGCCAAGATTCCGGTGTTTGCACATGTGTGTAAATGAGTTGGGGTTGCAACACGGCAGCGGGGGGTGGGATTTAAAACGGTTGGGGTGAGCCACCCTTCGAAGAGGGTGACTGACTAGCTACTAACTTTATTTGCTTACTTCACAAGAACGCGCTTGCATGCGGAATGTCCCCGCGACAGATTTGCGTTTTAATCCCCCCCCCCTCTTGGCAAGGGTTTGTTGTCGCAACCTTCGGGCTAATTTCCCTCATCCCTCCACTCTTATTGATCACACGACCCACTTCATTACTGTCCTAGCCGGTCTGAAAAAATAAGAGGACGCCGGTCCCTTAGGCATCGAACCCTGTACTATGTTACCGCAATGGGAAGGGAAACTCTAGGCTTTAACAAAGAAAGTTGCATATTTATAAGAAGTTGGATAGGTAGAATCAGACTGAAAAATGCAATGCCATAGCTGGGATTTAAACCACGGATCTCCGAGTCTGTAGCCGGTTGCTCTGCCTCTGAGCTACCATAGCAACATGCCGGCATAGCATTGAATTTCTCAACTGACTCGCATGTAAACCACAAGGTGATCTCAAATTATTTTGAGATGACAACCCCAATGGCGACTTACAATGTTGTAAGTACTTTAAATCCCAAGATTCGTAATATAGTCAACTCCTATTCTACACACGGCTTGTAAGAAAAACAATTAATCCAATTTATAAGAGGTTATTTGTACCCTTCAAGTAAACATTTTGGGTATCAAGACACATAACTGATTTTTTTAGGATTTTGATAAAAAAAAAGTCCATTTTTACTTTCTTTACCTAGTAAAAAAGGCATTGCACTCCATCCAAAAATTCGACACCGAGATTTCAACGGAAATACATTTTAGAGTCCCCGGTATCCAAAAAACGATTTTTATAAAACGCTCTCTGTGTATGTATGTGTGTGCGTATGTGTCTGTGCACGCAATAACTCAAAAATCACCAGAGGTGTGACAGACCAGAGGCTTCTTGCAGAGGTCTCGCGGGGAAAAAAAAAAAAAAATGGGGAGAGCAAAGAGCCCTAAGGCATTTATTTTGGACCCGTTGAAGCAGTAGCAGACGTAGATGCAATTCAAACTTTTCTCAAAAAGCAATTTTGCCTGTTTGTAAAATTTGCAACAAATGTAGATGCAGCATGGGATAGTTTCAAAATACTTATTTCGGAATCAATAAAGAAATACGTTCCATACAAAGTTATCAAACAAAATAATGATCCAGAATATTATACAAGATCCATCAGAATACTCAAACGAAAGTCTAGGCGCGCGTTTCATAAACGGAAGAAGTCAAATTGGCATTTTAACAGATATAAAGTATTAGCTAAACAATTGAAAGACGAAACGTTGCAAGCCCAGGAGCGGTTCTTAGAACAAATTCTTAGCGGGACCAATAATAATTGGAAATGTTTTTACAATTATGTAAGTAGACGCAGGGGAAATAAACTTGGCATACCAGAACTCTAGGAAATGGAATTGCCATATTGAACGAGAAGGAAAAAGCGAACTCATTAAATTCACATTTTGTGTCTGTTTTTAACAAAACGGATTATAATTATAAATTGGAAATTGAGGATAGTGGAAATTCCGTTTTTCAAATAATTGCATCCAATTGCGCAGAAGGATCAGAATGTTGCAAAATCGAAAGTCGAGGGGGCCTGATAATATACCGACCGAAATACTAAAAATTGGAGGGGAATCCATGATTCCGTACCTAATGCTTTTATTTAATATGTCAATAAATAACTGTGCCTTACCGGAAGACTGGAAAACCGCGATTGTAGTTCCAATTCATAAAGGGGGAAATAAAACAGAATTAAATAATTATCGACCAGTCAGCCTAACTTCAGTAGTGTGCAAATTGATGGAACATTTAATTGTGGAATATATCCGGGAGGAATTAGAAAACAAAAAGTGGTTCAATAAAGCGCAACATGGGTTTAGACCTGGATACTCGTGTGAAAGCCAGATAACGCCATTATTTCAAGATTTAGCAGAGGAGGTGGATGCAGGGGGAAGAACAGATGCAGTGGTGATAGATTTTTCCAAAGCTTTTGATGTTGTATCATATAATTTACTTATCCAGAAGCTAACTGCTACAGAAATTGATAAACGCGTAGTTCTATGGGTTAAAATTTTTTTGGAAGGAAGATCGCAAAGGGTAAAAGTAGGCAAGGAACTATCTGAGAGGGGTATGGTAAGCTCGGGAGTACCCCAAGGCTCAGTACTGGGGCCGTTACTTTTTCTTATTTTTGTAAACGACATAACTGTCAACATAAAATGCCAGATAAGGTTGTTTGCAGACGATTGTATTATTTACAATAAAATCAGAAATGTTGAAGATGAGACTGCTCTTCAGGGTGATTTAAATGAAATTAGTGATTAGGCTGCTGCAAATAAAATGAAAATTAACGCTGGCAAAAGTAAGTCAATTGCATTTAATAGATCCAGGGAAAAAATTCTGCAAAACTATCACATGGGCGGAGAAAAAATTCCACAGGTGGACAGCCGCAAATACTTGGGAGTTTACTTGGCGAGTAACGCTGGATGGGACGAGCAGGTAAATTCGGTATCTAAGAAAGCGTGGAAAACACTGCACTTCTTAATGAGGATTTTAAAAAAGGGGAGTGCAAAGTCCAGGGAAATCGCGTACAAGTCCTCAGTGCGGCCGGTCATGGAATTTGGAGTAACTTGTTGGGACCCGTATAGAGTAAATCAAATTGATTCGTTAGAAAAGATCCAGAAAAGGGCTATAAAATTCATAAAAAGGGGTAAATATTTTGGGCCTACAAACGCTGAGGAGATAAAATGGGAGCCGTTGAAAGTTAGGCGAGAGAAACAGAGGTTGTGCGCTTTATTTAAAGCTTATGCTGGCTTAAACGCATGGGAGGACGTTACTGACAAACTGGAAAACCCAACTTACTATGCACGAAACGATCATCCGTTCAAAATTAAGGGTAGAAGATACAGAACTGATGTGGGAAAGTTCTCCTTTGTAAATAGAACCATAAAAGACTGGAATGAATTGCCTGGAGCAGCCTTTCGGGGTTGTTCCCTGTCTCTGAAGAAATTTAGGAAAAATCTTGATTTTAATGTTGGATAATTTTTGTAAATATTCCTTAAATAAAATGCTTGTGATTTCATATTGTTGTAAATACAAATGTTAAATTGGTTGGTGATTATAATTATGAAATTAATTAATCTGAATTGAGAGAAAAATTAATGTTTTCATATTTGTTGTAAATAACTATTATATCTAGCTTAAAAAGCCATAAACTGGCAGCTGTGATTTATTGTTTATATATCTTGTATACATATATAACTCTGCCACCGGGTGATACCCACTTGCAGAGAAATAAATACATACATACATATATTGGAGCTTAGCCGAGGCAGTTGTTTTGACTTGCTCCTTAGTTACCGGAGATTTTTGCAAACCATGTGGGGAAGCCGGTATCGCCTGAAGCGACGGTTTTTGGGATTGTAATCCTCAAAAGACATAAGGAGGGCGCTCCGATGGAAGGGCAAACTGTCGCTGAATTTAACTGCGCGGCGCCTAATATCGTCCTCCAGGAATGGCAGACCAGAGGTTTCGTGCAAAAGACTTGTGGGAAAAGAGGTGGGGAGAGCAAATAGCCCTAAGATATTTATTTTTTACCCGTTGAAGCAGTAGCAGACTGGAGATGTCCCAGATCGTGCAGACTGGGGGACGATGAGTGTCCTCAAAAGGCGAATCGCCATCGTGGATTTCAGGCATCGAGTGCAAGAAGGCCGCCGCCCCAATGCCCCGACATCTCTGCTCCTTGATGTGCTTCCCAAAAGTTAGGTCCTTATCTGGCTTCAGTCCCAAGTAGGTTATGGTGTTCGTCCACTAAATCCTTCGTCTGAGGTACGTGAATGGGAGGAAGTGGCGCTTGGTGAAGAGATTGGCGTAAGCTTCTCTCCGGATTGATGGACAACCGCCAACGCTCGCATTACTCTTGGGGGAAGCGTATTGTCTCTGGAAGGGAACCAGAGGCGGCTGATTCGCCTGGTATAAAACTCCAGATAAGGAACTAAAAGAGTTCGTGCGCACCTATGGGAATGCGTGCGTATAGCGTGCTAAATTTGCTCTTATCGTAAAATAGGGCTTGGTTTTCTGGATTTTAATTTAGCAAAGTGAATTTATATCGCCAAGCCGTCACGCAGCATTGCGTGGAGGACATTATCGATCTGGGACTCCAACTCGCCCACTCTTTAGAAAACGTTTTAAAGTTGCGTTTATCTCTATACATACACTGCGTCCTTATGTTGAGATAAGGATGATGTGCAGCTGCGTTAGAACACCTCAAGGGAAAGAATTTGGCATCAGGCCTTGTCAACGGCACGTACCACAAGATTCCATATCGCTCGCAGACATGGTCATTTGCTGCTTCAGGGATGCTCATTCCTTGGCCTTCCTTCTTGACAGTGATTTTCTGTAATTGACACTTAAAAACAACGTAATAAAAATCGGATTTGTTCTATTCACTTGAACTTTTCTTCCTATTCTGCAAAAGCTTATTACTTTCCCTACATAGTGTATAGAGACGGTATTGCACTCCACCCAAAAATTCAATACCGAGATTTCACTGGAAATATATATTTTGATAACTGAAAAACAAAAGTTTGGTAAAAATACGAAACTTGGTATTTAAATTATCTTCCAGGGATGCGACACGAAGATTTTGAGAAAAATCCCTCCACCGCAAACTACCTTTTACATGGAACTTTTTGGATTTTCTAAAAAATGACTAACGATTTTGATTAAAATATCGTATATTAAAGATATTTACCAGACAAATAACATGTATATCTTCAACTTTCTGGGAATAGCCTCTGAAGACCACTTTATTCCGGATGAAATTTACTGAATTTTGAGTAGCTGCTAAACCGTAAGACTTAAATAAAAAGTATTAACTAAAAAAATGTAGAGCACGTTAAAACACATTTGTTATATACATTTTTTTTGTGGAGTTGATTGTTTTTTTAGGTATTCCTTGTTTTTGGTTTCAGCTATGAAATGGAAATGGCGTGTTATTTATGGACGCTCTTTAACTGCTGTGGTTCTCAGCGTCCCATTCTATATTGGGCGTGAAAGACCGCTTAATTTTGCTCAGAGGCCTCTCTATCAGGCTTGAGGTTCTTTTACGTGCCGTAAATCTACGACACGGGACCAACGGCTTTACTTCCCTTCCGAAGGAAGCCATGCTAAGGATTTTTACGCCAGAAAAAATCCATCGTCCTCCGCCGGGTTTGAACCCGCGACTTTGGGTATATGAAGTCAGCATGGTAACCATTACACCACGGAGGCCGACTTCAGCTATGAAAAATTTAACTTTCCTCATAAAGGAATTTGTCAACTGCCGCACGCTTTGCATTCCTAGTTGAAACTGAACTGAATTCTTTGTGGGGCCCGTTCTCTTTTATATCTGTGGGTGACGGCAGGAAACTTCCAGAAGCAGTTGCACGTGCAAACCACAGCAGATTTCCCAAAACTCGCACGGTGTAATAACGCGCGTCTTCGATGTCAAAGAACTTGCAGACGACACGTTTCCACTCACGCAGGTGTCACAATTATCGACAACAATTAGCTATGACTCCCGAAACACACGCGCAGCGATTACGGCCGCAAGTCGTAGTCACAATATTATCATCTGCAACACAACTGTTATCCTCTTTGATTGCTCAATCCAGTGTACTTTTCAGTTTCCCAAATTCTCAGAAATTGTTTACACGATTTTTCAACTACCTCCTAAGCATCCCTTAGGTTTGGAAAACAATAATTCGCGTAATTGAACCTTGAACGAAATGCATTTTACGGTTTACTAAGATTCCTGGAACCTAATTACCTTCGCTACTATCATATTTAGCTAATTGCTTCTTCCAACGTAACTTGCATTTACTAATGACTCGTTACTTAGCAACAGGTTTTGCAACTTGTGCTTTACTTTCATTCCTTACATCTCTAGACAAGAAACTTGTGTTTTGAATCGGATACAAGCTGCCCTCTAACTAAAAGGAGACTTTTTTTTTTTTCCCCTAAGACGGCTGTTTTGGGACCTGTTGTCAGTGATCGATGTTCTAGAACTGGCTCGCTCGCTAGCTACACACACAGAGAAGTTTTCCCTCTCATTGTGATATAACGAGTGTGTGTGGAAACAAAAGAAAGTCACACACTCCAGGGAGGAAAAAGCCATGAATACAAAATGGGGTGCTGTTGCTGCAGCGCAATGTGCCCCGGGAAGGGGCAGAGAGGGAAAAAATGAGTACTCGTCTTGAGTACAGGCGCTGTCCTCTTCACTAATTCAGACTTTGTCCTGCACACGGCACATCAAGCTTTAATAAATAATGCACCAAAAACAGGTGGCGACATAAAACAAAACACCTTTATCACTTTTGTAGAAATATCATGTGATGCAAAGACTAAACTTGGAAAATGGTGTTACCAAATAGTCTGGGCGGTTGAAACTGAAATATCTTCCATATTTTCCTGCGAGACACATCAACTATTAGAGTTTCCAAGCATTTTATATTTTACTTTCTCTAGCACAAACTTACATGATCTAAAGAAACTGCTTTGCTACTACGGAAAACAAGTACAAGAAGTATTCCACCCAAATATTTTATATCGGTATATCACTGAAAACGTAGTCTCCTTAGCGTGGTGGCAGCGCAGCTACTTGCCAAGCAAGAGACCTGGGTTTGATTCCCAGTACCGGCGTGGGGATTTTTCCCCCGCTGGGAGACCTGGACCGGGGTGCACTCAACCTCGTGAGGTCCCTGGGGGGCCACTCGAGGAGCTACTTGATGGATAAGTAGTGGCTCCAGGTCATGAGGACCGCATTAACCGGCCGGGAGGGATTCGAGGCGCTGAACACGTCTCAGCCTCCAATACTGCACCCCATCCTTGACGTCTGTCATGGACCGAGATGGGGGGGGGGCGCAGCGGCCGGGCGGTAGGCCATGCTTCCCTGTGAGCTTTCGTGCCATGGATTTATTGTTATATCACTGAAAATATGTTTTGAGGCCCCCTAAATAAAACAGTTTTAGAAAAAGTTTGTTAACTTTTGAGATAGATATTCATTCATTTAATTTTGCATTTTAGTTCATAATTGTAAATTTGTGCATTTTTTGGCATTGTAAATACTGTAATATATTTGTAAATATGTATTTAAATTTCACTTAGGTGTGTACATTATTTAGTTTTATATAATTACTAGTAGTAATTATTGATTTTGTCGATAATAAGAAAACTATCATCTGACATTTCTTCAGTGTTACATAATGAAATGATATTTAGTTATAAATTTTAACACTTTTATACACTTTTTTTATATGGGGAAATACAAATGCTTTTATAGAGCACATTAAGTACAATGCAGTGGCGCACAGGTCTCAAAAGCCAAAATTATGTTATTACATGTCTATTCTGCTGTTTTTGTAACCCGTGCTTTTAGCACTAGAGCTTTATACATTGTTTTTACTTTCTCTAGTCCGCGTGTATAATGTACATAGTGGATAGAGAAAGTATTGTATTGCACCCAAAAAATCGATTTCGAGATTCCACCGGAAATGTATGCTTTGGGATCCCCTGAGTCCGAAAAAAATATGTTTAAAAAAAGGACCGTGTGTAAGAACAGCATAGCTCAAAAACAAAAATACTGTTAAACACCAACTTGGTATGTAGGTTTGGTATCTTCCAAGAATGCGACACGAAGATTTTCAAGAAAATCCCCCCCACAAACTACCCTTTATATGGAACTTTTTTTGAAAATGAGTTTGGTTAAAATATCGTATATTAAAGATATTTACCAGGCAAATAAAATGTATATCTGGAATTTTCTGGGAATAGCCTCTGAAGACTATTCTGGATGAATTTTACTGAATTTTGTACCACTACTAAACCATAAGAGATGGACAAACTCCAGGGGAAAAATATATATATATATATATATATATATATAAAACATAAATTGTGTGTTTTAACGTGCTCTAAATTTTTTGTGTGGTAAGTTTTTGTCCATCTCTTACGGTTTAGCAGTTATACAAAAGTCAGTAAAATTCATCAAGAATAAAGTAGTCTTCAGAGGCTATTCCCAGAAGCTTGAAGATATACATTTTATTTGTCAGGTAAATATCTTCAATATACTATATTTTAATCAAAACTGTTAGCCATTTTTGAAAAAAATCAAAATTTTCGAGAAAAAAATGCATGTAAAGGATAGTTTGGGGTGGAGGATTTTTCTCACAATCTTCGTGTCGCGTCCCTGGAAGATACTAAACTTAAATACCAAGTTTGGTATTTTACAGACTTTTCGTTTTTGAGTTATCGTGTTCAGAGACACGGACCTTTTTGTGAAGATGCTATTTCCGTTGAAATCTCGGTATCGATTTTTGTGTGGCGAGTAATACCTGCTCTATACACTATGTACATAGTACGTGTAGAGAAAGTAAAAAGCAAACAAAAAGGGAAACAACAGAAACGTAGGGAAATTATAAAAGGAAGGGAAGGAGTTTAAAAAAAAAAAAAACTAAAAGGAACTGAACGAGGTCAGGCAGTGAGCAATGCTAGATAGTACAACACGTTTCGAAACGGGCTGTAGAGACAACGGCTACTCCAGTACGTCAATTTCGTGACCCCGGACCGAGCTCTGATATTACTTGGGCTGCAGCACAATCGCCGACACTTCCACCTGGA
This sequence comes from Hymenopus coronatus, assembly GCA_030762935.1. Classification (NCBI taxonomy): domain Eukaryota; kingdom Metazoa; phylum Arthropoda; class Insecta; order Mantodea; family Hymenopodidae; genus Hymenopus; species Hymenopus coronatus. Next base: position 17,899,223 of record CM060897.1, on the reverse strand, counting down.
AAGACTGGATTGAAAGATGTAATGAAGCGAAGGGACCAGAAATTCCGCGGATGAAGCACCTCTCCAGCATTTGCCTGATGACCCAGGAAAACTCCCGTAAAACCCAGGGGTCATGAAGCTCGGCCGCCAGAAGGGAACCCAAGATCTCCCGAATGTAAACCTCGCGCGTTACCGCGGAGCCATCACTCAGAGAAAAATGCCAACAGTTTTAATTACCGGTTGACACGATTTGCAGCGAAGTATCGGTTTATGGATAATTTGAAGAGTAAATGTGTGACAGAGTCACACAAAGCTATTGACAGCCATGTTACGGGGTACTTTTAAAACGTCGGTTTATTATAGAAACATTAGTCCATAATATGGAATGAGCATTTTCCTGCTCTCCTTGATGCAGCAGCAGCAGGAGCATCCATTAATTACGAGGCTAGGTCTGCATTATCCGATATAACATGCAATCCAATTAAAATCAATAGTACGTATCTAGCTAGCTAGGGCAGATGAAAGGATGGAGAAATGTTAAAGGTGAACTGTGTGGCCGGATCAATGAGGCGCTCTCGTTAACTGAAACCTCGTTATAACAGGAGGCTCAAAGATGCGCTCTGGACAACACATAGGATTTTAACATGTCACAGGAAACACCGGTTTCAAAGGTCGTCTCAATACCTAAACCTATAAATCTGGTGTGATACATACACAAGGCCTTGTCTATACACTATCCTTTATTACTTTCTCTAGTCAACACCACCTAGAGAGAAAGCCTTGCAATATGATGTAGGACTTTTTGTGGATCTGTCTATAGGCGAAATTTATTGGATTTTTTCCCTTTTTACTTTCTCTACATAGTGTAGAGAAGGTATTGCACTCCGTCCACAAACTCGATACCGAGATTTCACCGGAAATATGTTTTGGGATCCCATATATCAAAAAAAGCATTATAAGAAAAAGGTTCATGTGTCTGTGAACATGATAACTCGAAAACGAAAAGGAAACCAATGGCTGATATAGCTCAAATTATTCCATAATTTCCAAATGCTTCTTTTTTTCCTCTTTCATGAGAAATTACATGAGAAATTATTCCAAACCCTGGTAGGATTAAAATGTAGACTTCAGGATGTCGGTAAACTACCAAACTTGGTATTTCAGTTCATTATTTTCCAGGAATGCGACACGAAGATTTTGAGAACACCCCCCCCCAAACTACCCTTCTCATGGAACTTTCTTCAAACATGTTAATTTTTCCAAAAATGACAGGAGACATCTGCAAACCTGCAAGAGGATGACAACGAAAGTAGTTGAAACGAACGTCCAGGGTACTCAATCTACACCATGACCAAGTGAAGCGCGTGTTGGTAATAGATGTCCAGATTTTAATAAAACTAACGTTTGTGTTTCCAATTTAAATTCAGAAAATGTTCCTACATTTTGGAACAGAGTTCAGTGGCTTCAGAAACTGAAAGAAAATGATTGGCGTATGATTTATGATGAGAAACTAGGTTGCAGGGTGTGTCGTGATGTGTGTACTGTCGGTGGAAATGACCTTTTATTTATGGGCGCTCTCTAACTGCTGCGGTTCTCAGCGTCCCATTCTATACTGGGCGTGAAATACCGCTTAATTTTGCTCAGTGGCAAAAATCTGACGTGTTACACTCACATGACTTTCTCTAGCTACTCTACAAGCTTCTTACAAAAGATAATTCTTCCTTCAACACCACGCTAATCGAGATATACATTAGCAGAATTGTATTAATTAGTTCCTTATAAGTAGACTGGAACTAAGGGAATGCACTAGGCTAAAGTGATAGTCAAATGTTTTAAAAACTGTCGTTATGCGATTGTCATTGCAAATCGCTTCTTTGCTTGGCCAGGAGTAGAACAAAAGAAAAATGGAACTCCCGTCTGAGAAAACTTCACAACTGAAACCAATAACAAGGAATACCTCGAAACGGTAAGTTGCACGAAAAAATGTATATTACATAGCTTGTGTATTTTAACAAGATCTACATTTTTTGTAGGGTAAGTTTTTGTCTATCTCTTACGGTTTACTAGTTATGCCAAATTAAACAAAATTCATCCAGAATAAACAGGTCTTCAGAAGCTATTCCCAGAAAATTCAGGACATACATTTTATTTGTAATAGAAATGGCTTTAATATGTGGTATTTTAACCAAAATCGTTAGAGCCATTTTTAAGAAAAACAACATTTTCGAAAATTTTTCCATGTTAAGGTTAGTTAGGTGGGGATTTCCTTGAAAATATCAAGTTTGGTATTTAACAGTCTTTTGGTTTTTGAGCTATGCTGTCCACAGACACACACGGACATTTTTTTGGATTCAGTGGGTCTCAAAACATGTATTTCCGGTGAAATCTCGGTATGGTAATTTTGGGTGCATTACAATAAATTCTCCATACATTATGTACATAGTACGTGTAGAGAAAGTAAAAAGATTGGTGATCATATGTACAGCTAACACATCCACAAGATGGAACTCTGTGCTGTGGAATATAGCAAATTATGTTACATATGACATAGAGTAATCTGTTCATTAACCTGGACTGTACATGGTCCTCATATGATATTCTGGTAGTGATTGCAGTGTGTAAGCATTTAACAGTTGGCAAATGAAATCACGTCCTCAGCACATGGTCCGGGCTTCTGCTAATTACACCTCTATAAATTATTATTACTGAGTGTTACCAGCAACAGGTTCCTGCTACGGCTTTCTTCACAAAAACCATGCCATTTGGATCAACGTAGCTATATGGAAATTAACTGTGCTTTGTCACAACATTATATATCACCGCTATAAACTTGTTTTGTTATCATGCCTGCCATTATATCCCAGCATAAATCTACATTTCGAATTTATCTCTATAACATAAACTGCTCGTTTATATTTTAGCGAAACAAAATATATAACGAAACTGCAGTGCGATTTTGAAGGAAATTTTGGTAGTAGGGAGAGATACGGCCAAATTCGGAATAATGAGGGAATTCAGAGCAAATAGTGAAACGATGGAGTGTAAAATCAGAGCAGTTAAATATTGGATGAAAATCGTTCTCGGGAACCAATCACTAAATAGATCAATCTACTACGGTGAATGAGAATGAAAGGTATATCGACATGAACATCAAAATTAAAGAAAGGTTTTGAAACCATTGTAATGGAATACATTTAGACGGCGGGGCAGGGAAACAGACGGAATATTTGAAGAAAGCTTAAGAACCGCCTCTATGACATTAATAGAGAGTAAATGCGCATGTAAGATCAAGGTTTTGTTGGAAGTGCAATCGGAGCTAAAGTCAAAGTGGAGTATGAAGTAATAATCAATTATTGACGAAAATGGTATGAGAATCTTCCCCATTTGCGAGGAGGAAGAGTCGCGAACTCATATAGGGGTACGGGAAAATGGAGGGAAAAGTATTTACCACGATCCTTTACCACTGCGAATGCAGAGTTATGAGCATGTTGGACGCTACTGGCAGGCATGGAAGACGCGAAAGGGATAGGTACCTCTTTATTTTGGATGCATTTGCGGAATTTTCCATAACTGGTAAACCGTAAAAAATAGACAAAAACTTACCTAACAGAAAATGTAGTGCTCGCTAAAACATAATTTATGTTTATATTTTTTTCTCGTGGAGTAGACCGTTTTTGAGATACTCCTTGTTATTGGTTTCAGTTTTAAAATCATACTGTTTTCTTATATGGGAATTTGTCAATTCCTGGCCACAAACAAAGGAACTTCAATCATAGAGCAACCAGTTTTTAAAAGATTTGACTATAGTTTTAGCCTACTGTATTCTCTTATTTCCCTTCTACTTACAAGGAGGCAAAAAACACCATTTCTGCTTATTACTTTCCCTATACTCACAATGTACATAGTGTATAGAGAATGTATTGCACTCCACCAAAAAATTCGATACCCAGATTTCACCGGAAATATATGTTTTAGGGTCCCCTGTATCCATAAAAAAAAAAGGATTTTCAGAAAAAGGTCTGTGTGTGTTCGTGTGTCTGTGAACACGATAACTCAAAAAACGAAAAGTCGGTAAAATACCAAACTTGGTATTTAAGTTTAGTATCTTCCAGGGATGCGACACGAAGATTTTGAGAAAAATCCCCCCACCCCAAACTACCCTTTACATGGAACTTTTTTCGAAAATTTTGATTTTCTAAAAAATGGCTCTAACGATTTTGATTAAAATATCGTATATTAAAGTTATTTACCTTACAAATAAAATGTATATTTTGAATTTTCTGGGAATAGCCTCTGAAGACTACTTTATTCTGGATGAATTTTTCATAACTACTAAACCGTAAGAGATGGACAAAAACTTAACCGACAGAAATGTAGAGCACGTTAAAACACACAATTTATGTTATATACATATTTTTTGTGGAGTTGATCATTTTTGAGACATTCCTTTTTCTAGATTTCAGCTTTGAAAAACTTATACTTTTCTTATACAGGGATTTGTCAACTCCTGTCCATACAAACAAAGGAACATCAGTCACATAGTAACCAGCTTTTGGCTTTCACTTTAACCTATGGTACTCCCTTATTTCGCTTCTACTTACATTAAAGCAAGAATTAAGACTATTTCTGATAATTTTTCTCGATTAGCATGAAATAAAAGATAAGCTTATTAACAATAATAATTTACAGAGATATAGAGAAAGTCATGTGAATGGAAGACATCAGATTTTTTTTTCTTGGATAGCATGAAATAAATAGAAGAAATAGTTTTTTAACAATAATTTATTACAGAGATGTACAGAAAGTCAGAGTTTTTCCCACGTGTTTCCTTATGTCTAAAGTTGGATTTCCTTTTGATCCCAGTTGAATCTTTGCTGCCAAGCGAGTAGCGTCCCGCCAGGTTTGCTCGGAAAACCATGGTGTAAGTAAAATTTCTAGAGGGGTTGCGACAGTATGTTCGTTTACAGTAAAAGCTCAAAATGTGCTGTTAGAACCTATACAGGTATCGGATCTTCTTAGCCAATTTTGCCCAACCTTCGTTAGAGCTTCTGCGTTCTGCCTAATCTATAGGGCTGCAAATACACGCAGGTGCGAAGACATCAATGGTAGTAAACTCGTCATGGTACCCAGAAATAATAATCTAAAGGACTGAACTTTGGTATAAGCAAGAAGCATATCTTGATGGTCTTAATTTGTAAACACTACATAGTTCTGAATGCATTTAGCGCATCCGAAGCACTGAAAGAATCAGCTGTCGTGCAGGTGTTGAAACCTTCAATGGACTTACTATAATAATAGTACAACGAATTGTAATTTCTTTATGTATTTCGGAGTTCTCCCTTTTATGCATATTTATATTTTTACTTTCCCTAGCCCCGTATGTACAATATACATAGGGATAGAGAAGTATTGTATTCCACCCAAAAATTCGATGTCGAGATTTCACTGGAGATAAATGTTTTAGGATCCCCTGAATCCAAAAAAAGCATTTTCAGAAACAGGTCCGTATTGTGTGTGTGTGTGTGTGTGTGTGTGCGCGCGCGCGCGCACAGCATAACTCAAAAACGAAAAGACGGTTAAATACCAAACTTGGTATATAAGTTTGGTATCTTTCAAGGATGCGACACGAGGATTTCCAAGAAAATATCCCCACCTCTAACTGCCCTTTACATGGAACAATTTTTGAAAATGTTTGCGTTTCTTAAAAATGGCTCAATCTGTTTTGATTAAAATACCACATTTGAAAGCATTTCTATCACAAATAAAATGTATATCTTGAATTTTCTGGGAATAGGTTCTAAAGACCTGTTTATTCTGGATGGATGTTGCTGAACTAGTAAACCGTAAGAGATAGACAAAAACTTATTATAGAAAAACTGTAGGTCTTGTTAAAATACACAAGTTATGTCATATACATTTTTTTTCGTGGAGCTTACCGTTTTCGAGATATTCCTTTTTATTAGTTTCAATTGAGAAGTACTTATACTTTTCTAAGACGGAAATGTCTGTTTTTATTTTATTTTGTTCTACCCTTGGCTAAGCAAAGAAGTGATTTGCAATGACAATCGCATAACGACAGCTTTTAAAACATTTGACCGTCACTTTAGCTTAGTACATTCCCTTAGTTCCATTCTACTTATAAGGAACTAAGTAATAAAATTCCGTTAATGTTTATCTCGATTAGCATGGTGTTGAAGGAAGTTTGTTTGTAGAGTAGCTAGAGAAAGTCATGTGAGTGTAACGCATCCGGTGTTTATATTTTCCAAAGCTTATGCCTTTCTCAACTGGAAAGACTTCTTTTGTTTCACTTAGCAATCAGCTTGTGAAAGATTTGACTATCGCTTTAGCTTAGTGCACTGCCTTATTTCCTTTCTACTTACAAGGAAATTAATTAAACTGAATTCTAAACTTGGGCGTATCTATTTAAACTACCAATTAATTGAAGCCAAAAATTTACAGGTACTTGCTTATTGAGGGACAAGGTAGTAAAAATCCCGATTTGTCAAAAATCGAAAATATATTTTTAATTTCTCTACGTGTACTATGTTAGTGTATAGAGGCCACGCCGTGACCGAGTGATTAGACCACTCGACTCTGACCTACACGGCCGGACTCGGTCCCAAGGGACCACATGTGAGATTTGTGGTGGACAAATAGGCGCGGGGACGGGTTTTCTCCGGGTTCTCCGGTTTCCCCCTCTTTTTTTTTAACAAAAAATACAGCTCTGGATGCTTATCAGGACTCCGGCGCTGTATTACTTTTTTTCTCCATTTTTTCCAGTTTCCTATATTTCCTTATTAGACCTTATTATTCTTAACATTTTTCCTTTTACATATACACAAGCATAGACACATTTACAAACACAGAAACACCCATGCCCAAGGCGGGACTCGAACCCACGACCCTGTGCACCACAAAGCGAGACACTTTAGCGAGCGCGACCACCGGGATCGACATTCTCATGTAGTGTCATCGCCTGTGGTGAGTATATTAATATGTTTCAAAATTTACAAAACAGGTCTCACACCGGGTGCTTCTACCTGCCCCGTCATCATCCAAACATGCCGGACCACCGATTTTTTAACCTGGGCTCTCCCCATCACTGGTAGCGAATGATATACCTTACTCTTCAAAAGTACCCAGAAATAATAATCTAAAGGACTGAACTTTGGTATAAGCAAGAAGCATATCTGGATAGTAAAGACTGCATATTTGTGAATGCATTTAACGCATCTGAAAGAACCAGTTGTTATGCAAGGTGTTGAGGTAGGTAGCTTTACAGTCAACATTACTGATCTTCCGCTCCACACCTACGCCAATACTGCGCGGTTGTCAAAGGGACCTCAAAACACATTTCCGTTAAAATCTCGGTATCGAGTTTTTGAGTAGAGTACAATACCTTCAACAGACTTACTATAATACTACGAGGGTCATTTCAAAAGTCATGGCAACTATTTTATATATTCCGAATAACTGAATATGTGGCTATTGTAATATATAAATTTGAAAACATGTACCTATACAGAATGGGATGTCACCACATATGACGCCTGAGTGCATTGCTAGATGCTAGTTGACACATGAAAATATTAGTATCCTAGAGTTGTGTTTCAAGAAGAATGCCACTTAAGTTGAACAGTCAGCGTACATGCGAGGCAAAGGTGTGTGGAAGTGTTGAGGGATTATTTTAAAGGTCGTTAGCTCGCGTGCTTTTTTGTGCGTATGTAATACGAATAAAACAATGATCACTGTTTGTGCATCTTTCAATGTCCTTACCCATAATCCCTTGTAACCGGATCCCAATTTACTACCAACATTGAGATGAACATTCCAGCGATTTTCAATCGTATATCCTGAGTTTTGTTTCCTGCAGCTTTGTTGACTGATAAAAATAGTTGTCATGACTTGTGAAATGACCCTCGTAGTACAATGAATCGTACTTTTGTTATGTATTTCCGAGATATTCCTTGCTATTGGTTTATATACCTTTCTCAACCGGGAAGGCTTCTTTTGTTTCACTTAGCAACCGGCTATTAAAGTGCAGTCCCTTATTTCTCTTCTAGTTACAAGCAACTAAATACTAAGACTGTTTCTGTTGATGTGTGTGTCGATTAGTTAACTGATTAACGACGTCGTTTTACTGCTGTAGCTAATTGCGTTAGAAGATATGCTCTTTTTGTGTCTACTTCGCAGGAAATGCACACTGCAGTGTAAATAATTGCATCCCTCTATGCAAAATAAAAGAGTAAAGAACCCAGGCAGAGGCTAATATGTGAGTTAACTCAACCGTTTGCAGTTACTATAAAAAAAGACTGCCACAGTGATGTGTTTTTAGAGCAGGTGGGGAGCTGTTACTGTGGTAACCATTACGTGTGGAATATCATCCAGGGGTTAGGCATTCAATTTGACCTGCAGGGTTTTGCCCGGCTCGCCTGCGTCCCCTCAAACTCTGTTTTCACAATTTGATTTCTCTAGCGTGTATATTTAAACAAGTTCTACCACATTACTGCAAATATAATTATTATTCAAGCTGTAAAAGAAAGCAACTCACCACTGAAAATGCTATCCTCTAAAAGTTAATGTAATGTATCTACGAAATTAAATAAAAAAAATCTGATGTATTCCATTCACATGACTTTCTCTATACCTCTGAAAAAATATTATTAAAAAACTTATGCTTCTATTTATTTCATACTAATTGGGAAAAATTAGCAGAAATAATCGTATTACTTGCTTCCTTGTAAGTAGAAGTGAAATAGGTTAAAGTGAAGGTCAAAAGCCGGTTACTATGTGACTGAAGTGCCATTGTTTATGAGAAAAGTAAGTTTTTCAAAGCTGAAATCAATAACAAAGAATATCTAAAAAACGATAAACTCAAAAAAAAAATGCATATTACAAAAATTGTGTGTTTTAACGTGCTCTACATTTTTGTGTGGTAAGTTTTTTTTCTATCTCTTACGGTTTAGCAGCTATGCAAAATTCTGTAAAATTGATCCAGAATAGAGTAGTTTTCAGAGGCTATTCCCAGAAAATTCAAGATATACATTTTATCTTTCAGGTAAATATCGTTAATATATGATATTTTAATCCAAATCATTAGAGCCATTTTTGAGAAAATACAAATTTTCGAAAAAAGTTCCATGTAAAGGATAGCTTGGAGTGGGGCACTTTCTTGAAAATCTTCGTGTCGCATCCTTGGAAGATACCAAACCTAAATACCAAGTTTGATTTTAAGGGGCTTTTCGTTTTTGAGCTATGCTGCCCACAGACACACACATACATACAATCGGACACACACACAGACACACACACACGCACGGACATTTTTCTAAAAATGTTTTTTTTTTTTATTCCGGAGGTCTCAAAACATGTATCTCCGGTGAAATCTCGGTATCGAATTTTTGGGTGCAATACAATACCTTCTCTATACACTATGTACATAGTACATATAGAGAAAGTAAAAAAAAAAAATCTGATGTGTTCCATTCACATGATTCTCTATATCTCTGTAACAAATTATTGCTATTAAATTCATTCTTCTATCTACTTCATGTTAATCGAAATAAACATTAGCAGAAACGGTCTTATTACTTAGTTCCTTATAAGTTGATGGGAAATAAGGGAATATACTAGGCTAAACCGACAGTCAAATGTTTTAAAATATAGTTGCTATGGGACTGAAAATCGCTTCTTTACATGGCCAGGAGTTGACAGTTGACAAGTTTCTGGATGAGAAAATTTAAAGTAATTTAAAATGAAAACAATAACAATGGAATATCTGAACACGGTCAACTCCACGAAAAAAAAAACTGTATATGACATAAATTGTGTGTCTTAACGAGATCTATATTTTTTTTTTTTTTTTTTTTTTTTTTTTTTTTTTTAAGTATACGGTTATGCAAAATTTGGCAAAATTCATCCGAAATGAACAGGTCTTGAGAAAGTTCAAGATATACATTTTATTTTGATGTGAATAGCTCTAATATGGAGTATTATAATCAAAATGTTTCGTATAAAGCGTAGTTCGGAGTGCAGAGATTTTCTTGAGGCTATAAATTGACAGCGCATGCTTATTAAAGGACATTGGAGGTGAACATTTTACTACAATCTGTGAGAAAATCATAAATCACTTTTTTATAGCAAATGGTTGTTGGAATCTTTGGGCATTTATAGAAAATCAACGTTTACGTTCCTTTCAGATGATCAACTCTCTGCAACAGCTGCAACCTGGGGCGGTAACGGGGTTACGGGTTCGTATCCCGGGTGCAGCTTTGGGGCATTATGAATGGTGTGGACATGAGAGTGCCCTAGCTCAGATTTTGCCAGCATGGAAACTCCTTCAGGGTGTGGTACAATACAAGTACTTTATTCAGTTAGTTCGGCCTTTATGCGCCGTCGAACACACACGCATTCCTCCTAAATTTTCTACTGTTAATCTATGCTTTACCCGACCGCGACTATTATTACTTATTAATTTTGATACAGTGATCTTGTCCGTACTCTGGTCGGCATTCAAATTAATTATTTCCGTCACAACTAAGGGCTACACCACGCACCCAAATATCACATCTTTGCTCAACCGATGTTCTTCGCCAGGTGCCTCAAAAAGTGTCGCCTGACCAGCGGAAGCATTGTTTTCTCTTTTCCTGTTATGTTCCTCTCGGACAGTGTCCTCTCATCCCCTTCGGTTCAGTGCTCTACCCTAACGGTACATTCCTACCAGCTCGTGACAACTCGGCTACTTATACGGGTTTGAAATCTTTCTTCCCTTCTCATTTTCAATGTACATTTATATTTCCCTTCTTGGTATATTTTATTAGCTATGGTTTATCTTTCACTCCTGAATACCTCTATGCCCCGTGACAAGACAATGTAGTGTCTGAAACCGTAAAACCACAATGTTTTAAATCGAAATGGAGCTGTATTTATGGACGCTCTTTAACCGCTGTGATTCGCAATGTCCCATTCTATACTGTGCGTGAAAGATAGCTTAACTTTGCTCATAGGCCTCTTTATCAGCTTGAGGCTCTTTTACATCCGTAAAACTATGACCCGGAATTAATGGCTTTAATTCCGTTCCGAAGGAAGCCATGCTAAGGATTTTTTGAACCCGCGACCTTGGGTATATGAAATTAGCATTAGCCATTACACCACGGAGGGCGGCTCAACGTTGTAAGAGTGTGTTCAGACAAAGTTCCTGATTGCAACAGAAACCGCACAACAGCTTGTCACGACCATCACTTCCTACAACTGAACCACTTATAGAATGGAGGCTTTCTGATGGTCACCATGACAACAGCAGTTGGATATTGAGCCATTTATTACTTTCTCTAAACGTACTATGTGCATAGTGTATAGAGAAGGCATTGTATTGCACCGGAAATGTATGTTTTGAGACCCCCTGAATCATAAAAAAACATTTATAGAAAAATATTCATGTGTGTGTGTGTAGCATAGCTCAAAAACGAAAACAGCGTTAAAAACCAAACTTTGTATTTAGGTTTGGTATCTTCCAAGGATGCGACACGAAGATTTTCAAACTACTACCCAAACTACCCTTTATATGGAAAAAATTTCGAAAATGTTGACTTTATTAAAAATGGCTCTTATGATTTTGATTAAATTATCTTAAATATAAGATATTAGCTTGCCAAATAAAATGTATATCTTGAATTTTCTGGGAATAGCCTCTGAAGACTATTCTGGATGAATTTTACGGAATTTTGTATAACTGCTAAACCGTAAGAGATGGACAAAAACTTACAACATAAAAAATGTAGAGCACATTAAAACACACAATTTATATTATATAAAACTTTTTCGTGGTGTTGATCCTTTTTGGGATATTCCTTGTTTTTAGGTTTCAGCTTTGAAGAACTTATACTTTTCTCATAGAGGAATTTGTCAACTCCTGTCCGTACAAAGGAACTTCAGTCACATAGCAACCAGCTTTTATCACTTTAACCTATAGTACCTCCCTTATTTCACTTCTACTTACAAGGAAGCAAGTAATAAAACTATTTCTACTAATTTTTTTCTCGATTAGCATGAAGTAAATAGACGCATAAGCTTTTTAACAATACTTTGTTGCAGAGATGTACAGAAAGTCATGTGAATAGAACACATCAGATTTTTCCAAAAATGCTTTTTTTGGATTTAGGAAGACCCAGAACATGTATTTCCGGTGAAATCTCCGGATCGAAATTCTGGGCGCATTACAATACTTTCTCTATACACTATGTACATAGTACGTGTAGAGAAAGTAAAAAAATTCAAATATGCTTTCTAGATATGAAATTATTTGATCAATTTCTTGTTGAAGCTCCTAGTGGTGCATATTTCCCCGAGAGTGACAATTTCAATTTTTTTAGGCACATTCGAGAAAATTATGTTGTGACAGTGCTGATGTCATTGTTGCCTTGTTGCCATAGTAATTACGTCATTCATTTTCTAGCACTGATGTCAGAAATAGGGCAATTTCGCTCGATTTATGCCCTCATAATAACCTGTTTTAATGCTAGGATTGCGTAAAGGTATATTTTAGATCTATTGCAATGCACAAATGGCATGGACTTTCAGCTGACATGCTTCGCTGATGATTTGATTTCAGTTTTAACCTTCTCTAGCACGTATATAGGTGGTGTATACAAATAGAGAGAGAAGGTATTGCACTCCAACCAAAAAAAAAAAATCTGATGTGTTCCATTCACATGACTTTCTCTATATCTCTCCAATAAATTATTTTTAAAAAGCTTATGCTTCTATTTACTTCCTCCTAACCGAGAAAAAATTAGCAGAAATAGTCTTATTTCTTGCTTCCTTGTAAGTAGAAGCGAAATAAGGGAGTACCATAGGTTAAAGTGATAGTCAAAAGCTGGTTGCTATGTCACTGATGTTCCTTTGTTTGTACACAAGTTCACAAAGTCCTGTATGAGAAAAGTATGTGTTTTATAGCTGAAACCAAAAACAAGGAATATCTCAAAAACACTCAACTCCACGAAAAATATGTATACAACATAAATTGTGTGATTTAAAGTGCTCTCCATTTGTTGTATGGTAAGTTTTTGTCCATCTCTTACGTTTTAGCAGTTATGCAAAATTCCGTAAAATTGACCCAGAATAAAGTAGTCTTCAGAGGCTATTCCCAGAAAATTCAAAATATACATTTTATTTGTCAGGTAAATATATTTAATATACGATATTTTAATCAAAATCGTTAGAGCCATTTTTAGAAAATAAAAATTTACGAAAAAAGTTCCATGTTACGGGTAGTTTGGGGTGGGGGGATTTTTCTCAAAATCTTCGTGTCACATCCTTGGAAGATACTAAACTTAAATACCAAGTTTGTTATTTACCGACTTTTCGTTTTTGAGCTATCGTGTTCACAGACACACGGACACACACACGGACCTTTTTCTGTAAATACTTTTTTTTTTGGATACAGGGGACCCCAAAACATATATTTCCGGTGAAATCTCGGTACCGAATTTTTTGGTGGAGTGCAATACCTTCTCTATACCTACACTATGTATATAGTGCGTATAGAGAAAGTAACTAGATAATGAAATTTCACCGGAAATATATATATTTTGAGGCCCTCCCGATTCTAAAAATAAACATTTAAAATTTGAGTGCGTGTCCGTGTGTCTGTAAACACGGTAACTCAAAAAATCTGTTGTGTTCCATTCACAAGACTTTGTCAACATTTCTGCAACAAATTATTGTTAAAAAGCTTATGCGTCTATTTACTTTATGCTTAATCGAGAAAAAATTTGGCAGAAATAGTCTTATTATTTGCTTCTTTGTAAACAGAAGCGAAATAAGGGAGTACCGTAGTTAAAGTGATAGTCAAAAGCTGGTTGCTTTGTGCCTAAAGTTCCTTTGTTAGTATGGACACGAGTTGAGAAATTCCTGTATGAGAAAAGTATAAGTTTTTCAAAGCCTATAAAAGGAATATCTAAACAATGATCAACTCCACGAAAAAATATAAAAACTTAAATTGTGTGTTTTCATGAGATCTACATTTTCTGTTAAGTTAGCTTCTGTCTATCTCTTCCAGTTTAGCAGCAGTTTGCAAAATTTCGCAAGTCTTCAGAGGCTATTCCCAGAATATTCAAGATTACATTTTATTTGGCATGTAAATATCTTGAATATAAGATATTTTAATCAAAATCTTTAGAGCCATTTTTGAGAGAATTAAAATTTTCGAAAATTTTTCCATGCACAGGGTGGTTTATGGTGGGGGGATTTTCTTGAAAATCTTTGTGGCGCATTCTTGGAAGATACTATACTTAAATACAAAGTTTTATATTTCACGGTCTTACCGTTTTTTAATCATGCTGCTTATAGACGCACACATATACGGACATTTTTCTAAAAAAATTTTTTTTTGGATTCAGGGGCAACCAAAACATGTATTTCCAGTGAAATCTCGGTATAGAATTTTTGGATGCATTACAATAGTTTCTCTATATACCATGGACTTAGTACGTGCAGAGAAAGTAAAAATAAAAATTCTTAACACACGAAGCGATCTGCACATATCGAAATGTTGATATATTCGTGTATGTGAAAAGTAGTTAAGTAGGGTAGGGTAGGGTAGGGCCATCATGTTCTGAAAAATACTGTACTTGTATTTGTAAACATATAAAAGTGACGATATTATTCCACTTGTTAGGGCTTTTGTTTCTTAATAGCTTATTAGGTATCCAGAAGTGAACTTATATAGAAAGTTGGGTGCATATTATATCTAGTTGATGCGATTTAATATATAATTATATATAATATTTATTAATAGAATATCTGAAGTGCATTTTAAATTATTTCTCTTAGAGTTGGATAGAGAATGAAAGCTTAACGACCTGAAATTCAAGTCATATGCACCTCAGAGAGAAATTATGGAATATTGAGTTTAAAACCAAATCATTCCTTTGATCAAATGGTTTTAAAATGTCTTTATGGCTAAATAACAATGGAACTGTACTGCTTTATTTATTGTGAAAGAGAAAGAATTTAGTGTGTTAATCATAAGGCAGCATAAGATATAAGAAGATTATGAGCTTAAAGGTTATGTAATTTGCCTAACCACAGTAGGTGGTTGTATGCAAACTGTGTTTAATGTAAATAGAATAGCTATTACCAGCGCATAAAGTATTACGACCGCGCACGTGAAACCAAACCACCACTGCGCTTGTTTTATCAAAACAATCTTCGGCACTCGTAAGAGAATGTGTGTGTTGCCTGCCTGGGTAGTGTGGTGGTAGCGTGTCTGCCTCACAGCCTCACATTCAAAGGGTCGTGAGTTCGAATCTCGCTTAGGGCGAGTTACCCATATAAGTATTTTTTTTCAGAGTTTTTCCTTATCCTCAGAAGACGAATGTCGAGTAATTTTAAGCTCTATGGACCCCGAGTACTTTCTCTATACGTACTATGTACATAGTGTATAGAGAAGGTATTGTATTGCACCCAAAAATTCGAGATTTCACCGGAAATATATATTTCAGCGTCCCCTTTACCTATTAAAAAAAAAACACACATTTTCGGAAAAAGGTCCGTGTGCGTCCGTAGACAGGTTAACTCAAAAACGAAAAGTCGGTTAAATACCAAACTTGGTATTTAAGTTTAGTATCTTCCAGGGATGCGACACGAAGATTTTGAGAAAAATACCCTCACTCCCATCTACCCTTTACATGGAATTTTTTTTCTCGAAAATTTTGATTTTCTCAAAAATTGCTCTAACGATTTTGATTAAAATATCGTATGTTAAAGCTATTTACCTGAAAAGTAAAGCGTTTATCTTGAATTTTCTGGGAATAGCCTCTGAAGAATTCTGGATGAATTTTGCGGAATTTTGAATAACTGCTAAACCATAAGAGATGGAAAAAAACTTACTGCACGAAAAATGTAGAACACGTTATAACACACAATTTATGTTGTATACATTTTTTGTGTAGTTTATAGTTTTTGAGACATTTGCTGTTTTTGGTTTCTGCTTGGAAAAAAATACTTTTCTCAAACAGGAAATTGTTAACTGCTGTCCATAGAAACAAAGGAACTTCATTGGCATTGGAACCAGCTTTTGACTGTCACTTTAACCTTAATTCGCTTCTATTTACAAGGAAGCATGTAATAAGACTATTTCTCTTAATTTTTTCTGATTAGCATGAAGTAAATAGAAGTATAAGCTTTTTAACAATTATTTGTGTCAGAGATGTAGAGAAAGTCATGTGAATGGTACACATCGGATTTTTTAACATACAATACCACAGTGTTCCTGTAAGAAGCTTTGCGTCTGTTGTAATCCCTCCAGGATTCCCGGTAAACAGCTATAACTAAGGCTGTTTTATACACGTTGCTAAACTTGGGGAGGAGTACAGTGCGCCGTCTCAGCTGATAAGAGCTCTGTCTGTCAAGCTACGTAAGCAATGATGTCAACCTTGTTGCAAGATGTAACAAACACTCCCCAATGGTTTAATTGCTTTTTCACACAAGTCATGTGTAGGACAGAAAATGTGGTTTCAGTTGAGGCCGGGTAATCCCAGTATAATTATAAATATAAGCAATGGTAATGACAGTGACTGACTTTAGAAGAGCCTCTGCCAAGTGACTGCAGCCATGTACGGGACGAAGTGGCAACAGTGTGACGGAGTGTCAGCAATCACTATGGCTCTCTCCGACTTTAGTGAACGAATAGCTCTGGACCTACGCTCCATCGCAACTGAACTGAAGGCAGTGTATTCTCAGACCATAGCCTTAAACAGGTGCATTCGGGAGGCCACGGATTCGCTTTGCATGACCGAACTACCTGACCCGTTGCTTTTTGTAGGTTTCCCCGGGTCGTCAGGCGAATGCTACATAGGTTTCTTTCATCTTCCCCATATTTCAGTCATCCTTCATCCCGTTGGTTCCTTCCAATATTGGAAGTGTCGACGATGATGCTCGTGCGCGTAGCAAGGAAAAAGGATGCTTAAAGTGACTATTTCCGTCCCCCAACTTCGGCGGGTGCCTGGGGGTGGCGCTAGGCCCTGCGTGGGGCGGCGACTCTGATCTGCCTGCCCGACTGTCGGGGTGCTTTAATCTGGAAACTGTTGAGACCCTGTCATTGCTGTGTTATCGGCCCTGGTTCCGGTAGCCCGGTGTATTCTCTTACCTCATTCCCCCTCCCGGTGGTGCCACTCTTGGGCGGTAGGTGCAGTAGCCTTAGATCCGGTGTTGAGTCCCCTCCAATTGTATTCTATTCTATCATACCAACCTATAACAAAAGAAAACAAAAAGTCAAACATAATCATAGTGACCATGTTATGTAAACCTCCATCACATTGTATACATTGCAATTGACTGTTTGGTTTATTAACGCCAATGTTTAGTAATTAGTTAATTTCCTATAGCTCCTAAGTGCAGCAAAGGGTATCATTAGACGTTTCCTTGATCGGAGTTGAATTTCTAGTTTGAGTTCGCCCACAGATGGCACTGTAGGACGAAATCACGACTTGCGGACGCGAAATGGTGGAATTTTCCCAGGAATCTTCTTTTTTCAAGATATGGGGTTCTTTTACGTGCAAATAAATAATATACGCGATCAACGGCTTTACTTAACTTCCGAAGGAAGCCATGCTAAGGATTTTTGCGTTACAAAAAATGCATCATCCTCCGCTAGGTTTGAACCTAAAATCTTGGGAAAAGAAGCTAACATGGCAACAACTGCATAACCTGTACTCAGGCATGCGTGCGACCCAGGGATCAAGTCTGCGGGCTTCTGCTTTAGGCCGGTGCCTATTTTATATACCGGACCCACTTGCAAGCAAGAACGGAAGTGAATAAGTCACTTACGTGTGTCAACCCCACAGGGAAACACTACCGAAGACCTCGGTGGGGGGGGGGGACATTTACCGGCTTGGGTCTATTAGCTTTCCAGGTTATTGCTGGAGGACATTGAGACGTACCCAATTTCGCAGGGAATCTGACCACTGCATAGTCTAGTCCAATCCAATCCGAATAACTCCCTTGCGGAAGGGGCTCAGATGTTTAGCCCAACTACCTATTTCTAGTAGCGCCAGAAGTACCACGGGTGCTCGGAGTCCGCAACCTCTTGTGGGAGGTAACAACTATACGACGGAGGGCAATTGTCAGGTGCTTATACCCAACCCTATAAGATATGAGTATATTAGCGGCGGGGGACACCTCGACAACAGCGTCCAAGTATTGAACTATTGCGGTCTACCCTTGGTAAGAGATGAGAGGGTGGCAAAGCACAGGTCGTCACGCAGGAAATGACAGAAGTAAGCGAAGGGACGTAGGAAGTCCCTAACAGTGTTAATAGATGGCAGCTCTGGCGTCCCACGGAGACTGGACGGAGGCACTAAGGTTTGATGATTTAGTGGAGTTTCAGGTGTTGATGTTAAGGAGGTAGCGCCATTGGTAGGCTTGTCAACGGTTGATATTTTAGGAGCTGCATTCTTTTCCTCTGCTCTGCTGGTGTTTTGTATTTTTGAATTTGATTTTATTAGAGTTGATTTTTAGTTGACCACTGCCAAGGTTAGGAGGGGGAGTACTCAGTTCACTAGTCTGCTGTTGGCTGGATTGAAGCCATTGTTACCAGGGGTGCTCGCAAGTCATGCGGGGATCGCAGTACTGCCTGAGAAGTGCGTACTCATCTGGCGTATAATTTTTGAGCCCGGCGCCTAATTACATCCTCCACATATGGTACGGCCAAAGCTTCATGAGGTAGCCTCATTGGGAAATGTCGACATACGGAATAGATTGACCGGAGTCCTCTATTCTGCATCCGCTGTAACCAGAGAAGTCATGTGCCTGCTGCCATACCCCATACTTCGTAGGCATACAACACCTAAGAGTCTGCCAGATCTCGCACGCACGCAGGAGACGTCTACAAGGGCACCTAGCCTCAGGGGAAGAGTGTTTCACTCGGAGCAAGCAACCGTGCCATCTGCCTGCGCCGACCTGAAAGGTGAAGAAGGGAAATGAAGGAAGGAAAGGGAAAGGAACCGTGGTAGATATACTACACCCCAGTAAACGCCTAGGTGGCCCCAGGAAGAACCCAGAGCACGCGGTGCCGAACCTACCGAATGACAGTAAGAGAGCCACCTGGCTCGGTTGCCCCAGCCTATACTTCTACGTAGATCACGTGCAAACTTTGCTAAACTTACTGTCGGTTTTTACGAGCTTGTCTATATTCTGCGAGGTGATGTCTTGGACCATTAATCATGTAAAATCATCTCAAGTTTGAGCTCGTGTGCCACCCAAATCGTTAATCACCGAAGATAACCTCAAGTGTGTGACTTAGTGACGAGATCAGGAACAAGACGACCTCGCAAAATTAACTACTAACAGAGGCTTTAAAAGCTAACTTGGTGACTTTCTGCAGACGTCAGATGTTAGCTTTCGAATTTCTCCACCTCCTGCTTAAGATGCAGTAACGCAACGAGGAGAAAAAGTTCCATATCGAAATTTCCCTGGGAATAAATTTGGGTCCACCTGGGTAGTGTGGTAGCGTGTGTGACTCATAATCAACAGGTCGTGAGTCCGAATCTCGCTTAGGGCGAGTTTCCTGAATAACGTTTTTTTCGGGGATTTCCCTTGTCCTGAGAAGTAGAATGTCGAGGAACTTTTAAGTTCTATGAACCCCGAGATCATTTGAGTATCATTTCACCAATTTCATTCATCGTCCGATATGATCAACCTGGCCAAAAGACGTTAACTACAGGGGGGGAAAATAATAAATTTAATAAAATTTGTAAAATAATGTGTTACATTTTCTACTTTATGCTAATCGAAATAAACACTAGCACAAATAATATTACTACTTATTTTTTGGACCGCGTGACTAATGACTTTCTCTACACGTACTATGTACATAGTGTAAAGCGAAGGTATTGTATTGCACCCAAAAATTCTACACTGGAACAAACTGACTCAAAAATAATTAGAAAAATGTCCGTGAGTGTGAGTGTGTCTGTGGCAGTAGAGCTCAAAAACGAAAAGTGTGTTAAATATCAAACTTGATTTTCATCCTCAACTATCCTTTAAACGGAAAACATTTCGAAAATTTTGGTTTTCACAAAAACGGGTCTAACGATTTTGATTAAAACATTTACATTATAAATAAAATGCATATCTAGATTTTTCAGGGAATAGCCTTAAGTATTACCCACATTGTTTATTTAACTCAATTGTATTGTACATTGCATTATTACATTGACAGCGCTGCCACCGGGCCACGCCCTAAGCAGTGAAATAAAGTAACTATCTAATGAGCTCTTCAATCTGGATGAATTTTGCATTAACTGTTAAATCGTAAGAGATAGACCAAATTTTACTGCCCAAAAATGTAGATCTCGTCAAAACACACAGTTTATGTCCTTTATGTTTTTGTTGTGGAGGTAACCGTTTCCGAGATATTCTATTTCTTTTTTTTTTTTTTTTTTTTTTTTTTTTTTGTTTCAATTGTGAAGTACATACACTTTTCTCAGACAGAAAGTGTCCATTTATCTTTCGCTTTACTCCTGGCTAAGCAAAGAGGCGATTTGCAACGTCAATCACATAACGACAGTTTTTAAAACATTTTACTGTCGGTTTAGCCTAGTGCATTCCCTTAGTTCTTTTCTACTCATAAATAAGGAAGTAAGTAATAAGAACATTCTGATTGTGTTTATCTCGATTAGCATTGTATATAGAGAGGAATAATCTTTTGCAAGGAGTTTATAGAGCAGCTATAGAACGTTATGTGAGAGTACATAAGATGTTTTGGATACAGTGGATCCTAATACTAGGATCGGCTGATAAGTCCCGGAGCTCTCAATGAAAATATCATTTATATTTTTTTATTGTTTGCTTCATTTCTCAACATAATCTCCAGAAAGGCTAATACATTTATCATATCGGTGTTCTAATTTCACTAAACCATCTCTGTAGTGCGATTTGTAACGGTCCTCAAAATAGCTGTTTACCGCAACAATGACCTCGTTGCTATAAAATCTTCGTCCTCCAAGACATTTTTTGAGGTATGAGTAGTCACTGGGTGCTAGATCTGGCGAATACGGTGGGTATTCAAGCAATTCCAATTTTAATTCCCACATTTTTCTCATTGCAATGACTGAGCCGGAGCATTATCGTGATGAAACAATCTATATATTTTTGTCAAATGAGGTCTTTCTTTGCACCTCATCACTCAAACGTTGCAGTAAGCTTGCGTAGTAGTCACCAGTGATACTTTTACCCTTTTCCAAGTAATCAAAAAATAATTCCCTGTGCATGCCAGAAAGCACTCGCCATAACTTTGTTAGCTGACAAAATTGATTTTGCGTTTTTTGGAGTTGATTCACCTGGCGCAATCCACTGTTTTGACTTGATTTATTTTCTGGAGTGTAGTGATGTGTCCAAGTTTAATCCATGGTAATAAGCTGTCTCAAAAAATTCACAGTGATTTTTTACGGTAGAGCTCCATATTCTTAACAGAAACAGTTTTTATTTGCAACTTTTGATCAGGAAGTCAACAAACGCGGCACCCACCTTGCACAGACCTTGTGAAAGCCTAAAACATTACTTAAATATTACCTGCACATTCTTTTGATTTCTTTAGAGCTTCTGCTATCTCAAACAACTTTAATCTGCGGTCTTCCAATACTAAACAATGACTTTTTCCAATGATCTCTTGAGTTGTCAGTTCTACAGGACGTCCAGAGCGAGGCTCATCACTAGTGCTCGTACGTCCTATTTTAAACTCTGCAACCCACCTTTTCATTTTTGAATATGAAGGGGCAGAGTCTTTCAATGTACTGTCCATTTCCTCCTTGATTTCTTTAGACATTAAGCCTTTCAAATGGAAGTATTTAATCACTGCTCGTCTTTCCAAATCCTCCATTTCCGTGAAAACTCTAAAGTTGGTTTGTTTAAAACGCTGTCATTCGAAAACTAAACAAGCTATTGACCTGTAACTTCGGATATAAGTTAGTCTAAAGTTAAACTATAGGATGAAACCGTTTAACTGGTCTCTGTGTGAGGCCCGGGACTTATCAGCCGACCCTTGTACGTCTATTTCCAGTGAAATCTCGGTATCGAATTTTAGGGCCGAATGCAATACCTCCTCTATATACTAGTACGTGTAGAGAAATTAAAAATGTACTGCCTGCTAATTATCTCTAACAAAGGCAAAGGAACTCGCTGAAACGCAAGGTAACTATAGAGTGGAGGCGTTTAAAAGCATTATGTACAACTTGCAACTAAAACTGAGTGGAGTCTGAAAATAGCCCGCTCCAGCTCTCTGGGATTAACTTGCTTTTAGGCCTTCACTCAAAAGTACCTAAAGACTCGCACTACAGCTCAGAACAAGGTGTGTAATGGCCACACGGTTCGGTGTTTTCATGGACGCCATCTCTGATAATTGAAAATAAACTGGAAGGGAACTCATTAAAGGGGCGGATCGTGCATCAGGGAGCGGTAAGATTTTAATGAGGGGGTAATATCGCAGAGTGCGACTCGCTGTGCTGTTGCCCTCTGATTTGTGAAATCTTGTTAGTACGGTGCTGAGAGAATGATGCAGGTGCATAGCAAGATCGTTTATCAACCCCTCCCTCTTAACTTCATTAGAGCCCGGGCTCAGCCCTTATTGGGCACTGCACCCTTTCCAATGCCGAGTGCGTTCTTTGTGCCTCCAGCAACATAGGTACTACAGCTTTTCAGTACATCCAGTAAAATTGTTTCTCTGTTAAGGAAAATACGGGGGCCGTTTTTACTTTCTCTATACGTACTATGTCCATAGTGTATAGAGAAGTTATTGCACTCCACCAAAAATTAAATACCAAGATTTCACTGGAAATATATGTTTTAGGGTAACCTGTATCCAAAAAAAGTATTTTCAGAAAAAGGTCCGTGTGTGTGTCCGTGTGTCTGTGAACACGATAACTCAAAAACGAAACGTCGGTAAAATACCAAACTTGGCATTTAAGTTGAGTATCCCCCCACCCCAAACTACTCTTTACATGGAACTTTTTTCGAACATTTTGATTTTCTAAAAAATGGTTCTAACGATTTTGATTAAAATATCGTATATTAAAGATATTTACCTGAAAAATAAAATGTATATGTTGAATTTTCTGGGAATAGCCTCTGAAGACTATTTTATTCTGGATGAATTTTACGGAAATTTGCATAACTAGTAAACCGCAAGAGATAGACAAAAAAGCATTACACAAAAAATGCAGATCTCATTAAAATACACAAGCTATGTCATATACATTTTTTTCGTGGAGCTTACCATTTTCAAGCTATTCCTTGTTATTGGTTTTAATTCTGGAGTACCTAAAGTTTTCTCAGACGTAAGTGTCCATTTTTCTTTTGTTCTACTCCTGGCGAAGCAAAGAAGCGAATTGCAATGACAATCGCATAACGACAGCTTTTAAAACATTTGACTACCACTTAACCTAGTGCATTCCCTTAGTTGCAGTCTACTTATAAAGAACTAAGTAATACAATTCTACTAACGTTTATCTCGATTAGCGTGGTGTTGAAAGAAGAATTTCCTTTTGTAAGAAGTTTGTTTGTAGGGTCTAGAGAAAGTCATGCGAGTGTGGAACATGAGATTGTTTCTACTGCAGCCCTAAAACGTATTCAGTGATACCTCGGTATCGTATTTTTGCGTGGAATCCCTCTCTGCCGTGTACTATTTACGACTTATAGAAAGTAAAAATAATTGATGAGGGAGAGAATCTCCGCAGTTTATCCAATAATGCTCTTCACTTTTTTCTGCCTCTTTCTCCAGTAATCCCATTTAAAGATCTCTAAGCCATCCTCGAGTCAGGATGAACATTAGTGATCAAGAAACGCGAAAGAATCTTCCTCTAGTCTTATCGAAGAACTGCAAGTAAAGCCGTTTGATAGATGACTCCCAGATATTATCAGATTCTATTGATCTCATCTGTCTCTCTTCTACGTTTCCAAGGAAACAAAATCACAAAGAGGATAACTCTCACCTCTGGAGATGAAGTAATGCACTTGGAAACGTTCCCACACATGTCGCTGCAAGCAACACAAGGTCAGGACATTTCCTGAATGAAGTAGGATTTTGTGTGAAGGCTGAATACGTCAAGAAGGACAAATACTCTATTAAGATGTTGAGCAAGATTAGGTGATTCACTCTTCTAGTTCTCTCACAGGAGTGGACTGTTTTATTATTCAAGTTCTGCCTCTGTGAGTTCACCATTCTTTACAGAAACAATGTCTGGGAATTTAGATTAACATCCCAAAACGTTTTGCAAATTACCTGTACAACAAACTTGTACTGAAAAATATTAAGATGACGGCCACACTTGCAACAATGGGAACTGGAACGGCATACTAAAAATCTATCTCCAGAGATTCATGATCATACATGTTCCTGAGCTCAAGAGGCTCAAACTGTTGACCTTATAATATACATATAATACACTATTAGTTACACTGTTTATAACTCAAGTACGGCTGAACCTATTTGGCTAAAAACGGTATAACAAAACTTAACAGACAGAAAAACGATAAATTTATCAGTCAAAACATGTCTAGCCGTTCATTTGTTAAACATGGTATAACAAAACGCAACTGACAGCTAAACGTAATGCGGTCTAAAAAATAAATGTAAATGGCGTGTTATTTATGGAGCTCTTTAACTACTGTGTTCTCAGCGTCCTATTCTAAATTGGGCGTGAAAGACCGCTTAATTTTGCTCAGAGGCCTCTATCAGGCTTGAGGTTCTTTTACGTGCCGTAAACTACGATACGGGACCAACGGCTTTACTTCCCTTCCGAAGGAAGCCACGCTAAGGATTTTTACACTCGAAAAAAGCCATCGTCCTCCGCCTAATGTTGTCTATGGTTAAGTATGGTTAAACATTTGACAATTAGAAAATTCGAGAATAGCAATTTTGAAGCTGACCAGTTGATGGGTTTGTTTCGAGTTTCTATTAGCTTATTGTACCTATATTATCATTAACAATGCCGCGACCATGACGATCGAATCTTTCCCGACAAAACGGTAATGCAACTAGGATTCAAAACATTGCGAATGAAAGGGCTGAAGAAGAGCAAGAAATTGCAGGTGAAGAACGCCGCGTTAGTATGGCTCGACTTCGTGCTCCTCAATCACAAGAGCAAAGCGAGGCAGCCCGTGAAACGGCTCGGTTGGCAATGCGAGCAAACCTCTGAGACCAACAAATTTGCCGTTTAAGTTTAAACGACTTCAATTCCCGATCCGTCTTGCATTCGCCATGACCATCAACAAATCACAAGGCCAATCCTTGAAAGTTTGTGGTCTGAATCTATAAAATCCATGCTTTTCGCATGGTCAATTATATGTGGCATGTTCACGGGTCGGAAGACCATCTGCGTTATTTGTTCTTGCGCTTGATAATAAAACAAGAAATGTCGTCTATCACAAGGTGCTTCACTGAAGAGTGCAACCCATGCACCAAAATACATGGCCAATAAAGAATCATTAAAATACTTGATTTTTTTTTTATTTATATTCATTATCCTAATAAAAAAATTGAACTTAATAAAATCCAAAATCAAAGTTTGCCCGATCAGCTAGTAGGGTATAAAATCAGCATCAAAGGGACACTTGCGGGGGGGGGGGGATAGCAGTGAATCATGGTCAGCTGCTCCAGACCAACTCACTGCAAAGTACTATAAACTATTTTTGAAATACTTGAAATGTAAGTTAATCATTTTGAACACATATTTGGTAATGTAAGCTATATTTACAATTCATTTATTAATTGCCATGCCAACAAGCACTGTAAGTACTTACAGTAAGAGTTTGAGAAGTCATTAATACTTACAGTACAATTAGGAAATGACGTAACACACAAGACATGTGCTACTTCAAGTAAAGAATCTATTGCAAAATTCATTAACAAAAGAGTGTATAAGAAGGCTCTGTCCATATAATTTAGATATAGCCTTTCATTTGTTCACATCGAGAATTCATTTTTACTTTCTCTACACATACTATGTACATATGTATAGAGAAGGTATTGTAATGCACCCAAAAATTCGATACCGAGATTTCATCGGAAATACATGTTTTGGGGACTCCTGAGTCCGAAAAAAGCATTTTTAGAAAATAGCCTGTGTGTCTGTGGACAGCATTGCTCTGAAGCGAAAAGACTTAACTACCAACCAAACTTGGTAGTTAGGCTTAGTATATCCCAAGGATGCGACACGAAAATAAAAAAAAAATAAATAAAAAAATAAAAAAGAATCCCCCAGCACAAACTTACGTTTACATGGATTTTTTTTTAAATTTTTGATTTTCTCAAAAGTGGCTCTAACGATTTTGATTAAATATTGTATATTAAAATATTTACATGACAAATAATTTTATCTTTTATCTTCATCCAATTCTGTTTGATTTACAGTCAAACTCTTCAAATGAAAATATTTAATAACAGCACGAAACTCTGTTTTCTACATTTTCAATCCCAGCCGACACATTAACCGATTCAAGCAGCTGCCAATAATCAACTGTTCATTGTTGAAATGTATTATACGATTCTTTGCATAATCAAGCTTACCAACCATGAAGCCCGTACAAAAAACGTTCCATTCTTTCATGGAAATTTACCAAACATATCATACCACTCTCGTTAGTGATGAATACTCGAAAGCATGAATGTGATTGGGTGGTAACGTATTGAAGCGCTGGTTGAATACAGACAACTGCAAAATCACTGAATATCTGTGTTTACTTTCATTAGCGTGTTGTATGTAAACAATGTGATATGTGTTTTGTATTTAGTTAATTGAATTTTCTAGCAGAGGAAACCTTTATTTGGTATTATGTTAGGTATCTGTATAACCGTGTACAATATGTCTCGTTATTTTGTAAGTACCAGTTAAAGAAGAATTCTATAACAGTTTCAGTTCACTTATATCTATATACAAATCTGACACGTTATATGCACATGATTTTCTCTACCTATTCTTTAAAAAATTATGCGCACCAAAGCCTATGCTTCTATCTACTTCATACTAATGAAGACAAAACATTAGCAGAAATAATCTTACTACCTAGTTCCTCATAAGTAGAAGAGAAATAAGGGAGTACACTACTTCCTCGCGCCGACGACTCGATCCAGACGCTGGCTCCCCAACAGGCTTCTGACCCCTAGGCATCCGCTTGTAAGTTCTACATACGGGAGAGTAAGTTTGTCTATTTCTTAGGTCTACGAGTTACAGTATTTTTTCAGAACTTGATAACCCTCTGCCAAAGAAGGCGTGACATTAAAGTTTGGGGTTAGAAGGGGTGCGGTTGCAGTCTTCAGTCTCCAGGAAATAGAGATTTTACTTCTTTGCCTCTCACTACTAATACAGAGTCGCCTTTTGGTCGTTAAAGGCTATTTATTGCCTAGTGGCAGTGGGAGCGGCCCGTTTGAAGGCAATTATGTTTTGGACAAAAATATAAAAAGCTGATGTGTTCCATTCACACGACTTTCTCTACATCTCTGCAACAATAAAAGCTAATGTTTCTATTTACTTCATGCTAATCTAGAAAAAATTAGCAGAAACAGTCTTATTACTTGCTTCCAGGTAAGTAGAAACGAAATAAGGGAGTACCATAGGTTAAAGTGATAGCCAAAAGCTGGTTACTATGTGACTGAAGTTCCTTTGTTTGTATGGACAGGAGTTGATCAATTCCCGTATGAGAAAAGTATAAGTTTTTTTAAAGCTGAAACCAATAAAAAGAAATATCTCAAAAACGATCAACTCCACGAAAAAAAAATGTATGTAACATAAATTGTGTGTTTCAATGTGCTCTACATTTTTTGTGTGGCAAGTTTTTGTCTATCTCGTTAGGTTTAGCAGTTACGCAAAATACCATAAAATTCATCCAGAATAAAGTAGTCTTCAGAGGCTATTCCCAGAAAATTCAAGATATATATTTTATTTGTCAGGTAAATATCTTTAATGTACAATATTTTAATCAAAATCGTTAGAGCCATTTTTGAGAAAATAAAAATTTCCGAAAAATTTTCCATGTAAAAGGTAGTTGGATTAGGAGATTTTCTTGAACATTTTCATATCTCATCCTTTTGAAGATACTGATCTTGAATACCAATTTTGGTAATTTAACTGTCTTTGAGCTTTAGAGCTATGCTGCACGCATACATACAAGTATTTTTCTATAAATGTTTGGGGGGGGGGGTTCAGGGGTCTTAAAAACATAATTTTTCCGGTACACTTTTAATACTGTTATTATTGTTATTGTTTTTATTATTATTATTATTATTTTGGTAGTATCTAGTTGTAATTAAAAAGGGGTGGGTTTTATGCCCAAGCACTGCGACCTAAAATATGTATTATGCATTCCCCATTCAACAGTTAGTACTCGTTGCTCGTTATGAACTTAACCAGGCTACTAACTGAGGATTTCGATAGTTCATCTATCTGATTGCCAAAAATACTTACTCTTTGATTCGCAAGAGCAGGGCAATCATATAGCAGATGAGTAACATTCTCATCTCCTTCTATAGATTGGGTTCTTGAACAATCCCATTTTGAATAGATTAAACTTTAGGGTACAGTGCCCTGTAATGAAAAATGAAAGCCTTCTTTTACTAAGACCCCGCAGATATTTGGTCCTGCTATTGCCCAGGGTTTTGGTAGTATACTATGATGTACAGTGGAACTTCATTTATAAGTTTTTCTAGGGAGACTACTAAAATACTGTATAAATGAGAAAACGTGTAACTGATTTTCTCTTCTGGTGTGGATCTTGTTCAGTATTTTTAATTTTTCACCAAGAGTTAAGGATTTTCTTGTTTTCTTCCTTGCTGGTTTGATATTCACACATGTTTCTTCTCCTGTTTGTAGCTCGAAACTCCACATAAAATAGACAAGTGACTGTTGGAACCAAGCAACGATATGACGACAGTGAAAACCTCCAAGGCTGTACACAGCAAGCATCACCATACGTTTTTTATTAAAACGTATAAATGTGTATATTTTGTGTATGGGGATAAGAAATAGTGCCGCATTACTGAGAAAACGTATAACCAAAACGTATAATTGAGCAAAATCTTAATGGAGAACGACTGGTCCCTAAAATTTTAGCGTATATGTGCGAAAAATGTTGAAGTGAATAACGTATAAGACTTTCAACTGTATTGTCATTCTGACCCATATTATTTACTTATTTTAATTATATTCTACATTGTATTATTACATTGACAGCGGGCCATGCCACCAGCAGTGAAATAAAACATCTAAAACAACAAATCAATATCAATATTGAATTTTTGGGTGAAATGCAATACCTTTTCTATTATGAAAATTGTAGATGTGCTACAAAAAGTAAAGATTATATGGCGATGTACGAGAATCGGCCAGTTTTTCTGCTCCCATGTGACAGAATTTTGTCTCTTGTTTCACGTCCCACATTCCCTTCTAAACAACCACATTTGCAGAGCAAATCTGAATGTAGTTCAAGGACGGAGAGAGCGAAACTGGATAATTACTTCCAATTGTTAACACGGGGAAACAATAAGCACGGAAATAATATATCTCGACGCTAACAAAAGATATTCGAAAATTAGCCGCTGTTATTAGATTCAATTTTTTGTTAGAGGATTCCCTCGAGGGACTTACTAATGGTGGAGATAACAATAATAATAATAACAGCGATGCTGCTCGCTGTAGCGATAAACTGAGGGGGGGGGGAGCATTAATGAAGATGAATGACAATGAGGGGACGAGCCACTCGACTCGTACAGTCGTGTCGCAGTAGATCACCACCTTGCTCACTCTTTCCTCAAATCAGCGTCTTTTTCAACAAGTCGATTATGAAATAGAGTTGGATCGAGTAATCGATTCATAGATTCGTTCATGCAATATGAATCGATTCATACGATTCATTAAATGTCGCCATGCCTTCTCCGTGTTTGACTTATATTATACAGGAGGTGTTTGTCATATATTAGCTCCTTTAGCAAAAAAATCTGGTGTCTTCCATTCACATGACTTTCTCTACATCTCTGTAATAAATTATTGTTAAAAAGCTTATGCTTCTATTTACTTCATGCTAATAGAGAAAAATTAGCAGAAATAGTCTTACTACTTGCTTCCTTGTAGCGAAATAATGGAATACCATAGGTTGAAGTGATAGTCAAAAGCTGGTTGCTATGTGAATGAAGTTCCTTTGTATGGACAGAAGTTTTTTAAAGCTGAAACCAAAAACAAGGAATATCTCAAAAACTATCAACTCCATGAAAAAAATCTAGATAATATAAATTGTGTGTTTTAATGTGCTCTACATTTTTGTGTGGTAAGTTTTTCTCCATCTCTTACGGTTTACCAGTTATGCAAAATTCCGTAAAATTCACCCAGAGTAGAGTCTTCAGAGGCAATTCTCAGAAAATTCACGAATACATTTTATTTGCCAGGTAAATATCTTTAGTATACGATATTTTAATGAAAATCGTTAAGGACATGTTTGAGAAAATCAAAATTTTCGAAAAAAGTTTCATGTAAAGGGTAGTTGGTGTGGGGGGATTTTCTTGAACATATTCGTGTCGCATCATTGCTCATTTGAAATCGTTGGCGGCAACATTTTTTGAAGCGGGTATTGCAAAGCTTGTGCACAGGTACGATAAATGTCTCAATCTTTTCGGTGATTATGTTGAAAAGTAACCATAAGTGTACAAAACTTTTATAATAAAATAATTGTTTTCTATGAACTTGTCTTTTATAGCCTATCGTAGGTTGAAAAAAAAAAAGGCCCTCGAGATTTAAAGAAGCTTATAAAATAAAAATGCCAACAGATATTGGAGTGACTGTTTCAGAGAGAATGCTTTAAAACCGAGTTATGAAGTTTTAATAACCAGTTTTTTGTGCATTAAACAGTCTGTTTCGTAGCATTTTCTAATTTCACAGCAGACGAAACGTGAATCATTGTGACATGGTTTATCGCCCACGCGGCAGGGTATCACAGAGATGATAACGGCTTCAAACTGCCACAACAAGTGACAGTTGTGTATACTGCATTTTTTCCTGTCCCAACTGCAAACATTTTTCTAAAAATACTCCTCCATTGCACTCTCTTGAGAAATCATTGCGCCACAACGTGCAGCTGTAAGTTATACAACGGTTTTGTTTTTAATTTAATCCGCTATCTAACGTTTCTTGTATTTCCTCTCCTATTCATCATACTTTTTTAATTCCGTTCTTTTACGGAGATTAATGATAGATACTCGTACGCGGACCTTTTTGCAATTTTTTCTTCTTTTTGATTTAGTTCATTTTAGTTCCGGTTAAATTGCCGGTGGAATACAATACCTTCTTAGCTAATTTACACACGTACGCATAGAGATAGTAAACAGTTTTGAAATGGGGGAACATCATTTATAAAATTAAATAATATTCTGAAAAGTATTAAAAAGTGTCAAAAAGATTCATTAGTAGACTGAATTTTTATTGTTCTCCGTTATATAAGTGCAATCTGTGGTGTAGTGCTTATTGCTAGCCTGTAAAACACAAGAATGCAAGTTTAAACACAGTAGAATGTGATGGAGTTTATGGGACACAGAAATTGTTAGCATGGCTTCCTTCGGAAGGTAAATAAAGCCACTGGTCACATGTAATCTTTATTTGAACGTAAAATAACCCCACACTATGACAGAAGAAGGTTACTCGGCAAAATTCTGCCATTTTGCGTCCGTAAGCTGTGATTTCGTCCTACAGCGCCATCTGTGCGCGACGGGGTGATTCTTCGTCACCATGGCGCATAGCGGCGAACTCTTGAACTAGAAATTCAAATCCGAATATGGAAACATGGTGCTATGCTCCGCTTAGGAACAACACGAAATAACTAACTTGTAAATACAAGGGCAGCTATACTCTGTGAATATTGGCTCTTTTAAATTATTAGAAATTAGCACCCGGTAATCGATATCTATAGGACAGCTAACTTACCAGTATCAAAGCTTTGTATTTAATTAAAAATAGAACTACTATCGAAAAGCACACTATGAATAAATGTTTTGTAAGATATGTGAAGTTGCCACTGGTACGAATATAGATTTACAGAAGCTTATAAAATAAAAACGCCAACAAATATTAGAGAGAATGCTTTAAAGTCGAGTTATGACGTTTTAATAACCAGTTTTTTGTGCATTAAGCAGTCTCTTTCCTTGCATTTTCTAATTTCACAGTGACGACAGCAGACGAAACGTGAATAATTGTAACTGGTTTATCGCCCACGCGGCGGGGTGTCACAGAGATGACACTCTCGGTTATGATAACGGCTTCAAAATCCCACAAAAAGTGACAGT
The DNA here is from genome assembly GCA_030762935.1 of Hymenopus coronatus. NCBI lineage: Eukaryota > Metazoa > Arthropoda > Insecta > Mantodea > Hymenopodidae > Hymenopus > Hymenopus coronatus. The sequence goes on along the minus strand of CM060897.1, from coordinate 17,866,927 downwards.
TGTGTATATTGAATTTTTTTCCTGTCCCAACTGCAAACATTTTTCCAAAAAAGACTCCTCCATTGCACTCTCTTGAGAAATCATTGCGCCACATCGTGCAGCTGTAAGTTATACAACGGTTTTGTTTTTAATTTAATCCGCTATCTAACGTTTCTTGTATTTTCTCTCCTATTCAGCATACTTTTTTAATTCCGTTCTTTTACGGAGATTAATGATCCTGGATCTCATTCCGCGCTCGCTGTATCCCTTAGTCTTAATGAGCTCTCGGAAATCGATACCACGATAACATCCTGCTGTACATTAGTAAACATCCCTTTCCTACCACTTACCTAGAGAGGTAGAACAAGCAAAGCATTCCACAAAAGAATTCGATATGTAGGTTTCATCAGAAATACAAATTCTGCGGGTAGGTTGTACGTTTAGGGCTCGCCTCACATCTAGGCAACCCGGGTTCGATCCCGAGCGCCCGTAAGTGGGATTTGTGGTGGACGAAGCGACGTCTGGGCGGTTTTTCTCCGGATCTTCAGTTTCCCCCGTCACCCATTTCACCAATTACTCCATCATTATCTTTCCTATAATCTACTTCGCTTGCATTTCATATCAACCACTTCCTCACGCACACGCCTGGATGCGGGCCAACCACTCGTTCCAGGTTCTCCATTCTGTGGTTTCCTGCCGTTGTCTCTCCGAAAGCATTCTAACTCCGAGGCGTCCTTTGTAAATTCTAGGGGAGTGTCAGTCCCAAATACTGGAAAGATAAGCCGACTACGAAAAATGCTGTATATCTTTTAAAAGTATAGTGTAAAAAAATTATGTTCCCTTCACATGACTTTCGTACCTGCTCTGCAATAAATTATTCTTACCAGAGAATACTACTTCATGCTAATCGAGATAAACATTACCAGAAATAATCTTATTACTAAATTCCTTCTAAGTAGAGAGGGAAAATAATTGTTTAAAAGCGCTCGCTATGCAATACAATTGAAATTCCCTCCTCTTTGCATGACCAGGAGAAAATATCTTGAAATGGTTAGCTCTACGAATTAAAAAAAAAGACAAAACAATGTTTTTAACAAGATCTACGTTTTTACTTTCTCTACACGTACTATGTAAGTAGTATATAGAGGAGATATTGTATTGCACCCAAAAATTCTATACCGAGATTACGCCGGAAATATATGTTTTGGGTCACCTTGAATCCAAAAAAGCATTTTTGGAAACAGGTCCATATGACTGTGTGTGTGTGTGTGTGTGTGTGTGTGTGTGTGTGTGTGTGTGTGTGGACAACATAGTTCAAAAACGAAAAGACGGAATTTAGGTTTGGTAGCTTCCAAGGATGTGACACGAAGATTTTCAAGAAAATCCCCCCAACCCCAACTACCCTTTACATGGAACTTTTTTCGAAAATTTTTGCTTTTCTCAAAAATGGCTGTAACGATTTTGATTAACATCTGTTACATTTAAGATATTTAGATTGGCAAATAAAATGCATATCTTGAATTTTCTGGGAATAGCCTCTAAAGACCTTTTTATTCTGTATGATTTTTATTGAATTTTGCATAAATAAAACCGCAAGAGATGGACAAAAACTTACTACACAAAAAGTTTAGATCTTGATAAAACGCATACTTTATGTTTTATATATATATATATATATATATATATATATATATATATATATATATTTTTCGTGGAGTTGATTGTTCTTGAGATATTCCTTTTTATTGGTTTCAGCTTTGAAAAACTTATACTTTTCTCATACAGGAATTTGTCAACTCCTGTCCATATAAACAAAGGAACTTCAGTCACATAGCAACCAGCTTTTGACTATCACTTTAAGCTATGGTACTCTCTTCTACTTACAAGGAAGCAAGTAATAAGACTATTTCTGCTAATTTACTTCATGCTTTCTCTGCACCTCTGCAATTACTGTTAAAAAGTTTATGTTCTAAATAACAGTTTAATGCAATATTATAATCTGAAAGTTGATTTACCAAAAAAGGGTCCACAATCAAGTCGCCAATGAGGTATGTCATCTCAAATTAACTTGAGATCTCCTTGTGATTAAGCGGGTAATGTCAGGAAAATTAATAACATATCGACATCTTGCCACGGTAGCACAATGGTTAGTATAATGGACGTAGACCAAGATATCCGTGGTTCACGAATATCCTTACACCCCCAACTACGCTTTACATGGAAAAATGTTAGAAACTTCTCATAATTATTTTGTTTAACTCTCTTATATTTAAAACATTTACAAACAAATAATTTGCAGTTTTATCTTAAATCTTCTGGGAATAGCCTCTGAAAACCTGTTTATTCTGGATGATTTTTTTTCTTAATTTTCCATAACTGGTAAACCACAAGAGATAGATAAAAACTTACTGCACAAAAAATATAGATCTCCTTAAAACGCACAATTTATGTCGTATACACTTTTTTCGTGGAGTTGACCGTTTTCCAGATATTCCTTGTTGTTGGATTCAATTTTAAAATACTTCACTCAACTCTTGGCCACGCAAAGAAACTGATTCCAATCCCATAGCAACCACATTTTAAAACATTTGACTGTCGTTTAGCCTAGCCTAATATATTCCCTTATTTCTGCTAATGTTTATCTCGAAGCATGAAGTAGATAGAAAGATATGCTTATTAATAACAACAGAGATGTAGAGAAAGTCATGTGCAAGGTCTTTTATCGTGTTATGTTTTAACTCAACCTTTCCAACTGCTGTCCTACACTTGGTTAACCAGTTTAATAGACAAAGGTGTTATTGTGGGTAGCTTCAGAGGGAAACAAACCACACGAAGCTTCAGGAAAGTATATCCGAAATGGTATACAAAACCCACTGGTACATTACCCAGTAGGGCAGCTGCAGTTTGTGGAGCGCTATTTATCAACGTTAATCAGCTCATAAATGCCAGCTGATAATCGCATTTCAAGAAGCGACACTGTATATAACCGACCTTTTGACGTCATAATGCTATGACCGAGACCATAATTGCATTTGGCCGTTTTCAACACTTTCCCTTGACATTTCTGATTCCGAGACCCACCGCCCCTGCAGGGGACTCGCACACAATGAACATGTCACGTGCTATAACGTCACGGTGATATGGTTTTGTTAGGGGAGACCGACGAGTTCATTATGTGAAGCCGATACAGCAGTCAAGAAAAGTAGCAGCTGCCCGTTTTTTTTTCGTCCCCCAGCGCCACATTTCCCTCATATTTTGCGAATTAATGGAATCACGCTGCCAAAATTGAGCTATCAAGTGGCAATCTGCCGAGAATTTGAGCAAAACCTCGCTAGGGGAAACAAAAAGGCCGTATTCTTTTCTTATTATACGAGGGCATTCCATAAAGTAACGAACGTTTTGGCATAACTAAACAATAACGAAATATATCAGCACAAAACTTTATTTACAAAGTTACAGAACCTTACTCTACTTCTCAACATACTCGCTGTTACTTTCAAGGTACATATTGTCACGTGGTACTCGTGTTTCAATGCTTATGTTATACTCTTCCACCGCTAAAGATCAGATGTTGAGGTTTTCACCGGTCAAAAAGTCATGCATGGTGACCAAAGTGAAGTAACATTCTTCCAATTTTTACTTTCTCTATACGCACTATATACATAGTGTATGGAGAATGTATTGCACTGCACTAAAAAATTCGATACCGAGAGTTCACCGGAAATATATGCTTTAGAGTCCCCTGGATCCAAAAAAAAATATTTTCAAAAAAAGGTCCGTGTGTCTGTGAACACGATAACTCAAAAACGAAAAGTCGGTAAAGTACCAAACTTGGTATTTAAGTTTAGTATCTTCTAGGAATACGACACGAAGATTCTGAAAAAAATCCCCCCACCCCAAACTACCCTTTACATGGAACGTTTTTAAAACGTTTTGATTTTCCAAAAAATGGCTCTAACGATTAAAATATCGAATATTGAAGATATTTACCTGAAAAATAAAATGTATATTTTGAATTTACTGGGAATAGCCTCTGAAGACTACATTATTTTGGGTCAATTTTAAGGAATTTTGCATAACTGCTAAACCGTAAGCGATGGATAAAAACTTACCACACAACAAATGTAGAGAACTTTAAAACATACGATTTATGTTACATATATTTTTTTTCGTGGAGTTGATTGTTTTTGAGATATTTCTTGTTTTTTGGTTTCAGTTATAGAAAACATACTTTTCTCATACAGGACTTTGTGAACTCGTGTCCATACAAAGGAACTTCAGTCACATAGCAACCAGCTTTTGACTATCACTTGACCCTATGGTACCACCTTATTTCGCTTCTACTTACAAGGAAGGAAGTAAGAATACTATTTCTATTATTTTTTTCTGATTAGCATGAAGTAAATAGAAGTACAAACTTTTTAAGAATAATTTGTTGGAGAGATATAGAGAAAGTCACGTGAACGGAACACATCAGATTTTTTTCATCAAGATTTGCTTTCAATTCCTCAATAACGATTGATGAACTTCCACTCTGGTCTTTGTCGTGCACACTGGTTCTTCCTTGATTACTCGTAAATTATGTGTCATTTCCTCACTGAAGACTAGTTCATTGCATTATCAGAATTCACTTGCGTTATTTGCCTATAAAATTCGACTGGTCGAACATTTTGTGCATTCAAAAAAACGTTAAGTTCTTTGGTGGTAGAAAAGTATAACATCAGCATTAAAAAGTAGTATCACGTGACAGTAATTGCCTTGACAGAATGGAGATTACGTTGAGAAATAGAGTAAGGCACTGTAAGTTTATAAATAAAGTTTTGTGTTTTGTTATTATTTAGTTATATAAAATCGTTCATTACTTTCTGGGTGGTCCTCGTAGATTTAATAATAGCAAACAGTCAAATAACTGCTTCAGGAAAACGGATATTAAATATTCGCAGCTTGAACTGACATGCGGTGAAAGTCATTTAGGATATCGGTATTTTAATGTTACTTGCGACAGTTCACCTTGACTATTAAAGCGCCAATGCAAAGGCCGAGATTAGACAAATACAACCAATCGCGATATTATCGAAATTTACCGCAATTGATGTTCATTTCTTTGAAATCTTGTCGGGCCTGATGTTCGTTTGTTTAATCTCCTGTCTTGGTTATTGATAAGGTGACAATCCAGTCCGCCAACCTTCACTTTTAATAACTGTCAGTTCCATAATTGTATGTTCAATTAATTCAATTACAATGTTTATATATAGTTTTATCCAATTCATAATGTATTTATTTCAAAACAGGAATGAAAATAATCATTATTTGCATTATGTATGAGATGAGTGCAATAAATAAAATAACGTTTGTTTCCATTTCATGCATTAGTTATAAAAGCTGAAATAAAATAACTATTCCGCATTTCTATTGTTGTTATAGATATTCGTACATTGGATGCAGGCATGGTTGGCCTAAATAATTCAGGAGCAGTGAAGAAAGAAAGAAAAAAATATGTTACACTCACATGACTTTCTCTAGCTACTCTACAAACAAACTTCTTACAAAAGGTAATTCTTCTTTCAACACCACGCTAATCGAGATAAACATTAGCAACATTTTATTACTTAGTTCCTTATAAGTAGAATGGAACTAAGGGAATGCACTAGGCTAAAGTGATAGTTAAATGTTTTAAAAGCTGTCGTTATGGATTGTCATTGCAAATAGCTTCTTTGCTTGGCCAGGAGTAGAACAAAAGAAAAACGGACACTCCCGTCTGAGACAGGTATAAATACTTCACAACTGAAACTAATAAAAAGGAATGCCTCGAAAACGGTAAGTTCCACGTAAAAAATGTATATGTCATAACTTGTGTATTTTAACAAGGTCTACATTTTTTGTATAGTAAGTTTTTGTCTTTCTCTTACGGTTTACTAGTTGTGTCAAATTAAGCAGAATTCATCCAGAATAAACAGGTCTTCAGAAGCTATTCTCAGAAAATTCATGATATACATTTTATTTGTGATAGAAATTGCTTTAATATGTGGTATTTTAGTCAGGGTGGAGGGATTTTCTTGAAAATCTTCGTGTCACATCCTTGGAAGATACCAAACTTAAATACCACGTTTGGTATTTAACGGTATTTTCGTTTTTGAGCTATACTGTCCACAGACACACACACACACACACACACGAACCTGTTTCTGAAAATGTTTTTTTTGGACTCAGGGGGTCCTAAAACATGTATTTCCAGTGAAATATCGACATCAAAATTTTGGGTGGAATACAATTTTCTCTATCCCTATGTACCTTGACATACGGGGCTAGAGAAAGTAAACAGAATTTGGTAAATAACATGGTCGAATACATCTACCATTTGAGAACTAATGTAAGTATTACAATGATAACCTGATAAAATCTCTCTTCCTATATATTATAAATTATTAATAGTCTATTTCGGTGAATTGTCTTATCAACTACAACTCGTGTTTTCAATAGGACACCTCGCTCCGGTCGTGAATTATCAACAAGATGAAAACACTCTACGATAAATAATTAGATCCTACATCTACTTTTTACCAAAATTTATGTTCATGCATAGTATGTAAAGAAAGTATTGTATTTCACCCAAAAATTCGATACCAAGATTTCACAGGAAACATGTTTTGAGGGCCATAACAAGTTTCGTGTGTGTATGTGGGTAGCATAACTCATTAACGAATAGTCGGATGAATACCAAACTTAAATATCAAGTTCAGTATCTTCCGAGGATGCGACACGAAGAATTTCAAGAAAATCCCCCTACCACAAGTAGGCTAACGCTTTTGATTAAAACATGTTTAAGATATTGGATTAATTGATTTTTCTCAAAAGCCCTGTGTAGGACAGGAGTTGGATAGGGAGTCAGTTGAGAAATTAAATGCTATGCCGGCATGTTGCTATGGTAGCTCAGTGGCAGATCCACTGGCTAGAGATCGCGAGATTCGTGGTACAAATCCCGGCTATGGCATTGAATTTTTCAGGCTGACTCTACTCGTTCATGTTTAAGATATGTTCATGACAAATTAAATGTATATCTTCAATTTTCTGGGAATAGCTTCAGAAGACGTTTTCATTCTCGATGCCTTTTGTATAACTGGTAAACCTTAAGAGATAGACAAAAACTTACTACACAAAAATAAAGATTTCGTTAAAACACATAATGTTTGTCATATGGATTTTTGTACAGTTAACAGTTTTCATTACGTTCCTTGTTATTGGTTTCAATTTTAAGTTGGGTTTCATCTCTCGTTTGTTCCACATCGTGACCGGCTTTTTAAAAGATTTGACTATCGCTTTAGCCTGGCGTATTACCTTATTTCCTTTCTACTTACAAGGAACAAATACAACCATTTCTGCTAATATTTATCTGGCTGACCACGTTGTAGGTTAAGGCTTAAGCATGTGAATGGAACATCAGATTTTTTTTTCAAAATTCTACGAAGCAACAGAATAGGTGCCCCGCAGTTTGAACACGTAACTGCACGAGGATTTTTCGGATTTGTTGCAGGGCGTGTTAGAGTAAACATCTAGTCACGCGCGCCAGGAAATTAGTGGATTGATTTCTCACGGGAGTTGGTTGTCAGCAGGGACAGAATAACGTGTTTACTTTCCTCTCGTGCATGGGATGTAAATGTAACTTTACTTCCTCTGCTCAGCGTTTCAAACAAATAAATACCTTCTGTACAAAGTGCAACTCTAAGGATGGTCAACTTCACTGGGAGTCGAGCAAGCAGGTTCATATACACGAGGACAATCCAGAAAGTGCCCAACCATTTGGTACAACTAAATAACCAAATATATAAAAGCAAAACTTTGTAAATAAAGTTACAGTAATACTTGTCTGACGAAAGAATGCAGTTGCTAGGGGAGGTCGCTGGTGTAGCATGGCACGGTTTATAACCGTCAGAGAAGGCTGGAATATAGAGCAGCACAGTCTGACCATCAAAACATCAACTAAACGAATCACAACAGGTTAAACTTGCTGTTTTCTTTATCATTAATGAATATTAATGTTCTACTTTATGAGCGTATGACTGCGCGAGGCGGTGTTTGCATTTTGACTGGATTCGAACCCGTCCACTGTGATAAGACTCAACAGCACCATTCCAGTATTGCCGAAATGTATAGGGCATGCACCGGGAGTAATAACGTAATGCAGCTTATCTCTTTATGTTTACGCAAGTTTCCTCTCGTGGCCATATTCATTCTTTCTTCAGACAGCTGATACCTTACTCTATTTCTCAACGTAATTGGCATTGCTATCAAGGTATTTATCTTCACGTGGTACCAGTTCTTCCACCGCTAAAGACTTGAGCCAAGATTTCACTGTACTTTGAGGTCCTCATCGGTTGGGAAATTTCTTCCATTCAAAAAAATCATGTACGTTGTCGAAAGTGAAACACCGATTTTTACTTTCTCTATACGCACTATGTACATAGTATACACAGAAGGTATTATATTGCACCCAAAAATTCCATACCGTGATTTCAACGGAAATACATGTTTTGAGACTCCCTGAATTAAAAAAAAATTAGAAAAATGTTCGTGTATGTTAATGTGTGTGGGGGGGAGGGGGAGCAGCATAGCTCAAAAACGAAAAGACCCTTAAAAACCAAACTTGGTATTTAGGTTTGGTATCTTCCAAGGAAGCGACACGAAGATTTTCAAGAAAATCCCCCACCCCCAACTACCCTTTACATGGAACTTTTTTCTAAATATTTTATTTTCTTGAGAAATGACTAACGATTTTAATTCAAATATCGTATATTAAAGATATTTACCTGACAAATAAAATGTATTTCTTGAATTTTCTGGGAATAGTATCAGAAGAAAACTTTACTCTGGATGAATTTTACAGAATTTTATATAACTGCTAAAAAGAAAGAGATTGACAAAAGCTTACAACACAAAAAATGTAAAACACGTTAAAACACACACTTATGTTATATACATTTCTTTCGTGGAGTTGATCGTTTTTTAGATATTCCTTGTTATTGGTTTCAGCTTTAAAAAACTTATACTTTTCTCATACAGGAATTTGTCAACTCCTGTCCATACAAAGGAACATCAGCCACATAGCAACCAGCTTTTGATTATCGCTTTAATCTATGGTACTTCCATGTAAGTAGAAGCGAAATAAGGGAGTAAGTAATAAGACCATTTTGCTACTTTTTTCTCGAGTAGCATGAAGTAAATAGAAGCATAAGCTTTCTAGCAATAATTTGTTGCACAGATATAGAGAAAGTCAAGTGAATGGAACACATTAGGTTTATTTGAATTCTTAAATCAACATTTGCTTTCAATTGCTTCATAACGATTGATGAAGTTCCACTCCGGTCTTTGTCGGACACGCTAATTCTTCCTTGATCACTCGTAAATTATGTGGCATTTCCTCACTGAAGATTCGTTCATTGCATCAATACCATACACTTCCGTTATTTGTCTAACAAATCCGATTCGCTGAATATTTTGAGCATCAGTAAAAAATCTGATGGTTCATTCACATAAATCTCTGGAACAAATTATTGTTCAAAGATTCTTCTATCTACTTCATGCCAATCGAGATAAAAATTGGCAGAAATTGTCTTATTACTTGCGTCCTTGTAAGTAGAAGGGAAATAAGTGAGCACCATAGGTTAAAGCTAAAGTAAAATATTTTAATAGCTCTGTTTGTATGACCAGGAGTTGACAAATGACTGTACGAGAAAAGTAAAGCTGAAACCAATAACAAGGATTATCTAAAAACTGGTTAACTCCACGAAATAAAATCAACAAACTTTATGACATAGGTATATTGTGTTTTTTTTTTTTTAACGAGATCTACATTTTTGTGCAGTAAGTTATTTTTTTCTTTCTCTTAGAGTTTACCATTATGAAAAATTCAGCATCCAGATTAAAGAGGTCTTCACAGGTTACTCCCAGAAAATTCAAGATATACAGTTTGTCATTTAAATATATTTACATGCGCTATTTTAATCGAAGTCGTCGCTAGATTAAGTCTTCACCCTCAATATGTGATTTTTAATTAAAATAAATGGATCATTTAAAAACTGTTAAAACAAAATAATAAAAAAATAACTTACATTTAACATATCTTCTTTTTTTATTTATTTATTTTTTTTTTTCGTTGTCAGCCTACGCCGTAGGACTGACACCTTCCTCGGACTTGCAAGCGGATGCCTAGGGATCAGAAGCCTGTCGGGGAGCCAGGGCACCAAAACACAAAATAAAGAACCTGGAACGAGTCGTCGGCACATAGTGGCATGATAGTGAGGAAGTGGATGATAGGGAAGGTGATGACGGAGCAATTGGTGGATTGACTGGCGGGGAAAGCCGGAGGACCCGGAGAAAATTCGCACAGAACGCCGCTTCGTGCACCACAAAGCCCACATGCTGAAGCTTGGGATCGAACCCGGGCCGCTTAGGTGAGAGGCGAGCGGTCTAAAATTCAAGATATACATTTTATTTGTCAGATAAATATCTTTATTATACTAGATTCTAATCAAAAACTTTAAAGCCATTTTTGAAATGTTGTCCATGTAAAAGATAGTTGGAAGTGAGGTGGGGGTTTCTTGAAAGTCTTCGTGTCACATCTCTGGAAGATATCAAACTTAAATACCAAGTTTGGTACTCAATGGTCTTTTCGATTTTGAGCTATGCTGTCCTGAGACAGACAGACGATTCTTCATCTGAAAGTGCTTTTTTTTTTACTTTCTCTACAGGTACTATTTACACAATGTATAGAGAAGGTATTGTATTGTACCCCAAAATTGGATACCGAGATTTCACCGGAAATATACGTTTTGGGTCCCCCTGAGTAAAAAAAAAGCATTTTTACAAAAAGGTCCGTGTGTGTGTGTCCGTGTGTGTGTGTTTGTATGTGTTTGTATGTGTGTGTGTGTGTGCGAGTGTCTGGGGACAACATAGCTCAAAAACGAAAACACCGTTAAATACCAAATGTGGTATTTAAGTATAGTATCTTCCAAGGATGCGACACGAAAATTTTTAAGAAAAACCTCCCACCACAAACTACCCTTTACATGGTAAAGTTTTCGAAATTTTTGACTTTCTTAAAAATGGCTCTAACGATTTTGATTAAAATCAGGTATAGTAAAGCTATTTGCACCCCGAATAAAATGTATATCTTGAATTTTCTGTGAGTAGCTTCTGAAGACCTCTTTATTTTGGATGAATTTTGTCGAATTTTGCATAACTGTTAAACCGTAAGAGATGGACAACGCCTTACCAAACAGAACATGTAGAGCACATTAAAACAGACAATTTATGTTATATACATTTTTTTCGTGGATTTGATCGTTTTTAAGATATTCCTTCTAATTAGTTTCCGCTTTGAAAAAATTATACTTTTCTCATACAGGAAGTTGTCAACTCCTGTCCATACAAGCAAAGGAACTAGTCACATAGCAACCCTCAAGACTATTTCTGCTAATTTGTTCTCGATTAGCTTGAAGTAAATAGAAGCATGAGGTTTTTAACAATAATTTGTCGCAGAGATGTAGAGAAAGTGAAGTGAATGGATCACATCAGATTTTTTATTCAAGGGGTCCTAAAAGATGCATTTCCGGTGAAATTTCGGTATTGAATTTTTGGGTGGAATACAATACGTGTAGAGAAAGTACAAAAACAAACAACATATCTAGGTTAAAGCGATGATAAGAAAGAACTTGATGTCTTCATTGTTTAAATCTTGCGGGCAGTTTTCCTTCAGGACCTTGTTCAACAGTTTTTGTGCTGGTGCGTTTCCCTGCGGTTACGTAACTCAATATCTTCTTAGGGACATGCTTGAATATAGCTGTAGGCCCACGTTTGTGCTTTCTCTGCCAGTTATCTAACAGTGGGTAGAGCAAGTATTGTATTCCACCCAAAACTTCTCAGGAGCTTTCAGAACTCAAAATCTGCCAGACTGCCTCCGTGATCGAGTGGTCAGAGAGCTGATTTCTCACCCGGAAGTCCCGGGTTCGATTCCCGGTTGGAGCGGGGAATTTTTTTTTAACCAGAATTATCCCCTGTCCCCCACAAAGTCTTAAGTATGTATGTGAGAATGAATGTGCGTGAATGAGGGAAAAGAAGATATAAACCAATGTAAAGATCATACAGATAACAAGTTGTTTCTAATGCAACGCCTGCGTTATCACTTTAGAAATTACAAGTAGCTTGACGTCCTTTAACCTGGTTGGTCATATCAGACGATGGATGAAATAATGCTCAAATGATCTCAGAGTTAATGGAGCTTAAAGTTACTCGACATTCGTCTTCTCAGGACAAGGGGAAACTCCGAAAAAAACATTATCCGGGAAACTCAACCTATGCGAGATTCGAACTCACGACCTGTTGAATATGAGGCAGACATGCTACCACCACACTACCCAGGCGGGCTAAAAGGGGGCTATATAAATGTAATATATATATATATATATATATATATATATATATATATAAATTACATAAAACTATTCGAGAAAGATCCGCGTGCACGCGCGTGTGTAAACCTACCTAAAAATCTGACGTTTTTATTCAACATGACTATATCTACAGCTCCAATACAAATTATTGATAAAAAGCGAATTCTTTTATCTATCTCATGGTAATCTAGATAAACATTAGCAGAAATAGTCTTATTACTTGCTTCCTGTAAGTAGAAGGGAAATAAGGGAGTACCATAGGTTAGTGACAGTCAACTATTTTAAAAGCAGGTTGCTATGCGATTGAAATTATTTTCTTCTCATAGACAGGAGTTCAACAATTCCCGTACCAGAAAAGTTTAAGTATTATAAGACTTGAAGGTCTTCCCAGACTACGTCCAGAAAACTGAAGATATACAGTTTGACATGTAAATATGTTCAATATATTTTAATATAATCAAAGTCATTAGCCATTTTTGAGAAAATCAAAATTTTCGAAATTCATTCCATGTAAAGGCTGGTAGGAGGATTTCTATGAAAATATTCCGAGTTGCACCTTGGAATATACTGGAATGATATGCTTAAATTTGGGACTTAACGGACTTTTCGGTTTCGAGTTATGGTGCTCTCTCTCTCTCTCTCTCTCTCTCTCTCTCTCTCTCTCTCTCTCACACACACACACAGACACACACACACGCGCGCGCGCGCGCGCGTTAATGTTTCTAAAATGCGTTTTCGGGGGATTCAGGGGGTCTCAAACCATATTTGCGGTGAAATTTCGATATCGCAACCTTTTGGGGGCAATACAATAACTTCTCTATACACCATGTGCATAGTAGATATAGAGAAAGTAAAAATGTAAATTGCACGAATTATGTGTTTGAACAAGATCTACATTTTTTTGTATTTTAAGTTTTGGAGTACCTCTTGCGGTTTACCCGCCATAAAAAAATTCGTCCAGAATAAATAGATTTTCAGTGGCAATTCTTATGAAGTACAAGATATACATTTTATGTGTCAATAGATATGTTAACTTGATGTCGCATCTTTAGGAGATCCACCACCACCACTACCAAACTTAAATACCAAATTTGGTATGTAAGCCACTTTTCGTTTTTGAGTTGTGTGTTTTAAGGAGCTCTACATTTTTGTGCACTAAATGTTTAAATGTTTATCTACCTCTTACGGTTTACTAGTTATGTATAACTATAAAAAACGAAAAAAAACATCCACAATAAAGAGGTCTTTAGAGGATATTCTCCGAAAATTTAGGGTAAACATTTTTTTGTCATGTAAGTATCTTAAATATAAGCAGTTTTAATCAAAATCGTTAGTGCCATTTTTGAGAAAAATCAAAATTTTCAGAATTTTTTCCATGTAAGGGTTTTTGGGGATGGGAGGTTTTCTTGAAAATCTTCGTGTCGCATTCTTATGAGATAGTAAGCTTAAATATCAAGTTAGGTATTTAACGGATTTAACAGGCAAAGGGATGTCTTTCTAAAGCGGCTCTTTTTGGATTCAGGGGGTGTCAAAACGTGTATTTCCAGTAAAATCTCGGTATGCTATTTTGGGTATAATGTAATACCTTCTCTACATAGTACGTGTAGAGAGAGTACAAATTAAAAGCTCGAGCTTTAATACTTTTTTAACACTTCCATGTGCCATTAAAACTAGCAAACGAGAGAGAGGGCACCACAATATTCGAGGAAGACTGTGTGGGCGACCCAAGATGAAGGAAGATCTGTGGCACGCTACTCTTCCGGTCAGTCATGGGATGTAATTTCAGCCCTCTCGTTCGCCAGGTGACATCCGGTTCAAGAGACGCCATCTGGGCGTGGGGTCAACCACCAAAATTAGTTTAAAACAAGCCTCGACAGCAGTTTGGCTCTCCTTCTAATTGTTTTACCAGCACCACTGCAGTCATGTTTACATTCACATGATTTTCTCTATCGCGTAGAGAAGGTACTACAATCCACCCCCCCCCAAATGTGTGTTCCATTCACATGACTTTCTCTAATTGTTCCGTAAACAAACCTTTTCTTCAAAACATGAATCTTATCTACATCAGTGGGGGCCAAATGGTGGCTCGCGAACAAATATGATTTATTCCTTTTTACTTTCTCTACACGTACTATGTACATAGTGTTTAGAGAAGGTATTTTTTTTTTTGTAGCTTAACATCCTTTAACCTGGTTGGTCATATCGGACAATGAATGAATGAAATTGATGAAATGATGCTCAAATGATCTCGGGGTCCATGGAGCTTAAAGTTACTCGACATTCGTTTTCTCAGGATAAGGAAAACCCCGAAGAAAACCTTATCCGGGTAACTCACCCTAAGCGAGATTCGAACTCACGACCTTTTGAATGTGAAGCAGACACGCTACCACCTCACTACCCAGGCGGACAGAGAAGGTATTGTAATGTACCCAAAAAGTCGATACCGAGATTTCACCAGAAATACACGTTTTGAGACACAGATACGCAGAAACATACATAGACACATATGCGCATCACACACAGAGATTTTTCAAAAACATATTTTTTTGGATTCTGGGGGACCCAAAACATGTATTTCCGGTGAAATCTCAGTATAGAATTTTTAGGTGCATTACAATACCATCTCTATACACTATATACATAAGGCGTGTAGAGAAAGTAAAAAGAAGCCCTGGCGAATGTGAGCGGTCGCCAAGAATCGAACTTAGATTATTACAAATCCGAGTACCCCGCGTCACCGCTACGCCACCTCGCTCTGTTCATGGGATACTTTTAATAAATCCCATTTAAGGTTATCTACGATAAATGCATTTAAAATAAAACGTGCTAAACAGTGAGTAATGCATGAGGTAGGATAGTCTACGGATGATGCAAAACAGAGAGAAAAAAAATGAAATTTAAATACGCATTTGTCACTTGATCTTTTACTGCATGGCGGGCTTCAAATATCTCCAGCCATTTTGTGAGATATTAAGTTTCACCAACTTAATGCACATTAATTCCTGAAATGTGAGACCCAAATTATCGGAAAAAAATAGATTTGTAAATGTGAAATAACGTGTCAGACTTTGTGAGAGAATAACAAAATATTTTCACTCATTTCTCTTTCAATCTGTGCACAAATTTATAGAAAATTTGCAGATTTTATGAAATTGTAAGCTTTTATCCAGTAAAGAGAAGATTAAATACTATAACTGTGTAAAGTTAATATTTTTACCTTCTCTAGCCCGTATGTACAATATACATAGGGATAGAAAGTATTGTATTATACCCAAAAATTCGATACCGATATTTCACCGGAAATAAACGTTTTGGGGTCCTCTGAGTCCGAAAAATGCATTTAAAAAAAAAGGTCCGTGTGTGTGTTTGTCTGGGACAGCATAGCCCCAAAACGAAAAGACCGTTAAATACCAAACTTGGTATTTAGGTTGAATATCTTCCAAGGATGCGACACGAAGATTTTCAACCCTACCCCCACCATAAACTACCCTTTACATGCAAAAATTGTCGAAAATTTTGATTTTCTTAAACATGGCTCAAACTGTTTTGATTATAATCCCGTATTATAAAGCTATTTATATCAGAAATAAAATGTATATCGAGAATTTTCTGCGAATAGCCTCTGAAGACTACTTTATAATGGATGAATTTTACGGAATTTTACGTAACTGCTAAACCGTAAGAGAGGGTCAAAATGTAGAGCACGTTAAAACACACACAATTTATATTATATACACTTTTTCGTGGAGTTGATCGTTTTTGAGATGCTCCTTATTTTAAGTTTCGGTTTTGAAGAACTTATACTTTTCTCATACAGGAATTTGTCAACTCCTGTCCATACAAACAAAGGAACATCAGTCACATAGCAACCAGCTTTTGACAGTCACTTTAACCTATGGTACTTCCTTATTTCGCTTCTACTTACATGGAAGCAAGTAATAAGACTATTTCTGCTAATTTTTTATCGATTAGCATGAAGTAAAAAGAAGCACAAGAGTTTAAACAATTTGTTGCAGAGATGTAGAGAAAGTCATATGAATGTAACGCATCAGATTTTTTCATTAGTATAGCCCTTTTAACTTCTATGGTCGTATCGGTGACTTCGTTTTATAAACAACTGCTAACATTTTCAAGCAGAACGGTAAGGTTACTTAACATAGTTTTGTTGTTGTTTTTTTTTTTCTTTCTCTCATATTATATTATTAAACACAAAGATTCAGTCCCACATTCATACTTTCAGAGTTTGTTAAGAATAAGGAATTCAAGAAAGATTACTACCCCCTCCAACCGGGAAGTGAATCCGGAATCTCTGGGTGAGAAGGCAGAAATAAGCTTTTGTAAGAATGGTTGCAGCATAACATTTGGAGCTGGAATTTTTACTTTCTCTAGCCCCGTATGTACCATGTACATAGGGATAGAGAAGTATTGTATTCCACCCAAAAATTCGATACCGAGATTTCACCGGAAATATAAGTTTTAGGGTCACCTGTATCCAAAAAAAGCATTTTCACAATAAGGTCCGCGTGTGTGTGTGTGTGTGTGTGTGTGTGTGTGTGTCTCAGTGAACACGATAACTCAAAAGGAAAAGTTAGTAAAGCACCAAACGTGGTATTTAAGTTTAGTATCTTCCAGGGATGCGACACTAAGATTTTGAGAAAAATCCCTTCACATTAAACTACCCTTTACATGGAACTTTTTTCGAAAATTTTGATCTTCTAAAAAATGGATATAACGATTTTGATTAAAATATCGAGTATTAAAGATATTTACACGACAAATAAAATGTATATCTTGAATTTTCTGAGAATAGCTTCTAAAGACCTGTTTATTCTGGATGAATTTTGCTTAATTTGGCATAACTAGTAAACCGTAAGAGATAGACAAAAACTTACTGTACAAAAAATGTAGGTCTTGTTAAAATACACAAGTTATGTCATATACATTTTTCTCGTGGAGCTTATAGTTTTCGAGGTATTCATTGTTATTAGTTTCAGTTGTGAAGTACTCCTGGATAAGAAAAGAAGGGATTTGTAATGAGAATCGCATAACGACAGTTTTTAAAACATTTGACTATAGCTTTAACCTAGTGTATTCCCTTATTTTTTTCCTACTTATAAGTAACTAAGTAATAAAAACATTGTGCTAATGAGTACCTCGATTAGCAAGATGCAGAAAGAAGAATAATATTGTGTAAGAAGTTTGTAGAACAGCTAAAGAGAGTCACGTGAGTGTAACACATCAGATTTTTAGATTTTGAGTTTTGCTGCCCACAGACACTTATGCGCGTGGATCTTTTTCTGCAATTTTTTTTTTTTTTGGTTCAGAGGTTATTAAAACATTTGTTTCCGGTGAAACCTCGGCATCGATTTTGGATGGAAGACAAACATATATGTAATAATTAATAATTTCAGGTTTTTGAGTATTTTAAACATCATTTTGCACCCATATCACCATTCCTCACATTCGTGTGTTCCCTTTCATTCTTGTTTCTCTTATGGTTCTATCCCCTGTGTCCATGTAAGTCTTCCCCGTTTTCCTATTTCCTGTTGGACTCCACTCATTGTATCTTCTTTGGCAATCTGTCATTCTTTTCACATGACAAAACCATGTTAATTGGACCATTCTGATGTCTTCCACAAGAAACCTTGAACCTTCATTCTTTCCCTTATATTATATAACACCATTTCTAACGGAACGAAATAAACGCTAAAGTAATGCTCGTTTCTAATTAACATAAAGTAGCAATGATGTCACAGAAACATTTTTACTTTCTCTATACGCACTATGAACATAGTGTATAGAGAAGGTATTGCACTCCACCCAAAAATTTCGATACCGAGATTTCACCAAAAATATATGTTTTAAGGTGTTCTGTATCAAAAAAAAATATTTTCAGAAAAAGGTACGTGTGTGTGTGTGTGTGTGTGTGTGTCTGTGAACACGATAACTCAAAAACGAAAAGTCGGTAGAATACCAAACTTGGTATTTAAGTTTAGTATCTTCCAGGGATTCGACACGAAGATTTTGAAAAAAATCCCCGCACCACAAAATACCCTTTACATGGAAATGTTTTCGAAAATTTTGATTTTTTTTAAAAATAGCTCTAACGATTTCGATTAAAATATCATATATTAAAGATATTTACCTGACAAAATAAAATGTATATCTTGAATTTTCTGGGAATAGTCTCTGAATTGTAGTTTATTCTGGATGAATTTTACTGAATTTTGAATTACTGCTAAACCGTAAGAGATGGACAAAAACTTTCTATACAAAAAAAGTAGAGCACATTAAAACATACGATTTATGTTATATATACTTTTCTGCTATGAAAAACGTATACTTTTCTCATACAGGAACTTGTCAACTCCTATCCATATAAACAAAGGAACTTCATTGACATAGCAACCAGCTATTGACTATCACTTTAACCTATGGTACTCCCTTTCGCTTCTACTTAGAAGGAAGCAAGTATTAAGACTATTTCTACTATTTTTTTCTGATTAGCATAAAGTAAATAGAAGTATAAGCTTTTTAAGTATAATTTGTTGCAGGGATATAGAGAAAGTCATGTGAATGGTACACATCAGATTTTTGTCTATATCTTCGGTTTACCAGTTAGCAAAATTCGGCAAAGTTCATCCAGAATAAAGATGTCTTCAGCAGCTTTTCCCATACAATTCAAGATATACATTTTATTGGTCATGTATCTTTAATATACGACATTTAAATCAAAATCGTTAGAATTTTGAGTAAATAAAATTTTTCGAAGATTTTTCCATGTAAGAGGTAGTTGTGGTGGGGGTAATTTCGTGTTGTCTCCTTGGAAGATACTGAACTTAAATTCCAAGTTTGGTATTTAACGAACTTTTCGCTTTTGAGCTATGCTGCTCACAGACACACACATACTACGGATGTTTTTCTAAAAAATGTTTTTGTAGTCAGGGGGTCACAAAACATATATTTCCAGTAAAATCTCGGTAGCGAATTTTTGGGTGCAATAGAATACTTTCTCTATGCAGTATGTACATAGTACGTGTAGAGAAAGTAATACATTTTATCCATTCAAAGAATATTTAAAAAGTCGGTGTAGTGCACTGCTTCTAAACGACCCGATATATAATATAAAATGAACTCTTCAAAATATTAATGACGTTAATACAGTGAAAACAAAACAAAATCACCAACTGAACGCAGATACTGTAGTAAGCTTATTCTATCTGCATGTCGAAAACCGAGTTTGCTTTCCGTCACTTTGACTGCTATAATTACTTTCTCTATACGTACTACGTACATAGTGTATGGAGAAGGTATTGCACTTCACCCAAAAAATTCGATACCGAGATTTCACCGAAAATATATGTTTTAGGGTGTTCTGTATAAAAAAAAAGTATTTTCAGAAAAAGGTACGTGTGCGTGCGTGAACACGATAACTCAAAAACGAAAAGTCGGTAGAATACCAAGCTTGGAATTTAAGTTCGGTATCTTCCAGGGATTCGACACGAAGATTTTGAGAAAAATCGCCCCACCCCAAACTACCCTTTACATGGAATTTTTTTGCTCAAAAATTTTAATTTTTGAAAAATGGCTAAGGATTTTGATTAAAATATCGTATATTAAAGATAGTTACCTTACAAATAACTTCTGGATAAATTTTACGGAATTTTGCATAACTGCTAAACCGTAAGAGATGGACAAAAAACTTGCCACAAAAAATGTAGAGCACCTTGAAACACACAAGTTATGCTATATACATTTTTATCGTGGAGTTGATCCTTTTTTAGACATTCTTTGTTTTTGGTTTCAGCTTTGAAAAACGTATACGTTTCTCATACAAACAAAGGAACTTAGTCACATAGCAACCAGCTTTTGACTGTCACTTTAACCTATGGTACTCCCTTATTTCGCTTCTACTTACAAGGAAGCAAGTAGTAATTGTTTCTCAATTAGCATGAAGTAAATAGAAGTATAATCTTTTTAACAATAATTTGTTGCAGAGATGTAGAGAAAATCATGTGAATGGAACACATCAGATATTTTTTAAAGCGGAGAACAACCTTTACGTGAATTTTTCATTGGCAGAAAAATCCGTGTAAATTGAAATCGTATTTTAGAGCAACGGGTCTGTTTTGTCAGGTACCTTTTGTCTATAACCGGCACTATTTCTTCTTCCAGTTTTTACTTTCTCTATATAGTTATGCAATATTCAGCAAAATTCATTCAGAATGAAGAGCTTTTAAGAAGCTATTCCCAGAAAATTCAAGATAGAGGTGCACATGCTTTGCCATGTAAATATCTTTAATGTACGGTATTTTAATAAAAATAGTTTTACCCATTTTTGAGAAAATCAGCATTTTCGAACATTTTTCTATGTAAAGGGTAGTTTGATAGAGGGGGAGATTTTCCTCAAAATCTTCGTGTCGCATCTCTGAGAGCTACTTAACTTAAATATCAATACTGTGTTTTTAAGTTATCGTATTCACCGACACACAAAGACCTTTTTCTAAAACTGTTTTTCATACAGGGGACCCTAGAAGGTATATTTCCGATATCTCGGTATCGAATTTGCAGGTGGAGTGCAATACCTTCTCTACCTACGAATTACTCGTATGTAGTATGTAGAGAAAGTAAAAATTGCTCGACCCCATAAAGTGTATACACGTTTCCATGGATTGTTATGATTTGGAGCAGCCACTTGACTACGATAGGCAGTCCACAACTGACGTATCAGGGAAGAGGTGAATGGACGGTATCATTACGTCATAGACATCATCATTCAGGGATTGTATTCGCGAGTACAGTTATGGAGACGCCTGCTGTAAGTAAGGTGAGATAGCTCTACATTGAACTTAATATCCCCTAACGATGCGCAGTGGCATGGGTGACCCCTACTCCACTCTGTGAACGCTACAATATTTAATCTCCAATAAATTGGATTCTACACGTAAATCCACATCTCTTGCAAGTGTAATTCAAAATATAAAATTTCACATTTTTCTCACTGTAGATATTACTTTTTGGATGTGCTTATAAGAAGAGACGCATAAGGAAAGGAAAGGCTGAAAGCAAACGTATAGAATGTAAAGCAGCGGGGAAGAAGAAATTACGAGATGAAACGCAAGGAAGATATCAAGGAAAGCAATATAGAAGCACAAAAACGGAGTTAGGAATCATAAAGTCACCTCGTAAAAAACCAGGGGTGGTATATGAGGGAATATGCAGTATAACATCAACAGATGGTAACGCCATGTTTCCACCTCATATCAGGAACGCAATGACGGGCCTCATCTAGGCTTTAATATGCCGACAGTAAAGACTGCAGGATTTCCTAGTGCTTTCTCGTTACTTCCATTCTCCAGGGCTTGTGGCTGTCAGACCAGGTGTCGCCAACATCTGACATCTTAATTTTTACTTTCGTACGTTAGTAGCACTGCCGCCCATTCAAGTGAAACTTGTGAACTTTTTACACTTGACTCATTTTTACTTTCTTCAGCGCACGTACAAAATTAGAAATCTGATGTGTTCCATTCACATGAGTTTCTCTACATCTCTGTATCAAACTATTGTTATCAAGCTTATTCTTTTATTTATTTCATGCTAATCGAGAAAAATTAGCAGAAATAGTCGTATTTCTTGCTTTATTGTGAGTAGAAGCGAAATAAGGGAGAAACATAGGTTAAAGTGATAGTCAAAAGCTGGTTGCTATGTGACTGAAGTTCGTTTGTTTGTATGGATACGAGTTGGAAAATTCCTGTATGAGAAAAACATATATTTTTCAAAGCTGAAACCAAAAACAAGGGATATCTCCAAAACGATCACATCCACAAAAAAATTGTATATAACATAAATTGTGTGTTTTAACGTGCTCTACATTTTTGTGTGTTAAGTTTTTGTCTATCTCTTACGGTTTAGTAGTTATGCAAAATTGCGTAAAACTCAGCCAGAATAAAGTAGTCTTCAGAGGCTATTCCCGGGGAATTCAAGATATACATTTTATTTGTCAGGTAAATATCTTTGATATATGATATTTTAATCAAAATCGTTAGAGCCATTTTTAAAAGCTGGTTGCCATTCAGATGCATTCCATTTCTTTGCATTGTCAGTAGTATGCGAAACCAATAACAGGAAATATCTCAAAATGGTCAACTCTCCGAAAAATATGTAAATGACATAAATTGCGTGTTTTAACGAAATCTACATATTTTGTGTAGTAAGTTTTTGTTTACCTCTTGCGGTTTACTAGTTATGCAAAATGTTTCCAGATTAAAGAGGCCTTCAGAGGCTATTCGCAGAAAATTGAAAATATACATTTTGTTTTTCAGGTAAATATCTTTAGTGCACGACAGTTTAATCAAAATCGTTAGAGCCATTTTTGCGAAAACTAAAATTTTCGAAAAAAGTTCCATGTAAAGGGTAGTTCGTGGTGGAGGGATTTTTCTCAAAGTCTTCGTGTCGCATCCTTGGAAGGTACCAAACTTAAATACAAAGTTTGGTATTTAATGGTCTTTTTGAGCTATGCTGTCCACAGACACACACACACACACACACACAGTCGGACCTTTTTCCAAAAATTCTTTTTTTGGATTCAGGGGGACCCAAAACGTCTATTTCCGGTGAAATCTCGGTATCGCATTTTTGGGTGGAATACAATACCTTCTCTGTACACTATGTATATAGTACGTGTACAGAAAGTAGAAATTACTACATAAAAATGTAGATCTCATTAAAACACACAATTTATGTGATATACTTGTTTTAATTTTTTTTAACCGTTTTCGAGGTATTCCGGATTATTGGTTTCAATTTTAACCCACTTAAACTTTTCTCTTACGGAAAGAATCTTTCTTCTCGTTTCTCGTTTGTCAACTCCTGGCAAGCAAAGAGATTGAAATTATAATTGTTTCACAGAGCATGTTTATCTCAATTAGCATGGTGTAGATAGAATAATAAACTTTTTAACAATAACTTGTTACAGATATGTAGAGAAAGTCATGAGAATGGAACACATAAGGTTTTTGTAGCTTAATACATTCTTCTCAGACAAAAAGCCTTATCCGCATATCTTACCCTTGGGAAGATTCGAACCCGCGACCTCTTGAATGCGTTAACGTATTGGATAGTATAAAGTTTTGAATGACTTTGGAAAGCCCCGACAGTGTTCATTTCATTTTCTATCTACTGCAGCGGGAGACAAAGAAATGAAAAGTCGAATAGCTGTTTGAAAAATGAAGTAGAGGAGGAAAACACAAGAGACAGACAGTATTTATAGGGACTTTAACTGGACTACCACTTGTGAGGCAGAAGTTCTTTACAGCCAGGTCGAATGTTCCAGGTACAAAACATTAGAGCTATCTGAGCATATAGCCGTTAATGTTGATCTGGATTAGCATGAAGTAGATAGAAGAATACGCTTTATAAGAATACTTTGTTATAGAGTAAGTAGAGAAAAGTATATGAATAGAACATAATGTGTTGTTGTTTTTGTTTTGTAGCTTCTAAATATAAAGGAAAACCCCGAAAAAAGCCTTATCTGCATTACTCACCCTAGGCGAGATTTGAACTTGCGACCTGTTGAATCTGTTAACATTTACACTGGCCTTCAGCTATAGCATTAGACTAGTTAAGAGCTGTTTTATAATGTAAAATTACTAATAGTTTTGCAACAAAACTGGAGTATTTTTTAATACAAAGGACCAATTCATGTAGCTGCAGCATCCAAGCGTGCCATCACACCGGTTATTTTACTTGGGCCCTCCCCATCCTTAAACAGGCGCATTTCACTGCAGTCAAATGTAACTCTGCCAGCAACCAAGCGTGCCAGCACACCGGTTGTTTTACTTGGGCCCTCCCCATCCTTACACAGGCGCATTTCACTGCAGTCAAATGTAACTCTGCCAGCATCCAAGCGTGCCATCACACCGGTTATTTTACTTGGGCCCTCCTTAACCTTAATCACAAGTGCATTTCACTGCAGTGAAAGGTAGCCCCCTAGCATCCAAGCGTGCCAAACACCGGTTATTTTACTTGGGCCCTCACCATCCTTACCTCAGGCGCATTTCACTGCAGTCAAATGTAATCCCTATCAGCATCCAAGCGTGTCATCACACCGGTTATTTTACTTGGGCCCTCCCCATCCTTACCACAGGCGCATTTCACTACAGTCAAATGTAACCCCGCCAGCATCCAAGCGTGCCATCACACCGGTTATTTTACTTGGGCCCTCCCTAACTTTAATCACAGGTGCATTTCACTGCAGTGAAAGGTAGCCCCCTAACATCCAAGCGTGCCAACACACCGGTCATTTTACTTGGGCCCTCCCTAACTTTAATCACAGGTGCATTTCACTGCAGTGAAAGGTAGCCCCCTAACATCCAAGCGTGCCAACACACCGGTTATTTTACTTGGGCCCTCCTCATCCTTATCCCAGGCGCATTTCACTGCAGTCAAATGTAATCCCTATCAGCATCCAAGAGTGTCATCACACCGGTTATTTTACTTGGGCCCTCCCCATCCTTACCACAGGCGCATTACACTGCAGTCAAATGTAACCCCGCCAGCATCCAAGCGTGCCAGCACACCGCTTATTTTACTTGGGCCCTCCCCATCCTTTACCACAGGCGCATTTAACACTCTTTGAATGGATGGCCAGTCCATTACATATCGTACTAACGATCACGGCTATTCAATTCGCTTTAGTTGTGGTGCTGGTGAAAGGGATATAAAACCCATTTTGTGAATTAGAAGCAGAATGACACATGTAGCAAAATAATTCCTGCAATTAAGGGTTCAGGATTGAATAGTATAAAGTTTGGAATGGCTTCGGAAAATCTCTACAGTGTTCATTTCATTTCCTGGCTACTGCAGCGGAAGATAAAGAAACGAAAAGTCGTGTAGCTGTTTGAAAGTGAAGTAGAGGAGAAAAACGCTCGAGACAGGTGGTATTTATAGTGACTTTAACTGGACTACCACTTGAGGCAAATTCTTTACAGCCAGGTCGAATGTTTCCAGGTACAAAACATTACAGCCATCTGAGCATATAGCTGCAGCCATTACTCTCAGTAGCTGTTCACCTAGCCAGCAGCTAAAAGAGAAAAGATAACAGCACAAAGAGGAAATAACCCCCTGGTGTGTAGCCCAAGTATTCAAAAGGAGGATGTGGTAAATGAAGATGAAACATCTTCGGAACTGCCTCAGGGTCCCGATCTTCTCTAAAATACACATACACAGTATTTCTTATCGGAAAATATACATTCTGCAGTATGCGTAGTATAAACTTGCGTGAAATAATACTCCTTATATTGTCCTATTCTATAACAGTATGATATTATTTAACTAGGTGCAACATTTGAGCTTTATTAATGAGTAGTTCAACATAGATCACGACCGCAGGGTTAATATAGCTACTTTTTCAAATATTTGATATGTAGGTTAGTCATTCTAAACACATATTTGGTAATGTAAGCTATATTTACAATTCATTTATTAATTGTCCTGTCAACAAGCACTGTAAATACTTACAGTAAGAGTTTGAGAGGTCATTAATACTTACAGTACAATTAGGAAATGACGTAACACTCAAGACATGTGCTACTTCAAGTAAAGAATCTATTTCAAAAATTATTAACAAAAGAGTGTATAAGAGGCTTTGTCCGTATAATGTATAATGTTGCATTTCATTTGTTTACATCGAGAATTCATTTTTACTTTCTCTACACGTACAATGTACACAGTGTATAGAGAAGGTATTGCACTCCACTAAACAATTCGATACCGAGATTTCACCGGAAATACATGTTTTAGGACCCCCTGAATCCAAAAAAAAAAGCATTTCCAGAAAAAGATCCGTGTGTGTGTCCGTGTGTCTGTGAACACGATAACTCAAAAACGAAAAGTAACTAAAATACCAAACTTGGTATTTAAGTTCAGTATCTTCCAGGGATGCGACACGAAGATTTTGAGAAAAATTCCCCACCCCAAACTACCCTTTACATGGAACTTTTTTCGAAAATGTTTATTTTATTAAAAATGGCTCTAACGATTTTGATTAAAATGTCGTATATTAAAGATATTTACCTGAGAAATAAAATGTATATCTTCAATTTTCTGGGAATAGTCTCTGAAGACTACTTTATTCTGGGTCAATTTTACATAATTTTGAATTACTGCTAAACCGTAAGAGATGGACATAAATTTACCACACGACAAATGTAGAGCACTTTAAAACACACGATTTATGTTACATACATTTTTTTCGTGGAGTTGATTGTTTTTGGGATATTCCTTGTTTTTTGGTTTTAGCTATAAAAACTTATACTTTTCTCATACAGGACTTTGTGAACTCGTGTCAATACAAACAAAGGAACTTCAGTCGCAGAGCAACCAGCTTTTGACTATCACTTTAACCTATGGTACCCCCCTTATTTCGCTTCTACTAACAAGGAAGCAAGTAATAAGACTATTTCTGCTAATTTTTGCTCCATTAGATGAAGTAAATAGAATAATTTGTTGCAGTGATATACAGAAAGTCTTGTGAATGGAACACATAAGATTTTTTTCTTAATGTTCAATATAATATTGAAAAGCAAGTTTGATTTATTAATTTTTTACAGTTTTTTCAAGTATTTCGAAAAGTACTTTGAACGAACTGTAAGTTATTTATCACATCTCGACCTCAACCTGCGGACCTCGTATTCCCAACATGCATTCTCGACCGGATAAGTGTAAGTTACTCTTTTTAGTGCGCAATATATAATTTGCTTTACGTTGAATATCTACTTTATCCTATTCTATAGACTTCATTTCTTGTATCCTAGGAAACAAAAATTAGTCTATTTCATTGTAGATTATTTTAACTCCTTTGGCAGCTCCTCATTCTCTAAATAATGAATATTCCTGTAGAGAAGAGGCTACGTAACAAGTCAGTACCTGCCGCATACCAATGCTGCCATCTGTTGAAGAGTTATGAAGGTGGATGCATTAATTTTCATTCAACCCTCGTATATTACACATGGTTTATTAGACTATCATTTTCTCATGAGAAATTAGAAGACTCACTTGTGTACTAAACATCACACTCACAAATAATGATCTATTTAAGCCACTTGTAATATAAATAACTATAACTAGGTGCAAAAGTCGAGCTTCATTAATGAGTAGTCAAGTTAGATCACGACCACAGCGAGTTAATAAAGCTACTTTTGCACCTGGTTGCTTACAATACTTTATCTACGCTTATTTAAGGAAAATATGTTTTTAATGCAGGAAATAATTATAATGTGACATTAATATCTTATGGCAATGTACAATTTTAATTGTATTACTATTCATGTCGTGAACTTGATGTTGTTATGGTAACCATTCTAGTTAATTGAAATCAATAAATCGCCATTTTCAATAACAGTTGTTAAAATTATGGATAATTTTTTTATGCTTTAGAGGACATTGAAGTAGCGGTAAATAGCGCCACTATAGAATTATTGCCGGAAAAGTCTAGAAAGGCACATTAAGCAACACGCAGTCGTTGTAAAGAATGGATTTTAAACAAAAAGGTAGAAGACATTACGGAAAAATCTGATGTGTTACATTCATATGACTTTCTCTATATCTCTGCAATAAATTATTCTTAAAAAGCTTAATAGTTCTATTTACTTCATGATAATCAGTAAAAAAAATTAGCAGAAATAGCTTTATTACTTGCTTCCTTGTAAGTAGAAGCGAAATAAGGGAGTACCATAGGTTAAAGCTGGTTGCTATGTCACTGAAGTTCCTTTGTATGTATGGACAGCAGTTGTCAAATTCCAGTATGAGAAAAGTATAAGTTTTTTATAGCAGAAACAAAAAATAAGGAATGTCTCAAAAACGACTAACTCCACGATAAAAATATATATAACATTAACGTGCTCTACATTTTTTGTGTAGTAAGTTTTTGTCCATCTCTTACGGTTTAGCAGTTATTCAAAATTCAGTAAACTTCATCCAGAATAAACTACACTTCAGAGGCTATTCCCAGAAAATTCAAGATATACATTTTATTTGCCAGGTAAATATCTTTAATATACGAAATTTTAATCAAAATCGTTAGAGCTATTTTTGAGAAAATCAAAATTTTCGAAAAAAAGTTCCATGTAAAGGGTAGTTGGTGGTGGGGCAATTTTTCTCAAAATCTTCGTGTTGCATCCCTGGAAGATACTAAACTTAAATACCAAGTTTGGTATTTTACCTACTTGTCGTTTGAGTTATCGTGTTCACAGACACACGGACCTTTTTCCGAAAATGTTCTTTTTAGATAAAGGGGACCCTAAAACAAATATATAGTGCGTATAGAGAAAGTAAAAAGTATTATTGGCTTACTTTTTCGAATTATCAGCGTCTGAATCCTTCCAGTGCGTGGTCGGAGTATTTTACGCTTCAATCTACGCTTGTGAGTAATGTATATCTACATATGCTAAGCTGAGATCATTTTTGAAGAGAAACTCCACTGTTTTGTTCCAAAAAAATCAACACATTCTTTTCATGTATGATCAGTTAGCAATAATCAGTTTTCATTTTTTTCAATGCCTCGATTAAACTCGAGGGAAAAAATACATTACAATTTGGAAAGGGAAATGTTTATTTTTTAAGAATTGTGCCGTAATTTATAAAATGCTTTGCCAGAGATTGCTCTGTGAAAATATATGAGGTATTACTTACTTTATACGAAAATAAACAGAAGCTTTAGCAATTAAAAACATAATCAATAAATGAGCTGCTTTTGAAAGGAAAGTAGATATATCCTTCTATTTTAAAAGCACATGGCTGCTTCACAAATAAATAAAATATAGATATAACACCCCAGCGGCACCTACGGGGCATATACTCATTAGTTTCGTAATCGGCTTACCCTCCCTGTAATTGTAGGATTGACACCCCCGTAGGGGTCAGAAGCCTGTTGGGGAGCCACAGAATGGAGAACCTGGAACGAGTGTCGTCCCATAGCCAGGCATGAACACGAGGAAGTAGATATGAAATGTATGCGATGATTGGAAAGGTGATGATGGAGCAAATGTTGAAACGAGTGGCGGGGGAAACCAGAGGACCCGGAGAAAACCCGCCCAGACGCGGTTTCGAACACCATGAATCCCAGATACTGGCGCTTGGGATCGATCCTGGGCCGCCTGGATGGGAGGAGAGCGGTATAACTACTCAACCACGGCACCACCCTAAATTGTTTATTTTAACTAAATATTCGACATCGAAATTTCATCGGATACGTGTTTTGAAGACCTCTGAATAAACTAAAATATATTTTAGTAAATGATTCTCTTTCGACGATAACTCAAAAACGAAAAGTCGGTTAAATACCAAACTATATATTAAATTTCAGAAGCTTCCAAGGGTACGACACGATTGATTTTCAAGGAACCCCCCCCCCCCCCTGTACATGGAAAATTTTTGGAACATTTTGATTCCTTAAAAATGGATCTAAAGGTTTTGATTAAAATACTCTATATTAAAATTACTTACACGACAAAAACATTTATAATTTTAAGTTTATGGAAATAGTCTCTAAAGTCTTAATTCTGAATCACTTTTACATAACTGGTGAACCGCAAGAGATAGAACAAACTTACTAAACAAAAATGTAGACCTTGTTAAAAGACACATTTTATGTCATATACGTTGTTCTTGTAGATTTCACCGTTTTCGAGATATTCCTTATTGGCTATTGGTTTCACCTTTAAATTACCTAAATTTTCTCAAACGGCACCATACATAGTGAACCGAACCTCAATTGGTTTACATAGTGAGCAAGTTTAAACTTTTTTACTATCGTTTTAGCTTAATGCATTCCCTTATTTCTCTTCTACTTACCAAATGATGTATGCATTTTTATTCATGATTTAATGTACATAAACAAATTCCTCAATGTAAATAAATTCAGTGAAATGCTATGCATACAGGTATTATTATTATTAGAATGGAAAATAATACAACAATTGTAAGTATCCTGTAACTGGTCCTTTATATTAAAAAAAAATAATGATCAGCTCCATCTCCTTTATACATAGGTAACTTTTGACTATGTTCGTTATGCAAAATTCATCCAGAATAAAGAGATCTTTAGAGACTAGGTATTTCCAGAAAATTCAAAATATCCATTGTATTTGTGATGCAAACATATTCAATAAATGGTATTTAATTAAATTCGTTAGAGCCATTTTCGTGAAAAATAAAATTTTCAAAAAACTTTTCATGTAGGGCAGGATAGTTCGTGATGGGGGGATTTCCTTGAAAATCTTAGTGTTACATCCTTGGAAGATACCTAAATACCAAGTTTAGTACTTAAACGACATTTCGTTTTGAACTTTGGTGCCCCCCCACGCACACACATATATGGGTCTTTTATACTTTCTCTACACATACTGTGTACATAGTATATAGAGAAGGTTTTGTATTGCACCCAAAAATTCAATACCAACATTTTTGTAATACCCGATTCGTAAAATGTTGCCACCAACGATTTCAAATGAGCATTGACATTGTTTTGAAGATCTTCGTTGGTTTGAAAGTGCCGCTCTCCTAGTCACGTCTTCAGTTCAGGGAAAAGGTGAAAATCGCTGGGTGCCACGTCAGGACTGTACGGCGGATGATCACAAATATCCCATTGAAATTGTTCAAGGAGCCGATGGGTTGTGCCAGTAGTGTGTGGACGAGCGTTGTCATGGATCAACACAATTCCTGAAGTCAGCATTCCTCTTCGTTTGTTTTGAATGGCTCTCCGCAAACGTCGTAAAGTACGAAGATCTTCAAAACAACGTCAATGCTCATTTGAAATCATTGGCGGCAACATTTTTTGAAGCGGGTATTGCAAAGTTTGTGCAAAGGTACGATAAATGTCTCAATCTTTTCGGTGATTATGTTGAAAAGTAACCATAAGTGTACAAAACTTTTATGGGAGGTTGAAAAAAAAAAACGGCCCTCGTAGTGTAGGCAGAGAAAGTAAAAAAGCTGTCTTGGTTGCAGCGTTTACCTGTGGTATTTTCTCCGTTTCAGAGAGATACAGATGAGGTAAATGTAAGCAGAATTAAGCGCCGCTCAACGAAACCCATCATTCACGTTTTCAGTTGTGAACGTTTGGTACTATGATGATGAGTTTGATTTTCATGAGCTGTCAGTCAGCAAAACCTTTTGTGACATTAGTGTCATGACAAGTGTGTTGGCCATCCATCATCGGTTGTTGAGGCTGTCGAGAGTTGCATATGTTCCACGACCACATCAAAGCCCACTTCCGTTTCATTATTTCCTTCAATACGTCACGAGTGTAGTAAACGCAAGTGTTTAATTCATCGGGTTTTCTATTCGTTTTTTACATTTTCCGATATTTATAAATGCAAATATTGCTGCTTTTGTGGTTAAGTGGCTAATTTTGTGGCTTCTCCACCACAAAGGTCCTGCACTCGATTACGGTTAGAAATTATAAACATAGGATTTAGGTTTCACTGTAATAATTTATTTTGGGTCGCTTTAACAGCATAGTCATATCGCGACCTTTCAAATTGTACATAAAATAGTTTTTTTCATATTGGTAACATACAAAATGATACATTTATATTTTACAGTAATTCAAAAAGTCTTATAAATATTATTGTCTTTTTGATTGTCTGGTGGTTATGTAGAGCACTTGGTAAGTCATTGAAGCCGGCCTGAAGTCTCTGTTTGGCGTATCTCGGACACTGCAGCAGGATATGTAGGACAGTAAGTGGTGTGTTGCAGGTCTCACATTTTGATTCTGGGTCTTTATTAATGATGAAGGAACGTGTCAGTTTGGAATGTCCAATTCTGAGGCGGGTAATTATTGTTTGCTCACGACGTTATAATTTTCGGAGGGGCTCGCAGAAATTGGTAGATCCGGCTCGGGCATCATCCAGTTTGCTGTGGGATGTTGACTATGTCGTTTTCCAGTTTTCTATAAACAGCTGTTTGGTTTATCTAATAAATTATTGTTAGCAAGCTTATTATTCTATCCACTTCATGCTAATCGAGATAAACACTAGCAACGGTCTTATTACTTAGTTCCTTATAAGTAGAAGCGAAATAAGCGAATCCACTAGGCTGAACCGACTATCAAATGATTTAAAATGTGGTTGTGGGATTGAAATCCGTTTCGTTGCGTAGCCAGGAGCTGACAAGTTCGTATATGAGCAACGTTTTAAAACTGAAACCATAAACAAGAAATATCTCGAAAACGGTCAACTCCACGACAAAAAATGCACGACATGAATTGCATGTTTTAACGAGATTTTACACTTTTTCTATACTAAGTTTTTGCCTATCTCTTACGCTTTAATCGTTATGCAAAACTCAACCAGAGTAAAGGGCTCTTCAGGACGCAAAATATACATTTTATATGTGATGTGAATATCTTTAATATATGGCATTTTAATCAAAATTGTTAGGGCTATTTTTGAGAAAATCAAAATTTTCGAGAAATGTTCCATGTAAAGGGTAGTTGGGGGTAGGGGCATTTTCTTGAATCGCATACTAAACCTAAATACAAAGTTTGGTAGCTTATCGACTTTTCGTTTGTGAATTATCGTGGTCACAGATACACACACATGTGCGCGCGGACCTTATTTATATGCTTTTTCATACAGGGGACCCTAAAACATGTTCTTTTCGGTGAAATCACGGTATCGAATTTTTTAATGGAATGTAGAAAAAGTAAAAGGTCAATGACGATGCCTACAAAGAATAATTTGGAATATGTTTGAAGATAAAGGTTTTTATATGTAGTTAATTATCTTTGGTTAATACATCTTATGTGATTCTATTGAATTTGTTAGGTTAAGTAGTATTATATTATTATTATTATTATTTCCGCTCCCAATTGTTGGCAACAGTTAAACCAATAGTATTCTTCATTTAAGAAGCCATGATACATACAGGTTTGTTTTAAACAACTTATTAAGAAAACATAATAGGTTTTTCATTGTTTATAATAAATACCTAGTTTTACGTAAGAAATTTTATTTTGTCAGTTACTTAAATGTAATTTTATCGATTTTCACTCTGCTATTCCTATAGTGAAGACCAAGATAGTTTTTGAAGTTGCTGTGGTTATCTCCGCTCCATTTATATTGTTAATGTTCAACCTAGAAATGTACCCGCCCTTCTTACTTTCTCGCCTCATTCTCTTCCTTTCGCGAAAATACCTGTAGTAGGCGAAATAGACCTAAACATGGCCGCAACGCTCAGATCCTCAATCTAATGTATTTACCTACATTACTTCCAAGTACCGCAGGGAGAAAATTTAAGCCCAACAGCAAACGCTGGCCGGGGATGAATATCCACATATGCCCACTAATAAACACAGCAGCGATACCTCTTGGCAAGTGCTCGTCATCCTAACGCCGTAAGAGTAGTTACTACGGTAAGACCGAGGTATCTTGTGGGTATGTCCGCACCATTTAGATTGTTAATATTCAATCTGGAAATGTTAAGGGTCCCGTTTTTCTGCACTTACTTTCTCGAAAATACCTATAGTTTGCGAAGTAGACTTAATATGGTCGCGGTGCTGAGATGCTCTCGTCTTATCCGTTTCTCTACATTATTTCCAAGTACCGCAGAGAAATTTAAGCCCAGCTGCAAAAATAAGACGGTTAATGCTGACCGGGGGTGAAGCAATATCCACGTAGACCTCTAGTAGGCTTCTTGGTAGGTGTTCGGCATTCCTAACGCCGTGAGGCAGTTACCACAGATAAGACCGAGGTATCTTGTAGGTATCTCCGGACCTTTAGATTGTTAATGTTCAATCTGGAAATGTTAAGGGCCCCCACTGTGGAGCACCGGCAACCATCTTATTTTCTCGAAAATGCCTATAGTTTGTGAAATAGACCTGAGTATGCGCGCATGCTGAAAATCTCCTCTCTATCCGTTTCCTTAAATTACTTCCAAGTACCGCAGGGAGAAAATTTAAGCCCAGCTGCAAAAAGAAGACGGTTATGCTGGCCGCGGGTGAAGCAATATCCACATAGACCCTCTAGTAAACACTGCAACGACGCCTCTTGGCAAGTGCTCGACATTCCTGACTATCCCAAATTTGTGGCTGCAAGGAGGTTGGATGAATTTTTCCGCGACAGGATCGGAAACCCGCCCCCCTGACAGCGGTAGTGACGTCACTTCCGGCGCTGTCAGCCGGAAGCGGCTTGGTGCGGCCGTCTCTCTACTCTAATTACGTGAACAGGTGAGTGACATCAGGCTTGCCAACATCCCCCTTTTAACTCGGCTAGATTCTGGACACAACTTGTTTACCGTACAACAAAAACCCTGAGTGCAGAACTGAAAATGGTCTCTCTTGTTTCCTGCGTCGAACTTCGCTTGTCAGGAAAGCGGTAACACGCAAATCGCCTCCACCTTTCCTTGGGGACCGACACGACGGCCAGGTTCTGCCAAGGCCTTCTTTATAGCCGGTGCTAACGCTAACACAAA
This sequence comes from Hymenopus coronatus, assembly GCA_030762935.1. NCBI lineage: Eukaryota > Metazoa > Arthropoda > Insecta > Mantodea > Hymenopodidae > Hymenopus > Hymenopus coronatus. Next base: position 17,832,035 of record CM060897.1, on the reverse strand, counting down.
GCGCTGCTGTTCTAAGTTCACACCACTCGTCATCGTTTATTTTTCCTTTCTCTACACGTACTATGAACATAATGTATAGATTACACATCCAGATTTCACCGGAAATACATATTTTGGGTCCCCCTGAATCCAAAAAAAGTATTTTTTGCAAAAGGTCCGTGTGCGTGTCTGTGGACAGCATAGCTCAAAAACGAAAAGACCGTTCAATGCCAAACTTGGTATTTAAGTTTGATATCTTCTAATGATGCGACACGACGATTTTCAAGAAAATCCCCCAACCTCCAACTACCCTTTACATGGCACTTTTTTTCGAAAATTTTGATTTTCTTAAAAATGGCTCTTTACGATTTTGATTAAAATATTGTATATTAAAGACATATACCTGGCAAATAAAATGTTTATCTTGAATTTTCTGGGAATAGCCTCTGAAGAATACTTTATTCTGGATCAACTTTACGGAATTTTGCATACTTGTTAAACCGTAAGAGATGGACAAGAACTTACCACACCAGAAACGTAGAGCACATTAAAACACAATTTATGTTATACATATTTTTTTCGTGTAGTTGGTCGTTTTTCAGATATTCCTTGTTTTTGATTTCAGCTTTGAAAAACTTGTATTTTTCTCATACAGGAATTTGTCAATTCCTGTCCATACAAACAAAGAAACTTCAGTCACATGGTAACCAGCTTCTGACTATCACTTTAACCTATGATACTCCCTTATTTCGCTTCTGCATAAAAGGAAGCAAGTAATAAGACTATTTCTGCTAATTTTTTTCTCGATTAGCTGAAGTAAACAGAAGCATAAGCTTTTTAACAATAATTTGTTACAGAGATGTAGAGAAAGCCATGTGAAGGGAACACATATTTTTAAAAAAACTGTGCGTGTGTGTGTGTGTGTGGTCTGTGAACAGCATAGTTCAAAAACGAAAAGACCGTTAAATGCCAAACTTGGTATTTAAGTTTGGTATCTTCCAAGAATGCTACACAAAGATTTTCAAGAAAATCGCCCCAACCCAAACTATCCTTTACATGGAAAAAAATTTCGAAAATGTAGATTTTCTCAAAAATATCTCTAACGATTTTGATTAATATATGGTATATATTAAAGATATTTATTTACCTGTCAAATCAAATACATATCTTGAATTTTCTAGGAATAGCCTCTGAAGATTATTTTATTCTGGATGAATTTTACAGAATTTTGCGTAACTGGCAAACCGTAAGAGATAGACAAAACTTACTACACAAAAAATGTAGAGCTCATTAATACACACAATTTTTGTTATCAACATTTTTTTCGTGGAGTGGATCGTTTTTGAGATATTCCCTTGTTATTGGTTTCAGCTTAAAAAGCTTATATTTTTCTCATACAGGAATTTATCAACTCTTGTCCATACAAACAAAGGAACTTCAGTCACATAGCAACCAGCTTTTGACTAATACTTTAGCATATGGTACTCTCCCTTATTTCCCAACTACTTGCATTGAAACAATTAGTCTATTTCTGCTATTTTTTTCTAAATTAGCATGAAGTAAATAGAAGAGTACGCTTTTCAACAATAATTTGTTGCAGAGATGTAGAGAAAGGCATGTGAATGGAACACATATAATTTCCCTTGAAGAGTTGACCGTTTTCAAGATATTCCTTGATATTAGTTTCATTTTTATGCCAATTAAGTTTTCTCAAATTGGAGCATGCAAAGCGAACTGAACCTCAAGTTTTACACACAGCTACCACATCTTAAAAGATCTGACTATCGCTTTAGCTTAATGTACTTCCTTATTCTCGTCTACTTAGAACGAAACAAGTAATGTTTACCTCGATTAGCATCATGTAGATAATAGAATAATTAGACTGCCTCCGTGGTAGAGTGGTCAGCGAGCTGACTTCTCACTCGGAGATCCCGGGTTCGATTCCCGGCTGGGGCGGTGAATTTTTCTTTAACCGGAATTATTCCCTATCCCCCATAGAGTCTGGAAGTATGAACGTGAGAGTGAATGTGCGTGTGTTTAGTAATATAAGGTTTAACCTAATGTTGTGAACCTACAGTTTCACAGGTGAAAGCCCCCAATATGACCATTGATGTTAGGGGGCTATACAAATGAAACAATAAAAAAAATATTTTATAAGAATAGTTTATATAAGAACAATAAGACAAATTTATGTGAATTGAACCCATGTTTTTCTTAATAATCTGTAAAAGAGTCTAGAAAAGTTGAACCTGTGTTGGAATACAGAATAGAGATATAACCAGGTGAAGTGTCCAGAGATAGGGCTCAATCTGAAGGACTCCTGAAGCAGCCGCCAGGTGCCACTGTATGCGCGTGTTGAATTACAGTTGGGTCTGCGCGCGAGGAGCCCCTGATTCAATTTAACCTTTCATTGCATGGTGTTTCAAGTAGATTAATCAAAACATTTAGTATTTTTGGTGGATTTTTTTGTATTAATTCAATCTTCAGCAATACAATTAGGCTAGTTATATCTGTTTTATGTTGTAATATTACTAATATTTTTGCAATAAAACTGTGTTTTTTTACACAAAAGAGCAAAATCCATGCAACCACAGTCAAATTTAATCCTGTCAACAACCAAGTGTACCATCACACCGGTTATTTTACTTGTGCCCTCCCCATCCTTACACAGGCGCATTACACTGCAACGTTCCGCTTTGAATGGATGGCCAGTTCATGACGTATCGCACTAATGATCACGGCTATTCAAATCGCTATTTTACCGTTTTTGAGTTATCGTATTCACACACACATATATACACACACACGCAAGGATCTTTATCAAACACTTTTTTTTATACAGAGCACTCTATAACGTGCATTTCCGGTAAAATCTAGACATTGAAGTTTGGATGAAATGCAATACCTTCAACATTTTCAAGAAAATCCCATCACAAACTACCCTTTAAATGCAATACATTTTGAAAACTAAGTTTTTGTCAAAAACGGCTAAAACGATTTTCATTAAAGTAACGTGTATTAAACATACTTAAATCGCAAATAAAATGTATATTTTGAATTTTCTGAGAATAGCTTCTGAAGACCCCTTTATTCTGTTTGCATATTTCTACTGGTAAACCGTAAATGATAGAAAAAACGTTGCTCCTCAAAAATTGAGTAGAGTTAACTGTTTCCGAGATGTTCCGGTTATTGGTTTCAATTATAAGCTTCAAAACTTATGTAAATAGGAACTCATCTTTCTTCTCCTCTTTTGCCATCTTCTGGTAAGCAAAGAGAATTTAATTTCAATTGTTTCACATAGCGGCCTCTTTTAAAATATTTGACTTTCACTTTAACCTATGGTACTCCCTTATTTCCCTTCTACTTACAAGGAAGCAAGTAATAAGAGCGTTACTGCTAATGTTTATCTCGATTATCTTGAAGATAGAAAAATAGTTAGCAAGGCAACCATTAAACCACAGAGGGCGACTACAAGTTTTATTGAGAATGGTTAGTTACAGAAAGTCATGTAATGTTCTCTAAAATTGCTTAGAAAAATCGGACCTATACAGAATAGAGATCTAACCTGGTGAAGTGTCCGGAGATAAGGCCCGTTGGGAAGTACTGCTGAACAGGTGGCACTGTAAAGCCAAGTTATTCTGTGTGCGTGTGTAGAATTACACTCTAAGCACGAGAAACCCCCCTGATGCAATTTAACCCTTAATTGTATGCTGTTGCACATATGCAACAAAGTAGATTTATCAAAGCTTTTAGTGTTTTTAGTGGAGTTTTTCCTAATTTCGTATTACATTAACCTTCAGCAATAAAATTAGGCGACTTATAGGTTTTTTTATTGTAAAATTATTAATATTTTTGCAATAAAACTGTAGAATCTTTTTTAATACAATAGAGCAAAATGCATGCAGTCAGATATAACTTCCAACGTGTCATCACACCGATTATTTTACTTGAGCCATCCCCATCCTTTGCAACAGGCACATTTGACAAATATGGAATCTGCAAGTATAAAAATATAGTGAGAGTACTGTGTTATAACGAATGTTTTGTGTGTGTGTGTTTTTTAAATCGAATTTGGCATTTATTTTTTATTTATTTTTTTCAGGAAAGGCATTTGTTTAATTTTACGCTCATCTCCTTAGCGCGGTGGTAACGTTGCTGCTTGCCAAGCGGGACACTTGGGTTCGATTCCCAGTACCGCCGTGGGGAATTTTCCCCCGCTGGAAGACCTGGACCGGGGTGTACCTAGCCTCGTGAGGGGCCAATAGATGAGCTACTTGATGGAGAAGTAGCGGCTCCAGGTTCTGAAGACCGCATTAACTGGCCGGAGGGGGGATCGAAGCGTTGACCACGTCTCACCCCCCAATACTGCACCCCATCCATGACGTCTGTAATGGACCGAGATGGGGGACACAGCGGCCGGGCGGTAGGCCAGGGCTCTTAGTGAGCTATGCCAAGGAGTCAATTTGTTTAGTTTTACTCAATTCAACCCTCACGGCTGGGACTCGAAGTCGCCCTCCGTGGTGTAATGGTTACCATGCTGACTTCGTATACCCAAGGTCGCGGGTTCAAACCCGGTGGAAGACGATGGATTTTTTCGGGCGCAAAAATCCTTAGCATGGCTTCCTTCGGAAGGGAAGTAAATCCGTTGGTCTCGTGTCGTAGATTTTACGGCACGTAAAAGAACCTCAAGCCTGATTGAGAGAGCTCTGAGGAAAATTAAGCTGTCTTTCACGCCCAATTTAGAATGGGACGCTGAGAACCACAGCAGTTACAGAGCGTCCATAAATAACATTTTGGGGGGGGGCTCGAAGTCGCGATGTTCGGATGGCCAGTCCATTACGTATCGCACTAACGATCACGGCTATTCAGGTCGATCGATATTTTACCGACTTTTCGTTTATTGAGTTATCGTGTTCACACACACACACACACACACACACACACACACATACACACATACACACATAAAGAACACACAAATATTTTTCTAAAATCCTTTTTTGGATACAGGGTACCCTAATACGTTTACTTCCGTTGAAATCTCGACATTGCATTTTTGGGTAGACAACCCCAATGGCGACTTAATATGTTGTAAGTACTTTAAGTCCCAGGATTCATAGTATAGCCAACTATTATGGTCAATTGGTATTGGATTAATTGTTTTTTACTTTCTCTATACGCACTACGTACATAGTGTATAGAGAAGATATTGCACTCCACCCAAAAATTCGATACCGAGATTTCACCGGTAATATATGTTTTAGGGTCCGTGTGTGTGTGTGTGTGTGTGTGTGTGTGTGTGTGTGTGTGTATGTGTGTGTGTGGGGGGGGGTGTGAACACGATAACTCAAAAAGGAAAAGCCGGTAAAATACCAAACTTGGTATTTAAGTTTAGTATCTTCCAGGGGTGCGAAGATTTTGAAAAAATCCCCCACCCCCAACTACCCTTTACATGGAACTTTTTCGAAAATTTCGATTTTCTCAAAAATAGCTCTAACGATTTTCATTAAAATATCATATCTTAAAGACATTTACCTGACAAATAAAATGTATATCTTGAATTTTCTGGGAATAGCCTCTGAGGAGTAGTTTATTCTGGACGAATTTTACGGAATTTTGAATAACTGCTAAACTGTAAGAGATGGACAAAAACTTACTACACAAAAATGTAGAGCACGTTAAAACACACAATTCATGTCATATCATTTTTTTTTGTCGAGTTGATCGTTTTATAGATATTCCTTGTTTTTGGTTTCAGCCTTGACAAAGTTATATTTTTCTCACACAGGAATTTGTCAACTCCTGTCCATACAAACAAAGGAACTTCATTCACATAGCAATCAGCTTTTGAATATCACTTTAACCTATGGTACTTCTTTATTTGGCTTCTACTTAAAACGAAGCAAGTAAAAAGACTATTTCTGCTAATTTTTCTGATTATCATGAAGTAAATACAAGTATAAGCTTTTTAAGAACAATTTGTTGCAGAGATGTAGAGAATTATGTGAATGGAACACTTAGATTTTTTCACACAAGCCGGAGTTGGATAGGTAGAGTCAGACTGACCTATTCAACTCCTGTTCTACACACGGCTTGTGTGAAAAAACAATTAGTCTAATAAATCATAGTTCAAAGAGAAAGTTATATAAACTTAACTCGTCTAATTTTTCTTAATAATCTCTAAAAGGTTTAGAAAAATTGAGCCTGTGTTGGAATACAGAATAAAGATCTAACCAGGTGAAGTGTCCGGAGTTAAGGCCCATTGAGAAGTACTGCTGAACAGCCGCCAGGTGGCACTGTAAAGCCAAGTTATTCTGTGCGCGTGTGTTGAATTACACTCCGAGCGCGAGAAGCCCCCCCTGATTCAATTTAAAACGCTTCTCTCGATCTTGGACGAGCTCTCTCATGTTACTTCATGTAATTAAACACAACGGACGTTTTATTACTTGCAACCTCGTTACCACTTTTTGTGTTTTACATGGTGCGTCTGTTCGTCCGGCCCTCTATTGGGAAACTCTGACATCGAATTTATTGTACTTTTTGTCGCTCTTGGCCGTAATTACTGATTTTCAACGCTCGCATTCCACACGCGCGCCAAACAGAATGATAAAACAACCTTTACAAAGAAAAATATAGCGCTGATGTTTGTTGTAAAACGCTGGCAAATTTAACCAACAAAAACGTGTGTTAAAGCTTAGAGGTGCATTGTTGTCACCTAAAGACATGGACAAATTATACAGACTAAACAATTAATTTATATGTTTATGTCTGAGTATAGCTGTAATATGTGAAACTATTAATTAAAAAAAAAAAAAAATATATATATATATATATAAAATATTCATTCACGTACTATGCACATATTAGGTAGAGAATTTAAACATTTTATTCCACATGCGACGCCCGGATTTCACCGAAAATATGTTTACAGACCCCCTGAATGCAAATAAGATGTTTTTTTTTTTCTCTGCCCAATACATACTAGTAGATAGAGAAGGCATTGCACTCGGTCCAACAATTTAGTATTGCAATTTGAACGGAATACACTTTTAGGGTCCCCTCTATAAAAATCTGATGTGTTCCATTCGCATGACTTTCTCTATATCTCTGCAACAAATTATTGCTAGAGAGCTTATTCTTCTATTTACCTCATGCTAATCGAGCACAAATTAACAGAAATAGTCTTATTACTTGTTCCTTGAAAGTTGATGCGAAAAAAGGGAGTACCATAACTTAAAGTGATAGTCAAAAGCTGGTTGCTATGTGAATGAAGTTCCTTTGCTTGTGTGGACAGGAGTTGACAAATTCCTGTATGAGAAAAGTATGGTTCTTAAAGCTGAAACACACCCCCCAAAAAAGGAGCATCTAAAAAAAATAAATTCCAAGAAAAAAATTTATATAACATAAATTGTGTATTTTAACGTGTTCTACATTTTTTGTGTAGTGAGTTTATGTCTATCTCTTACGGTTTAACAGTTATGTAAAATTCCTTAAATTTCATCCAGAATAAAGTAGTCTCTTCAGAGGCTTTTCTCAGAAAATTGAAGATATACATTTTATTTGTCAGGTAAATATCTGTAATATACGATATTTTAATCAAAATCGTTAGAGCCATTTTTCAGAAAATCAAAATTTTCGAAAAAAAAGTTGCATGTAAAGGGCAGTTTGGGGTGGTAAGATTTTTCTCTCCTTTTTCTGAAAATGCTTTTTTATTTAATACAGGGGACTTTAAAACATATTTCCGGTGAAATCTCGGAATCGAATTTTTGGGTGGAGTGCAATACCTTCTCTATACACTGTGTACATCGTGCGTATAGAGAAAGTAAAATACATTTTAGAAAAAGGTCCGTGTGTGTCCGATAACTCAAAAACGAAAAATCGGTAAAAAGGCAACTTGGCATCTATTTAGCATCTTCCAAGGACACGACATGAAGATTTTTAGGAAAATCCGATCGCAAGCTACCCTTTAGATGGAAAACTTTCGAAAACTTTGATTTTCTCAAAAATGCTCCGAGTTTGATTAAATATCGTATAATAAAGATATTTACACAAAAATAAAATGTGTAAGTGCAATGAATTTTCTGGGAATATCCTCTGAGGTCCTCTTTATTCTGGATGAATTTTGCTAAATTTTGTATAACTGGTAAACCGTAAGAGACACACCAAATCATACTAAACGAAACATGTACCTTTACATAAAAAAAAAACAATGTATGTCAAACTCGTTTTTCCAGGACATACAAAGAGAACCTAATTACAATATTATAGCGAACTACTCTTTTAAAAGTTTCAACCAAACAGCATGCCATAGATAAAAAAAAAGCTTTTGCAGGCATAGGTTGTTTATAATAGATAGAGAAACTCACGTGAGCGTAAAATTAAGATTTTTCTTGCATGTGTAATATCGTGTTTTTCTGTGTATACGTCTTTGTTTATGTTGCACACAGTTTATCATTTAATTATTGTTGATTTAATATGGTATAGAAAAGACCCTTTCTATATGCTCTCTTGGATGTGTCAGTCGAGTCAGAAACCGACAACATACAGAAACTGAGAGTGACTTCACCGTGTTCGATGCCAGGACCTGTAACGTATCTTTTATGAAGATGTTTATCCTTTTTCTCGAAGTACCTATCTCAGGATTCGAAGTCAGTAGAGCTGTTGAATTGTGGAAACAGGAAAGAATTTTTAGTCCGGACACTGGTTTAGAATTGACAATAGCAGCACAGATATTTAACAGTTGACGAAACATCAAGTACCTTATGTAGGTGAAGTCACCTCGACAAGCAGTGGTTTGAACATTTCTCTTGACACTTTTATACACTTAAATAACCACTTAATAAATATATATGGGTATATATTGTTTACATTTGAGTAATAAAACTTGTTACATTGTAACACTGATTAATATTTTCCATTTACATTGAACTTTGTAATTACTGCGCTGAATTCTTCCGAGTGACGTGGAGTCCTCGTCTGACCGACAGAAGAGACTAATTTTTACTTTCTCTATACGCACATAGTGTATAGAGAAGGTATTGCACTCCACCCAAAAATTCGATACTGAGATTTCACCGGAAATATATGTTTTAGGGTCCCCAATATCCAAAAAAAGCATTTTCACAAAAAGGTCCGTGTGTGTGTGTGTGTGTGTGTGTGTGTGTGTGTGTGTGTGTGTGTCCGTATGTCTGAGAACACGATAACTCAAAAACGAAAAGTCGTTAAAATACCAAACTTGGTATTTAAGTTTAGTATATTTCAGGGATGCGACACGAAGATTTTGAGAAAAATCCCCCCACCCCAAACTACCCTTTACATGGAACATTTTTCGAAAATTTTGATTTTCTCAAAAATGGCTGTAACGATTTTGATTAAAATGTCGTATATCAAGTATATTTACCTGACAAATAAAATGTGTATCTTGAATTTTCTGGGAATAGCCTATGAAGAGTAGTTTATTCTGGATGAATTTTACTGAATTTTGAATAACTGCTAAACCGTAAGAGATGGACAAAAACTTACTACACAAAAAAATGTAGAGCACATTAAAACACACAATTTACGTTATATACATTTTTTTCGTGGAGTTCGTCGTTTTTGAGACATTCCTTGTTTTTTGTTTCTGCTATGAAAAGCGTATACTTTTCTCATACAGGAACTTGTCAACTCCTATACATATAAACAAAGGAACTTCATTGACATAGCAACCAGCTTTTGATTATCACTTTAACCTATGATTGTCCCTTTTTCGCTTCTACTTACAAGGAAGCAACTAATAAGACTATTTCTGTTAATTTTTACTGATTAGCATAAAGTAAATAGAAGAATAAGCTTTTTAAAAATAATTTGTTGCAGGGATATAGAGAAAGTCATGTGAATGGTACACATCAGATTTTTTCAAATTGGGTCTGTTTAAATAGCCCACGAGGCAAAATATGTGCACTAAGCTTTCTAAATTCTGATTTGTTAATATTTGTCGCCAAAGCTTGCTTTTATCGCCACCATATCACCATATTCTGATCAGGTAACTCTTGGACATAAAGAAAATTACCCTGTTTGGTAAATATAAGAGACTTTTACTGAGCAAGCACTTGTAACTAATGCACGCAAAGAAATAAAGGCGAGTTATAAATTCTCAAGGCTTTTGCAGACAATGTACGGTGTCGTTTATTAACTTAACTGCGTAGATCTAGCAGCTCTGGCTTGGAAACATTAACATAGCCTAAAGTAAACAACTTACGGACTAAATGCAAGAAAATAAGATTAATCACTTGTACAAAGTGTGATTATTATAGTAATAATAATATTGGCGATTGTTTATAGATCTTTGATAGTTACATAACAATCACTCTAGAGCAGTGACGTAAAGAATTACCGCCTCCGTAACCACGATTAAAATGTCAGGCAACAAAAATCGATAAATAAGAACATGGACATTATATTATGAGGAAGGAAATTGTATTTTTGGTAAGACGTTTATATCTTAGTTAAAATTTGGAAAGCGTAAGCAGATTTACTGCGCAGACGCGAGTTAATGCTCTCGTTTCAGTCTGTCCCGTGCCATATAATGAAGAATGTACAACATTAATGAAGCAAATTCCTGTTAAGATAGGACGGGCTACAGAGTCACTTCAGTATTCCGAAACAAAAGCTGGTGCTGCACCCGGAAGCGCCGACTCCGGCTTAGTGAAGGAAAAGAAAAGACGGTGCCAGAACTTAGAAAATTACAATGCACAAGTTTGTTTTCGGGAGGAGCCTGGGGCGTCAAAACCGCCAACAGCTTTCAGGCCGTTTATTTAAGTGCGTAGCATTTGTTTCGACTGGCTGCTTGCGCTGTATATCGTTCCAACTTCGTCGTCAGCAAGAAACTTGGCCATATTTAAGATGATATGCTTCTGCTTCCATCAGGATCAGTACTTCCTCCAGAATTTCTCTTTCTCAGTTTCCATACAAAAGTGAACCACTTTAATGGGCCTGTACTTTTCAGCCAATAATAGGGCATATGCACAACTTAGGGAGAAAATATGAGGCGTGTCCGTACAGTAAGTTTGAGAAAGAAAGGAAAAAAAAATCAAATATTTGTTTTCACATCTATTTGTACATGAAACAGTATTTCTTAACTTACTACTTTCTCTTCACGTACCATATATTGTGATTGCAAATAAACGTGAACACTTTCAACATGATGCGCAGTGGCATAATCTGATGGTGTGCGTATTGCATGGCTATCGCTTCAAGTCTCCGCCTCTTTCCCCCACTCCCTGTACTCCGCAACTTGATTGCTCTCGTCTATTTGCAAGGATAATACATAGTGTATAGAGAAGGTATTGTATCCCATCCAAAATTTATATACTGAGATTTCATCGGAAATACACGTTTTAGGGTCCGTTATATCCAAAAAAAAGGCATTTTATGGAAAAGGTCCGTTTGTGTGTGTGACTGTGAACACGATACCTCAAAAACGAGAAGTCGGTAAAATACCAAACTTGCATTTAAGTTCAGTATCTTGCAAGGATGCGACACAAAGATTTTCAAGAAAAAACCCCTCCCCAGCTACCCTTTTTTGATTATTTCAAAAATAGCTCTAACGATTTGATTAAAATAACATATAAAAGATATTCACATGACAAAATAAAATGTATATCTTGAGTATTCTGGGAATAGCTTCTGAAGAAACCTTTATTCTGGATGAATTTTGTGGACTTTCACATAACTGGTAAACCATAAGAGATAGACAAAAACTTACTTAAACAATGTAGAGCTCGTTAAAACACACCATTTATGTTCAAAACATTTTTTGCGTGCAGCTGACCGTTATTGAGATTCCTTATTTGAATTTGTCAACTCCTGGCCATACAAACAAGGCAACTTCAATCACATAGCAACCAGCTTTTAAAACATTTGGCTATCGCTCTAGCCTATGGTACCGCCTAATTTCCCTTCTATTTACAAGGAAGCGGGTAATAAGACTATTTCTACTTTTTTTTTCGATTAACATGAAGAAAATAGAAAAATAAGACTTTCAAGAAATCCCCCACCCCTTTCAAATAATGTTTTTCTTAAAAATAGCTCTAACGGTTTTGGTTAAAATACCACATATTACAGCCATTTCTATCACAAATAAAATATATATGTTGAATTTTCCTGGGATAGCTTCTAAAGACCTGTTTATTCTGGATGATTTTTTTTTTAATTTGGAATAACTAGTAAACCATAAGGTATAGACAAAAACTTACAATACAAAAAATGTATATATCGTTAAAATACACAAGTTATGTCATATACATTTCTTTCATGGAACTTGCCGTTTTTGGGGTATTCCTTGTTATTAGTTTCAATTGTGAAATACTTACACTTTTCTCAGACGGAAGTGTCAGTTTTTCTTTTGTTCTACTCCTGGCCAAGCAAAGAAGCGAATTGCAATGACAATCGCATAACGACAGGTTTTAACACACTTGACTATCACTTTAGCCTAGTGTATTCCCTTAGTTCCCTTCTACTTTTAAGGAACTAAGTAATACAATTCTGCTAATGTTTATATCGATTAGCGTGGCGTTGAAAGAAGAACTATCTTTCGTAAAAATGTTGTTTGTAGAGTAGCTAGAGAAAGTCATGTGAATGGAATATATCAGATTTTTTGGCATAGTTGCCACCATTGTTGAGGCTTCTGTCGTACCAAGGAATCAACTTTTGTGTGTCCTCTTCAAAGAAAACTGCCGCCAGTGAAGAAGGCCACTACTGAATATTTTGGTTGAACATAAAGCCAGTAACATTTTTTGCTGCATGCTGTACAGCACGTGCACTGGTTCAATCTCTTTACAAATGGCGTGGAAGGGTTGGTCCCATGGGAGCGCACATATTTCTAAAGAAAATGTCACAACACGCACGGGACGGCCCACGCTCGGGCCTTTATTAGTCCCGCAGAATCATAAGCTCGAGAGGCTGACACACAAAATGCTTTCCTTCCTCGGCCTCGTCTTCCACCATCATGTTTTTTTAATCACAAGGTAAATATCTCTAAACATCATCGTGCGCAAAACACATCATCATCAAGTAAACTATTTAAGGTCATCTATGACTGAAAGTTTGAAATTCCTAAATAAGAATGCTAACTGTATACTTTCTCTAGCTCGCATGTACAACGTACACAGTGGATAGAGAAAATGTTGTATTCAACACAAAAATTCGATACCGAAATTCCACCGAAAATACGCGTTCTGGGTCTCCCTGAATCAAAAAAAAAAAAAAAAATAGAACAAGGTGCGTGTGTGAAAAGATTGTTAAATACCAAATTTAGTATTTAAGTTCAGTATCTTCCAGGAATGCAACACGAATATTTTGAGAAAATCCCACCCACCCCAAACTACCTTTTACATGGAACTTTTTTAAAAAATTGATTTTCACAAAAATGGCTCTAACGCTTTTGATTAAAATATCGTATATCAAAGATATTCACCTGACAAATAAAATGTATATCTTGAATTTTCTGGGAATAGTCTCCGAGAACTACTTTATTCTGGATGAATTTTACGGAATTTTGCATAATTGCTAAACCGTAAGAGATGGATAAAAAATTACCACACAAAAAATGTAGAGCACGTTATGTAATATACATTTTTTCGTGAAGTATTTCGTTTTTGAGATATTCCTTTTTGTTGATATTAGCTTTGAAATACTTATACTTTTCTCAATTTGTCAACTCTTGTCCATACAAACAAAGGGACTTCAGTCACATAGCAACCAGCTTTTGACTATCACTTTAACCTATGTTACACCCTTATTTCGCTTCTACTTATAAGGAAGCAAGAAATAAAGACTATTTCTACTATTTTTTCTCTATTAATATGAAGTAAATAGAAGCATAAGCTTTTTAACAATAATTTGTTGCAGAGATATAGAGAAAGTTATGTGAATGGAACACATCAGATTTTTTAAATTAATACCACAGACGTAATATAATGCAAATGAGTTACAGTGGTATTTTGCTTTTAAGGTTATGGCCAAATTTGTTTATTTTGTGACGTCAATAAAAAGTCCCTTGCGACAAAAAAAATGAAATTTTTGTTTAATAATTTAACCTTAGGTTTACAATACATTTACGTTTTGAAATTGCCCTAGGTTTCTCTGTGTCTGCTTTGGTTTAGGCTGCAAAATGTGTACTTTCTCTACACGTATTATGTACACAGTGTGTGAGAAGGTATTGTGTTGCACCCAAAAATCGATACCGAGATTTCACCGAAAATACATGCTTTGGGTCCCCTGAATAAAAAAAAAAGCACTTTAGAAAAAGATTCGGGTGTGTGTACGCACAATATAGCTCAAAAACGAAAAGACCGTTAAATACCAAATTTGTTAAGTTTCGTATCTTCCAAGGAATGAGTCGAACATTTTCAAGAAAATCCCCTCACACCTAACTACTCTTTACATGGAAAAATTGTCGAACATTTTTATTTTCTCAAAAATGGCTTAACGATTTTGATAACTTATGTTTAAGATATTTTTATGACAAACGAAATGTATATCTTGAATTTTATGGGTACAGCCTCTGAAGACCTCTTCATTCTGGATGGCTTTTCTATAACTGGCCAACCGTAAGAGAGATACACTTTTTGTGTTCTAAGTTTTTGAATATATCATTAAAGCACAAGTTATATATATATTTCTAGGATTAACTGTTTTCGAGATATTTCGAATTATTGGTTTCAATTTTAGACACTTAAACTTTTCTCAAACGGAAGACTTTTTCTCGTTTGTTTATTCCTGTCTAGTAGAGAGTTTGGAATTTTGTTTCACATAGCGACCGGCTTTTAGAGCACGAGACTATGGATTTAGCCTGTACATTTTCTTATTTCCCTTCTACTTACAAGGAAGCTAGTATTACGAGTAATTCTGCTTATATTTGTCTTGATTAGCATGATGTAGATAACAAATTAATGTTTTGAATAAAAGGTTTGTTTACCGAACAGCTAGAGGACATCATGTGAATGAAACACATCGGATTTTCTCCAGAGGTTTCCCCTTATACTGAGAAGACAAATGTCGAATAGGTAAAGTGTCAATGGACACGGGCTCATTTAAGCATCATCGTTCGATATTACCCACCAGGTGAAATAAATTATATGACACAGAAAAGAAATAAACAAATAAAACATGAAGTGTTTCACACCCAACAAACTATTCTTACAAAAGCTTATTCCTACTGTAACTGCTGCTAATCGTGATAAACATTAGCAGAAACTATTTTAATATTTTGGTCCTTTTAAGCAGAAGAAATTACTATATTAACTATAGTTAAATAATTTAAATACTGTTCGCTATGTGCTGTAATTGAAATTCGGTTCTCTTCCGATGACCAGGATGAATAAAGTTAGTATTGGAAATTTTAAATCCAAAATGGAATATCTCGGAAATGGTTAACTCCACAAAAAAAGAAACAAAAGAAGCAAAAAGGGGTTTGATTTAAAATGTATATTTTAACTGATATACATTTTTAATGTAGTAACCGTTTTCAATCCCTTAAGGTTTACCAGTCATGCAAAAGTCATCCAAAATGAAGAGGTCTTCAGAGGTTCTTCCTAAAAATTTCAAGACAATATCTTTAAATGGAATCTGTTCCTAAAATATATGCCGTATTTTAATCAAAATCATTACAGCCATTTTTGGGAGCTTACAACTTTTCGAAAATGATTCATGTAAAGAGTAGTTTTTGTTGTGGTATTTCCTTGAAAAGCTTTGTGTCGCATACCTGGAAGATGCTGATTATACAGTTTTCTCCAAAACATGATATCCTTCAAACAGGACCGCTCCCTTCTTCCACTGAGCAATAACCATTAGCAAACAAAAGAGGACCCTGTACTAGGGGGCGAGATGCAACGAAGGTAAATCTGTTTCCTGGAGACATTACTTGCAAGCCGAGAATCACGCCTCAGTTAGGGAAACCAGTAAGTGGAAGCGAGGGTTGGTTTCTACGCAAACCCCCTAAACCAAACTTTAGTCAGATCTTTGGAAGAAGAGTGGGGCAGGACCATCATGTTCTCCAAAAATACTGTAAATATCAAGACGTACTATGTACATAGTGTATAGAGCAGGTATTGTAATGCACCCAAAAATTCGATACCGAGATTTCACCGGAAATACATATTTTGAGACTCCGTAATTCCAAAAAAAAGCATTTTTAGACAAATGTCCTCTGTGTGTGTGGTGAGCAGCATAGCTCAAAAACCAAAATACCGTTGAACACCACACTTGGTATTTAAATTTGGTATCTTCCAAGGATACGACACAAAGATTTTCAAGAAAATCCCCCCACACTCAACTACCCTTTACATGGAACTTTTTTCGAAATTTGTGATTACAATGTCCTATATTAAAGATATTTACATGACAAATGAAATGTATATCTTGAGTTTTCTGGGAATAGTCTCTGAAGACTAGGTACTTTACTCTGGATGAATTTTACGGACTTTTGCATACGTGCTAAACCGTAAGAGATGGACAAAAGCTTAATACACAAAAAATGTAGAGCACGTTAAAACACACAATTTATGTTATATACATTTTTTCGTGGAATTGATCGTTTTGAGATATTCCTTTTTATTGGTTTCACCTTTAAAAAACTTATACTTTTCTCATACAGGAATTTTTAAACTCCTGTCCATACAAAGAAACTTCAGTCACATTGCAACCAGCTTTTGACTATCACTTTAACATATAGTACTCCCTTATTTCGCTTCTACTTACAAGGAAGCAAGTAATAAGACTATTTCTGCTAATTTTTTCTCGATCAGCATGAAATAATAGAAGCAGAAGTTTAACAATAATTTGTTACAGAGATGTAGAGAAAGTTATGTGAATGGAAAACATCATATTTTTTGGGGGGCATACAGTGGGCCCTAAAATGTGTATTTTGAAAAGAATGCAACGCTTTCTCTGCCTATGTACTATGCACGAAGAAGAGCAAATAAAAACAGCTAACACAATAACTCATTTCGCGCTGATATGTACACGAGCCTCCACTGCACCAGACGCCACTGTTCACATTAAATTATAACGGCCGGCAGCGTGACGAAGTATATATGTGATGTAAAGCGAGAAGCTTGCTTCTGGTGTTAAAAGAAAAGAGGGTGGATAAGAAGAAATAGAAGTTAAAGGGAAGGGCGCCCCGACGCCCTGACGACGTCGGGAACGTTCATTAGCATCTTATTAGTTCCACAGCTCCACCGTCTAATTAATTACTCTTATAATGAATGTTTCGATAGTGTAACCAGCGGCGGATATTAGATACCTACGTTCCGTGCGAGTCTGCAAAACACTTTTAAAATAATTTGTTTTCCTATCCATTTCATTCCCTGCTTGCTTGTTTTGCACGCTTTTTATGTCCCCGGCTAAGCGTTTAGAGCAAGAAACGCAAAAGAGAGGTAGATGCGTTTATGTTCGGGTAAATTCACGTCACTTACTTTAGTGTCACGCACAAAAAGAGAAGTCAGACCCGTCGCTCTTAAATTCTTCAGGATTAACTCGACCGCGCAGCAAACAGCTGAATTACTCTGAACTCTTTCACCCGGAATGTTAGATTCACGTCGTTTTTGTTATGTATAAATCGTATATACCAAGTGGACCATAAGCGCCGTGTTTTGCGTGTGTAGATAACCCTTCGTGCGTTATACAATTGCAGAAGTCCACGGGGTAAATGCAATGTCAGTGGCGTTGCAACCGAGAGCACTCCTGTTACATCAGCGTAAATAGTGAAGGAATCACCCTTACTGAGAGGCGGTTCCCAGGCCTGTACTAGAATAAGTGATGATATAGAACAGTGTAAACATACGAAGGAAGTTAACATGCTTTATACAATTACTCAGCCTTTATTTTCAGAGCACCTTTTAAAGTAATTAAAAAGAGAGACAAAATGAAAAATTACCTCCCGTTTGAGAAAGGTTTAAGCAGTATAAAATTGAAATCTCTAACAAACAATATTCCCGGAAACGGTCAGCTGTATAAAAAATCATGTATGTGACATAAATTGAGTGTTTTTACGATATGTGTGGTGTTAGTTTTTGTCTATCTGTTATGGTTTATAAGTTGTACAAAATCCATTCAGGATTAAGAGATACTCAGGGGACATTTTCGAAATATGAATTTAATTTGTCATGAACCTATTTTAAACATTGGTACTTTAATCAAAATCGTAATGTTTTTCAAAAACATCAAAATGCTCGAAAAATTTGCTATGTAAATGGTAGTTTTCAAAACCTTCGGCCGCATCCTTGGAAAATGCTGAACTAAGTACCAAGTTTGGTATTTAACTGACTTTTCGTTTTTCAGTTATGCTGAGTTACAGAAACACACAGACACATACCTTTATCTAGTAATGCTATTTTCGGATGTATGTGGTCCTCAAGATATGCATTTCCGGTGAAATCTCGTCATATAATTTTTAGGTGGAATACAGCAGGTAGCTTCTCTACCTACCGTGCGACTCAAATACATCCGAACCGCTGTGCGATGTTTTTCCACTGCGGAAACATTACACACTGCTGCTGTACACAATGTCACGGTGCTGACTTGTTTTTCTCTGTTCTCAAAGCAAAGTATTGAGCTGACGGTGATATCGTGTGGTTGAGTTATTGCCAGTGTATTATAGCTCATCATTTGTTTTCTACTGCACAGCGTGTATTTATTTATGATTCGAATGTGTTAACAGATTTAGTGAGTGGACTCTCAATAGTGTATACAACAGCGAAATTGACCTACAGTTAATATTTTCACGCCCGATAATTGGTTCCACCTTCATGGATGTGTGTACACAAAATAATCGTTATAGGAGCTCTGAGAAATCTAATATTGTCCATAAAATACCCCTTCATGACGAAAAAATTGGTGTATGGTGCGCCATTAGCGGAGAAAAGAGTTATAGGCCCAATTTTTTTCGAGTCAATAATTGACGCCCATACATACGTGAATACAATTTTGCCCCCACCGTTTTCCTTTTCTCTGCAACAGCTCATACAGCCAATTTTGGATGAGAGCAATTGAAAGTGTTTCAGGACAGAATTATTAGTAGAAATGTGTGGCCTCCTCGATCCCCCGACCTAACTCCCTGCTATTTCTATCTCTGGAATAACAAAGCATAAAGTGCACTAGACAAACCCGCACACCCTGGAAGAATTAAAACAAAATATCCGTCAGGAAATTGCCAGCATTTCTCACGTGAACTACGGCGAGTGATGGATAGTTTCCTAAAGAAGTACAAAAAATGTATGGACAGGACGGTAGTCAGTTTCAGCATCTCCTTTAATAACATTAGTAAGTAAAGCCTTTAAAAATAGTTTTAAAAATCTGATGTGTTCCATTCACATGACTTTCTCTACATCTCTGCAAAAAATTATTGTTAAAAAGCTTATACTGCTAATTACTTCATGCTAATCATCAAAAAATTAGCAGAAATAGTCCTAGTATTTACTGACTTGTGTGTAGAAGTGAAATAAGGGAGTAACATAGGTTTAAAGAATAGTCAAAAGCTGGTTGCTATGCGACTGAACTTCCTTTGTATGGACAGGAGTTGACAAATTCCTGTATGAGAAAAATGTAATTTTTTTAAAAGTTGAAACCAAAAACAAGGAATATCTCAAAAACGATCAACTCCACGAAAAAAATAAATAACTAACATAAATTGTGTGTTTTAACGTGCTCTACATTTTGTGTTTGGTAAATATTTGTCCATCTCTTACAGTTTAGCAGTTATGTAAAATTCCGTAAAACTCATCCAGAATAAAGTAGTCTTCAGAGGCTATTCCCAGAAATTTCAACGTATACATTTTTTTGTCAAGTAAATATATTTATAATAGGATATTTTAATCAAAATCGTTAGAGCCGTTTTTGAGAAAATAAACATTTTCGAAAAATATTCCATGAAAAAGGTAGCTTGGGGTGAGGGGGTTTGCTCAAAATTTTCGTGTCGCATCCCTGGAAGATACTAACTTAAATACTAAGTGTGGTATTTTAGCAACTTTTCGTTTTTGAGTTATCGTGTTCACAGACACACTGACACATGGACACACATGGCCCTTTTTCCAAAAATGCTTTCGGATACAGAGCACCCTAAAACGTATATTTCCGGTGAAATCTTAGTATCGAATTTTTGGGTGGATTGCAGGACCTTCTCTATACACTATGTACATAGCACGAATAGAGAAAGTAAAAATGTTGCATGGTTTCATCCGCGCCTTTCTATGGCGCAGAAAGCGCGGACAGGCAAAACCGCGCAGCAGGTTCGGGCGCTTTTGAGTCACTCGGGCCTATATATTCTGCATACGTGCAGTAAAATAAAAATGCTTTCTATTGGATTCAGGGAATCACAAAATATATATTTCCGGTGAAATCTCGGTATTGAAATGTTGGCTGGAATACAATACAATACTTGCTATACGTATTAGAGAAAGTAAAAATAGCTGGCATTAAATTGGAATGTCATGAAGCAATTTGCGAGCTGTATGAATGGGGCAGAGTTTATAAATGCAACAATGCTTGTTACATTATTTTTACAAGGTCAGTTCAATCCAGAATCAGTACATGAAAATTTCCACATTCACCGGAGCGAAATTCCGGCCGTTCCTTTGCCCAGCATAGTCCCGTTTCATAACTGCTACTTTATTACGTATCACTGCGTTTACAAAATAATTACATTTAATATTTTACAACAGCGTTGACTTTTACGACTACCTTCAATTTTTACTTCTTATTTTCTCTATTACGTGCATAATAGGTAAGAAAGTATTGCGTTCTACCACAAAATTACGCATTCACATTTCAATAACATTTTGGAGACCAACTGGAACACAAATCTAACGTGTTTCATTCACAAACTATTCTTACAAAAGATTATTCTTTTATCTACTTCATGCTAATCAAGATAAACATTATCAGAAATTGTCTTATCACTTAGTTTCTTACAAGCAGAAGGGAAATAAGGGAATACACTAGGGTAAAAGCGATAATATAATGTATGACTTTCCATTAACAGGAGTAAAACAAAAGAGAGATGAAACGAAAGATTGCCTATCCCGTGAGAACAGTTAAATAGATTAAAATTGAAACCAATAAAAAGCAATATCTCGGAAATGGTTAATTCTGCAAAAAAGAGACGACATAAATTGTGTGTTTTAACGAGATCTTCATTTTTAGTAAAGTTAGTTTTGGCAGCCTCTTAGGCTTTACCAGTTATGCAAAATTAGTCCATAATGAAGAGGTCTTTAGAGGCTATTCCCAGAAATTTCAAGATACACAGTTATCATGTAAATATCTTTAATATACGGTATTTTAATTAAAATCGTTAGTCATTTTTGACTGAATCAAACTTTTCTAAAATACTTCAATGGAAGTTTGTGTTGGAGGGATTTTTATTGAAAATCGTAGTGTCGCATCGTTAAACATACTAAATTTAAGTATGCAATTTCGTACTTAACGGTCTTTCTGGGGATTTTTTTAGCTATGCGGACCTTTTTCTAAAATATTTTTATGGACTCAGAGGACGTCAAAACATATTTCCAGTGAAATGCTGCCATCGAATTTTTGGGTACGTGCAATATTTGAGTAATTAACTTTGTCCTTTTTTTTTTATTATTATTTCGTAAAGTGTCTACATGCTCCAATACTTATGTAGTACTTTTTTCAATTCGTTTTATATCCAGTATGTGTTAATAACCTTAGTTGATTTCTTTAATACAGTTTCTTGCTGATGGCTTTGTCTCTTTGATCTTTTACTCTCAAAGATTGTTATTTGTGAGATTGTTTCCTTTTATCTATATTTACTTTTGTCACTTATGTTGTGTTTGCTGTTACTCATTGGTCTTTTTAACACTTGAAAGTCTATGGAGTAAATGGTTTTAAAGCATTTAATTTGGACTGATGTTTGCATTGACTAGTTATCTGTTTTAAGTGCAAGTTTACTAGACATACACTTCTCACTACACTGCACTCAAACGTTAGATGGGCCACTGAAGCTTTCCCATTATGTTTTAAACACTGATATATGTAAGGAATTTTTTTTTTTTTTTACTTTCCTTACACGTACTATGTACATAATGTATAGAAGGTATTGCACTCCACCCAAAAATTTGGTACCGAGGTTACACCAGAAATATAATTTTAGGATCCGCTGTATCAAAAAAGGCATTTTCAGAAAAAGGTCAGTGTGTGAGTGTGTGTGTGTCCGTGAACACGACAACTCCAAAACGAAAAGTCGTAAAATACCAAACTTGGTATTTAAGTTTAATACGAGGGTCGTTTCCTCCCCCTCCCCCCACCTCCGTAGGCTATAAATAAAAGACAAGTTCATAGAAAACAATTATTTTATTACTAAAAGTTTTGTACACTTATGGTTACTTTTCAACATAATCACCGAAAATATTGAGACAGTTATCGTACCTGGGCACACTTTGCGATACCCGCTTCAAAAATGTTGCCGCCAATAATTTCAAATGAGCATTGACGTTTTGAAGATCTTCGTACTTTACGACGTTTGCGGAGAGCCATTCGAAACAAACGAAGAGGAATGCTGACTTTAGGAATTGTGTCGATCCATGACAACGCTCGTCCACACACTGCTGGCACAACCCTTCGGCTCCTTGAACAATTTCAATGGGACATTTTCGATCCCCGCCGTACAGTCCTGACCTGTCACCCAGCGACTTTCACCTTTTCCATGAACGAAGACGTGGCTAGGAGGGCAGCACTTTCAAAACAACAAAGGTCTTCAAAACAACGTCAATGTTCATTTGAAATCATTGGCGGCAACATTTTTTTGAAGCGGGTACTGCAAAGCTTGTGTACCGGTAAGATAAAAATGTCTCATGTTTTCGGTGATTATGTTGAAAAGTAACCATAAGTGTACAAAACTTTTATTAATAAAATAATTGTTTTCTATGAACTTATGTTTTATTTATAGCCTGTCGGAGGTTGAAAAACAAACGGCGCTCGTATCTTCCAGGGATGCGATATGAAGATTTTGAAAAGAAATCCTCCCCGAAAATACCCTTTCCATGGAAAGAATTTCGAAAATTTTGATTTTCTCAAAAATAGCTCTAACGATTTTGATTAAAATATCGTATATTAAACTTATTTTTATAGCAAATAATATGTATATCTTGATTTTTTTTGGAAATAAGCCTCTAAATACCTCTTTTTTCTGAATAAATGTTACTGAATTTTGCGTAACTGGTAAACCGCAAGAGATAGACAAAACCTTACTATACAAAAAATATAGATCACGTTAAAACACGCAGTTTATATCATATACGTTTTTTTCGTGGAATTGACTATTTCTGAGATGTTTCAGATTTAAGGTACTTAAGCTTTTCTCACATGAAAAGTTGTAAACTCGTAGCCCTGCAAAGAAACGTATTTCAACCACATGGCAACCGGCTTTTAAGAGATTTGACTATCGTTTTAGCCTAGTGTATTCCCTTCTGCTTACAAGGAAGCAAGTAATCAAGACAATTTCTGCTACTATTCGTCTCGATTATCGTAAAGTAGATAGAAGGAAATGTTTTTCAACAACAATTTGATACAGCGATGTAGAGAAAGTCATGTGAATGGAACACATCAGATTTTTAGTGAATAGTTTTAACTCCCAAGTAGTGGTCAAGGTTGGTCTATATAACAGCTGATACAGAGGTCTTTTTACTGTCGATCTACTTTCATTAACATTTTACAGTTCGATCTGTACATCAATGAGAATAGCCCGTTGTTGGATCTCTAATAGCAACCTCCGCCTGCAGAACCTTCAGGAGCGTAAAAAGAATTGCTGTTATGGATAGGGTACTAAAACAGGATCTTTGGGTGCAGGTCATTTCGCAATGGCACGAAAGGATGCCTACATAAAAAAGATCCATTGTCGTGTAGATTCCATTTACTTGGCTCGAGATAATGAAATGCATTAAAATTCTGAAGTGGCGAAGAAGGAACAAGATTTTTTCAGGCCCCTAGTGAGTAATGAACAGACTTCCATTCTTCCTACTCCAGAATTTTTATGGAAGGAAAGGAATAGAAATGAAAACGTAAGGAAGAGGGTTGAGAAGTACTTCTTTTCTTGGTCTGTCTTTTCTTTTCTTTCTTGTTTCATTAAGTTAGCTTGCCCACATGCTAGTTTTACAGTTGTTAGCTTTGGACTGTAAACTATATAAGTGATAAACAATAAAATATCAGATATTGGATTAGTTGTGTTTTCACACAAGCCGTGTGTATGACAGGAGTTGGATAGGTAGAGTCAGACTAAAAAATTCAATGTCAGAGCCGGGATTTGAACCACGGATCTTCCATAATAGTTGCCTATACTATGAATCCTGGGACTTAAAGTACTTACAACATTGTAAGTCGCCATTGGGGTTGTCATCTCAAAATAATTTGAGAACACCTTGTGGTTTACCGGGAAACATGCGATCCAGTTGAGAAATTCAATGTCATTCTGGTATATGTCATGTTAGCTCAGTGGTAGAGTAACCGGCTAGAGATTGGGAGATCCGGGGTTCTAATCCCGGCTATGGCATTGAATTTTTCAGTCTGATTCTACCTATCCAATAAAATATCAGCCCGCCTTGGTAGTGTGGAGGTAGCGTATCATTCAAGAGGATGGGAGTTTGAATCTCGATTACGGTGAGGCTTCTCCCTTATCCTGAGATGACGAATGTCGAGTGGCTTTAAGCTCCCTGGACCCGAGATCATTTGAGCATTATTTCAGTCATCGTCCAATATGATCAATGATTATAGGACGTTAAGCAGTCAAATAAATACGAGGACGATCCAGAAAGTAGGTAACGAACGTTTTAGCATAGCTAAATCATCAAACGAAAGATATCAACAGACAACTTTATTCACAAAGCTACAGTACCTTACTCTATATCGTTATTACTATCAAGATATTGTCACGTGGTGTTCAATGTCAGTGTTATACTCTTCCACCGCTAAAGACCTGAGCCAAGATGTTGAGATTTACGCCAGTTGCGAAATCTTTTCCATCCAAAAAGTCCTGTATGGTGACCAAAGTGAAATACCATTTTTGCTGAATTTTTCATCAACATTAGGTTTGAATTCCTTCATAACGACTGATGAACTTCCACTCTGGTCTTTATCGAATACACTGGTTCTTCCTTGATTACTCGTGAATTTCCTCACTGAAGATTTGTTCATTGCATTATCACTATACACTTGCGTTATTTGCCTATAAAATTCGACTGGCCGAACACCTTGTGCATTCGAAACAACGAATAAGCTTTTTGGCGGTAGACAATTGTTACAACGGCATTGAAAAACTGGTACCATAGGACAATAAATGTATTGACAGAATGGAGCGTTGAGAAATGGAGTACTGTGATTTTGTAAATAAAGTTTTGTGTTGATAACTTTACTTATTGGACAGGAATCGCCTGTCACATTCTGGATGACCCCCGTACATTTCACGGTATGGACTAGATGACAACTCCGAAGCCCTGATGGATGCGTCATCAGGCTTCAGTGATTGGCAAAGCCAGTAAAGCGGAAAAGTTTCCAGTTGGCATAGCTACGCGAACGTCGCTTGAGTGAATCATACAAGACACGCACCTGTTGTGTCGCAAGTGCCTGGCTGTTTGTCATGTGTCACGTACTGCCTTTTTAATAACCAATACCTTGTTGATGGAAACCATCGCGCGCGCTTTCATCACCTAGTTAAAACAGTGGATCAATTCCGGATCAGAGCACATCTTTTGCCTCTGCGTCACCGAGCCTGGGTTGTCCATTAGATGTCGCAAAAGTCTGAAATGGCTTTTCTGCCCAATACCGGTTATCTATACTATACTACAGTGCGATCCATAGAAATCTAAACCATTTTAATAGACCATAATTTCTCTCTTAAAGCTCATAGAAATGTGACATTTGTTTTAATCATCTCAGTGGCACAGGGAGAACTGGCAACAATCATTGCAACAATGCCATCTGTTGCCTATATTGATGATATCATAGGAAGTTAGGAGTTATTTTCATGGCATTGTAGACGTTTTTAGTTTTTTGTTTGTTTGTTTTTACTTTCTCTAGCCCCGTATGTACAATGTGCATAGGAATAGAGAAGTATTGTATTCCACCCAAAAATTCGATTTTGAAATTTCACCGGAAATACATGTTTTGGGTTCCCTTGAATCCAAAAAAAGCATTTCTGGAAAAGGTCCGTGTGTATGTGTGTGTCTGTCTGTGGACAGTATAGCTCAAAAGCGAAAAGACCGTTGAATACGAAACTTGGCATTTACATAGAACATTTTTCGAAAAATTTGTTTTTCTCAAAAATGGCTAACGATTTTGATCAAAATACCACATAATAAAGCCATTTCTATCACAAATAAAATGCATATCTTTAATTTTCTGGGAATAGCTTCTAAAGGCCTGTTTATTCTGGATGAATTTTGCTTAATTTGGCATAACTAGTAAACCGTAAGGGATACACAAAAACTTTATATACAAAACATGTAAATCTTGTTAAAATACACAAGTTATGTCATATACATTTTTCTCGTGAGGTATTCCTTGTTATTAGTTTCAATTGTGAAGAAATTATGCTTTTTTCAGACGGAAGTGTCCGTTTTTCTTTTCTTCTACTCCTGGTCAAGCAAAGAAGTAATTTCATATGCCAATCGCATGATGACTGCTTTTAAATCATTTGACTATCACTTTAGCACAGTGCATTCCCTTAGTTCCAGTCTACTTATAAGGAAGTAATAAAATTCTGTTAATGTCTATCTCGATTAGCATGGTGTTGAAAGAAGTATTATCTTTCGTAAGAAGTTCGTTTGTAGAGTAGCAACAGAAAGTCATGTGAGTGTAACAACAGAGTTTTAATAACCGTAGCGATAACCAATACCTTGTTGATGGAAACAGCATCGCGCGCGCTTTCATCACCTAGTTAAAACAGTGGATCGATTCCGGATCAGAGCGCATCTGTTTCCTTTGCCTCTGCGTCACCGAGCCTGGGTTGTCCCCTAGATGCCGCAAAGTTTGAAATGGCTTTCCTGCCCAATACCGGTTACCTATACTAAACTAGATGAATTGTTGCTTTCCATCTGAGAAAAAAAAAATCTGATGAGCTCCATTCACATGACTTTCTCTACACCTCTGCAACAGATTACTGTACTTCAAGCTAATAAAGAAAAAGTTAGCAGAAATAGTCTTATTAGTTGCTTCGCTTAAGTCGAAGGAAAATAAGTGAGTACCATAGGCTAAAGTGTTAGTCAAATCTTTAAAAAGCGGGTTGCTATGCGACTAAAATTCCTTTGTCTGTATGTACAGGAGTAGCAAATTTCCGTATAAGAAGAGTATTAAGTATTTTAAAGCTGAAACTAATAACAAGGAATAGGTATCTCAAAAACGTACAACTCTACCAAAAAAACGTATATGACATAAATTATGTGTTGTTGCAATATTTATATATTATAACCAAAATCTGCCGACATTTTATGAGTTTTGTGTCATATTTGAGAAATTTGATGTTCAATTGTTTTTGTTTCTTTGCTTCCGAAGTTCAAATCGCTGGATGCAAATGTTTATTACTCCTTGTGCTTTCGTCGCATTTAAGTGTTTTGATTTTCTCGATGCGATTTTGTTTTACAACAGTATCTATAGTTACGTGTTGATTTTCTGGCTGGTGACGCCAGGTTATCATGAAGAAGGAGGCTTCTTCACGCGTAATGGAAAAGGCCGTTTAGAGATAACGCGTAAAAATGTATTCGTGTTAAATTATACGCGTCCATGGATTCACAGCGTTCAACAAAGTAAAGAATTGCATCAAGCGATTACAGTTTATCTTTGGAATTGTAAAATAATAACTATAAAAATAAACTGCGATTCTACAAAAATCCTAGCAACTTATTATTTAAGAAGCCGCTTGGTAGTCTGGATCTGTTAAAAAAAAACGCCCTGAGAGAGTCAAACGCTACACAAAGTAAAACATAAGCGCTAGTAGACTTACAATCCAACATTTGACGAGCGCTTATAGAAGCTTCATATTTAATGCTTCAGTGTTTTAAAAATATTTCCATATTTTGTCTAGTAAGTTTTTGTCTATCTCTTACGGTATACTAGTTGTGCAAAATTCATCAAAATTCATCTGGAATAAAAAGATCTTTAGAGGCTTATTCCCAGAAATTTCAAGATATAGGTTTTATTTGTCATAAATATCTTTATCATACGATATTTTAATCAAAATCGTTAGAGCCATTTTTGAGAAAAGTAAAATTTTCAAAAAATTTTCCATGTGCAAATGCGCGGATTTTCCTCGAAATCTTCGTGTCGCATCCATGGAAGATACTAAAACTAAACAAGTTCGGTATTTAATTGTCTTTTGTTTTTGAGCTATGCTGTCCAGACACAAACACACACACACACACACACACAAAATACCTAACAAGGAATATCTTGAAAACGGTCAACTCCAGAAAACAATGTATATGACAAATTGTGTTTAAGATCTATACGTTTGAGTTGTAAGTTTTTGTCTATCTCTTACGGTTCACCAGTTATTAAAAATTCATCCCCAATAAAGATCCTCAGAGGCTATTCCCAGAAAATTCAAGATATTAATTTTTCCATGTAAATAGTTTTAATATAAGAGGCTTTAATAAGCATCGTAGAGCCATTTTGGAGAAAACCAAACATTTTCTAAACTATTTTCCATGTGAAGGATAGTTGAGGTAAAAATCTTTGTATCGCATCCTTGGAAGATGCTAAAATTAAACGGACTTTTGAGCTATGCTGCCCACAGTCAAACACGGTAATTTTTCCAAAAATGCTTATTTTTGGATTCAAGAGATCCCAAATCATGCATTTCCGTGAAATCTCCGTATCGAATTTTTGGATAGAATGCAAAACCTTCTCTATACATTATGTACATATATCACTATATCATACCAAACTAATTCCTCGACGAGTTGTGCGGTTCGGAT
This sequence comes from Hymenopus coronatus, assembly GCA_030762935.1. Classification (NCBI taxonomy): domain Eukaryota; kingdom Metazoa; phylum Arthropoda; class Insecta; order Mantodea; family Hymenopodidae; genus Hymenopus; species Hymenopus coronatus. The sequence goes on along the minus strand of CM060897.1, from coordinate 17,803,098 downwards.
GTCAGAATAAGGAAGGAGATATTCCTGGAGAGAAAATGTGAGGCGAGAATCTCGTAAATTAAATGCATTTTCCCCATAGCCAGAGACCGCGTACTTTTCTTTTGAAATGCGAGTCCTTTCCATTAGAGGCGTGGCGTGCTTTAATTAAAACAGCATCTTTACCGCAACTTTTACTTCCATTCGCTGTTCCAATGCCTCACCAGCACGAGGTACATTCCCACTACGAATAAAATATCGTGTAACTTTAATCAGAGGTGTGTTTTTGCTGATTGCTTTCTCTACAGACACTGAACTGATCTTTTATTATTTTCAATCATTCGCAGGGTGCGCAGTTCAGGAGTATACCGCTAGAGTGCTGCACGTTTCTTTGCACCACAGATATAGAGAGATTAGATTGGAAATGCCCTATCCTTATGCATTGTGGTTGCTGAAGCAAGATTAGCCACTAAACTTATGAGATGAGCACGCTTGTGTGGCTTAAATTTGCATAAAAAAAAATCTGATGTGTTGCATTCACATGACTTTCTCTACATCTCTGCAACAAATTATTGTTAAAAAGCTTAGGCTTCTATTTACTTCATGCTAATTGAGAAAACATTAGCAGAAAAAAAAATCGATCAAAAACGATCAACTCCATGAAAAAAATGCATATAACATAAATTGTGTGTTTTAAAGTGCTCTGCATATTTTGCGACGTAATTTTTTCTCCATCGCAGTTATGTAAAATTCCGTAAAATTCATACAGAATAAAGTCGTTATCAGAGGATATTCCTAGAAAATTCAAGGTATACATTTTATTTGTCAGTTAAATGTCTTTAATACACGATATTTTAATCAAAATCGTTAGAGCCATTTTTGAGAAAATCAAAAAATTTGAAAAAAGTTCTATGTAAAGGGCAGTTTGGGCTAGGAGAATTTTTCTCAAAAGCATCGTGTCGCATCCCTGGAAGATACTAAACGTAAATACCAAGTTTGGTATTTTACTGACTTCTCGTCTTTGTGTTATCGTGTTTACAGGCACACGGCCTAAAACATATATTTCAGGTGAAATATCGGTATCGAATTTTTGGGTGGAATGCAACACTTTCTCTATACACTATGTACATAGCACATATAGAGAAAGTAAAAAACAGATTTTTTGGATGGAATAGAGTATTTTCTGGACCTAGTAACTAGGCGGTAAAAGTTGACCAAGACACAATGTGGGAGGGGAATCGTTGAAAACAAATGAAGACGCACCCAAAGGAAGGAAGGAAGCAGTTTCTGTTATCAACCATTGACGTAACCTCTATTGTCTAGTGGAGCCAAATTCAGCGTGAGAAAACAGCGTCGTCACCATCTTTAAACTGCTCTCACAATATTTATCTTAATTTGGACCAATTCCAGTGTCTTGCTGAGTTGATGACGCTGAGACAAGCTAGTCTGCAGTGGGAGGATTTTATTGAGATTCTGCTCAGCAGTTTCTTGCTAGAAAACAAAACAACATCGCTCGGAACCCGCCGGTTGCAGAGCTAAGAAGCTACGATTTTTTCTTTCTGTACACGTACCAAATACATAGTGTATAGAGAAGGTATTGATATCGAGATTTCACTGGAAATATGTTTTAGGGTTCCCCCTGTATAATAAAAAAAAAGGCATTTTCATCAGCTGTTCATATGCATGCGAGAAATATTTGGACCAATACACACTCCCGTGGGAATGGAATGGAGAAATTGTACACAGCGTTCACATTGTATAACAATTTTTGGACCAAATTTTGACCGTGGCAAATCGGCTTAATCTCTGCTCGTTTGGCGGTATCCCATGGCTGGGCCAAAATGATGCTCGGGCAGGTGGCAAGCCGAAACTTTATTTGTCTTTACCGGATATTGGGCGACATATGCTGGGGACGACGTGATGGCCCCGGCAGACATTGTCTTATTACCTGCTTCCTTCTGAGTAGAAGGGAAATAAGGGAATATACTACGCTAAAGCGATAGTCAAATCTTTAAAAGCTAGTCCCTATGCAAAGAATTGAAGTTCGGTACGCTTTGCATGGCCAACAGAAAAATAAAAAGAGGTGAGACGAAAGGTGACTTCCTGTTTGAGAAAAGCTGGGTAGTTTAAAATTGAAACCAATAACAAAGAATATCTCGGAAACTGCCTACTCTTCTATGAATATGTGCTTAGACGAGACGTAATTTTTTTTTTTTTTTTTTTTTTTTGTATAAGAAGTTTTTTTTTCTAACTCTTGCGGTTTACCAGTTGTGCAAGATTCAGCAAAATTAAACCAGAATGTAGGGATATTTAGAGGCTATTTAACAAAATTCAGGATATACATTTTATTTGCGATGCAAATATCTTAAATATACGGTAATTTAATCAAACACGTTTGCGCCATTTTTGAGAAGAGAATGTGACTGAGAAATGAATAGACAAAACACTTTAAATACCGGTGGGAAATTCATTATTGATGCGCGAGTGGGACAAATCCACCGCTGCACCTGACTTGAAGGAAACAAGTACGTAATTCCTCGCCACTGACAACAGAATGTAGGGCGAATAAAACACTTACCCCCTCTACTTTTCTGACCGTCCTAATGCCTAATCTAAATCCTACACAAAATAGAAATTATGAATCGCAAAACCTTGTATATGTATAAAAGGAACGAACATTTTTACGAGAAAATCAAATATTTATGATACAAGAGTTAAAAGTGTATTTTTTTTTTTTGCGAGAAGGAAAGTTTGCATGACGAGACCGTCATCTATAAACAATTTATAATATAAGGTTCAACATTCCTTTTGTTCAAGGAATAGTACGTTTTTCTATCGTTTGGAGGCGTGTGTGTATCTGGGAACAGAATTCGTCTGTCGACATAGATTGGTGATCGATGTAGTAATGTCAGATCTTTATTCTTTACCATATATCTTATAAATGTACAATTCCATTCCATTCCTTCTATTAAACGATAAACTAGAGTATGTTACAACCAAATACCCAGCAAACACGTTTTATATGTTTGCAGTTGCCAATCGAAGAAAATTGTTGTCCAATTGAGCATGTTGAACGGACTAGTAAAGAAAGCGGTGGAACTAATATTTATTTTAGCAAAATAACTCTTTCAAAACCACAACATCCTACATAACAGATACAGTGCTAGTAACACAACTTAAGTTGGTTACATTGGAGTGTTACAATTATTTTATAAATCTAGAGTTATAAAGAACAATTTTTAGTTGGAGCATTTTGTGTTAAAAAGCTTATTTTAACAGTGCCTATCTAAAAACATAATTAAATGTTTTACGTAATACAAATGTGCAAATAAGAATATGAATAAAAATCTTATGTGTTCCATTCACATGACTTTCTCTATATCTCTGCAACAAATTATTGTCAAAAAGCTTAGGCTTCTATTTACTTCATGCTAATTGAGAAAACATTAGAAGAAATGGTCTTATTACTTGCTTCCTTGTAAGTAGAAGAGAAATAAGGGAGAGCCATAGGTTAAAGTGATAGTCAAAAGGTGGTTGCTGTGTGAATGAAGTTCCTTTGTACGGATAGGAGTTGACAAATTCCTGTATGAGAAAAGTATAACCTTTTAAAAGCTGAAACTAAAAATAAGGAATATCTTAAAAACGTTCAACTTCACGAAAAAAATGTATGCAACATAAATTGTGTGTGTGTGTGTTAATGTGCTCTACATTTTCTGTGTGGTAGGTTTTAGTCCATCTCTTACGGTTTAGCAGCTATGCAAAAATCCGTAAAATTCATTAGTCTTCAGAGATTATTCCCAGAAAATTCAATATATACATTTTATTTGTCAAGTAAATATCTTAAATATAGTAGATTTTAATCAAAATAGTTAATCATTTTTAAGAAAATCAAAATTTTCGAAACTTTTTCTAGGTAAAGGGTAGTTTGGGGTGGGGGGATTTTCTTGAAAATCTTCGTGTCACATCCTTGCAAGAAACCAAACAAATACCAACTTTGACATTTTACCAACTTTTCGTTTTTGAGTTATCCTGTTCACAGACACATGGACACACATATACCTTTTTGTGAAAATGCTTTTTTTTTTTTTGGATACAGGGGACTCTAAAACATATATTTCCTGTGAAATCTCGGTATTGAATTTTTGGGTGCATTACAATACCTTCTCTATAAACCATGTACATAGTACGTGTAGAGAAAGTAAATATGTATATTATAAGCAACCATGCAAGGATTCTAGAACAAACATGGCAGCACAATACGTTACATGTTACTTAGTCTAGCACAAAGAGACGGAGTAAAATCATGAGTAGGTGCAACAGGCAGCATAGCTTTAGGCGCAGTCGAGTAAGAAACTCATTTTCTCTATTTCTTTCCCTTCTTAAATACGAAAACAAGAATAATCTTCAAAGAATAGAGGCAACGAAAAAAAAAAAAAAAAGACGAGAGGGGAAGACTCCTTCCTCTACAAGAAGAGGAAGAAAAAGTTGAAACAAGAACGAAATAGAGTTGTACACGAAGAAAAAGTAACATTTCATTGCATCCTTGCTCTCTGGAGAGCAGAATTCCTTTGTTTTCTGCTACAATAAGAAGCAAAATGACCTCTCTTTTGATCTCCTTGCTTTACTTTATTCGGCGTGAAAAGCGGCCTTGATGCAAGTTAAACTGGCGTAAATAAAATTGTTAGCTGGTAAACATTGCATAGATAGGGAGTTAAATCTCTGATCTTTGGCATTTCGTGCTGACGTTGGCCTTCACACATGCAACCTACAGTCTATTTTCAAACTCACCCTCAATCTTCAGGTGTAAATCCACAGCTTTGAAAAGGGACCTTAAAACTGCAGATAAAATATGGGCTTACAGAACGTGTACTCCAGACCTTAATGAATTATATAAAGAAGAAATTTAAACCCTCCCCTTCGCAAACCAAACACACAAGCATCTAAAGTCTGTCCACTCTTAAGGTAATGCCTCTGGAAAATACGAAAATATACTGATTTCATTTGACACTTCACTTTCTGCGCTTGTACAGTCTATATCAAAACATATGATGTGTTCCAGTACTATAAGTTAAAGTGAAAGTCAAAAGCTGGTTGCTATGCCACTGAAGTTCCTTTGTTTGTATGTATGGACACGAGTTGATAAATTCCTGTATAAGAAAGGTATAAGTTTTTCAAAGCTGAAACCATAAAAAGCAATATCTCAAAAACGATCAACTACAAGAAAAAAAGTATATAACATAAATTGTGTGTTTTAATGTGCTCTAGATTTTTTGTGTGATAAGTTTTTGTGTATCTCATACGGTTTAGCAGTTACGCAAAATTCCGTAAAATTCATTCAGAATAAAGTAGTCTTCAGAGACTATTCCCAGAAAATTCAAGATATACATATTTGTCAGGTAAATATCTTTAATATATTTTAATCAAAATCATTAGAGCCATTTTTGAGAAAATCAAAATTTTCGAAAAAAAGTTCCATGTAAAAGGTAGTTGGAGGTAGGGGACTTTCTTGAAAATCTTCGTGTCGCATCCTTGGAAGAAACCTAACTTAAACTACCCCTCCACCGTACATGACCATAGTTTTTCTGAATTCTTTCATCAACATTTGCTTTCCATTCCTTCACAAAGATTGATGAACTTCCACTCCGGTCTTTGTTGAACACACTGGTAAATTATGCGCCATGTTCACACAAAACTAATTGGCTAGGTTAGGTTGCCATGTTAAATCAGTAATCAGTATGGTCATTTCAAAAATGTCCCACATTTCCCGCCTAAAAAAACCGCTAACTTAAAATATACTAATTCCATTCATAGCAAAACAAATTTCAATAAATTGATCGAATGCGCCCACCAAATGCAGCCCCTTGGTAAACACTATAAAAATCTTTATAGTGATACCACGTAATCATTGAATCATTTTATTCAGAAACTTCTCTAGAATTTTTACATACAAAAAAAACAAAAAATGTATTACTTTCTCTATGTGTACTATGTACATAGTTTATAGAGAAGGTATTGTATTGCACACAAAAATTCGATACGGAGATTTCAACGAAAATACATGATTTGAGACGCCCTGAATCCAAAAAAGCATTTTACTTTCTCTACATGTACATAGTGTATAAAGAAGGTATTGTAATGCACCCAAAAATTCAATACCGAGATTTCACCGGAAATACATGTTTAGGGTCCCCCTGAATCCAAAAAAAGCACTTTTAGAAACAGGTCCGTGTGTGTGTGTGTGTGTGTGTGTGTGTGTGTGTGTGTGTGTGTGTGTGTGTGTGGACAGCATAGCACAAAAACGAAAAGACTGTTGAATACCAAACTTGGAATTTAAGTTTGGTATCTTCCAAGGATGCGACATGAAGATTTTAAACAAAATCTTCCCCCACGCCCAACTACCCTTTATATGGAACATTTTTCGAAAAATGTTATTTTTTTAAAAATGGCTCTAACGATTTTGGTTAAAATATCGTATATTTAAGATATTTACCTGACAAACAAAATCTATACCTTGAATTTTCTGGGTATAGACTCAGAAGACTACTTTATTCTTCAGGAATTTTGCATAACTGCTAAACCGTAAGAGATAGACAAAAACTTACCACTCAAAAAACGTAAAGCACATTAAAACACACAATTTATGTCATATACATTTTTTTCGTGCAGTTGGTCTTTTTGAGATATTCCTTGTTTTTGGTTTCATCCTTGAAAAACTTATACTTTTCTCGTGAATTTGTCAACTCCTGTCCATACAAACAAAGGAACTTCAGTCACATAGCAACCAGCTTTTGACTGTCACTTTAACCTATGGTACTCCCTTGTTTCGCTTGTACTTACAAGGAAGCAAGTAATAAGACTATTTCTGCTAATTTTTTCTCGATTGGATGAAATAAGTATTTGAATAAGCTTTTTAACAATAATTTGTTAGAGATATGTAAAGAAAGTCATGTGAATGGAACACATAAGATTTTTTAGAAAAACGTCCTTGTGTGTGTGGGGGGGGGCAGCGTAGCTCAAAAACGAAAAGACCGTTGAATACCAAACTTGGTATTTAAGTTTGGTGTCTTCCAAGGATGCGACACGAAGACTTTTAAGAAAATCTCCCCACCCCCAACTACGCTTTACATGGAACTTTTTTCGAAATTTTTTATTTTCTCAAAAATGGCTTTAACGATTTTGATTAAAATATCGTATGTTAAAGATGTTAAGCTGAAAAATAAAATGTATATCTTGAATTTTCTGGGAATAGCCTCTGAAGACTACTTTACTCTGGATGAATTTTACGTGATTTTGCATAACTGGTAATCCATAAGAGATAGACAAAAACTTACTATACAAAAATTGTAGATCAGAATAAAACACACAATTTATGTCATACATTTTTTCTTGGAATTGATAGTTTTTTAGATAGTCCTTGTTTTTCGTTTCACCTTTAAAAAACTTATAATTTGCTCATACAGGAATTTGTCAACTTGTGTCCATACAAACAAAGGAACTTCAGTGTCATAGCAACCAGCTTTTGACTATCACTTTAACATATGGAACTTCCTTATTTCACTTCTACTTACATGGAAGCAAGTAATAACTTTCTTTCTGCTAATTTGTTTTCGATTGGCATGAAGTAAATAGAAGCATAAGCTTTCTAACAATACTTTGTTACAGAGATATAGAGAAAGTCATGTGAATGGAACACATCACATTTTTTTTTCGTGGTATTGACTATTTTTGAGATATTCCTTATTATTTATACAGTCTTAAAATACTTGAAAGTTTTCCCATACGGGAATTTTCAAACTCCTAACAATACAAAGAAACGGATTTGAAACACATGGCAACGATATTTTTAACGATTTGACTATCTTTTTATCCTAGTGTATTCCATTATTTCTTTCTTGCTCACAAGAAGGTATTTCTGTTAGTTTTTGTCTCGATCAGCATGAAGTAAACAGAAGCATAAGCTTTTTGACAATAATTTGTTGCACAGATGTAGAGGAATTTATGTGAATGAACACAGGACATTTTTACTTTACATGAGATCTCGTCGAACTAACGTTTTTCTTGCCAAGTCTAGTACAGTTTCACCTCTAATGCTTTGCTGCAGCTCTGGTGACTTAAGGCATTTAAAATGGCGCCTGGTGGCCAATTAAACCTATTTTTGCATTCAGGAATTATACATTATTTTATGGAGTTAAAATAAAAAGTTGATATTGTGGTGATTTTTTTATTAAATTTCAGCCTTATATACCCTTAAAAGATGCGGGGTAAAGCTTTGTGAAAGAGGGTTTAGCGTAACGCCCATGTTAAAGAAGCCGTATAGTTTTGTGGTTAGTGTGCGGTTTTTGATTCGTAAGGCTGCAGTCATCTTGCCGAGCCCTGACTGTGGAACGGTGATGAACGCTTCTCTGAGCGTCGAGAACAATGCTGATTTGTGATATGGGCATTCTGCCTGTCAGGAGAGGGGATATACAGCGTCAGACATAGCCCTTTCATGTTCCACGGCAGACTCCTCTATAGACGTAGCAGATCATACATATCACTTTCTCCAGCCACTCTTCTTGCAAAACCATATATTTACTTAGTCCATCATACATAGAAAAACTATTGCATTCCTCCCAAAAAATCTGTACCAAGTTTACACCAGAAAAATGTTTTACGGTCCCCTTTATAAAATAAATAAATAAATAAATAATAATAAATCTTTTTTAGGAAAAGTTTCAACATAATTAAAAAATGAAGTCAGTTACATACCAAACTTGATAATTAAATTGAACATCCTCCAAGAGTCTGACACGAACATTTTGTATGAAATCTCCCACCCTAAATATATATAAACAAATCTGATGCGTCCCATTCACACAGTACATCTCTGCAACAAATTATTGTTAAAACTCTTATGCTTCTATTTACTTCATGCTAATCGAGAAAAAATTAGCAGAAATAGTCTTATTACTTGCTTCCTTGTAAGTAGAAGCGAAATAAGGGAGTGCCATAGGTTAAAGTGATAGTCAAAAGCTGGTTGCTATGTGACTGAAGTTCTTTGTATGGACAGGAGTTGACAAATTCCTTTATGAGAAAAGTGTAAGTTTTTCAAATTCGAAACTAATAACAAGAAATATCTAAAAATCCGATGTGTTACGCTCACATGACTTTCTCTAGCTGTTCTACAAACTTCTTACATAAGATAATTCTTCTTTCTACACCTTGCTAATCGAGGTACTCATTAGCACAATGTTATTACTTAGTTCCGTATAAGTAGCAAGAAAATAAGGGAATACACTAGGCTAAACGAATAATCAAATGCTTTAAAAGCTGTCGTTACGCGATTGTCATTACAAATCGCTTCTTTTCTTGGCCAGGAGTAGAACAAAAGAAAAACGGACACTCCCGTCTGAGAAAAGTATAAGTACTTCACAACTGAAACTAATAAAAAGGAGTACCTCGAAAACGGTAAACTCCACGAGAAAAATGTATATGACATTACTTGTGTATTTTAAAAAAAAAAACCTACATTTTTTGTACAGTAAGTTTTTGTTTATCTCTTTACGGTTTACTAGTTATCCAAATTAAGCAAAATTCTTCCAGAATAAACAGGTCTTCAGAAGCTATTCCCAGAAAATTCTAGATATACATTTTATTTGCCTGGTAAATATCTTTAATATACGATATTTTAATCAAAATCGTTTTTATAAAGGGTAGTTTATGTGGCAGATTTTCTTGAAAATCTTCGTGTCGCAACCTAGGCAGATACTAAACTTGTATACTAACGGACTTTTCGATTTTGAGTCATGCTGTATGCAGACACGCACGAATATATGCATGCGCGCGCTGACCTTTTTGTTTTTGGATTCACGAGGTCACAAAAACAATTCCGTCGAAATCTCGGTACCGAAATTTTGGGTGGAATACTATACCTTCTCTACTTACTATGTACATTGTACATACGTGCTAGAGAAAGTAAAACTAAAGTTGCAATTTTATCCCTTCCAAGATAATATTAAATAAACGTTTTAACAAAATTTCAACGATCCTGGGTTCAATTCCCATCTGATGCGGGGAATTTTTCTTTAACCAGAATTATTCCCTATTCCCGTCAGAGTCTGGAAGTATGAACATGAAAGTGTGTGTTTAGTGATACAATGAATGTTCTAAACCTACAGTAATACGAGTTGTTTAACAAGTCAAAGCCCCCCGATATGACCGTTGAAGTTAAAGGGGCTATACAACTGAAACAATTAAAACAAATCTGATGTGTTACAATCACATGACTTTGTCTATTGTTAAAAAGCTTATTCTACCATCCACATCATGATAATCAAGATGAGAATTACTCTAAGCAGAATGAGTCTTATTACTATCTCTTTGTAAGTAGAAGGGAAACAAGGAATTGCACGGGCTAAAGCGATAGTTCTCATCCATTAAAGCAGGTCGTTATGTGAAACAATTGAAATTCCAACCTATTTGCTTTGCAGAAGTAAACAAACGAGAAACGAGAAGAAATATGTCTACAAAAAATGTACGCATATAATAAAATTGTGTGTTTTAATGAGATCTTCATTTTTGCATAGTAAGTTTTTCTCTATCGCTAACTGTTAACCAGTTATACAAAAGTAATTCAGAATGAAGAGGTCTTCAGGGGCTATTGCCAGAAAATCCAAGATATACACTTCCTTTGTCATGAAAATGGCTTAAACATATGATATTTTAAGCAAAATTGTTAGCAATTTTTTATATAATCAAATTTTTGAAACATATTCCATGTAAAGGGTAGTTGGAGGTAGGGGATTTTCTTGAAATCTTCGTGTCACATCCTTGGAAGATACCAAACTTAAATACAAAGTTTAGTATTTAACGGTCTTTTCTTTTTTTGAGCTATGCTACTCAGAGATACACACACGGACATTTTTCTAAAAATTTTTTTTTTTGATTCAGTGGGGCCCAAAACATGTATTTCCGGTGAAATCAAGGTATCGAATTTTTGGGTGGAAGCAATACCTTCTCTATACACTATGTACATAGTACGTGTAGAGAAAGTAAAAATGCGACTGATTGTGTTTCATAACAAGATCTATATTTTTACTTTATCTACACGTACCATGTATATAGTGTATAGAGAAGGTATTGTATAAGATATATTCTGGTCACCCTGAGTCCAAAAAAGGTCAGTGTATATGAGTGTGTGACTGTGGACAGCATAGCTCAAAAACGAAAACACCCTTAAATACCAAACTTGGTATTTAAGCTTGGCATCTTCCAAGGATGAGACACGAAGATTTTTAAGAAAATCCCCCACCCCAAACTACTCTTTATATGGAAAAAAATTGAAAAACGTTTAATGGCTAAAGCTTTTATTAAAATCTCTTATATTTAAGACACTTACATACCAAATAAAATGTACATCTTGACTTTTCTGGGAATAGTCTCTAAAGAACTCTTTATTCTGGATGACTTTTATTGTATTTTGCATAACTGGTAAACCGTAATAGATAGGCAAAAACTTACTACACAAAAGTGAAGATCACTGTCAAATACAACTTATGTCACACACATTCTTTTCGTGGAGTTGATCATTTTTAAATATTCTTTGTTATTGGTTTCAGCTTTAAAAAGCGTATACTTTTCTGATGCAGGAATTTGTCAACTCCTGTCCATTCAAACAGAACTTCAGTCACATAGTAACCATCTTTTGACTATCACTTTAACCTATGCTACTACCTTATTTCGCTCCTACTTACAAGGAAGCAAGTAATAAGACTATTTCTGATTTTTTTTTCTCGATTAGCATGAAGTAAATAGAAGCATAAGCTTTTCAAGAATCATTTATTGCAGAGATATAGAGAAAGTCGTGTGAATGGAACACATCAGATTTTTTTTAATCATTCTATATACTTACTAGAGAAAGTAAAAATAGTTACAGTATCGTAATGAATTTAAAAGTTGCAATTTTGCCATTTGCAAGATAATATTAAATAACCACTTTAGTAACATTTCAATAGAACGAAAATTCGTTATAATGAAATTAAATTGAATACAGTACGTAGAGATGCCACAGGTATTTGCCTTTTTACAAGAGCACAACGCAGCGCACCTTCAGAATTATTTAAACAGTGCTCGCTAAAATAAAAACAAACACACGATGAAAGCATTTGGTAAAAATATAATGTTTCATTTCTCCATAAGTACAATGCACATAGTGCATACAAAAGGTATTGTATTGCATCCAAAAATTCGATACCGAGATTTCACCAGAAATACATGTTTTAGGTGTCCCTGAATAAAAAAAAGCATTTTTGGAAAAAACTTAATAGTTAGGTTTGGCATCCTCCAAGAATGAGACACTAAGATTTTATAGAAAATCCCCCACCACAAACTACTTTTTACATGGAAATATTTTCGAAAAATGTCATTTCCTTAAAAATGGCTGTAACGGTTTTGATTAAAATCTCTTATATTTAAGATATTTACATTTCAAATATAGTGTATATCTTGAATTTTCTGGGAATAGCGTCTGAAGAACTCTTCACTTTGGATGATTTTTATTAAATTTTGCATTGTTGCAGAGATTTAGAGAAAGTCATGTGAATGGAACACATCAGGTTTTTTTACTTTCTCTATACGCACTATTTACATAGTGTATAGTGTATAGAGAAATTCGATACCGAGATTTCACCGGAAATATATGTTTTAGGGTCCCCAATATCCAAAAAAAGCATTTTCATAAAAAGGTCCGTGTGTGTGTGTGTGTGTGTGTGTGTGTGTCCATGTGTCCGTGTGTGTCAGTGTGTCAGTGAACACGATAACTCAAAAACGAAAAGTCGGTAAAATACCAAACTTGGTATTTAAGTTTAGTATCTTCCAGGGATGCGACACGAAGATTTTCAGAAAAATTCCCCCACCCCGAACTACCCTTTACATGGAACTTTTTTCGAAAATTTTGATTTTCTCAAAAATGGCTCTAACGATTTTGATTAAAATTTCGTATATCAAAGATATTTACCTGACAAATAAAATATATATCTTGAATTTTCTGGGAATAGCCTCTGAAGAGTAGTTTATTCTGGATGCATTTTACTGAATTTTGAATAACTGCTAAACCGTAAGAGATGGACAAAAACTTACTGCACAAAAAGTGTAGAGCACATTAAAACACACAATTTATGTTATATACATTTTTTCGTGGAGTTCGTCGTTTTTGAGACTTTTTTATTTTTGGTTTCTGCTATGAAAAACATATACTTTTCTCATACAGGAACTTGTCAACTCCTATCCATATAAACAAAGGAACTTCATTGTCATAGCAACCAGCATTTGACTACCAGTTTAACTTATGGTAGTCCCTTATTTCGCTTCTACTTACAAGTAATAAGAGTATTTCTGCTATTTTTTTGTGATTAGCATAAAGTAAATGGAAGTATAAGCTTTCAAAGAATAATTTGTTGCAGGGATATACAGAGTCATGTGAATGGTACACATCAGATTTTTCTGGTTCTGATGTAAGGAACCTGTCCCCAAACTTTGTAAAAGTATTTTTGAATCACTGTGTATACGTGCTAGAGAACATAAAAATAGTTACGTAATATCTTTAAAAGTTCCTATTTTTCCCCTTATGTGATAATATTATATAACCGCTTTTGAAAGTTTCAATTCAACGAAAATTCGTCCAAATGAAATTAAACTCTATATAGTACGTAGAGATATGTATACAATACCACAGTTATTTGCCTTTTTACAAGAGCATAACGCAGCGTACCTTCAGAATTATTTGAACAGTGCTCACTAATATGAAAATAAACTCACGCTGAAAGCATTTGCCAAAAATATAATTTTTATTCCTGTTCTCTGTTAGAAATTAAAAGTCATCAGAGACAGTAAGACACATTTTTAACGTAAACACCTCTTGCTATTTGAAATGTTGCTGTGTACTGAAACAAGAGCAGAAGGGTTGTGCATAATTCATTCGAAACGAGAGGCCTGTGATGTAGAAGGCTGTGGCCACTTTAAATAATAATAATATCTGGCGAGGTTCTCCCTAAAACGCAAGTTCTTCTTCGCTGCACTTAATACAATAAGAACATGGAAACAAAATGAAAAGCCAAAATGGATTTAACTGGCTGTTCACGAGAACAGAAGCACTCATACAACATCGATTTTTTTATGTGGGTAGGGGAGGTTGGGCGACATGCTGTCGAGGAATTAAAGAAAGGAAAAAAAAAGGCAGACCAAGAAAGAATCGTGCTGCATGTATTGAAAGTATTTTGCTACGTTGCGAGAACTTCACTAAGCTACACTAATTAAAACACTACTTTCACTTAGGTTTCTGTGCTAACATCTTAATGGTAGCCTTTCTAGACAAATAAAACTACAACTACAACTTTTACAACAAAACACACACGAATTAAAAGTTGTGCTTTATCACACTAGTGCGGTAAAGTCGTATTTTTTTATTTTCTCTACACGTACTATATACATAGTGTACAGAGAAGATATTGCACTCCACCCAAAAATTCGGCAACGAGATTTCACCGGAAATGCATGTTTTGGGTCCCCCTGAATCCAAAAAAAACATTTTTGGGAAAAGGTCCTTTGTCAGTGGACAGCATAGCTCAAAAAAGAAACGAGCATCAAATAGCAAACCTGGTAACTTCCAAGGATGCGACAGGAAGCTTTTCAAGAAAATCTTCCCCCACCACAGAGTACCGTTTACATGGACAATTTTTTGAAAATTTTGATTTTCTCAACAATTGCTCCAAAGATTTTGATTTAAATATCTTATGAAATATATTTGCATGACAAAATGTATATCTTGCATTTTCTGAGAATAACCTCTGAAGACATCTTTGTTCTGGATGAATTTTGCTAACTGCTAAACCGCAAGCGATAGACAAAAACTAACTGTACAAGGATGTCGTCAATGTTCTTTACACTTTTATTGTAGAGGTAAACGTTTTCGAAATATTCCTTGTTATTGGTTTCAATTTTAAAATATTTAAACCTTTCTCATACAGGAAACTTCAACTCCTGGCCACAAAGAACCGCATTTCACTCCCATAGCAACTACAGTTTAAAACATTTGAGTATGGGTTTAGCCTAGTGTATTCCCTTATTTCCGTTCTACTTATAAGGAACTACTTATAAGACTCGATTAGCATGAAGTAGATAGAAGAATAAGTTTACTAACAATACTTTGCAACAAAAGATGTAGAAACAGCCAAGTGAATACAGCACATCAGATTCCCCCCCCCCCCCAAGTACATATATAGTCTTAGCTGTGATGGAAGCCTGGGACAGTTTCACGTGACCGCTACTCGATTGTTTCTGTGAATCACCGCTGTCTGTCAAGTGAACTAGTTCTGGAACAGTTACCGTTAGTGGACAGATATACGCTCTTTATGGTCAGAGGGCGACCAAATGACATGAAATGTTCCGTACACCAGAGATCGCGATGGAATCTCGCACGGCTCTGCTTCGCCATGTATCTGCACGTATTCCTGGTTACTGCACAAGACACATACAAGGAGAGAACAAGAGTGTTCCATTCACATGACTTTCTCTACACGTAATATGTATCCACATAGTGTATAGAGAAGGTATTGTATTGCACCTAAAAATTCAATACCTAGATTTCACCGAAATATATGTTTTGGGGTCCCCTGAGTCCGAAAAAAATCATCTTTGCTTTTTCTACACGAACTACGTACATAGTGTATAGAGAAGGTATTGTATTGCACTCAAAAATTCCATACAGAGATTTCTCCGGAAATATATGTTTTGGGGTCCCCTGAGTCCGAAAAAAATATTTACTTTCTCTACACGAAGTATGTACATAGTGTATAGAGAAGGTATTGCATTGCAGCCACAAATTCGATACCAGCATTTCACCAGAAATACATGTTTTGAGACCCCCCTGAATACAAAAAAATTTAGAAAAATTTCGGGGTGTGTATGTGTATATGTGTGTGTCTGGACAGCATAACTCAAAAGGGAAAAGATCGTAAATATCAAATTTGGTATTTAGGTTGGTATCTTACAAGGATGCCACACGAAGATTTTTAAGATAACCCCCCCCCCCAAACGCATGCTAACCTTTACATAGAAAAATGTTCCAACATTTTGATTTTCTAAAACATGGCACACTAGCGATTTTGATTAAAATACTGTATGTTTAAGATCTTTACATCTCAAACAAAATGTATATCTTGAACTTTCTGGGATTGGCCTCTAAATACCTCTTTACTATGGATGATTTTTATTGAATTTTGTATACTTGGTAAACCGTAAGAGAGAGACAAAAAATCACTACACAAAAATGTAGATCAGGATAAATCACACAATTTATGTCATTTACATTGTTTTCGTGGAGCTAATAGTTTTTGAATATTCTTGTCCTTTGGTTTCAGATTTGCAAAACTTCTACTTTTCTCATATAGGAATTTGTCAACTCCTGTCTATAAAAACAAAGGAACTTCAGCCACATAGCAACCAGCTTTTGACTATCACTTTAACCTATGGTACTCCCTTATTTTGCTTCTGCCTACAGGGAAGCAAGTAATAAAGACTACTTCTGCTAATTTTTTCTGGATTAGCATGAAGTAAATAGAAGCATAAGGATTTTAACAATAATTTGTTGCAGAGATATAGAGAAAGTCATGTGAATGGAACACATCAGGGTTTTTCAGACGTAAAAGTCCTTAGTTTACCATATCTTGTAATGCTTGTAGTCTAAGGTTGAATTCCGTACTTCCCCTTTGAGACAAAGGAGTCGCTGGACTAATGACTTCCCATTAAACCCAATGGCGCTAAATACCGAATAAATCTGAAGACCCAGTGTGTGTGTGTGTGTGTGTGTGTGTGTGTGTGTGTGTGTGTGTGTGTGTGTGTGTGTGTGTGTGTGTGTACTTATTACAAGACCAATGCTTTGTGCTGACAATGGGAGCAATAACTACTGCTATTATGAGGGTTATCCAGAAAGTGGTACATGATTTGGCATAACTAAATAATAACGAAATATATCAACGTAAAACTTTGTAGGACTTCCTCCGTGGTCGAGTGGTCAGCGAGGTCCCGGGTTCAATTCCCGTCTGGGGCGGGGAATTTTTCTTTAACCAGAATTATTACCTAGAGTCTAGAAGTATGCATGTCAAAGTGAATGTGCGTTAGTTTAATGATATAAAAATGACAAAACCTAATGATAATCCTGTTGTAATCAGATGAGTTATTTCACAAGTCAAAGCCTCCGATATGACATTTGAAGATAAATGGGGCTATACATAATATTAATAATAATAATAATAATAATAATAATAATAAAATACTCTATAAATAAAGTTATAGTACCTTACTCTATTTCTCAATGTAATCACCATTCTGTCAAGATATTTATTGTCACGTAGTACCAGTTTTTACTTTCTCGATACGCACAATGTACATAGTGTATAGAGAAGGTATTTCACTCCACCCAAAAGTTCGATACCAAGATTTCACCGGAAATATATGTTTTACGGTCCCCAATATCCAAAAAAAGCATTTTCACAAAAAGGTCCCTGTGTCCGTGTGTATGTGAACACGATAACTCAAAAATGAATAGTCGGTAAAATACCAAACTTGGTATTTAAGTTTAGTATCTTCCAGGGGTGCGACACGAAGATTTTGAGGAAAATCCTCCACCCCCAACTACCCTTTACATGGAACGTTTTTAAAAAAAATTTGATTTTCTCAAAAATGGCTCTAAAGATTATGATTAAAATTTCGTATATTAAATATATTTACCTGACAAAATGTATATTTTGAACTTTCTGGGAATAGCCTCTGAAGATTAGTTTATTCTGGATGAATTTTACTGAAATTTGAATAACTGCTAAACCGTAAGAGATGGACAAAAACTTACTGCACAAAAAGTGTAGAACACGTTAAAACACACAATTTATGTTATATACATTTTTTTTGTGGAGTTCGTCGTTTTTGAGACATTCCTTATTTTTGGTTTCTGCTATGAAAAACTTCTACTTTTCTCATTTAGGAACTTGTCAACTCCTATCCTTATAAACAAAGGAACTTCATTGACATAGCAATCAGCTTTTGACTATCACTTTAACCTATGGTTGTCCTTTATTTCGCTTCTACTTACAAGGAAGCGAGTAATAAGAATATTTCTGCTAATTTTTTTTTTCTGATTAGGATAAAGTAAATAGAAGTATAAGCTTTTTAAGAATAATTTGATGCAGGGATATAGAGAAAGTCATGTGAATGGTACACATCAGATTTTTCAATGTTATACTCTTCTACCGCCAGAGAATTTAGTCTTTTTTTTTTTTTTTTTTTTGAGTGCAAAAAATGTTTGGCCAATCGAATTTTATAGGCAAATAACACAAGCGTATTGTGATAATGCAATGAACGAGTCTTCAGTTAGGAAATGGCGCATCATATACGAGTAACCAAGGAAGAACCAATGTGGAAGTTCATCAATCGTTATGGAACAATCGAAAGCAAATGTTTTATGAAAAAATTTAGAAGACGTTATTTCACTTTGGTCACCAAACATGACTTTTTGGGTGGAAAACATTTCGCAACCGATGTAAACCTCAACATCTTGACTCAGACCTTTAGTGGTGGAAGAGTATAACATCTGCATTGAAACAGCGGTATCACGTGTCAGTAAAAATACCCTTGTGGGGCGGTAACAGGGTTACGGGTTCGTGTCCCGGGTGCATGTTTTAGGAATGGTATGAATTTGTGGGTGCCATAGCTCAGATTTTGATAGCATGGAAATTCTTTTAGGGTGTGGCAAGACGCAAGTGCTTTATTCATTTAGTTCGGACTTTTTCCGTCGTCGAACACACACGCATTCCTCCTAAATGTTCTACTGTGAAACTATGCTTTACCCGACAGCGACTATCGTTACTTATTACTCTTGATGCAGTGATCTCATCCATACTCTGGTCTGTACTAAAAGTAACTATTTCCGTCACAACTGAGGGCTACACCACGCACCCAAATATCACATCTTGGTTCTGCCGATGTTCTCTGCCTCAAAAAGTGTCGCCTGACCAGCGGTAGCATTGTTTTCTCTTCTCCTGTTATGTTCCCCTCGGGCAGTGTACTCTCACCCCCTTCGGTTCAATGCTCTAGCCCTAACGGTACTTTCCTACCAGCTCGTGACAACTCGTCGCCCTGCGTGGTGTAATGGTTACCATGCTAACTTCATATACCCAAGGTCGCGGGTTCAAACCCGGCAGAGGACGATGGATTTTTTCGGGTGTAAAGGGAAGGGAAGCAAAGCCGTTGGTCATTTGTTGTAGATTTAGGCACGTAAAAGGACATCAGGTCTGATACAGAGGCCTCTTGAGCACAATTAAGCGGTCCCAATTTAGAATGGGATGCTGAAAATCACAGCAGTTAAAGAGCGTCCATAAATAACACGCCTTTTTTTTTTTTTTCGTGACAACTCTGATACTTAGACGTGTTTGAAATCTTTCTTCCCTATCCATTTTAAATGTCTACATTTGTCCCCTCTTGTTATAATTTATATTATTTGCTATAATTTATATTTCCCTTTTAAATCACTCTTAACCCCGTGACAAGACATATACTGTCTCACTTGATGGTGGTAGCGATTATGTTGAGAAACAGAATAAGTTTTATGTTGATATGTTTCCTAATTATTTAGTTATGCCAAATCGTTCGTTACCTTCAGGCTCGTCCTCGTATTTTGAAGAGTCGGCACATCTTACCTTAGAGGTTGGGCATCAGAAAGGTCGCCACATCTAATATAAATTCCTCACCTGCAACAGAAGAAAAGAACACGTTATTTGGATGTGGAACACGTAGCCAGCAAATAACCATGTTGTAATTCTTTTCGTGTACCAGGTTTATCTCATAATTCTGCACAGAGTTACTGACGACTCTGGCAAGCTGTCAAACCCAACACGGTTTATCTGTTGTAGTTAATGCTACGCGTGAAGGGCAATGCAATATGTCTGTCACGTGGTGCTGCCAACAACGTAATAAAGGCTCGCTGACTGACAACACATGGCTATCCTGTTAAAGCCTGTGTGTGCTGCTTCAAACTGGGCCAGGGGATATAGGTAGAGGAAAAAATTATAACGATAAATGAGAAAGTTGTTGAATTATAAAAGCAAAATGTTTAGTATGCATTTGACAGGTCGTCTCCTTTGCGCGGTTATTGCGCGGCTGCTTACCAAGCGGGAGACCTGGGTTCGATTCCCGGTACCGGCGTGGGCATTTTACCCCGCTGGCAGAACTAGTCCGGGGTGCACTCAACCTCGTGAGGTCCCTGGGGGGACAATTGATAGAGAAATAGTGGCTCCAGGCCATGAGGACCGCATTAACCGGCCTTGAGGGGGGAGGTTCGAGGCGCTGACCACGTTCGCCATGGACCGAGATGGGGGACACAGCGGCCCAGGTTCCTTGTGAGCTGTCGTGCCATGGAGTTATATGTTATTACACGTACTATGTATATAGTGTATAGAGAAGGTATTGCATTCCACCCAAAAACTCGATGCTGCATAAAAACTGCATAAAAACATTTTAGAAAAAGGTCCTGTGTGTCAATGTGCCTGTGAGCCCGATAAATCAAAAACGAAAAGTCGTAAGAT
Source organism: Hymenopus coronatus (assembly GCA_030762935.1). Taxonomy (NCBI): domain Eukaryota; kingdom Metazoa; phylum Arthropoda; class Insecta; order Mantodea; family Hymenopodidae; genus Hymenopus; species Hymenopus coronatus. Next base: position 17,782,513 of record CM060897.1, on the reverse strand, counting down.
ACCAAACTTGGACACACAGAACTTTTCCCAAAATGTTTCTTTTGGTTACAGGAACCACAAAACGGGTATTTCGGGTGAAATCTTGGTATCTAATTTTTGAGTGCAATCTACAATACAGGAATATGTCAGCTCCTGTCTATACAAACAAAGGAACTCCAGTCACATAAAAACCAACTTTTGACTATCACTTTAACCTATGGTACTCCCTTATTTCGCTTCTACTTACAAGGAAGCAAGTAATAAGACTATTTCTGCTATTTTTTTCGCGATTAGCCTGAAATAAATAGAAGCATAAGCTTTTTAACAATAATTTGTTGCAGAGAAAGTCATGTGAATGTAACACATGAGATTTTTTATAAGCATTATGAAATGGCCGACACTTGGCACAGACGCAGAGCAGCACTTACACTTAGGAAGACTGCAACCGTCACCTGGGAAGGTTCTGAAATCGAAACCTTGACGCTAATGTCAGCAATCGATCCGACGTTTCCTAACTTAGTTGAGTGCACAACCTTTGTGTGAGGTCTCTCTGGGATGAGGGAACATCTCAAGTTCCAACTCTAGCGCCAGCTTCTCTTCAGTTGCTGATGTCCATTTCGTGTTCAACTATCATCTGCAGACTGCTAACAGACTGCGGTTGCGTATTACACTCTCTACTAGTAGATAAAACACGTAGGTACCGCATTAAATAAAAATTCCATACTGAGATTCCACCGGAGATACATGTTATAAGACATCTAGTTTAAAAAAAATCTGATGGGTTCCATTCACATGACTTTCTCTACATCTCTGCAACAAATTATTGTTAGAAAGCTTATTCTTCTATTTACTTTATGCTAATCCAGAAAAAATAGCAGAAATAGTCTTATTACTTGCTTCCTTTTAAGTAGAAGCGAAATAAGAGTACCATAGGTTAAAGTGACAGTCAAAAGCTGGTTGCTATGTGACTGATGTTCCTTTGTTTGTATGGACACGAGTTGACAAATTCCTGTATGAGAAAAGTATACATTTTTTAAAACTGAAACCAATAACAAGCAATATCTCTAAAACGATCAACTCCATGAACAAAATGTATATGACATAAATTGTGTGCTTTATCGCCATCTACATTTTTTGTGTTGTAAGTTCTTGTCTACCACTTACGGTTTAAGTTATGCAAAATTCAATAAAATCATCCAGAATAGTCTTCAGAGGCTATTCTCAGAAAATTCAGGATATACATTTTATTTATGAGGTAAATATCTTTAATATTCGATATTTTAATCAAAATTGTTAGTCATTTTTAAGAAAATAAAAATTTTCGAAATATTTTCCATGAAAAGGGTAGTTTGGGGCGGGGGGATTTTCTTGAAAATCTTCGTGTCACATCCTTGGAAGATACTAAACTTAAATACCAAGTTTTGTTTTTAACGGTAATTTCGTTTTTGAGCTATGCTGCCCACAGACATACACACACAGACAGACAGAAAACAAGACAGATCTAAACACACACTGACAATTTTTAAAAAAAATATATATTTAGGACTCTCAAAACATGTATTTCCGTTGAAATCTCGGTGTGCAATTTTTTTGGTGCAATACAATACTTTCTCTATACACTATGTACATAGTACGTATAAAGAAAGTAATAAATCTGATTGTTAGAAAGCTTATTCTTCCATTTACTTGATGCTATCGAGAAAAATTAGCAGAAATGGTCTTATTACTTGCTTCTATGCAAATAAAAGGGAAATAAGGGAGTAGCATAGGTTAAAGTGATAGTCAAAAGCTGGTTGCTATGTGACTGAGGCTCCTTTGTATGGACAGGAGTTGACAAATTCCTGTATCAGGAAAAGTATACGTTTTTAACACTGAAACCAAAAACAAGGAATATCTAAAAAAAACGATCAACTCCACGAAAAACAATCATATAATACGTGTGTATATTAACGAGCTCTACATTTTTTGTTGAGTAACCTTTGTCTATCTCTTACGGTTTACAAGTTATTGAAAATTCCGCAAAATTCATCCAGAGTAAAGATGTACATATTCAGAGGCCATTCCCACATAATTCCAGATATAGATTTTATTTCTCATGTAAGTAGCTCTATTATACGCTATTTCAATCAAAACCGTTAATCTTATTTTTGGGTAAATTAAAAATTTCCAAAATGTTCCCATGTAAAGGTTAATTGGAGTGGAGGTATTTTATTGAAAACCTTCGTGTCCCATCCTTGGAAGATACTGAATATAAATATCAAACTTTGGTATTAAAAGGACTTTTCATTTTTGAGTTATGCTATCCACCGACACGAACACACAGACCTTTTTCCAAAAATGCTGTTTTTGGATTCAGGGGGACCCAAAACATGTATTTGCAGTGAAATCTCGGTATAGAATTTCTAGGTGCATTACAATACCTTCTCTATAAACCATGTACATAGTACGTGTAGAGAAAGTAAAAATTCCATACTGAGATTCCACCGGAGATGTTATAAGACATCTAGTTTAAAAAATCTGATGTGTTCGATTTACATGACTTTCTGTACATCTCTGCAGCAAAGGTTGCTATAAAGCCTATTCCTCTATTTGCTCCAAGTTAATCAAGAAAACATAAGCAGAAATGGTATGATTACTATTTCCATGAAAGTAGAAGGGAAATAAGGAAATACCATTGGCTAAAGCGATAGTCAAATCTTTTTAAAAGTATACCTTTTTTTCAATCTGAAACCCAAAACAAGGAATATCTAAAAACCAATCAACTCCACGAAAAAGCATGTATATAATACAAATTGTGTATATTAACGAGCTCTACATTTTCTATTGAGTAAGCTTTTGTCTATCGCTTACGGTTTACCAGTTATTGAAAGTTCCTAAAAATGCATCCAGAATAAAGATGTACATATTCACAGGCCTTTGCCAGAAAATTCAAGATATACCTTATTTCTCATGTAAGTAGCTCTAATGTACGATACTTTAATCAAAATCATTAGAGCCATTTTTAAGAAAATCTAAAATTTCGAAAATGTTTCTATGTAAAGGGTAGTTGGAGTGGGGGGGATTTTCTTGAAAAAACTTCGTGTCGCATCCTTGGAAGATACTCAACATAAATATCAAGTTTGGTACTTAACGGATATTTCGTTTTTGAGCTATGCTGTCCACAGACACACACACATACACACACGGACCTTTTTTCCAAAAATGCTGTTTTTTTGGATTCAAGGGGACCCAAAATATTAATTTCCGGTGAAATCTGCGTATCGAATTTTTAGGTGCTTTACAATACCTTCTCTACACACTATGTACATAGTACGTGTAGAGGGAGCAAAAAAACTTATGTTTCATTCACCTAACTTTCTCTACATCTCTGTAACAAATTATTATTATTATTATATTTATTATTATGAGTACTATTATGAGTATTATTATTATTATTATTATGATTATTATTGTTGATATTACTATTTTTATGTAGCTTAACGTCCTTTTACCTGGTTGGTCATTTCGGACGATTAATGAAAACAGTGAAATGATCTCGGGCTGAGCTCTGAGCTTCAAGTTACTCGAACATTTCTCTTCTCAGGATACGGAAAAGACCGAAAAAAATAAACTTTATCCGGGTAACTCGCCCTAAGCGAGATTCGAACTCGCGAGCTTTTTAATGCGAGGGAGACACTCTTATCACCACACTACACAAATGCACGAACAAATTATTATTAAAAACCCTATTTTTCTATCTACTTCATGCTAATCGAGATAAACATTAGCAGAAATACTCTATTTACTTGCTTCCTTGTAAGTAGAAGGGAAATAGGGGAGTACACAAGGTAAATGTGAAAGGCTAACGCTAAGGGATTGAAATCAGTTTTTTGGCATGGTTAGGTGTTAACGGGTTCTGAGACAAGTTTTCAAGTATTTTAAAACTCAAACCAATAACAAGGAATTACTCGGAAATTGTCTACTCCACGAATATATATAAATGGTGTGTTTTAAACGGATCTACATTTTTGTGTGATAAGTTTTTGTCCATCTCTTATGGTTTACCAGTTATGAAAAAGCCATCCAGGTCTTCAGAGGCTATTCCCATAGCATTCAAAATATACACTTTATTTGTTAAATAAATACCTTTAATATACACTATTTTAATCGAAATCGTTAGTTATTTTTGAGAAAATGTTCCATATAAAGGGTAGTTACGAGTAAGGGAGATTTCCTTGAACATTTTCCTGTAGCATTCTTGGAAAATGTTGAGGTTAAAAATAAAGCTTGGTATTTAACTGACCTTTCGTTTCAGTTTCCTGCGCACACACACATGGGTCTTTTTTATACAGGGGACCCTAATACGTGTATTTTCAATGAAATCTAGTTATCGAATTATTGGGTGGAATGCAGTACCTTCTCTACCTATGTATTATGGATAAATTAGATAAATATTATTTTTATATTCAGGGAATATTCAAAATATTTATTCGCTGTAAAAAAATAGAAATGACATATTTACGGACGCTCTTTAACTGTTGTGGTTCTCAGCGTCCCATTCTATGCCGGGCGTGAAAGACCGCTTAACTTTGCTCACAGGCCTCTCTATCAGGCTTGAGGTTCTTTTACATGCCGTAAATATACAACACGGGACGAACGGATTTACCTCCCTTCCGAAAGAAGCCATGCTAAGGATTTTTACACCCGAAATAATCCATCATCCTCCGCCGGGTTTGAACCCGCGAACTTGGGTATATAAAGTTAGCATGGTAACCACTACACCACGGAGGACTTTATTCGCTGTGAAATATCGGTAGAGAATTTTTGTGTGGAATGCAATACCTTCTCTACCTATGTATTATGAATGAATTAGAGAAACTACATATTTATTTTTATATTCGGAAACTTTAAAATATTTATTCGCTTTGAAATATCGGTATGGAATTTTTGGGTGGAATGCAATACTTTTACTACCTATTAAACACATCGCACGTGATAGAGAAAGTCGTTGCAACGACTTCAACTAAGGAACTTTATTGTTTACTTGAAATTTCCTACTCAACTTTGCTGCAAATGAATGTAATTGATGTTAGGCATTTCTATTACCCTGAAACATGACCTGGAAAGCATCAAGAGGTTTCTTAAAGGTTCTTGAACCTCAGATTACTTCTTTACTACGCTTTGTTTGCTTTTATTCCTTACAAAATCTTTCCCTTTAAGCTCCTCCCCCTTCGCATTTGATTGGATTTTATATCCGTTTAAAGTTTGCAGCAGACTCGCTCCACAGACGTGAAACTTTTAGCTTTATAATGGAAGGTTAATATTGTTACACGTTGTGTAATGGAATTTTAAAATTATATATAGCATGCTCGTTACGTTGGTACCTGTTGGCATTAATCACATATTTGTCACATGAAAGGTAAAGTTGGCTAGCTTGTTCACTTTATGTCCCTTCTGGGAAGCTTTCGACGTACACCAGGGTTTTATTACCAACTTTGAGCATCATTTTAATTGTAAAATACGAGCCTTCTTCACCTTCGAAAATAAAGTAGAATATCGTTATAGGTTGCTGTATAACCTAACTTCTCCTCCTACTCCTTCCCTCAACATGTACAGTAACGTACAACAAATTCTGATGTTAAAAATGTGTCGGCACATTTAAATGGAACAAAAATGCTAGTAATCAATAACTGGACGCTATTTATACTAACCAATACTCTTTCCTGACTACAACAACTGCCCGCCTAGGTAGTGTGGTGGTAGCGTTAGGTTGAATTACCCGGATAAGGATTTTTTCGGGGTTTTCCCTTATTCTGAGAAGACTAATGTCCAGTAACTAAGCTCCATGGACCCCGAAATTATTTGAGCATCATTTCACCAATTTGATTCATCGTCCGATGTGACCAACTAGGTTAAAGAACGTTAAAGTTACCAAAAAAAAAATGTGTTCCATTCACATGACTTTCTCTATATCTCTGCATTAAAAAGGATATGCTTCTATTTACTTCATGCAGATCGAGAAAAAATTAGCAGAAATAGTCTTATTACTTGCTTCCTTGTAAGTAGAAGCGAAACAAGGGACTACCATAGGTTAAAGTGAAAGCCAAAAGCTGGTTGCTATGTGACTGAAGTTCCTTTGTTATAAGTTTATCAAAGCTGAAACCAAAAACAAGGAATATCTTAAAAACGATCAACTCCACGAAAAAAATGTATACAACATAAATTGTGTGTTTTAATGTGCTCTACATTTTCTGTGTAGTAAGTTTTTCTCCATCTCTTAGGTTTAGCAGTTATGCAAAATTCTGCAAAATTCATCCAGAATAAAGTAGTCTTCAGAGGCTATTTCCATAAAATTCTAGATATACGTTTTATTTATCAGATAAATATCTTTAATGTGTGATATTTTAATCAAAATCGTTACAGCCAATTTTGAGAAAATAAAAAGTTTGGAAAGTTCCATGTAAAGGGTAGCTGGGGGTGGGGGGATTTTCTTAAAAATCTTCGTGTCGCATCCTCGGAAAATACCAAACTTAAATACCAACTTTGGTATTCAATGGTGGGGTTTTCGTTTTTGAGCTATGTTATATTTCTAATGCATTCAAGGAGTCTGAAAACATATATTTCCGGTGAAATCTCGGTATCGAATTTTTGGGTACAATGCAATACCTTCTCTATACACTGTAGATAGTGCGTATAGAGAAAGTTAAAAAAATAAAAATAACAACTGGATGCTATTTATACTGACCAATTTTATACTCTTTCCATGACAATTGAATACAGACAGGACTTAGTACTGCAAACGCATTAAATATGCTATAGTCTTATAATCAAATCGTTAGTCATTTTGGAAGAATTAAAAATAATGATATATTCCAATCACATGACCGTCTCTACCTGTCCTGAAGAAATAAATATGTGTTACACTCATATAACTTTCTCTAATTGTTCCCAAACTTCTTACAAAAGTTTATTTTTCTTTCTACACCTTGCTAATCGAGATAAAAATTAGCAGAATATTCTTATTACTTAGTTCCTTATAAATGGAAGGAAACTAAAGAAATGCGCTATGCTAAACCGACAGTCAAATGTTTTAAAAGCTATCGTTATACGATTATCATCCAAATTTGCTCCTTTGCTTCGCCAGGAGTAGAGCAAAAGAAAAACGGACACTTCCAGCCTGAGAAAAATATAAGTATTTTAAAATTGAAGCCAATATCAAGGTATGTCAACTGTGCAACAAAAATGCATATGGCACAAATTGTGTGTTTTAACGAGATCTACATGTTTTGTGTACTATGTTTTTGTCTGTCTTTTACAGATTCGCCGTTATGCAAAATTCTACAAAAATCAACCTCAATGAAGTGCTCTTCAGAGGCTATTCCCAGAAAATTCAAAATATACATTTTATTTGAATTACGAATAACTTTAGTATACGGTATATTAATATAAATCTGTTTCTTTTCTTTTTTTTTTTTTAACCTGGTTGGTCATATTGGACGATGAATGAAATTGGTGAAATGATGCTCAAATGATCCCGGAATCCAGTGAGATTAAAGTTACTCGACATTCGTCTTCTCAGAATAAGGAAAAACCCCGAAAAATCCTTATCCGGGTAACTCACCCTAAGCGAGATTCGAACTCACGACCTGTTGAATGTGAAGCAGACACGCTACCACCACACTACCCAGGCGGGCTTAATCAAAATCGTTGAAGCCATTTTTTAGAAAAACAAAGTTGTTAAAAAATAAAATTCGTGTAAAGGGTAGCTTGGGGTGGGATGATTTTCATGAAAATCTTCGTGTTCCATCCTTGGAAGACACTAAACTTAAATACCAAGTTTGGTACTTAAAATGGTATTTTAGTTTTGCAGCTATGCTGTCCACAGAAATTTCGGTATGGAATTTTCGGGTGCAATACAATACCTTCTCTATACACTATACACAAAGAACGTGTAGAGAAAGTAAAAATCAAAGTTTTAAAATCTGTCTCTATACTGTTCTCGTATTTGGGCTGGTATTTTCAGTCTCTTGAACACATTAACGTCTATAAGAAGAACAGCCGCCGAAAGTGTCAAGTTTCGTCACCAAATCAAGGTGACTCAATCTCTGAAACCAAATACCACAGCGGTACTAAATATAGTATTAAAGCTGGTTATGGATTAGGGCAAATGTCCGCCAGGTTTATTTTCACAGCATCTGTAGCATCAACTTAACAGACAACTGAAGCAAATAACTTGTTGGCAAAAGAGCTTGATTCTTAGATGTCAGCATAAGAATCAAAAATTAAAAATCTGATGTCTTCCATTCCCATGACTTTCTCTACATCTCTGCAAAAAATTGTTAAAATGCTTATGCTTCTATTTACTTCATACTACTGGAGAAAATATTAGCAGAAATAGTGTTATTACATGCTCCTTGTAAGTAGAAGCGAAATAAGGGAGTAGCATAGGTTCAAGTTATAGACAAAAGCTGGTTGCTATGTGACTGAAGCTGCTTTGTTTCTATAGACACGAGTTGACAAACTCCTGTATGAGAAAATAACAAGGCTTTCAAAGCTGAAACCAAAAACAAGGAATATCTAAAAAACGATCAACTTCACGAAAAAATTATGTAACAAATTGTGTACTTTAACGTGCCCTACATTTTTGGTATGGTACGTTTTTGTCCATATCTTACGGTTTAGCAGTTATACAAGATTCCGCAACGTTCATCCATAGTAAACATACCTTCAGAGGCTATTCCCAGAAAACTGAATGTATACATTTTATTGGTCATGTAAATATCACGAATATATATGCGATATTAATCAAAACCGTCAGAGCCGCTTTTGAGAAAATCAAAATTTTCAAAAACTTTTCCATGTCAAGGATAGTGTTTTTGTATTAAAGGATCTTTTCGTTTTTCAGCTATGCTGTCCACACACACACACACACACACACACACACACACACACACACACACACACACACACAGGTGTGTGTGTACGAAAACGGTAACTCAAAAACGAAGAGTCGATAAAATACCACATTTGGTATTTAAGTTTGGTATCTTTCAAGGATGCGACACGAGGATTTACAAGAAGATCCCCCACCCCCAACTACCCTTTACATGGAAAAATTCTCGAAAATTTAGATTTTCTCAAAAATGGCTATAACGATTTTATTGAAAATGTCGTATATTAAAGATATTTACCTGACAAATAAAATGTACATCTTGAATTTTCTGGGAATAGTCTCTGAAGAGTACTTTATTCTAGATGAATTTTACGGAATTTTGAATAACTGCTAAACCGTAAGAAATGGACAAAAACTTACTACACAAAAAATATAGAACACATTAAAACACACAGTTTATGTTTTATACCTTTTTTTTTTTCTTGGAGTTGATCGTTTTTTGAGATATTCCTTATGTTTGGTTTCAGCTTTGATAAAACTTATACTTTTCTCATACAGGAATTTGTCAACTCTTGTCCATACAAACAAAGGAACATCAGTCACAGAGCAACCCGCTTTTGGCTATTACTTTAACCTATGTACTCCCTTATTTCGCTTCTACTTAACAAGGAAGCAAGTAATCAGACAATTTCTGCTAATTTTTCTCAATTAGCATCAAGTAAATAGAAGCATAAGCTTTTTAACAATAATTGTTGCAGAGATGTAGAGATGTCAGTTTTTTTTGGGTGTAATATAATATCTTCTCTATACACTACTGTAGAGAAAGTAATAAAACAAAAATCAGTCAAAATAATTTGTTTTCCTGACTTTTTCTAAGGACTTATTTAACGGTGCTCATAGTTTTACAAAAAAACTTTTGAGAACGTACCTAGTGAAATAGTGGAGAAAATACAGCTGTTTAATGAAGATCTGGTATTTCCTTAAACACTGGTAGTATGATTCCATACAGTAAACGAGAGATGGCGGTAGTGAACAAGGCCCGGAACACAGAGTTGCTCTCATGTCGATGTTTCCCACAGTGCACTTGTGTCGAGTACAACATGCTGTTAATTTAGAAACAGGTAGCTGACGAGAGGTCCGCACAAGTTTTGCTTTTATAGCTGCTCTCTAACTTCATGTGCACATTTGGCCAGAACAAACATTCCCTTCCCATTAATATTCTACATCTGAAAAAATATTACCGCATAACTTTCTCTATCCATTACCGTAAACATAGTTTTTCAGTCCGCTTTCTAATAAATACTTCCATAGGCACTATGAAGATAAACGAGTATTCCTGATGTGTTCCATTAACATGTCTTCCTCTACATCCCTGCAGAAAACATTATTAAAAACATTATGCTTCTATTTACTTCATGCTAATCGAGAAAAAATTAGCAGAAATAGTCTTATTACTTGCTTCCTTGTAAATAGAAGCGAAATAAAGGAGTACCGTAAGTTAAAGTGATAGACAAAAGCTGGTTGCTATGTGACAAGTTCCTTTGCTTGTATGGACAGGAGTTGACAAATGCCTGTATGAGAAAAGTATAAGTTTCTCAAAGCTGAAACTAAAAACAAGGAATATCTATAAAACCATCAACTCCACGAAAAAAAAGTACGTATATAACATAAATTGTGTGTTTTAACGTGTTCTAAATGTTTTTTATGTGGTAAGCTTTTGTCCATCTCTTACGGTTTAGAAGTTATGCAAAATTCCGTAAAATTCATCTAGACTAAAGTAGTCTTTACTGGTTATTCCAAAAAAATTCAAGATACACATTGTATTTGTCAAGTAAATATATTTCATATGCAATATTTTAATCAAAATCGTTAGAGCCATTTTTGAGAAAATAAAAATTTTCGAAATTTTTTCCATGTAGAATCCCATTGGGGATTTTTTTGAAAATCTTCGAGTCGCAGTCTTGGAAGATACCAAACTTAAATACCAACTTTGATATTTAACGGTCTTTTCGTTTTTGACACAGATACACGCACATACACACACCAACAGACCGCCTGCGGTGCCATAAGTAGTTAAAGCGGGCGTTAAACACTACCAAAAAAAAAAAAAACACACCAACAGACACACGGACCTTTTTCCAAAAATAGCTTTTTGGATTCAGGGGGACCCAAAACATGTATTTCCGGTGAAATCTCGGTATCGAATGTTTGGATGCATTTCAAAACCTTCTCTATACACTGTGTACGTGTAGAGAAAGTAAAAATGTAACAATACGTTCCAATATAAATCTGATATAATTTTACCATTTCATTCAGAATTCTCTGTATGAGAGGGCAAAATCTGATGTGTTCCATTTACATGATGTCCTCTAGCTGTTCGTAAAGAAAACATTTTATTAAATCATTAATCTGTTACTAAATCATGCTAATCAAGATAAACATACGCAGAATTAGTCTTATTACTAGCTTCCTTGTTAATAGAAGGGAAATAACAAAATGCATAGGCTAAAGCGATAATCTCGCTCTTTAAATGCCGCTCCCTATGTGAAACAATTGAGATTCGAGAAGACAGATGTCCTCACGTTCAAGAAAAATTAAAGTGGCTTACAATTGAAAACAATAATCCGCAATATGTCGAAAATCGTTAACTCTACAAGAAAAATGTATATGACATAAATTGTAGATTTTTAACGAGATCTACATTTTTGTGTTGTAAGTTTTTGTATATCTCTTACGGTTTGGTAGTTATATAAAAATCATCCAGAATGAAGAGGTCTTCAGAGGCTATTTCCAGAAAATCAAGATATACATTTCGTTTGTCATAAACATTAGGTATTTTAATCAAAATCTTAGAGCCATTTTCGAGAAAATCAAAATTTTCGAAGAATGTTCCATTTAAACAGTAGTTTGGGAGGGGTGTGTTTTTGAAAATCTTAGTTTCTCATCTTTAGAAGATACCATACTTAAATACCAAGTGTGGTATTTTACCGAATTTTCGTTTTTTTTTTTTTTTGAGTTATCGTGTTTACATACACTCTGAGACACACGAATCTTTTTATAAAAATGTGTTTTTTTTTTGTTTTTTTTTGGATACAGGAGACCATAAAACATGTAGGCATTTCCGGTGAAATCTCGGTATAGATTTTTGGCTGGAATGCAATGCCTTCTCTATACACTATCTATATAGTACGTGTAGAGAAAGTAAAATTGTGTTTTATATTGTGAGTAGGAAGCTTGCGAATCGAGGCTGAAGGCCGAGTACAGGAATCCTGCGATCAATATAAAACTATTTTAACACTTGTGTCATGCACTATTTTTAGACAGTTCTCAATATTTATGGACATAGTATAATTATAAATAGATTGTTTTACCTATTTCATGGAGTTCATGTTTAAAAGTCTGCGGTATTCAGTTGTTACCTTGCTTAGCATCAGTACTGACAACATGACTCACTCGTACAGAACGAAAATATGCTATAGAAGGAACCAGTGCAGCAGTAATTTTTTTCTCTCCGCTACTTGCTTAATTTCGCCTGGTTCAGCAGATCCCATATTCACAATATATTCAAATCATCCGCCATTTTATGGATCGATATGAGCTTTCATTCATAGCCTATTTGAATGAGACCGTGGACGCATAAACCAACGCTGGCTACATTGGAGTGTTATAATTTTATAACAGTGACAGAATTTTCTACTTTTAATACTACTGTCATTTGGTAAAATATCTACTTTTAGCATCAACTGTGTAAAAGCATTATTTTCAATCCGTTTTCTAATAAATACTGCCATAGAAATTATTTCAACATTTCGCGTATGACGATAAACCAGTAATCCTGCAAAGGGGAATATATATAGTGTTAATTTATTTGTTTTTTTTTTTCCTTCACATAAACAGGACAGGAGTTGATAGGTAGATTCAGACTGAACAGTTCAATGCCATAGCCGGGATTTGAACAACGGATCTCTCGGTCTCTAGCCGGTTACTCTACCACTGAGCTGCAATGGTAACATACCGGTACGAAATTAAATTTCTCACTAACTTACCAATGATTGACGTTAGTATTTGACTATACTTCGAAGCCCGGGACTTAAGCCACATCATTTATATCATTTGCTTTATTTATTTATTTTTTAAATCTATATTTAAACATTTCCGAGATATTCCTTGTAAATGTTTCAATTTTAAGCTATTTATCTTTTCTCAAATGTAAGATCATCTTTCGTTTACTTCTCTTTTGTTTTACTACTTTTTGTGTTGGCCGTGCAAAGCTAATCGAATTTCAATTGTTTTACATAGCGATCGGCTTTTAAAAGATATGACCGCCGGTTTAGCCTAATATATTCCCTTATTTCCCTTATAGTTATAAGGAAGCAAGTAATAAGACCGATTCTACTAATGGTTATTTCGATTAGCATGATGTAAATAAAAGAATAATACGAGGTACGTCCAGAAAGTAAGTTCCGTTTGGTAATAAAATTATATTGTGTACAGATACAGAATAAGTATTTATTGCACAAAATTCTACAACTCTAAAACTACTTTTCCACATAACTAAAGAAATTTTGCAGGCGTTTGTCATAGCTTGGCACAAGTTTTTGTATACCTTCTTCATAGAAGTTTGCCGCCTGTGTCTTCAAAAAGTTGAAAATATTTTCTTTCAGCTTTTCGTTATTGTTGAAGTGTTGACCGCCAGGGAAAGACTTGAGATGTAAGAACAGATGAAAGTCGCTAGGAGCGAGGTCAGGGCTGTACGGAGGATGGTCAAACACGTTCCAGCCAAATCCCTGTAGGAGGTTTTTCGTCACATTTGCAGTGTGTGGTCGTGCGTTGTCCTGAAGAAAAACCAACACCTTTTGACAGCAATCCTCGGCGCTTATTCTGTATTGCGCGGCGCAATTTCCTAAGTGTCTCGCAATAAACATCTGTTTTGATTGTTTGACCACGCGGTAAGAAATCAATGAGTAAGATGCCTTTCCAGTTCCAGAACACTGTGCACATCATTTTTCGAGGTGTCAAGATTTGTTTCGGCTTAACCTTTGCTGGGGATGAAGTGTGACTCCATTCCATTGATTGCCGCTTACTTTCAGGGGTGTCGTAAGAAACCCAAGTCTAATCTCCTGTGACTATCTGTGTCAGAATCTTCATCATCATAACGGGTTAAAAACTGAAGTGCACTACCCATCCGTTTTGTTTTGTGTTGCTCAGTAAGAATCTTTGGTACCCAACGTGAGCAAAGTTTACGAAATTCCAGTTTTTCGGTAACAATTTCATGAATAAGTGATCATGAGATTTGGGGAAATTCCATAGCGAGAGCACTAATTGTAAACTTGCGGTTTTCCTGGATCTTGTCATCAATCGCGTGAACCAGTTCTTCTGTAACCAAAGATGGACGCCCACTTCGTTCTTCATCGTGCACTTCACTACGTCCTTCATTGAATGTCGGACCCATCTTCTCACCATTGAATCACTCATCGCATTTTGTCCGTAAACCTCGCAAATTTGCCGATAAATTTCAATTGGTTTTCACTTTCCTAGCATTCAGAAAACGAATCACAGTCTGCTTTCACAAGCGGCGTGATTTTCAATCAACACCGACATTGTAAACAAGCACAACAAAGCGTATGTGGCTGACAGCGATCTCAAAATGGTACACGTTTCTTCTCCTTGATACAGGGCGTCTACCGCGCATGTGCGGAACTGCGATCGCAGCGCTGCAGCGGAGATAAGTTGAAACGGAACTTACTTTCTGGACGTACCTCGTATTTAGTAAGAATAGTTTGTATATCGAAGAGCTAGAGGAACTTATGTGAATGGAACACATCAGATTTTTATTTTGGTTCAGGAGCAATCAAAACATGTATTTCCGGCGAAATCTCGGTATCAAAATTCCGGGTCGAATACATAGATACGCGTAGAGTAAGTAAAGTAACATATTATCACGTACATTTTTCTATCCATGAACATAAACTTTCCAACAAATACTTCCATAGAAATAATTCCAACATTACTCGCATGGAGACTTTCCTGCAAAAACATATACCAATATGTTCTCATATAAATAGATACAATTTTACGTACCGTTTCATTCAGAATGTCTACATGAGAGAGGGAAAAACACTACTCAGTCGTGTAAATAAACGTTTGGTTAAATAAACATAACACATAAAATTACCATAGTTTCAACTCAAATATGCAACTGTATTAAATTATATTACCATCAAGATTTAAAACAAATACAGTTTAATTAACGCTATTATCACATGCACTATTGCAACAAAATATCTGATGTGTTCCATTCACATGACTTTCTCTATAGATTCTGCAAACAAACTATTTGTTACAAAAACTTCTATTTTATCTACATGCTAATCGAGATAAACATATTTTATTATTTGCTTCCTTGCAAGTAGGAGGGAAATAAGGGAATACATTTGGCTAAACCGATAGTCAAATCTATTAAAAGCTAGGCAGTGTGTGAACAATTGCAGTTCGGTTCACTTAGCATGGCCAGCGGTAAAACAACAGAGAAGAAAAGAAAGATCACTTCCGTTTGACAAAAGTTGAGTAATATAAAACTGATAACTTTAGCAATGGAATATCTTGGAAACGGTCAACTCTACAAAAAATATATATATATATATGCCATAAATTGTGTATTTTATCTGAGAAGCTCACCCTAACCGATATTCAAGTTCAGGACCTATTGACCAATTTTTTTGCCTCTCGCTAACGGTTCACTAGTTATACAAAATTCATCCAGAATGAAAAGGTCTTCAGAGGCTATTTCCTGAAAATTTAAGACATACATTTCGTTTGTTATATATTCGTCGTATTCTAATCGGCTTACCCTCCCCGTATTTGTAGGAATGACACCCCCCTAGGGCTTACAAGCCAGTGCCTAGGGGTCTGTAGCCTGTCAGGGAGCCTTTGGCACGAAACCACTGAATACGAGGGGTCAGCCCGTAGCCAAGCATGAACATGAGGAAATGGATGATGTGAAATGCAAACGAAATTCATAATTGGAAAGGTGATGATACAATTGGTGGAATGAGTGGCGAGGGAAACCGGAGGAACCAGAGAAAACCCACCCAGACGTCGCTCCGTCCACCACAAATCCCACATGCGGATTCTTGGGATCGAACCCGGGCCACCTAGATGGGAGGTGAGGTGTCTAACCATTTAACCACGGCGACGCCGTTTTCTTATATACATATCTTTAATATACCGTATTTTAATCAATCTTATGAGCCATTTACGAGAACAACACTTTGGAAAATGTTTCCATATAAAGGGTAGTTTAGGAGGGGATGGAGTTCTTGAAACATTTCGTGTTGTATCCTTGGAGTATACACTAAAACAGAAGTTTGGTATTTCACGTTCCTTTCGTTTTTGAGCTATGCTTTTTATATGGAGAACTCAAAACATGCATTTCCAGTTAAATCTCGCTCTGTCGGGGTGCTTCAATCTGAAAACTGTAGGGACTCTGTCATTGCTGTGCTGTCGCTCCTAGTTCCGGCCATCCGGTATACGTACAATAACCGCATAGGTTTGTTGCCGACTTCCCTCTGTAAATGCCGGCCAAGGCGAGTGCAGTCCTGCAGTGGGAACAGACAGCAGGCGAACTAACGTGATATGACTTCATGCGTACTTCATACAAAGCTGTATAGTCCGGTTTACTTCACTAGCACGCCGCATAGTATTCGGCGACTGATGGAACGCAAAGCGTGTTATTTATAATGTTCTTAAGATTTGTGACGAAAAGAAGGAATAAGCTCAGAAAACACTTATTACATATGCTAATGAACTTGTCGCTTCTACAGGTTAGAAAAAGACAACGATATTCAAGATCAGAAAGGAGGGCCGGCTTGAAGAAGGTGGGACGAGAAACTTTATATTACCTCACAAGATTGGTAAATCTCTTGTAACAAAGTCGTTTTGGACGATATGGACGAGTGTGTCATTAGAAGAGAATATCAGGAGTATTATGAGGTTAAAAAGAAATCCCTACGCTGTGAAAGTTATTGAAAGTTTTCAAGAAGGAAATTCATTTTTATGGATGTCAACAAAAAAAAAAAAATCTGATGTGTTCCATTCACATTACTTTCTCTATATCTCTGCAACAAATTATTGCTTGTAAGCTTATGCTTCTATTTACTTCATGCTAATCGAGAACAAATTAACAGAAATAGTCAGCTTCCTTGAAAGTAAAAGCGAAATAAGAGAGTACCATAGGTTATAGTGATAATTAAAAGCTGGTTGCTATGTGACTGAAGTTCCTTTGTTTGTATGGACAGGAGTTGACAAATTCTGTATGAGAAAAGTATGTTATTTAAAGCTTAAAAAAAAAAAAGGAATATCTAAAAAACGATCAACTCCACGAAGAAAATGTATATAGCATAAATTGTGTATTTTAACGTGCCCTACAATTTTTGTGTTGTACTTTTTATCTTACAGTTTTAACAGTTATGCAAAATTATGTAAATTTCATTCTGAATAAAGTAAGCTTCAGAGGCTATTCCCAGAAAATTGAAGATATACATTTTATTTTTCAGGTAAATATTTTTAATTTTTTATATTTTAATCAAAATCGTTAGAGCCATTTTTCAGAAAATCAAAATTTTCGAAATTTTGTCCATGTAAAGGGTAGTTTGGGGTGGGAGGATTATTCTCAAAACCTTCGTGTGGCATCCCTGGAAGATACTAAACTTAAATACCAAGACTTTTCGTATTTTAGTTATCGTGTTCACAGACACGGACACACACGGACCTTTTTCTGAAAATACTTTTTTTGGATTTGGAGACCCAAAAACATATTTTTCGGTGAAATCCCGGTATCGAATTTTAGGTGGAGTGCAATACCTTCTCTATACAGTATATACATAGTACGTATGGAGAATGTAAAAAAACACTTAGGAAAATATTGGAATTTAAAACATGTAAAAATAAACGAAGTTTACTCAAAGAACGCTCTGACGTAGTGATTCTTAGAATGCTATTGGGTCAATAACAGCAAATGACTGGAAAAACTCGGTTCAGAAGGCGAAAAATGCCGGCTTAAACGCATCCTAGCACTAAAGCCAATTTCTACAACAGGAAATGAGTAACCAAAATACTGAATTGGAGGAGGCGATCGCTGGCTTCTTTTCCGGTGTTGCATATGGAATGATTCATTCTGTTTTCAACGAAACTAAAGACACACCTGAAGGTGTTCCTGAAAGTCGTTTTCACGAGCACATTGCAGTGAAGAGGCACGTTCATGACTGGGCAAGCACTTCCAGCCCGTTGGGTTGGCTCTCGAGGGCCAGGTTTTTGCCCCGCCCGCAACTTTTTGTGTGCAAATTTGGAGCGTACACGGTATGCACAAAAAATATTTCTAGCTAATTTAACCACAAATTTTACTTTTTCTACTGTGTAAAGTCAGTAGGGGGCTATTGCATTCCGCCCAAAAAGTCGCTGTCGAAATTTCACCGGAAATGTGTTTTGAGGTCTCCTGAATAAAAAAAAATCTGATGCGTTCCATTCACATGACTTTCTCTACATCTCTGTAACAAATTATTGTTAAAAAGCTTATTCTTCTATCCACTTCATGTTAATTTATATAAACATTAGCACAAACTGTCCGTATTAGCTTGGTTCCTTGAAAGAAGGACAAACATCTAATAAGTTTCATTCGCATGTCTTCTAGCTGTTAGGAAAACAAACCTTTTATCCAAAATATTAATCTGTTATCAAGATAAACATAAGCAGATTTAGTTTTATTACTAGCTCCTTGTAAGTAGAAGGGAAATAAAAAATGCACAGGCTAAAGCGATAGTCTGTTCCTTTAAAAGCCAGTCGCTATGTGAAACAATTTAAATTCCAATCCCTTTGCTCTCCAGGAATAAACAAACGAGAAACGAGAAGAAAGAGGTCTTCCCGTTTGATGAAAGATTAAGTGTTTAAAACTGAAACCAATAAACCCGAATATCTCAAAAACGGTAAACTCTACAAAAGAAAATTACATAACATAAATTGTGTTTTTTAATGAGATCTAACTTTTTTGTTATATCTTTTACGGTTTACCAGTTATACAAAAGTCATCCAGAATGAAGAGGTCTTCAGAGGCTGCTCTCAGAAAATTCAAGATATACATTATTTGCCATAAAATATGCTATACATAAGGTATTTTAATAAAAATCGTTGAAGCCACTTTTGAGAAAATCAAAAGTTTCGAAAAATGTTCCTTGTAGTGGGTAGTTACGGGAGGATTTTAATGAAAATCTTCCGAGATGCATCCTTGGAAGATGCTGAACTTAAATACCAAGTTTTCCTATTTAACGGGCTTTTCGTTTTTGAGCCTTGCTGTCCAGACATACACGAACCGTTTTCTGAAAATGTTTTTTCGGACTCAGGGGACCCAAAACATGTGTATGCGGTGAAATCTTGGTATCGAGTTCTTGGATGGAATACAGTATCTTCTCCATACACTGTACATAGTACGTATAAAGTAGACATTGGGTCTGCACGTGTATTTGTTGAAGCGTCCTCCTAGTGACGTAAGGCAGCTTTAGCACACCGTTTCTACTATTTACGTTTGAAGTAGTAACAGCCCCTGTACGGTATATTATCGACAATGACGGAGAGCCACTTCCGCTGAAATAGGGCAAAGGACGGTTTTCTCTGCAATGCCGACCCGGCCCGGCCCATTATGCGGCATGTGCTGTTCTTGTTTAACAAGCTCGCTAGTTTATCGGTTCAGCTGCTACAAGACACAAGAGACTTGTAAACTTGCAACATGCCGAAACATAACATAAAACCTCTGGAAATTCTGTTATTTCGTTATTTACATTGTTCAAACAAAATATTGTCAAACAACCACATGGCACAACGTTAAATATCGAGCACGGTTGTTTGGTGTTCACGTTTACACTCGCACAAATTCAAAAATTTTAACTGCCTCTCATTTAGTCTTTGGATTTATTACTTTTTACTTTATCTATCAAGTACTGCTACATAGTATACATTATGTAAGTTCATATTCCAAATACTAGATACAGAGATTTAAAAGAAAATACTTGTCTTAACGCCCCCCCCCCCAAATTAAAAAAGTCTCTGTGACCGTGGGCGTATAAATAACAATCTGAATATTCCATTCACATAACTTTCTTTACACCCGGTAATAATTTTTTTTTTTTTTTTTTTACTTTAAAGTTGATCATATCAGACGATGAATGAAATTGGTGAAAAGATGCTCAAATGATATCAGGGTCCATGGATCTTAAAGTTACTCTACATTCGTGTTCTCAGGATAAGAGAAAACCCCCAAAAAAACCTTAACAGGGTAACTCGCCCTAAGCGAGATTCGAACTCACGACCTTTTGAATGTGACGCAGACACGCTACCACCACACTATCCAAGCGGGCTTTAAATTATAGTTAAAAAGCTAATTATTTTATCTACTTAATGCTAACCGAGATGAACATTAGCAGAAATTGACTAATTGTAAGTAGAGCGGGAAATACACTTGGCTAAAACGACAGTCAATAGTTTTATAATGTGGTTGCTATGGGACTGAAATACGTTTCTTTGCGTGGCCAGGAGTTGACGAGTTCCTGTATGAGAAAAGTTTTAAGTATTTTAAAACTGAAAATTGTAACAAGGAAGATATCGCAAACGGATAGATCGAATTTTTGGGCGCAATACAATACCTTCTTTATGCACTATATAGACACATAGTACGTGTACAGAAAAAATAGCACGTTTTTAGAAGAAGAAAAAAAAGAAAGAACAAGTCTGTATGTGTGACTGAACATATAAATAAAAAACAAACCATCTTCCAAGGATGCAACACAAAGATTTTCAAGAAAATCCCCCAAACCCAAACTCCTGTTTAAATGGAACGTTTTTTTCGAAATGGTGATGTTCTCAAAAAGGGCTGTAACAATTATTTAAACATCATAAGCTTACTATGGATGTATCACAAATGATATGTGTGTATATCTTGAATGTTATGGGAATATCTCTGAAGACCTATCCATAGTGTATGATTTTCGCATAACTGGTAAACTGTAAGAGATATACAAAAACTTACTACAAAAATATAGATCGCATTAAAACACACGATTTATGCCATATTTTTATTTACTTCCTCGGCTACAAATGCACAATGTACATAATAAGTAGAGAAGGTATTGCGTGCCACTCAAAATTCGATAGCGATATTTCACCGGAAATATATTTTGAGAATCTGTGAATCCGAAAAAGGCATTTTTAGGAACATGTGTGTATGTGCGTGGGGGGGGGGGGTAGCATAGCCCAAAAAAGAAAAGTTATTGAGATACAGCATCTTTCAAGGATGGGGCACGATTATTTAAAAAAAAAAAAAAAAAAAAAAAAAAAAATCTACCCACCCTCTACTTGGACAATTTTCGAACATTTTCATCTTCTCAAAAATGGCTCTAACCTTTGTTTATTAAAATACTGTACATGAAATATATTTATATGGAATAACATGAATATGCTTAATTTTCTTGGGCGTGGTCACTGATTTAACAACCGCTTTGGCCTTGTGTAATGCCTTATTTCACTTCTGCTTGTAATAAAGCAATAAGTAAATTTCTGGTAACGTTTATTCTACAGATAAAATAAAAACCTGCTGTAATAGTATTTTGTTTGCAGAACAGTAGAAAACAATTACACTTTTCTCAATCAAGAAGTCATCCTTTTACTTTTGTTCTATTCTTGGCCATGCAAAGAAAACCGAATTTCAAAGCCAACCACATAGCGACAGCTTTTAAAAAGTTGACTATCGCTGTAGCCTAGCGTATTCCTTATCTCCCTACGACTTAAAAGGAACTAAGTAATAAGACATTTCTACTGATGATTAGCATCAAGTAGATAGAAGAATAAGATTTTCTATGAATAGTTTGTTACAGGCTAGAAACACTTTCTTGGGAAAATCTAGGTATGGAAATTTGGAATACAAAATTTTCTGTGCCTACTATGTACATTGTATACGTACTCGCTAGAGAAAGTAAAAAATAATATGTGCCAAAAGATTCACTAAGAGAAATGTGACGTATAAATGGTATGATATGTAGTGCGTTAAATATACTTAGAGAATATCACAGTGGATTCAAGCTAACGTGAAACTCTGCTACCATAATTCATCTTTTGCAACGTGAAGTAGACCTGCAATGGACGAAAACCAGAGTATACACGGTATTGATAGAACCAGTACTCGTTGCCGAAAGTAAAAGCTGGATAGTAACAACAAAAGAATCTGATGTGTTCCATTCACATGACTTTCTCTTACTCTCTGTAACAAATTATTGTTAAAGAGCTTATGCTTCTTTTAACATCAAGCTAATTGAGAACAAAATAGCAAAAATAGTCTTATTACTTACTTCCTTGTAAGTAAAAGCGAAACAAGGGAATACCATAGGCTAAAGTGATAGTCAAAAGCTGGTTGCTTAGTACTTAAGTTCCTTTGTTTGTATGGACAGGAGTCGACACATTCCTGTATGAGAAACGTATAAGTTTTTAAAGGTGAAACCAAAAACAAGGAATATCTAAAAAACGATCAACTCCACGAAAAAAAATGTATATAACATAAGTTGTGTGTTTCAACGTGCTCTACATTTTTCTGTGGTAAGTTTTTTTCCATCTCTTACGGTTTATTAATTCTGTAAAAGTCATCCAAAATAAACTAGTCTTCAGAGGCTATTCCCAGAACATTCAAGATATACATTTTAATTGTCAGCTTAGTATATTGAATATACGATATTTTAATCAAAATCATTAGAACCGTTTTTGAGAAAATCAAAATTTTCGAAAAAAGTTCCATGTAAATGGTAGTTTTGGGATGAGGGCATTTTTCTCAAAATCTTCGTGCCACATCCCTGGAAGATACTAAACTGAAATACCAAGTTGTTATTTTACCGATTTTTCGTTTTTGAGTTATCGTGTTCACAGACACAAGGACACACACGGACCTTTTTCTGATTTTTTATACAGGGGAGTGCAATACCTTCTCTATACACTATATACATAGTACGTGTAGAGAAAGTAATGAGTTAATCATGATAAATGCAATGCAAATGAAAAGCCTAAGAAAGACACGGCGAGGAATGAAAGGGTAAGAGAGGAACTAAAAGTGCCATCTATAAGCAAGATAGACAACTTACATGGTTTAGGAGTGTAAAAAGGATGGGTATAGATCAGAAGATTATGACAGCTAGGCCGCTGGGAAGAAATCCGATATGAAGAAGGTAACAAATAGAGGATCAGTGTAATAAATTGGTAGAGGATAGAATTGAGTTCAGGAAATGGATCCGAGGCATTCCCCTAACTCCACGATAGTGGTAGACTAGGCAACTTGAACAAGAAAAAGCTCATGTATTCCATTCACATCACTTTCTCTATATCTCTGCTACAAATTATTGTTACAAAGCTTCTATTTATTTCATGCTAATCGAGAAAAAATTAGCAGAAATAGTCTTATAACTTGCTTACTTACAAATAGAAGCGAAATTAGGGAGTACCATAGATTAACGTGATAGTCAAAATCTGGTTGCTATGTGACTGAAGTTCCTTTGTTTGTGTGGACAGGAGTTAACAAATTCCTGTATGAGAAAAGTTTTCTTTTATAGCTGTAACCAAAAACAAGGAGTATCTAAATTCGATCAACTCCATGAAAAAAAAAAAGTATATAACATAAACTGTGTATTTTAACATGTTCTACATTTTTTGTGTAGTAAGTTTTTATGTATCTCTTACGGTTCAGGGGCTATACAAACTCCGTAAATTTCATCCAGAATAAAGTGAGCTACCGAGGCTATTCCGCAGAAACTTGAAGATATATATTGTATTTATCAGGTAAATATCTTTATTATACGGCATTTTAATTAAAATCGTTAGAGCCATTTTTAAGAAAATCAAAATTTTCGAAAAACGTTCGTAGTAAAAGGTAGTTTGGGTTGGGGGGATTTTTCTCAAAATCTTCGTGTCGCATCCCTGGAAGATACAAATCTTATATATCAAGTTTGGTATTTTACCAACTTTTCGTTTTTGAGTTATCGTGTTCACAGACACAGGACCCTAAAACATATATTTCCAGTGACATCTCCGTATCGAATTTTTGGGTGGAGTGCAATAGCTTCTCTGTACACGATGTACATAGTACGTATAGAGAAAGTAAAAGAAGAAGTAACTTGCAAGCTCACAGTAATGTAACGAATGCCTTTATTGGCTCAAACCTTGATTACAAATACAGTCTTTTATTCACTACTGAGAGTTGACAACTGTCCGCCATTCATGGTTTGCGCAGCACTGCGCTATAACACTCAACTCACTAACATCTCAATGTAATACCCTCCCAGACTTATTACAAAATGCACATCTGAAAATAAGAAAAGAAAAAAAAAAAACATGTGTTGGATAGTAGAGTCTGAAAAATCCAATGCCATAGCCGGGATTTGAACCATGAATCTCCGGATCTTTAGCCGGTTGCTCTGCCACTGCGCTACCATGACAACATGTCATGAATTATAGCCGGGTATGGCATTAATACCTATCCAACTCCTGTCCTTCACACGGCTATGTGTAAAAAATCTGATGTGTACCATTCACATGACTTTCTCCATATCCCAGCAACAAATAATTCTTAATAAGCCTATACTTCTATTTACTGTATGCTAATCAGAAAAAATTAGCAAAAATAGTATTATTACTCGCATCCTTGTAAGTAGAAGCGAAATAAGGGACAACCGTAGGTTAAAGTGATAGTCAAAAGCTGGTTGCTATGTCAATGAAGTTCCTTTGTTTATATGGATAGGAGTTGACAAGTTCCTGTATGAGAAAAGTATACGTTTTTCATAGCAGAAACCAAAAATAAGGAATGTCACAAAAACGACGAACTCCACGAAAAAAAATGTACATAACATAAATTGTGTGTCTTAATGTGCTTTACATTTTTTGTGTAGTAAGTTTTTGTCCATCTCTTACGGTTTTGCAGTTATTCACAATTTAGTAAAATTCATCCTGAATAAACTACTCTTCAGAGGCTATTCCCAGAAAATTCAAGATATACATTTCATTTGTCAGGTAAATATGTTTAATATCTGAAATTTTAATCAAAATCGTTACAGCCATTTTTGAGAAAATCTAAATTTTCGAAAAAAGTTCCATGTAAAGGGTAGTTGGGGGTGGGGGATTTTTCTCAAAATCTTCGTGTCGCATCCCTGGAAGATCCTAAACTTAAATACCAAGTTTGGTATTTTACCGACTTTTCGTTTTTGAGTTGTGTTCACAGACACACGGACACACACACACACACACGGACCTTTTTGTGAAAATCTATTTTTTGGATATTGGGGACCCAAAAACATATTTCTGGTGAAATCTCGGTATCGAATTTTTTGGTGGAGTGCAATACTTTCTCTATACACTATGTGCATAGTGCGTATAGAGAAAGTAAAAAAAGTTATTCCAAACAAATTGACCATAATAGTTGGCCATACTATGAATCCTGGGTATTAAGTAGTTACAGCATTGTAAGTCGCCATTGGGGTTGTCATCTCAAAATAATTTAAGAGAACCTTGCGAAATATGCGAGTCAGATGAGGAATTCAATGCTATGCCGGCGTGTTACCAAGGTATCTCAATGGCAGAGTAACCGGCTAGAGATCGGGAGATCCGTGCTTCAAATCCCCGCTATGGCATTGCATTTTGCTGTCTGACTACCTATTCAACTTCTGTCCTTGACACGGCTATGTGTAAAAAAAACAGTTATTCCATTCAAGAAACGTGGTTTATGCGTGATGCTCTAGCACATTTTAAGTCTCATTGTTCGAGATGCACTGTCTGGTATCTAGCATGACAAATGGATAGGTAAAGAGGGACCAGTTCCATGGCCTTCACGTTCCCTCGACCTCAATTCTTCGAATTTTTATCTTTTGGGAAACCTTAAACCATTGGTTTATGCACCAAATACCCTAGATGAAGAAACTCGAGTCACGTAAGCATGTGAACTCATACGACATCGACTGGGAGTATTTGACGAGAGCATGGGTGTCTAGACGCAAAGAGGAAGATATTAGGGTCATTTTCGATAAGTAGTGTTTGTGTGGAACATCTCCTAACAAGCTGACAACGTCAAACATGGAACAAATTGTCATTTTAAAATGTTTTGATTAATAGCATTTTGAACCTAGAGAACGACGTGTGTTTATATGAACATTTTTACTTTATCTACACGTACTATGTACATAATCTATAGAGAACGTATTGCGTCCTACCCAAAAATTCGATACCGAGATTTCACCGGAAATAAACGTTTTAGGGGCCGCTGAATCCAAAAAAGTATTTCTAGAAAAAGGTCCGTGTATGTCCGCGTGTTTGTAAACACAACTCAAAAACGAAAAGTTGGTAAAATAGAAAATTCCGACTCTGTAAAAATGCAGGGTTTATTACGAGTTGTTTCTTTTTTCAACCTCCGATAGGCTTTAAACAAAAGACAAGTTCATAGAAAACAATCCTTATTACTAAACGTTTTGTACACTTATGTTATTTTTAACATAATCACCGATAAGATTGAGACATTTATCATACCTATGCAAAAGCTTTGCAACATGCGCTTCAAAAAATGTTGCCGCCAATGATTCCAAATGAGCATTTACGTTGTTTTGAAGATCTTCGTTGGTTTGAAAGTGATGCTCTCCTAGCCACGGCTTCAGATCAGGGAAAGGGTGAAAGTCGCTGTGCCAGGTCAGGACTGCACAGCGGATGATCGAAAATGTCACATTGAAATTGTTCAAGGAGCCGAAGGGTTGTGCCAGCAGTGTGTGGACGAGCGTTGTCATGGATCAACACAATTCCTGAAGTCAGCATTCCTCTTCGTTTGTTTCGAATAGCTCTCCGCAAATGTTAATGTAGAAAGATCTTCAAAACAACGTCAATGCTCATTTGAAATCATTGGCAGTAACATTTTATGAATCGGGTATTGCAAAGCTTGTGCACAGGTACGATAAATGGTTCAATCTTTTCGGTGATTATGTTGAAAAGTCTTTTATTTATATCCTATCGGAGGTTGAAAAAAAACAAAAAACGGCCCTCGTAAGATGGTGTTTTCTTTCCTAACTGACAATGTTGAAATGTATGATGTTGGAACAAATTTTCTTCTTTAGATGAAGCTCGATAAGATTTATTGATTTCATGAAGTATATGACGCTGCTGGTCTTGCTGGATTCCGACAAAACCGCGTGGAATTCTGTGGCAAGGTTGTGTGGCTTTCTGTGTTTGGAATATAATGGACATTCTGCAGTAATGTGTCTGACAGTAATGTATTGTAATGCACCCAAAAATTCGAGACAGAGATTTCGCCGGAAATATATGTTTTGAGAAATACTGAATCCAAAAAAAATCATTTTAAAAAAATATCCGCGCGTGTGTGTGAGTGTGTGTGTGTGTGTGTGTGTGTGTGTGTGTGTGTGTGTGAACACGATAACTCAAAAACGAAAGGTCGGTAAAATACCAACATTGGTATTTAAGTTTAAAATCTTCCCGGGATGCGACACGAAGATTTTGAGAATTTTCTGGGAATAGCCTCTGAAGACTACTTTATTCTGGAAGAATTTTACGGAATTTCGCCTAACTGTTAAGCCGTAAGAGATGGACAAAAACTTGCCACACAAAAATGTAGAGCACGCTAAAACACACAATTTGTGTTATATAAATTTTTTTGGTGGAGTGGGTCTTTCTCTATATATTCCTTATATCTAGTTTCACCTTCAAGTTAAATAATTTTCTGATACAGGAATTTGTCAACTCCTGCCCATACAAACAAAGGAACTTCAGTCACATAGCAACCAGCTTTTGACTATCACTTTAACCTATGATACTCCCTTATTTTGCTTCTATTTATAAGCAAGTAATAAGACTATTTCTGGTAATTTTTTTTCTTGATTAGCGTGAAGTAGAGGCATAAGCTTTTTAACAGTAATTTGTTGCAGAGATGTAGAGAAAGTCATGTGAATGGAACACATCAGATTTTTTTCTTTACTCTTGAAGAATATGATTGGATTTTGGCCTCTTGATTTTTCTACTATTTCAAATGTTTTCGATTCTTCTAGCCATTTACGACGTAAGTAATCATATAGTACCAGATGATCCAAAAAAACGTCCGAACCGGCTACATGGTGTTTTACTGGCTGCCGCTGTCATAGAAAGGCGTGGATGAAACCATGCAACATTTTTAAAACTACTTTTAAAGGCTTTACTTACCATTGCTATTAAAGAAGATGCCATTGTCCATATATTTTTACACTCTTTAGGAAACTATCCTTCACTTGCCATAGTTCAAGTTGAGAAATGCTGGAAATTTCCTGGCAAACATTTTGTTTTAATCCTTACGAGGTGTGTGGGTTTGTCTTGCACACTTTATGCTTTAAGATACCCCAGAGATAGAAATCGCAAGGAGTTAGATCGGGGGATCGAGGAGGCCAAAAACCTCTACAGAAAAATCTGTCCTAAAACACACTTTCAATTGATCTCATAGAAAAATGAGCTGTTTGAGCTGTTGCAGAGTCTTGTTGGAGAAAAGGCAAAATCAGGTTCCATATCTGTTAACTCTAAAAAGGGGGCAACATTGTATTCACGTATGTATGGGCGTCAACTGTTGACTCGAAAAAAATGGGCCTATAATTCTTTCTTAGCTGGCGCACCATCCATCAGTTTTTCGTCATGAAGGGGTATTTCATGAACAATATTAGGTTTCTAAAGAGATCAAATAACGGTTATTTTGTATACATACTTATCCATGAAGGTGGAATCAAGCCTCGTCCATGGAAAATATTAAATGTGGGCTAATTTCGCCATTGTATACACTAATGAATTTTTACTTTCTCTATACCCACTATGTACATAGTGTATAGAGAAGGTCTTGCACTCCACCAAAAAATTCGATACCGAGATTTCACCGCAAATATATGTTTTAGGGTCTCCTGTATCCAAAAAAGTATTTTGAGAAAAAGGACCGTGTGTGTGTTTGTGTCTGTGTGTGTCTGTGAACACGATAACCCGAAAACGAAAAGTCGGTAAAATACCAAACTTGGTATTTAGGTTTAGTATCTCCCAAGGATGCGACACGAAGATTTTGAGAAAAATCCCCCCACCTAAAATTACCCTTTACATGGAACTTTTTTCGAAAACTTTGATTTTCTAAGAAATGACTAACGATTTTGATTAAAATAGTATATTAATGATATTTACCTGACAAATAAAATGCATATTTTGAATTTTCTGGGAATAGCCTCTGAAAACTACTTTATTCTGGGTCAATTTTACGAATTTTGCATAACTGCAAAACCATAAGAGATGGACAAATACTTAACGCACATCAAATGTAGAGCACTTTAAAACACACAATTTATGTTATATACATTTTTTTCGTGGAGGTGATTGTTTTTTAGATACTCCGTGTTTTTGGTTTCAGCTATGAAAAACTTATATTTTTCTCATACAGGACTTTGTGAACTCGTGTCCATACAAACAAAGGAACTTAAGTCACATGGGAACCAGCGTTTAACCATCACTTTAACTTTTGGTACTTCCTTATTTCGCTTCTACTTACAAGAAAGCAAGTAATAAGACTATTTCTGCTAATTTTTTATCGATTAGCAGAAAGTAAATAGAAGCATAAGCTTTTTAAAAATAATTTGTTGCAGAGATATAGAGAAAGTCATGTGAATGTAACACACCAGATTCTTTTCGTAGTGTTTAACGCCCGCTTTTACTACTTACGGCACCGCAGACGATGAGACTGAGATATATGAAATGAAGTAGAGCACCGGTGGAATGCGATGGCGGAGAAAACCCGCCTCTATGTCGCTTCGTCCACCACAAATCTCACATATGGTCGCTTGGGATCGAACGCAGGTGAAAGGAGAGTGGTTTAACCACTCGGCCACGGCGCGGCCGCTTTAGAGAGTCCACTCACAAAATGTATTAACACACACGAATCATAAATAATTACATGCTATGAATTTGAAAACAAATGCTGAGTCATAATACACTTTGTGACAGAGTCAGGACAAAATAATAAAAATCACTCGTTATAGCTCAACCACAAGATATCACCGCCAGCTCAATACTGCACTTCCATAGCAGAGAAAAACAAGTCAGTACCGTGACCTTGTGTACAGCAGTTGTGTTGCAGTGGAAAAACACTGCGCAGCGGTTCGGATGTATTTGGGTCGCACGGTATATACTAGTGTCGGTTTTTTTTTGTAGTCTTTAACGCCCGCTTTAACTACTTATGGCACCGCAGGCGGTGACACTGATAATACATGAATGAAGTTGGGAGCACCGGTGGAATGCGATGTTGGGGGAAACCGGAGAAAACCAACCCCAGCGCCGCTTTGACCACCACAAATCTCTCATACGGTCGCATGGGATCAAACCCAGGTGAAAGGCGAGTGGTTTAAAACAAATGCTGAGCCTAACACTTTATGACAAAGTCAGGACAAAATAATAAAGCTCACTCAACCGCACGATATTACCGTCAGCTCAATACTGCACTTTCATAGCAGAGAAAAACAAGTCAGCACCGTGACAGCAGCTGTGTAATGTTTCCGTGAGTGCAGTGGAAAAACACCGCGCAACGGTTCGTATGTGCTTGGGTTGCACAGTAAATTTTCGTCTCGTAAATCAGGCAGATAGTCCTTTAGTCCCTTTAAGAGAGTACTATATCTGACATAATTAGCGAGCAAGAAAGATGTACCAGGATAAAAAGCCAGGAAGGTCCCAGTAGGCCTGTTCTGAACATCCTGTAGGCAAACAGCAAAGTGCTCCTCTGGATGAGAAAGCTCTCTGAGTGTCCCAGGAGTAATTCAACTCGCTATACAAATATACGGCGCTATTCCGACGTCGTTTAACTCACCTCCCTGAAAACTATGTCCTCAAAGTTTGGGCTACGACCTGCCTGCTGCCTTTAAATTACGATTTCATTTGCTTTCTCCAAACCATTGATTAACGGCAACAGCGGGAACCAGAGAAGTTACTGGTGTGCAAAAGAGCCCAATTGCAGAGCGGGACCAAAAAATATCCGACAACTTACCGAAATGAAACTTCCCAACCCTTTGGTAATAATGAAAAGTCGCTCTGACACCTGCTGACATTTACAGCTGAGATCTTATTACGCGTTTTGAAAGATGCTGACATTAATTCCTAGCGACGCCCGGCGCTCCGTCTTCTTGACATTCTAGGTTCCTAAACTTTAAAAAAAAAAAATATATGATCCCCAGCCGTCCCCTTTACGCTTATTTTTACTTTCTCTATACGTACTATGTACATAGTGTATAAAGAAGGCATTGTATTGCAGCCAAAAATTCGATACCGAGATTTCACCGGAAATACATGTTTTGGGTCTTTGGACAGCGTAGCTCAAAAACGAAAAGATATTTCAATACCAAACTTGGTATTTAAGTTTGGTATCTTCTAAGGATTGACACGAAGATTTTCAAGAAAATCCCTAAATCCCAACTACCCTTTACATGGAAAATATTTTAAAAATGTTGATTGTCAATTTTGATTAAAATGTTGTGTATTAAAGATATTTACCTGACAAATGAGATGTATATTTTTGGAGCTTTTGGAACAGCCTCTGAAGACATCTTTATTCAGAGTGAATTTTCCGGAATTTTGCATAACTGGTAAACCGTAAGAAATATACAAAAACTTACCTAATAGAAAATATAGAGCTCGTTAAAACACACAGTTATGTTGTGCACATTTTTTCCGTGGAGTTGATTGTTTTTTAGATATTACTTTTTATTAGTTTCAGCTTTAAAAAAACTTATACTTTTCTCAATTTGTCAACTTCTGTCCATAGAAACAAAGGAACTTCAGTCACATAACAGCCAGCTTTTGACTATCACTTTAAGCTATGGTACTCCCTTATTGCTACTTACAAGGAAGCAAGTAATAAGACTATTTCTGCTAATTTTTCTCAATTAGTATAAAGTAAATAGAAGCATAAGCTTTTTAACAATAATTTGTTGCAGAGATGAAAGAAAGTCAAGTGAATGAAACACATCAGAATTCAATTGTTTAACCTTCATGTAATATGTGGACTAGTCCATATTCATCACGACACAATAATGGTTAACATTTTTGCAATCCACTTAGAGGGGGCGGAATATCGTTGCCCTAGGGACCAAAAGCCTAAAAGCCGGTAGAATACAGAATGTAATAATCCCCAAGCTGTGCAAGTATTGGCCCTCTGGGATCACTGCCCCAACAGCCTGCCCTTCTGACATCGGCAACATTTACCCCCCCCCCCAGGGTTTGTGCAAGTATAGAGAATTAACAGCATATTACCAAAGGGGAAATTTTCAGCAAAAAATCATCACTTGAACACAATTAGCAGTTTCAAAATTCATTCACGTACAGTATATAGATTTACCCCAACCACGTGCAAATGAACACTAATATCTGATAAACCAGCTGGTGTTTCAGCATTACATTCTCTACCGCTCACTTCAGGTATCCTATGCAACAACAAAAATTCTGATGCCTCCTGTCACATGACTTTCTCTACCTTTCTGTAACAAATTTTTAATAAGCTTATTCTTCTATCTACTTCATGCTAATCGAGATAAACATTAGCAGAAACTGTTACTTACTTTCTTATAGGTAAAACGGAAATAAGGCGACCAATTAGGTTAAATCAACAGTCACATTTTTACTTTCCGTATACGCACTATGTACATAGTGTATAGAGAAGGCTTTGCACTCCACCCAAAAATTCGATACAGAGATTTCACCGGAAATATATGTTTTAGGGTCCCCAATATCCAAGAAAAGCATTTTCACAAAAAGGTTCGTGTGTGTGTTTGTGTATCCGTGTACACAATAACTCAAAAACGAAAAGTCGGTAAAATACCAAACTTGGTATTTAAGTTTAGTATCTTCCAGGGATGCGACACTAAGCTTTTGGGAAAAATCCCCCCACCCCCAACTACCCTTTACGTGGAACTGTGTTCGAAAATTTTGATTTTCTCAAAAATGGCTCTAACGATTTTTATTAAAATTTCGTATATTAAACATATTTACCTGACAAATAAAATGTATATCTTGAATTTTCTAGGAATAACCTCTGAAGAGTAGTTTATTCTGGATGAATTTTACGGAATTTTGAATAACTGCTAAACCATAAGAGATGGAAAAAAACTTACTGCACAAAAAATGTAGAGCACGTTAAAACACACAATTTATGTTATGTACATTTTTTTCGTGGAGTTCGCCGTTTTTGAGACATTCCTTATTTTTGGTTTCTGCTATGAAAAACTAACATTTTTCTCATACAGGAACTTGTGAACTCCGATCCATATAAACAAAGAAACTTCATTGACATAGCTTTAAACTATCACTTTAACCTATGGTAGTCCCTTATTTCGGTTTTACTTACAAGGAAGCAAGTAATAAGACTATTTCCTAATTTTTTCTGATTAGCATAAAGTAAATGGAAGTATTAGCTTTTTAAGAATAATTTGTTGCAAGGATATAGAGAAAGTCATGTGAATCGTACACATCAGATTTTTTAAAATGTAGTTGCAATGGTATAGAAATCAGATTCTTTGCATGGTCAGGTGTTGACAAGTTCCCATGTGAGAAAAATATCAAATATTTTAAAACTGAAATATCTTAAAAACGGTAAACTCCAGGAAAAAGATGCATATAACATAAATTGTGTGTTTCAAAGAGCTCTATATTTTATGTGCAGTAAGTTTTTGTTTATCTCTTACGGTTTGCCAGTCATCCAGAATGAAGAGGTCTTCAGAAGTTATTCCCAGGAAAATCAAGATATACATTTTATTTGTCATGTAAACATCTTTAATTTACGATATTTTAATTAACATAGATCCATTTTTGAGGAAACCACAATTTTTGAAAACTTTTCCATGTAAAGGGTAGTTGGGAGAGGGCAGATTTTCTTGAAAATCTTCGTATCGCATCCTTAGAAGATACTGAACTTAAATATCAAGTTAGATATTTAACGGATTTTTCGTTTTTTTGTAATGTTCTTCACAAACCCCCACACATTTTTTCTAAAAAGGTAATTTTTAATTCAGGTGTCTCAAAACATGTACGAGGACCTTTTTTTTTAACCTCCCACAGGCTATAAATAAAAGACAAGCTCATAGAAAACTATTATTTTATTACTAAAAGTTTTGTACACTTATAATAATCACCGAAAAGATTGAGACGTTTATCGTACCTGTGCACAAGCTTTGCAATACCCGCTTTAAAAAAGGTTGCCGCCAATGATTTCAATTGAGCACTGGCATTGTTTTGAAGACCTTCGTTGGTTTGAAAGTGCTGCCCTCCTAGTCGCGTCTTCGTTCATGGAAAAGGTGAAAGACGCTGGGTGCCAGGTCAGGTCTGTACGGCGGATGATCGAAAATGTCCCATTGAAATTGTTCAAGGAGCCGATGGGTTCTGCCAGGAGTGTGTGGACGAGCGTTGTCATGGATCAACACAATTCCTGAAGTCAGCATTCCTCTTCGTTTGTTTTGATTGGCTCTCCACAAACGTCGTAAAGTACGACGCAAAGCTTGTGCACAGGTACGATAAATGTCTCAACATTTTCGGTGATTATGTTGAAAAGTGTACAAAACTTTTAGTAATAAAATAATTGTTTTCTATGAACTTGTCTACTATTTATAGCCTATCGGAAGTCGGGGAGAGAGAGAGAGAGAGAGAAAAAAAAAAAAGAAGTTCCTCGTATTTCCGGTTAAATCTGATATCAAAGTTTTGAGTGGAATACAGTACCTTTTCTGTCTAGTATGTACATTGCACATACGTGCCACAGTAATATCCACTTGAATATAATTAGCAGTTTCCAAATTCATTCACGTGCAGTAAATAGCTTTACGCAACCACGTGCAATTGAAAACTAATATCTGATGAACCAGCTGGCGTTTCATTATTACATTCTCTACCCTCACCTCAGGTATGTAGAGAGGAGGTATATCCTATGCCACACAAAAATTTGATATCGATATTTCACGGGAGGTTCACCTAACACGAATTAGTGCGACGAAACCGGAGCCTTTACGAGTATCAAAAACGTCTAAAAATAGTTTTCTTTTAGCGCAAAATGTAAAATTGACCAGATGTTCACCATGTTTACTTTCTCTAGCCCGTATGTACAATCTACATAGTGGATAGAAAAGATTTTGTATTCCACCCAAAATTTCGATGTTGAGATTTCACCGAAAATATAAGTTTTGGGATCCTCCGAGCCCGAAAAAAAGCATTTTATTTAAAAGTCCGTGTGTCTGAGGACAGTATACCTCAAAAACGAAAAATCCGTTAAAAACCAAACTTAATATTTAAATCTAATTTCTTCCAAGGATGCCACACGAAAAAAAATCTGATGTCTTCCATTCACATGACTTTCTCTACATCTCTGTAACAAATTATTGTTAAAAAGCTTATGCTTCTATTTACTTCAAGCTAATCGAGAAAATATTAGCAGAAATAGTCTTAATACTTGCTTCCTTGTAAGTAGAAGCGAAACAAGGCAGTAGCATAGGTTAAAGTGATAGACAAAAGCTGGTTGCTATGTGACTGAAGTTCCTTTGTTTGTATGGACAGAAATTGAAAATTTCCTGTATGAGAAAAATACAAATTCTTCAAAGCTGAAACCAAAACCAAGGAATATCTCAAAAACGATCAACTGCACGAAAAAAAAATATATAACATAAATTGTGTTTTTTATAATGTGCACCACATTTTTTGTGTTGTTAGTTTTTGTCCATCTCTTACTATTTAGTAGTTATGCAAAATTCCGTAAAATTGATCCAGAATAAAGTTATTCCCAGAAAGTTCAAGATGTACATTTTATTTGTCAGGTAAATATCTTTAATATACCATATTTTAATCAAAATCGTTAGAGCCATTTTTAAGAAAATCAAAATTTTCGAAAAAAGTTCCATGTAAAGGGTAGTTTGGGGTGTGGGGATTTTTCTGAAAATCTTCGTGTCGCATCCCTGGAAGATGCTAAACTTAAATATCAAGTTTGGTATTTTAGCTACTATTCGTTTTTGAGTTATCGTGTTCACAGACACACGGACACACACCGGGACCTTATTCTGAAAATGCTTTTTGTGGATTCAGGGGGTCCTAAAACATGTGTTTCCGGTGAAATCTCGCTATCGAATTTTTGGGTGGAATACAATACTTCTCTATCCCTATGTACATTGTACATACGGGGCTAGAGAAAGTAGAAAGGCGTTGGAGGTTAGTATATTTTATAAGCTGAGAATATTGGCACCGCTGATGGAATTAGCACACAAAGCGTCTTCTTTCACGATACGCTGGTATTAATTAAGTCGAGATTACGAGAAGGAGATATGATGAGTGCCTCGTTTTAATTAACTAAAGGCATCATTCGTATATCTCTGAAGAAAAAGCGTTTCCATTTTCCAGCCATTCTCCGCAACCTTTTTTGTTGCTGTTAATTTGCAGGCTAAGGGTTTTTTTCCTTCGGATTGGGGGTTTCTTAATTGCATTTTCCATGCTACAGCTTGTAGCATCTGCTGTAAGCTAATACATGGCATATTTTTCAGTTTTGACAATATTACCCTTTACGCCATTCATGCAAAGATATAGAAAGTATGGCAGTGGATTCCAAAAATCTAATTATGCACCTACACAAAATTATGCTTTTTATTGACTAAGGTAAAAAAAAATAATCCCACCTCCAAAGATCTAATGTATTCCATTCACATAGCTTTCTCTGTTTCACAAACAAAATTTTCTTACAAAAGAGTATTCTTTTATCTACATCATAATAATCTAGATAAACATTAGAAGAATTTGTCTTATATTTGTTTACTTTTAAGTAGAATAAAAAAATCTGATGTGTACCATTCATATAACTTTCTCTATATCCCTACAACAAAGCTTATACTTCTATTTACTTTATGCTAATCAGAAAAAATTAGCAGAAATAGTCTTATTACTTGCTTCCTTGTAATTTGAAGCGAAATTAGGGACTGCAATAGGTTAAAGTGTTAGTCAAAAGCTGGTTGCTATGTGACTGATATTCGTTTGTTTGTATGGACAGGAGTTGACAAATTCCTGAATGAGAAAAGTATAAGTTTTTCAAAGCTGAAACCAAGAAAAAGGAATATCTCAAAAACGACGAACTCCACGAAAAAATGTATATAAGATAAATTGTGTGTTTAAACGTAATCTACAGTTTCTTTGCAGTAAGTTTTTGTCCATCTCTTACGGTTTAGCAGTTATTCAAAATTCAGTAAAACTCATCCAGAATAAACTACTCTTCAGAGACTATTCCCAGAAAATTCAAAATATACATTTTGTCATGTAAATACCTTAAATATACGATATTTTAATCTAAATCGTTTGAACCATTTTTAAAAAAATCAAAATGTTCGAAAAAAGTTCCATTTAAAGGGTAGTTGGGCTGGGGGATTTTCTTGAAAATGTTCGCGTCGCATCCTTGGAAGATACCAAACTTAAATATCAAGTTTGGTATTTAACGGTCTTTTCGTTTTTGAGCCATGCTGTCCACAGACTGTCAGTTCACTACCAAACTTGATATTTAAATTCAGCATCTTCCAAGGATGCGACACAAAAAATGTCGAGAAAATCCTCCCAAACCAAAC
Source organism: Hymenopus coronatus (assembly GCA_030762935.1). NCBI lineage: Eukaryota > Metazoa > Arthropoda > Insecta > Mantodea > Hymenopodidae > Hymenopus > Hymenopus coronatus. The sequence continues at coordinate 17,744,983 of CM060897.1, read as the reverse complement.
TCTATTCTTATGGAAAAGTTTCTAAAATTTTTATTTTGTCCGAAATGGTCTAACGATTTTGATTAAAAATCTTGTTATATTTAAGTAATTTAATGACAGATAAAATGTATATATTAAATTTTCTGGGAATAGCCTCTGAAGACCACCTTATTCTGGATGAGTTTTTCTGAATTTTGCATAACTGTTAAACCGTAAGAGTTAGGCTAAAAACTTATTACACAAAAAACGTAGACCTTTTTAAATCATACAACTTATGTCATATACATTTTGTTTCGTAGAGTTGACCGTATTCGAGATATCCCTCGTTTTTTGTTTCAGCTCTGAAAAACTTGTTCTTTTCTCATACAGGAATTTGTCAACTCTTGTCCATATAAACAAAGGAACTTTTTTTTTTTTTTTTTTTTTTTTTTTTTTTTTTTTTTTTGGGGTAGCTTAACATCGTTAAACGTGGTTGGTCATATCGGACGATGAATGAAATTGATGAAATGTTGCTGAAATGATCTCGGGTCTATGGAGCTTAAAGTTACTCGACATTCCTTTTCTTAGGGTACGGGAAAACCCCGAAAAAACCCTTATCTGTGCAACTCACCCTAAGTGAGATTCGAACTCACCAGCTGTTGAATATGAATCAGACACGCTACCACCACACTACCCAGGCGAGCTCAACCAGCTTTGGACTATCACTTTAACCTATAATACTCCTTATGTCGCTTCTACTTATAAGAAAGCAAGTAATAAGACTATTTCTGCTAACTTTTTCCTCGATTAGCATGAATTAATAGACGAATAAACATTTTAACAATTTGTTGCAGAGATGTAGAGAAAGTCATGTGAATGGAACATATTTTTTTTGGATTCAGGGTGACCCAAAACATGCATTTCGGGTGAAATCTCGGGTATCGATTTTTTAGATGCAATACAATAACTTCTCTATACACTATATACATAGTACGTGTAGAGAAAGTAAAAAAACAAAATAGACTCAGAAAGTCATGCGAATAGGACTCATCAGACTTTTTTAATTTCCCGGACTCGAAATAAGTATTTCCGGTGAAATCTGAGTATGGAATTTTTGGATGCTCTACCTGTTCTGACCATGGCAGAGAAAGTAAAAGCTGGTGCAGACATCCTGGATGCGACCGCACGATTAACCATCTTGGTTCGTGACTTTGTTAGATTTGAATAGAGAAGGAAGCATATTGATCGGTGTATTTATATTTGACCTGGTTGGGCGCTGCAGGTGATCGATACCAGAGGTCCGGGGTGCAGTATATCAAACTCTGTGAGAGGACCGGGAATTGGCTCGCCCCCCCCCCAAACCTCCCCAAGCTTTGAATTATGACTGAGTTCAAAAGATTTAGAGTTCCCTAGGTACCTGTGCAGTTGCAATTGGGATACGTAAGGGTGATATATCGACAGGACATACTTCGCACCGTAATGTAATCGTCCTTGCCAGTGTCTTATTCAATCAATATGCACTCACTCGCATTCCCCAAATTTTCCTCCTTACGCATTCCTGGGAGGCGCCGTGGTTAGCGCGTGCAACCTCCGATAGGCTATAAATAAAATACAAGTTCACAGAAAACAATTACTCTATTACTAAAAGTTTTGTACACTTATGCTTACTTTTCAACATAATCACCGAAAAGATTGACACATTTATCGAACCTGTGCACAAGATTTGCAATAAACGCTTCAAAAAATGTTGCCGCCAACGATTACAAATGAGCATTGACGTTGTTTTAAAGATCTTTGTTGGTTTGAAAATGCTGGCCTCCTAGCCACGTCTTCAGTTCAGGGAAAAAGTGGAAGTTGCTGGGTGCCAGGTCAGGACTGTACAGTAGATGATCGAAAATGTCCCATTGAAATTGTTCAAGGAGCCGATGGGTTGTGCCAGCAGTGTGTGGACGAGCGTTGTCATGGACCAACACAATTCCTGAAGTCAGCATTCCTCTTCGTTTGTTTTGAATGGCTCTCCGCAAACGTCGTAAAGTACGAAGATCTTCAAAACAACAGTATTTTCGTTTTTGAGCTATGCTGTCCACAGATACACAGGGACCGTTTTCTAAAAATATTTTCTTTTGGATTCAGGGGGAGTCAAAACATATATTTGCAGCGAAAAGTATTCAATTTTTGAGTACAATACAGTACCTTCTCTATATATTATGTAGATAGTAGCTGCAGACAAAGTAAAACCTGTTCAATGGTCTATGACAGACTTATGGGCGTTGAAAACAGTTCACATAACAACGTACCGGTGGCAGAGGGGTTAGAAGGCCTTGCTTCCTCTCATAAGTTCCTAGGTTCCAATCTGGCACTGCTTGTCGTTTTTTCTGCTTATTAACTTTATGACTGGATATGTAGAGCATAATATTGCATTAATATAACTTTGGCATATGAAGTTACAGGTCTGTCTATGCACACAAACATATAATTTTCATATCACCCATGCTAAATAATTAAAGATCTGATGTTACACTCACATGTATTTCTCTAGCTGCTCTGCAAACAAACTTCTTACAAAAGATTCTTCTTCTTTCCACACCATGCTATTCGAGATAAACCGTTAGCAGAATGTTCTTATTACTTAGTTCCTTATAAGCAGAAGGGAAATACAGGAATGCGTTATGTTAAAGTGAAACGTTTTAAAAGCTATCGTTATGCGACTGTCATTGCAAATCACTTGTTTGCTTGGCTAGGAGTAGAATAAAAGAAAAACGTACACTTCAGAGAAAAATATAACAATGAAAATCTCGTAAACTGTAAACTCCACGAAAAAATATTGTCGCACTTGACCTTCGTTTGTTTAATCTCTTGCTTGGTAATTGGTAACAAGGCAACCAACCTTCAATTTTAATAACCGTTAGTTCCACAATTGTGCTTTCAACTAATTCATTAATAATTTTTATTTAAAGTTTATCCAGTTCATGATGTAATTATTTCAAAAAAGGAGTGAAAATTATAATTTGTACTTCTTATGGACGAGATGGCTGCAATAGCCTCAAATAAAATAACGTTTGTTTCTATTACATATATTAGTTATTAAATGCTGAAATAAAATAACTTCAGTATTTCTATTGTTATCGGTATTCATACATTGGGTGTAGACACGGTCCGCAATATCATAAATCAGGAGGCAGTGAAGAAAGGGGGCGGGACATTCGGTAAATAAACATGGTCGAATGCGTCATCTACCATTTGAGAACTAATGTAAGTGTTTCCATCTCTTAGGTCAATTGAATCTCGTCGCGAATTATCGACAAGATGAAAACACTCATGATAAACGTAAAAATCCTGTCTGGTCTTTAGAACGAATCTGGGCAGACGTGATACCATTTTGTGTAACATTAAACATCTGATGTGATCCATTCATATGACTTTCTCTACAACTCTGCAACAAATTATTGTAAAAAGCTTATGTTTCTATTTACTTCATACCAATCGAGAACAAATTAGTAAAATAGTCTTATTACTTGGTTCCTTTTAAGTAGAAGCGAAATAAAGGAGTACCATAGATTAAAGTGACAGTCAAAAGCTAGCTGCTATGTGACTGAAGTTTCTTTGTTTGTATGGACAGGAATAGACAAATTCCCGCATGAGAAAAGCATGTTTTTAAAGCTCAAACCAAAAACAAGAAATATCTAAAAAAACGATCAACTCCACGAAAAAAATGTATATGATATAAATTGTGTATTTTAATGTGCTCTACATTTTTCGTGTAGTAAGTTTTTGTCCATTTCTTACGGTTTAACAGTTATTCAAAACTCCATAAAATTCATCCAGAATAAAGAAGTCTTCAGAGGCTATTCCTAGAAAATTCAAGATATACATTTTATTTGCAAGGTAAATATCTTTATAATGTGCTATTTTAATCAAAATCATACGAAACATTTTTGAGAAAGTCAAAATCTTCGAAAGACGTTCCATATAAAGGGTAGTTTGAGGTGGGGGGGATTTTTATCAAAATCTTCGTGTCGCATTCCTGGAAGATACTCAACTTAAATACCAAGTTTGGTATTTCACAAACTTATTGTTTTTGAGTTAGTGTGTTCAGACACACGGACACACACACATACAGATCTTTTTTGAAAATATGTTGTTTTTTTTTGTTACAGAGGGCCCTAAAACATATATTTCCGGTGAAATACGTATAGAGAAAGTAGAAAGTGGAGGATCGTCCATAAAATGGAATGATTAAAACCGTGCAACGTGACCACAGACGTGTCTCATTTAGAAAACTGGTACAAATTACAAATGGAGCAATTTATATACATACATATGTGAGCGCGCGTGATATATCGCACTGGGGTGTATCATCAACAATGGTTAATACCTCGGAAGCTGCAAATGGAAAATTGATTATGTGGGAGGGCTGGTATGCTAATTCGGTTAGGTACTGTCCTATCTACATATGAAGACCACCCTTCTATTGCGATGAATATCTGCAAGTGAAGGTTTTGTCTTGCGTGCCTCAAACATCTGTCTAAACTAATAACAATAATAACAATCACAATAATAAGAATAATTAGTATTATATAGTGCGTAATATTTTCATTTCCAAATATACTAGTTATTTACCTGAAATACATTTTTTGAGACTCCCTGAATCCAAAAAAGAAGCATTTTTAGAAAAATGTCCGTGTGTGTGTGTGTGTGTGTGTGTGTGTCTGTGTGTGTTCCAAGGATGTGACACGAAGATTTTCAAGAAAACCCCCCACCCCAAACTACCCTTTACATGGAAAAAAAATTGAATTTTTTTATTTTCTTAAAAATGGCTCCAACGATTTTGATTAAAATATCGTATATTAAAGATATTTACATGACAAATAAAATGTATATCTTGAATTTTCTGGGAATAGCCTCTGAAGACTACTTTATTCTTGATGAATTTTACGAAATTGTGCATAACTGCTAAACCGTAAGACATGGACAACAACTTACTACACAAAAATGTAAACACGTTAAAACACACAATTTATGTTATGTACATTTTTCGTGGAGTTGATAGTTTTTTTTTTTTTTTTTTTAGGTATTCCTTGTTTTTGGTTTCTGCATTGAAAAACATACTTTTCTCATACAGAAATTGGCCAATTCGTGTCCATACAAACAAAGGAAATTCAGTCACATAGTTACCAACTTTTGACTATCACTTTAACCTTTGGTACTCCCTTATTTCGCTTCTACTTACAAGGAAGCAAGTAATAAGACTATTTCTGCTAATTTTTTCTCGACTAGCATGAAGTAAATAGAAGCATTAGCTTTTTAACAATAATTTGTTGCAGAGATGTAGACAAACTCATGTGAATGGAACACATTAGATTTTTTTATTGTTTCATTTATATTGAGTTTAAAATCGTTTTATTTTCCTCAAACACACACACATGCTTCCAGACTCTGTGGGCGATAGGGAATACTTTTGGTTAAAGAAAAATTCCCCGCCTCAGCCGGGAATCGAACCCGGGACCTCGCTGACCATATAGGTTAATCATTGTTATCTTATCCACGAAATAGTCTAAAAGTTGCAGCTCTCTTATATTACATATGATGATAGTAAAGTAATTAAGTTTAGTGGACTTGATGCTGATATCGAGGATCCCGTTCCGCCGCAGAGCTTGAAGTAAGGCTTGTGTACACAGAGTGAAAAACGAGCTATCGATAGCTCGCGGAGTCGCCCGAGGTAATGAAAAGATGACGCACCCATCTTTGAGAGCAAAACACACATCGCCGCTCAATTTTTTTTGTTTCCTCGTGCAGTATTTAGTTGATTGCAATTAACTGGAGTACTCCTCCCCCAGAACATTTAATTAAACTGCGAAGGATGTTTGCCTTGGTAACTGGTAGTAGAAAGTCAGCCGCCATCACCACCTGCATTGTCGGTCTGTCTGTACGCTACCCACACCAGTAAATTAGCCAATCTCTTTCAGATCTTTCAAACCGATCCGCTAGAGGGAAATAGTCCCATCATACCCCGCTATGGTCAGGAATAGACAGGTTTCAAGGCTCCAAAACACTCGACTAGAGGAGAAAAAAATCTAATGTGTCCCATTCACATGACTTTCTCTGCATCTTTGTAACAAATTATTGTTAAAAAGCTTATTCTTCTATAGGGTGATTTATATAGAACTGACATTTCTTTCTTTAATTGTTTCAAAACGAAGTGTGCTAGCGACAACTTATTATACGTAAATTGTAGAGGAATTTTGGGAGATTATTTACCTCTATAGAAAATGTCCTCCATTTTGCATAAGGCACAACTCAATACGTTAATCGTTGGAGGACTCTGTTGTCAATAGCTTGAATCTCCTTTGTGATGTTGTGCTTCAGATCATCCAATGTCTGGGGACCTGTGGCGTAAACCCTATCTTTTAAGTAACCCCATAGAAAGAAGTCCCGATGTCAAACCCGGAGATCTCGGTGGCCACAGGTTTCTGGAAATTATCCGGTCGTCAAAGAAACTTGTAATTAGGTTCATGGATTCATTTGACGTATGGCATGTAGCACCATCTTGCTGAAAATATGCTTCACTCAGCTCTATATCGTCCAGTTGCTCAACAAACTCCATGAAAATCAGTCGGTACACTGCAGTGTTCACAGTCTGGTTAAACATCTGCGCATCTAGTGACAAGGAATCGAAACTCCAGAACATGCTGCTTAATTTGGTACTAAAATTGGGTCATTGAATGAATTTCCAATAGAATAATGAAAGAAAGAGATGCGTCAGTTCTATATAAATCATTCTGTATTTACTTCATGCTAATCAAGAAAAAAGAACCATTGATTAATATCCATTTCTTTTGCATAATCAGGAGTTGACAAATTCCCGTATGAGAAAATAAAGGTGGTTTAAAACTTAAATCAATAACAAGGAATATCTCCAAAAAAGCCCAACAACACAGGTATATAACATAAATTGAGTGCTTTAACGAGCTCTACATGTTTTGTTAAGTTTTTATCTATCTCTTATGATTTATCAGTTAAACATAATTCATCCTGAGTAAAGATGTCCTCAGAGGCTATTCCCAGAAAATTGAAAATGTACACTTTATTTGTGCTGTAATCAAATTCGTTGAAGCCATGTTTGAGAAAATCAGAACTTTTACAAATTTTTCCACGTAAAGGACAGTTTGGGGTGGGGGGACTTTATTGAAAAATGTTGTGTCTTATTTATGGAAGATATTAAGATTAAATACCAAGTTTGATATTTAAAGGTCTTTTAGTTTTTGAGCTATGCAGTCCAAAGACACACACACACAATTTTTCTAAAAATGCTTGTTTTGGATTCAGGGGATTCTACACATTTATTTCCGGTGAAATTTCGGTATCGAATTTTTGGGTGCATTAAAATACGTTCCGACTTCTCACCCGGGGGTTCCGGGTTCGATTCTCGGCTGGGGCGGGGAAGTTTTCTTCAGCGAGAATTATTCCCTATCCCGCACAGAGCCTGGAAGTTTGTATGTGAGTGTGAATGTGTGCGTGTTTGAGTAAAACAAAATGATTTAAACTAACGTAAGAGTACCTACAGACAACGAGTTTTTTCAAGTAGAAAGCCCCCGATGTGACCTTAGATGTTAAAGGGGACTATATAAATGAAACAATTAAAAAACGTTCTCTATACACCATGTACGTAGTACGTATAGAGAAAGTAAAAATCAGATTGTTCCTTTTACATGACTTGCTCTACATCCCTGCAATAAATTATTGTTAGAAAGCGTATTCTCCTATTTACTTCATGCTAATCGAGAAAATATCAGAAATAGCCTTATTACTTGCTTCCTCGTACCATTGGCTAAAACGATAGTCACATCTTCTAAAATCCCGTTGCTACGTGAATAGAATCCGTTTGTTTGCATGACCAGGAGATGACAAATTCCCGTATGAGGGAAATATTTTAAAACTTAAAACAACAACAAGAAATATATCGGAAATGGTCAATTCCACGAAAAAAATATATGTATGGCATAAATTGTATGCTTCAACTAGCTCTACTTTTTGTGTGGTAAGTTTTTGCCTATCTCTTACCGCTCACCAGTTATGCAAAATGCATCCAGAATAAAGAGCTCTTCAAAGGCTATGCCCAGAACATTTAAAATATATATTTTATATATAATGTAACCATGTTTAACGTACGGTTGTTTTAATCAAAATCGTTACAGCCATTTTTGAGAAAACCAGAATTTTCAAAATTTTTCCATGTAAAGGGTAGTTTGGGTGGAGGAAACTTCTTGAAATTTTTCCTGTACCTACAATCCTTGGAAGATGCTGAACTTAAAATACCAAATTTGGTATTTAACCGACTTTCCGTTTTTGAGTTGTGTACACAGACACACGAATAAACAAGGGTTTTTTTCTAAATCAGCTTTTTTTTTATTATTATTATTATTATTATTTATTCAGGAGAACCTAAAACGTGCATTTCCAGTGAAATCTAGTATCGAATTTTAGGATGGTATGCAACACCTTCTCTGCCTTTGTACAATGTTTTAAGTAGAGAAAGTAAACACTTAAAAATATCTGTTTTTGGCGAGTGTGTCCGTGTGTTTGTGAACAACATAAATAAAAAACGAAAAATCCATTAAACATCATGTTTGCATTTAAGTAGATCTTCTGCGACACAAACACTTCAAGAAAATCCCTCTAGTCCTTAATAAAGCTAATGTCTAATTTTTACTTTCTCTACACGTACTATGTACATGGTGTATAGAGAAGGTATATTATTCCACCCAAAATTCAGTACCGAGATTTCACCGGAAATACATGTTTTGGGTCCCCTGAATTCAAAAAAGCATTTTTGGCAAAAGGTCCGTGTGTGTGTGTGTCTGTGGACAGCATAGCTCAAAAACGAAAAGAAAACCCGCCCACCCCAACTACCCTTTACAAGGAACTTTTTTCGAAAATGTTGATTTTCTTAAAAATTGCTCTAACGATTTTGTTTAAAATATTGTATATTAAAGATATTTACCTGACAAACAAAATGTATACCTTGAATTTTCTGGGAATAGCCTCTGAATACTACTTTATTCTAGATGAATTTCACGGAATTTTGCATAACTGCTAAACCGTAAGAGATGGGCAAAAGCTTAACACACAAAAAATGTTGAGCACATTAAAACACACAATTTATGTTACATACATTTTTTCGTGGAATTGATCGTTTTTGACATATTCCTTGTTTTTGTTTTCAGCTATGAAGAAGTTTTACTTTTTTCATACAGGAACTTGTCAACTCCTGTCCATACAAACAAAGGAACATCAGTCACATAGCAACCAGCTTTTGATTATTAGTTTAGTCTATAGTACTCCCTCATTTCCCTTCTGCTTACAAGGAAGCAAGGAATAAGACTATTTGTGCTAATTTTTTTCTCAATTAGCATGAGATAAATAGAAGCATAAGCTTTTTAACAATAATTTGTTGCAGAGATGTAGAGAATGTCATGTGAATGGAACACATCAGATTTTTTGGGAATAGATTCTAAGGTTACGGTAAATCGTAAGAGATAGGCAAAAACTTAATACACAAAACCTTAGACCGCATTAAAAACATAATTTATGTCATATATCTGCTTATTTGTGGCGTTAACCACTTCCAAGGAATTTCTTGTTATTTGTTTTAACATTTCCATTACTTAAGACTTCTCTCATGCGGGAAGTCGTCGTTCAGATTTTTCATTCTCGTCACACAGAATGGACCTGAAATCGCATCGCATACGGACCATCGTTCATTTGACTGTCGCTTTAGCCTATATCCCTTCTACTTACAAGGGACCAAGTAATGAGATCAATTCTGCTAAAGTTTATCTCGATTAGCATGAAGTAAATTGAAATTCAGTTTTATTTATGGACGCTGTTCTCAGCGTCCCATTCTAAACTGGGCTTGAAAGACAGCTTAGGTGTGCTCAGAGGCATCTTTATCAGGCTTGAGAATCTTTTACGTGCCGTAAATCTACGACACGGAGGCAACTGCTTTTCCGAAGCAAGCCATGCTAAGAATTTTTACACCCGAACTAATTCATAGTCCTCTGCCGGGTTTGAACCCGCGACCTTGGGTATATGATGTTAGCATGCTAGGCACTACACCACGGAGGGCAACAGCTCGAAGTAGAAAGAAGAATAATCTTTTGTAAGAATGTTTGTAGCAGAGTAAGTACAGAAAGACATGAAAATGGAACACATTATATATTTTTTTTTCCCCCTGAAATGGCTTTAGCGAAAGAAAAAAAATCTTATGTGTGACATTCACATGACTTTCTCTAGCTGCTCTACAAACAAACTTCTTACAAAAGATTATTTCTTTCTATACTATACTAATCGAGATAAATATTAGTAGAATGCACTTATTACTTAGCTTCTTATAAGTAGAAGGGAACTAAAGGAGTGCGCAATGCTAAACTGACAGTCAAATGTTTTAAAAGCTGTCGTTATGCGATTGTCATTGCAAATCACTTCTTAACTCGGCCAGGAGTAGAATAAAAGAAAAACGTACACTTCCTGTCTGAGAAAGGTATAAGTACCTTATGTTTTCGTTGTGGAGGTAACCGTTTTCGAAATATTCCTTGTTGTGGGTTTCAATTATAAAGGACATAAATTGTGTATTTTGGTGATATCTAAATTTTGTGTGTGTGGTAAATTTTCGTCAATCTCTTACCGTTTACCAGTTATACAAAATTCAGAAAAATTCATCCAGAATAAAATGATCTTCAGAGGTTATTCCCAGAAAAGTCAAGATATACATTTTATTTGGGATGTAAATATCTTTAATATTCCGGATTTTAATCAAAATAGTTACAGCCTTTTTTCAGAAAATCAACATTTACGAAATGTTGTTTGCGGTGGAGGGATTTTCTTGAAAATCTTCGTGTGGCATTTTCAGAAGATATCAAATTTAAATACCAAGTTTGGTATTTAACGGTCTTGACGTTTTTGAGCTATGCTGTCCACAGACACACACACAGACCTTTTTCTAAAAAGTTTTTTATTTTGGACTCAGGGGGCCCCAAAATATATGTTTACGATGAAATATGGGTATCGAATTCTTTAGTGCAATACAATACCTTCTCTATACACTATGTGCATAGTATGTGTAGAGAAAGTAACAAAACACTGTCCTTTGGAAGTTGATAACAGAACTCTTGGTTAGAGTATGGCTGAAGTTTGACACCAAAAACGTGTTCTCGGAGACTATAATCTTCGGCCGAGTGATCGCGGACTCAAACCCCGTTAACGAGGGTAATCGATGTGGTCGGATCAGTGACTCGGTGTGAAAATGCCTCGCCGTCACATGTCAGTCGGGTAATTAAACACTGTACGCTCTACTTGTCGACCGGAAGTGCTTTCCAGACGACGCGATGATGGGAAGGACTCTGGGATTGAAAACGTCCCGGGTGAACGAGCGAGATGATGATGGCGCTAAATGGGGCACGCGACTAGGCCCCACCTCGTCATTGCTGAAAACAAAACATGATAAATGGGACTCAACACTCTAATTGTGACGAATAACCCAGTGCTGGCCTCTGCTGGACTGAAAGGCATTTAGTGTATCACTATTAGGAAGCTCACAAAACGGCTATTGCCCGCCTGGGTAGTGTGGTGGTAGCGTGTTCTGGAGACCTGTCAAGACTCCGGCGCTGTATTCCTTTTTCCAGTTTCCTATATTTCCTTACTTCACCTATTAATGTTTAACGTTTTCCTTTTTGCATATACATACACAGACATATACACATTTACAAACACAAACACCCATGCCGAAGGCGGGAATCGAACCCACGATCCCGTGCGCCACGAAGCACCAAAGCGAGGCACTTTAGCGAGCGCGGCCACGGGGACCGGCTTAGTTCAAAAGGTCGTGAATTCGAATCTCGCTTACGGAAATTTACCCGGATAAGGTTTTTTCGTGGTTTTCGCTTATCCTGAGAAGACGAACTTTAATCTCCATGGACCCCGAGATCATTTGAGCATCATTTCACAAATTTTATTCACTATCCGATATGACCAACAAGGTTAAAGTTAAAACTTAAAAGAAAAAACTATTTTCAGGTAATATTTTTACTTTCTCTATACGCACTATGCACTTAGTATATAGAGAAGGTATTATACTGTACTCAAAAATACGATTTTTTTTTGGTAGTGTTTAACGCCCGCTTTAACTACTTATGGCACCGTAGGCGGTGACACTGGTGATACATGAATGATGATGGAGCACCGGTGAAATGCGATGGCGGGGGTAACCGGAGTATCCGGAGAAAACCCTCCCCAGCGCCGCTTTGTCCGCCACAAATCTCACATGCGGTCGCTTGGGATCGAACCCCGGCCGTCTAGGTGAGAGGCAAGTGGTCTAACCACTCGGCCAAGGCGCGGCCCAAAAATTCGATACCGAGATATCACCGGAAATACATGTTTTGAGACCCCTTAAATAAATAACAGCATTTAAAAAAAATATTTCTGTGTGTCTGTCTTAATCCAACATCGAGGTCACAATCTTCTTTTTCGATAAGAACTCTTAAAACAATTATGCTGTTATCCCAAGGTAATTTAATCTTTTAATCATTATTTCATGGATCACATAACCATAATATTAAATCTTAAAAAGGGTTTTATTTATCTTTTAATCACCCCAATTAAATAAATGTCACAATAATTTAAATTACTTGCCAACCTATATAATTTATACATTTATTAAACTTCATAGGGTCAGCATAACTCAAAATTGAAAAGTTATTAAATACCAAACTTTGTATTTAAGTTCAACTATCTTCCATAGATACGAGACGAAGATTTTCAAGAAAATCATATCACACACACACAACTACCCTTCACAAGGAACATTTTTCGAAAATTTTGATTTTCTCAAAAATGTCTCTAATAATTTTGATTAAAATGTCGTATACTAAAGACACTCGCAACACAAATAAAATGTATATTTTGGATTTTCTGGGAATAGCCTCTGAAGACCTCTTCATTCTGGATGACTTTTGTATAACTGGCAAAAACTTGCTACACACAACATTTAGATCCAAACACAGCATTTATGTAATACAATACATTGTTTTGCAGGGTTAACCGTTTTCAAGATATTCCGGACTATTACTTTCCTTTTTAGCCACAAACTTTTCTCAAACGGGAAGACATTTTTCTTCTCGTTTCACGTTTGCTTACTCCTGGAAAGCAAACAGATTGGAATATCAATTGTTTCAAATAGTGACCGGCTTTAGCCTGTGCGTTTTCTTATTCCCCTTCTACTTACAAGGAGCTAGTAATAAGACTAATTCTGCTTTTGTTTATCTTGTAATTAAAGGTGTGACGTTGAGTATAACTTTTATCACAGAAGTACACACCTAGATGTCGTCAAAGATGGTATATTATAAAATGATTTATATAGATATATTGTCTATGATAAAAGTTGTGGCTGGAGTTCTATTTAATAAGACTATTTTGTGAACAAACAACAATGGTTAGTCTTTATGGACACGAAGAATAATATTCTTAAAATCCTATTTGTCTTGACGTATATTTGCACCAAAATCACTGCAACTTGATGTCCATATCATAAATCATGGCCTCATTGCTTCCAGAATTCGTTGAACTGCTTCCACACACTTTCTCTGTTGTTTTTAGTATTCAGTAGCTTTGAGTTTTCAATTAATATGTCCATTTCAGTGATAGGCCTTTCCCCAAAACATTTTGGAACTTCCGCCATTATGTACGGAAATATCACTGACCACTGGATGCCATAGCCGGGATTTGTCCATAATAGTTGGCTATACTATGAATCCTGGGACTTAAAGTACTTGCAACATAGTAAGTCGCCATTGGGGTTGTCGTCTCAAAATAATTTGAGATCACCTCGTGGTTTACCGGGAAACATGCGAGTCAGTTGAGAAATTCAATGCTATACCGGCATGTTGCTATGGTAGCTCAGAGGTAGAGCAACCAGCTAGAGAATGGGAGATTCGTGGTTCAAATCCCAGCTATGGCATTGAATTTTTCAGTCTGATTGTATGTACCTATCTAACCCCTGCCCTACACACGGTTTCTGTGAGCAAACAATTAAAATTGTCACATCACTGCACACTGACGATAATATTATGAGTCGAACAATAGTTCAGAGAGAAAATAAATGCACGTGGTTGCGATAAATTTAGAACAAAAATCTGTGTTCCGTTCACATTGACCTTTTCTACATCTCAACAAATTGTTAAAAAGCTAATGCTTCTACTAACTTCATGTTAATCGAGAAAAAAAATAGCTTATTATTTGCTTCCTTGTAGGTAGAAGCGATATAAGGGTGTACCATAGGTTAAAGTGATAGTCAAAAGCTCGCTGCTATGCGACTGAAGTTCCTTTGTTTGTATGGACATGAGTTGGAAAATTACTGTATGAGAAAAATAAGTTTCTCAAAGCTGAAACCAAAAACAAAGAATATCTCAAAAACGATCAACTGCACAAAGAAAATGTATATAACATAAATTGTGTGTTTTAATGTGCTCTAAATGTTTTGTGTGGTAAGTTTTTGTCCATCTCTTACGGTTTAACAGTTATACAAAATTCCGTAAACTTCATCCAGAATAAAGTAATCTTCAGAGGCTATTCCCAGAAAATTCAAGATATTCATATTATTTTTCAGTTAAATATCTTTAATAACCGATATTTTAATCAAAATTGTTAGAGCCATTTTTGAAAAAATTTTCGAAAAAAAGTTTCATGTAAGGCGTAGCTAGGGGTGGGGGGATTTCCTTGAACATCTTTGTGTCTCATCCTTGCAAGATTCCAAACTTAAATACCAAATTTGGCATTGAACAGTTTTTCGTTTTTGAGCTATCCTGTGCACACACACGGACCTTTTTCCAGAAATACTTTTTTTTGGATTCAAGTGGTCTCGAAACATGTATTTACGGTGAAATCTCGGTATCGATTTTTCGGGTGCATTACAATACCTTCTCTATACACTATGTAGATAGTACGTGTAGAGAAAGTAAAAACGATTAAAATGCAGAGATGAGTTTCGATTGGTTGGAATTTTACGCGCCAACGTACTGATTGGCTGACGAACACGTATCATGAACGAAATAGTTTTGATCACATTTCTGTGTAATAAACGAGATCCAGTTGAAATATGCAATAAAACTTGAGTAACTGAACACTTCCTTTAGATGTTATTACTTTCTCTAGCCCCGTATGTACCTACGGATAGACTAGTATTGTATTCCACTCAAAAATTCGATACCGAGATTTCACCGGAAATATATGTTTTAGGGTCCCCAGTATCCAAAAAAAAAAGCATTTTCACAAAACGGTCCGTGTGTTTGTGAATACGATAACTCAAAAACGAAAAGTCGGTAAAGCACCAAAATTGGTATTTAAGTTTAGCATCTTCCAGGGATGCTACACGAAGATTTTGAGAAAAATCCCCCCACCCCAAACTAACCGTTACATGGAACTTTTTTCGAAAATGTTGATTTTCTTAAAAATGGCTGTATCGATTTTTATTAAAATATCGTATACTAAAAATATTTAGCTGACAAATAATATGTATATCTTGAATTTTCTGAGAATTGCTTCTAAAGACGTGTTTATTCTGGATGAATTTTGCTTAATTTGGCATAACTAGTAAACCGTAAGAGACAGACAAAAACTTACTATACAAAAAATGTAGGTCTTGTTAAAATACACCAGTTATGTCATATACATTTTTGTCGTGGAGCTTACAGTTTTCGAGGTATTCAGTGTTATTAGTTTCAGTTGTGAAGTACTTATACTTTTCTCAGACGGGAGTGTGCGGTTTTCTTTTGTTCTACTCCTGGCCAAGAAAAGAAGGGATTTGTAATGACAATCGCATAACGACAGCTTTTAAAACATTTGATTATGGCTTTAGCCTAGTGTATTCCCTTATTTTTTCCTACTGATAAGGAACTAAATAATAAGAAGATTGTGCTAATGAGTATCTCAATTAGCAAGATGCAAAAAGAAGATTAATCTTATGTAAGAAGTTTGTAGAACAGCTAGAGAAAGTCATGTGAGTGTAACACATCAGATATTTTTTGTAGCGTTACTGAATAACTAATTCTGTGGACATTCCTACTGGTCAGGGAGAAAGCAGTAAACGCACAACTGCTGTGAGGATGAAGGCGCACTGATATAATAACGACCCTCGGATCCCCACGTAATAACCTCCTGCTGACAGTCGACATACGGGTTCCGATATCATCCTTGCGTGCGTGCAGAGGTCATCATGCGAGGGTGTGGTTACAAATTACATTCAAGAGTAACACTAGAGAACCTCCGATGTTACATTACTTGTCAGTGGCAATAGATCACATCCTTGCCCCCCAAATGTTCATTAACAGAGACTGTAGACATCAAAAGTACTGCATCCTAAACAAGTTTTTTTATAAACAACTTTTAACATTAAACGTATTAAAAAGAGATATTTGTCAATTAATCAGTTGACTGTATGTAGTTCCTTTAATAAGTTTTTTTGTTTTTTGTTTTTTTACTTTCTCCATCCAATATTTACAATGCAGGTACATAATGGATAGAGAAGCTATTGTATTCCAACCAAAAATTCGATGTCAAGACTTGGTCCACAACCAAATTTGGCGTTTAAGTTCGGTATCATCCAAGAATTCGACATGGAGATTGAAACAAAAAGATCACCCCATCTTAAACTAATCTTTGCATAGGAACTTTTTTGAAAAATTTGTGTTTCTCAAAAATGATTTAACAATTTTGAATAAATATCGAACATTAAAGATATTTACAACGACAAATAATGGTATATCTTGAATTTTCTGGGAATAGTCTCTGAAGACCAAAATTCTGGATGAATTTTGCTTAAACAGCTAAACCGTAAGAGATGGACAAAAACTTACTGCACAGAAAATGTAGATCTCGTCAAAACACACTTTTTTTAAGATAAAAAAAAAGTTCGTGTGTGTTTGTGTGTGTGTGTGTGTGTGTGTGTGTGTGTGTGTGTGTGTGTGTGTGTGTGTGTGTGTGGACAGCATACCTCAAAAACAAAAACACCGTTGACAATCAAACTTGGTATTTAAGCTCAATTTCTTCCAAGGATGCGACCGAAGATTTCAAGAACATTCACCACCCCCAATTACAATTTAAAAAATATTTAAAAAAAAATTCACAAACATTTTGATTAAAATATTCGACATTAAAATATTTACATCACAAATAAAATGTATGTATTGAATTTTCAGGGAATAACCGCTGAAGAACTCTTTAATTTGGTTGAGTTTTGTAGAATTTTGCATAATGGTTAAACCGTAAGATAGATACAAACTTGCTGCATAAAAAATGTAGTTTTCATTAAAACACCTAATTTATATTTTTCACATTTTTTCTCGTATAGTTGAGCCTTTTCTAGGTATTCATTGTTATTGGATTCAATTTTAAAATAATTGCATCCTCAAACGGGAACATGCAAAGGAACCGAACCTCAATTGTTTCACATAGCGACCAGTTTTAAAAAGATTTGACTATCGCTTTAGCTAGTGTATTCCCTTGTTTCACTTCTACTTAGAAAAGAAATAAGACAATTGATAAGGCAATCTTGATTAATTTGAAGTAGATAGAACGCGTTACAGAAATGTAGAGAAAGTCATGTGAATGGAAGAGTTTGTGTTATGCTGTTCACATTAGACACGGGGATTTTTCTAAAATAGCTTTTCTCTATTCAGGGATCCTCAAAAGGTATATCTCTGTGAAATTTTGGTATCAAATTTTGGTGGAAACAAATATGTCCTTTACTACTACTTTAGTGGTAGGTAAAGTAAAATTTAATGGTGGAATATAGTCCGGATTATGGATTAAATACCCCTAAAAGCATTAACGGTTTTACGTACATCTAACCCAGAGTAGTTTTCGAAAGGTCATGGCATGCATCATTAATCATAAGCTGGTTATTTTCCACTCGACTACAGTATTCAAGATTGGATTAGAAACCGCTGAAAGATGAACGTTAACAACAACCACCATTTCCTTTTTTTATCTCCCGCTGGCAAATATAGCCTCAAACAATTTCATTTAAAAGCATTAAACGGTACACAAAACGACAATAGAAACAAAAGGAAAATCGCTGACCACGAAACAAATGACGTTCAACTACTAATGAAGGATACAAACAGCGAGCGACGCTGTCGCCATCTCTGAGGCAGGAAATTGAATATCTCTGATGGCGATGCTCTCATGTTTTAATGCGGATGGACATTTGATGGTATGTATGCAAACCAATACATACGTATTCCACAATAGGGATTATGTTTACAGCAAACTGCCAATAAAGCCCGAAATAATAGCACAGGGGTTTAGGAATCATCCGCATGAAGATACGTTGGTGGCGTTCTAAAGCACTTCATTACTTTTTAGATAAACAAACGTGGCAAAGTATTTAGAGTAAAAGCTTTTCCTTTCGCAACATTTGACTTTTACTGCATTGCGGGAGAGATGTTCAAGACAGGAATAACTGTGGATGGTTTTTCCTGACCAAATAAGAGGAAACAGATGAATTAGAAATAGCTGAAAGATAGGAAAATTAACGAATGGTTAAATGTACTACGGTCGGCTGATAAGTCCCGGGCCGCACACAGATATGGCGCCACTAGGGCAGTTAGACGGTAGCATCGTATAGTTTAACTCTAGACTAGCTTGTATCCATAGTTACAGGTCAATAGCTTCTTTAGTTTTCGAAAGTTTTTCTTTTAAAAGCTGTCGTTATGCGATAAAATTCGAACTCGGTTCTCTTCGCATTGTCAGGAGTAAAACAAAGATATGAAGCAAATTACGATGTCTCAGTAAAATATGTTATTTCATAAACCTCCGACTTCCAGTAATAATAAACAGACATTTTTATGACGTTAGTTGGTAATGCTGTATGCGTTGAAATTAAGTGTCAGAAAAGTTATTTTTACTGTTATGGTGGCTGTGAAATAAAATGCGAGTTAATTGTGGTAGCGATATGTCTGTCAGTCTTGCCAACCGCAATCAGACATACATTATCTAACTTCAGTATTTCCTTGTTCACGCCGCATCCGGGCTTAGGATTATTTTTTCCGTTAATCAACCGAGCGAGATAACCTCTGTGATAACATGTGACGCTCGCATTCAGGAAGTTTTGGGCTTTGATTCCCGCCGCCCGCCGATTTTGACCCTGTGTTTTCGTAGTTTTACCTGGTCGGCAGGCGAACACCGTGGAAGTTGCTCATCAACCACGATTTCCTTTCCATCATTTCCTTTTTATTACGTTTGCTTCTTTTGTTTGAGGTGTTCTTCTAGCCCCCTCTCAAGGGGGAAAATGAAATGGAGGCTCTTTAACTACTATGGTTCTCGGCTTCTAATTCTATGTTGGGCGTGAAAGATCGCTTAATTTGGCTCAGCAATATCTTTGCGAGTGAGCGTGTGTGAGTTGTGTGAGTATGTGTGAGCGTGTGTGTGAGTGAGCGTGAGTTTGTGCGAGCATGTGTGAGTATGCGTGTGAGTGAGTGCGCGAGCGTGTGTGATTGAGTATGTGTGTGAGTGAGCGCGTGTGTGTGTGTGTGAGAGCGTGTGTGTGAGTGAGCGTGTGTGTGAGTGAGTGAGTGAGTGAGTGAGTGAGTGAGTGAGTGAGCGAGTGTGAAAAAATGTTAATGGGATTTATTTATGGACGCTCTTTAACTGCTGTGATTCTCAGCGTCCCATTCTATATTGGGCGTGAAAGACCGCTTAATTTTGCTCAGAGGCCTCTCTATCAGCCTTGAGGTTCTTTAACGTGCCGTAAATATACGACACGGGACCAACGGCTTTACTTCTCTTCCAAAGGAAGCCATGTTAGGGATTTTTACACCCGAAAAAATCCATCGTACTCCGCCGGGTTTGAACCCGCGACCTTGGGTATATGAAGTCAGCATGGTAACCATTACACCATGGAGGGTGAGAGAGTGAGTGTGTGAGCGTGTGTGTGTGTGAGAGTGAGAGTGTGAGTGTGTGTGAGTGACTGTGTGAGCGTGTGTGAGTGAGCGTGTGAGTGAGCGCGTGTGTGAGCTTGTGTGAGCGAGTGAGTGTAGGTGTGTGAGTGAAGGTGTGTGAGTGTGTGTGAGCGTGTGTGTTAGCGCGTGTGTGAGCGCGTGTGTGAGCTTGTGTGAGCGAGTGAGTGTAGGTGTGTGAGTGAAGGTGTGTGAGTGTGTGTGAGCGTGTGTGTTAGCGCGTGTGTGAGCGTGTGAGTGAGCGTGTGAGTGAGCGCGTGTGTGAGCGAGTGTGTGTGAGCGAGTGAGTGTGTGTGAGAGTGTGTGTGAGTGAAGGTGTGTGAGTGTGAGTGAGTGAGTGTGTGAGTGAGTGAGTGTGTGAGTGAGTGAGCGTGTGAGTGAGTGTATATGTGAGTGTGTGAGTGACTGTGTGAGCGTGTGTGAGTGAGCGTGTGAGTGAGCGCGTGTGTGAGCTTGTGTGAGCGAGTGAGTGTAGGTGTGTGTGAAGGTATGTGAGTGTGTGTGAGCGTGTGTGTTAGCGCGTGTGTGAGCGAGTGTGTGAGTGAGTGAGTGTGTGTGTGTGTGTGTGAGTGAGTGAGTGTGTGTGTGTGTGTGAGTGAGCGTGTGTGTGAGCTTCTGTGAGCGAGTGTGTGTGAGCGAGTGAGTGTGTGTGAGCGTGTGTGTGAGTGAAGGTGTGTGAGTGTGAGTGAGTGTGTGTGAGTGAGCATGTGAGTGAGTGTATATGTGAGTGTGTGAGAGAGAAAAAGAGTAAGTTTGTTCACAGACATTGCAATTTCCTACGGGGAAGATTGTATGAGAGACTGTAAGATGCAGGCGATGTTTTGACTGCAAAGACATTGAGCCTCATGAATCTGTGTCACATGGTAAACAAGGAAGTCTACCGGGAAACCTAGTGCACATGAGGGAAACTGTGTCTGAAATGCGGGAAAACCAGAATCGGATGTTGCATCATGACAATGCATGTCACGTGTCGCTCCTTGTCCGCAGTTATCTATTAAAACACCACATCCTCGATGTGTGCCATACACCAACAGACTTTTTCCTGTTTCCAAAACTGGAAACACGTTGAAAAGGTGTCGTTTCTAAAGCATAGAGGAGATCCAGGGCAATGCGAAAATGCGTTCCAGGAACCGCTTTAAAAACGGAAGAAATGATAGCAATGGTTGTCATTAGATGGGTTTCTATTTTTAGGTGGGCAGTGCTTAAAATGTTGTACAATAAGCAATAAGGGTGTTATAGCAAAACTTCGTGTGCATGTTCTTCGGTTTCGGCGTGTGTGGCGGTGCCAGGCAGATGGCGCGGATTATTGTGCAAAGGAAATAAAGAGCTACTTGGTTCATCACTCCAGCAGTGGGATGGATCTTCGAGCTAGGAGCAGTTAGGGACTTCCGCAACTCCTTGTGGCCTGTAGTCTCCTATGGTTCTACACCCCATCCCTTTCTCCTGGGTGTAACGTCCGTAATAGATCTCATCAGGTCACACTGCGAGAGATGTCCCCTCATACCCTATATCAGGATGTTTCAACTGTGCTAGGCCGAGTCAGAGTAATCACACATAGCTAACAGTCCTCGCAGCACATTTTATATGGAAGATTATGCAGCAGTTGAAAATGTTTATGGTTATTAAATGAACATAACATTTGAAAATCACGATCCGGTGTAAGAAAATATATACCGGGATGGAACACTTTTGGAATTTTTACTTTCTCTATATGTACTGTGTAGAGGAAGTATTGTACTACACCCAAAATTTCGATACCGAGATTTCACCGGTAATACATGTTTTAGAACCCCCTGAATCCAAAAAGAGCATTTTCAGAAAAAGGTCTGTGTATATGTGTGTCCGCAGTCAGTCTGTGTGTGTGTGTGTGTGTGTGTGTGTGTGTGTCTGTAGACAGTATAGCTCATAAACGAAAAGACCGTTAAATATTAAACTTGGTATTTGTAAGTTTGGTATCTTCCAAGGATGCGACACGAAGATTTTCAAGAAAATCCCCCCACCCCAACTACCCTTTATATGGAAACATTTTCGAAAATTTTGATTTTTTAAAAAATGGCTAACGCTTTTGATTAAAATCCCGTACATTGAAGATATTTACATACCAAATAAACTGTATATCTTGAATTTTCTGGGAATAGCCTCTGAAGATCCCTTTATTCTGGATTAATTTTGCTAAATTTTGCTTAACTGCTAAACGGTAAGAGATAGACAAAAACTTACTACACAGAAAATGTGTATCTGATCAACACACAATTTATGTCCTTTACATTTATGTTGTGGAGGTAACCGTTTCCGAGATATTCCATGTTTTTGGTTTCAGTTGTGAGTATTTATACTTTCCTGGGACAGAAAGTTTCCGTTTTTCTATTGTTCTAGTCCTGGTCAAGCAAAGAAGCGATTTGCAATGACAATCGAATAACGACAGCTTTTAAAACATTTGACTATCGGTTTAGCATAGTGTATTCCCTTATCTTTCTACTTCTAAGGAACTAAGTAATAACATTCTGCTAATGATTATCTCGATTAGCAAGGTGCAGAAAGAAGAATAATCTTATGTAAGAAGTTTGTAGAAGAGCTAGAGAAAGTCATGTGAGCGTAACACATCAGCTTTTTTTAATAACATCTTCGGAACACGGCTGGAGAAGTGGGATAGGCAAAACGTCACTAGACAAAGTTCACACTTCTCAAAAATTTCATTCATCTGATGGACAGCTTCTTCTCAATGCTGAGCTGAATTGCATTCAACAGCCAGACCCTTGAGGGTCGTGAGGACTCCACTGATCTTAGGCGCCCACCCAAGCTGGAACAGCCTACTTTAGATCCACCAAAAATATTTTTATGCACTTCGATCTGAAATGGAATAGCGCAGATATATCTCACTGGTTGTGTGTGTGTGTGTGCGTTTTTATATGTTATCGCCCACTTTTACCACACATGGCACCGCAGGCGATGACACAGATAATGCATGGGATGAACATGGAGCACCGGTGGAATGCGATAGCGGGGGAAACCGGAGAACTCGGAGAAAACCCGCTCCTGCGCCGCTTTGTCCACCATAAGTCCCACATGCAGTCACTTGGGATCGAATCCGGGCCGTCTAGGCGAGAGGTGAGTGGTTTAACCACTCGGCCACGGGCGCGGCCGCGTATCTGTGTGTGGACAGCATACTCAAAAATAGAGAAGTCAGTGACATACCAAAATTGGTATTTAATTTAATTTCTTCCAAGGATTCACATAAAGATTTTCAGGAAATCAGAAATATCCCTCCAATCCAACATTTCCATTTGCTCAAAAATGACTATGACGATTCTTTATTAAAACACCTTATGTTTAAGATATCTTCATGGCAACTGAAATGTACATTTTGAATTTACTTTGAATAACCTTTGAATAACTAATAAACCTAAAAACATAGGAGAAACTTGCTATACAAAAATATATCTCTCGGCTAAACACACTTTTTTTTAGTTAACCATTTCTGAGACATCCCTTTTTATTGGTTCCAATTTTTAACTACTAAAATTTTTCTAAAGCGGAAAGTCATCTTTCGTTCCAGCTCTCTTCCGGATTGCAATGAGAATCGAATTTCAATCCCATCACATAGCGAACAGCTTTTAAGGGATTTGAGTTTTGCTTTAACCTAGATAATTTCCCTTCTACTTACAAAGGAGCAAGTAAAATGAACATTTCTACTAATGTTTATCTCGATTAGCATGATGCGATGAAATTATTATCTTTCGTAAAAATAGTTTTATTTGCAGAACAGTAGAGGAACTCAAGTGAATATAACAAATCGGATATTTTCATACTAATCATGACAAGTGAAGTGAATTTAAAATGCATCACATAGCGACTAGCTCTTAATAGATTTGACTATAGCTTCAGTCCAGTGTATTACCTTACTTTCCTTCTACTTACAAAGAAGCAAGCAAAACCAACATTTCTATTAATGTTTATCTCGATTAACATGGTGCATGTAATAATAATAATAATAATAATAATAATAATAATATAATTGAGGCTGCCTCCGTAGTCGAGTGGTGGTCCCGGGTTCGATTCCCGGCGGAGGAGGGGCATGTTTCTTTAACCAAAATTATTTCCTGTACCCCACAGAGTCTGGAAGTATATACGTGAGAGTGGATGTCTAAGTGTGTGTGTGTGTGTGTGTGTGTGTGGGTGTGTGTGTGTGTGTAAAATAAAAATGATTTAAACCCAACGTAAAGAACCTACAGTCGAGTTGTTCCTAAACCCCAATATAACCATAAAGTTAAAGGGAAATGAAACAGCAATAATAATAATAATAATAATAATAATAATTATTTCGTAAAAATGTTTGTAGAACAGTAGATTAAATTATGACACTAGAAAATATATTTTTACTTTCTCTACACGTACTATATACGTAGTGTATAGAGAAGGTGTTACATTCAACCTAAAATTTCAATACCGAGATTTCACCGGAAATACATGTTTTAGTTCCCCTGAATCCAAAAAAATCATTTTTGGAAAAAGGTCCGTGTGAGTGTTGACCCTTTTTGAGGTATTCCTTATTAATGGTTTCAGCTTTAAAATACCTACACTTTTCTTATACGGGACTTTGTCAACTTCTGGCCATACATACAAACAAGGGACTTCAATCACATGGCAACCAGTGTTTAAAATATTTGACTATCACTTCAGCCTAGTATATTCGCTCATTTTCCTTTTAACTAAGAGGAAGCAAGTAAAACGTCCTCTTCTGCTCACTTTTTCTCGATTTGCATGAAATAAATGGAAGAATATGCTTCTTAAGTATAATTTGAAAGTAAAGAAGAAAGTCATGTAAATATAACACCGCATAAATATATTTAAAATGCATCACATAGTGACCAGCTTTAAAAAACATTTGACTATCGCTTCAGCCTAGTGTATTGCCTTCTACTTACAAAGAAGCAAGCAAAACGAACATTTCTATTGTTTATCTCGATTAGCATGATGCAAATAATAATAATAATAATAATAATAATAATCATAATAATAATAATCATAATGGAGCTGGGTTTGAATCCAGGCTGGGGCGGAAAAAGTTTTCTTTAACCATCATTATCCCCTATCCCCCCACAGAGTCTAGAAGTGCGTGCGTGCGTGCGTGTGTGTGTGTGTGTGTGTGTGTGTGTGTGGAGAATAAAAGTGATTTAAACCCAACGTAAAGAACAGTCAACGAGCTTTTCCTAACGCAAAGCAGATATGGCAAAGGGGTATATAAATTAAATAATAAAATAAATAAATAAATAATAATAATTCGCAAAAACAGTTTGCAGAACTAAGTGAATGGAATTTAAAATGCATCATATAGGGACCGGCTTTTAAAATATTTGACTATCGCTTTAGCCTAGTGTATTTCCTTATTTCCCTCCTACTTTTAAGAAACCAACTAATAACATTATTGCTACTTTTATCTCGATTCGCATGAAGTAGGGATAAGGTTGCAACAGTGATATTTTGGTAGAAAAAGTCGTGTGAATGGAATTAACATGTTATTTTCAAACTTTTTACACAGTCTGCAATTGGTGCCTCATTAATGATTTAACTTTTAGAAATACATGAACAAACGCGTGCCTGTTTATATGCACAGGGATCAGTTGATTACTATACAAGTTCGCGGTCCGTGTCCAAATACTAAATTATTTACCAACAGTATTACATTATGATCATTTCCGAGGTTTGTAATCTGTACGAGAGCATAATCATTAATAATTTTGTACAAAATACTTTATAATGCACAGTTCGTTACGAGATTTCCATAAATTATTAAGAGCAAAGCTGTAAACTGAAAATTCCGTTCCTGAACTTCATTATCAACGGACTCTGTAATTATATAAAAAATCTGATGTGTTCCGTTCACACGACTTTCTCTACATCTCCACAACAAATAATTGTTAAAAAGCTTATGACTATTTACTTCATATTATTTGATAAAAAATCAGCAGAAATAGTCTTATTACTTGCTTCCTTGTCAGTAGAAGCGAAAAAAGGGAGTAATATTGGTTAAAGGGATAGTCAAAAGTTGGTTGCTATGTGGCTAAAGTTCCTTTGTATGGACAGGAATTGTTAAATCCCTGTATGAGTACCAAGGAGTACCTCAAAAACGATCAATTCCACGAAAAAAAAAGTATGAGATAAATTGTGTGTTTTAAGGTGCTCTACATTTCTTGTGTTATATGTTTTTGTCCATCTCTTACGGTTTAGCAGTATGACAATTCCATAAAATTCGTCCAGAATAAAGAAGTCTTCAGAGACTATTCCCAGAAAATACAAAATATACATTTTATTTTTCAGGTAAATGTCTTTAATATACGAAATTTTAATCAAAATCGTTAGAGCCATTTTGGAGAAAATCAAACTTTTCGAAAAAAGTTCCATGTAAAGAGTAGTTCGGGGTGGGGGATTTTTCTCAAAATATTCGTGTCTCATCTCTGGAAGATACTAAACTTAAATACCAACTTTGGTATTTTACTGACTTTTCGTTTTTGAGTTATCGTGTTCACAGACACACGGACACACACAAACACACACGGACCTTTTTCTGAAAATACTTTTTACTTTCTCTATACGTACTACGTACATAGTGTATAGAGAAGGTATTGTATTGCACCCAAAAATTCGATACCGAGTTTTCACCGGAAATATAAGTTTTAAGACCCCCCGAATCCATAAATTTGTTTTTAGAAAAATGTCCGCGCGTGTGTTTGTGTGTGTGCAGCTTAGCTCAAAAATTAAAAGCCCGTTAAAAACAAACTTCGCATTTGAGTTCGGTATCTTCCAAGGATGCGACACGAAGCTTTTCAAGAAAATCCCCTCCACCCCAAACAACCCTTTACATGGAAAAAGTTTCGAAAATTTTGATTTTCTTAAAAATGGCTCAAACGATTTTGATTAAAATCTCGTATATTTAAGATATTTACTTAATAAATAATATGTATATCTTGAACTTTCTGGGAATAGCCTCTGAAGACTACTTATTCTCTATGAATTTTACGGATTTTTGCAGAACTGCTAAACCGTGAGAAATGGACAAAAACTTACCACACAGAAAATGTAGAGCACATTAAAACAAACAATTTATTTTACATACCTTTATGTCGTGGAGTAGATCGTTTTTAAGATATTCCTAGATTTTAGTTTCAGCTTTGAAAAACTTTTGTCATACAGGAATTTGTCAACTCGCGTCCATACAAACAAAGAACTTCAGTCACATAGCAACCAGCTTTTGACTATAACTTTAACCTGTGGTACTCCCTTACTTCGCTTATATTTACAAAAGCGAGTAATAATACTATTTCTGCTAATGTTTTCTCAATTAGCATGAAGTAAATAGAAGTCTAAGCTTTTTAGCAATACGTTGTTACAGAGATGTAGAGAAAGTCTCTTGAATGGAACACATGACACTTTTTGTCGTAGCTATTGACTGGAAGGTATGTTCAGGAAACGAGTCAAGTGCATCGTCACAGATGGTCTGAAACGTGGTGTCACGCGTGTCCTCGGCCTTAAACCAACCGAAACTGTCACGAAATACGGTATTGACTCACGCCTCAGCAAATTTGAGTCACGGACTTCAGCGTTACACATGCTCAAGTTATTTAGAGCTGAAACTGATACTGGAAAAGAAATTGTGATATCAAATTTTTGAGGGAAATGCAATACTTCCGCTTCTTACTATAGATGAGTATTAGAGCAGGTAAAAAAATCTTATGTGTTCCATTCACACGACTTTCTCTACCTATTCTTACAATGCCTTATTCGCATATCTACTCCATGCTAGCCGAGATAAACAATAGCAGAAATGTTCTTATTAGTAGCTTCCTTATAGGTGTAAGAAATAAACTAAGGGAATACACAAGGCTAAAGTGATAGTTAAATCTTTTAAAAGCTGGTTGCTATATATCGATATTCAGTTCACTTTGCATGACCATGAGTAAAACATACGAAAAACGAATGACGATTTTCCATTCAGAAAAATATTACTATTGCAAAATGTAAAGCAATGACAAGGTATATTTATAAAATGCTTAACTTCACACAAAATGTATTTATCGAGATCTATATTTTTGAGACATATGTTTTAGTCTATCTCTTACGGTTAACCAGTTATTTAAGTCACAACAAATTCAAGAATACATCTTATTAGTCATTTAAATATCTTTAATAAACGGGTTTAACCACTATCATTACAACCATTTTCCTGAAAATCTTCGTGTCGCATCCTTGGAAGATACTACACTTAAATACCAAGTTTGGTATTTGACGGCTTTTCGTTTTTGAGTTATGCTGCCCAAGACACACACGAGCGCGCGGATCTTTTTCTAAAACTCCTTTATAGGGGGATTCAGAAGTTAACACTCGTATTTCCGGTATCAAATTTTTGCATGGAATGCAATACCTTCTCTACCTATACGTATGTATATAATATTTGGTAGAGATAGTGAATTACGACTTGCTAATTGAAAAACTCTGATGTGTTACATTCACATGTCATTGCAAATCGCTTCTTTGCTTGACTAAGATTAAAACAAAAGAAAAACGGAATCTTTCTGTCTGAAAAAAAGTGCGAGTACTTTACAATTGAAACTAATAACAAGGAATATCTTGAAAACGGCAAATTCCACGACAAGAGAATGTATACAACATTAATTGTGCATTTTAACAAGATCTATATTATGAGCAGTAAACATTTGTCTATCTTTTGCGGTTTACTAGCTATGCAAAATTCAACAAAATTCTTCCAGAGTAAACAGGTGTTCAAAAGCTATTCCCAGATAATTCAAGATATACATTTTATTTGTGATAGAAATAGATTTAATATATGGTATTTTAATCAAAATCGTTTAAGCCATTTTTAAGAAAAACAACATTATCCAAAAATGTTCCATGTAAAGGGTAGTTAGGAGTGGGGGGATTTTCTTGAAAATCTTCGTGTCGCATCCTTGGAAGATACAAACCTAAATACTAAGTAGGTATTTAACCGTCTTTTCGTTTTTGAGCTATGCTGTCCACACACGGACATTTTTCTGAAAATGCTTTTTTTTTTTTTTTTTTTTTTTTTTTTTGATTCAGTGGATCTTAAAACATGTATTTCCGATGAAATCTCGATATCGAGAAAGAATATAATTCTTTCTCTATCTACTATGTACATTGTACATACGGGCTAGAGAAAGTAAAAATATCTATCCTATTGTCAGACGTTTAAAAACAAATAACACGGAATATCTAAAGTGGTTAGCTCGCTAAAATGATATAAATTGAGTGTTTTACCCATATAAAAATTAAGCCATACATTTTCTTTGGCATATAGATATCTTTAATAAATGGTATTTTAATAAAAATCGTAAAGATAATTTTGGAGAATATAAAAAAACTTTGAAAAACCCTCCATGTAAAGAGAGTAC
Source organism: Hymenopus coronatus (assembly GCA_030762935.1). Lineage (NCBI taxonomy): Eukaryota > Metazoa > Arthropoda > Insecta > Mantodea > Hymenopodidae > Hymenopus > Hymenopus coronatus. Next base: position 17,715,594 of record CM060897.1, on the reverse strand, counting down.
GGACTAAGCAGATCTACATGAAAATCTTGTAGTTGCATCCTTGGAATATACTAAACTACAATTTAATACACACTTGCATGCACACACATGTACATCGATGTACCGTAATTTCGACCCGCAGGAGTTCTTTAACATGCCGGTAAATCTACGGACATGGGGCTGTCGCTTTTAATCACACTTAAAAACCATCAGACATTTTTCTAAACATTATTTTATTCATCGGTCTTCAAAACATGTATTTCCGGTGAAATCTCGGTATCAATTTTAAGGTGGAAAACAATATTTTCTCTACTTTCTTGTACTTACATAAGTTCCTAGTAGAGAAAGTGAAAACAAATACTAAGAACCATTTATTTATAAAGAGAATGATTTTTGCTCTATTTAAGAAAGACCCTGACAATGCTCCTATTATCTAAAAAGATAACTAATCTGATATAATAAATCACATAACTTCATGCAGTCAGTATAATTTATTTTTTTATCTATTCTGCACTAAACATATTCAAACAAAAGCTCCGTTATCTTCTGTTTCCTGTAAAACGTGATAAATGTTGACAGAAACGTCAAACAATGAATCCTGTATGGCAGTTACAAAACAGCTGAAGGCTGATATACGACAGTCAACTGTTATTTTATGAATGGCCATCTTGATCTATAGCAGTAGACGAAATCATAACATAGCACCAAGTTAATTTCAAACTAGTTCACGTGCCTGAAATACAGATCGTCACCAGTGGCCATATCAAAATTATTCCGAATAACTATAAAACCTTATGTGTTCTGTTCACATGAATTTTTCATCAATCTCTAAAAATGTTTATTTTCTCTATACGCACTATGTACATAGTGTATAGAGGTTTTGCACTCCACCAAAAATTTTTATACCGAGATTTCACCGGAAATATATGTTTTAGGGTCCCCGGTATCCAAAAAAAGTATTTTCAGAAAAAGGTCCGCGTGTGTGTGTCCGTGTGTCTGTGAACACGATAACTTGAAAACGAAAAGTCGGTAAAATACCAATCTTGGTATTTAAGTTTAGTATCTTCCAGGGATACGACACGAAGATTTTGAGAAAAATCCCCCCACCCCAAACTACCCTTTACATGGAACTTTTTTCCAACATTTTGATTTTCTAAAAAATTACCTTAACGATTTTGATTAAAATATCGTATACTAAAGATATTTAACTGACAAATCAAATGTATATTTTGAATTTTCTGGGAAGAGCCTCTGAAGACTACTTTATTCTCGGTCAATTTTACGGAATTTTGCAAAACTGCTAAACCGTAAGAGATAGACAAAAACTTACCACACAACAATAGCAAAGCACTTTAAAACACACAATTTATGTTATATACATTTTTTTCGTGGAGTTGATTTGTTTTGAACTCGTGTGCATACAAAGGAACATCAGTCACATAGCAACCAGCGTTTGACCATCACTTTAACCTATGGTACTCCCTTATTTCGCTTCTACTTACAAGGAAGCAAGTAATAAGACTATTTCTGCTAATTTTTTCTCGATAAGCAGGAAGTAAGTAGAAGCATAAGCTTTTTAACAATAATTTATTGCAGAGTTGTAGAGAAAGTCATGTGAATGGAACACTTCAGATTTTTGATAAATGTATTCTTCCGTCTACTACATGCTAATCGAGAAAAACATTAGCAGAAATGGCCCTATTGCTTAATTCCTTATAAGTAGAAGGGAAATAAGCTAAACCGACAGTCAAATGTTTTAAAATGTGGTTGCCATGGGATTGAAATCCATTTCTTTGCGTGGCCAGTTGTTGACAAGTTCCCGTATGGGAAACGTTTTAAGTATTTTAAAACTGAAACCAATAACATAGAATATCTCAAAATTGGTCAACTCTACGAAAAAAAATGTTGGTAGGTATATGATACAAATTCTGTGTTTTAACGAGATCTATATTTTTTGTGTAGTAATCTCTTACGGTTAACTAGTTACGCAAAATTCATGGAGAATACAGTACTCTTCAGAGGCTATGCCCAGAAAATTCAAGATGTACATTTTATCTGTCATGTAAATATGCGGTATTTTAATAAAAATCCTTGAGCCATTATTGAGAAAATCAAAATTTTCGAAAAGTTTTCCATGTAAAGCATAGTTAGGGGTGGGGGATTTTCATGAAAAACTTAGTGTCACATCCTTGGAAGATGCTCAACTTAAATACAAGTTTGGTATTTAACGAACTTTTCTTTTTGAGCTATGCTGCCCACAGACACACACGGACTTTTTTCTAAAAATGTTTGTTTTTGGATTAAGGGGGTTTCAAAATATTTATGATACATGTTTGAGGAACACTGAACAGAAAAGAGCACTTTTAGACGAATACTGTGTGTGAACACAAGTCAAAACCAACCTTGGTATTTGGGTTTAGTATCCTTCAAGGATGTGACAGTAAGACAATATTGAATTTTTTAGAAACGACTAACGATTTTAATTATAAGAGCTAATACATATAAATTGTATGTCTCGTTAAAACACACAATTTATTTCTTATACATTTCCGAGAATTTCCTTGCTATTGCCTTATATTTTAAAATATTACTTCTTTTCTCAAATATGAAGTCCGTGTTTCTTTTGGCTTACTCCTGGTCATGTAGAGAAGGGGATATTAAACACAATCGCATAGCGACCTTGGCCTTGTGTATTAGCTTATTTCACTTCTACTTATAACTAAGGAACTAGGTTATAACACCAGTTAATAGGCAGTCAGACTGAAAAATTCAATGTCATAGCCAGGATTTGAACCAGGATCTCCCGGTCTCTAGCCGGTTGCTCTTCCACTGAGCATGGCAACGTTTTGAACTTCTCAACTGACTCGCATGTTTCCTGGTAAACCACAAGGTGATCTCAAATTATAGTATAGCCAACTATTATGGTCAAGGGGTATTGAAATAATTGTTTTTGTTTTTTTTATAGCCGTGTGTAGGACAGAACTTAAAGTACTTGCAACACTGTAAGTCGCCATTGAGCTTGTCATCTCAAAATAATTTGAGGACACCTTATGTGTACCGAGAAACATGCGAGTTGAGAAGTTCAGTGCTATACTGACATGTTGCCATGGTAGCTCAGTGGTAGAGCAACTGGCTTGAGACCGGGAGATGCGTGGTTCAAATCCCGGCTATGGCATTGAATTTTTCAGTCTGATTTTACCTATGTAACTCCTGTCCTACACACGGTTTGTGTGAAAAAACAATTGAACCAAGGCCAATTAATGTTTATCTCGGTTAGCATGAAGTACGAAGAAGAAGAAACTTTTGTAAGAAGTTTGTTTGCAAGCCGGTAGAGAAAATCATGTCGATGGAGTACATAAGATCGAGTGGAATGCAATACCTTCACAATTCAAATCCGAGCAGGCTGCAGCAGTGTTGCATTTCACAGGAATGAGGAAAACCCGCGATCAGGAAGAACCGCCTTTGTCCTTGAAAAGTGATTTCATCTGGTTGGTGAGGAGCACTACGTTTCCAACTACTTGTTGCGTAACGGGATGTGCTAGTCATTTGTCAGGAACATTTCAGTTTCTGGCTTTCCTGTACGTGATAACGGCAATTAGATCTATTTTAGTGTGCGTTCCCTTCCGGTTTGAAATGTTATGGTGGGAAACAAAACACTAGCGGAATCTTGATCGTCACAAATCCGGCGACAAACACTTGCTGATGTGTAAATGTGATAAACAAAATTCAGCTCGGCTGGCCGGTAGCTCGAAAGGTAGAGTATCTACCAGCTCTGCGAGGGATCCCGGGTTCGATTCCCGGTTGGGAATGTTTATTTATTACTTTCTCTACATGTACTATGTACATAGTGTGTAGAGAACGCATTGTATTGCACCCAAAATTCGATACAGAGATTTCACTGAAAATACACGCTTTAGGGTCCCCTGTATCCAAAAAAATTCATAAAAAGTCCACGTGTATATGTCATTCCGTGTGTCGATGAACACGATAACTCAAAAACGAAAAGTCGGAAAATACCAAACTTGGTGTTTAAGTTTAGTGTCTTCCAGGGATGCGACACGAAGATTTGGAGAAAAATTCCCCACCCCAAACTACCCTTTACATGGAAAAAATTTCGAAAATTTTGATTTTCTTAAAAATAGCTCTAAGGATTTTTATTAAAACACATTTATGGAAATTAAAATGTTTATGTTGAATTTCGTGAGAGTAGCCTCTGAAGCCCTGTTTATTCTAAATAAATGTTTCGTAACTAATTTATCGTAAGAGATACACAAAAAGTGTAGATCACGTTAAAATACACCATTTTTGCCAAATGCTGCTTTTCGTGGTATTCACCATTTCTGAGATATTCCTTAAACTTTTCTCACACGGAAAACTCCTGACCATGCATAGAAACGGATTTCAGCTACATTTCAGCTTTGAAACATTTGACTATCACTTTAGCCTAGTGTATTCCGTTATTTTCCTTCTACTTACAAGGAAGCATGTAATTAAGACAATTTCTGCTAATGTTTATTGCGATTATCATAAAGTAGGTACAAGGATATGATTATTTAACAATAATTTGTACAGCGATGTAGAGAAAGTCATGTGAATGGAGTATATTTGCTTTTTTTGTAGCTTAACGTCCTTCAACCTGGTTCTTCATATCGGACGATGAATTAAATTGGTGAAATGATGCTCAAAATTCAGCACGACTGGCCCGATAGCTCAGGCGGTAGAGCACCTATCAGTTTTGCAAGGTGTCCTGGGTTCGATTCTCGGCTGGAAGTAGGGAATTTCAATTTTTTTTATTTGTATTTGTTTATTTAGATTAATTAATGTCTTATAACCTGTTTGACCATACCGGAGGATGAACGGAATGGGTGAAATGATGCACAGATGATCTTGGGGTCCATGGAGGTAAAGTTACTCGACATTAGCCTTCTCAGGATAAGCGAAAACCACGATAAAAAGCTTATCCGGGTAACTCGCGACCTGTTTAATGCGAGGCAGACGCGCTACCACTACATTACCCAGGCGAGCTTAGGGATTTCTATAGTTCAGTAAATAGTTTCAGATTGGATAGGTAGAGTCAGACTGAAAAATTCAATGCCATAGCCGGGATTTGAACCACGGATCTCCCGATCTCTAGCCAGTTGCTCTACCACTGAGCTGCCATGGCGGCATAGTATTGAATTTCTCAACTGACTCGCATGTAAACCACAAGGTGTTCTCAAATTACTTTGAGATGACAACCCCAATGGCGACTTACAATGTAGTAAGTACTTTAAGTCCCAGGATTCATAGTATAGCCAACTATTATGGTCAAAAGGTATTGAAATAATTGTTTTTCACACAAGCCGTGTTTTGGACAGGAGTTGCTTAATTAAACATTTAACACCACAAAACCACTTAACCTATTTATTGAAACACATTCCCTTTCTTTGTTCTGTAGCCCTCAGTGGTGTAATGGTTACTATACTAACTTCTATACCCAAGGTCGCGGGTCCAAACGGAGAACGATGGATTTTTTTCAGGCGTAAAAACCTTAACATGGCTTCCTTCGGAAGAGCAGTAAGATTTACGTGTCATAGATTCACGGTACGTAAAAGATCCTCAATCCTAATAAACGAGGCTTCTGAGCAAAATTAAGCGGTTTTTCACGCCCAATATAGAATGAGACGTTGAGAACCACAGCAGTTAAAGAGCACCCATAAATAAAACACTATTTATAATTTCCCCCCCCCCTTTTTTTTTTTTTTTTTTGCTTCTGCTATTCGAGAAACTACAACCAAACACCAAACTCTTATTGACCGTTATACTGGTTTAAAACTTAAGTCAAAATTTACTGCTTAATTGAGCATTTAACATTACAAAACCACATTTTTTTTGTGTTCGTTTAACCTACACAAAGCGCACTCGGCTCAAAAGAGTAGCATCTAAATATGACGGCTTGACAAAAACGTGCTTCACCAACCTCAATGCATAAGGATAGGACACTTCCTATCTATTCTGCCCATACCTGTTCATATACCCAAGGTCGTAGATTTATGGCACGTAAAAGAATCTCATGCCTGATGAACAAAATTAAGCGGTCTTTCACGCCCAGTATAGAATGGGACGCTGAGATCTACAGCAGCATCCATAAATAAAACCCCGTGTATTTATTTTGTCCTTGTTTTTGCTTCTGCTATTCGAGAAACTACAACAAAACACCAAACTCGTATTGATCAGTATACTTGTTTAAAACTTAAGACCAAATTTACAGCTTAATTGAGCATTTGACACCACAAAAGCTTATTTTTGTGTGCACATTCAACCCACACAAAGGGTACTTTGTGTAGTAATATAGGACTTGACAAAAACGTGCTTCACCAAGACAGAGGCAGAAAGGTGCTGGAGACTCACATTACCAAACGTCCCGTTCCTAAATTGGCCAGCTTTTTTTGCAACTAAGATACACTTGTATGGCGCTGATGAGATATTAAGATCGCTTGTGTTTCTTGAGCACGATATTGACGTCTGCAACTTCATACAGAATTCTCTCGCTTTGTTGCGAGGGCACAAGACTTAATTGAATATTCCCGTGGATGCAGTAGAAGTGTTGAGAGGGTGAGATTAAACAAGAAGCAAGCAACCCTTGAAGGTCTTCAGCCACCTGCTTATCATGCTTGCCACATACACCTCGCTACCTCAACACCTTCAGGTTTCTCTCTCTTCGTTTTTGGTTTATATAAGATTCTGTAGAAGCAGGGTACTCTTGGATCGAAATTATTGTTCACAAGGCTTTTTATTGCTGCACATTTCAGAATAATTATTCCTTGTTTCCAGTAGTGTACCTCCGCTGCATCTCCAGCCCTGACAGCGAGCTGACTTCTCACCCGGAGGTCCCGGGTTCGATTCCCGGCTGGGGCGGGGAATTTTTCTTTAACCGGAATTATTCCCTATCCCCCATAGAGTCTGGAAGTATGAATGTGAGAGTGAATGTGCGTGTATTTAGTAATATAAAGACTAAAGTTAACCTAACAGTTTCACAAGTGAAAGCCCCCGATATGACCATTGATGTTAAAGGGGGCTATACAAATGAAACAAACAAACAAAATTATTGTCAGAGAGCATGTACATTGCATAGACATTGTCAATTTCGTAATGAAATGCTATTAAATTTAAAACAAAACCCACATTCAGGAAGTACTAATACTTAGGTGCTTCAAAATATTAATTGACGTCAATAAAAGTTTACAGCAAAGTCATGAAAACTATTTTTAGTTGTTACTTTTCTGCACAAGATTATTGGGCAAGTATCTGTCAATATTAATTTTTAACTGTCTCCTTAGCGCGGTGGTAGCGAGCTGCTTACCAAGCGGAAGACCCCAGTACCGGCGTGGGGATTTTTCCCCCGCTGGGAGACCTGGCCCGGCGTGCACTCACCCTGAGGAGTTACTTGATGGAGAAATAGCGGCTCTAGGTCATGAGGACCGCATTAACCGGCCGGGGGGAGGCTCGAGGAGCTGACCACCAATACTGCCATCCATGACGTCTGTAGTGGACCGAGATGGGGGACGCAGCGGCCGGGCAGTAGGCCAAGGTTCCCCGTGAGCTGTCGTGCCATGGAGTTATTATAACAAACATTATAAACTCGAGCCCCGGTAATTCGGGCTAATTGGGGCTCACACTACCTCGAATTACAAAAAACTCGTGTTCAACCGAAGTATCACTAAATCAATGGGTAAACCATAAATAATTGTTTAATTCGCACAATAATAGTTAAAAATTATATAAAAAACATTCATCCAGAATAAAGAGGTCTTCAGAGCCTATACTGAACTTAAATATCAAGTTTGGTATTTAATGAACTTTTCGTGTTTGGGCTGTGCTGTCCACACACATACACGGAATCGAATTTTTGGGTGCATTACAACATATTATATGTCGATATTTCACCGTAAATACATGTTTTGATGTCCCCTGAGTCCTTAAAAAGGTCCGTGTGTGCCTGAGGACAACAAAGCACAAAAACGAAATGACCGTTAAATACTAAACTTGGTATTTAGGTTTAGTACCTTCCATGGATGCGACACGAAGATTTTCAAGAAAATCACCCCACATCAGACTACCCTTAAACATGGAAATATTTTTGAAAATTTAGATTTTCTTAAAAATGGCTCTAATGATTTTGATTTAAAGTCCTGTATATTTAAGCTATTTACATCCCAAATAAAATTATCTTGAATTTTCTGTGAATAGCCTCTGAAGATTTCTTTATTCTGAATAATAGTTATGCAGAATTCAGCAAAATTCAAACCATAAGAGACAGACAAAAAAATTACTCCACATAAAGTGTAGATCTCGTTCAAACACACTATTTATATTAAATCATTTTTTTTTTCGTGTAGTTGGAATATCTACAAAACGCCCTTGTTATTAGTTTCAGTTTTGAAATACAAACATTTCTCATGCGGGAACTTGCCAACTCCTGGTCACGCAAACAAACGAATTTCAATCCCATAACATCCACATGTGAATGTCGGTTTAGCCTAGTGTATTCCCTCATTTCTTTTCTAGTTGAAGGAAATAAGTATTAAGATCGTTTCTGTTAATGTTTATCTCTATTAGTATGAAGTAGACAGAAGAATAAGCTTATTAACAGAAAGTTGGTTTTGCAAGACAGGAATTTAAAAATATGATGTGTTCCATTCACATGACTTTCTCTACCTCTCTGCAACAAATTATTGTATGCTTCTATTTACTCCATGCTAATCGAGAAAATAATATCAGAAATAGTCTTATTACTTGCTTCCTAGTAAGTAGAAGCGAAATAAGGGAGTATCATAGGTTAAAGTGATAGACACAAGCTGGTTACTATGAGACTGAAGTGCCTTTGTATGGACAGGAGTTGACAAATTCCTGTATAAGAAAAGTATATAAGTTTTTTAAAGCTGAAACCAAAAACAAGGAATAATTAAAAAACGACCAATGTGAATTACATAAATTGTGTGTTTTAACGTACTCTACATTTTTTGTGTGGCAAGTTTTGTCCATCTCTTACGGTTTAGCAGTTATGCAAAATTCCCTAAAATTTATGCAGAATGAAGCAGTCTTCAGAGGCTATTCCCAGAAAATTCAAGATATACATTTTATTTGTCAGGTAAGTATCTTTAATATATGCTATTTTAATCAAAATCGTTAGAGCCATCGAAATTTTCGATGTAAAGGGTCACATCCCTGGAAGATACTAAACTTAAATACCAGGTTTGGTATTTTACCGACTTTTCGTTTTTGAGTTATCGTATTCACAGACATATACACGACCTTTTTCTGAAAATGTTTTTTTTTTAGATACAGGGGACTCGTAACGAATTTTTGGGTGCATTAGAATAACTTCTCTATACACTATGTACATAGTACGTGTAGAGAAAGTAGAAGTGTTGTCTCCAAGAAGAGAGAATTATTTGTGTGCGCCGCCTGTAGTAAGGAAGGAATTAATGGATCTGTCGAGCAGTAATTCCAAACAGCGGGCGGTCTCAAGGAGGGAGGAGTGAAGCAGGATGAGATAGCGCCAGTTCGTGGTTTCATAAGCGAAGTTACAGCTTTGTTACTCAAGCTTCAACAGATCGACTATTGAGATCCCAAACTTTAAACTCCTTTGATTGGTTCAATCAATAAATAACATGTTCTGTTCCTTTATTTGCTCAAAGTAACAAAGCCTTTAGCAAACTGGCTGCGAATAGTGTTGTTACCACACCGAAAACTTGCTGACTTTCTGCTCAGCATTATTCTGTGCAAGCTTAAATAGCCTCCCAGTAACAATTGGTAAATGTGATCTTTGTGAACGTATTAAATACTTAATGTGTTTGAGGCAGAAAAAAATTCACATGACTTTGGATTAATTGTTCTTTTCACACAAGCGTGTGTAGGACAGGAGTTGAATAGGTAGAGTCAGACTGAAAAATTCAATGGCATAGCTGGGATTTGAAGCACGGATCTCCCGGTCTCTAGTCGGTTGCTCTACCACTGAGCTACCATGGTAACATGTTGCGACTCCTGTCCTACACATGGTTACTTTTTAATTTGTTTATCGATGACATTGTTAATATAATGGTGGAGGAAAACAGTTAAAGGCAAAAAAAATACCAATATTTTTGTACGCCGATGACATTGTTATTCTTTCTAAGACAGTAAATGGTTTGCGATATGGCTTAAACGCACTGCAACGATTTTGTACACAATGGGGCATGGAAGTGAATATTCTAAAAACTAAAGCACTAGCATTTAAAATGGTTACATGTACAGTCAGCAGGAAAAGTGGACATACGGGGAGACAGAAATTAAAAATTTGCTGTGTACCATTCACATGACTTTCTCTATATCCCTGCAACAAATTATTCTTAAAAAACTTAAACTTCTATTTACTTCATGCTAATCTAGAAAAATTAGCAGAAATAGTCTTATTACTTTTTTCCTTGTAAGTAGAAAGGAAATAAGGGGGTAGCATAGGTTAAAGCGATAGTCAAAAGCTGGTTACTATGTGACTGAAGTTCCTTTGTATGGACATGAGTTGACAAATTCCTGTATGAGAAAAGTTAAGATTTTCGACCCTGAAAACAAAAACAAGGAATATCTAAAAAATGATCAACTCAAACAAAAAAATGTATACAACATAAATTGTGTGTATTTTTTGTGCGGGAAATTTTTGTCTATATCTTACGGTTTAGCAGTTATACAAAATTCTGGAAAATTCACTCAGAATAAAGTAGTTTTCAGAGGCTATTCCCAGAAAATTCCAAAAATACATTTTATATGTCGGGTAAATGTCTTTAATATACGATATTTTAATCAAAATCGTTAGAGCCATTCTTTAGAAAATCAAAATTTTCGAAAAAAGTTCCATGTGAAGGGTAGTTTGGGGTGGGGGGATTTTTCTCAAAATCTTCGTGTCGCATCCATGGAAGATTCTAAACTTAAATACCAAGTTTGGTATTTTACCTACTTTTCGTTTTTGAGTTATCCTGTTCACAGACACACGGACACACACACGCACGGACCTTTTTCTAAAAATACTTTTTTTAGATAAACGGTACCCTAAAACATATATTTCCGGTGAAATCTAAGTATCGAATGTTTTGGTGGAGTGCAATACCTTCTCTATACACTATGTACATAGTTCGTATGGGGAAAGTAAAAATGTTAAACATGTCCACTATCTAGGTGTAAGGTTTGACATGGCAGGAAAATGGCACAAGAAGACTGAGTTTGTAAAACACAAAGAGATTGGACAACTTTCTGAAATACTGAAGTTATTGATCCGGATATGGAAGTAAAAATATTACAAAGCATGTATGAGGCAATGGTTAGGTCTTCATTACTATATGGAAGTGAGGTGTGGGGATGGGATAGGGTACATAATGTAAATAAAATACAATCTCTTTTCTGGGATTGCGGAGGGGAACTTCTAGTCACGGTGTTCTTCGTGAGGTAGGAAGCTGGAAAGATGCTTATATGTTAAATTAAGTGTAGTTAGATACTAATTAAAGGTCATCAAACAACTCTTAGAGCAATATGTTATAGACCTCAGATGAATAAATGGAGCATCCCAAAAATGGGCGGCGGGGATACAACGGGGATTATCAAAGATTGGCTTAAGCGATATTTGGCAAAGGGGCAGCGAAAATAGATTTAACGTTATGAATAAAGTAAAAAGACGACTATGTGATATAAACAGGCATGAAATAGAATCTGATTGTAGGAACAAATTGTCACTGCACATACAAAACGAAATAAAAATTGAGTAGGGTAAAGAAACATATATTTTAAACTTGGGTATAAAACAAAGATCGAGAATAGCTTGGCTGAGGTTGGGAGGATGGAAAACCCGTAAGGTTGTTGTTGAAGCTGGTAGGCGGATTTGCCCATTATGCGGGGATCAGGAAGACTGGACGCATATTTTGGCAGATTGCGTGCAGATGGAGGATGCCAGGAAAAAATTACTGCCGGAAGTATTTTTAGCTTCAAATAGACGAAGGATTTGATTCTAAACAGCCAAAACTGGCCAAGCCTGTAGTTGTGAATACAAGTGTGCGTGTTATCAGCGTTCTTTCTTTTATTGTTCTGTGGTTCTGTTGTAGCAGCGCGCGTGCGAGTGTGTGTATTTCTAATGTTTGTAAGAGATATAAAACAAACATTTAAGTAATATTTTATACTCAAGTATTTTTCGACAGCATGTACGGTCACCCGACGTGTGACGCAATTATTGTATTAGTGTAAACTTAATAAAATACTACTACTACATGGCTTGTGTGAAAAAACAATTAATCCAATACCAATTGACCATAACAGTTGGCTATACTGTGAATCCTGGGACTTACAACATTGTAAGTCGCCATTGGGGTTGTGATCTTAAAATAATTTGAGATCACCTTGTGGTTTACCGGAAAACTTGCGAGTCAGTTGAGAAATTTAATGCTATGTTGCCATGGTACCTTAGTGGCAGAGCAACTGGCTAGAGACCGGCAGATCCGTGGTTCAAATCCTGGCCTTGGCATTGAATTTTTCAGTCTGACTCTCATGAATTTCTTTACATCTCTGAACAAACTTTGTTCAAAAGTTGTTTCATCTACCTACTTCATTTCATCGAGATAAACATTAGCAGAAACGGTCTTATTACATGGTTCCTTATATGTGCAAGAGAAATGTGGTTGCTATGGGATTGAAATCAGTTTTTTTGCGTAGCCAGAGTTGAAAGTTCCTGTATGAGAAATGCATTTAAAATGAAACCAATAACAAGGAATATCTAAAAGACGTTGAACACCAAGAAAAAAAAAAGTTTATCCCATAAATTGTGTGTTTTAACGTCATCAACATTTTTTGTAAAGTAAGTTTTTGTCTATCTGTTACGGTTTACTAGTTACGCAAAATTCATTCAAAATAAAGGTCTTTAGAGGCTATTTCCAGAAAATTAAAGATGTATATTTTATGATCCATATAATATCTTTAATACACGGTATTTTGATTAAAATCGCTAGAGCCCCTTTTTGAGAAAATCATAGTTTACGAATTTTTTCCATATAAAGGGTAGATTGGGTGGGGGGGATTTTTCTCAAACGCTTCGAGTCGCATGCCTAGAATATACTAAACTTACTTTCGTTTTTGAGTTATCGTGTTCACAGATTCACTCACCCACGGGCCTTTTTTTGAAAATGCTTTTTTTTTTAATACAGGAGGCCCAAAACGTGTATTTCCGGTGAAATTTCGTTATCGAATTTAAGGGTGGAATGCAAATGCCTTCTCTGTACACTATGTACACAGAACGTGTAGAGAAAGTAAAACTACTAAAAAGCATTGCTAAGAAAATCAATATTTTGAAACATTTTTATGAACACGGTTTTGGGCATATTTTATTTTTTGGGAGGCAGAAACTTTAGTTCCCATTCTGTGAATGAGTTTTATTAATTATTATCATCATCATCATCATCATTATCATTATCATTATCATTATTATTATTATTATTATTATTATTATTATTATTATAGCTCTATGAAGTTACGCATTAGAAGGGATGTGATGGTTCCTTTCCATCATGTATCTACTGATTTTTAATTTCTCTACAAATACCATGTACATAGTGTATAGAGAAGGTATTACATTCCACCCAAAAATTCGATACCGAGATTTCACCTGAAATACATGGTTGGGTCCTCCGGAATCCAAAAAAATTCATTTTTGGAAAAAGGTCCGTGTGTGTGCGTGTCTGTGTACAGCATAGCTCAAAAACGAAAAGACCGTAAAATACCAAACTTGGTATTTAAAATCAGTATCTTCCAAGGATGCGACACGATGATTTTCAAGAAAATCTCTTTGCCTCCAACTACCCTTTACATGGAAAAAAATTCAAAACTTTTGATTTTCTCAAGAATGGCTCTAACGATTTTGATTAAAATGCGGTATACTAAAGATATTTATATTGTCAATAAAATGTATATCCTGAATATTCTGGGAATAGCCTCTAAAGAGCTCTTTATGCTGAATGAAGTTTGCGTAACTAGTAAATTGTAAGAGATAGACAAAAGCTTACTACACAAAAAATGCAGATCACATTAAAACACCCAATTTATGTCATATGTGTTTTTCGTGTAATTGGCCATTTCTGAGATATTTCTTGTTGTTAGTTTAGTGAGATATTTCTAGTATTAGTTGGAAGCAAGTAATTAAGACAATATCTGCTAATGTTTATCTCGATTATCATAAAGTAGATAGAGGATTAAGCTTTTAACAATATAATTTGTTACAGAGATGTAGAGAAAGTTATGTGGACTGAACATATCAGATTTTTTTATTTCCGTTCTCCAGATATGAAGGGTTCTGATGTGTTACACTCACATGACTTTCTCTAGCTGCTCTACAAAAATCCTACAAAAGATTATTCTTCTTTGCACACAATGCTAATCAAGATAAATGTTAGCAGAATGTTATTACTTAGTTCCTTATAAGTAGAAGGGAATAAGGGAATGCACTATGCTAAAGTGATTGTCAAATGTTTTAAAAATCTATCGTTATGCGATTGTCATTGCAAATCAGTTCTTTGCTTGGCCAGGAGTAGAACAAAAGAAAAACAGACACTTCCTGTGTGAGAAAAATGTAAGTACTTCACAATTGAAACCAATAACAAGGAATATCTCAGAAACGGTTACCTCCACAACAAAAACATAAGGGATAAAAGTTGTGTGTTTTGTCATGAGGTACATTTTTTGTGCAGTAAGTTTTTTTCTATCTCTTACGGTTTAGCAGTTAAGCAAAATTCAGCAAAATTCATCCAGAATAAAGAGGACTTCAGAGGCTATTCCCAAAAAAATTCGAGATATACATTTTATTTCGGACATAAATAGCTTTAATATACGGGATTTTAATCAAAATCGTTAGAGCCATTTTTAAGAAAATCAAAATTTTCGAATTTTTTTGCATGTGAAGGGTAGTTTGTGGTGGGGGGGATTTTTTTTTTTTTTTAAATATTCGTGTCGCATCCTTGGAAGATACTAAACCTAAATACCAAGACCTTTTTTTAAAAACGTTTTTTTCGGACTCAGGGGACCCCAAAACACATATTTCCGGTGAAATCTCGGTATCGAATTTTTGGGTGCATTACAATACCTTCTCTATCCCTATGTACATTGTACATATGTGGCTAGAGAAAGTAAGAAAAGCTCTTCTGGATCATTGTGTAGTTCTTTCACAAAAAATAAAGGGGTTTTTTAAATTACTAAATCGAGTTTTGAGGTTATTACAGGCAGGAAGTAAACATTTTCTGGTACAGATGCTGCAGTTGACCTTGAGTACGATGCAGCAATTATTCAAACGAGCCATGACGTTAATTCCGCTTGTTCTGCATGCCACAACACGGTCACGTGATGTCACAAGCTCTGAGACACGTTGTCCAATGTGAGGTCTCCCATTCGGTGTCTGCTTGTATCAAAACACCCTGAGTTGTTCAAAAACTGACCGAAAACGTAGTAATCACATCTGGGTTCACGCCAACTGCGGGCAATTGCTTAGAAGTGGTCAAAAATACAACTGCCCGCCTCTGTAGTGTGGGAGAAGCGTGTGTGCCTAAAATTCAAGAGATGCTGAGTCCGTATCGGTTTGGGCGAGTTACCCGGGTAAGGGGTTTTAGGTGTTTTTACTTATCCTGAAATGGAAATGGATTTTTATTTATGGACACTCTTTAACTGTTGTGGTTCTCAACAGCCTATTCTATACTGGGAGTGAAAGATCACTAATTTTGCTCAGAGGCATCTTTATCAGGCTTAAGGTTCCTCTACGACACTGGACCAACGGCTTTACTTCCCTTCCGAAAAAACCCATCGTCCTCCGCCGGGTTTAACACGCGATCTTGAGTATATCAAGTTATCATGGTAACCATTACACCACGGAGGGCGACACCCTTATCCTGAGAAGAAGAATGTCGAGTAACTTTAAACTCCGTGACCCTGAGCCCATTTGAGCAGTATTCAACTGATTTCATTCATGGTCCGATATGCCCTACCAGGTAAAATAGCACAAGAAGTTGTCAATTTGGAGGCACCGTGGATGGGTGGTTAACCTTTCGCCCCTCACCAAAACATGCATGTGGGATTTTATGAACCAAGTGGTGTCTGGCAGGACTTTCTACAGATTTCCGCGTCATTCATTGCAACTGCTCGATCATTACCTTTCCAATTTTCCCAAAGAGGCTTTGCAGAAGCTACAGACCTCCCATACCTGTGATTAGGTGGAGGTTGTGATTAGGCGCCGGGTTCAAAATTTCTACGCTAGATTGGCCCATATCGGATCTCTGGGAGATTGGATGTAGCTGCAGGTAGCGCAGGGTTCCCACATGGCAGCCCTGGTAACGAGGGATAGCGCTGAAACTTGGCACAACACCATGTGGTGTTAACTTGCACATACCCTCAAAATTTCATCAAAATTGATTAAAAAATATATAAGTTAGAACATTCAGTCATATGTAACCTTAATAATGCTTTATCTTTGCCCAAAACTTATTGGTGAGAGAGAAAACATCCATTCACACAACTTTCCTTACTTGTTTTACAAACCAACTATTCTTACAAAACCATATTCTATAATTTACTTTACGCTAATCGAGCTAAACAACAGTAGAAGGTAAATAGAAGGGAAATAATATGGACACATTAGACTAAAGCAATAATCAAAAATACTGTCTCCGTAGTCGAGAGGTCAGCGAACTGACTTTACACCCGGGTTCGATACCCGGCTGGGGCGAGGAATTTTTCTTTAACCAGAATTATTCCCTATCCCCCACAGAGTCTGGAAGACTATGTGTGTATATGTGTGTGTGTGTTAAACCAAACGTAAAAGAACCTATAACGAGTTGTTTCAAGTGCAAATTCTCCGATATGACCTTAGATGTAAATGAAATGAAAACAAAAAATAATAATCAAAAAGTTGTCGTTATGCGAAGGTGTTGAAATGCTGTTCTCTTTGCATGGCTAGAGGTTAAACAAAAGAGTAATGAAACAAATGACGACCATCCTTTTGAGATTATTTTAAGTATTTTAAAACTCCAACCAATAACAAGGAATATCTCGGAAACGGTTAGCTCTACACAACCCTTATATACGAATATAATACATTGTGTGTTTTTGTGTAGTTAGATTTTGTCTCGCTGTTACGATTTACCAGTTATGTAATATTCAGAATGAAGAGGTTTCAGGGAATATTCCCAGACAATTCGAGATATATATTTTGTCATGTAAATATCCTTAATATACGATATTTATTTAAAAACGTTACAGAATTTTTTTCACAAAAAAAAACTTCCATGAAAGGTAGTTTGGAGTGGGGGTTCGTGTCGCATCCTTGGAAGATGCTGAAATTCAATGCCAAGTTTGGTATTTGACTATTTTCATTATTGAGTTATGCCCACACACACACACACACACACGCACACACATAGGATCTGCTTCTAATAATATTTTTTTGGATTCAGGAATCCTCAAAGCATCTATTTAAAATGAAATTGCGGTGGAATCCGAATTTTTGGGTGGAATATAATATCTTCTGTGCCTACTTTGTGAAAACTGATCGAGAAAATAAAAAGCTATTGATTCTCTTAATAAATAATTTTTCAGTGTTTCACAATTTCACAGATTACCTTAAGAAATTGGTGTTTTAATAAAAGATAAACATTATTTCCGACACTTACCTCAGTCTCGAGAACCAATAAAACAGCAATAAACCCTGAAGTGTGTGGGTGTTGCATGCAATGGAGTGTGGGAGATAGAACAATAGGTTTTATTGTTGCGTCCATGAATCATGCAGTGTATTCTCCCTTAATAACGTTTTCTCTTTGTCCACAATGCATTGATAAGAAAAAACAGTTAAGAAAAAAGCTGAGATCTACATTTCCTTGTCCGCAGTTAACCTTTACGGCCCTGAGTCACATGTACCAAGTTGAAACGGCCATTTTCCTTTCTCGTTTGTCTCTAAACTTTGCCCTTCTAGATGGGCTGTAAGGAGACTTGAGATAGAACTTCCCATCCCTTTACCTAACTTAAGTTTGCAGTAAGCCAATTTAAACAGTTCTCTACTTTATCTCCTTTCACATACGACAGCAGAAGTACTGCATTCTGCCTCAAGATTCTACATCTAAATCTTACTGATATAAGGTTACAAGATTTTGTGTCGAAAATGTTTTAAAACATCTGATGTGTCTCATTCATATGACTTTTTCTACCTCTGTGTCATAAATTAAGTAGGAGAACGCTTGTTTTTCTATCTACTTCATAGCAGTAGAGATAAACATTAGCAAAATCGCTATTATTACTTACTTACATTTAAGTAGAAAGGAAATAAGGCAATATACTACGCTAAACAACAGTCACATTTTTAAAACGTGGTTGCTACGGGATTGAAATCCGTTTCTTTGCGTGGCCAGGAGTCGACAAATTTCTGTATGAGAAAACTTTTAAGTAACTGAAACCTATAACAAGGAATTTTCGAAAACGGTCAACTCCACGAGAAAAAAAACTAAATAACACAACTGTGTGTTTTAATGTGCTCCACATTTTTTATGTGGTAGGGTTTTGTCCATTTCTTAAGGTTTTAGCAGTTGTGCAAAATTTCGTAAAATTCATTCAGAATAAAGTAGTCTTCAGAGGCTAATCCCAGAAAGTTCAAGATATACATATTATTTGTCAGGTAAATATCTTTAATATATGATATTTTTATAAAAATCGTTAGAGCCATTTTTGAGACAATCAAAAGGTTCCAAAAAAGTTCCAAGCAAAGGGTAGTTGGGGGTGTGGGGATTTTCTTGAACATCTTTGTGTTCGTGTCGTATCCTTGGAAGAAACCAAACTTAAATACCAGGTTTGGTATTCAACAGCCTTTTCGTTTTTGAGCTATGCTGTCCACTCAAACACACACATGGACTTTTTTGCAAAAATGTTTTTTTTTTATTCAGGGGGACCCAAAACATGAATGTCCGGTGAAATCTCGGTATCGGTTTCTGTGTGATACCTTCTCTATACACTATGCACATAGTACGTGTAGAGAAAGTAATAATATGAAGCGCTCTATTTACCTGGCTTTACCTGCCTCTCTGCAATTAATCATTCTTAAAATGCTTATTATCCTTTTTACATCATGCTAATCGAGACAAACATTAGCAGAAATTGTCTAATTACCAGGGATAATCAGAAACTAAGATTACAAAGCCTGTAGTGAAACGAATATTTCTTTCTCTATACGCACTGTGTACCTGGTGTATAGCATTCCACCCAAAAACACGAAACCGAGATTTCACCGGAAAAGTATGTTTTGGATTCCCCTGAATAAAAAAAAACATTTTCAGAAAAAGGTCTGTGTGTGTGTCTGTGGACAGCATAGCTCAAGACCGAAAAAACCGTTAAATACCAAGGACGCGACACAAAGATTTTCAAGAAAATCACCCGATCCCAACTACCCTTTACATGGAATTTTTTCCAAAAATATTGATTTTCTCACAAGTGGCTCTAACGATTGTGATTAAAATCTTTTACTCTCAAGATATTTACTTGACCAATAACGGTATATCTTGAAATTTCTGAGAATAGCCTATCAAGACATGTTTATTCTATGTGAATTTTGCGAAATTTTGCGAAATTTTGCATAACGGGTAAACCGTAACAGATACACAAAAAAAATGCAGATCATGATAAAACACAATTTATGTCATACTTTTTTTTTTTTTTTTTTTGTGGAATTGATCGTTTTCGAAATAGTCCTTGTTTTTGGTTTCAGCTTTGAAAAGCTTAATTTTCTCATACAGGAATTTGTCAACTCGTGTCCATACAAACAAAGGAACTTCAGTCACATAGAAACCAGCTTTTGACTATCACTTTAGCCTATGGTACTCCCTTATTTCGCTTCTACTTACAAGGAAGCAAACAATAAGACTATTTCTACTGAGTTTTTTCTCGATTAGTATGAAGTAAATAGAAGCATAAGCTTTTTAACAATAATTTATTGCGGAGATGTAGAGAAAGGCATGTGAATAGTACACATCAAATTTTTTTACTAGCGAGAAGTCTTTTGGAAGAATAAAGAGAGGGATAAACTACTAAACGTTCGGAGAAAGCGAGGGTTCTTACGTCCAGCTGTCCGACCCGTTATCTCCTTGTTGCATACTTTGAACAACTGTCTCTTTAAGTAACAAGGCGGCTCAATTAAATGGGGGGGGGGGGTAAGGAGTACAGTAGTTGACATAATGAAACGTTTTGTACTTGCGGCAAGAGGAACGATGACCTTTCCGTGTTCCTTGCGTTGTTTCACAACTTCTACACAGTTTACAAGCGTCGCTGCTGTCAAGGTCTTTCCCTCCAGCGTTCAACTAATTCTAACAGCTAATATCTAGCTAGTTAAACTGAATAGGATGAAACACTTCATTACAAAATTTGTAATGTGGGTAATTTCAGAACTATACCACTTTTTCAAACGCCATTATGACATTTCCATGATCAGCGTGAAAAAGAAAGAAAAACGAATACCCACTTACACTGAGGGTCATCAGAAAGTGAAATACGATTTGGCATAACTAACAATAACGAAAGTTATCAACATAAAACTTTGGATAGGTAGCGTCAGACTGAAAATTTCACGCCATAGCCGGGATTTGAACCACGGGTCTCCCAATCTCAAGCCGGTTGCTCTGCCACTGAGCTACCATTGGTAGAATAGCATTTAAAAAAAAAAAAAGAGGCATCTGTGGAGACCATAGCTCAAAAACGAAAAGTCTGTTAAATACCAAACTTGGTACTTAAGTTTCAATTTCTTTTAAGGATGCGACACTAACATGTTCAAGAAAAGCCCTGCACCCCAACTACCCTTTAAATAGAAAAAAAAATCCAAAATTTTGATTTTCACAAGAATGCTTAACAATTTTGATTAAAATATTGTGTATTAAAGATATTTACCTAACAAATAAAATGTATATGTTGAATTTCCTGGGAATAGCCCCTGAAGACGTTTTTATTCAAAATGACTTTTCCTGAATTTTGCATAACTGTTATAACAGTAAGAGATAGTTAAAACTTGCTGCATAAAAATGTAGATTTCCTTTAAACTTACAATTTCTATCATAAATGTTTCTTGTACAGCTAACGATATTCCTTGTTGTTTGGTTTCACTTTTAAAATACTTACACTTTTCTCATACGGAAATTTGTCAACTTCTGTCCATACAAACAAAGGGACTTCAGTCACATAGCAACCAGCTTTTGGCTTTCACTTTAAACCTATGGTACTCCCTTATTTCGCTTCTACTTACAAGGAAGTAAGTAATAAGACTATTTCTGCTAATTTTTTCTCGATTAGCATGATGTAAACAGAAGCATAAGTTTTTTAACAATAATTTGTTGCAGAAATGTAGAGAAAGTCGTGTGAATGGAATATATCAGATTTATTTTGTTTAGAAGGTTCTAAAAATATTCATTTACGGTGAAATCTCGGTGTCAAATGTTTGGATGGAGTATGATATTTTCTCTGCCTACTAAGTACATTGTATGTATATGCTAGAGAATGTTATAAAGTGAATTAAATATTCACGTTTTATATCAACTATGTGTTAATTTATGATATATGAAATAACTCCAGGGACCTAGACTTTAGCCCTTGGGGATTTCATTGTTATTACTCGTCCAGCTCCAGAGAGTGAGTGGCATATAATTAAATAAATTAATTTACTTAATCACTTCTCTATGTCACCTGCGGCAAGCAATAATTATACCCAACGGACCTTAACTGCATTCTGTTTAATCAAACCCTTTCTACAATTAGCTAACCGTTACAACATGTCTAACAAAAAATCTGCTAATATCGAGATGAACACCATACTTAGATGCTTTGTAAGTAGAAGGGAAATACGGGAATATAGTAGACTAAACCGGCAGTCAAATTTAAAAGCTGGTTGCCATATGGGTGAAAGCCGTTTCTTTGCATTGCCAAAAGTTGACAAATTCCCGTATAAGGAAAGTATAAGTATTTTAAAGCTGAAACCACTAACAAAGAATATCCTAAAAATGGTCAGATCCACGAAAAAAGGTATATAACATAAATTTTGTAGAATTCATCCAGAATAAAGTACTTCACAGGCTATTCCCAGAAAATTCAAGATATAAATATTAGTCACGCAAATTTCTTTAATATACCATATTTTAATCAAAATCATCATAGCCATTTTTGAGAAAATACATTTTTTTTAAAATGTTCTATGTAAAGGGTAGTTGGGGGTGGAGGAATATTTACGGCAGAGCTTCACATTCTTAACAGAAACAATTTTTCATTGCAACTTTTGATCAGGTATCCACAAACGCGTCACCCATCTTGCACAGACCTTGTGAAATCCCAAAACATTACTTAAAATTTACCTGCACGTTCTTTCGATATGTTTACAGCCTCTGCTATCCCAAACAACTTTAATCTGCGGTCTTCCAGTACTAAAGGATGAGTTTTTTCAATTATCTCTGGAGTTGTCACTTCTACAGGGCGTCCAGAGCGAGGCTCATCACTAGTGCTCGTACGTCCCATTTTAAACTCTGCAACCCACCTTTTAATCATTGAATATGAAGGGGCAGAGTTTTTCAATGTACTGTCCAGTTCCTCCTTGATTTCTTTAAGCGTTAAGCCTTTCAAATGGAAGTATTTACTCACTGCTCCTTTTTCCAAATCCTTCATTTTCGTAAAAACTCTAAAGTTGTCTTGTTTAAAATGAGTCATTCTAAAACTAAACAAGCTATTGACCTGTAACTATGGATACAAGCTAGTCTAGAGTTAAATTATACGATGCTACCGTCTAACTGGCCTAGTGGCGCTATATTTGTGCGAGGCCCGGGAATTATCAACCGACCCTCGTGCTTATATATGAATAACAAATAATTAATTCACAAAATCAAGTAAATTAACATAAAATAAAATAAGCAAAGTAGATTCCAATCATAAAAAAAAATCTGATAAGTTCCATTCACATGACTTTCTCTACAACCCATTATTGTTAAAAAGCTTATGCTTCTATTTACTTCATGCTAATCGAAAAAAAAATAGCAGAAATAGTCTTATTACTTGCTTCCTTGTGAGTTCATTTCTTACGGTTTTGCAGTTATGCAAAACTCCTCCAGAATGAAGTAGTCTTAAGAGGCTATTCCCAGAACACTCAAGATATACATATTATTTGTCAGGTAAAGATCTTTAATATACGATATTTTAAGCAAAATCGTTACAGCCATTTTTGAGAAAATCAAAATTTTCAAAAAATAGTTCCATGTAAAGCGTAGTTGGCGGTGGGTGGATTTTCTTGAAAATCTACGTGTCGCATCCTTGGGAGGTACCAAACTTTAATACCAAGTTTGGTATTTAACGGTCTTTTCATTTTTCAGCTATGCTGTCCAGACACACACGGACCTTTTTCCAAAAATGCTTTTTTTTTTTTTTTGGATTCTGGGGGACCTAAAACATGTACTTCCAGTTAAATCTCGGTATCGAATTTTTGGGTGCATTACAATACCTTCTATATAAACTATGTACATAGTACATGTAGAGAAAGTAAAAAAAGTTACTATGCACAAATTTAGCTGTCGTTAAAATACATTATTTTCTTACTTTCTCTGTACGCACTATGTATATAGTGCATAGAGAAGATATTGTATTGCACCATGTTTTGAGATCCCCTCAATCCAAAAAAAGCATTTTTAGAAAAATGTTCGCGTGTGTGTGTGTGTGTGTCAACTGTCTGTCTGTGGTATTCAGGTTTGGTATCTTCAAAGGATGCGACTCGAAGATTTTCAAGAAAATTCCTCCACACCAAACTACTCTTTAGATGGAACTTTTTTCGAAAAGCTTTTATTTTCTCAAAAATGGTTCTAACGATTTTGATTAAAATATCGTATATTAAAGATATTTACCTGATATAAAATGTCTATCTTGAATTTTCTGGGAATAGTCCCTGAAAACTACTCTGGATGAATTTTACAGAATTTTGCACAACTGCTAAACCGTAAGAGATGGACAAAAACTTACTTAACAAAAAATGTAGAGCACGTTAAAACACACAATTTATGTTATATATATATTTTTTTTTTTCGTGGAGTTGATTATTTTTGAGATGTTATTGGCTTCAGTTTTGAAAAACTTATACTTTTCTCATACAGGACTTTGTCAACTACTGTCCATAAAAACAAAGGAACTTCAATCACATAGCAACCAGGTTTTGACTATCACTTTAACCTATGGTACTCCCTTATTTCGCTTCTACTTACAATAAAGCAAGTAATAAGACTATATCTGCTTATTTTTCTCAATTAGCATGAAGTAAATAAAAGCAAAAGCTTTTTAATAATAAATTGTTGCAGAGATGTAGAGAAACCCATGTGAATGGAACACATCATATTTTTTAAAGCTAAAGTTTTGTAGAGTTAACCGTTTTCAGGGTATTCCGAGAATTTGGTTTCAGTTTTAAGGTTGTCTAATTGAAATTTTCTCAAACAGGAGACATCCTTTTTTACGTCTCTCTTTTGTTTACTCCTAGCATGCAAAGAGAACCGAATTTCAATTAAGGAGTTTCCCTGAGCTGGTTATTGATGCTTCTTTCTCGGGATGTCAGCCAGGCAGGTGTAGGAAGAAAAACGCATATGAGAAATTGTATGTTTTAACGTCTACATTTTTGAGCAGTCAGTTTTTCTCTATCTCTTATGGTTTAACTGTTCTGGGTTATTACCCGAAAATTAAATATATGCAATTTATTTTTATGTAAACATTTTTAAGATACGGTATTTTAATCAAAAAAATTTTTTTTTCATTTTTGAGAAAAACAAGGTTTTCAAAAAAATGTCCTTGTAATGGGTAGTTTGCGGTGGGGGGACTTTCTTGAAAATCTTCGTGTCGCATCCTTGTAAGGTACTAAACTAAAGCACAAAGTTTGATTTTTAACGGCATTTTCGTTTGCGAGCTATGCTGTCCACACGCACACGCGCGCTCGCGTTATAAAATGATTTTTATCGGACTTAGGGACCTCAAAACTTATATTTCCGGCGAAATCTCAACATCAATTTTTGGGTGGCATACAATACTTTCTCTAGCTACTATGTACCTTGTATGTGCTTACCTGTTAGAGAAAATAAAAATATGATAATAGAAGTATTTGCAAACTCAATTACTGTAAAACTTGAAATTTTAATTTGAATATTGTTAAAAATGTATCACGTAACTATTACAGCAATGCATTTAGACAAATAAAAAAACATTTAAATAACCAGCTAGAATTTTAATGAATGGCGAAAAAACTCTGATGTGTCCCATTCACATGACTTTCTCTGCATCTCTGCAACAAATTATTGTTAAAAAGCTTATGCTTATATTTACTTCATGCTAATCGAGATAAATTAGCAGAAATAGTCTTATTACTTAGTAGAAGTGAAATAAGGGAGTATCAAGGGAGTATCATAGGCTAAGGTGATAGTCAGAAGCTGGTTGCTATGTGACTGAAGTTCCCTTGTTAGGACAAGGTATATTTCATAAACGATCAACTCCACGAAAGAAAAATGTAGATACATAACATAAATTGTGTGTTTTAACGTGCTCTACGTGCAAGTTTTTGTCCAGCTCTTACGGTTTACCAGTTAAGCAAAATTCAAAATATACATTTTATGTGTTATGTAAATATCTTGAATATAAGAGATTTTAAATCAAAATCGTTGGAGCCATTTTTGAGAAATTCAAAATTTTCGAAATTTTTTCCATGTAAATGATAGTTGGGGATGCGGGGATATTCTTAAAAACCTTCCTGTCACATCCTTGGAAAATATCAAACTTAAATACCAAGTTTGGTATTTAATGGCCTTTTCGTTTTTGAGCTATGCACATAAGAGACACAGACGCGCACACACGGACCTTTTCTCCAAAAATGTTTTTTTTTTTATTCAGGTGTACCCAAAACATGAATTTTCGGTGAAATCTCGGTACTGAATATTTGGGTGGAATGTAATACTTTCTCTATACACTATGTACATGGTATGTGTAGAGAAAGTAATAGCACTGTTATGTGAATTTCAATAATATACCTCAAGTACAGGAGATTCCAAATTTCACAAACGCAAGGCTCTTCCAACTTAGGTGAAGGGGTGATCCGGCGATACTGGACAAAGTTATATGGAACAGGATTTAGGAAAACAATATAAACGTCTAACGTGAGAGTTTCGGTCAGGAACCGAACCTGCGAGCTATCGATTCCACGCTGTGCGTGATTTTGTTATGCAATTCTAGTGGTGCTTTGTTGTGTAAATGGCCCAGAGGCAGTTTCTGTGATTTTGAATTTCGTTATATAAAGCAGGTTCGTGTGAACCTCGGGCTGGACACCCCTCTGGCGGTTGAATAGAGGTCTACTCCAGTAAACATGAAGGTCGAGGGTTCCCATCTCGTGGACAAACATGTCACTGCAGCAATTCATCACAAAGCAATTTACGTCGACGTGTTGGTAATTTGGTTCCTGTTTCCTCAGATAACGGTCGTGCTCTACACAATCCTCTGCGAGATAACGCGCCATTTGCTTCAATAAATACCACATTCATTTGTTTTCCTCTAACGTGCATAACTTGCACGTTCTTTTTACCGGGGCCGTTGTTTTTCAACCTCCGATAGGCTATAAATAAAACACAAGCTCATAGAAAACAATTATTATAATAAGAACTGAAGCTTTCCTGGCGACATGTTAATTCAAAATCTTCTCGGGCTTCTAGCCATGTTTTTACCTGGCTAGAAGCCCGAGAAGATTTTGAATTAACAATTATTTTATTACTAAAAGGTTTGTACACTTATGGTTACTTTTCAACATAATCACCGAAAAGACTGAGACATTTATCATACCTGTGCACAAGGTATGCAAAACCCGATTCAACAAATCTGATGTGTTCCATTCACATGACTTTCTCTATATCTCTGTAACAAATTATTGTTAATAAGCTAATCTTTTATTTATTTCTGGGTAATCGAGAAAATTTAGCAGAAATAGACTTATTTCTTGCTTTATTGTAAGTAGAAGCGAAACAAGGGAGTACCATAAGTTAAAGTGAAACCCAAAACCTGGTTGCTATGTGACTGATGTTCCTTTGTTTGTATAGACAGGAGTTGACAACTTCCTGTATGAGAAAAGTATAGGTTTTTCAAAGCTGAAACCAAGAAAAAGGAATATCTCAAAAACGACCAACTCCACGAAAAAAATGTATATAACATAAATTGTGTGTTTTAACGTGCTCTACGTTTTTTGTGTGTTGAGTTTTTGTCCATCTCTTACGGTTTAGTAGTTATGCCAAATTCATCCAGAATAAAGTAGTCTTCAGAGGCTATTCCCAGAAAATTCAAAATATACATTTTATTTGTGAGGTAAATATCTTTAATATATGCTATTTAATAAAATCGTTAGAGCCATTTTTTTTTTTAGAAAATCAAACTTTTCGAAAAAAGTTCCACGTAAAGGGTAGTTTGGGGTGGGTGGATTTTTCTCAAAATCTTCGTGTCACATCCCTGGAAGATACTAAACTTAAATACCAAGTTTGGTATTTTACCGACTTTTCGTTTTTGAGTTATCCTGTTCACAGACACACGGACACACATGGACATTTTTCTTTTTTTGGATACAGGGGACCCTAAAACATATATTTCTGGTGAAATCTTGGTATCTAATTTTTTTGGTGGAGTGCAATACCTTCTCTATACACTATGTACATAGTACGTATGGAGAAAGTAAAAATGTTGCCGCCAATGATTTCAAATCAGCATTGACGTTGTTTTGAAGATCTTCGTACTTTACGACGTTCCATGACAACGCTCGTCCACACACTGCTGGCACAACCCATCGGCTCCTTGAACAATTTCAATGGAACGTTTTCGATCATCCGCCGCAAGTCTCTGACCTGGCACCCAGCGACTTTCACCTTTTCCATGAACTGAAGACGTGACTCGCAGGGCAGCACTCTCAAAACAACGAAGATCTTCAAAACAACGTCGATGCTCATTTGAAATCATTGGCGGCAAACATTTTTGAAGCGGATATTGCAAAACTTGTGCACAGGTACGATAAATGTCTCAATCTTTTTGGTGAATTTGTTGAAAAGTAACCTTAAGTGTACAAAACTTCTTGTAATAAAATAATTGTTTTCTATCAACTTCTCTTTTATTTATAGCCTATCGGAGGTTAAAAAAAACGGCCCTCGTACTTCCTCTACTTGGTACGTAGGTAGAGAATTTATTGCATCCTACCCACAATTTCAACACCAAAATTTCCCGGAAATGTACGTGTTAGGATTCCCTGTATTCAAAAAATAAAGTTTTAGAAAAAGGCCCATGTGTGAGCGTGTGTGTGTGTGTGTGTGTGTGTGTGTGTGTGTGTGTGTGTGTGTGTGTGAACACGATACCACAAAAACGAAAAGTCAATAAAATACCAGACTTCGCATGCACGGTTGCGAAACGGAGATTTTGAGGAAAACCCCTTTACAAAGAAAAAATATCGAAACTTTTGGTTTTCTCAAAAATGCCTAACGATTTTGATTGAAATGCAAAATTCGGCCAAACTCAATCAGAACAAAGAGCTCTTCAAAGATTATTTTCAGAAAATTTGAAATATACATTTTATTTGTGATATGAATATTTTAATATAGGTATTTTAATCAAAATCGTTAGAGCCATTTTTTAGAAAATCTAAAATTTCGAAAAGTATTTCATGTAGGTAAAGGGTAGTTGGGGGTAAGGGTATTTTCTTGAAAATCTTCGTGTCGCATCCCTGGAAGATACTGAGGGTTAATACCAAGTTTGGTATTTAACCGACTTTTCGTTTTTGAGCTATGCTACCCACAGACACACACGGAGCTTTTTCTAAAAATGACTTTTTGATTCAGGGGTCCCAAAAGATGAATTTCCAGTGGAATCTCGGTATCTAATTTTTGAGTGCATTACAATAATTTATTTTCTCTATACATATGTTCATAGTACACGTAGAGAAAGCAATATATTAAACTTATGGCATTTTAATTAATATTGTTAAAATCATTTTAAAAAAATTAAACTTTCCGAAAAATTGTTCATGTATTCGGTGGAGGTATTTAACTGATACAGGCACACACACGGATAGGCATAGACCTAGGTCCTTTTTATAAATTGTATGTTTTATTAAAGGGTCCTCAAAACACTCATTTCCGGTGAAATCTGCCCAGAGTTTTTGGATGGAATACAGTACGTCCTCTACCTAATATATGCATAATATGTGTAGAGAAAGTAAAAAAGGACTTTACACTCTTCTAGTTAGTGTGTGTGTGTGTGTGTATGTATATATACATATATTTGTTATGTATAAACATACATACAAAGTATATGCCAATGTCCTGATTCATAAACTGTTACGGCCATAACATTCAGGAATCCAAAGAGATCACTGAAAGAAGCGTGAGCGAGTCGGAAGCAGTATAATTTGTGTCGTCACAATGGACGTTCCCCTCCGTCAACTGTTTTTGTTTCTTGCGCATGCTCGGTAGACTTCCCCTACTCCACACTCTCTCAGTTTAACTGATGGCAGTTTAGCTAATCGTCAGGCAATTCGCAATTACGATGTTGAGGAACTTTGGAAGTCCAAACACTGGCGACTTGGCCGATTACAAGGATCGATAACCACAAGAAAAATGGCACATCGACTAATTAGTTCTGGTATGCCAGCGGCGCCTCTTGTACGGATTCTCCCAAGTCGTATACGGCGGTAATCAAATTTGTTACGGCTTGCACGGGACTGGAAAATTACGTTAAGGTGTACAACAGTGCTCAGAGAGACCATGCATTCCTCCTGGTTACAAAATTAACGTTGCAGATTCGAGAAACTCCAGTAGCAACCACATAACCTCAAACTGTGCTCAGGCTATACCAACAATTTCATTTCTCTACCGCTTATCTGTGCTGCATTTATTATTTACCACGTTTCAATGGGGAATTGAAACTAATTTTAGTTCAGTTCCATTTCATTACGATCGTTGTGAATACGTTGTTTTTGTTGGTCAACTTGGAATTACTTTGGCGAACCTGTTAAACATATTGTTTTTCACTCTGTCTATTATTGAACAATTATATTTGAGAACACATTGAAAATTATAAAAACCATAAATAATCTCTTATAATCTTCCATAGAGCAATAAATAAAAAATCTGATGTGTTCCATTCACATGACTTTCTCTACATCTCTGCTACAAATTATTGTTAAAAACCTTAGGCTTCTATTTACTTCATTGTAATGGAGAAAAAATTAGCAGAAATAGCCTCATTACTTGCTTCCTTGTAAGTAGAAGCGAAATAAGGCAGTACCATAAGTTAAAGTGATAGTCAAAAGCTCGTTGCCATGTAACTGATTTTCCTTTGTTTGTGTGGACAGGAGCTGACAAATTCCCGTATGAGAAAAGTGTAAATTTTTTAAAGCTGAAACCAATAAAGGGGAATATCTCAAAATCGATCAACTCCTTGATAAAAATGTATATGAAATAAATTGTGTGTTGTATCATGATCTACAGTTTTTGTGAAGTAAGTTTCTATCTCTTACGGTTCACCAGTTAAGCAAAATTCAATAAAAATCATCTAGAATAAAGAGGTCTTTTGAGGCTATTCCCAGAAAATTCAAGATATACATTTTATTTGGCAGGTAAATATCTTAAATATAAGGGATTTTAATGAAAGTCGTTAGAGCCATTTTTAAGAAAATCAAAAATTTCGAAATTTTTCCATGTAAAGGGTAGTTGGGGTGGGGGATTTTCTTGAAAAGCTTCGTGTCGTAAACTTGCAAGATACAAAACTTAAATACCAAGTTTGATTTTTAACGGTCTTTTCGTTTTTGAGCTATGCTGCCCACAGACACACGCACGCGCACGCGCGCGCGCACACACACACACACACACACACACACACACATTTTTCTAAAAATGTTTTTTTTTTTAATTCAGGGGTTCTCAAAATATATATTTCCGGTGAAATCTCGGTACTGAACTTTTAGGTGCAATACAATACCTTCTCTATACACTATGTACATACTAGGTATAGAGAAAGTAATAACTATATATATATATATTAATATTTATTCACTTATTGATCGATCAGCAAATGTGCGCTCTACAGATCATTGATTTTAGGCATTATTTACATGCATGATACTGAATAGCATTGAAATGAGATAGGCCCCATTGGGCCCCTTATAAGTAGGTACAATGTGAGAGCTGGCCCAGTGGTAGGCGATTTGGATCGCTGGATTTTCTGCCAAGAGAATAATGAATGGCCCCTGA
Source organism: Hymenopus coronatus (assembly GCA_030762935.1). NCBI lineage: Eukaryota > Metazoa > Arthropoda > Insecta > Mantodea > Hymenopodidae > Hymenopus > Hymenopus coronatus. Next base: position 17,684,290 of record CM060897.1, on the reverse strand, counting down.
GACGTATTTCAGCTTGCTGTAAAACTGTTCGGCTTGTGAAGAAATTATCTATTGAATGATGCTGATTGCAGCCTTTCTGTGTAGTTGACTATTTCTAGTGTATTCGTTGAGATCTGCAATATTTTGTTTTGAAATGTCGTGTGATTTCAGAAGGACTGGTTCCTCCCCAAACTGGACAAGCGTATAGTAGCAGTGGTCTTAATAGAGTCGTGTCAAGTAGTGTGCAGCTTTTTAGTTGGAGTGAAGATCTGTTGTTGAGCAGAGGAACAATAAATAACAACAAATAATACATAGCTTGCACAGAACAGCTCAACGTATATGTTAGGAGTTCACAAACTGAGCACGTGGTTGGACATAGCCAGATATTGCAACAGTGCGCCATCTAGATCCATTTCCGTTGTCTGACCGACCGACCGACCGCAGTGCTGCTTTGTGATTGGTTCAGAAAGTCAAACGGGTAAAGCTTTTCATCAGTTTTCTGTGGGTGTACCAACTTAACTCCTAACTGTCAGTGACTAGTAAAGAACAGCTGATTACAAATGTCTCTATCGTGTGTAAAGACACAAACAGTGTACATAGTAAATCAATGCCGATGAATAATTAAACTAATTCGTTATTATTGATGTTAATTTAAAATAACAGTGATACTATAACACATGTAGCATACATAATGTATTTACGACAATATAGAACAAATGAAAGCCTAATAGCTTGGTACAATGAGAGAAAGGTATAACAAAGTAGAGTTTCAGCGGTTTAGATTTTTAGTGGCTCAATTCCAACAAAGTCTCGGTCGTTGTCATATTATATCGTCATTATCAAAATCATTAATGGTTCACATTCACTGATGATTCCGTGCATTTCGTATTATTTTGAGCACATGATTCACTTTCTTCTTCCATGAAGCCGCGTCCACTCTCGCCACACCTTTCCGCAACGCGTTAGGATTTCACAAACTGACCACGTGGTTAGAAACAGCCATATATTGCAACGGTGCGACATCTAGATCCGTTTCCGTTGTCTGGCCGACCGACCGGAATGCTGCTTTGTGATTGGTAATGCTTTTCGTCAAGTGCAAGGATTCAGCGGCAGGGCTATAACGGGAGTAGCTGTATATTTTCAGAATTAGCTGGTTTGCAGGCCGTGTAACCAAAACCAAAACCAAACCAACTTAATTACACACTCATATCTGTGGCAGGCAATAACGAGGACAGATGTTGGTATCGGCTAAATATTTGATAGAGCTCACCAAATAGGGTTTTGGTGCGAGCCAGAAGGGATGTAAAACGCGCCACATAAACACTGGCCAGGTCCTGTTTGCAAGGGGTAGCCGGAGCAAATACTCGCCTCGGGCTAGCTGGTGGTGAGGAAAAGCTTTTAATGTCCGCACCGGGAGTGCTGCCTGCAGCAATGTTGCTGTTAAACCAATTGCATTGCGCTAACCACTTTGCCACAGCAATATTAGTTTCCAAACCTCGACAACTGCATCCACAAATCCCAAGCGGCGTATTTCCAAGAAAAACGCTTTAGGTTCGTATATTCTACCACCTCTCACATCAGGTAGAAGAGGTACTTGCATCTGAAAACTTCATAAACATCTTACGATGCCGCTTGGTAGGGGAGAAATAAGAAATAGTATACTGGGTACAAGAGCTGTAAATTATACTTAACGGGTCGAGAATGCATATTGGGAATACGAGGCCGCAGAACTGAGTTTTTCAAGCATTCGAGTTCGTGGTTAGCCAATTATATTTGAAATACTCGAAAAATAGGTAAAAACATCTAATTTGTTCCATTCACATGACTTTCCCTATATCTCTGCAATAAATTATTCTTAAAACGCTTATACTTCTATTTACTTCATGCTAATCAGTAAAAAAATTAGCAGAAATAGCTTTATTACTTGCTTCCTTGTAAGCAGAAGCGAAATAAGGAATTACCATAGGTCAAAGTTTAGAAAAAACCTGGTTGCTATTTGACTGAAGTTCCTTTGTTTGTATGTATGGACAGGAGTTGACAAATTCCTGTATGAGAAAAATGTAAGTTGTTTAAAGCTGAAACCAATAACAAGGAGTATCTCTAAAATGATCAACTCCATGAAAAAAATGTATATGACATAAATTGTGTAATTGTAATCTACCTTTTTTGTGTAGTAAGTTTTTGTCTCCCTCTTACGGTTTACAAGTTATGCAAAATTCAATAGAAATCATCCAGAATAAAGAGGTCTTTAGAGCCTATTCCCGGAAATTTAAAGATACCTATACATTTTATTTGTCATGTAAATATCTTAAATATAAGAGATTTTAATCAAAATCGTTACAGCCATTTTTGATAAAATCAAAATTTTCGAAATTTTTTTTCCATGGAAAGGGTAGTTATGGCTGGGGGGATTTTCTTGAAAATCTTCGTGTCGCATATTTGGAAGATAGCAACCTTAAATATCAAGTTTGGTACTTAACGGTCTTTACGTTTTTGAGCTATGCTGCCCACAGACACACACACGGACATTTTTCTAAAAAAAAAATGGTTTCAGGGGGTCTCAAAATATGCATTTCCGGTAAAGTCTCCGTATCGAATTTTGGGTGCATTACAATACCTTCTCTATACACTATGTACATAGTACATGTAGAGAAAGTAAAAATAATAAATCAAAATTGCTTTTCAATATTGTCGTAACTGCCTTTTCTACTAATAACTCGGAGAACTCGCTGTGGCTGCGAAAGGCAAATACAAAACTATTCTAACTGGATACGACATGAGGGACGTATCCCCCATGCTAACTTATGGGAAATTAGCAAACTCAGGAGTAAAACAAGGAAATGTGAGAACAAAATCAAACTACTAAATTAAAACATGTTAATTCAAGAGTAATTCCAGCTAATTGATATATTAAACTTGTACCTGTTATGTTGACGCTGGATGATGCGTAGCCAAAATCTGGGTGAATACTATAGCTCCCTTATTAATTACATGATTACTAAAAACGTGCGATGCGCACCCCACGTCGTCCCGCTGGCAAAGAGAGACGACAAAACCACGCTCCCGTCGTTATTTTAAACTAACCTTTTTCCTCTACAGTACAGCCAAAACAATAAAGTTAATTAGTCAATCATGCCACACTTAGAATGTGGATCCTAACGCAGTAGTACCACATTCTGCATGTGACAATATTTTATTGAACATTAAAATAAAATGAATTCTGAATGTGAACAAATGAAAGGTTGTATCTTAATTATATGGACAACGCCTTCATATACGCTCTTTTGTTAATGAATTTTGCAATAGATTCTTTACTTGATGCTCGTTGCTATGAGATTGAAACTTGTTTGTATGTCCAGGGTTGACAAATTACCGTACAAGAAAAGTGTATTTTAAAACTGAAATAAATCATTCTGAATATCTCAAAATGGTTAATTCCACGAAAAAAAAATGTATATGGCATAAATTGTGTGTTTTAACGACATCTATATATTTACGTAGTAAGTTTTTGGCTATACGTTGCGGTTTATCGGTTATGCAAAATTTAACAAAGTTCATCCAGAATAAATGCCTTCAGAGGTTATTCCCAGAAGATTCAAAATATAATGTTAGTTGTCGTGTAAATATCTTTAATAAACGCCATTTTAATCAAAATCAATAGAACCATTTTTGAAAAAAATAAAAATTTTCGAAACTTCTTTCATGTAAAGGGTAGTTTATGGTGCGGAAGTTTTCTTGAAAATACCAAATACCAAGTTACAGAGTTTTGCTTTTTGAGCTATGCTGCCCTAAATTACGGACCATTTTCTAATTGTTTTGGATTCAGGGCCTCCCAAAACATTTAGTTCTGATGAAATCTGGTATGGCAAATCTGGTACCGTCTCTATACACTGTGTACATAGTAGTGTAGAGAAGGTATTGTAATGCACCCAAAATTTCCATTCCGAGATTTCACCGGCAATATATGTTTTGGGACCCCTGAATCCAAATAAAAGCATTTTTAGAAAAATGTCCGTGTCCACCACAGCGACCCTGAGCCTCTGGTTCAGGTAGCTGAAGGACCATTCCCACATCAGCCTAAGACAGCGCAGCAATTGTTCAGAGAATACCACTCAGAACAAAGGAACACCAGGAAGCATCACAAACATCACCATTAACTACCCTTCATTATCACCAGCGGGGCACAAGTCATGTGTGTCCACTGGCTAATATCACCATCACTCGCTGTCACTGCCACTGGCAGGCAGCATTCACTATCACCAGAAATGCGCAGGTGCTTAATGCGGTACTGCAACAGAGAGGCATGGGCTTCCTACTTCCGGTAGGGTTTTTTTGTGAGTAGTGCCACCCTGGTTCGAGTCCAGAGTGGGTAGTCTCACACTCCCAGGCTTGCCTGGGGTTAGGGCGTTAGTTGCCTTCCCCCCCCCATCAATAAAAAAAATGTCCGTGTTCTTGTGTGTGTGTGTTTGTTTGTGTGTGTGTGTGTGTGTGTGTGTGTCTTTGTGGGTAGCATAGCTAAAAAACGAAAATTCCGTTAAAAACCAAACTTGGTATTTAAGTTTTGTATCTTTCAAGGATGTGACACGAAGAATTTCAAGAAAATCCCCCTACTCCCAACTATCCTTTATATGGAGCTTTCTTTCGAAAATTTTGATTTTCTCAAAATTGGCTTTAACGATTTGGATTAAAATATCATATATTAAAGATATTTACCTGACAAATAAAATGAATATCTACAACTTTTTGGGAATATCCTCTGACGAGTTTTACGAAATTTGGAATAACTTTTAAGCCGTAAAAGATGGACAAAAGCTTACCGCACAAACAATGTAGAGCACGTGAAAACACACAATTTATATATATATATATATGGATCTGATCGCTTTTGAGATATTCATTGCTATTGATTTCAGCTTTGAAAAACCTATATTTCTCTCAAACAGGAATTTATCAACTCTTGTCCATACAAAGGAACATCAGTCATATAGCAACCAGCTTTTGACTTTCACTTTAACCTATGGTACTCCCTTATTTCGCTTCTACTTACAAGGAAGCAAGTAATAAGACTATCAGCTAATTTTTTCTCGATCAGCATGAAGTAAATAGAAGCATAAGCTTTTTAACAATAGGTAATTTGTTGCAGAGACTTAGAGAAAGTGATGTGAATGGAACACTTCACATTTTTATTCAGGGGGTTCCAAAACTTGCATTTCTGGTGAAATCTCGGTATCGAATTTTTGGGTGAAATACAATACTTCTCTATACACTATGTACTTTGTACATACGTGCCAGAGAGAGTGTAAATGCTTTACTTTCTTTTATTGAGGGGACCTAAAACATATATTTCCAGTGGAATATGGTATCGAATTTTTGGGTGGAATACTAGTCAGTCGAGACAGTGAAAAGCGACGACCGAGCATTTAAACTAAAAAGGAAAAGCTTGCAGTGATTATGAAAGATGGCGACACAAAAGGCTATTTTGGTGCTCGTTACACCAGATTCACTGCTACATGCATGAGCCCAACTTTAGCTGCTCTCAGTAATTTGATTCATTAAAGGAGTATGTGCTAAAAGCAACGCTTCTAAATGAGTTTGCCTGTTGCTTGTTCATATGCCACAAGTAAATGTGAAAACGCGCTAATGCGCTACTCAAGTATTTGATGTGTGTCTCTGCGTCATTTCATCTGTCGCATTCATATCACTTTCTCTACTCGCATTCTAGGTACAGGGTCTTTCAAGAGTAACGTCAAATTCAAATAAAACAAATTTATGTTTCTAAAAATCTAATGTTCCATTCACAGGACTTCGTCTACATCTTTGTAATAAGCTTATTGTTCCATCTTCTCCATGTTATTCGAGATAAACATAGCAGTCTTATTACTTAGTCCCTTGTAAGTAGAAGGGAAATAAGTGAATACACTAGGCCTAACTGACAGTCAAATGTTTTAAAATGCGGTTGCTATCAGTTTCTTTGTGTGGCCAGGAGTTGAGAAGTTCCCGTATGAGAAATGTATAAGTATTAAAACGAAACGAATAACGACAAATTGTGTATTTTTTGTGTGGTAAAATGTTGTCTACCTCTTACGGTTTAATAGTTATGAAAAATTCCAACAAAATCCATCCAAAATGAACAGGTCTTCAAAAGCTATTCTCAGAAAATTATATACATTTTATTTCTGATTGAAATGGCTTTTATATATGGTATTTTAATCAATACCATATATTGCCATATTTTAGAATCACAAAATTTTCGATAATTTTTTCATGTAAAGCGTAGTTTAGGGTGGGGAGATTTTCTTGCAAATCTTCGTATCGTATCCTTGAAAGATACCAAACCTAAATACCAAGTTTGGTGTTTAAGGGTATTTTCGTTTTTGAGCTATGCTATCCACCAACACACAGACATGCCCAGACACGGACCTTTTCTGAAAATGCTTTTTTTTACTTTCTCTACACGTACTATGTATATAGTGTATAGAGAAGTAATTGTATTCCACCCAAAACTTCGATACCGCGATTTCACCGGAAATACATGTTTTGGGTTTCACTGAATCAAAAAAAAAAAAAAAAAAAAAAAAAGGCATTTTTGGAAAAAGGTGCATGTGTGTGCGCGCATGTGTGTCTGAATGTCTGTGAGCAGCATAACTCAAAAGCGAACTTGGTATTTAAGTTCCCTATCTTCAAAGGATGAGACACAAAGATTTCCAAGAAAATTTCCTCACCCCCAACTACTCTTTACATGGAAAATTTTTCGAAAATGTTGATTTTCTCAAAAATGGCTCTAATTGTCTAATTTCACAGATGCATCAGAAAAACTCTTGCCTATGGTCATCTCCTTTGAGATGGCGGGACAAGCTTCCTATTTGTCGGCGAAGTTTTTCAAACAGTGGACCGCTTCCGAGCATGTCATTTGGCTTGCTGGATTGTCCATAATGCAGATAACATGACGGGCAGTTATACCGACCGACCGACCCTCCGTGACTCACGCTCGACATGCAGGTGTGTTTTGTTTGAATCATGCATCGACTGCAGCAGGTAAGGGGAGTGCCACCCTCGTAACAACCTTTGTTAGCAGATGTGGGGAAATGGGCAACTGGAGCTCTGTTAGTCGTGGCAGCAGTCACTAGGATCTACTTCCGCATTAATACATCCACATGGGAATAAACAACGTCTGCTGTACATAAATATGTAATTACCAACATTTAGGGGCAGAGATATCAGAAAAAATCTTATGCTTCTATTTACTTCATGCTAATCCAGAAATAAGTAGCAGAGATAGTCTTATTACTTGCTTCCTTGTAAGTAGAAGCAAAATAAGGGAGTACCATACGTTAAAGTGATATCAAAAGTTGGTTTCCAAGTGACTGAAGTTCCTTTGTTTGTATGGACACGAGTTCACAAAGTCCTGTATGAGAAAAATATAAGTTTTTATAGCTTAAACCAAAAACAAGGAATATCTCAAAAACAATCAACTACACGAAAAAAACGTATTCAACATAAATTGTGTGTTTTTATGTGCTCTACAATTTTTGTAAAGTAAGTTTTTATCTCTCTCTTACGGTTTAGCACTTATTGCAAAATTCAGTAAAATTCACTCAGAATAAAGTAATCTTCAGAGGCTATTCTTAGAAAATTCAAAATACACATTTTATTTGTCAGGTAAATATATTTAATATACGATATTTTAATCAAAATCGTTAGGGTCATTTTTAAGAAAATCAAAATTTTCGAAAAAAGTTCCACGAAAAGGCTAGTTTGGGATATGAGGATTTTTCTCAAAATCTTCCGTGTCGCATCCCTGGAAGATGCTGAACTTAATTACCAAGTATGGTATTTTACCAACTTTTCGCTTTTGAGCTATCGTGTTCAGAGACACACGGACCTTTTTCTGAAAATACGTTTTTTTGGATACAAGGAACCCTAAAATATATATTTCTGGTGAAATCTCGATATCAACTTTTTGGGTGGATTGCAGTATACGTCCTCTACATTATGTGAGAGAAAGTAAACATTAGCAGAAATAGTTTTATTACTTGCTTCCTTCTAAGTAGAAGCGAAACAAAGGAGTACCATAGGTTAAATATAAATAACTATTTTCAAGTGACGAGGAGTACTTTATGGATCGACTGTTCGTAATTGCCTCTCTCCCCTTAGCTAACCAATCATGTAAGTAACCGTTAAAATGTGAGGTGTGAATTAAAAGCTGCGTATTTCATTAGTTAGAAGTCTGCAGCACAGAAACTTGCTTATTAGCTATTGCTAATGGACTGGTTCAGTTTCTGGACTAAAGAAATAACTTTGTTTACAAAATGAATCATCCCTATTAACTAACAGATGGTAATAAACTCAGCCCAGGTTTATCTCTATCTCCTGCACATAACTGTTCTTTAATGCTTTCTGCACCACTGAATAAAGTTTACAGACATTGGTGCAAGCACTAACTCAGTAATGTGTAGCTGTAAAGTTTTATCTACACATGATTCATGCCACTAACAACACAGAAGAGAAACATTAAAGAGATACAAAGAAACCATGAGGTATAGGTTTTTAGTTTTTTACTTTCTCTGGTCCCGTATGTATAATGTACATAGTGAATAGAGAAGGTATTGTATTGCACCCAAAATTCGATACCAATATTTCACCGGGAGTATATGTTTTAGGACACCCTGAATCCAAAAAAATCTGGTGTGTTCCATTCACATGACTTTCTCTACATCTCTGCAACAACTTATTCTATGTAATTCATCTAATGGAGAAAAAATTAGTAGAAATTGTCTTATTACTTTCTTCCTTGTTAGTAGAAGCAAAATAAGGGGGTACCATAGGTTAAAGTGATAGTCAAAAGCAGGCTGCTATATGACTAAAGTTCCTTTGTACGGACACGAGTTCACAAAGTTTTGTATGAGAAAGGTATAAGTTTTTTATACCTGAAACCAAAAACAAGGAATATCTCAAAAACAATCAATTGCACGAAAAAATATATATGACATAAATTGTGCGTTTTAAATTGCCCTACATTTGTTGTGTGGTATGTTTTTGTCCATCTCTTACGGTTTAACAGTTATGCAAAATGCCGTAAAATTTACCCAGAATAAAGTAGTCTTCAGACACTGTTCTCAGAGAATTCAAAATATGCATTTTATTTGTTAGATAAATATCTTTAATATACGAAATTTTAATCAAAATCGTATCAGCTATTTTTTAGAAAAACAAAATTTTCGAAAAAAGTTCCAAGTAAAGGGTAGTTTGGGGTGGGTTTTTTTTTCTCAAAATCTTCGTGTCGCATCCCTGGAAGATGCAAAACTTAAATACCTAGTTTGGTATTTTACCGACTTTTCGTTTTTGGGTTATCGTGTTCACAGACATGCGGACACACACACGGACCTTTTTCTGAAAATAGTTTTTTTTTTTAATACAGGGGGTGCTAAAACATATATTTCCGGTGAAATCTCGGTATCGAATTTTTTGGTGGAGTGCAATACCTTCTCTATACACTATGTATATAGTGGGTATAGAGAAAGTAAAACAAAAAAAAAACAATTTTCAGAAAAAGGTCCGCTCGCGCGCGCGTGTGTGTGTAAAGCATAGCTCCAAAATGAAAAGACGGTTAAGTACCAAACTTGGTATTTAAGTTTGGTACCTTACTAGGATGCGACAAGAAGATACTCCCTCCTCTAACTATTCTTTACATGGAAAAGTTTTCGAAAATGTTGCCTTTCTTATAAATGGCTCTAACGATTTTGATTAAATTACACATATTAAAGACATTTCCACCACAAATAAAGCGTATGTCTTGAATTTTCTGGGAATAGCTTCTGAAGACCTGTTTATTCTGGATGGATTTTGCTTATTTATGCATAACTGGTAAACCGTAAGAGGTAAGCAAAACTTATGTCATATACATTATTTTCGTGGAGTTAATCCTTTTTGACATATGTCTTGTTATTACTTTTAGTTGTAACCTAATCATACTTTTCTGAGACAGTAAGTGTCCGTTTTTCTTTTGTTCTACTCCTGGCCAAGCAAAGAAGTGATTTGATATGACGACTGCCTAACGACAGCTTTTAAAACATTTGACTATCACTTTAGCATAGCATACTCCTTTAATTCCCTTATACTTATAAGGAAATAAGTAATAAGAACAATCTACTATTGTTTATCTCGATTAGTGTGGTGTATAAAGATGATCTTTTGCAAGAAGTTTGTTTGTAGAGCAGCTAGAGAAAGACATGTGAGTGTAAATAAGATTGTTTTAGACACATGGGACCCTAAAAAGCGATTTATGGTAAAATATCGGTATCGAATTTTTTGGTACAGTACAACACCTTCTCTACTTATGTACTAAGTAGAGAAATTAAAACCGAAAAGTCCATTAAATTCCAAACGTGGTATTTAAGTTCGGCATCTTCCAAGGATGGGACTCAACATGTTTGCTTTCTCTATCTTCGTATGTCCAATATACATAGGGATAGAGAAGGTATTGTATTCCACCCAAAAATTCGATACCGAATTTCACCGCAAACACATGTTTTGGTTCCCCTAAATCCAAAAAAAAAAAAAAAAAAAAACATTTTTAGGAAAAGCTCCGTACGTGTGCGTGCGTGTGTGTGTGTGTGTGTGTCTGTGGACAGCATATCTCAAAAACGAAAAGATGCGACACGAAGATATGCGAGAAAACCCGCTCACCCCCGACTACCCTTTACATGGAACTATTTACGAAAATATTTGTTTTCTCAAAAATAACTAACGATTTTCATTAAAATATCGTACACTAAAGATATTCACCTCACAAATAAAGTGTATATTTTCAATTTTCTGAGAATGGCCTCTGAAGACTTCTTTATTCTGGATTTTTTTTGTAACTGCTAAACTGTAAGAGATAGGCAAAAACTTGCCACAAAAAATGTAGTTTACATTAAAACACACAATTTATATTATATACATTTTTTCTTGGAGCTGATCGGTTTTTTTTTTTTAAGATATTCCTTGATTTTAGTTTCATTTTGAAAAACTTATACTTTTCTCATTCAGAAATTTGTCAACTCGTGTCCATACAAATAAAGGAACTTCAGTCACACAGCAACCAGCTTTTGACTATCACTTTAACCTATGGTACTCCCTTATTTCGCTTCTACGTACAAGGAAGCAAGTAATAAGACTATTTCTGCTAATTTTTTTTCTCGCTTAGCATTAAGTAAATAGAAGCATAAGCTTTTTAACAATAATTTGTTGCTGAGATGTAGAGAAACTCATGTGAACGGAACACATCACATTTTTTATTCAGGGGTCTTCAGAATGCATTCCTGGTGAAATTTCGATATCGATTTTTGTATGGAATACAATACCTTCTCTACGTACCATGTACGTGCTAGAGAAAGCAAAAATGAGATTTGTCACAGTTTTCAGGACAGAAAGTCATCTGAATGTAGAGCAGGAGATTGTTTTTAATTCGCAGTAAAATCCGAAGCTGCGAGAGAGGGAGGATTTGTCAGGATGATGATGCTCTTAGTGAAATAATACCCGAGAGTCCTCTCGTCAGTCAATATTACGTCGCCCGAGCTCCCCGAGTTTCAAAAACCTATACCTCACTGCTTTCTTTGTGTCCGTCATCTTGCTGGTCGTGGCATGAACCATGTGAAGTTAAAACTTAACGCTACTGAGTTAGTGTTTGCAGTTACTGCTTAAAGTTGCTCCACATTCATCTTCTCAAAATCGTTAACCATTTTTGTGAAAATCAACATTTTCGAAAAAAGTTCAATGTAAAGGATAGTTTTGGGTTGGGGGATTCGCTTGAAAATCTTCATGTCGCGTCCTTGGAAGATACCAAGTTTGGTTTTTTATGGACTTTTCGTTTTTGAGCTATGCTGCCCACAGACACACATTGACATGTTTCTGAAAATGCTGTTTTGGATTCTGGGGCTCTCAAAACGTATATTTTCGGTAAAATCTCGGTATCGAATTTTTGGGTGCAATACAACACCTTCTCTATATACTATGTACATAGTACGCATAGAGCAAGTAAAAATTCAACGTAAAGGTTTCATCAGAAATGCGTGTTTGAAGATCACCGTCCGAGATGAGCGTTTTTAAAATATCTGATGTGCTCCATTCACATGTTTTTCTCTATATCTCTGCAATATATGATTGTTAAAACGCTTATTCTTCCGTTTAATTTATGCTAATCGTGAAAAAAATTAGCAGAAATTTCTCATAAGTAGAAGGGATGTAAGTTAGTGGCATATGCTAAACTGATAGTCAAATGTTTTAAAAGCTGGTTGCTATGTGTGTGTCCATATAAACGAAGGAACTTCAGTCACATAGCAAGCAGCTTTTAGCTGCCACTTTAACCTATAATACCCTCTTACTTCGCTTCTACTAACAAGGCATCAAGTAATAAGACTATTTCTGCTAATTTTTTCTCGATTAGATGATGTAAATAGAATAATTTGTTACAGAGATGTAGAGAAATTCATGTGAATGGAAAATATAAGATTTTTTTAAGATAAAGGGTGCCCTAAAACATATATTTCCGGTGAAATCTCGGTATCGAATTTTTGGGTGGAGTGCAATACCTTCTCTATACACTATACCTATACATAGTGAGTATAGAGAAAATAAAAATGAACTGACAGCTTTCCACACCCCTAGCGACCATCTCGAGGCTTGGACAGCCCTAACTCGTCAAGCAAGACACGTTCGTGTTTTCGTGTGCTACCTGCGCGGGGTTGTGTCCATTGTGAATGAGTTTCGCAGAAAAGTGAGATCGATATTACGAGCTGTTGTCAAGAGGGGGAGAGAAGATTGTAATCATTGTTCACGCATCAAAGGTTTTTCTCAGGTGTGTTTCATCCATCCATCCCGAGGGTCACAAGTTCGAGGACGGCACTCTTTGTCTTACATTCTCCCGAAAAATGTTCTCCTAAAAATCTGATGTGTACCATTCACATGACTCTCTATATCCCTGCAACAAATTATTCTTAAAAAGCTTATGCTTCTATTAACTTCATGCTAATCAGTAAAACATTAGCAGAAATAGCCATATTACTTGCTTCCTTGTAAGTAGAGGTGTAATAAGGGAGTACCATAGGTTAAAGTGGTGATCAAAAGCTGGTTGCTATGTCACTGAACTTCCTTTGTTTGTATGGACAGCAGTTGACAAATTCCTGTATGAGAAATGTGTAAGTTTTTCATAGCAGAAACCAAAAATAAGGAATGTCACAAAAACTACGAACTCCACGAAAAAAATGTATATAACATAAATTGTGTGTTTTAACGTGCTCTACATTTTTTGTGCAGTAAGCCTTTGTCCATCTCTTACGGTTTAGTAATTATTCAAAATTTAGTAAAATTCATCCAGAATAAACTACTCTTCAGAGACTATTCCCAGGAAATTCAAGATATACATTTTATTTGTCAGGTAAATATCTTTAATATACGAAATTTTAATCAAAATAGTTACAGCCATTTTTGAGAAAATCAAAATTTTCGAGAAAAGTTCCATGTAAAGAGTAGTTGGGAGTGCGGGATTTTTGTCAAAAGCTTCGTGTCGCATCCCTGGAAGATACAAAACTTAAATACTAAGTTTGGTATTTTACCGACTTTTCGTTTTTGAGTTATCGTGTTCACAGACACACGGTCACACGCACACACGGACCTTTTTCCGAAAATGTTTTTTTTTAGATAAAGGGGACCCTAAAACATATATTTCCGGTGAAATCTCGGTATCGAATTTTTTAGTGGAGTGCAATACATTCTCTATACACTATGTACATAGTGCCTATAGAGAAAGTAAAAAAATGGTCCTTTTATCTACATCATGTTAATGGAGATAAACATTAGCACAATTTTATTATTTAGTTTCTTATAAGTAGAATGGAACTAAGGGAATACACTAGGCTAAATTATAGTAATATATTTTAAAAGCTATCGTTATGCAATTGTCAATGCAAATTCCAAGAGTAGAACAAAAGGAAAACTGGCACTTCCTCTGAGAAAAGTATGTTCTTCACAATTGAAACTAATAACAGGGAATACCTCGAAAACGGTAAGCTCCACGAAAAAAATGTATATGACATTACATGTATTTTTAACAAGATCTACATTTTTGTGTAGTAAGTTTTTGTCTATCTCTTACGGTTTACTAGTTATGCCAAATGAAGTAAAATTCAACCAGAATAAACAAGTCTTTAGAAGCTATTCCCAGAAAATTCAAGATATACGTTTTATTTATAACAGAAATGACTTTCATATGAGATATTTTAATCAAAATCGTTAAAGCCATTAAAAGAAAAATTCAACACATTTTGCACGTAAAGGGTAGTTAGGGGTGGGGGGATTTTCTTGAAAATCTTCGTGTCGCATGCTTGGAAGACACCAACTTAAATATCAAGTTTGGTATTTAACAGTCTTTTCGTTTTTGAGCTATACTGTCCCACCCCCCCCCCACACACACACACACACACACCTGTTTCTGAAAATGCTTCTTCTTCTTTTTTTTTTTGAGTCAGTGGGTCCTAAAACATGTATTTCCGGTGAATTCTCGACATCAAATTTTTGGGTGGAATACAATACTTCTCTATCCCTATGTACATATGGGGCTAGAGAAGGTATTTTTTTTTTTATCTACATCATGCTAATCGAATGTAACATTAGCACAAATTATCTCATTACTTAGTTCTTTCTAAGTAGAAGGGAAGTAAAGGAGTACAGTAGGCTAAAGCGATTGTCAAACTTTTTAAAGAGCTGTTGCTGTGAAATTGGCATTGAAATACGGGTCTTTTTCCATGATCAGACTTGAAACGGATGAGTACTTCATATGTGAGAAAACTAATATTTTAAAACTGAAACCAATAACAGGGAATATAACGGAAACTGGCAACTCTAGAAGAAGAAAAAAAGAAAAATTCTGTGTTATAACGAGATCTAAATTTCTCGTGCAGTAACTGTCTGTGTGGGCAGCACCGTGGCTGCGTGCTTAGAGTGCTCAACCTCCTCTTGGCGCCCGCATGTGGCTTTTTCGGGGTCCTCCCATTTCCCCCGCCACGCATTCCTTTCACTCGCTCCTATCATCCATTCCGATCACATTTCACATCCATTTCCTCACGCTCATGCTCGCTACGGACCGATCACTCGTTCCAGGTGCTTTATTTTGTGGTTCGTGCCGTTGGCTTCTAATCCCTAGGTAATCCCTTGCAAGTCCTAGGGTCAGTTCCTCATAACGGGAGGGTAGGCCAACTTTTGCAAAAGACATTCAGAAAAGAGGACTTCAGAAATTATTCCCAGAAAATTTAAGATATATCATTTGTCATGTAAATATCTTAAAGACTTATTTTTGAGAAAACCAAAATTTTCGAAAATTTTTCCCTGTAAAGGGTAGTTGGGGATAGGGGGTTTCTTGAAAATCTTAGTCACATTCTCGAAAGAAACTGAACTTAAATATCAAGTTTTTAGTTATCGTGTTCACAGACATACGGCCACTCACACAAACTAAAAGGCTGTGGCCTGTCCCACGATTACGTTCCGGCCATTGACCGGCCTTCATAAATTCTTTCCGGGATATTCCTTGTTAATGGATTCAGTTTACTGTGTTGCACTTATCATTTAGAACTTTCAAAGAAATGCGTAGATCATAAATGCAAATATTTATCTCGATTAAATAAAAATAGAAGAATAAAACTTTTGTAAATATTGTTTGTTGAAGAATCGGTAGAGAAATTGGTGTCAATGTATATATTAAACTTAAATACCAAGTTTGGTATTTTACCGACTTTTCGTTTTTGAGATATCGTGTTCCTAGACACACACACACACACACACACACACACACACACACACACACACAGAGGCCTTTTTCTGAAAATACTTTCTTTTATCTTCTGAATACACTATGTACGTAGTACGTAGAAAAAGTAAAAATCTGATGTGTACCATTCACATGACTTTCTCTATATCCCTGCAACACATTATTCTTAAAAAGCTTATGCTTCTATTAACTTCATGCTAATCAGTAAAACATTAGCAGCAATAGCCATGTTACTTGCTTCCTTGTAAGTAGGGGTGTAATAAGGGAGTACCATAGGTTAAAATGGTGATCAAAAGCAAGTTGTTTTGTCACTGAAGTTCCTTTGTTTGTATGGACAGCAGTTGACAAATTCCTGTATGAGAAATTTATAAGTTATTCATAGTAGAAACCAAAAATAAGGTATGTCTCAAAAACGACGAACTCCACGAAAAACATGTATATAACATAAATTGTGTCTTTTAACGTGCTCTACATTTTTTGTGTGGTAAGTTTTTGTCCATCTCTTACGGTTTAGCAGTTATTCAAAATTCAGTAAAATTCATCCAGATTAAACTACTCTTCAGAGGCTATTCCCAGAAAATTCAAGATATACATTTTATTTGTCAGGTAAATGTCTCTAATATACGAAATTTTAATCAAAATCGTTAAGAGCCATTTTTGAGAAAATCAAAATTTTCGAAAAAAGTTTCATGTTAAGGGTAGTTGGTGGTGGGGGGATTTTTCTCAAAATCTTTGTGTCGCATTCCTGGAACATACTAAACTTAAATACCAAGTTTGGTATTTTACCTACTTTTCGTTTTTGAGTTATCATGTTCACAGACACACGGACACAAAATGCTTTTTTTAGATAAACGGGACCCTGAAACATATATTTCCGGTGAAATCTCGGTATAGACACCTATTTTGATTTTTTGGACATCCTGAAGTCTACATTTTAATCCTTCCAGGGTTTGGAATAATTTCCCATGTAATCTCTCATAATACTTAACTAAACCCTTAAAAGAAGATTTTTAATCCCAAATATAAAAATAAAAAATTTTTGGTGGAGTGCAATACCTTCTCTATACACTACGTACATGGTACGTATAGAGAAAGTAAAAATGGACTTGTTTTATGAACAGGTCAATGGTGTTTCCTTGTATTGCCAAATTGGCATACTTTTATCGCGATTTATGTGGAATCATAGTATGTAAGGGGAACTTGACAAGAGACAGAGAGACATTTTTGTCATTATCCTAAACAAAGGAAGGACGAGATTTTACGATGTCTTTGTCTCTAATGCGTCACTAATTTCAGTAGCAGTTATTTCGTCTAGCCAGGTAAAGTCATTACAAACGCTTGTCGCCTTAATGTAATGAATGGGTAAATTTTGTTCTGCGCATTCACTAATGACTCATCTACCTCAACTTTAGCGCAACAAAAGCAATATAACCAAACTATCTAATTTAAATGTTCGTTGGTCCTATGGTACCTATAAACGTATTTAGTTTTGTCGAGATAGCCAACGTCTAATTTACACGTTAAGAGTTAAAATAGAAATTGAATACGAGCTATGTATATAGTGTATAGAGAAGATATTGCATTCCACCCAAAAATTCGATACCGGGATTTCACCAGAAATATATTTTTTGGGTCCCCCTGAATACAAAAAAAAAAAAAACACATTTTTACATAAAGGTCGTGTGTGTGCGTATGTGTGTCTGTGGACAGTATAGCTCAAAAACGATAAGACAGTTAAATACCAAACTTGGTATCGTGTCGCATCCTTGGAAGATACCAAACTTGGTATATAAGTTTGGTATCTTCCAAGGATGCGACACGAAGATTTTCAAGAAAATCCCACCACCCCCACTCCCAACTACCTTTACATGGAACTTTTTTCGAAAATTTTGAAGGCTCTAACGATTTTGATTAAAATATCGTATATTAAAGATATTTACCTAATAAATAAAATGTATATCTTGGATTTTCTGGGAATAGCATATGAAGACTACTTTATTCTGGATGAATTTTAATGGAATTTTGCATAATTGGTAAACCGTAAGAGATGGACAAAAACTTACCACACAAAAAATGTAGAGCACGTTAAACACACAATTTATGTAATGTACATTTTTTTCGTGTAATTGATCGTTTTTTAGATATTCCTTGTTTTTTTTTTTTTTTTTTGTTTCAGCTTAGAAAAAGCTATACTTTTCTCATACAGGAATGTGTCAACACAAACAAAGGAACATCAGTCATGTAGCAACCAGCTTTTGGCTTTCACTTTAACCTATGGTACTCCCTTATTTCGCTTCTACTTACAAAGAAGCAAGTAATAAGACTATTTCAGCCAAGTTTTATCAATTAGTATGAAGTAAATAGAAGCATAAGCTTTTTAATAATAATGTTTGCACAAATATAGAGAAGGTCATGTGAATGGAACACATTAGCTTTTCTTCTCTGGAACTACGATAGCCTCGATAATTAATTTATATATTAAGCAGTACACAAACGCGAAACTAAAACTACATCACATTAAAGGCTTTATATTAGAAATTTATAAACACATGTTAGTGTAGTTCTTCCCTCCTCCAACCATTATGTTTTCGAATTTAAAATTAAAACTTTTTCAGGCAGAGCTAATGGATAGCTTGATTCTGTAGCAGAATATCGTTCCGTTTTATACAAAAAAGAAGACTTTTTCTCTGAAAACTTTATGAAATTGCTAATGGGTATAGGAAAGTCTTTATATGCTTGAGCAATTAATGATTTTTCAATAAAAAGTTATGAATGGAACAGGGTTAGTAAAGTTTGACTGTTTTCTGAGTGACGCGTGAGGTTGCCCGTCGCCGGCATTTGTCCATGGTCTTTAACCTCTATCCGGAGAATTAACACTTAATGGAGGGCCCAAGGACGTGCCCACTTTGTGGGGAGGCGACCGGGGACCTTCCTTACTCGTCTGATTTGTTGGTTTAGCATGACTACTCTGTCCAACGTTTACCTGCATTAGTGCTTCTGCCTATCATGTCAGCCTTACACGTTTACCAACTTAGGCGCTTCAAAGTTCTGTTTTATGATTACATGCCATGATAAATACTTGCGTTTGTCATACTTACGAATAAAATTCATTGCAGGTCCTATACAGCCCGTCTCTGTAGCTTGGAGTAGCGTGTCTGCCTCACATTGTAGAGGTCCCGAGTTCGAATCTCGGTTAGGGCGAGTTACTGTGGTTTTCCTATATCCTGAGAAGACAAATATCTGCTAAGACAGTCTCCGTAGTCGATTGGTCAGCGTGCTCACTTCTCACTTGGAGGTCACGGGTTCGATTCCCGGCTGGGACAATTTTTCTTTAACGAGAAATATTCCCTATTCCCCACAGAGTCTGGAAGTATGTGTGTGTGTGTGTGTTTGAGGAAAATAAAACCGATTTAAAGCAAACTTAAAAAAATGTTATGTGTTCCATTTACATGACATTCTCAACACCTGCAAATATAATAAGTAGATAAAGCAATATTTTTTTTTTAAACCATATTCAAAATTATCTCCTAACCCTGATATAAATATTGTTAAAACAGAAATTACCAGCAAAAATTTTAAAAATCATCTAGGAAAAGCTTTACTAAACCGCATTAATAAATAAATCCCTTCTGTAACCAAAGTTGAAGATTGAACTAATGCAGATACAAAGCTTAGGGAGTCCCAGAAGTTAAAGTGATAGTCAAAAGCTGATTGCGATGTGACTGAAGTTCCTTTGTTTGAATGGACAGGAGTTGACAAATTCCTGTATGAGGAAACCAACAACAAGGAATATCTAAAAAAAGATAAAATGCATAACATAAATTGTGTGTTTTAACGTGCTCTACATTTTTTGTGCGGCATGTTTTTGTCCATTTCTTACGGTTTAGCACTTATGCCAAATTCCGTAAAATTCATCCAGAATAAAGTAGTCTTCAAAGGATATTCCCAGAAAATTAGACATACATTTTATTTGCCAGGTAAATATCTTTAATATACGATATTTTAATCAAAATCGTTAGAGCCATTTTTAAGAAAATAAAAAATTTTGAAAAAGTTCCATGTAAAGGGTAGTTGGGGTGGGGGATTTTCTTGAAAATCCCCGTGTCGCATCCTTGGAGGATATCAAACCTAAATACCGAGCTTGGTTTTTAACGGACTTTTCGTTTTTGAGCTAAGCTGCCCACAGACACACATACACAGACATTTTCTGAAAATGCTTTTTTTGGATCCGGGGGGTCTCAGAACATGTATTTCCGGTGAAATCTCGGTACTGAATTTTTGGGTGCAATACAATACCTTCTCTATACACTATGTACATAGTACGTGTAGAGAAAGTAAACATATCTGGTAACTTCTAGTTCCTTGGACCCTAGGTTTATTTGAGCATCATTTTCCTCGTTTCATTCATCGTCCGATATGGCAAAGCGTCAGATAAATTGATTGTGTTGCGCTATCTCGAAAACAGCTAAGTTTTACTTTCTCTAGCCGGTATGTAGAATGTACACAGCGAATAGAGAAGGTATTGTATTCCATCCAAAAATGCGATACCGAGAATTCACTGGAAATATATGTTTTAAGGTTCCCTGAGTCCGAACAAAGCATTTTTAGAAAAAGATCCATATGAGTCTGTGGACAGCTTGGCTCAAAAAGGAAAGTCGGTTAAATACCAAACTTGGTATTTCAACAGCAAAGATAGTATTTAGCGTCAGTTGTATTTAGGAATTTGATCACTATTGTAAACTACAATGGATACAGAAGAGAGAGAGAGAGAGAGAGAGAGAGAGAGAGAGAGAGAAGAGTGTGTGTGTCAGAGAGGAATCCGCACTGCAACTATTGGGTTATTGTACACCAGACCCAAGGAGGATGAGATGAGAGTATTCACAGCAGGCGGCCGGAACCGGACAACGGAGAGGGAGCCACTGTGGAGAGTCCCTAACAGTTTCCAACTATTTAATAATCTCGAGCGGGGAGCGCTAGGTGCCCGCTGCACAGGTCATAATGCCCGAGTCTACAGGCGACCTCCAACGCTATCCCGCCACACAGAGCTGCATTTCCAAACGGAGTCATCACCACGGAGGGCTGACATCACCGCAGTTCTCGCCGATACTTAAAACCTGATATACCCCGCTTGGATGAAATGAAAGGATAGTAAGTTTAGGGTAATGAAGAAACCTCCCAGCATCCGCCTAGTGACCGGGAAAACCCACGAAAAATCCCTTCAGAGAGGTTGGCCGCGAGGAACCGAACCCACGACCTCCCGAAATGTCAGTCTCAAACGAAACGCTTGAGTCGCCGGTATATAGAAGAGTAATCAGATTGTTAAAGTATTTATATTTTTACTTTCTCTATACGAACTATGTACAGTGTATAGAGAAGGTATTGTATTCCACCCAAAAATTCGACACCGAGATTTCATCAAAATACATGTTTTGGGTCCCCTTGAATAAAAAAAAAAAGCACTTTTACAAAAAGGTCCGTGTGTGTGCGTGTTTGTGGACAGCATATGTTAGAAACGAAAAGTCCGTTAAAAACCGAATTTGGTATTTAGGTTTGGTATCTTCCAAGGATGCGACACGAAGATTTTCAAGAAAATCACCCACCCCCATATACCCTTTACATGGAACTTTTTTCGAAAATTTTGATTTTCTAAAAAAATGGCTCTAATGATTGTGATTAAAATATCGTACATTAAAGATATTTACCTGACAAATAAATGTATATCTAGAATTTTCTGGGAATAGCCTCTGAACACTATTCTGGACGAATTTTACGGAATTTTTCATATCTGCTAAACCGTAAGAGATGGATAAAAACTTACTGCACAGAAAATGTAGAGCACATTAAAATACACAAGTTATGTTATATACATTTGTTTCGTGGAGGTGATCGTTTTTAAGATATCCCTTGTTTTTGTTTTCAGCTATCAAAGCTTACACTTTCCTCACACAGGAATTTGTCAGCTCCTGTCCATACAAACAAAGGAGCTTCAGTCACATAGCATCCAGCTTTTGACTATCACTTTAACCTATGGTACTCCCTTATTTCGCTTCTACTTACAAGGAAACAAGTAATACGACTATTTCTGTTACTTTTTTCTCGATTAGCAATGAAGTAAATAGAAGCAAGAGCTTTTTAATAATTTGTTGCAGATATGCAGAAAAAGTCATGTGAATAGAAGACATCAGATTTTTTTTTTCACGTAACCATGAATTCATTGTATTTCTTAAGGTGAATAATATCTATTAGATACTATCTGGGTCTAGAAAGCAATGTGCCCCGTGGCAGAAGCGGTAGAGCATCTGCCTGCTGTGTGAGAGGTGCCGGGTTCGATTCCCAGCCGAGGAGAGGTATTTTTCTGTAACCCAGGTTTTTACCTGTCGTTCCAAGAGTCTGGCAATATGAATTTGAATGTGAGTGTAAGTGTGCGTGATCTAATATTTAAAATTAAAGTTAAATAGAAGCCCAACGACGTCAGTGCAAAATTTAACTCCATTGCCGACAGGCAACATGCTCCATAGGGAAGCACCGCCGATAGGACCATGCAATTAAAAGCGAGGTATACATGAAACAATAAAAAAAATTACCTACAGCAATTCCAGAAGCTTCAACTCCAATTAACAAAATTAAAAGCCTGGCAGTCAAATTAAAGGCAAAACAAAGGCTATTTAGTTCGAGTGCTCTGAATTTTGCAAGACTTTCATTTTATTTATTTAATAATTAATTTCTCTACTCCTACTATGTACATAGTGTATAGATAAGGTATTGTATTCCAACCAAAAATTTGATACCGAGAGTTCACCTTAAATATGTTTTGAGGTTCCCCGAGTAAAAAAAAATAATTTTTAGAAACAGATCCGCGTGCACATGTGTGTGTTTGTGGACAGCATAGCTCTAAAACTGAGAGACCGTTAAATACCAAATTTAGTATTTAAATATTCCAAGGATGGGACACTAACATTTTCAAGAAAAGCTTCCCGCCTCAGACTACCCTTTACATGGAAACATTTTTGAAAACATTGTTTTTCTCAAAATGGATCTAATGATTTTGATTAAAATACTGTAAAGATATTTACATCTTGAGTTTTCTGGGAATAGCATAAAGACCTGTTCATTCTGCATAATTGGTAAACCGTAAGCGAAAATTTACTTCCCAAAAATGTAGATCTTTTAAAACACACAATTTGTTTAAAATACATTTTTGTTGCAGAATTGACCGTTTCCGAGATATTCCTTGTTATTGGCTTCAATTAAAGGTACGCATCTTCACAAACGGGGTCTCTTTTCATTTCATTTCTCTTTTGTTTTTCTGGAAATACTAAGCGAATCGAACTTCAATTTTTCACATATCGATCGTTTTTTAAAAGATTTGACTATTGCTCTAGCCTGGTACATGCCCTTATTTTCCATCTGCCTATAAGGAACTGAATAGGAAAATTAATTCTTTAATGCTTATCTCGTTTAACATGATGTAGAATAATATTTTGTAAGAGTTGTTTGTAAATGTAACACTTTTTTTGCTTCTTTGTAAATTCCATCTATTCTTTCGTTTAATTGTAAATTAAGCTGCCAATATTTAGTAACGCAAATTATATGTAATTATACCTGAAAATACAGCTAAATTAGGTTTTCACATTCTGCATTCACATGCCTTTCTCTACTTGCTCTGCAAACAAACTTCTTATAAACGTTTATTCTTCTTTCTGCTTCAGGCTAATCAAGAAACTCATTAGCAGAAGATTTTTTATTACCGAGTTACTTTTAAGTAGAAGGGAATACACTAGGTTAAAAGTTGTCGCTGTGCGATTGTCATTGAAAGTCGCTTCTTTGCATGGCCTGTGGTAAAGCAAAAGAAACACAGAAAATTACCTATATTAAAACTGAAATAAATAACAAGGAATATCTCGGAAATTATTAACCCTATGTGTGCCCCATTTAACATCTAAGGTCATGTCAGAGGGTTTGTATTAGAAACAACTCGTTGTCCGTAGGTTCTTTAAGTTGTGTCGGAATCGTTTTATTTTCCTCATACACACATATATTCACTCTCACATACATACTTTCAGATTCTGGTTACAGAAAAATTCCCTGCCCCAGCCGGACCTCCGGATAAGAAGTCAGCTCGACCACGGTCTACCTACACTTTTGTGTAGTAAGTTTTTGTGTATCTCTTGCGGTTTACTAGCTGTACAAAAATCATCCAAAATGAAGAGGTCTTCGGAGGCTATTCCTATAAAGTTCAAGATATAAATTGTATTTGTAATGTAAATATATTTAATATACGATATTTTAATCAAAAATGTTAGAGCAATGTTTAAGAAATTTAAAATTTTCCAAAAATTGTCCATGTAAAGGGGGATTTTCCATGAAAATCTTCTTGAAAAATTCTGAACATAATTATCAAGTTTGGTATTAAACCAAATTTTGGTTTTTGTTCCTAGACAGATACAGACAGGGGCTTTTTCTAAAAATGATATACAGTGGATCTTAAAACGTGCATTCCAGTGAAACCAATGTGTCGAATTTTGGGGTGGAATACAATACCTTCTCTGTATATGTACTAAGTAGAGACAGTAAAAATAAAACTCTGGAAATTGATATTCTAAAACCATTTAAGAAACGATGCTATTAGTAATCAGCTGGATATTTACAATTATTAATAAAAAAACTGAAGAAAATAAAAGAATATGGAAACAAAATGAGTGTTGAGAGAAGAAGTTCGAAATAATAAAAAGAAGTTCAGTAACTTCCAAAGATGTAACATGATTTTCAAGAAAATACTCCAATTCCAAACTACCCTTTTAATAAGAGGGTTTTTTGACAATTTTTTTCTCAGAACTACCTCTAAGGATATTCGTAAATTACAATATTTAACATAGTAGTCCACTTCACTTAGAAGGAATTATGTATAACAGCTAAACTGTAAGAGAAACAAAAACGTACTGAATACGTAATTAATTTTTAAAACATAATTTATTCCCAACAATTTCGAATATGAAATAAAACTAGGACTAGATTACCATAATCAAGTTTTATACTTATATATTACGCGCATTTCATTTATAAATACATATTTTTGTTATTGTTGAAGTATTGTTGCCATTTAAATGTTGCTCGCAATGTTATAAAATGAGCGTCCGCATTTAAACATTTGACTATCGACGCGAATGGTTTTTTACTTCCGCTTTGTACCAGCAATAAAATGTGAAACAAACTAATTCCGTTTACGTTTATCTCGATAACATGAAATAGAAAAATAAGGCTTTATAACAATAAGTTTAAACGATATTTGGGAAGAAATCACATGAGTGTGACACATAAGGCTTTTAAATTATAAAGAGTAAGAAACATATACTCGAATGTTTTTTTTAAAGTAATGGCGTACTATTACCAAATCATGTCAAGTTTGGAATACAACAATGAATTAGGGATCTGAAAATTGGTTCCTCAAGGAATTGGGTTGGGAATTTGTGTGTTTGCTGCAGATACCATTAATACCTGGAAAAAATCAAATTAATTGCTTACAAAAACAGAATTTTGGTTTACAACTTAGTCCCTTAAAAGGACACTGGGAGTGAAATTTTAACTACAACCGGTCAAAACTCGAAAATTGGTTTCTTACAGCAAATAATTGTTAGAAATGTTAGGCATCCATTGAGAATCATTATTTAACTGTCCTTACACCCATTTAAACATAGAATACGCCTTATTCCTAACACACTATTTTATAAAACAGCTTTTTACTTTCTCTAGCCTGCACGTAAAATGAACATAGTTGATAGAGAAGGTATTGCATTCCAACCAAAAATAAGATACCGCAAATACATGTTTTAGGGTCTCCTGTATAAAAAAGCATTCTTAGAAAAAGGTTTGTGTGTGTCCGTTAAACGTAACTCAAAAACGAAAAGTAGGTAAAATACCAAATATAGTAATTAAGTTTAGTATCTTCCAAGGATGCGATACTAATTTTTTTTTGGAAAATCCCCCCACCCCAAACTACCAGTTTCATGGACAACATTTCGAAAATGTTGAATTTGATTAAAATATCGTATATGGCAAATAAAATATATATCTTGAATTTTCTGTGAATAACCCCTTTAGATATCTTATATCTGGGTGAATTTTACGGACTTTTTTTTTTATTGTTTCATTTATATAGTCCCCTTCAACATCTAAGGTCACATCGGGGGCTTTCCACTTGAAACAACTCGTTGTCTGTAGGTACTCTTACGTTGGTTTAAATAATTTTGTTTTAATTAAACACGCACACATTCACATACAAACTTCCAGACTTTGGGGAATAGGGAATAATTCTGACTAGAGAAAAATTCCCCGCCCCAGCCGGGAATCGAACCCGGGACCCCACGCTGACCACTCGACCACGGAGGCAGTCAGAAATTTTGCATAACTGGTAAACCATAAAAGACAAAAACTTGCTGCACAAAAATGTAGATCAAGTTAAAACACAGAATTTATATTATATACCTACATTATTTTCGTGGATTTGACTGTTTTTGAGATATTCCTTGTTATTGGTTTCAGGTTTAAAATATCTATACTTTTCTCATGCAGGAATTTGTCAACTCCTATCCATACAAAAGAACTTCACTCACATTAGTAACCCCTTTTAAAAAAAATTGACTATCGCTTTAGCTATGCTACTCCCTTATTTCCCTACTACTTCCGAGAAGCAAGCAATAAGACCATTTCTTGTAGGTTTTTCTCGATTAGCATGAAGTAAATAGAAGAATAACTTTTCAGCAAGAGAGATACTGAACACACACCTTCTCAAATATATAGTAAAACCCCGAAAAAAGAAACTTTATCCGGGTACGTCATCGTAACCGAAATTCCAACTCTGGATCTCGAATGAGAGTCAGATACGCTACGACGGATAATAAAGCCTTGTAATCCATACCTGTTTTTCATAAGAAACATTTTGATATTACTTCCCTACGCGATCCAGATTTGGTGGTTTTGTTTATAACATAAGAGCTGCTTTGCAGTTACTAACCGGCCTCATATACACGTTTGGTGCCCTAAGCTGTAAAGCGTAGCCTAAGGTGAAGGGCCTTAAACCGCAAAGCGTTGCAAAGAGGTGTTTTTTGTAAGTAGAGGAGTGTAGCAGTAGACAATGGAGCGTCGACCAGGGCATAGCCGAGAATCTGGGAATCTCAAGAAGAAGTCAAAACCTAGCCAATCTAGTGGATTTCAAATGTAAACATGCTAATAATTTCAACATTTTCAAATTTGGATCACCTATGGAAGTTTAACTAGATTTTTAAACTTAAAATATTAATATCTAAGTATGCCACTGTATAACAATCCAGCAGTAGCTTTGTTATATAATGTGTTTAATCCACGAAAATTATGCTAATGGGAATATATGCAAAATAGTTAATAACCCAAAAATTATATGTTTTAATCAAATTTGCTATATCAATTGAAATCAAACTTCATGAAAAACATAGCTTTGTATTTTCTCATGATTGAAATAAAAAATCTGATGTGTCCCATTCACATAACTTTCTCTAGCGTTACACAAGCAACATTTTTCTTACAAAATATTATTCTTTTATCAACGTCATGCTTATCTAGATAAATATTAGCAGACTTGGTCTTATTACTTGCTTCCCTGTAAGTAGAAGGGAAATAAGGGAGTACATTAAACTAAAGCTATGGTAAAATCTTTTAAAAGTTGGTCGCTATCAGATACATTTGAGGTTCGGTTCGCTTTGCATGATCCCGTCTGAGAAAAGTTAATTAGTTCAAAATTGCAACCAATAACAATGAATATCTCGAAAACGGACGAGTCTACAAGAACAAATGTATATGACATAAATTATGTGTTTTAACGAGATCTACACTTTTGTACAGCAAGTTTTTGTCCAACTCTTACGGTTTACCAGTTATGTAAAATTAAATTCATCCACAATAAAGAAATCTTCAGAGGCTACTTCCAGAGAGTTTAAGATATACACTTTATTTGTCATGTAAATATCTTAAATATAAGAGATTTTAATCAAAATCGTTAGCCATTATGGAGAAAATCAAACTTTTCGAAAAATGTTCTATATAAAGGATAGTTGGGGTGGGGCAATTTCCATGAAAAACTTCATGACCATCCTTGGAAGATACTAAACTTAAATACCAAGTTTGGTGTTTTACTGACTTTTCGTTTTTGAGTCATCGTATTCAGAGAGACACACACGGACCTTTTACCAAAAATACTTTTCTTTTGGATCAGAGGGACCCAAAACGTGCATTTCCGGCGAAATCTCGGTATTGAATTTTTGGTTGGGGTGCAATACCTATACACCATGTTCATAGTCGTGTAGAGAAAGTAAAACACGTATATGACATAAATTAAGTGCTTTAACGAGATCTGCATTTTTTGTACAGTAACTTTTTGTCTATCTTACGATTTCCTAGTTATGCAAAATTAAAAAAAAAGTCATCCTGAATAAAGAGCTTTTTTGAGGCTATTCTCAGAAAAGTCAAGATATACATATTATTTGTATATTATATACATATGCATATACCTTAATATAAGAGATGTTAATCAAAACCGTTGGAGCCATTTTTGAGAAAATCAAAATTTTACTAAAATGTTCCATGTAAAGGGTAGGGCGATTTCTTGAAAATCTTCGTGTCGCATCTTTGGAAGATACTAAACTTAAATAGCAAGTTTGGTTTTTAACGGTATTTTCGTTTTTGAGTTATGCTGTTCAACACAAAGACGTTTTTTTTTTAAATGCTTTTTCTTTCTTTTTTTTATGCTTTTTTTTTTTTATTTTATTCTATTCAGAGGGACCGGTGAAATCTCGGTATCGAATTTTTGGGTGCAATATAATACTCCTCTGTACACTACGTACGTAATACATGTAGAGAAAGTAAAAATTGTGGTGTTAGACGACTTATCATTTTGGGTCATGCTGCTATGTACCTTTCGGGGTCCGGAAGCACCGAAATCGTATATTAAATAGCCTAATTGACGAGTAGATACGTTTAGGAAAGCATGGCTGCTGGGAATCGAACTGTGGTGCTGACAGTGGAGGAGTAAACGCTGCTAACCTCTTCAAGGCCGCTAGTCTGCCCCAAGGTTGCAGGTAAAAAGGCGGGAGAAATGCACACTCACCTGGGACAGATCGGAATCCTCTCGAATCTTCTGCTCTACGGTATAGTTCCTCGCACTGGTGTAGCCTAGCACCATCACTGCTAGAAGCAGGTGCCGCGTCACCTTCTCCATTGTTCTTAATTCTCACAACAATACACTACTTTAAAACAACAAATGCACACGCGCTCGCACTTGACGCGGTCAACTCCAACCACTGACTGGTCCGGTCGCCTCTCTCCGTCTCTCGCTCGACTTGACACCATGTGATGACGCAGTTCCGCTGCTGACGTCACACCGCTATACGCCTGCCATCTAGGCAAACTCCATAACGATCTCCTAGCAAGATCGTGAGTAGTGAGCGATTATGGGCATTAATAGCGTACACTGGGGTACAAATTCCACCTCCATTTCACGGAAACCCCATTTAAATTAATTGTTGTTTGTATATTCACGTACGATATTACAATATCGTCATATTTAAGCCCACCATTTTAACTTTCTCTGTACGTCCTATGTACATAATGCATAGAGAAGGTATTGTATTGCACCCAAAAATTCGATACCAAGATTTCACCGGAAACACACGTTGTGGGACCCCTTGAAACAAAAAAAAATGCATTTTTATAAAAATGTCCGTGCGTGTATGTATGTGTGTGTGCGTAAAATGAAACGGAATGGCATGTTATTTATGGACGCTCTTTAACTACTGAGGTTCTCAGCGTTCCATTCTATATTTTTTTTTTTTTTTTTTTAAATACGGTACCGGAGTCTGATCAGGACTCCGGCACTGTATACCCTACTTTAATTTACTTTTTTTTTTTTTACCTTGTTTTTCTGTATTATTACTGGATTGCTGTTTTTTTACTGTTACAACACACACATAAACACAAACATATAACACCCATGCCCAAGGCGGGACTCGAACCCACAATCCCCAGCGCTACGAAGCACCAAAGCGGCCTTGGCGAGCGCGGCCACATATATTGGGCGTGGAAGAGGCCTCTCTATCAGGTTTGATGTTCTTTTACGTGCCATAAATCTCCGACACGGGACCAACAGCTTTACTACCCTTACGAAGGAAGCCATGTTAAGGATTTTTATGCCCGAAAAAAAGCCATCGCCCTCCGCCGGGTTTGAACTCGCGATCTTGGGTATATGAAGTTAGTATGGTAACCATTACACCACGGAGGTCGAATATGTGTGTGTGTGTGTGTGTGTGCAGCATGGCTGAAAAACGAAAATTCAGACACCAATCTTAGTATTTAAGTTCAGTATCTTCCAAGGATGCGACACAAAGATTTTCAACAAAATCCCCCAACCCCAAACTATCCTTTACATGGAAAATTTTTCGAAAATGTTGATTCTCTTAAAAATGACTCTAAAGATTTTGATTAAAATCCCTTATATTAAAGACATTCACATCCAAATTAAAATGTATATCTTCAAATTTCTAGGAATAGCCTCTGAAGACCTCTTTAATCTGGATGAATTTTGCCAAATTTTGCTTAATTGCTAAACCTTAAGAGATAAGCAAACACTTACTACACAAAAAATGTAGATCTCGTCAAAACACACAATTTATCTCCTTTACGATTTTGTTGTGGAGGTAACCGTTACCGAGGCATTCCTTGTTATTGGTTTCAATTGTGAAGTACTTATACTTTTCTAGAGGAAGTGTCCGTTTTTCTTTTGTTCTACTCCTGGCCAAGCAAAGAAGCGATTTGCAATGACAATCGCATAACGGCAGCTTTTAAAACATTTGACTATCACTTTAGCATAGCGCTTTTCTTTACTTATAAGAAACTAAGTAATAACAACCTTCTGCTAATGTTTATCTCAATTAGCAAAGGAAACATGATATTAAGTATATACACTTTACAATCTCCGAGTTCCCACCATGTGCTATCGAAAATGTTGCATTGCAAATTTACAGCGAATTTAATAATTAAGATTTGTCTCCTCGAGGAAAGTATATTTTCCCTTTAAATTGGAAGAGAAGGGCATTTTCATTTAGGCATAATAGCTTATAGTTGGTTATTTATTTCGCAGCGTTAGGATAGAGCGCGTTCAGTGGGTAAAGTTTCAGTTTTTGGTTGCTGAACGCGATGATGGTGCGGTTATAGCAGGCCGTGACAAACCAATATTATTGTTGTTCTGTGATGTATTTTGAGAAAATGGCAGCTTTTGAGAATTATGATGCCCTTAGAGGTGCGAAAGAATATTTCTTACTTATTGACGTTGAACATAACATTATAGCGAGCACAAATAATTTTAATTGTTTGTTTTAGATCAGTGATGTATACACACTAACATTTTGACGAGCGTAAAGTTGGAACAAAATTACTTTATGCTTGCTGCACTTTTTGCGCGTGTATTTAATAAAAATCTGATGTGCTCAATTCACATGACTTTCTCTACATCGCTGTAACAAATTATTGTACAAAAGCATATTCTTATATCTACTTTATGATAACATTAGCAGAAATTTCTTAATAACTTTGCTTCCTTGTAAGTAGGAGGAAAATAAGGGAATACACGGCTAAGACGATAGGCATATGTTTTAAAAGCCGGTTGCCATGTAACTGAAACTCCTTTCTATGTATGGCCAGGAGTTTACAACTTTCCGTGTAAAAAAAGGTGTTTTAAATCTGAAACAAATTACAAGAAATATCTCATAAATAGGCAAAAAACGTATATGATATAAATTGTGTATTTTAACGTGATCTACTTTTTTTTTTTTTTTTTTTTTTTTTTTTTTTGTGAAGTAAGTTCTATACTATCTCTTACAGCTTACCAGTTGCGAAAAATTCTGAAAAAAGTCACTCAGAATAAAGAGATCTTTAAAAAGGATTCGCAGAAAATTCAAGATATAAACCTTATTTGCCATATAAATATCTATAATATACGGTATTTTAATCAAAATCTTGAGAACCATTTTTGATAAAACCAAAAAGTTCGAAACGGCATATAAAGGGTAGTTTGGTGCGGAGGGATTTTTCTCAAACTCTTCGTGTCGCATTCCTGGAAGATACTAAGCTTAAATACCAAGTTTGGTATTTTACCGACCTTTCGTTTTTGAGTTATCGTGTTCACAGATACACGGACACACGCACATACATACACACGTACTATCTATATAGTGTATGTCGAGTTTTCATCGGAAATGTACGTTTTGGGGTCCCCTGAGTCCGAAAAAAGCATTTTTAGAAAAAGCGTCCGTGTGAGTGTTTTGGTAGTGTTTAACGCCCGCTTTAACTACTTATGGCACCACAGGCGGTGACACTGATGATACATGAATGATGATGGAACACCGGTGGAATGCGATGGCGGGGGAAACCGGAGTACCCGGAGAAAACTAGCACATTACAAATCTCACATGCGGTCGCTTGGGATTGAACCCCGGCCGTGTAGGCGAGAGACGAATGGTCTAACCACTCGGCCACGGCGCGGCTACGTATGCGTGTGTGTGTGGCTCTGGACAGCATAGCTCAAAAACAAAGAGAATGTTAAATACCAAAGTTCATATTTACATTTATTATCTTCCAGGGATGCGACACGAAGATGTGCAAAAAAATTCCCCCCCCCCCAAAGTATCCTTTACATGGAAAAGTATTTGAAAAAATTGTTTTTCTCAAAAATGGCTCCAACAATTTTGATTAAACTCTCTTCTATTTAAGATATTTACGTGGCAGATAAAATGTATATTTTTAATTTTCTGGGAATATTCTGAAGACCACTTTATTCTGGTTGATTTAATTGAAATTTGCATAGCCGGTAAACCGTAAGAAACACAGAAAAATGTACTGCATAGAAATGTAGATCTTGATAGAACACAATTTATGTCATATACATTTTTTTCCTGCAGTTGATCGTTTTTTAGATATTCCTTGTTTTTGGTTTCAGCTTAAAAATCACACATTTCTCATACAGGAACTTGTCATCTCCTGTCCATACAAATAAAGGAACATCAGTCACATAGCAACCAGCTTTTGGCTTTCACTTTAACCTATGGTACTCATTCATTTCCCTTCTACTTACAAGGAAACAAGTAATAAGACTAATTCTGCTAATTTTTTCTCGATTAGCATGAAGTAAATAGATGCGTAAGCTTTTTAACAATAATTTGTTGCAGAGATTAGAGAAAGTCAAGTGAATGGAACACATACGATTTGTTGTGTGGAATGCAATACCTTCTCTACATAAGGTGAGAAAATAAAGGTGAGACCTGAACCACGTATGATGTAGGTACATGGTCCTGACTGCTGTCGCTTCGCAACATTTCTCTGCGGCATGCAGTAGCTTCGATCGAAGCCAGAACCTCCAGACCCTAGCTAGACAGAGAGAGGCTATTTTTCTTTCCGCTACTGTGTCAAGGTTGTTCTCAATCTGTGGTGCGCTATCGCGGGGAACACGTAAACCCATTTCCATAAACAGAAATTAAAACCCCATAGATACACTAGAATAAACGAACAACAAAGAGAATATGAGTCATTTTTATAAGCTCAAGTGTCAAAAAAAAAAAAATCTGTGTTCCATTCATATCAGATTTCTTTACATATCTGCAATAAATTATTATTAACACGCTTATGCTTCTATCTACTTCAAGCTAATCGATAAAATATTAGCAGAAATAGTCTTATTATTTGCTTCCTTGTAAGTAGAAGCGAAATAAGGGAGTACCATAGGTTAAAGTGAGACTCAAAAGCTGGTTGCTATGTGACTGATGTTCCTTTGTTTGTATGGACAGGAGTTTGCAAATTCCTGTATGAGAAAGTGTAAGTTTTTCAAAGCTGAAACCAAAAACAAGGAATACCTAAAAAATGATCCAACTTCATGAAAAAAAATGTATATAACATAAATTGTGTATTTTACGTGCTCTACATTTTCTGTGTTTTAAGTTTTTATCCATCTCTTACGGTTTAGCAGTTATGCAAAATTCCGAAAAATTCATCCAGAATAAAGTAGTCTTCAGAGGCTACTCCCAGAAAATTCAAGATACACATTTTATTTGTGAGGTAAATATCATTAATGTATGATGTTTTAATCAAAATAAGCCATTTTTGAGAAATAAAAAATATCGAAAAAAGTTCTATATAAAGGGTAGTTGGGGGTGGAGGATGTTCATCCTTTGAAGATACCAAACTTAAGTACCAAGTTTGGTATTTAACAGTCTTTTCGTTTTTGAGCTATGCTGCCCAAAAACACACGCACAGAAACACACACGCGGATATTTTTCTAAAATTGCTGTTTTTTTTTTTTTTTTTGGATTCGGGGGTAGAAATCTGGGCATCGAATTTTTGGGTGCAATACAATACCTTCTCTATACACTATGTACATAGTTCGTGTAGAGAAAGTAATACATTTCCAGGATGATACAATACTTCCCTTACTTGCTCTACGTAGTAGAGAAAGTAGTAAGGTTTTAATTTTTTTTTGTCTGAACATCCCCTTAGGGGGGAGGTTCCAACAGCTTCAGCCACTGCGTTGAGAGCGCTGCGGATCCCGAGCAATTCGGATTGGGTTGGACTCGACGTGGCAGTGACGGGATACCCTTGGGAGATTGGGTACGTCTGGGCGGGGTTGTGAGACACCTTAATGTTCCCCGGCAGTAACCTGGAAAATTAATAGACCTAAGCTGGAAAAGGTCGGCTCTACCTTGGTTTTCGGGCGTATCCCATTCCGTCCCTCTGTCAGTACTTCGGTACTTGTACGCAGGGAGGTTCAGTGTATAAAATAGATACTGGCATAACAGAAAAAATCCACGGACTTGTCGCTGGATTGGCATGCATCCCTGAGTAGTCAGGCTATGCACATTTATTTCAGATGTCTGCTCTTACACAGGGTGATTCAACAGTACTTTTACAACGTTTGAGGATGGATTTCTTAGATCGAAACAATAAAATAGGGTTGTTATAAACATAAACTCTAAGTTCTTTCATTTTCGCGTTATTAATTTATTAAAGAACATTTACGTTCAACGAAATTCCGTGTCCAACCCAAAAAACTTCGTTTACCTGTGTGATCATTCAGAGGAGACCTTGACCCAGTTTACCATGCGCAAATAGCCTTGTGTTGCCATGGCTTCTTGTTTACATTTGTCATTGTGTAATTAGCTTGACTTCAAGGACTTCTTTCAGAATCTCTTCCATATTTACTTCAAAATGTACCCCTGCAAACAATAAGTGTGGTTTGTGCTTCATGAAGCTTCAGCACATTTTAGTCTCATTGTTCGAGATTCACGGGTATAGGAGGACCAGTTTCGTGGCCTCCACGATCCTCAGACCTTAGAAATTTGGATTTTTATCTTTGGCGGCACCTTAAACAGTTGGTTTATGCAGCAGACATCGCGGATGAAGAAACTCTTCATTGATGTGTCATGGAGGCCTGTGAAACCTTACAACACCGACAGGAAGTACTAGACGAGTGTATGCGTACTTTGAATATAGAGAAGGTATTGCACCCCACCCAAAAATTCGATACCGAGATTTCACCGCAAATATATGTTTTAGGGTCCCCTGAATAAAAAAAAACATTTTTAGAAAAACATCCGTGTCTGTATGTGCCCGTGTGTCTGTGAACACGATAACTCAAAAAAGAAAAGTCGGTAAAATACCAAACTTGGTATTTAAGTTTAGTATTTTCCAAGGATGTGAATGAAATGAAGATTTTGAGAAAAATCCTCCACCCCTAACTACCCTTTGCGTGAAACGTTTTGCACACTTTTGATTTTCTCAAAAATGTCTTTTACGATTTTGATTAAAATATCATATATTAAAGATATTTATCTGTCAAATAAAATACATATCTTGAATTTCCTGGGAATAGCCTCTGAAGACTACTTTATTCTGGATGAATTTTACGGAATTTTGCATAACGGCTAAACCGTAAGAGATGGACAAAAACTACACAAAAGTGTAGAGCACGTTAAAACACACACTTTATGTTATATACATTTTTTTTCGTGTAGTTGATCGTTTTTGAGATATTCCTTGTTATTGGTTTTAGTTTTAAAAAACTTATCTTTTCTCATACAGGAATTTGTCAACCCCTGTCCATACAAACAAAAGAACTTCAGTCACATAGCAACCAGCTTTTGACTTTCACTTTAACCTGTGATACTCCCTTATTTCACTTCTACTTACAAGGAATCAAGTAATAAGACTATTTCTACTAATTTTTTCTCGATTAGCATGAAGTAAATATAAACATAAGCTTTTTCTAAAAATTCGTATTTGACTTAAAAGTCATGTGAATTGAAGACATTGGATTTTCTATACTTGCCTTTACACCACACAATTCCTAAATAGATTACGTTAATTTTAGTTAGGGTTTAAAATAGGATGCGAATGAAAATCTGTGAAATATTTAGCTTGTTATCGAGTTTCGTAAAAAGCTATATAACAAAGTTTTACCAGCTTTTTATTTACAAAATGTTCCATATCATGAATATGTAAGGAGCTATTCCACTTTTCCTTAGAATTGTTAACTTATACAAACTAGTTTTTGATAAATGATTTTATCCGGTTGCCATAGGAAACAGCGTAGCTCCAAGCACTAAAATGCAATGGTTCTTAACTTTCATTCCGCTAGCCCCGAAAGTTAGAGAAGGAGAGAGAAAGAAAACTATTCAGTTAATCATGTCTGGTAACAGGAGCAGACATTTTAAATAATATATTCACTTTAAACTAACCACTTTCTCTATCGATACATACATTACATAGTAAGAAATGAAGGCA
The DNA here is from genome assembly GCA_030762935.1 of Hymenopus coronatus. NCBI lineage: Eukaryota > Metazoa > Arthropoda > Insecta > Mantodea > Hymenopodidae > Hymenopus > Hymenopus coronatus. The sequence continues at coordinate 17,647,659 of CM060897.1, read as the reverse complement.
CCGACATTTCACCTGAATCAAAGAAAAGAAGGGAAAAAATTATGTGTTCCATTTACATTCCATTCTGCAGGTAATTATTTTTTATTTATTGCTTTAACATCTAAAATCATAACGGTGGCTTTGCACTTGAAACAACTCGTTGAAAGTTCTTTTACGTTTGGTTTAAATCATTTTATTTTCCTCACACATACATACTTCCAAACTCTGTGGGGGATATGGAATAATTCTAACTAAAGAAAAATTCAGCGCCCCAGTCGGGAATTGAACCCGGGACCACGGGGTGAGAAGTCAGCTCGCTGACCACTCGACCACGGATGCAGCCACAACAAATTATTGTTAGAAAGCTTATGCTTATACCTACTTCATGCTAATCGTGAAAGTAGAAGTGAAATAAGGGAGTTTTTTTTTTGGTAGTGTTTAACGCTACTTATGGCACCGCAAGCGATGACACTGGTGATGCATTAATGATGGACCACCGGTGGAATGCGATGGCGGGGGAAATCGGAGTGCCCGGAGAAAACCCGCCCAGCGCCGCTTTGTCCACCACAAATCTCACATGCGGTCGCTTGGTATCGAACCCAGGCCGTCTAGCTGAGAGGCGAGTGGTTTAACTACTCGGCCAGGGCGTGGCCACGAAATAAGGGAGTACCATAAAGTGTTAATCAAAAGCTGGTTGATATGTGACTGGAGTTCCTTTGTTTGTATGGACAGGAATTGACAAATTCGTATATGAGAAAAGTGTAAGTTTTTTAAAGCTGAAACCAAAAACAAGGAATATTTAAAAATCGATGCACTCCACGAAAAAAATGTATTAATATAAATTGAGTGTTTTAAAGTGCTCTATATTTTTGTGTGGTAAGTTTTTGTCCATCTCCTACGGTTTAGAAGTTATACAAAATTCCGTAAAATTCTTTCGGAATAAAGTAATCTTCGGAGGCTATTCCCAGAAAATTCAAGATATACATTTTATTTGTTAGGAAAAATATCTTTAATATACGATATTTTAATCAAAGTCGTTATAGCCGTTTTTGAGAAAATTAACGGACCTTTTCACAAAAATGCAGTTTTTAGATTCAGGGGAATCCAAAACATGTATTTCCGATGAAATCTTGGTACAATACCTTCTCTATACACCATGTACATAGTACGTGCAGAGAAAGTAAAAATAGGGCAATGCTGTAGCCAATCACAAAAATGCAGCCCAAAAATCAGTTGAATACAAAATCAAATAGCCACTCTGTCATCTGACTATGTATTCACCTGAACTCGATTCGGTATCCTAATCGAAAGTCAAGGCGCTTGTTTGCTGTTTCTTTACCTCTCTCGAAATGCTCTCTGTTTCGATTGGGCCAAAGGATTTCGGCAAAACTGGGGAAAATGTATAAAAGTAAAAAGAGCAAGAAATGTGTTCTGCCTTGTCTAGCAGCCTGGGGTTCAGCATTATCATAAACAAGGTTTGTTTTTCTCTTTCTGAACTGAAGAAGTAGAAGCTGAGAGTGGCAAACCTCTCCTTGGTTGCCTTCCTTCTCTGTGGAGAAAATATGTTACGTGAATTTAATTCTGATGCTTTATTACGGGAAAAACCAATAAAATCACTTACTGATTACCAATCAGTTAATCTCTGATCAATTTGATTTTTAGGAGGGTTGCATAAACGTTAATCAAGGATTAGTGAATGTTCATCAACTGATGCCTAGCTTTGATACTTCGTGGCGCAGGGGATCTTGGGTTCAAGTCGCGCCTTGGGTGTTTGTAAATGTGTATATGCATGTATATAACTAAAAAGTAAACAGGAAAATAAAGGATATTCAGGGAAGCTGAAAAACTATAATAAAGATGTCTTTCCGTTTGGGAAAAGTTTGAAATGGCTAAAATCGATACTAATAATCCGGAATATCTCGAAAATGGTCAACTCTACAAAAAAAATGTATATAATATAAATTATGTGTTTCAATGAGATTTTTTTTGGGTGTGTAGGTTTTTGTATATTTCTTACGGTTTGTCAGTTATACAAAAGCCATCCAGAACAAAGAGGTCTTCAGATGTTGTTCATAGAAAATCCAAGAATTGCGTTTCGTTTGTCACAAAAATATCTTAAGCACTCGGTATTTTAACCAAAATTGTTAGAGCCATTTTTGAGAAAATCAAATTTTATAAAAATGTTCCATGTAAAGGGTAGTTGGGGCTAGGGGATTTTCTTCAAAATCTTTGTGTCGCATCCTTGGATGATACTGAACTTAAATACAATGTTTGGCAAAAAACGGATTTTACGCTTTTAGCTATTCTGCCCACCCCATACACACACACAAACGAATACTTTTCTAAAACATGTTTTTTTTTGTTTTTTTGTTTTTTTTGGATTTAGCGGGTCTTAAAACATATATTTCAGGTGAAATCTCGGTGTCGAATTTTTGGGTGCAATACAATACTTTCTCTATACACTACGTGCATAGTACGTATAGAGAAAATAAAAAGGAAACAAGGGAAAAGAGAGAAAAAAACGGAATACATCGCCGGAGTACCAACAAGACTACGGAATTGTATTTTTTTTTCGTTATTTAAAAAAACTGATTGTCCAAATAGATTTAGCAAATGTGCCTCTTAGCAACGCCACGTAGATTAGTAAAGCCATCGTTCTGGTGTCGTAAATTTACGGCTTGTAAGAAAACCTCAAATCTGATAGGCCAGGTATGGTATGGGACGATGAGAACCACAGCAGTTAAAGAGCGTCCACAAATAGCAGTCCAATTCACTGCTTCACAATGAGACGTATAACTTTGTCCATGCTGTATATTTCTATTAACAATTATATCCAATGTACACTATTAACTAAATACCTGTACTAGAGTTTATATATTTCATGTATAACTTTGTCCACCCCTGTATATTCATATTAACTATTATATTTAACTGTACACTATTAACTAAATACCTGTACTAGAGTTTATATATTTCATGTATAACTTTGTCCACCCCTGTATATTCATATTAACTATTATATTTAACTGTACACTATTAACTAAATACCTGTACTAGAGTTTATATATTTCATGTATAACTTTGTCCACCCCTGTATATTCATATTAACTATTATATTTAACTGTACACTATTAACTAAATACCTGTACTAGAGTTTATATATTTCATGTATAACTTTGTCCACCCCTGTATATTCATATTAACTATTATATTTAACTGTACACTATTAACTAAATACCTGTACTAGAGTTTATATATTTCATGTATAACTTTGTCCACCCCTGTATATTCATATTAACTATTATATTTAACTGTACACTATTAACTAAATACCTGTACTAGAGTTTATATATTTCATGTATAGCTTTGTCCACCCCTGTGTGTTTATTTTAACTATTATATCTAATTGTACACTATTAACAAATACCGTATAAGAGCTTGTATATTTCATGTATAGCTTTGTCCACCCCTGTGTGTTTATTTTAACTATTATATCTAATTGTACACTATTAACAAATACCGTATAAGAGCTTGTATATTTCATGTATAGCTTTGTCCACCCCTGTGTGTTTATTTTAACTATTATATCTAATTGTACACTATTAACAAATACCGTATAAGAGCTTGTATATTTCATGTATAATTTTGTCCACCCCTGTATGTTTATTTTAACTATTATATCTAATTGTACACTATTAACAAATACCGTATAAGAGTTTGTATGTTTCATGTATAATTTTGTCCACCCCTGTATATTTATAATAACAATCATATCTTAACTGTACATTATTAACTAAACAGATTTTGTCCACCCCTGTATATTTTAGAGATGAAACTTTTGCCTCGTCATTGGTGATGTATTAGAAAAGATGCGAGACACTCCATGTTTGAACATCAACAAAGGCACTCAAAGCTGTGCTCGCTGGATTTTAATTGCTGCGAAAACGTCGTGAATAAGCTACTTAGGATGGAATGGAAAATTGAAGAGCGACGCACGCACATAGGCAGTGATCTGTTTAGCACTTGTGACGAGCAGGAAATAAGCAGCACAGCGGGGGCTAGATGAACTCTGCTGCCGCCGACAATGGAAATGGCAGCAACAGATTATCTTTCTTCATGCTACAACGACTGCGTGTGTCTTGAGGGCAGTGGCTTCACTTTCAAACATAAGGGATTACAGCGGTCGGGCACTAAACCCTTATATCTTTCATTCCCATATATTTCTTTTCCTACCCTGCAACGAGTTATTCTTAACAAAAGCTTTTTCTTGTATCTATTCCATGCTATTCAAGATAAACATAAGCAGAAATTGGATTAATTGTTTTTTCATACAAGCCATGTGTAGAACAGGAGATGGATAGGTATGTCGGCATGTTGCCATGGTAGCTCAGTGGTAGAGCAACCGGCTAGAAATCGGGAGATCCGTGGTTCAGATCCCGGTTGAATTTTTCACTCTGGCTCTACCTATCCAACTCACGGCTTGTGGCGTTTTATTTATGGACGCTCTTTAACTGCTGTAGTTCTCAGCGTCCCATTCTATACTGGGCGTGAAAGACCGCTTAATTTTGCTCAGAGGCGTCAAAAAAATCCATCATCCTCCACCGGGATTGAACCCGCGACCTTGGGTATATGAAGCTAACATGGTAACCATTACACCGCGAAGTGCGACACACGGCTTGTCTGAAAAAACAATTAATCAAATACCAATTGACCATTATAGTTGACTATATTATGAATCCTGGGACTTAAAGTACTTACAACATTGTAAGTTGTCGTCTCAAAATAATTTGAGATCACCTCGTGGTTTACCGGGAAACATGCGAGTCAGTTGAGAAGTTCAATGCTATGCCGGCATGTTGCCATGGTAGCTCAGTGGCAGAGCAACCGGATAGAGACCGGGAGATCCGTAGCTCACAGCCTGACTATGGTGTTGAATTTTTCAGTCTGACTCTACCTATCCAACTCCTGTCCTACACACGGCTTCTGTTAAAAATAAAAAAAAAGTAAATGGCGTTTTATTTGTGGACGCTCTTTAACTGCTGTGGTTCTAAGCGTCCCATTCTATACTGGGCGTGAAAGAACGCTTAATTTTGCTCAGAGGCCTCTCTACCAAGCTTAAGGTTCTTTTACGTGCCGTAAATCTACGACACGGGACCAACGGCTTTACTTCCCTTCCGAAGGAAACCATGCTAAGGATTTTTACGCCCGAAAAAAAATCCACCGGGTTTGAACCCACGGCCTTGGGTGTATGAAACTAGCATGGTAACCATTACACCACGAAGTACGACACACGGCTTGTGTGAAAAACCATTAATCCAATATCAATTGACCATAATAGTTGGCTTTACTATGAATCCTGGGTCTAAAATACTTACAACATTGTAAGTCGCCATTGGGGTTGCCATCTCAAAATAATTTGAGATCACCTTGTGGTTTACATGCGAGTCAGTTGAGAAATTCAATGCTATGCCAGCATGTTGCCACGGTAGCTTAGTGGTAGAGCAACCGGCTAGAAACCGGGAGATCCGTGTTTCAAATCCCGGCTATGGAGGTGAATTTTTTAGTCTGACTCTACGTATCCAACATAAGCAGAAACTGTCTTATTTTCTTGCAAGTACGGAAAGCGCCAAAGAAACGCTCACTGCACCTCGCGTCTACGTCACATTACTTATTGTTGTACGTAGCCTTGCGAAGCCACGATTGGTTGTTTTTGACCACGGTACAAGTGTGCGTTATTGCTGCTAAATAGTTGCATCAATAACCACAACAGCGGTTACAAAATTGTGACTGTCCATCAAATTGGCTAAAATGGAAAACGTAGAGTGAATATATTCAATTTCGCAAATAGATCTCTTATCATGGTTGACAGAAACGACACAGATTTCCTTTGGCCTTGGACGTACAGTAGGTTAAAGTGATAGGCAAATCTTTGAAAGGCGGTCGCTATGACTTGAATCATAGATTTTCTTTGCATGGCCGGTGTGTGTGACGTCATTTGAGTCCTTTAAGGACATCTATATTACTTTCTCTACACGCACTATGTACATAGTTTATAGAGAAGATATTGTAAAGCACCCAAAAATTCGATACCGGAAATACATGTTTTAGAACACCCTGAATACAAAAGAAGTATGTTTAAAAAAATGTCTGTCTGTCTGTCTTACTCTCTGTGGGCACTATAGCTCAAAAACGAAAATGAAAAGACTGTTAAATACCAAACTTGGTATTTAAGTTCAGTATCTTGCAAGGATGCGACCCGAAGATTTTCAAGAAATCCCCCCACCCCAACTACTCTTTTATGAAAAGCTTTTCGTAATTTGGATTTTCTCAAACATGAATCTAACGATTTTGATTAAAATATCTTATATTAAATATATTTACCTGATAAATAAAATGTATATTTTGAATTTTCTGGGAATAGCCTGTGAATACTACTTTATTCTGGAAGAATTTTGCACAGCTGGCAAACCGTAAGATGTACACAAACACTTAAAAGAAAAGGTAGGTCACGTTAAAACATACAATTTATGTTATATACAAATTTTTAGATATCCCTTGTTATTGGTTTCAGCTTTAAAAAGCATACATTTCTCTTACGGGAATTTGTGAACTCCTGTCCATACAAACAACGGAACATCAGTCACATAACAACCAGCTTTTGACTATCACTTTAGCCTATGGTACTCCCTTATTTCGCTTCTGCTTACAAGGAAGCAAGTAATAAGACTATTTATGCTAATTTTTTCTCGATTAACATAAAGTAAAAATAAACATAAGCTTATTAGCAATAATTTGTTGCATACATGTAGAGAAAGTCATGGGAATGGAACACATCAGACTTTTTGTGTGTATCTCTTATGATTTACTGGTTATGAAAAATTCATCCAGAATGTGAGGCCCTCAGAAGTTATTTCCAGAAAATTCAAGATATACGGTATATTTTCATTAAATACCTTTAATCAAAATCGTTAGGACAATTTTGGAGATTATCGAGCATTTCGAAGGGTAAATTTTGCAAAAGTTGGGAGATTTTGTTGCAAAATTGTTCGTACCACATCTGAAAGGTGCTGAACTGAAATACTCACAGAGTATTTAACATTGTTTGTAATTCTGTAGTTCACACACACTTACATACTAACACACACTTTTTATAAAAACGCGTTATCGCTTATTCTATTGCGTAAATTAAATAGGGGCAGTATTGTATTCCATCCAAAAAAATCTGGTGTGTTCAATGACTTTCTCTACGCCTCTACAACAAATTATTGCTAACAAATTTATTCTTCTATTTACTTCATGATAATTGAGAAAAATTAGCAGAAATAGTCTTATTACTTGCTTCCTTGTAAGTAGAAGCGAAATAAGGGAGTACCATAGGTTAAAGTGAAAGCCAAAAGCTGGTTACTAGGTGACTAAAGCTCCTTCGTTTGTATTCTTGAAAATGTTCCATGTAAAGGGTAGTTTGGAGTGGGGGGATTTTCTTAAAAGTCTTCGTGTCACATCCTTGGAAGATAAGACATTTAAATAGCAAGTTTGGTATTCAACGGTCTTTTCGTTTTTGAGCTATGCTGTCCACACACACACACATATATACACACATTCATACTCGCACACATATAGACCTTTTCCTGAAACTGTTTTTTTTTATTCGGGGGGACCCAGAACAGTATTTCCGGTGAAATCTCGCTATCGAATTCTTGTACATAGTACTTGTAGAGAAAGTAAAAATTGTTTTTTCGGATTAAGAAGTTATTCAGTTGAATGTGGTATTGAATTTCTGGTGGAATACAATACTTCTCTTACTTACTATACGAAGCAGAGAAGGTAATAAGTGAACGAACGTAAAAGTTATAGTTGTTAAAAGTAAAGACGCAATAAAACTATGTTCGTTTCCATAGAGTAGTAAAGATACGTGTTAATGTAATTTGTGTACCGCTAGCGTGCCTGATGTTATACCTCCAGCGATTTATCAGAGGAAGAATACCAAAAAATAAGTCATTTAACTTTGTTCAAAGTTTAGCGGAAAGTTGGACTTCATGGAGGGGTAGTTCCTGAGAGCTTATAGGACCCGCACAACAGCCGTGCTAGATAAGTTTCAGCAGTACCCAGGGAAACAACCGGTAGCTATAATATCACAAGTTGGGCGCTCGCTTTGTATTGTTAATGTCTCTCGCTGGAATAACAGATGTATGCCTCTAATACTACATTACACACCGTTTACATTCCACTTTTTACTTCCGCTTCTACGCATAGCAAGTAGAGGAAGTATTGTATTCCACCCATAAACAGAATACCAAGATTTCATTAAGAATCCATTACATTAATTTATACCAGTGATAGATCTCAATATTTGAAACACATTTTGTATCCTACGATTTTTACTTTCTCTACACGTACTATGTACATAGCGTATACTGGAAATATTGTATTCCATCAAAAACTTCGATACCGAGATTTCACCGGAAATAAAATTTTAGGACCCCCTGAATCCAAAAAAAAAAAAAAAAAAAAACATTTTTGGAAAAAGGTCCGTGTGTGTCTGAGGACACCATAGCTCAAAAATGAAAAGACCGTTGAATACAAACTTGGTATTAAAGTTTGGTATCTTCTAAGGATGCGACACAAAGATTTTAAGAAAATCCCCCCAACCCAACTACCCTTTATATGGATCTTTTTTCTAAAATTTTGATTTTCGAAAAAATGGCTCTAACGTTTTGATTAAAATATGGTATATTAAACATGTTTACCTCACAAAAAATGTATATCTTGAATTTTCTGGAAATAGAACCTGAAGACTACTTTATTCTGGATGAATTTTACGGAATTTTGCATAACTGCTAAACCGTAAGACCTAGACAAAAACTTACTAAACAAAAAATGTTGAGCACGTTAAAACACACAATTTATATCAAATATATTTTTTCGTGTAGTTGATCGTTTTTTAGATATCCCTTGTTATTGGCTTCAGCTTTAAGAAACATACTTTTCTCATACAGGAATTTGTCAACTCGTGTCCATACAAACAAAGAAACTTCAGTCACATAACAACCAGATTTTGACTATTATTTTATCCTATGGTAATCCTTTATTTCACTTCTACTTACAAGGAAGTAAGTAATAAGGCTATTTCTGCTAATTGAAGTAAATAGAAGCATAGGCTTTTTACCAATAATTTGTTGCAGATATGTAGAGAAAGTCATGTGAATGGTGCACATCAGATTTTTTTCTTGACTACCTCCTACGTATATATTTAAGTTTTTTGGAAAACAAGAGACAGACAAGTTGACAACGCTGCAGGTTATATGGTCGTCATTTAGGACGTTTAAGGCATTCCATTTTATACTATGCGAATGTAAGCCAATCAGAATGCCAGCTGCACTCGTTATCTCCCAAAAATATTACACCATCCTGCGTCGTATTTGAAAGCGACCGACGTGTTTACATACAGAATCCGATATAGACCCCTGACCAACCTCAACGTGGTTCTCAGTTACTTCATATCTAAAAAGCTGATTCGTTTAATTCTTTTAATTGATTAATTATTTCATTGATTAATGATGTCCCATTATTACTATCGAAACTAGTGTCAGAAATACGTTACTCTATGCTTATTAAAACTAACAAACTATCAGCTTCGTATATTCTTTTGGAATTACGCAACCAATTTGGAACAAAAAAGGCATTTATTTTTTTTCAAAATCGCTGATCAAAGAACGAAATAGCATAAAATCTTTTTTTATAATGCTTCTATGAAGCACATATTTGAAGAACCGTAATAAATTCCCTTCCCTAACTTGAGGCCCTCCAAATAAAAAAAAACTGATGTGTTACATTCATATGCATTTCTCTACTTGTTCTGCAAACAAACTATTCTTAAAAGAAAGCCTACTCCTTTTATCTACAGCACGCTAATCAAAACACATTAGCATGGATTGTCTGATTGCTGACTTCCTTGTAAGCAGAAGCGAAATAAGGGGATGCCCTCAAAACGAATATTTTCGATGAAAAATCGCTACATAATTACTTTCTCTACACGTACTATGTACATACTGTATAGGGAAGTTGTTCCATTCCACCCAAAAATTCGATATTGAGATTTCACCGGAAATACAAGTTTTGGGTCCCCCTGAATCCAAAAAAAAAAATCATTTTTGGAAAATGGTCCGTGTGTGTGTCTGTCTGTGGACAGCACAGCTCAAAAATGAAAAGATCGTTGAATACCAAACTTGGTATTTAAGTTTGGTATCTTCCAAGACAGGAAGACTTTCAAGAAAATCTCCCACCCCAACTACTCTTTACATGGAACTTTTTTCTAAAAAAATTATTTTCCCAAAATTGGCTGTAAAGTTTTCGATTAAAATATCGAATATTAAAGACGTTTATCCGACAAATAAAATGTATATCTTGCATTTTCTGGGAATAGCCTCTGAAGACTACTTTATTCTGGATGAATTTTAAGGAATTTTGCATAACTGCTAGACCTTAAGAGATGGACAAAAACTTACTAAAAACTGTAGAGCACCTTAAAACACACACATTTATGTTGTATACATTTTTTCGTGTAGTTGATCGTTTTTGTGATATTCCCTGTTTTTTGGTTTCAGCTTTGAAAAACATACTTTTCTCATACAGGAAGTTTTCAGCTCCTGTCCATACAAACAAAGGAGCTTTAGTCACATAGCAACCTGCTTTTGACTGTCACTTTAACCTATAGTACTCCCTTATTTCGCTTCTACTTACAAGGAAGCAAGTAATAAGACTATTTCTGCTATTTTTTTAATTAACATGAAGTAAACAGAAGCATAAATTTGTGAACAATTTGTTGCAGAGGCGTAGAGAAAGTCATTGAACACACCAGATTTTTTTGGATGGAATACAATACTGCCCCTATATAATTTACGCGATAGAGTAAGCGATAAAGCGTTTTTATAAAAAGAGTGTGTTAGTATGTGAGTGTGTGTGAATTAAAAACAATGTTAAATACTCTGAATATTTAAGTTCAGCATCTTTCAGATGTGGTACGCAAAATTTTGCAATAAAATCTCCCAACCCAAGGTAACTTTTGCAAAATTTACCCTGTAAATATCTTTAATATACGATATTTTAATCAAAATCGTTAAAGCCATTTTTAAGAAAATCAGAACTTTCGAAAAAAGTTCCATGTAAAGGGTTGTTGGGGGTGCTGAGATTTTCTTGAAAATCTTCGTGTCGCATCCTTGGAAGCTACCAAACCTATATACCAATTTTATTTTTTAACGGATTTTTAGTTTTTGATCCATACTGTCCACAGACACACAGACACTCACGCACACATGGACCTTTTTCTAAAAATGCTTTTCTTGGATTCAGGAGGACCCAAATCATGTATTTCCGGTGAAATCTTGGTATCGAATTTTGTGTGGAATGCAATAAAAAAAGTAATTTCAGAAAAAGATCCGTGTGTCTGTGAACACGATGACTCGAAAACAAAAAGTCGGTCAATTACCAAACTTGACATTTAAGTGTAGTATCTTCCAGGGATGGGACAGAGGATCCTCAAAAAATTTTCTTAAATTTTGTGTTTCTCAAAAATGGCTTTAACGATTTTGATTAAAATGCCGTATATTAAAATATTTATATGACAAATAACGCGTATATTGAAGACGTCTTTTTCTGGTTGATTTTATTGAATTTTGCATAAGTGGTAAACAGAGATAGACAAAATCTTACTCCAATAAAATATATATCTTGTTGAGACACACATTTTATGCCATACATTGGTGGTTGATCTTTTTTGAGATATTCTTTGTTATCGGTTTCAGTTTTAAAATATTATATAAATTTTTAAAACAGGAATTTTTCAACTCGTAACGATGCAAAGAAACTGATTTTATCCACATGGCAACCAGCTTTTAAAATATTTGACTATCGTTTTAGCCTATACCCACGCCGCTGAGTCCTTGTACTTGACAGTTCGGGTGGTTTCGCGTAAGGTTGGCTATGCTGCCTTTTCGGCGTTGCCAGAGTAACTGGTAAACAACAACAGCTGATTACAAATGTCTCTATCGTGTGTAACGACGAATATAAAAGTGTATATAGTAAATAAATGCCGATGAATAATGAAACTAATTCGTTATATTAGGTATTTACGACAATATAGAACAAATTACTGCAAAATAGCTCGTTACAATGACAGAAAGGTATAACAAAATGATATTCACCAGTTTAGAATTTTAATGACTCAATTCCATCAAAGTCTCCGTTGTCATCATTCTGGAAAGAATCATCGTCATTGTCATCATCATCATCATCATCATCACCAAGACATGTCATCAGTGGTTCACATTCACTGATGAATCCGTCTAATTCCTGTGCTTTACGTAGTATTGTGTGCACATATTCACTTCCACTCTCGCCACACCTTCCCGCAAAAGTCTATGCACCTCTATAGTTGTAAAAGTCTTGTTAATTTCCCTCACGTACAAACAAACACCAAAATACTATCAACAAATATAAATAACAACGATAGCTTGCACAGAACAGCTCAACGCACGTGTTAGGAGTTCACAGACTGAGCACGTGGTTGGAAATAGCCAGATATTGTAACGTGCGGCATCTAGATCCGTTTCCGTTGTCTGACCGACCGAAAGGACTGCTTCTTTGTGATTGGTTCAGAAAGTTAAACAGGTAAAGCTTTTCATCTATTTTCTGCGGTTGTACCAACTTAACTCCTGTCAAGTGCATAGCCCACCTTTAACTTCAATGGCCATATCGGGGACTGTAGGTCCAGAACATTAAGTTAATCAATTGACCACACGGGAATTGAACCTGGGACCTCCAGGTGAGAAGTCAGCTCACTGACCTCGGAGGCATTCAGTTCTCTTATTTTCCTTCTTCTTACAAGGAAGCAAGTAATTAAGACAATTTCTGCTAATCTTTATATTGACTATCATAAAGAAGATAGAAGAATATGCTTTTTAACAATAATTTGTTATAGTAATGTAGAGAAAGTTTTGTTTATGGAGCATATCAGATTTTTACTTTCTCTACACTTACTATGTACATAGGGTATAGAGAAGGTATTGCACTCCACCCAAAAATTCGATACCCCAATATCCAAAAAAAAAGCATTTTCAGAAAAAGGTCCGTGCGTGTATGTGTATGTGTGTGTGTCCGTGTGTTCGTGTGCCTGTGAACACGATAACTCAAAAACGAAAAGTCGGTAAAATACCAAACTTGGTATTTAAGTTTAGTATCTTCCAGGGATGCGACACGAAGATTTTGAGAAAAATCCCCCCGTCCCAAAATACCCTTTACATGGAACTTTTTCGAAAATTTCGATTTTCTCAAAAATTGCTCTAACGATTTTGATTAAAATATCGTATATTAAAGACATTTACCTGAAAAATACAATGTATATCTTGAATTCGAATTTTGCATAACTGCTAAACCGTAAGAAATGGACAAAAACCTACCACACAAAAATGTAGAGCACATTAAAACACACAATTTATGTTATATAATTTTTTTTTTCGAGGAGTTGATCGTTTTTGAGATATTCCTTTTTCTTGGTTTCAGCTTTGGAAAACTTATACTTTTCTCATACAGGAATTTGTCAGCTCCTGTCCATACAAACAAAGGAACTTTTGACTTCACTTTAACCTACGATACTGCCATATTTCGCTGTTACTTACAAGGACGTGAGTAATAAGACTATTTCTGCTAATGTTTTCTCGATTGGCATGAAGTAAATAGAACAATAAGCTTTTTAACAATAATTTTTATACAGAAGTAGAAAAAGTCAGGTGAATGGAACACATCAGATTTTTAAAACATATATATACTTTTTTTTTTTTTTTTTTTTTTTTTTTGTAGCTTAACGTCCTTTAACCAGATTACTCATATCGGACGATGAATGAAATTGGTGAAATGATGCTCAAATGATCTCAGGGTACATGGGGCTTAAAGTTAATCTACGTTCGTCTTCTCAGGATAAGGGAAAACCCCGAAAAAAACTCAGGTTAAGCGAGATTCGAACTCACGACCTGTTGCATGTGAGACAGACACGGGACCACCACGCTACCCAGTTGGGCTTTTTCAAAATAATTGTCGACACAAAATGTAGCCTTTGTTGATGTTTCATGTAACTATGACCCTTGTGCTGTATCCAGAATTTGGAAGAGTATAGTAGGCTCAACTGTGTCCTTTGAAGGAAGACGCGAAGGCGGGGTTTGGAATTTGCAAGAGAAAAAAACTTTTGAGAAAGTTCCACGTCGTGGTAACATAGGCCTACAGGAAAGGGATATAAATTCAGTAAACTAGATAAAACATCGAAGCCGCGCAAAATTGGTTTACCCGGAAAGAGCAAAAAAAAGCAGAAAAGCAAACATGTTCCTTAGGGATTGTATGCAGACTAGAGCAGCTGGCCGCACACAAAGGGTATTGATGTATCTGTTTACTCATATGGAAAATACAGATTCGCAGCCAGTACATTGGAGAATTGTTATCCATCAAAGTAACTTGGTTTTAATTAAAATATCTGCTTCCTCAAACAATTTGACGCTCTTCTCTTATTATCATGCCGTTTCCATTGTACTCTCCCTAACACAGACGTAACCTGTTTACAAGGAATGTTCAATAGGATAAGACACAAGTTCTCGAAACATACACGCTTAGCCTCTAGTGACCAAAGTTCAAAATACGAAACCTGTAATAATAATGTTACTTTCTCTACACGTACTACGAACGCCGTTTTTTTCTTCCAACCTCCGATACACTTATGGTTACTTTTCAACATAATCACCGAAAAGATTGAGACATTTATCGTACCTGTGCACAAGCTTTGCAATACCTGCTTCAAAAAATGTTGCCGCTAATAATTTCAGATGAGCATTGACGTTGTTTTGAAGATCTTCGTATTTTACATAGTGTATAGAGAAGGTACTGTAATGCACCCAAAAATTCGACACAGAGGTTTCACCGTAAATAAGTTTTGAGAACCCCTGAATCAAAAAAAGGAATTTGATAAAATTGTCCGTGTGTGTGTTCATCTGTCTGTCTGTCTGTCTGTCTGTCTGTCTGTCTGTCTGTATGTATGTATGTATGTATGTATGTATGTATGTATGTATGTATGTATGTATGTATGTATGTATGTATGTATGTATGTATGTATGTATGTATGTATGTATGTATGTATGTATGTATGTATGTATGTATGCATGTATGTATGTATGTATGCGTGTGTCTGTGGACAGCATAGCTCAAAAACGAAAAGACCGTTAAAAACGAAACTTGGTATTTAAGTTTGGTATCTTCCAAGGAATGCGATAGGAAGACTTTCAAAAAACTCCCAGCACCCCAGCTACCGTTTATATGGAAAAATGTCAAAAATGTTGATTTTCTTAAAAATGTCTCTAACAATTTTGATTAAAATCTCTTATATTTATAATATTTACTTGCCAAATAAAATGTATATCTTGAATTCACTGGGAATAGCCTCAAAAGACCTCTTTATTGTGCATGATTTTTATTGAATTTTGTATAATTAGTAATCCGTAAGAGATGGAAAAAAAAACTTACCACACAAACAATTTAGAGAACGCTAAAACACACTAATTATGTTGCATACATTTTTTCGTGGAGGTGACCCTTTTTGCGATATTCCTGTTTTTTGGTTTCAGTTTTGAAATTTGTCAACTCCTGTCCATACAAACAAAGGAGCTTCAGTCACATAGCAACCAGCTTTTGACTATCACTTTAACCTATAGTAGCCCCTTATTTCGCTTCTACTTACAAGGAAGCAAGTAATAAGACTATTTCTGCTAATTTTTTCTCACTTAGAATGAAGTTAATAGAAGCATAAGCTTTTTAGCAAAAATTTATTGCAGAGATGTAGAGAAAGTCATGTGAATGGAACACTTCTGACATACATTTTTACTTTCTCTATACGTACTATGTACATAGTGTATAGAGAAGGTATTGCACTCCACCCAAAAATTCGATACCGAGATTTCACCGGAAATATGTTTTAGGGTCCCCTGTATCCAAAAAAAGAATTTTCAAAAAAATGGCCCACGTGTGTGTGTGTTCGTGTGTCTGTGAACACGATAATTCAAAAACGAAAAGTAGGTAAAGTACCAAACTTTGTATTTAAGTTTAGTATCTTCCAGGAATGCGATGCGAAGATTTTGAGAAAAATCCCCCCACCCCCAACTATCCTCTACATGGAACTATTTTTCGAAAATTTTGATTTTCTCAAAATTGACTCTAAGGATTTTGATTAACATATCGTATATCAAAGATATTTACCTGATAAATAAAATGTATATCTTGAATTTTCTGGGAATAGCCTCTAAGAATCAGATATACGTATTTTATATCTGAGCTGGGACCAGTGTTTCGTACTCAATAGATAGAAAAAGTGCTGAGAATGGAACACAGATTTTTTTGTGTGCTGTAAAGAGACCTAGAGCAAGTTTAGGAACACCTGTGAAATACGATCATGTTGTGTTCACTCCGGGCAAGTTGTACAAAGTGTGAGAAAACACGCATCCACTACAATTATATTTACCAGAGGAAGCTTGGCACCCACCAAACTCTGTCTCGCAGTGAAATTGGAAATAGATACGAGCCGCGTCGACCATACATAGCCTTGCCAGTGACAGTTTAATTGTTTTACGTGTTCTCTCCATCTTAGCCCATTACTTTCACCCTTCTAAAGCAGATGTATCGTGCTTCTCTAAACAAATCTGATGTGTACCACTCACATGACTTTCTCTACATTTCTGTAACAAATTATTCTTAAAAAGCTTATACTTCTATTTACTTCATGCTAATCGAGAAAAAATTAGCAGAAATTGTCTTATTACTTGCTTTCTTGTAAGTAGAAGTAAAATAAGGGAGTACCATAGGTTAAAGTGATTGTCAAAAGCTGGTTACTATATGACTGAAGTGCCTTTGTTTGTATGGACAGCAGTTGACAAATTCCTGTATGAGAAAAGTATGTTTTTCAAAGCAGAAACGAAAAACCAAGAATATCTTAAAAATGATCAGCTCCACGAAAAATATGTACATGACATAAATTGTGTGTTTTATTGCGAGCTACATTTTCTATAAGGTAAGTCTTTGTCCATCTCTTACGGTTTAGCAGTTATGCACAATTCCGTAAAATTCATTCAGAATAAAGTAGACTTCAGGGGCTATTCCCAGAAAATTCAAGATGTACATTTTATTTGTCAGGTAAATATCTTTAATATATGATATTTTAATAAAAATCGTTAGAGAAATTTTTAAGAAAATCAACACTTTCAAAATTTTTTCCATGTAAAGAGTAGTTTGGGGTGGGGGGATTTACTTGAAAATCTTCGTGGCGCATCTTTGGAAGATACCAAACTTACATACCAAGTTTGGGCTATAACGGTCTTTTCGTTTTTCAGCTATGAGCGCTCACAGAGACACACAGATACACAGACAGACACACACACGGACATTTTTCTAAAAATGCTTTTTTGGGATTCAGGGAATCTCAAAACATGTATTTCCGGTGAAATCTCGGTATCAAATTTTTGGGTACAATACAATACATTCTCTATACACTATGTACATAGTTCGCATAGAGAAAGTAAAAATGATGGAATACTATAGGCTAAAACGATGGTTAAATCTATTAAAAGCTATGAAATGTGGAGTCTTTGGTATTTCACAATATGAAGGCGCGAATACGAAATGCTTATGCCAGTATTGGAAGAGATATGCTTTTACAGACACAGCAATCGTTTAATCAGAGTTAGAGAATACATTGAGTTAGAAGGGCGTCTTTTTGAATATTTATTACACTAAAGTACGATTTTTAGAAAAAGGTCCGTTTGTGCGTGTGTGTGTCTGTGGACAGCATAGCCCAAAAACGAAAAGACCGCTAAATATCAAACTTGGTATTTAGGTTTGGTATCTTTCAAGGATGCGAAACGAAGATCTTGAAGAAAATTCTCCCACCCCCAACTACCCTTTACATGAAACGTTTTTCAAAAATTTTGATTTTCTCAAAAATGGTTGTAACGGTTTTGATTGAAATATCACATATTAAAGATATTTACTTGCCAAATTAAAGTGTATCTTGAATTTTCTGGGAATAGCCTCTGTAGACTACTTTATTCTGGATGAATTTTACGGAATTTTGCATAACAACTAAACCGTAAGAGATGGAAAAAAGCTTATCACACAAAAAATGTAGTGCACGTTAAAACGCACACTTTATCATATATACATTTTTTGTGGAGTTGATCGTTTTTGAGATATTCCTTGTTATTGGTTTCAGTTTTAAAATACTTATACTTTTCTCGTACGGGAATTTGTCAACTCCTATCCATACAAACAAAGGAACTTCAGTCACATATCAATCAGCTTTTAACTATCACTTGAACCTATGATACTCCCTTATTTGGCTTCTACTTACAAGGAAGCAAGTAATAAGAGCGTTACTGCTAATGTTTATCTCGGTTAGCTTGAAGTAGTTAGAAGTTACAGATATGCAGAGACAGTTGGCAACACTGGACCTCCAGAATGCTGGTATGGAATTCTCTGAAGCAATATAATGGCTTATCTGAGTGAGCGTTGCCAAAGTGTTGATCCCATTGCTCCCTAGAAGCACATCTCTAGATGGACATAACCTAGCTCATTAATCTAGAGATAATGGAGGGTTTATGTGGTGGCCATCCTGGTCTATTTGTCAGTTGGGGAGTAAATCCTTCTTCGATCGACCAGCCAGTCATTTGCCCGTCATTCCATTAGTAGCAGGGGAAGAAAACCCATTTCTCTTTACAGCCCTTTAGGGCAAATACAACTCCTCTGTTTTCCAGGGGAGCGAGAGAAAAAACTTGTTACACGTAATGAATCCTATTCATTTACTTCTCGTGTTTAGTACCTACGAACAAATATCACAAGACAAAATCTGAGTGTTACACTCACGTGAATTTCTCTACATCTCTGCAACAAATTATATTTAAAAAGCTTATTACTTTCTCTACAAGTATTGTGTACTTAGAGTATAGAGAAGGTATTGCATTCCGCCCAAAACTTCGATACCGAGATTTCACAGCAAATATACGTTTTTGGGTCTCCTGTATAAAAAAATTAGAAAAAGGTTCGTGTGTGTGAACATTATAGCTCAAAAACGAAAACCAAACTATCCTTTATATGAAAAAAAATTCAAAAATGTTAATTTTCAGAAAGATCCTCAACCACTTTTGATTAAAATGCAATATATTAAAGATATTTTCACCAAAAATAAAACTTATTTTATTGAAACTTCTGGTAATAGTCCTGAAGACCTCTTTATTCTAGATACATTTTTTTTGAAGTTTGCATAACTAGTAAGCCGCAAGAGACAGACCAACATTTACTGTACAAAAATGTAGATTTCATTAAAACACACAATTTATGAAATATTCTTTTTTTTTTTTTTTTTTCGTAGAGTTGACCGTTTTCGAGACATTTCTTGTTATTGGTTTCAGTTTTAAAATACTTAAACTTACTACTTTTCAACTTCTGGTCACTCACAGAAACGTATTTAAGTTTCACAACAAAAGCATTTTAAAACAATTGACTGTCGATTGGCCGTTGACCGTTTCTACTAATATTTATCTCGATTAACATAAATAGATAAAAGAATAAGCTTATTAACAATAATTTGTTACATAATTGTAGAGAAAGTCATGTGAATGGAACACGTCAGATTTTTTTCTACCTACTTAATCAATCGAGATAAACATTGGCAGAAAGGTCTTACTATCTGCTTCCTTGTTGGTGGAAGAGAAATAAGGGAATACACTAGGCTAAAGCGATAGTCAAATATTTTAAACACCGATTGCTATGAGATAGAAATCTCATTGAAATTCTCTGCACGACCAGGAGTTTCCAAATTACTGTATGAGAAATTTTTTTTAAATGAAACCAATTACAAGGAATATCTCGGAAATGGTCAATTCCACCAAAAAATGGATATGACATAAAGCGTGGGTTTTAAAGAGATCTACAGTTTTTGCCTATCTCTTACGGTTTACCAGCTATGCAAATTTCAGCAAAATTCATCCAGAATGAAGAGGTCTTCTGAGGCTCTTCCCAGAAAATTCAAAATATACATTTTAACTGTTGTGTAAATATTGTAATATACCGTTTTAATCAAAACCGTTAGAGCATTATTGAGAAAATAATATTTTGATTTTTTTTCCATATAAAGGATAGTTGGGATGGAGAGACTTTCTTCAATCTTTGTGTCACATTCTTTGAAGACACTGAACCAAGTTTGGTATTTATCGGACTTTTCATATTTGAGCTAAGCTGAGAGACAGACACGCACAAAATTCTAAAAATGTTTTCTTTTGTATTCAAGGGGTCTAAAACATGTATTTCCGGTGAAATCTCGGTATCGAATTTTTGGGTGGAATGCAATACCTTCTCTACACTATGTGCAAGTACGTATAGAGAAAGTGAAAAAGAAGAAGAAGAAACTCATGTGTTCCATTCACATGACTTTATCTATTCTACAACAAAAGAGTTATTCCTCTATTTACTTCGTGCTAAACGAGATAAACACTAGCAGAAACGGTCTTATTACTTGCTTCCTCATAAGTAGAAGGGAATACACTAGGATAAAACGATATTCAAATCTTTTAAAAGCCATCGCTATGCGATTGACATTGAATTTCGGCCTGACCAGGAGCAAAAAAAGAAAAACATCGATGTAGAATAGTTATATTCCGCCCTAGTAATTCTAAGGAAATATTAGAATATTTTTAGTTCCGCTCTAGTGATTCTAAGTAAATATTAGAACATTTTTCATTCCACCCTAGTAATTCTAAGGAAATATTAGAATATTTTTAATTCCGCCTAGTAATTCTAAGGAAATATTAGAATATTTTTAATTCCGCCTAGCAATTCTAAGAAAATATTAGAATATTTTTAATTCCGCCTAGTAATTCTAAGAAAATATTAGAATATTTTTAATTCCGCCCTAGTAATTCTAAGAAAATATTAGAATATTTTTAATTCCGCCCTAGTAATTCTAAGAAAATATTAGAATATTTTTAATTCCGCCCTAGTAATTCTAAGAAAATATTAGAATATTTTTAATTCCGCCCTAGTAATTCTAAGAAAATATTAGAATATTTTTAATTCCGCCTAGTAATTCTAAGAAAATATTAGAATATTTTAATTCCGCCCTAGTAATTCTAAGAAAATATTAGAATATTTTTAATTCCGCCTAGTAATTCTAAGAAAATATTAGAATATTTTAATTCCGCCCTAGTAATTCCAAGAAAATATTAGAAATTTTTAATTCCGCCTAGTAATTCTAAGAAAATATTAGAATATTTTTAATTGGGCCCTAGTAATTGTAAGAAAACATTAGAGCAGTTATATTGCTCGCTATTGTTATATCGGAGAGAAGAGAAGGGAAGTTTGCTGAGAGTTTTCCATACGCGATGTGGCATATAACATATGCAGCAGTCAAACACCTCTTCAATATGAGAAAAGCCGACCGACTGGATCTCCCAGTATATTAAAAAGGCAGGCAATATTCTTCGGGCCTGGCCACCCCACTCCCAAACAAACAATCGAAGACAGTGTTTACGGCAGCAGGAAACCGTAACGCCAGCAGAGAGAGAGGGAATTTGCCCTCAAGATATTGATCAAGACAGAGGTGGTCATATACCCGCAGTTTAGTGTCACCAACTTCTCAGAAACACCAATTTATACAGTTCTGACTCGCTACTCCAATTTCCGTGTACTTCCCTTACAGAAATGGACGTCGAGTACAGGAGTCTAAGGTGATATTCGTATATTTACTATGTACATAGTGTATAGAGAAAGTATTGCACTCCACCCAAAAACTCGATACCCAGATTTCACCGGAAATATATGTTTTAGGGTCACCTGTATCCAAAAGAAAAGCTTTTTCAGAAAAAGGTCCGTATGTGTGTGTCTGTGAACACGATAATTCAAAAATGAAATGTCGCTAAAATACCAAACTTGGTATTAAGTTTAGTATCTTCCAGGGATGCGACTCGAAGATTTTCAGAAAAATCCCCCCCACGCCAAACTATCCTTTACATGGAACTTTTTTCTAAAATTTTGATTTTCTTAAAAATGGCGTGTCGCAAATCTGCGTGTCGCATCCTTGCAAGATACCTTAATTAAATATTAGGCTTGAGGTTCTTTTACGTCCAGTAAATTTACGACACGGGACCAACGGCTTTACTCCCCTTCCGAAGGAAGCCATGCTATTTCAGGATGTTTACGCCCGAAAAAATCCATCATTCTCCGCCGGGTTTGAACCCGCGACCTTGGGTATATGTAAAGGGTAGTTGGAGGTGAAGGGATTTTCCTGAAAATCTTCGTGTCATATCCTTATATACCAAGTTTGGTATTTAATAGTAGTCTTTTCTATTTGAGCTATGCTGTCCAGAGACAGACACACACGCGTACGCGCGGACCTTTTTCCAAAAAATGTTTTTTGGATTCAAAGGGACCCAAAACATATATATATATATATATATATATATATATATCCGGTGAAATTTCAGTATCGATTTTTTCCATGGAATACTTTACTTCCTCTGTACATTAGGTACACATACATACATACATACATACATACATACATACATACATACATACATACATACATACATACATACATACATACATACATACATACATCCATACATCCATCCATCCATCCATCCATCCATCCATACATCCATGCATACATGCATACATACATACATACATACATACATACATACATACATACATACATACATAGTACGTGTAGAGAAATTAAAAAGTTGAATATTTATAGTGAAAGCTCAGTATCATTTTGGCTAGAATACAATATTTTGTCTACCTACTATGTACTTATATAAGTACTTGGAAGAAAAAGCAAAAAGCATAGAATTAAACTAAACTCATAGCTGTAGCTACTTATGTAGATGTTGTACATTAGAGAACTTCTCCGCGTCAGCCGTGTGAAAGAAAGAATGCCTGGCTGTTTCTTGCAGTGTTTCCCATTGATTCATATTTGCGGGTGATGTTTCCAGGAAAGATTATAGCATGGTGTCCGGTATTACGGACTGTTGCCAGAGGGCTTGTAATGGGATAGGACGGACTGCTTACAGATTCCCTCTGAGTTTGCAATTAGCTGTATGTGCCAGCACATGGCTTCTTCTTCTTCTTCTCGTGGTTTATTCACTCACTATCCTCGCGCACACACACATCCTTTTTTGGTTAAACCGGCGCGTTTTTAATAAGAGACAGCCTTAATAATTCATGAAGACAGCGGCGGGTATACAAGCACAAAACATTGTATCATCACATACAACAGGTCACATTGTTTTTTAATGTTCTCTCACTCTTCAACAGACAAGGTTTCCATTTCTCAAAACTAAATACATTTGTCAGTGTACTCTTCGTTATAAAACGCAAACCATAAAAATGATGTGTTCCATTCGCTTGGCTTTCTCTATATTTCTGTAACAAATTGTTGTTAATAAGCTTATTCTTTTATTTATTTCATGCTAATCAAGAAAAATTAATAGAAATAATCTTGTTTCTTGCTTTATTTTAAGTAGAAGTGAAATAAGGGAGTACCATAGGTTAAAGTGAAAACCAAAACTGGTTGCTATGTGACTGATGTTCCTTTGTTTCTATGGATACGAGTTGGCAAATTCCTATATGAGAAAAGTATAAGTTTTTCAAAGCTAAAACCAAAAACAAGGAATATCTCGAAAACGACCAACTCCACGAAAAAAAAAAATGTATATAACATAAATTGTGTGTTTTAACGTGCTCTACATTTTTTGTGCGTTAAGTTTTTGTCCATCTCTTATGGTTTAGTAGTTATGCAAAATTCATCCAGAATAAAGTAGTCTTCAGAGACTATTCCCAGAAAATTCAAGATATACCCTTTATTTGTCAGGTAAATATCTTTAATATGCGATATTTTAATCAAAATTGTTAGTCATTTTTTTAGAAAACTAAAATTTTCGAAAAAAGTTCCATTTAAAGGGTAGTTGGGATTGGGGGGATTTTCTTGAAAACCTTCATGTCGCATCCTTGGAAGATACCAAACCTAAATACCAAGTTTGGTTTTTAACGGAATTTTCGTTTTTGAGCTATGCTACCCGCAGACACACACACACACACACACACACACACATACAAACAGACAGACAGACACACGCGGACAGTTTTCTAAAAATGCTTTTTTTAGATTCAGGAGGTCTCAAAACATGTATTTCCGGTGAAATCTCGGTATCGAATTTTTGGGTTCATTACAATACCTTCTCTATACACTATGTACATAGCAGGTGTAGAGAAAGTAAAAAGTGACATATTTCCAGTGCATATTCTGCTACAAACTATTCTTACAAAAGCTTGTTATATTCTCTTCTTCGTACATAGTACATAATTAGAGAAGGTATTACATTCCACTCCAAAATTCGATACCGAAAATTCAGCTTAAATATTAAAGCAGTTTTTAGGCAGTAATTAGGCAGTTTCAACCAATCGCGGTCATCTGACTGGAGCGATATTGTCGAAACATCACATCACAGCTGACGTTCATTTCTTTGAAATCTTATCGCACCTGACGTTCGTTTGTTTAATTCAGGAGGCAGTGAAGAAAGAAAACAAAGTTAGGTAAATAAACATGGTCGAATGGTCTTCCACCATTTGAGAACTAATGTAAATATTACAATGATAACCTGATAAAATTTCCCTTCCTATATATTATAAATTGTTAACAGTCTTATTTCGTTGAATTGTCTTATCAACTACAACTCGTGTTTTCGTATCTTAAGACAATTGACTCCCGTCGCGTCACTCCGGTCGTGAATCATCGACAAGATGAAAACACACATGGTATTACTTATGAAAATACGCATTTTAGGAGACATATTTTAATTTTCTCCATATGCATTAAGTATATAGTGTATAGAGAAGGTATTGTGTTGCATCCAAAAATTAGATACCTAGATTTTTCGGAAATATATATATGTTTAGAGACCCCCTGAATCTAAGAAAAAAGGCATTTTCAGAAAAAAAATCCATGTGTGTCCATGGGCAGCATAGCTCAAAAACGAAAAGTCCGTTAAATACCAAACTTAATATTTAACGATTTTGATTAAAGATATCTACACCCCAAATAAAATTACATCTTTATGAGATTTATGATGAATTTTGGTGAAATTTGCTTAACTGCTAAACCATAAGAGACTGCACAAAAATGCAGAGCTCCTTAAAATACACAACTTATATGCACTTTTTCGTGAAGTTGACATTTTTTAGATATTCCTTCATGCCGCATTCTTGGAAGATAATAAATTAAATACCAGGTTTCGTTTCGTTTTTTAGTTATCGTGTTCACAGTTACATATTCACACACACACACACACACACACACACACACACACACACAGGAAATGTTTTCTGAAAGAGATTTTTTTTTGGATACAGAGGACCCCAAAAGGTATATTTCTGGTGACATTCTGGTATCCCATTTCTCTGCCTGCGTACCAAGTACTTAGAAGAAAAAGTAAAAATGACGTTCTTCTATTTCTTTCCTCGCAGACAGCAGTGCTGATGTTAGTTCAAAAAGACTTGGAGGGTTAATATCGAGTAGTGTTGCAGCAGGATATAAAGGAGCAAGTGTGGAGGGTAAGAAGAACATTGCTGATCACGTTTTTATTTCAAGATAAATAAAATATAGAGATCATTATTAAGTGCATTTTACGTTTTGATAGTGTTTTGTGTTTTTTTGCTTTTGTTGTTTTATCTTAACGTCCTTTAACCTAGTTGATCTTATCAGATGATGAATGAAATTGATGAAGTGTGCAGCTACAAATGGAGCTTAAAGTTACTGGACATTTGTCTTCTTAGAATAAGGGAAAAGCCCGAGAAAATCTTATCTGGGTAATTCACCCTAAGCGAGGCAGACATGCTACCACATCACTACCCAGGCGGATTTTGTGTATATAAAGTATAGGATTTTGTTGGCCAGTAACTGCAAACTAAACCTTCACTGATTATTATAACAGTACATAATACATATTTCTAGGTGGCTTTGCGTAAGTATATACATGTAGTGTACTATTAGAATATAAACTACAGGTTATTTCATCTAGTAACTACGAACTAAACCTTCACTGATTATTATAACAGTACATAATAAACAATTAAAGGTGGCATAGTGCAACTACAAATATTTTGTTTTTGTTAGAATATAAAGTATAGGTTATGTTACCTACGAACTAAAGCATCACTGATTATTATAACAGTATATAATAAATATTTCTAGGTGGCTTTTTTCAAGAATGAACATGTGTTTATTAGAATATAAAGTATAGGTTATGTTACCCTGTAACTACGAGCTAAACCATCACTGATTTTATATAATAAATATTTCTAGGTGGCTTTGCACAAGTATAAACAAGTGTTTATTAGAATATAAAGTATAGGTTATGTTACCCTGTAACTAGGAGCTAAACCATCACTGATTTTATAACAGTATATAATAAATATTTTAGATGGCTTTGCGCAAGAATAAACTGTGTTTTATTACAGTATAAAGTATGGATTATATTACCTAGTAACTAGTAAAGCACCACTGATTATTATAACAGTGTATAATAAATATTTCTAGGTGGCTTTTGGCAGGTATAAACATGCCCTTTATTAGAATATAAAGTATAGGTTATATTTCGTAGTAACTACGAACTAAAGCATCACTGATTATTATAACAGTATATAATAAATATTTCTAGGTGGCTTTGTGCAAGTATAAACATGTTGTGTTTTGTTAGAATAAAAAATATAGGTTATGTTACCTAGTAATTTGAACCAAATCATTACTGATAACAGTATATAATAAATATTTCTAGGTGGCTATGTGCAACAATAAACATTTTATAACTACCCGGCGTGCTGAAGTGCTCACCCTTAAACAGGGTAGGGGCTGTTAAGGCTCACCACGATCCCTGTACAACCCCTCAAGAAATAGGGGTAACTATAAATTGAATTACAAGCTCTAATAGACACCGCGGATGGACATGAAAGGCAATCTAATTCCAAGTTTGGTTAATTTTCACGGCATCATCATCATCAGCAGCACTTGCACAAAATAAAGTTGAATAGAGAGTGCCTCGTCCTTAAACCAATTAGTCAATTTACATTTAAAATACGGAGGGGGAGAGAAGGGTTTTCCGCAAAAACACGCAACATGCATTTTTGAAGCGTTCGGAACTGCGAAAAGCTTTCTGTTCACCATGTAGGGCTTAAATAACAGTTTGTCGACCATTAAAACCTGCTGAGTAAAGCTAATAACGGAGCGAGGTGTGGAGAAAAACCGCCGAGCTTTTTTAAATAAGAACATAACATCAAAAATCTAATGTAAATTCCAACACACATTTTTCTGCGTGTGAAACACCCTTTTTATAAAAGCATTTTATACCAAATATTTGAGTTTTCTGGTGTTATTACGTTGTCTACTAATGTACAAGGTAAAATAATTACAAATAAAACATCTGATGTGTTCCATTCACATGAATTTCTCTACAGCTCTGTAACAAATTATTATTAAAATGCTTATGCTTATATTTACTTCATGCTAATCAAGATAAAATTAGCAGAACTAGTCTTATAATTTGCTTCCTTGTAAATAGAAGCAAAATAAGGAGTACCATGGGTTAAAGGGATAGTCAAAGATAGCTGGTTGATATGTGACTGAAGTTCCTTTGCTTGTACAGACAGGAGTTGACAAATTCCTATATGAGAAAAGTATGTTTTTTAAAGGTGAAATAAAAAACAAGGAAAAACTCAAAAACGAAAAACATGTATATAACATAAATTGTGTGTTTTAACCTGCTCTACATTTTTTGTGTGACAAGTTTTTGTCCATATCTTACGGTTTAATAGTTATGCAAAATTCCGTCAAATTCATCCAGAATAAAGTAGTCTTCAGAGCCTCTTCCCTCTCTCCTCTGCAGCAGTTTTCGTGAAGTTTTGTTTAGAAGAAACAAATTATTTAATTGTCGTTTTATATTTTTTTATTTTTATATTGAAATATGTAGTTTATTGTTTAATCACACAAATACTGGTGATATTAGAAAAAAATCATTTCATAAATTTTCTTTTGTAGTATTTTTATTCAATCACAAACATTTTCAAGCCTCTGTTTCGAAAACTGCATCGTGTGGAACAATTTAAGGTTTTGAAAACGGTTTCATTGAAAGTATTAAATGTCATAATCTCCTGTAGAACATTTTAAACCAATAATATCTGTCGACTCTCACGGACTGTTTACACTAATTCCGAGTCAAGCTGCACTCTGCTGCCAAACAGTCTCTATTTCAAGCGGTGGAACCATCGTATACTAATAATATACATTATATACCTATGTGCTATGTACAGAAAGTAATACATGGGTGAGAGATGTTGGTCGCAGGAGTCGAACCCAGATCCTAGAGGAAACGCCTGATCCACGGTAGCAGGTAATGTGTACAGGAGCTATTTCCATGTATTAACTGGTGCATGGAGGTAATGAGAATAATGGATGTGAGGCTAAGTCGACCTGCAGGAGCTAACCTCGTTTTTAGAGGCATGTATGTTCTCTCTAAACAGAGAAGTGCTGTGTTAGCCGGGCACCAGCATGTGGGAAAATGTGTGCCAGCACCACCATCGCTTCCATTTTACTGCACTGGACAAACTTGCTGCAGTTTATACCTCCCTTGTGATTCTACCACTTACAACACTCATCAAAGATCTACTTTAGCAGAAACTTCTTATTACTTAGTCTCCTATAAATAGAAGGGAAACAAATCTGATGTGTTCTATTCACATGACTCTG
The DNA here is from genome assembly GCA_030762935.1 of Hymenopus coronatus. NCBI lineage: Eukaryota > Metazoa > Arthropoda > Insecta > Mantodea > Hymenopodidae > Hymenopus > Hymenopus coronatus. The sequence goes on along the minus strand of CM060897.1, from coordinate 17,618,804 downwards.
CAACAAATTATTGTTAAAAAGCTTATGCTTCTATTTACTTCATTCTAACCGAGAAATAGCCTTATTACTAGTTTCCTTAAAGTAGAAGCGAAATAAGGGAGTGCCGTAGGTTAAAGTGACAGTCAAAAGCTGGTTGCTATGTGACTGAAGCTCCTTTGTTTGTATGGACACGAATTGACAAATTCCTGTGTGAGAAAACTAAGATTTTCAAAGCTGGAACTAAAAACAAGAAATACCTTAAGAACGACAAACTCCACAAAAAATGTATATAACATAAATTATTTGTTTTAACGTGCTCTACATTTTTTCTGTGGTAAGCTTTTGCCCATCTCTTACGGTTTAGCAGTTATGTACAATTCCGTAAAATGTATCCAGAATAAAGTAGTCTTCAGAGGCTATTCCCAGAAAATTCAAGATAAAATGTTATTTGTCAGATAAATATCTTTAATTTACGATATTTTAATCAAAATCGTTAGAAATTTTTTTAAGGAAATCAACATTTTCGAATTTGTTTTCCATGTAAAGGGTAGTTTGGGGTGGGGGTATTTTCTTGAAAATCTTCGTGTCGCATCCTTGGAAGATACCAAACTTAAATACCACGTTTGGGCTTTAACGGTCTTTTCGTTTTTGAGCTATGCTACCCACAGACACACACACACACATATACACACAGACATAGACACACACGGACATTTTTCTAAAAATGCTTTTTTGGATTCAGGGAATCTCAAAACATGTATTTCCGGTGAAATCTCGGTATCGAATTTTGGGTACAATGCTATACCTTCTCTATACACTATTTACATAGTTCGTTTAGAGAAAGTAATAGAAGTACTTCACTTTAGATTCCACTGAACTAATGCTTTTATTCACTTTCGTTGCTTTTTGAGGCACTAATCGCACGAGCGACTCCCGACACAGTAATTCTTGAAGGCGTAGAAATATTAATAACTAGTGCTATTTTCTGCTGCTTCTTGTTCTCGACGGTCATCGTTAATCGCTGCGTACTTTCCTATTATGCGACAATCGACTCATGCGATAGCTGCCATAGCATAATAAAATCACTCACACCGCCGCCGCGTTCACGTACGTACAACCTTTCACACGTCTCACACGAAGAATAAGCAGCAACAACGACAATAACAATAACCTAAATCCTTGTAAGGCATCGCTTAGATATCTAAAATATTGAACTCACTCCTGATTGGCTGAAAAGAAGCGCGAAAATAACATGTCACGTGATTAATTTTGTAAGTTATTTGTATTCAACTCATGTGACTGCTCTTTATAATGGAAAAGTCCCGAGCTGCTAACCTTTAGGGGACAAACCTCTCTCTAAAACTTACCCTGTTACTTATGTCTCTAATGTGCTAAACATTTTGCTGCACAGGGACAATTGTGTTACTAGCATTAACAAGGAAAGTAACCTTGGAGATTACAATAGCAACTTCGCCCTAGGGGTTGTATCTGTTCAGTCTTGGCTGCTGAAGCAGATATTTCCTATATGAAACCTATGCAAAAATATTAATTAAACTAATAAAATATACAGTGTGATCAAAAAGTTTCCGGAATGGTTTCGCAACAATGCTGACGCTGAGATTTCTTTAAGTCTAACCCAGACGGTACATGCAGCGTTTCTTCCCGGAGGTCACGTGACTTCCTGTGACCATGCAGTGCCGAGGTAGACCCTCTGAAGTGAGCACGTGTTTTGCATGTGCTGCGATTTTTCCACGTAGCAAAAATATCAGTTTACGAAGAACACAAAACAAACATAAAGTTTTGCTATAAAACTGCAACAGAAGTCTATGAAATGTTAAGAACAGCTTATGGGGAGGAAGTTATGGGCAAAACTCAAGCATTTGAGCGGTTTTCGAAATTTGAAAGTGGTGTGCCATGAGTTAAAGATGTAGATCGATCGGAACGACCCTGTTCCAGCAATATTGATGAAAATATCAATCAGGTGAGAGAAATGTTCTTAAATGATAGGCTCATTAGAATAAGAGAACTTTCCGACTCATTAAGGAGAATGTGCGACGCAAACGGCCGGAGAAATGGAGCAGTGGTGACTGGTTTCTGCATCATGACAATGCACCAGCGCACAAAGCTCTTTCTGTTCGCCATTTTTTGGATAAAAATAGGATTAATACTGCTCCCCATCTCGTCTATTCTCCAGCTTTGGCACCAGTGGACTTTTTCTTTTCCCGCGACTTAAAATGCGGCTCCGAGGACACCGTTTTGAGGACATTGATGTCATCCATCGCGAATCGCAGAAGCCTCTGAACATGTTGTAAGGAGAGGGCTTCCAGCAGTGGCAGAAGCGCTGCGACAAGTGTATCAACTCCCAAGGAAACTACCTCGAGGGTGACAGTGCACAAACTGTTGTGTAGCATTTATGACATCATTCCGGAAACTTTTTGATCACATCTTGTATTCTACTTCATTCTAATCGAGATAAACATTAGCAGAAACGGTCTTATCACTTAGTTCCTTATAAGTACAAGGGAAATAAGGGAATACATCTACCTAAATCTACATTCAAATGTTTTAAAATGTGGTTGCTATGGGATTAAAATCCGCTTCTTTACGTGGCCAGGAGTTGACAAGTTCCTGTACGAGAAAAGTATAAGTATTTTAAAACTGACAACAAAAACAAGGAATATCTCGAAAAATGTCAACTTCACGTAAAAATGTGTGACTAAATTGTGTGTTTTCACGAACTTTACATTTTTTTTGCAGTAAGTTTTGTCTCTCTCTCTTACGGTTTATTACTTATACAAAATTAAAAAAAAAAAAATCCTGTAGTGTTTCATTCACATGACTTTCTCTACATCTCTGCAACAAATTATTGTTAGAAAGCTTATGCTTCTATTTACTTCATGCTAATCGAGAAAAACTTAGCAGAAATTATCTATTTAGCCTTGTAAGTAGAAGCAAAATAAGAGAGTACCATAGGTTACAGTGATAGTCAAAAGCTGGTTGCTGTGTGACTGAAGTTTCTTTGTCTGTATGGACAGAAGTTGACAAATTCCTGTATGAGAAAAGTATGTTTTTTTAAGCTGAAACCAAAAACAACCCCTTGAATAAAAAAGAATATATGTTCGTGGGGGCGCGCGCGCGTGTCTGTTTTTTTCTGTGGACAGCGTAGCTCAAAAACGAAAAGTCCGTTAAACACCAAACTTGATATTTCAGTTTGCTAGTTTTCAAGGATGTGATATGAAGATTTTCAAGAAAATTATTCCACCACAGCTACTCTTTACATGGAAAAGATTTTGATTTACTAAAAATTGGCTCAAACGATTTTGATTAAAGATATTCGTATACCAAATAAAAGATATATCTTGAATTTTCTGAGAACAACATCTTAAGACCTCTTTATTCTGCTTAACTGCTAAACCGTAAGAGATAGACAAAAACCTACTATACGGCAAATGTAGATAACGTCAAAACACACAATTTATGTCCTTTACATTTTTTTTTGTGGAGGTAATCATTTTTTAGATATTCCTTTTTTTTTTGTTTTTTGTTTCAGAAAACTTATACATTTCTCGTACAGGAATTTGTCAACTCCTGTCCATACAATTAAAGGAACTTCAGTCACATAGCAACCAGCTTTTGACTATCACTTTAACCTATGTACTCCCTTATTTCCTTCTACTTAGAAGGAAGCAAGTAATAAGACTATTTCTGCTAATTTTATATCGATTAGCATGAAGTAAATAGAAGCATAAGCTTAATACCAATAATTTATTGCAGAGATATAGAGAAATTCATGTGAATGTAACGCATTAGATTTTTTTAAGGTGAAGTCTTCAGATATACGAGCCCCGAGGTTATTGCCGAGCCTCCTGTATCACTTTATCCCCAGTGAATAGCGAATCTATATGAAGTTACCTGGCGCAGGTTTACGTCTCTGATGTGAACGGAGATGGATGGCGGATGTACTTAACGGTCTCGTGAAATATCGGAAAATCGTGGAGCGAGATGCAAGTGCCTTAAATTGCGACAGTGCTTCCAGGCCAAGCTTCTCTTTTGTTCTTTGCTCGTATTTCTCGTACCGTTATTAATATTGCAAGTTCTGTACGATGGCTCGCTGATAATCACAGCCTGGTTTTCATGCTATACGTCGAGAAAAATATCCCAGATAGAAAAAATACCCTCGACCACGAAGCCTGTGCCAAGTTGGGCGTGCGGGAATCGTGCTCTTTTTGTTCCCCCTTCACCGTCTTTTGTTCCTTCGCCTTTCCCCCACCACTGCTGGTGAACCTAACTTTAATACGGACATCAGAGTACAAACATTTTCCACTGAAGATATTCTCCTTTTTAATTCTTTTTATTTTAAACTTTTTTTATAGTCGCTTTCATCTTAAGTCAAATCGCTACTTCAGAATTTTTGTACATAGATATAACAAAACATTAGAGGGTTACTTTCTCTATAGAGAAGGTATTGCATTGCACTAAAAATTTAATACCGAGATTTCATCGGAAATACATGTTTTGAGACCCCGAAATGTAAAAAAAGCATTTTTAGAAAAATGTCAACGTATGAGTGTTTTTCCCTTGTGTCTGTGAACATGATAACTCAGAAACGGATTGTTAAATTCCAAAATTGATATTTAGGTTCAGGAGTTTACAAGGATGCGACAGGAAGATGTTCCAGAACATCCCACACTACCCTTTACATAGAAACGTGCTGGGATTCCGTGGAATGAGAATGAATATTCCCTCCTGGTAAATATCCTGTCCTTGCGCGTTCAGCTACGTTGCGTGAAGTGTTGCACCTGTTCATCTGAAGCGAATCGTCGGCCTCCTAGGTGTTCCTTCAAGTGAGGAAAAAGGTGCAAGTCGCTTAGAGCGAGATCTGGTCTGCAAGGAGTGTGGTCGATGGTGACGTTTTCTCTACCAGCCGCAAACTTTCGACGTGCTGGCGAGATATTACAGTCTCTCCAAATACTCTACCAGCTGTCGGTGAATGTCAGCTTTGGTTGCATGTTTCGCGCACAGAATGCGAATAACTAAGCGGATTTCTTCGCGAGACCAGTACTCCAAACGAACTCTGGCCATCACGCAAAGAGACGGATTTCAATCCCATAGCAACCACATTTTAAAAAACATTTGACTGTCGGCTTAGTCTAGTGTATTCCCTTATTTCCCTCCTACTAATAAGACACTAATTAATAAGACCGTTTCTGCTAGCATCTATCTCGATTAGCATGAAGTAGATAGAAGAATAAGCTTATTAGTAATGCTTTTACAGAGATGTGGAGAAAGTCATATGAATGGAACACACCAGATTTTCACTATCTCGACCCTACTATGTACATAGTATATAGAGAAGGCATTGTATTGCACATAAACAATCGATACAAAGATTTCACCGGACATATTTGTTTTGAAACCCCCTGAATCCAAAAAAAAAAACATTTTTAGATAAATGTCTGTGGGCGCTATAGCTTAAAAACGAAAAGTCCATTAAGTATCAAACTGACACTTAAGTTTGGTATCTTCCAAGGAAGAAGAAATCTTCCACTAAGATCTTCAAGTAAATCCCCCCACCCCCAACTACCCATTACATGGAAACATTTTCGAAAATTTTGTTTTCTCTTAAACGCTTCTAACAATTTTCATTAAAATGTCGTACAAATAAAATGTGTATCTTGAATTTTCTCGGAATAGCCCCTGAAGACATCTTCATTCTGGATGAATTTTTCGGAAGTTTCGTAACTGGTAAACCGTAAGAGATAGACAAATACTTACTTCAGAAAAAATTTAGGGCTCGTTAAAACACACAATTTTATTACATACATTCTTTTCGTGGAGTTGACCATTTTTGAGATATTCCTTGTTATTGGTTTCAGTTTTAAGATACTTTAAAAAGTTTTCTCATACGGGACTTTGTCAACTCCTGGCCACGCAAAGAAACAGATTTGAATCCCATAGCAACCACATTTTAAAACATTTGATAGTCGATTTAGCCTAGTGTATTCCCTTACTTCCCTTCTATTTATAAGGAACTTAGAAATAAGATATTTTCTGTTTATGTTTATCTGATTAATGTTCCATATTTTAGCTAGAAATAAACTTAAGGAGTATACTATATCACACTGGAACGAGCAGTGGATATCCAGCTCTAAAGGAATCACTACAAGAGATTTGTTTTTCCAAAAGTTGAATGTCGTCTATACTGTAAAAATATCACACCAGCTTCATATTTACTCAATTTTGTCAGGACATAGTAAATTTGGTTTTTATTTTGAGATATTTAAGATACAAAAACAAATATGTACTGAACAGCAAACAGTTGAAGATCTCCTATTTCACTTTCCAGTCCTAGAGAATAAAACAAAATCTTCATACACATTTAAATTGTTGTAATATTGGATTTGACAAACCACTTTATAAAATAATTACAAAAAAATCTGATGTGTTCCATTCACATGGCTTTCTCTACATCTCTGCAACAAATTATTGTTAAAAAGCTTATGCTTCTATTTACTTCATACAAATCAAGAAAAAAATCAGCCGAAATAGTCCTATTACTTGCTTCCTTGTAAGTAAAAGCGAAATAAATGAGTACTATTGGTTAAAGTGATAGTCAAAAGTTGGTTGCTATGTGACTGAAGTTCCTTTGTTTGTAGGAACAGAAATTGTTAAATTCCTGTATGAGAAAAGTATGTTTTTAAAGCTGAGACCAAAAACAAGGGGCATCTCAAAAACGACCAACTCCACGAAAAAAAGTGTATAAGACAAATTGCGTGCTTTAAGGTGCTCTACATGTTTTGTGTTGTAAGTTTTTGTCCATCTCTTATGATTCAGCAGTTATGCAAAATTTCGTAAAATTCATCCAGAATAAAGTAGTCTTCAGAGGCTATTCCCAGAAAATTCAAGATATACATTTTATTTGTCAGGTAAATATCTTTAATATACGGAATTTTAATCAAAATCGTTAGAGCCATTTTTGAGAAAATCAAAATTTTCGAAAAAAGTTCCATGTAAAGGTTAGTTTGGGGTGGGGGATTTTTCTCAAAATCTTCGGTCGCATCCTTGGAAGATACTAAACTGAAATACCAACTTTGGTATTTTACCTACTTTTCGTTTTTGAGCTATCGTGTTCACAGACACACGGACACACACACACACACACACACACACGGAGCTTTTTCTGAAAATGCTTTTTTTTGGATACAGGGGACCCTAAAACATATCTTTCCGATGAAATCTCGGTATCGAATTTTTGGATGGAGTGCAATACCTTCTCTATACACTACGTACACAGTACGTATAGAGAAAGTAAAAACGCTGTCTTGGGAATTCCAAAGGTTGTTATGTTCTATTTATAAAACATAGTATTTTTGTTATAATATACATTATTTATCTTGGTTGTTTCGCTAGTATGGCCTGCATATATCTATGGCTAGTTTATTTAAATGTTTGTATAATAACTATAATACTAATATACTTTCGGATGAGAAAGGTTTGTGTACTTGTACATTCAATAAACATCTGATTAGCTGAGCTAGGAAGTTCGTACCGTTCGCCGTTCCGTATATAGGTTGCGACCGACCGTTTCGCCGCATCAAAACGGGTCATTGATAAGAGCGTACGGTGGAAAGGTAAACAAACCTGTTGTCAAGTAAACAGTACTGTTTCCAGAGCACAACAATTGTAAAAGCACACCTATTTAGTTCATTAATTGTGTTACACATACAAATTATTAGATGTATAAGGTTGACTCTGACTGATTTCCTTCTTTACATATTTACATTATAAAAAGCCGAAGAAATTATAACACGGATTGCTATATTTGCTGATTAAATATAAAACATCCAAATAATAAAATTAATTTCTTAAATATCTTCAGATTCTTACTAGGAAAAACCGAAAGCAGGAATTAAACTAAATCTTTACTCATCTGCAGCTGTATTACTAAAAATATGATGTGTTCTATTCACATGACTTTCTCTATATCCCTGCAACAAATTATTTTTAAAAAAACCTTATACTTCTATTTACTTTATGCTAATCAGAAAAAAATTAGCAGAAATAGTCTTATTACTTGCTGCCTTGTAAGCAGATGCGAAATAAGGGACTACCATAGGTTAAAGTGATAGTCAAAAGCTAGTTGCTATGTCAATGAAGTTCCTTTGTTTATATGGATAGGAGTTGACAAGTTCCTGTATGAGAAAAGTTTACGTTTTTCATAGCAGAAACCAAAAATAAGGAATGTCTCAAAAACGACGAACTCCACGAAAAAAATGTATATATCATAAGTTGTATGTTTTAATGTGCTCTATATGTTTTGTGTAGTAAGTTTTTGTCCATCTCTTACGGTTTAGCAGTTATTCAAAATTCATCCAGAATAAATTACTTTTCAGAGGCTATTCCCAGAAAATTCAAGATATACATTTTATTTGTCAGGTAAATATCTTTAATATACGAAATTTTAATCAAAATCGTTAGAGCCATTTTTGAGAAAATCAAAATTTTCGAAAAAAGTTCCATGTAAAGGGTAGTTGGGGGTGGGGGATTATTCTCAAAATCTTTGTGTCGCATCCCTGGAAGATACTAAATTTAAATACCAAGTTTGGTATTTTACCGACTTTTCGTTTTTGAGTTATCGTGTTCACAGACACATGGACACACACACACACACACACGGACCTTTTTGTGAAAATGCTTTTTTTTTAGATATTGGGGACCCTAAAACATATATTTCCGGTGAAATCTCGGCATCGAATTTTTGGGTGGAGTGTAATACCTTCTCTATACACTATATACATAGTGCGTATAGAGAAAGTAAAAATTATACTTACTTCTTCTTTCAAAAGAATATTTCATTTTACCGTCTAACAAACAAGATTTGTAATGCGAAAAAATTCGTTCCATTTCGCATGATGTGATGGGGCATATTTGAAATATTTTATCGGTTCCGTATGAGTATCACCAAGCAGATAGCATTTGTTGGATCTAAAAGTGCAGCTTGTATACGCCACATCACACTGAACCCTGCATACTTTTCAATTACGGTTTTCATTTTCATGTTTATTTCAGGTAGGATGCTCGTGAATTAGTAGATCCGTCTTGACAGTTCTTCTTCATGCCACATAGATTTAGTTCAGCTCCATTCCTCTGGAGTATAACAGTGTGATAGTTGTGGATAACTCTCTGAACAAATTTGCAATCAATAATACATTTCTGTGAAGTCGTTCTGTTTCTAGACGTTTGACAGTTTGTACATTGGTTTCTAAAAACGTACATGCATAAGCACACTGGTAGAAGATTTACTATGGTTGTAAAACAAATTAATTTTGCTCACATTTGAGTAGAACAAAGATGTTATTCGCACGCCTTCCTTCCTACCGACGTGTTTTGCAATATTGGGTTGCACTCTACGTTGACCTTTGCTCGCTGAAGTAGCGCTGCATGGTACTGTGAAACCTGACCGCTCTTACTCTGCTTAAGGGGGGACGTAGGCTAAAAATGACGAATTTTTCAACTTTTTTATTTCACTAATTAATTGATAATACATTCAGCTTTATGTTCCCAAACTTTCATAACCTAATTCGATTTCTTTGTGATCAAAATAAATTAAAAAGCTAGGACTTGTCATACCACGCCCCCTTTTTCTGCTTCCTTGATTAACAGGTTTGATCCCTTGCTTCTCTACATTTCTAAATATAGTTATAAATATTAAGAAGGTATGTTTCTGACCAGGAAGAAGAAGCTGACTACAGTTTTGATAGATTTTAGGCAGTATCTAAAGTATGAAGATCACTCCTTAAATAAAACAATCAAACAACATTTTATTTTCTCGTTTTCTCAGTTTTATAATTGTTCACACTTATGTATCTTTTTCTTGGAACCTATTTGAGATATTGCAATGAAAGTTTGTACACATATTTCAGTCCACAATGAGTATTTTGGCTCGGCTAGTTTTCTTTTGATTTAGATTCTATAGGTGTTATGCTATGAAATACATACTCATTTGAAATAAAAACTTACATACCTCGATAAATACTTTAAAAATCATTGATGGGAGATAGATAAAAAACTTCTGCGCCGAAATACAGCATAATTATAATACTTTATGTACATTGTTTTCAAGCAACTTCACCAAAGGGATACTAAGAAAAAGGTACATAAGTTGTTTTGATGTTTTGAAAACTCCAATGTAGTATAATTTCTTTATTTGTTGACAAAAATACTTATAAAATGGCACAGTCATAGACGATATCAAGGCAATTAACTGTGTAAAATTTCATTGCTTTAGAACAAAAATTTTGTTCATGGTAGACTTTTTGTTGTGTCGAGGTAATTCTGCCTAAGGAAATTGGTACGAACTTCCTAGCTCTGCTGTTCAGCATTAGAATAAGCATATTAACAATAATTTGTTACAGAGATGTAGAAAAAGTCATGTGAATGGAACATCAGATGTTTATGTTTTCTAGTGTGAATGCTAAACTGTTAAGACAAAAGAATGCTCGGTGTACACTGATTGTTTGTCACGACTGACGTCAATACAGCCAGCCAGTCCGAGCGCTTCTGGAGATGACCCATCGTCAGCGACGACTGTGTATAAATTATTTGGGGAATGTAGTGGAGAGACATAAATCAGCCTGGAGTTCAACCTGTCACACAGATGTGTGATAAAAACGTGACGTTGTGTCTGATAATCGAGTCATCCACAAGCCACAAATGTGTCCTCTGGTATGTGACACAACTTTCTCTATTGCATGGCGATTCCACAAAAACAGATTTGTTCACACTTTACTGCTGATATTGACACTCGAGGGAACGCGCAGTTCCAACAAATGGGCGGCAACAGATATACTGAAACCACAAGGTGCCTGAAGAATTTTGATTCTTTGAACATCATTTGCCAATCAGTTTCTGATTTAAAATACGCGTCTACATTTTTACTTTCTCTACACGTTCTATTAACATAGTATATAGGGAAAGTATTCTATACTACCCAAAAATAAGACTATTTCTGCAATTTTTTCTCGATTAAATGAAGTAAAGAGAATCATTTGTTGCAGAGATTTAGAGAAAGTCATGTGAATGGAACACATAAGATGTTTCTAAATATAAGAATTACTTTTCCCGAAACAAGCTATACATTTAAGGATCTTAAAATTCAGTTTTTTATATATACTTTTTAACTGTTGTTTAATTTTTATATTAGAACGTTAAATTGAATTTAAAACCATTTAATTTGTAAAGTGCATCCTCCTAAAAGCATGTAGTCATCCAGAATTTATCCTTATCAAGATTTCCAACGTAGTTTTGAAATTTATAGCACTTTAGATATATAAATATACCTACATACGTGTGTAAGCACTAACCTTATCAATGACAAAAGTAATCGTCATAATAATAACAAAACAACAATAATAATAATAATAATAATAATAATAATAATAATAATAATAATAATAATAATAATAATACCTATACATAACAAGTAATTTACTCTTCCATATCTTTTACTATTTTCTTCTGCTTCATTTTATTTAGATTGGGAAAGCTAAATTAATGATTGAATACAATGGAAAAGCTTACACAGAAGCAGGATCATTTGGCAGTCCGTGAAATAATACAATAAAACTAATTAATTATTCAGCTCTTACCTACACTGGCGGATCAATTCCGCAGCAAAGCTCTTTCTCCTGAAAAGTTAAAACACGCACGCAGTTCGGAAGCGGCCCACTCTGCCAAATGGAGTGGAGAGGAAGAAATAAAATCTGTTTCTTTTCGCTGGTAATGGTTTGTTCCTTCGTAGCGTGCAATAACACGTGAGGAAATGTGGCGTGGAGTAACTCTAGTATTACTCTTTTATAAGGGTAAACGAAATCCGGACCTGCACATCTAGCTGTTCACGTGACAATAAATATAGTGGCTCAGGAAGTTTCATTACCAAGAAAAAACCTAATTAGTCGCGTGCTAACTTCCCTTTAACTTCTTTATATTTTTACAGCGGAATAACTCCCTTGCGGTAATAAAAACCTTGAGATAATTATACAGAAAACAAAGATATCGAGTGTCCGAAAAGAGACTCCATAGTGAACTCGGACGTTCTAAAGCTAATGAGAATGTATTGTAGTTATCCAAAGCAAAACTTGGTACAACAATCTGATGTGTTCCATTCACATGACTCTCTCTACATCTCCGCAACAAATTATTGTTATAAGGCTTATTCTTCTATTTACTTTATACTAATCCAGAAAAAATGAGCAGAAATAGTCTTATTACGTCCTTCCTTGTAAGTAGAGCGAAATAAGGGAGTACCATAGGTTAAAGTGATAGTCAAAAGCTGGTTGCTATGTGACTGAAGTTCCTTTGTTTGCATGGACAGCAGTTTACAAATTCCTGTATGAGAAATGTATGAACCTGAAACTAATAACAAGGAATGTCTCAAAAAATCAACTCCACGAAAAATGTGTACATGACATAAATTGTGTGTTTTATCGTTATCTACATTATCTATCAAGTTAGCTTTTATCTAACTCTTACGGTTTGACGTTATGCAAAATTCCGCAAAACTCATCCAGAATAAAGACTTCTTCATAGGCTATTCCCAGAAACTTCAAGATATACATTTTATTTTTCATGTAAATACCTTAAACAAAATCGTTAGAGCCATTTTTGAGCAAATCAAATTTTCGATAAGTTTTCCATGTAAAGGCTAGATAGGATGGGGGTATTTTCTTGAAAATCTTCGGTCGTATCTTTGGAAGATACTGAACTTAAACACCAAGTTTGAGTTCGATTTTGAGCTGTGCTGGACACAGACACACACACCAGACTGATATTTTTCTAAGAAGGCTTTTCTTTTTTTGGGTTCAGGTGGTCCTGAAACCTCGGTATCGATATTTTTTGTGCATTACAGTATCCTCTGCATACACTATGCACATAGTCCGTGCAGAGGAAGGAAAAATAATTATAATAATGGGAATAATAATAATAATAATAATAATAATGACAATAATAACGTTAACAAACATAATAATAATAACAATACCAATAGCAATAATAGTAATATTACTACTAATGCTACTACTACTACTACTACTACTACTACTACTACTACTACTACTACTAATAATAATAATAATAATAATAATCGGAACTTATATTTTTCATGAAATATTTGACATTACAATGATATAACCTACAGAAAATCTATTGAAAAAGTATTAACTTAAGATAACTTGGATCTTGTATATAACCTAGATTATTATCGAATTTGAAATTATTCTGTTACAATGCAGTTATTTACGACCTTATTATTAACAATTTTGGAATACGGCTTCCATTTTTACAGGAAATTGATATAGTAAATGTGTAAAACAGCACCTGTTTCGCATAAAAAAGAGGGAATGAAATAAAAAAGAATAGGATAGAAAAGCACGTTTGGGTTGTGTACAGTATGCTAATTCCATCGCAATTTCTGACAGTGCCTGCAGTGAATACAGATAGGCAACTTCTCCTACAAATGTGCAGAGCGGGAATGCGGGTGGCTAGCTTTGCAGGCGTTGTACCGAAAGCGAACTGCGCCAACCTGCAGTCAGTTTTGTAAATGGGTTTTCTAGTTCGCTACATATCTTCTCTGAGAAAGCATTTTATTACGTTGTGTGTCTATTTCTCTACTACTTGTAGGTGATAAATTGACAAGATATTGTATTCCACACAAGAATTTGATATTCAGATTTCACCGGAAAAGCCAATTTTAAGACTCCCTGAGTGCAACTAAGTGTTTTTACTTTCTCATAGTAGGTAGTAGGATAAGGTATTGCACTGCATCAGAAATTTCGGTACCGGGATTTTACCGGAAATACATGTATTGTGACCCCCTGAATACAAAAAGTAATTTTTAGAAAAAGTTCCATGTATGTGTGGATAGTATAGTTTAAAAACGAAAAGTCCGTTATATGCCAAACTTGATATGAGGTTCAATATCTTCCAAGGATGCGACACGAATATTTTCAAAAAAATCCCCCCAATCCGAAATATCCTTTACATGGAAAATAATTCGAAAATGTTGATTTTGTCCAAAATGGCTCTAATGATTTTGATTGAAACGTGTATATTAAAGATATTTATAAGGGAAATAAAATGTATATCTTGAATTTTCTGGGAAAGCCTCTGAAGACCTCTTTATTCTGGATGAATTTTGCGGAATTTTGCATATTAGGTAAACTGTGAGAGACAAAATCTTAATTTATCAAAAATGTAGATGTCGTTAAAACACAATATACGAAATATATATTTATTGGTGGTGTTGACCATTTTCGAGATAATGTTCTTTGTTTTACTTTTAAAATGTTTAAATTTTCTGATACGGGAACTTGTCAACTCCTGGCCACACAAAAAAAAAAAAAAAAAACAACGGAATTCAATCCCATAGCAACCACACTTTAAAACATTTGACTAGTGCTTTAGACTAATGTATTTCCTCATTTCCATTCTACTTACAAGAAATAAAGTGAAGACCGATCCTGCTAATGTTTATCTCGATTCGCATGAAATAGATAGAAGAATAAGCTTTTCATCAATAAACGTTACATGCCTCATTTGAAGTAGAGAAAGACATGTGAGTGGCCACATCAGATCTTATTTATATCTATACGGCTATTTCTACAAACGTTTATTTCGAAAATGTAAGGAAGTAGAAAGTAGACTAATCTTTCCTAAGATTAATTTGTATATACACCTATAAACGATTAGTGATAGAGAAAAGCATATGGATGTCACACAATATATTTTAGTGTGGAGTCCTTTTGTTTTTACTTCCTCTATATAGTATACGGTACATACTTAAAAAAATCACCCAAAATTTCGATACGGAGATTTCTTCGGAAATAGACGTTTTAGGGTTCCCTATAAAAAAAGCATTTTAGAAAAAGACCCATGTGTGTGTTTGTGTGTCTAAGGAAAAGTCGGTATCTGCCAAAGATGTAACACGAACATTTTTAGGAGAATCCACCACATCAAGCTATGCTTTACTTGGAAAAAATTACCACAATTTTGATTTTCACGGCTCTAACAATCTTGGTTAAAATACGGTATATTAAAGGTGCTTGCATGACATATAAAATGTATATCCTCAATTCACTATGAATAGTCTCTAAAGACCTTTCCATTTTGGAGGTTTTTCCATAACTGATAAAGTGTAAGATATGGACAAAAAAAGGTAAATATCTTTAATATGTTATATTTTAATGAAAATCGTTAGTGCCATTTTGAGAAAATCAAAATTTTCGAAAAAAGTTCCATGTAAAGGGTAGTTGGTGGTGGGGGATTTTCTTGAAAATCTTCGTGTCGCCTCCTTGGAAAATACCAAGTTTGGTTTTCAACTATCTTTTTATTTTTGAGCTATGCTGTCCACAGACACACAGACAGACAAAATGACAGACAGACCGATAGACAGACTGACTGACTGACAGACACACACAGATCTTTTTCCAAAAATGCTTTTTGTGGATTCAGTGGGACCCAAAACATGTATTTCCGGTGAACTCTCGGTATTGAAGTTTTGGGTGTATTACAATAACTTCTCCATACAGTATGTACATAGGACGTGTAGAGAAAGTAAAAATAATTGTGTGGGAAAATGTGTTTTGACAAGATCTATATCTTTAGTGTAATAAGTTTTTGTGTATCTCTTACGGTTTAGCAGTTAAGCAAAGTTCGGCGAAATCCATCCAGAATAAACAGGTCTTCAAAAGCTTTTCCCAGAAAAGTTAAGATACACATTTCATTTGTGATGGAAATATCTTTAATATATGGTATTTTAATCAAAATCGTTAGAGCCATTTTTAAGAAAAGCAACATTTTCGAAAATGTTTCCATGTAAAGGGTAGTTTGGGTTGGGATGATTTTCTTGAAAATCTTCGTGTTGTATCCTTGGAAATACCAAACCGAGTTTGTATTTAACGGCCCTTTTGTTTTTGAGCTATGGTGCCCACAGACACAGAGACAGACAGACTGACAAACACACATACGCAACTTTTTTCAAAAATGCTTTTTGTGGATTCAGTGGGACCCAAAACATGTGGAATACAAAACGTCGTTGTCCCTATGTACATTGTGCATACGGTTATAGATAAAGTAAAAATAATTTGTTATACAGATGTAGAGAAGGTCATGTGAATGGAACGCATTAGATTTTCTTTTTCTGGGGACTTATTGAGCGCCCCTTGAACTTCAACTATAAAAGTAAAATGACCTCTAGTTTATGAATATTAACGCCAGCCCGCTGGAATCAATAGAACGGTATATGTATACTATTTGATAGACATGGTTGTCAGTTGGGCTGCAGAATCTCCCGTTTCTGTGACAGATGACATGACGCTATGGTAATGAGCACAACTGCGTGGGAGATGCTAACGAGACAAGGAAAAATTGTATAGCTTCACTTACAACAAGAAACACGAGCGCAAAGAACACCGCTGCAACAAAAAACATCTGATACAACTTGGTTCACTTCACAAAGGCTATATGTGATATTCACATGTCTAGTTTCACTGCCGGGTTTGTGTACAGAAAATCTGATGTGTTCCATTCACATGACTTTCTCTACATCTCTGTAACAAATTATCGTTAGAAGGCTTTTGCTTCTATTTACTTCATGCTAATAGAGAAAAAAATAGCAGAAATAGTCTTATTACTTGCTTCCTTGTAAGTAGAAATAAGGGAGTACTATAGGTTAAAGTGATGGTCAAAAGCTGGTTGCTATGTGACTGAAGTTCCTTTGTATGCATAGACAGCAGTTGACAAATTCCTGTATGAGAAAGTTTTTCAAGCCTGAAACCAAAAACAAGGAATATTATAAAAACACTCCACGAAAAAAATGCATATCACATAAATTGTGTATTTTAACGAGATTTACATTTTTTGTACTGCAAGTTTTGGTCTATTTCTTACGGTTTACTAGTTATTTCAAATTAAGCAAAATTCATCCAGAATAAAGAGGTCTTTAGAGGCTATTCCCAGAAAATTCAAGATATACATTTTATTTGTGATAAAAATGGCTTTAGTATGTGGTATTTTAATCAAAATCGTTAGAGCCATTTTTAAGAAAATCAAAATTTTCGAAATTTTTTCGATGTAAAGGGTAGTTGGGGGTGGCGGAATTTTCTTGAAAATCTTCGTGACGCATCCTTAGAAGATACCAAACTGAAGTATCAAACTTAGTTTTTAACGGTCTTTTCGTTTCTGAGTTATGCTGCCCACAGACACACACACACGGACATTTTTCTAAAAATGCTTTTTTTTTGGATTCAGGGGGTCTCAAAACATATATTTCCGGTGAAATCTCGGTATCGAATTTTGGGTGCATTACAATACCCTCTCTATACACTATGTACATAGTACGAATAGAGAAAGTAAAAAAACCTTATACATATATATCACTGATACAAGTTGGTTCGACCCATTAGCACTTCACAAAGGTTATATGTGATATTCATATGTCTAGTTTCAGTGCCAGTTTTGTGTACAAAAAACTGATGTGTTACATTCACATGACTTTCTCTACATCTCGGTAATGCATTACTGTTAAAAGCTGTATTCTCCTATGTATTTACTTAATACTAACCCTGGCAGACATTGTGTTATTACTTGTTTCCTTGTAAGTAGGAAGGAAATAAGTGATCACACTAGGCTAAAACGATACTTATATCTTTCAGTATTTTAAAGCTGAAACCAATAACAAGGAATATCTCGAAAACGGCCAACTCCACGAAAAAATGTATATGACATAAATTGTGTGTTTTAAGGAGTTCTGCATATTCATATAGTAAGCTTTTTTATCTCTAACGTTTTGCTGGTTATTCAAAATTAAAAAAAAAAATAATCCGGAATAAAGGGGTCTTTAGAGATTGTTCCCAGGAAATTTAAGATATACCTTTTATTTTCCATGTATATATATATATTTAATTTACGGTATTTTAATCAGTCATCAGGGTTATTTTTGAGAAAATCAAAATTTCAGAAAAATGCTCCATGTAAAGTGTGGGTGGGGGTGGGAGGATTTTCTTGAAAATCTTCGTGTCGCATCCTTGGAAGACAACAAGTTTGGTATTTAACGTTCTTTTCGTTTTTGAGCTATGCTAACCAGAGACACACAAGAACTTTTTTCTAAAAATTATTTTTTTGGACTCAGAGGACCTCAAAACATATTTGCGGTGAAATCTCAGTATTGAATTTTTGGGTTGAACAGAATAGCTTTTGTCACCCTCCGTGGTGTAATGGTTACCATGCTAACTTCATATACCCAAGGTCGCGGGTTCAAACCCGGCGGAGGATGATGGACTTTTTCGGTCGTAAGAATCCTTAGCATGGCTTCCTTCTGAAGGGAAGTAAAGCCATTGGTCCCGTGTTGTAGATTTACGGCACGCAAAATAATCTCAAGCCTGATAGAGAGGCCTCTGAGTAAAATTAAGCGCCCTTCACGTCCAGTATAGAATGGGACGCTGAGAACCACAGCAGTTAAAGAGCGTCCATAAATAACACGCCATTTCCATTTCCAGAATAGCTTTTGTATACACTGTGTACTTATACGTGTAGAGAAAACAAACAAACAAACAAAACCACCTGATATCCCGTGATCGGAACAATTTGGCTGTGTTTTCGTAGTTTACCTCAGTCGGCAAGTAAACATCGGATTGGAGATTTTAGTGACAGTAGAAGATCAATTTTGACTAAAATCGGTCTAAATATCGAACATTCATTTTTATAGAAAATAGTGATTGGAACCTTTGGGCGTCTATACAGAATCAACGTTTAGCTCCCTTACTTCCATTTGTTGTATTCTTGTGCGTCCGTGTGTCTGTGAACACGATAACTCAAAAACGAAAAGTCGGTAAACTGCCAAATTTGGTATTTAAGTTAAGTATCTTCCAGGGAAGCGACACGAAGATTTTGAGAAAAATCCCCCCAACCCAAACTACCCTTTACATGGAAAAAGTTTCGAACAAATTATCTCAAAAATGGCTTTAACGATTTTAATTAAAATTTCATATATTATAAATATTTACCTGACAAGTAAAATGTATATTTTGAATTTCCTGGGTATAGCCTCTGAAGACTACTTTATTCTGGATGAATTTTACGGAATTTTGCATAACTGCTAAACTGTAAGTGATGACAAAAAACTTAACGTACAAAAATGTAGAGCACGTTAAAACACACAATTTATGTTGTATACATTTTTCCTTGTAATTGATCGTTTTTAAGGTATTCCTTCTTTTTTGTTTCAGCTTTGAAAAACATGTTTTTCTCATAGAGGAATTTGTTAACTCCTATCCATACAAACAAAGGAACTTCAGTCACATAGTAACCAGCTTTTTGCTATCACTTTAAACTATGGTACTCCCTTTTTTCGCTTCTCATTACAAGCTAATTTTTTCTCGATTAACATGAAGTAAAT
The DNA here is from genome assembly GCA_030762935.1 of Hymenopus coronatus. Classification (NCBI taxonomy): domain Eukaryota; kingdom Metazoa; phylum Arthropoda; class Insecta; order Mantodea; family Hymenopodidae; genus Hymenopus; species Hymenopus coronatus. Next base: position 17,599,375 of record CM060897.1, on the reverse strand, counting down.
AGAAGCATAAGCTTTATAGCAATAATTTGTTGTAGAGAAAGTCATGTGAATGGAACACACCAGATTTTTATAGAAATAGTGATTGCAAAATTTGGGCGTCTATACAGAATCAACTTTTAGCTCCCATAATTCAATTTGGAGTATTCTTGAATAAATAACAAGTTTGGTACATAACCAGCTTTTTGTTTCTGAGTTATGATAAGCACGCACACAAGGACCGTTTTTGTAAAATGTAATTTTACTTTCTCTATACGTACAGCTCAAAAACCGGAACTTCCGTTAAATAGCAAACTTGATATTTAAGTTTGGTGTCTTCAAAGGATGCAAGACGAAGATTTCCAAGAAAGTCCCATTATTCCCAACTGCCCTTTACATGAAAAATATTTCGAAAATTTTGATTTTCTAAAAAATTGCTATAATGATTTTACTAAAATCTCTTATATTTAATATATTTACATAAGAAATAAAATGTATATCTTAAATTTTCAGACAATAGCCTCTGAAGACCTCTCTAAAATGGATGATTTTTTAATGTTTCATAACTGATAAACCATAATAGATAGACAAAAACTTACTACATAAAAATGTAGAGCTCGTTAAAACACACAATTTATATTATATACATTTTTTCATGTAGTTGGCCGTTTTCGAGATATTCAATTTCAAAATGCTTTAACTTTTGTCATATCCGAAATTGTCAACTCCTGGCCACGTAAAGAAAGGGATTTAAATCCCATAGCAACCACATTTTAAAACATTTAACTGTCGGTTTAGTCTAGTGTACTCCCTTATTTCCTTCTACTTATATGGAACTAAGTAATAAATACATTTCGTGTAATGCTTATCTCCATTAGAATGAAGTGGATACAAGAATAAGTTTTATTAACAATAATTTGTTATAGGGATATAGAGAAAATCATGTGAATGGATGACATCAGATTTTTACTTTCTCAATATGCACTATTTACACAGTGTATGGAGAAGGTATTGCACTCCACCCAAAATTTTGATACCGAGATTTCACCGGAAATATATGTTTTAGGGTCCCCTTTATCTAAAAAAAAAAAAGCATTTTCGGAAAAAAAAAAAGTCCGTGTGTGTGTATGTGTGTGTCCGTGTGTCTGTGAACACGATAACTCAAAAAGGAAAAGTCGGTAAAATACCAAACTTGGTATTTAAGTTTAGTATCCTCCAGGGGTGTGACACGAAGATTTTGAGAAAAATCCCCCCACTCCTAACTACCCTTTACATAGAACTTTTTTTCAAAACTTTGATTATATTAAAAATGGCTATAATGATTTTGATTAAAATATCGTGTATTGAATCTATTTACGTGACAAATAAAATGTATGTCTAGAATTTTCTGGGAATAGCCTCTGAAGGGTACTTTATTCTGGATGAATTTTACAGAATTTTGCATAACTGCTAAACCGTAAGAAATGGATAAAAACTTACCACATGAAAAATGTAGAGCACGTTAAAACACACAATTCATGTTAAATACATTTTTTCTTGGAGTTCATTGTTTTTGAAACTTTCCTTGTTTTCGGTTTCTGCTTTGAAAAACATACTTTTCTCATATAGGAATTTGTCAACTGCTGTCCATACAAACAAAGGAACTTCAGTAACATAGCAACCAGCTTTTGACTATCACTTTAACCTATTATACTCCCTTATTTCGCTTCTACTTACAAGGAAGCCAGTAATAAGATTATTTCTGCTATTTTTTCTGATTAGCATGAAGTAAATAGATGTATAAGCTTTTTAAGAATAATTTGTTGGAGAGATGTAGAGAAAGTCATGTGAATGGTACACATCAGATTTGTTTATTATGGTGTCCTCAGAACATATATTTCCATTGAAATCTCGGTATTGATTTTTTGGGTGGAATACAATACTTTCTCTATACACTATGTACGCAGTTGGTGTAGAGAAAGTAAAAAGTTTTCGTAGAGAATGCAATGTTCACGTAACATGAGACTTTTTTGCGTGCAGTGTGTGGAGTTGGTAGTCCTGATGAAGAACCGCAATGTAATCCATAATGTGCAGTAGCTGGCAAAAGTCATGTGGACCGGAAAATTCGTTGCCAGGAATCTGCAGAAAGTGGTCTAGCGTTTAATTCGAGTTAGCCATGCATGTTACGTCTCCTTCTTTTGTGGGAACGGACGATTTCTAGGTACACCAGTGTTTGAAAACCCAACACGCCACTTAAGCAGGTCGTAAGTCATGGATAAACGAAATTGCCTCTTAACGGATATCACATGGGCTACAGAAGTGTAGGTAGCCCTTCTACTTCATACTTTCTCTACACGTACTATGTACGTAGTGTATAGAGGAGGTCCTGTATTGCACCCAAAAATTTCATTCCGAGATTTCACCGGAAATATATGTTTTGGGACCTCCTGAATCCAAAAAAATAAATCTTATGTGCTCCATTCATATGACATTCTCTACATCTGTGCAACGAATTATTGTTTATTTTGTGGTTTAACGTCCTTTAACCTGGTTGGTCATATCGGACGATGCATGAAATTGTTGAAATGATGCTCAAATGATCTCGGGGTCCATGGAGCTTAAAGTTACTCGACATTCGTCTTCTCAGGATAAGGGAAAACCCCGAAAAAATCTTATCCGAGTAACACACCCTAAGCGAGATTCGAACTCACGACCTTTTGAGTGTGAGGCCGACACGCTGCCACCACACTACCCAGGCGGGCTGAATTATTGTAAATAAGCTTATTCTTCCATTTCTTTGATACTAATCGAGTAAAAATGAGTAGAAATGGCCTTTTTCTTCCTTCCCTGTAAGTAGGAGAGAAATAAGGCAACACACTAGGCTAAAGAGATAGTCAAATCTTTTAAAAGCTGGTATAAGTTTTTGCCTATCTCTTATGAATTACCAGATATGCAATATTCCGCAAAATTCGTCTGGAATAAAGAGGTCTTCAGAAGCTATTCCCAGAAAACTGAAGATATACATTTTGTTTGTCATGCAAATATATTTATATACGATATTTTAATTCCAATATTTAGACCCATTTTTGAGAAAATCAAAAATTTCGTAAATTTTTGCATGAAATAAAGTATTTATAGACGCTCTTTAACAACTGTGGTTTTAAGCGTTCTACTCTATATTGGGCGTGAAAGATTGCTTAATTTTGTCCAGAGGCTTGAGATGCTTTTATGTGCCGTAAATCTACGATACGGGACCAACGGCTTTACTTCTCTTCCGAAGGAAGCCATCGTCCTCCGTCGGGTTTGAATCCGCGATTTTGGGTATACGAAGCTAGCAGGAGAGCTACGAATGCTGGAACGGATTCTTCATTTTCGGGAACTTTCTGTAACTTCATTTCATCTTCATTGTTTCCCAAACAGTCTCCTTCAGGGATGTATGTATTGGCGAGGACTGCGGCAGAGGCGCCATTCTGTGGAGGTGACTGCGCTCTGGAAATACAGCTCTCGGAGGCGGGATGGCGTTAGTGGTCGTCTGCGTACTTCGGGACTGAGCCCCGGGCTCCTGGCGCTCCTGCTCGAGATGAAGAATTGCTGGTGAACTGTTAGGGACGCTCGACGCGAAAAAAAAAAAATTAAAAAATATGATGTGTTCTATTCACATGACTTTCTCTGCATCTCTGCAACAACTTAATGTTAAAAAGCTTATGCTTCCATTAATTTTATTCTTATCGAGGAAAACTTAGCAGAAATAGTCTTATTTCTTGCTCACTTGTAAGTAGAAGCGAAATAAGGGAGTACCATAGGTTGTCAGAAACTAAACTTAAATACCAAGTTTTTAATTAACGGTCTTTCCATTTTTGAGCTACGAGTACGCTATCCACATACAATCACACCAGCCGTTTTCTAAAAAGGCTTTTATTGACCCCAACACTTATATTTACGGTGAAATCTCGGCTTAGAAATTTTCGGTGGAATACAATGCTTTTTCTGGTTGCATACTGCTAGAGAAAATAAAAATGAACAAATATATTGCACGTGTACAAGATTATTACCCTAAAGAAAAGCCCATTACAGGTTCTGGCTTGTACTCGACGCTGTTTTTACTACAAGTCGATATCGTATCTGGGACGGCGCTTTCTTGGAAAAGCATCCTCCTCGCAGTGCGCGGGATCGATCCTTGACCCGGACTGAATTATTAATGTTCCTCAGACAACAACTAGCCCAGCTACACACAACTGCACTACCTGTTGTTGCTGACGTCACAGTCAGCCGTGCACTTTTCATTTTAATGACTCGTCTTGTCTGCGAATACAGTCGAGTACACTATTTATTTCAAAACTGACATCATTCACTTTGCAGACCTTTCTGCAAAGTACGAGGGCCGTTTTATTTTCAACTTCCGCTAGGCTATAAATAAAAGACGAGTTCATAGAAAACAATTATTTTATTACTAAAAGTTTTGTACACTTATGGTTACTTTTCAACATAATCACCGAAAAGGTTAAGACATTTATCGTAACTGTGCACAAGATTTGCAATTCCTGCTTCAAAAAATGTTGTCGCCAATGATTTCAAATGAGCATTGACGTTGTTTTGAAGATCTTCGTACTTTACGACGTTTGCGGAGAGCTGTTCAAAACAAACGAAGAGGAATGCTGACTTCAATAATTGTGTCGATCCATGACAACGCTCGTCCACACACTGCTGGTACAACCCATCGGCTCCTTGAACAATTTCAATGGGACATTTTGAATCATCCGCCGTACAGTCCTGACCTGGCACCCAGCGACTCTCACTTTTCCCTGAACTGAAGACGTGGCTAGGAAGGCAGCACTTTCAAACCAACGAAGATATATATTATGTCAAAGTGATAGTCAAATATTTTAAAACTGGTCGCTCTGTGAAACAACTGAAGTACGGTCCCGCTTGAGGAAAGTTAGTTTAAAACCGAAACCAATAAAAAAGAATACCCCAAAAAACAGTCAACTCTACAAGAAAAACATATGCTACTGACCAACCAGGTTAAATGACATTAAGCTACCAAAAAAAAAAAATCAACAATGAGGAGGTCTTCAGGGGCTATTTACAGAACACTTAAAATATATATTTCATTTGTCATGAAAATATCTTAAACATATGGCTTTCTAATAGAATAAAAAGGTTTTCAGAAGCTATTCGCAGAAAATTCAAGAAATACATTTTATTTATCATGTAAATATCTTAAATATAACATATTTTAATCAAAATGATAGACATTTTTGAGAACAATTTTCGATTTTTTTTCATGTAAAGTGCAGTTGGGAGTGGGGAATTTTCTTGAAAATATGCGTGTCGTATCCTTGGAAGATACTAAAGTTAAATTCCAAGTTCGGTATATAACGCTGTTTGCTTTTGAGCTATGTACACACACATACACGAACATTTTTCTAAAACTGCTTTTTTTGGACCCAAAATATGTATTTCCGGTGAAATCTCGGTATGGAATTTTGAGTGCAATAAAATAACTTATCTATATAATATGTACATAGTAAGTGCAGAAAAGGTAAAAACAGGAAAATCCGTGCAACTGCAGTAAAATATATCCCTTCAGCGTCCAAGCGGCCAGCACACCATTTATTTTACTTGGGTTCTCCCCAACCTTTTGTACAGGCACATTTGACAGTTCACTAATCATGCAGAATGAACAGGTCTTTAGAAACTGTTCCCAGAAAATTCAAGATTGCATTCTATTTGTTATGTATTATCTTTAATGTGTGGTGGTTTAATCAAAATCCTTAGAGCCACTTTTGAGAAAAAGGCAACTTTCAAATAATTTTCCACGTACAGGGTAATTGGGGGTGGGTGATTTTCTTGAAAACTTAACGGTCTTTTAGTTTTTTACTTTCCGTAGCCCCATATGTACAATTCACATAGGGATAGAGAGTGTGTGAGTTTGTGTGCGTGCGTGTGTGGATAGAATAGCTAAAAATATTATGTGTTACACTCACATGACTTTCTCTACCTACCCTACAAACAAACTTCTTACAAAAGATAATTCTTCTTTCAACACCATGCTAATCGAGATAAACATTAGCAGAATTTTATTACTTAGTTCCTTATAAGTAGAATGGAACTAAGGGAATGCACTAGGTTAAAATGATAGTAAAATGTTTTAAAAGCTGTCGTTATGCGATTGTCAATAACAAGGAATACCTCGCAAACGCTAAGCTTCACGATAAAAATGTATATAACATAACTTGTGTATTTTAATAAGATCTACGTTTGTTGTATAATACGTTTTTGTCTATCTCTTACGGTTACTAGTTATGCCAAAATTAAGCGAAATTCATCCAGAATAAACGAGTTAGAAACCATTCCCATAAAATTCAAGATATACATTTTATTTGTGATAGAAATGGCTTTAATATGTGGTATTTTAATCAAAATCGTTACAGCCATTTTCGAAAAAAAGTTTCATGTAAAGGGTTGTTGGGAGTGGGGGATTTTCTGAAAATCTTCGTGTCGCATTCTTGGAAAATATTGAACTTAAATACTAGTTTGGTATTTAACGGTCTTTTAGTTATTTAGTTATGCTGTCCATAGACACACACAGACCTTTTTATAAAGTACATTTTTGATTCAGGGGGACCCAAAACATGTATTTCCGGTGAAAACTCGGTAGCGAAATATTGGGTGGAATACAATACCTTCTCTATACACTATGTACATAGTACATACAGAAAAATAAACATATCCAGTAAAATCTTATGCAATAAAGAAATGAACGTTTCTCTATGGCACTAGCACGTGGAAATCATCTCCGTAGACCGTGGCGCACCCTATGTGAGAGACTTTGAACTCTGGCATCTGAGAGTACTAAAGACAGGTTGTTGTTATCCCAGAGGCAACAAATGCCGAGGTACAGCACCAAAGGAAGTTTTAACTCCAAAGCAAATATTTTGGAAAGGCACGTCGCTTGTGTCCGTGTTACACCGAGAGACGGGTTCAATCCCTTGGGAGGTTAGTTTCCTGTAGAAAGGTAACATCACTGACGGCTCGATACATTCCTATCACACCTTCATGTTGCAAACACGCGCTGAATCTCTAGCACCACATTAGGTAGTAGATACCTTTCTACCCGATATACTGTCTGCACGAGTATAAAACATCGTTTTAGAAACAACTTTTAAAAAATCTGATGTGTTCCATTCACATGACTTTCTCTATATCTCTGTAAATTATTATTATTAATAAGTTTATCTTTTATTTATTTCATGCTATTCGAGAAAAATTAGCAGAAATAGTCCTATTTCTTGCTTTATTGTAAGTAAAAGCGAAATAAGGGAGTACCATATGTTAAAGTGAAAGCGAAAAGCTGGTTGCTATGTGACTGATGTTCCTTTGTTAGTATGGACACGAGTTGACAAATTCCTGTATGAAAAAAGTATAAGTTTTTCAAAGCTGAAACCAAGAAAAAGGAATATCTCAAAAGCGGTGAACTCCACGAAAAAAATGTATATTACATAAATTGTGTGTTTTAACGTGCTCTACATTTTTTGTGTGTTAAGCTTTTGTCCATCTCTTACGGTTTAGTTGTTATGAAAAATTCATCCAGAATAAAGTGGTCTTCAGAGGCTATTCCCAGAAAATTCTAAATATACATTTTATTTGTCAGGTAAATAACTTTAATATACGATATTTTAATCAAAATCGTTAAACCCATTTTTTTGAAAATCAAAATTTTCGAAAAAAATTCCATGTAAAGGGTAGTTTGGGGTGGGGGGATTTTTCTCAAAATCTTCGTGTCGCATCCCTAGAAGATATTAAAGTTAAATACCAAGTTTGGTATTTTAGCTACTTTTCGTTTTTGAGTTATCGTGTTCACAGACACACGGACACACATACACACGGACCTTTTTTGCAAAATACTTTTTTTGGATACAGGGGGTCCTAAAACATGCATTTCCGGTGAAATCTCGGTATCAAATTTTTGAGTGGAATGCAATACTTCTGTATCCCTATGTACAGGCTTGAGTAAATATTTATATCCCTATTTTATGTTGCCGACATTTTGTTATCATATTCCATTTTGTGTATTTGTTGCTCAGATGTTTTCTTGTTGCATTCCGAGGTTGAAGTCACTGGGTGCGATATAATTATTCCGTGTAAGTGTATACATGTATTGTGATAACGCGTTGACTTTCCTGGTTGAGAAGTCAGAAATTATAAAAGAGTCTGTTCATAAGCAAGGAAAGAGCACTCGGAGACTATTCATAGTCGAGTGTGATCGACTGTGACTTCGCGCGCTACATATTTCCTAAGCAGGGCTATCCTAAGGCTACTACGCTGCACTTTTAATATTGTTAATAATACAAATTCATTTTTCAACTCCTAATTAACAAAAGTTTTAATATTATTATTTTCTCTACACGTACTGTGTACATAGTGTATATAGAAGGTATTGAAATGCACCCAAAAATTCGATACCAAGATTGAACCAGAAATATATGTTTTGAGACCCCCTGAATCGAAAAAAAAAAAAAAAAAAGCATTTTTAGAAAAATGTCCGTGTATATGTGTGTGTCTGTGGGCAGCATACCTCAAAAACGAAAAGACCGTGAAAAACTAAATTTTGTATTTAAATTTGGTATCTTTCAAAGATGCGACACGAAGGTTTTCAAGATAATTCCCACTCTCCCAACTACCCTTTACTTGGATAAAATTTCGAAAATTTTTATTTTCTTAAAAATGACTCAACTATATTGATTAAAATCCCTTATATTTAAAATATTTACTTGCCAAATAAAATGTATATTCTGGGAATTAGCCCCTAAATACCTCTTTATTCTGGATGATATTTATTGAAATTTGTATAACTGGTAAACCGTAAGAGATAGATCAAAACTCATTAAGATCAGGATAGAATAAACAATTTATGTAACTTACATTTTTTTCTTGTATCTGATTGTTTTGGAGATATTCCTGTTTATTTTTATTTATTTATTTTTTTTTTTGTAGCTTAACGTCCTCTAACCTGGTTGGTCATATCGGACGATGAATGAAATTGGTGAAATGATGCTCAAATGATCTCGGGGTTCATGGAGTTTAAAGTTACTGGACATTCGTCTTCTCAGGATAAGGGAGAACCCCGAAAAAACCTTATCCGGGTAACTCACCCTAAGCGAGATTCGAACTCGCGACCTTTTGAATGTGAAGCAGACAGCTACCACCACACTACCCAGGCGGGCATCTGTTTTTTTGTTTCAGCTTTGGAAAACATACATTTCTCATACAGGAATTTGTTAACTCCTGTCCATACAAACAAGGAACTTCAGTCACATAGCAACCAACTTTTGACTTTCACTTTAACCTATGGTACTCCCTTATTTTGTTTCTACTTTCAAGGAAGCAAGTAATAAGGCTATTTCTGATAATTTTTCTCGATTAGCATGAAGTAAATAGAAGCATGAGCTTTTAACAATAATTTGTTGAGATGTCAGTTGTGATGCCAGAAATGATAAAAGAGTCTGTTTATACGCAAGGAAAAGGGCACTAGGAGACCATTCATAGCTACGAATACAGTCAGGTTTCCGCGTGAATTGAGAAACTCGTAAATGTTTTCAGCGGGATTACTAATTGACTTCCCCTTATTGGATTCGAAGGTAACAATAGATTTTGTTCCGAGGAAGTAAATAGATTTTGCATCGGAATTAATAGCGAATAAGAATTTCGAGCGATAGAATTTTCGGATATAAGGAAGCACTAGCCCACCTGTGTAGTGTAGTGGTAGCGTATCTGCCTCACATTCAACAGGTCGCGAGTTCGAATCTCGCTTACTCGGGTAAGATTTTTTTAGGGGTTTTCCCTTATCCTGTGAAGACGAATGTCGAGTAACTTTAAGCTACATGGACCCCGAGATCATTTGAGTATCATTTCACAAATTTCATTCATCGTCCGATATGACCAATAAGGTTAAAGGAAGTTAAGCTACCAAAAAAAATAAATAAATAAACAAAATTGCACTATTGATTGCAATTTTATGTATGCACATAAAATCTAATGGAGAATAAATTGCAATTCTACAAAGAGAATTTGTGTTATGGATGACCTGAGAAATATCAACCAATATCAATAGATTTGATAGCGCCCTGAACTTGTTGTCACTGTCTTTATATTTCTGCTTCAGGTTAGTTTTAAAAAATTTAAATATTTTATTGTTGATCAAAATATTTCCCTTTAAGATGATGTATCAGTGGAGTTTGACCAAAAATTGTGAGAAATAAAAAAAATCTAATGTGTTCCATTCACATGACTTTCTCTACATCTCTGCTACAACGTATTGTTAAAAAGCTTATGCTTCTATTTACTTCATGCTACTCGAGAACAAATAAGCAGAAATAGTCTAATTACTTGCTTCCTTGTAAGTAGAAGCGAAATAAGGGAGTACTATAGGTTAAAGTGATAGTCAAAAGCTGGTTAGTATGTGACTGAAGTTCCTTTGTTTGTATGGATAGGAGTTGACAAATTCCTGTATCAGAAAACTATAAGTTTTCCAAAGCTGAAACCAAAAACAAGGAATATCCCTAAAACGTTCATCTCCACGAAAAAAATATATATAACATAATTTTTGTATTTTAACATGCTCTACACTTTTTGGTGTTTTAAGTTTTTTTCTATCTCTTACGGTTTAGCAGTTATGCAAAATTCCGTAAAATTCATCCAGAATAAAGTAGTCTTCAGAGGCTATTCCCAGAAAATTCAAGATATACACTTTATTTGTTAGGTAGATATCTTTAATATATGATATTTTAATTCAAATCATAGGCCATTTTTTAGAAAATCAAAATTTTCGAAAATAGTTCCATGTAAAGAGTGGTTGGCGGTGGGGGGATTTTTCTCAATATCTTCGTGTCGCATCCCTGGAAGATACTAAACTTAAATTCCAAGTTTGGTATTTTACCGACTTTTCGTTTTCGAGTTATCGTGTTCACAGACACACGGACACACACACGGACCTTTGTCTGAAAATGCTCTTTTTGGATAAAGGGGACCCTAAAACATATCTTTCCAGTGAGATCTCGGTATCGAATTTTTTGGGTGGAGTACAATACCTTCTCTAGTACGTAGTACGTGTAGAGAAGATATTGTACTCCACCCAAAGTTTCGAAGCCTAGATTTGATCGGAAATACATTTTTCGAGGCCTCTGAAAGCATAAGATATATACTAAAAAGCAAACTGTTGAGCGTCTTTTGTTTCACTGCCTGATTCTAGAGCATAAGAATCTTAAGTACTCATTTAAAGTATTGTAGCATTAGATTTGACAAAACACTTTATAACATATTTAGAAAACAATCTGATGTGTTCCATTCACATAACTTTCTTTACATCTCTGCAACAAATTATAGTTAAAACGCTTATACTGCTATCAACTTCATGCTAATCGAAATAAAATTACCACAAACGATATTATTACTTAGTTCCTTGTATGTAGAAGGGATATGAGGGCGTACCATAGGCTAAAGCAATAGTGAAACCGCTTAAAAGCTGGTTAGTATATGAATGAAGTTCCTTTGTTTGTATGGTCAAGGGTTGACAAGTTCCCATGGGTGAAAAGTTTTAAGTGTTTTAAAACTGAAACCAATAACAAAGAATAAAACGGTGAAGTCCACGAAAAAAAGTATACATGACAAATTATGTGTTTCAACGAGATCTATATATTTTGTGCAGAACGTTTTTGTCTATCTCTTACGGTTTATCACCTAGCAAAATCCAGCAAAATTCATCTAGAAGAAAGAGGTGACATTTTGTTCCACACGTAAGGGTTAGGGGATTGTCTCTCGTCCAAAAGGGCCCCGATGTGTTGCAAAATTCGTGGCTTCACAATTCCACCATGGTCGCGTATCTGTATCGTATTGGGGCTGGGTATAGAGGGACGGTCTAGGTGTGCTGTGGCAGCTTGACGATACACTGAACCGTGTGAGGTACACAGTAATACATGATGTAATTTTCCCTCTGCGAAGTTGGGATATCCTGATGGAATTGTTGAACTTGTACAGGATAACTATCCTGCCCACACATCACGAAACGTTTCACATTATTTTTCACACAGGCGGGATATTAGAGTGGTAGACTGGCCTCCCTTGTCACCAGATATGAACCTTATTGAGAATGGGTGGGGAGGTGAAAGGGAGCTGTGCAGCAATTTACCTGTAGATGGACGAAGGCAAAAGATGGCTTCTGGGCACAGTGCTGCAGGCATTTAATTTTGTCTATGCCCTGAAGATTGAGGGCAGTAATCCAGGGTGAGGGTCCATAACCCGATGTTAATTATGTTTATTTTTTGTGTATTAGTTTTAGAAGATAATCGTTTATTTACACATATTTGTTTAGTTATTGACAGAGCGTTAGTAGAATTACGCTTTTGCGCGCACAGTTAGGCCCATAACTTCAAATGCCAAAGTTATATTAATGCAATATTATATTGTACATATCCGCGCATAAAATTAACAACAAAAAAGCCAAGCAGCGTGAGATTTGAACCTAGGAAGTCTCCGTTACACGCTGAATGTTAGGGATGGCTTAGGTTTAGTCTCTTATTGTTTAGTTATTTATTATCAGAATGTAAGTCTTATAATGCCTGCTTCATCATTACTGCGCTGCAAGCGTTTACGCTGGCCTGCTGGATGTCTAGGTGAAGGATCTACATGTTTCTGCGCAGGCTTGGATACGTCACGAGTTCCCCTACCGCTTTTACTACCAAGGCACCGCAGGCGATGACACTGGTGATAGATGGAATGAAGATGGGGCACCGGTGGAATGCGATGGCGGGGGAAACCGGAGAAAACCCGCCCCTGTGACGCTTTGTCCACCAAAAATCTCGCATGCGGTCCCTTGGGACCGAACTCGGGCCGTCTAGTTGAGAGGCGTATAGTATAACTACTCGGCCACGGTGCGGTCCCGCAACTCTCCCTAGCACATCTAATAGTCAGTTGGGAGCTTACCTTTCATCGGGGTCGTCTTACATAGCGCCAGGAGGGCGCATTTTCTTCGATGCCACTCGCGCCGTGAGAAATTGTACGGGAGCGAGCTTTCGGTTTGTCAAAATTAACTATATTTAATCTTGTGGTATTTCTGGCTTTAAATTGCCTAAATTTCTTAATCTTCTAACTCCCATGTTAATATAAATTATTCAGCCCAGGTTGAAGGTGGCCCTGTGAGCTTTTATTTTTTCTATTTGTGGCGAGCACGAGTCTTTGTTAATATTTCTGTATTCTATTTTATTGTGGTGTACATTTTTAAATAAAATGGTTGAAGTTGGGTTGAAATCGTTCAATGCTAAGGTTCACCTTATTCCTGCCAGTACCTATATACAGATCCTGGCCTAAGGCTATTGATCCTTAATTTGCCCATTTCCATAAAGAATACCCTTTAACATTTGGGCCCAGTGGTGCAAACTTAATAGTGGAAGAAAGGCCTTCTTAGCTTCTTGGCCATCTTGTTCTGTGATCTGTTTTTGGTACTCATAAGTTAACAATTGCGCTGTCTGTTACAGACCATTGTGCAGTTCTTTCGTGTGCGTTGTGAACACAGCTTTTACGAAGATACACGAAACTCTTCGATGAACAAATGGGCTCTAAGGATAAGTCATATATTGTGACCGGGGCTGTACATTATATATATATATATATATATATATATATATATATATATATATATACATGGTAGAGAAATACTCAAACGCTTTTCTGTAGTGTTTCTTTGTGAAGATGCAATGATGATAAATGAAGACTCTATGGATCAGAGTACCATTACAAAGCTCGTGTAAATAATGAACGAATACAGACTTTAAACGAAACATTCATCTTTTCTTTGCCTAACAGTTTCACAGAAATCTTAACAGCTGAACTGATTATTCGACATTCAAGCGTTTTAAACAGAGAGAAACTCTTCCAAAGTGACTCATGAATAATTCAGCAAGATGTCCCACTGTTTTATACATTTCTAGGAATAATGAATTTACCCAGCTTACCCATCTGCCTGTACCAGGTAGAGGAAATGTTGAGCTTCAAATAACTCGATATCAACAGTTTGCGGAATGACAAGCTATGGGATCCTGAACCCAAAAATTGCACTACTGTCGACCATCGTAATTGAAAAGAAATCTGATATGTTCCATTCACATGACTTTCTCTATATCTCTTCAAAACATATTATTAAAAAGCTTACGCTCCTATTTAATTCGCGCTAATCAGGAAAAACTAGTAGAAATAGTCTTATTATTTGCTTCTTTGTAAGTAGAAGCAAAATAAGGGAGTACTGTATGTTAAAGTGACACTCAAAAGTGGTTGCAATGTAAGTGAAGTTCTTTTGTTTGTATGGACAGGAGTTGACAACTTTCTGTATGAGAAATGTGCAAGATTTTCAAAGCTGAAATCAATAACAAAGAATATCTCAAAAACGATCAACTCCACGAAAAAAGTACATGACAGAAATTGTGTGTTTTAACATGCTCTACATTTTTCATGTGGTAAGTTTTTGTCCATCTCTTACGGTTTAGCAGTTATGCAAAATTCCGTAAAATTCATCCAGAATAAAGTAGTCTTCAGAGACTATTCCCAGAAAATTCAAGATATACATTTTATTTGCTTGGTATATATCTTTAATATACGATATTTTAATAAGAATCGCAGGAGCCATTTTTAAGAAAATAAAAATTTTCGAAAAAAGTTCCATGTAAAGGGTAATTGGGGGTGGGGGGATTTTTTTAAAATCTTAGTGTCGCATCCTTGGAAGAAGATATTATAAGATGCAACTTTATTGGTGTGATATATTTGGGGGACGTGTACAAAACTAAAAAAGGCTCATATGAACAGGCTTCTGAAAATTATTTATTTCAGTTACAACACATAATCTAAAGTTACAAAAATTGCTCGAAGTAGATTCCTCTAGCTTTGACGTGTCTTGTACTTCATTAGAATTTTCAAATACTCAGTTATGAGTGTTATGAAAATTCAAGATGCTGTTGAAAGTAAAGCCAGCTCGTCCGTGAATAAGATACCACTAACAGATGCTCTCTCTCAACAACAGAGCTAGGAATACAGACTTATTGCATACATCCAAGCAGTATGTCCGAATAAGATAACATATCATTTTTGTAACATATCAACTTTTTATTGTTTTGATGTTAGGAACACTTCCCCCAAATATGTGACACAAATAAAGTCTCACTCTATATATACTGGCTGGAAGTCAAGTCATTACATTAATTTAAACAACTGATAGATCTCTGTATTTGGAACACATTTTGTATCTTACGTTTTTATCTCTGACCATTTCTTACGGAAATAATTTAGTTTTGTCGAATACAACAGACAGACAAGCTGGCAACACCGCAGGTTGTGTGGGTGTCACTTGTACTAGGTCAGAACAAAAGACAAACACGCCTACTACATTAGTGTAAGCCAATCAGAATGATAGTTACACTCGTTATCTCCCAAAACATTACACCACCCTGCGTCGTGTTTGCAAGCGACGGGCGTGTTTACATCCAGCAGCCGATTCAGAGCTACTCGGAATATTCCTTTAATGCTTTTAAGTGATTAATTATTTCGAAATTCTGTGTAATGTTCCATAATTCTTTCCGAAATTAATGTCAGAAATAAGTTACTCCACGCATCTTACAAATAACAAACTATTATTTTCGTACATTCTTGTGCAATTGCGCATGCAATTTGGAACAAAAGACAATTATTTTTTTCGATATCGGCTGATCAAAGAACATAATGCTATTAGTCTGTTTTGTTTGTCATGCTTCTTTGAAGCATATTTAAGAAGGAACAAAATAAGTTCCCTTCCACCCGGTATATATACCATCTCTACTTACTATGTAGATATCTATATACGAGGGTCGGCTGACAAGTCCCGGGCCGCACACAGATATGCCAGTTAGACGGTAGCATCGTATAATGTAACTCTAGACTAGCTTGTATCCATAGTTACAGGTCAATAGCTTGTTCAGTTTCCGAATGACTGCATTTTAAACTAGACAACTTTAGAGTTTTCACGAAAATGGAGGATTTGGAAAAACGAACAGTGATTAAATACTTCCATTTGAAAGGCTTAATGCCTAAAGAAATCAAGGAGGAAATGGACAGTACATTGAAAGACTCTGCCCCTTCATATTCAATGGTTAAAAGGTGGGTTGCAGAGTTTAAAATGGGACGTACGAGCACTAGTGATGAGCCTCGCTCTGGACGCCCTGTAGAAGTGACAGCTCCAGAGATCATTGAAAAAATTCAACGTTTAGTACTGGAAGACCGCAGATTAAAGTTGTTTGAGATAGTAGAGGCTGTAATCATATCAAAAGAACGTGCAGGTAATATTTTAAGTAATGTTTTGGGATTTCACAAGGTATGTGCAAGATGAGTGACGCGTTTGTTGACACCTGATCAAAAGTTGCAAAGAAAAACTGTTTCTGTTAAGAATGTGGAGTTCTACCGTAAAAATCCCAGTGAATTTTTGAGATGGCTTATTACCATGGATACATCACTACACTCCAGAAAGTAAATCACAGTCAAAACAGTGGATTGCGCCAGGTGAGCCAACTCCAAAAGAGGCAAAGTCAATTATTTCAGCTAACAAGGTTATGGCGAGTGTTTTCTGGGATGCACAGGGCATTATATTTATTGATTACTTGGAAAAGTGTAAAAGACCATCAATTTAGCAACAAAAAAGATCTTGTTACATCACGACAAATCTCCGGCCCATCGTTCAGTCATTTCAATGGGGGAAACTGTGCGAATTAAAGTTGGAATTGCTTGAGCATCCACCCTATTCACCAGATCTAGCACCCAGTGACTACCAGCTGCTCCCAAACCTCAAAACATGTCTTGGAGGACGAAGATTTCACAGCATCGAGGAGGTCATTGATGCGGTAAACAACTATTTTGAAGACCTTGATAAATCGCACTACAGAGATGGTTTGGTTAAATTAGAACAAATGTATTAACCTTTCTGGGGCTTAAGTTGAGAAATAAAGCACATTGTTTTTAAATGATGTTTTCATTTAGAGGCCTGGGACTTATCAGCTGACCCTGGTACATAGTACTTGATAGAGAAAGTAAATAATTGGTAGTATTTTAGTTGTGAGACGACTGGAGTGAAGGAAATGACCCCGGGTAATGAAGAAATCCCTTTGGAGTGTGCAGTCCATTAGCAAGAGTTCTAGAAGAGCATTAGCGGTCGTCTGTATGCTGTTTAACTCGAGGGGATTACCGGAAAACAAGTAAACAGCGTAACGTTATGTTTGTACGTCACAGCCACGATAATAGCGCGCTAAACTCATGTCACTTTCACTGCTCGCTCCTCTACAGGACATTCCCTTTAATGTCCCTACATGTACTATCTTCATGGTGTATAGAGAAGATATTGCATTCCACCCAAGAATTCGATACCGCAATTTTACGAGAAATACTTGATTTAACACTTCCTGAAACCAATAAAAACATTTTTCCGTTCTCCACACGCATTACATATGTACACATTTAATAGAGAAGGTATAGTATTCCAACCAAAATTCGATACCGGGATTTCACAGGAAATACATGTTTTGAGATTTCGTGATTCCAGTAAAAGCATTTTTACTTTCTCCACACGTACTATGATATAGTGTATAGAGAAAACATTGCATTCCACCCAAACATTCAATACCGAGATTTCACCGAATATACACAATTTCAGGCTTCCTGAATCCAATAAAAACATTTTTACTTTCTCTACCCGTACTGTATAAATAGTATATAGAGAAGGTATTGTATTGCACCCAAAAACTCGATATCGAGATTCAACGAAAATATATATTTTGAGATCCCCTGAGTCTAAAAAAACATTTTTATGTTCTCTACTAGTACATTGTGTATAAAGAACTTAGGCACCGTATTACCCCAAAAATCCGATACCGAGATTTCACCTGGAAAATATGTTTTGTAACCCCCTAAATAAAAAGGCCTTTTTAGAAAAATGTCCGTTTATATATCTGTCTATCTTCAGTGTGTGTGTGTGTGTGTGTGGGCGGGGGGCAGCACAGCTCAAAAACGAAAAGTCCGTTAAACACCAAGCGTGTTGTTTAAGTTCAGTATCTACCAAGGATGCGATACGAAGATTTTTTTAAGAAAATCCCCCCCACTACCCTTTCTTTCCAAGGAAACATTTTATAAAATTAAGAGTTTCTTAAAAATTGCTCCCATAATTTTGATTAAAATACCGCATATTAAAGATATTTACATCCAACTTAAAATATATAACTTTAATTTTCTGGAGATATCTTTATCCTGGAAGATTTTGGCCAATGTTTCTTAACTGGTAAACCGTAAGAGATAGAGAAAAACTTACTGCACAAAAATGTAGATCTCGTCAAAGCATACAATTTATTTCCTTTACGTTTCTGTTGTGTAGTTGACCGTTTCCAAGATATTCCGTTTTATTGGCTTCAATTTTAAAATACCTACGCTTTTCT
Organism: Hymenopus coronatus; assembly: GCA_030762935.1. NCBI lineage: Eukaryota > Metazoa > Arthropoda > Insecta > Mantodea > Hymenopodidae > Hymenopus > Hymenopus coronatus. The sequence goes on along the minus strand of CM060897.1, from coordinate 17,580,926 downwards.
CAGACAGGAAATGTCAATTTTTCTTTTATTCTATTCCTGGTCAAGGAAAGAAACGAATTGTAATAGCAATCGCAGAACGACAGCTTTTAAAACTTTTGATTATCGCTTTACCATAGTATTCTTTTAGTTCTCTAATACTTATAAGGTAGTTATTAAGTAATGTCAGCTAATGCTTGTGTAGATTACCATGGTTTAGAAAGAAGAATAATGTTTTTTTAAGAAGTTTGTAGAATAGCTAGAGAAGGTCATGGGAGTGTAAGACATCAGATTTGCACGCACTGTCTGTGTGTTTGTGGACAGAATAGCTCAAAAACGAAAAGACGCTAATCTTCGAATTTATGTTTAGATCTTCCAAGGATCGACACGAAGGTTTTTTAGAAAATTCCCCCACCACAAACTACCTACCCTTCACATGGAAACCTTCGGAAGGGAGGTAAAGCTGTTGGTCCCGTGTCATAGATTTACGGCACGTAAAAGAACCTCAAGCCTGATAGAGAGACCTCTGAGCAAAATTAAGTGGCCTTTTAGGCCTAATAAAGAATGGGACGCTGAGAACCACAACAGTTAAAGAGTGTCCATAAATAAAGTGCCTTTTCATATTTTTTACATGGAAAATGTTTAAAAATGTTTTTCCCAAAAATGGCTTTAATGATTTTGATTTAAATGCTGTATATTAAAATATTTACATAAAAATCAAATATGTATTTTGACTTTTCTGGGAATAGAAAAAGACCTCTAATAGCAGGAAAAAATATTGGAAACGGTTAACTCTATGAAAAAAAAAAAAAAAAAAAAGTATATGACATAAATTGTGTGTTATAACGAGATATTTTGGTTAAGTAGATTTTCTCTTTTTTTACGGTTTACTAGTTATGCAAAAGTCATACAAAAGTCATCCAGAATGGAGAGGTCTTCAGAGGCTAATCCCGGAAAAGTCATATACATTTCGTGAAAATATCTTACATATATGATATTTCGATCAAAATCGTTGGACCGTGATTGAGAAAATCAAGCTTTTAGAAATGTTTTCCATATAAATGTTAGTTGGGGGTGGAGGTACTTTTTCTTTTTGTTTTGAAAATCTGCTGTCTCATCCCTGAGAGATACAGAGCTTAAAACATCAAATTTTGATTTCAACGGAAGTTTTATTTTTTGACTTATTCTGTTCACACACACACAAGCTCTCTCTCTCTCTCTCTCTCTCTCTCTCACACACACATACAGGGCCGCGCTGTGGATGAGCAGTTAGGTCATTCGCCTCTCACCAGGGCGGTTCGATCCTAGACGAACGCATGTGGGATTTCTGGTAGACAAAGTGGTGCAGGGTGACTTTTATTCAGGTTCTCCGCTTTATGCCGCCATTTCATTCCACGGTGCTCCATCTTCATTCTATGTATCATCAGTAACATCGCCTGCGGTGCCATATGTAATTAAGATCGGGCGTTAAACTCGATAAAAGGAATAACAAGATCTACATTTCTGGTATGGTAGTTTTTCTCTGTCTCTTATGGTTTACTGGTTATGCAAAATTCATCTAGAATAAATTAAACTTCAGGGGCTATTCCCAGAAAATTCAAGATATATATTATATTTGCCAGGTAAATATCTTTAATATACGATATTTTAATCAAAATCGTTAGAGCCATTTTTCAGAAATTCAAAAATTTCAACAATTTTTCCAGGACAGTTTGGGGTGGAGGGATATTCTTGAAAATATTCTAGTCGAATCCTTGGAGAATACTAAACTTAAATACCAAGTTTGGTATTTAACGGGATTTTCGTTTTTGAGCTATGCTGTCCACAGGCATATACACGGACCTTTTACCAAAAATGCCTTTTTTTGGATTCAAAACATGTATTTCCGGTGAAATCTGGTTATCGAATTTTTGGGTGGAATGTAACACCTTCTCTATACACTATGTAATAGTAGGCGTAGAGAAAGTAAAACATTACTTATTAGTTTTTGAGCACCGTGTGTAAAACCGTCGATTAAGTAGGAATAAATCCTCAGTAAGACATAATTTAACTGAAAGGTGTTTGCATGAAACTGCCTTAATTAGAAGGTTGTGTGCGGGGTTCACTAGACAGGCAGTGAAAGCTTACCCGGAGACTTGTGCCGTTTTCGTCCGTGCTAGGAGGGCAGGACTAGGGCCATTATGGGCTTCAATCAAGTCCCTGCCTATGTAACATATTGCGAGATGAACCGCTCTTGGTCCAAGCGCAGGGATATATTAGCGAGTTCTTTCTTTGCGCTCGTCCTTTGTTCCAGCATATCTGGTCCGATGCCAGAGAGATGCAATGCGCCGGCACGCTATCATTGATCATAGCATTTTGACAAATTCTGCGGAAGGCAACCCTCCTTTTTATCGCATTAGATAACTCAAACAAACGGCCATTCAAATTAAAACTGCAGCCTCTCTCTCCTTTTTCTAATTATTTCCCTCTTTCGAAACTGAATGTGATTTTATTGAAGTTATGTAACATCTTTTCACTTAGTGAGCGGAGGAAAGTAGAAACCACAACTGTGTTCACAGAAACAAAAGATAGTAAAACCTCAACAACATAGAATAGATAAAGAATTAGTAAAAGCTTTTTACTTTCTCTACACGTACTATCTATGTATATGCACATAGTGTATTGTATTGCAACCAAAAATTCGATTCCGAGATTTCACTGGAAACACGTGTTTCGATCCCTCGTGAGTCTGCAAAAGTATTTTTAGAAAAAGATCCGTGTGTGTCTGTGGACAGTATACCTCAAAAACAAAAAAAACAAAATCAAAAAAAAAAAAGTCCGTTAAATACAAAACTTCAGTATTTCCCAAGAATGAGATTTGAAGATTTTCAAGAAAATACCCCCACCCCCAACTTTCCTTTACATGGAACATTTTTCGAACATTTTGGTTTTCTAAAAATTGGCTCTAACGATTTTGATTAAAATGTCGTATATTAAATATATATTTATGTGGCAAATAAAATGTACATCTCAAATTTTCTGGGACTAGCCCCTGAAGACCTCTTTATTCTGAATTTTGCGTAACTAGTAAAACGTAAGAGATAGACAAAAAATTACTACAAAAAATGTAGACCACGTTAAAACACACAATTTAACCCATATACGTTTTTTTCATGGAATTTACCATTTCTGAGATATGCCTTGTTATTTGTTTCTGATTCAAAATACTTAAACTTTTCTCACACGGAAAGTTGGAAACTCCTGGCCCTGCATAGAAACGGATTTCAACCACATGGCAACCAACTTTTAAAAGATTTGACTATCATTTTAGCTAGAGTGTTCGTTTTTTTTCTTTCTACTTATAAGACAGCAAGTAATTAAGACAATTTCTGCTAATATTTATCTCATTTATAATGAAGTAGATAGAAGAAGAAGCTTTTTAACTTAAATTTGTTTCAGTGATGTAGAGAAAGTCATGTGAATGGAACACATCCGATTTTTTTAGACACTACTCAATATTTATAGACATATTATAATTGTAAATATAATGTTTTGCCTATTTCATACTTAGCGGTCTTCGATATTCAGTTGTTGCCTTGCTTAGCGTCAGTGCTAACAACATGATGACTTACTCCTACAGAACGAAAACATTCTATATAACGAAGACAGTGTAGCAGTTGTAATTTCGTCTAGTTCAGAAGTTCCCATGTTTATGACATTCAAATCATCCGCCATTTTACGGATTGATACGAGCTTTCAGAGTCATAGCCTACCTGAATGAGGCCGTGGACGCATAAACCAAAGTTGGCTACATTGCAATGTAATAATTTTATAACACTGAGTGATAGAATTTTCAACTTTTAACACTACTGACATCTGGTAAAAGACCTACTTTTAGCATCAACTGTTTAAACCTTTATCGCATTGAACAACAGACAAATAAATTAAAAAGAAAAATGTTAATGTTTTAATAGAAAAAAAATATGACGTGTCCCATTCACATGACTTTCTCTACATCTCTGTAACAAATTAAGTTAAAAAGCTTACTCTTCTATCTACTCCATGTTAATCTAGATAAACATTAGCAGAAATTGCCCTTATTACTTGCTACCTTATAAGTAGAGGCTAATAAAAGCATATATAGGTTAAAACGATAGTCAAATCTTTTAAAAGCTGGTTGCTATGTCATTAAGATTCGTTTCTTTGCATGGCCAGGAGCTTATAAATCCTTGTATGAGAAAAGTATAAGAATTTTAAAACTGAAACCAATAAAAAGAAATATCTCGGAAATGGTTAATTCTACGAGGAAGAATGTAGCACATACGTGATAGTTTTAATGTGATCTACATTTTTTGTGTATCTCTTATGGTTTACCAGTTCTGCAGAATTCAATAAAAATCACCCAGGAAAAAGAGGTCATTAGAGGATCCTCCCAGAAAATCCAAGATATACATTTTATTAGTCATGGAAATATCTTAAATATAAAGATTTTAATCAAAAACGTTGGAGCCGTTTTTGAGAAAATCAAAATTTTCTAACTTTTTTCATATGAAGAGTAGTTTATGATGAGGGGATTTTCTTGAAAATCTTCATGTCTCATCCTTGGAAGGTAAAAAAACTTAAATACACACACAGGGATCTTTTCCTGAAAATACTTTTTTGGATTTAATGGTCCTCAAAACATTTATTTCCGGTGAAATCTCGGTATAGAAGTTTTGGGTGCAATACAATACCTTCTCTATACACTATGTACATAATACGTGTAGAGAAAGTAAAGAGTATTTGACTTAATCTGGGTTCAACCAAATCTTTAACTTTTTACATTCTCTAGCCCGTATGTATAATGTACATAGTGAATAAAGAAGCATGTATTCCATCCTAAAATTTGATACCGAGGTTTCACCGGCAATACACGTTTTGAGAACCACTGAATAAAAAAGTATTTTTGGAAATATTTCCGTGTGTGTGTGTGTGTGGGAGCATATTTCACAAAGGAAATACCAAATGAATGCGACACGAAGATTTAAGAGACAATCGCCCCCCTCCAGCCACACTTTACGTGGAACATTTCTTGAAATTTTTCATTTTCTCAAAAATGGCTCTAACGTCATTTATTAAAATGTCATATCTTTAACATATTTTAATGACAAATGAAATGCATATCTTGAATTTTCTAAGAATAGCCTCTGAAGAACACTTCATTCTGGATGACTTTTGTATAATTTCAGTATAACTGGTAAACCGTAGGATATAAACAAAAACCTACTGCACAAAAAGTGTAGCTCTCATTAAAATATAAAATTTATGTTACATACATTTTTTGTCAGGGTTAACCTTCTTGAGATATTCCGAGTTATTCATTTCAGTTTTAAGATACTTAAACTTTTCTCAAACGTGAGATGTTTCTTTTCGTCTCTCTTTTGTTTACTACTGGCAGGCAAAGAAAACCGAATTTAAATTATTTCACTTAGCAACCGGCTGTTTAGATCTAACTGTCGCTTTATCCTAGTGCATCCCCTTATTTCCCTCCTACTTACAAAGAAGCAAATAAATACATTCTGTCAATGCTTATCTTATTTGTATAATGTAGATAAAAGAGTAATCTTTTGTGAGGGAAGTTTGTTTGTGGAGCAGCTAGAGAAGGCCATATAAATAAAACACATCTCATTTGGACATTCCCTAACACGTATGCACGTTGTACGGGGGCCGTTTTTTTTTCAACCTCCGATAGGCTATAAATAAAAAGCAAGTTCATAGAAAACAATTGCTTTATTATAAAAATGTTTGTACACTTATGGTTACTTTTCAACATAACCACCGAAAAGATTGAGACATTTATCGTACCTGTGCACAAGCTTTGCAATACGCGCTTCAAAAAATGTTGCCGCCAATGATTTCAAATGAGCATTGACGTTGTTTTGAAGATCTTCTCCTAGCCACGTCTTCAGTTCAGGGAAAAGGCGAAAGTCGCTGGATACCAGGTCAGGACTGTATGGCGGATGATCGAAAATGTCCCATTGAAATTGTTCAAGGAGCCGATGGGTTGTGCCAGCAGTGTGTAGACGAGCGTTGTCATGGATCAACACAATTCCTGAAGTCAGCATTCCTCTGTACTTGTTTTGAATGGCTCTCCGCAAACGTCGTAAAGTACAAAGATCTTCAAAACAACGTCAATGCTCATTTGAAATCATTGGCGGCAACATTTTTTGAAGCAGGAATTGCAAATCTTGTGCACAGGTACGATAAATGTGTCAATCTTTTCGCTGATTATGTTAAAAAGTAACCATAAGTGTACAAAACTTTTAGTAACAACATATTTTTTTCTATGAAATTGTCTTTTATTTATAGTCTATTGGAGGTTGAAAAAAGGTCCTTGTATATGTTTTGAGGACCTTGGATCCAGTGAGTTTTAGAAAACCTAGGATTATATAACAAATTTATATACAGATTCAGTATGGAATACAGTGATTATCTCTAAGTAATGCAAGATAAATTTTTGATATAAATTTGCATGTACTCTCCAGATAAAAATGTGTATGACTATTATTATCTGTAGGGGGCGCAGGAGAAAATCTACGTAACAAATATCCATAATGCGCTCAGAAATTAGGAGACAGTATCTGGCGTGCAGTTTCCAATATCTGTGCCACAGAAGTGTCAAATAAAGTGTTCAACAGGTGCCAGGCGTATACAGACGCAGAAGGGCAGCATTTCTGCTCTAAAGGAATGTAAAGTGTATCTGTTTCACATATAGGGAAAACAGCGACGCTGTTGTAAGAACGGATTCCTATAACAGTGGCGTAGGAGCTGCGGGCTGTCACCAGGGGTTATCTGTGACATTGATCGTCACATCCCTGGGGCATATAATCACCTGAGTGGCATCATACAATTTGCAGCGGTAAATACGAAGCCCGTTTTCTATTTTCTCTACACGTACTATGTACATAGGGCATAGAGAAGGCATTGCACTCCACCAAAAATGCAATACCGAGATTTCACCGGAAATATATGTTTTAGGGTCCCCTGTATCCAAAAAAAGAATTTCAGTAAAAGGTCCGTGTGCTTGCGAACACGATAACTCAAACACGAAAGGTCGGTAAAAAACCAAACTTGGTATTTAAGTTTGGTATCTTCCAAGGATGCAACTACCCTTTAGATGGAAAAAGCTTCGAAAATTTAGATTTTCTAAAAAAAACTGCTCTAATGACTTTTATTAAAATCCCGTATACGCAATTTATTTACATCACAAATAAAATGTATAAATGGGAATAGCCCTTGAAGACCTCTGTATTCTGGATGAATTTTACCGCATTTTGCTTTATTGCTAAAGCGTAAGAGATAGACAACGTTTACTACACAGAAAATGTAGATCTCCTCAAAACCCACAATTTATGTCCTTTACATTTTTATTGTGAAGGTAACCGTTTCTGAGATATTCCTTGTTATTGGATCCAGCTGTGAGCTACTTATATTTTTTCAGACAGGAAGTGTCCGTTTTTCTTTTATTTTACTCCTGGCCAAGCAAAGAAGCGATTTGCAATGACAACTGCATAACGACAGCTTTTAAAACATTTGACTATCAGTTTAGCCTAATGTATTCCCTTATTTTCTTCCTATTTATAAATAACTAATAAAATATTCTGCTAATGATTAACTCGATCAGCAAGCTGCAGAAAGAAGAATAATCTTATGAAGGAAGTTTGTAGAACAGCCAGAGAAAGTCATGCGAGTGTAATACATCAGATTTTTATTCACAAGAAGTGCCACAAGTGACCAAGGTTTAATAGACAAGTTAAAGCTCGTAGCGTGATAAAATTCCTTCATTTGAAGGGTAAAAGTGCCCGGGAAATCCATGATGAGATAAGGGCTGTCTATGGAAATGATTGCCCAACTTATGATACTATTGTGAGGTGGAAGAGGAATTTTCAAATTGGACACATGGCCCTGACAGACGAGCCAAGATCTGGCAGATGATGTAGTCACAGTGAAGCAAGTGGAGTCTTCAATCCTGGTAGATAGACGAACAAGCATACAAATGATCATGAATGAGACGGGTCTCAGTTATGGTAGTATGTGGAAAATTATTCATGACAAAGTGCACATGTCTAACGTCTGCACGGTGGCATCCACGTTTGCTAACTCCTTTCAATAGCAAACACGACGTGAACTTTCAATCAGATGTGGATACTGCTGGAAGAGGATGAAGATGGTTTTTGATCGTCTGGCAACCACAGACGAAGCTGGGTCTATCAATATGATCCAGAAATAAAGATAATGAACATGCAATGGAAGCATGCCAATTCCCCCCTCCCAAAAAGGCAAAGGTACAAAAGCTGGCTGGCAAGGTCTTGTTTTCAGTTTTTGGGACTGTCGTTGAGTCATCCTAACAGATTAACCTCCAAAAGGTGAAACCATCACTGGAAAATACTACAGTAATAGCAGCCTTCTGGACAAATTAGAGAAGCTCTGCTTAAGAAACGTCGTAATATGCCTTTGTGTTTGTGTTTTGACTGACAATGCTCCAGCTCATGCATCCCAAGTTGCAGCTGGCAAAACAAGGGCATGCAAGGGAAGCAAAGGCGCAAAAGTCAGCTGGGAAGAGGAATTTTCAAACTGGATACAAGTTCCTGCCAGACGAGCCAAGATCTGGTAGACCGTTAATGACATGATAATGGAGAAAATGGAGTCTTTAATCGTGGCAGATAGGCGAACAACCATACAAATGATCATGAATGAGACTGGCCTCAGTTATGGTAATGTGTGGAAGATTATTCATGACGAAATGCAAATGTCTAAGGTGCTTGCACGATGGGATCCACGTTTCCAAAAACAAACATGACGTGAACTTTCAAACAGATGTTGATGCTGTTGGAAGAGGATGAAAATAATGTTTTTTATCGTATGTCAACCATGGATGAAGCGTGGCTCTGTCAGTATCATCCAGAAACAAAAGCAATGAACATGCAATGGAACCATGCCTTCCCCCCCAGAAGGGCAAAGGTGCAAAATCAGCTGGGAAGGTCATGTATTTTGGGACTATCATGGAATCATCCTAACAGATTACCTTCCTCAAGGTCAAAGCATCACTGAAAGATACTACATCCAGCTTCTGGAGAAGATCTGATTAAGAAACGCTGTGGTGTGCTCTCCAAAGGTGTTGATATTTTGGTTGACAACGGCCCAGCTCATTCATCTCAAGTTGCAGTTGATAAAACAAGGGTATGAAATGGAAGCATGGTAATTCCCTCCCTGAAAAAAGACAAAGGTTCAAAAGTCAGCTTTCAGTTTTTGGGACTGTCGTGGAGTCATCCTAACAGATTACCTTCCTAAAGATCAGAACATACTACAGCAACCTTCTGGACAAACCTCGGAGGAATGGAGAGCAAAATATCTATTGTGATCCTTTACCACCACGAATATAGAGCTAGAAGCATGTTGGACGCTACTGGCAGGCACGGAAGACGTGGCCGAGCTAGGTAAGCTTATACTTAAGTTACAAGAAGCTCGGATCTAGAAAGGCCATGGTATTCTCTCCAAAAGTGTTCGTATTTTGACTGACAATGCCCCAGCACATTCATTCCAAGTTGCAGTTGAAAAACAAGGGCATGTGGCTTTGAGAACTTGCAGCCTCAACCTTATTCGCCCGAGCTGCACCAAGTGACTTTTTTTCATTCCCAAAAATGAAGAATCTGTTCCATGGTCAGATGGCGTCAGTGATGAAGTTGAAGTGTGGTTTAAGGCGAAATCTGCTGACCTCTACAATCAGGGTATTTGGAAGGTCAAGAAACGCTGGGAAATGTATGTAAATCTGAATGGTGACTACATAAAAATCAAATACAAATCAACACACTTTCACATTTTTAAGGGGTGATAATTAAAATTTTACGAATCCCTTCGTAATGCAATATATAAGTTAATTGTGATTTAGTATCTAATCATTTTCACTATATTTATATGGTAAATGACTTAAACGTATCATGGTTACTTAGTTTATACTGCTCTTAGCACATCTGTTCTATTAAAATACAGTGTGACCCGTTGAATTGTTACCACAAAGAACCTTAATATCTCCTAAACCAATAGACATAGAATAGCTGGAATTATATTGTAAGTTAGACAACCTCATCTAGTTTCAATAAATTCGCGTGTGTGGACCTTTGGTGGCCTGAAAAATACCAAGACGGAACTCTATCTCCATGCATGTGTTCCGCAGCATTACTGGTGTGATGGAAGCACAAGCGTCTATTATCGACCTTAGATCAGCCAGGCCCTGTACTGGAGCTCGATATTTGTGGGTGTGCATAGTTCTCCAGCATATCCAGGTATGTTGTCCCTGGTACTATGCTTTCAACAAAGAAAAAAACCCATGTGTCGTAATGGTGAACGACTGCTTCGTCTGAGAATGCGATGTGGTTGAGGAATTCATTGTCATCATCAATGCAGGGTAACAGTGCAGCAGCGAACTCGGGTTTATCACTCCGCTGCAACTTTTGCATGCTCTAAATCGCAGTCTTTTATGGGCAAATGTGTGAACAGTCGTCTTCGGAACATCTAGCTCTAAACTGGTCCGTCGATTGGGCTACACTGAAATGCTTGTCTTCTTCCTCTTGTTCATTTTCGATACAGATTCATCATTTCTCCGGGCACATTTCAGCATGAGGCTTATTGTGCTATCTGTATCGTTTAGAGCCAACCGATTACACCTGCATCCCTTAAAAGGGGGTGCAGCCTTGCAATGGGTGTGGATGATACTTCTTCTGGCACTATGAACATTTTCCCAAAAGTTTTGTGTTGGGCTGTTTCAGTCTCCTTCCTCATAATCTTCAGTCTAAGTTGCCCTGAACCACTCCAATTGAGTTGAGATGCTTTTTTACAGGGGTGGGAGATTGAACTGCTCGCAACCGAATTGCTGAATGAGGTTTTGTGTGTCACCAGCAGCATGGGGACGTGCATCGCGTTGTCATGAAGCAACACGACGCCCTGACTGAGCATTCCATGCCTTTTGTTTGAATTGGGCACCGAAGATTTCTCAATGCTTTACAGTATCGTACACCATTGATAGTTGCATCTCTGGGAAGAAACTCAGTAAGCAGAATGCCCCGTCTGTCCCAGAACATGATTTTTGTGCTGAGAACTTTGTTTTGAATTTTTGTCATTTGGTCTCCATTGGCAGTTGTTTCGGTTCTGGATTGATATGATAAAGTTTCATCACTGGTCAGTATCCTGCTTGAGGAATCATCTCCTTCATCGGTGTATCGGGTAAGAAATATCCAAGCACTGTCCAGACGCTTGTTTTGGACTTCCTTAAGCATCTGCGGAACACATTGCGAAAACAATTTGCGATGATTTAAACATCTTGTGACAATCTCATACAAAACCTTTTTGAAATTTGTGAAAACACATCACAAAGGATTCTTATTGTGAACTATCTGTTTTAACGAATTGCCTCATTCACTTGTTCAACCAAACCATCAGTGACAAGAGAAGGCCACTCCGTACTTCGTCATGCACATTAGATCGTCCATCTTTGAATTGCCTTAACCCACATTCTCACCATTCCACCTGTCATAAAAAGTTCACTATAAATCCCTAGAAGTTGACGATGAATTTCATTTGGTTTAACATTCCTTGGGTTCAAAAATCGTATTACAGAATAACCTTCCAATTAACATGGTAACTTTCTCTCGTCAATCTTGACAGGTGGAAGTGATATTGGCTCGTTTGTGTATTGACTATTGCAATTTTACAAATAGTTTGCTTTTTAAGGATACCCATCTGTGAAAAACCTAAAATCTACAATTTTGCATGGATTGATTTGAAACTTTAATACAGCAATTGCAGTATTAAAAATAGTTTACATACTAATATTCAGACTTTTGTACAAAATAGTTCCTGTGATATTAACCTATTTATAGTGTTTTATTGTCATTTAATTAAATCATTTCACACGATGCAATTTCAGTTACAGAAATATAATACTTTGCAGTTATATTTATAAATACAGTATTAGTAAATTGGTGAGATAGAAATTCTTGTCTGAATATTGGTTTAGGAGAAAAAAAAATTAATTGTCATTTTATTGGTTTTCTTTTATTTTTGCTACTGAAATATGAATTTTATTATTTAATTACACAAGCACTGGTGATATTAGAAAAAAGTCATCTCATACATTTCCTTTTGTAAATGGGTTTTAAAGTTAAACATACAATTTAACATGTTTCTTTGTAAGTCTTAGAATGTCATAATCTGCAGACATTTTTAAACTAATTATATTTGTCAACTCTCACAAACTATTTACACTAATTCCGAAGAATATACAAAGCAAAGAAAAACTGCAACTCATTTGGTCCTAGTCAAGCTGCACTCTGCCGCCAAAACAGTCTCTATTTCACGGCCGGAAATATGCTGTTGATGGGGTATGGGGACGCCCACCGGGCTGCTCTATCTCGCCTGTGTTTTAGGATGGGGAGGGCCCAGGTTAAATAATCGGTGGTATGACGTGCCTGGATGATGATGGGGCAAGTAGAAGCACCCGGTGAGAGACCGTTTTCTAAATTTTGAAACATATTACTATACTCGCTTTTTTAGTTATTAGTGCATATTATTGTATTTTCAACTTGAAATAGACACATTTAAGGCCAAATATTATTGGTAAAAACCAAAATTCGGATTTTTACCAATTTTTCACCATTATGAAAAGGTTAAAGCACCGCACCCAATTATAGTTACGCATTAAGCCACCAGAGCAGTTGAAAAAACACCTCCAGAGTAGTTACATAACTCAGGAATGTAGTTAATGAATGCTCAGTGTCGCACTGTCAAGTGATTAGTTCGAGATTTTACAGATTTTTGCGATATTAAATCTTGAGAACGCTAGTAACGAGCCGCTAAAAATCGATATTTCTATACCCGGGCAGCACTTTTAAAGACATTCTAAGCCATTTTATCAACCTGCTTTGCTTTAACACCGACTTATCAGCACCTGATACCCACACGTTTAACGTTATGTTTATCCGGCGACCATGCATCGCCGATCTCAAATTAACTATATCAGTCACGTGCACAATCTCGCAAATGATTTCGGTGTAGTTCATTAACACCCTGTATACTTCGAAAGAGCCTGTATACAATTACGATTTTTCTCAAAAAGAGAGAGAGAGAGAAGATTTTTATCGCAGCAGGAAATGTGTATCCGCTTTACGAGTGTATCCGCTGAAGCATGCAGCCTCCGCAAGGATTAATCACGTCGTGAAGGATATATGAGGATACGCGATATGAAAAAGATTCGCTGTTAAGACCAGTTATCGGCGCGACGTGTGCAATATCAATACGGAAAAGTTATTGTACTTGCAAATTCGAACATTGGGTTTGGGCCGGAATAATTTACGATATCATATCTCCCCCAGTGTCACAGATGTGGCGACCGCCATTTTAACAACTGACCGCCGAATGGCGGTGTCAGAATGAGGCGCCTGGAGAATACACGCTTCAGTGCTATACAGACACAAGTCCTTCGGCAGATGATATCATAAACCATAAAGAAATACTTTCATATGACTCTCACAATCCCTTTTTAATTTCTCTACAAGTACTGTACATAGTGTATAAAGAAGGTGTTGTGATGTACCCAAAAATTCGATACCGAGATTTCACCGGAAATATAACTTTGTCGTGTGTCTCAGAACACGATAACTCAAAAACGAAAATTAGGTAAAATACCAAACTTGGTATATAAGTTTAGCATCTTGCAAGGATGCGACACAAAGATTTAGAGGTAAATCCCCCTACCCCAAACTACTCTTTACAAAGTAAAATTTTCGAAAATTTTGATTTTCTCAAAAATGGCTCTAGCAAGTTTTATTAAAATACCGTATATATATATTTATTTATTTTCTGGGAATAGCCTCGGAAGACTACTTTTCTGGGTTAATTTTACGGAATTTTGCATAACTGTGTAACAGATGGGCATAAACTTACCACACAAAAAATGTAGAGCACATTAAAACACAATTTATGTTGAATACATTTTTTACGGAGTTGATCGTTTTTTTTTTTTTTTAGATATTCCTTGTTTTTTGTTACAGCTTTTAAAAAACTTAACTTTTCTCATACAGGAATTTGTCACTCCTGTCCATACAAATAAAGGAACTTCATTCACATACCAACTAGCGTCTGACTATCACTTTAACCTATGGTACTCCCTTATTTCGCTTCTACTTGCAAGGAAGCAAGTAATAAGACTATCTATGCTAATTTAGCATGAAATAAACAGAAGCATAAGCTTTTTAAAAATAATTTGTTGCAGGGATGTAGAGAAAGTCATGTGAATGGAACACATCAGATTTTTGTATACCTGGTAAAGCATAATAGATAAATTGAACTTTATTACAAAAAAGGGAGATCATATTAAAGGACACGTGTCTTTTCTTTAGTAAACCATTTCCAAGATATTCCTTGTTATTGGTTTAAATTTTCAAATACTTACTCTTTGCTAATGGGAATTCGTTATTTGTTTTTTACTTTGTCTACTTAGAACATGGTACATAGGTAGAGAAAATATTGTATTCCATCCAAAAATTCGATAAAAGTTTTCAGTGGAAATGCAGTTATAGGGTCTCCTGAATAAAACACATTTTATATGTATTTTTTTACTTTCTCTATACGTTCTATATACAAGGTGTATAGACAAGATATTGTATTGCACCCAAAAATTCGATACCGAAATTTCACGGAAAACAGACACTTTAGTGTCACTTATGTCCAAATCAAGTATTTTAGAAAAACATTCGGGTTTTAGTACTGCTCTATTGTTCCTCCCCATTCAGTGTTAAGGTAATGCATCAGTTTATCGACAGATAGATAGACAAAAACTCACTACGCAAAAAAGTATTTTATCTCCCTTGCTATTTAATCTCTTTGTGGATGATATTACTGATGTAATGATAGCAGAGAATATCCAAGCACCAGTAGTAGCGGATTTGCAGATCCCAGCACTTTTATACTTTGAAGATTTAGCTCTACGACAGCTAACAGATTGCAACGAGGACCGGACAAACTTAAGAATTATTGCAATGAATTTCAGTTAATGTGAATAAGACTAATGCAATGTCTTTCAAAAATGGTTCTCTTTATAGCAGGGAGGAGACTTGGACATATGCAGGACAGATAGTGGACAATGTTAAATCTTTTGTGTACTTAGGACTCACATTTACAATGAACGGAAAATGGACAAAACACATTGACATCACGAAACACAAGGCAAGGGTGAAAGCGGCGGAAGCTCTCCGGATACGCTGCAGAATTCCGAATATATCCATAACCTTAATGGAAACTGTATACGGAGCGACAGTTAGATCCATGATGACATATGGAGGAGAAAAATGGGGGTGGGAACAAACAGGGAATCTGGACCAAGTGAGGACACAATTTTTGAAAGGAATTCTGGGTGTAGGGAGGGGTACGGCAACCTACGGAATAATGATGGAATTCGGGGCACATAGTGAAACGATAGAGTGCAAAATCAGAGCAGTCAAATATTGGATGAGAATCGTTCTCGGAAACCAATCTCAAATTAGGGCAGTCTGCTACCGTGAACAGTTGCGAATGGAAGGTAATTCGACGTGGGCATCAAAACTAAAGAAAGAATTGGAAACCATTGGGATGGGATACATTTGGATGGCGGGGCAGGCAAACAGGCGGAGTATTTGGAGAAAAACTAAGAACCTCCTCTGTGATATTGACAGACAGCAAATAATTGCGCAATGCACAGGGAAGGTTTCATTAGAAGTACAGTCTGGGCTAAAATCGGAGTGGGGTATGGAGCAATACATGAAAACAGGTACTAAACTCATTAGAGAGGGGCGATTCTTTACCACCGTGAATGTAGAGCTAGAAGCATGTTGGACGCTACTGGCAGGCACGGAAGACGTGGACGGGCTAGGTAAATTTCTACTTAAGGCAAGACAGCTGAGATCTGAGGAGGCTGCCAATAGAGAAGGGGCGGGGATAAGAACAGCTAAACAAAAGTGACTACAATGTTTTACATATATATATTATGTTATACTTAGGTCAGTGTTGTGTTATGGTTTTATATATTGTGTATGTATTTGTATATTTCTTTTAAGTGTAATTATTATAAGAGGGGTGCATTTATGAAGGTGTACTCTGTGCTGTAAATTTAAATTGCTATATTTGAATATCTTTGTATTTTTATTTTCTATTTTAATTGTTTTATTGTTGTTGTTTTAATATTACCTTTGATTGTGTATTACCTTTGTCTTTTATTTTCGTGTTTACTCTTTGTTGTTGTTTTAATATTGTTTTTAGTGTGTATTACAAAAGCACGTACGGTCTGTGGACCCGTGCGAATGATGTTCTATGTATGATACTGCTATGTCAATAAATACACTTATTCATTCATTCATACTTACAGGAAACAAGTAATAAAATGATTTCTGCTAATTTTTTTCTCAATTTGCCTGAAGTAAATAGAAGCATAAACTTTTCAACAATAATTTGTTGCAGAGATGTAGAGAAAGTATTGTAGAGAATTTACACATTATATTCTTTAGGGATTCAGGGATTCTAAAATATGTATTGCCAGTGAAATTACAGTATCTAATTTTTGGCTGAAATGCAATATGTTCCCTAAATAGAAAAATAAAGAATATATTTTATGGTCAGGGACCTGAAAACATGAATTTATGCTGAAATGTTGACGTCTATGCTTTGGTGGAATGTAATACTTCCACTACGTAGAAGAGAAGATAGTATGTTTGTATTGGGATGAGCTGTTTGTTAGCAATTCGTCACTATGTAAGCGAGAAGGAGTAAAATGCCATTTCCTTACGTTCAACAGAAGAGGATGAACTGAAGATACGTGATAATTTGCGGATTCTCGGAATAAAGGCAGAAGGAAGTGAAAATGTGCTATGATTTAGAGGAGCTTGGAGCGCGCGCAGGAACAGGAAACAAAAGGGAAATTTCTGTTCCCTCGGGAC
This sequence comes from Hymenopus coronatus, assembly GCA_030762935.1. Lineage (NCBI taxonomy): Eukaryota > Metazoa > Arthropoda > Insecta > Mantodea > Hymenopodidae > Hymenopus > Hymenopus coronatus. The sequence continues at coordinate 17,563,971 of CM060897.1, read as the reverse complement.
ATGCTGGAATCGGATTGTCAGTGTAGGTTCTTTTATCATCTCGTTTGTAGATCTTCCTGTGCTTTCTGGGGCCCTCATTTCGATTGCTGCATCTCAAAGCAAGAGATGCGTCTTTCCCCTGCTGACTCAGCGAGTTAGAACTAGTGTTGCCTTGCAAATAAACTCTCAGGAATTATATTAGAACTCGGCGAGTGCTTAAATCCTCAACTTTCACAGAGGTGCCTGGGTTCGACCCCATGGGAAGGCTTGTGGGATTTGTAGAGGACGAGGTGGCGTCTGAGAGGATTTTCTGCGGGTTCTCCGGTTCCCCTCGCCATCAATGCCGCAAAATGCTCCGTAATCATCTCTATCGTCATCCATTTCAAAGAAGTTTCATATCGCCCAATTGCTCACTCGCATACTAGGCATTGGGCTGATCATCCATCCCGGCTTCTCTCTAATCCAAACCTCTGCTCCTCAACAGGCGTCTGACCCTAGGCACTGGCTTGTAAGTCTTACCTATGAGGAAGGTGAACGAAGGGAAGAGTGAGGGAGGAAGGGAGGCAGGGAAGGAGGAATGAGGGAGGAAGGAAGGGGGGAGGGGGAGTAAGGAGGGAGGATGGAAGGGAGGCAGGAATGAGGGAGAGTGAAAGGAGGTAGGGGACGGAAGTAGGATGGAAGATAGTTAGGGAAGAAGTAAGGGAGGCAGGGAGGAAGGATGGAGGGAGAAGGGGAGGGATGAAAGAGGGTGGGCGGAAGGGAAGTGGGAAAGCAGGTACGAAGGGAGGAAGAAAGGAAGGGAGGAGTAGGGGAGGGAGGAAGGAAGGAGGGTGGAAGGGAGTTAGGGAAGCAGGTAGGAAGGGAGGAAGGAAAGAAGGAAGGGCGGGAGGGAGGAAGGTGGGTGGGTGGAAGCGAGACAGGGAAGCAGGTAGAAAAGAAGTAAGGGAAAGAGGAAAGGGGGAGAGTGGAAGGAGTTAGGAGGAAAGGTACATAGGGAGGAAGGAAGGGAGGGTGGAAAGGAGGCAGGGAGGAAGAAGGGAGGGTGTAAGGGAGAAATGAAGGGAGAAAGGAAGAGAGGGAAGCAGGGAGGAAGGGGGAAGGAAGGAAAGGAGAAAGGAAGGGAGGGAGCAAGGGTGCAGTGAAGAAGAGAGGAAGGATGAAAGGGAGGGAGCTAGGGAAGCAGGGATGAAGGAGAGAACAAGGGTGGGAGGGATAAAGGGGGAAGGTTGGGACGGAGGTAGGGAGAAAGGAGGGAAGGGTGAAGGGAGATGGAGGTAGGAAGGAAGATCGGGAAGGACGGAAGGTAGGAAGTGAACATTTCACTGGCCTTTAACATTTGACTATCGCTATTCTCTTTGTATCTATAATGATATGTAGACTGTAGCTATTTCTGCAAAGGTTTACCTCGAATTAAAATGAAAAAGAAGTCACATAGCATACAAACAATGGGCTTTTATTAAATATTGGGAACCTGACCTCCGTTCTCTTGTTCAACATATATAATTCTTTCTGCTGCTCCATGTACCGAGTTTTGAGATGCAATAACAGGAATTTCTTGTGAGATAGCATCTTTCCGTTACTGTCGCGTTGTTGTATGTGTCAGGAAAATTCGTTGAGATAACGCCACAACAAAAGTCAGTCGGATTGAGATCTGAGAATCGTGGAGGCCACTTTGTTGGAAAGTCTCTACTAATGACACGATCGCCAAAGATCTTGGCAATTAACTGTTTCGCAGAGGTGTAAATATGGGGCGCAGCGTCATCTTGCATGAAGATATTCTTTTCCATTTCGTAATTCTTCAGTATAGGGTTCACGAAATTTTATAGCAAGCCATAGTAGAGCTCATTATTTAGAGTAACAGTCTGTCTTATTCCATTGCTGTCTTCTTCGAAGAAATAAGGAGCAATTTGTGAACTGAAGCCAGCCATACAATAACTTTTAAAACATAAAGACCTTCTCAATTAAAATTTGAGTGTCGTTTTTGACCAGGTACCGCAATTATGTGTGTTAACTCCACTTAGCAGAGACGTGTGCTTCGTCTGTCTAAAATTCGTTGTGCAACCAATTACTATCATTTGAGTGTCTGCTAGCACAAATAAAGCAAAATCTTGTCTGTCCTACTTGCCACTTTATTTGAGTATAAACATTGCTTTCAGTTAATATATTTTCTTAGAATTCTCCAAACTGTGATATTACTCACCTGAAGTTGCATCATATTTATGAAACACTAAAATTCCATAATTATTTCTACTCTTTTCATTGTTTACATGAAACACTTCAGGAACACTGACATCAATGATTAACTTTGGCCTTCCAGATTTCTTATCAACAACAAAACCAGTCTCCTCAAAGCTTCTCGAGTAGATGGTTAATTTCCTGTAACTCATAGCTACTGTAGGGCATAGCTATGATGTTTCCTTGATCGGATTTGAATTTCTAGTTCGTGAGTTCGCCGCTGTGCGCCGTAGTGATGAGGGATCGGCTCGCAGCGCACAGATGGCAGTGTAGGATGAAATCACGGCTTGCGAACGAGAAATGGCGGAATTTTACCCAGAAACCTTCTTCTTTCAAGGTAAGGTTTCCTTTTACGCGCAAATAAATATTATACGGAACCAGCAGCTTTACTTACCTTCCCAAACAAGTCATGCTTAGGATTTTTGCGTCCGAAAAAATCCATCACCTATCTGCCAGGTTTCAACCTTCAACCTTGGGGTTTAGAGCCTATCGTGGTAACCATAGCACGGAAGGTGACTCATTTCTTGATTAAATCCTCGTAATTACAAATGGAACAAGGAATGTTTTAAATTGTTAAAGTTCTAAAATTGCCTTACGAATAACTCCTATTGCTTCCATAAGATCATTGAATCAGCTGTATCATTTAGTGATACAGCCATCATTTCTAACTTATAAATTCTTAAAGCAGTATCAATAAAATTAGTAATACGAGGTACGTCCAGAAAGTAAGTCTCCGCTGCAGCGCTGTGATCGCAGTTCCGTACATGCGCGGTAGACGCTCTGTATCAAGGAGAAGAAACGTGCGCCATTTTGAGATCGCTGTCAGCCACATACGCTTTGTTGTGCTTGTTTACAATGTCGGTGTTGATTGAAAACCCCGCTGCTTGTGAAATAAGATCTGTGATTCGTTTTCTGAATGCTAGGAAAGTGAAACCAATTGAAATTTATCGGCAAATATGCGGCATTTACGGACAAAATGCGATGAGTGATTTAATGCTGAGAAGATGGGTTCGACAGTTCAATGAAGGACGTAGTGAAGTGCATGATGAAGAACGAAGTGGGCGTCCATCTTTGGTTACAGAAGAACTCCTTCACGCGCTTGATGATAAGATCCAGGAAAACCGTAAATTTACAATTAGTGCTCTCGCTATGGAATTTCCCCAAAGCTCACGATCACTAATTTATGAAATTGTTACCGAAAAACTGAAATTTCGTAAACTTTGCTCACGTTGGGTACCAAACACAAAACAAAATGGATGGGTAATGCACTTCAGTTTTTAACCCGGTATGATGAAGACGGCGAAGAGACTTGGGTTTCTTACGACATCCCTGAAAGTAAGCGGCAATCAAAGGAATGGAGGCACACTTCATCCTCAACAAAGGTTAAGCCGAAAAAAATCTTGACATCTCGAAAAATGATGTGCACAGTGTTCTGGGACTGGAAAAGCATCTTACTCATTGATTTCTTTCCGCGTGGTCAATCAAAGCAGATGTTTATTGCGAGACACTTAGGAAATTGCGCCGCGCAACACAGAATAAGCGCCGAGGATTGCTGTCAAAAGGTGTTGTTTTTCTTCACGACAACGCACGATCACACACTGCAAATGTGACGGAAAACCTGTTACAGGGATTTGACTGGGACGTGTTTGACCATCCTCCGTACAGCCCTGACCTCGCTCCTAGCGACTTTCATCTGTTCCTACATCTCAAGTCTTTCCTTGGCAGTCAACACTTCAACAATAACAAAAAGCTGAAAGAAAATATTTTCAACTTTTTGAAGACACAGGCGGCAATCTTCTATGAAGAAGGTATACAAAAACTTGTGCCACGCTATGACAAATGTCTGCAAAATTTCGGCAGTTATGTGGAAAAGTAGTTTAAGAGTTGTAAAATGTTTTGCAATAAATAATTATTCTGTATCTGTACATAATTTAATTTTATTACCAAACGGAGCTTACTTTCAGGACGTACTTGGTATTTCATTAAACAAACCCGAGAAGTGAAGAAAACAAAAGAAAACCAAAATCCTATTTCTTGCCCAGTACGTGATTTTATTTCCATCCAAATCTGAAGCATTATAAAATTTATAGCGGTTTAATGTTTGAAGTGACTTTTGTAAGATTCTATAGATAGAAAAATAAATTTGCTGTGTCCATTCATATGACTTTCTCCACATATCTGTAACAAACTATTGCTGAAAAGCTTATTCTTCTATCTACTTCATGATAATCGAGAAAAACACTAGTAGAAATGTTCTTATTACTTGATATTTCCTTTGTGATTAGAAAGGAAGTAAAGTATACAATAAATTAAAGGTTAGTCAAATATTTTAAAAGCTGGTTGTCATGTGATTAAAAACCGTTTCTTCGCATGATCAGTTGACAAATTCCTGTATGAGAAAAGTTTCCAAAATATGAATATCTCGGAAATGGCCAATTCCATGAAAAAAATTAATGAAGTACATTGTGTGTTTTAACACGATCTATCTACATTTTTTATGTAAAATTCAGTAAAATTCATTCAGAATAAACACGATCTCAAAGGCTATTCCCAGAAAATAAAAGATGTACGTTTTATTACGAAATTTTAATCAAAATGTTGACCGTTTCGAGAAAAATCAACATTTTCAAAAATGTTTCCATGTAAATGGTAGTTTTTAGGTGCGCGCCCTTGGAAGATACTAAACTTAAATACCAAGTTTAGCAGTTAACGAACTTTTCAATTTTGAGTTTTACTGTCCACACACACTGCCCTTTTTATAAAAAGTTTATTTCAGGGGGTCTCTAAACATATATTTACGGAGAAATCTCGGTATCGAATTTTGGGTGCAATACAATATCTTCTCTATACACTATGTACATAGTACGTGTAGAGAAGATGATAAACTATATAGAGCAGGGAAAGTTGTGTGAATTTAATCCTCAGATTGTTTCTTGGAAAGGCAGATGTGTGAGTAAAATGATTTTAACGGTTACTTATTAAAGAAATCCCTGTCAGACGCAGAAAGGTTATCGTCTGTTACGCCCGTCAGGGAAATTTACGACTGTCCGCTAGCCCGGCGCCGTATTCTCTATTTCTCAGATCCTAAACAGAACGCCTCAATTTATACGATTGTTTTATTGATCCTTCATTCATTAGGCAGCTTTTATCCATGTGATTCAGCATATCAAATCAACAGTTTAGCATTTTAAAGATTTGGGCTGCTTAAATGACTGCCTATTAAACTTTAATTTTTTTACTTTCTCTACATATACTTTGTACATAGTGTATAGAGAAGGTATTGTATTGCACCAAAATTCGATACCGAGATTTCACCGGAAATACACGCCTTTATGCCCCATGATTCCAAGAAAAAGCATATTTAAAAACATGATCATGTATGTGTGTGTGTGTGTGCTAAGTGTAGCTCAAAAACGAGAAGTCGATTAAATACCAAAGTTGGTATTTAAGTTGAGTATCCTCCAAGTATGCTACACGAAGACTTACAACAAAATTCTCCCAACCCCCTACTACCCTTTACATGGAACATTTTTCTAAACTTTTGATTTTTTCAAAAATGACTCTAACGATTTTGATTACAACATTTTATGTTTAAGATCTTTTTATGAGAAATGAAATGTATATGTTGAATTTCCTGGGAATAGCATCTGAAGACCTCTTTGTTGTGGATGGATATTGTATAACTGGCAAACCATAAGAGAGACAAAAAGGAGTTCGTTTGTAGTTCAGCTAGAAAAAGTCATATGAGTGTAACACATCAGATCTGTTTTTATCCTATCTTAAGTATATTATATTATTTATAACGGTTTAATGTTTGAAGTGGCTTTTGAAAGATTCTATAGAAAGAAAGATAAACGATATAGGGAGGGAAAGTTATGTGACTGTAACACAGATTCTTCCTTGAAAAGGCAGATGTGTGAGTAATATTATTTTAAAGTTTACTTACTAACATTTTCAGTGCTACGGTCGAGATAACTCGATCGCGGAAAAACATCTCAGCCATGCTACGGTCGAGTTAACTCGAGTGTAGGTTTGAGTGGTTTTAAGTCTTAGAATTTCATATTCTCCTGCAGCAATTTTAAAATCAGTTATATCTGTCAACTCTCACAAATTTTCTCAAAAGTGACTCTAACGATTTTGATTACAATAATTTATGTTTGAGATATTTTTATGACAAATAAAATGTATATCTTGAATTTTCTGGAAATATCTGAAGACCTCTTTATTGTGGATACATTTTGTATAACTGCCAAACGATAAGAGATAGACAAAAACTTACTCAGCAAAAAATGTAAATCTAATTAAAATACACAATGCTATATACATTTTTTTGTAGAGTTAACAGTTTTCGAGATATTACTGATTATTGGTGTCAATTTTAAGACAGTTGAACTTTCCTCGAACAGGGAGACATTTTTTCCGGTTTTTTGTTTGTTTACTGCTAGCAAGAAAAGATAATGGAGTTTCAATTGTTTCAAATAGCGACCAGTTTTTAAAAGCGTTAACTATCACTTTAGCCTGTGCATTTCCTTCTAGTTACAAGGAAACAAGAAATAAGACTATGTTTATCTTTGTGGGAGCACATACCACCTGCTCACAATATATATATATAAAGAGAAAATGTACATAATATAAATAGTTGTAAATATTCAAGAGTAAAAATATGCATAAGGACAAGTTGTAACTTAGGTAATTAGGTGAGGTGATCTAGCGAAATTCCAGGTATAAGTTCACCAAACACCACCTGATAATGAGCACAGGGTTTAGGCTAAAGCATGCATGATAGAAAAGAACAGACATATAAAGAAGTGAGACAGGAATAGTGGCTTCTTTTCCAAGTAGCTCAGAGAGTTGGAAAAACACACAAAGAAAGTATAATGTTAAAGTGAGAAGGAACGGCGTCACCCAGGATCAGTATTTAAGGCAAGGCAGATCTCTTATGTGGTTACTCTTATTCTGAATTACTTACTCGCTTGAGCTTGTGTTCACGTTGAGTTGTGTGCACGTAGAGGGGAAGCGATGTGCAGAGGGTTAGAGTAGGCTCCTCATTAATAATTAAATGGTGGGATTGCATTTATTTATAGCACATTTGTAAGGAACAAGCTAGACACCCGTTTAAATATACAATACAAATAAATTCATGTTGTAAAGCATTATGTAGTGTTTTTAATGTACTGGCCTCACCCACAACCCCTTAAGTTATGTGTAATTAGAGGATTAGGAGTGGAATCTTCATCAACGCCGGAGCTGACAATATTGCAGGTACGAGACGCCGATCCCAGGACATCTTGATTAGCATGATGTAGATAACTGATGAGTGTTTTTAATAAAAGGTTTGCTTGCGGAACAGCTAGAGAAAGTCATGTGAAAAAACATCAGATTTTTTTTGGAATCAGGGAACCTCACAACATATATTCCCTGTGAAATCTCGTAATGGAATTTTTGGGCGCAATACAATACCTTCTCTTGGTGCGTGTAAAGAAAGTAATAGTTTTCATCACTTGGGTGTTATTTAAGAGCCTGCTTCTCTTTGTAAGTGTTGCTTTATTTTGTGATGAATGATTGCGTTTAATTTAATGTGGAGCATCTCCGCTCCAAGCAGGTCAAGTGTAGGATAACAGCGGTCGAAGGGGATGGTGAGCTTTGTGAGATTTGTGGTGGTGTAGTGGGCAGAGTTTCACTAGTCTTCCCTAAGTTAACTTAAGTTTGTATAAACTGTTTCTATGCTACCAGAGGCGGTTCAACCGTTCACAGCTACAGCACTCCCTGTTTGGTAGTAGTATTCTATTAAGTTTACGTCACACAGTCGCATGAGTCCGGTGACCCTACATGCTGTCGAAAAAAACTTGTGTTCAAAGTATTACCTGCATATATGATTTATATAACTTAACAACTACACACAGAGATACATGCACACGCTACGACAACAGAACCACAGAACAATAAAAGAAAGAACACTCTGATATCACACACACACACATAAACAGAAACACATACATAACCATCTACATACACACATACATATACATACACATATACACACATACACATAAACACATTAACATACATACACATTAACACACATACACATACATATACACACATACACACATACATAAACACACATATATACACATACATATATACACACATACACATATATGCATACATACATACACACATACATATATACACATATGGATATGGCCTGTTATTTATGGACGCTCTTTAACTGCTTTGGTTCATTCTATATTGGGCGTGAAAGATCGCTTAATTTTGCTCAGAGGCCTCTCTTATCAGGCTTGAGGTTCTTTTACGTTCTTTTACGTAAATCTACGACCACGGCTTTACTTCCCTTCCGAAGGAAGCCATGCTAAGGATTTTTACGCCCGAAAAAATCCATCGTCCTCCGTCGGGTTTGAACCCGCGACCTTAGCTATATGAGGTTAGCATGGTAACCATTACACCACGGAGGGCGACTAAACACATATACACACATACATATATACACACATACATATACACACATACATACATATACACATACATATACACACATACATATATACACACATACATATACACATACATATATACACACATACATATATACACACATACATATACCACATACATATATACACATACATATATACACACATACATATACCACATACATATATACACACATACATATATACACACATACATATATACACACATACATATACACACATACATATATACACACATACATATACACACATACATATATATACACATACATATATACACATACATATATACACACTTACATATACCACATACATATATATACACACATACATATACACACATACATATATACACATACATATATACACACACATATATACACATACATATATATACACATACATATATACACACATACATATATACACATACATATATATACACATACATATATATACACATACATATATATACATACATATATACGCATACATATATACATATGCATATATACACGCATACATATATACACACACATACATATATACACATACATATATATACACATACATATATACACACATACATATATACACATACATATATATATATATATACACATACATATATGTGCATATACATATACACACATACATATATATATATATACATAAACACACATACACATAAACACACATACACATATACACACATACATATATTCACATTCACATACACATGCAAATACACACATACACATGCAAGTACACACATACACATGCAAATACACACATACACATGCAAGTACACACATACACATGCAAATACACACATACACATGCAAGTACACACATACACATGCAAATACACACATACACATAAACACACATGCACACAAACACACATACACATAAACACGCATACACACTCACAACTACACCATGTATTCACATACATATAGATTACTCAAACACCAAATAAATCTGTACATTTACACAAATGTTTTATCTCTTAGTGCACGAACTTCCATTAAGTATGTGCCCAGGCTTGGCCAGTTTTGGCTGTTTAGAATCAAATCCCAGAATGCTGACCTTCTTCTATTTGAAGCTACTAATACTTCCGGCCACTCCCTCTTTAACACACAATTACATATTTTTTAACTCTTAGAGGATGAGCTCTATTTTTTCAGGTTTCTAGCCATGCAAATACAACGTTTCGAACAGGTGTGATATAACATGTTTTATAAATGGTTCGTGCTCAAGTTTTCCAAAACATTAGGCGCTTAACCGCTATACATAGTTTTCTACTAGGTCCCAGATGACACGAGGTCCGAAGATATGTTAGACTGTACCCAGTCTTGCTAGAACTTAACCACGTCCCGGTTGGGGAGTGAAAGGAGGCAACAGATTGCTCCTCGATGTTGCCAGTCATGGTGCAACGGCACTTGCTGCAAAATGTGTTTATTTTGTGGTTCTATTTCAAAATGTTGATGTCCAAGCAGCACTTAGAAGGATTGTATAGGAGCTTAGGTTACCGGAGATGCCCGCAAGCCGTATGTGTAAGCCGGTATCACCTGAAGCAGTGGTTTCTGAGATTATAATTCCTAAGAGACTTAATGAGGACGCTCCGATGCGCCTAATTTCGTCCTCCACATATGGCAGACGAGAGGTTTCGTGCAGAAGTCTTGCGGGAAAAGAGAAAGGAACAGAATAAATGGCCCGGAGTCATTTATTCTGCACCCTTTGAAGCAGTACCAGATTGGAGTCTGCTGCCATGCCCCAGATCATGCAGGCCTACATGGGGATTTTGAGATCCCTTAAAAGGTGCAACTCAAGGGGAATCGGAATCGTGGATTTCAGCATCGGGTACGAGGAGGCCGAAGTCCAAGTTCTTCGACAGCTCTGCTCCTTGATGTGCTCCCCAAAAGTTAGGTTCTTATCTGCTCTGCGTGGGTTCTTGTTAGTAAAAAAACAACAGTTTGTTGACAGCGTATTGTGCTATATTGATGTGTTGCTGAGTTGATAGATCGGCCACATAGTCGCTGAGTAACGTGGGTCATAGTACAGGACCTTTGAGGTCTCCGCCTCTTATTGGTCTTTGTGTAAACCTGAGTGCCGCAAACAGGTCTTTTTTACTTTCTCCACACGTACTATGTACATAGTGTAATGCATTCTATTGTAATGCACCCAAAAATTCGATACCGATATTTCACCGGAAATGTACGGTTTGGGTTCCTCTGAATCCAAAAAAAGTCCGTGTGTGCTCAAAAACGAAAAGACTTGGTATTTAATTTTGGAATCTTACAAGAATGCGACACGAGGATTTTGATGAAAATCCTCCCATCCCAACTATCCTTTACATGGAACTTTTTTTCGAAACTTTTGATCATCTCAAAAATGAGTCTAGCGATTTTGATTAAAATATCGTATATTAAAGATATTTACCTAACAAATAATATGTATATCTTGAATTTTCTGGGAATAGGCTCTGAAGATTACTTTATCCTGGATGAATTTTACGGAATTTTGCACAACTGTTACGCCTTAAGAGATGGACAAAAACTTACTCCACAAAAAATGTAGAGTAAGTTATAGCATACAATTTATATTACGTACATTTTTTTCGTGCAGTGGATGGTTTTTGAGATATTAGTTTCAGCTTTTTATACTTTTCTCATAAGGAATGTGCCAACTCCTGTCCATACAAACAAAGGATGTTCTGTCACATAGCAACCAGCTTTTGACTATCACTTTAACCTGTGTTACTCCCTTATTTCGCTTCTACTTACATAGAAGCAATTAATAAGACTGTTTCTGCTTTTTTTTCTCGATTAAAATGAAGTAAATAGAAGCATAAGATTTTTAATATTTTTTAGAGACATGCAGAGAAAGTGATGTGAATTGTATACAAGGGACCTTAAAGTGTTTATTTCCAGTGATATTTCTGGCTCGAATTTTTTGGTGGACTGCAAAAGGTGCCTTGTATATACACTATGTGTTTAGTACGTGTAGAGAGAGTAAACAGGTTTGATGATATAGAATGGGGTTTAAGAAAGTGTGCCGTGCCTTTAGGTGATAACGGTGAAGAGGAAAGTTGGCAGGGAATTGCCAGCGGTGCTTATCCAAGACCAATGGCAGTTTTCAAAGTTGGACGACCGTAACCTTACATGGGCGCTGCTTGTGACAAATTGCTGTCCTACTGGAAAAAGTTACGGCAATTAAGTAAATAAAAACACGCAGAAAGATGCAGCTGTAATAGAAACTCAGTGCTAAAGCTTCTTACAACGTTTTAATGGAATAGCAGAGAGAGAGAGAGAGAGAGAGAGAGAGAGAGAGAGAGAGAGAGAGAGAGAGAGAGAGAGAGAGAGAGAGAGAGAGAGAGACCTGCAAATACTGGGCGATTAAACCTTTACATTTTATCGTCTTCAGTAACGCCGTGGGGTAAAACCCTGCCTAGGGCGTTGCACATTTTTAGGGTTCTAAAACGCCTAACATGGCTTTCGCTGATATACGAGGGCATTTTTACTTTCTTAACACGTACTATGTACATAGTGTATAGAGAAGTTATTGCACTGTACCCAAAAATTCGATACCGATATATCACCGGAAATATATGTTTTGAGACCCCCTGAATACAAAAAAAAAATTAGAAAAATATCCATATATGTATGTGTGTGCCTATGGGCAACATAGCCCAAAAATGAAAAGAGCGTTAAAAACCAAACTTAGTATTTTTAAGTTTTGTATCTTCCAAGGATGCGACAGGAAGATTTTCAAGAAAATCCCCCAACTCATAACTACCCTTTATATGGAACTTTTTTCAAAAATGTTGACTTTCCCAAAAATGACTCTTACGATTTTGATTAAAATATCGTATATTAAAGATGTTTACCTCACAAATAAAATGTATATCTCGAATTTTCTGGGAATAGCCCCTGAAGACTACCTTATTCTGGATGAATTTTATGGAATTTTGTATAACTACTAAACCGTAAGAGATGGACAAAAACTTACCACTCAAAAAATTAAGATATTCCTTGTTTTTAGTTTCAGCTTTGAAAAACAAACTTTCTCATACAGGAATTTGTCTGCTCCTGTCCATACAAAGGAAATCCAATCACATAGCAACCAGCTTTTGACTGCCAGTTTAACCTATGGTACTCGCTTATTTCGCTTCTACTTACAAGGAAGCAAGTAATAAAACTATTTCTGCTAATGTTTTTCAATTAAGCTTTTTAACAATAGTTTGTTGCAGAGATGTAGAGAAAGTCTTGTGAATGGAACACTCAGATTTTTATCAACCTCCGATAGACTATATATAAAAGACAAGTTCATAGAAAAAAATTTGTTACTAAAAGTTTTGTATACTTATGGTTACTTTTCAACATAATCACCGAAAAGATTGAGATATTTATCGTACCTCTACACAAGCTTTGGAATACCCGCTTCAAAAACTGTTGTCGCCAATGATTTCAAATGAGCATTGACGTTGTTTTGAAGATCTTCGTACTTTACGACGTTTGCGGAGAGCCATTCAAAACAAACGAAGAGGAATGCTGACTTCAGGAATTGTGTTGATCCATGACAACGCTCGTCCACACACTGCTGGCACAACCCATCGGCTCCTTGAACAATTTCAATGGAACATTTTCGATCATCCGCCGCATAGTCCTGACCTGGTACCCAGCGACTTTCACCTTTTCCCTGAACTAAAGACGTGGCTAGGAGGGCAGCACTTTCAAACCAACGAGGATCTTCAAAACAACGTCAATGCTCATTTGAAATCATTGGCGGCAACATTTTTTGAAGCGGGTATTGCAAAGCTTGTGCACAGGTACGATAAATATCTCAATCTTTTCGGTGATTATGTTGAAAAGTAACCATAAGTGTACTAAACTTTTAGTAATAAAATAATTGTTTTCTATGAACTTGTCTATTATTTAAAGCCTATCTGAGGTTGGCAAAAAAACGGCCCTCGTACCAGAGCGCTTCAGGTTGGTGTTACCATCGTGCACTCTAATTTCGAAGTCCCGTATTCTAAGATTCTCACCTATTTTATTCCTGACCTGTTATTCTACAACTTTCAGTTTATTTTATTGGTTTAGGAAGCAACGAACAATATACTTCAATTGGATAGGTAGTCTCGGACTGAAAAATTCAATGACACCTGGGATTGGAACAACGGTTCTAACGGTCTCTAGCCGGTTGCTCTACCACTGAGCTACCATGGAAATATCCCGGCATGGCATTAACATTTTCAGCTTACTAGCTGGGATTTGAACCATGGGTCTAGCGGTCTCTAGCCGGTTGCTCTACAACTGAGCTACCATGGAAATATCTCGGCATTGCATTGTATTTTTCAGCTTACTCGCATATTTCCTGGTAAATCTATCCAACTCCTGTCCTACACACGGCTTGTGAGAAAAAAAAATTAAATTAACACTAAACGACCTAATAGTTGGCTATACTGTGAATCCTGGGACTTAAAGTACTCACAACATTGTATGTCGTATTTGGGGTTGTCATCTCAAAGTAATTTGAGATCACCCGGAAACATGTAAGCATTTGTTATTACTTACCAGGATTTCACCGGAAGTATATGTTTTAGGGTTTCCCTCTATGCAAATAAAATATTTTTAGAAAAAGGTGCGTGTGTGTATGTGTCCGCGTGTCTTTGAGCACGTTAACCCAAAAACGAAAAGTCGGTAAAACACCAAACTTGGTATTTAAGTTTAGTATTTTCCAGAGATGCGGCACGAAGATTTTGAGAAAAATTCCCCCAACCCAAAGTACCTTTACGTGGAAAAAATTTCGAAAATTTTGATTTTCTCTAAAATAGCCCTAACGATTGTGATTAAAATACCGTATATTAAAGATACTTACATCGCAAATGTTCTGGGAATAGCCTCAGAAGAACTTGTTATTGGTTTCAGTTTTAAAATACTTAAACTTTTCTCGTAGGGGAAATTGTCAACTCCTGAAACGGATTTCATCCATATGGTAACCAACTTTTAAAAGATTTGACTTCAATTAGCATAAACTAGGTATGCATACATTTTAACAATAATTTGTTACAGAGATGTAGAGAAAGTCATGTGAATGCAACACATCAGGTTTTTTCTTTTACATAGTTTATTTATAATTTGTCTGGTTTACTCTGTCCAATTTGTTCAGCCTGTAAATATGGGAGTTGTCATTATTTCAATAAATATATAAATAATAATGCGCTAATACTGCATATAGCTCCCGGAAGAACATACACGCTATTGCCACCACCTGCAACTCGCACGGTACCTATACGCTTATACTCGTTTTCAAATAGCCTGTGGGTTTCCCTCAAGTTAACAAGATGTGTTTATCAATGTAAAGCCAAACTGATGTTGCTATGAGCACATATAGACGAGAAAACCGCCGCATTTCATTGCCTCTAGCGCTGAAGCTTTCCATTGATTATCGCTTTTGTTCTGTTCGTGTATATTATTTTTGTTATTTATTAGCGATATTAACCTGCATCTCGTATTTATCTCGTATTATAGTTAATTATTTCCACAAACACACTTATGGTATTTTGTTCAAGCCTCCCTCTTTTTCCCCGACATTGTTTTGTTGAAGGGAGGCATGACTGAAATTTCATGAAAAATCACAAAAAAGATCGACTATTTTATTTTAGTTCTATAAAATAATCTTTGAAATACTTGATATGAAAGTTAATCATTCTGAACACATATTTGGTAATGTAAGCTAAATTTACAATTCATTTATTAATTGTCATGCCAACAAGCACTGTAAAAGTGTTTGAGAGGTCATTAATACTTACCATACAATTAGGAAATGACGTAACACTCAAGACATGTGCTACTTTAAGTAAAGGAATCATTAACAAAAGAGTGTATAAGAAGGCTTTGTCCATAAAATTTACATGTAGCCTTTCATTTGTTCAAATCGAGAATTCATTTATACTTTCTCTAAGTACTATGTACATAATGTATTGCATTCCACCCAAAAATTCGATACCGAGATTTCACCGGAAATCATGCTTTGGTGTCCCCTGTAACCAAAAAAAGCATTTTTGGAAAAAGAGCCGTGTGTGAGTGTGTGTCCGTGTGTCTGTGAACATGATAACTCAAAAACGAAAAGTCGGTAAAATATCAAATTTGATATTTAAGTTTAGTATCTCTCAGGGATACGACAAGAAGGTTTTGAGAAAAATCTCTCCACTCCAAACTCCGCTTTACATGGAAAAATAGCGTATGTTAAAGGTATTTATATGGCAAGTAAAAAGTATATTTTATATTTTCTGGGAATAGCCTCTGAAGACCTCTTTATTCTACACGAATTTTGCTGTATTTTGCGTAACTGGTAAACCGTAACTTAGTGCAGAAAAATGTAGATCACGTTAAAACACACAATTTATGACATTTAGGTTTTTTTCGTGGAACTGATCATTTCGGAGATATTCCATTGTTTCATATTTAAAGTACTTAACACTTTTCTTACACGGAAAGTTGTAAAATACTGGCCCTGTATAGAAACGGATTTTAACCACATGGCAACCAGCATTTAAAAGATTTGATTATCGTTTTAGCCTAATGTATTCCCTTATTTGCTTTCTAATTACAATGAAACAAGCAATTAAGACAATTGGTTAATGTTTATCTCGATTATCATAAATTAGAAGAATATGATTTTTAGCAATAATTTGTTACACAGATGTAGAGAAAGTCATGTGAATGGAACACATCAGATTTTTGCTTAATGTTCAATAAAATATTGAAAAGCAATTTTGAATTATTATTGTTTTTTTTTTTTTTTTTTTACAGTTTTTACAAGTATTTCAAAAAGTAATTGGCTAACCACGAACCTCGTATTCCCAATATGCATTCTCGGCCTCATAAGTATAACTTACAGTTCTTAGTATGCAATAAACTATTAAACTTTCCTGAATATGAGAAAGGTATAATTGGTTAAATACCTTAACTGGAACTACAACAAATCACTAGATGTGAAACCGTACTGGACTCGACAAGAAAAACTTCAGTTCGACGAGATCTCAGTCGCGTATCCTGCAAAGTAAAAAAAAAAAAAAAAAAATTGTATAGAAGAAAACAGCAATGCAAGAAGAAAATGACAGAAAATGAAGCAGCAGAGAAAAGGAAAAGGAAAGCTGAGGGTCCCACCTACCAACCTGGTGGATTTTAATGTGAGCCACGCATTCGAAACCTTCCTTGTTTTCTCACTATTGATATTTTCAACATTTTTCTTCCTGTAAAATGCTCCTTACAGAGCATTTACCTGTTACACACATAACATATGCTGTAGATGTTCGTAGAGGTACAATGAAAAAGAATTGCCCTAAGTTTTACTGTTTTCAATTTTCAAATACAAAAATTATACTTTCTATGACGAAAAAAGCACATTCATAACTTTAAAAATATTCGGAGTCAAAACTAAAAAAAAACAAAAAAACACAGAAACCAAAAACAATTTCAAAAATAAATATATTTAAATCTAGAGTTAAAGTATTAAACCAACATCTTAACTTGTTTTTTTGTTGCAAGGGACTTTTTTAGGATATGACAAAAACATAAACATATTTGACCATAAGCTACAAACCCTTAGAGCAAAATGGATGAAATTTACATTGTAACTTATTTGCATTTTATTGCATATGTGATATAAGTTTCAAAAAGCTAGTATTATTAGTTTGGAATTTCAAACTTTCAGTCATAGACGTTCTTAACGACTGATGCTTGTTTTATATGACCTTTGTTTATTTTAAAATAAACTTGATATCACAAAAACAAATTTAATCAAGAAAGGGACCCTAATTTGCTTATGCTAGTCGCTAAAGGGACATACATGCAGACATTTGTATTGGTATTTGAGGACACTGTAATGAACCACAGTATTTACTTCATTTGCAGACTTATAATTTTACTTATTAAGGGAACGCAAAAGTACTTTTTACTTTATCTACACATACCATGTACATAATGCATAGAGAAGGTATTGTATCATGCGATACCGAGATTTCACTGGATATATATTTTGAGACCCTTTTAACCCAAAAGAAGCATTTTTAGAAAAAAATGTTGATTATTAATGCTTTTAAATGTTCTCCATTGCAATAATAATAATAATAATAATAATAATAATAATAAGAAAGCCCTCACAAATAGAACAAGTATGCTTGTGTGTGTATGTGAACATCAGTAAGAAACGAAAACATCCATTAAATACCAATTTTGACATGAAAGTTCATCATCTTTCAAAAATGTGACAGAAGAGTTTCAATAAAATCACCCCACCCTAAACTAACATTTACATGGGAACATTTTCAAAAATGTATAATTTCTCTAACGGTTTGGATGAAAATACCGTACAATAAAAATATTTATATGACAAATATCAATTGCAAAAAACGCATTGATATTAAAACGGGGTGGATTTTGAGAAAGAATATGATTGTAAATTTTAAGAATCTGGTGTGTTCCATTCACATGACTTTCTCTACATCTCTGTAACAAATTATTGCTAGTAAGTATATTCTCTTTTTCATGTTAAAACATTAGCAGAAACGGCCTTATTATTTAGTTCGTTGTAATTACAAAGGAAATAAGGGAATACACTAGACTAAACCGACACTCAAATGTTTTAAAATGTGGTTACTATGCGACTGAAATCCGTTTCTTTGCGTGGCCAGGAATTGACAAATCCCGTATGAGAAAAGTTTTGAGTGTTTTAAAACCGAAATCAATATGAAGGAATGAATGTCTCCTCATCGGTCAAATTCACGAAAAAAAATAAATATGGCATAAATTGTGTGTTTTATCGAGATCTTCGGCTTTTGTGTAATTAGTGTTTGTCTATCTCTTACAGTTTATCGGTTAAATCATCCAGAATAAAGATGTTTTCAGAGGCTACTCCCAGAAAATTCAAGATATACGTTTTATTTGGGATGTAAATATCTTTAATATACGGGGTTTTAATCAAAATCGTTAACGACATTTTTGAGAAAATCAAAAAAGGATAGTTTGCGTTGCGGGGATTTTCTTGCAAATCTTCGTGTCGCATCCTTGGAAGATGGTGAACCTAAATACCAAGTTTGGTATTTAACGGTCTTTTCGTTTTTGAGCTATGCTGTCCCTCTTGTGCGCTCAATAATGTCTTGAGGACAACCATTTCAATAATATTAAAAAAGATCTTCTCACAAATAAAGTAAGTTTACTTGTAACTTTGTAGTGTGTGTGTGTGTGTGTGTGTGTGTGTGTGTGTGTGTGAGTGCGAACACATCATTAAGAAACGAAAACATCTGGAAAATATCAGTCTTGATATGTAAATTCAGAATCTTTCAAAAATGTGACACGAGCTTCAATAAAATAACCCCACGCAAAACTAACATTCACATAGAAAACGTTTTAAAAAATTTGAAATTGCTCTAACGATTTTAATTAAACTACCATATAATATATATTTATCCTACAGATACTTGTAATAGACGCCGTTGCTCTGCAGAAACGACATAAGAAAACTTGCACTTTATATCAAAGTGATAGTTTTTAGCGCAACGGGTGGGACAAAGTAAATAAAATTCGCTGGTTGCTCTGGTAACGAGTGGGATAAAATAAATAAACAGTTGATAACTACAAATTTTCCATAACCTTTCAACTCTTTTTCGTATAACTCCCGTGTAGTCGACGGTAATAAAGCCTCAACTACTTCTTTTGCTTCATTTAATACATAATTTAGAACCAATGTACTAACGTTCTCTACGTCCATCGTAAACTTAATCAATTTGAAACTAGCAGCAATAAAAACAAAACAAAACAACATTACTCGGGTAAGGTATTTTCGGGGTTTTCCCTTATCCTGAGAAGACAAATGTCGAGTAACTTTAAGCTCCAAGGACCACGAGAGCATTTGAGCATCATTTCACCAATTTCATTCATCGTCCGATATGACCAACCAGGTTAAAGAAAGTTAAGCTACAAAAAAAAAAAAAAAAAAAAAAAAAAAATAGTATTCATACTTAGCCTACCATATTTTATAACTATCACAGCGCTGCAATTCATTTTTTTTTTTTTTTGGGAGGAAGGGCCTTTGTTTAATTTTACTCAATTCATCCCTGACTTACCAATCTAATTACCTTATTCCGTGTTTAATTTACTACTATCTGTTGTAAAATTATTAACTGAACATATATTAATTTATCGTATCTGTAGGATAGAAAATCTGATGTGTTACATTTACATGACTTTCTCTACATCTCTGCAACAAATTATTGTTAGAAAGCTTATGCTTCTATTTACTTCATGCTAATCGAGCAAAAATTAGCAGAAATAGTCTTATTACTTGCTTCCTTGTAAGTAGAAGCAAAATAAGGGAGTACCATAGGTAAAAGTGATAGTCAAAAGCTGGTTGCTATGTGACTGAAGTTCCTTTGTTTGTATGGATACGAGTTGACAAATTCCTGTATGAGAAAGGTATAATTTTTTAAAGCTGAAACCAATAACAAAGAATATCACAAAAACAATGAACTCCACGAAAAAAATGTATATAACATAAATTATATGCATTAAAGTGCTCTACATTTTTTGTGTGATAAGTTTTTGTCCATCTTTTACGGTTTAGTAGTTATGCAATATATCATAAAATTCATTCAGAATAAAGTAGTCTTCAGAAGCTATTCCCAGAAAATTCAAGATATACATTTTATTTGTCATGTAAATATCTTTAATAGACGATATTTTAATCAAAATCGCTACAGTCATTTTTGAGCAAGTCATCGTTTTGAAACTTTTTCCATGTAAAGGGTAGTTGGGGTTAGGGGGATTTTCTTGAAAACTTTCGTGTTGCATCCTTGGAAGATACGAAACTTAAAAACAAGTTTGGTATTTAACGGTCTTTTTGTTTTTGAGCTAAGCTGTCCAAAGTCACATATACGGACCTTTTTTTTTAATTTTTTTTTGATTCAGGAGGACCCAAAACATGTATTTCCGGTGAAATCTCGGTATCGAATTTTTGGTTGGAATGCAATATCTTCTCTATACACTATGTATGTAGTATGTGTAGAGAAAGTAATAGTGTATTGTACAAGTGGGCAAACCTCTATATCCATTGGTTAAATTGTTAAATTGTTTGTCCACTTGAATAATAAACAACTATTACATGACAAATATCGATTGTAAAAACGTATTGATGTTAAAGGGAAACATTATAGAAAGAATAACATCATTTAAATTTTTAAAAACTAATCTTGTGCGATTTTCTAACGCTTTTTACTTTCTCTACACGTACTGTGTACATAGTGTATAGAGAAGGTATTCCATTCCACCCAAAAATTCGATACCAAGATTTCACCGGAAATAAATATTTTGAGACCCCCTGAATACAAAAAAGCATTTTTACAAAAAGGTCCGTGTGTGCGTGTGCGTGTGTGTGTGTCTGTGGACAGTATAACTCAAAAACGAAAAGACCCTTGAATACCAAACTTGGTATTTAAGTTGGGTTTCTTCCAAGGATGCGACACGAAGATTTTCAAGAAATCCCCCCACTCACTACCCTTTACGTGGAACTTTTATCGAACATTTTATTTTCTCAAAAATGGCTTTAACAATTTTGATTAAATATCGTATATTAAAGATATTTACCTGACAAATAAAATGTATATCTTGAATTTTCTGGGAATAGCCTCTGAAGACTTCTTTATTTTGGATGAATTTTAAGGTATTTTGCATAACTGCTAAACCGTATGAGATGCAGAAAAACTTACCACACAAAAATGTAGAGTATATTAAAACACACAATTTATGTTATATACTTTTTTTCGAGGAGTTGATCGTTTTTGAGATATTTCTTGTTGTTGGTTTCATCTTTAAAAACATTTTTTTCTCATACAGGAATTTGTCAACTCGTGTCCATACAAACAAAGGAACCTAAGATTTGAACTGTGCTATGAGAAACACAAATATAGTATAAATTCCGTTGTTCTTTGCTGGTTATAGAAATACGCATGAGCTCCTTTACGAGCATTTTTCACCTTACTAAGGGTATGAAAAAGTGGCCGCCCGAATATGAAATTTGTGTTGAGCCGTTCAGTTATCGACCAGGATGAAGCTGTGAGTGAGGAGGCCTTTCGCTCAGGTAATTCCGTTTTTATTTGTACCTGACGACGTGGAACAAGACAGTAAAACTACGCACACCGCTACCTTGTTGTTGTTATTTCAAGTAAATTCTCGTTCCTCTCTCGCAGAATATTTCAGGTAGTTTTACACTCGGATGGTTTCTTCCCGCCTTCCTCCAAGTTATATGCCGTCGTAAAATCAAAGCTACGAGGGCGGATCGGAAAATAACGGCCCTGGCATCGCACTGCCTCTAGATTTTTACGGCGAGGGGCTTATGGAAGGCGTCGTAGAGGGTAGAGAAGGCGGAACATGCCAAGTGCTGGCTCGACTTGGCAAGTCTTCCGTTTCCTAGGCAACCAAAACCGAAGCAGTAAAGGAAAACAAGCCCACAGTGCCACGTGCCGCCATTTCATTGTGGCATCTAACTTACTGACCGTTCTCCAGAAAAATAATAGAAGTGCAACCCTAGTGTTAAACGCTGCGATCGCAGCGCAGATAGTGATCGTAAATAGAACTAAAGTGTGATAAATCGCGCACACGAATGCCTATGTCACGGAAAGCTACTACAGCCATATTACTTTTTCTAGCACGTACGTACAATACACATGAAAAGGTATTGTATTCCACCTATAAATTCGATACCGATATTTCACCGGAAGTATACGTTTTGGTTCCCCCTTAATCCAAAAAAAGCAATTTTAGAAAAATGTCCAAGTGTGTGTGTGTGGGTGTTTGTATGTGTCTGTAGGCAGCATAGCTCAAAAGCGAAAATACCCTTAAAAACCAAACTTGGTATTTAGGTTTGGTATCTTCCATGGATGCGACGAGAATATTTTTAAGAAAATCCCCCCCCTCACCTGCAACTACTCTTTATATGGGACTTTTTTCGAAAATGGCTCTAATGATTTTGATTAAAATATTAAAGATATTTACCTGACACATAAAGTGTGTGTCTTGAATTTTTTGGCCATAGCCTTTGAAGACTACTTCATTCTGGATGAATTTTGCATAACAGGTAAACCGTAAGAGATAGACAAAAACGTACTACATAGAAAATGTAGAGCACGTTAAAACACAGAGTTTATGTTATATACTTTTTCTGTGGAGTTGATCGTTTTTAAGATATTCCTAGTTTTTCGTTTCAGCTTTGAAAAACTTATACTTTTCTGATACTGGAATTTCTGAACAAAGGAACTTCAGTCACATAGTAACCAGCTTCTGACTATCATTTTAATCTATGTTACTCCCTTATTTCGGTTCTACTTATAAGGAAGCAAGTGATAAGACTATTTCTGCTGATTTTTTTTCGATTAGCATGAAGTACATAGAAGTATTAGCTTTTTAACAATTATTTGTTGTAGAGATGAAGAGAAAGTCATGCGAATGGAACACATAAGATTTTTCTGAATATTTTCGTGTCACTTCCTTGGAAGATACTGAACATAAATATATCACAGACACTGACCTTTTTCTAAAAATGCTTTTGAGAGTGAGTGTGTTTAGGAGTATCAAAACTTGAATGAAATATAATCTCCATGATCACTAAAGTGCCCCGTATTGCTGCTTCGTGAGCAGGGGATCGTGGGTTCGAATCCAGCCTTGGGCATGGGAGTGTGTGTTTGTGTTTTAAATCTGTATATGTGTGTATTAAAAGCAAAAACGGCAATGAAATAGAAAGACAAAGCAAATGTTGGGAAAAAAGAGGAACAAGAAAAAGTAATACAGCGCGAGAGTGCTGACAAGACTCCGGAAGTGTTATTTTCGCGTTTGTATAAATTAGCGGAGCCTACGGTATGAAAATGTCTTGATTTAACTGTTTTTTCACATAAGGCGTGTGTAGGACAGGAGTTGGATTAGTAGAGATCCGTAGTACAAATCCTAGCTATGACATTGACTCTATCTATACAAGAAAAAAAATACTACGCTCTAGGGGAATGAGCCACTTTTTATGCACGGAAGTGTACCTATTTATCAGAATCTCTCCAAGGCAAACATCAGAGCTGTAAGAAGCATACTCATTTTCCTCTACTGCATTAAAACATCGATATTTTTGCCTTGTATATATATTTTATGTGTTTTTTTTACCCCTAGACCTACAACTCCGCCGAAGCCCATTTCCATAATGCCAGATGAGCTCGATTTACAAACGCCTTGCAGAAATCGCATTATAGAGGCTTTATTTCCAAAGGAACCTGCTTCTGAGCATAAAAAATTTCTTATTTTCCGCTCCAGCTCTGTGTAAACACGACCTGCAGATATACAAGTCGGCGCGCTGTTTCTTGATAACATCAACATAAGAAAATACCGCAGGCTTATTTGTCGTTACATCGTTACCAAATTAAAAAAAAGCTGATGTGCTTCATTCACATGACTTTCTCTACATCTCTACAACAAAGTATTGTTAAAAAGCTTATGCTTCTATTTACTTCAAAAGTAAAAAGTGATAGTCAAAAGCTGGTTGCTATGTGACTGAAGCTCTTTTGTTTGTATGGACAGCAGTTGAAAATTCCTGTATGAAAAAATATAAGTTTTTCAAAGCTGAAACCAATAAAAAGTAATACCTAAAAATCTATCAACTCCACGAAAAAATGTATATTACACAAATTGTCTGCTTTAACGTACTCTACATTTTTTGTGTGGTACGTTTTTGTCCATCTCTTACGGTTTAGCAGTTACATAAAATTCCGTAAAATTGATCCAGAATAAAATAGCCTTCAGAGGCTATTTCCTGAAAATTCAAGATATACATTTTATTTGTCAGGTTAATACCTTTAACATACAATATTTTAATCAAAAGCGTTAGAGCCATTTTTTAAGAAAATCATAGTTGTGAGTGGGGGGATTTTCTTTTCGTTTTTGAGCTATGCTGCCCAAAGACACACACAGACAGACAGATAGACACACAAGGACATTTTTCTAATTTTTGGGTGCATTACAATACCTTCTCTATACACTATGTACATATTACGTGTAGAGAAAGTAAAAATCTAATGTGTTCCATTCACATGATGTCCTGTAGCTGTTCGGTAAACAAGCCTTATATTCAAAACATTAATCTGTTGTCTACATCATGCTTATCAAGATAAACATAAGCAGAATTAACCTCATTACCAGCTTGAATTGGACAAGTTTAAACCCTTAGTTTAAACTAACATCTTCCTTATTGTTCGTAGTGTTTTTGCTATTATTAAACTGCGGATTTTAAAGTTCAGGCTACAAACAGAAGTTACACGCATTTCTCATTGTTTGCTATTGGTATTCTTACTACAGCTTACGGCCGTAATCGCCAAACCAGTATGAAGGTTGCTACAGTATATCAGCACGTTTTATATTTTATTATTTTGCACAAGCTTAGCATATGCAAGATATCCGTTTCAGTAATCAAGCCTGGGCGGATTCCTCAACACAAAACATTAGGGTGAGATAGGAAGAATCACAATTCAATGCTATGCCGGCATGTTGCCATGGTAGCTCAGTGGAAGATCAACCGGCTAGAGAGCGGGAGATCCGTGGTTCAAATCCCATGGAATTGAATTTTTCAGTCTGACTATACCTATCCAACTCCTGTCCGACACACATGTCGCCCTCCGTGGTGTAATGGTTACCATGCTAACTTCATCGCGGGTTCAAACCTGGCGGAGGACGATGGATTTTTTCGGGTGTAAAAATCCTTAGCATGGCTTCCTTCGGAAGGGAAGTAAAGCCGTTGGTCCCGTGTCGTAGATTTACGGTAAGTAAAAGAACATCAAGCCTAATAGAGAGGCCTCTGCGCAAAATTAAGCGGTCTTTCACACTCAGTATAGAATGGGACGCTGAGAACCACAGTAGTTAAAGGGCGTCCATAAATAAAACTCCATTTACAATTTTTTTTCCTGTCCGACACAGGGCTTGCCAAGACTACTTCTTTTGTCAAAACAGAAACACAAATACTTTTGTAAAAGCTATGTTTTAGTACATTAGACGTTACAGACAGGTCTTTTCCCTAAAAGTTCGGAGCTCGGGACTTTTCCATTATAAAGAGCGGTCACGTTACTACAATGAACTACCAAAACTAACCACGTGATAACATTATTTTCGCGCTGCTTTTTAACTAATCAGAAAGGAGCCCGAAGCTTAGATATTTTGGCTGTAAAAGCAGTGTGCGCACAAGAAAAGTGGATACGTAGCGTTGGTACTCGATTAGGTGACATGGGTGTTTAGTGGCGTCTCGTGGTGCAGAATCTGTTTTCTGTTCTATTAGCAGTATGTTATCATCAGCTAATCTATTCATTGAATTTAATATAATTTTGTAGATGGAGCACTACGCTATGAAACAAGTGACAGTAGATTTTAAAGCACCGATACGGGATCGTGTATAAACATTTTCAATTACATGTAAGAGTAATTTAAAGCGACACCTATATAATTAAGTTAGGACACGTTTGTTAGAGAAATTGAGGACACACACGAGTTATCTGCATGTAGACCACGTTCCTGCTTGTTTATCAGGACCTCACTCGTACAGAGGAGGAAGCTTTTTATTTATAGGCCACCCGCAGGGATAACTCGCTTCTCTCCGCTAAATTACTGACTGAGAACCTCAATTTAGTATTACAGCTTGGCTCACATGCTGCTCTCAACCGTAAACAATCTTCCTGTCGCTTTGCTTTGATGCTCAACCTGCAGCCATACTCGCCTCATTACCTTAAAGTGATACTTCTCTGAAATTTGACCAACATTTTTAAAAAATTAAAATAAATATTGTTAATTTCTGTATACGTGCCGAGATTTCACTGGCAATATATATTTGAGACCCCCTGAAACAAAAAAAAAAAAAGCATTTTTAGAAAAATGTCCATGTGTGTGTGTGTGTCTTTGGGCAGCATAGCTCAAAAACGAAAAGACCTTTAAATAACAAACTTGGTATTTAGATTCGGTTTGTTCCAAGGATGCGGCACGAAGATTTTCTAGAACATCCCCCCACACTCAACTACCCTTTACATAGAAATATTTTCTAAAAACTTTGATTTTCGCAAAAATGGATCTAACGATTTTGATTAAAATATCGTATATTAAAGAGATTTACCTGACAAATAAAATGTATATCTTGAATTTTCTGGGAATAGCCTCTAAAGACTACTTTATTCTGGATGAATTTTACGGAATTTTGCATAACTGCTGAATCGTAAGAGATGGACAAAAACTTACCACACAAAAATCGTAGAGCACGTTGAAACACACAATTTATATTATATACACTTTTTCCGTGGAGTTTATCGTTCTTGAGGTATTCCTTGTTATTGGTTTCAGCTTTGATAATCCCTAATTCATTTCCCATACAGGAATTTGTCAACTCCTGCCCATGCAAACAAAGGAACTTCATTCACATAGCAACCAGCTTTTGACTATCACTTTAACCTATGGTACTCTCTTATTTCGCTTCTACTTACAAGGAAGCAAGTAATAAGACTATTTCTGCTATTTTTTTAACATGAAGTAAATAGAGACATAAGCTGTTTAACAATAATTTGTTGCTGAGAGATGCAGAGAAAGTCATGTGAACGGAACACATCACATTTTTTTCTGGCACGTGTGTACAATGTATCTATACAGTAGAAAGCAAAGGTATTGTATTCAACTGAAAACTTCGATAACGAGATTTCACTGGAAAATGTACAGAGACTCCGAAATCAAAAAAGAAAAGGCATTTTTATAAGAACTTCAGTATGTGTGCAAGTGTGTGTGTTTTTTTTTATAGTATTTAACGCCCGCTTTTAGTACCAAGACACCGCAGGCGATGATACTTGGAATGAAGATGAATTACCGCTGGATGTAATGGCGGGGGAAACCGGAGAACCCGGAGAAAACCCGCCCAAAGCCGCTTTGTCCAACACAAATCTCACGTTCGGTCGTTTGGAGTCGAACCCGGGCCGCCTAGGTAAGAGTCAAGTGGTCTAACTACTCGGCTACAACGGGGCTGCGCGCGCGCGTGTTTGTGTTTGTTCTTGTGAACACGATAATTCAAAAACAAAAAATCCGTATTTAAGTTTAGTATCTCACCAATGCATACGAAGATTTTCAAGAAAATTCTCCCATCTTAAAGTATCCTTTACTTGGAAAACAAATCGAAATGGTGATTTTCTCAAAAAATAGCTCTAACGATTTCGATTAAAATATGACATATTAAACATATTTACATGAAAATAAGATGTATATCTCGAATTTTCTAGGAATAATCTCTTTATTCTGCATACATTTTGCTGGTGTTTACATAAATAGTGAACCATAAGACATAAACAAAATCTTGCTTTACAAAAAATGCATAACTCGTTAAAACACACCATTTATGTGATATATATATATATATATTTTTTTGTAGAGTACAGCATTTTTTAGATATTTTTATTATTAGTTTCAGTTTCAAAGTACTGAAAATTTTCACACACGGGAATGTGTAAACTCCTGGCCCTGAATAGAAACGGATTTCAACCACATGACAACCTGCTTTTAAAAGATTTGACTATCACTATAATCTAGCGTATTGCATTTTTTCCCTTCTACTTACAAGAAAACATTTGTGTTAATGTTTGTCTTGATTATCATGGAGTTGATAAAAGTGTAAAATGTTTAACAATACTTTGTTACATAGATGTAGAGAAAGTCATGTGAATGGAACACACAAGATTTTTATTTATAGACCACACAGAGACCTCGCCCGCAGATATTACCTTAATTACCTTCTTGTCTGGTAAATTACTGACCGAGAAGTTCAATGTCACTCCTAGTGCATGACAAATTATGTGTTTCAATGAGATCTACATATTTACTTTCTCTACACGTGCTATGTACATAGTGTAGAGAGAAGGTATTGTATTGCGCCCAAAAATTCGATACCGAGATTTCACTGGAAATACATGTTTTGAGATCCCTTGGAACAAAAAAAAATTAGAAAAATATCCGTGTGTGTATGTATGTGTCTGTGGGCGCTTAGCTCAAAAGCGAAAGTCCGTTAAAAACAAAATTTGGTAGTTTGATATCTTGCAACGATGCGACACGAAGCTTTTCAAGAAAACTCCCCCACTCTCAACTACCCTTTACATGAAACTTTTTTCAAAGATTTTGAGTTTCTCAAAAATGGCTCTATCAATTTTGATTAAAATATCGTATATTAAAGATGTTTACCGGACAAACAAAATGTATATCTAGAATTTTATGGGAATAGCCTCTGAAGACTACTTTATTCTGGATGAATTTTACGGAATTTTGCATAACTGTTAAACCGTAAGAGATGGACAAAAACTTACCTCACAAAAATGTAGAGCACGTTAAAACGCACAATTTACGTAATATACATTTTGTTCGTGGAGTTGATCGTTTTGAGGTATTCCTTGTTATTGGTTTCAGCTTTGATAATCCCTAATTTCTCTTCTAATTACAAGGAAGCAAGTAATAGGACTATTTATGCTAATTTTTCCTTGATTAGCATGAAGTAAATAGAAGCATAACCTTTTTAATAATTTTTTGCAGAAATGTGGAGAAAGTCATGTGAATGGAACACATCAGATTTTTTGTGTAGTAAACTTTTGTGGTTTAACCATAATACAAAAAATTTCAAAACTCAACCAGAGTAAAGAGGTCTTCAGAGGCTATTCCCAGGAAATTCCAGATATACATTTTATTTTTCATGTAAATATCTTTAATGTACGGCATTTTAATCAAAATTATTAGCTATTTTTGAGAAAATGAAAATATTAGAAAAATGTTCCATGTAAAGGGTTGTTGGTGGCAAGGGAATTTTCTTGAAAATCTGAGTGTCGCATCGTTGGAAGATACTAAACTTAAATACCAAGTTTGGCATTTACCCGACTTTTGGTTTTTGAGCTATGCTGTCCTCAGGCACACGGACAGACAGACAGGCAGAGACTCTTTTTAAAAACATTTTTCGGACTCAGGGTACCTCAAAACGTATATTTCCGGTGAAATATCAGTATCGTATTATTGGGTGGAATACATTACCTTCCCTATCCACTATGAACATTGTACACAAGGGCTAGAGAAAGTAATTTTTTTTATACTGGGAACGCTAAAACGTATTATTTTTAGTGAATTTCTAGTATTGCATTTTTGGTGGAATACAATACCTTCCCTATCCACTAAGTACATTGTACATATGGCCTGGAGAAAATAAAATGTTTTTTTTAATACAGGGAACTTTAAAACTATTATTTTTAGTGAATTTGCAGTATAGAAATTTGGGTGCATTACAATACCTTCTCTATCCCCTATATACACTGAACATACGGTCTAGAGAAAGTAAAATGTTTTTTATGCAGGGAACGCTAAAAAGTACTGTTTTTTTAGTGAAGTTACAGTGTTGCATATTTTGGGTGAAATACAATACCTTCTCTATCCACTATATACACTGTACATACGGTCTAGAGAAAGTAAAATGCTTTTTTATGCAGGGAACGCTTAAACGTATTATTATTAGTAAATTTCCAATATTGCATTTTTGGGTGGAATACATACAGACTAGAATGTAAAATGCTTTTTTTTTTTTTTTTTTTTTTTATTCAGAGGACGCTAAAACGTGCTATTTACAGTGAAATTCAATAATGCATTTTTGTGTGGAATGCAATACCTTCCCTGCCCATGTAGTATGTACGAAGTAGAGAAAACACAAAAAGCAAGAGAAGGTCGTGTTAGTTAACAAAGGTCAGGAGGTTAAAACGCACGTCGAGCCTGATGATATTCTCTGTTAATAGCAGATGGATGATTTGTTACGGTGCGTGTTTTGTGATGGAGCTGGCGGGCGAATCCAGACCTGCTCCCAACACTCACTCCCGCAGCTGTGATAAAAACAGGCTCTTCTCAGTCGTGAACAAAACCTTGTGAAATACAACCAACACCGCCCTAAGAAACTCCACACAAAACAATGATGTATTAATATCTCACGGCAACCGTGCGCCATTTCAACCTCACATTTTAAATCAAATTAATTAAATGACATTTACCCACGGATGTATGCGTGTTTTATAAGATGTGCTCCATTCACATGACTTTCTCTACATTTCTGCAACAAATTATTGTTAAAAAGCTTATACTTCTATTTACTTCATGCTAATCGAGAAAAAATTAACAGAAGTAATCTTATTACTTGCTTCCTTGTTAGTAGAAGTGAAATAAGAGAGTACCATAGGTTAAAGTGATAGTCAAGCTGGTTGCTATGTGACTGACATTCCTTTGTGTGGATAGGAGATGACAAATTCCTGTATGAGAAAAGTATACGTTTTTAAAAGCTAAAATAATAAGGAATATCACAAAAACGATGAACTCCACGAAAAAATGTATATAACATAAACTGTGTGTTTTAACGAGCTCTACATCTTTTGTGTGGTAAGTTTTTGTACATCTATTATAGTTTAGCTTTTATGCAAAATTCAGTAAAATTCATTAAGAATAAAGTATTCTTCAGAGGTTATTCAAGATATACATTTTATTTGTCAGGCAAATATCTTTATTACACGATGTTATAATCAAAATCATTACAGCAATTTTTGAGAAAATAAAAAAATTCGAAAAAAGTTCCATGTAAAGGCTGTTTGGGAGTGGGAAGATTCTCTTGAAAATCTTCGTGTCGCATCCCTGGAAGATACTAAACCTAAATACCAAGTTTGGTTTTTAACGGAGTTTTCGTTTTTGAGCTATGCTGCCCACAGACACACACACACGAACATTTTAATGTTTTTCTATTCAGGGGTTTCAAAACATGTATTTGCGGTGAAATCTCGGTATCTAATTTTTGGGTACATTACAATACCTTCTCTATACACTATGTAGATAGTACATGTAGAGAAAGTAAAAATAGAAAAGTACCATTTTGAATTCTGAGAAAATTATATACAACACTAGCTTTCTGTCGCTGTTTCACTTTTGTTATCTGCTGTGGCTTTTTTGCAAGCTTGTTGTGTTGGTAACAATGTCCCTATTGACAGATACAGTCTTCTTTTCCTGCGTAAAAAACGAAAGTTAATCCACTACCGCTGGGATAATTAAGTTTCGAATTACTTAATTACTTTAAATACCCGTGAGAGAGAGTGAGAGAGAGTGAGAGAGAGTGAGAGCCGTCAGTGAAACTTTCTTATTTATAAGCGAAAGTAATTTTGTCGATGAAAGGGTTCTGAAGCCTTCTGGGAACTTGGAAACTTCCTGACATGCCTCTTTACTGTGCGACGCAAACTTGAAACAAACAGCCGTTATTGAAAGTTTCGTCCTCGTCAACCTGAATCAGAAAGGATATTTATTTCCCACTCAAATGCCTTGGGAAGTGACATGACACCTCTGTAATTTAAATAGCTAGTTAAAAAAATATAGCTTGGAAAAATACAAGCTTAATAACGAGAGGTTTAGAGCAGGGTTGGAAAACCTGACGGGTGTATACAGTCTTATAGACCGCAGAATATTTGATGTCAGTCACCATTCTGTATATTATTATGATGGTGATGGTGTTTAGGTAAACTCGACTACTATGGCCATTAGGGGCCCTATAAAAAATCTACCTCTCTGCAAAAAAAATATTGTTCAACAGCTTATGTTTCTATTTACTTCATGCTAATCGAGAAAACATTAGCAGAAACATTCTTATTACTTGCTTCCTTGTAAGTGGAAGCGAAATAAGGAAGTACCATAGGTTAAAGTGATAGTCAACAGCTGGTTGCTATGTGACTGAAGCTCCTTTGTATGTATGGACAGGGGTTGACATCTTTCTATAAGAGAAAAGTATAAGTTTCTCAAAGCTGAAACCAAAATCAAGGAATATCTCAAAAACGATCAATTCCACGAAAAAAATGTATATTACATAGATTGTGTATTTTAACGTACTCTACATTTTTGTAAAATAAATTTTTGTCCATCTCTTACGGTTTAGTAGTTATGAAAAATTTCGTAAAATTCATCCAGAATAAAGTAAGCTACAGATGCTATTCGCATAAAATTCGAGATATACATTTTATTTAGCAAGTAGGTATCTTAAATATAAATGCTTTTAATCAAAATCATTATAGCAATTTTTAAGAAAATCAAAATGTTCGAAAGTTTTTCCATGTAATGGGAGTTTAGGGTGGTCTTTTTGTTTTTCCTTGAAAGTCTTCATGTTGCATCCTTGGTAGATACTAAACTTAAATACCAAGTTTGGGCCTTAACGGTCTTTTCGTTTTTGAGCTATACCGCCCGCAGTGACATACACACAGACATACACAGACAGACTTACACACGCACATTTTCTAAAAATGCTTATTTTGGATTCATTAGGTTTCAAAACATGTATTTCCGGTGAAATGTCGGTATTGAATTTTTGGGTGCAATACAATACCTCCTCTATATACTATGTACACAATACGTATAGAGGAACTAACAAGATCCAATAAATATACCATGTAAATGAAAATGATAAAATAAAGCGTAGGTTTTAAAATCCAGGAAATAAAGCTACTGACGGTGAAAGGCACAGATCAACTCAGAACTGAATAAAAACAGAGCAAACACGACGGAAACGGTGAGTAAACCCGGGGTTAAAAGAACTAGAGATAAAACATTTAAAATACAAGAAATGCTGCTCCATTAAAAACTGTCTGGATAAAACAAATAAAAACCAGATCCTTATTGGGAATGTCACCTGGAATAAAAAGCATAAAATCTTCTCTACCACTCTGTGGTCATCGGCAAGAACCTCCCTAAAGGAGGATTTTTGCTAGCTGAAAAATGACCGTTTTGTATACCAGCACTAAAAACTATTCTTACAAAAGGTTATTGTTCATCTACTTCATGCTAATCCAGATAAAAATTAGTAGAAATGGGCTTATTACTTGCTTTCTTGTTAGTAGAAGGGAAATAAGGGAATAGTGCAGTTTAAAAGCCAATGCCTCAATAAATTATTTAAAAATACTACTTTAAGGGGTGGAATAGATTAATTATCAGCAGATACGTATGTCATGAACATGCTGAATCACTTGCTTTTTTACTTTCTCTATACGTACTATGTACATAGTGTATAGAGAAGCTATTGCACTCCACCAAAAAATTCCATACCGAGATTTGACCGGAAATATATGTTTTAGGGTCCCCGTATCCAAAACAAGTATTTCCAGAAAAAGGTCCGTGTGTGTCCGTGTGTCTGTGAACACGATAACTCAAAAACGAAAAGTCGGTAAAATACCAAACTTGGTGTTTAAGTTTAGCATCTTCCAGGGATGCGACACGAATATTTTGAGAAAAATCTCCCCACCCCCAAATACCCTTTACGTGGAACTATTTTCGAAAATTTTGATTTTATAAAAAATAGCTCTAACGATTTTGATTAAAATATCGTATATTAAAGATATTTACCTGACAAATAAAATGCATATTTTGAATTTTCTGGAAATAGCCTCTGAAGACTACTTTATTCTGAGTAAATTTTACAGAATTTTGCATAACTGCTAAACCGTAAGATATGGAAAAAAACTTACCACACAACAAATGTAGAGCAACTTAAAACACACAATTTATGTTATATACATTTTTTTTTCGTGAAGTTGATTGATTTTGAGATATTCCTTGTTTTTGGTTCCAGCTATAAAAGCATACTTTCCTCATATAGGACTTTGTGAACTCGTGTCCATAGAAACAAACGAACTTCAGTCACATAGCAACCAGCTGTTTGCTTTTACTTTAACCTATGGTGGTCCCTTATTTCGCTTCTACTAACAAGGAAGAAAGTAATAAGGCTATTTCTGCTAATTTTTGCTCCATTAGATGAAATAAATAGAATAATTTGTTGCAGTGATATAGAGAAAGGCATGTGAATGGAACACATCAGATTTTTTAATCAAGGCATGCGTGGGCATAAAGTAACAAACCCATCTTGAACGCATTCTGGCATTCCTTATTTGGTTATTTCCTGGATGAAGGCGGTTACTAGTCAATATATAAGCTCCACTTAACTAAAGAGGTGTGTCGTTGCGCAGTCATTGTTGGAGCTACGATACTTAGGAGTATGGAAGCGACTATAAACCTGTCGGCTATCCGCCCATAGAAGCGAACTTAACTTCATCTGCTCCCAGGGTACTATGATCTCTGACATAAGGTATAGAAACTGAAGTGTAAATTGCTTTATTATGAATAACCTCCCATCTTTTTACTATATTAAATCTGTTTTATTTAGAATGCCTTTCCTCTGTACTACACCCCCAGTAATGTCTTAACAACCTTAAAATATATAGACGTCAAAGTAGGTTAAAGCGATAGTCAAATACTTTAAAAACTGGTTGTTATGTGAGTGAAACTTTTTTTTTTAAGTTTAACGTCCTTTAACCTGGTTGGTCATATCGGACGATGTATAATAAGGAAACTACAGCTTAAAGTTACTTATATTCGTCTTCTCAGGATAAGCGAAATCTCGGAAAAACGCTTACCCGGATAAACCATCCTCAGCGTGATTAGAACTCACGACCTGTTGAATGTGAGGCAGAAACGCTACCCCTATCCTTTTCAGTTGTGCCAAAATTTGATTTTCTTTTCATGGCTAGGAATAAAACACCATAAAAAGGTACGACAAGTTTCCGTTTGATAAAAGTTTAGGCATTTGAAAATTGAAGCCAATACTAGGAAAATACTCTAAGGTCGTTTATGTTTTATGTTTTAACGACAGCCACTTTTTAGAGTAGTCAGTTTGTGTCTATCGCTTACGGTTTAACGGTTACACAAAAGACAATCAGAATGAAGAACACTTCAGAGGGTTTCCCAGAAAATTTAATATATGCACTTTATTTTTCATGTAGATTTGTTTAATATACGGTATTTTAATCAAAATCTTTAGAAAATTTTTGAGAAAATAAACGTTTTAGAAAATGTTATATATACATAGTTGTTTTAGATACGGAGATATTTTTGTTTTAATTCTGAGGACCATAAAACATATATTTCCAGCAAAATCTCGGAATTGAATCTTTGGGTGGAATGCAATACCTACTGCATCCACTATGTAAATTGTACATACGGGCTAGAGATAGTAAAAAGGGTTTAACAAAGGAGACTGCACAAACAAGTTTTTTTCTTTGTAGCTTAACGTCCTTTAACCTGGTTGGTCATATCGGACGATGAATGAAGTTAGTGAAATGAAGCTCAAATGCTCTCGGGGTCCATGGAGCTTAAAGTTCCTCGACATTCGTCTTCTCAGGATAAGGGAAAACCCGGAAAAAAACCGTATCCGGGTAACTCACCCTAAGTGAGATTCGAACTCACGACCTTTCGAATGTGACGCAGACGCGCTACCACCACACTACCCAGGCGGGCTCACAAACAAGTATTATGGCAATTCAAAACGAGAAGATGAAGATTAAATATCACCTTGATTTCTCATTTCTCCGTTGTTTCTTTATAAAATAATTAATACTTTCTCTAGCCCCTCATGTACAATGTATATTGTGGAGAGAGAATCCCACCCAAAACATCTATGTTGATATTTCACCGGAAATATATATTTTGGGGTGCCCTGAGTACGATAAGAGCATTTTTAGAAAACCGTCTATAAGTGTCTGTGGACAACATAGCTAATAAACGAAAAGGCCGTTTAATATCAAACTTGGTATTTAGGTTTAGTATCTTCTAAGTATGGGACACGAAGATTTCAAGAAAATCCCCCCACCTCCAAGTACCCTTTACATAGAACACTTTTCGAAAATTTTGATTTATTAAAAATGGCTCTAACGATTTTGATTAAAATATCCTATTTTAAAGATATTTACTTGACAAATAAAATGTATATCTTGAGTCTTCTGGGTATAGTCTCTGAACACTACTTTATTCTGAATGGCCTTCGCCGAATTTTGTTTGACTGCTAAACAGTAAGAGATAGACAAAAACTTACCAGACAAAAATGTACAGCACGTTAAAACACACAATTTATGTTATATGCACTTTTTTCTTGGAATTGATCGTTTTGAGATATTCCTTGTTTTTGGTATCAGCTTTGAAAAACTTATACTTTTCTAATACAGGAATTTGTCAACTCGTGTCCATACAAACAAAGGAACTTCAGTCACTCAGTCAGCCAGCTTTTTACTATCACTTTAACCTATGGTACTCCCTTATTTCACTTCTGTTTACAAGGAAGCAAGTAATAAGACTATTTCTGCCAATTATTTTTCGATTAGCATGAAGAAAATAGAAGAATAAGTTTTTTAACAATAATTTGTTGCAGAGAGGTAGAGGAAGTCACGTGAATGGAACACATCAGATTTTTTCGTTATAAAATATTTTTACTTATGGTATGCGGCCTGTTCCTTGTGAATTGAGAGTTTAAACTGAAATATGAAGGTATAAGGCACTACATCGTCATCAACACGAGTAAGAAAATATGATTCCGCGATATAAAGAAACCCTGCAGATGAAAACAATTTCAGAGGGCTGTTTGTGTCACATTGTTCCAGTTTAGAGACTGGGTTGAAAACCGAGAACAGCTTGGAAACGAGCTATAAAACACGCCATAAAAATAAGGAAAGAGAGGAATGAAAAGATACCACAAGATGTACTGCTGAGGAAACGATCTTCATTCGCCCTCACCACTGATGTAATAACGCGCGCACTTTCTCCGCCCGCGTACGAACCTGTAACAGGACAACAGTAAATATTTCAGGAAAATCAAGTTTAAAACACTCATGTGTTCCATTCACATGACCTTGACTAAGCGTTCCAAAAACAAATTTTTATTTTCTCTATACGTACCATGTACATAGTGTATAAACAAGGTATTGCACTCCACCAAAAAATTCGATACCGAGATTTCACCGGAAATATATGTTTTAGGGTCCCCTGTATCCACAAAAGGCATTTTCAGAAAAAGGTCTGTGTGTTTGAGCACGAGAACTCAAAAACAAAAAGTCGATGAAATACCAAATTTGGGATTTAAGTTTAAAATCTTTCAAGGATGCGATACGAAGGTTTTGAGAAAAGTCACTCAACCCCAAACTACCCCTTACATGGAACATTTTCAAAAATGTTGATTTTTTCAAAAATGGCAATAACGAATTTGACTAAAATATCCTACATGAAAGATATTTAATTGACAAATAAAATTTATATCTTGAATTTTCTGGCAATAACCACTGAAGAGCAGTTTATTTAGGATGATGTTTACGTAATTTTGAATAACTGCTAAACCGTAAAAGATGGACAAAAACTGACCACACAAAAAATGTAGAGCACGTTAAAACACACAATTTATACTATAATTTTTTTTTTCGTGGAGTTGATCCTTTTTGAGTAATTTCTTGTTTTTGATTTCACCTTTAAAAATGTATACTTTTCTCATACAGAAATTTGTCAACTCCTGTCCTTTAAAACAAAACAAGCTTTAATCACATAGCAACCAGCTTTTGACTGTTACTTTAACCTATAGTACTCACTTACTTCGCTTCTACTTACAAGGAAACAAGTAATAAGACTATTTTTGCTAATTTTCTTCTCGGTTAGCATAACGTAAATAGAAGCTTAAAATGTTTAACAACAATATGTTAAAGAGATGTAGAGAAAGTCCTGTGAATGGAACACATTAGATTTGGCTTTCAAAAGATAGCTCTTTTATCGACGTTGTGCTAATTGAGATAAACATTAACAGAATTCGCCTTATTTATTTGGTTCCTTTTTTAACTAGAAGGGAAATAAGGAGATATACTAATTAAATCTTTTACATTCAATTGAGGTTCCGTTCGCTGTGCATGGTATCGTTCGAGAAAAGTAGGTTTAAAATTAAAACCAATAGTAATGAATATCTCGAAA
Source organism: Hymenopus coronatus (assembly GCA_030762935.1). NCBI lineage: Eukaryota > Metazoa > Arthropoda > Insecta > Mantodea > Hymenopodidae > Hymenopus > Hymenopus coronatus. The sequence goes on along the minus strand of CM060897.1, from coordinate 17,525,324 downwards.
TCGGTCCACCCTACAGCAAAAATGGTTGAGTGTTTTAATGAGACTTACATTTTTTGTAGTAGATTTTCATCTATCTCTTACGATTTACTAAATAAAGTAGCCTTCAGAAGCTATTCCCAGAAAATACAAGATAGATATCTTATTTGTGTTTTGAATAACTTCAATATATGGTGTTTTAATAAAAATCGTTAGAGCCATTTTTGAGGGAAAAACATTTTTTCAAAAATATTTCCATGTAAAAGGTAGTTTGGGGTGGAGCATTCCTGAAAATCTTCGTGCGGCATCCTTGAATGACAGTAAACTTAAATACCAAGTTAGGTATTTAAGGGCATTTTAGTTTCTTATCTATGCTGTCCATAGACACACACACACAGGTGGACCTTTTTCTTAAATTTTTTTTTTGGCATTCAGGGGGTGTCAAAGCATATATTTCCGGTGAAATATCGTTATCAAATTTTTGTGTGGAATATAATCTCTTATCTATCTACCAAGCACATTGTATATACCTGTTAGAGAATGTAAAAATCTGATGTGTTCCTTTCACATGACTTTCTCTATATCTCTGCAACAAATTATTGTTAAAAAGCCTATGCTTCTACTTACTTCATGCTAATCGAGAAACAATTAGTAGAAATAGTCTTATTACTTGATTCCTTGTAAGTAGTAGCGAAATAAGGGAGTACCATAGGTTAAAGTGAAAGTCAAAAGCTGGTTGCTATGTGACTGAAGTTCCTTTGTATGCACAGGGATTGTTAGATTCCTGTATGTGAAAAGTATGTTTTTGAAAAGTGAAACAAAAAACAAGGTATATCTAAAAAATAATCAACTCCACGAAGAAAATGTATATAATATAAATTATGTGTTTTAAAGTTCTCTGCATTTGTTATGTGGTAAGTTTTTGTCCGTCTCTTACGGTTTAACAGTTATGCAAAATTCCGTAAAATTGACCCAGAATAAAGTAAACTTCAGAGACTATTCCCAGAAAATAAAAAATATACATTCTATTTGTCAGAAAAATATATTTAATATATGAAATTATAATCAAAATGTTAGAGCCATTTTTGAGAAAATCAAAATTTTCGGAAAAAGTTCCATGTAAAGGGTAGTTTGGGGTGGGGGGGATTTTTCTTAAAATCTTCGTGTGGCATCCCTGTAAGAAACTAAACTTAAGTACTAAGTTTGGTATTTTACCAACTTTTCGTTTTTGAGTTATCGTGTTCACAGACACACGGACACACACATACACGGACCTTTTTCTGAAAATAATTTTTTTGGATACAGGGGACCCTAAAACATATATTTCCGGTGAAATCTCGGTATCGATTTTTTTGGTGGAGTGCAACACCTTCTCTATACACTATGTACATAGTACGTATAGAGAAAGTAAAACTTAATGAACGATCCATTCATCTGACTTTCTCAAGAAATATAGTTCCAATAATAACACGAAGACCATGGAATCCTGTGGATACACCAAAATATTTCTCCATTAATAATCATTTCCTATATACTCCTAGAAAACTACTCTTACAAAAGCGCCTATTCTTTTATCTACTTTATGGTAATCGAGACCAACATTACCAGATTTATTACTTTCTCTATACGTACTATAAACATAGTGTATAGAGAAGGTATTGCACTCCTCCCAAAAATTCGATACCGAGACTTCACCGGAAATATATGTTTTAGGGTCACCTATATCCAAAAAAAAAAACATTTTCACAAAAAGGTCCATGTTGTGCCTCCGAACACGATAGCTCAAAAACGAAAAGTCCGTAAAATACCAAACTTGGTATTTAAGTTTAGTATCTTCCAGGGATGCGACATGAAGATTTTGAGAAAAATCCCCTCACACCCAACTACCCTTTACATGGAAGGTTTTTCGAAAATTTTGATTTTCGCAAAAATAGCTCTAACGATTTTGATTGAAATATGAAATGTTAAAGATATTTACCTGGCAAACAAAATGTTTATCTTGAATTTTCTGGGAATAGCCTCTGAAGACTACTTTATTCTGGATGAATTTTACGGAATTTTGCATAGCTGCTAAACCGTAAGACATAGATAAAAACTTACTACACAAGAAATGTAGAGCACGTTAAAACACACAATTTATGTTATAAACATTTTTTTCGTGGAATTGATCGTTATTTAGATATTCCTGTTTTTTTTTGTTACAGCCTTAAAAAAACTTTTCTCAAACAGGAATTTGTCAACTGCTGTCCATACAAAGGAACTTCTGTCACATAGCAACCATCTTTTGCTATCACTTTAACCTATGTTACTCCCTTATTTCGCTTCTACTTACAGGGAAGCAAGCAATAAGACTATTTCTGCTAATTGTTTCTCGGTGAGCATGAAGAAAATAGAAGCATAAGCTTTTTAACAATAATTTGTTGCAGAGATGTAGAGAAAGTCATGTGAAAGTAACACATCAGATTTTATTTTACTTCCTCCCCTTCGAATATGGGGTTTATAAAAATCTTTAGAGCCATTACAAAGAAAAAGAAAATCTTTGAAAATTTTCCATGTAAAAGGTAGTTTGGCTTGGGGGAATTTAATTGAAAATGCGGCATTTAAAGATAATATATTGTATTTAATCGAGATATGTTCAGACACACAAGGATGACCACGCACGCACACATACACATAGACCTTACTCTAAGAGAACTTCTTTTTTGATGGAATACAATACCTACTATACCTATGTAACATACACTAGGTAAGGAAAGTAAAAATATTGGTACTCAGTTTTTGAAAGGAACACTGCTCATACCTGGGGTCTATTTCTAAAGGGGTAATTGTATTGCTTATGCAATCTGGATTACACCAGCGCAGAAGTAGTTGCCGCATGTAGCAGGCGCTAACAGTGAAACAACAAAAACAAACTCCATGGCATAGCTCACTAAGAGCCTTGGCCTACCGCCCGGCCACTGCGTCCCCCATCTCGGTCCATGTCTGACGTCATGGTTGGGATGCAGTATTGGGGGGTGAGACGTGGTCAGTGCTTCCATCCCCCCCGGCCAGTTAATGCGGTCGGTCTTCCCGACCAGGAGCCGCTACTTCTCCATCAATAGCTCCTCAAGTGGTCTCCCAGGGACCTCACGAGGCTGAGTGTATCCCGGTCCAGGTCTCCCAGTGGGGTAAAATCGCCACGCAGGTACTGGGAATTGAACCCAGGTCTCCCGAATAATTTTAAACCGCCTTGTTATTCTTTCGTTTCCTTTCATAGTCGGCTTACCATCGCCGTATTTAGGACTGTCACCCCAATAGGACTTTCAAGCGGATCCTAGTGGCCAGAAGCCATTCGGAGAGCCAACGGCACGAAGCCACAGAATGCAGAACCTGGAGGTCAGCCCTTAGCCAGGTGAGAATGTAAGGAAGTGGATGACAATATGAAATGCAAGCAAAATGGATGATGGAGCAACTGGTGGGATGAGTGGCGGGGGAATCGGAGGACTCGGAAACAACCGGCCGCTTCGGCTACAACAAATCCCACATGGAATCGAACCCGAGGTGGGTCTAACCACTTGGCCAAGACGCCGCCCCACACTGTTTTTTTTTTGTACCTTAACGTCGTTTAGCCTGGTTGGTTATATCAGACGATGAATGAAATTAATGAAATGATGCTCAAATGATCTCGGGATCCATGGAGCTTAAAGTTACTCGACATTCGTCTTCTCAAGGGAAAACCCCGAAAAAAAAACCTTATCCGGGTAACTCACCCTAGGCGAGATTCGAACTCCCGACCTGTTGAAGTTGGTCTCGTGGTGTAATCGCTACCACGCTAACTTCATATACCCAAGGTCGCGGGTTCAAACCCGGCGGACGATGATGGATTTTTTCGGCTGTAATGGAAGTCGGTCCCGTGTCGTAGATTTACGGCACGTAAAAGAACCTCAAGCCTGATAAAGAGACCTCTGAGCAAAATTAAGCGATCTTTCACACCCAATTTAGAATGGGACGCGTCCATAAATAACACGCCATTTTTTGACCTGTTGAATATGAGGCAGATACGCTACCACCGCACAACCCAGGCGGGCTCACACACTGTTATACGAAGTAAAATGATTGTCCATTTGCATAGTTCCCCATTAGTTTATAATTTGTTTTTCAGAGTGTTGATTCTAATTTCAGGCAACAATACTTGGGGAACGGTTAACGCACAAACTTCTACACAAACGACACCCGCCCCACCCAAAAGTGCAAGGGTCTAATGTCCACCTTTGCCTGAAGACTCTCAGAATCTGACAACGTAATGAAGGTTTAATTGTGCGCGCGCACAGATTAAGAACATGCCTGGAATTCCTTCCCTACAAAACATTTTGAGAAACAATTAACTGGGAAGACACCCACCCCTAAGAATGGAATGCATTTCTACACCGCAATACAATTAACGTTGTAAGGGTGCGGCTTACCGTCTCTTTGTGTTACACTAAATCTTCTGTTCTCTGGCAAACGTAAGCGCCACTAATGCACTTACAATCTTACAGTGAACTAATACAAGTTTGTATTGCTTGGTGGCTTCTTATGGGACCAATAATTAGTGAAATTGCTGATTCCATGATTATCCATATATTTTCTTCACATATATATACGCAAAAATAATGTGCCTCTAAATTTCATTGCAATGTCCTCAGTAGCTTTTGAAGTTATTAATTGCTTGAAATAATGACATAATCATAAAAAAATCTGATGTGTTCCATTCACAATACTTTCTCTACATCTCTGCAACAAATTATTGTTAAAAAGCTTATTCTTCTATTTACTTCATGCAAATGGATAAAAAAACTAGCAGAAATAGTCTTATTACTTGCTTCCTTGTAAGTAGAAGCGAAATAAGGGAGTACCATAGATTAAAGTGAAGTCAAACGCTGGTTGCTATGTGACTGAAGTTCCTTTGTTTGTATGGACAGGAGTTGACAAATTCCTGTATGAGAAAAGTACGTTTTTTAAAGCTGAAACCAAAAACAAGGAATATCTAAAAAGCGATCAACTCCACGAAAAAAATGTTTATTACATACATTGTGTGTTTTAAGAAACTCTACATTTTTGTGTTGTAAGTTTTTGTCCATCTCTTACGGTTTAGCAGTTAGGTAAAATTCCGTATAATTCATTCAGAATAAAAAGGTCTTCAGAGGCTATATATACAATACATATATACGTTTTATTTGAAAGGTAAATATCTTTAATATACGATATTTTAATCAAAGTCGTTAGAACCATTTTTGAGAAAATCAAAATGTTCGAAAAAATCCATGTAAAGGGTAGTTAGGGTTGGGGGATTTTTCTCAAAATCTTCGTGTTGCATCCCTGGAAGATACTAAACTTAAATACCAAGTTTGGTATTTTACCGACTTTTCGTTTTTGAGTTATCGTGTTCAAGGACACACAGACACATGTACACACACACACACGGACCTTTTAGTGAAAATGATTTTTTTGGATACACGTGACCCTAAAACGCAAATTTTTGGTAAAATCTCGGTATCGAATTTTTGGGTGGAGTGCAATACCTTCTTCTATACACATAGTATACGCAGGGAAAGTAAAAACGAAAATATAAGTTTGGTATGTAAGTCTAGTATCCTCCAAGGATGGGATACGAAACTTTTCAGGAATATCCCCCACCTCAAGCTACTCTTTACATGGTGTAGGAGGCATAACATATGCTCACAAAGCATATAAATTGGAAATTGAACATAATATTATAAGTGTATAGAATGCAATGTAAAATAATGGTGAAGATTAGTGATAGAAATATGCATAAAAGCGAGTTGTTGTAACTTTAACTAAGGCAAGGCGAGCCAGCTTAATTCCAGGTAACAGTCCACCACCACCACTTGCTAATGAGCATAGGTAATGTAAAATAGAAACGCAAAGATATAGAAATGAGTGAAACAGGAATAGTGACTTGTCCTCCAGGAAGCACACGGAATTGGAGAAATAGACAAAGCAAGCAGGAAGTTAAAGTGAGAGGGAAGCATTGGGTTTTCCCTAAAGCGTCATGTGGACGCGATGCCAGCAAAACTGGGCACAATTTATTTTCATAGCATGTGAAGCGATCCTACCAAGGGGACAATCAAAGCCACTGTTACACTTTATGGCGCGAAGGCTGACGTCACCAGTGGCAGTATATAAGCGAGAGCAAATCTCCTCACTCTTGACTCTAATTCTGATTGTTACACAACTATGCTTGCATTGTGTTGTGCGAACGTCCACATGCTTAAGTGGTGGGAGAACCAATTGCAGATGGTTAGATTAGGCTTATGATAGTTGATTTAAGTGGTGGGAAGGTAGTATCTTTTGTAAGGAAAGAAGTTAACCGCCCGTTAAACCGTTGGAATAATAACTTCAAGTAGCAAGAGAAAATGCGGTGTTATTTAATATTCGCCTCACTCACAAAGCCCTCTGAGATAGAATTAGTTAGGAGATATTAGGAGGCCGCGCCGTGGCCGAGTGGTCAGACCGCTCATGGACAAAGCGGCGCAGGGGCGGGTTTTCTCCGGGTTCTCCTTTTCCCCCGCCATCTCATTCCACCGAGGCTCCATCTTCATGTATGATCAGTGTCATCGCCTGCGGTGCCAGAGGAGTAAAAGCGGGCGTTAAACACTACCCCCCCCCAAAAAAAAAAGATATTAGGAGTGGAGTCTTCATCAACTACTGTGCAGAGGACGTCGGAGAAGGAGACGAAAGCAGATATTCCGCTACAATTTTCGAATTTTTAAAATTGGCTCTAACGATTTTGATTAAATGCGTATATTAGAGATATTTGAGTGAAAAATAGAAGGTATAGACTGACTTTTCTAGAAATAGTGTCTTAAGTCCTCATTATTTGAATGGAATTTGCATGATTGGTAAAATTGTAAGAGATAGACAAAAAACAAACGACACGAAAATGTAGATCACGTTAAAACACGCAGTTTATGTCACACAGATGTATTTTTGTAGAGCTAACTATTCCCTGTTATTGGTTTCCATTTTAAACTACACCGTTTCTCAATCGCTGACCTCTCTCTTTTGTTTTCGTTGTTCACATATCGATCGACCAGCTTTTAAACGATTTATTATCGCTTTAGCCTGGTGTATTCCCTTCTACTTATAAGGAAACAAGTAACAAGAAAACTTCTAATGTTTATCTCGATTAGCACGATACAGAACACTCTTTCGTTTCAAGGATAGATATAGTCAGTCATAAATGGAATCAGTACATTTTTGCTTTCTCTACATAAACTATGTATTTAGTGTATAGGGAAGGTATTGTATTGCACCCAAAACTTCGGTACGAAAATTTCACCGAAAATTTGTTTTAGGAACCCCTGAATACAAAAAAAAATTTTTTTTAGAAAAATGTCATTATTTGTCTGTCCTCTGTATTCAGTGTGTGTGTGTGTGCGCGTGCACCTGCAGACAGCGTAGCTCAAAAAAGAAAATTCCGTTAAATGCCAACCTTGACATTGAAGTTCATTATCTTCCAAGAATACGACAGGAAGATTTTCAAGAACATTTTCTAACTCCCAACTATCCTTTACATGGAAAAAATTTCGTAAATTTTGATTTTCTCAAAAATAGCTCTAATGATTTTGATTAAAATCTCATATATTTAATACATTTATATGCCAAAATAAAATGTATATCTTGCATTTTCTGGGAATAGACTATAAAGACCTCTTTATTCTGGATGACTTTTATTGAATTTTCCATAACTGGTAAACCAGAGATAAACAGAACCTTACTACACAAAAAACGTAAATCACGATAAAACACACAATTTACTTCATATACATTTTTTTTTTTTTCGTGAGTTGATCGTTTTTTAAATATTCCTTATTTTAGTTTCAACTCTAAAAAACTTACACTTTTCTCATACAGAAATTAGTCAACTCGTGTCCATATAAACAAAAGAACTTCAGTCACATAGCAACCAGCTTTTGACTGTCACTTTAACCTATGTTACTCCCTTATTTCGCTTCTACTTACAAGGAAGCAAGTAATAAGACTATTTCTACTATTTTTTCATAATTAGTAAGAAACAAATAGAAGCTTGAGGTTTTTAACAATAATTTGTTGCAGAGTTGTACAGAAAATCATCATAATGTAACATATTAGTTTTGAAATGAATTTAAAATTTGAATGTTGGCCCCGGTATAGTAACCTAGATGCCGGGGTGGCATATTCGGATGTTATTTGTTTGTTTGCCGGATATCCTTGAGATAAAGGCGACTGTCACTTGTTATAGACACAGAAGTCAGACCTGGGAACAAGTGTAATATCTTCCAGAGCCTGGAAAAGAGCTGCATCGATTTGCTCTCAATAGGTACAGATTAACAACGAGAGAGAGTGCCTGTTCACGAGGCCGGCACAGCAGGTGTAGGGGACTCAGCAGTCCACTTGGCCAACCTGCCCACCAATGAGAACAGTCGCTTTAAAATACTACTTCTTGCATGTACAGCACCATCCTAGTAAACTTTTCTAATTTCAATTAAAAAAGACAGGCCACACCACAGGCTTTCTCTTCTTGGACAATGTATTTGTGAAAACGTTAAAATGTACCTATATATGTGTGAAAAGTATACCAGTTATTATATACAATAACAGCGATATTTTAAAATGTCTGCTTCAGTGATTATTTGAATAACTTGTATGTGCTATCTGCATTCATTGTTCTAATACAAATCTGACGTGTTCCATTTACATGTCTTTCTCTACATCTCTGCAACAAATTATTGTTAAAAAGCTTATGCTTCCATTTTCTTCATGCTAATCGAGAAATAATTAGCATAAATAGTCTTATTACTTGCTTCCTTGTAAGTTGAAGTGAAATACGGGAGTACCATAGGTTAAAGTGATAGTCAAAAGCTGGTTTCTATATCACTTAAGCTCCTTTGTTTGTATGGACACGAGTTGACAAATTCCTGTATGAGAAAAGTATGTTTTTCAAAGCTAAAACCAATAATAAGGAATATCTGAAAAACGATCAACTCCAAAAAAATGTGAATAACATAAATTGAGTGTTTTAACGTACTCTACAGTTTTTGTGTGGTAAGTTTTTGCCATTTTTGAGCAAAACAAAAATTTAAAAAACATTTCCATGTAAAATGTAGTTTCTGGTGGGGGAATTTTTTTTTTAAAAAACTTCGTGTCGCATCCTTGGAAGATACTAAACATAAATACGAAGTTTGGTTTTTCACGGTATTTTCATTTTAGCTATGCTGTCCACACACACACACACACACACACACACACACACACACACACACACACACACAGAGGCACACGGACCATTCTTCTATATACCTATGTGCTGTTTTATTCAAAACAGGAATTTCCGGTGAAATCGTAGTCGACTTACCTTCACCTTTTTAGAATTAACACCCCCTAGGACTTACAGTCGCCCTCCGTGGTGTAATGGATACCATGCTGACTTCATATACCCAAGTTCGCGGGTTCAAACCCAGCGGAGGACGATGGATTTTTTCGGGTGTAAAAATCCTTAACATGGCTTCCTTCGGAAGGGAAATAAAGCCGTTGGTCCCGTGTCGAAGATTTACGGCACGTAAAAGAACCTCAAGCCTCATAGAGAGGCCTCTGAGCAAAATTAAGCGGTCTTTCACGCCCAATTTAGAATGAGACGCTGAGAACCACAGTAGTTAAAGAGCGTCCATAAATAACACACCATTTACATTTCCGGGACTTACAAACGGTTGCTTAGAGCTCAGAAACCTGTTCGGGAGTCAACAGCATGAAAGCACAGAATGGAGAACATGAAACGAGTGGTCGGTCCATAGTTAGGAAAGTGGATGAGACAAAATGAATGATGGAGCAATTGGTGGAATGAGTGCGGGGTAACGAAGGGACCGGTGAAAACCCGCCCAGACGCCTGGACCGTCCGGTGGGAGGCGAGCGTTCTAACGGCGCCGCCTCCGGTTAAATCTCGGTAACACATTTTTGGGTGGAATACAATACCTTTTCTTCCTAGATACGTGCTAGAGTAAGTATTAAGCGTTTGTAAGCATAGTTTGAGATAGTCATGTGGGTGTACCAATACTATTCTTACATTCTTTTCCAGTTAACAGGTCGTTTTTAGGGTATTACTTTCTCTACACGTACTATGTACATAGTGTATAGAGAAGGTATTGTATTCCACCCAAAAATTCAATACTGAGATTTCACCGGAAATACATGTTTTGGGTCTTCCTGAATCCCAAAATTAATTTTTACAAAACATCCGTGTGTGCATAGTTAAAAAATTTGGTATTTAAGTTCAGTACCTTCCAAGGATGGGACACGAAGATTTTCAAGAAAATTCCCTCACCTCCAACTATCTTTTACTTGGCAGAAAAATCGAATATTTTGATTTTCTAAAAAATTGCTCTAAGGATTTTGATTAAAATTCCATATGTTTAAGATACTTTTATGCCAAAGAAAGATATATCTTGAATTTTCTGGAAACAGCCTCTAAAGAGAAAAATTACTCTGGATATTTTTGTTTTGTTTTGCATTTTGCATAACTAGTAAACCATAGATCTCTTTAAAACACTCAGTTGATGTCATATACATTTTTATTCATGGAGTTGCCCTTTTTTTAGATTCCGTATTATTTGTTTCAGTTTTAAAATACTTAAACTTTTCTCACACAGGAACTTGCGAACACTTGGCCACGCAAAGAAATGGGTTTCAATCCCATAGCAACCATATATTATAACATTTGACTATCGCTTTAGTCTAGTGTCTTCCCTTATTTCCCTTCTACTTACAAGGAACCAAGTGATAAGACCGTTTCTGCTAATGACGATTTAATTGTTTTCTCACAGAAACCGTATGTAGAACAGGAGTTTGGTAAGTAGAGTCAGTCTGCAAAATTCAATGAACCACGGACCTCCCGGTCTCTAGCCGGTTGCTCTAACACTGAGCTACCTGTCAGCTAAGCATTGCTTCTCTCAACTGACTCGCATGGTTCCCGGTAAAACTACAAGGGGATCTCAAATTATTTTTTGGGATGACAAAAAATGTAGAGACCTATTCATTTCAATTTGTGCAAATGTTTATCTCGTTTAGCATGAAGTGGAAAGAAGAATATGCTTTTTAACAACAATTAATGAAAGTCATGTGAATGGAACATATCAGATTTTTAAGCAATGTGGCTTGGATGTGCAATACTTGCTCTGCCCTAAGTAACGGGTAGAGAAAGTGACGTTTGTCTTCAAGCCAGGACAGCTGATAGCATTAAACGTTTAGAAAAGGAAAGTTGCGGCATAATCAGGTTGAAACAGCAGGTTGTGGGTGTGACGTCACACCAGGAAATCGATCTGGCTGTGATGCAGGGCGCCTAGATTACATTTACATTTCAATATACCACTTGACTCGTGTGGATCTGCCCTATGCTAAATATTTTTATAAACCGATAACCCACATTACACCCTCGCTTCCATTCTGCTGTTTTCTGACGGGGGAAGAAAACGTAAACCTGACTTTTATAACTCAGAGCTAGCGAACAGTAGAGTGCCTTAGATCGTCGTTAGAAAATGCTTTAGTTGATGCTAATAGTGGGTCTTTTACCTGATTAGAGGTGTTAAAAGTAGAAAATTCTGTCACTCAGTGTTACAAAATTATAACCCAGAGCTAGCGAATAGTTGAGTGCGTTAGATCGTCGTTAGAAAATGTTTTAGACAGTTGATGCTAATAGTAGGTCTTTTACCTGATTAGAGGTGTTAAAAGTAGAAAATTCTGTCACTCAGTGTTACAAAATTATAACCCAGAGCTAGCGAACAGTAGAGTGCGTTAGATCGTCGTTAGAAAATGTTTTAGACAGTTGATGCTAATAGTAGGTCTTTTACCTGATTAGAGGTGTTAAAAGTAGAAAATTCTGTCACTCAGTGTTACAAAATTATAACCCAGAGCTAGCGAACAGTAGAGTGCGTTAGATCGTCGATAGAAAATGTTTTAGACAGTTGATGCTAATAGTAGGTCTTTTACCTGATTAGAGGTGTTAAAAGTAGAAAATTCTGTCACTCAGTGTTACAAAATTATAACCCAGAGCTAGCGAACAGTACAGTGCGTTAGATCGTCGTTAGAAAATGTTTTAGACAGTTGATGCTAATAGTAGGTCTTTTACCTGATTAGAGGTGTTAAAAGTAGAAAAGTCTGTCACTCAGTGTTACAAAATTATAACCCAGAGCTAGCGAATAGTTGAGTGATTAGTATCACCGTTAGAAAATATTTTAGAGCCTTAGGAAGCATCATCACATCTTTTAACAAGACTAATAATAACCGAGCAAGATGGGTCTGTGGTCCACATTGGGAGATCTCAGGTTCAAATCCCGTGGACTAAATATTCTTTACGCCCGAAGATATCCACCGCTCTGCCTGCGTCACGGGGCTAAGAGTGATTTAAAAGGGAAATATAAATTATAGCAAATAATATAAATTATACCAAGAGAGGACAAATGTAGGCATTGAAAATTGGAAGGGAAGAAACATTTGAGACACGTATAAGTAGCCGAGTTGTCACGAGCTGGTAGCACAGTATACCGTTAGGTGAGAGCATTGACTTGAAGGGGGTGAGAGGGCACTGCCCGAGGGGAGCATTACAGGAAAAGAGAAACCAATGCTACCGCTGGTCAGGCGACACTTTTTGAGGCACTTGTCGTAGAACATCCGCAGTGTAAAGATGTGATATTTGGGGTCCGTGGTGGAGCCGAGCAAGCTACCTTTAGTTGTGAGGGAAATAGTTATTTTAATACTGACCAGAGTACGGACAAAATCACTGCATCAAAAGTAATAAGTAACAATAATCGCGGTCGCGTGAAGCATAGTTCAACAGTACAAAATTTAGGAGGAATGCGTGTGTGTTCGACGGCAGAAAAAGGCCGAACTAAATGAATAAAGCACTTGTGTCTTACCACACCTGAAAAGAGTTTCCAGAGATAGGGCACCCACATCTCCACACCATTCCCAACATACAAAACCTGCACCCGGGATACGAACTCGTAACCCCGTTACTGCCCCAGGCTTGAACTGCCCCAGATTACGGAGGACAACTTTGTTATTTTCTCCATATGACAGTATTATCTGTAACATAACTCCATGGCACGACCGTCCACAAGGGACCTTGGCCTACCGCCCGGCCGCTGCATCACCCATCTCGGCCCGAAGGTGTCATGAATGGGGTGCAGATCTGGAGGGTGAGATTTGATCAGCGCCTCGAATCCCTCCCGGCCGGTTGATGCGGTCTTCTCGCTCTGGAACCATTACTTCTCAATCAAGTAGTTCCTCAATTGGGACCTCACGAGGCGATTGTCCCCCGGACCAGGTGTTCCAGCAGGGGAAAATTCCCCACGCCGCACCGGGAGTCGAACCCACGTGTCGCGTTTGGCAAGCACTTAAGTTGTAGGAGCAGTTATTATACACTACATTTAGAATTTGTGAAAGTTGCATTTACGCCATTTTCAATCCCTCATATACAAATCGGTACCGTTTAATTAATTTGGGTACGAGCCAGGTGGCTCAGGCGTTTTGTCTGGGTGTGGCATTCGGGAGGTCCGGGTTCGATCCCCGTTGACACGCACACTGGCCCTGGGTTTTTTCGTGGTTTTCCTGAGACCGCTTAGGCGAATGCTGGGGTGCTATATATTTACCACGAATTCTTTCCCTTTCATTCCTTCATTTCATTTCCCTTCTTCATCTTTGAGGTTGCCACAGGGGTGATTTGAGGCTTTGCAGGCAGATGGCACGGTGGTTTCCTCCGAGTAAAACTGTCTTCTCCCTGATTGGGACTAGGTGCCGTTGTAGATGCCTCCTCCCGGCCTTCCGGCGCCTTTATAGTCTCCGTGGCGAGACAGGGCTTCCATCTAGTGACTGTTAGTGACTTCCGTGCGTCTCTGCGCTCAGCTCCGTCGTTTCCTGTGTGCTGGCCCGTGGTTCCCCCTCCACTCATCCTTTTCCCCGGGGGTGGTAGGCCGCAGTTGCCGAGATGTCCCCCAGACGTTTACATGCTCTAACCTGTTATCAATAATGTTTCTATAGGAATCAGCTTCCAAAAGATTTTTAAATTGTATATGGCCTTATCTGTTTTAAAAGCTCTTATATATAAAACTGCAGCACCTGTCAATTGGGACACAAATACGTGCAGCATTCTCTTTACTCTACTTTGTGAAAATTATACATTGCCACTATTGATATTTTGAAACCCTTTCTAACCAAGCAGGCTGGGTTTCTTCCTGGTTTCCCTTAGTTTCCAAGGTAAATATCGGATTGAAGTTCCCACTCAGTTCAAAACAATAGCGTTGCCGGCGCAAAACTTCTCGAATTGTGAAACTGACCGTCAATCCAGCGGTCGAGCCTAGCTTACTCGGAGTTTGCGTTATGGTATCTTTGCGCCTGCTTACTCACAGTCACGGCGAGCAACACACTGTACAGTCTGGATAGGTAGAGATAGACTGAAAAATTCTATGCCATAGCCGGGATTTGAACCATGGTTCTCCCGGTCTCTAGCCGGTTGCTCTTCCTATGAGCTACCATGGCAACATGCCGATATAGCATTGAACTTCTCAACTGACTCGCATGTTTCCCGGTAAACCACAAGGTGTTCTCAAATTACTTTGAGATGACAACCCCAATGGCGACTTACAATGTAGTAAGTACTTTAAGTCCCAGGATTCATAGTATAGCCAACTATTATCGCCAATTAGTATTGATTTTTATTTGTTTTTTTTTTTTCACACAAGCCGTGTGTAGCACAGGACTTGGATAGGTAGAGTCAAAATTTCAAAGCCATAGCCGGGATGTGAACTAAGAATCTTCCGGTCTCTAGCCGGTTGCTTTGCCACTGAGCTGTGGCATTGAATTTCAGTCTTTCCAACTCATCTCCTAAACAACGCTTGTCTGAAAAAACAATTAAAACTCATTTGTACAGTCTGTATCGAAATGAAACGCATTTGATTGTATTTTCAAAATGGACAGTAAATAGTGTTCATTTTATATTTGTGTCATTATTAACCGTGCCTCCTACGTTTTCAAAGTTAAGTGGCAAGGAGTAATTGTAAATGTCCTCGAGTTCATGAAACAAGAGCAGAGATAAATAAATAAATAAATAAATATATATATATATATATTCGCCGGAGTTCTCCAAAAGCCTGAAGAGAGTATAAGAAAGACTAGCCAAAGCAAAGGGTATTTTACTGATTTCAGTTTCCTGCGTTTTCAAAGATAAGAAAAAACAAAAATATAAAAAAAAAAAAAAAAAAAGTGAATGGAGTGCCATTTGACACACCTGGGAAAAAAATGTATATGTACTATCCACATGATTCTGTACATGTCTGCAACAAATTATTGTTAAAAAGTGTATTTTTATATTTACTTCATGTTAATCAAGAAAAAATTAGCAGAACTAGTCGTATTACTTGCTTCCTTGTAAGTAAAAGTGAAATAAGGGAGTACCATAGGTTAAAGTGAAAGCCAAAAGCTGGTTGTTATGTGACTGATGTTCCTTTGTTTGTATGGACAGGAGTTGTCAAATTCCTGTATGAGAAAGGTGTAAATATTTTAAAACTGAAACCAATAACAAGGAATATCTTAAAAACAGTCAACTGTACAAAAAAACTGTGTTCTTTAGCTACATCTAAATTCTTGTGTAGTAAGTTTTTATCTACCTCTTGTTTAAAAGTTACGTAATATTAAACAAAATTCATCCAGCATAAAGAGGTCTTTAGAGGCTATTCCCAGAATTATAATATGACATGTAAATATCTTTAATATACGGTATTTTAATCAAAATCGTTAAGCCATTTATGAGAAAATCAAATGCTCTAAATTTTTTTCGATGTAATGCGTAGTTGGGGTGGAGAAGTTTTCTCAGAACCTTCTTGTCCCATCCCCGGAAGTTACTAAATTTATATATCAAGTTTGGTATGAAAGGACTTTTCATTTTTGATCCCTCTCCATCACACATACTATACACAGAAACACGGGCATTTTTCTAAAAAATACCTTCTTTTTTTGGATTCAGGTGGTCCAAAAACATATTTCGGTGATGTCTTGGTATCAAATTTTGGGTGCAATACAATACCTTCGCTATACACATACACATAGTACGTGTAGAGAAAGTAAAAATACGATAGTGTTACAGATGGCAGGGTGTTCAATAAATGGTGCACTTACAGAACCCAATATTACTGAAAATAAATTTCACCAACATCTGCAGAGCAGTACGTGATTTTAAATGCGCATGAATGTAATTAATATCTAAAGCCAAATGAATAAACAGGAATAATTCCATCCATCATTGTTTATAAATATGCTACACTCCATTTTCATTCACTCATTAATCAAGTGATTTCCCCTTCCCATTAACAACTGGTTGGATTTTCTTCCGCCCCTGTTTGAAATTATACTTCCGGATATACATCACTTCCGGTCTCTTCACAATTCTGGACTGCTTGTAATTGTGATCAGAGCGATTTCTAGCTTTCTAAAGTTGGTATGATTCAGCGAGACCATGCAGCGCCTGGATGCAAACGTGCAGTTTTACCGAAATTAATTTATTCCGATTAACGAACAGTAGACAGTAATAAGCTGTTTTACTTTCTCTACAGGTATTATGTACATAGGGTGTAGACAAGCTATTGCATTCCACTCAAAAATTCGATACCGAGATTCCACTGGAAATAGACGTTTTAGGGTCCCCTGTATCCAAAAAGAAGTATTTTCAGAAAAAGGTCCGTATGTGGAAAAGAAGATAAAGGCGGTAAAATGCCAAACTTGGAATTTAAGTTTAGTATCTTCCAGGGATGCGACACGAAGATGTTGACAAAAATCCCCACACCTCAAACTAACCTTTTCATGGAAAAAATTTCCAAAATTTTGATTTTCTCAAAAATGGCTCAAACGATTTTGATTAACATACCGCATATTAAAGATATTTCTAAGGCAAATAAACTGTATATCTTGAACTTTCTGGGAATAGCCTATTGAATGAATTTTGCTGAAGTTCGTTTAACTGGTAAACCGTAAGAGATAGAAAAAAAACTTACTGCACAAGAAATGTAGATCACGTTAAAACACACAATGTATGTCATATACATTTGTTACTTTCTCTATATGCTCTATATACATAGTGTATAGAGAAGGTACTGTAATGCACCCAAAAATTCAATACCGAGATTTCGCGGAAATACATGTTTTGAGACCCCCTAAATCCAAAGAAAAATAGAAAAATGTCCATGTGTGTCTGTCTGTTTGTATGTGTCTGCCTGTGGGTAGCATAGCTCAAAAAAGAAAACACCGTTAAATACCAAATTTGGTATTTAAGTTTATTATCTTCCAAGGATACGACACGAAGATTTTCAAGAAAATCTCCCCAGCCCAAAATACCCTTTACATGGAACCTTTTTCGAAAATTTTGTTTTTCTAAAACATCGCTCTAACGATTTTGATTAAAATATCGCATATTAAAGATATATACCTGACAAATAAATTGCATATCTTGAATTTTCTGTGAATAGCTTCTGAAGATTACTTTATTCTGGATGAATTTTACGGATTTTTACATAACTGCTTAACCGTAAGAGATAGACAAAAGCTTCCCACGCAAAATATGTAGAGCATATTAAAACACACCTTGTTTTTAGTTTCAGCTTTAAAAAACTTGTACTTTTCTCATACAGGAATTTGTCAACTCGTGCACATACAAACAAAGGAACATCAGTCACCTAGCAACCAGCTTTTGACTATCATTTTAACCTATGGTACTCTCTTATTTCGCCTCTACTTACAAGGAAGCAAGTAATAATGCTTAATTTCTGCTAATTTTTCTCGATTAGCTTGACGTAAATAGGAGCATAAGCTTTCTAATAATCATTTGTGCAGAAATGTAGAGAAAGTCGTGTGAATGGATTCTTTTTAATTCAAGGGACTTATTTGCAGTGAAATCTTGACATGGAATTTTTAGGTGGAATATAATACTTCCCGAGCTTACTATAAATAGCAGAGGAAGCAAAAAGGCAAGGATACAAGCCTTCCTCAGCCAGGGATAAAATTCCTTCTCGCCTCTCGTACTGCCAGAACGCTTTTCTCTCGGATCTTTTTTCCCCGGCTTGCTGATATGTGATGATAATCGGAAACGGGAACAGCTGTTGCCAGACTCACGTTGTTTGATCATGTTGCTTATAATCTTAATGGCCTTTCTCAAAGATGTACAGTTAGAACACAAGGCGAATTACCCCTCCTTCCCCCTTCAGACCGGGTGTCACCCTAATTCTACACTTCCAGACGGACCTCTTTACTTTCTCTAGCACGTAGTATATACACAATATAAAAAAAATCTGATGTGTTCCATTCACGTAACTTTCTTTATATCTCTGCAATAGATTATTTTTAAAAAGCCTATGCCTATATAACATAAACTGTGTGGTAAGTTTCTGTCTCTGCAGTTATGCAAAGTGTTGTAAAATTCATCCAGAAAAAATAGTCTTCGGAGGCTCTTCTCAGAAAATTGAGATATACATTTTGTCGGATAAATATCTGTAATATACGATATTTTAATCAGAACCGTTAGAGTCATTTGTAAGCAAATCAAAGTTTTCGAAATTTTCTCCGAGTAAAGGGAAGTTTGATGGTAGGATTTTCTTGGAAATCTTCTGACACATTCTTGGAAGATACCAAACTTAAATACCAAGTTTGGTATTTAACGGTATTTTCGTTTTTGAACTATGCTGCCGACAGACACACACACACAGACACACGCTCACACATGAACCTTTTTCTGAAAATGCTTTTTTTTTTTTTATTCAGGAGGACCTAAAACATGTATTTCCGATGAAATCTCGGTATAGAATATTTGGGTGGAATGCAATACCTTCTGTATACACTACGTACATAGTACGTGTAGAGAAGGACCGCGTGTATATGTGCGTACCTGTATCTGTGACTACGATAGTTCAAAAACGAGATGTCGGTAAAACATCAAATTTGGTATTTAAGTGCAATATCTTGCAAGGATGTGACACAAAGATCTTTAGGAACATTTCACCGCTCAAATTATGCTTTATATGGGAACATTATCGAAAATTTTGATTTCTCAGAAATGGCTTTAACGATTTAGAGTAATACATCTACCGTATATTATAGACATTTACACGACAGTTCAAATGCATATCTTGAATTTTATGGAAGTGTCCTCTGAAGACCTCTTCATTTTGGTTAAATGGTAAACCGTAAGAGACAGAGAAACATTTTCTACACAAAAGCTGTAGATTTCGTTAAAGCATACAATGTCAAAAACATTTTTTTTTTTCGCCGAGTTGACCATTTCCGAGATATTCCTTGTCATTGGTTTCAGTTTTAAAATACACTTTTCTCACATGGGAATTTATCAACTCCTGGCCATGCAAAGAAAGGAATTGAAATTCTATTGGGACCAGCTTTTAAAGGATTTGACTGTCGTTTTAGCCTAGTGCAGTGATGGTCAAATGGAGGCCCGCAGGTCTAATCCGGCCCGTGAGTATGTTCCATCCGGTCCGCGAATAAATATATGATTTATTCCTTTTTACTTTCTCTATACGCACTATGTACATAGTGTATAGAGAGGGTATTGCACTCCACCAAAAAATTCGGTACCGAGATTTCACCGGAAATATATGTTTTAGGGTCCCCTTTATCTAAAAAAAAAGCATTTTGACAAAAAGGTTCATGTGTGTGTGTCCGTGTGTGCGTGTGTCTTTGAACACGATAACTCAAAAACGAAAAGTCGGTAAAATACCAAACTTGGTATTTAAGTTTAGTATCTTCCAGGGATGCGACACTAAGCTTTTGGGAAAAATCCCCCACCCCCAACTACCCTTTACGTGGAACTGTGTTCGAAAATTTTGATTTTCTCAAAAATGGCTCTAACGATTTTTATTAAAATTTCGTATACTAAACATATTTACCTGACAAATAAAATGTATATCTTGAATTTTCTAGGAATAACCTCTGAAGAGTAGTTTATTCTGGATGAATTTTACGGAATTTTGAATAACTGCTAAACCATAAGAGATGGAAAAAAACTTACTACACAAAAAATGTAGAGCACGTTAAAACACACAATTTATGTTATGTAAATTTTTTTTCGTGGAGTTCGCCGTTTTTGAGACATTCCTTATTTTTGGTTTCTGCTATGAAAAACTAACATTTTTCTCATACAGGAACTTGTGAACTCCGATCCATATAAACAAAGGAACTTCATTGACATAGCTTTAAACTATCACTTTAACCTATGGTGCTCTCTTATTTCGCTTCTACTTACAAGGAAGCAAGTAATAAGACTATTTCTTTTAAATTTTTCTGATTAGCATGAAGCAAATAGAAGTATAAACTTCTTAATAATAATTTGTTGCAGGGATGAAGAGAAAGTCATGTGAATGGTACACATCAGATTTTTTAACTTCTTGCGTAGATTTCATTTTAGAATTAGATGGTAGATTTCAAGGTTTTGAAGTATTTCGATCACAGATGGAACTTTTCAACAATGCCATGAGATGTTAAGTGGACTGCCATCCCGGGGATCTACAGTCAGAACTATGTGAGCTCCAATGTGGTTCATCTCTTCAAACAGCAGAGGCATCTGGTGTTGGTTTTTGGAAACTCATTTCAAAGGAACATGTTCCACATCTTAGAAACTGGACTTTAAACCTTACTTCCATATTTGGTGGTACTTACATATGTGAAACTGCCACTCTGCTATGAAACAAGTGAAATCAAAATCCAGGAACAGATTAACTGATTTAATGACGTTATCTCATATTTTTAAAATTACAACATTAGAACTGGGAGTGGATTTTAAATCTTTTGTAAAAGATTTTACCAACCTCATTATTTTTAGTAAAAATCAATACTTGTTCCTTCACTGTGTATATAATAATATTAAAATTAATGCAATTGCTGTTGTTTCATTTTAATGGCCCTCAAGTGAGGTCCTTATCGTATTCTGGCCCTCAGTGCATTACTAATTGTCCATCACTGGCCTAGTGTATTCCTCTATTTCCCTTCTACTTATAAAGAACATTCTGCTAATGATTATCTTGATTAGTAAGGTGCAGAAGAAAATATATTTTATAAGAAGTCTGTTTGTAGAACAGTTAGAGAAAGTCATGTGAATGTAATTCATCAGATTTTTAAACCTATTTATTTATGAAACTTTGAGTGAATTCTTTATACTCTATAGGTATTATACGAGGGTCGGCTAATAAGACCCGGGCCTCACAATGAAGAGGCATTTTAAATTTTTTTTGCTTTATTTTTCAACATGATCTCCAGAAAGGCTAATACATTTGTCATATCGGTCCTCAAAATAGATGTTTACCGCATCAATGAGCTCCTCGTTGCTGTGAAATCTTGGTCCCCCAAGACATTTTTTGAGGTTTGGGAACAGGTGGGTGCTAGATATGGAAGTTCCAACTTTAATTCACACATTTCCTATTGCAATGACTGAACGATGTGCCGGAGCACTGTCGTGATGCAACAAGATTTTATTTGTCTTTTGCCAAATGAGGTCTTTTTCTTTTCACCTCATCACTCAAACGTTGCAGTAAGCTTGCGTAGTAGTCACTATTGATACTTTTACCCTTTTCCAAATAATGAATAAAAATAATTCCCTGTGCACCCCACAAAACACTCGCCATAACCTTATTAGCTGACAAAATTGACTTCGCATTTTTTGGAGTAGGTTCACCTGCGGCAATCCACTGTTTTGACTGTAATTTACTTTCTGGAGTGTAGTGATGTATCCAAGTTTCATCCATGGTAATAAGCCGTCTCAAAAATTCACTGGGATTTTTACGGTAGAGCTTCATATTCTTAACAGGAACAGTTTTTCTTTGCAACTTTTGATCAGGTAACAACAAACGCGTTCTTTTGTTATGTTTACAGCCTCTGCTATCTCAAACAACTTTAATCTGCGGTCTTCCAGTACAACACGATGAATTTTTTCAATGATCTCTGGAGTTGTCACTTCTACAGGGCGTCCAGAGCGAAGCTCATCACTAGTGCTCGTACGTCCCATTTTAAACTCTGCAACCCACCTTTATATCATTGAATATGAAGGGGTAGAGTATTTTAATGTACTGTCCATTTCCTCCTTGATTTCTTTAGGCGTTAAGCCTTTCAAATGGAAGTATTTACTCACTGCTCGACTTTCCAAATCCTCCATTTTCGTGAAAACTCTAAAGTTGTCTAGTTTAAAATGCTGTCATTCTAAAACTAAACAAGCTATTGACCTGTAACTATGGATACAAGCTAGTCTAGAGTTAAATTATACGATGCTACCGTCTAAATGGCCTAGTGGCGCCATATCTGTGTGAGGCCCGGGGACTTATCGTATCTAGTTGCGAAATGAATCAATTGGAGGCAAGAGTATCGACAAAATACGTTTAAGGGAAATACAATATTTAAAAAGGCAAACGCCATTAACGTTTTCAGATTTGAAAAACTGCAGGTCTATTACACCTCATCGTTATATTTGAGTTGATCTTGAATGGCGTGATTGACAGCCTTGGATTTGCCTCCTAACAGGCATCTGGTTGAAGGATTTGGGTCTGGGGAGACTGGATTTGCGCCCTCGAATGTTAACGGCATTTCTAATTCAGTATATTGCTATGGTGAAGTTAGGTTATGTGAATCATGGTGTATGCTGCAGTACACAGTGTGTTTATTGTGTTAAGTTTTGCTTCACCGGAGTCACATTTTAACTGTTAACTTGAATTTATACAGAAATTCCTCGAAGAAGTTTGTCTAAATCCCTTTAGTAAAGTGAAAGTGAAAATTTAACTAGTTAGTACAGGACTGTCCGTGAACATTTAACTAAATCACATTACAGAAGTGAAATCGAAAAGTGAAATTAAAAATTTAATTAAATAATATTATAGAATTGAGGTGAGGTTTAACTAAATCACATTAGTTGAGAGAGTGTGAAACTTTAACCAAATGACGTGAGAGAAGTGGTAGTGAAAATTTAACTAAACCTCATTAGTGATAGCGAAAATTTACCTTAAGCACATTAGAGAAAATATTTGAAACTTTAACTAAATCACGTTAGAGGAGTAACAATGAAATTTGAACTAAATCACATTAAAGAAGTGACAGCGAAAATTTAACTACATCACACTAGGAAAATCATAGTGAAGATTTAACTAAATAGAGAAATGATAGTGAAAATTGAACTACATCACGTTAGTGAAGTGATAGTGAACATTTAACTAAATCACATCAGAGAAGTGATATTGGAGTTTTAACTAAATCACGTTAGAGGAGTGATAGTGAGCATTTAACTAAATCACATCAGAGAAGTGATATTGGAGTTTTAACTAAATCGCGTTAGAGGAGTGATAGTGAAAATTCAATTAAATCATATTACAGAATTAACCATGAATATTTAACTTCGAGTAAATCACATAAGACAAGTGAAATGAAAATGCAGAAAAGTGAACAGTACAATCTATTATTTACAATGTTATTCTAGGACGGTTACCTCAAAAACGTAAAATACGATATAGCAGGGTGTAATGGCGCTGGGACCCCCAAGTTAAAGTGCTGCTACACCACGAGATATCGACCTAGCAGATATAATTTATGTACGGAGTGTTTAAACATAAAGAAGATATATTTAACAGCACACATCTGGCGGGGTGTTAGCAATGCAAGACACCAACTTGGTGCTATATAGTCATTTCTGCTGTGGAGTCAGCACCACATACAAAGTAGGTCCGCTTGACATATTGTGTCTGCTTGCGTACCGCCAGATTCGTGACCCTAGCCCTCCGCATTTTTACTTTCTCTACAGCTATTATGCGCTTAGTATATAGAGAAGGTTTTGTATTGCACCCAAGGATTCGATACAGAGTTTTCAATACATGTTTTGAGAACCACTGAATAAGAAAAAAGGACTTTTACAAACAAACAAACAAAAAAACTTCGTGGCTGTGTGTCCGTGGAGAGCATAGCTCAATAACGAAAATTTAGTAAATTCTAAACCTTGTATTTAACTTTAGTATCTTCCAAGGATGCGTCAAGAAAATCCTCTCATCCTAAAACATCCTTTACATCGAACATTTTTGGAAAATTACATTCTTCTCCAAAATATTTACAAGCATTTTGATTAAAATGTCGAATATTAAAGAAGTTTACGTGGCAAATAGGTAATAGATTCCAAAAAACTCTTCATGGTGAATGCATTTTGCATAACTGGTATACAATAAGAGATTGACAAAAACTTACTACACAAAAAATGTTTATTTCCATAAAACACACAGACCTATTATTGTTTTATTATTACATTTATACTATTATTATTACTATTATTATGGTCACCAAATTCCTTCTACCTCTACCAACTACCTACTGACTACCACCTACTATCAACTACCTACTGACTACCACCTACTACCAACTACCTACTATCAACTACCTACTAACACTAACAACTACCTACCAACACTACCAACTACCTACTATCAACTACCTACTATCAACCAACTACTACCTACCAACACTACCAACTACCTACTAAATACCAACACTACCAACTACCTACTAAATACCAACACTACCAACTACCTACTATCAACTACCTACTAACTACTACCTACCAACACTACCAACTACCTACTAAATACCAACACTACCAACTACCTACTATCAACTACCTACTAACTACTACCTACCAACACTACCAACTACCTACTAAATACCAACACTACCAACTACCTACTATCAACTACCTACTAACTACTACCTACCAACACTACCAACTACCTACTAAATACCAACACTACCAACTACCTACTAAATACCAACACTACCAACTACCTACTATCAACTACCTACTAACTACTACCTACCAACACTACCAATTACCTACTAACAACTACCTACCAACACTACCAATTACCTACTAACTACTACCTTCCAACACTATCACTACCAACTACCTACTACCAACTACCTACTAACTACTACCTACCAACACTACCAACTACCTACTAACTACTACCTTCCAACACTATCACTACCAACTACCTACTACCAATTACCTACTAACAACTACCTACCAACACTACCAATTACCTACTAACTACTACCTACCAACACTACCAACTACCTACTAACTACTACCTACTACCAACTACCTACTATCAACTACCTACTAACTACTACCTACCAACACTACCAACTACCTACTAACTCTTACCTACTAACTACTACCAACTACCTACTATCAACTACCTACTAACTACTACCTACCAACACTACCAACTACCTACCAATACTACCACTACCAACTACCTACTAACTACTATCTACCAACACTACCAACTACCTACTAACAACTACCTACCAACACTACCAACTACCTACTAACAACTACCTACCAACACTACTAACTACCTACTAACAACTACCTACCAACACTACCAACTACCTACTAACAACTACCTACCAACACTACCAACTACCTACTAACAACTACCTACCAACACTACCAACTACCTACTACCAACTACCTACTAACTACTACCAACTACCACTACCAACTACCACTAACAACTACCTACTAACTACTTACTACCAATACCACTAACAACTACCTACTAACTACTACCAACTACCACTACCAACTACCACTAACAACTACCTACTAACTACTTACTACCAATACCACTAACAACTACCTACTAACTACTACCAACTACCTACTAACTACTACCAACTACCACTAACAACTACCACTAACAACTACCTACTAACTACTACCAGCTACCTACTAACTACTACCAACTACCTACTAACTACTAACAACTACCTACCAACACTACCAAATACCTACTAACTACTACCAACTACCACTAACAACTACCTACTAACTACTACCAACTACCACTAACAACTACCTACTAACTACTACCAACTACCACTACCAAATACCTACTAACTACTACCAAATACCTACTAACTACTACCAACTACCACTAACAACTACCTACTAACTACTAACAACTACCACTAACAACTACCTACTAACTACTACCAACTACCACTAACAACTACCTACTACTACCTTCTACCTACTAGCTACTACCAACTACCACTAACAACTACCTACTACTACTTTCTACCTACTAGCTACTACCAACTACCTACTAACTACTACCAATACCACTAACAACTACCTACTAACTACTACCAACTACCTACTAACTTCTACCAACTACCTACTAACTACTACCAACTACCTACTAACTACTAACAACTACCTACCAACACTACCAAATACCTACTAACCACTAACTACTACCAACTACCACTAACAACTACCTACTAACTACTACCTACTAACTACTACCAACTACCACTAACAACTACCTACTAACTACTACCAACTACCTACTACCAACTACCTACTAACAACTACCTACTAACTACTACCAGCTACCTACTAACTACTAACAACTACCTACCAACACTACCAAATACCTACTAACTACTACCAACTAACTACTACTACCAACTACCACTAACAACTACCACTAACAACTACCTACCAACACTACCAAATACCTACTAACTACAACCAACTAACTACTAACAACTACCTACTAACTACTACCAACTACCTACTAACTACTAACAACTACCTACTAACTACTAACAACTACCACTAACAACTACCTACCAACACTACCAAATACTTACTAACTACTACCAACTAACTACTACTACCAACTACCACTAACAACTACCTACTAACAATTACCTACCAACACTATCAAATACCTACTAACTACTACCAACTAACTACTACTACCAACTACCACTAACAACTACCTACTAACACTTACCTACCAACACTACCAAATACCTACTAATTACTACCAACTAACTACTACTACCAACTACCACTAACAACTACCTACTAACAATTACCTACCAACACTACCAAATACCTACTAACTACTACCAACTAACTACTACTACTACCAACTACCACTAACAACTACCACTAACAACTACCTACCAACACTACCAAATACCTACTAACTACTACCAACTAACTACTACTACCAAATACCTACTAACTACTACCAACTAACTACTAACAACTACCTACTAACTATTACCAAATACCTACTAACTACTAACAACTACCTACTAACTACTAACAACTACCACTAACAACTACATACCAACACTACCAAATACCTACTAACTACTACCAACTAACTACTACTACCAACTACCACTAACAACTACCTACCAACACCACCAAATACCTACTAACTACTACCAACTAACTACTACTACCAACTACCACTAACAACTACCTACCAACACCACCAAATACCTACTAACTACTACCAACTAACTACTACTACCAACTACCACTAACAACTACCTACCAACACCACCAAATACCTACTAACTACTACCAACTAACTACTACTACCAACTACCACTAACAACTACCACTAACAACTACCTACTAACTACTACCAACTACCTACTAACTACTACCAATACCACTACCACTACTACTAGTAGTACTTCTATCACTATTTATGGGGTCGTCTCTTTATCGCGGTGGTAGCGCGGCTGCTTGGCAAGCGACACACCTGGGTTCGATTCCCCGTACCGGCTTGGGAAATTATCCCCCGCTGGGAGACTTGGTTCGGGGTGCACTCAGCCTTGTGAGGTCCCAATTGAGGAGCTACTTGATTGAGAAGTAGCGGTTCCAGATCGAGAAGATCACATTAATCGGCCGGGAGGGACTCGAGGCGCTGATACGTCTCACCCTCTATGCATGACACCTTCCGGCCCAGATGGGGGAGGCAGTGGCCGGGCGGTAGGCCCTGGTCCCTTGTGGACTGTCGTGCCATGGAGTTACGTTACTACTAATTGAGTTACTTATTTCCGAGATAATCTTTGTTATTGGATTCAATTTTGAACAATATGAACTTTCTTGAAATACGACTTTGTCATATTTATTATTTAGTTTACTTCCGGATATGCAAAGAGAACCGGATTTGAATCACATAGAAACCAACTTTTGAAATATTTGATATCGCTTTAGCCTAATGTGTTCTCTTATTTTCCTTCTCCTTAGAAATGACGAAGTAATAAGGACATTTCTGCTAATTTGTTTCGATCATCACAAAATAGAGAAAAGAATAAGCTTTTGAAAAATAAGTTGCAAAATAGACAGAGAAGGACATGTGAATGGAATACAGATATTTTTTCTCATACACATCCTTTTAATTAAGATAAACCTGTATACAAATAACTACAGTAAACTTTTCCTTATACTAGGTGGCTCAATTGCTCCGTATTTGACGTGTACAAATATTCCTTCGTGTTTCAAAAAGATGCAGAACTGAACGGGGCTATTTCAAGAGGAGCGTCCTTCGTTTTAGTTCTCTTGCTTATCATGGAGACGGCGAGGCGGGTCGCGTTCATCGAGAGGGGTAAACGAAGGTATCTCAGGTAGCTCACCACTAACCCGTTTTAACTTGAAATAGCCCCGTTGAGTTCTACAGCTCTTCCAACGCACGAGGGAATATTTGCACACGTTCGTGGCGGAGGGGATCGTGTGTTCGAGTCCCGCCTAGGGCATGTGTGTTTGTGTGTTTGTAAATGTGTGTATGTGTGTGTATTTGAAGCAAAAAGCAAAGGAAATCAAACAGAGAAACAAAGTAAATGTTATGAAAATTAAAAAAGTGAACAAAAAGGAAAAAACAAGTTTCAGTTGGGCCACCTGGCAGATACAAAGGGAATAGCGATAGTAGATTGTTTAAGAACTGAACGCTAATTACTGGTCTTAAAATGTAATACTTTAAACGCGGGAAAGAACTTAGGTAATATCGAAGAAGCTTTATATGAATAACAAACTTATCTAACGACTGGATTTTTTTTCTCTATTAAGTGTCTTTTTTTAAATTTTTCTTTTTTTTTTTATAAATTTTCCTTTCTTTTTTGTGATTATTAGCTGAACGGAAAGGTTGCAGGGAACAGGGATACAGGATGTGAGTTTTTTTAGGGGGGTGGGATCGGATCTTTAATATCAGATATGTCGGAAATAGATGGTACTAAAGTTATTTTATTTCTTTATTTGTTTTATTATCGATTAACTTTTTAGTTATACAAGATTCTGCAAAATTATTACCGATTAATTTTGATAAAAATTGTTTGAGCCATATTTGAGAAAATCAAAATTTTCCTAAAAAAAATTCCATATAAAGGGTAATGTGGGGGATTTTCTTGAAAATCTTGTATTACATCTTTAGAAAATGCTGAGCATAAATATGTAGTTTGGTATTTTGTTTTTAAGCTATGCTGCTCCCCAACACACAAACACACAGGATACTTTTTTTGGATTCAGGAAGTCCCAAAACATGTATTTCCGGTGATATCTTGGTAGCAAATTTTTAGGTGCAATACAATACCTTCTTTGTACTCTTGTGTATATAGTACGCGTACAGCATGTACGAGGGCCGTTTTTTTCAACTTCCGATAGGCTATAAATAAAAGACAAGTTCATAGAAAACATTTATTTTATTACTAACATTTTTGTTCACTTAAGGTTGCTTTTCAACATAATCATCGAAAAGATTGAGACATTTATCGTACCTGTGCACAAGCTTTGCAATACCCGCTTCAAAAAATGTTGCCGCCAATGATTTCAAATGAACATCGACGTTGTTTTGAAGATCTTCGTTGGTTTAAAAGTGCTGCCCTCCCAGCCACGTCTTCAGTTCAGGGAAAATGTGAAAGTCGCTGGGTGCCAGGTCAGAACTGGACGGCGGATGATCGAGAATGTTCCATTGAAATTGGTCAAGGAGCCGATGGGTTGTGCCAGCAGTGCGTGGACGAGCGCTTCATGGATCAAGTCAGCATTCCTCTTCGTTTGTTTTGAATGCCTCTCCGCAAACGTCGTAAAGTACGAAGATCTTCAAAACAACGTCAATGCTCATTTGAAATCATTGGCGGCAACATTTTTTGAAGCGGGTATTGCAAAGCTTGTGTACAGGTACGATAAATGTCTCAATCTTTTCGGTGATTATGTTGAAAAGTAACCATAAGTGTACAAAGCTTTAGTAATAAAATATATATTTTTTTACGAACTTGTCTTTTATTTATAGCCTATCGGAATTTGAAAAAAACGGCCCCCCGTAAAAACAAGGAAATCTATAATATTACCACAAAAATTTGAAGTGTTCCATTTACATGACTTGCTGTATATCTCTGCAACGAATTATTGTTAAAAAGCTATGCTTCTATTTACTTCATGCTAATCGAGAAAAAATTAGTAGAAATAGTCTTATTACTTATTAGCGAAATAAGAGAATACCATAGGTTAAACTGATAGTACAAAGCTGGTTGCTATGTGAATGAAGTTCCTTTGTTTGTATAGACAGGAGTTGACAAATTCCTGTATGAGAAAAGTATAAGTTTTTCAAAGCTGAAATCAATAACAAGGAATATCTCAAAATCGATCAACTCCACAAAAAATAAAGTATATAACACAACTTGTTTGTTTTAATGTGATCTACATTTTTTTGTGTAGTAACTTTTTGTCCATCTCTTACAGTTTAGCAGTTATAAAAAATTCCGTAAAACGCATCTAGAATAAAGTAGTTTTCAGAGGTTATTCCCAGAAAATTTAAGATATACATTTTATTTGGCATGTAAATATCTTAAATATAAGAGATTTTAATCAAAATCGTTAGATACATTTTTGAGAAAATCAAAATTTTCGAAAAAAGTTCCAAGTATATAAATAAGTTAAATACTAAGTTTGGTATTCATCAGTCTTTTCGCTTTTGAATTATGCTGTCCACAGACACACACGGACATTTTTGTAAAGAATTTTTGGGTAGAATGCAATACCTTCTCTGTGCACTATGTAGTGTAAAGAAGGTAAAAAGTGGATTTGACAAAAAGCGTATTTTAATGAAATGCACACTTTTTGTGTAGTATATGTAACGATGCTATAATGATAGTTATTAGGACACGAGTGAGATGTAAGTTTAGACGCTAGCGAACTGACGCGTGTTCTAACAAGCATTAGAGCATATTTGCATACATAATTTTTCTGCTGCATATAGATTTACAACAAATACTTAATATTTAGATATCCTGAAAGATTAACTCCGTCAACCGCTATGCGTATTGTACGCATGCGTCGATAGCAAATGAAATTCGAGTCACGATGATAGTTGATTTGCAAAATGGAGACTGAGGTTTTTTGGCCTAGTGATAATGATATGCAGTTTAGTTCCACGCCTCCTGATATAACAAAGGAAGCGAGTAATGTTATTAACAATTTACTTCCACAGAAATCAAAAAATCTGATATGTTCCATACACATGACTTTCTCTACATCACTGCAACAAATTATTCTATTTACTTCTGCTAATCGAGAAAAAAATTATCAGAAATAGCCTCATTAGTTGCTTCCTTGTTAGTAGAAGCGAAATAAGGGAGCACCATAGGTTAAAGTGATAGTAAAAAGCTGGTTGCTATGTGACTGAAATGCCTTTGTTCGTAGGGACACCGAGTTCACAAAGTCCTGTATGAGAAAAGCATATGTTTTTATAGCTGAAACAAAAAACAAGGAATATCTCAAAAACAATCAACTCCACGAAAAAAAGTATGTAACATAAATTGTGTGTTTCAAAGTGCTCTACATTTGTTGTGTGGTAAGTTTTTCTCCATCTCTTACGGTTTAGCAGTTATGCAAGATTCCTTAAAAATTCACCCAGAATAAAGTAGTCTTCAGAGGCTATTCCCTGAAAATTCAAAATATACATTTTTTTTGTCAGATAAATGTCTTTAATATACTATATTTTAATCAAAATCGTTAGAGCCATTTTTTAGAAAATCAAAATTTTCGAAAAAAGTTCCATGCAAAGGGTAGTTTGGGGTGGGGGATTTTTCTCAAAATCTTCGTGTTGCATCCCTGGAAGATACTAAATTTAAATACCAAGTTTGGTATTTTACGGGCTTTTCGTTTTTGAGTTATCGTGTTCACAGGCACACGGACCTTTTTCTGAAATATTTTTTGGACACAGGGGACCCTAAAACATATATTTCCGGTGAAATCACGGTATCGAATTGTTGGGTGGAGTGCAATACCTTCTCTATACACTATGTACATAGTACGTATAGAGAAAGAAAAAATATCTACGAAAAGTTGTATGATAAATTCATGGCAAGGAGAAAAACAAACAAATTAACTTCATTCTCAGAAAGTGCCCCATAATTTACTTTACAGAAATGTCAAAAACAATGAAATCCCCAATCTTGTTGACAAATTATTCAGTAATGAAAACTAGTCTAAATGGGAAACATGGAATTTATATATCCCAATATAAGAAATTGTACTCCTGTTAAAACAAAAAATCAGTAGGGTACAGTTGGGAAAAAAGCGAAAATATTTTCCACAGATGAAACTAAAACCTTCATTGATGAAGCACCTGAAAATACATATCTACTGATAAAGGTATGAGAGTATAACTATTCTCGTAAAATAAATATTTTGGCTGGAATTAGGGCTAGTTCACATGCCGTGGGTTATTGATTTCCTCGTCTCTGTGATGCCAATGTCATGACCTACTTAGCTTTGCTTACGCAGTATTATGAGTTTAGATTCCGAAATAATTATATCTTCTTATATATAATTAAATATTCTTGGAGGTTATTGCACGCGGAGATGTTTCTGTAATTTTATACAGATTAGCAGGAAGTGGACAGCCATTAGCAGGGCAGCGCACAAGCGTGAAAATCTGTATCGAAATAGACTTTATTTCGATATACATTTTTAACAGCAAGTGAACACATTTCAGTATATATATATATATTTTCAGAAATTGGATATCTCTTACGGTTTACCTGTTAAGCAAAAGTCATCCAGAATGATGCGGTCTTCAGAGACTATGTCCAGAAAATTCAAGATATACATATATACATATATATATATATATATATATATATATATATATATATATATATATATATATATATAGTTTACTTGTCATCTAAATATGTTAGGTATAAGAGATTTTAATAAAAATCGTTAGTCATTTTAGAGAAAATCAAAATTTTAGAAAATATTTCTATGTAAAGGATAGCTGGGAGTGGAGGGATTTTATTGAAAATCTTCGTGTCGCATCCTTGTGAAATATTGAACTTAAATATCAAGTTTGTTATTTAACGGAATTTTCATTTTTGAACTATGCTGCCTATAGACACACTCACACTCAGAAAACCAATCTTTTTCTAAAAATTATTTTTACTTTCTCTACACGTACTATGTTAATAGCATATAGAGAAGATATTGTAATTCACCCAAATATTCGGTACCGAGATTTTACCGGAAATATATGTTTTGGGTCCACCTAAATCAAAATAAAAAAAAATGTTTGGAAAAGGGACCGTGTGTGCGTGTGTGAGTATGTGGACAGCATAGGACAAAATCGAAAAGTCCATTAATTTAGTATTTAAGTTTGGTATCTTCCAAGGATGCGAAACGAAGATTTTCAAGAAAAAATCCCCCACCCCCAACTACCCTTTACATGGAAATATTTTCCAAAAATCTTGATTTGCTCAGAAATGACTCTAACGATTTTGATTAAAAATATCGTATATTGAAAATATTTATCTGACCAATAAAATGTATATCTAAATTTTTTGGGGGAATAGTCTGAAGACTACTATATTCTGGATGAAGTTTATGGAATTTTGTATAATTAGAAAATCGTAAGATATAGACAAAGACTTAATTAACAGAAAATCTAGAGCTCGTTAAAACACATAATTTAGGTTACATACATTTTTTCCTGGAGTGGATCGTTTCTTAGATATTCCTTCTGATTGGTTTCAGCTTTACAAACACACTTTTCCCATATGAGAATTTGTCATCTCGTGTCCATACAAACAAAGGAACATCAGTCACATAGCAACCAGCTTTTGACTGTCACTTTAAGCTATGATACTGCCTTATTTCGCTTCTACTTACGAGGAAGCAAGTAATAAGACTATTTCTGCTAAATTGTTCTCCATTAGAATGAAGTAAATAGAAGTATAAGCTTTGTAACAATAATTTGTTGTAGGGAAGTAGAGAAAGTCATGTGAATGGAACACAGCAGATTTTTGGATACATAGGGTCCCAAAATATGTATTTCCGGTGAAATCTCGGTATCGAATTTTTGGGTGGAATGCAATACATTCTCTAAACACTATGTACATAGTGCGTGTAGAAAAAGTAACAAGGAAAAGTAAATTTTAAGACTAGGTAAGTAAAGAATGTTAGGATTTTCTTATGACATTTCTTGACCTGTAGGCCAGGGTTTTCTGCAGGGAATATGGAAAACTAAACCCTGGTCGCTGGGGACACCTGCGGCGCAGGCCGATGTTTGTAGGTCACAGCCGTCTTCTGTTAACAGCCCCGCGCCACCATTCTGTCCCTAGTGACCCACTTGGGGGAGCCAAGCTGTACAGCATAAATAAATCAAACTCATAATCCCTGTCGAACTGTTACCTTCTCTCGGCAATGGACTATACAGCAAATATTCCTCTCTAACTTCAAAACCTCATGTGTTCCATTACATAACCTTTTCTACATCTCTTCAACAAATTATCGTTAAAAAGCTTATGCTTCTATTTACTTCATTCTAATGGAGAAAAAGTTAGCACAAATAGTCTTATTACTTGCTTCCTTGTATGTAAGGGAGTATCATAGGTTAAAGTGACAATCAGAAGCTGGTTGCTATGTGACTGAAGTTCCTTTGTTTGTATGGACAAGAGTTGATAAATTCCTGTAGGAGAAAGGTGTGTTTTTCAAAGCTGTAACTAAAAACAAGGAATATCTCAAAAACGATCAACTCCACGAAATATATATTATATTGCATATAACATAAATTGTGTGTTTTAATGTGCTCTACATTTTTTGTGTGGTAAGTTTTTGTCCACCTCTTACGGTTTAGCGGCTATGCAAAATTCCGTAAAATTCAACCAGAATAAAGTAGTCTTCAGAGGCTATTCCCAGAAAATTCAAGATATATATTTTATTAGTCAGAAAATTTTCTTTAGTATACGATACATTAATGAAAATCATTAAGAACAATTTTTAAGGACACCAAAATGTTCGAAAAAAGTTCCAAAAGTTGAGGTACGGGATTTTTCTGAAAATCTTCGTATCACATCCCTGGAAGATACTAAACTTGAATACCAAGTTTGGTATTTTACCGATTTTTCGTTTTTGAGTTATCGTGTTCACCGACACCGGACACACTGACACACGGACACACACTCAGATGAACCTTTTTTGAAAATGCTTTTTTTGAATACAGGGGACCATAAAACATATTCCGTGTGTGTATGTGTGACTTTGGACAGCATAGCTCAAAAACGAAAAGACCGTTAAATACCAAACTTGGTATTTAAGTTTGGTATCTTTCAAGGATGAGACACGAAGATTTTCAAGAAAGTCCCCCACCCCCAACTACCCTTTAAATGGAAAATTTTTCGAAATTTTTTATTTTCTTAAAAATGGCTCTAATGATTTTTATTAAAATCCCGTATATTAAAGCTATTTATTTCCAGAATAAAATGTATATCTAGAATTTTCTGGGAATAGCCGTTGAACATCTCTTTATTCTGGATGAATTTTGCTGAATTTTGCATAAATGTTAAACCGTAAGAGATAGACAAAAACTTACTACACAAAACATGTATATCATGTCAAAACACACAATTTACATCCTTTACGCTTTTTTTTTTTTTTTTTTTTTTTTTTTTTTTTTTTTTTTTTTTTGTGGAGATAACCTTTCCTAGGCATTCCTTGCTATTGCTTTCAATTGTGAAGTACTTAAAGTTTTCTCAGACAGAAGTGTCCGTTTTTCTTTTGTTTTTTTCCTTGCTAAGCAAAGAAGTGATTTGCAATGACAATCGCATAACGACAGCTTTTAAAACATTTGACTGTCGCTTTAGTATAGCGCATTCCCTTATTCCTTTCCACTTATAAGGAACTATGTAATAAGAACATTCTGCTAGTGTTTATTGCGATTAGCATTTTATTTTATTTTTATTTTTATTTTCTTTAAATGCAATATGAACAACTACATAGTTGGTAGATGAAGATATTACATTCTAACAAAAAATTCAATGTCAAGATTTTACCCGTCTGTGTGTATTGCACTCCACCCAAAATGTCGATACTGAGATTGCACCGTAAATACATGTTTTAGGGTTCCCTGTACCCCAAAAAAGCAATTTGAGAAAAAGGTCCATGTGTGCTCGAGTGAGATTTAGTATTTTCCAGAAGTGCGACACGAACATTTTGCGGAAATTCCTCCCACCCTCCTATTTACATGGAAAAATTTTCGAAAATTTTGAACTTCTCAAAAATGGCTCTAACGAATTCGATTAAAATACCGTATTAAATACATATATTAAAGATATTTACATGACAAACGAAATGTATGTCTTCAATTTTCTGGGAATATCTTCTAAAGGCCTCTTTATTCTGGATGAATGTTACTGAATTTTGCAAATCCTCAAACCCTAGGAGATACAAAAAACTTAACATATAAATAATGTAGATCTCGTCTATACACACAATTTATGTCATATATGGGTTGTTCGTGGAATTGACCATTTCTGAAATATTTCTTAAACTTTTCTCACACTTTTATCCTGGCCATGCATAGAAACGGATTTCAAGCACATGGCAACCCGCTTTTAGAAGACTTGACTATTGCTTTAGCCTAGTGCATTCCCCTTCTACTTACAAGAAAGCAAGTAATTAAAACAATTCTGCTCATGTTAATCTCTATTATTATATAGTATGTACAAGAATATGTTTTTTACTTTCTCTATAAGTACATAGTGTATAGAGAAGGTATTGCACTCCACCAAAACCTCGATACCGATATTTCATCGGAAATATATGTTTTAGAGTCCCCTGTATCCAAAAAGTGTATTTTTAGAAAAATTTCCGTGTGTGTCCGTGTATCCGTGAGTCAGTATGTCCATGTAAACGTGTGTCCATGTGTCTGTAAACACGATAACTCAAAAACGAAATGTCGGTAAAATACCAAACTTGGTATTTAAGTTTAGTATGTTCTGGAGATGTGACACGAAGATTTAAAAAAAAAATCCCCCAACTCCAAACTGCCCTTTACATGGAACTATTTTCGAAAATTATTACTTTCTCTATACGTACTATGTACATAGTGTATAGAGAAGGTATTACACTCCACGCAAAAATTCGATACCGAGATTTCACCGGAAATATAGTCGTTTTAGGGTCTCCTATATCCAAAAAAAGCAGTTTCAGAAAAAGGTCTGTATGTGCATGTGTCTGTGAACATGATAACTCAAAACCGAAAAGTCGGTAAAATACCAAACTTGGTATTTAGGTTTAGTACCTTCCACAAATGTGACACGAAGATTTTGAGATAAATCCCCCCATCCCAAACTACCCTTTACATGGAACTTGGTTCGAAAATTTTGATTTTCTTAAAAATAACTATAACGAATGTGATTAAAATAGCGTATATTAAGATATTTACCTTACAAATAAAATGTATATCTTGAATTTTCTGGGAATAGCCTCTGAAGACTACTTTATTCTGGATGAATCTTACAGAATTTTGTATAACTGCTAAACCGTAAGAGATTGACAAAAACTTACCCCACAAAAACTGTAGAGCAAACCAAAACACACAATTTATGTCATATACATTTTTTTCGTGGAGTTGGTCCTTTTTGAGATATTCCTTGATTTTGGCTTCAGCTTTGAAAAACTTATACTTTTCTCATACGGGAATTTGTCAACTCGTGTCTATACAAGCAAAGGAACCTCAGCGATATAGCAACCAGCTTTTGATTATCACTTTAACCTATGGTACTCCCTTATTTCGCTTCTACCTACAAGGAAGCAAGTAATAAGACTATTTCTGCTAATTTTTCTCGATTAGCATGAAGTAAATAGAAGCATAAGCTTTTTAACAATAATTTGTTGCAGAGGTCTAGAGAAGGTCATATGAGTGTAACACATCAGGTTTTTGTAATACAAGTGCATAAGGTTTACTAACCCACATTCTCTTAGTCTCGCTCTCACTAAAGCTTTTAAGCATACTGCTTGACTAAAGCGGATAACGAGGTAGGTATTCGTACACTGAATTTGGCCGCAGTGAAATGAAATTACCTCGTAGGCTAAAGGTCGTTGCAAATAGTTTGTGAGGTGAGTTTTCCTTTTTAAATGTCATGGTGTGTGCAGCATGTTGACATGAGAAAGTGAGTGGGGGTGGTTACTTCCACTCTAATATTGATCCACATCCCACCGCTGCCACCATGCTGCCGCCTGGACTGCATCAGCGGCGGATCTGCACTTGCTTCTCTCGCTCGCCAGATGCGACCGTATCCTATACACACAAATACGTCACTGCAAGCCTTATCAGCAGGCCCGTTAAACTGTATATTGTTCCTTATCAAAATATCATCTTAATATAGATCAGGAATCTCTACTGTACAGCCAAACACCTCACCACCTTCTCATAATTACTACGACATTTCTTCTTCCAATCGGCTGCTACTCGTTCGTTAGGGAAGAGACTTTCATATATTGTTTGTACTTCTACGAGATATTCATTCTCCACCTAGTGCTATGTACATACATAAGAGGTAGAGCAGGTTTTTTTACTTTCTCTGCACGCACAATGTACATAGTGTATGGAGAAGGTATTGTAATGCACCCAAAATTCGATACCGAGATTTCACCGGAAATACGAGATGTAGTAGACCTGTGAGAAAAGTATAAGTTTTTCAAAGCTGAAACTAAAAACAAGGAATATCACAAAAACGACCAACTCCACGACAAAAACGCATATTGCATAAATTGTGTGTTTTAATGTGCTCTACATTTTTTGTGTGGTAAGTTTTTGTCCATTTGTTATGGTTTAGGAGTTATGTAAAATTCCGTAAAATTCATCCAGAGTAAAGTAATCCTCAGAGGCAATTCCCAGAAAATTC
The DNA here is from genome assembly GCA_030762935.1 of Hymenopus coronatus. NCBI lineage: Eukaryota > Metazoa > Arthropoda > Insecta > Mantodea > Hymenopodidae > Hymenopus > Hymenopus coronatus. The sequence continues at coordinate 17,486,267 of CM060897.1, read as the reverse complement.
AAGATATACATTTTATTTGACAGATTTGACAGACCTTTAAAAATGACATTTCAATCAAAATCGATAGAGACATTCCATATAAAGGGTAGTTGACGGTGGGGGGATTTTTTTCTAAATCTTCGTGTCGTATGGGAGTTACTAAGTTTTCGTTTTCGAGATATGCTGTCTACGGACACACACACGGACCTTTTTCTGAACATTTTTTTTTTTTTGACTCAGGGAGTTCTAAAACATATATTTCCGGTGAAATCTTGGTATTCGAATTTTTGGGTGGGATACAATATTTCCTCTATACACTATATATAGAACGTGTAGAGAAAGTAAAGATGGGTGTAGTCGTTTGAATGTGTCACATGTTTGTTTACTTATAATTTAGAGGATACGGATTAGGAACCTACAATATATTTCCGATGAAATCTCTATATAGTGTAGTATTTGTACCTATCAAGTTTATGCAGCGCACCAAGCGGGAAAAGAGCGAACAGCGTGTATAGTGCTAATTAGCGTTTTTACTGCTCTCTCTGGTTTGGATCTGTACCATGCATTTCGTGGTGAATCCTTTATAACAATGTAATTTATAGCTATTTATAGGAGTTTTACTACCGAATCCCATTTTAAAATACTGATAGCTTAATTAAAAGTGTGCTCAGTCGACCTGCAAGCGTGAACTTATTCATATACTCCACGCATGTTTGGGTTTCCAAACACCATAAGGTATGTTTTAAAGTCCGCCTCTACCCTGAAATACCAGTCCAGCTGTCTCGTATTATACATACGTTTTAGGGTCCCCTTTATCTAAAAAAAAGCATTTTCAGAAAAAGTTCCGTGTGTGTGCCCGTGTGTCTATGAACACGATAACTCAAAAACTAAAAGTCGGTAAAATACAAAACTTGGTATTGAAGTTTAGTATCTTCCAGGGATGCGACATGAAGATTTTGAGAAAAATCCCCCCAACTCAAACTACCATTTACACGGAAGTTTTTTCAAAAAGTTTGATATTCTTAAAAATGGCTCTAACGATTTTGATTAAAATATCATATATTAAAGATATTTACCTGCCAAATAAAATGTATATCTTGAATTTTCTGGAAATAGCCTCTGAAGACTACTTTATTCTGGATGAATTTTACGAAATGTTGCACAACTGCTAAACCGTAAGAGTTGGACAAAAACTTACCAAACAAAAAATGTAGAGCACGTTAAAACACACAATTTATATTATGTACATTTTTTCGTGGAGTTGATCATTTTTAGACATTCCTTATTTTTGGTTTCATTGTTGAAAATTTACAGGAATTTGTCAACTCCTATCCATACTAACAAAGGAACTTCAGTTATATAGCAACCAGCGTTTGACTATCACTTTAACCTATGGTACTTCCTTATTTGAGTTCTACTTCCAAGGAAATAAGTGAAGTCTATTCCTGCTAATTTTTTCTAGATTATCAGGAATTAAATAGAAGTATAAACTTTTTAACAATAATGTGTTGCAGAGAGGTAGAGAACGTTTGGTATTTAACGTTCTTTTGGTTTTTGAGCTATGCTGTCCAGAAGCAAACACGCACACGCGCGGACATTTTTTGGATTCAGGGGGATCTAAAACAGTATTTCCAGTGAAATCTCGGTATCGAATTTTTGGGTGCATCACAATACCTTCTTTATACACTATGTACATAGTACGCGTAGATAAAGTAAAAGAACGGGGGGGGGATTTCAACATTTTCGGAAGATTCGAACCCGCATCTTTGAACTCAAAGTAACAACGCGCACTAACCAAATACGCTATTGTTTAACTACAACTTTTTTTTTCCTTTTTCCTCTTTTTTTCAGTTTCCTACATTTCCTTAGCTAGCCTATTAATGTTTAACGTTTTCCTTTTACATACATAGACACATTTACAAACACAGAAACACCCATGCCCAAGGCGGGACTGGAACCCACGATCTCGTGCGCCACGAAGAACCAAAGCGAGCGCGGCGACCGGCAATCTTGTGGCAGAAGATGGGTCTCGGGAATGATGTTTTCAGGTTAAAATGTTATCTGCGGGTTGCATAAAACCAGAGAATAATGGGCAGGTGAACCATCTTGTATATAGCAAGGCTATTAGCGTGCCAATGCAAGTAACGTCTTTACTTTATCTGATACGTACGTATACGCACATAGAGAAGGTATTGAATTGCACCTAAAACTTCGATACTGCGATTTCACCGGAAATGAATGTTTTGGTACCCCTTGAGTGTTTCCGTTAAATACCAAACTGGGTGTATAAGTTTAATATCTTCGAAAGACTGATAAGAAGATTTTCAAGAAAATTCCCCACCGCGAACTTTTTACTTTCTCTATACATACTATGTAAATAGTGTATAAAGAAGGTATTGTACTCCACCAAAAAATGCGATACCCATATTTCACCGGAAATATATATTTTAGGGTCCCCTGTATCCAAGAAAAGTATTTTCAGAAACAGGTCCGTGTGTATGTGTGTCCGTGTGTCTGTGAACACGATAACTCGAAAATAAAAAGTCGGTAAAATACCAAATTTGGTATTTAGGTTTAGTATCTTCCAGGGATGCGACACGAAGATTTTGCGAAAAATTCCCCTAATCCAAACTACCCTTTACATGGACATTTTTTCGAAAATTTTGATTTTCTCAAAATTGGCTCTAAGGATTTCGATTAAAATATCATATATTAAAGAAAATGTACATCTTGAATTTTCTGGGAACAGTCTCAGAAGAGTACTTTATTCTGGATGAATTTTACGGAATTTTCCACAACTGCTAAACCGTAAGAGATGGAGAAAAACTTACCACACAAAAAATGTAGAGCACTTTAAAGCACAGAATTTATCTGATATGAATTTTTTTCGTGGAGCTGATCGTTTTTGAGATATTTCTTGCTTTAGGTTTCATCTTTGAGAAACATAATTTTATTATACAGGAATTTGTGAACTCCTATCCATACAAACAAGAAACTTCAGTCACATAGCAACCAGCTTGTGACTATCACTTTAACCTATGGTACTTCCTTATTTCGCTTCTACTTACAAGGAAGCCAGTAATAAGACTATTTCTGCTAATTTTTTCTCGATTAGCATGCAGTAAATGGAAGCATAAACTTTTTAACAATTATTTGTTGCAGAGATGTAGAGAAAGTCATGTGAATGGAACACATCAGGTTTTTTTTAAGAACGGGTCTAAATTTCACTCCCAGTGTTCCATAAATGTGTTTGTTTATATATAGGATAATTCTGAGTCACTGATATGATGCATTTATATGTGAAAGTTAACGGCCATGCAAAACAGTGGCCTATGATTAGAGAGATGTCTCATATCTGTGAATGAATGGTTCCCAGTTTCTTGAAAGAAGCCGGCGGGAAATGGAGGTTGGGAGAGTTGAAGTCGCGTTATAGAGCAGGCTCTGAAATAGCTGCAATTTTATTCCCATTCGTGAGTTATTATTAGATCGACAGTTGAGTGAACTGGAGCGTAATCGTATCGGAATATCGCATTCCATTCAAAGAACTTTCTCTGAATCGGATACCTACAGAACAGTGTGGTTATTGCATTCAGACTGTCAACAAGAATTTACACAGACATTTCCTAGTATCAACGTTTCTAAGAAATCTGCAATTTATTTAATTTAATAACATTTATTGAACACAATCTTTACATACGAGGGCCGTTTTTTTTCAACCCCCGATAGGCTAAAAGTAAAAGACAATTTCATAGAAAACAATTATTTTATTACTAAAGGTTGTGTACACTTATGGTTACTTTTCAACATAATCACCGAAAAGATTGAGACATTTATCGTACCTGTGCACAAGCTTTACAATACCCGCTTCAAAAAATGTTGCCGCCAATTGACGTTGTTTTGAAAATCTTTGTACTTTACGACGTTTGCGGAGAGCCATTCAAAACAAACGAAGAGGAATGCTGACTCCAGGAATTGTGTTGATCCATGACAACGCTCGTCCATACACTGCTGGCACAACCCATCGGCTCCTTGAACAATTTCAATGGGACATTGTCGATCATCCGTCGTACAGTCCTGATTTGGCACCCAGCGACTTTCAGTTTTTCCCTGAACTGAAGACGTGGCTAGGAGGGCAGCACATTCAAACTAACGAAGACCTTGTGAAATGCCGGTTGTGCTTGCAATTTCTTTCTGAATGATATGACGATCGTCCTGAATCAATCTGCCAACCATTTTGCTTGTGAAAGTCGGTGGTCTCTGTCGCAAGTCAGTTGTTCCCTCAGCATATTTAAATTTACTCGCCTATCGACTCACATCAACATAAACTGTTTTCATTCTCTCATGAATCTCCTTTTGGAGTGACACCTTCTGCTGTCAAGAATTCAATGACTGCAGGTTGCGTAAATCGCATTGACAGACCGTCTACGCAGGGTTCCATACTTTACACTGTAGCAACACAACCGTTCAATGCCAAGGCTTCCCACCAACTGGAGCTATAGAGAAGAGACTACGGAACAAGCCAGTACCTGCCGCGTACCTATGCTGCCATCTGTTGAATAGTTACGAAGGTGGAGGCATTACTTTTCATTCAACCCTCGTATATCTACTGGAAGTTAGGCTTCTTCCATTCTTAGGTGTTCATGGCTGGAGTTAGGAAGAAATCGGGGTTTATGTTTGCTGTTTTTCATCCCTGCTCCTGATGTGGGCTTCATATGCAGGCGAGGCTTGAAGACCGTAGGTCTGTCTTAACTCTTTCACGAAGTAGCGTCCGCCAGTAGATATATTATCCTCGTTTGGGTATATTTGGATACTTGCAGCGCTTTCTTGAGAAAGGATGCGTAATTTATAGATTGCTACAGACGTTTACACATCCTCAGTCAGTGTTAGAATGATAAACCTAGAAAAAGCACGTGAGAAAGGGGTTGTCATGAATGACAGTAAAAGAAGATCGCTACCAGACATTTTACAGGGGAGTTTGAAATTCACCGACAAGCTTCAGAGGGTGATTCATGACTGGATAGGGAGCCACAAAGGCTCATTTCACTTTATGTCCAGAAATGCACAGTTTCCGCGGTGGATGAAACTGAAGAACATCAAACAAAAAGCTCTGGCAGATAGCGCATGTTCTGAATTCCATCCATGTCACAACAGATGAACAAAGTCACAATGGGATGCAATGCACGCGTTCACACATTGATCATGGATACCCTCACTCTCGAATGTTTCTGGCTGTGTCCAAATTCCGTCACAGACGTCAGAACTGCAGCAACAGGTTCACCGTATACAATCCTTTTCATGACCCCACATTAAGCTCCAGAGCGTTTAAGGTCAGTGATAGAGCAGGTCTTGCAATAGGGTTTCAACCTCTTATCCAACCTCTAGGGAATATTATATTGAAGCGTGGTGGAATTATAACAGGTGGTGGACTGCGCATCTGGGCGGAGTTGACGGAAGAGGAGATGACGTCACTTGCAAACACTCTTGATAATTCGTTATTGGCATTTTATGCGCGTTAATGCGACATTTACGATGTCCTTGAGACTGGAGTAATGATTTTCTTTCTTGTGATTTATTTCCAGAGTTAAAATGCGTAATTGTGCAGTGTATGCGTGTGATAATTGCTTCCGGAAAACAGAAAGTGACAAAGTACTTCTCAATTCAGAAAGAAAAATCTGATGTGCTACACTCACATGACTTTCTCTAGCTGCTCTACAAAAGATTATTCTTCTTTGAACACAATGCTAATCAAGATAAATGTTAGCAGAATGTTATTACTTAGTTCCTTATAAGTAGAAGGGAATAAGGGAATGCGCTATGCTAAAGTGATTGTCAAATGTTTTAAAAGCTATCATTGTGCGATTGTCATTGCAAATCACTTCTTTGCTTGGCGAGGAGTGGGACAAAAGAAAAACAGACACTTCCTGTGTGAGAAAAGTTTAAGTACTTCACAATTGAAACCAACAACAAGGAATATCTCGAAAACGGTTACCTCCACAACAAAAACGTAAAGGGCAAAAACTGTGAACTTTGTCAAGAGGTGCATTTTTTGTCTAGTACGTTTTTTTTCTATCTCTTACGGTTTAGCAGTTAAGCAAAATTCAGCAAAATTCATCCAGAGTAAAGAGGTCTTCAGAAGCTATTCCCAAAAAATTCGAGATATAAATTTTATTTCGGACATAAATAGCTTTAATATACGGACTTTTAATCAACATCGTTAGAGCCATTTTTAAGAGAATCAAAATGTTCGAAATTGTTTCCATGTAAAGGGTAGTTTGTGATGGGGGGATTTTTTTGAAAAGCTTCGTGTCGCATCCTTGGAAGATACTGAACCTAAATACCAAGTTTGGTATTTAACGGACTTTTTGTTTTGGGGCTATGCTGTCCACAGACACACACACACACACACGGACCTTTTTTTAAAAATGCTTTTTTCGGACTCAGGGGACCCCAAAACATATATTTCCGGTGAAATCTCGGTATCGAATTTTTGGGTGCATTACAATACCTTCTCTATCCCTATGTAAATTGTACATATGGGGCTAGAGAAAGTAAAAACAGATTCGTGAACAATGAAAACATTTGCCGAAGACAAGACCGACTTCCTAAATTATGTAAGTTGATGCTTTATAATTAATAGATGCAATAATAGAATAATACTACATAATTACATTACTACGTTATAATTAGGGATATTGCTTTTACATAATAATTTCGATTATAATTCAAGTTTTGTGTATGACGGTGTATCCATGAGTATCATAACCTCAATGTCTCTTTATTTAATGTTTTAAAATATCGGATTATTATGACTTTGAATTAACTATAAAATGTGTGAGCTTCTTCACATATCGTTTTGTACAACTGCGATAGTATAAGAAAATGAAGTTAATTCTTTGGACATTTAACTTCTGTATAAATACACAGAAACCTCAAAATGTCTTTAACGATTTTAATTAAAATATACATATATAATGGATTACTTCATTATAAATAACATATATATCTTGAATTTCTGGGAATAACGTCTGAAAACATCTTTATTCTGGATGAATTTTGCGGGATTTTGCACAACTGGTAAACCTTAAAAGATAGACAAAACACACGATTTATGTTATATACATTTTTACTTTCTCTAGTCCCATATGTACAATGTACATAGGGATAGAGAAGTATTGTATTCCACCCAATAATTCGATACCGAGATTTCACCGGAAATACACGTTTTAGGACCCCCTGTATCCCCCCCCCAAAAAAAAAAGCATTTTCAGAAAACAGGTCCGCGTGTGTGTGTGTGTCTGTATGTCTGTGAACACGATAACTCAAAAACGAAAAGAAGCTAAAATACCAAAGTTGGTATTTAAGTTTAGTATCTTCCAGGAATGCGACACGAAGATTTTGAGAAAAATCCCCCAACCCAAACTACCCTTTACATGGAACTTTTTTCGAAAATTTTGATTTTCTTAAAAAGGGCTCTAACGATATTGATTAAAATTTCGTATATTAAGGATATTTACAAGACAAATAAAATGTATACTTTGAATTTTCTGGGAATAGCCTCTCAGGACTACTTTATTTTGGATGAATTTTACGGAATTTTGCATAACTTCTAAACCGTAAGAGATGGACAAAAACCTTGCAACACAAAAAATGTAGAGCACCTTAAAACACACAATTTATGTTAGATACATTTTTATCGTGGGGTTGATCATTTTTTAGTTACTCCTTGTTTTTTGGTTTCAGCTTTAAAAACATGCTTTTCTCATACAGAATTTAACATTTCAGGTCCATACAAACAAAGGAACTTCAGTGACATAGCAACCAACTTTTTTCCATCACTTTAACCAACAGTACTCCCTTATTTCTTTTCTACTTACTAGGAAGCCAGTAATAGGCTATTTCTGCTGATATTTTCTCCATTATCATGAAGTAAATAGAAGCATAATATTTTTAACTTTAATTTGTTGCAGAGATATAGAGTAAGTCATGTGAATGGAACACTTCAGACTTTTTCGTGGAGTGACCATTTTTGAGATATTCCTTGTTGTTGGTTTCAGCTTTAAAATACTTATACTTTTCTAAATGGGAATTTGTCAACTCCTGGTCATACAAACAAAGGAACTTTAACTATATAACAATCAGCATGTCTTCAATGTCACATGACTTTCTCTACATTTGTGTAACAAAGTATTGTTAATAAGCTTATTCTCCTACTTAATGTAATCAAGAGAAATGGTTTTATTACTTAGTTCGTAATAAATAAGTGAACACACTAGGCTAAACCAACAGTCGCATGTTTTAACAGCTGGTTGCTATGGGATTGAAATCCGTTTCTTTGCGTGACCAGGAGTTGACAAGTTCCCGTATGAGAAAAGCTTAAATATTTTAAAACTGAAACCAACAACAGGAAATATCTCGAAAATGATCAAATCCACGAAAAAACTGTATATGACAGAAATAGTGTGTTTTAACGAGATCTACATTTTTGCTACAGTAAACTTTTGTCTATCTCTGACGGTTTACCAGTTATGTAAAATTCATCCAGAGTAAAGAGGCTTTCAGAGGCTATTTCCAGAAAATTCGAGATATATTTTATTTGTCATGTAAATGTCTTATATTCAAAATCGTTGGACCCATTTTTGAGAAAACCAACATTTTCGTAAAGGGTAGTTGGCGGTGGGAGGATTTCCTCGAAAATCTTTGTCGCATCCCTGGAACATATTGAACTTAAATATCAAGTTTGGTATTTAACGGGCTTCCCGTTTTCTAGCTGTTGCCCACATACCGCCCCCCCCCACACACACAGACATACACGGACATTTTTCTAAGATTTTTTTTGGATTCAGGGGGTTCCAAAACATGAATTTCTGGTGAAATTTCAGTATAAAATTTTTGGGTGGAATACAATACCTTCTCTATACACTATGTATGTATTACGTGTAGAGAAAGTAAAAATTGGCTGTAGTTTTAGCGCAGGATACTCCCTTATTTCCCTTCTACTTACAAGGAAATAAGTAATGACTATTTCTGGTAATTTTTTCTCTATTAGCATGAAGTAAATAGAAGAATAGCCTTTAGCAATAATTTGCTGCAGAGATGTAGAGAAAGTCATGTGAACGGAACATATTAGGTTGTTTTATAGTATTTAAGGCCCACATTTACTACTATGGCACCGTAGGCGATGACGCTAATGGTACATGGAATGAAAATGGAGCTCCGGTGGAATGCGATGTCGAGGGAAACCCGTCCCTGCGCCGCTTTGTCCATCACAAATCTCACATGTGCTCGCCGAACCCATCCAGGGCCGCTGGGTGAGAGGCGAGTGGTCTAACCACTCGGCCACGGCGATAGAAGCAGAACAAATGCAAGTAAAACTGCGCAGCAAAGCAGTATTAAACGTATGAAAAGAACATAAATTGCGAGCGTGGACAATGACGAACTGTCTACACTCAATTGCGATAGTGCAATGTGGTGATCCATCATTGCTTTGTCTCATCATGTACATATCTCATCGTTAATCAGAAGAGTTTGCTCTCCGGTGTGGAATAAATGTCGTGTGTCGCGCACATCCATCGCTGTTGCATACGTCACACTAGGTCACAGTCTGGCTATGTACCATCCTCAGGACAACTCCTCAAAGTGCTGCCGACGCGTTTCAACAGGCTGGTTCAGCCGGGAACCTCAAATCTCGTCAGCTGGCTTTCATTTTCTCTACACGGACTCAGAATACGTGTGTACGTCGATATGTTCGTGTAACACCATCCCTCAAACCCTTAAATGGCTCCAGCTTAGGGATAGAAGAAAACTGCATTCCTTATCATTTCTCTATCAACTCCTTCATTCTCGCATTCCAAACTATCTAAAAGCTTGCTTCAAATACAAGGGTCGGCTGCTAAGACCCGGGCCTCAGACAGAGGCCAGTCAAACGCTAGTATCGTATAGTTTAACTCTAGACCAGCTTGTATCCATAGTTACAGGTCAATAACTTGTTTAGTTTTCGAGTGACAGCATTTTAAACAAGACAACTTTAGAGTTTTCTCGAAAAAGGAAGATTTGGAGAAACGAGCATTGATTAAACACTTCCATTTGAAAGGCCTAACGCCTAAAGAAATCAAGGAGGAAATGGACAGTACATTGAAGACTCTATCCCTTCATATTCAATTATATAAAGGTGGGTTACAGAGTTTAAAATGCGACGTACGAGCACTAGTGATGAGCCTCGCTCTGGACGCCCTGTAGAAGTGACAACTCCAGAGATCATTGAAAAAATTCATCGTGTTGTACTGGAAGACCGCAGATTAAAGTTGTTTGAGATAGCAGAGGCTGTAAACATATCAAAAAGACGTGCAGTAATATTTTAAGTAATGTTTTGGGATTTCACAAGGTCTGTGCAAGAGTTTGTTGACACCTTATCAAAAGTTGTAAAGAAAAAATGTTTCTGTTAAGAATGTGGAGCTGTACCGTAAATATCCCAGTGAATTTTTGAGACGGTTTATTACCGTGAATGTAACTTGGATTCATCGTTACACTCCAGAAAGTAAATCACAGTCAAAGCAATGGATTGCGCCAGGTGAACCAACTCCAAAAAAGGGAAAGTCAATTTTGTCTGCTAACAAGGTGATGGCGAGGTGAAAAAAAAAAAAACCCTAATTTGGCAAAAAAAAAAAAAAAACCCAAAAAAACCCTTATTTCATCACGACAATGCTCTGGCCCATCGTCCAGTCATTGTAATGGGAAAATGTGCGAATTAAAGTTGCAATTGCTTGAACATCCACCCTATTCGTCAGATGTAGCACCCAGTGACTTATCACCTGTTCCCAAACCTCAAAACCTTTCTTGGAGCACGAAGATTTCACAGCAACGAGGAGGTCATTGATGCGGTAAACAGCTATTTTGAGGACCTTGATAAATTGCACTACAGAGATGGTTTAATTGAAATAGAACACCGATATGACAAATGTGTTAGCCTTCCTGGAGATTATGTTGAAAAATAAAGCAAAAAAAATAACAATAATAATAGCAACAACAACAACAATAATAATAAATTTTGTTTTCATTGGGAGTGCCGGGACTTCTCAGCCGACCCTAGCATTTTTCTGACTGTCATAATCGAGAAACTCGCTCACGACACTTTCCTTCTTGCTAAACCTGCTCATCATACAACCTTCTATTCATTATCATTTATACCCCCGCCGCTGAATCCTTGCACTTGACAGTTGGGAGTTAAGTTGGTACACCCGCACAAAACAGATGAAAAGCTTTACTGAGCCAACCACAAAGCAGCACTCTGGTCGGTCGGTCAGACAACGGAAACGGATCTAGATGCCGCACCGTTACAATATCTGTCTATTTCCAACCACGTGCTCAGTTTGTGAACTCCTAACACGTGCGTTGAGCTGTTCTGTGCAAGCTATCGTTGTTGTTTATATTTGTTGATAGTGTTTTGGTGTTTGTTTGTACGTGAGGGAACATAACAAGACTTTCACAATTATAGAAGTGGATAGACCTTTGTGGGAAGGTGTGGCGAGAGTGGACGCGGCTTCTGGAAGAAGAAAGTGAATCATGTTCACAAAATAATACGAAAAATCTGATGTGTTCCATTCACATGACTTACTCTACATCTCTGCAACAAATTATTTTTAAAAACATTACGATTCTATTTACTTCATTTTAATCAAGAAAAAATTAGCAGAAATAGTCTTATTACTTGCTTCCTTGTAAGTAGAGGCGAAATAAGCCAGTACCATGGATTAAAAAAAATCGAAACCGAGATTTCACAGGAAATATATGTTTTAGGGTCCCCTTTATTAAAAAAAAACATTTTTAGAAAAAGGTCCATGTTTGTGTGTGTCCATGTGTCTGTGAACACCATAGCTCAAAAACGAGAAGTCGGTAAAATATCAAACTTGGTATCTAAGTTTAGTATCTTCCTGGGATGCGACCCCAAACTCCCCTCTGCATAGAACTTTTTTCGAACATTTTGATTTTCTCAAAAAATGACTAATTATTTTGATTAAAATATCGTAAATTAAAGATATTTATCTGTCAAATAAAATGTATATCCTCAATTTTCTGGGTATATCCTCTGAAGACTACTTCATTCTGCATAAATTTTACGGAATTTTGCATAACTGCTAAACCGTAAGAGATGGACAAAACTTTACTACACACAAAATGTAGAGCACATTCAAACCACAATTTATGTTACATATTTTTTTTCGCGGAGTTATTGCTTTTGAGATATTCCTTGTTTTTGGTTTTGAGCTTTTAAAAACATACTTTTCTCATACAGGAATTTGTCAACTCCGGTCCATACAAACAAACGAACTTCAGTGACATAGCAACCAGCTTTTGACTATCACTTTAACCTATAGTACTCCTTTATTTTGCTCATGCTTACCGGGAAGTAAGTAATAACACTATTTCTGCTATTTTTTTACTCGAATAGCATAAAGTAAATAGAAGAAAATCATGGGAATGAAACATATAAGAATTGTTGTTCTTTATTAGTTATATCACTTCTGTATTGTACTTAATGTATTGCCTGGTAATCTGGTAGAGAAGGCCTTATGCCCTTAACTCCAACCAGGGTAAATAAATAAATATACAGAAGTGTGCTACAAAACTTTGTCTTTCAGGCGCATGGCCCGTCACGCATGTGTGGACGTCAAATAAAATCCCAAATCACATTGAATAAACACAAAACATACCTCATCACAGGCCATCCATCGACATCAATACATCTACGGCGTCTTCTGAGCAAATTTTCACTCACCCAAATTAGCTCAGCTTCGGAAATAGCATTTTAATCTTTCTCCGATTTCGTCTAATTTCTATTCCACAAGCTCGTGCTTGTTTACTTTACTTTTCCTATCACAAATTGATACCGTCTCCCAACGAAAGGCCTTTCTACTCGGAACACGCACGCCAGGAAATTTAGTTTCAAATCCCTGTGGTACTGTATACTGCATTTTGAACCACTTCAAGGAAAACTAAACATTGCTAATGTTATTCACGTGTGAACTGAACTAGAACAGAAGAATGACGCACGTGTACGACAGAACGGATGTCGGGCGCACACGCAAGGAAATGCAGTGAAAGTCACAGGAACCGTTTCCTGGTGGCCAAGTTTTGTAACAAACGTGCTGTATATAGTGTACAAAGCAGGTTTGCATTCCACCCACAATTTTGATGTCGAGATTTCACCGGAAATACACGTTTTAAAAACCCCTTGTATATAAAAAAACCTGAAGTGTTCCATTCACATGACTTTATCCACATCTCTGTAACAAATTATTGTTAATAAGCTTGTTCTTTTATCTATTCCCGCTAACCGAGATAAACATAGCAGAAACGGTCTTATCCCTTAGTTCCTTATCAGTAGAAAGGAAACACACCAAACTAAACCGAGTCTCATGTTTTAAAATATGGTTGCTATAGATTGAAATCTGTTTCTTTGCATGGACAGGAGTTGACAAATGCCCATATGAGAAAAGTATAAATATTTTAAAGCTGAAACTAATAACACGGAATATTTCAAAAGCGGTCACCTCCACGAAAAAAATCTAAATAACATAAATTGTGTGTTTTAACGAGCTCTACATTTTTTGTGAGGTAACGTTTTTCCTATCTCTTACCGTTTACCAGTTATGAAACATTCCGCAAAATACATCCAGAATAAACATGTCATCAGAGGCTATTCCCAGAAAATTGAAGATATATATTTTATTTGTCATGTAAATATCTTATAGATATTTTAATCGAAATCGTTAGTCATTTTTGAGAAAATCAACATTTTTGAAAAATATTCCAAGTAAAGTGTAATTGACGAGGGGGTGCGGGGATTTTCTTGAAAATGTTCGTGTCCCATCCTTGGAAGATACCGAACTTAAATACCAGGTTTCGTACTTACTAGTCCTTTCGTTGTTGAGCTATGCTGCCCTTAGGCACACTCACACAAAGATAGGCAGTCACACGTACGGGCATTTTCCTTTTCTTTTTTTTTTTTTTTTGCATTCAGGGAGACCCAAAACAGGTATTTCCGGTCCCAGTGTGTGTCTGTGAAAAACGAAAAGTCCGTAAAATACCAAACTTGATGTTTGAGTTTAGTATGTTCCAAGGTGGTGGTCTCCTTAGCGCGGTGGTAGCGCGGCTGCTTGCCAAGCGGGAGACCTGGGTTCGATTTCTGGTACCGGCTGGGAGACCTGGTCCGGGGTGCACTCAGCCTTGTGAGGTCCTTGGGGTGGGCAATTGAAGAGCTTCTTGAATGAGAAGAGCGCACTAACCGGCCGGGAGGGACTTGAAACGCCGAACTCCATTGATGACGACGCCTTCGGGCCGAGACGGGGGATGCAGCGGCCGGGCGGTATGTCATAGTTCCTTGTGGACTGTCGTACCATGGAGTTACGTTTATATTTCAAGGATACGACACGAAGATTTTGAGAAAAATAGTTCCAGCCCAAACTACCCTTTATATGGAAACATTTTGATTTTCTCAAAAATGGCTCTAACGATTTTGATTAAAATCCCGTATGTTAAAGATATTTACATCCCGAATAAAATATATATATATATATCTGGAACTTTTCGGGAATAGCCTCAGAAGACCTATTTACACTAGATGATTTTTTTTTAATTTTGCACAACTAGTAAACCGTAAGAGATAAACAAAAACTTACTACACAAAAAATTTAAGAGCTCTTTAAAACATACAATTTATATCCCATACATTTTTTCCTGGAGTTGACCGTTTTCAAGATATTCCTTTATTGGTTTCAGTTTATCATTCAGGAACTTGTCAACTCCTGGCCTAGCAAAGAAACGGATTTCAATGCCATAGCAACCACATTTTAAAACATTTGACTGTCAGTTTAGCCTAGTGTATTCCCTTATTTCTCTTCTACTTATAATGAACTAAGTAATAAGATGGTTTCTGCTAGTGTTTATCTCGATTAGCATGAAGTAAATAGAAGAATAAGCTTTTTAACTATAATTTGTTAGAGAGATGTAGGGAAAGTCATGTGAAAGGAACACATCATATTTTTTTACCCATTTTATAGCAAATATTTCCGTAATTTGACTGCTAAAATTGTTTAAAGCGGAGAGAAATGCTTTATGGGGTAAGTGTAATATGTTTTATAGCCAATAAAGCGTTTAACCGGTCTTTTGGCATGTAGTATAAAAATTCTCAAACAATAAACTCGCATCCCAGCTCCTGTAAGTGGATGTATTACGCCAGGCGATGGGCAAACCTGGTATAATATATAGCGCGTTATCCATACATGCGATATTACAGCGCGGAAAATAATGATTCCAGATTCCAGCTGCAAATACAAGCAAATGATATATAATTAAAATTATCGGACGGACATTCTAAGCAGCGTTTGGACAAATCACGATATATACAATACAGGCCATGTCGTATCATGGCTATCAACTAAGGGATGATAAATTATACTTTAAAGTTATTGGACGGTCAGTATTAGGCTTGGTTATTGCTGATAACGCAATTTTTCTCTCCGTAAAAACTGCCTCTTAATCATATTTTATTATACTAGAATACTTTCACAAATAATCTACCGAAAACTCTTAATTTCTCTACACGTACTATGCACATAGTGTATAGGGATTCGATACCGATATTTCACTGGAAATAAATGTTTTGAGACCTCTGAATCCAAAAAGATGTAGTTTTAGAAAAAAGTTCGTGTGTGTTTTATATTGAGACATTTCGAAAATTTAGATTTTCTCAAAACTGACTCTAACGATTTTGATTAAAATACCGTATATTAAAGATATTTGCATAGCAAATCGTCAAAATGCAAGTAGCGCACCAGTTCCGAACGACTACACCAAATTGAACAATTCCTTTTTACTTTCTCTACACGTGCTATGTGCATAGTGTATAGGGAAGGTATTGTATTGCACCCAAAAAATCAATACCGAGACTTAACCGGAAATACATATTTTGGGAACTGCTGAATTTTAAAAAAGCATTTCTAAAAAAAAAAAAAAAAAATAGTGTGTGTGTGTGGAAACCATAACTCAGAAACGGAAAATCTGTTGAATATCAAACTTGGTATTTAAGTTCAGTATCCTCCAACGATGGGACACGAAGACATTTTCATTGAAAAATTTTCGAAAATTTCCATTTTCTCAAAAATGGCTGTAACAATTTACATTAAAATGTCGTATTCTAAAGATATTTACAGGACAAATAAACTGCATACTTTGAGTTTTCTGGGAAAACATCTTTATTCTGAATTATTTTTTTCCAAATTTTGCATATCTGGTAAACCGTAAGAGACAGACAAAACCTTACTACAAAAAGAATGTAGAGCTCGTTAAACACACAATTTATGTATTATGCTAGAGTATTCCCTTATAAGGAACTAAGTAATGAAACCGTTTTTGCTTATGTTGATCTCGATTAGCTTGAGGTAGATAGAAGAATAAGCTTATTAACAGTAATTTGTTACCGAGAGATAGAGAAAATCAAGCACATCAGATTTGTTTTATTTATGTTATTTTATTCAGGTAGCCTCACAACACTATTTTCGATTAAATTTCGATATCGAATTTTCGGGTAGGATATAATATTTGATGCGACTTTCCATAAATAGGTTTTATAGAAAGTGCTAACGGAATTGAGAATACATCAGAAATAAAATTGCTGGATTTTCTGGTTGAAGGGTGGGATTTTGCGTCCCTTGGACCTATATTTCCGTTGAAAGGAAACAAATTCTATACTGGGAGCTTTTGAGAGGCCCAGAAGGGAGGTTTAACCCTCGCTCTTTATCGAGAACTCTAGGGGCATATCGAACGACATTTAAGCGAGAATTAAATATTCATTCGATTTCTGATTGATATGAAGCACCCCGACGCTGGGGAATATTTTCCTGCATCCATCACATTTCTCAGTTGAAAGCGCTCCGGCTAAATTAAACCATTACATGATTATTTTACACCCCGATATACAAGATACGAGCAAATCCGTTCCTGTACGCGTGTTGCGCGCTTTCAACGGGACAAAACTGACATACTATGTTCATACCGTACAGAGAAGGTATTGTAATGCACTCAAAAATTCCATACCGGAAATACATGTACGAGATCCCCTGAATCCAAAAAGAGCACTTTTAGAAAAATGTCCGTGAGTGTCTGTGGGCAGCATAATTCAAAAACGAAAAAACCCTTAAAAACCCAACTTGGTATTTAAGTTTCGTATTTTCCAAGGATGCGAGACGAAAATTTAAAAAAAAAAATCCCCCACCACAAACTACCCTTTATATAGAAAAATTTTTGCAAATTTTGATTTTCTTAAAAATGGCTCTAAGGATTTTGATTAAAATATCTTATATTAAAGACATTTGCGTGAAAAATAAAATGTATATCTTGAATTTTTTGGGAATAGCGTCTGAAGACAACTTTATTCTGGATGAATTTTACGGAATTGTGAATAACTGCTAAACCGTAAGAAATGGACAAAACCTTACCACACAAAAAATGTAGAGCACGTAAAAACACACAATTTATGTTACAAACGTTTTGTTCGTGGAGTTGATCGTTTTCGAGATATTCCTTGTTTTTGGTTTCAGCTTTGAAAACATTTTCTCACGTAGGAATTTGTCAACTCCTGTCCACACAAACAAAGGAACTTCAGTCACATAGCAACCAGGTTTTGACTATCACTTTAACCTATTGTACTCCCATATTTCCCTTTTACTTACAAGGAAGCAAGTAATAAGACTATTTCTGATAATTTTTTCTCGATTAGCATGAAGTAAATAGAAGCATAAGCTTTTTAACAATAATTTGTTGCAGAATTATAGAGAAAATCATGTGAATGCAACACATCAGAACTTTACTTTTTTATTGTGTATTGTCAGTTGAAAAATTCCCGTACATGACAAGTTTTAAATATTTTAAAACTGAAATCAATAACAAGCAATATCTTAAAAATGGTGCACTTGAGTCCTTATCTTAATAAATACTAAAAACATTAAGCATCTGTCCCCAAACAGGCAGTATAACAAGTTAAAGATGTTCTTGCTCAACAGCAGAAATCCCTGCTTAATTTAGTGAAAACATCATGCAAGAAATCACAAGGATTTCTGCTGCTAAGCTTAGACGAGTGCTGTTCGTATGTGAGCAGAAGGTTAACATTTCCGTAATTTATCTTAAGATACGTATTTTAGTGCACCTTTGCCGGCACCACTTTCCCGGCGACTCTTGGATCTCTTGCGCAGTGGAGAGAGGCCGCTACAGTGGCTACCATATAATATAACGATTTTATATAAGCTGAAGAAGGCATTAGTCAAATCTCTTAATGCATATTATTATCAAAAAAACCTGATGTGTTCCATTCACGTGACTTTCTTTACATCTCTGCAATAAATTATTGTTAAAATCTTATTCTTCCATTTCTTTCACGCTAATCGAGAAAAAAAAAAATACCAGAAATGGTATTTTTACTTCCCTCCTTGTAATTAGAAGGGAAATAAGGAAATATACTAGGTTAAAGTGATAGTCACATCTTTTAAAAGTTGGTTGCCATGTGACTGAAGTGCGTTTGTTTGTGTGGCCAGGAGTTGGCCATGTCCCATATGAGAAAAGTGTAAGTATTTTAAAGCTGAAATCTTTAACAAGAGATATCTCAAAAACGGTCAACTCCACGAAAAAAATGTTAGTAACATAACTTGTACGTTTTAACGAGCTCTACAAGTTTTGTAGAGTAAGTTTTTGTCTATCTCTTACCCAGTTATGCAAAATTCCTCAAATTCAATCTAGAATAAATGTCTTCAGAATGTATTCCCAGAAAACTCAACATATACATTTTGTTTGACTTGTAAATATCTTAAATATAGGATGTTTTAAATGAAATAGCTAGAAACATTTTTGAGAAAATCAAAACTTTCAAAATTTTTTTCCATGTAAAGGTTAGTTGGGGTGGGGGGATTTTCTTGATGTTCGTGTCGCATTGTTTGAAGATACCGAACTTAAATACAAAATTTGGTATTTAATAGTCTTTTCGTTTTTGAGCTATGATGTGGACAGACACACACACGGATATTTTTCTAAAATACTTTTTTTGATTCACGGGTCTCAAAACATGTATTTACGATGAAATCTCGGTATCGAAGTTTTGGGTACACTACAGTACCCGAAGACAAGATATAGATGCTCATCATCAAAGTACATTTTACGTTTTGTTGAACGTGTATTTTATGTGTTGGTAGCGTGCTTTGTTAGACATGACTTTCTCTACATCTCTGCCACAAATTATTGTTAAAAAGCTTATTCTTCTATTTGCTTCATGCTAATGGAGAAAAAATTAGCACAAATAGTCTTATTACTTGCTTCCTTGTAAGTAGAAGCGAAATAAGGGAGTACCATAGGTTAAAGTGACAGTCAAAAGCTGGTTGCTATGTGACTGATGTTCCTTTGTTTGTATGGACAGGAGTTGACAAATTCCTGTACGAGAAAAGTATACTCTTTTAAATCTGAAAGCAAAAATAAGGAATATCTCAAACAGATAAACTGCACCAAAAAAAAAAAAAAAATGTATGAAGCATGAATTATGTGTTTTAACGTGCTCTACATTTTTCTTCGTCTCTTACGATTTAGCAGTGATTTAAAATTCCGTAAAGCAGAATAAAGCATTCTTCAGAGGCTATTCCCACAAAATTCAAGATATACGTCTTATGTAGCAAGTAAATACATCAAAGGTAAGAGATTTTAATCAAAATCGTTAGTTATTTTTAAGAAAATCAAAATTTTCGAAAAATGTTCAATGTAAAGGGTGGGGTTATTTTCTTGAAAATCTTCGTGTCGCATCCTTGAAACATACCAAACTTAAATACCAAATTTGGTTTTAAACGGTCTTTTCGTTTTTGAGCTATGCTGCCCTAGGACACACATGCACTCACACACACACACACACACATATATATATATATATATATATATATATATATATATATATATATATATATATATACACACACACACACGCGCGCGCGCGACCTTTTTCCAAAAATGTTTTTTTTATTCAGGGGGAATCAAAACATGTATTTCCGGTGAATCTCGGTATCGAATTTTTTGGTACAATACAGTAGCTTCTCTATATACTATGTACATAGTACGTGTAGAGAAAGTAAAAAAGTAATATATAGATGATCATTATTAAAGTGCATTTTACTTTTGATGAAAGTGTATTTTAGTTTTGATTGTGTTTTTAGAATATAAAGTGTAGGATATGTTGCCTAGTAACTACAAAAATAAAGCATCACTGATTGTTGTAATAGTAAACAAATAATGTATACACTATACTATTTCTTAAATAACTGATGGATTATTGCTTAAATGAGCGGCAGGCAATTGTTAGTGGATACGACATAACGGAACCGGCAGTTGTTTACTCCATTTTACGTCATTTTCAGCACATCCGTCGTCAACAAGAACGAAGCGATCAATAGTTAACGAATATAAAAGATTTTTCCTCGCCAAATACAGACTACATTCTTCTCTGTAGTAATTTTCGTTAAGCTGGCCACACTGGTTTATTCAACAGCAGAATTCCAGCGTAAGGGAAATGGCCGGCCGGCCGGCCGACCGGATGGCGACCACAGCCTTTTTTATTTGTTGGAATAATACTTTAAATCATTTAGGAGAGTACATTGCGCGGAAATACAAACAAGTCATTAGCGATTCTGCGGCGAGCCCCAGGCAAACAAACTACACTTTTCGCTCGTTTTCGAATAATATTTTACACTGGAAAAGTCTCGAGCATCCAGCAGTGCCTGTGCAACTCGCACATATTTTGCAGTGATGTCCTTTTAACCCCAACTACTTCAGTATGCCCGGGTGAACATTTTATAACTACATTTTAAATTCGCAGCCGCGAATAATTACAGCAAGTTGACAAAAAGGAAAGCCACGCCCATAACCTAATTTGTAAAAACCTCTTTTTGCAACGTTTATTACTGGACTCTCTCATAGAAACGAAACAAGATCATTTCTGTTTTGCTTATTTACATAAAAAATCACATGTGTTCCATTCACATGACTTTCTCTACACGTACTATGTACATAGAGTATAGAGAACATGTTGTAATGCACCTAAAAATTCGATAAAGCAATTTCACAGGAAATACATGTTTTGAGACCCACTGAATAAAAAAAAACCATTTTTAGAAAAATGTACGTGTGTCTGTCTGTCTATGTGTGTCTCTGTGTGTGTGACCGTGGACAGCATAGCTTAAAAACGAAAAGTCTGTAAAAACCAAACTTGGTATTTAGTTTCGGTATCTTCCATGGATGCGACACGAAGATTTTCAAAAAAAAAATCCCCCACCATAAACTACTCTTCACATGGAAAATTTTTCAGAAATTTTGATTTTATTAAAAATACTACTAATGATTTTGATTAAAATATTGTATATTAAAGATATTTACCTGACAAATAAAATGTATATCTTCAATCTTCTGGGAATATCCTCTGAAGAATACTTTATTCTTGATGAATTTTATGTAATTTTGCATTACTACTAAACTGTAAGAGATGGACAAAAACTTACCACACAAATATGTAGAGCACTTTAAAACATATAATTTATATTACATACGTTTTTTTCGTGCAGTTGATCGTTTTTGAGATATTCCTTGTTTTTAGTTTCAGCTTTGAAAAACATACTTTTCTGCTAATTTTTTCTCGATTAGCATGAAGTAAATAGAAGCATAAGATTTTAACAATAAGTTGTTGCAGAGATATAGAGAAAGTCATGTGAATGGAACACGTCAGATTTTTATAAGCGTGCATTCCTTTATTTTGCTTCCGCTTACAAGGAAGCAAGTAATTAATACAATTTATACTAATGCTTAGTTCGATTATCATAAAGTAGATAGAAGAATAAGCATTTAACAATAATTTCTTACAGTGATGTAGAAAAAGTCATGTTAATGGAGTACCTCCGAGTTTTACTTCCTCTACACGTATCATGTACATAGTGCATACAGAATATATTCTATTCCACCAAAAAATTCATGACCGAGATTTCATCGAAAATATATGTTTTTGGTCATCCTGAATCCAAAGCATTTTTCGAAAAATGTCCGTGTGTGTTTGTCAGTCTGTCTATCAGTGTGTGTGTGTGTGTGTGTGTGTGTGTGTGTGTGTGTCTGTGGTCAGCTAGGTCAAAAACGAAAAGACCACTAAATACCAAACTTGGTATTTAGATTTGGTGTCTTCCAAGGATGCGACACGAAGATTTTCAAGAAAATCCCCTTACCTCTAACTACCCTTTACATGGAACGTTTTTTGAAAATTTTGATTTCCTCAAAAATGGCTCTAACGATTCTGATTAAAATATCATACATTAAATATACCTGACAAATAGAATATATATTTTGAATTTTCTGGGAATAGCCTCTGAATACTACTTTATTCTGGATGAATTTTACGGAATTTTGCATAACTACTAAACTGTAGGAAATAGACAAAACTTACCACACAGAAACGTAGAACACACTAAAACACACAATTTATGTCATATACATTTTTTTTCCAGGAGTTGATCGTTTTTGAGATATTGCTTGTTTTTGGTTTCAGCTTTGAGAAACATACTTTTTCTCATACAGGAATTTGTCAACTCCTATCCATACAAACAAAGGAACTTCAGTACATAACACCAGCTTTTGACTATCAGTTTAACCCATGCTACTCCGTTATTTCGCTTCTATTTACAAGGAAGCAAGTATTAAGAATATTTCTGCTAATTTTTTTTCGTTTAGCATGAAGTAAATAGAAGCATAAGCGTTTTAAAAATAGTTCGTTGCAGAGATGTAGAGAAAGCCATGTGAATGGAACACATCAGATCTTTTATTACAAAGACTCCAGTTTTATTGCAAGAATACTAACATTTTACAATATTTGCAGCTATAGATAGCCTAATTCTATTACTGAAGGTTAGGGTAAAACTAAATTAGCAAACAAACAAAAATCTGTGTTCCATTCACATGAGTTTCTCTATCTCTCTGTAACAAATTATTGTTAGTAAGTTTATTCCTCTATCAACTTCATGCTAATCATTTTAGCAGAAACGCTCTTATTACTTTTCCTTTTAAGTACAAGGGAAATAAGGGAATACACTAGGCTAAACCGACAGTCAAATGTTTTAAAATGTGGTTGTTATGGGATTGAAATCCGTTTCTTTGAGTGGTCAAGTTTTGACAAGCTCCTGTATCAGAAACGTTTAAGTATATTAAAACTGAAACGAATAACAGGAAATATCTTAAAAACGGTCAACTCCAGGGAAAAAATGTGTATAGCATAAATTGTGTGTTTTAGCGAGCTCTACATTTTTGTGTGGTAATTTTTGTCTATCTCCTACGGTTTAGTAGTCATCCAGAATAGAGATTCCCAGAAAATTCAGGATATTAATTTAATTTGTCATGTAAATATCCTTAATATACGACATTTTAATCAAAATCGTTAGAGCTTTTTTGAGAAAATCAAAAATGTTTAATTTTTTTATGTAATGGTGTAGAGAAAGTAAACAAGCCCATTAAAATACTAAAACCCTTGATTAATCATCTTTGTTATAACCCCGTGCAATAGAGAGCTAAGTATGTGCTATAAAATTGTAATATGTGTTATTCTGAATGGAACATTAACTCATTCCACAGCGCAAGGAATTATATGCCCATGGAACACATAATCCCTGTGTTGTTTCACAGAATTAGCAGGAAACAATCACTTAGCAACGCTTTTGATTTGTGTAATTTAGCTGGAATATCCATTTTGTGCGTATAATGGGAAAAAAGAATTCTATTTTATTCACGAGGGGTAGATTTAATTTCCTGCAGGGGGATGAGAATTTCTTGTGGAGCGGGCTCGATTTCCGGATCTGTCCGGATTTGGCTTATCTATCCCTCTAGAAACTGCACAAGGGCACGTCACGACTGGCAATGAGATAAGACTCCCTTTAAACCAGGGTTGCCAATTCGGGCCACCATTTTGGCGGTCTACATAATTTGAACGTGTTATACAACATCCCATACCAGCAAAATTTATAAATATATTCCGTGCTTTTCAATTATTAGTTAGATAAAGAAATGAGTTTATTTGCCAGAACAAAGTACATTGTGTAGCAACGTCAATTACAAGTAAGATAAAAAACAATTGACAGTATCATAAAATGGATTTAAAATCAAAGTGCACTTCACTGATCTCTTAAAAGATTCAATGGAGAGAGCTTTAGTGCTGTTACTAAGTTTGTTAAATAGATTTAATGATATTGTCTCAAAGGAACTTTGTATCTTACCATATTTAATCTATTTACGTAAATATGGGACCTAGTTCTGCTGTGATGAAGATGAATTTCGGAACATACACCTCACAGAGTCTAGAAGCATGAAAGTGATAGTGGATGTGCGCGCGCATGTGTATCTGTACGTTTAATTAACAGTATAATACTGAAACAATGTCATGTGATCATATGACTTTCTCTATCTGTTCTGCAAACAAACTATTCTTGCAAAGTGTTTCTTTTATCTATAAATAACTAATCAAGATAAACATTAGCAGAAATGGTTTTATTATTTGACCATATCACATGACTTTTTCAACCTTCTCCAAACTATTCTTACAAAAGTTTTTATATTATCTACATATAACTAACCAAGATAAACATTACTAGAAAGGATTTTAGCACTAAGTTCCATATAATAGAAAGGAATTAGGGGAAAGTGTTTTTTTTTCTTGGGCAGCGGTAAAACAAAAGAAACACAAAACGATGAGGACTTCCCTTTTGAGAAAAATTTTAAATATCTTAAAGCTGGCACCAAAAAAAGGAAATATCACTGACGACCTCTACATTTTTACTTGCTCTACACGCACTATGTGCATAAGTATAGAGAAGTTGTTGTATTGCACCCAAAAATTTGATACCGAGACTTCTTGTGTTAGGGTCCCCTGTATCCAAAACATTATTTTCAGAAAAAGGTACTGTGTGTCTGTGAACACGACAATTCAAAAACGAGAAGTCGGTAAAATATCAAACTTGGTATTTAAGTTTGGAACTTTCCAGGGATGCAACACGAAGATTTTGAGAAAAATCCCCACACCCTAAACTACTCTTTACATGGAAAACATTTTGAAAATTTTGGTTTTCTCTAAAATGGCTCTGACGACTTTGACTAAAATACCGTATATTAAACATATTTATAGGTAAATAAAATGCATATCTTGAATTTTCTGGGAATTTCCTCTATATACCTCGCTTCTACTTACAAGGAAGCAAGTAATAAGACTATTTCTGCTAATTTGTTCTCGATTAACATGAAGTAAATAGAAGGATAAGGTTTTTAACAGTAATTTGTTACAGAGATGTAGAGAAAGTCATGTGAATGGAACACATCAGATATTTTTTTTTTTACTTTCTCTCACGTACTATATAGAGAAGGTATTGTAATGCACTCAAAAATTCGATACCGAGTTTTCACCGGAAATACATGTTTTGAGACCCCCTGAATACAAAAAAATTTTTTTAGAAAAATGTCCTTGTGAGTCTGACAGTCTGTCTCTCTGTGTGTATGTGTGTGTCTGTGGGCAGCATAGCTAAAAAACGAAGAGGCCGTTAAGTACCAAACTTGGTATTTAACTTTGATATCTTCCAGGGATGCGACACGAGGATTTTCTTGAAAATCACCCACCCCACCCTAAACTACCCTTTACATGGAATTTGTTTTCGAAAATTTTGATTTTCTCAAAAATGGCTCTAACGATTTTGATTAACATTTCGTATATTAAACATATTTACCTGACAAATGAAATGTATATCTTGAATTTTCTGGGAATAGCATCTGAAGAGTAGTTTATTCTGAATGAATTTTGCTAAATTTTGAATAACTGCTAAACCGTAAGGGATGGACAAAAACTTACTACACAAAAAATGTAGAGCACATTAAAACACACAATTTATGTTATATACATTTTTTTCGTGGAGTTCATCGTTTTTGTGACATTCCTTATTTTTGGTTTCTGCTATGAAAAACGTATACTTTTCTCATACAGGAACTTGTCAACTCCTATCCATATAGACAAAGGAACTTCATTGACATAGCTACCAGCTATGACCATCACTTTAACCTACAGTTGTCTCTTATTTCGCTTCTACTTACAAGGAAGCGAGTAATTAGACTATTTCTGCTAATTTTTTCTGATTAGCATAAAGTAAATAAAAGTATAAGTTTTTTAAGAATAATTTGTTGCAGGGATATGGAGAAAGTCATGTGAATGGAACACATCAGATTTTTTCGAGTAGATCGTTTTTAGATATGCTTATTATTGGCTTCAGTTTTAAAATACTTAAACTTTTGCCATATGGGAGTTTGTCAACTCCTGGCCAGCAAAGAAACGGATTTCAAACACATAGGAACCACATTTTAAAACATTTGACTATCACTTTAACCTAGTGTATTCACTTATTTCTCTTTTACTTATAAGGAACTAAATAATAATAACATTCTGCTAATGTTTTAGCATTAAGTAGATAGAAGAATAAGCTTTTTAACAACAATAATTTGTTACAGAGATGTAGAGTAAATGGAACACACCAGTCTTTTTTTTAATTCAGGGGGAACCAAAACATATATTTCCGGTGAAACCTCGGTATCAAATTTTTGGTTCAATATGTACTATGTACACAGTACCTGTAGAGGAAGTAAAAAGATCTGATGTGTTCCATTCACATACCTTTCTCTACATCTCTGCAACAAATTATTGTTAAAAATCTTAGGCTTCCATTTACTTCATGATAATCGAGAAAAACTTAGCAGAAATAGTCTTTTGCTTGCTTGTAAGTAGAAGCGAAATAAGGGAGTATCATAGGTTAAAGTGATAGTCAAAAGTTGGTTTCTATGTGACTTAAGTTCCTTTGTTTGTATGGACAGGAGTTGACATATTCCTGTATAAGAAAAGTATAAGTTTTTTAAAGGTGAAATCAAAAACAAGGAATAACTCAAAACCATCAACTCCACGAAAAAAAATTTACATTACATAAATTATTTGTTTTAACGTGCTCTACAGTTTTGTGTGGCAAGTCCATCTCGCACGGTTTAGAAGTTATGCAAAATTCCGTAAAATTCATCCAGAGTAAAGTAGTCTTCAGAGGTTATTCCCAGAAAATTGAAGATATACATTTTATTTAACAGGTAAATATCTTTAACATATGATATTTTAATCAAAATCATTAGATCCATTTTGAAAAAATTAAAATTTTCGAAAAAAGTTTCATGTAAGAGGTAGTTGGGGTAGAGGGACTTTTCTCAAAATCTTCGTATCGCATCCCTGGAAGATATTAATTTTAAATACCAAGTTTGGCATTTTACCGACTTTTCGTTTTTGAGCTATGCTGCCCACAGACACACAGAAACACCCGCACATTTTATAAAGTTTTTTTCTTCACTTTGTGTATACGCACAATATACATAGTGTATAGAGAAGGTATTGCATTGCACCCAAACATTCAATACCGAGATTTCACCGGAAATACATGTTCTCAGACCCCCTGAATCCAAAAAAAAGCATTTTTAGAAAAATGTCCGTGTGTGTCTATGTCTGTCTGCCTGTCTGTCTGTCTGTCTGTCTGTGTGTATGTGTGTGAGTCTGTGGGCAGCATAGTTCAAAAACGAAAAAGCCCGTTAAATACTAAACCTGGTATTTAACTTTGATATCTTCCAAGGATGCGACACGAAGATTTTCAAGAAAATACGCCTACCCCAAACTACTCTTTACATGAAACTTTTTCGAAAATTTTTATTTTCTAAAAAATGGCTCTAACGATTTTGATTAAAATATCGTATATTATAGATATTTACCTGACAAATAAAATGTAACCTTGAATTCTCTGGGAATAGTCTTTGAAGACTACTTTATTCTGGATGAGTTTTACGGAATTTGGCATAACTGGTAAACCGTAAGAGATGAATAATAACTTACCACACAAAAAATGTAGAGTGCGTTAAAACGCATAATTTAGGTTATATAATTTTTTTTCTTCTGGTAGATCGTTTTTTAGATATTCCTTGTTTTTGATTTCAGCTTTGAAAAACATACTTTTCTCATACTGGAATTTGTCAACTCCTGTCCGTACAAACAAAGGAACTTCAGTCACATAGCAACCAGTTTTTGACTACCGTTTTATTCTATGGTACTCCCTTATTTCTGTTCTAATTGCAAGGAAGCAAGTAATAAGACTATTTCTGCTAATTTTCTCTCCATTAGATAAAGTAAATAGAATAACTTGTTGCAGAGATGTAGAGAAAGTCATGTGAGTGTAACACATCAGTTTTTTTTTATTCAGGGTCCTAAAACAATAAATCTCTGTATCGAATTTTTGGGTGCAATACAATACATTCTGTGTACACTTGAACACTGTACGTGTGGAGATTTTCCAAATTTTAACAGTAAAGATAGTTCCGTTTCGTGAGTTTTTCCCGGATTCTTGGATATGTTGTGTTTCCTTTCTTGTTAAACAAGAAGGACAATAGTTTTGTAAGACGTGGAAATATAAATGGAAGGAACAGTATCTTGGCAGGAAACTCGGCTTCCTGGACTTGATATTATATGAGCGGTAGTCATTCTGTGTTTTGGCTCTTGTTGGTGACTCTGCGCGTCTAAGAAGGTAAGCCCTTCGTACATAGGCACAGGTAGATAGATAATGTGTTCATCTTTTCCAGTTACAAACTTTATACTTACACATTTACTTTCCTGGAGCTGCTGAGTTTGGCATCATATACAGTTAACGCCCTGGTTATTTATGTATGTGTATCTTTCCCGCTATTTGTACATTTTTATACCCTATTAACTTAATCTATTTATCTATTTTACTTTCTCTACACCTGCTATGTACATAATGAAGAGAGGAGGTATTGTATTGTACCCAAAAAATTGATACCTAGATTTCATCGAAAATAAATATTTGTGTTCCCCCTGAATCCAAAAAAGAAGCACTTTTAGAAAAAGGTCCGTGTGTTGCGTGTGTGTGACTCTGTGGAGAACATAGCTCAAAACGAAAAGACCGTTAAATACCAAAATTGGTATTTAAGTGTAGTTTCTTCCAAGGATGGGACACGAAGATTTTCAAGAAAATCCCCTCACAACCAACTACCCTTTACATGAAAACTTATTTTGAAAATTTTGATTTTATAAAAAAAATGGCTCTAACTATTTAGATTAGACTATCGTATATTAAAGATATTTACCTGATAAATAAAATCTATATCTTGAATTTTCTGGGAAGAGCCTCTGAAGACTACTTTATTCTGGATGAATTTTACGGAATTTTATAAATTGCTAAACCGTAAGAGATAGAAAAAAAACTTACAACACAAAAAATGTAGAGCACGTTAAAACACACAATTCATGTTGTATACATTTTTTTCGTGGAGTTGGTCGTTTTAGAGATATTCCTTGTTTTTGGTTTCAGCTTTAAAAAACTTATACTTTTCTTATACAGGAATTTGTCAACTCAGAGGCTATTCCCAAAAATCTGTTGTGTACCATTCACATGACTTTCTCTATATCCCTGCAACAAATTATTCTTAAAAAGCTTATACTTCTATTTGCTTTATGCTAATCAGAAAAAATGAGTTGAAATAGTCTTATTACTTGATTCCTTGTAAGTAGAAGCGAATTTAGGGACTACCATAGGTTAAAATTATAGTCAAAAGCTGGTTGCTATGTCAATGAAGTTCCTTTGTTTATATATATAGGAGTTGACAAGTTCCTGTATGAGAAAAGTATAAGTTTTTCATAGCAGAAACCAAAAATAAGGAATGTCTCAAAAACTACGAACTCAGGAAAAAATGTATATAACATAAATTGTGTGTTTTAACATGCTCTACATTTTTTGTGTAGTAAGCTTTTGCCCATCTCTTACGGTTTAGCAGTTATTCAAAGTTCAGTAAAATTCATCCAGAATAAACCACTCTTCAGAGGCAATTCCCAGAAAATTCAAGATATACATTTTATTTGTCAGATAAATATCTTTAATATACGAAATTTTAATCAAAATCGTTAGAGCCATTTTTGGGAAAATCAAAATTTTCGAAAAAATTTCCATGTAAAGGTAGTTTGGGGTGGTGGGATTTTTCTCAAAATCTTCGTGTCGCATCCCTGGAACATGCTTAACATAAATGCCAAGTTTGGTATTTTACCGACTTTTCGTTTTTGAGTTATCGTGTTCACAGACACACGGACCTTTTTGAGAAATTGCTTTTTTTTTGGATATTGGGGACCCTAAAACATATATTTCCGATGAAATCTCGGTATCGAATTTTTGGGTGGAGTGCAATACCTTCTCTATACACTATGTACATAGTGCGTATAGAGAAAGTAAAAATTCAACATATACATTTTGTTTGGCATGTAAATATCTTTAATATACGATACTTTAATCAAAACCGTTAGAGCCATTTATGAGAAAATCAAATTTTCGAAAAAGTTCCACATAAAGAATGGCTGGGGCGATGGGATTCTCTTAACAATCTTCGTGACGCAACCTTGGAAGATACCAAGTTTGGTATTTAACGGTGTTTTCGTTTTTGAGCTATGCTGTCCACAGACACACACATGGACCTTTATCTGAAAATGCTTTTTTTTTTTTTTTTTTTTTTGGATTCTGGGGGACCCAAAACATTAAATTTTCGGTGAAATATCGGTATCGAATTTTTGGGTGGAATGCAATACCTTCTTTATACACTAGGTACAAAGTACGTGTAGAGAAAGTAAAAAGCATTTCTGGAAAAAAAATCCGTGTGTGTATGTGCGTTTTGTGTGTGCGCGCGCGCGACTGAGTACAGCATAGCTCAAAAACGAAAAGACCGTTAAATACCAAACTTGGTATTTAAGTTGAGTATCTTCCAAGGATGCCACACGAACATTTTCAAAAAAATAATCATCCACCCTTAACTACCCGTTACATTGAACAAATTTCGAACATTTTGATATTCTCAAAAATGGCTCTAACGATTTTGTTTAAAATCTCTTATATTTAAGATATTTACATGAAAAACAAAATATATATCTTGAATTCTCTGGAATAGCCTCTAAAGACCTCTTTTTTCTGGATGATTTTATTGAATTGTTTTTAGTTGGTAAACCCTAGGAGATAGACAAAAAAAATATACATCAAGATAAAACACACAATTTATGTCAGATATATTTTTTTCGTGGAGTTGCTCCTTTTTGAAATATTCCTTGCTATTGGTTTCAGCTTTAAAAATCTAGTACTTTTCGCACATAGAAATTTATCAACTCCTGTCCATACAAACAAAGGAACTTCAGTCACATAGCAACCAGCTTTTGGCTTTCAATTTAACCTATGGTGCTCCCTTATTTCGCTTCTACTTACAAGGAAGCAAGTAATAAGACTATTTCTAACTTTTTTTCGATTAGCATGAAGTAAATAGAAGCATATGCTTTTTAACAGTACTTTGTTGCAGAGATGTAGAGAAAGTCATGTGAATGGAACACATCAGATTTGTTTTAAATGACTCAAGTTTTTTTTACTAAAATCTGTATATTATAGATATTTACATGACAAAATGCATATCTTGAATTTTATGGGAATATGTTCTGAATAGCTCTTCATTCTGAACGGCATTGCATTACTGCTAATAGACAGACAAAAACTTACTACACAAAAATGTAGATCTCGTTAAAACACATAATTTACGTCATATACATTTTTTGTGATGTTAACCATTTCCGAGATATTCCTTGGTATTGATTTAAATACTCATAATGCTCTTTAAAGTATGTCGTCATCTGTTTTGCTCTTCTTTTACGGTGAAAAGAAAACCGAATTTCAAACTCAGTCTAATAGCGACATTTTTTAAAAACTCTTATGTTTTACATTCACATTCTTTCTCTGCATCTGTGTAACAAATTATTCTTAAAAAGCTTATGCTTCTATTTACTTCATGCTAATCGAGAAAAAATTAGCAGAAATAGTCTTATTACTTGCTTCCTTGTAAGTAGAAGCGAAATAAGGGACTACCATAGGTTAAAGTGATAGTCAAAAGCTGGTTGCTATGTCACTGAAGTTCCTTCGTTTATATGGACAGAATTTGACAAATTCCAGTATGAAAAAGTATAAGTTTTTCAAAGCTGAAACCAGAAACAAAGAATATCTAAAAAACAATCAACCCCACGAAAAAAATGGTATATTACATAAATTGTGTGTTTTAACGTGCTCCACATTTCTTGTGTGGTAATTTTTGTCCTCTCTTACGGTTTAGCAGTTATGCAAAATTTATCGAGAATAAAGAAGTCTTCAGAGGTTATTCTCAGAAAATTCAAGATGTACATTTTATTTTTCAGGTAAATATCTTTAATATACGAAATTTTAATCAAAATCGTTAGAGCAATCTTTAAGAAAATTAAAATTTTCGAAAAAAGTTCCATTTAAAGGGTAGTTGGGGGTGGGTTTTTTTTTTTCTTGAGAAACTTCGTGTTGCATCCTTGGAAGATACCAGACGTAAATACCATTTTTCTAAAATTTTTTTTTTTGGGGGGGGGGGTTCAGGGAGTCTCAAAAAATGTATTTCCGATGAAATCTCGGTATGGAATTTTTGGGTACATTACAATACTTTCTCTGTACGCTATGTAGATAGTACGTGTAGAGAAAGTAAAAATATTGCGTTCGGTTCACAAGACTTTTCCACCTCCTCCAAATATAAACAATTCTTACAAAGGATTATTCTTTTATCTACATCATATTAATATCGAGATAAGCATGTAGAAGTTGTCTTATTTCTTGTTTCTTTGTAAGTAGACCGAAGCGATAGTCAAATATTTTAAAAGTGTTGAAGTTGGGTTCGTTTTGCATGGCCAGCAGTGAAGTAGAAGAGACGAAACGAATGGTCTCTTCTCGTTCGAGAAAATTTACGTTGATTAAAATCGAGGCCAATATCTCGAAGTCATTCAATCTACAAGAAAACCGTATATGCCATAAATGCTGTGTTTTAGTGACATCTACATTTTTTGTGCAGTAAGCTTTTGTCAATCTCTTATGGTGTGCTAGTTATGCAAAATTCATCCAGAATAAAGAGACTATTCCCACAAAGTTCAAGATATACTTCTTACGTGCCATGTAAATGTCTTTAATTTACGGCATTTGAATCAAAATGATATAGCCATTTTTGAGAAAATCAATATTTTTTTATACTTTTGTAAATCTTCGTGTCGCATCCTTGAAAGGCACTGAACTTAATTGCCAAATTTGGTACTTAACGGACTTTTCGTTTTTGAGGTATATTGCCCACAGACACACGGAAAATGTTTCTAAAAAAGCATGCTTAGTATTCAGGGGCTCTCAAAGCATGTATTTACGGTTAAAAAAGGTATCCTTTATACAATATGTCTATACTACGTGTAGAGAAAGTAAAAATGTATTCGATTAACTTGGAAGTATTTTAAGCCCGCCTGGGTAGTCTGCCTCACACTCAAAAGGTCGTAAGTTCGAATCTAGCTTAGGGCGAGTTACTCGGATAAGGTTGTTTTCGGGGTTATCCCTTATCCTGAGAAGACGAATGTCGAGTAACTTTAAGCTGCATGGACCCCGAAATCATATGAGCATCACTTCACAATTTCATTCATCGTCCGATATGACCAACTAGGTTAAAGGACGTTAAGCAAAAAACAAAAAAGGTATTTTATTTCAAGGTCACAACACAGCCACACTAATGTAAGATGCCACCTCTCTAGAGTCAAGAAGGCATTCATTCATGTGTTGGTTGAGAGGTGAATAAGTGCATATATATAATTTTATATTTACTAGAGAAGAATGCATATAACACAAATTGTCATTGTGTGCGTTAGTAATAGCATTGTTCTAAACGAAGCACAAATTTCAGGATTTAATAGGTTTTGAACTGCCCTGAGCTATATCTCTGCTGTGTTTACATACATCACTCCACCTTTATTCGGACAGGGCAAAAAGCTGAGGAGGGTCAACCGTGTTACCTATTACGTAAACTACCGAAGGTCTGAAATACGGAATAATAGCCATCCTAAAAAATGCCGAAAATTTATCATGAAATAATTTTAGAAAATAGCGAAAAAAGCTGCAAATACTTAATCACATCGCCATCAAATGCAGCTACAAATATTTACACTTTTATAGGGTCTAATGTGTTTTGAGCTTCTTTGCTGGGTTTACATACGTCACTCCACCTTTAGTTGGGCAGGGCAAAGGACAGAGGAGGGTCAACCGTGTGGCATGTTACGTAAACAGCCGAACATCTGAGATATGGGATATAAGCCATCATAAAAACATGGTGAAATTATCTCATGTAATAGTTTTAGAGAATAGCGAAAAAATAACTGTACATACTGGATCATCACATCGTCCTCAAATGCTGATACAAATATTTACACTTATTCACCTGCCATTCTGTAATTCCTTTCAGTCTGATATCTGAAACAGTTTCTGAGATATTATATTGGCAGAATAGGACTGTTAATCCCCTTTAATCAAAACTTAAACATTACGTATATTTGGATAGGTAGAGTGAGACTGAAAAATTCAATGCCATAGCCGGGATTTGAACCACGGATCTCCCGATCCCTAGCATAGTATTGAATTTCTCAACTGACTCGCATGTTGCCCGATAAACCACAAGGTGTTCTCAAATTATTTTGAGATGACAACCCCAATGGTGACTTACAGTGCTTTGCCGGCATGTTGCCATGATAGCTCAGTGGCAGAGCAACAGGCTAGAGATCCGTGGTTCAAATCCCGCCTATGGCATTGAATTTTTCAGTCTGACTCTACCTATCCAACTCCTGTTCTACACACGGCTTGTGTGAAAAAACAATTAATACAATTACATATATTGTACACAGGTACTGATATGTTGTTTCTTTTGCAGGATGATACCACCAGTGTTGTTCATCTTGCTGGTTATCAACGTTGTAACTTCAATGCAGAGATGTCCCTCAGGGTGCAAGTGTATCGACGAAGGAATCGTCAGCTGTCTAGGAGCGAGGCTAATCACCTTGAACTCCTCAACGTTCGTGGTGTCTAATGCCTCTAGGGTAGATGACTTGATGTTGGAGGGCAGTGGCATATCTGCAATACTTCCAGATTTCTTCACCAACTTCTCAACTTTACTTCGTCTTGATCTTGACACGAATGAAATAAAACAACTCCCCGAAGGTTTGTTCGACCCTTTAGTAAACCTAACCACTCTCTTCCTCCACAATAACCAAATTTCATCCTTGCCATTTGGCCTATTTCGGAACGTAATCAATCTAGTTACACTGAGTCTTGATATCAACCACCTCAAACAAATTGCACCAAATACTTTCGTCTCGTTGCGCAAACTTTATGTGCTCAGTCTTGACTACAATAGAGTGTCAACTATAACAAAAGACACCTTCAATGGCTTGGGGAATCTTGTTGAACTTCATATGGATAATAACTTACTCCAGTTGTTGGAGGAAGACGTGTTTGAACACTTGAAGTTGTTACAGAAACTTACCCTGAGCCACAACCGTATATCTCATATCCATGAAGGTGTTTTCTCTAGATTACCACAACTTCAAACTCTATGTTTAGATAACAACACCCTCACAACAATCGGCGATGCTCTTTTCGCTGGGTCCAGGCGATTAAAGGACCTTCGCCTGCAAAGTAATTTAATTGTTGAAATGTCTAAGAATGCATTTGTCGGTCTGCATGATCTTGAGTACCTTTTCCTGCATTCAAATATGTTACAGAAGCTTAGGATGGAAGTTTTTGTTTCTTTGACAAAGCTTCAGTTGCTGGAACTTCAAAATAACAGCTTACAGAACATCGAGAGAGGAATGTTTGAACCTCTGGTGAGTCTCACAGAGTTACTAATCTCAGAAAATCCACTAGTGTGCAGCTGTTCTGTGAAGGATTGCTGGGAGCTGTGGCTTTCAAGAAATGTTGAAGTTGATCCGTTATATTGTACTCCTCCTAGAGAACAGAATATCACTAACCTAAGTCAACTTTCATGTGATAACCGCATAACCAGTGACGTTTTTTCACTGCATCTAACTACAGACAAGATGATCACTGTTTCTCCAGTAAGTGTTACTGAAAGAAGCATGCCGGTGTATTCATCATCACTTATACAAAAGGGGCTTCTTGAACTTGTAGTTTGTTTTTCATTTTTGTACTTCTTAGGAATATTTTCTGTGATATAGTAGTGTACGAGGTAATTAATTTATTTCATGGACACTAAAATTATTTACAAATCGTATTTCAGATGCTGTTTACCACATTGAAGCCCAAGTCCAATATAGCCCAAGACCTTAACTTGGTCTTGAGCTATGCGGCAAAGAACATATATCAGTTTTCCTTTAGTTGTCTGATTTGTGCTGCTATCTGTCCTTGCTTTTGTCAAGTATTAGGAAATTTAGGAGATTTAGTGATATTGGCTCTGAAGCTGAAACTCAGGATATAAATGAAGCTCTGGAAAATTCCGTTTTCGACTTAGAGTTCTTCGAACTTTGAATAAATGGAGTGTAAGCAGCTTTACGCAGTTTTTTTTCAAACTCATATTTGATACTTGTTGTACATTTAAAATAAAATATTAATATGGAAATAATAACTAGTTTCTTACTTGTTAAGAGATCCTTGAATGCCATACTTTTAGATTGTCCCAATACTTTTCGGCATATTTGATTGATTTTCTGTAAATAATAACTCAAAGTAGGCGTAAAAACCCTGGGTTTCTTGGCCCTTCAACTAAACAAACACCCGGGCTTCAATGTGTTAAACTACCCATTGCAGAGTTGCCATTTACTGAATAATTATGCTATACCCCCGCCGCTGAATCCTTGCACTTGATAGTTCGGGTGGTTTCGCGTAAGGTTGCCTATGCTGCCTTTGCGGCGTTGCCAGAGTAATTAATAAACAACAGCTGATTAAAAAGGTCTCTATCGTGTGTAAACAGTGTACAAAGTAAATAAATGCCGATGAATAATGAAACTAATTCGTTATTATATATGTTAACAGAAAGAAACGGTGTTATTGTAACGCATGTATCATACATCAGGTATTTATGACAATATAGAACAGATAAATGTAAAATAGCTCCTTACAATGAGAGAAAGGTATGACGAAATGATTTTCGACAGTTTAGAATTTTAATTGCTCAATTCCATCCAAGTCTTTGTCGTCATCATTCTGGAAAGGATCATCGTCATTGTCATCATCAACATCATCGTCGTCACTAAGACATATCATTAGTGGTTCACATTCACTGATGATTTCGTCTAATTCCGTGCTTTTCGTATTAATTTGTGGACAAGATTCACTTTCTTCTTCCAAGAAGCCGCGTCCACTCTCGCCACACCTTCCCACAAAAGTCTATCCACCTCTATAATTGTGAAAGTCTTGTTATGTTCCCTCACGTACAAACAAACACTAACAACGCTAAATCAACAATAACAACGAATAATACGTAGCTTGCACAGAACGGCTCAAACTGAGCACGTGGTTGGAAATAGCCAGATATTGCAACGGCGTGGCATCTAGACCCGTTTCCGTTGTGTGACCGACCGACCGGAATGCTTATTTGTGATTGGTTCAGACAGTCAAACGGTCTCCATTATGCTAAAAGTAGTTTAATTTTGAGAACTGTATGAGAGACCGTATTTATACTTCTTTGTGTGTTAGTTATTTTATTAAGAATGTGTTTCAACGTGTTACCATGTCAACTTCAGCTAGCTAGTTGGTGATCTGATCTCTTTCCTTTATCAAAGTCTTCAGAACGATAAGGTTGTGAATAATCCTGAATAAAAGTTTAATGCAATATTGTAATTTTAAAATAAATTTAACCAAAAAGTGTCCAGAATTAATGGCTCTTCTGTATAAAGTAAGGATGTTAGTAAACTTCTGCAGGCACAGCTTTACCCAGCAACTCTTGGATCTCTGACCAAATGCTGAGATACCGCGAGAGGGATTGACTTATAATTTAACTAGCTTCGAGTGATAGGACCCGGGCCTCTCAATGAAAACAGCATTTACTAATACATTTGTCATATCGGTGTTCTAATTTAATTAAACCATCTCTGTAGTGCGTTTTATCAAGGTCCTTACACTAGGTTAAACTGACACTCAATTTTTTTAAAAGCTGTCGAAAGCAAATCGCTTCTTTACTTGGCCAGAAGTAGAACAAAAAACCGAACACTTACTGTCTGAGAAAAGTACAAGTACTTTACAATTAAATGCAATAAGAAGGAATATCCTTGAAACGGTTACCTCCACAACAAGAATGTAATTGACATAAATTGTGTGTTTTCACGAGATCTACATTTTTTGTGCTGTAAGTTTTTGTTTATCTCTTACGGTTTAGCAGTTAAGCAAAAGTTATACAAAAGTCATCCAGAATGAAGAGGTCTTCAGAGAATAGTCCCACAAAACTCAAGATATACATTTTATTTGGGACGTAATCATATTTAATATATGGGATTTTAATCAAAATTCTTAGAGCCATTTTTGAGAAAATCAAAATTTTCGAAAACTTGTCCATGTAAAGCGTAGATTAAGGTGGGGGAATTTTTTTTCTCAAAAATTTCGTGTCGCATCCTTGGAGGATTCACAATTTAAATGTCAAGTTTGGTATTTAACGATCTTTTCGTTTTTGAGCTATACTGCGTACAAACACACACACTCACATGGACCTTATCCTAAAAATATTTTTTTCGGACTCAGGAGATCCTAAAACACATATTTCCAGTGAAATCTCGATATCGAAGGTTTGGGGGAATACAATACCTTCTCTATCCACTATGCACATTGTACATGTAGGCTAGAGAAAGTAAAAATGTCGTTTAAGTCTATTACACTGATTTACGCTTTTAAAACATCTGACTATCGCTTTAGCCTACTCTATTCTTCTTATACCTTCAAGGAAATACGTAAATGTACAAAGAAATGTGTTCCATTCACATGACTTTCTCTAAAAGCTATTATTGCAATAGATTATGCTTTTATCTACAACATGCTAAGAGAGATAAACATTAGCAGAAATTGTCGTATTACTTGCTTCCTGTAAGTAGGAAGGAAATACGGAAAATTACACTATCCTAAAGCGATTGTCAACTCTTAAAAGCTGTGGCTATATGAAGCAAAAATTCGGTTCTCTTTGCATCATTATATGTAAAACAAAAGAAATACGATTGGAAGAATAATTCCTGTTTAAAAAGAGCTCAAGTAGCTTAAAATTGAAATCAGTAACCAGGAATATGTTGGAAACGGTTAACTCAAAAATGTACCTCTATGAAAAAATGTGTGCTTTAACGAGATTTATATTTTTGTGTAATACGTTTTGTTTATCTTTTAAGGTTTAGTAGTTATACAAAAGCCATTCACAATGAAGAGGTTAAGTTTAATATAGTAAAATAAAAACATTTAATTAAGTTGTTATTATATTATGAGTGTAAGTTTTACTTTTACGTATTTAATTTATTAATAAATACACAATATTCTAAAATATTTCCAATTAACCTTTTCTTTAAAACAAAGAAGAAAAAATAGTAAAATGTCTGATTTAAAATAAGATATTGTATTCCTCCCACAGCTTCGATACCAAGATTTAATCGCAAACATGTTTTGATACCGCCTGAATCCAAAAAAAGCATGTTTGGAAAAAGGTTCGGGTGTGTGCGCGCGCCTGTGTACATCATAACTCAAAAATGAAAAGGCCATCAAGTAATCAAACTTGACATTTAAGTTTGGTATCCCTCAAGAAAATCTCCCACCCCAGTATTTGGAATATTTTTCGAAATGTTCGGTTTCCTCAGAACTGCCTCTAATGGTTTTGATTAAAATACCGTTTTTTTGTGACAAACGAAATGTTTATCTAGAATTATCTGGGAATTACCTATGAAAACCTCTCCATTTGTATATAACTGTAAAAGCGTAAGAGATATACAAAAACTTACTGCAGATATAATGTAAATCTCATTGAAACACATGTTTTTTTAATAGAGCTAACCGTTTTCGAGATTATTGGTTTCAATTTTAAGCCACTTATACTTTTCTCAAACAGGAAGACATCTCTTTTCTGTTTCTTGTTTGCTCCTGGCAGCAAATAGATCGGAATTTCAATTTTTCATCATTAAAGAACGAGACTATCGTTTTAGCCTGTGAATTTTGTTATTTACCTTCTACTTACAAGAAGCTACTAATAATAGTAATTCTACTTTTGTTTATCTTGATTAGAATGATGTACATAACAGATTAATGTTTTGTTTACCGAGAGGACATTATGTGACTGGAACACATTAGATTTTTACTTTCTCTATACGCACTATGTACATAGTATTGCATTCCACCCAAAAATTCGATACCGAGATTTCACCGGAATTACATGTTTTGGGCCTCCCTGAATCCAAAATAAGCATTTTTACAAAAAGGTCCGTGTGTGCGTGTGTGTGTCTGTGGACAGCATAGCTCAAAGACGAAAAGTCTGTTAAAACCCAAATTTAGTATTTAGGTTTGGTATCTTCCAAGGATGCCACAGAAAGATATTCAAGAAAATCCCCCTACCCACAACTGCCCTTTACATGGAACTTCTTTCGAAAATTTCAATTTTCTCAAAAATGGCTCTAATGATTTTGATTAAAATGTCAAATATTAAAGATATTTACCTGACAAACAAAATGTACATAGTAAATTTTCTGGGAATAGCCTATGAAGACTACTTTAATCTGCATGAATTTTACGAAATTTTGCATAACTGCTACACCGTAAGAGGTGGACAAAAACTTAACACACAAAAAATGTGGAGCACATTAAAACACACAATTT
Organism: Hymenopus coronatus; assembly: GCA_030762935.1. Lineage (NCBI taxonomy): Eukaryota > Metazoa > Arthropoda > Insecta > Mantodea > Hymenopodidae > Hymenopus > Hymenopus coronatus. The sequence continues at coordinate 17,445,435 of CM060897.1, read as the reverse complement.
ATGTCATCTACACTTCTTACGGAGTTGATTGTTAATGACATTTTCCTTGTTTTTGATTTCAGCTTTGAAAAACGTGTACTTTTCTCATAGAATTTGTCAACCCTTTTCCATACAAACAAAGGAACTTGAGTCACATAGCAACCAGCTTTTGACTATCACTTTATCCTATGGTACTCCCTTATTTCGCTTCAACTTACAAGGAAGCAAGTACTAAGACTATTTCAGCTATTTAAAATAATTTGTTGCAGAGAGGTAGAGAAAGATATGTGAATGGAACTTATCAGACTGTTTTAAGGTGAACTTTGTAATTAGGGATACATGTATTGTTAACATAACAAATAAATGAATATGTGTGAGAGAGAAGTGATTATGTGTTGTAAATAGAAATAGCTGTATGAATATTACGACACGCATTTCTTCCTTCCTTATTAAAATAACCGCAAGTTAGTTGCATAAAAGGAAGCCCGAAAGATTATCCGCTATCTGATGAGGAAAAACGATATAGCATTTTAGTGTGTGGCCCCTCATTTGTGCTTCAGGACGTTAAGAGAGTTTACCTGCGACATACAGTCTGTAATGAGGTAAGTCATGCATTTTATTTTAGATCATTCTCTATTTTTACAGCACTCTTTTCTCTATAGCATCATAGCAAATGTTTAACAAAATCTAATGTGCTACACTCACATGACTTTCTCTAGCTGCTCTACAAACTTCCTACAAACGATTATTCTCCTTTCTACACAATGCTAATCAAGATAAACATAAGCAGAATGTTCTTATTACTTAGTTCCTTATAAGTAGAAGGGAACTAAAGGAATGCGCTATGCTAAAGTGACAGTCAAATAATTTAAAAGCTATCGTTATGCGATTGTCATTGCAAATCGCTTCTTTGCTTGGCCAGGAGCAGAACAAAAGAAAAACGGACACTTCCTCTAGAAAAGTTAAAGTACTTCACAATTGAAACCAAGATAAGGAATATCTCGGAAACGGTTGTCTCCACAACAAAAACATAGAGGGCAAAATTGTGTATTTTGACGAGATCTACGGTTTTTGTGCAGTAGGTTTTTGTCTATCTATTACGCTTTAGCAGTTAAGCTACATTCGGCAAAATTCATCCAAAATAGAGCTTGAGAGACTATTCCCAGAAAATTCGAGATATATATTTTTTCGGATAAAAATAGCTTTAATATACGGGATTTTACTCAAAATTCTGAGTCATCTTTAAGAAAATCAAAATCTTCGGAAACTTCTCCATGTAAAGCGTAGTTTGTGGTGGGGGGATTTTCTTGAAAAATCTTCGTGTCCCATTCTTGGAAGATACCAAACCTGAATACCAAGTTTGGTATTTAGCGGTCTTTTCGTTTTTGAGCTATGCTGTCCACGGACACACACACACACACACACACACACACACACACATGGACCTTTTTCCAAGAATGCTTTTTTTGGATTCAGGGGGACCCAAAACATGTATTTCCGTGAAATCTCGACATCGAATTTTTGGGTGCATTACAATACCTTCTCTATCCCTATGTACATTCTACATATGGGGCTAGAGAAAGTAAAAACCTGATGTGTTCCATTAATGAGACTTTCTCTACATCTCTGTAATAAATTATTGTTAAAAAGCATACTAATCAATCTACTTCGTGCTAATCAAGATCAACATTAGCAGAAATGATCTTATTACTTAAATATGTATAACTACAAGGGAATACACTAGACTAAACTGACAGTCAAATGTTTTAAAATGTGGTTGCTATGGGATTGAAATCCACTCCTTTGCATGGCCGGGATTTTAACAAGTTCCCGTATGAGAAAAGTGTTATAAAACTGAAATATTTTGGATTCGGTGAACTCCAGGAAAAAAAACTGTATATGACATAAATTGTGTGTTTTAACGTGATCTATATTTTTTGTGCGGTAAGTTTTTCTCCATCTCTTACGGTATAGCAGTTATACAAAATTCCGTAAAATTCATACAGAATAAAGTTAGTCTTCAGAGGCTATTCCCAGAAAGTTCAAGATATACATTTTATTTGTCAGGTAAATATCTTTAGTATATGATATTTTAATCAAAATCATTAGAGACATTTTTTGAGAAAATCAAGATTTTCGAAAAAAGTTCGATGTAAAGAGTAGTTTAGGGTAGGGTTTTTTTTTCAAAATTTTGGTGTCGTATTCCTGGAAGATACTAAACTTAAATACCAAGTTTGGTATTTTATCGACTTTAAGTTTTTGAGTTATCGTGTTCACAAACACACGGACACACACGGACCTTTTTCTGAAAATACTTTCTTTGGATACAGGGGGCCCTAAACCGTCTATTTCCGGTGAAATCTCGGTATAGAATTTTTTGGTGGAGTTTAATAGCTTCTTTATACTTTATGTACATAGTACGTGTAGAGAAAATATATAAAAAGTGTGATGTGTTATAAACATGACCTTCTCTACATCTCTGTAAGAAATTACTGTTAAAAACTTATTCTTCTATCTACTTAATGCTAATCGAGGTAAACATTAACATAAATAATCTTATTACTTAGATACTTATAACTAAGAGGGAATACACTGGGCTAAACTGACAATCAAATGTTTTAAAATGTGGTTGCTATGGGGTTGAAATCCACTACTTTTAGTGGCCAGCAGTTGACCAATTTCCTTATGATAAAAGTGTTTTAATATTGAAAGCAATAAAAAAGAATCTGATGTGTTCCATTCAAATGAGTTTCTCTATATCTCAGTAAATTATTATTGTTAATAAGCTTATCTTTTATTTAATTCATGCTAATCGAGAAAAATTAGCAGAAATAGTCTTATTTCTTGCTTTATTGTAAGTAGAAGCGAAATACGGGAGTACCATAGGTTAAAGTGAAAGCCAAAAGCTGGTTGCTATGTGACTGAAGTTCCTTTGTTTGTATGGACAGGAGATGACAAATTCCTGTATGAGAAAAGTATAAGTTTTTCATAGCTGAAAGCGAAAACAAGGGATATCTCAAAAACGATCAACTTGACGAGAAAAATGTATGCAGAACATAAGTTATATGTTTTAGCGTGCTCTACATATTTCTGTGGTAAGTTTTTGATTATCTCTTACGTTTACCAGTTACGCAAACTTTAGTGTTCAGAGGCTTTTTCCAAAATATTCAAGATATACATTAAATTTGTCAGGTATATATCTTTAATATACGATATTTTAATGAAAATTGTTAGAGCCATTTTTGAGAAAATCAAAATTTTCGAAACATTTTCCATGTAAAGGTTAGTTGGGGGTGGGGGGATTTTCTTGAAAATCTTCGTGTCGCATCCTTGGAAGATACCAAGCTTAAATACCAAGTTTGATTCTCAACGGTCCCTTCATTTTTGAGTTATGAGGTCCACAGACACATAAACACACACACGTGCACGCGCACATATGGACTTTCTTCCAAAAAATTTTTTTTTGTTTTTTTTTTGGATCAGGGGGACCCAAAACTTGTATTTCCGGTGAAATTTCGGTATCGAATTTTTGGGTGTAATGCTATATCTTCTCTATACTGTATGTACATAGTACGTGTAGAGAAAGTAAAAAGCACACTTTTCTATCTAATTCATGCCAATCGAGATATACATTAGCAGAAACTGTCCTTATTTCTTGCTTCGTTGTAAGTACAAGGTTAAACTGACAGTCAAATGTTTTAAATGTGGTTGCTATGGGATTGAAATCCGTTTTTTTTTGCGTGGCCAGGAGTTGACCAATTTGCATATGATAAAGATATTTCAACACTGAAACCAATAAAAGAAATATCTCGGATTGGTCAACTCCAGGAAAAAAAATTATATAACATAAGTTGTGTGTTTTAATGAGATCTACATGTTTTCTGTGGTAGCTTTTTGTCTATCTCTTATGGTTTACCAGTTATGTAAAAAGTCATCCACTATGAAGAGGTCTTCAGAGGCTATTCCCAGAGAATACAACATATACATTTTATTTGTTATGTAAATATTTTTAATGTACGGTATCTAAATATAAATCGTTCGAGTCATTTTCGAGAAAATAAACATTTCGAAAACTTCTCTATGTAAATGGTAATATTCATGTATTACTGTCTATAGTACACAAGAAAAGGTATTGGATTGCACTCAAAAATTGATACCGAGATTTCACCGGAAATACATGTTCTGGGACACCTTGAATACAAAAAAAAAAAAAAAAAAGCATTTTAGAAACATATCCGTGCGTGTCTGTGTGTATGCAGCTTTTTGTAGAGTTAACGATTTCCGAAAATTCCCTCTTATTAGTTTCAATTTTAAAATCCTTGAACCTTTTTCAAACCGGAAGTCCTTAACTGTTTAATACCTCTTTATGGTACACTCCTGACCGAACAAAGAAAACCAAATTTCAATATCATCGCAAAGCGACAGCTTTGAAAAGATTTGGCTATCGCTTTAGCCCAGTGCATTCCCTTATTTTCCTCCTGCTTACAAGTAAACAAGTAATAAGACCATCTCTGATAAGGTTTATCTCGATAGTATGACTTAGACAAAAGAATATTTCCTGCCTGGGTAGTGTGGTGGTAGCGTGTCTGCCTCACATTCAACAGGACGTGAGTTCGAATCTCGCTTAGGGTGAGTTACCCGATAAGGCTTTTTTCGGGGTTTTCCCTTATACTGATAAGACGAATGTCGAGTAACTTTAAACTCCATTGGCCCCGAGATCATTTGAGCATCATTTCACCAATTTCATTCATCGTCCGATTTGACTAACAAGGTTAAAGGACGTTCAACTATATATATTATTTTGTAAAGAATAGTTAGAACATGTAGAGAAAGTCATGTAAACGGAACACATCAGATTTTTAGTTGTGCTGACACACATACATACACACACAAAACAAAACGCATGCACAGACACATTCTGACCTTTTTGTATTTTTTTTTAAATTCAGGGCACCTCAAAGCTAAGGTGAAAATCCATCATCGAATTTTGAGTGGAACATAGCACCTGCTCTACTACTGTGCACTTATTCTGGTATAGAAAATAACATGTAAATGCATTTTTATGACATAAATACTGAGTGCTAACATTCATTTTCGAAAATATTGGTGCTAGAGACTTGATTTTTGCTTTTTCTACACGTACAATGTTCATAGTGGATACAGAAGGTATTTTGTTCCACCCAAAAATTCTATACCCAGATTTCGCCACAAATATATGTTTTGGAACCATCTGAAAACAAAAAAAATCTGATGTATTCCATTCACATGACTTTCTCTACACCTCTGAAACAATATTATAGTTAAAAAGCTTATGCTTCTATTTACTTCCTGCTACTCGACAACAAATTAGCAGAAATAGTCTTATTACTTGCTTCCTTGTAAGTAGGAGCGAAATAAGGGAGTACTATAGGTTAAAGTGAGAGTCAAAAGCTGAGAGAAGTTACTTTGTTTATATGGACAGGAGTTGACCAATTCCTATATGAGAAAAGCAAGTTTTTCATAGCTGAAACCAAAAACAATGAATACCTCAAAAACGATCAACTCCACGAAAAAACTGTACATAACATAAATTCTGTGTTTTAGCGTGTTCTACATTTGTTGTGTGGTAAATTGTTCTCCATCTCTTACGGTTTAGCAGTTATGCAAAATTTCGTAAAGTTCATCCAGAATAAAGTTATCTTCAGAGGCTATTCCCAGAAAATTCAAGATATACATTGTATTTGGCAGGCAAATATCTTAAATATAAGGGAATTTAATCAAAATACTTAGAGCCATTTTTAAGAAAATCAAAATTTTGGAAAATTTTTCCATGTAAAGGGTAGTTGGGGGTGGGAGGATTTTCTGGAAAATCTTCGTGTCGCATCCTTGGAAGATACCTTGGTTTTTAACGTTTTTTTCGTTTTTGAGATATGCTGCCCACAGACACACACAGGGACATTTTTCTAAAAATGCTTTTTCTTTTTGATTCAGGGGGTCTCAAAATATACATTTCCGGTGAAATCTCGGTATGGAATTTTTGGGTGCATTACAATACCTTCTCTATATTCTATGTACATAGTATGTGTAGAGAAAGTAAAAAAAAAAAGAATGTTTATAAAACTGTCCGTGTATGTGTGTCTGAGGACAACATAGTTCAAAAACGAAAAAGCCCTTAAATACCAAACTTGATATTTAAGTTCAGTATCTTCCAACAATGGGTCACGAAGATTTTAAAAAAAAAAATGCCCCCACTCCAACAACACTTTATATGAAAAAAAAATTAGAATACTTTGATTTTCTAAAATGGCTCTAACAATTTTGATTAAAATCCCTTATATTTAACATATTTAATGACAAATAAAATACATAACTTGAATTTTCTGGGAATAGCCTCCAAAACCTCTTAATTCTGGATGAATTTTTCCGAATTTTCCATAACTGGTAAATCGTAAGAGATAGCCAAAGACATACTGGACAAAAAATGTAGAGCTCCTTAAAACACACAATTTATATCATATAAGCTGTCGTTTTTTAGATATTCCTTGTTATTGGTTTCAGTTTTAAAATACTTAAAAACTTTACTCATACGGGAATTTGTCAACTCCTGGTCACGGATTTCAGTCCCATAGCAACCACATTTTAAAACATGTGACAGTCGGTGTATTCCCTTATTTTACACTAGGCTAAGCCAATAATCAAGTGTGGTTGCTATGGGACTGAAATCCGTGACCAGGAGTTGACAAATTCCCGTATCGCCCGCCTGGGTAGTGTGGTGGTAGCGTGTCTACTTCACATTCGAAAGGTCGTGAGTTCGAATCTTGCTCAGGGTGAGGTGCCGGATAAGTTTTTTTCGGGGTTTTTCCCTTATCCTGAGAAGACGAATGTCAAGTAACTTTAAGCTCCTTGACCTCGAGATCATTTGAGCATCATTTCACCAATGTCGTTCATAGTCCGATATGACCAACCAGGTTAAAGGACGTTAAGCTACAAAAAATCCCCTTATGAGAAAAGTGTTTAAGTATTTTAAAACTGAAACCAATGACAAGGAATATCTCGAAAACGGCCTTAATATTATATGACATAAGCTGTGTGTTTTCAATAGATTCACATATTTTGTCTAGTAAGATTTTATCTATCTTTTACGGTTTACCAGTTATGCGAAATTCAGCAAAATTCATCCAGAAAAAGAGGTCTTCGGAAGCCATTCTCAGAAAATTCAGGATAGTATACATTTTATTTGACATATAAATGTATTAAATGTAAGACGTTTTAATTAAAATCGTTAGAGCCATTTTAAACATTTTCCATGTAAAGGATAGTTGGGGTCATTTTCTTGAAAATCTTCGTGAGGCATCCTAGGAAGACGCTAAACTTAAGTATCAAGTTTGGTATTTAACGGACTTTTAGTTTTTGAGCTATACTGCCCCCCCCCCACCCACACACACATACAAACATTTTTCTAAAATTTGTTGTTTAATTCAGGGGATTCCAAAACATATATTTCCGGTGAGATCTCGGTATCGATTTTTGGGTGAAACTCAACACCTTTTCTATATACTATGCACGTAGTACTGTACAGAAAGTAAAAAATGTTATATTTTTTCAACAAAATCTAAACATGGAACTGATGTGTTCCATTCACATAACTTCTCTAGTTATTCTATATAAAACATTTCTAACAATAAACTATTTTTTACTTTCTCTGGCCCCGTATGTACATAGGGATAGAGAAGTATTGTATTCCACCCAAAAATTCGATGTCTAGATTTCAGCGGAAATACATGTTTTAGGGCCCCATGAATAAAACAAATCTGATGTGTACCATTCACAAGACTTTCTCCATATCCCTGCAACAAATAATTCTTAAAAAGCTTATACTTCTATTTACTTTATGCTAATCAGAAAAAAAATATCAGAAATAGTCTAATTATTCGCTTCCTCGTAAGTATAAGCGAAATAAGGGACAACCGTAGGTTAAAGTGATAGTCAAAAGCTGGTTGCTATGTCAATGAAGTTCCTTTGTTTATATGGATAGGAGTTGACAAGTTCCTACATGAGAAAAGTATACGTTTTTCATAGCAGAAACCAAAAATAAGGAATGTCACAAAAACGACGAACTCCACGAAAAAAATGTATATAATATAAATTGTGTGTATTGATGTGCTCTACATTTTTTGTGTAGTAAGTTTTTGTCCATCTCTTACGGTTTAGCAGTTATTCAAAATTTAGTAAAATTCATCCAGAATAAACTACTCTTCAGAGGCTATTCCCAGAAAATTCAAGATATACATTTTATTTGTCAGGTAAATATCCTTAATATACGAAATGTTAATAAAAATCGTTAGCCATTTTTGAGAAAATCAAAATTTTCGAAAAAAGTTCCATGTAAAGGGTAGTTTGGGGTGGGGGGATTTTTCTAAAATCTTCGTGTCGCATCCCTGGAAGATACTAAACTTAAATACCAAGTTTGGTATTTTACCGACTTTTCGTTTTTGAGTTATCGTGTTCACAGACACACGGACACACGAACAGACTGGCACTCGGTCACACGGACACACGGAAACACACACACACACACACACACACACACACACACACACACACACACACACACACACACACACACACACACACCTTTTTGTGAAAATGCTTTTTTTGGATATTGGGGACCCTAAAACATATAATTCCGGTGAAATCTCGGTATCGAATTTTTGGGTGGAGTGCAATACTTTCTCTATACACTATGTACATAGTGCGTATGGAGAAATTAAAAAGCATTTTCAGAAACAGGTCCGTGTGTGTTTGCCTGTGGACAGCATAGCTCAAAAACGAAAAGACGGTTAAATACCAAATTTGGTATTTAAGTTTGGTGTCTTTTAAGGATGCGACACGAAGATTTTCAAGAAAATCCCCCCACCCCCAACCACCCTTTACATGGAACATTTTTCGAACATTTTTATTTTCTTAAAAATGGCTCTAACGATTTTGATTAAAATGTCAAATGTTAAAGATATTTACCTGACAAATAAAATGTATATCTTGAAATTTCTGGGAATAGCCTCTGAGGAGTAGTATATTCTGGATGAATTTTATTGAATTTTGAATAGCTTCTAAACCATAAGAGATGGACAAAAACTTACTACACAAAAAATGTAGAACACATCAAAACACACATTTTATGTTATATACATTTTTTCGTGGAGTTCGTCGTTTTTTAGACATTCCTAATTTTTGGTTCCTGCTATGAAAAAGTTATACTTTTCTCATACAGGAATTTGTCAACTGCGGTCCATACAAACAAAGAAACTTCAGTGACATAGCAACCAGCTTTTGATCATTACTTTAACCTATGGTACTCCCTTACTTCACTTCTACTTACAAGGAAGCAAGTAATATGGCTATTTCTGCTACTTTTTTACTGATTAACATGAAGTAAACAGAAGTATAAGCTTTTAAGAATAATTTGTTGCAGAGATGTAGAGAAAGTCATGTAATGGTACACATTATATTTTTAGTTATCGTATGCACAAACACACACACAGACACACACACACAAACACATGGGCCTTTTTCAATTTTTTTGTTTAGGGGGCCACTAAACGTGTATTTTCGGTGAAATATGGGTATCCAATTTTTGAATAGAGTACAATACCTTCTCTACCTATGTAATATGTACTATGTAGAGAAAGTAAAATATTTGTTTTCAAACTCAGGTAGCCTCAAAATATATACATATTTCCGGTGAAATCTTGACATCGAAGGTATGGGTGGAATACAATACCTTCTCTAGCTACAATGTACATAGTGGCTAGAGAAAGTAAAATGCACTATTGTGCTCCCTTTATGTGAATTAATTTCAAACTATTCATATAAAAGCATGGTGGCTTTCGTGAATGTTCCAATATTATAATTTATTATGAGTTATTTTAGACGTTGAGCAATATGATAATTAGGAACGGAATTTTAATGTAGATTCATACGCCGGTCTCTTCTCTGTCATCAGAGAATAGATATACTCACTTAGTATGCGTGTTGATTACTAAATTTCCAATAATTAATTTAAACAACGTTTTACATTGTTCACAATGCATATTTTATCGGTTTTGTTATTAACCATAATATTTATTAGTAGGTGCACATTATTCTGTGTATTTGCCTGTTTACATATATATTTTATATCATTAACTTTATGTTCATATAAACACAATTTGTTTACAAATATAGTGGTTAATTCACTGGCTCTATAGTCGAGAGGTCAGCGAGCTGACTGCTCACCCGTAGGTCCCGGGTTCTATTCCTGGTTGGGGCAGGGAGTTTTTGTTTAACCAGAATTATTCCCTATTCCCCACAGAGTCCGGAAGTATGTATGTGCGTGTGTTTAGTGATATAAATTGATTAACCTAATGTTCTAAACCTACAGTAATACGAGTTGTTTCACAAGTCAAAGCCCCCCCATATGACCATTCAAGTTAAAGGGTGCTAGCGTGACCTTGTGTACAGCAGCAGTAGGGAGTCAAGTGTCCACACGCCCAGTGGAAAGATCTGATTTGTTCCAATCACATGACTTTCTCTACATCTCTGCAACAAATTATTGTTAAAAAACTTATACTTCTATTTACTTCATGCTAATCGAGAAAAAAATAGCAGAAATAGTCTTATTACTTGCTTCCATGTAAGTTGAAGCGAAATAAGGGAATACCATAGGTTAAAGTGATAGTCAAAAGCTGGTTGCTATGTGAATGAAGTTCCTTTGTTTGTCTGGACAGGAGTTGACAAATTCCTGTATGAGAAAAGTTAAGTTTTTCAAAGCTGAAACCAAAAACAAGGAATATCTCAAAAAAGATCAGGTCCACGGAAAAAATGTATACAACATAAATTGTGCTTTTTAATGTGCTCTACATTTTTGTGTAGTAAGTTTTTGTACATTTATAACGGTTTAACAGTTGTGCAAAATTCCGTGAAATTCACTCAGAATAACGTAGTCTTCAGAGGTTATTCCCAGAAAATTCAAGATATATAGATTTTATTTGTCAGGTAAATATATTTAATATACGACATTTTAATCAAAGTCGTAAGAGCCATTTTTTAGAAAATCAAAATTTTCGAATAAAGTTCCATGTAAAGGGTAGTTTGGGGTGGGGGAATTTTTCTCAAAATCTTCGTGTCGCATCGCTGGAAGTTACTAAACTTTAATACCAAGTTTGGTATTTTATCGACTTTTCGTTTTTGAGTTATCGTGTTCACAGACACACGGATACACGAAGACACACACGCAGGGACCTTTTTCTGAAAATACGTTTTTTGGATACAGGGGTCCCTAAAACATATATTTCCGGTGAAATCTCGGTAACGAATTTTTGGTGGAGTGCAATACCTTCTCTATACACTATGTACATAGTGCGTGTAGAGAAAGTAAAAAATACCGCGCAACCGGTTCGGAGGTTTTTGACTCACTTCGCCACTACGGCATCAATGACGACATTTCTTGTGCGGTAAATGACAGATCAAAATGAGGATCCGGTAGTAATGAAGTAATTGAACAGCGCCCGCGATGTTCCGTAGGCGCGTGAGCTAGGCTACTTGAGGGAGAGGTCATTAAACCCAATATCTGCTGTGACTCAGACCTGGCGGCCACCAGACACTCATCAAGGCAAATCCAGGACTTCCTGTGTGCTATTCTATTCACATGCTGTTGTTTGTGTTACAGGATGGCATCAGCGGTGTTGTGCTGTTTACTGGCTCTGGGTGCTGTGACTGCAGCGCAGACATGTCCTCCAGGATGCAGATGCTACGTCACATCCATTTACTGTCAGCATGGCCATCTGACCAGCTTACATTCGTCTATGTTTACTCTACCTCTTGCATCTGATATACAACACATACGACTTGATGATAATTTCATATCCACCATTGATCCAAACACGTTTTCAAATTTTACAAGCCTACATCAACTTGTGCTTCAAATGAACGAAATAACGCAACTCCCAGAAGGTTTGTTTGACTCCCTGAAGAACTTAACGAATCTCTACCTCAACAACAATCACCTTTCGTTCTTACCTGGTGGTCTGTTTCGGAACTTGGGCAATCTTGCTGTACTCTTACTGAATGAAAACCGTCTGACACAACTTGCACCAAATACTTTCTCTTCGTTAAGAAATCTTGAAACGCTTTGTCTTCATTATAACAGACTGACAAGTCTAACAAAAAGCACTTTTAATGGTCTGGATAATCTTCTTGTACTTAGCTTAGGTAACAACCATCTTGTAGAATTGGAGCAGGATGTGTTTGAACACTTAAAGTCACTGAACAGCCTGTCTTTAGAACAAAATCAAATTAGTCGGTTACATGGAAGAGTTTTTGCCACGTTACCGCAACTTCAAAATCTCTGGTTATATAATAACAATCTCACAACAGTCGAAGACATCGCTTTTGCTGGTTCCAAAACATTGAACACTCTATCTCTTTATAATAATATGATTGCTGAAGTATCTAAGAAAGCATTCTTTGGCCTGTACAGTCTTCAAAACCTTTACCTTAGTAACAATAGGCTACATAAACTTGATCCAGAGGTATTTGCTTCCTTAACAGAACTTGAGGTGTTGGAACTTCAGGATAACCACTTGCAAAACATTGAGGCAAGATTGCTGTCAACCATGATTCATCTGCAAGAATTGAATATCGTAGGGAATCCTATCAACTGCAGCTGTTCTCTCAAACATTCTTTAATGGTGTGGCATTTACGAAGAATTCAAGTGGATGCATCATGCATTCTTTCTAATGGAACAATGATAACTGATTTAAGTCAACTATTCTGCAGTGAGGATTATGAAAAGGGAAATGATTCTCTAGCTGACATTTATGAAGGAACGCCAACGGTTCATCATAGCCAATCCTCTTTTGGAGAAGAACACACTGTTGCTGTTGATTTTTCAGAGGGTTCGCCTGCTGGAGACATAACAACCGACGCAAACACACTAGATTACGAAAATGGAAATGATTCTTTACCTGGTGTTTCTGAAAGGTCGCGAATGGTTCATCAAAGTCAACCCTCTTTTGCCGAAGAAGGCATTATGACAACTGATTTTCCAACGACCGCTTCTTATGGAGACACAATAACTGGCCTAAATCAACTAGAAGATTACAAAAACAGAAGCGATTCGTCAGATAATATTTCTGAAGTGAAGTCAACAGTTCATTTAAGTGAATCATCTTCAGGAGAAGAGCGCACTATGTCCACTAATTTTCCAACAAGTTTTTCTGGTGAGGAAATGATAACGAATCTATCCCAACTAGAAGATTACAAGGAGAGAAAGAATTTTACTGCTAACATTTCTGAAGGGAAGCGAACAGTTCAAATCGTTTTCGGCAAAAACCAAACTGTTGTACCTGATTTATTAAGGAGTACTCCTGAGGTAGACATGATTACTGACCTAAGGCAACTAGAAGATCACGAAAAGAGAATTAATTCTTCACCTGACATTTCTGGGAATCAGGGAACGGTTCATCCAAGTCAAACCTCTTTTGACAAAGAAACTATCGGCTTTCCAACAAGTACTCCTTATGGAGACATGATAACTGATGTAAGTCAACTAAAACATAACGATATGAAAAATAATTCTGCAACAATTTCTGACGGAAAGCGAATGGATCATCCAGGCCAAATCCTTTTTGACAAAAAGCAAGCTGTTTCGGCTGATTCTACAATGAGTTCTCCTGGTGCAGATATGATCACTGATGCAAGCCAACTGAATAACGAATATAGAAACGATTCTTCAGTGAATGTTTCTGAAGGGAAGCGAATGGTTAAGCCTAGACAACCCTCTTTTGGCGGAGAACGCACTATTGCTGCTGACTTCACGAGTACCACTGAGAGAGAAGACACCATCATTCATCTAATCCAGGTTCCTAATCCCTCCTCGTCAACAAGCCAGAAGAAAGGAGGTCTTGCAGTTATAGTGTTTTGCTTTTCATGCTTGTATTTACCAGCATTAATCCGTGTGTATTAAAATTTAACTATACACGCAGGTTTTGAAAAGGTGATAGATCGTTCTATACATAATCTTATATAAGAGAACTTTGGGGACGCAATGCATGTTTACGATGCCAAGCATGTGAACTAGACATCAATGATGAACAGTTGCGATAAGTTGGACTTTAAGTTGGATAGGTAGGAGAGGGCTAATTCCTTGGCCATCGTGGCTATTTAATTTCACGCCAGTGGAGTATTATTTGTGGAGACATAAGAATGTGTACGGGTCCTTCTTTGGAACCAGGACGACCCAATATGACAATGTTGCAGGAAAAATGAGGGTTTAAGCAAACCTAATACTCCTCAGTGCCAAAGCAATAGTTGAATGCATTAATTGTGCATTCAAGTCGCTAAAGGGATTTTCTAAACCAGTGTCTCAGATCGAATGAAGAACGGAGTTGCGCAGTTTACATCTTTCCAAGATCGCACTCCTTAACTGGGATTTTAACAGTTTTTTTATCCTGCGGAGGAGGTAGTCTTATTTTAGACTTTAATGTTTCTTTCTCTATTTTCCTCTATAAGTCATTTAATTTGTAATGAAATTAATGATGATAATAATAAAAAAAATAATTTGTTTATATAGAGATATTATTTGTGACATCTTTTTGTGTATAAAGATTTATTACTTTCTCTACACGTACTATGTACATAGTGTATAGAGCAAGTATTGTATTCCACCCAAAAATTCGATACCGAGATTTCACCGGAAATACATGTTTTAGGACCCCCTGAATACAAAAAAAGCATTTTAAAAAAAGGTCCGTGTGTGCGTGTCTGTCTGTCTGTCTGTGTGTGTCTTTGGACAGCATAGCTCAAAAACGAAAAGACCGTTAAATACCAAACTTGGTATCTAAGTTTGGCATCTTCCAAGGATACGACACGTAGATTTTCAAGAAAATACCCCACCCCCAACTACCCTCTACATGGAACACTTTTTGAAAATTTTTATTTTCTTAGAAATGGCTCTAACGATTTTGACTAAAATGTCAAACACTAAAGATATTTATCTGACAAATAAAATGTATATATTGAATTTTCTGGGAATAGCCTCTGAAGACTACTTTATTCTGGATGAATTTTACGGAATTTTGCATAACTGCTAAACCGTAAGAGATGGGCAAAAACTTAACACACAAAAAAAATGTAGAGCACATTAAAACACACAATTTATGTCATATACATTTATTTCATGGAGTTGATCGTTTTTTTAGATATTCCTTGTTTTTGATTTCGGCTTTAAAAAACTAGTACTTTTCTCATACAGGAATTTGTCAACTCCTATCCATACAAACAAAGGAACTTCAGTTACATAGCAACCAGCTTTTGACTGTCACTTTAACCTATGGTACCCCATTATTTTCCTTCTACTTGCAAGGAAGCAAGTAATAAGATCATTTCTGCTAATTTATCTAAATTAGCAAGAAGTAAATAGAAGAAAAAGCTTCTTAACAATAATTTGTTGCAGAGATGTAGAGAAAGTAATGTGAGTGGAACACATCAGATTTTTTTTCTCTACTCGTCTCAATGCTACCAGTTCTCTTGCTCTCATTTCTCAAATCCATGAGTTTCCAGCACTTCCATTTCCTCTTCTTCCAGGTTTTTCTCTAGTGTTTAATGCCCACTTTTACTACTTGTGGCACCGCAGGCGATGACACTGGTGATACATGGAATAAAGATTGACTCCATATTGAGTTAATTCCATTTTACTTTCTCTACACGTACTGTGTTCATAGTGTATAGAGAAGGTATTGTATTGCACCCAAAAATTCGATATCGAGATTTCACCAGAAATATATTTTGGGGCCCCCTGAATAAAAAAAAAATCATTTTTAGAAAAATGTCCGTAGGCGTATCTGTCTGTTTGTCTGACTGTCGTGTGTGTGTGTGTGTGTGTGTCTGTGGGTAGCATAACTCAAAAACGAAAAGTCGGTTAAAATCAAAACTTGCTGAATAAGTTCAGTATCTTCCAAGGGTATGACATGATTTTCATAAAAATCTGATGTGTTACACTCACATGACTTTCTCTAGCTGTTCGACAAACTTCATACATAAGATTCTTCTTCTTTCTGCACCTTGCTAATCGAGGTACTCATTAGTACAATGTTCCTATTATTTAGTTCTGTATAAGTAGGAAGAAAATAAGGGAATATACTAGGCTAAACTAATAGTCAAATGTTTTAAAAGTAGTCGTTATGCGATTGTCATCACAAATCGCTTCTTTTCTTGGCCAGGAGTTAGATAAAAGAAAAACGGACACTCCCGTCTGAGAAAAGTATTAAGTACTTGACAACTGAAACTAATAACAATGAATACCTCGAAAACGGTAAGCTCCACGAGAAAAATGTATATGACATAACTTGTGTATTTTAATAAGACCTAAATGTTTTGTATAGTAAGTTTTTGTTTATCTCTTAGGTTTACTAGTTATGCCAAATTAAGCAAAATTCATCCAAAATAAACAGGCCCTCAGAAGTTCTTCCCAGAAAATTCAAGATATACATTTTATTTGTTAGGTACAGATCTTTAATACATGATATTTTTATCACAATCGTTAGAGCCATTTTAAAGAAAATCAAAATTTTCGAAAAAAGTTCCATGTAAACGGTAGTTTGCGGTGGGGGGATTATTCTCAAAATCTTCGTGTCGCACCCCTGGAAGATACTAAACTTTAATACCAAGTTTGTGATTTTAGCTACTTTTCGTTTTTGAGTTATCGTGTTCACAGTCACACGGACACACGGACCTTTTTCTGAAAATGCTCTTTTTGGATACAGGGGGTCCTAAAACATGTATTTCCGGTGAAATCTCGGTATCGAATTTTTGGGTGGAATACAATACTTCTCTATCCCTATGTACATTGTACATATGGGGCTAGAGAAAGTAAAAAGCTTATGATCCCCAACCACCCTTTACATGGAACATTTTTCGAAAATTTTGATTTTCTCAAAAATGGCTTTAACGACTTTGATTACAATGCCGTATGTTAAACATATTCACATTACAAACAAAAAATATATTTTGAATTTTCTGGGAATAGAGTCTGAGGACCTGCTTGTTCTGTTTGAATGTTACACAATGTTGCTAAATGGTTAAACCGTAAGCGACAGACAAAAAGAATGTAAATCTCGTTAAACCAATTTATATCATACACGCTTTTCTTGTAGAGTTGAACCGTTTTCGAGATATCCATTGTTATTGGTTTCAGTTTCCTTTTCTCAAAGGAACCAAGCAAAGCGAACCGAACCTCAATTGTTTCACATAGCGATCAGATTTTAAAAGATTTGAATATCGTTTTGTCCTAGTGTATTGCCCTTCTACTTACAAGGAAGCCAGATATGCTTATGTTTATCTAGATTAGCATGACGTAAATAAAAGAGTTATCTTTTGTAAGATAATATTGTTTGTGAAACAGCTAGAGAAAGTTATGTGAATGGAACACATCAGCTTTTTACTTTGCTACACGTACTAAGGTACTGGTGTATAGAGAAAGTATTGTAACACACCCAAAAATTCGATATCGAGGTTTCTCCGGGAATATGTATTTTGGGAACACATGACTTTCGCTACATCTGTGCAACAAATTATTGTTAAAAAATTTATGCTTTATTTACTTCATCCTAATAGTGGAAAATTAGCAGAAATACTTGCTTCCTTATAAGTAGAAGCGAAATAAGGGAGCAGCATAGGTTAAAGTGATAGTCAAAAGCTGGTTGCTATGTGACTGACGTTCCTTTATTTTGTATGGACAGGAGGTGAAAAATTCCTGTATGAGAAAAGTATACGTTTTTTAAATCTCAAACCAAAAACAAGAAATATTAAAAACACGATCAACTACACGAACGTATATCACATAAATTGTGTGCTTTAACGTGCTCTACATGTTTTGTGTGGTAAGTTTTTGTCTATCTCTTACAGTTTAGCAGTTATCCAAAATTCCGTAAAATTCATCCAGAATAAAGTAGTCTTTAGAGGCTATTCGCAGAAAATTCAAGATATACATTTTATTTGTCAGGTAAATATCTTTAATAATCAATATTCTACTCAAAATCGTTATAGCCATTTTTAAGAAAATCAAAAATTTCGAAAAAATTTCCATGTAAATTGTACTTGGGAATGGGAGGATTTTCTTGAAATTCTTCGTGTCGCATCCTTAGAAGATACCAAACTTAAATACCAAGTTTGGAATTCAACGGTGTATTCGTTTTTGAGCTATGCTGTCCACAGACACATACACGGACCTTTTTCCAAAAATGCTTCTTTTTTGGATTCAGGGGGAACCAAAACGTGTATTTCCGGTGAAATCTCGATATCGAAATTTTGGGTGGAATGCAATACCTGCTCTATACACTATGTACAAAGTACGTGTAGATAAAGTAATAACTACAAAATTGAGACGTGTTGTCTATATTTAAGTTAATTTAGCGAAAGAGATACGAAACAAATGCTAGGTAAACATTTAACACACGAACAAATTATTCACTACCGATAATAAAATACAACTGTGATACTAATATTAGGTTGGAGGGGGGAGTCTGATAAACTTTTACTTTCTCTACACGTAATATGTACATAGTGTATAGAGAAGGAATATCACTCCACCCAAAAATACCGATACCGAGATTTCACCGGAAATATATGTTTTAGGGTCCCCTGTATCCAAAAAAAGTATTTTGAGAAAAAGGTCTCTGTGTGTGTGTCCGTGTGTCTGTGAACACGATAACTCAAAAACGAAAAGTCGGTAAAATACTAAACTTGGTATTTAAGTTTAGTATCTTCCAGTGATGCGACACGAAGATTTTGAGAAAAATCCCCCCACCCTTATCTACCCTTTACATGGAACTTTTTTCGAAAATTTTGATTTTCTAAAAAATATCTCTAACGATTTTGATTAAAATAGCGTATTTTAAAGATATTTAACTCACAAATAAAATGTATATCTTGAATTTTCTGGGAATAGCCTCTGAAGACTACTTTATTCTGGATGAATTTGACGGAATTTTGCATAACTGCTAAACCGTAAGATATGGACAAAAACTTACTGCACAAAAAATGTACAGCACGTTAAAGCACACAATTTAAGCTATATGCATTTTTTCGTAGAGTTGACTCTTTTTAAGAAATTCCTTGTTTTTGGTTTCAGGTTTGTAAAACATACTTTTCCCATACAAGAATTTGTTAACTACTGTCCATACAAACAAAGGTAAACAACCAGCTTTTGACTATCACTTTAACTTATTGTATTGCCTTATTTCGTTTCTGCTTACAAGGAAGCATGTAATAAGACTATTTCTGCTAATTTTTTTCTCGATTAGCATGGAGTAAACAGAAGTATAAGGTTTTTAAAAATAATTTGTTGCAGGGATGTAGAGAAAGTCATGTGAATGGAACACATCAGATTTTTGCATTCTATAGCCCGCATGTACAATGTACATAGTGGATAGAGAAGGTATTGTATTCCACCCAAAGCTTTGATGTCGAGATTTCACCGGAAATATATGTTTTGGTACCCCCTGAAAAAGGTTCATGTGTGTGTGTCTGTGGGTTGCACAGGATATAGCGAAAAGTCCGTTAAACAGCAAACATGTATCCTTCAACTATGCGCCACTACCCTTTACATGGAGCATTTTTGAAATTTTTTATTTTCTCAAAAGTGACTAAAGATTTTGATTAAAATCTCTCATATTTAAGATATTTATAGGACGAATAGGGTATATATCCTGAATTTTCTGAGAATAGCCTCGGAAGACCTTGTTATGCTGCATGATTTTTACTGAATTTTGCATAACTGGTAAACCGTTAGAGATATACAAAAACTTGCCACTCAAAAAAGGTAGATCTCGATAAAACACACAAATTATCTCATATACCTTTTTTTTCGTGTAGTTGCCCGTTTTCGAGATATTTCTTGTTGTTGATTTCAGTTTTAAAATACTTAAACTTTTCTCATACTTGTCAACGCTTGGCCACGCTAAGAACGATTTCAGTCCCATAGCAACCACATTTTAAAACATTTGACTGTCGCTTTAGCCTAGTGTATTCCCTAATTTCTCTTCTGCTTATAAGGAACAAAGTAATAAGACCATTTCTTGCCCGCTTTGGTAGTGTGGTGGTAGCGTGTCTGCCTCACATTCAAAAGGTCGTGAGTTCTAATCTCACTTAGGGTGAGTTACCCGGATAAGGTATTTTTCGGGGTTTTCCCTTATCCTGAGAAGACGAATGCCGAGTAACTTTAAGCTCCATGGACCCCGATAACATTTGAGCATCATTTCACCAATTTCATTCATCGTCTGATATGACCAACCAGGTTAAAGGACATTAAACTAAAAAAGACCATTTCTGCTAATGTTTTAGCATGAAGTAGATAGAAGAATAAGCTTATAAACAATAATTCGTTACAGAGATGTAGAGAAAGTCATGTGAATGTAGCAGAATCTTACGATAACTTATTACTTTCTCTACACGTACTATACATAGTGTATAGAGTAGGTATTGTATTGCACCCAAAAATTCGATATCTAGATTTTACCGAAAATACATGTTTTGAGATCCCCTGAAACAAACAATTTGGGAAAATGTGCATATGTGTGTGTGTGTGTGTGTGTGGGTAGCATATCTCAAGAACTAAAACAGCGTTAAGTACGCTTTACATAAAACATTTTTCGAACATTTTGATTTTCTCAAAAATGGATGAAACGATGTTGATTAAAACACCTTATGTATAAGATATATTTATGACAAATGAAATCTATATCTTGAAGTTTTTGAAAATAGCCTCTGAAGATCCCCTCTTGCTGGATGACTTTTGTATAACTAGAAAACCGCAAGAGATACACAAAAACTTAATAACAAAAGTGTATATCTTATTAAAACACACAATTTTTTTTTTTTTTTTTTTTTTTTTTTTTTTTTTTTTTTTTTTTTGTAGAGTTAACCGTTTACAAGATATTCCGAATTATTGGTTTCAACTTTAAGCCACTTAAATTTTTATCAAATGGGATGACATCTTTCTTCTCGTTTGTTTTTTATGTATTCCTGGCAAGCAAAGAGATTGGAATTTCAACTGTTTCACATAACGACCGGTTTTTAAAAACGAGACTATCGCTTTAGCCTGTGCATTTTCTTACGTCCCTTCTACTTACAAAGAAGCTAGTAGTTAGACTAACTCTGCTAATGTTTAACTTGATCAGCATGATGTAGATAACAGATTAATATTTTGAATAACAGGTTTTTTTGCCGAACAGCTAGAGGTCATTATGTGAATGGAACACATTAATTTTTTGTCTTCTACTTACAAGGAAGCAAGTTATAAGGACAATTTCTGGTGATGTTTAACTCGATTATCTCGAAGTAAATAGAAAGTGATGCGAATGGAACATATCAGAGGTTTACTTTTAAAGTCATAATGCTGCATTCACAATGAGATGCAAGCGCAGACGTAACGTAAAGGCAAGAGTTTGAACTCATATTATTTAATGTAAGCATTCACATAGAAAGACGGGAGAGTTTGCAAACTCCAAACTTATTCCTTACGCTGTGTGCAAAGAGGTTTAATGTTGCTGTTTTCCTCTATGCAGTGCCTGCTGTACAATATCAGACGATCGTAATGCGAGTTTTTATATCGCCCTCTGTAAATACATGCCGATTTTTCATTTGGCTGTGACGCGCCATTTTTGAATTGCTGATTCTGTGCTTTGATTTAATGGATGTACCCAGCATCTGCGTTTAGATTTCTTGGCTCTAAAGTTCGTAACAGAAAAGAGATAATACACATTGCATTATAATTTTCTGTAGTCTTCATATTTGTACAATTTCCAATATTTTGGTCAGTTTGAGACGTCACTGCTGCGTCAGTTGTGTGTTTAATTTCATAAATTTCTATTTATTATAAAGGATTAAGTTAATTTTCTGATATAATATTGTTGGTTATGTTATTAAATTTGAAACTCGTGGTACATGACATTTTCATGTATTTATGAATCTAGAAACCCTTGCACACTTCTTGCGTTGCACTTACGATTGCATCGTGAACATAGCATAAGTTTAAAGTTGCTAAAGATGTTATGCTATATTCATATTGAGATGCAAGCACAGACGTAACGTAACATAAGCGCAGACACAAGGAGACACCATTCACAATGCTATCGTAAGCGCAACGCAAGAAGTTGGCACGGCTTTCTAGATCTCGTTACATACGAATGTCTTCCAAGCGCTCTGCAAGTTACAAACTGAATAACATAATCAACAATATCACGTAAGAAAATTCACTCAATCTTTTACAAATAAATATGTTATAACATTACATACTAACAACTGACGCTCGCGACAGTGACGTCACAATAATGGCTCATTCTAAATTATTGAAAACAGTACAAGCATAGAGACTGCAGAAAATGATAAAGCTACACATTTAGTGAACTAGAATTATCTATCTGCGCCTTCGATTTATGAGAACAAAGAAATCTAGACGCAGATGATAATTTCAACCATTAAATCAAAGGATTGGCAAGGAGACTGCCATAACCTCTTGAGGGAAATTAGAGATGGCGCGGCACGGCCAAATAGAAGAGCATGCATGTACAGCAGGCCATGTAAAATCTTGTAGTGCGATTATCTGTTGTTGATTTCATAGGTAATGCACAGAGAAAAAAAGCAGACGTAACGCAAGGATAAAGCTTGGAGTTTGCAAACTCTTGCTTTACGTCTTGCGCGTTTGTATGTTAATGCTTACATTAAATAATATGAGTACAAACTCTTGCGCTTACATTGCGTCTGCACTTGCATTTCACTGTGAATGTAGCATAAGCTTATTAACAATAGTTTGTTACAGAGCTATAGATAAAGTGATGCTGGAGTGCCTTAAATACACTAAAGGTGTTACTGTCATGCTGAAATCCGCCACTGTTGAGGCATGTAGGGCAGGGGAACTGCAACTTGTGTTAGCCGGTCTGGTGTCAGCTGTAGCTGATAGATTATTACTGCCAGAATACACAGCGGCACAAAAAGCGTAACGGCTGCTTTTAAAAGCGAAATCTGCTGCTCCTGCTGCTGCTTACTAACAAAAAATAAAACACCATCGTAGAGATACGTAACCTTTAACCTTCATGTTGTACAAGTTAAAACTCACAAAAAGCTCACGTGTTACATTCATATTGCGTTTTACTTTCCTTACCGCATATGTAGATAAGGTATTGTATTGCAAACAAAAAGTTCATGCCAAGATTTATCTGAAAAACATATTGAGGACCCCTGAATAAAACAAAAAAAAATCTGATGTGTTCCATTCATATGACTTTCTCTACATCTCCGCAACAAATTATTGCTACAAAGCTTATGCTTCTATTTACTTCATGCTAGTCGAGAAAAAATTAGTAGAAATAGTCTTATTACTTGCTTCTTTGTAAGTAGAAGCAAAATAAGGGAGTACCATAGGCTAAAAGTTAACTGCTATGTGACTGAAGTTCCTTTGTTTGTATGGATAGGAGTTGACAAAATCCTGTATGAGAAAAGTATAAGTTTTTCAAAGCTGAAACCCAAAACAAGGAATATCTAAAAAAAAACGATCAACTCCACGAAAAAAAAATGTATATGTCATAAATTGTGTGTTTTACTGTGATCTTCATTTTTTCTGTAGTATGTTTTTGTCTATCTCTTACGGTTTACCAGTTATACAAAGTTCAATAAAAATCATCCAGAATAAAGAGGTCTTTAGAAGCTATTCCCAGAAAATTCAGGATATACATTTTATTTGTCATGCAAATATCTTTAATATACGGGATTTTGATCAAAATCGTTAAGAGCCATTTTCGAGAAAATCAAAATTTTCGAAAATTTTTCCATGTAAATGGCAGTTTGTGGTGGGAGGATTTTCTTGAAAATCATCGTGTCGCATCCTGAAAGATACTCAACCTAAATACCATGTTTGGTATTTTACGGATTTTTCGTTTTGGAGTTATGCTGCCCACAGACACACATACACACAGACAGACAGACAGACAGACAGACGGATGCACACACGGACCTTTTTCTAAAAATCCTTACCGGGTCCCGTTAACTACAATGGTTACCATAACAACAAGTTCACGACATGAATAGTAATAGAATTAAAATTGTTCTCTGATATAAGATTTAAGATTTAAGTACTATAATATTTTCCTGCATTGAAACATATTTCCTTAAATAAACGTAGATAAAGTGTTGTATTCAATTTGGTGCAAAAGTAGTTCGTAAAGATTCCGCAGGACGTCCAGATTGAAAATGTTGAAAACACTAACCTGAGCAATAAAACTTCACATGGAACGAATGTCTTGTGATAAATGTCCCACTAAAATTCTCTAATTAAGATATTTCCTTATATACAAAACTCATCGCAAAATGCTAATAACACACATCATTTTGTAATCTTTACGAACGCACAACAATACTGCCAACCTATTCTTTTCACGAAATCCCCAAGACTTCTGCTCCGTTAAGCATGTGCTGCTCGTATGCTTTGGCGAAACCATTGGAAATGCTCAAAAATTAACTACAAATAATAATAATAAATTCATTTATACATTAATCTAAACATAACGTAATAGAGAGAATGTTGCTTTTGTTGGCATATTTTAGTGAAAGCAGTGGAAATTGCTAAAAGCAAATTCACGAAAATCAGTTATTTACACACTCACTAACCTAGAGCTAACCGACAGCAAGCTCGCTTCGCTCGCATGCTTTGATTAAAACAGTGAAAATTACTAAAATCAAATTACACGAAAATCAATGTATATACACAACACACACACACACACACACACACACACACACACACACACACACACACACACACACCCTCACCTAGAGTTAACCGAGCTCATCCGAGTGAAGCTCGCGAGCTTTTCTTTTTAAATGCTAGAAATAAAATACAATACAAACAAGAATTTACACACACACTAGCCTACACCTAACGAAACCAGTGAAAATTACTGAAACTTACACGAAAATGTCTCTATTACACACACTCGCTACTATAATCAGCTCATTTAAAAAACATCTGATGTGTTACAATCACATGACTTTCTCTAGCTGTTCTACAAACTTCATACATAAGATTCTTCTTCTTTCTGCACCTTGCTAATCGTGGTACTCATTAGCACAATGTTATTTAGTTCCGTATAAGTAGGAAGAAAATAAGGGAATACACTAGGCTAAACCAATAGTCAAATGTTTTAAAAGCTGTCCTTATGCGATTGTCATTACAAATCGCTTTTCATGGCCAGGAGTAGAACAAAAGAAAAACGGACACTCCCGTCTGAGAAAAGTGTAAGTACTTCACAACTGAAACTAATAAACAATGAATACTTCGAAAACGGTAAGCTCCACGAGAAAAATCTATATGACATAACTTGTGTATTTTAACAAGACCTAAATGTTTTGTATAGTAAGTTTTTGTCTATCTCTTACGGTTTACTAGTTATGCCAAATTAAGCAAAATTCATCTAGAATAAACAGATCTTCAGAAGCAATTCCGAGAAAATTCAAAATATATATTTTATTTGTCAGGTAAAAATATCTTTAATATACGAAATTTTAACTAAAAATCGTTAGAGCCATTTTTGAGAAAATCAAAATTTTCGAAAAAAAGTTCCATGGATAGGGTAGTTTGGGGTGGGAGGAATTTTTCTCAAAATCTTCGTGTCACATCCCTGGATGATACTAAACTTAAATACCAAGTTTGGTATTTTAATGACTTTTCGTTTCTGAGTTATCGTGTTCACAGACACACAGACACACACGGACCTTTTTCTGAAAATACTTTTTTTGGATACAGGGGACCCTAAAACATATATTTCCGGTGAAATCTCGGTATCGAATTTTTAGGTGAAGTGCAATACCTTCTCTATACACTATGTATATAGTACGTATAGAGAAAGTAAAAATGAAAATGGCGTGTTATTTATGGACGCTCTTTAACTGCTCTGGTTCTCAGCGTCCCATTCTAAATTGGGCGTTAAAGACCACTTAATTTTGCTCAGAGGCCTCTGTATCAGGCTTGAGATTCTTTTACGTGCCGTAAATCTACGACACGGGACCAACGGCTTTACTTCCCTTCCGAAGGAAGCCATGCTAAGGATTTTTACGCCCGCCAGGTTTGAACCATGAAGTTAACATGGTAAGCATTACACCACGGAGGGCGACTATGTGTTACACACAGTGATTCCGTAAGGATTTACATTTATAATCGTGACTACCTTTTATATATCACGGACATTGTTCTTGTTCTCATCCTAGAACTATCACGAGTGGTACTGTCATTTGACAGTCGTGATAACCGAGCTGAAGTTATTTAAGCCGAAATAATAAAACTTTTACGTTTAGTGAAGTACAGGATCCAATATTAAAGCATTAGACGAGGAACGGGTAAAAGTAGTTCAACATACGAGAACTGTGATAGAAAATACACGGAAAAAAGACCTTTTGGAGGAAGCAGAGGAACATGTGGCGCTGCAGACAGACAGCGAGCAAATACGGCAATAGCGTACCGAGACAGCCAACTGTCAGCAGAAATGTTAATCACAAGGTAATTCCTCACCAATAAATTCCTTGTGTCATAATCGAGAACCTCATTAATTACACTCTTTTCCTTTTTGCTATAACTGCTCATCTTACACTCATCATCATTTACAACAGATTTAGCTCGTCTTTGGAATTCCCTCCCTGAAGACGTAAGGGACTGCCGGGACGTTATACTGTTCAAGCAGGAAAGTAGGACATACATTTGTAATCAAACCTAATCTGCTACTGCATTAATATGATGAATACATCATTTATTGTTATTAATATTTTATACGCTGGCAAGCAATATGGATTTCAATTGTAAATATCACTCATATGTGTTTCAACCTACATGAATATTTCACTTAAAATAATTTTGTTTACATTTTTTTTTCTTTTCAATATACTTGTTGCACCTTTTAACTTTCTCTACACGTACCATGTACATAGTGTATAGAGAAGGTGTTGTATTCACCCAAAAATAGCTCAAAAACAAAAAGACCGTTAAATACAAAACTTGATATGTAAGGTTGGTATTTTTCAAGGATGCGACACGATGATTTTCAGGAAAATCCCCTCACGACCAACTACCTTTTACATGGAACTTTTTTCAAAAATGTTGAATTTCTAAAAAATGGCTGTAACGATTTTGATTAAAATATCGTATATTAAAGATATTTTATGACAAACGAAATGTAAATCTGGAATTCTCTGGGAATAGCCTCTGAAGACCACTTTATTCTGGATGAATTTTGCGGAATTTTGCATAACTGCTAAACCGTAAGAGATAGACAAAACCACACAAAAACTGTAGAGCACATTAAAACACACAATGTATGCTACATACATGTTTTCGTGGAGTTGGTCGGTTTTGAGATATTTCTTGTTTTTGGTTTCAGCTTTGAAAAACTTATACTTCTCTCATACAGGGATTTGTGAACTCGTGTCCATACAAACAAAGGAACATCAGTCACAGAGCAACCAGCTTTTGACTTTCACTTTAACCTAAGGTACTCCCTTGTTTCGCTTCTACTTACAAGGAAGCAAGTAATAAGACTATTTCTGCTTTTTTTTTTTTTTTTTTTTTTTTTTTCGATTAGCATGAAGTCATGCGAATGCAACACATGAGATTTTTATGTTTCTTTTTCTTTACTTTTCTGTTTTGTTTCTTTTTGTCACGTTTAGCTTGTATGTGAAATAAGCAAGCACGGTCAACGATCCATGTGTATGTATTGTAAGTTCGTGTAGCGGTCAAGGCACTACTGATTTCTCGAGAAGGCTGTTCCAGTGTTCGAACAAACAGATCTATGTACTGGCAACTGAACAAAAAGCATTACACAGTTGTGGATACCCACAATGCAGTGTTCTCTTGTCAGCTGTATTCGATCAATTATTACTACTGAAGAGAGGGCGCTGTATTCGCTTGCTGGGTCATGTAAAATACACATCACCTAGCCAACTGGGTCGAGGTCGTTTTGCACTTGGTAACATGTGCTGCTGCATTTACATTCTCTTTCACATACACATCAGGGCTGCCTACAAACTACAGTGTGTTTCAGGACCACTGCGACAAACTCTGAGCAACGATACATCTTGTACAGCATAACATTTTTACTTTCTCTGCACGTACATAGTGTTTAGAGAAGGTATTGCACTTCAACCAAAAATTCGATACCGAGATTTCACCAGAAATATATGTTTTAGCGTCCTCTGTATTCAAAAAAATCATTTTCACAAAAACAAAAAGTCGGCAAAATACCATACTTGGTATTTTAAGTTTAGTATCTTCCAGGGATGCGACACGAAGATTTTGAGAAAAATCCCCTTACCACGCTCTACCCTTTACATGAAACTTTTTTCGAAAATTTTTATTTATTTAAAAATGGCTGTATTGGTTTTGACTAAAATATGGTATATTGAAGATATTTACCTGACAAATAAAATGTATATCTTGAATTTTCTGGGAATAGCCTTTGAAGACTACTTTATTCTGGACAAATTTTGCATAACCGCTAAACCGTAAGAGATGGAAAAAAAAAAACTTACAATACTAAAATATAGAGCACTTTAAAACACACAATTTATGTTATATGCATTTTTTTCATGGAGTTGGTCGTTTTTGAGATATTTCTTATTTATGGTTTCAGCTTTGAAAAACTTACTTTTCTCATATAGAAATTTGTCAACTCTTGTCCATACAAACAAAAGAACTCAGTGACATAGTAACCAGCTTTGGACTATCACTTTAACCTATGGTACTCCCTTATTTCGCTTCTACTTACAAGGAAGCAAGTAATAAGACTATTTCTATTAATTTTTTCTCGATTAGCATGAAGTAAATAGAAGCATAAGCTTTTTAATAATAAGTTGTTGCAGAGATGTAGAGAAAGTCATGTGAATGGAACACATCAGATTTTTACTTTCTTTACCAAGTATAATGTATATACGAGAGCCATCCAGAAAGTGACAGACGATTTGTGTAATTTAAATACCAAGTTTGATATTCGACGGTCTTCTCGTTTTTGACCTATGCTGCCCACACACACGGACCTATTTCTAAAAATCTGATGTGTTCCATTCACATTACTTTCTCAACATTTCTGCAACAAATTTTTGTATAAAACTTATACTTCTATCTATGAGAATCGAGAAAAAATTAGCAGAAATAGGCTTATTACTTGTAAGTAGAAGCGAAATAAGGGAGTACCGAGTCTGTATCGAAAGTGTTCCGCGTATGTTTATATTCAAAGTGGACAATAAATAGTGTGTTCATTTTATTTATTTTTAAACCATGGCTCCTTCGTTTTCAAAGTTAAGTGGCAAGGTATTGCTTAATCAGAGCAGAGAAATAATTATAAATGTCCTTGACTTCATGAAACAAGAGGCAGAGACGCAGGAAGAAAATGTATGTTCCCCTATGTCTTCAAAAGCCTATAGAAAGTGAATGAAAGAGTAGCCAAGGCAACTGATATTTCACTGAGCTCCGTTTCCAGGGTTCTCAAAGATAATAAAGAAAGGAAAATAAAACTTAATATATCACTTTTAAATTAAAAGATGTGGAACAGTTGTGTCGCCAGCGAATTGCAGAAATTGGCAGGTCAGAATGGCAAAATGTATGTCGACATGTTGAGAACATTGAAAATCATTAGAAAGAATTCTAATCCAAGATAATGGTGCAGAAAGTAGTGATAACGTTGATGATGACAATGACGTGAGCGAAGACGAAGGACTGTCAGGTGTGGAAGAACTGGAGGCAGACGATTACATTGTTTATATTGTAGACCATTTGTTTATCAGTGCAATGCATAATCGACTGGTGAACTGCTTATCTGAAAGTATAACTCGCTTCCTAACTCTCATTAAGATTTTCACATGTCCAGATCTGTTGCGGCAGTTATAACTATTGCATTCACCGAGAAATACATCCAGTAGTGTCAGAGTCGCTGTTGCAAATGGTGTCGCTTCATTACATGAACCAAAATCACATGATCTCATTGGTTAAAACGCTTAGACTTTAAATTATTCCTTGACAGCCATACATCTTGATGAAATGCAAGAATTTATGACGACACTCATTGGCGCCTGGTTATCTGGGTGAAAACTTCCGAGGGGAAAAAAAAAGGTTGAGGAAATCAACCGCGGTCCGCACATTGGCAATCCACCAAGTTCTTAGAATCACTCCAATGAACACCCCGCAGATTATTTATACGTTTAGAGCATGAGTCCGGAGACCACAAACATGGCTACATGGAGTTAAAAGTGGCGCTATCAAGATAGCATACAACTCTTCAATGGAACCAACAGAAGATTAAAACTCAATTATTCTTTACCTCAACTTTTACTTTCTCTACACGCACTAAGTACATAGTGTATAGAGAAGGTATTGTATTGCACCCGAAATTTCGATACCGGAAATATATGTACTGGGGCCTCGTGAATCCAAAAAAACAATTTTAGGAAAATGTCCATGATTGTCTGTGGGCAGCATAGCTCAAACTTGATATTTAAATTTAGTATCTTTAAAGGATGCGATACAAAGAAAAGAAAATCTCCCAAACGAAACTATCATTTAAATGGAAAAACATGTAGATTAAGTTATAGTGTTTAACGCCCACTCTTACTGCTATGGCACCGGAGGTAATGACATGGAATGAAGATGGGGCCCCGGGGGGAAACCGGAGCAAACCATCCCTGCACCGCTTTGTCCACCACAAATCGCACCCGGGCGAGTGGTTTGATCACTCGGGCACGGCGCGGCCGTCGAACATTTTGATTTTCTCAAAAATGGCGCTAACGATTTTGATTAAAATCGCTTACATTTTAAGATATTTACGTGGCAAATAAAAGGTATGTCTTAGATTTTCGGGAATAGTTTTTGAAGACGTCTTTATTCTGGATGGTTTGAATTTTGCATAACTGATAAACCGTAAGAGATAGACAAAAGCTTACCCAAAATCTAGATCACCTTAAAACACCAATTCATGTCATATACATTTTTTTATGGAGCTGACCGTTTTCGAGATATTTCTTGTTATTGGTTCAAGTTTTAAAATACTTAAAACTTTTCTCATAATGGGAACTTGATAACTCCTGGCCACACAAAGAAACGGACTTCAATCCCATACAACCACAATTTAAAACATTTGACTGTCGGTTTGGCCTAGTCTATTCCCTTATTACTCTTATACTTAATAAGGAACTAAGTAATAATACAATTTCTGCTAATGTTTATCTGGATTAGCGTGAAGTAGATAGAGGAATAAACTTAGTAACAATAATTTGTTATAGAGATGTAAAGAAAGCTATGTGAATGAAAAACACAAGATTTTTTACGTAAGAAAAATATTTTTTTTTTTCATACAGGGCAGGGTGGAAGGTGAATATGTGCAAATATTTTATCAGCGTTTGAAGACGATGTGAAGATCCAGCATTTGGAGGTGTTTTTGTTTGTTTTTCTTTTCTCGCTATTTTGTAAACTTATATATATGAGGGAAATTTCAGAATATTTGTAGGAATGGCCAATTTTCCTTATTCTCAGACGTTTGGTAAAGTTTACGTAAGAGGTCACACGGTTGATTCTCCTCTGCTCTTTATGGCTAATTTTCCTTATTCTCAGACGTTTGGTAAAGTTTACGTAAGAGGTCACACGGTTGATTCTCCTCTGCTCTTTGCCCTGATAGGAATCTAGGTGCGAGGGAAGAACAATGATCGCACTGAAATTTCAACCTATGTAACCTACCTTTGTTTCTATACATCACTATCTGATAAGTGATCCCTATGCATTCGGGAATGCAATAACATTATTATGCTTTATTGAAATTTGTTTTTATTGAATAAATACATGACTCAGACCAACCTGTAAACGTATGCACTTCCTTCTTTAAACTACAAAATTACCAGCATTGCTCTTACAAGGGTGATAAATTAAAATTGAACCTCAACACCTATAACACCTTCAAATCAGGAATTAAGAGAAACTGTGTCAGTGTCACTAGGGTTGCCAACTCTCTCGGAATGGCCGGGAGTCTCCTGGGATTGAATGAAATCTCTCGGCTCCCGAAACTGAAACTAAATGTCCCGGAATTATGTAATATCTCCTCATTCCTTTATAGATTATTATTTGTATTATTATAATTATTATTTATATAATATACTTTTATAAAATACGAGTATTTCATCTGTTATATGCAGGGGTTGGCAGTGCGTAGAAGGAAACAGTAGTGTGGCAGTGTTGGAGTCGTAAGGGAGAAAGGAAACCAATTGCTGCAACAATATCAAGTTTATGAGTGCTCTATTTATAAATAGAAATCACAAAATCAGCAGTTTGAGGTCTTTGAGTCGAGACTTTGACAGTGTTCGTAGTTGTAAGTTTGTTATTGTAATGGCTAGTTTATCGGGAGTAGAAATGAAAAAGAAATACTACTGCACGTTTAACGATGCCTGAAAAAGTTCATAATGGCCGGCTGATAAGTCTCGGGCCTCACACAGATATGGCGCCACAAGGCCAGTTAGATGGCAGTATCGTAATAGTTTAACTCCACAATAGCTTGTATCCATAGTTACAGGTCAATAGCTTGTTTAGTTTTTGAATGGTAGCATTTTAAACAAGACAACTTTAGAGTTTTCACGAAAATGGAGGATTTGGAAAAACGAGCAGGGATTAAATACTTCTATTTGAAAGGCTTAACGCCAAAAGAAATCAAGGAGGAAATGGACAGTACATTGAAAGACTCTGCCCCTTCATTTTCAATGATTAAAAGGTGGGTTGCACAGTTTAAAATGGGACGTACGAGCACTAGTGATGAGCCTCGCTCTGGACGCCCTGTAGAAGTGACAACTCCAGAGATCATTGACAAAATTCATCGTTTAGTAGTGGAAGACCGCAGATTAAAATTGTTTGAGATAGCAGAGGCTGTAAACATATCAAAAAACGTGCAGTAATGTTTTGGACTTTCACAGAGTCTGTACAAATGGGTGCCGCGTTTGTTGGCACCTGATCAAAAGCTGCAAAAAAAAAAAAAAAAAAAAAAAAAAAAAACAACAACAACAACAACTTTCTGTTAAGAATATGGAGCTATACCGTAAAAATCCAAGTACAGTGGATTGCGCCAGATGAACCAACTCCAAAACAGGGAAGTCAATTTTGTCAGCTAACAAGGTTATGGCGAGTGTTTTTTCTGGAATGCACAAGGAATTATTTCTATTGATTACTTGGAAAAGGGTAAAAGTATCACCGGAGACTACTACGCAACAACAACAACAAAAAATCTTGTCTCATCACGACAATGCTCCGGCCCATCGTTCAGTCATTGCAATATGAAATATCTGCGAATTAAAGTTGGAATTGCTTTAACATCCACCCTATTCGCCAAATCTAGCAACCAGTGACTCCTAAACCTCTAACGATTTCTTTGAGGACGAAGATTTCACAGCAACAAGGGGGTCATTAATGCGATAAACAGCTATTTTGAGGACCTTGATAAATCGCACTACAGAGATGGTTTAATTAAATGGAGATTATGTTGAGAAATAAAAAAAAAGTTTAATGCTGTTTTCATTGAGAGGCGCAGGACTTAGCAGCCGACCCTCGTATGACTGGTTTTTATAAATGTTTCTAGCTTTACTCTTATATCTAATTTTCTCCCGAAATTCAGATTTCAGGAGTTGGTAAACCTACGTGTCACAGACTCTGCAGTGAACGTTGGTGTTTTGGGAAGTTTAGGATTTAGAAATTGTCAATGATGTCCATCGTTGGATTGGCAGATTCCAAAGTTGCGGCGTAATTAAATGAATATCTGTAATTCAGCATGTATAAAACTATTCATTGTGTAAAGGAAAATTTACGACTGAATCAGTTCGTCGTTTCCTCACCGTGAGTCACGTGAATACAGATCAGTGGTGTGAGAGTTGTACTAAACACAGGAGCTGGCCGTTAATGTGTGTAAATACAGGAAAAACATAACGCAGTCCCGTTCAAAACACATTACATCCTGTAATTTTTTGCTTCATTTATGGTATGTTATTACTAAGCGGGCAAAATGAGATACACTTATTTGTTATACGCATTGTTCTCTATTATATATCGTAACTTTTGCACTTATTCACCTCACACTTGAGGCGGTTTTGGAGGGGGAGAACGAAAAGGTTGGGTTGCCGGCTAGCTTAGGAAATGGTATGATGATCTCAGGGTTTACGGGGAGGACACCTTAATGAAATTCTCCCACTTGTTCCTGAGCGCGCTTTACTGTCCCGCACTTGATGTTTCACAAGTCCCCCTAGCCGTCCAAATTCCAAGAATTTGTTTCAGGGCCGAGCCTCACCAAAAACCGTTAACAAATTAAATTCAGTATTTCACCTTTCCCGTCATGCTAATCTCCCTCTTAGTTCCCTTCCCATACCAATCAACTTCTTCACATCGCGGGCTTGTACACCATCGTTATGCTACGAGCTATAATGCGACGCGGGTGTCTGA
The DNA here is from genome assembly GCA_030762935.1 of Hymenopus coronatus. Taxonomy (NCBI): domain Eukaryota; kingdom Metazoa; phylum Arthropoda; class Insecta; order Mantodea; family Hymenopodidae; genus Hymenopus; species Hymenopus coronatus. The sequence goes on along the minus strand of CM060897.1, from coordinate 17,410,945 downwards.
CGTTTAAGTAACGATGTGAACACTGTATTTTTCGGATCTCCCGCAGCTAGTCTATTCGCCACCCATTTTCTAGGATGTGCCTAGACGTTGGCTATTTCATTAGTTTCACCATTTTATTGACTGAGAATATGTTGCATTTTTATATTTTGTCGCGTTTTCTTTGGGACTCGCAATTTTAGACGTTACGCTGTTCTTACTGCTATTGACATTTTAACACGTCTGATTACACATTCTGTGTTTAGCGGAGCGTGAATTTCGTCTGGGTTTTTTCCTTCATTGTCTGCAGCTCTGAGCTTCTAGGCTTTGAAATACCAGTCTCTTTTGATCCTTAATGCATCGTCCAGGCTTCCTTTTGCTGGACTCTACTTCGAAGCGATTTTATTTCTGATGTCCGTTTCCCTTTTAACATAGCTAGCTTTATTTAAGTAGTTTTTATGCCGTTTCTTATTCGTGATTCTATTCTGTTTATTATTTTATCTATTTCCTTAAATTCCCTCTGTTTGCGTTGTATATATATATATATATATATATATATATATATATACGGTGTGAAGTGATAAAATCCGACATAAATAAGAGTAACTTAATAATAAAACATGAAAAGAAACGTAATATAAGCATTTTAAAAAATAAGAAAAATAATGCAAATGGAATTTAATGAATTTAAGGAAATAAATAATAAATATAAAGTGGAAAGTGACTTATCCTCAAACAGGATGATAATTTATAATTTATAGAAAAAATAAATATATTATTACTATACGATGGGTACACTATTTCGCATTATTTCATGCATGAATACTTTTGTTATTCGGTTATTAGAGCCACTTTGTAGGTACTTACTGGGCTATTATAAACGTTTATGGCCCTCAGCCGCAAAGCGTAGTCGAGGGATGTTTTTATAAGTAGAGGAGTGTAGCAGTTGCAACCAAAAGTCGAGGGATCTGAGTGATCCCAAGAAGAAGTCAAAACTTCGGCAATCTAGTGATTTTCACATCTGAACAACTTAATGTTTAAAGTCACTCAAACTGCTTCTTAAGACAACTGTGTGCGCGTCACTGTTTGTATGCTGCAACTATCATATAGCTTTACCAAAAATATTAGTGCTGGTTTTTAAAGTAGTTTTTGAGAAAAGTTTTTAATTTTAACTCTACTTTCAATGAAGATTTTATGAAACATAAATAGGTAATTGTTAAAATAGTTCTTAGAGGCATTTGCATGATAAATATACTCTGAATGTTTAAATACTTTTCAATTAAAGCAATTCACATTCTTACTATTATTATAAGTTTTCAAATCTTGTTTCAGCTGAATCTAAAGAGTGGAATACTTCCTGACAGAAAGCAGTATTCTATTGTCAAACCACTTTTTAAAAAAGGTATACAAGATAATATCTCAAATTATAGACCTATATCTCTCTTGTCTGTTTTCTCAAGAGTATTTGAGAAAGTAATGTTCAGTAGGCTTTATAATTACTTGGAAAAGAACAACTTACTTGCCAAAGAACAGTTAACAGTAGCGACAGATAATGTAACCTACAAGCTCACACAAAGTGTTAACAGCATTAAATGAAAAGGAACATGTCGGTGGAATCTTTTGTGACCTAGCGAAGGCTTTTGACTGTGTGAATCATGAGATTCTGATAGCAAAACTACATTTCTATGGAATAAAGAATAACATATTAGATTGGTTCATTTCATACCTAGAGAAGAGAAAACAAAGGGTCAAAATTAATAACTCCACTGGGTATCAGTAAAACATGGTGTTCTCCAGGGATCAATCTTAGGGCCTCTCTTGTTCTTGGTTTACATAAATGACCTCCCATTATACAGTAACAGTATTGCAAATATGTATTTATTTACAGATGACACCTGTGTTATAGTAACAAGTAAAGTTTTTAATGACTGTGTGGTAAAATTAAACTATGCTCTAAATTGTATGTCAAATTGTTCAAAGCAAACAAACTCTTAGTAAACCTTGAAAAAACAAAAGCAATTACATTTATAACTACTCGCTCACCACAAACACACATAGAAATAGGAATTAATGATAAATTGTTATAACAGCTACATTTTTTTTGGTAGTGTTTAATGCCCACTTTAACTACTTATGGCACCGCAGGCGGTGACACTGATGATGCATGAATGATGAAGCACCGGTGGAATTTGATGACGGGGGAAACCAGAGTACCCAGAGAAAACCCACCCCAGCACCGCTTTGTTCACCACAAATCTCACATGCAGTCACTTAGGATCAAACCCTGACCATCTAGGTGAGAGGCGAGTGGTCTAACAGCTAAATGAAGTCAAAATTCTTGGCCTTCAGGTATATAAGCATTTGGACTGGAAGTCACACATATTAGCTACATCACACCAAAACTTAGCTCAGCATGTTATGCTCTCTGAGCACTGGTTAAATCTCAATAAATCGATACACATAAGTTGATGTATTTTGCCTACTTTAACTCCGAGTATGGAATAATATTCTGGGGTAATTTAGTGGAAAATAATTGCATATTCCGGATACAGAAGAAAGCTATACAAATAATCTGTAATGCTTATTACAGACAGTCATACAAAGAACTATTTAAAAATGTGTTCCATTCTGATGTGTTCCATTCACATGACTTTCTGTATAGCTCTGCAATAAATTATTTTTAAAAAGTTTATGCTTCTATTTATTTCCTGCTAATCGAGAAAAAATTAGCAGAAAGTCTTATTTCTTGCTTACTTGTAAGTAGAAGTGAAATAAGGAAGTACCATAGGTTAAAGTAATAGTCAAAAGCTCGTTGCTATGTGACTGAAGTTCCTTTGTTTGTATGGACACGAGTTCACAAAGTCCCGTATGAGAAAAGTATAAGTTTTTTATAGCTGAAACCAAAAACAAGGAATATCTAAAAAACAATCAACTACACGAAAAAAAGTATATAACATAAATTGTGCGCTTTAAAGTGCTCTACATTTGTTGTGTGGTAAGTTTTTGTCTCTCTCTTACGGTTTAGCAGTTATGCAAAATTCCGTAAAATTGACTAAGTAGTCTTCAGAGGCTATTCCCAGAAAACTCAAAATATGCATTTTATTTGTCAGATAAATATCTTTTAATATACGATTTTTAATCAAAATCGTTAGAGCCATTTTTGAGAAAATCAAAATTTTCGAAAAAAGTTCTATGTAAAGGGTAGTTTGGGGTTTTTTCTCAAAATCTTCGTGTCGCATCTCTGGAAGATACTAACCTTAAATATCAAGTTTGGTATTTTACCGTCCTTTCGTTTTGAGTTATCGTGTTCACATACACATGGACCTTTTTCTGAAAATACTTTTTTTGGATACTGGGGACCCTAAAACATATATTTACGGTAAAATCTTGGTATCAAATTTTTTGGTGGAGTGCAATGCCTTCTCTATACACTATGTACATAGTACCTATAGAGAAAGTAAAAATTGGGCATACTTACCTTACCTTTTATTTATATATTATCCATTTTAAAATTCTATGCAGTTAATCGACAAAGTTTTATAACAAACATGGAAATTCATAGCATTAATACTAGACAAAAGGGATACATTCATCGTCCCAATGCCAATCTTCATTGCTTTCAGAAAGGTGTATATTATGAAACAATCAAGATATTTAATGCTCTCCCCAGTAATCTCAAAGAAAATATTGGGAATTTCAGGGCTTTTAAGGCCTCTCTAGAGGAGAACCTTTGCAATAAATCATTTTACTCTGTAGATGAATATTTAAGTGACAACTCTGACAATACTGTTAACAATCACTGTATTTATAAGTATTATAATGTATTGTATTTTGTGTATATTAGTATGTGTTTTATATTCAAATTAAATTGATGTACACTTAGACTTGCACGAAAGTGTCAAATGAATTTTTAGTAATTTGCAATGACTCAAGGTCTGTAAAGCATGATGATTTGATATTTTACACTCTAGTACAAAATTATACATTTTTGCATTGTAAATTCTATAACATATTTGACAAAACTGACAGGATAAACAAGTCAAAATACACAGTATCTTTATCCTTCACTGGTCACTTGATATTTTATTGAAATAGTCTGCATAATTTTAATTTATTAATAACAAGAAGACAAAATATGAAGGAAAATAATCCAAAAATATGAAATATGCATGCTAAAGCCAAAACATTTTATACTTCAAGGGGAGATATAGTAAATTTCTCCAAATAGCTGATTTTTTTAACATGTTTATTTAATAGATTAGACATTTTTGCACATGTTCCAAGGAAATTTTGTTTGTTTTTATCTCTTAAGTTCTTTCAATTAAATATCTTAACTGTGCAACAATGTCATGCACACTGAAACAGGTGCTGGTTATGTGGAGTTTATATTGTTATATATTCCATTAAAATTGTAAATTCTTTCAAATAACACCAACATTTCTGTTCAGATTACAATTAATTAAAAATGTAGTAATATGTTTTGAAAATGTACAAAATAGGTATCACACTGGGTGCTTCTACCTGCATCATCTCCCAGGCATACCATATCACTGTTTATTTAACCTGGGCCCACCCCATCCTATCCACAGATGAGATTGTATACCCACAGCCACATTCTACTGTCAGTGTATTTCCAGTAATTAAATCAAGGCTATCTTAGCAGCATAGAGGTGTTTGATACCAAATCACTTGAAATTTTCTGCAGAATGGGTATCTATACCTAGAGCAAAATCAGTTCATGATAGTAACCAGTTGTAATTAAATAAAACATCTACTACTGCCTTCAGAGATTAAACAAACATGTGTTTAGCATACAATGTCATTAAAATTTTTAATGTGAGAAAATCAATGTTAACAGAGAAAAAAAATTACAATAAAAGGCATAACTCTGCCATTTTTATCTTAAAATAAATTCATTATTAAAGTGATTAAATCTGTTATTTTGAATTTAACAGCATGGAATAAGTCATGTTTTATGCTACAAATATTTACAGGCTAAGGCAATATAGAGTATTCTGTGTTAAGTGTTTGGTGTCCTCATATAAATTTACATAACTAAACAATAAAACAAAAGTTAATCTTAACTGCCTCCATAGTTGAATGGTCTGCGAGCTGACTTCTCACCCACAGATCCCAAGTTTGATTCCCAGCTGGAACGGAGAATTTTTCTTTAACTAGAATCATTCCTTATCCCCACAGAGTCTAGAAGTATGCATGTGAGAGTGAATGTGCTTATGTTTGAAGAAAAGAAAATGATTAAACACCCAATAATAAATAAATATTTAATACATTAAATAATCTATGGTCAACAGGTTGTTTAGTAAAGCTTCCAATATGACCATAGATGTTAAATAGGACTATATACATAAAACAATGTAAACAAACAAACAAACAAAATAAAGTTAATCTTCTGCAAGCTTAATAGAAAATAACATTTTTGCACTAATATGTACCTTTTCTGCAAGACTACTGAACTAAGGTCAGCAAAACTTTGTTGTACCTTCCAAAAGTATATAATAAACAATTCTATGCAAGAGTTGTTTTCAACAAAAACTTAAAATCTTATTTAAAAAAACTAGTAACTTAAATCAGATTAAAATCACTGCATTAGGATCTTCAGCACAAATATTTATTACAATTGACTGGTTAAATACTTAAAAAAAGGTATAAGAATATTTTTATTTCTATCAATGATCTTAAACTACAGGAAATTGTTTTACACTTTCAGCATTAATCAACAGTATTATTCAATATATTGATGGCAAATTTCAAGGAAGCAAGAGCTACCAAATGTTCTGACAGGTACAACCTTAGATAAGAGAAGGTGTACATTTTTATCAAAGGTATATAGTTTTACTGTATGCCTATCCTGTAAAATGATCCCCAAACTACCAAGAGCCTGAAAATTGAACTCAGAATGGTGATCATCTTGATAAATACATGCACTTATGTGGGTAATGACCTTGAATATTTAACCAGTATGCAATTATCGAAGCGTAATACTTTTTTGACTTTGCTGTTTTTGAATATTCAAGGCTTAAGTGGTAAAATAAATATTCTTATGGACTTTCTGGTAAATAAAACATGCCATTTTATTTGTATTTGTGAACACTGGCTGAATGATGCCTCAATTCAGTTAATTAATATTGCTGGTTACAATAGAGTTTGGTCTTATACAAGATCTCACCAAACACATGGGGGAACTGTAATTTTTGCAGTATGCAATATTGCCTGTAGGAGCCTGGACATGTCAGACTTTTGCTGTGATAGGCATTTTGAAGTTTGTGTTTTGATAGCAGATAGTGTTAAAACTATTGTTGTTAATATATATCGTACACCTAATGGTGATACGACTATATTTTTAACCAAATTAAATGAGCTTTTAGTATATTTAACTAAATGGTCAGGTTATAAAGCTATTATTGGAGGGGATTTTAACTCTGATTTTGATATTACAGCTGACAGAAATACCGTAGTTAACTTTAAGAACCTATTGTGCCAGTTTGGGCTAAATTATCATAATGACAAACCCACAAGAAACAAAGCTTGCCTGGACAATGTAGTAAGCAATTTTTCTATGCTTGACTGTACAGTTGAACTTCAGAATTTTTATTTTTCTGACCATTTAGCTTTATGGTTTCATTGCTTTAAAAGCGATTTTAATGACATATTAAAAAGTAATAAACAAATGTTAAGTTACAGAAATTTTTCTTCTAGTAATTATGATAAATTTATTAATATTGTTGGACAAATCGACTGGGATATATATTTTAGTAGTATGCACTATACCGCAGAAAATATTTTTAATGCCTTTTTTAAAATAATCTATGACATTTTTAATTTGTGTTTTTATAAAAAGTGTACAATGAACAAAAAAGTTTACTCTGGAAACAAGATTCAGTTATCTGATGAATTAAAACAGCTTAGAATCAGGCTTAGGATTTATTATGATATATTTAAACAATCAGGTTCTGAAGTGGCTAAGCAAAGATATTATTTAAACAGGAAATTCTATAAACAAAAACTAGAAGAGAATAAAATGATGAAAAATATTAGTTTGATACAGAATTCAAGAAATAAAAGTAAAACTGCTTGGTACCTAATTAATAAATCAAGAAATTGTGGAAATAGTAGACCTGTCATTCCAGTATCTGCTGAGACATTTAACCAACATTTTATAAATTCTGTGGAAACTACTAAATCAAAAATTAATGTATGTAGGACGACACATGATGTACTTTTAAAAAATTGTGCAACTACAAATGCTGTCTTTTTCTGGAAAGTCATTACTGCCAATCAAATATTAGAAATTGTATCTAATTTAAAAAGTTCTAGAAGTACTGATATTTATGATATGTCAAACAATTTTTTAAAGAGGATTATTGACGTAATTCTTTACCCACTTACACATTGTGTTAATCTTTGTTTGCAAGAAGGAATTTTTCCTGATTGCCTGAAAATTGCTAAAGTAATTCCTGTGTATAAAAAAGGAAGTGCATATGAAGCTGCAAATTATAGGCCAATATCTCTCATTCCTGTAATTGGAAAAATTTTTGAGCACATTATGTTTGAGCAAATAAATACTTTTTTCAAAAACTTTGACTTGTTTAACAAAAATCAATATGGCTTTTCTAAAGGTAGAAATACTACTGCAGCAATACAAAGTTTGGTCGATATAATACATTCCTCATTTGAAAGTGGTGGATATGTATTAGCTAATTTTTGTGACTTGAGTAAGGCTTTTGATTCCATTGATCATAATATCTTATTAGAAAAGCTTTCTTATTATGGCATACAAAATACTCAATTGAATCTCATTAAATCTTATTTATTTGGTAGAAAACAATTGGTTTATGTAAATAGTGAATGTTCATCTATGTCCCACATAGCAAGTGGTGTCCCGCAGGGTTCTGTTTTGGGCCCATTGCTATTTTTAATTGCAGTTAATGACTTACCAAGTAATATACCTACAGATACCATAATGTTTGCAGACGATACTACTTTTATATCAAATGGAAATGACCCAAATGAATTGAATAATCACTATAAAGCCATAATGTCTAAAGCTTCGGAATGGTTTGAAGCTAATAGTTTATTTTTAAATAAATCCAAGACTATCTCTGTTTTATTCACTTTAAAAAGGATAACAGACAACTTAGCATTACAGTATCAGACAAGTACTAAATTCTTAGGTGTATATATTGATAACCAATTATCGTGGACCACCCATATTGAATATTTAAAAAAGAGACTGTCTAGCATTATATTTTTAATTCGTAATTTGAGAGATTCTATCCCAATTGAATACGTGAGAAGTATGTATTTTGCTTTCTTTGAGTCTGTAATCAGATATGGCCTAATTCTTTGGGGTGGTGCTAACAAAGTAAATGACATTTTTTGTCTTCAAAAGAAAATTATTAGGATAGTTAAAAAAAGTTCCTATATAACCCCATGTAGACCCCTATTTATTGAGTTAGGCATTTTAACTATTTATAATCTTTATATTTTAGATACTTTAGTATATATACATGCTTCTTGTCATAGACATATTTTGAGGATGGATATTCATAGCTATAGTACTAGATATAGGTCCAATGTAAACATTCCATATTATCGACTAACAAAATCTCAGAATAGTTATCAGTACTTAGGTATTAAGCTGTATAATAACTTGCTTGATAGTGTTAAATGTTTAAACATGCATAATTTTAAGTCCAGAATATATACATGGTTAGTCAAACATCCTTTTTATTCTATACATGAATATTTTAATGATAAATTTTGTGATTTTGTTTTGTAATTTATTATGACAAGGTTATTGTACTGCTTTCAACAGACTATGTCAATGCCTGTATAGTGCTTTTAGACAAATAAAATGAAATGAAATCAAAGCGTGTTGTATTGATTATTCAATTTTGCTAAACAAATGGTATGGTTGTATGAGTCATAAAGCAAAAGTTTCCTTGGCATTGTTATTGTTTTGCTTGTAGAAGCATGTGCCAGATAATGAACTCATATTTATGCTAACAAGTATTGTAGGTTGTGTCACATGATCAAACAGTTTATACTGTAAGTGGAACCAACAAAAAGAAATAAATACGAAGCAAGATTCAAGTTAAGTGATGACACAGGCTAAAGAATTGAACAACTGTGAGGATTTTACATGCATTGATGAGAGGTTCATTTTATTTTATTGGTTTTAATTCATATAAATCTGAGTCTACGTTTTATATTTGTCGTACAAGACATCCCAGATTTTGGGTGCCCTTTTTTATACTTTAACTATTGTCTTACCTGCCAAAATATATGGTAATTGTTTGTAACTGTACATTTTCCCCTATGGTGTCCCCTAAGGGTTTAAAGCACATTCACTTTATCAATTTGAAACAATAGGCTTTGTAAGCTTCCACCAATCTCTGATAAAATATCAAAAGAAATGTCTCAAATTAAATAAGACTTTCTTTCTCTGTTTATCCTCCTCATATGTAGGACTTGCAAGCCAGTACCTGGGATCAGATCCTGTTGAGGAGTAGAGGGCTGGATGAGAGATGTCAGGAGGACGATCAGTCCAAAGCCTGGTATGAAAATGAGGAAGTGGATGATATAAAATGATGTATTGGAAGATAAGAAAGATGATTATGGAACAACTGATGGAATATATGGCGGGGAAAATGTATAACCTGGAAAAAGCCTGCCCAGATGCTGCTTCGTCCACCACAAATCCCACAGGCAGAGAACGTGGACTTTTAGATTTTAATCATAATAAAATCCTTCAACTTAGAAAAAACTAAACAGAATTTGCTGTTTACTTTGTTCTTGCATAATACTTATTACAATTATGCCACTAAAGAAAAAAATAAAAGCTCTTCTGGAATAGCAGGAATGCTGAATTTTCTCAAACTATACTGGACAGTTTTTCCAAATGTTTTCTGGAAAGGTTGGAATTTTAAATGCATTTTACAGAGAACTATTCAACACAGAATATTTGTAACACCTGGTTCAATGCTACCAGATATTATTTGTTATATAAAAAACTATTAAATCTACAAATATGAAGATTAATTATAATAAAATACAGAAAGTGCTTCAAAATATTATGAAATATTCCCTCTTGTTTTTTTACTTTCTCTATACGTACTATGTACATAATGTATAGAGAAGGTATTGTAATGCACCCAAAAATTTGATACCAAGATTTCACCAGAAATACATGTTTTAGGACCCCCTGAATCCAAAAAAAAGTGTGTGTGGGCAGCATAGCTCAAAAACGAGAAGTCCATTAAATACCAAACTTGGTATTTAAGTTCAGTATCTTCCAATGATGTGACACAAAGATTTTCAAGAAAATCTCCCCATCCCCAACTACCCTTTACATAGAATTTCTTGCAAAAAATTTGATTTTTTTAAAAATGGCTCTAGCTATTTTGATTAAAATATTGCATATTAAAGATATTTACCTGACAAATAAAATGTATATCTTGAATTTTCTGGGAATACCCTCTGAAGACTACTTTGTTCAGGATGAATTTTACGGAATTTTGTGTAACTGCTAAACTGTAAGAGATTGAGAAAAACTTGGTATACAAAAAATGTAGATCACTTTCAAACACATAATTAATATCACATACATGTTTTCATGGAGTTGATCATTTTTGAGATATTCCTTGTTTTTGGTTTCAGCTTTGAAAAACTTCTACCTTTCTCATACAGGAATTTGTCAACTACTGTCCATACAAAGGAACTTCAGTCACATGGCAACCAGCTTTTGACTATCACTTTAACCTATGATACTCCCTTATTTCGCTTCTACTTACAAGGAAGCAAGTAATAAGACTATTTCTGCCGAATTTTTCTCCATTAGCATGAAGTAAATAGTAGCATGAGCTTTTTAACAATAAATTGTTGCAGAGATTTAGTGAAAGTCCTGTGAATGGAACACATCAGATTTTTTATCATATGCATTGAATTTTATAAGCTACAAAATGTAACAACACATTATTTCTATTATATCAAGTATGATTTACAATATAAAACTTACACGTTTTCCACATCTTTATTGATAACACACAGAAACAAATTTTATTGTGCTTTAGAAACAACAGAATGAATCTAAAAAATGAGGTTTAAGTCAGAATAAATAGACACATACATTTCCAACAGTTTTATTCTAATGTTATACATTAGAAAGCTTCCACAATGGAGGAACAATTATAGTATCTTTAGCAAATGTGGAATTTATGTTTCATTGCCTCCAAGGAAAGGCAGAAAGAGACAGTTTAGATATAAAGCACTACATAAAATTTGAAGCACAAAAAGCTGGCATATAGTCGCATAAAATGACATTCTTTATTGTAATCTTTCTTGACTAAAGCTAGCAATTTCCACATTTAATAGCTAAAGGGCACAAAACTGTGATGTCTTTCACAAGCGGCAGTGATGCATTTTTCTGTACATTATAAAAGCTATAAGATCTACCTGGTAGGCTTCTGCGAGCATTTCACATTAATACACATCTTAGGCCTATATTACACTGTAAAATGTTTTATCATATCTATTTGATCACTTTTATGTGATATAGAAATGTGATAGTACAATACAGGCCTTTCAAGTGCACTGTCCCAAACCAGGAAGCCAAAATATAATAAATTAAAACCTAATCTGGGTTTACAAAAAATGTGATGATATTCATTTCTTTTGCATTGATTATGAGATATGCAAACAAATTAGTGTATTTTTTGTACTGCTGCTCTTTGTCAGAAACTCAATGTCCACTTCGTCTCCTTCATTCTGCATGGTCTAAGTGTAACATGTTAGCCTCTGGTTTCCGAGGTCATAGGTTCAAACCCAGCTGCAGGCATGGATTCTTTAGGTTGTAAAAATCTTTAGCATGGCTTCCTTTGGAAGTGAAATAAAGCTGGAGATGTAACAGAACCTCAAGCCTGATAAAGAGGCCTCTAAGCAACATATGTGGTCTTTCACGCCTAATATGTAATGGGATGCTGAGAACAATAACAGTTAAAGAGCATGCATAAATAAAAGCTTTAAAGTATATTGCAGTAAAATGTTGTATGGATTCTACTAACCTTGTTAGGGACTTATGCATTTAGATTTAAAATATCTAGTCACATTTTGGTGATTTTTTCCCTCTTAACTTACTAAATAAATTAAAAATAAAAATCATGCAGAAAATATTTATTTATTACACATCTGAATTTCTTGCTCTTTTGTTGGCACAAGTGTGCATATTCTAAAGTGTTACCAAAACAAGCATAGAAATTTGCACATATAAAATATCATATTAAATGTTTCATACTTTTGCAGCAATAATTAAAGATGACAACAATTTATGGGATATAATAATAATAATAATAATAATAATAATAATAATAATAATAATAATGAATAATGAAACTGTAGAATAGAATAGAATTTATTAACCTAATATGCATACATATATATATATAATCTTATAATGTGAGGAGGCCCACTATAAGTTATGACATTAAGAATACTTTTCAATAGGAAGGAACATAATATTGCATCTATTACTAACCGATACCACAAATTATTTTGTAGATTGACTTACAACCTACTTAACATGTAGCTTTAATAAAACTGTGAAGCATCTTGCCTTTCAGTAAGCTTAGTTTATTGCTATGTGAAGTTCCAAGCATGTTGGAACATACCTCGAGCAGTCTTGAGACTGTATTGAGACCTATCGCGTATCAGACTTTCTCATTTGCCCAACCCTAATTATTACCAAACTTTTCAAATGGCCCTTGATGAGTTTATATTGCAATAAAATTACTCAAAAGGATGGGGGAAAGGAGCTGGATACAAATGTGCTGCTGTCAAATGCAGGTTATGTTAATGTCATCAAAATCAATCTTTCAAGAAAAACAATGACCACCATGTTTCCTGTAAACCCAAAATTAGAATATAAGCTTTTTATTATATTTGAGCTCTCAACTTTGGGTATTCATTTATAAGCAAGTACCAAGAAGCAGCCCACAGTGCTACTACAAACGCCATCTATAATAGATAGCCAAACTGTCATTGGGCACCTTCAACTGTTTTGCTTCAAATCCTAACAAATTCTCCCACTTCCTTTCCTGGACTGGATGAAGGAAAAAAAACAAAAACAATTATCATAAATTGCATAATGCATTTACAAAAACAGAATGATTTCTGTTATATTTAAAAAAAAATTAAAAGGGAGAAAAAAAGTTTCATTATCCCTCCGACTAAATGCTGCATTAGCAACATTGCCTGGTACCTAAAAAATTATTACTGTATTAAAAAAAATGGAAAGCAAAATAACTGCCCTTGAAAAAGCAAAAATCTGAGAAGCCTAAAAAACTGCATTAAAGTTGACATTAAGCTTAAAATTCAGTCATATGTATGTGACCATACAAACCTAAACTTTCATGTGCTAAATATTTCTATACAAACAATGCATGCAATGCATGTGCAAGTAGGAGCTAGGATGTGTCCCACAGTGCCATCACTATATTGTGTGTTATAAGTTCTTGTATGTATTAATTACAACTCTTAAAAAAAAACAGTTTTATAATTTTATTGGGCTTAAAAGAAATTAAAGTTTTTTTTTTAACATGAATAACACTGAAAGCCCGCCACAAAAAATGTAAGTCTTCAAAGACGACGAGTCTCGGACAAGACCTTAGGGGCCTGCCTGCGAGCAACACACACATACACACAAGCACTGTGCCTCATTAATTGATTCGCTTCATCATTTCCTCAATAGAACTGCGGTGTGCCACAAATCCAATTGTATAGTTGCGTGCCGCTCGACCCATACGGCGAAGACGATCTATAACATTCAGACATGTACTTCAGTCAAATTATTCAAACACTCAGTGAATTCTTTCCTTGTGTCTTCACAATCCAACCAAAACCAATGTTAAAATGTTTACTTCTGTTTATTTCCATTTCCAAATTTATCTTTGTTGTCAATGAATAATGACGCCAAGTGATTTTTATGTTCAGTAATGCAAGAAATTGTTCTATTGGGTGAAATTCAATTTAACCTCTGTACTTGAATTATAAATGTATAACAGATTTAGAAAACATTTCAACAAAATCCCTCCATCCCGAACTTCCCTTTATGCTAAAGATTTTTAGTAATTTTTGATTTTCTCAAAAATGTCTAACAATTTTAATTAAATACCGTATATTAAAAATGATTTTCATCACAAATGAAATGTGTATCTTGAATTTTCTGGGAATAGCTTCTGAATCTCTTTATTTCGGATGAGTTTTACATAATTGGTTTACGATAAGAGACATCTTTTGTTACTATACAAAAAATGCAGATCCCAATTCTGTGGCATTTGGTCAGAACATGATGACTCCAAACCTGTTTTTCTTTGTGCTGACAGTAGTAATATAAAAGAAACAACAGAGGATGGACTCTTTTGTAGGACTACGTTCTTAGCACAAAATGGCCAATCTTGGAGTTTTCATGTTCTGGCCAACGACACAGAATTTAAGTCCAATACAGTTTATTTTGGTGTTAACCATGTCCGGGATATTTCTTGTAATTATCTTCCAATACTAAATACTTCCATCAAGTATGAAGTCTTCTTTCCTTTCTTTCTTCTTCTTATTTATTTGGGCAAAGAGATTTTCATGTCGTAATTTGGGACCAACTTCTAAAAGATTTGCCTATTTGGTGACCTACAAGAAATAAGTAATAAGACTATTTCTGTTAATGTTTATCTTGAATGTTTACCTTGATTACCATGAAGTAGATAGACAAATAAGCTTTTGTAAAATTAATTTTTTGCAGAATAGGTAGAAAAAGTCATAAGAATGGAACAATCAGCTATTTTTTTCATATTGTCAGTTCTACTGGTGTTTAGGTACTTTAAAGAGCTTTATTTTATATCTAATGTTGTTTTCTAGTAACCAAAAATGGTGAATTATTGCAGAGGTGTTTATTTTCTAAAGTTTTAATTTCTTAGGTGTTTTATTAGTTTAATTTGTGGGTTTCTCTTATTTATATTTCATAGGAGTCTTCACAATCAATTTAGTATTTCTCTGATTTCTTAGTGTTTGGTGGATAATCAAGTAAGTCTCCAAGATTGTGTTTATTGTACACAGCCATATTCTAGAAACAGTTAAATGAATTGGATTATTATGAGAAAGAAAACTTTTAAAACATGCTAAATACGGTCATTTCATGAAAAATGTGGAGTGATTAATCTTGAAATTTTGCCAAAGATAGCATTGTGAAATTCTTCACTAGATAGCTAGACATCAGCATAACTGGCATTGAAGTAGAGGATTCCCTTACTGATACCAGTGAACATACGGCTGACAATGGAGATAAACGTTTTAAAAACATTTACATTCAGAAATTTAATTATTTTAAAAATGTCACTATTTATAATAATTACCAATAACTTGGCGTGTGAATCAAGTGCCTTATTTACAGATTTCTGCTTGATGCAGTTCTTTTATTTTATACTTTCAAGTATTTTGTTTTGTAGATAGGTAACTTATTTCATATTTTCAAATTACAGACTTCAAACATACATAGTTACTTTCCTGGAGCTGCTGAATTTGTTATCATATACAGTTAAGACCCTGGTTGTTTATGTATATGCACCTTTTCCTCCATTTGTACTTTTTATACCCTACCAATTTAATCTATTTATGTCTTTTATAACTTAAAACCTCATCAGTTTTATTATTAAGATCCTCCCTTACTTTGGTAATTATCCTCCCCCATCTCTCTCTTACTTTCTCTATATAATTACCTAGTTGTTTTAGAAATTCTTTCTTATTGTTTACAAAAAGTTTTAAGTACATTATCTCTGGCAATAACTTCTCCCAGCTTTTATTCCATATTTTTCTCTCCACATTTTAGTTTCTTTGCACTCAATTATACACTGTAAATTGTTAGTGACATTGCCACATAGTAAGCATAGATCTTGATCAACTTTTAGATCTTTTAGTAACATTGCTCCTGTTTTTGCCCATGCTAAAGGCTCTCTTTCCATTTTTCCACTGATATTAATATTTTGTTTTGTATTATCAATGATGCATTCTGTAGAGAAGCAATCATGATCAGGTAATCTTACTAGTAACATGTTCACGTAAATTGCAACATTTAAAAAGTCATTTGCGTGAATTAGAAACACAAGGAAACATATCACTGAGCAGCAAATATTTCACCTATTCTTATGATACTTCTAAATGGGTTATACAGTGGAACCTCGCTTATACGTTTTTCTCTTCTGGTATGGACCTTAACCAGTATTTTTAATTTTTCACCAAGAGTTAAGGATTTTCTTGTTTTCTTCCTTGCTGGTTCATATTCACACATGTTTCTTCTCCTGTTTGTAACTCGATTCTCCACATAAAATAGACAAGGGACTGTTGGAACGATATGACGACAATGAAAGGATAAATGACAATGAAAACAGCACACTAGCAGTATTCGACTTAAAGCAGAGAAGTGACTGTTGTAACCAAGATTAATACATTGTTGGAACGATATGACAATGAAAACCACAAGCCAGGCAATTCCAAGGCTATACACAGCAATCATACCACCATACATTTTTTTAAAAACGTATAAATGGATACATTTTGTGTTTGGGGATCAGAAAAAGTGATGCATTACCGAGAAAACGTTTAACCAAAAACGTATAATTGAGCAAAAGTTTAATGGAGACCGGCTGGTCCCTAAAATTTGAGCGTTTATGTGCAAAAAATGTTGAAGGGAATAACGTATAAGCGAGTTTCAACTGTATATTCTTGTTATTACATGGATGTAACAATAAAAAATGAGAGCTTATAAATATAATGCAATATTTTAATCAGAAATATGTGGATTATTGAGTTGCTCTAAGCAAGTGGACAGATAAGGGCATTACTCAGGCACGTGGACAGTACAAGCATTGCATAGGGACAACACAGCACATAACAGGTACGTTAACTGGTATAACTTGCTTGGAGCATCATTTCCAGGCTCTCATTTTGTTACCCACTTAAGCAATCTTATTGTTCTCGTCGAGTTTTAATACAATATTAAAAATACTGCTGAGCATGTTTCATTTTAAAACCTTGAGTAGAAAAACATATAAAAAAATCTTAAATGCTTCACTACATTATATATCTAAAAAGTGTGTTGCTACAAAAAGAAACAAAAATCAAAAACAGCACCAACACAAACAGTAGAATGTCACAAGTGTTTCAAAGGTGTAAACAAATTCAGCATGGAATGTGCATCAATAGGCCCAACAGAGAAGTGCAATGCATAAGCCTCTGAAAATTAGGTTTCAATATAAAACTAATTAGGAATATTTGTATATAGTGGAGCACCATTATAATGGAATCGTATTAGAGTCAAAATTTTAAACACTTTAAAATTCTCCACTTACATGTTGATATTTTTTAAGACTAGTTTCAGCTCCCATGTTGTGTCTGGTTCCACTAATAGTTGTGCTGCCATCTCTAGTCTTTGTTAACCGAGAATCTCAAAATTAATGAATTTACTTTATACTAAGAATAAAGATGTTTTCCCATGTGTTTAGTTCCCGAGGTTGTTTTAAGTATTTTATCAATTTTATTTCTGGTCCTATATTATGATTCCCAGTCCAAAAATGATGGGCATACAAGACTTCAGCAAAGTATACATTGGACAAACAAGGAGAAATCTGGACATTAGAAAACAGAAACACATGTGAAATATCAGATTCAAATACATATACAAGTCCACCATTGCCAATCATTTTTGGACAAAGAATCATAATATAGAACCAGAAATAAAATTCATCAAGCGCTTAAAACAGCCTTGGGAACTAAACACATGGGAAAATATCTTTATTCATAAGCATAAAGGAAATCTCATGAATTTTGAGATTCATAGATAACATCATCCAGTTAACAAAAATGAGAGATGGCAGCACAACTCTTAGTGGAACCAGACACAACAGGGGGGCAGCAGTCAAGAAATTAACTGGACATAGGGAGGATACTCCCTGAAACTAGTCTTAAACATGTAAGGGGAGAATTTTAAAGTGTTTAAAATTTTGACTCGTTAAATGATTCTATTAGGTTTCAATGTTTAACGTTAATCTACAGGCTGATTAATCTAAAACTAACTTACTATTACCTCCTCATTTGTAACACCAGAAGGTGAAGAACCAGGAATGAGGGAATGAAAGGTGGGGGAAACTGGAGAAATCCCACCCAAATGCCACTCTGTCCATCACAAATCCCACATTTGGTCCCTTGGGATAGCCATTGGTGAGAGACAAGTGGTCTAACCACTTGGCTACGGCACCACAGAGTAACCAAAAACTTCCGCCCCAAATATCTCTGAAACCAAACTAGGAATTGAAAAATGAAGGCAGGGGAAGGCTCATTAAAGTAGTAATATAGACCATTCAAAAATGTTACTAAACATGATTTTTTTTAAAAAAAAAAAAAAAAACTTCCAAGTTTTAATTTGATACAATTGATAAGATGGAAAATGGAATTTGTTGCACTCCAATAAGTAAATTACATCCTGAAGTGGATGCTTGAGGTATAATGAAAAAGTAAACTCTGTGTCATTTCAGCACAATTTATAAAAATATTTTTTGCTGTAGTAAAAACACTTCAAATTAGCTGCAACCTGAAGCTTCACACTTGGGGCTCAATGACACTAATGAACCTAATGATGTGAAATTATACTTTTTCATTGCATCTCAAGCATTAACTTCACATTACAATTTCTTGGGATGTAATCTGTCTACTGCAATGAAACAAATGCCATTCTTAATGTTACTTTCCATGCTATCAATTGCTTAAATAATAATACACAGTTTCTGTTTAAAAAAAGTAAGTTTATGCTGGAAATTATATATCTACAGTAGACACTTGATTATCCACAGGCTTTGGTGGACTATAATTTTCTGAGAACTGCACAACATATTTCCCCAACAATTTTTACCATACCATTCTCTGACCATTCACCCTTCAAATGGGAATCCCTTGATTACAATATGTGACTAAACAGAAATATGTAACCTGAGCTTTTAACATTAGAAGTTGCACCTGCTGAACAGTGAGAATACTGAAGAATAGTTTTTGGGTACACTGTAGGGTAATGTCATTTATACTGATGAACAAGAAGAATGGTTTACAAGAATATGATCATGATCATTATTTCACAAACAGCTCTTGAATAACCAGACAATCTATTCGAGTTACAAGAGAATTCCTTGCTGCCCGACAAATTAAGGCTTCATAAATGAAGAAATGTGATAAAAAAAAGTGCTTCTTTAAAACAAAAGTTGATAAAGAATTTTTCAGTAGCATGTGAAACATTTTGCTGTGTGTTTGTGTGTAAATAAGAGTAAAATATATGCTACAGTCTTTGAGAAGCATTAGCATAATTTGGTAAATAAGTTTTACAATACTACAGCGGCCATCCAGAAAGTGACAGATGATTTGTAACTACATTGAAAAATAGAGTAAGGTACTGTAACTTTGTAAATAAAGTTTTGTGTTAATATCTTTCGTTATTATTTAGTTATGCTAAA
Organism: Hymenopus coronatus; assembly: GCA_030762935.1. Lineage (NCBI taxonomy): Eukaryota > Metazoa > Arthropoda > Insecta > Mantodea > Hymenopodidae > Hymenopus > Hymenopus coronatus. Next base: position 17,391,410 of record CM060897.1, on the reverse strand, counting down.
ACTCCTCTCACTTTCTGGATGGCTCTTGTATTAAAACCAATAGATGTGCAAAAATATTAGTGATATTATTTATTTGGAATGTATCACAATAGAATTGGAAATAATGATGCAACTGCTAGGCAGCAGATCCTTCTAGGATTTGATCTAGTGCCAAACAGAGCCCATGATTGGCAGATTTGACATACAACGGGACCACATGCATACAAACTGTCAAATTTCATTGCAGTGGATACAGCACAAGACCAAGAATTGTATTTTCATGATCAAAAACCGCTTTAAATCTGATAGAATAGTTCAAGGAATGCTTCATTAAGATGCTACCCACTCTGTACACTAATTTATTTGCACTTTACCTGAATTTTGTTTTGTGTCACACCAGGGCAAACTATCACCACCCTTCCCCTCTTTGATTGGTGTTAAACAAGGCTGTTTGCTGTAATCATTGTTTATTTTGGTACTAGATGACATTCTGAAAAAGGCATGTAACAGATGCAGGAGAGGTATCCAATGGTGGATAAACGAAAGACCAGAGAGTGTCGGGTATGCAGATGATATATGTATGGTAGCCCATAGGTTCTTGGACATTAACAGTAAACTACAAGATTTAGACAGATTTGCATCTGTAGCAGGACTACACATAAACAGCAAAAAAACTAAAGCTATGAGAATACACAGTAAAACAGACACTAAAATCAAACTATGAAATGTGGAGATTGAAAAGATTAGTGAATTCTCCTACTTGGTAGTGCTACATCTAAAAATGGAGGATCAGATGAAGATGTCAATACTAGAATTAGACTATTTTTGCACAGTTATCCTCCCTATGGAAATCAAAACAAATATCCTTAAAATTGAAAGTTAGAGTATTTAATACAAATGTGAAATCTGTCTTATTAAATGAATGTGAAACTTGGAAAGCTACTAGTTCAATTGCTAAGAAATTACCAGTGTTTAATAATGGATATCCGAGAATAATCATGGGAATATGGTGGCCAAGGACTATTTCAAATAAGGACCTGAGGAAAATAACTAACCAACAGGAAATTGGTAAAGAGGTGAAATACAAGAAATGGATCAGACATGTGATGAGAAGAGAAGATGGTAGTATAGCTAGAACAGCTTTCGACTGTAAGTTTCAAGGATCAACTAGGAGAGCAGGTAGGCCAAGAATTGCATGGCACAGCACGGTTAAGCTTCAGGAAAGAGCTGGGAGGAAATTAAGGCATTGTCAAAGAACAGAATACGCTGTGATGCACTCATTAAAGTCCTATGCTTCCCAGAGGTGTGAGGGAACTCTACTACTTACCTGAATTTCAGCAATTTTTGTGACAACGCCTAAAAGAGGAGGGTAATGATGGCAATATCTTAGATTGAAGTGCTATTATGATTATTGTATTGTGGTTTGTTTTCTCCTTTTAAGTAATTATTTTCTATAAAGAATACTAGATTTTCGCCCATTTTCTCCTTAATGCATCTATAATTTATACTTAAATTATTCCATACATCTTAATGTCTATGTATGCATTCAAAACATTAATAAAAAAAAAAAAAAAAAAAAAAAACAGCTCATAAATATGTCAACCACAAAGGTCTTAAAAACCTAAGACCTTGGGTCAAAAATAAAAAGGAGAAAAAGGTATTAAAAACATTCACAAATACATATACTTAAAACAATAATAAAACATAGATAATATGAAACATGCTCATTGAAATCAATTTTGGAAAGTTGTTTGCTCAAGTGGTATACAGAAATAGGGCAGTGAAACAGATTACTTTACAAATAAACTTAACAAAAAGTTATATATGAAGTATGGCATTTTATACGCAAATTAATTAACATATAAAGCTCAAGAACATAATATTCAACCTGGAATATACAAACACGATACTCTTAACAGTGCAAACCAATTAAGCTTTTCAAAAGAGAAAAATGCTACTTTCTTTCTCTGTAAATTTATAAAAACCTCATTGTAGTTTTTCTCTTTTAGCCACAAGAAGCAAAATAATACTCAAAATATTAGCAGTTCATAAAACTACAAGTTTTCCAGATACTGTTATACATTACACAATAATATACCCAAAATGTCATTACCAAAATACAAATTACAGAAAACTACACATATAAAAGGTTACAAAACTTTTACTTTGTATAAAATAAAATTAAAAAGAAGGTAAGCGAATAAGTATCTGCACATAATTTTTTTTAATTACAAAATCAGAACAGCACTTTTATTTTTTCAAATACATACAATGCATGCCTGTAACACTGCAGGTCACTTTTTAGGTGTGATATCTTAGAGTAATTTAAAATCTGCTGAGAAATTTATTGCTGTATAAATCAGGCAAGAGAAATTCAATGTGCACACACTAGCTCAGTGGTAGAGCATCAGCACTGAAAGCTGAAGATCATGTTTTAAGTCCTGACACTGGGAATAAGTTTTCCAATTGATCCAGTGTTCTACAAACTTATAGAAAAATACATTACTGTTCAGGCTGCTAGTAATATAGGTTGTTAAATTATAAGTTCACCCCTCTCGCAGCCTCTGTCCACTGCGCGAGAGAACCAAGAATTGCTGGCAGAGACATCTAAAATCCTCATCTTATAGTAAATACTGGATATGCATTGGCCAAATGTTGAACGTGTCTTCAAACAGGCAGCATATCTTGTAGAAATATTCTCGCTCTCTTGCCAAAGCTTGGTAACAGGAATCCTTGTGATTTCTTGCATGATGTTGTCTCTAAGTTCCTGTAGTGTAGGCAGGTTAGAATAATATACTTTTTATTTCAAAGAGCCCCATAAAAAACACTCGCAACTAGTCAGGTCGCAGGAATGAGGGGACCCAAATCAATACTCATCCTTCTGTCATGAGTCGCCTCTCTAACTTCATGTATCGTTTTAAACCTTGTACACTACAAGAACTTAGTGATTGATAGCATCATGTGAGAAACCACAAGGACTCCTGCTGCAAAGCTTACTGAATGAGCAAAATCATTTTTACAAGATATGTCACCTGTTTGAGAGCAGAAGGCCAATGTTTCCAGTATTTACTATAAGGTAAGGATTTTAGTACATCTCTACCAACACAACTTTCCCGGTGACTCACAGTTCTCTCGCCCAATGTTGAGAGGCCACGAGAGGGGTAAGGCTGACTTATCCAGAAAGGTTTTCCCTTATCCTGAGAAGAATAATGTCATGTAATTTTCAGCTTCATAGACCCCAAGCTCATTTGAGCATCATTTCATCCATTTCATTCATTCAGCATCTGATAAAGATCTACTAAGTTAAAGGAAGTTTTCTGCAAGAGTTTGAAGTGTGGATGACAGTATATGGATGCACATTATCATATAACAGTCATCATTCAAACTGATTTGCAGGTTTCAGTTAGTGGCACATCTCATAACTATTGCCAACAAGTACTTTAGATCAAACTAGGATTCTTTTTGGTGAAAGAAGATCAAAAATAAAAATATCCATATCTTTGCTGTGTCTCCCATAGGCACAAATTTGCACAGATACTTGTAGCCTTGGTTGAGGCAAAGTTTATTATCAGCACCCTAGCACAGTACCAGACAGCTGATTGTTGAGCAGAAGGCAGACCTAAAGTCAACTGTTACAACTTAAACTTCACAAATTTTTTCCAGCAATAGAGACTCTATGGGAGAAAAAGCTAAGACATGAGGGGTATTTTTGTTTTCAATGTATTTCCATTTTAAAACATTGCAGCTCAATCTGCAACATCAAAGCGAAATGGCTCCTTGTTAGTATTAAATAGTGCATATTTTCCAAGCAATTGGCTGCATCATTAGCAGCCAGACCCAAAGAGCAATTCAAATGAAGTAGCTCGAGTTTTAGGTGGCTGAAGCTTGGAATATTTTCTGGAAAATCAAAATTCACGAGTTGCTTCATACCAACATTTTTAATTAAATTTTAAATAAAAAATGTTAATAGCTTTATTGCGTGAAACCTTACATTATAGCACCATGTCAACAGGGAAGGCCCTGACAATAAAATAACTTTAAAAAAAAAAGGAAGTTACTATAAAAATTGTTTTAACTCTTGATTTTGCTTCCTCAATCTGGTCTTTTTGGCCTACTTAAAATGTCTTAGAGAGCCACTAGTTAAACTCAAAAAAAAAAAAAGTATGCTCGGCTTATACGAGGACCATTCAGAAAGTGACAAGATGATTCAGCATAACTAAACAATAACAGAAGCTATCAACACAAAGTTTTGTAATTAAAGTTACAATACCTTACTCAATTTTTCAATGTAATCTCCATTGCTATCAAGGTATTTACTGTCATGTGGTACCAGATTTGCAATGCAGATGTTATACTCTTCCACCACTTAAGATATGAGCCAAGATATTACTGCCACTTTGAGGTCATCATCAGTTGGGAAATATTTTCCATCCAAAAAGTCAATTATGATGTCCAAAGTGAAACAGCAGTTTTTCTTAATTCTTTTATCAACATTTGCTTTCAACTCCTCTATGGACTGCCTACATCGTCGAGTGGTCAGCGAGCTGACTTCTCACCCGAAGATCCCGGGTTTAATTCCCGGCTGGGGCTGGGAATCTTTCTTTAACCAGATTTATTCCCTATCCTCCACAGAGTCTGGAAGTGTGAATGTGAGAGTGAATGTGCATGTGTATTAGTAATATAATAATGATTAACCTAATGTTCTAACCTTCAGTAATACGAGTTATTTCACAAGTCAAAGCCCCCGATATGACCATTGAAAAAAAAAAAAAAAAAAAAACTCCTCTATGACAATTGATGAACTTCCACTCCGGTCTTTATTGTACCCACTGGTTCTTCCTTGATTACTTGTAAATTATGTGCCATTTCCCCACTGAAGACTAGTTCATTGCATTATCACCATACACTTGCATTATTTACCTATAAAATTTGATTGGCCGAACATTTTGTGCATTGAAAACAATGAATAGGTTCTTTGGCAGCAGAAAAGTATAGCATTGGTATTGAAAAACTGGTACCACATGACAATAAATGTCTTGACAGAATGGAAATTATGTTGAGAAGTAAAGTACTGTAACTTCGTGAACAATTTTGTGTCAATATCTTTCATTATCAGTTATGCCAAATCATCTGTCCCTTTCTGGATGGCCCTCGTAAATGTTGAGAAATCTAGTGGCAAATGTGAGCACAAACCATTACACCATGCAGCAACTGTTCATATAAACATACTCCTTGATATAAGTGATGCCTGAAATCTTGAGAATTATGTTGACCTTCATTAAATTTAATTTCATTGAATACGTTTGTTTTCATATTTAGTTTTACTTTACATTCTGAAGCTTGTAGAACACTGGTCTATGTAAGAAAATTACTTCATTCTTTGCTCTTGTGGTAATAAATTCTAAAACTGTGTGCAAATACTTACACACTTATTCTTATAACTCACTTTATTAAACTTTGTCAAAGTAAAAGTTCTGTAAGAAAAACATAGTCTACTCTAGCAATAAAAGGACATATAGTGGAAGAGAGCCATTCAGAACAGGCCATTAATAAGCCCACATGTTACTTACTCTTTCTTGCTTGAGGGATTACTTTGTGAGACACATTGGTATGTCATACAGCACCATTATCACCATCATCACCACTACAGAAGAAACAGGGATTGGAAAAGGCTTTGGGTTTCAGACAGAAAAGAGTAAAAGATGTAGAAGAACAGCGTAAATGTTCCTTTCTGGCCCAGTTTATGTGAATTTAATAAGTCTTCATCCCTTGTGCTAATTCAGTATAAGGTTTACTTAGTGTTTACTGTTCAAATCATTAGTAACGAGTTATGCACCTTGCCCTGTTTTTAGTAAATGTTTAAAGCGGAAAAGCAAGCTTTCAGCATGCATGCAAGGTTTATTTAGGGAAAGCTGTAATAATCCTAACAGTGTCACATGGATTATGACCTAAGGAGTATTCCTTCTCAACTTCATTAAATAATTTAATGCTGTTAAGTAAGCAATATCAAAGCTAACATTTTCATAATAATTACCAAGACAGCTTCTGAAGCAAACAGAATTAAGAATAACTTTCAAAAATAATACACACTATATACTCCTTTACCTAAACATGATTCCATATTGCAGTATACAAACAGATAACAAGGGAAAAAAATGACTGTGTTGGAAATCATATTTCTTTTTCACAAAATTGTGGCTAAAATTATGGTAAAGTACTAAAAATGACATTATTAAAGCTTTTGTTTACACACTTATTATATTATCTTTAAAACATCCATTTTATTAAACCAGTAATAGGTTACATTTTTATTTATTTACATTTCTTTTAACACTGCCTAAATGAACCATTTTCATTTTTATATTTTATTTGAACCCAAGTTAATTTCTAAAGAAAATAAAATAAAGTTTTTTGCTTTCCTTTATTAAATACTTTAAGAAAAACAACTAGTTTCTCCAGTAGTGGCCGCTGAGGTATGCTATTGGAGGTGCCAAAAAAATTATAATAAAATACTTCAAATACCTGTTTATTCTTGCATTGGCATAAATATGTGTATTTTGTAAAAAACTGATATATTTCATAATGTGCTGTATTAATACAATAGAGTGCAGAAAGGAAAATGCAATACTTTTGTATTTAAGTTGTAAACAACGGATCAGACCAAACCTAAGGCTAATATCCTGGAGAATGTGATAAGAGGCGCTTGTGCACGACTCCATGAAACAGAAAGAAGAAAAGAATTTACAAATTTAGCAATCTACTACCCGCAATTACTAGAAGGGCATAAGAAATTAAAAATAACTCAGAAAATCATATGTACATATAGACACGCACATGTGTGCTCTCGCGCTTGTTTTTTTAAAAATCAATGATATTTAAAACTAAAAACAAATATTGAAACATTACTCCAGAGCTATAAAACTTAATTTTTATGTTCAAAACATGTATATTTATTTATAAGGATATATTGGTATCTATTTCTGCACTGGATTTAACTAAACATCAAAATGCATTAGCATTAACCTGCAGTAAGATGATAACATTGCATTAACAGGATTTAGGTGCGGACAATGCATTTCTTTGTTGTCACCTGCAAGGTAGCGTGCTTTATTGTGCTCTGGTGGGTGCAATGGAGACACTGCATCAGATCAACTTTGGCACCACTTCCACCCTTAAGCAGCCACTATAAACGAACACACTAGCCTTATACACAGTGGCTTAAGAACTCGGACAATGTCCATCAGAAATTAGTGCAATGTCCATCTGCCTAATGCCAGATTGAATGGCGCTTAATGTGCTGTTCAAATGGGAGAACTAGAATATGACTTTGGAACAATGTTTGACCAATAATCATAATATGTAGACACTTTTTTTTTTAATGGCACTACCCCAAGAGCCGCCCCTAACTTTATCTTTGGTAGCAAGTGGAAATTAGAATACTTTGTAAGGCAAAAAATGTATTCAACTTTTGTGTAACAAAAGAACTATTGGACATCTATTGACTTATGCATACTTACATTTATTTTAGCCAATTTTAGCTGTATTAACTAATATGCTGCATCTTTTGTGTGTCTATATGTGGCTTTTGATAAAAGCTCTTAGTTTAGGAGATTTGAGAAACCAAACCTACATGATACAACTTTGACAAACTTATCCGCAACATCATGTTAATGTACCTTGCTAAGAACACGGGTGCAAAGCGAGGCTTGTAATAAATAAAGTTAAATGACATAATCATGCTTTTTATTTTATGCAGTAAGCATGAAGCAACTCCTACAGAGGTTAAATTTTATAAAATTATGCATTGATATCCTTCATGAGGCAGTGCCATGGCTAAGTGGTTAGACCACTGCCTCTCAGAGTTCGATCCCAGGAGACTGCATGCAGGATTTGTGGTTGGCAAAGTGGTGTCTTGGTGTGTTTTCTCCAAGTTCTCCCACCATCTACTCCATAATTACATTTCCTTTCATGCGTTTCAGATTCATTTCATATAATCTATTTCCTCACTCTCATACCAAGCATTGGGCTGATCACCCATCCTAGCTACTCTCTCTAATCTAGAATTGTCGCCCTCTGTGGTGTAATGGTTACCATGCAAACTTTATATTCCCAAGTTGCGGCTTCAAACCTGGCAGAGAACAATGGATTTTTTTCGGATGTAAAAATCCTTAGCATGGCTTCCTTCGGAAGAGAAATAAAGGCGTTGGTCCTGTGTCATAGATTTACGGCACGTAAAAGGACCTCAAGCCTGATAGAGAGGCCTCTGAGCAAAATTAAGCGGTCTTTCGTGCCCAGTATAGAATGGGATGCTGAGAACCACAGTATTTAAAGAGCATCCATAAATAACACGCCATTTCCATTTCCTCCAACAGGTGCTCTGACCTCAGGAGCTGGTTTGTTAAGTCCTGGGGTAAAAATCCTCCATACAAGGAGGGTAAACAGCGGAAGTAAATATCCTTCATATCTCTTTAACAGACACAAAATCAATCATTGTTTACACAAGAAGTTCCTAAGAAGGAATGATTTTTTTGCAAACTGTTGCATATATTAAACTGGGATTTTATATGCAATAGATATGGCAAAAATGTGTTCACAATTTCTAAATTCAGTTCAGTTCAGTATAATTTTAACTTAAAAACAAAATGTTTTTTATACATTTTATCAATACATTATTTCTGCTGTGCCTTAAGTTTAAGGAGTATGTATGTACATCTACAATTCTGTTCTTTCAGTACACAGTTTTTGAGAAATATTAGTTCCCAGAGCAATTTTGTACCTTTAAGGAATATACAAGAGATTCAGTATTAATTCATTCTTACCTAATGACTGTGTTACTGACGTTCAGGCCATAGAATCTAGTAGTTCATTGACCAATTTGAAAATATATTTAAACCAGAGGTAGGTAAAATAGGACTTAAATGACATGTGCAATCAATGGCTATAAGTACACTCTCTCTCATGATCAGCTCTCTTTTTCTGTGTTTCCTTCTCCTCCCAACCTCTATCTCATATATATGGAATGCATTTGCATTCAGCAGCTGTTGGGCTCGAAAGACAGTGCATAAAGTGCATTTTGTTTTTCAGAAAGTAACTAAACAGTTTAGCCACAATTCAGTTCAGCTGAGGTGGAAGCTGAGGCATGTGATGATTCTGGGTGATGAAACTGCTAAGATGGGAATTGAGCAACCTTTTATTGGACCTGAACCAGTACTGGATCTGTCATTAGAACTGGTTAAGCTGGCTGTCAGAGACTGATTGCTTAACAAACACTAGAAATACTAAACCCCAATAACTGCAGACAAATGTAATTCTGCCATTATCCAAGCATGCCATCACACCAATTTTTTTACTTATGCCATCCCCTTCCTTTACCACAAGCACACAATTGCTGGCATTCGAACTAGTGAAGTTAGGCTTTGAAGGATGGCCACTCCATTACCTCTGGCTTATGGCCATCCAAACTGCTTTGGCTGTTGTGCTTATGAAAGCGATATGACAATCTGTTCGGGAATTAGAGGAAGAGCAGCATATTTACAAAAATAATTGCAGTATTAAGGGGTTAAGAGTGCCTTCTATACCATTTGTTTTATTTCGTTTGATAGTAACCAGCCTTAGAAATTCCTCTGCACTGTTCACTTTATTTTACTGCTATGTGAACTTCTGAGGGTGAAGGAAAGTACATCATCTTGTTTTCGCTAATGCGGCTAGAAAGAGCGATAAGAAATTCTAAGCCAGGTTGTTTGGCAATAAAATTATTAACTTCATTTCCTCCTGAACATGAGCCTTAGCTTTACCACTAAGATATCTTGCTCGGCTATATCATTTTTTTTACAAGATATAGCTGAAATAGTGTAGCATACTCATGTACAACATAGTTTTATGCAACTATTTCAATGTGTAGTAGCATACAGCTTCAGCATATGCAGTGTGTAGGATGCCTACTGCAGCAAACAGCAGACACCAGAGATGGCCGACTGGCTCCTGATGTTGACAATGAGCGCAAATAGCTCTTGAAACTAGTCAGGCACAACAAAAAATATAAGTGATGTTATGTGTTTTTATTTTGACTCAAACTTTCGCTTAAATTTAGTATCAAAGAGATTTTCACTTTGGAAACAAGTGCATTTTGATACAGTGTGGGAGAAAACATATTCATAGTATTGTTCTTCAAATGACAGTTTACAGCAACTAGTTAAAAGTAATTCAGAGATTTTAAGTTATATTTACAGTCACAGTGCACTTGAATACGTTGGCTCCGTGAAAAAATATGGGTTTAACACTAACCTTATTCATTACTACATGAACTTTTAGAGCTGTGTGTTTGGTCCCTCTTTAGTGCTGATTTCTTTACATAATATGAAGACATTTGTGTGTGTGTGTGTGTGTGTGTAGGTGTGTGCGACACTGTTTCCTATTTTCGTTTTACATGTCATTCCAGCTTTTAGGCCTGAATATTACAAGCTATTCAAATTATGTTTTATTTAATCCATTTATAACCTTATACAAAACAGTAGGCATTTAATCACAGTCATTTACGATCTTCTAAATATACTCGTCCTTTGTGGCCCAATCAGTTGCAAATCGACTGCTGGGATGGTTTTGTGCTTCTTTCCCTTGGGGGGTAACCTATGCTCCCACCCCCTCCCCCCAAAAATAAAATTCTAAATAATATCAGGAAAGGAAAAAGGGATCAAGTTAGTAGTGTTAGTTGTTAGTGGAAAACATGTAGAGAATGGTGCTACTACCTAGAAAATGAGTCATCATCGCACTACGAGCTTGTTGCTCCGACCCGACTCAGGCGTACTGCAAAAACAAACGAAACAACATCACAACAGTCGTCATTCACTGTACAAGTAGCAACTGCCATGGTGTTACCAATAACATGCAAGGTATTAAACAAAAATTAAAATAAAAAAAATGTCAACTTGCAAGACAAAACTGAGGAATACACCTTACTGTTACGTAAAAGCTGCTTTTAAAATAACACCAACAGATTTATTCCATAGAACACATATAAAACCCATGACCACTGTCTAAATAAGTAACTTTTAACTCTTCAAACTTGCATTCTTCATTGGTTACTATTTTACAACACACAGTTGGTGTTATTTTAACACAAACTTAAATAAAATAAACATTTGGTTCAGTTTTGAGGATTACAAAAACATGAGACAAAAATTAAGAAAAAATGCAAGATTACAAAAAAACAAAAACCATTATGGGAAAAAAAAATTCAAGTGTTATTGGTATCACCTCTTATTTTAAAATAAGTGCACTGTTTGCATGCACTCTTGTAAAATGTCCTAGCTGTATTTGTAAGATCTCAAAAATATAAAAATTATATTCCATTGCAAACAATACCAAACCCAGCCTTGGATGCACCAGAAGTATGACAAAACTGAAAAACAGAAGTTGAATGAAAATGTAAAGGGTTATGCCAGTTCTGACAACAAACATTGAAAAAAGAACCTGAAAAATTAACCGAAAAGCAGATAGTAGAAAGCAACGTTCTAATTCTCCTATTGTTAGAAATTTTGGAACAAATACAGGGTTTCACTCACCTTAGCCATTTGGCACAGAATGCCAACATGGGTCAAAGTAGTTTGTGGTGACTTTTTGACAATTTTTACAATCTGTACCACTTATATATGTTTGAATGTCCCCTTGAATCCAAAACTCTTTTAGAAATATATGCATATAAATAGATGCAATTAAGAATTTCAAGAAATTCACACACTTCAAACCAAACTTTAAGTGGTAAAAAATGTTAATTATTCCTTTTTCTGCACATACAATGTGTATAGTAGATATGAAAGGTATTGCATTCCAAAGGTACTGCAATTGATTTCAAGACTTTATTGGAAATACGTGTTTTGAGAAACCCTAAATTAAAAAATAGCATTTTTAGAAAACGGACTGAGTATATGACTTTGTGCGTTGTCTCTGAACAGCATAACTTAAAAAATGATAAGCCCGTTAAATACCAAACTGGGTATTTCCAAGGATGTGACACTAATACTTTCAAGAAAATCTCCCTATCCCCAAGTTATCCATCAGATTGAAGATTTTTCAAGAGTTTTGGTTTTCTCAATGGCTCCAATGAGAAATTGTTGGCACAAGATCTTTGCTCAACTGCCCTTTTTCATTTACCTAATTTAGCGGTAGCATGACTATCCAATGAGCTCATGTCTTATGTAAGTCAGATTGCACTTCTGAAAAGATACCTTAGCTCTATAGCACCAGGTAAAGACAGTTTGTGTGAAGCTAGATGTGGTACTGAAAAATACTGACAGGGCTGATGGAGGAATATCCTGATTTTTCAAACTGCTGCTTGAAGGCAGTACCAACTAAAAATGTACACTATGAGGGGCTTTTCACCATATATGCAAATTTATTGTCAAAAGGGCAAACAAATTTATGCTGAGAAATTGCAGAAAAATTGTTGTATTTGTACTTGGTGACACTTTCAACAAAATGTTCTTATATTTGCCAATCATTTTTATGTGTGTTGTTCTTTTTTATGCATAAAATAATTCTAATTGTTGTAATTTCATTCATTTCTATGTCATTTGTTGATTTTCTGGTACATAAATAATCACATTTATGATTATTTCAATAAAACAGCAATATTTATTCGACTTGATTGTCATTCTTTGATTTGTTTTTATTTCGCCCACTCTTGAGTATTTTATTTTACCAATTTGTTATACCACTTTTATTTCAACACCTATCCTGGTCTCTAATTGGATCTAATTAAAGTAATGAAATATTTTGCGCCTGTATAAAATTTTGTGCATTACATTTGCTCACTGTCAAAGAAAATACAATCTTTCAATCTTCGTCATTTGGAACTGTGCTGAAATAACAACATATTACAGACTTTTTTACTACAGAATGCATTAACAAGTTTAGTAATAGATACTTCGAAACCTGTATGCATCTAATGTGAGTGAAATCCTGCAAATGAATGGAAATCGTATATACTTTTAGAGTAGCTCATTGATGTTTTTTTAGTTTATCACATTATTTATGAAAACATCAAAGCTACAACAATTTGCTGAAACTTCTAAATTAAGCCTTACAATCAAAAGAAAGGTAGAGAATTCTATAGCTTATGTTTAATCCAAATCTTTTGTTTTGCTTTTAAGATAGCACAATATGTGTGCACCACATTTGACTAATTTTAGTGCATCAGCGATATTAGTACTTTTGATGGATAATGTAAATACTACTAAAGCAAGGGTAACACAAAGAGAAATCACAGAAGAAAAACAAAGATCACAATGTGGTGATTTTTTGTTGTTTTGACTAGAGTAGTTGATGTTTATAGATCTCTCTCATGCCACAAATATCATAATGTCCAAGAAAATGTAGTTGCTCTTGTTGACAAATTAATACTATTTAAATTTGCGTTTGAAAACAGAGAAGTATTATTTACTGAAGTAAAATAAAAATGTAAATTCTTGTTGCAAAATAATACCTAGTATAACGAGATTAAAGTTCATTTAAACATTTTATTTCCTTTCTAATTTTACCTCTTAAGTCCTCCTTAAATGTTATAACGCTATTATCCTATATGCTTCGCCCTTTTGTGTGTACAATAGTGACAAGCCATACTCAAATTTGAGACAGAAAACCAACTCAAATGTGAACCTTGCTGCATATGAATCATCAAAACTTATGAGTGTAGCGTGTAATCTAAAATTTTAGCTGAAAAATGTTCAAAGTGACATTTGCTGACTGGAATGGATGGTCTTGCTTGATTTACTGACATTGCAGCAATATAGTTAGTTCAGAGCTAAGTAACCCTTGTTTACAAAATATACCAAAAGTTGGAATTTAAGTTTGATGACTTGGTTTGACCCAACAAGTCAACTTTTTTTATTAATTCAAAACATTATGATATTCAGTAATTAAATTCTTGCTCATTCCCATTGAGAGGTAGCATCTTCTCTCTACTATTTCCCTTGGATATCATCTGAGCAAGGAGGATGCTTTTCTTTTTATTAATTTTGAGATGTTTATTATGTAACTGAATGTAAGAAAGTTTGACAGCATTTATCTCAAAATATTATTTTACAGTTACTGGTGCAATTTTCTACAAACAGAAAGCTTTGAGGCTGACACTTTGTGTTTTCTATACAATAGTCTAAAAAGCAGAACAAAAAATATAAGTATGTTATAAAATTTTCATTTCAAAAGTTACAATTGCATTGTTTATTTGTTTGTTTTATATCAGCATTCAAACATATAAATATTAGGTTAAGCCCTTTGTACATCCAAGACTCTAGCTTAATTTTTTTTTAAAAATGAGTATATTATGAATGTTTCAGAATATTCAATGCCCTTTCGAATGATTTAAAATTACAATCTTCAAGAAAAATAGAAAAATACAAGTCTGCTCTTAAAAACTATCTTTGCAGCAAAGCCTGGTGCTGATACAGGAGTTTATGGATGAATCAGTAAAATGTCCTCTACTATAAGGGAAATGTACTTTATTAGAATGAGTAAGATTGCATGTCTCATTTTCATCTAACTAGTTTTTGATCTTGTATGTTACAAAAGCAACTTTTTCATGAATATTGATAATGAGAATTCTGTAATGTTGTGACTGTGCAGAAATTGTAAAATAAAAAATAAGCCATAAATTCCTCTTAGTTGAATATTTAGTGGTGGTTGGTAAAAATGTTTAATGGCATGAATTGGTAAAGTTGGTTTTCTGTAGGATATGTTCAATATTCCCGAGCCTTTTCTGATAGTGATATCAGACAGACAAAATAAACAAAAACAAATTGTGAAAGTCCTAAGTTTGTATCTTATTCCCTTAAAATTTAGAAATTTACATTGCACATACACACAGTAGGATTCACTTTGATTGTGGATTTCTTCAATAAATATTCATTTCTTTTGCGTATTTGGCACTGATTTATAAGATAAAATGTCATCTTGGCTATACACATTGTAATCCTTTTTGGAAAGTTTTAATTATTATTAGTACAGATTTTTTTTTTTGAGGGCGGAAGGTCAATTATTGCAAGAATTATTTTCAAAATGCTGTGGGTAGACTGAGAAAATCTCCAATTATGTTTCTTGTAAGTTTGTTGCATTGGTCTACTTTTCATGTCACTAGTCTGTAAATGTTAGAGAGCCAAATATGTCACAAGTTTATTTCTACGAGATGGTATCTACTATCTACTTCTGTACCCTTTTCAATATTTCATAAACAAAGGATTCAAAGTGTATCTTATGAACGAAGGACAACTTTTCCACATCTGATTATTTACATAGTAAATATATTATCCTTTAAACTGATAGATCTTGTCTGTGGTAACTTGGTATGTGTATGCAGATACCTATATGATTTACTCATAAAAAAGGATAAAATATCATGATCTAAAACATGTTGTATACTCGTGCAGAAACAAAGAACATGATTGTGATATAAATAGAAGTTTATAAAAATCATAATTTTTCTTTTTATCTTTGTTACATTTTCTGTTTGAAAATGCAGCAGCATGAGAGGGAATTTCAAATGTTTGCACTGTGTGTCCATCTGTGCTGGGTTTGATAATGTTTCATGCCTCATGCCTAAATTTACGTAGTTAGAGGTTAGTCACTCACACACCTTCACACTCTGTAAACAAAAACACATCAAGGTTAGTCGAATAATTAGTAAAACAAGAGCAACAATATGATTTTAAGTTTTCACTGAGCTTTAAGTTTAACATGTTTATTTTCTTTCTTCATGCTTTTAAAATGCATTCGACACCCAGCAAAACTAACAAAATTCATGGGTAAAAAAGAAAAATAGGACACAAAAACGATGAAAGGAGCACAAAAAGTTTAAAAAAAAAAGAAACAACAAAATAAATGTTCTTTAGAACAATTTAGGATATTAAAAACAAAAATTATACCCCCTTCAGAAAAAAAAGAAAATTATTGAAAAGGGTTTTAAGTTGTAACAAAAGCACTACAAAATGCTCAGTGAAAGAAAGAAGTACTTGGTTTCAGATGTTCCGCTGAACTTGTTGTCTTTTTTTTATTCTCTCCTTTATAGATCTGGAACCTTCTTTAAGAAGCACTGCTACAGGACAAACATCATTAGTATACAAAAATAAAAATGTTTTGCTTCAAAAGTTTCTCATCTGTAAATGATGTTTTCTTGGTTTGTATGCAGTGTAGTACCAGACTATGAAAAAGTGTATGTGCAAGTATTAGTTGCCATCATGTTATGACCTAGCATCAAAATTGATTAAAAAGAAAAACTATGAAAAATATTACACATATGCACTAAGGGGATAAAAGCTGCCCAATCCAATTAAATAAAATGTCAATGTGTTATGTGAAGCATTAGAATGCCAGCTAATACAGGTTAATGTAAGCATTTTATGTTTTAAATCCTTCAAAGCACATGCTTTTATATTTTTTGTTTTATTTTCTTTCTCTTTTTCAGATTTTTAATTGCCCTAAGTGGAGATACACAAATAAGAAACAGATAATGCAACTAAAAAATGAGATTTCCGATGGATACCTTATCCTTTACTTGATCAATTCTTTCCTGCGGATGTTGTTAAAGAATCTGAATTGCAGCCGGAGTGTTAAGTCTTTCCGTACTGTGGGGCAATGAGAAAGGTATTATATACAACATCATTAACATTCAGAAATAACAACAAGTATCTGCTCTCAAATGCATCTTACAAATACACAGTCTTGTATCCCAACATGGAACTTCCATTTTAGAAAAAGCGTGACAACATTTGCAAAGACATCACTAAGTTTAAACTCTTGAGAAAAGGTAATGCATTACAACTTTATCTGCAACTGTAGATGTGTGTACATACAGAGCCTTTTAAAGATTTGAAGCTTTCTCGGTGTTGGTTATTAATGGCGGCTTCATGAAATAACAAGTGTTAAATTGGAGTCATAAAAATCCAAGGTTTCAACCATCTTATTGTGCTACATATGCCATTCTTCCTCTAATTTGCAAACTGGTATTTATATCCCTTTCACGGCATCACAACCAAAGCGACTTGAATAAAATGGAAATGGTGTGTTATTTATGGACGCTCTTTAACTACTGTGGTTCTCAGCGTCCCATTCTAAATTGGGTGTGGAAGACCGCTTAATTTTGCTCAGAGGCCTCTCTTATCAGGCTTGAGGTTCTTTTACGTGCCGTAAATCTACGACACGGGACCCACGGCTTTACTTCCCTTCCGAAGGAAGCCATGCTAAGGATTTTTACACCCAAAAAAATCCATCGACCTCTGCCGGGTTTGAACCCGCGACCTTGGGTATATGAAGTCAGCATGGTAACCATTACACCACGGAGGGCGACGCGACTTGAATAACCATGATTGTTAGTGTGATATGAAGTGGACTGGCAATCCATTCAAAGCCAAATGCTGCAAATTCAAATCTCACAATTGCAGTAAAATGTGCCTGTGGTAAAAGGATGGGGAGAGCCCAAGTAAAATAACTGGTGTGATAGCACGCTTGGATGCTGAATGGGTTACATATGACTGCAGTCACATGGATTTTACTCTTTTTATATATATAGTATATAAAAAAACAAAAACAAAAAACACACTACAGCTTTATTGCAAACATATTACTAAAGGGTGACTCAAAACAATGGGAAATTTTGAAATTTGTTGTGGCAACCTGAGCAAGATAGCACTGAATGACATACAGAGGGCTGCTCACATAGCCTTGCCATTTAGTAAACATGGAGCAATGGAACGGTGTACCACCTTTTTGGTAAAAGCCTATTACAGGAATGGAAGCCCATAACTGCCGACTGTTGGTTTCAGCAAGACAGAGCAACAGCATGGATATCGATGCAAGATATCCGACGATTGTTTGGTAACTGTGTCATTTCAAGGCACAGTGGCATTGCATGACCACCAAGATCACCTGACCTGATAGCTTCAGATTTTTTCTTGTGGGGTCATCTTAAGAGCGCAGTTTACTGTACTCGACCTGCTACCACTGAAGAACTTCAAACAAGAATAAGAGGGGAAATTTCCGTGATTCTTGTTGAAGTGTTATGTCGAGCCATGCATAATGTTCCTATCAAACTTCAGGAAGGTGTGCACAGAGAACGAGCTCATCTATCAGTTGTGATATTTAAGAAATAAACATGATTGTGATATTCAATAATGGCATATTCTGTACTACATATTGTCACAAGCAAGTATGTGTAAAGTAATTTTGCTCATCCATTAATCATTCTTTTGAGTCACCCTGTATTTTTACAATATAAGACTGCTACAACTTGTCTAATTTTATTGTTGAAGGATAGTGTAATACAAAATTAGAAAAAAGTCCAATGAAAATACTAAAACTTTGATTAATTATATTTGTTCCATATATCAACACCATCAATTAAGGGTTAACTCTGAGGTCTTCATCAGAAAACTTTGGAAAAGCTTGGATATTTACAGCTCCAATTTCACTTGGCTGTTATTCCATGAAATCATCATTTATACAGAGCCTTTATTTGGATGCATGGCTGGCCAAACCTACAGTGTCTATATGTATCATATATTATGAAACCTAAGGTTTTGGATATTTTTTTCTCATGCATGAATGATTCAAAGTGACGACAACTGGTGGTATCATGTTTGAAACATTTTGCACTGCATAATAGTATTTTTTTTTATCAGTGTCTGCTTGAATTTAAATATATAAAAACTTTTATTAGTTATGTATGTCCAAGAAGTAAGTACCACCTTGGAAAAAAGGGCACAAAATATTTGTTTTCATCGTAACATTTATTTCAACATGAAAGAGCATTCCTTAACTTACTTTTTGACATAATTGCCACCAATGTTCAGGCATTTCTTACTGAGGGGAATCAACTTTCGTATACCCTCTTCAAAGAAAGCTGCCTCCAGTGAAAACAGCCACTGCTATGGAAACACATCACAAAGCATTCTTATTGTGAACTGTCTGTTTTCATGAATTGTCTCATTCACCATCAGTGATAACAGTAGGTCACCCACTCCATGCTATGTCATGAGCAGTGATCGTCCATCATTGAATTGCCTAACCCACTTTCTCACATTTCCATCAGTCTTTGCATTTTGACTGTAAAACTCTACAAGCAGACACATTTCAGCTGGCTCAACATTCCTTGCTTCAAAAGCTGTATTATAGAACATACTTTACAGTCGGCAGGATCAGAAATTTTCTTAAACATTTCGAACGATAAAAAATATATAAATATATTCAAATTTCTTAAAGAAACTACCTCTAAAATTACATCCTGTAAACACAACAGGGTCTGGCTGTAATGGTGTTAGTGGACAGACAACTTACCAGAGTGACGAGTGCATATGTGTAGAACTGCGACACTAACATTGCATGGAAGTCGAACAAAATGGTACTTATTTTCTGGACATGCCTCATATCATATATGATACTACTCCTAAAACCATCTAGAACCCCCCCTCAAAATAAAATGAAAGTTTGATCTCTTGAACATTCTTGTTGTTTTGTCTATTAATAACAGACTTTAAACCCACAGAATAAAATCTATAACTATCTCTAACTCATTTTAATCACCCAAAAGTCATTTTTAATTTCTTCCTTTCCTTTAAATGTTATATTGCGACCAATAGCAGCTTCTAAGTACAAAAATATAAATATACAAGTGTTAATTTAATTCTGGGTCTCTAGAGGGTAATGAAAATTTTCTTACCACTGGGAAGCACAGTGTTTGTAATCACAGACAGATTTTGATATAGTCCCTTAAATCCAATCATATAGATTTCCCATGAAAATTTACACTACAATATGCACATACCTTTATCAGAGAGGATACTGGAAATTTTTCCTTGTACCACCACACATCTCTCACATTATTTTAACACAATTTGCCTTAATGCGCACTTATTCTTCCTGGCTATGTAAATAAAACCATGTTTTCTCAATAAAAAAAAATTAAATGGGAGTCAATGTAGCAATAAACACCCAAAGAACACTGGATGGTTTTAAGTCAAGTTTTTTACTATTGTTTGAGTGTCAAATTTTATTTTAAGTTTCTCAAAAACTATTTAATGTAACGAAACGAAACTTTCACACTGCATAGAGCAATCTTTTCCAAACACAATCATATAAAATTACAAATCAATGTTATATGCTTATCATAAATAATATAATTCGCTTTTTAAATTAACACCAGTAGGATATACTTTAAATGTTCCCTTATGTACCACCACTTTAAGACTTGGCATCAACTGACAGTCATCACATAAATTTTAACAGTAGTATCATTATATGTTTTCAGATAATATTGTTAATTAAAAAGAATGAGAATAGCAGTAACCGAAAGAAAATTATTATGCATATAATATGCAGGGGAACTACCATAAGGTAAGTATAACAACAGCTGCAACTAGCAAAGCTCCATACATTAGAGGAGCCATACTCTACAATAAATTACCAAATTATATAAAATCTGCACAAGATAATTCCTTTAAAATATTATTAAAAACATATCAAGTAAATAAAAGCCTATTGGAATTGATGAGTTTTAATATTTTGTATAAATTTAGGCAGTGCTTACTATTAAGTGACATGTAAATTTGTAGATAATACATTGCAATTTTGTACAACAAGAGAAAGAAAATCTATCCTTGTAAAATTGTAAATATTTAGTTAATAGTATCTATTACGATGTGCAATGTAGAGTAAAAATGTAAATTGGTTTTGTTGTTTTTCACACAAGCCGTGTGTAGGACAGGTGTTGGATAGCCTTGACTTTACCTCTCCAACATCTGTCCTACACATGGCTTGCGTGAAAAACAATTAAAACCAATACCAAATGACCATAATAGTTGGCGATACTATGAATCCTGGGACTTAAGTACTTGCAGCATTGTAAGTCATCATTGGGGTTGTCATCTCAAAAAATAATTTGAGAGCACCTTGTGGTTTACCGGGAAACATGCCAGTCAGTTGAGAAATTCAATGCTATGTCGGCATGTTGCCATGATAGCTCAGTGGAAGAGCAATCAGCTAGAGATCGGGAGATCCGTGGTTCAAATCCCGGCTATGGCATTGAATTTTTCAATCTAACTCTACATATCCAATAATGTAAATGCTAATAATTCAATAACAATAAAAAAACATGATGAAGCCTAACACATGGGTCAAATAAACATGGAGAGAACGTTAGAAGTACCATAGTGGAGGCCAAGCAATTTCCCATAACAAAGCCATTTATCCAATCAAAGCTCTGTATAAACTACTGCTCTGACCATAGTCTGGAAACAATATCGGTCTTTAAATGGTTTCATTATGTCTTTCATCTGTTTTGTGATTCATATTACCGTAGGCAAACAACAAACAAACTTAATCCATGAAGGAACAATTCAGATACACAATAATTACTGTTTAATAGAATATAAAATCAACTGCAGAATATATGTTTGGAAAGCTGCTGTCATCTCTGGCAGGGATTGTTATTTTGTAATTAAGACAGAGTTGCTGTATTTCTGTTTTACCATAATTTTACATCTAGTATCAATTCTGTATTTTAAGACTCTTATTTTACTTCCTCTAGCCCATATGTACAATGTACATAGGGGGATAGAGAAGATATAATATTCCACCCAAAAATTCAATACCGATATTTCACTGGAAATATATATTTTGAGCTTTCCTGAGTCCAAAAAAAGCATTTTAGAAAAAGGTCTGTGCAAGTCTGTGGACAGCATAGCTCAAAAACGAAAAGTTCATTAAATATCAAACTTTGTATTTAAACTCAGTATCTTCCAACAATAAAACATGAAGATTTTCAAGAAAATGCCCCCACCCCCAAGTACCCTTTACTTGGAACAAAGTTTTTGAAAATTTTAATTCTTCAAAAATGACTAACAATTTTGAATAAAATACTGTATATTAAAGATATTCACATCACAAACAACATGTATCTTTTGAATTTTCTGGAAATAGCCTCTGAAGGTGACATTATTCTGAATGAATTTGGTGGAATTTTGCATAACTGGTAAACCGTAAGAGATAGACAAAAACTAACTTAATATAAAATGTAGATCTCGTTAAAACACATAATTTATGTTATATACATTTTTTCGTGAATTTGTCATTTTTGAGATATTCCTTGTTATTGGTTTCAGCTTTAAAATACTTATATTTTTTTCATATAGGAATTTGTCAACTCCTGCCCATACAAACAAATGAACTTCAATCACATAGCAACCAGCTTTTGACTATCGCTTTAGCTTATGGTACATCCTTATTTCTCTTCCATTTACAAGGAAACAAGTAATAAGGATGTTTCTGCTATTTTTTTCTCGATTAGCATGAGGTAAACAACGGCATAAGCTTTTTAACAATAATTTGTTGTAGAGATGTAGAGAAAGTCATGTGAATGGAACACATCAGATTTTTTCATTTCATAATGAACCTATACCAGTATAGCTGTGTAGAGTGGATGAATGGGTTACATGTATACAGGGTAGAAGGAAATGTATTAAATTCCTCCTAAGTTTTCATAGAGGTATTACAAATAATAAAGTATAATAGCACACCAATCTGTGATTAGAAAGAAAAAAATAGTTGTTCTCCAAATTAGATAGTTTATTCCACAAGATTGAAGATAGCTATTAGTTTGCCGATAATAATATGAAGATAACTATAAAGTAATCATGTGATATAAGATTTTTGAAATACTACATTTTTTGAGGACAGTCTTGTAGATGTGATGTAATTTAATCATAGACAACATTGCTAGGTCCAGGTAGACCAGTGTAGGAACTGGCTCCAGAAAAAACCAAAAGAGCATGCCTGAACAGGGAGGTTGGCACTAAAAGTTTTGCTTTTCACATGATCCTTATTCCAAAAAATAAAACAGATAATCAAAGTAAAACTACTTTACACACTAGCCTACTTCTGGGTTTGAAAGGGAGAGTGTAACATTTGCTGCCAGTACTAGTCGACCACCCTTCAACATTGCTAGTATGTATTAAGTTCTTGAAAAACCTAAAATATCTCCACAGAAAATAGTCATAGAGAAAGTTAAAAAATATGTTCCAAATAATGAAATCTGTAACTGGTTTAAACTAATGTAATAAATAATTGCCTATCCCAAAGCCTAAATTTTCAACACTAAATTTTAAAAACTTTAATGTCTCCCTTACCACTCGGTGCTTCCTCTCCTTACAGAAATCCTGAATCCATTTTTGTTCCTTACCCACTTGTAAAAAAAGTTTCTATTATTATCTTTGTGACCTATTCACTATAAATTACTGGCTCATTTGACAGCTTCTTTAGCCTTACCAGGGAATTGCACATTTTTACTTTCTCTACACATATTATGTACATAGTGTATAGATAAGATCTTGCATTCCACCCAAAAATTTGATGCCGAGGTTTCACTGGAAATAACGTGTTAGGGTTCCCTGTATCCAAAAACAGCATTTTTAGAAAAAGAGTGTGTGTGTGTGTGTGTGTATGAACACAATAACTCAAAAACAAAGAGTCGGACAAATACCAAACTTAGTATTTAAGTTTAATATGTTCTAACAGTGCGACACTAAGACTTTGAAGAGAATTCCTCCACACCAAAACTACCCCTTACATGAACATTTTTCAAAAATTTTGATTTTCTCAAAAATGTCTCTTAACGATTTTGATTAAAATATCTTTTTGTAGAGTTAACCGTTTACAAGATATTCCAGTTTACTGGTTTCAATTTTCAGCCACAAACTTTTCTCGAACAGAAGATACCTTTCTTCTCGTTTCTTGTTTGTTTACTCCTGGCAATCAAAGAGATGGAATTTCAATTGTTTCACATAGCAACTGGCTTTTAAAATACTTAACTATCGCTTTAGCCTGTGCATTTTCTTATCTTCCTTCTACTTACAAGAAAGCAAGCAATAAGACTAATTTTACAAGTTTATCTTGATTAACATGATATAGATAAAAGATTAATATTTTGAATAAAAGGTTTGTTTGTGGAACAGCTAGAAAAATCTTATGTGTTCCATTCACATGACTTTCTCTACTTCTGAACAAATTATTATTAATAAACTTATTCTTCTATTTATTTCAAGCTAATAGAGAAAAAATTACCAGAAATGGTCTTATTACTTGCTTCCTTGTAAGTAGAAGCAAAATAAGGGAGTACAAGTTAAAGTAATAGTCAAAAGCTGGTTACTAGGTGACTGAAGTTCCTTTGTTTGTATGGACACGAATTGACAAATTCCTGAATGAAAAAAGTATGTTTTCAAAGCTGAAATCAAAATCATGGAATATCTCAAAAATGATCAACTCCTCGAAAAAAAATCATCTAACATAAATTGTGAGTTTTAATGTGCTCTACATTTTTTGTGTGGTAAGTTTTTGTCCATTTCTTACGGTTTAGCAGTTATGCAAAATTCCTCCAGAATAAAGTAGTCTTCAGAGGCTATTCCCAGAAAATTCAAGATATACATATTATTTGTCAGGTAAATATCTTTAATAACCAACATTTTAATCAAAATCGTTAGAGCCATTTTTGAGAAGATAAAAATGTTCTAAAAAAGTTCCATGTAAAGGGCAGTTGGGGGTGGGGGGATTTTCTGGCAAATCTTCGTGTCGCATCCTTGGAAGATACCAAACTTAAATACCAAGTTTGGTATTCAGCAGTCTTTTCGTTTTTGAACTATGCTGTCCACACACACACACACACACACACACACGTGGACCTTTTTCCAAAAATGCTTTTTTTGGATTCAGGGGGACCCAAAACATGTATTTCCGGTGAAATCTCAGTATCGAATTTTTGGGTGGAATACAATAGCTTCTCTATACACTATGTAGATAGTACATGTAGAGAAAGTTAAAAGACATATGAATGAAACACATATTCATTATTTCATAGCTTCAAAGGATAACACATCCTTGCAATTGAAACTAACTTCCAAGATTTTGCTTATTGCTTTCATGTACAACAGTAGTTTTGGATAGGTTTGTACTGATACTTTCATTGTTAAGATAACATGCAGCTAGTGCATCTGCCTGTGTTAGACTGCATCAGATTGATATGTTACAAAAATATCAAGCCTGACAGCATTAGCTACTAACCCACTTTAAAGCAGCACGATCATATATTGCAATGTTACTATTATACCAGTGGCATAACCTCCAAATACCCATGCTATAATGAGCTGTATGCATAAACTGAAATAAATTCTTTTCCTATGGGTTTTGGAAGGAAATATTGCAAACAGCATGTATAATAAGAATAGTAAATGCTTTTTCTCTTGGCATAATATCAATCTAGTACATTTTATTTCCACCTTTGAATATACTATCATTGTTGAGCATAAAACATAGGAAAAGAGTTTGTTTTGTGTGTAATACTAAGAGAAATCATAGTCTGCTTTTTGCCTAACTTTGCTTGTTTAATAAACATTCATAATAATATAAAGGCTGAATTTCTTCAATCTCCCACTAGAAAGACGTTAAAAGAAAGAAAACATACTAGACATTTCGACTTCAAGCAGTTATACAGATTTCATAAACAGAAAGTGATTTATTGGCAACACAGACAAAAGACGGGGAGGAGTGCTAAATTGAACAAAAAATTAGGATTTTTTACTTTCTCTAGACCATACATAGTGGATAGAGAAGGTATTGTATTCCACCCAAAAATTTGATGTCGAGATTTCACCAGATATGCATGTTCTGAGGTCCCCTAAGTCGTAAAAAAACATTTTTACAAATAGGTGTGCATGTGTGTGTGTGTGTGTGTGTGCGCATGCGCATGTGTGGACAACATATCTCATAAACAAGAAGTCCATTAAATACCAAACTACGTATTTAAGTTTAGTATCTTCCAAGGATGCGATACAAAGAGTTTCAAAAAAATTCTCCCACTCCCGACTACCCTTTACATGGAAAAATGTTTGAAAACATTGATTTTCTCAAAAAAAAGCTCTAATGATTTTGATTAAAATATTATATATTAAAGATTTTACATCACAAATAATATGTATATCTTCAATATTCTGTGAATATATATGAATTTTGCATAACTAGTAAACCATAAGAGATAGATAAAAACTTACCACACAAAAAATGAAGATCTCGTTAAAACGCATAATTTATGTCATATATGCTTTTTTTGTAGAACTGACTGTTTCTGAGATATTACTTATTATTGGTTTCAGCTTTAAAATACTTATACTTTTCTCAAACAGGACCACATAAAGCAAATAAACCTCAATTGTTTCATATAGCAACCAGCTTTTAAAGGATTTGACTATCGTTTTAGGCTAATGTATTTCCTTACTTCTCTGCTATTTAAAAGGAAGCAAGTAATAAGACCAGTTATGCTAATATTTATCTTGATTAGCATGATGTAGATGAAAATACTCTTTTGTAGAAATAGTTTATATCTGGAACAGCTAGAGAAAGTTATGTGAATAGAACACATCAGATTTTTTTTTACTTTTTCTATGCTTACTATGTACATAGTGTATAGATAAGCTATTGCATTGTACCCATAAATTTGATACCGAGATTTCACCAGAAATACATGTTTGAGACCACCTGAATCCAAAAAAAGCATTTTTAGAAAAATGTCCGTGTGTGTCTGTGGGCAGCTTAGCTCAAAAACGAAAAGACCGTTAAATACCAAACTTGGTATAGAGAAAGTCATGTGAATGGAACACATCAGATTTTTTTTTAAAGTATCTGGCAGATCCTTGCTTTCAGAATGGTATTGGGGAAGAGATAGGTGTCCACCAGAGTAGTGTTTCAAGAACAATATCAGTTTTAATAAAAACAATTACAGAAAAAACTGATGTGTGGATTAAATTTACTTCAAGTATTTATAAAATCAAAACTCCTAAGATCAATCGGCAAGTACAATTTCAATACTGAACTCCACACACATCAGGATTCTGCTAGTAGAGTACCTTTAATTAGGCATATAAGTCCTTAGCATGGCTTACTTCGGAAGGGAAATGGAGCTGGTGATCCCATAACCTCAAGCCTGAAAAGAGGCTTTTGAGCAAAACTAAGCTGTCTTTCACACCCAATGTGGGTGCCGAGAACTGTAACATCCATATACAACACTAATTTTACATACGCAGATTATGATACTGGGATTTTAAAGGCTTAAATTTGCTACCTTCTCTAACTTGTTTTATTAAGTTTTAAAGAAGAATGGCAGTGTTGAAAATTACCAAATAGAAGCGAAAATACCTCATAATAGAAAGTTATTACAATTGAAAGGTAAAATTATGTCACGGAAGTTATACACTTCTTAGCATTGGGTTACTGTTTATGCATGCAAAATAAAGCATATGCATTCCTTTGAGCTTTTCCTATATGTAGAGCAAAAGGTAATACCACACAGGTATGCAGCTCTGTGTCTTGGCTTTATATGATTTTTATTTTGGCATTACTTATAATTTTATTTATTTTAAGCCCAATTTTACAAAGAGAAAGTTAAAGTTTTCAGTCTGCTTTTATCACGACTGGTGTTCTGTTATTACCAATCCAATGACAAATACACAATTTTACTTTAACATGCCAGCAACTGTGGAGAATATATCAGCATTGACAGTGAGTTGCTATTTTGCCTTACTGGAATTCTTTTACAGCAGGTAAACATTATGTTGTAGCTTAGTAGAAGTGAGCCCAATATACATAGTCCACAACCAGTAGGCTAATAATGGATATGCTAAAAATGTTTTCTAACGTAAAACGTGGGGGAATCTCATTCCATCAAGAAAAGAGTGGACATATATTAACTGGAGGCATCCTGGGACTCCAATGGTAGGATGACAATGAGCATGGTGATGGGATGAGATGACCTAGAGCTTTTAATGAGTAAACAAATTAAATTAAATTGACACTTTGTATCCACAATGGTTCTCAATGTCCCATTATATGTTAAGCATAAAAGACTGGATATTTTGCTCACAGGCCTTATGACATACTTCCCTTCCATAGAAAGCCATGCTAAGAAGTTTAATGCCTAAAAAAATCCATTGCTCTCTGCTGGGTTTGAACCCACGACCTTGCAAACTAAGGGTGATACACCTAAGTCACTAATACTGCCCAATTCAGTACAGCATGCACATGTAGTATCTCAGCCTGTACCAGGGGCCAGTAACCCTTTTAGTGCCAGTCCGAACAGCAAAATGTTGTCTGAAAAGTGCCAAGCAATTTCAGAGCAGAACGCAGGCTTTTAAATCATTAGCAATAAAATGAGTATCAAATGAGATAGGGAGTTGCATCTTGTTTCTCTTATTTTTAGTAAACCCTTAAGTCTACTGTATAATATGTATTATATGGTTGGGAAGAATCTTCAATATTTTTAAAAAATTAGAAGCAAAAGAAAATTTTGAAAATAAAATAAAAAATTCCAAGATAATTAATAATTAGGCCTTACTATACAGGCAGTTTAGGCTAATTAAATTACAATATTTCTTTACTAAAACAGCAATCTGTTTTGATCTAGTGTTTTATTTTTTAAAATACAAAATTGAATTCAATTAACCTGAAGGCTGAAAGATGAAAAAATCATCAAAAATACACATAAGTATAATACAATAATGAAAATCGTATGAAGTAAATAGGATACACATGTAACTTAGATTACTGTACAGTTTCGCACTTTTGTTTTTGCATAGCTGAACGGTTAATTCATATTAGCTGCACCGTCTGGTTCCACCTTCGTAAATACATTTATACAAGTACACTGATTATTTGTATGTATACGATGGTCATCATCAGATGTATTTTCAATGCTGAAGCTAAAATATATATCCGTATGTCAATGTCAGAAATATTTTCAAAGGTCTGAAAATTCAAAACCACTCTCTGTCTAATACATCGCAAACTGCAACTGTTATTTCCTCCTCGGTTCATAACCTTTTACCAGACAATGCCGTTGTTTAACCAACATAAACAAATATTGGCTAGAGAAATTAAATTTTGAGCTAATATAGCTCTTTGGAGTGTAAAGATAAGCCCTAAAATGCTCCAGAAAAACTTTTCTCTTTCGCTGTAATGTAGTAAATACAGAGGTTTTCCCACTGGAAAGATCTAAAACATATGAATAAGGCATCATGAATAGATCATGATTGGCAATTCTCGCAAAATTTTTGGATCACGATTACATCGCGATTGACACTAAAAGGGCTAATATGTGTGCATGTTTTCTCGGGCGCAGGTTTTATGGGGAAGCGAGGCCAGGGGGAAAAGACAGAGTTTGCCTTACTGTCTTGTGTTTCCGCAGTATTGTCAACCAAAGAAAGTTTCTTTTGAGGCCCTCAGTCATTATGAATAGGTTATCTAATTTACGACGAACAGGCTGAATTATTAAATGAAACACAGTGACATGCATATGTGTGAACTCTGGGATCTAAAGACAAAATGTAACCTTAACATTGAAGTCAATAAGGGTGCATAGCATACTTCATGTCTGATGTTGTCGATCTGCTTCCAAAATTGCTCGAAACCTATCGAATGAAGACTAGGAAGCAGCTGCCTCCGTGGTCGAGTGGTCAGCGAGCTGACTTCTCACCCGGGGGTTCTGGATTCGATTCCCGTATGGGGCGGGGAATTTTTCTTTAGCCAGAATTATTCCCTATCCCCCACAGAGTCTGGAAGTTTGTATGCGAGTCTGAATGTGTGCGTGTTTGAGTAAAACTAAATGGTTTAAAGTAACATAAAAGTACTAGACAAAACGAGTTGTTTCAAGTGGAAAGCCCCCGATATGACCTTATATGTTAAAGGGGGCTATATAAATGAAACAAAAAAAAATAGGACTAGGAAGCCAAGTTCTTGTACAAGTAAAAATTATGTTGCAGCTTAGTAGAAATGAACCCAACCATTCCACAACCAGTAGGCTAATGACGGATATGCTAAAAATGTTTTTCAATGTAAGATTTGGGGGAAGATCCAAGACAAGATGTGCATATAATAGTCGAGACAGTATGTACATGCTTGTTGGCGAGTTACATTTCATGTTGATGTTTCATAAAGTTTGATTGCAATTGCGTTTCTATTATACTACATCTGCAACCCCATGCTTAGTTTGGTACTGTCACTCTATCTATAATTTTCTGCACTCTGTGTGTAAACATTTCCAGCTCCAGATCCCATTTTCAGATGCTGGATAAGTGTGTTTCTCTTCTCTGTCCTATCACAAGAACTGCAGACAAAAGCTAGCATATCTGCTTTGTAAAACGATACTAACATTCTCAAGCCAATGAACTGATGAACTAAACAAAATCAAGAGTGACTGTTTTCAATTAATTTTGTTTGTTTCTTTCTTTACCATCCACATTTAAGATTTCTCCCAGTAAGTTGTAAGATAGTTGTTGAACAAATCTTAAGTGAGGATGCAGTGTATGCGGGGGAATGAGGAAGGGGTGAGACATCACAGTCACAACACAGGGGAGCTTTGACACAAATAACATTCCTCTTCACAAGATGCCACGTTTAGTTACAGCTTACTCACACTCGTCGTAGTGCGAGACTAACATCATCACTTTCTGGTGGCTATCTCGAAGGAACTACCACCACTTCCAAGCATTATGTTGAACTTAGCCTTAGCATTTACCCGACAGGCTAGGCGGAGAAAACAATGTTCACAAGTTATACATAAACAAGAAGATAGATGTCACTGCTGAAAAACAGAGCATTCTTTATGACAGTAGGCTTTGTCACATCAGATATGCCTACTGCCATAATTAGTAAAGCTTATATATTTCAAAGTTAATATAGAATCAAAATTATACTGAAAATTTGAAATTTAAAGATAGATAAACTCTCTATAATTAACAGAATGTAAGAAAGTGAAGCTTTTAAGAGATTGTAATACTGGAAATACTCTGCAAGCTATCCAGAGATCAAAAGAAAAGAGTGAATAAATTAAGTTGGCAATTCTGAAACTGTAGTAATAAAATTTAATTACATACATTCAGTGCTTGAGCTTCAAAGACAAAGAATTTCTGTTAGAAACACAATTAGCACACATTTAAACTAGTCATTTGATGTGAATCATCCATGAAGCAATGATGACCTGGACCTATTTTCTAAGAAGTGTAATGAATACAAATTCATTGGATATCTTAGCAAAACCAAGGTTACGGCCATTCTAAAGTTTACAACTATGCAAGGAAGCTTATGACAGTGATGTGATTAATATTCAATGAAAAAAAAAGTTGAGTTCGGATTTTGTAACACAAAACATTACTTGTTAGTTACTTATTGGGAAGACTTGTTCCCATTCTCAACTCCTAATTCTGATTGATTCTTACTTCATTGGCGCCACAATGAGGTTGGGGGTTAATCACTTGTGGAGACATCTGGTGCTGGATCTATGAAACTCCAAACATTGCTGTATGGCAGTAAATCAGAATTCATAAGTAGTTCTTTTTCTTCACGATGTAGATCATCTAATTCTGGGTGTTTATATTTGGTGTCACTTCATGTATGTTCTTTTAATCTAGTTTCCAAACTTTCTGTTCTCTTCCTATATTAAGCTTATAGTCTGAGTATTGTTTCATAAATTCCTGGTTTTTTGTATGCTGGAATAGGATCCTTTATATAGATTAAAAGAACATGTGCAAAACCTAAAATGCAAACAAACAGAAAACTCAACAGTTGCCCATCATTTCTGTTCATCAGGACATGAAATTACATTGAATATAAAATTGTTAAAACCAGCTTATAAACACAAAATTAGATGCCCGGGAATCTATATCAATAAGAAAGTCATATTATAAAGTTTGATTTACCGCAATACAGCAACATTTGGAAGTTAATAGATCCAGCACCAGATGCTTCCACAAGTGATGCCCCAACCCTCATTGTTGACACCAACGAAGCGAGATTCAGTCAGAACTAGGGGTTGGGCCATGCTGTGGCCAATTGATTAGACCACTCACCTCTCACCTAGACAGCCTGGGTTTGATCCCAAGTGAACACTTGTGAGATTTATGGTGGACAAATTGGCACAGGGGCAGGTTTTCTCCAGGTTCTCTGGTTTCCTCCGCCAGTGCTCCATCTTCACTTCATGTATCATCAGTGTCATCATGCCATGGTAGTAAAAGTGAGCATTAAATACTATTAAAAAAAAAAAAAACAACAAGAAAAAAATAAAAAAAATTAGGGGTTAAAATGTTCATAAGTGTTCACAAAACTGATTCCAGTAGGTAATTACCAGGTAATGTGTTGTGTTATAAAAACTGAATCATATTCTTTTCAATGAAAATTATAGTGCCATGTCCAAAATATTGGACATTTTATAATTGTGCATGAGCAGATGTTATAATTACCGTCTGTGAGAAATTTGCTTGTGATTGACAATTATTGGGTGTGTCATCTGATCAATCATAGAGTAGGAATGCATGTCATCAGCATTGCAGCATCTATGTGCTTCAGTGGAAATTTATGTGCATGTTTAATTTCATTCTGTGAAAAGTTTGGCTGTGTTATACATAGTGATTCCCTAAGGATTTATATTTATAATCATTACTACCTTTTAAATATTGCGAACATTGCTCTTGTTCTCATCTTAGAACTACCATATGTCTTACAGCCATGATAAATGAGTTGAGGTTACGTTAACCGAAATTATAAAAATGTTACGTGAAGTGACATACAGAACCCAATGTGGAAAGGAATAGATGAAGTGACTAATGAAAAATAGGGAAAAGGAGTTCAAACATATGAGAGGTGTGACAGAAAATGCATGAGAGAAAGAAGAAGGCATTTTAGAGGAAGCAGTGGAACATGTGCCACTGAAGATGGACAGTGAGTTAATATGGCAACAGCATATCAAGATGGCCACATGTCAGCAAAATGTCAATCACAAGGTTATTTCTCACCAATAATAGACGTAAAGTGTTCAAGCCAATTTCAATGGATGATGTTTTCTTGAAGCTCTGGACATATCTTATGGCCAGTTCAGAATAACTGAGATTGCAAGTCAGAATGAGAACAAATGAAAATACATATATTATAATGTAGGAGTTCATAATTAACAGGAAGCTTTCCTAGGTCCTGGAACGGGAAGAAAGGCTAGTTAAGTCTCATTTTCAGGAGTGCCATGGTATAAAACAGCTGCTAAAGCTCTCTCCAGTCACAAGCTGGGAAAATCAAACTGGAAGAACTTCCAGCAAGTGTCCTAACTACCTTAGTTTCATTGAATGTTAGTTCTTCTAGCAAAAGTATCACTTGTAGTTTATAAGCAACTCAAAACTGAATATTGCCACAAAATCGAACAGCAAAAACTGTGGAAATTAAGAGAGCATTAAAAAACCAATCGCAACAAGTGAATAGAATGTAATTTAGGACTCATTATGTTTTAGGTACTTTAAATTTAGGATTCACTTCACTGTATGTTAACTTCTGTTGCAGTATAAAATTAAAGTGAAAACTAACAATTTAGAGAGTTCTCCTAGTGCAATTTATTTCCAAGAATGTATTCAGGCTAAGAAATCCAAAAGATTCTTACCAAAGAAACATCAGAAGAATTAAAATAAAATATCTGCCAAGAAATTGTCAGCATTTCTCAAGGTGAACTTCACAGAGTGATGGATAGTTTTCTAAAGAGGTGTCAAAAATGTATGGACAACAACAGTGGATAATTTCAACATCTGCCTTCATATAGTTGGTAAGTAAAGCCTTTAAAAATAGTAGCATATGACCTGACTACCTTAGATTCACTGATGTTAGCTCTTCCAGCAAAAGTAGCATGTAACCCAAAACTGAATATTGCTACAAAATCCAAGAACAAAAACTGTAGAAATTAACAGAGAGCAATAAAAATCCAATCACAACAAATGAACAGAGCGTAATTAGGACTCATTATGTTTTAGGATTCACTTCAATATATATTAAGATCTGTCTGGAGTACTAAAATTAAATTGAAAACTTTGACAATTTAGAAGCTTCTAATGCAATTTATTTCCAAGAACATATATCCCCACTCACTAATTCCATGAGCAAATTCACAAATGTTTGCAATATTTTAACTGGAAATTACTGAAGATCCAAATGCTAAAAGAATTAGATGGAAACTATGTGATCAAGAGTTTGAAATATGGAAATGTCTATCACATCTTAGTAAAGGTGTGTCACTTTTCTAGGATTGGAAAAAAACCCAACAATTGCATATTCATGAAGAACAGACTCATTATCCCAGTGGTTCACACCATAAAGTTGAACTGTAATGTGATTATATTTGAGGCATCCCTGACGGGACCCAAGTAACTTCATGAAACAGAGTAATAAGACAGAGCAACCTGTCAACAAAATCCAAAGAATTAAAGCAAAGACCACCATAAAATCTGCAGAGGAAGCTTCTATGATGTCAATGAGGCAAAAATTGCACACAGAGTTTTAGTGCCACATAAAATACAATTAGAATTGTAAATTTTATATTTCTGTACACACTGGTGGAAGTTCATGATGAGATCTGATCTAACATTCATTGCATCTCATCTGTTTGAAATCCCAAGAAGACACGTAGCTCTGATCAAAGATGAGGCATATTTAAAGTGCAAGTTTATTAATGAAACTGGATTATATTGTTTTTAATAAATGTTAATGTTTAAAAAAGCAAAGCGTAAATACCAAGAGGACTATTTACAAGGGGCTTATATCCACTTTTGAATTCTTTCTTTTTCCACTAGTACAATTGTCTTATTAGGCAGAGGGGTGTCATGCAACATTACTAAGACTAAAACATTCTGAAAAGAAAAGAAAACCAAAAGTATGGTTAAATATAACTATGAGAGCTGTGGAAGTACCCATTAGTGAACAGATACCAGCTGAATGGAGTAATGAGGGCAGCAACATACACACACACTTGAAGTTCAGATCTGCAGATGACCCCTGGTGATGAGCCAGCATTGTAGATGTATACATATGCCATTACTCACAAACCAATGCATTGCAGTGCCAATTTCATATTTATGACCTAGTTTCTATTTTCTGTTCTAAGTGCAAAGACGACCTCTGCTAACATTACAACAAACTGACATATCTATGTTTCAAAACACATTTCAAGGCAAATCAACTGTACCTCTAAGCTATACTAGTCCATTTACTACGTACGAAGATATCTTGATTCTATTCTTTCATAATTTCACCTGTAGATATGCAACACAAAACAAAAGAATAATAATTTTAATTATATTCCTGTAAGAAAAACGAAAACATACATATTCTTTTAGAAATAAAAATTTACAACCATTAATAACTATCTCTTTACAGCTTCCAGCTGTTCAAAACCTGAAAAGTAAATATATTATTACTTACTACTGCTTGCTTATTACAGAGCTGTAATAAAAGAATATTAATCTTTAGTGCAGACATCTGTTAGCTTCAGAAAAGAAATAATTTTTATATCACAATTTCAGATAATATATTAATAGCATTTTTTTACAAAATGTAATAATGTATATGAATATAAACATATTACTGGAATTTCATTTTGGGCAGTTAGGATACATTTGCAAAAAAGCAAAAATAATGATGTGTTGTTTTTGAAGCCATACTATATTTACATGCATGCACATAATTTCATTCAAAAATCAAATGAAAAATTTATACAATAGTGACAAGATTCATAAGCATAATATTGAGTGAAATTAAAGAATATAGTCCAAAATATACCTCAATTTGCCTGAGTAACTAAAATAATTGCATTTTTACTTTCTCTAATACCTAACTTTAATAAGTGGAATGGGATTTCATTGGAAATATTGTGTCTGCTATCTTCCATAAGCAGCAGGTACTAGGAAGAAGCAAACATGTGGGTGTGAAAATTGTCAACCATTTTGCTGAGGGAGTGATTTCTGTTATATTCAAATAAAATCCATCATCCTCTGCTAGGTCTGACTCCACGACCATGGAAGCAGAGGCTAGCTTACAAAAATACTAATCTTTGAATACAAATGGATTATATTTCTTGTCATACTTGGTTTAAAACTTACTATCAACATAACAATTATGGTTGCTTGCTATCTAATGTTAAATGCTTGATAATGAAATCAGTTGTTTTCTGACACTCCAATATTTAGCTGGAGGTTGTAATCTTCTGTAAAAGTAGGACAATGTAGAAGATGATCACGATCCATTTCTTCATTAAGGTTACAGAAAAGACATATAGGAGTCTCTGCTGTGCCAAATCTGTATAAGTATTTTTGTAAACAGTCATGTCCTGTTAGTAGTCTGAAGGTTGCTACAGCAGATTTTGTTGGTAATGCACAAACATTGTAATCTTGTACATTTTTCCATTGTTTTCCAGATGTTTTGTTTGTGTATTCTTCATTGATTTTGTTTGATTATTTGATATTCTTTTAATAGAGAAAAAAGGAATTAAACTAGGTGTTGATTTGGTGATAATTTTATATCCTTTTTTGGCCAAAAAATCAGTCATTTCATTGCCTATTATTCCACAATGGGCTGGAATCCAATGGATTACCACTCTTTTATGTAAATGGGTTAATTGTTGTATTATTTTACAAGTATTGCTAGTTTCTAAGCAGATGATAAATGCCAAAGAAGCTTGTTAAATCCATCAAAATTTAAGAGTATTTGAACATAGCAAAGTATGTAGCATTTCCAAAACAAACTGAAATATACTTTATATTACCATTTAATTAACTCCAAAGAGAGGTATATTTATGCTAATTATCCTCAAAATTACAAGAATGCCATTCCAATGTATAAGAAAAATTGGCCCTTAACACAACCAGGTCAGCAAAGCAATGCACACATCACATCTGTAGCTAATAAACAAAAGAGAAACAAAACAAAAATTAATACCACTGCTTCTAGAATTAACCAAATATATTATTAATAAATAAAATAAATAAGCACAACTAAAACCAAAAAGCAAAGCAAAAAAAAAAAAAAAATTTACAATTGAAGGAAAATCCCAGAACACAGGTAAATTTCCCATTGATTTTCTTAACTTTTAGAAAAATGTCTTGTGTGTATGTGTGTCTGTGGGCAGCATAGTTCAAAAACGAAAAGTTCATTAAACAAAAAACTTGATATTTAAGTTCAGTATCTTCCAAGGATGTGACATGAAGATTTGCAAGAAAATTTCTCAACCCCACACTACCCAAAACCACAATTTTGAAATTTTGGTTTACTCAAAAATAGCTCTAACAATTTTCATTAAAATCTCTTATAAAAGATTTACATGGCAAATGAAATGTACATGTTAAATTTTTCTAGGAATAGCCTCTAAAGACCTCTTTATTCTGGATGAATTTTTCTGAATTTTGCATAACAAAAAGAGATAGACAAAAACTTCTTACACAAAAAATATAGATCTCATTAACACTTTTTTCATGGAGTTGACCATTTTTGAGATATTCTTTATTATTGGTTTCAGTTTTAATATACTTTAACATCTCTCATACGGAAACTTGTCAACACCTGCCCATGCAAAGAAACAGATTTCAATCCCATAGCAACCACATTTTAAAACAATTGACTGTCAGTTTAGCCTAGTGTATTCCCTTATACAGAACTAATTAATAAGACCGTTTCTGCTAGTGTTTATATCGATTAGCATGAAGTAGATAGAAGAATAAGTTTACTAACAATAATTTTTACACATATTGAGAAAGTCATGTGAATGGAGCACATTAGATTTTTTAAAATACAGTTTTATACCATACGCACTACAGATGCTGGATGCTGACAAAATATGAAACAATAACATGGTGAGGAGATTTGGGACAGAAATGTTCTGCGACTAAGTTGAGCAGACCACTTTAAACATTGAGATTCAGTGTAAAAATATTTTTTAGACAGTTAATGCTAAAAGTAGGTCTTTAGTGTTAAAAGTAGCAAATTCTGTCATTCAGTTTTATAAAATTAACTCTCTAATGTAGCCAACTTTGGTTTATGCATCCATAGCCTCATTCAAGTAGGCTGTGACTCTGAAAGCTTATATCAATTCATAAAATGGTGAATGAATTCAATGTCATGAACATGGAATCTGCTGGACCAGATGAAATTAAACTAGCAGCAGAGAAAGCAAAATTACAACTGCTATACTGCCTCTGTTGTATAAAATGTTTTCATTCTGTACGAGTAAGTCATCATGTTGTCAGCACTGATGCTAAGCAAGGTAACAACCTAATATTGCTGACCATTAAGCATGAACACTATGAAGCATGAACACTATGAAATAGGTTTTCATGTTATTTATAATTATATAATTATTTATATATGTCTATGAATATTGAG
This sequence comes from Hymenopus coronatus, assembly GCA_030762935.1. Classification (NCBI taxonomy): domain Eukaryota; kingdom Metazoa; phylum Arthropoda; class Insecta; order Mantodea; family Hymenopodidae; genus Hymenopus; species Hymenopus coronatus. Next base: position 17,353,178 of record CM060897.1, on the reverse strand, counting down.
AACTGTCTAAAAAATAGTGATGATCCACGTGTTAAAATTGTTTTATATTGTTTGTAGGATTACGAAACTCAGCCTAAGGTTTCGTTTTGAAACTTCCTACTTGCAATATAAAACACAATTTTTACCACTTGTATTATAAATAACTATTAATGGGACCTTGTTAGTGAAGTGCATAGAGAATTTTACTCCAGCTGGAGATCCCCCGACACCACATGCTACATAATGTACATCCTGACAGATATTCTGCTGTGCTTAACTTGCAGGTATATTTACAAAGCACTGCGTAAGCAAAGGTTAATTGTAAGTCTTACTTTACAACTAAAATGCATCATATACTGCCCATTTATGTTTCATTTACCACAAAAGTCACCATCAGATGTCTGCACGGTCATTTAGGGAGTTACATGAAATCAGATACTTACTCCTGTCAATGTTGCGCTGAAGATGTGTTGCAACACGATGACGAGCATCATTGTACTCCAGATGCAGGCCAAGTCGCAAGAGTGTGGGGTTCTGTTCCACCAAAGCTGTGATCTCCATCTCAATCTTGTTCCCCAGCACTTGGGAGCGCTATTCATATAAAAGTATGTTAGTTTTAATGTAACATGAGGCTTCCATGTCCCTCCTTAGTAAAGCAAGGTTGCTGTTTTACTAAATTTACCATATTTATCCAAATACAAGATGACCCCCATTTTTCAGAACATAATTTTGGAGTATAGCATATCATCTATATAATACATGTTTAAAAGGAAAAGCTACATAAAAAGAAGAATTTCTAACTTAAATTTAAAGGTTTGCCATATACTGTGAACAAAAGTCCCTTATTTATTTATTTATTTATTTTCTGTACTTAATTTGAATTTGCGCGGAAATTCATGCTTTGAGCAGTTGGTGGAGAGGGGAGTATGGAAAATGTATGGTATGAGTGCAATGGTATAACTGGCAGCGGTGGCGGTAGCGTTATTATAACCACAATGATGGACATGATTTTGTATTCAACAACAAACTTTATACAACACATCGTAAGTGTGTTTACCTAATTTGAATTTGTGCAGAAATTCACATTGCGAGCAGCGAGAGAGAGAAGGGGGAACAAAATGTACAGTATATGTGATTATAGAATATAGCAGAGGATTGGCGGCAGAGGTAGCGTAACTGTAACGAGAATGATGGATATGACAAGGCCTTGTAATGGTTTTACCTAATTTCAATTTACGCAGAAAATCACATTGCGAGTGGGAGAAACAGAGAACACTGTATATACGATGATAAAATGTGACGATGGTAGTGGTGCAGCATTTTCTGTCAAGACAACATACTTAATATAATATATCATAAAGCGTTTTACCTAGCATGAATATGCTCATAAATTTACAATGCGGTATATGTGCGGCCTGAGGAGTTGAAATGTGCAGCTAAACTCTCTCTGCTTGACTGCCGACTTCCAATACAACATTACGCGCAACCATCGATGTGAAAGAAAGTCCTGTATTTTATTTTAGTCTCACAGACTAAATTTTATTCCAATGAAAATGCTCATAGGCTCTGTAACAGCTAATTTTTGGTGCAAAATGAAACTCTCCAAATCTGCTGCACACTTCACGACTTTGGTGGTAATGTAAACCATTTCCACGCAGGCTTCGCCACTGCCATGTCCACAAAATTTGAAACTAATTTTTGCCCATATGGTATTTGGAAAACATATTATATTGCGAATACAAGATGACCCCCAGTTCTGAACATTAATATTTTGGAAAACAATATTGCCTTGTGCTTGGATAAATACAGTTATTAGAAATGACCATGAAAGTCTCACCTGGTTTGATGCTCTGAACTCCTCAATGGTTTTCATTGCGAGTAGAGACTTGATGAGCCGCACAATTACAGGGGGACTGATGAAGTTTGTTTCCACACTGAAATTAAAACATACGTCTTTAAGATATTTCTTTAAGTTCAAATGATGTTGCAACTAGTTTCTTAACGTACATTATGGAGAAACAACTGTAGCACAGTAGCAATGAATAAAAGATTCAAAGCAATACATTGGATAAATTGAGTCGAATTTACACTTGAATTGCTTCACTAAGTAATAAATTACCTGGACATGTTTCGAAGGCATATGTTGCCTATATCATCAACAGATTTCGACTCATCAAGAAGTCTGTTAAATACTAAAATTTGGTGTTTAATTCAGTATCTTCCAAGGATGTGGCACAAGATTTTTAGGAAAATCCCCCAACCCCAAACTATTTTTATAAAGAACATTTTTTGAAATTTTTGATTATATAAAAAATAGCTCTAATGATTTTGATTAAAATCAACATTTGTTGTACATTAAAGATATTTACTTGGCAAATAAAATGTTGTGAATGTTTTAGGTATAGCCCCTGAAGTCCTCTTCATTCTGAACAATTTTTGCATAACTGGTAACCTAAGAGATAGACAAAAAAATACACAAAAAACGTAGATCTCATTAAAAACACAATTTATGTCATAGTCTTTTTGTAGAGAAAAACATTTCCAACATGTTCCCTGTTACTGGTATGTATTTTAAAACACTTTTCTCAAACGGGAAATCCTCCTTGCTTCATATCTCTTTTGTTTTACTCCTAGCCATGGAAGGAGAACTGAATTTCAATGTCAATCCCATAGCAACAGCTTTTAAAAGAATCTGACTGTCACTTTTGGCTAGCGTATTTCCGTATTTCCCTTCTGCTTATAAGTAACTAAATATCAAGACCAGTTCTGCTAATGTTTATTTTGATCAGCATGAAGTAAGCTAGATAGATAATCTTTATAGCTAGAAACAGCGTTACAGTGTAGCAATGTCAAATACAATAAGAACTTAGAAATTAACACTAAAAAAATCATTGGCCCTACATAATGGATTGGCCACCAATGTATGGCGCATGGTCCTCTTTAAAGATTAGGTAAGGGAGTTCTCTTATTCATTAAACAACTTCAAAGAAAATACTAAGTAACTATTCTGAATTTTGGTGAATTTAGAATTGTTAATATACAAATTTTAACCATTTCGTGTTGAGTAGTTATAAATATCTGAACAAATTACTAAGCTATTTATATTTTCTTTGACATATAAGAGGCAACTCAGCACATACATCGATGGAAAAGACATAACGCCTAATTTAATAAAAAGTGGCTTACAGTGGTGTTTAAAATGAACTCCGCAAATTATTCTCACAGCCTTCTTTTGCAAAATAAAGATTTTATGTGCCAAAGGATGTTTACCCCAAAATATAATACCATAATTGGCATGAGAATAAATGTAAGCATATAAGTCTTCATTAGGACATCTGCAGTGAAGTACGGTTAAGATTCTTAATATGAAAAGACCTGAATAGAATAATATGTTGCAGAGAAGTAAAGAAAGTCATGTGAATAGATCGCATCAGATTTTTAAATCTTATTTACAAATCTGATAAATTAATTAAAGCTCAAAATAGCTACAGTACTGATGTATGATACTCACTTAACTACCCTTAAGGTGTTATTGTGTTCCAGAGCATCTGCCAACTTAGTGGCTATGCCATCTGTCATGCCCGTGTTGCTCAAACTGAGTGTCTCCAGGTGGGTGTTCGCTGGCAGTGCTTCAATCAGTTTTGCGAACTGTTCATCAGACACATTCTGCAATAAACAGCACACACACAGATAAAACAAGCTGCATAGACCTTCAACTACAGCTATAATGCTTTAGGCAATATTTGGAGGAAAAGAGAAACAAAGAAAAAGATTTGAAGATATAGAAATTCAAGAAGATCGTTGCATAATACGAGGGCGGTCCAGAAAGTAACCTCCATTTGGAAATAAAAATTAAACCAGTTGAGATATAAAAATGTTATTATTATATATGAAAAATACAACATTTTTTCTATTCTTCTACCTATTCTCTGAACAAATTCAAGCACTTGTCATACCTTTTAACAGTCTTTGAAATACCCTCTACATAAAACTCTGCCGCCTGCGAACGTAGCCAACCCGTCACGGCGTGATGAAGCTCTTCGTCATTGCCAAAATGCTGAGATGCAAGCCACTGTTTCATGTACGGGAACAGATGAAAATTGCTGGGAGCTAAGTCCGGGCTGTAGGGAGGATGGTCAAAAATGTCCCATTTGAAACTGGCTAAAAGTTCATTTGTTCTTCGAGCTGTGTGTGGGCAAGCGTTGTCATGTAGAAACACAACACCAGATGACAGAAGACCACGACACTTGCTTTGGATTGCTCTTCTTAGTCTTTTCAATGTTTCACAGTAGGCTTCAGAATTGACAGTCATGCCACGCACCATAAATTCAACGAGTAGGATGCCCTTAGCATCCCAAAAAACCGTAGCCATGACTTTCCTCGCAGACAAAGTTTGACGGGCTTTCTTTGGCTTGCTTGGAGAAGCGGTATGTCCCCATTGCATTGACTGCCATTTTGTCTCAACATTCATGTAGACCACCCAAGTTTCATTGCCAGTAACAATTTTGTTCAAAAATGCTTCTCCTTCAGTAGCATACCGAGAAAGAAAGTCGATGGCAGAACTCATTCTTTTGGTTTTGTGGTCGTCAGTGAGCGGTTTTGGTACCCAACGAGCACAAAACTTGCGATAGCCTAGGAGTTTGGTCACTATCTCGTGCAAAAGACTCCGAGAAATTTCGGGAAAATGATCGGAAAGTTCCGTTATCGTGAACCGACGGTTCTCACGAACTTTTCCATCCACTTTTTTGACCACCAGGTCATCATTGACAAGAGTAGGCCTACCACTAATGTATTCTTCATGAATGTTAGTTCTTCCATTTTTAAAAAATCATACCCAATGATGAACAACACCTTCACTCATGTTAGGACCATATACTGCACACAATTCATGATGAATTTTGGCTGCTGAGTGATGTTTGTTTTACCAAAAGAAATCTTATAATAACACGGCACAGTTCAAACTTGGCAGGATTTTCTATTGCAGCGCTCATGTTTTGAGGTTATATCTCTCAAATGTGCGACAGCACAATGCTCTTCCTTACACAGCTACAAACATACTGACCACTGTGCACACTGGTGTGTAGAAAACGGCGCTACCCCCACCACTTCCTATGCTACGCACAAACGGCGGTTTCTTTCTGGATTGCCCTCATAATTGTGAAGGCTGCAGAGATAATGAATTTGTCTATTGGAACTGTAGAAGACATAATTCGCAATACTCTTAGCTATCGAAGAGTTGCAGAGAAATGGTACCTCATGTGCTGAAGGACGAAGAGAAGACTCGACATGTCAACAATGGCTCGGAGCCAGATTTTCTGAATAGGGTCATCACTTGTGATGAGAGTTGGTTCCATCACTACGACCCCTTAACAAAACACACATTAAACCCTAGGCCTAAGAATGCAAAAGCTCAGAAAAGTGCAGGAAAGGTCATACACCTCATATACTTCGACAAACATGGCATTCTGTTTGACCACTTAGTAACTAATCAATGCACAGAAATGGCTGTTAACTATTGTGATGTGCTGAAGGGGCCACCGAAGAGAAAAATTACCAAGAAGCGACCAGATCTTGCACCAAGACAAGTGTTGGCTCATCAAGTGTATGTAACTCAAGATGTCATCGAAGAATTAGGCATTAACCCGATTTTTTATCACAATATAATCGTGATCCAAAAATTCTGCGAAAATTGCCAACCACAATCTAATTGTGATGCCATTTTCATACATTTTAACTTTTTCCAGCAGGAAAGTCTGTGTATTTTCTATGTCATAGCCATAGATAAAGGTTTTCTGGAGCGTTTTCGGACCTTATCTTCACTACAAAACATCAAATTAGCTCCAATTTGTGATGCCATTTTCATACGTTTTAACTCTTTCCAGTGGGAAAGTCTGTGTATTTTCTATTTCATATCCATAGATAAAAGTTTTCTGGAGCATTTACGGACCTTATCTTCATTACAAAACATCAAATTAGCTCCAATTTGTGATGCCATTTTCATACGTTTTAACTCTTTCCAGTGGGAAAGTGTGATATTTTCTATTTCATATCCATAGATAAAAGTTTTCTGGAGCGTTTACGGACCTTATCTTCATTACAAAACATCAAATTAGCTCCAATTTGTGATGCCATTTTCATACTTTTTAACTCTTTCCAGCGGGAAAGTCTGTGTATTTTCTATTTCATAGCCATAGATACAGATTTTCTGGAGTGTTTACAGACCTTATCTTCACTACAAAACATCAAATTAGCTCCAATTTGTGATGCCATTTTCATACGTTTTAACTCTTTCCAGTGGGAAAGTCTGTGTATTTTCTATTTTATAGCCATAGATACAGGTTTTCTGGAGTGTTTTCGGACCTTATCTTCACTACAAAACATCAAATTAGCTCCAATTTAATTTCTCTTGCCGGTGTTTATTTATTGTGGTTGAAACATGGCATTGTCTAGCCGAAGGTTACAAACCGAAAAGCAAATAAGAGCTTCAATTCGCGATGTGTTAGACAAAAGCGAGTGGTTTTGAATTTTCAGACCTATCTGAAAGAGTTTCTGACATCGACGTAAGAGAGGAAGCAGATAAAAATGCATCTGATAACAACAGCCTTTATATTCATGCAAATAATCACTGTACTCATCAAAATGGATGATTTACGGAGATGTAACCAGATAACGAATACAATATGAATCAACTATTCAGATATGCAACAACACAAGTGCTAAATTTTAGAGTAATCTACGTTACATTTGTGTCCTATTACTATATGCCATTTTCATTAATAATGGTATCATGCTTATGTGTGTGTGTGTGTGTGTGGTGTGTGTTTTTGGTGACTTTTTTTTTCAGTTTCAGGTTATGTGAATTAACTTTTTGTATTTTAAAAAATAAAACACCAGACCAAAACAGGATACTGTTTTAGTAAAGAAATATCCATACTTTTATTTAACTAGCCTGAACTTTCTGTGTGGTGAGGTTTTTTTATGCCTAATTATTGATTATTTTAGGATTTTTAATTTTATTTTCAATTTTCTAAAAATATTGAAGACTTTCCATACATATAATGCATATTATAAGTAGACACAAAGGTCTGCTAAAATTGAAAAAAAGATTCAGCTCTCTATGTCATTTGGTACCCATTTTATTACTAATAATTTAAAAGCCTACATTCTCGTCTAAGATTGCTTGGCACTTTTCAGACAGTATTTTGTTATTCAGGCTGGCATTAAAAGGGTTAAGATCATGCCTCATCTACTTTATTCTCCAGATCTTGCACCTTGCAAATTTCACCGCTTCCCTAAAATGTAAAAGAAGCTTCATGGTCACCATTTTCAAAGTGATAAGGAGTCTAACAACATTGTCATGGGTATACTGAACAGACCATCAAAAAAGGAGTTCAATGAGTGTTTTGAACAATGGGTAAATCATTGGAATAGTTGTATTTCATCAGAGGGAGAACACTTTGAAAGTTGGTAAGTAAATTTGAATGAAATAAAGCAAGTATGTTAATATAATAATAATTGTAACAAATCTTCACTTACCTTTTGGAATCCAAGGACTAGTTTCGCAATGGTTTTTTGGATTCCAAAAGATAAGTGAAATTTGTTACAATTGTTAATTATTACATTATATTAATATTTGTGTTACTTCACTGTTACTAGCTTCTTTTTACATTTAACAGCAAGTATGTGTTAATTACAAAATCAGTCCAGCTGTTTATTAACATACCCTTGTATATAGCCATAGAAGAGAGCTGAGAAAGAGAAAGATATGTAGATAACATAGCCAGGAAGAAAGGAGGGGGATAGCATGGTTAAGAGCAGGAATATGGAGGCTAAAAAGACAACAAAATGGGCATCCACAAGGTCAATGTCCATTATGTTGGGCAAGGAAAGATGTTCAACATATAATTTTTTATTGTATGAAAACTGCGTGAGAGATCTGAGAGTTGCTGGGAAAGTGGTGCCGGCAAAAGCGTAATGGAGCCCTTACCTTAAATAAAAGATGAAAATACTGACCATCTTCTCCCAAACAGGCAGTTTAACAAGTTAAAGATGTTCTTGCTCAGCAGCAGAAATCCCAGCGTAATTTACAGAAACTTAATGAAAACATCATGCAAGAAATCACAAGGATTTCTGCTGTTAAGCTTAGACGAGTGAGAAAAAATATTTTAGCAAATTGTGCTGCCCATATGTGAGCAGAAGATCAACATTTCCATATCTTAAGACACATATTTTAGTGCGCCTTTGCTGGCACCACTTTCCCAGCGATTCTCGGATCTCTCATGCAACGGAGAGAAGCAGTGACAGGGGTTATCTTATAATTTGACGACTCTATATTACTGCAACCTCTTATGTATTCACAATGAGTTATTTTCCTGACCAGAGAGCCCTTATTTACATTTGTAGGACTAGAAATCTACCAGAAACAATTTGCTTACTGTTCTGCAGCGTTTGGCTAAATAGGTGCATTATTTTCTTTCTCAGCCCTCCTGAAATGACATAACGAGTACCTTGATGTTATTCCAGTTGAGATCAGTAAGTGTGTGATCGTCTTCCTGGACCTGCTTGATGGTTGCTTCAGGATCTGTCATGTTGGGTGGTTCCGCAGGATACGGCTTGGGTTGTGAGGCTTTTGTAATGCCATCCCAACCCAATCCAACAGGTTGTCCTTTATTCAGCAGAGATGCATGGTATTGGTCCTGATTCATCATTGAATGGAAACCCAAAATGGCTAGAACAGATATCATCATTATAATTTATTAAGGGGTGATAATAAAGGATGTGGTGGATATTTATTAATTTAAAATGTTGCTGTTATTCTGTAGCTAAGTCATATGAGCAATAAATATCTTATTTTTCTTCTTTACTTCTTCCCTTAGGTATGGGTAAAGCTGTTTAGTTCAATTATCTCCTTTACTTTAAAAAAAAAACTGAAAACTCTCCTTAAATAGTGAGTTATTTAAATCTAATGTATATACACCACATTTTCTTAAATTTAATATGTTTTCTGTCAATTTACTTCCTTTTTACAAAATGTATCACTTACCTAACACACAATCTCTTAGCTAGGTAACTAACAGGATGGAAAAGTTGTGCTACTACATTATTGTGATATTATATCTAAGGTGATTTATCAACAACCACTATTGTTTGTTATTCTTCCTAGTTACAAACAAAACACTGACTCTTTCTTTATCATCCTAAGTGAATGTTACAGTTGGTCATGCACACATTCTTTTGTTTCTTGCCCACTTAACCTATTTGATTTCCTATGATCATTAAATAATACATTGTCAACGATGAGCCAGAAAATATGACAAATTAAAAACTCATATTAAACATACCTAATGAGTAATAACATAGTAAGTACATAAAATCTTAAGTAATGTAACTGCTTCAAGGGTGAGTGTAGTCTAAATATTGAGGTTCTGTATCACAGAAAATAAGAATTGTCTATTGTTGGACAGACTTTAGTTTGTTTGGTACCATGAAGAAATTCGTGGCCTCAGATGTAGAAGTGAAAACAGCATTCTTTAGATGCCTATACTTGAACTGAATAGACTCTACAAACAGGGTATTTTGAAATTGCTATCACAATGGGAGAAATGCGTTGAGAAAATTGGGGACTATGTAGAATTGGCAAAGGATATCCTTTCCATTGTGCATTTGTTTGTAATGGTACCTATTACACTTTAAGTATAAAAAATTATTGTCTGTACTTTCCGATCCACCCTCATATTTGAACACTGCGCATATGAAGGAGAGCATGTATATTCTGATATACTATTTTATTTTTATGTAATTTAATGTCCTTTAACCTGGTTGGTGATATTGGACGATGAATGAAATTGGTGAAATGATGCTCAAATGATCTCAGGATCCATGGAGCTTAAAGTTACTCGACATTCGTTTTCTCAGGATAATGGAAAACCCCCAAAAAAACCTTATCTGGGTAACTCACCCTAAGCGAGATTCGAACTCACGACCTTTTGAATGTTAAGCAGACACGCTACTACCACACTACCCAGGTGGGCTGATATACTATTGTTGCCTACTTCCACCAGTTCAATCAATTATTTAAAAAAATAAATTCATTTGCTCATTCTGATATAACCTACCAGCCAAGTCAATGATTTCTTCCTGTGTTGCAGTACTGAGGGCACTTTCATATTCCTCACCCAAGTCGATTGCTATTTGTTCTTCTGCTTCTTTCTCCTTCACTGTTTGGGTTGGAGGAGGAATCCACTGAAAAAAAAAAAAAAAAAAAATTAAAAATTCTGATTATGGTTATCAGAAATTAAGAGTTTAACTGCATAATGAATTAAATGTCTGGATAAGAGAGCTTTCCTTATCAGAGACAAATACAGGGAGGAGCTTAGGTTAGCTTTAGCGCCCCTACCCCAATTATATTTCAGTTGAAAAAGGTGTTTTGTTTAATGAAATTAAACTTAACAGTTTTAATTATACAGTGAGTTGGGCTTTAATACACAAACTTCACTATTGTGTGGACTGCAGTAAAAGTTACATAAGAAAACGTAACAACCACACTAAAAGAACACCTTACAAATAAGTGGTTACATTTATAACAGCATCACTTTTTACTTTGTCTACATGTACTATGTACTATAGAGGAAGTATTGTATTTCACCAGAAATATATGTTTTGAAAAAAAAAAAGATGTTTTATTTATGCACGCTCTTTAATTACTGTGGTTCTCAGCGTCCCATTCTATACTGGGTGTGAAAGATCGCTTAATTTTGCTCAGAGGCCTCTCTATCAGGCTTGAGGTTCTTTTACGTGCCGTAAATCTACGACATGGGACCAACGGCTTTACTTCCCTTCCGAAGGAAGCCATGCTAAGGATTTTTACGCCTGAAAAAATCCATCGTCCTCTGCCAGGTTTGAACCCGCGACCTTGGGTATATGAAGTCAGCATGGTAACCATTACACCACGGAGGGCGATATATATGTTTTGAGGTTCCCTGAGACCATAAAAGGTCCGTGTATGTGTTGTATGTCTGCGGACAGCTTAGCTCAAAAACTAAGAGACAGTTTAATACCAAACTTGATATAGAAGTTTGGTATCTTCATAAGATGCGACTACCCTTTACAGGGAAACATTTTTGAAATTTTTGTTTTTCTCAAAAATGGCTCTAACGATTTGGATTAGAATACCACATATGAAAGCTATTTACATCACAAATAAAATGTATATCCTGAATTTAATGGGAATAGCTTCTGAAGGCCTGCTCATTTGGGATGAATTTTGCTGAACTTTGCACAACTGGTAAACTGTAAGAGATAGACAAAAACTTACTACCTATACAAAAAGTGTAGATTTCGTTAAAATACATAATTTATGTCATGTACATTTTTGTTGCAGAGATGACCGTTTCCGATATATTCTTTGTTATTGATGTTAATTTTAAACTATGTATCTTCGCAAATGGACCCCTTTTCATTTCATCTCTTTTGTTTGTCTGGAAATTCAAAGCGAAACAAACTTCAGTTACTTCTCACCCGAAAGTCCCAGGTTTGTTTCCCGATGGGGAGGGGAAGTTTTCTTTAGCCAGAATTATTCCCTATCCCCCACAGAGTCTGGAAGTATGCCTTATTCACTTGCACAACTAAATCTTCAGTGACAACAGAAGGCTGCCCACTTTGAGCTTCATCATGAACATTGGATCGTCCATCATTGAACTGCTTAACCCACTTTCTCACCACTGCATCTATCATTACATTTTCATTGTAAATCTCTATTAGTTGGCAATGAATTTCAGCTGGCTTAACATTCCTTGCATTCAAAAACTATATTACAGACTGCGGGATCAGAAATTGTCTTAAACATTTAGAATGATCACTAACAACTGTAAACAAAACATGATCTGGCTGTAATGGTATCAGTGGACAGACAACCAACCAGACAGATGAGTGCGCATGAATGAAAATGTGACATTAGTGTTGCGGCAGTGGTAGAATGAAACAGTACTTGTAATTTACTTTCTGGACACGCCTCATACTTTATAGACCTTACACCAAATATACTCCCACTTTTCAGTCTTTTTGTAATTCTAAAACAAAACTCTAGTGCACATAATGCAGGAAGCATTGTTGAAAGGCAGCATGCAAATGTTAGAACAAAATATAGTTATATTCAGAATGTATTAGATTTAAAGACATATGTTAAATTTACAAATGTGTAAATTAAACAAGCAGTAATGTAAATAAAGCATGTTTTAAACACTTAAATCTATAACATAGCTTTACAAATGAAATTTTTTATATTATACTCAGATCACAATAAAGTTTTAAGATATTTAGCATCTTGCTGTTGTAATAATATAACCTTTACAGATGGAGCAACACACCTACAGAAAAACCTTCTCGTCTCATTACGTCTCTGCTAAACCACAACTACTCGATTAGTTATATACTTGGGAACAAAGACATGTGCTCTAGTTACAATGTACTGATTGTTGCAAAGTAATTTTTCTAAACTGCAATTATTTTGTGGAGCTAAACAGATATGCGGAATTTGAACATTCCACCTAAATATTCTTATGGAAACCTAGATCTACCTCTGTTTATAGTCCTCTATTATGTTAAATACCACTAGTATTTTATTTTCTACCATAACATATTCTATAGCACAATGTGTAATCCTAAGCTGTAATTTTGAAAGCTTTCTCTTTCCTTTTAATTGAATGTTTTAAAATTTCACTGATGCATTCCAGTAAATAAAGCATCATGAACGACAAAAGTAATGTGGATATACATACCTTCTTCCCTCGAATAATGCCAGGTACAAAGGGTTTTAGCTCTGGTTTGTCTGGTGTTTCCAATGCTTGTTTGTTTATGTGTTCTATCAGCTTCTTGCGGTTTAGTGGTCCTGTAGGGCTCTTCTCACATGCGTAGCTACACCGCTGTGATGGTGGCAGCAGGTTATCCTAATGCACAACATAATTAGAAACCCAAAATTTACACAGAGAGTCAATTACACAATCTGCATTTCTTTCTTAAGTCTAGGAATTTCAATTCCAAACAGGTGCAATACATTTTTCAGTTGTAATTAAATTAATTTGAGGAATTGAAAATACAAAATTACACCACTAGGCAAAAGGAATATCTACACAGGCCAAATAAAGAAGAAAATACTAAATTTGCTACCATAAAGGAAATTTTTACAAGTTTATTCAAAAATTCAATATCTTATCAGAAGCTCTAGACTACTCCTTCAAACTACTACTTCACTCAAAAAATACCCACATATTATAAAGATAGAACATAGAGAGAGAGTGCATGCGCGTGTGTTATTACACAATTAAAAAGAATTGTTCTTTCTGATGAATGCAGACTATATGATATCTAATTTAAACAACTTAACTTTTCTCAAACAGAGTTAACTTTCCTTTCATCTTGCTTTTGTTTACTGCTAGCCTTGCAAAGCAAACTGAATTTCAATTGTTCACATAGCAACCAGCTTTTAAAAGATATGACAATTGATTTAGCCATATTTCCTTTCTGCTTACAAGGAATCATGTAATAGGGCCATTTCTGCTAATGCTTATCTTGATTAACATGATGTAGGTAAAAGAGTCTCTTTTGTAAGAATAGTTTATTTGCAGAACAGGTAGAGAAAGTCATGTGAATGGAACATATCAGATTTTCATATTAGTGTACATTCATTATATTTTCTATAACCTGTGCTGGTAGGCTTGGAAATTTGGCTTGGTTGGTATTCTAAAGGATTGGTATCCTCAAAATTGCATAACAATTTACATAACCCATGATGGGAAATGTAAAGAATTTGATAGTTTATTCATTTCAGATTAGTAACCTGCAGGAATAATGAAAGTTGTTTGTTTTATTACACGTTCAAATCTCTTAGCTCCTCTTACTATCTCAAGAATAAACACAGAACAGCCTGATAAGACTATCTGTAGCACCTTGATATTCCAAATCTGAGATTAATTTAAGAAAAATCTTAAAACTTTGGAAAAGAGCAGGAATAAATTCTGGAAAATTAGAACAATTGTTGGTTTGACCGACACATTGCATGTATCAGATACTGTTATCCTTTTGTTCTAGCTACCATCATTTAATTTATGTTGCTTTATCAATATCTGTATTTTAAATTATTTACTTTCATTTAATGTATCTTGGAAACTTACAATTTAAAAATCTCGGTATCAAAACTCAAAGTAATGGTCTTTGTGGAAAAAAAATCATCTAAAATATGCCTTTTCAATAAACCTGTGAAACAGGTGTCATCATTTAAATATTTAGGCTATTATTAAAGCTATGAAACATAAAAGGATGTAGCAATAAAATAAAGCTATTTCAATTACGCAAGAAGTACTATTAATAATATTTTCAAACTGTCTCAGGTCCAAAGAGACTAGGATAAAGGCAAAAATGGTGTGATATTTATGGATGCTCTTTAACTGCTGTGGTTCTCAGCATTCCATTCTAAATTGGGCATGAAAGACTGCTTAATTTTGCTCAGAGGCCTCTGTATCAGGCTTAAGATTCTTTTAATCTACGACACAGGACCAACGGCTTTACTTCCCTTCCAAAGGAAGAATTTTTACCATCGTCCTCCACCAGGATAAAGGCATATAAGACACTAGCGAGGCTAGTTTTAACGTATAGAAGTGAAGATTAGACCATATGACAAAGTGGTTGATTGGTTCGTTGCTAATGCTCAACATATTGGAGTTGTTCCATTTATCTTCTTGCTTCCTAGAAGTGAAGTGAGAGATCTGTATGCAAGTCATTTTCATTGTAGAATCCTCTTCTCTACAAAGTATACAATTTGAACAATGTTTAATTTATGTAGATGGGCAGCCAAACAATCATGTCCTGTATGTAATCCAAACAGAGCAACAGCTTTTGATTGTTGACATTCTGCAATTATTGTTCCATTGTTCAACAAGGTTTTCCATTGTTTATTTATACTCTCTCAAATGAAACTGTTATATGTTTTTTGTTGGATGGTTTTCTGTATTATCAGTTTTGATGAGTGAAACAATAATTATGAGTTTTTTTTAATTTGGTGGATCGTGCCTTACTTTTGCTATGGCATCTGTCTTTTCATTACCAAGGACTCCACAGTGTGAGGGAAGCCACTGTAAAACTATTGATTTATGAAGAGATTTTAAGTGTTTCATACTTTGGTAGATTTCAGCTGTTCTTTTTGTTGTATGTACACTGCTACAAATGGCTTGTAATGCAGATTGAATCAATAAAAATGACTGCTTTCCATAAGATAAAGTGATCAACATTGTGTTGCAGTTAATGAAATTAAATTTTTAAGAACTGCAGGATACACAAAACTGGATAAGAAAAAGAATGTAGTATTATGAAAGAATTGAAAATTGATTCAATAATAGAACAAATTCAAAATTATTGTCAAAATTGGAGGTCCCATGTGCTAAGAATGCCTGCATCAAGAATTCTACATCAAATATTAAATTATGGAACAAGGAAAAAATAGGGCCGTTTGATGAAGAGATGGAATGAGACCATAACAGGTCATTAGGCCGAATACTTGGCAGGAAGATGATGATGGCTTTCGTTAGTGGAACAAAACAACAGTTGGATTACATTTGTTCTGAAAAATACTTATTAGAAATTTTCACAACTTTAATTTTCTCCAGTAAGCATTGACTTTACCCAAAATTTATCACTATAATTTCACTGATACGAGGTCCCCTGATTACAAAACTAACCATTCTTACAAAAGATTATTCTTTTAACTACATCATACTAATTGAGATATAAATTTGCAGAAATCGTCTTATAACTTGCTTCCTTCTAAGCAGAAGGGAACTAACAGAATACAATATGCTAAAGCGATAGTCAAAATTTTAAAAGGCAGTCACTATGTGATACTACTGAAATTTGGATCCCTTTGCATAGCCAGGAGTAAAACAAAAGAGAGATGAAATAAATGATGGCTTTGCGTTTGAGAACACTTTTAAGTATTTTAGAATTGGAACAAGGAATATCTTGGAAATGATTAACTCTACAAAAAAATGTATATGATATAACTACTGTGCTTGAACAAGATCTACATGTTTTATATAGTATATTTTTGTCTATCTCTTATATTTTACCAGTTATATAAAAGTCATACAGAATTTAGAGGTTTTCAGGTGCTATTCACAAGAAATTCAGGATAGGTATTTCATTTGTCATGAAAATACCTTAAACATATGGTACTTTAATCAAAATTGTTAAGTCATTTTTGAGAAAATAAATATTTTCCAAAAATGTTCCCTGTAAAGGGTAGTTGGGGTGGGGAAATTTTCCTGAAAATCTTTGGAAGTTGCTGAACTTAAACAACAAGTTTTGTATTTAACAGACTTTTCATTTTTTACAGACATTTTGCTATTTTGTTTTATTCAGGGGACCTCAAAACATATTAGTGAAATTTTGACATCAAATTTGTAATAAATGGTGGTGGCTAGAAACAGTAAGCACTGAAGCAAGTTTCTGATCCAACTTTGTGTCTGTTGCATAAGATATCTGAAATGAGATTGCCAGATCTCCATTTTTTTTAGATTTTTCTATTTTTTATTTTGTTGCACTATTTCTATTTCATCTGAACTTCTCACTAGGCATTTGACTTTTTTTTCCAAAATTTAGATACTACTAAAACATTGGAGTAAATTTGATTAGGTGGATAAAAACATGGGACCAATGCAACAAACTAATTTTAAGAGATTTTGTCAGTCTATTCAGAGCATTTTGAAAACAATCCTTGGGCTAACTGCCCTCTCCTCATACAAAAAATAAATAAATAAATAAATACTCATTAATAACTTTCCAAAAAGGATTACCTTGTGTTTATTTAAGATTCCTCTATGTGAAACATTTTGAAACTCACATGGATATTCGTGTTCTGGATGACTTTTCAATATTTGATCCACTTAGACTAATAAAAAGCCTGATAAGTTAATAAAACTACAGGTATATAATAATCTGTGTACCCCTCAAATTAACTTCTTTATGAACACGGATGCAAACAGAATATAATAAAAATTTGTTACAAGTAAAAGTATTCATTTTCAATACATAACAAGAACACAGTATCTGGTTGGATGGCAAATTTCACAATGTGTTAACAAGAATGTCAATACACAGAGAGGTAAACTCCTGCGAATACAACATAACATATGGGGAATATAAATGAATGCTTAGTTATAAGGCATGGAAGTGAGTTTGCTTCACAGTTTACATTGGTTACATCAGCTAATATACAAACTGGCATTATTATAAACCAATGTGATCAACTGATCTTGCATTTGTGATGACGATTTTATTTGGCGGTCAAGCTTGTTTTTTATTATAGACAAATTCATGTGCATGCTGGAACAGTTGGTGTTTTGCATATATGATGGATATTTACCAAAATATTATATATAAATGAGTATTATATAAATAATAAATGGTTTTATAATGTTCAGAAACATATTTTTCCGCCAATTACTACTACATTAGAAAATTAGAAACATAAATTTATATACACACATTAATCTTAACGGATTTGAACCTAACCTCGTGCTAAATTTGAAAACCACAGAAACCAGTGGTTTCGCCCACAGACATAGACAAAAAAAAAATAAAGTTCACAGAAACATACTCCACCAACCACTATTATCATGCTATCTGGTGAATTATACCTATGGGTTCTTCTGCCAAGGGCGACATATGATGTTCTTACATACTAATAGTTACAGAGTCCTTTGCTAGTAATGAAACCAAGCTTTTTCATTATAAACCCAGTTTTTTTTGCAAGCATTTCAGAATATATACATTATAAAACCATTTGTTATTCATATAATACTCCTTTATGTATAATTATTTGGTTAATATCCATCATACACACAGAATACCAACCATTATAGCATGCACATGAATTTGTCTATAATAAAAAATGACCGACAAATAAAATCTTTGAAATCGTCATCACAAATACAAGATCCATGATTGCATTTTGTTTCATTCGACTTTTCGAGCGGCCCGATTTCTGCATAATTGTCAAACTTATGACTCCTTAAAAATGGCTTTTGCTGTTTTGCTTTACGAAAATGTTGTGGCTACAAAAATAACCTAGTTTATTTATATTTAAGATGCACTTGAAACTTACATCTGGATCGACTTCTTTTGCAAGCATGTCTATTTCTTCTGGGGAGAGCTGAGCCAGCAGCTGGTCCACATCCATCTCATCATATTGACTAAGGTCTCTTCCATACAACTTCTGACCTGTAGTCATTTTGGTTGTCGTCGTCGTCGACGAAGTCTGCAAACAATAACAACAAATGAACTTTCAGAGCATAGGTAACATGTCTAAACAAACTGGGGCAAGCAGGTGGGAACAAACTACAATGCACCACCGTTCCTTATAATTGAACCGGTTTTTAGGTTTCACTTTTCGCCATTGTAAGTACATTAAGAAAGAAAAGACCAAATGATAATAGTGTTCAATTTTCACTGGTAACCTCAAAACCTGAATCACTGCCCTGATTAAGATCCCGATATCACTATCAATTTTCTAATGAGCTAAAAAGTTTTCATTTGAAATAAATAAATTAAATCGATTTCCAGTTAATTGCATACAAATGTATATTTCTGTTTACTGATGAAGGTAGCCACCACCCTACTAACACAAATTAGTAGGTCACGATCGATGAACTACCAATTGTCAAAAGTCACACCTGCTCAGTATTCCAATTGCTGAAACTACAAATTCGCTGCTAAAATATTCTATCACACGTATTTATACACAATATTCAGAGCTTTTACAGCTGCTGCTAGAGGCTTACTTGTACACAATTTACTTACATGAAACAATACCACTCACTACCTACGCCCACTTCTAGTCTAGCGATCTTTACATGCGACCATTCGTCGAGTAACCTCGCCTTCTGTCTCGTGTTCTACGAGAAAGCATCAGCGGAGATGCAAGTGACGTCACTTTTGGTTTATGCCATTTATACCATATGGTTCAACATCATTTAATAACATGCCGTCACCGTCGCATGATGTATGGCATCATTACAAGGGCAATACAACTTTTCCTTCACTGTTTAATTATTGGTTATATTAACTATTGGATCATTTTAATTAATACATGCAAATAGTTACCGGCAGCTGTTAGAAGAAATACATTTGAATTAATATACATGTCTCCCTAGATTTCCTTGGTTTCAGAATTCTGTTGTTCATTTGCAGTGTAAATAAAATGTATGATAAAGTTTATTTCAGTTTAGATTGAGAATTCAGGTTACGTGCCGTATACTTGCTGAAGAAGCAGGGGACTTTACTTTTTCTACACGTGCTATGTACATAGTGTATAGAAAAAATATTGCACTCCACCCAACATTTCGATACCGAGATTTCGCCGGAAATACACGTTTTAGGGTTCCCTGTCTCCAAAAAAATTAGAAAAAGGTCCGTGTGTGTCCATGTGTCCGTGAACACGATAACTCAAAAAGAAAAGTCCATAAAATACCAAACTTGGTACTTAAGTTTAGTATCTTCCACGGATGCGAGACGAAGATTTTGAGAAAAATTCCCCCACCCCAAATTTCGAAAATTGTGATTTTCTCAAAAATGTCTCTAACGATTTTTATTAAAATACCGTACCTGTATTAAAGATATTTACACGAAAAATAAAATGCATATCTTGAATTTTCTGGTAAAAACCTCTGAAGATCTCTTTATTCTAGATGAATTTGGTTGGATTTTGCATAACTAGTAAACCGTAAGAGATAGACAAAAACTTACTACAAAAAAATGCAGATCTCGTTAAAACACACAATTTATGCCATATAATTTTTTCCGTGGAGTTGATCATTTTTATATATTCCTTGTCATTGGTTTCAATTTTAAAATACTTAAACTTTTTACATACGGGAATTTGTCAACTCCTGGCAATTAAAAGCAACGGATATCAACCAGAATGCAACTAGGTTTTAAAAGATTTGACTATCTCTTTAGATTAATGTATTACCTTATTTTCCTTCTACTTATAAGGAACTAAGTAATCAGAACATTTCTGCTAATTATCTCGATTAGCATGAAGTAG
Source organism: Hymenopus coronatus (assembly GCA_030762935.1). NCBI lineage: Eukaryota > Metazoa > Arthropoda > Insecta > Mantodea > Hymenopodidae > Hymenopus > Hymenopus coronatus. The sequence goes on along the minus strand of CM060897.1, from coordinate 17,333,107 downwards.
AGGAAAGAATAAGCTTTTTAACAATAATTTGTTACAGAGATATGGAGAAAGTCATGTGAATGGAACACATTTGTTTTATTTATTAGGTCCGTTACTTTGAGACTATACGGTATCTACATAAATTGGTTTCTCATCACTCTACAAAGGGCATTTTGCGTAGCATCCGAGCTATATAATACGCAAAAGCAAAGCCACAGCTATGAACTCAGGAATCAAGAGGAGTGTTTCCTGTCAAGTATAGTGTTGGCAAATAAACACGCGCGATCATGTCAAGAGTTACATTTATTCATACTTATAATAAATTTATTTACAGATAATAATCTTACAATGAATTTTCAGAGGAGTCAGTTTTGCATACTTAAAATTAGATGTCTGTTTCCAAATGCCTACACGTACACATGAAGTTTTAGAATATTCATGTTTATTATATTACAATGTTACATTATGACCAGTATATTTTGATTGAATGAAATCCTCCTGTATAGAAGGTGTGAGTAATAAGGTATCTTTTTAATTCTGATCTGAACTAAGTTTTGTTCATTTGCAATTCTTTTATAGAAGAGGGAAGTGAATTAAACAAAACTATTCCTTTGTAATAAACCCATTTTTGGAATGACTGCAAATTATTTGTTGATCTATGTAAGTCTTGCCTATGTCTGGTCTCTTTGTTATGAATATCTGCTTGCAGGTAGATCATTTATGTGCACTAGAAAGATCTGATGTTCCATTCACATGAATTTCTCTACATCTCTGCAACAAATCATTATTAAAAAGCTTATGTTTCTGTTTACTCCATGCTAATCGAGAAAAAAATTAGCAGAAATAGTCTTTTACTTGCTTACATACAAGCAGAAGGGAAATAAAGGAGTAGCATAGGGTAAAGTATTACTGAAAAGCTGGTTGCTATGTGACTGAAGTTCCTTTGTTTGTATGGATACGAGTTGACAAATTCCCGTGTAAAAAAACTATGTTTTTAAAGCTGGAACCAACAACAAGGGATATCTAAAAAACGATCCACTCCACGAAACCAAATGTGTGTATATATATATATATATATATATATATATATATATATATATATATATAACATAAAGTGTATGTTTTAACGAGCTCTACATTTTCTGTTAAGCAAGTTATCTGTTACGGTTTGCCAGTTATATAAAATTCCGTAAAATTCATCCAGAATAAAGTAGTCTTCAGAGCCTATTCCCAGAAAATTCAAGAATACATTTTATTTGTCTGTCAGGTAAATATCTTTGGTATACGATATTTTAATCAAAATCGTTAGAGTCGATTTTGAGAAAATCAAAATTTTCGAGTGTTTTTCCATGTAAATGGTAGTTGGGGGTGGGTGGATTTTTTTTTGTGAAATGTTTTGTATCGCATCCTTGGAAGGGGCTGAAGTTAAATACCAAGTTTGGTATTTAACGGACTTTTGTTTTTGAGCTATGCTGTCCACATGTACATACGCACACACACGGACGTTTATCTGAAAATATTTAGATACAGAGGACCCTAAAACGTATATTTCCGGTGAAATCTCAGTATCGAATTTTTGGGTGCATTACAATACCTTCTCTATAGCCATGAACACAGTGCGTGTAGAGAGAGAAATAATAAGGGACCCAGAATAGAACCTTGTGGGACACCATGCTTTATTCCGAATACGCATTGATTTGTTTGAAGTGTTTATTATAACCTTTTCCTTTCTGTTCGATAAGTAAGATGTAATCCATTGGATTATATCCACTGTTAGGTATTACGAGTCCCCCAAAACTTGAGTCACGAGTGATGGAACATCTAACCCGGTGAAGATATTTAAAGGCACTCTGACATTTCACGGTAGGCGCTGGTAGGTGTGGGATTCCAACCGGAATTGCTTGCTAATTGATGACGAAATCACACGTTTCATGCATGACCTTCACAACGAAGTCTCAAGGACACTTTATGGAAGAAAAACAAATGAATGTGGAACTTGGAAATAAAAAACTAACGGAATGTGTTAATTTTTGCTTCCTACACAACGTCTGAAGAGACTGTAATCTGCACCATTAAACTTTCAGTGTATTGGTTGGCGCACAGACCTTGGATACACCACTCGAGACGGCTAAATATTGCTGAGCGCGACTTTCCAAAACATTGTGTTTCTAAACTATATTCCAATGTATGAAATAGTCGTACAGATGTTTACCTGGGAGTGCTAGAAAGTTGCAAATATGCAATCTAGCAATCTTTTTACTTTCTCTACACGTACTATGTACATAGTGCATAGAGAAGGTATTGTAATGCACCCAACAATTCACCCCAAATACATGTTTAGGGACCTCTGTATGTATACATCTGTGGGCAGCACTCAAAAACGAAAAGTTCGTTAAATACCAAACTTGACATTTAAGTTCAGTGTCTTCCAAGGATGCGACACAAAGATTTTCAAGAAAATCCCCACCCCAACTACCCTTTACATGGAAAAATTTTCAAAAATTTTGGTTTTCTCAAAAATGGGTGTAACGATTTTGATTAAAATCTCTTATATTTAAGTTATTTGCATGGCAAATAAAATGTATATCTTGAATTTTCAGGGAATAGCGTCTTATTCTGGATGAATTGTTCTGAATTTTGCATAAACTGTAAACCGCAAACAAACATGTAGATCTCCGTAAAATACACAATTTATGTCATATACATCTTTTTTCCTGGAGTTGGCCGTTTTCGAGATATCCTTTGTTATTGGTTTGAGTTTTAAAATGCTTAAAACGTTTCTCATTCAGGAATTTGTCAGCTCCTGGCCACGTAAAGAAACTTTTTTCAATCCCATAGCAACTACATTTTAAACAGTTGATTGTTGGTTTAGCCTAGTGTATTCCCTTATTTCCCTTCTACTTACAAGGAACTAAGTAATAAGACCGTTTCCGCTAATGTTCATCTCGATTAGCATGAAGTGGATAGAAGAATAAGCTTATTAACACTTCTGTTACAGAGATGTGGAGAAAGTCATGTGAATGGAACACATCTGATGTTTGTCTTTTAATATACAGTTTTCACTGGATGAAGTAGTTCTATGTAAACAAAGTACAAAATGTACCCTTCCGCTTTCTTGCTGTGATTGGAGGTTAACGGGACTACTTTCATCACGTGACACCTTGGAGCTGTCAAGGTTTTCCTTCTAACGTTTAACTTCTTCGCGGGTTTGATTAGAAGCACGCTACTGAATAGATTAACAATTAGTATAGCACTCCGAACCAAAACGAGATAAACATGAGCAGAAATGTGCTTATTTCTTGCTTATTTGTAAGTAGTAGGGAAACAATAGCATAAACGGTAGTGACATTTAAAAGCTGGTTGTCATGTGGATGAGATCCGTTTCTTTGCATTACCAGGAGTTGACAAATTCCCTTATATGAAAAGTATTTTAAAACAAACCAATAACAAGGAATATCTATAAAATTATCAACTCTCCGAAAAAAAACGTATATAACATAAAGTGTGTGTTTTAACGAGATCTTGTGTTTGTGTGATAAGTTTTTGGTATCTCTTAAGGTTTAATAGTTATGCAAAATCCATCAAGAATAAAGAGGTTTTCGGAAGCTATTCCCAGAAAATTCAAGATACACCATTTATTTGCCGTGTAAATATCTTTAATGCACGGTATTTTAATCAAAATCGTTAAGAAAATCACAATGTTCGAAATTTCTTAGGTGTAAAGGTCAGTTTGGGGTGGGGGGAATTTTTCTCAAAATGTTTGTGTTGAATTCTTAGAAGATACTAAACAATAATCATGAGTTTGCTATTTTAGTGACTTTTCGTTTTTGGGTTATCGTGTTCACAGTCACACGGACACACGGACCTTTTGCTTTTTTTGGATACAGGAGACCCTAAAACGTGTATTTCCGGTGAAACATCGGTATCGAATTTTTGAATTGAATGCAATACCTAGCTTCTCCATACACTAAGTACATAGTACGTGTAGAGAAAGTATACAAATCACATACGAAAATGAATACTATACTATATATCTAATCTGAATGAGCATAAATTTATCCGTATCGGAATTCTACTCCTCCCTCTGATTACGTTTTCCTCTTAATGGTTATATCTACCCATACCTGGGAAGTTGTGTGGTTTTCATTTACCCATGTTTCGTCGGGAAAAAGCAGCATCAGTCTTTCCTGTGTGTATGAGCGAATTTTTCTGGGGTGACTTTTTCCATCTCCATAAAAATGTATATTCACAGTCAATAATTATATTGCTACCATTTTCTTTTCGGAATTCGAAACCAATGTCAAATAAGAGCTTATAAAAATCATATGTGTTCAATTCCCATGATTTTCTCTAGATCTCTGCAACAAAGTATTGTTAAAAAGCTTATGCTTCTATTTACTTCATACTAATCGAGAAAAAATTAGCAGAAATAGTCTTCTTACTTGCTTCCATGTAAGTAGAAGTGAAATAAGGGAGTACCATAGGTTAAAGTGACAGTCAAAAGCTGGTTGCTATGTGACTGAAGTTCCTTTGTTTGTATGGACAACAGTTGACAAGTTCCTCTATGAGAAAAGTATGTTTTAAAGCTGAAGTCAAAAACAAAGAATATCTCAAAAACGATCAACCCCACAAAAAATGGATATAACATAGGTTATGTGTTTTAACGTGCTCTACATTTTTTGTGTGGTAAGTTTTTGTCCATATGTTACGGTTTAGCAGTTATGCAAAATTACGTAAAATTCACCTGTATAAAGTAGTCTTCAGAGGCTATTCCCAGAAAATTCAAGATATAGATTTTATTTGCCATGTAAATATCTTTAATGTACGATATTTTAATCAAAATCGTTAGAGCCATTTTTTGAAAAAATCAAATTTTCGAAAAAAGTTCCATGTAAAGGGTAGTTGGGGGTGGCGGATTTTCTTAAAACTCTTCGTGTCGCATATTTTTATGGCAAACGACATGTATATCTTGAATTTTCTAGGAATAGCCTCTAAAGACTTCATTTTGGATGACTTTTGTATAACCGGCAAACCATAAAAGATACACTAAAACTTGCTACACAAAAATATATAAATCACATTAAAACACACACACACACACACACACACACACACACACATATATATATATATATATATATATATATATAATATGTACATGTGCATACATACATTATATCATATCCTTTTTTTGTAGAGTTAACCGTTTTCAGATATTGCGGATTATTGGTTTCAATTTTAAGCTTTTCTCAAACTTTTCTCGTTTGTTTACTCCTGGCAAGCAAAGAAATTGGAATTTCAATTGTTTCACATGGCGACCAGCTTTTAAAAGATTTCACTATCGCATTAGCCTCTACATTTTCTTATTTCACTCTTACTTACTAGGAAGCTAGTAATAAGAATAATTCTGCTTATATTTATCTTGGTTAGAATGATATAAATAACAGATTTGTCGAACAGCTGGAGGAGATCATGTGAATAGAACACATTAGATTATTTCCACTCTACTGACAAGAAACCAAGTAACAAGGACAATTTCTGCTAATGCTTATCTTGATTAGCATGATATAGATAGAAGAATGAGCTTTTTGACAATAATGTGTTACATGAATGTAGAGAAAGTAATGTGAATGTAACACATCAGAATTTTTTTTTTATTTTATTTTGCATTACATGCCACGGAAACTCACCACGTGGTCCTGAGAGAATGACAGTATTTCTGGCGCGAATGGCGGAAGGATACATTGTGTAGTCGCCTAGGTTTTGTTTTGGCGCGGTTCAACTTAAGAGTGGATAGATAATACTCATTTGTGTCTTATATTCACGACAACTCGGCTCAACTATTAAAGCGTCAATGGAATGACCAAATTAGGCAATTTCAACCAATCGCGGTCATCTGACTGGAGAGATATTGTCGAAAAATCTTATGGCAGCTGTGTTCATTTCTTTGAAATCTTGTCGCACCTGACGTTCGTTTGTTTAATCTCCAGTCTTAGTTATTGATAACAAGGTGACAATCCAGCGAGACAACCTTCACTTTTAATAACTGTCAGTTCCACAATTGTAATTTCAATTAATTCAGTTACAATGTTTATTTAAAGTTTTATCCAGTTCACAATGTGCTTAGTTTAAAAGGAGTGAAAATAATCATTATTTCTATGTCTTATGTATGAGTGCAACAACCTCAAATAAAAGAACATTTGTTTCCATTTCATGTATTACTCATTAAAAGCTGAAATAAAATAATTGTTTTCTGTTTCTATTGTTGCTATCGATACTCGTACATTGGGTGTAGACATGGTTGTTCATATCATAATTCAGGAGGTAGTGAAGAAAGAAAGAAAGAAAGAAAGCAGGAAAAACATTCGGTAAATAAACATTGTCGAATGCGTTATCTACCATTTGAGAACTAATGTAAGTATTACAATCATAGCCTGATAAAATCTCCCTTGCTATATATTATAAGTTATTAATAGTCTATTTCGCTGAATTGTCTTATCAAATACAACTCGTGTTTTCATCTCTTAGGGCAGTTCATTCCTGTCACTTCGCTACGCTCGTGAATTATAGACAAGATGAAAGCACTCGTGATATTATTTATGGCAATTTCTGCTAATTTTATCTCGATTATCATTAAGTAGATAGAACAATAAGCTGTTAACAATAATTTGTTACAGAGATGTAGAGAAAGTCCTGTGAATGGAACACATCAGATATGTACTTTCTCTAGCCCCGATGTACAATGTACATATGGGGTAGATAAGTATTGTATTCCACCCAAAAATTCGATGTCGAGATTTCACCGGAAATACACGTTTTAGGACCTCCTGAGTCCAAAAAAAGCATTTTCAGAAACAAGTCCGAGTGTGTGTGTATGTGTGTGTGTGTGTCTGTGGACAGCATAGCTCAAAAACGAAAAGACGGTTAAATACCAAACTTGGTATTTAAGTTTAGTATCTTCCAAGGATGCGACACGAAGATTTTCAAGAAAGTCCCTCCACCCCTAACTACCCTTTACACGGAATAAAGTTCGAAAATGTTGTTTTTCTAAAAATGGCTCTAACGATTTTGATTAAAATACCACATATTAAAGCCATTTCTATCACAAATAAAATGCGTATCTTGATTTTTCTGGGAATAGCTTCTAAAAAACTGTTTATTTTGGTTACATTTTGCTTAATTTGGCATAATTAGTAAACCGTAAGAGATAGACAAAAACTTACTTTACAAAAAGTATAGATATTGTTAAAATACACAAGTTATGTCATTTACATTTTTTTCGTGGAGCTTACCGTTTGCAGATATTCCTTGTTGTTAGTTTCAGTTGTGAAGTTCTTATACTTTTCTGAGACTGGAGGGTCCGTTTTTTACTTTCTCTATACGCACTATGGAGAAGGTATTGCACTCCACCCAAAAATTCGATACCGAGATTTCACCGGAAATATATGTTTTAGGGTCCCCAATATCCAAAAAAAAGCATTTTCACAAAAAGGTCCGTGTGTGTGTGTGTGTGTCCGTGTGTCAGTGGGTCCGTGTGTCTGTAAACACGATAACTCAAAAACGAAAAGTCGGTAAAATACCAAACTTGGTACTTAAGTTTAGTATCTTCCAGGGATGCGACACGAAGATTTTGAGAAAAATCCCCCACCCCCAACTACCCTTGACATGGAACTTTTTTCGAAAATTTTGATTTTCTCAAAAATGGCTCTAACGATTTTGATTAAAATTTCGTATATTAAACATATTTACCTGACAAATAAAATGCATATCTTGAATTTTCTTGGAATAGCCTCTGAAGAGTAGTTTATTCTGGATGAATTTTACAGAATTTTGAATCAAACCGTAAGAGATGGACAAATACTTACTACACAACAAATGTAGAGCACGTTAAAACACACAGTTTATGTTATATACATTTTTTTTCGTGGAGTTCGTCGTTTTTGAGACATTACTTATTTTTGGTTTCTGCTATGAAAAACTTATATTTTTCTCATACAGGAACTTGTCAACTCCGATCCATATAAACAAAGGAACTTCATTGACATAGCAACGAGCTTTTGACTATCACTTTAACCTATAGTACTCCCTTATTTCGCTCCTACTTACAAGGAAGCCAGTAATAAGACTATTTCTGCTAATTTTTTCTCGATTAGCATGAAGTAAATAGAAATATAAGCTTTTTAAGAATAATTTGTTGCAGGGATATAGAGAAAGTCATGTGAATGGTACACATCAGATTTTCTTTTGTTCTATTGCTGGGCAAGCAAAGGAGCGATTTGCAATGACAATCACATAACGACAGCTTTTAAAACATTTGACTATCAGTTTAGTCTAGTGACTTTAGTTTAATTCCAGTCTACTTATAAGGAACTAAGTAACAAAATTCTGATAAAGTTTATCTCGATTAGCGTGGTGTTGAAAGAAGAATTATCTTTTATAAGAAGTTTGTTTGTAGAGTAGCTAGAGAAAGTCACGTGAGTGTAACACATCAGATTTTTTTTTTTTGCACTACATTCCACGAATACTCACCAAGTGGTCCTGAAAACATGACTATATCTGGCGCGAATGGCGGAAGGATACATTGTACTGGTCGCCTGGGTTTTGTTTTGGCGCGGATCAACTTAAGGGTGGATAGATTATATTCATTTGCGTCTTATAGGTTTTCACGATGTTCTGACAACGTCTGACGCACAGCTGGAGGTCTGCACAGTGCTCGCAGTTTTACCCAGAGACCGAAATACTTTTATAGGGCGGGTTTTATCAGCTGATGCAGGGGTCAATGTCGAGAAGCTGTCATCGTGTGATGGGGCTGGAGCGGTCATCCGCCGCTGCCCCGGTGTGAGGGGGGGGGGCTAGTGGGCCCAGAATAGCGGTTCGGAAGGCTCGGGCAGTACGCCAACACGCTATACTAGGCGATCCTCGGCTCCAGATTATTTATAGTGATAGCATACAGCTCCGCTCGGCCACTGGCCTTCCTGTACCACGTCGTCAATCAAGAGTGCACCCTCCTGAGACATCATTCACCAGGTGCATCAAGTTCAACTTCGGCTGTCAAATGTGTCATCTTTCTGCTCTAGGAGTCCGGGCCAAAGCAACGCTATATATGGGAGAATTTACAACCTTCCGCGAGATGGCAATGGTGAATGGCCTCATTCAAACAAGGACAAAATTATCAACTGGGTACTGACGAAAACGAAACTGCATCGCTTGTATTTTTGAGCTTTTTAAGGGTGTTCTGAAGCAATGTTGTCATTCCAAAAAATTGAGTGACACTTTTCAGCCTAGTTTTGTCAAAGTTAATCTTACGAGAGATTAGAATTTATCATAAATAATATAACGAGAGCTCACTTTTATCGATAAATTCGCTAGTTACTTGTTGCGAGCGAATTTCTCCAGAGAAAAGTTGTAGCTCGAGTTGTACTTAATAAGACTATTTCCTGAATAAAATAACAATGATCAGCCTATATACACACGCAGATTAATGTACCTAAAATCCCATTTGCCTTGACGTATATTTGCACCGAAATCACTGCAACTTGATGTCCATATCATAAATCATGGCCTCGTTGCTTACAGAATTCGTTGAACTGCTCCCACGCACTCTGTTGTTTTTAGCATTCTGCGGCTTTGAGTTTTCAATTAATATGCCTATTTCAGCGATAGACTTTCCCCAAAATATTTTGGAACTTCTGGCATTAAGTACGGGAATATCACTGCACACTGATACTATTATTAGAGACAAACTTTTGTTTAGAGAGAAAACAATTGCACGTGTGTGTGATAAAAAAACCGATTAAAATGCGGAGATAATAAGTTCCGATTGGTTGGAATTTCACGCGCCAATGTACTGGATTGGCCTCGTGTCATGAACGAAATATTCAAAATAAACTTCGTAACCTGTTATGGCATTCATCATATACTTCCATAGTCAAACCAAATTTGTTAGCTTGAAATTCGGCCACTAGAACGCTTTTGTAGTTGTTTATAAGATTTTCTCTAGCACGAATGTAAAATGTACATAGTAGACAGAGAAGGTATTAAATTCTGCCCAAAAATTCGTACCGTGATTTCACCGGAAAAGCATTTTCAGAAAAATGAACATGGGTATCTGTGGGTAGCAAAGCTCAAAATCAAAAAGTCGGTTGAATACCAAACTTGGTAATTAAATTCAGTATCTTCCAAGGATGCGACACGAAGATTTTCAATTACCCCACTCCCAACTACCCTTTACGTGAAGCGTATATATTATGCAACATTTTTTGTATTCATTCCATTGTATTTTGTATCCTTTAATGATTCTGTTAACAAAAGGGAATTTTCCTACTTCGGTTCTATACCTTCTACTCTTAATTTTGAACAAATGATGTTTTCCTGCGTAATATGTTGGATTCTCTAATCTGCCAGTAAGGTCCACTCATGCATTTAAACCAGCATAAGCTTTAAATAATGTACATAACCTCTGTTTCATAGGCTAACTTTCAACGGCTCCCATTTAATTTCACATTTTTTGTGAATTTTATAACCCTTCTCTGAATCTTTTCTAGCAACTCAATTTGATTAACTCTATAGGGGTCCCAACATGAAACTCCATATTCCATAACCTTCCGCTCTAAGGACTATATTACACTATCACATTTCTGTATCACAGAATGTCTTAAAACCTTTGATCACAACGTCAAACCTTTTATCACATCTTTTATTATTACTTTGAAAAGCATATCCAACAGTTAACACCATCAGCTGTAATAATAGTTGCTATTTTGTTCTGTTTAGAATGTAAGCTGTGTCATTATATTGAATATTTATTAATACATTTACTTTAAGTTTCTATTACATTCATCTGCAACATTTTCGTATAACCTAACCTAAAACTTAACCTCAATAAGTCCATTTCTTAAAGAACGTTACTTAATACTACATTTATGAGTATGAGTAACAACGCCAGCAACAAAAGTGGTAATTATTGGCTGCCATAGTAACTATCATTTTGTTCTTCTAAATATTGGCTTCCCAATGCATTTAAGCTTTTCCTTATATCATTATCCGTATATCCTTCATGCACTTCATAATGGCTTCTACTATGCTTTTATATATTTCCAGTCTTTTGCCTTTGTTTTGTAATAATTATGTTTTGAATTGTGAAGTATTTCATGTGATTAAATTAAAAAATGAATGGTTTGGCATAACCACTGACCATATGTAATGTCCGTCATTTTATTTTCTAATCACAGATGTGATTAAAGGTGTAATGGTGGGTATATCTTTTATCATAGGAATATGTCACAGCTAGATGTGACCAAAGACGCTATATTACACTATAAAATGTTTTGTCATATTTAAATATGGGCCTAGGACTTGTAGGCAATTTTCCTGGACTTTGCACTCCACTTTTTAAAATCGCCTTAAAGAAATGCAATGTATTTCACGGTTTCTTAGATGCAAACTCACACGATCGTCCTATCCGCGTTATTCGCCAAATAAACTCCCAAATACAGTAGAACCTCATTAATCCGGTCTAATTGGGGTTCTAGCTTGTCCGAATTAATGAAAGTCCAGATTAAACAAAATAATCCATGAAATAAGCAGAGGTATATATTTAAACATAGCAGAAATAGTCTTATTAGTTCCTTCCTTGCAAGCAGAAACGAAATAAGGGACTACCATAGGTTAAAGTGATAGTCAAAAGCTGGTTGCTATGTGACTGAAGTTCCTTTGTTTGTATAGACAGGAGTTGACAAATTCCTGTATGAGAAAAGTATACGTTTTTTAAAACTGAAACCAAACGCTAGGAATATCTCAAAAAACAATCAACTCCACGAGAAAAAAAAACTGTATAATAAAAATTGTGTTTTAACGTGCTCTAGATTTTTTGTGTGGTAAGTTTTTGTCCATCTCTTACGGCTTAGCAGTTATGCAAAATTTCGTAAAATTCCTCCAGAAAAAGTAGTGTTCAGAGGCTACTCCCATAAAATTCAAGATACACATTTCATTTGTCATGTAAATATATTTCATATACAATATTTTAATCAACATCGTTAGAGCCAATTTTGAGAAAATCAAAATTTTCGAAAAAAGTTCCATGTAAAGGGTAGTTGGGGGTGGAGGGATTTTCTTGAAAATCTTCATGTCGCATCCTTGGAAGATACGAACTTAAATACATAAACAGGGAGTTTTTTGTTTTTTTTCCAAAACTGCTCTTCTGGATTCAGGTGGACCCAAAACATGTCTTTTCCGTTGAAATCTCGGTATCGAATTTTTGGGTGAACTTAGTACATGTAGAGAAACAAACATGAATTTTAAATGTAATAAATACAAACGTTATTTACTATACAAGATGTCGTTGCGCAATACGGATTTAGAACATGGCATTGATACACGTAATGGTTTGGTAGTGTTTAACGCCCGCTTTTACTGCTCTGGCACCGCAGGCAATGACAGTGGCGATACATTAAGATGGAGCCCCGGTGGAATGAGATGGCGGGGGAAACCGGAGAACCCAGAGAAAACCCGCTCCTGTCCACCACAAATCTCACATGCGGTCGCTTGGGATCGAACCCGGAGAGACGAGTGGCCTGACCACTCGGCCACGGCACGGCCGTTTGATAAAATTGCTGATCTTATGTTGTCTTCCTGTGGCATTAATTTCTTTAATAATTCGCGCAGATGTCTCAAATGTTCGTAATAAGGAGATATGTTTTCATTGTTGTTATCTTCAACAATGTCAAGAACCTGCCATACACAAACAGGAAACTGAGACTGATGGGAGGCAGTGCAAGTGAAAGTTGTCAATAAACAGCTCTCCGGATTAAGAAAAGTCCGGACTAAAGGGGTCCGGATTAATGAGGTTCTGTGTATTTGCAATGGTGTGACTGCGGACAGCTTGGAAACACAGAATTATCAGTATATTAGAGCTCGAAATAGTTCTGTTTGTGTTTCCTGGTGAATAAGAACTGTGAAAAACACTGCAGTGTTCTAAGTGGCAACGTTCGGCTGCGTAATGATACAGAAGGCGTTGCTTCTTTGTTTTTCATATACAGGAAGTGAGAATTCATCTGGTTTAGTTTTAATTTCTTGTGAGCACTAAAACGTATACTTTACTATCACCTTGAACTTGGGTCAAAAACCGGGATTTATTGCTTGCGGTTTCAGCAGCTACAGGAATGCGCGTATGAGACGTGGTTTAGAGCAAAACTAGCGTTTAACGTGCTTTATGAAGCGTGGTGCATCACTTTTGTGTATGGACCGTTAGAAATGTTGGTTATATTGTCTGAAGCAAACGTCCTCATTGAGGTATATAGATTTCCTTTAAATTGTGATTTTGTATTTGTTACTTTTTCTACACGTAATTTGCATATAGTAAGTAGGTAGAGTGTGTGTATTCTACCACAAAATTCGATCTCGAGATTTACCCGGAAATATATGTTTTGAGGTTTCCTGAACAAAAAGTTAAAATATGTGTTCCATTCACATGGCTTTCTCTACATCTCTGTAACAAATTATTGTTAAAAAGCGTATTCTTCTATCTACTTTATGCTAATCGAGATAAACATTAGCAGAAAGTTTCTTATTACTTGCTTCCTTATAAATAGATGGGAAATAAGGGAATACAGTAGGCTAAAGCGATAGTCATATCTTTTAAAAGCTGGTTGCCATATGATTTAAATCCGTTTCTTTGCATTACCAGTTGTGACAAAATTATGTATTATAAAACTAAAACTAATAACATGGAATATCTCAAAAATAATCAGCTCCACCAAAAATGTATACTACGAGGTACGTCCAGAAAGTAAGTTCCGTTTCAATTTATCTCCACTGCAGCGCTGCGATCGCAGTTCCGCACATGCGCGGTAGACGCTCTGTATCAAGGAGAAGAAACGTGCGCCATTTTGAGATCGCTGTCAGCCACATACGCTTTGTTGTGCTTGTTTACAATGTCGGTGTTGATTGAAAATCCCGCCGCTTGTGAAATCAGATCTGTGATTCGTTTTCTGAATGCTAGGAAAGTGAAACCAATTGAAATTTGTCGGCAAATTTGCGAAGTTTACGGACAAAATGCGATGGGTGATTCAATGGTGAGAAGATGGGTCCGACAGTTCAACGAAGGACGTAGTGAAGTGCACGATGAAGAACGAAGTGGGCGTCCATCTTTGGTTACAGAAGAACTGGTTCACGCGATTGATGACAAGATCCAGGAAAACCGCAAGTTTACAATTAGTGCTCTCGCTATGGAATTTCCCCAAGCTCACGATCACTAATTCATGAAATTGTTACCGAAAAACTGAAATTTCGTAAACTTTGCTCACGTTGGGTACAGGCGGAAAACTTCTATGAAGAAGGTATACAAAAACTTGTGCCACGCAATGACAAATGCCTGCAACATTTCGGCAGTTATGTGGAAAAGTAGTTTCAGAATTGTAGATTTTTGTGCAATAAATTATTATTCTGTATCTGTATACAATTTAATTTTATTACCAAACGGAACTTACTTTCTGGACGTACCTCGTATATAAATTGTGCGTTTCAACGTGATCTACATTTCTGGTGTGGTAAGTTTTTGTCCATCTCTTACGGTTTACTAGTTATGCAAAATCCAGCAAAATTTATGCAGAATAAAGATATTCACAGACCATTCACAGAAAAGTCAAGATACACTCATTATCTTCCTGTAAATATCTTAAATATACGATATTTTAATCGAAATCGTTAGAGCTATTTTTGAGAAAATCAAACTTTTCTATGTAAAGGTTAGTTGGTGTGGGGGATTTTCTTAAAAATCTTCGTGTCGCATCCTTGGAAGATACCAAACTTAAATACCAAGTTTGGTTTTTAAAGTCTTTTCTTTCTTGAGCTATGCTGCCCATAGACACACACACGCACACACATGCACACACACTCATACATACACAGACAGACACACACGGACATTTTTTTTTTTACTTTCTCTAGCCCCAAAAATTTGATGTGAGATTTCACCGGAAATATATGTTTTGGGGTCCCCTGAGTCCGAAGAAAGCATTTTTTTTTTAGAAAAGGTCCGTGTGTGTGTGTGTGTGTGTGTGTGTGTGTGTGTGTGTGTCTGTGGACAGCATAGCCCCAAAACGAAAAGACCGTTAAATACCAAACTTGGTATGTAGGTTTAGTATCTTCCAAGGATGCGACACGAAGATTTTCAAAAAATTCCCTCGACCACAAACTACCCTTAACATGGAAAAAGTTTCGACATTTTTGATTTTCTTAAAAATGGCTCTAACGATTCTGATTAAAATCCCGTATATTAAAGCTATATATATGTTAAATAAAAGTATATCTCTAATTTTCTTGGAATAGCCTCTGAAGACCTTTTTATTCTGGATGAGTTTTGCCGAATTTTGCTTAGCTGCTAAATCGTAAGAGATAGAAAAAAAACTCACTGCACAAAAAGTGTACATCACGTCAAAACGCACAATTTATGTCCTTTAGGTTTTGGTTGTGGAGGTAACCGTTTCCGAGATATTCCTTGTTATTGGTTTCAATTGTGAACTACTTGAACTTTTCTCAGACAGGAAGTGTCCGTTTTTCTTTTGTTTTACTCCTGGCTAAGCAAAGAAGTGATTTGCAATGACAATCGCATAACGATAGCTTTTAAAGCATTAGTTCCTTTTTACTTTTAAGAAATAAGTAATAACAGCATTTGGTAGTGTTTATTTCGATTAGCATTGTGTAGAAAGAGGAGTAATCTTTTGTAGAAAGTCTGTAGAGCAGCTAGAGAAAGTCATTTGAGTGTAACACTTAAGATTTTTTGAATTCAAGGGTACCAAAGCATGTATTTCCGGTGAAATCTTGGTATCGATTTTTGGCAACAATACAATGTCTTCTCACGACTGCCTCCGTCGTCATGTGGTCAGCGAGCTTACTTCTCACCCGGAGGTCCCGGGTTCGATTCCCGGCTGGGGAAGGGAATTTTTCTTTAGCCAGAATTATTCCCTATCCCCCTATGTATGTGAGAGAGAATCTGTGTGTGCTTGAAAACAAAATGAACAAAAGCGGTTTAACTACTTATGGCACCGCAGGCGGTGACACTGATGATACTTGAATGAAGATGGAGCACCGGTGGAATGCGATGGCGAGGAAAACCGGAGAACCCGGAGAAAACCCGCCCAGCGCCGCTTTGTCCACCACAAATCTCACATGCGCTCGCTTGGAATCGAACCCGGGCCAATAGGTGAGAGGCGAGTGGTCTAACCACTCGGTCACGGCGCGGCCAAGAGCCGTTCGTTTCGTGTAATGAACAGCCAAGGAGTAAGTGATTAACGTTTTGTATGTCCCCGAGATTTGAACTCAGGACGTCTTGACAATATGTCAGACATGTAGAGAGGTGGACATGATTTATTCGTTACCTAAATGATAGCGAATGCTGGTGTTGTGTGTTTACCAGCGGACAATAAACGCATCATTGCTCGGGTCATTGCCACCAGAAACTAAACTAGGCCAAGGCTGTTCTAGTTAAAGTATTTGAGGTCAACCTGTAGTATCTAGGCCCAGAGAAGAATGAAAGTGGTTACACACACATCTGACGTGAGAATGTGTACACAAATGTACATTGTTGTTTCATCTCACAGGAGGCCGTGCATATCTGTCTCTCACACGTAAAAACTGATTTTATCTATTCCGTTTCCAAAGCACACACTTAAATATTTGGTAATTTTCTATTGCAAAAGCTTCTATTTATTTTCGTACAAACTAAATTACATTTCGTTATGTATTTTCACATACCAACGTGTTACAAAGCACTTTATAAATAACGTCATGATTCTTAAGAAATAAACATTCAATTTCCAAATGGTTACTTTCTCTACACGTACTATGCACATAGTGCATAGAGAAGGCATTATATTGCACCCGAAAATTTGATACCGAGATTTCACCGGAAATATATGTTTTGGGTCCCCTGTATCCACATTTTTTTTAGAAAAAGGTCCGTTGCGTGTGTGTGTCCGTATGTCTGTGAACAGGATAACTCAAAAACGAAAATTCGATAAAATACCAAACTTGGCATTTAAGCGAAGTATCTTTCAAAGATACGGCGGGGCCGCGCCGTGGCCGAGTGGTTAGGCCACTAGCCTCTCACCTAGACGGCTGGGGTTCATCCCAAGCAACCGCATGTGAGATTTGTGGTGGATAAAGCGGCGCTGGGGCGGGTTTTCTCCGGGTACTCCGGCTTCCCCCGCCATCGCGTTACACCGGTGTTCCATCATCATTCATGTGTCATCAGTGTCACCGCCTGCGGTGCCATTAGTAGTTAAAGTGGGCGTTAAACACTACCATAAAAAAAAAAAGGATGCGACACGAAAATTTTGAGAAAATTCCCCCACTCCAAACTACCATTTACATGGAGCTATTTTCGAAAATTTTGATTTTCTTAAAAATGGCTCTAACGATTTTGATTAAAATATCGTATATTAAAGATATTTACCTGACAAATAAAATGTACATCTCGAATTTTCTGGAAATAGCCTCTGAAGCCTACCTTATTCTGGATGAATTTTACAGAATTTTGCATAACTGCTAAACCATAAGAGCACATTAAAACACACAATTTATGTTACCAATATACATTTTTTCGTTAGTTGTTCGTTTTTGAGATATTCTTTAGTTTTTAGTTTCAGCTTATACTTTTCTCATACAGGAATTTGTCAACTCCTGTCCATACAAACAAAGGAACTTCAGTCACATAGCAACCAGATTTTGACTACCACTTTAACCTATGGTACTCCTTTATTTCGCTTCTACTTACAAGGAAGTAAGTAATAAGACTATTTCTGCTAATTTTTTCCTTGATTGGCATGAAGTAAATAGAAGCATAAGCTTTTTAACAATAATTTGTTGCAGAGATATAGAGAAAGTCATGTGAATGGAACACAACAGATTCTTTCTTGATGTGAAAAGACCTTTTAGGGTAAAAATGGGCGGGGGGGGTGTCATGCACGATATGAAGCGGCAAGTAATTGGTACGCATAAGTGCGGTAAGTCATACAGAGATATAGCAACTTAACTGGAGAAAAATAAAACATGTGTGGCACACACAAGAATTTCGAGAGTCATTATGAGAACCTTGGAGTAACATTACCGTGCAGGAGTGAAGCAATCTTGTTGACAGTATGCCCAAAAGAGTAAAATTAGGTTCCAAAGCCAAAGAAGGGCTTAAAAGCATATGCAATGTATATTTGAAGCAGTGGATTCTAAACGTATAATAATATAATGGTACATGTTCATAGAATACAGTTTTAAAAACCTGATGTGTTGCATTCACATGACTTTCTCTAGCTGTTCAACGCACAAACTATTATTATTACTTTCTCTACATGTATTATGTACATAGTGTATAGAGAAGGTATTGCATTCCACCCAAAAATTCGATAACGAGATTTCACCGGAAATACATGTTTTGGGTCCCTGTGAATCCAAAAAAAAAAAAAAAAAAAGTATTTTTACAAAAAAGTCCGTGTGTGTGTGCGTGTGTGTGTTTGTGGACAGCATAGCTCAAAAACAAAAAGACCGTTAAATACCAAACTTGGTATATAAGTTTGGCATCTTACAAGGATGCGACACGAATATTTTGAGAAAAATCCCCCCCACTCCCATTTGCCCTTTACATAGAACTATTTTCGAAAATCTTGATTTTCTCAAAAATCGCTCTAACGATTTTGATTAAAATATCGTATATTAAGGATATTTACCTGACTAATAAAATGTATATCTAGAATTTTCAGGGAATAGCCTCTGAAGACTACTTTATTCTGAATATATTTTACGGAATTTTGCATAACTGGTAAACCGTAAGAGATGGACAAAAACGTACCACACAAAAAAGTAGAGCACTTTAAAACACACAATTTATATTATATGCATTTTTTTCATGGAGTTGATCATTTTTTGAATATTCCTTATTTTTGGTTTCATCTTTAAAAACTTCCGCTTTTCTCACACAGGACTTTGTCAGCTCCTGTCCATACAAACAAAGGAACTTCAGTCACATAGTAACCAGCTTTTGACTATCACTTTAACCTATGATACTCCCTTATTTCGCTTCTACTTCGAAGGAAATAAGTAATAAGACTGTTCCTGCTAATTTTTTCTCGATTAGCATGAAGTAAATAGAAGTATAAACTTTTTAACAATAATTTGTTGCAGAAATGTAGAAGAGTAAACCATGTGATTGGATCACATCATGCTAACTAGATACATATTAGCAGAATTGGTCTCATTACTGGTTTCCTTGTAGGTAGACTGGTTATAAGGGAATGCATTAGACTAAAGCGATAGTCAAATCTTTTGAAAGCTTGTCGCTATACAAAACTTCCTTCTGCATGCTCGTGTTTGAGAAAATATAATTAGTTTCAAATTGAAACTAATAACAATAGATGTCTCAAAAACAGTCAACACTACATGGAAAACGTATATTACATTAATGATGTGGTTTAAGTTCATCTACAATTTTTGTGAAGCAATCTTTTTCTTTCTCTTACGGTTTAAAATTCAGCAAAATTTATTCAGAATAAAGAGATCTTTAGAGGCTATTCCCAGAAAACCCAAGAAATACACTTTATTTGCCATATAAATATCTTTATTAATCAAAATCGTTAGTCATTTTTGAGAAAATCAAAATGTTCGAAACTCTTCCCAGATAAAGGATAGCTGGGAATGGGGGAATTTTCTTGAAAATCTTTGTGTCGCATCCTTGGAAGATACTGAACTTTGATATTTAACCGACTTTTCGAATTTGAGCTAAGCTGCCCACACATACACACTGACAGACACATTAACGGATATTTTTCTAAAAATGTATTCTTTTGGATTCAGCGGAACCCAAAACACGTATATCCGGTGGAAATTTTGGGTGGAGTGCACTACCTTCTCTATGCACTATGTACACAGTGCCACACTTGCATGTCCGCTCTATTTTGTTTAATAATTCGGCTAGTTCGCAGTAAATTAGATAACGTATTCATCAGAGTGACTGAAGGCCTCAAAGAAAAATAAATCTGATGTGTTCCATTCACATGACTTTCTCTACATCTCAGCAACAAATTGTTGTTAGGAAGCTAATGCTTCTATTTGCTTCATGTTAATCAACAAAAAAATAGCAGAAACAGTCTTGTTACCTGCTCCCTTGTAATTAGGAGCGAAATAAGGAAATAAACTAGTCTAAAGTGAGAGTCAAATCTTTTAAAAACTGGTTGCTATATAATTGAAGTTCTTTCGCATTGCCAGGAGTTGACAAATTCCCGTATGAGAAAAGTAATCGTATTTTAAAACTGAAACCAATAACAAGGAATATCTCGGAAATGGTCAATTCCACGAAGAAAATGTGTATGGCATAAATTGTGTGTTTTAACCGGATCTACATTTTTTATGCAGAACACTATTGTCTGTCTCTTGCGGTTAACCAATTATACAAAATTCAGCGAAATTCATCTAGAATAAAGCAGTTTTAAGAGGCTGGTCCTAGAGAATTCAAGATATACATTTTATTTGTCATATAAATGTCTTTAAATTATAGTATTTTAGTCCAAATCGTTAGAGCCACTTCTTGAGAAAACCAAAAGTTTCGAAATATTTTCCATGTAAAGGGTAGTTGGAGTGGGGGGATTTTCTTGAAAATCTACGCGTAGCATCCTAGCATCCTTGGGACATACTAGACTTAAATACCAATACATCTATGTTGGACGTGAAATACCGCTTAATTTTGCTCAGCGGCATCTCTATCAGGCTTGAGTTTCTTCTACGCTCCGTAAAATCTACGACACGGGACCAATAGCTCTACTTTCCTTCCGAAGGAAGCCATGCTATGGATTTTTACGCCCGAAAAAATCCTTCGCCGTCAGCCGGGTTTGAGCCCGCGACCTTGGGAACCAGAGTCTAGCATGTTACTATCTCTAGATCATGAACGACAGGTTATCTGCTTAGGTGTGGAAAACACAATACTCAAAATCTTCAATTATAGCAGTCATTGTACAATATTAGTCATCCTGGACCAGTAAATTCTCTAAATGCGATCCTGCTAAGGCATTCCAAATTATATTCTTCTGTCTCTTGAACCACGCACCATCTGTGTGTTAACAATGTCATCGTTCAACATATCATCATGGACTGTCTGCAATTTCAAAAACAAAGACAACAATGCTTCATTTAAAACGGTATAGAAATACTTAGGAATGTAAATTCATTAAAAATGTCATCAGTGCACCACTCTTGTAAAATCAATCACAATATTTAAATGCATGTAAAAATGCATATAAATAAATGAGAAAGGTATCCGCGGTATGACAAAAAGTTTAAGCGACGTAAATAAAGGAATAAACATCTTATAACATGTAGGAAGTCGTAAAACCAAATTAAATATTAATTTTACTTATCTGGGCTTTAGTTTAAACACTTCTTCAACAAAAAAATCGGATCAGTTCCATTCACATGACTTTCTCTACATTTCTGCTACAAATTATTGTTTGAAAGCTTATTCTTCATCTACTTCAAGCTAATCGAGAAAAAAATTAGCAGAAATAGTCTTTTTACTTGCTTCCTTGTAAGTAGAAGTGAAATAAGGGAGTACCATAGGTTAAAGTGACAGTCAAAAGGTGGTTGCAGTGTGACTGAAAATCCTTTGTTTGTTTCAACAGAGTTAACAAATTCCTGTATGAGAAAAGTATACGTTTTTTAAAGCTTAAACCTATAACAAGGAATAAAGCGGTCAGATGCAAGAAAAACATGTGTAAAACATAGATTATGTGTTTTAACGAGATCTACATTTTTTGTTAAGTAAGTTTTTGTCTATCTCTTACGGCTTAACAACTATGCAAAGTTCCACAAAATTCATCCGGTATAAACACATCTTCAGAGGCTATTCCCAGAAAATTAAAGATATGCATATTATTTGTCATGTAAGTGTCTTAAATTTAGGAGATGTTTAATCAAAATCGCTAAGAGCCATTTTTGAGAAAATCAAAATTTTCTATTGTTTTTTTCACTTAAAGGGTAGTTGAGGGTGGGGGATTTTATTGAAAATCTTCGTGTCACATCCTTGGAAGATACCGATTTTAAACACCAAGTTTGCTATTAGACGGTTATGCTGCCCAAAGACACACACACACACACAAACACACCTGGACATTTTTCTAAAAATGCTTTTTCTGGATTCAGGGAGTCTCAAAACATGTATTTCCGATGAAATCTTGGTATCAAATTTTTGGGTGTAATACAATACCTATCTTCTCTATACACTAGTATCTGCATAGCACGTGTATAGAAAGTAGATAATAAATAAATGAGTAGGTATCCGCGATTTCGCGAAAAGTTTAAGCGACGTAATTAGAGGAATAAACAGTGTATTATAACAATTAGGGAATCGTAAAACCAAATGTTAATATTAATATTACTTATCTGGGCACTTAGTTTAAATATTTCTTCAACGTAAAAAATCAGACGCTAGTGGAACGAATTTGTTCAAGGCGTCTTTAAGGAAATAACAAAAACAACAAATTACTTCAAATGTTTAAACGCCTTTCTGCGTCATCAGGTTTGTTGCCTTGGCGCTAGTACATATACACCATTGTTGATATAAACAGCTATTTAGTTTCGACGACATTTTGTGTGTTTGGCATATGGAGTTATGGTTTGTGAAGACGAGAAGGAAGTCGAGGACCTTATGGACCCTCCACCAGACGGGGCAGCAATAGGAGTATAATAATCGAAAAAATGGTGCCCTAAAAATTCTGCTGGCACGAGAAATTGAAAAAGGTTAGAGCTACTCCACATTATTGCTTGCTCATTTTATTGAAATTAAAGACAGTTTATTCTATGCTCAGGATATATTCGTTTTAGAAGTCGATCTGGACATTTCTGAGTTTGCTATAGGTAATTAAACTAAAATTTCCAAATTTTAAGTCATTACTTTTCCTGACACGTACATAATAGGTAGAGAATGTATTGCATTTCACCCAAAAATTCGATACCGAGAATTCACAGGGAATATACGTTTTGGAGCTCCATGAATCCCCATAGCAGCATTTTTAGAAAAAGGTCTATGCGTATGTGCCCGTACCTATGTCTAAGATTAGCATAACTCAAAAACAAAAAGTCGGTTAAATACCAGACTTTATATTGAAGCTCAGTATCCCACTTCCATACGTGATCCGGATTTGTTACCTTTGTTATTCTGCCATTAGAGTCGCTTTGTAGGTACTAGTCTGAAAAAGTTTTAGGGCTCTAAGCTCCAAAACGTAGCCCAAGATGGAGGTCCCCAAATCACAAAGCGTAGCCCAGAGATCTGAGAAGCCAAAAACCACAATGAGCTCAACTAGAAATAAAAAACTCGACAATCTAGACGATATAAAATCTGGTCATTTTAATATTTTCAACACTTTCAAATCCAGATCGCCTGTGGATGTGACACGAATATTTCCAAGAAAATATCCCACCCCAAACTACCCCTTAGTTTGAATCATTTTCGAAAATGTCAATTTTCTCAACGATTTTCATTAAAATACTATATGCTTAAAGCCATTTTGTGTAACAAAATATGTATCTTAAATTTTCTGGGAATAGCCCCTGAAATTCTATTTACTCTGGATTACTTTTGCATAACTGGTAAACTGTAAGAGACAAAATATCGTTAAAACACGCAATTTGTCAAGTGTATTTTTTGTAGACGTAGCCATTTTGGAGATATTCATTGTTTTGCCTCAAACTTTCCAGTACTTCTACTATTCTAAAATTTGAATTCATTATTCGTTTTTATTTTTCCCTCTTCCTGACCATGCAGAGAAAACAAATTTAAAAGCCATCACATAGCGACCAGCTCTTTAATGATTGGACTATGGCTTTAGTTTACTGCACTCCTTTATTTTCTTTGCATCTGAAAGGAAATAAGTAATAAGACCATTTCCGCTAATATTTTATTTCTATCAGCATGAAGTAGAAAGAATAATACGTTTTTTTAAGAATGGTTTGTTGCAGAACAGTCACGTGACTGGAACACATCAGATTTGTTTTTAAAGAGTCTCGAGCCTGCTACATAAAAATCTCACCTGGCAACCTCTAGCTTTTAAAGTGAATAATCTATTTAATTATTACGTTGAAACGTCATTTTAATTTAATATCATGCATGTTATAAGTTTTAATTAAAATTAGTTTGCATCTATGGACAATATTTAGATCACTTAAAATAAAATGCTTTTAGAAATCAAATTGCTCAACTAATGAATGCATTTTGCTCTTTGGAAAGGATATATTTCAAGTTTATTATAGTTATAATAATTATTATTACTATGATTATTATTAAAAGTAGTGGTAGAGGTAGTGGTAGTAGTAGTAGTGATCGTTACCGCGGTCGGGTTGTAATCTGTCCTCAGGTCCAACTTAAGTTTTGATCACCCACTTCAACAGTAATAGCACTAATAATAATGCTAATATTTTAACACTCAGGTGTCATACATGGTACAGATTAACACATCACAAAGAAAGCAGATAAGTGAAATCGATCAAAAAAGTCATACAAGAAATAGAAACATTTGTTAAAAATGTATTTTAGAACATTCTTAAACTTATTAAAGTATGTAATACAAGATAATTTAATAACCAGTATTACTGTCTGAACAAATTAATGACTTTGAATTTAGATGCCGTTTATTGAGAAATATGAATTGCCCAACTGTATTTTATTTCATAATTATGTAGGTATATCTTTACTTAAGTAAAACAATTTGAGTTTTCGTTACAAAATGAGAAGATTAAAAGACATGTGAATATTAAAATTTTAAATTTTCTTACGATATGTCTAAGAAAACCCTTCCCTAAAGGAATCTGGACCCGACTCTGAACTAGCATTGTGTATTTTCGTAGGAAAGAACATTTCCTGGATGTGTTCTGTGAGGTGATTGATCGAAGTGGAACAATTTCTAGGAGTGACTGACCTCAGCACCAAAATAAGAGGGTTTTATAGTAGCGTGACATGTGGCCAAGACCACCTGCCGTGGCAAGAGGTCTGCCAATCATTTACTGTCATTGATGGCCACCACATTTCCTGCATGGCCATCTCAATGTATTTCTGTATCACTGCAACTTCACAAATAGCTCTTCATGAAGTGTGGTACAAAGTAACATGTCTTAATCACGTGTCGCACCTGTTTGGGGCTAACAAGCGGCGTGTCTTCTCGCCCCACTTACCAAAACTTTCTACAAGAAAGCACTTAAATCATTAAACACCGGCTGGACGTCGTCATAAAACCAAACGACATGCATTCCTCAATATATTGCCTATTTACATGCCACTTTTATCAGTAATTTTTATTTTCTCTACACGTACTATGTATATAGTGTATAGAGAAGGTATTGTATTGCATCCAAAAATTCCATAACAAGACTTCACCGGAAATTTTCAAAAAAATCAGTGTGTGTGTATGTCTGTATGCCTGTGAACACGATAACTCAAAAACAAAAAGACGATAAAATGCCAAACTTGGTATTTGAGTTAAGTATCCTCCAGGGATGCGACACAAAGATTTTCAAGAAGATCCCTCCGCTACAAACTAGCCTTGACATGGTAAATTTTTCGAAAAGTTTGATTTTTTCAAAAATGGCTTGAATGATGTTGATTAAAATACAATATATTAAAGATATTTACATCCCAAATAAAACGTACATCTTGAATTTTCTGGGAATAGTCTGTGAAGACCTCTTTATTCTGAATGAGTTTTGCTGAATGTTGCGTAACTGATAAACCGTAAGAGATTGACAAAAACTTA
Organism: Hymenopus coronatus; assembly: GCA_030762935.1. NCBI lineage: Eukaryota > Metazoa > Arthropoda > Insecta > Mantodea > Hymenopodidae > Hymenopus > Hymenopus coronatus. The sequence goes on along the minus strand of CM060897.1, from coordinate 17,307,350 downwards.
TTACACAAAAAAATGTAGATCTCGTCAAAACACACAATTTATGTACTTTACATTTTTGTTGTGGAGGTAACCGTTTCTGAGATATTCCTTGTTATAGGTTTCAATTGTAAAGTAACTTACCTTTTCTGAAGCAGGAAGCATCCGTTTTCCTTTAATTCTATTCCTAACCAGGCAAAGAAGCGATTTGCAATGACAATCGCATAACAACAGCTATTAAAACATTTGAATATCATGTTAGCCTATTGTATTCCCTTAGGTCCATTCTACTTATAAGGAACTAAGTAATAACATTCTGCTAATGTTTATCTCGATTAGCATGGTGTTGAAAGAAGAATTATCTTTTGTAAGAAGTTTGTTTGTAGAGTAGCTAGAGAAACTTATGTGAGTGTAACACATCACATTTTTATCATACGCCATGCTGCTAATTTAAGGCTATGTATGACAGAAAGTTCATAAAAAATAAAAAAAAAAAAAATCGACTTTTTATTTTAATTCCTTAAAATAATATAAACATTCCTAAATACAAAAAGTAAAAATGGCATAATTGGTCACCAGGTTCTCCCCGCATAAAATACACCGTTCTATTTCATTGCCTATCATCACTTTCAAAAGTATTGCTAATCCTTCCCTCTTTAGTTTATTACATAGAACTATTAAGATCTGCCCTGTGATATTGGCAGCCAGCAAATAATTGCGCAATGCAAGGAGAAAACGTAATTGGAAGTACAGTCTGGGCTAAAATCGGACTGGAGTATGGAGCAATACATCAAAACAGGTTCCAGACTCATTTGAGAGGGGCTCGTGTAGATTAGACTAGGAGTTTGGCGGATGATAAAAATTATTGGCGAGAATGGTATGAGAATCTGCCCCATATGCGAGGAGGAAGAGTCGTGGACCCATATCTTAGCAAAATGTAGGGATACAGAGGGATGGAGGGAGATGTATTTACCGCGACCTTTTACCACCGCGAATAGAGAGGAGCATGTTGGACGCTACTGGCAGGCACAAAAGACACGGACGGGATAGGTAAATTTATACTTAAGGCGAGACAGCTGAGATCTGACAAGACATAATAGGGAAGGGGAGCGATAAAGAAATAAAAAGTGATTGTAATGTTTTATATATATATATATATATATATATATATATATATATATATCTGTCATCCTTTTTGGTAATTTTTGTTTTATTGTCTTAGTATTGTGTGTATATATCTCTCTTAAATGAATTTGTCTACTATAATAGGAGACATTTATGCATCGGAATAGGTTGATTCGATTGGTAATTTAAGTTGATGTATTTGAATATCTTTAGCCTTTTAATTTCGTGTTCACTCTTTTCATTTTTTTGTTTTTAATGTTTCTTACTATTCTATGTATTACAAAAGCACGTAGGTCTCTGAACCTGTACGATTGATAAAGATCAATTTATGCATACTAGTATTTCAATAAATACACTTATTCATTCACACATATAACTAAATGTCCCTCTATTAACCATTCTTTCTTTATTTTATGGTATAAACAAAACTAAAGGCAGAGAATGGTACAGAAATTTAGAAAGGACACAAGTGGTGTGAAATCCACAGCAAGATGGATAGCATCCTGGAGACCGATAGAGGGACACATGCGTATACCAGTTGCATACCTATCGAGTAGAGACCGATCTCGTTGGCAACTGCACGCGCCGCATGTCAACCTGTAGTAACGCGTTGGGAAATTGGCTTGTCGCAACAGTATACTATGTTGTATATTACAATACTGTTTACAGGTAGTTAATGACTTTGATGATAGTGCATGCTCTTCAATCAAGACTCAAATGGATTCCATGAAGATTTGCAATTCATACAAATGAACTCCGCATATGGATCCACTACAATAACACACATACTTGGAAACATCAAATTTGAAATGCCTCGACTCTGAAGCTGTCGATGAGCTTCTTTTTTTTTTTTTTTTTTTTTTTCTGTAGCTTAACGTCCTTTAACCTAATTGGTCATATTGGACGATGAATAAAATTGGTGAAATGATGCTCAAATGATCTCGGGGTCCATGGAGCTTCAAGTTTCTGACAGTCATCTTCTCAGGATAAGAGAAAACCCCAAAAAAAACCTTAACCAGGTAACTCACCCTAAGCGAGATTCGAACCCGCGATCTGTTGAATGTGAAACCGACACGCTACCACCACACCACCCAGGCCGGCTAACGATGGACTTGTGCAAGCAATTAATCAGAAACCTGTGACACCTGTTTTAGACTGTGAAAAAGAAAGTGAAGACATTGTTTGGGAAAAAATGGCGGATTTTCAATAATGCGTGAAATACGAAATGTGCTGCAAGGTGTTGCTACGGAAATAATTGCTGATGGAGTATCTTACCCAATAGTCGATGTTGTGTCCTATTTCCGTTTTGCTCCAATCACATCTTATGATGTGGAGCGAGGTTTTTCACAACATAAAGCCCGTTTTTGTGCCAATCGGAGATGATTCACATTTGAGACGTTACGAATGCAAGTTGATGTGCATTGTAATTTAAGTATCTTGAGAGAAATGAAACGAATAATGATGCTGTTGACATTTTGCACAACAGCAATTGAATATGTAAATATTAAAATTGTTTGTCCCCCTAAATCAGTGATATTTATGTTTACCACCCACCAAACCTCAATCGTCTTCCACTGCTAGTGAAAACATCACATTCTACCACCGCACCATTTTCCTTCTATGTACACACTGCATTGTCAACACATCACAACAATAGACCATGCTGCGATAACTTCGATTCTGTCTCGCTATCGGCCCCCAAGATGCTATCGCTAGATATTACGCTATCTTTTGAAGGCACGAGATTTTCTGTTTGCGTGTATTTATTACTATGATCATTAACCGCATCGAGGAGGAAGAGAAGGTTCCATAAAATCTGGCAAACAGCCTTTCAAAAAAGAAATCCCTTGACACGGAGACGGCGGGCGACGAGTTCATTAAAGGGCAAGGGCGGCCCCAAAATAAACATTAGTGGATTAAAAGGGTCCATATAAACTTTCCGCTAGACATATCCTGGCAACAGAGACGGTCCAGAAAATCCAAGTGCTTCATCGTCAATCTTATATCAGCAAATAAACAGAGTGCTGCATCTAAACCAACACAAGATGCTGTAGATGGAACCACATGGTGCCGAATACACCACGTGTCTTTGTGCTATCTGCACACGAGGACGCCCGCGTTCATATTCTTGGAGCGTCTCCGTGATGCTATATGGTGCCGATGTTCTTCTGCATAGTCCTGCTTCCTTCGTACAAATGGAATATGGATTCATTGTTAATTTAATTGTTTTTTACTTCCTCTAGCCTCATATGTACAATATGCATAGTGGATAGAGAAGGTATTGTATTCAACCCAAAAATTCGATGTCGAAATTTCAACGGAAATATATGTTTTGGGGTCCCCTGAGACCGATAAAAACATGTTTACAGAAAGGTCCGTGTGTTTGCGTGTGACTTTGGACAGCACAGCTAAAAAACGAAAAGACCGTCACTTGGTATTTAGGTTTAATATCTTCCAAGTATGGGACACGAAGATTTTCAAGAAAATCACCCCCTCCCCAACTAACATTTCGAACATTTTAATGTGATCAAAAATGGCTCTAGCGATTTTGATTAAACTCCGTTTATTAAAGATATTTACATCCTAAATAAAATTGTATATCTTGATTTTTCTGGGAATATCCTATGAAGATCTCTTTATTCTGGATGAATTTTGTTAAATTTTGCTTGACTGCTAAACCATAAGAGATAGACTAAAACTTACTACACAAAAATGTAGATTTCGTCAAAACACACAATTTATGACCTTTACATTTTAGTTGTGGTTGTAACCGTTTGCGAGATATTCCTTGTTATTGGTTTCAGTTGTAAAGTACTTATACTTTTCTCAGACAGGAAGTGTACGTTTTCTTTTGTTCTACTTCTGGCCATGTAAAGAAGCGAATTGCAATGACAATCCATGACAACTTTTAAAACATTTGACTGTCAGTTTAGCCTAGTGTATTCCCTTAGTCAGCTTCTACTTATAAGGAACTAGGTAATAAATACATTCTGCTAATGGTTTTCTCGATTAGCATGGTGCAGAAAGAACAGTATGTCATCTTATGTAAAGAGTTTGTAGAACAGCTAGAGAAAGTCATGTGAGCGTAACGCATCAGATTTTTCAAACAAGCCGTGTGAGGACAGGAGCTGGATATGTAGAGTCAGACTGAAAAATTCAATACCATAACCCGGGATTTGAACCACGGATTTCCCGGTCTCCAGGCGATTGCTTTACCAGTGCCTACCATGGCAACATGCCGACGTATCATTAAATTCCCCAACTGACACATGTTTCCCGGTAAACCACAAGGTGATCTCAAACTATTTTTGAGATGACAACCCCAATGGCGACTTACAATGATGTAAGTGCTTTAAGTCCCGGGCTTGATAGTTTAGCCAACCATTATGGTTAATTATTGTTAATTTAATTTAATTGACTTATCCAACTCCTGTCCTACTCACGACTTGTGAGGAAAAAACGATTAATCTCGAAAATTTTTATTTTCTCAAAAACGGATGCAACGGTTTTGATTAAAATCTCTTATATTTGACATTTACTTAACAAACAAAATGTGTGTCTTGAATTTCCTGGAAATAGCTTTCGAAAACCTCTTTATTCTTTACACATGGCAACCAGTTTTTAAAACATTTGACCATCGTCTTAGCCTAGTGTATTTCATTATTTCACTTCTACTTACAATTTTATGCTAATGTTTAGCTCAATTAGCATAAAGTATATAGAAGAATAAGCTTTATAACAGAGAAGTAGAGAAATTCATGTGAATGGGACACATCAGATTTGTAAGCCGTAATTGGGACGGAGGAGAGATGTTAATGTGTAGCGTGAGTCATGTGACTGTTACACATCAGATGTTTGCATGTTTACGTCTTGCCTGAAACTTCTGCCGCCCGCCTAATAAGGACGAGCAGATATAGGACAATAGTGTTCCTCATTGCGAGTGAAGAAGCACTGTGCCATGCCTCACTTATGTAAATAGCCTCAGCAAATGAGACGCTACTGCTATTCATGAGGCAGCACGCGGATTAAAGTCACTTCTATAATTATAAATGCCAAGCACAGTGTTAGGAAAACTGAACTTCGCGCGTGTAGTAGGTTAAAATCACTTACTTTCTGCTCAGAAACAAAAACATACAACTTTCTCATTCACAACCGTTTATTACTTCCTCTATCGTGTAGTATCAACATTTCATCTAAGACATCTCCAAAACTCTACTCGCGAATACAGCCCCTGAATGAGGGGAAGACGGTGTGGGCTATGACGTAACGTTACAGTCCATTCACCCCTTTCCTGAGACGTGCTCTTTATTCTCGATTGCATTTGTATAACTGATAAAACGTAAAAGATAGACAAAAACATACAACACAAAAAATGTAGGTCCCATTAAAACACATAATTTATGTTTATATATATAAGACATAAGTGAAACCTACATAATATATATATACAAGCCAATTTTAAGCCACTTAAACTTTTCTCAAACGGGGAGACATATTGTTTCTCGTTTGTTTACTCCGTCAAGCAAAGAGATTAGAATTTCAATTGTTTCAAATAGCGATCGGCTTTTAAAGGATGAGACTGTCGCTTTATCTGTGCATTTTATTATTTCATTTCTACTTACAAGGAAGCTATTAATAATATTAATTCTGTTTATGTTTGTCTTGATTAACGTGATGTAGATAACAGAATAATGTTTTGGCCGCGCCGTGGCCGAGTGGTTAGACCACTGGCCTCTCACCTAGACGGCCTGGGTTCGATCCCAAGCGACTTCATGTGGGATTTCTGGTGGACAAAGCGGCGCAGGGGTGGGTTTTCTCCGGTTTCCCCCGCCATCTCATTCCACCGGTGCTCCATCTTCATGCCATGCCTAGGTGAAAGGCGAATGGTCTAACACTCGGCCACGTCGCGTCGGAAAGTAGGAACATTAATTTCAGTTGAAGATTTCCTGCTCAAGTCACTGGTATTTCAATAATAGGCTCATTGTACTATATTGATGCTTTCGATGGAAATTACGAGCATTTTCACGACATTGTAGACAGCCTTTAGTTTGCAACATGCAGTACTCACTTGGAGAGCGTGTTCTCATTGTGAAGACAAATTCCTTGGTAACAACATAACGGGAATTTCGAAGAGAATTTAATATATGGGATGTTCCGACAAAGGCAACAATTTTATCGCTAGCAAGAGAGCTGGAGACAACTGGTATATTCGTTAGTGAGAGTGGAAAACATTGACTACAATTGAGCGCAGAGACTGTTACAAATATTCGAAAAAGGCTAGTAAACCCTCCAAACAAATCGTTGCGTCGATCGAGCCAGAAATCAGACTACTCATATGGTCTTGTCAATCATCAATATAGTCAACAGATGACATTGATCGATTGTTGCCAAGATTGTTGTCGATTCTCCCTGAGCCACTAAGATCATTAAAACAAATTTTACATTTCTACGAGCTTTCAGAGAGAAATTATTGTGTATTAAAATGGTTCAGATATATATGGATCGTACCGCAGAAGCTTAGCTTACATCTAAATACTCCCTCCTTACCTAATGTCAGTCCCAACAGACGGTGACGGTGAAGGTGCGAAGGCGATATGACAAACAGTGTTTCCCTGAGTAGCAGAAGATGTTTACGCGTGCCCGAGGACGACAACCTTGGCGTCAATAGTCTTGTCTCGTATCGACCAAAGTGGCGACTCAGTGACTCCCCCAAGTGGCATCGCATGTCAGGGGAAACCCACATGTGTGTGCGTTAATACCTTCGTGTTTTCCTTTGTTCTGAACAAACAGCCATTCTGATTTCACCAAAGAATGCTAGAGAAATGTAAATGGACGCTCTTGAACTGCTATGGTTCTCAGCGTCCCATTCTATACTGGGCTTGAAAGACCGCGCAATTTTATTCATATACCTCTTTATCAGGCTTGGGGACCAACAGCTTTACTTAAGTTCCGAAGGAAGCCATTCTTCGCCGAGTTTGAAGCCGCGACCTTGGGTATATGAAGTTAGCATGGTAACTATTACACCACGGAGGGCGACTGTACTTGTTATTTCTCTTGAGTATTTTAAAACGTGCCTCCCGGTTAGTCTCTTACCTTAACTTTTACCAATCCTCTAGCGACCTTATGTTCCTATGTCCTTGTCTTGCTTATCAGAGGAACAGTGAGAGGGTCACGCTCATTGAGAGGGGTAAAACGAAGATCGGTCTAGCCATTTCTTCATTGGCAACATTTTACTTTCTCTATACGTACTATGTACATAGTGTATAGAGAAGGCATTGCACTCCACCAAAAAATTCGATACCGAGATTTCACTGGAAATATATGTTTTAGGGTCCCCTGTATCCAAAAAAGGTATTTTCAGAAAAAGATCCGTGTGTGTCCGTGTGTCAGTGAACACGATAACTCAAAAACCAAAAGTCGGTAAAATACCAAACTTGGTATTTAACTTTAGTATCTTCCAGGGATGCGACACGAAGATTTTTAGAAAAATCCCCCCACCCCAAACTACCCTTTACATGGAACTTTTTTTCGAAAATTTTTATTTTCTAAAAAATGGCTCTAACGATTGTGATTAAACTATATCGTATATTACAAATATTTACCTGACAAATAAAATGTGTATTTTGAATTTTCTGGGAATAGCCTATGAAGACTACTTTATTCTGGGTCAATTTTACGGTATTTAGTATGACTGCTAAACCGTAAGAGATGGACTAAAGCTTACCACACAACAAATGTAGATTACTTTAAAACACGCAATTTATGTTATATACATTTTTTTTCGTGGAGTTGACTTTTTTTTAGATATTCCTTGTTTTTGGTTTCAGCTATGAAAAAATTATATATTTCTCATACAGGAATTTGTCAACTCCTATCCATACAAACAAAGGAACTTCAGTCACATAGCAATCAGCTTTTGACTATCACTTTAACCTATGGTACCCCCTTATTTCGCTTCTACTAACAAGGAACCAAGTAATAAGATTATTTCTGCTAATTTTTTTCTCGATTAAATGAAGAAAATAGAATAATTTGTTGCAGAGATGTAGAGAAAGTCATGTGAATGGAACACATCAGAATCTTACTTGGAGTAGCTCTGTCGAGTTCTGCAACTCTTTTAACGAACAAAGGGATATCTACACTCAGCAAATATGAGGCAGTTTGGTATGATAGGATTTGGTCTTTTTCCTCGACCTACGAACGAGTCAAACACATCAAGACCGCTGTAATTTTTACTTTCTCTACACGCACTACGTATACATAGTGTATAGAGAAGGTATTGTAATAGATCCAAAAATTCGATACCGAGATTTCACCGGAAATTCACGGTTTGAGTCCCCCTGAATCCAAAAAAAGTATTTTTACAAAAAAAAACAAAAAAAAAAACAGTGTGTGTATCTCTGAACAGCATAGCTCAAAAACGAAAAGACCGTTGAATACTAAACTTGGTTTTTAAGTTTGGTATCTTCCAAGGATGCGACACGAAAATTTTCAAGAAAATCCCCCCACCCCCAACTACCCTTTGCATGGAACTTTTTTCGGAATTTTTCATTTTCGCAAAAATGGCTCAAATGTTTTTTATTAAAATATCGTAGATTAAAATAGTTACATAACAAATAAAATGTATATCTTGCATTTTCTGGGAATAGCCTCTGAAGACTACTTTATTCTGGATGAATTTTACGGAATTTAGCATAACTGCTAAACCGTAAGGGATGGGCAAAACGCACCACACAGAAAATGTAGAGCATGTTAAAACAGACAATTTATGTTATATACATTTTTTTCCTAAAGTTGATTGTTTTTTAGATATTTTTTGCTTTTTGTTTAAGCTTTAAAAAAAGTATGCTGTTCTCATATAGGAATTTGTCAACTCCTGTCCTTATAAACAAAGGAGCTTCAGTCAAATAGCAACCAGCTTTTGACCATCACATTAACCTATGGTACTCCATTATTTCGCTTCCACTTACAAGGAAGGAAGTAATAAGACTACTTCTGCTAATTTTTTCTCGATTAGCATGAAGTAAATAGAAGCATAAGCTTTTTAACAATACTTTTTTGCAGAGATATAGAGAATGTCATGTGAATGGAACACGTCAGATTTTTGTTTTTATTTATAGACAATCTTTAACTGCTGTGGTTCTCATCGTCCCATTCTATACTGGGCGTGAAAGACCGATTAATTTTGTTCAAATGACTCTATTAGGCTTGAGGTTCTTTTACTTGCCATAAGTATACGGGACCAACGGCTATATTTTCCTTCCGAAAGAAGTCATGCTAACGATTTTTACGCCCGAAAAAAAGCCATCGTCCTCCGACTTTGGGTATATGAAGTTACAATGGTAACCATTACACCACGCAGGGCGACTGTTACTAAGGAGGATGACTTATTACTTCTCTTCAGTATTTAAAAACGTACCTCCCGGTTAGTTTCTTACCTTAACTTTTACCAATCCTCTAGCGACCGTAAGTCCCTATCTTGCTTATCAGGGAACAGTGAGCGGGTTGCGCTTATTGCGAGCGGCAAAATGAAGGTCGGTCTCACCATTTCTCTACTGGCGAATTTTAACTTGGAATATCTCCGTTGAGTTCTGCAACTCTTTAAACGCACGAAGGGATCTGCACACGTCAAATATGGAGTAGTTTGGTCACCTGGTATGATAGCATTTGGTCTTTTTACTTTCTCTACATGTACTATGTACATAGTGTATAGAGAAGTTATTGTGTTGCACCCAAAAATTCAATACCAGAAATATAAGTTTTGAGGTCTCCTGAGTCCGAAAAAAACATTTTTAGAGTGATTTTTGAGATAATCAAAATTTTCGAACATTTTTCCATGTAAAGGATAATTGGAGTGAGGGAATTTTATTCAATATCTTCGTGTCGCATCCTTGGAAGATAATGATCTTAAATACCAATTTGGTTTTAAACGGAATTTTCATTTTTGAGTTATGTTGCCCACAGACACAGACAGACATACGCAAACACTGAAGACATTAAGAAATACACATGGACATTTTTCTAAGAATGCTCTTTTTGGGTTCAGGGGGGGGGGTCTCAAAACATTCCCGTGAAATCTGAAATCAAAATTTTGGGTGCAATACAATACCTTCTTCTTCGACAGCCTGAGTAGTGTGTGTATCACATTCAAAAGGTCGTGGGTACGAATCTCGCTTAGGCTGAGTTACCTCGACGAGGTTTTCTCTCATCCTGTCGAGTAATTTTAAGCTCCATGGACCCAAAAATCATTTGAACTTCATTTCATCAATTTCATTCATCATCAGATATGTCCAACCAGGTTAAAGGACGTTAAAAATACCTTCTTTATACACCATCTACATACTACGTGTAGAGAAAGTAAAAACAAGAGTTAAATTTTATAAATTAAATAACATTTAAAAAAAAAAAATATATATATATATATACATATATATTGTTTTAAAGGTTTAGTTAAATAAATGTGCATATTCTTCAATACTTTTTCATTTTTTTTTTAGGTATTTTTAATATTTAGTTTTTTCTCGTGATATGAAAGAGTGGAATTTAAAGTCAACAAATAGCGTTATGACGCTTATAAATAAGTAGATGGAGAAATAAGCTTTCGTAAGAATAGCTAATAAACGTTAAAGGGCAGAAAAGTTTATGTGAATGTAATGATAGGATTTTTGTTATGGTTCTAAATAAAATTATTTATAGCGCCTGGGTATTACAATAGGACACACAACTCAGAAACACCTGCTATAATTACCTGCTTACCTATTCATTTTACTATCTAGTTTTACAACGAAACCACTCATTATGATCAAAGAAGCCCTGATACAGTTCATTAACCATGAGAAATGCCAATTAGAAGCGAAAATGGACCACTGTTTAACTTCCCACGGCTGGCGTCATAAAATGGAGAAAAGATATGAGAAAGCATGGGAACGGAAATGTATGGTGTCCCTTGGGAATCAGACACAAATGTACCTAAAGCGAATTTCCATGTGGGCCAAAGATTTATTCCCATCATAACATTAAAACCATCTGGATGTCACTGACCACTCGACCACGGAGGCAGTATGTTGACACATTATTGTTGTAAAGCTTATTCTATCTACATACTTTTAATCGAGGTAAACATCAGTAGAAATTGTCTTATTACTTGCTTCCTTGTAAGTAGAAGGGAATATACTAGGCTAAAGCGATAGTCGAATCTCTTAAAAGCCGGTTGCCATGTGGGTGAAATCCTTTTGTTTGCATGACCAGGAGTTGACAAATTGCCGTATGAGGAAAGTTTTAAGCGTTTTAAAACTGAAGCCAACAACAATAAATAACTCGAAAATTGTCATTTCCATGAAAAAAAACATCTGTTGTGTTCCATTCACATGACTTTCTCTACTTCTGTGTAACAAAGTATTGTTAATAAGCTTATTCTTCTATTTACTTCATGCTAATCGAGAAAAAATTAGTAGAAATAGTCTTATTACTTGCTTCCTTGTAAGTAGAAGCGAAATAAGGGTTACCATAGATTAAAGTGAAGTCAAAAGCTGGTTGCTATTTGACTGAAGTTCCTTTGTTTGTATGGACACGAGTTGACCAATTCCTGTATAGAAAAATACACGTTTTTCAAAGCTGAAACCAAAAACAAGGAATATCTCTAAAACGATCAACTCCTGGAAAAAAAGTTGTTGAACATAAATTGTGTGTTTTAATGTGCTCTACATTTTTGTGGGGTAAATTTTTGTCCATTTCTTACGGTTTAGCAGTTATGCAAAATTTCTTAAAATTCATCCAGAATAAAGTAGTCTTAAGAGGCTATTTCCAGAAAATACAAGATATACATATTATTTGTCAGGTAAATATCTTTAATATACAATATTTCAATAAAAATCGTTAGAGCCATTTTTAAAAAATTCAAAATTTTCGAAAAAAGTTCCATGTAAAGGAAAGATGGGGGTGGAGGGATTTTCTTGAAAAGCTTCGTTTCGTATCCTTGGAAGATACCAAACTTAAATACCAAGTTTGATATTTAAGGGTCTTTTCGTTTTTGAGCTATGCTGTCCACAGACACACATACACACACGCGCATATGCACGGACCTTTTTCCAAAAATGCTTTTTTTTTGGATTCAGGGGGACCCAAAACATGTATTTCCAGTGAAATTTCGATATCGAATTTTTGGGTGCATTACAATACCTTCTCTATACACTATGTACATAGTACGTGTAGAGAAAGTAAAATTTGTATATGACATAAATTGTGTGTTTTAGCGAGATATACATTTTTTACATTGTTGAGTTTTTGTGTGTCTGCTACGGTTTACCAGTTATGCAAAATTTAACAAAATTCATCCAGAATGAGGAGCTTTTCGGAGGCTATTCCCAGGAAATCCCAAATATATACATTATTTGTCATGTAATTACCTTTAATGTGAGGAATCTTGATCAAAATCGTTAAAGCCATTCTTGAGAAAATCAGAATTTTCGAAAACGTTCCCATATAAAGGGTAGTTTGAGGTGGAGGGATTTCTTGAAAATCTTCGTGTTGCATCTGTGGAAGATATTAAACTTAAATACCATGTTTGGCGTTTTACCGACTTTTCGTTTTTGAATTATCGTGTTCATAGACACATGGACTCCATGCACATACACACCCACGCGTGGACCTTTTCCTAAAATGCTATTTTGGATACAAGTACTTTTCTTTATAGTTTTATGATCTTTATTTAAATATTTATTTAAATATGTTGTTCAATAATTTCTAAATACGTCCGAAGAAATGCACGGCTATTGGAAAAGCAACCTGAGGCTAAATGTGAAAACGATAAACTGTCAAAGCATGTGCAAGAATGGGTATTCAGCAAGTTTTCTATAAAAATGAAGTTATTGAGAGAGATCCAAAGGGCCTTTAAATATGTATCTCCGGTAAAATCTCGGTGTCGACATTTTGGATGGAATACAATACTTACTTATTCTGCGCACCGAGCGAAGTGGCTCAGGTGGTAAGGTTTGTGACTCACATTGGTGGGGGTTTTGGGTTCGATACTCATCGACTCCCACTCTGACACATAAGATTTTCGTGGTTTCACCGGGTCGGCGGGCAAATGCCGGGTGGTTCATCTTCTATCACGACTTTCCTGTATCCCTCACTACCTTATCAGCTGTTTCAGGGTTGAAAGATCAGGCGACGGCGCTCGTCGGATTTCGGCTGAGCAGTGGCTGTGCGATCTGTAAAGGTTTCTTCTTTCGCGTAGTTGTGGGAATCACTTGGGAGCGCTTCCAGGTGGGCGTCCTTTTTGGTGTCCCTGTAGGACTTGTGGGTGGTACCCGGGTGGCGTATAATAAGTTCAATCTGGAAACGTTAGGGATCCTAACCATACTTGCGTCCGGCTTAATCCGAATCTGATCGCCATTCAGTTCTCTCCCTACATCCCCCCCCCTCAAAAAAAGGTCACAGTGGTTTATGTACTTGCTCGTTCAGGCCTGAGAAAGACAGCATATCCCAACTGTTGAAATGGGCACATGTTATTTCCCACGCATTATTTGCACACTTGCGTATTGTGCCGCATGTATTCAGTGGATTTCGTTCTCCACTGTTCTTTTTGAATTTTGCGGCATTATACCATCTAATGGATGCACTCAAAGTTGTAGACCCATACATCCGGTTCCACTGTGCGTCACTTCCGGGGGAAGTAATTGCCAGGTGCTGTAGTGCACTTTCCAGTTCGCTGATAATGCGAACATTCTTCATTTCCACCTTCTTGTGTGACGACCTAACTCAGCTCTTAGCTCATTTTCAGCGACTGCACTGCATCTTAACAATCATATTGATCTGAAACATCCATTATACAATTTTATTTTCCCTACTCGTACGATATGCATAGTGTATAGAGAAGATATTGTATTGTATTCAAAATTCGATACGCAATTTCACCGGAAATATATGTTTCGGAAACCCCTGAATCCCCCCCAAAATATATATTTTTCGAAAAATATTGTGTGTGTGTGTGTGTGTGTGTGTGTGTGTGTCTGTCTGTCTGTCTATGTGTGTGTAAGGGCAGCATAGCTCAACAAAGAAAAGTTCGATAAATACCAAACTTGATATTTAAGTTCAGCATCTCCCAAGAATTAGCGCGGTGTTAGCGCAGCTGTTTACCAAGCGGGAGATTCCCGGTGAAGATTTTACTCCCACTGGGAAACCTGGTCCGGTGCACTCAGCCTCGTGAGGTCCCTGGGGAGGGGGGCAATTGAGGAGCTACTTGATGGAGAAGTAGCGGCTCCAGGTGATGAGGACCGCAGATCGGGTTGGTTCGAGGCGCTGACCACGTCTCACCCTCCAATATTGCACTTCATCCATGACGTCAGATGGGGGACGCAGCGGCCGGGCGGTAGGCCAAGGTTCCTTGTGAGCTGTCGTGCCATGGAGTTATCTCCCAAGAATGCGACACGAAGGTTTTTAAGAAAATCCCCCCACCCTAAACTACCCTTTACATGGAAAAAATTTCGAACATTTTGATTTTCTCAAAAATTGGTCTAACGATTGTGATTTAAATATCTTATATTTACAGATATTGACATGACAAATAAAAATGTATATCTTGAATTTTTTGGGAATACCCTCTAAAGACCTCTTTACTCTGGATGAAAGTTTTTGAATTCTGCAAAACTAGTAAACGGTAAGAGATAGACAAAAATTTACTAAACAAAAAATGTAGAGCTGGTTAAAATACACAATTTATGTGATATACTTTTTTTTCGTAAAGTTGGCCGTTTCTAGATATGTTTTGTTAATAGTTTAGTTTTAAAATATACTTATGCGGGAATTTGCCAAATCCAGGCCATTCAAACAACAGAACTTAAATCGCTTAACAACCAGCTTTTAAAAGATTGACTATCACTTTAGCTATGGTACTCCCTTATTTCCCTTTTACTTAAAGGAAACAAGTAGTAACACGTCGGAATTTTTTTTACACATTATCATTTATATATTTTGTGCATCTTCAATATCATATACAAACATTCATCAAAGAAAAAATGTGATGTGATCCATTTACGAGACTTTCTCTTCATCTCTCCAACAAATTATTGTTAAAAGCCTATTATTCTATTACTTCCTGCTAATCGAGATATACATTAGTAAAAATGAACTTATTACTTGCTTCGTTATCAGCAGGAGGGAAATAAGGGAACACACTAGGCTGAAGCGAGAGTAATAACTTCAAAAAGCTGTCGCCATTCAATAGACATTGAAATTAGCTCTTCTTCCCAAGACCAGGAGTAAAACAAAAGAGATATCAAACGGAATGAGAACTCCCCGTTTGAGAAAAGTTGTAAGTATTTTAAAATTGAAACTAATAGCAGTGGATATCTCAGAGATCGTTAACTCTACAAAAAAAAACGTATCTCACATAAATCGATATTTTAAGGACGTCTACACTTTTTTTGTAGAAAGCTTTTGTCTGTTTCTTAGGGTTTTCCAGTCGTGAAAAAGCCACCCAGAATGAAAACGATTTAAGAGAATATTCCGAGAAAAATCAAGATATAGATTTTACCTATGATAAAAGTATCTTAAACAGATGGTATTTTAACCAAAATCGTTAGAACCATTTTTGAGAAAACAAAATTTTCGAAACATTTCCTATGTAAAGCGTAGTTTGGGATCGAGGCAGTTTCCTGTAAACCTTCAAGTCGCATTGTTGAAAAATACTGAACTTAGTTATCAACTTTAGTGTTTAATGGACTTTTCGTTTCTGAGGTAGTTGCTCACACACACACACACACACACACACACACACACACACCAACACGCACACACCTTTTTACTTTCTCTATAGGCACTATGTACATAGTGTATAGAGAATGTATTGCACTCCACCAAAAAATTCGATACCGAGATTTCACCGGAAATATATGTTTTAGGGTCCCCTTTATCTAAAAAAAGCATTTTCGAAAAAAGGTCCGTTTGTGTGTGTGTTTGTGTGTCTGTGAACACGATAACTCAAAAACGAAAAATAGGTAAAATACCAAACTTGGTATTTAAGTTTAGTATCTTCCAGGGATGCGACACGAAGATTTTGAGAAAATCCCCCACCCCCAACTACCCTTTACATGGAACTTTTCGAAAATTTTGATTTTCTCAAAAATGGCTCTAACGATTTTGATTAAAATTTCGTATATTAAAGATATTTACCTGACAAATAAAATGTATATCTTAAATTTTCTGGGAATAGCCTCTGAAGAATAGTTTATTCTGGAAGAACTTTACTAAATTTTGAATAACTGCTAAACCGTAAGAGATGGAAAAAAACTTACTACACAAAAATGTAGAGCACGTTAAAGCACACAATTTATGTTATATACATTTTTTTCGTGGAGTTCGTCGTTTTTGTGACACTCCTTATTTTTGGTTTCTGCTATCAAAAACTTATACATTTCTCATACAGGAATTTGTCAACTGCTGTCCATACAAACAAAGGAACTTCAGTCACATAGCAACCAGCTTTTGACTATCACTTTAACCTATGGTACTCCCTTATTTCACCTCTACTTACAAGGAAGCAAGTAATATGGCTATTTCTGCTAATGTTTTACTGATTAGCATGAAGTTAATAGAAGTAGAAGTTTTTAAGAGTAATTTGTTGCAGGGATATAGAGAAAGTCATGCGAATGGTACACATCAGATTTTTATTTTCTCTACACATACTATGTACTTAGTGTATAGAGAAGGTATTGTATTGCATTCAAAATTCGATACCGAGATTTCACCTGGGGTAACACGATTCCTAAATAACATTTTTAGAGAAAGGATTCAACACGAAGATTTTCAAGAAAATCCCTCTCCCCAAACTACCCTTTACATCACAATTTTTTTGAAAATTTTGCTTTTCTCAAAATGGCTCTAACGATTTTGATTAAAATCTCTTATATTTAAGATATTATCATGACATATACAATAAATATCTTCAGTTTTCTGGCAATAGCCTCTGAAGACACCTTTATTCTGGATGAATTTTACTGAATTTTGCATAACTGGTAACTCGTAAGAGATAGGCAGAAACTTACTTAATAGAAAAATGTTGATCCCGTTAAAACACACACTTTATATTATATACATTTTTTTCGTGGAGTTGATTTTTTTTTTTTTTTTTTTTTTTTTTTATGGATATTCCTTGTTATTGATTTCAGCTATAAAATACCACTTTTCTCATACGGGAATTTGCCAAGTCCTGTCCATACAAACAAAGGAACTTCAGTCACATAGCAACCAGCTCTTGACTATCACTATAACCTATGGTACTCCCTTATTTCGCTTCTGCTTACAAGGAAGCAAGTAAAAGGACGATTTCTGCTCAATTTTTCTCGATTTGTATGAAGTAAATAGAGGAATAAGCTTTTTAACAACGATTTATTACAGAGATGTAGAGAAAGTCATGTGAATGGTACACATCAACATTTTTTTTGTAAAAATTTCGCCATATAATATTTGTTTATACGTGTTATATACTTCGCTGGAATCCAAGAAAGCACTGTGATTTACGACTGCCTTAACAGCTTCTCATTTTCGCCCAGAAGGCATAATGAAAGGAGAATGGAAACCATGCCAGGCCCACAATGCAAGCGGAGGTTAATGAAAGCGGTCTTTCTCTAGGTAGCTTCATTCTATTTATTACTTCCAATTAGATGTTGATGGTCTGATTAGGAAGTACAGCAGAAGAAAGTACCGGCACGTGGGCGCATCTTTGAGATGCAGCATACAAACATCTATTTCTGTGGCCCACAACTTAGACACAGTTGGCAGGTCCCCCAAACAAGTCTGCTCAACTTAACAATCCTGCAAGGACCTTCAGTTGCTTTGCTTTCAACTGAAATGTTTGTTATCTACTTACTTTTACTTTCACTACACGTAGTATACAGGAAGTATTGTATTCCACCCAAAAATTCGATACCAAAATTTCACCGGAAATACATATTTTCGGACCCGCTGGATCCAAAATAATATATATGTTCCATTCACATGACTTTCTCTACATCTCTGCAACAAATTATTGTTAAAAGACTTAAGCTTCAATTTACTTCATGCTAATCGAGAAAAAATAGCAGAAATAGTCTTATTACTTGCTTCCTTGTAAGTATAAACGAAATAAGGGACTAACATAGGTTAAAGTGATACTCAAAAGCTGGTTGCTATGTGACTGAAATTCCTTTGTATGGACACGAGTTGACAAACTCCTGTATGAGAAAAGTAAATTTTTTTTAAGCTGAAACAAAAAACATAGAATATCTCAAAACCAATCAACTCCAAGAAAAGAAAAAATATATAACATAAAGTGTGTGTTTTAATGTGCTCTACGTTTTCTGTGTGGTAGATTTTTATCCATCTCTTACGGTTTAGCAGTTATGCAACATTTCCTAAAATTCATCCAGAATAAAGCAGTGGTCAGAGGCTGTTCCCGGAAAATTCAAGATCTACATATTATTTGTCAGGTAAACATTTTTAATATACGATATTTTAATCAAAATCGTTACAGCCATTTTTAAGAAAATCAAAAATTTCGAACAAAGTGCCATGTAAAGGGTAGTTGAGGGTGGGGGAATTTTCTTGAAAATATTTGTGTCGCATCCTTGGAAGAAACCAAACTTAAATACCAGGTTTGAACTATGCTGTCCACAGACACACACAAACACATTTGATAGAGTTAACTGACTCTATGCATATGTGACTGACTGATCTTGTTTTGTAGGAGTGAACATGTTTTTTGTGTTTGATTGCAGAGTTGGCACGTAGGAGGTTATTTATAGTTTTGTACATGAATAAGGATTCACTATGTTTACAGAGACAAGAAAATGGCAGTATATTTGTTTCCTTTAATAATTCTACGGCAGGCTTTAAAATATTAAATCCAAAAATTATTTTAATAGCTCTCTTTCGTAGGATTTCTAAACAAAAAAGTCTGATGTGTTACACTCACATGAATTTCTCTAGCTACTCTACAAACAAACGTCTTACAAAAGATAATTCTTTTTTCAACACCACGCTAATCGAGATAAACATTAGCAGAATTTTGTTACTTAGTTCCTTATAAGTAGACTGGAGCTAAGGGAATGCACTGGGCTAAAGTGATAGTCAAATGTTTTAAAAGCTATCGTTATGGGATTGTCATTGCAAATCACCTCTTTGCTTGGCCAGGTGTAGAACAAAAGAACTACTGAAACTAATAACAAGGAATACCTCTAAAACGGCAAGTTCCACGAAAATAATGTATATCACATAACTTGTGTATTTTAACGAGATTTACATTTTTTGTATATTAAGTTTGTTCTATTCTTACTGTTTACTAATTATTCTAAATTAAGCAAACTTCATCCAGAATAAACAGGTTTTAGAAGCGATTCGCAGAAAATTCAAGATATACATTTTATTTGTGATAGAAATGGCTTTAATATGTGGTATTTTAATCAAAATCGTTAGAGCCATATATAAGAAAAATAAAAGTTTCGAAAATTTTTCCATGTAAGGGGTAGTTATGGTTGGGGGATTTTCTTGAAAATCTTCGTGTCACATCCTTGGAAGATACTAAACTTAAATACCAAGTTTGGTATTTAACCCTCTTTTCGTTTTTGAGCTATGCTGTCCACAGACAGACAGACAGACAGACAGACAGACTCTCACACACACACACACTGACACACATATGGATCTGTTTCTCAAAATTATTTTTTTTTGGACTCAGGGGGTTCTAAAACATGTATTTCCGGTGAAATCTCGACATCGAATTTTTGGGTGGAATACAACACTTCTCTATTCCTATGTACATTGTACACTCGGGCCAGAGAAAGTAAAAAATGCATATTTTGAATTTTCTAGGAATAGCCTCTAAGGATCTCTATTTTGAATGAATTTTACTTAATTTTCGTAACTGGTAAACCGTAAGAGATAGAAAAAAACTTACTATATACAACATGTAGATCTCGTTAAAACACACAATTTATGACATACTTTTTTCGTGGAGTTGGCCATTTTTGAGACATTTCCTGTTATTTGTTTCAGATCTAGATAAATGCTTCAACTTTTCTCACACGGGAGTTGTAAACTCCTGGCCATGCATAGAAAGGGATTTCAACCACATGGCAACCAACTTTTAAAGGTTTTGACTATCGTTTTAGCCTAGTGTATTCCTTTATTTACCTTCTACCTACAAGGAACCAAGTAATTTCTGATAATGTTTATGTCGATTATCATAAAGCAGATAGAAGAATAGCCTTTTTAACAATAATTTGTTACAGAGATGTAGAGAAGGTCATGTGAATGGAGTACATCATATTTTTTCTAGTCACATTTTCCATTATTTCACCAAGGAACAAATTTGTAAAAGAAAAGTCCATAATTTAACCAAACATAATCAGATATTCCACTAGTTTTATCATATGTAATATAACGAGATCTTCAACTTTTTATCGGTAAATTCGCGAGAAACTTGTTTCGAGTGTAGCTCGAGCTGTATTTAATAAGACTATTTCCTGAATAAAATAACAATGATCTGCTTGTATGGACACGAAGAATAATATTCCCAAAACCCCACTTGTCTTGACGTATATTTGCACCGAATTCACTGCAACTTGATGTCAATATCATAAATTTCATCTTCTTATATTGATACATTATATTATTGTGGAGGTAAAATAAACACAGAACTCTTTGTATATCTACATTATATTGTTTTGGCTTAGTAAAGCATGCTTGCATTAATATGTCTATTGGAACTTCCGCCATTATGTAAGGGAATATCACTGCACGCTGATATTCAGAGAGAAAACAAATGTGCGTGGGTGCGATACATTTAGAAAAACAATTGCACGTGGGTGTGATAAAACGATTAAAATGCAGAGATAATGAGTTCCACTTGGTTGGAATTTTACGCACCAATGTACTGGATTAAAATAAAAAAAAAAAAAAAAATGTAAATGGCGTGTTATTTATGGACGCCCTTTAACTACTGTGGTTCTGGTTCTCAGCGTCCCATTCTAAATTGGGCGTGAAAGACCGCTTAATTTTGCTCAGAGGCCTCTATATCAGACTTGAGGTTCTTTTGCGTGCCGTAAATCTACGACACGGGACCAACGGCTTTACTTCCCTTCAGAAGGTAGCCATGCTAAGGATTTTTACGCCCGAAAAAATCCATCGTTCTCCGCCGGGTTTGAACCTGCTTTTACTTGAGTATATGAAGTCAGCATGGTAACCATTACACCACGGAGGACAACTTGCTACGATCACCTGTCATGAACGATATAGTCCTTTTAACTTTATCAGTTTGCTTTATCACCTCATTGCAATTGTTTTAACTCTCTCTGTTGTTAGCTTCTGTAGGTACAGAAGTAGAGTATTTCACCAAAAAATCTAATATGTTCCATTCACATGGCTTTCTCTGCATCTATGCTACAAATTACTGTTAAAAAGTTTATTCCTCTATTTACTACATTCTAATCGAGAAAAAGAATAGCAGAAATAGTCTTATTACTTGCTTCCTTATAAGTAAAAGCGAAATAGGGGAGTACCATAGGTTAAAGTGATAGTCAAAAGCTGGCTTTTATGACTGAAGTTCCTTTTTTTTTTTGTATGGACACGAGTTGACAAACTCCTGTTTGAGAAAAGTAAGCATTTTAAAGCTAAAGCCAATGACAAGGAATATCTAAAAAGATGATCAACTCCACGAAAAAACTGTATATAGCATAAATTGTGTGTTTTAATGAGATCTATATTTTCTATTAAGTAAGCTTTTGTCTATCTCCTACGGTTTACCAGTTATGCAAAATTCCTCAAAGCTCATCCACAATAAAGATGTCTTCAGAGGCTATTCCCAGAAAATTCACGATATAATTTTATTTACCATGTAAATATCTTTGATATACGATACTTTACTCAAAATCATTAGAACTACTTTTGAGAAAATCAACATTTTTATAAATGTTTGCATGTAGAGGGTACTTGGGGATGGGGGAATATTGTTGAAAGTCTTCATGTCGCATGCTTGGAAGATACTGAACCTAAATACCAAGTTTGGGCTTTAACAGTCATTTCATTTTTGAGTTATGGTGCCCACAGACACACACGTGAACATTTTTCTAAAAATGTTTTTTTAGATTCAGGAGGTCTCAAAACATATATTTCCGATGATATCTCGTTATCCAATTTTTGAATGCAATACAACACCTTCTGTATACTCCTTGTACATAGCATATGTAGAGAAAGTAATTAGGAACTTCGATGATTAGCAAGCACCCTGTCACACTTATATAATAATCCTCCTGTTTATATAATCCTAGTATATACTCTAGGGGATGGCGCCGTGGCCGAGTGGTTAGACCGCTCGCCTCCGGATTCAATCCCGTGTCCCCGCATGTGGGATTTGTGGTGGACGAATCGGCGTCTGGGCGGGTTTTCTCTGGCTTCTCATGTTTCCCCCGTCACTCGTTCTACCATTCGCTCCATTATCAATTTTCATGTCATACATTTCGCTATAGGCCGACCACTCGTTCCAGGTTCTCCATTCTGTGGTTTCGTGCCATTGGCTCCCCCACAGACGTCACCCTCCGTGGTGTAATGGTTACCATGTTAACTTCATATACCCAAGGTCGTGGGTTCAAACCCGGCGGAGGACGATAGATTTTTTCGGGTGTAAAATTCTTTAGCATAGCTTCCTTCGGAAGGGAAGTAAAGCCGTTGGTCCCGTGTCGTAGATTTACGGCACGTAAAAGAACCTCAAACCTGATAGAGAGGCCTCTGAGCAAAATTAAGCGGTGTTTCACGCCCAATTTAGAATGGGACGCTGAGAACCACAGCAGTTAAAGAGCGTCCATAAATAAAACTGCATTTCATTTCCCCGACCTTTAGGCATCCACTTGTCAGTCCTAAATACGGGGAGGTTAAGCCATCTAGGAAACGAAACGAACATACAGTAGGAGTGGCAGATATACATCAGCAAAGGAATTGTTCGCTTTGATTTGAGTCCCAAAGCATGACCGTTGTAACATCATATGATGGGCTTTTTCAGGCGTAACGTTACGTTTTACCGCTACTTGTGATGGTAACGGCGTTTTTCCGGATCACCAGCAGACCATTTGATGTTTACTGCAACCGGTTGCTCTTCTTGATGCTGTGCCTTTACTTTCGCTACACGAACTATGGATATCATTGTGAATAGAGAAGGTACTGTATTGCACCCAAAAATTTATACCGAGATTTCACCGGAAATACATGTTATTCCTTTCTATTTATATAGAAATATGTAATTGGAGCATTTATACTAATTTTTTCTTGATTAGTATGAAGTAAATAGAAGAATAAGCTTTCTAAAAATAACCGTGGGAGAGATGTAGAGAAAGTCATGTGAATGTAACATATCGGATTTTATTTTTTGAGTTATGGTGTTCACACACACATACACATACGACATTAATTTTTTTTAAATGCATTTTTCTTTATTTATTCAGGTGGTCTTAAACATATACCGGTTGAAAGTGAAGTCATTACATTAATTTAAACCAGTGACAAATCTCGGTATTTGGAGCTCATTTTGTATCTTACGTTTTTATCTCTATTTCCTACGGAAACAATTTAGTTTTTTAGAAAACCAGTGACAGACAACCACATCAGTGTAGGCCAATCAGAATGCCAGCTGTGTTCGATATCTCCCAAAACATTATACCACCCTGCGTAGTGTTTGCAAGCGACCGACGTGTTTACATCCAGAAACCAGACCAACTCAGCGCAACGTTGCCGAGTTACTCCACGTCTTAAAAGGCTGCTTGGAATATTCCTTTAATGTCTTTAAATGATTAATTATTTCGAAACTCTATTTATGTCCCTCAATTCCTACCGAAACTAATGTCAGAAATGCGTTACTCTACGCATCTACAAGTAACAAACCATTATCTTCGTACATTCTTGTGGAATTACGCATACCATTTGTAACAATAAACATTTATTTTTTTCGAAATCGGCTGATCAAAGAACAAAATGGCAATAGACATTTTTGTTTGTAATGCTTCTATGAAGTACATATTAGAAGGAATGTAGTAAGTTCCCTTCCACCCGGTATTTCCGGTGAAATCTCTCTATCGAATATTTGGATGGAACATGGGACAAACTCCGCACGAAAGACGGCCACACGCTAGAGGACGTCAAAGCTCGCTTCCTGAAGGCTACACTGGGAGTATCTAGATTGGTCTAATTGCTAGCACGAGGAACCTTCTTAATAGAAGAACTCAGGGCAAGACTTGGACTTCCCTGGAGTCCCAACTGGAAGAACAACGAAGAGGGAGGACACCTGGCCAGAACTCTACTCAACGGAAGCCATGGTAAACCGGAACTGGACTGGCACAAACCAACACGTCACATGAATACTATCACAAAGTCCCTACACGCTTCCTCAAATAATTTATAAACAAATCTAAAATTAGATTCCATTATTACTTATTGTTCTTTATGTTCTAACGCTTTGGCAAAATTCCTTTTTGCACCCTGTGGGATTGTGTTTCAGTCTAAAAAATTAACTTAATCGAGATTTCTGGTATTTTTTTTTTTATTTAGGACAAATTATAATATTGAATCTAATATTTTAGCACTGCCTTCTAATGCTAATGAAAAGCATACAAAATAGTTATAAGAATGACATTAGCGATACATGAAGGAACTGTATCAGGGTTTAGCATCATCTTGCCTTTATTCTCATGGAAGCAATTTTTCACAAAATGCACTGTGATATTTCGATGGTACAAATTTGTTACGTCTCGGAGCAGCGTCGACTTACGCAATAATTCTAGTTTATGTATTAGGAACCTAAAATAAATTATCATTCGTTTAGTGACCAAGGAAACACACGAGAATAAATCGGAATGAATTTGGAACGCAAATGTTACAATTTATTCTTATCGATGGAAAGTGATCTCGGAATCATTTTTCCGGAGGTTGGTTCATTTATGCACCATAGAAGTGTACCATGCTAATTATTAATTAAACCCTTATACCCTTAAATCACCTCACTTTTAAAGCCTTTTAAGCGTACTGAACACACGGCAAAAATCACGTTTGCCCTTCACCTACCGATGCGCGAGAGGTTTCAATTAGCGATAGCACACCAGCGCCAGCGGTGAGTCTGGGTAATATAATTCCAAGGTCTTTGACTATCACAAAACACGCAGCAAGGCATTCCACGTACCGGACGACACCTGTGTGTGTCATATCATAGACAATTTAGTGTAACTATTAAAGCGCCAATGGAATAACCGAGATTAGACCATTTCACCCAATCGTGGTCATCTGATATTGTTGAAACATCTTATCGCAGCTGTTGTTCATTTCTTTGAAATCTTGTTGCACCTGACGTTCGTTTGTTTAATCCCCTGTCTTGGTTATTGGTAACAAGGTGACAATCCAGTCAGCCAACCTTCACCTTAATAACTTCAGTTCCACAGTTCTTTAAGAATTACATATTTCAATTAATTCAGTTACAATGTTTGTTTAAAGTTTTATCCAGTTCATAATGTAGATATTTGTTAAAAAAGGAGTGAAAATAATCATATTTGTATTTCTTATGTATGAGATGAGTGTAATAACCTCAAATAAAATGACGCTTGTTTCCATTTCGTGTATTGGTTATGAAAATCTGAAATAAAACAATTGTTCCCTATTTCTATTGTAGCTATCGATATTCGTACATTGGATGTAGACGCAGTCGTCCATATCATAATTCAGGAGCCAGTGAAGCAAAAAAAGAAAAAAATGGTAAATAAACATGGTCGAATGCGTCATGTACCATTTGAGAACTAATTTAAGTATTACAATGATAAAATCTCCCTTCTATATA
Organism: Hymenopus coronatus; assembly: GCA_030762935.1. NCBI lineage: Eukaryota > Metazoa > Arthropoda > Insecta > Mantodea > Hymenopodidae > Hymenopus > Hymenopus coronatus. The sequence goes on along the minus strand of CM060897.1, from coordinate 17,281,405 downwards.
TTACAAATTATTAATAGTCTATTTCGTGATATTATTTATGAAAATGTTGGAGTTGCATCCTTAAAAGCTGCTGAACTTAAGCACCAGGTTTAGCTTTTAACAGACATTTCGTTTTTAGACACACACGTACCTGTTTCTAAAAGATCTTATGTGTCCCATTCACATGACCTTCTCTATCTGATCTGCAAACAAAAGATTAGTGCTTTATCCACTTCATGATACTCGAGAAAAATTAACAGAAATAGTCGTATTACTTGCTTCCTTGTAAGTAGAAGCGAAATAAGGGAATTTCGGAGGCTAAAGCGCTGTTCTCCATGGTCTAGGGGTAACATGGTAGCCTCTGGTACCCTAGAACGCGGGTTCACACTAGGCGGAGGGCGATAGATTTATTCGGACGTAAAAATCCTTAGCATGGCTTCCTTCAAAAGGGCTATAAAGCCGTAGGTCCCGTGTCGTAGATTTGCGGCATATAAAAGAACCGTAAGAGAGGCCTCTCAGCAAAATTAGGCAGTCTTTCAAGCCCAACATAAAATGGGACGCTGAGAACTACAACAGTTGAACAGCATCCATAAATAAAACTCAATTTACACACGGACACATAAGAGTCTTTTCTTTAAATGCATTTTTATACTTATTCAGGCAGTCTTAAAACATGCAATTCTGATGATATCTGTGTATCGAATATTTGGATGGAGTAAAATACCTGCACTACTTAAAACCAGTGCAGCGTCAAGTAAACGTTTAAAAGTGAACGTAACCAGCAAGTTATGAACTGTTTTCGTGTTGAAATTTCGCGGATGTGAGTGAAAAGCTGCGAGGTTATTCTGAGGCCAGTCTGTTGCCAAGGTTACGTGTTGTTGTGTTCGCGTTTGGCTCGTAACAACCCGCTTCCAAATGTTCATTATTCCTCTGCAACAGGTGCACCCCCATCTTCAGCTCCTTGGCAAAACAACTGCAATATTTCCTCTTGAAGGTACCACGGTTTGAGTCCTCAACGTGACAGGTGCTTTGTCGTAAATAACCTCAAACCTGATTTTTATCTGGGAGGAATTAGAATCGCATCTCTATGTATTAACTACTAAAATAAAACACAGAGTGGTATAAAAATCTGATGGTTTCATTCACATGCCTTGCTCTACATCTCTACAACAAATTACAGTTAAAAAGATTATTTCTTCTATTTAAATTGTGCTAATCGCGAAAAAATAAGCAGAAACAGTCTTATTACTTGCTTCCTTGTAAGTAGCAGTGAAATAAAGGAGTACTATAGGTTAAAGTGACAGTTGCTATGTGACTGAAGTTCCTTTGTTTGTATGGACAGCAGTTGACAAATTCCTGTATGAGAAATGTATGTTTTTCAAAGCAGAAACGAAAAACCAGGAATATATTAAAAATGATCAACTCCACGAAAAAAATGTATATGACATAAATTAAATCGCGAGCTACATTTTCTGTAGAGTAAGTTTTTGTCCATCTCTTACGGTTTAGCAGTTATGCACAATTCCGTAAAATTCATTCAGAATAAAGTAGTCTTCAAGGGCTATTCCCAGAAAATTCAATATATACATATTATTTGTCAGGTAAATATCTTTAATATACAATATTTTAATAAAAATCGTTAGAGCCATTTTTAAGAAAATACAATTTTTCGAAATTTTTTCCATGTATTTTGGGTGGGAGGATTTTCTTGAAAATCTTCGTGTCGAAACTTAAATACCAAGTTTGGGCTTTATAGGTCCTTTCGTTTTTCCGCTATTCTGCCCACAGACTCACACACATACACACAGACAGACACACACACACGGACATTTTTCTAAAACTCTGATGTGTTACACTCACATGCTCTACAAAACTCCTACAAAAAATTAAATCTTCTTTGTACATAATCCTAATCAAGATAAATGTTAGCAGAATGTTATTACTTAGTTCCTTATAAATAGAAGGGAATAAGGGAATGCACTATCCTGAAGTGATTGTCAAATGTTTTAAAAGCTATCGTTATGTGATTGTCATTGCAAATAACTTCTTTGCTTGGCCAGGAGTAGAGCGAAAGAAAACCAGACACTTCTTGTGTGAGAAAAGTTTTAAGTACTTCACAATTGAAATCAATTACAAGGAATATCTCGAAAACGGTTACCTCTACAACAAAAACGTAAAAGGACAAAAATTGTGTGTTTTGTCATGAGATACAACTTTGTGCAGTACGTTTTTTTTCTATCTCTTACGGTTTAGCAGATAAGCTAAATTCATCAACATTCATGCAGAATAAAGATGTCTCGAGAGGCTATTCCCACAAAATTCGAAATATTGATTTTATTTCGGACATAAATAGCTTTAATATACGGGATTTTAATCAAAATCGTTAGAGCTATTTTCAAGAAAATCAAAATTTTCCAATTTTTTCCATCTAAAGATTAGTTTGTGGTGGGGGGATTTTTTTTGAAAATATTCGTGTCGCATCCTTGGAAGATACTAAACCTAAATACCAAGTTTGGTATTTAACGATTTTTTTGTTCTGGGGCTATACTGTCCACAGACACCAGACAGACAGACACACACACACACGGACCTTTTTTTAAAAATGCTCTTTTCGGACTCAGGGGACCCCAAAACATATATTTCCGGTGAAATCTTGGTATCGAATTATTGGGTGCATTACAATACCTTCTCTATCCCTATGTACATTGTACATATGGGGCTAGAGAAAGTAAAAATGCTTTTCTTGGATTCAGGGAGTCTCAAAACATGTATTTCCGGTGAAATCTCGGTATCGACTTTTTGGGTGCAATACAATACCTTCTCTATACACTATGTACATAGTTCGTATAGAGAAAGTAAAAAAACGGACAGCAACACGAAAAAAATGTATAACATAAACTGAGTGTTTTAATGGGCTCTATATTTTTGGTAAGTGTGTTTTGTCTATCTCATACGGTTTAATAGTTATGCAAAATCCAGCAAAATTCATCTAGTATAAACATATCTTCAAAGGCTATACCAGAAAATTCAAGATATACATCTTATTTGTCATATAAACATATTTAACATACGATAGTATAATCAAAATTGTTACAACCATTTTTGAGAAAATTAAAATTTTCGAATTTTTTTCCACATAAAACGTGGGGGGGGGAGATTTTCTTGAAAATCTTTGTGTCGCATCCTTGGAAGATACTGAACATACTGCTGTTACATACACACACACACACACACACACACACACACACACACACACACACGCGCGCGCGCAATACATACTGGCAGACAGACATACACCCGGAAATTTTTCTAAAATATGTTTGTTTGTTTTTTTGTTTCGAAGGGGTCTGAAAACATAGATTCGGATGAAATCTCGTAACCAAACTTAAATTCAGTTTTTAACAGTCTTCGGTTTTTAGCTATTCTGCTCACACATTTTTCTAAAAAATACTTTTTCTTTATTCACAGGGTTTCAAAACTTATATTTCCGATGAAATCTCGTAATCGAATTTTTGAGTGCAATACAATATATTCTTTACACACCATGTACCTAGTGCATATAGAAAAAGTAAAAATTCTTAATTTGAGAATAACTCATTAGAGAAGCTCACAATCAATTATTATTACTCATACGATTGTTGCAATAAATGACAAAATGAGGTATGATCTGCTGTGTAAGACACCTCAGTGTATTTCCGATACTGCAGACGTGGTTACGGCTTCTTGCCGTTACTCCTGTTCTGCTAACGGTTGGCAAGACCAAGTGCAAATTCCTCTTCACTGACAGATTAATGGAATAGCACGCAAATAGAATGTACTCTTTTATAAAAAACATTCGTTTAACATCTCATTTCTTCACATTGACCCTGCACATGAAAACTTGTTTATGGGAATAGACCATGGCATTAAACCTGAACATCAAACACGAAGCTTTAATAAACTTTAAATCCAGTTTCATTCTTGCAGTAAAAAAAACCCAAACATCCATTTCGAGATTTCACCGGAATATTGGGGTCCCCTGAATAAAAAAAAAGAAAACATTTTTACTTTCTCTAGCAGGTATGTTGAAGCATGGGATCCTTTCCACATTCGCGCTAAATTTGAACTAGAAATGTGCTCGCTCTAATGCCTAGTTTAGAGTAGCAATGGACTCATCTTAGGGCGTTTTAACGGGCTTGTTGGGCTTCACAGACCCAGACTACCTGGCACTAGCATTTTCCTTGTAGAATTGTAGTTTATTCACAATTTCTTCGTACATTCTTATATGAAGCTGCAATCGCTCGATGCAATTATGTGCTTTGTTGAATGCTACAAATACTTGTACGCATATAATTCTACGTGAATACGTTAATGTACGCGTAATCTCCAAATGCCCTTTTCCATCCTTGTGAAAAAGCTTCTTTTTTTTATAATAACTGGCTTCACAAAGCAAGAAAATCAACACGTAACTATGATACTTATTGCTGGAAAACAAAATCGCATACACAAAATCAAAGCACTTATACGCGACGAAAGCACAAGGAATAATAAACATTTGCATCCACGATTTCAACTTCGGAATGCAGCAGAATTAAAACATTTGAACATAAAATATTACAAACATGGCATGAAATTCACAAAATGTCGGCAGATTTTGTGGTTATGATATATATAGCCTCTAGGTTATAAATATTGACACAATGTATATACAATATATATAGTTATCAGAGAAGGTATTATATTCCACCCAAAAATTCGAAGTCGACATTTCAGCATAAATATGTTAAGGTCTTCTGAGTCCGTAAAAAGCATTTTTAATTTCTCTAACCTGTTTGTGTACAATGTACATAGTGGATAGAGAAGGTATTGTATTTCACCCAAAAATTCGATTTCGAGATTTCGTATGTTTTGAGATTTCCTGAATTCAAAAGCAAAGCAATTTTAATTTCTCCAGCAAGTATGTACACACAATATACATAGTAGCCAGAGAAGGTATTATATTCCACTCAAAAATTCGAAGTCGAGAATTCACCGTAAATATCTATGGTGTAATGTCTCCTGAGTCCGAAAAACGCATTTTTACTTTCTCTAGCCCGTATGTACAATGTATCAACCTAAAAATTTGATGTCGGAGTTTCACTGGAAATATATGTTTGAGGTCCCTTGATTTCGAAAAAATGTAGAAAGAGGTCGCTGTGTGTGTGTGTGTGTGTGTGTGTGTGTGTGTGTGTGTGTGGAAAATAGCTCAAAAACGAAAAAAATACCAAACTTGGTATTTATATTTAGTATCTTACAAAGATGCGACATGAGGATTTTAAAGAAAATTGTTTCACCACAAACTACCTTTGATATGGAAATTTTTTTGAAAAGTTTGTTTTCTCAAAAAACGGCTCAATTTTGATTAAAATGCCGTATATTAAACATATTTACATCATAAATAAAATGTTTGTTTTGAATTTCCTGGGAATAGCGAATAAAGATATCTTTATTGTGGATGAAGTTTGCAGAAATTTGAAAAAGGGTTATACCGTAAGAAATAGACTAAACTTAATACACAGAAATCTATATTTCGTTAAAACACAATTTATATCATGTACGGTTTTCTTGAAGACTTGATTGTTTTAGAAATATTCTTTGATATTGGTTTCAATTTTAAACTATCAACTTTTCTGAAACAGGAACATGCAAAGCGAACCGAAATTTGATTGTTTCACATAGCAACCAGCTTTTAAAAGATTTGACTATCTTTGTGTAATGCCTCATTTCCCTCTAACTTATCTATAATAAAGCAAGTAAAACGACTAATTCTGCTAATGTTTATCTCTATTAGAATGATGTAGATAGAAGAATAATCTTTCGTAAGAATAGTTTGTATATTGAATAGTTAGAGAACGGAACACATCAGATTTATACTTTCTCTACACGTACTATGTACACAGTGTATAGAGGAAGTATTGTATTCCACCCAAAAATTTGATATCGAGATTTCACCGGAAATACATGTTTTAGGACCCCCTGAATACAAAAAAAAAACATTTTTACAAAAAGGTCCGTGTGTGTGTGTGTGTGTGTGTGTGTGTCTGTCTATCTGTCTGTCTGTGTGTCTGTGGGCAGCATAGCTCAAAAACGAAAAGACCGTTGAATACCAAACTAGGTATTTAAGTTTCGTATCTTCCAAGGATGCGACACGAAGATTTTCAAAAAATCCCCCCACCCCAAACTACCTTTTACATGGAGGTTTTTTCGAAATTTTTGATCTACTTAAAATGGCTCTAACAATTTTGATTAAAATATCGTATATTAAAGATATTTACCTGACAAATAAATGTGTATCTTGAACTTTCTAGGAATAGCCTCTTGAAGACTACTTTATTCTAGATGAATTTTACGGAATTTTGCATAACTGCTAAACCATAAGAGATAGACAAAAACTTACTAAACAAAAAATGTAGAGCACATTAAAACACACATTTTATGTTATATACATTTTTTTCGTGGAGTTCGTCGTTTTTGAGACATTCCTTATTTTTGGTTTCTGTTATGAAAAACGTATACTTTTCTCATACAGGAACTTGTCAACTCCTATCCATATAAACAAAGGAACGTCATTGACATAGCAACCAGCTTTTGACTATCACTTTAACCTATGGTACTCCCTTATTTCGCTTCTACTTACAAGGAAGCAAGTAATAAGACTATTTCTGCTATTTTTTTCTGATTAGCATAAAGTAAACAGAAGTATAAACTTTTTAAGAATAATTCGTTGCAGGGATATGGAGAAAGTCATGTGAATGGTACACATCATATTTTTTAGAAGAAGGACTGTGTGTCTGTGAACATTATAACGTAGAAAAGAAAAGTTGCTTAAATACCAATCTTGATATTTAAGTTCAGCATCTACCAAGCATATGATACGAACATTTTCAAGAAAGTCCTTTACATGGAAAAAATGGTTCTAACAACGGTTTAATTGTAATACCGTAAAATGCTTATATGACAAATATAAATTATATCTTGAATTTTCTGGGAATATCCTCTGAGGTCCACTTCATTCAGAACGACTTTTGCGCATCTAGTAAACTGTTGGAGATAGACAAAAACTTACTATTCGTTAAATAGTAGTAGCTACCAAAAAATGTAGCTCACGTTATAACATACAGTTTATACCGTAGACGTTTTGTGAAGTTCCGAGTCAATTCTTGTTTTCAAATTTTTCATACGGGAATTTAACCAATCACATAGCAACCGGCTTTTAAAAGATTTGTCCATTGCATTAGTCCAGTGTATTCACTTATTTCCCTTCTACTTATAAAGAACTAAGTAATAAGACAATTTCTGATAATGTTTATCTTGATAAGCATGAAGAGGGTAGAATAACAAGAGATGATCTGTGAATAGAACATATAGATTATTCAATGTGTAATAAACTTTTGAAAACCTCAATTCGAAGTTTTATAGTGAAGCGTCCTTTGCGCTCGAGGGTAATTGAAAACCTTCCTAGAATGTGACAAGGAAGAGCACGTGGTGTTAATCCGCGGTGCGCAGCTTTGCAGTGGCATGCAGCCCATCTTTAAATATACGCATTTCTTAGCTTTATATCCAACTGACCGTGACCAAATGTCATGCAGAAGTTGCTGTTAACTTGACTTTTTATTGCTTGTTGACTGCAATTGCTTGCATTTCCTGACAAGTTGTTTCCCAACATTTGGATTAAAGCGCCTTGGTTTTGCATTCATCAGCAACGTTCTTGACGAATAGGATGCAAATGTGAGAGTGCGGTCATTTCAAGGGGGAACACTTTCCTATTATATCTACGAGGACCTTTTTTTTTTTTTTTTTTTCAACTTCCGATAGGCAAGTTCATAGAAAACAATTATTTTATTACTAAAAGTTTTGTACACATAATTACCGAAAATATTGAGACATTTATCGTACTTGTGCACAAGATTTGCAATACCCGCTTCAAAAAATGTTGCCGCCAATGATTTCAAATGAGCTTTGACGTTGTTTTGAAGATCTTCGTTGGTTTGAAAGTGCTGCCCTCCTAGCCACGTCTTCAGTTCAGGGAAAAGGTGAAAGTCGCTGCCAGGTCAGGATTGTACAGCGGATGATCGAAAATATCCCATTGAAATTGTTCAAGGAGCCGATGGGTTGTGCCAGCAGTGTGTGGACGAGCGTTGTCATGGGTCAACACAATTCCTGAAGTCAGCATTCCTCTTCGTTTGTTTTGAATGGATCTCCGCAAACGTCGTAAAGTACGAAGATCTTCAAAACAACGTCAAAGCTCATTTGAACTCACTAGCAGCAACATTTTTTGAAGCGGGTATTGCAAAGCTTGTGCACAGGTACGATAAATGTCTCAATCTTTTCGGTGATTATGTTGAAAAGCAAGCAGAAGTGTACACAACTTTTAGTAATAATATAATTGTTCTCTATGAACTGGTCTTTATTTATAGCCTATCGGACTTTGGAAAAACACGGCCCTCGTAGATTTTCTTGAATGACGCGACCAGCAGACCGTCACTCCCACGGCACTACTATGCGAATGTATTCGTGCATAAGCGGGGAACAGGCTTCTAGATCAGGACGGTACAACAGCTGTGGCGCTACTGGCCCAGTCCGAGGTACACCAACATACCACTTGACGTGCTTTAAGAAGAGTTTATCAGAACTATGAAGCATGGGTCAATGGGTTGCGTCCAAATACTCCCAAAGTTTCCAACAGTAAATATTAATTCTAAGTAAAATTTCACCTTTGGTCAAAATGATTGTATCTCACAATTACTTTACTTAGTATTACATAAGCAGAGAAGCTATTGCATTCCACCAAAAAAATCTATACCAAGATTTCACTGAAATACACGTTTTAGGGTCTCCTGTATCCATAAAAAGCATTTTAGAAAAAGCTTTGTGTGTGTCTGTGATCAACATAAATCAACAACGAAAAATAGGTTAACAAAATTGATAATTAAGTTAAAGCACCTTCCAAGAGCATCTTTCAGGAAAATCCTTCTGCCTCAAACTAACTACCCTTTACATTTTTTTTTTTTTTTTCGAAATCTTGGCTTTTCTAAAACTGGCCCAACGACTTTGATTAAAATGCCATAAATATATTAAATATATTTACATGGCAAATAAAATGTTACTTGGGAATAACCCCTGAAGAAGTTTTCTTCATTCTGAGAGAATTTTGCATAAGTTCTAAACCGTAAGAGATAGACAAAACCTTACTAAACAAAAAATTTATAATTTTTTATAATATATAATATTTTAGCTAACCCCTGTTATTGTTTTTAAAATACTTAATTTTTTTCAAGCGGGAAGCCTTCATTCCGTTTCCTATTTCTTATGTTTACTCCCGGTCATACAGAGAGGCAGCTTTTAAAATATTTTATTAATGCTTTAGCCTAAGGCATTCCTTTATTTCCCTTCTACTTACAAGGAACTAAGTAATAAGACCGTTTGTGCTAATGTTTATCTAGATTAGCATGAAGTAGATAGAAGAATAATTTTTTGTACAAATAGTTTGCTTTCAGAGCAGATAGAGAGAGAGATAGTCGTGTGGATGAAAGACATCAGATTTTTTTATTGTTTCTGTGTACGGGAAATAAACACAACTGAATGAAACTAGGTTTATGACAACTAACCGTTATTTTCTCTACCATTTTCTGTTCAAAAATCGGTTCCGTGCTGCTTGCGGGCGTCTACATGCAGAGAACTTCAGTCTTCACTTACAGCAAATGCGCTGCTTATTATTACACAAAGGTCTCAAAATTATGTCATAAATAAACTTTATTGCTCACTTGTCATATTCAAATGGAAACGCTACAACAAATGAGAACGAATTACGATAGTTATTTATGGTTTTTGATTCGAGCGGGAATACTGTGAAACTGACGCAGTCAAGTTTTACAACACACGGGAAGTAAACGAAACTTGACGCTCATGTATCATACAATGCCTTTTCTACGAGAATGTAATGGTATTAAAAGAAAAGCAACGTAAGATGAAACAAAACAAATTTTAGGTTAAATTTGAGTCATTCATCAAGAGTTATAATTCGTTATTTATTTCGCAGCTTTAGGATAGGTAATAAATTTGATTGTGCTTCTTTCGCAGCTCTAAGGATATTATAGTTCTCTAAGCCTGTCATTATCTCAAAATACATCACACAACGATAATAATATTGTTTTGTCATTGCCTCTTCATTCTGAATAAGTACTTGAGAGGTCACTTTCAGAAAATTCAAGATATACATTTTATTTGTCATGTAAATATCTTTTTCTACGACCAAGTGTAATTGAGTAGTTTACGAGCTCATTTCAGATCGCTAACTTGATTTTTACAGAATCCATGCGCCAAGAAGTGCAGCAAGCGTAAAATCCATGCATAAAGTAATTTTGTTCCAACTTTACGCTTGCCAAAATAATTCACGATATTAGTATACATACACCGGCTATAACAGCCCGTGACAAACCAATATTATTGTTTTTCGGTGATGTATTTTGAGAAAATGACATATTTTTAGAATTATGATATCCTTAGAGCAGAATCAAATGTATTACCTTTCCTAACACTGCGAAATAAACAACGAACTATAACCCTTGGTGAATGGCTCAAACTTAACCTCAAATTTATGTAATTTTTATTTGCTTTTCTTTTAATATCAGAAAATTCCCATAGAAAAAACATTGTATGATACGCGAGCATAAACAACTATTAACATAAGGCATTTTAATCAAAATCGTAGCAATTTTTTAAAAAAATGAAAAATTTCGAAAAAAATTACCATATAAAGGATAGTTTGGGGTTAAAGAAGTTTTTTTAAAATTTTCGTATCGCATCTTTTGAAGGATTGTACTTAAATATCAAATTTAGTATTTGAATTAGTTTTCGATTCTGAGTTATGCTATTCACAGGCACACACACGGACACACATACATACACACTTGGGCTCTTCTTCAAAAATGATTATTTTATTCAGGGTATCCTTAACGTGAATTTCCAGTAAACTCTCGGTATCTAACTTTTGGTGGAGTGCAATACCTTCTCTACCTATGTACTATGTACGAAGTAGAGGTAATAAAAGTTAGTTAATTTAGTCTGTTTTCAACCAAATCATCATCCTTATATACCAAAAAATACCAAATTTTCTCAAATGTTTACTCAGCTCTGAATAAGCTACTAGAGAGATAAAAATGTTGGGTCTACGAAAGGCGAAGAGAATAAATGAGAGCCGCTAAAAGTTAGGCGTAAAACACATAGGTTAGTCGCACTATCTATAGCTTATTCTGGTCTATATGCATGGATAGACGTTAGAAAGAGGTTAGAAAACCCGGGATACTACGAACGAAACGATTATGTGTATAAAATTAAAAGTAGAAGATACGAACCGAAGAAGGAAATTTTTCTTTTGTTAGTAGGGCCATTGAAGAATGAAATGAATTGCCCCTAGCAGCCTTTTAGGGCAGCCCTCTGACCTTAAAGAAGTTTAGGGACAATTTAAAACGAATAAATCTTAGATAATTAAAGTAAATATTGTGAAGTAATTAAGGATCTCAAAAACTGTTCTGTAACTATTAATGTTGAGGCTTCATAGTAACTGTTTATAAATATCTGTCATAAGTATTGCTATAGTGAATAAGTAGCTAGGTATTTAAAAAAAAACATTTTTATATGGTAAGTTAATTGTATTACTATTATTAATTGTAAGATTACTATTATAAGTGAGTTTTGTACATTTAACTCTGCCACCGTGCAGCATCCAATTGCAGAGAATAAATAAATAAAGATACATACGTACACAAATACATAATTACATACGAGTACATACACATCGCTTGGAACGTCAGTAAATCAAGCTAGGCCCTCCGTTCCAGTCAGCAAATATCGCTTCGAGCATGCATTATCGAACACATGTGACTGAACGCTGGCAAACTAGACTACAAGCTCTACTCACACGTTTTGATGCTTACATATACAGCAAGGCTTGCTTTCCCGGCTGAAGTTTCACGCCACTCCTGCACACAGATCCGCTAGCCAGGTGTACAAAAGAAGCACTAATCTTCCGCATAACGGAAGTAAATATATAAATGATTCTAGGAACAGGAATGGCGAACAGAATCGTGCAACGTGATAATGTAGCCAGGTGTTTCTCAAGTCAAGGATTTCCACGTTCATATGATAATTAACTGTTTTTTTTAAAGACGAAAGTATAGTTATGTAAACAGTCAACACGCAAGATCAAGGCTGAAACTGTGTTGTTTATGTAAACATATCAAGTCCTTAGGGCACTTCCTAGACTATCCAGTGTGACCAGCTCCGCGCCATTTTGTCTCTGAACAGAGCTAAAATCTAGGGCAACGTTTCGTATATTACTTTCTCTACATGTACTATATACTTTGGTGTATAGAGAAGGTATTGTATTCCACCCAAAAATTCGATACCGAAATTTAACCAGAAATATACATTCTGGGACCTCCTGAATCCCCCCCCCCCAAAAAAAAAACATTTCTAGAAAAATGTCCGTGTGTATCTGTCTACCTGTCTGTGTGTTTGTGTCAATGGGCGACATAGTTCAAAAACGATGAGTCCGTTAAATGCAAACTGATATTTAAGTTCAATATCTTCCAAGGATGCGACACGAAGATTTTCAAGAATATCCCCACTCCCCAAATACCCTCTACATGGAAAAAAAATACGAAAATTTTGGTTTGATCAAAAAAGACTCTAACGATTTTGATTAAAATCTCTTATATTTAAGATATTTACATGATAAATAAAACGCCTATCTTGAATTTTCTGGGAACAGCCTCTGAAGACATCTTTATTCTGGATGAACTTTTCTGAATTTCACATATCTGGTAAACCGTAAGAGATAAACAGAAACTTAATACACAGAAACGTAGATCGCCTTAAAACACACAATTTATGTAATATACATATTTTTCGTGGCGTTGGCCATTTTTGAAATATTCCTTGTTAATCATTCCGTTTTAAAACTTCTCCTACGGGAACTAGTCAACTCCTGGCCATGTAAAGAAACGGATTTCAATCCCATAGCAACCACATTTTAAAATATTTGACTATCCGTTTAATCTAGCGTATTCCCTTCTACTTAAAATGAACTAAGTAATAAGACCGTTTCTGCTAATATGTATCTCGATTAGCATGAAGTAGGTAGAACAATAAGCTTATTACAATAATTACAGAGATGCAGAGAAAGTCATGTGAATGGAACACATCAGATTTTTTAATTAAGGGATGTTCTCATAAAAGTATTTCCGGTTTAATATCGTTATCGAATTTTGGGTGCAATACAATCCTTCTCCTACACACTATACGTAATAGAGAAAGTAAAAGTGAAATTCAGGTTAGGTATTTTTGTTCAGCATCTTCCAAAGAAGCGGCGAGATGTTTATGAAAATCTCCTCACTCCACTCCAAAGTATTATTTCATTGAAACATCCTTAGCTATTTTTGATTTTCTCAAAATTGCTCTAACACGACAAAACACTTATTTTATTTATAGACTTGCATGATAAAACACTTAATTACACATGTTAAGAAGACGTATATGTTGATATTTCTGTGAATTTGAGAAAACTTCAAGATATATTATTTCTCAAACAATAATATTGAATATGTGACAGAATAAATGCGTTTTTGAAATACTTGATATGTAAGTTAATGATTCTGAGCACTTATTTGGTAATTAAGTAAATTTACAATGCATTCATTAATTGTCATGCTAAAAACACTGCAAGTACTTACAGTAAGAGTTTGAAGGGTCATTAATACTTACAGTACAATTAGGAAATGACGTAACACTCAAGACATGTGCTACTTCAAGTAAAGAATCTATTGCAAAATTCATTAACAAAAGAGTATATAAGAAGGCTTTGTCCATATAATTTAGATGTAGTTTTCCTTTGTTCACATTGAGAGTTCGTTTTTACTTAATTTCAATAAAATATTGAAAAGCAATTTTGATTTATTATTTCAAAACATAATTGGCTAACCACGAACTGTAAGTTACTTATCAGATCTCGAATCCTTGGATAAACTCGGCCCTGCGGGTCTCGTATTCCCAAAATGCAATCTCGACCTGATAAGTATACCTTACAGTCTTTAGTACGCAATATACTATCAATCATTGGTTTGTTGGTCCGTAATTTTTCTTTTCGAAGTATTTTATTTTCTGATTATTTTCTGATAAAAGGCTAGTGTGATTTCATTTGGTACTTTCATTTAATTTTCCTATTTATATTTGTCGCCATTTAATGTTTATATATTGTATGTTATACGGGTGACACTATTTATATTTTGAGCCTAGTAATAAAAAAAATTGTAATTTGTCATTGAAATTTGCTTTTTTGTTTCTCGAAATATTCTCCTAAGTGATCAAACACTTTTGCATGCCAATCTGCTTAAGACACCTCCAAAACATGGTTTTGAACGCATCAACGCTTCTTCTGCCAACGAAAATCGTTGTCCGCGCATTTTACTCTTGATCTTCGGGAACAAAAATGAGTCATTGGGCGCCAAATCAGGATAACGATGGACGAGTGTTCAAATAGTCGGTTGTTAGAGGAGATGTGTATTTGCTCGCATTGTCTTGATGAAGAACAATCCGACGACACTTATTTCTTTTCCTTCCGGCAAACAGATGGTAGTGTACCATTCAGAATTGACCGTTTTACGTTCCTCTAAAGGCATTGTTGCCACATGTTAGCTTTTCTGAAAAAAAGTGACCATTTGTTTCGAAGTGCTTCGGGCGCAAACAACTTTTGTTGCATTTGGCTCATCTTGAGACACCCATATAGTCTACTGCTGTTAATTTCCGGCTCATATGTATAGATCCATAATTCTTCAGCTGTTACAATCTTATATACATATTTTGAAGTCTCACCATTGTATTTCTTGAGCATTTGTATGCACCATTCGGCACGAGCATCCTTTTGAGATTGTAACAGGTTATGTGGGGTCCAACGAGAGCAAACCCTTTTACGGCTAAAATATCATGTACTATTTTATATATCTTGGTGGTACTAATGTCTAGGGTTGCCTTTATTCTATAGTATGTTGCATGGCGATCTTGCACTATCAGTTTTTGCACAGCATCATTGTTTTCTGACACAACTGATTTTGAACGAGTGAGCGAACGGCGGTCACGATTAAACTCGTTGTACTAGCATTTCACTATGACATATGATGGAGTTTCATTGCCAAATTTAGTAGTAAGTTGATTATTGCAGTCTTGTCATGATAATCCACGTCAAAAATCATAATAAATCATCATACGAACATTTTCACGAATTAATTCCATCTTTTCGCTCAGATACAATTTTAAAATTTCTGTAAACACAAAAATAACGCTCTATTGATAAAATATGTGAAGTAGGTTAGGGTCAGCAATATCAAACTTTCCAATGGAAACACCAGACGGCATCTACAGCAATTAGCCTTGGCAATGCTCAAAACATAAATAGTGGCCCTCGTACTACAAAACAACGTGTCGGTCAACTCTACAACGAATTGCGATACTTGGAAATATTACGATTTATATTATGAACAGATAATGCGACTGCCATAAGAAATTAATCTTGTAAACATACACAATGTAAAGGAAAACCTAATCTAACAAATCGAATTATTCAGTATATGCAAATATAACGCGTAATTATCATGTGATTGGATCTGAAATTAAAGTTTGTGGGAGTGATATAAAAATGCTATCACACTATGGTTTTTAAACAGTTGATGATAAAAGTAGCTTTATTACCAGATATCAGTAGTGTTAAAAGTAAAAAATTCTGTCCCTCAGTGTTATAAAATTATAACACTCCAATATAGCCAACTTTGGTTTATGCGTCCACGGCCTCATTCAAGTAGGCTATGACTTTCAAATCTCGTATCGATCCATAAAATGCCGGATGATTTGAATATCATGTAGATGGAATCTGCTGAACCAGACGAAATTATGCAAGCAGCGAGAGAGTAAAATTGCTACTGCTACCAAAAGTGACAAGAAATCAGAATGACATCACTTGCAAGTCATCATGCTGAGCAAGGCAACAACTGAATATTGCAGACCATTAAGCATGAACTCTGGGAAATAGTTAAAACAATCTATCTATAATTATTGTATGTGTATAAATATTGAGACACCTAAAAATAGGTAGGACACATTTGTTCGTATGATTGCTGCCTCGTTTCTCAAGCCTCCTACTCACAATATAAAACACAATTTTGACCACTTGTAACATAAATAACTATAAGCATTCCTTGAGAAATATATAGAACTGTGAATACAGTTGATTTCACAAAGAGACCGAGATACTGGTCCTTCCTCTTCTAGAAGATTTCCCTACTCATGTGCTCAGCACTTGTCACAAGAACAGTTGAGTATTTTCCCGCCTCTAGCATTAATTACACGAAGAGACGAGAGTAGGGTAAGGTACACTAACCCTATACTAAAATGGGAGGCGACCTCCGCCAAGGATGCACATGTGAGGGAGATTGTCTCTTGTCAATGACAAAATGCGACCAGCCTGTGAGTCACAACGTGTTTCCGTCCCAGTTCCCATGATCCAGATTCCTTCTCTTCGCCATTTCTGGTGCAACGATTTTTATATTTAAATTCCTCTGAAGAAGAGCCAGCTGGCGGTCTGTGTGTCTCAAATGGCCCTCATTTACTGCATGTACCTACCGTGTAGTCTGGCCCCTCCCACTTCCAAGCTAGGGCCAGCTCAAAAATTAATGTACATTTAATGATGTACATAAAAACTCCTGATGTACCAACCGCCATCTTGTTCACAATTGCCATTCCACAAAAAGTTCACATAATTTGTTATTACCTTTTGTACCAGTACATATGAATGAGGGAATAAGTGTATTTATTGACATAACAACATCCTGTGACTGCCTCCGTGGTCGAGTGGTCAGCGAGCTGGCTTCTCACCTGGGTTCGATTCCCGGCTGAGGCGGGAAATTTTTCTTTAACCGGAATTATTCCCTATCCCCCATAGAGTCTGGAAGTATGAATGTGCGCGTGTTTAGTAATATAAAGTTTAACCTAATGTTCCGAACCTACAGTTTCACAAGTGAAAGCCCCCGATATGACCATTGATGTTAAAGCAAAAAAAAGCAATTAAAAGAAACATATCATATGTACATAGAATTCCAACAATCGTACACACTAAAAACAATATTAAAACAACAAATAATTAAAAGAGTAAACACGAAAATAAAAAAGAGAAAGCAATCAAAAGCAATATTAAAACAATAAAGAATTAAAAAGTAAACCAGAAAATAAAAATACAAAAGTATTCAATTATAGCCATTTAAATTTACAGCAAAGAGTACACCTTCATAAATGCACCCTCTTATACCAGATAATTACACTTACAAATAATTACTTAATATATACACAATATATAAAACCATAACACAACAGAGACCTAAGTATGACATAATATATATGTAGAATATTGTAGTCACTATTGTTTAGTTGATCTTACATATAATGCATATAGTAGTTAGAAAAGGGGCCTATGTCGAGATTTCACCGGAAATATATATTTTGAGGTACCCTGAAAGAATAATTTGTACTTTTGCTACACTATGTACATAGTGTATAGAGAGGATATTGCGTTCCACCCAAAAAGTTGATACCGAAACTTCACTGGAAAAACATGTTTTGGGACCACCTGAATCCAAAAAAAAAAAAAAAAAAAAAAAAAAAACATTTTCAGAAAAATGTCCTTTTACGTGTGTGCGTGACTCTGGACAGCATAGCTCAAAAACGAAAAGACCGTTAAATACCAAACTTGGTATTTAAGTTTGATATCTTCCAAGGATGCGACACGAAAATTTTAAAGAAAATCTCCCCAAGCCAAATTCTGTTTTCTAAAAAATGGCTCTAACGATTTTTATTAAAATACCGCATGTACACCTTGAATTTTCTGGGAATAGATTCTGAAGGCTTGTTTATTCTAGATGGATTTTGCTGAATTTTGCATAACTGGTAAATGGTAAGAGATGGACAAAAACTTGTACACAAAAAATGTAAATCTTAAAATACACAATTTATCTCCTATACATTTTTTCGTGTAGTTGACCGTTTTCGAAATATTTCTTGTTATTAGTTTCAGTTTTAAAATACTTAAACTTTCCACATACAGGAACTTGTTAACTTCTGGCCATTAAGAAACGGATTTCAATCACATAGCAACCACATATTAAAACATTTGTCTGTCGGTTTAGCCTGACTCTTATTAACCTTCTACTTACTAAGTAATAAGACCACTTCTGTTAATGTTTATCTTGATTAGCATGAAGTACATAGAAGAATAACCTTAACAATAATTTGTTAGCCCGCCTGGGTAGTGTGGGGGTAGCTTTTGCCTCACATTCAAAAGGTCGTGAGTTCGGATCTCGATTAGGGTGAGTTACCCGTATAAGGTTTTTCTCTGGGTTTTCCCTTATCCTGAGAAGACAACTGTCGAGCAGCTTTAAGCTCCATGGACCCCTGAGATCATTTGTGCATCATTTCATGAATTGCATTCATCGTCCGATATGACCAACCAGGTTAAAGGACGTTAAGCTACAATAATAGTAATAATAATAATAATAACAATTTTGTTGTACAGATGTAGAGAAAGACATGTGAATAGAGCACATCAGATTTTTTTTAGCTTAACGTCCTTTAACCTGTTTGGTCACATCGGACGATGAATGAAATTGGTGAATTGATGCTCAAATGATCTCGGGGTCCATGGAGCTTAAAGTTACTTGACATTTGTTTATCCGGGTAACTCACTCTTAGCGAGATTGGATGTGAGGCAGAGAGTTGGAGTGTTGCAGTATGGCGCAGTAACGGTGCACTGTGGTATATTTCACTCATGCAATCCTGAAGATGTTCGCTCCGCGCTGCCAGAATGTGAAGTATAGCACGGACGGACATGAAAACAAACGCACGTTCCTTCTGGGTCACCTTTTCACCACCTCCCACACCCGCTATTGGAAACCCGCAATATCCAGGAATAGCGGAGAAATATCGCCGCGCTGTTTACTAAATATCACACTGTACGGTAATTGCACTGTTTAAATTTCAGCGTACAGTCTTGGCCGATGCACAAATTGGCGGACTGCGTCATTCATGTAAAGTCGCCTGTCTTTCTGCGCGTCATGTCGGCAGAAGACACAAAGATAGACGCCAGAAATATCTTCCTATACGGTGTATAGCAGAAAACTCCCTCACTATCTTATGAAATACACAAGAGTTGGCTGATAAATCCCGGGCCTCTCAATGAAAACAGCACTCAAAAGTTTTTTTTTCTTTTGCTTTATTTCTCAACAAAGTTTCCAGAAAAGCTACCACATTTGTCATATCGGTCTTCTAATTTAATTAAACCAACTGTGTAGTGCAATTTATCAAAATCCTCAAAATAGCTGTTTACCGCATCCACGACCTCCTCCATGCTGTGAAATCTTCGTCCTTGAAGAAATGTTTTGAGGTTTGGGAACAGGTGGTAGTCACTGGGTGCTAGATCTGGCGAATAGGGTGGATGTTCAGGCAATTCCAACTTTAATTCGCACATTTTTTCTATTGGAATGATTGAGCGATGGGCCGGAGCACTGTCGTGATGAAACGAGATTTTTTTTTGTTGTTGTTGCCAAATGAGGTCTTTTTTTTTCTTTTTCACCTCATCACTCAAACATTGCAGTAAGCTTGCGTAGTAGTCAGCAGTGATACTTTTACCCTTTCCCAAGTAATCAAGACAAATACTTTCCTGTGCATCCCAGGAAACACTCGCCATAAACTTGTTAGCTGACAAAATTGACTTCGCCTTTTTTGGAGTTGGTTCATCAGGCACAATCCACTGTTTTGACTGTGATTTACTTTCTGGAGTGTAGTGATGTATCCAAGTTTCATCCATGATAGTAAGCGTCTCAAACATTCACTGGAATTTTTACGGTAGAGCTCCACATTTTTAACAGAAACAGCTTTTCTTTACAACTTTTGATCAGGTGTCAACAAACACGGCATCCATCTTGCACAGACCTTGTGAAAGCCCAAAACATTACTTAAAATATTACCAGCACGTTCTTTTGATATGCTTACAGCCTCTGCTATCTCAAAAAACTTTATCTGTTGTCTTCTAGTACTAAACGATGATTTTTTTCAATGATCTCTGGAATTGTCACTTCTACAGGGCGTCCAGAGCGAGGCTCATCACTAGTGCTCGTACGTCCCATTTTAAACTGTGCAACCCACCTTTTAATCATTGAAAATGAAGGGGCAGAGTCTTTCAATGTACTGTCCATTTCCTCCTTGATTTCTTTAGGCGTTAAGCCTTCCAAATGGAAGTATTTAATCACTGCTCGTTTTTTCCAAATCCTCAATTTTCGTGAAAACTCGTTTAAAATACTATCATTCAAAAACTAAACAAGCTATTGACCTGTAACTATGGATACAAGCTATTGTAGAGTTAAACTTTACGATGCTACCGTCTAACTGGCCTTGTGGCGTCATATCTGTGTGAAGCCCGGGTCTTATCAGTCGACCCTCGCATTGCCATCCACTCAAAGGTAAAAGCAGAGAAAGATGACATCTTGAAACATTTTCCGTGTTAGGGTAGTTTGGCTTAGGGGATTTTTTCTAAAAATCTTCTTGTAGCATCCTTGGAATATTCTAAATGTCATAAATACCGGGTTAGTTATTTAAAAGAATTTTTATTTTGTTATGCTTACATACACAGACAGGAAAATACTCAGACCTTTTTCTAAAATGTCTTTTATTTGGATTCAGGATCCCTCAAAACATGTATTTCTGGCGAAATCATTTTTGGATGGAACGCAATATTTTCTCTGCGTACTAAGCACATTATATTACGAAAAACATCCAAAAAGTGACAGACTATTTGGCACATAACGAACGTTATCAACAGAAAACTTTATTTAGAAAGTTACAGAACCTTACTCTACTTTTCAAGGTTATCGCCATTGCTATCAAGGTATTTGTCATCGGTTTTTCAATGCAGATGTTATACCTACTCTTCTACCACTAAAGATCTGAGCCAAGATGTGACTCACTTCGAAGTCTTCATCGGCTGGGAAATCTTTTCCATCCAAGAAATTATGTACCCTGTCCAAAGTGAAACACCGGTTTTTCTTAATTCTTTTATCAACATTTGCTTTCAACTCCTTCATTGAGATTAATGAAATTCCACTCTGATTTTTGTTGGGCACGCTGGTTCTTCCTTGATTACTCGTAATTTAAGCGTCATTTCCTCTTTGAGGATACGTTCATAGCATTATCACCATAACATAATAACACCATGGCACGACAGCTCACGGGGAACCTTGGCCTAACGCCCGGCGGCTGTGTCCCCCATCTCGGTCCACTACGGACGTCATGGATGGGGTGCAGTATTGGAGGGTGAGACGTGGTCAGCGTCTCGAGCCGCCCTGGCTGATTAATGCGGTCCTCATGACCTGGAGCCGCTACTTCTCCATCACATTGGCCTTACGAGGCTGAGTGCACCCCGGGCCAGGTCTCCCAGTGGTGGAAAACTCCCCACGCTGGTACTGGGGATCGAACCCAGGTCTCCCCTTGGTAAGCAACTGCGCTAAGGATACGACCCATTATCACCACACTCTTGCATTATTTGCCTATACAATTCAATTGACCGAACAGTTTGTGCATTCAAAAAAAAAAAACGAATAAGTTCTTTGACGGTAGAAAAGTATAGCATCGGTCTTAAAAACTGGTACCACGTGGCAATGGATGTCCTGACAGAATGGAGATTATATTTGAGAAATAGAGTAAGGTATCGTTATCATTTAGTTATGTCAAATTGTCCGCCACTTTCTCGATGAGCCTCGTACATACGTGGTAGAGAAATTAAAACAGGGATAATTATTTATTTAGTTTCTCCCGGTTTATAACAATAGCCTGACCTTCAGAGGCAAAGCATCTGTATCACGAAATTATAACGATTTCGCAAGTGGCACTGAGGCGAAAAATCGGCGTAGAGTTGCCAAGAATCTAACTTTAAGAGCCAAAGGTCATGTTGTTGCAATTTCCTTTACAACTTGGTGGCTTCCCGGCATTCCATTTTCTGTTTTGTGTGACTTTTATTATAGACCAACTGGGAGTATTTGATTCATAGTAAATCAAAGTGTTGTGCGCAGTGCTCAGTAGGTTCATAAACACTGTTAGCTAACAGGTATGTATAACTTGGAAATGGAAATGGAGCTCTTTAACTGCTGTGGTTCTATTAGGCGTGAAAGGCCGCTTAATTTTGCTCAGATGCCTCTTTATCAGACTTGAGGTTCTTTTTACGTGCCGTAAATCTACAACTCCGTTCCAACGGCTTTACTTCCCTTCTGAAGCATGTTTACTTTCTTTACACGTACTATGTACATGGTGTATAGACAAGGTACTGCATTCCACCCAAAAATTCGATACCGAGACTTCACTGCATATACATGTTTTGGGTCTCTCTGAATCCAAAAAAAAACATTTTCAGAAAAAGGCCCGTGTGTGTCTATGGATAGCATAGCTCAAAAACGAAAAGACCGTTGAAACTTGGCGTTTAAGTTTGGTATCTTCCAAGAATGTGACACGAAGCTTTTTAAGAAAATCCCTTCCACCCCCAACTACCCATTACATGGAACTTTTTTCGAAAAATTTTATTTTCTTAAAAATGGCTCTAACGAGTTTCATTAAAATATCGTATATTAAAGATATTTACCTGACAAATAAAATCTATATCTTGAATTTTCTGGGAATAGACTCTAAAGACTACTTTATTCTGAATCAATTTTATGGAATTTTGCATAACTGCTAAACCGTAAGAGATGGACAAAAACTTACCACACAAAAATGTAGAGCACGTTAAAACACACAATTTATGTCATATTTATTTTTTTCTTGGAGTTCATCGTTCTTTAGATATTCCTTAATTTTGGTTTCAGCTTTGAAAAACTTATACTTTTCTCATACAGGAATTTGTCAACTTCTGTCCTTACAAACATAGGAAGTTGAGTCACATAGCAACCAGCTTTTGACTATCACTTCAACCTATGGTACTCTCTTATTTCGCTTCTACTTACAATGAAGCAAGTAATAAGACTATTTCTGCTAATTTTTTCTCGATTAGCATGAAGTAAATAGAAGAATAAGCTTTTTAAGAATAATTTGTTGCAGAGAAATTCACGTGAATGGAACACATCAGATTTTTAGTATAACTTGGGAATGTATTTTATGGTTTACTAAATTTCTTAAAACTCCTGCGGTTTTCATGGTGAAGCACACAAGATCTCAGAGGTTACGTTTGGTGAATTCTGTTCCTGAGACATTAAATTGTGAGAGGTAATTAATATTGGGGTTTTATTTATTTGAAACAGGCGACCTCAGAAACCAAAAGGCGTCTTTTGAAGTATAACCAAATTAAATGCAGAGATAACAACTATGTAGGAAGGGAGAGTCTTGAACTGAAGTTGGATGGCAGAAGGGAGAGAGGAGGACCCAGATGAAGGTGCATGTACTGATTGAGGGAGTGATATTTCAGCCTTTTCAATCAAAATATGTGTTTTGGCATGTACAATATACATAGTATCTCTATCTACGTACAGATATTGTAATGCACCCAAAATTTCAATACTGAGATTTTAATACGTTTTGAAGACCCCTAGTCAAAACTTAAGAAAAAGGTCCGTGTATGTGTGTGTGTCTGTGGACAGCATAAATACAAAACTTGGTATTTAAATGTAGTGTTTTACAATGATTCAAGACGAACATTTTTAGGAAAATCCCCCACATGAACCCATTTTTCGAATTTTTTATTTTCTCAAAAATGGCTAACGATTTTGATTAAAATGTTTAAGATATTTTATGACAAACGAAATGTACATCTTGAGTTCTGCAGGTAGCCTCTGAGCAATCTCTGGAGAATGACTTCTCTTTTAACCATAAGAGATAAAAAAAATACTTAATATCTACAAAAAAAAAAAAAAAAAAAAAAAAAAACACAAGAAAACAAAAAACTTGTTAAGATACACAATTTATGTCATGTACACCTTTTAGTAGAGTTAACTTTTTTTCGAGATATTGATAGCTGTTGGTTTCAATTTTAAAATACTTAAAACCTTTCTCAACCGGTACGTCATCTTACGTTTCATATCTATTTTGTTTTGCCGGGGCCGAGTGGTTAGATCACTAGCCTGTCATCTAGGCGGCCAATGATCGGTCCTAAGTACATGTGAGATTTGTGGTGGAAAAAGCGGCACAGGGGTGGGTTTTACGTACCAGGAAGAGAACCGAATTACAATTGTTTCACATAGAAACACATATTTTAAGATATTTGACTATAGCTTTAGCCTAATGTATTCCCTTATTTCCCTTGTACTTACAAGGAAACAAGTAATAAGACCGTTTCCGTTAATGTTTATCTCAATTAGCAAGAAGCAGATAGAAGAATAAGCTTATTAATAATACTTTGTTACAGAGATGCGGAGAAAGTCATGTGAATGGAAAACATCAGATTTTTACTATTTATTTATTATATTTGGGTAATAAGATTAAATGCATAATGGTAGTGGCTAACTAACTGCTACGTGTCAGTATTTTAGATTGTGCAGAGAAGGTAGAAACAGCTGAGAGAGATGCGATTATCCACACTATTTAAAACGCGAAGAATTCTGCACGCTAGGAGACACAAACACAGCGCACCTGATCGCAGGTTCTAGCGCTCCTCGAAACAGGGCTAAGAATAGTCTCCTGGCTCTGTCACATGTGGCGACTGACTCGTAGATACCTCAGCAGGATCTCCCGCCCGATCTAACATTTCTGCTTTCTTCTCAAACATCCGAGCATCGCTTTCCGAATGTGTTTTCCAAGAACAACAACGGAAAATATGTCCATCCGAATGATCACCGTTTAATAAAGGCTACATATTAGAGGAGTTCTATAACTCCTTAGAAAATCCAAGAAATTGCACTCGTGTCATAAAAAAAATCTCATGTGTTCCATTCATATGACTTTCTCTACACCTCTGTAACAAAGTATAGTTTAAAAGCTTATCCTTCTATTTACTTCATGCTAATCGAGAAAAATTAGTAAAACAGTCTTATTACTTGCTTACTTGTAAGTAGAAATGAAATAAAGCAGTTAAAGTGATAGTCAAAAGCTGGTTGCTATGTGACTGAAGTTCCTTTGTTTGTATGGATACGAGTTGGCAAATTCCTCTATGAAAAAAGTGTTAGTTTTTTAAGGCTGAAACCAAAAACGAGGAATGTCTAAAAAACGATCAACTCCATGAAAAAAATGTATATTACATAAATTGTGTGTTTCAACGTGCTCCACATTCTTGTGTGGTAAGATTTTGTCCATATCTTATGGTTTAACAGTTATTCAAAATTCCGTAAAATTCATCCAGATTAAGGTAGTCTTCAGAGGCTATTCCCAGAAAATTAAAGATATACATATTATTTGTCAGGTAAATATCTTTAATATACGATATTTTAATCAAAATCGTTAGAGGCATTTTTGAGAAAATCAAACTTTTCGAAAAAAGTTATATGTAAAGGGTAGTTTGTGCTGGGGGGATTTCTTGAAAATATACGTGTTGCATCCTTGGAAGATATCAAACTTAAATACCAAGTTTAGTATTCAACTGTATTTCCGTTTTTCAGCTATCGTGTTCACAGACACAGACACACGGTCACACACACACTACGGACCTTTTTTCTGAAAATGCCTTTTCTGGATACAGGGGACCCTAAAACATATATTTTCGGTGAATCTTGGTATCGAATTTTTGGGTGGAGTGCAATACCTTCTGAATACACTATGTACATAGTACGTGTAGAGAAAGTAAAATATTTTGTATTTAGTAACCGCCGTGTCTTATTAAATGACAATTAAACTTTCAGCTATGTCCATCACGTGATTTCGTTGGCATAGGCAACTGAATCAACAATCTTGTGCATCTTTAGAAAGATGGAAAAAAAACGCAGTTTAGTGCGCGATTAAACACTTCTATTTAAAAGCTTAACACCGAAAGAGATAAAAGCCGAGTTAGATGAAGTTCATGGTACATCTGCTCCTGCGTTTGCAACAATTTAGAATTGAATAAATGAATTTAAACATGGCTGTACATCCATAAATGATGAGCACCGTTCCTTACGTCAAGTGGAAATAACTTCCTCCGAAATGAGTGACAAAATCCAGGATATGGTTTTGAGTGATCAACGAATCAAAGTTCGAGAAATAGTGGAGACCACAGAAGGTGCAGTGTTCTCAATTTTGCACCAAAAATTAGGTCTTACAAGGGTCTCGGTAAAATGGGTGCCGTGTTTGCTACCATAGGAGAATAAACGCTATCGTGTAAGCGATTCGAAAGCTGGTTTGGCACTTTTCCGTGGCAATCTTGACGAGTATCCGTGTCGATACATACAGTGGATGAAACATGGAGACAAAAGTACAGTTAAAACAGTAATTTTTTAGGTGGTGAAAAATGCACACAATGTGATAGTCTCGGTTTCTTTTGGGATGAACGCAGAAGCATCGTTATTGCATCGGTAGAACGGAGACATCAAGAAAAACACCCTCATCTGGCAAAGAAAAATATTTTCTTTCATCAAGACAATGCAAGAGTGCACATCTGTGCAGTTTCAATGGCGAAAATTATAGAATTAAGGCTCGAATTATTACAATATCCACCATATTCACCAGATTCGGCCCCCAGTGAATTTTTTATTTAATAACTTAAAAAATGGCTCGGTGGAAAACGATTCACGTCTAACGAAGAGGTCATCTCCCAAACATGTATATTTTGAGGACCTTTCGAAATTCTACTTTTTGGAAGGCAATCCAAAGAAAAATAATTTGCTTTTCTATCATTTTCTAATGACTTATTGAACGCCCCTAATGACAATATCATTAATTTACAGATAACAGTATCGAGATTCAATAAGCATTGTGAATCAAGAGCCTGCTTAGTGCCATTCTATATGGTCATAGGAAGCTGGTATAAAATCTATTGTGCTACATTCACATCACTTTCACTAACTGGTCAGCAACAAACTATACTTGCAAAATATTATACTTTTATCTACATAATGCTGAACAAAATAAATGCTACTAAAACTTGTCTTATTATTTACTTCCTAGTTTGTAATTAAAAGGGAAATAAGGGAATACACTAAGCCAAAGCGATAGCCATGTGAAATTATTGAATATCAGTTCTCTTTACAAGACCAGAAGTTTAACAAAAACGATATGAAAGGAATAATGCCTTCTCGTTTGCAAAAGTGTAAGTCTCATATGTTAAAATTGAAACAAATAATTGGAATATCTCCATAAAACAACTGTATAGGACAACTTGTGCGTTTTAACGAAAATTGCATTTGTTAAGTATAAGTTTTTGTATGTCTCTTACAATTTACCAGTTATGCAAAAGTCACCCAGAATGAAGAGGGGTTCAGAGGTTATTCCCAGAAAATTCAGGCTATATATTTCCTTTGTCATAAAAATAGCTTAAACGTATAGACAATTTTGAAAAAAAAAATGTGTCATGTAAAGGGTATTTCGGTTGAGGAATTTTTCTGCAAAGCTTGCAGAACTAAAATACCAAGTTTGGTATTTAACAGACTTTTCGTTTTTGAGTTATGCTGTCCACAAATATACATGAACTTTTTGCTAATTTTTTGGACTAAGAGGACCTCAAAACAACATTATTTTCTAGTCTATTCATGCCTCTGAGAACAACATAACTTAAAAATAAAAAGTCGGTTGAATATCCAACCTCGCATTGAAGTTCAGCATCCTCCACGATTTTCAAAAAGCTTTTTCACCCAACTACTCTTTATATACAGCATTTTTGAAAATGTATGATTCTTTTAAATTGGTTCTAACGATATTGATTAATATATTATATGTTTAATATATTTTTATGACAAAATGAAATATATAATCTAGATTTTTCTGGAATATTAACCTCTGGAACTCTGTTCAATGTGGTTGAATTTTGTAAAACTGATAAACCACAAGATATAAACCAAACTTGCTACACAAAATACTATATCTCGTTCAAGCACTCTATTTGTATTAAATGTATTTGTGGAGTTGACCATGTCCGAAATATTCTCTGTTATTGGTTTACATTTTTCAATCCCTACATTTACTCAAACAAACAGTAGTCATTCTCTTTTGTATGTATCTCTGGCGATACAAAGAGAACGGAATTTCAAGCCCTCACATAGCGACTAGCTCTTAAAATATTTGAAAGTGTTTTGTACCTTATACAGACAGTATTATATAGACAGCAATTAGACAGTAGTCTTTTACTTAAAATAGATGTGTAATAAAATCATTTCTGTACTGTTTGTCTCAATTAACAAGGATAGGTAGAACAATAAAGTTTTTAAAGAACTGTTTTTAAAGAATGAATAGAAAGTTACTATGAATGTAGTACATCAGAGTCCTAAGGAAGGCTTTACGGGAAGAAAAGAGAAAATATGTATTGTTGTCGGAAGAAACATAACAAAGTCCAAATTTTAAATTTTAGAATTTGTATGATCATGTATGCCCATACTCATTTATATCTTAACATGGAGAGTGAAAATGTGGTTCATTTATCCAAAATAAGCATGTTGGGGGCTCTTTCTAAAAGATTGAAGGCGCTTCACTAAAAGTCAAACAACCTTTGGGAGGTTTCCAAATGTAAAATGGAGAGGAGAATTAATAAATTGTAAAGTTTGGGAAGTTAGCCCCCAATTTATGGAAGTGCGACATTTTGTTCGCCATAAAGCTATCGTCCAACCGTTTTTTAAAGCATTTATACACAACACCTGCTATATCCAAGTTAAAGATAACAACATTCAAGGCCTCAACACGGAAAAGGTCACTCCCGATGTTCAATTTAAAAATTCTGAGTCCACGTCAGATTCAATACCAAAATAACTGCCCTTAGTGTATAAATGTATAGCTTTAAATTCTATCTAATACAGGATCGAAGGTAAATATCCAAGGATACAGTATCATCCTGCAATTTAGCCCGGACTATAAAAATCAGCTGCCCTTCTTAAATGAGCAGGACCTTCAGTTCCACAGGAAATATCCTGTCAACGGATTGCGCATTTTCAAAAATGACAATACAATTAATGTTTACTTTTCTCTACTATACACTTAAGTAAATTGGTACTTAACCAAATTTTCATTTTTGAGTTACCCTGTGCAAAGACACACAAACACATGGAGTTTTTCTACATTTCTTTAGAATCTGGGGTTCTCAACACATGTATTTCCGATATAGTCTTGACTTAAATAAAGTTACTTGAAATAAATGCTGTGTTTTAAAAAGCTCTACATTGAAATTCCAATATCTTTGCATGGTTAGGTGTAAAGCGAGAGAGAGAGCGAGAGAGAGAGAGAGAGAGAGAGAGAGAGAGAAACAAATAACGAATTCTCATTTGACAAAAGTATAAATATATTGCAAAATTTAAAGCAATCACAAGAAGTGTCTAAAGTAGTTAGCTCCAGTAAATACAATCTGACATAAATTGTGAATTTTAAGATCTACATATTTTTACTTTCTCTACACCTACTATGAACATAGTCTATAGAGAAGGTATTGTAATACACCCAAAAATTTGATACCGAGGTTTCACCGGAAATGCATGTTTTAGATCCCCCTGAATCCAAAAAAAAACATTTCTGGAAAAAGGTCCGTGTGTGTGTGTGTGTGTGTGTCTGTGGACCGCATACCTCAAAAACGGAAAGATCGTTAAATACCAAACTTGGTTTTAAGTTCGGTATCTTGCAAGGATATGACACGAAGATTTTCAAGAAAAGCCCACCGCCGCCAACTACCCTTTACATAGAATTTTTTTAGAATATTTTGATTTTCTCAAAAATGGCTTTAACGATTTTAATTAAAAGATCGTATATTAAAGATATTTACCTGCAAAATAAAATATATCTCTTAAATTTTCTGGGAATAGCTTCTGAAGACTACTTTATTCTGGATGAATTTTACGGAATGTTGAAAAACCGTAAGAGATAGACAAAAACTTACCACACAAAAATGTAGAACACATTAAAACACACAATTTATGTTATATGCATTTTTTCGTGTAGTTGATCGTTTTTGATATATTCTTTGTTATTGGTTTCAGCTTTGAAAAACTTATACTTTTCTCACACAGGAATTTGTCAATTTTTGTCCATACAAACAACGGAACCTCAGTCACATAGCAACCAGCTTTTGACTATCACTTTAACCTATGGTACTCCCTTATTTCGCTTCTACTTACAAGGAAGCAAGTAATAAGACCATTTCTGCTAATTTTTTCTCGATTAGCATAGATAAATAGAAGCGTTAGCTTTTTAACAATAATTTATTGCAGAGATGTGGAGAAAGTCATGTGAATGAAACACATCAGATTTTTTATAGTAAGATTTTGTGTATTAGTGGTTTACCAACTATGTAAATGCCACCCAGATTGAAGAGGACTACAGAGATTCCTCCCCAAAATTTGAAGATTCCATCTGGCATGAAAATATATTAAATATATGATATTTTGATCGAAATCGTTATAGTAATATTTGATAAAAAATTATTAAAAGTGTTCCATGTCAAGGGTACTTGGTGTTGGAGGTAAACGTTCAAAATCTTTGTGTCGCATGCTTCGAAGACGCTAAACCTAAATATCAACTTTCTACTTAATGCTGTTCACAGACACACACATACGGGAATGCCGTACCACAAAAGAAACTTTTACTAAAAATGATTTGTTTTTTAACTTTTTACTTTCTCTACACGTATTATGTACATGTGTATAGCGAAGGTATTGTAATACACCCAAAAATTCGATACCGAGATTTCACCGGAAGTACATGTTTTGGGTCACCCCTGAATCCAAAAAAAAACATTCTTACAAAAAAGTCCGCGTGTGCGTGTGTGTGTGTGTGTCTGTGGACAGCATAGTTCAAAAACGAAAAAGACCGTTAAATACCAAAATTGATATTTAAGTTTGGTATCTTCCAAGGATGCAACACGAAGATTTTCAAGAAAATACCCCAACCCCCAACTACCCTTTACATGGAACCTTTTCCGAAAATTTTGATTTTCTTAAAAATGGCTGTAACGATTTTGATTAAAATGTCAAATATTAAAGATATTTACCTGACAAATAAAATGTATATCTTGAATTTTCTGGGAATAGCCTTTGAAGACTACTTTATTCTGGATGAACTTTACGCAATTTTGCGTAACTGCTAAACCATAAGAGATGGACAAAATGTAGAGCACATTAAAACACACAATTTATGTCTTGTATATTTTTTTTCGTGGAGCTGATGGTTTTTGAGATATTCCTTGTTTTTGATTTCAGCTTTGAATAAATTATACTTTTCTCATACAAATTCCTGTGCATACAAACAAAAGAACTTCAGTCACATGGAAACCGCTTATGGTTATCAGTTTAGCCTATATTACTCTCTTATTTCCTTATACTTACAAGGAAGCAAGTAATAAGACTATTTCTGCTATTTTTTCTCGATTAAAATGAAGTTAATAGAATCATAAGCTTTTTAACAATAATTTGTTGCAGTGATGTAGAGAAAGTCATGTGAATGGAACACATCAGATTTTTACTTTCTCTGTACGCACTATGTACATAGTGAATTGAGAAAGTATTTCACTCCACCAAAAAATTCGATGCCGAGATTTCACCGGAAATATATGTTTTAGGGTCCCCTTTATCTAAAAACAGCATTTTCACAAAAAGGTCCGTCCGTGTGTCTGTGAACACGATAACTCAAAAACGAAAAGTCGGTAAAATACCAAACTTGGTATTTAAGTTTAGTATCTTCCAGGGATGCGACACGAAGATTTTGAGAAAAATCCCCCCACCCCAAACTACCCTTTACATGGAACTTTTTTCGAAAATTATGATTTTCTAAAAAATGGCTGTAACGATTTTGATTAAAATGTCATATATTAAAGATATTTACCTGAAAAATAAAATGTATATCTTGAATTTTCTAGGAATAATCTTTGAAGAGTAGTTTATTCTGGATGAATTTTACGGAATTTTGAATAACTGCTAAACGTAAGAGATGGACAAAAACTTACTACACAAAAAGTGTAGAGCACGTTAAAACACACAATTTATGTTATATAGCTTTTTTTCGTGGAGTTCGTGGTTTTTGAGACATTCCTTATTTTTGGTTTCTTCTATGAAAAACATATTTTTCTCATACAGGAACTTGTCAACTCCGATCCATATGAACAAAGGAACTTCATTTACATAGCAACCAGCTTTTGACTATCACTTTAACCCATGGCCTCTTATTTCGCTTCTACTTAAAAGAGAGCAAGTAATAAGACTATTTCTGCTAATTTTTTCTGAAGCTTTTTAAGAATAATTTGTTGCAGGGATATAGAGAAAGTCATGTGAATGGTACACATCAGGTTTTTCTACACGTACTATGTACATAGTGTAAACTGAAGGTATTGTAATGCACCCAAAATTTCAATACTGTGATTTCATTGGAAATACGTTTTTAGACTCTCTGGATTAAGAAAAAAAGCATTTTTAAAATAATGTCAGTATGTCCTTATTTGTGTGTCGGTCGTATAGCTCAAAAATGAAAATTTAAATACCAAAGTTGGTATTTAAGTTGAATATCTTCCAAGAATGCGACACAAAGATTTTCAAGAAATTTCAACCACCCTTACATGGAAAAAAATTGAGAAAATTTTGATTTTCTCAATAAATGGTTCTAAGGATTTTGATTAAAATCTCTTATATTTAAAAGTTTACATGAGAAATAAAACGTGTATCTTGAATTTTCTGGGAATAGTCTCTGAAAACATCTTTATTGTGGATGAATTACACTGAATTTGGCGTAACTAGTAAACAGTAAGAAATGCACAAGAACTTACTTAACAAAAAATGTAGAGTCCTTTATATTATACTTTTTTTTTGTAGAGTTTACCATTTTTGAGATATATTTTGAGATCTCGTACGGGAATTTTCCAACTCCTGGTCACGCAAAGAAACGGATTTCAAGCATTTGACTGTCGGTTTAGACCAGTGTATTCCCTTATTTTCCTTCTACTTGTAAGGAACTAAATAATAAGACCGTTTCTGCTATTTTTTTTCGGTTAGCATGAAGTAAATAGAAGCATAAGTTTTCTAACAATAATTTATTGCAGAGATATATAGTCATGTGAATGGCACACATCAGATTTTTTTCGGTTAGCATGAAGTAAATAGAAGAATAAACTTTTTAAGAATTTATTGCAGAGATGCAGAGAAAGTCAGGTGAATGGATCAGATGAGAGTTTTGGATGATATACAATACCTTCTATACCTACTAATGAACATTGTGTATGGCAGAGAAAGTAAAAAGCAATCAGATTGACACGTGTTTATACACTATGCATATTAACGAGTGCTGAGTGGAATAATATATATAATCAAACACTACGATTTTTACCTGAGGTGTATGCAACCCGCATATCTTACTGATACAAACACGTGAATAACTACCTGGCGCACGTTGAAGGCTTGCCAGTCACGAGAGGAAACTAATTTCGTTCCGTCGGAAGCTGAAACAGATTCTCTTTGGAATGTTTGGACTACTTCCCTATGCTCTTGTGAACAGCACCAAAAAGTTTATTTTTACGTTCTCTACATGTTCCATATACATTGTGTGTAGAGAAGATATTGTGCTCCACTCCATAAATCCATGCTGACATTTCTCCGGAAATATATACTTTAAGACTCCCCGAGTCCAAAAAAAAAAAAACAGCATTTTTTTTTTTTAGAAAAAGGTGTCGGTGGACAACTCAAAAACTAAAAAACGTTAAATACCAAACTTATTACTTGAGTTTGCAATCTTCCAAAGATGCAACACGAATATTTTCAAGAAAATCCCCCCACCTCAAACTACACTTAATTGGAAAAAATGTTGAAATGTTTGGCTTACTCTAATGCCTCTAACGATTTTGATAAAAATATCGTAAATTAAAGATATTTCCATGATAAAAAATCTGATATGTTCCATTCACATGACTTTCTCTACATCTCTACAACAAATTATTGTTAAAAAACTTATTGCTCTATCTACTTCATTCTAATCGAGAAAAAAATTAGCATAAATAGTCTTATTACTTGCTTCCTTGTAGGTACAAGCGAGTTAAGTAATAGTTGAATTAAAGTAATAATAATAGTCAAAAACTGGTTGCTATATGACTGAAGTTCCTTTGTTTGTATGGACAGGAGTTGACAAATTCCTGTATGAGAAAAGTATAAGTTTTTTTTAAACCAAAAAGAAGGAATATTTCAAAAACAATCAACCCAAGAAAAAATATACATAACATAAATTGTGTGTTTTGATGTGCTATACATTTTTTGTGTGATAAGCTTTTGTCCATCTCTTACGGTTCAGCAGTTAGGCAAAATTCCTTAAAATTCATCCAGAAAAAAGTAGCCTTCAGAGGCTATTCCCAGGAAATTCAAAATATATATTTTATTTGTTTGGTAAATATCTTTAATATACGATATTTTAATCAAAATCGTTAGAGTCATTTTTGTGAAAATCAAACATTTTGAAAAAAGTTCCATGTAAAGGGTATTTTGGCGTGGGGGGATTTTCTTGGGAATCTTCGTGTTGCATCCTTGGAAGATACCAAACTTAAATACCAAGTCTGTTATTTAATGGTTTTAAAAATATTTATTTGCCAAATAAAATGTATATTTTGAATTATAATAGCCTCTAATCACCTCTTCTTTCGGATGAATTTTGTATAACTGGTAAACCGTAACAGATGACAAAAACCTTAGTACACAAGAAATATAGATCACGTTAAAACACACAATTTGTTATATACATTTTTTCGTGGAGTTGGTCGTTTTTTAGATATTACCTTTTTTTTTTTTTTTTGGTTTCAGCTTTAAAAATACTTTTCTCATACAGGAATTTGTCAACTCCTGTTCATAGAAACAAAGGAACTTCAGTCATATACTTGACTATCACTTTAGCCTATGTTATTCCCTTATTTCGCTTCTACTTAAAAGGAAGCAAGCTATTTAACAATAACTTGTTGTAGAGATATAGTGAAAGTCATGTGAATGGAAGACATGTGTATGAAGCGAGACTAATGAACACGCCCCATGGCCACGTGCTTCTTCCCTTTCACTCTATAATTAAATGTTGCCTTTCTCTGTTTGACCTTCAGCACATTAATCCCGAGAAAGTGTTTACATTTTCTGCCTGCCTCTTCCTGCAAATTGTTTAGACAGAGAAAGCTGCGGGAAAACAGACCTTCTGTTTGTTTTACTCCACGTTGCATGGCAACGTACAGCTATGCCGTGCGCACATGCTTCGTCATCTGTTTTATACACGTCAATCCTCCGATGTTTACATTTTAAATTTTAAGCTTGAGTTATTTACTTTAAAGCCAAAAATGAAAGCCTAAACAAACTTTCTGTCGTGCTACAAATAGGTTTAACAGATTATTCCAAACTGTAATATGAAAGGATGGAAGGCAGCGGTGCAGCCTGTACAATCCAGTTGCAAACGTACGATAACTTACTTAGATGTCAATACGATGTACAACCATAACATTTACGATATATTTATTTATTTATTCTGGTTGGACTTAAGACCTTCTTTTCCACTCTACCAGACAATATATTAAATTCAATACAACCGCGATGGAATGAGTAAAGAATAAATAACAAAAGTACAATTTTATATGCACCTTAATAAAAAGGTGCAATAAGTATATTGAAATAAAAACAAAAAACTGTAAACAAAATTATTTTAAGTGAAATATTCATGTAGTTTTAAACAATATTAGTGATATTTACAATTCAAATACATATTATTTGCCAGCACATAAAATGTTAATAACAATAAATTAAAGTAGTGTTGTATTTATCATACTAATACAAAAGCAGATTAGGTTTGATTATAAATGTATGTCCTAATTTTCTTCTTAAACAGTGTACTGTTCCGGCGGTCCCTTACG
Source organism: Hymenopus coronatus (assembly GCA_030762935.1). Taxonomy (NCBI): domain Eukaryota; kingdom Metazoa; phylum Arthropoda; class Insecta; order Mantodea; family Hymenopodidae; genus Hymenopus; species Hymenopus coronatus. The sequence continues at coordinate 17,245,389 of CM060897.1, read as the reverse complement.
TCTTCAGGGAGGGAATTCCAAACACGAGCTAAATCTGTTGTAAATGATGATGGTTGTAAGATGAGCAGTTATACCAAAAAATAAAACAGTGTCTTTAGCGAGTTTCTCGATTATGACAGTCAGAAAAGTATTTGAAACGAACATTTAGATAGTTTGATATGCAAGAATGAAGGAGCTGGAACCATTAAGTGTTTTGAGTGATGGTGTTACATTATCATACTGACGGAGATTGCTTACGATTGAGCCCGTTGAAGTCTTAGAGTAAAAATTTCAGTCAGCTTAGTAAACATCTAATGTGTTCCATTCACATGACTTTCTCTACATTTCGGCAACAAATTATAGTTAAAAAAGCTTATGCTTCTATGTATTTCATGCTAATTGAGAAAAAATTAGCAGAAATAGTCTGTCCATACAAACAAAGGAACTTCAGTCACATAGCAACCAACTTTTCACTGTCACTTTAACCTATGGTACTCCCTTATTTCGCTTCTACTTACAAGGAAACAAGTAATAACACTATTTCTGCTAATTATTCTCAATTAGCATGAAGTAAATAGAAGCCTAAGATTTTTAACAATACTTTTTTTGCAAAGATGTAGAGAAAGTCATGTGAATGGAACACATCTGATTTTTTGTAAGTTTTGGTTCAATATTGTACTTTTAGGTACAACACATAACTCTTTTTCTATCATTATTCTACGATCATTCGCAAAAAAATTGTGTTTAGTTTTGGAGGTTAAGCAGTCACGTAAAATTATATAACATGGTCACGAAGTGCACTTTCGCTATTGCAGATGTAAAACATATCTGGGAACATCTGCCTCAGGCCTTCAGAAAAAGAAGACGATCGCAGATCTAAAGATAGGGGTACCCACTCGGAAGAGGCAGCCAGTGGAAAAACCGGAGCAACGCGATTGTCGGTCGTTGAACCTTCACACTTAGGACAAATTATTATTATTATTATTATTATTATCATTATTATTATTATTATTATTATTATTATCATCATCATCATCATTACTTACTCCACTCGTACAATCTACATAGTGTATAGAGAAGATATTGTAATGCACCCAATAATTCCATACCTAGATTTTACCGGATATACAGTTTTGGGTCCCCCTGAATCCAGAAAAAAACATTTTTGGAAAAAGGTCCCTTTATGTGTGTTGACAGCATAGCTCAAAAACGAAAAGACGATTAAATACCAAACTTGGTATTTAAGTTTGGTATTTTCCAAGGATACCACACGGTGATTTTGAAGAAAATCCCCCCACCCCCAACTACCCTTTACATGGAACTATTTTTGAAAGTTATGATTTTCTCAAAAATGTCTCAAACGATTTTGATTAAAATATCGTATATTAAATATATTTACATGACAAATAAAATGTATATCTTGAATTTTCTGGAAATAGCCTCTGAAGACTACTTTACTCTGGATGAATTTTACGGAATTTTGCATACCTGCTAAACCGTAAGAGATGGACAATAACTTACCACACAAAAGTGTAGAGCATATTAAAGCACACAATCTATGTTATATAATTTTTTCGTGGAGCTGATCTTTTTTTTTTTTTTTTTAGGTATTCCTTATTTTTGGTTTTATCTTAAAAGAACTTATACTTTTCTCATACAGGAATTTGTCAACTCCTGTCCATACAAACAAAGAAAGTTCAGTCACATAGCAGCCAGCTTTTGACTATCACTTTAACCTATGGTACTCCCTTATTTCGATTCTACTTACAAGGAAGCAAGTAATAAGAGCATTTCTGCTAATTGTTTCTCGATTAACATGCAGTAAATAGAAGAATACGCTTTTTAACAATAATTTGTTGCAGAGATGTAGAGAAAGTCATGTGAATGGAACTCATAATATTTTTTTAGTTTAACGTCCTTCAAACTGGTAGCTATCGGACGATGAATGAAGTGAGTTCAGTGAGCCCGGAGTCCTTGACGCTTAGACTTACTCGAAAATCGTCTTCTCAGGATAAGGGAAACATCATCCTTTAAAATATCTATTGACTTCACATCTGATTGGGATTTGATGCATCAATGCTGAAAGATATTCTGGTGTAATTATATCATTAATACAACTATTAAAACCTGATGGAATTACTTTCATTAATCGTAACTTCATAGTTCGATTAAATTTCTGGGAAACTACCGCTAGTCGTTGCTTTCTACCAACTGTCGCAGCTTCTTATTTTGACGATATTAACTAATTTATTTGGTCCCCAGTGTTATTGTCGACACTCAGCCTGTAACGCCTTATTACTTTCTCTACTCGTATTATGTACATGGTGCATACAGAAGGTATTGTATTGCGTCCAAAAATCGATACCGAAATATATGTTCTGAGACCTCCTGAATCTGAAAAAGCATTTTTAGAAAAATGTCCCTGTGTCTGTCTGTCTTTCAGTCAATTAGTGTGTGTGTGTGTGTGTGTGTGTGTGTGTGTGTGTGTGTGTCTGTGAGCAGCATAGCTCAAAAACGAAAATACAGTTTACTACCAAACTTGGTAATTAGGTTTAGTATATTCCAAAAATGTAACACGAAGATTTTTAAGAAAATCCCCGCTGCCCGCAAATACCGTTTACATGGGAAAATGTTCGAATATTTTGAATTTCCCAAATATGGCTGTAACGATTTTGATTAAAAATATGTATATCTAGAATTTTTTGGAAATAGCCTCTAAAAACCTTTTTATACTACATGATTTTTATTGAATTTTGTATAACTGGTAAACCGTAAGACACAGACAAAAACTTACTACACAAAAAATGTAGATCATGATCAAACACATAATATATGACATTTACATTTTTTTCGTGGAGTTGATCGTTTTAGAGATATGGCTTGTGATTGGTTTCAGCTTTAAAAAACATACTTTTCTCATACAGGAATTTGTCAACTCCTGTCCATACAAACAAAGGAACATCAGTCACATAGCTTCCAGCATTTGACTAATACTTTAGCCAATGCTACTCCCTTATTTCCCTTCTACTTGCATGGAAGCAAGTAATAAGACTATTTCTGCTAATTTTTTCTCGATTAGCATGAAGTAAATAAAAACATTAGCTTTTTAAGAATATTTTTTTTTTGTAGAGATGTAGAGTAAGTCATGAGAATGGAGCACATGAGGTGTTTTTAAAATCGTAAGGACATAATGAATTAAATGATTGCAGTTTCTTATTTTGAGGATATTTATGGTTGACAGGTGATATGTTAGCAGAATCGTTAAGTCTGTACCTCTGTTCGAGTCCATTCTTCAAAGAACTCCATCCCCATTGTGTGTAATATGTGCTGAAGCCTATCCCACGGCTGCCACCGACAAACTAAAGGCTACGTGTCCAAAGCACAACTATAAACCCCCTCTTTTTTGGCGGCGGGGGATCTTTACAGCTCCTCCTGCTTTTCCTCCCATTTTTTAGCGTTATTTTGAAAAGTGCCGACACACGGCTGGAACCAGTTAGAAGCTGCAGGCGGAGACATAGTGCACAATATCTAATAATACTTACTCCCGCCCGCTCCCTCATTATCCCATCCTTCTTCTTAAATTTGAATTTGATGCTCTCTTAGTTCCTCTCTTTATGCTTCCACCCTTTTTGGCTTTGTAATCTCACTCTCCCTTTACTATTCCTAATTGGTGTTTAACGATCGTCATTTATTTACGTTTGAGTGTCCTTCAGTTTTTCACTGCTTTCTTCTCTAATCCTCTCACCAATTCTCTTTTTAATTTTGAAACGTTTATAGTTATTAATTTCTCTACACGTACTATGTACATGGTGTATAGAGAAGGCATTGTATTGCACCCAAAAAATCGATACCGAGATTTCACTGGAAATACATGTTTTGGGATTTCCTGTATAAAAAAAATCATTTTTATAAAAAGGTCCCTGAATATGTGTGTGTGTGTGTGTGTGAACACGATAACTTAAAAACAAAAATTCAATAAAAACAAACTTGGTAATTAAGTTCAGCATCTTCCAAAGATGAAGATTCATAAAAAAAACTACCCCCACTCCCAACTACCCTTTACATAAAAAAGATTTCGAAAATTTTGATTTTCTCAAAAATAGCTCTAACAATTCTGATTAAAATCTATTATATCTAAGACATTAACATGAAAAATAAAATGTATATCTTGAATTTTCTGGGAATATCCTTAGAAGACCTCTTTAATTTGGATGATTTTTCCTGAATTTTGCATAACTGGTAAACCGTAAGAAATAGATAAAAACTTACTAATAAAATTGTAGATTTTTTTTAAAACACATAATTAATGTCAAATACATTTTTTTCGTGGAGTTTGCCGTTTTTGAGATATTCCTTGTCATTGGTTTCAGTTTTAAAATACTGCTCATTCAAGCACAGAGCAACGGAGTTTTAAATATTTTGACTCTCGCTGTAGCCTAGTGTATTTCCTTATTTCCCTTTTTCTTACAAGGAAGCAAATTATACGACCATTTCTGCTAATTCTTATTTAGATTAGTATTAAGTACATAAATGAATAAGCTTATTGATGTAATTTGTTGCAGAGATTAAGAGAATCATTTAAATGGAACACATCAAGTTTTTTCTTTCTCTGCACGTACGATGTACATAGTGTACAGAGAAGGTATTATATTGCACCCAAACATTCGATACTAAGATTTCACCGGAAGTACATGTTTTGGGACCCCCATGAATCCAAAACAAGCATTTTTAGTAAAAGTTCCGTGTATGTGTCCATGAGCAGCTAACCCAAAAACGAAATGACCGTTAAATATCAAACTTGCTATTCAGGTTTAGTATCTTCCAAGGAAGCAACACTAAGATTTTTAGAAAAATCTCCCCCTACCCCAACTACCTTTTACATGGAAAAGAATTCGAAATTTTTTATTTCTTCAAAAACGGCTGTTACGATTTTGATTAAAGTACCGTACATTAAAGATATTTACAGGCAAATAATGTATATCTTAAATTTTCTGGGAATAGCCTCTGAAGACCTCTTTGTTCTGGATGATTTTTCCTGAATTTTGTATAACTGGTAAACCGTAAGAGGTAGACAAAACATGTAGATCTCGTTAAAACACATAATTTATGTCATATACATTTTTTTACGTGGAGCTTACCGTTTTCGAGGTATCTTTGGTTTCAATTTTAAATGCTGGCCATACAAAGGAACTTCAAGCACCGAGCAACGGGGTTTTAGATATTTGACTATCGCTTTAGTCCTTCTTCTTAATAAGACCGTTTCTTATCTCGATTAGCATGAATTAAATAGAAGAATAAGCTTATTAATGTAATTTGTTACAGAGATAGTCATTTGAATGGAATACATCAGATTTTTTAGGATGATAATGGATCTCACAGTTTGCTGACAGTAACTTATTGTGAACACCACTTGAGTCATGTGAAAGACGCAGGTTGTTCATGTACATTTATCTGAGATAAGAAGGCCCGCTGAGTGCTGTCGTTTTCATTGGTTCCAAATTTAAATGTTAACGTCAAGCCCGGGTTTCAGCTCCTTCTTAAAGAAAACAAAAGAGATGTGAGTTACGGTGTGCTTGTTGGCAACGTTCTGAAAGCTGTTTGTGTGTAACCTGTCGATACATTTGTTCTGTTTTAAAGATGAACCTCCGGCTGCATTCTGTTACTCTCACTCCAGTTGGAATGCCTCAGTTAATCTGCTATTTCGGTTGCAGGCACTTTCAAAACAAGAAGGAAATATTGCATGTTTACTCATTTGTCACTGTTAGCAAGAGATTCAGGCTTTAAGGCAATGCTTCCGTGATAACAACTGAGAACAAACCTGATGTGTTCCATTCGCATGACTTTCTCCACATCTCAGTAACAAAGTATTGTTAAAAAACTTATTCTTCTATTTACTTAATTCTAATCGAGAAAAAATAGCAGAAATAGTCTTATTACCTGCTTCCTTGTAAGTAGAAGCGAAACAATGGAGTACCATAGGTTAAAGTGATAGTTAAAAGCTGGTTGCTATGTGACTGAAGTTCCTCTGTCTGTGTGGATAGGAGTTGGAAAATTCCTGTATGAGAAAGTATACGTTTTTCAAAGCTGAAACCAAAAACAAGGAATATAAAAAAAACATTCAATTCCACAAAAAAAAAAAACAAAAAAAAACAAATATATATATATATATATATATATACATAAATTGGTTGTTTTAATGTACTCTACTTTTTTGTGTTGTAAGTTTTGTCCATTTCTTATGGTTTAGCACTTATGCAAAATTTCGTAAAATTGATCCAGAATAAAGTAGTCTTCAGAGACTATTCCCAGAAAATTCAAGATATACATTTTATTTGTCAGGTAAATATCTTTAATATGAGGTATTTTAATCAAAACCGTTATAAAACTTTTTTGTGAAAATAAAAATTTTCGAAATGTTTTCCGCGTAAAGGGTAGTTGGGGGTGGGGGATTTTCTTGAAAATTTTCATGTCGCGTCCTTAGAAGATACTGAACGGTTTTGAACTATGCTGCCCATAGACATACACACTGATAGACAGTCACACACACACATACACACACGGATATTTTCTTAAAAACACTTTTTTTTAATGCAGGTATCTCAAAATATATTTCCAGTGAAATCTCGATATCTAATTTTTAGGTTATTATAAAAGCTTCTCTATACAATATATATAGTACGTGTAGAGAAATTAAAAAGCGTATATAATAGGCTAAAAAGGTAGTCAAACATTTTGAAAGCTCCTGGCTATGTGATGGAAATAGGTACTCTTTGCATGGCCAGGAATAAAATAAAAGAAACAGGAGTAAAAAAAATGTCCTTTAAGGAAGGTTTAAGTATTTTAAAATTGAATGCAAGTACAAGAAATTTCTTGGTATTGGTTAATTCCATATATATATATATATATACCAGCTGGCCCAGCGAACTTTCTTCTGCCTTAGAAGCAATAAATGAGCAGATTTTGGAGTTTAATGATTCTTTATTGGCCGTGTATTTTGGTGCGTAGGTTGCACTCTTCAGTGAAGCATCTTGTGATAGACGACATTTCTTGTTTTATTATCAGGCGCAAGAACAAATAAGGCAGATGGTCTTCCGACCCGTGAACATGCCACATATAATTGACCGTGCGAAAAACATGAATTTTATAGATTCAGACCACAAACTTTCAAGGATTGGCCTTGTGATTTGTTGATGTTCATGGCGAATGCAAGAATGCAAGTCGGATCGGAATTTAAACTCAAACGGCAAATCGGTTGGGATCATCGGGATCCTCGGAATGAGAACTTCCTCACCTTCGAATCTTCCTTTGAGTATCGTTGCGTAAATCACATTGTTCATCAATTTACTTACCACCAAACGCCTTCCGTTGCACAGTTATGGTTGGTTTATGTTTCGAAGCCAACCTTTAGTCGTAAATTGTGCGGTGGTAAGCCAGGTACATCCAAGGAGTTTAAAAATGTAAGCGGATAGTTGCTCTTCACGTGCAATTTCATTCGCAATGTTTCAAATCCTAGTTGCATTACAGCTTTGTCGGGAAAGATTCGATTGTCTTGGTCGCGGCATTGTTAATGATAATGTCGGCACTAATAGAAACTCGAAACAAACACCATAGACAACAATGCGTTTAGCCGTCTGTTGCGTTTTGTTATACCACGTTTTATGTCGCGTCCCACGGAAACGGGATAAAAAGTATCTTATGTCCAACTCCTGGATCTCAGCTACCTCCCCACCGATTTTCAGCCAAATCGGTTCCAGCCGTTCTTGAGTTAAAAATAGTGCAACTAACACGACTTTCTTTTATATCTATATTTGGAATTAACCAATACCAAGAAATATATATATATATATTATAAATTGTGTGTTTTAATGATATCTGCATCATTGGTATACAAAGTTTTCTCTTATGTCTTGCAGTTTAACAATTATGCATGTCATCTAGAATGAATCACAGACTATTCCCAGAAAATTCAAGATATAGGTACATTTTATTTGTAATGAAATATCTTTAATATACGGTATTTTAATCAAAATCATTAGAGTCATTTTTGAGAAAATGAAATATTTCGGTAAAGCTTCCATGTAAAAGGCCGCTCGGGTTGGGGGGGATTTTCCTTAAAATGTTCGTGTCGCATGTTTGGAAAATATTCAGCTCGAATGCCAAGTTTTGTAATTAAGTGATTTTTCGTTTTGGAGTTATGCTGCTCATGCGCACATGAGACTCTTTTAAATATTTTTAATCATGGGTCTTCAAAATATATTTCCGTTGAAATCTTGTTATCGAATTTTTGGGTGAAAGACAAACGAGGGCCACTATTTATACTTTGATCCTTGGCAACGCTGATTGCTGTAAGTGACATCTGGTGTTTCTACTAGAACGTTTGACATTGTTCACCTTAACCTACTTCAGATATTTTGACAACAGAACGTTATTTGCGTTGTATGATTTCAAAATTGTGTCTCAGTGAAAAGAAGGAATTAACTCGTGAAAATATTCTGCGATGATTTGTTATGATTTTCGACGTAGATTATCAAGACAAGAATGCTACATTTGATAATGAAGCTCCAAGATTTGTCTCTGTGAAACGCTGGTATAACGAGTTTAATCGTGACCGCCGTTCGCTCACTGACGAAATTCGTGAAGGTCAGTTTTTGTGCCAGAAAACATCGATATTCTGAAACAACTGATAATACCAAATTCTGTAAGATCCCACATAATTTGCCGCAATCTCAAAAGGATGTTTGTGTCGATTGTTGCTCACAAGTGCTCAAGAAAATAATGATGGGTCTTCAAAAGATGTATATAAGATTATAACAGCTGACAAATCATGGATCTATGCATATGTGCCGAAACGTAAACATCAGTCGATTGTATAAGTGTTTCAAGAGGTAGCAAATGCAACAAAAGCTGTTCTCACCCGAAGCACTTCGTAACTGGTCGCCTGGTTTTCATAAAACTGGTCACGTGGCAACAGTGCTTTTAGAGGAACGTAAAATGCGACGCATCCATTTATTTGCTGAAACTCTTCGGTGAAATTAGGAAGACAAACAAGTGCTGTCGGATCATTTTTAATCAAGAACATGCGAGCGTTCACATATCTCATCTAACAACTGACTCTTTGAACACTCAAAAAATCGAATTGACGTTGTACATTCCTGATTTAGCATTCCAATGCTATCTTTTTGTACCCGAACATCAGGATTAAAATGCGTGTTGAACGATCTTCATCGGCAAAAAGACGAAGATCTTCAGCGTTTAACAACAATTTTGGATGGGTCTCAAGCAGATTGGAATAAATGCTATGACAAATAGTTCGAAAGCATGCAAAAGTGTATTGATCATAAAGGAAAATTAAGTAAATGATGTATAGTGAAGGTATTGTATTGCACCCAAAAATTCGGTACAGAGGTTTCACCGGAAATACATGTTTTGGGACCCCTTGAATTAAAAAAAAAAGAAAAATGTCTGTGTGTGTCTGAGGGCAGCGTAACTCAAAAACGAAAAGCCCGTTAAATACCAAACTTAATATTTAGTATCAGTATCCTCCAAGGATGTGACACGAAGATTTTCAAGAAAATCCCCCAAACACAACTACCCTTTACATGAAACAAATTTCGAAAGTTTTGATTTTCTCAAAAATAGTTCTAACGAATTTAATTAAAATATCTTATATTTAAGATATTTACATGGCAACTAAAATGTATTTCTTTTATTTTCTGAGAATAGACTCCGAATAGCTCTTTATTCTGGATGAATTTTTCTGAATTTTGCATAACTGGTAAACCTTAAGAGATAGAAAAAAACTTACTACACAGAAATGTAGATCTCTTAAAGTACTTAATTCATATCATATACATTTTTTTTCTTGAAGTTGACGTTTTCGAGATATTCCTTATTAGTTTCAGTTTTAAAATATTTAAAATTTTCTACTACGAAACTTGTCAGCTCCTGGCCACGCAAAGAAACGGATTTTAATTCCATAGCAACCACATTTTAAAGCATTTGACTGAGGGTTTAGCTTGGTGTATTCATTTATTTCCCTTCTACTTATAAGGAACTAAGTAATAAGACCGTTTCTGCTGATGTTTATCTCGATTATGAGACAGTACGTGTCTTGTACGGGGCTAAGAGTGATTTAAAAGGGAAATTTAAATTATAGTAAATAATATAAATTATACCAAGAGGGAACAAATGTAGACATTTAAAATGGGCAGGGAAGAAAGATTTGAGACACGTATAAGTAGCCGAGTTGTTACGAGCTGGTAGGAAAGTATACCGTTAGGGGTAGGGCATTGACCCGAAGGGGGTGAGAGTACACTGTCCGAGGGGAACATTACGGGAAAAGAGAAAACAATTCTCTCGCTGGTGAGGCGACACGTTTTGGGGCACTTGGCGTAGAACATCCGCAGAGCAAAAATGTGATATTTGGGGTCTTGGTGGAGCTGAACAGGCTACCTTTAGTTGTGAGGGATATAGTCATTTTAATACAGACCAGAGTACGGACGAAATCACTCCAACAAAAGTAATAATAGGCGCGGGCGCCTAAAGTATAGTTTCACAGTAGAAAATGTAGGAGGAATGCGTGTGTGTTCATCGGCGGAAAAAGGCCGAACTAAATGAATAAAACACTTGTGTCTTACCACACCTGAAAAGAGATTCCATACTAGCAAAATCCAGAGCTAGGGCACCCACATCTCCACACCATTCCTAATTGCCAAAACCTGCACCCGGTATACGAACCCGTAACCCCGTTACCGCCCTAATTAGCATGAAATAGAATCAGCTAAGCAATAATTTGTTACAGAGATGTAGAGATGTGCATGCAACACATAAGATTTTTGATTTTCAGATATGCTATTCCTACGTTTCTGCACAGAGATAATTGAAAATCGTAGTCCGTAATAGTGTATCATTGTGGATGTCAGCCAACAAACCCCGATTTTCTGGCAAGTGCCAGAGATGCGGAGAGAGACTTCATTTGTTTCTTCTTGTTTGCCTTCGCCATTTTATTGTAGTCCTTTCCATGGTGTAGACGGCCCGTGTTAAAATGAGTCATGTATCTAACCAGCTGTTGAAAATAATCAACCTTCTGCTAGCTTGGAATTGCTATATATTTTCTCTTCGGTTTTCTGCTCTACTGAAAATGCCAACAGAAGAGCGTGTTTTATCGACAAGAACCGTTCTTGGAGCTGTTGAAGCTAGTTCATTGAGTCAGGAAAGAAGAGGATAAAACTGACCCCTTCCGTCCTCAGTAATCTGCTTCCTTAAGATAAGATATTACAAGAGACCCGGAAAATTTGCGACTTATAATTCATAAAGAATCTGTTGAATTCCATTTACATGACTTTCTCCACTTCTCTGTAACAAATTATTGTTAATAAGCTTATTCTTCTGTCTACTTCATGCTAATCGAGATAAACACTAGCAGAAACGATTTTATTACTTAGTTTTTTTAAGTAAAAGGGAGGTAAGGGAATACACTAGGCTAAAACGACAGCAAAATGTATTGAGAGACTTTCTGTGATCAAGTGGTCAGCGAGCTGGCATCTTACCAGGAGGTCCCGGGTTCGATTCCCGGCTGACAGAATTATTCCCTATCCTCCACAGAGTCTGAAAGTATGTATGTGTATGTGTGTGTGTGTGTGTGTGTGTGTGTGTTTGAGGAAAGCAAAACGATTTAAACCCAACGTAAAGAACCTACAGACAACAAGGTATTTCTAGTGCAAAGCGCCCGATATGACCTTAGATGTTAAAGCAGGCTTAGATAAATGAAATAATAATAGTAAAAATGGTGTAAGATGTTATTATTATAAGCTTCAACTCCTTTTCTTTGCGTGTCCAGGAATTGACAGGTTCCTGTATGAGAAAAGTTTTAAGTATTTTAAAACTTAAACCAATAAAAAGGAATATCTCGAAAACGGCCAACTTATGCAACTAAAATTCTGTGTTTTATCATGGTTAAAAATGTTTTGTAGTAAGTTTTTGACTATCTCTTACGGTTGATCAGTTATGCAAAATTCATCCACATAAAGAGGTTTCTATATGCTATTCCTAGAAAATTCAAGATGTACATTTTATTTCTCAGGTATACATCTTGAATATAAGGGATTTTATTTAAAATCGTTAACCATTTTTGAGAAAATCAACATTTTCGAATTTTTTTTTCCATGTAAAGGGTAGTTGGGAGTGAGGCATTTTCTTTGAAATCTTCGTGTCTCATCCTTGAGGAGCTACTGACCAAGTTTGGTATTTAACCGACTTTTCGTTTTTGAGCTACGCTGCCCACAGACACACACACACACACACGAAGACATTTTTCCAAAAATGTGTTGTTTTTTTTTGGAATCAGAGGGTCCTAAAACATGTACTTCCGGTGAAACCTAGGTGTCGATTTTTTGGGTGCAATACAATACCTTCTCTACACAGTAAGAGATAGACAAAAACTTACTATTAAAATGTAGATCTCATTAAAACACACAACTTATGTCATATAATTTTTACTTTCACCATACGCACTATGTACATAGTGTATAGAGAAAGTATTGCACTCCACCCAAAAATTCGATGCCGAGATTTCACCGGAAATATATGTTTTAGGGTCACCAATATCCAAAAAAAGCATTTTCACAAAAAGGTCCGTGTGTGTGTGTGTGTGTGTGTGAGTGTCCGTGTGTCTGTGAACACGATAACTCAAAAACGAAAAGTCGGTAAAACACCAAACTTGGTATTTAAGTTTAGTATCTTCCAGGGATGCGACACGAAGATTTTGAGAAAAATCCCCCCACCCCCAACTACCCTTTACATGGAACTTTTTTCGAAAATGTTGATTTTCTCAAAAATGGCTGCAACGATTTTGATTAAAATTTCGGATATTAAAGATATTTACCTGAAAAATGAAATGTATATCTTGAATTTTCTGGGAATAGCCTCTGAAGAGTAGTTTATTCTGGATGAATTTTACTGAATTTTGAATAACTGCTAAACCGTAAGAGATGGACAAAAACTTACTATTAAAATGTAGATCTCATTAAAACACACAACTTATGTCATATAATTTTTTTATTGGTTTCAATTGTAAAGTACTTATAGTTTTCTCAGACAGGAAGTGTCCGTTTTTCTTTTGTTTTACTCCTGGGCAAGCAAAGAAAGGAATTTCAAACTCAAAGAAAGGAGTGTTTTAAAAGCTAGCATAACGACAGCTTTTAAAACATTTGACTGTCAGTTTAGCATGGCGCACTCCTTTAGTTCCCTTCTACTTATAAGGAAGTAAGTAATAAGCACATTCTACTAATGTTTATCTCGATTAGCAATGTGCAGAAAGAAGAAGAATCTTTTGTATGAAGTTTGTAAAACAAAGAAGTGTAACACACCAGCTTTTTACTTTCTCTAGCCCCCTATGTACATTGATAGAGAAGGTACCTATTGGAATGCACCCAAAAATTCTATGTCGATATTTCACCGGAAATATTTGGGGTCCCCTGAGCCCGAAAAAAAGCATTTTTAAAAAAAGGTCCGTGTGTGTGTGTGTCTCTATCTGTCTGTCTGTGTGTCTGTGGACCCAAAGCCCCAAAATGAAAACACCGTTAAATACTAAACTTGGTATTTAGGTTTAGTATCTTCCAAGGATGCGACACGAAGATTTTAAAAAGAAACCAACCCGCCAAAAACTACCCTTTACATGGAAAAAATTCAAAAATTTTGATTTTCCTAAAAATGTCTAACGATTTTGATTAAAATCACGTATATTAAAGCTATTTATATCTAAAATAAAATGTATATCTCGAATTTTCTGGGAATAGACTCTGAAGATCTCTTTATTCTGGATGAATTTTGTTTAACTGCTAGACCGTAAGAGATAGACAAAAATTCACTACACAAAAAATGTAGATTTAGTCAAAATGCATAATTAATGTAATTTACGTTTTTGTTTAACCGTTACCGAGATATTTCTTTTTATTGGTTTCAATTGTGAAGTGCTTAAGCTCATCTCAGACAGGAAGTGTCCGTTTTTCTTTTGTTCTACTCCTGGTCAAGCAAAGAAGCGATTTGCAATGACAATCGCATAACGACAGCTTTTAAAACATTTGACTACCACGTTCGCCTAGTACATTCCCTTAGTTCCATTCTACTTATAAGGAACTAAGTAATAAAAGTCTGCTAATGTTTATCTCGATTAGCTGGTGTTGAAAGAAGAATTATCTTTTGTAAGAAGTTTGTAGAGTACCTGGAGAAAGTCATGTGAACGTAACACATGAGATGTTTCATTGTAATATTCAAATGTGCACATTTAGACAGATTATCGGTATTTTACGTATCTGTCTTTTGTTTTAATGATATGTCGTTTAAGATTTCTAGCGCATCGTATTGTATATCTGGAGAGAAGTGTCATTTCCTCGGAAGAGCAGCTTCTTTGTGTTGCATATGTGGGGAGTTGCTGCAGTAAATCATGGTAATTCTCAGTGACGGAAATCGTCTCTATCCTCCAGTCTCGCTCCACGGCCCCCTAAAAATACTCTCGGGGTGCTAAATATAGTGTAGGTTGTCGGGAGATGCGAAAACCGCGATCAGTGTGCGTGCGCGCGCGCGCATAAACACGGAAGGAAACTTACACACACAATTTGGGTCAAAACATTCTGAAATGCAAAAATGTCAACACTGGTGGTACTTACACCAGTCAAGACTTCAAGTGATGGGTAATATTTTGAAAAGAAAGGGAAAACAATTTAAAACAGGGCAGTTTATTGACTGCAAACTGTTTTACAACATAAAGGTCCCATTTTATTCCTGCTTGAGGCACGGAAATCTTGTTACTTTCTCTAAAGCGTACTGTGTACATATAGGGGCGTTCAATAAGTCCTTAGAAAATCCAAGAAATTGCACTCGTAACATCGAATAAAGTTTGTATTTAGTAACCGTCGTCTCTTACTAGATCGCAGTTAAAGTTACAACTATATCCATCACGTGGTTTCGTTGCCATATTCTTTAGAAAGATGGGGGGGGGGCAGTTTCGTGCGGTAATTTAAAAGGCTTAACACCGAAAGAGATAAAAGCCGAGTTGGATGAATTTCATGGCACATCTGCTCCTGCGTTTGCAACAATTTACAATTGGATAAATGAAATTAAACTTGGCCGTAAATCCATAATTGCTGAACATTGTTACCAACGCCCAGTAAGTGACTTCCTCCGAAATGATTGACAAAATCTAGGATATGGTTTTGAGTGATCGACGAATTAAAGTTCACGAAATACTAGAGACCACGTGTATATCACAAGGCACAGTATTCTCAATTTTGCACCAACAATTAAATCTGACAAACGTCTCGGCAAGATGGGTGCCGCATTTGCTCTCAATAGGGAATAAACGTAATCGTGTGATCGATTCGGAAGCCTTTCCGTGTCAACGTTGACGAGTTTCTGCGTTGATACATAACTGTGGATGAAGTATGGGTACACACTACTCTTCAGAGACAAAATTTCAGTCAAAACAGTGGCTTTTTAAACGCGAACCGGCTCCGAAGAAGGCAAAGGTGGCGAAATCCACAGACAAGGTGATGGCCTCGATTTTTTGGGATGCTCGCGGAATCATCTACATTGATTACTTGTAGAAAGGAAGAACGATAAATGGAAGAAATGAACGGAGAAGTCAAGAAAAAACTACCCTCATCTGGCAAAGAATAAGATTCTCTAACATAAAGACAATACAAGGGTGCAGGCCTGCGCAGTTTCGTTGGCGAAAATTGTAGAATTAAGGCTGGAATTACTACAACCTGCACCGTATTCACCAGGTTTGGTCCTCAGTGACTTTTTTTTATTTTCAAACGTGAAAAGAGGCTCGGCGGAAAACCATTCACGTCTAACGAAGAGGTAATCTTCTAAATGGTTGCCTGTTTTGAGAACTTTCCGAAATCCTATTTGTTGGAAGGCTTCGAACAGGGGACGCTGGGAAGACTGCATCGAGCTAAAAGGGGATTATGTTGAAAAATAAAAAAAAATATCTACCAGAAGTAATTTGTTTTCCCATGTTTTTCTAACGAATTATTGAACTCCTCTCGTGTCGAAAATGCCATTACCGTATTTTAAACAATTCTTCTGAGGGGAGCAGGCTTGAGTAACGTGTCATGCGGATGCTAAATCCCTTATTATTTACAGCTTACCACAAACGCCTTCTCGATTTCATAAATTTATTGATAAAGTTGTAGAATTATCTACTTAAAAAAAATCATGATATGTTCCACTCACATGATTACTCTCCATCTATGAAACAAAGTATTGTTAAAACACTTATTCTTCTTTCTACTTCATGCTAATGGATATAAACATTAGCATAAATGGTCATATTCCTTGCTTTCTTATAAGCGGAAGGGAATATACTAGGCTAAAGCGATAGTCCAATCTTTTCAACTGTGGTAGCTATGGGGTTGAAATCCAATTCTTAGCGTGATCAGTAATTGTCAAGTTCCCCTAAGAGAAAAACTCAAGCATTTTAAAACTGACACCAACAACGAGGAATATATCTAAAATGGTAACTCCACAAAAAAAAAAAAAAAAAAATAGCTGATGTGTTCCATTTACATGACTTTCTCTACATCTCTGCAACAAATTATTCTTAAAAAGCTTATGTTTCTATTTGCTTCATACTAATCGAGAAATAATTAGCAGAAATAGTCTTATTACTTACTTCCTTGTAAGTAGAAGCGAAATAAGGGAGTACCATAGGTTAAAGTGATAGTCAAAAGCTGGTTGCTGAAGTTCCTTTGTTTGTATGAACAGGAGTTGACAAATTCTGTATGAGAAAAGAATAAGCTTTTCAAAGCTGAAACTAAGAACAAAGAATATCTCAAAAACAATCAACTCCACGAAAAAAATTATTATTACATAAATTGTGTGTTTTAATGTGCTCCATATTTTTTGTGTGCTAAGTTTTTGTCCATCTCTTACGGTTTAGCAGTAATGCAAAACTCCGTAAAATTCATCGAGAATAAAGTAGTCTTCAGAGACTATTCCCAGAAAAGTCAAGATATAAAATTTATTTGTCACGTAAATATATTTAATGTACGATATTTTAATAAAAAACGTTAGAGCCATTTTTGAGAAAATCAAAATTTTCGAAAAAAGTTCCATGTAGAGGGTAGTTGGTGGTAGGGGAATTTTCTTGAAAAACTTCGTGTTGCATCCTTGAAAGATACCAGACTTAAATACCAAGATTGGTTTTTAGCTGAGCTATAGCTTTTGAGATATACTGCCCACAGATACACACACAGACAGACACGCACGAACATGTTTCTAAAATGCTTTTTAGAACTGGTGAAATCTCGTATCGAATTTTTGGATGCATTACAATACCCTCTCTATACACTATGTACATAGTGCTTGCAGGGAATGTAATAAAAATGGTATGCCAGAAATAATTTGTTTTACTATGTTTTCTAACGAGTTATTGAACACCCCTCGTGTCGAAAATACTATTACCGTATTTTAGCCAAATCTTCATAGGAGAGTAACTTCTCATGCAGATTTTAAATCTCTCGTTATTATTTTATAGTTTACACTAGCGCCTGTTCGATTTAATGTACTTATATATAAAGTTGTAGGGTTATCTACTTAAAAAATCTGATGTAATCCATTCACATGACTTTCTCTATATCTCAGCAACAAATTATTGTTAAAAAGTTTATGCTTCTATTTACTTGATGCTAAGTTAGAAAAAATTAGCAGAAATAGTCTTATTACTTGCTTCCCTTTAACTAGAAGAGAAATAAGGGAGTAACATAGGTTAAAGTGATAGTCAAAAGCTGGTTGCTATGTGACTGAAGTTCCTTTGTTTGTATGGACAGGAGTTGATAATTTCCTGCATGAGAAAATTGTAAGGTTTTTAAGGCTGAAACAAAAAACATGGAATATCTAAAAAAACGATCAACTTCACGAAAAAATATGTATAACATAAATTGTGTGTTTTAATGTGCTATACATTTTTTGTGTGGTGAGTTTTGTCTATCTCTTTCGGTTTAGCAGTTATACAAAATTCCATAAAATTCATCCAGAATAAAGTAGTCTTCAGAGGCTATTCCCAGAAAATTCAAGATATACATATTATTTGCCAATTATATATGTTTAATATATTATATTTTTATTAAAATCGTTAATCATTCTTTAGAAAATCAAAATTTTCGAAAATTTTTCCATGTGAAGGGTAGATGGGGATTGGGGGATTTTCTTGAAAATCTTTGTGTCACACCCTTGGAAGATATTGAACTTAAATACCAAGTTTGGTAGTTAACGATCTTTTCATTTTTAAGTTATGCTGCCCATAGACACACATACACGCACATAAACACACACACGAACATTTTCTATTTGGGTGGGGGGGGTTCAGGAGGTCCTAAAACATGTATTTCCGGTGAAACCTCGGTATCGAATTTTTGGGTGCAATACAATACCTTCTCTACACACTGTACATAGCAAGTGTGTAGGACATTCAATCTTTCACAACAGGGCGGTTTATAGTGTTTCAGAAGTCTCGGTTTGGTTCCTGCTTGAGGCTGGGAAACCTTTTTACTTTCTCTAAAACGCACTATGTAGAGAAGATTTGCTTTCCACCCAAACTGTCAATGTGGAGATTTTACCGCAAATATATATTATCAGGTCCCCTGAACCCGGAACAAAGCAAGTTTAGACAGAGGACCCTGTGTGTGCGTGTGCATATATCCGAGAGCCTGTGATCATAAAAAAAAAACCCCTGATGTGTTCTATTCACAAGACTTTCTCTACATCTCTGCAACAAATTACTAGTAAAAAGGTTATGCTTCTATTTACTACATGAGAAAAAATTAGCAGAAATATGCCTATTACTTATTTTCTTGTAAGTAGAAGCGAAATAAGGGAGTACCATAGGTTAAAGTGACAGTCAAAAGCTGGTTGCTATGTGACTGAAGTTCCTTTGTTTATATGGACAGGAGTTGACAAATTCCTGTATGAGAAAAGTAAGTTTTTTAAAGCTGAAACAAGGACTATCTACGATCAACTCTACGAAAAGAAAATACTATTACATAAATTGTGTGTTTTAATGTGTTCTACATTTTTTGTGTGGTAAGTTTTTGTCTATCTCTTACTGTTTAGTAGTTATGCAAAATTTGTAAAATTCATCCAGAATAAACTAGTCCTCAGAGGCTATTCCCAGAAAATTTAAGATATACATTTCGTTTGTCAGTTAAATATA
Organism: Hymenopus coronatus; assembly: GCA_030762935.1. Taxonomy (NCBI): domain Eukaryota; kingdom Metazoa; phylum Arthropoda; class Insecta; order Mantodea; family Hymenopodidae; genus Hymenopus; species Hymenopus coronatus. Next base: position 17,226,197 of record CM060897.1, on the reverse strand, counting down.
TTAATATAGGGCGTTTTAATCAAAATTGTTAGAGCCATTTTTGACAAAATCAAAATCCCCCCAACTAACCTATACATGGAACTTTTTTCCCAAACTTTCCTCCGCCGGGTTTGAGCCCGCGACCTCTATTGAGAATATGACGTTTTTATCTCGATTAGCATGGAGCAGAAACAAAAATAATTCTTTGTGAGAAGCTTTTTTTAGAACAGGTAGAAAAAGCCAAGTGATGAGAGATGAAATGAGAGATGTAAATTTCGTATTCGTGTATAATCGACCTGGGAAAGTCAGGAAAAAACCCAAAGTCAGTGCGGCCCGGTTCTACGGTAATCGAACCAGAGATCATCCAATTGCGAGCAAGTTAATTCTATCACTACCAATCAGTGCCAGGAGGATTCCGAGTATAATCCCCCCCCCTCTTCATATCAAGGTCTATTAGCGGAGGGTTCAAGGAAAAGCTTAAATCACTTTGATCGCCTTGTAGGAAGACAATATCGCTGTTAAATGATTTATGCGCTGCGAACTGTGACCTTTCACTTTGTCGGTACATTCAGTTGTTTTGGCAAGTAGCTACTCGGTCTTTATTTCTGGCGCTTCAATTACTTCGACGAGGAGAATGGGAACAGACAAAACGAGGAAGACTTCTGGAAATCCCGAAACAAATCCTTGGAGTCTTTGAACTCGGTGCTGAGCCGAAAATGACAAATGTATCAAGGATAAGTTAAATATATATATAAGCCCAACAAATGCACTGCATTTCCTGCTTGTCGCTATTCTCATTTCTCCGGGTCAGGAAACTGACACTTACTAAATATGTTTTTATAAAAATGGTGACCATTTTTACTTTCTCTACACGTACTATATAGATATCGAGAAGGTATTGTATTTCACCCAAAAGTCGATACCCAGATTTCACCGGAAATGCAATTTTAGCTCCTCCTGAATCCAAGAAAAGCATTTTTAGAAAAAGATCCGTGTGTGTGGGTGTGTCGGTGGACAGCATAGCTCAAAAACGAAAAGTCCGTTAAACACCAAACTTGGTATTTAAGTTGGTATCTTTCAAGGATGCGACACAAGTATTTTAAAAAATATCCCTCCAGTTCAAACTATCCTTACATGGAAAAAATTTCGAAGATTTTAATTTTCTCAAAAATGACCCTAACGATTTTGATTAACATCTATTATATTTTAGATATTTACATGTCAAATAAAATGTATATCTTGATTTTTCTGGGAAAATCCTCTAAAGACCTCTTTATTCTGAATGAGTTTAATTGAATTTATGAATAACTGGTAAACCATAAGAGATAGACAAAACTTACTATTCAAAAAATGTAGACCAGGGCATAACACACGATTTATGTCATACACATTTTTTTCGTGGAGTTGATCGTTTTTTAGATAGTTCATTGTTATTGGTTTCAGCTTTAAAAACTTATACTTTTCTCATACAGGAATTTGTCAACTCTTGTCCATACAAACAAAGGAACTTCAATCACATAGCAACCAGCTTTTGACTATCACTTTAACCTATGGTATTCCCTTATTTCGGTTCTACTTACAAAGAACCAAGTAATAAGACTATTCCTGCTAAGCTTTTCTCGATAAGCATTAGGTAAATAGAAGAATAAGCTTGTTAATAATAATTTGTTGCAGAAAGTCGAGTGAATGGAACATATCAAGATATTTTTTTGTATCTTAACGTCCTTTAACCTGGTTGGTCATATCGGACGATGAAGGAAATTGGTGAAATGATGCTCAAATTATCTCGGGGTCCATGGAGCTTAAAATTACTCGACATTCGCCTTCTCAGGATAAGGGAAAACCACGAAAATACTTTCATCTAGGTAACTCACCCTAAGCGATATTCGACCCGTTGAGTGTAGAGCAGACACACTAACGCCACCACATGGGCTTTACGACTGTATCAATAGTAACGATTTTCAAAAAGACACTTCATTAAATCATACCCCAAAAGTGCTATGTGAGATTCTGATAATGGTGGTTTAAAATTATTGAAAATGAAAAGAAGTTTAAAAAACCTTATGTGTTCTTCCATTCATATGATTACACTCCTGTAACAAATTATTGTTAATAAGCTTATTCTTCTATCTCATGCTAGTCGATATAAATGTTAGCAGAAAAGTTCTTATTACTTAGTTGCTTATAAGTAGAAGGGAATACACTTAGCTAAAACGGCAGTCAAATCTTTTAAAAACTGGTTGCCATGTGGATGAAATCCGTTTCTATGCAAATCCAGGAGTTGACAAATTCCTGTATGTGAAAAGTTTTAAATATTTTAAAACTGAAACCAATACCAGGAATATCTCGAAAGCTTCACGAAAAAATGTATCAGACATAAATTGTGTGCTTTAACGAGATCTACATTTTTGTCGCGTAAGTTTTTGACTATCTCTTGCGGTTTAGTAGTTAATCTAAATTCAGCAAAATTCATCCAGAATAAATAAGTCTTCAGAGGCTATTCCCAGAAAATTCAGGATTTACATTTTATTTGCTATGTAATTATCTTCAATATGCGATATTTCAACCAAAACCGTTAGAGCCATTTTTCAGAAAAATCACATCTTCTAATTTTTTTCAACATAAAAGGTAGTTAGGGTGAGGGGATATTCTTGAAAATCTTCTTGTATCCTTGAAAGGCGCTGAACTTAAATACCAAGTTTTATATTTAACGGACTTTTCGTTTTGAGCTATGCTGTCCACAGGTACGCGCACACACTGTCTGTTTACCAAAAATGCCTTTTCTTGGATTCAGGGTGTCTCAAGGATCTATTGCCGGTGAAATCTTGGTATCGAATTTCGGGTGGAATACAATACCCTCTCCATACACCATATAGTAGTGAAAGTAAAGATGATCTTTTTTCGACTTAGAGTTCTCAACATATATATCCAATATCGAATTTTTGGATGGAATACATTACTTTTTCTGCCAATAGCCTAGGTATATTGTGCATGCGGGTAGAGAAAGTAAAAATAATGTCTCAATTTGAAATGCATGTTTCAGACCTCCTCCTAATAATCTCATTTAATACTAAGCTTTTATGGTTTTGGCCCAAAGATGGCAGATTACACATCCAATGCTGTTCCAGGTTTCTTAATTTGTTAGCGACGTTTTTGTGACTTGGTTTATTTAACTTATTTAATATTACAGATGACTTCACGGGATAGCAACCGAGTTAGACTGGAATCAAAGAAATACAAGCTTGTGGTCTTCGTCATGAAAGCTGAAAGTGGATTTCTTTGATTCCAATCTAACTCGGTTGCTATCTGTAATAATGAACACCGAGAAAGCTTCAAATCTTTATTTAATATTGTTTAAGACGTCGAAACAGCTATCTTCGCGGAAGAGTTAAAGAAGCCTGTGTCAGTATTTGGTTTATATGGGGTACAGGTGAACGGTTGGCAACATGCTCGCAGACCTTGACTATCTTTGGGGCATCTTGTCGGCCTGAGACAAGCGAAAGCTTTGAAGCGCGCAACGTCAGATGGCGTCGCTTGGATTAAACCTGTGCACCACAAAGACTTGATATTTCTGTGCATGCTTCACTAACCAACAAAGCTTCTTCGTGATACAATCTAATCAAAATGACATCTCTCCTGTAGGCCTGTTACATATAAGCGCTTCTTCGAGTTTTATCCTATATTTTTACGTTTCCTACATCTGCAATAAACTATTGTTACTCTTCTATTTGCTTAATTCTAATCGATAAAAAATTAGCAGAAATAGTCTTATTACTTGCTTCCTTGTAAGTAGAAGGGAAATAAGGGAGTACCATAGGTTAAAGTGATAGTCAAAAGCGGGTTGCTATGTGACTGAAGTTCCTTTGTTTGTATGGACAGGAGATGACAAATTCCTGTATGAGAAAAGTATAATTGTTTTAACGCCAGAAACCATTAACAAGGGATATCTTAAAAACGGCCAACCTCACGAAGAAAAGTATACAACATAAATTGTGTGTTTTAACGAGCTCTACATGTTTTCTGTGGTAAGTTTTTGTCTATCAAAATTTCGCAAAATTCATCCAGAATAAACATGTCTTTAGAGGTTGTTCCCAGAAAATTTAAGATATACATTTTGTCATGTAAATATCTTAAATATGAGAGATTTAAATCAAAAACTTAGAGCCAGTTTTGAGAAAATCGAAATTTTCGAAAAAAGTTCCATGTAAAGGGTAGTTTGGGGTGAGAGGATTTTCTTCAAAACTTTCGTGTCGTATCTTTGGAAGATACCAAACATAAATAGGTACCAAGTTTGGTATTTAACGGTCTTTTCGTTTTTGAGCTATGCTGTCCACAGATACACACCACACACACACACACACACACACGAACGGTTTTCTAAATTTTTTTTTTTATTTAGGGGGATCCAAAGCATATATTTGCGGTATGGAATTTTTGGGTGCATTAAAATACCTTCTCTATGCCTATGTACATAGTACGCGTAGAGAAAGTAAATTAGCTGTTTACATTTCACCGGAAATATAGGTTTTGAGGCTCACACAATCTAATAATCTCCTGTGTTCCATTCACATGACCTGGTCTATACCTCTGTAGCAAACTTTTACCAATAAGCTTATTGTTCTATCTACTTCAGGCTAATCGAGATAAACATTAACAGAAACGGTCTTATTGTTAGATCCTTGTAAGTAGAAGAGAAATAAGAGAATACACCAGGCTAAAGCCATAGTCAAATGTTATAAAATGTGGATGCTATGGGATTGAAATACATTTCTTTGTGTGACCAGAAGTTGACAAGTTTCCAAATGAGAAAAGTTAAAGTATTTTAGAACTGATTAAAACAAAGAATATCTCGAAAATGGTCAACTGCACAAAAACATGTATATGACATAAACTGTGTGTTTAAAGGAGATATACATTTTTTGTGTAGTAAGGTTTTATCTATCTCTTAAGGTTTATCAGTTATGCAAAATTCAGAAAAATTCATCAAGAGTAAAGAGATCTTCAGAGGCTATTTCCAGAAAAATTAAAATAGGCATTATACTTGTGATGTAAATATATTTAAAATGTGGTATTTTAAACAAAATCGTTAGAGCCATTTTTGATAAAATCAAAATTTTTGAACAACGTACCATAAAAAGTAGAGTTGGGGGAGGGGAGGATTTTCTTGAAAATTTTCGTGTCACATCCTTGGAAGATACTGAACTAAAATACCAGGTTTGGTATTTAACCGACTTTTCGTTTTTGAGTTAAGCTGTTCATAGTTGCATAGATATAGACAGAAGACGAAACACACAGGCAAGACACACACACATATTGACGGATGGTCATTTTTCTAAAAATAAATTTTTTCAGACTCAGCAGAACTCAAAACATATATTTCCTGTGAAATCTCACTTATTTTTAGCATCTTCCAAGGATGCGACACGAAGATTCCCCACGCCATGTTATCCTAGAAAAAAAGTTCGAAATTGCTCTAACGGTTTTATTAAAATATCGTACACTAAAGATATTTACATGACCAATAAAATGCATATCTTGAATTTTCTGAGAATAGTCTCTGAAGACATCTTTATTCTGCCCGACTTTTGCATTCGTTGTTGGAGGCTTTTCTTGAAAATCTTCGTGTCCCATCCTCGGAAGCTGTTAAACTTGAATATCAGTTTTGGTATTTAATCAACTTTTTGTTTTTGAGCTATGTTATTTACAGACATAGATACAGCAAACTTTCTCTAAAATTCTGATATGCTCCATTCACATGACTTTCTCTACATCTCTGTAGCAAATTATTGTTAGTTAGCTTATTCATCTATCTACTTAATGCTAATCAGATAAACATTAGCAGAAACGATCTTATTACTTAGTTCCTTATAAGTAGAAGGGAAATAAGGGAATACACTAGACTAAACCGATACTCAGATGTTTTAAAATGTGGTTGCTATGGGATTGAAATCGGTTAGTTTGCGTGGCCAGGAGTAGACAAGTTCCCGTATGAGAAAAGTTTTAAGTATTTTAAAACTGAAACAAATAACAATGAATATCTCGAAAACGGTCAACTCTACAAGAGAAGTGTATGTGATATAAATTGTGTTTTAACGAGGTATACATTGTATGGTTTTGTCTATCTCATATGGTTTACCAGTTATACAAACTTCATCCAGTATGAAGAGCTCTTCAGAGGCTATTCCCAGGAACTTCAAGATATACCTAAATATTATTTGCCATGTAAATATATTTGATGTATAGGTATTTAATTGAGAAAAATCAAAGTTCATTTTTCAGAAAATAAAAGTTTTCGAAAATCTTGTTCTGTAAAGGGTAGTTTTGGGTGAGGGGATTTTCCTCAAAAGCTCCATGTCGCATTTCTGGAAGATACTAAACTCAAATACCAAGTTTGGTATTTTACTGACTTTTCGTTTTTGAGTTATCATGTTCACAGTCACACGGACACACGGACACACACGGACGTTTTTCTAAAAACCCTTATTTTGGTTACAGGGAACCCTAAAACGTCTTATTTCCGGTGAAATCTCGGTATCGATTTGTTGAGTTGAATGCAATACCTCCACTATACATTATGTACATAGTACGTGTAGAGAAAGTAGACATGTATGTGACATAAATTGTGTGTTTTAATGAAATCTACATTTTCTGATACGGCTTATCAGTTATGCAAAATTCATCCAGTATGAAGAGATCTTCAGAGGCTATTCCCAGAAAATTTAAAATATATATATATATAATTTGACATGTAAACATCTTTAATATACGGTATTTTAATAAAAATTTCGAGCTATTTTTGAGAAAATACATTTTTTCGAAAATTTTTCCACGTAAAGTGTAGTTTTGGGTGAGGGAATTTTTCTCAAAATCTTCGTGTCACATTTCTGGAAGATACTAAAATTAAATACCAAGTTTGATATTTAACGGTCTTTTTGTAATTGAACTATGCTGTACATAGGCACACACGGACCTTTTTCTAAAAATTACGTTGTTTTTTTTTATTCAGGGGAACCCAAAAGATGTATTTCCGGTGAAATCGAATTTTTTGGAGCAATACAAAATCTTCTGTGTACACTATATATATAGTACGTGTAGAGAAAGTAAAAAGATGTGGATGGAATGCAGCGCTGGAATGTGGGGGATTGTGTGTGGGCCAGAGCGACGCAACAGCAATAATCTGCAGACCTACATCTGTGCAGTAAACAAGGGAGGGCCTGTAGCTGAGGCCCACGCACAGCAGGGGCGGGTCCAACTTTTGCATGCAGATGGAACCTTCATTGTGTCATCACGTTCATCCTGGGGCGAAGCGACCTACATCTTGCCAGAAAACTATTGTATATGTTCCCAGTAAACAAACAAACAAGCGGCAGAGATGCAACCTGGGACATGGTCCAGACCTCCAGAGATGCTGAGAGATGTCCTTGCAGACAACAGGGCTACATCTCTTCGCCAATCTTCCAGTTACATCCAAATCAAACACAACATAAAACACATTTGGATGAAAATAAAGTCGGGAAAGGGTTAAACGTTGTAGATAAACTTTTTAGACTCATGTACATAAAGTATTTACTTACTGCTAAAAATCTATATCGAAATAAAGACCATTTCGATGCAGATTTCCATTTCGATATGGATTTTCATGCTTGCGCGCTACCCTACTACACTGTTTTTCAAATGGGAAGATTTCTACGCCGCAGCGAATGAGATGCGTTATTATGCTCTGCGTTGCCAGGTCGCTACACCCACTCTTTTTATATTTCCCTCTCATTCGCACACTGAGAATGTAAATCTGCCTGGTGACATAATGTTTATTCATGTTATTTTGAAAGCTATTTGAGCTAAAAAGATCTGTGGTTTTTACGGTTCTACTACGAACATTACTCCCTATCTTCCTCGTGAATTATTTTTTGCAAAATTTGAATATTTTGACTTAGCGCAAGAGGTATTTATGAGAGACGGAATCACTTAGCGCGTTACTCCCCAGTTGAGCGCGAATGCAACACAGCAGCACTCCGATTGGCGGCCGGCCTGGTGGCGCTCAAGGACAAACCTCATCCCATTTCAAAGTCACTTGTAGGTAAACTTTTTATACTCATATACTGGAATACGTTTCTTTACTGTTAAAAATCTATATCGAAATAAATATCATTTCGATACAGATTTCGTCTGCACATGCCAGCTATTCTCGCGGCGATTTTAGCGGACGATGAAAGAGCGGTGACTATGGTTTTTAAATTCTTGTTACAATTGAGTTTTAGAGTAAGTTTCTAGTATTTTATTGGGTTTTATTGTATTTTATTTGTATTTAACGTAACCGCTATTGGTGGAGCGGTAAATGTGTTTTAATTTTTTATATTTTTTTATTACTTGTGTCTTAGATAAGGCTTTAGTTTTAGCTTTTCTTCTGTTAGAGGTTATTCTATTTATGGATTTTATCTCTTGGTTTTAGGCACGTTTGTTTTTGGAGGGCGCTGACAACCACGAAGATGAGCGCCCTTAAACACCATTCATCATCATCATCATCATCACTTGCGCGCTGCCCTACTAATGGCTGTTCTCTGTCTGCTAATCTACAAAAAAAGCACAATAATGTTTAATTATATATAAGAATTATAAGGACATATAATTATTTTCAGAATCTAAACTCATAATATTACGTAAGCAAAGCAAAGTAGGTCATGGCATTGGCATCACAGAGATGAGGAAATCAGTAACTCAGGGCATAAGTGCCATGAATTTATCATATAAATTTTCGTAGATATTTTTTTATTTCTGTGGAAGTAAATTGTTAATAACATTACTCGCCTCCTCTGTTATATCAGGAGGCGTGGAACTAAACTGCATATCATTATCACTAGGCCAAGAAACCTGTCTCCATCTTGCAAATCAACTATCACCGTGAATCGAATTTCATTTGCTAGCGACGCAAGTGTACAATACGCATGGCGGTCGGCGGGGTTCATCTTTCGTATGTAGGATATCTAAATATTAAATATTTATTGTATATTTACATGTCGTAGAAAAATAGTATGTGTGCAACTCTGATATAATGGTCTCACTTCGCTCCCGTCTAAACTTACCTCTCACTCGTATCCTAATAACCACCATTATAGCATCGTTGCATAAATAACTATTAGTACTTCCAGATGAGTAATTAACTCATTACCCGGTAGAGGGGTTGCAGTAAGTATGAATAAATAAGCATATTTATTGAAATACCAGTATGCATACATTGATCTTCATCAATCCCACGGGTCCACAGACCTACGTGCTTTTGCAAGACACAAAACAGTAAGCAATATTAAAAAACAAAAAATGAAAGGAGTAAACACGAAAATAAAAGCATAGAGATATTCAAATACAGAAAATTAAATTTACAACACAAAACAAACCGTATTCCGATATATTAATGTACCCTATTATAGTAGACAAATAAACTTAAGAGAAATATATACACACAATACTAATACTACAACAAAACAATGACCGAAAAGTATGACACAAAATATGTGTAAGACCCCCTCTTCCCTATTATCAGCCTTCTCAGGTCTCAGCTGCCTTGCCTTATGTAGAAATTTACCGGTTCGCGTCTTCCGTGCCTGCCAGTGGCGTCCAACATGCTTCAAATTCTCTATTCGCGGTGGTAGAGGATCGCGGTAAATACATTTCCCTCCATTCCTCCGTATCCCACGACTCTTCCTCCTCGCAAATGGGGCAAACTCTCATACCATTCTTGTCAGTAAGTGTTATCATCCGCCATTCCTGTAGTCTAATCCATGCCCTTTTCTAATGAGTTTGGTACCTGTTTTGATGTATTGCTCCATACCCCACTCCGATTTTAGCCCAGACTGTACTTCCAATGAAACCTTCTCCGTGCATTGCGGAATTATTTGCTGACTGTCAATATCACAGAGGTGGTTTTTAGTTTTTCTACAAATACTCCGTCTGTTGACCTGCCCCGCCATCCAAATGTATCCCATTCCAATGGTTTCCAAAGCTTTCTTTAATTTTGATACCTACGTCGAATTGCCTTCCATTGAACGATTCTCGTCCAATATTTAAATAAGTAAACAACAAGGTTGTTGCTGGGGAGGAAAGGGTCGCATTGCAGTGTTCTTTGTGGCGTGGCGGTAGCATGTCTGTCTCACATTCAAGGGGTCGCGAGTTCAAATCACGCTTCGGGTGATTTATCCGGATACGTTTTCTTTTTGGGGGGGTTTCTCTTATCCTGAGAAATGAATGTCCAGTAACCTTAAGCTCCATGGAGGTTACTTAACCATCATTTCGTCGATTTCATTCCTTGCCCAATACAATCAATTAAAAAACCTTAAGCTACGAAAAAAGCTGATGTGTTCAATTCACATGACTTTCTCTATATCTCTGTAACAAATTATTGTTAATAACCTTATTCTTATATCTATTTAACGATAAAACATTAGCAGAAACGTTCTTATTATTTAGTTTCTTTATACGTAGAGGAGAAATAAGGGAATACAGTAGGCTAAACAGGCAGACAAATGTTTTAAAATGTGGTTGCTATGGGATAGAAATCGGTTTCTTTGTGTGAGCAGGAGTCGACAAGTTCCCGTATGAGAAACGTTTAAGTATTTTAAAACTGAAATCAACAACAAGGAATATTTCGAAAACGGCCAACTACATGAAAAAAAAGCATATGACATAAATTGTGTTTTATCGTGATCTAAATTTTTGTGTAGTAAGTTTTTGTCTTTCTCTTACGGTTTACCAGTTACGCACAATTCAATAAAAATCATCCAGAATAAAGAGGTCTTTAGAGGCTATTCCCAGAAAATTCAAGATATACATTTTATTTGGTATGTAAATATCTTAAATATAAGAGAGTTTAATCAAAATCGTTAGAGCCATTTTTGATAGATTCAACATTTTCGAAAATTCTTCCATGTAAAGGGTAGTTGTGGATGAGGGAATTTTCTTGAAAATGTTCGTGTCGCATCCTTGGAGGATAGCAACCTTAAATATCAAGTTTGGTGCTTAACGGCCTTTTCGTTTTTGAACTATGCTGCCCACAGTCACACACACATACACACACGCACACACATACACACAGACACAGACAGACTGACTGACACACATACACGGAACATTTTTCTAAAAATGCTTTTTTTTGGTTTCAGGGACTCTCAAAACTTCTATTTCCGGTGAAATCTCGGTATCGAACTTTTGGGTGCATTACAATACCTTCTCTATACACTATGCACATAGTACTGTAGAGAAAGTAATAATTGTCCCCAAATGTCCAAAATATCGTCCGGAAAAACTTTCACAAGGTAGGCTTGCATACGAATAGCAATAAATCTGATCTCATCTGCCACAAAGAGTCATTTGTTCTCATTTGTGTGATGGCAGAGGTAATTATATCCAAAACGTGCAACATTAGGAACACAATGGAAATGTGTTTCCGTTCTTTATTTCTCCACACAATAGCTACTTCGTGATGCTCCGTGACTAAGAAATAACGGTACCGTTACTCGCATATCAATCTAGGAGCGCATTTCACATTTCTTCTGTTTCCGTGCATCGCTGTATCCGTTACGGTGGCTGCTTCGCTATTGTTTCTTTCAGCTTCTGCATGATTCGGCTATCAGCGCCTCTTCAGAACAGATAAATCATTATCTTTGTAAATCAGTCATGCATAAGTGCTGAAGAGCATCGGCTTCCGAAAGATTTCTTAAGTGCAGCTATGATATTTTACCACCATAGCCAGAAATTCCCCGCAAATACGCGCCTGTTAATGCAACGAAAAGTTTAGTAATATTGTAGCTGTTACGTTGGCTCCCTGGTTAATTATTCCTAGATGTACAGCGACATTGCAAATTCTAGTTCAGTTTTAGATTCGACTCTGACATTGGTCGATTGACCAACATGGCCACCCATGCACAAGCAGACAGAAGAAATGAAGACTGTGTATATCGCATTTGAAAGCAGAACAGATTTTCAGTAAGTCAATTTTTACTTTCTCTACGCGTACTGTGTACATAGTGCATAGAGAAGGTATTGCACTCCACCAAAAAAAATCGATTCCGAGATTTCACCGGAAATATATGTTTTAGGGTCTCCTGTATCCAAAAAATGTATTTTCAGAAAAAGGCCCGTGTGTGTCCATGTATCTGTGAACATGATAACTCAAAAACGAAATGTCGGTACTTGGTATTTAAGTTTAGTATCTTCCAGGGATGCTACACGAAGATTTTGAGAAAAATCCCTCCACCCCAAACTACCCTTTACATGAAACTTTTTTCGAAAACTTTGATTTTCTAAAGAATGGCTCTAACGATTTTGATTAAAATATCGTATATTAAAGATATTTATCTGACAAATATAATGTATATCTTGCATTTTCTGAAAATAGCCTCTGAAGACTACTTTATTCTGAGTGAATTTTACAGAATGTTGCGTAACAGCTAAACCGTAAGAAATGGGCAAAAACTTACCCCACAAAAAATGTAGAGCACCTTAAAACACACAATTTAAGTTATATGCATTTTTTTCGTGTGGTTGGTCCTTTTTTATATATTTTCCTTGCTTTTGGTTTCAGCTTCGAAAAACATATTTTTCTCATATGTCAACTGCTATCCATACAAACAAAGGAACTTCAGTCACATAGCAACTAGCTTTTTGACTATCACTTTAACCTATGGTACCCCTTATTTCACTTCTAACAACGCAGTAAGTAATAAGATAATTTCTGCTAATTTTTTCTCGATTATGTGAAGTAAATAGAAGAATTTGTTGCAGCAATGGAACACATCAGATTTTTACCCCTTATTTCGATCCAGTTCATTTACATACACCTAATGTAGCTTAACCTCGACGAAATCTCGAAACCTGTCGTTCACCTGTCACGTAGCCATATTGTCTCCGTCACCAATAGGAAAGACTCAGGAAAGAGCCTTATTGCGAAACTGAACTAGAATCTGCAATCTCGCAAATGCACAAGCTTTGCGTTCCGACATTTAATCACCAACCGTATAAATACTTAATTCTGTGGTTTCGTGCCGTTGGCTCCCCATCAGGCATCTGATCCCTTGGCATCCGCTTGTAAGTCCTAGGGGGGGGGGGGTGCTAGTCCTAAATGTGGGGAGGGTAAGCCGTCTCCGAAACGAATTTTCTGGAATTGGTAAATTATTTAAAGCTTACACGAATGAATGAATTACTGTATTTATTGAAATACCAGTTTGCATACATTGAACTTCATCAATCGCTCGGGGCTATAGGCCGTACGTGCTTTTGCTATACATGAAATAGTAAGCAATATTAAAATATCTGATGTGTTCCATTCACATAACTTTCTCTATATCTCTGCAATAATTTATTTTTAAAAAGCTTATGCTTCTATTTACTCCCTGCCAATCGAGAAAAAAATAGCAGAAATAGTCTTATTTCTTGCTTCCTTGTAAGTAGAAGCGAAATGAGGGAGCACCATAGGTTAAAGTGAAAGTCAAAAGCTGGTTGCTATGGAACTGAAGTTCCTTTGTTTGTATGGACATGAGTTGTTTTTTTCGTGTAGTTGATTATTTTTGAGATATTCTTTGTTTTTGGTTTCAGCTATAAAACTTATATTTTTCTCATACTGGAATTTGTCAACTCTTGTCCATACAATCAAAGGAATATCCAGTCACGTAGCAACCAGCTTTTAACTGCCACTTTAACCTATGGTACTCCCTTATTTCGCTTCTGTTTTCAAGGAAGCAAGAAATAAGACTATTTCCGCTAGATTTTTTTCTCGATTAGCACGAAGAAAATAGAAGCATAAGCTTTTTAACAATAATTTTTTCAGAGATGTAGAGAAAGTCATGTGAATAGAACGCATAAGAATTTTGTCATCCGCCAAGCTCCTAGTCTAAACCACTCAAACTTGTGATACAAGCTTCCTCCTCAGCGAACGCGCCTTTTAGCAGAACATAAGAATATCGGTTGAAAATAAAAGCAGATACACGACATGCAGGAGAAATAAACACTTGACCCGCAAGTAAAGGACTGTGGCTTGTGTAATGTTTATTTTGAATCAAGGCTGAGGAGCAAGAAACCAAAAAGATAGCTTCTGTCCGTCAATCACGTCTTTATATCGAGGACACGGGTAAAGGGATGCCGCGAGGAATTGCGAGATTCAGGGAGTCGATTTTCTGCATCTGTTTCGAAACAATCTGCGAATCATGTAACGTTTGGGCAACGCCACGTTTGCAAAAAAATATGATCATAACTTAAGGGAATACCCTAGGTTAAAGTGATAGTCAAAAGCTCATTGTATGTGACTTAAGTTCCTTTATATTGACACGAGTTGTATGATAAAAGTATACATTTTTCAAAGCTGAAACCCAAAAACAAGAAATACCCCAAAAACGATCAACTCCACGGAAAAAATGTATATAACATAAATTGTGTGTTTTAACGTGCTCTACATTTTTTGTGTGATGAGTTTATGTCGATCTCTTACGGTTTAGCAGTTATGCAAAATTCCGTAAAATTCATCCAGAATAAAGTAGTCTTCAGAGGCTATTCCTAGAGATTTCAAGATATACATTTTATTTGTCAGATAAATATCTTTAATATTCGATAGTTTAATCAAATTCTTTAGAGCAATTTTTGAGAAAATCAACATTATTTGAAAAATGTTCCATGTAAAGGGTAGTTGGGTTGGGGGGGGGCGGGATTTTCTTGAAAATCTCCTTGTCGCATCCTTGGAAGATACCAAACTTAAATATCAAGTTTGGTATTCGGTATTTTCGTTTTTGAGCTATGCTGTCCACAGACATCACGCGAACCATTTTATAAAAATGTTTTTTTTTTTTTTTTTTCATTCAGGGGGACCCAAAACTTGTATTTCCGGTGTAATTACGGTTCCGAATTTCTGGGTGCATTAGAATACCTTCGCTATACACTATGTACATAAAGAAACTGTAGAACAAGTAAAAACCTACACTCAAAAATTAGCGAAAAAAAAAGCTTTTACATGGTTTTTGAAACGATGTAAGATGCATAAGGCATTTCTTTGGTTATTTCTTATTTACCGTTAAAAACAAAAGGCCTTGCGTCTGATGTTAGCGCCGGCCAACGACGATCCCACTTCGACCTTGGGCGATGGTCGACGTCAGAGAAGTGAAGAGATCTTTTAATATAGCAAAGTGACCCTTGGCGATACTGTAGCTGGCTACTGGAGCCATCTCGCAGCACACGCGGGAAACACTTCCTCGATATGAGCCGATAACGCGGACACTGCCATTAGTTCGATCGCTCGCTCGAGATGTTAGCGCAGGTAACCCATTTACAGCGAAGATGGTTTAACGTTTAATCCGCTCTTCAGCGTGGAAATCTAATCCAAAATAGCAGCTTTGTGTCGTTTATCCCTTGCACTTTTTACTTTCTCTAGCTCGCATGTGCAATATACATAGTGGAAGGTGTTGTATTCCACCAAAAAAATCGATACCGATATTCCATATCCGATATGTTTTGAGGTCCCCTGAGTCCGTAAAAACATTTTTAGAAAACGGTCCATGTATGTGTGTGTGTGTGTGTGTGTGTGTGTGTGTGTGTGGACACCATAGCTCAAAAACAAAAAGACCGTTAAATGCCAAACTTGGTATTTAGATTTAGTATCTTGCAAGGGTGCGACACGAAGATTTTCTAAAAAGTCCCCCACCCCTAGCTATCCTTTACATTAAAAATGTTGGAAAATGTCTCTAACGATTTTGATTAAAATATCGTTCTATATTTAAGATATTTATATGCCAAATAAAATGTATATCTTGAATTTTCTGGAAATAACCTCTAAATATCTCTTTATTCTGGATGATTTTTATTGAATTTTGCATAACTGGTAAACCGTAAGAAATAGACAAAAACTAACTACACAAAAAATATAGACACGATAAAACACACAATTTATGTCATATGCATTTTTTTTCGTGGAGTTGACTGTTTTTGAGATATTCCTTGTTATTAGTTTCAGTTTTTTATTTAAATACAGTTCCGGAGTCTAGTCGGAACTCCGGCGTTGTATACCCTAATTTATTTACCTAATATGATTACTGCATTGCTGTTTTCCTCTTATACATACACGCACATATACAACACCCATGCCCAAGGCGGGACTCGACCCCACGACCCCCTGCGCCACGAAGCACTAAAGCGAGACGCCTTGGCGAGCACGGCCATGAGGACCGGCAGCTTTAAAATACTTATACTTTCCTCATACGGGACTTTGTCAACTCCTGGCCAAACAAACAAAGGCACTTCAATCACATAGCGACCAGCTTTTAAAAGATTTTACTATCAGTTTAGCCTACGGTATTCCCTTAATTCCCTTCAAATTACAAGAAAGCAAGCAAAAACCCATTTCTGCTAATTTTTTCTCGATTAGCATGAAAGAAATTGAAGAATAAACTTTTTAACAATAATTTGTTGCAGAGATGTAGAGAAAGTCATGTGAATGAAACACATCAGATTATTTTTTCTGTAGTACTATGTAAAAGGTATATAGTAGGTGGAAAAGACATTATATTCCATCCAAAATTTCGAGATTTCACTGGGAATATATATTTTGACATCCCCTGAGTCTAATACAGCATGTTTAAGAAAAAGGAGGTCCATGTTTGTTTGTGTGTGTGTGTGTCTGTGAACAGTAAAGCTGAAAAAGGAAGACCGTTAAAAACCAAACTTGGTATTTAGGTTTATTATTTCCCAAAAATGCGACACAAAAATTAAAGAAAAAGCTCTCCTCTCCACAAACTATCCTTTTCATGGAACAAATTATTGAAACTTATTTTCTCAAAAATGGCTTAATGATTTTGATTAAAAGAATACCTTATATTAAGGATATTTACATCACACATACAATATATTAGTTTCAAAATAGGGAATAGACTCTGAAGACCGCTTTATTCTGGATGAGTTTTGCAGAACTTTGCATTGCGGATAAACAGTAAGAGATAGACAAAAATCTGTGTATTGTGATTTGTTACTTCTGTAACAAATTATTGTTAAAAAGCTTATACTTCTATCTACTTCATGCTAATCGAGATAAACATTAGCAGAAATGCTTTTTTGTAAGCAGAAAGAAAATAAGGGAATACAATAGGCTTAAAACAACATTAAAAGTTGGTTCCATGTGAATGAAATCCGTTTCTATGCATAGCCAGGAGTTGACAAATTCTCGTATGTAAAGATCAAAACACAAATGTTCGAATTAATTACTGCCTTATAAGTAGAAGAGAAGTAAGGGAATATAACAAGCAGAGTAGAATAATCCGATAATCAAATGTTTTAAAAGCTGGTTGCTATGTGACTGAACTTCCTTTGTTTGAATGCACGGGAGTTGACAAATTCGCATATGTAAAAAGTTTTAAGTATTTTAAAACTGAAACCAATAACAAGGAATATCTAAAAATGGTCAACTCTTCGAAAAAAGTGTATATAACATAAATTGTACATTTTTTTGTGAAATAGGTAAGTTTTAGTCCAACGGTTTGCCAGCTATGCAAAATACTGCAAACTTCATCCAGAATAAAGAGAGGATATTTCCTGAAACTTCAAGATAAACATTTTATTTGCTATGTAAGAATCTTTAATATAGAATATTATAACCAAAATCGTTAGAGCTGTTTTTAGAACATCAAAATTTTTGAAAAGTGTTCCATGTAAACTGTAGTTGGGGGTGGGGGCATTTTATTAAACATCTTCGTAATGCATCCTTGGAAGAACTTAAATACCAAGTTTGGACTTTTTCAGCTATGCAGTCTACAGACACGCACACAAGTATCTTTTTTGGATTCAGGGGATCTCAAAACATATATTTCCGGTGAAATCTCGGTATCGAATTTTGGGGTGCAATACAATATCTTCTCTAT
This sequence comes from Hymenopus coronatus, assembly GCA_030762935.1. Taxonomy (NCBI): domain Eukaryota; kingdom Metazoa; phylum Arthropoda; class Insecta; order Mantodea; family Hymenopodidae; genus Hymenopus; species Hymenopus coronatus. Next base: position 17,208,336 of record CM060897.1, on the reverse strand, counting down.
AAACTATGTACACAGTACGTGAAGAGAAAGTAAAAAGTAAGCATGTAAGAATATCTATTTTAGAGTTAAAACAGATGGAAAACTAGTTATTTATGGTGCAAGAGTTAAAGTGTAGTTTTATTTTGCGAGAAGGAAAGTTTGCGTAAGGCCGAGTGCAGCAATCTACGAGCAAAATAAAAACACTTTTAACTTGACTGTCATACACTATTTTTAGACAGCACAATATTTCTAGATGTATCAATAAATTTATAATGTAAGGTTCAACATTCCTTTTGTTCAAGGAATAGTACGTTTTCCTATCGCTTGGAGGCGTGTGTGTGTATGTGGAATAGAATTCGTCTATCGATATAGATTGGAAATCGATGTAGTAATGTCAGTTCTTTACTCTTTACCATAACTCTTATAAATTAACAATTCCACTCCATTCCTTCTGATATTAAATGATAAACTAGAGTATGTTACAACTAAATACCCAGCAAACATGTTTTATATGTTTGAAGTTGCCAACCGAAGAAAATTGTTGTCTAGTAGAGCATGTTTAGACACGAGAACGGACTAATAAAGAAGGCGGTGGTACTATTATTGATATTATTTTTTATCCGAGGAACATTACCTCATTTATTTTTATACAGATAAACAACAGAAAACAAACATATACAATTCTTATTAATAATAGGAAACATTAAGTTCTTAACTGTGCAATTATGACAAAAGTTTGACATTTATTGTACAATTACTACAATTGGAAATGTTGATTCCTTGTGATAAGGTACTTGGTGTGTCTGTGTTGCTGAATTCAGATAACATACTATTATCAGGTGGTATTGCAACGTCAGCTGAAGTGTTTGGAAGGATGAGTGTAGCTTGTGCTTGTGTTTAATATATGGAAGCCAAGCGTTTTCATATCAAGTGTTTAATTTTGGTTAATGGAAGGAAATTTATGCTATATTGATTTATTGATTATGTAGTAAAGTAATTAGCCTGTAAGTGTTCTGTGAATATCAGAATATTGAATTTAATGTGTATTTTAAGTATATTTTCATTAATGATAAAAAACAATTCTTTGAAAAAATTCAACAATGATAATTGCATTGCTACGTGCATGAAAAAGGAAGTTGTTCTTTCTTGTATAGCGCATCCCCAAGCGTTGTATACCCATATTTAAATATTCACTAAGCGAAAATAGCTTATGAAATTAATATTATATGTACCAAAAATAATTTATTTATAAATAAAAGGAAGCGTGTATTATATACTTCCTTAAAGAATGTTTAATAAGGAGAAACGTGTGGAATAAGCTTTGAGTCTATATAAGAGCTGAATAGACGCTCAACCTTATTGGTCAGTCTTCACGTGATCATCATTGCTCGGCTTTTGGCGGGAACGCGTGCTGTTACCGGAATGTAACCTTAATTTACTGTGTCATCCTACAGTGTTAATAATTATTGTATGCAGTGATGTTGAAGAATATACAGGAACATCTTACCAGTGTATCATTTACAAGTATTATATTACCTGTAGTGCAATATCTCCCTCGCGGCCACGACCTTGAGATGTAATAATAATGTTTATTAAAGTGAGTCAACAATTAGCTCACCAATTCGTCGAGACTATAATAATTTGTAATAAGTTCCCTCTACATTAAAAATAACGATATATCGATCGGACTCCACTAGCAACGTAACTCTTTAAAAACCACAACATTGTATATAACGGATACAGTAATAGTAACAAAACTTAAGTTGGTAACATTGGAGTGTTATAAATATTTTATAAACCTAGAGTTATAAAGAACAATTTTTAGTTCGAGTGTTTTGGTTAAATAGCTTACTTTTAACAGTGTCTGTCTTAAATATTTATTTAGATGCCATCATTGATGGAATAAGAAAAGGATAAATGTCACCCCCCCAAAAAAAACTTTGATAAAGAGAAACACAGCACTCAAGGATGTTTATACAAGCCACCGGAAATGGAGAGAGTAATAATATAGAGGTAGTAGCCAGAATGCTTGCCGGGGTAAATTTAGCGACTGAATGAAGAATGGAAACCCATTGACTTGATTCAAAGAATATTTTGCTTGGGTTGAAGAGAAGAACGTCAAATAAAGTGTAATGTAACGCGAGCAGGTGATGACTAAGGTTTGATACCGTAAAATACCGTAATAGGATACTGAAGTCATTAGAGAATGTTTAAAATAGCACGAAAACACGCTAAGTAACAGTAGGTGGTTGTGTTTATTGCAGAGCTACTCAGAATTAAATGGGTTTGGAGAACGTGGTCAAATAACTGAAAAGATTCTGGAAAAAAATCTCTGTGTTCAACGTAATCTCCATTCTGTCAAGACATTTATTGTCACTTGGTACCATTTTTACTTTCTCTATACGAATTATGTACATAATGTATAGAGAAGGTATTGCAATCCGCACAAAGATCGATACCGAGGTTACACCGGAAATATGTTTTAGGCTCCCCTGTATCAAAAAAAAAAAAAAAAGTTTCACAAAAAGTTCCGTGTGTCTGTGAACACGATAACTCAAAAATACCAAACTTGGTATTTAAGCTTAGTATCTTCCAGAGATGCGACACGAAGATTTTGAGAAAAATCTCCCCACCCCAAACTACCGTTTACATGGAACTTTTTTCGAAAGTTTTGATTTTCTTAAGAATAGCTATAAAGATTTTGATTAAAATGTCGTATATTAAAGATATTTACCTGACAAATAAAATGTATATCTTCAACTTTCAGGGAATAGCCTCTGAAGCTTACTATATTCTGGATGAAATTTATGGAATTTTGCATAGCTCCTAAACCGGAAGAGATAGATAAAAACCTACTACACAAAAAATTTAGAGCACGTTAAAACACACGTTATGTTGTATGTATTTTTTTCATGGTGTTGATCTTTTTGGATATTCCTTGTTTTTTGTTTCAGCTTTGTAAAGGATACTTTTCTCATACAGGGTTTTGTCAACTGCTGTCCACACATACAAAGAAACTTCAGTCACATAGAAACTAGATTTTGACTATCACTTTAATCTATGGTATTCCTTTATTTCGCTTCTACTTTTAAGGAAGCAAGTATTTCTACAAACTTTTCCTCGATTAGCATGAAGTAAATAGAAGCATAAACTTTGTAACAATAATTTGTTGCAGAGATATAGCGAAAATCAAGTGAATGGAACACATCAGCTTTTTTCAATGCCGATGTTATACTTTTCTACCGCCAAAGAACTTATTCGTTTTTTGAATGCATAAAATGTTCGGCCAATCGAATTTTATAGACAATTATTGCAAGTATATGATGATAATGCAATGAACGAGTCTTCACTGAGGAACTGGCGACATAATTTACGAATAATCAAAGAAGAACCAGTGTGTACGATAGTTCATCAATCGATATGGAGGAGTTGATGCAAATATTGATAAAAGAATTAAGAAAATCCGGTGTTTCAGTTTGGACGCCATAATGGCATTTTGGATGGAAAAGATTTCCCGACTGGTAAAGACTTCAAAGTAGCAACGACATCTTGGCTCAGAATACCGCGTGGCAATAAATACCTTGATAGCAATGGCTATTACGAGATATAGAGTATATTACAGTAACTTTGTAAATACAGTTCAATGCCATAGCCAGGATTTGAACCACGGATCTCCCGTTCTCTAGCCAGTTGCTCTACCACTGAGCAACCTTGGCAACATGCATTAAATTGACATTAAATTTATCCTGCACACGGCTTGTGTGAAAAAACAATTAAATCAACGCTATTTGACCATAATATGAATCCTGGGACTTAAAGTACTTACAACCTTGTAAGTCGCCATTGGGCTATGCCATCTCAAAATAATTTGAGATCACCTTGAGGTTTACCTGGAAACATTGAATCAGTTGAGAAATTTAATGTTGTGCCGGTATGTTGCCGTGGTAGCTCTGTGGTAGAGCAACCAGCTATAGACCGGGGGTTCCTTTGTTCAAATCCCGGCCAAGACAACGCATTTTTCAGCTTTACTGTACCTATCCAAATCGTTCTATACTTTCTGGATGGCCCTCATACATTCCTACCCTCGACGTAATTTCTCGGAACTGGTACAGATATTAGCGAGGTTGTCTCCTGATGTTACACGTTCCTGTCCTCTACGTAATTTCTCGGAACTAGTACAGATATTAGTCAGGTTGTCTGCTGATGTTACACGTTCCTGTCCTCTATGTAATTAACGGAACTGGTACAGATATTAGCGAGGTTGTCTCCTGATGTTACACGTTCCTGTCCTCTATGTAATTTCTCGGAACTGCTACAGATATTAGTCAGGTTGTCTGCTGATGTTACACGTTCCTGTCCTCTAAGTAATTTCTCGGAACTGGTACAGATATTAGTCAAGTTTTCTGCTGATGTTACACGTTCCTGTCCTCTATGTAATTTCTCGGAACTGGTACAGATATTAGCGAGGTTGTCTGCTGATGTTACACGTTGCTGTCCTCTAAGTAATTTCTCGGAACTGGTGCAGATATTAGTCAGGTTGTCTCCTGATGTTACATGTTCTTGTCCTCTATGTAATTGCTCAGAACTGGTACAGATTTTAGCCAAGTTGTCTCCTGATGTTACACGTTTTACGTAAGACACCTGTAATCCTGTTGCTGAGGTAACAAATGGAATGCGGGGCTGTCAACAGATCCGGTTGGATGTTCCTTCCTGTATCAGTTGGAGGCGGTTCAAGTTGGCACCACACACATTGTTCATAAGAAAGATGCTCACAAGTGTTGCTCCAGGCACTGTCCAAACTTTACGACAGTCGTATTTATACCCTGCTACAAAACAAATCTCGCTCAGCTCTGGGACTATGAGATATAGCTTGACATTCATCTTGTATGCATCACTAAGCCAGGGATTATCTTGTAGCAATTTAAGAGCTGGTTAAATGATTTATCTGTACATTGAATATATGTGATTAAATCCACCTAAAGCCTTTGTTCATTTCCTAGTTTCAGCGGCTTTACCATGTAGAACCGTTACAGGATTATAGATAGATGCTTGGGGCATGACGCAGTAGCAGCGCTGTCAATGTTATAATATAATTAAAATATACAACATGGGTAATATAATACCCAGTCAGAATGACAATACATCATAGTATACTACAAAAATAGTTTATGTGTTACACTCACATGACTTTCTCTAGCTACTCTACAAGCAAACGTCTTACAAAAGATAATTCTTCTTTCAACACCACGCTAATCGAGATAAACATTAGCAGAATTTTGTTGCACTAGGCTAAAGTGATAGTCAAATGTCTTAAAAGCTCTCAAAAAGAAAAACGAACAGTCTGTGAAGAGTATAAGTCCTTCACAACTGAAGCTAACAACAAGGAATAACTCTAAAACGGTAAGTTCCTCGAAAATAATGTTGATGGCATAACTTGTGTATTTTAACGAGATCTACGTTTTTTATACAGTAAGTTTTTTTTTTATCTCTTACGGTTTACTAGTTATTCTAAATTAAGTAAGATTCGTCCAGATTAAACAGGTCTTTAGAAGCTATTCCCAGAAAATTCAAGATATACATTTTATTTGTGATGCAAATGGCTTTAATATGAGGTATTTTAATCAAAATTGTTAGAGCCATTTTTAAGAAAAGAAAAATTTTCGAAAAATTTTCCGTGTAAAGGGTAGTTAGGGGTGGGAGGATTTTCTTGAAAATCTTCGTGTCGCATCCTTGGAAGATACCAAACCTAAATACCAAGTTTGGTATCCAACCGTCTTTTCATTTTTGAGCTATGCTGTCCACAGACAGACACTCATACGGACCTTCTTCTGAAAATACTTTTTTTGGACTCAGGGGGTCCTAAAACATGTATTTCGGGTGAAATTTCGACATCGAATTTTTGGGTGGAATACAATAGTTCTATGTACATTGTACATACGGGGCTAGAGAAAGTAAAAAACTGATGTGCTCCTTTCACATGATTTTCTCTACTTCTATGTAACAAATTATTGTTAATAAGCTTGTTCTTCTATCTAATTCATGCTAATCGAGATAAACATTAAAAGAATTGTTCTTATTACTTAGTCCCTTAGGGAAACAAGGGAATGCACTACGCTAAAGCGACAGTCAAATGTTTTAAAACCTGGATGCTAAGTGATTGAAATCGTTTCTATATATGACCAGGAGTTGACAAATTCAGAAATGGTTAACTCTACAAAAAAGGAATGTCACATAAATTGTGTGTTTTAACTGAATTTGTATTTTTTATAAGTGTTTGAGTCTATTTTTTGTAAGTGTTTGTCTACTTTTACAGCTTACAAGTTATACAAAAATTAAGAGTAAATGCGTTTTCAGAGGCTATTTCCAGAAAATTAAAGTTATAAATGTTGTTGGTCATGAAAATATTTCAAACAATTAATATTTTAATCAAAATTGTTTGAGCAAAATTTTAGAAAAAATGTTCCAGTAAAGGGTAGTTTGGGGTGGGAAATTTTCCCGAAATTCTTTGAGTTGTGTTCATGTAAGATTCTGAACTTAAATACTAAGCAGCAACTTTCGTGTATGTGTTATGCTGTCCACAGACACACAGATTAGACTTTTTTTAATTTCTCTACACGTACCATGTACATAGTGTATAGAGAAGGTATTGTAATGAACCCAAAAATTCGATACCGAGATTTCACCGGAAATACATGTTTTGAGACCTCCTGAATCCAAAAAAAGCATTTTTAAAAAAATGTCCGTGTGTATCTGTCTGTGTGTGTGTGTGTGTGTGTGTGTGTGTGTGTTTATCCAGCATAGCTCAAAAATGAAAAGACCATTAAAAACCAAACTTAGTATTTAAGTTTAGTATCTTCCAGGATGCGACACGAAGAATTTCAAGAAAATCGCCCCACCCCAAACTACCCTTTACAGGGTAAAAATTTCGAAAAGTTTGATACTCTTAAAAATGGCTCTAACGATTTTGATTAAAATCTCGTATATTTAAGATATTTACTTGACAATTAAAATGTATATCTTGAATTTTCTGGGAATAGCCTCTGAATGAATTTAACGGAGTTTTGCGTAACTGCTAAACAGTAAGAAATGGACAAAAACTTACCGTACAGAAAATGTAGAGCACATTAAAACACACGATTTATGTTAGATACACTTTTTTCGTGGAGTTGATCATTTTTAAGATATTCCTTGTTTTTAGTTTCAGCTTTAAAAAACATACTTTTCTCATACAGGAATTTGTCAACTCCTGTCCATACAAAGGAACTTCATTTACATAGCATCCAGCTTTTGACTGTCACTTTAACCTGTGGTACTCCCTTATTTCGCTTCTACTTACAAGGAAGCAAGTAATAAGATTATTTCTGCTAATGTTATCTCAATTAGCATGAAGTAAAGTTTTTTAACAATACTTATTTGCTGAGGTGTAAAGAAAGTCATGTGAATGGAACACATCAGACATTTTCTTAAGGGGCCCTAATTTGTTTTTCGGAGAAATCTCGTTATCCAATTTTAGGGTGGAATACATCTTCGTTACCTGCTATATAAGTACATTGTATATACATATGTGCTAGAGAAAGTAATAGAATAAAAAAATCGTCAAAACGCCAGAGGGTTTGTAAACATGAAAAACTTCTCTAAGTTATTGAATTGCTTTTCTCACGAGCCGTGCGTAGTACAGGAGTTGCGATATGTAGAGTCAGACTGAAAAATTCAATGCTGTAGCCGGGATTTGAACCACGGATCTCCGGATATCTAGCAGGTTCTCTGCCACTGGGCTATCATGGCAACATGCCGGTATAGCATTGAATTTATCAACTGACTTGTATGATTCCCGGTAAACCATAAGGTGGTCTCTAATTATTTTCTAAGATTTGCTGTTTTTTTTGTATCTTGTAATAGAGATGTACACATTTCCAAATCTTTGGTAATATATTATTATTGAACTCCAATGAAGTACAACACGTACATGCAAATTAAATGTACAAAGATGAGTTTTACTATGCTGTTTTATAAAAAAAAAAATCTGATGTATTTCATTCACACGATTTTCTCTACATCTGTGCAACAAATTATTGTTAAAAAGCTTATGCTTCTATTAACGTCATGCTAATTGAGAAAAAATTACCAGAAATAATCTTATTACTTGTTTCCTTGTAAGCAGAAGCAAAATAAGGGAGTACCATAGGTTAAAGTGATAGTCAAAAGCTGGATGCTATGTAAATGAAGTTCCTTTGTTTGTATGGATAGGAGTTGACAAATTCCTGTATGAGAAAAGTTAAGTTTTTCAAATCTGAAACCAAAAACAAGAAATATCTAAAAAACGATCAGCTCCACGAAAAAAATGTATATAACATAAATTGTGTGTTTTAATTTGCTCTACATTTTTTGTGTTGTAAGTTTTTGTCCATCTCTTACGGTTTAGCAGTTTTGCAAAATTCCGTAAAATTCATCAAGAATAAAGTAATCTTTGGAGGCTTTTCCCAGAAAATTCAAGATATACGTTTTATTTTTCAGGTAGATAGATATCTTTAATATATGAAATTTTAATCAAAATCGTTTGAGCCATTTTGTAGAAAATCGAAATGTTCGAAAAAAGCTCCATGTAATGGGTAGTTTGGGGTGGGGTATTTTTCTCAAAATCTTCGTGTCGCATCCGTGGAAGATACTAAACTTAAATACCCTGTTTGGTATTTCACCAACTTTTCATTTTTGAGTTATCGTGTTCACAGACACACGGAAACACTGACACATACACGTACCTTTTTCTGAAAATGCACTTTTTGGTTACAAGGGACCCTAAAACGTATATTTGCGGTGAAATCTCGGTATCAAATTTTTTAGTGAAATATAACACCTTCTCTTTACACTATGTACATAGTACGTGTAGAGAAATTAACAAGGTGCGATAAAGTGAAAGTATGAAAACGAAAACAATAACATTGTTTCGATAGGTGGTTGTAATTTCTTTATATACGTTTTTCGTCGATGCATGAGGTAAATAATGATTATGAATTATCTAGTATTTCCTAAATGGAACCTCGAAGTTACCTCATAGTTTCTTCCTCTCTGCACTGGAATAAATGAAACCTTTTTCAAATCTCGCCGTATACAGAAAGAGAACCGCATGTTTTCTGTCTAGCTTGTATATTCAGTGAGGTAATTAATAGCAATCCACACGCCGCGGTGCGTGAAATAAAAAATGAATAGCAGGAACGTTGTTCTAAAGAAAAACATAAATATGGCGGAAATACTTGGAACAGTTGCAGAGGTCAGCTTGTGACTTCCCTTAACATACACTCATGTCCGTGAATATGAAAAAAATCTTCATAATGATTTATATGCAACCTTCATGAATAAAGTAAATATAACACTTTTATTTCTTAAAGCGAGGTGTTAATGAAGAAGGAACTAACTAAAGCAAAACATCTGATGTGTTCGACTTTCTCTACATCTCTGAAACAAATTATTGTTAAATAGCTCTTCTATCTCCTTCATTATAATCGAGATAAACATTACTTGTTCCCTTGTAAGTAGAAGGGGGAAAAATCTAGTGTTCCATTCACATGATGTCCTCTAGCTGTTCGGCAAACAAACCTTTTATCCAAAGGATTAATTTCTTATCTACATAATGCTAATCAAGATAAACAAGTAGAATTAGTCTTATTACTAGCTTCTTGTGAATAGAAGGAAAATAAGAAAAAGCACAGGCTAAAGCGATAGTCTGTCCTTTAAAAGACGGTTGCTGTGTGAAACACATGAAATTCCAATTTCTTTGCTTGCCAGAAATGAACAAACGAGAAACGAGATGAAAGATGACTTCGCGTTTGAGAAAAGTTTCAAACACTAATATTTAAATCAATAAACCGGAATATCTCGAAAACGGTTAACTCTACAAAATAAATGTAGAAGACATAAGTGGTGTGTTTTAACGAAATCTACATTTTTTGTGCAGTAAGGTTTTGTGTAGTTATGCAAATTTCATTCAGAATGAAGTGCTCTTCGGAGGCAATTCCTCGGAAATTCAAGATATACATTTTATTGTCATGTAAAAGTCTTAAAAATGAGAGATTATAATCAAACGCGTTAGAGCCATTTTTGAGAAAATAAATATTTTCAAAAATGTTTCCATGTAAAGAGTAGTTTGGGGTGCTGAACTTAAATACCAAGTTTGGTACTTCACGGACTGTTCATTTTTGAGTTATCGTGTTCACAGACACACTCACACACACGGACCTTTTTCTAAAAACTCTTGTGTGCTCCATTCACATGACTTTCTCTACATCGCTGTAACTTATTATTGTTAAAACTATATTCTTTTATCTACTTTATATAATCGAGATAAACATTAGCAGACATTGTAAGTAGAGTAGAAATTAAGGGAATATACTAGGCTAAAAACAATAGACAAAACTTTTAAATTCGGTTGCCATGTGGATGAAATCCGTTTCTATGCAGGGCCAGAAGTTTACAACCTTCCGTGTGAAAAGTTTACATCTGAAACAAATAACAAGGAATATCTCAGAAATGGTATATTCCACGAAAAAACGAATGTAAATTGTGTGCTTTAACGAGATCTACATATTTTGTGTAGTAAGTTTTTGTCTATCTCTTACGGTTTACCAGTTACGCAAAATTGAACAAAATGCATTCAGAATAAAGAGGTCTTCAGAGACTATTCCCAGAAAATTCAAGATATACATTTTATTTGCCATAAAATGTCTTTAATATACGGTATTTTAGAGCCATTTTTTAGAAAATCCAAATTTTGGAATATTTTTTCCATGTAAAGCGTGGTTTTAGGCGGGGGGATTTTTCTCAAAAGTTTCGTGTCGCATCCCTGGAAAATACTAAACTTAAATATCATGTTTGGTATTTTACTGACTTTTCGTATTCAAAGACACACTGATACACACACCTTTTTCTGAAAATACTTTTACTTGTTCTACACTACTATGTACATAGTGTATAGAGAAAGTATTGCATTCCACCCAAAAGTTCGATTCCGAGATTTCACCGGAAATACATGTTTTGGGTCCCATGAATCCAAAAAAGAAAAGCATTTTCAGAAAAAGGTCCGTGTGTGTGCGTGTGTCTGTGTGACTATGAACACCATAACTCAAAAACGAAAAGTCGGTTACATACTAAACTTGGTATTTAAGTTTAGAATCTTCCAGGGATGGGACCGAAGATTTTGAGAAAAATCCCTCAACCCCAAACTAGCCTTTACATGGAAATAATTTCGAAAATTTGTATTTTCTCAAAAATGTCTAACGATTTGATTAAAATACCATATGTTAAAGATATTTATATGGCAAATAAAATGTATATCTTGAATTTTCTGGGAATAGCCTCTATAATTCTGCATGAATTTTGCTGAATTTTGCATAACTGGTAAACTGTAAGAGATAGACAAAACCTTATTAATAAAAAATGTAGATCACGTTAAGACACACAATTTATGTCATATGCGTTTTCTTCGTGGAATTGTTCATTTCTGAGATATTCCTTGTTATTTGTTTCAAATTCAAAATACTTACACTTTTCTCATACGGAAAGTTGTATACCTTCAAACACATGGCAACCAGCTTTAAAGGATTTTTCTAAAGCTTAGCCTAGTGTATTCCCTTATTTTCCTTCTACTTACAAGAAAGAAAGCAATTAAGACATATTCTGCTAATGTTTATCTCGATTATCATAAAGTAGATAGAAGAATATAATTTTAACAATAATTTGTTACAGCGATGTAGAGAAAAGCATGTGAATGGAATACATCAGATATCTTCAGTTTTCTTGGTGCAATATAATAACTTTTCTATACACATAGAGAAACCGGCTAATATAATTTCTAGTTTCTAGACTCTGTGCAAGGCGTTGTTGACAATATTTGCCCCTCCCAAACAGAGGGATGTTCCCATGTCAGCGAATGTAATTTATATTACCCACTCCCAGCAAAAGCAGGAACTTTCTAATCCACACAGTTCATTAACCCAAAATGAAACAAGAGGGCGTCTGTACGTGAAAAAGGTGAACGTCCGAGGCGTCGGGAAGCATTCTTTATTTGCAACGCCTTCTAGATAGGAACGCGACCTACATTCTGCGAGCATCAAAATTGGCCTGCAAGAATCTTAGCAGCTTTCATCCGAGACTGAAGCCTGCCAACGTCAAGATGCAGTGTGGGCATTTATTCTGTTGTTGCGTTTTTACACCAGAGTCCTTTTCAAAATAAAAAAAGAACTAATGTGTTCCATTCACATCATTTTCTCTACATATTACAAAAAAGTATTGTTAAAAAGCTTATTCTTCTATCTACATCATGCAGAGATATAGAGAAAGTCATGTGTATGGAACACATCAGATTTTTAAGAATTTTAAAACTGAATGCAATAACAAGAAATATCTCGAAAACTGTGAACTCCACGAAAAAAAAAAAATGTGAAGTAAGGTTTTGTGTATCTATTTCGGATTACTGTAATAAACAGCCCTTCAAAAGCTGTTCCTAGAAAATTAAAGATAAAAATTTTATTTGTGATGTAAACAGCTTTAATATACGGTATTTTAATGAAAATCGTTATAGCCATTTTTGAGAAAATCAAAATTTTCGAAATTTTTTCCATGTAAGGGGTAGTTTGTGATGGGGAGATTTTCTTGAAAATCTTGATGTCGCATCCTTGGAAGATACCAAACTTAAATACCAAGTTTGGTGTTTAACGGTCTTTTTGTTTTTGTGCTATGTAGTCCAAAGACACGTATATGTCATTTTTCTAAAAATACCTTTTTTTTTTTTTTTTTTGACTCAGGGTACCCTAAAACATATATTTCCGTAGAAATCTCGGTATAGAATATTTGGGTGCAAAACAATATTTTGTGTAGAGAAAGTAAAAAAGCACATGTCTTTGCAAAGAAGGCTTTGCACAATCATTCATTGTTACTGAATCAGTTTTTGGTATCCTTATATATATATATATATATATATATATATATATCTATATATATATATATATATATATATATATATTCTGTTGGAAAAAAACCTTTGACGAGTGGAATAAATATTACCATCACAAATATCAAATGTTATAAATGAAAAAATGATATGTGTTCCATTCACATGACTTTCTCTACATCTCTGCAACAAATTATTTTTCAAAAGCTTATTCTTCTATTTACTTCGTGCTAGTAGAGAAAAATTAGCAGAAATAGTCTTATTACTTGCTTTCTTGTAAGTAGAAGCGAAATAAGGGAGCACCATAGGTTAAAGTGATAGGCAAAAGCTGGTTGCTATGTGACTGAAGTTCCTTTGGTTGTATGGACAGGAGTTGACAAATTCCCGTATGATTTTTTAAATTGAAACCAATAACAAGGAATATCTCGAAAACGATCAACTCCGCGAAAAAATAGTATATGATATAAATTGTGTGTTTTATCGCGATCTACATTTCTTTGTGTAGTAGGTTTTTGTCTATCTCTTACGGTTTACCAGTTATGAAAAATTCAACAAAATTCATGCAGAATAAAGAGGTCTTTAGAGACTATTCCCAGAAAATTCAAGATATACATTGTATTTGCCATATAAATATCCTAAAATAAGAGATTTTAATCAAAATCGTTTAGTCATTTTAGAGAAAATCACAATTTCCGAAAAAGGTTCCATTTAAATGGTAGTTGGGGTGGGGGGGGGATATTTTTTTTGAAAATATTTGTGTCTCATCCTTGGAGGATGCCAAACTTAAATACCAAGCTTGGTATTCAACGGTGTTTTCATTTTTAAGCTATGCTGTCCACAGACACGTACGCGCGCGCGGACCTTTTTACAAAAATGCTTTTTTTTTCATTCATGGGGACACAAAACATGTATTTCCGGTGAAATCTCGGTATCGAATTTTTGTGTGAAATACAATACCTTCTCTTCCAACTATATAGGTACGTTATATATAGTATAATGGAATAAACAAAAATCTAATGTATTCATTTCATGTCTTTATCTATTCTGTAAAAAACTATTCTAAAAAACTTATTTTTCAGTCTACTTTATGTCGATCAATATAGGCATTAGCAGAAATGATTTTACTCGTACTGTTTAGTATGGAAGGCTAAAGCTATTGTCAAATGTTTTAAAAACTGGTTGCTATGGGATTGATGATCGCTTCTCTTTACATAGCTAAGATTCAACAAAAGAAACACAAATGTCAAATTACCGTATGAGAAAAAGTTTAAGCATTTTAAAATTGAATATATTGGAAATGGTTAACTCCACACAAAAAATATATTTGACATAAATTATGAGTTTTAGAGAGAACTATATTTTATCTGTGGTAAGGTTTTGTCTATTTCTTAAGGTTTATAGTTATGCAAGTATTCAGAATGAAGAGGTTGTTTTTAGGGGCTATTCTCATGAAATTCAGCATACATTTTATTTGCCATGGAAATATTTTAATATACGGTATTTTAATCAAACCGTTAGAGCCATTTTTGAGAAAATGGTAGTTAAGGATGGGGGATTTTCTAGAAAATGTACGTGTTCTCTCCTTGGAAGATGCTAAAATTATATAATAAGTTTAGTGCTTAACCGACTTTTTGTGTTTGAGTTATGTAGTTCACAGACACACGCAAACACGGATGTTTCACTAAACATGTTTTGTTTTATTCAGGTCACTTAAAAGCGTGTATTACCAGTGAAATTTCAGTTTCGAATGAGTAGATTGCAATACCTTCTCAACTTAACTATATACATGATAGAAAAAGTAAAACCTTATTGTGGTTAAATGGTTATTATGAGGTATAATAAAGAAAGTATTACTTATCTTCTTTAATAAAAAAAATCTGATGTGTTTCATTCACATGACTTTCTCTACATCTCTGTAACACATTGTTAAAAATCGTATGCTTCTATTTACTTAATGCTATTTGAGAAAATTAGCAGAAATAGTTCTATTACTTGCTTCCTGGTAAGTAGAAGCCAAATAAAGGAGTAGAGATAGTCAAAAGCTGGTTGCAACGTGACTGAAGTTCCTTTTTATGGACAGGAGTTGATAAATTCCTCTATAAGAAAAGTATGTTTTTTAAGACATAAACCAAGAACAAGGAATATCTCAAAAACGATCAACTCCACGAAAAAAAAACTACATACCATTAATTGTGTGTTTTAACGTGCTCTACATTTTTTGTGTGGTAGATTTTTGTACATCTCATATTTTTTAACAGTTATGCAAAATTTCGTAAAATTCATCCAGAATAAAGTAGTCTTTAGAGGCTAATTCCCAAAACATTATGGCAGGTAAATATCTTTAGTATATGATATTTGAATCAAAATCGTTGGAGCCATTTTTGAGAAAATCAAAAATTTCGAAAAAATCTCCATGCAAAGGGTAGTTGGGGGTGGGGGAACTTTTTTGAAAATCTTCGTGTCGCACCCTTGGAAGCTACTAAACATAAATACCAAGTTTGGTATTTAACGGTCTTTTCGTCTTTGAGCAATGCTGTCCACAGGCACAGAGACAATACACACAGACACACACGCGCGCGCAGACACACAAACGCGCACACAGGGACCTTTTACCAAAAAGTCTTTTTTTTGGATCCAGAGGGACCCAAACATGTATTTCCAGTGAAATCTCGGTATCGAATTTTTGGGTGGAATGCAATAACTTCTCTATATAGTACGTGTAGAGAAAGTAAAAAAGTCTGACGTACTCCTTTCACATGACTTTATTTAACTGTTCCACAAACAACCTTTCCTTTTAAGGATGTTTGCTTTTATCTACGTCGTGCTAATCGAGTAAACATTACTAGATTGTCTTACTACTTGCTTCTTTGTAAATAGAAGGCAAGTAAGGAAATACACTTGGCTAAAACAATAGTCAGATTTTTAAAAGCCGGTCGCTAAGTGAAACAATTGAAATTTGCTTCTTTTACTTGCTAGAAGTAAACGAACGAGAGAAAGAAAGAAAGATGTCTCCCGTTTGAGAAAAGTTTCAAGTGCCTTAAAACGTAAATCAGTAACTCGGAAAATGTCGTTTACGGTTAACTCTACAATTAAAAAGATGATGTTGCATAAATGATGTATTTTACTGAGATCTACATTCTTTGTGTTGTAAGTTGTTTTTGTCAATCTGTTACAGTTAGCAGTTATACAAAGTCATCCAGAATGAAGAGGTATTCAGAGGCTGTTCCCAGAAAATCCAAGACATACATTTGATTTCTCATGAAAAAATCTTAAATATCGACATTTTAATAAAAATCGTTAAAGCCATTTTACGAAAATAATTTTTTTTCGAAAAAAATCCATATAAAGAGTAGTAGGGGGGATTTTCTTGAAAAGCTTCGTGTCGCATGCTTGTAGGACATAAACTTAAAAACCAAGTTAGGTACTTAACTGACTTTTCATTTTTGAGCTATGCTTCCTACAGGTGCGCGCGCACAAGTACACACACACACACACACACACTCACGGACAAGTAGCTAAAAATGCGTTTTACTTTCTCTACACGTACTACGTACATAGTGTATAGAGAAGGTATTGCATTCCACCCAAAAATTCAATACCGAGATTTCACCAGAAATATATGTTTTAGGGCCCCCTGTAACCAAAATATACGTATATATTTTCTGAAAAAGTTCCGTGTGTGTGTCCGTGTGTCTGTGAACACGATGATAACTCAAAAACGAAAAGTCGGTAAAATACCAAACTTGGTATTTAAGTTTAGTATCTTCCAGAGATGCGACATGAAGCTTTTGAGAAAAATCCCCCACCCCAAACTACCCTTTACATGGAGTTTTTTTCGATTTTTGTTTTTATTTTCTCAAAAATGGCTCTAACGATTTCTATTAAAATACCGTATAGTAAAGATATTTACCTGAAAAAAAAATGTATATCTTGAATGTTCTGGAATTAGCCTCTGAAGACATCTTTATTCTGGATGAATTTTACAGAATTTTGCATAACTGCTAAACCGTAAGAGATGGACAAAAACTTACCACACAAAAAGTGTAGAGCACATTAAAACACACAATCTATGGTATATATATATATATATATATATATATATATATATATATATTCCTGGATTTGGTAGTTATTTGAGATATCCCTTGTTTTAGCTTTCAGCTTTGAAAACTTATACTTTTCTCATACGAGAATTTGTCAACTCCTGTCCATACAAACAAAGGAACTTCAGACACATAGCAACCAGCTTTGGACTATCACTTTAACTTATGGTACTCGCTTATTTCGCTTCTACTTACAAGGAAGCAAGTAATAAGACTATTCCTGATAATTTTTTCTCGCTTAGCATGAAGTAAAAAGACGCGTAAGCTTTTTAACAATAATTTGTCATAGACGTAGAGAAAGTCATGTAACTGGAGCACATTAGGTTTTTTTTATATTTGGATCTCAAAATGTGTATTTATGATTAAATTTTAGTAAATAATTTTCGGTGGAATACAATACCTTCTCTATTCACTATGTAATTTGTATATCCTGGCTAGAAAAAATAAAAATGGGTTATCTTAGGAGGCAATTCATCTAATACCTCTAAAAACATCAGGTTGTGCAAAATACTGTTAGCTTTTGTAATATTAGCGGGATAGCACTGGAAAAAAACGCGTAGCGCGAGACTGCGTCTGAGCGTTCCTCTTAATTCTCAACTTTCAATCGTCCGCCAAATGAATATTCTTAGCGTAAACATGGGATTTATTTAAAGCTTATAGCAAAGTATCCGTTCTGATAGCTTCAAGTGGGAGAAGCGCCACGTAAAGAAGTGCAAGCAGTGGCGTGTTTGTGGAGCAGCAACATTTGATGGTAAATGCATCTGTGAAATCCGGCAAATTCCGGTAGATATGTAAGATATTTTATTGAAATTTGGGACAGTTATTACTCAAAATAACAGTAATGCTTTCGCACTTATTAGAAGTCCTATTTTGTATGATTAT
Organism: Hymenopus coronatus; assembly: GCA_030762935.1. NCBI lineage: Eukaryota > Metazoa > Arthropoda > Insecta > Mantodea > Hymenopodidae > Hymenopus > Hymenopus coronatus. The sequence continues at coordinate 17,190,429 of CM060897.1, read as the reverse complement.
TTATCTATTAATTACTTTCTCTACACGTACTATGTACATAGTGTATAGAGAAGATATTGTAATGCACCCAAAAATTCGATACCGAGATTTCATCGGAAATACATATTTTGGGCCCCCTGTATCCAAAAAGATGCATTTTTGGAAAAAGACCGTGTATGTGAGTATGTGTATGTGTTTGTGTCTCTGGTCAGCATAGTCCATTAAAAGTTCGTTAAATACCAAATTTCGTATTTAAGTTTGGTATCTTTCATGGATGCGACACGAAGATTTTCAAGAAAATCCCATCTCCAGTTACTTTATGTAGAAAGTTTTGTCTATGTCTTACGGTTTACTAGTTATGCAAAATTCAAAAATATTCATTTAGAATAAAGAACACTTAAAGGGCTATTCTCAGAAAATTCAAGATATACATTTTATTTTCCATGTAAATATTTTTATTGTACGGTATTTAAATAAAAATCTTGAAGCTATTTTCGGGAAAATCAAAGTTTTCTTAATTTTATTCCATGTAAAGTGTAGTTGGAGTGAGGAGATTTTCTCGAAAATCTTCGTGTTGCATCCTTGGAAGATACTGAACTTAAATACCAAAGTTTGTACCTAAGAGACTTGTCGTTTTTGGGCTATACTCCCACAGACACAAAAACACACACGGACATTTTTATAAACGCTTTTTTTTTGGGGGGGGGGTTCAGGGGGTCCCAAAATATATAGTTCCAGTGAAATCTCGGTATCGAATTTTTGGGAGGAATACAATACCTTCTCTGAACACTGCACACAGTACGTGCACAGAAAATAATAGACGCGGACTGAGTCAAGTTCGTGTTGATGAAGGCTTTCTCCAGTTGCGCCGCTCCGGTTGAGCCAGAAGACAGACTACTCATATGGTACATGTCAGAGAGCTGATATGAAAGCTGGCTCACGTGCATACAGTGCATGAATTAAAAGAACCAGACAAGGAGAAGCGGATACGGCAATATCAGTGGCTTCAGACTCTTCTTGTTGCATCACCAGACATTCTCTCCATAACCTAGTTTACACATGAAGCGTTATTTCAGCTGACAGCTATATCAGCATGCAAAGATTTTGGTTGGCTGAGTTCACTGCAAACGGTAGACGTTAGAACCTGGTCAGATATCAACATTGAAGGTTTCCACTTTCTACGACACTGCTGTTTTTGGGAACTTCAACATATTTTTGGTGCTACTTGACGACATTGAATTAGCAGGAAGCTGTTTCCAACAAATTGGTGCAGGAATAATTCTAAAGACTATAGACAATTATTTCGATGATCGTCTTATCTCGAATTGTCCGTGACTTCCATGAACATCCGGCGTCACATCTCTGAATTTCTTGTTGTGGCTATCTTAAAAAGCAGGGTAGCTACACAAGAATAGATTGCGGTCACTTGTTACTCTCTGTTAGGTAAGTTTGAATGAAATATTTATGCAGATACACTTCTGACAACGCTACAGAATATGTGCGATGAGTGCAGTTGTGTATAGATGCAAGTGCAAAGCATTTTTGATACTTACTATGAGGAATATTCCTAAAATGTAAGACTTTTCAACATTTACTCTCAGGAGTCTTTCAAAGGTCCAAAGCATTTTCAGTTTTTGCTCTGACGAATCGCCCAAAAGTGGAAGACTTGATCAGCATTTACTTGGATCTCCCAAAAGTGCAAAACATTTTTAACATTAACTTCGAGGAATTCCCAAAGATGCGAAGCATTTTCAGCATTTGCTATGAGGAATGTCCCAAAAATGCAAGATATTTTCAAACTACTCTGAGGAACCTCCCAAAAGTGCAAGATATTTTAAAAATGTATTTAGGGGCAAATCGTAAAACTGCAAGACATTATCAATATTTATTTGAAGAATAATCCAAAGGTAAATCCAAAGGAAGCCATGCTAAGGATTTTTACCCCCGAAAAAATCCATCACCCTCCGCCGGGTTTGAACCCGCGACCTTGGATATATGAAGTCAGCATGGTACACCACGGAGGGCGACTAATCCAAAGGTACTCTGATATTCAGAACAGATTACACATTTTTGTTACTATTGATGCGCACGTGTCATCCTGGCGGGAGTTCCACACTGCAGCCACCATGGGCTTACTACGCGCCAGGCCTCAGGAGGATAGAATGATATGAGAGTATTATCGATGGGCAGCAGAAACCTAGCCGCGGGGAAAAAGCCACCATCGAGGGTCCCTAACATAGTTCGATCACCTATCCATCTCCTGTCCTGCACACGGCTTGTGTGAAAGAACAATTAAATATATACCAATTGACCATAATAGTTGGCTATACTATGACCCATTGGACTTTAAGTACTTACAACATTGTAAGTCGCCATTAGGGTATGTGGTCGTCTCCTTAGCGCGATGGTAGCGCAGCAGCTTGCCAAGCGGGAGACCTGGGCTCAATTCTCGATACCGACGTGGGGATTTTTCCCCCGCTGGGAGACCTGGACCGGGGTGCACTCCACCTCGTGAGGTCCCTGGGGGGCCAACTGAAGAGCTACTTGATGGAGAAATAGCGGATCCAGGTCGTGAAGATCGCATTAACTGGCCGAAGGGGTTCGAAGAGCTGACCACGTTTCACCCTCCAATACTGCATCCCATCCACGACGTCTGTCGTGGACCGAGATGGGCGTCGCATCGGCAGGCGGTAGGCCAAGGCTCTCTGTAAGCTATCCATTGAATTTTTTGTTGTTATTGGGGTATATCATCTCAAAATAATTTGAGATCACCTTGTGGTTTACCAGGAAACATGCGAGTCAGTTGAGAAATTCAATGCTGTGCCATGGTAGCTCAGTGGCAGAGCAACCGGCTAGAGACCGGGAGATCCGTAGTTCAAATATCGGCTATGGCATTGAATTTTTCAGTCTGACTGTACCTATCCATAATTCAAGCAGTTCATCTTGACGCGGGAGCCCTAGGTCTGACTGAACCCCCAGATGGCTCCAACGTCATCCCGCTGCCAAGAGCTGCATTTCAAAAGCAATTCACCACCAGAAAAGGCGCTACCACCGCAGTTCTCGACGACACTTACAACCCTGAAAGAGATTGGATGAAATGAAATGGGGATAAGATGAAGCAGCAGTAAGTTCGCAGGAATAAAGAACCTTGTCAATATTCAGGGAAACCCCCGAAAAACAATGAGTCAGAGAAGTCGGCCTTGCGAATCGAATGCCAACCCAAACCTGGTTCGGTTATTATTATTGGCGTGGATGATACAAGTGTAAATCATAAAAGATGTTCAGTTTTATATGGACCCCCTGAGTAGTCGATATACGTGGATTTGTTTTCGTGGAGAGCCACTGAGAAAATACCTTCTGTGCCATTTGATTGTGGTTCCTATCCCCGTTTTAGCCGTTCTGGGGCTTCTTGAATAATAAATGAATAAGTGTATTTATTGAAATACCAGTATGTATACATTGATCTTCATCAATCGAACGGGTCCACAGACCGTACGTGCTTTTGCAATGCACAAAATAGGAGGCAATATTAAAAAAATATGTGTTCCATTCACAAGCCTTTCTCTACATCTCTGTAACAAATTATTGCTAAAAGCTTATTCTTCTACTACTTTATGATAATCGGTATTAATTAGCAAAAATTTTCTTAACTATTTGCTTCCTTATAAGTAGAAGGGAAATAAGGGAATCACTAGGTTAAAACGATAGTCAAATATTTTAAAAGTTGGTTGCCATGTGGTTGAAATCCATTTCTATACAGGGCCAAGAGTTTACAACTTTTCGTGTGAGAAAAGTTTAAGTTTTTCAAATCTGAAACAAATAACAAGGAATATCTCAAAAATGGTCAATTCCACGAAAAAAAAACATATATAACATAAATTTTGCGTTTTAACGAGCTCTACAATTTTTGTGTATTAAGTTTTTGTCTATCTTTTACAGTTTACCAGTTATGCAAAATTCAGCAAAATTCATCCAGAATAAAGAGGTCTTCAGAGGCTATTTCCAGAACATTCAAGATATACATTTTATTTGGGATGTAAATATATTTAATACGCGGAATTTTAATAAAAATAGTTAGAGGCATTTTTGAGAAAATAAAAATTTTAGAAAATCAATGGGAAAGTTTGGGGTGGAGGAATTTTCTTGAAAATCTTCATGTCACATCATTGGAAGATACTGAACTTAAATACCAAGTTTGGTATTTAATGACTTTTTGTTTATGAGTTATGCTGTCCACAGACACACACACACACGCGCGCATGCACTGACAGACAGACGACAGGCAGACTCACACAGGGACATTTTTCTAAAAACGCTTTTATTTTTGGAATCAGGGTGTCTAAAAACATGTATTTCCGGTGAAATCTCGCTATCGAATTTTTAGTGTAATACACTACCTTCTCTATACATTATGTACAAGAACATATAGAGAAAGTAAAAAAGGAGGTTTTGTTACAATATATTACAATTGTTTATTAACCCGCCTTAGTAGTGTGGTGGTAGCGCATCTACCTCGCATTTAAAAAGTCGTGACTTCGAATCTCGCATAGGTTTGAGTTGCCCGGATTAAGGTTTTTTTCGGGGTTTTCCTTTATCCTGAGAAGACGAATGTCGAGTAACTTAAAGCTCCATGGACCCTGAGATTATTTGAGCATCATTTCACCAATGTTATTCATCGTTCGATATGACCAACCAGGTTAAAGGACTTTTTACCAAAAAAAATGATATTCATAAAATCGCTCAATTTTCGGCTATGATAACTCTTCCTGAAGAAGACCATAGTTACCATGTCCGAAAGCTCTAGGGATTTTGTCAATATCACACGCTAGTAACCCGAAAAGTACCAATCAACAATCATCCCGTGAAAACTTCAAATCTAACAACATATTACTATACTTTGTCTGTAGTTCCTATTCCCGTTTTTACTGATTTATCACGGCATGTAGTTTTTCCTGCACCCCATGTATTGCGTTATAGCAAAAACTTAGCTATTTCTAGGAGTGTTGCGACAGACGCGTGTTCATTCATCCAGTTTATTAGACGCTGTGATGTACCAAACGCCTTCAATATTTTCTGCTGTCCAGCTTCGGCATCTGTCCAGGACCTCTTTCGATTCCGTTCTGGTATATTTAGTACACGCGCCCTTGAAAAGTGCGGAGGATATGTTATCAAGCAGATTGATGGACGTGGTTTAAAACAAAGCGAGGTTTTCTGAGATGTGCGCGCTAAACGTTGACGTCACATTCTACTTGTCTATTTTCAGGCTACAAACAACTCGCATCCGCTCACCAATTAGTCGGCAAAATGTTGGTTGGGCTTAGCGACGCTAGGGCAGGCCGTCCATATTAATTGAAGCGATTATCACGGCCACAGCCGAATTTAAATAGATTTTCACACGACGCGGGCACCTGGGGAGCAGCAAACGTTTCCATCCAACTTTTAACCTTTCGTCACTGGCATCTTTCAAGGGCTGCATCACAACGAATAAAATAGAGTATATGTTATGGGGAATTTTTACATTCACTATACCACATACTTGATAAAATAAATACCGTATTTCACCCAAAAGTTTGATACTGTAACAAATTATTGTTCAAAAGCTTATGTTTCTATTTACTTCATACTAATCGAGAAAAAAATACCAGAAATAGTCTTATTACTTGCTTCCTTGTAAGTAAAAGCGAAATAAGGGAGTACCATAGGTTAAAGTGATAGTCAAACGCTGATTGCTATCCAACTGAAGTTCCTTTGTTTGTATGGACCGGAGTTGACAAGTTTTTTTAAAGCTGAAACCAAAAAACAAGGAATATCTCAAAAACGATCAACTGCACGAAAAAAAAGTATATATCATAAATTGTGTGTTTTAATGTATTCTACGTTTTTGTATATCTTTTACGGTTTAATAGTTATGCAAAACTCCGTAAAATTCATCCAGGATAAAGTAGTCTTCAGAGGCTATTACCAGAAAATTCAAGTTATACATTTTATTTTTCAGGTAAACATGTTTATATATGATATATTTCAATCAAAATCGTTAGAGCTGTTTTCGAAAATTTTCGAAAGGTTTCTCATTTAAAGGGTAGACTGGGGTGCGGGGATTTTCTTGAAAATCTTCGTGCCGTATCCTTGGAAGATACCAAACTTAAATGCCAAGTTTGGTATTCAACGGTCTTTTCGTTTTTGAGCTACGCACACACGGACCTTTTTCTAAAAATGCTTTTTTGGTTTCAGAGGGAGCTAATACACGTATTTCCGGTGAAATCTCGGTATCGAATTTTTGGATGGAATGCAATAACTTCTCTATACGGCATGTAAAGAAAATAATACATTTCTGTAAACCAATCTGATGTGTTCCATTCACATAACTTTCTGTAGCTGTTCCACAAACAATTTTTTTCTTACAAATTTTATTCTTTTATTTACGTCGTGCTAATCCACATAAACATTAGCAGAATTTGTTTTGTGACTTGCTTCCTTGTAAGTTGAAAGGAAATAAGCGAATAAGCCGGTCGCTGTGTGAAACAACTGAGTTTCGGTTCGCTTTGCATGATCCCGTTTGAGAAAAGTTAGTTTAAAATGTAAACCAATAACAAGGAATATCTCGAAAACGGTCAACTCTACAAGAAAAGTGTATTTGACATAAAGTATGTGTTTTAACGAACTCTATATTTTTATGCAGTAAGGTTTTGTCTATCTTCTACTGTTTAACCGTTATAGAAAATTCTGCAAAACTCAACCAGAATAAAGGGATCCTCAAAATATACATTTTAGTTTTAATGTAAATAGCTTTACTATACGGTATTTTAATCGAAACCGTTAGAGATATTTTTAAGAAAATCAAAATTTTCAAACATTTTTCCATGTAAAGTGTAAATTTGGGTGGCGGATTTTCTTGAAAATCTTCGTTTGGAAGTACCAAACATAAATACAAAGTTTGGTATTTATCGGTCTTTTAGGTTTTGAACCATGCTGTCCACAGGCACCCACACACACACAAACACGCGCGCGCGGGATTTTCACTAAAATTGCTCTTTTGGACTCAGGGCACCTCAAATTAAATATTTCCGTTAAAACCACGACATTGAATTCTTGGGTGCAATGCAATCAATACCTTCTCTATTCACTATGTACATAGTACGTGTAGAGAAAGTAAAAAAAGTGTGTAAAAATATTATTTGTCAATCGCAAGGATCATATCAGCGCCGTCGGTGTGCCGGAGTTTTGCCCCGCCGGAGTTCTTTGACGTGGCAATAAATCTACTAATATAGAGCTGTCACTTTTAATAACATTAAGAACCATCGGTTTGAACCCGCTAGCTAGGGACAAACTTAGCTACCCAGACCGACATCATTTTGTATGTGTGTGAGAGAGAGAGAGAGAGAGAGAGAGAGAGAGACCAATTAATATAAACGCTAATGTCTGATATGTTCCATTCCAATGTGTTTCTTAAATATTCTACAGCAGCCTATTCTTACAAAACCTTATTCTTCTACTTCATGCTAATCAAGATAAAAAGTCTGATGTGTTCCATTCACATGACTTTCTCTACCTGTTCCGCAAACAAACCATTTATTCAAATGATTAATTTTTCATCTACAAAATGCCAATCAAGGTAAACATATGCAGAATTAGTCTTATTACTTGCTTCCTTGTAAGTAAAACGTATATAAGAAAATGCACTGGCTAAAGCGATAGTCACGGGAAAAATGTAAAGTATTCCATTCACATGACTTTCCACTTCCCTACAACAAATTATTGTTAAAAAGCTTATTGTTCTATCTACTTCATGATAATCGAGATAACATGTAATGTGTTCTATTCACATGATGTCCGTAAGCAAACCTTTTATTAAAAACATTAATCTTTCATCTACATCATGCTAAACATACGCAGAATTAGTCTTATTACTAGCCTCCTTATAAGTAGAAGGGAAATAACAAAATGTAATAGTCTCGTCCTTTAAAAGCCAGGCGCTATATGAAACAATTGAAATTCCAATCCCTTTCATCGCCGGGAGTAAACAAAAAAGAAACGAGAAGAAAAATGTCTTCCCGTTTGAGAAAAGTTTTAAGTTAGTGAAATTGAAAGCAATAATCCGTAAATCTGGAAAACGCTTGGTTCAACAAAAAATTTATATGACATAAATTGTCTTTTTTAATAAGATCTACATTTTTGAGTACTAAGTTTTTTGCATATCTCTTACGGTTTGCTAGATATACAAAAGTCATCCAGAATGAAGAGGTCTTCAGAGGCTGTTCCCAGAAAATTCAAGATATACATTTCGTTTGTCATAACAATATCTTAAACCTTAAAATCGTTAGAGCCATTTTTGAAAAAATCAAAATTTTCAAAATATGTTCCATGTTAAGGGTAGTTTAGGGTGGGGGGATTTTCATGAAAATCTTTGTGTCGTATCCTTGAAAGACACTAAATTTAAATAACAAGTACGGTATTTAACGGTCTTATCATTTTTGAGTTTTGCTCTGCAAAGACAGGCACACGCGTGCGCCGACCTCTTTTTGAAAATGCATTCTTCGGACCCAAAGCACATCGAAACATATATTTCCGGTGATATCTCGGTATCGAATATTTGGATGGAATACAACACCTTCTCTATCTACTACGTACATTTAACATATGGGCTAGAGAAAGTAAAAGTAGAGAATTTGCACATTCCTTGGGAGGTGACTGAGAACAGCACTTGACGGATTAGTCATTATTATGAGTTTTTTACTTTCTCTACACGCACTATGAACATAGTGTAAAGAGAAGGTATTGTATTGCACCCAAAAATTCGATACCGAGATTTCACCGAAAATTCATGTTTTAGGTCTCCCTGAACCCAAAAAAGCATTTTTAGAAAAAGTTCCATGTATGCGTGTGTGTCTGTGGACAGACAGCTCAGAAACGAAAAGACCGTTGAATACAATACCTTCTCTGTACACTAGGCATATAATACGTGTAAAAATATTATTTGTCAATTCCAAGGATCATATTAGCGTCGCCGGTGTGACGGAGTTTTGCCCCGTAGGAGTTCTTTGACATGCCAGTAAATCTACTGATAAAGGGCTATCACATTTAACCTTACTATATTCTGGGAATGACCTCTCAAGACTACTTTATTGCAGAGTTGTAGAGAAAGTCATGTGAACGGAACACATCACATATTTTTCTCTCCGGAATCGCCGCGAAGCTGCTGCTGCTGCATTAAGGGAACGTTATTAACTTCACCAATAATGTTTAACCACCCTCTGTATAGTCACGGTGGTGACATGAATCTCGGTTAGGGTGAATCACCCAGATAAGTTTTCTTTCGGGGTTTTCCCTTATCCTGAAAAGACGAATGACGAGTAATTCTAAGCCCTATGGACTCTGGGCTCATTAGAGCGTCATTCCACCCATTTTATAATTCGTCATATATTATCTACCAGGTTAAAGGACATTAAACTTAGTTTAAAGTTGAATACAGCTATTTCTGTATTTTCATGAAAATAAGCAAATAAAATTCAAACACTTAAGTTGAGAAATAAACTAAATCGTCACATGAAGTAAAAGTTCAAATACCTATCGAAGCATTCAGTGAGAGCAAATAAACTAGAACGTATTGAAGGAAATATAATAAACCCAAGAAATATATTTAATTAAACATTCAATAAATAAAACGTTGTTACCGAAGATATGCAAACGTGATAACGAGAGATAAAAAAATAAACGCAAGCGTGTGAGACGTTAAATTATAATAAAAATCTTATGTGTTCCATTCACATGACTTTCTCTACATCAAATTATTGTTAAAAAATGTATGCTTCCATTTATTTTATTATAATCGAGGAAAAATGGCAGAAATAGTCTTATTACTTGCTTCCTTGTTACTAGAAGTGAAATAAGGGAGTACCATAAGTTAAAGTGATAGTCAAAAGCTAGTTGCTATGTGACTGAAGTTCCTTTCTTTGTATGGACAGGAGTTGACAAATTCCTGTATGAGAAAAGTAAAAGTTTTTTAAAGCTGAAAACAAAAACAAGGAATGTCTAAACAACGATCATCTCCAAGAAAAAATGTATATGGCATTAATTGTATGTTTTATCATGATCTGCATTTTTGTAGTAAGTTTTTTTTATCTTTTACGGTTTACCTGTTATGTAAAATTCAATAAATATCTTCCAGAATAAAGAGGTCTTTGGAGGCTATTTCCAGAAAATTCAAGAAATACATTTTATTTAGGATGTAAATATCTTAAATATAAGATATTTTAATCAAAATCGTTAGAGCCATTTTTGAGAAAATTAAAATTTTCGAAAAAAGTTCCATGTAAAAGGTAGTTTGGATTGGGGAATTTTCTTGAAAATCTTCGTGTCGCAACTTAAATACCATGTTTGGTATTCAACGGTCTTTTCTTTTTTTTTAGCTATGCTGTCTACAAACACACTCACGCACACACGGATCTTTTTCTAAAAATGCTTTTTCTGGATTAAGGGAGACCAATTTCCGATGAAATCTCGGTATGGAATTTTTGGGTGCATTACAATACCTTCCCTATACACTATGTACATAGTACGCGCAGAGAAAGTAAACATGGTCAACTCCACGAAAAAAATGTATATGACGTAAAGTGTGTGTCTTAACGAGCTCCACACTTTTGTTAAGAAAGTTTCTGTCTATCTCTTACGGTATTTTAATTATGCAAAACTCTGCAAAATTCATCCAGAATAAGTGTTTTCAGAGGCTATTCCTAGGTTAAAGTTCATGAGCCGTTCTCTTGCCTACCTGTTTTGATCTAGCTTACGTCTCCAACTATATTACATACGTCTATAAACCGGTGTTCGCAAAATGAATATTTAGTTTACAATCCAGTAGGGTAGAACATAGTAAGCATGAAACTGAGTCAGAAATAGGTTTCTCTACAAATTTGATAACTAACAAACTATCATCTTCCACATTTTTATGAAATATACCATTTAATTTGAAAAAGAAATTGTTTGCGAAAATGGCTGATTAATTCCTCTATGAGATTATTAGAAAAAATTTAATGAAGTCCATATAACCTGTATGTTTAGATGTTTTCAGCATAAGACACAAGACAGAATATCTTACCAGTAAGCAGTACTGAATTTGTTCGTTTTGTATCAATTGTTTTGTATGAAACTGAGCAACATTATTAGCAATCATGATATTGTCTAATTTTAAATGCGAAATAAAATATATAATAAATAAAATAAATGAAAATATTATGTAAATGAGAGAATATACAGAAAATAAGGAAATTTTCTCCGCAGTGAATTAAATAATTAAGTGACGCTAGCAAGGGCATTTGTTGGCAACGCTCCAATCGCATGGCCTTGCCCGCAGAGAGGAGCTGCACAAGCGAAATAAAAACATAAGTTAACACAGAGAAACTATTTTCCTCAAATTAATCTTAAACACAATCTCAAACGCCGTTTTGTTTCTATTAAAGAAGAATTAAGTTTTTTTTTTCAGGGGCTTAAAGGAAGATCTATGCAAAGTTTCATGCGTTTTATGTTGTAACAATACAGCTTTAAGATGCTTGAAGCTGAAACATTTTAAAATTAAGTGCCTTAAAAAAATAAAAAATAAAAAAAATACTCAGAGATGTACATATCCGCCTAACTAATATTCCACCTTTAAAATCTTGAATTTAAAATTAATTTATTTCTTTCCTTTATTACACTGAATTAAAAAATGTTGAGAGAGAACCAAAAGGCAATAAAATCTATTTTTTATTTCTTCCTCCAAGCTTATTATTCAGTGCAAGTTTCAAAGAAAATCGTTTCCTTTCATTATATGAAGATTCTTGTTTTTTTTTTTTTTTTTTTTTTTCTTTTTTTTTTTTTTTTTTTTTAACTCTCTGAATAGTAAAGCTGGTTTTAAATCACCACAGATTTTAGTTTTTTACAGAAAAAAGCAACATGCGCTTCTGTACCCTATTTTTTGTAAAAATTATATATAAATATTATGTTATATTTATGAAAAGTACATAAATTATTATAATTTGTTTTTCTGAAATAAGCAAGTACGACTTCAAAACATATTTAAAGAAACTGTTGAATTTTAATATTTCAATAGCCTATTAATATCAAAGCATTGGACATGCTATTCTGGCACATTGCCATGATAGCTCAGTGGTAGAACAACCGGCTAGAGATCGGGAGATACTTGGTTCAAATCCCGGGTATGCCATTCTATTTTTCAATCTGGCTCTACCTATCCAACTCCTGCCTACCAATTTATCCAATATCAAGGCGCTCAAGATATTAACGAAATAGCTAAGAAAACTAAGCTATACTTTTACAGATTATTTAAGTCTAAAGTGTAAAATATGCGTTTAAAAACCCATTATTTTGAATTCATTTCACCACTGCGGCGCCTTATGGAAGACCGTAAGTGCGTTCCCGCCCCTTTAGGTTCAATTTTACAAAAATAACGAACATTAAGACTTTTTTTAAAGCTTATGCATTCCGTTTTCTAAATATCAGCCATTTTTAAAGTTCCAAACAACATTTAATGGTCTCATACATCACTATTGAATAATAGTTAAGACTTCTATGAATGGTTGGATGAGATGAATTCTGTTGTGAAATCTATTTAATTTGGGGTGATTAAAAGTTAAAAGAAACTTTAAAGTTTAATATTCTAAGAATATACATTTATAAATAGCCTCTTTAAGAAATATAACTTACTAATTGTATTTTTATATATTCATGGAACAGCGAAATTTTGAACTTGAAGTTCACTTTTCTCTATTCAAAACATTCTGCGAACCAGTTTTTAAGTTATATGCACAACATTTTCAGCACGGAAGAAAAATATTCTTATGCAATTATAAAGAGTATTTAGAAGTTAGTTTGTAATTACAGAGTTTCAGTACATTATATTTCTGAATTTTAAGCAATTCAACAGCAGGCACAAATAAAGCAACTATTTTGTTCTAGTTTACTAATTAAAATTAATCAATGACTATGTATGTATTTTAAGTTGAAGACAGTTTAAAAGATAGGTTAGAAATATTTTGGTAGAATATAAAGTAAATAATAACAAAAGAAAATCTTTAATATCTGAAAACTGTTCAATTTTGTTAATAAAAATATTCTACGAGCAATGTTCTGTATAGAAGGTAAAAATTTGAGGTTAATAAAAAGAAAATTGCATTTCAGATATGTATTGCTTAAAATAGATTGGAAGATTCATTGTTGATGCTGTGGTGAGACATCGTGAATAGGCTTAGTAACATTCTAAAATTGTCAGTTTACTTACTTCTTCAATAGTGTACGTGGTGCGCACACTTTTCCGCCGGATAGGTCCCATGAAAGTTTCCTCCACCGTGGCGTCCATTTTCAGTTTTGGATTGTTTATCACAAAAGGGAATTAAACTGTTACTCAGGAAGGGTCTACCAATATCTCACCACCGACAGCAGCCAACACAATCAGCTCCCGGATTGCCACTGTACTGCCCGCCTCCATCATTCCTACAAATCACCTACCAGCTGGTCGCAGCTCCCCTGCCCTCTACCGGCCGTCCATCAAACTTCCCGGAGCTTGCAGCTATTTCAGTGACATCTGACGGAACGCTACATAAAGTTTTGTAACATTTCATTGTGCTTTTCTACAAGATTTATTACAACCTATCTTTAGTTTTCCAAAACCACAAATTAACCTTTGGAATTTGTTATCACACCTTATGACTAATATAAAAAATCTGATGTGTACCATTCACACGACTTTCTCTATATCCCTGCAACAAATTATTCCTAAAAAGCTTATATTTCTATTTACTTTATGCTAATCAGAAAACATTAGCAGAAATAGTCTTATTTCTTGCTTTATTGTAAGTAGAAGCGAAATAAGGGAGTACCATAGGTTACAGTGAAAGCCTAAAGCTGGTTGCTATGTGACTGATGTTCCTTTGTTTGTATGGACAGGAGTTGACAAATTCCTGTATGAGAAAAATATGTTTTTCAAAGCTGAAACCAAGAAAAAGGAATATCTCCAAAACGATCAACTCCACGAAAAAAATGTGTATAGCATAAACTATGTGTTTTAACGTGTTCTACATTTTTTGTGGGTTAAGTTTTTGTCAATCTCTTACGATTTTGTAGTTATGAAAAATTCATCCAGAATAAAGTAGTCTTCAGAGGCTATTCCCAGAAAATTCAAGATGTACACTTCATTTGTCATGTTAATATATTTGATATATATTATTTTAATCAAATCGTTAGAGCCATTTTTAAGAAATACAAAATTTTCGAAAAAAGTTCCATGTAAAGGGTAGTTGGCGGTGGGGGGATTTTTCTCAAAATCTTCGTGTCGCATCCCTGGAAGATACTAAACTTAAACACCACATTTGGTATTTTACCGACTTTTCGTTTTTGAGTTATCGTGTTCACAGACACACGGACACACACACACATACACGGACCTTTTTGTGAAAATGCTATGTACATAGTGTATAGAGAAAGTATTGCACTCCACCCAAAAATTCGATCCCGAGACTTTACCGGAAATATATGTTTTAGGGTCCCCAATATCCAAAAAAAAGCATTTTCACAAAAAGGTCCGTGTGTGTGTATGTGTGTGTGCGTCCGTGTGTCTGTGAACACGATAACTCAAAAACGAAAAGTCGGTAAAATACCAAACTTGGTATTTAAGTTTAGTATGTTCCAGGGATGCGACATGAAGATTTTGAGAAAAATCCCTCCACCCCCAACTACCCTTTACATGGAACTTTTTTCGAAAATTTTGATTTTCTCAAAAATGGCTCTAACGATTTTGATTAAAATTTCGGATATTAAACATATTTACCTAACAAATGAAATGTATATCTTGAATTTTCTGGGAATAGCCTCTGAAGAGTAGTTTATTCTGGATGAATTTTACTACATTTTGAATGACTGCTAAACCGTAAGAGATGGACAATAGCTTACTACACAAAAAATGTAGAGCACTTTAAAACACACAATTTATGTTATATACATTTTTTCGTGGAGTTCGTCGTTTTTGTGACATTCCTTATTTTTGGTTTCTGCTATGAAAAACGTATACTTTACTCATACAGGAACTTGTCAACTCCTATCCATATAAACAAAGGAACTTCATTGACATAGCAACTAGCTTTTGACTATCACTTTAACCTCGGTTGTCCCTTATTTCGCTTCTACTTACAAGGAAGCGAGTAATTAGACTATTTCTGCTAATTTTTTCTGATTAGCATAAAGTAAATAGAAGTATAAGCTTTTTAAGAATTATTTGTTGCAGGGATATGGAGAAAGTCATGTGAATGGTACACATCAGATTACTTTGGTTACAGGGGACCCTAAAACATATATTTCCGGTGAAATCTCGGTATCGAATTTTGTGGTGGAGTGCAATACATTCTCTATACACTATGTACATAGTGAGTATAGAGAAAGTAAAAACTACGAGTGCAGAGTTTTGTCCATATAATAGTAAGTTGTTCTTGGATTGTGCATATTCACACAAACTTTACTAGGTATTTTATTACTTTCTCTACACGTGATATGTATATAGTGTATAGAGAAGGTATTGTAAACCACCCAAAAATTCGATACGAGATTTCACCGAAAATACATGTTGAAGTTTCCTGGAGTTTGGAATAACCCTCTTTCATCATGTGTGGTGTGTGGGTGTGTGTGTGTGTGTCTGTAGGCAGCATAGCTCAAAAACGAATAGACCGTTAAATACCAAACTTGGTATTTAAATGGGTATCTTCCAAAGATGCGACACGGAGATTTTCATCAAAATCCCCCACCTCCCATCCACCCTTTAAATGAAACATTTTTTCGAAAATGTTATTTTCTCAAAAATAGCTCTAACGAAAATACCTTATGTTTAGGATATTTTTATTACAAATGCAATTTCTGCCATTAGCCTCTGAAGACCTCTTTATTCCGGGTGAATTTTGCATAACTAGTAAACTGTAAGACATAAACAAAAACGTTCTACACAAAATATGTAGATGTAGGCATTTTTTTGTAAGAATTCACCATTTTGAGATATTGCTTGTTATTGATTTCAGTTTTAAAATACTTAAAACTTTTCACCTACGGAATTTGTCAACTCCTGGCAATATACAGAAACGGATTTCAATGACATGGCAACCAGCTTTTAAAAGATTTGACTATCGTTTTAGTCTAGTGTATTTACTTCTACTTACAAGGAAGCATTTCTGTTACTGTTTATCTCGATTAGTTTGAAATGGATTGAAATATAAGCTTTTTAATAATACTTTGTTACAGAGATGTAGAGGAAGTCATGTGAATGGAACACATTAGATTTTTGAATCTGTTACCACACTTCATGTTTAATATAAATAAGTGAGATTGTAGAGCTTTGGCCTATAATAGTAAATTGTTATTGGATTATGCACATTTAAACACACATTTTCTAGATATTTTATTACTTTCTCTAGCACAATATGTACAAGGTACATAGGGATAGAGAAAGTATCGTAATGCACCCAAAAATTATATACCGAGTTTTCACCGGAAATATATGTTTTGGGGTCCCCTGAGTCCGAAAAAAAACATTTTTAAAAAAAGGCCCTGTGTGTGTGTCTGTTATTGTGTGTGTGTGTCTGTGTCTGTGTGAGTGTGTCTGTGTGTGTGTGTCTCTGTGTGTGTGTTTTTTGTGTGTGTGTCTGTGTCTGTGTGTGTGTCTCTGTGTGTGTCTGTGTCTGTGTGTGTGTCTGTGTCTGTGTGTGTGTCTCTGTGTGTGTCTGTGTCTGTGTGTGTGTCTGTGTCTGTGTGTGTGTCTGTGTGTGTGTGTCTCTGTGTGTGTGTGTTTTTTGTGTGTGTGTCTGTGTCTGTGTGTGTGTCTCTGTGTGTGTCTGTGTCTGTGTGTGTGTCTGTGTCTGTGTCTGTGTCTGTGTGTGTCTGTGTCTGTGTGTGTGTCTGTGTCTGTGTGTGTGTGTCTGTGTGTGTGTCTGTGTCTGTGTCTGTGTGTGTGTCTGTGTCTGTGTGTGTGTGTCTGTGTGTGTGTCTGTGTCTGTGTCTGTGTCTGTGTGTGTCTGTGTGTGTGTCTGTGTGTGTGTCTGTGTCTGTGTCTGTGTCTGTGTGTGTCTGTGTCTGTGTGTGTGTGTGTCTGTGTGTGTGTCTCTGTCTGTGTCTGTGTGTGTCTGTGTGTGTGTCTGTGTGTGTCTGTGTGTGTGTCTCTGTCTGTGTCTGTGTCTGTGTGTGTCTCTGTGTGTGTCTGTGTCTGTGTGTGTGTCTGTGTGTGTGTCTCTGTGTGTGTCTGTGTCTGTGTCTGTGTCTGTGTCTGTGTCTCTGTGTGTGTCTGTGTCTGTGTGTGTGTCTGTGTCTGTGTCTGTGTGTGTGTCTGTGTGTGTGTCTGTGTCTGTGTGTGTCTGTGTCTGTGTCTGTGTGTGTCTGTGTGTGTCTGTGTCTGTGTCTGTGTGTGTCTCTGTGTGTGTCTGTGTCTGTGTGTGTGTCTGTGTGTGTGTCTGTGTGTGTGTCTGTGTGTGTGTCTGTGTGTGTGTCTGTGTCTGTGTGTGTGTCTGTGTCTGTGTCTGTGTGTGTCTGTGTGTGTCTGTGTCTGTGTCTGTGTGTGTCTCTGTGTGTGTCTGTGTCTGTGTGTGTGTCTGTGTGTGTGTCTCTGTGTGTGTCTGTGTCTGTGTCTGTGTCTGTGTCTGTGTCTGTGTGTGTGTATGTGTGTGTGTCTGTGTCTGTGTCTGTGTGTGTGTCTGTGTGTGTGTCTGTGTCTGTGTGTGTGTCTGTGTCTGTGTCTGTGTGTGTCTGTGTGTGTCTGTGTCTGTGTCTGTGTGTGTCTCTGTGTGTGTCTGTGTCTGTGTGTGTGTCTGTGTGTGTGTCTCTGTGTGTGTCTGTGTCTGTGTCTGTGTCTGTGTCTGTGTCTCTGTGTGTGTCTGTGTCTGTGTGTGTGTCTGTGTCTGTGTCTGTGTGTGTGTCTGTGTGTGTGTCTGTGTCTGTGTGTGTGTCTGTGTCTGTGTCTGTGTGTGTCTGTGTGTGTCTGTGTCTGTGTGTGTCTGTGTGTGTGTCTGTGTGTGTGTCTGTGTCTGTGTCTGTGTCTGTGTGTGTCTGTGTGTGTCTGTGTGTGTGTCTGTGTCTGTGTCTGTGTGTGTCTGTGTGTGTGTCTGTGTGTGTGTCTGTGTGTGTGTCTCTGTGTGTGTCTGTGTCTGTGTGTGTCTGTGTGTATGTGTTTTTTGTGTGTGTGTCTGTGTCTGTGTCTGTGTGTGTGTCTGTGTGTGTGTCTGTGTGTGTCTGTGTGTGTGTCTCTGTCTGTGTCTGTGTGTGTCTCTGTGTGTGTCTGTGTCTGTGTGTGTCTGTGTGTGTGTCTGTGTCTGTGTGTGTGTCTGTGTCTGTGTGTGTCTGTGTGTGTCTGTGTGTGTGTCTGTGTGTGTCTGTGTCTGTGTCTGTGTGTGTCTGTGTCTGTGTCTGTGTGTGTGTCTGTGTGTGTCTGTGTCTGTGTCTGTGTGTGTCTGTGTGTGTCTGTGTGTGTGTCTGTGTCTGTGTGTGTCTGTGTCTGTGTGTGTGTCTGTGTGTGTCTGTGTCTGTGTGTGTGTCTGTGTGTGTGTCTCTGTGTGTGTGTCTCTGTGTGTGTCTGTGTCTGTGTGTGTGTCTGTGTGTGTGTTTTTGTGTGTGTGTCTGTGTCTGTGTCTGTGTGTGTGTCTGTGTGTGTGTGTCTGTGTGTGTCTGTGTGTGTGTCTGTGTCTGTGTCTGTGTCTGTGTGTGTCTCTGTGTGTGTCTGTGTCTGTGTGTGTGTCTGTGTGTGTGTCTCTGTGTGTGTCTGTGTCTGTGTGTGTGTCTGTGTCTGTGTCTGTGTCTCTGTGTGTGTCTGTGTCTGTGTGTGTGGCTGTGTCTGTGTCTGTGTGTGTGTCTGTGTGTGTCTGTGTGTGTGTCTGTGTGTGTCTGTGTGTGTCTGTGTCTGTGTCTGTGTGTGTCTGTGTCTGTGTCTGTGTGTGTCTGTGTGTGTGTCTGTGTCAGTGTCTGTGTGTGTCTGTGTGTGTCTGTGTGTGTGTCTGTGTCTGTGTCTGTGTGTGTCTGTGTCTGTGTGTGTCTGTGTCTGTGTGTGTGTCTGTGTGTGTGTCTCTGTGTGTGTGTCTCTGTGTGTGTCTGTGTCTGTGTGTGTGTCTGTGTGTGTGTGTTTTTTGTGTGTGTGTCTGTGTCTGTGTCTGTGTGTGTGTCTGTGTGTGTGTGTCTGTGTGTGTCTGTGTGTGTGTCTGTGTCTGTGTCTGTGTCTGTGTGTGTCTCTGTGTGTGTCTGTGTCTGTGTGTGTGTCTGTGTGTGTCTCTGTGTGTGTCTATGTCTGTGTGTGTGTCTGTGTCTGTGTCTGTGTCTCTGTGTGTGTCTGTGTCTGTGTGTGTGGCTGTGTCTGTGTCTGTGTGTGTCTGTGTCTGTGTCTGTGTGTGTCTCTGTGTGTGTCTGTGTCTGTGTGTGTGTCTGTGTGTGTCTCTGTGTGTGTCTATGTCTGTGTGTGTGTCTGTGTCTGTGTCTGTGTCTCTGTGTGTGTCTGTGTCTGTGTGTGTGGCTGTGTCTGTGTCTGTGTGTGTCTGTGTCTGTGTCTGTGTGTGTGTCTGTGTGTGTCTGTGTCTGTGTCTGTGTGTGTCTGTGTGTGTCTGTGTGTGTGTCTGTGTCTGTGTCTGTGTGTGTCTGTGTCTGTGTGTGTGTCTGTGTCTGTGTCTGTGTGTGTCTGTGTCTGTGTGTGTGTCTGTGTGTGTGTCTCTGTGTGTGTGTCTCTGTGTGTGTCTGTGTCTGTGTGTGTGTCTGTGTGTGTGTGTTTTTGTGTGTGTGTCTGTGTCTGTGTCTGTGTGTGTGTCTGTGTGTGTGTGTCTGTGTGTGTCTGTGTGTGTGTCTGTGTCTGTGTCTGTGTCTGTGTGTGTCTCTGTGTGTGTCTGTGTCTGTGTGTGTGTCTGTGTGTGTGTCTGTGTGTGTATCTGTGTGTGTGTCTGTGTCTGTGTCTGTGTGTGTGTCTGTGTGTGTCTGTGTCTGTGTGTGTGGCTGTGTCTGTGTCTGTGTGTGTGTCTGTGTCTGTGTCTGTGTGTGTGTCTGTGTGTGTCTGTGTCTGTGTCTGTGTGTGTGTCTGTGTGTGTCTGTGTCTGTGTGTGTCTGTGTGTGTGTCTGTGTGTGTCTGTGTCTGTGTGTGTCTGTGTGTCTGTGTGTCTGTGTCTGTGTCTGTGTGTGTATCTGTGTGTGTGTCTGTGTCTGTGTGTGTGTGTGTCTGTGTGTGTGTGTGTGTCTGTGTGTGTCTGTGTGTGTGTCTGTGTGTGTCTGTGTCTGTGTGTGTCTGTGTGTCTGTGTGTCTGTGTCTGTGTGTGTGTCTGTGTCTGTGTGTGTATCTGTGTGTGTGTCTGTGTCTGTGTGTTTGTGTGTCTGTGTGTGTGTGTGTGTGCCTCTGTGGACAGCATAGCCCCAAAACGAAAAGACCGTTAAATACCAAACTTGGATTTAGGTTTAGTATCTTCCAAGGATGCGACACGAAGATTTTCAAAAACATCCCCCTACCACAAACTACCCTTTGCATGGAAAAAAATTAAAAATGTTGATTTTCTTAAAAATGGCTCTAACGATTTTGATTAAAATCCCGTATATTAAAGCTATTTATGTCCGAAATAAAATGTATATCTCTAATTTTTGGGAAATACCCTCTTAGGACCTCTTTATTCTGGATGAATTTCGCTTAACTGCTAAACCGTAAGAGATAGAGAAAAAAAAACTCCCTACATAAAAAATGTACATCACGTCAAAACACACAATTTATTTCCTTTACATATTTGTTGTGGAGGTAATCGTTTCCGAGATATTCGTTGTTATTGGTTTCAATTCTGAAGTACTTAAACTTTTCTCAGACAGGAAGTGTCCGTTTTTCTTTTGTTTTACTCCTGGCCAAGCAAAGAAGTGATTTGCAATGACAATCGCATAACGATAGTTTTAAAACATTTGACAATCACTTTAGCATAGTGCATTCCCTTATACCCTTCTACTTATAAGGAACTAAGTAATAACATTCTGCTAACATTTATCTTGATTAGGATTGTGAACAAAGAAGAATAATCTTTTGTAGGAGGTTTGTAGAGCAGCTAGAGAAAGTCATGTGAGTGTTCCATCCATATGGCGGCTTAATTTAGCGGTTCCACAAATAACTAGTCTTAGAAAACATTCTTTTATCTATTTCATGCTAATGTAGATAAACATCAGCAGAATTGGTCTTATTACTTGCTTCCTTGTAAATACAAGGGAAATAATGGAATACACTAGACTAAAGCAACAATCACATCTTTTAAAAGCTCATCGCGTTCTCTTTTGCATTCCCGGGACATAGGATAAAAAATCTGATGTGTTCCATTCACATGACAATCTCTACAACTCTGCAGTAAATTATTGTTAAAAGGCTTATGGTTCTATTTACTTCCTGCTAATCGAGAAAACATTAGCAGAGATAGTCTTATTACTTGCTTCCTTGTAAGTAGAAGCGAAATAAGGGAGTACCATAGGTTAAAGTGATGGTCGAAAGCTGGTTGCTATGTGACTGAAGTTCCTTTGTTTGCATGGACACGAGTTCACAAAGTCCTGTATGAGAAAAATATGTTTTTTATAGCTGAAACCAAAAACAAGGAATATCTCAAAAACAATCAACTCCACGAAAAATATGTATATAACATAAATTGTGTGTTTTAAATTGCTCTACATTTGTTGTGTGGTAAGTTTTTGTCCATCTCTTACGGTTTAGTAGTTATGCAAAATTCCGTAAAATTGACCCAGAATAAAGTAGTCTTCAGAGGCTATTCCCAGAAAATTCAAAATATACATTTTATTTGTCAGGTAAATATCTTTAATATACGATATTTTAATCAGAATCGTTGGAGCTATTTTTTAGAAAATCAAAATTTTCGAAAAAAGTTCCATGTAAACGGTAGTTTGGGGTGGGGGATGTTACTCAAAATCTTTGTGTCGCATCCCTGGAGGATACTAAAATTAAATACCAAGTTTGGTATTTTACCGACTTTTCGTTCTTGAGTTATCGTGTTCACAGACACACGGACACACACACACGCGGACCTTTTTCTTAAAATACTTTTTTTGGATACAGGGGACCCTAAAACATATATTTCCGGTGAAATCTCGGTATCGAATTTTTTGGTAGAGTGCAACACCTTTTCTATACACTACATAGTGCATATAGAGAAAGTAAAAAGCGATGAAACGAAAGTTGACTTCACCGCTTGAGAAAAGTTCAAGTAGATTAAAATTGAAACAAATAAAAAAGCATATCTCGGAAACGGCTAACTCTACGAAAAATGTTAATGACATAAATTGTGTTTTTTAACGAGATATAAATGTTTTGTGTAGTAACTTCTTGCCTGCCTTTTACGATTTACCAGTTAGACAAAAGTCACCCAGAATAAAAGTCGTCAGACACTATTCGCAGAAAATTCAAAATATACATTTTGTTAGCTTGAAAATATCTTAAAAATGTGGTATTTTAATCAAAATCGTTAGAGCCAATTTTGCGAAAGTCAAAATGTACGAAAAATGTCCATATTAACGGTATTTGGGGTGGGGGAGGTTTTTAAAAGTCTTCGTGTCGCAACCTTGGAGGATGTTGAACTTAAATACTAACTTTGGTATTTGAAGGACTTTGCATTTTTTGAGCTATGGTGCACGCAAAAACACACAGAGATATTTTTCTAAAAATGTTTTTTTTTTCAGGGGATCTAAAAAGTAAATTTTCGGTGACATATTGACATGAATTTTGGGTGGAATATAATACCTTCTCTATTATATACAGTGTATGTACATACTTGCTAGAGAAAGTAAAACGTATTTTTAGAAAAAATGTCCGTGTATGTGTGTGTGCGCGCGCGCGCACGTGTGTGTATCCAGCATAGCTCAAAAACCGAAAAATCCGTCAAATACCAAATTTGGTATTCAGGCTCAGGATGCCATACGAAGATTTTCAAGGAAGCCCCTCCGCCACCAACTACCCTTTATGTGAAACGGTTTTCAAAAAGTTTCACTATCCCAAAAATTTCTCTAACGATTTTGATTAAAATATCGTACGTTTAAGATATTTTTATTACAAACTAAATGCGTATCTTGAATTTTCTAGGATTAGCCACTGAAGACCGTTTCATTCTGGTTGAATTTTGCATAACTGGTAAACCGTAAGAGATACCAGAAAACTTGCTATACAAAAAATGTAGATTCTTTAAAATACACAATTTGTCACTCACAGGCACAACATATATATATATTGGAGATATTCCTTGCTATTTGACTCAATTTTAAACTGCCTAATTTTTCTCAAACAGTAATCACCCTTCGTTTCATGTCTCTTATTTTTACTTCTAGAAACCCAAAACGAGCTGAATTTCAATTATTTCACATGGCGACAACTTCTAAAACACCTGACTACCGCTTTAGCCTAGTGTTTTACCTAATTTCCCTACCACTTACAAGGAACTAATACCACCATTTCTGCTAATATTTATCTCGATTATCACGCTATAGTAAAGGGAATCATCTTTTGTGACACTAGCTTTTAAAGATGGGAATGCAAAGAAACGAATTTCAACTATAATGGCAACCAGCTTTTAAAAGATTTGACTATCACTTTAGCCTAGTGTACTCCCTTATTTACCTTCTACTTACAAGGAAGCAAGTAATTAGATAATTTCTGCTAGAGCTTATTTGGATTATCATGAAGTAGAGAGAAGAATAAGCTTTTAGCAATAATTTGTTACAGCTATGTACAGAAACTCATAAGAAGGAATACATTAGATTTTTTGTTGAATTCGTGATTCCCCAAACCAAGCATTTCCGGAGAAATCTCACTTTCTAATTTTTACTTTCTCTACATGTACTATGTGCATAGTGTATAGAGAAGGTATTACATTCCACCCAAAAATTTGATACCGAGATTTCACTGGAGACAGACGATATGGGTTCCACTGTGTCCAAAAAAAGTATTTTCAGAAAAAGGTCCCTGTGTGTGTATGTGTGTGTGTCCGTGTGTCTATGAACACGATAACTCAAAAATGAAAAGTCGGTAAAGTAATAAACTTGGAATTTACGTTTAGCATCTACCAGGGATGAAACACGAAGAATTCCCCCACCCCAAACTACCCATTACATGGAAAAAGTTTCGAAAATTTTTATTTTCTCAAAAATGGCTCTAATGATTTTGATTAAAATCTCTTATATTTAAGATATTTATGTGACAAATAGAATGTATAACTCCAATTTTCTGGGAATACCTTTAAGACTTGCGAAAATTCGCATAACTGGTAAACCGTAAGGGATAGACAGAAACTTACCACACAAATAATGTAGAGCTCGTTAAAGCACACAATTTATATATTTTTTTTTTCGTGGATTTGGTCGTTTATGTATATTCCTTGTTATTAGTTTCAACTTTAAAATACTTATTTTTTTCTCATACAGAAATTGGTCAATTCCTGTCCATACAAACAAAAGAACTTCAGTCACATAGCAACCAGCTTTTGACTATCACTTTAACCTATGGTACTCGCTTATTTCGCTTCTACTTACAAGGAAGCAAGTAATAAGACTATTTCTGCTAATGATTATATGGAATAACATAATATGAATAAAATAATATTTTGTAAGAGCAGTTGCTCTGGAATTTTCCAGGTTTTTAAGCGTTAAATCCAGCTGCAGAATACACAAAGCGTGATTTGTGCAAGTGAACGCATTTGTCCGTCACGCACTAATTTAAAGCATACTAACGTCATATGTATAATAAATTTACGACTTCCGCAGCATCCTTATAGAGCAAGTGGCATATATCTCTGTTGCTTTGAAGAGTTATGGTTTTCTCTGCAGATGTCGCATCAGCGTTTATTGCTATCGTAAGCAATCGTTATCCTCAATGTTCCATTGTTTTACACAAAGTTCCCTTTTAAAATTGCTTATATATTCTGTGCCACATACCCATTAGGTGGAGGAAGTATTACGAGGGTTACCTAGAAAGTGACACACATTTTGGCATAACTAAAGATATGAACACAAAACTTTATTTACAAAGTTACCGTACCTTACTCTATTTCTCAACACAATCTCCATTCTGTCAAGTAATTTATTGTCACGTGATACTACTTTTTAATGCTGATGTTGTACTTTTCTACCGCCAAAGAACTTATTCGTTTTTTGAATGCACAAAATGTTCGGTCAATCGAATTTTATAGGCAAATAACGTAAATGAATTGTGATAATGCAATATAGGAATCTTCATTGAGGAAACGGCACATAATGTGTGAGGAAGAACCAGTATGCACGATGAGTTCAGAGTGGAAGTTCATCAATGGTTGTGAAGCAATTCAAAGGGAATGTGATGACAGAATTCAGAAAAACCGTTTGGTCATCATACATTATTTTTTGGGCGGCAAAGATTTCACAACCGGTGAAAAGCTGAATATTTGGCGGTGGAAGAGTATAACATAAGCATTGAAATATCGGTACCACGTGACAATAAACACCTTGGGAAATAGACTAAGGTAATGTAACGTTTTATATTTCGTTATTATTTAGGATGGCCTTCGTATATTCCATCCAAAAATATCGTTTCACCGGAGTTGAATGTTTTCAGGTATCATGATCAAAAAAATCTGATGTGTACCATTCACATTACTTTCTCATATCCCTGCAACAAATAATTCTTAAAAAGCTTATACTTCTATTTACTTTATGCTAATCAGAAAAAATTAGCAGAAATAGTCTTATTACTCGCTTCCTTGTAAGTAGAAACGAAATAAGGGACAACCGTAGGTTAAAGTGATAGTCAAAAGCTGGTTGCTATGTCACTGAAGTTCCTTTGTTTGTATGGACAGCAGTTGACAAATTCCTGTATGAGAAATGTCTTAAGTTTTTCATAGCAGAAACCAAAAATAAAGAATGTCACAAAAACGACGAATTCCACGAAAAAAGTGTATATAACATAAATTGTGTGTTTTAACGTGCTCTACATTTTTTGTGGAGTAAGTTTTTGTCCATCTCTTACGGTTTAGCAGTTATTCAAAATTTAGTAAAATTCATCCAGAATAAACTACTCTTCAGAGGTTATTCCCAGAAAATTCAAGATATGCATTTTATTTGTCAGGTAAATATGTTTAATATCCGAAATTTTAATCAAAACCGTTAGAGCCATTTTTGAGAAAATTAAAATTTTCGAAAAAAGTTCCATATAAAGGGTAGTTGGGGTGGGGGGATTTTTCTCAAAATCTTCGTGTCGCATCCCTGGAAGATACTAAACTTAAATACCAAGTTTGGTATTTTACCGACCTTTCGTTTTTGAGTTATCGTGTTCACAGACACACGGACACACACACACACACACACACACACACACGGACCTTTTTGTGAAAATGCTTTTTTTTGGATATTGGGGACCCTAAAACATATATTTCCGGTGAAATCTCGGTATCGAATTTTTGATGAGTGCAATACTTTCTATATACACTATGTACATAGTGCGTATGGGGAAAGTAAAAAAGTAGAAATTCTCTTTGAGTGTCATTGGTCTGTAAATAGCATAAACCAAAAACCAAAACTCCTTCAAACCCATTCTTGATTTCTAAGTTCAAAATCTTTTAAGAATACGACACGAAGGTTTTCGAGAAAGTGTTCACTGACCAAACTACTCTTTGCATGGAAAATTCTCTCATTTTGATTTTTAAAACGGCTCTAACGACTTTTACTATTTACCATATGTTTAGGATATTTTCATGGCTAATGGAATATGTATGTTGAAATTTCTAAGAATAGCCTTAAAAGCTCTATTCATTCAGGATGACTTATGCATTACTGGTAAATCATAAGACATAGACAAAACGTAAATCACGTTGAAAAATACAGTTTGTGTTGAATAAATATTTCGTGGAGTTAACATTTCCGAAACATTCTTTGTAATTGATTTCAAAATTTTCAATACTTATACCTTTCTCAAATGGATAGCCGTCTTGCGTTTTTCAAATAACGACCAACTCTCAAAATGTTTGCCTATCGCTTTAGCTTAGTGGATTCTCTTATTCCCTTCTATTTGCACTGTGCATTTTTATAATATTCATGTATACATATTATATGTACTTAATTATTACCAGTACTTTTTACTTTCTCTACACGTACTACGTACATAGTGTATAGAGAAGGTATTGCACTCCACCCAAAAATTCGATACCGAGATTTCACCTGAAATATATATTTTAGGGTCCCCTGTATAAAAAAAAAAAACATTTTCACAAAAAGGTCCGCGCGCGCGCGCGCGCGCGTGTGTGTGTGTGTGTGTGTGTGTGTGTGTCCGTGTGTCTCTGAACACGATAACTCAAAAAGGAAAAGTCGGTAAAATACCAAACTTGATATTTAAGTTTAGTATCTTCCAGGGTATGTGACACGAAGATTTTGAGAAAAACCTCTCACCCCAAACTACCCTTTACATGGAACATTTTTCGAAAATTTTGATTTTTTAAAAAATGGCTCTAATGATTTTGATTAAAATGTCGTATATTAAAGATATTTACCTGACAAATAAAACGTATATCTTGGATTTTTTGGAAATAACCTCTGAATTCTGGATGAATTCTACGGAATTTTCCATAACTGCTAAACCATAAGAGATGGACAAAAACTTACAACACAAAAATGTAGAGCACGGTAAAACAGTATTTTATGTTATATACATTTTTTTCGTGGAGTTGATCGTTTTTTACATATTCCTTTTTTTTGGTTTCAGCTGTGAAAAACATACTTTTTTCACACAGGAATTTGTCAACTCGTGTCCATACAAACAAAGGAACTTCAGTCACATAGCAACCAGCTTTTGACTATCACTTTAACCTATGGTACTCCCTTATTTCGCTTCTACTTATAAGGAAACAAGTTTTAAGACTATTTCCGCTATTCTTTTCGATTAAAGTGAAATTAATAGAAGCATAACAATAATTTGTTACAGAGATGTAGAGAAAGTCATGTGAATGGAACACATTCAGAGGGTCCCAAAACGTGTATTTCCTGTGAAATCTCGGTATCGAATTTTTTATGCATTACAATACTGTCTCTATACACTATGTTCATAACACGTGTAGAGAAAGTAAAAAGCAGGACCCTTAGTTATTAATTTCGTAGTCATACGGAATCTTTTGATAAGACGTGGAGTACGGCACTGTACAGCTTGGCGCACGTGACGGTAGTTAACAGCACTGCCAACCACTGATGTGAGCAACATTTTTAAATTGTGGAACAAATGAAGGTATTTTATTACTTTTTAACACATAAATATTACAATTTGGCAATATTGTTGGATTTCTAGTCATATTTTTAATAATCTTTTGTTGCCGTTAGTTTCGAGCATTGTTACGCGACGCGCGCTGTACTGGGGACGTTGGCAACATTGTTGCTAGACTGTAAATTATATCTACTCTCTGTGACTGACCGAGTTACCATCAATAATCTGTGACATCATCACCGTCTCGATAGCGCACATTTTCCTTGTTATATATTGCCACACTACCGACATGGTCAGAGTTCAAAGTTGATAGCATCAGTCATACAAGGGAGAAGTTTATATAGCGCGAGAGTGGTCAGCTTGCTGTTAGTTTCGTTCTGCTCATCTCGCAGTTTCACACCGCACTTGGGTAAGTTTCATTTACAACTCTTTGAGTTCAGCATTTGATCGTTTTAACGGAACCTGGGACTGACATTTCTAAATGCTTAATTTCTTGACCATATAAATAGTGGGTAGACAAGATATTGCATTGAATTAAAATGACATACCTCTATTTGTGAATCAAAAAAAAAAAAAAACAGGTTTACTTTCTTTATACGTTCTATATGTATAGTGTATAGAGAAGGTATTGTATTGCACCCAAAAATTCAATACCGAGATTTCACAGCAAATATATGTTTTAGGATCCCCTGTATCAAAAAAAAAAAAGAAAAAAAAACATTTTCAGAAAAAGGTCCTTGTGTGTATGTGTGTGTGTGTGTGTGTGTGTGTGTGTGTGTGTGTGTCCGTGTGTCTTTGAACACGATAACTGAAAAACGAAAAGTCGGTAAAATACCAAACTTGGTATTTAAGTTTAGTATCTTCCAAGAATGCGACACGAAGATATTCAAGAAAACCCCTCCACACACAACTACCCTTTACATGGAAAAAATTTGAAAATTTTGATTTTCTTATAAATTGCTGTAACGATTTTGATTAAAACCTCGTATATTTAAGATATTTACTTAGCAAATAAAATGTATACTTTGAAAGTTCTAGGAATAGCCTCTTAAGACCTCTTTATTCTAGATGACTTTATTGAATTTTGAATAAATGGTGAACCGTAAGAGATGGACAAAAACTCACTATACACAAACTGTAGATCAGGATAAAACGCAATTTATGTCATTTACATTTTTTTCGTGGAGCTGATCGTTTTTGAGATATTCCTGTTTTTTGGTTTCGGCTTTGAAAAAGTTATACTTTTCTCATACAGGAATTTGTCAACTCGTGTCCATACAAACAAAGGAACATCAGTCACATAGCAACCAGCTTCTGACTATCACTTTAACCTATGGTAGTCCCTTATTTCGCTTCTACCTACAAGGAAGCAAGAGATAAGACTATATCTGCTAATTTTTTATCGAAGAAGCAAATAGAAGCATAAGCTTATTAACAAAAACTTGTTGCAGAGATGTAGACAAAATCATGTGAATGGAACACATCAGATGTTTAGGAAAATGTGTTTATGTGTCTATGAACAGAACATACTCGACAAACGAAAACACGATTGAGAGTCATACTTGATAAAGTTCAGCATCTTGCAAGGTTGACACACGAACATATTCAAGGAAAACACTATTCTTCAAAATTGCTTTACATGAAAACATTTTCGAAAACTTTGATTTTCTTAAAAACGACTCTAACAATTTTGATTATAATAACGTGTGCTTAAGATATTTTCATTCCAACTGAAATGTATACTTTAAATGTTCTGAGAATAGCCTCTAACGTCCTCTTCATTCTGGATGATTTTTGCGTAACTGGTAAACCGTGAGAAGTAGATAACACCTTACTATACGAAAATACACAATTTATGCCACATGTATTTTTACCTTTTCTACGCGTGTTATATACAAACAGGTGTATTGCGTTTAACCCAAAAATTCGAATGCGAGATTTCACCGGAATTACACATTTTAGAGTCCCCGGAATCAAAAAAAAATTAAGAAAAAAGTCCGGGTGTATGTGTGTCTGTGAACACGATAACTCAAAAACGAAAATTCGGTAAAATACCAAACATGGTATTTGAGTTTAGTATGTTCCAAGAATGCGACACGATGATTTTGAGGAAAGTGCCCCCTCTCAAAACTACCCTTTACATAGAAACATTTTTTAAAATTTTATCTAAAGCATGCTAATCGAGATAAACAATAACAGAATTGTTCTTATTATTTGCTTTCTTGAAAGTAGAAGAGAAATAAATTATTTATAAATTATGTGAAACAATTGAATATCGGTTCACTTTGCATGATGACTTCCCGTTTGAGAAAAGTTAACTAGTTTAAAATTGAAAACCAATAACAAGGAAATTGGTCAACCCTACAGGAAAACAACATATGACATAAATGTGCTTTAATGGGATCTACATTTTTGGGGAGTATGTTTCTGTCTATCTCTTACGGTTTAACTGTTTGTTACATAAAATTCTTCAAAACGTATGCAGAAGTAATTATTCCCAGAAAATTCAAAACACACGTTTTATTTGTGTGTGTAAATATCTTTAGTAGGTATACGGTATTTTAATAAAAATCATTAAATCATTTTTGAGAAAAACAAAAGTTTCAAAACCTTTACCTTGTAAAGGGTAGTTTGTGGTGGGGGAATTTTCTTTAAAATCTCCTTGTCGCATTCTAGGAGAATAATAAACATAAACGCCAAGTTTGGTATTTAACGGCCTTTTCGTTTTTGAGCTATGCTGTCCACAGGCGCACACACACATTGTTTTTTTAACAATCCTTTTTTCTTTTTTTGGACTCAAAGGACACCAAAACATACGAGGGCCAACCAAAAAGTGACAAGCGATTTGGCATAACTAAATAATAACGAAACATATCAACACAAAACTTTATTTATAAAGTTACAATACCTTACGTATTTCTAAACGTACTCTCCATTAGGTTAAGATGTTTACTGTCACGTGGTATTAGTTTTTAATGCTCATATTTTACTTTTCTACCACCAAAAACGTATTCGTGTTTATGAATGCAAAAAGTGTTTGACCAATCGAATTTTATAGGCAAATAACGCAAGTGTATGGTCAATGAAAGAGACTTCAGTGAGGAAATGGCGCGTAATTTAAGAGTAATCAAGGAAGAACCAGTGTGTCCGACAAAGACCAGAGTGGAAGTTCATCAATCGTTATGGAGGAATTGAAAGCAAATGTTGAAAAATTCAGAAAAACCGATTTTTCACTTTGGTCTCCATACATGAAAAGATTTCGCAGCCGGTGAAAACCTCAACATCTTGGCTCAGATCTTTAGCGGTGGAAGAGCATAACATAGACATTGAAACACCGCTACCACGTGACAATAAATACCTTGATAGTAATAGCGATTGGTTGAGAAATAGAGTAAGGTTCAGTAAATAAAGATTTGTGTTCATATTCATCGTTATTATTTAGTTAGACCAAAACGTTCGTTACTCGTATATTTACAGGCGAAATCTCGACGTCGAATTTTTGGGTGGAATACAATACCTTTACTAGCTACTGTGTACGTTATATGTACATACATGCCAGAGAAAATAAACATTAAGCAAGCGTTTATCAAATTGACCGAGAAGTAAGGAAAAGTATAAGCTTATGTACGAATATTGTTTGAAGAGATAGTAGAAGAATCTGATGTGCTCCATTCACATGACTTTCTCTACATCACTGCACAAATAAAAGTTACTAAGCGTCTTCTTCTATCTACTTTATGTTAATCGAGATCAACCGGAGCAAAGACAGTGTTATTACCTAATTCCTTTTAAGTAGGAGGAAAACAAGGGAATACATTAGGCTAAACCGACAATCAAATGCTATAAAATGTTTTAGCTATGCTATAGGTATCCGCTTGTTTGCGTGGCCAGAGGTTGACAAGTTCCCATATTAAAAAATCTGATGTGTTACATTCACATGACTTTCTCCATATCTCTGCAATAAATTATTTTTAAAAAGATTATGCTTCTATTTACTTTCTGCTAATCGAGAAAAAAATAGCAGAAATAGACTTATTACTTGCTTCCTTGAAAGTAGAAGCGAAATAAGGGAGTACCATAAGTTAAATGATTGTAAAAGCTGGTTGCTATGTGACTGAAGTTACTTTGTTTGTATGGACAGGAGCTTACAAAGTCCTGTATGAGAAAAGTATGTATTTATAGCTGAAACCAAAAATAAGGAATATCTCAAAAACAATCACGTCCAAGAAAAAAATTATATAGTTAATTGTGTGTTTTAAAGTGCTATACATTTGTTGTGTGGTAAGTTTTTATCCATCTCTTACGGTTTGGCAGTTATGCAAAATTCCGTTAAGTTGACCCAGAATAAGGTAGTCTTCGGAGGCTATTCACAGAAAATTCAATATACATTTTATTTGTTAGGTAAATATCTTTAATATACGATATTTTAATCAAAATAGTTAGAGCATATTTTTAGAAAATCAAAATTTTCGAAAAAACTCCTATGTAAAGTGTAGTTTGGGGTGGGAGGATTTTTCTCAAAATCTTCGTGTCGCATCCCTGGAAGATACTAAATTTAAATTCCAAATTTGATGTTTTACCGACTTTTCGTTCTTGAGTTATCTTGATCACAGACACACGGACACACATACACACACAAACTTTTTCTGAAAATACTTTTTTTGGATACAGGGGACCCTAAAACATATATTTCCGGTGAAATCTCGATATCAACATTTTTGGTGTGCAATACCTTTTCTATACACTTGTACATAGTACTTATAGAGAAAGTAAAAATATAAGTATTTTAAAACTGAAACCAAAAACAAGGAATATCTCAAAAACAGTTAACTCCACGAAAAAAAGTATACAACATAAATTATGTGTTTGAACGAGCTGTACATTTTTCATACGATACGTTTTTGGCTGTCTCTAGCGCTTTACCAGTTATGCAAAATTCCGTAAAATCCGTTCATAAAAAAGATGTCTTTTGAGGCTATTCCCAGAAAATTCAAGATATACATTTTATTTGTGATGTAAATATCTTTAATGTTGTGATGTAAATATTTTAATGCACGATATTTTAATCAAAATCGTTAGAGGTATCTTTGAGAAAACCAATATTTTCGAAATTTTTCCATGTAATGGGTAATTGGGGTGGGGAATTTTGTTGAGAATCTATTTGTCGCATCAATTGAAGATACTGAATTTAAATACCAAGTTGGGTATTTAACGGTCTTTTCGTTTTTGAGTTATGCTGCCCCGACAGACACACACACGGACATTTTTCTAAAAATGCTTTTATTTTTGGATTCAGGAGGACATTTAACATGTATTTCCTGTGAAATTTCGGTATGGAATTTTTGGGTGCAATGCAATACCTTCTCTATACACTATGTAGGTACATAGTACGTGTAGAGAAAATAACAAAAATCTGATGTGTTCCATTCACATGACTTTCTCTACAACTCTGCAACAAATTATTGTTAAAAAGCTTATGCTTCTATTTACATCATGCTAATCGAGAAAAAAGTAGCAGAAATAGACTTATTACTTACTTACTCATTCACATGACTTTCTCTACAACTCTGCAACAAATTATTGTTAAAAAGCTTATGCTTCTATTTACATCATGCTAATCGAGAAAAAAGTAGCAGAAATAGACTTATTACTTACTTACTAGTAAGTAGAAGCGAAATAAGGGAGTACCATAGGTTAAAGTGATAGTCAAAAGCTGGTTGCTATGTGACTGAAGTTCCTTTGTTTGTATGGACAGGAGTTGGCAAATTCCTGTATGAGAAAAGTATAAGCTGTTCATAGTTGAAACCGAAAACAAGGAATATATCGAAAACGTACAACTCCATGAAAAAAAATGTATATTACATAAATTGTGTGTTTTAATGTGCTACACAGTTTTGGCGTGGTCAGTTTTTGTCCATCTCTTATGGTTTAGCTGTTATCCAAAATTCCGCAAAATTAATTCAGAATAAAGTAGTGTTCAGAGGCTAGTCCCAGAAAATTCAAGATATACATTTTATTTGTCAGGTAAATATCTTTAATACATGATATTTTAATGAAAATCGTAGGAGCCATTTTTAAGAAAATCAAGATTTTCGAAAAAAAAATACATTTAAGGGGTAGTTGGGCGTAGGGGGATTTTCTTGAAAATCTTCGTGTCGCATCCTTGGAAGATACTGAACTTAAGTACCAAGTTTGGTATTTAACGGACTTTTCGTTTTTGAGCTATGCTGCCCACAGACACACACACACACACACACACACATACACACAACCACACACACCGACATTTTTCTAAACATGCTTTTTTTTTTATTCAGGGTGTCCTAAAACATATATTTGCGGTGAAATCTCGGTATTGAATTTTTGGGTGCATTACAATACCTTCTCTATACACTATGTAGGTGCATAGTTATCTCACTACATAGTAGGTACTATGTAGTGAGATAACTAAAATGTCTGCTTTCTGATATTAAAACTTGAAATTGATTTTGGCGTAAGCAGATGAAAAGTCTTGCTCCGCGAAACGAAGGCAGTCTGAACACTTGGAGATGTGCGCATGATTGCAAATGTTTATCAACTGTTACGGATCACTGCTAGGTCAAGATCGCTGTGACCTATGGTTCTCACAAACAAGGGGAATCCCAGCAAAAAGATTCAAACAAAGATTAAGATGTTGTGCAACACAAGGGCTGGCCATTGTTTGTGTCAACAAAGTGACATTGTCTCATATCGTACATGTACGAGGGCCATCGAGAAAGAATACACCCAACATTGTAATCTGTAAATCCCATTTTGAGATTAGACTCTATGCTCCCTTATTTCGTTTCTACTTACTAGGAAGCAAGAAATAAGACTATTTCTGCCAAATTTTCGATTAGAATAAAATAAAAGGAAGCATTAGCTTTTTCACAATAATTTGTTGCAGAGATTTAGAGAAAGTCATGTGAATGGAACACATCAGATTTTTACTTTCTCTAGCCCCGTATGTACAATGTACATAGGGATAGAGAAGTATTGTATTCCACTAAAAAATTCGATACCGAGATTTCACCGGAAATATATTTTTTAGGGTCCCCTGTATCCAAAAAAAAGTATTTTCAGAAAAAGGTCCGTGTGTGTGTGTCCGTGTGTCTGTGAACACGATAACTCAAAAACGAAAAGTAGCTAAAATACCAAACTTGGTATTTACGTTTAGTATCCTCCAGGGATACGATAATAAGATTTTGAGAAAAATCCCCCCACCCCAAACTACCCTTTACATGGAACTTTTTTAGAAAATTTTGATTTTCTTAAAAATGGCTCTAGCGATTTTGATTAAAATATCTTATATTAAAGATATTTACCCAACAAATAAAGTGTTTATTTTGAATTCTCTGGGAATAGCTTCTGAAGACCTGTTTATTCTGAATGAATTTTGCTTAATTTGGCATAACTAGTAAACCGTAAGAGATAGACAAAAACTTACTATACAAAAAATGTAGATCTTGTTAAAATACACAAGTTATGTCATATACATTTTTCTCGTGGAGCTTACAGTTTTCGAGGTATTCAGTGTTATTAGTTTCAGTTGTGAAGTACTTCTACTTTTCTCAGACGGGAGTGTGCGGTTTTCTTTTGTTCTACTCCTGGCCAAGAAACGAAGGGATTTGTAATGACAATCGCATGACAGCTTTTAAAACATTCCACTATGGCTTTAACCTAGTGTATTCCCTTATTTTTCCTACTTATAAGGAATTAAGTAATAAGAACATTGTGCTAATGAGTACCACGATTAGCAAGATGCAGAAAGAAGAAGAATCTTCTGTAAGAAGTTTGTAGAACAGCTAGAGAAAGTCATGTGAGCGTAACACGTCATATTTTTGTGTTAAGCAGTCCACACACACACACACACACACACACACACACACACACACACACACACACACACACACAGACATATAGAGACCACACCGACCTTTTTCTAAAAATGCTTTTTTTTGATTCACTTGTCCTCAAGACCTGTATTTCCTGTGAAATCTCGGTATCGTACTTTAGGCAGAACACAATACCTCCTCTACCTACACTGTACATAGGTGGTCGAGAATGTTAAACGTATATGTTTATAAAATGCGTCATATTTTTCCAAGTTTGGGCCAAAGTAACACAAAGACCCAAATAAGCTCCAATTTATGGTAAAAGCTTCAATACTACGAGAGCCGTTCTTTTTCTTCAAATTCCGATAGACTATAAATAAAAGACAAGTCCATAGAAAACAATTATTTTATTACTAAAAGTTTTGTACACTCATGATTATTTTTGAACATAATTATCGAAGAGATTGAAACATGTATCGTACCTGTGCACAAGCTGGGAGCCAGGTCAGGACTGTACGGCGGAAGATCGAAAATGTGCCATTGAAATTGTTCAAGGAGCCGATGGGTTGTGCCAGCAGTGTGTGGACGAGCGTTGTCATGGATCAACACAATTCCTGAAGTCAGCATTCCTCTTCGTTTGTTTTGAATGGCTCTCCGCAAACGTCGTAAAGTACGAAGATCTTCAAAACAACGTCAATGCTCATTTGAATCATTGGCGGCAACATTTTTTGAAGCGGGTATTGCAAAGCTTGTGCACAGGTACGATAAATATCTTAATCTTTTCGGTGATTATGTTGAAATGTAACCATAAGTGTACAAAACTTTTAGTAATAAAATAATTGTTTTCTCTGAACTTGTCTTTTATTTATAGCCTATCGGGGGTTGAAAAAGTCTTATTTGTTCTATTCACATGACTTTCTCTATATCTCTGTAACAACTTATTGTTAAAAAGCTTATGCTTCTATTTACCTAATGCTTATCAAAAAAAAAAAAAAAAAAAAGAAAGAAATAGCAGAAATAGTCTTATTACCTGCTTCCTTGTAAGTAGAAGCGAAATAAGGGAGTACCATAGGTTAAAGTGATAGTTGAAAGCAAGTTGCTATGTGACAGAAGTTCCTTTGTTTGTATGGACAGGAGTTGACAAATTCCTGTGTGAGGAAAGTATGTTTTTTAAAGCTGAAACCAAAAACAAGGAATATCTTAAAAACGATCAACTCTATAAAAAAAAAATGCATATGTCATAAATTGTGTGTCTTAACATACTCTACATTTTTTGTGTGGTAAGCTTTTGTTCATCTCTTACGGTTTAGCAGTTAAGCAAAATTCCGTAAAATTCATCCAGAATAAAGTAGTCTTCAGAGGATATTCCCTGAAAATTCATAATATACATTTTATCTGTCAGGTAAATTTCTTTAATATACGATATTTTAATCGTTAGAGTCATTTTTGAGAAAATAAAAATTTTCGATTTTTTTCAATGTAAAGGGTAGTTCTTGAAAACCTTCGTGTTGCATCCCTGGAAGATACCAAACTTAAATACCAAGTTTGGTATTTTACTGACTTTTCGTTTTTGAGTTATTGTGTTCACAGACGCACGGACACACACACACACACACGGATCTTTTTCTGAAAATGCTTTTTTTGGATACAGGGGACCCCAAAGCATATATTTCCGGAGAAATCTCGGTATCGAATTTTTGGGTACAATACAATACCTTCTCTAAGCACTATGTACATAGTACGTATAGAGAGAGTAAAAAAAACGGCTCTCGTATATTATGGTAACACTTTGTAGCTATAATTTAACAGCTAAGAATGATCCTGAAATGGTTGAATGCAATAATCAATTTGAAAGTTATTTTAACAAAAAACTGTCCAGAATTAATGCTACTACTATAGTCTAATTGAGTACTAGAGAACATTTATAAGCTCTCAGGCGCATACATTGTAGTATTTTTGTTGGCTGCAGGTTACAAAATGGATACGCCCACAACACCAGCACCATTTGCACTACCCGCGTACCAGCAGCCAGTGATAGACCCGAGCACGTTCTACAGGCCTCAGCAACACACGTATGACCCAGGATGGTTCCTCAGGCCGTCCACAGCCTCCTCCAAGCCCGGCGCAGCACAGTCCATGGAACTGCTTCTGCTGCAGATACTGGCCCAGCTGCAAATTCAAAGAGAATGCAGTGCAGCTCTTGAGGAACTGACCAGTGAGAAACGTCGCTGGGACGCCGTGGAGGAACAGCTTGAGGAGCACAACTATGATCTGCGAAGAGAGAAGCGGCAGCTAATGTCGCTAGTCAGCGAGCTGCAATTCGAAAATAGACAACTTAAGAGAGGTACGGTGTGTTTCAGATACAGTAGTTCAGATACAGTGTTGCCTAAATAAGTTGTCACGGGAACTAAAGTATCGGCAGCATATCTGTTTGACATGCAGCAGAACTACGAGGGCCGTCCAGAAACTGACAGACAAAACAAAACTTTATTTACAAAGTTACACCACCTTACTCAATTGCTATCAGGGTATTTATTGTCACGTGGTACTAGTTTTTCAATGTCAAAGTTATATTCTTCCACCGCTAAAGATATGAGCCAAGATGTCACTGTCACTTTGAGGTCTTCATCGGTTGGGAAATCTTCTGCATCCAAAAAGTCATGTACGGTGTCCAAAGTGTAAATACCGGTTTTTTTTACTTTCTCTACACGTACTATGTGCATAGTGCATAGAGAAGGTATTGCACTCCACCAAAAAATTCGATACCAAGATTTCACTGGAAATATATGTTTTAGGGTCCCCTTTATCCACAAAAAGGATTCTCAGAAAAAAGTCCGAGTGTGTGTCTGTGAACACGATAACTCAAAAACTTGGTATTTAAGTTTAGTATCTTCCAGGGATGGGACACGAAGATTTTGAGAAAAATACCCCCATCACAAACTACCCTTTACATGGAACTTTTTTTTGAAAAAATATCGATTTTGATTAAAATATCGTATATTAAAGATATTTACCTGACAAATAAAATGTATATCTTGAATTTTCTGGGAATAGCCTCTGAAGACTACTTTATTCTGGATGAATTTAACGGAATTTCGCATAACTACTAAACCGTAAGAGATGGACAAAATCTTACCACACAAAAAATATAGAACACGTTAAAACACACAATTTATGTTATATACATTTTTTTCGTGGAGATGATCGTATTTGAGACTTATACTTTTCTCATACAGGAATTCGTCACCTCGTGTCCATACAAACAAAGGAACTTCAGGCACTTAACAACCAGTTTTTGAACGCCACTTTAACTTATGGTACTACCTTATTTCGTTTCTATTTATAAGGAAGCAAGTAATAAGACTATTTCTGCTAATTTTTTCTAGATTAGCTTGAAGTAAATAGAAGCATAAGCTTTTTAACAATAATTTGTTGCGGCGATGTAGAGAAAGTCATGTGAATGGAGCACATCAGATTTTTGTAGCAAGTGTTTGGGTATCTCTTATGGTTTACCAGTTTTGCAAAATTCAGAAAAATTAATCGAGAATAAGGAAGTCTTCAAAGGCTATTTCCAGAAAATTCAAGACATACACTTCATTTGTCATGTTAATATATTTGATATTTATTATTTTAATCAAATCGTTAGAGCCATTTTTAAGAAATACAAAATTTTCGAAAATTTGTCCGTGTAAAGGTTAGTTAGCGCTGCGAATATTTTCTTGAAAATCTTCATGTCGCAACCTTGGAAGATGTGAAACTTAAAAACCAAGTTTGGTATTCAACAGTCTTTTCATTTTTGAGCTATGCTGTCCACAGACAAACACACACACACACACACACACACACACACACACACACACACACTGAAATGTGAAGCAATTTCGGAAAATGATTTAATTAGATTCAGGGGGTCCTAAAACATGTATTTCCGGTTCAATCTCGGTATCGAATTTTTGGGTGCAATACAATAC
The DNA here is from genome assembly GCA_030762935.1 of Hymenopus coronatus. NCBI lineage: Eukaryota > Metazoa > Arthropoda > Insecta > Mantodea > Hymenopodidae > Hymenopus > Hymenopus coronatus. Next base: position 17,150,404 of record CM060897.1, on the reverse strand, counting down.
TTCTCTATCCACTATGTACAAATTATATAGATAGAGAAAGTATAACAAATTCTGTATTTTAATGAGATCTAAAAGTTTTGTGTAGTACGTTTTTGTATATTTTTTACGGTTTGCCAGTTATACAAAAGTCATCCAGTATGAAGAGGTCTTCAGAGGTTATTCCCAGATAATCCAAGATATACATTTCGCTGTCATAAAGATATCTTAACGATAAAGTATTTAAAGCAAAATCATTAGAGCCATTTTTGAGAATATTAAAATGTTCAAAATGCTTTCCATGTAAACGATAGTTTGTGGTGGGGGGATTTTCTTGAAAATCTACGTGTCATATCTTGGAAGATTCCAAACTTAAACACCAAGTTTACTATTTAACTTTTTTTTTTTCTGAGCTATGCTGCCCACATACACACAGACCCACAGACAGATAGACTCACACGGACTTTTATCTAAAAATGTTTTTTTTGGGGGGGGATTCAGAGGGTTTGAAAACATATATTTGCGGTGAAATCGCGGTATGGAATTTTTGGGTGCAATATAATACCTTCTATATTCATGTATACATAGTACTCTAGAGATATAAAAATTATAAGTAGGTACTTTAAAGCTGAAACCATTAACAAGGAATATCTCAAAAACAGTCAACTCGACGAAAAATATTTATAATATAAATTGTGTGTTTTAACTAAGTCTACAAGTTTTGTACAGCAAGTTTTTATTCTATCTGTTTTGATTTAACAGTTATGCAAAATTCCGATAAAATTATCTAGAATAAGGATGTCTCCAGAAACTGCTCGCAGAATACTCAAGATATATATCTTGTTTGCCATGTAAATATCTTTAATATACGATATTTAAATCAAAAGCGTTAGAGCCATTTTTGAGAAAATCAAAATTTTTGAAAAAAGTTCCAGGTAAAGGGTAGTTGGGGTGGGGGATTTTCTTGAAAATCGTGTTGCATCCATGGAAGAAATCAAACTTAAATACCAAGTTTGGTATTCAACGCTCTTTTCGTTTTTGAGTTATGCTGTCCACAGACACACACGCGCAGACCCACACGGATCTCTTTGTAAAAATTTTGTTTTTGGATTCAGGGGACCTGAAAACAAATATTTCAGGTGAAATCTCGGTATCAAAATTTTGGGGTGCAATACAATACCTTCTCTATTTACTATGTACAAGTGAGACTAGAGAAAGCAATAAAAATACAAAAAAAAAAATCTGATGTGTTCCATTCACATGACTTTCTCTACTTCTATGCAACAAATTATTGTTAATAAGCTTATTCTTCTGTTTACTTCATGCTAATCGAGAAACAATTAGCAGAAATGGATCCTTAATTGGAGATGATCAAATTGATAATGTGATCGTAACTGCACACGTTTTTATTATAATTTTCTTTATAGTTATACCTATTAGTCTTATTACTTGCTTCCTAATCAATAGAAGCAAAATATGGGAGTATCATAGGTTAAAGTGAAGTCAAAAGCTAGATACTAGGTGACTGAAGTTCCTTTGTTTGTATGGACACTAGTTGACAAATTCCTGTATGAGAAAAGTACAAGTTTTTCAAAGCTGAAACCAAAAACAAGGAATATCTAAAAAACAGTCAACTCGACGAAAAAAAATTATATAACATAAATTGTGTGTTTTAATGTGCTCTACAGTTTTTGTGTGGTGAGTTTTTGTCCATTTCTTACGGTTTAGCAGTTATGCAAAATTTCGTAAAATTCATCCAGAATAAAGTAGTCTTCAGAGGCTATTCCCAGAAAATTCAAGATATACATATTATTAGTCAGGTAAATATCTTTAATATACGATAGTTTAATCAAAATCGTTAGAGCTATTTTTGAGAAAATAAAAATTTTCGAAAAATGTTCCATGTAAAGGGTAGTTGGGGGTTGGGAGATTTTCTTGAAAATCTTCGTGTCACATCCTTGGAAGATACCAAATTTAAATACCAAGTTTGGTATTTAATTGTATTTTTGTTTTTAAGCTATGCTGCCCACAGTCATACACAGAAACACATACACGGACATTTTTCTAAACATGCTTTTGTTTATTCAGTGGGTCTCTAAACAAGTATTTCCGGTGAAATCTCGGTGCCTATAGAGTTGTTTTGGTGCAATACAATACCTTCTCTATTTACTATGTAGAAGTACGTCTAGAGAAATTAATAAAAATACAAAAAAATATTTTCACTAGAATAGCCTTTGAGATCCTTCCACGTGGTATTAAAATCAGAATTTTCTCTCCAACTACATGTTGCAGCGCATTGTAATGCTACTGGTGGCTTGGACCCGACCACGGAGTTCCTGAAGCAGCGAGTCAAGGATCTAGAAGAATCGCTGAGGAAGGAGCGAGCAATTTCAGCCGAGCTGCGTGAGGAAAGAGATAAGGCTGAACGTGTATCCAGAGAAACTGCTACAAAACTTACTCTGTGTGAGGGACAACAGGCAGTGAAGTGTGTACCTCTTCCACAGACTCCTGCACACACAGAGTGTAACAATGCTGAACCTTGTGTGAGTATTGTCTTACACTCACATCGCTTTCTCTTGCTGTTCTACAAACCTCTTACACAAGTTAATTCTTCTTTCTGCACCTTACTAATCGAGATACACGTTTGCAGAAGGTTCTTATTACTTACTTCCTTATAAATAGAAAGAAAATAAGGAAATACACTGGACTAAACTGATAGTCAAATGTTTTAAAAGCTGTCGTTAGGCGATTGTCATTGCAAATCGCCTGGCCAGGAGTAGAACAAAAGAAAATCGGACACTTCCTGTATAAAACAAATTATAAGTAATTTACAACTAAAACTTATAACAAGGAATATCTAAAAAATGATCAACTCCATGAAAAAAATGTATACCTATGACATATTGCATGTGTAAGCGAGATCTACATTTTTGTGTAGTAAGTTTTTGTCAGTCGCTTACGGTTTACTAGCTACTCAAAATTCAGCAAAATTCATTCAGAATAAACAGGTGTTTGTAAAGGCTATTTCCAGAAAATTCAAGATATATATTTTATTGTCGTGTAAATATTTTTAATTTACGGTGCTTAAATAAAAATCGTTAGTCATTTTTGAGAAAATCAAAATGTTCGAAAAATTTTCCATGTAAAGCGTAGTTTGAGATGGGGGGATGTTTCTCAAAATCTTCGCGTTGCATCCCTGGAAGACACTGAACTTAAATATCAAGTTTGGTATTTAACGGACTTTTTGTTTTTGTGCTATGCTGTCCACAGGCGCGCGCGCGCACACACACACACACACACGGGCCTTTTTCCAGATTTTTTTACGATTCAGAGGAAACCAAAACATGTATTTCCGGTGAAATCTCGGTAGCGAATTTTTGGGTGCATTACAATACCCTCTCTATACACTATGTACATAGTACGTGTAGAGAAAGTAGAAAACTTTAAATCGAGAACTAAGAGAACGTGGTCACAGTTTCTTTGATACACTGAAGTGAATGTTCGTCTTTTGGGAAGAAGACGATTTAAAAATCGCCGGTTATGCAGTCCCTCACGTTACAGTCAGATTCCCCAGTTGCGGCGTAAACTAAAAGTACCTATCTAATAATTCAGCATATGTAAAGTCATTCTTACGTAAAGGAAAGTTTTCGACTGAATCGGTCCCTCGTTTCCTCTCTGTGAGGAAGATGAGTGCAGGTTGGCGGTGTGCGAGCTGTATTAGACATGGTCTGATGGCCGTTCGAAACACATTAGACCCTGAAATGCTTGCTTCATTTAGACAATGCTATTAGTAACCGGACAAAATGAGACATACTTATGTGTTATATGAATTGTTCTCTAAGAAATATAAAATTATTTACACTTATTCACCTCCCACCCTATAGATATGTATATATTTTTACTTTCTCGACATATGCTATGTACATAGTGTATAGAGGAAGAAACATGTCCGTGTGTGTGTCTGCGGTAGAAAATCCCGTTAAATACCAAACTAGGTATTTATGTTTAGTGTCTCCCAAGAATGCTACACAACATTTTTATTTCCTCAAAAATGGCTCTAACAATTTTGATAAAAAAAAATACCGTATATTAAAGCTATTTACATAACAAATAAAACTTATATCTTGAATTTTCTGGGAATAGTCTCTGAAGCCCTTTTTACTCTAAATGAATTTTGGTAAATTTTGCACAACCTGTAGACCGTAAGATATAGACAAAAACTTATGTAACAAAAATATAGATCTCGTTAAAATTCACAATTAATGTTATGTATATTTTTTTCGTGAAGTTGAGCGTTTTTGAGATATTCCTTGTTATTGGTATTAGTTTTAAACTGGCCACATAAACTCCTGACCTTGCAAACAAAGGCACTTCTATCACATAGCAACCACATTTTAAAACATTTGACTGTCGGTTTAGCCTAGTGTATCCACTTATCTCTCTTTTACTTACAAGGAAGCAAGTAAGAAGACCGTTTCTGCTAATTTTTTTCTCGATTATCATGAAGTAAGTAGAAGAATAAGCTGTTTAACAATAATTTATTGCAGAGATGCAGAGAAATGGAACACATCATATGTTTTATTTTGACTGTGATTATTGTACCAATGTACCTAATTCCTGAATCAATAAAGAATGTTTCCTCTACTACTTTAGGTAAGAGGTAGTGAAAGAGACACCAGGATTATATTGTATTGTTCCAGGAGGGAGAAGGCTGCGAGGGAACCAATAAAGAAAGGTTCTCAGAGTTGCTCACATATCTAAACAAGAACGACCTGGGAGTCAACATTGCTGTCCCTCCCCGCAACTGGCGCCCCCTGCACATCGCGGCGGCTTACGGTGCGTATCCCGAGATCCTCCTGAGTACCCTGATAGTGCACGGGGCCGATGTCAACGCCACAGAGCGCGATGGGGAGACGGCCCTCCTCCTGGCCGCACAGAGAGGCAAGACCCGGGCGATAAAGGTCTTGCTTGCTAACGACGCCAACTATAAGCTGCGCAACCTTGCTGGCAACACTGCTCTACACGAGGCCGCCTGGAGAGGTTACCTTGATGTGGTACAGGTATGTGTGTATTTATTCTCTGTGCTGCCCGGTGATGGCAGAGTTAAATTTACAAAATTGATTTACAGTAATAATCTTACACCACTAATAATACAAATTAATAATAGTAATACAAATAACATACTATATACGAGGGCTGGGGCAAAAGTCATGGCAACTATTAATTTTCTTGAAGATACCAGTCCGGTTGGAAAATGTCACATATACAGACGAAAGAACAAGGTGCCAACTACATGAATAGCAGTGAATATCGTAACACACTAATTTATTACAGTAGTATACAGGGCAACATGGCCTTCACGGTGCAAAAGAATGACAACACAGTACACATACAGTTCATATGACAAACCTGGGCCTAAAGACCCTCAAAGTAGTCCCTTGCTACTGTCATCACACGCTGCCAACGATATGGGAGGTGCTGAATACCAACGCTGCAGCATTTGCCGCACCATTGTGAATCGGTCATCTGTTCGCGTACAGCATTAGCAATGTCCTCTTGTGTTGCAAACCGCCTACCACGTAGTGGTTCCGTAATCTTTCGAATGAGATCAAAGTCACAGGGCGAAATGTTGGGAGAGTACGGTGGGTGCTCCAATCCTTCAATGGGTTACTTCCATCTCGCACGACACTCACCAACTGACTGATTTCACAACCCTCGCTGCGCTACTACCAGCTATCACAGAGCCATCTGTTGTTCTGTATAATGCCTGCAGCATTTCCACACGACAAATATACGTTTGTGATTCGTTCACATATCTACAAGAAAAAAAACTAGTCATGACTTTTGCTCCAACCCTCGTATAACAGACATAGAACAGATACAAAAAACCCCATCCTTATGCATTGTGATTGGTGAAGAACGTTTTTGTCAAGCTGCCATATTTTGATTCTACACTTCTGAGATAATTACGGCTTTTGTGGTTTAAATGTGCACCCAAAAAATAAGATTTTGTGGAGTTAAACGTCAATAAAGTAGTACATTTGAACTATAAGTTTTAAACCAGTATAATGATGAATACATGTATGCTGTTTGGTTGAGGTTTCTCGAATAGTAGAACAAAAAAAAAAAAAAAAAAAAAAAAAAACAAGGAAAGGAAATGTTGCAATACACAGGTTAGTGTATTTATTTAAGCGATGGTAGTATACTTAGTGGAATCTTTGTGAATTATAAATTTCCAACTCGGAAAGACCTTAGAGAGTCGTGGGTGAAGGCAATTCGCAGACAAAATTGGCAACTTACCCCGAACTCTGGTGTGTGCTCACAACACTTTACATCCAATGATTTGGACTTAAGAGGGCAAACCAGGAGACTAAGAGAGGGAGCTATTCCTTTTATGTTACCTGCTTAAGCTTCCTATTTGTAGAGATGCCATATATAAATGCGTGTTATTTATGGACGCTCATATACTGCTGTGGTTCTCAGCGTCCCATTCTATATTGGGCGTGAAAGACCGCTTAATTTTGCTCAGAGGCCTCACTATCAGGCTTGAGGTTCTTTTACGTGCCGTAAATCTACGACACGGGACCCACGGCTTTACTTCCCTTCAGAAGGAAGCTATGCTAAGGATTTTTCGTCCTCCGCCGGGTTTGAACCCGAGACCTTGGGTATATGAAGTCAGTATGGTAACCATTACACCACGGAAATGTCATATAGCTCGACATAGTCCGCCAAATAATGGAAGTACACCAACTGTAACTAAAAGCTCACACAGAAAACTGATGCTGATAATAGTGTTATACTGCAAAGCCCAAGGCACAGTAAATGAATGCTGAAGCTGAAGAGTAAAACTGTATAAAGCATGTAAAAGAATAAAACCGCTAGAGCAGAGGGTTAGCAGAGGAAATACATATTTGCAGTGATAGTGAAGTAATTGCTTCTTTAGAAAAAAACTAAATTAATTAACATTCTACTAAAGCTTTAAATCAATGCTGTAATATATAGTACAGCTTTTTGTTACACTAATAGTATTTAGACCAAGAAATTAGAACAAAATTAAGTTATGACCTTGCCGCGGTGTTTACTTCTGATAAATGTGAATTTATTTAATATTCCTTCAACTAGAGAGCTCTCCCCTTCCGTTGTCCTTTGTTCTTTACTTCAAAAACTTGTGAAAACAATTAATTTGACAGATGTTGGGTATGGTGTAGTGTCACAAGATGGTGGCTAGGCACAAAATGGGATGTCTACCCTGTGCTATATGTTCATACCATTACTTATTATTCATTATAACAGTACTGTGTTAATTACCAGCATGTTTAATAACAGTTATAAAGCTTCAATATTAATAGTTACAGATTCTTAATTCCTTCACAATATTTACTTTAATTAATGGTCTAACATTTATTCTCTTTAATTATTCCTAAACTTCTTTAAGGTCACAGGACAGCCTAAAAGGCTGCTACAGGCAATTTATTGTATCCTTCAATGCTCCTACTAATAAAAAAAGTCTGATGTGTTACACTCCCATGACTTTCTCTAGCCGTTCTACAAACTTCTTACATAAGATTATTCTTCTTTCTGCACCTTGCTAATCGAGGTATTTAGCACAATGTTCTTATTACTTAGTTCCTTATAAGTAGGAAGAAAATAAGGGAATACACTAGGCTAAATCGATAGTCAAATGTTTTAAAATCTGTCGTTATGCGATTGTCATTACAAATCGCTTCTTTTCTTGGCCAGGAGTAGAACAAAAGAAAAACGGACACTCCCGTCTGAGAAAATTATAAGTAGTTCACAACTGAAACTAATAACAATGAATACCTCGAAAACGGTAAGCTCCACGAAAAAAATGTATATGACGTAAGTTGTGTATTTTAACAAGGCCTACATTTTTTGTATAGTAAGTTTTTGTCTATCTCTTACGGTTTACTATTTATGCGAAATTAAGAAAAATTCATCCAGAATAAACAGGTCTTTAGAAGCTATTCCCAGAAAATTCAAGATATACATTATATTTTTAGGTAAATATCTTTAACATACGATATTTTAATCAAAATCGTTAGAGCCATTTTTAAGAAAATGAAAATTTTCGAAAAAAGTTCCATGTAAAGGATAGTTTGGGGTGGGGGGATTTTTCTCAAAATCTTCATGTCGCATCCCTGGAAGATACTGAACTTAAATACCAAGTTTGGTATTTTAGCTACTTTTCGCTTTTGGCTATCGTGTTCACAGACACACGAACACACGGACCTTTTTCTGGAAATTCTTTTTTTGGATTCAGGGGGTCCTAAAACATGTATTTCTGGTGAAATCTCGGTATCGAATTTTTGGGTGTAATACAATACTTCTCTATCCCTATGTACATTGTACATACGGGGCTAGAGAAAGTAAAAAAATTGCCCTACGTCGGTTCTGTACCTTCTACCGTTATCTGTTGAGGTTCACATTCTAGTGTCTAAGTGGCATTTCTAAAAGAAGTATGAAAGATAATCTTCTTTTGCGGGAATTCCCGTGAGGATAATAGCTCCAACATGATTCCCACCAAATTGTTTCCATTGGTAAATGTGGAAAGGGGTAATCTGATTACTGCTTTCACATGTTTACTTTCTCTACACGTACTATGTACATGTGTACAGAAATTCTATTCTGAATTTCACCGGAAATATATGTTTTGGGACCCCATGTATATAAAAAAGCATCTTCCAAGGATGCGACACAAAGATTTTCAAGAAAATTTACCCATCCTCAAATGTTTTTTTCAAAAATGGCTCTAATGATTTGGACTAAAATATCTTATAAGACATTAACCTGACAAATAAAATGTATATCTTGAATTTTCTGCGAATAGCCTCCGAAGACCTTTTCATTCTTAATGAATTTTACAGATACTATAAGGAACTAAATATAAGATCATTTCTGTTAATGTTTAGCTTGATTAGCATGAAGTAGATACAAGAATGAGCTTATGTGTTTACGCCTTCATCACTATTAACAACATTTTCCATAACACCTTTATCAGCATTTTTTTAATTTTTATTTTTTACCTTTTTAACAATAATTTGTTACAGAGATTTAGAGAAAGTCAGGTGAATAAAACACATCAGAGTTAGTATAGGTATAACAAAAATTTAAATGTGTAAACCAAAATCGCTTAAAAAAATCTGATGTGTTCCCTTCATTTGACTTTCTCTACATCTCTGCAATAAATTATTGTTCACAAGCTTACGTTTCTATTTACTTCATGCTAATCAAGAAAAACTTAGCAGAAATAGTCTTATTACTTGATTCCTTATAAATAGAAGAGAAATAAGGGATTACTATAGGTTAAAGTGATAGTCAAAAGCTGGTTGCTATGCGACTGAAGTCCCTTTGTTTGTATGGACAGAAGTTGACAAATTCTGTACGAGAAAATTATAAGTTTTTAAAGCCCAAACAAAAAGCAAGGAATATGTCAAAAGCGATCAACTTCACGAAAAAAAAAAATTATATAACATAAATTGTGTCTTTAACGTGCTCTACTTTTTCTGTGCGGAAAGGTTTTGTCCATTTTTTACGGTTTAGCAGTTATGCAAAATTCCTTAAAGTTGATCCAGAGGAAATACTCTTCAGAGGCTATTCCCAGTAAATTCAAGATATAGATTTTATACGTCAGGTGAATGTCTTTGATAAACGATGTTTTAATCAAAATCGTTAGAACAGTTTTTGAGAAAATCAATTTTTTTTAAAAAAGTTCCATGTAAAGAGTAGTTGGCGGCACGAAGATTTTTTTGAAAATCTTCGTGTCGCATCCTTGGAAGATACCAAACTTAAATACTAAGTTTGGTATTTAGTGGTGTTTTCGTTTTTGAGCTACGTTGCCCATAGACAGTGGGACATATTTCTAAAATTCTTTTTTATTCAGGGGGTCTCAAAACATATATTTCCGTTGAAATCTCGGTAACGAATTTTTGGTTGCAATACAATACCTTCTCTATACACTATGTACATAGTACGTGTAGAGAAAATAATAAAACACATTGTGTGTTTTGTGTTGGCAGGCCTTGCTGGCAATATCTGGCCCCGAGTACGTGAAACCCAACAACTTTGGGAACCTCCCGCTGCACATGGCGGCCTGGAAGGGCCACGCCGCCGTTGTGAGGACGCTTCTGAACGCTGGAAGTGACCCTAACCCTGTTGGAGAAGAGGGTCACACTGCCCTGCACATGGCGGCCAAGAGGGGATACCTGGACGTGATCCGCATCCTCGTGGAAGCTGGAGCCGACATCACCGCCTTGTCAGAGGACCGCAAATCTGCTGTTGACGTCGCCGCCGAGAACAGCCAGCCAGAGATAGCCGAGTATCTCAGAGGTGTTCTAGAAACAATTACCAACCAAGAACTCGACGTTCGAGGCAATCTTAGCTGAGAAAATCTTCAAATACTTTAAGGACACGTATGACTAAATAAGTTACAGTGAAAATGTCATCCATTTTGCTTCAATGGTTTCGATGTTGTGGTCAAATTATGATTTTTAAATACTTGATGTGTAGGTTAACCATTCTGAACACATATTTGGTAATGTATTTACACTTAAGTTATTAATTGCTATGCCAACAAGCACTGCAAGTTCTTACAGTAAGAGTTTAAGAGGTCATTAATACTTACAGTACAATTAGCAAATGACCTAACACTCTCACTTTTACAGTTTTTTCAAGTATTTCCTCGTATTCCCAATATACATTCTCAACCTGAAAAGTATAACTTACCGTTCTTAATATGCAATATACTAATTTGAGCCAATTTTTTAAACCTATGTTCACAATACATCTGCTTTTTGAAATTATCCTACATTTTTGTGTGCTTCGTTTAGTTTAGGTTCTAAATATTTTTAAAAGCTGTCAATGACTATTTTGATTCTAAAAATAAAAGTTTTGTGTTTGAAAATTGAAAACATAAGCTTAAATACATCTGACAGTAAAACATATGGCAATTCTTATTCATTGTACCTCTGTGAACATGTACAGTACATTTTTTTTGTGTAACAGAAAAATTGCTCCGCAAAGAAGAAAAATATTGAAAATATCAATAGTGAGGAAAAAAAATGAAAGGTTTGAATGCATGGCTCACATTAAAATCCATCAGCTGGACCCTCAGCTTTCTTTTCCTCTCCTTTGCTGCTGTATTTTCTGTCCCTTTCTTCTTGCATTGCTGCTTTTCTTCGTTTTTTACTTTGCATGATGCGACTGAGATCTCGTTGAACTGACGTTTTTCTTGTCGAGTCCAGTGCAGTTTCACATCTAATGCTTTACTGTAGCTCCAGTTACTTAAGGCGTTAAAATGGCGTCTGGTGGCCAATTATACCTTTTTTTTGTATTCAGGAATATTTAAATTATTTAATGGAATTAAAATAAAACAGTTGATTTGTTGTGGTTTTCACGAACTTTCAGTCATACACGACCTTAATTTCTTCTACAGATGAAAAAACTCATCTTTTCGTAACTTTATGTGCATCTACATAAGTCAATTTACAGATATAAAACTAATTTACGATAATTATAGAACTTATTAATGTTATTTCTGGAATTAAAGTGTATCAAATAAAAATATTATTTTTTTTCTGAATATTTTCATTGAATTTTCCCATTTCCCTCCATAAAGACATTTTTTCTTTACTATGACATTTCAGGCATTAAAAATCTTTAATTTGTTCCATTCACTTGAGTTTCTCCAAATCTCTATAACAAATTACTGTTAATAAGCAATTCTTCTTCCTACTTCATGCTAAACGAGATAAACACCAGCAGAAACGGTCTTATTCCTTAAGTTATTTATTAGTAGAAACGAAATAAAGGAATACACTAGGCTAAAGCGACAGTCACATGTTTTAAAATGTGGTTGCTATGGGATTGAAATCCGTTTTTTGCGTGACCAGGAGTTGACAAGTTCCCGTTAGAGAAACTTTTTAAGGATTTTAAAACTGAAAGAAATAACAAGAAATATCTTGAAAACGGTGAACTCCACGAAAAAAAATGTATATAGCTACATTGTGCAGTAAGGTTTTGTATATCAATTTCTGTTTACTATAATAAACAACTCTTCAGGAGCTAAATTCAAGATAAACATGTTATTTGTGATATAAACAGCTTTAATATAGGATGGTATTTTAATGAAAATCGTTATAGCAATTTTTGAGAAAATCAACATTTTAGAAAGATACCAAAATTAGATACCAAGTTAGTATTTAACGGTCTTTATGTTTTTGTGGTACGTTGTCCATAGGTACACACATGGACTTTTTTCTAAAAATGCTTTCTTTCTTTCTTTTTTTTTTTTTTTTTTTTTACTCAGGGGATCCTAAAATATATATTTCCGTTGAAATCTCGGTATTGAATATTTAGGTGCAAAACAATATCTTGTCTATACTTTGTACATATTACGTGTAGAGAAAGTAAAAAAGCACATGTCTTTGCAAAGAAGGCTTGGCACAATCATTCATTGATACTGAATCAGTTTTTGGTGTCTTTATATATTCTGTTGGAAAAACCTTTGATGAGTGGAATAAATATTAATATCAACAAATATCAGAATATATAAATCAAAACATATGTGTTCCATTCACATGACTTTCTCTACATCTCTGCAACAAATTATTTTTAAAAAGCTTATTCTTCTATTTACTTCATGCTAATTGAGAAAAAATTAGCAGAAATAGTCTTATTACTTGCTTCTTTGTAAGTAGAACCGAAATAAGGGAGTACCATAGGTTAAAGTGGTGGTCAAAAGATGGTTGCTATGTGTCTGAAGTTCCTTTGTTTGTATGGAGACAGGAGTTGACAAATTCTGTATGAGAAAATTATGTTTTTCCAAACTGAAACCAAAAATAAGGAATATCTAAAAAACGATCAACTCCAGGAAAAAATGTGTTCAACATAAACTGTGTGTTTCAAAGGGCTCTACATTTTTTGTATGCTAAATTTTGTCCATGTCTTACGGTTCACCAGTTATGCAAAATTCCGTAAAATATTCGTGTCACTTCCTTGGAAGATACCAAACCTAAATACCAAGTTTGGTTTTTAACGGACTTTTCGCTTTTGAGCTATGCTGCCCACAGACACACACACATACACACAAACACACACACACAGACAGACAGACACACACACAAGGACATTTTGCTAAAAAATTATTTTTTTTGGATTCAGGATGTCCCAAAAGATGTATTTCCGGTGAAATCTCGGTATCGAATTTTTGGGCGCATTGCAATACCTTCTCTATACACTATGTGCACAGCACGTATAGAGAAAGTAGAAAAGCATTTTTAGAAAAATGTCCGTGTGTGTGTGTGTGTGTGTGTCTATCTGTCTGTGTATATGTGTGAGTCTGTGGGCAGCATAGCCCAAAAACGAAAAGACCATTAAATACAAAACTTGGTATTTGGGTTTGGTATCTTCCAAGGATGCGACACGAAGATTTTCAAGAAAATCCCCCCACCCACAACTACCCTTTACATGGAACATTTTTCGAAAATTTTGATTTTCTCAAAAATGGCTCTAACGATTTTGATTAAAATATCGAATATTAAAGATATTTACATGACAAATAAAATGTATACCTTGAGTTTTCTGGAAATAACCTCTGAAGACTACTTCATTCTGGATGAATTATACGGATTTTTGCATAAGTGCTAAACCGAAAGAGATTGGCAAAAACCACAAAAAATTGTAGCGTACATTAAAATTTACAATTTATGTTATATACTTTTTTTTCGTCGAGTTTATCGTTTTTGAGATATTGCTTGCTTTTGGTTTCAGCTTTGAGAACTTATATATTCCTCATACAGGAATTTGTCAACTCGTGTCCATACAAATAAAGGAACTTCAGTCACATAGCAACCAGCTTTTCACTATCTCTTTAACCTATGGTACTCCCTTATTTCGCTTCTACTTACAAGGAAGCAAGTAATAAGACTATTTCTGCTAATTTTTCTCGATTAGCACGAAGTAAATAGAAACATAAGCTTTTTAACAAAAGTTTGTTGCAGAGCTGTAGAAAAAGTCATATGAAAGGAACAAATCAGATTTTTAGAAAAGGATCTGTACGTGTGTGTCTGTGGACACAAAACTCAAAAACGAAAAGACATTTAAAAACCAAACTTGGTATTTAAGTTTAGTATCATCCAAAGAAGCGACACGAAGATTTTTTAGGTAAATCCCGCCACATTTACATGGAAAAATTGTTGAAAAAAGTCTTTTTCAAAAACGGCTCTAACGATTTGGATTAGAATATCGTATGTGAAACTGTATATTTTGAATTTCTCGGGAATAGCTTTCCAAGACCTATTTATTCTGGATGAGTTTTGTAAAATTTTGCAAAACGCTTATAAACCGTTAGAGATAGACAAAAGCTTATTACACAAAAAATACAGATCTCGTTAAAACACATTATTTATGTTATATAAGATTTTATGCAGAGCTGACTGTTTCTGAAATATTCCTTGTTAAACTATTTAAACTTTTTTGAAATGGAAAGTGATATTCCGTTTCATTTCTCTTGTTTTACTACAGATCATGCAACGCGAGCTGAACTTGAGGTGTTTCACATAGGATCAGGTTTTAAACGATTTGACCATAACTTTAGCCTGGTATATTCACTTATATTTCGTCTAGTTACAAGAAAGCAAATAATAAGTGGGTTATGCTATAATTAGCATGCATAGATAGAAGATTAACCTTTTTGAAATACTACATATATATGTTAATCATTCTAAACACATATTTGGTAATGTAAGCTAAATTTACAGTCCATTTATTAATTGCTATGCCAACAAGCACTGTAAGTACTTACAGTAAGAGTTTGAAGGGTCATTAATACTTGCAGTACAATTAGGAAATGACGTAACACTCAAGACATGTGCTACTTCAAGTAAAGTGTCAATTGCAACATTCATTAACAAAATGTGATGTGTTCCATTCACATGACTTTCTCTTCATCTCTGCAACAACTTATTGTTAAAAAGCCTTTGCTTCTATTTACTTCATGCTAATCGAGAAAAAAAAAAAAACACCAGAAATAGTCTTATTACTTGCTTGATTGTAAGTAGAAGCGAAATAAGGGAGTACCATAGGTTAAAGTGAAAGCCAAAAGCTGGTTGCTATGTGACTGGAGTTCCTTTGTTTGTATGGACAGGAGATGACAAATTCCTGTGTGAGAAAAGTATAAGTTTTTCGAAGCTGAAACTAAATAATAAAAGGAATATCTTAAAAACAATCAACTCCATGAAATATATGTATATAACATAAATTGTGTGTTATAATGTGCTGTACATTTTATATATGGCACGTTTTTGTCCATCTCTTACGGTTTAGCAGTAATGCAAACATCCGTTAAATTCATCCAGAGTAAAGTAGTCTTCAGAGGCTATTCCCAGAAAATTGAAGTTATACACTTCATTTGTCTCTTAAATATCTTGAATATACGACATTTTAATCAAAATCGTTACAGCCATTTTTGAGAAAATAAACATTTAAGGAAACAGTTCCGTGTAAAGGGTAGTTTGGTGCGGGGGGATTTTTCTCAAAATTCTCGTGTCGCATCCCTGGAAGATACTGAAACTAAATACCAAGTTTGGTATTTTACCGACCTTTCGTTTTTTAGTTATCGTGTTCACAGACACGCGGAACCTTTTCTTAAAGTGCTTTTTGTGGTTACAGGGGACCCTAAAACATATATTTCCGGTGAAATCTCGGTATCGAATTTTTGGGTGGAGTGCAATAACTTCTCTATACACTATGTACATAGTACGTGTAGAGAAAGTAAAACTCGAAAGATTCAATTCGGTTACATATACAAATACCCTAACAACCAAGACATGTGCTACTTCAAGTAAAGAATCATTAACAAAAGAATGTATTAGAAGGCTCGGTCCATATAATTTAGATGTAGCCTTTCATTTGTGCACATCGACAATTTATTTTTACTTTCTCTACAGGTACTATGTACATGGTGTACATAGAGTGTATTGCATTCCACCCAAAAATTCAATACCCAGATTTCATCGGAAATTTAGGGTCCCAGGTATCCATAATCAAACATTTTCAAAGGTTCGTGTGTGTGTATGTGTGTGTCTGTGAACACGATAACTCAAAAACGAAAAGTCGGTAAAATGAAAAACTTGGTATTTAGGTTCAGTATCTTCCAGGGATGCGACACGAAGATTTTGAGAAAAATCTCCCCACCCCAAACTACCCTTTACATGGAGCTTTTTTCGAACATTTTGATTTTCTCAAAATTGGCTCTAACGATTTTGATTTAAGATATTTATGTGACAAATAAAATGTATGTCTTGAATTTTCGGGGAATAGCCTCTAAAGACACGTTTATTCTGGATGAATTTACGGAATTTTGCATAACCGCTAAACCGTAAGGGATAGACAAATACTTACACCACAAAAAATGTAGAGCTCGTTAAAACACACCATTTATGTTATATAATTTTTTTCGTGGAGTTGATCGTTTTAGATATATTTCTTGTTATTGGTTTCAGTTTTAAAAAAGTTATACTTTTCTCATGAGGGAATTTCTCAACTCTTGTCCATACAACAAAGGAACTTCAGTCACATAGCAACCAGCTTTTTACTGTCAATTTAACCTATGGTACTTCCTTAGTTCGCTTCTACTTACAAGGAAGCAAGTAATAAGTCTATTTCTGCTATTTTTTCTCGATTAGAATGAAGTAAATGGAAGTATAGGTTTTTTAACAATAATTTGTTGCAGAGATGTAGAGAAAATCATGTGAACTTAATGTTCAATAAAATACTGAAAAAATATTGATTTGTTATTGATTTTTTTCAGTTTTTACTTTCTCTACACGCACTAGGTGCATAGTGTATAGAGAAGGTATTGCACTCCACCCAAAAATTCGATACCGAGAGTTCACCGGAAATATATGTTTTAGGGTCCATTATATACAAAAAAAACATTTTCACAAAAAGGTCCGTGTGTGTGTGTGTCCGTATGTCCGTGCGTCAGTGTATCCGTCTGTCTGTGAACACGATAACTCAAAAACGAAAAGTTGATAAAATACCAAACTTGGTATTTAAATTTAGTATCTTCCAGGAATACAACACGAAGATTTTGAGAAAAATCCCCCCACCCCAAACTACCCTTTACATGGAACCTTTTTCGAAAACTTTGATTTTCTTAAAAATGGCTCTAACGATTTTGATTAAAATATCGTATATTAAAGATATTTACCTGACAAATAAAATGTACATCTTGAATTTTCTGGGAATAACCTCTTAAGACTACTTTATTCTGGACCAATTTAATGAATTTTGCATAACTGCTAAACCGTAAGACTTAGATAAAAACTTACTAACCAAGAAATGTAGAGCACGTTAAAACCCACAATTTATGTGATATACATATTTTTCGTGGAGTTGATCGTTTTTTAGATATTCATTGTTTTTGGTTTCAGCTATGAAAAACTTACTTTTTTCATATAGGAATTTGTCAACTCCTTTCCATATAAACAAAGGAACTTCAGTCACATAGCGACCAGATTTTGACTATCACTTTAACCTATGGTACTCCCTTATTTCGCTTCTACTTACAAGGAAGCAAGTAATAATACGATTTCTGCTAATTTTGTTGTTGATTAGCATGAAGTAAATAGAAGTATAAGTTTTTTAACAATAATTTGTTGCAGAGAAGTAGAGAAACTCATGTGAACGGAGAACTTAAGATTTTTTAAAAAATGAATTCCTTTTACAACTTTTCACAGTAAGAATTACAAGATTGTTGTCTTATATAATTTTTATGCACGAGGACTCGATTTCTTCTTTACTTGTGGCCTTAAATGTCAGTTACACAAAATATTATCGCTCTTAGGTTTCAAACATATGCTAATTGGACGAAGTTTATTGTCTAATCTGTGAAGGAACTGACTGACATAACTGACACAGTAATTTGACAACTTTTGTCTTCTTCATAAGTTTGAAAAACAAATTAATGTTTTTTGAAGCATGTTGTCTCTTTTCATGCATACATGGCGAGCCTTTTTTACATAACGTTATATAACGGAAAGGTCTAATGTCTACTTATCTAGCACGTGTGTATATAGGTAGACAAGGGGTTGTATTCCACGAAAATTTGATACCAAAAGTTCACAGGAATACATGTTAAGTGGCCCCTTGAATCTACAAAATCAGTTTAAGAAAAAGTTCTGTATGTGTAATAAAAGTATATGGCGTGTTATTTATGGACGCTCTTTAACTGCTGTGGTTCTCAGCGTCCCATTTTATACTGGGCGTGAAAGACCGCTTAATTTTGCTCAGAGGCCTCTCTATCAGGCTTGAAGTTCTTTTACGTGCCGTAAATCTACGACACGGGACCTTCCGAAGGAAGACATGCTAAGGATTTTAACGCCCGAAAAAATCCATCGTCCTCCGCCGGGGTTGAATCCGCGACCTTGGGCACATGAAGTCAGAATGGTAACCATTACACCACGGAGGGCTACATAGTGTGAAAAAATATCATGAATTTCCCATTACAGCCAAAAAGCACCAATAATATACAATTTTACTTGCTTTTTATCGTTTGAAACCCCTAACATCATAATATACGCAGTTTTTTATACCGCTGTCCACAGGTCGCATGTCTTCAATGCACACAGTACTCACACAATCCACAAGTCACGTGACTCTCAGATTCGATGTTGATCCCCTGCGCAGTGAATCATTTTGTTCTATTATAAATCTATGGTTTGATGGCTCGCATATTGCGTCTATTTCTTAAGCAATTGATATCGCATCTCTCTCTGTATCTACAAGGGCTATACAGAAAATGACAGATGCTTTGGCATAACTAATAACAAAAGTTATCAACATAAAAGTTTATTTACAAAATTACACTACCTTACTCTATTTCTCAACGTAATCGTCATTGCTATCAATGTATTTATTGTCATGCGATGCCAGTTTTTCAATGCCGATGTTATACTTTTCCAATGCCAAAGAACTTAATCGTTTTTTGAATGCATGAAATGTTCGACCTTTTGAATTGTATAGGCAAATAACGCAGCTGTTTGGTGATAATGCAATGAACGAGGAAATGGCGACATAATTTACGAGTAATCAAGGAAGAACCAGTGTGTACGATAAAGACCGCAGTAGAAGTTCATCAATTATGTAGGAGTTGAAACCCGGTGTTTCTCTTTGGACCCCGTACATGACTTTTTGGATGGTGAAGATGTCTCAAGCGATGAAGACCTCAAAGTGACAGTGACATCTTGGCTCAGATGTTTAGCGATGGAAGAGTATGACATCTGCATTGAAAATCCAGTACCACATGACAATAAATACCTTACCCTAGTTTTCTTCAGTGAGAAAACTATCAACATAATATATACTGCAAAACTTTTCATCCCCCAGATTGACGTTTATGACCAAAAATGCAGCGTACACTTTATGGAACATGACGCACTGCCACACTACCTCTCCGACGTCCGGAGTTTCCAGAATGTGCGCTTTCCGGGTAAGTGGTTTGTCCAAGGCCCCCATGCTCTACCTGGCATCTCTTGACTTTTTCTTGTGGGGATTCGTCAAGGTTACGGTGTTTGTTCCATCCTTACCGACTTCTCTACCACAACCAGACGTAGAATCTGTATCACAATTCAACATGCTGCAGCAAGTGTGGGATGAAATCGACTTAAGATGGGGTGTGTGCCCCATGACCGATGGAGGCCACATTAAACCTGTTTATGTAACATTTGATCTGTTGTCAGTCAAGATGACACCAAAACCTTGACTGTAAATAAAATGAATAAAGAATTATGAGTCGTCAAAGTTGTAAAATACTTTTTTTTTAAACTTGCAGTATAATTCATTATTTTCATTTATCAGCGACTTCATCTTTGTGCAAGCTCATGTGACTAACCTTGGTTAAGGAGATCAGTTATAACTTCCCTCGCAAGAAGTTGCGCAGTGGAATACAAGATTAAGGTGTTTTGTAATCCATGCTTCAAAATGTCATTAACTTAAAGCATGCCAAGTTAAGAACTTTGCATGTTTATCCATGTTTCCCAATACCAGGAGAACATGAATACTCTTGCAGCACTAAGTCACTTGTATCAGTGGTTCTGTCTTGTGGCTGGAGTCAACAGTCTCTTCAGACAGATAATGGTCCTCGGGCATGTCCTTCTTCCTGGTGATCCACATGATATTCGCTTGTTTGAAGTAGTCTTCTATCTCCTCCAGTGTCTTGCCTTGAGTCTCGGGCAGGAAAAGGTAGGAAAACACGGCACATATCACACAAGATACCCCAAACATCAGGAACATACCATGGAGATCCAGAGTCCGAAGTAACCAGGGGTACGCCTTGACCACAGCTCCTGCAGTGAAATCGTTGATGGTGAAGATGTATCCACAAAGTATACCTCTGATTGCAGCAGGTTGGGTTTCGCCGATCATCATCGTGGGGACGATGAAGTACCCAAGAGTGAAAGAGGCAACATACACACCCAGCAGGATCATGCTCAAAGTTTCTTTCAACGCAGGAGTTATCTGGACACCCAAACCAGGAAACAGCACCGCAGCTACAACACAATCACAAGATCGTAAATGTGGAGTACTTGCAGAGATACAGAGAAATTAGACTGGAAATGCCCTATCCTTATGCATTGTGGTCGGTGAAGCAAGCCACCATTTTTAGACACTACACTTTTGAGATGAGTACGCCTTGTGTGCGTTAAATGTGCACCCAAAAATAACATTTTGTGGTATTAAATGTTCAATTAAGCAGTAAATTTAGAGTATAAGTTTTACACCAATGTAATGATCAGTACGCGTGTGGTGCTTGGTTGTAGTTTCTCGAATAACAGAAGCAAAACCAAGAAAAGGGAAATGTGTTTCAATACATAGATATTTATGTGATTTTTCGGTGGTATACTTAGTGAAATATGTTATAGATAAATACATAAATAGGTTTATTTGCCAGAACAAAGTACATTGTGTAGCAACATCAATTATAAGTAATATAAAAACAATTGGCAGTATCATAAAATTCATCCAGACAGTAAAATGGATTTAAAATCAAATTGCGCATCACTGAGTCTTAAAAGATTCAATGGAGAGAGCTTTAGTACTGTTACTGAGCTTCTTAAATAGATTTAATGATATTGTCTCAAAGGAATTTTGAATCTTACTATATTTACATCTATTTATGTAAATATGGGAACTATTTCTGGTGTGATGAAGATAATTTCGGAACATAGATTGTATTTATGACAATTTTTCTTAGCAAATAAGAGGCAGTGGAACACAAACAATGAAGTCAAAGTTAAAACACTCAACTTAACAAATAAAGGTTTACAATGTGTTCTCGGGGCTACATCACATAAAATTCGAATTGCCTTTTTCTGTAATAAAAGTTTTTTTTTTTTAAATAAAGCATGGTTGCCCCAAAATAAAATATAATAAGTCAAATGGCTATGGATTTGTACATAATAAATAGACAATAAAACATTGGAACACGCATGATTTTTTTAAAACACTATTTTTACTTTCTCTATTCGCACTATGTACATAGTGTATAGAGAAGGTATTGTACTCCACCCAAAAATTCGATACCGAGATTTCACCGGAAATATATGTTTTAGGGTCCCCAATATCCAAAAAAAGAATTTTCACAAAAAGGTCCGTGTGTGTGTCCGTGTGTCAGTGTGTCCGTGTGACTGTGAGCACGATAACTCAAAAACGAAAATTCGGTAAAATACCAAACTTGGTATTTAAGTTTAGTATCTTCCGGGGATGCGACACGAAGATCTTGAGAAAAATCCTCCCACCCCCAACTACCCTTTACATGGAACTTTTTTCGAAAATTATGATTCTCTCAAAAATAGCTCTAACGATTTTGATTAAAATTTCGTATATTAAAGATATTTACCTGACAAATAAAATGTATATCTTGAATTTTCTGTGAATAGCCTCTGAAGAGTAGTTTATTCTGGATGAATTTTACTGAATTTTGAATAACTGTTAAACCGTAAGAGATGGACAAAAACTTACTCCACAAAAAATGTAGAGAACCTTAAAACACACAATTTATGTCATATACATTTTTTTCATGGAGTTCATTGTTTTTGAGACATTCCTTATATTTGGTTTCTACCATGAAAAACTTATTCTTTTCTCATACAAGAACTTGTCAACTCCTATCCATACAAACAAAGGAACTTCATTGACATAGCAACCAGCTTTTGACTACCACTTTAACCTATGGTACTCCCTTATTTCGCTTCTACTTACAAGGAAGCAAATAATAAGGCTATTTCTGCTATTTTTTTCTGATTAGCATAAAGTAAATAGAAGTATAAGCTTTTTAAGAATAATTTGTTGCAGGGATATAGAGAAAGTCATGTGAATGGTACACATTAGATTTTTTTATATACCTCTGCTTACTTTGTTGGCGATGTACATTATCAACGCAACGATTCTGTATTGTTTGCTAGATTTTAGATATCCAACTCGGAAAGACCATTGAGAAACTTGGGTAAACGTAATTCGCAGACAAAATTGGCAACCTACTCCAGTTTATAAGAGACCTCTTGCTAATTCGTACATTTAGCAGATATTGCGAGAAATAATTACTATCAAATTATGTGCTTATGATAGTAGAGCCGTGAGAATTGGAGGCGTATTGGTAATTATCGCAATATTCCTAGGCAGAAATTGTTGAACAATATCGCACATTCTACTCAAGCTTTAAAGCAATGCTGTAATATATTTATTACAATAATAGTATCTGTAGACCAAGAAATCAGAACAAACTTATGTCTTGACCTTGCCGCGATGTTTACTGCAATAATACTAACTTATCAATGATAACACCTTACGGCCAAACATGTGATTGCATCAAATATTCCTTCAACTAGAGATGTGTCCCCTTCCATTGTCCTTTGTTCTTTACATTAAAAAACTTGAATTAATTTCACAGATGTTACGTATGGTGTATAATATGAAAGTCCGCAATATCATAATATGGCGGCTGGGCGCAAGACTTGCTTCAACAAAACGCTAGCATATCCGCCCTATGGCTTCAAGAAATTGCCTGAGCTGCTGCGCTCTATTGGTGAAACATGTAATCATTATGGGTCATATTTAATGTTCTGGGTTTTAGAATAGTTATTTATGATATAAGTGGTAAAGCTGGTGTTATACCTAAAACATGACATCATGATGACTTACTCGTACAGAACGAAAACGTTCTATACAACGGAAATAGTGAAAATAATGTAACAAAATGCTGTTGTAATTTTGCTCTCTTCGCTGCTTTTATAATTTCGTCAGATTCAGCACATTCTGTGTTCAAGATATTCAAATCATCCGCCATTTTATGGACGGATATGAGGTTTCAGAGTCATAGCTTACTTCAATGAGGCCATGGACGCATAAACCAAAGCTGCCTACATTGGAGTGTTAAAATGTTATAGCACTGAGTGAGAGAATTTTGTATTTTTAACACTACAGACATCTGGTAAAAGATCTACTGTCTAAAAAGAAGTTTTGTTGAGAGCTTACCTAAGATTATAGAAGATACTGTGGATCCCACTCCAGAGATCATCATGAGGGTGCGTCTGCCGATAACAGTCATTGTTAATCCAACGACCAGACACACAAGTGTCCGAATTAGGGACAAAACGGTGTTGACGTCATAGGGATCGTAGTTCTTGGCCATTCGTGATACCATATCCACGCTGTAGTTGATTACCAGATGGTTCCCACAAAACAGCTGGATGAACACGTTTATGATGTGAAGAATCAGGAAGGGCTTCAGGAAACTTGCAGTTAGAGCCTTTCTGCAGTTTGTTACTCTTTGTGAAAATGAGTTTGATATTTTCTTCTCAGTCGAGTATCTCTTTCTAAGATTCAGCAATGTTTCTTTTGCCTGTAAATTAACAGAATACGATAATTTAAAAGTTGGATAGATAGAGTCAGACTGAAAAATGCAATGCCATACCAGGGATTTGAACCACGGATCTCCCGGACTTTGACTCCATCTATCCAACTTGTGTGCTACACACGGTTTGTGTGAAAAAAAAAAATTAATTCAATACCAATGACCATAATAGTTGGCTATACTATGAATTCTGGGACTTGCAACATTGTAAGTCGCCATTGGGGTTGTCATCTCAAAATAATTTGAGATCACCTTGTGGTTTACCGGGAAACGTGCCGGCATGTTGCCATGGTAGCTCAGTGGTAGAGCAGCCGACTAGAGACTGGGAGATCCGTGGTTCAAATCCCGGCTATGGCATTGCATTTTTCGGTCTGACTGTCTATCCAACTCTTGTCCCTAACACGGCTTGTGTGAAAAAAAAATAATTTAAAAGTTGTTTGACGGGAAGTTAGCTATATCATTCATACATGTATACTTAGATGCTTGGTTCTAGATTCCATATGTCGCAGGCTTTTACTGAAACCCACCATTTCGCGAAGATCCTAGGCAAATCATGAAAAGCCGGTGTAGCCGAGCCGTGGCCGACCATTCGCCTCTCGACTAGACGGCCTCGATCCTAAGCGACCGGATATGAGATTTGTAGTGGACAAAGCGACGCATGGGCGGATTTTCTCCCGTTCTCCGGTTTCCCCCGCCATTGCATTTAACTGATGCTCCTTCTTCATTCCATGTATCATCAGTGTCATCGCCTGCGGTGCCACAAGCAGTAAAAGTGGGCGTTAAACACTACATAAAAAAGCTGTGTTCCATTCACATGACTTTCTCTACAGCTCTATTAACAAATTATTGTTGATAACTTTATTCTTCTATCTACTTCATGCTAATTGATATAAACATTAGCAGAAACGCTCTTATTACTTAGTTCCTTATTAGTAGAAAGGGAATAAGGGAACACATTAGGTTTGAAGCAGTTATATATGTGTGGCTTCTATAAGCGCTCGTCAAATGTTGGATTGCAAGTCTACACGCGCTTATGTTTGACTCTTCTCAGGGCGTATTTTATCGGGCTTGTTGGGCTTCACAGACCCAGACTTCCTGGCGGCTTCTTAAATAATAAGTTGCTAGGATTTTTGTAGAATCGCAGTTTATTTTTATAGTTATTATTTTACAATTCCAAAGATAAACTGTAATCGCTCGATGCAATTCTTTACTTTGTTGAACGCTGTGAATTCATGGACGCGTATAATTCAACACCAATACATTTTTGCGCGTTATCTCTAAACGGCCTTTTCCATTACGCGTGAAGAAGCCTCCTTCTTCATGATAACTTGGCGTCACCAGCCAGAAAATCAACACGTAACTAAAGATACTGTTGAAAAACAAAATCGCATCGAGAAAATCAAAACACTTAAATGCGACGAAAGCACAAGGAGTAATAAAAATTTGCATCCAGCGATTTCAACTTCGGAAACAAAGGAATGAAAACAATTGAACATCAGATATTATAAACATGACATTCTCTTTCTCTTCTGGCTCTACAGCCCTTGGTGAGCTTTGGCCTCCTGCACAATCCTCCTCCACATATCTCTATCTTCTGCTTTACTTTTCCACCCTCTGATTCCAATTTTTCTTAGGTCTTCCATCACATCATCTAACCATCTTGTTTTTGGTCTTCCTTTTTTTCTTCTAGCGTACAGTCTTCCTTTCAATATTCTTTTTGGCATTCTATCTTCTGTCATTCTCTCTATGTGTCCTAGCCATCTTATTCTTTGTGCCTTTATAAATTTCACAATATTTTGCTGCTTAATTAGTTCTTCTATCTCATAATTATATCTTATTCTCCATTGGTCTTTATCCTTTACAGGTCCAAAGATTCGTCTAAGTATTTTCCGTTCAAATCTTCGTAGTATTTCTTCATCTACATTGTTTAGGGTCCAGGTTTCTGCAGAATACGTTACTATTGGTCTTATTAGTGTTTTATAGATATTGTATTTTGTCCCTGTACTAATAAGCCTATTTTTTAATAGATTTAAATTTGCATAATAGACTGCATTTTCACCTTGAATTCTTTCTTTTATGCACTCGTTTAAATTGTTATCATTATTTACAAGCGCTCCTAAATATCTAAATTTGGATACCCCTTCAAATGTTTTGTCTCCAACTACTAGATTTTCAATTATTCTTTTGCTTTTGTCTGCTGTCATTTTCAGGTATTTAGTTTTTTTTTCATTTACTTCTAATCCTATTTTTTTTGACCTTCTTTCTAATTCTTCATAAACTTCAACTAACATTTTCCTATCTCTTGCCACAATCAATATGTCATCTGCATATGCACATATCTGACTAGACTTAAAAAATATTGTTCCTTTAGTATTTATTTTTTCTACTGCTCTGTGCAGGGCTAGGTTGAATAGAGTCGTCGATAGTCCATCACCTTGTCTTACTCCTGTGTTATAATCAAAATCCGGACTTAATTTATTCATTACTTTCACTTTGGCTTTTGTATTTTCCATTGTCATTTTTATTAGTCTTATTATTTTCGGTTGCACTTTAAAACATTGTAAGGTGTTATAGAGAACTTCTCTGTCAATTGAGTCAAATGCAAACTTAAAGTCAATAAACAGAAAGCATAAATCTATGCCATGCTCATAGAATTTTTCCATTATTTGTCGTATTACAAATATCTGGTCTATCGTACTCTTGTCACTTCTAAATCCACATTGATACTCGCCTAATACATTTTCCGCATATTTTTTCACTCTATTATTTAAAATACTTGAAAATATTTTATATGCTACATTTAGCAATGTAATTCCCCTATAATTATGGCATTGATATTTATTACCCTTTTTATATATTGGGCATATTATGCCTGTCTTCCAGCTTTCAGGCATCTGTTCCTTCCTCCATATTTCTAATATTAACTTATGTATTGCTTTCATAATTTCATTCCCACCATATTTAATTAGCTCAGCGATTATGTCATCTTCTCCTGGTGCTTTATTATTCTTTAGGCTCTGTATTGCTATTTTAACATCCCAAATATCCGGTTCTTCTTCTTCTTCTTCTTCTTCCATTTTTTGTTCATTTCCATTTTCATTCTCTCCTTGTTCCTGATTATTTATTGATTGTCGTTTATTTAACAATTCCTTGTAGTACTCAGCCCATCTTTCCAGTATATCTTTATCTTCTCCAAGAACATTACCTTCCTTGCTTAGACATTCTTTCATTTTATTCTGTTTCCCTTGTTTCATTTGCTTTAATGCCATATAGAATTTCTTTATCTCACTCTGTTGAATCAGCGTTTCTATTTCTTGGGTTTGCATTTTCCAATATTCTCTTTTCTTTTTCTTACATATGTTATTAGCGTCTCTTCTTCTTTGACGGTATTCTTCATAGTTATTTCTAGTTTCTTTCTGGAGCATTTTTTTCCTAGCCATGTTCTTTTTTTCTATAGCTTGCTCACACTCTTTATCATACCATTCTATGTTTCTTTCCATTTTCTTTTCACCTATACTTATTTTTGCTACCTCTTTTACTGTCTCCTTTATTACCTCCCATTGTTCTTCTACACCTTCTTCTGTTCCTTTTTCATTTAATTTGCTGCTCATTAACTTTTGATATTTCTTTTTTTCTTCTTTATCTTTTATTTTTTCTCTATCCCATCGTATATGTTTGTTCTCTTGAACCCTCTCCATCTTCTTTATTTTTATTCTCATTCTCACTTTAACCAAAAAGTGATCTGAATCACAATTTGGGCCTCTACAACTTCTTACATCTATAATTGATGATGTATGTCTTGCTTTAATTAGCACATGATCAATTTGATTTACTATATCTGAGCCTGGCATTTTCCACGTTCCTTTATGTATTTCTTTGTGAGGGAAGCAGGTACTTTTAATAATCATATTATTTCTAACTGCGAATTGTCCAAGTAGATTACCATTTTCATTACTTATTTGATGTAGTGAATGTTTCCCTGCCACTCCATTTAAATAGTCTTCTTTCCCCACTTGGGCATTAAAATCTCCTAGTATCACCAATGTATCATAAGTTCCTACTGAATTACATGTATTTTCTAAGCTTTCGTAAAACTCTTCCTTGTTTATCTCATCTTTCTCTTCTGTAGGTGCATATATAGATAATATAGTTATATTTCTGAATTTACCTTTAAGGCGTATTTTACAGATTCGTTCACTAATTGATTTAAATTCTATTAGGCTCTTTTTGATTTCCTTTGAGATAATAAATCCTGTACCATTAAGTCCAGCTTTTTTAGGTCCACTATATAATACCGTGTATTCTTTCTTATCTATTCTACCTTCCCCTGCCCATCTTATTTCTTGAAGCGCTACCTCATCTAATTTATATTTTAATACTTCATTTGCTATTTCTTTCATTTTCCCAGGTTTCAGCATTGTCCTTACGTTCCAGGTCGCCAACATTAAATCATTCCGAGGCTTTTTTGCAGGTTTCGTAACAATAGCTTTTTTACAAGATTAGGTTGTTAACCTAATGCTTAACCCCCAACCTGGAGGACCAGGTTTCCTTATTTATGTCCCCAGGAAGCAGGGTGGTCCGGTTATACCCCCGAACACTGGGTAGCTCAGGCACCTCGGGGGCGCTACTCCCCGTACTCACCAAGGTGAGCCCCTGAGGGAATAAACATGACATAAAACTCATAAAATGTCGGCAGGTTTTGTGAATAATATATAAATATTGCCTCAGGCTAAACCGAGAGTCACATGTTTTAAATGCGGTTGCTATAGAATTGACATCCGTTTCTTTGCGTGACCAAGCGTTGACAAGCTCCCGTATAAGAAAAGTTTAAGCATTTTAAAACTGAAATCAATAACAAGGAATATCTCGAAAACGGCTAGCTACACGAAAATTGTGTGTTTTATCGAGATCTACATTTTTTGTGTAATAAGTTTCTGTCTATCTCTTACGGTATACCAATTATGCAAGATTCCGTAAAATTCATCCAGAATAAAGTTATCTTCAGAGGCTATTCCCAGAAAATTCAAGATATGTATTTTATTTGTCAGGTAAATATCTTTAATATACACTATTTTAATCAAAATCCTTAGAGTCAATTTTGAGAAAATAAAAATGTTCCAACATTTTTCCATGTAAAGGGTAGTTGGAGGTGGGGAGATTTATTTAAAAATCTTCGTTTCGCATCCTTGGAAGATATCGAACTTAAATACTAAGTTTGGTGTTTAACGGTCCCGTTTGAGCTATACTATATACAGACACGACAGTATATTTTTCTAAAAAGGCTTTTTATGGATTCAGGGGATCTGAAAACATGTATTTCCGGTGAAATATCGGTATGGAATTTTTGGGTGCATTACAACACCTTCTCTATGCTCTATGTATATAGTATGTATAGAGAAAGTAAAAATATTAATATTTGGGCTTTGAATGCATACCTAGTCCATTACATATCGCACTAAAGATCATAGCTATTCAAGTCGCTTTAGTTGTGGTGCCTGTGAAAGGGATATAAAATTCGGTGTGCAGATTAGAGGAAGATGGCATATGCAATAAAATAAGTCATATAATGTAGGGTTAAACCCTGTTTTAAAACTCACCAGCTGCCTTCTTGAGCGCCCCAGAAGACGATGAATCGCCTGTTCGGCCTTACACAGGCGATCTTTCCGTACTAGCCAAGTCGGTGATTCTGGCACAATGAGTACACACAGGCAAGATAATGCTGAGACTGCAGATGCGACAAGTGATGACACCCTCCAGTTCATCAGGGTGGCCAACCCCATCATAGTGAAGATCCCCACGGACATCATGGTGCCATAATGGGAGAAGATGAACCCACGGAATGTCGGATGGATGGTTTCATCGGTGAGAACCTGCAAAAGATTGTAAGGGAACACAAAAGTGTTTTTCAGCGAGTTTTGGAATTTTGTTGAAAAAAAACTAACGTGTTACACTCACATGACTTTCTCTAGCTGCTCTACAAACAAACTTATTACAAAATATTATTTTTATTTCTACAACATGCTAATCGAGATAAACATTAGCAGAATGTTCTTATTACTTACTTATTTATAGGTAGAAGGGAACTAAAGGAATGCACTATGCTAAAGTGACAGTCAAATATTTTAAAAGCTGTCGTTATGCGATTGTCATTGCATATCGCTCCTTTGCTTGACCAGGAGTAGAACAAAAGAAAAACGGACACTTCCTTTCTAGGAAAAGTATAAGTACTTTACAATTGAAACCAATTACAAGCAACAGCTATTTCGGAAATGGCTACCACCACAAAAAATAACGTAAACCACATAAATTCTGTGTTTTGATGAGATACACATTTTTACATTTTCTACAAATAAAAAATATAAATGGCGTGTTATTTGTGGGCGCTCTTTAACTGCTGTGGTTCTCAGCGTCCCATTCTATACTGGGCGTGAAAGACCACTTAATTTTGCTCAGAGGCCTCTCTATCAGGCTTGAGGTTCTTTCACGTGCCGTAAATCTACGACACGGGACCAACTGCTTTACTTCCCTTCCGAAGGAAGCCATGCTAAGGATTTTTACACCCGAAAAAATCCATCGCCCTCCGCCGGGTTTGAACCCGCGACCTTGGGTATATGAAGTCAGAATGGTAACCATTACACCACGGAGGGCGACTACTTTCTCTACACGTACTATGTACATAGTGTATCGAGGAAGTACTGTATTCCACCCAAAAATTCGTAATCGAGATTTCGCCGAAAATCATGTTTTAGGAACCCTGAATTTAAAAAAAAAAAAAGAAAAAAAATAAATAAATAAAAAAATAAAAAAAACACATTTTTCAGAAACAGGTCCGTGTGTGTGTGTGTGCCCGTGGACAGCATGGCTTAAAAACGAAAAGACGGTTAAGTACCAAACTTGGTATTTAAGTTTGGTATCTTCCAAGGATGCGACACAAAAATTTTCAAGACCCCTAACTACCCTTACATGGAAAAATGTTCGATTTCTTTTGAAAAATGACGAACGATTTTTATTAAAATACCACATATCAAAGCCATTTCTATCACAAATAAAATGTATATCTTGAATTTTCTGTGAATATCTTCTAAAGACCTGTTTATTCTGGACGAATTTTCCTTAATTTGGTATAACTAGTAAACCGTAAGAGATAAACAAAAACTGAATATACAAGAAATGTAGATCTCGTCAATACACACAATACATGTCATTTACAATTTTGTTGTGGAGGTAGCCGTTTCCAAGATATTCCTATTTCTATTGTGAAGTACTTATACTTTTCTCAGACGGAAGTGTCCGTTTTTCTTTCGTTCTATTCCTGGCCAAGCAAAGAAGCGATTTGCAATGACAATCGCATAACGATAGATTTCAAAACATTTGACTATCATTTTAACCTAGTGCATTCCCTTAGTTCCATTCTACTTATAAGGAACTAAGTAATAAAATTCTGCTAATGTTTATCTCGATTAGCATGGTGTTGAAAGAAGAATTATCTTTTGTAGGAAGTTTGTTTGGAGAGTAGCTAGAGAAAGTCATGAATGTAACTCATCGGATATTTTTTTTGTTTCGTACAGAAAGGTTTTGTCTGTCTCTTATGTTTACCAGCTATGCAGAATGCCGTAAAATGTATCCTGAGGCGGTAAGAGGGTTATGGGTTCGTATCCCGGGTGCAGGTTATGGATACTGGGAATGGTGTGGGTTTGTGGGTGCCCTAGCTCAAGATTTTTACTAGAATGGAAACTATTTCAGGGTATGGTAAGACACAAGTGCTTTATTAAAATAGTTTGGCCTTTATCCGCCATCGAACACACACGCATTCCTCTTAATTTTCTACTATGAAATTACACTTGACTCGCCCGCGAATATTATAATTTATTAGTATGATGCAATGATATGTTCCGTACTCTCTTCAATATTAAAATAACTATTTCCCTCTCTTTCACAGGTAGTCTGTTCGGCTCCACCACGGACACTAAATATCTCATCTTCGTTCTGCCGCTTCTCTGCGCCAAGTCATTGTCCCCTGAACAGCGAGCATTGTTTTCTGTCCTGTTACGTTCCCTCGGGCAATGTATTTTCAGCCCCTTCGGTTCAATATCCTACCCTGTTAACGGTATTTTTCGGGTTCGTTCGCCGGCTCTTGACCACTCGGCTACCAGTCTAGGACGAACAGGTTGAGACAAAATTTTAGACAGAGACAGCATATACATTTACCCTCTTTCTCGCACATCTGCCATTAGGGTGTAGATGGTAATGGTGCCACTGCTTCCGTCACGTCCATAGAACTATCAGTGGCGGCCGGTTCATAGTTAATACGAGAACAAGTATTATCAAATATGGAATGAAGTTAAACGTTTCTGAGCTCAGCATTTTGTAACTAAGATTGTTCCCTATGTGGTTACCCTTTTTATAATAACAAGATAAGACGACACAACACACCAACAATATATAAGCGTA
Source organism: Hymenopus coronatus (assembly GCA_030762935.1). Taxonomy (NCBI): domain Eukaryota; kingdom Metazoa; phylum Arthropoda; class Insecta; order Mantodea; family Hymenopodidae; genus Hymenopus; species Hymenopus coronatus. Next base: position 17,118,045 of record CM060897.1, on the reverse strand, counting down.
ATACAAACAAAATCCAATGGCACTAAATCAGACTCTTTGGACTACACTAACTTCAGTGGGACCATTCGACATTCCTGCCGATTGTTATTGAGCGATACCCTCGGTCGCTTGCCAGGAGCAGGTAGCATTCTCGAGTTATTCCTCACAAACTGTAAAGGTGTTTGAAATCTTTCTTCCCTTCCCATTTTCAATGTACATTTATATTTCCCTTCTGAATAACTCTCAGCCCCCTGACAAGCCATGTACTGTCTCAATCCAGAATAAAAAGGTCTTCAGAGGCTATTCCCAGAAAAGTCAAGATAAACATTTTACTTGGGATGTAAATTCTTTAATATACGGTCAAACACGGAACAGTTGGGCTACCTCGTACATAAAGTTTTTGAATTTGCGTAGTCTTACCGTGATAGCTGTGGTTGCCATAGTTTTGGAAATGCCTTCCAGAATCCTCCCGGTCATGATGGTGGCACTCCTTTGACTGAGGAAGATGGTGATCCAGCCAATGGACATGCTGCTCAATGCGATCATGATGCTCGATCTCCTACCAATCAGTTCTGCCACGATACCCCCAACAAAACTGCCCAGTGGTGAGGCGAAGCTATACAGGCTGGCTGCAAGGATTCAAGCACATATTAAAACAAACCGTGAAACTGAATTCACAGTCCTGGAGTCTGAAAATCTAAGAATATCACTTTGAATGAAGGGTTTGACAGGTTTAACCCTTTGTTACCTGTCGGTACCTGTAAGTTCCGCTTTTTTTAAGCACAACTATACGAATAGGGTGGCACTCTAGAATTAATTTCATGTTATACTAACCTTTTAACCATAAATGACAAGTTTTATACTGTAAAAATATATACAATTACTGCCGTAAATTGGAATGATGTTTTAAATAGATAAAAAAGTAAACCCACATAACTACAGTCAAATGTAACCCAATTAGCTTCCAAGCATCACACCGATTATATTACTTGGGCTCTCCCCGTCATTATCTATCACGGAACACTCATTTGAACCACTTTTTTGGTAGCGCCATTGACAGTATTATGAAAACTGGTTTTGAAGAATTTAAACTTTTAATTGGTAAGAAAAAGATTAATAAAGGATCTACGTTTATTTTCATTTCTATTTTCTGTATTATTTTATATAGTTATTTTATAGGTTTATTCCCATACATTTTTACTAGAGCTCCAGTTTTGAACTTCAATTAAAGGGAAAACGGTATATGTAGTATACTAACGCAAGCAGCTAAGGGTTAAAGTATGCGGGAAAAGTAAGAAATAGCTTTTAAGCTCCGAAATGTGTTCAGTTAAAGTGATGCGCTTGCAAACGAGAATGTGTAGAAATGACAATTCCAGAGATCATTGAAAGAAATCATCGTTTAGTACTGGAAGACCGCAGATTAAAGTTGTTCGAGATATTACGTGCAGGTAATATTGTTGGGCTTTCACAAGGTCTGTGCAAGATGGGTGCCGCCTTTGTTGACACCTGGTCAAAAGTTGCAAAGAAAAACTGTTTCTGTTAAGAATCTGGAGCTCCGTAAAAATTCCAGTGGATTTTTGAGACAGGTTATTACCATTGATTAAACTTGGATACATCACTACACTCCAGAAAGTACATCACAGTCAAAACAGTGGATTGTGCCAGGTGAGCCAACGCCAGAAAAGGCGAAGTCAGTTTTGTCAGCTAACAAGGTTTTGGCGAGTGTTTTCTGGGATGCACAGGTAATTATTATTTATGATTACTTCGAAAAGGGTAAAAGTATCACTGGTGCCTAGTAAGCAAGCTTACTCCAACATTTGAGTGATGAAGTGAAAATAAAAAGACCTCATTTGGTAAAAAAAAAAAAAAAAATGTTACATCACGACAATTCTCCGGCACACCGTTCAGTCATTGTAATGGCGAAAATGTGCGAATTAAAATTCGAATTGCTTGAACACCCACCCTATTCACCAGATGTAGCACCCAGTGACTACCCCTGTTCCCAAACCTCAAACAAATTTCTTGGAGGACGAAGATTTCACAGCAACGAGGAGGTCTGTCAACATCACGCGCAGTGGCATGCACTGATGCTGGTGTCAGCCGGCAATTTGCAAGCACGTGGCAAGCATCATTCTGTCCAGCGCCATTATAATGTGAGTATCACCACTCATGACGCATAGTGAAGATAAAAATCTGATGTGTTCCATTCGCATGACTTTCTCTACATTGCTTTCAACAAATTATTGTTAAAAAAAAGTCTATGTTTCTATTTACTTCATGCTAATCGAGAAAAAAATAGCAGAAAGTCTTATTACGTGCTTCCTTGTAAGTAGAAGCAAAATAAGGGAGTACCATAGGTTAAAGTGATAGTCAAAACTGGTTGCTATGTGACTGAAGTTCCTTTGTTTGTGTGGACACGAGTTGACAAATTCCTGTAAGAGAAAAGTATGTTTTTAATGCTGAGACAAAAAACAAGGAATCTCTAAACAACAATCAACTCCACGAAAAAAATGTATATAAGTTAAATTGTGTGTTTTGACATGCTCTACATTTTTGTGTGGTAGCTTTTTCTCCATCTCTTAATGTTTAGCAGTTATATAAAATTCCGTAAAATGTATCCAGAATCAAGTAGTCTTCAGAGCTCTATTCCCAGAAAATTGAAGTTACACATTTTATTGGTCAGGTAAATATCTTTAATATACGTAGGAAAATATAAAACAACTATATAATCAAAATCACCAAAGTGCCTCATAAGCAAAATTGTCAATGCTATCCCATATGACATTATTAAAATAGATGATATGTGTACATTTAAAAGATTACTACGTTCATTTTTACATGACAAAGCTTTTTATTGTTTAAGTGAATTGTTTAATTAATGTACATTTTATGATAAGTCTATCTGTGCAATGTATAGCAACAGACAATAAATCTATCTGTCTGTCTGTCTGTCTATCTATCTACGATATTTTAATCAAAATCGTTAGAGCCATTTTGAGAAAATCAACATTTTCGAAAAAAGTTATGTAAAGGGTAGTTTGGGGTGGGCGGACTTTTCTCAAAATCTTTGTGTCGCATCACTGGAAGATATTTAACCTAAATACCAAATTTGGTATTTTACCCACTTTTCGATTTTGAGTTATCGTGTTCACAGACACTTGGATACACGGACATACGGACCTTTTTCTGAAAATACTTTATTTGGATACAGGGGACCCTAAAACGTACATTTCCGGTGCAATCTCGGTATCGAATTTTTGGGTGCATTAAAATATCTTCTCTATACACTATGTACATAGTACGTGTAGAGAAAGTAAAAATAGACCAAAGAATGCCACCAGTAAATTACACGAGAAGTGATTGCTAATGTATGTCAGTTTAGGATGAGAGAGATTGCAGAGGGGACCCCTATTAAGGGGGTTGTCATGTTTTAATTGTATATGAATATTTGGAATTTCCCGCTTATTTCGGCATGGCTTTCATAGAGCTACGCTGATTATAAATTGTTAAAAATACTGTTGAACATAATGTGTGTTAGATTTTTAGTACACTCACTTGATAAACTATAAATAGCTTTGTAAATATTACTGTTAGAGCAGATATATTTTTACTTTCTCTACGCGTACTATGTACATAGTGTATAGAGAAGGTATTGCACTTTAGCCAAAAATTCGATACCGAGATTGCACCGGAAATACATGTTTTAGGGTCCCCTGTATACAAAAAATTCAGAAAAAGGTCTGTGTGTGCGCGTATGTGTGTGTATCCGTGTGCCTGTGAACACGATAACTCAAAAACGAAAAGCCGGAAAACTAACAAATTTGCTATTTAAGTTTGGTATCGTCCAAGAATGCGACACGAAGATTTTCAAAAAGTCCCCACCCCAAACTACCCTTTACATGGAAAAAATGTCGACATTTTTATTTTCTTAAAAATGGTTGTACCGATTTTTATTAAAATATCGTATATTAAAGATATTTACATCTATATATACACATATATAAGAATCGCTGAAATGTATGTACGCGTATCACTTCCCAGCGACTGCATCAAATTGAACAATTATTTTTTTCTTGTGTTTCTTATTGTCGAGACAAGTTTTGTGGAAATGAAAATGTTTAAAAATTGTACGGGAAAGTATTTAAAATCTCATAGTATGAATAAAAACCGTGGTAAGTGAACGCATTTCAGTTAGTGGCCACCAGATGGCAGTGGTACAAGGTATTTGTTGCTAAATGCTGCTATATATTTCCCTTCCCATTCAATGTTAAGGCAACGCACCAGTTTATCAAGACATTGACGCAACGCAGCCGTGAAATTCAAATACGTTTTTATCTATTAACTGTCCTTTCTTAACTCCTATCGTTTAAAATAAAGAAGCAAAGAAGCTTTTCTGACGGCGAACACCTAGAGTAAGTACCTATTTTATTTGCCACTAGATGGCTATAGTAATATTTGTCCTCCCTATCCAATGTCAAAGTAACGCAACAGTTTATCGAGATGAGATAATGCAGCCGTGAAATTCAAATATATTTTTATTTATTAACTGTCATTTCCTTACTCCTATCGTTTAAAATAAAGAAGCTTTCCTAGCGACGAATACCTAAAATATGTACATATTGTTTGCCACTGCTCTATTTTTCGTCTTCAATGCTAAGGGAATGCACCCGGTTATGGAGACAATGACGCAAGATAACTGTGTAAATCAAATATATATCTTATATATTAACCTTCGTTCCCTTTGTCACATCGTTTAAATAAAGAAATGAGTATATTTTTGTTGTAATTCTTTAAAATGAACAAGTTATAAACAAAGCACATAAACATTAACCCTTCTTGGAATCTGAAAATGGCGGAGAAATGACGGGACCCGTTTTAGGTTTACCTTCCAATTGCAGATGTTAGTTATTTGACTTTTTTTTTTTTTTTCTATTTTTTGTGGTGTTTAACGCCCAGTTTAACTACTAATTACATAAGCTAGCTAAAGAACATGAAGCTACCCGCGTCACCATCACACTACAATTTCGGTGCTCTTAATACATTTGATCAAGTTATAATTTGGGTTAAATGGAGAGATTTAAAACACACAAAGCTATCATCAAATAAAAGCTTATCAATTGCCCAAGCAGATCTACTTGCTCTTTAGTTACGTCATTGTTAGCCTTAGAAATGGCTGTTTTAACATAGAGGAAAATAAAGAAAGAGGTGGAAAACATTGGGAGTAAAGGAAAGAAAGAGATTCGGAAGAAGCATGAATGTTAGTTTGTGACTTTCCCCTTAATGTAATCCATTACCTATGCCAGCGTATACCCGCCACACTATGGATGCGCTACCATCACTTTTTTGTTTGTAGTGTTTAACGACCGCTTTAACTACTTGTGGCACCGCAGGCGTGACTCTGATGATACATGAATGAAGATGGAGCACCGATGGAATGCGATGGCTGTGGAAACCGGAGAACCCGGAGAAAACTCGACCCTGCGCCGGCTTTGTCCACCACAAATCTCACATGTGGTCGAACCCGAACCGTCTAGGTGGGAGGCGAGTAGTCTAACCACTCGGCCACGGCGCGGCTACTATCATTACTATTATTATGCCAAGCTATTTTTTTCTCCCCGGAAGGAAAATTGTACATCACAAGGCATTACAATAAAGTGTTGTCAAACTATTTAATTGCATGATCGTACTGTAAACGGAAGATTTTGTCCGAGTTTTTTTCTTTAGGTACACCCGTGCGAAGCCGGAGTGGGCAGCTAGTAATAAATAAAGCGTATATCTTGAATTTTCTGGGAATAACCTCTGAAGACCACTTTATTCTGGATGAATTTTACGGAATTTTACATAACTGCTAAACTGTAAGAGGTGAACAGAAACTTATCACACAAAAAATGTAGAGCATGTTAAACCTCACAGTTTATGTTATATACATTTTTTCGTGTAATTGATCGTTTTTGAGATATTCCTTGTTTTTGGTTTCAGTTTTAGAAAACGTATACTTTTCTCATACAGCAATTTGTCAACTCCTGTCCATACAAAGGAACTTCAGTCACATAGCAACCAGCTTTTGACTGTCACTTTAACCTATGGTACTCCCTTATTTCGCTTCTACTTACAAGGTTAGATACCTTACTCTATTTTTCAAAGTAATATTCATTCTTTCAAGATATTTATTGTCACTTGGTACTGGTTTTTCATCTTCTTTTTTTTTAATGCAAAAAATGTTCGGCCAATCGAATTCTAAAGGCAAATAATGCAAGTGTATGGTGATAATGCAATGAACGAATCTTTATTGAGGAAATGTTGCATAATTTACGAGTAATCACGGAAGAACCTGTTTGCACGATTAAGACCGGAGTGGAAGTTCATCAATCGTTATGGAAAGGAAAAGATTTCCCAATTGATGAAGACCTCAAAGTGGCAGTGACATTATGGCTTATATCTTATTGCTGGAAGTGTATAACATCTGCATTGAAAAACCGGTACCACGTGACAGTAAATACCTTGATAGCAATGACGATTACCTTGAGAAATATTCTACTAACATTTCTATAAGAAAATTCTGCCCTAATTTCGTGTACTTATTTATAATAAAGTTTATTTGCAGGGTATGCTAAAAATTATATAAAGAGAAGATATTGCTAACTTTAGAAATAAGTAAATATATATATATATATATATATTCTATATATAGCTATAGAAATAAGTAAAATATATATATTTTATATATATATATATATATATATATACATATATTACTTTCTCTAGCCCCGTATGTACAATGTACATAGGGATAGAGAACTGTATTCCACCCAAAAACTCGATGTCGAGATTTCACCGAAAACACATGTTTTAGGACCTCCTGAACCCCCAAAAAGCATTTTCAGAAACAGGTCCGTGTGTGTGTGTGTGTGTGTGTGTGTGTATGTGTCTGTGTGTCTGTCTGTGGACAGCATAGCTCAAAAACGAAAAGACGGTTAAATCCAAAATTAATATTTAAGTTTGGTATCTTCCACGAATGCGACACGAGGATTTTCAAGAAAATACTCCCACCCCCCAAATATCCTTCACATAGAACTTTTTTTCAAAAATTTTGTTTTTCTCAAAAATGGCTGTAACGATTTTGATTAAAATATCGTATATTAAAGATATTTAAATAAAATGTATATCTCGAATATTCTGGGAATAGCATCTGAGGCCTACTTTATTCTGGATGAATTTTATGGAAATTTGCATAACTGCTAAACCGTAAGAGATGGAAAAAAAGGTTACCACACAAAAAATGTAGAGCACGTTAAAACACACAATTTATGTTATATAGGTACATTTTTTTCGTGGAATTGGTGGTTTTTGAGATATTCCTTGTTATTGGTTTCAGCTTTAAAAATCTTATACATTTCTCATACAGGAATTTGTCAACTGTTGTCCCTACAAACAAAGGAACATCAGTGACATAGCAAGCAGCTTTTGACTATCACTTTAACCTATGGTACTCCCTTATTTCGCTTCTACTTACAAGGAAACAAGTAATAAGACTATTTCTACTAATTTTTCTCGATAAGCATGAAGTAAATGAAAGTGTAAGCTTTTTAACAATAATTTGTTGCAGAGAGAAAGTCATCTGAATGGAACACATCAGATTTTTAGAGTAAGATGCTGTAACTTGCAAATAAAGTTGAAAACTTTCATTATTATTTAGTTATGCCAAATCGTCTGTCACTCTCTGGAAGGCCCTCGTATAATACCCAAATTTATAATATTAATGTAATAATCAGAAGGTGGCGTGGGTGAGTGGTTAGACCGCTCGTCTTCCATCTAGGTGGCCCGGGTTCGATCCCAAGCGCCCACATGTAGGATCGTGTTGGACGAAGCGGCGTCTGGGTCCTCTGGTTTCCCCCGCCACTCATTCCAAAAATTGCTCCATTATCACCTTTCCAATCATCAATTTCGCTTTTATTTCATATCATCCACTTGCCTAGCTACAGGTCGACCCCTCGTAACAGATTCTCCATTCTGTGGTTTCGTGCCGCTGGCATGGTGTCAGTCGTACAATTACGGGGGGTGTAAGCCGATTACGAATTGAATTACCAGAGCTTACCTATCCAACTGGCATCGTCCTCGTCGATCTGTAAGGTAGAGTTTTCTGCCTGGACCTGAGGTACCAACACAGCGGCGTGGCTGATTGACAAACCATGGTTAAGAGCAACCAATGACGATACTGTAATGATGGCTACCTGAAACATTGGTCAGAATGTAACACCTCAAATGTTTGTCAATTCTTGTGTTTAATTATAACTGACAATTCAGCTCAACTATTTGCGTCGGTCACGTGTGGGCCAAGTATGTGATGTTCACCACCGTGTATAATGAGTGTGTGTGCTTATACTCCCCTACCTAATTATGTATGTCACGTACCTGTTTGTACACCCCCGCCGTTAAATCCTTGCTCTTGACAGTTCGGGTGGTTTCGCGTCAGGTTGGCTATGCTGCTTTTGCGGCGTTGCCAGAGTAACTAGTAAACAGCAACAGCTGATTACAAATGTTTCTATCGTGTACAAAGACGAATATAGACAGTGTATATAGTAAATAAATGCAAATGAATACTGAAAATAATTCGTTATTATTTATGTTAACTGAAAATAACAGTAATATTGTAACGCATGTATCATACATCAGGTATTTATGACAATATAGAACAGATTAATGCAAAATAGCTCGTTACAATGAGAGAAAGGTATGACAAAATTATTTTCACCAGTTTAGAATTTTAATGACTCAATTCTATCCAAGTCTCTGTCGTCATCATTCTGGAAAGAATCATCGTCATTATCATCATCAACATTGCTGTCGATACATCATTAGTGCTTCACATTCACTGATGATTCCGTCTAATTCCTGTGCTTTTCGTATTATTTTGTGAACATGATTCACTTTCTTCTTCCAGAAGCCGCGTCCACTCTCGCCACACCTTTCGCAAAAATCTATCACCTCTATAGTTGTAAAAGTCTTGTTATGTTCCCTCACGTACAAACAAACACCAAAACACTATCAACAAATATAAATAACAACGATAGCTTGCACAGAAAGCTCAACGCACATGTTAGGAATTCACAAACTGAGCACGTGGTTGGAAATAGCCAGATATTGCAACGGTGCGGCGTCTATATGCGTTTCCGATATCTGACCGACCGGAATGCTTCTTTGTGATTGGTTCAGAAAGTCAAACGGGTAGAGATTTTCATCTGTTTTCTGTGGATGTACCAACTTAACTCCTAACTGTCAAGTGCACGGATTCAGCGGCGGGGGTATAGCGACGAATGCTATAGTTGCCTCAGCTCCGCTCAAATCTCCGATGACGTCGGCCGGTGAGCATAAAATTGACTCACTCAGACTGGTCTAACAATAGGGGTAGTACAACACACTTTAACGTGTATATCTAAACTTATTTGTGACTAGAACCTTTTAATATCACGACAAGCACGTTTGCCTCACATACTAAAGTTACTTTGTTCCCTAGCACTTTCTGCAACTTTATATCTCCGACAACTGAACTTTATATTGTATATCTAGCAACTGACCATCATGTTGTGCGCTGAGTATTACTTTCTGCCTCTAGCAGCCAAACCTTACGATGTGCCCCAAACTGTCTTCAAGCTGACACTTATATATGGTGTCATCTGCTTTATTTCAATTGGTTAAAAAGACCGCGAACTTGGCGCCTATGCGTCCCATAATGCAGTTCTTACTATCCATAATACACTAGAAATACCTCGTGACTACACTTATACAATGGAGAAAAACTCATTTCTTGGACATTAGAGACATCCCCCAGTTCACTTTCACTTGTTACTCTAATGCACGCACATGCATAAAGGAGCACGTGACTTTTACCAACTAGCTACTTCAACAAAGAATTTCTCCCTTATGCAGCGACCTAGTTTCGTAAACACCATAATCTGCGTTTGTTTCAAGCTAGCTTTCTACACATATTGAGAAATATTTTATTTGTACATTAAATAATAATTAATAATAATGATAGTAATAATAATAAAGAGGTCAACTAACGGTCTCATTTTAAAGCGCCATTGCAATGGCTGAGATTAGACAATCGCGGTCATCTGACTGGAGCGATATTGTTGAAACATCTTATCACAGCTGATGTTCATTTCTTTGAGATCTTGCCACAACTGACGTTCGTATGTTTAATCTCCTGTCTTGGTTATTGGTAACTTTTCACTAATTTTACACAATTAACACACCACTAGGGCCAGAAAACCATAATATAAAATAAGAAAGCCACACAATTATAACCACTGCAATATAGAAATTCAGCTGAATGAAATGCTGATTTTTTCAACACGTGGAACAAAATACCAGAAAAGAAACTTGTAACACACGCAGTTTATAACAGTAGCACAATTTGAGTAAATACCACAAGAAAATGTATTTTTAACACTAACCTGAAAAAAAAATTAGTGTAAATGCAACACTACGTAACTATTTTGAGTGGTGTAAAATGAACCTCACTACAAATAAAACAATTTAGTGTTAATAATCTAATAATACATCCAAAATTAGAAAAGAATAAGATAAAACAGTCAAAATTTTTAAGATAAAACTTGAAAACCAAAGGACTTCACGTGCTACTATAATGAATATTACGACGCAATCAAGTCAATTATGAAAAAAAAAAAAAAATGTTATTCACTGGCAAATAAAAATGTATCAATTACTGCTAATTTTTCTCGATTAGCATGAAGTAAATAGAAGCATAAACTTTTTAACAATAATTTGTTGCAGAGATGTAGAGAAGGTCATGTGAATGGATTACATCACATTTTTACTTTCTCTACACGTACTATGTATATAGTGCATAGAGAAGATATTGTAATGCACCCAAAAAGTTGATACCGAGATTTCACCAGAAATACGTATTTTAGGTCCCCCTGAATCCAAAAAAAGCATTTCTGGAAAAAGGTCCGTGTATGTGTGTGTTTCTGTGTGTGTATGTCTGTGGGCAGCATAGGTCTAAAAGTAAAAATCCGTTAAATATCAAACTCGGTATTTGTTCAGTATCTTCTAAAGATGCGACACGAAGATTTTCAAAAAAATCCCCCACCCCCAATTACGCTTTACATGGAAAATGTTTTAGAACGCTTTGATTTTCTCAAAAATGCGTTTATGGATGTTGATTAAAATACCGTATTTTAAAGATATTTTAATGACAAATAAAATGTATATTTTGAATTTTCTGGGAATAGCCTCTGAAGACTACTTTATTCTGGATGAATTTTGTATAATTGGAAAACCGTAAGAGATAGACAAAAACTACCTGAACAAAACATTTAGAGCTCGTTAAAACACATCATTTACGTTGTATATTTTTTTTCCGTGGAGTTGTCCGTTTTTACTTTCTCTATACATACTGTATACATAGTGTGTAGAGAAGGTATTGCACTCCACCAAAAAATTCGATACCAAGATTTCTCCGGAAATATATGTTTTAGGGTCCCCTGTATCAAAAGCAAGTTTTCAGAAAAAAGTCCGTGTGTGTGTCCGTGTGTCCATATGTCCGTATATATGTGAACACATAGCTCAAGAACGAAAAGTCGGTAAAATACCAAAATTGGTATTTAAGTTTTGTATCTTCCAAGGATGCGACACAAACATTTTGAGAAAAATCCCCCACCGCAAACTACCCTTTACATGGAACTTTCTTCAAAAATTTTTGATTTTCTTAAAAATGGCTCTAACGATTTTGATTAAAATTTCGTATATTAAAGATATTTACCTGACAAATAAAATATTTATGTTGAATTTTCTAGGAGTGGCCCCTGAAGATTACTTTATTCTGGATGAATTTTCCGAAATTTTGCATAACTGCTAAGCCATAAGAGATGGACAAAAACTTGTTACAGAAAAGATGTAGATCACGTTAAAACACACAATTTATGTTATATACATTTTTTCGTGCAGTTGATCGTTTCTTTAATTTCAGGTTTAACACACATATACTTTTCTGATCCAGGAATTTGTCAACTCCTGTCCATACAAACAAAGGAACTTCGTTCACATAGCAACCAGCTTTTGACTTTCACTTTAACCCATTGTACTCCCTTATTTCGCTTCTACTTACCAGGAAGCAAGTAATAAGTCTATTTCTGCTAATTTTTTTCTCGATTAGCGTGAAGTAAATAGATGCATAAGCTTTTTAACAATAATTTGTTGCAGAGATGTAGAGAAAGTGACGTGAGTGTAACATATCAGATTTTTTAATACGGAGCCATGTGTCCAAATTTGACTAAGAACCTATAAATTGCTTATATGTTAGGAGCGGTGATACCAAACAGTTACTTTGTAAATTCAAGTTGATGGTTCAGATGCGACTCCGTTCTAGTAAAACTTAACACACTGTTCTATAGTATAGCATGAGATATCACCTGTGCTTTTAATCTGTAGTCTCTGGGTTTGTTGTTCTCAGCAGTTCGAACGCACCAACAGCGGCAATCTGCAGCGTGCGGCATTCTCCTAAACAGACATCACATAAATTAAATACCACATTACCTTCAATATTTCTCTTTATACGAGGGTCGGCTGATAAGCCCCGGGCCTCTCAATGGAAGCACATTTTTAAAAATTGCTTTATTTCTCAACATAATCTCCAGAAAGGTTAATACATTTGTCATATCGGTGTTCTAATTCAGTTAAACCATCTCTGTAGTGCCATTTATCAAGGTCCTCAAAATATCTGTTTATCGCATCAATGTCCTCCTCGTTGCTGTGAAATCTTCGTTCTCCAAGAATTTTTTTTTTTAGGTTAGGGAACAAGTGATAGTCACTGGGTGCTAGATCTGACGAATAGGGTGGATGTTCAAGCAACTCCAACTTAAATTCGCACATCTTTCCATTGCAATGACTGAACGATGCGCCAGAGCATTGTCGTGATGAAACAAGGTTATTTTTTGCCAAATGAGATATTTTTATTTTTACCTTATCACTCAAACGTTGCATAGTAGTCACCAATGATACTTTTACCCTTTTTCAAATAATCAATAAAAATAATTCCCTTTGCATCCCAGAAAACACTCACCATAACCATGTTAGCTGACAAAATTGACTTTGCCTTCTTTGAAGTTGGTTCACCTGGCGCAATCCACTGTTTTCATTGTGATTTTTTTTTATGGAGTGTAGTGATGTATCCAAGTTTCATCCATGATAATAAGCGTCTCAAAATTTACTGGGATTTTTACGGTAGAAATCCACATTCTTAACAGAAACAGTTTTTCTTTGCAACTTTTGATCAGGTGTCAACAAACACGACACCCATCCTGCACAGACCTTATGAAAGCCCAAAACATTACTTAAAATATTACCTGCACGTTCTTTTGATATGTTTACAGCCTCTGCTATCTCAAACAACTTTAATCTGCGGTCCTCCAGTACTAAACGATTAATTTTTCCAATGATCTCTGGAGTTGTCACTTCTACAGGACGTCCAGAGCGAGGCTCATCACTAGTGCTCGTACGTCCCATTTTAAACTGTGCAACCCACCTTTTAATCACTGAATATGAAGGGGCAGAGTCTTTCAATGTACTGTCCATTTCCTCCTTGATTTCTTTAGGATTTAAGCCTTTCAAATGGAAGTATTTAGTCACTGCACGTTTTTCCAAATCCTCCATTTTCGTGAAAATTCTAAAGTTGTCTTGTTTAAAATGTTGTCATTCGAAAACTGAACAAGCTATTGACCAGTAACTATGGATACAAGCTAGTCTAGAGTTAAACTATACGATGCTACCATCTAACTGACCTAGTGGCGCCATATCTGTGCTAGGCCCGGGATTTATCAGCCGACCCTAGTACATTTGCATTAGAAAGTTTAAACAAATACCTCATAAATGGCAGCAAGAAATCTCAAAGGTGCTAAATGACAAAACACTACTCTTTTGTTATAAATGAACCACTTATTGCAGAAATATATCCTTTCACTTTCTCTAATACGTAGGTACAGTACATAAAGTAAGTAGACAAGGTATTGAATTCCAATAAAAAATGTGATGTCGACATTTCACCGGGAACATATATTTTGAAATCTCTTGAATCAAAAAAAAAAAAAAAAAGTTTTCTTTCTCTACACGTACTAGGTATATAGGAAGGTGGTCTGAAAAATTCTCGGCCTCGCCCAGAGATCGCTGCACTACTTGCATGATTTGTTTCCTTACGTTGGTACACATGTTAATAGACCCCATGTAAAATTACAAGTCATTCCAGTCAATAGCTGTAGTTGTAGGCAGTTGTTTGAGTGGAAGTGCGAATTTCTTTGAAAATGGAGAAATTTGAGTATTGTGCTGTGATATAATTCTTTGTAAAAGAAGGTGTAACACGTATAGAAATTCATTTGCGGATTGTAAATGTTTATGGTGACTTTTCACCTTCAGTTTCCACTGTGAAGTAATGGGCGGCCGATTTAAACGTGGCCGTGAAACATCCAAGCGAAGGACGCCCAAAAACTGTAACCACACCGGAAATCATTGAAAAAATGCATGATCTGATTTTGGAAGATAGGTGCTTAAAATTGGTAACGCTTTTGGAATTTCAAAGAACTTATTGGTCACATCTTGCATCATGAATTAAATATGAAAAAGCTTTGCGCAAGATGAGTGCCGTGTATCCTCACTGTGGGTAGCAAGCGCATTCGCACGGCACTTTCTCAAAAGCGCTTGGCGCATTTTCAGAAGAACAGGAGTGACATTTCTTGCGCCGATGCGATACATTAGATGAAACATGGATTCACCACTACACACCCGAATCCAAGCAGCAGTCGAGGCAGTGGACAGAAGCTGGTTCTTCACTCCCAAAGATGGTGCCATCGGCGGGAAATATCATGGCGTCAGTGATTTGGGATGCCAAAGGAATTTTGTTGATCGACTATCTCGAAAATGTAAAATCATCTACTTCTAATCAAATTGAATGCAAATATTCGTGAAAACAGACCCGGGTTAAAAAAGAAAAAAATGGTTTTCCATCTGGGCAAAGCAATAGTGTTTTGGCAATGGGAAGATTGAGAGATCCGCACTATGAAGTGCTGGAACATCGATCCTATTCCTCAGATTTGGCTCCTACGGACTTCCATCTATTTCCAAAGCTAAAGAAATTCCTCGCTGGTAGGCACATTTTGTCCAGTGAAGAAGGAATTACGGCTGTAAATGGGTACTTTGCAACACTTCCAGAGGAACACTACAGAGAGGGGATAATGGCATTGGACAAAATGTATTGACATTAGAGGAGATTATGTTGAAAAATAAAACTACTTTGAAAGCATGAATTGTCGTTTATCACTACCAGGGTGAGAACTTTTCAGACCAACCTCGTAGTAGGTAGAGAGGATACTGTATTTCTTCCAAAAATCTATGTAGAGACTTCATCACATGTTTTTAGGACCCCTGAATCCAAACGGCATTTGTAGAAACTTGTGCATGTATAGTCACGTTATTCGTGTCTGTGAAAACTATAATTCAAAAGGGAAAACCTCTAAAGCTTTTGACTAAAATACCGTATACTAAAGATATTTCTGGCAATTACTTTTGAAGTCCTCTTCATTCTGAATTTCCCTTTTATAGCTGGTAAAACGTAAGAGATAAACTGAAATTTACTACACCAAGAATGTAGATCTCGTTAAAACACACAATTTTGTAATGAACCCTTTTTGTAGAGCTAGCCAATTCAGAGATATTCCCTATTATTTCATTATGTTTACTTTCTCTACACGTACTATGTGCACAGTGTGTAGACAAGGTATTGTATTCCACCCAAAAATTTGATATCGAGATTTCACTGGAAATACATATTTTGAGACCCTCTGAATAAAAAAAAAGCATTTTTAGAAAAAGGTCTGTGTGTGTCTGTCGTTCCGCGTGTGTGAGTGTCTGTAGGCAGCATTGGTATCTTGCAAGGATACGACACGAAGTTTTTCAAGAAAATATGCCCACCCCCAACTACCCTTTACATAGAGAAATTTTAGAAAATGTTTATTTTCTCAAAAATGGCTCTAACGATTTTGATTAAAATCCCTTATATTTAAGATATTTGCTTGACAAATGAAATGTAAATCTTGAATTTTCTGGGAATAGCCTCTAGAGAACTGTTTATTCTCGATGTTTTTTATTTAATTTTGCGTAACGGGCAAACCGTAAAAGATAGACAAAAACTTACTGCACAAAAAATGTAGATCACGATAAAACACACAACTTAGGTAGTAAACATTTATTTCGTGGAGTTGCTCATTTTTGAGATATTCATTGTTATTGGTTTTAACTTTAAAAAGTTCATACTTTTCTCATCAGGAATTTGTCAACTCCTGTACATACAAACAAAGGAACTTCAGTCACATAGTAGCTTTTGACTATCATTAAACCTATGACACTCCATTATTTCGCTTCTACTTACAAGGAAACAAGTAATAAGACTATTTCTGCTAATTTTTTCTCGATTAGCATTAAGTAAATAAAAACATTAGCTTTCTAACAATAATATGTTGTAGAGATGTAGAGAAAGTCCTGTGAACGGAACACATCAGATTTTTTTAAGTTCTGATAGGCTATAAATAAAAGACAAGTTCATAGAAAACAACTATTTATTTACTAAACGTTTTGTACACTTAAAATTACATTTCAACATAATCACCGAAAAGCTCATTTGAAACCATTGGCGGAAAACTTTTTTTGAAGCGCATATTGCAAAGCTTGTGCACAGGTACGATAAATGTCTCAATCTTTTCGATGATTATGTTGAAAAGTAACCATACGTGTACAAAACCTTTAATAATAAAATAATTGTTTTACTTTCTCTACACGTATTATGTACATAGTGTATAGAGAAGGTATTGCACTCCACCCAAAAATTCGATACCGAGATTTCACCGGAAATATATGTTTTAGGGTCCGGTGTATAAAAAAAAACATTTTCAGAAAAAGATCCGTGTGTGTGTGCGTCCGTGTGTCAGTGTGTCCGTGTGTCCGTGAACACGATAACTAAAAAACGAAAACTCGGTAAAACACCAAACTTGATGTTTAAGTTTAGTATCTTCCAGGGATGTGACAAGAAGATTTTGAGAAAAATCCCCCCACCCTAAACTACCCTTTACATAGAACCTTTTTCGAACATTTTTATTTTCTTAAAAGTGGCTTTAACAATGTTGATTAAAATATTGTGTATTGAAGATATTTACCAGACAAATAAAATGCATATCTTGAATTTTCTGGGAATAGCCTTTGAAAACTACCTTATTCTTGGATGAATTTTACGGAATTTTGCATAACTGCTAAACCGTAAGAGATGACAAAAACTTACCACACAAAAAATGTACAGCACGTTAAAACACACAATTTAAGTTACATTTATGCATTTTATCGTGGAGTTGATCGTTTTTAGATATTCCTTGTTTTTGATTTCAGCTTTTAAAACTTACTTTTCTCATACAGGAATTTGTCAACTCGTGTCCATACAAACAAAGGAACTTCAGTCACATAGTAACCAGCTTTTGACTGTCACTTTAACCTATAGTACTCCCTTATTTCTCTTCCACTAACAAGGAAGCAAGTAATAAGACTATTTCTGCCAATTTTTTCTCGATTAGATGATGTAAATACAATAATTTGTTAGAGATATGTAGAGAAAGTCATGTGAATGGAACACATCAGATTTCTATGAACTTATCCTTTATTTATAGTCTATTGGAGGTTGAAAAAATCTGACATGATCCATTCACATGACTTTCTCTTCATCGCTGCAACAAATTATTGTTAAGAAGCTTATTATTCTATTTATTTAATGCTAATCGAAAAAAATTAGCAGAAATAGTCTTATTACTTGCTTCCTTGTAGTAGACGCGAAATAAGGGAGTACATAGGTTAAAGTGACAGTAAAAAGCTGGTTGCTATGTGACTGAAGTTCCTTTGTTTGTATGGACAGGAGTTGACAAAGTCCTATGTGAGAAAAGTGTAATTTTTAAAGCTGAAACCAAAAACAAGGAGTATCTCAAAAACGATCAATTCTATGAAAAAAATGCATATGATATACATTATATGTTTTAAAGTGCTCTACATTTTTTGTGCGGTATGTTTTTTTCCATCTCTTACGGTTTAGCAGTTATGCAAAATTCATAAAATTCGTCCAGAATAAAGTAGTGTTCAGAGGCTATTCCCAGAAAATTCAAGATATACATTTTATTTGCCAGGTAAATATCTTTAGTATATGATATTTTAGTCAAAATCGTTAGAGCCATTTTTAAGATAATAAAAATTTTAGAAAAAAGTTCCATGTAAAAGAAATTTTGGGATAGGGGGATTTTTCTCAAAATCTTCGTGTCGCATCCCTGAATCATACTAAACTTAAATACCAAGTTTAGTATTTTACTGACTTTTCGTTTTTGAGTTATCGTATTTTTAGACCAACACACACACGCACAGAGACACACACACACACACATACTTATCTATACACTATGTACACAGTAAAAGAATCTGATGTGTTCCATGCACATGACTTTCTCTATCTCTCTGTTAATAAGCTTATCTTTTATTTATTTCATGTTAATCGAGGAAAATTAGCAGAAATAGTCTTATTCCTTGGTTTATTGTAAATACAAGCGAAATAAGGGAGTACCATAGGTTAAAGTGACAGCCAAAAGCTGGTTGCTATGTGAGTGATGCTCCTTTGTTTGTGTGGACAGGAGTTCCTGTATGAGAAAAGTATAAGTTTTTCAAAGCTGAAACCACGAAAAAGGAATATCTCAAAAACGATCAACTCCACGAAAAAAATGTATATAACATAAATTGTATGCTTTAACGTGCTCTAAATTTGTTGTGTGTTAAGTTTTTGTCCATCTCTTACGGTTTAGTAGTTATGCAAAATTCATCCAGAATAAAGTAGTCTTCAGAGGCTATTCCCAGAAAATTCAAAATATACATTTTATTTGTCAGGTAAATATCTTTAATATATGATATTTTAATCAAAATCGTTAGAGCCATTTTTTAGAAAATCAAAATTTTCGAAAAAAAGTTTCATGTAAATGGTAGTTTAGGGTGGGGGGATTTTTCTCAAAATCTTCGTGTCGCATCCCTGGAAGATACTAAACTTAAATACCAAGTTTGGTATTTTACCGACTTTTCGTTTTTGAGTATCGTGTTTACAGACACACGGACACACACACACGGACCTTTTTCTGAAAATGCTTTTTATGGATACAGGGGGTCCTAAAACATGAAACATGAAACCTCGGTATCTAATTTGTTTGGTGGAGTGCAATACATTCTCTATACACTATGTACATAGTGCCCATAGAGAAAGTAAAAAGGCATTCGTACTTATCTAGTGATCCTTGTTTTGTGTGGAAAGTTTTAAAACTATAGAGATAGATACCAGCTGTATAATTGTCTACAAGACCTAGTCTCACCTAGAATCTCTGGTCGTGTCTGAGAGGAACTGTAGAACTGTAGTAACGAAAAAAAATGTGTGGTTATATAAATGGATGCGCAGTATAACCAGTTTCGGTTAGGTTGTGATAGCTTAACAAATGATCGGCATTAGCTGGGTATGTTAAATTATCTCAGTGTGGTTACTTTCCACATTGTTATCGCTGATAAAGGTACATTGTTACTGGACTGTAAGATGTAGTAACAACTTCATCAGTAAGATATGCAAACAGGTCTTCGGGTAAAACTCGCTTTAATATCGTTTACACGTGTTTCCATGTCAGCCACACAGAGGTAACACTGTGATAACGTGTGTTCGATCCCCCGCTACCGCGCACTCTCACTCATCCTACATTCCTAATGAAATGCAAGCACAGACGCAACGTAGCAGACGCAAGGAAACACCGTTCACAAAGCAAGAAGTTGGCACGGGTTTCTAGATCCGAAATTACATGCGAATATCTTCCAAGCGCTCCGCAAGTTAAAAACTGAATAACATAATCAACAATGTCACATAAGAAAATTTACTCAATATTTTACAAATGAATATGTTATAAAATTACATACTAACAACTGACGCTCGCGACAATGACGTCACAATATTTGCTCATACAAGCATAGAGACTTCAGAAAGTGATAAAGTTACACATTTAACGAGCTAAGAATTATCTCTCTGCGTCTTCGGTCTATGAGAACTAATAAATCTATACACAGATGATAGTTACTTCCATTAAATCAAAGAAGGATTCGCAAGGAGACTGTCATAACCTCTTGAGGGAAATTAGAGATGGCGCGGCACTGCACGGCCACATAGAAGAGCATGCATGAACAGCAGGCTATGTAAACTCTCGCAGTGCGATCGTTTGTTATTGAATTCATAGGCAATACATAGAGAAAAGAAGCAGAATTCCTCCTTTTTGCATGGAACGCAAGGACAAAGCTTGGAGTTTGCAAACTCTTGCGTTGCATTGCATTGCGTTGCGTTTTGCGTGTTTCTATGTGAATGCTTACATTAAATAACACGAGTCCTAACTCTTGCGCATACGTTGCGTCTTGCATTTCATTGTGAATGTAGCATTAGGGTCGGTTTCACCAATAACGATAACTTTTCCTGTTAGCCTGTTTTGTATGATCGCTGATATTAATGTCTATCGAGGGAATTTAAGAAGCATGTTTAACCAAGAAGTTGTAAACTCCGTTAATATGATCGTCGACTTGGTTTACATCTACTATACGGACCGCCAATTTCTCATACATAACAACCGCCATTTCCGGTTGCTCCTTCTTTCGGCTACTTTTAAAAATAAAACAGTGAATGCTCAGTATTAAAGTGTGAATTATCTAATTGTTGTGTTGATTAACTTATCAGCGAAGAGAAATGCCCACAGGAATAAAAAAAAAAAAAAAATAATCTGATGTGTTCCATTTACATGACTTGCTCTACATCTCTGCAACAAATTATTGTTAAAAAGCTTATGTTTCTATTTACTTCATGCTAAGCGAGAAAACATTAGCAGAAATTAGAAGTGAAATAAGGGAGTACCATATGTTAAAGTGATAGTCAAAAACTGGTTGTTATGTGACTGAAGTTCCTTTGTTTGTATGGACAGTAGAAGACAGATTCCTGAATAAGAAAAGTATAAGTTTTTTAAAGATGAAACTAAAAATAAGAAATATCTCAAAAACGATGAACTCCACGAAAAAAATGTATGTAGCATAAATTGGGTGTCTTATCGTGTTCTACATTTTTGTGTGGTAAGTTTTTGTCCATCTCTTACGGTTTAGTAGTTATGTAAAATTCCGTAAAATTCATCCAGATTAAAGTAGTCTTCAGAGACCATTCCCAGAGAATTCAAGATTTACATTTTATTTGTCGTGTAATTATCTTTAATATATGATATTTTAATCAAAATCGTTAAAGCCATTTTTGAGAAAATCAAAATTGTTAAAAAAAGTTCCATGTAAAGGGTAGCTGGGGGTGGGGGGATTTTCTTGAAAATCTTCCTGTCGCATCCTTGGAAGATACCAAACCTAATTAACAAGTTTGGGTTTTAACGGTCTTTTCGTTTTTGAGCTATGCTGCCCATAGACACACACAGACGCATAGACACACACATATGGACATTTTTCTAAAAAAAAAAAATACCTTTTTAGGAGTCAGGGGGATCTGAAAACACGTTTTTCCGTTTAAATCTCGGTATCGAATTTACGTCCCATTCTATATTGGGCGTGAAAGACCGATTAATTTTGCTCAGAGGCCTCTCTATCAGGCTTAAGATTCTTTTACGTGCCGTAAATCTATGACACGGGACCAACGGCTTTACTTTACTTCCGAAGGAAGCTATGCTAAGGACTTTTACATCCGAAAAATCCATAGTCTTCCACCGGGTTTGAACCCGCGACCTTGGGTATATGAAGTCAGCATGGTAACCATTACACCAGGGAGAGCAACTACAGGAGTAGCAATCTGATGTTCCATTCACATGACTTTCTCTACATCTCTGCAACAAATGATTGTTAAAAAACTTATTCTTCTATATACTTCTCGCTAATCGAGAAAAAATTAGCAGAAATAGTCTTATCACTTGCTTCCTTGTAAGCGGAAGCGAAATAAGGGAGTACCATAGGTTAAAATGATAGTCAAAAGCTGGTTTCTATGCGACTGAAGTTCCTTTGTTTGTATGGACACGAGTTGGCAAATTTCTGTGTGAGAAAAGTTTTTCGAACCTGAAACCAAAAACAAGGAATATCTCAAAAACGATCAACTCCACGAAAAAAATGTATACAACATAAATTCTGTGTTTTAATGTGCTCTACGTTTTTTGTGTGGTACGTTTTTGTCTATCTCTTACGGTTTAGCAGTTATGCAAAATTCCGAAAAATTCACTCAGAATAAAGTAGTCTTCAGAACCTTTTCCCAGAAAATTCAAGATATACATTTTGTTTGTCAGGTAAATATCTTTAATATATGATATTTTAATCAAAAGTGTTAGAGCCATTTTTTAGAAAATCAACATTTTCGAAAAAAGTTCCATATAAAGGTAGTTTGGGGTGGGGAGATTTTTCTCAAAATCTTCGTGTAGCATCCCTGTAAACACCAAGTTTGGTATTTTACCGACTTTTCATTTTTGAGTTTTCGTGTTCACAGACATACGGACACACTGACACACGGACACTCACGCACACACGGACCTTTTTCTGGAAATATTTTTTTGGATACAGGGGACCGTAAAACATATATTTCCGGTGAAATCCCGGTATCGAATTTTTTGGTGGAGCGCAATACCTTCTCTATACACGATGTACATAGTACGTGTAGGGAAAGTAAAAATGGTCAACTCTACGATATATAACATAAATTGTTTGTTTTAACGAGCCTAAATTTTTTAAGTAAGTTTTTGTCTACCTCTTGCGGTTTACAGTTATGCAAAATTCCACAAAATTCATCCAGAATACGGATGCCTTCAGAGACTATTCCCAGAAAATGCAAGATATATTTTTCAACTGTCATGTTGATATCTTTAGTATAGGATATTTTAATCAAAATCTTTAAATTCATTTTTGAGAAAATCAATATTTTCAAAATGTTTTCTATGTAAAGTGTAGTTGGGGTTAGGGGGAGTATTTTCTTAAAAATCATTGTGTCGTATCCTTAGAAGATACTGAACTTAAATATCAAGTTTGGTATTTAACGGATATTTCGTTTTTGAGTAATGCTGCCCAAAGGCACTCACACACAGACACAGACACGCACGGACCTTTTTCGTAAAAATGTTTGTTTTTTTGGGGGGGGGGATACAAGGAGTCCCTAAACATGTATTTCCGGTGACATCTCGGTATCAAATTTTTGGGTTCAATACAATAGCTTCTCTATACACTATGTATATAGTACGTGTAGAGAAAGTAAAAATAAAAAGTGTAACGATATAATCTATTCTAGGTATATATTATACTTATACATTAGATTATTTTATTAATTATTTACAGCTTTTTCTTGCAGTCACAATACCGCTTCATGCTCTTGGTTTGTAGCAGTGCTGGCAGATGGTGTGTGAATACATGCGCACTGTAAATGCTGTTCTTGGCGTTATGAATGAATGAATATGACACAACAGTATCATACATTGAGCTTCAACGGGTCCACAGACCGTACGTGCTTTTGCAATACACAAAATAGTAAGCAATACTAAAACAACAAACCCAAGGAATTAAAAGAGTAAACACGAAAATAAAAAGACAAAGATATTCAAATACAGCAATTTAAATTTACAACACAGAGTACTATAGCTACAGAGTGTTATATTCTGCCAAGAAAGTACCGGGAATTGATGATTTAAAAATCCTATTTAAAAGGGGATTCGAAATTATTGTTATCCATAAGTTGGTACAACTTTCCTCTATACCCACGCGGAGCTTGATTGTCATCTGTCATCTAGTTTGTTTACAGTACGCCATTTTGTTAGTTCACCTCAAAGGTGATTTGCGATTTTACGATGGATACAAATATTGAACAAAGAATCTGTCACAGAAAATCCAATTTTATAGGAGAGATAAAGCACTTAGTGATGCATAAAATGAACGGAAAGATATTTTGAAATACATTTCGAATTTTTAAAAATTTAAAAACACTGAATTTTAAGGGAAAGAATATTTTTATCAACTTCAACATTTTTTTTGTATACATATTTCAGTGTATAAAAATTCTAATCCGCTCATTTTGTGCACCACTAAGTGTTTTATCTCTCCTATAAAATTGGATTTTCTGTGAAAAAAATGTGCCCGTTATGTGTAACTAAATAAGAATATGTTTTGAAAATGTCGTTTGTTGACTTTAGATAGCTTCTGAGAAAAAATATGAATTTATATAACATCCTTTACATTATCAACATGTTAAGAAACAGTTGCTTGTTACATTGTGTGAATTTCATTGTCCTGTGACAAAGCAAACCCATGAATTTTGATTTTTCAAACGTGTGTAGTTAAACACTGCTTTCCACACGTCCCACTGTCAAAGTCTTGACTTAGCGCCAAGTGATTTCCACCTGTTTGGGCCCCTGGAGGAATTCCTTGGAGGAAAACATTTCAACACTGCTGATGAAGTGAAACATGATGTCCTGCAATGGTTCCGTCGGAACTCCAAATCTTTCTGTGCTGAAGCATTTCAGGCGTTAGCCAAACTGGGATAAGTGTATAACTGTAGCTGGAGATTATGTGGAAAAATAAATCCACTTTCCACGCTTTGAACTTAGTTCCTTATTTTGTTTTAAACAAAATCCCGGATTCACTTGAACGACCCTCGTGTAATAGAAAAGGAAAGAGATAAGAATGAACGAGACAAAAGTAGTGACTTGGAAAAATAGACGAGGTAAGATGGAAGTTAGAGTGAGAGGGAAATGTTGGGTTTTCCCAGACTGGTCATGTGAACGCAATACTGAGGAAAGGGTAGGTAGGGAGATTTAAGAATTTACCCTTGGCTGCTTCAGGGATTTTCCCTCTTCAGCCAGGATTATTGTTGAGAGGAGAGACGGAAGGCAGGCGGTAGGCTTTTTTTTTTTTTTTTTTTTCTTTAATCATCAATTTAGTCACAATTGATTAATATCTGAGTATTCACAATTTGCTTAATTTAATTGCAATTGTGGTTTAAAGTTGGTATAGTTACAATTTAGATATACAATATAGTTAGTTGTGTTAGTTTGAGATATATATTATTTTAACTTAATTCTAAGATACTCTGTCTAGTGTTTGTTCTTTTGTTTATATCTGTAGTGTTTGTTCTATGTGTTGTCTGATTTCTTCGTCTTCTGGTCGTTTTTTCTGTTTCGTGTTACTCAATTATTGCTTTTAGTGGAGGGTCGCTTGATGGTTTTTCAGATTTAAGCTCGGTCTCTTTTAGTTCCTTTCCTCTTGACAGTAGTTTCTAACGATACTGAGAAAACTTGACACAATTTATTCTCATAGTATGTAATGTGATGCTACCAAGGGACCAATCAAAGATATTGTTATATTTTATGGCGCGAAGGTTGGCATCACCCTGTGGCAGTATAAAGGAGAGAGCATATCTCATTCTTAGGGACCTCCGTTTCGAGATGCCGAAGAGGAAGCATCAACGCAGACCAGCAGCTCCTACAGCAGCCATCGCTTCTCCGGCATCCGCCGGTAGGAAGTGCTCGCCGGCATCTCCGCCACCTGCCGTTACACCGACAGTGAACGCTGCACATTTGCCGCGCTCACCATCACCACCGCCGCCGACCGCCGCTGCTTCACCGGCAGCCAACACTTCATCGCCGCCACCGCTGAGCTCCAGCCGACGCCGCCCCGGTACAGTGCCGTGGTTAGGGGGGTCCCTCGGGATCTCTCCACCCGGCACCTCCTCGCCGCTGCATAATCTAGATGGCCTTCATGTTCGAGGGCCACTAGAATAATCTGTGACCGGGGCCCGACACCACTAGTAAGGGTGGAGCTACAGGACCGATCATACCTGGAGGCTGCCTTGGCGTCAGGGTTGCCCTTATTAGGGCGACTTCTGCACGTTGAGGCAAGCAGACAGGAAAGACACCGGCCCTGCCGTCGCTGCTGTGCCTACGGGCACAGCCAAGAAGACTGCTCTTCGCCGCCGAAGTGCCACTACTGTGGCACCAACGCATTCACTTCGGAGTGCACTGGGCACGACCTCCGCCGCCGTCGCCGGTTCTGTGCCACCTGTGGTGGTACGGGACATTTCACCGGGCAAGCCCAGTGCCCCAGCTACCCAAAGAGCAGGCACTCATCGCCTAAACCAGCCCGGACACCATCATCTACACAGCCATCTCCGCAGACTGAACAACCAACACCAACCATCCTGCAGCAGGAAATCCAGGGCCTAAGTGAGGCCATTCAGGACATCCACGCGGAGGTCCTGATTCTTACGGCTAAGCTGACGGCCTTGGAGGACAGGCTTCAGGAACAGGACAGCACCACTTCACAAACAGAACTTCACCAAGCAATATCAACAGCAGTCACCGATATCCGACTCATCTTCAGGGAGGAGGTGAGAGCTCTACTGGAGAAGTCGGTACCTCAAACTTCCAAGTTCAACATCCAAAGTAGACGCCAAGGGCTTAGGCTCGAAAACGTCCCAGGATACAACGACTGGCTCAACAGAGTCAACCAGCACTAACTCCATCCTTCACCCTAGAATTCCTTCATTCCTCTCCCCGAATACTCCGCGGTGACAGTCTGGGCCTTGGTCAAGTCTGTCTCCCGGTCCTCATTTCACTCCTCTGACTGCACCCTGCAGTCAGTTAAATTATCGCCTTGAATCCGCGGGTGCAATAATGCGGTACCGCCTCTCCTTTCTTCCTTCTAATACCAGTGGAGGGGTTTTTTAGTCGGTATGCCCACTTGGGAGACCCCGACACTCCGGGCTTGCCCGGGTTAGTCCATAAGGTGGATTTTCCCCCTCCACTCGAAAATAAAAAGAAAATTCTTAGGACACTTCTGTTCGAGATGCCGAAGAGGCAGCAACAGCGTAGACTAGCAGCTTCACCAGCAGCGAGCGGGACTTCCGCCGCCCCGGTACAGTACCGTGGTTCGGGGGGTCCCTCGGGATCTCTCCTCCCCGCTCCGCAGTCTCGGTGGCCTTCTTGCTTGAGGGCCACTAGGATTAACTGCGACCGAGGCCCAACGCCTCTCGTAAGAATGGAGCCACAGGACCGCGCGGATCTGGACGCTGCCTTGGCGTCAGGGTTCACCTTATTAGGGCGACTTCTGCACGTCTAAGTTAGCAGCCGACGCTGCTGTGCGTATGGGTATAGCCAGGAATCCTGCTCTTCGCCACCTAGATGCCACTGCTGTGGCACAAATGACATCACCGGTTCTGTACCACCTGCGGTGGTATGCGACACTTCACCGGGAAGGCCCAGCTAACCCAAGAGCAGACAAGCAACACCAACCCGGGCAACATCACTTCCACAGCCAGCGCAGTCACCACTGCTTCCTTCAGGAAGCACAGACACACTGCTGCGGGAAATCCAGGGCTGTTCAGGACCTTCATTCGGGGCTGCTGAATCAAACGGCCAAGCTGACAGCCCTGTAGGAACGGCAACAGGAACATCAGGATGCAATCGGCTCTCTGCACAAGGTTTCGAATAACTTCTAACCAAACGCCGGACGGCCTATTCATCCGAGGAGTCATACGGCAGAACAGCATTTGGATACGGCAGCACTTTGAGAAGATAGTGGGAAATCTGCTAAAGACGCCAGGGTGACCATCCTCAGAGAGGCTCACATCAACTCCAGGGATTCCTTTAGACCAACACCCTTAATCCTATATTCCTCAGTCTGAATCCGCCGCGGTAACATCTGGACCCCGGTCCTCATTCACTCCCCTGATTGCAGTATTGCAGCCAGACAATTATCACCTTGAATCCGCGGGTGCAATCATGTGGTACCGCTTCTCCTTATTTCATTCTAATACCGGTGGAGATTTTTTTTTTTTAGTCGGTATGCCCATACGGGAGACCCCGACACTCCGGGCTTGCCCCATAAGGTGAATTTTCCCCCTCCACTCGAAAAGAAAATTCTCACTTACTAACTTACTCTCTTCATTCTGTGTTGTGAGCGTAACATGAGTAAGAACGACGAAGGCACGTCCACGTGTTTAAGGGGCGGGGAACGATTTGCTGATGGACAGATTAGGCTCCTTGTAAATTTATTGAAGTGGTGATAAGATTATTAATGTAAATATATTGTAAGGAAAGAAGCTAGCCGCCAGTTAAGCCCTTTAAAGTGTCCTGGAAGTGATGTATTAAGTGAAATATTTGCCTCACCACAAAGGATATAATTAGCTAGGCAACATTAGGACTGGAATTTTCATCAGCCGCTGAGCCGAGGACGTCGGAGACCAACCACTGAGACCCCGCTACAAAACACGGGTCCGCCTGTCTTATCAACTAAAGAAAGTTTCGCTTTCTGCGGGTCTAATCCATTATAATGTAAAGATTATGCGAACTGGCTGAATAATTAAACTAAACACGTGCATGAGCGTGAGCTCTGGAATCTACAGACGGAATGAAACCATAGCAATAAAGCCACTAGATGTCAGGGTGTATAGCGCACTTCATGTCTCAAATGTGTCGCTCTACTCTGCGTCTGATATTGCACGGAACCTGACCGAATGGATGGATAGGTAAGCGAGCGCCCAAAAAAACTTGCGCGCATAGTACAACCCTGTCTCTCAACGGTACGGATCATCAACGTATGGAGTCGTGAATGGGAGATCCACTATGTAAATCCCGCCAGGACCCTCCTCCTCAGCTGGACTTTTGCCTAGGTTTTCTCAGTCCTCAAATATCTTGTCTTCGGTATAAAACCTAACCGCTCGTCTGGGTAGCACGGCATGCAACAGCCGGTCGTGCCAGCACTCTTTCTTCCTTCTTAAACCTGTATTCCTGTGAACACATTTAGATTGGCACGATTTAGCTCGACCATTGTAACGTGCCTTATTTCAGTTTTGGATTCCATAGTGGAATAAAGACTAGTATGGATGTAATTTGGACGCTAGTTTTTACTTTCTCTATACGCACTATGTATATAGTGTATAGAGAAGTTATTGCACTTCACCCAAAAATTCGATACCAAGATTTCACCGGGAATATATATGTTTTAGGGTCCCCAATATCCAAAAAAATCTGATGTGTTACACTCACATGACTTTCTCTATATCTCTGTAAATTATTATTGTTAATAAGCTTATCTTTTATTTATTTCATGCTAATAGAGAAAAATTAGCAGAAATAAACTTATTTCTTGCTTTATAGTAAGTAGAACAGAAATAAGGGAGTACCATAGGTTAAAGTGAAAGCCAAAAGCTGGTTGCTATGTGACTGATGTTCCTTTGTTTCTATTGACAGGAGTTGACAAATTCCTGTATGAGAAAAGTGTAAGTTTTTCATAGCTGAAACCAATAAAAAGGAATATCTAAAAAACGATCAACTCCACGAAAAAAATGTATATAACATAAATTGTGTGTTTTAACGTGCTCTACATGTTTTATGGATTAAGTTTTTGTCCATCTCTTACGGTTTAGTAGTTATGAAAAATTCATCCAGAGTAAAGTAGTCTTCAGATGCTATTCCCAGAAATTTCAGAATATACATTTTATTTGTCAGGTAAATAACTTTAATATACGATATTTTAATCAAAATCGTTAGAGCCATTTTTTAGAAAATCAAAATTTTCGAAAAAAGTTCCATGTGAAGGGTAGTTTGGGGTGGGGGGTTTTCTCAAAATCTTCGTGTAGCATCCCTGGAAGATGCTAAACTTAAATACCAAGTTTGGTATTTTACCGACTCTTCGTTTTTGAGTTATCGTGTTCACAGACACACGGACACACGGACACACACACACACACGGACCTTTTTTTGAATTTTTTTTTTTTTGGATACAGGGCACATACACACACGGACCTTTCTATAAAAATGCTTTTTTTGGATTCAGGGGATCCTAAAACATGTATTTACGGCGAAATCTTGGTATTAAATGTTTGGGTGGAATACAACACTTCCTTTATACACTATATACATAGTACGCGTAGAGAAAGTAAAAATATATAATATAACTCTACATTTTTATGTCGTAAGTTTTGTAAAATTCCGTAAAATTCATCCAGAATAAAGTAGTCTTCAGAGGCTATTCACAGAAAATTCAAGATACACATTTTATTTGACAGGTAAATATCTTTAGTATACGATATTTTAATCAAAATCGTCACAGCTATTTTTGATAAAATCAAAATTTTTGAAAACTTTTCCATACAAAGGGTAGTTGGGAGGTGGGGGATTTTCTTGAAAATCTTCGTGCCGCATCGGTGGAAGATACCAAACTTAAATACCAAGTTTGGTATTCAACGGTCTTTTCGTTTTTGAGCTAGCTGTACACAGGCACACAGACATAGAGAGACATACGGACGTTTTTCTAAAAATGTTTTTTTTTTATTCAGGAGGACCCAAAACATGTATTTCCGGTGAAATCTCGGTCTTGAATTTTTGGGTGCATTACAATACCTTCTCTATACACGATGTACATAGTAGGTGTAGAGAAAGTAACAAATTTAAAGATTTAGCATTTACCATAAGGTAGCTTCGCAAGTACTAGCTTCCTGACGAGTTTCAGGGCGAGAGCGATTGTCTTATGTTTTAACGACTTCATACATCGATTTAGATCTTAGAATGATAAATTATTCTGTCATCAAAAACAACTTTATAAAACAAGACATCAATTTTCTTGTACTTTTCCCCATCAAAGCCCATATTTCATCCAACTTTTCCTCAGTTAGAACTGTTGATTGTCCACATTTATTGTTGTCTAACATTCTATAAATTCTTGGTTTGTTAGGAGCAATGACAGCAGGAAAGCTGTGTGTACATTCAAAGTGACAGTACCACATACGACTTAGTTCGAGCAGAACTTATCAACACACGCTGTTTTGAAGTACACACCATGACAAGTACACACAGCTTCACATAACTTATTGCACCATGACAAACAAGTGAACAGCAGAATGAGGTCATTCAACCTGATATTGCTACGAGTCTGACCCAGCGGGTTTCACTCAAGATAAACCAAACTTTTATATACTTGGCTCTTGAGTCCTGCAGGATGAGGTGTGGGGAGAGGGGAAAGCGATATCTAGTTACCCGGCGAGCTGTTATGCAGTAATCATTCCTGAAGATATGTGACCATATCGAAACTGGCTTGGGCTGGCAGACTCATATTAACTACTTATCAAGTAAAATAAATAAAAGTTTATTCTTATTAAGGTCACTTAGGCATAGTGTCTCCCGTTGTACTCTTGTTACGGTGTATTTTACCTAAGTTATGGTGCTCTGTTGTGGGGAAATGATATCTCTGCCGGTCAGTTATTTATTCTTCAAAAGAAACCTCTGAGTATCATATTTGGAGCTTCACCAAGAACTCACTATAAACCACTTTTTATGCAACTTGGTATATTGACAATGTTTGTTCTGGATTCCCTCCTATATATTAAAAATCTTATGTGTTCCATTCACATGCCTTTCACTACATCTCTGAAACAAATTATTGTTAATAAGCTTATGCTTCTATTTACTTCATGCTAATCGTGAAAAAAATTAGCAAAAATAGTCTTATTACTTGCTTCATTGTACGTAGAAGCGAAATAAGCGAGTGCCATAGGTTAAAGTGAAAGCCAAACGCTGGTTGCTATGTGACTGAAGTTCCTTTGTTTGTATGGAGTTAACAAATTCCTGTACGAGAAAAGTATAAGTTTTTCAAAGCTGAAACAAAAAACAAGGAATATATAAAAAACGATCAACTCCATGAAAAAAAAAATTATATAACATAAATTGTGTGTTTTAACGTACTCTATATTTTTTGTGTGATAAGTTTTGTCCAACTCTTACGGTTTAGCAGTTATGCAAAATCCCGTAAAATTCATCCAGAATAATGTAGTATTTAGGGGCTATTCCCAGAAAATTCAAGATATAAATTTTATTTGTCCAGTAAATATCTTTACTATACGATATTTTAATCAAAATCGTTAAAGCCATTTTTTAGAAAATCAAAATTTTCGAAAAAAGTTCCATGTATAGGTTAGTTGGGGTTGGGGGATTTTCTTGAAAATCTTCGTGTATTTTAGCGACTTTTTGTTTTTGGGTTATCGTGTTCACGGACACACGCACACGAACCTTTTTCTGAAAATGTTTTTTTTTATCCAGGGAACCCTAAAACATGTATTTCCCGTGATACCTCGGTATCGAAGTTTTGGGCGAATACAATACCTTCTCTATACACTATGTACATGGTACGTGTAGAGAAAGTAAAAATCTGATGTGTTACACTCACATGGCTTTCTCTACATCTCTGCAACTAATTATTGTTAAAAAGCTTATGCTTCTATGTACTTCATGCTAATTGAGAAAAAATTAGCAGAAATAGTCTTATTGCTTGCTTCCTTGTAAGTAGAAGCGAAATAAGGGAGTACCATAGGTTAAAGTGGCAGTCAAAAGTTGGTTGCTATGTGACTGATGTTCCTTTGTTTGTATGGACAGGAGTTGACAAATTCCTATATGGGAAAAGTAGAAGTTTTTCAAAGCTGAAACCAAAAGCAAGGAATATATATCTCCACGAAAAAAAAAAAAAAACGTATATAACATAAATTGTGTGTTTTAACGTACCTACATTTTTTATATGTTAAGTTTTTGTCCATCTGTTACGGTTTAGTAGTTTGGGGTGGGGTGATTTTTCTCAAAATCTTCGTGTCGCATCTCTGGAAGATACTAAACTTGAATATAAGTTTGGTGTTTTACCGACTTTTCGTTTTTGAGTTATCGTGTTCACAGACACACGGTGCTTTTTCTGAAAATGCTTTTTTTGGATAAAGGGAACCCTAAAACATACATTTCCGGTGAAATCTCGGTATCGAATTTGTAGGTGGAGTGCAATACGTTCTCTATACACTTTGTACATAGTACGTGTAGAGAAACTAAAAACGCCTCCTTGGGAACGAACACGGTACTCCCAGAACACGGAAAACGACGACGAAGAAGAAGAATGTAACGATTGTAATTTCCTATTAAATAAACCTTTAAATTAAAAAATAAAAGCTGATGTGTTCCATTCACATGGCTTTCTCTATATCTCTGTAACAAATTACTCTATAAAGCTTATTCTTTTATTTATTTCATGCTAATCGAGAAAAATTAGCAGAACTAATCTTATTTCTTGCTTTATTGTAAGTAGAAGTGAAATAAGGGCGTACCATAGGATAAAGGGAAAGCCAAAAGCTGGTTGCTATGTGACTGAAGTTCATTTGTTTTTATGGACACGAGTTGGCAAATTCCTGTATGAGAAAAGTATAAGTTTATCAAGGCTGAAACCAAAAACAAGGGATATCTTAAAAACGATCAACTCCACGAAAAAAAAATGTACACAACATAAATTGTTTGTTTCAACGTGCTCTACATTTTTTGTGTGTTAAGTTTTTGCCCATCTCTTACGGTTTAGTAGTTATGCAAAATTCATCCAGAATAAAGTAGTCTTCAGAGGCTATTCCCAGAAAATTCAAGATAAAAATTTAATTTGTTAGGTAAATATCCATAATATACGATATTTTAATCAAAATCGTTAGAGCCATTTTTTAGAAAATCAAAATTTTCGAAAAAAGTTCCATGTAAAGGGTAGTTGGAATTGGGGGGTTTTCTTGAAAATCTTCGTGTCGCATCCTTGGAAGATATCAAACCTAAATACCAAGGTTTGTTTTTAACGGACTTTTCGTTTTTGATCTATGCTGCCTACAGACACAGACAGACACAGGGACATTTTTCTAAAAATGCATTTTTTAGATTCAGGAGGTCTCAAAACATGTATTTCCGTTGAAATCTCGGTATCGAATTTTTGGGTGCATTACAATATCTTCTCTATACACTATGTACATAGCACGTATAGAGAAAGAAAAATGTGATGTGTTCCATTCACATGACTTTCTCCAGCTGTTCCTCAAATAAATATTATATTCAAAAGATTAATATTGTAGTTTTATCATGCTAATCAAGATAAGCATAAGCTTCCTTGTAAGTAGAAGGGAAATAAGAAAATGCACAGGCTAAAGCGATAGTCAGATCCTTTAAAAGTCGATCGCTATGTGAAACAATTGACATTCCAAACTCTTTGCTTGCTGAGATTAAACAAACGAGAAACGAGAAAAACGATATCTTCCCGTTTGAGAAACATGTAAGCAGCTTAAAACTGAAACAAATTATCCGGAATAGCTCAAAAACAAAAAAAAAACAAAAAAAAAATGCATATGACATAAAAAAATTGTGTGTTTTAATGAAATCTACATTTTTTGTATAGTAAGTTTTTGTGTTTAACTTACGGTTTACCAGTTATGCAAAATTCATTCGGAATAAAGAGGTGTTCCAAGGCTATTCCCAGAAAATTTAAGATATATATTCTATTTTTCACATAAATATGTTTAATATATCTACCGTATTTTAATGAATATTTTAGAGCTATTTTTCAGAAAATAAAAAATTTAGAACTTTTTTCCACGTAAAGGGTAGTTTTGAGTGGGGGGATTTTCCTGAAAATCATCGTATCGCATCCCTGGAGGACACAATACTTACGCACTAAGTTTGGTATTAATTTACCGACTTTTCATTTTTGTAATATCGTGTTCATAGACACACGGACACAACGGCCATATCATGCTGAAAACACCGGTTCTCGTCCGATCACCGAAGCTGTGCAGCTTTGGACGATGGGTCACTGCTGTGGAGCACCACGTACCGTTGGCATCGAACACCCTTTCGTCGGTGCGTCGTGGTCGAGTGGTTAGCCACTTGCCTTTTATTTGGCAGACTGAGTTCGATCCCAAGCGACCGCACGTGAGATTTGTAGTGGACAAAGCGACGCAGGGGTGGGCTTTCTTCAGGTTCTCCGGTTTCCCCAGCCATTTCCTTCCATCGGTGTTCAATCTTCATTCCATACATCTTCAGTATCATCGCCTGCGGTGCCCTATATAGTAAGAGCGGGATTTAAACACTATAATTCACATGGACTTTCTTATAAAAATGTTTCTTTTTTTTAATATAGGGGATCTAAAATGTGTATATCCGGTGAAATCTCGGTATCGGATTTTTGAACTATGTAGAAAAAGTAAAAAAAAAAAAAAACAACAAAAAACATGAAAGTGACCAGGACCTCGGATAGGGGTTCTTTAAATCATCGTATACATTCTATAATTTCATTCGTTTACCATACATTTATGCAAGAAAAAATTCCTGTTGTATCGGACTAGTTAATTTAATTTTGCATTTTGCAGCTCCCCTTCGACCCGCCTAAATTATCGCTATCTCGTAAGCAACTGCTTAACTATATGAAAAACGCAGAGAGTATACGAATATTATGTTCTCTATACTCTTAGTTACATGCTATGTAATTCTCTCTGCCGGGATGGGATGGCACATGAAGTAAAAGATAGGTTAGCTTCCAGGGTTAGGTTAAGTTAGCTAAATTAAAAGACAGGAAACTGGAAGGTTTCAAAACTCAAAGTTTTTAAGTTGTTGGCGATTATGCCATACTTACCTAAATAGAGTTTTGTTATGTGACGGGCAACGTGTTTAAAATCCCATAGAATTAAAATGTGCAGTACACTCTTGGATGGCAGTACAGAAATACGGAAATTACCTCCAGCGCCTGTATTTAAACTGGCCCGTGTGTTAGAAAGTGGAGAAACATGGAAGCGAGTAATGTCAGCTATTACTGTCAGTGGGATACCAAAGTATAATGTAGAGCATGTAAGGTTTGTATCTCTCCTTGATTATGTATTCGGGTTAAGGCTGAAAGAATAACTTAACATCAGCCAGAATATAGCTTGTTAATGTTTAACCAATGAATAAATACATTATGCATGCAAAATCAACGAGTTCTTGGTGGTCTTGCTTTTGAAAGAATGAACTGAACTAATGGATGCAATAAACTGTTCTTATTGAAACTTTGTTGTTCGTTAGATTGATTGAACAGGCAGCAGTGCAACAAAAACGAGCCTGTGCTGAAATATTCCTGGAGGAATGGGGATGCAGTGGCAGGAAAAGACCAGATCTCAATGCATTACTGCAGCTCCTGACTGAACTACAGCTGTTCCGTGCTGCTGATATTGTTGCTGACCTTATGAAAGGTAAGAAACAAGGTGTCCGAAATTCATTCTGATTATTTACCATAGCTGGGTTTTGGGAGTGAAATTATTAGGTAATTATGTATGATCTGGGTCCGTTATCTTCTGCCCCATTTTTAGCTTCTCCTCTGATTCTGTTAGAGCATCACTATTTCCTTTAAATTTCCTTTAATCATTGGGGGAGATTTGAATCCTCCTCCAAATATTAGGTCAACAGTTTTGCCACCTACAATTTCAAATTAAAGTTTTGATTCATGTTTTGAATTCTATGCCTCTATCGGAAAGATGTGGTTTATGAAAAAATTGTCAGCTACAGACAATTGGCCTATGTGACATTGATGTTGAGGATTAAGCGGTGAATTATACTGTAGTTTGGGATGGGAGGATTTTCCTCAATATCTTCATGTTGCGACCTTGGAGGATATTAAACTTAAATACCATGTTTGATATTTTACAGATTTTTTTGTTTTGAATTATCATATTCACAGATACATGGATACACATACATTCATGCACACATGGACCTTTTTCTAAAAATGCAAAGTTTTTGAATCGGGGACCCAAAAAGATGTATTTCCAGTGAAATCTTGATATCAAATTTTTAGGTGGAATGCAATAGCTTCTCTATCTATGTACTCTACTAAGTAGAGAAAGTAAAACTAGAGAACAAGCCCTGCAGAGGGTTCAGTTCAATTTCAACTGGAAATTTGTAGTGTGTAGTAGAAGTTGTTACTGCAGAGAATGTTGAAAGGAAACTATACACTGAGTTGTTGCAGAAGCATCAGATAGAGGCATTTATTAGAAAGGAGATTCTGATTGTTGGTATTATAAAGAAGAGTGTTTGTTTTAATATCTTCTTACAGTTGTGACAGAAATGTTACCAAATTTTCACACCACTGAATATTGATGGATATTTGTATGAGAAGTTTTGTCAAATCATTGGCACTAAGGGAAAATAAATAAGTACTTAATACAGATAACAAACAATATATAATGAAAACCTCTCTTAAACAACATTGCTGGGACCGAAAAAATGCCCATATAAGAGGGATAACCTCTAAAGAGGGATTTCGATAAATTGCAATAAAATTAACTTCAAATTACTGTACACTAAGCATGACATAAGTGCAAAAATATAAAAATCTGATGTGTTCCATTCACATGACTTTCTCTACATCTCTGCAACTAATTATGTTGAAAAGCTTATGCTTCTATTTACTTCATGCTAATCGAGAAAAAATTAGCAGAAATAGTCTTATTACTTGCTTCCTTGTAAGTAGGAGCGAAATAAGGGAGTACCATAGGTTAAAGTGATAATCAAAAGCTGGTTACTATGTGACTGAAGTTCCTTTGTTTGAGTGCACAGGAGTTGACAAATTCCCATATTAGAAAAGTATAACTATTTTAAAGTTGAAACCAATAACAAGAACTATCTCAAAAATGATCAACTCCACGAAATAAAAATATACATATATACAACATAAATTATTTGCTTTATCGTGATCTACATTTTCTGTTAAGTAAGTTTTTGTCTGTCTGTTACGGCTTGCAGTTATGCTAAAATTCCACAAATTTAATCCATAATAAACAGGTCTTTAGTGGCTATTCTCAGGAAATTGTCATGTAAATACTGCAAATCATGAGACACCGTTTCATCTGATGTTGAGAAAGGAATTGCAAAAATTTAAAATTCCTTCTCAAGTGGATCGAGGTTTTGAAATCTAGAATTGAATTAAATTTGAATTTCAATTAATACTTCAACATAATCACTGAACACCGCTCCATCACAAGCACTTTGTAAGGTTGGAAAGTGAGCCATGTTGCACTTTGAATTTGTTCCAGCTGCTATGGAAAAGTAATCGCTTTCCCACGCAACGTTGAAAGTATTTGCCTGATGGTCACTTTTCCGCCTTTTAGATTCCTCCATTATAGAAGGATACGTAAGCCGGGAGCGTTAGCAACCACTGCACCAGACAGCTGCTTTAAAACTACCGCATTATGTCATTCTTCTCTATGACACAGTCAGCTGCCATTGTGGCTTGCCCCCGCTCCTACTGAGTGTTCACGCTCAAAGAGCACTGTTTGTGCACCCATGTTCCAGATATTCATTCACAGAATAAAACTAATGTTGTTTTCAAAATTTGAATATTCTACTTTATATTTATCTACCCAAGTAATGCTATTTAAATATTTAGGCAATTGATTGCATAGTTTTAAGTTATTGTACTCGAAGGATATTTAAAATAGATTGTTTTATGAGAAGCTATATGCAACTTATTCTTGTTACATGTATTGTGTGAGTTTGAATTCTAGAAGAGCACATTTAATTTTGTCTTGTAAATTTTATCTTAGGTACTTAGCAACTCTGACAGTAATACACACCTCACAATTAAACTTAGCATTAATTTATTTGACGAGTCGATTAATTACATTAAACAACACTTGCTTGGGATTTTTGCCAGAACATGTTTCGAAGGACTAGTTTCCTTCATTTTCAACTGGACGTTGACTAATTCCTTGTGGTGAAGCTGGCGATGTTGTAAGTGCTGTCTCCTCTGGTGGTGGTTCAATGAACTTGCTAAACACATCCTTCTGTGGAACATCGCAATTGAAAACCCTATTTCTATTTTTTACAATGAAGATGTGCTCCCATGTGGCTAGCTCTTGTTTTCTTGCTGTGTGTTTTAGATTTATATTTCTGAAGTGTTCTTTGGATCTTGTTTCTAGATTTCTTTTTGGTTTTCCAATATAAATCTGATTACAATCCTTGCATTCCATTTTGTATATTCCCGATTTTTTCTTTGCTGGGGAAAAAAAAAAATTAGAAGCAAGATCCAAAGAACACTTCAGAAATATAAATAAAAAACAATTGGAAAAATCAGCATTTGCCACCCACTTTTAGACAAAACACCAAAATATAAATTCAGAACCAAAACTTCTAAAACACATAACAGGAAAACAAGAGCTGGCCACATGGGAACACATCTTCATTGTAAAAGATAGAAAGAGGGTTTTTGTAATTTTGACGTTCCACAGAAGGATGTGTTT
The DNA here is from genome assembly GCA_030762935.1 of Hymenopus coronatus. Taxonomy (NCBI): domain Eukaryota; kingdom Metazoa; phylum Arthropoda; class Insecta; order Mantodea; family Hymenopodidae; genus Hymenopus; species Hymenopus coronatus. The sequence goes on along the minus strand of CM060897.1, from coordinate 17,078,858 downwards.
AGTAAGTTCATTGAACCACCACCAGAGGAAACAGCAATTACAATAACGCCAGTTTCACCATAAGGAATTAGTTGATGTCCGGTTGAAAATGAAGGAAACTAGTCCTTTGAAACATGTTCCGGCAAAAATCCCAAGTAAGTGTTGTTTAGAGTAATTAATTGACTTGTCAAACAAATGGATATAACAACACTGTCTGCAAACTTCCACAAAAAGGAAAATTAGCATTAATTGCCTGTTCTGTTGCTTGTAGAGAAGCCGCCATCTCGTCACAATGCAGATGTGAAAACAATCGCTCAAGGACAGCAATTTGACACTGCAGAGATTGAACAGGAGTTCAGCAACATTTCTTTGAGTGAAGGAAACTTACCTTCATTGACATCTGAAGAAGACTTGGCACAGAGGGCCGAGATGCTAGCTCAGGATGTTCGACGACTTGCAGAAGTGCTTCAGCCACGGAAGTGTCATTATGTTGTACAACCTGACACTACTTGCTCAGAAATGGAAAACTCCAGTGACAATAGTAATGGTACAGCAGAGACACAAATGACAAGGTGAGAAATACCAGGTGATCCAAAAACGTCCGAACTGGCTGCATGGTGTTTTGCCTGTCCACACCCTCGGCGCTCGTTGCCAACTGCCGCTATCATAAAAAGGCGTGGATGAAACCATACAACTTTTTTAAAACTACCTTTAAAGGCTTTACTTACTAATGTTATTAAAGGCCACCGCCATTGTCCATACATTTTTGGCACCTATTAAGGAAACTATCCATCACTCGCCATAGTTCATGTAAGAAAAACTCGCAATTTCCTGGTGGATATTTTGTTTTAATTCTCTCAGGGTGTGTGGGCTTGTGTTGTACACTTTATGCATTAAATTGTGTCATAGAAAGCGAAAGGGGTTAGGTCGGGGGACCAAGGGTATCACTAATAATTCTGTTCTGAAACACACTTTCAGTTGTGCTCATCAAAAGATTCTATGAGCTGCTGCCGAGTCTTGTTGAAAAAAGGCAAAATCACGCTCCCTGTCTGTTAATCCTCTAAAAAAAGCTACAAAATTGTATTCACATATGTACGGGCGTCAACTGCTAACTGGAAAAAAATTGGGCCTATAACTCTTTCTCCACTAATGGCACACCATACACCAATTTTTTTCGTCATGACGGGGTATTTCATGAACAATATTAGGTTTCTCAGAGCTCCAATAACGATTATTTTGTGGAACCAAATGTCGTTTGTGAAAAATATTAAATGTGGATGAATTTTGCTATTGTATACACTATTGAGAGTCCACTCACAAAATGTGTTAACACATACGAATCATAAATAAATACACTCTGTGCAGTAGAAAACAAGTGCTGAGTTATAATACACTTTGTGATTAAGTACAGGACACTGGCAATAACTGAACCACATCTCAATACTGCACTTTCAGAGCAGAGAAAAACAATCAGTAGTCGTAAAGTTTCACGGCATCCAAATTATAACTAGAAGAATTTTCTGGGATGAGAAACCGTGGTCTGCTGGAGTTTTCAGGTCCAGATGTTTCGTTCACGACTGCGGTGAACATCTTCAATGGCGTGGTCTAAGTCTTCTTGGTGAAGGTTTGGTCATAACTGACTCGTTGGCTGAAATAGCAGTAGTATACTCGCTGTTCTCACGAGATTGGTCCGGCTGGAGCTGCATGTGCCGGATGGTGGAGGGGTTAGCCTTTCCGGTGCTTTTGATTCCTGATTGGTTTGGATGATCTCAAGTAGCCGATGCCAGATTTTGAGTCTCTTCTTTCCTATTAAAGTTATTGGGATGTTTATAAATTTCTATTGCTTCACGTTGTAATCTAGCTTCATGATATTGACTTATGTGTTCCTCTTCTGCCCAAAGTGCATGTTCAATGACCGTGGACTTCTCGGGTTGACCTAGATGGCAGCATCTCTTGTGTTCCATAAGCCGGGTGTTGATGCGTCAACACCAGCAGACCATGGCTTCTCAGCCCAGAAAATTCTTCACAGTTAGCAGTGTGACCTTGTGCTGTGTGTTATTATGTGTCCTTGAGTGCCAGTGGAAAAATACAGTGAGTGGTTTGGTTGTTTTTGGGTCGCACGTTATAATTCATATTCTTGTTGAAAACAGCTATAATTCTTGTGGACTTTTGTTTGTTATCCGTAAAGTCATAGCTTGTTTTCTTTGTGTTGTTCATGGTTGCATGTGGTCTGTACCAAAAGATTGAAATTAGTATGTTGATCCAGCTGGACGGTGATGGCACCATCTCCTTGACCCTAGCTTTCCTCTGAGGAAATGGCTGAAGGGTATGAACTGCATTCATCGTTCCATGATGGTTGGGTGCCAAAAACTTGACCTGATCAGTGTTGAACACACAAGTGGGCTAGCCCACCAAACTCACAAAACACTGTCAGATATCATTAGTTAGCAGGATCAGGAAACTGGCTAGTTGCGGGCAGACAGGAGAATATACAAAAACAAACTGTGTTTAAGGAATAGTTCATCCACGTAATGATCAGAGCAGTGCCTTGTCTCCTTGCTTTTTTACTTTCTCTAGCATATGTAGAATGTACATAATGGCTAGAGAAGTTATTGTATTCCAACCAAAAATTTTATACCAAGATTTCACCAGAAATATATGTTTTGGGGTCCTCTGAGTCCGAATAAGGCATTTCTAGAAACAGGTCTTTCTGTCCGTCTGTCTGTGGGTAACGAGCTCAAAAATAAAAGTTGGTTAAATACCAAACTTGGTATTTAAGTTCAGTATCTTCCAAGGATATGACACAAGACCTTCAAGAAAATTCCCCCATCCCAGCTACCCTTTACATGGAACATTTTTTGAAAATTCTGATTTTCTTAAAAATGACTAATGATTTTGACTGTGGTAATAATACAGCTGCATTATTGCTGCATTAATCACTCCCAAAAATATACAGAAAGGAACCACTGTGTAACCCTGACATTTTTCTCACGTACCAAAAGATCATACTTTCACAATTGTAATAATGAATATGAACAAGTATAGCTCCCATTTGGAGCCCCTGAGGCCACATCCATAAGTTAAGGATAGAAAGATTAATGTCCAACAGGACTTGAGAAAGCCGTAATCTGACCACAAATTATGTATATGAGGCACTGGCTCAAGGTGGAATATATGACTCATCTCAAGCCAACAAGGCATCTTGTCTTTGATCAGTGCTAGAACAAGAGATGGATGTCACTTTGATCATCATATGTTTAGTATGTGAGCAGAGGTAAAAACCTTATCATCAGAACTGCCGAAACTAGCCTAAAATTGCTTTTCTCTTCATATAGGGCTTACAACTATTTCATTTATTATTCATTCATATTTTGTTCTTAGATTTAGTTAATAGTAAGAGTTAGGTAATAGGGAAACAGGGTTTTATTTAGTTAGCTTAAAAGGAATTATTACAATAACTTTTATTATTTTCATTATTAAACTTAAGCAAACAATTTTGTGTGTTCCATTCACATGATTTTCTCTACATCTTTGTAACATTATTGTTAAAAAGCTATGCTTCTATTTACTTCATGCTAATCGAGAAAAAAATTAGCAGAAATAGTCTTATTACTTGCTTCCTTGTAAGTACAAGCGAAATAAGACAGTAGTTAAAAGTGATAGTCAAAAGCTGGTTGCTATGTGACTGAAGTTTCTTTGTTTGTATGGACAGGAATAGACAAATTTCTGCATGAGAGAAGTGTGTTTTTCAAGGCTGAAACAAAAAACAAGGAATATCTAAAAAACGATCAACTCCATGAAAAAAATGTATGTAACACAAATTGTGTGTTTTAATGTGCTCTACAATTGTTGTGTGGTAAGTTTTTGTCCATCTCTTACGGTTTACCAGTTATACACAATTCCGTAAAATTCATCCAGAATAATGTAGTCTTCAGAGGCTATTCCCAGAAAATTCAAGATATACATTTTATTTGTCAGGTATATATCTTTAATATACAATATTTTAATCAAAATCGTTAGTCATTTTTTAGAAAATCAAAATATTCAAAAATTTTTCCATGTGAAGGGTAGTTTGGGGTGGGGGGATTTTCTTGAAAACCTTCGTGTCGCATCCTTGGAAGATGGTGGATGAAACCATCCACACACACACACACACACAGACAGACACACACATACACGAACATTTTTCTAAAAATGCTTTTTTTGTATTCAGAGTGTCTTAAAACATGTATTTCCAGTGAAATCTCAGTATCAAATTTTTGGGTGCATTACAATACCTTCTCTATACTCTACGTACATAGAACGTATAAAGAAAGTAAAAATATATTTCTATGTGCTTTATATTTAATTCCTTTCTTACATCTCCTGTTGCATAAAGGGAGAATCCTTCACTTATTCCTCTCCTCCCTTTATAGTATGTTGAAGATATTCACATCACAAATAAAATTTATATTTTGAATTTTTTGGGAATAGCCTCTGAAGACCTGTATTCTTTTTGATTTTTGCAGAATTTTGAATAATGGTTAAACTGCAAGAGACAAAAACTTAAAACACAAAAGTGTAGATGTCGTTAAAACACACAATTTATGTTATCTACATTTTTTCGTGGAGTTTACCATTTCCAATTTATTCCACATTATTGGCTTCAATTTTAAAATGCTCAGTTTTTCTCAAAGGGGAAGTCACCAACTGTTTCATGTCTCTTTTGTTTTACTTCTGCTCATGCAAAAAGAACCAAATTTCAATTGTTTCATATAGTGACTAGCTTAAAATGGATTTGACTATGGCTTTAGCCTAGTGTAGTCCTTTATTCCTCTTCTACTTATAAGAAACTAACTAATGTTTATCTAAATTAATATAAAGTGGATAAAAGAAGAAACTTTTTAAGAATGGTTTGTTACAGAATAATTAAGAGAAAAAAATGTGAATGTAACATATCAGCCCTTTTGCAATATTTTATTATACTTTCAGTAATGGATAGCATTTTTATTTATTCAGGTTGGATAATGCAGCACCGTCCCTTCACCTGGAGACTGAACTGCCACATTTTACATATGCAGAGTTGGAACGTTATACCAATAATTTCAATGACCAGCCTGTTGAGCGTGGTCATGGAGGAAGAAAACTGGGATCTGGAGCATTTGGTTCAGTAAGATGTTATTCTGCTTAACTTAGATGTGTGAAGAAATTTGTAAGACGTTTAGCTTAATTAACAAAGCAAAATCAATGTAATATAAAAATCTGATGTGTTCCATTCACATGACTTTCTCTACATCTCTGCAATAAAATATTATTAAAAAGCTTATGCTTCTTTTACTTCATTCTAATCGAGAAAAAATTAGCAGAAATAGTCTTATTACTTGCTTCCTTGTAAATAGAAATGAAATAAGGGAGTACCATAGGTTTGCTTCCTTGTAAATGGAAATGAAATAAGGGAGTACCATAGGTTAAAGTGACAGTCAGAAGCTGGCTCCTATGTGACTGAAGTACCTTTATTTATATGGATAGGAGTTGACAAATTCCTGTGAGAAAAGTATAAGTTTTTTAAAGCTGAAACCAAAAACAAGGAATATCTCAAAAACGATCAACTCCACGAAAAAAAATACATGTAACAAATTGTGTGTTTTAACGTGCTCTACATTTTTTGTGTCGTAAGTTTTTCTCCATCTCTTATGGTTTACCAATTATACAAAATTCTGTAAAACTCATCCATAATAAAGTGGTCTTCAGAGGTCATTCCCCAAAAATCAAGATATTAATTTTATTTGTCAGGTAAATATCTTTAATAAATGATATTTTAATCAAAATCATTACAGCCATTTTTGAGAAAATCAAAATTTTCGAAAAAAGTTCCATGTAAAGGGTAGTTGGGGGTGAGGGGATTTTCTTGAAAATCTTCGTGTCACATCCTTGGAAGATACCAAATTTAAATACCAAGTTTGGTATTCAACTGTCATTTCGTTTTTGAGCTATGCTGTCCACAGACACATTTTTCTGAAAATGCTTTTTTTGGTTTCAGGGGGACCCAAAACATGTATTTCCGGTCAAATCTCGGTATGAAATTTTTGGGTGGAGTGCAATACCTTCTCTATACACTATGTATATAGTATATGTAGAGAAAGTAATATGTATTTCCATTGAAATTTCGGTATAAAATTTTTGGATGAAGTGCAATACCTTCTCTACTTACGTACCATGTACTATGTAGAGAAAATAAACATGAATCTTTTCTTGCTGAATCAAGAACTAAAGTAAATGTTTCCTTATGCACAGGTGTATCTTGGAGTATTGCCATCATCTGATTTAATAGCTGTGAAAAAGTTGAAACCTGATGCCATCAATGTTGAGAAGCAGTTTTGTAATGAAGTTGCTGTACTTTCCAGGTAATAAATAATTTACTGTTCTTGTTATATACATTGTTAATCTCTTTGCCGTAGAACTAACACCAACATTTGTGTGAGTTGCAGATTCAGACACCAGAATCTGCTGCAGCTTTTTGGTTACTCATGTGATACGTCAACATTTTGTTTAGTGTACCAGTATATGAGCAATGGTTCCCTACAAGACCGACTGGCTAAATCAAAGGTAACATTCACATGGTTGTACTTCTTTCAAGCACATTTCTAAATGCAGTTCAGAAGTATTACTGATATATGGTGGACTTTGTGACAGTAATGTGTTTTAACAATTGAAAATAGGTTGAGTTGATTTTGTAACACTACATCACTTACTTTTCATTTCGGAAAACATGTTTCAGAAGCCAGGACACTCACTCAAAACCAGAAAGAAAACAAGATCTACAAGAAGTTTACAATCCTCCCTACAACTTTCTACAAATTACAGAGGATCTTCAAACAACATAACATCATTCTAGCCCCTAAAACAATTACTCCATAAAAAAAAAATTTAAATTCTAAATTAAAAGATGATATCCCACAAGAAAACAAACAGGAATATATCAGTTCAGCTGCAATGACTGTGAAAAAATCTACATCGGCCAAACAAAAACAAATATAAAAGCAAGAGCAAAAGAACACCACAGAAATATTAAACTCAAACAAGAACACAAATCCACGGTAGCTTGGCATTTTTGGAAAGAAAAACACACCATAAATAGAAGCCCCAAAATTCTCAAAAAAATCACAAAGAAGATAGAATTAAAAGTTTCGGAAAACATATATATTTGGAAAAACAAGAACTGCATTTTCAATTTTGAAATCCTGCCAGGCGACCTACTGATTCAGAGGTTCATCAAACCACCACCAGGGACAGAGACAACTACCACAGCAAGCAATGCCGACAGTCGACCAAAGGAATTGACAATGGAAGCACATGTTTTCCGAAATAAAAAGTAAGTGATGTAGTGTTACAAAATCGACTCGACTAATTTTCAACAGTTGAGAAGGTTTTATAAGCAAGCTGTATACCATGTATTGCTACCATTATTTCATTTCTTAGGGGATTCATATTTTATAACTATTGACATTGTAGTTAAATGATGGGAAACATGTTTCAAAACAAGAATATTTAAATGCTGGTTGGTTGTTATCTAATGTTGAGCAGTTGGCAGTGAAAGCCTTCGCTCTCTTACATTCCAGTATTTTGATGTCATATTATCATGTTGACTAAAGGTTGAGCAGTGCAATACATGGTTTCCATCCACTTGTTCTCTAAGTGTACAGAAAGGACACAAGGAGATCTCACTATACCAATTCTGAATAAATGTTTATTGAGACAGTCATGGCCTGTTAGGAGTCTAAAAGTTGTTACACAGGTTTTTCTTGGTAGTGTAGTGATTCTGGTCGTATTTTATATAAATTTTCCCATGATTTTCTGTTGTTTTTGATACATTATCTTCTTTAATTTACTTATTATATGTTGATATAATGATTCTTTTGATAGAGCGATAACTTATTGGATCTGATGAATTTGATGTAATTTTACTACCTTTCTTGGCTAGAAAGTCAGCTGTGACATTACCCTGTATTCCGCAATGTGCTGGTATCCATTGAAGTATTAATCTTTTATCTAAATTCATTAATTGTTTTATGATTTTGCATTCTGCAATATTTAAGTTATTAGGTGTTACATTAGATGTTACGGATATGATAGCTGCTTTAGAGTCAGATAATAATACAACTTTTTGAAATTTATTTATCTGATATAGTAGGATTTATAAGCTCTGAGGTATTGCAGAAATCTCTCCATCAAAATTTGTGGTATTTAAGCTTAATCATTTGTAGAAAGAGAAGAGAGGGCATATTGCACCTGCGCCAGTATCTGGTAAGCTGGAACCATCAGCATAAACATGTAGCCATTCATTGTGCTTCTTCACAATATTTACATGTTTACTTTCTCTAGCATGTATGTACAATGTACCTAGTAGATAGAGAAGGTATCGTATTTACCCAAAAATTTAATCCCAAGGCCTGATTCACTATAAACCAAGAAAAGTAACCAGAACGAAACCGAAAACAGGAAGCCATTCAGGACACAAGATTTTGGCTCACAGTAACCCAGTAATGAGAACGAGAATTCATTTATTCTTCTTCTTTTCGTGGTCAATGCAGATTGTGGTTTCACTTATTTTTAACTGACCAATGATATTTGTTATCTGTCTCCAATTTGGCGTACTTAATGCAGACTAGCCAACATAATTTGAAAGAGTTGCTAAAGTGAGCTCTAGCACCTGTTTCATGCCATGGCCACTTAGAGTAATCTCTATTGAAGAGTCTAATATTGCAAATATGCATCTAATATGCTGTGCCTTGTAATGAAAATCAGAAGCTTAAAAGTTGCCAAGACTTGCTTTCTGTTCGTGGGGTGCATCAATTGTGAAGGCTTCCATTGAAATACATGTATTTCACATTCCTGTTCTCGTTTTTGTTTCTGTTACCGATTGTTGTGAACCAGCATTAAGATGAGTTCACCGAAATAGTTTGAGGACCCCTGAATCAAAAAAAAAAAAGTATTTTTAAGAAGAAAGTCAATGTGTGTGTGTGGAAGCGGGAGAGAGAGGGGGAGGGAGAGAGAGTGGGGAAGGGAGAGGGATAAAGAGAGGGGGGTGTTAGAGAGAGGGGAAGAGATAGAGAGGGGTTGGGAGAAAGATAGAGAGAGGGGAGGGAGAGAAATAAAGAGAGAGGGGGAGGGAGGTGGTAAACACTAAAACGAAAAGTTGGTAAACTACCAAACTTAGTATTTAGGCTTAGTATCTTCCAAGGATGCGACACAAAGATTTTGAGGAAAATCCCCCCACCCCAAACTACCCTTTACATGGAAGAAATTTGAATATTTTATTTTCTCAAAAATAGCTGTAATGATTTTGATTAAAATACTCTGCATTAAAGATATTTACATGATAGTTCAAACATATATATTGAATTTTCTGAAGTCCTCTTCATTCTGAATGAATTTTGCATAACTGGTAAACTGTAAAAGAAACACAAAAAACTTACTATAAAAAGTAGATTCCGGGCTTGTAGGCCATGGTGCAACAGATGAAAGTTCCCTCAACATTTTGCCAATAACTTTGTTGGGCATTTTCAAGGACTTCTTATTGGTTCAGCCAGTGTGTGTGAGAAGTCACTTTCTCTTGAAAATGCCCAACAAAGTTATTGGCGAAACGTTGGGGGAACTTTAATCTGTTGGACCACAACCTACAAGTCTGGAATCTACATTTTAGTATATCAACTCCGGCCGAGAAAGCCTTAGTAGTTTTAAAAAGCTTAATACATAAAAAATGTAGATCTTGTCAAAACACACAATTTATGTCCATTACATTTTTGCTGTGGAGGTAAACATTTCCAAGATATTCCTCGTTATTTGTTTCAGTTTTTAAATACTTTTCTTTTTTTAGACAACAATTTACCTGTGTTTCTTTGTTTTTACTTCTGGCCAAGCAAAGAAGCGAAAATCAATGACAATTGCATAGCAACAACTTTTAAAACATTTGACTATTGCTTTAGTATAACGCATTCCTTTAGTTACCTTTTACTTAAAAGGAACTAAGTAATAAGAACATTCTGGTAACGCATATTTTGATTATTCTTTCTACAGCATGCTAATCTTTTGTAAGAATTTTGTTTGTAGAACAGTTAGAGAAGGTCATGAGAGTGTAACACATCAGATTTGTTTGTTCGTTACAAACTTCATATGGTGCTTAAAGTATTCAAGAATTGCTGATGCTTCTTTAACACATTGAAGCCCAAGCCTGAGTATAGCTTGAGTCATGCATAGCTCGGGCAGGTATTTCTATTGCTTTTAATGCAATTCCACGACCTTAACTCGGTCTTGGGCTATGTGGCAAAGAGCATACATCACTTATCCTTTAGTTGTCTGATTTGTGCTGCCATCTGTCCTTGCTCTAGTCAACTATTAGGACATTTAGGAGGTTTAATAATATTCTCTACTCTCGGGTAGTTGCGCCATTTTGCTTGAAGCTTGTGATCTTTTTGTTACTTTTGGTGTTCTTAAATGTGAAAATGCTGCATTTTCCTTGATTTCCCTGAACTGAAGCTGAAATTCAGTATACAAATAAAGCTCTGGAAAATTGTGATTCCAAGGTAGAGTTTTTCAAACTTTCAATAAATGGAGTGTAAGAAGCTTTACACAGTTATTTTCAAACTCTTATTTAATACTTTAAATTTAAAATAAAATATTAATACGGAAGTTATGACTATTTTCTTACTTGTTGAGAAATCCATGAATACCATACTTTTAGATTGTCCATATACTTTTTGGCAAATTTGATTGTTGTACTGTAAATAATAACTCGGCTAAAAACCCTGGGTTTCTTGGTCCTTCAACTAAAGAAACCCCTGTGCTTCAATGTGCTAAGAAGCGCTAATGCTCATTGCTTGTGTTTTGCAGCAGAATAAGCTAGACTGGAGAACGCGCCTGAATATAGCCCTTGGAACTTCTCATGGAGTCCTACACCTGCATACAGCTCAGGAGAAGCCACTGATTCACAGAGATATAAAAAGTGCCAATATATTGCTGGATGATCATCTGGTGCCAAAGGTAACCATTTTAGTTTTCACTTTCTCTGTTACTCAACTTTAGTAAGTGCAGGAAGAATTGTATTCCACCCAAAACTTGACTTAAAAACAACTTCTACAATCTGCATATAACTTGCCAATAAAAGTTTTGTACCTGATTGCTAGGCAGTAAAAAGGAAATGGAGTTTTATTTATGGATGCTCTTTAACTGCTGTAGTTCTTAGCAATGGCCCTATTCTATATTGGACGTGAAAGACTGCTTAATTTTGCTCAGAGGCCTCTTCATCAGCTTGAGGTTCTTTTACGAGCCGTAAATCTATGAAACAGAACCAACGGCTTTACTTCCCTTCTAAAAGAAGTCATGCATTTTCCTTTGCAGCATTTGAACCTGTGACCTTGGGTATATGACGTTAGCATGGTAACCATTACACCATGGAGGGGGACTTCTAGGCAGTGGGCATTCTATGAGGGTGACACATACATGTGTAGAAAATTAGCAAGGATTAGTTTTAAAAAATTCATATTTTTGTATCAGTGAAACCAGTTCTTAAAGCAAATATACTACTCTTCCTAAAGACACTTCAGAAACAGATTTTTATGTTCCTCTACTTCATGTGATGACGAAAAAGTGTTTTCACATATATTATCTTTGATTGTTGGCAACAGAAAGAAACCACAAGATATTAGGTCAAGGCTGTATGGTGCAGGATTCTTGTTGCTGACTTTTAGAGCATCCAAGTTCTCAGTCCTTTTTAGCTGCAATGTCCTTTAACCTAGTTGGCCATGTCGTACAATAAATGAAATCAGTGAAATGATGTTCAAGGCCCATAGAGCTTATATTTAAGCAACATTTATCTTCACAGGATATGAGAAAGCCCCCAAAAAGGATTAGCCAGGTAACTCACCCTATGCAAGATTCGATGCGGCACTCAGTTATAAGTTTTGTTATATGTGATGATGCATTGTCACAATGTAAAACTATTCTTTCACAAAATGTTCAAAAAACTCTGATGTGTTCCATTCACATGATTTTCTCTACATCTCTGCAACAAATTATTGTTAAAAAGCTTATGCCTCTTTTTACTTCATGCTAATTGAGAAAAATTATCAGCAACAGTCTTATTACTTGCTTCCATACAAGTAGAACGGATATAAGGAAGTAGCATAGGCTAAAGTGTTAGTCAAAAGCTGGTTGCTATCTGACAGAAGTTGCTTTGGTTGTATGGGCACGAGTTGACAAATTACTATATGAGAAAAGTATAAGTTTTTTAAAGCTGAAACCAAAAACAAGGAATATCTAAAAAATTATCAACTCCACGAAAAAAAATTTATATAACATAAACTGTGTGTTTAAATGTGATCTACATTTTTGTGTAGCAAGTTTTTGTCTATCTCTTATGGTTTAGCAGTTATGCAAAATTCTGCAAAATTCATCCAGAATAAAGATGACTTTAGAGGCTATTTCAAGAAAATTCAAGATATACATCTTATTTCTTATGTAAATATATATCTTTGATATTCAATATTTTAATCAAAATTCTTAGAGCTATTTTTGAGAAAATCAAAATTTTGGGGAAATTTTTCCATGAAAGGGTAGTTGAGGGAATTTTCTTGACCATCTTCATGTCACATCCTTGAAATTTGGTATTTAACTTACTTTTCTGTTTGTGATCTATGCTGCCAACAGACACACAAACACAGGCCTTTTTATAAAAATGCTGTCCTTGGAATCAGGGAGTCTCAAAACATACATTTCTGCTGAAATCTCGCTATCAAGATACAGGTGTATAGCTTCTCTATTCACCTGTATATAGAAGGCATAGAGAAAGTAAAAATGGATAACAATTTGATTAAAACACTGTATACTGAAAATAGTTTCTTAGAAAATCAAAAGTATATTTTGAGGTTTCTGGAAATAGCTTTTGAAGCTCTCTTCAACCTTGGTGATTTTTACATAATTGGTAAATTGCAATAAATACACAAACTTTTACATCAAATCTTGTTAAAGTACATAATTTATGTTTTTTGTGAAAAAAAATCCATATCCAAGATATTAATTTACATTTTCTAATACTTATACTTTTCTCAAATACGAAATCATTATCCTTGTGAGCAAGTGGAATTTGCGGTGGACAAAGCAGCGCTTTGCTGGGTTTTCTCTGGGTTCCCTGGTTTCGTCCACCATCGCATGCTCCATCTTCATTCCATTTATCTTTTTGGTGTTTGCTCTTGGCCATACTAGGAGAACTGAATTACATAGTCATCACATAGTGACCTACTCTTAAAAGATTTGACTATGGCTTAAGCCCGATATTTTCCCTTATTGCTACATTTCAGTGCACAGTGATAAACACAAGGCTATGAGAAATAAAATTGTGTTGAACATTTTGCTGTGCAGTTGGGCGACTTTGGTCTGGTGCGACTTGGATCTTCAGCTCAGCAGGTGACCACAACAATGACAGCTACAGTATTTGGTACTTCAGCGTACATGGCACCTGAGGCCTTCAGAGGAGACATCTCAGTCAAGCTGGATTCCTTCAGTTTTGGAGTGGTAGGCATGTTTCATTTAAAACCAATAAAAGACTAACATCAACTTTGTAATAATTTTGTCTTTCCTTTTATTTAGTCATTTATTTACATATTTTCTATTTGTGTTGCATGCTTTCTTAGGAATGTTGAAGGTAAGGATTTTATATTAAATGTAGAATAATAAGATGTAATTGCAGGTCCTAGACGACTGTGCTGTGACCAAGTGGTTAAACCCATGTTTCTCCACAATGGCCAAGATTTTTCAGCGCCATCACACCATCAAAAGTAATATTTTCACAACACACTTAACCATGTGACAAAGAATAAACTGTTAAAACAGAAATTAAAAATCTGATGTGTTCCATTCATATGACTTTCTGTAATCTCTGCAACAAATTACTGATAAAAAGCTTATTCTTCTATTTACTTAAGATAAGAAAAAATTATCAGAAATAGTCTTATTACTTGCTTACTTGTAAGTTAAACTGAAATAAGGGAGTACCATAGGCTAAACTGACAATCAAAGGCTGGTTGCTATAAGACTGAAGTTGCTTTGTTTGTATGGACAGAAGTTCACAAATTCCTGTATGAGAAAAGTATGTTTTTTAAAGTTGAAACTAAAAGCAAGGAATATCTTAAAAACAACCATCTCCACGAAAAAAATGTATATAACATAAATTATTTGTTTTAATGTGCTCTACATTTTCTGTGTGGTAAGTTTTCGTCCATCTCTTACGGTTTAGCAGTCATGCAAAAATCTGTCAAATTCATCCAAAATAAATTAGTCTTCAGAGGCTATTTCCAGAAAATTCAAGATATACAATTTATTTGTCAAGTAAGTATCTTAAATATACAAGATTTTATTTATTTTTATTTTATTTAATGGTTTTCTTTCCAGAGTAGCATTTCACTTCTGGAAGGAAAACTATAATCTAGATCCAAATCCAAAATTGCTAAAAACCATGTCAGGCCACAGAGAACTCACAACCTGGGAAAACATCCTCATATGGAAAAACAAAGATAATCTAATAAACTTTGAAATCCCTCCAGTAGACAGCTTAGTTAAGAAGTTCATCATTTCACCATCAGAGAAGAGAGCACAAACAAACGCAACTAGCAATGGCAGTTGGACCCGTAAGATAGAAAATGGAAGCATAGGTTTCTAAAACTAGTCCCTCGTAATAAAAATATAAGTGACAGTGTTAAAAATACCAACTCAACAAATTAATACCACATATGATTTTCTGGGGCTTATGGTCACATTGTCACGCTCAACAGCAATGTTTTCTTGTGTTCGTCGAATAGAACATAGCTGTCCTGTTTCCTTAGCATTTGCAACAGAACATCAAACAACAATGCTCACCACACAAAAGCTATCAGACTACCAATGGGACGAATAGCAGATAACAAACATGAAACATTTGTGGCTGCCAATTGAAAGGTTTGTTTCCAAAGTGACTGATCTCCGTGAAATCACATTTCATATAATCCCTTGTCGTATTAAGGTAGAAGGCTAATTTTTGTCATGTGGAATTCAGTAATACTTACAAGTGTATCTATATATGTGACAGAGTGATGGAACTGGGATCACATGACAGGGAGTTAAGCTAAACTAAAGCTTTATATAGATGTCCACTGCAATATGAAGAAGTTGATATGTATTATTGATAAAATAAAAGTGCTATAGCTGTCAGTCTTATGTTTATTATCATTCAAACA
This sequence comes from Hymenopus coronatus, assembly GCA_030762935.1. NCBI lineage: Eukaryota > Metazoa > Arthropoda > Insecta > Mantodea > Hymenopodidae > Hymenopus > Hymenopus coronatus. The sequence goes on along the minus strand of CM060897.1, from coordinate 17,063,634 downwards.
CCATAACATCTAATGGTAAACCAAAAGCCTTCCAAATGTTAGTTTAATACCATACCAGATGAGAAAGTTGATTAAATATTTAAGCTTCACACACTATAAAGATAGCCAATACCAAATTTCTTTTTCAAACTGGAAATAATATTAATAGCTAAGGATTAATTGTAACCTGACTTTGTGTACTTAAATTATTCAATTTTTCAGTTTATAAACCTTAAACAAAATTAATATAACAGCCAATGTCAATCATTTCACTATCACTAGAAACCATAGAATGGGCCTAAGCATCACCGTTATCATCACTGAGTTCCACATGACTGCAAGAAAATACCTGCTTATAAAATGACATTGCTGGGTGACCATCAGAAATGCATTTTTTTTTATAAGTAACTTGAAGCGTTCCTATTGATTATGAGAAGATGAGACGTTTTGGAAATAAACACAGCTGGAAGATGCATCACATTGGAAATAACATCAACTTTCAAAGGCTCCTGACCTGGCATTTATGTCGTTTTGAACATTTAATACAACTTACACCTCCGCAAAAGGTATTTGTAATGCTCTGGTATGCTCAGCTGCAATTCTTTTAAACTTGAGATACGTCACTTTGGAAATAAGCCCTTCAATTGTCATGTGACAAAATGGCACCAGACTCAAATTTATCCTTACTTCTCAGACACCCTATACAAGGAAATATGTAATAAAAGCATTATGTCAAAATAGCATTATGTACAAGAACATCTTGATGCAGAATAAATTGTGAAAGGCATGTGAGTATAATACATATTATTTTATTTGTTTAGGTTCTCTTGGAATTGCTGACAGCTCTGCCCCCATTTGATGAGAGTAGAGAAGGTTGTGACCTTGTAAGTATTAAGCCAGATTATGTTGAACTTTGTAAAATGATGAGACGTAATGTGAAGTTAAGAAATCCTACTAAACTGAAGACTTATTAAGGCTGGTTCATAACTAGAGCCCGGATGTTTAGCATTTATTGTGGTTAAAATATGCAGGCATGTAAAAATAGGCTGTGAAGTAGGCATTTATTAATATTGGAGTAATTGTTTTTTCACACAAGCCGTGCATAGGACAGGAGTTGGATAGGTAGAATCAGATTGAAAAATTCAGTGCCATAGCCGGGATTTGAACCATGGATCTGCTGGTCTCTAGCTGGTTGCTCTGCCACTGAGCTACCATGGCAACATGCCAGCATAGCATTGAATTTCTCAACTGACTCACATGTGTCCCTCTGAACCACAAGGTGTTCTCAAATTATTTTGAGATGACAACCCCAATGTGCGACTTACAATGTTGTAAGTACTTTAGGTCCCAGGATTCATAGTATAGCCAACTATTATGGTCAATTGGTATCGGTTTAATTGTTTTTTCACACAAGCCATGTGTAGGACAGGAGTTGGATAGGTAGAGTCAGACTGTTTTCAGCCAGCATGTTGCCATGGTAGCTCAGTGGCAGAGCAACCGGCTAGAGATTGGGCGATCCATGGTTAAAATCCGGCCATGGCACTGAATTTTTCAGTCTGACTATATACCTATCCAGCATTTATAAACCTCGGAAACAGGCAAAAAGGCAAATACTTAATAAACTATCTCATATGTACTCTTATTTTCTTGGTTACATGCCACAACAAGATGGTATTTTAAGTTCTCAACTGATATACTGTCAGAGAGAAGATTTTTCGTGCTGGAAAAAACCTTGCCCAGATCTAGAGAAATCGCTGTTAATATTAAACAGAGCTTCTTCTGGGTGCTTAGGCTTTCATGACCAACATCTATTCAATAAAATGTTGATTCCGAGCTTCTAGGCCATGGTTTAGTAGATGTATCAATACTTGACGTTTTGCCCGCCATTCCATCAGGCATCCTAGAGGACATAGACTTCTGCCGGTTCTGCTGAAGTGGCACCAGTTTTATATATAGTTGGGCGAGACCACCCCCTCTACTCTCATTGGCTGCAAACCAGCCAATCAGTGGCCTGAGTCAAGTTGACTGGGCTGCGTGAGTACATGCCTATCAGCTAGCACTAGTATCCATGCTCTGTGGATGCGTGCTGTTTCTTCTTTTCTGTTAAAGTTATTCTTATGTTTTAAAAATTTCTATGGCCTCTCTGTACATTCTAGCATGGTAATGTGCCATGGAGTCAATACTTGTGGTTTCATTAACACATTGAAGCCCAGGCGTTTATTTAGTTGAAGGGCTAAGAAACGCATGGTTTTTATGCCTACTTTGAGTTATTATTTACAGTACATCAATCAAATCTGCCAAAAGTATTGAGACAGTCTAAAAGTATGGTATTCAAGATTTTCTCAACAAGTAAAAAAATATTCATAGCTTCCGTATTAATATTTTATTTTAAATTTACAGCAAGTATCAAACAAGAGTTTGAAAAAGCTGCGTAAAGCAGCCTACATTCGATTTTTTGAAAGTTTGAAAAACTCTACCTCAGAATCGGAATTTTCTAGAGCTTCATTTGTGCACTGAATTTCAGCTTCAGTTCACAGAAGTCGAGGAAAATGCAGCATTTTAACATTGAACACAAAACGTAACAAATAGATTAACACCTTCAAGGAAAATGGCAGACTACCCGTGAGCAAACAATATTACTAACTCTCCTAAATTTCCTTATACTTGACTAAAGCAAGGACGGATGGTAGCACAAATCAGACAACCAAACGATAACTGATGTATCACTAAGCAATAAATTATCTGGACATGTTTCGCAGGCATATGTTGCCTACATCATCAACAGATTTCGACTGGCCGGGCTGTTGTTGGTATTTTCTGTGGACTCCTCTCCTTTCTCTGGTGGCTGATAAATGAACTTGCAGATGGGTTGTCATCGGTGGAAATTCCGAAATTCATAAGGCTATGTTTCTGCTTTAAAATAAAGATCTTCTCCCATATGTTTAATTCTAGCGGTCGCTGTACTGGTTTTAACAAGTAGACATTATCTTCGATTCTATGGCTATGTCCCAAGCATGTGAGGTTACTGCTGATTTCTCTATTTGGTTGTTTCTTAAGTGTCCCAGATGTTCCTTCAACCTGGTTCCTATGTTTCTTTTGGTTTGGCCTACGTATCTTTTTTCACAGTTTTTACAGTTGATTCTGTAAATTCCTGGAGAGGAGTCCACAGAAAATACCAACAACAGGTCTGCAAGTCAAAATCTGTTGATGATGTAGGCAACTATGCTTGCAAAACATGTCTAGGTAAATTATTACTTGGTGAAGCAATTCAAGTGTAAGTTCAATTCATTTTATAACAGATGTATGTTCTTTGCCGCATAGCCCAAGACCGAGTTAAGGTCGTGGAATTGCATTAAAAGCGTTAGAAATATCTGTCCGAGCTATACTTGGGTGTGGGCCTCATGAACATTTCACACGGCCCGAGCTATACTCAGGCTTGGGTTTCAATGTGTTAAACCTAATGTCATGGCCCCTTAATAGAGCATGTTCGACTACTGTTGACTTTCCTGTATGTCCCAAGTGGCAATTACTCTTATATTCTTTTATTGTTATTAAGCTTATGCTTCTATTTACTTCATGCTAAGAGAGAAAAAGTTAGCAGAAATAGTCTTATTACTTGATGCCTTTTAAGTAGAAGCGAAATATGGGAATATCATAAGTTAAAGTGAAGTCAAAAGCTGGTTACTATGTGACTGAAGTTCCTTTGTTTGTATGGACATGAGTTGACAAATATCTGTATGAGAAAAGTACAAGTTTTTCAAAGCTGAAACCAAAAACAAGGAATATCTCAAAAACGATCAACTCCTCATAAAAAAATTATATGACATAAATTGTGTGTTTTAATGTGCTCTACATTTTTTGTGTGGTAAGTTTTTATCCATTTCTTATGGTTTAGCAGTTATGTAAAATTCATCCAGAATTCAGAGGCTATTCCCAGAAAATTCAAGATATACATATTATTTGTCAGGTAAATATCTTTAATATACAATATTTTAATCAAAATCGTTAGAGCCATTTTTGAGAAAATCAAAATTTTCGAAAAAAGTTCCATGTAAAGGGTAGTTGGGGGTGGGGGGATTTTCTTGAAAATCTTTGTGTTGCATCCTTGGAAGATACCAAACTTAAATACCAAGTTTGGTATTTAACGGTCTTTTCATTTTGGAGCTATGCTGTCCACAGACACACACGCACACACACACACACACACACACATGGACCTTTTTCCAAAAATGCTTTTTTTGGATTCAGGGGGACCCAAAACATGTATTTCCGGTGAAATCTCTGTATCGAATTTTTGGGTGCAATACAATCTCTATACACTATGTACATAGTATGTGTAGAGAAAGTAAAAAGTAGTTTGGTTTGATGCTGGGCCAACCCAAAACTTATAGGTTTACATAATTTTCAGGTGACTCATGTGGGAGATATATGTGCAGAGACAAGAAACATTGCCCCTTTGTTGGATGAAGCAGCAGGAGATTGGGGCAGACACAATACAGCAGGAGACACAGGGATAACTTGTGCTGATGCGCTTTTCTTCCTGGCATTTGACTGTTTGGAGGAAAAGCGTAAACGACCAGATATGGCAGTGGTGTCACAGTGTATCGAGCAGATAGTTGCATCTGTGACTTAAAGTAAAAGGTAATTTAATGTTATAAGATCTATGTGTGTTTTAAATGACCAAATAATTAGTAATCCCACTGCAAAAAGGTTATATTTTGATTTTTTCTTTACCCAGTTTTAAATAGATGGCTGTGAATGCTGATATTGGAATTGTGGCTCTGGAGAATTCATGTTGATAGTTTGAAACCTAAAACATCTTCAATCTTGGATACAATTGAACTTTGGTTTCAAGATCAGCTTGCAAAATGAAGGATGAAGTATTAGAAAGATAACATGAGTATTTATACAGTATTACTGTATTTATCCAAATGCAAAAGACATAGGTATATAAAAAGAAGAATTTTTAAATTAAATTTAAAGGTTTGTCATATATTTTGAACAAACTAATGGACATCAGCTGATTAAGTCCCTTATTTATTTATTTCTTTTTGTACTTAATTTGAATTTGCATAGAAGATTACGTTATGAGCTGTTGACAAGAGGGGAGTATGGAAATGTATGGTATCGGTGTGATGGTACAATGTGACGGCAGCAGTAGACCCACTGTAACGATGGTGATGGATATGATTTTGTATCTAGACAACACACTTAATATAACACATCATAAATGTTTTTACGTAATTTAAATTTATGCAGAAACTCACAAGGCTAGTGGGAGAGGCTGAGAATGAAAAATGAAATATACGGTAGATATTATGTGAATTTAATATGTGATGACAGTGGCGGTGGTGGCAGCATAGCTGTAATGGCAATTATTTGGGATGCTATTTTCTCTTAGGAGGACATTATACTTAACATGGTTGGTTGGTTGGTTGGTTGGTTGGTATCTACTGTTAAGCAGTTGGTAGTGAAGCCATTCGCTCTCTTGCATTCCAGTATTTGGATGTCATATTATCCTGTTGACTAAAGGTTGGGCAGCGCAGTAGGTGGTTCCCATCCATATCTTCTTTAAATGTACAGAAAGGACACATAGGAGATCTCACCGTACTAATCCTGAATAAATGTTTATTGAGACAGTCACGGCCTGTTAGGAGTCTAAAAGTTGCTACAGAGGATTTTCTTGGTAATGTAGTGATTCTAGTCGTGTTATTACATAAATTTTCCCTTGGTTTTCCTTTATCTTCTTTAATCTTGTTATTATATGTTGATATAATGATTCTTTTGATAGAGTGAATATACTTAATATAATATATCGTAAAACATTTTACCTAGTTCAAATTTGCATGTAAATTCACATTGCAGTATATGTGCTGCACGAGGAGGTGAAATGTGTAGCTAACCTGTCTCTTTCTGGTTGACCATTACAACATTACGTGCAACCACCGATGTGAAAGGAAGGCCTGTAATTGTATTTTAGTCTCAGAGATTAATCTTTTTTCCAACGAGAATGCTCATAGGCTCTTGAACAGCTAATTTTTGGTACGAAATGAAATGCTCAAAATCTGACGCATACTTTGCGACCTTGGTGGTAATCTATACCATTTCCCACAGGCTTCGCCACTGTGGTACCTGCAGCAAAGTTGGAAATTTTTTTGCTGTATGGTATTCGAAAAACATACCTACATCGCGAATGCATGATGACCCCCAGTTCTGAACATTAATATTTTGGAAAAAAACATTGTCTTGTATTCGGATAAATACAGTATATAACATTTCTGTTGGTGCAATATGCTTATTAAGTTTTTATTGCATATTATATCTTATGTTAACATTTAATGCTCTTATAAACATTTTTCAAGCAACGACAGGAGTGGGAAATCATGAAGCACTTGTGAAAAAACAGAAGAATGGAGGATGAAAATAAGAAGTGGCTGATAAGGGATATTCATAGGTGCTGGAAAACTGTATCTACATTGTAAAACAGGAATATAATTTTTGTTTTAGAAAAAGTACGTAAAATGGCTTCTGTACATTCCACAAACATATGTGCAATAACAAATTCTGTAAATTTATATGCACTGTGCACTGTTCTATGTATTAATAAAAACAATAAAAAAAATGTAAACACATTATTTGTTTAACAATTGTATTATTATTCAAAGTTTAATGTGAATTAATTGACCTAATAATTGGTCAACTATAAAGCCTGGCACTTAACCCTTAAATGTGCTGCTTTTCATATATGCAAAAGTGATTTTAGGCAAGGCTTTAACATCAATATATCAATTAGTAACTGTAACAATTCACCACTTATCTTTTAGAAATCCAAGGACTAGTTTTACAATAAAATGATGTATTACATCATCAGCTCAATTTAAAAATTTACTTACCACCCTTGGGCAAACAAGAAATTCACAAATATTTTCAAAGAGCATGGTATAATATTGATTCCTCAAAATAAATATAGTATAAAACATTTGTTAAGCTTTTCCAAAAAATTTACATTTCAAAAAATATAGACTCTGGCATTTATCAATTAAATTGTCTAAATTGTGAGCTTGTTTACTTTGGTAAACTAAAAGTCATTTGGAAACTACAGTAAAAGAGCACTTTAGAGATATTAAATAGAAGCAACTTGATGAATCAGCTGTGGCAGAACATTTTTGGAAATTTAATTATGAAATAAATCCAGATGTTAAATTATTAAAACACTTATATAGACCCATAGATGTAATGGTTTGGGAGAACATATTTACATTAAAGAGTAAAAAACCATGCAATGAATTTTGATATACCACCAATTGATTCTCTCACCAAATTTGTTTTGATTCCAGTAGTTAGCAATGCCTTAGTGCACAATCCATCTAGTAGCAGTAACCATAGCAATGTAAAATAAACAAGATGAAAAAGAAATTGAGCTGACAATGCAATACATTCTTTTAGTGCAAAACTAGTCCTTGGATTTCATGAAGATAAGTGGAGAATTGTTACAATTATTAATTGTTATATTATATATGTGTTACTTCAGTGTCACTAGCTTCCTTTTTACCTTCTCTACACATACTACGCACATAGTGTATAGAGAAGGTATTGCACTCCACTCAAAAATTTGATACCGAGATTTCACTGGAAATATACGTTTTAGGGTCCCCTAAATCCAAAAAAAGCATTTTCAGATAAAGGTAGGTGTGTGTGTGTGGGTGTGGGTGTGGGCGTGGGCGTGGGCGTGTGTGCGCGCGCGCGCGTGGTGAACACCATTACTCAAAAACGAAAAGTCTGTAAAATACAAACTTGGTATTTAAGTTTAGTGTCTTCCAGGGATGTGACACAAAGATTTTGAGAAAAATCCCCCCACCCCAAACTACCTTTTACATGGAACTTTTTTCAAAAATTTTGATTTTCTTAAAAATGGCTGTAACAATTTTGATCAAAATATTGTATATTAAAAATATATACCTGACAAATAAAATGTATATCTTGAATTTTCTGGGAATAGCCTCTAAAGACCACTTTATTCTGGATGAATTTTATGGAATCTTGCATAACTACTAAACCATATGAGATGGACAAAAACTTACCACACAAAAAATGTATACACACGTTAAAACACGCTATTTAAATCATATGCATTTTTTTCGTGGAGTTTATCGTTTTTGAGATATTCCTTGTTATTGGTTTCAGCTTTGAAAAACATACTTTTCTCATACAGGAATTTGTAAACTCCTGTCCATACAAACAAAGGAACTTCAGTCACATAGCAACAAGCTTTGGACTATCACTTTAACCTATGGTACTCCCTTATATCGCTTCTACTAACAAGGAAGCAAGTAATAAGACTATTTCTGCTAATTTTTTCTGGATTAGATGAACTAAATAGAATAATTTGTAGCAGAGATGTAGAGAAAGTCATGTGAATGGAACACATCAGACTTTTTACATTTATAATGTTCTAATACTTTCCAAGCAAACCTTAATTAACTCATGCGCCTCTGTGAGTAGTGCAGGAAAAAGCCATAAAGGGTTGTATCGCTTGAAATAAATGAGTTTAGGAATTGTGAAGGAATTTGTGCTTTTTTGAGAAAAATATGTACAGTGTACATATCAGACAGCAAAGGTATTGTATTACACCCAAAAATTCAATAGCTAGATTTCACCAGAAATACATGTCAGTATTTTCAAGGGAAAGTTGACTTCTGACCATGCTATGTCGTATTGCCCGACTAAGTTATGGGCAAAACGTTGGGTGAAGTTCCATCTTTTGGACCATGACCTACAAGTGTGGACTGGTATGCAGAGTGGTCGGCTCTCAGCGGTAACAAGCAGCTTAGGGAGGTGAAGGACCTCCCTATCACCTGGGTAACCTCCTCTTGCTTATCCAGCTGGTAGGAGGTAGTATTGGCTTGACTACGACTTGATCACTGTATTTTTACCCACAGCTACCTTTTTTAATCGTGAAATTGCACCTGTCTGTGCGCTCTGTGGGGTGGCACAGTCAGTTCGTCATGTGTTGCTGGAGTGTGGTCACCTGGCACACATTCACTCATCTCTGGGCATGCCAGCCTCTCTTGCCGAGGTTCTGGCTGATTATCCGAGAGCAGTGGATAGGGTTTTTAAATTTTTAGCACAAGTTTCTTTTACTTTGAGGGTTTAGTCTGTGGTAGCTGTATGCCATGATAATGAACCAGATTTTTAACTTTAAATAGTTGGTTTTTAATCCTTCAGTTTTAATGCTCTCGCATGTCTTTAGTTGACAATATTGTTTTACTTGATTTCCTCTCTTGTTAGCTCTTTTGATGCCATTGTTTTATCACCAGCTCTGGTTTTAGGGTTGGACAATTATTTTACCTTGGTTTTATACTCCTTTTACCTGTGTTTTATTTTTAAATGGTGTTTTATTACTTTTTATTGCTAGGATTCTACCATAAGGGCGCTAATGACTTTGGCAGTTGAGCGCCCTTAAACATCATTATCATCATCTACAAGTCTGTAATCTACTTGTAGATGATGATAATTTTGGTATGAAAGCCTTAGTAATTTTATTAACTGAATATATGTAACCCCTTCAGCGATATGGACATGATGTAACATCCTGTTCATAACTGATAAATAACCCATTTTACCAATGGATAACTCAGTGAAATAACATAAACCTTGAAGTCTGGCTTTATCGCTGTGCCTAAGGTACAATAGGTGTAGCTATCCTATCAAACCAAGGATTGCGGGATCAAATTTGGCAAAATATATGTTCAGATTCATGAGACTATGGAAAAGGATGGGGATGGCCCAACTAAAGTAATCGGTGTGATGGCATGGTTGGATGCTGATAGGTTTTGATTGAATGCAGATACATGCATTTTATATTTTTAATTTTTTTTTTTTTTTATTTATTTATTTTTTTTCTCTACATGTACTAAATACATAGTGTATAGAGAAGCTATTGTATTCCATCCAAAAATTCAATACTGAGATTTCACCAGAGTCCCCCGAGTCCAAAAAAATAATTTTTAGAAGAAGGTCTGTGTGTGTGTGTGTGTGTCTGTATGTGGTCATCATAGCTTAAAAATTAAAAGACTTAAATTCCAATCTTGGTATTCAAGTTTATTATCAACCAAGGATGTGACATAAAGTCTTTCAAAAAAATCTTCCCCCTCCTCCCCCAAACTACCCTTAACATGGAAATATTTTTGAAGATTTTACTTTTCTCAAAAATGACTAACATTTTCGATTAAAATACAATATATTATATATGTTTACATGACAATTAAAATGTATATCTTGAATTTTCTGGGAATAGCTTCTGAAGATCTGTTCGTTCTGGACAACTTTTTCTGAATTTTGAATAACTAGTAAATCATAAGAGATAGACAAAAACTTAGTACACAAAAAATGTAGATCTCATTAAAATGCATGATTTAGTCATATGTATTTTTGTTGCAGAGTTGACTGTTTCGTAGATATTCCTTGTTATTGGTTTCAATTTTAAAATATGTTTTTACAAACAGGAAGTGTCTGTTTTTCTTATGTTTTACTCCTGGTCAAGGAAAGAGGCAAATTGCAATGACAATCGCATAAGGACAGTTTTTAAATCATTTGCCTATTGCTTTGGTCTGGTCATTCCTTTAGTTCCCTTCTACTTAAAAGGAAGTAAATAATAAGTAAATTCTGCTAATGCAGCTCGATTAACATGGTTTAGAAAGTAGAATAATCTTTGTAAGAAGTTTGTAGAACAGCTAGAGAAAGTCATGTGATTTTTTTATAAAAAAGAAATTCACTCCCTTTATTGCGAGGCATTATAAGATCAAATAATAGTGCAGTTATCATTTGCCTGAATGGCCATGTGGAAGGCATGGTATGTGACAGTTGCCATATTGGTGTGGTTGTAGGTTTGTGCTCAAAATACCAAAATTGTTTTTTTTATTTATTTTTCTTTATGTATTTGTTTTAACCCCTCATCTCCATTATAGGGTATCCTTGGAATGGATTAAGGAAAAAGAAAGAAAGAAAGAGATATTATTGTATAAAATATAATAGATGTTTGTGATTTATGATAATAAATTTATCAATTCTAATTCATGTAGCAGCACTGTTGCTGTTATATTTTCTTAACTGTAAATTCTGTGTAATACAGTTCACTAAAATTAAAATGGTATAATTAATGAGTCTACATTTCCACTGTAGCAATTATACAAGTCTTTAGTGATTATTTAGATATGTTTAAAGAAACACACCGACAGGATTCCATGTCTTGTTACTTTACCACAAGATAGAGCTTTTATCTGTCTGTTGGTACTAAAAGCTCCCGTCCATCATTACTTGGTGACTTTCTCCAGTACACAATGTACACCACAAAACCACAAACAGCTGTCGTGAGGAACACTAAAAGCGTAACACAGAATATAACAAGTCCGCGCACACCTTTCTCTGGTTGTGGTGATGGCACGGTGCCTACTACTATACGTTCTTCTCCACAAGAGAGATGGCGTAGATCAGGTAACCCCTCTGACTCAGGAAGAACGCATGATGCTTCTGCTCGCATATCTCGCTCACGCCACCATAGCCAGGAATCCCACAAGGAACAGTTACAGATCAACGGATTTCCTGAGAGGTTAAACGTGTTGAGGCTGATCAACGGTGCCAACATTCTTCTTTCAATGCTTTGTAGATGATTATCTTGAAGTTCCAGCATCTTGAGTTGTGTCAACGAAGCAAAAACTTCTGGCTCAAGTTTATGTATCATATTGTTGTCGAGATAAAGCTGCTCAAGCATGTTTAGACCTAAGAATGCTTTCTTAGATATCTGGACAATCATATTGTTGTGCAGAGACAAGGCCCTGAGTGTTTGGGAACCAGCAAAAGGGGTGTCATCTATATTTGTGAGGACGTTGTCATATAACCAGAGATATTGTAGTTGTGGTAGTCTAGCAAAAACATTTCCATACAGCACAGAAATGCTGTTATGGTGTATAGAGAGGTTTTGAATTGACTTTAGAGGTTCAAATGCATCTGCTTCTAGTTCCAGCAGCGAGTTATTAGCTATGCTAAGAACAACGAGATTATCCAGGCCATTGAAGGTTTCTTTTGTTGCACTTTTGATCCTGTTACTCTGTAGATTGAGCACTTTAAGACTTTGTAACGAGGAAAATATATTTGGTGGAAGTTGTTTAAAACGATTACCATGCAGCCAGAGTGTAACAAGATTACTCAAGTTCTGAAATATGCCACTAGGTAGTGATGTAAGTTGATTATAGTTGAGATAGAGAACAGTGAGGTTTTTTAGAGAGTCAAACAAACCTTCTGGGAGTTCTGCTATTTCGTTCATATCAAGATCTAGACGTACCAAACTTGTAAACTTAGAAAAGATTTTTGGATCTATAACAGATATTCGATTGTCATCAAGTCTCATGATCTGCACCTTAGAGGGGTCAGGTACAATGAAAGTTGAGGAGTTGAGCTTCGTCAGGCTTCCTCTGTGGCAGTTGACGCTTGAATATTGGAGACAGAAGCACCCTGAAGGGCACGTAAGGAAAGCTTCATCTCCAGGCAGAAGACTCATTGCCAGCAAGCAGTAAAACACTGCCAGTATCATCCTGAAACATAACAAATCAGCTGATCAGAAATCTTACAAGGAAGCACACACTTGGCTGAAAATAATAGTACTTATTCTCCTAGATCATAGATAGAGAAAGTACTAGAACATTTCCATGATACAAAGTGATTTATATAGAACTGACACATTTCTTTCTTTAATTATTCTGTTGGAAATTCATTCAATGACCCAATTTTAGCACCAAATTAAGCAGAATGTTCTGAAGTTTCGATTCCTTGTCACTAGATGCGCAGATGTTTATGTTTTATTCCTAATTACATTGTTGGCAGCTGTTTCGACATTTTGTTCTTGTAGTCAACGTGAAAATGCAGTACGATGTAGAGCTGAGTCAAGGATATATTCAGAAGATGGCACTACATGCCATACATCAAATGAATCCATGATCCTAATTGCAAGTTTCTTTGACGACCAGATAATTTTCAGGAACCTGTGGCCATCGAGATCTCCAGATTTGAATTCGCTGGACTTCTTTCTATGGGGTTACTTAAAAGACAGGGTTTAGCCACACATCGCCAGACATTGGATGATCTGAAGCACAACATCACAAAGGAGATTCAACCTATTGACAACAGAGTCGTCCAATGAGTGGCCAGTACAACGTGTTGAGTTGTGCCTTTTGCAGGATGGAGGACATTTTCAACATTTGCTATAGAGGTAAATAATCTCCCAAAATTTCTCTACAATTTAGGTATAATAAGTTGTCGCTAGCATAACATGTTTTGAAACATTTAATGAAAGAAATGTGTCAGTTCTATATAAATCACCTTATACTTTCTCTATACAGGGTGTTAATGAACTATACCAAAATATTTTCACAGAATATATAGCTTACTTAAATAAGTAATTAGAAATAGGAGACTCTTGGCCTGTTTACTGAAATTTTGAAGAAACAGCTATAAGTTTCTGAAGTGCCAGTATGTCACTGGCTAATTTATCAACCATTCAAGAGTATAACACGAAAAACGAAGGGACATGTTACAGCGTAGTGGTTATGATACTGGCTTTCAAGTGAAACATAGTTTCCGAGTTTGGGTCTCGTTCACATGTTGTGGCACTTCTTCTGGAATGAAAAAAATCATAATAAAGAACATTTACTCTATGACAGGAATAGAACTCATGACCTTTGGGATAGCAGCATCCCGCGTTACGCATTAAGCCACCAGAGTAGCTGAAAAAGCGCCTCCAGAGTAGGCTACATAACTCAAGAACGTAGTTCATGAATGCTCAGTGTAATATTGTCAAGTGATTAGTTCGAGATTTTTGCGACATTAAATCTGGAGAACGCTAGTAACAAGCTGCTAAAAATGGATATTTCTATACTCGGGAGCAGTTTTAGATACATTCTAAGCCATTTTTTCAACCTGCTTTGCTTTAACACTGAACTGATACCCACACGTTAAAGCTATGTAGCTGCATTATGTTTATCCAGAAACCATGCATCGCCGATCTCAAATTACTTGTATCTGTCACGTGCACAGTCTCGCAAATTATTTCCGTGCAGTTCATTAACAATCTGTATATTGTGTCTTGGTAGAATCTGAGTGGATATATGGAGTAGAAATTTGGGGGATTGGGAGAAGTAGGAAAGACTAGATTTAGTGATGAGATCATTTTGCAAGCTAATTTTGGGAGTTATGGCAGAACTATGGGGAGTTAGTGTTAAAGGACAAATGGTGGAGAGGGTATCCACTATACGATATAAGTATTCAAGTATCTATATCGTATTCAGCAATTGCCAGAATCAGGTGTTGAAAGTATGTTTAAGGTTTCAGGAGAACAGGATGGAAAGTAATATGTGGCTGGGTGAGATTAAGGAGCAATTGGTCAGGAATGGTCTAGGAGATTTGTTTTGGAGATTTAGGGGGTTTTGGAAAGAAGTGAAGGAAAGATTGGAGGATACGGATAGACAGATCTACAGGCACAAATGAGAGGGAAAAAATCGTTGCAATAGTATAATGAGGTGAAGGAAAATGTAGGAAAGGAGGAATATCTTTAAGTGTGCAGAGAAAATGAGAGATTGGGGCTGGTATGGTTCTGACTGAGAGTATGGAAATTGAAGGGTTTGAGAGGAGTGAGGCAGGGACTATGTTCAATTTATGGGGAGGTTAGGATGTTAAATGTAAAGGGATGAATGAATGGAGAGTGGAGTTGATTAAATGGAAGTGCTTGGAAAGAGATGAGCTAGGGATAAAGAAGATTTTTAAGGACAAATGACAGTTAAGAAGTCTAGGGGATTGGTTTAATTTTTTTTTTTTTTTTTTTTCACACAAGCCAAGTATAGGACAGGAGTTGGATAAGTAGTCAGACTGAAAAATTCAATGCCATAGCCGGGATTTGAAATGCAAGGCAGTTGAGAAATTCAATGCTATGCCGGCATGTTGCCATGGTAGCTCAGTGGCAGAGCAACTGACTAGAGATCGGGAGATCCGTGGTCTCCAAATCCCAGCTATGGCATTGAATTGTTCAGTCTGTCTCTACTTATCCAAGTCTAGGGGAATTCTCATGAAATGTCAAGGAAAACTAGATAAGGTGTAATAAAGAGAGCTCATGGTAATGATGGAGGTATTGTAGTGATGAAATGTGTATGTTAAATGTTGGTGGCATACCCTGATAAGGCCTGGGTCTCAAGAGCGTGCCACGTATGGAATTTAGCACTCAACTAAATGTTATTATATTATTACTTTCTCTACCTATTCTGCAAACAAAATGTTCTTATAAAAGAATATTGCTTTACCTAAATCTTGCTAATTGAGTTAAACATTACTATTGTTATTTGCTTCCTTCTAGGCAGAAGGGACATAAGAGCATATCTAGGCTAAAGCAACAATCAAATAGTTTAAAATCCGGTTGCTATTTGAACAATTTAAGTTTTGTTGCCTTTGCATAGGAAGGAGTAAAATGAGAGAGATGAGGCAGTGCCATGGCTAAGTGGTTAGACCACTTGCCTCTCACCTAGGCAGTCCAGGTTTGATCCCAAGCAACCGCATGTGGGATTTATGACAGACAAAGTGGCAGGTTTTCTCAGAGTTCTATGATTTCCCCGGCCATCACATTCCACTGGTACTCTATTCATTTCATGTATTTTTTTTTTTAATTTACTTATTTTATGTTGCTTTAACTTAAATGGTAGTCATATTGCGGCAACATGTTTTAATGTACCATTTACAAACAATTGGCATTGGTAAATACAATTTCATAAATAATATTATATTTCATTATACATATTTGTTAGTTTTAAGTATTTAAGTAGTATTTTGCTGTGTGTTGAAATGTTGAGGCTTCTTGAATGTCTTGTTGATATTGAAGACACTCTGAGAGTAAGTGGCATACAGTGAAGGTAGTGTGACAAATGTTGCATTTAGGTTGAGCTGTTCTATTCAGTAGAAGGGAATGGGTTAACTTGGTGCCTCCGATATGTAGCCTGGTGTTTTCGTCTCAGTTGCTGCAATGGATATAATGTTCCGGAGTTCTGTTTAATTTCGTGTAGTTTGCTAGGAGGTTATTGTGCCCATGTTGTTTGCCAGAGGTTGTAACATTTTCTGGATCCACATTTTGGAACAACTTTGTGAGGTATTTCAGATGGTTATTCGTCTTATGCAATTTTGTTTGAGGACAGTTATTTGAGGAGTCCTTGTTAACTTCTAGTCGAATATAATGCCTAATACCTTCATTATTTTTACTGCTGGTAGAATGTTACCACTTAAGTAAATTTGTGGCTGAAAATTGAGTTCCATTTGCTTTGAAAATAATATGCATTTACTTTTAGAAGTTGAGAATTTAAATCCAGTTTCCTTGGTCCAATGTTGTAGTTCTTATACACTAGACTGAAAGATAGTTTGTGTAGTTAACATATTTTTAACTTTGCAAAATATAGTGAGATATCTGTGAAGAGACAACATTTAGCTGGTGCTTTTACATGACAGGTAATGCTATTAATTGCTATCAGGAAGAGAGTAACGCTGATAGCAGAACCTTGGGGGACTCCATTCTCTGTTTTTACTATTTTCATGTATTATGTATGCAAATAGATGAGAGCAGTCAAGTTGCGCAGTACAAGAAGTGTGGAAAGAGGCGGAGTATTCAAGCGATAGCCATGCTGTAGGTAAACACACAAAGTTATCGTTTACCAGCCGACTGCAGCAGTCAGATCATGCCACTGCACGTCATGTTTACACTGCTCTCGTCTAGTTGCACGGTCAATATCATCGGTGTTATTGCCATATGTAGTAAAAGCGGATGTCAAACACTATAAAACAAAACCTGATGTGTTCCATTCACATGACTTTCCTACATCTCCGCAACAAATTACTGCTAAAAAGCTTATTCTTCTACGAGGGCTGTTTCAACCTCTGATAGACTATAAATAAAAGACAAGTTCATAGAAAATAATTATTTTATCACTAAAAGTTTTGTACACTTATTGTTACTTTTCAACATAATCACCAAAAAGATTGAGACATTTATCGTACCTGTGCACAAGCTTTGCAATACCCGCTTCAAAAAATGTTGCCGCCAATGATTTCAAATGAACGTTGATCTTGTTTTGAAGATCTTCGTTGGTTTGAAAGTGCTGCCCTCCTAGCCACGTCTTCAGTTCAGGGAAAATGTGAATGTCGCTGGGTGCCAGGTCAGGACTGTACGGCAGATGATCGAAAATGTCCGATTGAAATTGTTCAAGGAGCCGATGGGTTGTGCTAGCAGTGTGTGGATGAGCGTTGTCATGGATCAACACAATTCTTGAGATCAGCATTCCTCTTCGTTTGTTTTGAATGGCTCTCCGCAAACGTCATAAAGTACGAAGATCTTCAAAACAACGTCAATGCTCATTTGTAATTATTGGTGGCAACATTTTTTGAAGCGGGTATTGTAAAGCTTGTGCACAGGTACGATAAATGTCTCAATATTTTCGGTGATTGTGTTGAAAGGTAACCATAAGTGATTAAAACTTTTAGTAATAAAATAATTGTTTTCTATGAACTTATCTTTTATTTATAGCCTATCGGAGGTTGAAAAAAAAAGGCCCTCGTATTTACTTAATTCTAATTGAGAAAAAAATGGCAGAAAGGGTCTTATCACCTGCTTTCTCATAAGTAGAAGGGAATTAAGGGAATACACTAGTCTAAGTCGATAGTCAAATCTTTTAAAAGCTAGTTGTTATGTGATTGAAGTAATTTTGTATGGACAGGAGTTGACAAATTCCTACACGAGAAAAGTATAAGTATTTTAAAGCTGAAACTAATAACAAGGAATACCTAAAAATGGTCAACTCCACGAAAAAAATGTATATAATACAAATTGTGTGTTTTAGCGAGATCTACATTTTATGTATGGTAAGTTTTTGCCTATCTCTTATGGTTTACCATTTATGCAAACTTCCGCAAAATTCATTCAGAATAAACATGTCTTCAGAGGCTATTCCCAGAAAAGTAAAGATATACATTATATTTGTCGCATAAATATCTTTAATATACGATATTTTAATCAAAATCGTTAGAGCCATTTTTGAGAAAATCAACATTTTCGAAAAAAGTTCTATTAGCTCCTACTAAATAGAAGGGAAATAAGATAATACACTAGGCTAAAGCGATAGTGAAGTCTTTTAAAAAGCCGGTCGCTATGTGAAACCATTGCTCGGCCTGGAGTGAAATAAAAGAGAAGCGATTAATGATCTCCCATTTTGGTAAAGTTTAAGCTGCTTAAAATTAAAACCGATAACACGGAGTATCTCTGAAACGGTTAACTCTAAAAAATGGTATAAATTGGGTGTCTTAACGAAATCTATATATTTTATGCTGTATGTTTTAGTCTATCTCTTACGGTTTACTAGTTATTCAAAATTCATCCAGAATAAAGAAGCTATTCCCAGAAAATTAGAGATATACATTTTATTTGTGCTGTAAATATCTTTAATATAATATATTTTAACCCTAAACGAAAATTCGGTTAATATCAAACTTGGTACTTAATTTTAGAATCTCCCAAGGCGAAGCGGTGTCTGGGCGGGTTTTCTCAGGGTCCTCCGGTTTCCTCCACCATTCATTCCACCAATTGATCCATCACCACCTTTACTATCATCCATTTTGCTTGCATTTCATATCATCCTCTTCTATACGCTCATGCTTGCTACTGCTGACCACTCGTTCCAGGTTCTCCGTTCTGT
This sequence comes from Hymenopus coronatus, assembly GCA_030762935.1. Classification (NCBI taxonomy): domain Eukaryota; kingdom Metazoa; phylum Arthropoda; class Insecta; order Mantodea; family Hymenopodidae; genus Hymenopus; species Hymenopus coronatus. The sequence goes on along the minus strand of CM060897.1, from coordinate 17,044,885 downwards.
GACTTCGTGCCCCGACAGGCTTCTGACCCCTTGGCATCCCCTAGGAGGGGGTGACAGTCCTAAATACAGTGAGGCTAAGCCGAATACGAAAAAAAAAATCTCCAAAGGATGCGTCACAAAAATTTTGAAAAAAACCTCTCACCCCCAACTACTGATTACATGGAAAAATTTTCAAAAATTTGTATTTTCTCAATTATGCCACTAAGCATTTTGATTAAAATGCCGTATGTTTAAGATATTTTTTTGACAAACGAAATGTGTATCTTGCATTTTCTGGGAATAGCCTCTGAACACCTCTGCATTTTCAGTGAATTTGTATAATTCGTAAGAGCTAGACGAGACTTACTAAACAAAAAAATCTAGATCTCATTAAAATACACAAGTTGTGTTGTTGTTGTTTGTTTGTTTGTTTTTTTTTCTTGTTTTTTTTTTTGTTTTGTTTTGTAGGGTGAATAATTTCCATTATATATTCTTGTTATTGTTCCAATTTAGGACTGTTTAATTTTTTTTTTCAAACGGGAAGTCAACTTTCATTTCATCTCTTTTGTTTTACTCTGGGAATGTAAACGAGAATCGAATTTCAATTATTTGACATAGCGATAGCTTTAAAAGATTTGACATCGCTTTAGTCCAGTGTACTCCCTTACTTCCCTTCTAGTTACAAGGAAGCAAGTAATAAAACTATTTCTGGTAAAGTTTATCTTGATTAGAATGACATAGATAAAAATAAAGTTTGTTTTTGAAATAGCTAGAGAAAGCAATATGAATGGAACACAACAGATCTTTACAAAAAGGCCCGTGTGTGTGCGTGTGTGCGCGCGCGCGAGTATGTGTCTGTAGGCAACATAACTCAAAAACGGAAAGACTGTTAATTACCAAATTTGGTGTTTAAGTTTAGTATCTTCCAAGGATGCGACACGAAAATCCCTCCACCCCACACTCCCCTTTAAATGGATTTTTTTTAAAAGTTTTTCTTTTCTCAGAAATAGCTGTAACGATTTTGATTAAAATAGTGTAAATTACAGATATTTGTCGTACATGACGTATAAAATGTGTACATTTTTGTTTACTCGCTTTGGATAGCTCAGTTGGTCAGGCGCTGGTCTTCTGAACTCAAGGTCACGGGTTCAAACCGGCCCAGATTGATTTTTATGTGTGCTTTAAAGCGACAGCCCCATGTAAGTAGATTACTGGCATGTCCTACTGCGGGACGAAATTCCGGCGCACTGACGGCGCTGACATGATTCTGGCAGTGTCATCAACAAACATAATAATTTTAATTGAATTTTCTGGTAATAGCCTCTGAAGAAATCTTCATTCTGGATGGAGTTTCCATAACTGGTAAACCGTAGGAGATAGTCAAAACATTACTACACAAAATATGGAGATCTCGATAATACATAATCTACATTTTTACTTTCTCTACACGTAGTGTGTACATAGTGTATAGAGAAGGTATTGTATTGCACCCAAAAATTCTATACCGAGATTTCACCGGAAATATATGTTTTAGGACCCCTTGAGTCCAAAAGAGCATTTTCAGAAAAAGGTCCGCGTGTGTATGTGTCTGTGTGTGTGTCTGTGGACAGTATAGCTCAAAAATGAAAAGACGATTGAATGCCAAACTTGGTATTTAGATTTGGTATCTTCCAAGGATGCGACACGAAGATTTTCAAGAAAATCCCCCCACATGGAAAAATTTTCGAAAATTTTGTTTTTCTTAAAAATGGCTCTTAACGATTTTGATTAAAATATCACATATTAAAGCCATTTCTATGACAAATAAAATGTATATCTTGAATTTCTGGGAATAGCTTATAAAGACCTGTTTATTCTGGATGCATTTTGCTTAATTAAGAATAACTAGTAAACCGTAAGAGATAGAAAAAAAACTTACGATACAAAAATGTAGATATCGTTAGAATACATAAGCTATGTCATAAACATTATTTTCATGGAACTTACCGTTTTAGAGTTATTCCTTGTTATTAGTTTCAGTTGTGAAGTACTTATACTATCCACAGACGGGAGTGTTCGTTTTTCTTTTGTTCTACACCTTGGCAAGCAGAGAGGCGATTTGCAATGACAATCACATAACGACATCTTTTAAAACATTTGACTATCACTTTAGCCTAGTGCATTCCCTTAGTTCCAGTCTACTTATAAGGAACTAATTAATACAATTCTGCTAATGTTTATCTCGATTAGCGTGGTGTTGAAAGAAGAATTATCTTTTGTAAGACGTTTGTAGAGTAGCTAGAGAAAGTTATGTGAGTGTAACACATCAGATTTTTAGAAAAATGTCCGTGTATGTGTCTGTGGGCAGCATAGCTCAAAAACGAAAAGAGCGTTAAAAACCAAACTTGGTATTTAAGTTTGGTATCTTCCAAGGATCGACATGATTTTCAAGAAAATCCCCCACCCCAAACTAACCTTTCGAAAATTTTGATTTTCTAAAAAATGGCTCTAACAATTTTGATTAAAATCCCGTATATTACTGACATTAACATACCAAATAAAATGTATATCTTGAATTTTTTGGGAATAGCCTCTGAAGACCTCTTTATTCTGGATGAATTTTGCTTAACTGCTAAACGGTAAGAGAAAGACAAAATCTTACTACACAGCAATTGTAGAGCACGTTAAAACACACAATTTATGTTATACACATTTTTTTCGTGGAGTTGGTCTTTTTTAGTTATTCATTGTTTTTAATTTCAAAAGCTTATATTTTCTCATACAGGAATTTGTCAACTCCTGTCCATGCAAACAGAGGAACTTCCGTCACATAGCAACCAAATTTTGACTATCACTTTAACCTATGGTACTCCCTTATTTCACTTCTCTTACAAGGAAGCAAGTAATAAGACCAATCCTGACATTTTTTTTCTCGATTAGCTGAAGTAAATAGAAGCATAAGATTTTTAACAATAATTTGTTGCAGAGATGTAGAGAAAGTTATGTCAGATTTTGTATACAGGGAACCCTAAAGCGCGTATTTCCGGTGCAATCTGGGTGGATTGCAATACCTTCTCTATACACTATGTACATAGTACGTGTAGAGAAAGTAAACATGTACAATTAGAGCGAAAGGTACTTATTCAGTGCGATCCATATAAACCTGAACTATTTTAATATGCCATAATTTCTCTCTAAAAGCTCTTAGAAATGTGAAATTTGTTTTAATGATCTCAGTAGCTCAGGAGAATCGACAACAATCGATGAGTGCCATCTGTTGACTAAATTGAAGATTTCGATAGAAATTATAAGCATTTTCATGGCATTGTAGACAGTCGCAGGTCTTTGACATGTGCCATATGAATAGCCTGATTCCTGGCTGTCGACGCAACGATTTGTTTGGAGAATCACTAGCCTTCTTCGAACGTTTGTAACAGTCTCTGCACTTAATGCTGGTCTATGTATTCCACTCTCACTAACGAGTATATCAGTTGTTTACAGCTCTCTTGCTAGCGATAAAATTGTTGTCTTTTTCGGAACATCCCGTACATTAAATTCTCTTCGAAATTCCCGTTGTGTTGTTACCAAGGAAAATACGCTCTCCAAGTGAGTACTGCATGTTGCTGTTTGTAATTTCCATCCAAATCATCAATATAGTCAACAGATGGCATTTATCGATTGTTGCCAAGATTGTTGTCGATTCTCCCAGAGCCACTGAGATCATTAAAACAAATTTCACATTTCTTCAAGATTTCAGAGAGAAATTATGGTCTGTTAAAACTGTTCAGGTTTATATAGAAGGCACTGTATATAAATAGCCAGGGTGATAACTGTATATAATAGCAAATTCAGCAATTCCAGGAAAGTAACTATGTATGTGTGGAGTTTGTAAGTTGAAAACATAAAATAAATTATCTATCTAGAAAGAACGTCGTGTTACCTGCGTAAAGAAAGAAGAAATCCTTATTGGGAGGAGCAGATCCTTACACTAAGGAGTCCAGAGCTGGAATCAGTATAGCTAAATTGCGGTCCAATCCGTGCTAGCAGAGCGGAAGTGCCTTTATCTCTTTGCCAGTGAAACATGCTATAATCTGCAGCGATACGCGTGCTGCATTGCATTTGTTCCATGCTTCATCCGTCAAATAATAATTATAGTCCAGAAATGCTTCCCAGAAAGCAGAGATCATATGCTTCATGTTTATGTTGTGCATTGTATAGAGAAGGTATTGCATTCCACCCAAAAATTCGATATCGAGATTTCAACGGAAATTCACGTTTTAGGATCCCGTGTATAAAAAAATCTTATGTGTTCCATTCATATGACTTGCTCTACATCTCTATAACAACTTATTGTTAAAATGCTTATCCTTCTATTTACTTCATGCTAATCGAGAAAAATTATTACTTGCTTCCTTGTAAGTAGCGAAATAAGGAAGTACCACAGGTTATGTTATAGTCAAAAGCTGATTGCTATGTGACTGAAGTTCCTTTGTATGTATGGACAGGAGTTGACAATTCCTGTATGAGAAAAGTATGTTTAAAAAAAAAAAAAGTATATGACATAAATTGTGTGTTTTATCGTGATCTACATTTTTGTATGGTAGTTTTGTGTATCTCTTACGGTTTACCAGTTATGTAAAAGTCAATAAAAATCATCCAGAATAAAGAGGTCTTTCGAGGCTATTCCCAGAAAATTCAAGATATACATTTTATTTGCCAAGTAAATATCTTAAATATAAGAGAATTTAAATCAAAATCGTTAGAGCCATTTTTTAGAACATAAAAAATTTTCGGAATTAGTATTTAACGGTCTTTTCATTTTTGAGCTATGCTGCCCACAGCACACACACACACACACACACACACACACACACACACACATACACACACGCGCGGAAATGTTTCTAAAAATGCATTGTTTGGATTCAGGGGGTTTCAAAACACATATTTCCAGTGAAATCTCAGTATCGAATTTTTGTGTGCATTACAATACCTTCTGTATACACTATGTACATAGTACGTGTAGAGAAAGTAAAATCATTTTTGCAAAAGAGGTCCGTGTGTCTGTGAACACGATATCTCAAAAACGAAAAGTCGGTAAAATACCAAACTTGGTATTTAAGTTTAGTATCCTACAAGGATGCGACATGAAGATTTTCAAAACAATTCGGCTCAGCTATTAAAGCGCCAGAGGAATGGCCGAGATTAGGCAATTTCAACCAATCGCGGTCATCTGACTGGAGCGATATTGTCGAAACATCTTATCGCAGCTGATGTTCTTTCTTGTCGCACCTGACGTTTGTATGTTTAATCTCCCGCCCCCCCCCACCCGGCAGGTTAATGCGGTCTTCAGGACCTGGAGCTGCTACTTCTCCATCAAGTAGCTCCTCAGTTGACCCCCCCCCCCCCCGCCCCAGGGACCTTACAAGGCTGAGTGCACTCTGGGCCAAGTCTCGCAGCAGGGGAAAAATCCCCCGACACCGGGAATCGAACCCATGTCTTCCGCTTTTAAAATACCTTATGTTTAAGATATTTTATGAAAATGAAATGTATATCTTGAATTTTCTGGAAATATCTTCTGAAGACCTCTTCATTCTGAATTATTTTTGTATAACTGGTAAACCGAAAGATATATACAAAAACTTACTACACAAAAAATGTAGATATCATTAAAACACTCAATTTATGTCATAGCCTAAATGTTTACTTTCTCTACACGTACTATGTACATAGTATACAGAGAAGGTATTGTATTGCACCCAAAAATTAGATACTGAGATTTCACCGGAAATATATCTTTTGAGACCCCCTGAATCCAAAAAAAGCATTTTTAGAAAAATGTCCGTGTGTGTGTGTCTGTGGGCAGCACAGCTCAAAAACGAAAAGAACGTTAAAAACCAAACTTGATTTATAAGTTTGGTATCTTCCAAGGATGCGACAGGAAGATTTTCAAGAAAATCCCCCACCCCAAACTACCCTTTATATGGAAAACATTCCGAAAATTTGATTTTCTAAAAAATGGCTCTCTTATATTTAAATTCTCTTATATTTAAGATATTTACTTGCTAAATAAAATGTATATCTTGAATTTTCTGGGAGTAGCCTCTGAAGTCTACTTTATTTTAGATGTATTTTACGGAGTTTTGCATAACTGATAAACCGTAAGAGATAGACAAAAACTTACCACACTGAAAATGTAGAGCACATTAAAACACACAATTTATATTACATAATTTTTTTTGTGGAGTTGGTCCTTTTTGAGATATTGCTTGTTTTTGGTTTCAGCTTTCTCGTACAGGAATTTGTCAACTCCTATCCATACAAACAAAGGAACTTCAGTGACATAGCAACCAGCTTTTGATATCATTTTAACCTATGGTACTCCCTTATTTCGCTTCTACTTACAAGGAAGCAAGTAATAAGACTATTTCTGCTAATTTTTTCTCGATTAGCATGAAGTAAATAGAAGAATAAGCTTATTAACAATAATTTGTTACACAGAAGTAGAGAAAGTTATGTGAATGGAGCACATCAGCTTTTTTTCTCTTAGACTGCTTCTAACCAGCCAAGAGGTTAAGTGAATGTTATCTTCAAAAGCGGTTTTCCTCATGATTGCAGGTTCCTCCCTGTTGTTACTTTAAATAATGAGGAAATACTACTACATCATTTGCTCTGTTAGGTAGAGAGAGTATTATATCCCTCTACGTAATACTTAATTTTAGCTCGTACAACGATGCAACACATGCATTTTCAGAAAATCTTACCACTTTAAAATACCTTTTTACTTTCTCTGTATGTATTGTGTACAAAATGTATAGAGAAAGTATTGTATTCCACCCAAAAATTCGATACCGAGATCTCACCGAAAATAGTTTTAGAACCCCCAGAATCCAAAAAAAGTATTTTCAGAAAAATGTTCGTGTGTATGTGTGCGTCTGTCTGTGTGCGTGTGTGTGTCTGTGGACAGCATAGCTCAAAACCGAAAAGACCGTTAAATACTAAACTTGGTATTTATGTTTGGTATCTTCCAAGGATGCGACACGAAGATTTTCAAGAAAATCCCTCCACCCCTTACTACCCTTTACATGGAAACATTTTCCAAAATTTTGATTTTCTTAAAAATGACTCTAACGATTTTGATTAAAATCCCGTATATTAAAGATATTTACATACCTAATAAAATGTATATCTTGAATTTTCTGGGAATAGCCTCTGAAGAGCTCTTTATTCAGGATGAATTTTGCTAAATTTTGCTTAACTGCCAAACGGTAAGAGGTAGACAAAAACTTACTACACAGAAAATGTTGATCTGATCAAAACACGCAATTTCTGTCCGTTACTTTTTTGTTGTGTAGGTAACCTTTTCGAAATATTCCTTGTTTTTGGTTTCAGTTGTGGGTACTTATAATTTTCTCAGACAGGAAGTGTCCATTTTCTTTTGCTCTACTCCTGGCCAAGCAAAGACGCGATTTGCAATGACAATCGAATAACGACAGCTTTTTAAAACATTTGATTATCGGTTTAGCCTAGTGTATTCCCTTAAAAATCCTTAGCATGGCTTCCTTCGGAAGGGAAGTAAAGCCGTTGGTCCCGTGTCGTAGATTTACGGCAGGAAAAAGAACCTCAAGTCTGATAGAGAGGCTTCTGAGCAAAATTAAGCGGTCTTTCACGCCCAATTTAGAATGGGACGCTGAGGACCACAGTAATTAAAAGAGCGTCCATAAATAACACACCATTTCCAATTTTTTTTTTTTTTTTTTTGTTTTTTGGCCACGCAAAGAAACGGATGTCAATCCCCTAGCAACCACATTTTAAAGCATTTGACTGTCCGTTTAGACTAGTGTATTCTCTTATTTCTCTTTGGCTTACAAGGAATTCCATAATAGGGCAATTTCTGCTAATGTTTAACTCAGCATGACATAGATAGAAGAATAATCTTATTAAAATAATTTGTTAAAAAGATGTAGTCATCTAAATGAAACACGTCAGATAATTTTTTTTTTTTTTAATTTTTTTGATCCGGGCGTCAAAAACATACATTTCCAGTGAAGTATCGGTATAGAATTTTAAGTGGAATACAGAATCTTCTATAACTAATATGTATATTGTACATATGTGAGAAAGTTTTTATTGTTTTGCCTTTTAAATGATGATGGATGGTGGGACGGAGATTCCCTATCTTTTGTCACTGATGACTGAAGCGTTCTCTTCACTTCCTTCCAGATGTACTATCTAAAAACACACACTTCCTCTTTCACTGTGATTTCCCAGCAGTCAGTGCTCCCTAAACACTGTCTTATCGAATTAGATATTTCTCAAACTTTTAACACTTACCGCTTTTATGAGCTGACACTGAACATTTTCAGGAAAAAAATCTGATGTGTTTCATTCACATGACTTTCTCCAAATCTCTGCAAAAAGATATTATTAAAAAGCTTATGCTTATATTTACTTCATGCTAACCAAGAAAAAAAATGTCAGAAATAGTCTTATTACTTGCTTCCTTTTAAGTAGAAGCGAAATAAGGGAGTACCATAGGTTAAAGTGATAGTCAAAAGTTGGTTGTTATGTGACTGAAGTTCCTTTGTTTGTATGGACAGGAGTGACAAATTCCTGTATGAGAAAAGCATAAGTTTTTCAAAGCTGAAATCAATAACAAGGAATAACTAAAAAACGATCAACTCCACGAAAAAATGTTTATGACAAAAGGTGTGTTTTAAGGTGCTCTATATTTTTTGTGCAGTAAATTTTTGTCCATCTCTTAGGGTTTAGCAATTATGCAACATTTCGTAAAATTCCTCCAGAATAAAGTAGTCTTCAGAGGCTATTCCCAAAAAGGTCAAGATATACATTTTATTTGTCAGTTAAATATCTTTAATATACGATATTTTAATCAAAATAGTTAGAGCCATTTTTGAGAAAATCAAAAATCTCGAAAAAAATTCCTTGTAAAGGGTAGTTGGGGGTGGGGATTTTCTTGAAATTCTTCGTGTCGCATCCTTGGAAGATACCAAACCTAAATACCAAGTTTGGTTTTTAACGGACTTTTCGTTTTTGAGCTATGCAGCCCACACTCACACACAAACACATGGACATTTTTCTAAAAATGCTTTTTTTAGATTCAGGGGGTCTCAAAACATGTATTTTCGGTGACATCTCGGTATGGAATATCATCCAAAAATTCGATACCGAGATTTCACCGGAAATACATGTTTTGGGTCCCCCTGAATCCAAAAGAAACATATTTAGGCAAAGGTCCGCGCGCGCGCGCGCGCGCGTATGTCTGTTTATGTGTATGTGTGTGTGTGTGTCTGTGTTTGTGGACAGTATAGCTCAAAAACGAAAAGACCGTTAAATACCAAACTTCAAACTTGGTATTTACGTTTGGTATCTTCCAAGGATGTGACACGAAGATTTTCAAGAAAATCCTCCCACCCTTCACATGGAACTTTTTTCGAAATTTTTTATTTTCTCAAAAATGACTAACTATTTTAATTAAAATATCGTATATTAAAGCTGTTTACCTGACAAATAAAATGTATGTATATCTTGACTTTTTTGGGGAATAGCCTCTGAAGATTACTTGATTCTGGATGAATTTTACGGAATTTTCATAACTGCTAAACTGTAAGAGATGGACAAAAATTTACAAAAAATGTAGAGCACCTTAAAACATTCAATTTATGATATACACACTTTTTTCGTGGAGTTGATCGTTTTTGAGATATTCCTTGTTATTTGTTCAGCTTTAAAAAACTTATACTTTTCTCATACAAGAATTTGTCAACTCGTGTCTATACAAACAAAGGAACTTCAGTCACATAGCAACCAGCTTTTGACTATCACTTTAACCTATGGTACTTCCTTATTTTGCTTCTACTTACAAGGAAGCAAGTAATAACGCTATTTCTGCTATTTTTTTCTCGATTAGCATGAAATAAATGGAAGCACAAGCTTCTTAACAATAATTTGTTGCAGAGATGTAGAGAAAGTCCTGTGAATGGAACACGTTCATTTTTTTATGCGTGGGGGAAATTCACTAGGATTTAAAACGTGTTATTTCCGGTGGAATTTGTGTATCACATTTTAGGGCAGAATACGATACGTTCTCTGCCTACTCTATATAGTAGAGAAAGTAAAGATCGATGATTTTAGTTAAAACATTCCACCACTTCCGGATTATTATCACTAGGAATACCCGTAAAACGGAAGGCAAGCACTTTATCACATGAACCCTTCCGCATAGCGGAAACAAAGTAAGGTTAGAATTCAGTGGAGCTGTAGCTGCTTGGTAGCTTGTGGCGTTTCTTTATCCAGGATCAAAAATGGTAATTGTTACATATGGTCTAAGGTACCTAGTGCTATACTGAACATTCCATATAACTTTAGTCTTCACCAACGCATGCTTCAAATTTAATTATGCAGAAAACGGGCCGCTTGAAAAATCGAATAAAATTAAGTGCGATTGATGGATCTTGTATTTGTGATGACGATTTCAAAGATTTTATATGGGGGTCAAGCTTGTTTGTTTTATTATAGACAAATTCGTGTGCATGCTGGAACGGCTGGTAGGTATTTTGCGTATATGGCCGATATTTACCAAATACTTATATAAACGAGTATTATATAAATAATAAATGATTTTATAATGTTCAGAAACATATTTCTACGCCACAATAGAAAACTAGAAACATAAATTTATATACACACACTAACCTTAACCGATTCGAACCTAACCTCGCGCTAAATTTGAAAACCATAGAACTCAGTTGTTTTGCCTACAAAAACAGATTAAAAAAAAAAGACTAACAGAAACATACTCCTCCACCAACTACTATAGTTACACTATTATTCCTATGGGTTCTCACGACGCGGTAACCCTGCTAAGAGCGATATACGACGTTCTTGCACACCAATAGTTAGAGTGTCAACCAAGCTTTTTCATTATAAATCCAGTTTTTATGAAAGAATTTCAGCATATACACATTATAAAACCATATAATGCTCGTTTATGTATAATCAATTGGTAAGTAAGTGGCAAAATACCACGAATTTGTCTATAATGAATAAAACCAAATTTGACCACCAAACATAACCTTTGTAATCGTCATCACAAATTGAAGATTAATCAATGACAATTTCATTCGAGTTTTCGAGCGGCCCAAGTTCTGCATAATAACCATTTATTCCATACAGCTTTTCATTTCGTTAGTACATAGTAAGAGCATTGATACATGTGTGTGCTATTATAGTTCTAAAATGTAGTTCTAATATAATTAATAGAGTTGGGCGCAATAGATGCTATAAGCTTAAAGTAGATAGGCAAATAGACACGAAACTGCACTACCGGAAATAGGCATTGAAGTAGACTCAGTGTTTTGTTTATTTACTACGTAAAATACACACATTGACGTGATAGATTACAAACGGGGAAAAAAAAAAAAAAAATAAAAAAAAAAAAAAAACACATTGATTTTATATCCGCGCTGCGATAGATACGGAAGTTTGTCGGAAATATAAATTAAAATCTGCTGTGGTCAATTCACATAATTTTCTGTATATTGTTGTGATAAATTATTATTAGAAAGCATATTCTTCTGTCTACTTTATGATAATCGAGATAAATATTAGCAGAAGTTGTCTTAATTACTTGCTTCCTTGTAAGCAGAAGGAAAACAAGGGAGTATACTAAGCTAAAACAATCGTCAAATCCTTTAAAAGACGGTTGCCATATGGATGAAATCCGTTTCTATGCAGAACCAGGAGTAAATCTGAAACAAATAACAAAGTATATCTCAGAAATGGTCAATTCAACGAAAAAAATGTATATGACGTAAATTGTGTGTTTTAACATGATTTGTGGCCGCGCCGTGGCCGAGTGGTTAGACCACTCACCTCTCACCTAGATCCCAAGCGACCGCATGTGAGATTTGTGGTGGACAAAGCGGCCTGGGGCGGTTTTCTCCGGTTTTTCCCTCCATCTCATTCCACCGGTGCTCCATCTTCATTCGTGTATAGTGTCACCGCCTGTGGTGCCATAAGTAGTTAAAGCGGGCGTTAAACACTACCAAAAAAAAAAACATGCTTTACATTTTTTGTGTAGTAAGTGTTTGTCTATCTCTTACAGTTTACCAGTTACGTAAAATTCATTCAGAATAAAGAGGTCTTTTAAAGGCTATTCCGAGAAAATTCAAGATATACATTTTATTTGGCATGTAAATATCTTTAATATCATCATTTTAATCAAAATCGTTAGGCATTTTTGAGAAAATCAAAATTTTAGAAATGATTTCCATGTAAAGGGTAGTTTGGGGTGGGGGATTTTTCTCAAAATCTTCGTGTCGTATCACTGGAAGATAGTAAACTTAAACACCAAGTCTGGTATTTTACTGACTTTTCGTGTTCACCGATACAAGGATGCACTGGACACACATGGACCTTTTTCTAAAAACACTTTTATTGGATACATATAATTCCGGTGAAATCTCGGTATGTAATTTTTGGGTACAATACAATACCTTCTCTATACATTATGTACATAGTATGTATAGAGAAAGTAAGAATTGTTGTATTCACTTTGATTGGAGTATTACTTTATTAACGCTCTTTCTTCCGGCGACAGTGTAAACCCCCATATCAAATTTTACTTTCTCTACTGAGTACTTAGTACATAGGTAGGGGAGTATTGCATTCCACCCAAAATTTCGATACTGGGATTTCACTGCAAATACATGTTTTAGGGTCCCCTTTATATAAACATAAAAAAACCTTTTATTTTCCCTACACGTACTATGTACAGAAGGTATTGCATTCCACCCAAAATTCGATACCAAAATTTCACAGGAAATACACATTCTAGGGTAACCTGTATAACAAAAAAATTATTAGAAAAAGGTCCGGGTGTGTGTCCGTGTGTCTGTGAACACGTTAACTCAAAAACGAAAAGTCGGTAAAATACCAAACTTGGTATTTAAATTTAGTACCTTCCAGGGATGCGATATGAAGATTTTGAAAAAAAAATCCCCCCGCTCCAAACCACCCTTTTCATGTAAAAATATTCGAAAATTTTGATTTTCCCAAAAATGGCTCAACGATTTTGATTAAAATACCGTATATTAAATATATTTACATGCCAAATAAAATGCATAGCTTGAATTTTCTAGAACTAGCCTCTGAAGGCCTTTATATTTTGGATGATTTTTTCTGAATTTTGTGTAAATGGTGGAACCGTAATAGATAGACAAAAACTTACTACAACAAAATGTAGATCTCATTAAAACACAATTTATGTCATATAGAGCTTTTTCGTGGAGTTGACAATTTTTTCGATATTCCGTGTTACTTATTTCAGATTTAAAATACTTTTCTCACACGGGAATTCGCTAACACCTTGTCATGCATAGAAACGGATTTCAACCACATGGGAACCAGCTTTTAAACGGTTTGACTATCATTATTAGTCCAGTGTATTCCCTTATTTACCTTCTACTTACAAGGAAGAAAGTAATTGACAATTTCTGCAAATGTCTATCTCGATTATCATAAAGTAGATAGGAAAATAAGCCGTTTAACGATAAGTTGTTATAACAGTGTAGAGAAAGTCATGTGAATGGAACACATCAGATTTTTAGAAATGTCCGCGGGCGCGTGTTTGTATGTGTGTGAGCAATACAACTCAAACACGAAAAGTCGGTTGATAATTAAGTTAAGCATCCTTTAAGGTGAGGAAACGAAGATTTTCAAGCTACCCTACATATGGAAAAAATTTTGAAAATGATTCCTTCAAAAATGGCACTCACGATTTTGATGAAAATACCGTATATTAAAGATATTTATAAAACAAATAAAATGCAATGAAAAAAAACAAATATAAAAATCTTATGTGTAACATTCACATGACTTTCTCTATATCTCTACAGCAAATTATTGTTAAAAAGCTTATGCTTCTATTTACTTCATGCTAATCGAGAAAAAATTAGCAGAAATAGTCTTATTACGTGCTTCCTTGTAAGTAGAAGCGAAATAAGGGAGTATCATAGGTTCAAGTGAAAGTTGCTATGTGACTGAAGTTGACGAATTCCTGCTTGAGAAAAGTATAAGTTTTTTATAGTGAAACCAAAAACAAGGAATATCTAAAAAAAAACTATCAACTCCACGACAAAAATGTATATAACATAAATTGTGTGTTTTAAGGTGCTCTACATTTTTTGTGTGATAAGTTTTTGTCCATCTGTTACAGTTTAGCAGTTACGTAAAATTCCGTAAATTTCATCCAGAATAAAGTAGTCTTCAGAGGCTATTCCCAGAAAAATCAAGATATACATTTTATTTGACAGGTAAATATTTTTAATATACGATATTTTAATCAAAATCGTTAGAGCCATTTTTCAGAAAATCAAAATTTTCGAAAAATGTTCCATTTAAAGAGTAGTTTAGGTTGGGGGGGGATTTTTCTCAAAATCTTCTTGTTGTATCCCTGGAAGATATTAAACTTAAATATCAAGTTTGGTATTTTACCGACTTTTCATTTTTCAGTTATCGTGTTCACAGTCACACGGACACACACACGAACCTTTTTATAAAAATGTTTTTCTTGGAATCAGGGGACCTTAAAATGTGTATTTTCAGTGAAATGTTAAATGAAATTTTGGGTGGAACGCAATACTTTCTCTACCTATATATTACACACTAAGTAGGGAAAGTAAAAATTGCATTGTATGAAGCTTTTAGACTAGTTATGGAAAAGTGTTGGAAACATTTTGTGTAGCTTCAGTTAATTGGTAATTAACAAAGTTTAGATTTCATATTATTTTATAATGAGAAAAATTTGAATTTTTCATAACTTTGGTCAAATTTCACAAATATAGCATCTTAAACAACCTCGAATACTTGTTTCAGTGTATAGTAATGTTATAATGTGTGAGAATATTGCTAGATTGGATTGTTTTCAAAGACATCCGAGATTTGATTGTTGAGTCAAGTACTAGGCTGTACCAATTTCTGGACAAATACGCTCCCCTAGTACAGGGATTGGCAAACTTGATATGCACACTAACTCCATGTAGTTTCAAAAGAACGGATGGATAGAGCAAATAAATAAAAAATGTGGCTGTGGCAGTTGCTAACTCTTACATAAATAGTCATTCTTTTTCACTATACATATCATGTACATAGAATATAGAGAAGGTATTGTATTGCACACAAAAATTAATGGAAAATCATGTTTTGGGACCCCCTGATTAAAAAAAAAGTATTTTAGATAAAGGTCAGTGTGTCTGTGTCTGTCTATGGCTCTAGCTCTGTCTCTGGCTCTGTGTCTCTGTCACTGACTCAGTCTCTGGCTCAGTCACAGGCTCTGTCTCTGTCTCTAGCTCTGTATGTCTCTGGCTCTGTGCCTGCTCTGTGTCTAGCTCTGTCTCTGGCCCTGTCTCTAGCTCTGTATCTGTCTCTGGCTCTGTGCCTGCTCTGTGTCTAGCTCTGTCTCAGTCTCTGGCCCTGTCTCTGGCGCTGTCTCTGGCTCTATATCTGTCTCAGTCTCTGGCTGTCTCTGGCTCTGACACTTGACCTGTCTCTGGCTGTCTCTATATCTGTCTCAGTCTCTGACTCTGGATCTGTCTCTGGCTCTATATCTGTCTCTGTCTCTGGTTCTGTGTCTAGCTCTGTCTCTGTCTCTGGCTATGTCTTTGGCTCTGTGCCTAGCTCTGGCTATGTCTCTGGCTCTGTGCCTGCTCTGTGTCTAGCTCTGTCTCTGGCACTGTCTCTGGCTCTGTCTCTGGTTCTGTCTCTAGCTCTGTGCCTGCTCTGTGTCTAGCTCTGTCTCTGGCTCCGTCTATGGATCAGTCCATGTCTCTGTCTCTGGCTCTGTCCATGTCTCTGGCTCCTTCTCTGGCTCTGTCCATGTCTCTGGCTCCGTCTCTGGCTCTGTCCATGTCTCTGTCTCTGTCTCTGGCTGGCTCTGTCATTGTCTCTGGCTCTGTCCTTGTCTCTGTCTCTGGCTCTGTCCATGTTTCTGCCTCAGTCCTTGTCTCTGTCTCTGGCTCTGTCCTTGTGTCTATCTCTGGCTCTGTCCTTGTCTCTGGCTCTGTCCTTGTCTCTGGCTCTGTCCATGTCTCTGTCTCTGTCCTTGTCTCTGTCTCTGTCCTTGTCTCTGGCTCTGTCCTTGTCTCTGGCTCTGTCCTTGTCTCTGGCTCTGTCCATGTCTCTGTCTCTGTCCATGTCTCTTTCTGTGTCCTTGTCTCTGTCTCTGGCTCTGTCCATGTCTCTGGCTCTGTCCATGTCTGTCTCTGGCTCTGTCCTTGTCTCTCTTTCTGGCTCTGTCCATGTCTCTGTCTCTGGCTATGTCCTTGTCTCTGTCCCTGTCCATGTCGTCTCTGTCCATGTCTCTGGCTCCGTCTAAGGCTCAGTCCATGTCTCCGTCTATGGCTCAGTCCATGTCTCTGTCTCTGACTCCGTCTCTGGATCTGTCCTTGTCTCTGTCTCTGTCCATGTCTCTGTCCATGTCCCTGGCTCCGTCTCTGGCTCTGTCCATGTCTTTGTCTCTGGCTCTGTCCTTATCTCTGGCTCTGCCCATGTCTCTGGCTCTGTCCTTGTCTCTGGCTCTGTCCTTGTCTCTGGCTCTGTCCATGTCTCTGGCTCTGTCCTTGTCTCTGTCTCTGGCTCTGTCCTTGTCTCTGGCTCTGCCCATGTCTCTGGCTCTGTCCATGTCTCTGGCTCTGTCCTTGTCTCTGTCTTTGTCCTTGTCTCTGGCTCTGCGCACGTCTCTGGCTCTGCCCATGTCTCTGGCACTTCCCATGTCTCTGTCTCTGTCTCTGTCCCTGTCTCTGTTTTCTGTCTCTGTCTCTATCCTTGTCTCTGGTTCTGCCCATGTCTCTGGCTCTGTCCTTGTCTCTGGCTCTGCCCATGTCTCTGTCTCTATCCTTGTCTCTGGCTCTGCCCATGTCTCTGGCTCTGTCCTTGTCTCTGGCTCTGTCCTTGTCTCTGGCTCTGTCCTTGTCTCTGGCTCTGTCCATGTCTCTATCCTTGTCTCTGGCTCTGTCCATGTCTCTGGCTCTGTCCTTGTCTCTGGCTCTGTCCTTGTCTCTGGCTCTGTCCTTGTCTCTGTCTCTATCCTTGTCTCTGGTTCTGCCCATGTCTCTATCCTTGTCTCTGGCTCTGCCCATGTCTCTATCCTTGTCTCTGGCTCTGCCCATGTCTCTATCCTTGTCTCTGGCTCTGCCCATGTCTCTATCCTTGTCTCTGGCTCTGCCCATGTCTCTATCCTTGTCTCTGGCTCTGCCCATGTCTCTATCCTTGTCTCTGGCTCTGCCCATGTCTCTATCCTTGTCTCTGGCTCTGCCCATGTCTCTATCCTTGTCTCTGGCTCTGCCCATGTCTCTATCCTTGTCTCTGGCTCTGCCCATGTCTCTATCCTTGTCTCTGGCTCTGCCCAT
The DNA here is from genome assembly GCA_030762935.1 of Hymenopus coronatus. Taxonomy (NCBI): domain Eukaryota; kingdom Metazoa; phylum Arthropoda; class Insecta; order Mantodea; family Hymenopodidae; genus Hymenopus; species Hymenopus coronatus. The sequence goes on along the minus strand of CM060897.1, from coordinate 17,027,498 downwards.
GTCTCTATCCTTGTCTCTGGCTCTGCCCATGTCTCTATCCTTGTCTCTGGTTCTGCCCATGTCTCTATCCTTGTCTCTGGCTCTGCCCATGTCTCTATCCTTGTCTCTGGCTCTGCCCATGTCTCTGGCTCTGTCTCTGTCTCTATCCTTGTCTCTGGTTCTGTCCTTGTCTCTGGCTCTGTCTCTGTCTCTATCCTTGTCTCTGTCTCTATCCTTGTCTCTGGCTCTGTCTCTGTCTCTATCCTTGTCTCTGGTTCTGTCCTTGTCTCTGGCTCTGTCCTTGTCTCTGGCTCTGTCCTTGTCTCTGGCTCTGTCCTTGTCTCTGGTTCTGTCCTTGTCTCTGGCTCTGTCCTTGTCTCTGGCTCTGTCTCTGTCTCTATCCTTGTCTCTGGTTCTGCCCATGTCTCTATCCTTGTCTCTGGCTCTGCCCATGTCTCTATCCTTGTCTCTGGCTCTGTCCTTGTCTCTGGCTCTGTCCTTGTCTCTGGTTCTGTCCTTGTCTCTGGCTCTGTCCTTGTCTCTGGCTCTGTCTCTGTCTCTATCCTTGTCTCTGGTTCTGCCCATGTCTCTATCCTTGTCTCTGGCTCTGCCCATGTCTCTATCCTTGTCTCTGGCTCTGCCCATGTCTCTATCCTTGTCTCTGGCTCTGCCCATGTCTCTATCCTTGTCTCTGGCTCTGTCCTTGTCTCTGGCTCTGCCCATGTCTCTATCCTTGTCTCTGGCTCTGCCCATGTCTCTATCCTTGTCTCTGGCTCTGCCCATGTCTCTATCCTTGTCTCTGGCTCTGTACTTGTCTCTGGCTCTGCCCATGTCTCTATCCTTGTCTCTGGCTCTGCCCATGTCTCTATCCTTGTCTCTGGCTCTGCCCATGTCTCTATCCTTGTCTCTGGCTCTGTCCTTGTCTCTGGTTCTGCCCATGTCTCTATCCTTGTCTCTGGCTCTGCCCATGTCTCTATCCTTGTCTCTGGCTCTGCCCATGTCTCTATCCTTGTCTCTGGCTCTGCCCATGTCTCTATCCTTGTCTCTGGCTCTGTCCTTGTCTCTGGCTCTGCCCATGTCTCTATCCTTGTCTCTGGCTCTGTCCTTGTCTCTGGCTCTGTCCTTGTCTCTGGCTCTGTCCTTGTCTCTGGCTCTGTCCTTGTCTCTGGTTCTGCCCATGTCTCTGGCTCTGTCCTTGTCTCTGGCTCTGTCTCTGTCTCTATCCTTGTCTCTGGTTCTGCCCATGTCTCTATCCTTGTCTCTGGCTCTGCCCATGTCTCTATCCTTGTCTCTGGCTCTGCCCATGTCTCTATCCTTGTCTCTGGCTCTGTCCTTGTCTCTGGTTCTGCCCATGTCTCTGGCTCTGTCCTTGTCTCTGGCTCTGACCTTGTCTCTGTCTCTATCCTTGTCTCTGGTTCTGCCCATGTCTCTGGCTCTGTCCTTGTCTCTGGCTCTGTCTCTGTCTCTATCCTTGTCTCTGGTTCTGCCCATGTCTCTGGCTCTGTCCTTGTCTCTGGCTCTGTCCTTGTCTCTGGCTCTGTCTCTGTCTCTATCCTTGTCTCTGGCTCTGTCTCTGTCTCTATCCTTGTCTCTGGTTCTGCCCATGTCTCTATCCTTGTCTCTGGCTCTGTCCTTGTCTCTGGCTCTGCCCATGTCTCTATCCTTGTCTCTGGCTCTGCCCATGTCTCTATCCTTGTCTCTGGCTCTGTCCTTGTCTCTGGCTCTGCCCATGTCTCTATCCTTGTCTCTGTCTCTATCCTTGTCTCTGGCTCTGCCCATGTCTCTATCCTTGTCTCTGGCTCTGCCCATGTCTCTATCCTTGTCTCTGGCTCTGTCCTTGTCTCTGGCTCTGTCTCTGTGTCTATCCTTGTCTCTGGTTCTGCCCATGTCTCTGGCTCTGTCCTTGTCTCTGGCTCTGTCTCTGTCTCTATCCATGTCTCTGGCTCTGCCCATGTCTCTATCCTTGTCTCTGGCTCTGCCCATGTCTCTATCCTTGTCTCTGGCTCTGTCCTTGTCTCTGGCTCTGTCCTTGTCTCTGGCTCTGTCTCTGTGTCTATCCTTGTCTCTGGTTCTGCCCATGTCTCTGGCTCTGTCCTTGTCTCTGGCTCTGTCTCTGTCTCTATCCTTGTCTATGGTTCTGCCCATGTCTCTATCCTTGTCTCTGGCTCTGTCCTTGTCTCTGGCTCTGTCCTTGTCTCTGGCTCTGTCCTTGTCTCTGTCTCTGTCCATGTCTCTGTCTCTGGCTCTGTCCTTGTCTCTGGCTCTGTCCTTGTCTCTGTCTCTGTCCATGTCTCTGTCTCTGGCTCTGTCCTTGTCTCTGGCTCTGTCCTTGTCTCTGGCTCTGTCCTTGTCTCTATCCTTGTCTCTGGCTCTGTCCTTGTCTCTGGCTCTGTCCTTGTCTCTGGCTCTGTCCTTGTCTCTGGCTCTGTCCTTGTCTCTATCCTTGTCTCTGGCTCTGTCCTTGTCTCTGGCTCTGTCCTTGTCTCTATCCTTGTCTCTGGCTCTGTCCTTGTCTCTGGCTCTGCCCATGTCTCTATCCTTGTCTCTGGCTCTGTCCTTGTCTCTGGTTCTGCCCATGTCTCTGGCTCTGTCCTTGTCTCTGGCTCTGTCCTTGTCTCTGGCTCTGCCCGTGTCTCTGGCTCTATCCTTGTCTCTGGCTCTGTCCTTGTCTCTGGTTCTGCCCATGTCTCTGGCTCTGTCCTTGTCTCTGGCTCTGTCCTTGTCTCTGGTTCTGCCCATGTCTCTGGCTCTATCCTTGTCTCTGGCTCTGTCCTTGTCTCTGGCTCTGCCCATGTCTCTATCCTTGTCTCTGGCTCTGTCCTTGTCTCTGGTTCTGCCCATGTCTCTGGCTCTGTCCTTGTCTCTGGCTCTGTCCTTGTCTCTGGTTCTGCCCATGTCTCTGGCTCTATCCTTGTCTCTGGCTCTGTCCTTGTCTCTGGCTCTGCCCGTGTCTCTGGCTCTGTCCTTGTCTCTGGCTCTGCCCATGTCTCTATCCTTGTCTCTGGCTCTGTCCTTGTCTCTGGCTCTGTCCTTGTCTCTGGCTCTGTCCTTGTCTCTGGCTCTGTCCTTGTCTCTGTCTCTGTCCATGTCTCTGTCTCTGGCTCTGTCCTTGTCTCTGGCTCTGTCCTTGTCTCTGTTTCTGTCCATCTCTCTGTCTCTGGCTCTGCCTTGTCTCTGGCTCTGTCCTTGTCTCTGGCTCTGTCCTTGTCTCTATCCTTGTCTCTGGCTCTGTCCTTGTCTCTGGCTCTGTCCTTGTCTCTGGCTCTGTCCTTGTCTCTGGCTCTGTCCTTGTCTCTATCCTTGTCCCTGGCTCTGTCCTTGTCTCTGGCTCTGTCCTTGTCTCTATCCTTGTCTCTGGCTCTGTCCTTGTCTCTGGCTCTGCCCATATCTCTATCCTTGTCTCTGGCTCTGCCCATGTCTCTATCCTTGTCTCTGGCTCTGTCCTTGTCTCTGGCTCTGTCTCTGTCTCTATCCTTGTCTCTGGTTCTGCCCATGTCTCTGGCTCTGTCCTTGTCTCTGGCTCTGTCCTTGTCTCTGGCTCTGTCTCTGTCTCTATCCTTGTCTCTGGCTCTGTCTCTGTCTCTATCCTTGTCTCTGGTTCTGCCCATGTCTCTATCCTTGTCTCTGGCTCTGCCCATGTCTCTATCCTTGTCTCTGGCTCTGCCCATGTCTCTATCCTTGTCTCTGGCTCTGTCCTTGTCTCTGGCTCTGTCTCTGTGTCTATCCTTGTCTCTGGTTCTGCCCATGTCTCTGTCTCTATCCTTGTCTCTGGCTCTGCCCATGTCTCTATCCTTGTCTCTGGCTCTGCCCATGTCTCTATCCTTGTCTCTGGCTCTGTCCTTGTCTCTGGCTCTGTCCTTGTCTCTGGCTCTGTCTCTGTGTCTATCCTTGTCTCTGGTTCTGCCCATGTCTCTATCCTTGTCTCTGGCTCTGTCCTTGTCTCTGGTTCTGCCCATGTCTCTGGCTCTGTCCTTGTCTCTGGCTCTGTCTCTGTCTCTATCCTTGTCTCTGGTTCTGCCCATGTCTCAATCCTTGTCTCTAGCTCTGTCCTTGTCTCTGGCTCTGTCCTTGTCTCTGTCCATGTCTCTGTCTCTGGCTCTGTCCTTGTCTCTGGCTCTGTCCTTGTCTCTGGCTCTGTCCTTGTCTCTGTCCATGTCTCTGTCTCTGGCTCTGTCCTTGTCTCTGGCTCTGTCCTTGTCTCTGGCTCTGTCCTTGTCTCTGGCTCTGTCCTTGTCTCTGGCTCTGTCCTTGTCTCTGGCTCTGTCCTTGTCTCTGGCTCTGTCCTTGTCTCTGTCTCTGGCTCTGTCCTTGTCTCTGGCTCTGTCCTTGTCTCTGGCTCTGTCCTTGTCTCTGGCTCTGTCCTTGTCTCTGTCTCTGGCTCTGTCCTTGTCTCTGGCTCTGTCCTTGTCTCTGGCTCTGTCCATGTCTCTGTCTCTGTCCATGTCTCTTTCTGTGTCCTTGTCTCTGTCTCTGTCCATGTCTCTGGCTCTGTCCATGTCTGTCTCTGGCTCTGTCCTTGTCTCTCTTTCTGGCTCTGTCCATGTCTCTGTCTCTGGCTATGTCCTTGTCTCTGTCCCTGTCCATGTCGTCTCTGTCCATGTCTCTGGCTCCGTCTAAGGCTCAGTCCATGTCTCCGTCTATGGCTCAGTCCATGTCTCTGTCTCTGACTCCGTCTCTGGATCTGTCCTTGTCTCTGTCTCTGTCCATGTCTCTGTCCATGTCCCTGGCTCCGTCTCTGGCTCTGTCCATGTCTTTGTCTCTGGCTCTGTCCTTATCTCTGGCTCTGCCCATGTCTCTGGCTCTGTCCTTGTCTCTGGCTCTGTCCATGTCTCTGGCTCTGTCCTTGTCTCTGTCTCTGGCTCTGTCCTTGTCTCTGGCTCTGCCCATGTCTCTGGCTCTGTCCATGTCTCTGGCTCTGTCCTTGTCTCTGTCTTTGTCCTTGTCTCTGGCTCTGCGCACGTCTCTGGCTCTGCCCATGTCTCTGGCACTTCCCATGTCTCTGTCTCTGTCTCTGTCCCTGTCTCTGTTTTCTGTCTCTGTCTCTATCCTTGTCTCTGGTTCTGCCCATGTCTCTGGCTCTGTCCTTGTCTCTGGCTCTGCCCATGTCTCTGTCTCTATCCTTGTCTCTGGCTCTGCCCATGTCTCTGGCTCTGTCCTTGTCTCTGGCTCTGTCCTTGTCTCTGGCTCTGTCCTTGTCTCTATCCTTGTCTCTGGCTCTGCCCATGTCTCTATCCTTGTCTCTGGCTCTGTCCATGTCTCTGGCTCTGTCCTTGTCTCTGGCTCTGTCCTTGTCTCTGGCTCTGTCCTTGTCTCTGTCTCTATCCTTGTCTCTGGTTCTGCCCATGTCTCTATCCTTGTCTCTGGCTCTGCCCATGTCTCTATCCTTGTCTCTGGCTCTGCCCATGTCTCTATCCTTGTCTCTGGCTCTGCCCATGTCTCTATCCTTGTCTCTGGTTCTGCCCATGTCTCTATCCTTGTCTCTGGCTCTGCCCATGTCTCTATCCTTGTCTCTGGCTCTGCCCATGTCTCTGGCTCTGTCTCTGTCTCTATCCTTGTCTCTGGTTCTGTCCTTGTCTCTGGCTCTGTCTCTGTCTCTATCCTTGTCTCTGTCTCTATCCTTGTCTCTGGCTCTGTCTCTGTCTCTATCCTTGTCTCTGGTTCTGTCGTTGTCTCTGGCTCTGTCCTTGTCTCTGGCTCTGTCCTTGTCTCTGGCTCTGTCCTTGTCTCTGGTTCTGTCCTTGTCTCTGGCTCTGTCCTTGTCTCTGGCTCTGTCTCTGTCTCTATCCTTGTCTCTGGTTCTGCCCATGTCTCTATCCTTGTCTCTGGCTCTGCCCATGTCTCTATCCTTGTCTCTGGCTCTGTCCTTGTCTCTGGCTCTGTCCTTGTCTCTGGTTCTGTCCTTGTCTCTGGCTCTGTCCTTGTCTCTGGCTCTGTCTCTGTCTCTATCCTTGTCTCTGGTTCTGCCCATGTCTCTATCCTTGTCTCTGGCTCTGCCCATGTCTCTATCCTTGTCTCTGGCTCTGCCCATGTCTCTATCCTTGTCTCTGGCTCTGCCCATGTCTCTATCCTTGTCTCTGGCTCTGTCCTTGTCTCTGGCTCTGCCCATGTCTCTATCCTTGTCTCTGGCTCTGCCCATGTCTCTATCCTTGTCTCTGGCTCTGCCCATGTCTCTATCCTTGTCTCTGGCTCTGTCCTTGTCTCTGGCTCTGCCCATGTCTCTATCCTTGTCTCTGGCTCTGCCCATGTCTCTATCCTTGTCTCTGGTTCTGCCCATGTCTCTATCCTTGTCTCTGGCTCTGTCCTTGTCTCTGGCTCTGCCCATGTCTCTATCCTTGTCTCTGGCTCTGCCCATGTCTCTATCCTTGTCTCTGGCTCTGTCCTTGTCTCTGGCTCTGCCCATGTCTCTATCCTTGTCTCTGTCTCTATCCTTGTCTCTGGCTCTGCCCATGTCTCTATCCTTGTCTCTGGCTCTGCCCATGTCTCTATCCTTGTCTCTGGCTCTGTCCTTGTCTCTGGCTCTGTCTCTGTGTCTATCCTTGTCTCTGGTTCTGCCCATGTCTCTGGCTCTGTCCTTGTCTCTGGCTCTGTCTCTGTCTCTATCCATGTCTCTGGCTCTGCCCATGTCTCTATCCTTGTCTCTGGCTCTGCCCATGTCTCTATCCTTGTCTCTGGCTCTGTCCTTGTCTCTGGCTCTGTCCTTGTCTCTGGCTCTGTCTCTGTGTCTATCCTTGTCTCTGGTTCTGCCCATGTCTCTGGCTCTGTCCTTGTCTCTGGCTCTGTCTCTGTCTCCATCCTTGTCTATGGTTCTGCCCATGTCTCTATCCTTGTCTCTGGCTCTGTCCTTGTCTCTGGCTCTGGCTCTGTCCTTGTCTCTGGCTCTGTCCTTGTCTCTGTCTCTGTCCATGTCTCTGTCTCTGGCTTGTCCTTGTCTCTGGCTCTGTCCTTGTCTCTGGCTCTGTCCTTGTCTCTATCCTTGTCTCTGGCTCTGTCCTTGTCTCTGGCTCTGTCCTTGTCTCTGGCTCTGTCCTTGTCTCTGGCTCTGTCCTTGTCTCTATCCTTGTCTCTGGCTCTGTCCTTGTCTCTGGCTCTGTCCTTGTCTCTATCCTTGTCTCTGGCTCTGTCCTTGTCTCTGGCTCTGCCCATGTCTCTATCCTTGTCTCTGGCTCTGTCCTTGTCTCTGGCTCTGTCCTTGTCTCTGGCTCTGTCCTTGTCTCTGGCTCTGTCCTTGTCTCTGTCTCTGTCCATGTCTCTGTCTCTGGCTCTGCCTTGTCTCTGGCTCTGTCCTTGTCTCTGGCTCTGTCCTTGTCTCTATCCTTGTCTCTGGCTCTGTCCTTGTCTCTGGCTCTGTCCTTGTCTCTGGCTCTGTCCTTGTCTCTGGCTCTGTCCTTGTCTCTATCCTTGTCTCTGGCTCTGTCCTTGTCTCTGGCTCTGTCCTTGTCTCTATCCTTGTCTCTGGCTCTGTCCTTGTCTCTGGCTCTGCCCATATCTCTATCCTTGTCTCTGGCTCTGCCCATGTCTCTATCCTTGTCTCTGGCTCTGTCCTTGTCTCTGGCTCTGTCTCTGTCTCTATCCTTGTCTCTGGTTCTGCCCATGTCTCTGGCTCTGTCCTTGTCTCTGGCTCTGTCCTTGTCTCTGGCTCTGTCCTTGTCTCTGGCTCTGTCTCTGTCTCTATCCTTGTCTCTGGCTCTGTCTCTGTCTCTATCCTTGTCTCTGGTTCTGCCCATGTCTCTATCCTTGTCTCTGGCTCTGCCCATGTCTCTATCCTTGTCTCTGGCTCTGCCCATGTCTCTATCCTTGTCTCTGGCTCTGTCCTTGTCTCTGGCTCTGTCCTTGTCTCTGGCTCTGTCTCTGTGTCTATCCTTGTCTCTGGTTCTGCCCATGTCTCTGTCTCTATCCTTGTCTCTGGCTCTGCCCATGTCTCTATCCTTGTCTCTGGCTCTGCCCATGTCTCTATCCTTGTCTCTGGCTCTGTCCTTGTCTCTGGCTCTGTCCTTGTCTCTGGCTCTGTCCTTGTCTCTGGCTCTGTCTCTGTGTCTATCCTTGTCTCTGGTTCTGCCCATGTCTCTATCCTTGTCTCTGGCTCTGTCCTTGTCTCTGGTTCTGCCCATGTCTCTGGCTCTGCCCTTGTCTCTGGCTCTGTCTCTGTCTCTATCCTTGTCTCTGGTTCTGCCCATGTCTCAATCCTTGTCTCTGGCTCTGTCCTTGTCTCTGTCCATGTCTCTGTCTCTGGCTCTGTCCTTGTCTCTGGCTCTGTCCTTGTCTCTGTCCATGTCTCTGTCTCTGGCTCTGTCCTTGTCTCTGGCTCTGTCCTTGTCTCTGGCTCTGTCCTTGTCTCTGGCTCTGTCCTTGTCTCTGGCTCTGTCCTTGTCTCTGGCTCTGTCCTTGTCTCTGGCTCTGTCCTTGTCTCTGGCTCTGTCCTTGTCTCTGGCTCTGTCCTTGTCTCTGGCTCTGTCCTTGTCTCTGTCTCTGGCTCTGTCCTTGTCTCTGGCTCTGTCCTTGTCTCTGGCTCTGTCCTTGTCTCTGGCTCTGTCCTTGTCTCTGGCTCTGTCCTTGTCTCTGGCTCCTGTCCTTGTCTCTGGCTCTGTCCATGTCTCTGTCTCTGTCCTTGTCTCTGTCTCTGTCCTTGTCTCTGTCTCTGTCCTTGTCTCTGTCTCTGTCCATGTCTCTGTCTCTGTCCTTGTCTCTGGCTCTGTCCTTGTCTCTGTCTCTGTCCATGTCTCTGTCTCTGTCCTTGTCTCTGGCTCTGTCCTTGTCTCTGGCTCTGTCCTTGTCTCTGTCTCTGTCCATGTCTCTGTCTCTGGCTCTGTCCATGTCTCTGTCTCTGGCTCTGTCCTTGTCTCTGGCTCTGCCCGTGTCTCTGGCTCTGTCCTTGTCTCTGGCTCTGTCCTTGTCTCTGGCTCTGTCCTTGTCTCTGGCTCTGTCCTTGTCTCTGGCTCTGTCCTTGTCTCTGTCTCTGGCTCTGTCCTTGTCTCTGGCTCTGTCCTTGTCTCTGGCTCTGTCCTTGTCTCTGTCTCTGGCTCTGTCCTTGTCTCTGGCTCTGTCCTTGTCTCTGGCTCTGTCCTTTGTCTCTGGCTCTGTCTTTGTCTCTGGCTCTGTCCTTGTCTCTGGCTCTGTCCTTGTCTCTGGCTCCTGTCCTTGTCTCTGGCTCTGTCCATGTCTCTGTCTCTGTCCTTGTCTCTGGCTCTGTCCTTGTCTCTGGCTCTGTCCTTGTCTCTGTCTCTGTCCATGTCTCTGTCTCTGGCTCTGTCCTTGTCTCTGGCTCTGCCCGTGTCTCTGGCTCTGTCCATGTCTCTGGCTCTGTCCTTGTCTCTGGCTCTGTCCTTGTCTCTGGCTCTGTCCATGTCTCTGGCTCTGTCCTTGTCTCTGGCTCTGTCCTTGTCTCTGGCTCTGTCCTTGTCTCTGTCTCTGTCCATGTCTCTGTCTCTGGCTCTGTCCTTGTCTCTGGCTCTGCCCGTGTCTCTGGCTCTGTCCATGTCTCTGGCTCTGTCCTTGTCTCTGGCTCTGCCCATGTCTCTAGCTCTGCCCATGTCTCTAGCTCTGCCCATGTCTCTGGCTCTGTCCTTGTCTCTAGCTCTGTCCATGTATCTGTCTCTGGCTCTGTCCATGTCTCTGGCTCTCTCCATGTATCTGTCTCTGTCCATGTCTCTGGCTCTGTCCATGTCTCTGACTCTGTCCATGTATCTGCCTCTGTCCATGTCTCTGTCTCTGTCTCTGGCTCTGTCCATGTCTCTGGCTCTGTCCATGTCTCTGGCTCTGTCCATGTCTCTGGCTCTGTCCATGTCTCGGTCTCTGGCTCTGTCCATGTCTCTGGCTCTGTCCATGTATCTGTCTCTGGCTCTGTCACTGTCTCTGGCTCTGTTACTGTCTCTGGCTCTGTCACTGTCTCTGGCTCTGTCTCTGTCACTGTCTCTGGCTGTTACTGTCTCTGGTTCTGTCCATGTCTTTGGCTCTGTCCATGTATCTGGCTCTGTCCATGTATCTGTCTCTGGCTCTGTCACTGTCTCTGGCTCTGTTACTGTCTCTGGCTCTGGCTCTGTCACTGTCTCTGGCTCTGTCTCTGGCTCTGTCAGTGTCTCTGTCTCTGACTCTGTCACTGCCTTTGGCTCTGTCACTGTCACTGTCTCTGGCTCTGTCACTGTCTCTGTCTCTGGCTCTGTTACTGTCTGGTTCTGTCACTGTCTGGCTCTGTCACTGTCTCTGGCTCTATTACTGTCTCTGGCTCTGTCACTGTCTCTGGCTCTGGCTCTGGCTCTGTCTCTGGCTCTGTCTCTGTCTCTGGCCCTGTTACTCTCTCCTCACTCCAAACTAATTTTTACATTGAATCAATTTTGAAAATTTTTCTTTTTGTCAAAAATGGCTCTAACGAATTTTATTAAAATGTGTATGAAAGATTTTTTCTGGACTTAGCCTCAGAAGCCCTCTTCATTCTGAATGACTTTTGCTGAATTTTAAATAGCTGGAAAACCGTAAGAGCTAAACAAAAACTTACTGCACGAAATATGTAGATCTCATTAAAACACACAATTTATGTCATATGCTTTTTGTTGCAGAGTTGGCCATTTCTGAGATATTCCTTGTAATTGGTTTCAATTTTAAACTACGCATTTTCTCAAATGGGGTCCCGTTTGTTTCATCTGTCTTTTGCTTTTCTGGAAATGCCAAGCAAACCAAACTTCAATTGTTCACATATCGGCTGGCTTTTAAAAGATTTGACTATCACTTTAGCCTAGTGTATTTCCTTATTTATCTTCTGCTTGTAAGGAATTAAGTAGTAAGCTCAATTGTGTTAGTATTTATCTTGCATAAGAATAATCTTTTGTAAGAATAGTTTGTTTGCAGAATAGGTAGAGAAAGTCATGTGAATGCTACACTGTTTTATGTACAGTTTGACAATGGTAAAATAATAAAACAATATTGTACCTTTAAATACATTTGCCATTATTGCAATTATTTCATTAATTCTGTGTTACCTTTGATAGAGCTATATTAATTAATCAAATAAGCTCTGTATTTTGACTTGGCATAATTCATTTCTGAAAGCTGTACTCTTACAAATATTAGAAGAAGCATAGCCAACATTTCAGCTGCAGAAATTGTTAATTGTTCAGTTCGTGAACATTAAATAATCCTAAATTGCCATTAAGAAATAACTTGTTCTCTCAGGTCACCTGATCTAAATCCAATTGAGAACATTTGGACAGAAATAAAGGTTACTCTTTGAAATTCCATCTCCCATCTCCCAGACATAGGTAGAACTATGAGACAGGGTCAAAGATGCATGAGATTCCCTCGTAGAAAGACCACATAATTGTCACCAGTTGATAAGCCTGCATGCTTAACAAATTAACAAAGTTTTCGAGAATTAAGCATATTGGACGGGAAGTTTAAGTATTTTAATTATTTCATTTTATTTTGTTTTCTTAAATTTGTAATACAGACAGAAATGTTTGTCAAATGACAATAATTATTTTTAGACTGAAGAGGTTAGGTTAGATTGGATTAGAAAGCATTCTGTAGGTTTATTTTGGCCAGCAAGCTATTGAGCATAGAACTTGTCAATACATGTATATGTATTTATTTGTCGAGTCGATTAATTACACTAAACAACACTTATTTGGGATTTTTGCCAGAACATTTTTCCAAAGACTAGTTTCCTTCATTTTCAACTGGACATCAACTAATTGATAAACATGTTCTGGTAAAAATCCCAATTAAGTGTTGTTTAGTGTAAACACTCAACTCGTCTAATAAATGATTATAACAATACTGTTTAAAAAACTTTCACAATAAGAAAAGTAATGTATATGTACGAGTATGTTAAATCTATTGTCTCTATGTGAACATTTTTTCTGGTTTTGATGTAAGGAGCCGCTCCCCAATCTTTGTAAAAGTGTTTTTGAGTCATCCTGTATACGTGACATGTCCCTAACATGTTGGCACTTGTTCAGTCACAAAAGGAAACAACAATGGGAATACTGAACTTATTGAATTGATATATTGTTGCAGGTGTTCCTGTTTGCCTGTGTGCTGCTAATATTGGACAGTGTATCAGCCTGCCACTTGGACAACCTGATACTGACTAAGCTGCACCTAGTGGACTGTGGGAACATTAGTGGTGCAACATTCATCTACTCCAAGCATGTGATAGAGGATCAAATAAACATATTTAACAAGCTAGCAGCACAGCATGATAATCTGAAGCAGCAATTCGATCAATCTATTGATGTAACTACACACATTTCTCAGCAAGTGGAACTGCTGGAACAATACTTGGCTGTATACAAAACCATGTTAAACATCTCTAGAAAAGACACACCAATAAATGATTCTACTGGTTTCTGTTTCAACAGCTCACAAGTCCAGAACCAACAGATGGAGCTTAAGGGTTTCCTGAAACATCTCCACAAATTTGAACGATGGATATTGTTTTATTCTCCAACAATAGTTGTAACTGAGGTTGTGTTTGTGTTTTTGGGGAATGCTTTAGTGCTGTTTGCGATAGTGAAACATGAGGATATGAAGATAAAACCCAATGCCCTCGTGCTAAATGTTGCTGTTGCTGATATTCTGTATGCCATCAGCTACTCAGTTACAGAGCACTACAGGTTGAAGTGGTTCTTTGTCCCAGAAAAACAATGTGCCTTTGGAATGTTTCAGTTCATGATACAGGTGTGTTTTGTGGGATTCAGCGGCTATTCTGTGTCCCTACTCAGTTTTATGAGATACCTCGCTGCATCTGGTGATTCCCCTCAGTATTTGAGCATTCGGAATCTCATTCTCATGATTGCATCTGTGTGGATTATTTCTGGATTATATGGAGTCATTCTCTCACTAGTTATAGCTTGTCCATTTAAGCAAAGCATTGAAGGCTTGATAGCAAATATAATTATTCTCTACATATCTCCCATGTTGATAGTAGTTGTAACATATCTGGCAACTGCTAGGATAATCAGAAGAAGTCTTAAGATCCTGCAGGAGACTCATGGTGATACTGTGGTACAAACACAAAAATATTTAAGAGAAAGAAGTGGTTATGTGACCATATGTCTCAGTGTGGTATTTTGTGTTTCCAGTCTGCCAGTTCATCTGTGTTCTTGGTTTGATTGCAGAATTGACTGTTTTGACAGTGTTCAGTGGACATTCTTGATGAGCTCTGCTCTCAATCCTTTAGCACTGTATATTGGAGGTGAAAAGTTTCGGCAACATTTCAACGAGTACTTCTATTGGTGTTTCGTTAAAATATCTTATGTTCTACGCCTACACAAGGTTAAATCATACTGTTCTCAGAATATATAACATACTGTTAGTGTTGTGGAATTATAAAGAAGAGAGACCAACTTCTGTCTTACATGTGACTTGTGTGGAAAAAACAATTCATGCTAATTGATGTGATAGTTACACAAACTACGGAACCCAGGACTTAAAACATTGTAAGTCGCCAGTGTGATATCACCCTGTTTAGTAACGTGCCAAGCTAACAAGTTAGAGCAACCGGTTAGAGACCAGTCTAACCATTCCTATCAAACTATTGTCCTACAGACGACATGTGGAAAAAACAATTAGTTAACAGGAGACACTGTTTTTCATAAAGCTGCAATTTATACTGGGAGAGCCAGAAAAATACATTGATGGCAAAATGGACAGAGGGGGTCTGGCATGGACAAAAACAGGAACAATGTTACTAAAAGGTCTAAAAGTTGATAGATCTATGCTCCCTATGTGGAAATGTTGATAATAATTTACACTGTATAATTGAGTGCAAAGACACTAAAATATGGAATAAAAATTGGGAAAAGTTACCGACAGAAATAATGTACTTAAAACTTTTTGGAAACAGCAAGAAGGAATTTATGAAACAACTAATTAATTATACAGGAAAGTTAGGAGAAAAATAGGGGAAGAAAATTATCAAACAAAGAGACAATTTTAATAATAAAACTGATGATGTTGTAAGTGTAAAATAAATAAATAGATTTAGTTAATAGGGTATAAAAAATGTATAATTAGAGGGACCCAAAACATATATTTCCGGTGAAATCTCGGTATCAAATTTTTGGGTACAATACAATATCTTCTCTATACACTATGTACATAATATGTGTAGAGAAAGTAAAAAAAAAACATTCATAAATAAATGTGGTCAAATGTGTTATCAACCAATTAAGAACTACAATCATAACCTGATAAAATCTCCCTTCCTATATATTGTAAATTATTAATAATCTATTTCGCTGATATGTCTTATCAAATACAACTCGTGGTTTTCATCTCGTAAAACAATTTGATGAAAACACTCGTGGTATTTCGTATGTCAAATAAGTTATCCACAAGAATAACTTCATTTTGAAACAGTTAACAGCGTCTGCTATATTATGAAATAAATTGCTTGTAACTTCAAATTTAGAACATTGAGGTCCATATGTCAGCTAAAAAGCAAGATCTTAATAATTTAAGAGTATCTTCCCTGTTAAAGTCTGTATTTCCCCTCATTGAACTTTGAATAGTGTTGTTAAATGTTATTTTACTTAACAATGAAATGTTAAGTATCTCCTCCTTGTTTCTTGATTAAGGCCCTTTGTGGTTACTGTCAGCTGTTGTCTTTTGTACACTCCTGCCTAAAACCTAGGAGCACTGCCTGCCTACGGCTAGGTGCTCCGCGGCATGTAGTGAGTGCTATCTGACGTTTGTGCTCTCCGGCTATATGTCTCAAAGTCTATACTGCCCACATCTGACTACGGATGGTGAAAGAACCTAGACTGGAGGTCCCGAAAGTGTATGTACATCGCTATCTGATTTTGGACGGTGAAAGCCTCAAATGATGGCTGTACTCCGCCATCTGACTAGGGATGGTGAAAGTAGCAAGACTGGAGCTTTACTCAGCCATCTGATTAGGGATGGCGATAGCAGCAAGACTGGAGCTTTACTCCGCCATCTGACTAGGGATGGTGAAAGTAGCAAGACTGGAGCTTTACTCTGCCATCTGACTAGGGATGGTGAAAGTAGCAAGACTGGAGCTTTACTCTGCCATCTGACTAGGGATGGTGAAAGTAGCAAGACTGGAGCTTTACTCAGCCATCTGACTAGGGATGGTGAAAGTAGCAAGACTGGAGCTTTACTCAGCCATCTGATTAGGGATGGCGATAGCAGCAAGACTGGAGCTTTACTCAGCCATCTGATTAGGGATGGCGATAGCAGCAAGACTGGAGCTTTACTCCGCCATCTGACTAGGGATGGTGAAAGTAGCAAGACTGGAGCTTTACTCTGCCATCTGACTAGGGATGGTGAAAGTAGCAAGACTGGAGCTTTACTCAGCCATCTGACTAGGGATGGTGAAAGTAGCAAGACTGGAGCTTTACTCAGCCATCTGATTAGGGATGGCGATAGCAGCAAGACTGGAGCTTTACTCCGCCATCTGATTAGGGATGGTGAAAGTAGCAAGACTGGAGCTTTATTCAGCCATCTGATTAGGGATGGCGATAGCAGCAAGACTGGAGCTTTACTCTGCCATCTGACTAGGGATGGTGAAAGTAGCAAGACTGGAGCTTTACTCAGCCATCTGATTAGGGATGGTGAAAGTAGCAAGACTGGAGCTTTATTCCGCCATCTGACTAGGGATGGTGAAAGTAGCAAGACTGGAGCTTTACTCCGCCATCTGACTAGGGATGGCGATAGCAGCAAGACTGGAGCTTTACTCTGCCATCTGATTAGGGATGGCGATAGCAGCAAGACTGGAGCTTTATTCCGCCATCTGACTAGGGATGGCGATAGCAGCAAGACTGGAGCTTTACTCTGCCATCTGATTAGGGATGGCGATAGCAGCAAGACTGGAGCTTTATTCCGCCATCTGACTAGGGATGGCGAAAGTAGCAAGACTGGAGCTTTACTCCGCCATCTGACTAGGGATGGCGATAGCAGCAAGACTGGAGCTTTACTCAGCCATCTGATTAGGGATGGCGATAGCAGCAAGACTGGAGCTTTACTCCGCCATCTGATTAGGGATGGCGATAGCAGCAAGACTGGAGCTTTACTCAGCCATCTGATTAGGGATGGCGATAGCAGCAAGACTGGAGCTTTACTCAGCCATCTGATTAGGGATGGCGATAGCAGCAAGACTGGAGCTTTACTCAGCCATCTGACTAGGGATGGCGATAGCAGCAAGACTGGAGCTTTACTCCGCCATCTGATTAGGGATGGCGATAGCAGCAAGACTGGAGCTTTACTCAGCCATCTGATTAGGGATGGCGATAGCAGCAAGACTGGAGCTTTACTCCGCCATCTGATTAGGGATGGCGATAGCAGCAAGACTGGAGCTTTACTCCGCCATCTGATTAGGGATGGCGATAGCAGCAAGACTGGAGCTTTACTCAGCCATCTGATTAGGGATGGCGATAGCAGCAAGACTGGAGCTTTACTCCGCCATCTGATTAGGGATGGCGATAGCAGCAAGACTGGAGCTTTACTCAGCCATCTGATTAGGGATGGCGATAGCAGCAAGACTGGAGCTTTACTCAGCCATCTGATTAGGGATGGCGATAGCAGCAAGACTGGAGCTTTACTCCGCCATCTGATTAGGGATGGCGATAGCAGCAAGACTGGAGCTTTACTCCGCCATCTGATTAGGGATGGCGATAGCAGCAAGACTGGAGCTTTACTCAGCCATCTGATTAGGGATGGCGATAGCAGCAAGACTGGAGCTTTACTCAGCCATCTGACTAGGGATGGTGAAAGTAGCAAGACTGGAGCTTTACTCAGCCATCTGATTAGGGATGGTGAAAGTAGCAAGACTGGAGCTTTATTCAGCCATCTGATTAGGGATGGCGATAGCAGCAAGACTGGAGCTTTACTCTGCCATCTGACTAGGGATGGCGATAGCAGCAAGACTGGAGCTTTACTCAGCCATCTGACTAGGGATGGTGAAAGTAGCAAGACTGGAGCTTTATTCAGCCATCTGATTAGGGATGGCGATAGCAGCAAGACTGGAGCTTTACTCTGCCATCTGATTAGGGATGGTGAAAGTAGCAAGACTGGAGCTTTATTCAGCCATCTGATTAGGGATGGCGATAGCAGCAAGACTGGAGCTTTACTCTGCCATCTGACTAGGGATGGCGATAGCAGCAAGACTGGAGCTTTACTCCGCCATCTGATTAGGGATGGCGATAGCAGCAAGACTGGAGCTTTACTCAGCCATCTGACTAGGGATGGTGAAAGTAGCAAGACTGGAGCTTTACTCAGCCATCTGATTAGGGATGGTGAAAGTAGCAAGACTGGAGCTTTACTCCGCCATCTGACTAGGGATGGTGAAAGTAGCAAGACTGGAGCTTTACTCAGCCATCTGATTAGGGATGGTGAAAGTAGCAAGACTGGAGCTTTACTCCGCCATCTGACTAGGGATGGTGAAAGTAGCAAGACTGGAGCTTTACTCCGCCATCTGACTAGGGATGGTGAAAGTAGCAAGACTGGAGCTTTACTCCGCCATCTGATTAGGGATGGTGAAAGTAGCAAGACTGGAGCTTTACTCCGCCATCTGATTAGGGATGGCGATAGCAGCAAGACTGGAGCTTTACTCAGCCATCTGATTAGGGATGGCGATAGCAGCAAGACTGGAGCTTTACTCCGCCATCTGATTAGGGATGGCGATAGCAGCAAGACTGGAGGCCCCAAAGGCTAGCTTTACTCAGCCATCTGACTAGGGATGGCGAAAGTAGCAAGACTGGAGGCCCCAAAGGCTAGCTTTACTCCGCCATCTGACTACTTATGGTGAAAGTAGCTCTACTGCGCCCCTAACGCCATCTTCTATAGGTGTGATGCTCAGTATCCTTCTAGGACTGATCAGTACCATCCCAATTTCGCTTCGTAACCGATCAGTCACGACATAACCAAGTAGTTAAAGCGACGTAAAATAAAGTGCATTAAAACACTCAGCCACAAAGACAGTTATAACTCTTATCCTTTAAAGATGATTTTGTGTTATTAAGTGTCAGTTGAATGACTACAGTAGTATTCACTAACCTGTTGTACAGGGTGGCGCAGGGAAAGGGGAAATTTTGACATGATGGCGGGTTTCCGGAATGGACGCATAGTTGTTGTGAACGCATTGCCATTTAGTAATGATGCAGCGTTGGAGTGGTGTGGAAAGTGCTGTCACGGTGATAGTGTGATGCTGCCTGTTTCATCTGCTCATACGATCCACACGTGGGTGCCTGGAAAAGAAGCCTCCAGGTGGCATTCGAACGATACACACACCTGAGAACATTGCAGTTGTTCGAGAGGAGTCCTCGCCGCTCCGTTCGTCAACATGTATCTGCCCTAGGGATTGGACGACGAAGCGTGCAACACGAATTCAAGTTCCACCCCTACAAGTTACAGATTGCATAGCGATTACATCCACAAGACCCTGTGGCGCGTAAGGAGTTTTGCACACGGGTGCTGCTAAAATCAACGAGGACGCCCATTTCCTTACCAACGTATGGGGTCAGACGAGATCCACTTCCACCTCATAGGGTACGTAGACAAACAGAATTTTCGTTACTGGGCACAGGCCAATCCTCACGAGCGTCCATTACATAGCGCCAATTGTTTGGAAGGTGCATTATTTCTCATAATGGTGACATTCCATGGCCTTCAAGGTCATCTGATCTCAGGGTTTGCTACTTTTTCCTGTGGAGACAACTTAAAAATACCGCTCACCTCTTGCAACGTTTCAAGAACTTAAACAACAGATTGAAGAGGAAATCACTGCCATTCCCCAAAACATGCTACAGCGAGCATTCCAGAGTTTCCAGAACAGGTTATTAGAATGTGAACGCAAAAATGGAGCACATGTATAAGAAGTAAAGTAAAGGAAAGTAACATTTTATAATTAAAACATAAAAACATACTGTACACATGAACTGTCGTCAATAAATATGTTGTTTCTTATATTCACTAATGCAAATTACATAACTTCATAATTTCCCGTTTCCCTGCGCCACCTTGAACTTGAGCTGCGAATCGGAAAAGCAACCTTTTACCTCTGTATTCCTGTAGCGTGTGTCACAAATTGTAAGTATATTATTTTTACAATGTGTGTACTATGTATTTGTGTATGTTAGTATGATATCCATCCACCCAACTTTTGAGAGTTGCAGTTCCGTTATCATGTTCTCATTTTGTTTGACTTTGGCATATTTGGTCATCAGAAGCTTTACCAGCTTCATATTATCACCTGAAATATGGAGTCATTATCAACCCAGGTTCTGTATTCATAACAGCTCCAGCCTGCTGAAGAATGTTTATTATTTCAGTGTGATTATATAAAGAAGCAATATGCAGTGCAGTCCAACCAGGTGTTTTTGGTATATTAACTAACAAGTCTTCATGCTCACGCATATTGTCTTCGGCACCAGCTTCAAGAAGAACTTTTGCTATTTGTGTGTGATTACGTACAGAAGCGGCATGTAACGCAGTCCAGCCATATTTGTCTGGTAAATTAACATTAGCATTGTGCTGTAATAGCAGCTTTACTATTTCTTTGTTACCGTTCCAGCTAGCCACATACAAGGGTGTTTGCAAGGTTTTATTCTCTAGCACATTGACTTCCGCTCCGGCCTCTAGGAGAATCTGAACTGTTTGTGTGTGATTCTATTCAGAAGCAACATGCAGCGCAGTCGAACCGCTTTTGCTTGGTAGGTTAACATTAACATTGTGTTCTATCAGCAGCTTTACTATACCTTGGTTATCCTTCCAGGTAGCTATATGCAAAGGTGTTTGCAAGTTGTTATACTCTGCCATATTGACTTCAGCCCCGGCCTCAAGGAGAAGTTTAACTACCCCTGTGTGATTATATGCAGAAGCGCCATGCAACGCAGTCCAGCCAAGTTTGTCTGGTAGACTAACATTAGCATTGTGTTCTATCAGCAGCTTTACTATTTCTTGGTTACCCTTCCAGCTAGCCATATACAAGGGTGTTTCCGAAAAAATATAATCTGCCATATTGACTTCAGCCCCGGCCTCAAGGAGAAGTTTAACTACCCCTGTGTGATTATATGCAGAAGCGCCATGCAACGCAGTCCAGCCAAATTTGTCTGGTAGACTAACATTAGCATTGTGTTCTATCAGCAGCTTTACTATTTCTTGGTTACCCTTCCAGCTAGCCATATACAAGGGTGTTTCCGAAAAAATATAATCTGCCATATTGACTTCAGCCCCGGCCTCAAGGAGAAGTTTAACTACCCCTGTGTGATTATATGCAGAAGCGCCATGCAACGCAGTCCAGCCAAATTTGTCTGGTAGACTAACATTAGCATTGTGTTCTATCAGCAGCTTTACTATTTCTTGGTTACCCTTCCAGCTAGCCATATACAAGGGTGTTTCCGAAAAAATATAATCTGCCATATTGACTTCAGCCCCGGCCTCAAGGAGAAGTTTAACTACCCCTGTGTGATTATATGCAGAAGCGCCATGCAACGCAGTCCAGCCAAATTTGTCTGGTAGACTAACATTAGCATTGTGCTGTAATAGCAGCTTTACTATTTCTTGGTTACCCTTCCAACTAGCCACATACAAGGGCGTTTGCAAGTTTTTACACTCAAAAATATGGACATCGGCATCGGCGTCTAGGAGAATTTCTACTATCTGGGTGTGATTATATTCAGAAGCAATATGCAGCGCAGTCAAACCACTTTTGTTTGGTAGGTTAACGCTAGCATTGTGTGCTATCAACAGTTTTACTATATCTTGGCTATCCTTCCAGCTGGCTATATGCAAGGGTGTTTGCAGGTTTTTATTCTCTGGCATATTGACTTCAGCTCCGGCCTCAAGGAGAAGTTTAGCTACCCTTGTGTGATTATATTCAGAAGCAACATGCAACGCAGTCCAGCCATATTTGTTAGGTGCATTAATATTAGCATTGTTTTGTAGCAGTATCCTCACTATTTCTGGATTACCCTTCCTGCTGGCCATATACAAAGGTGTTTGCAGGTTTTCATCTGGTCTGCTGACTTCGGCACCCGCCTCAATAAGAACTTTTACTACTGGTATTTGGTTATATTCAGAGGCGATGTGCAAAGCAGTCCATCCTTTTTTGTCCGGGAGATTAACACTGGCATCGTGTTGTATCAGGAGCTTTACTATTTCTAGATTACCCTTCCAGCTGGCAATATACAAGGGTGTTTGCAAGTTTTCGTCATCAGCTGCATTGACTTCGGCACCCGCCTCAATAAGAAACTTTACTACTTGTATTTGGTTATATTCAGAGGCGATGTGCAAAGCAGTCCATCCTTTTTTGTCCGGTAGATTAACGCTGGCATTGTGTTGTATCAGGTGTTTTACTATTTCCAGATTACCCTTCCAGCTGGCAATATACAAAGGAGATAGTAAGTTTTTATCCGCTAGCGCGTTTACATTGGCTCCGGCATCAAGAAGAGCTTTTGCTATTTGAGTGTGGTTATAAAAAGAAGCGATATGCAACGCATGCCATCCATCTTTGTCTGGAATATCAAGATTAGCGTGTTTTCGTATCAGCAGCTTTACTGTTTCCAAGTTACCATACAACGCAGCCTGGTATAATGTTGTACGACTATCATCGTCTGTGCCATTCACATCAGCTCCATGTTCAATAAGAATGGGGATTATGTTCACGTGGTTATTTTTCGCTGCTACATGTAGTGGTGTGGAGCCCTTTTCACAAGTGAACGCAAGTGAGGCGTTATAGTCCAAAAACATTTGGACGATATGGTCCTTACCCAATGATGAAGCCTGATACAGAGGCGTACACCCGTCGCTTCTTCTTACATTCGGCTCAGAGCCCTCATTCCACGTTCAGGTGTCCATGCTGTACTGCTATATGAAGAGGCGTCCAATTGTCGTTCTTCCTCTGCAAGTCTGTATCAGCGCCTGCATTCAAGAGCATCTCGGCTATCTCAACGTATCCATAATATGCAGCCAAATGAAAAGCGATGTTGGGATCTGCTCCCCATTCTAAGCAAGTTTTGACAAGCGCCGGGTTTCTTACAGAAGTTCCATGCACTAGTCCGTCGTTGAGTTTTTCCACAGTAGCACCCTTTTTACACAAAACCGCAGAAGCAATCTGAAAACAATACAAGAATCCATGTTTTTTGTTGTTGGCAGTTATACAATTAAGCCTATCAGTTTTCTATAAATAGAAATATTCAGTGTACATATTTTTCATGTGTTTTCACTATAACCACAACAAAATTTAATTGGAATAATTTATATTCAAAATACTCCAGAGTATTAATATGCGAACATTTTAAACTTATTTTACTTCTAGAATGCAATTCGTTACAAGAACATTAGGTTTCAGATAGTATGAAATGTTTCTTGTAAAGCATAAAGTGATTTATTTTAATAAGTTATTTTATATGTATTCTTACGTCTCTCCGCCCGCCAAGGCAGGTATATCGATATCCATTATTATAATTCAGTCAGGTATATTTAGTTCCACTAGAAACAAATTCTTTCCATTCCTGGGCAACCTCGTTGGAAGGAAACAAATGATTAGAACATTTCTTTGGTCGGATCCCCTTCCTGGAACATAGTGATTGATACGAGGATTAAGGTCGAATCTACTTGAATACCCAAAATACACCAAGCTGGTCATTACTTTACTAGGGTATCTGCTTTTCCACGCTGGATCTCAATACTGTTTATTATAAAATTACTTTTGCCGATAAATATAGATAGTTTACTGCTTTTGCTACTCCTTGGATACTATGAGTTTTACAGCATACCCTTCGGCATTGCCACCAGTTAGAAAGATTTGCGCGGTTATTGGCAACTGGTGCTCTGAGATATTATTCCAGTATGTATTTCTTTATCTTGATAAAGTGGTTAACTATTCAATACATTTGCAAACGCCAAAAATTAATTTTCAGAGCGTATTTTTGCTCATGGCTCAGGCACAACTGATTGGTTAAGTCGTCTGTGCCAGGAATATGTAGCTTTCCTTCTGAGACTTATCATTTTGCCTTCAGATGCCACTGTTCATGGTGAACGACGCCTTCCAACTTTGTGGGGGAAGGTGATCTAGAAATTTGGTGATTATATTAAGGGCATGTAATATGATGAACGTCTGCCAATAAAGACTACAACGAATTATAACAGTGCTGTAACTACTTTTATCCAACCCATGTAGGTATTTACAAAAGAGATACATGTTACAAGGTTTCACGGTCCTTGAAAATAGTTATCAGCATTGTGTACATGCCGTTGCCAGCGATGTGGAAGTCGTAGGATACTTTCACCAGTGTCTGATTAATGGCATTATAAATATTTGCTGCAAACATTAAAAATCGGCCTATGTATTAGCGCATTTCAATTTAAGTTCGTAATTAAATTAAACTTCAGTGTTGCATAAAGGACAGCTTTGTATTCAGGTAAACTATTTTCACACAGAGGGTTTTAGAAGTGAATTTATGCCTCAATTGTTACGTTAAGTAACTGTGATCTTTCCTTAACGCTGAATGGTCCTATTTTAAATTACCTGTTTTTCTGTCACATTCGTTTCTGACCCCGTAAATTCCTTAGTGATGTTTTCCTCCATAAACGAATCTCTGTTTCGATCTTGATGTTTCATCTTATATTCCTCAAACTCCGTGTTGAGAGATGCAATGTGGTCCTTGTATTTGGATATTTCAGCTGCATGGTCATGCTCCATGCGCTCCCAGTTTTTGTGCACGGAAATAAGATGGGAAAAATGCATCGATGTTAAATTCTTTACTTCTTCTTGACATTGCTTCAGTTGATGATGAAGCGATTCATCCAGCCTCTCTTGAAACAAATCTTTCAAATGTTGCATGCATCTGTTGTCGACGTGGGGTTGAACATTCAGCAGGAACTGATAGAACAATGTTTGTATCTGTACTGAACTGCAGTGCAGGTCTGGTGTCGTGGCCACAGCGGGCTGAATCAGCTCCGGGTTCATCATCTGCAATAATAAGATCGATGTAAGAAAGAAGTTGAACATATTACGGGAACTGATAGAACGGCGGCCATATCTGTGTTCAGAACAGAGCGTGGTTCGTGAGATAGTTGTTATGAGATCAACGATTATAATTTCCATCACGAAACAATAAAGTGGGTGGATGAACGATTGGGTGGATGTATTCCTGGAGAGATTGAATTACGAATGGATGCGTGGAGAATGGAAGGACGGACAGATAGTTGGATGGTTGCATGAATGGGTGGGTGGATGTGTGGTTGGATGAAAGGACGGATGGTTGGATGTATGGACAAAGGGATGAATGGATGGCAGGAGGGATAGATGGGTGGTTGGATGGATGGCTAGACGGTCGCATGGAAGGTTAAATGAATGGATAGACGGACGAATGGAATGATGGACGGACGGATGGACCGACGGGAGGGTGGATGGCTGGAGGGATTGGCTTATGGAGGATGAATGAAGGGAGAGAATGACGGAGCTACAGACGGAGGAATGGATGGAGGGAGGAAAGGACGGAGATACGGACGACGGATGGGTTGGTGGGTGGGTGGATAGATGGAAGGATGGACGGACGGAGGAATGCATGGAGGGAGGAAAGGACGGAGATACGGACGACGGATGGGTTGGTGGGTGGATGGAAGGATAAATTAATGCATTGGTGAAAGGATAGATGAAGAGACAGACGAAGTGATGGATGAATGAAAGGACGCAGGTACGGATGGCCGGATGGTCAATGGCGAATGGTTGGAAGGACAAATGCATGCATGTATGGCAGGATGCCTGGAGGACGGACGGACGGACGGATTCGTCGGTGGATGAATGGATGAAAGGATAAACGGATACATAGATAGAAGGATGGATGGACGTACGGGCGCAGGAGCGGAAGGAGGGAGGGAAGGACGAAGGGACAGTCGGACGAATGGGTCGGTGGGTGAATGGATGGAAGGATAAATGGATGCATAGATGGAAGATGGACGGACGTAGGGATGGATGGAGGGAAGGACAAAGAACGGACATAAGGATGGGTCTATTGTCTTTTCGAACATGTAATAGACCCATCCTAATGTCCGTCCCTTGTCCTTCCCTCCATCCATCCCTACGTTCGTCCATCTGCTATCTACATTGTATCCAATATTTGATGTCGAGATTTCATCAGAGATACATGTTTTGAGAACCCCTGAAAAAGGTCTGCATGTGTCTTTCTATCAGTGACTAAGTGTCCTTCTGTCCGTGGGCCGCATGGCTCAAAAAGGAGATGTTCGTTAAACACCAAACTTGGCATTTAAGTTCAGTATATTCCAAAATTGCAACACGAATATTATCAGAAAAATATCCCTACCCCAAAATACCCTTGATATGGAAAATTTTAGAATGGGTAGAAAAAGTCGTAGAGATCACATCTTAGTTATATTAGAATTATGACTTTAGACAACAATGAATTACGGCTATCATTTAAAAACTTTACAAGTTTGAAAATGTAAACGTGGCAATATTTGGTTACCATGCTGACTTCATATACCCAAGGTCGCCGGTTCAAACCTGGCGGAGAGCGATGGATTTTTTTTGGGTGTAAAAATCCTTAGCATGGCTTCCTTCGGAAGGGTAGTACAGCCGTTGGTACCGTGTCGTAGATTTACGGCACGTAAAAGAACCTCAAGCCTGATAGAGAGGCCTCTGAGCAAAATTTAGCGGTCTTTCACACCCAGTATAGAATGGGACGCTGAGAACCTCAGTAGTTAAAGAGCGTCCATAAATAACACACCATTTCATTGCAATATTTGCTTTGTACACGTACAATATACATAGTGTACACATAAATAATGTATTCCAACCGAAAATTCGATGTCGAGTTTTCACCGCAAATACGTGTTTTGAGGGGCACTGAATTACAAAAATTAGAAAAGATTCGTGTGTGTCCGCAGTCAGCATAGCTTAAATTAAACATTTTTCGAACATATTTATTTCTCAAAAATGGCTCTAACGATTTTGATTAAATTACCTTGTGTATAAGATATGTCTATGGCAAACCAAATGTATATCTTGGATTTTCTGGGAATAGACACTGAAAATCTCTTCATTCTGGATGACTTTTGTATAACTTTCAAACCGCGAGAGCTATAAAAAAGCTTACAACAACAAAAATCTGATCTCATTAAAACACAAATTGGGGTGACCGGATCAAGTTAACCATATCAACCTTTGAGTATTATTAATATTTTTGGAGGTTATTACTTTCTCTGTACGCACTATGTACATAGTGTATAGAGAAGGTATTGTACTCCACTCCACTCCAAATCTCGATACCAAGATTTCACCGGAAATATATGTTTTAGGGTCCCCAATATCCAAAAAAAGGCATTTTCACAAAAAGGTCCGTGTGTCCATGTGTCTGTGAACACGGAATATCTCAAAAACGATCAACTCCACGAGAAAAATGTATACAACATAGATTGTGTGTTTTAATGTGCTCTACATTTTTTGTGTGGTAATGTTTTGTCTATTTCTTAGGGTTTAGCAGTTATACAAAATTTCGGAAAATTCACTCAGAATAAAGTAGTCTTCAGAGGCTATTCCCAGATAATTCAAGATATACATTTTATTTGTCAGGTAAATATCTTTAATATACGATATTTTAATGAAAATCGTTAGAGCCATTTTTTTAGAAAATCAAAATCTTCGAAAAAAGTTCCATGTAAAGGGTAGTTTGGCGTGGGTTTTTTTTTCTCAAAATCTTCGTGTCGCATCCCTGGAAGATTCTAAACTTAAGTACCAAGTTTGGTATTTTATCGACTTTTCGTTTTTGAGTTATCGTGTTCACAGACACACGGACACACACACACACACACGCGCGCGCGCGGATCTTTTTTTGAAAATACTTTTTTAGATAAAGGGGACCCTAAAACATATATTTCCGGTGAAATCTCGGTATCGAATTTTTTGGTTTTTTTTTTTTTTTTTGGTAGTGTTTAACGCCCGCTTTAACTACTAATGGCATCGCAGGCGGTGACACTGATGATACATGAATGATGATGGAGCACCGGTGGAATGCGATGGCGGGGGAAACCGGAGTACCCGGAGAAAACCCGCCCCAGCGCCGCTTTGTCCACCACAAATCTCACATGCGGTCGCTTGGGATCGAACCCCGGCCGTCTAGGTGAGAGGCTAGTGGTCTAACCATTCGGCCACGGCGCGGCCAGAATTTTTTGGTGGAGTGCAATACCTTCTCTATACACTATGTACATAGTCCGTAAAGAGAAAGTAAAAATCTGAAGCGTTCCATTCACATGACTTTCTCTACATTTCTTTAACAAATTATCGTTTAAAAGCTTGTGCTAATCGAGTAGTAGGAGGGAAATAATGGGACGCACTAAGCTAAAATGATAATAAAATCCTTTAAAAGCTGGTTGCCATGTGGTTGAAATTGTTTCTTTGTTTTGCTAGGAGTTGACAAATTACCGTACGTGAAATATTTGTAAGTAATTTAAATGGAAATGTATAACAAGGTATAGCTACAAATCTGATTTGTTACACTCACATGACTTTCTTTAGCTCTTCTACAAACTTCTCACATAAGAATATTCTTCTTTCTGCACGTTGCTAATGATATAAACATTAGCAGAATGCTCTTATTACTTAGTTCCTTATAAGTAGAAAGAAATTAAGAGAATACACTAGGCTAAACCGATAGGCAAATGTTTTAAAAGCTATCATTATTCGATTGTCATTGCAAATCGGTTCTTTGCTTGTCTAGGAGTAGATCAAAAGAACAACGGACGCCTTCTTTCCCAGAAAAGTATAAGCACTCACAAGTGAAACCAAAAACAAGGAATATCTCGGAAACGGTTACCTCCACAACAAAAATGTAAAGGACATAAATTGTGTGTTTTGATCAGATCTACATTTTATGTGTGGTAAGCTTTTGTCTATCTCTTAGCGTTTAGAAGTTAAACAAAATTTCGCAAAATTCATCCAGAGTAATGGGATCTTCAGAGGCTATTCCCAGAAAGTTCAATATATACAGTTTATTTGGTATGTAAATATCTTTAATATACGGGATTTTAATCAAAATCGTTAGAGCTATTTTTTAGAAAGTCAAAATTTTCGAAAATTTTTCCATTTAAAGGGCAGTTGGGGGTGGAGGGATTTTCTTGAAAAACTTGGTGTCACATCCTTGGAAGATATCAAACTTAATACCAAGTTTAGTATTTAACGGTTTTTTCGTTTTTGAGCTATGCTGTCCACAGACGCACACACGGACCTTTTTCTGAAAATGCTTTTTTTGGATTCACGGGGTCCTAAAACATGTATTTGCGGTGAAATCTCGGTATCGAATTTTTGGGTGGAATGCAATACTTCCTCTATACACTATGTAAATGGTACGCATAGACAAAGTAAAAAACGGTCAACTCTACTTAAAACATCGGGTATATTCCATTCGCATGACTTTCTGTACATCTCTGTAAAAATTATTGTTAAAAAGCTTATGCTTCAATTTAGTTCATACTAATTGACAAAAAATTAGCTTGCTTCCTTGTAAGTAGAAGCGAAATAAGGGAGTACCATAGGTTAAAGTGATAGTCAAAATCTGGTTGCTATGTGACTGCAGTTCCTTTGTATGGACAGGAGTTGACAAATTCTTGAATGAGAAAAGTACTGGTTTTTCAAAGCTGTAATCAAAAACAAGGAATATCTAAAAAAAAAAAAAAAATGTATATAACATAAATTGTGTGTTTTAATGTGATCTACATTTTCTGTGTGGTAGGTTTTTGTCCATCTCTTAAGGTTTAGCAGTTATACAACATTTCGTAAAATTCACCCAGAATAAAGTAGTCTTCAGAGGCTATTCCCAGAAAATTCAAGATATACATATTATTTGTCAGGTAAATATCTTTAATGTACGATATTTTAATCAAAATCGTTAGATACATTTTTAAGAAAATCAAAATGTTTGAAAAAAGTTCCATGTAAAGGGTAGTTGGGGTTGGAGGTGATTCTCTTGAAAATCTTCGTGTTGTCGCATCTTTGGAAGATACCAAACTTAAATACCAAGTTTTATATTTTATCGACTTTTTGTTTTTGAGTTATCGTGTTTACAGACAAACGGACGCGCGCGCGCACACACACACACACACGGACCTTTTTGTAAAAATGTTTTTTTTTTGGATACAGGGGACCCTAAAACTTATATTTCCGGTGGGGATCTCGGTATGGAATTGCAATACCTTTTCTGTACATATTACTTGTAGAGAAGGTAAAATGTACATGACATGTTTTTGTTCATCTCTAACGGTCTACCAGTCACACAAGATTCCTCCGGAATAAAGAAATCTTCAGAGGCTATTCCCAGAAAATTCAAGATATATATTTTATTTGCCATGTAAATATATTAATCTGTATCTTTTAATCACATCGTCACAGCCATTTTTGAGAAAATCAGCATTTTCAATTTCTTTCCACTTTTACGGCGTTTAACGCCCGATTTTACTACCGTGGCACCGCAGGCAATGACATGGTGATACACGTAATGAAGATGAGGCACCGGTTGAATGCGATGGCGGGGGTAACGGGAGAACCCGGAGGAAATCCGCTGCTGCTCCGCTTTGTCCACCACAAATTTCTCATGCCGTCACTTGGGATCGATCCCGGGTCGTCTAGTTGACAGGCGAGTGGTCTATTGACTCGGTCACGGCGCGGCTTGTAAAGTGATGAATCACTCTCAAGTCCATCAATTGGAAATGAGTGATAAGATACACATGCTGTAAAGGTTGATAAATCAGGAGTGTATTATGATGAGTTATTGAGCATGATTGACTGTTGAGATAGTTGTAATGAGATGAAACTCTCCGAAGTCCATTAACTGAAATCACAAAAGAAATGAACTACAACAAGAAACACATGATGCAAAAACTGATAAAACACCAGGAGTGTATCGTGTTGACTTATTGAACATGCTTGTTGAGATAGCTGTAATAAGATCAAACACTGAAAAGTGTATCAATTGGAATGATAAAGCATAAGAATGGCAACAAATTGAACATACTGTAGGTGCTGAAACAACTCCAGCAGTATCTGTGTTGAGTTGTTCATCATGACTGTTGAGATAGTTGTAATCAGCTGAAACACCAGCAAGTCTATTATCGGGAATGATAAACTAAATCAATGAAAAGTTGAACATGCTGATGTAACTGAAACAACAGCAGAAGTATCTGTGTTAAGTTGTAGAGCATGACTATTGAGGTACTTGTAATGAGATGAAACACTTGTAAGTCCGTAAAGTGGAATAATAAAGTAAATTAATCATAACAACTTGAACATGCAGGAGCAACTGAAACAACAGCAGAAGTATTATGTTGAGTTGTTGAGCATGACATTTAACTAGGTGTATCGCAAGATATAACTAGGAAGAATAACAGATTAAACTTAAAGTTGAGGTTTTCATTTACACTGAAATTATTTATCAGCTGTAATGAGATGAAACATTTGAAAGTCTATCAACTGGAATGATAAAGTAAACAAATATTGCAGGAACTGAAACCACAGCAGAAGTATTTCTCTTGAGTTGCTGAGAATGTCTGTTGAGATAGTTGTATTGAGATGAAACACTTTTAAGTCTATCAAATGGTATCATAAAGTTAATGAATGACAACTAGTTGAACATGATGCAGCAATGAAACAACAGCAGAAGTGAGATACTTGAGATGAGTTGAAAGACTTGCAAGTCCCTTTGTTGTAATCATAATGTAATTAAATGGCAACAACTTGAAAATGCCGAAGAATCTGAAACAACACCAGAAATATCTATGTTGAGCTGTTGAGCATGATCCCTAAAATACTTGAAATAAGATGAATCACCTGGAATGAATAACCAACTCCTGAACGTGGTGTAGGAACTGAAACAACAGCAGAAGTATCTGTGTTGAGTATTAGGATCGTTGAAATGAGATGAAATACTTGCGAGTCTATCAACTGGAATCAGTAAAGAATGATAACACTTGAACAAGCTGCAACAACTGATAATAACAGAGGTATCTCTGTTGAGTTGTTGAGCATGAGCCCTGAAATACTTGAAATGAGATGAAACATTTGCAAATTCATCAACTGGAATCATAAAGTAAATAATGACAACAACTTAAGCATGCTACAGGAACTGACAGCAATAGAAGAATCTTTGTTGAGTAACTGAGCATGACTCCTGAAATACTTGAAATGAGATCAAACATTTGCAACTCCATCAACTGGAATCATGAGGTAAATGAATGAATTTTGTCTAATGTAGTCGTTTTACTTATTAATTGAGTTTTAAACTATCTTCTGTTGTGTTTCTTTACAAACTGGCGATAAGGTAAACTTAGCTTGTAACAGATCCACTAAGATACCTAACTTTTTATTGCTTAAGGTTGAATGTCGTTTGGCTTAGCCACACAACTTTGGTATTTACAAACTACCAACCGATTAAGACGGTTTGTTGACATTAATATATTGTTGATGAAGTAGCATGCGTCTGATCCAAAATTGTGGCCCGAAAGTGTCGGTTTGATTTTTGCTGATGCAGAAAAGTACCGGTATGGTATACAGGCATATACCCGTCCATTTCGAGCACTACTTATAAGTAGAAGGGAACTAAAGAAATGAACTAATAAAGCGATAGTTAAATGTTTAAAAGACATCGCTATGCGATTGTTATTGAAAATCCTTTATGCGCGGCCAGGGGTAAAACAAAAGAAACACGGACTAACGTTTAAGGTTACAAAATTATAAGTATACTAAAATAGAAGCCAATAACAGGGATATTCGGAACGGTTAAACGTATTTTTACTTTCTCTACACTTACTATGTACATAGTGTATAGAGACGGTATTGTAATGCACCCAAAAATTCGATACCGAGATTTCACCGGAAATTCACATTTTGGGCCCCCCTGAATCAAAAAAAAAAAAAAGCATTTCTGGAAAAAGGTCCGTGTGTGCGTGTATGTGTGTGTATGTGTCGACAGCATAGCGCAAACTCGAAATGACCGTTAAATACCAAACTTGGTATTTAAGTTTGGTATCTTGCATAGAAGCGACACGAAGATTTACAAGAAAATGCCCCCACCCCCAACTACCCTTTACATGGAACTTTTTTCGAAAATTTTTATTTTCTCAAAAATGGCTCTAACGATTTTGATAAAAAGATCGAATATTAAAGATATTTACCTGATAAATAATATGTATATCTTGAATATTCTGGGAATAGCCTCTGAACTGGATAAATTTTACTGAATTTTGCATAACTGCATAACCGTAAGAGATAGGCAAATACTTACCATACAAAAAATGTAGGGCATATTAAAACCCACAATTTATGTTACACATCTTTTTGTCGTGGTGTTGATCGTTTTTGAGATATTCCTTGCTTTTGGTTTCAGCTTTAAAAGCTTATACTTTTCTCATACAGGAATTTGTCAATCCCTGTCCATACAAACAAAGGAACTCCAGTCACATAGCAACCAGCTTTTGACTATCACTTTAACCTATGGTACTCCCTTATTTCACTTCTACTTAGTAGCAAGGAAGCAAGTAATAAGACTATTTCTGCTATTTCTTTGAAGAACCGGTACCACGTGACAATAATTGTCTGAACTGCAATAACGATGACGTTGAGAAATAGAGTAAGGTAGTGTAGCAAAGTTGTGTGTTGATGTGTTTAGTTATGCCAAATCGACTGTCACTTTGTGAATGACCTTCGCTTTATCCCAATAAACATTGATAGAACTCTTGTACTTACAAACATAACATGAACTTTCTTGTGTCCACTCCGTCAGTATGTGTGTCACTGTCTGCTTCCAAATACAAAGTTTTGTTATTATATTTGCGAAACTGATAGAGAAAATGGCAAAGGTTGTTCATTATCTCGAGTCAAGAGATAAGCATGTATTAGTTCTTTCGTAATTCATAATAATTGCCTGCCTCTGTAGTGTAGTGACTTCGCATTCGAGAGGTCCCGAGTTCGAATCTCGGTTAGGGTGAGTTACCCGGAGAAGCTTTGTTTCGGGGTTTTGTTTTATCCAGAGAACTCAAATGTAGATTAACTACTAGGTACTACGAAGTGTGGTCTCGTTTGGGCATTATTTTACATCATTCTATATGACCAAACAGTAAAGGGCTTTGAACTAACATCTAATAATAATAATATCCTATTGAGGAATCTTCATCCTGATGATGGGAGAGATGCACGCTCCCAAAACGTCGATTGCTCATCACTACACCTAGTGGTTACCATGCTGACTTCATATACCCAAGGTCGCGGTGGATTTTCTCGGGTGTAAAAGTCCTTAGCATGGCTTCCTTCGGAAGGGAAGTAAAGCCGTGGGTCCCGTGTCGTAGATTTACGGCACGTAAAAGAACCTCAATCCTGATAAGAGAGGCCTCTGAGCAAAATTAAGCGGTCTTCCACACCCAGTTTAGAATGGGACGCTGAGAACCACAGTAGTTAAAGAGCGTCCATAAATAACACGTCATTTCCATCACTA
Organism: Hymenopus coronatus; assembly: GCA_030762935.1. NCBI lineage: Eukaryota > Metazoa > Arthropoda > Insecta > Mantodea > Hymenopodidae > Hymenopus > Hymenopus coronatus. Next base: position 16,994,067 of record CM060897.1, on the reverse strand, counting down.
CACCTGGCTTGAAGCCCGAGAACTTCTAGAATATGTTCGTCGCCAGGAAAGCTTTAGATCCTATTTCATAATAATACTCTCCCCGTATTTAGGACTGATACCCCCTAGGACTTACAATAGGATGCCTAGGGTGAGAAGCCTTTCGGGAAGCCACAAAATGGAGAACCTGGAGCAAGTGGTCGACCCAAGTCAGGCATGAGGAACTGGATGATATGAAATGAAAGGTAACGATGGAGCAATTGGTGAAATGAGTGGTGGAAGAAACCGGAGGACTCGGAGAAAACCTGCCCTGGCGCCGCTCGTCCACCACAAATTACATATACGGTAGCTTGGGATCGAACCCGAGCCGCCTAGGTGGGAGGCGAGCGATCATATTTGACAAAAAAAAAAAGTTTAACGAAAAACAAAAAAACCTATCTCTCAAGGTTTAACCGTTATGCAAAATTCTGCAAACCTATCCTGAATAAAGAGGTATTCAGAGCTTGTTTCTTAATTTAAAAATACGCTTTTTATTAGCGATGTAAATATCTTTAATCTACGGTGTTTTAATGAAAGGTATTTTTGAGAAAAACAAAAATTTCAAAATTTGTTCTATGTGATGTGTAGTTTGTGGTGGGGGGGGATTTTCTTGAAAATATTCTGTTGCATCTCTGAAATATACTAAACAGAAATACGAACTTTGTTATTTAACGGTAAGTATTTTCATTTTTGAGCTATGCTATCCACAGACACACACGGACCTTTTTCTAAAATGTTTTCTAAGGACTCAGGGGCCTCAAAATATATATTTCCGTGAAATTTCGACCTCAAATTTTCGGTGCAATATAATAGCTTCTCTAGCTACAAAATGTTCACACAAAGTAAAAAAAAAAAAAAATCTGATGTGTTTCATTCACGTGACTTGCTCTACATCCCTGTAACAAACTATTGATTGTAAGCTTATTGTTGTATCTACTTCGTGATAAACATATTTTGTTCTACTCCTGGCCAAGCATAGAAACGATCTGCAATAAGAATGGCATGACAACCGCTTTTAAAGCTTTTGACTATCAGTTTAGCACAGCGCATTCCTTTATTTACCTTCGTTCCTTGTAATAACAAGTTTCAGTTTTAAAATACTTAAAACTTTTCTCAGGGGGTTAATGTCTAACGCCCGCTTTTACTACTGGTGGCACCGCAGATGATGAAACTGGTGGTTCATGGAATGAAGCCGAAGCACCGGTGGAATGCGATGGCAGTGAAAATCGTGCGAAAACCCGCCCCAGCGCCGCTTTGTTCACCACAAATCTCACATGCAGTCGCTTGGGATTGAACCCGGACCGTCTAGGGGAGAGGAGAGTGCTTTAATTATTTGGCCACAGTGCGGCCCATCTTATTCGGGAACTTGTCAACTCCGGACATGCAAACAAACGTACTTCAATTCCATGGCAACCACATTTTAAAACATCTGACTGTCGGTTTAGTCTAGCTCATTCCCTTATTTAACTTCTGCTTATAAGGAACTAAGTAGCAAAACCGTTTCTGCTAATGTTTATCTCAATTAGTGTGAAGTAGATAGAAGAATAAACTTATTAACAATAATTTGTTATAGATATGTAGAGAAAGTTACGTGAATAGAACACATAACATTTTTACTTTCTCTACACGTACTATGTACATAGTGTATAGAGAAGGTAAGGCACTCCAAATATTCGATACCGAGATTTCACCGGAAATATATGTCTTAGGGTCCCCTGCATCCAACAAAAGCATTTCAGGAAAAAGGTCCGTGTGTGTGTGCGCGCGCGCGCGCGCGCGCGCGTGTGTGTGTGTGTGTGTGTGTGTGTGTGTGTGTCTGTGAAGACGATAACTCAAAAACGAAAGGTCGGTAAAAACTTGGTATTTAAGTTTAGTGTCTTCCAGGGATGCGACACGAAGATTTTGAGAAAAATTCCCCCACGCCAAACTACCCCTTACATGGAACTTTTTTTCGAAAATTTTATTTTCTCAAAAATGGCTCTAACGATTTTGATTAAAATAACATATATTAAAGATATTACCTAACAAATAAAATGTATATCTTGAATTTTCTGGAAATAGCCTGTGAAGACCTCTTTATTCTGGATGAATTTCACAGAATTTTGCATAACTGCTAAACCGTAAGAGATGAAGAAAAAGTTACCACACAAAAAATGTAGAGCACGTTTAAACACACAATTTATGTTATTCGTGGTGTTGATTGTTTTTGTTGCTGTTGTTTTTTTAGATGTTTCTTGTCTTTGTTTTACTTTAAAAAAACTTTACTTTTCTCATACAGGAATTAGTCAACTGATATCCATACAAACAAAGGAACTTCAATCACATAGCAACCAACTTTTGACTATCCTTTTTACCTATGGTACTCCCTTATGTCGTTTCTACTTACAAGAAAGCAAGTAATAAGACTATTTCTACAATTTTTTTTCTCAATTACAATGAAATAAATAGAAGCAAGACTTTTAATATAAATTTGTTACAGAGATGTAGAGAAAGTCACGTGAATAGAACACATCAGCTTTTAAACAATAATTTGTTTTATATCACGTTATTTATTTTATTGTCACGTGAATGAAACATCACATTTTAACAATAATTTGTTACAGAGACGTAGCGAAAGTCCGGTAAATGGAAGACATCAGATTTTTACTTTCTCTACACGCACTATGTACATAGTGTATAGAGGAGGAATTGCACTCCACCGAAAAATTCGATGCCGAGATTTCACCGGAAATATATGTTTTAGGGTCCCCTATATCCAAAAAAGGCATTTTCACAAAAAGGTCCGTGTGTCTGTGAGTCTATGAACACGATAACTCAAAAACGAAAAGTCTGTAAAATACCAAACTTGATATTTAAGTTTAGTATCTTCCAGGGATGCGACACGAAGATTTTGAGAAAAATCTTATGATTTTCTTAAAAATGGCTCTAACGATTTTGATTAAAATATCCTATATTAAAGATATTCACCTGACAAATAAAACTTATATCTTGAATTTTCTGGGAATAAACGCTTAAGACTGCTTTATTGTGGATTAATTTTACGGATTTTGGCATAACTGCTAAACCTTAAGAGATAGATAGACTTACCACACAAAAAATGTAGAGCCCGTTAGAACAAACAATTTATGCACTATAATTTTTTTTCGTGGAGTTGATCGTTTTAAGATATTTGTTTTGGTTTCAGCTTTGAAAATCATACAGGAGTTTGTCAACTCTTATCCATACCAACAAAGAAACTTCAGCCACATAGCAACCAGCTTTTGACTATCACTTTAACGTATGGTACTCCCTTATTTCGCTTCTACTTACAAGGAAACAAGTAATAAGACTGTTTCGGCTATTTTTTTCTCAACTAGCATGAAGTAAATAGAGGCATAAGCTTTTTAACAAAAATTTGTTGCAGAGATGTAGAGAAAGTCATGTGAATGGAACACATCAGATTTTTAATGACCTCTGTGCACTTCAATTATTATTATTATTATTATTATTATTATTCACGAAAGAAAGTTTTTATGCTGACCTCTTGGATGGAGATAATAAATAAGCTTTGGCATTTCTCTATCAGTTTTGCAAGTATCTGGTAAGAAAACGTTTAAATTTCCAAGCAGACAGTCACACAAATACCGAAGGAGAGGACATTCTAAATATCTTTGTAAGTACAAGAATTTCTTTAGCGTTTCTTGTGTCATTTTGGGACTACATTTTTAAATGGGTACAAAACTTTTTAAAGTAATCAGTTTTGTTACATTCACCGGATAGTCTCTAAACACTGTCGTATACTTTATATTTTTACTTTGCATACTTATTAAATAATACATTTATAGAGAAAGTATTGCATTCCACCCAAAAATTCGATACCGACGGATGCAATATTTATATCCCTATCTCATGTTGCCGACATTTTGTAAATCATATTCCATTTTGTGTATTTGTTATTCAAATGTTTTCTTGTTGCTTTCCGAGGTTGAAATCAAAGGATGCAATATAATTATTCCGTGTGCTTTCCTTAGATATGTGCTTTTATTTTCTCTCTGCGATTTTGTTCGTTGTACACAAGTGTTGTGGTAACGTTGATTTTCTTGGTTGTGAAGAAGCCAGAAATTAAAACATCTGATGTGTACCATTTACATCTCTGCAACAAATTATTCTTCAAAGCTTATACTTCTATTTACTTCATGCTAATCAGTAAAAAAAAAAAAAAAAAAAAAAAAAAAAGAAATAGCCATATTACTTGCTTCCTTGTAAGCAGAAGTGAAATAAGGGAATATCATAGTTTAAAACGATAACCAAAAGCTGGTTGCTATGTCACTGAAGTTCCTTTGAATGTATGGGCCGCAGTTGACAAATTCCTGTATGAAAAATGTATAAGTTTTTCATAGCAGAAACCAAAAATAAGGAGTGTCTAAAAAACGACGAACTCCACGAAAAAAATGTACCTAACATAAATTATGAGTTTTAACGTGTTATACATTTTTTGAGTAGTAAATTTTTGTCCATCTCTTACGGTTTAGCAGTTAATCAAAATTCAGTAAAATTCATCCAGAATAAACTACTCTTCAGAGGCTATTCCCAGAAAATTCAGGATATAAATTTTATTTGCCAGGTAAATATCTTTAATGTACGAAATTTTAATCAAAATATTTAGAGCCATTTTTGAGAAAATTGAAATTTTCGAAAAAAGTTCCATGTAAAGTGTAGTTTGGGGTGGGGCGATTTTTCTCAAAATCTTCGTTTCGCATCCCTGGAAGATATTAAACTTAAATACCAATTTTGATATTTTACCGACTTTTCGTTTTTGAGTTATCGTGTTCACAGACACATGGACACACACACACGCACACGCACGGACCTTTTTGTGAAAATGCTTTTTTTGGAAAAAGGGGGGCCCTAAAACATATATTTCCGGCGAAATCTCGGTATGGAATTTTTGGGTGGAGTGCAATACCTTCTCTATACATTATGTACATAGAGTGTATAGAGAAAGTAAAAAGAGGCTGTTCATAAGCAAGGAAAGGGCACTAGGAGACTATTTGTAGTCGAGTGTTGGCGACTGTGACTTCGCGCGGTACACATTTCCTAGGCAGGGAATCCTAGGCTACTACGTGTGCAGTTAAGTTTCCGTGTGAATTAAGGAACTCGTAAATATTTGCAGCGGCATTATTAATTGACTTCCATTTATTCAATTGTAAAGTAAAAAGGTATTTTCTTCCGCGAAATTAAATATATTTTCCGTCAGAACAATATCTCGCGAGAGAGTATTTTCGGGTGAAATAGAACCACTGAATTGCACTAGTGCTTATAATTTAGTGTATGGATTGTAAAATCCAATTGAAAATAAATTAACATTCTGGAAACAGAATTTGAGTTATGGATTACTTGAGAAATTATCGACCAGCATCAACAGCCTGGATCTAGAGCCCACAAACCCTGATAAAAAACTCTTGCCGCCGTTTTATTGCTCCACAATATTTCACCAGATATACACATTTTAGGGACCCGTGTATCCAAAGAAAGCCTTTTTAGAAAAGTGTATGTGTGTTTTTGACAGCGCTTAATGTCCGCTTTTACCATATAGGCACCTCAGACGATGACACTGTGCAATGAAGGTGGAATACGATGGCGGGTCAAACCGTAGAACCCGGTTAGTTCCAATTTATAACTACAACTTTTCTCAAGCGCGAGGTGAAATTTTGTTTCATATCTTTTATTTTTCTCGCGGGAGTTTAAAAGATAACCGAATTTCTAATGCTTCACATAGCGTTAGTTTAAAAAAGAATTGACTATCACTTTACCCTGGTGTATTCCCTAAGTCCTTTTTGCTTATAAGGAACTAAATAATAAGAACAATAAAATCAATACTAATTGACCATAATAGCTACCTAAGCTATGAATCCTTAGACTTAAAGTACTTGCAACATTGTAAGTCCCCATTGGGATTGTCATCTCAACATAATTTGAGATCAACTTGTGGTTTCCCGGGAAACATGCGAGTCAGTTGAATTTAATGCTGCCATGGTAGCTGAGTGGTATAGCAACCGGCTAGAGATCGGGAGGTTCGTGAATCAATTCCCGGCTATGGCATTCAATTCTGCAGTATGACAATACCTATTCACTTTTGTTTATATTGAGTGGTATGATAGAGATAAAAGAATAATGTTTTGTGTGCAGAAAAAACAGAGAAAGTCATGCAAATAGAACGCATTATATTTTTATAGTGTTTGACGCCCGCTATTACTATATATGGCACCGCAGGAGAAGACATTGATGATACATGGAATGAAGATGGAGCTCCGTTGGAATGCGATGGCAGGGGAAACCGTAGAACTCGGGGAAAACCCGCCCCGTTACAAATCCCACATACGGTCATCTGGAATCGAACCCTTGGTGAGAGCCGAATGGTCTAACCACTCAGCTACGGCGTGACCTGATGGTAAGGGAGTTTGCCAGGTCACTTATGATGGACTTCTAGTTCGTTAGTCCACCGCAACTTCGTGGCCTCCTTGCTCTGTACCTCGTGTATCTGTTCTTATAACATGTTGATTATGTTTTCACATATTTATGTTATGATAACAGATCATGTATCTCGACACTGCTTCAGTCCACACCAACTACCTCACTGGCCCTGATCTGCAACTCAACACAGATACATCTGCGTCACCAGATGTTCAAACCTGTCACTTATTTTATGATTACTGATCATGTACTTGCAGCTCATTCAGCCCACTCCAACTAGCTCACTGGCCCTGATCTGCAACTCAACACAGATACATCTGCGTCACCAGATGTTCAAACCTGTCACTTATTTTATGATTACTGATCATGTACTTGCAGCTCATTCAGCCCACTCCAACTAGCTCACTGGCCTTGATCTGCAACTCAACACAGATACATCTGCGTCACCAGATGTTCAAACCTGTCACTTATTTTATGATTACTGATCATGTACTTGCAGCTCATTCAGCCCACTCCAACTAGCTCACTGGCCCTGATCTGCAACTCAAAACAGATACATCTGCGTCACCAGATGTTCAAACCTGTCACTTATTTTATGATTACTGATCATGTACTTGCAGCTCATTCAGCCCACTCCAACTAGCTCACTGGCCCTGATCTGCAACTCAACACAGATACATCTGCGTCACCAGATGTTCAAACCTGTCACTTATTTTATGATTACTGATCATGTACTTGCAGCTCATTCAGCCCACTCCAACTAGCTCACTGGCCTTGATCTGCAGCTCAACACAGATACACCTACTGTGTCACCAGATGTTCAAACCTGTCACTTATTTTATGATTACTGATCATGTACTTGCAGCTCATTCAGCCCACTCCAACTAGCTCACTGGCCCTGATCTGCAACTCAACACAGATACATCTGCGTCACCAGATGTTCAAACCTGTCACTTATTTTATGATTACTGATCATGTACTTGCAGCTCATTCAGCCCACTCCAACTAGCTCACTGGCCTTGATCTGCAGCTCAACACAGATACACCTACTGTGTCACCAGATGTTCAAACCTGTCACTTATTTTATGATTACTGATCATGTACTTGCAGCTCATTCAGCCCACTCCAACTAGCTCACTGGCCTTGATCTGCAGCTCAACACAGATACACCTACTGTGTCACCAGATGTTCAAACCTGTCACTTATTTTATGATTACTGATCATGTACTTGCAGCTCATTCAGCCCACTCCAACTAGCTCACTGGCCTTGATCTGCAGCTCAACACAGATACACCTACTGTGTCACCAGATGTTCAAACCTGTCACTTATTTTATGATTACTGATCATGTACTTGCAGCTCATTCAGCCCACTCCAACTAGCTCACTGGCCTTGATCTGCAGCTCAACACAGATACACCTACTGTGTCACCAGATGTTCAAACCTGTCACTTATTTTATGATTACTGATCAGGTACTTGCAGCTCATTCAGCCCACTCCAAATAGCTCACTGGCCTTGATCTGCAGCTCAACACAGATACACCTACTGTGTCACCAGATGTTCAAACCTGTCACTTATTTTATGATTACTGATCATGTACTTGCAGCTCATTCAGCCCACTCCAACTAGCTCACTGGCCTTGATCTGCAGCTCAACACAGATACACCTACTGTGTCACCAGATGTTCAAACCTGTCACTTATTTTATGATTACTGATCAGGTACTTGCAGCTCATTCAGCCCACTCCAACTAGCTCACTGGCCTTGATCTGCAGCTCAACACAGATACACCTACTGTGTCACCAGATGTTCAAACCTGTCACTTATTTTATGATTACTGATCATGTACTTGCAGCTCATTCAGCCCACTCCAACTAGCTCACTGGCCTTGATCTGCAGCTCAACACAGATACACCTACTGTGTCACCAGATGTTCAAACCTGTCACTTATTTTATGATTACTGATCATGTACTTGCAGCTCATTCAGCCCACTCCAACTAGCTCACTGGCCTTGATCTGCAGCTCAACACAGATACACCTACTGTGTCACCAGATGTTCAAACCTGTCACTTATTTTATGATTACTGATCATGTACTTGCAGCTCATTCAGCCCACACCAACTACCTCATTATCTCTGATCTGTACTCAACACAGATACATCTATTGTGTCACCAGACGTTCAGACTTGTCTTTATTTTATGATTACTAATCATGTACTGGCAACTCGTTCAGCCCACTCCGACTATCCTACTAGCCCGGATATGCAAGTCAACACAGATACATCTGCTATTGTATCAGTTGCTGTAACGTGTTGAATATGGTTTCACACAATTATTTGATGAATACAGATCATGTACTTGCAGGTTTTTCAGCCCACTCCGACTATGTCATTGGCAGTGATCTGCAACTCAACATAGATACAGCTTCTGTTGAATCAGTTTCTGTAACGTGTTGAACATGGTTTGGCATATTTATTTGATGAATACAGATCATGCACTTACAGCTCATCCAACCCACACCAACTACCTCACTAGCCCTGATCTGCAGCTCAATACTGATACATCTACTGTGGCACCTGATGTTCAAACTTGTCACTTATTTTATGATTACAGATCATGTACTCACTACTTCTTCAGCCCACACCAACTACCTCACTATCTCTGATCTGCAACTCCACACAAATTCAGCTGCTATTGTATCAGTTCCTGCAACATGTTCAACCAAATATTGACACCAGGTGCATGCAAAGACTGCAAGGTCTGTGGCCAGTAATGCCGGATGAATCAATTCATCATCAACTGAATGAATGTCAGCAACATGTAAATAATCTGACATCAACTTATTCTAGTCTTCTTGGTCAGTTAAACGATCAATGGGAGCATATACAGAATGAACATGCTCTTGAGGTATCTAAGTATTTCAACCAAACTTCATCTCTCATCGCGGATCTTGAGGAATATAAGCTGAAACTTCTAGAACTCGACAGACATTTACTAGCGCAGAGGAACTGCTCTAAGGAAGTTACAGAGGCACAAACAAACGTGACAGAAAAACAGGTATTTTAATATAGAGATCAATAGCGTTAACAAAATAAAAAATTTGATATGTTCCATTCACAGGACCTCCTCTAAATCTCTGAAAAAAGTATTGTTAAAAAGCTTATTCTTATAATTACATCATGCTAATCGAGACAAAAATTACCAAAAGTTGTCATTATTTGGTCCCTTCTAAGAAGAAGGGAAATAAGAAAATGCACAGGCCAATGCCATAGCCGCTATGTGAAACAATTAAAATTCCAATCTGTTTGCTCTCGAGTTCTACAAAAATATTCTGACATGTTCCATTCACATGACTTTCTCTACATCTCTGCAAAAAATATTATTAAAAATCTTATGTTTCCATTTATTTCATGTTGATCGAGAAAAAATTAGCAGATATAGTCCTATTATTTGCTTCCTTGAAAGTAGGAGCGAAATGAGGGATTATCATAGGTTAAAGTGACAGTCAAAAGCTGGTTGCTATGTGACTGAAGTTCCTTTGTTTGTATGGACAGGAGTTGATAAATTCCTGAGAAAAAGTTTTTCATAGCTGAAATCAAAAACAAGGAATATCTAAAATACAATCAACTCCACGGAAAAAATATATATAACATAAATTGTGTGTTTTAAAGTGCTCTCTACATTTGTTGTGTGGTAAGTTTTTGTCCATCTCTTACGGTTTAGCAGTTATGCAAAATTCCGTATAATTCACCTAGAATAAAGTAGTCTTCAGAGTATATTCCCAGAAAATTCAAAATATACATTTTATTTGTCAGGTAAATATCTTTAATATACGATGTTTTAATCAAAATCGTCAGAGCCATTTTTTGGAAAAACCAAATTTTCGAAAAATGTTCCATGTGAAGGGTAGTTTGAGGAGGGGGGATTTTTTCTCAAAATATTCGTGTCGCATCCCTAGAAGATACTAAACTTAAATACCAAGTTTGGTATTTTATCGGATTTTCGTTTTTAAGTTATCGTGTTCACAGACACACCAACCTTTTTCTGAAAATACCTATTTTTGGATACAGGAGACCTTAAAACATATATTTCCGGCGAAATCTCGGTATCGAATTTTTTGTGGAGTGCAATGGCTTCTCTATACACTATGTACATAGTACGTGTAGAGAAAGTAAAATGTATATAACATAAATTGTATATTTTAATGAGATCTATATTTTTTGTACTAAGTTTTTATATATCTCTTATGTTTTGCTAGTTACACAAAACTCATCCAGAATGAATAGATCTTCAGAGGATATTTGCAGAAAATCCAAGATATACATTTTGTTTGCCATAAAAATGTCTTAAACGTGTGGTATTTTAATCAGCATCGCAAGAGCCATTTTTGAGAGATGAAAAATGTTGCACATAAAGAGTAGTTGGGAGAGAGGGTATTATCTTGAAAAACTTCGTGATGGTATTGAATTGCACTCAAAATTTGATTCCGAGATTTCACCAGAAAAACATGTTTGAGGTCCCCACAATAAAATAATACTGTAAAAAGGTCCGTGTGTGTTTGTGCATCTCTGTGCCTTTAGCCAGCATAAATAAAAATCTGATGTGTTCCATTCACATGACTTTCTCTCTAACAAATTATTGTTAATAACCTTATTTTTATTTATTTCATGCTAATCGAGAAAAATTAGCAGAAATAGTCTTATTGCTTGCTTTATTGTAAGTAGAAGCGAAATAAGGGAGTACCATAGATTAAAATGAAAGCCAAAAGCTGGTTGCTATGTCACTGAAGTTCCTTTGTTTGTATGGACAAAGTTGACAAATTCCTGTATGAGAAAAGTATAAGTTTTTCAAAGTTGAAACCAAGAAAAAGGAATATCTCAAAAACGACCAATTCCACGAAAAAAATGTATATGACATAAATTGTGTGTTTTAACGTGCTCTACATTTTTAGTGCGTTAAGTTTTTTTCCATCTCTTACGGTTTAGTAGTTATGCAAAATTCATCCAGAATAAAGTAGTCTTCAGAGGCTGTTCCCAGAAAATTCAAAATATAAATTTTATTTGTCAGGTAAATATCTTTAATATATGATATTTTAATCAAAATCGTTAGTCATTTTATAGAAAATCAAAATTTTCGAAAAATGTTCCATGTAAAGGGTAGTTTGAGGTGGGGGGATTTTTCTCAAAATCTTTGTGTCACATCCCTGGAGGATACTAAACTTAAATACCAAGTTTGGTATTTTACCGACTTTCCGTTTTTGAGTTATCGCCTTCACGGACACACGGACCGTTTTCTGAAGATACTTTTTTTGGATACAGAAGACCTTAGAACATATATTTCCGGTGAAATCTCGGTATCGAATTTTTTGCTGGAGTGCATTACCTTCTCTATACACTATGTACATGGTACGTGTAGAGAAAATAAAAAACGAATACTCTGTCAAATATTCAACGTGACTTTTAGCTCCACTATCTTCCAAAGATGCAGCACGAAGATTTTCAGGAAAATAGCCCCCCCCTAATACTATCCTTTACTTTTTTTTTTTTTTCCAAAACTGGCTCTGACCATTTTGATTATTATACGATATGTTTAATATATTTTCATGAAAAACGAAATCTATTTGTTGAATTTTCTGCAAGTAGGTTCTTAAGACCACTTTTCTTGATGAATTTTGTAGGTATAACTGGTAAAGCGTAAGATATAGACAAAAACTTACTACGCAAAAAATTCATGTCCTTAAAACAATTTGTCATATTATTATTATTATTATTATTATTATTATTATTACTATTATTATAAATAGTTTTCAGCTATTTAACCTTTCTCACATAGGAGCTCATCTTTCGTTTCATATGCTGTTTTGTTTTACTCCTGGACATTCAAAACAAAACCGAATTTAAATAGTGTCACATTGTGTCAGATTTTAAAAGATAGGACCATCGCTTTAGCCCAGGGTTCTCCCTTATTTAGTTCTGCTAACAGGTAAGTAAGTAATAAAACAATTTCTGATAATGTTTATCTCGGTTAGCTTATGTGGATAAAATAATCTTTTGTAAGAATAATTTGCGGAACAGTTAGAGAAAGTCATGTGAGTGGATCATGTCACATTATTACTTTCTCTAGAGGAATGTACAATGTAGATGGTAGATAGAGAGGGTATTTGTATTCCACCCAAAAATGTCGATACGCAGATTTCAACGGACATTCATGTTTTGTGGCTCCTTAAATAAAAACATTTTTAGAAAAACGTCCGTATGTGTGAGTATCCGTGTGTAGCATAGCTCAAAAACGAAAATTGTGTTAAGTACGTCACTTAATATTTAAGTTCAGTATTTTTCAAGGATGCAACACGAAGGTTCTTTCAGGAAAATTATTCCAGCTCTAACCATCCGTTACATGGAATATTTTTTCGAAATTTTCGATTTTCTAAAAAATATTTCTAACGATTTTGATTAAAATTCCGTATATTAAAGATGGTTATATTGAAAATAAAATGTATAACCTGAATTTCTTGGAAATAGCCGCTGAAGATCACTTCATTCTGGAAGATATTTAACTTAAACACCAAGCTTGGCATTTAATGGAGTTTTCGTTTATGAGTAATGGTGTTCACAGAAAAACACACATATACACACATACGTGCATATTCACACTTAGCTTTTAAAAATGCATTTTTTTTTTTTATTTAAGGGGTCTCAATATGCATATTTCTGTTGTAATCTCGGTATCAATCGTTTTCTTGGAATACAATACCTCCTCCACCTACTATATACGTTGTACATGCGTGCTAGAGAAAGTAAAAATGTAAGTTTAAAACTGTACGGTGTTTAAAAACAGGATGTTTGTCTTACTTTTTCAGATTCCTTTTGAAGTGTTATGCGAGAAAGGTGCAGCTGTGGAAAACCTCAACGAAGGACTACTTCATGGAACTTCTGTAGGAAGCCAGTCGCTTGTAAACAGTTACTTGGACTGCGGAGCAGATCCTAACATCACCATTCACTTGGCGGCGCATTATGGTCTCTCAGAGATAGTTGAACTGCTTCTAGATAGAGGCGCTGGTGTGGACCTGCCGAGGAAGAACGACAAATGGGCACCTCTTCATGTGGCAGTAGAATATGGACATCTGAACGTAGTTCGTCTGCTAATGAGTAAAGATGCCCTGACGGATGTGAAAAGAAGTGACGTGTGTACTCCTCTGTATCAAGCTTCAACGTTAGGTAACGTCCAGATCGTCCAAGAGCTCTTAGAGTCCGGCGCCTCCACCGAAAGTAGATGTGAAAACGGATCCACACCGCTGCATGTAGCGGCGAAGAATACGGATGTGAGCGTAACCTCCGTTCTTCTTGAACACGGAGTTGACATAAATAGTGTAAACAGCGATAATCGTACAGCTTTATACCAAGCTGCCAGGCGGGGAGATTTGGAAATATTAAACTTACTAATACAACACAAGGCTAATATTGATATAGCTGACAAAGATGGATGGAGAGCCTTGCATGATGCTTCCTATCATAATCATATACAAACAGTAAAGGCTCTTCTTGAAGCTGGTGCCGATGTCAACGTGCTAGGTGGTTCAAATCTGCAATCTCCCTTGTATACAGCCGCCTGGAATGGTAATTTGGAAATAATAAAACTGCTGATACAACACAATGCTAATCTTAATCTACCAGATAAAGATGGATTGACTGCGTTGATTGTCGCTATAGTACATAATCACACACAAATTATGGAAGTTCTGGTTCAGGCGGGAGCTGATGTAAACATAAAAGAACCTCTTTATGGCTTAAGCCCCTTACATTACGCGACCTACTTCGGCAACCTGGAGGCTGTCAAGTTTCTGGTGAACAATGGTGCTGACGTCAAACAAAAGGGCAAAAGTGGTTTCGGAACTCCACGAGAATATGCTATTACTCTTGGTAAAACACAAATAGCTGAGTATCTTGCAACTGTGGGTGGGTAGACATCTCATGTAATATTTTATTGTAATTATGCTACTTAAAAATAAATATTATAAATGTTGTTCAATAGTATTTTGCGTACTAAGAACTGTAAGTTATACTTAGCAGGTCGAGAATACATATTGGGAATACGAGATCTGATAAATGACTTACAGTCCGTGGTTAGCCAGTTACTTCTGGAAATGCTTGAAAAAACTGTAAAAAACAACAATAAATCAAAATTGCTTTTCAATATTTTATTGAATATTTAGTAAAAATGAATTATCGATGTGAACAAATAAAAGGTTACATCAAAATTATATGGACAAATCGTTCTCATACACTCTTTTGTTAATGAATGTTTCAATAGATTGTTTACTTGAAGTAGCACATGTCTTGAGTGTTAGGTTATTTGTTTATGTAACCGAAATAAATCTTTCTATTTTTACTTTTTCTACTCGTACTATGTACATAGTGTGTAGAGAAGGTATTGCAATCTACTCAAAATTTTGATACCGAGATTTCACCGGAAATATACATTTTAGGGTCCCCTGCATCCAAAAAAAAAACATTTTTGGAAAAAAGTCCTTTTCTGTATGTCCGTGTGACTGTGAACACGATAACTCAAAAACGAAAACTCTGTTAAATACAAACTTGGTATTTAAGTTTAGTATCTTCCAAGAATGCGACACGAAGACTTTCAAGAAAATCCCCCACCCCAAACTACCCTTACATAAAAACTTTTTCTAAAATTTTGATTTTCTCAAAAATGGCTCTAACGATCTGGATTAAAATACCGGATATTAAAGATATTTATATAACAAATGAAATGTATATCTTGAATTTTCTGGGAAAACATGTTTATTCTGAATGCATTTTGTGGAATTTTGCATAACTGGTAAACCGTAAGAGACAGACAAAAACATACTGCACAAAAACTGTATAGCTCCTTAAAACACACACACACACAAACAAACACAAACACACACAATTTACTTTCTCTAAAAATATTCTTTTTTGGAATTCAGAGGACCTCAAATGTATATTTCTGGTGGAATCTCGGCACGGAATTTTTGGATGAAATACATCACCTTCTGTATGTGCTGTGTACATTGACATGAGCCCAAATTAAATGTAGTATTTACTGGTTACAATTCTGTTTACTGGATACCAGGAAATTGGGGTTAGTAATTAATACTAATGTATATTTTTATATAATATATATATAATATTAGTATTAATTATTAACCTCAATTTCCTGGAATTAAGTTGTTTATAAATAAATACTTTTAAAAATAAAAATTAAATTTGAATAATATGTAAAATATATTAAATGTATAATTAATAACTGATTAGTGAAATATATATAATTAGATTTAATAATTAAATATGTAAAAGAAATAGTTTAAACATTAATAAATACATTGTAATATTAATTACTGATATAGCAATTATTATATAAATAAATAAAAGGTAATAGAGTGATTATAATTTGTAATAGTTTAGTAAAAACGAGCTTAAAGATAAATACATTTAATAATTTGCTTTTATATATATTTGTTATTGTTGTTCAGATGTAGTAATAGTAATTATTGGAGTTAATGATGAATTTATGTATAATGTGTGTTTGACGTTTTAGTATACTATTTATTATGTCTCATTGACCTGCAAACACGATTCCAAACTCCAGGAGTATTGCGTATGTCCTCACAACTTGCCACAATTCGATTCCGAAAGGATTCCAAATCCGGCACCGGAGACGAATAAACCAATGATTTTAAATGGCCCCACAAGTAGAAATCGAGAGGGTTCAGATCAGGTGAGCGTGGCGGCCAAGCAATTGGGCCACCTCTACCTATCCATCGATCAGGAAACCTTCGATCCAAGTACCGGCGAGCCGTAAGACTGAAGTGTGCAGGAGCGCCATCATGCAAGAAGTGAATGTGTTGATGATTGATCAGTGGAGTGTCTTCGAAAACGTCAGGTATGGTGTTTTCCAGGAAGTTTGTGTACGCCTGCCCCGTAAGTCTGTTTACAAGTACATGGGATCCAACTAATTGATCACCAATGATATCGGCCCACATGTTGAGGGAGAACCGCACCTGGTGATGAGATACAACAGTTGCACGTGGGTTTTCATGCGACCATACATGCTGATTGTGGAAATTTGTTATGTCATCTCTTGTGAACTGTGCTTCATCTGTAAATAATACGACGGCAGAAAAGTTCGGATTTACACCACACTGCTGCAAGAACCACTGACAGAACCTAACTCGTGCAGGGTAATCTGCTGGTGACAGGGCCTGTACACGTTGCAAATGATAAGGATACAATTGATACTCGTTCAACAGCCTCCAGACAGTCGTATGAGGAACATTGACTTGCAACGCTAACCGTCGTGTGCTGATAGAAGGAGTCCTGTCCACAGCCTCCAGAATCTCCTCCTGCACTTCTGGAGTTGTAGATCTTGGTCGTCCCCTTCCCAAACCAGGAGAGGTGAAGGTTCCATACTCGCACAGACGGGAATGGAGACGTACAAATGTCTTCCGATCTGGACATTGTCGCTGTGGGTACCTCTCCTGGTACAAACGACGAGCCAGCGCAGCATTGCCGTCCGCCTTACCGTACATGAAGTGTATCTCTGCCAGCCCTTGATTTGAATACATGTCGCACAGTCTTAACGCTTAAAGAACACTGAATGTAACCTTTCTCAGAATGAACTATCAGAGCGCCCTCCTAATGTCTCCTTTGACGGCAAAGACCTGCGGGAAGAAAAACGTTCCAGTGAATTCCAATGTTGTGAAGGCTATAACTCGGAAATGAAGCATTTCCGGACATGAACTATTTTGATTGTCTACAGGTGGGACTTTCAATGTTGTAAAGGCCATAACTCGGAAATGAAGCATTTCCGGACACATGTTATAATGAACTATTTTGATTGTCTTCATGTGGGAAATACATACCTGAAATTATGGCCCGTATTTTGAAACACCCTGTATATTAAACTATGCAGTATGCAATAATGCTTAAATAATAATGTATGAATGATTAAGGAACAATCTTTACTGATTATTTAATCGTTATTTCTTTCCATAACAATTCATAACCGTAGTGCAGTTGAACGGCTGCTTGTAGTCAGCGTAATGGTGGAAACATGCAGTGCCAGTGTAGTGAAACATAAGCAAGGAAAGAATCATTTCTAGAGTATACCATTAGTTTACTGAAAAGTATCTTACTGTTTCATTAAACAATATTCTCAGCTTAAAGGTAGAATTTACTGGTGTTTCCGAAAGCAGCATAACGTGTGCAAAGCTTTTAAATTAGCCGAGGTGCGACATCTTGTGGAAGCAGCTTAAAAACAAGTGACATCCGAAAAATGCACTGAATGTGTACCATATATTATTCGTGAGGAGTAAACAAGGCAAGATTTGGAGGGAATTGTGGATATTGTCATCTGCTCAATAATTATCAATATCTGTGATGGTTCAGACAGTTTGTTTGCAACTGCAACGAATGACTCGTGCCCACAGGTCGTGAGTTCGAATCTCAATTAGGGTGAGTTACCGGATAAGGATTTTTCGGGGTTTTCCCTTACCCTGAGAAGATGAATATTCGAGTAACTTTAAGCTCCATGGACCCCGAAATCATATGAGCAACATTTCACCAATTCCATTCATCGTCCGATATGATCAACCAGGTTAAAGGGCGTTAAACTACAAAAAAAAAAAAAAAAAAAAAAAAATTACTCGTATGTTGAAGGAGTGGGACTAGTTCCATTTTACTTTCTCTATACGTACTATGTACATAGTGTATAGAAAAGGCATTGCACTCCACCAAAAAATTCGATACCGAGATTTCACCGGAAATATATGTTTTAGGGTCCCCTGTATCCAAAAATAGTACCTTCAGAAAAATGTCCGTGTGTGTGTCCGTATGTCTGTGAACACGATAACTCAAAAAAAAAAAAGTCGGTAAAATACCAAACTTGGTATTTAAGTTCAGCCTCTTCCAGGGATGCGACACGAAGATTTTGAGAAAAATCCCCCTATCCCAAACTGCCCTTTACATGGAACTTTTTTCGAAAATTTTGATTTTCTCAAAAATGGCTCTAACGATATTGATTAAAATATCGTATATTAAAGGTATTTACCTGACAAATAAAATGTATATCGAATTTTCTGGGAATAGTCTCTGAAGACTAATTTTACGGAATCTTGTATAACTGCTAAACCGTAAGAGATGTACAAAACCTTACCACACAACAAATGTAGAGCACTTTAAACACACAATTTATGTTATGTACATTTTTTTTCGTGGAGTTGATTGTTTTTGAGATATTCCTTGTTTTTGGTTTCAGCTATAAAAAACAAACTTTTCTCATACAGGAATTTGTCAACTAATGTCCATACAAAGAAAGGAACTTCAGTCACATAGCAACCAGCTTTTGACTATCACTTTAACCTATGGTACTCCCTTATTTCGCTTCTACTAACAAGGAAGCAAGTAATAAGACTATTTTTGCTAATTTTTTGTCGATTAGATGAAGTAGATAAATTAATTTGTTGCAGTGATATAGAAAAAGTCATGTGAATGGAACAGATCAGATTTTTAGATTAGCTCTTCTGGTACGCCAGTGCATTGTGTTACTATATTATAGAAATATGTAGTGTTTGGTAGAGCATATGTGAATGTTAAAACTCGCAAAAAACTGTTGGAGCGATATACGTATGGAAACTTTCAAAACAAAATGTCTGCTATTTATGATTTTACATTTCGTACTGAATATATAACGATTCACCAACCTTTTTTATTTAATATACACTTAATAGAGTTAAAGTAGGTAGGTATTTCTTTTCCTGCCAAACGTAAGCTTTACAATTCTACGGCGGACGAACCCAGCTTACCACCACGTGTATTCGCGGAAGAATACTTTCTGATTTGCTTACATTGCCGGTGAAGTAAGTATGGACAAATAATATGTATAGAGAAGGTATTGTAAAGCATCCAAAAATTCGATACCAGACTTCACCGGAAATACATGTTTAGGGCCCCCTGAATCCATAAAAACCGATTTTAGAAAAATGTCCGTTGTTTGCCTGCGGGCAGCATATCTCAAAAATGAAAAGTCCGTTAAAACCAAACTTGATATTTAAGTTCAGTATCTTTGAAGGATACGACACGAAATTTTCAAGAAAATCTCCCCACCACAAACTATCCTTAACATGGAAAATTGTTCGAAAAGTTTTATTTTCTCATAAATGATTTTGATTAAAAAGACCTTTTTATGACAAAGGAAATGTATATCCTGAATTTTATGGGAATAGCCTCTGAAGACCTCTCCATTCTGGATGACATTCTGACAACCCGTAAGAGATATACAAAACTTACTACACAAAAATGTAGATGGCATTAAAACACACAATTTAAGTCATATACATTTTTTTGTAGAGTTAACAATTTTCAACATATTCCCGATTATTGTCTTCAATTTTAGCTACTTTAACTTTTTACAAACGGGAAGACTACTTTTTTCTCGTTTCTTGTTTGTTTATTTATTCCTAGCAAGTAAAGAGATTGAAATTTCAATTGCTTCACATAGTGACCAGTTTTTAAAGGACGAGGCTATTTTCACTTTATACGCACTATGTCCATAGTGAATAGAGAAGGTATTGCACTCCACCCAAAAATTCGATACCGAGATTTCACCGGAAATATATCTTTTAGGGTCCCCAATATCCAAAAAAAGCATTTTCACAAAAAGATCCATGTGTGTGAGTGTCAGTGTGTCCGTGTGTGTGAACACGATAACTCAAAAACGAAAAGTCGGTAAAATAATAAACTTGGTATTTAAGTTTAGTATCTTCCAGGGATGCGTAACAAAGATTTTGAGAAAAATCCCCGCACCCTCAACTACCCTTTACATGGAACTTTTTTCAAACATTTTGATTTTCTTAAAAATGGCTCTAACGATTTTGATTAAAATTTCGTATATTAAAGATATTTACCTGACAAATGAAATGTATATCTTGAATTTTCTGGGAATAGCCTCTGAAGAGTAGTTTATTCTGGATGAATTTTACTGAATTTTGAATAACTGCTAAACTGTAAGAGATGGACAAAAACTCACTACACAAAACATATAGAGCAAGTTAAAACACACACTTTATGTTATATACATTTTTTTTTTTCGTGAGTTCGTCGTTTTTGAGACATTTCTTATTTTTGGTTTCTGCTATGAAAAACTTATACTTTTCTCATATAGGAACTTGTCAACTCCTATCCATAGAAACAAAGGAACATCATTGACATAGCAATCAGCTTTTGACTATAGTAGTCCCTTTTTTCGCTTCTACTTACAAGGAAGCAAGTAATAAGACTATTTCTGCTCATTTTTTTCTGATTAGCATGAAGTAAATAGAAGTATAATCTTTTTAACAATAATTTGTTGCAGGGATATAGAGAAAGTCATGTGAATGGTACACATCAGATTTTTAGCCTGTGCATTTTCTTATTTCCGTTCTACTTACAGGGAAGCTAGTAATAAGAGTAATGCTGTTTATGTTTATCTTGATTAACATGATGTAGATAACAGATTAATGTTTTGAGAGAAAGGTTTGTCTGCCCAATAGCTAGAAGACATCATGTCAATGGAACACATTAGATTTTTTCCCTTCTGCTTACAAGGAGCCAAGTAATAAAGGCAATTCCTGGTAATGTTTATCTCGATTATCAAGGTGTAGATAGGAGCATTAGGTTTTTAACAATGATTTGTTACAGAGAAGTAAAGAAAGTCGTGTGAATGGAACACATCAATATTTTTGTATTTTTATTTTTTATGTTTTTATTTTCTCTATACGCACGATGTACAGAAGGTATTGCACTCCACCCAAAAATTCGATACCGAGATTTCACCGGAAGCATATGTTTTAGGGTCCCCTTTATCTAAAAAAAGCATTTTCGGAAACAGGTCCGTGTGTGTGTGTGTGTGTCCGTGTGTCTGTGAACACAATAACTCAAAAACGAAAAATCGGTAAAATACCAAACATGATATTTAAACTTAGTATCTTCCAGGGATGCGACACGAAGATTTTGAGAAAAATCCCCTCACCCCCAACTACCCTTTACATGGAACTTGTTTCGAAAATTTTGATTTTCTCAAAAATGGCTTTAACGATTTTGATTAAAATTTCGTATATTAAAGATATTTACCTGACAAATAAAATGTATATCTTGCATTTTTTGGGACTAGCCTCTGAAGAGTACTTTGTTCTGGATGAATTTGACAGAATTTTGAATAACTGCTAAACCGTAAGAGATAGCCAAAAACTTGCTGCATGAAAAATGTAGAGCCTGTTAAAATACACAGTCTATGTTATATACCTTTTTTCGTGGAGTTCATCGTTTTTGAGGCATTCCTTGTTTTTGGTTTCTGCTTTGAAAAACTTATACATTTCTCATACAGGAATTTTTTCAACTGCTGTCCATACAAACAAAGGAACTTCAGTCACATAGCAACCAGCTTTTGGCTATCACTTTAACCTGTGGTACTCTCTTGTTTCGCTTCTTCTTATAAGGAAGCAAGTAATAAGACTATTTCTGCTATGTTTTTCTCGATTAGCATAAAGTAAATAGAAGTATAAGCTTTTTAAGAATAATTTGTTGCAGAGATGTAGAGAAAGTCATGTGAATGGAACACAGCAGATTTTTATATTTTTACTTTTATATTTACAATTTATGTGTATATATATATATATATATATATATATATATATATATATATATAATTATGTAAGTTTAACTATATCTGTAAATGATGAAGTATGTATAAATACAAAATATTAAACCCTGGCATATCACTCGTTTAAATATTTAGGTACCAAAGCTATTTTACAGATTTCCATTTTATTTTATTGTACTTGCGTGCTAAAGAAAGTAAAATCTACAATTCAATGATGCTGTAAGGTTTACTAAACTCTGTCATGTTAATTATTCTAAATTCAAAAATAACTTTCAATGTCCTTGGTGCTCTTTACTTTCTCCACACGTACTAGATACATGTAGTGCACCCAAAAATATGATACCAAAAGTTCACCGGAAATACAGGTTTTAGGGTCCCCTGTATCCAAAAAAAGCATTTTCAGAAAAAGGTCCGTGTGAGTGTCCGAGTGTTCGTGCGACTGTAAACACGATAACTCAAAAACGAAAAGTCCGTAAAATACTAAACTTGATATTTAGGTTTAGTATTTCCCAGGGTTGTGACACGAACATTTTGAGAAAAATCTCCTCCCCCAAACTACCCTTTACATGGAAGTTTTTTTGAAAATGTTGATTTTTTCAAAATGGCTTTAACGATTTTGTTTAAAATGTCGTATACTAAAGATATTTAGCTGAAAAATAAAATGTATATTTTGAATTTTCTGGGAATAGTCCCTAAAGACTTTTATTCTGAATGTACCTTACTGAATTTTGCATAACTGATAAACCGTAAGAGATGGACAAAATCTTACCACACAAAAAATGTTGAGCACGTTTATACACACAATTTATGTTATACACATTTTTTTTTGAGGAGCTGATCATTTTTTAGATATTTCTTGTATTTGGTTTCAGCTTTAAAAAATATATACCTTTCTCTTACAGGAATTTGTTAACTGTGTCCATACAAACAAAGGAACATCAGTCACATAGCAACCAGCTTTTGGCTTTCACTTTAACCTATGATACTCCCATATTTCGCTTCTACTTACTAGGAAGCAAGTAACAAGACTATTTCTGCTAATTTTTCTCAATTAGCATAAAGGTAATAGAAGCATGTGCTTTTTAACAATAATTTGTTATAGAGATGTAGAGAAATTCATGTGAATGGAACACATCAGATTTTTCCTTATTATTATTTATTAAAGAACTGACACTTTACGATAACCTTTGCCATTTTCTCTATCAGGTTTGTAAGTATAAAAACAAGCTCCTTGCATTTCCTAGCATAGTGCCACACTGATACCGAAAGAGTGGATGTACATCTCTGGACATTTTTGTAAGTAGAAGAGCTTCTTTACGTTTGTTGTGTAAGAGCACCCATCACGTTTACTGATTTTGGTCAAAAATGTAGATTTTTACTTTCCCTCTACGTACTGTATACAGCAGATATTGTATTGCACCAAAAAAATTCGCTACCAAGATTTCACCTGTAATATATATTTTGGAACCCCTGAATCCAGAACAAAATACATTTTTAGAAAAACGTCCCTGTGTGCCCGTGTCTTTGTGAACACGTTAAATCAAAATCGAAAATTCCGTAAAATAGCAAACTTGTTATTTTATTTTAATATATTCCAAGATTGCGACACCAGAATTTTAAAGCTCAAACTATACTTTACACGGAAAATTTTACGAAAATTTTGTTTATCTCAAAAATGACTGAAACAATTTTGATGAAATTACCGTTTATAAAATTTATTTACATCGCAAACAAAATGTATGTCTTGAATTTGCTGGGAATAGTGTCTGAAGGTATCTTTATTGTGGATGACGTTTCTGAATTTTGCATAACTGGTAAACCGTAAGAGATAGACAAAAACTTACTACATAGAAATGTACATCTCGTTAAAACACACAATTAAGTAGTATATATTTTTCCTAGAGTTTATCATTTTGATATATTTCTTGTTTTAAAAGAGTCAGTTTTAAAATACATAAACTTTTCTCATACGGGAACTTGTCTACTCCTGGCCACGCAAACAAACGAATTTCACTCCCATAGCGACCACATTTCAAACATTTGAATGTCGGTTTAGCCTAGTATATTCCCTTATTTCCCTTCTACTTAAAAGGAACAAAGTAATAAGACAATTTCTGCTAATGTTTATCTAGATAGTAATGAAGTAGAAGAATAAGTTACTAATAACAATTTTGCTGTAAAGATATGGAGAAAGTCATGTGAATGGAACACATCAGATTTTTCCATCTCTTACACTTTACCCGTTATTCAAAAGTTATTCATGGTGGAGAGAAATTATGAGGCCATCCCAGAAAATTCGAGATATAAATTTTATTTGACATGTAAGTGAATTTTAATCAAAATCGAAAGGCCAATTTTGAGAAATACATATTTTTCAAAGTTCTGTCCATGTAAAAGGTAGTTTGCAGTGGGCTATTCCTTCAAAATCTTCGTGTTCCATCCTTCGAAGATGCTGAACTTAAATATATAGATTGGTAATATTATAATAATTAATAATTGTTATAAATCTTCACTTATCTTTTGGAATCCTCGGACCAGTTTCGCAATAAATGTATCTATTGCATCGTCAGCATTAATTTCCTTTTGGTCCCAGCTTCTTTTTGCTCTTGTTGTGAATTTACACTGTTATGGTTACTACTATTAGGTGGATTGTGTACTAATGCATTGCTAACTGCTGGAATCAAAACAAATTTGGTAATAGAGTCAATTGGAGGTATATCAAAATTCATTGCATGATTTCTATACTTTAATATAAATATTTTGTCCCAAACCATTATCCTGATTTATTAATTTGTTTGTATTTAATATTCCTAAAGTGTTCTGGTTTCCAAACGACGTTTAGTCTTACCAATATAAACAAGGTCACAATTTAAACAATTAAATAGATAAATGCCAAATTTTTACTTTCTCTACACGTACTATGTACATAGTGCATAGAAAAGGTATTGTATTCCACCCAAAAATTCGATACCGAGATTTCACCGGAAATACATGTTTTGGGCCACCTTGAATCCAAAAAACCGCTTTTGGAAAAAGGTCCATGTGTGTATCTGTGGACAGCATAGCTAAAAAACGAAAATACGCTTGGTATTTAAGTTTGTTATTTTCCAAAGATGCGACACGAAGATTTTCAAGAAAAACCCCCACCCACAACTACCCTTTACATGGAACTTTTTTCGAAAATTTTGATTTTCTCAAAAATGGCTCTAACGATTTTGATTAAAACATCGCATATTACAGATATGACAAATGGTATGGATTCTTGAATTTTCTGGGAATAACCTTTGAAACTACTTTATTCTGGACGAATTTTGCATAACTGCTAAACCGTAAGAGATGGAAGAAACTTAACACACAATAAGTGTAGAGCACATAAAAGCACACAATCTATGTTATATACATTTTTTTCGAGGAGTTGATTGTTTTATAGATATTCCTTGTTTTTGGTTTCAGCTTTAAAAGCTTTTCTCATACAGGAATTTGTCAACTCCTGTCCATACAAACAAAGGAACATCGGTCACCTAGTAACCAGCTTTTGACTTCACTTTAATCTATGATACTCCCTTATTTCGCTTCTAGTTACAAGAAAGCAAGTAATAAGGCTGTTTCTGCTAAATTTTTTTCGATTAGCTTGAAATAAATAGAAGAATAAGTTTATAAACAATAATTCCTTACACAGAATTAGAGAAAGTCATGTGAATAGAACACATCAGATTTTTTATTTTTGGACATTTCATCCTTTTAGAAAGGCCTAACAAATTTTTATTTTCTCTATACGCACTATGTACATAGTGTATAGAGAAGGTATTACACTCCACCCAAAAATTCGATACCGAGATTTCAATGGAAATATGTTTTAGGGTCTCCTGTATTCATAAAAAGCATTTTCAGAAAAAGGTCCGTGTATCCCGTGGGTCTGTGAACACGATAACTCAAAAACGAAAAGTCGGTAAAATACCAAACTTGGTATATCTACCAGAGATGCGACACGAAAATTTTGAGAAAAATCCAAACTACCCTTTACATGGAAATTTCTTCGAAAATTTTGATTTTCTAAAAACTGACTCTAACGATTTTGGTTAAAATATTGTATATTAAAGATATTTACCTGACAAGTAAAATGTATATTTTGAACTTTATGGGAATAGCCTCTGAAGACTACTTTATTCTGGACGAATTTTACAAATTTTGCATAACTGGTAAACCGTAAGAGATAGACAAAAACTTACCTCACAAAAAGTGTAGAGTTGATTATTTTTGAGTTATTCCTTTTTTTTTTCTTCACCTTTAAAAAACGTATGCTTTTCTCACACAGTAATTTGTCAACTGCTGTCCACACAAATATAGTAGCTTCAGTCGCATAGCAACCAGCTTTTTGACTGTCACTTTAACCTATGGTACTCCCTTATTTCGCTTTTACTTACAAGGAAGCAAGTAATAAGACTATTTCTGATAATTTTTTCTCGATTAACATGAAGGAAATAGAAGCATAAGCTTTCTAACAATATTTTGTTGCAGAGATGTAGCGAAAGTCATGTGAATGGAACACATCAGATTTTTTATAATGTTTTTACACAATTCACGTAGTAGCAGTAACCATAAACAAGATCAAAAAGAAGCTGGGACCAAAAGGAAATTAATGACGATGCAATAGATACATTTATTGCGAAACTGGTCCGAGGATTCCAAAAGATAAGTGAAGATTTGTAACATGTAATAATTATTATACTAATATTTGTATTACTTCACTGTTACTAGCTTCTTTTTACATATATAGCTTGGTATTTAACCAACTTTTCGTTTTTGAGCTATCGTGTTTACGCTCATAATCACGGACCTTTATTCTAAAAATCTTATTTTTACATTCACATAACTTCTCCAGCTATTTCAAAAGAACTTATTCTTAAAAAAAGTATTCTTTTATCTACGTCATGCCAGAATTGAATAGGTAGATTCAGACTGAAAAATTTAATACCATAGCCGGGATTTGAACCACAGATCTCCAGGTCTCTAGCCGGTTTCTCTACCACTGAGCTACCATGGCCACATGCCGGGATAGCATTGAATTTCTCAACTGACTCGCATGTTTCCCGGAGTAGCTCAGTGGTGGAGCAATGGGTTAGAGATCCCGGCTATGGCATTGCATTTTCCAGTCTGACTCTTCCTATTGAGCCTCTGTCCTTCACATGGTTTCTGTGAGAAAACAATTGCTAAAGCAACATCTTTTAAAATCCGTTGTTAGTGCAACAATTTAAATTCGGTTGTCTTTGCCTGCTAGGAGTGAACAAAAGAGAGACAAAACGATAGTTGTATCCCATTTCAGAAAAGCTGAAACCAATAATTCGGAATATCTCGTAAAAAGTTAACTCTAGAAAAAAGTATTATAATTGTGTGTTATATGATATGCACATTTTTTGTATGGTAAGTTTTTGTCTATCTCTTATCAACTACACAAAAGCTATATAAATGTCATCCAGAATGAAGAGGTCTTCAGAGGCTATTCCCAGAAAACTCAAGATATACATTTCCTTTGTCATGAAAATGTCTTTAACATGTTTAAAAATCTGATGTGTACCGTTAATATGCCTTTCTCTACATCTCTGCAACAAATTATTCTTAAAAAGTTTATACTCCTATTTACTTCATGCTAATCATAAAAACATAGCAGAAATAGTCTTATTGCTCGCTTCCTTGTAAGTAGTAGCGAAATAAGGGAGTACTCTAGGTTAAAGTGGTAGTCAACAGCTGGTTGCTATGTGCCTGAAGTTCCTTTGTTCGTATAGACACAATTGACAAATTCCTGTATGAGAAAAATATAACTTTTTCAAAGCAGAAACCATAAACAAGGAATGCCTCAAAAACGATGAACTCCATGAAAAAAATGTATATAACATAAATTGTGTGTTTTAATGTGCTCTACATTTTTCGTGTGGTAAGTTTATGTCCATCCTTTACGGTTTAGCAGTTATTCAAAATTTCGTAAAACTCATCCAGAATAAAGTACTCTTCAGAGGCTATTCCCAGAAAATTCGAGATATACATTTT
Source organism: Hymenopus coronatus (assembly GCA_030762935.1). Taxonomy (NCBI): domain Eukaryota; kingdom Metazoa; phylum Arthropoda; class Insecta; order Mantodea; family Hymenopodidae; genus Hymenopus; species Hymenopus coronatus. The sequence continues at coordinate 16,965,873 of CM060897.1, read as the reverse complement.
GTTTGTCAGGTAAATAGTTTTAACATACGATATTTTAATCAAAATCGTTAGAGCCATTTTTGAGAAAATCAAAATTTACGAAAAAAGTTTTATGTAAAGGGTAGCTGGGGATGGGGGATTTTTCTCAACATTTTCGTGTCGCATCCCTGGAAAATACTAAACTTAAATACCAAGTTTGGTATTTTACCGACTTTTCGTTTTTGAGTTATCGTGTTGACAGACTCACGGACTCGCGGACACATGGACACACACACAGACGTTTTTCTAAAAATGCTTTTTTACTTTCTCTACACGCACTATGTGCATAGTGTATAGAGAAGGTATTGCACTCCTCCCAAAAATTCGATACCGAGATTTCACCGGAAATATATGTTTTAGGGTCCCTTATATCCAAAAAAAAAACATGTTCACAAAAAGGTCCATGTGAGTGTCCGTGTGTCCTGTGTCCGTGTGTCTTTGAACACGATAACTGAAAAACGAAAACTCAGTAAAATACCAAACCTGGTATTTAAGTTTGGTATCTTCCAGGGATGCGACACGAAGATTTTGATAAAAATCCCCCACCTCAACTCCTGTCCATATAAACAATGGAACTTCAATTACATAGCGACCAACTTTTGACTATCACTTTAACCTATAGTACTCCCTTATTTCGTTTCTACTTGCAAGGAAACAAGTATTAAGACTATTTCTGCTGATTTGTTGTCGAGTAGCATTAAGTAAATAGAAGCATAAGCTTTTTCACAATAATCTGTTGCAGAAATTTAGAGAAAGTCATGTGAATGGAACACATCAGATTTTTTAGATAAAGGGGAGTCTAAAGCATATATTTCCGGTGAAATCCCGGTATCGAAATTTTGGGTGGAATGCAATACCTTCTCTATACACTATGCACATAGTACATTAAAAAGCTTTGGAGCTACTTTTGAGAAAATCTGTATTTTTGAAAAATGTTCCATGTAAAGGATAGTTAGGGATGGGGGGGGAGATTGTCTTGAAAATCTTCTTGTTGCATCCTTGGAAGATTTTAAACTTAAATACCAATTTTGGTACTAACCTAATTTCCGTTTCTAGCTATGTTGCCCACAGACACAAAAACACACACACATACACAGACATGCTTCTAAAAATGTGTTATTGGGACTCAGGGGTCTCAAAACATATATTTTATGTAAAACCTCGGTATCGGATATTTGGATCCACTGTGTACATAACGGCTAAAGAAACTAAAAATGGGTTTCTGGATACAGGGGATCCTAAATCTTGTATTTCCAGTGAAATTTGGGTGTCAAAGTTTTGGGTGGAATGCAATACCGTCTCTACCTATGGATTATGCACTAAGTAGAAAAATATGATGTGTTTCATTCAAATGACTTTGTCTATATCTCCGCAAAAATTATTGTTACAAAGCTTATGCTTCTATTTACTTCATACTAATCGAGAAAACAACAGCCGAAACAGTTGTATTCCTTGCTTCCTTGTAAGTAGAAATGAAATAAGGAAGTACTATAGGTTAAAGTGAAGTCAAAAGCTAGTTTGCTAAGTGACTGAAGTTCCTTTGTTTGTATGGACAGGAATTATTAAATTCATGTATGACAAAAGTATGTTTTTTAAACCTGAAACCAAAAAAAGAGGTATCTCAAAAAGATCAACTCCACGAAAAAAAAAAAAAAAAAAAGCATACAAGATAAATTGTGTGTTTTAATGTGCTCTAAATTTGTTATGTTGTAAGTTTTTGTCCATCTCTTACGGTTTAGCAGTTATGCAAAATTCCGTAAAATTCATCCAGAATAAAGTAGTCTTCAGAGGCTATTCCCAGAAAACTCAAGATATACATTTTTGAAAGGTTAATCAAAATCATTAGAGCCAGTTTTGAGAAAATCAAAATTTTTGAAAAAAGTTCCATGTAAAGGGTAGTTTGGGGAGGGGGATTTTTCTTTAATCTTCATATCGCATCCCTGGAAGATAGTAAACTTAAATACCAACTTTGTTATTTTACCTAGCTTTCTTTTTTTTAGGTATCGTGTTCACAGACACACACACTCGGACCTTTTTCTGAAAATGCTTTTTTTTATGCAGCGGACACTAAACATATATTTCCAGTGAAATCTCTGTATTGAATTTTTGGGCGGAGTGCAATAACTTGTCTATACACTATGTACATATTACGTGTAAAAGAAAGAACAATTGCACCAAGTAAATGAGAGGAGAGTAAGTACATGCTGAAGTACATGTACGTGTCACAAAACAAGCGAAGTACGCACTGTCAACGGAACCTTCTATTTCACTTAAGTTAACTTGCACCGAATATATAATCCCACTGCTGTTTAATCAAAAAGAAAATCCTTAGTTATATTGGAACAGAAAATCTAATGAAAGTCTGAGCCGAAACATTTTCTAAACATAACATTAAAAATCTGATGTGTTCCATTCACATGACTTTTTCTACATCTCTGCAACAAATTATTGTTAAAAATCTGATGTGTTCCATTCACATGCCTTTTTCTATATCTCTGCAAAAATTATTGTTAAAAATCTGATGTGTTCCATTCACATGACTTTTTCTACATCTCTGCAACAAATTATTGTTAAAAAGCTTATGCTTTTATATCATTCTTGCTAATCGAGAAACATTAGCAGAAGTAGTCTTATTACTTGCTTCCTTGTAAGTAGAAGCGAAATAAGGGAGTATCATAGGTTAAAGTGATAGTCATTAGTTGGTTGCTATGTGACTGAAGCTCCTTTGTATGTATGGACACGAGTTCACAAAGTCCTGTATGAGAAAAGAATGTTTTTATAGCTGAAACCAAAAACAAGGAATATCTGAAAAAACCAATCAACTCCACGAAAAAAATGTATATAACATAAATTGCGTGTTTTAAAGTGCTCTACATTTGTTGAGTAGTAAGATTTTGCCCATCGCTTACGGTTTAACAGTTATGCAAAATTCCGTAAAAATTGGCCCAGAATAAGGTAGTTTTCAGAGGCTATTCCCAAAAAATTCAAAATATACATTTTATTTGTCAGGTAAATATATTTAATATATGATATTTTAGTCAAAATCATTAGAGCCATTTTTTAGAAAATCAAAATTTTCGAAAAAATTTCCATGTAAAAGGTAGTTTGGGGTGGGGGAATTTTTCTAAAAATCTTCGTGTCGCATCCCTGGAGGACACTAAATTTAAATACCAAGTTTGGTATTTTACCAACTTATCGTTTTTGAGTTATCGTGTTCACAGACACACGGACACGCGCACAAACACGGACCTTTTTCTGAAAATACTTTTTTTGTATACAGGGGACCCTAAAATATATATTTCCGGTGAAATCTCGGTATTGAATTTTTTGGTGCAGAGCAATACCTTTGCTGTACACTATGTACATAGTTCGTATAGATAAAGTAAAAATCTTATTCTTTTATTTAATTCATACTATTCCAGCAAAAAATTGCAGAAATGATGTTATTATTTGCTTCCTAATCAGTAGAAAGGAAATAAGGGAGTACATTAGGTTAAACTGATAGCCAAAAGCTGGTTGCTATGTGACAAGTTCCTTTGTTTGTATGGACAGGAGTTGACAAATTTCTGTATAAGAAAGTATACTTTTTTCAAAGTTGAAAACAAAAACAAGAAATATCTAAAAAAAAACGATCAACTTTACGAAAAAAAATGTGTATGACATAAACTGTGTGTTTTAACGTGCTCAACATGTTTTGTGTAATAAGTGTTTGTCCATCTCTTACAGTTTAGCAGTTATGCAAAATTCCGTAAAATTCATCCAGAATGATTGAGTGTTTAGAGTCTATTCCCAGAAAATTCAAGATATACAATTTTATTTGTGAGTTAAATATCTTTAATATATGATATTTTAAGCCAAATCAGTAGAGCCATTTTTGAGCAAATCAAACTTTTCGAAAAATGTTCCATGTAGAGGGTAGTTGGTGGTGGAGGGATTTTCTTGAAAACCTTCGTGTCGTATCCTTGAAAGATACCGAACCCAAATACCAAGTTTGGTATTTAAGGGTGTTTTTGTTTTTGAGCTATACTGCCCACAGACACACACACACTTCACACAGACACACACGGACGTTTTTCTAAATGTGCCATTCACTTGACTTTCACTATATCCCAGCAACAAATTATTCTTAAAAAACTTATACTTCTATTTACTTCATGCTAATCAGAAAAAATTAGCAGATATAGTCTTATTACTTGCTTCCTTATAAGTAGAAGCGAAACAAGAGAGTACCATAGGTTAAAGTGATAGTCAAAAGCTGGTTGCTATGTGACTAAAGTTCATTTGTTTGTATGGACAGCAGTTGATAAAATTCCTGTATGAGAAAAGTGTAAGTTTTTCAAAGCAGACACCAAAAACAAGGAATATCTAAAAACCGATGAACTCCACGAAAAAAATGTATATAACATAGATTGTGTGTTTTAATATGCTCTAAATGTTTCGTGCAGCATGTTTTTGTCCATCTCTTACGCTTTAGCAGTTAATTAAAATTCTCTCAAATTCATCCAGAGTAAAGTACTCTTCAGAGCGTAGTCCCAAATAATTCAAGATATACATTTTATTAGTCAGGTATATATCTTTAGTATACGATATTTTAATCAAAATCGTTAGAGCCATTTTTGAGAAAAAATTTTCGAAAAATGCAAAATGCTTCATATAAAGAGTAGTTTGGGATGGAGGGATTTTGCTCAAAATATTAGTGTCGCATTCCTGGAAGATACTAAACTTAAATACCAAGTTTGGTATTTTACCGACTTTTCGTTTTTGACACACTGACACACGGACCTTTTTCTGAAAATGTTTTTTTTTATAAGGGGACCCTAAAACATATATTTCCGGTGAAAGCTCGGTATTGAATTTTTGGCTGGAGTGCAATACCTTCCATGTACATGGTACTTATAGAGAAAGTAAAAATGACAATGTTTAATATAGAGAAGCCAACAAACTGTCTCAAGTTTATTCAGGAAGTTTTCATATATTTGATGCTTATAGATGATGGAGTTGCAACTTATTGCGCCCACTGTGGCCACGACATCCGCCATGCAGTGCAGTTCATTTCAGATGCAGTTGCTGTTGTATCAGTTCCTGCTCCATGTTCAACCCCACGTCGACACCAGTTGTGTGGAAAGTTTGAAGCATGTGCTTCAAGAGAATAACGATGAATCGAATCGTCACCAGCTGCAGAAATGTGAACAAGAGGTGAAGAATTTAACATCAATGCACTTTATGCATCTTATTGCTGTTAACAAAAACTGGGAACGTATAGAACATGATCATGCAGTTGAAATATCCAAATACACGGACCATATCCAAGTTCTCAACAAGGAGCTTAAGCAGTACAAGATGAAATTACAAGTACGAAACATCTCAGTTCTTTCTCCGGCTGCAGCCACTACACAGGTGATGTACTCCAAAGTTTATTACTTTCTCTACACGGGTCCCCTGTATCCAAAAAAAAAACATTCTCAGAAAAAGGTCCGTGTGTGTGTGTCTGTGAACACGATAACTCAAAAACGAAAACTCGGTAAAATACCAAACTTGGTATTTAAGTTTAGTATCTTCCAGGGATGCGACACGAAGATTTTCAGAAAAATCCCCCCACCCCTAACTACCCTTTACATGGAACTATTTTCGGAAACTTTGATTTTCTCAAAAATGACTCTAACGATTTTGATTTAAATATCGTATATTAAAGATATTTATCTGACAAATAAAACGTATATCTTGAATTTTCTGGGAATAGCCTCTGAAGACTACTTTATTCTGGATTAATTTTATGGAATTTTACATAACTTCTAAACCGTAAGAGATGGATAAAACTTACCACATAAAAATGTAGATCACGATAAAACACACAATTTATGGCGAATACATTTTTTCGTGTAGTTGATCGTTTTTGAGATATTCATTGTTACTTTCCCTATACGCACTATGTACATAGTGTATAGAGAAGGTATTGCACTGCACCCAACATTGGATACCGAGATTTCACCGGAAATATATGTTTTAGGGTCCCCTTTATCAAAAAAAAGCATTTTCGGAAAAAGGTCCGTGTGTACGTGTCCGTGTGCCTGTGAACACGATAACTCAAAAACGAAAAGTCGGTAATATACCAAACTTGGTATTTAAGTTTAGTATCTTCCAGGGATGCGACACGAAGATTTTGAGAAAAATCCCCCCAACTACCCTTTACATGGAACTTTTTTCGAACATTTTGATTTTCTCAAAAGTGGCACTAACGATTTTGATTAAAATATCGTATACTAAAGATATTTATCTGACAAATAAAACGTATATCTTGAATTTTCAAGGAATAGCTTCTGAAGAATAGTTTATTCTGGATGAATTTTACGGAATTTTGAATAACTGCTAAACCGTAAGAGATGGACAAAAACTTACTGCACAAAAAATGTAGAGCTCGTTAAAACACACAATTTATGTTATATACATTTTTTTCGTGGAGTTCGTCGTTTTTTAGACATTCCTTATTTTTGGTTTCTGCTATGAAAAACATTTTTCTCATACAGGAACTTGTCAACTCCGATCCATTTAAACAAAGGAACTTCATTGACATAGCAACCAGCTTTTGACTATCACTTTAACCTATGGTAGTCCCTTATTTCGTTTCTACTTACAAGGAAGCAAGTAATAAGACTATTTCTGCTAATTTTTTCCGATTAGCATAAAGTAAATAGAAGTATAAGTTTTTTAAGAATAGTTTGTTGCAGGGATATGGAGAAGGTCATGTGAATGGTACACATCAGATTTTTTTGTCTTGTTTTCCAAACTGGTATTTATTTCACACATATGCCTCGAATAATGTATTACAGATATAATTTATAGCATGTATATTGTAGAAAGCTGTATGAAGGTTTCAATAAAATGATTCAGTTTGTAGAAGTATCAGTTTTCATTTTGGATACGTTTATTTGTATAAATAAATACTTACCAAGTAGTTTTAAAAAAAAATCTGATGTGTTACACTCTCATGACTTTCTCTAGCTACTCTACAAACAAACTTCTTAGAAAATATAATTCTTCTTTCAACACCACGCTAATCGAGATAAACATTAGGAAGAATTGTATTTATTACACAGTTCCTTATAAGTGGACTGGAACTAAGGGAATGCACTAGACTAAAGTGATCGTCAAATGTTTTAAAAGCGATTGTCATTGCAAATCGCTTCTTGCTTGGCCTGGAGTAGAACAAAAGAAAAACGGACATTCCCATCTGAGAAAAGTATAGCTTTACAATTGAAACTAATAATAAGGCATACCTCGAAAACAGTAAGTTCCACGAAAAAAACTGTATGTGACATAACTTGTGTATTTTAACAAGATATATTTTTTTTTGTATAGTAGGCTTTCGTCTATCTCTTGCGGTTTACTATTTATACCAAGTAAAGCAAAATTCATCCAGAATAAACAGGTAATTAGGAGCTATTCCCAGAAAATTCAAGATATACATTTTATTTGTGAGTTTGGGGTGCGGGGATTTTTCAAAATCTTCGTGTTGTATTCCTGGAAGATACTAAACTTAAATACCAAGTTTGGTATTTTACCGACTTTTCGTTTTTGAATTATCGTGTTCACAGACACACGGACACACACACACGGACCTTTTTCCGAAAATGCTTTTTTTAGATAAAGGGGATCCTAAAACATATATTTCCGGTGAAATCTCGGTATCGAATTTTTGGGTGGAGTACAATACCTTTTCTATACACTATGTACATAATGTGTATAGGGAAAGTAACAAGGAATATCTCAAAAACGATCAACTACACGAAAAAATGTATTCGCCATAAATTGTGTGTTTTATCGTGATCTACATTTTTATGTGATAAGTTTTTCTCCATCTCTTACGGTTTAGAAGTTATGTAAAATTCCATAAAATTCATCCAGAACAAAGTTGTCTTTAGAGGCTATTCCCAGAAAATTCAAGATATACATTTTATTTGTCAGGTAAATATCTTTAATATACGATATTTTAATCAAATCGTTAGAGCCATTTTTAAGAAAAACAAAATTTTCGAAAATTTTTCCATTGTAAAGGGTAGTTAGGGGTGGTTAAAAATCTTCGTGTTGCAAACTTAAATATCAAGTTTGGTATTTAACCGTCTTTTCGTTTTGAGCTATGCTATCCACAGACGCACACTCAGACAGACAAACACACACACACACACACACACACACACACACACACACACACACACACACACGGACCTGTTTCTGAAAATGTTTTTTTGGACTCAGGGGGTCCTAAAATGTGTATTTCCGGAGAAATCTCGACATCGAATTTTTGGGTGGAATACAATTCTTCTCTATTCCTATGTACATTGTACACATAGGGCTAGAGAAAGTAAAAATAGAAATTTGGCTTAATGTTTCAGATTTCTTCTGAAGTTGGGTGTGAGGAAGACGCAACTGTGGAAAAACTCAACCAAGGACTTGTCCATGCAGTTTCTGTAGGAAACTTGTCAAGTGCAATCAGTTACTTAGATTGCGGAGCGGATCCAAATACCACTGTTCACTTGGCTGCGTTTTATGGGCTCTCAGAGATAGTACAGCTCCTCCTCGATAGAGGCGCTCATGTGGACTTGGCGAGGGAGAACGATAAATGGACACCTCTTCATGTAGCAGTCCAATATGGACATGTGAACGTTGTCCGTCTGTTGCTGAGCAAGGGTGTTGATACGAATGTAGGAAGAAACGACAAGTGTACTGCTCTATATCAAGCTTCATCGTTAGGTAATGTCCAAATTGTCCAACTGCTCTTACAGTTTAACGCCAACACTGAGCTCAAATGTGCAAACGGCTCCACTCCGCTGCATGCAGCAGCAGTGAATAACTGCGTGAACGTAGCCTCCGTTCTTCTCGAACATGGAGCTGATGTAGATGGCATAGACAACAAGAGTCGTACAGGAATATACCTGGCTGCCAAGAATGGGAATTTGGAGATAGTAAAGCTGCTTATACAACACGGTGTTAATGTTCAGATATCAAAGCTAAACGGCATGAATGCTCTACATGCCGCTTCTGCATATAATCACAAAAAAATAGTACAAGCCCTTCTCGAGGCCGGAGCTGATATCAATGTAAGAGATCGAAAATATGGTGTAACCGCTTTACACTACGCAGCCCACTTTGGCCACCTAGAGGTAGCCAGGGTTCTGGTGGACAAAGGTGCTGATCTCAAACAAAGTGTAGAACATTTCGGAACTCCACGAGATACGGCTGTAGCTCAAGGGAAAGTTGAAGTAGCTGAGTTCCTTGCAAGTGTGGGCGGATAGACATCTTCTGTACAATTCTATTGTAATTCCATCAAAAACATTAACCACATTATTAGAAGATAGTACGAGGGCGTTTTTTTTCCAACCACCGATAGGCTGCAAATAAAACACAAGTTCATAGAAAACAATTATTTTATTGTACACTTATGGTTACTTTTCAACATAATCACCGAAAAGATTTATCGTACCTGTGCACAAGCTTTGCAATACCCGCTTTAAAAAAAAATGTTGCCGCCAACGATTTCAAACGAGTATTAACGTTGTTTTGAAGATCTTCGTTGGTTTGTAAGTGCTGCCCTCCTAGCCACGTCTTCAGTTCAGGGGAAAGGTGAACGTCGCTGGGTGCCAGATCAGGATTGTACGGCGGATGATCGAAAATGTCCCATTGAAATTGTTCAAGGAGCCGGTGGGTTGTGCCAGCAGTGTGTGGACGAGCGTTGTCATGGATCAACACAATTCCTGAAGTCAGCATTCCTCTTCGTTTGTTTTGAATGGCTCTCCGCAAACGTCGTAAAGTACGAATCAATAAAAACCTTTCAGAATGAAGAGGTCTTCAGAGACCTTTCTCAGAAATTCCAAGATATACATTTTGTTTGTCATAAAATTATTTTAAATTACGGTATTTTAATTAAAGTCTTTAGAAACATTTTTGAAAAAATAAAAATTGTCAGAAAATATTCTATGTAAAAGGTAATAGGGGTGGGGGGCATTTTCTTGAAAATGTTCGTTTCGTATCCTTGGAAGATACCAAACTTAAATGCCAAGTTTGGTATTTAACGGTATTTTCGTTTTTGAGCTATACTACCCACAAACACACACACAAACATACACAGGGACATTTTTCTTAAAATGTTTTTTTTTTGATTCAGTGGATCTCAAAATATGTATTTCCGGTGAAATCTTGGTATCGAATTTTTGTGTGCAATACAATACCTTCACTACACACCAAAAATACATATTACGTATAGTGAAAGTAAAGATGCAAAGAATTCCAAATGTAATGGGAATAAGGAGCCCTCTTAATTGTGACAAGGAAAATATTTCCCTCAGAATTTCAATTGAAACCATTGTGGCTTTTTTGTATATTCTTGTTACCCATAATAAACTAGCAACTTTTATTAAACCATTATTTTCGAAAATAAATTGTTTAGCTGTTATATGATGCTTTCTTTGAAGCCCCTGTCAATTAGTAGCCATTAATACTAAACAAATTAGTCAAATTACTCAGGTGTTTACTTTAAATTCCTTTATTAAATGTTCAAAGTTGCCTCTATTGATATGCAAACATTTCGTACTTCTTTTGGAAATGTTTCTCTAATTGTTGACAACATATTGATGCTAATAGTGCGACAAGCTTCACATATTCGAAAGTTCATATTCTCTTTGACTGTAAACATGCCTTTCTGTTTGATGTAGCCTCATAAAAAGGTCCAAAGGAGTTAAATGGGGTGAACGAGGAGGCCTGACGAAAGGTCCAGCACATCCAATCCACCTATCACCAAATTTCTCATTTAAAGTTGACTTGTGTATATTGCAAAGGTGGTGGTGCACCATCTGGTGATACCACATTTCTCTTCTCGCACTGAAGGACAATAGGGAGGTTGAAGAAAATGACAATATAATTCACCAGTAATTGTGGCTTCAAAGAAGTAAGGGCCGATGGCAAACATTTAGCGTATAACGATGCTGAAAAGGCAAATTCTCATCCAGAACTGTAAACCTCGAAACAGGCATAAAAGGGAAAATCCCATCCCTTTCCTCACTTCAGGTAAACGCGTCCTCGAAGGTTGAAATCGGAGTGGTCATTTCCATCGCTCATTTCTCCAATTTAAAGCCAAACATGTTCTATGTATTGGATTAATTTTTTTTTTTTTTTCACACAAGCCGTGTGTAGGACAGACGTTGGATAGGTAGAGTCAGACTGAAAAATTCAATGCCATAGCAGCGATTTGAACCACGGATCTCCGGTTGTTCTACCACTGAGCTACCAAGGCAACATGCCGGCATAGAATTGAATTTCTCAACTGACTCGCATGTTTCCGGTAAACCACAAGGTGATCTCAAATTATTTTGAGATGACACTCCCAATGGCGACTAACAATGTTGCAGGTACTTTAAATCCCAGGATTCATAGTATAGCCAACTATTATGGCCAATTGGTATTGGATTAACTGGCTAGAGACCGGGAGATTCGTGGTTCAAATCCCGGCTATGGCATTGAATTTTTCAGTCTGACTCTACCTATCCAAGTTCTATGTACGTTAAATTAACATTTGGTTGTACAAGTTTGCTCATATAATCTAAAATCTATGATACAAACGTGCAATCAAGTAATTTACAATAATTAACACCAACCTTATCAGCGATACAGAAAGAATAACAACAAGAGTTTCCTCTCCATGCATTCCATGACACCTGGGTTTTTGTCCTGGCCTTAGCTAACAAAGTGAGATAAACTTAGAACTATGCCATTGCCATGGTTACCAACGAAAACAGAACGGAAAGCGCTCGGGCTGTCACGATATCAACCCGGCAGACTGTCATCATAAAAGTTTTCCTTAGAAATAAGAGAAAACCGGAACATTTTAAACGTATTTAATATACAAAATAATAAACCATATAATGAGCATTTTAAGCCATAAAAATATCGCTTTCAGTTGTTCATAGGGGATCGTGGCCCTTGAGCCCCCTTCAACGTTGGTGTAAAGAAGCAAGATCTTGCCCTTTATTGGCTGGCTATAGAATCTGCTACTGCTAAAGCGGCAGAATGTTCATTCAATTGCAGCGACGCCAAACATCTCTTAGAGTATGTGAAGGCGATGAAGTTGATAATCCATATACATGCCTTGAAGCCATTATTGGCGCTTGCAACAAATCAGAACGTCTACAATTTGCCTTATCCAAATTGGAGTGTACCACCTTTGACCGTCCTGAAAACGAAAATCCAAAGTTCAGCGTGATGATGGAGACCATTCATGTGGATGAAAATGGATCTACCTGATGGAGCATCAGAAAACACTGCCAGATGAGCTTGACCCATAGCGAACATGTAAAAGCAAATCATCTATTCTAAAAATTATGTTTCTGGCTACTCTAGCTTGGCCTCGGTGAGACACTGGTCGCAATCAGCGGTTTGATGGTCATTTGATCATTCATCAGCAAGAAACCCACCAAGAGGAACAGCACGAATCGTCTTGATGGCACAATGATGATCACGGGATTAGCTGTCACCAAGTACTAGGGCTAGCTGTTAAGTCTTGGGGCTCTCAATGAAAACAGCATTTAAAATATTTTTATTGCTTTATTTCTGAATATAATCTCCAGAAAGGCTAATACATTTGTCATATCGGTGTTCTAATTCAATTAAACCATTTCTGTAGTGCGATTTATCAAAGTCCTCAAAATAGCTGTTTACCGCATCAATGACCTCGTTGCTGTGAAATCTTCGTTCTCCAAGAAATTTTTGGAGGTTTGGGAACAGGTGGTGGTAGTCGCTGGGTGCTAGATCTGACGAATAGGGCGGACGTTCAAGCAATTCCAACTTTATTCGCACATTTTTCCCATTTCAATGACTGAACGATGGGCTGGTGCATTGTCGTGATGAAACAAGATTTTTTTTTTTTTACCGGTGACACTTTTATCCTTTTCCCAGTAATCAATAAAAATAATTCCTTGTGCATCCCAGAAAACACTAGCTATAACCTTGTTAGCTGACAAAATTGATTTTGCCTTTTTTTGGAGTTGGTTCACCTGGCGCAATCCACTGTTTAGACTGTGATTTACTTTCTGGAGTGTAGTGATGTATCCAAATTTCATCCATGGTAATAAACGGTCTCAAAAATCCACTGAGATTTTTACGGTAGAGCTCCACATTCTTAACAGAAACAGTTTTCTTTGCAACTTTTGATCAGGTGTCAACAAACGCGGCACCCATCTTGCACAGACCTTGTGAAAGCCCAGAACATTACTTAAAATATTACCTGCACGTTCTTGTGATATGTTGAAGCCTCTGGTATCTCTGCTGGTATGTTTACTGGGAGATGTTCAGCAACAAATTAATCCCAGAATAGGTGCCGTGTGGACCGCACACAAGGAGAATTCAGCAGCACAATGCGTGTCCACATATTGTTCTCAATGATTGCACCTGGCTGGCTGCTGCAGTACCGAGTGGAATCGCCATGACAACCTCCAAACACCTCGCATATGAATGCTTTAGATGTGGGGCTCTTCAGGTAATTCAGGTTGAAATATTTTTCTCTGACGTGATAGGTGGAGAGCTCAAGAAGGTCTTTCTCACTTTGAGTCCTGTCTTACTCAAATGATGTAAGAGTGTGGTGGGAACCACTACAAGGTTCCCTTGGACCGCCGCAATATCCTGCCGTCTCACCTGGAGCATCCTCCATACGTCTACAACAAGGCTTGAGCAGCGCTGCAGTAGTACATCTGTTGGGGCAAGGCAACCTCTTGGATTGACAGCCTTCGCACACTACACTGTGCTTAGAGAATTTTATTTGTTTTGTTTTCATTTCATACTAATTCTGGAGCAATAAAGTTGTGTGAATTATTCCTTGTTTCATTTTCGTCTTGTGTATCCCTAACTACCATCATTCCAGTATGTACATCAGACAGTTAATATGGGACAAAATATATACGCGAACTGGACAATTATTATGGGACGGAGGGAGTGCCAAGTTTGGTATCTAACCGACTTTTCTTTTTTAATTTCTCTAAACATACTATGTACATAGTGTATAGTGAATGTATTGCACTCCACCAAAAAATTCGATACCTAGAATTCGCCGGAAAGTTTTGTCTATCTCTTACGGTTTACCAGTTACACAAAATTCCGTAAAATTCATTCATAATAAAGTAGTCTTCAGAGGCTATTCCCAGAAAATTCAAGATATACATTTTATTCGTCAGGAAAATATCTTTAATATACGAAATTTTAATCAAAATCGTTACAGCCATTTTTAAGAAAATCAACATTCCCGAACATTTTTCGATGTGAAGGGTAATTGGGGGTGGGGGATTTTCTTAAAAATCTTCGTGTCGCATTCTTCAAAGATACTGAACTTAAATACCAAGTTTGGTATTTAACGGTCTCTTCGTTTTTGAGCTATGCTGCCACAGACAACACACACCAACACACAGACAGATAGGCACACACACGCGGACATTTTTTCTAAAAATGCTCTTTTTGGATTCAGGTGGTCTCAAAACATGTAATTCCGGTGAAATCTCGGTATCGAAGTCTTGGGTGCAATGCAATACCTTCTCTACACACTATGTACATAGTACGTGTAGAGAAAGTAAAAACTGATATCTCGAAAACGGTCAACTCTACAAAAAATACATATTTGTCATAAATTATGTGTCTTAACGAGATCTACATTTTTTGCGTAGTAAGTTTTTGTCTATCTCTTACGGTTTAACCTTTAATCAAAATTCTGTAAAACTCGTTCAGAATAAACAGGTCTTCAGAGGCTACTACCACAAAATTAAAAATATATGTTTTATTTCTCTGTAAATATCTTTAATATATAGTATTTTAATTGAAATCTTTGGAGACATTTTTGAGAAAATCAACATTTTCGAAAACCTAAAAAGAATAGTGTTTCGAAAATCTTTGTGTCCCATTCTTAAAGAATTGTTAATATTCAGTATGTTTTTTAAAGGCCTTTTATGTTTTGAGCTGTCGTGTTTTACAGAAACACATGTACAAAGATCTTTTTTATTTGTTTTTATTTTTCATACAGTGGACCCTATAGTGTGTTTTTCCAGTGAGATCTCGGTATATCATTTTGGGTGGAATGCTATACTTTCTCTATCCGTGAACTACTTTCGAAGTGGAGAATGTAAGAAGTACTATGAGGGTCGGCTGATAAGTCCCGGGCCTCACACAGTAATGGCGCCACTAGGCCAGTTAGACGGCAGCATCGTAATGTTTAGGTCTAGACTAGCTTGTATCCATAGTTACAAGTTAATAGCTTGTTTAGTTTTCGAATGACAGTGTTTTAAACAAGACAACTTCAGAGTTTTCACGAAAATGGAAGATTTGAAAAAATGAGCAGTGATTAAATACTTCCATTTGAAAGGCTTAACGTTTAAAGAAATCAAGGAGAAAATGGACAGTACATTGAAAGACTCTGCCCCTTCATATTCAATGATTAAAAGGTGGGTTGCAGAGTTTAAAATGGGACATACGAGCACTAGTGATGAGCCTCGCTCTGGACGCCCTGTAGAAGTGACAACTCCAGAGATCATTGAAAAAATTCATCGTATAGTTCTGGAAGACCGCAGAGTAAAGTTGTTTGAGATAGCAGAGGCTGTAATCATATCAAAAGAACGTACAGGTAATATTTTAAGTAATGTTTTGGGCTTTCACAAGGTCTGTGCAAAATGGGTGCCGCGTTTGTTGACACCTGATCAAAAGTTGCAAAGAAAAACTGTTTCTGTTAAGAATGTGGTGCTCTTCCGTAAAAATCCCAGTGAATTTTTTAGACAGCTTATTACTATGGATGTAAACTGGGCACATCAGCACACTCCAGAAAGTAAAACAGGGGATTGCGCCCTGGTGCACCAACAATTGGCAAAGTCAATTTGGTCATATAACAAGGTTATGGTGAGTGTTTTCTGGGATGCATACGGAATTGTTTTCATTGATTACTTGGAAAATGGTAAAAGTATCATTAGTGACTCCTACCCAAATTTACTGCAACGTTTGAGTGGTGAGGTGAAAAGAAAAACACCTCATTTGGCAACAAAAAAAAATATCTTGTTTCATCTTGACTATCTCCGGCCCATCGTTCAGTCTTTGTAATGGGAAAAATGTGCGAGTTAAAGTTGGAATTGCTTGAACATCCGCCCTATTCGCCATATCTAGCACCCAGATCTACCACCTGTTCCCAAATCTCAAAAAAAAAAGTCTTGGAGGACGGAGATTTCACAAAAACATTGAGGTCATTTATGTGGTAATTTGAGGACTTTGATAAATCGCTCTATAAAGATGGTTTAATTAAATTAGAACAACAAATGTTAGCTTTTCTGGAGTTTATGAAATAAGGCAAAAAGAAGTGTTTTTAAATGCTGTTTTGCTTGAGATGCCCGGGACTTATCAGCCGAACCTTGATATAATTCTATTTGAACAATGTGTATGTTTATTTGTGTACTTTGCAATTACAAAGGCATCTATCCGTCCACACTATCAAGGTACTCAGCTACTTTTTCGTGACCTTCTTCTCTAGCATAGTCTCCAGGAGTTTTGTTGTTAGGCTTGCAAACAGCTTTGACATTAGCGCCCTTGCTCACCAGAAGCTTGACCGTCTTCAGATGTCCTTCATGGGCTGCAGCATGTAACGGTGTGAAACCATTTCCGGGGTGTCTCACATTCACATCAGCTCCAGCCTCCACAAGAATCTTTGCTATTTGTGTGTCACTATATTTAGAAGCGACATGTAGCGCAGTCCAGCCATCTTTGTTTGGTAGATTAACGTTGACGTTGTGATGTATTAGCAAGTTTACAATATCCTCGTTACCTTCCACGGTGGCCATATGCAAGGGAGTGTCCTGGGATTGTCCATATGGCACATTGGCATCTGCTCCGGCATTAAGAAGCAGTGATACCACATTTGTGTGATTGTATTGGATAGCATCATGCAAAGGAGTCGCGCCCCTTGCGGTTTTGGCGTCAACATCAACCTTGTATTTTGTCAGCAATCTCACAATTTCTTCGTTTCCATTCCTGGCAGCCAGAAATAATGCTGTCTTTCTGCTGTTGTCTCTAACATTTACATCAGCCCCTTGTTCAAGAAGAATTGAGGTTATGTTCACATGGTTATTCTTCGCCGCTATAAGTAGAGGAGTGGTACCGTCTTCACATTTCAAGTCTGGAGAGGCTTTGTGCTCTAACAGCATTTGGACGATTTGGAAACTCCCTGAGGATGAAGCCTGATACAGAGGTGTACAAGCATCCCTTCCTCTTACATTCGTGTCAGCACCATTACTCAGCAACAGACGAACCACATTCAGATATTTATACCTTACTGCTTCATGAAGAGGCGTCCATTTGTCTATCTTTCTCTGCAAGTTTATATCAGCGCCTCTTTTCAGGAGAAGCTTCAGTATCTCTAAGTTTCCATAATGGGCAGCCAAGTGAACGATGCTGTTAGGATCTGCTCCACATTCTAAATATCTGTCTACAAGCGTTATGTTTCCTGCAGTTGTTGCATGAACTAGTTTCATGTTGAGATTTTCCTTTCTAGCTCCTTTCTCACATATCTCTTTAGAAGAAATCTGAAACATGAAGAGAAAAATTCATGTACGAGGGTTAATTTTTTTCAACCACCGATGGAGCACAACAGACAAAATATGAATCACAAATTGATTTTATTACTAGAAGTGAAGCACAATTTCATTACTTCTCCAAAAAGTCACTATGAAGATTAAGGCATTTGTCGTATCGATAAACAAGCTTTCCAATACCCTCTTCATATACGCTTGCCGCTAGTGTATGGAGATGGTCTTTACAGCATTTTGAAGCTCTCCATTGGTACGAAAGTGCTGTCCTCCCAGACTTTGTTTCAGCTGCCGAAAAAGATGAAACTTCTTGTGCATCAAAACGTTACGCTGATGAAGCGGAAGAACTTTGGAGCTCCATTGCGACGGGGAATGAAACTGTATTCTTTATGACAATCCCGAATCAAAAGAACAATCAAAACACTCAGTGTCCGAAAAACCCAAAAAGGTTAAAAAAAAAAAAAAAAAGTTCAGCAACTGGAAGACTATGGCTACTGTTTTCTTGGATCAGAAAGGTTTGTTGCTTGTGGAATTTATGGAGCTGAAAGCGGATCAAAAGTTACGCTGATGAAGCTGAAGAACTTTTTAGCTCAATTGTGACGGGGGGGGGGTGAAACTGGATTCCTTTATGACAACAACAAAAAACGTTCAGCAACAGAACACTATGGCTACTTTTTTTTGGATCAGAAATGTTTGTTGCTTGTTAGATTTATGGAGCTATTGTAGATCTAAACGTTACGCTGATGAAGCTGAAGAACATTTGAGCTCCATTGTGACGGGGGATGAAACTGGATTCCTTTATGACAATCCAGAATCAAAAGAACAATCAAAACACACATTCCCCGAAAAAATCCAAAAAGGTAAAAAAAAAAAGTTCAGCAACAGGTTGACTTTGGCTACCGTTTTCTTGGATCAGAAAGGTTTGTTGCTTGTAGAATTTATGGAGACAGAGGCTCCGATCACTGCAGACATTACGTCACCTGCGGAGAGCCATACAAAACAAAAGAATAAGTATTCTGTCATCTGGAATTGATTTTATCCACGACAACATTGGGAAATGTTCCATCATCCGGCGTACAGCCCAGATCTAGCGCCTAGTGACTTTATCTTTTTCGGCAGCTGAAATAAGGTCTGGCAGGACAGCACTTTCGTACCAAGACCTATCTCCGTACACTGGCGGCAACCGTATATGAAGAGGGCATTGTGGATATGACAAATGCCTCAATCTTCATGGTGGCCATGTGGAGAAGCATCTGTAATTGTGCTTGACGTCTAGTAATTCATATTTGTCTTTCTGTTATGCTTAATCGGAAGTTGAAAAAAATCTGATGTGTTCCAGTCTCATGACTTTCTCTACCTATCTGTAACAAATTATTGTTAATAAACTTATTCTTCTATCCACTTCAGGCTAATCAAGATAAACGTTAGCAGAAACGGTTTTATAATTAGTTCCTTGTAAGTAGAAAGGAATCCACTAGGCTAAGCCGACAGTCAAATGTTTTAAATATGGCATTGAAATCCATTTCATTGCGAGGCCAGGTCTTGACAAGTTACTATATGAGAAAAGTATTTTAAAACCGAAACGAATAACGAGGAATACCTCGAAAACGGTCAACACCACGAAAAAATGTTTGTTGACAGAAATTGTGAGTTTTAAGTAGCTCTACATTTTTGTGTAGTAAGTTTTTGTTTATATCTTACGGTGTACTAGTTATGTAAAGTGCAAAAAATAATTCTGGAATAAAGAGGTCTGAAGTAATTTAAGAAGAACATTTTATTTGTTATGTAAATATCTTAAATATAAGAAATTTTAATAAAAATCGTATTTTTTTTAAAAATAAACATTTTCGGAATGTTTTCCATATAAGAGGTGTTTGGGGGTGGGAGAATTTGCTTCAAAATCTTCGTGTCGCATCCTTGGGAGATATTGAACTTAAATATCAAATTTAGTATTTAATGGACTTTTCGTTTTTGAGCTATGATGCCCAGACACACACACACACACACACACACACACACACACACACACACAGAGCCACGGGGATGTTTTTCTAAAAATGCTCAAAACATGTAGGATATATCGATATCGAAATTTTGGGTATAATACAATACCTTCTCTACTTCTAACCCGGAGGTCCCGGGTTCGATTCCCGGCTGGGGCAAGGAATTTTCCTTTAACCAGAATTAATGGCTATCCTCTATAGAGTCTGGAAGTATGTAGGTGAGAGTGAATGTGTGTGTGTGTGTGTGTGTGTGTGTTTATGTGTGAAGAAAATAAAAACAACGATTAAAAACCCAACGTAAAGAACCTACAGACCTGTTGTTTCTAATGCAAAGCCCCCGATATGACCTTAGATGTTACAGTGGGTTATATAAATGAAACAATAGGTAATTAAAAAAATTGACTGTCGAGTGGTCGGCGAGTATGTGAGAGTGTGTGTGTGTGTGTGTTTGAGGAAAACTAAATGATTTAAACCAAACGTAAAAGAGCCTACAGACAACGAGTTGTTTCTAATGCAAAGCCCCCGATATGACCTTAGATGTTACAGTGGGTTATATAAATGAAACAATAAAAAAATTAAAAAAAAATAATAATTTAAAAATACCTTCTCTATACACTATGTAAATGGTATGTGTAGACAAAGTAAATTCACAATCAATAACAAATTTCAAAAATCAAGTTCACAAAAGTTTACTTAAACGTTATTACACAGTAGATAAATTTTTGCATTCGAAAAATTAAATTAGGAATAAATATATTTTTAATGTAAATACCTCAATTTTAAACAAGTATATTCATTATTATTTTATATATAGATTTATGTGATCGATTTATAATCATTGTTGTATGTATTTGTAAATATCTTTCTTTGTAAATTTATATGACTGACTTATAATTACCTTTATATATAATTGTTGTGTGCGTGTGCATGTGACTGAGCTCCTAAACGACTGGACCGATTTTAATGACATTTTTGTGTGTGTTCCAGTAGATTCGAGAATGGTTTAGATTCTCACTTCAGTTCAATGAAAAATTGTTTATTTAATTAATTTTTTATTTATAAATTGTTGTTGTTGATTTTGAATGTTTTAGATTGGATCCGACAGACTGCGCTACAATCGCAGTATCGAATATTCAATAGTATTTTATTCCAATTCCAGTTTTTCCCTACAGGTGGTGCTACGATCAAATCCAGGAAAATATTTTATAACTTCGTGTTATTATTGTGTTACAAAAAAAACTTGTGCTAATTGAAATATTACAATAAGATTCAATTAATGTTTCAAGAGTTTTAAAGTGTGCATAAAAAACTATACATTTTGCAAATTCAGTGTGGAATTGATGTGAGTACTTTGTATAATTTTCTATAAAGTTTACACGTGCGTTAATTAACAGCCACCCTAACCTACAAAAAATTTTTAAATTTTCGAATTAAAGACGCGCCTACAGGACAACACCTGTCGGGTCCGCTAGTTATTGTATATATTTGTAAATATGTTTCTTTGTAAATTATATGGGTGACTTATAATTATTATTGTATATATTTGTAGGTAAATATATTTCTTTTTGAATATATTTCATGTAATTGCCTTAGATCACTTTTATACAGCAAATGAACTAAAGTTATTAGTTTATAACTAGCATGCATATGCTGACATTCCATATTATGTTTTCATAATTAAACGGATGCAATAAATGAAATGAAATGGAGTACTCCGTACTTCAGAATACCTGTTTTGGGTGGTGTGTTTCTTGCGGCGGAGCTCCCTTAGTGCTGTTTCTCACCGGTAATGAACCACCCTGCAGCTTCATCTTATATTTCTCAACCTCCTTTCTGAGGGACTCAGTGTAGTTTCTGCAGTTGGACAGTTCCAGACTAAGATAATACTCTAATCGTTCCCAGTGTTTCTCCAGGTATCGCAGATGTTCAAACTGTGCCTTCATTAAATCATTTACTTGTAGCTGACATTCCTTTGTTCGATGATGAATCGATTCATCGTTCCTCACTTGCCATCGATCCATAGAACTTTGCAGCCTATCGTCAGCTTTGGGTTGATAAAACTGCAGAAACTGATACAACACCGGCGGCATCTGTGTTGAGTGGTTGAACATTTCTGGTGAGATAGTGGTTGTGGTCGGTAGAATGCGCCTCAAGTCCTCTATCTGTAAACATATGAATAAATCGATGTAATCAATCAATTTACAGTTATTTGTATTGTATGTACTAGGGTCGGCTGATAAGTCCCGGGCCTCACATAGATACAGCACCACTAGGCCAGTAGCATCGTATAGTTTAACTCAAGACTAGCTTGTATCCATAGTTACAGGTCAATAGCTTGTTTAGTTTTCGAATGAAAGCATTTTAAACAAGACAACTTTAGAATTTTCATGAAAATGGAGGATTTTGAAAAACGAGCAGTGATTAAATACTTCCATTTGAAAGGCTTAACACCTGAAGAAATCAAGGAGGAAATGGAGAGTACATTGAAGAACCCTACCCTTTGATATTCAGTGATTAAAAGTTGGGCTGTAGAGTTTAAAATGGGACGTACGAGCACTAGTGATGAGTCTCGCTCTGGACGCCCTGTAGAAGTGACAACTCTGGAGATCATTGAAAAAATTCATCGTTTAGAACTGGAAGACCGCAGATTAAAGTTGTTTGAGATAGCAGAGGTTGTAAACATATCAAAAGAACGTGCAGGTAATATTTTAAGTAGTGTTTTTGGCTTTCACAAGGTCTGTGCAAGATTGGTGCCGTGTTTGTTGACACCTGATCAAAAGTTGCAAAGGAAGCTGTTTCTGTTAAGAATGTGGAGCTCTACCATAAAAATCTCAGTGAATTTTTGAGACGGCTTATTACCATGGATGAAATTTGGATACATCACTACTCTCCAGAAAGTAAATCACAGTCAAAACAGTGGATTGCGACAGGCGAACCAACTCCAAAAAAGGCAAAGTCAATTTTGTCAGGTAACAAGGTTATGGCGAGTGTTTTCTGGGATGCACAGGGAAAGGGTAAAAGTATCACTGGTGACTACCACGCAAGCGTACTGCAACGTTTGCGTGATGACACGGAGAGAAAGACCTCCTTTTGCAAACAAAAAGTCTTGCTTCATCATGACAATGCTCCGGCCCATCAATGCAATGGGAAAATGTGCGAATTAAAGTTGGAATCGCTTGAACATGCACCCTATTCGCCAGATCTAGCACCCAGTGACTACCACCTGTTCCCAAACTCAAAAGATGTCTTGGAGGACGAACATTATTTAGTGTATACACAAGTATAGAGAAGGTATTGCATTCCACCAAAAAATTCGATACCGAAATTTCACCGGCAATACACGCTTTGGCTCCCCCTAAATCCAAAAAAAAAGCATTTTGGAAAAAGGTCCGTGTGTGCGTGTGTGTCTGTGGGCAACATAGCTCAAAAACGAAGAGACCGCTGAACACAAACCTTGGTATTTAAGTTTGGTTTCTTTCAAGGGTGCGACACCAAGATTTTCAAAAAACTACCCTTTACATGGAACATGAAAATTTTGATTTTCTCACAAATAACTCTAAAGATTTTTATTAAAATATCGTATATTTAACTGACAAAAAATGTTTATATTGAATTTTGTGGGAATAACCTCTGAAGATTACTTTATTCTTGATGAATTTTGCGGAATTCTTCATAACTGCTAAACCGTAAATGATTGACAAAAACTTACCACACAAAAAATGTAAAGCACATTAAAACACACAATTTATGACATATATGTTCTTTTCGTGAAGTTGGTCGTTTCAGCTTTAAAACACATACTTTTCACATACAGGAATTTGTCAATTCGAGTCCATACAAACAAAGGAACTTCAGTCACCTAGTAACCAGCTTTTGACTTCACTTTAACCTATGGTACTCCCATATTTCGCTTCTACCTACAAGGAAGCAAGTAATAAGACTTATTTTTCTCAATTACCATGAAGTAAATAGTGTAAGATTTTAAATAATAATTCGTTCCAGAGATGTAGAGAAAGTCATGTGAATGGAACACATCAGAATTTTACTTTCTCTTGCCCCGTATGTACAATGTACATAGGGATAGAGAAGTATTGCATTCCACCCAAAAATTCGATGTCGAGATTTCACCGGAAATACATATTTTAGGACCCCCTGAATCCAAAAAAAAAGCATTTCCAGAAAAAGGTTTGTGTGTGTGTGTGTGTGTGTGTGTGTGTGTGTGTGTGTGTGTCCGTGAACACGATAACTCAAAAACGAAAAGTAGCTAAAATACCAAACTTCGTATTTAAGTTTAGTATCTTCCAGGGATGCGACACGAAGATTTTGGGAAAAATCCCCCCACCCCAAACCACCCTTTACATGGAACTTTTTTCGAAATTTTTGATTTTCTCAAAAATGGCTCTAACGATTTTGATTAAAAAATCGTATAATAAAGATATTTACCTGAAAATAGAACGTATATCTTGAATTTTCTGGGAGTAGCTTCTAAAGACCTGTTTATTCTGGATGAATTTTGCTTAATTTGGCATAACTACTAAACCGTAAGAGGTAGATAAAAACTTCCTGTACAAAAAATGTAGGCCTTGTTAAAATACACAATCTAAGTCATATACATCTTTTTCGTGGAGCTTACCGTTTTCGAGGTATTCATTGTTAGTGGTTTCAGTTGTGAAGTATTAATACGTTTCTCAGATGTGAGTGTACGTTTTTCTTTTGTTGTACTCCTGGCCAAGAAAAGAAGCGATTTGTAATGTCAATCGCATAACGACAGCTTTTAAAACATTTGACTATCGATTTAGCCTAGCAGATTCCCTTATTTTCTTTTCTAAGGAACTAAGTAATAAGAACATTGTGCTAATGAGTACCTCGATTAACAAGGTGGAGAAAGAAGAATAGTCTTATGTAAGAAGTTTGTAGAACGGCTAGAGAAAGTCATGTGTGTAACATATCAGATTTTTAATTTTTCTAAACGCACTATATGCATTATGTATAGAGAATGTGTTTCTCTCCACCAAAAATTCGATACCGAGATTTCACCGGAAATATATATTTTAGGGTCCCCTGTATCCAAAACAAGTATTTTCAGAAAAAGGTCCTTGTGTGTGTCCGTGTGTCCGGTGTCTGAGAACACGATAACTCAAAAACGAAAAGTCAGTAAAATACCAAACTTGGTATTTAAGTGTAGTATCTTCCAGGGATGCGACATGAACATTTTGAGAAAAATCCCCCCACCTTCAACTGCCCTTTACATGGAACTTTTTTCGAAAATTTTGATTTTCTAAAAAATGGCTGTAACGATTTTGATTAAAATATCATATATTTTCCTGAGAAATAAAATGTATATTTTGAATTTTCTGGGAATAGGGTCTGAAGGTTACTTTATTCTGAGTGAATTTTACGGAATTTTGCTTAAGTGCTAAACCGTAAGAGAGAAACAAAAACTTACCACACAACAAATGTAGAGCACTTTAAAACACACAATTCATGTTATATACATTTTTTTCGTGGAGTTGATTGTTTTTGAGATATTCCTTGTTTTTGGTTTGAGCTATAAAAACTTATATTTTTCTCATACAGGACTTTGTGAACTCGTGTCCATACATACAAAGGAACTTCAGTCGCATAGTAACCAGCTTTTGGCTTTCACTTTAACCTATGGTACTCCCTTATTTCGCTTCTACTTACAAGGAAGCAAGTAATAAGACTATTTCTGCTAATTTTTTATCGGTTAGCAGGAAGTAAATAGAAGCATAAGCTTTTTAACAATAATTTGTTTTAGAGAAAGTCATATGAATGGATTTTTTAGGGTGGAATACCATGTGTTCTCTAGAGAAAGCAAAATGTATTCTGGTGATATAGCTCTGTCAAGAATCCTAAAAAGGTTAACATGTTTTTGTCTCTCAGAATTGCTTACCAAACTTGATAGGTGTTCAGTGAGTCTGTCTATAGCTGCAGCTGACACCAAAGTTCCAGAATCCGCTGCTTCAGTGTTCATATCCCAGACGCATACAATGGACACGGACAGCATCATTGCAGTCAACTTCATTTAGACCTAAAACTAATATAATACATTATTAATGCAATTTTTACTTTCTCTACACGTACTGTATACATAGTATATAGATATCATATACCCAAAAAAAATCTGATGCGTTCTATTCACATGGCCTTCTCTACCCCTCTGCAAAAACTATTATTAAAGAGCTTATGCTTCTATATACTCCATGCTAATCGAGAAAAAAATAGCAGAACTAGCCTTATTACTTGCTTCCTTGTAAGTAGAAGCGAAATAAGGGAGTACGATACGTTAAAGTGATAGTCAAAAGCTGGTTGCTATGTAACTGAAGTTCCTTTGTTTGTATGGGCACGAGTTCACAAAGTCCTGTATGAGAAAAGTAAATTTTTCAAAGCACGAAAAAAGTGAATATAACGTAAATTGTGCTCTAAATGTTTGTGTGGTAAGATATTGTCCATCTCTTACGGTTTACCAGTTATGCAAAATTCCGTAAAATTCATCCAGAATAAAGTAGTCTTCAGAGGCTATTCCCAGAAACTTCAAGATATACGTTTTTATTTGTCAGGTAAGTATTTTTAATATACGATATTTTAATCAAAAGCATTAGAGCCATTTTTGAGAAAATTAAAATTTTCGAAAGAAGTTCCATATAAATGGAAGTTGGGGGTGGGGCTATTTTCGTGTCGCATCCTTGGAAAATACCAAACCTAAATACCAAGTTTTTCATTTTCGAGTTATGCTGCCACAGACACACACACACACGGACCTTTTTGTAAAAATGCTCATTTGGATTCAGGATGTCCTAAAACATGTATTTCCGGTGAAATCTCGGTATCGAATACAATACTTCCTCTATACACTATATACATAGTACGTATAGAGAAAGTAAAAAGTGGTTGATAGTCAATATATTTTACAATTTGGATGAATTTTTAATACTGAAAGTGTTATATGCCTGACTGTATATCTTACTTGTATCTATTATTTTGACCATGTCTTTTGTACTAATGTACCTAATGACTGAACATACAAGTAAACAAATAAACGCAAAACGAGAATTCGATTAAATATATGGTACTCTTATTTCGCTTCTACTTTTCATGAAGCAAGTAATAAGACTATTTCTGCTAGATTTTTTCTCGATTTGCATGAAGTAAATACAAGCATAAGCTTCTTAACAATTATTTTTTGCAGAGATGTAGAGAAAGTCACGCGAATGGAACACATCAGATTTTATTTTTACTTTCTCTATACGTACTATGTATATAGTATATAGAGGGAGTATTGTATTTCACCCAAAAATTCGACACCGAGATTTCATCGGAAATATATGTTTTAGAATCCAAAGAGAGCATTTTTACAAAAATATCCGTGTGTGGGTGTGGGTGTGTGTATGTGTGTCTGTGGACAGCACAGCTTAAAAAACGAAGACACCGTTGAATACCAAAGTTGATATTTAAATTTGATATCTCCCAAGGATGCGACACGAAGATTTTCAAGAAAATCCCACCACCCCTAATTACCCTTTACATGGAAACATTTTTGAAAATTTTGTTTTACTTAAAAATGGCTCTAACGATTTTGATTAAAATACCACATATGAAACTGATTTCAATCACAAGTAAAATGTATATCTTGAATTTTCTGGGAATAGCTTCTGAAGACTACTTTATTCTGGATGAATTTACATAACTAGTATATCGTAACAGATAGACAATTACTTACTACATAAAAATGTAGATCTCCTTAAAATACACAATTTATGTCATTTATATTTTTTTGTGCAGTTTAACATTTTCTAGATATTCCTTGTTATTAGTTTCGTATTGTAAGAACGTAAAATACTCTTCTTTTCTCAAACAGGAATTTGTTATCTGGCCACGGAGAGAAACGGAATTTAATCCCCTAGCAACCATATTTTAAAACATTTGACTGTCGGTTTAGCCTAGTGTATTCCCTTAGTTCCCTTCTACTTGTAAGGAACTAAGTAATAAGACCGTTTCTGCTAACGTTTATCTCGATTAGCATTTTGTGGACAGAAGAATAAGCTTATTAACAATAATTTGTTACAGAGACGTAGAGAAAGTTGTATGAATCGAACACATCAGATGTTTATGTTATTGTTCTATATTATTGAATGTCATCATAGATTTATCATTTTAATATTAAGTGTTTTTGCTTACTTACTTGGCAGAACTCACGCTAAGTACAAGGTTTTGATAGCAAACTTTGTCAAGTAATGAAAGAATCATTTCCAGAATCAGCAAAAGGACATTAAATAAATGTCTTATCGACAGCAAGAAGTTAGCTAGTTTCGATACACTCCATATAAATTTATATACGTTTATATATATGACGGTAAAATATAATAAAAACGTAAGGGTGCTATAATAGTTATTTACGACACAAGTGTGTACATTTGTCGTCATTTTAATCGCCTGTGGATTTTATGAAACAACACACAGTCGAGTTTCTTAAGTACACTAGAACTGAAAAAATCTGATGTGTTCCATTCACATGACTTTCTCTACATCTCTGCAACCAATTAGTTATAAAGAGCTTATGCTTCTATTCACTTCATGCTAATCGACAAAAAAGTAGCAGAAATAGTTTTATTACTTGCTTCTTTGTAAGTAGAAGGGAAATAAGGGAGTAGCCTAGCTTAAGGCGACAGTCAAAAGCTGGTTGCTATGTGACTGATGTTCCTTTGTTTGTATGGACTCGAGTTGACAAATTTCTGTATGAAAAAAGTTCTTTTTCAAACCTGAAAACAAAAACAAGGGACATCTCAAAAACCAACAACTCCACGAAAAAAAGTATAGAACATAAATTGTGTGTTTTAATGTGCTCTACATTTTTTGTGTGGTAAGTTTTTGTGTATCTCTTATGGTTTAGCAGTTATGTTAAATTCCGTAAAATTCGCTCAGAATAAAGTAGTTTTCAGAGTCTATTCCGAAAAAATTCAAAATATACATTTTATTTGTCTTTAATATACGATATATTAATCAAAATCGTTAGAACCCTTTTTTAGAAAATCAAAATTTTCGAAAAAAACTTCCATGTAAAGGGTAGTTTGGGGTGAGGGGATTTTTATCAAAATCTTCGTGTCGCATCCTTGGAAGATATCAAACTTAAATACCAAGTTTGGTAATTAACGCTCTTTTCGTTTTTGACCTATGTCTGACCATACACACGGACCTTTTTCAAAAATACCTTTTTTTTATTCAGGGGTGAAATATCGGTAACATTTTTTGGGTGGAATATAATACCTTCTCTATACACTATATACATAGTACGTGTAGAGAAGGTAAAAAGTTAAAATAGTTTAAAATTGAAACCAATAATAAGGAATACCTCAAAACAGGCTAACTCTACATAAAAAAAATCTTATGTTTTCCATTCATATGACTTTCTCTGCATCTCAGCAACAAATTATTGTTAGAAAACTTAGGCTTCTATTTACTTCATGCTAATAGAGAAAACGTTAGCAGAAATAGTCTTATGTCTTGCTTCCTTGTAAGTAGAAGGGAAATAAGGGAGTAGCATAGGTTAAAGTGATAGTCAAAAGCTGGTTGCTATGTGAGTTTCTTTGTTTGTATGGACAGGAGTTGACAAATTCCTCTAGGAGAAAAGTATGTTTTTCAATCCTGAAACCAAAAATCAGGAATATCTTAAAAACGATCAACTCCACGAAAAAAATGTATATAGCATAACTTGTGTGTTTGAATGTGCTCTACATTTTCTGTGTGTTAACTTTCTGTCCATCTCTTACGATTTAGCACTTATACAGAAATCCGTAAAATTTACCCAGAATAAGGTAGTCTTGAGAGACTATTCCCAGAAAATTCAAGATATACATTTTATTTGTCAAGTAAAGATCTTAAATATACGAGATTTTAATCAGAATCGTTAGAGCCATTTTTAAGAAAATCAACATTTTCAATTTTTTTCCCAAGTAAAGGTTTGTTTGGAGTGGGGGGGGGGTTTCCTTGGAAATCCTTAGAAGATACCAAACTTAAATACCAAGTTTGGTTTTTAACGGTCTTTTCATTTTTGAGTTATGCTGCCCACAGACACACACATACACAGAGGCACACAGACAGAGAAACACACACACGGATATTTTTTTAAAAATGCTTTTTTTGGATTCAGGGGGTCTCAAAACATATATTTCCGGTGAAATCTCAGTATCGAATTTTTGGGTGCAATACAATACCTTCTCTGTACACCATGTACATAGTGCATACAGAGAAAGTAAAAACGTATATTACAAAAAGTATGTGTTTTAACGAGATCTACTAATTTTGAGTGGTAAGGTTTTGTCTATCTCCTACGGTTTAACCGTATAATTCTGCAAAACTCATCCAGAATACAGTGGTCTTCAGAATTTATTCCCAGAAAATTCAAAATATACATTTTATTTATATTCTGAATAAAATATACAATATTTTAATCGAAATTGTTAGAGCAAATTTTGAGAAAAACAGAATTTTCAAAAACTGTACCATGTAAAGCGTACTTTTAGGTGGGAGAGTTATTGCTGACTAATGAACTGCTGACAGTTTCATTACGCTGTAACGAGGACAGGGAAAGGTTGGGGAGAAGTGTACATTCACCTCGCCTGGTAGGAGAACCAGGTTTATATTGATTTTTCTCTAAATTCTTATTGCCTATAATGGAAAAGGTAGTAAAGTTTGCTTGA
This sequence comes from Hymenopus coronatus, assembly GCA_030762935.1. NCBI lineage: Eukaryota > Metazoa > Arthropoda > Insecta > Mantodea > Hymenopodidae > Hymenopus > Hymenopus coronatus. The sequence goes on along the minus strand of CM060897.1, from coordinate 16,935,546 downwards.
AATAAACAACATTTATTGAGTTAGACGATTCTGTGTTTTTGTTTAATTACATTTCTGCGTAGTTGCGCAGTCTCTGAAAGTTGTGGAACTGTGTAACCAGCTTGACGTAGACCAACGTCTGGCCAGGTGTAGTTTCTGATGTCGAGAAACAAGCAACAGCTGTAGCTTAATGATTTAGTGAGTCATCAGAATTTCTTTCATTCCGACATGTCATTCGCTATTGCTATATCTATCCCATCGTAGCAAGTAACACGAATACCTCCAGGCGTGGGAGAGGGGTAAAGAGAGGGAAAGAAGGCGGAGCTAACAAGGCCTGTTAAATCATCATGATACCCTTGCATTGTATGAGGGAATTTTCTTCGTGACTCCACCGCGGTAATGGTAGGAAAAATTCCCCTCGTAACCAAGCCTTCGAGATTCCTCTGGAGAATCAGTCATCCTAGACAACCTCTCGGCCTCCAAGAGCGCCCCTGGTGTTAACTAAGGGGCCACCACGGACGTGCAGACTGTTTCTGTGAATCTTTCAGCACCCGCACAGCTACCACCTTCTCCGCATCTCTGCCGTCATCAGGAGTGTGCTTCATCAACTCCCAGCCCCACTGCTTCTCTACGCCACCCAGCAGCTCTGGCTCTCAGCGACCAGGGCCACTATGATCGTCAATTAGCGTAGACCTAGATTGGAGTTTCTGGACATGGAAGAACAATTGGTTCAGATTGAACCTTGTTAGAAGAAACATTGCCCGTTGTAGCAGTTTCTGAAGGCCAGCAGTTTCTGGACATGGAAGATCAAGTGGCGGCTCTGGGATCATGATTGCTCTTATTAGAAGAAAACTTGTCCGTTGAGGCAAGCAGCGGTGCTCGACCTGAGCTATGCTGCCGCTGCCGTCAATATGGCACTCTCTGACAACCAAGTGCCACCAACCGCCATTGTTCGTGCCTCCTGAAGAAGTGGGCATTTCACAGGTCAGATTATGTGCCCACTGTATCCACGCCGACCTTCGTAGCAGCACACCACCGTAGCAACGCCGATCAGTCCACACTCGCGTTAGACAGACGCCAATTCGTGCCGCTCGGTTCCCAAATCTACTCCACTGCGAGCACACCAGAGCCATCACCAGGCTTGCGGGAAGTTCTCCATATTTTCCTACCCTTGGGTGAGGAGGTCTCAGGTTTAGACGAGACGCTCACTTATCACCACAACACTTCTCTGACCGAAGACAACGCTCACATCCGGGTCAAGAAGCTCTCCGTTGGTGACTTAAACGATGTCTCCCAAACTCTGATTCTCGGAGACCGCTGCACAATCAAGGAGGAAAAGACAGCCCTCCAGATGATGACCGATCAACTACCAAGTCCTGCACCACCAGGGCGGACACACAAGCCGAGATCCACCAGGCTGCCGGCAGCACCTCAATTCCTAGACCGGTAGTATCAACTAACTTCCTTCTTTCATCCTTTCACCAGCTACTCCGTCACCTTCTCACCGAACTTCCCTAGGGCTTAAGCAAGGCTTCGGTCATATTCTCACCTTGATCGGTTTTTATCGCCCGTCAATAGACCCGTACCTTTGACTGCGCAGGTGCATAAGCGGTACTGCCACAATAACACGCATAGTATTTTTTCATAACATGATGACCTTGCCCCACTCTTCTTCCAAAGGCGCTCTAACCTTAAAGTTTGGGTTTATGGTGTGTGCGGTTGGAAATCAACTCTCATAGTTCCAAAAATGCTCCGAACAAACCCATCTTTGACGAATTCAGCATACTATCCTTGCCTTGTATATACATTTTGGAAAGGGTTTCCTTTATACATAAAAATCTGAGGTGTTCCTTTCACATGACTTTCTCTATATCTCTGTAACGAATTATTGTTGAAAAACTTATTCTTCTTTCTCCATCATGTTCTTCAAAATACACATAAGCGGAATTAGTCTTATTACTAGCTTCGTTTTAAGTGGAAGGGAAATAAGGTTTCCTTTATACATAAAAATCTGAGGTGTTCCTTTCACATGACTTTCTCTATATCTCTGTAACGAACTATTGTTGAAAAACTTATTCTTTCTCCATCATGTTCCTCAAAATACACATAAGCGGAATTAGTCTTATTACTAGCTTCGTTTTAAGTGGAAGGGAAATAGGAAAATGCACAGCTAAAGCAATATTCTCGTCATTTAAAAGCCGGTCATTATGAAACAATTGATATTCCAATCTCTTGTCTTCCCAGGAGTAAACAAACGAGAAGCGAGAAGAAAACTGTCTTCCCGTTTGAGAAAAGGTAAGTAGCTAAAATTGAAATGATAACCCGGAATATCTCGAAAACGGTTAACTGCACAAAAAAATGCATAGGACGTACTTTAATGAGATCTATATTTCCGGTGTAGTAAGTTTCTGTGTGTCTTTGTATCTTTCAGCATGAAGAAGTCCATAGAGGTACTCCCAGCAAATTCAGGATATTCAGGTCTGTAATGATGTTATAATCAAGATCGTTAGAGCCATTTTGACAAAATTTAACATTGAGGAAGGACTTTGCTGAAAATCCACGTGTCGCCTCCATGGAAGATACAGAATATAAATACCAAGCTTGGTATTTAACAAACTGTTTATTTTTTAGCTATACTGCACACAGACACACATACACACAGGGATATGTTTCTAAAAATAGTTTTATTCAGAGAGCCTCAAAACATGTTTTTCCTGTGAAATCTCTGTATCGATTTTTTTGAGTGGAATACAATAACTTCTCTATCTACTACGTACCTAGCACATACCTGCTGGAGAAGGTAATAAATAGCATTTAACTATAATTGGTGAGAAATTACCTTGTAATTGGCATTCATGCTGACACGTGGCTGTCTCAGTACGCTGTCTGCAGCGTCAACTGTTCCACTGCTTTCTCTAAAATTTCTTCTTTCCGTGTATTTTCTATCACAGTTCTCGTATGTTGAACTACTTTTCCCCATTTTTCACTAGTTGTCTCATACATCCATTTCAACATTGGGTCCTCTACTTCACTAAACGTAAAAGCTTTATTATTTTGACTGACATAACCTCAACTCGTTTAATCAGGGCCGTAAGACTTTTCAAATCACAGCGTCACTCGTGGTACTTCTAGGAAGAGAACATGACAAATATACACGATATATAAAAGTTAGTGACGATAATAAATGTAAACCTTGTGGAATCACTGTGTATAACACAACAGAAGATTTCACAAAATGAAATCAAACAATCAGATAATGCGGGTTGAGACCGTTAGTTGGCCTCGTCATCATTACTATTATCATTATTAATTATTGATTATTATTTAATGTACAAATAATATATAGGTTGAAGCTAGAGCAGATTAGGGTGTTTACGAAACTAGGTCGCTACATAAATGGAAGATTCTTTAGTTGAGTTACAAAGTTAGTAAAAGTCACGTAAATCTTTCTGAATGTGCGTGCAATAGAGTAACAAGTGAAAGCGAATTGGGGGAAGTCTCTCAAGTTCAAGAAATGAGATTTTCTTCATTGTATAGGAGCAGTCACGAGGTGTTTATAGTGCATAATGGGACGCATAGACGCCAAGTTCGCGGTCTTTTTAACCAATAGCCATGACACCATATTTTGCGTTATAAGTGGCAGCTTGAAGACAGTGTGACATAAGGTAATATTCGGTTGCTAGAGGTACGTCATAATACTCAGTTGCTAGGCGCACAACGTGATGTTCAGTTGTTATTAAATATAATGTAAGGTTAAGTTTTCGGAGATATAGAGTTGCAGATAGTGCTAATAAATAGAGTAACTTAGTGTGTGAGGCAAAGTGTTTGTCGGAATAGTTAAACGGTTCTAGTTACAAATAAATTAAGATATCAAGATTAAAGTGTGTTGTAATATTCAGACGTATAACTCTTAACTACCTCATTGTTACTCCAGTCTGAGTGAGTCAATTGTCATGCACGCCGGCGGACCTCAGCGGAGAATTGAGCAAAGCTGAGGCAACAAGTATAGCAGAGGTACGTGAAGTGACCTGCTATAAGTGATTAGGTAGGGGAGTGTTTACATCCACACACTCATTACACACAGTGGGGAACATCATACACGTGTCCCACATGGGAACGACGCATACTTGCCACCCAACGACGACGCAGGGTAAATTTCCACTGATCCTGTAGGTGTTACAACGCCGAAGACATGATATATCTCTGCATTCTTACACTATGATTGGTCAGCAACCCGACGAGCCCCTGTCAGCAGACGACACACCCCACAAGTGTCAATAACAAGGAAACTTCTCACCGATCGTAACTTTGGTTTGTGGACTATCTTGTTAGGTTGAGACGGGAGGTACACTTGTTGTCTCTTCTTGCATTAGTGTCAGTGCCCTTGCTCAGCAACAAACGAACCACGTCCAGATGTCCATATTGTACTGCCACATGTCCAGGTGTCGTTCTTCCTCTGCAAGCCTCTACCCAGGAGCAGCTCAACTGTATCAGTGTCCAACACGCGCAGCCAAGTGAATGTTGCTGCTGGGTCTGCTCCACAGTCTAAGTAATTGCTTACAAGCGACGAGTTTCCTGCAGCGATTGCAAGAATTAGACCTTTCTTGAGATGTTCTACAGTTGCTCCTTTCTCGCATAACGGTGCTATAAAATGGCTGATAATAAAGAGAAATATACATGATGAGACGATATGTTTCACATTATACAATTTTATAATGAGGGTAATAATAAAATAATGCATGTTTAGTTTCTCTACACGTACTATGTACATAGTGTATAGAGAAGGTATTGCTTTCCATCCAAAAATTCGATACTGAGATTTCACCGGAAATATATATTTTGGGTCCCACTGAATCCAAAAAAAAAAAGCATTTTTACAAAAATCTGCATGTGTGTGTGTGTGTGTGTGTGTGTGTGTCTCTGTGTCTGTGGACAGCATAGCTCAAAGACCGTTATATACCAAATATTATAAGTTTGGTATCTTCCAAGGATGCGATACGAAGATTTTCAAGAAAAGCCCACTACCCCCAACTACCCTTTACATAGAACTTTTTCGAAAATTTTGATTTTTTCAAAAATGTCTCTAATGCTTTTGATTAAAATCTCTTATATTTAAGATATTTACAGGGCAAATAAAACGTATATCTTGAACTTTCTAGGAATAGCCTCCGAACACTACTTTATTCTGGATGAATGCTGCAAGTGCTAAACCGTAAGAGATGGACTAAAACTTACTACACAAAAAATGTAGAGCACGTTAAAATGCACCATTTATGTTATATACATTTTTTTCATGGAGTTGATCGTGTTTGAGATATTCCTTGTTTTTATTTTCACCTTCGAATAACTTATTATTTTCTCATACAGAAATTTGTCAACTCCTGTCCATATAAACAAAGGAAATTCAGTGACATAGCAAGCAGCTTTTGACTGTCACTTTAACCTATGGTACTTCCTTATTTCGCTTCTACTTTGAAGGAAGCAAGTAATAAGACAATTTCTGCTATTTTTTTGTGGGTTTGCATGAAGGAAATAGAAGCATAAGCTTTTTAACAATAATTTGTTGCAGAGATGTAGATAAAATCATGTGAATTGAGCACATCAGATTATGTTTTATTCAGAGTGTCTCAGAATATGTATTTCTGGTGAAATGTCGATATCGAATATTTGGATGGAACACAATCCACCACGTACATTATACATATTTTGTGCTAGAGAGAGCAAAATAATTTTACTAACTTCAGTTTGTGTACTGTCTTGTGAGGTTGAGAAGCCCGTTGGAATGTAACTTTGAAGAAAGGGAGGTAAAGAGGTTGTACATGACATATCTATCCGCCCACACTTGCAAGGTACTCTGCTATTTGTTTGTGACCTTCCGCAACAGCAACATCTCTTGGAGTCTTGTTATCATCGATGGTAAGCCTTTTGGCATCAGCACCTTTGCTCACAAGAAACTTGACCATCTTCAGGTGGCCGGACAAGGCAGCACAATGTAGAGGGGTGTAGCCATTGTTGCGGTTTACCGCGTTCACGTCAGCGCCCGCCTTAACAAGAGCTTTCGCTATTGTCCTGTGATCAAGCTCAGAAGCGTCATGCAGCGGAGTCCACCCATATATTGTTGGAATACTAGCATTTGCCTTGTAACGTAGCAACAGCTTCACCATTCCCTCGTTACCAAACATTGCGGCCACGTACAGAGGTGTTGTTGAAGACTTCGCGGTTACAATATTGACATTGGCACCGGCTTTAAGCAGAGCTTTTGCTATTTTTACGCGATTATATTCAGCAGCAAGATGCAACCCAGTCCATCCATATTTTGTTATCAGGTTAACATCAGCCTTGTGGCTTATCAGCAGTTTTACTATTTCCTCATTGCCCTTAGAAATGGATACATGCAAGGGTGATTGCGAAAATGGACCAGTTACAATGTTTGTATTGGCTCCAGCTTCAAGAAGAGCTTTTACTATTTGTACGTGGTCCAGTTCACAAGCGGCATACAAAGCTGTTCTTCCATCCTTTCTTGACAAATCAACATTAGCTTTGTGTGTTATCAGCAACTTGACTAATTTCTCATAACCACTCCTGACAGCCAGATACAATGCTGTCTCATTGTTGGTGTCTCGTCCATTTACATCAGCTCTGTGTTCAAGAAGCATGGCGGCTAACTCCAAGTGGTTTTTCTTCGCTGCTGCAAGTAGCGGCATGGAACCGTTTGCACATTTCAGATCTGTGGAGGCGTTGTACACTAGCAGCACTTGGGCGATCTGGACATCACCTGACCATGAAGCCTGATACAGAGGGGTGCACTTATCGTCTCTTCTTGCATTCGTGTTAGCGCCCTTGCTCAGCAACAGACGAACCACGCCCAGATGTCCATATTGAACTGCCACATGAAGAGGTGTCCATGTGTCGTTCTTCCTCTGAAAGCCAACACCAGCGCCTCTGCCCAAGAGCAGCTCAACTATCTGTGAGTGTCCAACAAGTGCAGCCAAGTGAATGGTGCTATTAGGGTCTGCTCCAAAGTCTAAGCAATTGCTTACAAGCGAGGAGTTTCTTGCAGTGATTGCAAAGCTTAAACCTCTGTTGAGACTTCTCACAGTTGCTCCTTTCTCACATGGCGGAGCCATAAAAGCCTGAAAATTAAGAGACATAAATGTTGAGACAGTATGTTCCATAAATTTGCAGAAAGGGTATTAAAAATCAGGAGTGTTCTACTCACATAACTTTCTCTAGCTTTTCCAAACACAGACTATTTTTATAAAACTTATTGTTCTTTCTGCAGCATGCTAATTGAGATAAATAGGTAATTTACTGTAGGTTATTGTAAGGGACATGACACAGTACATTCCCTATCAAGGGGCAAAGAGTTATTCAGAAGGGAAATATAAATGTACGTTGAAAATGGGAAGGGAAGAGAGATTTCAAACACGTACAAGTAGCCGACGAGCGACCCCGAAAGCACCGCATACCGTTACGGTAATGCATTGATCCGAGGGTAAGGGGTTGAGATCACACTGCCCGAGGGAACATAACGGGACAGAAAACAATGTTCTCCGCTGGTCAAGAGGACGCTTTTTGAGGCACTTGGCGAAGAACCTCCGCACGATCAAGATGTGATATTTAGAATCCTTGGCGGAGTCAACAGGCTACCTTTAGCTGCGATTGAAATACTTATTCTAATACCGACCAGAGTACGATCACTACATCAAAATTAATAAATAATAATAGCCGCGGTCGGGTAAAGTGCAACTTCATAGTAGAAAACTAAGAGGAATACGCGTGTGATCGACGGCAGAATAAGGCCGAACTAAATTAACTACTTCACAGCTTGTCTGAAAAAAAAAACAAAAAAAAAAAAACAGTTATTCCAATACCAATTGACCATAATAGTTGGCTATATGGGATTTGAACCACGGATCTCCCAATCTGTAGCCGGTTGCTGTACCACTGAGCTACCATGGCAACATGCCAGCATAGCATTGAATCTTTCAACTGACTTGCATGTTTCCAGGTAAACCACAAGGTGTTTTTCTCAGTCTGACTCTACCTATCCAATCCCTGTCCTACACAGGCTTGTGTAAGAAAAACAATTATTCCAATACCAATTGACCATAATAGTTGGCTATACTGTGAATCTTGGGACTTAAAGTACTTACAACATTGTAAGTCGCCATTGGGGTTGTCATCTCAAAATAATTTGGGATCACCTTGTGGTTTACCGGGAAACATGCGAGTCAGTTGAGAAATTCAAATCTATGCCGGCATGTTGCCATGGTAACTCAGTGGCAGAACAACCGGCTAGAGATTGGGAGATCCATGGTTCACATCCCGGCTATGGCATTGAATTTTTCAGTCTCATTCTACCTATCCTACTTTTACAAAGTTTAGGGACGGATTCCTTACACCAAACCAAGAAAATTGTTCATATAAGACATGCTACCAATACCCTTCGTTCTCGATTTATTGAGGTTCAAAATGCTATTAATCAAAGCGTTTTAAAGTGACACTTTATTCCACTTTTGAGCTTACCAGCTTGTTAGGAGATGTTCCAAACACCACTTATTTCAAATGATTGAAATGCTCTCCTCTTACGTCTAGACACGCATGCACTCGTCGAAACATGGAATGTCAAATACTCCCAGTCTGTGTAGTATGAGCTTGCGAGCTTGCATGACATCTTAGATTAAGAGATTCTTCATCTAGGGTATCTGCTGCATAAAACCAAAGGTTTAACGTGCACCCAAAAGATAAAAATCCAAAAGATTGAGGTCGTGGGAACCTTTAGGCCATGGAAGTAGTCCCCCTCTACCTATCCATCTGTTATACTAGATACCAGCCAGTGCATCTCGAACATTGAGACTGAAATGTGCTACACATGTTTCTTTTTATTTGCAGGGACACATTTTCTGATAAGTCTGGGAAAGTGTTCTGAATGAAGTCCCTATAGACAACACTTGCTGGGGAAATGTATTACACATCTGGTAAATGTTAACAAGTAGCTATGGCAACACAAGGCCAACTCCGCAGGATAAAATGAGTCAAAGCCTTCTATGTTAGGTTGGACCCGGAAAGCCGTTGAAGGTAACTTTTGGCGCGAAAACGAAACCTTTTAGAGCGTATATTTAGGTGAACCTATTTTCTTGTTTTGGTGTCAGGAACGTTTTAAAAGTATTTTGGAATCATGCTGTATTTCCAAGTAACGAGGTGTCTATCATAGTGTTGTCCAAATATAGAGGTTTTACTGTACCTTTTTGGAGCTTCTTGCTGTTGCCTTTGGCTTCCCAACTTCTTTAGACCAGTGTCCCGCCGTTGAGTTATTGCTGTTGACCTGTTTCCCCGAGCCACCGCTGGGTCCTTGTAGTTTCATCTTATATTCCTCAAGCTCCTTGCTGAGAGAGACGCTGGAGTTCTTGCAGTTGGACATTTCCAGATCGTGATAATGCAGAAACCGCTCCCAGTATTTGTGCAGATGTCGCAGATGTTCAAAATGTCCCGCCAATATTGTACCATACACTTGTTGCGGACATTCCTCTGGTTGACGATGAACAATTTCATCCTGCTCGGCTTGAAAGCGACCCCTCAACCTTTGCATCACGTTGGGTTGATCAATCTGCAGCAACTGATTCAATGGCGGTAGTATCCCTGCTGAGTTGTTCAACGTTTCTGGTGGGGTAGTTGTAGTCGGTAGAATGCGTTCCAGATCCTTAATCTGTAATCATAAAATAAAAAAAAACCTGAATGCTGCATTCACATGACTTTCTCTACAACTCTGTTACAAATTATTTTTAAAAAGCTTATGCTTTTAAAGCTTTTAAAAGCCGGTTGCTGTGTGAAACAGTTGAAATTCCCAGCTCTTTGCTTAACATGAGTAAATCCAAAGACAGATGAAAAGAAACATGACCTCCCGTTTAGGAAAAGTATGTAGCTTACAATTGAAACCAGTAGCACGATGTATCTAGGAAATGGGTAACTCTACAAAAAATTAAATAAATAAAATGAAATATGCTACCCTGGCAACAAGGTAACTATGCCCGAACATATATTAAAACTTTAAATGTATTTAAAAATATTATTACAAACTTTATTATATAACTTTTTACTTTCTCTATACACACTATGTACATAGTGTATAGAGAAGGTATTGCACTCCACCAAATAATTCGATACTGAGATTTCACCGGAAATATATGTTTTAGGGTCCCCTTTATCTAAAAAAAGCATTTTCGGAAAAAGGTGCGCGTGTGTGTGTGTGTCCGTGTGTCTGTGAACACGATAGTTCAAAAACGAAAAGTAGGTAAAATACCAAACTTGGTATTTAAGTTTAGTATCTTACAGGGATGCGACACGAACATTTTGAGAAAAATCCCCCCACCCCAACTACCCTTTACATGGAACTTTTTTCGAAAATTTGAACTTTCTCAAAAATGGCTCAAACTATTTTGATTAAAATTTCATATATTAAAGATATTTACCTGACAAATAAAATGTATATCTTGAATTTTCTGGAAATAGCCTCTGAAGAGTAGTTTATTCTGGATGAATTTTACTGAATTTTGAATAACTGCTAAACCTAAGAGATGGACAAAAACTTACTACACAAAAAATGTAGAGCACGTTAAAACACGCAATTTATGTTATATACATTTTTTCGTGGAGTTCGTCGTTTTTGTGACATTCCCTATTTTTGATTTTTGCTATGAAAAACGTATACATTTTTCATACAGGAATTTGTCAACGGCTGTCCATACAAACAAGGAACTTCAGTGACATAGCCACCAGCTTTTGACTATCACTTTAACCTATGGTACTCCCTTATTTCACCTCTACTTACAAGAAGCAAGTAATATGGCTATTTCTGCTAATGTTTTACTGATTAGCATAAAGTAAATAGAAGTATAAGCTTTTTAAGAATAATTTGTTGCAGGGATATAGAGAAAGTAAAGTGAATGGTACACATCAGATCTTTCCTGGTATTTAACTAATCTAAAAATTAAAATTTCACATTAGAATCAATAAATAACTATCGAGAATATAAAAAAGAAAATTTAAGGTAATAATAAATTAAAATATAATATTATATTAAAGCAAATTGTTCTATAACTAAAATATTACTGGAAAATCAGCAACTTTACACTAGTATCCAGCTGCTGTCTATTCCTGCCTGCTGTACCCACATTACTGTATCCAGCACCAAGTTGTATATTTACTATAACAATTTTATTCTACCTACTAATAATGCTTTCCACATTAATTTATTTATATAATTTAATATTGTATATTATTGTATTCTACTAACAAAATTTTTTCTATAGTTATCTTATATTTATTTACTAACCCTTCACCATTTCCACTCCTACCATAATTCTTCCTCACCACCATGGCTAGAAACGCTCCTATTCTTTACACCGGCACCTTCTTCTCTCTCATCTCCATTCTTCTTCTCCTTTCTCGTACGCTCCATAACTATAATAATTTTATTCTACCTACTAATAATGTAATTTATGTATATGTATTTGACTATAGTACTTCCCATATTATTTTATTTATACAACTTAATATTGTATTATACCTACAAATTATTGTTCTAAAATTGTCCTTATATTTCTTAAATAACTCTTCACCATTTCCACTTCTTCCTCACCACCATGGCTACAAATTCAGAACGACGGTCCTATTCCCTACACCGGATGTGTAGACAGACAGACTGACAGACTCACACGTACCTTTATCCAAAAATGCTTTTTCTGGATTCAGGGGGTCCTAAAACATGTATTTCCGGTATCGATCTTTCGAGTGCATTACAACACCTTCTCTATTCACTATGTACATAGTTTTAGCGGTCCTAAAACATGTATTTCCGCGTGTGTGTGTGTGTGTGTGTCTGTGTGTGTGTGTGTGTGTTTGGATAGCACAGCTCAAAAACGAAAAGACCCTTGAATACCAAACCTGTTATTTAAGTTTGGTATCTTCCAAGGAAGATAAAAAAATAATTCTACAAAATATCTGATGTGTTCCATACACACGACTTTCTCTACATCTCTGCAACAAATCATTGTTAAAGAGCTAATTCTTGTATTTACTTCATGCTAATCAAGAGGAAAATAGCAGAAATAGTCTTATTACTTGCTTCCTTGTAAGTAGAAGCGAAATAAAGGAGTACCATAGGTTAAAGTGATAGTCAAAAGCTGGTTGGTATGTGACCGAAGTTCCTTAGTTTGTATTTACACGAGTTGATAAATTCCTGTATGAGAAAAATATAAGTTTTAAAGCTGAAACAAAAAACAAGAAATATCTCTAAAACGTTCAACTCCAGGAAAAAATGTATATGAAATAAATTGTGTATTTTATCGTGATCTACATTTTTGTGTAGTAAATTTTTGGCTATCTTTTACGGCTTACCAGTTATGCAATATTCCGTAAAATTCATCCAGAATAAACAGGTCTTTAGAGGCTATTCCCAGAAAATTCAAAATATTCGTTTTATTTGTGCGGTAAATATTTTTAATACACGATACTTTAATCAAAATCGTCAGAGCCATTTTTGAGACAGTCAAAATTTTCCAAAAAAGTTTCATCTAAGGGTTTCATCTTGATAATCTTCTGTCGCATCCTTGGAAGATACCAAACTTAAATACGAATAACAAGAATTATCTCGAAAACGGTCAACTCTAAAAGAAAGAGGTGTAAGATACGATTTGTGTGTTTAAATGAGATCTTCATTTTTTGTGCGCTAAGTTTTTGTCCAACTCTTACGGTTTGACCATTATGGAAAATGTTACAAAAATCAACACGAATAAAGTGCTCTTTAATGTTTTAATCAAAATCGTTAGAGCAATTTTTGAGAAAATCAACATTTTCGAAAAAAAAATCCATGTAAATTAGTAGTTGGGTTGGGGGGATTTTCCTAAAAATTTAGTGTGGCATTCTTGGAAGATACTGAACTTAAATACGAAGTTTGGTATTTAACTGACTTTTCCTTTTTGAGCAATGTTGTCCAGTCACAAATACATGCGTACATAGACCTTTTTCTACAAATGCTTTTTTACTTTCTCTAGCCCCGTATGTACAGTATACATACGGATAGAGAAGTATTGTATTCCACTCAAAAATTCGATATTGAGATTTCACCGGAAATACATGTTTTAGGACCCCCTGAATCCAAAAAGATGCATTTGCAGAAACCTGCCCGTTTGTATGTGTGTGTGTGTGGACAGCATAGCTCAAAGCCGATAAGACGGCGATTCTTAACAGCAACCATTACTGTGTAAACAATATTGCGGAAATCGGGTGGCTTATTCGAATATCATGTTGGGTCTTGTAGCTCTGTTTAACGGTACAGATCTGCGTCACTTTAACTCTTATAGTTTAAGATGGGATTACTTTCTTGCGCGCACTGCTACTGTGTTGCACTGGTCACGTGGATCCGTTTTGGCGGTGATCAGCATAAGAGTAAAATAAAATTATGCTTACCAATCTTGATAAATCTTTGGTGTGATTCTTCATATGTACGGTTGGTTCCTCTCCTTCTGCATTCGTATTCCAAACACATACAATGTACACCAACAGAAACTCTGCAACCAGCTCCATTTTCATCTATAACCTGAGGCAACAACATTTTGGACTGATAATTATTTTGAAAGTTAGCATTAATACTTTTAATTGGTGGTGTTTTGTGTTGAATACTTTACTATAGAGTGGCATTAAATTTATGCTGATATTCGGGAATATTAATGAGAGAGAGGGGTAGCGCCGGTAGGGAGGTAGCGCCGGTAGGCAGGTTATCTAGTTTTATTTCCTGTCAGCCCTCTGGTTGGTGTTACGTATTTTACAGAGGTTGGAGCATGTTATCAGAAGGGGACATCTCGATAACTGTGACCAAGTAGTCATCTATAGCGGCCTGCTACCCCGCGGGGGAGGGATGAGAGGAGGGGAAACCATAGGAAACGATGAAGCTAACCTAGCAGTGTGGCTAGATGGCAGCCTTGGCGCGCCAAGGAGGTTATACAGCGCCGGGAGGAGGTTCGTATAATGGCACCTAGCCTCAACCAGCGTAACAAGGGGAAAGAAAGTTTCACTCGGAGAAACTAACCGTGCCATCTGCCCGCAAAGCCTCAAGCCACACCTGCCGCCGACCTTAAAGATGAAGAAGGGAAATGAAATGAAGAAATAGGAACCGCGGTAGATATACAACACTCCAGCATTCGTCTAAGTGGTCCAGGGAAAACCACGGAAAAACACGAGTTCAGAGTGCGCTGTCAATGGAGATCGAGCCCGGGCCTCCCGAATGCCAGTCCCAGACGAAACGCTTGAGCAGCCTGTCTCAATGCTCTTTGCAAAAGATTCGTTAACTAATTTCTCAAGAAACGCTATTACTGAATCAGCTGTTTCGACAATGTTTTGATGTGCTTCTGTTCCAATTTCGACCCATTTCCTAGACCCTACCTACCGGCGCTACCCCACACGGAGTTAAATGTTTATTTTGAATTAAGGCTTCAGACAATTTTAGGAATTAGACTGAAAAATTCAATGCCATAGCCGGGATTTGAACCACGGATCTCCTGGTCTCTAACCGGTTGCTCTACCAATGAGCTACCATGGCAACATAGCATTGAATTCCTCAACTGACTCACATGTTTCCCGGTAAACCACAAGGTGATCTCAAATTATTTTGAGATGAGAACCCCAAAGGCAACTTACAATGTTGTAAATACTTTAAGTCCCAGGATTCATAGTATAGCCAACTATTATGGTCAATTGGTAACGCTTTAATTAGTTTTCATACAAACCGTGTTTAGGACAGGAGTTGGATAGGTAGAGTCAGACTGAAACATTCAGTGCCATAGCCGGGATTTGAACCACGGATCTCCCGGTCTCTAGGCAGTTGATCTTCCATTGAGCCCAAGTGGCCCTGGGGGGGGGGCAATTGAGGAGGTACTTGATAGAGAAGTAGCGGCTCCAGGCCGTGAAAACCGCATTAAATGGCCGGGGGGATCGAAGCAGTACGTGTGTAATGGTTACCATGCTAACTTCATATACCAAATGTCGTGGGTTCAAACCCGGCGGAGGACGATGGATTTTTTCGGGTGTATAAATCCTTAGCCGTGGGTCCCGAGTCGTAGATTTACGGCACGTAAAAGAACCTCAAATATGATAAAGAGGCCTCTGAGCAAAATTAAGCGATCTTTCACGCCCAATTTAGAATGGGACTGAGAACCAAGCAGTTAAAGAGTGTCCAGAAATAATAAAATAAAAAAGAAGTAGTACGTCTGTCATGGACCGAGATGGGGGACGCAGCGGCCAGGCGGTAGACCACGGAGTTGACAGACCGGAAGATACATCAGACTATGAGACCACTGGAAAGAAATCCGATAAGAAGACCAACGATAACCTGGGAAGAAGGGAACAAAAGAGAGGTAGCAAATAGAGGAAATACTTAGGGTCAGTTTAATAGATTGGTAGAAGATAGAATTAACAGGAAATGGATCCGAGGCATTCAACTAACACCACGATACAGGTAGACTAGGTAAGCAGAAGAAGAAGTATCGCTCGGACATATTAACTCCTTTGTCTACTCACCTGCAAGCAGCTTGTAAAGGGTATACTGTGTGAGAAACAGACGTGGAGTGCATACTTCCGAGAGCAAACCTCATCGGCTGTCTAACGAAATATATACACACCCAAACAAATGAAAGTACATATGTCTCTTATCGCACACACGCAGTTTGCTGGATTCGATACACGCCATATAAATTATACTGTGTTTAACAAAATGTATATGTCAGATGATAATATAGCATTATACGCTTAGACGAAATAATAAAACCTTTAATATTTGTTTTAAATCATAAAACATGTTCCACAATTTAATGCAGTGGCTTATCGCTAATTTTCCAAGAGGTCTGTCTACACAGACCTGATGTGCTCCTTTCACATTACTTTCTCTACATCACACTACTCTTAGCAAAATCTCATTCTTCTGTCAACTTCATGCTAAAATATGAAAACATTAACAGATGATCTTATTATTTTATTCCATGTAAACAAAAGGTAATTAAGGCACTAGGCCAAAGCTATACTAAAACATTTTAAGAGATGGTCGCTATGTGCTAACTTAGAAACAAAACAAAACTTCTCATTTGAGAAAGGTATAAACACTGAAACATTTTAAACTATACCAAGAATATCTCGGACATTGTCTCTGATGCGTTACATTCACATCATTTTCTCTAGCTGCTCCATAAAACCCGCCATTATAAGAGATTATTACTTTCTCTACACGTACTATGTATACAAAAGGTATTGCACTGTACCCAAAAATTCGATACCCAGATTTCACCGGAAATATATGTTTTATGGTACCCTGTACACAAAATAAAGCATTTTCAGAAAAAGGTCCGCATGTGTGTGTGCCCTTGTGTCTGTAAACATGATAGCTCAAAAACGAAAAGTCGGTAAAATACCAAACTTGGTATTTAAGTTAAATATCTTCCAGGGATAGGACGCGAAGATTTTGAGAAAAATCCCCACACCCCAAAATACCCTTTACATGGAACACTTTTCGAAAATTTTGATTTTATCAAAAATGGCTCTAACGATTTTGATTAAAATATCGCATATTAAAGATATTTACATGACAAATAAAATGTATATCTTGAATTATCTGGGAATAGCCTCTGAAGACTACTTTATTCTGAGTGAATTTTACATAAGTGCTAAACCGTAAGAGAGAGACAAAAACTTACCACACAGAAAATGTAGAGCACATTAAAACACACAATTTATGTTGTATTCATTTTTTTCGTGGAGTTGATTGTTTTTGAGATATTCCTTGTTTTTGGTTTAAGCTATAAAAACTTTGTGAACTCGTGTCCATACAAACAAAGGAACTTCAGTCACATAGCAACCAATTTTTGACTATCACTTAAACTATGGTACTCCGTTATTTCGCTTCTACTTACAAGGAAGCTAGAAATAAGACCTTTTCTGCTAATTTTTTCTCGATTAGCAGGAAGTAAGTAGAAGCATAAGCTTTTTAAAAATAATTTATTGCAAAGATATAGAGAAAGTCATGTAAATGGAACACATCAGATTTTTTGGGGTAGTTTTGACATTTTAGTCTTCTGTCTTCAATATTGGTTAACCAAATTATTTTAATAGCTGGCAAATTCCTAGCCAACTTCACTAAGTATTTAGATATAGTGATCAACTTGTTCATCTGGAAGCCACATCTGGATCATCCTCTCTGTTTTCCATTAACAGTTTGTCCCTGGTGATCCACATGATGTTCTTTTGTTTGAAGTAGTCTTCTATCTCCTCCAATGTCTTGCCATTTGTCTCCGGAAGAAAGAGATAACACATCACTGTACACACCACACAGGATACCCCAAACATCAGGAACATCCCATGGAGACCCAGAGTACTCAGCAACCAAGGGTACACCTTGATCACGCCGCCAGAGGCAAAGTCGTTGATGGTGTAGATATATCCACAAAGATACCCTCTGAGTGTTGCATTTTGGGTCTCACCGATCATCATCGTGGGTATGATATAATACCCTGAAGAAAAGGCTGCGACGTACACCCCTAGCAGCACTAAGGTCAGTGTTTCTTGAAAAGCGATGTTTTTCAGGGTACCCATAGCAGCAAAGAGAACGCCTCCTGTGAACACAGAAGCATGTCCCTTGCACTGAGCCCGGCATATGCTGATGTTTCCCTGGACAATATTAAACTGCCCCAACATGAGTAAAACAAAAGTTACAATGTTGTAAAACTTAATATAAATAAAAATCTGATGTGATCTGTTTCATTCACATGACTTCCTCTATATCTCTATAACAAATCATTGGGAATACACTATGCTAAACGGACAGTCAAATTTTTAGTTTTTTTTTTTTTTTACCTTCTCTATACGAACTACGTACATAGTGTATAAAGAAGGCATTGCACTCCACCAAAAAATTCGATACCGAGATTTCACCGGAAATATATGTTTTAGGGTCCCCTTTATCTAAAAAAAGTATTTTCAGAAAAAGATCCGTCTGTGTGTGTCTGTGTGTCTGTGAACACGATAACTCAAAAACGAAAAGTCGGTAAAATACCAAACTTGGTATTTAAGTTTAAAATCTTCCAGGGATGCGACACGAAGATATTGAGAAAAATCCCCCACGCCAAACTACTGTTTACATGGAAGTTTTTTCGAAAATTTTGATTTTCTAAAAATATGGCTGTAACGATTTTGAATAAAATATCGTATATTAAAATTATTTACCTGACAAATAAAATGTATATTTTGAATTTTCTGGGAATAGCCTCTGAAGACTACTTTATTCTGGGTCAATTTTACGGAATTTTGTATAACTGCTAAACCGTAAGAGATAGACAAAAACTTACCACACAAAAAATGTAGATAACACATTAAACACACAGTTTATGTTATATAAATTTTTTTTCTTGGAGTTGATCGTTTTTGAGATATTCCTTGTTTTTGGTTTCAGCTTTAAAAAACATACTTTTCTCATACAGGACTTTGTGTACTCGTGTCCATACTAACAAAGGAACTTCAGTCACATAGCAACCAGCTTTTGACTTCACTTTAACCTATGGTACTCCCTTACTTCGCTTCTACTTACAAGGAAGCAAGTAATAAGACTATTTCTGCTAATTTTTTTCTCGATTAGCCTGAAGTAAATAGAAGCATAAGCTTTTTAACAATAATTTGTTGCAGAGATGTAGAGAAAGTCATGTGAATGGAGCACATCAGATTTTTTTGCTAGTGTTTAATGCCCGCTTTAACTACTTATGGCACCGCAGGCGGTGACAGTAATGATACATGAATAATGATGGAGCACCGGTGGAATGCGATGGCGGGGGAAATCGGAGTATCCGGAGAAAATCCACCCCAGCGCCGCTTTGTCCAACTCAAATCTCACATGCGGTCGCTTGGGATCGAACCCCGGCCGTCTAGGTGAGAGGCGGCCCTCAACTCGGCTTGCATCTCCTTCGGCGTTAATCTTTTAAATAGAAGTGTTTAATCACCGCAATAAACTTAGAAGCGTATAGAGAAGGTATTGTACTCCACCAAAAAATTTGATACCGAGATTTCACCGGAAATATATGTTTTAGGGTCCCCTGTATCCAAAAAAAGTATTTTCAGAAAAAGGTCCGTGTGTGTGTTTGTGTGAGTGTGTGTCTGTGGACAGCATTGCTCAAAACGAAAAGTCCGTTAAATAGCAAACTTTTAAGTTCAGTATCCTCCAAGGATGCGACACGAAGATTTTCAAGAAAATCCCCCCACCCTCAACTACCCTTTACAAGGAACATTTTGAATTTTTTCAAAATGGTTCTAACGATATTGATTAAAAATCTTTTATTTTTTATTGAATTTTGCATGAAGCGTAAGAGGTAGGCAAAAACTAACCGCACAAAATATGTATAGCACGTTAAAATACACAATTTATGTCATATATATTTTTTTCGTGGAATTGGTCGGTTTCTATACATTCCTTCTTAATGATTTCAGTTTTAATATACTTAATGAATTTCTCATATACGGGAACTTTCAACTCCTGGCCAGGCAAAGAAACGGATTTTTATCCCATAGCAACCACATTTTAAAGCATTTAACTGTCGGTTTAGTGTAGTGTATTCTCTTATTTACCTTCTACATTCAAGGAACTAAATAATAAGACCGTTTCTGCTAATGTTTTAACATGAAATAGTAGAATAAGCTTATTAAGAATAATTTGTTACAGAGATGTAGAGAAAGTCATGTAAACTCAGATGTTTTTCATCTTTATATAGAAGCAGAAGATTTGTTAATTCAATCACTTATGGCAAGGGATCTATTTGATGGATATAGCTGAAACTTTAACTGCTCTGTAGTAAAAGAGGAAGGTTACTATGAGGGCCTTTTTTTTCTTTTTTTTTTTATACAACCTCCGATAGGATATACATAAAAGATAAGTTCATAGAAAACAATTATTTTGTTACTAAAATGTTGTACACTTATTGTTACTTTTCAACATAATCACCGAAAAGATTGAGACATTTGTCGTACCTGTGCACAAGCTTTGCAATACCCGCTTCAAAAAATGTTGCCGCCAATGATTTCAAATGAGCATTGACGTTGTTTTGAAGATCTTTGTTGGTTTGAAAGTGCTGTCCTCCTAGCCACGTCTTCAGTTCAGGGAAAAGGTGAAAGTCGCTGGGTGCCAGGTCAGGACTGTACGGCGGATGATCGAAAATGTCCCATTGAAATTGTTCAAGGAGTCGATGAGTTGTGCCAGCAGTGTGTGGACGAGCGTTGTCATGGATCAACACAATTCCTGAAGTCAGCATTCCTCTTCGTTTGTTTTGAACGGCTCTCCGCAAACGTCGTAAAGTACGAAGATCTTCAAAACAACGTCAATGCTCATTTGAAATCATTGGTGGCAACATTTTTTGAAACGGGTGTTGCAAAGCTTGTGCACAGGTACGATAAATGTCTCAGTCTTTTCGGTGATTAAGTAACCATAAGTGTACAAAACTTTTAGTAATGGAAAAAAGCTTTTTTCGACGCTATGAGTGTGATTTCTTGGACTTGTAAGGAGTTATTCAACGCCCCTTATGATTCTTATCATGACGTCCTAGGATTATATTTCTTACCTAGGGCTACAGCAGAGATGCCTGACCCGACTCCAGAGATCATCATAAAGCGTCGTCTGCCAACAGCTGCCATCGTAATACCCACGCCGATACACACAAGGGTACGGATTATGGAGAAAACGGTGCTGACGATGTAGGGGTCGTAGTGCTCGGCCATCCGCGATACCATATCCACACTGTAGTTGATTACCAGGTGGTTCCCACAAAACAGCTGGATGAACACGTTTATGATGTGAAGAATCAGGAACGGCTTCAGAAAACTTGCGCTCAAAAGTGTCTTGAAAATGTTAGGAGTAAAATCAGCTGATTTCTCAGAGGTGTTAAATCTGTCTCTAAGCTTCACCATGGTTTCTCTCGCCTGCAAAACAACAAACACACATAGCGAGATTCAATGAAAATAGTGGCTACAGTTGTACACGGTCTTCCAAATTTAAACATTTGAAATAGGAAAAAGAATCACATAGCTTTATCTACAAGGGCCGTTTAAACTGTGTGTTTTAACGAGATCTGCATTTTTTATGGTGAAAGTTTTTGTTTTTTTGCGTCCCTTACTGTTTATCAGTTATGCAAAATATAGACAAATTTAAAACGAAATGAATATCTCTTTATAAGCTATTCTCAGAAAATTCAGGAGTTACACCTCTAAATATCTTTTAATGTACAATATTTTAAACCAAATCGTTACAGCCATTTTTGAGAAAATTAAAATGTTTGACATTTTTTTCATGTGAAGGGTGGTTTGGGCTGGGGGATTTTCCTCAAAATCTCCATGTCACATCCACGGAAGATATTAAACTTAAATATCAAGTTTGGTATTTTACCGAATTTTCGTTTTTAAGATATCGTGTTCACAGACACATGGACACACACGGACCTTTTTCTAAAAGTGTTATATTTTATACAGGGACCCTAAAACGTGTATTTTTGGTGAAATCTCCATATAGAGTTTTTGCCTGGAGTGCAATACCTTAGTACTTCTTCAATACAGAAGTCATTTTGAGCGCTAAAGGGAATAAAAAATTGTTTTCGAAATACTACTGGAGAAGAGAGGTTATCACACTTTCCACGCAAGTGGCGGAAGGCCCGGGTGATATGCATTTTGAAACCGGGGAAAGATGCACTACATCTTTCAATCTACCGATCCATCAGTCTCCTGTCAGTTCTCTCAAAGTCTTCGAGAGTCTACTGCTGACCTGCTTGTACCCTCTTGGGCGACACTCAAGCCACCCCTGACCACTAGTTTGGTTTTCGTCCTAGGCGTTCTACACCCCAGCAACTGCTGCGAGTGGTGAAGGCCGCTGCCCTGGGCTTCCGTCTGGAGCCCCCGTCATACATCTTCTACACATATACTTAATATACTAATCAATTTCAGTTGCGGGACACAAATCTACACTAAGGTCAATAAGAGACGGAGTCCCTGAAGGGTCTGTACTATCCCCCATGCTATTCAGCGTCCGACTTTCCAATAGAGCAGTTCGCAAATATAGCTCAATATGCTGATGACGTGTTCTTATTCTGTACCAAGAAAAACCCACACAAAGCCGTCAACCCCACCCAGAGACACCTCCAAGAGTGGTGCGAACGTTGGCGGTTGTCCATCAACCCGGAGAAAAGCCAGGCTAACCTCTTCACCAAGCACCGGTTTCCCGCAAACTTCTCTTCATTCACGTACCTCAGACGAAGGGTTGAATGGACGAACACCATCACCTACTTGGGAGTGAAGCTTGGTAAAAGCGTCACTTTTGGGGAGCACATCAGGGAACTGAGGTTTCGGGGCTATGAGGCTGCGGCCTTCTTGTACCCGATGCTGAAATCCACGATGTTGGTTCTTCTTAAGTTGCACCTTTTGTGGGCTCTCATAGTCCCCTGCGAGGTTTGGGGCATGGCAGCAGACTCCAGTCTGCTGTTGCTTCAACGGGTACAGAATAGATGCTTTCGGGTCATCTATTTTGTGTCTCGAGGATTTCCTACGAGACTCCTGCACGAAGCCTCTGGTCTACCATACCTGGAGGGCGAGATTAGGCTTCGGGCAGTAAAATTCTACGAGGGTTTACCATTCCATTAGATTGCCCGCGTTAGGTCTCTTGGGAATAATAATCCCAGAAACCACCGCTTCAGGGATACCGGCTTACCCGCATGGCTTGCGGGCATCCCCAGTAACGAAGGAGCATCTCCAACAGCTGCTACGCCTAAGCTCCTTACAATCCTTCAAGAGTTGCTTGGACTTCAAAATTTCAACCCCAAAATAAACAAATATTTTGTAAGCAAATTACACCAGCGGTGCACAAGGGCCATTGCGCCATGACTGTTATCAGTTGAGCAGCAAAATTGCTACCTTCCTTCACTCCCCAACCTCATTTACACCCGCCATCCTGCAAACCCCACATTCCCGTCAGAACGTGGTTAAGTTCTAGCAGGAATGGGTACACGTCTAACTCACCATCGGGCTTCCCTCAGCCTGCCAATTGATCGTGCGCATCAGAGCTTCAGACGCAGCGAAACCTTCTCCGAGGAAGCTTTGACCGCGCCGCTGAAGATATCCACCGCAGTTATGGACGAAACGTCTGGAACATCTCACTCCAGCAGACCACGGCAAAACAGGGGAATCGCATCTTTAATTTACAACGTTTCCTTTAAAATCATAACGTGAAGTGCTTCGGTTGTCTGGATAACCACTGTACGTCACTGTTGAAATGCTAAGAATTGTAAGCTTCTCACAAGGATATTATGACTAAGGCACATAGAAATTAATATAGATAGTATGGATCTTGCTTTCAGAATTTAGTAATAATATTATCAAGAACTTCCAAAACTTCCTTAAAGTGCACCACTTGCAAGTCACGGAACTCACCTGTTGATGTCTTGAGGGACCCCACAGGCGACGTAGAGAATTCTCGGCACTTCTCATACGTCCCTTTCGCACTAACCATGCCGGAGTCTCCGGTACAAGGAACACACTGACAAAGGAGACGGCAGAGAATCCAGCAGCAAATAAGGATGATGTCCTCCAGGACATCAGGTTGGCGAGGCTCATCATGGTGAAGATCCCAAGGGATACCATGGTGGCGTATTGAGGAAAGACAAATCCTCGACAGATCGGGTGAAGGGTTTCGTCAATAAGTACCTGAAGAAAAACACCTCAGCTACAGTCTTGGAAAATCTATTGTTATAAACATTTTGAGATTTTTGAAAAGCTTAAAAGTACTCTTTGAAAACAAATATACGCCGGGTGGAAGGGAACTTACTACATTCCTTCTAATATGTGCTTCATAGAAGCATTACAAACAAAAATGTCTAATGGCATTTTGTGCTTATCAGCCGATTTCGAAAAAAATGAATGGTTTTTGATCCAAATTGGATGCGCAATTCAACAAGAATGTACGAAAATAATAGTTTGTTACTTGTAAGATGCGTAGGCTAACCTATTTCTGACTTTAGTTTCAGTAGGAATTATGAGACATCACTGAGAGTTTTAAAATAATTAGTCATTTAAAATCATTAAAGGATTATTCCGAACAGTCTTTTCAGACTGAAGTAACTCGACTGATCAGGTTTCTGAAACTGGCTTATGGATGTAAACACATTGGTCGCTTGCAAACACGTCGC
This sequence comes from Hymenopus coronatus, assembly GCA_030762935.1. NCBI lineage: Eukaryota > Metazoa > Arthropoda > Insecta > Mantodea > Hymenopodidae > Hymenopus > Hymenopus coronatus. Next base: position 16,911,319 of record CM060897.1, on the reverse strand, counting down.
AGGGTGATGTAATATTTTGGGAGATAATGAGAGTAACTGGAATTCTGATTGGCCTACACTGCTGTTTGTTTATGTACTGACCTAGTGCAAGTGACAGCCACACAACCTGCAGCTTGTCTGTCTCTTGTTTTCAAAAAAACTAAATTATTTCCGTAGTAAATGGTCAGAAGCTAAAACGTAGGATAAAAAATGTGCTCCAACTATCGAGGTTTATCACTGGTGTAAATTAATTTAATGACCTGACTTCCACCCAGCCTCTCTCCACTGCGCGAGAGATCCGAGAGTTGCCAGGCAAAGGCGCTCTGGAGTCCTTACCTTAAATAAATGCTGAAAATATTGAGCATCTGCTTCCAAACAGGCAGTATAACAATACCACCTCGGTTCTAGCTAAAGGGCTCAACTTCGCTCCCACGCCTAGGCAAATATCAGTGGCAGACACCATCAGTTCTATTGAAGCCGCCATTTGTCAACTACCATCAGCAAGTGCAGAAGAAATACGCCGTGAGGTAGCAAGAGCTTACAAAAAGGCAACCCTACCTACTTCAAACATCAGCCGAGAAGAAAGTAAAGCGTTACATTCCCTTCGAAAAAACGACAACTTGGTTGTTTTACCAGCTGACAAAGGGAACGCCACGGTACTCCTCTCTTCCGTGCAATACCAAGAAAAGGTTCAACAACTGCTGGACGATCCTGCATACAAAACCATTAAAAAGGATCCTACCAACTCTGTAGAAAGACGCACCATCCAGCTAATTAAGAAATCCAGTCTTCCTCCTGATGTTCAGAAGACGGTCTCGCCATCTGCCTCCATACCTCCCAGATTATATGGTCTCCCGAAGAGCCATAAGCCTGGGATACCTCTAAGGCCCATAGTGGACGCTATTGGCAGCCCTACCTATCGCCTAGCTCGTCATCTGGCACATCTGCTGCAACCAATAGTAGGTAAGTGTGTACACCATGTGAAGAACTCTATACAATTCGCTGAAGTTCTTGACAGCATCAAAGTGAAGTCATCGGACCTGTTAGTTAGTTTCGATGTGGTATCTCTCTTCACCAGAGTTCCCCTTGCGGAAACAATACAACTATTGTCAGAACACTTTCCACCTGGTATTACTGCACTGTTTAGTCACACACTTACTTCCACTTATTTTCTGTATGGCAACACCTACTACGAGCAGACAGACGGTGTTGCCATGGGCTCTCCTCTGTCACCAGCTATTGCCAACTTCTATATGGAGTTTCTGGAGCATGAAATACTTAACACAGCCCCATTAAAACCTACACATTTTTACAGATATGTAGATGATACATTTGTAATTTGGCCACATGGACTGCACACTCTTCCAGATTTTCTTGCACACCTAAATAGCCTCAGATCACAAATACAGTTCACAATGGAAGTTGAGAAAAATGCTTCCCTCCCATTTCTGGACATTCTGGTTACCAGAAAAGCGGACGGAACTCTTGGTCATGCCGTCTACCGAAAACCTACACACACAGATCTTTATCTCAACGCAAACAGCTTCCACCATAAGTCACAACGAATGGGCATTCTCAACACATTGGCACATAGAGCAGTTTCTGTATCAGACCCAGATAATCTGCAAACGGAATTTCAACACCTAAAATTCACACTCCAACAAAATGGATATTCAGCCAAGGACATTACATCAGCGCTGAAAAGAGCCGGACGAAAAAGAAACCCCAGCAAGAACACTCAACAAAAAGACAAGCCAGCCGCCATAGCCTATATACCGTTTACCGGCAATTTTTCGGGAAAGATTAGTAGACTACTCTACAAATATAATGTCAAAACCATCCATAAGCCACCACCTAAAATCAAAAATTTGGTCAGGCCAGTTAAAGATAATTTAGCTCTCAGAGTACCTGGTGTCTACCACATTCCTTGCGAATGCAGCGCAGCGTACATTGGCCAAACAGGACGCACTATTGCCACACGCGTTTCTGAACACCAAAGATCAATAAGGCTTATGCAACCCGAAAAATCTGGACTGGCTGAACACTGTATAGAACAGAGCCACAGAGCTAACTTTACCAACACCAAGATAGTAGCAAAGTGTTCGAACTACTGGGAGAGGAGAGTAAAAGAAGCTTTAGCCATCTCATCTGAAACAAATAATCTAAATCGCGATTCTGGCCTACAATTAAGTTCAGCATGGACACCAATGTTAAAGAGCCTTAATACCTAATCCTCTACCTGCAGTCTTCCAAAACTTATTTTCTAGCACGTGCGTGCTCAAACACAAAACATTAGGGGAATAACTGCTATAAATAGTTTTCTACGAAGTCCGTGCCCATGTCTCAGTCATCTTAAATACCAGGGCCCCCCGACCCCACCGAGAACATCGCCAGAACCAGGTTGCTGCTCCCAACAACACAGAAGGGCAATGGTACGTACAGGACCGCCGCGGAAGAAACAGACCAGCCCCCAACCAGACCCCTTCTACAGCTGAAGTAAGACGGGTAGTGCCCGACTTGTCTCCAGCTAATCAAGAGTGCACCCCAGTAGAAATAGGTACACCACACACACACACTGACACACCAATTCAGACACAAACAGAAACACACCAACCTCCCCCACACCTACATGAATGTAGCGCATTCAATGTAACGGCACTCACCGTCCGGGAAGCATTTTACAATGGCGTGGCCCTGAGTGAACTCCTGAACAGTATGGGAGTCTCACATGCTGTAGGCTGGGAAGCCTTCAAAGAACACACTAAGTGGCTCCTACAATCAATCTCCGATCCCAAATTCGACGCACTTTACATTTTCAACTATGTCGCCAGATATCTGCACATACTCACAACCAGCATCTAGAAATGGCTCTCGCAACAACAGTTAACATTCTATACTGGAACTGCAATAACCTCCGAAGGAAACGCAAAGAAGTCACAGATTTCCTTACTAGGAACTCAATCCAAGTAGCTCTACTCAATGAAACCCATCTGGGTACAGGAGATAGGTTTACAATCCCTGGATACAACATTTACCGTAACGATAGAAATCGCAGAGGCGGGGGAACGGCTATAGCAATACAGAGCTCCCTAACACACTACCAAAAACAAGTCCCGCAACTAAACAGACTTGAAGCGACAGCGGTCAATGTGCAATTGCACAACACGACTGTCACAATGATTGCGGCATATAACCAGCCCGGTGACATAGACACGGAGGACATAGACGCCCTTATGAGAATGGACGTCAAAGTCATAGCCGCAGGGGACTTTAACGCCAAGCACTTCCTGTGGAACTGCAGGACTGCCAATGTGGCAGGTAACAAACTTCTGGCATATATAAATCATTCCAATACACTAATAACAGGACCAGAAGAACCCACATATATCCCGCGAATACAACAACATCTACCAGATATTCTGGATATTGCGTTACTAAAAGGTATAACTCACGATACACGGAACACAGTCATAAATGACCTCACGTCCGATCATCTGCCAGTAATACTGGAAGTTGCTGCCCCAGTATCCTTTCGGCCAGAACAGACTAGACTAAATTACAGACTGGCAGACTGGCCCACCTTCGAAGAGGCCATTGACGCTCAAATAAACACCGCAGCGGTCACGACGCATGAGACACAGGAGCTAGCGGTGACACAAATTACAAACGCGATACACCACGCCATAGAGCAACACGTCCCCATAAAAAGGTGTACTAGAAATGTCAGGGTGCAATTTCCGCAAGACGTCAGGCAAACAGTTAAAGAACGGAATAATGCCCGACGGAAATGGCAACGCAGCCGAAACTTAATCCATCGAAACCAATACGAAGAGCAAAGAATCAGGGCCAGTACCCACATCGCAGAATATACACGCAACCAGTGGAACAATACACTGGAAAACTTGGACCCACAGACCCAATCGGTTTGGAGGATTGCGAAATGCCTCACGCGGACAGCCACAAATATCCCACCTCTCCGCATTGAAGGCCAAATAAAGGAGACGCCCGAGGATAAAGCGGAAGCATTTGCAGACGCGCTGGAAAATACCTTCCATCCAAACGCTCATCCCTGCGACCAAAACTTCGCGGTGGACACGGAAAGGTTGGCACTCTCCTTGCGAACAGCACAAACGCACAATAAAACAAGAAAAACGAATGCCGGGGAAATTAAATGGCTAATTATGCACCTTCCCAACCGCAAAGCACCGGGACCGGACAAAATCCCGAACGTTGTGCTCAAACACTTGCCGATGAAGGCAATAAAATTGCTTGCGGAAATATTTAATTATACCTTAGAACACGGAAGATTTCCCCTTCAGTGGAAAGAAGCAAAAATTTTGCTTTTCCCTAAGCAACACAAAGATCTCTCTCAGCCCACCAGCTATAGGCCTATCAGCCTTCTAAACACGATGAGTAAACTCTTGGAGAAAATTATACACAAACGACTTAACACATTTATAATCAAGAATAACCTATTGACCAAGGAACAGTTTGGATTTAGATCCAAACACTCCACCACTCACCAACTATTGCGACTAACCGAAAATATTACGAGGGGTTTTAACACCAACCGCTCAACAGGAGCAGTTCTACTTGATATAGAACACGCCTTTGACAAGGTATGGCACGCGGGCCTCATACGAAAACTAAGCACGTACGGAGTGCAAGACTCAATGATCACCTTAATTGCAGATTACCTGAAAGGTAGGACCTTCAAAACAGCAGTAGGGGAGGCGGAGTCATCCCTCCGTCCTATCCAAGCAGGCGTACCCCAAGGAAGTATCCTAGGGCCTGTGCTGTTTAACATCTACATAAACGACCTCCCTCCACTTATCCGGGTAGGAAAATACATCTACGCCGATGATACAGCACTCGTAACACAGTCAACCCAACCACGGATCATTCACCTAAGACTCCAGAATGCTCTAAACGAACTGGAGCCGTGGCTTACGAAATGGAGGGTAAAAATTAACGCCAGAAAATGCCAAGCAATAGTTTTCACGAAGCGCCACTTGCATAGGCAAAGAAGGCATGCCCTCCCACCGCTTACGTACAGGCAAGAGCCTATTGAGTGGGGGAGCTCAGTCACTTACTTAGGGGTAAGGATGGACGAATGCCTCACGTGGAAACAACACATAAACATGGTACGAGCAAAAGCTAACGGTCAACTTAACAAACTTTATCCGATAATAAATTTAAATAGCGGCCTCAAACTTAGCATGGGGCTAACACTATATAAAACCTTGATTCGCCCAATATTAACATACGCCGCACCCGTATGGGGATATGTGGCCAAAACACACATCAAACGGCTACAAACAATGCAAAACCGTATACTGCGCATTATAGCTAAACTACCAGCAGTAGCACCAACGTGGGCTCTGCATGAGGAGCTCAAAATCTGCTCCATCGAGACCTACATAAAACACTTGGCATTCAACCTTTATAAACGCAAAAACAATAACCACAACGAGCTCATCCAAAACCTAGGAAATTACGACACCGAGCACGATAAGCACCCCCGCCCACTGGCAGTCTTTGACAGAACCATCGGAATAGGAGAGCCTGAAATCAACATACAAGAATACCTGGACACCCTGATTAGGGTATAAAATCTAGATCTGGTACAGCGTAGGGCAGTGACTGCGACAATCCTTCCAGTTCCTGCCTCTCACTCACAACAAACACACACACATCCACACTCATTACTAATCTTCCTTTTCAGCAGCCCTCTAAGCCCTTGAGCTTACCCAGCCAAGGCGGTCCCGGGGGAAGAGGGCCCCCCCGCGAGTGGCACGGGTCCGCACCTGCAATATGATAGGCAGGCAGCCAGCCATGTGCGCACTCTATACGACAACGCCCAGAAAATGGAGTATGATTAGGACGAATAATATCATATACTTTCTAACACACTTAAACGATGTCTCAGGTTGAACAGAATAACTCATGTATATATGTAACAGTATATGTAATAGTATTACTCGTAAAATAGGTAACAACACTTGTATAAATATCACAAAGATGAAGCCTATATAGGCGGAACCCACACAAAAGCTAAGCATTATAACTCTTAACTTAGTAAATACTCACAGACGGAGCCAATGGCAGACCTCAACTATTACCTTATAATAATAAGCGATTGTAGTTTTAGGACAGACAATTAACAATAAGTTAGTTTGTTTCAGAGACGCAGCGCCAGCGTAGCAGCACCCACTAAGACCTAGCAGACTCTAGGTAGCACGATATCCCTCCCACTCGTCCAAATATCCTGCTCCTAAAATTCTACTTCACAATCTCCTGAAATTCGCCAGGGGGCAGGCTGGGTCTAGGCCAAGCCTGCCTGCCGGCACCCAATATCTCCTCTGGCGGCCGCACAGCGGGCCAGTTAATACCACCAGTACTACGCGGGTGCAACAGCGGTACCGCAGAAATCCTTCTCCCTATCCCCTCCAGCACCGGTGGAGGTTTTTTAGTCGGTAGGGCCACGTGGCAGAACCCGACACTCCGGACGTGCCCGGGTAGTCTATAAGGTAGATTTTTCCTCCACTCGAAAAAAAAAAAAAAAGGGGCATGAGGACGGAGCTTCTTCTTCGACTCGTCAAGATGGCCAAGAAGAGACTGCGCAGACTCGCCGCTGCTAAGGCAGCACCCGTCGCCTCTTCCTCGGCAGCCGCGCCGCCGAGGAGGCAGCTTCTCCGTTGCTACCGGTCCCGGCAAGCCCTGCTTCGCCGGCCGCCACCGCAGTCTCGCCGCAACTGCAGCCGCAGTTGCCGCCAACACCGCCGCCACCGACGCCTCCACCCAGCTCTACGACGCCGCCCCGGTTCAGTGCCGTGGTACGGGGGGTCCCTAGGGACCTTACCACCCGGCATCTGCTCACCGCCGTGCAGTCGCGGTGGCCTTCATGCTTGAGGGCCACCCGCATTTACTGCGACCGGGGACCAACGCCGCTCGTCCGTCTGGAGATGCAGGACCAGGCTGACCTGGAAGCTGCCTTGGCGTCAGGGTTGCCCTTATTAGGGCGACTTCTGGTCGTCGAGGCTAGCCGACAGGAACGCCATCGGCCCTGCCGACGCTGCTGTGCCTACGGCCACACAGCTGAAGACTGCTCTTCGACACCGAGGTGCCACTACTGCGGTACCAACTCCACCACCACCGAGTGCACTGGGCATGATCTCCGCCGACGCCGCCGATTCTGTGCCACCTGTCGTGGCACAGGACACTACACAGGGCAAGCCCAGTGCCCTCTCTACCCAAGGAGCAGCACTTCATCACCAACTTCTGCCCGCCGAACCACTCCACCGCAGACAACCACCACTGAGGCCTCACCACCTGCACTCTCAACAGACGCAGCGACGCGAGAAGCCATTCAGGACCTCCACGCGGAGATCCTGAACGTCGGCGCTCGACTAGCTGCCCTGGAAGAGACATGCAGTCTCCTCACACAGAAGCTACAGGAATTACAAGCTTCTAAGGACGCAGCAGCCACCAGCCAGCAGACTACAGCCGCCGACCTGTCCACCAGGATCGACGCCCTACAAGCTGCCAACACCGCCGCCATCTCCACTCTACAGGCCTCCACCGCTGAGCTGTCCAACCGGATAGCCAGCGTCCAAAATTATCAACAGCAGGTAGCTGAAGGAACATTCCCTCAGCAGCCTAAGACTCCGCAGCAATTGCTCAGATAATTCCAATCAGAGCAAGGGTACACCCGGAAGAGTCACCTTAAACTTGGCAGACATCACCACTAACTACCCATCACTTACACGACCAGTGCCCGCGGCTGGGGTCTCTTGAGGCTTCGGTCGTGGGTGTCCGAGAGCTGCAGCACCAACTTCACCATCAATATCCAGTGCCGTCATCATCACCACAGGGAGAGAGTGGCAGCTCTCCCTACACTTCCAATCCCATGTTCACCAACAACTCCCAACCACCCCTAATTTCCTCAACTCCTCACTTATAATTCGCTACAGGGGCCGGCTGGGCCTCGGTCAAGCCGGTCTACTAGCACAACCCTCACCCCTGGCGGCCGCACAGCGGGCCAGTTCACCTTTACCTTTTACTGCGCGGGTGCAACAGCGGTACCGCAGTATCCTTACCTTCCAATACCGGTGGAGGGGTTTTTTAGTCGGTAGGCCCATCCTGGGAGACCCCGACACTCCGGGCATGCCAGCCCGGGTTAGTCCTTAAGGTGGATTTTTCCCCTCCACTTGAAACTAAAAAAAAAAAAAAAAAAAAAAAAGGGCATGACGGAGCTTCTTCTTCGACTCGCCAAGATGGCCAAGAAGAGACTGCGCAGATACGCCGCTGCTAAGGCAGCACCCGTCGCCTCTTCCTCGGCAGCCGCCGAGGAGGCAGCTTCTCCGTTGCTACCGGTCCCGGCAAGCCCTGCTTCGCCGCCGGCCGCCACCACACCCTCGCCGCAACTGCTGCTGCAGTTGCCGCCATCACCGCCACCGCCGCCGCCCAGCTCCACGTTGCCGCCGCCCCGGTTCAGTGCCGTGGTACGGGGGGTCCCTAGGGACCTTTCCACCCGGCACCTCCTCGCCGCAGCGAAATCCAAGTGGCCTTCTTGTTTGAGGGCCACAAGGATAATTAGCAACCGGGAACCTACACCACTTGTGAGGCTGGAAATACAGGATCGTTCGGACCTCGACGCTGCCTTGGCGTCAGGGTTGCCCTTGTTAGGGCAACTCCTGGTCGTCGAGGCTAGCAAGATGGAACGTCACCGGCCCTGCCGTCGCTGTTGTGCCTTCGGGCATACAGCCGACACCTGCTCCTCGCCGCCGCGGATACCACTACTGTGGCTCCGCCAACACCACCGCAGAGTGCACTGAGCACAATCTTCGCCGTCGGCGCTCGACTAGCTGCTCTGGAAGAGACATGCAGCCTCCTCACACAGAAGCTGCAGGAACTGCAAGCTTCCAACGCCGTAGCAGCCACCAGCCAGCAGACTACAGCCGCCGACCTGTCCACCAGGATCGACGCCCTACAAGCGGCCAACACCGCCGCCATCTCCACTCTACAGGCATCCACCGCTGAGCTGTCCAACCGGATAGCCAGCGTCCAAAATTATCAACAGCAGGTAGCTGAAGGAACATTCCCTCAGCAGCCTAAGACTCCGCAGCAATTGCTCAGAGAATACCAATCAGAGCAAGGGTACACCCGGAAGAGTCACCTTAAACTTGGCAGACATCACCAATAACTACCCATCACTTACACCAATTACTTCTCCAGCGGGGCACTCAGGGCGCAAGTCATGTGTGTCCACTGGCTAATATCTCCATCACTCGCTGTTACTGCCACTGGCAGGCAGCATTCAGTATCACCAATAATACGCAGGTGCTTAATGCGGTACTGCAACAGAGAGGCATGGGCCTCCTGCTTCCGGTGGGGGTTTTTTGTGAGTAGTGCCACCCTGGTTCGAGTCCAGGGTGGGGAGTCTCACACTCCCAGGCTTGCCTGGGGTTAGGGCGTTAGTTGCCTTTTCCCCCATCATCAATAAAAAAAAAAAAAAAAAAAAAAAAAAAAAAAGGGCATGATCTCCGCCGACGCCGCCGATTCTGTGCCACCTGTCGTGGCACAGGACACTACACAGGGCAAGCCCAGTGCCCTCTCTATCCAAGAAGCAGCACTTCCTCACCACCTCCTGCCCGCCGTACCACTCCACCGCAGACAACAACCACTGAGGCCTCACCACCTGCACTCTCAACAGACGCAGCGACGCGAGAAGCCATTCAGGACCTCCACGCGGAGATCCTGAATATCGGCGCTCGCTTAGCTGAGTTAGAAGAGGTCTGCACCAGCGTCATCACCAGGAAGCTGCTGGACTTACAAGCTGCCACCACTGCCGCCATCTCCACTCTACAGGCCTCCACCGCTGAGCTGTCCAACCGGATAGCCAGCGTCCAAAATTATCAGCAGCAACATTCGTCTCCACATAAGAACCACCGACTCCTCAGCGACATCCGGCTCATCATCAGGGAGGAGATGAAGGCCCCGAAGACGACGCCAGGATGGCCACCAAACCACCACAGCGACCCTGAACCTCTGGTTCAGGTAGCTGAAGGACCATTTCCACAGCAGACTAAGACAGCGCAGCAATTGCTCAGAGAATACCACGCAGAACAAGGGTACACCTGGAAGAATCACCTTAACCTTAACAAACATCACCACTAACTACCCGTCACTTACACCAATTACTTCTCCAGCGGGGCACTCAGGGCGCAAGTCATGTGTGTCCACTGGCTAATATCACCATCACTCGCTGTTACTGCCACTGGCAGGCAGCATTCAGTATCACCAAAAATACGCAGGTGCTCAATGCGGTACTGCAACAGAGAGGCATGGGCCTCCTGCTTCCGGTGAGGGTTTTTTGTGAGTAGTGCTATCCTGGTTCGAGTCCAGGGTGGGGAGTCTCACACTCCCAGGCTTGCCTGGGGTTAGGGCGTTAGTTGCCTTTTCCCCCATCATCAATAAAAAAAAAAAAAAAAAAGCCATAATATCACGCGAACCAATCAGATGTTAGCTTCATCCTAGCTCTTATAAATAACAGTCTCCGCAAGCTCAAACCATCAGTTCACCCTGAAGACGAGGAAGATGCACTTCTTCGAAACGTTGGTGTCAAGCCAAGTTTTTACCTGGCTAGAAGCCCGAGAAGAGTTTGAATTAAAGAAACCTCAGTCACCTAGTAACCAGATTTTGACTTCACTTTAACCTTTGATTCTCCCATATTTCGCTTCTACTTACAAGGAAGCAAGTTATGAGACTATATCTGCTAATTTTTTCTCGATTAGTATGAAGTAAATAGAAGAATAAGCTTATTAACACTAATTTTTTACACAGAAATAGAGAAAGTCGTGTGAATGGAACACATCAGATTTTTATATATGTTTTTATGAAGTTGTATAGAATTGTATTTTTGTTTTATTCGTTGCTTCATTGCTGTGTTGAATTTAATGTATTGCGTGGTAGAGTGGAAGGATAGATAAATAAATAAAGAAAGAATTTTTAGAAGCATTTCCATGTGTGTGTCTTTGCGTAGCATAGCTCAAAAACGAAAAGTCGGCTAAATACCTTTATCTTTGAGAAAATACTGAGCTGATATTTAACCGACCCAACCTGATTTAAATAGAGGTGAATTCTTAATGGTACTCGGTTTCTTACCGTGGCAGCCGTGACGGCCATGGTTTTGGACACTCCTTCCAGACATCTCCCGACCATGATCATGGCACCGGTTTGACTCAAGAATATAGTGAGCCAACCGGCCGATAAGCTGCCAAGCGCCATCATCACCCCAAATCTTCTACCAAGCAGTTCGATAAGGATGCCTCCAATAAGGGCGCCCAGAGGCGAGGCGAAGTTGTACAGACTGGCTGCAAACATACAAGTTACATAGAGTTTCATTGCTGATCCGCGCCAATACGGATCCACCGTGTGCAACACAGTAGAATGTAATCCCATGCTAACAACCTAAATTACAGAATGCATTTATTCTTAGATTACATTTATAATATTCTATACAAATACCTAAGAGTTAAACTGGAGCCCATTTGTGCTGTTAAACCGAGCCACAAGTTCCAGTGAGTCACCTGATTTACGCAATATTGTTTACACAGTAACGGTTGCTGGTTGTTGCTATTTACAATCATGGAGGATGGTCACCCTGAGTTTCTTCTTGCATCTTCACCGAGTTACATAAAGCACAGGCCTGGAAAACCGTTGACTATTAGTGAAAAAGCTATAGCAGTGAATACTTATTGAAAGTTTTGTATGAAATATCCAACATTTTCCGTGAAAGAAGTGGCGAAATTAGCATATGAGTTCATCGGTGCTTCGGCTACAAATGTAAACAGTGCTCACTAAGTAAAATCTTAAACAGAAAATGAGGTTACATCCGGGAAAATAGAAAGCAAATAGAACAATAAACGAATGGAACAATTTACCTGCAGATTTACTGGAGACTTTGCCTCAAAGTGTAAATAGTTTTAAAAAGACACTAAAGAAGAGTGATTTATAGTCAGGATAGTAAATAAAAATACTGTTGCAGCTATGTATATATTAGTATACTATGATGTCATTGGCATTTTAACAGTGTATTACATTATTGTTTATTTAACTCATTGTATTATTACATTGACAGCGCAGCCACCGGGCCACGCCCTAAGCAGTGAAATAAAGTATCTATCTAAATATTACAAGCAAGAATGTGACGAGTTTGTGACGAATCAGTTCGCGTAATAGTGCACAATTTTTTTTTACTTTCTCTACACGTACTATGTGCATAATGTATAGAGAAAGTATTTCATTTCACCCAAAAATTCGATATCGAGATTTTACCGGAAATACCTGTTTTGGGTCCCTCAGAACCCCCCCCCCAAACACATTTTTACTTTCTCTATACGCACTATGTACATAGTGAATAGAGAAAGTATTGCACTCCACCAAAAAATTCGAAACCGAGATTTCACCGGAAATATATGTTTTATGGTCCCCTTTATCTAAAAAAAGCATTTTCGGTCCGTGTGTGTGTGTGTGTGTGTGTGTGTGTGTGTGTGTGTGTGTCTATGAACACGATAACTCAAAAACGAAAAGTCGGTAAAATACCAAACTTGGTATTTAAGTTTAGTATCTTCCAGGGATGCGACACGAAGATTTTGAGAAAAATCCCCCCACCCCAAACTACCCTTTACATGGAACTTCTATCGAAAATTTTGGTTTTCTAAAAAATGGCTCTAACGGTTTTGATCAAAATATCATATATTAAAGATATTTACCAGACAAATAGAATGTATATTTTGAATTTTCTGGGAATAGCTTCTGAAGACTACTTTATTCTGGATGAATTTTGCATAACTACTAAACCGTAAGAGATGGACAAAAACGTAACGCACACAAAATGTAGAGCACGTTAAAACACACAATTTATGTTACATACATTTTTTTTCTTTTTTTTTTGGAGTTGATCGCTTTTGAGATATTCCTTTTTCTTGGTTTCAGCTTTGAAAAACATACTTTTTCTCATACAGGAATTTGTCAACTCCTGTCCATACATAAAAACAAAGGAACATCAGTCACATAGCAACCAGCTTTTGGCTTTCAGTTTAACCTATGGTACTCCCTTATTTCGGTCCTACTTTCAAGGAAGCAAGTAATAAGACTATTTTTGCTAATTTTTTTCTGATTAGCAGGAAGTAAATAGTAGTATAAGCTTTTTAAGAGTAATTTACTGCAGAGATATAGAGAAAGTCATGTGAATGATATACATCAGATTTTAGTAAACGTCGATCCCTGAAAAGAGGTGAGCACCTGTCAATTAATCATGTTAGCTAAACTGCGGTAAACGTCATCGGTAAGATGAGGGGCTGTTTAACCAGAATGGGGCACACTGTGCCAATCCAGGTGGCTTCATTCTCATCAGTTTGTTGAGTGCCGTTTCAATTTGTGGAACCAAAATGGTGAGCAGTGTCCTTAAACTCTTGACTCACCCTCATCGATTTGTACAGTGCCGTTTTCTGCTTGAATTTGTGGAACCAAAATGGAGTACAGTGTCCTTAAGCGCTTACCTATCCAGGTTGCTTCATCCTCGTCAATTTGTAGAGTGTCATTTTCTGTTTGAATTTGTGGAACCAAAATGGTGAGCAGTGTCCTTAAACTCTTGCCTATCCAGATTGATTCACCCTCATCGATTTGTAGAGTGCCGTTTTCTGTTTGAATTTGTGGAACCAAAATGGTGAGCCGTGTCCTTAAACTCTTGATTCACCCTCATCGATTTGTAGAGTGTCATTTTCTGTTTGAATTTGTGGAACCAAAATGGTGGACAGTGTCCTTAGACTCTTACCTATCCAGGTTGCTTCATCCTCGTCAGTTTGTAGCGTACCGTTTTCTGTTTGAATTTGTGGAACCAAAATGGTGGACAGTGTCCTTAGACTCTTACCTATCCAGGTTGCTTCATCCTCGTCAGTTTGTAGCGTACCGTTTTCTGTTTGAATTTGTGGAACCAAAATGGTGGACAGTGTCCTTAGACTCTTACCTATCCAGGTGGCTTCATCCTCGTCAATTTGTAGGGTACCGTTTTCTGCTTGAATTTGTGGAACCAGCACTGCAGCATGGCTGATAGACATACCATGGTTTAGTCCCACAAGTGAAGACACGAAGATAATAGCCACCTGTAATCCAACGATATAAATATGGTTATAGAATGTCATCTGTGTAATAGATTAATGATAAGAGCAGCATAATTGTGACACTAAATGATGAACAATCACGTGTGTTCCATTTCCATGACATATGTTCCAAAAACAGAAGATTTTACTTTTACTGCTACTTGCTTCCTTCCAAGCTCAAGGGAAATAGGGGAATACACTAGTTTAAAGGGATAGTCAAATATTTTAAAAGCTTCACTATATGAACAATAAAAGTTAGGGGCACTTTGCATTTTCAGCAATAAAACAAAAGAGAGATGAAACGAAAAGTGACTTTCCGTTTAAAAAGAGTTAGGTACTTTAAAACTGAAACCAATAACAAGGAATATCTCGGAAACGGTCAACTCCACAAAAAGTCGTATATAACATAAGTTATATGTTTTAACGAGTTTTACATGTTATGAGTCTCTGACAAGTTACCATTTATGCTAAATTCATCCAGCATGATGAGATCTCCAGAGGCCGTTTTAAAGTTTCATAAGATTCAAGATGAATACAAGATATGCAGTTCATTAGTGATGTAAATACTTTAATATACGAAATTTTAATCAAAATCGTTAGAACCGTTTTTGAGAAAAACAACATTATCAAACATTTTTCCAAGTAAAGGGTGGTTTGGGGAGAGAACATTTTCTTGAAAAAATTCATGTCGCGTCTTTGGAAAATAGTGGAGTAAATAACAAGTTTGATATTTAACAATCTTTTCGTTATTGAGCTGTGCTGTCTACACACATGGACCTTTTTGTAAAAATGCTTCTTTTTTGCACTTAGCAGACCGAAAACATGTATTTACAGTGAAATCTCAACTTCGAATTTTTGGTGGAATAAATACCTTCTCTACCTACTGTATGCAGAGAAAGTAAAATCACATTGCTACATTCACATTATCTTCTCTATCTATTCTACAACAAATTATTCTTATAAATGCTTATTGTTCTGTCTACTCCATTCTAATCAAGAATCAACATTATAACTTGTAAAGTTAATGAAAAATATGAACATATTTCTGTCCGCGCAGCTCATGCCTTCAACTTCTTTTCCTCTTCCCGCTTTAGCAGGTCACCGTTCTGTGATGATAGGAGGAAGTGTTACTCATCACCTCTATATATGCCCTTGCCTGCTTGAATGTAGGATCAGAACAAGTACTTGTTTCCCCGAGTGAGTAGCAATATTGAAAACAATCTTCCTATGCTGTCCTCTAAGGGACTTGCCAGAGGAGAACTTAGGTGTTATCCCTTCTACCGACATCACTGTTATTGTGTTTTGATTTAATTGTTTTTTTTTTCACACAAGCCGTGTGTAGGACAGGAGTTGGATAGACTGAAAAATTCAATGCCATAGCCGGCATTTGAACCACAGATCTTCCGGTCTCTAGCCGGTTGCTCTATCTCTGAACTACCATGCCTTAATTGAAAAAAACAATTATATCAACACTAATTGACCATAATAGTTGGCTATACTATGAATCCTGAGACTTAAAGTACTGTCTATTTGGCGGTGTTTTAGCTAGTGGGTTCTTCCAAGCAGGTAGGGGTTTAGCAATTGGAAGGAGGTAGTATTGAAGCTAGCGAGATAAAAGCGCGTGACAGAGTGGACGCTTGCCATGAGTTCAGCACACGTGTACCCATCAAGTGTTGCTTAAGAGATAATCCACCCCAACCCACTAGCTATAACACCGCTGAACAGACAGTACTTACGACATGGTAAGTCACCATTGGGGTTGTCATCTCAAAATAATTTGAGATCACCTCGTGGTTTACCGCGAAACATGCGAGTCAGCTGAGAAATTCAATGCTATGTTGCCATGGTAGCTCAGTGGAAGGGCAACCGTCTAGAGACTGGAAGATCTGTGGTTCAAATCCCGGCTATGGCGTTGAATTTTTCAGTGTGACTCTCGCTATCCAATTACTCTTAATACGAGGGCGTGCTGAAAAGTAATGCCTTCAAATTTTTACTTTCTCTAAAGGTACTATGTACATAGTGTATAGAGAAAGTATTGCACTCCACCCAAAAATTCGATACCGAGATTTCACTGGAAATACATGTTTTGGGTCCCCTGAATCCAAAAGAAAAGCATTTTTACGAAAAGGTTCGCGCGTGCGCATGTGTGTGTCTGTGTTCACCATAGCTCAAAAACGAAAAAACTGTTGAATACCAAATTTGGTATTTAAGTTTGGTTTCTTCCAACGATACGACACGAAGATTTTCAAGAAAATCCCCCCCACAACTCTTTACACTTACTCTTTGCGCTAAGTGCAGGGAAATTGCTTGCGGTTATGGAATATGGAGTAGCATGCTGGGACCATACAGGGTTCATCAAACTGATACAGAGACGGATGGTTAAATTCATAAAGAGAGCTAAAAATTTTGGGCTTACGAAAGGCGAAGAGAATAAATAGGAGTCGCTAAAAGTTAGGCGTAAAACACAAAGGTTAGTCGCACTATTTATAGCTTATACTGGTCTAATTGCATGGATGGGCGTTAGAAAGAGGTTAGAAAACCCAACATACTACGGACGAAACGATCATTTGTGTAAAATTAAGGGTAGAAGACCATCGAAGAATGGAATGAATTGCCTGTAGCAGCCTTTCAGGGCTGCCCTCTGACCTTAAAGGAGTTTAGGGATAATTTAAAGAGAATAAATGTTAGTTTATTTGAGAAAATATTGTGAAGTAATTAAGTATCTCAAAAACTGTATTAATGTATATTATAGCTAATATATATATTAGTAATGTATAATATTAATGTTGAGGTTTATAAACATGCTGGTAATTGACATAAGTATTGCTATACAGAATAATAAGTAGTTAGACATTTAAAAACATGTGTATGTAATATGTTAGTTGTATAACTATTCTTAATTTAATTAAAATTATTATTGTAAGTAAATTTTGTACATTTAACTCAGCCACCGGGCAGTACCCAATTGCAGAGAATAAATAAATAAACACATACATACATACACACACATACATACATCATTATTGGATGCTCTCAGAGAATTTTTAAACCTGGATAAAACTGGCCATCGTTATGTCATACAATACTTTCATTTGAAAGGTCTTAGTTCAACCAATATTAAAGCTGAGCTAGATTCTACTTTGGGGGAGTCTGCCCCTTCATTTACAACAGTGAAGTATTAGGTGGCAGAGTGTAAGTGCAGCCGTATGAGCTGCCAAGACGAACATCGCAGTGGTCGACCAAATGAGGCTACCAGTCCAGAAATTGTAAAGAAAATCCACAAAATGGTATTGGATGACCGTCGACTGAAAGTGCGCGCGCAAATAGACTTTGTAGGCATTTCAACAAGTTCTGTACATCGCATACTGACTGGAAATTTGGATATGAGAAAGTTGTATGCCGCGTTTGCTCACAATAAAACAAAAACAGCGTCGTGAGGATGTTTCAGTTGACTATTTGGTAATGCTTCGCTGCAATAAAGCTGATTCTTAACAATAGATGAACCCAGGGTCCATCACTTCACACCGGAGACGAAGGAACAATCAAAACAGTAGACTGGAAGGGGAGAATCGGCTCCAAAGAAGGCGAAAACTGCTCCATCTGTAGACATGATCATGGTGTCAGTTTTCTGGGTCGCACGCGGAATAATTTTCATTGATTATCTCAAAAAAGGAAAAGTAATCAATGGAGAATATTATGCGAACTTTTTACAGCGTTTGAGTGATGAAATCAATCAAAAACGGCCACATTCAGCCAAAAAGAAACTGTTGTTTCATCAAGACAATTCACCAGTTGACATGTCTATTATCGCCATGGCCAAAATCAATGAGTTAAAGTTCGAATGGCATCCGCATGCACTCTATTTGGCAGATTTAGCCTCCCTCTGATTATTTTCTGTTTCTAAACTTGAAAAAATGGCTTGGTGGTAGAAGATCTGTCAACAATGAAAAGGTGGAGTCTGCAGTTGATGGCTATTTTCCAGACCTCGATAGTTCTCACTATAAACAGGGTATCGAAGCTATTGAACATCGCTGGAAAAAGTGTATCGAGCTGAAAGGAGACTATGTAGAGAAATAAAGGTGTTTTTAGACAGTGTTAACACAAAACACTCGAACTAAAATTTGTTCTTTATAACCCTAGATTTATAAAATATTTAAACACTCCGATGTTACCAACTTAAGCAGCTTATCACAAGCAATCAACATTTCCAATTGTAATAATTGTATAATAAATATCACACTTTCATCATAAGAATTTAATGTTGCCTATTATTAATAAGAATTGTATAGGTTTGTTCTCTGTTATTTATCTGTATAAAAATAAATGAGGTTATGTTCCTGAGAAAAAAAATAAAATCAATAATAGTACCACCGCCTTCTTTACTAGTCCGTTCTCGTGTCTAAACATGCTCAACTAGACAACAACTTTCTTCGATTGGCAACTTCAAACATATAAAACGTGTTTTCTGGGCATTTGGTTGTAACATACTCTAGTTTATCATTTAATAGCAGAAGAAATGGAATGGAATTGTTAATTGATGAGATTTATGGCAAAGAGTAAAGAACTGACATTACTACATCGATTATCAATCTATATCGATAGACGAATTCTATTCCCATATACACACACGCCTCCAAGCGATAGAAAAACGTATTATTCCTTGAACAAAATGAATGTTGAACCTTATATTATGAATTTATTGATAAATCTAGACATATTGTGCTGTCTAAAAATAGTGTATGACACTCAAGTTAAAAGTGTTTTATTTTGCTCGGCCTTACGGCCTTGTTACGCAAACTTTCCTTCTCGTAAAATAAAACTACACTTTTAACCCTTGTATCATAAATAACTATTTCGCCCAAAAGTATTATACTTTCTTTGTTAGGTCGAGTATTTCTGGAACAGGCCTCGTACATGGTATTTTAAATATGTAAAAACTAAATTAGTAACCTTCTATATAACAAGAATATTGATAATACCTGTGATCTCAGGCGATATTCCCTGTGGTTTTGGGGCATCTCCGTAGACCCCAGGCAACGAAACTTCACGTTTATGTGCTCCATTTTACCACAAATATTCTTATTTAACTGAAAATAAACGAAATTTAGAAGTGTTTATTACAAATCTTATGTGTTGCATTCACATGACACTCTCTACATCTCTGTAACAAATTATTGTTAAAAAGTTTATTCTTCTATTTACTTCATACTAATCGAGATAAAATTTAGCAGAAATAGTGTTATTACTTGCTTCCTTGTAAGTAGAAAGGAAATAAGGGATACACTAGGTTAAAGTGATAGTCAAATATTTTAATAGCTGGTTGTCATGTGAATAAAATCAGCTAATTTGCATTAAGTATTTTAAAACTGGAACCAATAAAAATAAATATCTCAAAAATGGCAAACGCCACGGAAAAAATATATATGATAAAAATTGTGTTGTAACGAGATCTACATTTTTCGTATAGTAAGTTTCTAGAGTCAGATTGAAAAATTCAATGCCATGGTCGTGATCTTAACCACGGATCTCCCGGTCACTCTATCACTGAGCTACCATGGCAACTTACCGGCACGACATTAAATTCCTGAACTGACTCGCATGTTTCCCGGTAAACCACAAGGTGTTCTCAAATTATTTTGAGATGCCAACCCCAATGGCAACTTACAATGTTGTAAGTACTTTTAGTCCCAGGATTCATAGTAAAGCCAACTATTATGGTCAAGAAGTGTTAATTTAATTTTTTTTTCACACAAAGTGTGAAGTACAGGAGCAGAATATGTAGATTCAGACTGAAAAATTCAATTGCCATAGCTGGGATTTGAACCACGGATCTCCCGGTCTCTAACCGGCTGCTCTACCACTAAGCTACCATGGCATGATATTAAATTGTTCAACAAGTTTCTATCTGTTCGATCCCAAGCGCCCGCATGTGGGATTTGTGGTGGACCAATCGGCGTTGGGCAGGTTTTCATCGGGTCCCCCAGTTTCCCCCGCCACTCATTCCACCAAATGCTCCATCATCACTTTTCCTATCATCCATTTCGCTTGTATTTCATATCATCCACTTCCTCACGCTCATACCTGGCTACGGATCAACCACTTAAGTCGTTGGGGGGGGGGGGGGGGAGGTTGTCAGTCCTAAAATACGGGAAGATTAAGCCGACTACAAATTTTCTGTCTATCCGTTACGGTTTACAAGTTATGCAAATTTCGGCAAAATTCATGCAGAAAAAAGAGCTCCTTAGAGGCCATTCCAGAAAATTCAAAATGTACATTTTATTTTTCGTGTAAATATATTTTATATAGGTAGTGTATTTTAATCAAAATCGTTATAACAATTTTTATAACGTTTTTCCATATAATCGGTAGTTTCGCGTTGGAGGATTTTCCTCAAAATATTCGAGTCGCTTCCTTGAAAGTTTCTAAACTAAAATATCAAGTTTGATATTTTACATACCTTTCCTTTTTGATTTATCATGTTTATAGACAGAAGGACGCACACAAACACACACTCATTAGGATCTTTTTCTAAAAATCTGCTGTGTTTCATTCACATGACCTTCTCTAATCTCTGTAACAAATTATTGTTAAAAAGCTTATGCTTATATTTACTTCATTCTAATTGAGAAAAATTAGCAGAAATAGTCTTACTACTTGCTTCCTTGTAAGTAGAAGGGAAATAAGGAAGTAGCATAGGTTAAAGTGATAGTCAAAAGCTGGTTGCCTGAAGTTCCTTTGTTTGTATGGGCAGGAGTTGACAAATCCCTGTATGAGAAAAATATGTTTTTTCAAAGATGAAACCAAAAACAAGGAATATCTCAAAAACGATTAACTCCATGAAAAAATGTGGATAGCATAAATTTTGTGTTTTATCGTGATCTACATTTTTTGTGTGGTAAGTGTTTGTCTATCTCTTACGGTTTACCAGTTATACAAAGTTCAATACATCATCTAGAATAAAGAGGTGTTATGAGGCTATTCCCAGAAAATTCAAGATATACATTTTATTTGGTAAGCAAATATCTTAAATATAAGAGATTTTAATCAAAATCGTTACAGCTATTTTTAAGAAAATCAAAATTTTCGAATTTTTTTACATGTAAAGGGTAGTTTGGGGTGGGGGATTTTCTTGAAAATCTTCGTGTCGCATCCTTGGAAGCTATCAAACTTAAATAGCTTCTAAGTTTGGTTTTTAATGGTATTTTGGTTTTTGAGCTATGCTGCCCATAGACACAGACAGACACACACACACACACACACACACACACACACACACACACACACACACACAGGGATATTTTTCTATTTTTTTTTATTAAGGGAGTCCCAGAACATATATTTACGAAGAAATCTCGATATCGAATTTTTGGGTGCAATACAATACCTTCTCTAAACTCTATGTACATAGTACGTGTAGAGAAAGTAAACATTACTGTTAAAAAACGTATTATTCTATCTACTTCATCCTAATCAACATAAATATTAGCATAAACAGTCTTATTACTGGCTTCCTTGTAAGTAGAAGAGAAATAAGGGAGTACACTAGGTCAAAACGATAGTCAAATATTTTAAAAGCTGTTGCTGGATGATTGAAATTCGTTTGTTTGCATGGTCAGGAGTTGACAAGTTCCCGTAGGAGAAAAATTTTAATTATTTGAAATAATAATAATAATAATAATTTACATGAGATAAATTTGTGTTTTAATGAGATCTTCTAAGTTTTAGCCTGCCTCTTAACGTTTAAACGTCTTCTGGAATGAACACGTCTTCAGAGGCTATTATCACAACATTTAAAATGGATATTTTATTTGCGAAATAAAATATCCGATACTTCTCCATCAAGTAGTTTCTCAATTGGCCCCCAGGGACCTCACGAGGCTGAGTGCACCCCGGTCCGGGTCACCCAGCGAGGGAAAAATCCCCACGCCGGCACTGAGAATCTAACCCAGGTCTCCCGCTTGGAAAGCAGCAACGCTACCACCGCGCTAAGGACCGAAGTAAAATATACTATATTTTAATCAAAATCGTACAGCCTTTTTTGAGAAAATCAAAATTTAGATGTTTTAAAGTAAACGCTAGTTTGATCGGGTGATTTTCCTCAAAATCTTTGTTTTGCATTCTTGGAAAGTTCTAAATTTAAATACCAGGTTTGGTATTCTTTCGTTTTTGGGTTATCGTGTTCACAAGTACACGACCATACGGACACAGGTCCTTTTTACTTTCTCTACACGTACTATGTACATAGCGTATAGAGAAGGTATTGAAATGCACCCAAAAAATCGATGCCGAGATTTCACCGGAAATACATGTTTTGGGTCCCCCTGAATCCAAAAAAAAGCATTTTTGGAAAAAGGTCTGCATCTGCGTGTCTGTGGACAGCATAGCTCTAAAACGAAAAGACCGTTAAATACCAAATTTGGTATTTAGGTTAGGATGCGACACGAAGATTTTCAACAAAAAACCCCCATCGCAAAGTACCCTTTACATGGAACTTTTTTCGAAAATTTTGACTTTCTCAGATATGACTCTAAAGATTTTGAATAAAATATCGTATATTAAAGACAAATATAAATACCTGACAAATAAAATGTATATCTTGAATTTTCTGGGAATAAACTCTGAAAACTACTTTATTCTGGATGAATTTTGCAGAATTTTACATAACTGCTAAATCGTAACAGATGTACAAAAACTTATCACACAAAAAAATAGAGAACATTAAAACACACAATTTATGTTATACATTTTTTTTCAAGAAGTTGGTCGTTTTTTTAGATATTCCTTGTTTTTGGTTTCAGCTTTAAAAAACTTTTACTTTTCTCATATAGGAATTTGTCAACTCCTGTCCATACAAACAAAGGAACTTTAGTTACATAGTAACCAACTAATGAGTATCACTTTAACTTATGCTACTCCCTTATTTCGCTTCTACTTACAAGGAAGCAAGTAATAAGACTATTTCTGTTTTTTTTTTTTTTTTTTTTTCGATTAGCATGAAGTAAATAAAAGCATTAACTTTTTAACAATAATTTGTTACAGAGATGTAGAGAAAGTCATGAGAACGGAACACATAAGATTTTTTAAGAATAATTTGATGTGGAACTAGCAGGGAAACTCATGTGAATGCAAATTGTATCCTACTGAACTATTCGTTACAATTATCAATGCCGTTGGCTCTTACCTGTTGTTTCTGCGTATTTGCAGAGGTATACTGAAGATTAACTGTTGTAAAAAGTATATAATTACTGTTTAGACATTGAGGTTATGGATAGCTATGGTGCCTCACCTTGAAAAACGAGATAACTGGCCACCTATTCTGTTCTGTTAAACCTAATAGCTTGATAGGCTACCTTCACTAACAACAGAGCCGCGACATGCGATGTTGTTAAGAAAGCGTGATTATCTGCGTAATAAAGGGTTTCCGGGAGGGAATGGTGGGTGTTTGCGAGTTCACTGTGAACTATGTACGAGGGCCATCCATAAGTAAACAATAACGAAAGTTATGCTACATTCACAATAAAATGCAAGCGTGAAAGTTTGCACTCATATCATTTAATGAAAGCATTCACATAGAAACACGCAAGACGCAACGCAATGCAATGCAACGTAATGCTACATTCACAATGAGATGCAAGCGCAGACGTAACGTAGCATAAGCGCAGACGCAAGGAGACGCCATTCACAATACAATCGTAAGCTCAACGCAAGAAGTTGTCACGGGTTTCTAGATCCGCAAGTTGCATGCGAATATCTTCCAAGCGCTCCGCAAGTTACAAACTGAATAATATCACTTTCTGCCGTCTCTATGCTTGTACTATTTTCAATAATTTTGACTGAGCAATTTTTGTGACGTCACTGCCACAAGCGTCAGTTGTTAGTATGTAATTGTATAACATATATATTTGTAATAGATTGAGTGAATTTTCTTATGTGATATTGTTGGTTATGTTATTCAGTTTGTAACTTGTGGAGCACTTGGAAGATATTCGCATGCAACTTGCGGATCTAGAAACCCGTGCCAACTTCTTGCGTTGCGCTTACGATTGTATTGTGAATGGCGTCTCCTTCCGTCTTAGCTTGCATCTCATTGTGAATGTAGCATTATTAACACAAACATTTATCTACAAAGTCACAGTAATCTACTCTGTTTCTCAACGTAATCGCCATTACTATCAGGGTATTTACTGCCACGTGTACCGGTATTTCAACGCTCCACCGCTAAAGATGTCACTGCCACTTTGAGGTCTTCATGGCTGGTACATTTTTTCCACCCACGGTGTTCAAAGTGAAACATCGGTTTTTACTTTCTCTACACGTACAATATACGAGAACCATTCAGAAAATGACAGACGATTTGGCAATAACGAAAGTTATCAACACAAAACTTTATTTACAAAGTTACAGTACTTTATTCTATTTTTCTAGATGGAACTCGTATTATGTGTAATTGATTGAAAGTATTTTAAATTAATTAAATGACTAATTAATAAGTTTGCTTTGACAAGCACATCTGGCGGAATGCCTGCAATTCTTTGTCTGATTATTTATTTTACGAGGGTCTTTTTTTTTTTTTTTTTTTTTCAACCTCCGACAGGCTATAAATAAAAGACAAGTTCATAGAAAAAAATTATTTTTATTACTAAAAGTTTTGTACACTTATGGTTACTTTTCAACATAATCACCGAAAAGATTGAGACATTTATCGTACCTGCGCACAAGCTTTGCAATACCCGTTTCAAAAAATGTTGCCACCAATGATTTCAAATGAGCATTGACGTTGTTTTGAAGATCTTCGTACTTTACGACGTTTGCGGAGAGCCATTCAAAACAAACGAAGAGGAATGCTGACTTCAGGAATTGTGTTGATCCATGACAACGCTCGTCCACACACTGCTGACACAACCCATCGGCTCCTTGAACAATTTCAATGGGACATTTTCGATCATCCGAACTTTATCTGAAATTTTTTTTTATATAAAGGGGACCTTAAAACATATATTTCCGGTGAAATCTCGGTATCAAATTTTAGGTGGAGTGCAATACCTTCTCTATACTGTTATATAGTACATGTAGAAATATTAAAAAGCTTATGTGTTCCATTCACATGCCTTTCTCTATATCTCTGCAACAAATTATAGGTAGAAGGCTTATGCTTCTATTTACTTCATGGTAATCGAGAAAAAATTAACAGAAATAGTCTTATTACTTGTTTCCTTGTAAGTAGAAGCAAAATAAGGGAGTAACATAGGTTAAAATGAAATCAAAAGCTGGTTGCTATGTGACTGAAGTTTCTTTGTTTGTATGGACACAAGTTGACAAACTTCTGTATGAGAAATGTATGTTTCTCAAAGCTGAAACCCAAAATAAAGAATATCTCAAAAACTATCAACCATGTGAAAGAAATTTATGTATATAACATAAATTGTTTTAATGTGCTCTGCATTTTTGTGTCAAGTTTTTGTGTATCTCATACGGTTTAGCAGTTATGCAAAATTCCGTAAAATTCATCCAGAATAAAGTAGTCTTCAGAGGCTATTCCCATAAAATTCCAGCTATACATTTTATTTGTCAGGTAAATATTTTTAATATACGATATTTTAATCAAAATCGTTAGTCATTTTTGAGGAAATCAAAATTTTCGAAAAATGTTCCATGTAATCGGTAGTTGGGGGTGGGGGGATTTTCTTGAATCTCTTCGTGTCACATCCTTGCAAGATGCCAAACTTAA
The DNA here is from genome assembly GCA_030762935.1 of Hymenopus coronatus. Lineage (NCBI taxonomy): Eukaryota > Metazoa > Arthropoda > Insecta > Mantodea > Hymenopodidae > Hymenopus > Hymenopus coronatus. Next base: position 16,885,447 of record CM060897.1, on the reverse strand, counting down.
ATACCAAGTTTGGTATTCAACGGTCTTTTCGTTTCTGAGCTATGCTGTCCACAGACACACATACCCACACGGACCTTGTTCCAATAATGCTTTTTTTTGGATTCAAGGGGACCCAAAACATGTATTTCCGGTGAAATCTCGGTATCGAATTTTTGGCTGGAATGCAATACCTTCTCTTTACACTATGTACATAGAATGTGTTGAGAAAGTAAAAATTAGCAGAAACGGATATATTACTTTCTTCCTTGTAAGTAAATAAGGGGATACATGTGGTTGGCAGTTTCTTTGCGTGGCCAGAAATTGACAAGTTCCAATTATCAGGAAACGTTTATGTATTTTAGAGCTGAAACCAACAACAATGAATATATTGATAACGGTCAACTCCACGAAAAAGTGTATGTGAAATAAATTGTGTGTTTTAACGCGATCTACATTTTTTGTGCATGTAGTAAGTTATTGTCTATCTCTTACGGCTTACCAGTTATGCAAATTTCAGAAAAAAAATTATCCAGAATTGAAAGGTTTTCAGAGGCTATTCCCAGAACATTCAAGATATGCATTTTATTTGTTATAAAATTGTCTTGAATATAATAAACTTTAATTAAAATAGAGCCATTTTTAAGAAAAACAAAATGTTCGACCTTTTTGCGTGTAAAGGGCAATTGAGGGTGGGGGGATTTTCTTTAAAATCGTCGTGTCGTATTCCTGGAAGATAGTATTTTAGACATCAAGTTTTGTATTTAACGGAATTTTAGTTTTTGAGTTATGCTGCCCACAGACACACACATACACACACAGACACGCACACGGATATTTTTCTAAAATGCTTTTTGTTGGATTAAAGGGGTTGCAAAACTTGTATTTCCGGTGAAAGTCGGTATCGAATTTTTGGGTGGAATTCAATGCCTTCTTTATCCATTATGTACATTGTGCATGTGGGACAGAGATAATAAAAAAAATCTGAGGTTTTCCACTCACATTACTTTCTCCGCCTCTCCGGAAGAAATTATTGATAAAAAGCATATTCTTCTATTTACTTCATTCTAATCGAGAAAAATTCCGCAGAAATGGTCTCCTTACTTGCTTCCTTGTTAGTAGAAGGTAAATAAGGGAGTACAATAAGTTAAAGTGATAGTAAAATCTTTTAAAACCTGGATTCTATGTGATTGAAGTTCATTTATTTCTATGCCCAAGAGTTGGCTAATTCCTGTATGAGAAACGTATAAGTATTTGAAAACTAAACCAATAACAAGGAATATCTCAAAACCGGCTAATTCTACGAAAGAGGTATGTGTTTTAACGATATCTACATTTTTTGTGTAGAAAGTGTTTGACTATCTCCTACGGTTTATCAGTTATACAAAATTCCGCAAATTCATCAAGAATAAAGGTGTGTATAGGGGCTATTCGCAGAAAATGAAAAAAATACATTTTATATCTCATGTAAATATCTTTAACATACGATATTAAAGTATTGGTATTTAACTGACTTTCCGTTTTTGAGCTATGCTGCTCACAGAAACACACATACGGGCCTTTTTACAAAAATGCCCCCTTTTTTTGAGTGCAATACAATACTCTTACATTAAGTACATATAAGTGTAGAGAAAAGTAAAACCACCATGAAGGCACATAGAGATCAGCAAGCACTATGAACAGAAGCGTTGCGATATTTCTGAGTATTTAAAAATGACGTTAATTACATAGAACTAAAAATAAAAGTGTTTTATTAAGTTGTCAAGCGACATTGCTGCCCCCTGTCAGAGATAACGCTTTTCATCATCGAAAAGAACCTTCTACTTCCACCCAAGTGGATGAACATATTTAAAAGCAACTATTTCGAAAGAACACCTAATAGCTACATATTCCTTGTTATTGTTTTCAGTTTTAAAATCCTTCATACGTAAGAACTTATAAACTTATAAATACTTCATTTGTTCTGAACACATGTTTGGTAATGTAAGCTAAATTTACAATTCATGTATTAATTGCCATGCCAACAAGCACTGTAAGCACTTACAGTAAGAGTTTGAGAGGAAAATGGCGTGTTATTTATGGACGCTCTTTAACTGCTGTGGTTCTCAGCGTCCCATTCTATACTGGGCGTGAAACACCGCTTAATTTTGCTCAGAGGCCTCTCTATCAGGCTTGAGGTTCTTCGTAAATCTACGACACGGGACCAACGGCTTTACTTCCCTTCCGAAGCAAGCCATGCTAAAGATTTTTACACGCGAAAAAATCCATCGTCCTCCACCGGATTTGAACCCGCCACTTTGGGTATATGAAGCTAGCAAGGTAACCATTACACCACAGTTTGAGAGGTCATTAATACTTACAGTACAATTAGGAAATGACGTAACACACAAGACATGTGCTACTCCAAATAAAGAATATATTGCAAAATTCATTAACAAAAAAGTGCAAGAAGGCTTTGTCCATATAATTTATATGTAGCCTTTCATTTGTTCACATCTAGAATTCCTTTATTTCTTAATGTTCAATAATATATTCAAAAGCAATTATTTTTATTATTTTCTTTTCAAGCATTTCAAAAGTTAATTGGCTAACCACGAACCTCGTATTCCCACTACACATTCTCGAGCTGATAAGTATAACTTACAGTACTTAGTACGCAATATACTATTGAGCTTTTCTCATACGGGAACTTTCAACACTTGTCCACGCAAAGAAACGGATTTTAATCCCATAGCAACCACATCTGCATGTCGGTTTAGCCTAGTGTATTCCCTTATTTCCCTTCTGCTTATAAGGAACTAAATATAAAACCATTTCTGCTCATGTGTATCTCCATTAGCATCAAGTAGATACTTTATTAACAATAATTTGTTTCATGGATGTAGAGAAAGTCATGTGAATGGAACACATCAGAAAGAGCGTCTGTTTTCGTTAAAAAAAAGCCGTGTGGTTTACTGTTCAAATATGAATATAATTTAGCAAAACAAATCTATTAGCAACATATTAGCAAATCCAAATCAGCTAAAGGAAAATTTAATATCAGGATATTTTAGGTGTTAAGAAAACTGATTTCCTTGCTTTCTCTGATTAGAAGCATCCTTTTTTTGAAATCAGCGGGACAGGGAAGGCTGTTATCGTCCGCGACACAAAAATAAGCATGAGATCATGGGAACAGAACTATTTACCTCTTCCTTTCTAAATTTCCTTATGCATTCTTTCCTGCTCTCCTTTCAGTGGGGTTCCTATCTTACTTTCTCAACACGTGCTATGCACATATTGTATAGAGAACGTATTGTATTGCACTCAAGAAATTGATACCGATATTTCACCGGAAATACATATTTTGGGGCTTCTGAATTAAAAAAAAAATTAAGAAAAATGTTCGTGTGTGTGTCTGTCAGTGTGTTTGTGTATACGTGTGTGTGGGCAGCAGAGCTCAAAAACGAAAAGACCTTAAATACTAAACTTGGTATTTAAGTTTGATATCTTCCTAGGATTCGACACGAAGATTTCCCAGAAAATCCCCCTCCCATCTTCAACTACCCTTTACGTAGAACATTTTTTCGAACATTTTGATTTTCTCAAAAATAGCTCTAACAATTTTTATTAAAATTCCTTACGTTTAAGATATTTTTATGTAAACCAAATGTATATCTTGAATTTGCTGGGAATAGCCTCTGAAGACCTCTTCATTCTGGATGATGACTTCTGTATAACTGGCAAACGTAAGATATGTACAGAAAATGTAGATCTCATTACACATTTTTTCGTAGAGTTAACCACTTTTCTCAAAAGGGAAGACATCTTTTTTCTCGTTTCTCGTTTGTTTACTCCCGGCAAAAAACAGATTGAAATCTCAATTTTTACTTTTTCTACACCACAATGTGCATAGCGTATAGAGAAGGTATTGCATTCCACCCAAAAATTCAATACCGAGATTTCACCGGAAATACATGTTTTAGGGTCCCTTATATCCAAAAAAATCATTTTCACAAAAAGGTCTGTGTCAGTGTGTGTGTGTCCGTGTGACTGTGAACACGATGACTCAAAAACGAAAAGTCGGTAAAATACCAAACTTGGTATTTAAGTTTAGTATCTTCCAGGGATGCGACATGAAGATTTTGAGAAAAATCCTCCCACCCCAAACTAACCTTTACATGGAAAAATGTTCGAAAATTTTGATTTTATCAAAAAGGTCTCTAATGGTTTCGATTAAAATACGGCAATAAAATATATATCTTCAATTTTCTGGATCTAAGGACATCTTTATTCTGGATGAATTTTGCTGAATACTGCATAACTGGTAAACTAAGACAGCCCACAAGGAACCTTGGTCTACCGCCCGGCCGCTGCGACCCGGCTAATCGGTCCTTGGAGACCCTTCTTCTCCATCAATTGCCCCCCAGGGACCTCACGAGGCTGAGTGCACCCCGGTTCAGGTCTCCCAGCGGAGGAAAAATCCCCACGCCGGTACCGGGACTTGAACCCAGGTCTCCCGCTTGGCAAGCAGCTACGCTACCACCGCGCTAAGCAGACGACCATCCTTGGAAGATACTAAACTTAAAAATGGTATTTTACTGACTTTTCGTTTTTCAGTTATCGTGTTCACAGACACATGGACACACTGATGCAGTGGTGCGCGGACACACACACGGACTTTTTTTAGAAATTCTTTTTTTGATACACAGGTCCCTAAAACGTGTATTTCCGGTGAAATCTCGGTATCGAATTTTTGGGTGGAATGTAATACCTTCTCTACACGCTATGTACATATTACGTGTAGGGAAAGTAAAAATGGATGAAATTTGTACTTCACTTTTTTGCAATATATAATGTGGTATAAATGTCAATATTAGTTTGGAATTTCCAGCTTTTGGTCATACATGACGTTAAGGTGTTATCCTTCAGCTAAACTTCATTGCTAAAATCTCTGAACTCTACGTTTGCAAACTTATATTGGATATTTTCCTCATCACACTAAGGAAAAAGGAAATGGATGCTGTTATCTAAGGAAATGAATTTTCCTGGTCTTTCAAATGACATAAATTCGGTGCCCTTCTGTCCATTCATTATTATTTTGAGGACAACTGAACATCATACCAACTCTTGTGAGGTAAGGCATATTTCAGTAAACTCTCTCGATATTAAACACAAAAAAATCTGATGTGTTACACTGATATGACTTTCTCTAGCTGCTCTACAAACAGACTTCTTACTAAAGAGTATTCTTCTTTCTACGCGATGCTAATTGACATATACATTAGTAGAATGTTCTAATTACTTAGTTTGCTTCTTTTTACAAGAATCTAAAGGAATGCACTAAGGTGATAGTCATATGTTTTAAAAGCTCTCGTTATGCGATTGTCATTGCAAAACGTTGCTTTGCTGGACCAGGAGTAGAACAAAAGAAAAACGGATTCTCTCTGAGAAAAGTATAAGTACTTCACAATTGAAACTAATAACAAGGAATATCTTCAAAACGGCAAACTCCACCAAAAAAATGTAAATGACATAAATTGCGTATTTTAACGAGATCTATATTTTTCGTGTGGTAAGTTTTTGACTATCTTTTACAGTTTACTAGTTATGCGAAACTCAGCAAAATTCATCCAGAATAATCAGGTCTTCAGAAGCTATTCCCATAAAATTCAAAACATACATTATATTTCTCATGGAAATAGCTTCAAATTATGGTATTTTGATCAAAACCGTTGAAGCCATTTCTAAGAAAAACAACATTTTCGAAATTCTTTCCTTGTGAAGGGTAGTTAGGTGTGGGGAAATTTTCTTAAAAATCTTTGCATCCTTGGAAGATACAAACCTAAATACCAAATTTGATATTTAACCGTCTTTTGCTTTTTTTTTTTTTGGATTAAGGTGAACCAAAAACATGTATTTCCGGTGAAATCTCGGTATCGATTTTTGGGTGCAATACAATGCCTTCTCTATCCACTAGTACATACGCGGCTAGAGAAAGTAAAAACATCTAGCGTATTTCACAGTACTTTAATCACTATACGCATATTGCGCAAGTTTTTGCAAAGAAACCTTGTTGCTGTTTAGATTCTCTACACGTACTATGTACTTAGTGTATAGAAAGTGTATTGCACTCCAACCAAAAATTTGATACCCAGATTTCACCTGAAATATGTTTTAGGGTCCCCTGTATTCAAAAATGCATTTAAACAAAAAGGTCCGTGTGTGTGTCCGTGTGTGTGTCCGTGTATCTTTGAACACGATAACTCAAAAATGAAAAGTCAATAAAATACCAAACTTGGTATTTAAGTTTAGTATCTTCCAGGAATGCAAAGCGAAAATTTTGAGAAAAATACCCCCAAACTACCTTTTACATGAAACTTTTTCAAAAATTTTAATTTTCTCAAAAATAACTCCTACGATTTTGATTGAAATATCATATTTTAAAGATATTTACCTGACAAATCAAATGTATATCTTGAATTTTCTGGAAATAACCTCTGAACTCTACTTTATTCGGGACGAATTTTACGGAATTTTGCATAACTACTAAACCGTAAGAGACGGAAAAAACTTACCACACAAAAACTGTAGAGCACGATGGTCGTTTTAGAGATATTCCTTGTTTTTGGTTTCAGCTTTGAAAACCTTATACATTTCTCATACAGGAATTTGTCAGCTCCTGTCCATATAAACAAAGGAACTTCAGTCACATAGCAACCAGTTTTTGACTATTACTTTAACCTATGCTACTCCCTTATTTCGCAACTACTTGCAAGGAAGCAAGTAATAAGACCATTTCTGCTAATTTTTTCTCGATTAGAATGAAGTAAATCGAAACATAAGCTTTCTAAAAATAATTTGTTGCTGAGATGTAGAGAAAGTCATGTGAATGGAACACATCAGATGTGCTGGTCACTATGTGAAACAACTGAGGTTCGGTAGTTATTCCATGGCCTAGAATGAGAATAGTCATTACTTTAAAACAGGAAACAAATAACAATAAACATCTCGAAAACGTCACCTGAACAAGAAAAACAGATATAATGTAATTTACATGTTGTAACGAATTCTATGTTTTTGTCTATCTCTTACTATTTAACCATTATGGAAAATTATGAAGAAAAAAATCTGATGTGTTACATTCACATGACTTTCGCTACATCTTTGCAACAAATTATTGCGTAAACGCTTATGCTTCTATTTACTACATGCTAATCGAGAAAAAATGGACATAAATAGTCTTATTACTTGCTTCTTTGTAAGTAGAAGCAAAATAAGGGAGTATCATAGGTTAAATTTATAGTCAAAAGCTGGCTACTATGTGATTGAAGTTCCTTTGTTTATATGGGCAGGAGTTAACAAACTCCTGTATGAGAAAAGTAGTTTTTCAAAGCTAAGACCAAAAAACAAGGAATATCTAAAAAACGATCAACTAAACGAAAAAAGTGTATATTACATAAATTGTGTGTTTTAACGTGCTCTACATTTCTGTGTGTTAAGATTTTGTCCATCTCTTACGGTTTAGCAGATATGCAAAATTCCGTAAAATTGATCCAGAATAAAGTAGTCTTCAGAGGCTATTCCCAGAAAATTCAAGATATACATTTTATTTGTCAGGTAAATGTCTTTAATATACGATATTTTAATCAAAATCGTTAGTGCCATTTTTAAGAAAATCAAAATTATCGAAAAAAGTTCCATGTAAAGGGTAGTTGCGGGTGGGGGGATTTTCTTGAAAATCTGCGTGTCGCATGCTTGGAAGATTCCAAACTTAAATACCAAGTTTGGTATTCAACGATCTTTTTGTTTTTGAGCTATGCTGTCCACACGGACCTTTTTCTAAAACTCTAATGTGTTCCATTTCTTCAAATTTCTGTACAATTGTTGTTTAAAAGCTTATTCTTCTATCTACATAGAGATAAACATTAGCAGAAATTGTTTTATTACTCGTAAGTAGAAGGGAAAAAATCTGATGTTACACTTACATGACTTTCTCTAGATGCATTACAAGCTTCTTATACAATATTATATTTCTCGTCTGCACCTTGCTAATCGAGATAAACATTAGTCAAATGTTTTAAAAGCTGTGGTTATTCGCTTGTTATTGCAAATCGCTTCTTTGCTTTTCCAGGGATAGAAACAAAGGAAAGCGGACACTTACTGTCTGAGAAAAGTTTAAGTACTCACAACTGAAACCAAAATCAAGGAATATCTCGGAAACGGTTAGTTCCACAACTAAAATGTAAAGGACATAAACTGTGTGTTTTGATCAGATCAACATTTTCTGTGTAGTAAGTTTTTGTCTATCTCTTATCGTTTGGCACTTAATCAAAATTTAGCAAAATTCATCCAGAATAAAGAGGTCTTCAGAGCTATTCCCAGAAAATTCAAGATATACATTTTATTTGGTATGTAAATATCTTTAATATGCGGGATTTTAATCAAAATCGTTATAGCCATTTTTTAGAAAATAAAAATTTTCGAAAATTTTTCCACATAAAGGGTAGTCGGGGATGGGGGGATTTCTTGAAAATCTTCGTGTCGCATCCTTGGAAGATATCAAACCTAAATACCAAGTTTAGTATTTAACGGTCTTTTCGTTTTTGAGCTATGCTGTCCACAGACACACACACATAACACGGACCTTTTTCTGAAAACGCTTTCTTTTGGGTTCAGAGGGTCCTTAAACATGTATTTCCGGTAAAATCTCGGTATCGAATTTTTGGGTGGAATACAACACTTCTCTATACACTATGTACATAGTACGTATAGAGAAAGTAAAAATCTAATGTATTCCATTCACATGATGTCCTCTAGCTGTTCGGAAAGAAAATCTTTTATTCAAAACATTAATCTGTTTTTCACAGATAAGCATAATTAGTCTTATTACTAGTTCCTTGAAAGTATAAGGTAAATACGAAACTACACAGGCTAAAGCGATAATATCTTCCTTTAAAAGCCGGTCGCTACGTGAAGCAATTAAAAGTCCATCTCTTTGCTTCCAAGAGTAAGCAAACTTTAACCTATGGTACTCCCTTATTTCCCTTCTCCTTTCATGGAAGCGTGTAGTAAGATTATTTATGCTATTTTTTCTCGATTAGCATGAAGGAGAAGGAAGCATAAGCATTTTAACAATAATTTGTTGCAGATATGTAGAGAAAGTCATGTGAATGGAACACATCAGATTTTTTTGACTAACACTTTAGTAACTTTATTCATACTGCTCTAGGAATTTGTAAGTTATAAAGCAGGGCTCTCCTAACAGAACAGTTCCAAGTACTATTAAAATTACAAGGTGGTCGCTACGATTTGCAATTCTCTATCCGACCGTGTTTTTGTTCTGGGGTTACCTTAAAGAACGAATTTCCTTGTTATTGGTTTCAGTTTTAAAATACTTAACACTTTTTACACACGAGAATTTGTCAGCTCCTGACCATACACGGAAACGGAGTTTCATCCACATGGCAACCAGCTTTTTAAAGATTTGACTATCGTTTTAGTCTGGTGTATTCCATAATTTCCTTTCTGCTTACAAGAAAGCATGACGGCTAATGTGTATCTGAATTAGCATGAAGTAGATAGTAGAATAAGCCTTTTAACAATAAGTTGTTACAGAGATGTGGAGAATGTCATATGAATGCAACACATCTGTCTTTTCACATATATTTTATAATTCCAGGTGCTGCTCTTCCAGCTCTCTCAACACACTCTATCAACACCAGCCATTCTGTGCAACTCAATACAGATACAGCTGCTGTTTTATCAGTTTCTGTAGAATGTTCAACTTGTACATATATATTTTATAATTCCAGATGCTGCTCTTCCAGCTCTCTGAACCCACTCTATCAACACCAGCGATTCTGTGCAACTCAATACAGATACAGCTGCTGTTATGTCAGTTTCTGTAGTTTGCTCAATTTGTACACATATATTTTATAATTCCAGGTGCTGCTCTTCCAATTCTCTCAACACACTCTTTCAACATCAGCCATTCTGTGCATTTTAACACAGATACATCTGATGTTTTTTCAGTTTCTGTAGCACGTTCAACTTGTACACATATATTTTATAATTCCAGATGTTGCTCTTCCAGCTCTCTGAACCCACTCTATCAACACCAGCCATTCTGTGCAACTCAATACAGATACAGCTGCTGTTTTATCAGTTTCTGTAGAATGTTCAACTTGTACATATATATTTTATAATTCCAGATGCTGCTCTTCCAGCTCTCTGAACCCACTCTATCAACACCAGCGATTCTGTGCAACTCAATACAGATACAGCTGCTGTTATATCAGTTTCTGTAGTTTGCTCAATTTGTACACATATATTTTATAATTCCAGGTGCTGCTCTTCCAATTCTCTCAACACACTCTTTCAACATCAGCCATTCTGTGCATTTTAACACAGATACATCTGATGTTTTTTCAGTTTCTGTAGCACGTTCAACTTGTACACATATATTTTATAATTCCAGATGTTGCTCTTCCAACTGACTCAGCCCACTCTATCAACACCAGCCATTCTGTGTAACTCAGCACAGATACATCTGCTGTTTTATCAGTTTCTGCAGCAAGTTCAATTTGTACACATGTATTTTATACTTCCAGATGTTGCTCTTCCAACTGTTTGAACCCACTCTATCAACACCAGCGATTCTGTGCAACTCAATACAGATACAGCTGCTGGTTTATCAGTTTCTGCAGCATGTTCAACATGTACACATATATTTTATAATTCCAGATGCTGGCTAACCATTTGTCGCAGCCTACTCCAACTACAGCACCAGCCATTCTGTGCAACTCAACACAGATACAGCTGCTGGTTTATCAGTTTCTGCAGCATGTTCAATTTGTACACATGTATTTTATACTTCCAGATGCTGGCTAACCATTTGTCGCAGCCTACTCCAACTACAGCACCAGCCATTCTGTGTAACTCAACACAGATACAACTGCTGTTTTATCAGTTTCTGCAGCATGTTCAAATCAACGCTGACAACAGATGTATGCAAAGTTTGAAAGATTTCTGGCAGGAGAGGCAGGATGAAGCGATTCATCATCAACTGAAGCAATGTCAGCAACAAGTAAACAATCTGACATCAGCACATTTTGGAGTGCTGAATCACATGCACAAGCAATCTGAACATCTACAGAACGTTCATGAGCTGAAAATATCCAAATGTATGGAGCAGACTTCATCTCTTGATACGGCTCTTCAGCAATGCAACATGAAACTGCAAGAATTGAACAATCACTCATTCCCGGAGAAACACTGTTCCAAGGAGTCAGAGACCAATTTAAAAAACCAGGTATTTTAAATTGTAGCACCAAACATTAGCAAAAGTCTTCAGGTCTTAAGGTTGCAAAGCAAAGTTATAAAACCACTCTGTTTGTTATAGAATGGCAGGCAAATATACAGCAGAAAAATCTGTTGTGTTCCACTCACATGACTTTCTGAACATCTCTGTAACAAATTGTTCTTAAAATTCTTTTTCTTCTATTTTCATCATGCTAATCGATATAAACATTAGCAGAAATTATCCTTATTACTTGGTTCCTTTTAAGTATAAGGGAGAAAAGTCCAATTGTTCTATTCTCATGATTTCCTCTAGCTTTTCAGTAAACAAATCTTTTGTTTAAAACATTCACCTGCTATCAGCATCATGCTAATCAAGAAAAGTATAAGCACAATTAATTTTATTACTAGCTACTTTGTAAGTAGAAGAGAAATAAGAAAATGCACAGGCTAAAGCGCTAGTCTCGTCCTTTAAAAGCCGGTCACCATTGTAATTCCAATCCCTTTACTTGCCCAGAGTAAGTAAACAAACGGAAACAATAAGAAATATATCTTCCCGTTTGAGAAAATTTCAGAGGCTAAAATTGAAATCAATAATCCGGAATATCTCGAAAACGCTTAACGCTACAAAAGATGTATAGCACATAATTTGTGTACTTTAATGAGATCTACATTTCTGGCGTAGTAAGTTTTTGTCTATCTCTTAAGGTTTGCAAGTTATGCAAAAGTCAATCAGAATGAAGAGGTCTTCAGGGGCAAGTCTTCAGATGCTATTCCCAGAAAATTTAAGATGTACATTTCGTTTGTGAAGAAAACATCTTAAATATAAGGTATTTTAATCAAAATTGTCAGGGCCATTTTTCAGAAAATCAAAATTTTTGAAAAAATGTTCTATATAAAGCGTAGTTTGGGGTAAGGGGATTTTCTTGAAAATCTTCGTGTTGCATCCTTGGAAGACACTGAACATAAGTATCTAGTTTGGTATTTAACGTACTTTTAGTTTTTTCTTTCTCTACACGTACCATGTACATAGTGCATAGAGAAGGTATTGCATTCCATCCAAGAATTTGATACCGAGATTTCACGGAAAATATACGTTTTAGGGTCCTCTGTATCCCAATTTTTTTTCTTCAGAAAAAGGTCCGTGTGTGTGTTTGTGTGCCTGTGAACACGATAACTCAAAAAGGTAAAGTCGATACAATACCAAACAAGGCATTTATGTTTAGTATTTTCCAGGGATGCGACACGAAGCTTTTGAGAAAAATCTGCCCACCCCGAACTACCCTTTACATAGAGAAAAATTCGAAAATGTTGAGTCTCTCAAAAATGGCTCTAACGATTTTGATTAAGCTGTCTTATATCTAATATACTTATGTAACAAATAAAATGTATATTTTCAATTTTCTGGGAATAGCCTCAAAAGACATGTTTGTTCTGGATGAATTTTGCGGAAGTTTGCATAAGTGGTAACCATAAGATATAGACAAAGAATTACCACCCAAAAAATCTAGAGCTCGCTAAAACACACACTTTATGTCTTGTGTATTTTTTTCGTGGAGTTGATCGTTTTTGAGACATTCCTTGTTATTGGTTTCAGCTTTAAAAAACTTATACTGTTCTCATATGGAAATTTATCAACTGTTGTCCATACAAACAAAGCAACTTCAGTCACATAGCAACCAGCTTTTGACTATCACTTTAACCTATGCTACTCTCTTATTTACCTTCTACTTACAAGGAAGCAAGTAATAAGACTACTTCTGCTAATTTTTTTCCGATTAGAATAAAGTAAATAGAAGTATAAGCTTTTTAAGAATAATTTGTTGCAGGGATATAGAGAAAGTCGTGTGAATGGTACACATCAGATTTTTTTAAAAATGTTTTTTTCGGCCACAGGGGACCCCAAAACATATATTTCCGTTGAAATCTCGGTATCGAATTTTTGGGTGCATTACAATACCTTATATGTACATTGTACATTTGGGGCTAGAGAAAGTAAAAATCGTAATTGAACTTACATCTTTTACCGTTTTTTACTTTCTCTAGCCCCAAATGTACAATGTACATAGGGATAGAGAAGTATTGTATTCCACCCAAAAATTCGATACCGAGATTTCACCGGAAATACATGTTTTAGGGCTCCATGTATCCAAAAAAAGCATTTTGAGAAAAAGGTCCTTGTGTGTGTGTGTGTGTATGTGTGTGTGTGTGTGTGTGTGTGTGTGTCCGTGTGTCCGTGTGTCCGCGTGTCTGTGAATACGATAACTCAAAAACGAAAAGTCGGTAAAATACCAAACTTGGTATTTAAGTTTAGTATCTTCCAGGGATGCGACACGAAGATTTTGAGAAAAATCCCCCCACCCCAACTATCCTTTACATGGAACTTTTTTCGAAAATTTTGATTTTCTCAAAAATGGCTCTAACGATTTTGATTGAAATTTCGTATATTAAACATACTTACCTGACAAATAAAATGTATATCTTGAATTTTCTGGGAATAGCCTCTGAAGAGTAGTTTATTCTGGATGAATTTTACTAAATTTTTTATAACTGCTAAACCGTAAGAGATGGACAAAACTTACTACACAAAAAAGGTAGAGCACATTAAAACACACAATTTATGTTATATACATTTTTTTCGTGGAGTTCGTCGTTTTTGTGACATTCCTTATTTTTGGTTTCTGCTATGAAAAACGTATACTTTTCTCATACAAGAACTTGTCAACTCCTATCCATATAAACAAAGAAACTTCATTGACATAGCAACCAGCTTTTGACTATCACTTTAACCTACGGTTGTCCCTTATTTCGCTTCTACTTACAAAGAAGCGAGTAATTAGACTATTTCTGCTAATTTTTTCTGATTAGCATAAAGTAAATAGAAGTATAAGCTTTTTAAGAATTATTTGTTGCAGGGATATAGAGAAAGTCATGTGAATGGTACACATCAGATTTTTTATAGTAAGTTTTTATCTACATCAAACGGTTTACCAGTTACGCACATTCAGCAAAATTAATTCAGAATTAAGAGATCTTTAGAGGCTATTCCCAGAAAATTCAAGATATACATTTCATTTGCATCATAAATATCCATAATAAGGTATTTTAATGGAAATCGTTAAAGCAATTTTTGAGTAAATCTAAACCTTCTAAACTTTTTCCGTGTAAAGGGTATTGGGGGATGGGATGATTTTTCTTGTACCTTAAATACCAAGTTTGGTATTTAACCAACTTTTCGTTTTTGAGTCATCGTGTTCACAGACACGCGAACACACACGGACTTTTTTCTATTTTTTTTTTATACAGGAGACCTAAAACGTGTATTTCTGGTGAAATGTGTATCGCCTTTTTGGGTGGAATGCAATACCTTCTCTATATACCATGTACATGGTATAGGTAGAGAAAGTAAAAAGATAAGATTATTTATTTTCAGGTCCGGAATGTGACCGCCTTAAGTTAACATTTATTGTTATCTCTTTTTTTTACTTTCTCTACACGTACTATGTACATGGTGTATAGAGAAGGTATTGTAATGCACCCAAAAATTCGATACTGAGATTTCATCGGAAATACATGCTTTGAGACTCCCTGAATCAAAAAAAAAATCATTTTTAGAAAAATGTTCGTGTGCGTGTCTGTGGCCAGCATACCTCAAAAACGAAAAGGTCGTTAAAAGCCAAACTTGTTAATTTTTGTATCTGAATAACTAAGTTTGTTATTACTGAGCTTTATTATGTCATTAGTTATGTTTAACAAGACATTGTTGCACAGAATTGAATTTATTTATTGATATGATCATCTTTATATTGCACCTCCAAGTAAAATAAGAAGGGCTTATTTGAAACCCCTGATCACAATAAAGACAATTTGTTCCGTTTTAGAAAACCAAACCTGTTAATGTCACATTGCTTGAGTTATTCAATAAACTTTACATCTACCTTTCTCCAAGGTTTAAGTTATAAGTTTATTAGCTTTTTAAAAATTCTGTCTTGTGGATGTGTATGTTTGTTTGTTTGTTTGTTGTTGTTTTTGTTTTTTTTAAGCTTAACTTGCTTTAACCAGGTTTGTCATATCGGACAATGAATGAAATTGGTGAAATGATGCTCAAATGATTTCGGGATCCACGGAGCTTAAAGTTACTTGACATTCATCTTCTCAGGATAAGGAAGAATCCCTCGCTCTAAGCGAGGTTCGAACTCGCGTCCTGTTGAATGTGAAATAGACAACTACCACCATAATACCCAGGCGGGATGGATGTGAATTATCATTGAATCAGACCTTAGCATGGCCTTATTTGGCGTACTTACCTTATAAACTATAACAATTCTAATAGCTTCATTGTTTCTTTGAAGAAAACTGCCCTAAAAGTTTAAACCAAAGTTCTTTAATTAGCAATTTCAAAATTCAGCGTGCTTAAATGTTTCATGACTGAAGTACAACTGAAACTACACGATTTTAAAACATGAATATTTCTCTTTATTTTTCAGAATTCTTCTGAAGTCGTATGTGAGGAATTAGCAGATGGAGATACTTCGGAAAAGTTGAACAAAGGACTAGTTTATGCAACTTCTGCGGGGAACTTGTCGCTTGTGAGCAATTACTTAAAGTGTGGAGCAGATCCTAATATTGCCATTCACTTGGCTGCACAGTATGGATATTCAGGGATAGTTGAACTGCTCCTGGATAGAGGCGCTGATGTGGATCTGCACAGGAACAACGACACATGGACACCCCTTCATGTAGCAGTACAACATGAACATCTGAATGTGGTTCGTTTGTTGCTGAACAAGGGCGCTAAGACATATCTGAGAAAAAACAACAAGTGTACTCCTCTGTATCAAGCTTCAACGTTAGGTAACGTCCTGATCGTCCAAGAGCTCTTAGCGTCCGGCGCCTCCACCGAAAGTAGATGTGAAAACGACAGCACACCGCTGCTTGTAGCGGCAACTAAAAACTACGTGAACATAGCCTCCGTTCTTATTGAACATGGAGCTGATGTAAATGCCCAGAACATGCATGCACAAACAGCACTACACCTGGCTGCCAAGTATGGCAACGAAGAAATAGTAAAGCTGCTGATACAGCACAAAGCAAATGTAAACCTGAGAAACAAAGATGCAAAAACTGCTCTGCATGTAGCTATTCAATTTAATCAAACCCAAACAACAAAAGTTCTTCTTGAACACGGAGCTGATGCTAATATGCTGGGTGGTCCATACTGGCAGACACCTTTGTACATGGCCACCTTCAGGGGTAACCTGGAGATGGTTAAACTGCTGATACAACACGAGGTTAATGTCAATCTTAGAAACAAAGATGCTCAAACAGCCCTGCATGGCGCTTCTCAATTTAACCAAAGTCAGATAGCAAAGTTTCTTCTTGAACACGGAGCTGGTGTCCATATGCTAGGTGGTCCACTCTGGCAAACACCCTTGTACATGGCCACCTTGAAGGGTAACCTGGAGATAGTTAAACTGCTGATACAACACAAGGTTAATGTCAATCTCAGAAACAAAGATGCTCAAACCGCCTTGCATGGCGCTTCTCAATTTAATCAAAGTCAGATAGCAAAAGTTCTTCTTGAACACGGAGCTGATGCCAATATGCTAGGCGGTCTATTCTGGCAAACACCTTTGTACATGGCCACCTCGAAGGGTAACTTGCAAATAGTAAAACTGCTGATACAGCACAAAGCTAATGTTAATCTAAAAAACAAAGATGCACAAACCGCCTTGCATGGCGCCTCACAATTTAATCAAACACAGATAGCAAAAGTTCTTCTTGAACACGGAGCTGATGCCAATATGCTAGGTGGTCTATTCTGGCAAACACCTTTGTACATGGCCACCTCTAAGGGTAACTTGGATATAGTAAAACTGCTTATAAAACACAAAGCCAATGTTAATCTACAAAACCAAGATGGAAAAACCGCCCTGCAAGCCGCCTCTCACTTTAATCAACCTCAAATTGATAAAGTTCTTCGTGATGCCGGGGCTGTTTGAACGCAGTAGATTGGACATATACATGGATCCTTCAATAATACTGGCCAAAAAATTTGATGTGTTACACTCACATGACTTTCTCTACCTGTACTACAAACTACATACAGAAGTTTCTTGTTCTTTCTGCACCTTGCTAATCGTGGTACTCATTAGCACAATGTCCTTATTATTTAGTTCCGTATAAGTAGGAAGAAAATAAGGGAATACACTAGGTTAAACCAATAGTCAAATGTTTTAAAAGCTGTCGTTATGCGATTGTCATTACAAATCGCTTCTTTCTTGCCCAGGAGTAGAACAAAAGAAAACGGACACTCCCGTCTGAGAAAAGTATAAGTAATTCACAACTGAAACTAATAACAATGAATACCTCGAAAACGGTAAGCTCCACGAGATAAATGTATATGACATAACTTGTGTATTTTAACAAGGCCTAAATTTTTTGTACAGTAGGTTTTTGTCTATCTCTTACGGTTTACCAGTTATGCCAAATTAAGCAAAATTCATCCGAAATAAACAGGTCTTCAGAAGCTATTCCCAGAAAATTCAAGATATACACTGTATTTGTGAGGTAAATATCTTTAATATATATTTTAATCAAAATCGTTAGAGCCATTTTTAAGAAAATCAAAATTTTCGAAAAAAGTTGCATGTAAAGGGTAGTTTGGGTTGGGGAAATTTTTCTCAAAATCTTCGTGTCGCATCACTGGAAGATACTAAACTTAAATACCAAGTTTGGTATTTTAGCTACTCTTCGTTTTTGAGTTATCGTGTTCACAGACACATGGACACACGGACACACACACACACACGGACTTCTTTTTCTGAAAATGCTTTTTTTGGATACAGGGGGTCCTAAAACATGTACTTCCGGTGAAATCTCGGTATCGAATTTTTGGGTGGAATACAATACTTCTCTATTCCTATGTACATTGTACATATGGGGCTAGAGAAAGTAAAAAAGGATACATTTTAATTGTATATGCTAACAACATTGAAAGTTCATTTGAATTTGTTTAAACAGCAATTGCATTCAAGGAGTTGTAAATTGCTGGAAGAATACCTTGCAATGGTTGGGTCTGAAGAGAACCATGTGGTGGTTTCATGAGGACGTTGTCTTTAGCTTGCCCCTTGTAAGGGAGTTCCGGCGCATCCCTACACAAAGACCAACAGTAAACCGCATGCATTGCTTCATTCCAATGGCCCTGATATCCTTGCTCCATAACAGAAACGTCCTGATGGAATCTTTCTCCTTGTTCTTCACTGACAGCTCCACAACTAGGAGGGACAAGTTTGGGTGGGAGTGGAGAAAATGGATTTCAAGGGAAATATTGCATCCAGGTCAGGAGCACTGTCACCAACTAAGTGCAGTTGTATTCTCTGTTGTTGCCGAACAACTCCCTTGAAGGCTTCTCAAGATTCCTTTTCTTTCCCCTCCAACACTTGATCAAATGCCCGAACTTGTGGCCCGACAAAAATACCTTCCTTAACTTTTGCATCACTCAATTTCGGAAATTTCTCTCTTATGTACTTAAAGGCCCGTTCTTCTTGGTTTATACTCTTGAAAACAAATTTCATAGGCTCAATAAAGCCCATAGATGATTTCTTGTTTTTCAGTCATTCTCGCAATGTAACTGATTATGCGTTGCAACATATATGTGGAGCCCAAGGCTTATCCTGGTCCCCTACTTTCATACCGAAATAATACTGATAGGCAAATTTACATTGTACATATGTGGCTAGAGAAAGTAAAAATATGTTTGAAGTACTTGATATGTAAGTTAATTATTCTGAATACATGTTTGGTAATGTAAGCTATATTTACAATTCATTTATTAATTGTCATGCCAACAAGCACTTACAGTAAGAGTTTGAGAGGTGATTAATACTTACAGTACAATTAGGAAATGACGTAACACTCAAGACATGTGCTACTTCAAGTAAAGAATCTATTGCAAAGTTCATTAAAAAATCTTATGTGTACCATTCAAATGACTTTCTCTATATCCCTGCAACAAATTATTCTTAAAAAGCTTATACTTCTATTTGCTTTATGCTAATCAGAAAAAAAAAAAAATAATAACAGAAATAGCCTTATTACTTGCTTCCTTGCAAGTAGAAGCGAAATAAGGGACTCCATAGGTTAAAGTGGTAGTCACAAGCTGGTTGCTATGTCAATGAAGTTCCTTTGTTCATATGGATAGAAGTTGACAAGTTCCTGTATGAGAAAAGTATACGTTTTCCATAGCAGAAGCCAAAAATAAGGAATATCTCAAAAACGACATACTCCACGAAAAAGAAACATGTACAATAATTGTGTGTTTTAAAGTGCTCTACATTTTTTGTGTAGTAAGTTTTTGCCCATCTCTTACGGTTTAGAAGTTATTGAAAATTCAGTAAAATTCATCCAGAATAAACTACTCTTCAGAGGCTATTCCCAGAAAATTCAAGATATACATCTTATTTGCCAGGTAAATATCTTTAATATACGAAATTTTAATATAAATCGTTAGAGCAATTTTTGAGAAAATCAAAATTTTCGAAAAAAGTTCCATGTAAAGGGTTGTGTCGCATCCCTGGAAGATACTAAACTTAAATACCAAATTTGGTATTTTACCGACTTTCTTTTTGAGTTATCGTGTTCACAGACACACGGACACACACACACACACACACACACACACACACACGGACCTTTTTATGAAAATGCTGTTTACTTTCTCCATACGCACTATGTACATAGTGTATAGAGAAAGTATTGCACTCCACCCAAAAATTCGATACCGAGATTTCACCGGAAATATATGTTTTAGGGTCCCCAATATCAAAAAAAAGCATTTTCAAAAAAGGTCCGTGTGTGTGTGTGTGTCCGTGTGTGTGTGTGTGTGTCCGTGTGTCCGTGTGACTGTGAACACGATAACTCAAAAACGAAAAGTCGGTAAAATACCAAACTATTTAAGTTTATTATCTTCCAGGGATGCGACACGAAGATTTTGAGAAAAATCCCCCCACCCCAACTACCCTTTACATGGAACTTTTTTCAAAAATTTTGATTTTCTCAAAACTGGCTCTAACGATTTTGATTAAAATTTCGGATATTAAACATTTTTACCTGACAAATAAAATTTATATTTTGAATTTTCTGGGAATAGCCTCTAAAGACTACTTTATTCTGGATGAATTTTGCATAACTACTAAACCGTAAGAGAAGGACAAAAACTTAACAGACAAAAAATGTAGAGCACGTTAAAACACACATTTTATGTTATATACATTTTTTTCGTGGAGTTGATCGTTTTTGAGATATTCCTTTTTCTTGGTTTCAGCTTTGAAAAACATACTTTTCTCATACAGGAATTTGTCAACTCCTGTCCACACAAACAGAGGAACATCAGTCACATAGCAACCAGCTTTTGGCTTTCACTTTAACCTATGGTACTCCCTTATTTCGCTTGTATTTACAATAAAGCAAGGAATAAGACTATTTCTGCTAATTTTCCTCGATTAGCATGAAATAAATAAAAAATAAGGTTATTAACAATAATTTGTTACAGAGAAATAGATAAAGTCATGTGAATGGAACACATCAGATTTTTTTGGATATAGGGGACCGCAAAACATATATTTCCGGTGAAATCTCGGTATCGACTTTTTGGTTGGAGTGCAATACCTTCTCTATAGTGCGTATAGAGAAAGTAAAAAAGATCGTATAACAAGGTTTTGTGCATATTATTTAGATGTAGCCTTTCATTTGTTCACATCGAGAATTCATTTTTACTTTCTCTACACGTACTATGTACATAGTGTATAGAGAAGGTATTGCACTCCACCCAAAAAGTCGATACCGAGATTTCACCAGAAATATATGCTTTGGGGTCCCCTGAGTCCGAAAAAAGCATATTTAAAAAAAATCCGTGTATGTGTGTCCCTTTGGAGAGCATAGCCCCAAAACAAAAAGACCATTAAATACCAAACTAGGTATTTAGGAATAGTTTCATCCAAGGACACGACACGAAGATTTTCAAAAACATCCTCCCACCACAAACTGCCCTTTACATGGAAAAATTTTTGAAAATTTTGATTTTCGTAAAAATGGCCTTAGAGATTTTCATTAAAATTCCGTATATTAAACCTATTTATGTCCGAAATAAAATGTATATCTCGTATTTTTTGGGAATAGACTCTAAAGACCTCTTTATTCTGGATGATTTGTATTGAATTTAGTGTAATTAGTAAACCATAAGAGCTAGAAAAAAACTCACTATACACAAAAATGTAGAGCACATTAAAATAGACAACTTATGTATTATACTTTTTTCCGTGGAGTTGATTGTCTTTTAAGATATTCCTTGTTATTGGTTTCAGCTTTAAAAAACATACTTTACTCATACAGGAATTTGTCAACTTCTGTCCATACAAACAAAGGAACTTCAGTCACATAGCAACCAGCTTTTGACTATCACTTTAACCTATGGTACTCCCTTATTTCCCTCCTACTTACAAGGAAGCAAGTAATAAGAGTATTTGATGTGAATGGAGCACATCAGATATTTTTTATTTTAATTATTGAGTTTACCTGACATTTGTATTCCTAAGTTTGTTATAAACTTCATCGCAGTCATTGTAATTTCTTTAAACCTCTATACTTTTCAGACAATGTAGATATGCTAATGGTGCCATATGACTTATATCGATGCTGTTTACTTGTTATTTTAAGTTAGATTATTATAAATGGTCTGTATAGCTTTTAGCTGGTCGCTCAAAATAAATAATTAAAAACAAAATATTTAGCCTTTCATTTGTTCACATCGAGAATTCATTTTTACTTTCTCTATACTCACTATGTGTATTGCACTCCACCAAAAAATTCGATACCGAGATTTCACCGGAAATATATGTTTTAGGGTCCCCTGTAACCAAATTTTCACAAAAAGGTCCGTGTGTGTGTGCGTGTGTGTGTCGGTGTGTCCGTGTGTCCGCGTGCCTGTGAACACGATAACTCAAAAACGAAAAGTCGGTAAAATACCAAACTTGGTATTTAAGTTTAGTATCTTCCAGGGATACGACACGAAGATTTTGAGAAAAATCTCCCCACACCCAACTACCCTTTACACGGAACTTTTTTCAAAAATTTTGATTTTCTCAAAAATGGCTCTAACGATTTTGATTAAAATTCCGTATATTAAAGTTATTTACCTGACAAATAAAATGTATATTTTGAATTTTCTGGGAATAGCCTCTGAAGAGTAGTTTATTCTGGATGAATTTTACTGAATTTTGAATAACTGCTAAACCATAAGAGATGGACAAGAACTTACTAAATAAAAAATGTAGAGCACGTTAATACTCACAATTTATGTTATATACATTTTTTCGTGGAGTTCGTTGTTTTTGAGACATTCCTTATTTTTGGTTTCTGCTATGAAAAACATACTTTTCTCATACAGGAACTTGTCAACTCCTATCCATATAAACAAAGCAACTTCATTGACATAGCAACCAGCTTTTGACGATTATTTTAACCTATGGTACTCCCTTATTTCGCTTGTACTTACAAGGAAGCAAGTAGTCTGCTCATTTTTTTCTAATTAGCATAAGGTAAATAGAAGTATAAGCTTTTTAAGAATAATTTGTTGCAGGTATATAGAGAAAGTCATGTAAATGGTATACATAAGATTTTTTCTTAATGTTCAATAAAATATTGAAAAGCAACATTGACCTATTATTGTTTTTTACAGATTTTTGAAGTGTTCCAAAAAGTACTAGGAAAACCACGAACTTTTAAGTTACTTATCAGATCTCGATGCTTGGGAAAACTCGGCTCTGCGGATCTCGTATTCCCAATATGCGTTCTCGACCATGATAAGCATAACTTACAGTTCTTAGCACGTAATATACTTTCGGAAATATAATTTTGGATTCAGGGGGTTCGAATTTTTGGGTACAATACAATACCTTCTCTATACACTATGTACATAGTACATGTAGTTTCCTTGGCGCAGCAGATTGCCCTGCGGGAGATCTGGGTAAGGGTGTACCATAGGTTAAAGTGATAGTCAAAAGCTGGTTGCTATATGACTGAAGTTCCTTTGTTTGTATGTACAGGAGTAGACAAATTCCTGTATGAGAAAAGTATAATAAGCTTTTCAAAGCTGAAACCAAAAACACGGAATATCTCAAAAAATGATCAACCCCAAGAAAAAAAAATGTATGTAGCATAAATTGTGCCTTAACGTGCTCTACATTCTCTATGTGGTAAGTTTTTGTCCATCTCTAACGCTTTGGCGGTTATCCAAAATTCTGTAAAATTCATCCAGAATAAAGTAGTCTTTAGAGGCTATTCCCAAAAAGTTCTAGATATACATTTTATTTGTCAGGTAAATATCTTTAATATACGATATTTTAATCAAAATCGTTAGAGCAATTTTTGGGAAATAAAAATGTTCGAAAAAACTTTAGTGTAAAGGGTAGTTGGGGATGGGGATTGTCTTGAAAAGCTTCGTGTCACATCCCTGGAAGATACCAAACCTAAATACAAAATTTGATTTTTAACGGACTTTACGTTTTTGAGTTATGCTGTCCACAGACACACAGACACACACATATGAACCTTTTTGTAAAAATGTTTTTTTTTTTTTTTGGATTCAGAGGGACCCAAAACATGTATTTCCGATGAAATCTCGGTATCGAATTTTTGGGTGGAATACAATACCGTCTCTATACACTATGTACATAGTTCGTATAGAGAAAGTAAAGATGTGTGTGTGTGTGTGTGTGTGTGTGTGTGTGTGTGTGTGTGTGTGTGTGTGTGTGTGTGTGTGTGTGGGCAGCATAGCTCTAAAAGAAAAAGACCGT
The DNA here is from genome assembly GCA_030762935.1 of Hymenopus coronatus. Classification (NCBI taxonomy): domain Eukaryota; kingdom Metazoa; phylum Arthropoda; class Insecta; order Mantodea; family Hymenopodidae; genus Hymenopus; species Hymenopus coronatus. The sequence continues at coordinate 16,861,340 of CM060897.1, read as the reverse complement.
TAAGTATCAAACTTGGTTTTTAACGATTTTGATTAAAATATCGCATATTAAAGATATTTACCTCACAAATAAAATTTATATCTTGACTTTTCTGGGAATAGCGTCTGAAGACCACTTTATTCTGGATGAATTTTACGGTCTATTGCATAACTGCTAAACCGTAAGAGATAGACAAAAACTTACCGCACAAAAAAAAATGTAGAGAACGTTAAAACACACAATTTATGTTATATACATTTTTTTTTTTCGTAGAGTTGACCGTTTTTTAGATATTCCTGTTTTTTGTTTCAGCTTTAAAAAACATACTTTTCTCATACAGGAATGTGTCAACTCCTGTCCACAGAAACAAAGGAACATGAGTCACATAACAACCAGCTTTTGGCTTTCACTTTAACCTATGATACTCCCTTATTTCGCTCCTACTTACAAGGAATCAAGTAATAAGACTATTTCTGTTTTTTTTTTTTTTCGGTTAGCATGCAGTAAATAGAAGCATTACGTTTTTAAATATAATTTGTTGCAGAGATGTAGATAAGGTCATGTGAATGAAACATATCAGATGTATAATCTTTGGTCCCTTAAGCCGTTATTGAGTTCGTTTTTCTGCTACAACCTTTTAGACGCTCCTTTCCTTTTATTCACACATTCTGGTATTTCCCCGATTAAACAAAAGAAAAACGGAAGCCGATGACCTTGGCTAAGGAGATGTAGCTTCCTGCATACTGATGCACACTGTGTGTGATTCAGTCATTGCGTGCTTGAAGACAAGTGAAGATCACTATATCAACTCTTGTCAGGTAAGACTGGTTACTTTTTATTACTTTCTCTACACGTACTATGTACATAGTCTATAGAGAAAGTATTGCATTCCATCCAAAAATCCCATACCGAGATTTAACCGGAAATACACATTTTAGGGCCCCTGAACCCAAAACAAATCTGATGTGTTGCACTCACATGACTTTCTCTAGCTGATCTACAAATAAACTTCTTACAAAGGATTATTCTTCTTGCTACACAATGCTAATCGAGATATACATTACCAGAATGTTCTTATTACTTAGTTCCTTATACGTAGAATTCGCTACACTTAAGTGATAGTCAAATGTTTTAAAAGCTGTCGTTATGCGATTGTCATTGCAAATCGCTTCCTTGCTTGGCCAGGAGTGGAACAAAAGAAAAACCTACAATTCCTGTGTGAGAAAAGTATAAGTATTTTACAGTAGACACCAAGAACAAGGAATATCTCGGAAACGGTTATCTCCACGAAAAAAATCTCATGTGTTCCATTCACATGACTTTCTCCACATCTCTGCTACAAATTATTGTTAGAAAGCTTGTGCTTCTATTTACTTAATGCTAATCGAGAAAAAATTAACACAAATCACCTTATTGCTTGCTTCCGTGCAAGTAGAAGTGAAATAAGAGAGTCCCATAGGTTAAAGCAATAGTTAAAAGCTGGTTGCTATGTGAGTGAAGTTCTTTTGTTTGTATGGACACGAGTTGACAAATTCCTGTATGAGAAAAGTATACGTTTTATAAACCTGAAACCAAAAACAAAGAATATCTAAAAATCGATCAACTCCACGAAAAAATGTAGGTAAAAAAATTGTGTGTTTTAACGTGCTCTACATTTTTTGTGTGGTAAGTTTTTGTCCATCTCTTACGGTTTGCCAGTTATGCAAAATTCCGTAAAATTCATCCAGAATAAAGTAGTCTTCAGAGGATATTCTCAGAAAATTCATGATATACGTTTCATATGTCATGAAAATATGTTTCATATATGATATTTTAATCAAAATCGTTTGAGCCATTTTTGAGAAAATCAACATTTTCGAAAAAGGTTCCATGTAAAGGGTAGTTGCTGGTGGGGGGATTTTTCTCAAAATGTTCGTATCGTATCCCTGCAAGATACTAAACTTAAATACCAAGTTTGGTATTTTACCGACTTTTCCTTTTTGAGTTATTGTGTTCACAGACACACACACACCACACGGACATTTTCCCAAAAATGCTTCTTTTTTTGTTATACAGGGGACCCTAAACATATATTTCCGGTGTAGAGAAAGTAAAAAGTGGATGTATTGTAAAATGTTATATCAAAATTTTGAACCAAGGGAATATTTTTGGCAACGTGACAAAAACAAATTTGACAGTAGCCTGCAAACCATTGGAGCACAATTTGCAGTGTAACTTATTTGTATAATATTACATCTGTGGTATAAATTTTAAAAGTTATCATTGTTAGTTTGAAATTTCAAACTTTCAGTTATAAATATTCTTAAGTAACTGAAACTAATAATTCACAAATTTCTACAATAAAAATCTGATGTTTTCCATTCACATGACTTTATCTACATCTCTGCAACAAATTATTGTTAAAAAGTTTATGCTTCTATTTACTTCATGCTAATCGAGACAAAATTAGCAGAAATAGCCTTATCACTTGCTTCCTTGTAAGTAGAAGAGAAATAAGGGAGTACCATAGGTTAAAGTGATAGTCGAAAGCTGGTTACTATGTGACTGAAGTGCCTCTGTTTGTATGGACAGGAGTTGACAAATTCCTATATGAGAAAAGAATTTTTTCATAGCTGAAACCAAAAACAAGGATTATCTCAAAAACGATCAACTCCAAGAAAAAATGTATGTAACAAAAAGTGTGTTTTTTAACAAGCTCTACATTTTTTGTGTGGTAAGTTTTTGCCAGTTATGAAAAATTCCGTAAAATTCATGCAGAATAAAATGTCATTTAAGGTTATTCTCAGAAAATTCAAGATACACATTTTATTTGTCAGGTAAATATGTTTAACATACGATATTTTAATCAAAATTGTTAGAACCATTTTTGAGAAAATCAAAATTTTCGAAAGATGTTCCATGTATAGGGTATTTGGGGGTGGAGAGTTTTTCTTGGAAATCTTCGTTTCGCATCCTTGAAAGATACCAAACTTAAATACCAAGTGCTTTTCGTTTTTGAGGTATGCTGCGCACAGACTCACACACACACACACTTATATGCACAGACAGACAGACAGACAGACACATACACAAAATTTTTCTAAAAAGGCTTTTTTTTGGATTCAGGGAGTCTCAAAACTTGTATTTCCGGTGAAATCTCAGTATCGAATTTCTGGATGCATTACAATGCCTTCTCTATACACTGTACATAGTACGTGTAGAGAAAGTAAAAATGTATAAATTTTATGTTTTAGCGAGATCTCTATTGTTGTGCAGTAACTTTTTGTCTATTTCTTACGGTTTACGTAAATTCAGCAAAATTCATCCAGAATGAACAGGTCTTCAGAAAATTCAAGATATTATACATTTTATTTGAGATCTATATATCCTCAATATATAGTGCTTTAATCAAAATCATTAGAGCCGTTTTAGAGAAAAGAAAATTTTTAAAATGTTAACCAAATAAAGGGGTATGGAGATATTCTTAGAAACCTTCGTGTCACATCCTTGTAAGATCCTAAATACCAAGTTTGGTTTTTTACGGTTTTTTTGCTTTCTCTATACGTACTATGTACATAGTGTATAGAGAAAATTCGATACCGAAATTTCACCGGAAATACATTTTTGGGTCCCCCTGAATCCATGAAAAGCATTTTTATAAAAAGGTCCGTGTGTGCGTGCGTGTGTCTATGTGTGTGTGTGTGTGTGTGTGTGTGCAGCATATTTCTAAAAGGAAAAGATCGTCAAGTATCAAACTTGGATTTTAAGTTTGGTTTCTTTCAAGCATGCGTCACGAAGATTTTCAAGAAAATGCCCCCACCGCCAGCTACCCTTTACATGGAACTTTTTTAGAAATTTTTGTCATCTCGAATCTTCTGGGAATAGCCTCTGAAGACTACTTTATTCTGGGTGAATTTTGCGGAAATTTGTATTACTGCTATACCATAAGAGATAGATAAAAACTTACCACACAAAAAATGTAGAGCACATTAAGACACGCAATTTATGTTATACACATTTTTTTCGTGGAGTTGGTCGTTTCTGAGATATTCCATGTTTTCTGGTTTCAGTTTTGAAAAACTTATAATTTTTCATTAAGAAATTTGTCAACTCGTTTACATACAAACAAAGGAACTTTATTCACATAGCAACCAGCTTTTGACTATCACTTTATCTTATGGTACTCCCTTATTTCGCTTCTACTTACAAGGTAGCAAGTAATAAGAATATATTTCTGCTAATTTTTCTCAATTAGCATGAAGGGAAAATAAATATATGCTTTTAACAATAATTTGTTACAGAGATGTAGAAAAAGTCATGTGATTGGAACACATCAGATTTTCTGGATTTAGAGGGACTCAAAATATATATATTTCCGGTGAAATCTCGGTATCGATTTTTTTGGTGCATTACAATAACTTCTCTATACACTATGTATACAGTACGTGTAGAGAAAGTAAAAATCTGATGTATTCCATTCACATGAGTTTTTCAAGCTGTTCAACAAACATCCTCCTTAGAAATGATTATTCTTTTTTGTACATCATGCCGGTCGTGATAAAGATTGCTTAGTATAACTGAAATAAGAGAGTTTGTTAGTGGAACAGCAAGAGAAAGTCGTGTGAATGCAACACATGAGATTTTTCAGCTGGTTCGACCATGTCTAGTTACGAATGTTCTTTTTTTTTTCTTCACTGCCTCCTGAATTATGTTACGGCCGACCATGTCTACACCCAAGGTACGAATATCGATTGCAACTAATACATGAAATGGAAGCAACCGTTATTTTATTTGAGGTTGTGGCACTCATATAAAAGAACTACAAATAATGATTATTTACACTCCTTTTTTGAACTAAATACATTATGAACTGGATAAAACTTTAAATAAACATTGTAACTGAATTAATTGAAAGTACAACTGTAGAACTGATAGTTATTAAAAGTGAAGGTTGGCTGCCTGGATTGTCACCTTGTTACCAATAACAAACGAACGTCAGCTGCGACAAGATTTCAAAGAAATGAACATCAGCTGCCAAAAGGTTCTTCGACAATATCGCTCCATGCGCAACTGGTTGAAATTGCCTACTCTCGGTCATTCCATTGACGCTTTAATAATGGAGTTGAATTGTCAATATAGTATGTTGTTTGTCACACCATTCTGTTCGTGATTAACTATTGTTAAAGAATCGGCGACAGGGACAACAGCTGCCTGGCTGGGACAATATACAAGTTGTTGTGACACATTTATGTAATTATTGTTAAACAATCAGAGACAGGGACAATAGCTGCCTGGCTGGGACAATATACAAGATGTTGTGACACATTTATGTTATTATTGATAAAGAATCGGCGACAGGGACAATAGCTGCCTGGCTGGGACAATATACAAGTTGTCGTGACACATTTATGTTACTATTGTTAAAGAATCGGCGACAGGGACAATAGCTGCCTGGCTGGGAGTATACAAGTTGTCGTGACACATTTATGTTACTATTGTTAAAGAATCGCCAACTGGGACAACAGCTGCCTGGCCGGGACAATATGCAAGTTGTTGTGACACATTTATGTAATTATTGTTATAGAATTGGCGACTGGGACAATAGCTGCCTGGCCGGGACAATATGCAAGTTGTTGTGACACATTTATGGCATTATTGTTAAAGAATCGGAGACAGGGACAACAGCTGCCTGGCTGGGACAATATACAAGTTGTTGTGATACATTTATGGCATTATTGTTAAAGAATCGGAGACAGGGACAACAGCTGCCTGGCTGGGACAATATACAATATACAAGTTGTTGTGATACATTTATGGCATTATTGTTAAAGGATCGCTGACTGGGACAACAGCTGCCTGGCCGGGACAATATACAAGTTGTTTTGATACATTTATGGCATTATTGTTAAAGGATCGCTGACTGGGACAATAGCTGCCTGGCCGGGACAATATACAAGTTGTTTTGATACATTTATGTTATTATTGTTATAGAATCCCGACTGGGACAATAGCTGCCTGGCCATGACAATATACAAGTTGTTTTGATACATTTATGTTATTGTTGTTATAGAATTGGCGACTGGGACAATAGCTGCCTGGGCGGGACAATATACAAGTTGTTGTGATACATTTATATTATTATTGTTAAAGGATCGCTGACTGGGACAACAGCTGCCTGGCTGGGACAATATACAAGTTGTTTTGATACATTTATGTTATTGTTGTTATAGAATTGGCGACTGGGACAATAGCTGCCTGGCTGGGACAATATACAAGTTGTTGTGATACATTTATGGCATTATTGTTAAAGAATCGCTGACAGGGACAACAGCTGCCTGGCTGGGACAATATACAAGTTGTTTTGATACATTTATGGCATTATTGTTAAAGAATCGCTGACAGGGACAACAGCTGCCTGGCTGGGACAATATACAAGTTGTTGTGATACATTTATGGCATTATTGTTAAAGAATCGCTGACAGGGACAACAGCTGCCTGGCTGGGACAATATACAATATACAAGTTGTTGTGATACATTTATGGCATTATTGTTAAAGGATCGCTGACTGGGACAACAGCTGCCTGGCTGGGACAATATACAAGTTGTTGTGATACATTTATGGCATTATTGTTAAAGGATCGCTGACTGGGACAACAGCTGCCTGGCCGGGACAATATACAAGTTGTTTTGATACATTTATGTTATTATTGTTATAGAATCGCCGACTGGGACAATAGCTGCCTGGCCATGACAATATACAAGTTGTTTTGATACATTTATGTTATTGTTGTTATAGAATTGGCGACTGGGACAATAGCTGCCTGGCTGGGACAATATACAAGTTGTTGTGATACATTTATGGCATTATTGTTAAAGAATCGCTGACAGGGACAACAGCTGCCTGGCTGGGACAATATACAAGTTGTTTTGATACATTTATGGCATTATTGTTAAAGAATCGGAGACAGGGACAACAGCTGCCTGGCTGGGACAATATACAATATACAAGTTGTTGTGATACATTTATGGCATTATTGTTAAAGAATCGGAGACAGGGACAACAGCTGCCTGGCTGGGACAATATACAATATACAAGTTGTTGTGATACATTTATGGCATTATTGTTAAAGAATCGGAGACAGGGACAATAGCTGCCTGGCCGGGACAATATACAAGTTGTTGTGATACATTTATGGCATTATTGTTAAAGAATCGGAGACAGGGACAACAGCTGCCTGGCTGGGACAATATACAATATACAAGTTGTTGTGATACATTTATGGCATTATTGTTAAAGAATCGGAGACAGGGACAATAGCTGCCTGGCCGGGACAATATACAAGTTGTTGTGATACATTTATGGCATTATTGTTAAAGAATCGCTGACTGGGACAACAGCTGCCTGGCTGGGACAATATACAAGTTGTTGTGATACATTTATGGCATTATTGTTAAAGAATCGGAGACAGGGACAATAGCTGCCTGGCCGGGACAATATACAAGTTGTTGTGATACATTTATGGCATTATTGTTAAAGAATCGGAGACAGGGACAATAGCTGCCTGGCTGGGACAATATACAAGTTGTTGTGATACATTTATGGCATTATTGTTAAAGAATCGCTGACTGGGACAACAGCTGCCTGGCTGGGACAATATACAAGTTGTTGTGATACATTTATGGCATTATTGTTAAAGGATCGCTGACTGGGACAACAGCTGCCTGGCCGGGACAATATACAAGTTGTTTTGATACATTTATGTTATTATTGTTATAGAATTGGCGACTGGGACAACAGCTGCCTGGCCGGGACAATATACAAGTTGTTGTGATACATTTATGTTATTATTGTTATAGAATTGGCGACTGGGACAACAGCTGCTTGGCTGGGACAATATACAAGTTGTTTTGATATACATTTATGTTATTATTGTTATAGAATTGGCGACTGGGACAACAGCTGCCTGGCTGGGACAATATACAAGTTGTTTTGATACATTTGTTATTATTTCAGATGATGAATTTGCAAACTATTCAGCTCTGCAACGCGACACAGATACAGATGCTTCTATTGTATCAGTTCCTGCAGCAAATACAATCCGTAAACAACAGCTGTATGCAACCATTGCAAGATTTGTGGCAAGAGAAGCAGGATGAATCGATTGATCTTCAACTGAAGGAATGGCAGCAGCAAGTAAACAATCTGACATCAACGTACTGTGGACATCTGAGCTACGTGAAAAAGCAATGTGAACGTCTAGAAACTGAAATCTGCAAACAAATGAAACAGATGATATCTCTCACCAGGCAGCTTCAGCAATATGAGATGAAACTGAAAGAAGTCAACAGAGACTCCTTGTCGGCGAAAAACACAGCAGAGGAAGTAACCCATCCAGAAAAGAAATTGACAGTAAAACAGGTATTGTCATTCATTCCTCTCACACCAACTTCTCTAAATATTCGGCAACAAACTATTCCTAAAAAGGTAGTTCTTCTCAACCTTACAAAATCTTGTCTGTTCCATTCACATGACCTTCTCTACATCTCTGCAACAAATTATTGTTAAAAAGCTTTTGCTTCTATTTACTTCATTCTCATTGAGAAAAAATTGGCAGAAATAGTCTTATTACTTGCTTCCTTGTATGTAGAAGCGAAATAAGGGAGTACAATACATAAAAGTGACATTCAAAAGCTAGTTGCTATCTGGTTGGTTCCTTTTCTTGTATGGACAGGACTTGACAAATTCCTGTATGAGAAAAGTATAAGTTTTTCAAAGCTGTAACTAAAAATAAGAAATATCTTAAAAACGATCAACTCCACGAAAAAATAGTACATAACATAAATTGTGTGTTTTAATGTGATCTACATATTTTGTGTGGTAAGTTTTTGTCCATCTCTTACGGTTTAGCAGTTATGCAAAAATCAATGAAATTCATCCAGAATAAAGCATTCTTCAGACGCTATTCCCAGAAAATTCAAGATATACATTTTATTTGTCAAGTAAATATCTTAAATTTGTTATTAAAATTGTTAGAGCCATTTTTAAAAGAGTCAAAAATGTTAAATGTTTTCCATGTAAAGGATAGTTAGGGGTTGGTGGGATTTTCTTGAAAATCTTTGTGTCGCATCCCTGGAAGATACTCAACTTAATAAGGCAAATTGAAGATTAAAGTTGGTTTTTTTTTTCATTTATATAGTCCCCTTTAGCATCTAAAGTCACATCGGGGGCTTTCCACTTGAAACAACTCGTTGTCTGTAGGTACTTTTTACGTTGGTTTAAATCATTTTGTTTTACTCAAACTCGCACACATTCACACTCACATACAAACTTCCAGACTCTGTGGGGAACAGGGAATAATTCTGGCTAAAGAAAAATTCCCCGCCCCAGCCGGAAATCGAACCCGGGACCTCCGGGTGAGAAGTCAGTTCGCCGACCACTCGACCACGGAGGCAGTCCAAAGTTTATTTGTTATGTAAATATCTTTAATATACAGTATTCTTAATCAAAATAGGTAGAGTCATATTTGAGAAAGTAATTTTTTTCATGTAAAGGGCAATATGGGTTGGGGACATTTTCCTGAAAATCTTCGTGTCGCATGCTTGGAAGACACTAAACTTAAAATACACACGGATATTTTCCTATAAAATGCTTTTTATGAGTACACGGGACACTAAACGTGTATTTCGTGTTCAATTTCAGTCTCGAATTTTTGGATGGAATGCAATACCTTCTCTACTTGTTTAGCACGTACTACGTAGAGAAACTAAAAATGCCTTTTCTGGATTCAGGGAACCGTAATACGTGTATTTCCACTGAAGTAACCGTAACTAATTACTTTCTGTATACGTACCCTGTACATAGTGTATAGAGAAGGTATTGCATTCCACCCAAAAATTCGATATCGAGATTTCACCGGAAATATATATTTTAGGGTCCCCTGTATTCAAAAAAAGCCTTTTCACAAAAAGGTGTGTGTGGGTGTCCGTTTGTCTGTGAACACGATAACTCAAAAACGAAAAGTAGGTAAAATACCAACCTTGGTATTTAGGTTTAGTGTCTTCCAGGGATGCGACAAGAAGATTTTGAGTAAAATCCCCCCACCCCCAACTAGCCTTTACATGGAACTTTTTTCGAAAATATTGATTTTCTCAAAAATGGCTCTAATGATTTTGGTTAAAATATCATATATTAAAGATATTTACCTGAAAATAACATGTATATCTTGAATTTTCTGGGAATAGTCTCTGAAGTCTACTTAATTCTGGACGAATTTTACGGAATTTTGCATAACTGCTAAACCGTAAGAGATGAAAGAACACTTACTACACAAAAAATGTAGAGCATTTTAAAACACACAATCTATGTTATATGCATTTTTTTCGTGGAGTTGATTGTTTTTTAGATATTCCTTGTTTTGGATTTCAGGTTTAAAAAGGTGCACTTTTCTCACACAGGACTTTGTCAACTCCTGTCCATATAAACAAAGGATCTTCAGTCACATAGCAACCAGCTTTTGACTGTCACTTTTACCTATGGTACTCCCTTATTTCCCTTCTACTTTAAGGAAGCACGTAATAAGACTCTTGTTTTTTTTTTCTCGATTAATATTAAGTAAATAGAACAATAATTTGTCGCATAGATGTAGAGAAATTCATGCAACACATTAGATTTTTTTAGGTGTAATGCAATACCGTATCCATGTACATGCTAGAGAAATTGATTCAAATGTAGACATTAGCAATTTCACCATCCAGTAAGCTTAACTGTAAAATAAAAGTTAGACGATTTAAAAACTTGGAAATTTGTGTTAATGTTTCAGATTATTTCTGAAGAGTTGTGTGAGCAAGGTGCAGCTCTCCAAAGACTCGACAAAGGACTAATTCGTGCTACTTCTGTAGGAAACTCGTCACTTGTAAGCAATTACTTAGAGTGTGGAGCAGATCCTAACATTGCTGTTCACCTGGCCGCATATTATGGACACTCCAAGATAGTTCAGCTTCTCCTGGATAGAGGCGCTGATGTGGACTTGGAGAGGAAGAATGACAATTGGAAACCTCTGTATGTGGCAGTCCAACATGGACATCTGAACGTGGTTCGTGTGTTGCTCAGTGAAGGCGCTGAGACGAATGTAAGAAGAAGAAGTGACAAGTGTACCCCTCTGCATCAGGCTTCATCCTTGGGCAACGTTCAGATTGTCCAAATGTTGCTGGACTACAATGCCACCCTTGAGTTGGCTTGTGAAAACGGCTCCACACCGTTGTATGTAGCAGTGCAATTTGGACATCTGAACGTAGTTCGTCTATTGCTGAGTGAGAGCGCTAAGCCGGAAATAACCAACATGTGTACTATTCTATATCTCGTTGTATCGTCAGGAAATGTCCAGATAGTCCAAATACTGTTAGAGTTCAGCGACTCCCTTGAGTTGAAATGTGGAAACGGCTCCACTCCGCTGCACGTAGCTGCCCAATTTGGACATTTGAATGTGGTTCGTTTGCTGCTAAGTGAGGGCGCTGAGACAGATGTAAGAAGAAGCGACGGGTGTTCTCCTCTGTATCAGGCTTCATCTTTAGGTAACGCCCAGATCGTCCAAATTCTGCTAGAGTACAGCGCCTCCTTTGAGTTGTCTTGTGAAAACGCCTCCACGCCTCTGAATACAGCAGTGATGAATAACCATGTGAACGTAGCCTCCGTTCTGCTTGAGCACGGAGCTGATGTAAATGAAAGAGACAACAAAAGTCAAACAGGTCTATACCTTGCTGCCAGGGATGGTAGCTTGGAAATGGTAAAATTGTTGCTGAAATACAAGGCAAATGTTGAGCTAGGGAACAAAGATAATTGCACAGCGTTGCATGTTGCCTGTCAACTAAATCACCTTCAAGCCGCAAGGGTTCTTCTTGAGGCAGGTGCTGATGTCAATGCTCGAGGTGGTCATTCCTGCACAATACCCTTATATACAGCCGCCAAGAATGGTAATGGTGAAATAGTAAGGTTGCTGATACATCACAATGCCAATGTTAATCTAGGAGGTCAATATGGATATACTGCTTTGTTTAGCGCTGCTGAACATAATCACACACAGATAGTAAAGGACATTCTTGAGGCCGGTGCCGATGTCAATAAGCCAGGTCCTTATTCCTCGCAAACACCATTGTATGTGGCCAGCAGGTATGGTAACCTGGAAATAGTAAAACTCCTGATTCAACACACTGCTAATGTCGATATACCAAATAAACTTGGAAATACTGCTTTGTATGTTGCTTCTGAATATAATCACACACAAACAGTAAAGACTCTTCTTGAAGCCTACGCTGACGTCAATATGCGAGATCGGTATTCCCGGCAGACACCCTTGTACATAGCTGCCAGTTATGGTTACTCAGAAATAGTAAAACTGCTGATTCAACGTAATGCTGACCGCAACCTACAGAATCGTGAAGGCTTGACTGCATTACATATTGCTTCGGAACGTAATCACGTAGAGATAGTGAAGGATCTTCTTGAGGCCGGTGCTGAGTTCAATACCCTGGAAGGTCGAGCGACGACAACACCGTTGTATACGGCCACCACAAAGGGTAACAAGGAAATAGTAAACCTGCTGATACAACATAATGTTAATGTTAATCTACGAAATAAAGATGGATCAACTGCTTTGCATGCTGCTTCTGAATATAATCGGATACAAATAGCAGAAGTTCTTCTTGAGGCCGGAGCTGATGTAAACATACAGGATCACGTTTATGGTTTCACTCCTTTACACAATGCAGCCTTCTATGGTAACCTGCACATGGTCAAGTTGCTGGTGAACAATCGTGCTAACGTCAAATTATTGTCCAAAACAATTAACAAAACTCCGCGAGATTATGCTCTTATACAACATCACCCAGATATATATGAGTACCTCGGGAGTGTAGGTGGATAAATGTCACATGTACACTTTGCTTGTAGCTGCAGTGCACACTGATAAACGTTATGCAGATTGTTAAAATAATATATTAATATCTTGTCGCAAACGTCACTGTAAAGTTGTGCTGGCACTTATACTAGTTTGGATCAAGAAAGTAAGAGGACGTAATCGGTAAGAAGCCCAATTGGTGCCCTCCTCACAAATGCCTAAAGGGTACACTCGATATATTCACGAGAATATTTATTACTTTTGTTACTAGCTCTTTATAATGTCTTTACAAGTGAAAACCTTTACTAAGATAAATATCCAGCCAGCTTACATAGCACTCGTACCACAAACTTGCACTCCTACTTGAATATGCCTTCCAAAAGGATGAAAATGACACTACAAGCCCTTTACGAATGTTGTGAAAATGCAATCTGAAGTGGTAAAGCACCTGTACTAATAGAATGGAAAATTCCCCATGAGTTCCCAATGTGATGAATATAACACTCTAAAATACCATAATTTACCAAGAATATATTATGAGAACAATAACAAAACATTATATATATATTAATAATTAACAACGTTAAGATTTTAACTTGCGGACCACTTTTACGGAAATTCACACAAAGGACATTCCCCAATACAACGCCGGCGAGTTACAAAGCTCCGATCAGACAACCTTAAAATAAGTTTGAATTAAATCATGAAACCTGCTAAGGTAACAGGAAACTTGCCCAGGCGTTTGCCTTCACCAAAACTCGCGTATATTACGCTAACATTTCGCGCAAAAACTAACCCACTGCAACCTCAAACGGTCACCACACTTGACCTGAATACACGAGCGGAAGAACAAAACACTATGCGCGCTCCTAGTGATAAACCGAACGCGACACCAACACAAAAGTATACTCGCGCCTGATCGTTTCAACCTATTCAAATCACATGTGTATGTGACAGAAATGGCACAAGATCAACCTGCCACTTTGCTGTTCCTTATCACAGCTCATTTACGGTAGTGGAATTGATTTTGGACATCCTTTAGCTAAACTAACTTCCAAAATGAGACTATTGCATTAAAATATTATTCAGGACCATTATTATCTAACAAATTATAGACAGGAAGCGTCAGCAAAAATTCGGTACCAAGATTTTACCAGAAATACATGTTTTGAATAAAAAAAAAAACATTTTCAGAAAAATATCTGTGTGTACGTGTGTGTGTGTGTGCGTGGACAGCATACCTCGAAAAGGAAAAGACCGTTTAATACCAAAGTTGGTGCACAAGTTTGTAATCTTCCAAGGATGCGAAACGAAGATTTACAAGAAAATCCCCCACTCCCAACTACTCTTCACTCGGCTACTTATACCTACGTGTTTGAAATCTTTCTTCCCTTCTCATTTTCAATGTATATTTATATTTCCTTTCTTGGTATAATTTAAATTATTAGCTATGATTTATGTTTCCCTTCTGAATAACTCTTTGCCCCGTGGCAAACCATGTATTGTTTCAGCTGATCTGTTCCACATTTGAAAGAACTTGATGGCAGTAATCTTGAGAAGGCGAATAACAAGTTGCTGAAAATTGACATTTCTAAACTCCTGCGTCAGTTTTAAAGACATTTCATGCCAGGGTTTCATCTCACTTTGATTTAACACTTATCTGTACTGAATCCAATTTGTTTAACACTATAACTGTGTTATGTTTAGCCTGCATTTCCTATCTGAAATTAATTATATAAAAAAATCTGATATGTTCCATTCATATGATTTTATCTACATCTCTACAACAAATTATTGTTAAAAAACTTATGTTTCTATTTACTTCATGCTAATCGAGAAAAAAATCAGCAGAAATAGTCTTCCTATTTGCTTCCTTGTAAGTAGAAGAGAACTAAGGGAGTACCATAGGTTAAAGTGACAGTCAAAAGCTGGTTGCTATGTGACTGAATTTCCTTTGTTTGTATGGACAAGAGTTGACAAATTCCTGTATGAGAAAAGTATAATTGTTTTAAAGCTGAAACTAATAACAAGAAATATCTCAAAAACCATCAAATACACGTAAAAATATATATATATATATATATATATATATATATATATATGACATAAATTGAGTGTTTTGTCGTGATCTACATTTTTTGTGTGGTAAGTTTTTATCCATTTCTTAGGGTTTAGCAGTTATGCAAAATTCCGTAAAGTTCATCCAGAATAAGTAATCTTCAGAGGCTATTCCCAGAAAATTCAAGATATATTATTTATTTGGCAAGTAAATATCTTAAATATAAGAGATTTTATTCAAAATCGTTAGAGGTATTTTTAAGAAAATCAAAATGTTCGAAATTTTTTCCATGTCAAGGGTAGTTGGGGTGGGGGATTTTTTTTCAAATCTTCGTCTCGCATCCTTGGAAGATACCAAACTTAAATACCAAGTTTGGTTTTAAACGATCTTTTCGTTTTTGTGCTATGCTCCCCATAGACACACACACATACACACAGACACTCACACGAACATTTTTCTAAAAAGGCTTTTTTGGGGTTCAGGGGTTCTCAAAACATGTATTTCCGGTGAAATCTCGGTATCGAATTTTTGGGTGCATTACAATACCTTCTCTGTACACTATGTACATAGTACGTGTAGAGAACGTACTATTTGTCTACTGACTAGATGAACCGAAGTACAGAGCTCGGAACTATGTATTGTTACCATTAACCAAGATAAAATTGTGTGAATGTTATAATTAGGATATGTAGTATTCTTTACATTAGTGGTGTTGGTCATTGTATCTGGTGATCCAAAAACGTCCGAACCGGCTGCGCGGTGTTTTGCTTGTGCGCGCCCTCGTTGCTGTAGTCGCGCGGTTGAAACCATGCAACATTATTTAAAACTACTTTTAAAGGCTTTACTTACCAATATTATTAAAGGAGATACTGAAACTGGGCGCCACTGTTGTCCATAACTTTTGGCATTTCTTTAGAAAACTATCCATCACTAGCCGTAGTTCAGGTTGAGAAATGCTGGAAATTTCCTGCCGGATATTTTGTTTTAATTCTTCCAGGTGTGTGGGTTTGTCTTGTACACTTTATGATTTAAATTACCCCAGAGATAGAAATCGCAGGGACTTAAGTCGGGAGATCGAGGGGGCCACAAATATTTATTAATAATTCTGTCCTGAAACACACTTTCAATTTTTCTCATCGAAAGATTGCCTGTATGAGCTGTTGCAGAGTCTTGTTGAGAAAAAGGCAAAATCCCGCTCCATGTCTGTTAATTCTCAAAAAAAAAAAAAAAAAAAAAAAAAAAAAGGAGGGGCAAAATTGTATTTAGGTATGTACGGGCGTCAACTGTTGACTCCAAAAAATTGGGCTTATAACTCTTTCTTCACTAATGGCGTACCTTACACCAATTATTTCGTCATGAAGGGGCATTTCATAAATAATGTTAGATTTCTCAGAGTTCCAATAACGATTACTTTGTGTACACATAGATCCATAAAGGTGAAACCAAGCTTCGTCCGTGAAAACTATTAGTAAATGTGGGTCAATTTCGCCATTGTATACACTATTGAGTCCACTCACAGAATGTGTTAACACATACGAATCATAAATAAATACACGCTATGTAGTATAAAACGAATGCTGAGCCATAATACAATTTGTGATTAAATACACGACAAAATAATAAAGCAAACTGGTGATAACTCAACCACACGATAATACCGTCAGCTCAATACTACACTTTTAGAGCAGAGAAAAACAAGTCAGCACCGTGACTTTGAGTGCAGCAGCTGTGTGCTATCATGTTTCCGTGTGCGTAGTGGAAAAACGCAGCGGTTCGGATGTTTTTGGGTCGCACGGTAGGGTAAATGGGTATTGGGAAAAATCGAAAGTTGACGATATTTTGGCTGTATTTTGTTGTGTTACTGATTACATTGGAAAGCAAAAACATGCCAACCCTGTACTAATTAGCCTTTTTCTTTTTTTTTTCTTTTTTTTTTCATTATTCTTGAGCCCTAGCACGGCATATATTCTACGTCTTAAACAAAAGGAAATAAGAAAAAATAGTACCAAGAGAAACAAAATAAAACAACCCAAAGAATGGTTCTTTCCTGATGTGATGAAGAATTTGTGTTGATTGTTTTGTTTTCGTTACAAGCCAGTTGACTTAAGTTACGCATCCCAATTCCTCCAGAATAAACACACGACACATTCACTTGTAAATATTGTGAACGCCAATGTAGCCAGGAATCCTTTAAATAACAACTGCACTCTAGTGGGTTACCATAAATGTTCAACAAAGATAGATCGGTCAAAGGATCAATCGTTTCCCTTGAAATGTTTCGTAAAGCATTGTCTTGAAGATGCAACTCTTGAAGACTCTTCAGTGGAGCAAATGCTTTCTTGGGTATATCAACAATCGCATTGTTTGAGAGGTTCAACATACTCAACATCCGGGGACCAACTAGAAGATTCTCATGGATTGTTGCAAGTTTATTACTGTCTAACCGCAGAACTAGGAGCTGATCCAAGTCAGCAAAAATGTTTCCAGGCAGCGAAGAGATGCGATTCATATCCAGCTGTAGATGTCGTAGTGACTTCAATTCTTGAAATACGTCTTCCTGAAACTGTTCAAATGAATTGTTGTACAAAGTTAGGATAATAAGCTCCTCCAAGCCATTAAACACCTCTTTTGTTATGGTTGTTAGTTTGTTACTGTGCAATGACAAAAGCCAGAGTTTCTTTAGTGAGGAAAATGAATTTGGTGAAAGTTGGGTTAGGTTGTTCTCGTTTAACCACAATGAATATAATTTACTCAAGCCGTTGAAACACTCTTTTGTTACTCTTTTGAGTCTGTTGTTATGGAGAGAAAGACTATCAAGTGTCTTTAATGAAGAAAATGTATTTACTTCTATGTTAGTTAGGTAGTTGTCATGGAGCCAGAGTTGAAGAAGATTATCCAAGCCATTGAAGGTGTCCTTCGTTACACTGATTAGTGCGTTCCTATGAAGGTAGAGCTTCTGGAGATTGTTGAGTGAGGAAAATGTGTTCGGTGCAAGCTGCTTGAGACAGTTATCGTTCAACCAGAGTTCACTGAGGTCCTTCAAGTTGCGAAACAGTCCACTAGGTACAGAGCAAAGTTCATTCTTCCACAAGTGCAGAAATCTTAACTCAACCAGTGTGCTGAACACTTCTTCAGGAAGATGTTTTAATTTGTTGTTGTTAAGTTCCAGACTCTTCAGATGTGTAAAGTTTTCAAACACGTTTGGTTCTATTACAGAAATACTGTTATTATAAAGTAACAGATAGCCCACATAATCGGCTTGAGGTACGAAGAAAGACGAAGAGGTTAGGGTAGTCAGATTTCCTTGGTGACAATCAATACCATTGTCCAGGGTGCAGTTGCATCCTGAGGGACACGCCTGTACTGCAGCTCCTGCACCGAACGCCAAAAAGCACCACAGCAATGATAGTATCATCCTGTAACAAAAAACAACATACTGAGACCAAATATAGTGCATCATTCTGTAGCAACAATAATAAAATACTGACATACAAACGAAACAAATACAATGGTGATATTATTCTATAATAACAACACCATTTTTGGAGCCAAACGACATAACAACAATGGTGATATTATTCTGAAACAACAAAATACTGAGAGCCAAATGACACAACAGCAATGGTGATATTATTCTGAAACACCAAAATACTGAGAACCAAATGACACAACAGCAATGGTGATATTATTCTGAAACACCAAAATACTGAGAGCCAAATGACAACAGCAATGGTGATATTATTCTGAAACACCAAAATACTGAGAGCCAAATGACAACAGCAATGGTGATATTATTCTGAAACAACAAGAAAATACTGACAGCCAAATGACACAACAGCAATGGTGATATTATTCTGAAACAACAAGAAAATACTGAGAGCCAAATGACACAACTACAATGGTGATATTATACTGAAACAACAACAAAATACTGAGAGCCAAACGACACAACAGCAATGGTGATATTATTCTGAAACAACAAGAAAATACTGAGAGCCAAACGACACAACTACAATGGTGATATTATTCTGAAGCAACAAGAAAATACTGAGGGCCAAACGACACAACAGCAATGGTGATATTATTCTGAAACAACAAGAAAATACTCAGAGCCAAATGACATAACAACAATGGTGATATTATTCTGAAACACCAAAATACTGAAAGTCAAATGACACAACAGCAATGGTGATATTATTCTGAAACAACAAGAAATTACTGAGAGCTAAATGACACAAAAGCAATGGTGATATTATTCTGAAACAACAACATAATACTGAGAGCCAAATGACACAACAGCAATGGTGATATTATTCTGAAACACCAAAATACTGAGAGCCAAACGACACAACAGCAATGGTGATATTATTCTGAAACAACAAGAAAATACCAAGAAACAAATGACACAACAGCAATGGTGATATTATTCTGAAACAACAACATAATACTGAGAGCCAAATGACCCAACAGCAATGGTGATATTATTCTGAAACACCAAAATACTGAGAGCCAAACGACACAACAACAATGGTGATATTATTCTGAAACAACAAGAAAATACTGAGAGCCAAATGACACAACAACAATGGTGATATTATTCTGAAACAACAACAAAATACTGAGAGCCAAATGACACAACAGCAATGGTGATATTATTCTGAAACAACAACATAATACTGAGAGCCAAATGACACAACAACAATGGTGATATTATTCTGAAACAACAAGAAAATACTGAGAGCCAAATGACACAACAACAATGGTGATATTATTCTGAAACACCAAAATACTAAGAAACAAATGACACAACAGCAATGGTGATATTATTCTGAAACACCAAAATACTAAGAAACAAATGACACAACAGCAATGGTGATATTATTCTGAAACACCAAAATACTAAGAAACAAATGACACAACAACAATGGTGATATTATTCTGAAACACCAAAATACTAAGAAACAAATGACACAACAACAATGGTGATATTATTCTGAAACACCAAAATACTAAGAAACAAATGACCCAACAGCAATGGTGATATTATTCTGATACACCAAAATACTAAGAAACAAATGACACAACAACAATGGTGATATTATTCTGAAACACCAAAATACTAAGAAACAAATGACACAACAGCAATGGTGATATTATTCTGAAACACCAAAATACTAAGAAACAAATGACACAACAACAATGGTGATATTATTCTGAAACAACAAGAAAATACTGAGAGCCAAATGACACAACAACAATGGTGATATTATTCTGAAACAACAAGAAAATACTGAGGGCCAAATGACACAACAACAATGGTGATATTATTCTGAAACAACAAGAAAATACTGAGAGCCAAATGACACAACAGCAATGGTGATATTATTCTGAAACAACAAGAAAATACTGAGAGCCAGATGACACAACACCAATGGTGATATTATTCTGAAATACCAAAATACTGAGAGCCAAACGACACAACTACAATGGTGATATTATTCTGAAACAACAACAAAATACTGAGAGCCAAACGACACAACAGCAATGGTGATATTATTCTGAAACAACAAGAAAATACTGAGAGCCAAACGACACAACTACAATGGTGATATTATTCTGAAACAACAAGAAAATACTGAGGGCCAAACGACACAACAGCAATGGTGATATTATTCTGAAACAACAAGAAAATACTCAGAGCCAAATGACATAACAACAATGGTGATATTATTCTGAAACACCAAAATACTGAAAGCCAAATGACACAACAGCAATGGTGATATTATTCTGAAACAACAAGAAATTACTGAGAGCTAAATGACACAACAGCAATGGTGATATTATTCTGAAACAACAACATAATACTGAGAGCCAAATGACACAACAGCATGGTGATATTATTCTGAAATTACAACAAAATACTGAGAGCCAAATAACAACAGCAATGGTGATATTATTCTGAAACAACAACAAAATACTGAGAGCCCAACGACATAACAGCAATGGTGATATTATTCTGAAACAATAACAAAATACTAAGAGCCAAACGACCAAACAGAAAAGGTGATATTATTCTGAAACAACAACAAAATACTGAGAGCCAAATGACATAACAGCAATGGTGATATTATTCTGAAACAACAACAAAATACTGAGAGCCAAATGACATAACAGCAATGGAGATATTATTCTGAAACAACAACATAATGCTGAGAGCCAAATGACACAACAGCAATGGTGATATTATTCTGAAACAACAAGAAAATACTGAGAGCCAAATGACACAACAGCAATGGTGATATTATTCTGAAACAACAACATAATACTGAGAGCCAAATGACACAACAGCAATGGTGATATTATTCTGAAACACCAAAATACTGAGAGCCAAACGACACAACAGCAATGGTGATATTATTCTGAAACAACAAGAAAATACCAAGAAACAAATGACACAACAGCAATGGTGATATTATTCTGAAACAACAACATAATACTGAGAGCCAAATGACACAACAGCAATGGTGATATTATTCTGAAACACCAAAATACTGAGAGCCAAACGACACAACAACAATGGTGATATTATTCTGAAACAACAAGAAAATAGTGAGAGCCAAATGACACAACAACAATGGTGATATTATTCTGAAACAACAACAAAATACTGAGAGCCAAATGACACAACAGCAATGGTGATATTATTCTGAAACAACAACAAAATACTGAGAGCCAAATGACACAACAACAATGGTGATATTATTCTGAAACAACAAGAAAATACTGAGAGCCAAATGACACAACAACAATGGTGATATTATTCTGAAACACCAAAATACTAAGAAACAAATGACACAACAGCAATGGTGATATTATTCTGAAACACCAAAATACTAAGAAACAAATGACACAACAGCAATGGTGATATTATTCTGAAACACCAAAATACTAAGAAACAAATGACACAACAACAATGGTGATATTATTCTGAAACAACAAGAAAATACTGAGAGCCAAATGACACAACAACAATGGTGATATTATTCTGAAACAACAAGAAAATACTGAGAGCCAAATGACACAACAACAATGGTGATATTATTCTGAAACAACAAGAAAATACTGAGAGCCAAATGACACAACACCAATGGTGATATTATTCTGAAATACCAAAATACTGAGAGCCAAACGACACAACAACAATGGTGATATTATTCTGAAACAACAACAAAATACTGAGAGCCAAATGACACAACAGCAATGGTGATATTATTCTGAAACAACAAGAAAATACTGAGAGCCAAATGACACAACAGCAATGGTGATATTATTCTGAAACAACAACAAAATACTGAGAGCCAAATGACACAACAGCAATGGTGATATTATTCTGAAACAACAAGAAAATACTGAGAGCCAAATGACACAACAGCAATGGTGATATTATTCTGAAACAACAAGAAAATACTGAGAGCCAAATGACACAACAGCAATGGTGATATTATTCTGAAACAACAACAAAATACTGAGAGCCAAATGACACAACAGCAATGGTGATATTATTCTGAAACAACAAGAAAATACTGAGAGCCAAATGACAGAACAGCAATGGTGATATTATTCTGAAACAACAACATAATACTGAGAGCCAAACGACACAACAGCAATGGTGATATTATTCTGAAACACCAAAATACTGAGAGCCAAACGACACAACAGCAACGATGTCGTCCTGAAACAAAACAACAAAACAAGGATAGTTAAACAACAGTACAATAATAGTGATATTATTCTGGAACATACACAACAAATCTTATGTGTATCATTCACATGACTTTCTCTAGCTTTACACAAACAACTTTCTTTTATCTGTTGCATGCTAATCAAGGCAAACATTAGCAGACATTCTCTATTACTTGTTCCTTGTAAGTAGAAGGGAAATTAGGGAATACACCAGGCTAAAGCGATAGTAAAATGCTATAAAAGCTGTGAAACAATTAAGTTCAGTTCGCTTTACATGGCCTGCAGTAAAACAAGAGATGACACGAAACTCACTTCCCGTTTGAGAAAAGTTTAAATAGGTTAAAATTGAAAGGAATATTTCAGAAACAGTGCAATCTACATAAGAAACGTATATGACATAAATTATGTGTTTTAACGAGATCTACATTTTTTGAAGGTAGTAAGATTTTGTGTATCTCTTGCTGTTATGCAAAATTGTGCATATCTCATCCTGAATAAAGAAGTCTTCAGAGGCAATTCGCATAAAATCCAAAATATACATAAGTAATTATCTTTAATATACGGCATTTTAATAAAAATCGTTAAAGCTATATTTGAGAAAAATGAAATTTCCAAAAAAATTTACGTGCAAAAGGTAGTTTGTGGTGGGGGTATTTTCTTGAAAATCTTTTTGGAAGATACTAAAGATAAATACCAAGTTTGGGATTTAACGAGGTTTTTGTTTTGAGCTATGCTGTCAACATAGTCACATACACAGAAGGATAATCTCATGTGTTCCATTCTCGTGGCCTTCTCTGCACCAAATTATTGTTAAAAAGTTTATTCTTCTATGTTAATCGAGAAAAATCTGATGTGTACCATTCACATGACTTTCTCCATATCCCTGCAACAAATAATTCTTAAAAAGCTTATACTTCTATTTACTTTATGCTAATCAGAAAAAATTAGCAGAAATAGTCTTATTACTCGCATCCTTGTAAGTAGAAGCGAAATAAGGGACAACCGTAGGTTAAAGTGATAGTCAAAAGCTGGTTGCTAGGTCAATGAAGTTCCTTTGTTTTTACGGATAGGAGTTGACAAGTTCCAGTATGAGAAAAGTATAAGTTTTTCATAGCAGAAACCAAAAGTAAGGAATGTCACAAAAACGACGAACTCCACGAAAAAAATGTATATTACATAAATTGTGTGCTTTAATGTGCTCTACATTTTTTGTATAGGAAGTTTTTGTCCATCTCTTACGGTTTAGCAGTTATTCAAAATTTAGTAAAATTCATCCAGAATAAACTACTCTTCAGAGGCTATTCCCAGAATATTCAAGATATACATTTCATTTGTCAGGTAAATATGTTTAATATCCGAAATTTTAATCAAAATCGTTAGAGCCATTTTTGATAAAATCAAAATTTTCGAAAAAAGTTCCATGTAAAGGGTACTTGGGGGTGGGGGGATTTTTCTCAAAATCTTCGAGTTGCATCCCTGGAAGATACTAAACTTAAATACCAAGTTTGGTATTTTAGCTACTTTTCGTTTTTGAGTTATCGTGTTCACAGACACACGGACACACACACACACACACACACACAAGGACCTTTTTGTGAAAATGCTTTTTTTGGATATTGGGGACCCAAAAACATATATTTCCGGTGAAATCTCGGTATCGAATTTTTGGTGGAGTGCAATACTTTCTCTATACACTATGTACGCAGTGCGTATGGAGAAAGTAAAAATTAGCAGAAACGGTCCTAGAAGGTAAGTAGAAGGGAAATAAGGGAATACACTAGGTTAAAGCGATAGTCAAATGTTTTAATAGCTGATTGCTATGTGATTGAAGTTCCTTTGTTTCTATGGCTAGGAGTTGATAAATTCCTGTATGAGAAAAGTTTAAGTATTTTAAAACTGAATCCAATATCAAGGAATATCTCAAAAATGATAAACTCCTTAAAAAAAATGTGTAGGTATACCTTAAATTGTGTTTTATGAGCTGTTATTTCTTGTTAAGTAAGTTTTTGTCTATCTCTTACGGTTTACCAGTTGTGCCAAATTAAGCAAAATTCATCCAGACTAAACAGGTCTTCAGAAGCTATTCCCAGAAATTCAAGATATACATTTTATTTGTCAGGTAAATACATTTAATACATGATATTTTAATCAAAATCGTTAGAGCCATTTTTAGAAAATCAAAATTTTCAAAAAAAGTTCCATGTAAAGGGTAGTTTGGGATGGGGGGATTTTTCTCAAAATCTTCTGTCGCATTCCTGGACGATACTAAACTTAAATACCAAGTTTGGTATTTTAGCTACTTTTCGTTTTTGAGTTATCGTGTTCACAGACACACGGACACACACACACACAGATCTTTTTCTGAAAATGCTTTTTATGGACACAGGGGGTCCTAAAACATGTATTTCCGGTGAAATCTCGGTATCGAATTTTTGAGTGGAATACAATACTTCTCTATCCCTATGTACATTGTACATACTGGGCTAGAGAAAGTAAAAATCTGATGTGTATCTTTCACATGACTTTCTCTATATCCCTGCAACAAATTATTCTTAAAAGGTTATACTTCTATTTACCTTATTCTAATCAGAAAAAATCTCATGTGTATCTTTCACATGACTTTCTGTATATCCCTGCAACAAATTATTCTTAAAAGGTTTATACTGCTATTTACTTTATTCTAATCAGAAAAAATCTGATGTGTTACACTCACATGACTTTCTCTAGCCGTTCTACAAACTTCTTACATAAGATTATTCTTCTTTCTGTACCTTGTTAATCAAGGTATTCAGCACAATGTTCTTATTACTTAGTTCCTTATAATTAGGAAGAACATAAGGGAATACACTGGGCTAAATCGATAGTCAAATGTTTTAAAAACTGTCGTTATGCGATTGTCATTACAAATCGCTTCTTTTCTTGGCCAGAAGTGCAACAAAAGAAAAACGGACAATCCCGTCTGAGAAAAGTATAAGTACTTCACAACTGAAACTAATAACAATGAATACGGTAAGCTCCACGAAAAAAAATGTATATGACGTAAATTGTGTATTTTAACAAGGCCTACATTTGTTGTACAGTAAGTTTTTGTCTATCTCTTACAGTTTACTAGTTATGCCAAATTAAGCAAAACTCATCCAGAATAAACAGGTCTTCAGAAGCTATTCCCAGAAAATTCAAGACACTGACACACGGACACGCACGCGCACACACACACACACGGACCTTTTTGTGAAAATGGATATTGGGGATCCTAAAACATATATTTCTGGTGAAATCTCGGTATCGAATTTTTTGGTGGAGTGCAATACTTTCTCTATACACTATGTACATAGTGCGTATAGAGAAAGTAAAAATGGCTTAAAATGTGTTTAAAACTGCTGCCCGAGTATAGAAATATCGGTTTTTCGCAGCTCTTTACTAGCGTTCTCAAGAGAGCCGGTCGTGGCGTAGGGGATCGTGGGTTTGAGTCCCGCCTTGGGCATGGGTGTTATATGTTTGTGTATGTGTGTGTAAAAAGTAAAACAAAAATTCAGTAATCATACAGTAATCAAAGTAAACAAATTAGGTAAATAAAAAGTAGGGTATACAGCGCCGGAGTCCCGATCAGACTCCGGAACTGTATTTTAAAAAAAAAAAAAAAAAAAATTAATGTCGCATAGAATAAATTTTTTTATTATTATTTTTTACATTCCAGACAAAGTTCCACAATACGCGGCGTACTGGTACTTCAGAAACTTAAAGCCGTTACTTCGAAATTTCAATAAAAGGCCATAGGTCTTCTTTCTCACATTACTTATTTAAGTAATCTACATACTCTGTGAAAATATTTCGATATAGTTCATTAACACCCTGTATATATATATATATATATATTCTGTCAATCTTTTCGATCATTGTTTAGTTTGTAGGTGCTAATATTATTGCTCGTATATATTTCTCTTTTAAACGTGTACCGTATAGGGTACATTAATGCATCGGAATACGGTTTTATGTGTTATAAATTTAAGATGCTATGTTTGAATATGTTTGTCTTTTTACTATTCCTACCGTACTATGTAAGTGTATACAGAAGGTATTGTATTACAACCAAAAGTTCGATACCGAGATTTTACCGGGTCCCCTTTTTCCAAAAAAAGAATTTTCAGAAAAAGGTGCGTGTGTTCGTCCGTGTCCGTGTGTCTGTGAACACGATAACTCAAAAACGAAAAGTCAGTATTGAAGTTTAGTATCTTCCAGGGATGCAACACAAAGATTTTGAGAAAATCCCTCCACCCCAAACTACCCTTTACATGGAAAATTTTTCGAAAATTCTAATTTTTTTAAAAATGGCTCTAATGATTTTGATTCAAATATCGTATATTAAAGATATTTACCTGATAAATAAAATGTATATCTTGAATTTTCTGGGAATAGCCTCTGAAGACTACTTTATTCTGGATGAATTTTGCGAAATTTTGCATAACTGCTAAACCGTAATAGTTGAACAAAAACCTACCACACAAAAACGTAGAGCACATTAAAACATTTGTGAACTCGTGTCCATACAAACAAAGGAACTTCAGTCACATAGCAACCAGCTTTTGACTATCACTTTAACCTATGGTACTCCCTTATTTCGCTTCTACTTACAAGTAAATAAGTATTAAGACTATTTCTGCTAATTTTTTCTCGATTAGCATGAAGTATAGACTTTTTAACAATAATTGTTGCAGAGATGTAGAGAAAGTTATGTGTAAGGATTTTGATTAAGATACTGTATATTCAAGCTGTGTACGTGACAATTAAAATGTATATCATGAATTTTCTAGCATCTGGAGCGCTCTTTACCCGGGATGCATGTGGTTGAAATTTGCCTAACTGCTAAACCGTAAGAGATAGAAAAAACTTACTACATCAAACTATCATCCCTGTTTCTTTTCATTTACTCCTAGCCATGCAAAGAGAACCGAAGTTCAATCACATAGCAATCGGATTTAAAAATATTTGACTATTTCTTCAGTCTAGTGTAATCCATTATTTCTCTTCTGTATGCTAATGTTGATCACAATTAGTATGAAGTATACGGCGGTTACCTAAGGGGCTAGCGAGTTCGTACCCGCGTGCAGTATTTGGGATATTAAGGAATGGAGATATGCGTGCCCTAACTCAGGGTTTTTCAAAGATTTTCTCCGAGTTCCAGATTTGTTCATTTATTTTGACCTTTTCTGCCGTCGAACACACACGCGTTCCTCCTAAATTTTTCCGTTTTCAGCCACGCTTTACGCGACCGCGCCTGTCATTCCTTATTACTTTTGACCGTCTGCTGGTACATTAAATAAACACTGTTTATAGCCCGTTCGTTTCTGTCGCCGACTCAACTATCAGGTCTTAGCTCCGCGGATGTTCCAGGCCTAGTGCCAAGTGTCGCTCGACCAGCAAGAGAACAGTTTTTCTTGCTATGTTAGGTTCACCCTCGGGCAGTGTAACCTCACTCCTTCAGCTCAATGTCCGTCCCTTAACGGTACTATCCTACCTGATCGCTTGTCAGCTCGTGACAACTGTTTATCCTCGACTACTTAGACGTGTTTTATAATATTTTTTCCCTGGCCATTTTCAATGTACATTGTCCCTTCTTAATATAATTTGTTTCCAATTTAGATAACTTTTAACCCCGTGACACATGTACTGTCTCAAGTAGATAGAAGAATAAGTTTTTCTAAGTATACGAGGTACGTCCAGAAAGTAAGTTCCGTTTGGTAATAAAATTAAATTGTGTACAAATACAGAATAATTATTTATTGCACAAAATTCTACAACTCTTAAACTACTTTTCCACATAACTGCCGAAAATTTGCAGGCATTTGTCATAGCGTGGCACCAGTTTATGTATACCTTCTTCATAGAAGTTTGCCACCTGTGTCTTCAAAAAGTTGGAAACATTTTCTTTCAGTTCTTCGTCATTGTTGAAGTGTAGACCGCCAAGGAAAGACTTGAGATGTAAGAACAGATGAAAGTCGCTAGGAGCGAGGTCAGGGCTGTACGGAGGATGGTCAAACACGTCCCAGCCAAATCCCTGTAGGAGGTTTTGCGTCACATTTGCAGTGTGTGGTTGTGCGTTGTCGTGAAGAAAAACAACACCTTTTGACAGCAATCCTCGGCGCTTATTCTGTACTGCGCGGCGCAATTTCCTAAGTGTCTCGCAATAAACATCTGCTTTGATTGACCACGCGGTAAGAAATCAATGAGTAAGATGCTTTTCCAGCCCCAGAACACTGTGCACATCATTTTTCGAGGTGTCAAAATTTGTTTCGGCTTAACCTTTGCTGGGGTTGAAGTGTGCCTCCAGTCCATTGATTGCCGCTTACTTTCAGGGGTGTCGTAAGAAACCCAAGTCTCATCTCCTGTGACTATCTGGGTCAGAAATTCTTCGCCGTCTTCATCATAACGGGTTAAAAACTGAATTGCACTATCCATCCGCTTGGCTTTTTGTTGCTCAGTAAGAATCTTTGGTACCCAACGTGAGCAAAGTTTACGAAATTTCAGTTTTTCGGTAACAATTCCATGCATTAGTGATCGTGAGCTTTGGGGAAATTCCATAGCGAGAGCACTAATTGTAAACTTGCGGTTTTCCTGGATCTTGTCATCAATCGCGTGAACCAAAGATGGACGCCCCCTCGGTTCTTCATCGTGCACTTCACTACGTCCTTCATTGAACTGTCGGACCCATCTTCTCACCATTGAATCACTCATCGCATTTTGTCCGTAAACTTCGCAAATTTGCCGATAAATTTCAATTGGTTTCACTTTCCTAGCATTCAGAAAACGAATCACAGATCTGATTTCACAAGCGGGGGGATTTTCAATCTACACCGACATTGTAAACAAGCACAACAAAGCGTATGTGGCTGACAGCGATCTCAAAATGGCGCACGTTTCTTCTCCTTGATACAGAGCGTCTACCGCGCATGTGCGGAACTGCGATCGCAGCGCTGCAGCGGAGATAAATTGAAACGGAACTTACTTTCTGGACGTACCTCGTATTTTTACATAGCGTATATAGAAGGTAATGCATTCCACCCAAAAATTCGATACTGAGATATCACCGCAAATAGATATTTTGGGATTCCCTGTATCCAAAAAAAAAAAAAATAGAAAAAGTTGCTGTGTGTATGTGTGTGTGAACACGATAACGCATAAACGAAAAGTCTCTTAAAGACACCAAACTTGGAATTTAAGTTTAGCATCTTCCAAGAATGCGACACGAAGATTTCGAGGAAAAACCCTCCACTCCAAACTATACTTTATATGGAAACATTTTCGAAAATTTTTATTTTCTCAAAAGAGGCTTCAATGATTTTGATTAAAATACCGTATATTAGAGATATTTACACGACCAATATAATGTATAACTTGAATTTTCTGGGAATAGCCTCTGGTGGATGAATTTTGCTAGATTTTGCAAAACCAATAAACCGTAAGAGATAGACAAAAACTTATTATATAAAATATTTAGATCTTGTTGAAACACGCAATTTATGTCATATACATTTATTCTTAGAGTTGACCATTTTTTAGCTATTCCTTTTTATTGGTTTCAGTTATAAAATAACATATGGGAATTTCTCAACGTCTGGCAATACAAACAAACGATTTCATCCACATAGATTTAAAAGATTTGACTATCGTTTTATCCTGGTGTATTCTATTGTTTCC
Source organism: Hymenopus coronatus (assembly GCA_030762935.1). NCBI lineage: Eukaryota > Metazoa > Arthropoda > Insecta > Mantodea > Hymenopodidae > Hymenopus > Hymenopus coronatus. The sequence continues at coordinate 16,830,991 of CM060897.1, read as the reverse complement.
CTTCTACTTACAAGAAAGCATTTCTGCTAATGTTTATCTCGATTAGCATAAGATAGATTGAAGAATAAGCTAACGATAATTTGTTAGAGATGTAGAGAAAGTCATGTGTATAGAGCACATCAGATTTTCTATTCAGCAATGTTTAAATTATTTTATGGAACAAAAAAATCTGATGTGTTCCATTCATATGACTTTCTCTACATCGCTGTAACAAATTATTATTAATATCTACTTTATGATAATCGAGATAAAGATTAGCATAACTTGTCTTCATTACTTGCTTCCTTGAAGTAGGAGGAAAATAAGGGAATACACTCGGCTAAAACTATGTTCAAATCCTTTAAAAGCTGTTTTCCATGTGGTTGAAATCAGTTTTATGCAGGGCCAAGAGTTTACAAGGATAACAAGGAATATGTCAGAAATGCTCAGTTCCACGAAAAAACATATGACAAATTGTATCTATTTACGTGATCCACATTTTTTGTGCAGTAAGTTTTTGTCTATCTCTTACGGTTTACCAGTTACGCAAAATTCACTCCGGCTAAAGAGGTCTTTAGAGGCTATTCTCAGACAATTCAGGATGTACATTTAATTTGTAATATAAATATCCTTAATATACGGAATTTTAAACAAAATCGTTAGAGCCCTTTTTGAGAAAATAAACATTTTCCAGGTAAAGTGTAGTTTGGGGTGGTGGGATTTTTCTCAAAATATTCGTGTAGCACCCTTGAAAGATACTAAGTTTGGTATTTATTTAAAATATTTTCGTTTTTGAGCTATGCTGTCCACACACACACGGAACTTTTCCTCAAAATGCACGATGTACATAGTACGTGTAGTACTTTTTAACAATAATTTGTTACAGGCATGCAGAGAAAGTCATGTGAATCGAACACATCAGATGTTTCTATTCAGGAGTGTTTAAGTTATTTTATGGAATTAAAAACAAAAAAATCTGATTTTTTTTAAGAAATTTTAGATGTACATACCTTTACATCATAATCATACACCTCTAACCAGGAAACGAAACGCGGACCACTAGGAGAAAGCCACAGTCTTAATCACTTTATCACGGATAGATAGATTGTAGTGCACCTCAATAGATGACCTCCCGACAGACAACCTGATTGTGTGTGGCCTGAGGTAAAAGTTGCAGGATTTTCCCGGATGTTTCATCTTCCTGGTTGATAGCGCTGTCCATGTTTACAAAGAAATTGTTGGGATATAACAACCTTGTTATCAGTTTCCACTGCTCTGATTATTCATCTCTGTGCAAGTTACTGCAACGAAGTGTACCTTTTCAGTTTTTACATAAATGGGAAATAAAAAAAAAAATCTAATGTGTTCCATTCTCATCGCAAACAAATTATTGCTGAAAAGCTAATTCTCTCCTTCATGCTAATCGAGATAAACATTAGCAGAAATTTTCTAGTTGCTGCTTCCTTGTAAGTAGAAGGGAAATAAAGCAATACACTAGGCAAAACCGATAGTCAAATGTTTTTAAATGTGGTTGCTATGGAATTGAAATCCCGTTACTTTGCTGGCCAGGAGTTGAAAAGTTCCGAATGAGGAAATTTTAAAACGAAATCAATATCAAGGAATATCTCGAAAATGGTAAACTTCACCAAAATAATTTATATATGACAAATTATGTGTTTTAACGTGGTCTACATTTTTTGTGTGGTAAGTTTTTGTCTTTCTCTTACGGTTTACCAGTTATGCAAAATTCAATAAAAATCATTCAGAATAAAGAGATCTTTAGAGGCTATCCCCAGAAAATCGAAGATATACGTTTTATTTGGCATGTAAATATCTTAAGTAAAAAATCTCATGTGTACCATTCACAGGACTTTCCCTATATACCTGCAACAAATTATTCATAAGTATTCTATTTACTTTATGCTAATGAGAAAAAATGAGCAGAAATAGTCTTGTTACTTGCTTCCTTGTAAGTAGAAGCGAAATAAGGGAGTACCATAGGTTAAAATGATAGTCAAAAGCTGGTTGCTATGTCAATGAACTTCCTTTGTTTATAGAATAAGAGTTGACAAGCTCCTGTATGAGAAAAGTATAATCTTTTCATAGCAGAAACCAAAAATAAGGAATGTCTCAAAAACGACGAACTCACGAAAAAAATGTATATAACATAAATTGTGTGTTCTAACGTGCTCTACATTTTTTGTGTAGTAAGTTTTTGTCCATCTCTTACGGTTTAGCAGTTATTCAAAATTCAGTAAAATTCATCCAGAATAAACTACTCTTCAGAGGTTATTCCCAGAAAATTCAAAATATACATTTTATTTGGCAGGTAAATATCTTTAATATACGAAATTTTAATCAAAATCGTTAGAGCCATTTTTGAAAAAATCAAAATTTTCGAAAAAAGTTCCACGTAAAGGGTGGGGGGATTTTTCTCAAAATCTTCGCGTCGCATCCCTGGAAGATACTAAACTTAAATACCAAGTTAGGTAGTTTACCGACTTTTCGTTTTTGAGTTATCATGTTCACAGACACACGGATCTTTTTGTGAAAATGCTTTTTTTGGATATTGGGGACCCTAAAACATATATTTCCGGTGAAATCTCGGTATCGAATTTTTGGGTGGAGTGCAATACCTTCTCTATACACTATGTACGTAGTACGTGTAGAGAAAGTAAAAATCTTTTAATTAGAATCGTTACAGCCTTTTTTGAGAAAGTCAAATTTTTCGCAATTTGGGGTGGGGGATTTTCTTAAAAATCTTCGTGTCGCATCCTTGGAAGGTACCAAACTTAAATACAAGTTTGATATTTTAACGACGTTTCGTTTTTGAGTTATCGCGCTCACAGACACACACGAACCTTTTTCTAATATTCGTTTTTACTTTCTCCATACGCACTATGTATATAGTGTATAGAGAAAGTATTGCACTCCACCAAAAAATTCGATATCGAGATTTCATTGGAAATATATGTTTTAGGGTCCCCAATATCCAAAAAAAAAGCATTTTCACAAAAAGGTCCGTGTGTGTGTGTGTGTCCGTGTGTCTGTGAACACGATAACTCAAAAACGAAAAGTCGGTAAAATACCAAACTTGGTATTTAAGTTTAGTATCTTCCAGGGATGGGACACGAAGATTTTGAGAAAAATTCCCCCACCCCCAACTACCCTTTACATGGAACTTTTTTCGAAAATTTTGATTTTCTCAAAAATGGCTCTAACGATTTTGATTACAATTTCGTATATTAAATATATTTACCTGACAAATAAAATGTATATCTTGAATTTTCTGGAAATAGCCTTTGAATAACTGCTAACCCGTAAGAGATGGACAAAAACTTACTACACAAAAAATGTAGAGCACGTTAAAACACACAATTTATGTTATATACATTTTTTTCGTGGAGTTCGTCGTTTTTGTGACATTCCTTATTTTTGGTTTCTTCTATGAAAAACGTATACTTTTCTCATACAGGAACTTGTCAACTCCGATCATATAGACAAAGGAACTTCATTGACATAGCAACCAGCTTTTGACTATCACTTTAACCTACAGTTGTCCCTTATTTCGCTCCTACTTACAAGGAAGCGAGTAATTAGACTATCTCTGCTATTTTTTTCTGATTAGCATAAAGTAAATAGAAGTATAAGCTTTTTAAGAATAATTTGTTGCAGGGATATGGAGAAAGTCATGTGAATGGTACACATCAGATTTTTGTTTTGGTGCAGGGATCCTAGAAATTTCCGGTTAAATATCGGTAGCGAATTTTTCCCAAACTATGCTTTATTTTCCAATATTTTAACATGTTTCAAATATTTTTATTCTCTCAAAATTGGTTCTTAGCTTATGGCATTTTAATCAAAATCGTGTCAGCGTATGGTATTTTATGACAAATAAAATGTGTACCTTGAATTTTGTGGGAATAGCCTCTGAAGACCTCTTTATTTTGGATGACTTTTGCACAACTAGTATAGAAAAAGTGTAGATCTTGCTAAAACACACAAATTATGTCATATATACATTTTTGGTGGCGTTAACAATTTTCCAGTTTTGCAACGCTTCAGACGATCTTCTTTTATTTTACTCCAAGGCATGCAAAGTGAATGGAATTACGTTACTAGCGACTATATCTTGAAAGATGTGACTATTTAATTTAATGTGCCCATATTTCTTTTGTTTTTAATCTGCTAATGCGCATTTTGATTAGCATGCTGTGGATAGAAAAAGATGTTTTCATTAAATAGTTTGCTGCAGAAAAGGTAAAGAAAGTCGGGTGATTGGAAAACATCAGATTTCTTTTCATGTCTTATTTAAATTAAGGGAATCGCCGTGGCTGAGTGGTTAGCCGCTCGCCTCTCGCCCAGGCGGCCCGCGTTCCATTCCAGAGGACCATTTGTGGGATTTGTGGTGGACGAAATGGCATCTTGGCAAGTTCTCCGATTTCCCCCGCCATTCATTCCACCACATCATCATTCCTTTCATCAATTCACCGTTATTTTACATCCAGTTTCTCAATTTCACACCTGGCATTGCGCTGCTTCTCTCTGATCCAGAGCCTCTACTCAAAAGGTAGCTAATAAAAGGCGATGGTTTATAGGTCTGGAGACCGTAACATAAATAAAAAAATAAGAAGAAAAAGTGCAAGTATAATTTCCCCCCAGACCAAAACAATATGACAGACTGCCTCCGCGGTCGAGTGGTCAGCGAGTTGTCTTCTCACCCAGAGGTTCCGAATTCAATTCTCGATGAAACAATAAAAAAATAATAATAATATCACATATAAGAAAAAACAAGTATTTGATCGAGGAGCCTGTGCATATAAAAAAAACTAAAAAAAAAACAGGCAGACAAAGAAAGAAAATATGCACATACTATTAAATCAACGATGGTTGCATACCCCCCCCCAAAAACTCATTAACAAATACTGTTGCGTGCCTACGACGGAAGATTTATTCCAAAGAAAAACAATTAACTAAAAACTCAGAAGGATTTAACCCTAAACAGCCACGGTGGGGGCACACCTATCTAATAACGTAATTCATTAACTCAAGTCCCACATATGATAACGATAAAGAAAGAATGAATGTTTTGCATCGAATGGAAGAAACACTCAGCAATGAGGTGGTATGTAGGAGCGTATAAATAGATATATATTTCTCTAAGTGTTACATTTACATAGTGTACAAAACTATTTATAGTTTATAGCTTATATCAAAAGTAATTTCCTCGTTCTTCATCTTATTTGTCCATGAAGGCTTAAAATGGACTTCGTCACCTGAAACAGAAAATCAGAATAACGTTACATACCGTTAATGTTACATCGTATTGTTTTAGCCGAAATAAAAACTATCCGTTTCTCTAATAATAATAATACATTACTTTCTCTACATGGTGTGCAGAGAGGGTTGCACCCAAAAATTCGATAGTGAGATTTCATCGGAAATGCGAGGATTGAAGCAAAAGACATAACAATTATTTATTTTCTTGAAGATACCAGTTCGGTTGGAAAATATCACATATACAGACGAAAGAACAAGGTGTTAACTACATGAATAGCACTGAATATCGTAACACACTAATTTATTACAGTAGTATACAGGGCAACATGGCCTTCACGGTGCAAAAGAATGACAACACAGCACACATACAGTTGACATGACAAACCTGGGCCTAAAGACCCTCAAAGTAGTCCCCTGCTACTGTCAACACACGCTGCCAACGGTGTGTGAGGCGCTGAATACCAGCTGCCGCAGTATTTGCCGCACCATGTGTGAATCGGGTCATCTATTCGCGCACAGCATTAGCAATGTCCTCTCGTATTGCAAACCGTCTACCACGTAGTGGTTCCTTAATCTCTCGAATGAGATTAAAGTCACAGGGCGAAATGTAAGGAGAGTACGGTGGGTGCTCCAATTCTTCCCATACCCAACGTCGCAGTAGCTGTCCTACACGCTCTGCTTTATGTGACTTTGTATTGTCGTGCAGGATTATTGCAGTGTCCACCAGATCCGGACGTTTCTCCCGAACGCCACATCGTACCTGTCATTGTTCTGTCATGTGGAACAACCTTGGCATCATACGCGACGATCACCATCAATTTCACTGGGGAAGGATTCTGCCTCCTTGGTGATCCAGCATGTCGCCACTCCGTGGACTGACGCGTCAGTTCTGGTTCGTATGCCCTGGCCCAAAATTCATCGATGGCGATTATTCGTGACAAGAATTGATCGCCGTCCTGTTGCCAGCGTGCAAGGTGGTCGCGGTATCCACCACGATGCGATTTTGCGTAGTTGCAGCTCATTACGCAATATCCTGTGGACGGTGCGTTTCTCGATGCCACTCGCCCTCTCTAACTCCAGTAGCATCCATCGTCTGTCTTCATCCAGAAGCTGCACGTGCCACGTCGGTCCGCACACTGACAGGTCTTCCCGAACGTATGCTCATCACTGGTTGACACACGTTCTTGCTGAAACTTTCCTACCCACCGTGCTACTGTACGGTATGGTAGGGCATTATTCCCAAGGGCTTCCATTAATTCACTGTGACATTCCATCACATTTGTCCCTCGGAGAACGGCTATTTTAATGTAAACGCGCTGCTCAATACGGGTTACTTCCCTCTCGCACGACACTAACCAGCTGACTGATTTCACAGCCCTCGGTGCGCTACTATCAGCTATCATAGAGCCATCTATTGTTCTGCATACACACTATACCTGCAGAACTTCCACACGACACAAATACGTTTGTGATCCGTTCACATATCTACAAGAAAAAAACTAGTTGCCATGACTTTTGCCCCAACCCTCGCATGTTGTGGGACCACCTGAATCGAAAAAATGCACTTTTAGAAAAATGTTCGTGTGTGTGTGTGCGTGTGTGGCGATTACTGCAACCAACTGTGATCAACATACCTCTAAAGAAACCTGGATTAAGTGCATCGGTTGCTTTCCCTGGTGTTATGAGCTTTGTACAGGTGTCCAAGATGATACTTAGAAATATTTTAATTGTGACTTCTGTATCAAAAAGCACTAAACACTGTACCTTTTTCTTATTATGACTGAAACAATTATGCAGCACCCTTTACTTTTCAGACAGGCATATGGGGCGAATAAAGGTTTACACTTTTACTGTTTACTTCCAGCCCAAAATTAGGAACCACTTTTCCGGAGGTAGAAATGTCCTGTGTCCTGCTATTCCTCAATGAGTTACAATTCGGAAGATTTTTGGGAACGGTAGCATTTTAATATTATCTAGTAACAGTATAATGCATTTTGTATAATTTAAAAGCTATTGGTTTACTCGTAACCTTAAATTTAAAAACTGTTCCCGGTAATGAGCACTTTCCCCTAGAGCCGTGGGAGGGGTGAGTCATTCAGAAGAAACATGATACAAGAAAAAACTTGCCTTGTGAGTAGGAGGTTTGCTAAAGACCTTCCAGAAACGCAAGGTTTCGTCCCCAGCACCCGTCACGATGGTCTCTCCTGACGGGGACAAGGCGAGGTAGAGGACCCGGAAGGTGTGTCCGGTGAGCTGGGCTGTCCGGGACATCGCCGGGTAGTTCCACACGACAATCTCGTTCTGGGAGTAGCCGTGAGTGCTGACGAGCTCTGAAGCCAAGTGAGGTGACCAGGCGATGTTACACACTTGTGATCCAGCATCCACTCTCTGGAGAGCTTGTCCTGTTAGAGTGTTCCAGAAGCAGATGCTGCGGTCCGCCGTGCCTCCCCCACTGGCCAGGAGTCCGTGCTGATGCGGCGACCAGGCAATGGCTGAGAACAGACGTCAGGCAACGTGACAACACTCTCAGACTGCGAGTCAGTTGAGAAACTCAATGCCATGGTAGCTCAGTGGAAGAGCAACCGGCTAGAGACCAGGAGATCCGTGGTTCACTATGGCATTCAGTTTTTCAGTCTGACTCTACCTATCCAACTCCTGTCCTAATCAGGGTTTCTATGAGAAAACAATTAAAATTATCACAATTCCCCATAATATTTGGCTATACTATGAATTCTGGGACTAAAAGTACTTACAAAATTGTAAGTCGCCATTGGGATTGTCATCTCAAAATAATTTGAGAGCACCTTGTGGTTTATTGGGAAACATGTGAGTCAGTTGAGAAATTCATCTCAACTTGCATCTTGTCATGGTAGCTCAGTGGTAGAGCAACCATCTAGAGACCGGCAGATCCGCGGTTCAAATCCCGACTATGGCATTGAGTTTTTCAGTCTGACTCTACCTATCCAACTCCTGTCCTACACACGGTTTCTGTGAGAAAACAATTAAAATAACTGTATTTGTTGTTCGACATGGGTAAATGTTAACATTCAATAATTATTTACCTTCATTGTGAATATTTCACCATTTTCTTTAAATATTAACACCTTATAACAAGCAAAAGCGAAAATAAAATCCCTTCGAAGATACCTTTTCCCGAACAAATACAGAATTTTATTCCACTACAATGTTGCCAAGATCCAGTCAACTCTTAGATATGCCAATCAGCGTTTATTTTACCTGGGCCCATTCCTTCCTTTATATCAGTACATTGGTAGCGAGGATTCTAACCTAGGTTAACCTGCGTCATTGGTACCTACATCAGTGACTTTCAGTGTTTTAGAAGTTTAGATAACTGAGCTACCAATAAGAGAGCAGATAAGATCAACATTTTAAGGCAAATATGCATCCTATGGAATCAGTTTTCAAAAAGCAGTTTCATTGAAAATAAATCGGGCTGGAAAGGGTTAAGGTGAGAAATTTCACCAAAATTGCGAAAAATTAAGCATTTTCTCTTAATAAAATTATATAAATTATAAACTTTAAGAAAATATATCATTTTTACTTTCTCTAGCCTCTATGTACAATGCCTACATAATTGATAAAGGAGGTAATGTATTCCACCTAAATCTTCGATGTCAAGATTTCACTGGATATATGTTTTCAGGCCCCCTGAATGAGAAAAAAAAAGTGTTTTAAAGGTTAGAGCATGTTATCGTCGGGGGACACCTCGGTAACTGCGACCAAGTAATGTCCATCTATTGCGGCCTATCACCCTCCCTCTGAGAAGAGTGGAAATCACAGGCCGGCACACAGACGCACGGAAGACCCTAACAGTCACTTGGCGCGCCACGGAAGGCTATACAGACGTCTTTCAAACTCTTAAAGTAATAACCCATTTTTTTGGAATTGATTTTGGATTTTTTCTGACAACCCAGCCAGCAGCCAACCATACTGGAAGGACTAAAAGCGGCAGTTATTAGGTGTATATGGTGTACAGTGAAATTCTGTTTTACACAATTTTTTGTGGGATACCATTACTGCAGGGTACCTATATGTTCAGGAGTTGTGCAGTACTCCCGAGAAACTTCAATTAAGATAAGCAATTGTATTAGTTCTCACATAAACCAAACGTCACCCCTCCTCTTATTAATATGTAAATAACTCGCGAAGAATTCGCACTCGCACTTTTTTTTATATAGCCCCATTTAAGTTGAATGGTCTTATCGGGGGCTTTGACTTGTGAAACAACTCGATTTACTGTAGGTTTAGAACGTTAGGCTAATAATTTTTATTTCTAAACACACATACACATTCCCTCTCACAGGCATGCTCTGTGGGGGATAGGGAATAATTCAGGTTGAAGAAAACTTCCCCGCCCCAGCTGGGAATCGAACCCGGGATCACGGGCGCAATCTATAAACATTTGTATAAGCACTTGTTTTGACATTACAAACATGTTGGAAGAAAAAACAATCACATATTTGCTTATGAGAGGCCTCTGATGTTGAAAGGCAAAGCGCATGTTCACCATTAGAGTAGTACAATAATAAATATCGAATAGTCTATGTACAGTACTTTTGTTATTAGTAAAAACTTGCCTTTAACAGCTGCAGTGTGTTTAACATAGGTTTGCAAAGGTGTTGAAGACTCCGTAGCCCACACGTAGACACGATTATCGTTCCCACCAGAAGCTAAGTACCTGCCATCTGGTGACCACTGCAGACCACATACCTGTAACAGATAATACATTTCATTATCAACCATATTCTTACTTTCTCTAGTGCCTTTTTCCCAGGATTCATATTGCAGCGTATTAAACAAACTGTAGCCGTTAGCTGATGGCTATTTGGCGGTTACGTCACCCAAGTATTAGGAAATTGAAATGACCTTCTAGGCCTCGAATTCTCTAACGCCGCCAGAGTCGAAATAAACAAGAGTTCAGTCAAGAGAGACTGGATAGAAAACTTTAAAGACGGAATTGGTGTAAGAAGAGGAAGAAATTCGCTCAGAGACTCACCAAGCTGATGAAGAATACATTAACAAAACATCTAGAAAACAATGGAAAAATATACAAGATTACAATCTTTCTACATTACCAAGAAAGTCTGCAGTAGCACACTTCATGACGTGACTGTTTAGAAAAATACTTATACAGACTTGGTATAGCAGAGACCCCTATATGTAACTTAAATGAAGAAATGGACCATGATCATCTTCTACATTGTCCAACTTTTACAGAAGATTACAACCTTCCAGCTAAATATTGGAGTGCAGGAAAACGAATGATTTCATTATCAAGTATTTAACATTAGATACCAACCACCACTACCACTTTCTCTAGCACATTTGTACAACGTATACAGCAGGTAGAGAAAGTATTGTATTCATCCAACAATTTGATACCGATACTTCACCTTAAATACATGTTTTGAGGGTCACAGAGTGCAAGAAAGAATTAGAAAAATGTGTTTGTGTTAAGTATCTTCCAAGGATGGAACACGAAGATGGGGGATATCCCCCAACTCAAAATATTCTTTACACGGAATATTTTTCGAATTCCCTTTATTCTAAAAAACGGCTCTGAATATTGCGATTAAAATGGCGTATATCACAGATGTTTACATGCCAAATAAAATCTATATCCTGAATTTCTTGGGAATATCAACAGAAGTCCTCTTCATTATGACAAAAACGTGATAATACGCAAAAGAATGTCGTACCTCGAAAGAAAAGCTCCCTGGCTAAATTATGGACGATGAGTTGATCCTTCGTGACCATGTGCGCATAATGGGGACTCACCACCACCACAACTCATAAGCCTACCTCTTGGCGATGATGCTCCAGCCGGCGTGTTCTTGAAGGGCATTCACGTATATCTCTGAGCAGAATGAGGCTATCTCGACTTCCCGAGGCAAGGACACTGTTCCCTTGCCAGGAGATACATCCCACTCGGGCACTGTGACCGTATAAGATGTCAACCCTCTTGCACGTGGCGGTGTCCCACAGTTGAACCGTTCCTTGTGATGTGCCAATAGCCAGACCGTTACCCTGAAACACAATGGTAAACATGCCTCAAAGACAAACTTCCCTTGGTTGACAACACTGCGTACAGACATGCGGGACAATTCTCTTCTTGCAGATTCTGGTTCAGTTTTAGCCTGGTACTCTGCCATTGGTCGATTGACCTACATGGCTGCGCATGCGCCAGCAGACAGAACGAACGTAAGACTCCATTTCGCAGAACTCCATTTTTACTTTCTCTACACGTACTATGTACATCGTGTATAGAGAAGGTATTGTATTGCACCTAAAAATTCGATACCGATATTTCACCGGAAATATGTGTTTTAGATTCCCCTGCATAAAAAAAAGAATTTTCAGAAAAAGGTCCGTGTGTGTCCGTGTGTCTGTGAACACGATAACTCAAAAACGAAAAAAATACCAAACATCGTATTTAAGTTCATTATCTTCCAGGGATGCGACTCGATGGTTTTGAAAAATATCCCAACCTCAACTGCTCTTACATGGAATTTTTTTTCGAAAGTTTTAATTTTCTCAAAAATGGCTCTAACGATTTTGATTAAAATAAGGTATACTACATATATTTACCCGACAAATAATATGTATATTATGAATTTTCTGGGAACAGCCTCTGAAGGCTACTTTTTTCTGGATGAATTTTATGGAATTTTGCATAACTACTAAACCGTAAGAGATGGACAAAAACGTACCACACAAAAAATGTACAGCACATTAAAACTCACAATTTATGTTATACAATTTTTTTTCGTGGTGTTGGTCGTTTTTGAGATATTCCTTGTTTTTTGGTTTCAGCTTTAAAATACTTATACCTTTCTCATACGGTAATGTTTCAACTCCTGCCCATACAAACAAAGGAACTTCAGTCACATAGCAACCAGCTTTTGACAATCACTTTAACCTATGGTACTCCCTTATTTCGCTTCTGCTTACAAGCAAGCAAGCAAGTAATAAGACTATTTCTGCTAGTTTTTTCTCGATTAGCATGAAGTAAATAGACCAATGAGTTTTTTAAGAATAATTGGTTGCAGAGACGTAGAGAAAGTCATGTGAATGGAACATCAGATTTTTACTCTTTAATTCGAGCCAGTTCATTTACACTCACCTAACCTAAACTAACGTAATGTAATCTCGAAACCTGTCGTTCACTTATCCCGCAGCCATAGTCTCCGTAACCAATAGGAAAGGCTCAGTCTAAAACTGAATTAGAATCTGCAACCTCGCCCTCGCTTCCCCGTAAAACTAGCGCCCAAGAAAAGGTGCGCGCATTGTATAAATATGGTATAGAGTCGCCGGTTTAACAGCACATGCAAATAATTATTCACCCCTTCCTCTAGAAGGCCGAATTATGTTGTTTACCCGTTCCTTGTGTACTATTGCAGCGAAACTCTTGGTTCGTCTTTACATCCCTGAATTTTCTCCAGGCCAGTCACAAGAGAACTGATACCGGCTGGGAGGAGCCAAAGCTTGTTTACCTGAAGGGGAAACTTACAGAGAGAAAAGTACAATTACGATCTGGGAGAATGCGCCATTTTTATGCACGCGATTATTATCCTTGCAAATAGACGAGAGTACTCAAATTGCGCAGTACCAGGAGTAGGGGAAAGAGGCGGAGACTTGCAGTACGCACAGGAGAACTACGATGACACAACAATCACATCCATATTATTTATTAGTAGGCATCGCTTTCTGTCATAAATATCCGACTTATGCGTGCATATATATTGTTAAAATCTTTATAATACACTCTATAATTATTTTCTCTACTATGTATGTAGATAGAGAAGGCTGTATTCCACTCAAAAATTCGATACTGATATTTCACCGGAAATGCAGGTTTTGAGACTACCTGAATACAAAAATCTAAGAAAAAAGTATTTTTCGAAAACTATCAGTGTGTGGTGTGTTTGTGGAGGGGGTGGGCAGCATAGCTGAAAAGTCCGTTAAATAGTAAAGTTGATATTTAAATTCAGTATCTTCTAAGGATACAACAGGAAGATTTTCAACAAAACCCCTACCCCTTAACCACTCTTTACATCTAACATTTTTCGAAGTTTTGATTTTTCTCAAAAATAGCTCAAACTATTTTTATTAAAATGCTACATGTTAAAAATATTTTCATGGCAAACGAAATGTATATGTTGAATTTTCTCCGAATAGCCTCTGAAGACCTCTTCATTCTGGATGACTTTCGTATAACTGGCAAACCGTAAGAGATATACAAAAACTTACTACACAAAAAATATAGATCTCGCTACAGCATACAGTTTGTCATATATATATATATATATATATATATATATATATATATATATATATATATTGTAGAGTTAATCGTTTTCACCATATCCCTTGTTGTTGGCTTCAATTTTAAACTACTTAAGCTTTTCTCAAACGGGAAGTTATGATTAGTTGCATACCTCTTTTGTTTTACTGCTAGTCCTGCTGAGATAACCGAATTTCAATTGTTTTTAGCATAGCGATAATTTTTAAAATATTTGCCTATCGTGTTAGCCTAATATATTCCCCGTATTTCCTTTCTACTTACAAGGAGGCAAGTAATAAGACAATTTCTGTCATTGTTCATCTCGATTAGCATGGTGTAGATAAATGAATAATCTTTTGTAAGAAGACGTTTCCTTTACGAAGTGTTGAAATGGAGCTGCATTCGCTAACTGAATACGTTCTAATTCAGATTTAACTCTACGAACCGAACTAAACACAACGGTGGTTGCCGCTATGTTTCTGTGCAGACTTGAGTTTAACAGGGGTCCCCTCTGTAGTCTCTCTCATCATAAACTGATACACATTAGCAATCACTCCTCCTGTAGTTTACTGGTGACATTGTTTGGTCTATGTTTATCTCCGCTATGCGTCACGAGGAGCGATACTCACGTTATTATGGTGCTGGACAGACTGATGCTCGCTGCGTGCTTCAAATTGCCGGCCGACTACAGCATCAGTTCATGCCACTCACATCAAGTTACCAGTGCTCACGTCTATTTGCAAGCACAATAACATTGCAGCGAAACTTTTTCACAGAGACGGTTCTAAACACCCTTTATTTCACATCAGTTATTACATAGTTCATTGGTTCGTTTTTACGTCCCTGAATTTTTTCCAGGCCAGTCACAAGAGAACTGATACCGGCTGGCAGGAGTCAAAGCTTGTTTACCTGATGGAGAAACTTACGAAGAGAAAAGTGCTATTGCGATGTATGAGAATGCGCCACTTTTTATGCATGAGAGTGTACATGTTGTCAATGCACCTAGATAAGATTAAGTTCTTGAACTTACCCTTTCGTTCCATGCTACAGAACTGACGCTATCCTCTTCTGAGCTTAGGTCACATAACTTGATGACCTGACTGGTTGCAGCCGACCACAGGTAGACGGAAGAGCCCAGTCCGACGCTGATCATGTTCTGAGAGGACCAGTTCACCAGGTTGAGGTAGAAATCGTCTTGTAGTTCCGGGGCGTCCAGAACCTATAAAAACCGTCTTATGTATTTGGACGTCCACCTTAAACCCTCCAAAAATTACAAACTGTTAACATTTAAGAAAGAACTTTACAATAGTAGTATTACTTTCTCTAGCACGTATGTACAATGCAAATTAGAGAAGGTATTGTATTCGTTCCAAAAATTATATACCATGATTTTACCGGAAAGGCATGTTTTGAGGATGCCTGAATAAATAAAAAACTATTAGAAAAAGGACCACGTGTGTTTGTGTGTGGACAGCATAGCTCAAAAACGAAAAGTCGGCTAAATACCAACCTTGATAATTAAGTTCAGCATCTTCCAAGGATGTCATAGAGAAAATCTCCTCACCCAAAAATACATGGAAAGATTTTCAAAATGTTTTATTTTCTCAAAAATGGCTAACGATTTTGATTAAAATATTGTATATTAAAGATATATACATGTCAACTAAAATAGATATTGGATAGGTAGAGTTAGGCTGAAAAATTCAATGTCCCCCGGTCTCTAGCCGGTTGCTCTGCCACTGAGCTACCATGGCAACATGCCGGCATAGCATTGAACTTCTCCACTGACTCGCATGTTTCCCGGTAAACCACAAGGTGATCTCAAATTATTTTGAGATGACAACCCCAATGACAACTTACAATGTTGTAAGTACTTTAGGTCCCAGGATTCATAGTATAGGCAACTATTATGGTTCATTGCTATGCCGGCATGTTGCCATGGTAGCTCAGTGGCAGAGCAACCGTCTAGAGATCGGGAGATCCGTGGTTCAAATCCCGGCCATGGCATTGAATTTTTCAGTCTGATTCTACCTATCCAACTCCTGTCCTACACACAGCTTGTGTGGAAAAACAATTAATCCAATAAAATAGGTATCTTAATTTTCTGAGAATAACCTCTGAAGACAGCTTCATTCTGGATGAGCTTTGCATAACTCATAAACTTTTAGTTTTTGAGCTATGTTCTCCACACACGCGCGCACACGCAACTCTCACTCCCACAAAACAGTCAAAAAAAATAGGTAGATTCCCGTCCCACATTCTCCATTCCCACTCCGGAATCCCTTACATAGTGGACGTTGTGCGAGAAAGAGCTCGCACAATATACACTAAACTTGCTCCCCACCCAAATCCCCAGGTGAACACTCTCGGTCTTTACGACCACACGCTGCCTAGGAGACGCGTAAGCTACCGCCTTCCCAAGGACGCCTTGGGATGGTAGTTTTCCGGCCGCCTCTCCCTTCTTTACAGTTCTACCCGCCAAGTTAAGCAGCATCGGGCCCGGTCCCGACTCGGACGGGTGACCGTCCAGTTGTACTCCGACCAGATCTGCAACACTGGCTTCCCCCACCCCGTACCTACATCCCTTCAGTTCTTCCCGCTAGCCGGCACTGCTTTCCTTGACAGCCCGCAAGCGGCTGGCCAAGGTAAGCAGCATCGGGCCTGGTCCCTCTCTGGGTGGGTGACCACTCAGGTAGGTAAGCCAGCCCGCGCCGGCTGCACAGAGGGAAACACCCTGCCCACATTACTTCGACACAGACATAAACGCTTGCACAAGACTACATGTTTTATATCACACGGGTAAATCCGCGAGAAAAGCGGATAGGTACCGTGGTGATTTCCCCCGCCCGAGTACACTCGGGCGACTAGTTCCTGCTCCTGGCTCCTAGAACTCGTTAAATCACAAAAATTGTCATATACATTTTTTGCGATATAAAACATTTTCGATATATTCTTTGTTATTGGTTTAAATTTTAAAATATCCAAAACTTTTCTTAAACGGAAATTCGTTATTCCTATTTCTTTTGTTTTACTCCTGGGCATACAAAGAGAACCAAGTTTCAATCACGTAGCAGTCAGATTTTAAAGGATTTGACTAGTGAATTCCCCAATTTCCCTTCTACTTACAAGGAAACAAGTAAAAAGACCAATTCTGCTAATGTTTATCTTGAAGAAGATAAGAATAAGCTTTTATAACAATAGTGTGTTACAGAATAGGTAGAGAAAGTCGTGTGAATGGATACATAACATTTTTATATTTGTCCTCCGCCTTATAAAGTATAATGCTGTATATTTATCTAGTTAAAGTTGGAAATAAACAAATACAGCCTTTATGCTCAAGATTTATTGCCTAGTAACAAGGGTTGCTTATTGTTACACATTGTTTAACGCCCGGTGTTACTGCATATGCATGAATGGTGTGTTATTTATGGACGCTCTTTAACTGCTGTGCTTCTCAGCGTCGCATTCTATACTGGGCGTGAAAGATCGCTTAATTTTGCTCAGAGGCCTCTCTATCAGGCTTGAGGTTTTTTTTACGTGCCGTAAATCTACGACACGGGACCAACGGCTTTACTTTCCTTCCAAAGGAAGCCATGCTAAGGATTTTTACACCCGAAAAAATGCATCGTCCTCCGCCGGGTTTGAACATAGGGTATGTGAAGCTATCATGGTGACCATTACCCCACGAAGGGCGACTACATGAATGAAGATGGAGCGCCGGGAGAATGCGATGGCAAGGAAAACCGGAGAAAACCCGCCCCTGCGCCGCTTTGTCCACCACAAATCTCACATGCGGTCGCTTTTGGGATCGAACCCGGGCTATATGACCGCGGCGCGGCCCCTTTCGTTGGTGCTCCTACGGTTCAATAACATATGTTCCACACTTTATTAATAAACTATAAACAAAGTGGAAAAACAATCGCCTAATATATATACAGGGTGTATATAAATGAATATCGGGGTTTTAACTCTTTATAATATTTATTACATTCAACTTACAGTTATGAATGATATGTCAAATGAAAAATCAACTCAAACAGTTTTACCAAGAAGCTTATAAATGTTCAATGTGACTACCCTTTGTCACTCGACACACATCAAGTCTATAGCCGAGTTCTTCCCAAACGTTGATAAGTGTGTATTCAGTAATTGTAGCAACATCTGCTTCAATCCGGTTTCTTAATTCAGGGAGGTCAGCTGGTAGCGGAGGCACGTACACACGATCCTTGACGAAGCCCCAAAGGTAAAAATTGCATGGCGTTAGGTCAGGAGAACGTTGAGGCCATGCATAGCAAGTCCTGTCATTGGGGCCCTTGCGGCCTATCCAGCGCTCGGGTACAGTGACGTCCAACCAATCGCGTACTTCGTTATGCCAGTGAGGTGGCGCACCATCCTGCTGAAAAATGAAGTTCTCTGGCTCATTTTCTTCCAACTGAGGGAAGAGCCATTGCTCTAGTGTACCAAGGTAAGAAGTGCCAGTTACAGTAGGTTCACCAAAAATGACAGGCCAATAAACTTTTCGCCGGGATACGGCACAAAAAACATTCACTTTAGGAGAATCTCGTAGCATTTGTACCATCTCGTGAGGATTTTCTGAGCCGCAGATGCGCACATTATGAGTATCAACATGTCCACTAAGGTGAAAGGTCGATTCATTACTGAAGACAACACGATCCACAAAATCGTCATGAAACAACTGCCGTTTGCGAATTTGGCACGTAATCCGTGGTCTGTCGGCTTTAGAGCCTGTAATAACTGTAAACGGTAAGGACGTAGCTGTAAGCGTTTTCCTACAACTTTCCAAACATTCGACACAGGAACTTGTAATTCACGACTAGCCTTCCGGACTGATTTCTTTGGGCTACGAGTGAACGATTCTCTCACTCGCTCAACAGTCTCTTCACTTACTCCTGGTCGTCCCGTGCTCTTCCCTTTACAAAGGCAGCCGGTATCTTCAAACTGATTATACCATCTACGAATGTTTTTATCACTAGGAGGATCACAACCGAACTTACTACGGAACGCACGTTGCACAGTAACTACAGATTCGGTCTTTGCAAACTGCAAAACACAAAACGCTTTCTGTTTACTAGTCGCCATCTTTGCTACTACCGCTGTCTAGCGGATTGCGGCAGAAACATTGCACGCACATGCGCACTTGTGCCAACAAACAAAACTGTTTGCGTTGCTTTTTCATTTGACATATCATTTATAACTGTAAGTTGAATGTAATAAATACTACAAAGAGTTAAAACCCCGATATTCATTTATGTACACCCTGTATATATAATACAATGAATGTCAGCCTGCCTGGGTAGTGTGGTGGTAGCGTGTCTGTCTCACATTCAAAAGGTCGTGAGTTCGAATCTCGCTTAGGGTGAGTTACCCGGATAAGGTTTTTTTGGAGGTTTTCCCTTATCCTGAGAAGACGAATGTCAAGTAACTTTAAGCTACACGGACGTCCTTTAACCTGGTTGGTCATATAGGACGATGAATGAAATTGGTGAAATGATGCTCAAATGATCTCGGGGTCATTTGAGCATCATTTCACAAATTTCATTCATCGTCCGATATGACCAACCAGGTTAAAGGACGTTAAACTAAAAAAAAAAAAAAAAATTAATAATAATGATAATGATAATAAATAAATGTCTATTGCAACAGGGGCAAATTTTGCCCATGGTTGGTGTTCCATATAACCTAAAATAGCTTGCTCTTACATTTAAGATAACTCGTTTAATTTTGTGGACAGCTAAATAAAAACCCTACACTTTATAATAGTACTTTACTTTCTCTACACGTACTATATGCATAATGTATAGAAGTATTGAATCCCACCCAAAAATTCCATACCGAGGTTTCACCGCAAATACATATTTTAGGGCCCCCTGAATACAAAAAAGAATCATTTCTAGAAAAATTGTGTGTGTGTGTCTGTCTGTGTGCGTGTGTGTGTGCAGACAACATAGCTCAAAAACGAAAATACCGTTAGGCACCAAACTTGGTATTTAGGTTTGGTATCTTCCAAGGATGCGACACGAAGCTTTTCAAGAAAATCCCCCACCTCAAACTACTCTTGAAATAGAAAAATTTTCGACTATTTTAATTTTCAAGAAAATGGCCCTAACGATTTTGATTAAAATGCCACATATTAAAGGCATTTTATCGCAAATAAAATATATATCCTGAATTTTCTGGGAATAGCTTCTGAAGACCACTTTATTCTGGATGAATTTTATTGAACTTTGCACAACTGGTAAACCATAAGAGATAGACAAAAGCTTGCTACATTAAAATGTAAATCTGGTTAAGACACACAATGTATGTCATATACATTTTTTCGTGGAGTTGCCCAGTTTTTTAAATATTCCTTGTTATTGGTTTCAGTTTTAAGGCACTTATACTCTTCTCATACGGGAACTTGTCAACTCCTGGCCACGCGAAGAAACGGATTTCAATCCCATAGCAACCACATTTTAAAACATATGACTGTCCGTTTAGCCTAGTGTATTTCTCTTCTACTTATAAGGAACTAAGTAACAAGACCGTTTCTGCTAATGTTTATCTCGATTAGCATGAAATAGAAGAATGAGCTTATAAACAATAACTAATTTGAGAAAGTCATGTGAATGGAACACATCAGGTTTTTGTGTATTGACACTACCAATAAAGAAAAAATAGAATCCTGCCATCTCTCTGGACACAGGTGAGTGGAAGTCAAAATAAATCGTGTGGTGGTAGCGTGTCTGCCTCACATTCAATAGGTCGTAAGTTCGAATCTCGCTTAGGGCGAGTTACTCGGATAAGGTTTTTTTCGGGGTTTTCCCTTATCCTGAGAAGATGAATATCGAGCAACTTTAAGCTCCGTGGACCCCGAGATCATTTCAACAATTTCATTCATCGTCCGATATGACCAACCAGGTTTCAGTAGGGAACAAAATAAGTATTTGGGTGAAGGGGGAAATAACCCTAAAACAGCATTGGGATTGAACCCAACATTCCAGAGCATTCGCCTTGCCATAAATAGCCTATGGTGCGAGAGGTCGAACCCAAGACTCCCGTTTAATCTGTCTATAATTCTCAAGAGTACTTACTATGTGTTATACCTTGAAAGGACCTTTGGGAATGATCCTGGTGGCTTTGGTAGGACTCTGCAGCAACTTCTGGCTGGAGGACCCGAGTGGCGATAAAGACAGGCGACTTGAGATGCTCTTCTCAGTTTCGTAGTCGTGTACCTGATACTGCCAACACAATTATTATTTAAAGCTAATTAATACTGCATTTTCAAAATTTTATAAAATAAAACATCTGATGTGTTCCATTCACATGACTTTCTCTACATCTTTGTTACAAATTATTGTTAAAAGGTTTATGTTTCTATTTACTTCATGCTAATCGAGAAAAAATTAGCAAAAATAGTCTTATTACTTGCTTCCTTGTAAGTAGGAGCGAAACAAGGGAGTACCATAGGTTAAAGTGATAGTCAAAAGCTGGTTGCTATGTGACTGAAGTTCCTTTGTTTGTATGGCCACGACTCCACGAAAAAAATGTTTATTACATGAATTGTATGTTTTAATGTGCTCTACATTTTCTGTGTAGTAAGTTTTTCTCCATCTCTTACAGTTTAGCAGTTATGCAAAAGTCATCCAGAATAAAGTAATCTTCAGAGGCTATTCCCAGAAAATTCAAGATATACATTTTATTTGTCATGTAAATATCTTTAATATACGAAATTTTAATAAAAATCGTTAAAGCCGCTTTTAATAAAACCAAAATGTTCTATTTTTTTTCTATGTAAAGGATAAAGGGGGTGTTCTTGAAAATCTTGTGTCGCATCCTCGGAAGATACTGAACTTTAATATCACGGTTCGTATTTAACGGACTTTTGATTTTTGAGTTATGCTGCCCTAACACACACGAACCTTTTCCTCAATTTTTTTTTCTTTGGATTCAGGGGGTATCAAAAGATATTTTTCCGGTGAAATCTGGGTATCGAATTTTTGGGTGCAATACAATACCTTCTCTATACACTATGTGTATAGTACGTGTTTTGAATTTATTTGAAAATGTCCTTAGAATCTATTTGATAATTGTATATACCTACAGCTTTCAGTTAGAGTAAAACAGACATCTTAAGATGGTAATTGGTGATAATCATGAAGATGCTTTTAAACTTACAGTGAAGAGGTTCCGAGGGGTGGTCGGTGGCCTCAAGTTCTGTATCTGGTCTCCCAGAAGCTCATTGCGTAACAAATAGCTGTAAATTGTCTTCTTCAGGTTCGGTTCTTCAGGTTTTTGGCTCTGTAAAACAACCAAGAACATCATTTTAAGTGAAGAATGAACATATTTATTTAAATTTAAATACAGGCTGATTCGAAAATATTTTTACAAAGTTTGGGGCCAGGTTCCTTACATCAAAACAAGTAAAAAGGTTCATATAAACACGTCTCAAAACGCTTAGTTCTCAATTTATTAAGGTTCATAATGCTATCAATAAAACATTTTAAAATGACTCTTTATTCTATTTTTACGTCAGCTTGTTAGGAGGTGTTCCACACAAGCACCACTTGTAGTAAATGATTCAAATGTCCTCCTCTTGCGTCTAGACCCGCATGCACTCGCCGAAGCATGGAATGATAAATACTCCCAGTCGGTGTCGTACGACACGTAGATTATCAGTTTCTTCATCTGGGATGCCTGCTGCATAAACCAATGGTTTAAGGTGCACCCAAAAGATACAAATACAAAGGATTGAGGTCGAAGGAACATGCAGGCCATAGGACTGGTCCCTCTCTACCATTCCATTTGTCATGTTAGATACCAGCCAGTGCTTCTCAAATAAAATGTGCAAGAGCATTATGTATAAACCATATGTTTCTTCCAAGGTCGAGGGTTCAAACGCGGCGGAGGACGATGGACTTTTTTGGGGTGTAAAAATTCTTAGCATTGCTTCCTTCGTAAGGGAAGTAAAGCCGTTGCTCCCGTCGTAGATTTACGGCACGTAAAAGAACCTCAAGCCTGATTGAGAGACCTCTGAGCAAAATTAAGCGATCTTTCACGCCCAATTTAGAATGGGACGCTGAGAACCACATTAGTTAAATAACACGCCATTCCATTTGTTTTTCTTCTTATTTGCAGAGGCACATTTTTAATAAGTGTGGGAGAGTGTTCTGAATGAAGTCCCTGCAGACGTGCTGGTAAATGACAAATGTTGACAAGAAGTCATGGCAACTCAAAGCCAA
The DNA here is from genome assembly GCA_030762935.1 of Hymenopus coronatus. Lineage (NCBI taxonomy): Eukaryota > Metazoa > Arthropoda > Insecta > Mantodea > Hymenopodidae > Hymenopus > Hymenopus coronatus. Next base: position 16,808,185 of record CM060897.1, on the reverse strand, counting down.
CTCTGCAGGGTAAAATGAGTAAAATGAGGCCTTCTATGAATAAGTGCATAGGTTGGCCCTAAGGTGATTTTCATTAATAAATTGATAACTAGAAAATGAAGCATATGTTTATATGAACATATTTTCTTGTTTCAATGTAAGGAGTCCATCCCCAAACGTTGTAAAACTATTTTTGAGTCACTCTGAATATGGACGCTGCAGGCCCCAACGCACACTATGTACCTGTATAAAATTTAGGATAGTAATGAAAGCGACAGTAAAACACTGAGCGAGATGGCTTATGCGGTAACGTCTATAACCCGTATTCGTGAGGCCCGGGTTCAAAACCAATCTCGCTGGATTGTTTTCGTGGTTCCCCTCAGTCGCCAAAGTACATACCGGATTTGGTATTAAATACCATGTCCAAAATTCCATTTTCAGTCTCAAACAATACCAAAGAAAATAAGAGTTACAATCACATAACTTTCTCTAGCTGTTCCACGTTCGAACTATTCTTACACATTATTCTTCTATCTACATCATGTTAATCAAGATAAACATTAGCAGAATTGATCTTATTTCTTCCTTTCTTATAAATAGAAAGAAAATAAGGAGATAAAGCGATAGTCAAATATTTTAGAAGCTGGTCGCTATATGAAACAATTGCGATTTGATTCGCTTTGCATGATCCCGTTTGAGAAAAGATAGGTAGTTCAAAGCTGAAACCAATAACAAGAAGCTCGCCTGGGTAGTGTGGTGGTAGCGTGTCTGCCTCACATCCGAAAGGTCGTGAGTTCGAATCTCGCTTAAGATCAGTTACCCGGAGTTTTGGGGGGGGGGGATTTTCCCTTAACCTGAGAAGACGAATGTCGAGTAACTTTAAGCTCCATGGACCCCGAGATCATTTGAGCATCTTTCACCAATTTCATTTATCGTTCGATATGATCAAAATGAAGGAAAAAAAATCTCACAAACAGGCAACTCTACAATAAAAATGTGTATCACATAAATTATGTGTTTTAATGAGATTTACATTTTTGTGTGGAAATTTTTTACTTTCTCTACACGTACTATGTAGTGTATAGAGAAGGTATTGCACTCCACCAAAAAATTCGATACCGAGATTTCACCGAAAATATATGTTTCAGAGTATCCTGTATCCAAAAAAAAGTATTCTCAGAAAAAGGTCCGTGTGTGTGTGTGAACACGATAACTCAAAAACGAAAAGTCGGTAAAATGCCAAACTTGGTATTTAAGTTTAGTATCTTCCAGGGATGCGACACGAAGGTTTTGAGAAAAATCTCCCCACCCCAAACTACCCTTTACATGGAACTTTTTTCGAAAATGTCGATTTTCTCAAAAATGGCTCTAACGATTTTTATTAAAATATACATTACAGACATTTACCTGACAAATAAAATGTATATCTTGAATTTTCTGGGAATAGCCTCTGAAGAGTTCCGGATGAATTTTACGGAATTTTGAATGACTGCTAAACCATAAGAGATGGACAAAAACTTACTGCACAAAAAATGTAGAGCACGTTAAAACACACAATTTATGTTATATACATTTTTTTTCATGGAGTTCATCGTTTTTGAGACATTCCTTGTTTTTGGTTTCTGCTATGAAAACAATTTTCTCATACAGGAACTTGTCAACTGCTGTCCATACAAACAAAGGAACATCAGTCACATAGCAACCAGCTTTTGACTTCACTTTAACCTATGGTACTCCCTTATTTCGCTTCTACTTACAAGGAAGCAATTAATAAGACTATTTCTGCTAACTTTTTCTGATTAGCATGAAGTTAATAGAAGTATAAGATTTTTAACAATAATTTGTTGCAGAGATGTAGAGAAAGTCATGTGAATGGTACACATTAGATTTTTGTCTATCTCTTACGATTTAACCGTTATGCAAAATCTTGCAAAACTCTTCCAGTATTGTTTTTAAGAAAAACAAGATTTTCGAAAAGTGCTCCAGGCAAAGGGTAATTGAGCGAGGACGATTTTCTTAGTAATCTTCATGTCGCTTCCTTGGAAGATACTGAACTTAAATACCAAGTTTGGTATTTAACTGACTTTTCGTTTACGAGCGTTCTACCCACAGACACCACACACGCGCGCGCTCGCGAACTTGTTTCTAAAAATGCTTTTATTGCATTTAGGAAGGCTCAAAACATGTACTTCCAGTGAAATCTAGAGTAAGTAAAATGGCCATGATAATAAACAGTAAACAAATATAGCATTTCAAGTAAGAATAAAACACGAAACATCTGTAAACCTTATTGCGATATTAGTTGTATCTTATTGCATTATCTACAGAATCCTAATAAAAGGCAAAACGAAGGTCATCCAGACGATTTGCCATTACTAAACAATAAAGACGTTTATCAACACAAACTTTATTTACAAAGTTACACTACCTTACTCTATTTCTCAACGTAATCGTCATTGCTATCTAGGTATTTATTGTCACGTGGTACCGGTGTTTCAATGCAGATGTTAAACTCTTCCACCGCTAAAGATTTGAGCCAAGATGTCTGCCACTTTGAAGTCTTCATGACTGGGAAATCTTTTCCATCCAGAAAGTCAAGTATGGTGACCAAAGTGAAACATCGGTTTTTCTGAATTCTTTTATCAACATTTGCTTTCAACTCCTCCATAACGATTGATGAACTTCCAAAATGTAAAAGACGTGTATTTATGGACGCTCTTTAACTACCTCTGTTCTCAGCGTCCCATTCTAGATTAGGCGTGAAAGATCATTTAATTTTACTCAGAGGCCTCTCTATCAGGCTTGAGGTTCTTCATCTTCACGGGACCAACGTCGGCTTTACTTCCCTTGCGAATGAAGCCATGCTAAGGATTTTTACGGCCGAAAAAAATCCATCGTCTTCCGCCGGGTTTGAGCCCGCGACCTTGGGTATATGAAGTTAGCACGGTAACCACTACACCACGGAGAGCTATAATGCCTTCCACTCCGGTACTATCGTACATCTTGATTACTCGTAAATTATGCATCACTGAAGACTCGTTCATTGCATTATCCCTGTACACTTGCGTAATTTGCCTATAAAATTCGATTGGGCGAACATCTTGTGCATTAAAAAAAAAAAAAAAAAAAAAAAAAAAAAAAAAAAAAAAAAAAAAAAAAAAAAAGCAGATAAGTTCTTTGGCGGTAGGAAAGTATAACATTGGCATTAAAAAATCTGATGTGTTACACTCACATTACTTTCTCTAGCTACTCTACAAACAAGCTTCTTACAGAGGATAATTCTTCTTTCAACACCATGCTAATCGAGATAAACTTTATCAGAATTTTGTTACTTAGTTCCTTATAGGTAGACTGGAACTAAGGGAATGCATTAGGCTAAAGTGACAGTCAAATGTTTTAAAAGCTGCCATGCGATTGTCATTGCGAATCGCTTTTTTGCTTGGCCAGGAGTAGAACAAAAGAAACAGGGACACTCCCGTCTGAGAAAAGTGCAAGTACTTCACAGCTGAAACTAATAACAAGGAATACCTCTAAAACGGTAAGCTCCACGAAAAAAAATGTATATGACATAACTTGTGTATTTTAACAAAACCTACATTTTTTGTATAGTAAGTTTTTGTCTATCTCTTACGGTTTACTAGTTATGCCAAGTTAAGCAAAATTCATAAGAATAAACAGGTCTTTAGAAGCTATTCCAATAAATTCATGATATACATTTTATTTGTGATAGAAATGTCTTTAATATGTGGCATTTTAATCGTTAGAGCCATTTTAAAGAAAAACAAAATTTTCGAAAATGTTCCCATGTAAAGGGTAGTTAGGGGTGTCGCATCCTTGGAAGATACCAAACTTAAATACCAATACGGACCTTTTTCTGAAAATCCTTTTTTTGGACTCAGGGGGTCCTAAAACATGTATTTCCGGTGAAATCTCTACAACGAATTTTGGGTGGAATACAATACTTGTCTATCCCTATGTACATTGTACATACGGGGCTAGAGAAAGTAAAAACTGGTACCATGTAACAATAAATGCCTTGACAGATTGGAGATTACGTTGAGAAATAGAGTAAGATACGGTAATGTTTTGTCTTGATAGCTTTCGTCGTTTGTTCCTCTCTGGATGACCCTCGTGCCTGAATAAATACAATTCTAGTGAAAGCTAAATATACAGGTGGGAGGCGAATGAGTGCAAATAGTTTGATATTTAGTAAAGAACAAAGAGTATAACATATATGTGAATCTCATTTATCTGTATTATCTATCTGTTACCAATAACATTTTCATCAATGAAGCACAAACTTCAGGGTCTAATATGTTTTGAACGGCCCTGAGTTATGTCTCTGCTGAGTTTACATACATCACTCCACCAAAGTCCGGCAGAGCAAAGGGCAAAGGAGGATCAACCATGTGACCTGCTACGTAAACAACCGAAGTCTGAGATAGGAAATATTAGTTATTCTAAAAGCATCATGAAATTTTTCTCATGAACATAACTTTGGAAAACAACAAAAAGAACTGCAAATCTTGTATCAAACGCTGCTAAAAATATTTGCACCTATTCACTTTTCTTCTCCTGGCATGCATTGAGTATGGAATTTCAAAACCATCATACAGCGACCAGCTCTTAAAAGATTTGATTACTGTATGTTATTCCCATTCTGCTTACAGGAAATATGTGATAAAATCTTTTCTATAAAATTTCATTAGCATGAAGTAGATAGAAGAATAGGCTTTCGTAAGAATAGTTTGTTACAGAATAAGTAGGGGAATTCATGTGAATGTTACAAATCGTATTTGTTTTCATTTAGGATTGGTTGTCAGCAATTAAATAAATCAGATTTATAATTCAACTAATTATTATTATTATTATTATTATTTATTTTTTAAAACAATGTATCATATCTCCGAAAAGTGACTGAAAACTATCACTTATTTAACACTGTTTCATTAGGTGTTTTTTTTTATTTAATTTTGCCCTTTCTAAAGATTGTTTTTTTCGTTTTCATAATCGGCGCACTCTTCCCGTATGTGGGGACTGACAACCCCCTAGGACTTACAAGCAGATGCTTAGGGGTCAGAACTCTGTTGGGGAACCAACGACACAAATAGAATGAAGAACCTGGAACGAGTGGTTGGCCTGTAGCCAGGCATGAGCGTGAGGAAGTGGATGATTTGAAATGCAAACAAAAAGGAAAGGTGAGCGATGGAGCAATTGTAGGAATGAGTGGCGGGGGAAACCTGAGGATCCGGAGAAAACGTGCCCTTACGCTGCTTCGTCCACCACAAATTCCATATGCTGGTGCTTGGGGTCGAACCCGAGCTGCAATGGTGGGAGACGAGCGGTCTAACCATTCGGCCATGACATAAAAATCCTTAGCATGGCTTCCTTGGTCCCGTGTAGTAGATTTATAGCACACAAAAGAACCTCGAGCCCGATAAAGAGGCCTCTGAGCAAACTTAGCTGTAGCCCATGTAGCACGGGAACCATAGCAATTAAAGAGCGTCCATATATGAAACTCAAATTTTCCAAGGTTACGAAAGAAGGCGAGTACTTACAACACACTTGAGGGAACTTCGGCTCGTGAGAAGGCCATCTCTTGCAGGAATGAATCTGTCTCCACAACGTTGGGCCATCGCCTGCGGCACCTGTGTAAAACAAATGACTAGCTTTAGTCACTTCCACCACCACTCTCGGCGATGGTACAAGGTTACAAGAAGCCATTGGCTCATAAATTAGCAGATTGAAACAGGAGTTTTTGTAGAGAAATCTCATGTGTTCCATTCACATGACTTTCTCTACATCTCTTCAGTAAAATATTGCTAAAAAACCTTATTCTTCTATTTACTTCTTGCTAAACGAGAAAAAATAAGCAGAAATTGTATTATTACTGTTTACTTGTAAAAGAAGGGAAATAAGGGGGTACCATAGGCTAAAGCGATAGTCAAATCTTTTAAAAGATGGTTGTTATGTGATAGAATTCCTTTGTTTGTATGGACAGCAGTGGACAAATTCCCATATGAGAAAAGTATAGAGCTGAAAACAATAATAAGGAATATCTCCTAAATGGCCAACTCCACGAAAAACATGCATGTTTCATAAATTGTTTTGTTGCGTAAGCTTTTATCTATCTCTAACGGCTTACCAGTCATTGAAAATTTTACAAAACTAATCTAGTCCTCAGAAAATTCGAGATATACATTTTATTTGCCAAGTAAGTACCTCTAATATAAGATATTTTAATCAAAATCGTTAGAGCCATTTTTCAGAAAATCAAAATATTTTTCCATGTAAAGGATAGTTGGGGTAAGGGAATTTTCTTGAAAATCTTCGTGTCGCATCCAGTGAAGATACTGAATATAAAGTTTTTTGGTATTTAACGGAATTTTCGTCTTTGAGCTATGCTGCACAGACACACACACACACACTGACAGACAGATAGACAGGCAGACGACAGAAACACACGCGGACATTTTTCTAAAAATACTGTTTTTGGATTCAGGAGTTCTCAAGACATATTTCCGGTAGGAATCTCGGTATCGAATTGCAATATTGCAATACAATACCTTCTCTATAAACTATGCACATAGTACGTATAGAGTCGCCCTCCGTGATGTAATGGTTACCATGCTAACTTCATATACCCAAGGTTAAAACCCGGCGGAGGACGGTGGATTTTTTCGGGTGTAAAAATCCTGAGCATGGCTTCCTTCGGAAGGGAAGTAAAGCCGTGGGTCCCGTGTCGTAGATTTAAGGCACGTAAAAGAACCTCAAGCCTGATAGGAGAGGCCTCTTTCACGCCCAATTTAGAATGGGACGCTGAGAACCACAGTAGTTAAAGAGCGTCCATAAATAACACGCCATTTCCATTTAGTACGTATAGAAAAAGTAACAAATGAATGATATCTTCTATTCACATAACTTTCTCTACAATAAAAAGCTTATTCTTCTATCTACACTATACTAATCAAGATAAACATTAGCAGAAATGGTCATATTACTTGCTTCCTTGCAAGTAGAAGGGAATACACTAGGATAAAGCGATAGACAAATCTCTTAAAAGCTGGTTGCCATGTGGATGAAGTCCGTTTCTATGCATTACGAGGAGTTGGCAAATTCCCGTTTGAGAAAAGTTTTAAACATTTTAAACTGAAACAAATAACATTTCAAAAATGGTCAGCCCATCGAAAAAATGGGTACATCAGTAAAATTCATTAAGAATAAACATCTTCAGAGGCTATTCCTAGAAAATTCCACATACACATTTTATTTATTATGTAAATATATGTAATATACGGCAGTTTAATCAAAATTCAAGATATACATTTTATTTGGCATGCATCTTGCATATAAGAGATTTTAATCAAAATTGTTAGAACTATTTTTGAGAAAATCGACATTTCCGAAAATGGTTCAATGTAAACGGGTGGGGGGATTTTTCTAAAAATCTTCATGTCGCATCCTTGGAAGATACTAAGCTTAAATACCAAGTTTGGTATTTTACCGACTTTTCGTTGTTGATTTTGGTCACATAGATACGCGCACGTTTCTAACAATGTTTTTGCTTTCTCTAGCCCGCATGTGCAATGTGTATAGTGAATAGAGAAGGTATTGTATTCCGCCCAAAAATTTGGTGTCGAGATTTCACCAGAAATATGTTTGAGTTCGAAAAAATATTTTTTAGAAAAAGGTCCATATTTGTGTGTGTCTGTGGACAGCATAGCTTCAAAACTCAAATTCCGTTGAATATCTAACAAATTTTCAAGATAATCACCACTCCCCAACTACCCTTTAGATGGAAAATGTTTCGAAAATTTTAATTTTCTCAAAAAAGGCTGTAATGGTTTTGATTACAATATGTATATTAAAGATATTTACATCACAAATAATATGTACATCTTGAATTTTCTGGGAATAGCCTCTGAAGACCTGTTTATTCTGGATGAATTTGCTGAATTTTGCATAACTGGTAAACCGTAAGAGAGAGAGACAAAAGCTTATCAACAACAAAATAAGATCTCGTTAAAACACATAATTTGTCATATATGCTTTTTTCTGAAATATTACTTGATATTGGTTTCAGTATTAAAACATACTTTTATGAAACTGGACTATACAAAGCGACCCAAACCTCAATTGTTTCACATAGGGTCAAGCTTTTAAAGGATTTGACTATCGTTTAGGCTAATATGTTCCCTTCTACTTAAAAGGAAGCAAGTAATAAGACCAATTATGCTAATATTTGTCTCTATTAGGTTGATGTAGATCTCAGTATCGAATTTTTAGGTGGAATACAATTCCTTCTGTATGTACTATTTACATGTATATACGTGCTACAGAAAGTAAAAATAGATCTGCAATATTCGTTCTGAACGCTACAAGGAGTTCTGTCGTCATTTGGAACCCCCTCCCACAAACAGTGACAGAATATTCCACGTGCACTCCGCCCTGCTGGGTCATAACACAACTAACTAGAAATAACTAATCTTGTGACATACTTGAAACTATGTTTTGGGGTGGGCAGATTTTCCTCAAAATCTTCGTAAACGTATATGGAGTTTTTATTTATGGACACTGTTTAACTACTAAGGTTCTTAGCGGCCCATTTTATATTGACCGTGAAAGATCGATTGATTTTGCCCAGAGGCGTCTTTTTGAGCTCGAGGTTCTTTTTTGTATCGTAAATCTACGAAACGGGATCAACAGTTTTACTTCCCTTCCGAAGGAACCTACGCTAAGGATTTTTACGCCCGAAAAAAATTCATTGTCCTCAAAATCTACGTGTCGCAACCTTGGAAGATACCAAACTTAAATACCAAGTTTAGTATTTTGCCAACCTTTCGTTTTTCAGTTATCGAGGTCTCACTCACTCACATACACACACGCACACATTTCTATTTATTTAGTTATTTGTTTTTATTTTTTTGTAGTTTAATATCCATTAACCTGGTTGGTCATATCGGACGATGAATGAAATTGGTGAAATGATGCCTAAATATCTCGGGGTCCATGGAGCTTTAAGTTCAGGGAATCTCAAAACATAAGATTTCCGGTGAAATCTCGGTATCTAATTGTTGAGTGGAAAACAATTCCCTCTCTATCTACTATATACATGTACATACGTGCTAGGCAAAGTCAAATAGATCTGCAATATTAATTCTGAACACTAAGGCATTCTGTCGTCAATTAGAACCCCCTCCCACAAACAAGGCGCAGAATAATTCACGCCCATTCTGCCCTACTGAATCATAACACAACTAAACTAGAAATAACTAGTGAGATACTTGAAACTATTAGGACCTACAAAATGTAACACTAAACAGTGATAAACTACTAAAGAGGTTAACAACTAGCAAAAGCTTGGTCATTTCATGTGTCAAACCAGGATAGATAAGTCTACAAAGGGTCTCTATTTAAACAGCACAAAATATAATACCTGCACGCGCAAGTAAAATTAATGCCATGATGCTTTTAAATCAATTATAATGTACAAAAGTTGCAAGATCCTGGAAATAAAACAAAACACTACTCACCTTCATTAACACAAAACATGTGAATGTTCACGATATCGCCAAACACGGCTGGCTCTGGTTTATGTGTATTCCAGAAACATAAGTAATTTAACACAACTCCCTCAACATATTTTAATGGACTGCTGAATAATTCAATTCCAAGAAGAGATTATGAACACGTGCTTGCAGACAGGACACGTCTGCGTAACCTAAAACCACATTGTTGACTGGAAGCTATGTTTGTGATTGGTGGAATGTGTTGGCTGGGCAATTTCCACCTTCCACAGACGTTCATGGAAAACGAGCCGCTAGTAGACAAATAAAGAACAATAAGAGATATTGTTGAGAATGCTATTTTGTAAGCAGCGTTACTTTTCTAACGGTATATTTTCTTGTATATCTTATCTATTGCAAGTAAATAAACAAGAACATGATTATCGACATCTGTTTGCGAGTTCCGGAATACTTTACAAGCTGGTTTATGCCAGTCATTGGCATGCTATCTTTACTCTGCAGCTTATGTTTTAAGATAATTATGTTTTCATTTAATAATTCCATTACTGATCAAAAGATTTGCTCAAATCAGATTTGTTTCACCCTAGAATGCATAATTAATTATTTAAAAACTTGAGAACCACAGTTTTCAGAAAATAGCAACAAAATGTATTTTCCTCTTTTATCAAATACTTTATGTTGATCAAGTGTCTGATGTTTACTTTCTCTTCACATATTATGTACACAGTGTATAGAGAAAGTACCTAGTGCATTCCACCCAAAAATTCGATATCGATATTTCACCAAAAATACACGTTTTAGTATCCCCTGTATAAAAAAAAAGCATTTTAGAAAAAGGTCCGTGTATGTTCATGAACACTATAACTCAAAACCGAAAAGTCGGTAAAATACCAAACTTGATATTTGGTATCTTCCAGTGAAGGTTTTGAGCAAAATCTCTCCCACACCAAACTATCCTTTACATGGAAAAATTTTCGAAAATTTTGATTTTCTCAAAAAATTGCTGTAACGAATTTTATTAAAATATGGCACATTAAAGATATTTACACGAGAAATAAAATGTACATGTTGAATTTTCTGGGAATAGCCTCTAAAGACTCCTTTATTCTGAATGAATTTTGCTGAATTTGACGTAACTGATGAATCATAAGAGATAGAAACTTACTGCACAAAAAGTGTAGATCACGTTAAAACACACAGTTTATGTCATTACGTTTTGTTTTTTTTTCGTGGAATTGACATTTCTGAGATATTCTTCGTTATTTGCTTCAGATTTAAAATATTTTCTCACACGGAAAGTTATAGCTATTGGGACTGCATAGAAACGGATTTCAACCACATGACAACCAGCTTTTAAAAGATTTGGCATTCGTTTTAGCCTAGTGTATTCCCTTGTTTTTCTCCCGCTTATAAGGAAGCAAGTAATTGAGAAAATGTCTGCTAATGTTTATCTCGATTATCATCAAGTAGATAAAAGCCTAAGCTTTTTAACAATAATTTGTTATAGCGATGTGAATGGAACACATTCGATTTTTACAAAAAGGTCCGTGTGACTGTGAATACGATAACTCAAAAATCTGATGTGTACCATTCACATGACTTTCTCCATATCCCTGCAACAAATAATACTTAAAAAGCTTATACTTCTATTTATTTTATGCTAATCAGAAAAAATTAGCAGAAATAGCCTTATTACTCGCTTCCTTGTAAGTAGAAGCGAATTAAGGGACAACCGTAGGTTAAAGTGACAGTCAAAAGCTGGTTGCTATGTCAATGAAGTTCCTTAATAAATAATGATAAATATGTGTAAACTTGAAAATAAGGAAGAGATAAAATGTGTTGAAATTAAATTGTTTAGTTATACTTTCTGTAGTTTAGTTAACTAATACCTGTAAAATAATTGTTATCAGGAATGTACTATACATTAAGTTTGGAAATAAAGTAATACGTATTTGGAATACATGCACCGGTTATAGAAATTAGGCATGATATTGTAGATTTGTACTAATTTATTTATTTGTATGTATTTGGTAGAGAAAGTGAAAATTCCTCCATAATAGGTTAGACCACTCGCCTCTTACCAAGGCTGTGGTGGACAAAGCGGCGTAGGGTCGGTTATTCTCCGGTTTTCCCCGCCATTGAATTCCACCGGTGCTCCATCTTCATTCCATGTATCATCAATGTCATAACCTGCGGTTCCATGTGTAGTAAAAGTGGGCACCAAACACTATCAAACAGGGAATAAGGGAATACACTAGACTATACAAAACAGTCAAAACTTTCAAAAACAATTGAAATATCATTCTGTTTGCTTGTTTAGAGTCAAACGAAAGAGAAACTAAAAGAAGGATGTCTTCCCGTTTGAGAATAGTTAAAGTAGCTTAAAATGATATAGAAGAGAAAAAATTAATTGACATAAATTATATGTTTTTGAGAGATCTACATTTTTTGTGTAGCAGGTTATTTACAGTTTACCAGTTATACAAAAGCCATCCAAGATCAAGATGTCTTCAGAGGCTATTCCCAAAAAGTTCAGGATATACAAATTTAATTTTCATATATATGCCTTTGACACACGGCAACTTAATCAAAACCGTTAGAGCCATTTTTGAGAAAATAAAACTTTTCGAACACTTTTCTAAGTAGAAGGTTTTGGGATGGGGGATTTTCTTAAAAATCTTCGAGTCGCGTCCTTGGAAGATACTAAACTTAAATACTAAGTTTGGTATTTAATGGCCTTTTCGTTTTTGAGTTATGTTGTCTACAGACACACGAATTGACCTTTTTCTAAAAAGTCCTTTTTACTTTCTCTAAACGCACTATTAACATAGTGTATAGAGAAGGTATTGCACTCCACCCAAAAATTCGATACCGAGATTTCAGCGGAAATATATGTTTTAGGGTCCCCAATATCCAAAAAAAGCATTTTCACAAAAAGATCCGTGTGTGTGTGTGTGTGTGTGTGTGTGTTCCGTGTGTCCGTGTTTCTGTGAATACGATAACTCAAAAACGAAAAGTAGGTAAAATACCAAACTTGGTATTTAAGTTTAGTATGTTCCAGGGATGCGACACGAAGATTTTGAGAAAAATCCCCCCACCCCAAACTACCCTTTACATGGAACTTTTTTCGAAATTTTTGATGTTCCCAAAAATGGCTCTAACGATTTTGATTAAAATTTCGTATATTAAATATATTTATCTGACAAATAAAATGTATATCTTGAATTTTCTGGGAATAGCCTCTGAAGAGTAGTTTATTCTGGATGAAATTTACTGAATTTTGAATAACTGCTAAATCGTAAGAGATGGGCAAAAACTTACTACACAAAAGATGTAGAGCACGTTAAAAAACACAATTTATGTTATATACGTTTTTTCGTGAGTTCGTCGTTTTTGAGGCATTCCTTATTTTTTGTTTCTGCTATGAAAAATATACTTCTCTTTACTTACAGGAACTTGTCAACTCCTATCCATATAAACAAAGTTACTTCATTGTCTTAGCAACCAGCTTTTGACTATCATTTTAACCTATGGTAGTCCCTTATTTCGCTTTTACTTACAAGGAAGCAAGTAATAAGACTATTTCTGCTCATTTTTTCTTATTAGCATAAAGTAAATAGAAGTATAAGCTTTTTAAGAATAATTTGTTGCAGGGATATAGAGAAAGGCATGTGAATGGTACACATAAGATTTTTTTGGGGTACATGGCGGCCTCAAATCATATATTTCCGGTGAAATATCGGTATCGAATATTTGGGTGGAATGCAGTACCTTATCTATCTACTATGTACATAATGCAAATTCACCAGAGAAATTAAAAAAGAAAAAAGAAAAAAAAAAAACAGCATAATATATTGAGAGTAGGTAAACATATAAGATTATTTTAAAATGATTCTTGAAGAATGTATGTTGTTTAGAATAGCTAGTAGTTTTAGGTAGCGCGGAAGGCTAATGTAAACATTTAAGAAGAATAGTAACATCATTATCATATTATCATTTAATATATTTGCTGGTTCATGCAAATCGCCATTTGCTTTCTCAAACTGTTAGCAATAGTTTTATAGATGTCTCCACCTATATGTCTATCCGAGGGTAAAGAAATTCAAAATTAGCGTTACAGAAACACGTAAAATCATTAAATATACACTATAATATATAAAAAAGAACATTTAATTTAAAATGTTTATTCTGACTGTAAAATTCGTCTTATGAAGTCATGTAGATCCAATATCGTACTTCATTTATGTCTGGAATGGGGTGAGTATGACGTAATCGGTTCCAAAGTCGGTCGGGAGCTGACTGTCACTTGCTGACAGTTGTAAAGTGACCTTGTGTGGAAGAAGACGTGAACCCAGTGCTTCACAGGTAATGGCTTTCTTTAACTCAATGTATTAATAATTAAAATTGTTTTGTTTGCTGTAAAGACATCACCTGCAAATTCCGGGGGGAATGACAGGCAAATTATTAATAGTTTGATAAAAGCTAGGGAAATTAAATCCAGTTGATACAAAAGTCAGATTTTTACATGAAAGTTAGGCAACTGCGAATGCTAATTAATGGTGTGATACTTGCCTAGATGGATTCAGATACAGGAAAAAGAAAAATTCAACGAGAATTAACTTTTGGACTGATATTCTCTTGAATTCGTTAATTGTGTGTGTTAACGTCTAATTGCTTTATGTAACTTTAAATACCTTAAACTTAGGGTTTTGAAACTAGTAGTGAGTTAAAAACTTGCATGAAACGGCAAATATGCTCAAAATAGTACTTGTGGTTTTTAAATGAGCATTTCACAGAGTCTTGAGTATAAAAATTTGATGCTGCATTCAAGGCCTTCTCTATTCTGCAAGTTTTCTTGCAAAGACTTGCTTTTCTACTTCGTGCTAATCGAGATAAACATTAATATAAATTTTCCAAATATATATACACGGTAATTTAATAAAAACCATTAGCTATTTTGAGAAAATAAAATATTTAGAAATGTTTTCCATGTAAAGGGTAGTTTGGGTTGAGAATTTTCTTGTAAATCTTAATGTTTCATCCTTGGAAAGCAAATTAACATCAAGCTTGGTATATTCAGGTGTCCTCAAAAATATGTATTCCCGGTGAAATTTTGGTATCTAATTTTTTGGGGAGTGGAATGCAATAACTTCTGTAGCTACTATGCACATTGTACGCGGTAGATTAAGTATTATACAATATGATGCTCATGTAGATAACGTTTTGTCCATTTAAGATCACATTTGAATGAAGAATACTCTCAGACTAGGATCATGGTGAAATCGCGCTCTCCAACTGTTGGGCGGTCAAATGGGACAGGCAAGTCAAATGCGTTCTTGCTCGCAGATTACTATATTAAGGACCTGTAGACTGAAAGTTTGAATCCAAAACTAGTATGCCAGCTTTTTTAAAGTTATACCACATGTGAAATATAATGCAAATAAGTTAGCGTCAATTTCCTCCATTTTGCTCTAATGGTTTGAAGGTTAGGGTGAAATTTGTTTTTGTCACGACACTAAAAAAGTCCCTTACGACACAAGAATTAAAATTTTGGCTCAATATTCTTACCCTAGATTCACAATAACCTACTTTTTGAAATTACCCAAGGTTTGTCTTGTCTTCTTTGGTTTAGGCTCCAAATTGTTTTAAAGTTATGAATGTGCTTTTTTGTCAGAAAAATATAATTTTTGTTTGAAAATTAAAAACACGTGCTTAAATACCTCTGATAATAAAATCTAGGGCAATTCTTATTCATTGTGCCCCCTGTGAATATGTACAGCAAATTTGTAACAGAAAACCTACCCCACAAGGAGATTTTTCAGGAAGAAGAATGTTGAAAATATCAATAGAACAAGGAAAGATTTAAATGCATGGCCCACATTAAAATCCACCAGCTTAGTAGGTTGGACCCTCAGCTTTCCTTTTTACTTTCTCTACACGTACTATGTACATAGTGTATAGAGAAGTTATTGCACTCCACCCAAAAATTCGATACCCAGATTTCACCGGAAATATGTTTTAGGGTCCCCTGTATCCAAAAAAAGAATTTTCAGAAAAAGTTCCGTTGTGTGAACACGATAGCTTAAAAACGAAAAGTCAGTAAAATACTAAACTTGGTATTTAAGTTCCGTATCTTTCAGGGATGCGACTCGGGGATTTTGAGAAAAATCCCCCACCACTAACTACCCTTTACATGGAAGTTTTTCGAAAATTTTGATTTTCTCAAAAATGGCTCTTAACGATTTTGATTAAAATGTATATTAAAGATATTTACCTGACAAATAAAATATATATCTTGAATTTTCTGGAAATAGTCTCTGAAGACTACTTTATTCTGGATCAATGTTACGGAATTTTGCATAACTTTTAAACCGTAAGAGGTGGACGAAAACTTGCCACACAAAATATGTAGAGCATGTTAACACACAATTTATGTTAAACATTTTTTTTTTCGTAGAGTTGATCGTTGTTTATTGTTTTTGGTTTCAGCTTTGAAAAAGTTATTTTTCTCATACGGGAATTTGTCAACTCTTGTCCATACAAAGTAACTTCAGTCACAAAGCAATCGGATTTCGACTTTCACTTTAACCTATGTTACTCCCTTATTTCGCTTCTACTTACAAGGAAGCAAGTAATAAGACTATTTATGTTAATTTTTTCTCTATTAGCATGAAGTAAATAGAAGCATAAGCCTTTTTTACAATTTGTTAGATGTAGAGAAAGGCCTGTGAATGAGACATAAGACTTTTGAGTTAATGTCCAAAGACACATGAATTGACATTTTCTAAAAATTCTTTTTGGGATGTACTTGGGGGCTTCAAAACGTATATTTCCGGTACAATTTCGGTATCGAATATTTGGGTGGAGTACAGAACCTTATCTACTATGCCGTTTTACATATACGCTAGAGAAAGTAAGAAAGGTCACAATAATATATTGAGAGTAAGCATATAAAATTATTTAGCATCTTTCTTGAAGAATGTGTGTTGATTAGAATTGCGATTGTTTTTAGGTAGCGCGGAAGGTTTACATTCAATGTAAACTTCTAAGCGGAGTAGTACCATCATTATAGGGGCAGTTTTAATCTATTTGCTGGTTTATACAAATCGCCATTTGCTTTCTCAAATTAACCATAGTTTCATAGATTTCTCCACTCAATGTCTAGAAGGGTAAAGAAACTAAAAACTAGCATTATAGAAACGTATAAAATCATTAAATATGCACTATGGTATAATAAAAGAACATTCAATTAAAAATGTTTCTTCTAACTGTAAAATTAGACTTGGTAAGTCATATAGACCCAATGTCGTACTTCATTTGTTTCTGGAATTGGGCAAGTATGACGTGACGTAATCGTTTGCAAAGTCTGTCGTGAGCGGTCTGTCCCTAGGTGATAGTTGAAGAGTGATCTTGTGTGGAAGAAGACGTGAACTCGGAACTCCAGGGCTTCATAGGTAGTTCTTCCTTTTAACTTAATGTAATATTATTATTAAAATGTTTGTTGTAAAGCTTCACCTACAAATTCCGGGGGAATGACAAGGCAAATTATTAATAGCTAGGGAAATTAAATCCGGTCAGATTCTTACATATAATGATCTAAAAGTTAATACAATTAATGGTTTAATATTTGCCTGGAGGGATTTAGATATTGGAAAAAGAAACATTCAACGGCATTAACTTTTGGGCTGATACTCTTGAATTAGTTAACTGTATGTGTTAACCTCCAATTGTTTGTAACTTAAACTACTTTAAACTTAGGTCGATTAAAAACTTGCGTGAAATGGCAAGTATGCTCAAAATAGTACTCTTGGTTTTTAATGGAGCATTTCGCAGAGTCAGAAAGGAGTATAAAAATTTAGTGCTACATTCAAGGACTTCTCTATTCTGCAAGTTATATATACACGGTAATTTAATAAAAACCATTAGCTATTTTTGAGAAAATAAAATATTTAGAAATGTTTTCCATGTAAAGAGTAGATTTGAGTTGAGGGTTATCTGTAAATTGTAATGTCGCATCCTTGGAAGACTAGGAAAATGACGCCAAGCTTGGCATATTCCGGTGTCCTCAAAATGTGTATTTCCGGTGAAATTTTGGTATCGATTTTTTGGGGGGGTGAAATGCAGTAACTTCTGTAGCTACTATGCATATTGTACGCGATAGATTAAGTATATAATATGATCCTCGTGTAGATAACGTTTTGTCGATTAAAAGATCACATTTGAATAAAGAAGACTCGCAGACTAGGATCATGGTGGAATCGCTCTCCAATTCTGTTGGACGGTCAAATGGGACAGGCAAGTCAAATGCATTCTTGCCTGCAAATTAAGCTTTTGTTATGCGCAATGAGTCTTCTTTCTGCTTGAATTAAAATGTTTCTACTTTTTTTACTATGTATAATAAGTAGGGGAACTATTTTATTCAACTCAAACATTTCACGACTTTGAGGCCTACTGAATTAAAAAATTTTTTTTTTTACTTTCTCTGCAGGACTATGTACGTAGTTTATAGAGAACGAACTGTATTGCTCACAAAAATTCGATACCGAAATTTCACCGGAAATGTGTTTTAGGGTCCCCAGAGTGCAAATATATCTACGTATACTTTTTTAGAGAAAAAGTCCGTTTGTGTCTCGTGTGTCTGAACACGATAACTCAAAAACGAAAATTTGGCAAAACACCAAACTTGGTATTTGAGTTTAGGAATGCGACACGGGGATTTTGAAAACATTCCTCCACCCCAAACTACCCTTTACATGAAAACTTTTCGAAAACTTTAATTTTCAAAAAATTGGCTGTAACAATTTTGATTAAAATGCATTATATTAGATATTTATATGGCAAATAAAAGGTATATATTTTATTTTCTTGAAATAACCTCTAAAGGATGAATCTTACTGAATTTTGCGTAACTAGTCAACAGTAAGAGACTAAAACTTGTTACACAAAAATGCATATCTGTTAACACAATTTTTCATATGCCCCCCCCCGGATTTACCGTTTTTGAGATATTCCTTGTTGATTTTAGTTTTAAAATACTTTAAACTTTTCTCATAGAACTTGTCAACTCCTGACCACGCAGAGAAACGGATTTCAATCCCACATCACACAAATTTAGCCTAGCGTATTCCCTTATTTTCCTCCTACTTCAAAGGAACTAAGACCGTTTCTGCTAATGATTATCTCGATAAGCATGAAGTAGATAGAAGAAAAAGCTTATTAATAACAATAATAGTTTATTAAGAGATGCCTTCTCTATACACTGTGTAAATAGTACGTGTAGGTAAAGTAAAAAAAATCTAATTGTTTCTATTCACATAACTTTCTCTAGCTGTTCCACAAACAATTTTTGTTACAAAAATACTTTTATCAATGTCATGCTAATCGAGATAAACATTAACGGAATTGGTTTTATTACTTGCGTCCATGTATGTAGAAGGGAAATAAGGGAATGCAGCAGGCTAAAGAGATAGTAAAATATTTTAAAATCTGGTCGTGTGAAACAATTAAGGTTCGGTTCGCTTTGGATGACCTGTTTGAGAAAAGCTAGTTTAAAATTTAAACCAATATCAATGAACATCTCGAAAACAATCAACTCTACGTGAAAAATGTGTATAACATGAATTGTGTGTTTTAACGAGATTAAATTTTTTGCGTAGTAGATTTTTGTGTATCTCTTAACCGTTACGCAAAACTCGACCGGAATAGAGCTCTTCGAAGTGTATTTTCCAGAAAATTCAATAGACATTTTATTTGAGGTGAATATGTTCAGCATACGGTATTTTAATCAAAATCGTTAGCCATTTTTGAGAACATAAAAAATTTCGAAAAATGTTGCATATAAAGGGTAGTTGGGAGTGGTGGTATTTTCCTGAAAATCTTTGTCGCATCCTTGGAAGATACTGAACTTAAATGCCTAGTATTTAACTGACTTTTCGTTTTTGAGCTATGCTGTCCAGACTCTCACGGACCTTTTTCTAAAATGTTTTTTCGGACTCGAGGGACCTCAAAACATATTTCCAGTGAAATCTCAGTATCCAATTTTTGGATGGAATAAAGTTCCTTCTCTATCCACTCTGTGCATTGTACATACGGGCTAGAGAAAGTAAAAATGTTGATGAAATATGGCTAATTTATTTGCCACATAACCTGAAAAATATTAAATCGTAACCTCGTGCAATTCTGCAGAATTAAATTAACTTTATGCTCGACAATTGCTAAATGTAATTATTTCGGGTAACTGCGCCTTTATGGGCCTCTTTTCCACCAATCAGAAGATTCGCATGTAACAATATTGCCGCGTCTGTGCATATCTCGTAACGCCAAGTGTTGAAATCGCGATTATCGATTACTCTCGGATGTTCAATCGGACTAGCGCGAATTAAGAAGACGTAAAATGTCGGACACGAGTGACTGAGAAGCAACTTATACAGCCTAAACTTGGCATACGAAATAAAGGCTAACTTTTGTCATAATAAACATATATTAAAAGTATATGCACTATTTGTAGATTGGAGCAAATCTAAATGCATAGCTAACCTGATTTTCGGTAAGCATAGCATATTAACATTTATTTATATTTTAAACTTGGATACTTCGTTTAGTATTTTAACACGAAACTTGGCTATCATGGCAATTAAGAATATTTGTGTGAAAATGTATACCTGCTCCACTCGTTTTTCAAACATTCTAATCATAATTGCTACCATTACATTCTCATTGCACAATGTGCTATTTAAATCTGGATATTTTTGGTAATATAAACGTATTTAAATACAAAATTCTCCATTAAGTTAAATTGCATTTGATAAATAGACCCTTAATGCAAAATAGTTATTAAACCATAACTTTGTAATTCTGTAATATTAAATTACCTACTTCCTCTACACATACTATGTACATAGTGTATAGGGAAGGTATTGTATTGCACCCAAAAATTTTATACTTATATTTCACTGGAAATATGTTTTGAGAACCCCTGTATCCAAGAAGGATAGAAAAGGTTGTGTGTGTGTGTGTGTGTGTGTGTGTGTGTGTGTAGCATACCTCAAAAATTAAGACTGTTAAATATACCAAACTTGGTATTTAAGTTTACCTTCCAAGGATGCAGCACAAAGATTTTCAGCAAAATCGCATCATCCCAAATACCCTTTACAGGAAACATTTTTGACGATTTTGATTAAAATACTGTATACTGAATTATTCACAATGCAAATATGTATATTTTGAACTTTCTGGGAATAGCCTCTGAAGACTTCTTTATTCTGGATGAATTTTGTGAAATTGTGCACAATTGATAAAGCACAAGAGATGGACAAAAAGTTACTACACAAAAGGTGTACATACAATTTGTTACACATTTTTGGTGGAGTTGACTGTTTTTGAAATATTTAGTGTTGGTTTGTTTTAAAATGCTTATACTTTTCTCATACAGAAACTTGTCAACTCCTGGCCATACAAATTGGATTTCAATCCCATTGTAACCCCATTTTAAAACCTTGACTGTCAGTTTAGCCTAGTCTATTCTCTTATTTCCCTTCTACTTATAAGGAAATAAGTAATAAGACTTCTGCCAATGTTTATCTCAATTAGCATGAAGTAATTAGAAGAATAAGCTTTCTAACAATTTGTTGAAGGGATGTAGAGAAAGTCATGTGAATGGAACACATCAGATTTCTATTTATGAAACACCCCAATGAGCAAAGTTCACTTTAAGGGCCTGCATATAAATTGAGATGATATTAACAAATCTCAAATTATGCAGCTCATGTGTGCTGGGAATTTTCAAAATTCATCCCCATTTCCTGCATGAGGGGCCTCAATAAGCCACATTGTGCATAAATATTTTCGAGGGCAATCACACTGAGCCTGGTTCTAGTTAGGTCCTAGCCTTACCTAGTTATCTGCCTGGTCCAGGAATATAATCATGGGCCTGTCTGGTGGTATTTTGCTGTTTCCAAATTTAAAGATTAGTCCTAGCTAGGAGCTGAGTTATCTCATTCTTGACACTTCTGGGGGACATGCTGCAAACGGACTTGGGTCTTACAAATGCAAGATCTGCTCTCTGCCCCCTCATTATTGGCACGAAAAGTACCTCAAGCCTAATAGAGGCCTCTGAGCAAAATTAAGCAGTCTCATTCCCACAATAAAATAGGATGCTGAGAACCACAGTAGTTAGTGTCCATAAATAAAACTCCCATTTCATTTCATACTGATATCCATATGTCCTGGAACCTAAGGGGCTAGTTGAACAATGGCCACACCTAGTCAGCCAAGAATGGGCCAGTGTCTCTCACCATTAAGTAGTTTTGCTCTATGGTGCTTTTTGGCTTGGGGTGAAGTATTAAGAATTTTTAATTGCACATTGTTTTGTTTAAAGAATTCATGTGACTGACAAAGTTCAGATATTGGTGTCTTTTTCTGCTACTTACCTAAAGTAAAGGAAGTACTGTATTCCAACCAAACTTTGATACAAGAATTATTTTAATTGTTTTTTCATACAAGCTGTGTGTAGTTGGAGAGGTAGTCAGATTGAAAAACTCAACATAGCCACGATTTGAACCACAGATCTCCTGGTCTCTAGCTGGTTACTCTACCACTGAGCTACCATGGTAATGTGCTGGCACAGCATTAAACTGACTTGCATGTTTCCCGGTAAACCACAAGGTGATCTCAAATTATTTTGAGATGACAACCCCAATGACAACTTATGTCGTAAGTACTCTTAACTCCCAGGAGCCATAGACCATATTATGGTCAATTATTTTAATTTAATGAATTCTGGGACATAAAGTACTTGCAACATTGTAAGTTGTCATTGGGGTTGTCATCTCAAAATAATCTGAGATCACCTTGTAGTTTACCTGGAAATATGCGAGTTAGTTGAGAAATTTAATGCCATGCCAGCATGTTGTCTGGTAGTTCAGTGGTAGAGCAACTGGCTAAAGATTGGGAGATCTGTGGTTCAAATCCTTACTATTGCATTGCATTTTTCAATCTGACTCTACCTATCTGATTTGAATCCGAGATTTCGCTAGAAATAAGTTTTGAAATTCCTTAGAAAAACAAAATTTTGTGTGCATGGGCACACACAACTCAGGTTACCAATTTTTATTTTCTCTATACGTACATAATGTATAGAGAAGGTATTGCGCTCCACCAAAAATTTGATACCGAAATTTCGCTGGAAACATATGTTTTAGGGTCCCTCTGTATCCAAAAAGAGTATTTTCAGAAAAAGTTCCATGTGTCTGTGAACATAACTCAAAAACGAAAAATTGGTAAAATACCAAACTTAGTATTTAGGTTTAGTATCTTCCAGGAATACAACCCAAACTATCCTTTTCATAGAACTTTTTTCAAAAATTTTGGTTTACTAAAAAATAGCTAATGATTTTGATTAAAATATCGTAAATTAAAGATATTTACCTGACGAAATGTATATTTTGAATTTTCTGGGAATATCCTCTGAAGACTATTTTATTCTGGGTCAATTTTACGGCATTTTGCATAACTGCTAAACCATAAGAGAATTTACCACACAACAAATGTAGGGCACTTTAAAACACACAATTTGTTATATACATTTTTTTCGTGGAGGTGATAGTTTTTGAGATATTCCTTTTTTTTTTTGTTTCAGCTATAAAAAACTTATACTTTTCTCATACAGAACTTTGTGAACTCGTGTCCATACAAAGGAACTTGTTACATAGCAACCAGCCTTTGACCATCACTTTTAACTTATGGTACTTCCTTATTTCACTTCTACTTACAAGGAAGCAGTAATAAGACTATTTCTGCTAATTTTTTCTCGATTAGCAGGAAGTAAACAGTAGCATAAGCTTTTTAAAAATAATTTGTTGCAGAGGTATAGAGAAAGTCATGTGAGTGTATCACATCGGATTTTTTATTTTGTGACTGCTTGCTCCATGCCAGTAATGAGAAATGCAAGATTACCTTGCACAGTATGGCATGTTTAGTTTTTTGTGAACAGAAAACATGCAAACTATCGGCATTGTTATATGCCTGACTAGGAGGAATCTTGCCCTAATTTGTATTCTAGGGTCTACATATCCCCTAACCTATTGATAGTTCTGTTCTTGATTTTTCCAAAGCAAATTTTGTATATTTGTTTTTATTTCACTCTCCCTACCTTTTACATTTCAGTGTGGGAGCATAAAATGTATTACGGAGAAAATACTAAAACTGACCATTTGCTTTAAAATATTAATACAATGTAACTGAAAAGATGTTAAAAAATGTTTAGTTTATACATTATTAAGGAGGATGGCAGGGGAAATTTTAGCCATTTTCAATAAATATATGCTTTTTGGGTTTCTTGTGCAGAAAAATACTACACATGTTAAAGTACATGCAAGCAAAGTTTTAAAACCCTACGACGTCTGCAAGTTGTCTTAATTGCATTTTATTATTCTATGTTAAAAAAAAAAAATAAAACTCTCATACCATTAGGCAGTATTATATTTTAGGTTCATTCTGGTACTACAAATATTAACTTATTTTATGGTTTAATATTGAAGACAAAGATGAACATCTTTGAAACTTAAGTAATATATTTAGCAGGCTAGAAGTCTGAGAAAATTTAGAAATTTCATCAGGAAAACTTAAGCTTAAGATGTTTACATTTTTTAATTTATACATATTCAAGAGAATTACAGAAATGTATTGTTTATTTTTAAATAATTACTTTATAGCCTTTAATTCCAAAGTCTACAAACATACGTGTAGAAAGTTTAATAAAACTTTATTTTAAAACTGTGGCATTTTTTATTACAGAAGAGGACAGACAGACAAGAGAAGATGTGAAGACAGCACAGCGTGGGACCTCAAATGTTGAGTACAAATGCAATGTGTTTAATAGAGATGGGTTTCTATTAAATTTTACAGATTAACTTTACCAGAAATTCTTTTTTTACTGAAAGACACCTACTTAGTTTTTGCTTTTAAATAATTTGCTCAGATTTGTTTCTAAAATTACTGACATTAACTAAACAATGTAATTTTCATTTAAAATCATACAACTGTCAAGTTCATATTTTTATAATTAAAGTTGTAATTCAATATAATATTTGATTTGTTTTAAAAAAAAATAAGCTAATTGTTTTTCAACCCATCTCTTAATATAGAGTTCAGTTCCAAAGTAATTTTCAATCTTTATCAATTAAATGTTAAGGTATTTCTAAACTGTAAACTGGAACATTTTAAAAAATTGGCAGAATTACTTATTTGTCCTCAAACCCTTTTGGACCAATTTAAACAATTATAACATAAAATTAAACTATCTTGATTTTATAAACAAAACTTCACAGAACTGAACTCCAAAATTATGTAGACTAGCCCAAGCCAAGAAAGGTCAACCTGTATTATAATAGAATTTATATCTTTCAAAATTTGAGAAAAAGATGCTAAGTAGTTTGGACCTTTCTGAGCTTGTAGATTTATTAGAGGCAACAGATGATCTGCTCTATATTTTGCATCCAAAATAAGATATTTTGAAGTCTTAAGGTTATATATTTTCAATATTGATATTTCAGAAAGAATAACAAGAGTTCCTTCATAACCTCAAATCAGACATCAGTATTTCACATAATTTGATTTATTCAGTTTTAGGTATTGATGTAATTTTCTTCAAATATTAAAAGTTTCACAAGACATCTGTTTACCTCGGATCTGAACCTTGAGCTTCATACACCTGAACTCTCAAATATTATAAAATTCTTATAGTATCATAAAACAAAATTTAACATTGCACTACTTGTATATTTCTTTATATTGTAATGAAAATATTTTATTAAAATTCATGAATATTGCATTAAATACAGTAATTAGTCAGAATTAATGTTTTTGAATTAAAGTTGGAGTATGCATTATTGAAATTATGGAGTAAAAAATATTTTGAGAAAGTATGAAACATATGATTTCACACAACAGTATATGAATTTTTCTGAGAATGTAGTTCAGTTTGAGTATTAGTAATTCTAAATTTTGCTTCATTAATATAAGATGGCCAAGAAGCAAGCTCAGGTTAGGTTCTTAATGACACCAGATCAGACCAGCTGAAGGTTCAGATGTTAGTGTTAAGTGGTGATGGGATTGTGAATGTCAATTCTGGACTAGGTTGACAGCAGCTTGTGAACTTCCGCCGCTGGAGGACACAGTATGTAGCCCCTACCCGATTTGGGTTGTGCTGACCTACCCTGTAAGTGGTTAGGGCTGGGGTAGTGTACCGCAGTACTGATGGGCAGGCTGACCCATTGCACGACCTCTGAATGACCATGAGTATCCAGGTTGACCCCACCTGTGAACTCTTGTGGCCGAGGAACGGGTGTATGCCTGCTCTAGGACCTTTTTTGCGCACCAGCTGCTCCTGAGGGAGGGTCGCCATGAGCCTTGTAGAGTGTCCTCCGCCCTCCCTGTTAGGTCGCTTTCTCTTTCAGGTCTGGTAGTTTATAAGTGTAGACTGTCTCGTGATTCTCAGCAACACGAGATGGGGGCAAGTGCCTTGATGTTCCCAATGAGTATGCTGGTAAGGCTAGGTCACCCAATACCACTTCGGGTTGTCCCTTGTTCATTCCCATATTTGGGTGCACTAAATAAACCTCCCCGGACACTAGGGTATCAGTATGAATGTGCGAGAGTTCTCTTTCAGGGTAGTTTAGATTGTGGGTGTCCTGCATCCTGACCTGCGTGTGTATTTGAACATGCTTCAGGGTGGGGGCAAGCATGATTGAGGGTACCCTAGCTGTCAGGTCCCTTTTGTATTTGTGTGTGTGTGTGTGAGAGAGAGATGGGGGTCTGACAGACCCTAACAAATTTGTTGTCTGGGGGGAATATTAGAGATCTGATCTCAATGAGATCCAACAATTGGAGAATATCACAAGATATGAATATGAAGTGTAACTTTTTAATTATGTAACTAATTTGAGTCAAATACACACACAATAGTTTCACTTAGCTTTTTACCCCGGATACATTTCAAAGATGTTACAATGAAGATGAACATCTTTGAAATGCATCTGGGAAAAAAACTAAGTGAAACTATAGTGTCCATATTTGACTCTTAATTAGTTGCATAATTAGAAAATATTTCAACGCCTCAAAATAACCTTCCCTCTCCTAGCCCACATGTATGAAAATAGATGCTTATAAAATGATTTCAGCGTTTTGACAATTACTGCGATAAGTGTGAACATAAGTTATGAAATATTACAGAAATTAAAAATGCGGAATGATAATTCATACAAATATTGAAAGAAATTGAATGATAAATCTATGCAACTACATAAAGTGAAGAACTACAGTTAAAAGCATATATGTTTATAAAACATGTGCTCATTAATTTCTCTTTTTCAGGTATTAAAATATAGAAGTGATATGAGATCTTGATGAGATCCAACAATTAGTGAATAATGGAGTTCTGACTAGTAGCTTATTTACACTCACCTTCATTTTTAAATTTTTTTAAAAAGTGAAGGGGGTGTAAAATAGGTGTGACTTATCAAAATTCCATGAATACTTCTGTTAGAGAATATCCTAACACCATAAGATAACCCTTCCTCTCCTAACCTGCATTTATGAAATTACACTTATAATTAAAAGCTTTTCTCTTACAGCATTTTGATAAACCATAAAATATGAATACTGAAATACTATAATGCCAAACTTTGATAACAGGCATATAATGAAAATTTAGCTATATAAATTACTGAATTATCAAAAATGTATTTTACAACACATTTTCTGTATCAAACTGTGTATTAAAAATGTTAAATACTTAACTTTTCTTTTTCAGGGTATGTTATGCACTTAAAAGAAACTAATGTACTAATTTTGCTTTTGTTGCAGATTTTGCAGAGGAGGATGCATTGAAGATTTTCCAAACCTTACTATCCTTAAATTTTACAACATTGAAAAATATATTTTGTATATGTTATACAACTTAAATTTTCAAAATTATATAGTTTGCTGAATATCACTAGATTATGCCTTCAAAGGCTAAATAATGTAATGCACAGCTATATAATAGAATCACAGTAAAGGCATTAAGCCTATTAAAAATTTAGCCTCAGATTTGCTTAACATTTTGTTTCCAGTAAATGACTATTTAAAAGACATGCTGTAAAAATTCAGTGCTTTTTATAGAATATTTGAATTTAATATTAATTTAAATTTAAAATGTTTCAGGGAAGAATATGAAGATTTAGGAGATGCATTCCTGAAGACTTGTACTTCAGGTTAATTTATTTATGTCAACCTGAGCAGAACAAAACTTGAACTCTATGGAAATTCGATAATTGAATATTTAGCATTATCTTATTAAATAAATTTTTCACTTTAATCTGCAGGTTTTTTATTGCAAGAATAATCATATTTCTATAGTGATTTATTTAAATATTGAATTCATTTAACATATTTGATCATTCCCTAAGCTTATTTGCAAGACTTGGAATAATTCATAAATAAAAATGATTTATGAAAATATAGAATGAATACAGCATTAAGACAAGATTTATTTCTAGGAGAATTTAGCAGCTTAAAAGTAAAAAATCTATTGCATAATTTATTAGTCTACAAATGTTCTGCTTTAAAGTATAAAAGCTATTTTTAAGACGTTAAAAGGCTAAAGGAATACAAATATAAGCTGTTACTTTTTTCTAACTCTAATGACAATGTTCCAGGAGAAATTTTCTGGAGAGGTAATGGCTTCCAGGGATCTTGAAGAAAACTAAAGGCATGAACACTGGACCACAGCATGGGCCTTAATACGTTGAGTACAGTTTTTTATTTTCTATAGATGGGCTTCTTTTAACTTGCCTTAAATTTGCACTAATTTCTCGGATACATTCAAAATTGGCAAAAGTTAACTTTACATACAAACTTTTGTTTCTGGCTTATTAAAGGATATTTTTCTGTAACTACTAAATATTATTGAAGATATATTTGGAGGTAATTTCATTTAAATAACTTTAAAGTAACTTTGAAATTTAATAAATTTAGTGAAGACTTTCCAAATACATCTTGGCTTAGTCTAAATCTGTGCATAACTTTTTATTGAACTCCTTTCTGGCAAGAGTTTGGTTCTGAAATAAAATCTTGTGCAAAATTGGTTGCTTTTTTTTTTTTATTTTTTACTTTTATAGTATAGAAAACTACTGAACTGAACTTTGGATTATCAGCTTTACTAACCTAAGCAGAAGAAAGGTCCAATAAGTTACACATGTATATAAGTTGTTATAAAATATATTTGGTATTAAACTACTATAATTAACTTCGGAAAGAACAAATAGTTATTCCACCTCTGTAGTGTGGAGATAACATGTTTCCCTCATATTCAAGAGGTTGCAAGTTAGAATCTTCTTTAGGGTAAGTTAACCCAGATGAGACTTATTTTCAGGGTTTTACTTTATGCTTAGAAGACAAATGTTGAGTAACTTTAAGCTCCATGGACCTTTAATTCATTTGAGCATTTCTTAGATTTTATTCCTTGTCCAATATGACTAATCAGGTTAAAAGTCAGCACAGTAAAAAAAAAAAAAAATGTTCTTTGGAGAATTTTTCTATCGTAGAAAGCATCCCATAATTGCATTCAGCCACTAAGTGGAACATTTGCTTGTTGGGAACAGAAAATCGAAAGGGATGGGAGGAAGTTGTGCAGGGTCAAGAATGCCTATGCCTGTTCTAGAACAGCTTAAGCCTGTTATTATTCAATCTGAAAAACTTATTGAATCAGTTTTGAGTAAATCAAAATTTTGGAAATTTTTTCCATGTAACGGGTAATTGAGGGTGCGTGGATTTTCTTAAAAATTGTCGCAGCCTTGGAAGATACTGAACTTGTATATAAAGTTTGGTATTTAATGATGAACTTGTAGTTTTTGAGCTATGCTGCTAAAGACACGTATAGGACATTTTTCTAAAAACTTTTTTTTCTTTTTTTTTTATTATTCAGGGGGTCCCTAAACATGTATTTCTGGTGAAATGTTAACAAATTTTTGGGTGCAATAAAATACCTTCTCTATACACTGTGTATATAGTACATGTAGAGAAAGTAATAAAAAATTTTAAATTAATAATGTTTATATCTCTGAGAGGCTAATAGATTATAAAAATGCATTTTGTACAGAATTTGTTTTATGGTAATATTTTGTATGTTTCAGGAAATCTGTGTAGGAAGTCGGAGCTTCACACCTAGAACTTATTATTCAGATCATAACAGTGTTAAGTTTGTCTTCTGTAATTTGATATTCTATATGATCATGGCATACACCAAGTTTCCAACACTTCTAAGTTTACACCTGAACTTATTTCTATACATCTTTATTGCTGCTGTAGGATCTTTAGTCGTTCCTGTAAAAGTTTGAGACTCCTGGCTGCATTCAAAGCTTCTCCCCAAAGTGGTTGGTTGCTAATGCATATTGGAGTTTTTCGATTTGTCTTCTTGCTTCCCAGTAGCACAATGAGAGATCTGTAGCTGTTACATTTTGACACTTCTTAAGACGAGTCATATTCATTGTAGAATCCTCATCTCTACAAAGTATACAATTTGGAGTTGGAAAGATGTTTATGAAGATGGGCAGCCAATCGATCATGATCTGTATGTAATCGAAATAGAGCAACAGCTTTTGATCATGGACATTCTGGAATTATTGTTTTGTTCTACAAAGTTTTCCATTGTTTTATACTTTCTTGACTTAACGCATTGGAGCCCAAGTATAGCTCGGGCCATCGAAATGTTCGAGGCCCATGCCCAAGTATAGCTTGGGCAGGTATTTCTAACTCTTTTAATGCAGTTCCTCGACATTAACTTGATCTTCGGCTATGTGGCAAAAAACATATATCAGTTATCGTGTAGTCTGATTTGTGCTGCCATCTGTCCTTGCTTTAGTCAACTATTAGGAATTTTAGGAGATTTAGTAATATTGGCTGCTCTCTGGTAGTTGTGCCATTTTCTGTTTGTTACATTTGTGCTCCTAAATGTTAAAATGCATTTTCCTCATTTCTGTGAATTGAAGCTGTGGAAAATTCTGATTCCGAATGTTAAATAGTAGTGTTTTTCTTTGGATGGTTTTCTGTATTAGTTTTGATGAGTGGAACAATAAAGATGAGCTTATAATTTGGTGAATCGTTGTGCCTTTTGTTTTTTGCTAAGGCATCTGTTTTTCATTACCAAGGATTCCACAGTGAGAAGGAATCCACTGTAAGACTATTGAGTCTTAGGATTTCATTTAAATGCCATTCTGTAATATCACTTTTCACTCCTTACGTGACCAATCCAATTCTACTTCCCTAAACTTGGCTTCTTTTAAAATTTCCTTCTAATCTACTGTATTCTACAAATCTATTGGATATCTTATAAGGCCATTAAATTTCCATATAATTCTGACTTCTGTTTATGAAAACTTGCAATTTCTTTTAAGATATTTGTTTTTTTCCATCTCCCATACCTGCAGAACAGTATGGCTTTTATTTTTGTGTTGAATAATTTGAGCTTGTTTGGAGGAGACTTATTTTAATTATAAAATAGATTTGAATTATATGAATGTGCATTTTTTCTTTTTTCATAAACTTCTCATTTGAGACACCTTGCTTTGATATCACACTGCCCAGATATGAATATTCCTCTACTTGTTCAATTATTTCCTTTCCCAATCATTCTAAGTTCTCATTTCTTTTGTTTTTGTCAATTGCCAAACCAGCCGAGATTGCAAGTTTACTTCATTTCTGTAATTTTCCATATGTTTTAAGAATCTACGGGCATGTGGTAATATCGGCTAGTAGCTTGTCAACAGAGCACTTTATGGTATCTCTTTTCTCAAGGCATGTTGTGGAGCAGGAATTGCTTACAAAATGGAAAACATTTTCTCTCAAATGACTTTCTTTTTATTTGATACATTTTCAACATCAACCAAACTCAGCATAAATGATAGCCTTCTCTTGAAACCACAATGGGTCGTCTACAGATATGCAGGATTATAATTTCGATGAAATTGATCAAATCTCCAAAATACTCAAAATTATCTTATTTTTTTCCGTTTAAATTGTCTTCCTTTACCACTTTGACAAAAATATTCTGGAAAATAATTTAAAATATTTTCCTAGAAAAATATAATTATCTCGTCTAATACCACTTCCTCTGACGAAGTACATCAAAGAAGTAATTATCTCATAGAACTACACTGACCACCTCTGATGAGGTCTGTTGAAGACAAATATCTTGCAGAATTGACCTCTTTATCTGACGAGGTCCATAGAAGTGAATTAGTTTAAAATCTTAACCTGGATATTGTGAATGATTTTGTTGCCAAAACAATTTGTCCAAAATCAAACATCTTACAAAGAAGGCTATCAATAACACGTAATAAAAAATGGATAAATATTGCTCTGCAAAGATAAATATTGCTCTGAAAAAATAAAAATTGCTTCAAGTATCTATGGGCCAGCAGATGTACATCAACTGATTTCCCTGAACTTTCTAGAATTACTTGACCCTCTTAATTAGCAGGACTTGCAAGCCAGCTCCTGGGGTAAGACACCTGTGGAGGAGCAGAGGCTGTAGATTAGAAGTCAGGATGGGTGATCAGCCCAAAGCCTGGTATGAAAGTGAGGAAGTGGATGAAAGGAAAGCTAATTATGAAGCAGTCAGTGTTTTGAATGTCAGGGGAACCCAGAGAACCTGCAGAAAACTTGCCCAAACACCACTTTATCCACCACAAAAATCTGGGATAAAACCTGGGCTGCTCAGGTGAGAGGAAAGGGGTCTAACTACTCAGCCATAGTGATGCAACATTCTAGAGTGCTCTGAAAAATTCCAGCAGCTATATATGTAAAAGTGTCTAGTATTTTTATCAAAATCATTAAGCTTTTTTCAGACATTTCAAAACAGTTTCTATGTATAGGTAGTTTGTGTTGAGGGGGGGGGGATTTTCTTGAAAAAAATAAAAATTTTTAGAAAAGTTTTTTATTCAAAGGACCTCAAAATATTTTTGTGGAAATGTCTACATCAAATTTTTGGATGGAATTTAATACTTTCTCTACCTAAGAAGTGCATTTGAGACAGAAAAATAGCAACTTGCAACTTGGATAACAGCATCTGAAAATTCAAACCAATATCAAAGAATAATTAAAAGTGGTTAATGCTAAAATAAGTTGACCTGAGCAGTGTGCTTTAGCACACATGTCATACAGCATACGAAATAAACAGTATTGTGATCAGAATCCTTAACCAATTTTTAGAAAACATAATTTTCCATGTAAAGAATAGTTTAAGTTTAGATGTTCTTTAAAATCTTACATCTTTTGAGATACTAAACTGAAATAAAAGTTTGATATTTATCCAACTTTTCACTTATGAGTTAATGCTGTTCAGTATTTTTTTTTAAATATTGAATAAGTGAACCTTGAAACATTTTCATTGAAACCTTGGTATAAAACTTTTGGTTTGTAATATAGTCCTAAATATGGACTGTAGAGTGGGAAGAATGGCAAGCAAGGGAAAGATAATTGAAAGAGCACTGCAATTTTGGTATAGAATCTTGAACTTAGTAGAAAGAAAAATAACACATGTTTAGAATTCGGGAGAAAAGCTGAAAGAACAATGAATGGGTAAATTTTCTTGGAAACTTAATGGGTTAAAGATATGGAGAAGAAAATACAATGAATATTCTGGAAATTGAAAGATGAGGATATTAAAAAAAAAAAAGTGTTACACTAACATGACTTTTTATAGCTGCTCTACAAACTTCCTACAAAAGATTATTCTTCTTTCTACACAATACAAATTGAGCAGAAACAT
Source organism: Hymenopus coronatus (assembly GCA_030762935.1). Classification (NCBI taxonomy): domain Eukaryota; kingdom Metazoa; phylum Arthropoda; class Insecta; order Mantodea; family Hymenopodidae; genus Hymenopus; species Hymenopus coronatus. Next base: position 16,774,873 of record CM060897.1, on the reverse strand, counting down.
TACATTAGCAAAATGTTATTAGTTCCTTATAATTAAAAGGGAACTAAAGGAATTTACTAGGCTAAATTGATAGTCAAATATTTTAAAAGCTATCGTTAATGCGATTGTTACTGCAAATTGCTTCTTTGCTTGGCCAGGAGACGAACAAAAGAAAAACACACTTCCTGTTTGAGAAAGTAAAAGTACTTTACATTTGAAACCAATAATAAGGGTTCTCAAATGTTCAAATCCACAAAAAAAAAAAAAAGTATATGACATAAATTGTGTGTTTTAACAAGATCTACTTTTTTTTGTGTAGTAAGTTTTGGCTATCTTTTACGGTTTACCAGTCTTGCAAGTGTCATTCAGAATGAAGAGGCTATTTCCTGGAAGTTAAAATATCATTTTGCATGTAAATAACTTTTTATATGTAGTATTTTAACCAACATAGTTAGCTATTTTGAGAAAGTCAAAATTGTTGTATATTTTTGCACGTAAAGGGTAGTTTGGGAGGAGAACTTCATTTGTCAATCCTTGGGAGATATTAAACTTTACTATGTTTGGTATTTAAGGGAATTTGTTTTTGAGTTATGCTGTCCTTGCATCTGCACACATGGACCTTCTTCAAGAAATGTTTTTTTTTAAATTCAGGCAGCCTTGAAACATGTATTTCTGGTGAAATCTTGGTATTACATTTTCGGGTGGAATAAAATACCTTGATCTACTATGTACAGTGTACATACAAGAAAAAATGCAAGTTCTGCAACATTGCAATTGCAGTTTATACTTTAAATCAATATGTACTTTACGAGTATTTTTAATTAAATTGTAGTATATAATTTTATAGCTAATATTTTGAAGATAAATGTCCATTTTTTTCTCCCATTCTTAGTACCATTAATATTTTGTGAACATTCTTTTGTAATTATTCAGTCGCTCCTCTACCTATTTTTTTCAATGCATGTTGAGAGAATTGTCTTTTGCAAGTAACTGTTTTGAAGTAATTAATATTTTAAGTATTAACATTGTCTTTGAATATTACTAATAAGCAACTTTTCTTGGCCTTAGTAGTACTATTCTGTATACCTGTTTTATGGACATTACTTTGATTAATCAGCAATAGTTGTTTTGTATTAACAGTAGGCTATATTGTTTACTAACTTTTGATACTTCACTTACAATTGTATTTAACAGTATCTTAAATTTTATTCTACTGCTACTGTCAGATCCTATACTAGGCATGGCAATAGCCAGAAAAGAAGGGAGCAAATATCGCTTACTACCATCCTCTCATTCAGCACATCCATGGTAGCCTTCACATTTTATATGCTTTGGCATTAATGTGGATCGTGCATGGGTTCTTGGACAGGTTGGCTTTGCAGATTTGGCACTGAAGAGCACGGTCACCGAACCCAGTGTAACCATTACTTGCGTAATTTTTGTCCTAGCATGCCGAGTGGTCAGCTCTCCGCAGGAACAAACTTTAGGGAGGTAAAGGAGCTCCCCCTACACTGGGCAACCTCCTCGCGCAAATCTCAGCGTGAAGAGGTTATGTTGGCTCGATTGCACATTGGCCACTTATTTTACACATAGAAATCTGCTTGTGAAGGAGCCTCTACCTAACTCCGCTCTGTGTAGTCATTGACCATCCATCACGTGTTGCTAGGGTGTGTTCCTATAGCACACATCCACACATCCCTGCAACTGCAGACAAGTCCAGCAGAGGTTTTGGCAGGCGATGACAGCAGTAGATAGGCTTTTTAACTTTTAGCAAATGCAACTTTTATGCTGCGCATTTAGTTTTTATTCCTTTGGAGGCTGCATTACCATTTTACTTTTTTAAATGTAACACTTTTATCTTTCATTTTGAATGCTTCGTTTTAGCAGCCTTTTATGCCTATTTTAGTCCCATTTGGTTTTATTACTCATTTTTGTTATTTTAGTTGGCTTTTTACACTTGATTTTACGCATCGTTTTAGCTATTGTTTTACTCCTACTGGTTTTAGCTTGTTTTTAACTCTTGGTTTTTGCCACAGGTTTTAGCAGGGCATTAATAACCTTGAGAATTTGGGCACCCTAAAACCCCATCTATCACACAAATATGGTTTATTTGCCTTGCATACTGTTATGAAATGGTGACGTTGGGTACAGCAGTTGCTTTGTCCCATTCTGTGGGTCAGTAATTTCTCCATTGTATTTAAAACCTCTTAGCCCTGGAAGATGATATAAATCAAAACATAATCCTAAATAATTGGCTGGCAGGAAATAAGCTCCATTTAAATATAGTAACACATTTATAAACTTCAGCCCAGGTAAAAGAAGTGCAGATTTGCATTAATAATCGCTCCATAAACAAAGGCAATGAAATAAAATTCTTAGGAGTTTTGATGGATACAGTGCTAAAATGGAATGCACATATGGTATTTTGGATATGTTTACTTTATTTTAACCTATATTGGCTTTTCTACAAATTTATATACAATCTTTAAATTACTAAATAAAATATTAAAAATAATGGCAGCAAATTCTGTGAAAATGCCAAGCAAAACAGTATTGAAGGAATTAAATATTTTTATTCTTCTCTCTCTCTCTCTCTCTCTCTCTCTCTCTCTCTCTCTCTCTCTCTCTCTCTCTCTCCACACACACACACACGTCACTTCATTCACAAAAACATTCATAACTTATATCATGCATACAATACTAGATCTTCGAACTATATACATACCATATTCTTTTATACAAATAAGTTGCAGTAGCATTTCCCATTATGGAACCAACCTGCACAATGTATTACCTGGACATTAAAAAGAAGTGGTCTAAGCAGATTTAAATATTCACCAACTCTCTTAGAGCATATGTCCTTCAACACTCAAGAATTTATAAATATAAAGTTATAAATACTGCTACTTATACATTTTACTGTAAATATACTCACAAAGCCATAATTTATGTATAAATCAAAGGGTGAATCAAGTATTATTATTATTATTATTATTATTATTATTATAATTATAAAGCAAATGTTTCAAACAATTATTCAAATCTACTGTGGTTAAGTTGTAATCATTATTTTGTGCAGGTGGTGGTGGTGGTGGTAAATGCATAGTGTTGAATCAATTGCATCACACAGTCAAATGGGTCAGGAGACCGTACTTGAATTGAAAATATTACCCAACCTTATTTTATATTCACAAAATTGTAAATGCAAAACAAAAACACAACAAATGAAACTGATTATCACACATCCTCAACTTGCACTCACATCTATACATATTTGCACATTGGATGCTTGTACACCAAATGTCTATACATTAAACACCTTATTTCTTAGCACATGTACTTCTATTAAGACTTGGCCAGTTTTGGCTGTTCAGAATCAAGTCCCAGCATGCTGTTCCACATCTGTACTACTCCTACAGCTAATGTGCTGATGTATGCTTTCAGGCTTCCTATTCTCTGTATAATGGGCAAATCCTCCTACCAGCATTGTCAACTACCTAATGAGCTTTCCACCCTTGAACCCAAGCCATGCTATTCCAGTCCTGTTTCATGCCCAATTCTAAAATACACGTTTGTTTATCCCATGCAATTTTTCCCATTTTGTAGCTCCAATATTTTTCTACATTCAAATTCTATTTCTTGCCTGTTTGTCACTCATCTTTACATTTTTTTATGATCTATTTTAATTACCCCTTTGCCAAATATTGTTTAAGCCAATTTTTGATAATCCTTATTGTAGCCCTATGGCCCACCATTTTGAATGCTATTTATTTTATGCCTCTTAGTGTTAGTTCACCTTTAATTATTCACAGCCAATATCTATTTTTATTTAAGCAAATAGTCTTTCCAGCATCCTATGTAATGGAGAACACTGAAGTACCTCTCCCCACACCCAAAATGAATCTGAAATTACATTCTATTCTTCCCAGCTCCATTCCTCAATTCTGCATTTTACCATTTTTTTATTAAAAAAAATTCACTCACCACCATTGCACGGCATTGTAAAATTAAGTAGTACCTCAGCTATCATGTGTCTTAAGGCATGGCATGAGAGAATGACCATACCAGTAAGGTTGGAAGTTTGTGCCCCAAAGTACCAAACTACTACTTTCTATTTTAACACCTTATCTCCATTATCAAGTAATCTTCAACAGGTTAAGCCACAAAAATGTCCTATTTTTAATATCAATCCCTAGTTTGTTTGCTCCAATTTACTACTTTAAACATGTACAAAGTATCACTTCCACCTCTGCAATGCTGAGGTAGCACGTCTCTCACATAAAGAGATCTCAAGTTCAAATCTTGGTTACAGTGAATTGCCCGGATAAGGGTTTCTTTTTCTCCAGGGTTCTCCTTATCCTGTACCCTGGGCACATTTCAATCATTTCTCTGATTTCATTCATCTGATATGACCTACCAGGTTAAAGGATGTCATTTGATCTACAACTGCTAAGCCCACATGAAGCTTGAGAACTGAAGGTAAGCAGCAACATATTCTAAGTAATTATGTATTCTAAAAAATAAAATTTGTGCTTTAAAGCACACAAGCAATGTGCTTTTATATACAGGATGGGAGAAAAGTCCCTACCCACTAGGGTAAATAATACAAACCAACTGTTAGGTATTAAAATAACATTATTTTAAACTTTTTCCATTTCACAATGCTTACATGATTAGGGCTCCAAAACAGCTGTGTGCATCCCATCAGTATCAGTGCACATGAACTTGGTATAAAGTTTGTTTATTTCTCAACTTCACATATCTGGTGTGATTGTTGTAAAGGCAGCATGAACTGCTTTCTTCAGGTCATCATTTGTGGTGTACTGATGTTTCCATACTTCTTATTTATTAACACCCCAGAGTGCATTGTCCGATGTGAAGTCTGGGGTTCTTGGAGGCCAAGGCAATGGGGCAGGAGCATTAACTGATCCTCAACCAATCCAGCAGTTTGGGAAAACTTGGTTAAGGCACCTTCAAACTGATGATGCAAAATGTGGTGTAGCACTGACCTGTTGGAGCATAAAGGTTTCCATTAATCCTCTGGGTGGGAACAACCACTCATTCAACATTCTCAAACTAACCTGACAAGATACACAGTGAAGCAAGATGATAACTTTAGAAATCCTCCATGGTTACAACATAGTGAGAGCCCCACAAAATAGACATTGCATTAAAGACATAATAAAATCCAACAAATAATAAAACACCTTCAACAAGAAAATCTGGCATATACAAAATTGAATGTGAAACTGAGAAAATACACATAGGACAAACCAGAAGGAACATTATAACCTGCCTTAAAGAACATCTCAGCCATGCAAAGTGTAAGCATACAGAGAAATCGGCAATAGCAAACCACTTTTGGAAGTTTAACCACAATATCAAAGAGAACGTCTTATCTTCTAAAACATGTGACAAGACCAACTGAACTCTATACTTGGGGAAAAGATTTTTATGAAACAGTATGAGTCAACATTGATGAACGTTGAAATTCCCATTGAATTCAACCCACTGTATAAGTTCATCCGAAGTTCAGTGGATGATCCTCAAGATTTTGGAGGCATTGATACAAATGAGTCCGACGGTCAAAGTTAGTTGAGAATGCAGACAAGTTCTGTGAAACTTGCTTCTATGTAAGTAAATACAAGTGATGTTTTAAGTGTTAAGTTCGACTCAATGTTAATTTCTAAAGTTATTCTTAGATAAGTTTCTTGATTTATAGGCCAAACAGATGTTTACTGGTCACTCCTACCCAAATCTTCATATGTGGTAGTTAGATTTGGTGACCATTTTCCAAAATGCACATCAAAGTCCTCCACAAGTTCATCCATAGGTTTTCCTCTTCTCGGGCGTTCGTGAACCCAAACACAAGCCACCAGATGTTCCTCAATAATGAACACACTTGTATTCGCCAGATAGGCACACTGTGCTGCTTAATCTTGGCTGCAACTGTCTACCTCCTCCACCTACAACCATCGCTCACTCATGAAGTTGCAATGGGCTGATGAAACTTTGCAGCAGTGGGTAGCAACTCCCTAACAGTTGATTTATTATTTACCCCAGTGGCTAGGAACTTTTTGCTCACTCCACTCATTTTTCAACTTTGCATAATTTCTCATAATCAGTTTATATATGATATATAAGATTTTTAAACTTTTTTTTTTTTCTCTCCATATCTTACACTGTAGGTAGTGCAAACTACACGACTGCAGCAGCATTTGACAAGATGGAAATTCATTCTTTCATTACAGCTTTACAACTCTACAGGTAAACTTTTTAAGTTATAAGTAGAACATTTAGTTATGTATGCTTTATATACAAACTGTATATCTGCCTCATGTTAAAGAAGTTCCGAATTGGCATCTCTGTTAGTGAGTTACCGATTAAGATTTTTCTGTGTTTTTACCTTACCCTGAGAAGACAAATGTCAACTAATGTTAAGCTCCATGGACTCTGGGCTCATTTGGTCATTTCAGATTTCATTGATTGTCCTATAAGACTTGCCAGATTAAAGGACATTAAATTACTGGAAAAGTTAAAATATCAGATTTCATTCACATAATTTTCTCTGTTCTACAGACAGTTACAAAAGATTCTTTTATCTGCACTAAGCTAATCAAGATAACCATCACCAGAAATAGTCTTGACTGCTTAATTATAAATAAAAGGGAAATGAGAAAATACTAGGCTAGTGGTCGCTATAAGTTTGTCATTGAAATTTGGTTCTTTCCAAGTCCAAGATTAAAACAAAATATATATGAAGCAAAAGCTAACTTCCTGTTTAAACAGTTTAAAATTTAAACCAAATTAGAAGGAATATCTTGGAAATGGTTGTCTTTAAAAACACCCAGAATGACAGTCTTCAGAGGCTATTCCCAGAAAATGAGAGATACATTTGGTTCTAAAAATTAACATTGAGTCAAACTTAACACTTCTAAAACAAGTGAAGTTTTAAGTGTCAAGTTCGACTCAATGTTAATTTCTAAAGTTATCATTTCACTTCACTGTGTACCACTTCTTGTCAGGTTAGTTATCACATTTGGTTTTAATAAAAATTTCTTAAACATATGGTATTTTAACCAAATTCTTAAAGCTATTTTTGATAAAATAAAAATTTTCCATGTAGTAGTTGGGGATGGCGGATTTTCCTGAAGACTTTTGTGTTCCATCCTTGGAAGATACTGAATTTAAGTACTTGGTTTGGTGTTTAACTGACTTCATTTTCAAGTTATGCCACTCTCTCTCTTTCTCTCTTTCAAAAGTTTTTTTATACATACAGGAGCCCTTAAAACATATGTCCAGTGAAATCTTGGTATCAAATTTTTGGATGGAGTGCAAGATCTTTTCATACCTATGTACAATGTACTAATTAAAAAAAAAATGATAAAATTAAAATCAGTGACTGAAATAACTGCCTTATGGAAATCCTGATTCTGAGTTGCAGGTTTATAAGAGTACAATTGCACAAATGGGTATTGCAATATGGCTTCTTTATGCACTTATACAGTAAATTGTGTTTTACAGCATGACCAAATTCAGGGTGGATTCATTCTTCTAGTGCAGCTCTGGTATTCCGTGGTGCTTCAAGACATACAACTTGGCCCTTCCTATTGAAGGTTTACTGGATTCTTAACCTAGTTAAAATGGAAACTACACTTGGAAATTTATGGTGCGACTTAACTGTGAAGAGAACTCTGCAATGCAAGAAATTTGTTTTGTACCTGAACAGGAATCTATTATTTGTAGATACTCTCATACGAGTGGTGATGTTAGCTACTAAAACATCAGAAAATCATGTCATTCTTAGTTACCTACATTAATCACTATCCACTGGAATAGATTTCATGTGAAATCAAACTTTTGCTGAAGGAAATATCACATACAGTAAAAATACATAAGTGTATGTTAACGTCTTTGATAAACCATGAATATTGTATTGTTGTAGAAAGAATGTGTTAAAAGTTCATGTACTGGTTTGCACAATTCATGCTGGTGAATCAGCATTTTGATAAAAATACTGTAAAGTGTATGCATACACTATAACACATTAGTATTTAAGTATTGGAGATGAAGGAAAAATGAAAGTAATAGAACAACACTTAAAAGTGGCAAAATAAAAGTTAAAGGTATAAGCTAATATATTATATACAGCCTGTAAATTTAATGGTGGAAATAATTGTAATGCAAATCCAGATATTTGCAGTGAAGTCTTGACATAGTTGACAGCAAAATGAAGGAAAAGCTATATTTGCACTATATGCAGAGTAATGATTTGAACAAGTACGTACCGGTATATGTTAAATGATAAACAGGTGTAAAAACCTAAGATTGGTCTTGAAAGTGTTTGGTTTAAACAACAAAATATAAATGTATCTTTAATGTGTGTATTTAGTTCTTAAAATGTTGAAGAGGATGATTAAGCTGTAAAATTGATATTGGTAAACTCTACATAGCTTCCATCTAATCTAGGTTAAAACTAAGAAATTAGGAACTACAAGTATGCTTTATGTCAAATGTTACCAAGGAATGAATCACTGTGCTACAAATACATAAAAAATATGCGAGAAAAAGTTGAAGTATGTTGTGGAGGTTTTAATAGTAGATAATAAATAGCAAACATAGCCAAATTAAATAGGTATGCCTTTATAATGTCGGAGCACAGAATGCCACCAGAAGTGTGATGGAAAATGCTAGGTTGTGAATGAAAAGCTTTAAATGCAAAGTGAAAGAAATTAGTGCTAGAGACCTACAGTAAATTGTGCTATATGCTGGTATTTAGACTTAATGGTTTGTAAACAAAGATATACCTACACCAAAGAGGTATCTACTTGTGTTAAACTTATGATTGTTCTTGGAAAAGTTGGGTTTATACAACAAATGTAAAAGTATCTAATATAAGTATGTATAATTGTTGATGTTTAAAAGAAGGATTAACCTATTGGTAAACATCTAGAACAGCTTCCTTCTAATCTCCCCCATAACTAATCTTAATCCAACATCGAGGTCACAACCTTTTTTTGATAAGAACTCTTACAAAAAAAAGCAAGAGTATGAACTGCAGGTATGCTTACCATCGATACCAGGAAATGATTCCTTGTGCTGAAAATGCCATCTCAAAATATTAGAAAATATCAATAGGTATATTGTATAGATATTTAACAGTAGATAGGTGGTATTTTCAGCAAACATAATCAAATTAAAAGGTGCATCTTTAAGATGTAAGTGGTACAGAATACTGCTAGCAAATCACTAAGGTTTTGAATGAAAAGCTTTAAATGCAAAGTGAAAGAAAACATTGCTAGAGACAGTTAATTATGCTATATGCAGATGTTGAGAGCAATGGTTTGTAGCAAAGATATATAAGGCATCTATTAAATAATAAGCTTATGATTGGTCTTGGAAAAGTTAGGTTTATACAAATGTAAAAGTATCTTTAACATAAGTGTATAATGTTTGAAAGAAGGATTAAGCTGAAAAAATTGTAATTTTGGTAAACTATCTAGTGCAGCTTCCTTCTTATCTGAAGGTTAAAAGTAAGATTATAAACTGCAGGATGCTTGCCGTCAAATGATAGGTACGAAAAAATGATTCCTTGTGTTGAAAATGCTTTCTCAAAATATTAGAAAATGTCCAAATATATTGTTTAAGTATTTAACAGTAGAGAGGTGGTATTTTCAGCAAACATAACCAAAATAAAAAGTGTACCTTTAAGATGTAAGTGGCACAGAATGCTGCTAGAATTGTAATGGAAATCACTAGGTAGAAAAGCTTTTGAATGCAAAGTGAAAGAAAATAGTGCTAGAGACCTACAGTTAATTGAGCTATATGCTGATATTTAGACCAATGGTTTGTAGACAGATATATACCAAAAGATATATTTGTGTTAAACATATGATTGGTGTTGGAAAAGTTGGGTTTACACATCAAATGTAAAAGAATCTTTAATATAAGTGTATAATTGTTGATGTTGAAAGGAGGATTAAGCTGTAAAATTGTAATACTGGCACACACTTTACACCAGTTTCCTTCTAATCTGTAGGTTAAAAATTACAAACTACAGGTATGCTTGGCATCAATTGATAGGTACCAAGAAATGGTTTGTTGTGTTGAAAATGGTTCCAAAAATATGAGAAAAGGTCAAAGTATATCTATAGGTATTTAACAGTTAATAGGTGGTATTTTCAGCAAACCTAACCAAATTCAAAGTTAAACTTATGATGTAGGCAGCACAAAATATAGTCAGAAGTGTAATGGAAGTTGCTATTTTATGAATGAAAATCTTGGAGCATAAAGTGAAAGAAAATAGTGCTAGATATCTACAGTTAATTATGCTATATGCAGCTGTTTAGGTTAATGGTTTATAACAAATATATATAAGGCACCTATTAAATAATAAACTTATGATTGGTCTTGGAAGGTGTTGGGTTTATACAACAAAATGTGAAAGTACTAGTGTGTTAAAGCAAAATGTTCAAAAGAACAATTAAGCATAAGACTTTGGTAAACTTCCTACTTGAACAGCTTCCTTCTAATCTGGAAGTTAAAATAAAAGATTAGGAATTGCAGGTATGGTTGGCATCACATGTTACCAATAATGATTTGCTGAAAATCATGTGTCAAAAAATATGAGAAAAGGGTCAATATATTGTACAGATTTTAATAGTACCTACATAGGTGGCGTTTTCAGCAACAATAACCAAATTAAAATGGTTTCACAGAGTGCTGCAAGAAGTGTGGTAGAAATCTCTAGGCTGTGAATGAAAAACTTTGAACACACAGTGAAAAAGAACATTGCTAGAGAGTTAATTGTGCTATTTGCAGATGTTTGAACTAATGGTTTAAAACAATGATATTGGATATCTACTAAATAACAAAACTTGTCAAACTTATGATTGGTCTTGGAAAGTACTGGGTTTATAAAACAAAATCTAAAAGTGTATTTAATGTGTGGGTTTAATCACTGAATATTTAAAAGGTGGTTTAAGCTGTAAAATAAAGGACATTAGTAACCACTGTTGAGCACTTCCATTTAATATATGGATTAAAAGTAAGAGATTATGAGCTGCAGGTATGCTTAGCACCAAATGATTCCTTGTGTTGAAAATCAAATGTCAGAAAATATGAGAAAAGGTTAAAGTATGCAGACATTTATTAAAAAATCTGACTTATATAGGTTTCTTAAAGTACTTTGATGGTTTTCAGCAAACACAACCAAATTAAAAGGTGTGACCTTATGCTGCCAGAAATGATATCAGTGGATTATCAATGAAAAGCTTTGAAAACAAAGTGAAAGAAACATTAAATTGTTATAAAGGCAGATGTTTAGTTTAATGGTTTGTAACAGATATATAGGTACCTACTAAAGGAAAACTTATGATTGGTCTTGCAAAGTGTTGGTTTATACAACAAAATGTAAAAGTATCTTTCTTTAATAATGTTTAAATGGATCAACCTGTGAAATACAGGACATTGATAAATTCTCTCAAACAGCTTAAGTGTAGAGAGATTATAAACTGCAGCTATTCTTGGAATCAAATGACACCAAGAAATGAATCCTAGTGTCCAAAAATATGAGAAAAGGCTGAAGTACATTGGATAGGTGTTTAACAGTACATAGGTAGGTGCTTTTATTAAAAAAATAACCAAACTAATGCTACCAAAAGGTTATGAATGAACAACTTTGAACACAACTTATAATTATGAGAGAGATGTTAACTAAAAAAAGTTTCGTAGAAGGTAATATTGAGAGAAATAAGTATATAAACAAACAATTGAAAATATTTAGGAAAATGACCAGAAGATCTTCAATATAGCAACAGCTTTTATAGGTTATGTTTCACCTTAAGGACAAATGTCATTGTGTGAAATACTGCAAAGTAATATCTAGTAAATATAAAATTAGTAAAAATATACAACAAAATAGTAAAACAAAAATGCAGCAATAAAACAATGGTGGTTAAAGTTAATATTTTTTAAACTTTAATATTTTGGTAACTGATTACTTGTGCTGAAAAAGATATTATAATTTAGAAATAAGACTTGGTAAAACTCGATAGGTTTGACTAATACAACCATTAAAGGGTATCACTATTATCAAGATTGACATAATACAAATGTTGGACCCAATGTTTATGGAAAGTTTGTATGTCACAACTAAAAATTATTTAAGTGTTAAAAATGTGGATAAAATACATGAAGCACAATTATGAATGGCAAGATTTTTAAGAAATCTGCAACGAAAAAAAGTGCACATAATTGTAAGGAAATTATTCTAAGTGTTGGTAAACAGTCCAATGTTACTCTGGTACTGTTAAGATACCTATCAAATCATTGGTATGAGTTGTCCTGGGTAAATTTGCCATAAATTTTAATTGAATTGTCAGGTAGTGGTACAGATTAATGGCGAGTACCCAAGAAAATAAGGTAATTGTAATTTAGGTAAAATATGGCAAAAAGTTTTAAGTATGCTGCACAAAATATTATAGCAAGGATAAGTTATCAGTTGTATATGGTGATAATTATCAAAATGAACACAAACCGTAATATTCATATGGACATGAAGGTAATATATAAAACTAGAGAAATTACAAATAGATAATGACTAAGATAAAATACTTGTAAGCAAGCCAGAACATGAATGATTTAATAAAAATAATGTGAAGGTAACAAGTGATTAAAATGTATGAAGGGTTTAGAAAATGCGATCAGGAGAATATAAACAAAATTGCTGCACATAGTTTACTGGAAAAGCAGAGTTTCTCAGATGAAAAATTGTAAAAATGTAGGTATAGTCAAGTATATAAATATTGTATTTAATGTTGAATAAGTGAAAAACTGCAATGGTGTAATTAAGAGTTTAACAAAATGCTGAAAAAGTAAAGGCATGTAGGTAATCAAAGCTTGGTCTCACTTCTTGTTTTGGCATGTTATGCTCAAACAGATGCAGTTATACCAGAGCATCGTTTGTAATTTATATTATGTAAATTATTTGTTTCCTTAAAATTGAAGTATTTGTAACTTAAGATACACAAGATTTGTTGGATATTAAAATGGTGTTTTTTTTTTAATAGCAATATGATTTTAGAGCACTAGATAGTGTTAGAATATTCTGTTAAAAATGTTAAATTGTTCCTATTGTATTCACTCTAGAAATGTTAACTATTTTAACAAATTATGAAACATTTTTTCATTTACTTCTTTCCCTTTTTTGTAACACTTACTGGTGAATAAATCATTCTAAATTCTGTTTTTCTATTTTGTTTGAAAATAAAGAATTAAAGGAATTCTTCATTGTTCATATATATCCCAGTGTTCCTATATGTCACAAGTAGAGTTCAAAAGTTTTCTGTATCTAGGAAAGTATACTTCCCATCCCCCTCCCCCCTTTATGGAACTTAAAATGCATGCAAATGATCATAGTTATTGTAATCATGCTGTCTGTATATTTGTGGTTAAATTGGGAGTAGGTCCACTACAGCTGCAAAGATGAATCTTAAAGGAAGTCAACAGAGCTGAAATTTGCATAAAATTAAACGTACAGGTGCATAGTATTTAAGAAATGGTGTATTCCAGCCAAAAAAAAATACATATGTTGAGATTTTGCTGGAAGTACATATTTTGTGGTCCCCTCCACAGTAAAAAGTCTGTTAAATACCAAATTTGATATTTAAATTCAGCTCTTCCAAGGGTGGAATACAAAGATTTCGGGAAAATTTTAACTCTAAAACTATCCTTTAGTTGCAAAATTTCTTAACATTATTTTCTAAAAAATCACTAACAATTCTGATTTAAAAAAAAAAAAAGCTAAAAAAAAAAAAACTTGTTTTAATATTTTTTTATGAGAAATGAAATTGCATAGAATTTTCTGGAAACAATCTGAGAGGTTAAAAAAAAAAAAAAAGTATTTACTAAGTGATGTTTGCGTTACAAAAACTGACTCAAATTTCTTTGTTTTAATTTAATTACATCACTATTGCAAGCTTCTTTGCATATTTGCAAGATTTCAACATCAGAGGTCATTCTGACAAGTCTTTTGCATAACTGGTATACTATATCATGCTATGTAAAAAAATTGTAATCTTGTTAAAATCAGGTCCTTGGACGTTATTGATCTTTTGTTTCACTCCTCGCCATACTAAGAAAACCTAATTCCAATGTAATCAGCAGCTTTTAAAAAAGATTTTACCATCATTTTAGTCTAGTGTATTACCTTATTTCGCTTCCTACTTTAAAAAAAAAAAAAAAAATCTGCTTATTTTATTTGTAATAACATGGAAATGATGAATGGGCTTTTGTAAGAATAGATTACCAGTACGGCCGGTCCCCATGGCCGCGCTTGCCAAGGCGTACCGCTTTGGTGCTTCGTAGCACTGGGGATCATGGGTTCGAGTCCCGCCTTGGGCATGGGTGTTATGTTTGTGTATATGTGTGTGTTGTAAAAAGTAAGAAAACGGTAATAAACAGTAATAATATGGCAAAACAAAGTAAAAAGAAAAAAGGTAAATAAAAGTAGGGTATACAGTCCTGATCAGACTCTGGTACTGTATTTAAAGTACCAGTGTGGGGAGACTTAATCTGGGGAGCTCTTGCCTCATGAGGTTCCTTGGGGGTGGGAGGTAATTAAGAAGCTACATGATTGAGTGCTAGAGGCTCCAGATCGAGAGGACCACATTTACCCGCAGATTACCTCTCATCCTCAGCACTACACCCCATTCAGGCCCAGATGGGGGATGCCATGGTCCCTTGTGAACCGTCTTGCAATGGAGTTACGTTAAGAATAGTTTGAGCAGAATAAGTGGAGGAAACCATGTGAATGGAACACATGACAATTGAACAGTTATACTACTGCTCATTAATTTCAGTGTACCATGGCTCTTATTTGGTATTTCAGTTATGAACACACTTTATTTCTCCACAAAAATATAATTATATACACTTCCACATCTATAATACAAACAGAATAATTATATTTCTTTCATCAAAGTATCCTGCTTTGGATTTAATGTTTGCCTCAAACTCAAGGCATGTGATCAATCAGGTTTTGCAAGTATTTTGAGTCTATATGACTCCACATATCCTTAATGTTAGAGGTGTTCCTTGCTGGATATATGAACTTCCCTGACAAGTCTGTCCACTTCATTCTAAACCATTTCAATGGGATTGCAGTCATGACTTTGGGATGGCCAGACCATATCTTTCAGTACTTTCTCTACATGTACTATGTACATAGTGTATAGAGAAGGTATTGTATTGCACCCAAAAATTTGATATCAAGATTTCATTGGAAATGTTTTGAGACTCCCTGAATACAAAAAAAAAAAAGCATTTTTAGAAAAATGTCCATGTGTGTGTGTATGCGTCTGTAGGCAGCATAGCTCAAAAATGAAAAGTCCATTAAAACTAAACTTGGTATTTAGGTTTGGTATCTTCCAAGGATTCAACATGAATATTTTCAAGTAAATCCCCCCCACCCCCAACTACCCTTTACATGGAACTTTTTCCGAAAATTTTGATTTTCTCAAAAATAGCTCTAATGATTTTCATTAAATATTGTATATTAAACATATTTACCTGAAAAATAAAATGTATATCTTGAATTTTCTGGGAATAGCCTCTGAGGACTACTTTATTCTGGATGAATTTTATGGAATTTTGCATAACTGCTAAACTGTAAGAGATGGACAGTAACTTACCACACAAAATATGTAGATCACATTAAAAGACACAATTTATGTTATATACATTTTTTCGTGGAGTTGATCGTTTTTAGATATTCCTTGTTATTAGCTTCAGCTTTGAAAAACTTATACTTTTCTTATATGGGAATTTGTCAACTGCTGTCCACACAAAGGAACTTCAGTCACATAGCAACCAGCCTTCAACTATCACTTTAACCTATGGTACTCCCTTTTTTCGCTTCTACTTACAAGGAAGCAAGTAATTGCACTATTTCTGCTAATTTTTCCTCGGTTAGCATGAAGTAAATAGAAACGTAAGCTTTTTAACAATAATTTGTTGCAGAGATGTAGAGAAAGTCATGTGAATGGTACACATCAGATTTGTTTTCCTTAGATGTGTCACCCTTTGTGGTGTAATAGTTACCATGCTAACTTCATATACCCAAGGTCGAAGGTTCAAAATCCTTAGCATGGCTTTCTTCAGAAGAGAAGTAAGGCTGTTGCTTCCGTGTTGTAGATTTACAGCATGTAAAAGAACAATATAGAATGGGATGCTGAGAATCAAGCAGTTAAGAGCGTCCACAATTAAAACTCCATTTTCTTTAATGCAATGCATGTCTTGCAGAACTCTGATGTTTTGGGTCATCCTATTTTAAGGTGAACTCTTTCCCTATTAAGTGCCATCCACTTGGTATTGTATGATATTGAAGTATGCTTCCTGTTTGAGAAAAGTAAAAGTGTTTTAAAATTGTGAAGGACATAAATTGTGTGTTTCAACTAAGCACAAGTGTGTAAGCACTTGTTTTGTGTTCTAAACTTTTGATTATCTTATGGATTACCAGTTACACAAATGCCATTCAGAATGAAGAGGACTTCAGAGGCTATTCCTAGGATATTCGAGATATCCATTTAGTCATGTACGTATCTTTAATATATAGTAGTTTAAAAAAACCATTAGACATTTTTGAGAAAATCAAAATTTTCGAAATTTTTCCATGCAAAGGGTAGTATTAATATAATAATAAAATTATAAATAATAATAATTTATTGTGTAATTTCTTATATGTTTTATAAGTGCTAAAATTATTTAAAAAAAAAAATTCAAAATCTTAATATTACTAACCCATATGATAAATAGTCATAGCCAAATATATAGGGGGATTTTCTCGAAAATTCATCCTTGGGAGATACTAAACTTTATACTACAATTTCGAAAATTTGTCCATGTAAAGGGTAGTTTTGATAGGGGAATTTTTCTGAAAATCTTTGTCACATCCTTGGAAGATACTACTTTTCATTTTTGAGTTATGCTGTACACACTCTCTGATCTATTCTATATATATAAAAATATTTGGGGTGATCTCAAAACATACTTCTGGTGAAATCTCAGAATAGAGTTTTTGGGTGGAATAGTTTTTCTACCTATTATGTACATTGTACTTGCATGCTAGAGAAAATAAAAATTGCGGCTCTTAATTTAATTAGCAAATTCTAGACAATCCCTTACTTCCATGTGCATTAAAAACATGCTTTCCAGCCCACCTGAGTAGTATGGTGATAGCATGTCTGCCTCGCATTCTATAGGTTGCAAGTTTGAATATTATCACCCAGATAGTTATTTTCAGGGTTTTCCCTTGTCCTGAGAAAATGAATGTCCAGCAGCTTTAAGCTCCATGGACCCCAAGATCATTTGAACATCATTTCACCAATCTCATTCTTCTAATATGACCAAAGGATGCTAAATTAAAAAATCTGATGTGTGCCATTCACATGACTTACTTACATCTTTACAATAATTATTGTTAAAAAGCTTATTCTTCTATTTTCCTTAATGCTGATCAAGATAAAAGCTGCAGAATAGATCCAGCTCTCTGGATCAACAGGTAACAATCTTCTCACTGTGACAAGGCGGGTTACCAAAAGGGATAGTGGAATTTAAATAATAAACCTGTCACATCATCCCTTAGTTAACTCAGAATGTCAAATTTTTAAGTTAAAATAATAAATATGAAATACTGCACATTATTCCCCAAAATTTCACACGTCCATAAAAACATACAAGTGCCTTTCAAATGGGATGTGGTTTGTCCTTAGGCGCTACCAGGCCGGCAGCCAATCAGAGTGCTGCTGTGTTGATTCATAAGAAAGATAGGGAGTAATGTTTGTGTCAAATCCGTAAAAACCACAGATTTTTAGTTCAAATAGTTTTCATAATATACATGAATAAACATACCCATGTATTATATCATAATCAGAATCAAAATAATCACTGTAATGACCATTTATGTATGTACGCTCTACTATATATTTACATACATGCGTAATTACACAGAAATAGAATGTATACTATTGACGTGACGGTACTAAAGGGATTATTACATTTATTAAGCTTAGCAAGCTATTTAAGTCGAGAGACAGAGAGCAAACGCACCTTTGTTAGCTGGAGAATGCTGCATCACCTATTGCATATTTATGTTGATGTCTCAAAATCAGGGCTCGTGTTTATTTAATCCTAGTCCCAACAGATTTCAAGTCAAGTTTTCATTCGCTGCTTAGTCAGGAATAGAACAAGTGCAATGGTTTGTAGTGGCAAATCTAAGAGGCAGATATTCCGTAGCTAAGCTCGAAATATTGTTTTAGGGTCTGCACAATTTTTAAAAAATGCAGCAATAACGAATTATGTCTCTTGACATAACTGATGACAGCGATACGAGGGAGCCACTGTCAGTTCCATTGGATTAAAATAGCAGGTAATTCAATAATAATAATAATTTAAGAACAACCATCATAATTTAATAATAATAATCATCATAATTTAATATTAAAAATCATCATAATTTAATAATAATAATCATAATTTTATAATAATAAGCATCATAATTTAATAATAATAAGCATCATAATTTAATAACAATAAGCATAATTTAATAATAATAATCATAATTTAATAATAATCATCATCATAATTTAATAATAATAATCATCATAATTTAATAATAATAATCATCATAATTTAATAATAATAATCATCATAATTTAATAATAATAATCATCATAATTTGATAATAATAATGATAATAATAATAATTTAGTAATAATGATGATAATAATAATTTAATAATAATGATGATAATAATAATTTAATAATAATGATGATGATAATAATAATTTAATACTAATAATTTTAATAATAATGATAGTAATTTTAATAATAATGATAGTAATTTTAATAATAATGATAGTAATTTTAATAATAATGATAGTAATTTTAATAATAATGATAGTAATTTTAATAATAATGATAGTAATTTTAATAATAATGATAGTAATTTTAATAATAATGATAGTAATTTTAATAATAATGATAGTAATTTTAATAATAATGATAGTAATTTTAATAATAATGATAGTAATTTTAATAATAATGATAGTAATTTTAATAATAATGATAGTAATTTTAATAATAATGATAGTAATTTTAATAATAATGATAGTAATTTTAATAATAATGATAAATAATTTTAAAATAAATAAAATAAATAGTTTTAATAATAATAAATAGTTTTAATAATAATGATAAATAGTTTTAATAATTTTAATAATAATTTTGATGATAATAATAATAATTTAATAATAATGATGATTTAACAATAACGATGATTTAACAACAATAATAATGATTTAATAATAATAATAATAATAATAATAATAATAATAATAATTAATAATAACGATAATAGCAGCATTTGAAAAAATGTGTACCTAATATGCAAATATGCATGTTCAAATTTTAAATTTAAAAACTGTAAAATTATAGAAATTTAAAAAAATCAGTAGCTAGGGTTTCCTTACGTCGACCATTATGTCGCCAGGCAGATTTGCCCGCTCTATGTGCGAGTAAGAGGAAATATGAGAAGAGAGGATAGCGACCTGGCAACGCAGAGCACGAAAACGCATCTCAATCGCTACAGAATAGAACTCTTCTCATTTCCACAACATTATATGGTGAGGTGTGCTGTAAGCGCTTCTGGTGGTCAATGTTTCAATTAGGACGCTACGAGCTGAATATCAAGAAGCTCATCGCGCACACTTTTGAATAGGCTCTTTGGAGGCTTTTGTCTGGACTTGCTTATACGTGGGTGTACGTGGGCGTATACTCTGTGATTCATAATAATATGCTGTTCTGTGGCTGTATTTGGTCTGCTATCGCTAATCAGTATTCAATACAAGACGGCTATTTCAATTATTATGATTAGTATTGCGGCTGTTTAGTATTGGTGTTATTTTAAAATTACAACTAAACTCGCCATGTTCGTGTTAATCATCCTGTTGCTGTTGTGGATCCGTGTTCGTTGTTTATAATTGATTAATAATAAGTGCTATGAGCGTTTTCCTTATGTAGCTTTGACATATCAACTTCGTTGTATGGCCTAACCTAAAATGAAAATGAAACTCCTTACAAATGAAACTTAAATCATTAGTCGATGTAGTGTAGCTGACGGAAATTAAATTCCTAATGCGGAGATTTTGTTTTTGTGTCAATATAAGTATCTTGGAGGTTAGGTTACGTAGGTGGATGTTTTGAGTAGTGCAGATGAGTAGAAGTTTTGAAGGTTTGTAGATAAGACCATAACTAAAGAAGCGGGTAATGTTGACGTATAAAAGCTATTATATACTTGAAGTGTTTTGAGCTCTTCATGGAGATTAAAGAAGAAAGTTATCACCCGGAAATAACTGTGATGGCACTACAGTGTGTACTGTGTGCTATGTGCAATAAGACGTTTGATAACAAATCAGAGTTAGATGCACATATAAGGACCCATTTTGAGCAGGAAGCAAGTAATCGACATCGTCATGTGTGTAGTATTTGTAACAAATCCTTTGTAAGAAAAGAATACCTCGAGAACCATGCAAGAGTCCATACTGGAGAGAAGCCTTTCGTTTGTACTGTATGCAGCAAAACATTTGCGCGCAAGGATTATCTGGACAACCACAGCAAAGTGAGAATATTTTCTTTTCATATCCTTTTTTTTGTAACAGCTAAAATGCAAAAGAAACTTAGTAGGATTTTAGTATTAGAAATTCATCTGCTTTTAAAATTTTTGAAAAACTAGCAAATTTTACATCAGAACATTTTTTCAGGTACATTCTGGAGAGCGCCCTTATCAGTGTCCAGTTTGCAATAAAGCATTTGCAAGGAAAGACTATCTGGAAAACCATTCACGTAGCCACTCTGGAGTTCGACCCTATCAGTGTGGAGTGTGCCTAAAAGCATTTGCTAGAAAGGATTACTTGGATAACCATATCCGTCTGCATACAGGAGAGAAGCCATTCCAGTGTGGAATATGCAGTTCAACATTTGCACGCAAAGATTACTTGGATAACCATGCTAAAGTACACTCGGGAGAGAAACCGTTCTCGTAAGTAACAGTTTCAATATTCTTATTAATAGCATTATCTGAGACTAATTTTACAAGTCTTAAAATTTACAAATGAAATGCAAAATATTACAAATATTTATGAATTCTATTTTACAATACAGGATTATCAAATTTATTTGAGACTTCCTTATTTCAATTTTACTTCTCTAACACTTAAATATGTAATAGGTAGAGGTATTAATTCCACCCAATATGTACATTTTAGTTATGTGGATATCTTTAATATGTGGTATTCTATTCAAAATTGTTAAGAGCCATTTTTAGAAAATAATAATAAAAAAAAAAAAACAAACCTTGAACGAAAAGTTTTAGAGTTAAAGGGTATTTGAGGGTGGAAGAATTTTATTGGAAATCTTCATGTCTCGCCTTTGAAAGAACATAAATATCAAGTTTGGTGTTTAGCTGATTTTTAGCTTTTGAGTTATTCTGTTCACAGAAAGGCATACACATTGACTTTTTTACTAGAAATATTTTTATGGATTCATAGTCCTCAAAACACCTATTTCTGGTGAAATCTGTGTCAAATTTTTGGGTGAAATGCAAGCAATACTTCCTCAACCTACTATGTATAGCAGGCTTTCAGCTTAGGTGAATGCAGAAGATCAACAGGTAACTTGCAACTCCAGGAGTCTGCCCAAAATATGCAATCTTGCTGGGAATTAAGGGTAAGCTGTTGTTATGGCTGGGTCAGTCGTTGGAATGAACTGGCAGAAAGAGTAAGCCTCGCTCTATGACCTTTGCCCAGTGACATATTGACAATCATACTACCCCTGCAGTTGGGCCCCAAGAAGAATGGCTCAGTATGCCTCTGAGTGCTCTTAGACGAGTTGAGCTTGAAACAGCCTGAAGTATGTGGTAGAGAAAGTAATAAGTTTTTTTCAGAGGAGTTACAAAACTATATGGTGTGGCCATAAAAAGTGGAGTCATTTGAATGTCCTTTTACTGTCTCTAGTCATTATATACATACAATGTGTATAATAGGTAGAGAAGGTATTGTATTCCACCCAAAAATTCTATTTTTGAGATTTTGCCAGAAATATATTTTTTGAAGTCCCCTGAGTCTAAAAAAAATTTAGAAAAAGCTCTGTGTGTCTGTGGACAAAAAAATGAAAAACTTGGTATTAAAGTTTATTATCTCCCAAGGATGTGACACAAAGATTTTCAAGAAAATCCACCCACCCCCAACTTTCTTTCCACGGGAAGTTTTCATTTCCTCAAAAATTGCTCTAACGATGTTAACTAAAATATTGTATGTTAAAGATATTTACATGACGAATAAAATGTATATCTTGAATTTTCTAGGAATGGAATGACTTTTGCAAAATGTTACATAATGGTTAAACCCTAAGGCATAGATAAAACCTTATGGGGCAAAAAGTGTAGATCTTGTTAGAACATTTAATTTTTGTCATGTATGTTTTTCTTGCAGAGTTCACCATTTTTGAGATATTCTTGTTATTGGTTTCAGTTTTAAACTATTTTACTTTTCTCAGATGGTACCACTCAAAGTGACAATTTCCAATTGTTTCACAAAGCAACCAGCTTTTAAAATATTTGACAATTGCTTTAGCCTAATGTACTTCCTTATTTTCCTTCTACTTATAAGGAAGCAGTAATAAGAAAATTTTTTTTTTTTTTTTTGTTTTTTTTGTTTTTTTGTTTAACATCCTTTAACCTGGTTGGTCATATCGGACGATTAATGAAATTGGTGAAATGATGCTCAAATGATCTCGGGGTCCATGGAGCTTAAAGTTACTTGACATTCGTCTTCTCAGGATAACGGAAAAACCCTGAAAAAATCTTATCCAGGTAACTCACCCTAAGCGAGATTCAAACTCATGACCTTTTGAATGTGAGGCAGTCAATCTACCACCACACTACCCAGGCGGGCTAATAAGACAAATTCTGCTAATGTTTTGCTCAATTACTATGTAGTAGTTAAAAGAATAATCTTTCGTAACACCAGTTTATAGATATATGGAACAGCTAGAGAAAGTCTTGAATGGAACACATCAGATTTTTACTTTCTCTACATGTACTATGTACATAGTGTATAGAGAAGGTATTGTAGTGCACCCAAAAATTTCATACCAACATTTCACCAAAAATACACGTTTTGGGTGCCCCTAAATCCCAAAAAAGCATTTTTAGAAAAAGTTCTGTGGATGCATGTATGTGTTTGTGGACAGCATAGCTCAAAAACTAAAAGTCCATTAAATACCAAACTTGGAATTTAAGTTTGGTATCTTCGTAGGATGTGACACAAAGATTTTCAAGAAAATCCCCTCCCCCCACCCCCAACTACCCTTTATATGGAACATTTTTCGAAAATGTTGCTTTTCTCAAAAATGGCTCTAATGATTTTGATTAAAATACTTTATGATTAAGATATTTTTACAACAAACGAAATGCATATCTTGAATTTTCTGGGAGTAGCCTCTGAAGACCTCTTCATTCTGGATGACTTTTCTATAACTGGCAAACTGTAAGAGATATACAAAAACTTACTACACAAAAAATGTAGATCCCATTAAAACACACAATTTATGTTGTATACATTGTACAGTTAACCGTTTTCGAGATATTGTGTTTTAATGTTTTCAATTTTAGCCACTTCAACTTTTCTGAAACAGGAAGATATCTTTCCTCTTGTTTCTCATTTGATTACTCCTGGTGTAAGCAAAGAGGTTGGAATTTCAATAGTTTTACTAAGCTCGGCTTTTAAAGGACGAGACTGTCACTTTAGCCTGTGCATTTTCTTATTTCTTTTCAATTTACAAGGAAGCTAGTAATAAGACTAATTCTGCTTATGTTTATCTTGATTAGCATGATATAAATAATAGATTAATCTTTTGAATAAAAGGTATGTTTACCGAACATCATGTGAATGAAACACATTAGATTTATTCTCTTCTACTTACAAGAAACCAAATAATACAATTTCTGCTAATGTTTATCTGGATTATCATGAAGTAGATAGAAGAATAAGCTTTTTTACAGAGATATAGAGAAAGTCATGAGAATGGATATCAGATTTTTTCCCCTTGGAAATTGCCAAAATTGTAGGAAAGGTAGGAGATGACTTAAACCGGCCAGGCACTATTGTAATTACGAGCACCTGGAATCATTTTGCAAGTTTAAAAACATTCTTCTGTTATTCTTCTGTCTACTTAATGCTAATTGAGATAAACATTAGCACACACATCTTGGGGAACAAGAGACCCTTACCATTAACTTAATTGATAGGATTATTTTGCCTTAAACTTAAAAAATGGTAAACCAAATGCCTAAAGAACAGCAGATACTTAAGCTCCTTTTTACTTTCTCTACATTTACTATGCACATAATGTATAGAGAAGGTATTGTAATGCATCCAAAATTCAATACAGAGATTTCACATGAAATACACATTTTAAGTCCCCCTGTGTTCAAAAAAAACATTTTTAGAAAAAGGATTGTGTGTGTGTCCATGTCTGTGAACACGTTAACTCAAATATGATAAGTCTGTAAAATACCAAACTTTGTATTTAAGTTCAGTATCTTCTGGGGATTCGACACAAAGATTTTCAAGAAAATTCCACCCCAAACTACCCTTTACATGGAAAAAATTGTGAAAATTTTGATTTTCTCAAAAATGGCTCTAACAATTTTGATTAAAATACTGTATATTAAAGAATGAAAAATAAAATGTGTATCTTAAATTTTCTGGGAATAGCCTCTAAAGACTCTTTATTACAAATGGATTTTGCTTAACTGGTGAAATGTAAGAGAGAGACAAAAACCTAGTAAAAAAAGTAAAATCTTTGGCTTCCTAACCTCAAATGCTAATTTTGGTACTGCTTGTCCACCCTGCAATTTTCTGCAGCTGGTATGTTTTTCTGTAATCAACTGTAAACTTGTAAAAGATATTTTGCTTTTATTACAGTTGCAGTGTGTGTGAGAAAGCGTTTGCTAGGAAAGATTATTTGGATAATCATGTGCGTGTTCACACTGGAGAAAAACCGTACAGCTGTACATCCTGTGCCAAGACATTCGCAAGAAAGGATTATCTAGACAACCATGCTAGAGTTCATACAGGTACATTACATTTTCATTCAACTAGCCAAAGTTTTATGTTGAATATTAAAAAATCCAATGCCACAGGTATGATTCCAACAATAGATCTTAGATGCTTTTGCAGCTGATATACCCATACATGTATTAAACTGCAAGAGTGATTAAAATATAAATGGTAATTTTTACTCTCTACTAATTTTGCTGAAGCATATGTTAACCCTTTTAGTGCTGGCCTGAATAGCAAAATGCTGTCTGAAAAGTACCAAGCAATTTTAGAGCAGAATGCAGGGTTTTAAATTATTAGTAATAAAATGACTACCAAATGACAGAGAGAGCTGAATGTTTTTTTCAATTTTAGGAAACCTTTTTGTTTACTGTATAATGTGCATTATATGGGAAGTCTCTTCAATATTTTAAAAAAATTGAAAACTAAAATCCAAAATCATCAATAATTAGGCATATAAAACCTCACTACTCAAAAAGTTCAGGCTAATTAAATGAAAGTTTGGATGTTCTTTTACTAAAAAAACATCCTGTTTTGGTCTGGTATTTATTTTTTAAAATAGAAAAAATGAATTCACATAACCTGAAGCTGAAAAAAAGTCACCAAAACACATACTCATGTGCATGATGCCACTATTAATGAAAACAGCATATAGTAATAGGATACAAATGTAACATAGATTACTGTACAATTTAGCACTTATGTTGTTGCATAATTGATTCATTTTGTATTCATCATCTGTTTACATCTCCATAAATTCATTTTGATAAGCACACTGATGATTTGCATGCACACAAGGGCCGTTGTTATTGGATACATTTTCATCGCTGAAGCTAGAATATATATCTTCCTCTCTTACATCAATGTCAGAAACTCTTTCATCAAGGTTGAAGATTCAAAATCACTTGCGAACTGAAGCTCTTATTTTCTCTTCGGTTTGTAACCGTCGGCTAAATGACGCCATGTTTCAGCCACCAAACAACAACACCGGCAAGAGAAGTTAAATATGGATTTAATTTAATACTTTAATATATCTACCCATGCTCAACATGCAAATGAACTCAATAACTAAAAATCCTCCAATCATGTTTCTAAGAACTAAAGGGACACTATAATGGCCATGTATCAATTTATACAGATGGGTCTATTATTGAAGATCGCAAGGGTGCTGCGATTATATATCCTGACTTTACAATGCTCTATATACTGCCAGATTTCTATACCATATTCACATGTAAACTATTTGCCATAAAACAAAGTCATATGCAGATACAGCAAGAACACAGTAATAGCTTTATAATTTTTACAGACTGTATGAGTGCAATAAAAGACTTAGAAGATAGATATTCATGTAATCATCGTTCAGGAAATACAACAGCTGTCACAAAAAATCAAGAAGTAAAAAGTTTGTAGAACACCTAGAGAAAGTCATGTGAGTGTAACAAATCAGATTATTACTTACTCTACACGTACTAAGTAGTTTATAGAGAAGGTATTGTATTGGACCCAAAAATTTGTAACTGGGATTTCATCAGAAATACATGTTTTGGGACCTCCTGAATCCAAAAAAAGATTTTTAGAAAAGAGAGAGAGAGTGTATGTGTGCATGCATGCATGTGTGAGGGGGGTAGGAGCAACATAGCTCAAAAACGAAAAAAAACTTTTTAATACCAAATTTAATACTTAAGTTAGTATCTTCCAAGGATGTGACAAAGATTTTCAAGAAAATCCTCCCATCCCCAACTCCCTTTACATGGAAAAAATTTCAAAAGTGTTGGTTTTCTCAAAAATGGCTCTAATGATTTTGATTAAAATCTCTTATGTTTAAGATATTTACATGACTAATAAATTGTATTTCTTGAATTTCTGGGATGAGCCTCTGAAGACCTCTTTATTATGGATGAATTTTCCTGAATTTCACGTAACTGGTAAACCATAAGAGATACACAAAAAATCTAGATCTCTGTAATACACACAATTTCTGTCATATACATTGTTTTGAAGAGTTGACCATTTTCGAGATATTGCTTGTTATTGGTTCTTTTTTTATATACTTAAACTTTTCTCAGACGGGAACTTGTCAATTCCCTGCCACGCAAAGAAACGTATTTCAATCCCATAGCAACCATATTTTAAAACATTTGACTGTCAATTTAGCCTAATACATTCACTTATTTTCCTTCTACCTACTAGGAGGCAAGTAATGACACCATTTCTGCTAATGTTTATCTCAATAAGCATGAAGTAATAGCTTTTAACAATAATTTGTTGAGACATGTGAATGAAATATATCAGATTTGTTATAGTGTTTATCGCCTACTTTAACAACATCAGCACTGCAGGCAATGATACTGATGATACATGGAATGCTGTGGTGGGGGAAACCAGAGAAAATCTGTCACTGTGCTGCTTTGTCCACAACATTCTGTTGCCTGGGATCGAACCAGAGGCAAGTGGTCTAAACACTCGGCAGCCAGTACAGCTTGGGGATGCTACACTGTCCTAGAACTAGCGTTTACCTGGGCCAGATAATTTAAGAGCGGAAAAGAAATTGTACAAAATGAAGGTCAGGCTCCACCTCTTAGCCGGAAAAGTTCTTGAGGCTGGCGTTTACTACATGGGAGTATTACTGTGTTTTCTTCACAATAATGTAGTGTGATGCACCTTACTAAGGTCAGCAAAAGCCGCCAACCTCAACTAAAGAACCCTTATGCCCATCAGATATGTCATTCTTCTCCAAGACAATGCTAAGCCTCACACCACAAATTTGACAAGGGACAGGTTGGAGGAATTTCTTGAACATCCTCCCTACACTGCAGATTTGTCTGTGTAAACTATTTTGTTTGCACCCATGAAGAATCACTTGCAGGGAAAGGAAACAAAAGACATTGAGGAATAAGTATTCAATTTATATGACAAGTCGATTAATTACACTAAACAGCACTTACTTGGGACCAGTCGGTCAGACAATGGAAACAGATCTAGATGCCGCAGCGTTGCAATATCTGGCTATTTCCAGCCACGTGCTCAGTTTGTGATCTCCTAACACGTGCAATGAGCTGTTCTATACAAGCTACCTATTATTCGTTGTTATTGATGGTGTTTGTTTGTACGTGTGGAAACATAACAAGACTTTCACAATTATAGAGGTGGATAGACTTTTGCGGCAGGTGTGGCGGCTTCTTGGAAGAAGAAAGTGAATCATGTGCACAAAATAATATGAAAAGTACAGGAATTAGACGGAATCATCAGTGAATGTAAACAAAAAATGATATGTCTTGGTTACGCTGACAATGATGATGATAATGACACTTCCGAGAATAATGACAACGGAGACTTGGATGGAATTGAGCCATTAAAATTCTAAACCGGTGAAAATCATGTTGTTATACCTTTCTCTCATTGTAACAAGCTATTTTGTATTAATCTGTTCTATACTGTCATAAATCGTAATGTATGCTACATATGTTATAGTATCACTGTTATTTTCAATTAGCATCAATAATAACGAATTAGCTTCATTATACATTAACTATGTACACTGTTTATACTTGTTTTTACACACAATAGAGACATTTATAATCAGCTGGTGTTGTTTACTAGTTACTCATAGCCAACCTTACACAAACCAACTATCAAGTGCAAGGATTCAGCAATGGGGGTATAGGTATGTGAAGCCACAGAGTGTCTGGTCGAATCAATCTGTATTATTTTATAAATTATTAGTGCTTTACATTATTAATTCCAATTGGTTTTTAACTATTTTTCAACTATGAATGTTTGGTGGCTATGTTAGGTTCTTATGCATCATCTTTCCTCAGTATTTCATGGCCTTCTTGTACAAATGATAAATATGACTGCACATTTACATCACTGCCTGAAACTATGGTATGAACTTCATTTGCCTTTCTTGGCATCATGTAGCCTTCTGAACACTTAAGGACAACAGTAATTCTCAATCTTTGTATCAGAATTTTTACAATTTGGTTGTGTTTGTTCATTCCTTTCAATACTGTTCCTGAAATTAGAGGTCACAAGAGTGGGATCTATCTCAGCATTTTATAAGCCCAGCTCCATTATCTGCTTTAGCTTTTCTTCTACCTTAACGCTTTTAACAATCTAATCGTAATCCGAAAATTCTGCGAAAATTGCCAGTCACAATCTAATCGTGATGCCATATCCATACGTTTTAACTCTTTCCAGCAGGAAAGTCTGTGAATTTTCTACATCATAGCCACAGAGAAAGATTTTCTGGAGCGTTTCCAGACCTGATCTTCACTCCAAAGTATTTTTTTTATATATTTATTTATTGTCGCTTAGGTGCAAATGGTTTTTTTGTGACATAAAAAACAGAACTGTACAACAGTTAATTACAATACAATACAAGCCATTAGAGCACATCAGATAAATAGTCATTACAATGTAAGGAGATCGTTACAATGAATTATAATAAGATACAACGCATGAAGAGTGTTAAACAAAGAAAATTCTGTATGGATGTTTATAGTTACACTGTGTTATATAGTGATGTTGAATGAAGAAATTTCAAGACACTGTGAATAGTTTTTTGGTCATTAAATATTGTTGCAAGATGAACAGCCATATTGTATTCTCTCCTTTTTTCCTCATAAACTGGTTATTCTGTGAAGATGTGCTTGATGGTTAAAGTCTTTTGGCAGTGTTGGCATTCAGGCGTTGGCTCCTTCAGGAAAATGGTGGTATGGGTGAGTTTTGTGAGTCCAATGCAAAGTCTTGATATCAGCACTTGGTCTTATTTTAAATTTGATAATATTGTAGGTGATGAAAATGTATTAGATGTAATGTCATGCAATTTGGTTTGGGAAGTAGTAAGCCATGTATTGGTCCAATTACCTTTTATTTTAATCACTCATAGAGAACAAAACCAGGCTTGTAGGCCGTGGTCCACTGGGCTTCTCCACTTGTTCCCCTGATGTTTCGCCTGAGTCTGCGGCAAGCATCTTCAATGGCGTATACATCTCTGTGGCCTCTCAATAGCAACTGGTACGTTGTCTGGAACGGCCAGTTTATATACTATGGAAGGTACCGCCCTCGTATGACCTGATTGGTTGCTATTGAGAGGCCACAGAGATATATATGCCATTGAAGATGCTTGCCGCAGACGCAGGCAAAACGTCTGGGGAACAAGGGGAGAAGCCCAGTGGACCACGGCCAACAAGCCGATTTTGTTTTCTATAAGTGATTCTAACATCGGCCGTGAAAGCCTTCGAATTTTAATGAACTTTTATTTTATTTTTCATATGGGTATTAACATCCTGGTATGTGCTAGATAAAGCAGGGTCATTCACAGGGTGTTTAGTAGCTTCTCGTGCTGCAGAGTCTGCTTCTTCGTTGCCTTTAATACCAACGTGAGATGGTATCCATACGATTGCAATTCACTGATGGCGTTACTGATGCCAAAACGTTGCCCTCGTGGTGTAATGGTTACCATGCTAACTTCATATGTCCAAGGTTGCGGGTTCAAACCTGGCAGAGCACAATGAATTTTTTTGGGCATAAAAGTCCTTAGCATGACTTCCTTTGGAAGGGGAGTAAAGCTGTGGGTCCCGTATTGTACATTTACGGCACTTAAAAGAACTTTAAGCCTGATAAAGAGGTCTCTGAGCAAAATTAAGTGATCTTTCTAACCCAGTGTAGAATGGGATGCTGAGAACCACATCAGTTAAAGAGCGTCCATAAATAAAACTCCATTTCATTGATGCCAAAACATATCAAAGCAGCTAACCTAACTGGTTTCCCCTACCTACCACACTAACCTTCGAACCCCCACTCCACCATCCCACTCAAATCTGCGAGAGCAGCACTGTGACTCACTTACCTTTTATATTTGAGTCGCCCTTGTACAAATAAACACTGCTAAATTGTCGTTATCTCCAGAAAATCAAAAGAAAGAGATAGCAGTATTTTGTAAGATATAGTTCTGGTAGTAATGACCCCCCCCCCCCCCCCACACACACACACACACACACACTCTCTCTTTCCTGTCCTTTAATGATTTCATTGTCTAAAACTAGAAAAGAAACCTGAACAGCTATTCCATTGTACTTTCTACAAAACTGAGAAAATACTCTTAAGTCTTTGTGCTAGTATTCCTTGCCTCCACTTTTTCAGCTGAGTTTCTTATATTTGTTCTGAAGGGTATGCCTGGTTGCTGCTTCCTGTTTGCCAGATATATCTTAATTCTATTGGAAATCCTTGAAATAATATGGATATTTGCAGGGTCAGTGAGTTTACCAACTGCAAAAATCTCTCTCATTGGTATATCTATAGAATAGGTGAATTGGATTTGTAACACTTAAGTGAATTTGACTTAAGTATTGTTTTACCAGACTGGTTTTGAAGCCATTGCTGATTGTTGCCAGCTAAATCTGTACGGGATGTTCCATGCTGAGATGTGTTGGTTCCTGGTGACGAGCTTCCACAATATGTTTTGAGCTGCAATTCAAAGTTGAATGTGTGGTGTTGGTTTTTAACAATGTGGATTTTCTCCCAGATGTCAAGCTCTGCTGCATATCTCGCAGGTTTTATAAGATAAAGTTGAATGTGTGGTGTTGGTTTTTAACAATGTGGATTTTCTCCCAGATGTCAAGCTCTGCTGCATATCTCACAGGTTTTATAAGACATACACTTGATGAGATTCCATGGTAGTAGTCCAGAAGTCGTGTGCAACAGCTGATTTGTCAGTTTGTTTTAATTTTAATGCTCTTTTAGTGCAGTTTCAATGTGTCTTTTTGTTTTTCCTATACAAAATTTGTTGCAAATTATATAGCTGGTTCTTTAGTAGGGACATTTTTTGTAATTGCAGTAAAACTGCATGGAGGATGATTGATTGGGGATTTGGAGTTGATTTTATTTACTTGAGCTGTAGATACGCTCATATGATGTGGTATAGGAATTTCAGTAGTATTCATAGTTGTGTTATATCATTTTGAAGCTGCTTACAGTGAAGGCATAATCAAATTGAATTAATTTGAAACAATTATCCTGCACAATAAAAATATGTGAAGTGTGTGTTAATACGTACCACTTTAATTAATCCAATTTCATAGTTGTGTTATTTTCCTGGAGAACTGGACTATGTTAGCTGTAGATGGCTGTGGTAGTAGAAGAACATCCAATTGCACATGTTTTCTGTAGTAGATCAGTAGACTCAGCTATCTTATTTCTATAGAAACAGCTAAGGCTTTAGGAAGTTTAACAGATGGAGGTTTTATTAAATAATGTTAATAAAAATTGGCTGAAGAATATTGTCTAAACCTTGCAATAATTCCAGTTCATAAAGCTTATATGGCAGACTGGCTAGGTTTGGTATTTATCATTGATAGCATCAAATAAAAGAGTTCCTAACTAAAGTCAAGTTCAGCTGCGGTACCAAAATGCAAGCATAGAATTTATATTTTAAATTCTAAATTCTAAATTCTTCTGAAATTCAACATTAATGTGCTGTTGTTTATAAATCCATGGCTCATTATTGTATCCTTTTAATGATTTATTTCACTGTGTTATTACTCCATGACAGAATAGTATGTGAACTTGCTTTTCCTTTATTAGTTAGTGAGGCCATAACCAGTGTTTAAGCTATTACAAAATTGTTGAGAAAGATATAGATGGTCGTGCAAGACTTTATAGGCATTGAATAAATATGTAAAATGTGGTAGAATTTTGAATTGTAAGCTGGGCAGTAATATTTTCCTTGTGTCAGAAGTTAGGCAAACTATTGCAACAGTATAGAAGTGTTCAAGGAACATAATATAGGTCATGAGGCGAGACATAAGCAAAACTTGCACCTTGGAGAAGTTGCTTGCATTCCCTCCCTCTCTGTAACGGCTAAGAAGGGCAATAGAGATGCCAGCTTGACATGAATAACACAACCACAACAGCATGCAGCATTAAACAATTATTGTAGTTCACATGAAAGTAATATTTGTTGGCTTATATCCATAGTTATAGTGAAATCACTTTGTTATAAAGCTAATTTTTATAAATATTGAATGTCATTAACACATGTAGAGCATCAGATGAACTGTTTTGCTTAAAAGAATGTCAATATGATTTTGTTTTTTTACTTTCTCTATAAACATACCATGTACATAGTGTATAGAGAAGGGATTGCATTCAACCAAAAAATTTGATGACAAGATTTCACCAGAAATACACCTTTTAGGGTTCCCTGTATCCAAAAAAAAAAGAGCATTTTCTGAAAAAGGTTTATGTGTATATCTGTGAACATAACTCAAAAATGAAAGGTCAATACAATACCAAACTTCGTATTTAAGTTTAGTATCTTCCAGGGATGTGACATGAAGATTTTGAGAAAAATCCCCCCATCCCAAACTACCCTTTACATGGAAAAAATTTTGAAAATTTCGATTTTCTCAAAAATGGAACAATTTTGATTAAAATAGTGTATATTAAAGATATTTACATGACAAATAAAATGTATATATTCAATTTTCTGGGAATAGCCTCTGAAGGCCTCTTTATTCTGAATGAATTTTGCATAACTGGCAAAGAGATACACAAAAACTTACTACACAAAAAATGTGGATCACGTTAAAACACGCAATTTATTCACATACATTTTTTGTGTTGAATTGACCATTACTGTCATATACCTTGTTATTTGTTTCAGATTTAAAATACTTAAAGTTTTTTCACACTGAAAGCTGTAAACTTGGCCGTGCACAGACACAATTTTATCCACATGGCAACTGGTTTTCAAAAGATTTGACTAGCGTTTTAGCCTAGTGTATTCCCTTATTTTCCTTCTACTTACACGGAAGCAAGTAATTAAGAAAATTTCTGCTAATGTTTATCTGTTATCATTAAGCATATAGAAGAGTGTGTTTTTAAACTAAAATTTGGTATAGCGATGTAGAGAAAGTTATATGAATGGAACACATCAGATTTTTTTTTTTTTTTTTGGTTGCGACCCAGCTTACCACACATTCAGTTGGCAACCATGAACATAACCAATATTAACTGTGCTCACCAGATGTTTTTACAGCTCCTCAATCCCGCTCATTGCATCAGCATCTTTGTCCTCATAACCAGCATCACTGCCTTCTTCTAAGTTAGCAATAATCTGCTAGAGTTTATTTGCATGAATACTAAGAATGGTGCACCAACACTAGCATTACATACATACATTACTTACCTACTTACTTACTTGTCGCCCTCCGTGGTTAAATGGTTACCATGCTAACTTCATATAACCAAGGTTGCGGGTTCAAACCTGACGGAGGACGATGGATTTTTTCGGGTGTAAAAATCCTTAGCATGGCTTCTTTCGGATGGGAAGTAAAGCCGTTGGTCCTGTGTCGTAGATTTACGGTATGTAAAAGAACCTCAAGCCTGATAGAGAGGCCTCTGAGCAAAATTAAGCGGTCTTTCACGCCCAATTTAAAATGGGACACTGAGAACCACAGCAATTAAAGAGCGGCCATAAATAACACGTCATTTACATTTACTTACTACTAGTCGCACGGCCAAGTTTGCAACTTTCAGTGTGAAAAAAGTTTAAGTATTTTAAATCTGAAACAAATAACAAGGTATATGACAGTAATGGTCAATTCAAAAAAAAAAAAAAAAAATGTATATGAATAAATTGTGTGTTTTAACGTGATCTACATTTTTTGTGTATCTCTTTGCCAGATATGCAAAATTCATTCTGAATAAAGAGGCCTTTAGAGGCTATTCTCAGAAATTTCAATATATACATTTTATTTGTCATGTAAATATCTTTAATATACAGTATTTTAATCAATATCGTTAGAGCCATTTTTGAAAAAATCAAAATTTTCAAAAAATTTTCCATATAAAGGGTAGTTTAGGATGGGGGATTTTTCTCAAAATCTTCATGTCGCAACCTTGGAAGATACTAAACTTAAATACCAAGTTCGGTATTGTCTCGACCTTTCATTTTTGAGTTATGTTCACAGACACAGACCTTTTTCTGAAAATGCTTTTTTTGGATACAGGGAACCTAAAACTTATTACCTAGAATTTACTCTTATCTATTTTATTCAGCTATTGTTGCGACTATTAGATTTGTTTGATTGTTTCAGGAGAACGACCTCACCAATGTACCATCTGCACTAAAGCATTTGCTCGAAAGGACTATCTAGACAACCACTATAAGTTACACGCAGGAGAGAAACAGCTCAGTTGACAATTGGAGGGAGGTTCCTTCATTCATAAGGATTACCTCCCAGAGACATTGCCAACTGAACAAGTTGAGGTAAAAATGTTTCGGTAAGATGGCTTCTGACATTCCTTCCAACATTTTCAGTTAAATAATTACTTACTGTATTTATCCGATGCAAGACGACCTTGAATGCAAGGTGACCCCCATTTTTCAGAACTTAATTTTGGAATTTAGCACATTATCTTCATATATAAAAATCTGATGTCTTCCATTCACATGACTGTCTCTTACATCGCTGTAACATATTGTTAAAAAGCACATCTTATATCTACTTTATGATAATTGAGAAAAACATTAGCAGAAATTATCTTAATTACTTTCTTCCTTGTAAGTAGAAGCAAAATAAGGGAGTGCCATAGGTTAAAGTGATAGTCAAAAGCTGGTTACTATGTGACTGAAGTTCCTTTGTTTATATGGATATGAGTTGACAAATTCGTGTATGAGAAAAGTTTTTCAAAGCTGAAACTAAAAGCAAGGAATGTCTGAAAAATGATCAACTCTACGAAAAATGTATATAACATAAATCGTATGTTTTAACGTACTCTACATTTTTTGTGTGGTAAGTTTTTGTCCAACTCTTACGGTTTAGCAGTTATGCAAAAGTTCGTAAAATTCATCCAGAATAAAGTAGTCTTCAGAGGCTATTCCCAGAAAGTTCAACATATACATTTTATTTGTCGGGTGAATATCTTTAATATACAATATTTTAATCAAAATCGTTAGAGCCATTTTTAAGAAAATAAAATTTTTTTAAAAAAGTTCCTTGTAAAGGGTAGTTTGGGGTGGGGGGATGTTTCTCAAAATTTTCATGTATCGCATCCCTGGAGGATACTAAACTTCAGTACCAAGTTTGGTATTTTACTGACTTTTCGTTTTTGTGTTATTGTGTTCACACACACACACACACACAAACACGTGGACCTTTTTCTGAAAATGCTTTTTTTTTTTTTTTTTTTTCTTTTTTTTTTTTTTTTTTTTTTTTTTTTTTTGTGATAGAGTGATATATTTTCGGTGAAATCTCGGTATCAAAATTTTGGGTGGAGTGCAGTACCTTCTCTATACACTATGTACATAGTACATGTAGAGAAAGTAAAAAGAAGACAGGATAACTTAATTTTTAAATGAAATTTAATGGTTTGCCATATATTTTAAGAAAACTAGTAGACATTGAAGCTGATTAAGTCCCTTTTTGTTTGTTTTTCTTAATACTAAATTTGAGTTTGCGCAGAAATTCACCTTTTGATCAGTTAGTGCAGTGGGAAATGTATGGTATGTGTGCGATGGTACAAGGTGCTGGCAGCGATATGACGACGATGATGGATAAGATTGTTTATTTGGATATCAAGGGAGAATGGAATGTATGGTATGCGTGCAATAATAAAACGTGATTGCTGGCTTGGTGGCAGTGTAGTTATAACGACTATGATGGAACACAATTTTCTATTTAGAATACATAGTTGCTAATATTTTTATCTAATTTGAATTTGTACAGAAATTCACATTGCGAGTGGGAAAGAGGCAGAGAAGGGAGAATGGAAATGTAACTGTATACCTGTGTTGATTGGTGACGGTAATAGCCTAACTGTACCAATGGTTATGGATATAAGTTTCAGTTAAGACAACGTACTTGATATATTGTAAAAGTCTTGGTAATGTTGCTGTTTAAGGGTCAGTTGGCCGCGCAATGCCGCAAACCTTACCAACTTTAGAAATTGAAAACCTGCTGTAGAACTGAGCACGCAGTGCCAAAGGAACCCAACCAGTTAACAGCCGCAACATGGCAGTAGTAGCACGGTTATATGTTGCTAAATGGCGTGTATATGACGTAGCCGAAGGGCGTGGCAATGCTAGCAGACGACGGCATCTATCATACTTATTGCAGATGTTGGTTATTTGAGGTTATGTGCTACATGAGCTGGCTAAAGGTGCTTTCATCAAAACATAAAGATAACCCCAGCTATGTCACACTGCAATGGCGGTACTCTTAATACGTTTGATCAAGTAAGTTCACATTGGTATTCAAAAAAGAGTTACAATCCCATTCCCCATCAGCATGCTTTACTCAACAGCCTTACACACAGATTAGTAAATGTACCAATGGGCAAAACAGAATACCAATGTGAACTTACTAAAATATTGGATATAGCTACAGAGAATGGATTTCGGGCAGAACTGGTGTACAAAAAAGTTAATAAGGCCAAAAATAGAAAGAGAATTAAAGAAGTCAGCACACTCACTCATAACCAGAAAGAAAACAAGATCTACAAGAAGTTTACATACCACCCTACAACTTTCTACAAATTCCAGAGGATCTTCAAACAACATAACATCATTCTAGCCCCTAAAAACAATTACTCTATAAAAAACATTTTAAATTCTAAATTAAAAGATGATATCCCACAAGAAAACAAACCAGGAATATATCAGTTCAGCTGTAATGACTGTGAAAAAATCTACATCGGCCAAACAAAAAGAAATATAAAAACAAGGACAAAAGAACACCACAGAAATATTAAACTCAAACAAGAAGACAAATCTGCAGTAGCTTGGCATTTTTGGAAAGAGAAACACACTATAAATAGAAGCCCAAAAATCCTCAAAAACATCACAAGGAAGACAGAATTAAAAGTTTGGGAAAACATTTATATTTGGAAAAACAAGAACCGGGTTTTCAATTTTGAAATCCCACCAGGCGATCTACTCATTCAGAGGTTCATCAAACCACCACCAGGGACAGAGACAACCACCACAGCAAGCGATGCCGGCAGTCGACCAAAGGAATTGACAATGGAAGCACATGGCTTCTGAAACATGTTTTCCGAAATAAAAAAGTAAGTGATGTAGTGTTACAAAATCGACTCAACTAAATTTCAAATTGTTAAAACATATCACTTTCTCAAAGTCCACCATATATCAGGATAATTCATAAATTAGTGTTTTGAGCAGGAGTACACAGATGTATGGAATGTGTGCGATGATAGAAAGTGACAACAGTGGTAGTGATATGTAGCTGTAACAATGCCTATGGATGTTATTTTCCATTGAGACAACATAGTTAATATAGTATATCATAAAACATTTACCTAATTCACACATTACAGCCAACACAGAGAGGAAATTGGAAAAGTACCAGTATTTGTGACTGAAGTTGGGGAAATGCAGTTTCTGCTTGACCCTTGGCTTCCAATAGATTACGTGGAGCCACTGATGTGAAACAAAGTCCTCTAATTTTGTTTTAGTCTTGGAGAGTAATGAGAATTCTCATAGGCTTGTTAACAGCCAATTTTTGGTGTGAAATGAAACACGCATAATGTCACAACCTTGGCAGTAATCTATACATTTCCCACAGCTTTTGACAGTGGTGTAGCCGCGAAGTTTGAAACTTACTTTTTCCCTGCATAATATTCAGAAAACAAGCGTATGTAAGATGACCCACCAGTTCTTAACATTAATATTTTGGTAGAAAGTATTGTCTTGCACCCAGATAAATGCAGTACTTTCCTCACTAAACCTATTATCCATGTAAGACATTTCATTAGATATATTATCTATACCTATTTCATCAAGCAGAAATTACAAAGACGTAAGCAAACCGTAATGTAGTAAGAGTAAATCACAGCATCACACTCAAACTTCACTGGTTAAAATAAGTAATTTACTTTGAACATGTTTCAGCGTCTATTGCCCCTATCTTCAGCAGAGATTTACTGATTAACTGTAAATGTCTTTTTTCTGGGTAGATGAATTTTGAGATGAGATCATTTGTTAATGGTATATCAAAATTTATGACATTTTTGTTTGATTTAATAGATGTTCCCAACTGTTAATCCAGTTGCACCATTTTAGTAACCTGGGTTCACTGTAAAATTATGGTTTTGAGTCCACAAATGATATGCTACAGCTGA
The DNA here is from genome assembly GCA_030762935.1 of Hymenopus coronatus. Lineage (NCBI taxonomy): Eukaryota > Metazoa > Arthropoda > Insecta > Mantodea > Hymenopodidae > Hymenopus > Hymenopus coronatus. The sequence continues at coordinate 16,735,565 of CM060897.1, read as the reverse complement.
CCTGTCTGTTTGTTTATGCTGTATATTACTCAGAGTTCTTTAAAACGATGTGCGATGTTACTTTTGGTTTTTCCTACATATACTTTTTCATAATGCTTGCAGCTGATTCCATGTGTCTCTGATTGTTTCAATGAGAGGATTTTATCTTACATGTCTGTATGGAGGAAGTTTTCTTAAACTCTGTTCATTTACTGGGGTTAACTTCATGTTCCATTTTTTGAAAAACTTTTGTAATTTTTGGTGTGTGGTAAGTGAATTTTTTGAAGCTGGTTTTTGTTATTTTAGAATGCTAAGTTCTTCAATTTTCTTTTCTTTCATAAATTTATTTATCTTCTTTACCAGATGTTCTATTTAGCCATTCTTTTGTGCAATTTCTGTGATCCGATTTAAATTCTAGTTTGTATTCCTTATGATAGGTTTTCCAATCTGAATGCAAGGCTGTTGATTACGGCATGTTTGTATGAAGTAGTTATAGCTTTGTTTATTATGTAGTTGTCTGTCTGTGCATCTTACCTGTAGATTCCAAATTCCAGTCTGTTATGGTTCATGATTACTTTTAGGTCCAAGAAGGGAAGCATGTTATTTAATGTTTTCTATTGTGAATTTTATGTAGCTATCCTGAAGATTTAGCAGTTTAATGCTGTCCTCGACTACTTTTCTGTTTAATCATCTACATATCTGTACCAGATTTTGTATATTTGTGCGAAGGCTGTTCTTAAATTGTTCATGCAGATATCTGCAAGAATTAGAGTTAATGGGTTTCCCATGGGTAAACCCTTCTATAGCTCTGTCGAGCAAATCGTAGCACCACGTGGAGGAATGGCAGGAACTAGTTCTGTGAGAGGAAATAGCTGCAGATAGTATGTGAATGTGGCACATTCTGCAGTTTGGGAATCATTGATTTTGTTACATTTTGTATTTCTTATGGCCAGTTTTCCTGATCATGAGATTGTACTCATTTTCTTTATTCGTTTACTGTTTTACTTTAAGTATTGTTAGGGTAACAAGGTTGTTATATCTGTTGTTATATAAATGCTAAAAGTCACATTTTTAAATTGAAAATGCTTTTTTTTTTCCCCCCCGTTCAATTTGGCAGAAGCATTCAATGCTGAATTTATGTATTTAGATTATCTAGAAGAAAGTGAGTCTATCTTAGGTAATTACAGACCTGTAAATCATAATTTTGAAGATCTAGTTTAACAAAATGGGTAGTAGGTTTGTTATTAGAACCAAATGAGGGGAGGTTAGAATACATGACAAATAGAAATGAAATAAGAGTTTTATTTATGGATGCTCTTTGACTATTGTGGTTATCAGTGTTTCATTCTATGCTAGGCATGAAAGATGTTTAATTTTGCTCAGAGGTCTTTTTATCATGTTAGAAGTTCTTTTACTTGCTGCAAATCTATGATATGAAACCAATAGCTTTACTTCGCTTCTGAGGGAAACCATGCTAAGGATCTTTATATTCTTAATTTTTGTATTTAGATAAGACAATGGACTAAATGGTTTTAATGTAATTTTACTACCTTTTTTGACCAGAAAATCAGCTGTTTCAGTACCACAGTATGCTGTTAAACATTAAAGTGCTACTCTTTTGTTTAAATTAATTTATATTTGACAAAGTGTTTGTCTTATATAAACAAATTGCTTTGTTGTGGTTTAGTTTTAATTGTAAAACATTAATGGGTTGATGTTCAGTCACACTTAAACTTTTTGTGCATTAAGTTTTAAAATCTGGAACATTTTCAGGGACATACATCTTCATCCTCAGCGTTATGGCAATTAATGGTTATCTATTCAACAGTTTTAATAATTACATTTCATTTCCATTATTGTGATTGTCCAAAAATAGTACGGTGCTGCTAATTTATTAATTTGTCTTAAGTTTGATGTGTCTTTTATGCTAATTAATATTTTAAAATTAAAATGAAAATCGCTGATTATTGCTAGCCTTAACATAATTGTTTTAACCTCTTTGTAGTATCTGTACTTTGTTTTTAGAATTTTTATCCCCTTACAGTGACCAACTTTGTACATACACCGACGGTAGTAAATGCACCGACGGTGTTAGATGCGTCATTGTTACTGAAGCCAAGCAACATACTTTCGGTTTGCCTAATTACACATCCATTTATACTGCAGAGCTATATGTTATTTACCGAGCCATTTTTTATGTTCGCCGTCGTAATTTGGGTGACTGCCTCATTCTTAGCGACTCCCTTAGCGCACTACAGAGCGTTCGTCAGCTGTACAGCTACCATCCTTTAGTGCAGCATGTTCAGGATGTCCTCCACCTTTTACATACCTCTGGTGTTAAGGTAGATTGCGCATGGCTTCTCAGACATGTTGGGTTGTTGGGTAATGAACTGGCGGCAAAGTCGGCAACTATGGCGCCCAGTGTTATAGTTAATTTTTCCACCGCCGAAGATTTTAGGCTTGTGCAGAGAGAATTGCTTTCGTGTTGGCATACAGAATGGTCGGCTCTCCGCGGCAACAAGCTCAGATCAGTAAAGGATCTTCTGGTACACTGGGCAACTTCCTCTCGTGCATCTCGTCGTGAGAAACTGGTTTTGGCTCGTCTGCGCATCGGTCACTGTAATTTTACACACAGTTATTTACTTAATGGGAACCTGTACCTATCTGTCCGCTGTGTGAGCCACATTTGTCTGTTCACCATGTGCTGCTGGAGTGTTTTGCTCTCTCCACCCTTCGAGCAACACACTAGCTTCCAGTCTCCCTTTGCTAGGTACTCGGGGATGACAACCCCGTGATAGATAGGGTTTTTAGGTTTTTATGCCAAGTGCCGTTTTTAAAATTGTTTTAGTGTTGATTTTATTGTTAGTGATTTTATCTCTCACTTTTAACACTGGGGGTTTGCTTTTTAATTGTCATGTTGACCCAGTTTTTAGATCCTTTTAACCCCATTGATCTTCATTTTTTTTTCTTTTAGTAATTTTAGCTCTTTTGCACTTTTAGAGGGCTTATCGTTTTAGTTTTCATGTGCGACCCAGTTTTATGTCCCTCTATGGCCATTGCCATATCTTTTATATATTCTCAGATTTTAAGTGTGCCGTTGGCCATATTTCATTTCCAACTTCGTTTTTCTTGTTTTTACTTCTGCCCATATGCTTTTTAGGGCGCTAATAACCTCGTAGTTGAGCGCCCTTAAGCATCATCCCTTATTTCGCTTCTACTTACAAGGAAGCAAGTAATAAGACTATTATAATTTTTTCTCGATTAGCATGAATCAGATGAATTTGATGTAATTTTACTACCTTTCTTGGTTAGATAGTGAGTTGTTTCATTATCTTGCATTCCACAAAGTGCTGGTATCCATTGAAGTATTAATCTTTTATATAAATTAATTAATTGTTTTATGATTTTGTGGCATTCTAGAATATTTAGCTTATTAGGTCTTACATCAGATAATATGGATATTATAGCTGCTTTAGAGTAAGATAATAATATAAGTTTTTAAAATGTGTGTTATATATATATATATATATATATATATATATATATATATATATATAGTATATAGTAGGTTTTGTAAGCCCTGCAGTATTGCTGAAATCTCTCCATCAAAATTTATGGTATATAAACTTAATGCTTTGTAGAAAAGAATGTATATAACATAAATTGTGTTTTACGTTTCTTGTTTAGGGAGTTTTTGCCTATTTCTTACATTTTACCAGTTATGCAAAATTCAATAGAATAAAGATTTTTTTCAGAGGCTATTCGCAGAAAATTCAAGATTTATATTTTATTTGTCATGTAGATATCGTTAATATACAATGTTTATAATCATTAGAACCAATTTTGAGAAAATCAAAATTTTTTAAATTTTTCCATGCAAAGGGTAGTTGAGAGTGCAGAAATTTTCTTAAATCTTTCTGTCGCTTCTTTGGAAAATACTGAACTTAAATTCCAAGTTTAGTATTTAGCATACTAACATAGACACACAAGATGTCTTTCTAAAAATTATTTTTTTGGATTCAGGGAGTCTGAAAGCATGCATTTCCGGTGAAATCTCGATATTGAATTTTTGGGTGCAATTCAAAAGCTTTTCTATATACTATGTACATAGTATGCGTCGAGAAAGCAAAAATGAAAATATCTTAATAGTGTTTGTTATTAATAAAGCGTTGTTTTGTATTGACAGATGTGATGTATGTGATAAAGAGTTTGCAAGAAAAGATTACCTAGAGAACCACAGTCGTCTACATTCAGGGGAGAAGCCCTATGCATGTACCCAATGTGATCGACGTTTCGCACGTAAGGACTACCTTGATAACCACTCAAAATCGCACAGTGGCGAGCGACCGTATTCCTGCCCAGAATGCAACCGCCGTTTTGCGAGGAAGGACTACCTGGATAATCACATAAAGACACACTTGGGAATTAGGCCCCATTGCTGTCCGTCGTGTGGTAAATGTTTCACCAGGAAGGACTACCTCGACACACATCAGGCCAAGGTACATGCTTGTGAACCCCCACCAACTGATGAGGTCCTCAAGTGTAATCTGTGTACCCTCGAGTTTCCTAGCCAGGAGTTTCTAGATGCGCACATGAAGGACCATGAAGCTGCATCAGCTGTATCATTCCATTGTTCATTTTGTAACATTACATTCCCTGGCACGGAACAACTGGAGGAGCATTTCAAAACACACATTACTGAGGTCACATCTCTTTATAGGTAATTAGCTAATGCGTACTTGTTAAAGCAAACTGTGATCTTTATGTTGTTATTTGTGAATAGCTTAGGGGCAGTGCTCTGTATAATCTATCCATCTTTGCTTCACCAGCAATGTATTTTTCTTGGAGCACATGGTGCTAAGTTGTGTTCATCTAAGTTTCACTGTTCACATATATGATTAACTCTATGAAATGTATAATAAATCGATGGCTTAACCCTGCAGTAGTCACTGCCAATGTGATTCCACATAGAGATAAATATAGGTTTTTTTAAACAGTTAACTACAAAGTAACACAATATCAAATTCATTATATGAAAATCTAATTTTCTGATTACATACACCCCATAAAACTATAAATTCTATCCAGTCGCACTGAAATAATTGTGTTAGTTCCTAACAAAGTTAGGCAATACTCAAAATTTAGCATTTCTAGCAGCAGAAGACTGGTAAACCAGTTATCTACCCTTTGATTGAAGTACACAGTCTTTGAACTACAATAACTGGAATATTACTTGCATAATGTGGTCCATACTTCCACATCCATGGTATAATACATCCTAGCATCACATAAAGCAAATACTTTTATCCATACTTATTTGGCTTTCTGGGTATATATTGCCTAAACTGACACTTGCCTCGAAAATGTTTCTTATTGGAGCCAGAGTCTTTAATCTCTTGTTGACTTGTCAGTAAATTGCAGATATCTGAGAAGAAAGAAAAACCTGGATAATGACATGGTTAATCTTAATATTGCTACACCTGTGCCATCAGTCTTCCATAGCTGGTCTCAATTTATATGGTTAGCTTTCATCATTCCAGCCAGATATAATAAATCTATCAGAGCCTTAATTTCACTTGCAGTTGTTGCTTTGCAGTCCCTATCAAATTACCTTTCTTGGACATGATAAACAAGTTAATATTTCACTTTACTTTTTGTGGAAGTTTGTAAACTGTGTTGTTATATTCATTTATTTGATGAGTCAATTACACTAAACAACACTTACTTGGGATTTTTGCCGGAACATGTTTCAAAGGACTAGTTTCCTTCATTTTCAACCGCACATTGACTAATTCCTTGTGGTGAAGCTGACGATGTGTAAGTGCTGTCTCCTCTGGTGGTGGTTCAATGAACTTGCTAAACACATCCTCAGAATCAAAACTTCTAAAACACATAGCAGGAAACCAAGAGCTGGCCACATGGGAACACATCTTCATTGTAAAAAATAGAAATAGGGTTTTCAATTTCCACAGAAGGATGTGTTTAGCCAGTTCATTGAACCACCACCAGAGGAGACAGCCTTTATAACAATGCAGCTTCACCACAAGGAATTAGTCGATGTCCGGTTGAAAATGAAGGAAACTAGTCCTTTGAAACATGTTCCGGCAAAAATCCCAAGCAAGTGTTGTTTAGTGTAATTAATTGACTCGTTAATATTTGTTACTATTATGCTGATAATGTCATCAATAAAAAGTGCTTCCCGTTTTCAAGTGGAGTTTTCAGTTCCATTACAGTAGGTTTTCCACCAAGAAGATGGATTGTTACATTTTCATATCCGGTTCTAACGTTTGCTGGAGGTGCATATTTATTCCATACCGTAATCTGATGTACACTGGACCGTTTGTGAAATTATTATTAGAGATTTCCACGTCAGACACCTCTTGATCTGTATCAGAGTTCTCTAATTGATTTTCTTCACATTCATCATAATACTCACTGCCATACTCATTCTCTGCCTTAACCTCAGCTACCATATTTTTAATTATTTCAGTTTCTGTTTCATGCAGATCCATTCTGCAAAAATGGATCAATAAAACATTTCACTAATCTAATCAAAATAAATCAATGTCACTAATAAAAAGTTAAACTGCAATAACAAGAAAACCTTGAGAATAAACTCTTATAGTTGGTTGGTATCTAATGTTAAACGCTTAATAATTAAATCATTTGTTTTCTTGCCCTCCAATATTTAGCTCGGAGGTTGTAATCTTCTGTAAAAGTCGGACAACGTGGAAGATGATCACGCTCCATTTCTTCATTAAGGTTACAGAAAGGACCTATAGAAGTCTCTGCTATACCAAATCTGTATAAATATAATTTGTAAACAGTCATGTCCTGCTAGTAGCCTGAAGGTTGCTACTGCAGATTTTCTTGCTAATGTAATCTTGTAAATTTTTCCAGATGTTTTGTTTATTTATTCTTCATTGATTTTTATTTTTTTGTACTTATTTGATATTATTCTTTTAATAGAGCTAAATGGGACTAAACTAGGTGTTGAATTGGTGATAATTTTACTTCCCTTTTTGGCAAAAAACTCAGCCATTTCATTGCCTATTATTCCAAAATGGGCTGGAATCCATTCGATTACTACTCTGTTATGTAAATGGGTTAATTGTTGTATTATTTTACGACATTCTAGAATATTAATGTTTTTGGATGTTGTATCTTGTGTTATAGTGATAATGGCTGCTTTTGAATCCGATAGGATTACAGTTTTTTCAATTTTTTTTATATGATAAAAGAGATTTTGTAGACTTAAGAGAATTGTAATGATTTTGCCATCACAATTTATTGAATACATATCTAATTTTCGATAAAATGAGAAGAGAGGGCATGTTGCTCCAACACTGGTGCCCCCGTCATTTGATAGACTGGAACCATCTGTAAAAGTCTGGTGTGTTTCATTCACATGACTTTCTCTACGTCTCTGTAACAAGTTATTGTTAAAAAGCTTATGGTTCTATTTACTTCATACTAATTGAGAAAAAATTAGCAGAAACAGTCTCATTACTTGCTTCCTTGTAAGTAGAAGCGAAATAAGGGAGTACCATAAGTTAAAGTGATAGGCAAAAGCTGGTTGTTATGTGACTGAAGTTCTTTTGTTTCTATGGACACGAGTTGACAAATTCCTGTATGAGAAAAGTAACTTTTTCAAAGCTGAAACCAAAAACAAGGAATTTCTAAAAAAAAAATGATCAACTCCACGAAAAAAATATATATAACATAAAGTGTGTGCTTTAACGTGCTCTACATTTTTTGTGTGGTAAGTTTTTGTCCATCTCTTATGGTTTAGCAGTTATGCAAAATTCTGTAAAATTCATCCAGAATAAAGTAGTCTTCAGAGGCTATCCCTAGAAAATTCAAGTTATTCATTTTATTTGTCAGGTAAATATGATTAGTATTCAATATTTTAATTAAAATCGTTACAGCCATTTTTAAGAAAATCAAAAATTTCAAAAAAAATTCCATGTAAAGGGTAGTTGGGGGTGGGGGGATTTTTTTGAAAATCTTCGTGTCATATCCTTGAAAGATACAAAACTTAAATGCCAAGTTTGGTATTCAATGGTCTTTTTGTTTTTGAGCTATACTGTCCACACACACATGTACATGGACCTTTTTGTACAAATACTTTTTTTTCTATTTCTGGTGAAATCTCAGTATCGAATTTTTGGGTAGAATGCAATTCTTCCTCTATACACTATGTACATAGTACGTGTAGAGAAAGTAAAAATATGTAACCATTCAGGTGAAGGATATTGTAAATTTATTATTTTCAGTGACATTTGTTTGAAGATGTCTGGAGAAGTTCCTGATTCCTTGACCTCTTCTGTTAGATGGAGGTTATGTTAAATTTCAAAGAGTTCTAGAGGATTGTTTATTTGTAAATTTTCTTTTAAATTATATGACTACAATAACTCAATTGACAATTTCTGCTAACAGCGACAATGCAAATATTTTCTAACGTTGTTGCTCGCGCGGCACTGTCAGTCTGCATTTGTTAACCGTTTCAGAACCGCTACACTTATCAAAGTGAAACAATGGAATGACATAATACTGTTGATTTCAGCAAGGTACTCAGGGCACATGATTTCTAAATTTAAAGAGCAAAGGGGGAAAAAGAACATAATACTTCCTTTGCTGTCTGTGAGCCTGTGTGGGACTATCACTCAGTTAATGTGAAACCGACCTAACTACAAAATCTTAAATAATCAGGAGTGCTAAAAAAGAGAAATTTCCATAGCAAAAACCTCTTATAAAGATATGTGCAACAAAGTCTATTATTATTTAAGAATAAAGATGTGGAAATTCAGCTTCAACAATATGAGAACCAAGACTTTAGTTATTAATTATGGCACAAAAAATTATTAAAAATTGTAGATACATCAGTATGTCACCAGAGAAAATACAAAGAAAAAAAATCCCTTCCTTTAGTATATTATTTTATTTTGTAAGTTTCATTAACTCAACTTATCACTCTCACATTCATCATAGAACATTTAATCTCACTTTTAATTACTTTCATCGCTGAACACATTCTCCATGGTTTCAGACCTATCATCTGAGGTAATTTATATGTGGAAATGATGACATTGTGAAGATGTGATTCCACTTTTGCTCAGCTCCATTAGGTTGTTATGTTTGCCTGCTGATATTCGTAGAGGTTTACTGCTCTATGCTGCCTCTGGTATTATTTCCACTGACTTCTTTTTTCCTGACTGCTTCAAAATATTAAAACTTCTGTACTGTTCAGAATGATCATAATTGAATTGTAGCTGTCAGGTTTTCCCTGCTGAATAACGTTCTTCTCAATTTGTTGAAAATTTATTGTGAAATAAACATAAGAGTCAATAAGATGGTTTAACATTACAATATTTTATAATATGTAAAAAAGAAGCTAGTATCAGTGAAGTAACAAATATTAATATAACAATAATAAGAGACTTAATCAGCTTGTGTCCATTAGTTTGTTTAAATAAAATATATGACAAACCATTGAATCGCATTTAAAAAAAATTTTATGTGTTCCATTCACATGACTTTTTCTACATCCCTGCAACAAATTATTGTTAAAAAGCTTATGCTAATATTTACTTCATCCAATCGAGAAAAAATGAGCAGAAATAGTCTTCTTACTTGCTTCCTTATCAGTAGAAGCGATATAAGGGAGTACCATAGGTTAAAGTGATTGTCAAAAGCTGGTTGCTATGTGACCGAAGTTCCTTTATTTGTATGGACAGGAGTTGACAAATTCCCGTATGAGAAAAGTAATAAGTTTTTCAAAACTGAAATCAAAAACAATCAACTGCACGAAAAAAAATGTGTATAACATAAATTGTGTACTTTAATGTGCTTTACATTTTTTGTGTGGTAAGTTTTTGTTTACCTCTTACGGTTTAGCAGTTATGCAAAATTCCTCAAGAATAAAATAGTCTTCAGAGGCTATTCCCAGAAAATTCAAGATATTTGTCAGGTAAATATCTGTAATATACAATATTTTAATCAAAATCGTTAGAGCCATTTTTTAGAAAATCAAAATTTTCGAAAAAAAGTTCCATATAAAGGGTAATTGGGGGTGGGGGTATTTTCATGAAAATCTTCGTGTCGCATCCTTAGAAGATACCAAACCTAAATATCAAATTCGGTTTTTAACGGACTTTTCGTTTTTGAGCTATGGTGTCCACAGACACGCACATGCATGCACATGGACCTTCTTGTAAAAATGCTTTTTTTGGATTCAGGGGGACCCAAAACTTGTATTTCCGGTGAAATCTCGGTATAACATTTTTGGGTGGAATACAATATCTTCTCTATACACTATGTACATAGTTCATATAGAGAAAGTAATTAAGTTTTCATGTCTTCTTTTTATATATGAAGTTGATATACTAAATTCCAAAATTCAAGTTCTGAAAAATTAGTAGAAATAGTCTTATTATTTTCTTTCTTACAATTAGAAGCGCAATAAGGGAGTACCATAGATTAAAGTGATAGTCAAAAGCTGGTTGCCATGTGACTGAAGTTCCTTTGTTTGTATGGACAGGGCTTGACAAATTCCTGTGTGAGAAAAGTATAAGTTTTTTGAAGCTGAAACCAATAACAAGGAATATCTCAAAAACTACCAACTACACGGAAAAAATTTATATAACATAAATTGCGTGTTTTAATGTGTTCTGCATTTTCTGTGTTTAAGTTTTTGTCCATCTCTTACGGTTTAGCAGTTATGCAAAATCTGTAAAATTCATCTAGAATAAAGTCTTCAGAGGCTATTCCCAGAAAATTCAAGATATACATTTTATTTGTTAGGTAAATATCTTTTAACATATGGTATTTTAATGAAAATTTTTAGAGCCCTTTTTAACAAAATAAAAAATTTTGAAAAAAAAGTTCCATGTAAAGGGTAGTTTGGGGTGGGGGAGATTTTTCTCAAAAGTTTTGTGTCACATCCCTGAAAGATACTAACTTAAATACCAAGTTTGGTATTTTAGCAACTTTTCGCTTTTGGGTTATTGTGTTCATACACACACACATACACATGGACCTTTTTCTGAAAATGCTTTTTTTGGTTACAGGGGAGCCTAAAACATATATTTCCGGTGAAATCTCGGTATCAAATTTTTGGGTAGGGTGCGATACCTTCTCTTTACACTATGTACATAGTATGCATAGAGAAAGTAAAAATGGGGTTCGTCTTGCATTCGAGGTCGTCTTATATTCAGATAAATATAAGGTGTTTTACTGCACTGGTATTGTATGCATCTACAATTGTAGTTGCTACAATTGAAATTGACACATTTTTAACGCAAGGAACATTTTATGTAAATTCTACACTCAGTATCGTTTCTACCACCACTCCTTCAGTTCAATTACCTCTAATAGAGTTAGAGCATAAATCTTCTCAGAAGTTTGTATTAGAAGCAGAAATACACAATTTCAAAAACAACACTGAGATTAACCATCATGACTACCACCAGGCAAAACTCTGCAAATTCCAGAGTCAGACTAAGACCTTGCCTGTTAGTAGCAGCAAGCCATTGCTGTGCACTCATGAATCACGTGATTTGCAGCTTTTCCTGCCACTTAGTATGGTGGTGGGAGAAGGGCAAACTGAGCACATTATCCATAGATATTCAGCTTTGGCAACTGTATTTGTTGACGGAAAGAACTATGAACTACTTAATGTGCATTGTTATGTAAAAGAAAATTGGTTAAGCTTCTATAAATTTTATCACTCATAAATGTAAATGGCGTGTTATTTATGGACGCTCTTTAACTGCTGTGGTTCTGAGTGTCCCATTCTAAATTGGGCGTGAAAGACCACTTAATTTTGCTCAGAGGCCTCTCTATCAGGCTTGAGGTTCTTTTACGTGCCGTAAATCTACGATACGTGACCAACGGCTTTACTTCCCTTCTGAAGGAAGCCATGCTAAGCATTTTTACACCCGAAAAAATCCATCATCCTCCGCCGGATTTGAACCCGTGACCTTGGGTATGTGAAGTTAGTTATCACTCATATTATTAAGACAACATTGCAAGTTTTAATATAATAATTGTGCACTCCTCTTAACAATTTAAGTGAAACTATTGTGGTGCAGAAAGTGGTATAATGTTCCGCAACCAATCAGAGCCATTGCAGCCTGTTGCTTTTGTTACATTGCTGGTTTAGTAAGGATGAGTGGAGAATAGTTTCTCTTTCTGTATTACACAAGTGTAAAATTCCTTTTGTACAGTGTTGTTTATTGTGAGTAGCTCAGGGGCAGTACTTTGTAGCTCTGCTTTCTGCATTATACAAGAGTAAAATTCCTTTTGTACAGTGTTGTTTATTGGGAATGGGTCAGGAGCAAGAATCTGTAGCCCTGCTTTCTGAATTACATAAGAGTAAAATTCTTTTTGTACAGTGTTGTTTATTGTTTTTTTTTTTTTTTTTTTAATAGTGTTTAATGCCTGCTTTTCTACAAATGGCACAGCAGGCGATTGTTTATTGTTAATAGCTCGGGAGCAGTAATGTGTAACTGTGCTTTCTATATTATACAACAGTGCAATGTTTATTGTTTTTTTTTTATAGTGTTAAAGCCCGCTTTTACTACAAATGACACCACAGGCAAGTTGAATATTGTGAATAGCTCAAGAGCAGTAATCTGTAGCTCTGATTTCTGTAAAACTCCTTTTGTACAGTGTTGTTGATTGTTTTTTTTAATAGTGTTTAATGACCGCTTTTACTACAAATGGCACAGCAGGCAAGTTATTTATTGTAAATGGCTCAAGAGCAGTAATCTGTAGCTCTGATTTCTGTATTATACAAGAGTAAACTTCCTTTTGTACATTTTTTGTAGAATTGATAAATAGTGTGTGTTAATTACACCAAGATATTTTCAGAGAATAAGGTGGTGTCTTAAACAAGCAATTTGAGATAGGATACCTTTGGTCTGCCTGTTCAGACATTGAAGTTACGTATTTAAGTTTCCAATAATGATGATACCATTCAAGAACACAATAACAAAAATGAACGGCTGTTGGAGAGCTGTTGTGCTGGTTATAGCATTAACTTTGTACAATAAGCAGTATTTCTTTTTGAGTTTAAATCTCTCCACCAATCAGCGCTTCTTCATATGGACTTAAAAGAAAAAACAAAATCCCTGGCAGGAAATGAACCTATGAACATCGGGTCATCAGCTTTTGGTATTACACATTAAGCCAGAGAAGCAATTAAATAATTGCCTCTAGAGTAGGCTACTTAACACAATAAGGAAGTTAATCCATGAACATTGTCACACTGTCAAGTGACCTATTCAAGATTTGAGAGAACTTTGTCAGTAATCTTGAGAATGAGAATAACGAACTGCTGAAAACAATGTTTCAGGTATTCCCTTATGTCCCTTTTACTTACAAGGAAGCAAGTAATAAGAATATTTCTGGTAATGCTTACCTTGATTAGCATGTCATAGATAAAAGAATAATCTTTTGTAAGGAAAATTTGTGTACCAGCTAGAGAAAGTCATGTGAATGGAATACATCAGATATTTTAAAGTAAATAATGGTAAAATGCATGTATCTACATTCAATTGAAACCTGTCAGCATCCAACCATGCTATCACACCGATTGTTTTAGTTGGGCCCTTCCCATCCTCCATAATTTCTCTTGAGTGCAGAGCAGAATGGCTTATTTAGCAATTGTGCCCAGGATGTCATATCATGTTAATATAATGTTATTTTTTGTTTTTATGCTTACCTTTATGTAATGTATGATTCTTGTTGTGCTGAAACAAATCACATGTAGACATTTAGCATACTATATAATTAGTTTTCAGTCTAATGAGCATTTAGGATGGTTATAGTCAACTTTTAGTATGTAAAATATACTTAAATGGGTAAAAATTTTAGAAAGTTGAAGAGGTATAGTTTCCTATAAAAATTCTCTTCCTCTACATTGATGTGAATTGCTGATGCTGCCCCTGTGCTAACGTTGTTTGTAAATATGTTTGTACAATAATTATGATAAATATAGTTATTCTGTTGAGAAATATTTATTTGCATTCATATGCATTTATTTACTCATACATAATATAATTATTCCCTTCCTTTGTTATAAAAGTTATATTTGGTTTTACTTAATCTTCTCACTTTACACTCTGCTTACATAATTGTTCAAATGTGGAGATTTTTGTTTGCCTTTCCCTTGCTGCCTCTACGTTGCTGCTGTTTCTCACAAACCCCTTTCCCATTCTCCACTGGCGATTAAATCTCATGCCATGTTTTGGAAAGTGACATAAAACTGCATTTTCTGGGATCTGAATACAAGCAGAGTGGCTAAGGCTTTTAATCTGTGTCCCGCATTTGGGAGGATCCAGGTTTAGGTCCCATAGGCCAACCAATCTGGCTGGAATTTTTTTCATGATTTCCCACAGTTGTCAAGGTAAATAATATGATACTGGATATTGTCACGAATGGGACTGAGGAAAGGTGTGTTTTGATTATTTACTTAATATTCTTTTCTTAACCTGTCATAGGCTTCTCACGCCATATGGAATAAATTTCATATTTCTTGAGTTTTCTCAAGTCTAAATTGTTTACTTGACAGGAAAAAGTGGTTTCCACTGGGATTCCACGGTAGTGTCATTTGCGTGGAACTACATGTCTGTTGTACATGATAAGCTGCACCCTTGTGCATTATGTAACTCTTGCAAAGTCGTAAGCCCACACATCTCCAAGGTGTTAGCAAGCAGGCAGCTTTGGTAACTCCTCAGGCACACCAAGATACATTTTGTAAGGTAAGGGACTGTTCAATTATGTTTACCTCCACGCCTCTCATCTATTGTAAGCCCAGCTATCGCCCGACTATATAACTCTCTCCAAATATATCAGTTGCACTAAGCCAAGCTTTGAGTTCTCTTATCATTTGATCCTCAGCTATTCCTCCCTGTGTCCAACCCTAATTGCGACAATATTTAGAACCACGACCCAAGGTTCCAGTTTGTGAAAAACAATAAAACTGAAAGTACATGATAATAGTCTTGTGTTGCCATCTATCTTATAGCAGCTAGTCTGAATGGCTCCGTAATGCCATCAGGTTTTTGTGGAACAAAGTAGCATGGTACATGTGGATTTGATCTCAAAGGAGTGGCTGAACCCTGATAACTGACTATGGATGGTGGAGGCAGCTACACTGAATTTATGTGTGGCTTAACTCTGCCATCTGACAGGTGAAAGCAATCAGACTGGAGCACCATCTGCTTGTAGAGGAAAGTAGTGTGGTACACGTGGATTTGTCCTCGAAGGACTGACTGAACTCTTGACATAAGGCCTTGGACAATGGAGGTAGAATTGTATCAAAGTCTGGCTTAACTCTGCCATCTGACTAGGCTATGGCAGATGAAAGCAATCAGACTGTGGCACCCTATCACCATCTGCTTGTCATAGAGGAAAGTAGTATGATACATGTGGTTTGGCCGCGAAGGAGTGGCTGAACCCTGATATCTGACTATGGATGATGGAGGCAGCTAGATTAGAATTTATGCCTGTCTTAATTCTACCATCTGACTAGACTATGGCAGGTAAAAAGCACCCTATCATATTTGCTTGAAGGACTGGCTGAGCTCTGACATCTGGCTATGGATGGTGGAGGCAACCAGACTAGAGGCTGTGATGTATGGCTGTACATATCATGTGGCATCAATTAGATTGTGGCACCCTATCACTATCTGCTTGTCGCAGAGGAAGGTAGGATGGCTCAAGGGGATGTGACTTTGAAGGACTGGTTGAACTCTTGATATCTAAGGTCCGTGAAAGCGGCCAGATTGTGGCACTGCTTGGCACGAGGTGAAAATACTATGATATGGGGATATCCCTGAAAAAGTACTGTAATTTAATTTGAGTGTTATTTATAGACACTCTTTGACTACTATGGTTCTTAGTTCCTCATTCTATTTTGGGCGAGAAACCTGCTTAATTTTTTCAGTGGCCTCTTTATCAGGCTTGACGGTTTTTTATATGCTGTAAATCTATGACATGGGACCAAACATTACTTTCCTTCCGAAGGAAGCTACAATAAATGTGTTTACACCAAAAAAATCCATTTGGCCTGGAAGTGTCTAGTGTTGGAACAGCTAAATATTGTATGCTCTGAAAAGTCACTGGCTCTACCACGTTTTGTCTTATGGAACAGTTCTGTTGCTACATCACCTAGAAGCTAAAATGGATTTAAAACATTCAAACAAACAATTCAATAGTACACAAACTTGTGCTTCTGCCAAATGTTTGCATTGTGGTCACAACTACACTTTTGCTTATGGTAACCAAAAGCAGAGACAGCAAAAAGCAACCAGTAATGCGAGAAGAGGAGAATAGCAGAGAGAAAATGATAATGGGAAGGACACAGGGAAGTACATCAGATAAGGGAAAGAGGCAACAAGGTGGATGAACTGATGTATAATAATAATAATAATAATGGTAATTATTTACAAGTTGGGCCGCTAACTCTCTCCGCTGCGACTTATACCAGTTTTGCACTCTAACGGGACCGGTGTGGTTAATGTTGCTACCTGTGTATATACACACACTAACCTAAACGGATTGCAGCCTAACATCGCGCTAAATTTGAAATCCACAGGCTTTGAAATTGTCATCATCATAAATACAAAGTCAATCAATCGCACTTAGTTTCATTCGATTTTAGAGTGGCCGAAGTTGTGCATAATAAAATTCACTGAACAGCTGTATCTGCGTGAAGCATACCTGCCATACATCAGCACAGCGTCTAGCGACATATGCCGGTGTTGCATTCCACAACGCTGTTCGCCTGCCGCCGACAATGAAGCTCAGGTTTTAGGCACTTTAGTTTGTAGTATTATTATATATTTACATTGCAAAAATACTGCAAGACTTCTTCATTTATATTCTACTCCTTCTAGGCAGCATACTTCATAAATATTCACAAAAAAGGATCGCTATGCGCACGTAATAAATTAGCACTTAATTACAGAGCTTTTTCGATAAAAAAAAAAAAAAAATTGGTGAAAACGTAACAAGTATAAACCAAAGTTACAGTCAAACCACAATTTGTTTAATTTCTAGAGGGGCCGAAGTTCTCTATAATAAGCATAATATTTTTTATTGCAGTCAATAAACTCTTACAACAGTATCAGGCATGTCAGTTTTAAATTATAAAAGTTATGTATGTACCAGTTCTAGACGAATTATATTTTTGAATGAGAGATTAGATGCGAGTCGCTTGCTCACCTTTACCGAGTATTCTCGGATCGTAATCATAAGAAAGGGGAGCTGTTTGTTATTGTAACACCAACTATTTGCTGACCTGTTTATCAAGGGTAGGTTAACTCACTGTATCTTTACTAAACGTCATTCATCTAGAAGGAACGAGCAGCCTACCCGTCTACATTTTTGCACCAATTTCAACCCAACCTTTGATACAAAAATGTCTGCCTAGCTTAGAATTGGAAACGCGAATAAATATTTAATTTCATGTAATGCCTACAAAAGCTCACAAGGCCATCTATATATTTTTCAGTGATTGTCAAATAGTTCCAATATTGCCAATATAAGAAAAATAATTACCTTTCGTGGCCCTACAAATTAACTGCCGAGTTCACATAATATTATATCTGACGTTGATTATAGAATAATACAAACAACTATTCTGCTTACACAAAATGCATAGGCGATATAATTCCATGGTTGAAAAATTAAATCATTTCGAACTGTAATAACATCATCAAACCACACAAAATAGTTCATTAGCATTTTATGATTATTTATTGTATATTGATATACAGTAACACAAAAGGATTCTGTACGATTGCACTGATTAAAATTTTTCTGTGCTGCTCAAGCATTACTAACAAGAGTAATAAACCTCCACACGTTCTGTGATCATATTCCGATGTTTGGAAACTCAACTATCATAATGTTTAGCTCCCAGTTTTTGTAACCAGCGGATTTCTTTCTTTATGGGAAGTTTGTGAGGTTTTATAAGCAGAAAAGCACACCTGATGTTATAAAAAAATCTGATGTGTTCCATTCACACGACTTTCTCTACATCTCTACAATAAATTATTGTTAAAACGTTTATTCTTCTATTTACTTCATGCTAATCGAAAAAAAATTAGCAGAAATAGTCTTATTACTTGCTTCCTTGTAAGTAGAAACGAAACAAGGGCGTAACATAGGTTAAAGTGATAGTCAAAAGCTGGTTACTAGGTGACTGAAGTTCCTTTGTTTGTATGGACAGGAGTTGACAAATTCCTGTATGAGAAAAGTACAAGTTTTTCAAAGCTGAAACCAAAAACAAGGAATATCTCAAAAACGATCAACTCCACAAAAACAACATATATTACATAAATTGTGTGTTTTAACGTGCTCCACATTTTTTGTGTGCTAAGTTTTTGTCCAACTCTTACTTTTCAGCAGTTATGCAAAATTCCATAAAATTCATCCAGAATAGAGTAGTCTTTAAAGGCTATTCCCAGAAAATTCAAGATAGACATTTTATTTGTCAGGTAAATATCTTTAATATATGTTATTTTAATCGAAATCGTTAGTGCCATTTTTGAGAAAAATCAAAATTTTCGAAAAAAGTTCCATTTAAAGGGTAGTTGGGGGTGGGGGATTTTCTTGAACATTTTCGTGACGCATCCTCGTTTTTAACGTATTTTTGTTTCTGAGCTATGCTGTCCACACACACACACACACACACACACACACACACACACAGGGCCTTTTTCCAGAAATGCTTTATATTTTATTTCAGGGGCACCCAAAATATGCATTTTCGGTGAAATATCGGTATGGAATTTTTGGAAGTCTGCATTGACGTTGGGTGCCAATTTGTGAGCGTCCAGTTCGGTTAATTTAAGATTGCTCAGGTATTACAGGGGGCGGTACCACAAATAAGCCTTTGTGTGAACAATACAGCAGATGAAGTAGTAATTGCTGTTTATTGTTTCTTGAAACTTTGCCAAGAAATCAGCTCGCTCTTTGTTACTCTTGGAGCACAGGTAGTGCTGAAGCGCACCTTTTCTAGTTGATCTGAGCAAAACGATAAGGACGTGAGACCGTGAACATTATTGCGACTTAACTACGTAAGAAGTATGAAGGAATCAGGAATGCTCGGCATGACTGAAGCAACTCAAAAGACTGCCCAGAACTGACCTTGTTTTCGTTTCTACGTCTCTTTAACTGTACTTCCACCCCTTTCAATGCAACATATTTTATTTATAACCTTGTTTGTTCTCTGGTGAGATTCGAACTCACGACCTTTCGAATGTGAAGGAGACACGCTACCATCAAACTATCCAGGCGGGCTGAAATTATTTTGTGATTATTTTAAATTAACTATATGAAAATAATCAGTCTCAGTATGGATAATTATTTTTTATTGTTTCATTTATATATCCCCCCTTTAACATCTAAGATCATATCGGGGCTTTGCACTTGAAACAATTCTTTCAACTCTTTGATTTAAACCCAACGTAAAAAAAAAAAAAAAAAAATATTTCCTGAAACACATTCACTCTCACATACATAATTTCAAACTCTGTGGGGGATAGAAAATTTCCCCGCCCCTGCCGGGAATCGAACGCGGGACCTCCGATTGAGAAGTCAGCTCGCTGACCACTCGACCACAGAGGCAGTCATGGATAAATGTGTTGCGAATACCTTTAATATACGGTAATTTAATCAAATCCAGTTTTGAGAAAAAGAAAACGTTCAACAAGTTTTTCATGTAAAGGGTAATTTGGGGCGTATTCTTTAATGTTAATAAACTTAAATACCAAGTTCGGTATTCAACGGTCTTTTAGTTTTTGAGCTATACTGTACACAGACGCGAACCTTTTACTGAAAATGCATTTTGTGGATTCAGGAGCTTTCAAAACATATAGCTCCAGTTAATTCTCCGTATCAACATTTTTGGGTGGAATATAATACTTTCTCTACGTACAAAAACCCTTTGTTGATGATGCGGTCTGGTAATGTTAAATACACCAAGGTATTTTCTTAAGCGATGTGATACAAAGAGATGCCTTTATTCCCTAGTAGGTAAAGGCTGTTCATTATCGCTAATTAAACCCAGTTTTGTGACCCTGTAACACATTTTCGTTAATTACCTACCTCAGTCTATTATGAAGCCATTACCGCACCTCTTTTGTTCTCTACTGACGAGAATTAAATAACATGTCAGCATCTGCCCTTTGGGAATTAACACAAGGAAATTTAGGTTTCACCTTCCCTTTCCTATCAATCATCGATATATAGGGTATAATCAGTGCGTACAATTCATAGGCGTGGTTTTGACAGAGGTGGTTGTCTCAATTTTCATGATAGGCGAATACTTTCCATAAGAACTAACGTTCTGTTATTTTAAACTCTTTTAGTAGGTAAAAAAAATCTGATGTGTTCCATTCATATGACTTTCTCTACATCTCTGCATCAAATTATTGTCAAAAAGCTTATGCGTGTATTTACTTCATGCTAATCGAGAAAAAATTAGCAGAAATCTTATTACTTGCTTCCTTGTAAGTAGAAGCTAAATAAGGGAGTAACACAGGTTAAAGTGCCAGTCAAATGCTGGTTGCTATGTGACTGAAGTTCCTTTGTTTGTATGGATAGGAGTTGACAAATTCATGTATGAGAAAAGTATGTTTTTCAAGGCTGAAACTAAAATCAAGGAATGTCTAAAAAACGATCAACTCCACGAAAAAAATGTATATAACATAAATTGTGTATTTTAACGTGCTCTAAATTTGTTGTGTGGTAAGTTTTGTCTATCTCTTATGCAAAATTTCGTCGCCCTCCGTGGTGTAATGGTTACCATGCTAACTTCATATTCCCAAGGTCGCGGGTTTAAACCCGGCGGAGGACGATGCATTCTTTCAGGTGTAGAAATCCTTAGCATGGCTTCCTTCGGAAGGAAAGTAAAGCCGTTGGTCTCGTGTCGTAGATTTACGGCACGTAAAGGAACCTCAAGCCTGATAGAGAGGCCTCTGAGCAAAATTAAGTGGTCTTTCACGCTCAGTATAGAATGGGACGCTGAGAACCACAGTAGTTAAAAGAGCGTCCATAAATAACACGCCATTTACATTTTTACTTTCTCAGCCCCATATGTACAATGTACATAGGGATAGAGAAAGTATTGTAATGCACCCAAAAATTCGATACCGAGATTTCACCGGAAATATATGTTTTAGGGTCCCCTGAGTCCGAAAAAAGCATTTTTAAAAAGGCCCGTGTGTGTCTGTGTGGGTTGTCTGTGGATAGCATAGCCCCAAAACAAAAAAGGCCGTTAAATACCAAACTTGGTATTTAGGTTTAGTATCTTCCAAGGATGCGACACGAAGATTTTAAAAAAAAAAATCCCCCACCACAAACTACCCTTTACATGGAAAACATTTCGAAAATTTTGATGTTCTTAAAAATGGCTCTTAACGATTTTGAATAAAATCCCGTATATTAAAGATATTTATGTCCGAAATAAAATGTATATCTCGAATTTTTTTGGGAATGGCCTCTGAAGACCTCTTTATTCTGGATGATTTTTGCTGAATTAACTGCTAAACCGTAAGAGATAGAAAAAAACGTACTGCGCAAAAAATGTACCTCATGACAAAACACACAAATTTTGTCCTTTTTGTTGTGGAGGTAACCGTTTTCGAGATATTCCTTGCTATTGGTTTCAATTGTGATGTACTTTTCTCACACAGGAAGTGTCTGTTTTTCTTTTGTTCTACTCCTGGCCAAGCAAAGAAGTGATTTGCAATGACAATCGCATAACGATAGCTTTTAAAACATTTGACAATCACTTTAGCATAATGCATTCCCTTATTCCCTTCTACTTATAAGGAACTAAGTAATAACATTCTGCGAACATTTATCTTGATTAGCATTGTGTACAAAGAAGAATAATCTTGTGTAGGAGTTTTGTAGAGCAGCTAGAGAAAGTCATGCGAGTGTAACACATCAGATATTTTAATGCAAAATTCATCCAGAATAAAGTAGTATTGAGGCTATTTCCAGAAAATTCAAGATATACATTTTATTTGGCACGTAAATATCTTTAATATACGATATTTTAATAAAAATCGTTAAGCCATTTTTGAGAAAATGAATATTTTCGAAAAATTTTCCATGTAAAGGGTAGTTAAAGGTGGAGGAATTTTCTTGAAAATCTTCATGTCGCATCCTTGGAAGATACCAAACTTAAATACCAAGTTTGGTATTCAACGGTCTTTTCATTTTTGAGCTATGCTGTCCACAGACACACGCACACACACACAATGGCCCTTTTCCAAAAATACCTTTTTGGATTCAGGGGGACCCAAAACGTGTATTTCCTGTGAAATCTCGGTATCGAATATTTGGGTGGAATGCAATACTTTATACACTATGTACATAGTACGTGTAGAGAAAGTAAAAAACCTGTTGTCTTCAATTCACAGCTCTGTAACAAATTATTGTAATAAGCTTATTGTCTTCCTTACTTCATTATAATCCACATAAACATTAGCTGAAACGGTCTTATAACTTAGTTCCTTATAAGTAGAAGGCAAAAAGGGAATACACTAGGCTAAACCGACAGTCAAATGTTTTAAAATGGGGTTGCTATGAGATTGAAATCCGTTTCTTTGAGAAGTTTCCGCATGATATACAAATAACAAAGAATATCTTGAAAACGGTCAGCTCCACGAAAAAAATAGATATATGACATAAATTGTGTGCTTTAATGGCATATACATTTTTTGTGTAGTAATTTCTTGTCTCTCTTACTATTTACGCAAAATTCAGAAAAATGCACCCAGAATAAGGAGGCATTCAGAGACTATTCCCAGAAAGTTCAAGATATACATTTTATTTGCCGTGTAAGTATCTTAAGTATAGGAGATTTTAATCAAAATCGTTAGCCATTTTTGAGAACATTAAATTTTTCGATTTTTTCTCCGTGTAAATAGTAGTTGGGGAGAGGGTGGACTTTTCTTGACACTGTTCGTGTCGCATCTTTGGAAAATACTGAACTTAATTAACAAATTTGGTATATAAGGTACTTTCCGTTTCTGAGCTATGCTGCCCACACACACACACACACACACACACACACACACACACACACGGACACTTCTCTAAAATGCTTTTTCTGGATTTAGGGGTTCCAAAACATGTGCTTCAAAAGAAATCTTGATATCCAGTACCTTTTAATTGTTTTTCACACAAGCCGTGTGTAGGACAGGAGTTGGATAGGTAGAGTCAGACTGAAAAATTCAATGCCATAGCCAGGATTTGAACTAAATTTGGAATTAAATTAATCAGTTTCGACCTGATAGTAAGATAAATAAATATCCTTATTTAGTTGAAACCAAAATAGACGTTTATCACTGTTAAATACCAATTGGCCATAATAGTATGCATCCTGGGACTTAAAGTACTTACAACATTGTAAGTCGCCATAGGGGTTGTCATCTCAAAATACTTTGAGAACACCTTGTGGTTTACCGGGAAACATGAGAGTCAGTTGAGAAATTCATTGCTATGCCGGCATATTGCCATGGTAGCTCAGTGGTAGAGCAACCGGCTAGAGACCGGGAGGTCCGTGGTTCAAATCCCGGCTATGACACTGAATTTTTCAGTCTGACTGTACCTATCCAAAACATTACTCTGTTATCTACATCATGCTAATTAGGATAAACATAAGTAGAATTAATCTGATTACTAGCTTCCTTGTAAGTAGAAGGGAAATAAGAAAATGCACGGGCTAAAGCGATAGTCTCACCCTGCAACCCTTAGTTGCCTGCATTAGTATACTACATATGCCGTTTTTCCTTTAACTCAAGTTTAAAACTGGAGTTCTAGTAAAAATATATCCGAAAGAAACCTATAAAATTATATAAAATACTGGAAAAATAGTAATGAAAGTAAATCTAAATCCCTTATTATTCTTTTTTTCCCAATTAAAGGTTTAAATTCTTCTAAACCAGTTTTCATAATCCTATCAAAGGCACTACCAAAACATCTAATGTGTACCATTCACATGCCTTTCTCTACATCTCTTTGAAAAGCTTATGCTTCTATTTACTTCATTTTACTCGAGAACAAATTAGCAGAAATAGTCTTATTACTTGTTTCCTGGTAAGTAGAAGCGAAATAAGGGATTACCATAGGTTAAAGTGATAGTCAAAAGCTGGTTGCTACGTGACAAGTTCCTTTGTTTATACGGACAGGAGTTGACAAATTTCTATGTGAGAAAAGTAAGTATTCATACAATGAATTTCTCAAAAACGATCAACTCCACGAAAAAAAAATGCATATAACACAAATTGTGAGTTTTAACGTGCTCTACATTTCTTGTGTAGTAAGTTTTTATCTAAGTATTACAGCTTAGCAGTTATGCAAAATTCCGTAAAATTCGTCCAGAATAAAGGAGTCTTCAGAGGCTATTCCCAAAAAATTCAAGATATACATTTTGTTTGCCAGGTAAATATCTTTAATATTTGATATTTTAATCAAAATCGTTAGAGCCATTTTTGCATAAATCAAAATTTTCGAAAAAAGTTCCATATAAAGGATAGTTTGGGGTAGGGGGATTTTTCTCAAAACCTTCGTGCCGCATCCCTGGAAAATACTAAACTTAAATACCAAGTTTGGTATTTTACCGACTTTTCGTTTTTGAGTTATCGTGTTCACAGACTTACGGACACACGGACACACACACACACACACACGCACGCAGGGCCTTTTTTTGAAAATGTTTTTTTTTTAGGTCACAGGGGACCCTAAAACATATATTTCCGGTGAAATCTTGGTATCGAATTTTTGGGTGGAATGCAATACCTTCTTTATACACTATATACATAGTACGTATAGAGAAAGTAAAAAGCATTTTCAGAAAAAGGTCCGTGTGTGTGAACACGATAGCTCAAAAACGAAAATTCGGTAAAATACCAAAGTTGGTATTTATTTAGTATCTTCCAGGGATGCGACACGAACATTTTGAGAAAAATGCTCCCACCCCAAGCTATTCTTTACATTGAACTTTTGTCGAAAATTTTGATTATGCCAAAAATGGGTCTAACGATTTTTATTAAAATTTCTTATATTAAAGATAAATACCTGACAAATAAAATGTATATCTTGTATTTTCTGGGAAGAGCCTCTGAAGACTGCTTTATTCTGGATCAATTTTACGGACTTTTGCATAACTGCTAAACCGTAAGAGATAAACAAAAACTTACCCTACTAAAAATGTAGATCACATGAAAACACACAATTTATGTTATATACATTTTTTTCGTGGCGTTGATCGTTTTTGACATATTCCTTGTTTTTGGTTTCAGCTTTGAAAAACTTAACATTTTTCATACAGGAATTTGTCAACTCGTTTCCATACAAACAAAGGAACTTCCGTCACATAGCAACCAGCTTTTAACTATCACTTTAACCTATGGTACTCCCTTATTTCGCTTTTACTTACAAGGAAGCAAGTAATAAGACTAGTTCTGCTGATTTTTACTGAATTAGCATAAAGTAAATAGAAGCATAAGCTTTTTAACAATAATATGTTGCAGAGATGTAGAGAAAGTCATGTGAATGGAACACAAGATGTTTACAATATAAAACAGTCTTGATTGCTTGTCTTTTATGGTTTAAGGTTTGTATAACATGAAATTAATCCTAGAATAGGTACCACCCTACTATATTTGTATAGTTAACGCCTAAAACAAGCGGAAATTATAGGTACTGAGAGGCAACAACGGGTTAAAAGCCGGTCGCTCTGTGAAGCATTTGAAATTCCAATCTCTTTTCTTGCCAGGAATAAAACAGCGAATGTAAAAGTACAACATCGGCATTGAAAAACCGTTTTCACGTGGCAATAAATATCTTGACAGAATGGAGATTACGTTGAGAAATAGAGTAAGGTACTGTAACTTTGTAAATAACGTTTTGTGTTGACAACTTTCGTTATTATAGATACTGTCTCGTAAGTAATGCCGCTTGCAATTATTTGAAATGTATTCTGACTAGTCTTGAAAGTACAGACGATTAGATTCTATGGTGTTGAGGTATCTTTATTATCCCACGATGGTTTGTTGCGAAGAATTCGGTGAGACCCACCTGCACTGCTGTCAAAAGATGATAATCTGATGGTGTGAGATCAAGGCTGTATGGTAGCAGTGCGATTGCTCCCAATGCTTGAAATGTTCGTGCAGTATGGGGTCTTGCATTGTCCTGTTGCAATAGTACTCTATTTCGGTTAACTAATGCTGGGTATCCCCGTCTCAAAATTTCCAGTTGTTGAGAGTAAAGATCCGCATCAATCGCTCGCCCGTTTGGAACAAACTCCCAGTGAATCACACCTTCAAAATTCCACCAGACGTGCATTACTTTGGGACCGAACCGATGACTTTGGCAGATTGGCGGACTGTTTCGAGGCATCAGGATCATTTTTCATCACAAGTGACAATTCTCCTGAGAAATATATCATCCATGGGATTGTGATAAGCTGATGACAGATATCCACTCTACGTTGAGCCTGTTGAGGTGTCAGTTCATGAGGTACAGATCCACAGCTTCTGTATGATTTTCCAAGTGTCTTAATGTGGCGATGTATGGTATCGTTTGATGCGCCAAGTTCTTCTGAAAGCCTACCGGTACTTTTTCGCGGGTTTTTCTCACAAAACTTGGCGTGTAACCTCAATATTCCATACTTTAGGTCTTCCACAACGTGGTATAGCTTTAGTGTTTTCGTCTCCATTGTTGAAACGTTGGAACCATTGTTGCGCCACACGCTCACTAACGACACCTTCTCCTTCCACTTTACATTTTCTTCGAGCTGCGGCAGCGGCTTCATAATCTTCTTTCCAGTAGAACTTTAGAAAGACTCCAAGTTCAAACGTTGTTGTCTCCATTTTGTGATTGTTTATTAACAACTGAAGACTGATACATGCTCGCAATATACGCAACACTAGCCATGGCATCCTGTAAATAGCATTGCCAAACCAAAGAAACCGAATTAATTTTCAAAACACCAAAATCAACAAATCTTATGTGTTCCATTCACATGACTTTCTTTACATCTCTGCAACAAACTACTCTTAAAAAACTTATACTTCTATTTACTTCGTGTTAATCAGACTAAAATAGCAGAAATAGTCTTATTAATTGGTTCCTTGATGCTATGTTTCCTTTGTTCCTTGCTAGTTGCTATGTCACTGAAGTTCCTTTGTATGGAAGCAGTTGACAAGTTCCTATATGAGAAAAGTATAAGTTTTCAAAGCAGAAACCAAAAACAAGGAATGACTCAAAAACGATGACTCCACGAAAAAAATGTATACAACATAAATTGTGTGTTTTAACGTGCTCTACATTTTTCGTGTAGTAAGTTTTTGTCCGTCTCTTACGGTTTAGCAGTTGTGCAAAATTCCGTAAAATTCATCCAGAATACAGCAGTCTTCAGAGGCTATTCCCAGAAAATTCAAAATATACATTTTATTTGTCAGTTAAATACCTTTGATATTTTACATTTTAATCAAAATCGTTACAGCCATTTTTAAGAAAATAAAAATTTTCGAAAAAAGTTCCATGTGTAGGGTAGTTGAGGGTGGGGTGATTTTCTTGAAAATCTTCGTGTCGCATCCTTGGAAGATATCAAACTTAAATACCAGGTTTGGTATATAACGGTCTTTTCGTTTTTGAGCTCTGCTACACACACACACACACACACACACACACACACACACACACACACACACACTCGGGCCTTTTTGTAAAAATGCTTTTTTTGGATTTAAGGGGACCTAAAACATGTATTTCCGATGAAATCTCGGTATCGAATTTTTGGGTGGAATACAATAGCTTCTCTGCACACTATGTACAAAGTACGTGTAGAGAAAGTAAAAAGGCGACATTACTTATGAGACAACCAAATACGTAGTTATGTGAAATCTTGTGTGTCATTTTCTGAAAGTGCTGTTAGAAGAGAAAGTGCTAGATGGATTACATTGCGGCTCTACCAAGCCCTGATGTAAGATAAAACAGGTTTTGAAGGAGCGGCGTTCTTTTCCCATACTTAATTCGGTGTTCCTGAAAGTTGTCCGTGAATGTATCGGAATAGGTTTTCCTCTTTGTAGCAGCTTCTTGTTGGAGTTGTTTCGTTTCTTGGCTTACTTCGCGCTGCAGTAAAAGGAAAAAGTTGAGAATGCAGCCAAACCCCTGGGGCATTCGACCAACTGAAAAACTTTCTCGCACAAGATAAAATATAATAATTCGCTATCATATCCCTGGGGAGAGCTTCTGAATTTACTTCACTTTTGAGTGCCTCGTACATTCAGGTACTTACAATACTATTCTTTTGATTTTGGTGACACTCGTGAAAATCTGATGTGTTCCAGTCACATGACTTTCTCTACATCTCTGCAACAAATTATTGTTAAAAAGTGTATACTTCCATTTATTTCATTCTAATCGAGGAAAGATTAGCAGAAATAGTCTTATTACTTGCTTCTTTGTAAGTAGAAGCGAAATAAGCGAGTACCATAGGTTAAAGTGATAGTCAAAAGCTGTTTGCTATGTGACTGAAGTTCTATTATTTGTATGGACAGGAGTTGACAAATTCCTGAATGAGAAAAGTGTGTGTTTTAAATCTGAAACCAGAAACAAGGAATATCTAAAAAATTATCAACTCCACGAAAATAATATATATATATAACATAAATTGTGTGTTTTATCCTGATCTTTTGTGTAATGAGTTTACGTCTATCTCTTATGGTTTACCAATTATAAATATCATCCAGAATAAAGAGGTCTTTAGAGGCTATTCCCAGAAAATTCAAGATATACATTTTTTTTACATTTTCAGTCTGACTGTACCTATCCAACTCCTGTCCTTCACACGGCTATGTGTAAAAAAAAAAAAAACAGTTATTCCATACAAATTGACCGTAATAGTTGGCTATACTATGAATCCTGGGTCTAAAATACTTACTACATTGTAAGTCGCCATTGGGGTTGTCATCTCAAAATAATTTGAGATCACCTTGTGGTTTACCGGGAAACATGCGAGTTAAATGTTATGCCGGTATGTTGCCATGGTAGCTCAGTGCAAGAGCAACCGGCTAGAGATCGGGAGATCCGTGGTGCAAATCCCGGCCATGGCATTGAAATTTGTCAGTCTGACTCTACCTATCCAACTCCTGTCCTTGACACGGCTATATGTAAAAAACAGTTATTCCATACAAACATCTTTGATATACGATATTTTATTCAAAACCGTTAGAGCCATTTTTGAGAAAATAAAACTTTTTGAAAAAAGTTTCATGTAAAGGGTATTTGGGGGTGGGGGGATTTTATTGAAGATCTTCGTGTCGTATCCATGGAAGCTACCGAACCTAAATACCAAGTTTGTTTTTGAGCTATGCTGCCCACACACACACGGACGTTTTTCTAAAAATGCTTTTTAAGATTCAGGGGGACACAAAACGTGTATTTCCGGTGAAATGTCGGTATGGAATGTTTAAGTGCAATGCAATACCTTCTCTATACACTTTTACATAGTACGTGTAGAGAAAGTAAAAATAATCAGAGATATCGAGGAGCAGGTGAGATACGACCGTAGACTGTCTGTTTGCTAGACCAATGGCCGAGACGCAGCGCATTAGATTAAACCTTCTACTTGAAGTGCAGGTAAGCACATCTGTTCTACGACATTATTATATGGAAGTGGTGCAAGCAGGAATTGAGGTGGTAGCTGCGGTAATTATAGGTTGCAACCTGTATTTGGGTCAAATTGCACCCGAAAGCCAATTATCGTCGGATTCCAAATGTCACGAACCAGCTCGCGTTAAAGCTGATGCATCTGTGAAACTCAGAATAAAGTAGTCTTCAGAGGCTATTCCCAGAAAATTCAACATATACAGTTTATTTATCAGGTAAATATGTTTAATATACAAAATTTTAATCAAAATCGTTAGAGCCATTTTTTAGAAAATCAAAATTTTCGAAAATTTTTCCATGTAAAGGGTAGTTTGGGGTGGGGGGATTTTTCTCCAAATCTTCGTGTCGCATCCGTCGAAGATACTAAATTTAATTAACAAGTTTGGTATTTTACCGACTTTTCGTTTTTGAGATATTGTGTTCACAGACACACACGCGCGCGCGCGGACTTTTTTCTGAAAATAATTTTTGGTTACAGGGGGCCCTAAAACACATATTTCCGGTGAAATTTCGGTATCGAATTTTTGGGTGGAGTGCAATACCTTCTCTATACACTATGTACATATTACGTGTAGAGAGACGTTAAGCTAGATATATTAATGTTTACAGATGATGTAATGTTACTGGTGGATTCTGAAGATGGGCCTTCACCGATCAGCTTATCAAATGCAATGTACTTCGGAAACTTATAACTGGAAAATCTCAGTATAAAAAATCAAAGTAAAATTATCTGCGAACTAAAAATATGTCTTTACAATAAATCTGTGAAACAGGTGTCATCATTCAAGCAGTTAGTGTGTTATTTAAGTTACGCAACAGAAAAAGATAAAGCAATAAAATTAAATATAAATTATGCAAGGAGTACTATTAATACATTTTTCAAACTGTCTCTGGTCAAAAGACGCACTAGGATAAAGGTTTATAAGACACTAGTGAGGCCATTTTTACTTTCTCTACACGTACTATTTACATTGTGTATAGAGAAGGTATTGTAATGCACCCAAAAATTCAATACAGAGATTTCACCGGAAATATATCTTTTGAGACTTCCTGAATCCAAAAAAAGCATTTCAGATGAAAGGTCCATGTGTGTGGCGGTGGGTGGGTGTGTAGGAGTGTGTGTGGAGGTGGGTGGGTGTGTAGGAGTGTGTGTGGAGGTGGGGGGTGTGGGTTGGGTGTGTGTGGGTTAGGTGTGTGTGTGGGTTGGGTGTCTGTGGGGGTGGGTGTGTGTGGGTTGGGTGTCTGTGGGGTGTATGGGTGTGTGTGTGGGGGTGAGTGGGTGTGGGTGGGTGTGTGTGGGTTGGGTGTCTGTGGGGTGTATGGGTGTGTGTGTGGGGGTGAGTGGGTGTGGGTGGGTGTGTGGGAGTGTGTGTGAGGGTGGGGTGTTTGGGTTGGGTGTGTGTGTGGGTTAGGTGTGTGTGTGGGTGTGTGTGGGTTGGGTGTCTGTGGGGTGGGGTGTGTGGGTTGGGTGTGTGTGGGGGTGGGTGTGTGTGGGGGTGGGGTGTGTGGGTTGGGTGTGTGTGTGGGTTAGGTGTGTGTGTGGGTGTGTGTGGGGTCTATGGGTGTGTGTGGGGATGAGTGTGTGTGGGTGTGTGTGGGGGTGGGTGTGTGTGGGTGTGTGGGGGTGGGGGTGGGTTGGGTGTTTGTGGGTTAGGTGTGTGTGTGGGTTGGGTGTCTGTGTGGGTGTGTATGGGTTGGGTGTATGTATGTTGGGTGTGTGGGGGTAGGGGGGTGTGGGTGTATGTGGGGTGTGTGTGGGTGTATGTGGGGTGTGTGTGGGTGTATGTGGGGTGTGTGTGGGTTGAGTGTGGGGGTAGGGGGTGTGGGTGTATGTGGGGTGTGTATAGGGTGTGTGTGGGGGTAGGGGGGTGTGGGTGAATGTGGGGTGTGTGGGTTGGGTGTGTGTGTGGGTGTTTGTCTGTGGGGGTGGGGTGTGTGTGGGGATGGGGGAGGTGTGGGTTAGGTGTGTGTGGTTTGGGTGTCTGTGTGGGTGTATGTAGGTTGGGTTTGTGTGGGTGTATGTGGGTTGGGTGTGGGGGTAGGGGGTGTGGGTGTATGTGGGGTGTGTATAGGGTGTATGTGGGGGTAGGGGGGTGTGGGTGTATGTGGGGTGTGGGTGGGTGTGTGTGGGTTGGGTGTGGGTGTGTGTGTGGTGGGGGAGTGTGGGGTGGGCGTGGGTGTGTGTGTGGGTTCGGTGTGGGTGGGTGGGTGTGTGGACAGCATAACTCCAAAACGAAAAGACCGTTCAATACCAAATTACCCTTTACATGGAACTTTTTTTTCGAAAATGTTGACTTTCTCAAAAATGACTCTAACGATTTTTATTAAAATACGGTATATTAAAGACATTTATTCCCGCCTGGGTAATGTGGTGGTAGCGTGTCTGCCTCACATTCAAAAGGTCGTGAGTTCGAGTCTCGCTTAGGGTGAGTTAAGGTTTTTTTTGGGGGGGTTTCTCTTAACCCGAGAAGACGAATGTCGAGTAACTTTAAGTCCCATGGACCCCGAGATCATTTGAGCATCATTTTACCAATTGCATTCATCGTCCGATATGGCCAACCAGGTTAAAGGACGTTAAACTACATAAAAAAAAAAAAAAAAAAAAAAAAAAAGTGATATTTACCTAACTAATATGTATATTTTGAACTTTCTGGGAATAGCCTCTAAGGACCTGTTTATTCTGGATGCATTTTGCTTAATTTGGCATAACTAGTAAACCGTAAGAGATAGAGAAAAACTTACTAAACAAAACATGTAGATTTTGTTAAAATATACAAGATATGTCATATACATTTTTTATTGGAACTAACCGTTTTCGAGGTATTCCTTGTTATTAGTTACAATTGTGAAGTACCTATACTTTTCTCAGACAGAAGTGTGCGTTTCTTTTGTTCTACTCCTCGCCTAGCAAAGAAGAGATTTGCAATGACAATCGCATAACGACAGCTTTTAAAACATTTGACTATCACTTTAGCCTAGTGCATTCCCTTAGTTCCATTCTACTTATAAGGAACTAAATAATAAGAAAATTCTGCTAATGTTTATCTCGATGAAGATGGTGTTGCAAGATGAATTATCTTTCGTAGGAAGAGTAGCTAGAGAAAGCCATGTGAGTGTAACAAATGAGATTTTTTTTTGTAAGGCAAGCTTTTATGACGTTCGCAGATGCGTATCACTTCCTCTAATACTGAAATACTGAAATAAACTGTGTCGAATGCAATAGAGTTTGCGTCTTATGTAGTTTGTAGATAAAACGAAAATGACTGGCAGATGTTCATATTTCAAAAGAACAAGCGCAGATGAGCATGGGTGTGTTTTGTGTGAGAACAAAGCTGAACGATATATCGTATCTATATGAACAGCGATACATCTGTAAAGCGATGAATACCCACGCAATACTAGGCGAAGAGCTCGGTATGAATCGAACAGCATTGCGTCGTTTGGTAGTCATGGTAACGAATGTGGGTGTGTCGTACATTTCCATGTACCTATTCCTGCACACCCTTGCAGTTAAACTTTTACAGCCTGATTTATTTTCCACTCAAATTATTTTTACTTTCTCTACACGCACTATGTACATAGTGTGTAGAGAAGGTATTGTATTGCAACCAAGAATATATATGTTTTAGGGTCCCTTTTATCCAAAAAAAGCATTTTCGGAAAAAGGTCCGTGTATGTGTGTCCGTGAACACGATAGCTCGAAAACGAAAAGTCGGTAAAATACCAAACTTGGTATTTAAGTTAAGTATCCTCCAGGGATGCGACACGGAGATTTTGAGAAAAATCCCCCCACTCGCAACTACCCATTACATGAAACTTTTTTCGAAAATTTTGATTTTCTCTAAAATGGCTGTAACGATTTTCATTAAAATATCGTATATTAAAGCTATTTATCTGAAAAATAAAATGTATTTTCTGGGAATAGCCTCTGAAGAGTACTTTATTCTGGATGAATTTTACGAAATTTTGAATAACTGCTAAACCGTAAGAGATGGACAAAAACTTACTACACGAGAAATGTGGAGCACGTTAAAACACACAATTTATGTTAGATACATTTTTTCGTGGAGTTCGTCGATTTTGAGACATTCCTTGTTTTTGGTTACAGCTTCGAAAAACTTATACTTTTCTCATACAGGAATTTCTCAACTCCTGTCCATACAAACAAAGGAACTTCAGTCACATAGCAACCAGCTTTTGACTTCACTTTAACCTATGGTACTCCCTTATTTCACTTCTACATACAAGGAAGCAAGTAATAAGACTATTTCTGCTAATTTTTCTTGATTAGCTTGAGGTAAGTAGAAGTATAAGCTTTTTAAAAATAATCTGTTGCACAGATGTAGAGAACACCATGTGAATGGAACACATCAGATTTTTAGACATCGAACTTTTTTTTTTTTTACGCACCTAAGCTTTTGATTTATTGCCATTGAATATCGTCCATTTGGTTTGCCGCCTCTTCCATTGCGGGACGTGTAAGAGTTTTATGTGAATTTTTCCGCTTGTCTGTTTCCTTGCTCGTTCAGCGATGCGTTTCGTTTTTGTTGCGTCCAACCAAACAAAAGTTCCACTATGTGAACTTGCACGATATACAGTTTGTCTCTGACACACCTTCCCTTGAGGTTTCTACATTCAAAGTTTGAGGCTACACAACCCGTATGTTGCGAGAGCTGTTTGTTAGCTTCCATTTCACGTAAGATAACATTTTGGGTGACAGATACGAGGTGTGTACTTCCTGTACATCTCTCTAACACATTATTGTTAATAGGCCTTTGCTTCTATCTACTTTATGACAGTCGAAATAAATACTGGCAGAGAATATTAATAAAAAGAATTGCCATATAATTTTTTTTTACAAATGAAAATTACCTGAGTTTTTAAAACTTATTTTCTCGTGTTCTTATTTTTCAGCATTTTCAAAACTTCAAATTGTTCCACATGATGCAGTTTATGTCCTATCTGCTTCAAATTTTCATCACAGACTCAGATAATATTAGTAAAAAGAATTGGCATAGGATTTTCTTTTTACAAATGAAAATTACCTGATATATATTGCACAATGAATATGGCAACTATAAATTATAATAAAATATTATTTAAAGCTTTAAACATTTTTCTGAAGCAACCAGAAGAGTAACAAAAATTCTATATGCCGATTTTATTTACATGCATGAAACTCGTGTACTAATATTTTTGGTTTTCCAAAAAAAGGAATTTATGCACCGTGCACAACTTCTGATGAATCGGCATAATAAAAGCTTTAATTATTTTATAAATTCAAAATGATTAAACATATCTGCATGCAACTCAAATCGTATGGATAATTGTATTACATCAGCATGTAAAATTTTTACTTTCTCTAAAGGCACTATGTACATAGTGTATAGAGAATGTATTGCACTCCACCAAAAAATTCGATACCGAGATTTCACCGGAAATAGATGTTTTAGGACCCCCTGTATCCATAAAAAAGCATTTTCAGAAAAAGGTCCGTGTGTGTGTGTCCGCGTGTCCGTGTGTCTGTGAACACGATAACTCAAAAACGAAAAGAAGCTAAAATACCAAACTTGGTATTTAAGTTTAGTATCTTCCAGGGATGCGACACGAAGGTTTTGAAAAAAATCCACCCACCCCAAACTACCCTTTGCATGGAACTTTTTTCGAAAATTTTGATTTTCTCAAAAATGGCTCTAACGATTTTGATTAAAATGTCGTATATTAAAGTTATTTACCTGACAAATAAAATGTATATTTTGAATTTTCTGGGAATAGCCTCTGAAGACTACTTTATTCTGGATGAATTTTTCATAACTACTAAACCGTAAGAGATGGACAAAAACTTAACCCACAAAAATGTAGAGCACGTTAAAACACACAATTTATGTTATATACATTTTTTTCGTGGAGTTGATCGTTTTCGAGATATTCCTTTTTCTTGGTTTCAGCTTTGAAAAACTTAATACTTTTCTCATACAGGAATTTGTCAACTC
This sequence comes from Hymenopus coronatus, assembly GCA_030762935.1. NCBI lineage: Eukaryota > Metazoa > Arthropoda > Insecta > Mantodea > Hymenopodidae > Hymenopus > Hymenopus coronatus. The sequence goes on along the minus strand of CM060897.1, from coordinate 16,699,887 downwards.
CTGTCCATACATACAAACAAAGGAACATCAGTCACATAGCAACCAGCTTTTGACTTCACTTTAACTTATGGTACTCCCTTATTTCGCTTCTACTTACAATAAAGCAAGAAATAAGACTATTTCTGCTAATTTTTCTCGATTAGCATGAAATAAATAAAAGATAAGCTTATTAACAATAATAATTTACAGAGATATAGAGAAAGTCATGTGAATGGAACACATCAGATTTTTTTCTAAAAGATTGCTTGAAAAATGCAAGATTTGGAAATTTCAGATTAGGGTAACCTTAAGATCCATTTCACGTAAGATAACATTTTGGGTAGCAGATACGAGGTGTGTTTGAAAAGTAAGTACCCACCAGTACCATTCACACCACTTTCTCTACTTCTCTGTAACAAATTATTGTTAATAAGCTTATTCTTCTATCTACTTTATGCTAATCGAGATTAACATTAGCAAAAACAGTCTTATTGGTTAGTTCCTTGTAAGTAGAAGGGAAATAAACCGACAATCAAATGTTTTAAAATGTGGTTGCTATGGGACCAAAATCCATTTCTTTGCGTGGTCATGTGTTCACAAGTTCCTATATGAGAAAAGTTTTAAGTATTTTAAAACCGAAACTAATAACGAGGAATATCTCGAAAACGGTCAACTCCAGGAGGAAAAAAATATATTTGACATAAAGTGTGTGTGTTTTTAGGAGCTTTAGATTTTTACTTTCTCTATATGCACTATGTACATAGTGAATAGAGAAAGTATTGCACTCCACCAAAAAATTCGATACCGAGATTTCACCGGAAATATATGTTTTAGGGTCCCCTTTATCTAAAAAAAACATTTTCACAAAAAGGTCCGTGTGTGTTTGTGTGTCCGTGTGTCTGTGAACACGATAACTCAAAAACGAAAAGTCGGTAAAATACCAAACTTGGTATTTAAGTTTAGTATCTTCCAGTGATGCGACACGAAAATTTTGAGAAAAATCCCCCCACCCCAAACTACCCTTTACATGGAATTTTTTTCGAAAATGTTGATTTTCTAAAAAACGGCTCTAACGATTTTGATTAAAACATCATATATTAAAGATATTTATCTGACAAATAAAATGTATATTTTGAATTTTCTGGGAATAGCCTCTGAAGACTACTTTATTCTGGATGCATTTTGCAGAACTACTTAACCGTAAGAGATGGACAAAAACTTCACCCACAAAAAATGTAGAGCACGTTAAAACACAAAATTTATGTTATATACATTTTTTTCGTGGAGTTGGTCGTTTTTGAGATATTCCTTTTTCTTAATTTCAGCTTTGAAAAACTTATACTTTTCTCATACAGGAATTTGTCAACTCCTGCCCATACAAACAAAGGAACATCAGTCACATAGCAACCAGCTTTTGGCTTTCTCTTTAACGTATGGTACTCCCTTATTTCGCTTCTACTTACAATAAAGTAAGAAATAAGACTATTTCTGCTAATTTTTCTCGATTAGATGAAGCAAATAGAATAATTTGTTGCAGAGATATGGAGGAAGTCATGTGAATGGAACACATAAGATTTTTTGTATAGTAAGTTCTGTCTATCTCTTATGGTTTACCAGTTATCCAGAATAAGCAGGTCTTAAGAGATTATTCCCAAAAAAATTAAGATATATTTTTTTTCATGTAAATATCTTAAATATAAACGATTTTAATCATTCCCACACAAACACGGATATTTTTCTAAAAATGTTTTTTTTTAATTCAGGGAGTACCAAATCGGTTCCGGTGAATCGAAGGTTTGGGTGCAATACAATATTTTCTCTACACTATGTACATAGTACACGTAGAGATGGAAATAGAAATCTGATGTGTTTCTGTCACATGGCTTCCTCTAGCTGTTCCACAAACAAAATTTTCTTACAAAAGACTATTCTTTTATCCATAATTGGTAAGATTGATTGACATTCCTGCCGACACGTGGCTGTCTCGGTACGCTGTTGCCATATTTACTCGTCCGTCTGCAGCGCCACATGTTCCACTGCTTCCGCTAAAATGTCATCTTCCCATGCATCTTCTCGTATGTTTAACTGCTTTTCCTCATTTCCCACTAGTTACAATATCTATTGCTTTCAACATTACGTCCTGTATTTCACTAAATCTGAAAGCTTTATTATTTTGGCTAACGTGCCCTCAACTCGTGTATTACGGCTATAAGACATTTTCAAATCACAGTGTCTTTCGTGATGGTTCTAGGATGAGAACAAGAGCAATGTCTGCGATATATAAAAGGTAGTAAGGATTATAAATGCAAATGTTTAAGAAGTTACTGTGTATAACATAACCACACTTTTCACAGAATGAAATCAGATCAGTCATGCATGAGAACGCGCGGGTAACTTTCCACTGAACCTGTAGCGATGGCATGATGTCTCCGGCAGTTATGTATTCTTACCCTGTGATTGGTCAGCAACAAGACGAACCCCTGACAGCAGACGACACACCCCACAAGCGTCAATAACAAGGAAACTTCTCACTGACCATACATCATACTAATTAAGATGAACATCGCCAAAATTTGTCTTGTTACTTGCTTCCTTGTAAGTAGAAGAGAAATAAAGGAGTACACTAGGCTAAAGCGAATGTCAAATGTTTTAAAAGCTGTCTTTATACGATTATCATTACAAATCACTTCTTTGCTTGGCCAGGAGTAGAAAAAAAAAAAAAAAAAAAAAAAACGGACACTCCGGTCTGAGAAAAGTATTAAGTACTTCACAACTGAAACTAATAACAGTGAATACCACGAAAACGGTAAGCTCCATGAAAAAAATGTATATGCCACAAGTTGTGTATTTTAACAAAACCTATATTTTTTATTTAGTAAGTTTCTGTGTATCTCTTACGGTTTACTAGTTATGCCAAATTAAGCAAAATTCATCTAGAATAAACAAGTCTTTAAAAGCTATTCCCAGAAAATTCAAGATATACATTTTATTTGTCAGGTAAATATCCCTAATACGCGATATTTTAATCAAAATCGTTACAGCCATTTTTAAGAAAATCAAAGTTTTCGAAAAAATTTCCATGTAAAGGGTAGTTTGGTGTGGGGGATTTTTCTCAAAATCTTCGTGTCGCATCTCTGGAAGATGCTAAGCTTAAATACCAAGTTTGGTATTTTAGCTACTTTTCGTTTTTGAGTTATCGTGTTCACAGACACACAGACCTTTTTCTGAAAATGTTTTTTTTTTTGGATACAGGGGGTCCTAAATCATGTATTTCCGGTGAAATCTTGGTATTGAATTTTTGGGTGGAATACAATACTTCTCTATCCCTATGTACTTTGTACATACGGGGCTAGAGAAAGTAAAAACCGGTCGCTATGTGAAACAATTGAAATTCGGTTCTTTTTGCTTCCTGGGAATAAACTAAAGAGAGACGAAAAGAAAGATCAACCTTCGGTTTGAGAAAGGCTTAAGTAGTTTAAAACTAAAAACAGTAACTCGAATATCTCGAAAACGGGTTTCTCTACGAAAAAGATGTGTGCGACATATGAAAGCTCTTTTTACTTTCTCTGCACGTACTATGTACATAGTATATAGAGACGGTATTGAATTGCTCATATAAATTCCATACCCAGATTTCACGGGAAATATATATTTTGAGACCTCCTTGATCCAAAAAAGCATTTTTTGAAAAATGTCTGTGTGTGTCTGTGGGCAGCACTGCTCAGAAAAGAAAAACCCGTTAAAAACCAAACTTGGTATTTAAGTTTCGTATCTTCCAAGGATACGATATGAAGATTTTCAAGAAAATCTCCCCACCCCAACTACCCTTTACATGGAAACATTTTCGAAAATTTTGCTTTTCTTAAAAATGGCTCTAACGATTTTGATTAAAATCCTTTATATCTAAGATATTTACTTGCTAAATAAAATGTATATCTTGAATTTTCTGGGAATGACCTCAAAAGACCTCTTTATTCTTGATAATTTTTATTGAATTTTGCATAACTGGTAAACCGTAAGAGATAGACAAAACTTACTCAACAAAAAATGTATATCACGATAAAACACAATTTATGTCATATACATATTTTTCATGGAGTTGATCGTTTTTGAGATATTCCTTGTTAATGAATTCACTTTAAAAAAACTTACACTTTTCTCATACAGGAATTTGTCAACTCCTGTCTATACAAACAATGGAACTTCAGTCACATAGTAACCAGTTTTTGGACTATCACTTTAACCTATAGTAGTCCTTTATTTCGCTTCTACTTATAGGGAAGCATGTAATAAGAATATTTCTACTAATGTTTTCTCGATTAGCATGAAGTAAATAGAAGCATAAAGTTTTTAACAATAATTTGTTACCTAGATGTAGAGAAAGTCATGTGAATGGAACACATCAGAGTTTTTGTTTAGTACGTTTTGTTCGTTTCTTACGGTTTAGCAGTTATACAAGAGTTATACAAATGAGGGTATTACCTAATAATTGTAGATTCGTACCTTACGTTTGTCAGGAACATTTCTTAAACATGTGATATTTTAATAAAAATCTGATGTGTACCATTCACATGACTTTCTCTACATCTCTGCAACAAATTGTAGTTAAAAAGCTTATGCTTCTATTTACTTCATGCTAATCTAGAAACATTAGCAGAAATAGTCTTATTATTTGCTTCCTTGTAAGTAGAAGCGAAATGAGAGAGTTCCATAGCTAAAATGATAGCCAAAAGCTGGTTGCTATGTAACTGAAGTTCCTTTGTTTGTATGGGCAGGAGTTAACAAATTCTTGTATGAGAAAAGTATGTTTTTCAAAACAGAAACAAAAAACCAAGAATATCTTAAAAAAGATCAACTCCACAAAAAAAAGTATACGACATAAATTGTGTGTTTTAACGTGCTCTACATTTTTCGTGCAGTAAGTTTTTGTCCATCTCTTACGTTTTAGCAGTTATGCACAATTCGCAAAATTCATCCAGAATAAAATAGTCTTCAGAGGCCATTCCCAGAAAATTCAAGATATGCATTTTGTTTTTCAGGTAAATATCTTTAATATACAATATTTTGATCAAAATCGTTAGAGCCATTTTTAAGAAAATCAAAATTTTCGAAATTTTTTCCATGTAAAGGGTAGTTTGGGGTTGAGGGATTTTTCTCAAAATCTTCGTGTCGCATCCCTGGAAGATACTAAACTTAAATACCAAGTTTGGCACTTTACCGACTTTTCGTTTTTGAGTTATCGTGTTCACAGACACACGGACCTTTTTCTGAAAATGCTTTTTTTGGATACAGGGGACTCTAAAACATATTTCTGGTGAAATCTCGGTATCGAATTTTTTAGTGGAGTGCAATAACTTCTCTATCCCCATGTACATTATACATACGGGGCTAGAGAAAATAAAAATCGATAGAGTAATTTTTGAGAAAATCAAACTTTTCGGAAAATGTTCCATGCAAATGGGACTTGCGGTTGGGGAATTTTCTGGAAAAATCTTCTTGTGGCATCCTTGGATGGTTCTGAACTTAAATACTAAGTTTGGTACTTAATGGACTTCTCGTTTTGGGGCTGTGGTGTCCAAAGACAGACAGACAGACAGACAGACAGACAGACAGACAGACACACGCACACGCACACGCACTCTTCTGTCTGACCTATAAAATAAACGTAATAAAACCATTTCTGCAAATTATTATTTTGGTTAACACGAAGTAGGTAGAAGAATAAGGTTATGTAACAATGGTTTGCGCAGAATAGGTAGAGAAGATATTGTATTCCACCCAAAAATTCGATACCGAGATTTCACTGGAAGTGTATGTTTTTTAGGGTCCCCTGCATTAAAAAAAACATTTTCAGAAAAAGGTCCGCGTGTGTCTGTGAGCACGACAACTTAAGAACGAAAAGGTAAAATACCAAACCTTGTATTTAAGTTCAGTATCTTCCAGGGCTGCGACACGAAGATTTTGAGAAAAATCCCCCGAACGCAAATTATCCTTTCCATGGAATATTTTTCAAACATTTCCCCAAAAATGACTCTTAATGATTTTGATTAAAATATCGTATATTAATGATACTTAACAGATAAAATGAATATCTTGCATTTTCTAGGAATAGCCTGTGAAGACTACTTTATTCTGGATGAATTTTACGGAATTTTGCATAACTGCTAAACCGTAAGAGATGGACAAAATCTTGCCATACAAAATATGTAGAGCACGTTAAAACACAGAATTTATGTCATATACATTTTATTCTCGGATTTGTTCGTTTTTTAGATATTCCTTGTTTTTGGTTTCAGCTTTAAACAACTTACTTCTCATACAGGAATTAGTCAACTACTATCCATACAAACAAAGGAACATGTCACATAGCAACCAGCTTTTGACTATCACTTTAACCTACGGTACTCCCTTATTTCGCTTCTACTTACAAGGAAGCAAGTAATAAAACTATTTCTGCTAATTTTTTCCTCGATTAGCATGAAGTAAACAGAAGCATAAGCTTTTTAACAATAATTTGTTATAGAGATATAGAGATTTTTATATTTGTTACACTTATGGAAGCGAAATTCCCATGAAACATAAAACAGAGGTTTTTTTTTGGCAGATTTGTGGCAAACCTGAAACGGAAGGTTTATATTACTCATAATGTTATTGCCACAGACTCTGTAAAATAGCGTATATACGAACGTCGAATGTTTCGGTGCCAGTGTCAAGGATGATAATTGAATCATGTGGTGTAAAGAGCAAATAACGGCAAACTGTTGTAAATTCCATTATCTGGTTCACTGTTTGGACAGCACACGGCCATTTGACTCCAACACTGCTTTTAATGGATTTTTTAAGGGAAAAATGCTTCTATGTATATACTTCACTGAGTGCAAACTCAAACGATGTTGCGTAGAGGTCAACGTTTTATAATAGCATCAAGCGTGTGTGTGTCTCTCTCTCCCTCTCCCCCTCTCTCTCTCTCCTTCCCTCCCTCTCTTTCCTTCCCTCCCTCTCTTTCCTTCTCTCTCCCTCCCTCCCTCTCTCCCTCCCTCCCTCTCTCCCTCCCTCCCTCCCTCTCTCCCTCTCTCTCCATCCCTCTCTCTCAATTGAGGGACTGAGAAATTTTACATAGGAAAATCTGATGTGTTCTATTCCCATGACTTTCTCTATTTGTTCTGAAAATAAAATATTCCTACATTCGATTCCTCCTTTATCTAAATGAATTAACATTAGCAGAAAGTCTTATTACTTAGTTCCTTTTAAGCAGAAGGGAAATAAGGGAATACACTAGGCCAGTGATGACCAAATGGGGGCCCGCGGGCCTAACCCAGCATGCGAGTATATTTCATCCGGCCCACGAATAAATATCATTTATTCCTTTTTACTTTCTCTATACGTACTACATACATAGTGTATAAAGAAGGTATTGCACTCCACTAAAGAATTCGATGCCGAGATTTCACCGGAAATATATGTTTTAGGATTCCCTGTATCCAATAAAATATTTTCAGAAAAAGATCCGTGTGTGTGTGTGTGTGAGTCACGATAACTCATAAAACGATACCAAATTTGGTATTTAAGTTTAGTATCTTCCAGGGATGCGACACGAAAGTTTTGAGAAAAATCCCCCCAACCCAAACTATCCTTTACATGGAACTTTTTTCGAAAAGTTTTACTTTCTCAAAAATGAATGGCTCTAACGATTTTGATTAAAATATCGTATATTGAAGATATTTACCTGACAAATAAAATGTATATCTTGAATTTTCTGGAAATAACCTCTGAAGACTACTTTATTCTCGGTGAATTTTACGGAATTTTGAATAATTGCTAAAACGTAAGAGATGGACAAAAACTTACCATGCGTAAAATGTAGAGCACGTTAAAACGCACAATTTATGTTATATGCACTTTTTTCGTGGAGTTCATCGTTTTTGAGACATTCCTTGTATTTGGCTTCTGCTTTGAAAAACTTACACTTTTCTCATACAGGAATTTGTCAATTGATGTCCTTACAAACAAAGGAACAATCAATCAGCTTTTGAATTTCACTTTAACCTATGGTTTCACGGTATCTCAATTTGTTTATTTCCGGTATCGATCTTTTAACTGCAATAGAATACATTCTTGCCCGCTTGGTGTAGCGTGTCTGACTCATATTAAACAGGAGTTACCCAGATAAGGCTATTTTCGGGGTTTTTCCTTGTCCTAAGAAGACGAATGTCAGGCGTTCCATTCACATGACTTTCTTTACATCTCTGCAACAAATTATTGTTAAAAAGCTTATTCTTAAAATAAGAACTGAAGCTTTCCTGGCGACGTGTTAATTCAAAATCTTTACAGGAATTTTTGAGAAAATCAAACTTTTTTAAAAAAGTTCCATGTAAAGGGTAATTTGTTGCGGGGAGATTTTTCTCAAAACCTTCCTGTCACATCCCTGGATAATACTGAACCTTTTTTTTTTTTGTAGTGTTTAACGCCCACTTTAACTACTATAGGCACCGCAGGCGGTGACACTGATGATACATGAATAATGATGGAGCAGCGGTGGAATGCGATGGCGGGGGAAACCGGGGTACCCGGAGAAAACCCGCCCCAGCACCGCTTTGTCCACCAAAAATCTCACATGCGGTCGCTTGGGATCGAACCCCGGCCGTCTAGGTGAGAGGCAAGTGGTCTGACCACTCGGCCACGGCACGGCCATACCGAACTTAAATACCAAGTTTTGTATTTTAGCGATTTTTCGTTTTTGAGTTATCGTGTTCACGGACACACGGACCTTTTTCTGAAAATGCATTTTTTTGGATACAGGGGACCCTAAAACATGTATTTCTAGTGTAATCTCGGTATCGAATTTTTGGGTGGAGTGCAATACCTTCTCTATACACTATGTATATAGTGCGTATGAGAAAGTAAAAATTAGCAGAAATAGTCTTATTATTTGCTACGTTCTAAATAGAAGTGAAATGAAGTACCATAGGTTAAAGTGATACTCAAAAGCAATTTCTGCTAAAAACCAAACTTGGTATTTAGGTTTGGTATCTTTCAAGGATCCACACGAAGATTTTGAAGAAAATCCCCCACCCCAACTATACTTTACATGGAACTTCTTATGAAAGCTTTGATTTTCTCAGAAACGGCTCTAACGATTTTGATTAAAATATCGTATATTAAAGATATTTACATGACAAATGATATGTATATCTTGAGTTTTCTGGGTATAGCCTCTGAAGACTACGTTATTCTGCATCAATTTTACGGAATTTTGCGTAACTGCTAAACCGTAAGAGATGGACAAAAAATGACCACATGAAAACTGTGGAGCACGTCAAAACACAAAATTTATGTTATATACATTTTTTTCGTGTAGTTGATCGTTTTTTAAATATTCCTTGTTTTAGGTTTCAGCTTTGAAAAACATACTTTTCTCATACAGGAATTTGTCAACTCGTGTCCATACAAACAAAGGAACATAGCAACCAGCTTTTGAGTATCACTTTAATTTATGGTACTCCCTTATTTCGCGTCTACTTACAAGGAAGCGAGTAATAACTATTTCTGCTAATTTTTTTTCTCGATTAGCATAAAGTAAATAGAAGCATAAGGTTTTTAACAATACTTTGTTGCAGAGATGTAGAGAAAGTCTGGTGAATGGAACACATCAGAATTTTTGTATTTCTGTTTGGATTCAAAGGTCCTCAAAAATATATTTCCAGTGAAATCTAGGGTGCAATTGTTCTAGAGAAATTAATAAAGGATAGTTTTAGAACAAGTTATATGAATGAAACATTGTATATTTGTTTTTATTTCAGGAGAGATTGCTAACATTTAGCATACGGTGGAATTGCCTATATCACCACTGGCGCTAATACGTGATTCAGCAACAGGCCATAGAACAGAATGGGCACAGGCGACTTTCTGCCGCCGTTTGTTTGCGCGCCTCTGACCCAAACACAGAAATAAAGTTAAATAATTAAGAGTCAGTTGTTCAGTGGATCTCTCGTATGCGGGCAGAGCAAATACTTCGTTTGTTTCAACCTTACTGGCGTATCCAGAAAAAAACAAATCCTGGCGGTTTGCTATCACGTTACTTCCATCATCCACTATGGTTTATTTAAATTTAACCTCTACATATTATGTTTACTTTCTCTAACGCATATGTACAACGTAAATAGTAGATAGAGAAAGTATTGCATTCCACCCAAAAATTCGATAATATCGAAATTTCAACGAAAATACATGTTTGAGACATTAATCCACAAAGGCCATTTTTAGAAAAATGGCAGTGTGTACCTTTTTCTTTTCTTTCTTTCTTTCTTATTTTACTTTCTCTATACGCACAATATACATAGTGTATAGAGAAGGTATTGCACTCCACCCAAAAATTCGATACCGAGATTTCACCGGAAATATGTTTTAGGGTCCCCTTTATCTAAAAAAAGCATTTTCACAAAAAGGTCCGTGTGTGTGTGGGTCCGTGTGTCTGTGAACACGATAACTCAAAAATGAAAAGTCGGTAAAATACCAAACCTGTTATTTAAGTTTAGTATCTTCCAGGGATGCAACACGAAGATTTTGAGAAAAATCCCCCCACCCCCAACTACCCTTTACATGGAACTTTTTTCGAAAATTTTGATTTCCTCAAAAATGACTCTTAACGATTTTGATTAAAATTTCGTTTATCAAAGACATTTACCTGACAAATAAAATGTATATCTTGAATTTTTTGGGAATAGCCTCTGAAGACTACTTTATTCGGATGAATTTTACGAAATTTTGAATAACTTCTAAGCCTTAAGAGATGGATAAAAACTTACTACATGCGAAAATGTAGAGCAGGTTAAAACACACAATTTATGTTATATACATTTTTTTCGTGGAGTTCATCGTTTTTGAACATTTCTTGTTTTTGGGTTCTGCTTTGAAAAACTTATACTTTTCTCATACAGAAATTTGTCCATACAAACAAAGGAACTTCAGTTACATAGCAACTAGCTTTTGACTATCACTTTAACCTATGGTACTCCCTTATTTCGCTTCTACTTACAAAGAAGCAAGTAATAAGACTATTTCTGCTAATTTTTTCTCGATTAGCATGAAGTAAATAGGGGCAAAAACTTTTTAACAATAATTTGTTGCAGAGATGTAGAGAAAGTCATGTGAATGGAACACATCAGATTTCTTTTAATTATTTTTGCCCAAGCCGTGTAGGACAGGAGTTGGAGAAGTAGAGTCTGACTGAAAAATAATTGACCATAATAGTTGGCTATACTTTGTATCCTGGGACTCGAAGTACTTACGACACTGTATTTCTCCATTGGGGTGTCATCTCAAAATAATGTCATGTCAGCATATTACCATGGTAGCTTAGTGATAGAGCATCCGGCTAGAGACCCTTTGTTGAAAACCTGGCTATGACATTGCATTTTTCTACTAATCCAATTTATCTAATATTTCATTCATGTAACTTTTTCTACTTACTACTGTTTATTACTTTCTCTAGAATAGAGAATAGTGTATACTGTATTCCACCAAAATTTCGATATCAATATTTCACTGGAAATACATGTTTTGAGAACCACAGAATTCCAAAAAGCATTTTTAAAAAAAATGGGTGTGTGGACAGCATAAATCAAAAACGAAAAGTTGGACAAATAAAAAACTTGATACTTAAGTTTGTTATTTTCAAAGAATAGGGCACGAAGAGTTTCAGAAAAATCGCCCATTTCAAACTACCTTTACTTGGAACAATGTTCGAAAGTTTCCATTTTTTAAAATGATATATACATTTAAAAGATATTTACATCAGATATAAATGTTTATTTTGAATTTTCTGGAGGGACAAGAAGTTACCAATGTTTGAGAAAAGTATTTCACTCAAAAAAAAGTTCTGATGTGTTCCATTCACATGACTTTCTCTACATCTTTGCAACAAATTATTCTTAAAAGGTTAAGCTTCTACTTCATGCTGATTAAGAAAAAATTAGCAGAAATATCTTGCTTCCTTGTAAGTAGAAGCATAATAAGGGATTACCATAGGTTAAAGTGAGTCAAAAGCTGGTTGCTATGTCACTGACGTTCCATTATTTGTATGGACACGAGTTTTTCAAACCTGATACTCAAAATAAGGAATATTTTGAAAACTATCAACTCCACAAAAAAAAAAAAAAAAAAAAAAAAAACGAAAATTACATAAATTTTGTCTTTTAATGTGCTCTACATTTTCTGAGTAGTAAGTTTTTGTCCATCTCTTACGGTTTAGCGGTTATGTAAAATTCCTTAAAATTCATCCAGAATAAAGTAGTCGTCAGAGGATATTCCCAGAAAATTCAAGATATACATGTTAAGAAAATCATTTTCGTAAAGGGTAGTTTGGGGTGGGGGGATTTCTCTCAAAGTCTTCGTGTCGCATCCCTGGAATACCAAACTTAAATACCAAGTTTGGTATTTTACCTACTTTTTGAGCTATGCTGCCCAAAGACACACACATACACACACGAACATTTTTCTAAAAGTACTTTTTTTGGTTTCAGGGGTCTCAAAACATGTATTTCCGGTGAAATCTCGGTATCTTGGGTGCAATACAATATCTTCTCTATACACTTTGTACATAGTACATGTAGAGAAAGTAAAAACTGTATATGGCATAAATTTTGTGTTTAATCATATCGACATTTTTTATGAAGTAAGATTTTGTGTATATCTTACGTTTACGAGCTACACAAATGCTCACTATTTTGCAAGGGTGTCATGGGAAGATTTTCAAGAAAAAATTTCACACCAAACTGCCATTTACACTGGAAAAAAAAAATTGAAAATTGGCCCTAACGATTTTTATTTAAATGCCACCCTTAAAGGCATTTTTATGCTAAATAAGCTATATATATATTGAATTTTATGGAAATAGTATCTGAAGACCTGCTTATTCTCGATGACTTTGGTGTATCTGGTAAACAACAAGAAAGAGAAGAATATTTACTACAGAAAACTTGTTAAAACACGTTTCTTTAGGGAGTTGTCGATTTCTGAAATGTTCCTTGCTAATGGTTATATCATATAACGTATAGAAGAATACGTTTTGTAAAAACAGTTTGTTGTAGAACATGTATAGAAGGTCATGAGAACGTAACACATCCTATTTTCCCCTACATAATTATACACTCTTTTGTCTACACCAAATCCAGAGCTGCTTGAGGGGTAGTCTCCCAGAGGCGTGGTATCCTATTGGACTTGTGCTTTATTGAGGCTTTCCTCATCCTCATTAGTGGCCAGGCTACATACATACATACTCTAATTAGCTTCCCATTGTCAAACTGATCCTTTCATGTGGGCAGATTCTGAGATGCGCCGAGCTCCTCCGATTGCGGCAGCCACGCAATACCAGCTGACGTCATGCCGAAGGAACATATTTTACAGCATCTGTGCAAAAAGGGTCTAACCCGAGAGCGCCTCTGATTCCACTGAGGAGGAATGTGTTGGCATCACAACTCTAGTGTTATCTGAGAAAGATGACGGCTCTACTTCCAATATATCAACAAGGACTACTATGGCCCGCCTGGGTAGTGACCCAGGTAACTCACTCTCGCTAAGGGTGAGTTACCCGGATAAGTTTTTTTTTTTTTTTTTCTCTCCGGAGTTTTCCCTTATCCTGAGAAGACGAATGTCGAGTAACTTTAAGCTCCATGGACCCCGATATCATTTGAGCATCACTTCACCAATTTCGTTCATTGTCCGATATGACCAACCAGGTTAGGGACCGTTAAGCTAAAAAAAAAAAAAAAAAAAAAAAAAAAAAATACTATAATGCTTTCCAAATGGGAAGAGTTCCACTCTGCAGCGAATGAGATGCGTTATGGTACTCTGCGTTGCCAGGTTGCTATTTCCCTTTCACTCGCACACTGAGCATGCAAATCTGCCTGGAAACATAACGTTTATTCATATGTATTATGAAAACTATTTGAGCTAAAAATCTGTGGTTTTTACGGTTCTACTACAAACACTACTATGTTCCTCGTGAATTATGTTTTGTAAAAGTTGAGCATTTTGTCTTAGCGCAAATAGTATTTATGAGAGACGGAATCACTTAGCACGTTACTCTCCAGTTAAGCGGGAATGCAATATGTCAACACAGCAGCACTCCGGTTGACTGCCGGCCTGGTGGCGCTCAAGGACAAACCTCATCCCATTGGAACACTAAGGTTGCACAATTACTTGAAGCTACACTGGCAATGAGATGTACAGGTCACGCGCTAGTTCTTGACGAATTACATTTTTAAGTGAGAGGTTAGATGCGAGCCACTTACCCACTTTTGCTAGAGCAACGGTACACAGAAACAGGAACGGTCGTTGAAGGTGACTTTCATTAATAAACTGATAACACAGCGTTTTTGAGCATATGTTATATGAACCTACTTTCTTGTTTTGATGTTTTTTACTTTCTCTAGCCCCATATGTACAATGTGCATAGGGATAGAGAAGGTATTGTAATGCACCCAAAAATTCGATACCGAGATTTCACCGGAAATATATGTTTTGGGGTCCCCTGAGTCCCAAAAAAGCACTTTTAAAAAAAGCTCCCTGTGTGTGTGTGTGTGTGTGTGTGTGTGTGTGTGTGTGTGTGTGTGTGTGTGTGTGTGTGGACAGCATAGCCCCAAAACAAAAAGACCGTTAAATACCAAACTTGGTATTTAGGTTTAGTATCTTCCAAGGATGTGACACGAAGATTTTCAAAAAAATCCCCCCACCACAAACTACCCTTTACATGGAAAAATTTTCGAAAATTTTGAATTTCTTAAAAATGGCACTAACGATTTTGATTAAAATCCCGTATATTAAAGTATTTATGTCCAAAATATAATGTATAGCTCGAATTTGTTGGGAATAGCCTCTGAAGACCTCTTTAATCTGGATGAATTTTGCTGAATTTTGCTTAACTGATGAACCGTAAGAGATAGAAAAAAACGTGCTGTACAAAAAATGCACCTCATGACAAAACACACAATTTCTGTCCATTACGTTTTTGTTGTGGAGGTAACCGTTTTCGAGATATTCCTTGTTATTGGTTTCAATTGTGAAGTACTTAAACTTTTCTCACACAGGAAGTGTCTGTTTTTCTTTTGTTCTACTCCTGGCCAAGCAAAGAAGTGATTTGCAATGACAATCGCATAACGATAGCTTTTAAAACATTTGACAATCCCTTATTCCCTTCTACTTATAAGGAACTAAGTAATAACATTCTGCTAACATTTATCTTGATTAGCATTGTGTACAAGAAGAAGAATCTTTTGTAGAACAAATAGAGAAAGTCATATGAGTGTAACACATCAGATTTTTTCGTAGTGTTTAGCGCCCCTTTAAATACTTATGGCACCGCAGGTGGTTGTTTAGATGTGAGGAATCCTCACCAAACGTTGTAAAAGAATTTTGAATTATCTTGTATACATTGTAAACACGTGCTACAGAAAAAAATCTGATGTGTTCCATTCACACGACTTTCTCTACATCTCTGCAACAAATTACTGCTAAAAAAATTATGCTTCAATTTACTTTATGCTTATCGAGAAAAATGATCAGAAATAGTTTTATTACTTGCTACCTTTTAAGTAGAAGCGAAATAAGGGAGTACCAAGGTTAAGGTGATACTCAAAAGCTGGTTACTAGGTGACTGAAGTTCCTTTGTTTGTATGGACACGAGTTGACAAATCCCTGTATGAGAAAAGAACAAGTTTTTCAAAGCTGAAACCAAAAACAAGGAATATCTAAAAAACGATCAACTCGTCGAAAAAAAAAACAAAAAAAAAACCATCATAAATTGTACGTTTTAATATGCTCTACATTGTTTGTGTGGTAAGCTTTTGTGTATCTCATACGGTTTAGTAGTTATGCAAAATTTCATCCAAAATAAAGTAGTCTTCAGAGGCTATTGCCAGAAAATTCAAGATATACATTTTATTTGATAGGTGAATAGCTTTAATATACGATATCGTTTGAGCCATTTTTAAGAAAATCTTCTCAAAATCTTCCTGTAGCATCCCTGGAAGATACTAATCTTAAATACCAAGTTTTCGTTTTTGAGTTATCGTGTTCACAGACACACGGACCTTTTTCAAAAATTACTTTTTTTTTTGGATACAGGGAACCCTAAAACATATATTTCCGGTTAAATCTTCGTATAGAATGTTTTGGTGGCGTGCAATACCTTCTCTATACACTATGTACATAGTACATGTAGAGAAAGTAATAAAAATCGTAATGTTTCTCAGGAAAATCCGTATCCCGAGAGAGCACCAAAAGATGGTAACTTTGCCTACAGGTGAGTATATGTAATTAAAATAGTTGCTGTCTAGGAAGAAACTCAGAGCAAACAGATAGCTGAGTTGCTCATTAATGAACTTCCGAGAATGTGGATGCATTCCTTTGTCGACGTTACCTCTGAGAAATGGAAGCTGGAGTGATCGATTCTTTCCCAAACACTCACTGTCTACAACAACGGAACCAGTGGGTCAGTCCATAAGTAATCCTCCTACTTTTTACTTTCTCTACACGTACTATGTACATAGTGTATAGAGGGGGTATTGTATTGCACCCAAAAAATTGCATACCGAGATTTCACCGGAAATATATGTTTTAGGGTCCTCTGTATCAAAAAAAAAAGTATTTTCAGAAAAAGGTCCGCATGTGTGTGTGTTGAACACGATAACTCAAAAACCAAAATTCGGTGAAATACCATACTTGGTATTGAAGTTTAGTATCTTCCAGCGATGCGACACAAAGATTTTGGGAAAAATCCCCCACCCCAAACTACCCTTTGCATTGAAATTTTTTTGAAAATGTTGATATTCTCAAAAATGGATGTAACGATTTTGATTAAAATATTATGTATTAAAGATATTTACCTGACAAATAAAATGTATATCTTGAATTTCCTGGGAATAGCCTCTAAAGAGTACTTTATTCTGGATGAATTTTACGGAATTTTGCATAACTGTTAAACCGTAAGACAAAAATGTACAGCACATCAAAACACACAATTTATGTTATATACATTTTTTTGGTGGAATTCATTGTTTTTGAGACATTCGTTGTTTTTGGTTTCTGCTATGAAAAACATACTTTTCTCATACAAGAATTTGTCAACTTGTGTTCATACAAAGGAACTTGAGTCACACATAACAACCAGCTTTTGACTATCACGTTAACCTACGGTACTCCCTTACTTTGCTTCTACTTACAAGGAAGCAAGTTATAAGACTCTTTCTGCTATTTTTACTTTCTCTACACGTACTATGTACATAGTGTATAGAGAAGGTATTGTACTCCACCAAAAAATTCGATACCGAGATTTCACCGGAAATATATGTTCTAGGGTCCCCTGTATCTAAAAAAAAGTATTTTCAGAAAAAGGTCCGTGTGTGTGTTTGTGTGTGTGTGTCCGTGTGTCTGCGAACGCGATAACTCAAAAACGAAAAGTCGGTAAAATACCAAACTTGGTATTTAAGTTTAGTATCTTCCAGGGATGCGACACGAAGATTTTGAGAAAAATCCTCCACCCAAAACTACCCTTTACATGCAACTTTTTTCGAAAGTTTTGATTTTCTCAAAAATGGCGCTAACGATTTTGATTAAAATATCGTATATCAAAGATATTTACCCGACAAATAAAATGTACATCTTGAATTTTCTGGGAATAGCCTTTGAAGACTGCTTTATTCTGGATGAATTTTACGAAATTTTGCATAACTGTTAAACCGTAAGAGATGGACAAAAGCTGAAGATACAGAAAACGTAGAACACGTTAAAACACACAATTTAAGTCATGTACATTTTTCTCGTAGAGTTGATCATTTTTGAGATATTCCTTGTTTTTGGTTTCTGCTTTAAAAAACGTACCCTTTTTTATTTTGTCTACTCCTGTTCATACAAATAAATGAACTTCAGTCACATAGCAACCAGCTTTTGACTATTAGTGTAATCTATGGTGCACTAATTACAAGGAAGCAAGTAATAAGACTATTTTTGCTAATTTTTTCTCGATTAGCATGAAGTAAATAGAGGAATAAGCTTTTTAACAATAATTTGTTGCAGAGATGTAGAGAAAGTCATGTGAATGGAACACATGAGATTGTTTTTGAATCACCATGTATAATAAAGCATACATTGTAAACGCATTAATTGGAGTTTTAGTATTAAGCACTAACGCAGTGCATGCAACCGCTTCCGTCAGTTTCCCTGGGATCAAAGGCTTGAATTTAGCTGAGTTTAGAAGCACTGGATTATTGTGTGAATTAGCAAAGCTTGTACAACTTCGCTGCCAAATTGCTACCCATAGAAAAAAGTAGGTACCAAATTTGCATTTTAAACATTCAGTGCTGTAGGGTAACTCTTGGCAAAATGCCCCCGAAACGGGAAATTACTTTACCTTTAATTGCTTACCATTTACTTCCTCTCTTGCCAGTCACTCTTTTTATCTTCTCTATTTTTGCTTTTACTCGCTGTTATTCCCTTCTTCAACTTTTTGATGAGGGTCACACTGAAAGTGAGTAAGGTACTGTTAAAATTCAAATTCCAACAATGTAACAAAAAACGGCGTAGAAGCGTAATCTACACACTGCATGCCACATTGTTACGTCATTAGCTTCTATCACGTGACCATAGGCAGTGTTCCCAAAATGGCGGATATCATAGGCGTATGCTCTTTGTTACTTTTTCTATACGTACTTTATAGAGAAGGTAATGTATTGCACCCAAAATGTCGATACCGAAATTTCACCGGAAATACATGTTTTGAGATCCCCTGAACCAAAAAAAAAATTCTAGAAAAGGTTCTTAGGTGTGTGTGTGTGGGGGCAGCATATCTCAAAAACAAAACTCCATTAAATACCAATATTGGTATTCAGGTTCAGTATGTCACAGGGATGCGACACGATTTTGAAGAAAATCCCCCCTCCCACAACTACCCTTTACATGATTTTGATTTATTAAAAAATAGCACTAATTGTTTTGATTTAAACATGGTATATTAAAGTTATTTACATGGCAAACAAAATGTATATTTTTGGATTTCTGGAAATAGCCTCTGCAGGCATCTTCATTCTAAAGAAATTTTGCGAAATTTTGCATAACTGTTAAACCATAAGAGGAAGACAAAAACTTACAAAAAAATGTAGATTACGATAAAACACACAATTTATGTTGTATACTTTTTTTTTTTTTTGTCGTGGAGTTGATCGTTTTTGAGATATTCCTTGTTATTGGTTTCACTTTAAAAACTCATACTTTTCTCATATAGGCATTTGTCAACTCCTGTCCATACAAACAAAGAACTTCAGTCACATAGCAACCAGCTTTTTCTGCTAATTTTTTCTCGATCAGCATGAAGTATATAGAAGCATAGGCTTTCTAAAAATAATTTGCTGCAGAGATGTAGAGAAAGTCAGATTTTTTGTTATATAATTGCTTATTTCATTGAAAAAGGTATCTGGAATTTTTGGAAAGGCAAACATTGGCTCTGTACACCAGTTGTAGTTGAAAATAACATGGACAGAATAACGGAATCTAGCGGAAGCCCGGATAGTTTCCGTTTCGTTTGCTTTTATGTGGTATGTTTGGTGACCTGAAGTGAAAAACTTTTATCGGATGCTGTTTCCCTTTCACCCTCAAGTGAAACCTATCAGCGGGTGGGAGATATACTGCGAGAGGGAAGAAGAAAATGTCTTGAAAATTGCGTCCGAAAGTAGGGTCACCATTGTATTCCAATTTGATATACTCATGAACCTTTTCCAACTCTGTCTTACTCTGGAGTTATATGCTGCCTCCGTGGTGTAATGGTTATCATGCTAGCCTCTAGAACACAAAATAGCAGACTGAAACCTCGCAGAGGTTGATGGATTATTACTTTCTCTACACGTACTATGTGCATAGTGTATAGAGAAGATATTGCAAGACACCCAAAAA
Source organism: Hymenopus coronatus (assembly GCA_030762935.1). Classification (NCBI taxonomy): domain Eukaryota; kingdom Metazoa; phylum Arthropoda; class Insecta; order Mantodea; family Hymenopodidae; genus Hymenopus; species Hymenopus coronatus. Next base: position 16,679,967 of record CM060897.1, on the reverse strand, counting down.
TTCGATACCGAGATTTCACCGGAAATATATGTTTTAGGGTCCCCTGTATCTAAAAAGAGTATTTTCAGAAAAAGGTCCGTGTGTCTGTGAACATGATAACTCGAAAACGAAAACACCGTTAAATACCAACTTGGTGTTAAGTTTGATATCTTCCAAGGATGCGACACGAAGATTTTCAAGAAAATCGCCCCACCCCCAACTATCCTTTACATGGAACTTTTTTCGAAAATTTTGATTTTACAAAAAATGGCTCTAATGATTTTGATTAAAATCTGCTATATTAAAGATATTTACCTGACAAATAAAATGTAAATCTTCAATTTTCTGGAAATATCCTCTGAAGACTACTTTATTCTGGATGAATTTTACGGAAGTTTGTATAACTGCTAAGCCGTAAGAGATGGACAAAAGCTTACTGCACAGAAAATGTAGAGCACATTAAAACACACAATTTATGTAATATAAATGTTTTCTTAAAGTTGGTCATCTCTTAGTTTCAGCTTTGAAAAACTTATACTTTTCTCATACAGGAATTTGTCAACTCCTGTCAATACAAACAAAGGAACTTCAGTCACATACCAACTAGCTTTTGATTATGAATTTAACCTATGGTACTCCCTTATTTCGCTTCTACTTACAATAAAGCAAGAAAAAAAGTATTTCTGCTAATTTTTTCTCGATTAGCATGAAGTAAATAGAAGCATAAGCTTTTTAACAATAATTTGTTACAGAGATGTAGAGAAAGTCATGTGAATGGAACGCAGCATATTTTGTTTTGATAGAATACAATACCAGTTATAATAGATAAGCAGTAGGGAAAGGAAAAAAGTTTCAGATAAAATAAACTTGGTTTGTTTTCTAGAAAACTGGGAATCAACTTACGCTACGTTTCAGATCCCATTCACAGAGTGAATATCAGCTTTATTCAGCCTGACATTTGAGAGAGGCAAGAGTGAAATATATTGAAATGGGCTTCCTTATACTGTGACATATACTCTCCTAGCATCTGCTTTCAGTTGCGTACAGGTTTGACTTCAAAACATTTTATGTTCAAGACTTAAGAGATGTCAGTTACGAGGGTGGTGTTTATTTTCAACCTCCGATAGGCTATAGATAAAAGACAAGTTCATAAAAAACAATTATTTTATTACTAAAAGTTTTGTACACTTATGGTTACTTTTCAACATGATCACCGAAAAGATTGACACATTTATCGTACCTGTGCACAAGCTTTGCAATACGCGCTTGCAGAAAGTTTTCCGCCAATGGTTTCAAATGAGCATTGACGTTGTTTTGAAGATCTTCGTACTTTACGACGTTTGCGGAGAGCCATTCAAAACAAATGAAGAGGAATGCTGACTTCAGGAATTGTGTTGACCCATGACAACGCTCGTCCACATACTGCTGGCACAACCCTTCGGCTCCTTGAACAATTTCAATGGGACATTTTCGACCATCCGACGTACAGTCCTGACCTGGCACCCAGCGTCTTTCACCTTTTCCCTGAACTGAAGACGTGGCTAGGATGGCAGCACTTACAAACCAACTAGGATGGATTTTTTGGTAGAATAATTATTTGAAGAATAAATAATTGTTTTGCAGTAGTCAATTTTTTTCAATAAAAATATCGTACTAATCACTTCCAGATTTCAAAACTAAAGATAATTTAAAAAAAATGACCCTGTTAAAATGCTTATCATTTATTTAAATATAATGCCTGAAAGTATGAGCTTCCTATGTTTAACAATTTCTGAGAAAATGTTCCTTATGTATAAAAAATTGTAGGTTTTAGATATCGAGCTTCAAAGTTAGAACTACTAATCTGTTCAATACATTCCCAACGTAGGAGGGATTGTCAGGGTTATGAAGAATATCTTATAGTATTTGAATATGCATTATTTCATTAGTACTATTTTCATGAGCACCTTTCAATAAATTACTGTATTCATCTCAGTTCTGATGTTTCTTTTTAGAATAACTGTTACACTTCACATTATCACTATTACTTTGACCTAAATCACTGTTCTTTTCAACATCCACGTGTGGATCTGTAATATCAACATTATTTTTAGTGATATCTTTTGGTTTTCCTACATTCTTCCGCTTTCTGAAAACCCTATTGCTGTGTCGTGGCATTGTAAACAAATTGAAATAACAGCCAAACATAATAACAAAATATTCACAATCACATCAAAAACAAACTAAGATGTTTACACAAAACAAACTGACTATATTGGGTTCTCATGATAAATCAGTAATCAGTGTGGCCATTTCAAAAATTTCCCACATTTCCTTCCTAAAAAAAAAAAAAAAATCTAATGTGTTCCATTCACATGCCTTTCTCTATATCTCTGCAATAAATTATTTTTAAAAAGCTTATGCTTCTATTTACTTCCTGCTAATCGACAAAAAATTAGCAGAAATAGTCTTATTTCTTGCTTCCTTGTAAGTAGAAGCGAAATAAGGGAATACCATAGGTTAAAGTGAAAGTCAAAAGCTGGTTGCCATTTGACTGAAGTTCCTTTGTTTCTTATGGACACGAGTTCACAAAGCCCTGTATGAGAAAAATGTGTGTTTTATAGGTGAAACCAAAAACAAGGAATATCTCAAAAACAATCAACTCCACGAAAAATATGTATGTAACATATATTGTGTGTTTTAAATTGCATGGCAAGTTTTTGTCCATCTCTTACGGTTTAGCAGTTATGCAAAATTCCGTAAAATTGACCCAAAATAAAGTAGTATTCAGAGGCTATTCCCAGAAAATTCAAAATATACATTTTATTTGTCAGGTAAATACCTTTAATATACGATATTTTAATCGAAAACGTTAGAGCCATTTTTTATAAAATCAAAATTTGCGAAAAAAGTTCCATATAAAGGGTAGTTTGGGGTGGGGGATTTTTGTCAAAATCTTCGTGTCGCATCCCTGGAAGATACTAAACTTAAATACCAGGTTTGGTATTTTACCGACTTTTCCTTTTTCAGTTATCGTGTTCACAGACACATGGACACACTGACACCCGAACACACGGACACACACACAGACCTTTTTCTGAAAATTCTTTTTTTTGGATACAGGGGATCCTAAAACATAGATATCCGGTGAAATCTCGGTATCGAATTTTTGGGTAGAGTGCAATACCTTCTCTATACACTATGAACATAGTGCGTATAGAGAAAGTAAAAATGCTACCTCTGGTCAGGCGACACTTTTGGGGCACTTGGCGTAGAGCATCGGCAAAGAGATATGATATTTGGGTGCGTGGTGTAGCTTTTAATAGTGAGGGAAATAGTTAATTTTAATACAGACCAGAGTACGGACGAGATCACCGCATCAAAATTAATAAGTAATAATAGTTGCGGTGGGGTAAAGTATTGTTTCAAAGTAGCATATTTAGGAGGAATGCGTGTGTGTTCGACGGCGGAAAAAGTCCGAACTAATTGAATAAAATCACTTATGTCGTACCACACCCAAAAAAGAGTTTCCATGCTAGTAAAAGTCCTGAGCTAGGGCACCCACAAATACACACCATTGCTAATAGCCAAAACCTGTACCCGGGATACGAACACGTGACGCCGTTACCGCCCCAGAAAACAAAGCCAGCAGACGATCTTAAGTGACATGAGTGGTCATTGCGAGTGCCATTAAGCGAAATATATCTTCTAAAAAGTATTAGGGAACCAAATTCACCCCCCCCCAAATCATAAAACTCGTCTTAAGGTGATGTTTCTGTGAGGTTTCACAAAATATAGTGAATTATTAAAAATAGTTTTTTTACTTTCTCTACACGTACTATATACATAGTGTATAGAAAAGTTATTGCATTCCACCCAAAAATTGGATCCCGAGATTTCACTGGAAATTTGTTTTGGGACCTATCGAATGCAAAAAAAAGAAAAAACATTTTTAAGAAAATGTATGTGTGGTTGTGTGGGGGGGGGGCAGTATAACTCAAAAACGAAAAGCTCTTTAAATACCAAACTTGATATTTAAGTTCGGTATCTCCCAAGGATGCGACACGAAGATTTTCAAGAAAATCCCGCATCCCTAACGACTCTTTACATTGAAAAAAGTTCTTACTACACAAAACACACTCGCTAAAACACACAATTTGCGTCATATACATTTCTTTGTGAAGTTGTTCCATTTTGATTTGTTGTTATTGTACTTAATATTTTATCAAACGGAAAGTCATTCCTAGCAAGCAAAGAGAACCGAATTTCAATTTTTCAAATAGTGACCGGCTGTGCATTCTCTTATTTTGCTTTTACTTACAAAGAAGCAAGTAATAAGACTAATTCTGGTAATGTTTATCTTGCACTTTCTGGGAATACCCTCTGAATTCTGGATGAATTTTGCTGGATTTTGTATAACCGGGAAACCGCAAGAGATAGACAAAATCTTAGTACCTACACGAAAAATGTAGATCTCGTAAAAACATAACATTTCTGTCATATGCATTTTTACTTTCTCTACACGTACTATGTACATAGTGTATAGAGAAAGTATTGTATTGCATCCAAAAAATTCGATACCGAGATTTCACAAGAAATACATGTTTTGAGACCCCCTGAATGCAAAAGAAGCATTTTTAGAAAAATGTCCGTGTCTTTCTGTGTGTGTGTATGTCTGTGGACAGCTAGCTCAAAAACGAAAATACCTTTAAATACCAAACTTGGTATTTAAGCTTGGTATCTTCCAAGGATACAACACGAAGATTTTCAAGACAGCCCCCCCCACCACAAACTACCCTTTTCATGGAAAACTTTTCGAAAATTTTCTTTTTCTTAAAATGGCTCTAACGATTTTGATTAAAACATCATATATTTCAGATATTTACATGACAAACAAAATGTATATCTAGAATTTTCTAGGAATAGCCTCTGAAGACCTCTTACTTCTGGATGAGTTTTGTATAACTGGTAAACCGTAAGAGCTATAAAAAAAACTTACCACACAAAAATGTAGATCTCGGTAAAACACACAATTTATATCATACATTTTTTTTTTTGCAGAGTTAACAATTTTCGAAATATTCCGGATTTGTGGTTTTAATTTTAGACACTTGAAGTTCCTCAAACGGGAAGACATCTTTGTTCTCATTTTTCGTTTGTTTACTGCTGAAGAGAAAATATATTGTAATTTGAATTGTTTCACATAGCGACCGGCTTTTAAAGAATAAGACTAACGCTTTAGCTTGTGGATTTTCTTATTTCCCTTCTACTTACAAGGAGCTAGTAATAAGGCAAATTCTGCAATGTTTTTCTTGATTTTCATGATGTAGATAAAAGACTAATCATTTGTAAGAAAGGTTTGATTATGGAACAGCTAGAGAAAGTCATGTGAATGGAACACATTAGTTTTCACTTTCTCTATACGAACTATGTACATAATGTATAGAGAAGGTTTTGCATTGTACCAAGAAATTCCAAACCGAGATTTCACCGGAACTACATGTTTTGAGACTCCCTGAATCCAAGAAAAGCATTTTTAGAAAATGTCGTTGTGTCTGTCTGCCTATCTGTGTGTATGTCTGTGTGCCTGTGGACAGCATAGCTCAAAAACGAAAAGACCATTTATTACCAAACTTGGCATTTAAGTTCAGTGTCTTCCAAGGATGCGATACGAAGATTTTCAAGAAAATCCCCCCACCCCCAACTACCCTTCACATGGAAAAATTTTCGAAAATTTTCTAAAAAATAGCTCTAAGGCTTTTGATTAAAATATGATATATTAAAGTTATATACTTGACAAATAATATGTATATCTTGAATTTCGTGGGAATAGCCTCTGAAGACTACTTTATTCTGGATGAATTTTGCATAGCTACTAAACCGTAAGAGATGGACAAAAACTTAACACACAAAAACTGTAGAGCACGTTAAAACACACAATTTATGTTAAATACATTTTTTCGTGGAATTGATCGTTTTTGAAATATTCCTTGTTCTTGGTTTCAGCTCTGAAAAACTTATACTTTTCTCATACAGGAATTTGTCAACTCGTGTCCATACAAACAAAGGAACATCAGTCACATAGCAACCAGCTTTTGGCTTTCACTTTAACTTATGTCCCTTATTTCGCTCCTACTTACAAGGAAGCAAGTAATAAGACTATTTCTGCTAATTTTTCTCGATTGGCATGAAGTAAATAGAAGATAAGCTTTTTAACAATAATTTGTTTCTGCTGTTTAATGATATGCACATGCATGGAAGCAGAACAAGAAAAACGTATTTCAAATGAACGCATCTGTTACCAATCACCTGAATATTTGAAATACTTGACTGATATGACAGCTGTGGTCTCTAAACAACACGCGTTGGAGTTTGCTTGTTACGTGTGAAGCTGTCATAGAATATTTCACGTGGTTTGTACACTGCTGTCAGTGGCGGCAACAAGTATGGTTACTTTCACTACATCAGCGAAAATACAGGTCCTAGGCCTCCTGTGTGTAGTACGTTTTTGTTTATGTCTTACAATTTACCAGTTATGAAAATTCAGCATAGTTCATCCGGAATAAAGATGTCTTCAGAGACTATTCCCAGCAAATTCAAGATGTATATTTTTTTGTCATGTAAATATACAACATTTTAATCACAATTGTTAGTCAGAATTGTTTTGAGAAAATATAATTTTTTGAAAAGAGTTCCATGTAAAGGGTAGTTTGGGATTGGGGGACCTTTCTCGAAATTTTTGTCTCTCATCCCTTGAAGATACTGAACTTAAATACGAAGTTTGGTATTTTACCTACTTTTCGTTTTTGAGTTATCGTGTTCACGGACACACGGAGTTTTTTCTAAAAATGCCATTTTTTTTTGGTTACAGGGTACCCTAAAACATATACTTCCAGTGAAATCTCGGTATAGAATGTTTGGCTGGAGTGCAGTACCTTCTCTATAAAGTATGTACATCGTACGTGTGGAAAATATTAAAATAGTTCATGTTATTTGCTAAAAGAAGTATCGACACAAATATCATATTAACGATGCGAAGTTGTGAAAATAACATAGCAACAGCTATTAATAAACAGAAATTGCCTGAATTTTAATCATTTTTACTTTCTCTCTATGCACTATGTACATAGTGCATAGAGAAGGTATTGCACTCCACCAAAAAGTTCGATAACGGGATTTCACCGGAAATATATGTTTTAGGACTCCCAATATCCAAAAAAAGCATTTTCACAAAAATGTGTGTGTGTGTGTGTGTGTGTCCGTGAACACGATAACTCAAAAACGAAAAGTCGGTAAAATACCAAACTTGGTATTTAAGTTTAGTATCTTCCAGGGATGCGACACGAAGATTTTGAGAAAAATCCCCCCACCCCCAACTAACCTTTACATGGAACTTTTTTCGAAAATTTTGATTTTCTCAAAAATGGCTCTAACGATTTTGATTAAAATTTCGGATATTAAACACATTTACTTGACAAATGAAATGTATATCTTGAATTTTCTGGGAATAGCCTCTGAAGAGTAGTTTATTCTCGGTGAATTTTACTAAATGTTGAATGACTGCTAAACCGTAAGAGATGGACAAAAACTTACCACACAAAAAATGTAGAGCACTTTAAAACACACAATTTATGTTATATACATTTTTTTCGTGGAGTTCGTCGTTTTTGTGACATGCCTTATTTTTGGTTTCTGCTATGAAAAACGTATACTTTTCTCATACAGGAACCTTCAACTCCTATCCATATAAACAAAGGAACTTCATTGACATAGCAACCAGCTTTGGACTATCACTTTAACCTACGGTTGTCCCTTATTTCGCTTCTACTTACAAGGAAGCGAGTAATAAGACTATTTCTGCTAATTTTTTCTGATTAGCATAAAGTAAATAGAAGTACAAGCTTTTTAAGAAGTATTTGTTTCAGGGATATGGAGAAAGTCATGTGAATGGTACACATCAGATTTTTACTTTCTCTAGCCCCATAAGTGCAATGTACATAGGGATAGAGAAGTATTGTATTCCACCCAAAAATTCGATACCGAGGTTTCACGGGAAATACATGTTTTATGACACCCTGTATCCAAAAAAAAGCATTTTCAGAAAAAGGTACGTGTGTGTGTGTATGTCCGTGTGTCTGTGAACACGATAACTCAAAAACGAAAAATAGCTAAAATACCAAACTTGGTATTTAAGTTTAGTATCTTTCAAGGATGCGACACGAAGATTTTGAGAAAAATCCCCCCACCCCAAACTACCCTTTACATGGAACTTTATCCGAAAATTTTGATTTTCTTAAAAATTTGATTAAAATATCATACATAAAGATATTTGCCTAACAAATAAAATGTATATCTTGAATTTTCTGGAATTGTTTCTGAAGACCTGTTTATTCTGGATGAATTTTGCTTAATTTGGCATAGCTAGTAAACCGTAAGAGATAGACAAAAACTTACGGTACAAAAAATGTAGGTCTTCTTAAGGTACACAAGTTATGTCATATTCATTTTTCTCGTGGAGCTTACCGTTTTCGAGGTATTCATTGTTATTAGTTTCAGTTGTGAAGTACTTATACTTTTCTCAGACGTGAGTGTACGTTTTTCTTTTGTTCTACTCCTGGCCAAGAAAAGAAGCGATTTGTAATGACAATCGCAAACGACAGCTTTTAAAACATATGACTATTGGTTTAGCCTAGTGTATTCCCTTATTTTCTTCCTACTTATACAGAACTAAATAATAACATAGTGCTAATGAGTACCACGATTAGCAAGGTGCAGAAAGAAGAATTATCTTGCGTAAGAAGTTTATAGAACAGCTAGAGAAAGTTATGTGAGTGTAACACATCAGATTTTTCTCTTACGCAACCTGTACATGTGTTGTGCCATTCTATACATTGTAACAGATGATTTTCGGTTACCACGTGGAGAGCGTAGTGTTAGTAGTGGGAAAAGTTGTTCTTTTTGCGAAACAGTTTAATCTGTTTCTGTTGCAACCACGAAACAGTTTAAATAACAGTTTCATGCAACAGAAATTCCCTGAAGTGTTGCGCCGCATTTATCACTGTTGTAGACATTTTGTGTACCACCAAATACAACTATTATTGAGATAAATACAGTCCGTCGATAACATCACAAAGCGTCAAATGTAACCACTCGCTAGGAGCACTGAAGAGGAAATTTAACAATTACAGAAGCAAAGCATTGTTACGTGTTAACGAGAGGGAATGATTTTGATTTGTGCTTTCAAATTTCGCGATAGTATCAGGTCACGCCTTACAAGGCACAAAGGCGCACCTTGCGGTAAACTTTAGAAACAATTACAAAATATTTACGTTATGGAACAGAACAACCAGTGTTGCCAATTTAGCTAGTTTTAGCTATTTTGAAAAGTGATTTGCTACAAAATTTTGGGTTTAGCTATTAGCTATATTTACTTTCTCTATACGAACTATGTACATAGTGTATAGAGAAGGTATTGTATTCCGCCCAAAAATTCGATACCGAGATTTCACCGGAAATACATGTTTTCGGTCCCCCTGAATCCAAAAAAAGCATTTTTACAAAAAGGTCCGTGCGTGTGTCTGTGGACAGCATAGCTCAAAAACGAAAAGTCCGTTAAAAACCAAATTTGGTATTTAGGTTTGGTATCTTCCAAGGATACGACACGAAGATTTTCAAGAAAATCCCCCCACCCCCAATTACCCTTTACATGGAACTTTTTTCAAAAATTTTGATTTTCTAAACAATGGCTCTAACGATTTTGGTTAAAATATCGTATATTACAGATATTTACCTGACAAATAAAATGTATATCTTAAACTTTCTGTGAATAGCCTCTGAAGACTACTTTGTTCTTGAGGAATTTTGCATAACTGCTAAAAAACTTATCACACAAAAAATGTAAAGCACATTAAACCATACAATTTGTCATGCACATTTTTTTCGTGCAGTTGAACGTTTTTTTAGATATTCCTTGTTTTTGGTTTCAGTCTTGAAAAACTTTTCCCATACGGGAATTTGACAACTCCTGTCCATACAAACAAAGGAACTTCAGTCACATAGCAACCAGATTTTGACTGTCACTTTAACCTATGGTACTCCCTTATTTCGATTCTACTTACAAGGAGGCAAGTAATAAGACTATTTCTGCTTATTTTTTCTCGATTGGATGAAGTAAATATTAGTATAAGCTTTTTAACAATAGTTTGTTGCAGGGATGTAGAGAGAGTCATGTGAATGGAACACATCAGATTTTTTTAGCCATTAATTTGTTTTTCGTGTGCTATTTTGGTTTTCATTCATTTTAACACTATTTTTAGTGATTCGTGTTTTTCTATCCCACTGCGGATGACCCATGAGTCAGTATAGTGACTATACATTGCATCGTGAGCAAAGGTTGGACGTACAATAAGTGGATGTCTTCTTCCTAAGCTTTTTTCAGAAGTCCAAATGCTCAAAAATCCATAGATATAAGGCAACTTCACTGGAAGGAATAGCGTTATTGTGTCCAGGAAATTAAGGCTTGAACCTGATGGAAGCGTTACCCTGGTGCAACCGACCTTATTTACGTCGTCCCATTACAGTAAATTCGGTCAGAACTTTATTTTGATAGCACTAGGAGTTGATTCTGATTCGGCATATTGTCAACTTCCCATTGCAACATATCCGGCGATAATCATAAATCCTGGACAAAGTTTCGTTACATTCGGAGTAAATTTTTTTGTGCCTTTGGGGGGTGATAAATTGCATTGGGTTTGTTGCAGTCATCTTGGACGCACGTTCTAGTTCAGTCTACCGCTGACGGCGGTGTCGCTGTTGCTTAACGAATGTCAACTGGTGAAGGGTCGAAAGCATGGCACAGTCCGTCGCGTAATGTTATAAACCGTGGTAACGTTCCATTTATGACATACAGTTATAGGATTTATTATAACTCACCTACTGTAATGTCAGCACTGCTGTAACGGGACATCGTACACGATTGTCATCCTCCATGGTGTAATGGTTACCATGCTCACTTCATATACGCAAGGTCGCGGGTTCAAGCCCGACGGAGGACGATGGATTTTTTTTTTTTTTTTGGATGTAAAGACCCTTAACATGGCTCCCTTCTTAAGGGAAGTAAACCTGTTGATCCCCCGGCACGTAAAATAGCCTCTGAGCAAAATTAAGCGGTCTTTCACGTACAATATAGAATGGGATGCTGAGAAGCACAGTAGTTAAAGAGCGTCCATAAATAACACGCCATTTTATTTCGTACACGATTAGTGAATACTGTCGCGAACATAATTCTACGACGTGGGGGATAGCTATTTGAGGGTGGTAAAAGGGAGGCAGATGGTAGAGCAATGGTAACAACGCAAAGGGAATCCTGATAATATAAATATATTGACAAATAGCGAAAGGCAAATATTCTTTACAATAAAATGGTAAGATAAATTACAATAAACAAGACTTAAGCGTGTCAGGCGTTCCGTGTCGAGCGAGATCTAATTCAGAATACCGAAGGCAAGAATTACTGAAGTTTTAGTAAAATAGTTAATATGCAATAAAAAAGTCTTACCTTTTTAGTTGATTAGCTCGACGAGAAGAAAGATGTTTGTCGGTATGGTAGCCAGTGACCCGGGGTGGGGCCTCGGACGTTCCTAGGGCAGCGAGAATCTACGCCCAGGCTCTTAATAAATCCACCAATCAAAATACAGTATTTAAAAGATAAGACAGGGCTTCTTATATGACGTGCTTGGGATTAAAGTCTGTCCTAGTCTACGAAATGTCACGTAGGTTACTGGAAGTGGTTGAAAGCCCACGCAAGCTCAAAAGTTGTAAAATGTTGCATTAATCAGAGGAAGACACATCCGGTTATAATAACAAAGAAAATCATAAAGCTTCCTCTTATTCAACCCAAGACTCCGGTTGTTAAGAAATACAGAAATTTATAAGCAAATGGAGTTCTAAGACATTTACAATAATGTGACTTAAATCAAACAATAAGCTAATTTAAAAATATTCGTCAATCACATACGTGACAATACGTTCGTTTAACACACAATTGTACTTGAACAATCGTTTAATGCACAGCGCCTGTCCAGTGTATGACGTAACAGCGCGAGCGTTCGCCACCGGTAACATGAGATGGGACGATTAGCATGCCTCAGGTCCCAACAAACTTGCATCTTTTGTCCGCTAGGTTTCCTACTGTTTGTGCGACGCTCTGAACTGTAGATTAAAGCGCCAATAGAATGACCGAAATTAGGCAATTTCAACAATTGCGGACATCTGATGTTCATTTCTTTTAAATCTTGTCGCACCTGACGATCGTTTGTTTAATCTATCTTGGTTACTGGTAACAAGGTAACAATCGATTCAGCTAACCTTCACTTTTAATAACTGTCAGTTCCACAATTGTACTTTCATTTAATTTAGTTACAACGTTTATTTAAAGTTTTATCTAGTGCGTAATGCATTTAGTTTAAAAATCTGATGTGTTCCATTCACATGGCTTTCCCTACATCTCTGCAACAAATTATTCTTAAAAAGCCTAGGCTTCTATTTACTTCATGCTAATTGAGAAAACATTGCCAGAAATAGTCTTATTTCTTGCTTCCTTGTAAGTAGAAGCGAAATAAGGGAGTACCATAAGTTAAAGTGATAGTCAAAAGCTGGTTGCTATGTCACTGAAGTTCCTTTGTTAGTTTGGGCAGCAGTTGACAAATTCCTGTATGAGAAAAGCGTAAGTTTTTCATAGCAGGAACCAAAAACAAGGAATTTCTCAAAACCGATGAACTCCACAAAAAAATGTACATAACTTAAATTGTGTGTTTTAACGTGCTCTACATTTTTTGTCTAATAAGTTTTGTCCATCTCGGTTTAACAGTTATTCAAAATTCCGTAAAATTCATCCAGAATAAAGTACTCCGAAGAGTACTTATATATACTTGACAAATAAAATGTATGTCTTGAATTTTCTGGGAATAGCCTCTGAAGAGTACCTTATTCTGGATGAATTTTACGGAATTTTGAATAACTGTTAAACCGAGATGGACAAAACTTATTGCACAAAAAATGTAGAGCACGTTAAAACACATAATTTATGTTATGTATATTCTTTACGTGGAGTTCATCGTTTTTGAGAAATTCCTTGTTTTTAGTTTCTGCTATGAAAAACTTATACTTTTCTCATACAGGAATTTGTCAACTGCTGCCCAAACTATATATATATATTTAATATACGATATTTTAATCAAAATCGTTAGAGCCATTTTTGAGAAAATCAAAATTTGCGAAAAAAGTTTCATGTAAAGTGTAGCTGGGGGTGGGGGGATTTTTCTCAAAATCCTCGTGTCGCATCCCTGGAAGAGATTAAACTTAAACTTAAATACCAAATACATTTTTCTAAAAATGATTTTTTTTTGGATTCAGGGGGTTTCAAAACACATATTTCCGGTGAAATCTTGGTATCCAATTTTTGGGTGCAATACCATACCTTCTCTATAGACCTCATAGTGCGTATAGAGAAAGAAAAAGAACATTCGGTAATTAATCATGGTCGAATGCGTCATCTACCATTTGAGAACTAATGTAAATATTACAATGATAACCTGATAAAATCTCTTTTCCGAAATATTATAAATTATTAATATTCTATTTCGCTGAATTGTCTTATCAAATACAACTCGTGTTTTCATCTTATAGGACACTTCGCTCCGGTCGTGAATTATCAACAAGATGAAAACACTTGTGGTATTGCTTAGATCAGATCTAGGAGGTTTGTACTGTTCGCCGTTCCGTATATAGGTTGCGATCGGCCTTCTTGCTGCATCAAAACAAGTAATTGATAAGAAGGCACAGTGCAGAGAGGTAAACAAACCTGTTTCCAGAGAACAAAAATTACTTATGAAACATTCGTAAAAGCTGATCATTATGTACACCATACAAATTGTTATATATAAGACTGACTCTGTCTGATTTGCTTCTTTACATATGTATATTATGAAAACATCCAAACAATTATATCACGAATTGCAATATTTACTGATGAAATGCAAAATAATATCTAAATAATACAATTTCTTAAATATCTTAAGACTCTATGTAAACACAAAAGCAGGAATTGAACTAAATCTTTACGCATATTCAGCTGTGTTACTGAAAACTATATGTACTTCTGAAGCCTGTCAAAAGCAAACCTCATTCTACAAGATTTGTAATGCGAAAAAGTTCGTTCCACGTCGCATGATGTGATCAGGGCATATTTGAAACATTATCATTTCCGTATCAGTATCACCAAGCAAATAGCATTTGTTGGGATCTAAAAGTGCAGCTTGTATGCGGTACATCACACTGAACCCTACATACTTTGCTATTAGACTTTTCATTTTCATGTTTATTTAAGGTAGGATGCTCGTGGATTAGTAGATCCGTCTTGACAGTTCTTTTACATGCCGTACAGATTCAGTTCAGCCCCATACTTCTGGACTGCAACAGTGTGGTAGTTGTGGGTAACTTTCTGAACAAATTTGCAATCAATAATGTTTCTGTTTGATAGTTTGTTTACTAGAACTGCTATCGGTTTCTAAATAAGTACATGCATAAGTACTCTACTATGGTTGTAAAACAAATTAATTTTGCTCACATTTGAGCAGAACAAAGATCTTATTTGAACGCCTTCCTACCGACGTGGTTCTGTGTTATGCAATAATATGTTTTGCTGTAATGGGTTGCACTCGAGCTGACCTTACCTGACAAGTAGTGCCACATGGTGCTGCAAACCCTGGCCGCTCTTGGTACGAACTTCCTAGCTTATAACAATCGCATATCAAAGTTTTAAAACATTTGATTATTGCTTTAGCATAGTGTATTCCTTTAGTTCCCTTCTACTTATAAACGACTAAGTAATAAGAACATTCTGCTAATGTTTAAATCGATTAGCATGTGTAGAAAAAAGAATAATCTTTGTAAGAAGTTTGTAGAACTTGTCATGTGAGTGTCAGATTTTTTTGAGTTGGTAACCCTGCTGTGAATGATGTATGTTTATCGCGCTGCACGCAAAGCGTTGATTTCGACTCGCAAACAGTAGTACCACACGTCACACTTCCAAAGTCCTTTTCAAAGATAGGAAACGGACTTCCGTGTAACAATATTTTCATGCCTGTAGCTTGTACCATGAATGCGAGGAAAGAAAGAGCCGCCACTGGATGGAAGTGCAGCATTTTACACGAGAGACAACATCTAGAGCAATTAACGCGGGCGTTGCCCAAAAGCAGTTTGCACTAAGTTATCAACCTTATTAGCTTAATGTAATATTACAGCCTAAGAAACGATAATCAGCTTCTTAATGTCTTTTACACAGCCGTTTCTATTTAAAGGTGCCTTAAGGGCTCTTGATACTTAATTTCCCACAAAATAAAAGTAATCTGATGTGCTACATTCACATGACTTTCTCTACATATTCTGCAAATAATTTATTGTTACAAAAGAATATTCCTTTATCTACGTTATGCTAATCAAGGTAAACGTAAGCAACGTTGAGAGGAGGAATAAAGATGTCAGCTTGGCGCGAATAACACAACCACAACAGCGTGCAGCGTTAAACAATTATTGCAGTTCACATGAAAGTCATTGTTGGCACATCCATAGTTATAGTGAAATAACTTTGTTGTAAGCCTAATTTTTACTTTCTCTACTCGTAGTTATGTTCATAGAGTATAGAGAAGGTATTGCATTCAACCCAAAAATACAATACCAAGATTTCACTGGAAATGTGCGTTTTAAGGATCCCTGTGTAGTATTTTAGCCCGTGTGTGTGGCCATGTGTCAGTGTATCCGTGAATGCAATAACTCAAAAACGAAAAGTCAGTAAAATAACAAACTTGGTATATAAGTTTAGTATCTACCAAGGATGCGACACGAAGATTTTCAAGAAAATCCCTCAACTCCAAACTACTCTTTACATGGAAGCATTTTCGAAAATTTTGATTTTCTCAAGAATGACACTAACGATTTTGATTAATACTATAATATGTAAGATATTTACACGACAAATAAAATGTACATCTTGAATTTTCTGGGAATAAATCAACGTGTTGCATCCTTGGAAGATACCAACATAAATATCAAGTTTGGTTTTTAAAGGAGTTTTCGTTTTTGAACTATGCTACACACACACACACACACACGGACATTTTTCTAAAAATGCTTTTTTTTTTTTTTCTTTTTTTTGATTCAGGAGGCCTCAAAACTGTATTTCCGGTGAAATTTCGGTATCAAATTTTTGGGTGCATTACAATACCTTCTCTATACACTATGTACATAGTACGTGTAGAGAAAGTAAAAATGTAATGTGTTCCATTCACATGATTTTCTCTATAGCTCTACAACAAATTGTTGTTAAAAAGCGTATGCTTCTATTTACTTTATGCTAATTGAGAAAAAATTGGCAGAAATAGTCTTATTACTTGCTTCCTTGTAAGTAGAAGCGAAATAAGGGAGTACCATTGGTTAAAGTGATAGTCAAAAGCTGGTTGCTATGTGACTGAGGCACCTTTGTTTGTATAGACAGAATTTGACAAATTCTTGTGTGAGAAAAGCATAAGCTTTTTAAAGGTGAAATAAAAAACAATGAATAACTCAAAAACGATCAACTCTACGAGAAAAATGTATATAACATAAATTGTGTGCTTTAACTTGATCTACATCTTTGGTGGGGCAAATTTTTGTCTATCTTTTACGGTTTAGCAGGTATGCAACATTTCGTAAACTATATCCAGAATAAAGTAATCTTCAGGGACTATTCCCAGAAAAAACAAGGTATACATTTTATTTGTTAGGTATATATCTTTAATATACATTTTAATCAAAATCGTTAGAGCCATTTTTTAGAAAATCAAAATTTTCGAAAAAAGTTCCATGTGAAGGGTAGTTTGCGGTGAAGGGATTTTTCTCAAAATCTTCGTGTCGCATCCCTGGAAGATACTAAACTTAAATACCAAGTTTGGTCATTTATCGACCTTTCGTTTTTGAGTTATCGTGTTTACACACACACGGACCTTTTTCTGAAAATGCTTTTTTTGGCTACAGGGGACCCTAAAGCATATACTTCCGGTAAAATCTTGGTATCGAATTTTGGTGGAGTGCAATACCTTCTCTATACATTATGTACATAGTACGCAGAGAGAAAGTAAAAATAGCAGAAATAGTCTTATTACTTGCTTCTTTGTAAGTAGAAGCGAAATAAGGGAGTACCATAGGTTAAAGAGATAGTCAAAAGCTGGTTGCTATGTGGCTGAAGTTCC
This sequence comes from Hymenopus coronatus, assembly GCA_030762935.1. NCBI lineage: Eukaryota > Metazoa > Arthropoda > Insecta > Mantodea > Hymenopodidae > Hymenopus > Hymenopus coronatus. The sequence continues at coordinate 16,662,724 of CM060897.1, read as the reverse complement.
TTTGTTTGTATGGACAGGAGTTGACAACTTCCTGTATGAGAAAAAGTTTTTCAAAGCTGAAACTAAAAACAAGGAATGTTTTAAAAACGACCAACTCCGCGAAAAAAAGATGTGTAACATAAATTGCGTGTTTTAACGTGCTCTGCATTTTTTTTTTTTTTTTTTTTTTTTTTTTGTGGTGAGTTTCTTTTTTTCATATCTTACGATTTGGCAGTTATGCAAAATTCCTTAAAATTCAGCCAGAATACAGTAGTCTTCAGAAGCTATTCTCAGAAAATTCAAGATATACATTTTATTTGTCAGTTAAGTATCTTTAATATATGATATTTGAATCAAAATCGTTAGAGCCATTTTTAAAAAAAAAATCAAAATTTTCGAAAAAAGTTCCATGTAAATGGTAATTGGGCGGTGGGGGGATTTTCTTGAAAATCTTCGTGTCGCATCCTTGGAAGATGCCAAACTTAAATGCCAATACGGACACACACACCAACACGGACCTTTTTCTGAGAATGCTTTTCTTTTTATTCATGTCCGGTGAAATCTCGGATCGAATTTTTGGGTTCAATACAATACCTTCTCTATACACTATGTATGTAATACGTGTAGAGAAAGTAAAGGTCCACTTAAAATACTAAAAGGTTTGATTAAACTATCTTTGTTGCATATGTGTAACACCATACAATAAAGGGTTCAAGTGTGTGTCAGTATAGCTCGTCGACGTCAAAGGGAGCCAGCATGCGAGTTGAGTTCGAATGGGATCGGTCTCCGGGAAGTGGTTTTTTTTATGTCGTGACATTTCAGTTCATACTGGGCATACTGCTACGACAGTAAGAGCTCGGTTTTGGGTTCCGAAGCGCAGTCAGTGGCATAAAGGGTAGCGGGGACGGGTTTATAGCCTAAGACTGCACACGTTGAGTAGTAACCTGTTTCAAAAGCAGATCATCACTTGTATTCACATTATATTCATCGTTTTAATTCATAAAGTAACACAATAGAACAATTATTTCATGTTATAACTGGAGGCATTTTCCGGGCTGAGAAGCCGTGGTCTGCTGGAGTTTTCAGGTCCAGATGTTTCGTTCACGACTGCAGTGAACATCTTCAGTGACGCGGTCTAAGTCTTCTTGGTGAAGATGTTCACCGCAGTCGTGAACGAAACGTCTGGACCTGAAAAACTCCAGCAGACCATGGCTGCTCAGCCTGGAAAATTCTTCTAGTTATAATTTGGACTCTGGCCGTGAAAGCCTACGACTACTGAATTATTTCATAATATGATTAGTAAAAAAAAGACCTAGTTTTACAAAAAAAGATGAATAAAGTTTGACACAAAAGATCCAGAATGACAATCTGCAGAGCTTGGAACAGACAAAGAACATATATCAATCAAACTCACTCAGAATACATTGCAGTGAATTACAAGATAAAGCTTGAAAAAAAAAAAAATAAAAAAAAAACCTTTTCTCCTGTCACTGAAAATGTGCTTGAAACATCCACAAGATTGTTCAGTACCAAACGCCTACCCTTTCGTATTTTCGACATGTTTCGATCTGCATTCAATTGCAGTGTTCACTGGTTTATCTACTAGCAGGAACTGAACGAGATCCAGGCAGTGAGCAATGTTAGTGTAATGCGTTTAGAAACGGGCTGTAGAAATATCGCCCACTCCATTACGTTATAGTTTACCTCAATCCAGCAATTTCGTGACTCCACACCGAGCTCTAGTGATGCTTATGTGGAAGCAGTGGATAGAAGAAGGTCGTACGCAACGACACGTGACACGTAAACACTTTCACTAGAATGCTGAGAGGTGAATTGCAGTTTATTCGGACGAGTTCTGCCTCAAACTGTCCTACAATGATAGCTGCATATGTGCCCGCGGTACCATGGAGGTATGCATTGTTGAGCGGCATAGCGGACAAACATCAGGTGTGATGATTTGGGGCACCATTGGTTTCAATAACCGATCTCAACTTCTACGAATAGAAGGCACTTTGAACAGCAATCGGTACGTGAGGGAATTGCAGACCATGAGGCACTCCCACTGCTTCAGGCATCTCTACAGGTCATACTTCAGCAGGACAGTTCCCGCCACATATTCAGAAGAATGTACAAGCCTTCTTCGAAGAGAGGTGGTTACCATTGCTTCCCTGGACTCCATGTTCGCCCATCGAATATGTCTGGGATATGGTTGGTCTGTAACTTCTTTGTCATTGTCCTCCGGTAGCAAGTGTCACGTGGTCTCGCACACAAACTGCATGGAGGAAGTTCCCACATTCAGAATCTTTATCATTCCATGCCACGGCGTTTAGTAGTTGTAATTGCAGCGCGTGAAAGCTGCATTAAATAGTGAATATTCAGCCTCAAATGGCATGCCCAGATTTGAAAAGTTAAACATTTTTGTTTTTTTACTTTGCATGAAGCGAATGAGATCTCGTTGAACTGAAAATTTTCTTGCGAAGTCTAGTACAGTTTCACCTCTTAGGTTTTGCTGTAGCTGCTTATAAAAGTTTATATTCAAGAATGTTTAAATTATTTTATGGAATTATAATAATTAATCCGATTTTTTGGGATTTTTTCATGAAATTTCAGTCATACTTATCCTTAAAGTTATTTTATTTAAAAAAAAAAACAAAAAAAAAAAAACAGAGTTCTTTCGACTACATCATCGGTTTTTCTAAGTAGGGACGACACAATGTATAAGATTTCACAGCTATTAGTTCATTTGCTTGTTAACTATGACTTGTTCACTGGCGTGGAAGAATTTATTCTTCCCTTCGTACAACTTCTGCATTTCAGTCATGTCACCAGACTCCTTTATCGATGATTTGTTTCTGGTGATCCACATGATGTTTTTCTGTTTAAAGTAGTCTTCAATTTCCTCCAGCGTCTTGCCGTTAGTCTCAGGCAGAAAGAGGAACGATATCACCACACAGACAGCACAGGATATCCCGAACCAGAGGAACATGCCGTGCAAGCCCAGAGTATCAAATAACCAGGGATACATCTTGACCACGCCTCCTGTAGTGAAATCGTTGATGGTGTAGATGTAGCCACATAGGTAGCCTCTGACTGCAGCAGGTTGAGTCTCGCCAATCATCATCGTGGGGACTATGTAATAGCCTGAACTGAAAGATGCTACATACGCACCGAGAAGGAATACGCTGAGTACATCCCGCATTTCTGAAGATGCTGGGACATCCAGGCCAGGGAACAGAACAATACCTGTAATAAAATACATGTTTTTTTTTTCTACATAAGCGGTGTGCAGAACAAGGTTTGGGAAGGTAGAATCAGACTGAAAAATTCAACGCCATAACCGATATTTGAACAATAGATCTCCCGGCCTCCGTCCGGTTGCTCGTACCATTGAGCTAACATGCCGACAAGACATTAAGTTCCCCTACTGACTCGCAAAGATATCTCTAATTAATTTGGGATGGCATATCAATGGTGACTTACATCGTCAAGTGCTATGGCAGCGCTCCTTTTTACTATATATGGCACCGCAGGCGATGACACTGATGATACGTGGAATGAAGATGAAGCACCGGTGGAATGCGATGGGGGAGGCGAGTGGTCTAACCACCCGGCCACGGCGCGGCTAGGCAATGCGTATACAACAATCTTCTATCGAGCAACTTTTCCACTATGGCGTACAGTTCGTTGACGTGAAACGAATTGTCGTCCAGCTGAACGAGCCCATAGGATATATTTCAATTAATTAGACTGTATAAGTTAATTTCTAAGTATAATATTATGTTTTTCCGTATGTTATATTAAGTAATTATTTGTTATAATGTATGTTGTAAGTTCAGAGAGGACTGTTCCTGGAAAGCGTTTTCTGATGTAGCAAGAGGGGTTTTCAAGTGATGATTTCAGATGTTTACAATAACAGCCTTTGTGTAATGCTGGGGGGAAAGAATGTTTTTGTGTCAGTCACGGCTCGCAAAGAGAAAGTTGATGTGGCGTATACAGAGGGAAACGACAAGAAAATTGAGGTCAAAACTCGCGTGTAAGACGGATTGACCAGTTGAAAATAGTTACGTCACTCGAAAGCGCACTCCAAGTTATTTTAGGTGCCAAAACGAGCCAGTGAAATTACAAGTTTAGAGTTTTGCGCGTGAGTAAATTTACACACTGTTAGAGTGTAACTCACGTGGAACCTGCGTCGCTTAGAATACGAAATCCGCGCCAAAAAGTTTGTGTTCACACAAAGCTCTGAACGTTAATATTTGTGATTCAGACTCTGTTATCATGTAACACCACGCGGAACCTGCGTCACTTTGAACCCGAAATCCGCGCCAAAAAGTTAGTGTCTATAAATGTTCTGAACGTAATAATTGTGATTAGTGCCGCGTAAATTAAAGTTTCTTTGTGCGCGCTTTTGCTCTCTTGTGAGAGAAATAACCGTGTTGAATCGCGCCAGGAACGTATGTATAAGGAAATAAAACGTTTAACTCAATACAAGTGCCGATGGTTATTGTGAAATACGTTTCCGTACCACTTCCCGAGATCTCCGTTCGTTTACTACCGTAAGCAAACTAAAGAAGTCTCTATTGCTCGCTGCTGAGTGAGTACAGCCGTGGAGCGCCCTGAACCATCACCTCCATTGAGACTCCGGAGAGAGGAAGGGAGAGAGAGGACCAGTCGTCGCTGCGCAGACCAGCACTTCAGGTACGTCCCAAGTTCCCGCCTCAGACGCAGCCGTCAGATCCTCCCTTCAGGATATTAAAACGTTCCTCGAGGTCTTCCAGGATGTCAATTTATTCGTAAAGTCACTTCATCTTTCCCCCGAACTCCTCCATGTTTTTCTCCTCCCCGTGCAGTTGTTCCACAGCCTTATTTGATTTCTCTTCTTCTCCATTCTAAACTTTACTTCTTCCATTCGTGTTTTAATTTTCGTGTCTATATTCTCAACTGCGTGTCCATCTTCTGCATTTCGGCCAACAAATTTTCCATCGTCTCTTCCATCTTGACGTAAAAATCCCACTTGCGACGCCAGTGTTACATATATTTGCATTGTCTCAAAAATTGGCTAGAAAAAGTCTTTAATTCAGTGCTACATAAAAATTCGCTCACCGCTTCGATGCGAGACAGCTGACGGGTCTCTCACACCACTGCGCGCTAATACTCCAGTTGAAGATTGTCTCATGACTCACAATTTGGCTTGCAACTCTTTCTTATATAGCTGTGAATGACGTCACAGATGTTTTTAGAAGCTACTGGAAGCTGCAGGTTCTGGTGTGTGCCAGTTGCGTCGATGTCTCGTATTTCAAGGTTTCCTGTTACCGGCGTGTCGCTTCCTGTGTTTACCACATTAGAAGGCATCCAGCGAACATAGAACGTCACACACACCACAGTCAAACTTCATTAAGTAGTAGACCTCATAGTTTAACCAAATATTTCGAGGCTTTTCCGGTTTGAAAAAATCTGATGTGTTACAATCACATGACTTTCTCTACATCTCTGCAACAAGTTATAAAAAGTTTAGCTTCTATTTACTTCATGCTAATTGAGAAAAAATTAGCAGAAATAGTCTTATTACTTGCTTCCTTGTAAGTAGAAGCAAAATAAGAGAGTACCACAGGCTAAATTGACAGACAAAAGCTGGTTGTTATGTGATTGAAGTTTTTTTGTTTGTATGGACAAGAGTTGACAAATTCCTGTATGAGAAAAGTTTAAGTTTTTCAAGGCTGAAACCAAAAACTAGGAATATCTAAATAACGATAAACTCCACGAAAAAATGTATGTAACATAAATTGTGTGTTTTAATGTGCTCTACATTTTTGTGTGGTAAGTTTTTGTCTATCTCGTACGGTTTACCAGTACACAAAATTTTGTAAAATTCATCCAAAATAAAGTAGTCTTCACAGGCTATTCCCAGAAAATTCAAATATACATATTATTTGTCAAGTATATATCTTTAATATATGATATTGTAATCAAAGTCATTAGAGCCATTTTTTAGAAAATCAAAATTTTCGAAAATGTTTACATGTAAGGGAAATTGGGGGTGGGGGATTTTCTTGAAAATCTTCCTGCCGCATCCTTGGAAGATACCAAACTTAAATACCAAGTTTGGTATTTAACGGTCTTTTCGTTTATGCGCCATGCTGCCCAGATACACACAGGCAGACAGACAGACACACACGGACATTTTTCTAAAAACGTTTTTTTTGGATTCAGGTGGTCTCAAAACATGTATTTCCGGTGAAATCTTGGTATCGAAGTTTTGGGTACAATGCAATACCTTCTCTATACACTATATACATAGTACGTATAGAGAAAGTAAAGAGGTATAAAATATTTGTTTTGACAACATTTATTTGTACATGAAAGAATATTCTTTAACCTATTTTACGACATAGTTGTCACCATTGTTCAGGCATTTGTCACAGTGGGGAATCAACGTTTATATGCACTCTTAAAAAAAAACTGCCACCAGTGAAGACAGCAACTTCTAACCATCGTATTTTGTGGAAACACATCAGAAACCATTCTTATTGTGAACCGTCTGTTTCCACGAATTGTCTTATTTGGTTCTTCAACCAAACCATCAGTGACAATATAAGGCCACCATATTCGTGCTTCATCATGAACATTGTATCGTCCATCATTGAATTACATAACCCACCTTTTCACCGTAAATCTGTACAAGGTGATGATGAATTAACATTCCCTGTGTTCAGAAACCGTATTACGGAACGCACTTTACTGTCTGTGGACCAGAAATTGTCTTCCACATTTTGAACGATCATTAACTATTGTAAATACAGCACGATGTCGTTGCAATGTCGTCAGTGGCCACACAATGAACAGAGAAACGAGTACGCATGCGTGGAATTGCGACATTAGCGCTGCGGTGGCTGTGGAACTTGCCTCATACAGTAGGCACGATATATATCTACCAATTTCGGTTGAGAAATAGAACTACCAAATGAAACTGAAACTACTTTATTTGTGAAAATGTGAAACAAGACGTCAGCTCAGTGGCCCCCATCTTCATTTATACCTTCTTAAAGCCGGCGCGGAAATACCTCCATAGCCCGCCACGCCATCTCCCGTGGAATGGCGTTGATTTCCTGGCCGATGATATTTTTCAACTTCTAATGGTTTGCAAAACGTGCGAGAATACTCTTTCTTTAAATTATCCCCACAGAAATTATTCCAGAACTGTTAAATCTGGAGATTGGGAAGGCCAAGTTAAATCTCCAAAACGGAAAGTCAGTCGATTGGGGAAGACTTGTTGGAGAAAGCCCATGCTTTAAAGTGCAGTATTTAGCAGAGCACCATGCTGCTAAAACCAAATGTTGTTCAACTGTCCTTGCTGGAATTGTGGCAAGACAGAAGTTTGCAAATTTCAACATGGCGGTCGGAATTTAAAGATAGTGCGTGACGAGCACAATCCTTGGGACCACACATTCCACTTGCACGACATCCTGACTCGTAAACTATGCGAGGAAGATCGCTTCATCTTACCTGGTTAAGCAGTCATCTGTGCCAGTGTTGATGCAGGCGGAGCTGTGTTTCAGTTAGGGAACAATGAAGGCTGTAATCCTTGTCTGTATGAGCCAACAACCCATGGCGAACATTGTAGCCGTATAATCATATCTGATTCATGCGCATACGTGCCTCAAGTTGAACAGGAATACCAAGCAAGATTGGTAGATACCATCCTGTAGATCAATCATTGGTAATTGTTTTTTCCACACTGGTAACCAGTAAAACAACCGAACTGACACCGGTAGATCCATGGTTCAAATCCCGGGTATAGCATTGAAGCTTTCAGTCTGATTCTCTCTTTCCAGAGTGTCACAAAATTAAAATGACAGCTGAGAAAATAGCTCAGGGGAAAGACGAATAAGTTGACCTCGAGGAACGTTTTAATGCCCTGAAGGGAGGAGCCGACGGCTGCCTCAACGAACTAAACGCCATAGTGGAAAAGTTGCTCGATGTAAGATTGTTGTATACGACTTAGCCTGGCCGAGAGCTTAGACCACTCGTCTCTCATCTAGGAGGCCCGGGTTCGATACCAGGTGACCGTATTTGGGATTTGTGGTGGACAAAGCGGCACGGGGGATGGCTTTTTCCGGATTCTCTGTTTCTTTCTCATCGCATTCCATCGGTGCGTCATCGCCTGCGATGCCACAAGTAGTAAAAGCGGGCGTTAAACACTACAAAAAAATCACCCCCATAACCATGACCTTCACAATCACCACCGCCATAAACATGACCACAACATTCAACACTCCATGGCCGAGTGGTTAGACCACGCGCCTGTCACCTACACGGCCAAGTGACCACATTTGAGATTTTTGGTGGACAAAGAAGCGCAGGGGTGGGGTTTCTCCGGGTTCTCTGGTTTCCCCTATCATCGCATTACCCCGGTGCTACATCTTCATTCCATGTATTACCAGTGTCATCGCCTGCGGGGCCACAAATAGTAAAAGCGGGCGTTAAACACTACTAAAGAAAACACCCCCATAACCATGATCTTCAAAATCACAACCACGACCATCACAACCACCATCATAAACCAAACTACCACGACCATCACAACCACCAGCATAAACCTTACTACCTCAATCATCACTCCCAGAACCATGATCATCACCACACAATCACCATCGATACCTTCAGGTAGTACTTCATGCAAATTGGATCACCACTACCACCACCCAGTAATACTCCATGGGGATCACTCAGACCTACCTAGAGCTATAGCAAAGACAGTGGATCCAATCCCAGAGATCATCATGTAGCCTCGTCTACCAAAAATGTTGATTGTTACTCCAACAGTAAACAACACCAACGCCCGAATTAAAGAAAAGATGGTGCTGACGAAGTAGGGGTCGTAACGCGCAGTCATCTGCGACACCATCTCCACGCTGTAGTTGATCACCAGGTTGTGCCCACAAAACACTTGAATAAACACATTGATAATGTGCATGATCAGGAAAGGTTTCAGAAAATTGGGGTTTAAGAGCATCTTGAAAACTGATGTTATGCAGCAGGGCGATCTGGAGGAGCTTTTCTCTGCTGTAAATCGATTTCTGAGGTCATCAAATGTATCTGTCGCCTGAAAAACAATGGGAAAATGTTACAGATGCATCAGGGAAGAGTTTCAGAAAAAAAAAAAAACAAAGGAAAATAAGAGTGTAGTGTCACTGAAGTCAGTTCAAATATCCAGTACATTATTATTGTGCTTATTATTATTATTATTATTATTATTATTATTATTATTCACCCGTTCAAGGACATCTAACAATAGAGGTGAGGTGCTAAATTAAATAAGTAATTATAACTAGAAGAATTTTCTGGGATGAGAAGCCGTGGTCTGCAGGAGCTTTCAGGTCTAGACGTTTCGTTCACGACTGTGGTGAACATCTTTAGTGGCGTGGTCTAAGTGTTCTTGGTGAAGTTTTGGTCGCAACTGACTCGTTGGCTGAAATAGCGGCAGTATTTATGCTCAGGCTGCTCTCACGCGATTAGTGCGGCTGGAGCTGCATGTGTGGGAGTGATGGAGGGAGCGGGTTAGCCACTCCGGTGCTTTTTGATTCCTGATTGGTTTGGATGAGAAGACAGACCACGCCATGAAGATGTTCACCGCAGTCGTACAATCCCACAGTGAGATCTGGGGCATGGCGGCAGACTCCAGTCTGCTGTTGCCTCAGCGGGTACAGAATAGGTGTCTCCGGGCTATCTATTCTGTGCATCGAGGCTTTCTAACGAGACTCCTGCACGAAGCCTCTGGTCTACCATACCTGGAGGACGAGATTAGGCGTCGGGCAACAAAATTCAACGAAGGGTTACCATTCCATCGGAGCGCCCTTGTTAGGTCTCTTGGGGATTACGATCCCACAAACCGCCGCTTCAGGCGATACCGGCTTCCCCGCATGGCTTGCGGGCATCCCCGGTAACGAAGGAGCACCACCAACAGCTGCTAAGGCTAAGCTCCTTATAATCCTTCAAGAGTTGCTTGGATTCAAAATTTAATCTCAAGAAACATTTTGATAAAAACACACCAGCGGTGCACAAGGGCCGTTGCACCATCAAGGCAACCGTCGAGGAGCAATATTCGCCTCCTCCTGTCACTCCACAACCCCAAAACACACCCGCCATCCTACAAAACCCACAATCCCGTCAGAACGTGGTTAAGTCCTCTCTGAGAACAGGGACACGTCTAACACACCTCGGGCTGCCCTCAGCCTGCCAATCACAAAAAAAAAAAAAAAAAAAAAAAAAAAAAAAAAACAATCCCACAAACCGCCGCTTCAGGCGATACCGGCTTCCCCGCATGGCTTGCGGGCATCCCCGATAACGAAGGAGCACCTCCAACAGCTGCTACGGCTAAGCTCCGTACAATCCTTCAAGAGTTGCTTGGATATAAAAATTAAAAACCCAAAATAAACTTTTTTTTTAAATAAACTCCACACCAGCGGTGCACAAGGGCCGTTGCACCATGATAGGCAACCGTCGAGGAGCAATACTTGCCTCCTCCTGTCACTCCACAACCCCAAACCTCACCCGCCATCCTGCAAACACCACAATACCGTCAGTACGTGGTTAAGTTCTCTCCGAGAACAGGGACACGTCTAACACACCTCGGGCTGCCCTCAGCCTGCCATCTGCTCTGGGTGAACGAAACGTCTGGACCTGAAAACTCCAGCAGACCACGGCTTCTCAGCTCGGAAAATTCTTTAGTTATAATTTGGACTCCGGCCATGAAAGCTTACGACTACTGAATAGGTCATATTTTGGCACTTTGGGACGCAAAAGTCCATACATACAGTACAGCCAACTTTCACATACCATGGCTTGGACTTCGCGGCCATTCAATCACATGATAACTGCACTATTATCTTGTATTATAATGCTGCGTAATGTTGAGAGTGAATTCTTTTTTTTTTTTTTTCACAAAAAATAAAATAAAATGCGTGTATCTGATTTCATTCGAAACCCGTCAGCATCCAACCATGCTATCACACCGATTGTTTTAATTGGGCTCTCCCCATCCTTTCCCATAGTTTCTCTTGAATACAGAACATATATTTTGACTGAAGTTATTCCCATAATACTTTGATAGGTTAGCTAGTCCTATCGTGCATTAGACCGCAGTAATGCCATAAACCCAGATGTCGAGGTATTTCATCGAGTTATCCGATGTAATCCGTTGGTAAAATGTGTTATTTAACCCTTTGTTGCCTGTCGGTACCTCGTAAGTTTCGCTTGTATTAAACGTAACTATACAAAATATAGAGTTGTAATCTACAATTAATTTTATATTATACTAACTTTCAACCATAAACGACAAGCAATCAATACTGTTTCATATTGAAAAAATCTAATGTGTTCCATTCATATGACTTTCTCTACATATCTGCAACAAATTATTGTTAAAAACTTAGGCTTCTATTTACTCAATGCTTATTTAGAAAAATTACCAGGAATAGTTGTATTACTTGCTTTCTTGTAAATAGAAGCGAAATAAGGTAATAGCATAGGTTAAAGTGATAGTCAAAATCTGGTTGCTATGTGACTGAAGTTCCTTTGTTTCTATGGACAGGAGTTGACAAATTTCTGTATGAGAAAAATATGTTTTTCAAAGCTGAAACGAAGAACCAGAAATATCTTAAAAACGATCAAATCCACGAAAAAAAATGTATTTAACATAAATTGTGTGTTTTAACGTGCTCTACATTTGTTCTGGGGTACGTTTTTGTCAATCTCCTACGGTTTAGTAGTTATGCAAAATCCCGTAAAATCCATCCTAAATAAAGTAGTCTTCAGAGCCTATTCCCAGAAAATTCAAGATATACACTTTATTTCGGAAGTAAATACCTTAAATATAAGAGATTTTACTCAAAATCGTTATAGCCGTTTTTAAGAAAATCAAAATTTTCGAAATTTTTTCCATAAAAAGGGTAGTTTGGAGTGGGGGGATTTTCTTGAAAATCTTCGTGTCGCATCCTCGGCAGATACCAAACTTAAACCCACGTTTGGTTTTTAATGGTATTTTCGTTTTTGAGCTATGCTGCCCACAGGCACACATACACACAAACAGACAGTCAGACGAACATACACAGGGACATTTTATAAAAATCGTTTTTTTTTTTTTTGGATTCATGGGGTCTCCAAATATATATTTTCGGTGAAATCTCGGTATCGAATTTTTGAGTGCAATACAATACCTTCCCTATACACTATGTATATAGTATGTATAGGGAAAGTAAACATATATAGAATGTTTGCCCTAAAATTGCAGTGATTTTTACTTTCTCTAGCCCCGTATGTACAATTTACATAGGGATAAAGAAGTATTGTATTCCATCCAAAAATTTGGTACCGAGATTTCACCGGAAATACATGTTTTAGGACCCCCTGTATCCATAAAAAGCATTTTTAGAAAAAGTTCCGTGTGTGTCCGTGTGTCCGTAAACACGATAACGCAAAAACGAAAAGTAGCTAAAATACAAAACTTGGTATTTAAGCTTAGTATCTTCCAGGGATGCGACATTAAGATTTTGAGAAAAATCCCCCCACCCCAAACTACCCTTTACATGGAACTTTTTTCGAAAATTTTGATTTTCTTATTACGTGTGTTTAACTGATTTTATTGGTAGAACTTGAATTTATAATTATTTCTCACATTTTCGCGTAACTAGAAGCAACTCGCTTTGATTTTGCTGCAGGAGGAACTGTGAAACAATGTGATTCGGTTCGCTTTGCATCGTCCCGTTTAAAAACAGTTAGGTAGTCTAAAACTGAAACGAATACAACAAATATCTCAAAAACGGCCAACTCTACAAGGAAAACGTGTATGATATAAATTGTGTGTTTTAACGAGATCTATACTTTTTATGTAGTAAGCTTTTGTCTATTTTTTTACAGTTTAACAGTGACGCAAATTTTGGTAAAATTCCGCCAAGGTGAACAGCTCTTAGGAAGCTATTCCCAGAAAAATCAAAATATATCTAGAAAACAGTCACCTCTACAACAAAACTGTATATAACATAAATTGTATCTTTTAACGAGATCTACATTTTTTGTGTAGTAAGTTTTTGCCTATTTCTTACGGTTTACCAGTTAGGCAAATTTACATAAAATCCAACCAGAATGAGCAGGTCTTTAGAACCTATTTCCCGAAAATTCAAGATATACATTTCATTTGCCATGTAAATATCTTTAATAGACGGCATTTTAATCGAAATCGTTTGAGCCATTTTTGATAAAAGCAAGTTTTTCAAAATTTTTTCCACGTAAACGGTAGTTAGGGGTGGGGGGATTTTCTTGAAAATTGTGTCGTATCTTTGGAAAGTACTTAACTTGAATACCAAGTTTGGTTTTTAACGGTCTTTTTGTTTTTGAGCCAAAGACACCAGTTAGACACACACAGGCCTTTTTCTAATAATACAAATATTTGTTATGGACTTTGAGGGGTAACGGGGTTAACGTTTTCGTACCCCGGACGCAGGTTTTGGCTACTAGGAATGGTGTGGATCTGTTTGTGCCCTATATCAGGATTTTGCTAGCATGGATACTCTTTTCAGAGTGTGGTAAAACCCAAGTGTTATATTCAGTTAGTTCGGCCTTTTTCCGCCGTCGAACACACACGCATTCCTCCTAAATTTTCTACTGTGAAACTATGCTTTACGCGACTGTTATTACTTGTTACTTTTGGTGCAGTGAGTTATTCCGTACTCTGGTCTGTATTAAAATAACTATTTCCGTCACAACTAAAGGTAGCCTGTTCGGCTAAACCACGGACCCCAAATATTACATCTTTGCTCTGCCGATGTTCTACGCCAAGATCCTCAAAAAGTGTCGCCTGACCAGCGGTAGCATTGTTTTCTCTTTTCCTGTTATGTTCCTCTCGGGCAATGTCCTCTCACCCCCTTAGGTTCAATGCTCTACCCTAACGGTATACTGTGCTACCAGCTCGTGACAACTTGGCTACCTATACGTGTTTGAAATCTTTCTTCACTTCTAATTTTCAATGTACATTTATATTTCCCTTCTTGGTATAATTTATATTATTGGCTATGGTTTATCTTTTCCTTCTCAATAGCTCTTAGCCTCGTGACAAGAAATGTACTGTCTCAATTTAGGGGACCTCAAAACATATTTCAAGTGATCTCTTGGTGTCAAATTTTTGGGTGGAATACAATACCTTCTCTATCCACTACATGTTCATGTGAGCTAGAGAAAGTAAAATAGATATATTTATAATAGTAGAGGTGAATATAAGAGAAAGCAACCCTTTTAGGACTCAGGGAAACTCAAAACGTATTTTCTGTGAAATCTCGACATCGAATTTTAGGAAGGAATATAATACGTTCTCTAGCTAGTATGCGTATAGTAAAGTAAAACGAATAATTTCTTTGGCGGTAGAAAAGTATAGCATGGACATTGAAAAACTGGTGCCACGTGACAATAAATATTGGGGTCAGCTGATAAGTCCCGGGCCTCACACAGATATGGCGTCGCTAGGCCAGTTAGACGGTAGCATCGTATAGTTTAACTCTAGACCAGCTTGTATCCATAGTTACAGGTCAATAGCTTGTTTAGTTTTCGAATGGCAGCATTTTAAACAAGACAACTTTAGAGTTTTCACGAAAATGGAGGATTTGGAAAAACGAGCAGTGAGTAAATACTTCCATTTGAAAGACTTAACGCCTAAAGAAATCAAGGAGAAAATGGACAGTACATTGAAATACTCTGCCCCTTCATATTCAATGATATAAAGGTGGGTTGCAGAGTTTAAAATGGGACGTACGAGCACTAGTGATGAGGTGAAAAGAAAAAGACCTCATTTGGCAAAAAAAACAAAAAACAAAAAACAAAAAAAAAAAAACTTTTTTCATCACGACAATACTCAGGCTTATCGTTCGGTCATTGCAGTGGGAAAAATCTGATGTGTACCATTCACATAACTTTCTCTATATCCCTGCAACAAATTATTCTTAAAAAGCTTATCTTATACTTCTATTTACTTTATGCAAATCAGAAAACATTAGCAGAAATAGTTTTATTACTTGCCTCCTTGTAAGTAGAAGCGAAATAAGGGAGTACCATAGGTTAAAGTGAAGTAAAAAGCTGGTTGTTATGTGACTGATGTTCCTTTGTTTGTATGGACAGGAGTTGACAAATTCCTGTATGAGAAAGTATAAGTTTTTCAAAACTGAAACCAAGAAAAAGGAATATCTCAAAATCGATCAACTCCACGAAAAAAATGTATATAACATAAATTGTGTGTTTTAACGTGCTCTACATTTTTGGTGTGTTAAATTTTTGTCCATTTCTTACGGTTTAGTAGTTATGAAAAATTCATCCAGAATAAAGTAGTCTTCAGAGGCTATTCCCAGAAAATTCAAGATATACATTTCATTTGTCAGATAAATATCTTTAATATACGAAATTTTAATCAAAATCGTTTGAGGCATTTCTGAGAAAATCAAAATTTTCGAAAAAATTCCATGTAAAGGGTAGTTGGGGGTGGGGGAATTTTTCTCAAAATCTTCGTGTCGCATCCCTGGAAGATACTAAACTTAAATACCAAGTTTGGTATTTTAGCGAATTTTCGTTTTTGAGTTATCGTGTTCACAGACACACACACACACACACACACACACACACACACGTACCTTTTTGTGAAAATGCTTTTTTTGGATATTGGGGACCCTAAAACATGTATTTCCGGTGAAATCTCGGTATCGAATTTTTGGTGGAGTGCAATACTTTCTCTATACACTATGTACATAGTGCGTATGGAGAAAGTAAAAAAGTTCATGGAAGACGAAAACTTCTCAGCAACGAGGAGGACATCATTGATGTGGTAAACAGCTATTTTGAGGACCTTGAGAAATCGCACTACAGAGATGGTTTAGTTAAATTAGAACACCAATATGATAAATGTATTAGCATTTCTGGAGATTATGTTGAGAAATAAAGCAAAAAAAATTAAATGCTGTTTTCATTGAGAGGCCGGGACTTATCAGTCGACCCTAGTATATCAATACGTGCTAGAGGAAGTAAAACGAATAAATTCTTTGGCGGTAGAAAAATATAACATGGACATTAAAAATCTGATGTGTACCATTCACATGACTTTCTCCATATCCCTGCAATAACTAATTCTTAAAACGCTTATACTTCTATTTACTTTATGCTAATCAGAAAAAAATTAGCAGAAATAGTCTTATTACTCGCATCCTTGTAAGTAGAAGCATAATAAAGGACAACCGTAGGTTAAAGTGATAGTCAAAAGCTGATTGGTATGTCAATGAAGTTCCTTTGTCTATATGGATAGGAGTTGACAACTTCCTGTATGAGAAAAGTATACGTTTTTCTTAGCAGAAACCAAAAATAAGGAATGTCACAAAAACGACGAACTCCACGAAAAAAATGTACATAACTTAGATTGTGTGTTTTAATGTGCTCTACATTTTTTGTGCAGTAAGTTTTTGTCCATCTCTTACGGTTTAGCAGTTATTCAAAACTTAGTAAAATTCATCCAAAATAAACTACTCTTCAGAGGCTATTCCCAGAAAATTCAAGATATACATTTTATTTGTCAGGTAAATATGTTTAATATACGAAATTTTAATCAAAATCGTTAGAGCTATTTTTGAGAAAATCAAAATTTTCGAAAAATGTTCCATGTAAAGGGTAGTTTGGGGTGGGGGAATTTTTCTCAAAATCTTCGTGTCGCATCCCTGGAAGATACTAAACTTAAATACCAAGTTTGGTATTTTAGCGAATTTTCGTTTTTGAGTTATCGTGTTCACAGACACACGGACACACACACACACGGACCTTTTTGTGAAAATGCTTCTTTTGGATATTGGGGACCCTAAAACATATATTTTCAGTGAAATCTCACTATGTACATAGTGCGTATGGAGAAAGTAAAAACTGGTACCACGTGACAACACATATGTTGACAGAATGGAGATTAGAGTAAGGTACTGCAACAGTGTAAATAAAGTTTTGTGTTGATATTTTTTGTTGTTTATGTTCTGATGACTGTCGGAGCGCCTTTTGTTTTCCGTATACTCAAATTAATGGACAATATGACCACCGTCCACATTTATCACTTGACTGGCACTAAGGCACAAAATTATCACCTGAGTGACAACACCATGGCACTAAACTGAGCTGCTGTCCTAGATAACATCCTACTTCATGCCCGCTTTCTTATTCCCTCGGGTTTCTTTTCTAGTCATGTCGTTTTTAATTTCTCTACACGTGCAATGTACATGGTGTATAGAGGAAGTATTGTATTCCACTCAAAAATTCGATACCGATATTTCACCGGAAATACATGTTTTAGAACCCCCTGTATCCAAAAAAAGCATTTTCAGAAAAAAGTCCGTGTGTATGTCCGTGAACACGATAACTCAAAAACGAAAAGTAGCTAAAATACCAAACTTGGTGTTTAAGTTTAATATTTTCCAGGGATGCGACACGAAGATTTTGAGAAAAATACCCCCATCCCAAACTACCCTTTACATGGAACTTTTTTCGAAAATTTTGATTTTCTTAAAAATAGCTCTAACGATTTTGATTAAAATACCGTATATTAAAGATATTTACCTGACAAATAAAATGTATATCTTGAATTTTCTGGGAATAGCTTCTCAAGTCCTGTTTATTCTGGATGAATTTTGCTTAATTTAGCATAACTAGTAAACCGTAAGAGATAGACAAAAACTTACTATAAAAAATGTAAGTCTTGTTAAAATACACAACTTATGTCATATACATTTTTTTCGTGGAACTTACTGTTTTCGAGGTATTCATTGTTATTAATTTCAGTTGTGAAGTACTTATACTTTTCTCAAACGGGAATGTCCGTTTTTCTCTTGTTCTACTCCTAGCCAAGAAAGGAAGCGATTTGTAATGACAATCGCATAACGACAGCTATTAAAACATTTGACTATCGGTTTAGCCTAGTGTACTCCCTTATTTTTTTCCTACTTATAAAGAAATAAGTAATATGAACATTGTGCTGAATACCTCGATTAGCAAGGCGCAGAAAGAAGAATAATCTTATTTAAGAAGTTTGTAGAACGGCTAGAGAATGTCATGTGAGTGTAACACATCAGATTTTGTAGACATACATTTAACTTTTTCCCTAAACACATAGCTGTGGAACTAAGAGATCCAAGCTAGCTAATCCATAACATCCTGCTGAAAAGCTTGCCTAATAGAAGATACATGTACATGCATATAATGATGGTCACCTGTTGCTGTCTTGAAGGACCCCAAATTCGGCGAAGAGCCTTCTCTGCTCTCACCAGGTGACCATTGCGGACGAGCCAGGCTGGAGACTCTGGTACGAGGAAGACGCTGGCACAGGATACTGCTGTCACTCCAGCAGCAAGCAGCGACAGTGGTCTCCAGCTCATCAAAGTGGCAAGACCCATCATAGCGAAGATTCCAAGGGATAGCGTCGTGCCATACTGGGGGAAGATGAACCCGCGACATGCTGGATGAATCGTCTCATCCATAAGCACCTGTTTTGGGAAACAGTCGATTAGCTGTTATTTAGTCATTCGAGTGATGAGAAAGTTCCATTCACATGACTTTCTCTATATCTCTGCATCAAATTATTGCTAAAAATCTAATGATTTTATTTAATTGCTGTCTTGTAAGCAGAAGCGGAATAAGGGAACACCATAGGTTAAAGTGAAAGCCAAAAGCTGGTTGCTATGTGACTGAAGCTCCTTTGTTCGTATAGACAGGAGTTGACAAATTCCTGTATGAGAAAAGTATGTTTTTCAAAGCTGAAACCAAAAAACAAGGAATATCTAAAAAACGATCTACTCTTCGAAAAAAATTATATGTCATAAATTGTGTTTTAATGTGCTCTACATTTTTTGTGTGGTAAGTTTTTGTCTTATCTCTTACGGTTTAGCAGTTATGCAAAATTCTGTAAAATTCATCCAGAATAAAGTAATCTTCAGAGACTATTCATAGAAAATCCAAGATATACATATTGTTTTTCAGGTAAATATATTTAATATACGATAGTTTAGAGCCATTTTTTGAGAAAATAAAAAAATTCAAAACATGTTCCAAATAAAGGGTATTTGGAGGTGGGGGGATTTTCTTGAAAATCTTCGTGTCGTATACTTGGAAGATACCAAACTTAAATATCAAGTTTAGTATTTAACGGTCATTTTGCTTTTGAGCTATTCGGTATTGAATTTTTGGGCACAATACAATACTTTTAAATACATAGCAAAACAATATCTGGATGCTTCAAAAGGTAGTAACTATGAATCCTCCACCATATAGCCCTGATTATCCATTTTGTGATTTCTTTTTGTTTAGAAAACTTCAAGATTAAATTATGGAATCACTTTACGTCGTTAGTTGAAGAAGTGGTACTTTATAAAAACCTTGTGTGTCACATTCAAATGACTTTCTCTAGCTCTTTTACAACAAATTATTTTTCTACGTCATTAAATTAAATATCTGCTAATTCAACATACGTTAAGCCATTTATTGTTTAAAGAGAAGATTGTAACTGAATCTGTCCCTCGTTTCCTCACTGTGTCACGTGAATGCAGGTCGGCAGAGTGCGAGTTGTACTAAGCACAGGAACTGGCAGTTTTTTGATATATGTAAACACAGTAAAGATATAATGCATAACTATTCAAAATACATTATACATTGAAATTTGTGCTTTATGTATGACAATGCTATTACGAGCAGTTAGCGGACAAAATGAGATACACATATGTTACATGTATTGTTCTCCGTTAAATGTCAAATTATAATTTTCACTTACTCACCTAGCAGGCTGTATGTACGAGGGTCGGCTGATAAGTCCCGGGCCTCTCTCTGAAAAGAGCATTTAAAAATTCGTTGTTTTCCTTGTTTACTTCTCTACATAATCTCCAGAAAGTCTAATACATTTGTCATATCGATGTTTTAATTTAATTAAACCATCTCTGTAGTGCGATTTATCAAGGCCCTCAAAATAGGTGTTTACCGCATCAATGACCTCCTCGTTGCCGTGAAATCTTCGTCCTTCAAGACATTTTTTGAGGTTTGGGAACGGTGATAGTCACTGGGTGCTAGATCTGGTGAATAGGGTGGATGTTCAAGCAATTCTAGCTTTAATTTTCCAATTGCAATGACAACGATGGGCCGGAGCATTGTCGTGGTGAAACAAGCCTTTTTTCAATCCAAATGAGGTATTTTTCTTTTCACTTGCCATAACCTTGTTAGCTCACAAAGTTAACTTTGCCTTTTTTTGGAGTTGGTTTACCTGGCGCAATTCACTGTTTTGACTTTGATTTACTTTCTGGAGTGTAATGACGTATCCAAGTTTCATCCATGGCAATAAGCCGTCTAAAAAATTCACTGAGATTTTTACGGTAGAGCTCCACATTCTTAACAGAAACAGTTTTTCTTTGCAACTTTTGATCAGGTGTTGACAAACACGGCACAGACCTTGTGAAAGCCCAAAACATTACTTAAAATATTACCTTAACGTTTTTTTGATATGTTTACAGCCTCTGCTATCTCAAACAACTTTAATCTGCGGTCTTTCAGTACTAAACGATGAATTTTTTCAATGACCTCTGGAGTTGTCACTTCTACAGGGCGTCCAGAGCGAGGCTCATCACTAGTGCTCGTACGTCCCATTTTAAACTGCGCAACCCACATTTTAATCATTGAATATGAAGGGGCAGAGTCTTTCAATGTACTGTCCATTTCCTCCTTGATTTCTTTAGGATTTAAGCCTTTCAAATGGAAGTATCTAATCACTGGTCGTTTTTCCAAATTCTCTAAAGTTGTCTTGTTTAAAATGCTGTCATTCGAAAACCATTGACCTGGGACACAAACTAGTCTAGAGTTAAACTTCATGATGCTATCGTCTAACTGGCCTAGTGGCGCCATATCTGCTTGAGGCCCGGGACTTATCAGCCGACCCTCGTAAGCATGACATAACTCACTGTGACGGCAGTGACTGCCATTGTTTTAGACGCTCCTTCAAGACACCTCCCCGCCATAATGACGCCGTTACTGTGACTCAGGAAGATTGTCACCCAACCGACAGTCATGCTCAGGAGCGCCATCATGAGGGCGCGTCTTCTCCCGAAGAACTCTGACAGAATTCCTCCTATTAAGGCACCTAATGGAGATGCGAAGTTGTAGAGACTGGCTGAAACAAAGAAATCATCAGTGTAAGCTGAGAGGTTGCTTTCTTGCACAGTGTGTATGCTTCTAGAGTGGTCGCTCAGCACCTCCCGTGCAACCAAGAGTCCCCTGGAGTCGGGAACACTGCCTGGCGCGAGCGTATGGTCAAAACGTTTCGCTGGCTAAGAAAACTGCTAGGTTCACTATATTCAAAAAATCTGATGTGTACTATTCACATGACTTTCTCTACAGCGAAATAGCATAGGTTCAAGTGATAGTCAAAAGCTTGTTGCTATGTTTGCATGGACATCAGATTACAAATTCCTGTCAGAGAAAAGTATAAGTTTTTCAAAGCAGAAACCAAAAACAACGAATGTCTCAAAAACCATCAACTCCACGAAAAAAATATATATAACATAAATTGTGTATTTTAACGTGCTCTATCTTTTTCATGCAGTAAGCTTTTGTCTATCTTTTACGGTTTAGCAGTTATCAAAGTTCCGTAAAATTCATCTAGAATATAGTACTCTTCAGAGGCTATTCCCAGAAAATTCAAGATATACATTTTATTTGTCAGGTAAATAGCTTTAATATACGATACTTTAATCAAAATCGTTAGAGCCATTTTTAAGGAAATAAAAATTTTTGAAAAAAGTTCCATGTAAAGGGTATTTGTATATGGGGGGATTTTTCTCAAAATCTTCGTGTCGCATCCCTGGAAGATGCTAAAGTTAAATACCAAGTTTTGTATTTTACCGACTTTTCGTTTTTGAGTTATTGTGTTCACAGACAACCGGACACACACACGGACCTTTTTGTGAAAATGCTTTTTTTTTTTTTGTATACAGGGGACCCTAAAACATATATTTCCGGTGAAATCTTGGTATCGAATTTTTTGGTGGAGTGCAATACCTTCTCTATACACTATGTAAATAGTACGTATAGAGAAAGTAATAATATGCAACTAATTTGTTTAAAGAATATGTTGAAAATGTCTACCATTTTCTTGAAGACACAAATTCACTTGTTTTAATTTATTTTCGAACACTGTAATTAATGTCTCCTTTGTTACAGATGCTATGTAATCGTCTATTGCCGTTTTCAGCTCATCGATTGTTTTTGGGCTGTACTTATAGACTGAAGCTTTAGCGGCTCCCCAAAGAAAATAATCCGGAGGGGTAAGATCAGGAGAACGCGGAGGCCACAAACCTTTAGAAATTAGTCTCTCCCCAAAAAAATTCCACTAACAGTCCCATGGATTTATGTGATGTATGAGCAGTGACGCTATCTTGTTGAAAAAATGCACCGCTCACTTCATCTTCATTTAGCTGTGAAATAAATTGAAAAAGAATATCCGAGCAATAAACATCTGAATTAATTGAGTTATGGAAAAAAGCTGGCCCAATAATCCGAGAGCGAGGGATCGCAAACCATACACCAATTTTCTCTGAATGTAAAGGGGTTTCCTGAATTGCATTAGGATTTTCAGTAGACCATACTCGCGTATTTTGTGAATTTACGCATCCTGATAAGTGGAACCAAGCTTCATCAGTAAAAATGTCCTATCTAACACGTCAATTCCTTGGTGCAAAATTAACATCTGAAACCATTCACAATACTGAACTCTTTTCCCGTGATCTGTGGGTTTTAATTCGTGGACGACTGATACCTTATATGGATACAAACCTAGTTCTTTATTGACTGCTTTGTATGCGGAACCGTAAGAAAACCACATTGTTGGGCCAATTTGTTTATTGATTTCAGTGCACTTTTAAGCATTCCATCCGATATATCCGATAGTTTTTCTTTCTGGGTCTTCCACTTCTAACAGCATCATGCACGGAACCTGACTCCCGAAAGTTATTAATTAAATCACGCACAGTACTTCGGTGCGGTAGTTTTGAGTTAGGGAACCGTACAACGACATTTTGTTTCACTTTCTCAGTATAATTTCCACGTTCATTAAACACGTTTTCCAATAGAAACACACGTTCCTCTGTAGAATACATTGATTTCTCTTCAGGCACACGTCAGAACTCACAGTACAGTAGGTCATACTAACCAGTACAATAAACAACTCATGCGCTCGTAACCGCTGATAACGCCGATAATCATAACATCCCGTCGGAATCGAATGCGATAAACCTGGCCAGCAGCAAGGTGCGGAGAAAGTTCTTGATGACCCGTTACATTAAATTCAAACTTACGTGAGTAAGCATGCTGTTTTATCTGTGTTTGGGGACATATTCTTATATTATTTGTTGTTATCAAACAATAGCAAGCAAGCAATTAACCATCCGCCAACAATGATACATGTACTTCTACTATATTACTTTCTCTACACGTACTATGTACATAGTGTATAGAGAAGGTATAGATCCCAAAAATTCGATCCCAGGATTTCACCGGAAATATATATTTTAAGACCACCTGAATTCAAAAAAAGCATTTTTAGAAAAATGTTCGTGTGTATCTATCTGACTGAAGTTCCTTTGTATGGACATAGTTGACAAATCCCTGTTTGAGAAAAGTATAAGTTTTTCAAAGCAGAAACCAAAAACAAGGAATGCCTAAAAGAGGAGTAACTCCACGAAAAAAATGTATATAACATAAATTGTGTGTTTTAACGTGCTCTACATTTTTCGTATAGTTAGGTTTTGTCCATCTCTTACGGTTAAGCAGTTATTCAAAATTCCGTAAAATTCATCCAGAATAAAGTACTCTTCAGAGGCTATTCCCAGAAAATTCGAAATATACGTTTTATTTGTAGGTAAATAACTTTAATATATGATATTTTAATTAAAATCGTTAGAGCCATTTTTCCAAAAATCAAAATTTTCGAAAAAAGTTCCATGTAAAGGGTAGTTTGGGATGGGGGGGATTTTTCTCAAAATCTTCGTGTCGCATCCCTGGAAGATACTAAACTTAAATCCCAAGTGTAGTGTTTTACCGACTTTTCGTTTTTGAGTTATCGTGTTCACAGACACACACACGAACCTTTTTCCGAAAATGCTTTTTTTTAGTTAAAGGGGACCCTGAAACACATATTTCCGGTGAAATCTGGGTATCAAATTTTTGGGTGGAGTGCAATACCTTCTCTATACACTATGTACATAGTGCGTATAGAGAAAATAAAACCTTGTCGAAAACGGTCAAGTCCACCAAAAAATGTGTATGGCATATATTATGTGTTTGAAGATCTAAATTTTTCGTGTGGTAAGTTTTTGTCCGTCTCTTACGGTTTACCATTTATGCAAAAATTAACCAAAATGAAGAGGTCTTCAGAGGCCATACCCAGAAAATTCAAGTTATACATTTTATTTGTCATATAAATATCTTTAATATAGATATTTAATTAAAATCATTGGAGGCATTTTTGAGAAAATAAACGGACATTATTTCCAGGTAGTTTGGAGTGAGGGAATTTTCTTTAAAATCATTGTGTTGCATTCTTGGTGATACTAAAATCAAATACTAAATTTGGTATTTTACCGAGTTTTGGTTTTTGGGTTGTCGTGTTCACAGACATACGGACACACACACACACACATACTTCTTTCTAAAATTGCATTTTTTTTAATACAGGACGCCCCGAAATGTGCATTTCCGGTATAGAAAATTTAGGTGGAATGCAATACTTTCTTTATCTACTGTGTACATCGTACATACGTGCTAGAGAAATTAAAAAAATCTGATGTATTCCATTCACATGACTTTCTCTACATCTCTGCAACAAGTTATTGCTAAAAAGATTATGGTCCTATTTACTTCATGCTAATCGAGAAAAAATTAGCAGAAATAGCCTTATTACTCATTAAGCGAGTACCGTAGGTTAAAGTGAAAGTCAAAAGCTGATTGCTATGTGACTGAAGTTCCTTTGTTTATATGGACACGAGTTGACAAAGTCCTGTATGAGAAAAGTATAAGTTTTTAAAGCTGCAACCAAAAACAAGCTATATCTGAAAAACGATCAACTTCATGAAAAGTTGTATGTAAAATAAATTGTGTGTTTTAAAGTGCTCTACATTTTTGGTGTTGTAAGTTTTTGTCTATCTCCTACGGTTTAGCAGTTATGCAAAATGCCGTAAAATTCATCCAGAATAAAGTAGTCTTCATAGGCTATTTCCAGAAACTCAAGATATACATTTTATTTGTCAGATAAATATCTTTAATATACGATATTTTAATCAAAATCGTTAATGCCATTTGTGAGAAAATCAACGTTTTCGAAAAAAGTTCCATGCAAAGGATAGTTGGGGGTGGAGGGATTTTTCCTGAAAATCTTCGTGTCGCATCCTTGGAAGATAGCAAACTTAAATACCAAGTTTAGTATTCAACGGTCTTTTCGTTTTTGAGCTATGCTCTCCTCAGACACACACACACACACACACACACACGGATATTTGTCTAAAAATGTTTTTTTTAGATACAGGGGACCCTAAAACATACATTTCCGGTGAAATCTCGGAATCGAATTTTTGAATGGAGTGCAATACCTTCTGTATGCACTATGTACATAGTATGTGAAGAGAAAGTAAAAATGGTAATAATAAAGTTGATAAAGTATAATTTATTGGATCTTTACCTATCCAAGAGGCGTCTTCCTCGTCCATCTGGATCGTACCATTTTCTGCCTGAATATGTGGTACCAGCACTGCAGCGTGACTGATGGACATGCCATGGTTTAGTGCCACCAGTGACGCCACCGTAATAATCGCTGCCTGAAATATTAATATCAGAAAAGTATAGAAATTGTTCACCCAATAATAAACAAGTGTATAAGTGCCTTCCTCATTAAGTTTATATAATATTTACGAGAATGTACGAGGTGTGTCCGAAAATTAAGTAACATTTCATTCTATCCCCACCGCAACGCAAGTCACAGTTCCACGCATGCGCACTCGTCTTTCTGAATCAGTCCACTGACGCCATTACAGACGGATCGTGTTGTATATACACTTGTTAATGGTCGTTCAAAATATTTAAGACAATTTCTGATCCACAGACTGAATTTCGTTCCATAATACGGCTTTGAATGCAAAAAAATGTTTCGTTTCGTAGTTGGCTTACCCTCTCCGCAGTTACGACTTTCAAGCGGAAAATCTATCGGGAAGCCAACGGCCTCGAAACCAAGAATGAAGAACCTGGAGCGTGTGGTCGGCCCATAACCAGGCACGAGCGTGAGGAAGTGGCGGAGGAAGGAGAAAGCCCAGCCAGACGCCGCTGCGTCCACCACAAATCCCACGGGGGCCTGGGATCAAACCCGAGCTACCTAGTTGGGAGGCGAGCGGTCTAACTTCTCAGCCACGGCGCCGCCGCAAGTAATGTTAAGCCAGCTAAAATTCATCGTCATTGTATAGATATTTACCTTGAAAATGTAATGAACAAATGAAATGGTGAAAAAGTGGGTTAGTCAATTTAATGATGGACGATGCAGTTTTAATGATGAAGCATGGAGTGGGCGGCCTTCTGTTATCACTGATTGTTTTGTTGAATAAGACAATGAGGCAATTCGTGAAAATATATGATTCAGAGTAAAAATTCTTTGTGTTGTGTTTCTACAAAGCACGGTGATTAGCGGTGGCTGACTTCACTGGCGGCAGATTTCTTGAAGAGGACATACAAAAGTTAATTCCCTCGTATGAACAATGGTCTAAAATGTAGCTTAAGGAATGTTCTTGCATGAATAAATAAATGTTGTGAAAACAAATGTTTTGTGCCTTTTTTCAAAACCCGTAGTTAATTTCGGTAACACCATGTACATGATTCTTAAAAACTATTATCCTACAATTTGAGTCTGAGAAAGTTATTTTCATTATAAAAATTATCTTTCAACAGTAGTTCCCTTACTTTCCTCTTGAACATTTTGCCTGTTAATACCTATTGCTGCCTAAAAGGTCTGCTTTGTTAATTGTTTTAACAAGTCTGTGATGTAGATTATTTTATTCTATAGCAGTATGAGAGTCTTTATTACTTTATCTAGCACGTATGTACAATGTACATAGAGGGTAAGGAAGGCATTGTACTGTACCCAGAAATTAGTTACCGAAATTTCACCGGAAATGCATGTTATGAAATCCTCTGAATAAATAAATAATAAAAATATCTTATGTGTTCCGTTCATAGAACTTTCTTTCATGCTTCTATCTACATCATGTTAATCGAGATACACATTAGCAGAAATAGTCTTATTACTTGCTTCCTTGTAAGTAGAAGCAAAATAAGGGAGTACCATAGGTTAAAGCTGGTTGCTATGTGACTGAAGTTCCTTTGTATGCACAGGAGTTGACAAAGTCCTGAATGAGAGAATTATAAGTTTTTCAAAACAGAAACCAAAAACAAGGAATATCTCAAAAACGATTATCTCCACGCAAAAAATGTGTATACCATAAATTGTGTGTTTTAACGGGCTCTACATTTTTTGTGTGTTAGGTTTTTGTCCATCTCTTACGGTTTAGCAGTTATGAAAAATTCCATAAGATTCATCCAGAATAAAGTAGCCTTCAGAAGCTATTCCCAGAGAATTCAAAATATACAGTTTATTTGTCAGGTAAATATCTTTAATATACAATATTTTAATCAAAATCGTTCGAGCCATTTTTTAGAAAATCAATATTTTCGAAAAAAGTTCCATGTAAAGGATAGTTTGTGATGGGGGGGGGGGATTTTTCTCAAAATCTTCGTGTCGCATCCCAGGAAGATACCAAGTTTGGTATTTTATCGACTTTTCGTTTTTGAGTTATAGTGTTCACAGACACACGGACACACACACACACACACACGCACGCATCCTGGGTAGCGTGGTGGTAGCATCTCTACCTCACGTTCAAAAGGTCGTGAGTTCGAATCTCGCTTAGGGTAAGTTACCCGGGTAAGGTTTTTTTCGGGGTTTTCCCTTATCCTGAGAAGATGAATGTCGAGTAACTTTAAGCTCCATGGACCCCGAGATCATTTGAGCATCATATCATCAATTGCATTCATCGTCCGATATGACCAAACCAGGTTAAAGGACATTAAACTAAAAAAAATAAAAAAACATGCATCTTTTTCTGAAAAGCTTTTTTTGGATAAAGGGGACCCTAAAACGTATATTCCCGGTGAAATATCGGTATCAAATTTTTGGGTGGAATGCAATACCTTCTCTATACACTTTGTACATAGTACCTATAGAGAAAGTAAAAACGATTAAAATGCAGAAATAGTGAGTTCCGATTGGTTGGAATTTTACGCGCCAATGAACTGGATTGGCCACTTGCTAGATCATGAACGAAATAGTCACTATAAAACTTATCTTTCGACAATAGTTCTGTTACTTTTCTTTTGAACATTTTGCCCCGTTAATATCTTGAACGAGGTGAGTATCTTGCTGTACTCCTTTGTATTAACAAATATATGGTTATGTAAATAATTTTATTCTGTAGCATTATCAGTATGAGACTCTATTACTTTCTCTAGCACGTATTTACAGCGTACATAGAAGTTAGAGAAGGCATTGTATTGCGCCCAGAATTTAAATAAGAAATAAAATATATACCTTGAATTTTCTGAGAATAGCCTCTGATTACCTCTTTATTCTGGAAGAATTTAGCTAAATTTTGCATAACTGGTAAACCGTAAGAAATAGACATGAACTCACTATGCAAAAAATATAGATCTTGTTAAAATATACAATTTATGCCATATACATTGTTTTTGTGGAGTAGAAAATTTCTGAGATATTCTTTGTTACTGGTTTCAGTTTTAAAATTCTATTTGTAAATTCCTGTGCATGCCAGAAACGGATCTCAACTACATGACTAGCTTTTAAAGCATTTGACTGTCGCTTTGGCCTGGTATATTCCCTTATTTCTTTTCTACTTATAAAGAAGCTAGTGTTGAGAACGTTTCTGTTAAAGTTTACCTTGAGAGCATGAACTAGAAAGACGAATAAGATTTCAACGAGGTATTCATTCATAACAGGTTTTCGCAGGAGGTGGCCAATCCAGTAAATGGCGCGTGAAGTTCCAACCAATGGAACATATTATCTCTGCATTTTAGACGTTTTTATCGCACCCACGTGCATTTGTTTTCTCTCTGAACTAATGTTCGTATCATAATAATAGTATCAGTGTGCAGTGATATTCCCGTACATAATGGTGGAAGTTCCTAAACGATTTGGGGAAAGGTCTGACGCTGAATTAGACATATTAATTGAAAACTCAAAGCCGCAGAGTACTAAAAACGTAAGAGAGAGGGAGGGAGAGAGATAGAGAAGGAGAGATATAGAGAGAGGGAGAGAGAGGGAGAGAAAGAGAGGGGGAAGGAGAGAGGGAGAGAGAGTGAGAGTGTGAGAGAGTGTGTGAGAGTGAGAGTGAATGAGAGTGTGAGAGATAGAGAGAGAGTGAGAGAGAGTGAGGGAGTGAGAGAGTGAGAGAGTGTGTGAGAGTGTGAGAGATAGAGAGAGAGTGAGAGAGAGAGGGAGTGAGAGTGAGAGAGTGAGAAAGAGTGTCTGAGAGAGAGAGAGAGTGTGTGAGAGTGAGAGAGTGTGAGAGAGAGTGAGAGTGAATGAGAGTGAATGAGAGTGTGAGAGATAGAGAGCGTGTGAGAGAGAGTGAGGGAGGGAGAGTGAGAGAGAGTGAGTGAGAGTGTGAGAGAGAGTGAGAGAGTGTGAGAGAGTGAGAGTGAATGAGAGTGTAAGAGATAGAGAGAGAGTGAGAGTGAGAGAGAGGGGGAGAGAGTGTGTGAGAGAGAGTGAGGGAGTGAGAGTGAGAGAGAGTGAGTGAGAGAGAGTATGTGAGAGTGTGAGAGAGTGAGAGAGAGTGAGAGTGAATGAGAGTGTGAGAGATAGAGAGAGAGTGAGAGTGAGAGAGAGGGAGAGAGAGTGTTTGTGAGAGAGAGTGAGGGAGTGAGAGTGAGAGAGAGTGAGTGAGAGAGTGTGTAGGAGTGTGAGAGAGTGAGAGAGTGAGAGTGAATGAGAGTGTGAGAGATAGAGAGAGAGGGAGAGAGAGTGTCTGAGAGAGAGGGAGAGAGAGGGAGAGAGAGTGTGTGTGAGAGAGAGAGGGGGAGTGGAACCAGTTCAGTAGAGTGTGTAAGCAACGAGACCATGATTTATGATATGGACTTCAAGTTGCAGTGATTTCGGTGCAAATATACGTCAAGGCAAATGGGATTTTAGGTACATTAATCTTCGTGTGTATATAGGCTGATCATTGTTATTTTATTCAGGAAATAGTCTTATTAAGTACAACTCGAGCTGCAACTTTTCTCTGGATAAAATTTGGAGCTCTCGTTATATTACTTATGACAATTTGTTACACAGATGTAGAGAAAGTCATGGGGATGGAGCACATCAGATTTTGCTAAAATAGTTTTTTTTGTGGTCTTAGGAGGTGTGAGCGCACATATTTCCAGCGAAGTTTCGTAATCGAATTTTTGGGTACAAACCAAATACCGTCTCTATACACTATGCACATAGTAGGTACGTGTAGAGAACGTTCACATGTGTTCCATTCACATGACTTTCTCTACATCGCTGTCGCCTTCCGTGGTGTAGTGGTTACCATGCTAACTTCATATACCCAAGGTCGCGGGTTCAAACTCGGCGGAGGACGATGGACTTTTTCGGGTGTAAAAATCCTTAGCATGGCTTCCTTCGGAAGGGAAGTAAAGCCGTTGGTCCCGTGTCGTAGACTTACGGCACGTAAAAGAACCTCAAGCCTGATAAGAGAGGCCTCTGAGCAAAATTAAGCCGTCTTTCACGCCCAGTATAGAATGGGACGCTGAGAACCACAGCAGTTAAAGAGCGTCCATAAATAACACGCCATTTTTCTACATCGCTATAATAGATTATTGCTAAAAGTATTTTATTTATCTACTTTATGATAATCGAAATAAACAGTAGCAGAAATTCTCTTAATTACTTGCTTCCTTGTAAATAGAAGCGAAATAAGGGAATGCACTAGGCTAAAACGATAGTCAAATCTTTTAAAAGCTGGTTGCCATGTGGATCAAATTCGTTTCTATGCAGGGCCAGGAGTTTACAATTTTCCGTGATGCGAAAAGTTTTAAGTATTTTAAATCATAAACAAGAAATATCTCAGAAATGGTGAAATATGAAAAAAAAAAAAAAAAAACGTGTATGACATAAATTGTGTGCTTTAACGACATCTACAGTTTTTGTGTAGTAAGTTTTTATCTATCTTTTACGTTGTACCAGTTACGCAAAATTCAGCACATTTTGTTCTGAATAAAGAGGTCTTTAGAGGTTATACCCAGAAAATTCAAGATATACATTTTATTTGTCAGGTGAATATCCTTAATATACGGTATTTTAGACAAAATCCTTAGAGCCATTTTTTAGAAAATCAAAATTTTCGATTTTTTTTAAAGGGTAGTATGGGGTGTGGGAATTGGTATTTTACCGACTTTTCGTTTTTGAATTATTGTGTTCATGCACACACACGGAACAAGCACCCACCTTTTTCAAAAATATTTTTTCTGGGATCACTAAAACATGTATTTCCGGTGAAATCTCGGTATCGAATTTTTGGGTGCAATATAATACCTTCTCTATACACTATATACATAGTAAGTAAAGAGAAAGTAAAAAGGTATACTGTGTACCATACCTGTGATCTCAGCCTGTATTTCTTGTCGCTTTGGGTCCTCTCGTTAGACTGCAGGCAACAAAACTGTTCTCCTAAACGCTGCATTGTCCTATAAATATTTTAATGAAATGTTAATAGCAGATAAGACATTTATAAGTATATATTAATAAATTTGAAAACACACTAAGAAATAATTATTAAAATCTCATGCTTTTTACTTTCTCTATACATACTATGTACATAGTGTATAGAGAAGGTATTTGCATTGTACCCAAAAATTCGATAGAGATTCCACCGGAAATACATGTTTTGAGATCACCTGAATCTAAAAAAAGCATTTTTAGAAAAATGTCCGTGTGTGTGTGTCTGTCTGTTTGTGTGTGTGACTGTGGGCAGCTTAGCTCAAAAACGAAAAGACCGTTAAATACCAAGCTTAGTGTTTAACTTCAGTATCTTCCAGCGATGCGACACGAAAATCCCCCCACCACCAACTATTTTTTACATGTAACTTTTTTCAAAAATTGTGATTTTCTCAAAAATGGCTGTAACGATTTTGATTAAAATGTCGTGTATTAAAGAGATTTACCTGGCAAATAAAATGTACATCTTGAATTGTCTGGGAATAGCCTCTGAAGACTACTTTATTCTGAATAAATTTTACGGAATTTTGCATAATTGCTAAACCGTAAGAGTTGGACAAAAATTTACAACACAAAACACGCAGAGCACGTTAAATTATACAATTTATGTCTTATACATTTTCTTTGTGGAGTTGATCTGTTTGTGATATTCCTTGTTATTGGTTTCAGCTTTCAAAAACTTATACTTTTCTGATACAAAAATTTCTCAAATCCTGTCCATAGAAACAAAGGAACTTCAGTCACATAGCAACCAGCTTTTGACTATCACTTTCACATATGATACACCCTTATTCACTTCTACTTATAAGGAAGCAAGTAATAAAACTATTTCTGCCAATATTTTCTGTATTAACAGGAAGTAAATAAAAGCATAATATTTTTATTAATATTTTATCAGAGATGTAGAGAAAGTCAGGTGAATGGAACGCAGAATTTTTTGTCACGGGGTCCTCAATATATCTATTTCCTGTGAATTGAACTATTTAGTGAAATGCAATACCTTCGCTACCTAATATATACATTCTAGCTTGTAAAGAAAGCAATTAAGGGCAGAAGAGAAACCTATGCAAATTTAACATTTTCGATTTTTTGATCATAAGTTAGAAAAGGTTTTAAATTGCCTTTTAGACCTGAACAAAGTATTGAAATGGCAATGAACTTCCAATGGCCAAGATTAGGTAATTTCATCCAATCGCGGTCATCTGACTGGAACGACATTGTTGAAACATCTTAACGCAGATGATTTTCAGTTCTTTGAAGTATTTTAGCATCTGACGTTCGTATGTTTAGTATCCTGTCTTA
Source organism: Hymenopus coronatus (assembly GCA_030762935.1). NCBI lineage: Eukaryota > Metazoa > Arthropoda > Insecta > Mantodea > Hymenopodidae > Hymenopus > Hymenopus coronatus. The sequence goes on along the minus strand of CM060897.1, from coordinate 16,629,540 downwards.
GTTATTGGTAACAAGGTGACAGCCAACCTTCACTTTTAATAACTGTCAGTTCCACTATTGTACTTTCAATTAATTCCATTATTTTAATGTTTATTTAAAGTTGTATCCAGTTCATAATGCATTTAGTTAAAAAAGAAGAGGAAATAATCGTTAATTGTAGATGAGTGCAATAACCTGAAACAAAATAGCGTATGTTTATATTTTATGTATTAGTTGTTAAAAGATAAATAAAATAATTGTTTAATCTTACTTTCTCTACGTGTACTATGTTCATAGTGTATAGAGAGAGCATTGCATTCCACCCAAAAATTCGATACCGAGATTTCAACAGAAATACATGATTTGGGTCCCCCCGAATCTAAAAAAAAACATTTTTTTTGGAAAAGGTCCGTGTATTGTGTGCGTGTTTGTGTATCTGTGGACAGTATAGCTCAAAAACGAAAAGTCTGTTAAATACCAAACTTGGTATCTTCCAAAAATGCGACACGAAAATTTTAAAAAAAATTAACCCACCCCCAACTACTCTTTACATTGAAAAACTTTCGAAACGGCTCTAACGATTTTGATTAAGATATCGTTATATTAAAGATATTTACCTGGCATGTAAAATATATCCTGAATTTTCTGGGAATAGCATCTGAAGTCTACTTTATTCTGGATGAATTTTGCGTAGCTGCTAAACCGTAAGAGATAGACAAAAGCTTACCACAAAAAAATGTAAAGCACGTTAAAACACACAAATTATGTTATATACTTTTTTTCGTGGAGTTGATCGTTTTTTAGATAATCCTTGTTATTGGTATCAGCTTTGAAAAACTTATCAACTTCTGTCCCTAGAAACTCAGGAGCTTCACTCACATAGCAACCAGCTTTTGACTATCACTTTAACCTATGATACTCCCTTATTTCGCTTCTACTTACAAGGAAGCAAGTAATATGACTATTTCTGCTATTTTTTTCTCGTTTAGCACGTAGTAAATAGAAGCATAAGGATTTTAACAATAGCTTGTTGTTGAGATTTACAGAAAGTCATGTGAATGGAACATATAATATTACTTTCTCTATAGGCACTATGTACATAGTGTATAGAGAAGGTATTGCACTCCAAAAGAAATTCGATACCGAGATTTCACCGGAAATATATGTTTTAGGGTCCCCTGAATCCAAAAAAGTATTTTCAGAAAAAGGTCCGTGTGTGTGTGAATGCGTGTGTGTGTGTGTGTGTGTGTGTGTGTGTGTGTGTCCGTCCATGTGACTGTGAACACGATAACTCAAAAACGAAAAGTCGGTAAAATACCAAACTTGGTATTTAAGTTTAGTATCTTCCAGGGTTGCGACACCAAGATTTTGAGAAAAGTCCCCCCGCTCCAAACTGCCCTTTACATGGAACTTTTTTCGAAAATTTTGATTTTCCAAAACTGGCTCTAACGATTTTGATAAAAATATCGTATATTAAAGATATTTACCTGACAAACAAAATGTATATTTTGAATTTTTTGGGAATAGCCTCTGAAGACTACTTTATTCTGGGTCAATTTTGCGGAATTTTGCATAACTGCTAAACCGTAAGAGATGAACAAAAATTTACCGCACAACAAATGTAGAGCACTTTAAAGCACACAATTTATGTACATACATTTTTTTCATGGAGTTGATTGTTTTTTAGATATTCCTTATTATTGGTTTCAGCTTTGAAAAACTTGTCAACTTCTGTCCCTAGAAACACAGGAGCTTCAGTCACAGAACAACCAGCTTTTTACTATCACTTTAACCTATGGTACTCCCTTATTTCGCTTCTACTTACAAAGAAGCAAGTAATAAGAATATTTCTGCTATTTTTTGCTCGTTTAGTACGAAGTAAATAGAAGCATAAGTGTTTTAAGAAAGAACATTCGGTAAATAAACATGGTGGAGTGCGTCATCTACCATTTGAGAACTAAGGTACGTATAACAATGATAATCTGATAAAATGTCCCTTCCTATATATTATAAATTATTTCGTTGAATTGTCTTATCAAATACAACTCGTGTTTTCATCTCTTAGACAATTCAACCATCGACAAGATGAAAACACTGCAGCTATTACTTAAGAAAATATGCTTCTCACCTTCAACCTTCTGCGATTGCCTGTGTTTAGAAGAGCTCTAATGAGGGTTCCTCGTTTACTGAACACTAACTGTGACCATAATAGCTGTTTAGACCTAATGGTATCGATAGCGCTATAAGGTAATTTCACCTTGTAAAAAGAGATAGCTGAGCAGCTGCTATTTTTGTTAAACGTCATAACCTTTTCCAACAGGAAACGTGCAGGAACACACTACACAGACGTAGGTTAGGTGTTCCTGTATTAAAAATCTGATGTGATGACTTTCTCTATATCCCTGCAACAAATTATTCTTAAAAAGTTTATTCTTCCATTTACTTTATGCTAATCAGAAAAAATGAGCAGAAATAGTCTTATTACTTGCTTCCTTGTAAGTAGAAGCGAAATAAGGGACTACCATAGGTTAAAGTGATAGACAAAAGCTGGTTACTATGTCAATGAAGTTCCTTTGTTTATATGGATAGGAGTTGACAAGTTCCTGTGTGAGAAAAGTATACGTTTTTCATAGCAGAAACCAAAAATAAGGAATGTCTCAAAAACGACGAACTTACGAAGAAAATGTATAGGACATAAGTTGTGTGTCTTAACGTGCTCTACATTTTTTGTGCGGTAAGTTTTTGTCTACTTCTTACGGTTTAGCATTTATTCAAAATTCAGTAAAATTCATCAAGAATAAAATACTCTTCAGAGGCTATTCCCAGAAAATTCAAGATATATATTTTATTTGTCAGGTATATATCTTTAATATACGAAATTTTAATCAAAATCGTTAGAAATTTTCGAAAAAAAGTTCCATGTAAAGGGTAGTTGGGGGTGGGGGGATTTTTCTCAAAATCTGCTTGTCGCATCCCTGGAAGATACTAAACTTAAATACCAAGTTTGGTATTCTACCGACTTCTCGTTTTTGAGTAATGGTGTTCACAGACACACGGACACACACACACACGGACGTTTTTGTAAAAATGCTGTTTTTGGATATTGGGGACCCTAAAACATATATTTCCGGTAAAATCTCGATATCGAATTTTTGGGTGGAGTGCAATACCTTCTCTATACACTCTGTACATAGTGCGTATAGAGAAAGTAAAAATCTGATGTCATTCACATTATTGTTAAAAAGCTTATGCTTCTATTTACTTCATGCTAATCGAGTAAAAATTAGCAGAAATAGCCTTATTACTTGCTTCCGTGTAAGTAGAAGTGAAATAAGGGAGTAGCATAGGTTAAAGTGAAAGCCAAAAGCAAGGAATATCTCAAAGACGACCAACTCCACGAAAAAAAGTATATAGCATAAATTGTGTGTTTTAATGTGCTCTAAGTTTTTTGTGTCGTAAGATTTTGTCCATTTCTTACGGTTTATCAGTTATGCAAAATTCCGTAAAATTCTCTCAAAATAAAGTAGTCTTCAGAGGCTATTCCCAGAAAATTCAAGATAAACTTTCATTTGTCAGGTAAATATCTTTAATATATGATATATTATTCAAAAGCGTTCGAGCCATTTTTGAGAAAATAAAAATTTTCTAAAAAAGTTCCATGTAAAGTGTAGTTGGGAGTGGGGGATGGATTTTCTTGAAAATCTTCGTGTCGCATGCTTGCAATATAGCAATCTTAAATACCAAGTTTGGTATTTAACGGCCTTTTCGTTTTTGTGCTAAATATGTATTTCCGGTGAAATCTCGATATCAAAATTTTGGGTGCATTAAAATACCTTTTCTATACAGTATGTACATAGTACGTGTAGAGAAAGTAAAAATATGATGTGTTTCATTCACATGATTTTCTCTACTTTGCTGTAACACATTATTATTGTTATAAAGTATATTCTTCTATATAGTATATGATAATAGTCGAAATTGTTTTAATTAGTTGCTTTCTTGTAAGCAGAAGGGAAATTAGGGAATACACTAGGCTAAATCGATAGTCAAATCTTTTAAAGGCTGGTTGCCATGTGGTTGAAATCCGTTTCTATGCATGACCAGAACAAAAGTGTGAGAAACGCTTAAGCGTTTTAAATCTGAAACTAATAAATTTGAAATAGCTCAGAAATGGTAAATTCCATGAAAAAAACAGTATATGTCATAAATGCTGTGTTTTGACGTGATCTACAGTTTTGTGAAGTAAGATTTTTATTCTCTTACTGTTTATCAGTTATGCAAAATTCAGCAAAATTCATTCAGAATAAAGAGATCTTTAGAGGCTATTCTTAGAAAATTCAAGATATACATTTTATTTGTAATATAAATATCTTTAGCATACGGTAATTTAAGCGAAATCCATATTCGTGAAAATAAAAAAAATCATTATTTTTTCCATGAAAAGTGTAGTTTGAGGTGGCGGATTTTTCTCAAAAGCTTCGTTTGGTATCCCTGGAAGATAATAAACTCAAATACCAAGTTTGGTATTTTACCGGCCTGTCGTTTTTGAGTTATTGTTTTCACAGACACACAGACACACCCACGGATGTTTTCCCAAAAATACTTTTTTTTTTTGGATACAGGGAACCCTAAAACATATATTTCCGGTGAAATTCATGTATCGAATTTATGGGTGGAATGCAATACCTTCTCTATACACCATGTACGTAGTGTGCATCGAGAAAGTAAACATCTGATGTTTAATTCTCAGAGATTTTCTAGCTGTTCCACAAAAAAAAAAAAAAAAAAAAAAAAAATTCTTAGATAAGATTAGTCTTTTATCTAAATTATACTAATCGAGATTAACGTTTGCAGTATTGGTCTTATTACTTGCGTCCTTGTAGGTAGAAGGGAAATAAGAGAGTGCACTAGGCTAAAGCGACAGTCATATATTTTAAAACTTTGTTGCTGTGCGATTGCCATGGCGCGGAGAAAAACAAAACGGATGTGAAACGGACGAGGACTTTCCGTTTGAGAAAAATTTGGAATTGAAACAAATAACCATACAACAAAGAATACCTTGTAAACGGTTAACTCTGCAAAGTATTTTTTTTGATGTTCTTGCATAATAAAAGCAATTGTCTTCTTAACAAGTATTTTTAGACAATCTGCAATTCTCTAATTTAATTACATGTTTTATATAAACAGAATGCTGTATTAATTCTAATTTATGTTTTAATGTGAAATGTTAGCTTTGTTAACTAGTGCAAAGCTGAAAACTACACAATAGAATATAACAAAAGGCAACCCCTATTGTTTGTGAACACCTTGAGAATTTGCAGGATTTCTTTATGCTACTTGCGTGTATCAGAAGTGTAAGTGCGAACTCGGAAAAAGACTAAAAAATTGTGTAAAGAGGGTAACTTTCATTTATTGGTTTATCACATGGTTTCAGTACAATAAATCACGCTATTTGATGACGTAGGGTGTAAATTTTAGCGCCAATGTCAGCCAATAAGCGTTAAGAAAGAATTCTTGCTATTGAGACAGTACATGGCCTATCACGGAGCAAAGAGTTATATCAAGAAGAGAAAATATAAATGTACAGTGAAAATGGGAAGGGTAGAACGGCTTTAAACACGTATAAGTAGCCGAGTGGTCATGAGCTGGTGGCATCGTATACCGTTAGGGTAGTACGTTGACCGAGGGAATATAACGGGACAAACAATGCTCGCTGTTCAGGGGACAATGTTTGGGGCACTTGGCGAAGAACCTCAAAGATGTGATATTTAGTCCGTGGTGGAGCCGAACAGGCTACCTTTAGTCCTGAGGGAAATATTTATTTTAATACAGACCAGAATACAAGAACATATCATTGCATCATACTAATAATAATAATAATAATAATAGTCGCATGCAGGTAAAGTGTAACTTCATAGGGAAGAATTAAGAGGAATGCGTGTGTGATCGACGGCGGATAAAGGCCGAACTAAATTAATAAAGCACTTGTGTCTTACCACACCCTAAAAGGTTTCCATGCTACTAAAAATCCTGAGCTAGGGCACCCTCAAACCCACACCATTTCTATTACCCATAACCTGCGCCCGGGATACGAACCCATGACCAGTTAAAGCTGCAACAAACTGAACATTGACACAGTGTTTCCTGTCTCTCAGAGGCGTAATCTGCGCCACTCGTAGTAACGAAATCGCAACAAAAAATCTGATGTGTTCCATTTATATCACTTTCTCTACATCTCCACAACAAATTAGTATTAAAAAACTTAGGCTTCTATTTACTTCATGCTAATTGAGAAAACATTAGCAGAAATAGTCTAATGCCTTGCTTCCATATAAGTGAAAGGGAAAAGGGGAGTACCATAGGTTAAAGTCATAGTCAAAAGCTGGTTGTTATGTGACAGAAGTTCCTTTGTATGGACAGGAGTTGACAAATTCCTGTATGAGAAAAGTATGTTTATCAATGCTGAAACTAAAAATATCTTAAAAACGAACAACTCCACGAAAAAAATGTATATAACGTAAATTGTGTGTTTTAATGTGCTCTACATTTTTTGTGTGGGAAGAAAATAAGGGAATACACTAGGTTAAAGCGATAGTCAAATGTTTTAAAAGCTGTCATTATGCGATTATCATAACAAATCACTTCTTTTCTTGACCAGGAATAGAACAAAAGAAAAACGGACACTCCCGTCTGAGAAAAGTATCAAGTACTTCACAACTGAAACAAAAAAAATGTATATGATACAAGTTGTGTATTTTAACAAAACCTACATTTTTTGTATAGCAAGTTTTTGTCTATCTCTTACGGTTTACTAGTTATGGCAAATTAAGCAAAATTCATCCAGAATAAAAAAGTCTTTAGAAGCTATTCCCAGAAAATTCAAGATAAACATTTTATTTGTCAGGTAAATACCTTTAATATAGGATATTTTAATCAAAATCGTTAGAGCCATTTTTAAGAAAATCAAAATTTTCGAAAAAGTTCCATGTAAAGGATAGTTTGGGGTGGGGGGATTTTTCTCAAAATTTTCGTGTCGCATCCCTGGAAGATACTGCACTTAAATACCAAGTTTGGTATTTTAGCTTCTTTTCATTTTTGAGTTATCGTGTTCACAGACACACGGACACACACACGGACCTTTTTCTGGAAATGCTTTTTTTTTTTTTTTTTTTCAAGGGGTCCTAAAACATGTATTTCCGGTGAAATCTCGACATCGAATTTTTGGGCGGAATACAATACTTCTCTATCCCTATGTACATTGTACATACGGGACTAGAGAAAGTAATAACCCTGTTTGCTTCATTTATTAATCATCCAGCAGGGTTATCTGTGTACTTTTCCTGTCATTATCCCTAAATTAAGTCATCTACCGAACCCACAAGAGCGAAGCCGAAGCAGAGAGTCTACATCTTGCACCAGGTACGTACATTTCCAGACAGGTCCTGCATCAAGTATTATGAACTCATCTAATTGCCTATACACTGTCTGTTACCAACTCATCACTCCGCAGAGTTACAGTCTCGCCAACCCTGACGTTTTGCGGGGAAAAGACGACGGAGGGGGTGGTTAAAATTGCCAACATACGTAATGAGTGTAATTGAAACAGATTATCAAAATAATGATGAGATTGACATATATTACGTTTAAAATATTGAACACCAGGTTTCTGGTTCAGTTGTCAAGTAAGGTCGTCAATAATACAGCATTCTGTTCGGTTACTAGCTTTACAGACAGTAACACTACATTGGCAATACTGTTAAGCGTGGCTTCAAATCTAGCACCGTGTTGCCAGCTCCACGTGGCCTCAGTTGTAACTTTCTGTACACGTACTATGTACTTAGTATATAGAGAAGGTATTGTATTCATCCCAAAAATTCCATACCGAGATGTCATCGGAAATATATGTTTTGGGTCCCCCTGAATCCAAATAAAGCATTTTTGAAAAAAGATCCGTGTTTGTGTGTGTGTGTGAGTACTTGGTATTTAAGTTTGGTATCCTCCAAGGATGCGACACGAAGATTTTCAAGAAAATCGCCCCACCCCAACTTAAATTTTTTTTTTTTTTTTTTCAAAAACGGCTCTAACGACTTTGATAAAAGTCTCTTATATTTAAGATATTTACGCGCCAAATAAAATGTATATCTTGACTGTTCTGGGAATAACCTATAAAGACCTCTTTATTCTGGAGGACTTTTATTCCATTTTGCATAACTGGTAAACCGTAAGAGATAGAGGAAAACTTACTGCACAAAACATGTAGATCACGATAAAACACACAATCTATGTCATATACATTTTTTTCGTGGAGTTGATCGTGTTTTAGGTATTCCTTGTTATTGGTTTCACCTTTAAAAAACTTATACAGGAATTTGTCAACTCGTGTCCATACAAACAAAGGAACCTCATTCACATAGCAACCAGCTTTTGACTATCAATTTAACCTATGGTACTTCCTTATTTCGTTTCTACTTATAAGAAAAGAAATATTAAGATTATTTCAGCTTATTTTTCTTGATTAGCGTGAAGTAAATAGAAGCATAAACTTTTTAACAACAATTTGTTGCAGAGATGTAGAGAAAGTCATGTGAATGGAACACATCAGATTTTTTTTTGGTGTTTTCTCCATATATGGCATACCAATTGTCTCCATGTTCTAGTATTCTATAATATACATACTGATATTGTCCACATACGTTTTAAGAAGTAGAAATCATTTATGCAATGTTTTAAATGCACGTGTGTTCCTCTGCTTGAAATTGCCGCTAAAGAAGTGGCAACATCGCGTGTCCCCTCTCGAGAACTGGAGTACGGCTGGTGAGACAAGTATATAGAGAGATATACTTACGACATAAATTGTACGTTTTAACGAGATCTACACTTTTTCTGCAGGAAGTTTTTGTCTATCTCTTTCGGCTCAACAGTGATGCAAAAGCCATTAGAATAAAGAGGTCTTCAAAGAATTTTCCGAAGAAATTCGAGATGTACATACAATTATTTGCAATGTAAATATCTTTAATGCTACTGTGTCAAGAAAGTTCCGGGAATTTGCCAATAAATCATAAAAAATGAATTATTCATCCAATTTTATTTTAGCGCCTTCAAAGTAGGCACCTTATGAAATTATGCATTTAATCCAATCATCAAAGCATTCTTGTAGGCACTTTTAGGAATCGATGTCAATTGTCGCCGCGAATTTTCCTTTATGTCTTCTATCGACAGAAAACTGGTGCCTCGTTGGAAAGAGAAAGAAATCAGCAGGAGCCAGATCAGGTGAATACGGTGGTTGTTTGATGAAATTTGTTGAGTTTTTGGCCAGAAATTCGTTCACAAAGTAGCCTTGTGGGCTGGGTGCGTTATCGTGGTGCAGAATCCACGAGTTGTCGTTCCACAAAGCTGGCCTTTTTCGCCGTATTTTTTCTCTCAAACGCCGCATAACGCTCAGATAATAGTCCTTATTTACCATCTGACCTTCTGGCAAGAACTCTTGAGTGTATGACACCGCGAAAATCGAAAAAAACTGTCAACATGATCTTCAGTTTTGATCGAGTTTGACGTGCCCTTTTAGGTTTCAGTTCAGTTGGAAGGCGCCATTCGGAAGCTTGTTGACTGGTTTGAGTGTCAAACTCGTAAACCCACGTCTCAACACCAGTTACAATGGGTTTCATGAATGTGGGATCGGAACTGGCTCGTTCTAGCATGTATTCAGCAATCCTTACGCGATTGAGTTTTTGTAGAACTAACCGAGCTGCAACGCGTGTCATGCCCAACAATCGTTTAAAATGATATGAATCGATTCGTGAGACACTGAGAGTTCAGCGGCAATCTCTCTCAGACCTAAATGACGATTTCAGTTCAGTTGAAACCGTTGATGGTCGACCAGAGCGAGGCAAATCTTCCACCACATCTCGCCACTTTTGAATGCACTGTACCATTCATAGGCACGTGTTTTTGATAAAGTCGATTCACCGTAACATTTTCAGCGATTTGGCACACGAAATACCATTTGCAATGCAGAATTTGAGACAGATTCTTTTTTGAATATTTGTATCCATTGTAAAATCGCAAATCACCTTTGAGATGAACTAACAAAATGGCATACTGTAAACAAACTAGATAAGAGATGACGATCAAACTCCGAGGGGGTATAGTGGAAAGTTGTACCAACTTAGCGACAACAATAATTTCGAATCCGCTTTTAAACAGGATTTTTAAATGGTTAATTCCCGGTACTTTCTTGACAGAGTGCATACCGTATTTTAAGGAAAATCAAAATTTTCGAAACTATTTTTATGTAATGGGTAGTTTGTGTACGGGGGATTTTTTCTGAAGGTGTTCGTGTCGCATCTCTGGTAGATACCAAGTCCGGTATTTGAGTTATCGTTTTCACATTTATACAGATATACGGCCCTATTTCTAACTAATGTATTCCATTCATATGAGTTTCTCTACATCGCTGCAACATATTATGGATAAAAAGCATATTCATCTATCTACTTCATGCTAATCGAGATAAACATAGCAGAAATGCTTTCTTCAGGCAAATAAGGGAATACACTAGGATAAAACGTTAGTCAAGTTTTTAAAAGCTGGTTGCCATGTGGTTGAAATCCGTTTCTATGCAGGGCCAGGAGTTTCCAACTTTCCGTGTAACAAAAGTTCAAGTATTTTAAATCTGAAACAAATAACAAGGAATAACTCAGAAATGGTCAATTCAACGAAAAAATCGTATATTACATAAATTGTGTATTTCAGCGTGATCTATGTTTTGTTACTATTTACTAGTTACGGCGATTGTTGCCATGATTGTTGTCGATTCTCCCTGAGCCGCTGTGATCATTAAAACTACTTCACATTTCTATGAGCTCTCAGAAAGAAATTATGGCCTATTAAAATAGTTTAGTTTCTATGGATCGCACTGAACTAAGTAATAACAACATTCTGCTAATGTTTATCTCGATTAGCATGGTGTAGAAAGAAGAATATTTTTACTTTCTCTAGCCCCATATGTACAATGTTCATAAGGATAGAGAAGCTATTGTAATGCACCCAAAAATTCGATACCGAGATTTGACCGTAAATATGTTTTCAGATTCCTTTGAATCCAAAAAAAAAAAAAAACATTTTTGGAAAAATGTCCGTGTGTGAGTGTATGTGTGTGTGTGTGTGTGTGTGTGTGTGTGTGTGTGTGGGCCGTTAATAACCAAACTTGGTATTTAAGTTTGGTATCTTCCAAGGATACGACACGAAGATTTTCAAGAAAATCCCCCCACCCCCAACTACCCTTTACATGGCACTTCTTTCGAAAATTTTGATTTTATCAAAAATGGCTGTAACGATTTTTATTAAAATGTCGTATATTAAAGATATTTATTTGACAAATAAAATGTATATCTTGAATTTTCTGAGAATAGCCTCTGAAGACTACTTTATTCTGGATGAATTTTACGGAATTTTGCATAACTGCTAAACCGTAAGAGATGGACAGTAACTTACCACACAAAAAATGAACAGTAGGTTAAAACACACAATCTAAGTTACATACTTTTTTTTCGTGGAGTTGATCGTCTTTGATATATTCCTTATTTTTGGTTTCACCTTTGAAAAACTTATACTTTCTCATACAGGCATTTGTCAACTCCTGACCATACAAACAAAGGAACATCAGTCACTTAGCAACCAGCTTTTGACTTCACTTTAACCTATGGTACTCCCTTATTCCGCTTCTACTTACAAGGAAGCAAGTAATAAGACTATTTCTGCTAATTGTTCTCGATTAGCATGAAGTAAATAGAAGCATAAGCTTTTTAGCAATGATTTGTTGCAGAGATGTAGAGAAACTCATGTGAGTGTAACACATCGTATTTTTCTACTGAGACGAAGTGCGAGGTTAGTTTAAACACCCGGTGACATAGAGATCGCTAACTCAGCTGGGTGCTATCGGTGGGACAGCCAGGGGAAGTACAAACAAAAGACGTCATCAGCGATCTGGTTAACCCCCTAGGCGAATGGGTTGTTACAGGAAAACACTTTATCACTCACCTGACCTGACGTAGAAGTCTTTCAGATGTTAAGCAATTACTTTCTCTACACGTACTATGTACATAATATATAGAGAAGCTATTGTATTGCACCCAAAAATTCGATACAGAAATTTCACCGAAAATATATGTTTTGAGACCCCATGAACCCAAAAAGGTCTGATGTGTTCCATTCACATGACTTTCTCTATATCTCTGCAACAGATTATTGTTAAAAAGCTTATGCTTGTATTTACTTCAAGCTAATCAAGAAAAATTAGCAGAAATAGTCTTATTACTTGCTTCCTTGTAAGTAGAAGCAAAATAAGGGAGTAACATAGGTTAAAGTGAAGCCAAAACCTGGTTGCTGTGTGACAGAAGTTCCTTTGTTTGGATGATCAGGAGTTCACAAATTCCTGTATGAGAAAAGTATAAGTTTTTCAAAACTGAAACCAAAAATAAGGAATATATCAAAGACGGTCAACTCCACGAAAAAAAAGTAGGTAACTTAGATTGTGTGTTTTAACGTACTGTACATTTTTTGTGTGGTAAGTTACTGTCCATCTCTTACGGTTTAGCAGTTATGCAAAATTCCGTAAAATTCATCCAGAATAAAGTAGTCTTTAGAGGCTATTCTCAGAAAATTCAAGATATACATTTTATTTGTCAAATAAATATCTTTAACATACGACATTTTAATAAAAATCGTTAGAGCCAGTTTTGAGAAAATCAAAATGTTCGAAATTTTTTCCATATAAAGGGTATTTTGGGGTGGGGGGATTTTTCTAAAAATCTTCGTGTCGCATCCCTGGAAGATACTTAACTTTTCGTTTTTGAGTTATCGTGTTCACAGGCACACGGACACATATACACATGCACCTTTTTCTGAAAATGCTTTTTTTGGATTCAGGGGGCTCCAAAACATGTATTTCCTGTGAAATCTCGGTATCGAACTTTTGGTTGGAATGCAATATCTTCTCTATACACTACGTACATAGTACGTGTAGAGTAAGTAAAAAACCTTTTTACAAACAAGTGTGTGTGTGTGTCTTTGGGCAACATAACTACAAAACGAGAAGTCCGTTAAATACCAAACGATATTTAAGTCCAGTATCTTCCGAAGATGCGACACGTAAATTTTCAAGAAAATCTTCCCACAGCCAACTACACTTTAGAAGGGGGGGGGGGAATCGAATATTTTTGACTTTATGAAAACTAGATAACGATTTTGATTAAAATGTCTTTTGATTAAGATATTTCCACTACATACAAAAATGTATATTTCGAAATTTTGGTAATAGCCTTCCGAAACCTTTTCTTCGTGAATAAATTAAGCTGAAATTTTTACAGCTGGTAAACCGTAAGAGATAAAAACAATTTACTACACAAAATGTAAATCTGGTTAAATTACACAATTTATGTCATATATCCACGTGCTTTGGTGGAGTTGAACGTTTTCATAATATTCCTTATTATAGGTTTCAATTTTAAAATAATTAAACGTTTCTCATACTTGTCAACTCCTTATATACTTTTCGATTTTGAATTATCGTGTTCACAGACATTCTGACATTCACACACACTCACACACGGATCTTTTTCTAAAAGTGCTTTCCTTTTTTTTATGCAGGGGACCCTACAACGTCTGCTTCCGGTGAAATATCGGTGTCGAAGTTTTGGGTGAAATGTAATACCATCTCTATACACTATGTACATCACTAGGCTAAACCGACAGTCACATGTTTTAAAATGTGGTTGCTATAGGATTGAACTCCGTCTCTTTGCGTTTCCAGGAGTTGTCAAGGTCCCGTATGAGAAAAACTTAAGAATTTTAAAACTGAAACAAATAACAAGGAATATCTCAAAAACGGTTAACTACACGAAAAAGCGTATGTTACATAAATTGTGTGTTTTGAGGACATGTATGTTTTTTGTGTAGTAAGTTTTTGTCTATCTCTTACGGTTTACCAGTTATACAGAATTCAGACAAAATCGTCCAGAGTAACGAGGTTTACAGAGGACATTGGCAGAAAATTAAATGTATACATTTTATTCGTCATGTAGGTACATATCTTAATTATAAGGAATTGTAATATAAATCGTTAGTCATTTTTGAGAAAACCAAAATATGTCGAAATATTTTCCATGTAAAGGGTAGTTGAGAGAAGTTGGATTTTCTTGAAAATCTTCGTGTAGTATCCTTGGAAGATACTGAACTTAAATATCAAGTTTGGTATTTAACAGATTTTTCGTTTTTGAGCTATGATGTATACAGGCACACGTACAAACAGACATAGACGCGGACATTTTTCTAAAAATGATTCTTTTTTTTGTGGAATAAGGGTCTCTTAAAACATATATAAATCTCGGTATCGAATTTTTGTTGCAATACAATGCCCTCTCTATACCTTATTACATAGTACCTGTAGAGAAAGTAAACAAAATCGTTTCAAGAGGACAGTTTTTGATGTATAATGACACCCAACGACACAAAAATTATTGTTAATCTTACTAGAACAAATCACTAACTTCAACAAAAAACATATGTACTTTACGACCACATACGTATGGTTTATGATTCCCGGAAAGTCACGACTTTGCCACCAGAGTGCATCCCACGGAGCCAAGGGCAGTTATGAGAGACCTCCATACATATAGAGAGAGAGATTAGATCGGAAATACCCTACCTTATGTATTGTGGTTGGAGAACCAAGTTTTTGCCAAGCCGCCATTTTTAGTCACTAAACTTTTGAGATGAGCACGCCTTTTGTGCACACAAAAATAATATTTTATGGTGTTAAATGTTCAATTAAGCCCTAAATTTAGACTAATACTTAAAACCAGTATAATGGTGAATGCATGTATGGTGTTTGGTTGTAGTTTCTCGAATAGTAGAAGCAAAAATAAGGAAAAGGAAATGTGTTTCAATACAAAGGTTAGGATACTTTTTTAAGTGATTTTGTGGCGTTATATGTTTAATTCAGCTATAAATTTAGACTGTAACTTTTAAACCAGTGTAATGGCCAATACGTGTGGTGCTTGTAGTTTCTCGAATAGCAGAAGCAAAATCATGGAAAGGGAAATGTGTTTCAATATATAGGTTAGGGTACTCATTTAAATGCTTTTTGGCGTTAAATGTTCAATTAAGCAGTAAATTTAGATTAAGTTTTAAATCTGTGTAATGATAAATACTGCATGGTGTTTGTAGTTTCTCGAATAGCAGAAGCAAAAATAAGGAAAGGGACATGTATTTCGATAAACAGGTTGGTTAATTATTGAAGTGATTCAAACACTGACACAGACAGACAGACAGACAGACACATTAACGTTTTTCTAAAAATGCTTTTTTTTTGGATTCAGAGGATGATCAAAACATATATTTCCGGTGAAATCTCGGTATCGAATTTTTTGGTGGAGTGCAATATCTTCTCTATACACTATGCACATAGTGCGTGTAGAGAAAGTAAAAATTAAATGCGCTTTTTATTGAGAGGCCCCGGACTTATCAGCTGACACTAGTATATAAGTACTAAAGAGGATAAAAATGCTAACTTTTGTGGTCTCTAATACAATGGAAAGTTAGGAATGCTCCTTGTGTCAGTACAATTTGTATTTTACATAACATGCAGGTATATACATAGGTTGTAACTTTAATAGTAGCAACAATTTATTTATTACAAGTTTACAAGTGGTAGCTCTGAGAAATGTCTACAGTCTTTCAGTAAAGTAACCAGCTTTGTCTACAATCCGTTGCCAACGATGTGGAAGGCATAGTATTCCTGTAGCAGCCTCTGTTGTGTTGATGCTTCTGATGAACCACCCTATTGCCTCCAGAACATCGAGAATAACCCGGAATTGAGCTTCACAAAGGGGTTTCTTCATGTTTGGGATTAACTGATAACCACAGTGGCTTAAGTCTGGTGAGTGTGGTGGATGGAAAAGCTCTTTCCACCGCAAACGACGGTACAGATCAAGTACAGGTGTACCACATACTCCCGTGTGTTCTCTTGCAAAACGAAGGGAGGGTCTAACTGAATTTCAACGGCGTCATACTAATGCCATCCTCAAATCCCAAGGAACCCACCTTGGGTCGAAATTTTTCTAATTTATAGACGTTTCTTTAGAATACGAAACACAGTCATGTGCGATATTCGTATCTCTAGGCTAACTCAACTACCGTCTGTTGTCGATGGATGTCCGGAAACAGCATGTACATCCGCTTCGCTAACACTCGGTGAGCCTGGCCTCTAGATTACAGTTTCTAGTTCACTTTCAGACTAACTCTCTTTCCTGAGCCTTCCCTATTGGTTACGGAGACAATATGGCTACGTGACAGGCGAACGACAGGTTTCGAGATTTCGTCGAGGTTAGGCTACGTTATGTGTATGTAAATGAACTGGATCGAAATAAGAGGTAAACATCTGATGTGCTCCATTTACATGGCTTTCTCTGCAACAAATTATTGTTAAAACACTTAGGCTTCTATTTACTTCATGATAATTGAGAAAACATTAGCATAAATAGTCTTATTACTTGCTTCCTTGTAAGTAGAAGCGAAATAAGGGAGTACCATAGTTTAAAGTGATAGTGAAAAGCTGGTTGCTATGTGACTGAGGTTCCTTTGTTTGTATGTACAGGAGTTGTCAACTTCCTGTATGAGAAAAGTATAAGTTTTTCATAGCTGAAACTAAAAACAAGGAATATCTTAAAAACGATCAACTCCACGAAAAAAAATGTATATTTTTCTATGTGGTAAGTTTTTGTCCATCTCTTACGGTTTAGCAGTTATGCAAAAATTCGTAAAATTCATCCAGAATAAAGTAGTCTTCAGAGACTATTCCCAGAAAATTCAAGATATACATTTTATTTCTCAAGCAAATATCTTAAATATACGAGATTTTAATCAAAATCATTAGAGCCATTTTTAAGAAAATCAAAATTGTCGACATGCTTTCCATGTAAAGGGTAGTTTGGGGTGGGGGGACTTTCATGAAAATCTTCGTGTCGCATCCTTGGAAGATACCAAATTTAAATATCAAGTTTGGTTTTTAACTGTCTATTCATTTTTGAGCTATGCTGTGCACAGACACACGGACATTTTTCTAAAAATGTCTTTTTGGATTCAGGGGGTCTCAAAACATATTTCCGGTGAAATCTTGGTATCGAATTTTTGGATACAATACAATACCTTCTCTATACACTATGTAAATAGTACGCGTAGAGAAAGTAAAAATGACATTTCTGAAAATCGGTTCTTCTTTCCAATACGAAATACACAGTCTTCCGTTCGTTTTGTCTGCTTGTGTATGGGCGACCATGTTGGTCAACCGAGTCAAATCTAGAACTGAACTAGAATCTGCAATTTTACCACGCGTTCACAGCCTTCGTTGAAAGCTCAAATCCACCTCGCCACAGTTCTGTATGAAAACGCCGCCTCAATAAGACCGTCATGATATTGTTGTGCTGTACGACAGATTGAATTTTCAGCCAAGATCGCTGTATTTGCTTTGTGAACATAGGAAACACTAACAGGAGACTAACTTCAAATCTTCACTGCGCATGCGCTATGAGTCGGACGGAAGAGAGCATTTACAGGGGAGGATAGAAATCAGGCATAGACTAACATGTGGTAGAAGTGACAACAATTAACTCCGTCTATACCCCCGCCGCTGAATCCTTGCTCTTGACAGTTCGGGTGGTTTCGCGCAAGGTTGGCTATGCTGACTTGCGGCGTTGCCAGAGTAATAACAACAGCTGCTTACAAATGTCTCTATCGTGTTGTCAAATGTCTCGTTACAATGAGAGAAAGGTATAACAAAATGATTTTTACCAGTTAAGAATTTTAAAGGCTCAATTCCATCCAAGCCTCCGTCATCATCATTCTGGAAAGGATCATCGTCGTCGTCACCAAGACATATCATTAGTGGTACACATTCACTGATGATTCCGTCTAATTCCTGTTTTTTGTATTATTTTGTGCACATGATTCACTTTCTTCTTCCAAGAAGCCGCGTCCACCCTCGCCACACCTTCCCACAAAAGTCTATCCACCTCTATAATTGTGAAAGTCTTGTTATGTTCCCTCAAGTACAAACAAATACCAAAACCCTATCAACAAATATAAATAACAACGATAGCTTGCACAGAACAGCTCAACGCACGTGTTAGGAGTTCACAAACTGAGCACGTGGTTGGAAATAGACAGATATTGTAACGGTGCGGCATCTAGATCCGTTTCCGTTGCCTGACCGGAGTGCTTCTGTGTGATTGGTTCAGAAAGTCAAACGGGTAAAGCTTTTCATCTATTTTCAGTAGATGTGCCAACTTAACTGTTAACTGTCAAGTGCAAGGATTCAGCGGCGGGTGTATAGTTTCGCTTTCACAGCAGTGTTGCCAGTATTAGAGTTACAGACCACGTATTTTTGCAAAGTAAGCAATCGATACTCCTTTGTTAGTGTTGCCATGGTGAGAAAGCATCATCGACGACCGTTAATGTAATTATGCATTTTCGGGTGGTAACGTGGTTACGGGTTCGTATCCCGGGTGCGGGTTTTAGGTATTAAGAATGGTGTGGATATGAGGGTGCCCAAGCTCAATATTTTTACTAGCATGGAAACTCTTTTCAGGGTGTGGTACGACACAAGTGATTTATTCAGTTTGTTCGGCCGTCGAACACACACGCATTCCTCCTAAATTTTCTACTCTGAAACTTTGATTTACGCTTCCGCGACTATTATTACTTAGTACTTTTGATGGAGTGATTTCGATCGTACTCTAGTCTGTATTAAAATAACTATTTTTACTCACAGCTAAAGGTAGCCTTTGCGGCTCCACCACGGACCCTAAATATCACATCTTGGTTCTGCCGATGTTCTACGCCAAGTGCCCCAAACAGTGTCGCCTGACCAGCGGTAGCATTGTTTTCTTTCCCGTTATGTTCCCCTCGGACAGTGTCCTCTCACCCCCTTCGGGTCAATGCTCTACCCTAACGGTATACTGTGCTACCAGCTCGTGACAACTCGGCTACTTATACGTGTTTGAAATCTTTCTTCCCCTCCCATTTTCAATGTACATTTATGTTTAACTCTTAGCCCCGTGACAAGACATGTACTGTTTCAAGGGGACGATGGAAATTAGACATAGACTAACATGTGGTAGAAGTGACAACAATCAACTCCGTCTAGTTTCGCATTCACAGCAGGTTTCCAGTATTAAAGTTTTACACCACGTATTTTTGCGAAGTAAGCGATCGTTGCTCCTTTGTTAGTGTTACCATGGTGTAAGCATCATCGACATCCGTTGATGTAATTATGTATTTGAGAAGCAGTTTGTTCCCGAGGACCAAATTCTCTCTAGAATTACTTTCGAGTCTCCAGAGACTGTATATCACGTGGTTATGGGAGGTGAAAGTTTTGGGTTACATTCCCCGGTCGTTAGGGGTTTTAATTGCTCTGGAAACAATAAAGGGTCGTGCTTGTGTTATATATAACCTCTTTGCAGGCAATTCTCAACGTTAAAGCACGCACATCTCTGCCAATGAAGGGCTGCGTTTGTAAAACTCCGGGCACTTGTGTTTGAAAATGAAAGAAGCACAGTGCGGTAAACAACACTTTTTCCACACTTTAGCTATAAGAGCAAGTAATGTACTTCATCCAAAAATTCGAAAACAGATTTCACAGGAAACGCGTATTAAAATACGCACCTAACTGCCAATGTAAAACTTAGACACTTGTGTTTGGAAATTAAAAACCGTGCAGTAATAGTATACGGTCACACAAGTGTGGAAAGTGCACTATTGCAGAATTGAGAAAAAGTTTGAAAAGACAAAAGAAGTTGTATCTTTTCAATTTACGAGGTCCTGCAATACGCTTCACACACATGTATTTCGGACAATAAGTATTAGGAATAATTAAAATATAGTAACAAATGAATTAAAATATTGTTTGAATGCAAATGACTCCTATGAGAAAGAAATATTTGGTAATCGATGTGTTGAGCGAAGTTTCTCACAGTATAAAGCCTGTTTACGTGCCAATCGGAGACGATTCACATTTGAGACGTTACGTATGTATGTTGTTGTGCATTGTAATCTATGTGTCTTGTGAGAAAATGAAACGAATAATGATACTGATGACTTGTTGCACAACAGCAATTGAATGTATGTAAATATTAAAATTGTAAGTTCCGTAAATCATGTATTTATGCTTAGCACCCACTCAACCTCAATCGCCTTCCACTGCTTGTGAAAACATCAGTCTACCACTGCCCCATTTTCTTTCTATTAGTACCACTACATTGTCAACACATCACAACTATATACCATGCTGCGATAACTTCGATTGCGTCCCTCTATCGTCCCTTACTCATCACGATTTGTGACATTCTTCCTGTTACGTAAGGTATAAAAATCTGATGTGTGCCATTCACATGACTTTCTCTATATCTCTGCAACAAATTATTGTTAAAAAGATTATACTTCTTCTCGTATTTACCTCATGCTAATCACAAAAAAATAGCACAAATAGTCTTATTACTTGCTTCCTTGTAAGTAGGAGCGAAATAAGGGAGTACCGTAGGTTAAAGTGTTAGTCAAAAGCTGGTTGCTATGTGACTGAAGTTCCTTTGTTTGTATGGATAGCAGTTGACAAATTCCTGTACGAGAAAAGTATAAGTTTTTCAAAGCAGAAATCAAAAATGAGGAATGTCTCAAAAGCGGTGAACTTCACAAAAAAATGTATATAGAATAAATTCTGTATTTTAACGTTCTCTACATTTTTCGCGTGGTAAGTTTTTGTCAATCTCTTATGGTTTAGCAGCTATGCAAAATTCCGTAAAATTCATCCAGCATAAGGTAGTCTTCAGAGGCTATTCCCAGAAAATTCAAGATATACATTTTATTTGTCAGGTAAATATCTTTAATATACGAAATTTTAATCAAAATCGTTAGAGCCATTTTTCAGAAATAAAAATTTTGAAAAAATCTTACATGTAAAGGTTAGTTAGGGTTTGGGGGGGATTTTTCTCAAAATCTTCGTATCACAGCCCTGGAAGATACTAAACTTAAATACCAACTTTTCGTTTTTGAGTTATCGTGTTCACAGACACATGGATAAAGGGGACCCTAAAACATATATTTCCGGTGAAATCTTGGTATCGAATTTTTGGGTGGAGTGCAGTACAATTTATAATCAGCCTATACTCTGCTATATTCTGCTCTCTGAGTCAAGGCGGGCCTGGGGGTATGAGGGGACCCCCACTCTAGCGACCTGGCAGACCACAAACGCACCTTCTCTCGTATATAGCTAATAGAATATAACAAATGTTTGCTAAGAATAAGCTTTTATTCCAGGTAAAGCAGCATTGAGCATGGCCATTGCTTGGTTGGGTGACCAAGCGCAACCAATGAACTCTCTACATAATGAGTACATCCTTTCTGTTACAGGGCTGAACACAACCACATGAATAGCTTATACTAATAACTAAAGATTTTCCAGATAGAGCAGCAGATGCTGCAGAAATATGACTAGCTTAGAATATATCCTAAATGTAATATTTTAAATGACTACGTCCTTATGTTACAGGGCTGCAGATACAACAAAATATACTAATGACTATAACCGAAAGGGCAGCAAATGCTATACTGACTTATGTCCTTTTTCTTACAGGGCTGCAGATATATACACATGTAATATTTATGTTAATCCTCCCCACAAATTTCGAAGTGCGCAATCAGGGCTTCGGAAATGTTTGCGTCCTGGTTCTCACTCTCCCTTGGCAAGCCAACACACCCGCTCCTTGAATCCGCAGGTGCAACAGAGCTACTGCTGCATTCCTACACCCTAAATTCTCTCCGATGGAGTGGTTTTTTAGTGAGTATGGCGACCTCCATACTTGGCAGAGCTGTCTCCTCTATTTCTGTAGATTGTGTTCTTCCACTCCACTCGAAAAAAAATAATACAAGGTTCCTGCTAAGGTGGAAACCCTTAAGCATTCAAACAAGATAACCTTACACCATTATGAAACTAGGTCCTTCAAACTGTAGGAGCACATACCACATGCTCACAAAATATATAGAAAGAGAAATTATACATAATATTATTAGCTTATAGAAAGCAAGGTAGTATTTAAGGGTAGAAATATACATATTATATAAATGCAGATTCTTGTAACTTAGTAGTTAAGGCAAGGCGAGCTAGCGGAATTCCAGGTAACAGTTTACCAACCACCACCTGCTAATGAGCGCAGGGTTTAGGCTAAATAATGTAAGATAGAAAAGAACAGACATATAAAGAAGTGAGACAGGAATAGTGACTTGTCTTCCAAGTAGAACAGGGAATTGGGAAAACATACAAAGCAAACATAAAGTTAAAATAAAAGGAAATATTGGGTTTTTCCAAACACGTCATGTGCACGCTATATCGTCAGAACCTGGCACAATTTATTCTCATAGCTTGTGAGGATGCTAACAAAGAACCAATAAGAACTATGGTTACATTTTATGGCGCGAAAGCTGGCGTCACCCAGGATCAGTATTTAAGGCAAGGCAGATCTCTTACTCTCTCTATAACTATCTCGCTTGAGCTTGTGTTCACGTCACATTGAGTCGCGCGCACGTCCACGTGCTTGAGTGGTGGGGGAGTGATGTGCAGATGGTTAGATTAGGCTCCTGAACTATAATGAAAGCGGTGGGATGGTATTTGTTTATAACTCATTTTGTAAGGAAACAAGCTAGCCGCCCGTTTATATCTATGATACAATAACTTCAAGTCGTAACGGAATATGCAGTGTTTTACTTTCCCTATACGTACTATGTACATAGTGTGTAGAGAAGGTATTGCACTCCACCAAAACATTCGATACCGAGATTTCACCGGAAGTATATTTTTTAGGATCCTCTGTATCCAAAAAGGCATTTTCAGAAAAAGGTCCGTGTGTCTGTCCGTGTGTCTGTGAACACGATACTCAAAAACGAAAAGTCGGTAAAATACCAAAGTTGGTATTTAGGTTTAGTATCTTCCAGGGATGCAACACGAAGATTTTGAGAACAATCCCCCACCCCAAACTACCCTTTACATGAACATTTTTTCGAAAATTTTGATTCTCTCAAAAATGGCTCTAACGATTTTGATTAAAAGTTCGTACAATTTTGATTATAAGTTCTGACAAATAAAATGTATATCTTGAATTTTCTGGGAATAGCCTCTGAAGACTACTTTATTCTGGATGATTTTACGGAATTTTGCACAAACACTAAACCGTAAGAGATGGACAAAAACTTACAACACAAAAAATGTAGAGCACCTTAAAACACACAATCTATCTTATATACATTTTTTTCGTGGAGTTGATTGTTTTTGAGTTACTCCTTATTTTTGGTTTCAGCTTTAAAAAAAAACATACTTTTCGCATACAGAAATTTAACAATTCCTGTTCATACAAAGGAACTTCAGTCACATAGCAACTAACTTTTGACAATCACATTAACCAATATTACTCCCTTATTTCGCTTCTACTTAAATGGAAGCAAGCAATAAAACCATTTCTGCTGTTTTTTTCTCGATTAGTATGAAGCATAAACTTTTTTACAATAATTTGTTGCAGAGATATAGAGAAAGTCATGTGAATGGAACACATCAGATATTTACTTTCTCTAGCCCCGTATGTACAATGTACATAGGGATAGAGAAGTATTGTATTCCACCCAAAAATTTGATGTCGAGATTTCACCGGAAATACATGTTTTTAGGACCCCCTGAATCCAAAAAAAGCATTTCCAGAAAAAGGTCCGTGTGTGTGTGTGTCCCTGTGTCCGTGTGTCTGTGAACACGATAACTCAAAAACGAAAATTAGCTAAAATACCAAACGTGGTATTTAAGTTCAGTATCTTCCAGGGATGCGACACGAAGATTTTGAGAAAAATCCCCCCACCCCAAACTACCCTTTACATGGAACTTTTTTCGAAAATTTTGATTTTCTTAAACACGGCTCTAACGATTTTGATTAAAATATCGTATATTATAGATATTTACCTGAAAAATATAATGTATATCTTGAATTTCTGGGAATAGCTTCTAAAGACCTGTTTATTCTGGATGAATTTTGCATAATTTTGCATAACTAGTAAACCGTAAGAGATAGACAAAAACTTACTACACCAAAAATGTCGGCGTTGTTAAAATACACAACTTACGTCATATACTTTTTTTCGTGGAGCTTACCGTTTTCGAGGTATTCATTGTTATTAGTTTCATTTGTGAAGTAATACTTTTCTCAGACGGCGTGTCCGTTTTTCTTTTGTTCTACTCCTGACCAAGAAAAGAAGCGATTTGTAATGACAATCGCATAACGACAGCTTTTAAAACATTTGACTATTGATTTAGCCTAGTGTATTCCCTTGTTTACTTCCTACTTATAAGGAACTAAGTAATAAGAACATTGTGCTGAATACCTCGATTAACAAGGTGCATAAAGAAGAATAATCTTATGTAAGAAGTTTGTAGAACGGCTAGAGAAAGTCAAGTGAGTGTAACACTTAAGATTTTTTAATATTAGCCACACGCACAAACCCCTGAGATAAGTTGAATTAGGAGATGAGGACTGGGATAACGCCGGAGCTGAGGACACTGCTGGAACGAGACTACGATCCCCGCGACAAAATATATTTATATAGAGTTTTATACTCCATGTATAGAAACTTGATAATCAGCCTATACAAAGTCCCTGCTAAAGCGTAAACCCTTAAACATTCACGCAAGATAACCTTACGCCATTATGAAACGTGGTCTGATCTTCGTTGCATGAAGCCCTTTTCTTCACTTCAACAACCTGCTCCACTTGTTTTTCTTTATTCTGTTGGCAGAAGTTGGTTGTGGGAGACGTTTGTGCAATGGCGCGGGCTGGATCTGATAAACAGGGTGGGCCATGGACAGCCTGGCTTCCTTTTGGAGAACTCTCAAGAAAATATATGAGCATCGTGAATCGTGTCTCCATGACAACTGTTTCCATAACAGCGTGTCCCACACGTTACCAGCTATACATCCTTCAGTTCAAGCGATCTTTAGTCAAAACACTAGCGATCAATTCCTACTCTTTTGTTTCTGCGCAACGTCACCAGCAGAATAGTCAACTGTTATCGTATGCTCAGGGAATACTAGTGTAGAAATTGTCCTGTTTTAAATTATGCCCTGGTCGGGTCGTTTGTTTTATTAAAAAAATCTGATTTGTTCCATTCACAAGACTTTCTCTATATCTCTGCAACAAATTATTGTTAATAAGCTTCTGCTTCTATTTACTTCGTGCTAATTGAGGAAAAAAATGCTGAAATAGGCTTATTGCTTGCTTCCTTGTAAGTAGAAATGAAATAAGGGAGTAGCAAAGGTTAGAGTGATAGTCAAAAGCTGGTTGCTATGTCTCTGTAGTTCCTTTGTATGTATGGACAGGGGTTGACAAATTCCCGTGTGAGAAAAATGTTTTAAAACTGAAATCAATAACAAGGAATATCTCGAAAACAGTCAACTACAAGAAAAAAGTATATATGACATAATTTGTGTGTTTTAATGGGCTCTAACATTTCTTGTGTAGTAAGGTTTTCTCTATCGCTTACGGCTTACCAGTTATGCAAAATTCCACAAAATTCATTCAGAATTAATAGGTCTTCAGAGGCAATAAGCAGAACATTTAAGATGTAAATTTTATTTATCAAGTAAATATCTTTAAAATACGATATTTTAATTAAAATGTATATTGCTATTTTTGAGAAAATAAAATTTTTCGAAATTTTTTCCATGTAAAGGGTGGTTGGGGTGGGGGAATTTTCTTGAGAAACTTCGTATCGCTTCCTTGGAAGATACTGAACTTAAATACTAAGTTTGGTATTTAACGACATTTTCGTTTTTGAGCTATGCTGGCAACAGTCTCTCTCTCTCTCTCTCTCTCTCTCTCTCTCTCTCTCACACACACACACACACACTGACAACTTAGCTCAAAAATGAAAAGTCCGTTAAATACCAAACTTGGTATTTAAGTTCAGTGTCTTCCAAGGATGCGACTAGAAAATTTTCAAGAAAATCCCCCCCACTCCAAGGTCCCCTTATATGGAAACGTTTTCCACAATTTTGATTTTCTCAAAACTGGCTCTAACGATTTTGATTAAAATAACGTATATTTAAGATATTTATCTGATAAATAAAATGTATATAGAGAAGGTATGGTAATGCACCCAAAAATTCCATACTGAGATTTCACCGGAAATATCTATTTGAGACCCCCTGAATAAAAAAAAAATTTTTTTTAGAAAAATGTCTTTGTGTGTCTGTCAGTCTGTTATTGTGTGTGTGTGTGTCTGTTTTTTTTTTTTTGTTGGTAGTGTTTAACTCCCGCTTTAACTACTTATGGCACCGCAGTCGGTCAATGTGTGTGTCTGTGGCAGCATTGCTCAAAAACATAAAGTTCATTAAATACCAAACTTGGTATATAAGTTCAGTATCTTCCGAGGATGCGACACGAAGATTTTGAAGAAAATCCCTCCACCCCCAACTACAGTTTACATGGAAAACGTTCCGAAAATTATAATTTTCTTAAAAATGGCGATGATGAATTTGATTAAAATCTATTTAAGATATTTACATGAAAAATACAATGTTATCTTGACTTTTCTGGGAATAGCCTCTGAATACCTCTTTATTTTTATTGAATTTTGCATAGCTGGTAAACCTAAGAGATACACAAAAATGTAAATCACGATAAAACACATCATTTATGTCGTATACATATTTTTCGTGGTTGGCCGTTTTCGAGATATTCCTTGTTAGTGATTTCAGCTATAAACTTTTCTCATGTGGGAACTTGTCAACTCCTGGCCACGGAAAGAAACGGATTTCAATGTCGTAGTAACTATATTTTAAAACATTTGACTGTCGGTTTAGCCTAGTATATTCCTTGTACTTACTCTGGTTACATACTTTCTCTATACGTACTATGTACATAGTGTATAGAGAATGCATTGCACTCCACCAAAAAATTCGATAGGGAGATTTCACTGGAAATATATGTTTTAGGGTCCCCTGTATCCAAAAAAATTATTTTCGAAAAAAGGTCCGTGTGTTTGTGAACACGATAACTCAAAAACGAAAAGTCGGTAAAATACCAAACTTGGTATTTAAGTTAAGTATCCTCCAGGGATGCGACACGAAGATTTTGAGAAAAATCCCCCCAACCCAAACTACTCTTTACATGGAACTGTTTACGAAAATTTTGATTTTCTAAAAAATGGCTCTAACGATTTTGATTAAAATATCGTATATCAAAGATATTTACCTGAGAAAAAATGTTTATCTTGAATTTTTTGGGAATAGCCTCTGAAGACTACTTTATTGTGGGTCAATTTTACGGAATTTTGCATAACAGGTAAACGTTAAGAGATGGATAAAAACTTACCAGTCAACAAATGTAGAGTACTTTAAAACACACAATTTATGTTATATACATTTTTTTCGTGGAGTTGGTTGTTATTGAGACATTCCTCATTTTTGGTTTCAGCTATGAAAAACATACTTTTCTCATACTGGAATTTGTCAACTCCTGTCCATACAATCAAAGGAACATCAGTCATATAGCAACCAGCTTTTGGCTTTCACTTTAGCCTATGGTAGTCCCTTATTTCGCTTCTACTTTCAAGGAAGCAAGTAATAAGACTATTTTTGCTAACTTTTTTTTTCGATTAGCACGAAGTAAATAGAAGCATAAGCTTTTTAACAATAAGTTTTGCAGAGATGTAGAATGGAACACATCAGATTTCCGATGAAATCTCGATATGGAATTTTTGGGTGGAATACTTTTCTATTTACTATATGCATTATACATACTACGTGCTAGAGAAAGTAAAATAACTGGTATTCGTTTAACAAGAGACTACTTGTCGGCGACGTTAACCTTATCAGGAGATTAACTTTAACAAAACAAACACGTAGTGCGCTTTGACTACTTACCTCATAGAACTATCTGCAATCTCACGACCTTCTCCTAGAATGCGCAATTGTAAATTGTTTACTAAAACCGGCTCTAACTTATTTTACAAAATTTCCTGTTCACAAAAGAAACCCTCAGTCGGGTTTTCCTAGCTTCAGGGAATACACAAAACCTGCAAGGTGAGGACCAACGTCATTTGTAACAGTTCCTAATACAAATAGTTGATTCCGGTATAAATATATTTGAAGGCTCTAGTTCCATAGTGACGTAAGTAGTAGCTAAATAGTTTTGAGAAAGGCCTGATGTTTCATGCCTTTCTGTAACAAATTATTACCACACAAGGTATTATATTCCTCCCAATAATTCATTACCAAGATTTCACCGGAAATACATGATTTGGGTCCCCCTGAATCCGAAAAAAAAAAAAAAAAGCATTTTTGAAAAAAGGTCCGTGTTGAGGCGGTAACGTTGTTACGGGTTCGTGTCCAGGGTGCGGGTTTTGGGTATTAGGAACGGTGTGAATTCGTACCCCTTAGCTCAGATTTGGCTAGAATGGAAACTCTTTCAAGGTGTGGTATGACTTAAGAGCTTTATTCAGTTAGTTCGGCCTTTTTCCGCCGTCGAGCATACACGTATTCCTTTTAATTTTCTCCTGCGAAACTATACTACTGTGTCAAGAAAGTTCCGGGAATTTGCCAATAAAACACAAAAAATGAATTATTCATCCAATTTTATTTTATCGCCTTCAAAGTAGGCCCCTTCCGAAATTATACATATATGCCAACGAATAATCCAATTATCAAAACATTTTTTGTGGGCACTTTTAGGAATCGATATCCATTGTCGCCGCGAATTTTCCTTTATGTCTTCTGTCGACTGGAAACTGGTGCCTCGAAGTGGTAACTTGAGTTTTGGAAAGAGAAAGAAATCAACAGGAGCCAGATGAGGTGAATACGGTGGTTGTGATGAAATTTATTGAGTTTTTGGTCGGAAATTCGTTCAAAAAGTAGACATGTGAGCTGGTGCGTTATCGTGGTGCAGAATCCATGAGTTGTCGTTCCACAAAGCTGGCCTTTTTCGCCGTATTTGTTCTCTCAAACGCCGCACAACGCTCAGATAATAGTCTTTATTAACATATGACCTTCTGGCAAGAGCTCTTGCGTGCACGACACTGAGATAATCGAAAAAAACTGCCAACATGACCTTAAGTTTTGATCGAGTTTGACGTGCCCTTTTAGGTTTCGGTTGAGTTGGAAGGCGCCACTCGGAAGCTTGTTGACTGGTTTGAGTGTCAAACTCGTAAACCCACGTCTCATCACCAGTTACAATGCGTTTCATGAATGTGGGGTCGGAACTGGCTCGTTCTAGCATGTCTTCAGCAATCTTTACGCGATTGAGTTTTTGTAGAAAGTTCAAGTCTTTCGGAATTAACCGAGCTGCAACGCGTGTCATGCCCAAACAATCGTTTAAAATTGTACGACTCGATTCGTGAGACACAGAAAGTTCAGCGGCAATCTCTCTCAGACCTAAATGACGATGTTCGGTTCAGTTGAAACCGTTGACGGCCGACCAGAGCGAGGAAAATCTTCCACCACATCTCGACCACTTTTGATTGCACTGTACCACTCATATGCACGTGTTTTTGATAAACTCGATTCACCGTAAGCCCTCAGTAACATTTTCAGCGATTCGGCACACGAAATACCATTTGCAATGCAGAATTTGAGACAGATTCTTTGTTGAATATTTGTATCCATCGTAAAATCGCAAATCACCTTTGAGATGAACTAACAAAATGACGTAGTGTAAACAAACTAGATGACAGATGACGATTAAACTCCGCGTGGGTATAGAGGAAAGTTGTAACAACAATAATTTTGAATCCCCTTTTAAACAGCATTTTTAAGTGATAAATTCTCGGTACTTTCTTGACAGAATGTACTTTACGTGACATCGACTGTTGTTACTTATTAATGTTGATGCCGTGATTTATTCCGTACCCTGGCCTTATTAAAATAACTATTTCCCTCACAGCTAAAGGTAGCCTGTGCGGCTCCACCGCGGACCCTAAATATCACATCTTAGTTGTACGGAGGTTCTTCGGCAAGTGCCCCAAACAGCGTCCCCTGGCCAGGGGAGATAATTGTTTTCTCTTTCCATTATGTTCCCATCGGGCAGTGTATTCTCAACCCCTTCTGTTCAAAGTCCTACCCTGTCGGGGTCGTTCGCCAGCTCGTGACAACTCGGCTACTTATACGCGTTTCAAATCTTTCTGCCCTTCCCTTTATCATTCCCTTCTGAATAACTCTTCACCCCGTGACAAGACATGTACTACCTCAGTATATGTGTGTGTGTGTGTGTGTGTGTGTGAGAGAGAGAGAGAGAGAGAGAGAGAGAGAGAGAGAGAGAGAGAGAGAGAGAGAGAGAGAGAGAGAGAGAGACTGTGGACAGCATTGCTAAACAACGAAAAGACCGTTAAATACCAAACTTGGTTATTAAGTTTGGTTTCTTCCAAGGATGAGACACGAAGATTTTTAAGAAAACCTCCCCACCCCAAACTACCCTTTACATGGAAGTTTTATCGAAAATTTATATTTACTCAAAAATACCTTTTGATTAAAATATCTTATATTACAGATATTTACCTGACAAATAAAATGTCTATCTTGGATTTTCTGGGAATAGCCTCTGAAGATTACTTTATTCTTGATGAATTTTATGGAATTTTGCATAACTGCTGAATCGTAAGAGATAGATAAAAACTTGCCACACAAAAAATGTAGAGCACATTAAAACATACAATTGATGCAACATACATTTTTTTCGTGGAGTTGATCGTTTTTGAGATATTCCTTGTTTTTTGTTTCAGCTTTAAAGAACTTATACTTCTCTGATACAAGAATTTGTCAACTCGTGTCTATACTAACAAAGGAACTTCATTCACATAGCAACCAGCTTTTTGACTACCACTTTAACCTATAGTACTCCCTTATTTCGCTTCTACATACAAGGAAGCAAGTAATAAAACTATTTCTGTTGATTTTTTCTCAATTAGTATGAAGTAAATAGAAGCTTAAGATTTTGAGCAATAATTTCTTGCAGAGATTTAGAAAGTCATGTGAATGGAACACATCAGAGTTTTCTTCCTTCCACTGCACGTATATATATAAATAAACCTTTGCAAAACTACTTTATTGTATATAAAGAAATGCTGTAGACTAAAACGACAGTAAAATCTTTCAAGAGGTGGTCGCTATGTGATACATTAACATTCCGTTCTCCTTACTTTATCAGGATAAATAAAAATGAATTATGAGTTATAATTTTATAAATATATTTTTCAAAACTGAAAACAGTATAAAGAATGGGTATTTCCCTAAACGTTTAACTCTACAAAAATTGTTTGGTTTAAGAAGATCTAAATTGTTTGTATAGAAAGTTTTTGTCTATCTCTTACAGTTTACTAGTTATGCAAAAGTTATTCAAAATGAATAGTATTTCAGAGGTTATTCCCAGAAAATTCAAGATATACATTTTATTTGTCAGGTAAATATCTTTAATATACGGTATTTCAATCAAAATCGTTAGAGCTATTTTTGAGAAAATAAAAATTATCGACATTTATTTCCTGCAAAGTGTAGTTTAGTGTGTGGGATTTGGCTCAAAATCTTGGAGTCGCATTTTTGGAAGATACCTCCAACACCATGTTTGTTATTTTACCGATTTTTCGTTTCTGAGTTATCGTGTTCACTGACACACGAATCTTTTTCTAAAAATCTGGTGTGTTACGTAGCAAATTATTGTTAAAAAGATTATTCTTGTATTTCATGCTAATCGAGATAAACATTAACAGAAATTATCTACTTCCTTGTAAGTGGAAGGGCAATAAGGGAAAACATTAGGCTAAAACGATAGTCAAAGCGGTTCTATGAGATTGAAATAAATTTACTTGCATGGCAGGAGTTGTCATTTTCCCCTATGAGAAATGTTTAGACACTGAAACCAATAACAAGGAGTATATATCGGAAATGAACAATTCCACGAAAAAAATCTGATTTCTACCATTCACATGACTTTCTCTACATCTCTGCAGCAAATTATTGTTAAAAAGCCAATGCTTCTACTTACTTCATGCTAGTTGAGAAAGAAAATTAACAGTCAACTCATGCAAAGAAATACATTTCAATCTGATAGCAACCACCTTTAAAACATTTGACTATCACTTTAGCGTAGTGTATTCCCTTATTTCTCTCCTACTTATAAGGAAGCAAGTAATAAAATCTTTTTCTGCTAATGTTTACCTGGATTAGCATGAAGTAGATAGAAGAAACTCTCATGAGATCCATTCACATGACTTTCTCTACATCTCTGCAACAAATTGTAGTTAAAAATGTTATGCTTCTATTTACTTCATGCTAATTAGCAGAAATAGTCTGATTACTTGCTTCTTTGTAAGTAGAAGCGAAATGAGGGAGTTCCATAGGTTAAAGTGACAGCCAAAAGCTGGTTGCTATGTGACTGAATTCCTTTGCTTGTATGGACAGGAGTTAGAAAATTCCTGTATGAGACTTTTAAGCTTTTCAAAGCTAAAACGTAAAACCAGGAATATCTTTAAAATGATCACCTCCAGAAAAAGAGGTATATGACATAAATTGTGTGTTTTATCGTGTGCTACATTTTCTGTGCAGTAACCTTTTTCTCCTTTCCTACGGTTTAGCAGTTATGCACAATTTCGTAAAAATCATCCAGAATAAAGTAGTCTTCAATGGCTATTCCCAGAAAATTCAAGATATACATTTTATTTGTCAGGTAAATATCTTTAATATACGATATTTTAATCAAAATCGTTAGACCTATTTTTAAGAAAATCAAAATTTTCAAAATATTTTCCATGTAAAGGGTTCTTTGGGGTGAGGGTGTTTTCTTGAAAATCTTCGTGTCGCATCCTTGGAAGATACCAAACGTAAATATCAAGTTTGGATTTTAACGGTCTTTTCGTTTTTGAGCTATGCTGCCCACAGTAACACACACATACACACACGGACGGTTTTCTAAAAATGCCTTTTTTGTATTCAGGGAGTCTCAGAACATGTATTTCCCGTGAAATCTCGGTATGGAATTTTTGGGTGCAATACAATAGCTGCTATATACACAATGCACATAGTTTTTGTAGAGAAAGTATAAAGCTTATTAATAATAGTTTGTTACAGAAATGTAGAGATATTTTCTGAATCCTCCAAACACATTGAAATGTTGGGTGTACTACAGTACCTTCTCGGCCCATTGTAAACTGACCAATTGCTAAGCTCTATTGTATGAGAATTCAGTGTTGTAAAGGTTCCATATGTTGCTTGTAATAACACAATATTGAACATTTTATAGGACAATGGAGCACATAAGGGAGAAGTTTTGTTGCTTGCAGTCTACTCAGACAACCCGAAACAAAAGAAGATATCGTCTCAGAACACAGGTGAGTACTCAATGCTATTGTTTTTATCTTAACTTACAAATTAGTTATAATTATCTTAAAGGTAAATTAAAAGTCCTCTTCCATGTACGTTAAATGTACGAAATTTAGAATATACTAAGACCGTACCTCGCACTTTTTATCCGTCCATCCATCCATCCGTCCGTCCGTCCGTCCGTCCTTCCTTCCATCCATCCATCCATCCGTCCGTCCATCCTTCCATCCATCCAATCCAATCCAATCCATCCAATCCATCCACTCCATCCATCCATCCATCCATCCATCCGTCCGTCCGTCCGTCCGTCCGTCCCACCGTCCGTCCGTCCGTCCGTCCTTCCATCCATCCATTCATCCATCCAATCCAATCCATCCATCCGTCCGTCCGTCCGTCCGTCCGTCCGTCCGTCCTTCCATCCAATCCAATCCAATCCATCCATCCATCCGTCCGTCCGTCCGTCCTTCCATCCATCCATCCAATCCAATCCAATCCATCCAATCCAATCCATCCATCCATCCATCCATCCATCCATCCATCCATCCATCCATCCATCCATCCATCCATCCATTCATCCATCCATCCATCCATCCATCCAGTTTGAAAATTCAGCCGACCTTTCTGACGCACCTTCAGGATAACCTATTAATTTAATGCAGGCTGGTATCAACCAACACAGAAGTTTAAAACAGTTGCATATTATATCAAGCAAATGTCATGGTACACATGCATTTCTCATTTTAGAAAAATCTCCGTGTTTGGAAACACGGTAACACAAAAACGATGTTAGTTTCGTAAAATACCAAACTTGGTATTTATGTTTATATCTTTCAAGGAAGCGACACGGACATTTTTAGAAAAGTCCCCCGCCACAAACGGACGTTTACATAGACAAATTTTTGAAAATGTTGATATTCTCAAAAATGGCTCTAACGATTTTATATTTAATATACCTTATATTAAAGACATTTAACAGAATTGGTCTTTTTACTTGCTTCCTTGCAAGTAGTTGGGAAATAAGGGAGTGCACTTGACTAAAACGATAGTCAAATCTTTTAAAAGCTGGTTGCTATGGGATTAAAATTCGTTTCTTTGCTTTGTCAGTTGACAACTTCCCCGTAAGTATTTTAAAACTGAAAAAAAAACAAAACAAAAAAACAATACCTCGGATATGGTCCACTACACGAATAAATGTATGACATAAATTGTGCGTTTTAACGAGATCTAGATTTTTACTTTCTCTACACGTACTATGCACATAGTGTATAGAAAAGGTATTTCATTGCTCCCAAAATTTCGATACCGAGATTACATCGGAAATACATGTTTTGTGACCACCTGAATTCAAAACAAGCATTTTCAGAAAAATGTCTGTGTGTGTGTGTGTGTGTCTTTGGGCAGCATAGCTCAAAAACGAAAATACCATTAAATACCAAAATTGGTATTTAAGTTCAGTATCTTCCAAGGATGCGACACGAAGATTTTCAAGAAAATCCTCCCATCCCTAACTACCCTTCACATGGAAAAATGTTCGAAAATTTTTATTTTCTAAAAAATGGCTCTAACGATTTTGATTACAATATCCTATATTAAAGCTATGTACCTGACAAATAATATGTATATCTTGAATTTTCTGGGAATAGCCTCTGAAGAATACTTTATTCTGGATGCATTTAACGGAATTTTGCGTAAATGGTAAACCGTAAGAGATAGACAAAAACTTACCAAACAAGAAATGTAGAACACATTAAAACACACAATTTATGTTATATACATTTTTTCGTGGAGTTGATCATATTTTTTAATATTCCTTGTTTTTGGTTTGAGTCTTGAAAAACCATACTTTTCTCATACAGGAATTTGTCATCTCATGTCCATACAAACAAAGGAACTTCAGTCACATAGCAACCAGCTTTTGACTATCACTTTAACTTATGGTACTCCCTTATTTCGTTTCTACTTACAAGGAAGCAAGTAATAAGACTATTTCTGCTAATTT
Organism: Hymenopus coronatus; assembly: GCA_030762935.1. Lineage (NCBI taxonomy): Eukaryota > Metazoa > Arthropoda > Insecta > Mantodea > Hymenopodidae > Hymenopus > Hymenopus coronatus. The sequence continues at coordinate 16,594,117 of CM060897.1, read as the reverse complement.
TTTCTCGATTAGCATAAAGTAAATAGACGCATAATCTTTTTAAGAATAATTTGTTGCAGATATTAGAGAAAGTCATGTGAATGGAAGACATCAGATTTTTTTTTCTGTAGTAACATTTTGTCTATCTCTAGTTCTGCAGTTTCAGTTGCCAGGTGAACTGTCGTGAAGTCCTGATGAAGCCCTCCGTAGTGAGGCGAAACGTCGGCAACAAATTCAGCCAAGACGCGGTCTTTCCGGAAGTCCTCGACACAATCGATTAAAATGCAATAAATGAGTACATTGGTTTCACTCTCTCGCGTGCTTGGCATTATTCCGTGATACCCTCTCACTTGCCATGCCGGTCTCCGATCCGGTGCCCGTTTCTTCTCCGTATTCAGCATTGCTGACGAATCCTGGATTGATTATTATCCTTTCCATTCCTCCTTCCATTAGTACACCTCTATTTCAACATGTCTCTTACATATTTTTACTTTCTCTACACATACTATGTACTACATGCTACAGAAAAGGTATTGTAATGCACCTAAAAATTCGATATCGAGATTTCACCGGAAATACATGTTTTGGGTCCCCCTGAATCCAAAAAAAAAAAGAAATTTTTAGAAAAATGTCCATGTGTGTGTAAGCGTGTCTGTCGGCAGCATAGCTCACACGAAGATTTTCAAGAAAATCCCCCCCTCCCAACTACCCTTTACATGGAACATTTTTCGAAAATTTTGATTTCCTCAAAAATGGCTCTTAACGATTTAATTAAATATTGTATATTAAAGATATATACCTGACAAACAATATGTATATCTTGAATTTTCTGGGAATAGCCTCTGAAGACTACTTTATTCTGGATGACTTTTACGGAATGTTGTATAACTGCTAAACCTCAAGAGTTAAACAAAACTTACTAAACAAAAAAAATTAGATCAAGATAAAGCACACCATTTATGTGATACACACACACACATATATATATATATTTTTCGTGGAGTTGATCGTTTTTGAGATATTCCTTGTTCTAAGTTTCAGCGTTAAAGAACTTATACTTTTCTCATACAGGAATTTGTCAGCCCCTGTCCATACAAACAAAGGAACTTCAGTCACATAGCAACCAGCTTTTGATTATCACTTTAACCTATGGTACTCCCTTATTTCGGTTCTACTTAACAAGGAAGCAAATAATAAGACTGTTTCTACTAATTTTTCTCAGCATGAAGTAAATAGAAGCATAAGCTTTTTAACAATAATTTCTTGCAGAGATGTAGAGAAAGTCATGTGAATGGAACACATCAGATTTTTCACCTACTGAACCGAGTTTTTCCAGCCATTTTCTGTTATTGGCTCAATAGCATTCTAAGAAGCTATGCTCTTTGATCCACTATGTCAGAACGTTCTCTCAGTAGACTCTGATTATCTTTGCACTTTTTAAATATTGAATCTTTTCCTCCGTGTTTCTTTAAATCCAAAGAAACTCTTCTTCTTGTTACAACAGTTGGACAACTTTCACAGTGTAGGGGTTTCTTTTTAACCTCGTAATACTCCTGATATTTTTTTCTAATGACACACTTGTCCATATCGTCCAAAACGACTTCGTTGCATGAGGTTTACCGATCTTGTGAGGTAATATAATTTTGATCGTCTCAACTTCTTCAAGCCGGCCCTCCTTTCTGATCTTGCATATCGTTGTCCGGTAGAAGCGACAAGTTCAGTAACATTTGTAATAAGTATTTTCTGAGCTTCTTTCTTCTTTTCGTCACAAATCTTAAGAATATTATAAATAATGCTGCATTCACAATGAAATGCAGACGCAATTTAATTGCAAGAGTTTGGACTCATATTATTTAATGTAAGCATTCACATAGAATTACGCAATGCAACGCAAGAGTTTCGAAACTCCAATCTTTATCCTTGCATTGCATGCAAAGAGGAAGAATTCTGCTTCTTTTCTCTATCATTGCCTATGAATTGAATAACAAACGATCGCACTGCAAGATTTTACATGGCCTGCTGTACATGCATGCTCTTCTATTTGACCGTGTAGTGCCGCGCCATCTCTAATATCCCTCAAGAGGTAATGACAGTCTCCTTGGATTAGATTAGATTAGAAAGCATTCTGTAGGTTCGTTTAGGCCAGAAAGCCACTGAACATAGAACTTGTCAAGGCATATACATGTATACATATGTTTATATACTATATACTATGAAAAAAAATGTATAAAGCTCTAGTGCTAAAAGCATAGGTTACAAAAACAATAGAATACTTTTTTTTTTGCATGCACATAAAAACAAAGAGTATCAAAATATAGTGTTAAATGTATAAATAAATATATATATAATTTCATTATATGTAAAACTAATGTTATGTCAGATGATAGTTTTCAAATTATCGATATAATAGTTACTAGTAATAATTATATAAACTAAAACATGATTATTGTATTATGTACTCTTCATAAATGTCAACAAATTACAATACATATTTACAAATATGTTATAGAATTTCCAATGCAAAGATTTACAATTATGTACTAGAGTGTAAAATATCAAAACATCAGGCTTTACAGACCTTGTGTCATTGCTAAATGCTCAAAAAGAAAAAAAGAAGAAAAAAAAAAGAATTTATTTGACACATTCGTGCAAGTCAAAGTATAAATCAGTTTAATTTTAATATAAAACACACACACTAATATACACCAAATGCAATACATTGTAATATTTATAAATACAATGATTATTATGGTATTGTCAGACAGATTTGTCACTTAAATATTCATCTACAGAGTAAAATGATTTATTGCAAAGGTTCTCCTTAAGAGAGGCCTTAAAAACCCTGAAATTCCCAACATTTTCTTTGAGATTACTGGGGAGAGCATTAAATATCTTGCGAATCCTTGTTTGATTTAATGAATGTAACTATCATCTGTGTATAGATTTATTGGTTCTCATAAATCGAAAACGCAAAGAGATAATTCTGGTTCATTAAATGTGTAGCTTTATCACTTTCTGCAGTCTCTATGGTTGTGCTATTTTCAATAATGTTAAATGAGCAATTATTGTGACGTCACTGCCGCGAGCGTCAGTTGTTAATATGTAATGTATTTATTTGTAAAACATTTGAGAGGCTTTTGGTTATGTTATTCAGTTTGTAACTTGCGGATCTAAAACCCCGTGACAACTTGCGCTTACGATTGTGTTGTGAATGGCGTCTCCTTAGCGGACTATACAGCATTTCATGGCGCATGCGTGAAGTCGTATTGCCTCATCACGTTGCTTCGCCTCTGCAACTACACTGGCCTTGGCAGGCTTATACATTAGGTAGTGGAAGATGTTTAATATAACTTTTTATATTCCAGGCAGCGATGATCACGGTGGCGTCACTGGTGGCACTAAACCATGGCATGTCCATCAGTCACGCTGCAGTGCTGGTACCACATATTCAGGCAGAAAATGGCACGATTCAGATGGACGAAGAAGACGCCTCTTGGATAGGTAAAACCTCGAATAATCATTAAGAATACATAATTTCTTTCTTGATAATTTTGTTATTACTTTCTCCTGCCCGCATGTACAATATACATAGCGGGTAGAGAAGGTACTGTATTGCACCCAAAAAATCTGATATGTTACACTCACATCACTTTCTTTAGCTCTTCTACAAACTTCTCACATAAGAATATTCTTCTTTATTTATATAATCATTAGCAGAATGTTCTTACTACTTAGTTCCTTATAAGTAGAAAGAAAATAAGGGAATACACTAGGCTAAACCGATAGTCAAATGTTTTAAAAGCTGTCGTTATTCGATTGTCATTGCAAAACGCTTCTTTGCTTGTCTAGGAGTAGATCAAAACAACGGACACTTTTTGTCCCAGAAAAGTATAAGTACTCACAAGTGAAACCAAAAACAAGGAATATCTCGGAAACGGTTACCTCCACAACAAAAATGTATAGGGCATAAATTGTGTCTTTTGATCATCTACATTTTATGTTTGGTAAGTTTTTGTCTATCTCTTACGGTTTAGCAGTTAAGCAAAATTTAGCAAAATTCATCCAGAATAAAGGGATCTTCAGAGGCTATTCCCAGAAAATTCAATATATACAGTTTATTTGGTATGTAAATGTCTTTAATATACGGGATTTTAATCAAAATCGTTAGAGCCATTTTTTAGAAAATCAAAAATTTCGGAATTTTTTCCATGTAAAGGGTAGCTGAGGGTTTAGTTTTTAACAGTCTTTTCGTTTTTGAGCTATGCTGTCCACAGACACACACACACAGACAGACAGACACACACACGGACCTTTTTCTGAAAATGTTTTTTTTTATTGGATTCAGGGAGTCCAAAAGCATGTATTTCCGGTGAAATCTTGGTATCGAATTTTTGGGTGGAATACAACACTTCCTCTATACATTATATTTCACCGGAAATATATGTTTTGGGAGTCCTTGAATCAAAAAGGACTTTTTTAGAAATATGTTCGTATGTGTGTCTGTGGGTAGCATAGCTCAAAAACGAAAAGTCCGTTAAATACCAAAATTGGTATTTAAGTTCAGTATCTTCCAAAGATGCGACACGAAGATTTTCAAGAAAATCCCCTCTCCTCCGACTACCCTTTTCAGGTGAAAATTTAGAAACTTTTTATTTTCTCAAAAATACCTCTAACGATTTTGATTAAAATATCGCATATTAGAGATATTTACATGAGAAATAAAATGTGTATCTTGAATTTTCTGGGAAAAACCTCTGAAGACATCCTTATTCTGGATACGTTTTGTATAATCGGTAAACCGTAAGAGATAGATAAAAACATACTATACAAATATGTATATCTCGTCAAAACACACAATTTATATCCTTTACGTTTTTGTTGTGGAGGTAACCGTTTCCGAGATATTCCTCGTTATTGGTTTCAGTTGTAAAGTGCTTATACTTTTCTAAGTCAGGAAGTGTCCGTTTTTCTTTTGTTCTACTCCTAGCCAAGCAAAGAAGCGATTTGCAATGACAATCGCATAACGATAGCTTTTAAAACGTTTGACAATCATTTCAGTATAGCGCATTCCCTTAGTTGCCTTCTACTTATAAGGAACTAAGTAATAAGATCATTCTGCTAAGGTTTATCTCGATTAGCTGGTGTAGAAAGAAGAATAATCTTTTGTTAGAAGTTTTAAAGCAGCTAAAGAATGTCATGTGAGTATAACACATCAGATTTTATTTTTTATTTTTCCATCCACGTCCTACAATGTACAACATACCTAGAAAAGGTATTTCACTCCTAAAATTATATACCGGAAATACATTTTTTAAGAATCCGAAATTCAGTGTTTTTGTTTTATGCCTTATATTTTTAGGATTTTGGTGCCGTTAACCATTTCCGATATATTGCTGGTTTTGGTTAAAGTTTCTCAATATTTATTTTTTTTTCTCAAACGAGAAGTCGTCATTCATTTTACTATTTACTTTCTCTACACGTGCTATGTACATAGTATATAGAGAAGGTATTGCATTCCACCCTAAAATTCTATACTGAGATTTCACTGGAAATACATGTTTTCGGACACCCTGAATACAAAAAAAGCAAATTCAGAAAAATGTCCGTGTGTGTGTGTGTGTGTGTGTGTGTGTGGCTGTATGTCTATCTGTCTGTCTGTGTGTCTGTGGGCAGCATATCTCCAAAACGAAAGGACCGTTTAAAACCAAACTTTAAGTTTGGTATCTTCCAAGGATGCGACACGAAGATTTTCAAGAAAATTCACCCACTCCAACTACCCTTTACATAGAAAACATTTCGGAAATTTTGATTTTCTTAAAAATGGCTCTAAAGATATATTTTGATTAAAATCTCTTATATTTAACATATATTTACTTGCCAAATAAATTGTATATCTCGAATTTTCTGGGAATAACCTTAAAATACTTCTTTATTCTGGATGATTTTTAGTGAACTTTGCATAACTGTTAAACCATAAGAGACAGACAAAAACTTACCATAAAAAAAGAAATGAAGAGTACGTTAAAACACACAATTTATATAATATAGATTTTTTCGTAGAGTTGGTCGTTTTTGAGATATTCCTTGTTATTGGTTTCAGGTTTAAAAAAAACTTATACTTTCGTTATAGTGGAATTCGTTAACTCCTGTCCATACAAACAAAGGAAGTTCAGTCACATAGTAACCAGCTTTTGACTATCACTTTAACCTATGGTACTCCCTTATTTCGCATCTACTTATAAGGAAGCAAGTAATAAGACTATTTCTGCTAATTTTTCTTGATTAGCATTTGTTTTCTTGATGTGATTTGTTTGTGAGGATAAATTTTAGGCTTCAGAATTTTGACCACGCTGCCGGGATACGTTGCTGAATTTCTTTGCTTGTATCGTCCTAGGTAGGTGTATTTTGTGACGTTCTCTGTTGTTTATTTGGATCATTTCTTCGATGCTATTCTGTTTTTTGAGATTTAGTTGCAGTCAAGTTTTCTTGCTCTGCTGGGCTAAAGCTTGTATACATTCCCTCAATTGACGCTGACATTGTTGTTGTTTCAGCCAGTCTCTACAACTTCGCCTCTCCATTAGGTGCCTTAACTGGAGGCATCCTGTCAGAGTTCTTCGGGAGAAGACGCACCCTCGTGATGGCGCTCGTCAGCATGACTGTCGGTTGGATGATCATCTTCCTGAGTCAGAGTATCGGCGTCATTATGGCGGGGAGGATTCTTGAAGGAGCGTCTAAAACAATGGCAGTCACTGCAGCCACAGTGAGTTATTGTTCTTATTTATACTGACTGCCACACATGACCCTTCCACAAACTTGTAATATCATAATAGACTCTGAAGGTTCATCTCAGCTGAAAGAATATGATGTGTTATGTTTGCAAGGATTCTCTACCTATTCTGCAAAATTTAAGTCTTCTATCTACTTTATTGAGATAAACATTAATAAAAATGTTAACAAAAAATCTGATGTGTTCCATTTACATGACTATCTCTATATCTCTGCAAAGAATTATTGTTAATAAGCTTATCTTTTATATATTTCATGCTAATCGAGATAAATTAGTAGAAATAGTCTCATTTCCTGCTTTATTGTAAGTAGAGGCGAAATAAGGGAGTACCATAGGTTAAAGAGAAAGCCAAAAGCTGGTTGCTATGTGACTGATGTTCCTTTGTTTCTATGGACAAATTCCTGTATGAGAAAAGTATAAGTTTTTCAAAGCTGAAACTAAGAAAAAGGAATATCTCAAAAACGATCAACTCCAGGAAAAAACTGTATATGACATAAATTGTGTGTTTTAACATGCTCTACATTTTTGTGTGTTAAGTTTTTGTCCATCTCTTACGGTGTAGTAGTTATGCAAAATTCATCCAGAATAAAGTAGTCTTCAGAGGCTATTCTCAGAAAATTCAAAATATACATTTTATTTGTCAGATAAATATCTTTAATATATGATATTTTAATCAAAATCATTAGAGCCATTTTTTGAAAATCAAAGGTTTCGAAAAAAGTTCCGTGTAAAGGGCAGTTTGGGGTGGAGGGGATTTTTCTCAAAATCTTCGTGTCGCATTCCTGGAAGATACTAAACTTAAATATCAAGTTTGGTATTTTACCGACTTTTCGTCTTTGAGTTATCGTGTTCACAGACACACGGACACACACATGGACCTTTTTCTGAAAATACTCTTTTTGGATACAGGGGACCCTAAAACATATATTCCCGGTGAAATTTCGGTATCGAATTTTTTGGTGGAGTGCAATACCTTCTCTATACAGTATGTACATAGTACGTATAGAGAAAGTAAAAATTAGCAAAAATATTCTTATTACTTGCTTCCTTGTATGTAGAAGCGAGATAATGGAAAACCATGGATTAAAGTGATAGTCAAAAGCTGGTTGCTATGTAACTGAAGTGCCTTTGTTTGTATGGACAGGAGTTGCCAAATTCCTGTAAGAGAAAAGTATAAGTTTTCAAAGCTGAAACCAAAAACAAGGAATATCCCAAAAACGAATAAGTCCAAAAAAAAAAAAATGTATATGACATATATTGTGTGTTTTAACGTACTCTACATTTTTTGTGTGGTAAGTTTTTGACCATCTCTTACGGCTTACCAGTTATGAAAAATTCTGTAAAATTCATCCAGAATAATGTAGTCTTAAAGGCGATTCCTAGAAAATTCAAGATATACATTTTATTTGTCAGGTAATATATCTTCAATATACTAAATTTTCTTGAAAATCCTCATATCGCATCCTTGGAAGATACCAAACTTGAATACCAAGTTTGATATTTAACTGTCTTTTCGTTTTTCAGCTATGCTGTCCACACACTGGCAGACACATACCCATACACGGAGCTTTTACCAAAAATGCTTTTTTTTTGGATCAGGGGTCCCAAAACATGTATTTTTGGTGAAATATCGGTATCGAATTTTGGGTGAAATACAACACCTTCTGTATACACGCTGTACATAGTACGTGTGGAAAAATTAAAAATCTATGTATTGCATGACTTTTTAAAGTGTTCCGCAACCAAGGGTTATTTGTTTATCTACGTCATGCTAATCAAGAAAAACATTAACAGAATGGTCTTATTACTTGCTTGCAAGTAGAAAGCAAATAAGGGAGAGGCTTTTTCCATATTTCTCAAGTTGTGATGTCACTAACAGCTGATTGCTTTTCCCCATAAGGTTCTTATGGATGAGATTACTTATCCAACGTGCCGCGGATTCGCCTTCTTCCAATATGGCACGACGCGATCTCTTGGGATTTTCGCTATGATGGGGTTGGCCACTTTGATGGACTGGAGACCGTTGTCGCTGCTTGCTGCCGGGTTGTCAGCAATCACCTGTGTCAGCGTCTTCCTCATTCCCGAATCTTCAACATGGCTCGTACGCAAAGGTCACCTACTGAGAGCAGAGAACGCTCTTCACCGAATTTGGGGTCCTTCAAGACTAGAACAGGTGACTATAATAATATTCAAGTAAATGTCGTATGTTCATTTTTAGCAGGATGTTATTGATTTGGCAGTTTGGATCTCTGATCATATATGTCAGTATGTCCATACACACTTATTATACAACCTTTTAAAACAACAGTAGGAAACTCACCATTATATTATTACTTTCTCTATACGCACTATGTACATGGTCCCCTGTATCCAAAAAAAGTATTTTCAGAAACAGGTCCGTGTGTGTGCATGTGTCCGTGTGTCTGTGAACAGGATAGCTCAAAAACGAAAAGTCGATAAAATACCAAACTTGGTATTTAAGTGTAGTATCTTCCAGGGATGCGACACGAAGATTTTGAGAAAAATCCCTCCAACACAAACTACCCTTTATATGGAAAATTTTTCGAAAATGTTGATTTTCTCAAAAATGGCTCTAACGATTTTGATTAAAATATCGTATATTAAAGGTATTTACGCGACAAATAAAATGTATATTTTGAATTTCTGGGAATAGCCTCTGAAGACTACTTTATTCTGGGTAAATTTTACGGAATTTTGAATAACTGCTAGACCGTAAGAGATGGACAAAACCTTACCATACAACAAATGTAGAGCACTTTAAAACACACAATTTATGTCACATAGTTTTTTTCGTGGAGTTGATTGTTTTTGAGATATTCCTTGTTTTTGGTTTGAGCTATAAAAAACTTACAATTTTCTCATACAGGACTTTGCGAATTCGTATCCATACAAACAAAGGAACTTCAGTCACTTAGCAACCAGCGTTTGACTATCACTTTAACCTATGCTACTCCCTTATTTCGCTTCTACTTACAAGGAAGCAAGTAATAAGACTATTTCTGCTAATCTTTTCTCGATTAGCAGGAAGCATAAGGTTTTTAACAATAATTTATTGCAGAGATGTAGAAAAAGTCATGTGAATGGTACACATCAGATTTTTTTTTAACATTTTCCCCTTACTTAGTCCAACATTGCTGAAGCTTTCTGATGTCCTCAAAAGAAACAGTTTTGGGCTGAGCAGAAAGACACGAATGCATCAGTTCCTTCGCTTCTTGATCTGAGATGAATCAATGGCTCTCAAATCATCTTTAGTGGATCAAAAGGTGATAGATAATCTGTTGATGCAAGATCGGAACCATATCCATTTTCCCCAGTGTTTGAATGCTATGGATGATAGTTTGTGGGCTCGCTTTGTGTGGATTATTGGAACATCTATAGACCTCGGCGTTTGTTTGAGCTGCAGCTTCAACTCTTCAGCACAGCTACGGACTGTAACGAATACGGTTTACTGTTGTGTCCTTGTCTAAGAAATACTCAAATATTGTCCCTTGTGAGTTGCCACGAAGGTTTGAGTATCACTTTTCCTGCGGAAGGTTCTTGAATATTTTCTTCACTGGAGAACTCGAATGCTTCCATTCCATTCTCTAGCGTTACCCTAGAGGATGGGCACGTTTTATTTCCCGTGAGCATTTGTTTCATAAAGCTGTCTCTTTCATTAGTATGATGGTTCAGTAAGTGCTGTCAGATGACCACACAATTGTGATTTTGCTCTTCGGTGAACTGTTTTGGAAAATACCTTACTCAGTCTTCACGAAAGCCTAGCCTATTGTGAACAGCTCACACGTAGAACCACGACAGATTTGGAGGTGGTTTGCACTTCATCGATAGTCACTCGTCGCTTCATCAGAATCAAGGCACCGCCTTGCTCATTATTGCCATCAGATGCATGTGAATGAGCGGTCTGCTTTTTCCGCCTCTTTCACACTTGTCCTACCGTTTTTTTTTTAACTTCTCAATCCATTCGTAGACACTTCGCCGTGGGAAAGCACTATCCCCTTATTGTGATAAACGTTGTTATTGAATTTCGGCTCCTAGAACACCTTCGGTCCACTAAATACGGATCACTGAACACTGTTCTTCCCTGGTGCAGATGGAGAGCCCTGTGGCAATTTTGACATGTTACAGCCAAACGGCTTGATGACGGTCAAACTTTCCACAAGAGGCCACAAATACACAGTCTGTTGTCGTGTGGACGCAAAAGCGGCACAATAAATGTAAACAATATTACAAAACGTACAGGCACTGATCCACTTACCTTGCTTAGGCGTCAAAAATCTGTCGGAAGCAAACGGCACGAATGACAGACTAAACAACCTTGAACAAGTGTAGCCAGGTATGAGCGTGAGTACGTGAATGGTATAAAATGCAAGCGAAATGGGTGATAGGAAAGTAATGGTCAAACAATTGGTGAAATGAGTGGCGGGGGAAACCGGAGGACCTAAAGAAAACCCTCCTAGTCACCATCTCGTCCACCACAAATCCCACTTTTGGGCATTTGGGATCGAACCCGAACAGCTTATGTGGTAGGAGAGCGGTCTAACAATTCTGCAACGGCGCAGCTTAGATACAAATAAATAAATAATAACGCTAAAATATGATTTTTTTAAAAGTATTACTATTTTTCATTTGACTTCAGTGAAACTGAATTCTTAACATTTATTTTCTTCTCAAGCTATCCTTTGAGAGGTGCAATAATATTTTACCATTGTTTTTCAGGCGACAGAAACATTTGAGGATCTCAAAAAGAGGTTTGGAACCCAGGAAGAATCCTCCAGGTCACCCTGCCGCATAACATCAGTTTGCAAGAAGCTTCTGAATCCAGATTTTCTGAAGCCCTTCCTGATAATGCACTTACTTAATGTGTTTATTCAGCTATTCTGTGGTCACAATCTGGTGATCAATTACAGCGTGGACATGGTGTCACATATGACTGAGCACTACGACCCCTACTTCGTCAGCACCATCGTTTCCCTAGTTCGGGTCTTTGTGATGTTTACTGCTGGAGTAACCATCAACATTTTTGGCAGAAGAGGTTACATGATGATCTCTGGAATTGGATCAGCCGTCTTTGCTATAGCTCTAGGTAGGTCTTAGCGATTCACATTAGGTGGTGGTGTTGGTGATGGTGGCTTTCCAGTGATTGTGGTAATGATCTACTTAATATGGGGTACTGCTTGGTGGCGGTGGTGTTGATGATGGTGGCAGCTCCAACGATAATGGATGTCATCAAATTCATATGGTGTACTACTTGGTGGTGGTTTATGATGATCCAATTCACATGGGTTACTACTTGGTGATGGTTTTAGTGGTAATGTTGTTGATCCAATTCACATGGGGTAATACTTGAAGATAGTGTTGGTGGTAATGGTGTTGATCCAATTCGCATGCTGTAATACTTGAAGATAGTGTTGGTGGTAATGGTGTTGATGATGATCGAATTCACATGGGGTAATATTTGAAGATTGTGTTGGTGGTAATGGTGTTGATGATCCAATTCGCATGGTGTAATACTTGAAGATAGTGTTGGTGGTAATGGTGTTGATGATCCAATTCATATGAGGTAACACTTGAAGATAGTGTTGGTGGTAATGGTGTTGATGATCCAATTCACATGAGGTAATACTTGAAGATAGTGTTGGTGGTAATGGTGTTGATGATCCAATTCGCATGGTGTAATACTTGAAGATAGTGTTGGTGGTAATGGTGTTGACGATGATCCAATTCATATGAGGTAATACTTGAAGATAGTGTTGGTGGTAATGGTGTTGATGATCCAATTCATATGAGGTAACACTTGAAGATAGTGTTGGTGGTAATGGTGTTGATGATCCAATTCACATGGGGTAATACTTGAAGATAGTGTTGGTGGTAATGGTGTTGATGATCCAATTCGCATGGTGTAATACTTGAAGATAGTGTTGGTGGTAATGGTGTTGACGATGATCCAATTCATATGAGGTAATACTTGAAGATAGTGTTGGTGGTAATGGTGTTGATGATGATCCAATTCACATGGGGTAATACTTGAAGATAGTGTTGGTGGTAATGGTGTTTATGATCCAATTCGCATGGTGTAATACTTGAAGATAGTGTTGGTGGTAATGGTTTATGATGATCCAATTCACATGGGTTACTACTTGGTGATGGTTTTAGTGGTAATGTTGTTGATCCAATTCACATGGGGTAATACTTGAAGATAGTGTTGGTGGTAATGGTGTTGATGATCCAATTCGCATGGTGTAATACTTGAAGACAGTGTTGGTGGTAATGGTGTTGATGATCCAATTCATATGAGGTAACACTTGAAGATAGTGTTGGTGGTAATGGTGTTGATGATCCAATTCACATGGGGTAATACTTGAAGATAGTGTTGGTGGTAATGGTGTTGATGATCCAATTCGCATGGTGTAATACTTGAAGATAGTGTTGGTGGTAATGGTGTTGACGATGATCCAATTCATATGAGGTAATACTTGAAGATAGTGTTGGTGGTAATGGTGTTGACGATGATCCAATTCATATGAGGTAATACTTGAAGATAGTGTTGGTGGTAATGGTGTTGATGATCCAATTCACATGGGGTAATACTTGAAGATAGTGTTGGTGGTAATGGTGTTGACGATGATCCAATTCACATGGTGTAATACTTGAAGATAGTGTTGGCGGTAATGGTGTTGACGATGATCCAATTCACATGGGGTAATACTTGAAGATAGTGTTGGTGGTAATGGTGTTGACGATGATCCAATTCGCATGGTTTAATACTTGAAGATAGTGTTGGTGGTAATGGTGTTGACGATGATCCAATTCACATGGGGTAACACTTGAAGATAGTGTTGGTGGTAATGGTGTTGACGATGATCCAATTCGCATGGTGTAATACTTGAAGATAGTGTTGGTGGTAATGGTGTTGACGATGATCCAATTCGCATGGTGTAATACTTGAAGATAGTGTTGGTGGTAATGGTGTTGACGATGATCCAATTCGCATGGTGTAATACTTGAAGATAGTGTTGGTGGTAATGGTGTTGACGATGATCCAATTCATATGAGGTAACACTTGAAGATAGTGTTGGTGGTAATGGTGTTGACGATGATCCAATTCATATGAGGTAACACTTGAAGATAGTGTTGGTGGTAATGGTGTTGATGATCCAATTCGCATGGTGTAATACTTGAAGACAGTGTTGGTGGTAATGGTGTTGATGATCCAATTCATATGAGGTAACACTTGAAGATAGTGTTGGTGGTAATGGTGTTGATGATCCAATTCACATGGGGTAATACTTGAAGATAGTGTTGGTGGTAATGGTGTTGATGATCCAATTCGCATGGTGTAATACTTGAAGATAGTGTTGGTGGTAATGGTGTTGACGATGATCCAATTCATATGAGGTAATACTTGAAGATAGTGTTGGTGGTAATGGTGTTGACGATGATCCAATTCATATGAGGTAATACTTGAAGATAGTGTTGGTGGTAATGGTGTTGATGATCCAATTCACATGGGGTAATACTTGAAGATAGTGTTGGTGGTAATGGTGTTGACGATGATCCAATTCACATGGTGTAATACTTGAAGATAGTGTTGGCGGTAATGGTGTTGACGATGATCCAATTCACATGGGGTAATACTTGAAGATAGTGTTGGTGGTAATGGTGTTGACGATGATCCAATTCGCATGGTTTAATACTTGAAGATAGTGTTGGTGGTAATGGTGTTGACGATGATCCAATTCACATGGGGTAACACTTGAAGATAGTGTTGGTGGTAATGGTGTTGACGATGATCCAATTCGCATGGTGTAATACTTGAAGATAGTGTTGGTGGTAATGGTGTTGACGATGATCCAATTCGCATGGTGTAATACTTGAAGATAGTGTTGGTGGTAATGGTGTTGACGATGATCCAATTCGCATGGTGTAATACTTGAAGATAGTGTTGGTGGTAATGGTGTTGACGATGATCCAATTCATATGAGGTAACACTTGAAGATAGTGTTGGTGGTAATGGTGTTGACGATGATCCAATTCATATGAGGTAACACTTGAAGATAGTGTTGGTGGTAATGGTGTTGATGATCCAATTCACATGGGGTAATACTTGAAGATAATGTTGGTGGTAATGGTGTTGACGATGATCCCAATCACATGGGGTGCTACTGGGTGCTGGTGTTGGTGGTAATGGAGTTGATGATAATCCAAATCACATGGGGAATTATTTGGTGGTGGTGTGGTAGTATTGGTGTTAATAATGATCCAATTCATATGGGGTACCACTTGGTGGTGGTATTCGTGGTAGTAGTGTTGATGATAATGGAATTCATATGGGGTATTTAACCAAATTCCTCCTGTACACTCCAAGACAATAAAATACTCCTTCATTGTGGTTTTGCTGAAAACGTGTACGTTTGACAGGGACTCGGGTCTTACCATGATTTCTATTGGTTCCACTCTAATATAACATACTACGTGAGTAAGAAAAGGAAAAACCGATTGGACAATCCAGTCCTTCATCTCTTAAGCCCGCTCGTCGCTCCATCAGAAAAGGTTGACTTGTATAAGGAGTGTATTAATTTACGCGACCCGTGCTAGCGTTTCCGTGATATTAGAACGTAAGTATGTAGAGCAGAGAAAAGATTAATCTAATTTTCTATCTCCCGGTGAGAGGGGTCAAGTATTGTAAAACCAAAGAGTTTGGGGAGTCGCCAGTTCACAATTCAGAACTTCATTTGTCGCAAGTTATGTTTCATGTTTCTCTTCGGTAACATGGCCTGACATTAGGCTTTTATGAGCATTGGAATCAGGTGAAAGACATGGGCGGAGTGAGCGCCTTACGATAAGTACTTCCAGGCATGATTTTAATGCCTTTGAGTGCAAATGATATAATGTGTTATAAATCCATTTCTGCTAATTTTCATCTTGATAAGCGTGAAGTAGACAGAAAAATAAGATATTGTAACGATAGTTTGTCGCAGCATAGGCAGAGAAAGTTATGTGAATGTAGAACATATTGTTTTGATTTTTGTTGCAGGTGTTGTTATATACCCTGGCCTGAGCATCACCGCATCCGCGAAAACCCGAGAAACCCTGAGCATATTCCTTCTAGGTGCGTATGTAGCATCTTACAACGCAGGTTACCAAACCATACCTGCGCTGATGATCGGCGAGACCCAACCTGCTGCAGTCAGAGGTTTTCTATGTGGCTACATCTACACCATGAACGATTTCACTACAGGAGGCGTGGTCAAGATGTATCCCTGGTTATTTGATACTCTGGGCTTGCACGGCATGTTCCTCTGGTTCGGGATATCCTGTGCTGTCTGTGCGGTGATATCGTTCCTCTTTCTGCCTGAGACTAACGGCAAGACACTGGAGGAAATTGAAGACTACTTTAAACAGAAAAACATCATGTGGATCACCAGAAACAAATCACCGATAAAGCAGTCTGGTGACATGCTTGAGATGCAGAAATTGTGCGAAGAGAATTCTTCCACGCCAGTGAATAGATCATAGCTACATAGCGAGCTATAATTATATTCTATTGTCCCTTCAGGGAGGAACCGCCGATGTAGGCGAAGCAATCCTTTTAATTTATTGCGAGAGTGGTTTAATAAATATGGTAATAAAAGAAAGAAAATGTTGGTTTCGTAAAAGCAACTCATCCTACTGTTTACAAAGTCTTCCACGAGGGATACAAACTTGGTACTTTATTCATACCCTCGGAAAAATAAGTTTTGTCAAAATCTGTAAAATACTCGACTGCGACTATCATTTGCTGATTTTATAAACATTTCTTCCCACCAAGACAAAGTTTCAAATTAGGAAGAGGAAGAATTCACTTGGGGCTAAGTTTGATGAAGAGGATGAGGAGCAATGTCAAAGCCAAATTCATGCAATTTTGCTATTGTTATCGCTGATGTGTTCGACTTTTTTGCCTGCCAACTTTGATTTTTTTTTCAGCCGTCGCAAGTGCCAAACTATTCATCAATGACACATAACAGAATCCAGTAACGATTCTACGTTTTTCAAGTAATCTATGAGGAATATAATCGCTCACCTGGTGTAGTAGTTACCATTCTAGCCTATAAAACCAAAGATTGCAGGTTTAATCTTGGTGGAGGATAATAGATTTCTTCGGACGCAAAAATCATTAGCTGCCTTCCTTCCTAAGGGAGGTAAAACCTGTGGTCCCGTATAATGAATATCTCCACCTAAAAGAACCGCATACCCTGAATGAAAGGTTTATGGGCAAAATCTCCTGGCATTTCGCGTCCGCAACTCATGATTTAGTCCTACAGTGCCATCTGTGGACGACGAACTGATACCTCGTTATCATGAGGCATAGTGGCGAATTCACGAACTATAAATTCAAATCTGGTCAAGGAAACATAGTGACTGCTGGTATGTAATGATGAAATCAGGTTTCGTCAGAAGTCACAAATCGGGAGGGGGGGATCGGTTGTGAATTTCGATTAAGCATCACCAGTATTGTGCTAAGATACGCTCTTGGTAGACTGAGCTATTGTGTCACCCAACTTCTTCATCGCCTATTATACACTTGCTCAGTTGAGATGCCTATAGACTCAGCAATCTCGCATACTTTTGTTTGCTGGTCTTCTGTTACCACGTCATGGAGTTTGACAATGGTTTCATGTGTGGTGTTCTCAACTGGACGGCCCGAGAGCGCTTCGTGTTCGGTGCCTGTCTGACCACATTTAAATTCATTAATTTAAAAAAAATCTGATGTACCATTCACATGACTTTCTCTATATCCCTGCAATAAATTATTCTTAAAACTTTTGCACTTATATTTACTTCATTCTAATCAGAAAAAATAGCAGAAATAGTCTTTTTACTTGCTTCCTTGTAAGTAGAAGCGAAATAAGGGACTACAATAGGTTAAATTGATAGTCAAAAGTTGCTTGCTATGTCAATGAAGTTCCTTGGTTTGTATGGATAGAAGTTGACAAGTTCCTGTATGAGAAAAGTTTTTCATAGCAGAAACCAAAATTAAGGAATGTCTCAAAGAAGACGAACTCCACGAAAAAAATGTATATATCATAAATTGTGTGTTTTAATGTGCTCTTCATTTTTTGTGAAGTAAGTTTTTGCCCATCTCTTACGGTTTAGCAGTTATTCAAAATTTAGTAAAATTCATTCAGAATAAACTACTCTTCAGAGGCTATTCCGAGAAAATTCAAGATATACATTTTATTTGTCAGGTAAATATCTTTAATAAATGAAATTTTAATCAAAAGCGTTAGAGTCATTTTTGAGAAAATCAAAATTTTCGAAAAAAGTTCCATGTAAAGGGTAGTTGGGATTTTTCTCAAAATCTTCGTGTCGCGTCCCTGGAAGGTACTAAACTTAAAATTCCAAGTTTGGTATTTTACCGACTTTTCGTTTTTGAGTTATCTTGTTCACAGACACACGGACACACACACACACACACACACACACACACACACACACACACACACGGACCTTTTTGGGAAAATGCTTTTTTTGGATATTGGGGACCCTAAAACATATATTTCCGGTGAAATCTCGGTATCGAATTTTTGTGTGGAGTGCAATACCTTCTCTATACACTATGTACATAGTGCGTATAGAGAAAGTAATAAATAGTTTTTAATGATGGTGCAGAGTCTGCGTGCACATCATCCAATTCTGTTTGATTTGCGCGGCAGTTCAACCCTTCAAACACGGTTTTTTCCATTTTCAATCGCAGCCAACACATTGACCAATTCAGATGGCTGTACGTGTTGACATTTTCTACGATCCTTTGAACAAGCATGCTTACCAGTCATGAAGTCTCAATAAAATTGTTCCATTTTTACTTTCTCTATACGCACTATGTACATAGTGTACAGAGAAGGTATTGCACTCCATCCAAAAATTCGATACCGAGATTTCATAGGAAATATATGTTTTAGGGTCCCCAATATCCAAAAAAAGCGTTTTCACCAAAAGGTCCGCGCCCGCGCGCGCGCGCGCGTGTGTGTCTGTCCGTGTGTCTGTGAACACGATAACTTAAAAACGAAAAGTCGGTAAAATACCAAACTTGGTATTTAAGTTTAGTATCTTCCAGGGATGCGACACGAAGATTTTGAGAAAAAATCCCCCCACCCCCAACTACCCTTTACATGGAACTTTTTTCGAAAATTTTGGTTTTCTCAAAAATGGCTCTAACGATTTCGATTAAAATTTCGTACATTAAGAATATTTACCTGTCAAATAAAATGTATATCTTGAATTTTCTGGGAACAGCCTCTGAAGAGTAGTTTATTCTGAATGAATTTTACTAAATTTTCAATAAATGCTAAACCGTAAGAGATGGACAAAAACTTACTACACAGAAAATGTAGGGCACATTAAAACACACAATTTATGTCACATACATTTTTTCATGGAATTCGTCGTTTTTGAGATATTCCTTATTTTTGGTTTCTGCTATGAAAAACGTATACTTTTCTCATTCAGGAACTTGTCAACTCCTATCCATATAAACAAAGGAACTTCATTGATACAGCAACCAGCTTTTGACTATCTCTTTAATCTATGGTTGTTCCTTATTTCGCTTCTACTTACAAGGAAGCAAGTAATAAGACTATTTCTGCTAATTTTTTTGTGATTAGCATGAAGTAAATATAAGTATAAGCGTTTTAAGAATAATTTGTTGCAGGGATATAGAGAAAGTCATGTGAATGGTACAGATCAGATTTTTTTAAACGTATTCGTTAATGTGCATTTAATTTATAGCGAAAATTTGTATTTATAAATATACCTACTTTAATTAAAATAATATATACCTAATATTTACACATTCTGGTGTGCTTAATCAATAGTTGGGATATTATGTATTATTTCCCCCAATAATATAAATAGAAAATTACAAAATATAAATATGAAAAATGTTTACATTGTTGGAAATAAATAACGTAACTGGTACTAGAGGTCTGAGAGATCGCTTCTTGAGTTCCAGACGATATAACTCAACAATGCAAACAAGCAGAACACTTCCACTTCCTACACAGACTGCAGACTCACTGGTAAGAAGGTAGCGGGGTGCAGATGTGTATATCTACTAGCCAACAGCGAAATAGCTGAACTAAGTGGTCTATCAAAAATTAATCAACATAAATCAATTTCTAAATTAAACATCAGCGGAGCAGTGGAAAGGACGCTGCTCCTTAAAAAATCTGATGTGTTACACTCACATGACTTTCTCTAGCGGTTCTAAAAACTTCATACATAAGATTCTTCTACTTTCTGCACCTTGATAATCGTGGTACTCATTAGCACAATGTTCTTATTATTTAGTTCTGTATAAGTAGGAAGAAAATAAGGGAATACACTAGGCTAAACCAATAGTCAAATGTTTTAAAAGCTGTCGTTATGCGATTGTCATTACAAATCACTTGTTTTCTTGGCCAGGAGTAGAACAAAAGAGAAACGGACACTCCCGTCTGAGAAAAGTATAAATACTTCACAACTGAAACTAATAACAATGAATACCTCGAAAACGGTAAGCTCCACTAGAAAAATGTATATGACATAACTTTTGTATTTAACAAGACCTACATTTTTTGCTTAGTAAGTTATTGTCTATCTCTTACGGTTTACTAGTTATGCAAAATTAAGCAAAATTCATTCAGAATAAACAGGTCTTCAGGAGCTATTCCCATAAAATTCAATATATACATTTTATTTGCCCAGTAAATATCTTTAATATATGATATTTTAATCAAAATCGTTAGAGCCATTTTTAAGAAAATCAAAAATTTTCGAAAAATGTTCCATGTAAAGGGTAGTTTGGGGTGGGGGGATTTTTCTCAAAATCTTCGTGTCGCATCCCTGGAAGACACTAAACTTAAACACCAAGTTTGGTATTTTAGCTACTTTTCGTTTTTGAGTTATCGTGTTCACAGACACACGGACACACACACAAACGGACCTTTTTCTGAAAATGCTTCTTTTGGATACAGGGGGTTCTAAAACATGTATTTCCGGTGAAATCTCGGTATCGAATTTTTGGGTGGAACACAATACTTCCCTATCTCTATGTACATTGTACATACGGGGCTAGAGAAAGTAATAAGATTGTGTGGTGTTAAATGTCAATTAAGCAGTACATTTGGACTGTAGGTTTTAAGCCAGAATAATGGTGAATGCGTGTGTGATGAATCGTTATTTTTTCTCGTATAGAAAAGAAAATACAAGGAAAAGGAAATGTTTCAATACACAGAGCGCTCATTTATTTTGTGGTGTTAAATGTTCAACTATGCAGTAAATTTCGAGTGTAAGTTTTAAACCCGTAAAATGGTCAATATGTGTGTGGTGTGTGGTTGTAGTTTCTCGAATAGCAGAAGCATAAACAACGAAAGGTGAACTTGCTTTAGTACATAGGTTAGTGTACAATTAGGTGATTTTTCGGTGGTATACGTAGTGAAATATGTTATATATTATCAACAAAACGATTCTGTATTGTGATTTCCAACTCGGAAAGACCGTTGAGAAGCAGACAAAATTGGCAATCCTCTCCAGTTTATAAAAAACCTCTTGTTCATTCGCCCATTTAGCAGCTATCGCAAGCAATAATTACTATCAAATTATGTGCTTACGATACCAGAGCCTTGAGAATAGAGGACGCGTTCCTCAGACTCGGTATGCAATACAAAATGCAGGATAATCTCCGATACTTGTTACCCTTTTTGCTTTCTCTACACGTACTATGTACATAGTGTATAGAGAAGGTATTGCACTCCACCAAAAAATTCGATACTGGAATTTCACCGGAAATATATGTTTTAGGGTCCCTTCTATCCAAAAAAGAATTTGAAAAAGGCCCGTGTGTGTGTCCGAGTGTCTGTGAACACGATAACTCAAAAATGAGAAGTCCGTAGAATACCAAACTTGGTATTTAAGTTTAGTATCTTCCAGGGATGCGACACGAAGATTTTGAGAAAAATCCCCCCATTACAAACTACATTACATTACATTTTTATTTTCTAAAAAATGGCTCTAACGGTTTTGATTAAAATATCGTATAATAAAGATATTTACCTGAAAAATGTATATTTAGAATTTTCTGGGAAAACCCTAGAAGACCACTTTATTCTGGGTCAATTTCACGGAATTTTGTATAACTGCTAAACCGTAAGAGATGGACAAAACCTTACCACACAACAAATGTAGAGAACTTTAAAACACACAATTTATGTTATTTACATTTATTTCGTGGAGTAAATTGTTTCGGAGATATTACTTGTTTTTGGTTTCAGTTATGAAAAATGTATACTTTTTTCAAACGGGAATTTGTCAACTCCTGTCCATACATACAAAGGAACTTCAGTCACATAGCAACCAGCTTTTGACTGTCACTTTAACCTATGGTACTCCCTTATTTCGCTTCTACTTTCAAGGAAACAAACAATAGGACTATTTATGCTTTTTTTTCTCGATTAGCATGAGGTAAATAGAAGCATAATCTTTTTAACAATAATTTTTACAGAGATGTAGAGAAAGGCATGTGAATGGAACACATCCGATTTTTGGGTGTGCACTTAAAAATGATTCCAAGTCTTTCCCAAACATATGTGTGTGTTTGTGTGTGTGTGTGTGTGTGTGTGTGTGTGTGTGTGTGTGAGTGTGATTTATATACATGCTTCGTATATGGAACTGCCTTATGCATATTTCAGGATCGTTTATTTATTGCACTTAATGGAGGGAATAGAGTATACTAACTCTATAAGTTCATTAGTGGAATAAATGACTATAGGCATAAGAGACAAACAATAAGGTTTGATCAAAATCTTATATTTTGCCCTCCTTCATTTGTAAACCAAGAAATTAGAACAAAATTAATTTATGAACTTGCCGCAATGTTTGCTGCAATAATACCAATTTATCAATATAACTTATGACAGGCCAAAAAAGTGATTACACTAAATATTCCTTCAACTATAGATCTTTCTCCTTCCATTGACCTTTGTTTTTACTTTCTCTAGCCCTGTATGTACAATGTACATAGGGATAGAGTAGTATTGTGTTCCACCCAAAAATTCCATGTCGAGATTTCACCGGAAATACATGTTTTAGGACCCCCTGACTGCAAAAAAAGCATTTCCAGAAAAAAGTCCGTGTGTGTGTGTGTGTCCGTGTGTCTGTGAACACGATAACTCAAAAACGAAAAGTAGCGGAAAAACCAAACTTGGCATTTAAGTTCAGTATCTTCCAGGGATGCGACACGAAGATTTTGAGAGAAATCCCCCCACCCCAAACTACCGTTTACATGGAACATTTTTCGAAAATTTAGATTTTCTTAAAAATGGCTCTAACGATTTTGATTAAAATATTGTATATTAAAGATATTTACCTGCCAAATATAATGTATATCTTGAATTTTCTGGGAATAGCTTCTAAAGACCTGTTTTTTCTGGATGAATTTTGCTTAATTTGACCTAAGTAGTAATCCGTAAGAGATAGATAAAAACCTACTATATACAAATGTAGGCCTTGTTAAAATACACAAGTTACGTCATATACATTTTTTTCGTGGAGCTTACCGTTTTCGTGGTATTCGTTGTTATTAGTTTCAGTTGTGAAGTACTTAAACGGACACTCCCGTCTGAGAAAAGTATTTCTTTTGTTCTACTCCTGACCAAGAAAAGAAGCGATTTGCAATGACAATCGCATAACGACAGCTTTTAAAACATTTGAATATTGATTTAGCCTAGTGTATTCCCTTATTTTCTTCCTACCAATACGGAACTAAGTATCAAGAACATTGTGCTGAATACCTCGATTAACAAGGCGCAGAAAGTAGAATAATCTTATGTAAAAAGTTTGTAGAACGGCTAGAGAAAGTCATGGGAGTATAACACATCAGATCTTTTTACTTCAAAACCTTGGATTAACAATGAATTTGACAGACGTTGTATATAGTAGTGTTTAGAATCACCAGATGGCGTCTGGTCACAAAACGGGCTTCAGAAAAACGCAAGGCTTTTCCACACTATGTTACTGGCATATATATTTAGGATGGTAGACAACACCATGATCGCTTGTACAAAATCCGAATTTGACATGTTTGCAAAAAAAAAATCTGATGTGTACAATTCACATGACTTTCTCTATATCCCTGCAACAAATTATTCTTAAAAAGTTTATACTTCTATTAACTTCAGTAAAACATTAGCAGAAATAGCCATATTACTTGCTTCCTTGTAAGTAGAGGTGAAATAAGGGAGTACAATAGGTTAAAGTGATAATCAAAAGCTGGTTGCTATGTCACTGAAGTTCCTTTGTTTCTATGGACAGCAGTTGACAACTTCCTGTGTGAGAAATGTATAAGTTTTTCATAGCAGAAGCCAAAAATAAGGAATGTCACAAAAACGATGAACTCCACGAAAAAAATGTATATAACATAAATTGTGTGTTTTAACGTGCTCTACATTTTTTGTTTAGTAAGTTTTTTTGTCCATCTCTTACGGTTTAGCAGTTATTCAAAATTTAGTAAAATTCATCCAGAATAAACTACTATTCAGAGGCTATTCCCAGAAAATTCAAGATATACATTTTATTTGTCAGGTAAATATCTTTAATATACGAAATTTTAATCAAAACCGTTAGAGCAATTTTTGAGATAATCAAATTTTCGAAAAAAGTTCCATGTAAAGGGTAGTTGGGGGTGGGGGATTTTTCTCAAAATCTTTGTGTCGCATCCCTGGAAGATACTAAATATAAATACCAAGTTTGGTATTTTACCTACTTTTCGTTTTTGAGTTATCGTGTTCACAGACACACGGACACACACACATACACGGACCTTTTTGGGAAAATGCTTTTTTTGGATATTGGGGAGCCTAAAACATATATTTCCGGTGAAATCTCGGTATCGAAATTTTTGGTGGAGTGCAATACATTCTCTATACACTATGTACATAGTGCCTATAGAGAAAGTAAAAAGTATTGAAACTTAGCACCAACAATTTATGTATTGCACTCCTTTTTCAACCAATTGAGCGTTTCCATATATGGAACACCATCACTCCTTCTGAAGGCCTTTATCTCTATCTCAGTTACTTAGAAACCCTCCAGCTTACTAATGCTGTTTGGTATACGAGGTGTGATAAAACAAGTTTCCGGCATGACGTCATAAACTCTACACAACAGTTTTTTTCTTGTCTATTCTGCACAGTCACCCTCGAGGAAGTCTTCCTGGGAGTTGATACACTTGTCGCAGCGCTTCTGCCACTGCTGGAAGCACCTCTGGAAGTCCTCTTCTTTCAACATGTTCAGAGCTTCTGCGATTCGCGATGGATGACATCAATGTCCTCAAAACGGTGTCCTCGGAGCCGCATTTTAAGTCGCGGGAAAAGAAAAAGTCCACTGGTGCCAAAGCTGGAGAATAGACGAGATGGGGAGCAGTATTAATCCTATTTTTATCCAAAAAATTGGCGAACAGAAAGAGCTTTGTGCGCCGGCGCATTGTCATGAGGCAGAAACCAGTCACCACTGCTCCATTTCTCCGGCCGTTTGCGTCGCCCATCCTCCCTTAATCTTTGCAGCACTTGTTTGCAGAGCACTTGATTCACTGATTCGTTTAATGTCAAAAAACACAACCATCAAGGTTTTTGTGAAGATTGTTGCTTCGTTTCTGGATCGTACCCATAAATCCACATTTCATCACCAGTGACCATTTTCTCCATAAACTGTGTGTCATTTTGTAGCTGATCTTTAAATTCTGTGCAGGCAATTACACGACTTTCCTTTTGGTCATTTGAAAACAGGGGAGCACGAACTTGGTGGCAGTTCTTCTCGTGTCCAAATTATCTTTCAAAATGCTTTGAACACTTCTAAATGAGAGTCCTAATGAGTCAACAAGTTCTCTTATTGTAATGCGCTTATCATTTAAGATCATTTCCCTCATCTGATTCAAATTTTCATCAGTTTTGCTGGAACACGATCGCCCCGCATTTTTAACTGATATCACAGCATTTTTAAATTTCGAAAACCTCTCAAATGCTTGAGTTTTGCCCATAACGTCTTCCCCATAAGCTGTTCTTAACATTTCATAGTCACAGGAAGTCACGTGATCTCTCATTTTTATCGAGAAGAAATGCTGCGTGTAAAGTCTGGGTAAGAATTAAAGAGCGTCAGAATTGTCGTGAGGCCATTCCGGAAACTTTTTGATCACACCTTATGGACCTCTATGGTCTCTCTGGAGACGATGTTTCGAAAAACGGAACTTTGGAAGCCGGAGATTCTAATCGTGGATGGCAGCAACGATTTAGTAAAAGCAATCATTAGGGATAGCATATTGAGGACCGATAGCAGGACACATGCGGGTACCAATTGCATACCTACCGAGTAGAGACCGACCTGCATTGGCGACTTCATGTAAACAACCTGTAGTAACACGTTGGGGAACGTGGCTCGACGCAGCTGTATACTATGTTGTATATTACAATACTGTTTTAAAGATAATTAATGCCTTTGATGATAGTGCATGTCCTTCATTCAAGATTGTAATATTCCATGCCTCAAATGGATTGCATAAACATTTGTAATTCACACAGAGGAACTTTGCAGATATATCTACAACAATAAATATTTGGAAATATCGAACATTAAGGTGTATCGAGCCCTGAAAGCTGTCGATGAATTTGTACAAGCAATTAATCAGAGCGATCTGTGACACTTGTTTTAGACCGTGTTTGGAAAAAATGTCGGATTTTCAATAATACGTGATATACGAAATGTGCTGGGCGGTGTTGCTATGGAAATAACTGCTGATGGAACATCTTACCCAATAGTCGATGATGTGTCTTATTTCCGTTTTGCTCCAATCACATCTTCTGATGTGGAGTTAAGCTCCTCACAATATAAAGCCTGTCAGAGACGCATTCTTGTCCACCTTTGCATTTTCAGAATGGAAATTCACTGTTGGAAGTCTCTCTCGCCTGACGGTCTGGAGTTGAACAGTGCTGCAAACTTGGTCATGGTGTATCCTCTGGTGCAAATGTAGAGAGTACAGAGGCAGATGTTGAAGCTTTGAAGCAGGCGGTTGTTAACGGTGGAATGAAATGCTTATAGTCTTTCAAGGGTTTTATAAAACGGGTAGGTCGTAGGAATTGAAATACCATGCAAAAAAATCCGATGTGTTCCATTCACATGACTTTCTCTACATCAATGCAACAAATTACTGCTAAAAAGCTTATGCTTCTATTTACTACATGATAATCGAGAAAAATTAGCAGAAATAGCCTTATTATTTGCTTCCTTGTAAGTAGAGGCAAAATTAGGGAGTACCATAGGTTAAAGTGATAGTCAAAAGATGGTTACTATGTGAGACTGAAGTTTCTTTGTTTGTATGGACAGGAGTGGACACATTCCTGTATGAGAAAAGTATAAGTTTTTTTAAACATGAGACCAAAAACAAGGAACATTTTTTGTATGGTAAGTTTTTGTCCACCTCTTACCGTTTAGCAGTTATGCAAAATTCCGTAAAATTCATCCCATCCAGAATAAAGTGGTCTTCAGAGGCTATTCCCAGAAAATTCAAGATATACATTTTATTTGTCAGGTAAATATATTTAATATACGATATTTTAATCTAAAAGGTTTGAGCCATTTTTGAGAAAATCAAAATTTTCGAAAAAAGTTCCAAGTAAAGGGTAGTAGGGGTGGGTGAAATTCCTTGAAAGCCTTCGTGTCGCATCCTATGAAGAAGCCCAACCTAAATACCAAGGTTGGTATTCCATGGACTTTTTGTTTCTGAGCTATGCTGCCCACAGACACACATATAAAACACTCACAGACATATTTCTAAAAATGCTTTTTTACTTTCTCTATACGTACTATGTACATAGTGTATAGAGAAGGTATTGCAATGCACCCAAATATTTAATACACAGATTTCGCTGGAAATACATGTGTTGAGACCACCTGAATCAAAAAAAAAAACAAAAAAAAAAAAAGTCCTTGTGTGTGTGTGTCTGCCCGTCTGTGTGTATGTGTGTGTGTGTGTCTGTGGGGAGCATAGCTCAAAAACGAAAAAACCGTTAAATACCAAACTTGGTATTTAAGTTCGATATCTTCCAAGGATGTGACACGAAGATTTTCAAGAAAATTCCCCCACCCCCAACTACCCTTCACATGGAAAAGTTTTCGAAAATTTTGATTTTC
Organism: Hymenopus coronatus; assembly: GCA_030762935.1. Lineage (NCBI taxonomy): Eukaryota > Metazoa > Arthropoda > Insecta > Mantodea > Hymenopodidae > Hymenopus > Hymenopus coronatus. The sequence continues at coordinate 16,566,135 of CM060897.1, read as the reverse complement.
TAAAACATGGCTCTAACGATTGTGATTAAAATATCGTATATTAAAGATATTTACCTAACAAATAAAATGTATATCTTGAATTTTCTGGGAATAGCCTCTGAAGACTACTTTATTCTGGATCAATTTTACGGAGTTTTGTGTAACTGGTAAACCGTAAGAGATGGACAAAACCTACCACATAAAAAATGTAGAGCACATTAAAACACAATTTATGTTACATACATTTTTTTTCGCGGAGTAATAGTTTATTAGATGTTCCTTGTTTTTTGTTTCAGCCTTAAAACACTTCTACTTTTCTTATACAGGAATTTGTCAACTCCTGTCCATACAAACAAAGGAACTTCAGTCACATATCAACCAGCTTTTGACTATCATTTTAACCTATGTTACTCCCTTATTTCGCTTCTACTTACAGGGAACCAAGTAATGAGACTATTTCTGCTAATTTTTTCTCACTTATCATGATGTAAATAGAAGCATAAACTTTTTAACAACAATTTGTTGTAGATATATAGAGAAAGTTAATGTGAATGGAGTACATCAGATTTTTTGGATTCAGGGGGTCTCAAAACATATATTTCCGGTGAAATCTCGATATCGAATTTTTGGGTGCAATACAATACCTACTCTATACACTATGTACATAGTACGTATAGAGAAAGTAAAAAAGATCAAGGTTGGTAAGCAAAACATCCTCTTTCACAGGATAATGTACCATCCCGCATCAGTGATAACAATAGCAACATTGCATGAATTGGGATTTGAAACGCTTCCTCAAGCATTCTGTTCACCAGACAGCCCCAAGCGAATTCTTTCTGTTCCCTAACTTGAAACTTTGCTTGGTGGAAAAAAAAAAAAAAAAAAAAAAAATGTTTGTTTTGCAGATTTTGACACAACATTTTTTCTGACTGTATGTATAAAGTTGGAGAATTATGGACTAAGGTTGTATCCCTGATAGAAGGCTATTTCGAGAAGTAAGGTGAGTTGTTTAGGAAACAAACATTTTTCTTGCTTTTTACCAGATTTATCAAACTACACTTTCAGCACTTTATAAAACCTGGCTTTGCCTACATCGGCGGTTCCTCCATACAGGGACAGCGCGATGTATAGTTCGCTATATAACAATGACGTATTCACTGGCACGCAAGAATTCTCCTCGTCGTACAACTTCTGCATTTCAAGAATGCCACCAGAGTCATTTATCAAACCAACGGCTGTACCCTCTGTTGCTCCCTGAAGGGACAACGGAATATATAGTTCACTAGGTGGCTATGACTTATTCACTGGCACGGAAGAATTGTCATCTTCATGCAACTTCTGCATCTCAGGCATGTCACCAGACTCCTTTATCGGTGATTTGTTTCTGGTGATCCACATGATGTTTTTCTGTTTAAAGTAGTCTTCAATTTCCTCCAGCGTCTTGCCGTTAGTCTCAGGCAGAAAGAGGAACGATATCACCGCACAGACAGCACAGGATATCCCGAACCAGAGGAACATGCCGTGCAAGCCCAGAGTATCAAATAACCAGGGATACATCTTGACCACGCCTCCTGTAGTGAAATCGTTCATGGTGTAGATGTAGCCACATAGAAAACCTCTGACTGCAGCAGGTTGGGTCTCGCCGATCATCAGCGCAGGTATGGTTTGGTAACCTGCATTGTAAGATGCTACATACGCACCTAGAAGGAATATGCTCAGGGTTTCTCGGGTTTTCGCGGATGCGGTGATGCTCAGGCCAGGGTACATAACAACACCTGCAACAAAAATCAATATTTCATGCTCACATAACTTCCTCTACCTATGCTGCGACTAACTATCGTTACAATATCTTATTCTTCTATGTGCTTCACACTTACCATGATGTATGTATTTATTACACATTATATCCTTACACTGGAGTTACTTATCGTAAGACGGGGTCTTTTCGTTAACTCCGCCCATTTCTTATGTCTGATTGAAATGCTGTTAAAAGCGTATTGGGCACACCACGTTACCGAAGAGAAGCGGATGTACATGAAACGTAACTTGCGATAAACAAAGTTCTGAATTGTGTATGGCGACTTTCGAAACTCTCTGGTTGTACAATACTTGAGCTCTGTCACCCAATAATAGAAAATTAGATAATCCTTTCTTTGCTCTACATATTTGCGTTCTAATACCAGGTTAATGTGCGCAAGTGGTTAAATAAATTAACACACTGTTTATACAAGTCAATCTATTCTGATGGAGCGTCGAGCGGGGTTAAGGAATGAAGGGTTGGATTGCCCAATTAGTTTTCCTTTTCTTACTCGCGTGGTATATTGTACCAAAATGAAAATCGTATCAATAAATATGTATTGGATAGGTGGAATCTGACTCTACCTATCCAACTCCTGTCCTACACATGGTTTCTGTGAGACAATAATCAAAATTATTACAATTGTCCACAATAGTATGGCATACCATGAATCCTGGGACTTAAAGTACTTACAACGTTGTAAGTCGCCATTGGAGTTGTCATCTCAAAATAATTTGAGATCATCTTGTGGTTTACAGGAAAAAAAATGCGAGTCAATTGAGAAATGTAATGCTAAGACGGTATGTTACCATGGTATCTCAGTGGTAGAGCAATCGGATAGGTACCGGGAGATCCGTGATTCAAATCCTGGCTATGGCATTGAATTTTTCAATCTGACTCTACCTATCCAACTCTTGTTCTACACATGGCTTGTGTGAAAATACAATTAAAATTAATGAATATGTATACCTGTTTCATAGTCGGCCCAGTCCCCGTATTTAGGAGTGACACCTCCTAGGACTTGCCAACTTGTCGAGGAACCCATAGAATGATGAACCTGGAAGGAGTGGTTGGCTCATACCCAGGCATGAGCGTGAGGAAGTGGATGATTTGAAATGGATGATGGAAAGATGATGTTGGAGCAATTGCTGGAATGAGTAGGAGACATCGCAGGATCAAGGGAAACCCGCCCAGACGCTGCTTCATCCACCACAGATCCCATAAGCGAGCGCTCAATATCGGACCCGGGCCGCCTAAATGGGAGGAGAGCAGTGTTAGCTACTCAACCTCGACAACGCCCTTATATCTCTAATTATTTCTTCGTTAACAACGCTGTCAATTTGCCAGGATGATATCGGCATCCAAAACGGCTCTTTTACAGACACTGAATCTATGCACATGGGGCTGTCGCTTTTAAGCTCACTTAAAAACACCGGCTTGGGCCGGGTTTGAACCCGCGACCTTGTGGTCAGAATATTGTTCAACTTAGCTGTCCAGACCGACGCTATTAAACTTATGGACTATCTTGTAAAGTAACTATTTTACGCCCGATTTGGGTGTAATGATGGCGTGTCTCCTCATATTCAAGAGGTCACCAGTTCCTGAGAAGAGAATGTCGAATAACTTTAAGCTCCATTGACCCCAGGATCTTTTGAGCATCATTTCACTGATTTCATTTGTGACCCAATATGGCCAACCAAATTATAGGACGCTTTGTGTGTGTGTGTATGTGTGTGTGTGTGTGTGTGTGGGTGTGAGAGTGAGTACGCGCGCTCGTGGTATCAGCATAAACCAAAAACCAAACTTAATTTAAGTTGACATTGTACCAACTAAATAACACGAAGATTTTCAAGAACATCCTCCAAGCCCAAACTATCCTTACATGGTACACCTTTTTATTTACTGTCGATTTTCTCAAAACATAGCCACAAATTTTTCATGACGAATTGCATGTATAGCCACAAGTTATTAGGAATAGCCTCTGAAGAAATTTTCATTCTGAATGATTTTTGCAGAACTAGTGAACCGAAGAGATAGTCAAATCACCGCATCATCCATCACCAGCACTGTCGCTGCCACCACCATGTAGTACCCCATGGGAACTGCATCATGCACCACCAGCACTGTTTTCACCACCACGTAGTACCCCATGGGAACTTCATCCTGCACCACCAGTACTGTCGCTGCCACCACCACGTAGTATCCCATGGGAACTTCATCATGCACCACCAGTACTGTCGCTGCCACTAACACGTAGTACCCCATGGGAACTTCATCATCCATCACCAGCACTGTCGCTGCCACCACCACGTAATACCACATGGAAACTGCATCATCCATCACCAGCACTGTCGCTGCCACCACCACATAGTACCCCATGGGAACTTCATCATCTATCACCAGCACTGTTGTTGCCACCACCACATAGTACCCTATGGGAACAAAATCATCCATCACCAGCACTGTCGCTGCCACCACCACGGAGTACCACATGGGAACTACATCATCCATCACCAGCACTGTCGCTGCCACCACCACATAGTACCCCATGGGAACTTCATCATCCATCACCAGCACTGTCGCTGCCACCACCACGTAGTACACCATGGGAATTGCATCATCTATCACCAACACTGTCGCTGCCACCACCACTTAGTACCACATGGGAACTTCATCATCCATCACCAACACTGTCGCTGCCACCACCACGTAGTACCACATGGGAACTGCACCATCCATCACCAGCACTGTCACTGCTACCACCACGTAGTACCCCATGGGAACTGCATCATCCATCACCAGCACTGTTGCCATCACCACATAGTACCCCATGGGAACTGCATCATCCAGCACCAGCTCTGTCACTGCCACCACCACGTAGTACCACATGGGAACTTCATCATCAATCAGCAGCACTGTCGCTGCCACTACCACGTAATACCCCATGGGAACTGCATCATCCTTCACCAACACTGTCGCTGCCACCACCACGTAGTACCCCATAGGAACTTCATCATCCATCACCAGCACCGCCGCTGCCAACACCACGTAATACCACATGGGAACTGCTTCATCCACCACCAGCACTGTCACTGCCACTACCACGAAGTACCCCATGGGAACTGCACCATCCATCACCAGCACTGTCACTGCCACCACCACGTAGTACCCCATGGGAACTGCATCATCCATCACCAGCACTGTTGCCATCACCACAGAGTACCCCATGGGAACTGCATCATCCAGCACCAACACTGTCGCTGCCTCCACCAAATAGTACCCCATGGGAACTACATCATCCATCACTAGCACTGACGTTGCCATCACCACATAGTACCCCATGGGAACTACATCATCAATCACCAGCACTGTCGCTGCCACCACCACGTAGTACCCCATGGGAACTGCATCATCCATCACCAGCACTGTCGCTGCCACTACCACGTAATACCACATGGGAGCTGCATTATCCCTCACCAGCACTGTCGCTGCCACTACCACGTAGTACCACATGGGAACTTCATCATCCAGCAACAGCACTGTCGCTGCCACCACCACGTAGTACCCCATGGGAACTGCATCATCCATCACCAGCACTGTCGCTGCCACTACCACGTAATATCACATGGGAACTGCATCATCCATCACCAGCACTGTCGCTGCCACAACCACTTCATACCACATGGGAACTGCATCATCCATTACCAGCACTGTCGCTGCCACCACCACGTAATACCACATGGGAACTGCATCATCCACCACCTGCACTTTTGCTGCCACCACCATGTAGTACCACATGGGAACTGCATCATCCACCACCAGCACTGTTGCTGCCACCACCATGTAGTACCCTATGGGAATTGCATCATCCACCACCAGCACTGTCGCTGCCACTACCACGTAGTACCACATGGGAACTGCATCATCCATCACCACCACTGTCGCTGCCACCGCCACATAATACCCCATGGGAACTGCATCATCCACCACCAGTACTGTGGCCACCACCACGTAGTACCCCATGGGAACTTCATCATCCACCACCAGGACTGTTTCCACCACCACGTGGTACCACATGGGAACTGCATCATCCATCACCAGCACTGACGCTGCCACCACCACGTAGTACCCCATGGGAACTGCATCATCCACCACCAATACTGTTGCCACCACCACGTAGTACCACATTGGAACTGCATCATCTGCCACCACATAATACCCCATGGGGTCTACATCATCCACCACCATCAATGTTGCTACCAGTACATAGTACCCCATGGGGTCTACATCATCTACCACCAGCAATTTTGCTACCAGCACATAGTACCCCATGTGGTCTACATCATCCACCACCATCAATGTTGCTACCAGCACATAATACCCCATGGGGTCTACATCATCCACCACCAGCAATGTTGCTACCAGCACATAGTACCCCATGGGGTCTACATCATCCACCACCATCAATGTTGCTACCAGCACATAATACCCCATGGGGTCTACATCATCCACCACCAGCAATTTTGCTACCAGCACATAGTACCCCATGGGGTCTACATCATCCACCACCAGCAATGTTGCTACCAGCACATAATACCCCATGGGGTCTACATCATCCACCACCAGCAATTTTGCTACCAGCACATAGTACCCCATGGGGTCTACATCATCCACCACCAGCAATGTTGCTACCAGCACATAGTACCCCATGGGGTCTACATCATCCACCACCAGTACTGTTTTTACCACCACATAGTACCCCATGGGGACCACATCATCCACCACCAGTACTGTTTTTACCACCATATAGTACCACATGGGGACCACATCATCCACCACCAGCAATGTTGCCACCACCATCAGCATGTGCATCACCACAATTGCCACCATCAAGTAATACTCAATGGGAATTAGGTCAGCACAGCACTGCCGCTGCCATAACCAACACAGTCAGCGCCGCCACCACCTAGTTCCCGATGGGGACTACATCATCCACCACCAGCAATGTTGCCACCACCATCAATAACATCAGCATCACCACATTTGCCAGCATCAAGTAATACTCAATGGGAATTAGGTCACCACCACCAGCACCTCTACCACAAACACCATCACCAAGTAGTATTCCATGGATTGGATCATCCGCACCAAGTCTACCAATATCAAGTAATACTCGATGGGGATCACTCAGACCTACCTAGAGCTATAGCAGAGACAGTGGATCCAATTCCAGAGATCATCATGGAGCCCCGTCTACCAAAAATGTTGATTGTTACTCCAACAATAAACGACACCTACCTAGAGCTATAGCAGAGACAGTGGATCCAATTCCAGAGATCATCATGAAGCCCCGTCTACCAAAAATGTTGATTGTTACTCCAACAATAAACGACACCTACCTAGAGCTATAGCAGAGACAGTGGATCCAATCCCAGAGATCATCATGAAGCCCCGTCTACCAAAAATGTTGATTGTCACTCCAACAATAAACGACACCTACCTAGAGCTATAGCAGAGACAGTGGATCCAATTCCAGAGATCAACATGGAGCCCCGTCTACCAAAAATGTTGATTGTTACTCCAACAATAAACGACACCTACCTAGAGCTATAGCAGAGACAGTGGATCCAATCCCAGAGATCATCATGAAGCCCCGTCTACCAAAAATGTTGATTGTCACTCCAACAATAAACATCACAAAGACCCGAATTAAGGAAACGATGCTGTTGACGAAGTAGGGGTCGTAACGCGTAGTCATATGTGACACCATGACCACGCTGTAATTGACCACCAGATTGTGACCACAAAACAGTTGAGTAAACACATTAATTATGTGCATTATCAGGAAGGGCTTCAGATAATTTGGTCTCAGAAGCTTCTTAAAAACTGATGCTATTCGGCAGGATGATCTGGAGGATTCTTCCTGTATTACAAATCTCTTTTTGAGGTCCTCAAAGGTTTCTCTCACCTGAAAAAAAAAAAATGATAGAATGTACCAGAATATTTTGAAGTAAAATTTTAGAAGAAAATAAGAATACAGTTTCACTAAATTCAAACGAAAAATAAGGTAATAATTATATCACGATGACGTCAGTTGTGTGGTCCACCCAAAATTGACACTACAGTTAAGTGAGATACGGGTTTAAAGTTACGCGACTGGGAAAATAGGTACTTAGGCATGGGCGTCTCTTGAGGCTCTATCGGGGCTAATAATTATGCTGCATTTAACCTAGAATCATGAGAGGACCAGGTGTGGTGAAAAACAATTAGACGCTACCAGCAAGGCAATTCTAGCCAGTAACTTAAATGCATTTATTTACATGATGTTACTACGTGATGAGACGATGGTGCGCTTTATACCTTTTTTTCTTCAACCTCCGATAGACTATAAATAAAAGACAAGTTCATAGAAAACAATTATTATGTTAATAAAAGCTTTGTATACTTATGTTACTTTTCAACATAATCATAAAAAATCTGATGTGTTACACTCACATGACCTTCTCTAGCTGTTCTACAAACTTCTTACATAAGATTATTCTTCTTTCTGCACCTTGTTAATCGAGGTATTCTGCACAATGTTCTTATAACTTAGTTCCTTATAAGTAGGAAGAAAATAAGGGAATACACTAGGCTAAACCGATAGTCAAATGTTTTAATAGCTGTCGTTATGCGATTGTCATTACAAATCACTTCTTTTCTTCGCTATAAGTAGAACAAAAGAGAAACGGACAATCCCGTCTGAGAAAAGTATAAGTACTTCACAACTGAAACTAATAACAATGAATACCTCTAAAACGGTAAGCTCACGAAAAAATGTATATGGCATAAGTTGTGTATTTTACCAAGACCTACATTTTTGTACAGTAAGTTTTTGTCTATCTCTTACGGTTTACTAGTTATGCCAAATTAAGCAAAATTCATTCAGAATAAACAGGACTTTAGAACCTATTCCCAGAAAATTCAAGATATACATTTTATTGGTCAGGTAAATATCTTTAGTAAACAATATTTTAATCAAAATCGTTAGAGCCATTTTTGCGAAAATCAAAATTTTCGAAAAAAAGTTCCATGTAAAGGTTAGTTTGGGGTTGGAGGATTATTCTCAAAACCTTCGTGTGGCATCCCTGGAAGATACTAAACTTAAATACCAAGTTTGGTATTTTAACTACTTTTTTTTGAGTTATCGTGTTCACAGACACACGGACACACACGGACCTTTTTCTGAAAATGCTTTTTTTTGGAGATAGGGGGTCATAAAACATATATTTCCGGTGAAATCTCGGTATCGAATTTTTGGGTGGAATACAATACTTCTCTATCCCTATGTACATTGTACATACGGGGCTAGAGAAAGTAAAAAGATTGAGACATTTATATACCAGTGCACCAGCTTTGCAATAGTCGCTTCAAAAAAGGTTGCTGCCAATGATTTCAAATGAGCATTGACGTTGTTTTGAAGATCTTCGTTGGTTTGAAAGTGCTGCCCTCCTAGCCACGTCTTCAGTTCAGCGAAAAGATGAAAGTCGCTGGGTGCCAGGTCAGGACTGTACGGCTCATTTGAAATCCTTGGCGGCAACATTTTTTGAAGCGGGTATTGCAAAGTTTGTGCACAGGTACGATAAATGTCTCAATCTTTTCGGTGATTATGTTGAAAAGTAACCATAAGTGTACAAAACTTTTAGTAATAAAATACTTGTTTTCTATGAACTAGTCTTTTATTTACAGCCTATCGGAGGTTGAAAAAAAATCTAATGTGTACACATTCACATGACTTTCACTACATCTCTGCAACAAATTATTGTTAAAAAGCTTATGCCTCTATTTACTACCTGCTACATGAGAACAAATTAATAGATATATACCTGTTTCCTTGTAAGTAGAAGCGAAATAAGGGAGTACCATAGGTTAAAGTGATAACCAAAAGCTGGTTGCTATGTGATTGAAGTTCCTTTGTTTATATGGACAGGAGTTGACAAATTCCTGTATGAGAAAAGTAAGTTTTTCATAGCTGAAACCAAAATCAATGAATATCTCAAAAACGATCAACTTCACTAAAAAAATGTATATAACATAAATTGCGTGTTTTAACGCGCTCTACATTTCTTATGCAGTAAGTTTTTATGTAAGTCTTACGGTTTAGCAACTATGGAAAATTCCGTAAAATTCGTGCAGAATAAAGTAGCTTTTCCAGAAGCTATTCCCAGAAAATTCAAGATATACATTTTGTTTGCCAGATAAATATCTTTAATATACGATACTTTTATCAAAATCGTTAGAGCCATTTTTGCGAAAATCAAAATTTTCGAAAAAAGTTCCATGTAAAGGGTAGTTTGGGGTTGGGGGATTGTTCTCAAAACCTTCGTGTCGCATCCCTGGAAGATACTAAACTTAAATACCTTGTTTGGTATTTTACCGACTTTTGGTTTTTGAGTTATCGTGTTCAAAGACACACGGACACACACACACACGGACCTTTTTGTGAAAATACTTTTTTTTTATATAAGGGACCCCAAAACATATATTTCCGGTGAAATCTCGGTATCGAATTTTTGGGTGGAGTGCAATATCTTCTCTATACACTATGCACATAGTGCGTGTAGAGAAAGTAAAAAACCAACTCGTAGTTGAACAGACTTAAGGACGCATTTCAACATGGCTACCCTGTCAACTTCATTCGTTTGGGTTTGGTGGTCTGATCTCTCTCCTTCACCAGCGTCTTATAGGTAAGGTTTTGATCTTGTTGCCCTCTCATGGTACACATCTAAGCTATTTGCTTCCTCCGGCGTGACCTCTGGGCTGCCATCTAGAAACTGCTAGCTAGTTACTTTCTCTACACGTACTATGTAAATAGGGTATAGAGAAGGTATTGTATTTCACCCAAAAATTAAATATTGAGATTTCACAGTAAATACATGTTTTGAGACCCCCTGAATCCCATTTTTTTGGGGAAAAACGTCCTATGTGTGTCTGTGGACAGCATAGCTCAAAAACGAAAACACCATTAAATACTAAACTTGGTATTTAAGTTTCGTATCTTCCAAGGATGCGACACAAAGATTTACATGGAAACATTTTTGAAAATTTTGATTTTCTCAAAAATGGCTCTAACAGTTTTGCTTAAAATCTCTTATACCTAAGATATTTACATGCCAAATAAAATGTATGCCTTGAATTTTCTGGGAATAGGTTCTAAAGACCTCTTTATTCTGGATGATTTTTATTGAATTTGGCATAACTGGTAAAGCCTAGAGATAGAAAAAACTTGCTGTACCAAAATGTAGATGACAATGAAACAATCAATTTATGTCATACACATTTTTTTCGTGGAGTTGATCGGTTTTGAGATATTCCTTGTTATTGGTTTCAGCTTTAAAACACTTATTTTTCTCATACAGGAGTTTGTCAACTCCTGTCCATTCAAACAAGAGAACTTCAGTCACATAGCAACCAGCTTTTGACTATCACTTTAACCTATGGTACTCCCTTAATTTCCTTCTATTTAAAGGAAGTAAGTAATAAGACTCTTTCTGCTAATGTTTTCTCGATTAGCATAAAGTAAATAGAAGTACAAGCTTTTTAACAAAAAATTCATTGCAGAAATGTAGAGGAAGTCATGTGAGTGTATGACATTAGATATTTTTTTAGTGTACTGCTTGGGTTTTTGATTTGGTGCATATTAGGATGTAATGAGCAGAGTGTATTTCAAAAGTTGTGTGTTACTAATAAAATGTAATTTTTTGCTAAATATTTAATGTGTTGATAGAGCAGCAGCTTTAAATAGTGCAATCTCTTGTCCTGTTAAAACCTGTTACTCTACCATCACACTTAAATATTTGGGGGAAGGGAAGAAAGTGACAATCTTAGTAATAACACCAAAGTCGCAAATTTCAAAATACCCTCTTCTGACATCATCCTACAATTCATTCAATATAAAGTACAGATGGAGACTTAAAACCGCTAGCAGTTTCGAGATGGGAGTCCAGAGGTCACCCCTGTCTGGTCTGAAAGAAGCAGATACTTTAGCTGTTTACTCCTAGAGGGTAGATAGAACACAACTTTACCGATATGACGATACCTGACCTCTCTGCCTACTGCGGGTACAGAATAGACGACTCCGGTCAATTTATTCCGTATGTCGACATTTCCCAGTGAGGCTACTACATGAAGCTTCGGCCCTCCCATACGTAGAGGATGTAATTAGGCGCCGGGCTCAAAAATTCTACTTCAGAACTGGCGAATATGAGAACGCACTTGTCAGATCGCTGGGGGACTATTTACCAACTGAATGCCGATGCGGTAAGTTCCGGGTTCCCCCGGTAACAACGGCTCCAATCCAGCCACTAGCTGAACTAAGTACTTCTCCCTCCCAACCTTGGGAGTGGTCAATCTAAATTCAACTCCAACAAAAACAAAGTTTAAACAAGCGAAACACCAGCGAAGCAGAGGAAAATGGTGCTGCTCCTGAAATAACAACCGTTGAGAAGCATATCAAAATCACCAAACCACAACCATCCATCATTCCTGTGGTTGAGCCCTTACCAGGGTAGGTACACAGCAGCAACACCTAGGCTCACCACAAGTCTACCAGAACTCGGATGGAGGACGAGAGAGAGATCAGACGACCAGCCATCTAGCAGATCACATTATAACATTTTGAATCACATCCTAAATCAGTATTAAGATAAAAAAGCGAAGAAGTATAAATATGGTCCACTCATACAGGTCTCAAAAATGCACTTACTAAGTGGAAAGAATTACGAGGGCGGTTTTTTTTTCAACCTCCGATAGGCTACAAATAAAAGACAAGTTCATATAAAATAATTATTTTATTACTAAAAGCTTTGTACACTTATGGTTACTTTTCAACATAATCACCAAAAAGATTGAGACATTTATCGTACCTGTGCACAAGCTTTGCAGTACCCGCTTAAAAAATCTGATGTGTTACACTCACATGACTTTCTCTAGCTGTTCTATAAACTTCATATATAAGATTCTTCTTCTTTGTGCAACTTGCTAATCGTGGTACTCATTAGCACAATGTTCTTATTATTTAGTTCCGTATAAGTAGGAAGAAAATAAGAGAATACACTAGGCTAAACCAATAGTCAAATGTTTTAAAAGCTGTCGTTATGCGGTTGTCTTTACAAATCGCTTCTTTTCTTGGAGTACAACAAAAGAGAAACGGACATTCCCGTCTGAGAAAATTATAAGTACTTCACAACTGAAACCAATAACAATGAATACCTCGGAAACGGTAAGCTCCACGAGAAAAATGTATATGACATAACTTGTGTATTTTAACAAGACCTACATGTTTTGTATAGTAAGGTTTTGTCTATCTCTTACGGTTTACTAGTTATGCCAAATTAAGCAAAATTCATCCAGAATAAACAGGTCTTCCGAAGCTATTCCCAGAAAATTAAAGATATACATTTTATTTGTTTGGTAAATATCTTTAATATATGATATTTTAATCAAAATCGTTAGAGCCATTTTTAAAAAAATGAAAATTTTCGAAAAAAGTTCCATATAAAGGGTAGTTTGGGGTGGGGGGATTTTTCTCAAAATCTTCGTGTCGCATCCCTGGAAGATACTAAACTTAAATACCAAGTTTAGTATTTTAGCTACACTTCGTTTTTGAGTTATCGTGTTCAAAGACACACGGACACACACACAAACGGACCTTTTTCTGAAAATATTTTTTTTGGATACAGAGGATCCTAAAACATATATTTCCGGTGAAATCTATATATCGAATTTTTTGGTGGAGTGCAATTTCTTCTCTATACACTATGTACATAGTACGTGTAGAGAAAGTAAAAAATGTCGCCGCTAATGATTTTAAAAGGGAATTGACGTTGTTTTGAAGATCTTCGTACTTTATGACGTTTGTGGAGAGCCATTCAAAACAAACGAAGATAACATTGACTTCAGGAATTGTGTTGGTCCATGACAACACTCGTCTACACACTGTTGGCACAACCCATCGACTCCTTGAACAATTTCAATGGGACATTTTCGATCATCCGCCGTACAGTCCTGAACTGAAGACGTGGCTAGGAGGGCATCACTTTCAAACCAACGAAGATGTTCCAAACAACGTCAGTGTTCATTTGAAATCATTGGCGGCGCTTTTTTGAAGCGGGTATTGGAAAGCTTGTCCACAGGTACGATAAATGTCTCAAACTTTTTGGTGATTATGTTGAAAAGTAACCATAAGTGTACAAAACTTTTAGTGATAAAGTAGTTGTTTTCTATGAACTTGTCGTTTATTTATAGTCTATCGGAGGTTGAAAAAAAAAACGGCCCTCGTATGTATGAAGGTAAGTCAATAAGTCCCCGCACGTCTTGTAGTATTGTTTTCGTTGACTGTACCGCTTTCTGCATGCACACGACAAAAAACTGTACCTTTGTAGCCTCTTGTGCAAAGTTTGAACGTCATCACTTAGGTTGTATGTGACAGTACACAATTGCCACAGCACTCTTCATCTGCATCAGTGAAGAACAACGTTCAGTGATCCTGGTTCGAAGGTGTACCAGGAGCCGAAACTCATGAAGAGCCTTTAGCATAATTTGGGCCAGTGTTTTGTCTACAAATAGTGTACGATTTGATGGAGAAGTTAAAAAATGGTAGGAAAAGTGTGAAAAAACGAGGAAAGAGCAGACCACCTATTGATATGTATTACTGACAGCAACATTGAGTAAGCAGGTGTTATGATTCTGATGAACCGACGAGTGAATATCGATGAATAACCTTCGTGATTCTGCATGTGAGTTGTTCATAATAGACCAGCTTTTCGTGAAGACTGTGCAAGCTAGGTTCCAAAACAGAACAAAATCTCAATTGTGTGGTAATCTGACAGTGCCTACTGAACCATCATGCCAATGACGGGGACAGTTTTATGAAATACTCACTGAAAACGAAACTTGAACTCACAATTTCAAGCAAAAGGAAACGCCGGAGCTTGGAATGGCAGCACCCAAATATTCAAGTCAATCTTCCGTGGGATCTCATAAGGGACAATATTGGAGTATTACTTAGAAAACGGATTAACAGTAAAACGTATTCGTTGCAGTGAGATGTTATGTTGACGAACTAAAGCCTGATCTTCAAACCAAATCCCAGATGTCGGAAGATGTTCCATTATTACATGTCAACGCGAGCCTACATACTGCCAAGCATAGCATTCAAACACTGGGGAAAATGGATAGAGTTCCCATCTTGCACCAACAGATTATCATTTGTTTGATCCACTAAAGATAATTTAAGAGCCAATCGATTCACTCCAATCAGAACTGAAGGAAGTGGTGCATTCGTGTCTTCTTGCTCAGCCCAAAACATTTTCTTCTAAGGGCATTAGGAAGCTTGTGAAGCACTGAACCAAATGCACTGAATCTAAGAGGACAATGCTGAATAATGATGTAATGGTGAGTATCCTAGTGTTATTTTATAAATATGTGTGCAGATACATATTGACTTACCTTCGTATATGAGCATCTTATAATGAATCAGTTCTGAGATCCAATCTGCCAAATCAATTACACCCTGCTGAAAATATTCCCTACTGAAAGATACTACATTTACTGAATATTACTATAGTCACCTGTTGCTGTCTTGAAGGACCCCAAATTCGGCGAAGAGCGTTCTCTGCTCTCAGCAGGTGACCTTTGCGGACGAGCCATGTTGGAGATTCGGGTACACTGAGGACGCTGACACAGGATACTGCTGACAACCCGGCAGCAAGCAATGACAATGGTCTCCAGGTCATCAAAGTGGCAAGACCCATCATAGCGAAAATTCCAAGGGAAAGCGTCGTGCCATACTGGAAGAAGCAGAAGCCGCGATATATTGGAAAAAGAGTCTCATCCACAAGGACCTGGTAAAAAAGTAGTTGATCAGCTGTTAGTGACATGCGAGAGAGAGAGAGAGAGAGAGAGAGAGAGAGAGAATGTAGAACACGTTAAAACACACAACTTATGTTATATACATACATTGTTTTCGTGCAGTTGATCCTTTTTGAGATATTCCTTGTTTCTGGTTTCAATTTTAAAAAATCTGACGTGTTCCATTCACATGACTTTCTCTACAACTCTACAATAAATTATTGTGAAAAACCTTATGCTTCTATTTACTTCCTGCTAATCGAGAAACAATTAGCAGAAATACTCTTATTACTTGTTTCCTTGTAAGTAGAATCGAAATAAGGGAGTACCATAAGTTAAAGTGTTAGTCAAAAGCTGGTTGCTATGTGACTGAATTTGCTTTGTTTATATGGACAGGAGTTGATAAATTCCTATATGAGAAAAGTAAGTTTTTCATAGCTGAAACCAAAAACAATGAATACCTCAAAAACGATCAACTCCACTAAAATAATGTATATGACATAGATTGTGTCTTTTAACGTGCACTAAATTTCTTGTGTAGTAAGTTTTTGTCTAAATCTAACGGTTTAGCAGTTATGTAAAATTCCATAAAATTCGCCCAGAATAAAGTAGTCTTCAGAGGCTATTCCCATAAAATTCAAGATATGCATTTTGCTTGTCAGTTGTCTTTAATTTATGATATTTTAATCAAAATCGTTAGAGCCATTTTTGCGAAAATCAAAATTTTCGAAAAAAATTCCATGTAAAGAGTAGTTTGGGGTGGGGTGATTTTTCTCAAAATCTTCGTGCCGCATCCCTGGAAGATACTAAACTTAAATACCAAGTTTGGTATTTTACCGACTTCGTTTTTGAGTTATCGTGTTCACACATACACGGATACACGGATACACACACACATACATACATTGACCTTTTTGTTAAAATGCTTTTTATGGATGTAACGGACCTTAAAACATATATTTCCGGTGAAATCTCGGTATCGAATTTTTGGGAGGAGTGCAATATCTTCTCTATACATTATGTACATAGTGCGTATAGAGAAAGTAAAAACTAATACTTTTCTCATACGGCAATTTGTCAACTTTTGTCCAATCAAAGGAACTTCAGTCACATGGCAACCAACGTTTGACTGTCACTTTAACCTATGGTATTCCCTTATTTCTCTTCTACTTATAAGGAAGAAAGTCTACTTCTGCTAATTTTTCCCCAATTAGTATGAAGTAAATAGAAGCATAACCTTTTTAACAAAAATTTGTTGCACAGATATAGAGAAAGTCATGTGAATGGAATGCATCAGGTTTCTTTGAAATGGTATGTTATAAAACAATTTCTATTAATGTTTATCTCAATGAAGTAGATAGAAGACTTAAATTTTGCAGAATAGGTACAGAATCCTTTGCAAACGTAACACATCATATTCTTCAGAGTCTATTATGATATTACAAGATTGTGGAAGGGTCATGTGTGGCAGTCAGTATAAATAAGGACAATAACTCACTGTGGCTGCAGTGACTGCCATTGTTTTAGACGCTCCTTCAAGAATCCTCCCCGCCATAATGACGCCGTTACTCTGACTCAGGAAGATTGTCGTCCAACCGACAGTCATGCTGACGAGCGCCATCACGAGGGTGCGTCTTCTCCCGAAGAACTCTGACAGGATGCCTCCAGTTAAGGCACCTAAGGGAGAGGCGAAGTTGTAGAGACTGGCTGAAACAACAACAATGTCAGCGTCAATTGAGGAAATGTATAGATCCTAATAAAGAGTGCACAACAGGTCCATACACCCCACATTAGGGGGACAGGGTAGTCTGAGCAACGGAAATTACACCTTAAGTCAGTGGATTTACCACTACTCTTGAAGTATACAACTGTTTTTCAAGAAATGTTTATTCTATAGACCATGACAATTGAAGGGTTTGTTTCCAAAGTGACTCATCTCCATGAAATCACATTTTTCACAAATTTCATATAATTCCTTGTCGTATTAAGGTAGAAGCCTATTTTTGGCATTTAGTAATCTTGCAAATGTATCTATGTACGAGCACATGACTTTCTCTATATCCCTGCAACAGAAGGATCAGAATGTTGGAAAATCGAGGGGGCCTGATAATATACCGACCGAAATACTAAAAATTGGAGGCGAATCCATGATTCCGTACCTAATGCTTTTATTTAACATGTCAATAAATAAATGTGCCTTACCGGAAAACTGGAAAAGGCGGAAATAAAACAGAATTAAATAATTATCGACCAGTCAGCCTAACTTCAGTAGTGTGCAAATTGATGGAACATTTAATTGTGGAATATATCCGGGAGGAATTAGAAAACAAAAAGTGGTTCAATAAAGCGCAAAATGGGTTTAGACCTGGATACTCGTGCGAAAGCCAGATAACGTCATTATTTCAATATTTAGCAGAGGAGGTGGATGCAGGGGGAAGAACAGATGCAGTGGTGATAGATATTTCCAAAGCTTTTGATGTTGTATCATATAATTTACTTATCCAGAAGCTAACTGCTACAGGAATTGATAAACGCGTAGTTCTATGGGTTAAAACATTTTTTGGAAGGAAGATCGCAAAGGGTAAAAGTAGGCAAGGAGCTACCTGAGAGGGGTATGGTAAGCTGGGGCGTACCCCAAGGCTCAGTACTGCGGCCGTTACTTTTTCTTATTTTTGTAAATGACATAACTGTTAATATAAAATGCCAGATAAGGTTGTTTGCAGACGATTGTATTATTTACAATAAAATTAGAAATGTTGAACATGAGACTGCTCTTCAGGGTGATTTAAATGAAATTAGTGATTGGGCTGCTGCAAATAAAATGAAAATTAACGCTGGCAAAAGTAAGTAAATTGCATGTAATAGATCCAGGGAAAAAAATCTGCAAAACTATCACATGGGTGGGGAAAAAATTTCACAGGTGGACAGCTGCAAATACTTGGGAGTTTACTTGGCGAGTAACGCTGGATGGGACGAGCAGGTAAATTCTGTATCTAAGAAAGCGTGGAAAACACTGCACTTCTTAATGAGGATTTTAAAAAAGGGGAGTGCAAAGTCCAGGGAAATCGCGTACAAGTCCTTAGTGCGGCCGGTCATGGAATTTGGAGTAACTTGTTGGGACCCGTATAGAGTAAATCAAATTGATTCGTTAGAAAAGATCCAGAAAAGGGCTATAAAATTCATAAAAAGGGGTAAATATTTTGGGCCTACAAACGCTGAGGAGATAAAATGGGAGCCGTTGAAAGTTAGGCGTGAGAAACAGAGGCTGTGCGCTTTATTTAAAGCTTACGCTGGCTTAAACGCATGGGAGGACAAACTGGAAAACCCAACTTACTATGCACGAAACGATCATCCGTTCAAAATTAAGGGTAGAAGATACAGAACTGACGTGGTAAAGTTCTCCTTTGTAAATAGAACCATAAAAGACTGGAATGAATTGCCTGGAGCAGCCTTTCGGGGTTGTCCTCTGTCTCTGAAGAAATTTAGGAGAAATCTTGATTTTAATGTTGGATAATTTTTGTAAATATTCCTTAAATGAAATGCTTGTGATTTTATATTGTTGTAAATACAAATGTTAAATTGGCTGGTGATTCTAATTATGAAATTAATTAATCTGAATTGAGAGAAAAATTTATGTTTTCATATTTGTTGTAAATAACTATTATATCTAGCTTACAAAGCCATAAACTGGCAGCTGTGATTTATTGTTTATATATATATATATATATATATATATATATATATATATATATATTGTATACATATATACCTCTGCCACCGGGTGATACCCACTTGCAGAGAAATAAATACATACATACACATATAACAAATTATTCTTAAAAGGGTTATGCTTCTATTTACTTGATGCTAATCTATAAAAATTAAGAGAAATAGTCTTATTACTTTCTTCCTTGTAAGTAGAAAGGAAATAAGGGAGTACCATAGGTTAAAGTGAAGTCAAAAGATGGTTACTATGTGAATGAAGTTCCTTTGTTTGTATGGACATGAGTTGACAAATTCCTGTATGAGAAAAGTTAAGATTTTGACCCTGAAAACAAAAACAAGGAATATCTCAAAAACGATCAACTCCAAGAAAAAAATGTATACAACATAAATTGTGTGTTTTAATGTGCTCTACAGTTTTTGTGTGGTAAGTTTTTGTCTGTCTCTTACGGTTTAGCAGTTATACAAAATTCCGGAAAATTCACTCAGAATAAAGTAGTCTTCAGAGACTATTCAGAAAATTAAAAATATACATTTTATTTGTCAGGTAAATATCTTTAATATACGATATTTTAGTCAAAATCGTTAGAGCCATTGTTTAGAAAATCTAAATTTTCAAAAAAAGTTCCATATAAAGGGTAGTTTGGGGTTTGATACCGAGATTTCACCGGAAAGATATGTTTTAGGGTCCCCTGAATCCCAAAAAAGTATTTTCAGTAAAAGGTCCGCGTGCCCGTGAACATGATAACTCAAAAACGAAATATTGTTAAAATACCAAACTTGGTATTTAAGTTTAGCATCTTCCAGGGATACGACACTAAGATTTTGAGATAAATCCACCCACCCCAAACTACCCTTTACATAGAACGTTTTTCAAAAATTTTGAATTTCTCTAAAATGCTATAACGATTTCGATTAAAATTTCGTATAGTAAAGATATTTACACGACAAATAAAGTGTATATCTTGAATTTTCAGGGAATAGTCTCTGAAGACTACTTTATTCTGGCTGAATTTTATGGATTTTTGCGTAACTTCTAAACCGTAAGAGATGGAGAAAAACTTGCACTACAAAAAATGTAGAGCACCTTAAAACGCAAATTCATCTTATATACTTTCTTTTCGTGGAATTGATCGTTTTTGGGATACTATTTGTTTTATGATTTCAACTTTAAAAAACATACTTTTCTCATACAGGAATTTAGCAATTCCAGTCCATACAAACAAAGGAAGTTCAGTCCAATAGCAACCAACTTTTGACTATCACTTTAACCAATAATACTCCCTTATTTCGACTCTACTTACAAGGAAGCAAGTAATAAGACTATTTCTGCTGATTTTTTCTCGATTAGCATTAAGCAAATAGAAGAATAAGCTTATTAACAATAATTTGTTGCAGAGATATAGAGAAAGTCATGTGAATGGACCACATCAGATTTTCATATACATATTTTGTAAAATTAACCTTCTCCATGTTATCCCCTGTTATTGGTTTCAGTTTGAAACTTTTGACATTTTTTTTCATACGGGAAGTTATCTTGCGTTTGAAAGCTTTTATTTTACTCCTAGCCATGGTAAAAGAACAGAATTTCAATTGTATCACACAGTGACTAGATTTTAAAGGATTTGACTATCGCTTTAGCCTTGTGTATTCCCTTCTGCTAATGTTTTTTGATTGGTAAGAATAGTTTGTTTGACATAAATTGATATTTTAAACAGATTTGCATTTTTTATGCAGTAAATTTGTGGATATTAGATAGTTTAATAGTTACGAAAATCATTCAGAAGGCATTTAAAGAAAATTCAATATATAAATTTTATTTTGTGTGTAAATTTATTTAATCTGTGGTAGTTTAATCAAAATCGTTAGAGAATAAAAATAAAAAAATCTGATGTGTACCATTCACATGACTTTCTCTATATCCCTGCACCAACTTATTCTTAAAAAGCTTATACTTCTATTAACTTCATGCTAATCAGTAAAACATTAGCAGAAATAGCCAATTACTTGCTTCCTTGTAAGTAGAGGTGAAATAAGGGAGTACCATAGGTTAAAGTGATAATCAAAAGCTGGTTGCTATTTCACTGAAGTTCCTTTGTTTATATGTATACGTATACTTTTCTCATACAGGAACTTTCAACTCCTATCCAACCAGCTTTTCACTGTCACTTTAACCTATGGTACTCCCTTATTTCGCCTCTACTTACAAGGAATCAAGTAATTGGCTATTTCTGCTAATGTTTTAATGATTAGCATGAAGTTAATAGAAGTATAAGCTTTTTAAGAATAATTTGGTGCAGGGATATAGAGAAAGTCATGTGAATGGTACACATTAGATTTTTTATATAGTAGGTTTTTGTCCATCTCTTACGGCTTAGGAGTTATTAAAAATTTAGTAAAATTCATCCAGAATAAACTACTCTTCAGAGGCTATTCCCAGAAAATTCACGATATACATTTTATTTGCCAGGTAAATATCTTTAATATACGAAATTTTAATCAAAATCATTAGAGCCATTTTTGAGAAAATCAAAAATTTCGAAAAAGATCCAAGTAAAGGTTAGTTTCGGGTGGAAGGATTTTTCTCAAAATCTTCGTGTGGCATCCCTGGAAGATACTAAACTTAAATACCAAGTTTGGTATCTTCCCGACGTTTCGTTTTTGAGTTATCGTGTTCACAGACCCACGGACACACACACACGGACCTTTTTGTGAAAATGCTTTTTTTTGGATATTGGGGACCCTAAAACATATATTTCCGGTGAAATCTCGATATCTAATTTTTGGTTGCAATAGAATACCTTCTCTACCCGCTATTTATATTGTACATGCGAGCATGAGAAAGTAATAATAAAATTATCAAGAAATTAATTATGTGTTATTCTAAATGGTTATTCGAGGTTTTACCTATCCAAGAGGCGTCTTCCTCGTCCATCTGGATCGTACCATTTTCTGCCTGAATATGTGGTACCAGCACTGCAGCGTGGCTGATGGACATGCCATGGTTTAGTGCCACCAGTAACGCCACCATGATTATCGCTGCCTGGAATATAAAAAGTTAAATTAAACATCCCATAGAAAATGTTTTGACTTTCTCTACACATAGTATGTACATAGTGTATATAAAAGTTTGTTTTGTTTGCTTGTTTGTTGTTTTTACTTTCTCTAGCCCCGTATGTAAAATATACATAGTGGATAAAGAAGGTATTGCATTCCACTCAAAATTTTGATGCCGATATTTCAGCGGAAATATGTTTCAGAAAAAGGTCCGTGTGTGCGTGTGTGTATCTGTGAACAGATGGCTCAGAAACGAAGAGACGGTTCAATATCAAACTTGGTATTTAAGTTTGGTAACTTCCAAGCATGCGACACGAAGTTTTCCAAGAAAATAGCCTCACGTCTAACTACCCTTTGCATGTAACTTTTTTCGAAAATTGTGATTTTCTCAAAAATGGTTTTAACGATTTTGATTAAAATTTCGTATATTAAAAATATTTACCTGACAAATAAAATGTATATTTTGAATTTTCTGGGAATAGCCTCTGAAGACTACTTTATTCTGGGTCAATTTTACGGAATTTTGCATAAGTGCTAAACCATAAGAGACGGACAAAAACTTACCACACAACAAATGCAGAGCACTTTAAAACACACAATATATGTTATATACATTTTTTTCGTGGAGTTGATTGTTTTTTAGATATTCCTTGTTTTTGGTTTCAGCTATAAAAACATACTTTTCTGATACAGGACTTTGTGAACTCGTGTCCATACAAACAAAGGAACTTCAGTCACATAGCAACCAGCTTTTGGCTATCAGTTTAACCTATGGTGCCCCCTTATTTCACTTCTACTTATAAGGAAGCAAGTAATAAGACTATTTCTGTTAATTTTTTCTTGATTAGATGAAGTAAATAGAATAATTTGTTGCAGTGATATAGAGAAAGTCATGTGAATGGAACATATCAGATTTTTTTTTGTTCTACTCCTGGCCAAGCAAAGAAACGATTTGCAATGACAATCTCATAATCACAGATTTTAAAAGATTTGACTATCACTTTAGCATAAAACATTCCTTTAGTTCCCTTCTACTTATAAGGAACTAAGTAATAAGAACATTCTGGTAATGTTTATCAAGATTAATATTGTCTAGATATATTGTTTTTACGGCAGCTAGAGAAAGTCATGTGAGTATAACACATTAGATTTTTTTATTTGCGCATAGTACGTAAGGACATGAGTTAGATAGGCAGAACCAGACTGAAAAAGTCAATGCCATACCCGCGTTATGAACCACGGATCTTCCGGTCTGTGGCCGTTGGCTCTAACCATTTAGCTCGACCGACACGACATTAAGTTCCTCAACAGACCCGCATTTTTTCCGGTAAACTACACGAAATTATTATCTATCTCAAATTATTTTAAGATGGCATACCTCAGTGGCGATTTACGATATTCCGGGCCTCATACTTCAAGAAATCATTAAGTTCATTAGAGTTAATTAGTTGTTTTTCCACGATAAAGCCCTGTTCGTGTTTATCCCTTAAGGTTCATCATTTTATACAAAGTCATCCAGAATAAAGTAGTCTTCAGAGGCTACTACCAGAAAATTCAATATATACATTTTATTTTGTGAGACAAATATTTTTAATATATGATATTTTAATCAAAATCTTATGAGAAAATAAACATTTTAGAAAAGTCTTCAAATTTTAAGTGTTATAGTGCGAGGGATCTTCTTGAAAATCTTGCAGTCACATACTTGCAAAATACTTTTTTTTTTACTTTCTCTATACGTACTATGTACATAATGTAAAGAGAAGGTTTGCACTCCACCCAAAAATTCGATACCGAAATTTCATTGGAAATACATATTTTGAGACCCCCTGAACCCAAAAAAATATTTTCAGAAAAAGATTTGTGTGTGTGTGTGTGTGTGTGTGTGTGTCTGTGGGCAGCATATATCAAAAACGAAAAGACCGTTGAATACCAAACTTGGTATTTAAGTTCGGCATCATCCAAGGATGCGATACGAAGATGTTCAAGAAAGTCCCCCCCAACTACCCTTTACTTGCAACTTTTTTCGAAATTTTTTATTTTCTCAAAAATGCCTCTAACGAGTTTGATTAAAAATATTTACCTGACACATAAAATGTATATCTTGAATTTCCTGGGAATAGCCTCTGAAGACTACTTTATTCTGGATAAATTTTACGGAATTTTCCATAACTGCTAAACCGTAAGAAATGGACAAAAACTTACCATATAAAAGGCAGAGCACGTTAAAACACACAATTTATGTTATATAAAAGTTTTTCTGGAGTTAATCGTATTTCAGATATTCCTTGTTATTGGTTTTAGCTTTAAAAAACTTATACCTTTTTCATACAGGAATTTGTCAACTCCTGTCCATATAAATAAAGGAACTTCAGTCACATAGCAACCAGCTTTTGACTATCACTTTAACCTACGGTACTCCCTTATTTCGTTTCTACTTACAAGGAAGAAAGTAATAAGACCATTTCTGAAAATGTTTTCTCGATTAACATGAAGTAAATAGAATCATAAGCTTTTTAACAATAATATGTTCAGATATGTAGAGAAAGTCATGTGAATGGAGCATATCACATTTTGTTTTTATGTAACCCACCTTTGGTTTTTGAGTTATGCCGTTCACATACACACACACACACACACACGTATTTCTAAAACTTCTATGTTTTGAATTTAGGGACTTAAACATATGTATTTCTGGTGAAGTCTCGGGATGGAGCCTTTGGTTGAAATGCAACAGCTTTTCTACTTATATACGTATGTAATATACAGGCTGTTTCAAAACGACACCAAAACAAGATAGCTGTCGATTGGCTTACAATTTGATTTGTCTGAAACTAGATGTTGCAACTTCAAACTCTTATATTTAAAGTTTTATGTATGTTTAAAAATAGCACACATTTGGGATTAAGCAGCGAAGGAACAACGGCTATCACAACCTCAGAACGTGTTTTGCGAAACACATAACAAAACCCACATACTACGTTTTCTTTACTAAGGTGACCTGTGCCGCGCCGGCCTGTCTATCAAACCGCCCCTACACCACGCGACTGGGACCTTCGCTACCAACCGGCATTTATCTTGGAGTGGGCTAGTGGTTATGTACGACTGTCTAATCCATGGTGATTTTATGACAGTTTTTGTGTGTGGCATAATTGGAGCTGACAATTATATTCACTTATCACGTACGGTATGACTAACAAAGTTCACATCTTCGTTTGGTGTCGTTTTGAAACACCCTGCGTGTGTATATATTTATACCTAAGTATTTTTTTAGGGTATCTCATATAGTCGTTTTGAGTTAATTATATTTCATTTAGTGAAAGGTAATTTTGCACCAGTTTCAGCATTGGATATTAGTGGCAAGCTGTCGAAATGCTGACATAGGTGCGTCCTCCTAAAGCAATGCTGGCAAAGTATGGGTTTTATTATAAAAGCTTCAGTGACTACGTCAGAAGAGCTTGTTCAACCTTCAGCTCGGTACTTGTACGCAGGGGAGTTGAGTGTATAAAATAGGTACTGGCCTATGGAAGAAATCCAGGAACTTGGCACCCATACCTGAGTAGCTAAGCTATGAACGATTGTTTCAGACCCTTAACTAATTTCGCAACAGTAAAAGTCCTGTGGCTCCACGCACCCTTGTGTATTTATTTATAGCTGCTGAGCTTTCCAAACAAAAGTTCGTCCCGGGTTTGATTCCCGGCTGGGGCGCGGAATTTTTCTTTAGCCAGAATTATTCTCTATCCCTCAGTATGTATGTGAGAGTGAATGTGTGTGTGTGTGTGTGTGTGTTTGAGGAAAATATAATGATTTAAACCTACAGACAACGAGCTGTTTCAAGTGCAAAGCCCCCGATATGATCTTAGATGTTAAAGGGGACTATATAAATTAAATAATTAAAAAAAAAAAAAAATCTGATGTGTTCCATTCACATGACTTTCTCTACATCTCTACAACAAATTAGTTTTAAAAAGCTTATACTTCTATTTACTTCATGCTAATCGACAAAAAATTAGCAGAAATAGTCTTACTACTTGCTTCCTTGTAAATAGAAGGGAAATAAGGGAGTAGCATAGGTTAAAGCGATAGTCAAAAGCTGGTTGTTATGTGACTGAAGTCCCTTTGTTTGTATGGACACGAGTTGACAAATTCCTGTATGACAAAAGTTAAGTTTTTCGAACCTGAAGACAAAAACAAGGAATATCTCAAAAACGATCAACTCCACGAAAAAAATGTATACAACATAAACTGTGTGTTTTGATGTGCTCTACATTTTTTGTGTGGTAAGTTTTTGTCTATCTCTTACGGTTTAGCAATTATGCAAAATTCCGTAAAATTCACTCACAATAAAGTAGTCTTCAGAGGCTTTTTCCAGAAAATTCAAAATAAACATTTTGTTTGTCAGGTAAATATCTTTAATATACGATATATTAATCAAAACCGTTAGGGCCATTCTTTAGAAAACCAAAATTTTCGAAAAACGTTCCATGTAAAGGGTAGTTTGTGGTGGGGGAATTTTTCTCAAAATCTTCAAGTCGCATCCCTGGATGATATTAAACTTAAATACCAAGTTTGGTATTTTACCGACTTTTCGTTTTTGAGTTATCTTGTTCACAGACACATGGACACACTGACATACTGAAATACGGACACACACACGGACCTTTTTCTGAAAATACTTTATTTTGATACAGGGGACTCTAAAACATATATTTCCGGTGAAACCTCGGTGTCGAATTTTTGGGTGGAGTGCAATACCTTCTCTATACACTATGTACATAGCACGTATGAAGAAAGTAAAAAGAAAATTCAGTTGTCTCAAGCTGGCGCGAACAGCTCTACATTTGAAGCTACCACGCTCTAGTATACGCAATGTAGGAATGAAACCTACCCTACACTGGGTATCCTACAATATAAACCTATCCTACTGGTATACGAAATAAACATTCGGTCTAATTGTAAATATATTCTGAGATAATGGGTTATGTAGATCGTAGATTTAACATACGCTGAAAAATACTTTTAATTTGTTCTTAAGAAAGTTAAAACTAATTTGTATGGTAACATAAAAATAATAATATAGAGTACTCACTTGTGTTCTGAGACGGTATTTCCTCTTGTTTTGGATTGTCTTCAGGCAACAAAACTTCTCCCTTATGCTCTCCATTGTCCTACACAAATATTCAATATTATGTTATTACAAGCAAATTATATGGAACCTTTAGAAGGATGAATTCTCGCTCAAAAGCGCTTAGCATTTGGTCGTTTTTACTACATACAATGTACTGTACTGCAGAGAGGGTACCGTATTCCACCCAAAAAATAAAATAGCAATATTTCACCAAATATACGTATTTGGAGGACTCCTGGATGTGTTCCATTGACATGACGTTTTGTACATCTCAACAAAAAATTATTGTTAAAAAGGTTATGCTTCTATTTGCTTAATGCTAATGGAGAAAAAATTCGATAACTAATGTTATTACTTGCTTCCTTGTAAGTAGAAGCGAAGTAAGGGAGTACCATAGGTTAAAGTGATAGTCAAAAGCTTGTTGCCATGTGACTGAAGTTCCTTTGTTTGTATGGACACGAGTTGACAAATTAGTATATGAGAAAAGTATAAGCTTTTAAAGCAGAAACCAAAAAAACAAGGAATAACCCAAAAACGATCAACTCTACGAAAAAAAAAGTATACCATAAATTATGTGTTTTAATGTGCTCTACATTTTTTTTTTGTGGAAAGTTTTTGTCCATCTCTTACGGTTTGGCAGTTATGCAAAATTTCGTAAAATACGTCCAGAATAAAGTAGTCTTCAGAGGCTATTCCCAGAAAATTCAAGATATACATTTTGTCAGGTAAATACCCTTAATATACGAAATTTTAATCAAAATCGTTACAGCCCTTTTTAATGAAAATCAAAATTATCGAAAAAAGTTCCATGTAAAGGGTAGTTGGGGGTGGGCGGATTTTTCTCAAAATCTTGCAGCCGCATCCCTAGAAGATAGTAAACTTCAACACCAAGTTTGGTATTTTACCGACTTTTCGTTTTTGAGTTATCGTGTTCATAAACGCACGGACACACACACACACACACACACACACACACACACACACACACACACACAGGACCTTTTTGCGAAAATGCTTTTTTTTTTTTTTTTTTTTTGGATACAGGGGACCCTAAAACATATATTTCCGGTGAAATCTCGGTATGGAATTTTTGGGTGGAATGCAATACCTTCTCTATACACTATGTACATAGTACTTGTGGAGAAAGTAAAAAAAGAAAAGAAAAACGACCCTCGTATGTAGAGTTTTATACTGGAATCAACTATTTATAGAAGAAATTATTATTAAAGTACCTAAATTCTCACCTTTCCGTTTTTATGTAGTTTCTTAAGCTAGAAAACCCCGACTGAAGGTTTCTTTTGTGAACTGCAACTGTTTTTAAATAAGTTAGAACCGGTTTAAGTGAACCTCATTTAGAATTATGCATTTTAGGAGAAGGTCGTGAGATTACAGATAGCTATATGGGGCATCCACAAAGTGCACTACATGTTTGTTTTGTTAATTCTCTGATAAGGTTAACGTCACAGACTAGAACATGGTCAACAGTCCACGTACAAGAAGGTTCTCGTTAAATAAATACCACTTTTTTATTTTCTCTGCACGTACTATTTACATAGTGTACAGAGAAGGTATTGCACTCCCCCCACAAATTTGATACCGAGATTTCACCGCAAATATACGTTTTAGGGTCACCTTTATCCAAAAAGAAAGTATTTTCAGAAAAAAGGTCCTTGTGTGCATTTTTTTAATAGTGATTTACGCCCACTATTACTACTTGTGTCACCGCAGCGATGACACTGATTATACAGGCAATGAAGATGGAGCACCGGTGGAATGCGATGGCGAGGAAATCCGAAGAACCCGCAGAAAACCCGTGTGTGTGAACACGATAATTCAAAAACAAAAAGTCGGTAAAATACCAAACTTTGTATTTAAGTTTACTATCTTCCAGGGATGTGACACAAAGATATAGAGAAAACTCCCTCCCCCCGCTCCAGATTACCCTTTACAGGGAAACAAAATTCGAAATGCTTGATTTTATTAAAAAGGTTCCAACGATTTTGATTAAAATACCGTATATTAAACATATTTACTTGACAAATGAAATGTATATCTTGAATTTTGTGGAAATAGACTCTGAAGACTACTTTATTCTGGACGAATTTTACGGAATTTTGCATAACTGCTAAACCGTAAGTGATGGACAAAAACTTACCCCACAAAAAATGTAGAGCACCTTAAATCACACAATTTATCGTATATACATTTTTTTCGTGGAGTTGGTCCTTTTGAGATATTCCTTTGTTTTTAGTTTCAGCTTTATAAAGCATACTTTTCTCATACAGCAATTTAACAATTCCAGTCCATACAAACAAAGGAACTTCACTCACATAGCAGCCAGTTTTTTTAACCAATAGTGCTCCCTTATTTCGCTTCTACTTACAAGGAAGTAAGCAAGAAGAATATTTCTGCTAATTTTTTCTCGATTGGTATCAAGGAAATAGACGCATAGTTTTTTTAACAGTAATTTGTTATAGAGAAAGTCATGTGAATGTAACACATAAGATTTTTTTAAATAGTGTTTTACGCCCACCATTACTACTTGTGGCACCGCAGGCGATGGCACTGATGATACAATGAAGATGGAGCACCGGTGGAATGCGATGGCGGGGGAAACCGGAGAACCGGGAGAAAACCCATGTATGTGTCCGTGTGTCTGTGAACACGATAACTCAAAAATAAAAATTCGGTAAAATACCAAACTTGGTACTTAAGTTTAGTATCTTCGAGGGATGCGACACGAAGATTTTGAGAAAAATCCCCCCACCCCAAACTACACTTTACGTGGAACTTTTTAAAAAAATTTGGTGTTCTAAAAAATGACTAACGATTTTGATTAAAATATCATAGGTTAAAGATATTTACCTGACAAATAAAATGTATATCTTGAATTTTTTGGGAATAACCTCTGAAGACTACTTTATTCTGGATGAATTTTTTGGAATAATCCATAGCTGTTAAACCGTAAGAGATGTAAAAAAACTTAAAACACAGAAAAGTAGAGCACGTTAAAAGACACAATTTATTATATATATATTTATATTCATATATATATATATTTCGTGGAGATGATCGTTTTCGAGGTATTCCTTGTTTTTGGTTTCAGCTTTGGAAAACATACCTTTCTCATACAGGAATTTGTCAACTCGTGTCCATACAAACAAAGGTACTTCAGT
This sequence comes from Hymenopus coronatus, assembly GCA_030762935.1. Classification (NCBI taxonomy): domain Eukaryota; kingdom Metazoa; phylum Arthropoda; class Insecta; order Mantodea; family Hymenopodidae; genus Hymenopus; species Hymenopus coronatus. Next base: position 16,535,384 of record CM060897.1, on the reverse strand, counting down.
CACATAGCAACCAGGTTTTGACCATCACGTTAACCTATTTCGCTTCTACTTGCATGGAAGCAAGTAATAAGACTATTTCTGCCAAATTTTTCTCGATTAGATGAAGTAAATAGAATAATTTGTTACAGTGAAGTAGAGAATGGAACACATCAGATTTTTAGATATTCCTTGTTAATGGTTTCATACAGGAATTTGTCAACTCGTGTCCATACAAACAAAGGAACTTCAGTCACATAGGAAGGATATTTTTTGACTATTCTGAATGACTTCTGTATAACTTTTGTAAAGCTCGTAAACCGTAAAAGATGGATAAAGACTTACTGATGTAATTAAAGCACACAAATTGTGTGATATACAGTTTATAGCGTTTACCGTTTGTAGTTATTGTTTTAATTTTTAAACGTTTCCCAAACGGCAAGTCAACTTTTGTCTCATTTCTTTTGTTTTATTCCCGAAAATGACAAAAGATAGCCGAATTTCACATAGCGATTGCTTAAGTGTTGACTATTGCTTTGCCTAGTTATTCCTTTGTTTCACTTCTATTTAACACGAAGCAAAATTAGATACTTTCTGGAGTGTGATGCAGATAAACATTAGCAAAAATGCTTTTTTGTAAGTAGAAGGAAAATAAAGGCAATACACTAGGCTAAAACGATAGTCAAATGTTTTAAAATGCGGTTGAAATTCGTTCCTTTTTTGTTGGTTTTTTTTTTTGTTTTTTTGTTTCATTTATACAGCCCCCTTTAACATCTAAGATCATATCGGGGGCTTCGAATTAGAAACAACTCGTTGTCTGTAGGTTTCTGTTGGTTTAAACCATTTTATTTCCTCAAACACTCACACATTCACTCTCACATACATACTTCCAGAATCTGTGGGGGATAGGGAATAATTCTGGTTAAAGAAAAATTCCCCGCCCCAGCCGGGAATCGAACCCGGGACCTTTGTATTGCGAGGTGTTGAAAAATTCACATATATGAAAAGTTTTAAGTATTTTAAAACCAATTACAAGGAATATCTCAAAAGTGGTCAACTCCACGAAATGTTTTTGTCTGTCTCTTACGGTTTAACCGTTATGCAAAACTCTTTCAGAATAAATGAGCTTTTCAGAAGCTGTTTCCAGATATTTCTAAAAGTATATTTAATTTGTGACGTAAATAGCCTTAATGTAAGGTATGTTAAATAAAACCATTAGATCTACCTTTGAAAAAAATATAATTTTCAAGAAATGTTCCAGTTGAGGGTGAGGCGATTTTCTTGAAAATGTTCGTACGCATCCTTGGAAGATAACTAAATTAAATTACCAAGTTTGGTTTTCAACAGTTCTTGAGCTTGCTCTCCACAGGAACACATGGACGTTTTTCTAAAAATGCTTTCTGGTGACATCCATTATTAGGTGGAATATAATAGTTTGTCTATTCGCTAAGTATATAGTACCTACGGGCTAGAGAGGGTAAAAATCTGATGTGTTCCATTCACATGTATTTCTCTACAGCTCTGCAACAAATTATTTTTAAAAAGCTTACGCTTCAATTTACTTCATGAGAGAAGGTTAGTAGGAATAGTCTTATTACTTGCTTTCTTGTAAGTAGAAGCGAAATAAGGGAGTACCATTGGTTAAAGTGATAGTCAAAAGCTCGTTGCTATTTGACTGAAGTTCCTTTGTTTGTATCAATAGGAATTGACTAAATTCTGTGTGAGAAAATTATAAGGTTTTTAAAACTGAAACCAAAAATAAGGAATATCTCAAAAACGATCACCTCCACGAAAAAAAATGCATATATCATAAATGGTGTGTTTTAAAGTGCTCTACATTTTTGTATGGTAAGTTTTTCTCCATCTCTTACGGTTTAGCAGTTATGCAAAATTCCGTAAAATTCATCCAGAATAGAGTAGGCTTCAGAAGCTATTCCCAGAAAATTCAGATATACATTTTATTTGTCGTGTAAATATCTTTAATATATGATCTTTTAATCAAAATCGTTAGTTATTTTTGAGAAAATCAAAATTTTCGAAAAAGTTCCATGTAAAGGGTAGTTTGGGGTGGGGGAATTTTTCTCAAAATCCTCGTGTCGCATCCCAGGAAGATACTATGCTTAAATAAAAGGTTTGGTATTTAACCGACTTTTCGTTTTTGAGTTATTGTGTTCACAGACATAGGGACGTTTTTGTGAAAATGCTTTTTTAGATTCAGGGGACCCCAAAACATATATTTCCATTGAAATCTCGGTTTCGAATTTTTTGGTGGAGTGCAATACCTTCTCTATACACTATGTATATAGTGCGTGTAGAGAAAGTAAAAAGTGTTGATAATTCTGTTTACCGCATGTGTTTCATTTTCAAACACAAGCGCATCAGTTTTACAAACGCAGCCCTTCATTGGCAGAGATGTGCGTGCTTTAAAGCTGAGAATTGCCTGCAAAGAGGTTATATATAACACAAGCACGAGCCTTTATTGTTTCCAGAGCAATTAAAACTCTTAACGACCGGGGAATGTAACCCAAAACTTTCACGTGATACACAGTCCCTGGAGAGAATTTGCTCCCTGGGATCAAACTGCTTCTCAAATACATAATTATATTAGCGGATGTCGATGTTGCTTTCATCATGGCAACACTAACAAAGGAGCATCGACTCCCAGAAATATATACGTGCTTATAACGTGTGAGGATGATCTAATATACAAGCTGTGACGGGAGAAGAATTTCTAAATTTCTAATGTGATACAAGGCTTAAAATTAAACATTCTTACTTTCTCTAGCAAATATGTTCAATGTATACAGTAGATAGAGAAGGTACTGTATTTCATCCAATAATTATATACCGAGATTTCAACAGAAACACATATTTTGATGTTCTCTGACCAAAAAAAAAAAATTTGATGTGTTCCATTCACATGACTTTCTCTACAGCTTTACAATAAGTTGTTGTTCAAAAGATTATTCTTCTATTTATTTAATTCTAATCGAGAAAAAATTAGCAGAAAGAGTCTTTTTACTTGCTTCTTTGTAAGTAGAATGGAAATAAGGGAATGAAGTACCTTTGTATAGACATGAGTAGACAAATTTCGGTATGAGAAAAGTATAAGTATATTAAAACTGAAACTAATAACAAGGAATGTCTCAAAAACGGCCAACTCCACCAAAATAATGTATATAACATAAATTGTGTGTTTCAACAAGCTCTACATTTTTTGGCAGGTAAGTTTTTGTCCATCTTTTGCGGTTTACTAGTTATGCAAAATTCAATAAATATCATTAAGAATAAAGAGGTGTTTAGAGGCTATTCTCAGAAAATTCAAGATATACATTTTATTTACCATGTAAATATCTTACATATAAGAGATTTTAAACAAAATAGTTAGAGCCATTTTTGAGAAAATAAAAGTTTTTGATTTTTTCACCACAAGGGTAGTTTGTGGTGGGGTAGTTTGTAGTAGCAAAAGCGAGCGTTAAACACTATCCAAAAAGGCTCCTTACGGGCAGGTTACGACCTTTCCAGCTGCCCCGGTGCGAGCGTCGCGAGCCCCGAGCCACTGTGGTACTTCTGATGTTACTAGAAGAAATTGGGCCGAACTTCTGAGTCCTTCACTTAATGTAGCTGTTAGGATTGGGTTGGACTCGGCCCTGCACTGGTTGACAAAACCCATGGGAAATTGGGTACCGCCTGGGCGAGTTTGTGGGTACGTGTGGTTGTAAGGCTTTAACAGTTTGTCAAAATTAGCCCCTCTCATATCAGCAAGTACGTAATGCATCTTCATAAAACCTTTGTGGCACGTACAATAATAGTCTGCATTTCTCCTGGTGAAAAGTTTATGCTTTTATCTGCAAAACTTTATTTTAAAAAAATTATAATGTTAGAAAAAAGAAAATTGATATGAAAATTGCGTGGGTGATTTCATGTACCTCTTATTCAGAAACCTTTCAAAGCAGAATATTCAAAAGTTTTACACATTTTCTGATTATACTTATCTACTCTCTCAGAATTAGAAGTATATGGCTCAAAATAATTATTTTAAAAAATACCACATTTCTGGCAAAAAAAATCTGATGTGTTCCATTCACATGGCTTTCTCTACATTTCTGCCACAAATTATTGTTAAAAATCTTACGCTTCTATTTACCTCATGCTAATCAAGAAAAATTTAGCAGAAATAGTCTTATTACTTGTTTCCTTGTAATTAGAAGGGAAATAAGGGAGTACCATAGGTTAAAGTGATAGTCAAAAACTGATTGCTATGTGACTGAAGTTCCTTTGTATGGACAGGGCTTGACAAATTCCTGTATGAGGAAAGTATAAGTTTTTCAAAGCTGAAACAAAAGACAAATAATAAATAAAAAACGATCAACTGCACGAGAAAGGTGTATATATTATAAATTGTGTGTTTTAACGTACTGTACGTTTTTTGAGTGGTACGTTTTTGTCCAGCTCTTACATTTTAGCAGTTATGCAAAATTCCGTAAAATTAATCCAGAATAAAGTAGTCAAGATATGTATTTTATTTGTCAGGTAAATATTTTTAATATACCATATTTTAAATAAAATCGTTGGATCCATTTTTAAGAAAATCAAAATTTTCGAAAAAGGTTCCATATAAAAGGTAGATCGGGGTGGGGGTTTTCTTGAAAATCTGCGTGTCGCATCCTTGGAAGATATCAAACTTGAATACCAAGTCTTGAGCTATGTTGTCCAAAGTCACACACACGGACCTTTTCTGAAAATTCTTTATTTTTATTCAGGGGGACCCAAAACATGTATTTCCGGTGAAATCTCTGTATCGAATTTTTGGATAGAATGCATTTATCTTCTCTGTACACTATGTACATAGTACGTGTAGAGAAAGTAAAAATACATTTGTTAAAAAAAAGAAAGATAAAAATATCTCAATTTTCACATGCCTAAAATGTCCTAATTTCTATAATTTGTAAGCTAGACTTATGAATCAAGCAGTCTGAAGTCATTAATGTGTGTTACTAAGTGTAGAAAATTTCATCATTCTAGCATCCCGAGTAAAAGGTATAAGTATATCAGGAAATATAATATCCAAAAATCTGATGTGTACAATTCACATGGCTTTCTCTACATCTCTGCAACAAATTATTCTTAAAAAGCTTACACTTTTATTAACTTCATGCTAATCAGAAAAAAGTTAGCAGAAATAGTCTTATTACTTGCTTCCTTTGTAAGTAGAAGCGAAATAAGGGAGTACCATAGGTTAAAGTGGTAGTCAAAAGCCGGTTGCTATGCCACTGAAGTTCCTTTGTTTGTGTGGACAGCAATTGACAAATTCCTGCATGAGAAAATTATAAGTTTTTCATAGCAGAAACCAAAAAGGAAGCAATGTCTCAAAAACGATCAACTCCACGAAAACAATGTATATAGCATAAAGTGTGTGTTTTAACGTGCTCAACATTTTTGTGTAGTAAGTTTTTGTATATCTCTTATGGTTTAGCAGTTATTCAAGATTCCATAAAATTCATCCAGAATAAACTACTCTTCAGAGGCTATTCCCAGAAAATTCGAGAAATACATTTTATTTGCTAGTTAAATGTCTTTAATATACGATATTTTAATCAAAATCGTTAGAGCCATTTTTGAGAAAATCGAAATTTTCGAAAAAAGTTCCATGTAAAGGGTAGTTTGGTGTGGGGCGATTTTTCTCAAAATTTTCGTGTCGCATTCCTGGAACATACTAAAGTTAAGTACCAAGTTTGGTATTTTACCGACTTTTCGTTTTTGAGTTATCGTTCAGACACACACGGACCCACGCACACACACACACACACACACACGGATCTTTTTGTGAAAATGCTTTTTTTGGATATTGGGGACCCTAAAACATATATTTCCGGTGAAATCTCGGTATCGAATTTTTGGGTGGAGTGCAATATCTTCTCTATACACTTTGTACATAGTACGTGTAGCGAAAGTAAAAAATTGAACTTAAAAATTTGCAATGCAAACCTGACTAACTTCAATAACCATATACACCTTTATTCTTGGACTCTGTTTCTCAGCATTCCTGGCTTGCTTCGTGGGCTGTTGGCCAGCTCGTTCAGCTGCAAAATTTCCCTCTTAGAATGCAGAAAGTTTGCAATTGCTGTGGAACTCTGTCCGGGAGCATTTAATGGATTGCGCGCAATGTTTAAAAGGAATTTTAAATGTTGAAAATGGACACATCTATTAAAAAAATATATTTTTACTTTCTCTACATGTACTGTGTACATAGTGTATAGAGGAAGTATTGTATAGCATCGAAAAATTCGATGCCAAGATTTTATAAGAAATACATGTTTGTGTCCCCCTGAATCCAAAAAAAAAAAAACATTTTTACTTTATCTACACGCACTATGTGCATAGTGTATAGAGAAGGTATTGCACTCCACCAAACATTTTATACTGAGATTTTAACGAATACATATGTTTGAGGGTCCCTTATATCCCCCCCCCCAAAAAAAAGGGAAAAAAAAAGAAAAAAAAAAAAAGCTTTTTCACTAAAAGGTCCGTGTGTGTGTAACTTTGGACAGCTTATCTCAAAAACGAAAATACCGTTAAATACCAAACTTGGTATTTAAGTTTAGTATATTCCAAGGGTGGGACACGAAGATTTTCAAGAAAATCCCCCCACCCTCACTACCTTTTTTACATGGATACTTTTTTTCGAAAATGTTGATTTTCTCAAAAATGGCTAAAACGATTTTGATTAAAATATCTTACATATAAGAATTTACCTTTCAAATAAAATGTATATCTTGAATTTTCTGGAAATAGCCCCTAAAGACCTCTTTATTCTGGTTAATTTTTATTGAATTTTGCATAACTGGTAAACCGTAAGAGATACACAAAAACTTACTGCACAAAAAATGTAGATCACGACAAAACACACAATTTTAGTGGAGTTGATCTTTTTGAGATATTCCTTGTTATTGGTTTCAGCTTTGAAAAACGTATACTTTTCTCATGCAAGAATTTGTCAACTTGTGTCCATACAAACAAAGGAACTTCAGTCACATAGCAACCAGCTTTTGACTGTCACTTTAACCTATGGTACTCCCTTATTTCGTTTTTACTTACAAGGAAGCAAGTAATAAGACTATTTCTGCTCATTTTTCTCGATTAGCATGAAGTAAATAGAAGCGTAAGCTTTTTAACAATAATTTGTAGCAGAGGTGTAGAGAAAGTCATGTGAATGGAACATGTGAAGTATTTTTAATGAGGAAACTTCAGAGAATTTAACGAAACCCCTTCATAGTACCTTGTACCCTTATTGTACTCCGGCCACTAACCTGGAAATTCTAGACAGAACCTGATAACTGCCCCCCGCCCCCTCTTAAGGTCTTTGGTAGTCATTCCCCTATGAGATAAAAGCGCATAAGGGACGTTGTCACTTTGTCCTTGTGACTGCAAGTGGACCGGTTTATTAAATAGCTTCTGGTCTAATAGTAAACCCCACGGAAATTCCCTGGAGCGCCTGTCGCTTTGCATTGTCAGGTTAGCTTTATATATATCTGTGTAAGATACAGAGTGATTTATGTACAACTGACACATTTCTTTCTTTAATTATTCCGTTGCAAATTCATTCAATGACCCAATTCTAGCACCAAATTAAGCAGAATGTTCTGGAGTTTCGATTCCTTGTCACTAGATCCGCAGATGTTTATGTTTTATTCCTAATTACATTGTGCGCAGCTGTTTCGATATTTTGTTCTTGTAGTCAATCTGAAAATGCAATACGATGTAGAGCTGAGTCAAGTATATTTCCAACAAGATGGCGCTACATGCCATACATCAAATGAATCCATGAACCTAATTGCAAGTTTCTTTGACGACGGGTAATTTCCAGGAACCTGTGGCCTCCGAGATCTGCGGATTTGACATCGCCAGACTTCTTTCTATGGGGTTACTTAAAAGACAGGGTTTACGCCACACGTCCCCAAACATTGGACGATCTGAAGCACATCACAAAGGAGATTCAAGCTATTGACAACAGAGTCCTCCAACGAGTGGCCAGTACGACGTGTTGAGTTGTGCCTCATGCAGGATGGAGGACATTTTCAACATTTGCTATACAGGTAAATAATCTCCCAAAATTTCTCTATAATTTAGGTATAAGATATCGCTAGCATAACACGTTTTGAAACAATTAATGAAAGAAATGTATCAGATCTATATAAATCACTCTATATAAGCTGCTATAACAAAAGAACGATTCCTAACCTTCTGAGGTGATAGAGGCCATAAAACTAAACAATTTTAAATTTCTCTAACATTTATGTACAATATTAGAGCAGGTATTTTATTCTACCCAAAACTCATACCGGCATTAAACCGAAAATGCATGTTTTGAGGAGCACTGAATAAAAATCTTATGTTGAAAAGCTTAAACTTCTATTTACTTATCCCAGGTGCAGGTTTTCGGCATTCGGAAGGGTGTGGATTTGTGGGTGCCCTAGCTCAGGATTTTTACAAGGATGGAAACTGTTTTCAGGGTGTGGTACGACACAAGTGTTTTGTTCAGTTAGTTCGGCCTTTATCCGCCGTCGAACACACATGCATTCCTCCTAAATTTTCTCCTGTGAACCCACACTTTACCCGACCGCGACTATTATACTTATTAATTTTGCTGTAGTGATCTCGTCTGTACTCTGGTTGGTATTAAAATTAATTATTTCCATCACAATTAAGGGTTACACCACGCGCTCCAATATCACATCTTGGTTCTGCCAATGTCCTGCGCCAAGTGCCTAAAAAAAAGTCCCCTGGCCAGCGGTGGCATTTCTTTTCCTGTTATGTTCCCCTCGGGCAGTGTACTCTCACCCCCTTCGGGAAAATGCTCTACCCTAACGGTATACTGTGCTACCAGCTCGTGACAACTCGGATACTTGTACGTGTTTGAAATCTTTCTTCCCTTCCCATTTTCAATGTACATTTATATTTCCCTTCTGAATAACTCTTTGCCCCGTGACAAGACATGTACTGTCGATTGGGTTGAACCCGGAAAGCCGTTGAACGTACACTTTTGTGGTGTTGCGTGCTGTCGTCTTTTCTACCAGAAGTTGGTTGGTCGACTAGCACATAGTAAGTCGCCCTCCGTGGTGTAACGGTTACCATGCTAAGTTCATATACCCAAGGTATTAGAAGTACAGTCTGAGTTAAAAGCGAAGTGGGGTATGGAGCAATACATAAAAACAGGTACCAACTCATTAGAGAGGGGCTCGCGTGGATTAGACTAGGAGCATGGAGGAGCACAAACATTTCTGACGAGAATCTGTCCCATTTGCGAGGAGGAACAGTCGTGAACCCACATCTTGGCAAGATGTAGGGGTACGGAGGAATGGCGGGAAAATATTTACCGCTGTTCTTTACCACCGTAAATGTAGAGCTGGAAGCATGTTGGACGCTACTGGCAGGCACGGAAGACGTGGACGGGCTAGGTAAATTTCTACTTAAGGCAAGACAGCTGAGATCTGGGAAGGCTGACAATAGAGAAGAGGTGGAGGGGAGGAATAACAACAGCTAAACAAAACTGACTACAATGTTTTACATACATATATTTTGTGTCTACTTAGGTCATTGTTGTATTATAGTTTTATATATGGTATATATATTATGTGTATATATTTCTTTTTAGTGTATTTATCTATTATAAGAGGGTACATTTGTGAAGCTGTACTCTGTGCTGTAAATTTAAATTGTTGTATTTGAATATCTTTGTATTTTTACTTTCTCCAGCCCCATATGCACAATGTACATAGGGATAGAGAAGGTATTGTAATGCACCCAAGAATTCGATACCGAGATTTCACCGGAAATATATGTTTTGGGGTCCCCTGAGTCCGAAAAAATCATTTTTAAAAAAAGGTCCGTGTGTGTGTGTCTGTGGACAGCATAGCCCCAAAACAAAAAGACCGTTAAATACTAAACTTGGTATTGAGGTTTAGTATCTTCCAAGGATGCGACACGAAGATTTTCAAAAAAATCCCCCATCACAAACTACCCTTTACATGGAAAAAATTTCGAAAATTGTGATTTTCTTAAAAATGGCTCTAACGATTTTGATTAAAATCCCGTATATTAAAGCTATTTATGTCCGACATAAAATGTATATCTCGAATTTTTTGGGAATAGGCTCTGAAGACCTCTTTATTCGGAATGAATTTTGCTGAATTTTGCTTAACTGCTAAACCGTAAGAGATAGAAAAAAAACGTACCACACAAAAAATATGGCTCATGACAAAACACACAATTTTTGTCCTTTACGTTTTTGTTGTAGAGGTAATCGTTTTCGAGATATTCCTTGTTATTGGTTTCAATTGCGAAGTACTTAAACTTTTCTCACACAGGAAGTGTCTGTTTTTCTTTTGTTCTACTCCTGGCCAAGCAAAGAAATGATTTGCAATGACAATCGCATAAGACAGCTTTTAAAACATTTGACAATCACTTTAGCACTTATTCTCCTTATTCTCTTGTACTTATTAGGAACTAAGTAATAAGAATCTGCAAATGTTTATCTCAGATTTTTATTTTCGTGTTTACTCTTTTAATGCTTTGTTGTTGTTTTAATATTGCTTTTTATTTTGTATTATATTTGTGTTTTTATTGTCGTGTTTGCTCTTTCGATTCTTTGTTGTTGTTTTGTATTGCTTTTTATTTTGTGTATTACAAAAGCACGTACCAGCCCGTCTGGGTAGTGTGGTGATAGCGTGTCTGCTTCGCATTCAAAAGGTCGTAATTTCGAATCTCGCTTAGGGTCAGATACCCAGATAATTTTTTTCGGGGTTCTCCCTTATCCTGAGAAGACAAATGTCGAGTTACTTTAAGTTCCAAGGACCCCGAGATCATTTGAGCATCATTTCACCAATTTCACTCATCGTCCGATATGACCAACCAGGTTAAAGGACGTTAAGCAAAGAAAAAAAAAAAAAGCACTTACGGTCTATGGACACACGCGATTGTTGAAGTTCAATGTATAATATTGTTATGTCAGTAAATACACTTATTATTCATATACCCAAGGTGCGGGTTTAAACCCGGAGGACGATGGATTTTTTTGGGCGACAAAATCCTTAACATGGCTTCCTTCGGAAAGGAAGTAAAGCCGTTGGTCCTGTGTCGTAGATTTACGGCACGTAAAAGAACATCAAGCGTGATAGAGAGGCCTCTGAGCAAAATTAAGCGGTCTTTCAGGCCCAAATTAAAATGGGACGCTGAGAACCACATTAGTTAAAGAGCGTCCATAAATAACACGCCATTCCATTTCTTAGCACAAAGTAAAGTATAATGCCACATTTACAATGAGATGCAAGCGCAGACGTAACGTAGCATAAGCGCAGACGCAAGGAAACACAATTCACAATACAATCGTAAGCGTAACACAAGAAGTTGGCATGGGGTTCTAGATCCGCAAGATCTTCCAAGCGCTCCGCAAGTTACAAACTGAGTAACATAACCAACAATTTCACATAAGAAAATTCACTCAATCTTTTACAAAATAAATGCATTACATACTAACAACTGACGCTCGCGGCAGTGACGTCACAATAATTGCTCATACAAGCATAGAGACTTCAGAAACTGACAAAGCTACACATTTAATGAACTAAGAATTATCTCTCTGCGTCTTCGATTTATGAGAACCAAGAAATCTAGACACAGATGATACTTCCATTAACTCAAAGCATGATTCTCAAGGAGACTGTCATAACCTCTTGAGGGAAATTAGAGATGGCACGCTACTGCACGGCCAACGTTTCTCCTGAACGTCACGTCTTACCTGTCGCACCAGGAAGTCCCTGTAGTACTGTGCGGTCACTGTTCTGCCATGTGGAACCCAGTGGCAAACAATGACACCATACGCGACGACCACCATCGGAAGGATTCTGATGGGACTACCTACTTGGTGATCCAGCATGTCACGCGGGCTGACGTTTCAGTTCTGGTTCGTATGCCCTGACCCAAAATTCAACAATGACGATTATTCCTTACAAGAATTGATCACAGTCCTGTTGCCAGCGGGCAAGGTGGTCGGAGCATATCACCTTTGAACTTCCGTCAGTGCATACGGTATCCACCGAGGTACGATTTTGCGTAGTTGCAGCTCATTACACAATATCCTGTGGACGGTGCGTTTCTCGATGCCACTTGCCCTCTCTAACTCCAGTAGCGTCCATCGTCTGTCTTCATCCAAAAGCTGTACGTGCCACGTCCGTCCGCACACTGACAGGCCATCCCGAACGTATGCCTATCACTGGTTGACACACGTCCTTGCTGAAACTTTCCTACCCACCGTGCTACTGTACGTATGGTAGCGCATTATTCCCAAGGGCTTCCAATAATTCACTGTGACATTCCATCGCATTTCTCACTCGGAGAACGGCTATTTTAATGTAAGCACGCTACACAAAACGGGTTACTTCCATCTCGCAAGATACTTACCAACTGACTGATTTCACAGCCCTCGCTGCGTTACTACCAGCCATCTGTTGCTCTGCATGCACACTATGCCTGCAGAACTCCCGCACGACACATATCCGATCACATATCTACAAGAAGAATTGTCATTACTTTTGCCTCAACCCTATATAAAGATAATGATTACTTGCTCGGCGTAGTAGTTAACATGCTAGCCTCTAAAACCCAAGATTGCAGGTTTAAGCCTGACGGAAGGTGATGGATGTTTTCGGATGTAAGACATGTCCTCCTTCGGAAGGGAAGTAAAGCCGGTGGTCCCGTATAATGCTTCTTTTTAAGTAAAAGAAAGAATAACGTTCTTGAGCAACTTTTTTCACCATTTCGCGTCCGCAATTCGAATTTCGTCCTGCAGTGCCATCTGTGAGAGAAGGGCTAATTCCTCGTCAATATGAAGCATAGTGGCGAACTCACAAACTAGAAACTCAAATCCGATCGTGGCAGTATCGTAGCGATGTTCTGCACTCCACTCAGCAAGTATAGGAAATACCACCACAGCCACGACCACCACGATCACCAGCACGAAAACGACCACGACCACCATCACCACCACCACCCCTACCACCACAGCCACGACCATCACCACGAAAACGACCACCATCACCACCACGATCACCAGCACTCCACTCAGCAAGTATAGGAAATATCACCACAGCCACGACCATCACCACGAAAACGATCACGACCACCATCACCACCACGATCACCAGCACTCCACTCAGCAAGTATAGGAAATACCACCACAGCCACGACCACCACGATCACCAGCACGAAAACGACCACGACCACCATCACCACCACCACCCCTACCACCACAGCCACGACCATCACCACGAAAACGATCACGACCACCAACACCACCACGATCACCAGCACTCCACTCTGCAAGTATAGGAAATACCACCACAGCCACGACCACCATCACCACCACGATCACCAGCACGAAAATGACGACCACCAACACCATCACCACGACCACGACGACCACCAAAATTACCACAACCACGACCAGCACCACTACCACCATCCCCACAACCACCCCTACCATCACCATCACGACCACCACCACCACAATTACCACAACCACGACCAGCACCACCAGCATCACCACCACCGTCACCATCACGACCACGACCATCACCATCACCACAATTACCACAACCACGACCAGCACCACCAGCATCACCACCACCGTCACCATCACGACCACGACCATCACCATCACCACAATTACCACAACCACGACCAGCACCACCACCACCACGACCACGACGGCCACCAAAATTACCACAACCACGACCAGCACCACTATCACCATCCCCACAACCACCACCCCCACCACCACCGTCACCATCACGACGACCACCACCACAATTACCACAACCACGACCAGCACCACTACCACCACCCCCACCACCATCACGACCACGACCACCACCACCACCGTCACCATCACGACCACGACTACCACCACCACCGTCACCATCACGACCACCACCCCCACCACCACCACCGTCACCATCACGACCACCACCCCCACCACCACCACCGTCACCATCACGACCACGACTACCACCACCACCGTCACCATCACGACCACCACCCCCACCACCACCACCGTCACCATCACGACCACCACCACCACAATTACCACAACCACGACCAGCACCACTACCACCACCCCCACCACCATCACGACCACCACCACCACCACGATTACCACAACCACGACCAGCACCACCACCACCACCGTCACCATCACCATCACGACCACGACCACCACCACCACCACCACCACCACAATTACCACAACCAGCATCACCACCACGACCACCACTACTAAAAACGCCACCAATTAGTTGATAACGAGAAAATGGAGGGTTTTAGAGGATATTTTCATATGGAGCTATTTTCTTGTTTCGATGTAAGGAAGGTGTCCCCAAACGCTGCACAAATATGTTTTAAACAACCTGTATAGCTGAGTTATTGCCAACCAGCAGAATACTCGGGCAATTACCAGTCCTCTCTATGTACGCAGTTTCCGTTTATCGACTTCAATGTTTAAATGGCTTTGCGGGTTGCTCGTCTTGGGCACTTGTCTAAGTACGGATTAACCGGAAACGGGAAAGTTTGAGGAACCCGAGCTGTTTGCCTTGGAGGAGCATAACAAATGATGCGTAATTCAGGGGAAAGTTGGCAGATTTTAGCTGCATGTGAATTTAAACCCTGCTCTCCAACTTTTAAATTATTCGCTACTTTTTCTCCTCAGATTATTTATCTAGAACTTACATTTCCTATGGAATTGCAGTAATTACGCTCCGTTCCTTCTCTGCAATATACCCTTAAAAATTAATGATGCTCTCTCTCTCTAAAAAGTAGGGCACATATGAGCCTGCGCCTTATAACAGAGCTGCAGTTTCTTAATAGCAATATTTCAGTAACGTTCTTTACATCCGCAGATAGAGGACGATACGATGATAAAGTATTTGTAGCTTTTCTTCGCTATTTTCTAAATTTAATGTTCATGAGGAAAAGTTTAGAATACTTTTAGGCAGGCTATTATTTCCTATCTTAATCTTTCGGTGATTATTTACGTAACAGGTCATCGGTTGACTCTCCTCTGCCCTTTGCCTTGGTCGAACTGTAGGTGCTGTGACGTGAAGGAAGAATATCGATCGGACTGAAATTTCAACATACCGATCCATTTTATATATAAAAATGCATTTTTAGAAAGAGGTGTGAGCACGATAACTAAACGAAAAGTCGTTTAAATACCAAACTTGTTATTTAAACTGAGTATCTGTCAGGAATACGACACGAAGATTTTTTCAAAAAAGATCCTCCACCCCAATTACACTTTACAAGGATCATTTTTCGAAATTTTTGATTTTCTGAAAATTGGTTCTAACAATTTTGATTAAAATGCTGCATATTAAAGATATACACAACATAATTAAAATGTATGTTTTGAATTTTCTGGGAATAACCTCTGAAGACCTCTTTATTCTGCATGATCTTTGAGACAAAAGCAGACTGTACCAAAAGTATATATCTCGTTGAACACAATTTTTATCACATATGTTTTTCTTGTAGAGTTGACCGTTTTCGAGATATTCATTGTTATTGGTTTCAATTTTAAACTAACTTTTCTCAAAAGGGACCATGCAAAGGATCTGAACCTCAATTGTTTAACCTAGAAACAAGATTTTAAAATATTTGACTATCGCTTTAGCCTGTATATTCCCATATTTCCCTTCTATTAACAAGGAAGCAAATAATAGGATCAATTCAGGTAATGTCGTTGGTAAACGAATAATCTTTTGTAAGAAAAAATAGTTTCTGAAACAGCTAGAGAAAATTATGTGAATGGAACACATAAGATTTTTCCTCGCTATTTTCTAAACCTAATAATGTTCATAAGAAAAATTTTAGGATGGTTTTAGGATACCTACTATTTCCTATCTCAAGTGTTTGGTGCTTGTTTAGGTAACAGGCTATAGATAGGTCCTCCTTTATCTTTGCCCTGCTAATGGTGGTGTGATGTGAGGGGTGAATATCGACCGTAGTGAAACTTCAACCTACGGAGCCATACGTTTTTGTTTTAGGATTCTCAAAGTATTCACGGTTCAACTTAAAAATATTTTACACAGTGACATTATGGTTTATTTCAATTTGGTTTTATTGAACAATTCATAACGTACACCAACATTTGCACTTTTGTTCTTTAAACTATAAACTCATCCTCGTTGCTCTTATAAAGGTAAGATATTAAAATTAAAACTCAACACTTAAAATCACGAATCAAGAGAATCTGTTACACAGCTTTTTTTTTGATACACTGTAGGAACGTATATTTTTGGGAAGATGCAACATTGGTAGATCAAAGTTATGGCTTAAAATAATTGAACATCTGCTAATTCAGCATTTGTAAAGCCATTCATTGTATAGAGGACAGTTTGCGACATAATCAGTCCCTCGTTTCTTCACTGTGGGTCACATGAATGCAGGTCGGCGGTGTGCGAGTTGTACAAACACAGGAACTGGTCTTTGCGTGATGTATATAAACATAGAAAAGATATAAAACACATTAGACTGAATTTTGTGCTTCATTTATGACAATGCTATCAGTAGGTGGACAAAATTACATATAGGTATTTATTACTTTCTCTAGCCCCATATGTACACTACACATAGGGATAGAGAAGGTATTGTATTCCGCCCAAAAATTCCATGTCGGGATTTCACCAGAAATATATGTTTTGGGGACACCTGAGTCCGAAAGAAAAAAATTTTAAAATAAGGTCCGTGTGTGTGTCTGTGGACAGTATAGCCACAAAACGAAAAGACCGTTAAATACCAAACTTGGTATTTAGGTTTAGTATCTTCCAAGAATGAGGCACGAAGACTTTAAAAAAAATCCCCCACCACAAAGTACTCTTTACATGGAAAACATTTCGAAATTTTTTATTTTCTTAAAAATGGCTCTAAAGATTTTGATTAAAATCTCGTATAGTAAAGCTATTTATGTTGGAAATACAATGTATATCTCGAATTTTCTGGGAATAGTCCCCTGAAGACCTCTTTATTCTGGCTGAATTTTGCTTAACTGCTAAACCTAAGAGATAAACAAAAACTGGCTACACATAAAATGCACATTACGTCAAAACACACAGTTTATGTCCTTTATATTTTTGTTATGGAGATAACCGTTTCAAGGTATTCCTTGTTATTTGTTTCCGATGTGAAGTACTAAGTTTTCGCAGTCAGGAAATGTCCGTTTTTCTTTTGTTCTACTCCTTGCCAAGCAAAGAAGCGATTTACAATGACAATGGCATAACGATAACTTTTAAAACATTTGACTATCACTTTAGCCTAGTGCATTACTCTAGTTCCCTTTTACTTATAAGAACTAAGTAATAAGAGCATTCTGCTAGTGTTCATCTCGATTAGCATGGTGTAGAAAGAAGAATAATCTTTTGTATGTAGATCAGGTAGAGAAAGTCATGTGAGTGTAATACATAGTATTTTTACTTTCTCTATACGTACTATGTACATAGTGTATAGAGACGGTATTGTATTGCACCCAAAAATTCGATACCGAGATTCCACAGGAAATACATGTTTTGGGCCCCCCTGAATCCCAAAAAAAAATTTTGGAAAAAGGTGCGTGTGTGTGTGTATCTGTGTGTCTGTGGACAGCATAGCTCAAAAACGAAAATATCGTTAAATACCAAACTTGGTAATTAAGTTTGGTATCTTCCAAGGATGCGACAAGATCTGTCTTCCTGTCACAGAAAATACTTAAGTTAAATACCAAATGTGGTAGTTTTTGGATTTTTTTTATGAGTTATCGTACACACATACACAGGGACACACAACACGGATCCTAAAACGTGTATTTCCGGTGGAATCTCGGTATCGAAATTTTGGATGGAAAATAATACCTTCTCTATACACTATGTACGAGGGCCGTTCTTTTTTCAACCTCCGATATCCCTTGCTTTTATTTACAGCTATGAAAAACTTATACTTTTCTCATACAGGAATTGGTCAACTCCTGTCCATACAAACAAAGGAACTTCAGTCACATAGCAGCCAGCTTTTGGCTTTCACTTTAACCTATGGTGCTGCCTTATTTCGCTTCCGCTTACCAGGAAACAAGTAGTAAGACTATTTCTGTTAATTTTTTCTGGATTAGCATTAAGTAAATAGAAGTTAGAGATTTTAAGAAAAATTTGTTGCAGATATGTAGAGAAAGTTTTGTGAATGCAACACTTCCGATTTTTTTCTCTTGAAATTGACCATTATTGGTTTCAATTTCAAAATACTTAAAGCGTTTCTGATATGAGAAACTGCCAAATCATGGTCATGCAGAGAAATGCTTTAAATCGCATTCAACCAGCTTTTGAAAGATTTGACTGTTTAGTCTAGTGTACTCCCTTATTTCCCTTCAAGGAAGCAAGTAATAAGACAATTGCAGCTAATTTTTATCTCGATCAGCACAATGCAGATAGAATAGTATGCTTTTTAACAATAGATTGTTACACTTGTGTAGAGAAAGTCAAGTGAATAGAGCACATACGATTTTTTTTCAATGCATTTTATTTCCTTAAATCATTTTTAAAAAACATAAATTGCATTCCGGCACATATTTAAAGATAGTGGTGGAAGAATTTTTTGGCACCACCCAAAACATAAATATTAACTCTGTATATATTAGGCTTAGATAGAAATTGTTGTTTAAAACTATATCTCCTGAATTTTTCATAACTGGTAAACTGTAGGAGACAAAAACTTACTACAAAAAAAAAAAATTGATCTGAATAATACATAACTTCTGTGTTTACGACATCATCCTTGTTATAGTTGACATTTTGCTTACACGTTTCTGAAACTGGAGGTTGTCATTCGCTTCATACATATTTTGTTTTACTGCTGGCTATGCAAAGTAAAACCTTTAAAAGATTTGAAATTCACTTTAGCTTTGTATATTCTCTTCTTCTTATAAGGAATTAAGTAATAAGACAATTTCTGCTAATGTTTGTCTTGGTTAGCGTGAAATAGACAGAAGAATAAGCTTTTGTAAAAAAATCTGATGTGTTACACTCACATGACTTTCTCTAGCTCTTCTTCAAACTTCTTACATAAGTATATTGTTCTTTCTGCACCTTGCTGATCGAGATAATCATTTGCAGCATGTTCTTACTACTCACTTCCTTACAAGTAGAAAGAAAATAATGGAATACTATGCTGAACCGATAGTCGAATGTTTCAAAATCTGTCGTTATTCGATTGTCATTGGAAATCGCTTCTTTACTTGGCGAGGAGTAGAACAAAAGAAAAACGGACACTTCCTGTCTGAGAAAAGACTCACAACTGAAACCAAAAACAAGGAATATCTTGTAAACGGTTACCTCCACAAGAAAAATGTAAAGGACATATATTGTGTGTTTTGATCAGATCAACATTTTCTGTGCAGTAAATTTTTGTCTATCTCTTACCGTTTAGCAGTTAACAACATTTTGCAAAAAGCATCCAGAATAAAGAGCTCTTTAGAAGCTATTCCCAGAAAATTCAAGATATACATTTTATTTGGTATGTAAATATCTTTAATATACGAGATTTTAATCAAAATCGTTAGAGCCTGTTTTAGAAAATCAAGATTTTTGAAAATTTTTCCTTGAAAAAGGTAGTTGGGGGTGGGGGGATTTTCCTGAAAATATTCGTGTCGCATCCTTGGACGATACCAAACCTAAATACCAAGTTTCGTTTTTGAGCTATACTGTCCACAGACACACACATACACAGGGATCTCTTTCTGAAAGTGCCTTTTTTGGATTCAGGGAGTCCTAAAACATGTATTTCCGTTGAAATCTCGGTATCGCATTTTTGGGTGGAATACAATACTTTCTCTATACACTATGTACATAGCACGCATAGAGAAAGTAAAAATGTGTTTGCAGAACATAAGAAGAACTCAGTTTTGCAAACGTTTATCTCGATTTGAGGATAGAGAAACTAATGTGAACGCTTCCAATGGAAGATAGATGTTGTATACACAGCACAAGTATTTTCTATTGATACGTTTTCTTATAGTTAGGAACACATAAAAAGGAAAACACAGAATTGTGATAAATCATTGCTCCCAGCATATCGCTATAGGAAAGGTATCGACAGACTTGATAAATGATAATAGCGTCACGAGGGGTGAAATAATGGCTCCAGAAGGAACAATGTAATATCTGTTTTTGAACATGAAGTATCAAAACATAATGTACGCTATGAAGTGGACATGTTTACGACATTGAGTTGTCAACTGTCGCTTTTATTCACTTGTTTCAAGCTATTCATATACACAAAACGCTTATGTATAGGGGCTTTCAAAATTCACTTGAGGCTTTAAACCACTATAAATATAATATTTGAGATGGAATAAAACATTTGATGTATTCCATTCACAGGCTTTTCTCTACCTGTCTGAAACAAATTATTATTAAAAGCCTATGCTTACATTTTACTTCATGCTAAGCACAAATAGTCTTATTACTTGCTTTCCTGTAAGTAGAAGCGAAATAATGGAGTACCTTAACTTAATAATGGAGTATAGCTTAAATTGTGTCTTAACCTGCTCTACATTATTTTTGTGTGGTAAGTTTTTGTCCATCTATTAGCATTAATACAAAATTCCATAAAATTCTTCCAGAATAAAGTAGTCTTCAGAGGCTATTCCCAGAAAATTCAAAATATACATTTTATTTGTCATGTAAATATCTTTAATATACGATATTTTAGTCAAAATCGTTAGAGCCATTTTTGAGATAATCAACATTTTCGAAAAAGGTTCCAAGTAAAGGGTAGTTTGGGGTGGGTGGATTTTTCTCAAAACCTTCGTGTCGCATCCCTGGAAGATACTAAACTTAAATACCAAGTTCGATATTTTACCGACTTTTCGTTTTTGAGTTATCGTGTTCACAGACACACGGACACACACACACGGACGTTTTTCGGAAAATGCTTTTTATGGATACAGGGGAACCTAAAACATATATTTCCGGTGAAATCTCGGTATGGATTTTTTGGGTGGAGTGCAATACCTTCTCTATACACTATGCACATAGTACGTATAGAGAAAGTAAAAGCTTATTCTATTATTCAATTCTTACAAATCCAGATAAATATTAACACAAATGGTAATATTACTTGCCTAATGGAGGTAGAAATCAATTCTTTCTTGAAACACTTGATATGTAAGTTAATCATTCTGGACACATGTTTGGTAATGTAAGCTAAATTTACAATTCATTTATTAATTGCCATGCCAACAAACACTGTAAATACCTACAGTAAGAGTTTGAGAGGTCATTAATACTTGCAGTACAATTAGGAAATGACGTAACACTCAAGACATGTGCTACCTCAAGTAAAGAATCTATTGCAAAATTCATCAATAAAAGAGTGTATAAGAAGGCTTTGTCCATATAGAGTTCTACATCATTTGTTTAAATTGAGAATTCATTTTTACTTTCTCTATACATACTGTATACATAGCGTATAGAGAAGGTATTGTATTGAATCCAAAAGTCGATACCGAGATTTCACCGGAAATATAAGTTTTGAGATCCCCTGAATCCAAAAAAAGCATTTTAGAAAAATTTCCGTGTGTGTGTGGGTCTGTCTATCTGTGTGTATGTGTGTGTGTGTCTGTGATAAGCATATCTCAAAAACGAAAATACCGTTAAATATCAAACTTGGTATTTAAGTTCAGTATCTTCCATGGATGCGACACGAAGATTTTAAAGAAACCCCCCCACCCCCAACTACTCTTTACATGGAAACATTTTCGAAAAGTTTGATTTTCTAAATAATGGCTAACGATTTTGTTTAAAATATCGTATATTAAATATATATATCTGACAAATAATATGTATATCCTGAATTTTCTGGGAATAGCCTCTAAAGACTACTTTATTCTGGATGAATTTTACGGAATTTTGCATTACTGTTAAACCGTAAGAGATGGACAAAAACTTACAGCACAAAAAATGTAGAGCACCTTAAAACACACAATTTACTTATATACATTTTTTTTTCGTGGAGTTGATCATTTTTTAGATATTCCTTGTTTTTGGTTTCAGCTTTAAAAAACATACATTTCTCATACAGGAATTTAACAATTCCTATCCATACAAACAAAGGAACTTCAGTCACATAGCAAGCAATTTTGACTATCACTTTAATCAATATTACTCCCTTATTTCGTTTCTACTTACAAGGAAACAAGTAATTAGACTATTTCTGCTGATTTTTCTCGATTAGCATGAAGTAAATAGAAGCATAAGATTTTTAACAATAATTTGTTGCAGAGATGTAGAGAAAGTCATGTGAATGGAATACATCAGGTTTTCTTAATGTTCAATGAAATATTGAAAAGGACTTTTGAGTTATTATTGTTCAAGTATTTTGAAAAGTAATTGACTAACCACGAACTGCAAGTTACTTATCAGATCAAGAAAGAATGGGAAATCTCGGCCCTGAGGACCTCGTATTCCTCGACCCGATAAGTATAACTTACAGTTCTTAGTACGCAATATACTATTAAAAGCTGGTTGGTGCGCCTGGCTAGTGTGGTGGTAGCATGTCTGCCTCACATTCAAAAGGTCTTGAGTTTGAATTTCCTTTAGGGTAAGTAACCCGGATAAAGTATTTTCGGGGTTTCTCCTTATCCTGAGAAGACGGATGTCGAGTAACTTTAAGCTCCATGGACCCCGAGATCATTTGAGCATCATTTCACAAATTTTATTCATCGTCCGATATGACCAACCAGGTTAAAGGACGAAGCTAAAAAATCTGTTGTGTTCCATTCACATGACTTTCTCTACATCTCTGCAACAAATTATTGTTAAAAAGCTTATGTTTCTATTTATTTCAAGCTAATCGACAAAAAATTAGCAGAAATAGTGCTATTATTTGCTTCCTTATAAGTAGAAGATAAATAAGGGAGTATTAAAGGTTAAACTGATAGTCAAAAACTGGTTGTTATGTGACTGAAGTTCCTTTGTTTGTATGGACAAGAGTTGACAAATTCCTGTATACGAAAAGTGAAGTTTTCCGAAGCTGAAAAGAAAAACAAGGAATATCTAAAAAACAATCAACTCCTCGAAAAAAGAGGTATACAACTTAAAGTGTGTGTTTTAATGTGCTCTACATTTTTTGTGTGGTAAGTTTTTGTTTGTCTCTTACGGTTTAGCAGCTATGCAAAAATCCGTAAAATTCACTCAGAATAAAGTAGTCTTCAGAGGTTATTCCCAGAAAATTCAAAATATACATTTTATTTGTCAGGTAAATATCTTTAATATACGATATTTTAATCAACATTTTTGGGGAAAAGTTCCATGTAAAAGGTAGTTGTAGGTGGGGGATTTCTTGAAAATCTTCGTGTCGCATTCTTGGAAGATACGAAACTTGGATCCAAGTTTGGTATTTAACGGTCTTTTCGTTTTTGAGCTATGCTTTCCACAGATACACAAACATACATGGACCTTTTTCTGAAAATGTTTTTTTTTTTTTTTTTTTTGGATTCAGGGGGACCCAAAACATGTATTTCCGGTGAAATCTCGGCATCGAAATTTTGGGTGGAATGCAATACCTTCTCTATACACTATGTACATAGTATGTGTAGAGAAAGTAGAAATAGATTTTTCTCTTTCATTATAATGATTTGAATTGTGGCAAAAACAATATCTGTACGTAGAGTGGAAGCGTACGACAGAGTAATGTTGCTGACTACCCCTAAAGTTTAATTGTGTGTTGTGTAAAGCCCCCAAATACCCAGTGGTTATTATTTATAGAAAGGGAGGGTCCTTATTAAGGCTTTCCTCACGAATTATAAAGCCCCTTGTTTGGTTTGTCACAAAACAATAGACAAGGCAAGGCAGTTGTAGTGGTGTGTTTAGTGGCAAGCCTGTTATAATCCTTTTGTAACTGATTTCCATAGCAACGGGCTTTCTGGACGGCACCAACACCCTGCAAACTTTTATATACCCACGCTACTGAAATATCTGATAAATACTTCTCTCTCCGTGAATAAAAACGCCTGATGTGTTCCATTCACATGACTATCTCTGCAAAAAAATATTGTTAAAAAGCTTATATCTTATTACTCGCTTCTTTGTAAGTAGAAAGCAAATAAGGGAACACACTAGGCTAAACGACAATGACTGAAGTCTGTTTCTTTGTGTGGCCAGGAGTTGACAGTTTCCCATATGAGAAACGTTTGGGTTTTTAAAACTGAAATCAATAACAAGAAATTTCTTGGAAATAGTGGCCTCCACAACAAAATTGTAAAAAACGTAAATTGTGCATTTTGTCGAGGTGTAATTTTTACTTTCTTTATACTCACTATGTGCATAGTGTATAGAGAATGTATTGCACTCCAAAAGAATTCGATACCGAGATTTCACCGGAAATATATGTTTTAGGGTCCCCTGTATCCAAAAAAAGTATTTTCAGAAAAAGGTCCATGTGTGTGTGTGTGTGTGTGTGTCCGTGTGTCTGTGAACACGATAACTCAAAAACGAAAAGTCGGTAAAATACCAAACTTGGTATTTAAGTTTAATATCTTCCAGGGATGCGACACGAAGATTTCGAGAAACCCCCTCTAAACTACCTTTACATGGAACTTTTTTCGAAATTTTTGATTTTCTAAAAAATGGCTCTAACGATTTTGATTAAAATATCGTATATTAAAGTTATTTACCTGACAAATAAAATGTATATCTTGAATTTTCTAGGAATAGTCTGTGAAGAGTAGTTTATTCTGGATGAATTTTGAATATCTGCTAAACCGTAAGAGATGGACAAAAACTTACTTCACAAAAATGTAGCGCACGTTAAAACACACAATTTATGTCATATACATTTTTTTCGTGGAGTTCGTCGTTTTTTAGACATTCCTTATTTTTGGTTTCTGCTATGAAAAACTTGAAAATACTTTTCTCATACAGGAATATGTCAACTCCGATCCATATAAACAAAGGAACTTCATTGACATAGCAACCAGCTTTTGACTATCACTTTAACCTATGGTGCTCCCTTATTTCGCTTCTACTTACAAGGAAGCGAGTAATAAGACTATTTCTGCTATTTTTTTCTGATTACCATACAGTAAATAGAAGTATAAGCTTTTTGAGAATAATTTGTTGCAGGGATATAGAGAAAGTCATGTGAATGGTACACATCAGATTTTTTTGTCTATCTCTTACGGTTTACCAATTATGCGAAATTTCGCAAAATTGATTCAGAATAAGGATGTCCTTGAAGGCCATTCCCAAAAAATTAAAGATATACATTTTATGTGTCTATAGGATATTTTATTCAAAATCGTTAAAGCCTTTTTCGAGAAAATGAAACATTTCGTTTTTTTTCCACATAAAGGGGATTTGTGGTGCGATTTTCTTCAAGGTCTTTGTTTCGGATCCTTGGAAGATGTTGAACTCTAATACCAAGTTTGGTATTTTATCAACTTTTCGTTTTTGAGCTATCGTGTTCACAGATACACAGACACTACATACATAGTACGTGTACAGAACCTAAAAATCATTACTTGGTATAATAATATATGAGACAGGAATATTATAATTATTTATATGTTCATCACCAACGTTTTGACGAAATATTCGTTCGGAATCTTCAGGAGAACAAAGCTAACTCCGGAGTCCAAACAAGACCTATTTTATAATCCGGCCCCCTTGCTCCTGCAGTAGATGTATTTCCGATACAATTTCGGTACTGCACTATGAGGGGAGTACAGTATACAGTATAGAGAATTTGGCTGCCTCATTTCCCACCAAAAGTGAAGACTGCAGGTTTGCTGTTAGAACGCTCACTTGTGAACATTTCTCTGTATAATCAGAAACCCTTTCACTTTGAGGGAATAAGGATAGCATGTCGAGTTAGACAGAGAAATTACCTCCGGATACAGTTCAACACATCTGGAAATAGTTATCGCTACTAAGCAAAACACATGACTTGCTCTATCTCTCTGTAACATATTATTGTTAATAAGCTTACTCTTCTATGTACTTCATGTAACAAAAATAAGCATTAGCAGAAATTGTCTTATTATATGTAGAAGGGAAATAAGTGAATACATTAGGCTAAACCGACAGTCAAATGTTTGAAAACATGGTTGATGTAGGATTGAAATCCGTTTCGTTGCGTGGCCAGGAGTTGACAAGATTTTGTGTGAGAAAATTTTAAGTATTTTCCAGCTGAAACCGATAAAAAGAAATATCAAGGAAACGGTCAACTCCAAGAAAAAGGTACATGGCATAAATTGTGTATTTTAAATTTATCTACATTTTCAGTAAGTAACTTTTGTGTATCTCTTACGATTTTCCAGTTATGCAAAATACAGAAAAGTTCATCCAGATGTCCTCAAAGGCTATACCCAAAAAGTAAAACATATACATTTTATTTGCCATGTAGATATCTTAAATATATAAGATTTTAATCAAAATCGTTAGTAATTTTTTAGGAAAGCCATTTTTTTTATAACGTCCTTTAACCTGGTTGGTCATTTCGGACGATGAATGAAATTGGTGAAATGATACTCAAAAAGATCTAGGGGACCTTGGAGCTTAAAGTTACTCGACATACGTCTTCTCAGGATAAGGGAAAACCCCGAAAAAAACTTTATCCGGGTAACTCACCCTAAGCGAGATTCGAACTCACGACCTGTTGAATGTGCAGCGGACATACTACCACCACACTACCCAGGCGGGCTAATTGGTTTTTATTTAAAGGGTTGTTGGGGTGTTGGAATTCTGTGTGAAAATCTTCATGTCGTATCTAAGGAAGATACTGAACTTAAATACCAAGTTTCGTTTTTGAGTCCATAGACACAAATATTAGTTTAGGTGTTCTTAAAACATGTATTTACGATGACATTTTGGTATTGAATTTTGTATGGAGTATAGTATTTGGTAGAGAAGTTAGAAAAAAAACTTTCGTTTTCTACTATTCATTTTGCACCAAAAGTGAAGACTGCAAGGTTTGATATTAGAACACTCACTTGTGAACATTCCTCTGTATAATCAGAAACCCTTTCACTTTGAGGGAATAAGGACAGCACGTCGAGTTAGAGCAATTACTTGGAATGCATTTCCGGTTACAGTTCACCACATCTGGAAATATGAGCAGACCGGTTGTAATTATCACTACAAAGCAAATAAGCATGGCCACTAACAAAGTTGGACGAGAAAGCTGCATGTTGAGACATCTCTCTTCTTGCTTGTAATGTCTCTCATTTCAGAGAGAATTAGCAAGCCTGTGGGGAGGCATTCAAACTTCACAATGTAATTGTCAACTTCTCTCCTCTTGGTTAACCTCACACTTGATGCTGCTGCATCACCATGGTTACAGATCCACTCAAGTCTTTGTCCCTTTCATAAGAACTAGTTGGCATCCACATCTCCACACCATTCCTTAATCTCCTAAACAATCACACCAGATTCAAATCCGGAATCTTCTAACTCACCTATAAAGGAACCACTGCAATTGGCGCCCAACGTGGGGCGCGAATATACGACTCTGAGATTAAGAGCCTCGTGCTCTATCCGCTGAGGTAACCGGGTACCCATATATCCATACCATTCCTAATTTCCTGAACCACCACGCGGGATTCGAACCCGGTACCCTCAAACCCACCTATAAAGCAACCGCTGCAAGTCCGAAGTATTACCGTGATACTGAAAAAGTTAACATGCGCTTTATCTTTGATAATAGAAATCTCTCAGATACTACACTGATTATTCTGCAAAGTTGCCGACGTTTTGACGTGCAACAATAAGCGCGTCACTTCAGCCAATGAATGCGTAAAAATCACAAATTACAAAAAGAGGTTAACCGCACATGGAGTAAAAGCAGCATTGTAACGAGTTCCCTATTTTCTCTCTCATTCATGTTGTTTTCTCGTGAACTTCACATGCGCAAGTGATTTTAACTTTCTCTACACGTACTAACTACATAGTGTACAGAGAAGGTATTGTATTGCACCCAAAAATTCGATACCGAGATTTTACCGGAAGTATATGTTCTAGGGTCTCCTGTATCCAAAAAAATTGTTTCAGAAAAAGATCTGTGTGTGTCCGTGTGACTGTGAACACGATAGCTCAAAAACGAAAAGTCGGTAAAATACCAAACTTGGTATTTGAGTTTAGTATCTTCCAGGGATGCGACACGAAGATTTTCTGAAAGGTCCCCTCAGCCCAAACTACCCTTTACATGGAACATTTTTTCGAAAATTGTGATTTTCTCAAAAATGGCTCTAACGCTTTCATTAAAAATGTCGTATATTAAAGATATTTACCTGACAAATAAAATATATATTTTGAATTTTTTGGGAATAGCCTCTGAAGACTACTTTATTCTGGATGAATTTTACGGAATTTTGCTTAACTGCTAAACGGTAAGAGATGGACAAATCCTTGTCGCACATAAAATGTACAGCACGCTAAAATACACAATTTATGCTGTATACATTTTATCGTGGTTATTGATTTCAGCTTTAAAAAACTTATACTTTTCTCATACAGGAATCTGTCAACTCCTGTCCATACAAACAAAGGAATTTCAGTCACATAGCAACCAACTTTTGACTGTCACTTTAACCTATGGTACTCCCTTATTTCGCCTCTACTTACAAGGAAGCACGTAATAAGACTATTTCTGCTAATTTTTTCTCGATTAGCATGAAGTAAATAGAAGCCTAAGCATTTTAACAATAATTTGCTGCAGAGATGTAGAAAAGTCATGTGGTGATAACATTAGTGGTGCCAGTAATAATGCTGCTGAAATTCAATGTCGTTTTATTTATGGACGTTCTTTATCTGCTGTGGTTCTCAGCATCCCGTTCTATGTTGGCCATGAAAGACCGCTTAATTTTGCCCAGGGGCCTCATTATCAGGCTTGAGGTTCTTTTACGTGCCGTAAATCAACGACACGGGACCAACGTCTTTACTTCCGAAGGACGGAAAAGGAAAAGAAAGCAAGTCGCCTTGAGAAATGCTAACAAAACAATCCGAACATATAATGTGTTTCTGTACCTGGAAGCGAATAAAATAAGGAAGGGACCTATCATTGAAACTGCTAAACCAGTAGACTTAAGCAGAAAAACACTAAAGTAGCACAGAGACATCCCATTACGCAAAAAATCCGATGTGATACACTCACATGGCTTTCTCTAGCTGCTCTACAAAACTATTTTGATTAAAATATCATATATTTAAGATATTTACCCGATAAATAAAGCTTGGGGGCTATGAAATTAGAGACCTTTAAGGGTCCGGGAGACTTCGGGGCTATTTTTCTGACCGCGGAGGCTTCAGTACCGCTGGGGTTACGTGTCGGTCTTCTGCCGACATGTCTCCGCAGCACCTGAAGTGGTCGTAACCGCCTAGAAAATCCAACAATGTGTTATCTCACAACTATATCTTTCCTGCTCGCCCTCCGTGGTGTAATGGTTACTATCCTAAATTCATATAACTAAGGTTGCGGGTTCAAATGATGGATTTTTTCGGGCGTAAAAATCCGTAGCGTGGCTTAGTTCGGAAGGGAAGTAAAACCGTTGATCCCGTTTCGTAGATTTACGGCGCGTAAATGAACCTCAAGCCTGATAGAGAGGCCTCTGAGCAAAATTAAGCGTCTTTCACGACCAATATAGAATGGGACGCTGAGAACCACAGTAGTTAAAGGGTGTCCACAAATAAAACGCCATTTCATTTCATTTCCTGCTAACAATCCAGGAGGGGTAGATATACACCGTTAGCTGTTGGTCATTCACAGTCAACTATTGTGGGATCACTAAAGGGTAGAGATGTTACACGTCATGATTCATCAAGTGGGAATGAAACAATTCCTGACATGTATCATTTGTCAGAAGCGTCCCAACTTTGCCATGGCTTTGTCCACGACCGTTTCTCTATCAACTGCCAAAGCATTCCACATAACACAATGTGTGGGATCAGGGACAAGTTCTGTCCCTTTATTAGGTCACTTCCTCTCATTACGCGCTTCCAAACCAACAAAATAAGCTCTGATTCTGCACTCGATTGGCACACGTCCGTTTTGCTGACAACTTCTGGGAACAATGTCACATCTACATGGGACTTGCACATTTGCATTGTGTATCAACACAGGTCAATTTTGTTAATTAGTTGTTCATAGGATAGCAGTTGCAAAGGTCGAGTCACACTTATAATTCAATGTCATAACCGAGATTTGACCACCGATCTCCCGGCTTGAATCAGGTAGTTATTTTGGCAGCATACCGATACGAGATAAATCCCCCAATTAATATTCATTATTAATTTATATACTTGTTATATATTATATACATAGAAAATATGTTGTATTCCACCCAAGAATTTGATACCGAGATATCCCTGGAAGAATTTATTCAGGGTTCCCTGTATCAAAATATCTGATGTGTTCCATTCACACGACTTTCTCTATATCTCTGCAATAAATTATTATTAAAGAGCATATATTTCTATTTGCTTCATGGTAATCGAGAAAAAATTAGCAGAAATAGTCTTATTACTTGCTTCCTTGTAATTAGAAGCCAAATAAGGGAGTACCATAGGTTAAAGTGATGGTAAAAACCTGGTTGTTATGTGACTGAAGTTCCTTTGTTCGTATGGACAGAAGTTCACAAATTCCTGTATGAGAAAAGTATAAGTTTTTCAAAGCTGAAACCAAAACAAGCAATATCCAAACAACGATCACCTCCACGAAAAAAATGTATATAACATAAATTGTGAGCTTTGACGTGCTCTACATTATTTGTGTGGTAAACTCTTGTCCATCCCTTACGATTTACCAGTTATGCAAAATTCTGTAAAATTCATCCTGAATAAAGCAGTCTTCAAAGGCTATTCCCAGAAAATTCAAGATATACATTTTATTTGTCAGGTAAATATCTTTAATATAACAGATTTTAATCAAAGTTGTTAAGAGCCATTTTTGAGAAGGCCAAAACGTTCGATATGCAATGGTTAGTTGGGAGTGGATAGATTTTCTTGAAAATCTTCGTGTCGCCTCCTTGAAGTTACTAAACTTGAATATTAAGATTGGTATTTAACGCATTTTTCGTTTTTGAGCTATGCTTCCCAGAGATACACAGCCACGGACATTTTTCTACAAACGACTCTTTTGAATTCGTGAACGTCGTCCAAAAGCATTTGTTGTGCCAGAAACTGATAGTGTAAGTTCGTCATACTACATACTGCGAGATACAGGCACCGCTAGGCATTAATTTCACTAGCATATATAAAAATTGGCATGGTCATTTAGGCGTGAGAAAGGTTACCTCCCTTCGGAACCCACATAATTTGATGCAATTTAAAAATGATGCTCCTGTCGATTGGCGCCCACAAATGCTCAAGAAGTACAATGGTGGGGCTTCAAAAAACGTATATGAGTTGTAACACGTAAACATTATGGATATAGCATTCAGCCGGAATGTTTTCTTTGGTAGTGTTTAACGCCCGCTTTTACTGCTTGTGGCACCGCAGGCGATGATCCTGGCGATACATGGAAGGAATATGGAGCACCGGTGGAATGCGATGGCGGGAGAAACCGGAGAAAACCCACAAATCTAACATGCTTGAGCCGGAAGATAAACAGCAGTCGACTTTAAGAGTGTTTCAAGATGAACCAAATCCAACAAAAGTTCTTCGCACTCGAAGCACATGGGCGCCTGTGTGTATTTTTTTTTTTTTTTTTTTTAAGAAAACTGGTCATGTGAAAACAGTACTTTTAGGGGTACACAAAACGGTCAATTCTGAATGCTACAGAATCATTTGATTGCCGGAAGTCTTTGGTGAAATAAGGAAAACAAACAAGATCTGTGGGATCGTTTTTCATCAAGACAATGCGAGCGCTCACACATCTCGTCTAACAACCCATTATTTGAACACTGAAAAATCGAAATGATGACTCAAACGCAGTACAGTCGAACATCATCGAGAATAAAATGCGTGAACAAGGATTTTCGTGGCCGTTTGTGGGTTCAGAAAATACATTTTGGAGGCGTCAGAAGCGGATTAGAAAGAATACTGTGACACATATTTCGAATATGTGCAAGTACAATGTTTCGAAAAGCAACAAAACAATTTTTATTTATGTGCAATGTACATAGAGATAGAGAAGTATTGTACTCCACCCAAAAATTCGATGTCGAGTTTTCACCGGAAATATATCTTTTAGAAGCCCCTGAATCCAAAAAAAGCATTTTTCAGAAATAGTGTATGTGGGGTCTGTGGATAGCATAGCTCAAAAACGAAAAGTCCGTTAAATGCAACACCTGGTATTTAAGTGTGGTATATTCCAAGGGTGCGACACGAAGATTTTCAAGAAAATCTCCCTATACCTAACTATCCTTTACATGAAAACCTTTTCGAAAGTTTTGTTTTTCTTAAAAGTGGCTCTAGCGATTTTGATAAAGAGCTCTTACACCTAACAAATAAAATGTATATCTTGAATTTTCTGGGAATAGCCTCTGAAGACTACTTTATTCTGGATGAATATTACGGACTTTTGAATAACTGCTAAACCGTAAGAGATGGACAAAAGCATCAAAAACGTAGAGCACGTTAAAACACACAATTTATGTTGTATACATTTTTTGTGTCGAGTTGATCGTTTTTAAGATATTCCTTGTCTTTGGTTTCAGCTTTGAAAAACTTATACTTTTCTCATACAGGAATTTTTCAACTCCTGTACATACAAACAAAGGAACTCCAGTCACATAGCAACCAACTTTTGACTATCACTTTAACCTATTATACTTCCTTATTTCGCTTTTTAAAACGCTTATGCCTCTATGTACTTTATGCTAATCGAAAACAAATAGCAGAAATGGTGTTATCACTTTCTTCCTTGTAAGTAGAAGCGAAATAAGGGAGTACCATAGGTTAAAGTGATAGTCAGAAGCTGGTTGCTATGTGACTGAAGTTCCTTTGTTTGTATGGACGGGAGTTTACAAATTCCTATTTGAGAAAATGTTTTCATGGCTGAAACCAAAAACAAGGAGTATCTAAAAAACAATCAACTCCACGAAAATAAATTATATATCATAAATTGTGTGTTTTAACGGGTTCTACATGTTTTGTGTAATACGTTTTTATCTAAGTGTTGCGGTGTAGCAGTTATTCACATATCCGTAAATTTCATCCAGAATAAAGTAGTCTTCAGAGGCTATTCCCGGAAAATTCAAGATATACATTTTATTTGTCAGGCAATTAGCTTTAATATACGATATTTTAATCAAAATCGTTAGAGCCATTTTTGAGAAAATTCAAATTTTGGAAAAAAAGTTCCATGTAAAGGGTAGTTTGGTGTAGGGGATTTTTCTCAAAATCTTCGTGTCACGTCCCTGGAAGATACTTAATTTAAATACCAAGTTTAGTACTTTACCAACTTTTTGTTTTTAAGTTATCTTGTTCATACACAAACACACACAGACACGTTCACACAGACCTTTTTCTGAAAATGCTATTTTGGATAAAGGGGACACTAAAACATATATTTGCAGTGAAATCTCGGTATCGAATTTTTGGGTGGAGTGTAATACCTTCTCTATACACTATGTACATAGTACGTGTAGGGAAAGTAAAAACAGATGTGTTACATTCGCGTGACTTTCTCTAATCTCTGTAACAAATTATTATTAATGAGCTTATTTATTCTATTTAATGCTAAAACATTAGCAGATACTGTCTTATTATTTAGTTCCTTCCAAGTAGAAGGGAAATAAGGGAATACGCTGTGCTAAACCGACAGTCAAATGTTTTAAAATGTAGTTGCTATGGGATTGAAATCCGTTTCTTTGCGTGACCAGGAGTTGACAACTCCCGGATGAGAAAAGTGTAGGTATTTTAAAATTGAAATCAACATCAAGCAATATCTTGAAAACGACTAACTCCACGAAAAAAATGTATACAACATAAATTGTGTGTTTTAACGTGCTCTACATTTTAGTGTATTAAGTTTTTGTCCATCTCTTACGGTTTAGCAGTTATTCACAATTCCGTAAAATTCATCCAGAATAAACTACTCTTCAGAGGCTATTCCTAGAAAATTCAAGATATACATTTTATTTGTCAGGTTAATATCTTTAATATACGAAATTTTAATGAAAACCGTGAGAGCCATTTTTGAGAAAATCAAAATTTTCGAAAAAAATTCCATGTAAAGGGTAATTGGAGGTGGGGGGATTTTTCTCAAAATCTTCATATGGCATCCCTGGAAGATACTAAACTTAAATACCAAGTTTGGTATTTTACCGACTTTTAGTTTTTGAGTTATCGCTTTCACAGACCCGGACACACACACACACACACACACGCACACACGGACCTTTTTGTGGAAATGCCTTTTTTGGATACTGGGGATCCTAAAACATATATTTCCGGTGAAATCTCGGTATCGAATTTTTGGGTGGAGTGCAATATCTTCTCTATACACTATGTACATAGTGCGTATAGAGAAAGTAAAAATCATTACAGCCATCTTTGAAAAAATGAAAACGTTCGACATTTTTTTTTATGTAAAGGGTACTTCGGGTTGGGGTTAGAGTTTCTTGAACATCTTTGTGTTGCATGCTGGGAAGATACCAAACTTAAATACCATTTTTAGTATTTAACCGCTTCTTGTTTTTGCTGTCTACAGACACACATGTACCTTTTTCTGAAAATGTTTTTTTTTTTTTTTTTTTTTTTTTTTTTGTATTTAGGTGTCCTAAAACATGTATTTCCGGTGAAATCTCGGTATCGAAATTTTGGGTGAAATACAATACCTTCTCTATACACTATGTACTATGTAGATACGGGACTAGAGAAAGTAAAAAACACATTTTTACAATATAAAGCAGATATAAATAGCCTAAGTTTACTGGTGAAGGTTTGTGTAATACGAAATTAGAAAAGAAGCCCACTAAAAATGATATCTTCAACAGTTTCTGAGAAAGTATTATTCATTGAAAAATCTGTTTAAAGCAAAAAGGCAGAAAACAATCTCTTGTATATTTTCTAAGAAAGAAACCATAAGACTTGAGGTTTCCAAATTTCCTAGCAAAACAATTTTATACAGAAAAGTTTCCTTTAAGAAAACTTCAAACTTGCAACTCTATTCCAAAGTTTGTTGGAGCTGTTACTTCTTAGTTTCTCTACTGCGTATTTTAAGTACGGGAAATATTGTATCCACTCAAATATTCCATGTCGAGGTTTTACCGAAAAGTTTTAGGGTCTCTTGAAGCCCCCCAAAGAGTTTTTATTTTCTCTAGCACCTGCATAAACAAGTACAGAAGATACTTAATGTCTCACAAAATTTGAGCCTGGGAAGAGCCTCTGAAGATTACTTTATTCTGGGTCAATTTTACGGAATTTTGCATAACTTCTAAACCGTAAGAGATGGGCAAAAACTTAACAAACAACAAATGTAAAGCACTTAAAAACACACAATTTATGTTACATACATTTTCTTCTGGAGTTGATTGTTTTTTAGATATTCCTTGTGTTTCGTTTCAGCTATGAAAAATGTATACTTTTCTCATACAGGAACTTGTCAACTCCTTTCCATACAAATAAAGGAACATCAGTCACATAGCAACCAGCTTTTGACCATCACTTTAACCTATGGTACTCCCTTATTTCTCTTCTACTTTCATGTCATGTGAATGGAACACATAAGCGTTGTATTCAGTTGTGGAGTACTTACACTTTTCATAGTCAGGAAAAGTCCGTTTTTCGTTTGTTCTACTCCTGGTCAAACAAAGAAGCGATTTGAACTGCCTCTGCAAGTTCACCCGGAGGTCCCGGGTTTGATTCCCGGCTGGGCGGGGAATGTTTCTTTAACCAAAATGTATTCCCCACCCTCCACAGAGTCTGGAAGTATGGTTATGAGAGTGAATGTTCGTTTGAGGAAAATAAAACGATATAAACCGAACGTAAGGAAACCACAGAAAACGAGTTGTTTCTGAAGCAAAGCTTCTATTATAACCTTAGATGATAAAGGGGGCTATATAAATGATACAGCAACAAAAAAGCGATTTGCTACGGTAATAGTATAACGATGGCTTTTAAAACATTTTACCATCACTTTAACCTAGCGTATTCCCTTACTTATAAAGCACTAAGTAATAAGAACATTCCGCTAAAGTTTTCGATTAGCCTTGTGTAGAAACAGAATAATCTTTTGTAACAAGTTTGTTCTAGAGAGGCTAGAGAAAGTCATGTGAGTGTAACACATCAGATGTTTTTTTATATTACCCCTAATGACTGGAGAAAAATAATTAGCTCTCATGCTCTCCAGAACTGTTTATTTTTCAAAATTCAATAATGTAATTATCAACATTTGAAAGTATTTTAAAAAAATGTGATGTTCCATTCACATGACTTTCTCTACATCTCTGTCACAAATTATTGTTAAAAAGCCTATGCTCCTATTTACTTCACGCTAATTCAGGAAAAATTAGCAGAAACAGTCTTATTACTTGCTTCCTTGTAGGTAGAAGCGAAATAAGGGAGTACCATAGGTTAAAGAGATAGTCAAAAGCTGGTTACTATGTGACTGATGTTCCTTTGGTTTTCTGTATTAGAAAAAATTGTTTTTAAAAGCTAAAACCAATAGCAGGGAATATCTAAAAACGATCAACTCCACAAAAAAGGCATATAACTTAAATTGTATGTTTTAATGTGCTCTACATTTTTTGTTGTAGTAAGTTTTTGTCCATCTCTTACGGTTTAGCAGTTACGCAAAATTCCGTAAAATTCACCCAGAATAAAGTTATGCTCAGAGTCTATTCCCAGAAAATGAAAGATATACATTTTATTTGCCTGGTAAATATCTTTAATATACGACATTTTAATGAAATTTGTTACAGCCATTTTTAAGAAAAAACAATTTCGTAAAAAGTTCCATGTAAAGGTTGGTTTGGGGTGGGGGAATTTTTCTCAAAATCGTGACACAGCCCTAAAATGATACAAAACTTAAATACTAAGTTTGGTATTTTACCTACTATTCGTTTTTGAGTCGTGAACAGAGATACACGGACACACGGACACACTGACACACATACACGGACCTTTTGCAGAAAAAGCTTTTTTTTGGATACAGGGGATCCTAAAATATATATTTCCGGTGAAATCTCGGGAGCCAATTTTTGGTTGAAGTACATTATGTACATAGTATATGTAGAGAAAGTAAAAAAGTAATATAACTAATATCTTTAACATGTTTTTGGGAAGTAGTATAAACATGTTGAAATAAACTATGAATAAATGTTTTCTGTGGGACATTTTGTGCATGCAAAAGTGCTGGAATAAAGTTTGTGAGAAAATAGGGTTTAAAATTGGGACGACACATTAATAAGCATGCGCTTACCCATGTATTGCTTCAATTAATTGATAGGTAAAGTTCGCCATGTGTGAAAAACGATATATTTTGTCAAAGTCTAGAATTCATATTAATTATTACTTTTTCCTCTAAATTTACACTCTCTTACATCGTGTATAGAGAAGGTATTGCATTCCACCCAACAATTCGATAGCGGGATTTCACTGGAAATATATGTTTTAGGGCTTCCTGAATCCAAAAAGAGCATTTTTAGAAAAAAGTCCGTGTGTGTCCACGTGTCTGTGAACAATATAGCTCAAAAATGAAAAGTCAGTAAAATAACAAAGTTGGTGTTTAAGGGGATGCGACACGAAGATTTTGAGAAAAATCCCCTCACCCCAAACTTTTTTCGAAAATGTTGATATTCTCAAAAATGGCTCTAACGATTTTGATTAAAATATTTTATACTAAAGATAT
Source organism: Hymenopus coronatus (assembly GCA_030762935.1). Classification (NCBI taxonomy): domain Eukaryota; kingdom Metazoa; phylum Arthropoda; class Insecta; order Mantodea; family Hymenopodidae; genus Hymenopus; species Hymenopus coronatus. The sequence continues at coordinate 16,497,545 of CM060897.1, read as the reverse complement.
TTACCTGACAAATAAAATATATAACTTGAATTTTCTGGGCATAGCCTCTAAAGAATACTTTATTCTGGATGAATTTTACGGAATTTTGCATAACTTCTAATCCGTAAAAATGGACAAAAATGTGCCACAAAATATGTAGAGCACGTTAAAACACACAATTTATGTTATATACATTTTTTGTGGCGTTGAACGATTTTCAGTTATTGCTCGTTTTTGGTTTCAGCTTCGAAAAACTTATACTTTTCTCATACAGGAATTTGTCTATTACCTTATTTCGCTTCTACTTACAAGTAAGCAAGTAATAAAACTATTTCTGCTAATTTTTTCTCTTGAGTAGCATGAAGTAAATGGAAGCATAAGCGTTTTAAAATAGTTTATTGCAGAGATGTAGAGAAAGTTATGTGAATAGAACGTATCATATTTTTCTGTGATTCTTTGTAAGCGTACAGTAAAATTACAGATGTACTGAACATATATTTAATGTGTAAGTATCATTTCTACAATCTATTAAATAAAGGAATAAAATCCATTTTATAAAAATTTGATGTATTCCATTCACATGACTTTCTCTATATCTCTACAATAAATTATTGTTAAAAAGCTTATGCTTCTATTTATTTCATGCTAATTGACAAAAAAATAGCACAAATAGTCTTATTACTTACTTCCTTGTAAGTAGTAGCGAAACAAGAGAGTACCATAGGTTAAAGTGATACTCAAAAGCTGGTTGCTATGTGACTGAAGTTCCTTTGTTTGTATGGACAGGAGTTGACAATTTCATGTATAAGAAAAGTAAGTTTTTTTTAGGTGAAACCAAAATAAGGAATAACTCAAAAACGATCAAATCCATGAAAAACATGTATATAATTTTAACTGTGTGTTTTAACGTGCTCTAAGTTTTTTGTATGGTAAGTTTTCTCTATCTCTTACGGTTTAGCAGTTATGCAAAATTCCGTAAAATTCGTCCAGAATAAAGTAGTCTTCAGAGGCTATTCCCATATTATTTGTCAGGTAAATATCTTTAGTATACGATATTTGAATCAAAATCGTTAAAGGCATTTTGGAGAAAATCCAAATTTTCGAAAAAAAGTCCATGTAAAGGGTAGTCTGGGGTTTGGAATTTTCCACAGAATCTTCCTGTCGCATCTCTGAAAGGTACTAAACTTAAATAGTAAGTTTGTATTTTATCGACTTTTCGTTTTTGAGTTATCGTGTTCACAGACACATTAACAGATGGACACACACGGAACTTTTTTTTGAAAATACTTTTTCTTGGATACAGGGGGCCCTAAAACACATATTTCCGGTGAAATCTCGGTATCGAATTTTTTGGTGGAGTGCAACACCTTCTCTATACACTATGTGTATAGTACGTGTAGAGAAAGTAAAATACACTGACAAATAAAAACATGCCATTATTTAAAGTTTTCGCTGTTTATAACTTTTCTGGTTGATATTAATAAGCCAATAATAATAGCTGGAAAATTCTTAATGGAGTGCACTAAGTAATTTGATGTAGCGAACTACTTGTTCGTCTGAAAGCCACAGCTTCTTGGTCCAAATGTGATTCTGGATCATCCTCTCTGTTTTCGAATAATAATTTGTTCCTGGTGATCCACATGATGTTCTTTTGTTTGAAGTAGTCTTCTATCTCCTCCAATGTCTTGCCATTTGTCTCCGGAAGAAAGAGATAACAGATCACTGTACACACCACACAGGACACCCCAAACACCAGGAACATCCCATGGAGACCCAGAGTACTCAACACCCAAGGGTACACCTTGATCACGCCGCCAGAGGCAAAGTCGTTGATGGTGTAGATATATCCACAAAGGTACCCTCTGAGTGTAGCAGTTTGAGTCTCACCGATCATCATCGAGGGTATGATGTAATACCCTGAAGAGAAGGCTGCGACGTACACCCCTAGTAGCACAATGTTTACTGTTTCTTGCACTTCGGTGTTCTTCAGGATACCTGTGGCAGCGAAGAGAACACCACCTGTAAACACAAAAGTAAGCAGAACTGTAGCATTAATCGTTTATGTGTATTATCTGTCTATTGGACTGAATCCTGTATATGCTGATGTGTCCCTTGAGAATGTTATAATGTCTCCAGGTGATAAACTCATAACGTGGTGCAGCTCCATTATAACATAATGTTGCGATACGCTAACCGAGACCTACCGACAGTTCTCAATAAAAATGTCTGCAAAAATCTGGACCCTATGCAACTCAAAAGTTTCCTTCTAAGTATATTCACTACACGCAGGCACCTCTTTTAAGAGTGGAGTACCTCTCTAGGTTACTATGGAATTTCCTAGTAAACCTTATAAACTGGCAAACACAAGAAGATTACAATTGTGCCAGGACACAAAGGCAGTGAAAAAGTCTTGACAAGAAAAGATTCTGAACAGTTATTCATTGGTCCTGATTCACTTTACTGTCCCTATAAATTCTGCTTGAGAAACCTTTGATGATTGGGTGAAATATCAATATAAATCTGATCTGTTCTCAAAACAAAATTATTCTTACAAAATATTATTGTTTTATGGAGATCTACATTTTTGATGAGGCAGGTTACGTCTCTCTCTTCGGTATACCAGTTATAAAAAAAATCGTTCAGAATGAAAAGAGCTTCAAGGGCTGTAGTCAGGTAATTCAGGATATACATATTATTTAGCATGTAAATATATTTAATATACGACATTTTAATTAAAGTCTTTTGAATCATTTTTTAGAAAATCCAAAATTTGGAAAAATGTTCTATTTAAGTATAGTTTGGGTTGGCACAGCTTCTTGAAAAGTTTCGTGTAGCATGCTTGGAAGATACTTAACGCCTAGTTTGGTATTTAACCGACTTTTTTTTTTCGCGGTACGCTGTCTACACACACACACATGCAAACACACACGCGCGCGCACACACACACAGACCTTGAAAATTTCAGGAACTACAGAGTTAGCTCGTCCCAAATAATCAACACAGAAGATGTCATTTTTCAACAAATATGAATTACGCTCCATGCCCTGTTTAAGCTCGGGCTGCGCCGTGGCAAAGTGGTTAGGCCACTCGCCTCTCACCTAGACGGCTAGGATTCGATCCCAAACGACCGCATGTGAGATTTATGGTGGACAAACAGCGCAGAGGCAGGCTTTCTTCGGGTTCTCCGTTTTCCCTCGCCATTGCATTCCACCGGTGCTCCATCCTCATTCTATGTATCATCAGTGTCATCGCCACAAGTAGTAAAACTGGGCATTGAACACTACCAAACATGTTCTAGCTCATGAATAATGGGTCGCACATTCCATCTTCCCTCTGCTGCTTACCCACATCGCATACGCTGACAGGCATACAAAACAGTACATACGGTACCAGTGGAAATTCTGGCTTAGGGGTACTAAGGACTTAATATTTCGGAATTTTCATTGTAATCATTGAGGTGAATACCTAGGGGTCTATAAAACCCAACGCAAGGTTCGAAAACATTTTATTTGGAATCATGTAGATAGTGATATCCGGTTGAAAGTTAAAGTTTGTCATCTCGGCGAATTGTTGAAACCTGCTCAGAAAACTAATTTAGTAATGTTGACATCAATTGTGGCGGATAGAGCCAAGCAGACTGTATTGGGGTGGAAACCTAGTTAAGCAGGGAAATAGTTTGTGTTAGAAGTTATTGACTCCTTTTCCAAGTATGCGTGGTTATTAACCAAGTAGGAGGTCAACATTTGCAACGGAATCAAAGGATTAAACACGGCTATTTCATGGTTTTGGAGGAGTTCCACACACATTAGTGAGCAAGAATGTCGCATATTTTAAATCCCAGTGTTTAGAACATTTTGTTTAGACGAAGGCCTACGGCATGAGACGGCGATTCCTTTATCCATCTCTTAGTCAGTGAGTTAAAAGAAACGTTTTAACCGTGCTTAGCATCATCGTGAGCTATCTAATTGTGACGAGACGCTATTTTGGTTAGCAATTGCCTTAAATGTCCACATATCTAATACTGTCTTTCCCATCAAACATCCCATTGGCCAACTTATTAAATGAATCAATCAATGAATGAAAAAGTGTATATATTGACATAATAATATCATACATTGAATTTCAACAATCGCACGGGTCCACAGACCGTACGTGCTTTTGTAATATACACTAAAAGCAATATTAAAACAACACAAAAAATCTGATGTGTACCATTCACATGACTTTCTCTGCATCTAATCAGAAAGAATAGCAGAAATATCCTTATTACTTGCTTTCTTGTAAGTAGAAGCGAAATAAGGGAGTACCATAGCCTAAAGTGATAGCCAAAAACTGGTTGCTATGCCACTGAAATTCCTTTGTTTGTATGGTCAGCAGTTGACAAATTCCTATAGGAGAAAAGTATGTTTTTCATAGCAGAAACCAAAAACAAGGAATGTCTCCAAAACGACGAACTCCACGAAAAAATGTATATAACATAAGATGTGTGTTTTAAAGTGCTCTACGTTTTTTGTGTGGTAAGCTTTTCTCGATCTCTTACGGTTTAGCAGTTTTGCAAAATTCCGTAAAATTCATTCTGAATAAAGCAGTCTTTAAAGGCGATTCCCAGAAAATTCAAAATATACATTTTATTTGTCAGGTAAATGTCTTTAGTATACGATATTTTAATCAAAATCGTTAGAGCCATTTTTGAGAAAATCAAAATTTTCGAAAAAAGTTCCATGTGAAAGGTAGTTTGGGGTGGGCGGATTTTTCTCAAAATCTTGGTGTCGCATCCCTGGAAGATTCTAAACTTAAATACCAAGTTTGGTATTTTACCGACTTTTTGAGTTATCGTGTTCAAAGACACACAGACACACGGACCTTTTTGTAAAAATGTTTCTTTTTTGGATTGGGGACCCTAAAACATATTTTTCCGGTGAAACCTCGGTATCGAATTTTTGGGTGGAGTGCAATACCTTCTGTATACACTATGTACATAGTAAGTGTAAAGAAAGTAATAAAAAGCAATATTAAAACAGCAAAGAATTAAAAGAGTAAGCCCGAAAATAAAAATACAAAGATATTCAAATATAGCAATTTAAATTTACAGCACAGAGTACACCTTCATAAATGTACCCCTCTTATAATAGATAAATACACTTAAAAGAAATATATACACATAATATGTACACAATATATAAAACAATAACACAACGCTGACCTAAGTATGACATAATATATGTATGTAAAACATTGTAGTCACTTTTGTTTATTTGTTGTTATCCCTTCTGTATTGACAGCCTTCTCAGATCTCAGCTGTCCTGCCTTAAGTCAACTTATTGAACTGGCGGGAGAGGAACAACCGCTACTGACAGTTCTGTGGACGTGATGGAAGGAGTAGCACCAATATTATCAAACCTTTAAATGGTACGAGTGAGAGTGTAAGTGTATATTCTATCTCTACTTTTGTCACAAGTTGTACCGCACAGCTGGGTGGTCTGTGGCCCGCATTTGGGCGGTCGCGGTTTCAGGACCCGGCTACCGCCCACTCTGACTCGTGAGTTTTTAGTGGTTTATCCAGACCGCTAGCAAAATAGTCCTGTGGTTAATCTTTTAATACGACTTACCTATTCCCATTACTTCCTTGGAATCCGTTTCAGAGTTTAAGGAGCCAGCGACGGTGTTTAGCGTTTTGTGGTTGGGAGGTGACTTGCGGTCTGTAACCGTTTCCTTCAGACTTAATTGCGGATCCGTTCAAGAACCCAGTTTGTAGCTCTTGGGTAGGAACCTTTTCACGCTCACCCTTGGGACAAGAGATTTGTGGCTAAGGCAGGACGGCTTCGGTTGTGTTTGGTCTGGAAACGTTAGGCAACCATCCATGGTTCTGTTCGTGAACCGGTTATGGTTTCCTTCGGTCCACCTCACCTCATGCCCATGTCATTTAAGTGCTAACGGCGACTGCCTACGTGTGTGCTCTACCCCAATGATAACCCTTATTGTAACACTGTAGTTACATTTGTATTCTCGTTATTACTTCGTGAAGTTTTTTATATCTTACCTAGAGCTAAAGCAGAAAGGCCTGATCCAAGTCCAGATATCATCATGAAGGATCGTCTGCCAACAGCTGCCATCGCAATACCCACGCCGATACACACAAGGGTACGAATTATGGAGAAAACGGTGCTGACGATGTAGGGGTCGTAGTGCTCGGCCATTCGTGATACCATATCCACGCTGTAGTTGATTACCAGATGGTTCCCACAAAACAGCTGGATGAACACGTTTATGATGTGAAGAATCAGGAAGGACTTCAGGAAACTTGCGCTCAAAAGTGTCTTGCAAACCTTAGAAGTGAAATCTGATGATTTCTCTGAGCTTTTGAATGTCTCTTTAAGCTTCACCATCGTTTCTCTTGCCTACAAAAAAAGAAGCAAAACAAACGTTACTTTGAGGCTACTCTGATACTTCGCTAACTTTCTGATCATCTACCTCTCTTATCTCGCTATCATTCACTAGGGTGCCGAAGTCCTCATGTGTTCCAAGTTTTAAAAGTAAATACATCTTACCAACCTCTTGGAATTATTGACCTACAAACAAATTAAAGTATATTAAACAAATCGAATAATAACAACAACAGCAACTCTGCGACCTGCATAGACATGAACGACCTGTCAATCAAGGAGACTTCCAATGTCCGCGAGGATTATTCTATTCATGGAGCGAACATCCGCGGCATCTGCCCAACACCGTCATACATACATCTGAAACACGAAAAGGGAACGGAATGAAGAGAAAATTATAGGGAAATACGCCTATAGACCAGAAAAAAAACGCGAAAACTCAGAAGCAGGGTGGGTGGAACACGAGAAAATATTTAGGTTTCGAATGTAAGCCTCCCATGTTGCCGCGCAGTCATCTTGATTGGTTATACGATAGCAAGGATAAGCTCGCGCTTTCGAATTTCGCTTTTCGGGATTTCCTTTATCCTGAGAAGACGATTGCCGAGTAACATTAGGCTCCTTGGACCTCAAGGTCATTTGAGCATCATTTCATCAATTTCATTAATCGTCTGATTTGACCAACCAGGTTAAAGGACGTTAATCTAAAAAAAGAAAAGGATAAGCTCAGTTTTATCGTGTGCCGTTCGTACATCTGCTATTTGAATTCACTCCCCGCCCCCTTTTTATGGCCTCCCGGCTATTTGTTACCTGGCTTGCTGCTTGTTAGCGAGAGAAGTTTATGCTTTGGGAATTTTGATGGATGTGTTAGACACGACAAAGACCTATGCAGTGTAGCCGGGGATCGACCTCGAGCGAACTGTAGAGCACCCCTCTGAAGGACACGGTTCTGAATTGACCCGCTGTATAGCTCTCAATGTGACTCCTCTAGAGACCGTTCGGAATTGCTGCGCGCGGGTAATTTGAGACCCCAAGCCGATACTGAACTCTTTAGCCAATGTATGAAGAACTGAACTTTGCAAGTGGAGCTTGCTGGTAGAGATTACAAGAAGATGTAATAGAAGTCTTTATCAATTGATTGAACGTCTAGACGCGATCCAGCCTGGCCTACAAGTTCACCGCTGAATGTAGTCCAGTTAGCGAATTCTTTCGGAGTTGTTTTAGGGGTACTTAAGGGGAGTCGTCAAAGGGAAGACTGAGAGTCGAGCTTTAGAATAAAACCTGGAATACGTTTCGGAGAGGCGCCCGCTAAGGTTTTCAGTGGGTCGGAACATGTAGTCCAAGTTTGTCCCACGGCCAAGCTTCAAGTGCCAGGAACAGTGATTGGGGTACGTTTTCAAGGGTGAACAAACACTGCCGGTGATGAATATTAAAGCCCACGCGTCAAGTGCCCGACATATATTTGCCTCAAAGGTCACCGCTTTGCCGTTTTCTGGTTAGGCCCTTGGTTGAACTTAACTCAGGAAGGCGACAATGTTTGCACTGCTCTATTCCGGGGACATAAATAAAACCAGTGTACAAAGTTTTATTGATCGATATCGGTGCAAGCAGTGCTACCAGATTGGCAGTTGCTGGGTTAAGCGTTTGGCCGTTAATTGCCAGAATTTATTGGTGGTTCCGAAAGCCACTTGCACTTTCCTCGGATCACTTGGTACCATCCATATTTGCTCTCTCCTAACCTGAGTCATCCTATCATCTTAGTGCACCTTTAAGTGCCCTATGTGAGTACTTTTGTATTTCAACACCGAACGGTATTCGTTCAAGTTTGCTCCGATTACTCTTGCACTTTTGAAAGTGCCCTTGCATACTTGGCTGTGTCAGGTTTTACCCTTATGATAGAATGGCAAAGACCAACGCATCTCAGATCCGCGGTATCGTATCAGCCAGTTGTTTCACTAATATTGCTGGTCCCACGTGATTTCTCATTTTTGAGATTCAATTTACGGATGCCTGTATCACGAAGCCTTCTCGTTACCAGCTCATACTCCGTGCGGTACTTAAGACTAAAATTGGAATATGTATATCAGGCTTTCAGAGCTCAGTTATAAGTCACCAAACTTTTGTTACCCAAAGATTTGGACAGGTTTAGGTCCATTGTGGATTATCGCGGCTTGAACAATCGCGGATTTACTTGAAATGACTCCCTTGCGTGACCTCCCCTCGGACATTGAAATGACATTGATGCTCTTACTGTGTATTTTGCGGATTTTACCATCCACTGCGTCACCTTAACGAAGTTCTTTCTCTCTTGGCTGAAGCTGGTCTCCCTGGCATGCCTTCAAAGTCGTTGTTTGGTTTTTCAAAACTTTCATACATTTTTGGAGGTAGAGGGCACGTTGTTTGTCATTTGGAGATGAGATAGTTAATTCTCTTTCCCTCTTTATATATCCTAAACCATTATCCCCTAAAATATTTAAAACTGCTCAACCACCTATTAAATAAATATGATTCTTGATATTTTAAACATACACTAGCCTAATTCAAAATCTTCTCGGGCTTCTAACCAGGTAAAAACTTGGCTTGATACCAACGTTTCGAAGAAGTGCATCTTCCTCGTCTTCAGGGTGAACTGATGGATTGAGCTTGTGGAGACTGGTATTTATAAGAGCTGGAATGAAGCCAATATCTGATTGGTTCGCGTGATATTATGATTTTTTTTTTTTTTTGGAAAGGGGAGACAGAGAGAGAGTTGGAAGGTTAAAAGAATGGCTTATCTCACCATTGGGTGAGGATTAGAAGAAGGAAAAATCGGGTGAGATAGGAAAGGAACAGTGAATGGGGAATGATGGAGTTCCGCGATAGCACCTCCGTGATTATTGGTAAAGTTGATGTTGCTGCAGCACATGGGGCTGCAACAAGGAATGGCTTATCTAGTCTGTAAACATGACCCGAGGGCCCTGAGTACAGCGCTAGGGAGTCTTGGGTGTGCTTTAGTACTGATGTCTGGTGGAACGGGTGTGTGTGAGAGGGCATGAAGTTTTGGTGGTAAGGTCCTGAAGAATCTGGTGGTGGCTGTTTGTAATTTGCTGGGCTACATTGTTGACTGTCAGTTCTTGGCTGTCAAGAACTGCAGTATAGCACTTTTTGATGTCGTTTCGGTTTCCTTTGATCAGGTCTTCCAGAAGTGTAATGGCGTGTTCGTAATTTTGCAGTTTGAACATAGAGGTCCTGGTTGGCCTCCAAGATCCTGGCGTTGACGTCGTGGATTTCCTGTAGCAGGGTGTAGAGGACGTCCAGCTCCAAGAGGAACTCGGACGTGACCTTTTTCTGGGCTATGGCATCGGTGTCTTGACGGTTGGCTGTAGAAGTGGTGTGGGTGTCTGAGATGGCTGCGGTCATGGTAGTGAGGGCTTCTTCCAGCGTGTTCAATCGGCCGCTAATGAGCAGGACCTCTGAGTGCAGGTCCTGCACGGCGTCTTTAACGGCGCTGCTGCCTGTGGAGTGTTAGTGGCGGCAGGCAGGTGATGGGTGATGGAGTCTTCCGTCTGCGTCGAGGTGGTGGTTGTTGAAGTCCTCGCCTTTTTGTCTATGGGTGTGGCGGCAGAGGCTGGTGTCAGGTGGCGGCGGCTGCGTGGGTAATAGGGGCACTGCGCCTGTCCTGTGAAATGACCAGGGCCATCACAGGTGGCGCAGTACCGGCGTCGAGATCTTAGGTCGTGGGCTGCGCATTCGGCTGTCAAACTCGGCGCCCCACAGTAGTGGCACCGTGGGGGCTCGGCGCAGGTGTCGGCGGTGTGGCCGAATGCGCAGCAGCGGCGGCATGGTGTCGGACGGGGTTCTCGGCTAGCCTCGATGCTTAGGCGCCGCCCAAACATGGGCAGGCCCTCGCGCAAGGCAGCATTGAGATCCCCGGCCACGGCGAATAGAATCCGAACTAGAGGGGATATCCCTCTGGCGGACATAATCCTTGTGGCCCTCATTACTGAAGGCCATCTCTGGCGTGCTGCGGCGGTGATGAGCCTAGTAGATAGGTCTCGCGGGACGCCCCTAATCACAGCACTGTACCTCTCGATGAGAAGCGGCGTTGGCGGCGGATGCTGTGGAGGCGTCGGTGCTGCTATGGAAGGTGCGTTGGTGTTGGCTGGAAGCTCTGGTCCAGAGGTGGTGCTGGCTGTAGAAGCCGGCATTTGCCGGGCTTCTTCGGCGGTGGATGACTGGCTGGCCGGCAGGTGCGGCTGCATCTGCCGGCATTCTGCGGCGGCTGGAGGCGGAAGGGTGGCACTGCTTTCAGCCGAGAAGGCCGGTTGGTGCTCGGCTGTGGATTCGGCGGTGTTTGAGGCGGTTTGGTTTCGGCGTTTCTTCTTGGCCATGCTGATGATCTGCGGCGACCTGATATTATGACCTGGTATTTAGGAGGACTGAGACATGGGCACGGACTTCGTAGAAAACTAATCAGATGTAAGCTTCATTCCAGCTCTTATAATACCAGTCTCCACAAGCTCAATCCATGGCGCCTAAGCATTGAGGCACGACTCTTAAGGATGGCTAAGAAGAGACAGCGCAGACTCGCCGCTGCTAAGGCAGCACCCGACGCCTCTTCCCGGCAGCCGCCGAGGAGGTAGCATCTCCGACGCCACCGGTTGAGGCAAGCCCTGCTTCGCCGCCGGCCGCCACCACAGTCTCGCGCAACTGCAGCCGCAGCTGACGCCATCGCCGCCGCCACAGACGTCCCCTCCCAGCTCCACGACGCCGCCGCCCCGGTTCAGTGCCGTGGTACGGGGGGTCCCTCGGGACCTCTCCACCCGGCATCTACTCACCGCCGTGCAGTCGCGGTGGCCTTCTTGCTTGAGGGCCACCCGCATTTACTGCGACCGGGGGCCAACGCCGCTTGTTCGCCTGGAGTTGCAGGACCAGGCTGACTTGGAAGCTGCCTTGGCGTCAGGGTTGCCCTTATTAGGGCGACTTCTGGTTGTCGAGGCTAGCTGACAAGAACGCCACCGGCCCTGCCGACGGCTGCTGTGCCTACGGACACAGCTGAAGTCTGCACATCGCCGCCGAGGTGCCACTACTGTGGTACCAACACCACCACCGCCGAGTGCTCCTCCTCCTGTACAGGCTGAGGGGTACGCACGGCCTGGGGATCCTCGCCACCAACACAGTGGAAGACTACTGGGACCTTCGCTGAGCAATTCCGAAGCAGGTATAATCCATAAGTTTTCTATGTCCTATTCTCTCCTCAATTTCCACCTTTTATTTCCCTTCTAATATCACCTCCATTCCTTAGGCTGCAGTCAGGTTCCATGGCTGTCAGCCTAGAAATAACCTTTTACCCGCTCCCGCACAAAGTGCGGCAGCTTCCCATCTTTCTTTTACTAACGCGGGTGCATCAGCGGGACCGCGATAAGCCACATAATTCACAACAAGCTACTGTTATAACGTGGTCCCAGTCATTGCACTTCGGCTGGGGGTTGAATGCGTAATGCATTTTCCCCTTCCACGGTAAAAAAAAAAAAAAAAAAAAAACGCAATCCATCAGTTCACCCTGAGGACGAGGAAGATGCACTTCTTCGAAACGTTGGTATCAAGCCAAATTTTACCTGGTTAGAAGACCGAGGAGGTTTTGAATTAATACGTTGCCAGGAAAGCTTCAGTTCTTATTTTATACACTAGCCTATATTCATAAAAATGTAAAACTCTACGTCAATATTTTAAAACTCTCTCCATAACCAAAACTTTTGTTGTAATCCCTCCCATTTCTAACTGAATAAGCTATTTTACAACCGCAAGTAGTAAGGTTAGAATTTGTAGTCGTTACAACAGAATGGACACCTAGCCCATTTACTAACTTGCTCGCAGCTCTTGGGAACCTTTATCTCTTAATTTAGATTTCATTTTAGGCCAGTATTAGCTTGGCTCACCTGTTGATGTCTTGAGGGACCCCACAGGCGGCGTAGAGAGATCTCGGCGCTTCTCATACGTCCCTTACGCACTAGCCATGCCGGAGTCTCCGGTACAAGGAACGCACTGAAAAAGGAGACGGCAGAGAATCCAGCAGCGAATAAGGATGATGTCCTCCAGGACGTCAGATTGGCGAGGGCCATCATGGTGAAGATCCCAAGGGATACCATAGTGGCGTATTGAGGAAAGACAAATCCTCGACAGATCGGATGGATCGTTTCGTCAATAAGCACCTGTGAAAAATAGTTAGGTTCAGTTTTGGGGAATCTGGTGTAACACAGTTTTGGAGAACTTCGGAAAGCTTTAAAAAAACAGGCACATGATCATTTGGTGCTCTTTTTAAGTGAGAAAATCTGATATGATGAATTCGTATCACCTATTCTACTCTGTTTCATTAAATTACTCAGAAGCTTATTCTCCTATCAATAGAACATTTCATCCACATTTACAAAGACAATCAAGAAAACTAAAGTAGCTTAATTAAAAAGATCGTCATGTGATCAAATTCCATGTTCCTTACATGGGAAAACCGAATAGCGACTTTGATAAATAAAAATAACTTTCGGAACCCAAAACAGAGGATACTTTGGAATTTTTTAACTCCAAAAAAGTTTATTAGAAAAATTGTGTATATTTAATGAGATGCAGATTTTGTGCAGAGAAACTTTGTTGACCTTTGGGTTACTATTTAGCCAAAATGTAAATCAAAATTAAGAGCATTTCATAAGCTATTTTAACAAAACTCGAGATATAAAATTTATTTGTCATGCTGGCCTCTTTTATGTTTAAAAACGCTTTGAATTTTACGACAAAGTTGTTTAAGAGGAACAATGAAATTGGTGTTAGAACTTATGGTATGCCATTTGTGGAATACCTGTGCCAGTGGTGGGTGTGTTGGGATAAAGGCTGCCGAATTTTCTGGAGGTTGCTGATAAATTTTGGAAAAGTGCTAGTCATGCTTATTTGAGTTAAGGTAGCACCTTTCACAGATATGTTGCGGGTGGCATTCTAACGCCTTGTCTTCTGCTCTATGTAACAGACCTGGCCGGACTTTAAACTTTGTTATCCAGCAAAACTTTTTAAAATATTATTATACTCAATATGTTTTACAGGATACATGTTTTTTTTTTACTAATTGTTTCAAAGGTTTTGTACTGTTTCTCAAAAGAACACGACAAAATATTTTTTTTCGAAATATTGCTCCGATTTTAGAAACAAATTTTGAAGTTCGAAAAACGAACAGTTTTGAAGAGTGCAACGTGGAATCATATTTTTACATGAACAAATGGGGGATAGTTAAAAAAATCCGATATAAAATCTGTTTATTAACTAATTTGCCGTAAAACTTGAATTTTATATGTAAATGAATTGCGTGGAATATTTTTCTTAGTTCAATGAATTTCGTTAGTAAATTGTTTGAAAGATGTTCCTGTTATTGTATAAATGTCAATCAAATATTTTGCATGGTATGAATTTTGCAAGTTTAACACATGCATTATATTAAATGTTTTTCGTTCAGTATTACCAACATAGTATAGATACGCACGCAGAAGGTTGGAGCTCCGGACCTCTCTCCTCATTTCCAGATAAAAGCATCAGGCATCCAAGTTAACAATATGTGAAAAATAGCTCGCAAATAATTAAAGATGTATTTAGAAACTTAGCTTCCCTCAATCTTTCTTTCCTTCAGCTAACGCTAAACTTAACTTAACTCTACATTAAGGGGTTCATTTTTTTAAATTTTGGAGCTAAAGCTTTGAATTTTTGCACGCATTACTAGCAATAAAAGAAGTATCTATACCAAGTTTTAGCACAGTATGAAAGGTAATTCTAATTAATTTATATCAATGTTATTAGTCTTCTCCGACAGATATCGTACCCGAAGTATCTTTCTTTAAAACAGCATTGCTTAATAACTGTGTAACTAAGTTGTTGTTTAGATTTTTCATATTTAATAGTCTTTTTAATATTTTGCACCAAAAATGAAAAAAAAAAAAAGCTGTGAAGAACCATATTATGATCATTTTATTTTTTAAACTAAACTATGAGGACGAATGTCAGAATTCCAACACAGTATTTGATTACACACATTCTAAAGTACGCTGGGAGAAAAATTTCAGACTTGCAGTACCATTTTTGAGTGAACAGATAGATTTTAATTATGGGGAAAATAACGAAAGAAGTGAACTTGAGAAAAGTGACTTTAAAAATCTGATGTGTTCCATTCACATGACTTTCTCTATAGCTCCGCAACAAATTGTTGTTAAAAAGCTTATGCTTCTATTTACTTCATGCTAATTGAGAAAAAATTAGCAGAAATAAAATTATTACTTGCTTCCTTGTAAGTAGAAGCAAAATTAGGGAGCACCATAGGTTAAAGTGATAGTGAAAAGCTGCTTGCTATGTGACTGAAGGTTCTTTGTTTGTATGGACAGGAGTTGACAAATTCTTGTGTGAGAAAAGCATAAGCTTTTTAACGGTGAAATCAAAAACAAGGAATAACTCAAAAACATCAAATCTACGAGAAAAATGTATGTGACATAAATTGTGTGTTTTAACGTGCTCTACATCTTTGGTGTGGTAAGTTTTCGTCTATCTCTTACGGTTTAGCAGCTATGCAAAATTCCATAAAATTGACCCAGAATAAAGTAGTCTTCAGAGGCTATTCCCAGAAAATTCAAAATATACATTTTATTTTTCAGGTAAATATCTTTAATACACGATATTTTAATCAAAATCGTTAGAGCCATTTTTTAGAAAATCAAAATTTTCGAAAAAAGTTCCATGTAAAGGGTAGTTTTGGGTGGGGAGATTTTTCTCAAAATCTTCGTGTCGCATCCCTGGAAGACACTAAACTTAAATACCAAGTTTGGTTTTATACCGACTTTTCGTTTTTGAGTTATCATGTTCACAGAAATACGGACACACGCACACAACTTTTTCTGAAAATCCTTTTTTTGGATACAGGGGACCCTAAAACATATATTTCCGGTGAAATCTCGGTATCGAATTTTTTGGTGGAGTGCAATACCTTCTCTATGCGCTGTGTACATGGTACGTTTAGAGAAAGTAAAAATTGCCATGGAGTCATATAATCATCTGAACGCTTTCAAATGGGCGTTGAAACCTGTATTACATCCGCCTCAGCAGAATAGAACATTGCAAAAAATGCACTTTAAATATGCTGAATTTTTTGCACCAAAATGACCAAACCCTATACTTGATACCAAAAAGCATTTCCTATCCCCTTAAAATCTGAGAACTACCCCAGCATATATTAAGTTATTTTATGGCGCTTTTATTAATTTGGATTTTCGTCCCAAAAGTGGTGGACGTGCCCTGACAGAATTCTATTTAAAACCATTTGAGACATATTTGACAACAGAAAATAGTCGATAGTTTTCCAAATGGCCAGGAGAGGTTGTGTTGACAACCTGTATTCACATATGAGAGCTTGAATCCCTTAATGCTATGACTCAAATGGTTTTAAATAGAATTCTGTCAGGCCACATCCACCACTTTGCCGGTCCCCATGGCCGCGCTCGCCAAAGCGTCTCGCTTTGGTGTTTCGCAGCGCAGGGGATCATGGGTTCGAGTCCCGCCTTGGACATCGGTGTTATATGTTTGTGTATGTGTGTGTGAAAATTAAAACAGAAATTCAGTAATCATACAGTAATAAAAGTAAACAAATTAGGTAAATAAAAAAAGTAGGGTATACAGCGCCGGAGTCCCGATCAGACTCCGGAACTGTATTTAAAAAAAAAAAATGTTATTTTAGTCCCTTACCGTGGCGGATGTGACGGCCATGGTTTTGGACACTCCTTCCAGACATCTCCCGACCATGATCATGGCACCGGTTTGACTCAAGAATATAGTGAGCCAACCGGCCGATAAGCTGCCAAGCGCCATCATCACCCCAAATCTTCTACCAAGCAGTTCGATAAGGATGCCTCCAACAAGGGCGCCCAGAGGCGAGGCGAAGTTGTACAGACTGGCTGCAAATATACAAGTTACATACAGTTTCATTGTTGATAGGTGTACTGACTTCTTTTGTTTGTGGAAGAACCTTAAATAAAAGTAATGCGTATGTGAAATTCGACCAAATATTTTTCCATAGTAAAATACGTACTCTAAATTTTAATAAAATATAACTTTTTCTATTTGGCATCTTAATTGAAGTTATAAACAGACAGTTGCTTATTAATAGCCATGCCAAAGTTTAAATATTTTTTCTTGCAACAAGCTTTTTAACAATTTTTCCATACTCAAAATACTCCACTAAAATTATGAGGGTTGAATGAAAAGTAAAGCCTCCAACTTCGTGAACTCTTCAACAGATGGCAGCATTGGTATGCGGCAGGTACTGGCTTGTTCCGTAGCCTCTTCTTTACAGCTCCAGTTGGCGGGAAGCCTTAGCGTTGAAAGGTTGTGTTGTTACAGTGTAAAGTATGGAACCCGCCCAGACGGTCGGTCAATGCATCCTTGAAGCAGAAGGTGTGACCTAAAGGAGATTCATCAAAGAATGAAAGCAGTTTATGTTGATGTGAGCACTGTGCGTCATTGGGCGAGTAAGTTTAAAGATGTTGAGGTGGGAACATCTGACTTGCGTGTCAAACAAAGAGTTGGACTCCTGTGACCCACACGCTCTTGTGAAATGCCAGTTGTGGTGCAATATCTCTCTGAGTGATACGATGATCGTCCTGAATCAATCTGTCAACATTTTGCTTGTGAAACTCGGTGGCTGCTGTCACCCCCTACCGACAACTACCCTAAAATAATTCGAAAGTTTTTATTTTCTCTAAAATGGTTCTAACGATTTTGATTAAAATCTCTTATGTTTAAAACATGTATGTGACAAATAAAATGTATATCTTCAATTTTCGGGGAATAGCCTGTTAAGACATATTTATTCTGGATGAATTTTGTGGAATTCTGCATAACTGGTAAGCCATAACAGATAGACAAAAATACCAAACAAAAAAGTATAGCTCGTTAAAACACAGAATTTATCTCATATACATTTTTTTCGTGGAGTTGATTGAGTATTTTAGATACTCCTTGTTTTTAGTTTCAGCTTTAAAAAGCACACTTTTCACATTCAGGAATTTAACAATCCCTGTCCATACAAACATAGAACCTTCAGTCACATAGCAACCAGCTTTTGACTATCACTTTAACCTATGCTACTCCCTTATTTGGCTTCTACTTACAAGGAAGCAAGCAATAAGACTATTTCTATTAATTTTTTCTCGATTAGCATGAAGTAAACAGAAACATAACCTTCTTAACAATAATTTGTTGCAGAGACATAGAGAAAGTCATGTGAATGGAACACATGAGATGTTTATTATTAGTTTCAAAATATAAATGGTGCACACTGCCACTAGACTCTTACCTATCCAGGTGGCTTCATCCTCGTCAATTTGTAGGGTACCGTTTTCTGCTTGGATTTGTGGAACCAGCACTGCAGCATGGCTGATAGACATACCATGGTTTAGTCCCACAAGTGAAGACACGAAGATAATAGCCACCTGTAATCCAACCATAATATTACAAACTGTTCACTCTGTAATAACATAATTATGCTTTTTTCCTTTCTCTACACATACTGTACACATAGTGTAGAGAGAAGGTATTATAATGCACCCAAAAATTCGATACCGAGATTTCACCAGAAATACATGTCCTAGAAACACCCTGAATACAAACAATGCATTTTTAGAAAAATGTCCGTGTGTGCGTCTGTCTGTCTGTGTATATGTGTGTGTGTCTGTGGGCAGCTTAACTAAAAACGAAAAGTCCGTTAAATACCAAACCTGGTATTTAAGTTCAGCATCTTCCAAGGAAGCGACACGAAGATTTTCAAGAAAATCCCCCAACGCCCAACTACCCTTTACATGGAAACTTTTATCGAAAATTTTGATTTTCTAAAAAATGACTCCAACGTTTTTGATTAAAATATCGTATATTACAGGTAAATAATAAAAAATAAATAAAATGTATATTTTGAATTTTCTGAGAATAACCTCGGAAGACCTCTTTATTCTGGATGAATTTTACAGAAAGTTGCATAACTGGCAAACCGTAAAAGATAGACACAAACGTACTTATAAGAAAATGTAGATCACGTTAAAACACACACTTTATGTTATATACATTTTTTTATATTCCTTGTTATTGGTTTCAGCTTTAAAACATACTTTTCTCATACGGGACTTTGTCAACTCCTGTCCATACAAACAAAGGAACATCAGTCACATAGCAACCAGCTTTTGACTGCCACTTTAACCTATGGTACTCCCTTATTTCGCTTGTGCTTACAAGGAAGCAAGTAATAAGATTATTTCTGCTAATTTTTTCTCGATTAGAATGAAGTAAATAGAAGTTTTTTAACAATAATTTGTTGCAGAGATGTAGAAAAAGTTATGTGAATGGAATACATCAGAATTTTTTTTGATAGAGTTTAACGCCCGCTTTTACTACTTGTGGCACCGCAGGCGATCACACTGATGATACATGAAGAAGGAACCACGGTGCGATGGCGGGGAAACTGGAGAATACCCTCCCCAGCGCCGCTTTGTCCACCACAATTATGATACAAGAAAGTGAGACTAATGAGAAAAATCTGATGTTACATTACTTTTTCAACATTTTCTGCAAACTAATCTTAAAACACATCATGCTAATAGAAGTAAGAATTAGCAGAAATGGATTTGTTACTTGGATAAGTAGAGTCAGACTGAACATTCAATGCCATAACCCGGATTTTAACCACTGATCTCCCGATTTCTAGCCGGTTGCTCTGCCACTGAGCTACCATGGCATTGAATTTTTCAGTCTGACTCTACCTATCCAACTCTGTCCTACACACGGTCTGTTTGAAAAAACAATTATTCCAATACCAGAGTTTATTATTTGCTTTATTATAAGTAAAAGTTAAATAAAGGAATACACTAGACTAAATCTATAGTCAAATATTTTTAAAGCTGTCGCTATGTGAAACAATTGAAATTTGGTTCGCTTTGTGTGGCCGGGATTAAAACCAAGAAGATCCGGAACGAAAGATGACTACCCGCTTGAGAAAAGTTCAAGTACTTTGAAATAATTGAAGCCAATAATAGATCACTCGCCTCTCCCAAGTGACTGCATGTGGGATTTGTGGTGGACAAAGTGGCGCTTGGGCAGGTTTTTCCGGGTTCTCCGGTTTCCACCCCCCCACGCACATTTCCCCAGTGCTCCATCTTCATTCCATGTATCATCAGTGTTTTCAAAATACCATTATTCTTTTTTGCTTTCTCTACACGTACTATGTACATAGTATATAGAGGTGTTGTATTCCACCCAAAAATTCGATACTAAGATTTCACCGGAAATACATATTTTGGGTCCCCTGAACCCAAAAGAAGCATTTTCAGAAAAAGGTCCGCGTGTGCGTGTGTGTGCCAGTGGACAGTGTAGCATAAAAACGAAAATAACGTTAAATGCCAAACTTGATATTTAAGTTTGGTATCTTCCAAGGATGCGACAGAAGATTTTCAAGAAAATCCCCCCACCCCCAACTACTCTTTACATGGAACTTCTTTCGAAAATGTTGAGTTTCTAAAAATGGCTCTAACGATTTTGATTAAAATATCGTATGTTGAAGATATTTACCTGACAAATAAAATATACATCTTGAATTTTCTGGAAATAGCCTCTGAAGACTACTTTATTCTGAATATATGTTAAGGAATTTTGCGTAAATGCCAAACCGTAAGAGATGGACAAAAACTTACCACATAAAACATATTGAGCCTTTTAAAACACCCAATTTATGTTATATAATTTATTTCGTGTAGTTGATCGTTTTTGAGATATTCCTTATTTTATGTTTCAGCTTGGAAAAACTTATATTTTTCTCATACAGGAATTTGTCAACTCGTGTCCATACAAACAAAGGAACTTCAGTCACATAGCAACCAGCTTTTGGCTATTACTTTAACCTATGGTATATATTTCCCTTCTACTTATAAGGAAGCAAGCTATTTCTGCTACTTTTTTCTCGATTATCATGAAGTAAATAGAAGCAAAGCTTTTTAACAATACTTTGTTGTAGAGATATAGAGAACGTTATATGTATGGCCTATCGGTGTTTTTCCGTGGGCGTCTACTTTTAACGACACGATGTTATGGTAGCACTGACGTATTATTTTAATTTATCTGGTTTCCATGGTCAGTAACCAACCTGTTTCTGCGTGGGCCAACATGCAACCCATTGCTACCTTAGGGCGGTATCACACACCCCCTGTTGGTATACACGATAACTCAGCTATCGACTATCTTCGCCCGAGCTGCCATTTCACTGCTTAATTACTCGACAGTTTATGTGGTAAAAGCAGGCAATTTCTATACACGTACTATATACACGATAACTCAAAATCGAAAACTCGGTAAAATACCAAATTTGGTGTTTATGTTTAGTATCTTCTAAGGATACCACACGAAAATTTTGAGAAAAATCCCTCCACAACAATCTACCCTTTACATGGATAAAAATCTGATGTGTTCCATTTACATGACTTCATCTACATCTCTGCAACAAATTATTCTTGAAAAGTTAATGCTTTTATTTACTTAATACTAATCCAGGAAAACAATAGCAGAAATAGTCTTATTACTTGCTTCCTTGTAAGTAGAAGCGAAATAAGGGAGTAACATAAGTTAAAGTGATAGTCAAAAGCTGGTTGCTTGTGACTGAAGTTCCTTTGTTTGTATGGACACGAGTTGACAAATTCCGATATAAGAAAAGTATGTATTTTTAAGCTGAAACCAAAAACAAGGAATATCTAAAACACGATGAACTCCACGAAAAAAATGTATATAACATAACTTGTGTGTTTTAACGTGCTATACATTTTTTGTTGTGTATGTTTCTATTTATCTCCTACGGTTTAGTAGTTATTCAAAATTCCGTAAAATTCATCCAGAATAAAGTACTTTTCAGAGGCTATTCCCAGAAAATTCAAGATATACATTATATTTGTCAGCTAAATATATTTAATGTACGGTATTTTAATCAAAATCGTTACAGCCATATTTGAGAAAATCAAAATTGTCGAAATAAGTTCGAAGTAAAGGTTGGTTAGGGTTGGGAGGATTTTCTTGAAAATCTTCGTGTTTCATCCTAGCCAGATACCAAACTTAAATACCATGTTTGGCAACCCGGTGAAATCTCGGTATAGAATTTTTGGTGCATTACAAAGCCTTCTATATGCACTATGTACATAATATATGTAGAGAAAGTAAAAATCCAAAAAAAATTATTTTCGCAAAAATGAGTCGTACGATTTTGATTAAAATACGGTATGTTAAAGCCATTAACATCTTTATATTTCTGGTACTACCCTCTGAAGACCTCTTCATTCTAGATTAAGTTTCTGAATTTTACATAACTAGTAAAACGTAAGAGATAGAAAAAAACTTACTTAACAAAAAATGTAGAGTTCTTTAAAACACATAATTTATGTCATATATGTTTTTTTCACGATATTGACCGTCTCCGAGATAACCCTTGTTATTGGTTTCAATTTTAAAATACTCATATGGGAACTTCCCACACCGGGCCACGCAAAGAAACAGATTTCAATCCCATAGCAACCACATTTTAAAACATTTGACCATCGGTGTAGCCTAGTGCATTCCCTTCTACGTACAAGGAAGCAAGTTAAAAGACTGTTTCTGCTAATTTTTACTCGAGTACTATGAAATAGATAGAAGAATAAGCTTGTTAATAATAATTTGTTTCGGAGAAAGTCATGTGAATAGACCTCATAAGATTTTTTTCTGTCCCTACATGTACAATATATACGAAAATTGGGTAAAATACCAAACTTGATATTTACGTTTAGTATCTTTCAAGTAAGTGACACGAGAAAAACCCCTCCACGTCAATCTACACTTTAATTGGAAAAAGAATTCGAGCATTTTAATCTTCTGAAAAATGGCTGTAGGGATTTTCATTAAAATACGGTGCCTATATTAAAAACATGTACATCAAAAATAAAATGTATATCTTGAACTTTCTGGGAATAGAATCCGTTGATATGTATATTCTGAATGAATTTTGCTGAATTGTGCATAACTAGTAAACCGTAAGAGATAGACAAAAAATGATATCCCGCTAAAACAGAATATTTACGTTATATGTAATTTCACTGTTTTTAACCATTTGTGTGATGTTCCTTGCTATTGGTGTTAAAATTTGCAATACTTAAGTGTTTTTCTCAAATGGAAGTCGCTATTTACTTTTTACTTTCTCTATAAGCACTAGAGAAGGTATAGTAATTCACACAAAAATTAGATACAGTGATTTCACCGGAAATACATGTTTTGAGACCCCTTGCATCCAAAAAAAGCATTTTTAGAAAAATGTCCCTGTGTGTATGTGGGCAGCATAGCTCAAAAACGAAAATATCAAACTTCCGAGGAAGATTTTCAAGAAAATCCCCCCACGTACCCTTTACATGGAACTTTTTTCAAAATTTTTGATTTTCTGAAAAATGGCTCTAACGATTTTGAGTAAAATATCGTATATAAATTTATTTACCAGACAAACAAAATGTATATCTTGAATTTTCTGGGAATAGTCTCTGAAGGCTACTTTATTCTGGATGAATTCTACGGAATTTTGCATAACTGATAAACCGTAAAGGATGGACAAAAACTTACTATTCAAAAAATGTAGACCACGTTAAAACACAATTTATGTATTGAACACTTTTTTCGTGGAGTTGATCGTTATTGAGTTATTTCCTTGTTATTGGTTTCAGTTTTAAAAAACATACTTTTCTCATACAGGAATTTGTCAATTCCTGTCCATACAAACAAAGGAGCTTCAGTCACATAGTAACCAGCTTTTGACTCCCTTATTTCGCTTTTACTTACAAGGAAGCAAGTAATAAGACTATTCCTGCTAATTTTTTTCTGTATTAGAATGAAGTAAATGAAAGCATAAGCCTTTTAAAAATAATTTATTGTAGTAATATAGAGAAAGGTATGTGAATGTAACACATCAACTATTTTTTATTTTGTTAAAAAACTGGTCAAGTAAAACAGTGAAGTAAATGCAATTAAGAAATGTAATGAAATAATTAATATTTTGTACACTTACTTGGGATTTTAGTCTATATTTTCTGGTTCTTCTGTCGAGGTCAGTTGACTTACTGCAGCAACAAAATCTCGCAGTTTCTTGCATGTTCCTGTGCAACAAATGTTATTACATTTTCAACAACCAACTCTGAAAGTCATAAAACAAAATTGTATAGAATATAAAATCTCGTGAAAATCTGTATTTCACGGTGTGCATATGTACACAGCAGGTAGAAAATATATTTGTATTCTACTCCATAATTTGATAACAAAAGTGCACTGGAAATATATATATTTTGAGACCCGTCAAATAAAATATAAAAAATCTTCTGTGTTCCATTCACATGACTTTCTCTACATCTCTGTAACAAATTATTGTTAAAAGCTTATGCTTCTATTTACTTCCTGCTAATCGAGACAAAATTAGCAGAAATAGTCTTATTACTTGCTTCCTTGTAAGTAGAAGTGAAATAAGGGAGTACCATAGGTTAAAGTGATGGTCAAAATCTGGTTGGTATGTGACTGAAGTTCCTTTGTTTATATGGACAGGAGCTGACAATTTTCTTTGTGAGAAAAAATACAAGGTTTTTAAAGCTGAAAGCAATAACAAGGAATATCTAAAAAACAACCAGTTTCATGAAAAAATGTGTGTTTTATCGTGATCTACATTTTATGCGTGGTAAGTATTTGTCTATTTCTTACGGTTTACCAGTTATGCAAAATTCAATACAAATCAAATAGAATAAAGAGGTTTTTGAGAGTTTTTCCAGAAAATTCAAAGTAAGCATTTTATTTGGCAGATAAACATCTTAAATTAAAGTGTATTTAATCAAAATCGTTAGAGAAATTTTTATAAGTTAAAAAAAGAATCGAATTTTCTTCCACGTAAAGAGTAGTTTGGGATGGGAGATTTTCTTGAAAATCTTCGTGTCACATTCTTGGAAGATACCAAACCTAAATACCAAGTTTGGTTTTTAACGGTCATTTCGGTTTTGTGCAATGCTGCCCACAGACACACACATACACATAGACAGACACAAACGGACATTTTTCTAACAATTTTTTTTAATTCTGGGGGTCTCAAAACATATTTCCGGTGAAATCTCGGTATGGAATTTTTGGGTGCAATACAATACCTTCTCTATACAGTATGTACATAGTTCGTATAGAGAAAGTAAAAATCTGATGTGTTCCATTCACATGGCTTTCTCTACATCTACAGCTTGTTAAGAAATTATCTTCTGTTTACCTCATGATAATCGAGAGAAAAAAAATGGCATAAACGGTCTTATTAAATGTTTCCTTTTTGAAATAATGGAGTACACTAGGCTAAACTGACGGAGAAATCTTTAAACTGTGGGTACTATGTGACTAAAGTTCCTTTGTTCGTATAGCAACGTGTTGACAAATTCCCGTGTGAGGAAAGTATTTTAAAACTGAAACGAATAACAAGGAATTACTGGAAAACGTTCAACTCCACGATAAAAATGTATATATCATAGATTGTGTGTTTTAACATGCTCTACATATTTTGTTAAGTAAGTTTTTTTCTATGTCTTAGGGTTTACCAGTTATTAAAAATACCACAAAACTTATCCAGAATAAATATATCTTCAGAGGCTATTCCCGTTACATTTAAGGTATACATTTTATTTTTCAGGTAAATATCTTTATAATTCGATAGTGTTATCGAAATCATTAGTGGTATTTTTGAGAAAATAACAAATTTCGACAGTTTTTCTCTGAGAAAAGTAGTTGGGGATGGGGGAATTTTCTTGAAAATCTTCGTGTCGCATCCTTGGAAGATACTGAACTTAAATATCAAGTTTGGATTTAGTGGACTTTCTGTTTTTTGAGATATGCTGCCCACAGACACACACAAACGGAAATTTTTCTAAAATTGTTTTTTTTTTTTTTTTGGATTTCAGAGGTTACAAAATCATGTATTTCCGTTGAAATTTAGTATCCAATGTACATGGTGTATAGAGAAGGTATTGTATGGCACCCAAAAATTCAATACCGAGATTTCACCGGAAATGCATGTTATGGACCCCCCGAGTCCAAAAAAAGGCATTTTTAGAAAAAAGATCCTTAATATGTGTGTGTGTGTGTGTGGGTGTGTGTGTGTGTGTGTGTGTGTGTGTGTGTCTGTGGGCAGCATAGCTCAAAAAACGAAAAGTCCATTTGATATGAAACTTGATATTTAAGTTCAATATCTCCCAAGAATGTGACACGAAGATTTTCTAGAAAATCCTCCCAACCCTCAACTACCGTTTACAAGGAAAAATTTTCGAAAATGTTTATATTCTCAAAAATGGTTCAAACGATTTTGATTAAAATCTCTTAAATTTAAGGTATTTCTATGACAAATAAAATGTATATCTTGAATTTTCTGGGAATGGCCTCTGAAGACTACTTTATTCTGGATGAATTTTACCGAATTTTGCATTACTGGTAATCCATAAGAGATAGACAAAAGCTTACCAGAAGAAAAATCTAGAGCTCGTTAAAACACACAATTTATGTTATATATATTTTTTTTTCGTGAAGTTGACAGTTTTTTAGATATTCCTTGTTTTTGATTTCAGCTTTAAAAAACTTATCTCATACACGAATTTGTCAACTCGTGTCCATACAAACAAAGGAACTTCAGTCACATAGCAACCAGCTTTTGACTGTCACTTTAACCTATGGTACTCCCTTATTTCGCTTCTACTTACAAGGAAGCAGGTAATAAGTAATGAAATAAATAGAAGTATAAGGCTTTTAACAATAATTTGTTGCAGAGTTGTAGAGAAAGTCATGTGAATGGAACACATCAGATCTTTTATTGAACTCCCCTCGTAAGTATGAGGCTGTGAAAAGACTTCCTTACCTAACTTTAGTAGCCCTTGCTCCAGAAAGTGCGGGAACAAGACTGGCATTTTAGAATTTACAACACTTATGCGTTTCACCAGGGAAAAGTACTGTTCTGATAAACGCTGTGTTGTTACATGATAAAGATATATTCCAAAAAGTATAAAACGGTTGCAAGAAGTGGTGAAGGTGATTCATATGTGACACTTGGACTGTAGCAAAACAGAAAGTGCGATAAGCTGTTGACATTAATTATATCCTTTCTTTTTGCGTATCGTTGACAATTAAAACTGCCAAATTTTTAATGGAAATTATTGTTTTTATATTTAGAAAGGACACACCAAGCTCATATATTCAGTTTTTGGGTTGTTCAACACATTAACACCTTTGCTAAATAGCAATTAAATTATATTTTATTTATTTATTTTAGGAGTGAGGAGAACGCCACTGCTAGCGTGGTGGTAGCGTGTCTGCCTCACATTCAAAAGGTCGTGAGTTCGAATCTCGCTTAGGGTGAGCTACCCAGATAAGGTTTTTTCGGGGTCTTCCCTTATCCTGAGAAGACGAATGTCGAGTAACTTTGAGCTCCATGGACCCCGAGATCATTTGAGCATCATTTACCAGTTTTATTCATCGTCATACAAGATCAACCAGGTTAAAAACGTTAAACTAAAAAAATCTGATGTGTTACACTCTTATGACTTTCTCTAGCTGTTCTACAACATCTTACATAAGGTTATTCTTCTTTCTGCTCCTTGCTAATTGAGGTACTCATTAGCACAATGTTCTTATTACTTAGTTACTTGTAAGTAGGAAGAAAATAAGGGAATACACTAGGCTAAACCGATAGTCAAACGTTTTAAAAGCTGTCGTTATGCGATTGTCATTACGAATTGCTTCTTCTCTTGCCAAGGAGTAGAACAAAAGTAAAGCGGACACTCCCGTCTGAGAAAAGTGTAAGTACTTCACAACCGAAACTAATAACAAGGAATACCTCGAAAACGGCAAGCTATACGAAAAAAGTATATGACATAACTTGTGTATTTTAACAAGACCTATATTTTTTGTATAGTAAGTTCTTCTCTATCCCTTACGATTTACTAGTTATGCCAAATTAAGCAAAATTCATCCAGAATAAACAGGTCCTTAGAAGCTATTCCCAGAAAATTCAAGATATACATTTTATTTGTCAGGTAAATATCTTTAATATGTGATATTTTAATTAAAATCGTTAGAGCCATTTTTAAGAAAATCAATATTTTCGAAAATAGTTACATGTAAAGGGTAGTTTGGGGTGGGGGAATTTTTCTCAAAATCTTCGTGTCGCATCCCTGGAAAATATTTAACTTAAATACCAAGTTTGGTACATTAGCTACTTTTCGTTTTTGAGTTATCGTGTTCACAGACACACGGACACACTGACACACGGACACATAGACACACACACGGATCTTTTTCTGAAAATGTTTTCTTTTTGATACAGGGGTCCTAAAACATGTATTTCCGGTAAAGTCTCGGTATCGAATTTTTGGGTGGAATGCAATACTTCTCTACGGGCCCAGAGAAAGTAAAAAAAAAAAAAAAAAAAAAAAAATTAGAAAGGACACACCAAGCCCATATATTCAACTTTAGGAGTGGTGAGAACACTACTGCTAGCCCGCGTGTCTGCCTCTCATTCAACAGGTGCAAGTTCGAATCTGGCTTAGTGTGAGTGTCCCGGACAAGTTTTTACTTTCCATACACGTACCTATGTACATAGCGTATAGAGAATGTACTGCATTCCACCCAAAAATTCGATACCGAGATTTCACCGGAAATAAATTTTTTTGGATACTTACCTAATAATGCTTTTTTTAGACTCAGGTGTTCCCATAACATGCATTTCCAGTGAAATCTAAGTATCGATGTTTTGGGTACAATACAATACCTCCGCTATACACTATATACATTTGATACCGAAATTTCACCGAAAATACATGTTTTAGTAACCTCTGAATTCAGAAAAAGCATTTTTAGAAAACTGTCCGTGTGTGTGTGTGTGTCTATGTTTGTGTGTGTGTGTGTGTGCGTGTGCCTTTGGGCAGCATAGCTCAAAAACGTTAATTCCGTTAAATAACATACTTTGGTATTTAAGTTGAGTATCTTCCAAGGATGCGAAACGTAGGTTTTCCAAGAAATTCCTCTCCAACCAACTACTCTTTACATGGAAACATTTTCGATAATTTTGATTTTCTCAAAAATGGCTCTGACGATTTTGATTAAAACATCTTTGTTATAGCTATTCATTATGCAAGTGGATAAACAGAGAGTTTATCCACGAGTAGAACAATTTAAAAGCGACCTAAAAAGGCAGTGGATAATAGAGGTTTGTCCACTTGTATAATACATTGTTTTATCCTACAGATACGATAAATTAATATGTGACAAATATTCAGTTAATGATTTTACAACAAATATTAATAAGTTGAATAAGGAATACGATATTGAAGTGCGGCGTTCTTATAGTTATACCATTTGGTAGACTATGAATAGTACCTACTTTTTGCTGCTGCTAGCTTCAAATTGATTAAGTTTACGATGGACGTTGAGTTGTTAATACGTGGGTGGTTTTTTTAAACTCCGATAGGCTATAAATAAAAGAAAAGTTCATAGGAAACAATTTTTTTTTTGCAATATAATTTGTTTTGGGTCGCTTTAACAGCATGGTCATATCGCGACCTTTCAAATTGTACATAAAATAGTTTTTTACACATTGGCAAGATATGATTACATTTATACTTTACAATAATTCAAAAAGTTTACACTGTCTTATAAATATTATTGTCTTTTTGATTGTCTGGTGGTTATGTAGAGCACTTGGTAAGTCACTGAAGCCGGTCTGAAGTCTCTGTTTGCTGTATTTCAGACGCTGCAGCAGGATATGTAGGACAGTAAGCGGTGTGTTGCAGGTCTCACATTTTGATTCTGGGTCTTTATTAATGATGAAGGAACGTGTCAGTTTGGAATGTCCAATTCTGAGGCGGGTAATTATTGTTTGCTCACGACGTTCTAATTTTCGGAAGGGTTCGAAGAAATTGGTAGATCCGGCATCATGCAGTTTGCTGTGGGATGTTGACCATGTCGTTTTCCAGTTTTCTATAAACAGCTGTTTGGTGTATTTAATGACGTCTTTTCCCGCAAACTTCCCTACATTCACGTACCTCAACCGAAGGATACAATGGACGAACACCATTACCTACTTGGGGGTGAAGCTTGACAGGGGCGTCACTTTTGGGGAGCACATCAGGGAACTGAGGTGTCGGGGCAACGGGGTTGCGGCCTCACTGTACCCGATGCTGAAGTCCTCGATGACGGTTCCCCTTAAGTTGCGCCTTTTGAGGGCTCTCATAGTCCCCTAGCTAATCTACGCCTGTGAGATCTGGGGCATGGCGGCAGACTCCAGTCTGCTGTTGCTTCAGCGGGTACAGAATAGGTGTCTTCGGGCTGTCTATTCTGTGCCTCGTGGTTTTCCAACGAGACTCCTGCCTCTGGTCTACCATACCTGGAGGACGAGATTAGGCGTCGGGCAACAAAATTCAACGAAGGGTTGCCATTCCATCGGAGCGCCCTCGTTAGGTCTCTTGGGGATTACGATCCCACAAACCGCCGTTTCAGGCGATACCGGCTTCCCCGCATGACTTGCGGGCATCCCCGGTAACGAAGGAGCACCTCCAACAGCTGCTACGGCTAAGCTCCTTACTATCCTTCAAGAGTTGCTTGGATTCAAAATTAAAACCTCAAAACAAACATTTTGATAAACACACAACAGCGGTGCACAAGGGCCGTTGCACCATGATAGGCAACCGTTAAAGGGCAACACTTGCCTCCTCCCGTCACTCCACAACCCCAACACTCACCCGCCATCCTGTAAAGACCCACAATCCCGTCAGAACGTGGTTAAGTTCTCTCCGAGAACAGGGACACGTCTAGCACACCTCGGGCTGCCCTCAGCCTGCCAACTGCTCTGGCTAATGACGTCTTGAAATTATTCCGTGGTCACTGATAGGATGTCGGGTGGCAGCTTTATCGGCGTTTTCATTTCCATCAATATTTGCATGAGACGGTACCCAAGTGAGGATTACTTGTTTTCCAGAGCGCTGAGTGATAGAATATAGGTGAGGTATGTCATTTGTTAAAGGGTGCGTAGGACTTGGATTCTGAGTGGCAAGAATTGTACTTAGTGAATCAGTGTAAATTACGTATTCAGTCTGATTGGCATTTTGAATTATGTGCTGCAATGTTCCCTTAACTGCAAAAGCTTCACAGGAGACAATGGAGAAATATTTGGGTAGTGCGTTGATCATGGTGTGTGTAGGATATATAACTGCACAACCACGACGTCCATCATTTGTTGCTGGTCCATCTGTGAAGATTTCCATAACATCTCTATGACTGTCTCGTAGAGCGTTGTACATTTGTTTGCAGATGAAATTCGGTGTTTTAGTTTCTGTGTAACAATGAAGTTGAATATTGATTGTTCGTCGCAGAAGGTGCCAGGGGGGATTTTATTACTAAAAGTTTTGTACACTTATGGTACACAGAAAATTCAAGATATACATTTTATTCGTGTTAGAAATGGCTTTAATATGTGGTATTTTAATCAAAATCGTTAGAGCCGTTTTTAAGAAAAACAAAATTTTCGAAACTTTTTCTATGTATAGGGTAGTTTGGGGCAGGGGATTTTCTTGAAAACCTACGTTGCGCATGCTTGGAAGATAGCAAACTTAAATACCATTTAACGGTCTTTTCGTTTTTGAGTTGTGCTGTCCAAAGACACACAGACACATACACACGCACACACACGAACCTTTTTCCAAAATGCTGTTTTTCTTTTTTTGGATTCAGGGGGCCCCAAAACATGTATTTCCGGTGAAATCTTGGTATCAAATTTTTGGGTGCAATACAATACCTTCTCTGTATACTATATATAGTGCGTGTAGAGAAAGTAAAAATTAGATACACTTTGGGGTCCTTAATTTCGGTGAAATCTCATTATGAAATTATTATTGTATGCACCCAGGGCTAACCGTTATGTGGCTGAAGCGTTTTGTCTGGAACTGGCATTTGGGAGGTCCGGGTTCGCTCCCCGGTGACCACGCACCCCGGGTTTTTCCGTGGGTTTCCTGGGCTTTGGTCTGTATGTCTCCCGCAGTCCCTTCCTTCCCCTTTCATTTTCAGGTCGGCACAGGTGTGGCTTAAGGCTTTGTAGGCAGATGCAAGGTGTCTTGCTCCTAGTTAAACTATGTTGCCACTGGTTGCGCCAGTAGCGGCTAGGTGCCATTCGAGAGGCCTCCTTCCGGCCTCCCGGCGCCTCTATAGCCTATGTGACGCACCAGGGCTGCCCTCTAGTGACTTTTATGGACTTCCATGTTTCTCTGAGCTTACCTCCGTCATTTCCTGTGTGCTGGCCTGTAGGAGTCTTGGGAATTATAATCCCACAAACCGCCGCTTCAGGTGATACCGGCTTTCCCGCATGGCTTTCGGGCATCCCCGGTAACGAAGGAGCATCTCCAACAGCTAAGCTCCTTACAATCCTACAAGGGTTGCTTGGACTTCAAAATTTACAACCACTAAAATAAAAAATCTGATGTGTTCCATTCGCATGACTTTCTCTACATCTCTGCAACTAATTAGTTTTAAAAAGCTTATGCTTATATTTACTTCATGCTAATCGACAAAAAATTAGCAGAAATAGTCTTATTACTTGCTTCCTTGTAAGTAGGAGACAAATAAAGAAGTACCATAGGTTAAATCGATAGTCAAAAGCTGGTTGCTATGTGACTGAAGCTCCTTTGTTTGTATGACAGGAGTTGATACATTTCTGTATGAGAAAAGTTAAGTTTCTCCTACCTGAAAACAAAAACAAGGAATATATAAAAAGCGATCAACTCCACGACAAAAATTTTTGCAACATAATTTGTGTGTTTTAATGTACTCTACATATTGTGTATGGTAAGTTTTTGTCTATCTCTTACGGTTTAGCAGTTATGTAAAATTCCGTAAAATTCACTCAGAATAAAGTAGTCTTCAGAGGCTATTCCCAGAGAATTCAAAATATACATTTCGTTTGTCAGGTACATATCGTTAATATACGATATTTTAAACAAAATCGTTAGAGCTATTTTTTAGAAAATCAAAATTTTTGAAAAAAGTTCCATGTATTGTTTTTTATTTAACCTTTAAAAACGTATACTTTTCTCATACAGGAAGCTGTCAACTCTTATCCAAACAAACAAAGGGACTTCAGTCACATAGCAACCAGCGTTAACCTATGGTACTCTCTTATTTCGCTTCTACTTACAAGGAAGCGAGTAATAAAGTTTATCTCTGCTAATTTTTTCTCAATCAGTATGAAGTAAATAGAAGCATAAGTTTTTTAACAATAATTTGTGCAGGGATGTAGAGAAAGTCATGTGAATGGAACACAAAAGAGTTTTCTTTCGAATAATGGAGGAAATTTTACCAAATGCGTTTGCAATACATGGAAAAGTGTAGAAGTTTTTATACTAAAGGAGCTACTTACGCTATCATCCCCGAGTATAGGTCAAACATGGACGATTAATGAATCGTGAACGAATCGTATGAATCAATTCATATCGCGTGAATGATCCGTGTGAATCGATTCATATTGCGTGAACGATTCCTGTGAATCGATTTATATTACGTGAACGATCCGTGTGAATCGATTCATATTGCGTGAACGATTCCTGTGAATCGATTCATATTGCGTGAACGATTCGTATGAATCGATTACTGAAAATGAATCTCTCGACCCAAGAATTTTGAGTGGAACGCATATTTTGTGTAGCTACTCTGTAGATGGATGAGAAAGTATAAGAAGCTGACGTGACCTAGATGATGCAGACAGACATGACATACGAGGAAGATGAACTTATAAGTTTTCATTATCAAGTTCCTCTACCGCAGAGAGATATGACGATGGTTATGTACCATAATGCAACGTTTAGTTTTGGACCAAAGTTTTCTTGCTAGAAAGTTGCTCTCGAAGGATCTTGCTATTATGTTCCTTAGCACTTCACTCAAGTAATTGTCTAGAATTTCATACTCCTGACAGGCTTCCTTTTGTTTTCAGAACAATGCAAGTGTAGCAAGTTTTGAAGCAAGTGCAACAGCCTGCGCGCATGCATCAGCTGACAACTGTGTGTGACTTTTCAGTCTTATGTTTTATCAGTTCTCTCATATCACCCACATTTTCATTCAGTCCTTTCCTTTGGTATAGTGTTTTAGGTGAACTCAAAACAAAGCAAACTCTATTTTCGGGTCAGATGTGTTCCTTTCACATGATTTTCTCTGCATCTCTGCATTAAATTATTACTTTCTCTATACGCACTATGTACATAGTGTATAGAGAAGGTATTGCACTCCACCCAAAAATTCGATACAGAGATTTCACCGGAAATATATGTTTCAGGGTCCCCTTTATCTAAAAAGAGTATTTTCAGAAAAAGCTCCATGTGTTTGTGTGTGTGTCCGTGTGCCTATGAACACGATAACTCAAAAACTAAAAGTCGGTAAACTACCAAACTTAGTATTTAAGTTTAGTATCTTCCAGGGATGGGACACGAAGCTTTTGAGAAAAATCCCCCCACCCCCAAGTACCCTTTACATGTAAATTTTTTCGAAAATTTTTGATTTTCTCAAAAATGGCTGTAACGATTTTCATTAAAATTTCGTATATTAAAGATATTTTCACGACAAATAAAATGTATATCTTGCATTTTCTCGGAATAGCCTCTGAAGACTACTTTATTCTGGATGAATTTTATGGATTTTTGCATAACTGCTAAACCGTAAGAGATGGAGAAAAACTTACAACACAAAAAATGTAAAGCACCTTAAAACGCACAATTTATCTAGTATACATTTTTTTTCGTGGAGTTGATCGTTTTTGACATATTCCCTATTTCTGTTTTCATCTATGAACAACATACTTTTCTCATACAGGAATTTGTCAACTCCTGTCCATACAAAGAAACTTCAGTCACATAGCAACCAGCTTTTGATTATTAGTTTAGCCTATAGTACTCCCTTATTTCCCTTCAGCTAACAAGGAAGTAAGTAATAAGACTGTGCTAATTTTTTTCTCGATTAGCATGAAGTAAATAGAAGTATAAACTTTTTAACAATAATAATTTGTTGCAGAGAGGTAGAGAAAGTCATGTGAATGGAACACATCAGATTTATTTTAAAAATCTTATGCTTCTATTTACTTCATGCTAATTGAGAAAACAATTAGCAGAAATAGTCTTATTACTCGTAAGTAGAACCGAAATGAGGGAGTACTGTAGGTTAAAGCGATCAAAAGCTGGTTGCTATGTGACTGAGGTTCCTTTGTTTGTATGAACCGGAGTTGACAAATTCCTGTATGAGAAAAGTATATGTTTTTCAATGCTGAAACCAAAAACAAGGAATATCTCAAAAACGATCAACTTCACGAAAAAATGCATGTAACATAAATTGCGTGTTTTAACGTGCTGTACATTTGTTGGTATGGTAAGTATTGTCCATCTCTTACGGTTTAGCAGTTATGCTTAATATATGACACTTTAATCAAAATCGTTAGAGCCGTTTTTGAGAAAATCGAAATTTTCGAAAAAACGTTCCATGTAAAGGGTAGTTAGAGGTGAGAGGATTTTTCTCAAAATCTTCGTGTCGTATCCCTGGAAGATACTAAACTTTTCGTTTTTGTGTTATTTTGTTTACAGACTCACGGACACACACATACACGGACCTTTTTCTGAATATGCTTTTTACTTTCTCTACACGCACTATGTGCATATTGTATAGAGAAGGTATTGCACTCCAACCAAAAATTCGATACCGAGATTTCACCGGAAATATATGTTTTACGGTCCCCTGTGTTCAAAAAAGCATTTACAGAAAAAGGTCCGTGTGTCTGTGAACACGATAACAAAAAGTCGGTAAAATACCCCAAACTACCCTTTACATGGGACTTTTTAGAAATTTTTGATTTTCGCAAAAATGGCTCTTACGATTTTGATTAAAATATCATATGTTAAAGACATTTACCTAACAAACAAACTGCACATCTTCAATTTTCTGGGAATGGCCTCTGGAGACTACTTTATTCTGGACGAATTTTACGGAATTTTGCATAACTGCTAAAACGTAAAACTTAGATAAAAACTTACTGCACAAGAAATGTAGATCACGTTAAAACACACAATTTATATTACATATTTTCCGTTTCGTTGATCGTTTTTGAGATATTCATTGTTTTTGGTTTCAGTTATGAAAAACTTCCTTTTCACATATAGGAATTTGTCAACTCCTGTCAGTGACATAGCCACCAGCCTTTGACTATCACTTTAACCTATGGCACTCCCTTATTTCGCTTCTACTTACAAGGAAACAAGTACTAAGACTATTTCTGTTAATTTGATCTCGAGTACCAGGAAGTAAATGGAAGCACAAGCTTTATTACAATAATTTGTTGCAGAGATGTAGAGAAAGTCATGTGAATGGTACACATCAGATTTTTTTTTTGTATACAGTGGACCCTAAAAGATATATTTCCAGTGAAATCTCGGTAACGAATTTTGGGTGGAGTGCAATACCTTCTCAATACGCTATGTACATTTTACTGTGGAGAAAGTAAAAATCTAATGTTTTCCATTCACGTGACTTTCTCTACATATCTGCAACAAATTATTGTTAAAAGCACAAGCTTCTATTTCCTTCATTCTAATCGAGAAAAAATTTTTATGAACACGAGTTGACAAATTGCTGTATGAGAATAGTATAAGTTTTTCAAAGCTGAAACCAAAAACAAGGAATATCTCAAAAAACGATCAACTACACGAAAAAAAGTATATAACATAAAGTGTGTGTTTTAAATTGCTCTACATTTTTTGTGTGGTAAATTTTTATCCACCTCTTACGGTTCAGCAATTATGCAAAATTGATCCAGAATATCTGTAGAGGTTGTTCCCAGAAAATTCAAGTCAAACACTATATTTGACAAGTAAATATCTTAAATAAAAGAGATTTTAATCAAAATCGTTGGAGCCATTTTAAAGAAAATCAAACTTTTCGAATATAGTTCCATGTAAAGGGTAGCTGGGGGTGGGAGGATTTTCTTGAACATCTTCGTGTCGCATCCTTGGAGGATACTAAACTTAAATACCAAGTTTGGTATTCAATGGTCTTTTTGTTTATGAGCTATGCTGTCCACAGACTCACACACACACACACGTGCGCGCGCGCACGCACCGACATTTTTCAAACATGTTTTTTTTTGGATTTAAGGGACAAATCTCGGTATTGAAGTTTTGGGTGGAATGCAATACCTTCTCTATACACTGTGTACATAGTACGTGTAGGGAAAGTAAAATCTGATGTGTTATACTCACATGACTTTCTCTACCTGTTCTGCAAACAAACTACATCATGCTGAACGAGATAATCTTAACACGATTGGCCTTACTATTTTGTTCACCGAGCCAGGTGCCTCAGGTATTTGGGAGGTCCGGGTTCGATCCCCGTTCACCGCGCACTCTGGCCCTGGGCTTTTTCTGGGACCGCTTAGGCGAATACTGGGTGTTGTATATCTACCACGATTCCTTTGCCTTCATTCCTTCATTTCATGGCTTTGCAGGCAGATGGCACGGTTGCTTGCTCAGACTTTTTTATTCATTCTTTTCCCATCGTTTTATCCCTTTTGTGCATTTTCCTTTGTTTTTCTATTTGATTACCGTTTTTGCTTCTAATACACACACATTTACAAACACCCAAGACCAAGGTGGGACTCGAACCCACGATCCCCTGCGCCACGAATAACAAAATGAGGCAGCTTAGCGAGCGCGGCCTTGAGGACTGGCAGATTCAAAGTCTGTTTGAATCTAATGGTCGTTGAGGAGGTCTCCTTCCGGCCTGCCGGCGCCTATATAGTCTCCGTGGCACGCCAGGGGTGCCACCCACTGACTGTTAGGAACTTCCGTGCGTCTCTGCTCTTAGCTTTGTCGTTTCCTGCGTGGTGCCTGTGGTTTCCGATCCTCTCATCCCTTTCCTCAGAAGGGGGGGGGGGGTAACGTAACGTTCTTTAACCTGGTTGGTCATATTGGACAATGAATGAAATTGATGAAATGATGCTCAAATGATCTCGGGGTCCATGAAGCTTAAAATTACTCGACATTCGTTGTCTCAGGATAAAATTATCCGGGTAACTCACCCTAAGCCACGCTACCACCACACTACCCAGGTGAGCGGGGGGGGGTTGTAGCCCGCAATAGGTCAGTTCTGGTCGCAGTTGCCGGGTGTCCTCCGACGTTAGTATGCTGTAACCTCTATCTACTTAGTTCCTTATAAGCAGAAGGGAAATATACCAGGCTAAAGTGACAGTCAACATTTTAAATTGAAGTCCCGTTCGCTTTGTATTTGCAGGTAAACAAAAGAGAGATAAAGCGAAAATGAACCAGTTTGAGAAGATGCGCAGTTTAAAATTGAAACCTAAAACAAGGAATATCTCGGAAAGGGCCAATTCTGCAACAAAAAATGTCGGTAGGTATATGACATAAGTTGTATGTTTTAACGCGATCTACATTTTTTTGTTTACTAATTTTGACTGTATCTTACAGTTTACTACTTTTGCAAAATAAGAGCTTTTAATCAAAATCGTTAGAGCCATTTTTGAGAAAATCAATATTTTAGAATTTTTTCTATGTAAAGGGTAGTTCGCGGTGCGAAATTTTGTTGAAAACCTTCGTGTCGCAAACCTGGGAGATACTCATAAATATCAGGTTTGGTATTTAACGGACTTTTTAGTTTTGAGCACACACAGACACACGGACCTTTTTCTAAAAATGTTTTTTTTTTATTCAGGGGCTCCCAAAGCATATATTTCCGATGAAATCTCGGTATCGAATTTTTGGGTGCAATACAATAACTTGTCTATACACTATGTAGAGAAAGTTAAAGCCACTCGCTGCAATTCTTCCTCCTTTTTACAGTCAGAAAATGCCATCACAGACATTCTGGAAAACAGAAGATACTGCAAGCCTAAGTTTGGAGAAACATCGAGAGTAGTATTATGGTGTTGCTTACTCATCCAACTGCGGTGTCTCGCATTCCTACTCCACCATCGCATACCAGAGCGAACCTGAAAGTGGTCACGTACACGGTATTTTAATCAAAATCGTTAGAGGCATTTTTAAAGAAAATCAAAATTTTCGTTTTTTAACTATACTGTCCACAGACACATTCATACACGCAAATGAACCTTTCTCTAGATTTTTTTTTTTTTTTTTTTTTTTTGTAATCTTGAAAATATTCGTGTTGAATCCTTTGACGATGTAAATATTAGTAAACCTCGTCGTTTCTAACACCTAACGAGAGGAATTCATTAGTCTGAAGCACGTTACATGCAAGACGGGACTCTTGAATTTCATGCAAATAGACACACGTGATGCACAGCTGGAAATAACGCGCTGGTAACATACATCCCTCAGTTCTTACAAAAACAACCCCTTGAAACTTGTAGCGGGTTTTGTTTTTTGCCTCCAGCTCTTCATTTTATCACTTTTGAAAACGTTTTAATAATACTCCATGCAAACAGAGGTGTCAGCCCCATTGTCTTTTTTGTGTCGCATGATATTATTTTATTTCAGAGGTGGCTCGTGTATGTACAGAAAGGAATAACCACTTTGCGCGCTTTTAAATTAATGTTGGCACATGCAGGAGTACCACCTCACACATTTCTGCTGTAAAGTTTAAAGCCTGAAATAACAATGTTTGGTTTCCAGAGGACTGTGAAAATGGAGAGCAGATCAAACACAGCAGTGGACCGAATACAGCATCTGCGTCGCTTAATCATATCTCGACAGATATTAATTTAGAACTCCAGCTTTAAACATGATGGACTTTTATATTAGAGACCCATGTATTGACCGTTTATCGCAGTGATGCCCAACCTACATCTTAAGACGGCAGTGGCGGTGGCTTCAACAATATTAAAGTGGTGCATCTGTGAAATTTTGAAAATATACAGCATATAAGATACTTTTTGAAATTTATATAAGTTATTATGCATAGTGATATTAAATCTGATTTAATTATTTTTCACACAAGCCGTGTGTAGGACAGGAGTAACAAACGAGTCAGTTGAGAAATTCAATGCTCTGTCGGGAATATTGCCAATGGTAGCTCAGTGGTAGAGCAACCGGCTAGAGACCGGGAGATCCGTGGTTCAAATCCCGGCTTTGGCAGTCTGATGATTTTACCTTATCAAACATTAAATCATTTCCCTAATATCAAAATTCTAGCTTACTTGATGACTTAAATATTACTTTTCTACTGCCGAAATACATTTATGACAAGAAAAGCACATGCATA
Source organism: Hymenopus coronatus (assembly GCA_030762935.1). Classification (NCBI taxonomy): domain Eukaryota; kingdom Metazoa; phylum Arthropoda; class Insecta; order Mantodea; family Hymenopodidae; genus Hymenopus; species Hymenopus coronatus. The sequence goes on along the minus strand of CM060897.1, from coordinate 16,457,835 downwards.
AATTTAAAAATATGTAGTGCTCCATTCACACGACTTTCTCTATATCTCTGCACAAATTTATCCTTAAAAACCAATGCTTTTATTTACTTCATGCTAATCGAGAAAAAAATAGCACAAATAGTCTTATTACTTGCTTCCTTGTAAGTAGAAGCGAAATAAGTAAGTGCCATAGGTTAAAGTGATAGTCAAAAGCGGGATGCTATGGGACTGAAGTTCTTTTCTTTTGTTTGAACAAGATTTGACATATTTAATTGTTTTTTTTTTTTTTCCACCCAAGCCGTGTGTAGGACAGGAGTTAGATAGGTAGAGTCAGACTGAAAAATTCAATGTCATAGCCGGGATTTGAACCTGTATCTTCCGGTCTCTACCCGGCTACTCTACCACTGAGCTACCATAGCAACATGCCGGCATTGCAATGAGTTTCTCAACTGACTCGCATGTTTCCCGGTAAACCACAAGGTGATCTCAAATTACTTTGACATGACAACCCCAATGGCGACTTACAATGTTGTAAGTACTTTAGACCCAGGATTCATAGTGTAGCATACTATTATGCTCAATTGTTATTGGATTAATTGTTTTTCACAGAAGTCGTGTGTAGAACAGGACAAAAGTACTGTTTTGACTACCACTTTAACCCTTCTACTTACAAGGAAGCAAGTAATAAGACTTTTTCTGCTAATTTTTTTCTCGATTAGCATGAAGTAAATAAAAGCATAAGATTTTAAATACTTTTTTTTTGTAGAGATGCAGAGAAAGTCATGTGAATGGAACACATCAGACTTTTTCCTGGACAATCTTTGTACTTATAAGGAACCAAGTAATAAGGTTATTCCTGGTAATATTTTTACTTTCTCTACACGTACTATGTACATAGTGTATAGAGAAGGTATTGTATTCCACCCAAAAATTCGATACCGAAATTTCACCGGAAATACACGTTTTGGGTTCCCCTGAATCCAAAAAAAGCATTTTTGGAAAAAGTGTGTGTGTGCGTGTGTGTGTGTATGACAGCATAGCTCAAAAACGAAAAGACCGTTAAATACCAAACTTGGCATTTAAGTTTGGAATTTTCCAAGGATGCGACACGATGATTTGCAAGAAAATCCCCCCACCCCCCAACTACCCTTTACATGGAACTTTTTTCGAAAATTTTGATTTTCTCAAAAAGGCTCTAACGATTTTGTTTAAAATATCGTATATTGAAGATATTTACCTAACGAATAATATGTATATCTTGAAATTTTCTGGGAATATCCTCTGAAGACTGCTTTATTCTGTAGGAATTTTGCATAACTGCTAAACTGTAAGAAATGGACAAAAACTTACCACACAAAAATGCAGAGCACATTAAAACACACAATTTATGTTATATGATTTTTTTTTCGAGGAGTTGATTGTTTTTGAGATATTCCTTTTTTTTTTTTTTTTTTGTTTTTTTTGTTTTTTTTTTTTGTTTCAGCTTTGAAAAACTTATACTTTTCTCATACAGGAATTTGCCAATTCGTGTCCATACAAACAAAGAAACTTCAGTCACTTAGTAACCAGCTTTTGACTTCACTTTAATCTATGATACTCCCATAATTTGCTTCTACTTACAAGGAAGCAAGTAATATGACTATTTCTGCTTTTTTTCTCGATTAGCTTGAAATAAATAGAAGAATAAGCTTAGTAAGAATAATTTGTTACACAGAAGTAAAGAAAGGCATGTGAATGGAACACATGAGATTTTTTTCAATTAGCATCACCTAAAAAAATAATAATCTTTTGTAAGAATAGTTTGTTTGCAGAACTGGTAGCGCAAGTCATGTGAATGTTACGGATCATTTTCATTTTTTATTCTTAGAAGTGGTATCCTTTGAAATTTGCATGTTCTGTTGATTCGCTCTTGGATATTAGAGTTATTCGTGAAACTGGTTAAAGTTCTTGTTCACAGCCTCCTCCTCCAGCTGCACCGTTACTAATGAGGTACAATTTAGTCGCAAATGAGAGAGAGATGCGTCAGGGCACAATTATTGTATATCCATTCTACAGCATTAACTCTGAAAATTACACCAACATACCTGGCAGGACTGCTATTTAACCTCTTTCCTTTAAGATCCTGCGTCTGTGAAATTTAACCAAAAAATCTGATGTCTTCCATTCACGTGACTTTCTCTACGTTTCTGCAACAAATTATCGTTAAAAAGCTTATGCCTCTATTAACTTCATGCTAATTGAGAAAAAATTTAGCATAAATAGTTTTATTACTCGCTTCCTTGTAAGTAGAAACGAAATAAGGGAGTACCAAGGGTTAAAGTGATAGTCAAAAGCTGGTTGCTATGTTACTGAAGTTCTTTTGTTTGTATGGAAGGAGCTGACAAAATCCTGTATGAGAAAGGTATGTTTTTTAAAGGTGAAATCAAGAACAAGGAGTAACTCAAAAACGACAAACTCTACAAAAAATATATATTACCTAAATTGTGTGTTTTATCGTGCTCTACAATTTTTGTATGGTAAGCTTTTGTCCATGTCTTACAGTTTAGCAGTTATGCAAAATTCCGTCAAATTCATTCAGAATAAAGTAGTCTACAGAGGCTGTTCCCAGAAAATTCAAGATATACATTTTATTTGTCAAGTAAATATCTTTAATATAGGATATTTTAAACAAAATTGTTAGAGCCATTTTTGAGAAAAAACAAAATTTTGCGAAAAGAAGTTCCATGTAGTGGGTGGATGGAGTGATTTTCCTGAAGATCTTCGTGTCGCATCCTTGGAATATACCAAACCTAAATACCAAGTTTGGTATTTAGCGCTCCTTTAGTTTTTGATCTATGCTGTCGTCAGAGAGAGACACACACACATACATACACACACACACACACACACACACACACACACGGACCTAAAACGTGTATTTCCGGTGAAATCTCGGTATCGATTTTTAGGTGCATTACAATTTCTTCTCTATACACTATGTACATAATACGTGCAGAGAAAGTAAAAATACAATACCTTAGATTGTCGGAATTAGGGCACTGTGTATTATTTACCGCGTGAACTCCTCGCGTGGTCGTGAAAGTATTTCTGGCGCGAATGGCGGAAGGATACATTATAACGGGCTCTGGTCGCTTGGCTGTTGTTTTGGCGCGGATTAACTTAAGGGTGAATAGATAATAGGTTCATAAAGATAACGCTGCGGCGTATAGAGGTAATAACACCCTAGGAGCCGAGAAACACAGCACCTAATTGGTCTCTAGAGAGAAACACTCGCCTGTAACACCTGCAACCCCCAACACTTTCCAAACTTCAACATTACACTAATAATATGTTTTACTTTCTTAATCAACTTCTCAGTCGTGTTACATTCACATGGCTTTCCTTACCCACTCTCTTCAGTTTTCCTTTCTACTTCAGGTTAATCTAGAAATCTCTCTTAGGGTGAAATACCTAGTTAAAGCTTTTTACTTTCTCTACACTTACTATGTTTATAATGTACACAAAAAATACTGTACTCGACCAAAAAGTTGATACCTAGCTTGCACTGGAAATATATGTTTTGAGGGCCGCTGAGTCCAAAACAACATTTTTAGAAAAAAGTTCTGTATGTCTGTGAACATAATTACTCAAAAACAAAAAGTCGGTAAAATACCAAACTTGGGATTTAAGTTTAATGACTTCCAGGGATGAGACACGAAGATTTTCAAGAAAAAACCCCTACCCCTAACTACCCTATACATGGAATAATTTTCGAAAATTTTCTTTTTCTTAAAAATGGCTCTTAACGATTTTGATTAAAATATCACATATTAATGTAATTTTTATCAGAAATAAAATTTATATATTGAATTTTCTGGAAATAGCTTCTGAAAGACCTGTTTATTCTGGATGAATTTTGCTTAATTTGGCATAACTAATAAACCGTAAGAGATTGGCAAAAACTTACTAGAGAAAAAATGTAGGCGTTGTTAAAATATAGAAGTGATGTAATATAAATTTTTTTCAAGGATCTTACCGTTTTCGAGGTATTCCTAGTTACTAGTTTCAGTTGTGAAGTACTTACACTTTTCTCAGACTGGAGGGTCCGTTTTTCTTTTGTTCTACTCCTGCCCAAGCAAAGAAGCGACTTGCAATGACAATCGAATAACGACAGCTTTTAAAACATTTAACTATCACTTTAGCCTAGTACATTCCCTTAGTTCCATTCTACTTATAAGTAGATTAATAATAAAATTATGCTAATGTTTATCTCGATTAGCATGGTGTTGAAAGAAGAATTATCTTTTGTAAGAAGTTTGTTTGTAGAGTAGCTAGAGAAAGGCATATGAGTGTAACACATTGTATTTTTAGTTTCTCTATACGTACTATGTACACAGAAACTACTGCATTCGACCCAAAATTAGATACCTAGCTTGCACTGGAAATATATTTTTTCAGGTCCCTTGGGTCCAAAAAAAGAAAATAAAAATTAGAAAAAGGCCCGCGTGTCTGTGGACACGATAACCCAAAACAAAAAGTCGGTAAAATACCAAACGTGGTATTTAAATTTAATGTCTTCCAGGAATGAGACACGAAGATTTCAATAAAAATTCCCCCACCCCAACTACCCTTTACATGGAACAATTTTTGAAAGTTTTGTTTTTCTTAAAAATGACTAACGGTTTTGATAAAAATGTCATATATGAAATATATTTATATGGCAAATAAAATGTATATCTTGAATTTTCTGGGAATAACCTCTAAAGATCACTTTATTTTGAATGAATCTTGTTGAAGTTTGCGTAACTGGTAAGCCGTAAGAGATACAAAAAGAAATCTTACTGCACAAAACTGGTAGATCACGGTGAAACGCACCGTTTATGTCATATACGTTTCTTTCGTGGAGTGGTCTATTTCTGAAATATTCCTTGTTATTTGTAAACTCCTGGCTCTGCATAGAAACGGACTTCAACCACATGGCAACCAGCTTTTAAAAGATTTGACTATCGTTTTAGCCTAGTGTATTCCCTTCTACTTACAAGGAAGCAAGTATATAAGACAATTTCGTCTAATGTTTATCTCGCTTAACATACAGTAGATAAAAAGAATATGCTTTTTAACAATAATTTGCTACATCAATATAGAGAAAATCATGTGAATGGAACATATCGGATTTTTTTGTATAGCCAGAAGTTGACAAATTCCCTTATGAGAAGAGTATAAGTGTCCTAAAACACGATGCATATCTCAAACACGATGTGTGTTTTAAAAGTCTCTATCTTATATAGTCGGGGTTAGAGGGATTTTCTTGAAAATCTTTGTGTTGCATCCTTGGAAGGTACCAAACTTAAATACCAAGTTTGTTCTTTAACGGTCTTTTCGTTTTTGAGCTATGCTGTCCACAGTCACATACACATGCACACGCACTGACCTTTTTCCAGAAATGTTTTTTTTTTGGATTAAGAGGGACCCAAAGCATGTATTTCCGAAGAAATCTTGGTATTGAATTTTTGGGTGCATTACAATACCTTCTCTAAACACTATGTACATAGTACGTATAGGGAAAATAAAATTAATGTTTGAAGAATGGCTTGTGTATGGAAAAGCTAGAGTTATGTGAATGGAACACATCAGCTTTTTCTGTTATAGTATCTCCTAGCAACGAAAATTATAACAGATTTACCAATACAACAAAAATATTTGAATCTCTTTATTTTCTTTTTTTGTTTGTTTCATTTATATAGGCCCCTTTAACATCTAAGGTCATATCGGGACCTTCGAATTAGAAACAACTCATTGTCTGTAGGTTTACATTGGGTTTAAACCATTTTATTTCCTCAAACACGCACACATTCACTCTCACATACCTACTTCCAGACTCTGTGGGGGATAGGGAATAATTCTGGATAAAGAAAAATTCCCCGCCCCAGCCGGGAATTGAACCCGGGACCTCCGGGTGAGAAATCAGCTCGCTGACCACTCGACCATGGAGGCAGTCGAATTCTATTCATTCCAATATCATGTTTGTAAGTGTCTTGTAACCATAGTTGTTGAAGTAATTGGAAAGATCATTTACAGTGACGCTGTATATAAGATTTCAACTGTATTTGTGAGTTGTTTGATGCCTGTAGACGGACGCTGGTAATTGCCCTGCAGAAGCGAATTCACATAAAAGCGTACAGCAAACCAATAAACAAAGAAATCCTGGCTTTACGAAATTACACCAGAGGTGATGCCATTTTGTTTTGTATTTTCTGTTCTATTGGAGACATTTCATGCTCTAGCGATCGTCTTCTTGTTCCATTTCATGAATGACAAAGTTTGCTTTTATAGCGCACTGTTCTCGTAAAGTGGAGTAGCTCGCTATATTTTATTTAACGTGGTGTTTCTTTATTCTGCTGGCATTTAGCTTGAATGGACTCCAAGTAAGTCAGCCAGACTGCGTATTTAGCTGATCTATTCTTTCTTATGTTGCGAAACATTCACTGTTTCAAGTTTAACAACCGCAGACACAGATTTTATTATTTTCTCTACACGTACTATGTACATAGTGTATAGAGAAGGTATTGCACTCCACCCAAAAATTCGATACCGAGCTTTCACCGGAAATATGTGTTTTAGGGTCTCCTGTATCCAAAAAGAGCATTTTCAGAAAAAGATCCGTGTGTGTCCATGTGTCTGTGAACACGATAACTCAAAAGTCGGTAAAATACCAAACTTTGTATTTAAGTTAAGTATCTTCCGGGGATGCGACACGAAGATTTTGGGATAAATCCCTACATCCCAAACTACCCTCTACATGGAATTTTTTTCGAAAATTTTGATTTTCTTAAAAATGACGCTGACGAGTTTGATTAAAATATCGCATATTAAAGATATGTACCTGACAAATAAAATGTATATCTTGAATTTTCCGGGAATAACCTCTGAAGACTACTTTATTCTGGATGCATTTTACGAAATATTGCATAACTGCTTAACTATAAGAGATGGACAAAAACTAACAACACAAAAAATGTAGAGCACGTTAAAACACGCATCTTATGTTGTATACATTTTTTTCATGGAATTGATCGTTTTTGAGATATTCCTTGTCATTGGTTTCACCTTTAAAAAAACTTATATTTTTCTCATACAGGAATTTTCAACTCCTGTTCGTACAAAGGAACTTCAGTCACAAAGCATCCAGCTTTTGACTACCACTTTAACCTATGATACTCTCTTATTTCGCTTCTGCTTACAAGGAAGCAGGTAATAAGGCTATTTCTGCTAATTTTTTCTCGATTAACATAGCAAATAAAAGCATAAGCTTTTTAACAATAATTTGTTGCAGATTTGTAGAGAAAGTCATGTGAAAGGAACACATAAGGTTTTTACTTTCTCTAGCCCCGTATGTACAATGTACATAGGGATAGAGAAGTATTGCATTCCACCCAAAAATTCGATGTCGAGATTTCACCGGAAATACATGTTTTAGGACCCCCTGAATCCAAAAAATCTGATGTGTACCATTCATATGACTTTCTCCATATCCCTACAACAACTAATTCTTAAAAAGCTTATACTTCTATTTACTTTATGCTAATCAGAAAAAAATAGCAGAAATAGTCTAATTACTCGCTTCCTTGTCAGTAGAAGCGAAATAAGGGACAACTGTAGGTTAAACTGATAGTCAAAAGCTGGTTGCTATGTCAATGAAGTTCCTTTGTCTATATGGATAGGAGTTGACAAGTTCCTGTATGAGAAAAGTATACGTTTTTCATAGCAGAAACCAAAAATAAAGAATGTCACAAAAACGACGAACTCCACGAAAAAATGTATATAACATAAATTGTGTGTTTTAATGTGCTCTACATGATTTGTGCAGTAAGTTTTTGTCCATCTCTTACGGTTTAGCAGTTATTCAAAATTTAGTAAAATTCATCCAGAATAAACTACTCTTCAGAGGCTATCACCAGAAAATTCAAGATATACATTTTATTTGTGAGGTAAATATGTTTGATATACGAAATTTTAATCAAAATCGTTAGAGCCATTTTTGAGAAAATCAAAATTTTCGAAAAAAGTTCCATGTAAAGGATAGTTGGGGGTGGGGGCATTTTTCTCAAAATCTTCGTGTCGTATCCCTGGAAGATACTAAACTTAAATACCAAGTTTGGTATTTTACCGACTTTTCGTTTTTGAGTTATCGTGTTCACAGACACATGGACACACGGACACACTCACACACACACACACACACACACACACACACGGACCTTTTTGTGAAAATGCTTTTTTTGGATATTGGGGACCCTAAAACATGCATTTCCGGTGAAATCTCGGTATCGAATTTTTTGGTGGAGTGCAATACTTTCTCTATACACTATGTACATAGTGCGTATGGAGAAAGTAAAAAAGCATTTCCAGAAAAAGGTCTGTGTGTGTGTGTGTGTGTGTGTGTGTGTGTGTGTGTGTGTGTGTCCGTGTGTCTGTGAACACGATAATTCAAAAACGAAAAGTAGCTAAAATGCCAAACTAGGTATTTAATTTCAGTATCTTCCATGGATGCGACACGAAGATTTTGAGAAAAATCCCCCCACCTCAAACTATCCTTTACATGGAACTTTTTTCGAAAATGTTGATTTTCTTAAAAATGGCTCTAACGATTTTGATTAAAATATGGTATATTAAAGATATTTGCCTGGCAAATAAAATGTATATGTTGAATTTTCTGGGAATAGCCTCTGAAGACCTGTTTATTCTGGATGAATTTTGCTTAATTTGGCATAACTAGTAAACCGTAAGAGATAGACAAAAACTTACTATACAAGAAATGTAGGCCTTGTTAAAATACACAACCCACGTCATATACATTTTTTTTCGTGGAGCTTACCGTTTTCGAGGTATTCATTGTTATTAGTTTCAGTTGTGAAGTTCTCAGACGGGAGTGTACGTTTTTCTTTTGTTCTACTCCTGGCCAAGAAAAGAAGCGATTTGTAATGACAATCGCATAACGACAGCTTTTAAAACGTTTGACTATCGATTTAGCCTAGTGTATTCCCTTATTTTCTTCCTACTTATACGGAACTATGTAATAAGAACATTGTAAGTAAGAAGTTTTTTAGAACGGGTAGAGAAAGTCATGTGAGTGTAGCACATACGATCTTTTTTGTAATGCCATATGTATGTTTTTGCACTACTAACAAGTAAGTGAATCTCGAAGTAATAAACGCTGTTGGTTCCTACGCTGGAAATTTCTTATGGACTTAACTTGAGTATTGGAAGACAAAACATCAACAAGAAATAGGTTACAAAACCGGATAAAAATAAATTATCGCAAACATTTATAAGGGTTGAAGCTAATTGGCCATTTAATGAGAGCTCATTAAAATTCATAACCGGAAAGAAGTGATGCCGAATAAACAAGCTCGGAATCGCGAAGCTAATTACAGGATTCAAGCACTGGAAGAAACACAGAAAAACTTTCCTCTTTACCGTTTATGGAATGTTACTCTTAAACAAGCACAGGCAGTTGCTTTAAAAGTTCACTCATTGATAAAACGTATTTGATCTTACAGAGGAAGTAAATAATTTCAGATATTGAGAATTACGTTATATAAATCCCTGGTTTTAAATCACAAAGTGCACGACTATACTACGAAGGATTATTTTTGGTAGAATTATATTACTTTTTCTATACATAGTGGATAGAAAAGTATTGTATTCTACTCAGAAATCCATTACCGAGATTTCACCGGAAATACATGTTATAGGACTCCCTGAATCCAAAAAAAAAAAAAAAAAAAAAAAAAACATTTTCAGAAAAAGGTCCGTATGTCTGTCTGTCTGTGGACAGCATAACATTAAAACCTGATGTGTTCCATTCTTATGACTTTCTCTACATCTCTGCAACAAATTATTTCTTTTTCTGTGGTTTAACGAACTTTAACCTAGTTGGTCATATCGGACGATGAATGAAATTGATGAAATTATGCTTAAATGATCTCGGGGCTCATAGAGCTTAAAGTTACTAGACATTCGTCTTCTCAGGTAAGGGAAGACCCCGAAAGAAACCTTTTCCAGGTAACTCACCCTAAGCGAGATTCGAACTGACGACCTTTTGAATGTGAGGCAGACACGCTACCACCACACTATCCAGGCGGGCTATGACAAATTATTGCTCTATTTCCTTAATGCTAATCGAAAAACATCTGATGTATTCCATTCACATGGGTTTCTCTACCAACAAATTGTAGTTAAAAAGCGTATGCTTCTATTTACTTCATGCTAATTAGTAGAAATAGTCTTATTACTTGCTTCCCTGTAAGTAGAAGCGAAATGAGGGTGTTCCGTAGGTTAAAACGATAGCCAAAAGCTGGTTGCTATGTAACTGAAGTTCCTTTGTTTGCATGGACAGGTGTTAACAATTTTCGGTATGAAAAATTTATATTTTTCAAAGCAGAAACGAAAAACCAAGAATACCTTAAAAATGATCAACTCCACGAAAAAAAACATATTTAACATAAATTGTGTGTCTTATCACGAGCTACATTTTCTGTGCAGTAAGTTTTTGTCCATCTCTTACGGTTTAGCAGATATGCAAAATTTGGTAAAATACGTCCAGAATAAAGTAGTCTTTAGAGGCTATTCCCAGAAAATTCAAGATATACATTTTATTTTTCAGGTAAATATGTTTAATATACGATATTTTAATCAAAATCGTTATGGCCAATTTTAAAAAAATTAAAACTTTTGAAATTTTTTCCATGTAAACGGTAGTTTGGGGTGGGGTGATTTTCTTGGAAATCTTTGTGTCGCATCCTTGGAAGATACCAAACTTAAATACCAAGTTTGGGCTTTAACGGTCCTTTAGTTTTTGTGCTATGCTGTCCACAGACACACACACACACACACACACACACATATACACACAGATAGACAGACAGACACCTACACGGACATTTTTCGAAAAATGCTCTCTTTTGGATTCAGGGGTTCCTAAAACATGTATTTCCGATGAAACCTCGGTATCGAATTTTTGGGTGTATTATAACACCTTCTCTATACACTATGTACAAAGTTCGTATAGAGAAATTAAAAAAAAACAAAAAAAAAAAAACAACAACAACGGTTACCAATTATGTCCATGTTTGCATCTGCAGCCTCAACACATTTAGTTTCGTTGTGTATTTTTCTACCCTACAATATTCTGCAGATGTTTTTCCACGACGTGTATAGGAAGAAAATTAAAATGGAAGCAGCTCTTTTGGGGATCACATCCCTCGATGCAAAAAGAACCCAAGAAGCAGAAAAAAAACGGGTCACACACGTGTTCTATCACCACTGTACATCTTTTACTACCGTTATAAATCTTTCTCTTGCGCCGCGGGCATTAAAATGAAAGCTGAATCCCAACATCGGCACATCCCTGGCAAAAAGAAATATATACCTTCATAAACTCTGGCAAATATCGTAGTGGAAACTTTACACGAAATGTTTTAACTTTATTCTGTGCATATGTTAATATAAGTGTTTTGTTTAGTGCTTAGTTCACAATATTACAAGCCGTCTGCAATAAGTCTTTCGAAAAAGAGCTAATCTGTTCCATTCACATGACTTTCTCTACATCTCTGCAACAAATTATTGTTAAAAAGCTTATGCTTCTATTTACTTCATGCTAATCGAGAAAAATTAGCAGAAATAATCTTATTACTCGCTTCCTTGTAAGTAGAAGAGATATAAGATAAAGTGATAGTCAAAAGCTGGTTGCTATGTGACTGAAGTTCCTTTGTTTGGAGAGGATTTGACAAATTCCCGTAGTAAGTTTTTAAAAGCTGAAACCAAAAACAAGGAATATCTCAAAACCGATGAACTCCACGAAAAAATAGATAGGATATAAATTGTGTGTTTTAACGTACTCTACATTTTTATATCTGGTAAGTTTTTGTGCATATCTTACGGTTTACCAGTAATGCAAAATTCCGTAAAATTCATCCAAAATAAAGTAGTCTTCAGAAGCTATTCCCAGAAAATTCAACATAGACATTTCAATTGTCAGGTAAATATCTTTAATATATGATATTTTAATCAAAATCGTTGTAACCATTTTTGAGAAAATCAAAATTTTTGAAAAAATTTCCATGTAAAGGGTAGTTGGGGGTAAGGGGATTTTCTTGAATATCTTCGTGTCGTATTCTTGTAAAATACCAAGTTTGATATTTAACGGTCTTTTCGTTTTGAGCTTTGCTGTCCACAGACACACACACATACACACAGACAGACAGAATTATACACCGGACATTTTTCTAAAAATGCTTTTTTATGATTCAGGGGGACCCAACATATGTATGGCCGCGCCGTTGCCTCTCACCTAGACGGCCGGGGTTCGATCCCAAGCGACCGCATGTGAGATTTGTGGTGGACAAAGCGGCGCTTGAGCGCGTTTTCTCCGGGTACTCCGGCTTCCCCCGCCACCGCATTCCACCGGTGCTCCATCATCATTCATGTATCATCAGTGTCACTGCCTGCGGTGCCATAAGTAGTTAAAGCGGGCGTTAAACACTACCAAAGAAAAAAAAAAAGAAAGTAACATGTATTTCCGGTGAAATGTCGGTACTGAATTTTTGGATTCATTACAATACCTTCTCTATACACTATGTACATAGTACGTGTAGAGAAAGTAAAAATACAGTTTATTGTTTATCTCGATTAGCATGAAGTGGATAGAAGAATAATCTTGTTAACAATAATTTGTTACACAGATATAGAGAAAGTCACGTGAATGGAGCATATCTGCTTTTGTGTTATATTCATTATTCTCTACTAAATACGAGGGTCGTTCCATAAGTCATGGAACTATTTTTTATCAGTCAATAAAGCAGCAGGAAACAAAACTAAGGATATAGAATTGAAAGTCGCTGAAATGTTCTTCGCAATGCTGGTACTAAATTGGTATCGGGTACTATGGATAGGGGACATTGAAAGATGAGGACATAGTGGTCATTGTTTTATTCGTATTATATGTGTACAAAAAAGTATGCGTACGTAATGTAATACTCTTACAAGCTTAGGTCTTTCAAAATAATCCTTCACACATCTTCTGCTTCGCAGAAATGCAATTTTTACGTTTGCACGCTGTTCAACTTTGGTGACATCCATCTTGAAACAAAGTCTGTAGGATACCAATGTTTGCATGTGTCTCCTAGCACCTACCAATGCACTCAGACGTCATCTGGTGGTGGCATCCTGTAGTATGTACATGAGGAGGAATTTTGTGTCTTTTCTCCATGCATTGTGCGGCGGTAACGTGGTTACGTATTCGAGTCCCGCGTGCGGGTTTTGTCTATTCGGACTGGTGTGGATTTGTGGGTGCCCTATCTCAGGATTTTTACTAGCATGGAAACTCTTTTCAGGTGTGGTAAGACACAAGTGCTTTATTAATTTAGTTCGGCATTTTTCCACCGTCGAGCACACACGCAATCCTCTTATATTTTCTACTGTGAAACTACACTTTACGCACCCGTATTTATTATTACTTATTACTTTTCATGCAGTGGTTTATTCCTTGCTCAGATCTGCATTAAAATAACTATTTCCCTCACAACTAGGAGTAGCTTGTTCGGCTCCTCCACGGATCCTAAATATCACATCCTTGCTCTACCGATGTTCTACGCCAAATGCCTCAAAAAGTGTCGCCTGATCAGCAGTAGCATTATTTTCTCTTTTCCTGTTATGTTCCCCTCGGGCAGTTTCCTCTCACCCCTTCAGGTCAAAGCTCTACCCTAACGGTATACTGTGCTACCAGCTCGTGACAACTCGGCTACTTATACGTGTTTGAAATTTTTTTTCCCTTCCCATTTCCACTGTACATTTATATTTCCCTTCTGAATAACTCTCAGCCCCGTGACAAGCCATGTACTGTCTCAGTTGCCTATGAATTCAATAACAAACGATCGCACTGCGAGACTTTACACAGCCTGCTTTACATGCATGCTCTTCTATTTGGCCATGCAGTGCCGCGCCATCTCTTAATTTCCCTCAAGAGGCTATGACGGTCTCCTTGCGAATCCACCTTTGATTTAATGGATGTAACTATCATCCGGGTCTAGATTTCTTGGTTCTCATAAACCGAAGACGCAGAGAGATAATTCTTAGTTCATTAAATGTGTAGCTTTATCACTTTATAAACTCTCTATGCTTGTAATATTTTCAATAATGTTGAATGAGCAATTATTGTGACGTCACTGCCGTTAGCCTAAGTTGTTAGTATATAATTTTATAACATATTTATTTGTAAAAGATTGAGTGAATTTTCTTATGTGGTATTGTTGGTTATGTTATTCAGTTTGTAACTTGCGGAGCGCTTGGAAGATATTCGCATGTAACTTGCGGATCTAGAAACCCGTGCCAACTTTTTGCGTTGCGCTTACGATTCCATTGTGAATGGTGTCTCCTAGCGTCTGCGTTTATGCTACGTTACGTCTGCGCTTGCATCTCATTGTGAATGGTGTCTCCTTGCGTCTACGTTTATGCTACGTTACGTCTGCGCTTGCATCTCATTGTGAATGGTGTCTCCTTGCTTCTGCACTTATGGTAAGTTACGTCTGCGCTTGCATCGCGTTGTGAATGTGGCATAACTGAAATATGCGGGTATTCTAATACATACATTTGAATAGACAAAACGCGCACCCGGGACACGATCACGTAACCACGTTACCGCCCCATAATGCATGGAGAAAAAAAAAATCCTCCTCTTTGCATGCAACGCAAGGATAAGATTTTGAGTTTGTAAACTCTTGCTTCCATTGAATTGCGTTGCGTCTTGCGTGTTTCTATGTGAATGTTTACATTAAATAACATGAGTCCAAACTCTTGCGCTTACGTTGCGTCTGCGCTTGCATTTCATTGTGAATGTAGTATTCATTATTCGGAATATACAGAGTGTTAATGAACTACACCGAAATAATTTGCGAGATTATGCACGTGACTGATATATGTAATTTGAGATCGGCGATGCATGGTCCCCGGATAAACACAACGTAGCTACATAGTGTTAAACGTATGGGTATCAGGCGCTGATAAGTCGGTGTTAAAGCAAAGAGGTTGAAAAAATGGCTTAGAATGTCTTTAAAACTGCTGCCCGAGTATAGAAATACCGATTTTTAGCAGCTCGTTACTAGCGTTCTCAAGATTTAATGTCGCAAAAAATCTGTAAAATCTCGAACTAATCCCTTGACAGTGCGACACTGAGCATTCATTAACTACGTTCTTGAGTTATGTAGCCTACTCTGGAGGCGTTTTTTAAGTTCTCTGGTGGCTTAGTGACTAACACGGGAAGCTGCTAATCCAAAGGTCATGAGTTCGATTTCTGTCATAGAATAAATGTTTCTTCTTATTATTTTTTTTCATTCCAGACGAAGTGCCGCGATATGTAATCATAACCACTACGCCAGAGAGGTACGCTGTAATATGTCCCTTCGTTTTTCGTGGTATGCTCTCGAATGATTGATAAATTAGCCAGTGGCGTACTGGCACTTCAGAGACTTATAGCCGTTACTTCGAAATTTCAATAAACAGGCCGTAAGTCTTCTATCTCAAATTACTTATCTAAGTAATCTACATAATCAAATATTTCGGTATAGTTCATTAACACCCTGTATAAGATAGTTGCCATGACTTATGAAGTGACCCGCATATCAAATTATTTGCATTTCTTCATTCTTCCAATGTGTATAAATTTGGGCTAGAATAAACTTTTTCTAACTACAGTGAGTAAGTTATAGAGAAAATATTGGGGGTTTACAAAGGAAAATGAGAAGTAAAACGTAGCGGCGGAGAGATAGAAGAAGGGAGAAGAAGAAAAATAAGAGAAGAGTTACCTCTTACAATATTACAACAATGTTAGCTGACAAACTTGTACGTCCCCCAAGTTTTATTCTCTACTTTCTGTTCCCATTTCTTTTATCCAGGCCAGGATCGTAACCGGGAACATTACGACGCCATTGTTTTTAATGTAGCAGCTTTTACAGCCCTTGTGAAAGTTTCAGCTGGTAACAATCGCTAAACCCATCGCTAGATTGACTTGTACGTTTAATATTTAAACGCAGAGAAATGAAGAGTGTGCGGCAGTTATTCCACCGCGCGGCATTTTGAAAATCCGGCTGTTTTCTACATGTCCCATCTTCTGGGGATTAGAGATAAACCGCTTTGGTTTCCGTTATGACAGGCAGAACCTCGTGTGGTCAACAAAGCAAACAAAAGAGTACGGTGATGCGACCATTCCGTGCTTCACAAACTCTTCATTAACAGCTGCGGGTTTCGAGTATCGAGGAAACTTTGGGGTCAAGCAGATTAAATTAAATTCTCTGTTTCGATATCTGAAATCCTGACTTTCTTCTAAATAAAAATCTAATGTGTTCCATTCACATGACTTTCTCTACATCTCTGCAACAAATTATTCTAAAAAGCTTATGCTTGTATTTACTTCGTTTGGACCGAGTCAAGCTGAATATGCTGTTGGTGTGGGGAGGCCCGCCGGGTGCTCTATCTCACCTGTGCTTAGGATGGGGAGAGCCCAGGTTAAATAATCGGTGGTATGACGTGCCTGGATGATGATGGGGCAGGTAGAAACACCCGGTGAGAGACCGTTTTGTAAATTTTGAAACATATTAATATACTCACTTTTTTAGTTATTAGTGCATATTATTGTATTTTCAGCTTGAAATAGACATAGTTAGTGCCAAATGTTATTGGTCAAAACCATATTTCGGATTTTTACCAATGTTTCACCATAGTGAAAAGGTTAAAGCACCACATCCACTTACAGTCATCCATTTAAATCGTCACATGATACGGTTTAAAGCGCCACGTGGTAACTTAAACAACAGGAAACTGAACTAAAAGCATAACATTA
Source organism: Hymenopus coronatus (assembly GCA_030762935.1). NCBI lineage: Eukaryota > Metazoa > Arthropoda > Insecta > Mantodea > Hymenopodidae > Hymenopus > Hymenopus coronatus. The sequence goes on along the minus strand of CM060897.1, from coordinate 16,440,983 downwards.
TTTAATTAGGCAAATATATATATATATATTTTTTTTTTTTTGCACTTTTTGATCAGTTTTCACAGATGGGTATGTTTAGTAGAAGCGAATTACAAAGTGAGTCACACAGTGACAGGTTTTAAAACATTTGACTATCTCTTTAGCTTAGTGTGCTCCCCTATTTCCTTCCTGTTTAGGATGAGCTAAGTAATAAATACATTTCTGTTTGTCTCAACCGTTATCTAATAGTTAATTCAAATAGTGTATAGCAGATAAAATAATAATCTTTTATAAGAATAAGTTATTTGCAGTGTCACAGTGTCATTGGCGAGCGTTTTACTTATATTCTTTTAGTAATATTTTATTAATTAAGAATTAATTGATGTGACTTTATTGGAATTTGATTCTTATATACTCTTGGAAAAAATCAAGCTATATTATAAGCTCATTAAGTAACAGGATGGAGGAGACCAGCCTCTCCCGATGGCACTCCTAGTGGACTTTTCGATGACGCCAACATCCGTTGAGCTACGAGCACATTCGCACTTTGACGTCATACAGGATATTTTGGATCATTTATACACTCGATGTTGATTGGCTAAGACTACCCACTGTTGGTTCTCCATATTAGGAGTATGACGACCATGTTGGAATGCCCTTCCGGAATGCTGCTACATCTACGAGGGCTGTAAATAAAGTAGTGGTAACATTGATGGAACACAATATTTATTGAACTCACAAGTACAATTGCATTACATTCCTTCAATGTAGTCACCCGCAAAGTCCCTGACCTTTTGCCAAATGCAGGGCAGCCGTTGGGGACCGTTGGCAAGGCGATCTCTGTTGATGACTGCGACGGAGCACCCTAGTGCGCGGACTACAGGAAATCGGCGGCCTCGGAGCGGTTCTTTCAACTTCGGAATCAGGTCGAAGTCACAAGGACTCATGTTTGGTGAGTACGGAGGATGTTCCAAAACCTCCCAATGCCACCGTTGCAATAAGAGCTGGTCATTGTTTGCAACTCTATGGGGTGATCGTCTCCCAATAAACGTGGACGTTTGCGCCGCATAACCGGACGAAAATGTTGCTCCAGAAATCGGCAATAGTAGTCGCTGTTGACGGTTTGTCCCTCAGGCACAGCATGCGTAAGAATAACCCCCTCGTAGTCGTATGTCACAATCAGCATCAGCTTCACCCGACTGGGTTCCTGTCCAACTTTCTGTGGACGTGGTGAACCTGGGTCACGCCATTCATTCGACTGACGCTCCAATTCCGGCTCATAGGCCCGTGCCTACATCTCATCAATGGCGACAATACGCTGCAGAAATGCGTCTCCTTCATTGCGGTATCGGTCCAGGTGGATACCGGTGCTATTTCTGTACCTCAGTGAGTTGATGTGGAACCCAACGGGACGCAATTGTCCTCAGGTGAAGACAGCATATGCCACACAGTTTGATGACTGAGACCAACCTCTACGAATAACTCCCGTCAGTCCATCGATGGTCCATGGCAACGAGACCACTCACGATGTCAATCTGATTTTGCGGAATGGACGGCCGACCTGTGCGGTGCAAATCCGCAGTCTCAATCCGATCTGCACGAAACGCCTTGATCCATCGTACAACCGTCCTATACGGCAATGCATTCCCGCCACAGGCTTCACGTAATCCTCGATAACACGCTGATGCATTTTTTCCACAGGAAACCTCGATTTTAATCCACGAACGATGATCACCTTTGGTAAACTGCTTTAGAGCGGTGCACTTGACACTGTTCACTTAAACAACACACTGTCAACTGGCAGCCCGACCACACATCGACACTAGTCACCTGATCGCTCCCATATCCTATTGGCTGGCTCATATCCGCTCTCCTGTGAATGTGGGGACCATGTTGCCAGTACTTCCTTTAGAGCGGTGCACCTGACACTGTTCACTTGAACAACACACTCTCAACTGGCAGCCCGATCACACTCGACACTAGTCACCTGATCGCTCCCATATCCTATTGGCTCATATCCGCTCTCCTGTGGATGTGGGGACCATGTTGCCAGTACTTTCTTTACAGCCCTCAAGGTACTGCAGACCCAATCACCAAGTGTTTGACCGGCGGGGAACTTCTGCTTGCTTGTGTGCGTTTTGGGGTGTCGCTTCGGGCACAACCGTTCACCTACCTCGACCACTTCATCTCTTACCTCACCTACACACTTCATGACATTTCTTAAGGTAAGACTTTCAGAATAATATATGCCAGGATGGATTAATAGAATATTTTACAACCCTCATCTTTGTAAACAAACATTCGCTACCAAAAAATTATTTAATATATCTTAATATATTATGTTAATTTAAGTTCCGCTGTTGATCACTGCTCTACCATCTGCCTTCGTTTTACCACCCTCAAATAGCTATGCCCCACGTCGCAGAACCATGCTCGCGACAGCAGAAGAGATAAGGGGGGCGTTCAACAAGTCCTTGGAAAACCGTAGGAATTACCTTTAGCATCGAATAAAGTTTGTGTTTAGTAACTATCGTCTCTCACTAGATGTCAGTTGAAGTTTCAGCTATAACCATCACGTGGTTTTGTTGTCACAGGCGATTACAATCTTGTGCTTCTTTAGAAACATGGGCCTCCCCCATCCTGCGCTGATTTAACATTTCTGTTTAAAAGGCTTAACCCGAAAGAGATAAAAGCCGGGTAGGATGAAGTTCATGGCACATCTGCTCCTGCGTTTGCAACAATTTACAATTGGATAAATGAATTTAAACGTGGCCGTACATCCACAAATGATGAGCATCGTTCTGGACGTCAGTAGAAGTGACTACCTCAGAAATGGTTGACAAAAACCAAGATATGGTTTTGAGTAATCGACGAATCAAAGATCTCTAAATAGTAGAGGCCACAATCATATTACAAGGTACAGCGTTCTCAATTTTGCACCAAAATTTAGGTCTGACAAAGGTCTCTGCCGCGTTTGATCTCAATGGAGAATAAAGCAATCGTGTGATCGGTTACGATGCTGGTTTTGGCACTTTTCCGTTGCAATCCTGACTAGTTTCTGCGTCGATACATAACTGTGGATGAAACATGGATACACTACTACATCCCAGAGACAAACTTACAGTCAAAACGGTGTTTTTTAAAGGCTCTGAAGGAGGCAAACGTTGTGAAATCTGCAAACAAGATGATGGCCTCTAATTTTCGGGATTCACATGGAGTCATCTACATTAATTACTTGCAGAAAGGAAGAACTATAAATGGAGCGTATTATCGCATCGTTATTGCACCGGTTGAACGGATAAATAAATAAAAAGTCTTCATGTAGCAAAGAAAAGAATTCTCTTCTATCAAGACAATACAAAGGTGCAGTTTCGATGACAAAAAAATATGAATTAAAGTTCGTGTTACTACAAAATCCACCATGTTCACTAGATTTTGTCCTCAATGTTTTTTATTTATTTCCAAACTTCAAAAAGTGGTTCGATGGAAAACCATTCACGTCTAACAAAGAGGTTATCTCTCAAAGAGATGCCTATTTTGAGGACTTTCCGAAATTATACTTTTTTGTAAGGCTTGAAACAGTTGAAGAGTCGCTGGGAAAAGTGTATCGAGCTTAAAGCAGATTATGTTCAAAAATAAAAAACAGCTATAAAAATGAATGTGTTTTTCTTTGTTTGTTTTTTTTTCCTAAGGAATTTTCGAACGCCCTTCGTAGAACAAGTCGTGCGAATGGAAAAATGCAGTTTTACTTTCTCTACACGTAAAACACATAGTGTATAGAGAAGGTATTGTAATGAACCCAAAAATTCAATACCGAGATTTCAGCGGAAATATATGTTTTGGGTCCCCCTGAATAAAAAAAAAGCATTTTCAGAAAAAGGTCCGTGTGTGCGTGTGTGTGTATCTGTGGAAAGTTAGCTCAAAAACGAGAAGATCGTTAATTACCAAACTTGGTATTTAAGTCTGGTATCCTCCAAGGATGCGGCACGAAGATTTTCAAGAAAATCCCCCCACCCCAACTACCCTTTGCATGGAAGAATTTTCGAAAATTTCGATTTCTTTTTAAAAATGGCTCTGACGATTTTGATTAAAATATCGTATATTAAAGATATTCACCTGAAAAAAATGTATATCTTGAATTTTCTGAAAATAGCCTCTGAAGACTACTTTATTCTGGATGAATTTTACAGAATTTTACATAACTGCTAAACCGTAAGAGATAATCAAAAACTTACCACACAAAAAAAATGTAGGGCGCATTAAAACACAGAATTTATGTTATATACATTTTTTCATGGAGTCGATATTTTTTTTTTTTTTTTTTTAGATATTCCTTGTTTTGGTTTCTGCTTTGAAAAAATCATATTTTCTCATACCGGAATTTGTCTACTCGTGTCCATACAAACAAAGGAACTTCAGTCACATAACAATCAGCTTTTGATTATCTTTTTAACTTATGGTACTTCTTTAATTCGCTTCTACTTACAAGGAAGCAAGTAATAAGACAATTTCTGCTATTTTTTTCTCTATTAGTATGAAGTAAATAGAAGCTTGAGTTTTCAACAGTAATTTGTGGCAGAGATGTAGAGAAATTAATGTGATTGGAACACATCAGATTTTTTATTCAGCGGTCCTCAAAATATGTATTCTTGGTGAAACTGTCGAATTTTTGGGTGGATGCAATACCTTGTCTATGTGATAGAGGAAGCAAAAAGATACGAGGATGTACATTTTCTCAAGAATTTGTTACTAGATCCAAGTCGAGATGGAATACCATGGTATTTACTTAAGAGCGTTTGGCATTGCAAATATTTACTTAACGTTCCACTGTAAGCAGGGAATGTAAAAAGAGCCTCTGACAGGCTGACACACTTTCCCTCAGTGACAGTTGTGTGCAGACGTTTCCCTTATTTCTTTCTTGTTTATATCCCTCCTAGACTGACGTATGGGAAACAAGTGATATTTTCGTAATAACATAAAACAAGAGAAAACACATCCGCATTTTTGCTTATGTAAACTAAAAACTCTGATGTGTTCCATTCACATGACTTTCTCTACATCTCTGCAACAAATTATTGTTAAAAAGCCTATGTTAGTCAAAAGCTGGGTGCTATGTGACTGAGGTTCCTGAAGTTTTCCCAAGCTGAAACCAAAAACAAGGAATATCTACAAAACGATCAACTGCACGAAAAAAATGTATATAACATAAATTGATTGTTTTAAAGTGCTCTGCATTTTTGTGTGATAAGTTTTTGTCCATCTCTTTCGGTTTAGCAGATATGCAACATTTCGTAAAATTCATCCAGAATAAAGTAGTCTTCAGAGATTATTCCCAGAAAATTCAGAATAGACATTTTATTTGTCAGGTAAATATCTTTATTATACGATATTTTAATCAAAACCTTTGGAACCATTTTTGAGAAAATAAAAATTGTCGAAAAAAGTTCCATGTAAAGGATAGTTTGGGGAGGGGGGATTTTTCTCAAAATCTTCGTGTCGCATCCCTGGAAGATACTAAACTGAAATACAAAGTTTGGTACTTTACCGACTTTTTGTATTTGAGTTATCGTGTTCTTAGACACACGGACACACGCGGACATTTTCATGAAATTGTTATTTTTTTTTTTTGGACACAGGGAACCCTAAATCGTATATTTCCGGTGAAACCTCGGTATAACATTTTTTGGTGGAGTGCAATACCTTCGCTATACACTATGTACGATAGCCGTTTTTTTCAACCTGCGATAGGCTATACATAAAAGACAGGTCCATATAAACAATTATTGTATTACTAAAAGTTTTGTACACTTATGGTTACTTTTCAACATAATCACCGAAAAGATCGAAACATTTATCGTACCTGTGCACAAGCTTTGCAATACCCGCTTCAAAAAATGTTGCCGCCAATAATTACAAATGAGCATTGACGTTGTTTTAAAGTTCTCCATACTTTACGACGTATGCGGAGAGCCATTCAAAACAAGTGAAGCGGAATGCTGACTTCAGGAATTGTGTTGATCCATTACAACGCTCGTCCACACACTGCTGGCGCAACCCATCGGCTCCTTGAACAATTTCAATGGGACATTTTCGATCATCCGCCGTACAGTCCTGACCTGTTACCCAGCGACTTTCACCTTTTCCCTGAACTGAAGACGGGGCTAGGAGGGCACCACTTTCAAACCAACAAAGTTCTTCAAAACAACGTCAATACTCCTTTGAAATCATTGGCGACAACATTTTTTGAAGCAGGTATTGCAAAGCTTGTGCACAGGTACGATAAATGTCTCAATCTTTGCGGTTATTATGTTGAAAATTAACCATAAGTGTACAAAACTTTTAGTAATAGAATAATTGTTTATATGAACGTGTCCTTTATTTATAGACTCTGGGAGGAAAAATCTGATGTGTACCATTCACATGACTTTCTCCATATCCCTGCAGCAAATAATTCTTAAAAAGCCTATACTTCTATATACTTTATGCTAATCAGAAAAAATTAACAGAAATAGTCTTATTACTTGCTTCCTTGTAAGTTGAAGCGAAATAAGGGACAACCGTAGGTTAAAGTGATAGTCAAAATATGGTTGCTATGCCAATGAAGTTCCTTTGTTTATATGGATAGGAGTTGACAAGTTCCTGTATGAGAAAAGTATACGTTTTTCATAGCAGAAACCAAAAATAAGGAATGTCACAAAAACGACAAACTCCGCGAAAAAAATGTATATAACATAAATTGTGTGTTTTAATGTGCTCTACATTTTTTGTGTAGTAAGTTTTTGTCCATCTCTTACGGTTTAGCAGTTATTCAAAATTTAGTAAAATTCATCCAGAATAAACTACTCTTCAGAGGCTATTCCTAGAAAATTCAAGATTTTCCTTTTTTTTTGTCAGGTAAATATGTTTAATATACGAAATTTTTAATGAAAATCGTTAGAGTAATTTTTGAGAAAATAAAAATTTTCGAAAAAAGTTCCATGTAAAGGGTAGTTGGGGGTGGGGGCAGTTTTTTTCAAAATCTTCGTGTCTCATCCCTGGAGGATACTAAACTTAAATACCAAATATGTATTTTACCGACTTTTCGTTTTTGAGTTATCGTGTTCACAGACACACGGACACACACACATACACGGACCTTTTTGTGAAAATGCTTTTTTTGGATATTGGGGACCCTAAAACATATATTTCCGGTGAAATCTCGGTATCGAATTTTTGGGTGGAGTGCAATACTTTCTCTATACACTATGTACATAGTGCGTATGGAGAAAGTAAAACACGGCCTTCATATTCTATTAGAATGACTTTCTCTACATCTCTGTAACAAACTGTTGTCAATCAGCTTATATCTCTATCCACTTCATACTGGTCAAGATAAACAGTAGCAGAAATAGTTCTATTACTTAGTTCCTTATAAGTAGAAGGGAATAAACTAAGTTAAAATAACAGCCACAACTTTTAAAAGCTGTTCCCTTGGGACTGAAATCTGTTTCTTTGCATTACGAAGATTTGTCAGGTAGCCATACGAGAAAAGTGTTTTAAAACTGAAAACAATATCAAGGAATATTTTGAAAACAGTGAACTCTACAAAAAAAAGTCTGAGTTCCATTCACATGACTTTATCTATATTTCTGCAACAAATTATTGTTAAAATGCTTATGCTTTTATTTACTTCATGCTAATGGAGAAAAAATTAGCAGAAATAGACTGCCTCCGTGGTCGAGTGGTCAGCGAGCTGACTTCTCACCCGGAGGTCTCGGGTTCGATTCCCGGTTGGGGCGGGGAATTTTTCTTCAGTAGTGTGCAAATTGATGGAACATTTAATTGTGGAATATATACGGGAGTAATTAGAAAGCAAAAAGTGGTTCAATAAAGCGCAACATGGGTTTAGACCTGGATACTCGTGTGAAAGTCAGATAACGTCATTATTTCAAGATTTAGCAGAGGAGGTGGTTGCAGGGGGAAGAACAGATGCAGTGGTGATAGATTTTTCCAAAGCTTTTGATGTTGTATCATATAATTTACTTATCCAGAAGCTAACTGCTACAGGAATTGATAAACGCGTAGTTCTATGGGTTAAAACATTTTTGGAAGGAAGATCGCAAAGGGTAAAAGTAGGCAATGAGCTATCTCAGAGGGGTATGGTAAGCTCGGGCGTACCCCAAGGCTCAGTACTGGGGCCGTTACTTTTTCTTATTTTTGTAAATGACATAACTGTTAATATAAAATGCCAGATAAGGTTGTTTGCAGACGATTGTATTATTTACAATAAAATTAGAAATGTTGAAGATGAGACTGCTCTTCAGGGTGATTTAAATGAAATTAGTGATTGGGCTGCTGCAAATAAAATGAAAATTAACGCTGGCAAAAGTAAGTCAATTGCATTTAATAGATCTAGGGAAAAAATTCTGCAAAACAATCATATGGGTGGGGAAAAAATTCCACAGGTGGACAGCTGCAAATACTTGGAAATTTACTTGGCGAGTAACGCTGGATGGGACCAGCAGGTAAATTCGGTATCTAAGAAAGCGTGGAAAACACTGCACTTCTTAATGAGGATTTTAAAAAAGGGGAGTGCAAAGTCCAGGGAAATCGCGTACAAGTCCTTAGTGCGGCCGGTCATGGAATTTGGAGTAACTTGTTGGGACCCGTATAGAGTAAATCAAATTGATTCGTTAAAAAAGATCCAGAAAAGGGCTATAAAATTCATAAAAAGGGGTAAATATTTTGGGCCTACAAACGCTGAGGAGATAAAATGGGAGCCGTTGAAAGTTAGGCGAGAGAAACAGAGGTTGTGCGCTTTATTTAAAGCTTACGCTGGCTTAAACGCATGGGAGGACGTTACTGACAAACTGGAAAACCCAACTTACTATGCACGAAACGATCATCCGTTCGAAATTAAGGGTAGAAGATACCGAACTGACGTGGGAAAGTTCTCCTTTGTATAGGAACCATAAAAGACTGGAATGAATTGCCTGGAGCAGCCTTTCGGGGTTGTCCCCTGTCTCTGAAGAAATTTAATGATATTCTCTTGATATTAATGTTGGACAATTTTTGTAAATATTCCTTAAATGAAATGCTTGTGATTTTATATTGTTGTAAATACAACTGTTAAATTGGCTGGTGATTCTAATTATGAAATTATTTAATCTGAATTGAGAGAAAAATTAATGTTTTCATATTTGTTGTAAATAACTATTATATCTAGCTTACAAAGCCATAAACTGGCAGCTGTGATTTATTGTTTATATATCTTGTATACATATATAACTCTGCCACCGGGTGATACCCACTTGCAGAGAAATACATACATACATACATACATTACTTGCTTCCTTGTAAGTAGAAGCGAAATAAGCGAGTAACATAGGTTAAATTGTTAGGCAGAAGCTGGTTGCTATACGACTGAGGTTCTTTTGTTTGTATGGGCAGGAGTTGACAAATTCCTGTATGATTTTCAAAGCTGAAACTAAGAAAAAGAAATATGTTAAAAACGACCAACTCCACGAAAAAAAATGCATTTAACAAGAATTATGTGTTTTAACGTGCTCTACATTTTTTGTGTGACAGGTTTTTGTCCATCTCTTACGGTTTAGCATTTATGCAAAATTCCGTAAATTTTATCCAGAACGAAGTAGTCTTTAGAGGCTATTCCCCGAGAATTCAAGACATACATTTTATTTTTCAGGTAAATATCTTTAATACACGAAGTTTTAATCAAAATCGTTAGAGCCATTTTTGAGAAAATCAAAATTTTCGAAAAATGTTCCATGTAAAGAGTAGTTTGTGGTGAAAGAAATTTTCTCAAAATCTTTGTGTCGCATCCCTGTAAGATACTAAAATTATATACCAAGTTTGGTTTTTTCCCGACTATTCGTTTATGGATTATCGTGTTCACAAACACACGGTCACACACACACACGTACCTTTCTCTGAAAGTACTTTTTTTGGATACAGGGGACCCTAAAACATATTTCCGGTGAAATCTCGGTATCGAATTTTTTGGTGGAGTGTAATACCTTCTCTATACATTCTGTACATAGTACGTATAGAGAAAGTAAAAAAAGATATATAGGACGAAAATTGTGTTTTTTAATAAGATCTACATTTTTGTGTAGTAAGTTTTTGCATATCTCTTACGGTTTGCCAGTTATATAAAATTCATCCAGAATGAAGAGGGCTTCAGAGGCTATTCCCAGAAAATTCAAGATATTATTTACGTAATATAATTATATATAATATTTTATGTATAAGATGCTTTAATAAAATCATTAGAGCCAGTTTTGAAAAAAATAAAAAAATTCGAAAAATGTTACACGTAAAGGGTAGTAGGAGGCATTTTCTTGAAAATCGTCCTTAAAAGATACTCAACTTAAATACCAAGTTTGCTATTTAACGGTCTTTTCGTTTTTGAGCTACGCTGTCCGCAGACACACACAGACGGAACTTTTTTTAATCTTTTTTTAGAATCAGGTGTCCCAAAGTATATATTTCCGGTGAAATCTCGGTATCGAATTTTTTGGTGGAGTGCAATACCTTCTCTATACACTATGTACATAGTACGTATAGAGAAAGTAAACACGACTTATAATCTATGTCACATTCAATTAATCACGTGGGAAACTGGCCTTTATTTGAATGTTCAGATATCTCTGGGTGCGCTGAAAGAGTTGCAGAACTCAACGGGGATATTTTAAGTTAAAACTCGCCAGTGCAGGACTGACGAGAACGGCCTTCGTTATCAGCGGAGACTGTGAGTGGGTCGCAGTCATTGCGAGTGGTAAAATGTTGCTCTCGCCTAGTTCTCCACCGACGGTTTTTAACTTGAAATAGCCCCGTTAAGATTTGCAACTCTTTAAATGTACCAAGGGATATCTACACACCATACTTTGGACTACGTGGTGGAATTGGACTTTGAGAACCACAGCGGTTAAAGGGCAAGGTGTTTTATTGTTGCACTTTGCTAAACACGGGACCATTGTGAATGCTGCAGCCTACGTTAAAACTTTGCTCTTCGTGACAAATGCCACAACATTAATTCTGACGATGTCAAACTTCTTCATGACAATGCTCGCCCCAATGTTCGTCAAAAAATCGCTAAATTTGGTTGGGAGGTGCACCAGCATCCACCATACAGTTAGGATCTTGTGCCGTCGGACTTTCATCTGTTTGGTCCGATGAAGAAGTTCTTGACCGGCCAACGCGAAATCAGCAGGCTATACTCCAGGGAAACGGATTTCTGTGAACTGCACATATATGAAACTAGTATAACGACGGCACAAATGTTTTGAGATAGTTGGTGGCTATGTCGTAAAGTAGGTAATGGTGTAAATGTTTACATTCTCTACACGTACTATGTACATAGTGTATAGAGAACGTATTGTATTGCACCCAAAATTCGATACCAATATTTGAGGATTTAATCAAATTTCCATCCGGAAAATTATATCCTTTTCATCAATTAATCATATTGACCGGATATACACGTTTTGGGTCCCCCTGAAACCAAGAAGAGCATTTTCAGAAAAAAAGTCCGTGTGTGCGTGTGTGTGTCTGTGGACAGCATAGCTCAAAAACGAAAAGACCGTTAAATACCAAATTTAGTATTTAGGTATATTATCTTCCACGGATGCGACAGGAAGATTATCAAGAAAATTCACCCACCCTCAACTACCCTTTACATGGAACTTTTTCCGAAAATTTTGATTTTCTTAAAAATGGCTCTAACGATTTTGATTAAAATATCATATATTAAAGATATTTACCTGACAAATAAAAATGTATATTTTAAATTTTCTGGGAATAGCCTCTGAAGACTACTTTATTTGGGACGAAGTTTAGAGAATTTTGCATAACTGCTAAACCGTAGGAGATGGAGAAAGAATTAGTACACAATAACGTAGAGCACGTTAAACCACATAATTTATGTTATATGCATTTTTTTCGTGGAGTTGGTCGTTTTTAGATATTCCTTTTTTTTCAGCTTTCTCATACAGGAATTTGTCAACTCCTGTCAACATAAAAAAGGAACATCAGTCACATAGCAACCAGCTGTTGACTATCACTTTAACCTATAGTAGTCCCTTATTTCGCTTCTATTTACAAGGAAGCAAGTAATAAGACTATTGCTGCTAATTTTTTCTCGATTAGCATGAAGTAAATAGAAGAATAAGCTTTTTAACAATAATTTTTTGCAGAGATATGGAGAAAGCCATGGGAAAGGCACACATAATACTTTTTGTAAAAATAATTATAGTGCATTACTTTTCGATCCGCCTTTTGGTTTGTTGCAGAATATCACATACAATCATTTAAATATAATAAATTATATTTTCACCCCTCTAATCTTAAAATTCAAGCAGGTAACTACCTCATATTGTTATCTATTGACAGGTATCTAACGATATCCCCTGAGCAAAGTTCCATTAAGCAAATGGGGTGAATTTTCCCGAACTTGAGACGGTATCTAGAGCACCATTATTTTCCCGCTAATGTTGACAGTTTTTCTTCCAGCTATGCATCTTTTTTCCCATTCAACTACATAATTATGGAAACGGATATCGTTCCTGAAATATATTTATACTTGGTGCGTCCCTTAGTTCTTCGTGTAAGGTGTGGCCCACGCCCTGATTTACCAGGGCCACTGAATGATATCAAACAGGGGTGACAAACATATAGCTTACCAGATCCGGTTACTCTGTCATATATTCGCGAAGTGTTTCATCCATATTTAAATAAAATTAATTACGATGGATATGTGAGGTATGTGTGTGTGTGTCTGTGTGTGTGTCTGTGGACAGCATAGCTCAAAACGCAAACACCGTTAAACACCAAAATTAGTATTTAAGTTTGGTATCTTCCAATGTGATACGAAGATTTTCAAGAAAATCCCTTCCTCCACAAACTTTAAATAGAAACAATTTTCGAAAATTTTGATTTTCTAGAAAAATGGCTTTAAAGATTTTGATTAAAATATCATATATTGTGGATATTTACATCCCAAATAAAATGTATATCTTGAATATGCTGGGAATCGCCTCTAAAGACCTCTTTATTGGGTGAATTTTCGGAATTTTGCTTAACTGCATATTTGTAAGAGATAGAAAAAAAAAAAACGTACTAAAATGTAGAACTCGTCAAAACACACAGTTTTTGTTGTGGAGGTAACTGTTTCCGAGATATTCCTTTTTTTTTGTGTTTTTTTTTATTGTTTCATTTGTATAGCCCCCTTTAACATCAATGATCATATCGGGGACTTTCACTTGTGAAACTGTAGGTTCAGAACATTAGGTTAAACTTTATATTACTAAACACAGGCACATTCATACTTCCAGACTCTATGGAGGATAGGGAACAATTATGGTTAAAGAAAAATTCCTCGCCCCAGCCGGGAATCGAACCCGGGGCCTCCGGATGAGAAGTCAGCTCGCTTATACTTTTCTCAGACAGGAAGAGATCGTTTTTCGTTTGTTCTACTCCTGGCCAAGCAAAGAAGTGATTTACAAGCACAATCGTATAACGACAGCATTTGACTATCACTTTAGTATAGTGCATTCATTCAGGTCCCTTTCACTTATTAGGACCTGAGTAATAACATTCTGCTAATGTTTATCCTGATTGGCATTGTTTAGAAAGCAGAAGAATCTTTTGTAAGAATTTGTTTTTAGAGCAGCTAGAGAAAGTCATGTGAGTGTAACACATCAGATTTTTACTTCCTTTACACGGACCATGTACATAGTGTATAGAGAAGGTACTCAAAAATTCGATACCAAGATTTCACGGAAATATATGTTTTGGGTCTCCCTGAATCCAAAAAACATTTGTAGAAAAAGGTCCGTGTGTGTGTGTCTGTGGACAGCAGAGCTCAAAAATGAAAGGTCCTTTAAATACCAAACCCTCCTACCCCCAACTATCCTTTACATGCAACTTTTTTTTTTAAAATTTCGATTTAGCAAAAATGGCTCTAACGATTTTGATCAAAATATCGTATATTAAAGATATTTACCTGACAAATAAAATGTATGTTTTGAATTTTCTGGGAATAGCCTCTGAAGACTACTTTATTCTGGATGAATTTTGCATAACTTCTAAATCGTAAGAGATAGACAAGATCTTACTACACAGAACATGTAGAGCACATTAAAACACACACTCTATGTTTAATGGATTTTTTTTTTTTTTTTTTGTGGAGATGATCGTTTTTAAGACATTTCTTGTTTTTGGTTTCAGCTTATACTTTTGTCATACAGGAATTTGTCAGCTCCTGTCCATTCAAACAAAGGAACATAGCAACCAGCTTTTGACTATCACTCTAACCTATGCTAGTCCCTTATTTCGGTTCTACTTACAAGGAAGCAAGTAATAAGACTATTTCTGCTAAGTTTTTTCTCGATTAGCATGAAGTAAATAGAAGAATAAGCTTTTTTACAATAATTTGCTGCAGAGATGTAGAGAAAATCATGTGAATGGCACACATCAGGTATTTTATCAATAAAATTTACTTTCAATAGCTGCACATGGAACTATCAGTTAATGTTGTGCAGGCTGATATAAATGAGTAACATAACCTCATCACAAGAATATAAATGTCAGGTATTTAACATTTAATTGTGCCTCAAGCAGTCACATGACTGTATGATCTCAGCCTGTAATAATTAAACGAAACAACGCTAAATCGATAATAATCCAGTAGACCGTGAACGAATGTGTCCAGTTATATTCTCGACTCAAAGCCTTGGCGTTGTGGAAAATGCATTAGTCAAGATGAAGAACTGAAAACGTCACTTTACCAAACGAATACAAATGACGGTAGAGGGAGCATCAAACTTAAAAATCTGAATTGTTACAATCACATGACTTTCTCTGCATCTCTGTAACTAATTATTGTTGATATGTTTATTCTTCTATCAACTTCTTGCTAATCGAGATAAACATAGCGTAAGCTAAGGGTATACACTAGGCTAAACCGACAGTCAAAGGTTTTAAAATATGGTCGCTATGGGATTGAAATCTGTTTCTTTGCATGGTCATTAGTTTGCGAGTTCCGTATGTGTAAAGTTCAAGTGTTTTAAGACTGAAACAAATAACAAGGAATATCTCGGAAACAGTCAACTCACGAAAAAATTTATATCACATATATTGTGTGTTTTAAGGAGATCTACATTTTTGTCAGGAAGACAAAAAAATCATCCAGAGAGCTATTCAGAGGCTATTTCCAGAAAATTCGAGATCAAAACTTTATTTGCCATGTGAATATCATGAATATAAGAGATTTTAATCAAAATCGTAAGCGCCATTTTTGAGATAACCACAATTTTCGATTTTTTTTCATGTATAGGGTAGATTGCGATGGGGGAATTTTCTTTTAAGTCTTCGTTTAAGTTTGGTATGTACCGCATTTTTTGTTTCTGAGCTATGCTGCTCATAGACACACACACGTATATTTTTCTAAAAATGTTTCTTTTTAATTAGGATATGTGATGCATGATTTAAAGGGACTAATAGGAATAGCATGTTGGGACTGATAGCGGGACACATGCGAATACCAGCTGCACACCAACCGAGTAGATAGCAACCTGCATTGGCGACTGCGCGCGCCGCACGTAAATAACCGGTAGTAATGCGTCGGGGAACGTGGCTCGACGCAGCAGTATACTGTGCTATTTATTTATTGAAACAATAACAATATCCCATATTTATGGGCTGCAACAAGAACAGAGTAAAGCAGATAAATTATAAATTAACTATCTAAAAAATACAAACTTGAAAGTCTTCTATAAAGATAATGAAATATCAGCAGTTTTCGTTGTACAGCAATCGAAAATGAAACTAAAAGCAGCAAAAGGTTTACTAAACATAGATAATATAAAATTAACATAAAATAAATAATTTATATCAAAGAAATATAGTCTGTGGAAATACTAAAAGTGGTTAGTATACAAATAATTTCGAAGAAGAGAAATTGAACCTCCTATTGCAGATATGGCAATTTCTTTTATTTTTCCCTTCTTCAGTCCAAAGTTCTTCCAAGTATTGAAAACATGTAAAGGAATGGTGCCCCATTCTCTGACCTTCAGACCAATTACCTCTATCATATTTAGATTGTATTTTGCCTTTAATTATGGGATTGTGGGAGTGTAAATATCCCTTTTCTCTTTGTCGACGTCTTCCTCTGGTAGTTCTTTCAGGTTTTCAAACGTAACGATAGGGTCGATGATAAATCTAATATTGCTTAAAACATTGTTTTGCAGGATTTAATGCCTTTTATTATAGTGCACGCTCTTCAATCAAGGTTGTGAAATATCTTGCTTCAAATGGATTGCATTAGGATTTGCAATTCAGACAGAAGAACTTTGTGGATATATCTACGACAATAACAGATATTTGGAAATATTGAGATTTGAAATTGCTCAAACTCTGAAAGTTGTCGAACTTGTGCGAGCAATTAATTAAACGGTGACACTTGTTTTAACCCATGTGAAAACAAGTTGAAGATTGTGTTTGGAAAATATGTCGAATTTTCAATTCTCCGTGGAATACAAGATGTGCTGCGAGGTGTTGTTACGGAAATAACTGTTGATGGAACATCTTACCCAATAGTCGATGATGTGTCTTATTTCCGTTTTGCTCCAATCACATCTTCTGATGTGGAGCGAAGTTTTTCACAATATAAAGCCAGTTAACGAGCCGATCGGAGACGATTCACATTTGAGACGTTTGATTATATGTTGTTGTGCATTGTAATCTATGTATCTTGAGAGAAAATGAAACGAATAATGACGCTGATGACTTGTTGCACAACAGCAATTGAATGTTTGTAAATATTAAAATTGTTAGCTCCCGTAAATCAGTGATGTTTATGTTTACCACACACCAAAACTCAATCCCTTCCACTGCTAGTGAAAAAACCTGATGTGTTACAATCACATGAATTTCTCTAGCTGATCTACAAACTTCTTACATAAGATTCTTCTTCTTTCTGCACCTTGCTAATCGAGGTACACATTAGCACAATGTTCTTATTATTTAGTTCCGTATAAGTAAAATAAGAGAATACACTACGCTAAAGACATAGTCAAATGTTTTAGAAGCTGTCGTTATGCGATTGGCATTACAAATCCCTTATTTTCTTTGCCAGGAGTAGAGCAAAAGAAAACCACACACACACACACCCGTCTGAGAAAGGTATAAGTACTCCACAACTGAAACTAATAACAATGAATACCTCGAAAACTGTAAGCTCCACGAGAAAAATGTATATGACATAACTTGTGTATTTTAACAAGACCTAAATTTTTTGTATAGTAATTTTTGTCTATCTCTTACGGTTTAGTAGTTATGCCAAATTAAGCAAAATTCATCCAGAATAAACAGGTCTTTAGAAGCTATTCCCAGAAAATTCAAGATATACATATTATTTGTCAGGTAAATACCTTTAATATACGATATTTTAATCAAAATCGTTAGAGCCATTTTTAAGAAAATCAAAATTTTCGAAAAAAGTTCCATGTAAAGGGTAGTTTGGGGTGGGGGGATTTTTCTCAAAATCTTTCTGTCGCATCCCTGGAAGATACTTAACATAACTGCCAAGTTTGGTGTTTTACCGACTTTTCGTTTTTGAGTTATCGTGTTCACAAACACACGGACACACTGACACACGAACACACACACACACACGCACACACCACACACACACACACACACACACGGACTTTTTTGTGAAGATGCTTTTTTAGGATACAGGGGACCCTAAAACATATATTTCCGGTGAAATTTCGGTATCGAATTTTTAGGTGGAATACAATACTTCTCTATGCCTATGTATATTGTACATACGGGGCTAGAGAAAGTAACGTACAGAGAAAGTAAACATCACAGTCTACCACTGCCCCATTTTCCTTCTACGAAGACAGCTCAAAAAGTAATGCAGAAAAAAATTTTTTTTTGCCAGAAATTTAATAGTTAAAAAATAATCACAAATGAACTTACACCTTTTACCTACTTTTCGACATAGTCACTAGCTTTCTCAACACATTTGTTCCATCATGATACCAGTTTCAATATGCCCTGTTCGTAGAAATCCGTTTCCATGAAGTTAACCCAATACGAACTGCTGATTCCACTTCAATGTTTGTCGCAAAGCGCTGGTCGGTTAGAATTTTTTAAATGGGACCAAACACATGAAAGTTTGACAGTGTAAGGTCCGGACTGTATGGTGGATGCTGGAGCATCTCGCAACCTAATCTGGTGATTTTTACTTTCTCTATACGTACTATGTACATAGTGTATAGAGAAGATATTGCACTCCACCCAAAAATTCGATACCGAGATTTCACCGGAAATATATGTTTTAGGGTCCCGTCTATCCTAAAAAAGTATTTTCAGACAAAGATCCGTGTGTGTGTGTGTGTGTGTGTGTCCGTATGTCCGTGAACACGATAACTCAAAAGCGAAAAGTCGGTAAAATACCAAATTTGGTATTTAAGTTTAATACCTTCTAGGGAGAAATTTTGGGAAATATTCCCCCATCCCAAACTACCCTTTACATGGAAATTTTTTCGAAAATTTCGATTTTTTTACAAAAATTGCTCTAACGAGTTTGATTAAAATATCGTATACTAAAAATATTTACCTGACAAATAAAATGCATATATTGAATTTTCTGGGAATAGCCTCTGAAGACCTCTTTATTCTTGACAAATTTTGCGGAATTTTGCATAACTACTAGACCGTAAGAGATGGACAAAAACTTACCACACAAAAAATGTAGAGCACGTTAGAACACACAGTTTATGTTATGTTATCGTGGAGTTGATCGTTTTTTAGTCATACCTTGTTTTTGATTTCACCTCTAAAAAGACTTTCTTCATACAGGAATTTGCCAACTCGTGTCCATACAAAGGAACTTCAGTCAGATAGCAATCAGCTTTTGGCTATCACTTTAACTTATGGTACTCCCTTATTTCGCTTCTACTTACAATGAAGCAAGTAATAAGACTATTTCTGCTAATTTTTAATCGATTTGCTTGAAGTAAATAGACGCATTAGCTTTTTAACAATAATTTGTTGCAGAGCTGTAGAGAAAGTCATGTGAATGGAACATATAAAATGTTTTTATGAACAGCAGCAGCTACACGGGGGCGAGCATTGTCATGAAGCGTTTGTCATGAAGGGCACCACGCAACTTCACCAAAGTTTTAATGTGAATGCAGCATTAACAGTGGTCACGTGTTCAACAAAATCCACTAATAAAACACCATGCATATCCCAGAACACTGTTACTAGCACTTTCCTGGCAGATTGGGTCACTTTGAATTTTTTCTTCACTGGAGAACCAACATGTTCCCACTCTATACTTGCCTGATTTCTTTCTGGTGTGTAGTAGCATGCCCACAACTCATCACCAGTGACGATTCCTTTCAGAAAGTCATGCCCTTCTGCGGTGTACCGCGTCATCCAAACTAGTCATCATTTGTTGCTCTGTCAGGTTCTTAGACATCCAGTGAGCACTAACTTAAAAAATGTGACTAATGGTTGTTTTGTGACTGAAGTTCCTTTGTTTGTATGGACACGAGTTCACAAAGTCCTGTATGAGAAAAGTATAAGCTTTTTATAGCTGATACCAGAAGACAAGAAATATCTAAAAAACAATCAACTCCACGGAAAAAATGTATATAACTTAAATTGTGTGTTTAAAGTGCTCTACATTTGTTGTGCGGTAAGCTTTTGTCCATCTCTTACGGTTTAGCAGTTATGGAACATTCTGTAAAATTGACCCAGAATAAAGTAATCTTCAGAGGCTATTCCCAGAAAATTCAAAATATACCTTTTATTTGTTAGCTAAATGTCTTTAATATACGATACTTTAAAAAAAATCTTTAGAGCCATTTTTTAGAAAATCAAAATTTTCGAAAAAAGTTCCATGTAAAGGGTAGTTTGGAGTGGGGGAATTTTTCTCAAAATCTCCGTGTCGCATCCCTGGATGATACTAAACTTAAATACCAAGTTTGGTATTTTACCGACTTTTCGTTTTTGATGTATCGTGTTCACAGACACACGGACACACACGGACCTTTTTCTGAAAATACTTTTTTTTTGGATACAGGGGACCCTAAAACATATATTTCCCGTGAAATCTCGGTATCGATTTTTTTGGTGCAGTGCAATACCTTCTCTATACACTATGTACATACTACGTAAAGAGAAAGTAAAAAAAAATGAAAGTACCTGAACAATATCGTACAGTGCACACTAGGAAATATTGAACTGTTGCGATAAGGTTCGCAATTGCACACGCCGGTCGTTCAGATTTGTCGCCTCAATGCCTGACATTCAGCAGGGTTGCAGCTGTTACCCGCCTCCCGGAGCATGGCGAATCACTGAGGTTCCCTCGGCCCTCTTAGAAGAATGCACACCACCTGGAGGCAGTACTACATCATCCTCATACAGGCCACGCATGTCTCTATGCCCTTTGGCCCAACAAATATCGAACCACACCTCTCTGCTCTTCACACGTGGTCGACAGTAGCATGCGCGCCATCTTTGTTGCGTAGTTCACGCTTATCTTGCTAGAGTAGCACATGAAACAAAACATGTCTGTGTGAAATTGCAACGTTCCAGCTGCAATACAAAGGCAGAAAAAAAATATTATGCGTTACTTTTCGATCTGCCCTCGTGTTAGTACTGCCACGTACACACTGCATTGTCAACATATCACAGCTATATACGCCATCTTCGATTCTGTCCCGCTAACTGTCCCCAAGATGCTATTTCTAGTGATTAATATTTAACCCAATGTAATAGCCCACCAGTGTACTGGAAATGCTGGAAAACAGTCCAAACCCAGTACTATTATACGGATGTCAAACCTGGGCATACAAAGAAACAAATCTGATGTGTTACACTCACATGACTTTCTCTAGCTGCTCTACAAACCTCCTACAAAAGATTATTCTTCTTTGTACACAATGCTAATCGAGATAAATATTAACAGAATGTTCTTATTACTTAGTTCCTTATAAGTAGCAGGAAATAAGGGAATGTGCTATGCTAAAGTGATTGTCAAATGTTTTATGCGATTGTCGTTGCAAATCACTTCTTTGCTTGGCCAGGAGAAAAGTCTGAGAAAAGTTTAAGTACTTCACAACTGAAACCAATAACAAGGAATATTTCAGAAACGGTTGCCTCCACAACAAAAACGTAAATAACATAAATTGTGTGTTTTGTCGTGATGTACATTTTTTGTGCAGTGAGTTTTTTCCAATCTCTTACGGTTTAGCAGTTAAGCAAAATTAGGCAAAATTCATCCAAAATAAAGAGGTCTTCAGAGGCTATTCCCAAAAAAGTCGAGATATACATTTTATTTCCGACATAAATAGTTTTTATATACGGTATTTTCATCAAAATCATTAGAGGCATTTTTAAGAAAATCAAAAATTTTGCAATTTTTTCCATGCAAAGGGTAGTTTGTGGTGGGGGATTTCTTTTAAAATTCTTCGTGTCGCATCCTTGGAAAATACTAAACCTAAATACCAAGTTTCGTATTTAACGGTCTTTTCGTTTTGGGGCTATGCTGTCCACACACACACACACACCTTTTTTTAAAAATGCTTTTTTCGGACTCAGGGGACCCCAATATATATATTTCCGGTTAAATCTCGGTATCGAATTTTTGGGTGCATTACAATACCTTCTCTATCCCTATGTACATTATACATATGGGGCTAGAGAAGGTAAAAACATAGACAACCTGAACATATGCCAGCGGAAAATGGAAAGGGTGGGTTCTAAACTTCAGAGTATCAGACAGAATACAGAACACAGAACTGAGAGCAAGATTGAAAATAATGGAGTGGGAAATGAAGCAATTGAGCTAAAATGGAAGTGGGGAGGTCAACAGGATAGATGGGCTTACACTACAACAGTGTGGGACGTCCGAACTGGGAAAAGGAAGAGAGGCCGTCCTAAATGTAGATGGGCAGATATATTCAAGACAGCAGCCGGGACAGGATCGCTAAGGACAGAGGGAAATAGAGAAGACTAGGGAGGGAAATAGGGAAGTGCAGCACATAACAGTGTAGTAGTGGTAGTGAAAAGTGAGATGAAAACTGATGTTGCAGACAAAACTAATTATAGGATAGTCATAGCATTACATATTTCCAGGCTAAAAGTGAACAAGTTGGAGAAGGATTAGGAAAGTTAAAACATTGGAAAAACACCCAAACTCTCATGGATTCGCTCCCCATGTTAGAGTACAAATTCCGAGCTATCCATACACAAGTAGAAGAATCTTACCCTGAAAGGACGTTATGGGTTCTATTTATTATTATTATTATTATTATTACTACTACTATTATTATTGGTCGTCTCCTTAGCGCGGTGATAGCGCAGCTGCTTACCAAGCGGGAGACCTGGGTTCGATCCCCAGTACCGACGTGGGGATTTTTCCCCCGCTGGGAGACCTGGCCCGGGGTGCACTCAGCCTCGTAAGGTCCCTGGGGGGCCAATTGAGGAGCTACTTGATGGAGAAGTAGCGGCTCCAGGTCATGAGAACCGCATTAACCGGCCGGGGGGGCTCGAGGCACTGACCACGTCTCACCCTCCAATTCTGCACCCTATCCATGACGTCTGTAATGGACCGAGATGGGGGACGCAGCGGCCGGGCGGTAGGCCAAGGTTTCCCGTGAGCTATCGTTATGTTACTATTATTATTGCTATTTTTATTATTTATAATAACCCACAGTTAATATAGAGCTGTTTCACAAGTTAAAAGCTCCCAATATAATCATAGCAGTTAAACGAAATAATATTTATTTATTATACAAGTGGTTAAACAGAGAGTTTATCCATGAGTAGAACAATTTAAAACGCGACCCGAAGGGGAGTGAATAATAGACGTTTGTCCACTTGTGTAATACATTATTTTCTCCTAGAGATATGATAAATTAATATATTCAGTTAATGATTTTACAACAGATAGTAATAAATTAAATAAATAAAAATATGTGTTCCATTCACCTGAATTTCTCTGCTTCTGTGTAACAAATTATTGTTAAAAAGCTTATTCTTCTATTTACTTCATGCTAATCGAGAAAAAATTAGCAGAAATAGTCAAAATACTTGTTTCCTTGTAAGTAGAAGCGAAATATGGGAGTATCATAGGTTAAAGTGAAGTCAAAAGCTGGTTACTAGGTGAATGAAGTTCCTTTGTTTATATGGACACGAGTTGACAAATTCCTGTATGAGAAAAGTACAAGTTTTTCCAAGCTGAAACCAAAAACAAGGAGTATCTCAAAAACGATCAACTCCTCGAAAAAATGTATATAACATAAATTGTGTGTTTTAATGGGCTTTAGATTTTTTGTATGGTAAGTTTTGTCCATTTTTTACGGTTTAGCAGTTATACAAAATTTCGTAAAATTTATCCAGAATAAAGTAGTCTTCAGAGGCTATTCCCAGAATGTTCAAGATATACACACTATTTGTCAGGTAAATAACTTTTAATATACGATATTTTAATCAAAATCGTTAGAGCCATTTTTGAAAAAATCAAGATTTTCGAAAAAAAAAGTACCATGTAAAGGATAGTTGGGGGTGGAAGGATTTTCTTGAAAATCTTCGTGTCGCATCCTTGGAAGATACCAAATTTAAATACCAAGTTTGGTATTTAACGGGCTTTTCGTTTTTGAGCTATCCTGTCCACAGACACACACACACGCGCACACACACGGACCTTTTTGTAAAAATGCTTTTTTTGCATTCAGGGGGACCCAAAACATGTATTTCCGATGAAATCTTGGTATCGATTTTTTGGGTGCAAAAAGGCCTGCTCTATACAGTTCGGACATAGTAAGTATAGAGGATGTAAAAAGGCATTGAATTGTGCCGTTCTTATAGGAATAAAATATAGCAGGCTATGTATGAATACTAATTCTGTTTTTATTGCTGCTAGTTTCAAATTGATTAAGTTTACGATGGACGTTGAGAACGTTAATATATCGCTTCCAAATGATGTATTAAATGAAGCAGTTGAGGCTTTATTACCGTCGACTTCAGGAAATTATACGAAAAAGAGTTTCAGCAAGGATTGGCAGATACGAAGAAATCTTCAGGCATTAATGCTGTTAAAAGGTTATAGAAAATTTGTAGTCATCGAGCATTTATTTGTTTACTTTATCCTACCCGTTGCGCTAAAAACTATCACCATGATTTGCTTATGTCGTTTCTACATAGCAACGGAGTCTATTACAAGTGTCTGTACGATAAAATCAGTTTATTACTTTCTCTAAACGAACCATGTACATAGTGTATAGAGAAGGTATTGCATTGCAACCAAAATTTTGGTACCGAGATTTCACCGGAAATACATATTTGGAGACTCCCTGAATCCAAAAAAAGAAAAAAAAAATCATATTTAGAAAAAAGTCTGTGTGTGTGTCTTTGGACAAGATAGCTCAAAAACGAAAATACCTTTAAATACCAAACTTGGTATTTAAGTTTGGTATCTTCCAGGGATGTGACACGAAGATTTTCAAGAAAATCCCCCCACCCCAAACTACCCTTTATATAGAAAAAAATTTGAACATTTTGATTTTCTTAAAAATGGCTCTAACAATTTTGATTAAAGTATCGTACATTAAAATGTTTACCTAACAAATAAAATGTATTATCTTGAATTTTCTGGGAATAGCCTCTCAAGACTACTTTATTCTGGATGAATTTCACGGAATTTTGTATAACTGCTGAACCGCAAGAGATGGGTAAAAACGTAACACACAAAAAATGTAGAACACATTAAAACACACAATTTATGTAATGATACATTTTTTTCGTAGAGTTGATCGTTTTTGACATATTCCTTGTTTTTGGTTTCAGCTTTGAAAAACTTATACTTTTCTCATACAGGAATTTGTCAATCCTCTCCATACAAACAAAGGAACTTCAGTGACATTGTGTCACGTATGTGATTGACGAGTATTTTTAAATTAGTTTGTTTTAAGTCACATTATTGTAAATGTCTTAGAACTCCATTTGCTTATAAATTTCTGTATTTCTTAACAACCGGATTCTTGGGTTGAATAAGAGGAAGCTTTGTTATTATAACCGGATGTGTCTTCCTCTGATTAATGGAACATTTTACAACATTTTGCAACTTTTGAGCTTGCGTGGGCTTCGAACCACTTCCCGGAACCTACGTGACATTTCGTAGGCTAGGACAGACTTTAATTCCAAGCACGTCATATAGGAAGCCCTGTCTTATCTTTTAAATACTGTATTTTGATTGGTGTATTTATTAAGAGCCTGGACGTAGATTCTCGCTGCCCGAGGCCCCACCCCGGGTCACTGGCTACCATACCGACACACATCTTTCTTCTCGTCGAGCTAATCAACCTAAAAGGTAACAACCTTTTGTTGTATATTAACTATTTTACCAATTCTTGTCTTTGGTATTTTGAATTAGTTCTCGCTCGACACGGAACACCTGACACGCTTGTCTTGTTTATTGTAATTTATCTTACTATTTTATTGTAAAGTATATTTGCCTTTCGCTATTTGTCAATATATTTATATTATCAGGATTCCCTTTGCGTTGTTATCATTGCTCTACCATCTGTCCTCCTTTTACCACCCTCAAATAGCTATTCCTCCCTGTGTCCACCTTTAGTTGTGACAATAGCAACCAGCTTTTGACTATCACTGTAACCTTTGGCACTTAATTATATCGCTTCTACTTACAAGAAAGCAAGCAATAAGAACTATTTCTGTTAATGTTTATCTCGATTAGCAATACGTAGATGGTAGAGTAACTATAATTTGTTGCAGAGTGTTGTTAGAGTATTCACAATGAAATCTCGATATCGTGGAATAGAATGCGTACGAAGAGCAAATGTTAAGAGAGAATAAAATAGCAGCGTTTTGCGGTAACACTTCACATGACATGTACTGTATTTGAACGCCTGAAATGAAAGGGTAAAAAAAGGGGGGGGGTATTTTAACATGGTTAGTTGGACAGCCCTGTTGGCAATGAAAGTGCTGACCGTGGTTACAGTGGTGGAGCTCTCGACAAGGGATTTCATTATCCCCTCTCTCTTCACCCCCCCCCCCCCCGAACATTCGGCCGTAATCGGCAACGGGCGCCTCGCAGGGTTCCGTCTAATTGCAGGTTAGCGAACACCGCTACCCAACACTTAACAGGCCAAATACTAAGCGACATAGAAGGCAACATTTCACAATTTTATATTTCTGTATAGATTTTTACTTTCTCTACACGTACTATGTACATAGTATATAGAGAAGGTATTGCTCTCCCTCCAAACATTCTATACCGAGATTTCATCGGAAATAAATGTTTTAAGGTCCCTGAATCCAAAAAAGACATTTTCATAAAAAGATCCGTGTGTCTGTGAACACGATAACTTTAAAACGAAAAGTCGCTAAAATACCAAACTTGGTATTTAAGTTTGGAGTCTTCCAGGGATGCGACACCAAGATTTTCAGGAAAATCCCCCCACCCCTATTTACCATTTACATAAAACATGTTTCGAAAATGTTGAATTTCTCCAAAATGGCTTTAACGATTTTGATTAAAATACCGTATATTAAAGATATTCACATGACAGATAAAGTGTATATCTTGAAATTTCTGGGAACGGCCTCTGAAGACTCCTTTATTCTGGATGAATTTTACGGAATTTTTCATAGCTGCTAAAGTAAGAGATGGACAAAAACTGTAGCGCACGTTAAAACATACATATACATTTTTTTTTCGAGTAGTTGATCGTTTTTGAGATATTCCTTGTTATGGGTGTCAGCTTTAAAAATCCTATACTTTTCTCATACAGGAATTTGTCAGCTCCTGTCCATGCAAACAAAGGAACCGCTTTTGACTATCATTTTAACCTATGGTACTTCCTTATTTCGCTGCTACCTACAAGGAATCAAGTAATAAGGCTGTTTCTGCCGATTTTTCACGTTTAGCAAGAAGCAAATAGAAGAATAAGATTTTTAACTTAATTTGTTGCAGAGAAAGTCATGTGTATGGGACACATCAGATGTTTACTTTCTCCAACCCGCATATACTGTGTACATAGGCAACAGAGACGGTATTGCATTCTACTCAAAACTTCCATACCGAGATTTCACCAGAAATACATGTATCAAGATCCCCTGAAGCAAAAACAAACATTGCGGCGACTTAGTAACATGGTGGTAGAATGTAATGTGATTTTCCTCACTGTGGTTGTAATCCTTCCATCCGCTGCAACAATTGCAGTTCCTCCGTTGAACGGCTTCTTATTCCAGTTGTGTGTCTAGAGTTTCGGACGTAACGTGCCTCGGCGTAGCCAAGTATTTTATTTCCTAATTTTTTTTTGCCCCTTGGGTTCTTTTAAGAGCTTTAAGGTTCGGAAACTATTCTTGTGGAATAAGCAGGATTGAAGGTAAGCTGAAGATAATAACATGTTACTTTCTCTTCACGTAATATGTACAAAGTGTATAGAGAAAGTATTGTATCCCACCCAAAAATTCCATACTGAGATTTCACCCTGAATCCAAAAAACAACATCAGTTTTAGCAAAATGTCTGTGTGTGTGTGTCTGTCACTCTGTCTGTGTTCCGTTATATACCAAACTTGGTATTTAAGTTTTGTATCTTAATAGGATGCGATTTTCAAAAAAATTCCACCACCCCTAACTACCTTTTACAGGCAAAAATCTTCGAAAGCTTTGTTTTTCTTAAAAATGGCTCTAACGATTTTAATTCAAGTACCACATATTAAATTCACTTCTATCACAAATAAAATATATATCTTGAATTTTCTGGAAATCCTCTGAAGACTACTTTATTCTGGATAAGTTTTGCGAAATGTTGCATAACTGGCAAACCGTAAATGATAGCCAAAAACTTAGTTAACAGAAAATTTAGAGCTCGTTAAGACACAGTATTAATGAAATATATATTTTTTCGTAGAGTGGATCCTTCTGAGATATTCCTGCTTATTGGTTTCAGCATTAAAAAAAAATTATAGTTTGCTCATACGGGAATCTGCCAACTCCTGTCCATACAAAGAAAGGACTTTCAGTCACATAGCAACCAGTTTTTGACTTTCACTTTAACCTATGGTACTCCCTTATTTCGCTTCTACTTACAAGGAAGCACGTAATAAGACTATTTCTGCTAATTTTTTCTTGATTAGCTTGAAGTAAATAGAAGCATAAGCTGTTTAACAATAATTTGTAACACAGATGTAGAGAAAGTCATGTGAATGGATCACATCAGATTTTTTTTCTGTGGAATGCAACTGCATTGCAGGTGGTAAAGAAATCATAAAATATTGAAAACGGAAGTGAGTAAATCTGGAGCGGGTCGTAAGCTTTTAAGAAAATGAAAAAGATTTATGAAGCATGATGTAGAATTAGAATTTTAATCTATTTGTGTAAACTTAGAAACGCTAACGTAAGAGAAATTCGCTTGCGCAAGAAAAGGGCGAAGTTTAAATATTTGCATCATGTTATGGAACAGTTTCCTTATAAAACCGCTGCTTCAATGTTTAGCATTTTACAAGCACTAGGGGAGTTCATCTCCTTTTTACCAATTACAGTATAACGTTAAAGAATGTTTTCTCAGCATACGTTATATAAGGAAGGGTAGTACTGCACTGTATTAGCATTCACTTACGTCACTAGAACTACCTTAAGGCTGTACCATAATAACCCGAGAAAGCAAAACAAGATAAATATTATTCTTCACAATACACCGCCTTCCAAAAACACAATTCATATTTTCTCTTAGTTTACCTTTTACTTTCTCTATACGTACTATGTGTATAGTGTATAGAGAAGGTATTGCATTGTACCCAAAAATTCGATACCGAGATTTCACCGGAAATACATGTTTTGAGATCATCTGAATCCAAAAAAAGAGCATTTTTAGAAAAATGTCCGTGTGCGTCTGTGTGTATGTGTGTTATTTAAGTTCCATATCTTACAAGGATGCGACATGAAGATTTTCAAGAAAATCCCCCCACCCTCAATTACCTTTCACATGGAAAAATTTTCGAAAATGTTGATTTTCTAAAAAATGTCTCTAACGATTTTGATTAAAATAACTTATATAAAAGATATCTACTTGACAAATAATATGTATTTCTTGAATTTTCTGGGAATAGTCTCTGAAGAGTAATTTATTCTGGATGCATTTTACGGAATTTTGTGTAACTGCCAAACCGTAAGGGTTGGACAAAAACTTACCACAAAAACATGTAGAGCACATTAAAATATACAATTTATGTTACATACTTTTTTTTCGTGGAGTTGGTCGTTTTTTAGATATTCCTTGTTTTTTGTTTCAGCCTTAAAAAACTTATATTTTTCTCATACAGGAATTTCTCAACTCTTGTCCATACAAACAAAGGAACTTAGGTCACATAGCAACCATCTTTTGATATCACTTTAACCTATGTTACTCTCTTATTTCGTTTCTACTTACAGGGAAGCAAGTAATAAGACTATTTCTCAGTTAGTATGAAGTAAATAAAAGCATAAACTTTTCAACAAAAATTTGTTACAGAGATATAAAGAAAGTCATGTGAATGGATTACATCAAATTGTTTTCATCACGTCCAGTGTGACACTTCTATGATAAAAGTTATACCCACCTTTGATCAATCTATGATTATAACATCTGATGTGTTCCATTCACAAGACTTTCTCCACATCTCTGCAACAAATTAATGTTAAAAAACTTATGCTTATATTTGCTTCACGCTAATCAAGAAAACTTAGCTTTCCTTGTATGTAGAAGCGAAATAAGAGAGTGCCATAGGTTAAAGTGTCAGTCAAAAGCTGGTTGCTAGGTGACTGAAATTCTTTTGTTTGTATGGAAAGAGTTGTCAAATTACTGTATATGAGAAAAGTATGTTTTTCAAAGCTGAAACTAATAACAAGGAATATCAACTCCATCAAAAAAAAAAAAAAAAAAAAAAAAATATATATATGACATAAATTGTGTGTTTTATCCTCATCTACAGTTTTTGTGCTGTAAGTTTTTTTCTATCTCTAACGGTTTACCACTTATGCAACATTCAATAAAAATCATCCAGAATAAAGAGGTCTTTAGAAGCTATTCCCAGAAAATTCAAGATATACATTTTATTTGGCATGTAAATATCTTAAACATAAGAGATTTTAATCAACATCTTTTGAACCATTTTTGAGAAAATCGAAAGTGTCGAAAAAGGGTAGTTGACGGTGGGGGGATTTTCTTGAATATCTTTGTGTCGCATCCTTGGAAATTACCAATATTAAATACCAAATTTGGTATTTAACGGTCTTTTCGTTTCTTGAGCTATGCTGTCCACAGACACACACACATACACCCATACACACCCGGGCCTTTTTCTGAAAATACTTTTGGGGGGGGGGGATTCAGGGGGACCTAAATATGTATTTCCGATGAAATCTCGGTATCGAATATTTGGGTGCATTACAATACGTTCTCTATACACTATGTACATAGTACGTGTAGAGAAAATAAAACACAAAGAAATAACTGCAAATATTTTAAACCATAGAAGAAGCCATTAGAAAGGAAATAATTAAACTAACTGGAAAGCCAATATTTAGAAAAAGAAAATGAAAGATATTTTGATAACTATTAACTACTAATTTTACGGAAGTTTTTGTTATTCATACTCATAAGTGTAGTATTAACATTCTTTAAGAAATAGTCTTTTTGAGGTTAAGTTTTAGGTTACTCTATGAATTTACCAAAACGCTTTTATAATAATAGTTAGTTATGCTAAAAGTGGTAATTATGGTGTTTTATATTGTGAGTGGTATACTAGTGGCCCAAAAAATGTATGCACTGTTTAACAGTCCATAACTTGGAAACCAATGGGCGAAAACATCTCATTTTTGGCAGTGTAATAGTTTGTAGTTCCGGCAATCGCCACACCAGCGCTGTCTAATGATAGTCGCCGGTTACGTAAGCATTCTTTTGTTGTTAGTTACTTGAGTAAACATGGCTGGCGCAAGGCTAACATTCGATGAAAGGAAGTCAGTTTTCAAGTGGTACATTAGGTACGAAAACATTAGTGAGGTGCAACGCCAGTGGCGAAATGAGTATCAAACAGAGCCACCGACACGTTTAGCAATTGCGCGCATTTGAGACAAGCTGTGTTATTGATGTACAGTAAAAACGATCTGGACGGCCTGTAACAGCAACAATTCCAGCGAGAGGTTTTACTTCCAACAAGATGGTGCACCAGCTCACTGCCATAATCGTGCCAGAGAGTATCTCAACCTACACGATGGATAGGCCGAAGAGGTTCTATAGAGTATCCACGACGTTCCCCAGACTTAACCTATGAGAAACACTAAAGGATGTCGTTTATAAACAAAAGCCACGCACATTGGATAAGCTACGAGAGTGTATCTACACTCGTGTGCTGATATCCAACTGAACACGTCGCAGTCGGTAGCTCGTGATTTAAGCTACACTTTCACAACGAATGAGACATTTCTGCCAAGTAGTTTGCAAGTTATGGACCGTTAGACAATGTACACATTTTTTGGATTGTTTTAGCTGTTTCACGGAGTGCATGCTTAAAGGTCTGCGATATTCAGTTGTTGCCTTGCTTAGCATCAGCGCTGACAACGTAACTTCCCTGCGCAGAACGAAAACGGAAGCAGTGTAGCAGTTGGGATTTTGCTCTCTCCGCTGCTTGTATAATTTCGTCTGGTTCAGCATATTCCATGTTCAGGATATTCAAATCAACTACGATTTGATGGATCAATACGAGCTTTTGTAGACATAGCCTACTTGAATGAGGCCGTGGACGCATAAACCAAAGGTGGCTACATTGGAATGTTATTATTTTATAACACTGAGTGACAGAATTTTCTACTTTTAACACTACTGACATATGGTAAAAGACCTACTTTGTCTAAAAAGTTAATAAAAACAGAAAAAAAACTGCAAAGAGCAAAATTCTCAACCGAGGTCCCGGGTTCGATTCTCGGTTGGGGCGGGGAATTTTTCTTTAACCAGAATTATTCCCTATCCCACACAGAGTCTGGAAGTATGTATGTGAGAGTGAATGTGTGTGTTTAAAGAAAATAAATCGATGTAAACCTAACGAAAGAACCTACAGACAACGAGTTCTTTCTATATGACCTTAGATGTTAAAGAGGGATATATAAATGAAACAATTAAAAATGCTACAAATATATTAAAATATAGAAGTAGACATTAGTGAAGTATATACTCTGAATGGAGTGAGGAATAAATTAAATGGATTGTAAAGCCAATATTTAGAAGAAAAATATGAAGCTATTATTACAACCATTAATTAATATTTGACTGCTTTCTTTGTTATTAATACTCTTTAATACTTATTAACGTTCTTTTAGAAATTGTCTTTTTGAGGTTAAGTTTTAGGTTAGGCTATGTGAATGTAATAAAATGATATTATATTAAAGCTATTTATAAATATAAAATGTAACAACACAATACACATTCTAAACAGAAGGACAAAAACCATTATTACAGCTGTTGATGTTAAATGTTGGGTATTCTTTTAAAAAAAATCTTATGTGTTCAATTCACATGACTTTCTCTACATCTCTGCAAAAAATATATATTAAAAAGCTTATGTTTCTATTCACTTCATGCTAATCGAGAAAAAATTAGCAGAAATAGTTTTATCACTTGCTTCCTTGTAAATACAAGCGAAATAAGGGAGTACTATAAGTTAAACTGATAGTCAAAAGCTGGTTGCTATGTGACTGAAGTTCCTTTATTTGTATGGACACGAGTTGACAAATTCCTGTATGAGAAAAGTATAATTTTTTCCAAACTGAAACCAAAATCAAGGGATATCTAAAAACGATGAACTCAACGATAAAAATGTATATAACATAAATCGTGTGTTTTAGTGTGCTCTAAATGTTTTGTACGCTAAATTTTTGTCCATATCTTACGGTTTAGTAGTTATGCAAAATTCCGTAAAATTGATCCAGAATAAAGTAGTCTTCAGAGGCTATTCCCACAAAATTCAAGATATACATTTTATTTGTGAGCTATTTAACCAAAATCGTTATAGCCATTTTTAAGAACATCACAATTTTCGAAAAAATGTCCATGTAAAGGGTAGTTGGAGGTTGCATCCTAGGAAGATACCAATCTTAAATAACAAGTTTGGTATTTTTGGTATTTAACGGTCTTTTCGTTTCTGAGCTATACTGTCCTCACACACACACGCGCGCGCGCGCGCGCGCACACAGCCTCATACCTTTTCGTGTCTGAGCTATACTGTCCTCACACACACGCGCGCGCGCGCACACAGCCTCATACCTTTTCCTGAAAATGCTTTTTTGGATTCAGGGGACGAAAACATATATTTCTGTTGAAATCTCAGTATCGAATTTTTGGGTGGAATGCAATATCTTCTCTATACAGTATGTATGTAGTACGTGTAGAGAAAGTAAAATGGATAAAAGATATGATCAATTTTTACTTTCTCTAAATGCTCTATGTCCATAGTGTATAGAGAAGATATTGCACTCCTCCCAAAAATTCGATGCCGAGATTTCACCGGCAATATATGTTTTAGGGTCC
Source organism: Hymenopus coronatus (assembly GCA_030762935.1). Classification (NCBI taxonomy): domain Eukaryota; kingdom Metazoa; phylum Arthropoda; class Insecta; order Mantodea; family Hymenopodidae; genus Hymenopus; species Hymenopus coronatus. The sequence continues at coordinate 16,407,392 of CM060897.1, read as the reverse complement.
CCAATATTCGAAAATCTGATGTGTACCATTCACATGACTTTCTCTATATCCCTGCAACAAATTATTCTTAAAAAGCTTAAACTTCTATTTACTTTATGCTAATCAGAAAATATTAGCAGAAATAGTCTTATTACTTGCATCCTTGTAAGTAGAAGCGAATAAGGGAGTACCATGGGTTAAAGTGATAGTCAAAAGCTGGTTGCTATGTTAATGAAGTTTCTTTATTTATATGGATCGGAGTTGATAAGTTCCTTATGAGAAAATTATAAGTTTTTCATAGCAGAAACCAAAAATAAGGAATGTCTCAAAAACGATAAACTGCATGAAAAACATTTATATAATATAAATTGAGTGTTTTAACGCGCTCTACATTTTTTATGTAGTAAGTTTTTTCCACCTCTTATGGTTTAGTAGTTATTCAACATTTCGTAAAATTCATCCAGAATAAACTACTCTTCAGGGGCTATTTCCAGAAAATTCAAGATATACATTTTATTTGTCAGGTAAATGTCTTTAATATATGATATTTTAATCAAAATCGTTAGAGCCATTTATAAGAAAATCGAAATTTTCGAAAAAAGTTCCATTAAAGGGTAGTTTGGGGTGAGGGGATTTTTTTCAAAACCTTCGTGTCGCATCCCTGCAAGATACTAAACTTAAATACCAAGTTTGGTATTTTAGCTTCTTTTCGTTTTTGAGTTATGATTCTCACAGGCACACGGACACACACGGACACACGGACCTTTTTCTGAAATTGCTTTTTATGGATACAGGGGGTCCTAAAACATGTATTTCCGGTGAAATCTCGGTATCGAATTTTCTGGTAGAGTGCAATACATTCTCTATACACAATGTACATAGTGCCTATAGAGAAAGTAAAAAAAAGCATTTTCACAAAAAGATCCGTGTGTGTGTGTGTGTGTGTCCGTGTGTCTGTGAACACGATAACTCAAAAACGAAAATTCGGTAAAATACCAAACTTGGTATTTAAGTTCAGTATCTTCCAGGGATGCGACACGAAGATTTTAAGAAAAATCCCTTCACCCACAACTACCCTTTACATGGAACTTTTTTCGAAAATTTTTATTTTCTCAAAAATGGCTCTAAAGATTTTGATTAAAATTTTGTATATTAAAGATATTTACCTGACAAATAAAATGTATAGTTTGAATTTTCTGGGAAGAGCTTCTGAAGAGTAGTTTATTCTGGATGAATTTTACTGAATTTTGAATAACTGCTAAACCACAAGAGATGGACAAAAACTTACTACACACAAAATGTGGAGCACATTAAAGCACACAATTTATATTATATACACTTTTTTCGTAGAGTTCGTCGTTTTTGAGACATTCCTTATTTTTGGTTTCTGCTATGAAAAACGTATATTTTTTTCATACCGGAACTTGTCAACTCCTATCCATATGAACAAAGGAACTTCATTGACATAGCAACCAGCTTTTGACTATCACTTTAACCTATGGGAGTCGCTTATATCGCTTCTACTTACAATGAAGCAAGTAATAAGACTATTTCTATTATTTTTTTCTGATTAGCATAAAGTAAATAGAAGTATTAGCTTTTTAAGAAGAATTTGTTGTAGGGATATAGAGAAAGTCATGTGAATGGTACACATCGGATTTTTTGACATAGAGTAATATACCAAAGAGATTTAAATGTGTTTACATCATGTGACACAGAAATGTGATAAACTCAGATAAAGTTAAAACATCAAGTAAACGTAAATCAGAGCTCTTCGCGACGAGATTCGGTCTATGACCAGGTAAGATGACAGAAGCGGGTGTTATTGAAAGGTCAATCCAAAATCAGTTTCTCAGATCATTTCCCTGGATGCAATAAACCTGTCCATCCTAGGGGACACAAACTCTTCCCGCCTATCGGGTTTGCGTCGCAGTGAAGGAAAAATCTGATGTGTTCCATTCATACTAGCTGCTCTACATCTCTGCAACACATTATTGTTAAAAAGCTAATGCTTCTATTTACTTCATGCTAATCGAGAAAACATTATCAGAAATAGTCTTATTACTTGCTTCCTTGTAAGTAGAAGTGAAATAAAGGAGTAACATAGGTTAAGGTGATGGTCAAAAGATGGTTGCTATGTGACTGAAATTCTTTTGTTTTTACGGACACGAGTTGACAAATTCCTGTATGAGAAAACTGTTAGTTTTTTAAAGCTGAAACCAATTACAAGGAATATCTGAAAAGCGATGAACTCCACGAAAAAATGTACACAACATAAACTGTGTGCTTTAATGTACTCTAAATGTTTTGTGTAGTAAGTTTTTGTCTATCTCTAAATGTTTAGCAGTTAAGCAAAAATCCGTAAAATTCATCAAGAATAAAATAGTCTTCAGAGGCAATTCCCGGAAAAGTCAAGATATATATTTTATTTGTCTTGTAAATATCTTAAATGTAAGAGGATTTAATCAAAATCGTTAGAGCCATTTTTGAGAAAATCAAATTTTCGAAAAAGTTCGATGTAAAGAATAGTTGGGGGATGGGGGGATTTTCTTGAAAATCTTCGTGTCGCATCCCTGCAAGATACCAAAGTTAAATACCAAGTATGGTATTTAATGGTCTTTTTGTTTTTGTACTATGCTCTCCACAGACACACCCGCACAAACACACATGGACGTTTTACCAGAAATGATGTTTTTGGATTCAGTTGGACCTAAAACATATATTTCCGGTGAAACCTCGGATTTAGATTTTTGGGTGCATTACAATACTTTCTCTATACACTATGTACATAGTATGTGTAGAGAAATTAAAATATACTTTTCTTAAACAGGAAGTCGTTGCGGCTTCTTTTGTTTTACTTCTGGTCATGCTAAGAAAGAATTTCAATGACAATCTCATATTGACAGGTTTTAAAATATTTGACTACCGCTTTAGCCTAGTACATTCCCTTAGTTCTGTTCTGCTCACAAAGAACTAAGTTATGAGATCATTCTGTTAGCGATTATCTCATTTAGTATGAAGTAGAAGAAGGAATAGTCGCTTGTAAAAAGTTTGTTTGCAGAGCAGGTGAATGGAACACATCAGATATTTTTATAGACCTAATCATTTTCAAGATTTCCTACTTATTCCTTTTAAAATTTCCAATAGTACTTAGATGCTTACTTTCTCTACACGAACTATGTACATAGTATGTAGAGAACGTATTGTATTGCACCCAAAAATTTGATACCGAGATTTCACGTGCAATACATGTTTTGTGTCCCCCTGAATCCAAAACAAAAATAATTTCTGGAAAAATGTCCGTGTGTGTGCGTGTGTCTGTCTGTAGACTGCATAGCTCAAAAACGAAAAGACTGTTAAACTCCAAACTTGGTATTTAAGTTTGTTATCTTGGATGCGACACGAAGATTTTCAAGAAAATCTCGCCACCCCCATATACCTTTTACATGTAACTTTTATCGAAAATTTTGTTTTTTTTTTCAAAAAAGGCTCAAATGATTTTGATTAAAATATCGTATATTAAAGATATTTACCTGACAAATAAAATATATATCTTGAAGTTTCTGGGATTAGCCTCTGAAGACTATTTAATTCTGGATGAATTTTACGAAATTTTGCATAACTGCTAAATCGTAAGAGATAGACAAAGACTAACCACACAAAAGATGTAGAGCACATTAAAGCACACAATTTGTGTTATATATATTTTTTTTTTCGTGGAGTTGATCGTTTTTGAGATATTTCTTGTTATTAGTTTCGGTTGTTTTCTCAGACAGGAAGTGTCCGTTTTTCTTTCGTTCAACTCCTGGCCAAGTAAATAAGCGATTTGCAATGACAATTGCGTAACGTGAGCTTTTTGAGAGATTTGACTATCACTTTAGCCTAGTGCATTCCTTTAGACTCGTTCTACTTATAAGGAATTGAGTAATAAGACCGTTTCTGCTAATATTTATCTCGATTAGCAGGAAGTAGATAGAAGAATAATCCTACTATCAATAATTTGTTATAGAGATGTAGAGAAAGTCATGTGAATGAAACACATCACATTATTATTATTATTATTATTATTATTATTATTATTATTATTATTATTATTATTATTACTATTATTATTTTTTTTTTTGTTTTCGTAGCTTAACATCCTTTAACCTGTTTGGTCATATCGGACGATGAATGAAATTGGTGAAATGATGCTCAAATGATCTCGGGGTCCATGGAGCTTAAAGTTACTCGACATTCGTCTTCTCAGGATAAGAGAGAATCCCGAAAAAAGACCTTATCCGGGCTACCCACCCTAAGCCAGGTTCGATTTCGCGGCCTGTTAAATGTTTTTCAGGCACGCTACCACACATTAAAATTTTGACTAACGCTTTAGCCTAGTATATTCCTTTATGTCTTTTCTATTTATAAGGAACTAAGTAATTAGAACATTTCTGCCAAAGTTTACGTCGTTTATCATGACGTAGATAAAATTGTTTCATAAGAAAAGTTTGTTTTCAGAACAGGTAGATAAAGTCGTGTGAATGTAACGGATCATATTTGTAAGAACACCTTGTTGAAGTGTGGGGTGTGAAGGCTTGTGAATTTATCACGTCAGAAGTTTTAGTGCAATGCATTCCTTTGCGTAATAAAATAGTTGCAATAATTGTGTAATTCAGGGAACTCAAATCGGATATTTTTAGAGAATTAAGTGAAGTTTAAATACCAAAATGTCTGATCGAATACGGTTTTTGCTTTAGCTGGATACCTAAATAGTGGAATAAGTATTCAGTCAACTATAAATATACAAAATTAGGAAGTACATCGACAAAGAACATCAAAAGTTTCAACACGTAGTACTACGGTATAAAACAGTGAGTCTTTTCAAAGAGGAATAAAATTACCAAGTGCTCTTTACACGCTGACAAAGAAAAAAGCATGATAATAGACGGCGGCGCGGCGGTTAATGAGAACGAAACAGAAGAAAGTCAAGATGTAGATCTCTTTTGTTCCTCTTAACACCCGGTATAGCATGAAAACTATTAACGTCTATTCTTTGTATGTCTGTTAATTTTCCAGCAGTCTACTTGAAACTCTTTATAATGTTTCGCTGCTTCTTTTGTCTTGAGAGGCGGTATGAAAGGAGGGGATTAAGAGCTAAATCTCCGTGGAAAGTGGAGCAAAATCTTCAGAGAAGCTCGGCGTCCAGGGTGGGTTGAGATACCACAGCCATCTTGTGTTGGTGGAATTAAGTTTTAAAGGTAAGGAGTGTTATAGAAAACGTGCAAGCGTAAAAACGTTTTTGCAGAGTGAGGTAAAAAGATTCTACACAGTCTTCTCTAACATATACAGTGGATACGTGTTTCAAGGGAGACTACTAAAATACTGTATAAATGAGAAAACGTGTAACTGATTTTCTCTTCTGGTATGGACCTCATCCAGAATTTTTAATTTTTACTTTCTCTATACGTACTATGTACATATTATATAAAAAAGGTATTGTATTGCACCGAGAAAATCGATACTGAGATTTCACTGCAAATATATGTTTTCAGACACCCTGAATCCAAAAAAAAAAAAAAGAATTTTTAGAAAAATGTCCGTGTGTGTCTGTGGGCAGCATAGCTCAAAAATGAAAAAAAAAAACCGTCAGAAACCAAACTTGGTATTTGTATGGTATCTTCGAAGGATGCGACACGAAGCTTTTTAAATAAATCCCCCTACCCCAAGCTACCCTTTACATGTAAAAAATTTCGAAAATTTTGATTTTCTTAAAAAATGGCTCAAACGATTTTGATTAAAATCTCGGATATTTAAGATATTTACTTGCCAAATAAAATGTATATCTTGAATTTTCTGAGAATAGCCTCTGAAGACTACTTTAGCCTGGATGAATTTTATGGAATATGGCATAACTGCTAAACCGTAAGAGATGAACAAAAACTTACCACATAGAAAATGTAGGCACATTAAAACACACAATCTATGTATATACATTTGTTCGTGGAGTTGGTCGTTTTTAAGATATTCCTTGCTTTTAGTTTCAGCTTTGAAGAACTTACTTTTCTCATACAGGAATATATCAACTCCTGTCCATACAGACAAAGGAAATTCAGTCACTAGCAACCAGCTTCTGACTAGGACTTTAACCTATGCTACCTTTTTCTTGTTTTCTTCCTTGCTGGTTGATATTCACACATGTTTCTTCTCCTGTTTGTAACTCGAAACATAACATAAAATAGACAAGTGAACGATATGACGTCAATGAAAATTGCAAATCAGGCAATTCCAAGACACAGCAAGCATACCACCATACGTTTTTTCTAAAACATATAAATGAGTACATTTTGTTTATGGGGATCAAAAAAGTGATGCATTACCGAAAAAATCTGATATATTCCATTCACATGACTTTCTCTACATCTCTGCAAAAATTATTATTAAAAAATTTTAGGCTTCTATTTACGTCATGCTAATCAAGAAAGAAGGAAACAAGGAATCACTATGAAACTATCAATTTCAGGAAAAAATGTATATAACATAAATTGTGTGCTTTAATGTGCTCTACATTTTTTGTGTGGTAAGTTTTTGTCCATCTCCTACCGTTTAGCAGTTATGTAAAATTCCGTAAAATTCATCTAGATCAAAGTAGTCTTCAGAGGCTATACCCAGAAATTTCAACACATGCATTTTATTTGTTAGTTCAATGTCTTTAATGTGCGATTTTTTAATCAAAATCGTTGAGCTATTTTTGAGAAAATCAAAATTTTCGAAAAAAGTTCCATGTAAAGGGTAGCTGGGGGTGGGGGCTTTTTCTCATAATCTTCTCATAATCTTAAATACCAAGTTTGGTTTTTAACGGACACACAGACACACGCACACACACACGGACCTTTTTCAAGAAATGATTTTTTTTTTGGATTCAGGGGGACCCAAAACATGTATATTCCGTGAAATCTCGACATAGAATTTTTGGGTGCAATACAATACCTTCTCTATACACTATGTACATAGTACATGTAGAGAAAGTAAAAATCGTTTGTGCTAATTATCATGAAGTAGATAGAGGAGTAAGATTTTTAAGAACAGTTTGTTACAGAGATGTAGAGAAAGTCATATGAATATAACACATAAACATTTTTATAATGTGTATTATAAATCCGGTTGCAAGCGCCCAAAAGAAGGAAGAGTATCCGAAATAGAGTCGCTGAGAATTATTGCCGAGAAGGAAGAAAAGGCGAAGGCGGCGAGGCACAAAAAGCTAAGAAAGAAATCAGGACAAGCGGAGAGAGCAATAAAAGGAAGAGAATTTGATAGAAAATTATAATGGAAATTGCGACGCGTCGCTAAGCGAGGCGGAGGCAGGAAGGATAAAAATAGGAGTAACAAAAGACGGTAGCTAGCATGTCGTAACCCGACATGAAATATTACCCACCGTATTGTATTGTACGTAAAGGCGTCTTGGAGTCTCCTCGGGGACATTAGACCAAGTTTTGGTCATTTAGGAACTTACGAGAGAGATCCTAGATACAACTACACTATTCAGATGTAATGGTTCTTATTGCAAACATAGAGTGTACACTCTCGCGCATAAAAAGTGTCGCGTTCCTTCAAGTAAAGGCGGTCATGGGTCAAATTTAGATTTTCCACAATTTTGATACTATAGACTCCAGTTTTTCTACACATAGTAAATGAATAAAAAAACATTTTAATTCGATCTCTCCTATACCAGGTGACTCAAGAGCACCGGGTTTCGCGCGCACTTTGTTTATTTATTTATCCTGGTTGGCGTTAAGGCCATAAGGCCTTCTCTTCCACTCTACCAGGTAATATATTAAATTCAACACAGCAATTATGCAATGAATAAAATACAAAAAAGAATTTTATAGATCTTAATAAAAACATATATAAAAGTCGCCCTCCATGGTTACCAAGCTAACTTCATATACCCAAGGTCGCGGGATCAAACCCAGCGGAGGACGATGTATTTGTTCGGGTGTAAAACTCCTTAGCATGGTTTCCTTCGGAAGGGAAGTAAAGACATTGGTTCCGTGTCGTAGATTTACAGGCACATATAAGAACCTCAAGCCTGACAGAGAGGCCTCTGAGCAAAATTATTTGGTCTTTCACGCCCAGTATAGAATGGGATGCTGAGAACCACAGCAGTTAAAGAGCGTCCAGAAATAAAACTACATACGTAAAAAGGTTCAACAAATATACTGAAATAAAATGAAAAGAAAAAATATTTTTGGTGAAATATTCATGTATGTCGAAACACATGTTAGTGATATTTACAATTGAAATGGATATTACTTGCCAGCACATAAAATATCAATAACAATAAATGAAAGCATTTATCATATTAATACAGCAGCAGGTTAGGTTTGATTACAAATGCATGTCCTACTTTCCTGCTTGAACAGTATAACGTTCCGGCAGTCCCTTACGTCTTCAGGGAGTGAATTCCAAAGACGAGCTAAATCTGTTGCAAATGATGATGAATAGAAAAATTACAGAACCCTACGGGGTAAATTCTTTTTGGTAGTGTTTAACACCCGCCTTTACTACTTGTGGCACCGCAGGCGATGTCACTGGTGATACAGGGAATGAAGATGGAGCACCGGTGGAATGCGATGGAGGGGGAAACCGGAGAACCCGGAGAAAACCCGCTTCTGCGCGGCATTGTCCACCAAAAATCTCACAGGCGGTCACTTGGGATCGAACCCGGGGCATCTAGGTGACAGGCGAGTGGCGTGGTCTATTCTGAATTAGACCTATCCAAGCTAAAGAAGGATGAAATTTAGATTTTCCACAATTTTGCTACAAAAGACTTCAGTTTCTCTACACACAGTACGCGTATAAAAAGATTTTTATTTTGAACTCTCCTCAGTTATCAGCTCCTATACCAGTTGGCTCAACAGCGCCAGATTTGGCGCGCGCAAATAACACTTCTTTGTAATAACATTTACAGAAACCTACAGGGAAATTGTTTACTTTCCCTACACGTACTATGTACATAGTGTATAGAGAAGGTATTACACCCCACCAACAAATTCGATACCGAGATTTCACCGTAAATGTATGTTTCAGGGTCCCCTTTATCCAAAATAGCATTTTCAGAAAAAGGTCCGTGAGTGTCTGTGAACATGACAACTCAAAAACGAAAATATCAAACTTGGTATTTAAGTTTAATATCTTACAGGGATGCGACACGAACATTCTGAGAAAAATCCCCCCACCGCAAACTACCGTTAACATGGAACTTTTTTTCCAAAATTTTGATTTTCTTAAAAATGGCTCTAACGATTTTGTTTAAAATATTGTATATTAAATATATTTACCTGAAAAATAAAATGTATATTTTGAATTTTCTGGGAATAGCCTCTGAAGACTACTTTATTCTGATTGAATTTTACGAAATTTTGCATAACTCCTCAACCGTAAGAGTTGGACAAAACCTTATCACACAAATAATGCAGAGCACGTTAAAGCACATTTATATTATATATATTTTGTTCGTGGAGTTGATCATTTTTATATATTACTTATTTTTGGTTTCATCTTTAAAACCTTACGCTTTTCTCATACAGGAATTTGTCAACTCCTGTCCCTACAGATTAAGGAACTTCAGTCACACAGCAACCAACTTTTGACTATCTCTTTAACCATTGGTACTCCCTTATTTCACTTCTACTTCCAAGGAAATAAGTAATAAGACTATTCCTACGATTTTTTTTCTCGATTACATGAAGTAAATAGAGGTATAAACTTTTCAACAATAATTTGTTGCAGATATGTAGAGAAAGGCATGTGAATGGGTCACATTAGATTTTTTGGTAGTGCTTAACGCCCGCATTTACTACTTGTGGCACCGCAGGTGATGACACTGTGATACAGGGAATGAAGTTGGAGCGCCAGTGGAATGTGATGGCTGGGGAAACCGGAGAACCCGGAGAAAACTCGCTTCTGCGCGGCTTTGTCCACCACAAATCTCACACATGGGGTCAATCCATGATTACACCGGTCATTGACGTCGTAAACGAGAGCCACCTTCGACTTCGCCTGCCTATCAACATGAACGGTGAAGGAATCGCGTTCTCTGAGAGGCGGTTCTTAGGCTTGTACTACAGTCCGTGATGATATACAAGAACAGTGTTAACATGTTTAACACTTTAATTACACAGCCTTTATTTCTTAAAGAATTAAGTTACATTTTATATACCCACGTAATTAAAAATTCTATTTCACGTATCAATATCCGCCAAAAATTAATTTTATAATTGCGTAGTACACTATTCTTATTCTACATTGGGGACAAGAATCACTGTAGGTTTAAATCAAAACATTATGGCGCCATAAGAAAAACCATGCATGAGAGCAGGTAGTGTTTCACTGTATTACTATTTATTATTATTATAATTATGATTATTATTAATAATAATATTAGGCACTATATGCATAAAATGTGGCCTATTGCTCTAGATTACACGTATCCAAGTTAAAGGGGTTGATGGGTGAAATTTAGATTTTCCACAATTTTGATGCTAGATGCTTCAGTTTTGGAACTCACATTAGTATTATAAAAATCTGATGTGTTCCATTCACATAAGTTTTTCTATCTCTCTGCAACAAATTATTGTTAAAAAGCTTATACTTCTGTTTACTTCATGCTACTCGAGGAACAGTTAGCAGAAATAGTCTTATTACTTGCTTCCTTGTAAGTAGAAGCGAAATAAAGGAGTACCATAGGTTAAAGTGATACTTAAAAGCTGTTTGCTATGTGACTGAAGTTCCTTTGTTTGTATGGACAAGAGTTGACAAATTCCTGTATGAGAAAAGCATGTTTTTAAAGCTAAAACCAAAAACAAGGAATATCTAAAAAACGATCAACTCCACGAATAAAATGTATATGACATAAATTGTGTGTTTTAATGTGCTTTACATTTTTTGTGTGCTAAGTTTTTATCCAATTTTTACGGTTTAGCAGTTATGCAAAATTCCGTAAAATTCATCCAGAATAAAGTAGTCTTCAGAGGCTATTCCCAGATAATTCAAGATATACATTTTATTTGTCAGGTAAATATCTGTAATATACGATATTTTAATCAAAATCGTTACAGCTATTTTTTAGAAAATAAACATTTTCGAAAACATTTCCATATAAAGAGTATTTTGCGGTGGGAGTATTTTCTTGAAAATCTTCTTGTCGCATCGTTGGAAGATACCAGACTTAAATACTCAGTTTGGTATTTAACGGTATTTTCGTTTTTGAGCTATGCTGCCCACAGAAAGACACACACACATCCATACACACAGACAGACACACACGGACATTTTTCTAAAAATGCTCTTTTTCGATTCAGGGGGACCAAAAACATGTATTTCCGGTGAAATCTCGGTATCGAATTTTTGGGTGGATTACAATACCTTCTCTATACACTATGTGCATAGTATATATAGAGAAAGTAAAAAGAATTTAATTGCTCATCGTTTATGCAGCTCCTATACCAGGTGGCACAATAGCGCCGGGATTCGCGTGAGCAGATAACCCTCGTGCGATATAAAAATTACGGAACTCCAGGGGGTAAATCTAAGGATACGTATCAATGGCGTTTAAACTGAGAATGACCTCCGTCTTCTCCTACTGCATATCAGTGTAAACGGTGAAGGAATCGCGCTCATTGAGAGGCGGTTCTTAGGCACGTACTAGAGCCTTTGATGGTATGCAAGAACAGTATTAACATGTTTTCCATTTTAATTACAGAGCCTTTGTTTTTTAGGGAATAAAGTCACCTTTTAGATTCACGATTAACTAAAACTTCTACTTCACGTATTAATACCTCCAAAAATGTGTTTTGTAATTTCGTAATACACTGCTCTTATTTTACATTAGAGATAAAACCACTGTATAGTACAAACAAAATATTAGGTGCCATAACTAAAACCATGCATGAGAGCAGGTAAATTTCCACTGTATTACTATTTATGATTGTTATTATTATTATTATTATTATTATTATTATTATGATTATTATGATTATTATTTTTATTATCATCATTTTTATTATATTGTTATAATTATTATTAGGCACTATATGACTCATCATCGCTAAGGAGTCACAGGCATGGATGCAGGAAGGTTAAAAATAGGAGTAACAAAAGACGCTAGCAAAGTAGGACTAACAAAAGACGCTAGCATGTCGTAACTGACATGAAATATTACCTACGTACATAAAGGCGCCCCGGAGTCTTCTCCGCGACATTAGGCGAAGTTTTGGTCATTTAGGAACTTACGAGAGATATCGTAGATACGCTACAAGGATTTAAAGCACTACTCAAATGTAACAGGTTCTTATTGCAAACATAGAGTGTACACTCCCGCGCATAAAAAGTGCCGCGCTCCTCTAAATTAGGCGTATCCAAGTTAAAGGGGGGATGGTTGAAATTTAATTTTTCCACAATTTTGATGCTAGAGACTTCAGTCTTTCTACACATATTAGGAGAAGGTATAACATATTTATAATCCGACTTCTCACTAATGCAGCTCCTATACCAGGTAGCTTAATCGCGCCGTATTTCGTGAGTGCAGTTAGAAACATTTCAGAACTCCTCGGAGTAAATCCAAGCATATGCTGATCAGTGGCGTTATAAGAAATGGCTTTTGTTCTTCTCCCCTTGCATATCAGCGTAGACGGTGAAGGAATCACGCTCATTGGGAGACGGTTGCCAGACTTGTACTAGAGTGCGACATGATATACGCATGGAGAAAGTTAACATACGCACCACTTCAACAACAGATCCCTTATTTTACAGAATAAAGTCACATTTTGGATTCACAAGCAATTAAAAAGTCTATTTCACCTATCAATATCCGCCAATAACTAGTTTTTTAATTGTATAATACGCTATTGCTATTTAGGACTAAAGACTAGACCCACTGTAGGATTAAAACGTTAAGGTGCCATAACAAAAACCATGTATGTGTTTCACTGTATTACTGTTTTTATTACTATTATTATTACTCTTATTATTGTTATTATTATAGTTAGAATTAGTATTATTATCACCAAAATAAATAGTAATACAGAGAAATACTACATGTAAATACACGGCAAGAACTATTAAAATATTTGATTTCACTTTAGCCTGGTGTACTCGCTTCTACTTACAAGGAAGCAAGTAATAAGACCATTTCTGCTAATGTTTATCTTGATTAACATGAAGTGGATAGAAGAATAACCTTTTGTGAGGACAGTTTTTTACAGAATAGACGGAGAAAGTCATACGTGTGTAACATATCCCCTTTTTTAGAAAAAGGTCCGTAGTGTGTCCGCCTTTTGACAGTAAAGCTCAAAAACGAAAAGTCCGTTAAATACGAAACCTGTGTTTAAGTTTAGTATTCTAAAAGGATGGCACACGTTTTTACTTTCTCTAAACGTACTATGTACATAGTGTATAGAGAAGGTATTGTAATGAATAAAAAACTTCGATACCGAGATTTCACCAGAAATACGTGTTTTGGGTGCCCCTGAATCCAAAAAAATCATTTTTGGAAAAAGGTCCGTGTGTGTCTGTGGACAGCATAGCTCAAAAACGAAACCAATCTTGGTGTTTAAGTTTGCTATCTTCTACACGCAACTTTTTACGAAAACTTTGATTTTCTCAAAAATGGTTCTAAAGATTTTAATAAAAATATCGCATATTAAAGATATTTACCTGACATATAAGATGCATATTTTGAATTTTCTGGGAATAGTCTCTGAAGACTACTTTATTCTGGATTAATTTTATGGAATTTTACATAACTGCTAAACCGAAAGAGATGGATAAAATCTGTACCATTGTAAAAGCCTTAAAGTAAAGTAACATACGATATAATTAGAGAATAATACCTTCATTGTAGTTTGACATTTAATCTAGGTTCTATATTTCATGCATCATTAAAATCTTTTATACGCCACTGACTACCCAGCCACCTTCTTTCCAATACCAATCTTGCTTAACGTTAACTTGCATTCCTTCTAGCCACGCGGAGCTTGGACACTCCACTTCTCTGGCAGATGGAAGGAATAAGGAGTAGAGCGTTTCACACTTCGGGCGCTTATCTTGCGGACCCTGCTCTTGAATATTAATGTCCATCAGTGTACAACATGAATCGATCTCGCGCTGAAACTTGGTTGCAGTTTGAGTAATGGGAAGGTTAGGACGATATGCGTTACATCAGCTCGTCATGCTCAAAAGCCTTTCACTGCGTCACTGTAATTTAATTTAGAGCTCCTGTCTCGGAGCACCAAGTCGCTGGAATTGCAACTTATGCTTTGATATGAGAGTACACTTACGTGAAACATTTTCACCGTAAACCACGAGACGAGCGCAACTAGACCTGCATCTTTCAACTTCTGTCGTGACAAAACTTCAACACAGTTTCAAAGTTTACTTCTCCCACACGTGACCTTTAAGCGAACACCAAAGTGCAAAAAGTGATTTTCTGAAGTACTAATTAAAGCTTTAAGTGTTTGTTCGCATATTAGTGACCTCAAAACAAGTATTGTCACCAAGCTTCACTCTAATGTGTTTCAGTTCTAGGGAGATTAATTCATTCAATAACATTAGTTCAAATCAAAATATTTCTTATACACACGCACATGTATAAAATTAAATTCCTTAATATATTTGTATTAATTACTCACTTTTAAATTTACCTAAAGTAGATATTGTTTAAAAAGCTGATGTGTTACACTCACATGACTTTCTCTAGCCGTTCTAAAACTTCTTACATAAGATTATTCTTCTTTCTGCACTTTGTTAATCGAGGTATTCAGCACAATGTTCTTATTACTTAGTTCCTTATAAGTAGGAAGAAAAAAGGGAATACACTAGGCTAAATCGATAGTCAAATGTTTTAAAAGCTGTCATTATGCCATTGTCATTACAAACCGCTTCTTTTCTTGGCCAGGAGTAGAACAAAAGAAACACGGACACTCCCGACTGAGAAAAGTATAAGTACTTCACAACTGAAACTAATAACAATGAATACCTCGAAAACGATAAGCTCCACGAAAAAAATGTGTATGACGCAAATTGTGTATTTTTGAACAAGATCTACATTTTTTGTATAGTAAGTTTTTGTCTATCTCTTACAGTTTATTAGTTATGCCAAATTAAGTAAAATTCATCCAGAATAAACAGGTCTTTAGAAGCTACTCCCAGAAAATTCAAGATATACATTTTATTTCTCAGGCAAATATCTTTAATATATGATATTTTAATCAAAATCGTTAGAGCCATTTTTAAGAAAATCAAAATTTTCGAAAAAAGTTCCATGTAAAGGGTAGTTGGGTTGGGGGGATTTTTCTCAAAATCTTCGTGACGCATCCCTGGAAGATATTGAACTTGAATACCAGTTTGGTATTTTAGCTACTTTTCGTTTTTGAGTTATCGTGTTCACGGACACACGGACACAGACACACACACACGGACCTTTTTCTGGAAATGCTGTTTTCGGATTCAGGAGGCCCTAAAACATGTATTTCCGGTGAAATCTCGACATCGAATATTTGGGTGCAATGCAATACTTCTCTATCCCTATGTACATTGTACATACGGGGCTAGAGAAAGTAAAAATATGTTATATCACAAAGTGCATAAAAACTAGCACATAGTTATACTAATTAGTTTATTATATTTATTAGCTAAAATCAAAATCTATTTTCTACTACAGATGTTAGGCAAAATTTACCATGTTTACTTTCTCTACACTTACTATGTACGAAGAACTTTTTTTTTTCAACCTCCGACTGGCTATAAATAAAAAGACAAGTTCATAGAAAACAATTATTTTATTACTAAAAGTTTTGTACACTTATGGTTACTTTTCAACATAATCACCGAAAAGATTGACACATTTATCGTACCTGAGCACAAGCTTTGCAATACCCGCTTCAAAAAATGTTGCCGCCAATGATTTCAATTGAGCACTGACGTTGTTTTGAAGACCTTCGTTGCTTTGAAAGTGCTGCCCTCCTTCAGGTCAAGGAAAACGTGAAAGTCGCTGGGTGCCAGGTCGGGACTGTATGGCGGATGATCGGAAGTGTCCCATTGAAATTGTTCAAGGGGCCAGCAGTATGTGGACGAGCGTTGTCATGGATCAACACAATTCCTCAAGTCAACATTTATCTTCGTTTGTTTTGAATGGCTCTCCGCAAACGTCGTAACTACTCCTAACTACGCTCTACATAGCAAACATTTCGAATTTTGATTAAAATACCACATTTTAAAGCCATTTCTATCACGAATATGAGTTTTCTGTGAACAGCTTCTAAAGCCCTGTTTATTCTGGATGAATTTTGCTTAATGTTGCTGAACTCACTATACAAAAAATGCAAGTTATGTATTTTTTTCGTGGCGCTTACCGTTTTCGAGATATTCTTTGATATTAGTTTCAATTGCGAATTACTTATACTTTTCTCAGACGGAAGTGTATGTGTTGTCGTTTGTTTCTTCTTTCTACTGCTGGCCAACAAAAAAGCGATTTGCAATGACAATCGCAAAACGAGAGCTTTTAAAACATTTTGGTCTAGTGCATTCCCTTAGTTCAATCCACTTATAAGGAACTAAGTAATAACAACATTCTGCTAAAGTTTATCTCGATTAGCATGGTGTTGGAAGAAGAATTGTCTTTGTAAGAAATTTGTAAAATAGCTTGAGAAAGTCATGTCAGTGTAACACAATAGATTTTTTAACATATCGATCGGCTTTTAAAAGAGTTGACTGTAGGTTTGGCCCAGTGTATTCCATTATCTTAAGGAGCAAAGAAATAAAACAATTTGTATAAATATTTATCTCGATTACCATGATGTAGGTAGAAGAATAATAATCTTTTTAAGAATACTTTGTTTCAGAAAAAAAATCTGGTGTGTTCTAATCACATGACTTTCTCAACATCTTCGCAACAAATTATTGTTAAAAAGCTTATACTACTATTTAGTTCACGCTAATCGAGAAAAAACATCAGAAATAGTCTTATTACCTGTTTCCTTGTAAGTAGAAGAGAAATAAGGGAGTACCATAGGTTAAAGTGACAGTCAAAAGCTGGTTGCTATGTGACTGATGTTCCTTTGTTTGTATGGACAGGAGTTGACAAATTCCTGTATGAGAAAAGTATAAGTTTTTCAAAGCTGAAACCAAAAACAAGAAATATCTAAAAAACAATCAACTCCACGAAAAAGAATTATAAAACATAAATTGTTTGTTTTAATGTGCTCTACGTTTTTGTATTGTAAGTTTTTGTCCATCTCTTACGGTTAAACAATTATGCAAAATTCCGTAAAATTCATCCAGAATAAAGTAGTCTTCAGAGGCTACTCACCGAAAATTCAAGATATACATTTTATTTGGCAAATAAATATCTTGAATATAAGAAATTTTAATCAAAATCGTTAGAGCCATTTCGAAATTTGTTCCATGTAAAGGGTAATTTGAGGTGGGGGGACTTTTTCTGACAATTTTCCTGTCGCATCCTTGGAAGATACCATGCTTAAATACCAAGTTTGGTATTTAAGACTTTTATTGCTTCCAAACTATAAAACATAGAAGCATGATTCCAATGTTCATGGAGAGAGAAAAGTTTACAATTGAAATAGCGCGGGGGATAGAAGTTCCAATCACGTCCGCATTGGCGCTGTAGTTTGTTGTTTTATGTCTGTAGTGAAATGGCGGCGACACCTCAAGAGAAATCACTTTGTGTGCTGCAATTAGCAAAGCTAGAGTCCATTGTGCAGTTCAACGAAAGGATCCCAAAGAAATCCACACCACGAGCAAGCAACCAACTGTATGGCGAGTTCTGAAACATCGTCTGCACCTGAAGACATACAAACTGCATTGAACCCTGACGACCACAACAAACGGTACGAATTGTACATTGGTATGTTAGAAGATGTGAAAGAACACAATTTTACTCAACGATTAATATCTTTAATGAAATTTCTTCATGCAAAATGGTGCCCCGCCTCATTTCTCTTACTTGAATGACACGTTTGCCGGACGTTGGATTGCGAAAGGAGGAGCAGATCAACTTTATCGCCGGTGGCCTTGCAGGTCTCCAGATCTCACTCCGTCGGATTTTTATCTATGGGGTTACGTAAAAGACCGTGTTTTTATCCCTCCTATGCCTGGCACTCTTGCAGATCTACGACATCGAATTGTTGAAGCTGTAAATTCGATAACTGGAGACCAGCGGATTCGTGTGTGGCAAGAAATGTGCCACTGTTTTGACATATGTAACACACGGTGCTCATATTGAATGCATATTATAAAAATCTGATGTGCTCCATTCACATGACTTTCTTTATATCTCTGTAAATTATTATTGTTAATAAGCTTATCTTTTATTTATTTCATGCTAATCGAGAAAAATTAGCAGTAATAGTCTTATTTCTTGCTTTATTGTAAGTAGAAGCGAAATAAGGGAGTACCATAGTTTAAAGTGAAAGCCAAAAGCTGGTTGCTATGTGACTGATGTTCCTTTGTTTGTATGGCCAGCTGACAAATTCCTGTATGAGAAAAGTATAGGTTTTTCCAAGCTGAAACCAAGAAAAAGGAATATCTCAAAAATGATCAACTCCACGATAAAAATGTATATAGCATAAATTGTGTGTTTTAACGTGCTCTACATTTTTTCTGGGTTAAGTTTTGGTCCATCTCTTACGTTTAGTAGTTATGAAAAATTCATCCAGAATAAAGTAGTCTTCAGAGGCTATTCCCAGAAAATTCAAAATATACATTTTATTTGTCAGGTAAATAACTTTAATGTACGATATTTTAATCAAAATCGTTAGAGCCATTATTTAGAAAATCAAAATTTTCGAAAAAGGTTCCATGTAAAGGGTAGTTTGGGGTGCGGGGATTTTTCTCAAAATCTTCCTGACGCATCCTTGGAAGATACTAAACCTAAATACGAAGTTTGGTATTTTACCGACTTTTCGTTTTTGAGTTATCTTGTTCACAGAGTCACGGACACACACACACGGACCTTTTTCTGAAAACATTTTTTTTGGATACAGGGGATCATTCTGAGCGTCTTTTGGTAGTGAGGTTACGTTAAAGAACAAGTTTTCCTGACACATCGAGCAACCCGACAGCAACTGAAAGATATTATCTCGCAAGCATCATCTACAAAATGCTGTCAATGGAGTCGCAGAAAGAATGGTGCACGTTGAACAAAAGAACGGGGATCATTTTTCCAATATTTTATATAACACCATTTTTTCCTCAGTATCAAGTTAGTTTGCTTTTTTAGCATCAAAAATATTATATTTATAATGCTTTAAAAGTTGAAGTAAATTTTAAAAGGTCCTGATACCTTGTTAAAACAACATTTATGTCAAATACGTTGTTTTTGTGAAATTTACCATTTCAGAAATATTCCGAATTTTTTTTTTTCACTCTGGTGATGCAGCAAAAAATTATTGTTAAAAAGCTTAAGCTTCTATTTGCTTTAAGCTAATCGAAAAAAAAAAAAAAATGAGCAGAAATAGTCTTATTACTTGCTTCTTTGTAAGTAGAAGCTTAATAAGGGAGTACCATAAGTTAAAGTGAGAGTCAGAAGCTGGTTGCTATGTGACTGAAGTTCCTTGGTTTGTATGGACACGAGTTGTCAAATTCCAGTATGGGAGACGTATAAGTTTTTTAAAGTGAAACCAATAACAAGGAATATCTAAAAAATGAGCAAATTCATGAAAAAAATGTATATAACATAAGTTGTATGATTTAACGTGCTCTACAGTTCTTGCGTTGTAAGTTTTTGTCCATTTCTTACGGTTAAGCAGTTATGCAAAATTCCGTAAAATTCATCCAGAATAAACTAGTCTTCAGACGCTATTCCTAGAAAATTCAAGATATACATTTTATTTGTCAGGTAAATAGCTTTAATATACGATATTTTAATCAAATTCGTTGGAGCCATTTTTGAGAAAATCAAAATTTTTGTAAAATGTTGCAAGTTTGGTATTTAACGGTTTTTTCGTTTTTGAGCTATGCTGCCCACAGACACACACACACAGAAGCACGGACACACACGGACCTGTTTCCAAAAAAAATTTGTTGGATACAGGTGGACACAAAACATGTATTTCCAGTGAAATCTCGGTATCGAATTTTTGGGTGGAATACAATACCTTCTTTATACACTATGTACATAGTACGTGTAGAGAAAGTAAAAAGTAATTTTAAGAATAGCCTGTAAAATAGGTAGAGAGAACTATGTCAATATCACATGAGATTTTTAGACAGCAAAAATTAATATTGCAGTGTTTCAAACCACGTTTCTGGTGCCACCTACCTGGGATTTTAATATTATTTTGAAATGTTGGGTTTTGAAGTTTTGTAGTACAACATTTCAATTATATTTCACCTTGAAGACCATTTCAGCGCAAGTAATTCTGTAGACAAGATGTTATGGAAGCGGTAACGCCCTTGCAGTACCATTTAAACGCGTATGAATACACAGTTGCCATGGTAACCTTCCTAGCCTGGCACAAAAACGGTAATTCCAGCTTTCTCAGGTGGATACAAAAAATAACGCTTTGAGCAATGTTCTTAAGATGGTGGCTACCCCAGATCCCATATTCGTCCGTTACTGGAAATGAATTTATGTTCTGCAAAGGTTTCCAAACAATGAGACTATGACCTGTGATTTGTTCGTGGTATTTCCTAGTCGGTAGGCGAATACTAGGATTGTTTCTGTTAATTCAGGGCTTTTGTGGCGGGGTCGGGACCTACTTAGTCCTTTCTGTGGTCATATGGACGTACTGATTTCGAGAACATCTTAGCTGTTCGCTCGCCCGATCATAGAATTTCTGTAAAACGTAAGAGACTGGGGTAAGTCTATATGGTTCAATTAGGACATAATCTGATGCTGTAGTAAAATGTGAAATACCTTATAAAATTCGTTTAATACTATTATTTCATAAACTATTAAATAATACTTCAAATATAAACATTTCATATTATTCCATTTAATTCATATTGCTTATAATTATTTCTTTCGCAGTAATGAAAATATAATGAGAACTTAAGTTGATCACAGCAGTGAAGTTACAGTGTAAACTAAATCGAATCACTACAGTCATCTGAGAGTGCAAAGTGAACTGATTCACTTAGTGAAGTGACAGTGAAAAGTGAACCAAACCAGTTTAGTGAAGTGACATTGGAAAGTAAACCAAATCAGTTTAGTGAGTTGGTACTGAAAAGTGAACTGAAGTGAACTGAAACTCTTACTGAAGTATCAGTGAAAATTGAGCTATATCGTTTTAGTGGAGTGACGGTGAAAAGTAAATTGAATCAGTTTGGTAAACTGAAAGTGCGAAGTAAACTAAATACGTTTAATGAATTGACATTGAAAAGTGAACTAGTTTAGTGAAGCTACAGTGCAAAATAAACTAAATGCATTAGTGAAGTGTCAGTGAAAGTGAACCAAATCATTCTTGTGAAGTGATAGTAAAAATGAACTAAATCAGTTTACTAAAGTGACTTGAAAATTGAACAATATCATAAGAAGTATTAACACGTTTTTGGATGCATTGTAGTACTTTCTCGCATATATATTGTAGCATGTGTCTTTGCCGTGTTTGAGTAACACCAATAGTAGCCACAATTCCAGTATTTGTAATTATCATCGTCTTTATAACAAGGTAAAATTGTTTAATGCTTGCTGGAAAAAGCTCATGTGTTCCATTCACATGACTTTCTCTACATCTCTTTAACAAATTATTGTTAATGAGATTATGCTTCTATTTCCTTCATGAAGATCGAGAAACAGATGCAGAAATAGTCTTATCTAATCGCTTCTTTTCTTGGCCAGGAGTAGAACAAAAGAAAAACGGACACTCCCGTCTGAGAAAAGAATAAGTACTTCACAACTGAGACTAATAGCAATGAATACCTCGAAAACGGTAAGTTCCACGAGAAAAATGTACTCGTATATGACGTAAGTTGTGTATTTTAACAAAACATACATTTTTTGTACAGTAAGTTTTTGTCTATCTCTTACAGTTTACTAGTTATGCCAATTAAGCAAAACTCATTCAGAATGAACAAGTCTTTAAAAGCTATTCCCAGAAAATTCAAGATATACATTTTATTTGTCAGGTAGATATCTTTAATATACGATATTTTAATCAAAATATTTAGAGCCATTTTTAAGAAAATCAAAACTTTCCAAAAAAGTTCCATGTAAAGGGTAGTTTGGGCTGGGAGGATTTTTCTCAAAATCTTCGTGTCACATCCCTGGAAGATACTAAACTTAAATACCAAGTTTCGTATTTTAGCTACTTTTCGTTTTTGAGTTATCGTGTTCACAGGCACACGGACACACCGACACACACAAACTCACACACACACACACACACAAACCTTTTTCTCAAAATGCTTTTTTTTTTGGATCCAGGAGGTCCTAAAACATGTATTTCCGGTGACATGTCGGTATCGAATTTTTGGGTGGAATACAATACTTCTCTATCCGTATGTACATTGTAGATACGGGGCTAGAGAAAGAAAAATGAAGTTGACAAAAGTGAACTCGTTCATATAAATGGCAGCCGCTTCTCTAGACCTGTCGAGCACAGGTTGTAGCTTGCAACGGGACAATATGAGTTTTATTAAAATGAGCGCAGCTAGCAAGTGTTACGAAAATGAAATCTTTTCCTCTTTCTGCTCCATATTCTTACTCTTCCATATTTGCTCAGCGTACTTTGTTAACCATATTATTCTTCTTACATAAGCAGCAGTGGCAGACATTGCGAATTTTTAGGGGAGGATATCATTCTTTCGAGAAAGCAATCATATTCTCTGTGTGGCAACGTGAAATATATAAAATGTAAAGAGGGCGGAGAAAATAATGAAACGCCCACCTTAAAGAACTTGCTCTCAAAATGACATGCACAAAAACCAAGATAATTACATTCCTTTAAAATGCATTTTTACTTTCTTTAATACGTATGTTTAATTCAAAAGGCTGGAGAAAATATTGCATTCCACTTTAAAAATTTGAGATTCAGTTTTCACTGGTAATGTATGTTTTGAGGCCCACAGAATAAAAAATCTGATGTGTTCCACTCACATGACTTTCTCTACTTCTCTGCAACAAATTATTTTTAAAAAGCTAATGCTTCTATTTACTTCATGCTAATCAAGAAAAAAATAGCAGAAATAGTCTTATTACTTGCTTCCTTGTAAGTCGAAGTGAAATAAGGGAGTACCATAGGTTAAAGTGAAAGTTCAAAGATGGTTGCTATGCGATTGAAGTTCCTTTGTCTGTATGGACAGGAGTTGAAAAATTCCTATATGAGAAAAGTATAAGTTTCTCAAAGCTGAAACCAAAACAAAAAAAACGATTAATTCCACGAAAAAATGTGTATGACATAAAATGTGTGTTTTAAGGTACTCTATTTTTTTATTTGGTAAGCATTTGTTTATACCTTACGGTTTAGAAGTTATGCAAAAGTTCGTAGATAAAATTCATCCAGAATAAAGTAGTCTTCAGAGGCTATTCCCAGAAAGTACAAGATATACATTTTATTTGTCTAGTAAATATCTTTAATATGCGGTATTTTAATTAAAATCGTTAGAGCCATTTTTAAGAAAATCAAAACTTCCAAGAAAAATTCCATGTAAAGGGTAGTTTAGGTTGGGGGTTTTTTTTCTCAAAATTTGCGTGTCGCATTCCGGGAAGATATTAAACTTAAATACCAAATTTGGTGTTTTACCGACTTTTCGTTTTTGAGTTATCGTGTTCACAGACACAAACGGACCTTTTTCTGAAAATGCCTTTTTTTGGACACAGGAAACCTTAAAGCATATACCTCTGGTGAAATCTCGCTATCAAATTATTGGGTGGAGATTAAGAAAAACACAACACATTTGAAAGCACCGGTGGTCACCTTCCCACATTGCATTGTGAAGTTGTCACAGAGTGCACCTGTATTAAATATATCCTTCGGGTTATATGCTGGTTGCTTCCCTGACAATGTGTTGCTGCCAGCATGGAATGCAATACCGATGCTTGACATCTCAACAATTACATCACTGACATTCCAAACATCCCTCACAACATCCTTGCGCAACTCAGATCCAGGAATTCTGCTCTTTTCCGCATATATTCTACAGAATAGTTTTACTTTCTCTACACATAGTCTGTAGAGAAGGTATTGCACTCCACTCAAAAATTCGATACCGAGAATTCAACGGAAATATATGTTTTAGAGTCGCCTATGTCCTAAAAAAACATTTAAAAAAAAAAGGTCTGAAAGTTTTGCTCTGGTTTCAATGCTGTTATGTTAATATCACTGCAAAGTTTAATTCAAATTGTATAAATATTCTTCAAAATATAAATTATTTGATGTTGTTTATATGAAAATATATTGTAAAATCAAAACGTCCCATGCGCCTCTAAATTTGAAACAAATATTTTGGTTTTTATTAATTGCAGATTTAAAGCACACTTTAAAAATCTTAAACGAGAATATTTCAGTAACTTTGATTAATGAATGATAATAAAGAGTTTAGAGACTTTTTACTTTCTCTACACCTACTATGTACATAGTGTATAGAGATGGTATTGTATTGTACCCAAAAATTCGATTACGAGATTTCACCGGATATACATGTTTTCAGACCTCCTGAATCCAAAAAAAAAAAAAAAAACATTTTTGAAAAATGTCGTGTGTGTCTGTGTGTGTGTCTATGGGTAGCATAGCTCAAAACCGAAAATCCCATTAAAAACCAAACTTGGTATTTAGGTTTGGTATCTTCCAAAGATGCGACATGAAGGTTTTCAAGAAAATCTCCCCAATCCCAACTACCCTTTACATGGAACATTTTTCGAAATTTTTTTTTTCTAAAAAATGGCTCTAACAATTTTGATTAAAATACCGTATAGTAAAGATATGTACCTGACAAATAAAATGTATATCTTGAATTTTCTGGAAATAGCCTCTTAAGACCACTTTATTCTGGATGTATTTCGCTTAACTGCTAAACCATAAGAGATAGAAACAAAAACTCACTGCACAGAAAATATACATCACGACAAAACTCACAATTTATGTCCTTTACGTTTTTGTTGTGTAGGTAACCGTTTCTGAGATATTCCTTGTTATTGGTTTCAATTTTGAAGTACTTATACTTTTCTCAGACTGGAAGTATCCCTTTTCTTTTGTTCTACTCCTGGCCAAGCAAAGAAGTGATTTGCAATGACAATCGCATAACGGTAGCTTTTAAAGCATTTGACAATCAATTTAGCATAGCGTATTCCCTTATCCTCGTCTACTTATTAGGAACTAGGTAATAAGAACATTCTGCTAATATTTATATCCATTAGCATTGTGTACAAAGAAGAATAATCTTTTGTAGAGCAGCTAGAGAAAGTCATGTGAGTATAACACATGAGATTTTTTCTCCTAGAATAGGTGTTTTAAATTGATATTAAATGTTATTTGATTTCCTTTTCAGTCATCATTATTCCCATATCACTACTTGTTATAGAGATTAGTGCCCACACTTGAAGTTGAGTTATATACCAGTACAACTTGTCAATAGTCCCCTGTATTTCTTCCCGTTAGCCTCCCCCAAGCTTGTAAGCCCTTTCGAGGTCTCCTTTACCGAACATCATTATTGTATTTCTGACATTTTGCTTTACAAAAAAAGATGAGCGGAAGGTTGGCATTCCCATGCAAGATATCCCGCTCTTTTCCGGAAGCTAAGAAGACACAGGTCGTGGCAGCCTACGCATCCGTCTCAAGTTCGTTTTTTGTCTCCTTTAAATCATTGAGAACGCCTGTGAGCACAGCTTACCCGCAAAACAGCTACGACAGAGTAGTTGCCGAACTTTCAGTTATAAACTTTAACACAAGGTCGTTCATAATATAAATAACTAAGGCATTTAGGTTTTGTAAACAAACCATTTGTTTCCTACAGTACACACTGCTGTTTGTATTGCATCAAAAAATTCGATACCGATATTTCAAAGAAAATACAGGTTTTGAGACCCCCCGAATAAAAAAAATGCTTTTTATAAAGATATCCGTGTATAAGTGTGAGTCTGTCTGCCAGTCTGTCAACGTGTGTGTTTGGATGTGTGTGTGTCTATGAACAGCATAACTGAAAAACGAAAAGTCCAATAAATACCAAAATTTGTATTCAAGCTCAGTATCTTCCTAGGAGGCGACACGAAGATTCTGAAGAAAATCCCACCACCCCAAACTATGTTTTCGTGGAAATAGTTTCAAAAATGTTTATTTTGTCAAAACTGGCTATAATGATTTGATTTCAAATAAATGGCAAATTAAATGAGGATCAGAATTTCCTGGGAATTTAACTCCACATTCTGATTGGATTTTGCATAATTAATAAACCGTAAAAGATAAACAGAAATTTATACACACCATCTGATGCGTTCCATTCACATGAGTTTCTCTACATGTATGCAACAAATTATTGATAAAAAGCTTATACTTCTATTTACTTCATGCTAATCGAGAAACATTAGCAGAAATAGTCTTTTTACTTGCTTCCTTGTAAGCGGAAGCGAATATAGGTTAAAGTGATAGTCAAAAGCTGGTTGCTATGTGACTGAAGTTCCTTTGTTTGTATGGACAGGAGTTGACAAATTCATGTATGAAAAATATGTTTTAAAAGGTG
The DNA here is from genome assembly GCA_030762935.1 of Hymenopus coronatus. Taxonomy (NCBI): domain Eukaryota; kingdom Metazoa; phylum Arthropoda; class Insecta; order Mantodea; family Hymenopodidae; genus Hymenopus; species Hymenopus coronatus. The sequence continues at coordinate 16,380,740 of CM060897.1, read as the reverse complement.
AAATCAAAAGCAAGGAATAACTCAAAAACGATCAACTTCACGAAAAAATGTATATAACATAATAATGTGTTTTAACTTGCTCTGCATTTTTTGTGTGGTAAGTTTTGTCCATCTATTATGGTTTAGCAGTTATACAAAATTCCGGAAAATTCTTCGGGAATAAAATAGATTTCAGAAGCTATTCCCAGAAAATTCAAGATATAAATTTCATTTGTCAGGTAAATATCTTTAATATACGACATTTTAATCAAAAATTTTACAGCCATTTTTAGGAAAATCAAAATTTTCGAAAAAAAGTTCCATGTAAAGGGTAGTTTGGAGTAGGAGGATTTTTCTCGAAATTTTCGTGTCGCATGCCCGGAAGATACTAAACTTCAAAACCAAGTTTGGTTTCTAACGGCTTTTCGTTTTTGAGCTATGCTGCATACACACACGCATACATACAAACAGACACACATACAGACACGGACATTATTTTAAAAATGATGTTTTTGGATTCAGGGTTTCCTAAAATATGTATTTGCGGTGAAATATCAAACTTGTACATAAGTTCAGTATCTTTCACGAAGATTTTAAAACAATTCCCCATTCCCAACTACCCTTTACACGCAATGTATTTGGAAAGTTTTGAATTCCTCACAAATGGCTCTAACGACTTTCTTTGAAATCTCTTTTATTTAAGATTTTTACATGACAAATAAAATGTACGAGTATATCTTGAATTTTCTGGGATTAGCCTCTGAAGACATCTTTACTCTGGATGAATTAAACCGTAGGAGATAGACAAAAACTTACCGCATAAAAATGTAAATCTCGTCAAAACAAACAATTATATCATTGCGTTTTTGGTAGAGCCCGGCTTATTAGACAATAAGCTTTTTGACAATAATTTATTACAGAGGTGCACAGAAAGCTACGTGAATGGATTTTTTTATACAGAGGACCCTGAAATGTGTATTTCTAATGAAATTGTGGTATAGAATTTTTGGGTGGAATGCAATTTCTTCTATATGTTTTATGTGCATTATACTAGAAGCATGGAGGAGCACAAAAATTGCTGACGAGAGTGGTATGAGAATCTGTCCCATTTGCGAGGAGGATGAGTCGTGGACCCATATCTTGGTAAGGTGTAGGGGTACGAAGGAATGGATGGAAAAATATTTACCGCGATTCTTTATCACCGCTAATATAGAGCTAGAAGCATGTTGGACACTACTGGCAGGCACGGAAGACGGGCTAGGTAAATTTATACCTAAGGCAAGACAGCTGAGATCTGAGAAAGCTGACAGTAGAGAAGAGGGAGAGAGGAATAAGAACAGCTAAACAAAAGTGACTACAATGTTTTACATACATTTATTTTATGTCCTACTTAGGTCACTAATGTGTTATGGTTTCATATATTGTGTATATATTTCTTTTAGGTATAATTATCTATTATGAATGTGTACTTTGTGCTATACATTTAAATTGCTATATTTGAATATCTTTGTATTTTTATTTTCGTATTTACTCTTTTAATTTTTTGTTGTTTTAATATTGCTTTTTAGTGTGTATTACAAAAGCACGTACGGTCTGTGGACACTTATTCATTAATATATTAAGTAGAGAAAGTAGAAACGTGACATTTATAAAATGTCTCATAAATTAAACTTGGAAGGCTCTCACGGCTGGTGTTAGAATCACTAATAGAAAACAAAACCGGGCTTGTAGGCCGTGGTGCACTGGGCTTCTCCCCTCGTTCCCCAGAAGGGAACCTTCATCGTATGGAGCTTAGGCGATTCCTTTGCTACATTAACAGCATAAATTCACGAATACAATTCACAATGGAGAAAGACAATTGTGATAGTCTTCTTTTCTTGGACGTTCTCGTCACCAAAAAAAAAAAAAAAAAAAAAAGGACGGCACTTTGGGACATAAGGTCTACCGCAAATCCACACACACACATTAATCGATATCTAATCATCATCCGAGACAGAAGAGAGCCATGGTAAAAACATTAGTGGGCAGAGCAACCAGAGTATGTGAGCCACAGCATCTTCGCCAGGAACTACAGTTCTTAGAACAGGCCCTTCATGCTAATGGGTACTCGAAAAACGAATTAAGAAGAGCCTTACATCCAAAATTAGGCATAAAACACAAATATAGCAACAAATTTCCCAAAACAAAGGAGTGGTTTATCTCCCCTTCCTTAAACGCATCACAGACCGAATTTGCAAGGTGCTCTTGACCCAGAATATAGACATAATTTTCAAACCGACTAAACAAATACGCAGTTTCCTTCACTCAGCCAAAGATCCCAGAGGCCCATTTGCATCGGCAGGCGTGTATCGCATTCCCTGTTCATGTTTTGCAGTATATGCGGGTACCACCTTAGGCAGCATCAGTACCAGACTGTCAGAGCATTGCCGTCTGGGTCAGCCGGCGGTAGCACTGCATGCTCTAGAAGCAGAGGGGGTACGTGATCCGTTACGGCGAAACTGACATCCTCTCTTCCACTTCTCATTACTTTCACCGTGAAGCGATCGAGATCTATAAACATACAACAATTTCTATAGAAAAGAAGAAACATTCAGATTAATAAAACTTGGCACCGAGCCTTACAGAACAGACCAAACAAGAAAACACGTGCACCAATCAGACTCAACACGGACGCAGGGGACTGCAATCCGGACCAATCAGGTCATGCGAGGGCGGTACCTCCCATGGTATATAAGCCGGCCGCTCCAGACAACGTACCAGTCTGAGGAAAGGATGCTGCTCTTGAAAAATGCAACTGCTACTAGCGCTACCTCCTTACCACCAACACTCGAAACTCCAACATACCTCAACCTTCATCTCATTCCTGTGTTTAAACCCTTTCCAGGGTAGGTACACAGCAACAACTAGGCTCACCACGAGCCTACCAGACACGCACACAGGCAACGTACCAGTTGATATTGAGAGGCCACGCCATTGAAGATGCTTGGCGCTGTGGGACCAACGTCTTGACGACGCAGTGCATGGGCACGATCTCCGCCGCCGTCGCCGGTTCTGTGTCACTTGCGGTGGTACAGGACATTTCACCGGCCAGACCCAGTGTCCGCTCTACGCGAGGGACGGGCGCTCCACACCGCCGCCAGCAGGCTCACCGCAGCTTCACACCACAGATGCCACATCACCTTCAGCCTCTATAGACGAAGCGACGCGGGATGCCATTCAGGACCTCCACGCGGAGATCCTGAACGTCGGCCCCCGCTTAGCTGCTTTGAAGGAGGCCTTCATCAGCGTCATCACCCAGAAGCTGGAGGATCTGCAAGCTGCCACCAACGCCGCCATCTCTACACTTCAGTCCACCACCGCAGAGCTGTCCAACAGGATAGCAGGCGTTCACACGCAGCTACAACAGGGCCTCATCCAGGGGCCAATCACACCACACTGCTTCTCCTTCAAGCGACGTGAATGCTGGGTTCAGCAAGCAGCAAGACTCCCGATTATCATTACACCTCAAGAGGCACTCAGGTCTCTGAGTAACAGCAAGGTCTCTCAACCTATAATCACCGTAAGTAACCATCCATTTTCACCAACCACTTCTCCAATGGGACACTCTGGGCGCAAGTCATGTGTGTCTCCTGGCAACATGTGCATCACTCGCTGTTACTGCCAAGTCCAGCATTCATAGTTCACCAGAAATACGCAGGTTCTTTATGCGGTATTGCTCAGGTGGTTTTTTTTTCGTGCGGTTTGGGTCCAATACGGGGAGGTCTCACACTCCCAGGCTTCAGTGCCTTTTCCCCCACCACCAATAAAAAAAATTGGCCCAGGCGCAGGCGAAACGTCTGGGGAACAAGGGGAGAAGCCCAGTGGACCACGGCTTACAAGCCCGGATGTGTCAAAAATATTGAGGAATATGTTGATTTCTGGTCAAGTACTTTTAAAGATTACTCCCATTATACTACTTTAATGTGTCGAATTTCTTTAGCGTAGGTTTTAAAGGCAATGTTTACAGTTTAAATTTCAGGTTAGTGAATTTCGAAAAGTAATCTTCCTTTCAAAGATGTATGAATAGCGTTTATATGGTGTAAAGCGCAAATTGGTGCGAAAACGTTGCTTTTGCTTCGCTCACCTATAAAATATGATTGAAAGGCGACATCTAGGTGACGTGACATTTGAAAGGCCTCGCTAGCAGAGTAAGTTAATTACATTTCCAGCACATATTTGTTTATCTCACCTCTAAATATTGGCAAAGGCTTTGATCGCGTTAAAGCGAACTGGGGCGCATAGTTTTGATTCCGCAAATTACTCTCTATGGCGCAGCACACATTAGTTTATTTTTCTTACCAAAGTTACGATGTTTATTTGGCGGTTGGAAAACACAACCCTGAATTTTCAAAACACTTCTGGCGTTTTAAAGATAGCTTAGAATAATCACTCAAAGCTTTCATTTTAAATATCATCTGTAAATACTGTAGAGTGTGTTCATTCTTCAAATAAGCACATGTTAGGTGTATCAGACAGACCAAAAAATCTATTTCCCGTTAAGCTATATCATAAAAATCTTTATGCTCCATTCACACGACTTTCTCTAATTCTCTGTAACAAAGTAGTATTTTTACTTTCTCTATACGTGCTATGTACATGTATGGAGAAGGTATTGTAATGCACCCAAAAATTCAATACAGAGATTTCACCGCAAATATATGTTTTGGGTCCCCTTAATCCAGAAAAAGCATTTTTAGAAAAATGTCTGTCTGTGTATGTGTGTGCGTATGTGCCTATGAGCAGCATAGCTCAAAAACGAAAAGACCGTTGAATACCAAACTTGGTATTTAAGTGTGGTATCTTCCAAGGATGCGACACGAAGATTTTCAGAAAAGTCCCTCCACTTTTAACTACTCTTTACATAGAACTTTTGCCGAAATTGTTTATTTTCTTAAAAATGGCTCTAACGATTTTGATTAAAATACCGTATATTAAAGATATTTACCTGACAAATAAAACGTATATCTTGAATTTTCTGGGAATAGCCTCAGAAGACTATTCTGAATGAATTTTACGAAATTTAGCATAACTGCTAAACCGTACAATATGGACAAAAACCTACCACACAAAAAATGTAGAGCACGTTAAAACACACAATTTATGTTATATACATTTTTTTCGTAGAGTTGATCGTTTTTTAGCTATTCCTTGTTTTTGATTTCAGCTTTAAAATACTTTCTCATACAGGAATCTGTCAACTCGTGTCCATACAAACAAAGGAACTTCAGTCACATAGCAACCAGCTTTTGAATATCACTTCAACATTTGGTACTCCGTTATTTCGCATCTACTTACAATTTGTACTAATTTTTACTTTCTCTATACGCACTATGTATATAGTGTATAGAGAAGGTATTGCACTCCACCAAAAAATTCGATACCGAGATTTCACCGGAAATATATGTTTTAGGGTCCCCTGTATCCAAAAAAAATATTTTCAGAAAAAGGTCCGTGTATGTGGGTGTGTGTCAGTGTGCTGTGAACACGATAACTCAAAAACGAAAAGTCGGTAAAATACCAAACTTGGTATTTAAGTTTAGTATCTTCCAGAGATACGACACGAATATTTTGAGAAAAATTCCCACACCCCAAACTACCCTTTACATGGAACTTTTTTCGAAAACTTTCATTTTCTAAAAAATGGTTATAACGATTTTGATCAGAATGTCGTATATTAAAGATATTTACATGACAAATAAAATTTATATTTTGAATTTTCTAGGAATAGCCTCTGAGGTCTACTTTAATCTTGGTCAATTTTACGGAATTTTACATAACTGCTAAACCATAAGAGGTGGACAAAAACTTACCACACAACAAATGTAGAGCACCTTAAAATACACATGTTATATACATTTTTTTCGTGGAGTTGATTGTTTTTGAGATATTCCTTGTTTTTTTCAGCTGTAAAGACTTATACTTTTCTCATACAGGGCTTTGTGAACTCGTGTCCATCAAACATAGGAACTTCAGTCACAGAGCAACCAGCTTTTGACTATCACTGAACCCCCTTATTTTGTTGCTACTAACAAGGAAGCAAGTAATAAGAGTATTTCTGCTAGTTGTTGCTCCATTAGATGAAGTAAATAGAATAATTTGTTGCAGTGATATAGAGAAAGTCATGTGAATGGAACACATCAAATTTTTTCTCAATTAGCATTAAGTAAATTATCTTTTTAACAGTAATTTGTTGCAGAAATGTAGAGAAAGTCATGCAAATGGAACACATCATATTTTTCAGATATACATTGTGCGTCATTTGATCTCTGATCTTTGATTTTACATTCTTGGTTGTTTTAACCAGCTTGACATTAACAACAATAGCATGTCGTATTTTCTAAGTGCTCAGTATTGTATATTTTTGTTGGACATTAAAATAGCTTCTGGCGGCAATTTGAAACGCTCTTTGTTTATAGCAGACCGAATGTCCTTTGTTTTAAGTAATTAAAAGCTTCACAGATCCGATTAGGTTGTACACTTTTCGTTGCTGTTTGTGAACGAGAAAAAACTCTGGTTTGCAAGGTTTTATATCAACATTCACTAGTGAGTAATGCTGTTGCTCTTTTGCGTGTTTTCATCACTCGCGTGGCTTTTGTTTACTAACCTAAGGCAGGCAATAGAGTCACACATTTTTGTTGACTTCCTGGGAACAGAGAACAGACAAAGGGATCTGATTTCAAGGCTCTAAAACAAACCTCTATAGTGTGCGGATAGCTTGTCTGCCCTACATTCAAGAGGACCCGAATTCGAATCCCGGTAAGGGCCAGTTACCCGGATAAGGCTTTTATTGGGGGTTTCGTTATGTGTTGCATTCACATAATTTTCTCTACATCTTTGCAACAAAATATCGTTAAAAGGCTTATGCTTATATTTACTTCATGCTAATCGAGAAAAAATAAACAGAAAAAGTCTTATTACTTGCTTACTTGAAAGTAGAAGCGAAGTAAGGGAGCATCATAGGTTAAAGTGATAGTCAAAAGCTGGTTGCTATGTGACTGAAGTTCCTTTGTTTGTATGGACAGGAGTTGACGAATTCCTGTGTGAGGAAAGTATAAACATTTTAAAGGTGAAATAAAAAACAAGGAATAACTCAAAAACGATCAACTTCACGAAAAAAATGTATGTTACATAAATAGTGTGTTTTAATGAGCTCTACATTTTTTGTGTGGTAAGGTTTTGTCCACCTCTTACAGTTTAGCAGTTATGCAAAAGTCCGTAAAATGCCGCCAGATAAAGTAGTCTTCAGAGGCTATTTCCAGATAAATCAAGATATACATTTTATTTGTCAGGTAGATATCTTTAATATACGATATTTTTATCAAAATCATTACATTTTTGAAAAAAACTTTCATGTAAAGGGTAGTTGGGTGTGGGGGGATTTTCTTGAAAATCTTCATGTCGTATTCCTGAAAGATACTAAACTTAAATACCAAGTTTGGTATTTTACCGACTTTTCGTTTTTAAGTTATCGTGTTCACAAACACACGGACACACTCACGTGGACCTTTTTCTGAAAATGCTTATATATAGGGTACCCTAAAGCATATATTTCCGGTGAAATCTCGGTATAGAATTTTTGGTGGAGTGCAATACCTTCTCTATACATTATGTACATTGTACGTGTAGAGAAAGTAACTAGTGTGCTCCCTTATTTCCTTTCTACTTACAAGGAAGCAAGTAATCAAGACCAATTTTGTTAATGTTTATCTCGATTACCATGAAGTGGATAAATGGATAACGTTTGTGAGGAAAGAGAATTTGTGGAACAGCTAGAGAAAGCTATGTGTATATGAAAGGTCAGATTTTTCCTTATCGATAGACGGTTGAAGTGCTGTTTCCAACAGAACGATGTATCGAATCGTTGCGATTATTGTCGTCAGAACACCTGATCGCGTCACGACAGGCGTTTTCTTCCACACTTGTTTACTTGTCAGAACAGCCGAGCCCTCGAGGCATTTGATGGTTATCCCCTTGGCGTGTTTTTGACATCAGAAGAAAGCATCTTACTTTGCTCCTCGCTTTTCTATAGCGCCCTCCCTTATTCCCATCTTATTCGAGCAGTGGGCGTTTGAATGCACTATTCCAACCCTCAGCTCCTGCATAGAAAATAGTATCTACACTTGAAACGCGTTTTCCATTAATGTCATTAAACCAGTCGTATTTCAATCAATACCTGCTTTAATTTCTCTACACGTACTATGTACATACTGATTAGTAGAGAACATATTGTATTCCACCCAAAAATTCGATACCGAGATTTCACCGGAAATATATGTTTTCGGAATGCATATTTAAAGTGATAGTCAAAAGCTGGTTGCTATGTTATTGAAGTTCCTTTGTTTGTATGGACAGGAGCGGCAAATTCGTGTATGAAAAAAAATGAGTTATTTAAACGTGGAATCAAAAACAAGGAATATATAAACAACGATCAACTCCACGGAAAAAATGTATATAACTTGAATTGTGTGTTTTAAAGTGCTCTACATTTTAAATGGTAAGTTTTTGTTTATTTCTTATAGTTTAGCAGTTATGCAAAATACCGTAAAATTGATCCAGAATAAAATAGTCTTCAGAGGCTATTCCCAGAAAATTGAAGTTACACATATTATTTTTGAGGTAAATATCCTTAATATATAATATTTTAATTAAAATAGTTTGAGTCATTTTTAAAAGATCAACATTTTCGAAACAAATTTCCATGTAAAAGGTAGTTGGGGGTGGGGGGATTTGCTTGAAAATCTTCGTGTCGCATCCTTGGAGGATACCAAACTTAAATACCAAGTTTGGAATTTTAGTGACTTTTCGTTTTTGAGTTATCGTATTCACAGTCACGCGGACACACACACTCGAACCTTTTTCCGAAAATAATTTTTTTGGATACAGGGGATACTAAAACATATATTTCTGGTGAATTCTCGGTATCGATTTTTTTGGTACACATAGTACGTGTAGAGAAAGTAAAAATGAAAAATCCGTGAAAAGCAAAATTTATATTTCAGTTCAATATTTTCCAAGGACGCGAAGCGAAGAATTTCAAAAGAATCCTCCATTTCCGTTTACATGGAACGTTTTTCGAAAATTTTGATTTTCTAAAACATGGCTCTAACGATTTTGATTAAAATATCGTATATTTATGATATTTACCTGACAAATAAAATGTATATTCTGAATTTTCTGGAAATAGCCTCGAAAGACTACGGAATTTTACGGAATTTTGCATAACTGCTAAACCTTAAGAGATGGACAAAAACTTACCACACAAAAAATGCAGAGCACATTAAAACACACAATTCATATAATATGCATTTTTTCGTGGAATTCTTCGTTTTTAAGATATTCCTTGTTTTTTGTTTCAGCTTTGAAAAACATGCTGTTCTCTTGCAGGAATTTGTCCAACTCCTGTCCATAGAAACAAAGGAACTTCAGCCACATATCAATGAGTCTTTGAGTATCAGTTTAACCTATGGCACTGCCTTGTTTCGCTTCTACTTACAAGGAAGCAAGTAATAAGATTATTTCTGCTAATTTCTTTTAGATTAGCATGAAGTAAATTGAAATATAAGCTTTTTAACAATAATTTGTTGCATAGATGTATGGAAAGTCATGTGAATGGAACACATCATTTTTTTCTGTTGAATTATGATATGCCGACCAAGAGAGAGAGAGAGAGAGAGTCATGGGAATGGATTTTTTAGACTCAGGGGTTTTGGAGGGTATTTGGATGCAATAGAATACCTTCTCCATACACAACGTGCATAGTACGTGTAGAGAAAGTAATAAAAATCCAGAGGTTTTCATTCTATCCTTGATTTAGTTGCATATCAAAAGGATATTACACAGTCTATGCTTTTGGCGTTTAGAATTCCATAAATTCAGTCCTTTTAGTAGGTGATTCAATTAAAATAATGAATTCAGAGTTAATTAAGTTTCTTTTTCCCCCGTCTCACTTACATGTCGCCTGTCGCTGTATGTAAATGTGACGTCACTTCTGCACTTTTGCGTGCGCTAGTGATCATACATAATTCATAATGCTAGCGCTGCTATTATCGACTATAGTATTATACATTTTAATGCATCTGGTGTGCGAGTTCCAGTTTAACGTAAAAAGCACTGCAGTTCCTAAAACAATAACTGAAATTTATCCCCTACAATCGTGTAATATTTTATCTGTCACGTGCTTACATTAAATAGGGGAGGTATTGTACTCCAGCTTAAAATTCAATAACGAGATTTTAATGGAAATCCGCATTTTGAGACTCTTCGAATCCAAATAATACTATTTTTGCAGTCTGTTGTATTGCACCCTAAAAAAAATCTAATGTGTCCCATTCGCATGACTTTCTCTACATCTCTGTAACAAATTATTGTTAAAAAGCTTATACTTCTATTTTCTTCATACTAATCGAGAAAAAAATTAGCAGAAATAGTCTTATTATTTGCTTTCTTGTAAGTAGAAGCGAAATAAGGGAGTACCATAGGTTAAAGGGATATTCAAAAGTTGGTTGCTATGTGACTGAAGTTCCTTTGTTTGTACGGACAGAAGTTGACAAATTCCTGTATGAGAAAAGTATAAGTTTTTCAAAGCTGAAAAGAAAAACAAGGAATATCTAAAAAACGATCAACTCCACGAAAAAATGTATATGACATAAATTCTGTGTTTTAACGTGCTCTACATTTTTGTATGGTAAGTTTTGTTATGCAGAATTCTGTAAAACTGATCCAGAAAAAGTAGTCTTCAGAGGCTATTCCCAGAAAATTCAAGATATACATTTTATTTGTAAGGTAAATGCCTTTAATATATGGTATTTTAATCAAAATCGTTAGAGTCATTTTTAAGAAAACCAACATTTTCGAAAAACGTTCCATGTAAAGGGTAGTTAGGGGGTGGGAGGATTTTCTTCGTGTTGCATCCTTGGAAGATACCAATATTAAATACCAAGTTTGGTATTCAATGGTGTTTTCGTTTTTGAGCTATGCTGTCCACAGACACACACAGACAGACATATGAAAATGATTTTTTGGGATTCAGGGGGACCCAAAACAAGTATTTCCGGTGAAATCACGGTATCGAACTTTTGGGTGCAATGGAATATTTTCTCTATACACTATGTACATAGTACGTATAGAGAAAGTAAAATATGTGATATTTTCCATTAACATGGCTTTCTCTACATCTGTACAAGTTATTTTTAATAAGCTTATTATTGTATCGATTAAATGCAAATCGAGATAAGATTTAAGCATAAACGGTCTTATAAATAAGTTCATTATAAGTAGAACAGAAATAAGAGAATGCATTAGACTAAACCGACAGTCAAATGTTTTAAAATGTGGTTGCTATGGGAATGAAATCCGTTTCTTTGCGTGACAAAGTATGTTAAAACTGAAACTAATAACAAGGAATATCTCAAAAAACGGTCACCTCCATGACATATATTTGTGGGTTTTCACGACCTCTACATCCTTTTCTTTATTTTATTTTCAGCATATCAGCTAGTATGCTGTACAGGCCATAGATAACAAAAACGTTAAATACATTAACATTTTAGGTTGACCAAGTTGGCTCCTCTAACATAAACAGAAATAGTTATTAGTACTGAACTGATAATATAACTTTACAAATAAATATTACAATTGAATGAAAGCTAAAGTAATAACAATAACAAATTAATAAAAATACTCACATGAGTTTCTCTACATGTCCACAACAAATTATTGTTAAAAAGCTTGTTCTTCTATTTACTTCCTGCTAATCGAGAAAAAATTAGCAGAAATAGTCTTATTACTAGTTTCCTTGTAAGTAGGAGCGAAATAAGGGAGTACCATAGGTTAAAGTGATAGTCAAAAGGCGGTTGCTCTGTGACTGAAGTTCCTTTGTTTGTATGGATACGAGTTAACAAATTCCTGTATGAGAAAATTATAAGGTTTTCAAAGCTGAAACCAAAAAGAAGGAATATCTTAAAAAGAATCAACTCCATGAAAAAAATGTATATAACATAAACTGTGTGTTTTAGTGTCCTCTACATTTTCTGTCGGGTGAGTAGTTGTTCATCTCTTACGGTTTAGCAGTTATGCAAAAATCGGTAAAATTGATCCAGAATAAAGTACTCTTCAGAGGCTATTCCCAGAAAGTTAAAGGTACACATTTTATTGGTCGTGTAAATGTCTTTAATATACGACACTTTAATAAAAATTGCTAGAGCCATTTTTGAAATAATCAAAAGTTTCGCAAAAGTTCCATGTAAAGGGTAGTTGGGGGTAGGGGGATTTTCTTGAAAATGTTCGTGTCACACCCTTGGAAGATAGCAAACTTAAATACCAAGTTTGGTATTCAATGGTCGTTTCGTTTTTGAGCTATGCTGTCCACCCCCCCAGGGGCCTACTACGGTAGGTACGGGTTAGGCGCACCCGGGGTCCCGAGCCACCTTGACTCCCTCTGTGGGCAACCTCAGAGTGGTGAGGGAGTCAGTAGGTCAAAATGCCCACCCACGTGTAGGCCGTGCGTGGAGACCCGTGTCGGTGAAAAGGAATATCCTGGTTGGTTGAGGGTTGCGTACCTGAGCCTGAGCTTCTGTCTTTCAGTAACTGGGGAGGGTGCGCAGCCTAATACACCGCTTTGGTTTCTGATTTGCCTAAACGGGAGGCTAGGGACTAACCCACCCCTAGTCAATCGGCCAGGACTAGGTATTACACCGAACTCCAGGGTGAGTGGGACGGCGAGCCCGCTATATCCCCTGTGTAGCCCTGTCACCCCAGTGGGGTGACCCCTCGTTGGGCTCCGTGGTGGGTGGGGAGCACTGGGGGATGAATTTATACAATTTTTTTATGGCACCAAAACTTAAACCCCTGATTTCAAATAAAGACGTTGGAAAGGAAGTAGTCGAGTCATGTGGTCCTCGCTACTTGGTTATTCATAGGACAGAGGAAGGTAAGAAGTTCCTTACGGTGAGCCCTTTTACTATCCAAAAGGGTCTCGATGCCATTGCTGGTCCTGTTAAATCCTGCGTTCGAGCTCGCAACGGTACACTTCTTGTCGAAGCCAACTCCGCCTCGCAAGCTGCAAGGATACTTAAAGCCACCATGTTAGCCAGCTATCCAGTGAAGGTCGAGGTGCACAAGTCGCTGAACTCCTCCCGCGGTGTAATAACAACCCGCGCGTTGGACGGTTTGTCCATTGAGGAGATCAAAGAAAATCTTGCGACTCAGGGTGTCTCAGCTGTTTATCGGGTACAACGTAAAATCAACGGTGAATTCCTGCCTACTCGTACCCTGTTTCTTACTTTTGATCGGGTTGATCTGCCTCAAAAGATTAGAGCAGGGTATGAAGCCATCGAAGTTAGGCCTTATATACCCAATCCGCTGAGGTGCTTTAAATGCCAACGTTTTGGTCACACTAGTGAGTTGTGTACCGGCAAGTCCACCTGCGTCCACTGCGGTGACATCTCCCACGATGGGGCCTGTGCTTCAGCTCCATCGTGTGTGAACTGTAACGGGGAACACCCATCTAGTTCCCGAGACTGCCCCCGTTTTGCAGAGGAACGAGCGATCCAGGAGATACGGGTGAAAGAGAAGGTGTCCTTCTTGGAAGCCCGGAAGCTCCTGCGACTCCGCCAACCCTCTGCCCCGAGGTCCGGTACCTATAGCTCAGTTGCAGCTAAACCGGTACCGCGTCGGGAAATCGCAACACAGACCGGCGATATGAACGGGGCTACAATTGCGGAAAAGGTTATTTTAGCCCAAGCGCTGCCAAAGCCTTCGGCACCTACACCGAAGTTGGTATCAACATCTGCCAAATCCGCCAGCTTACAGAATAGTCCTGCACACTTTTCACCTAAAGCCTCGACCTCCGGAACTAAAGCTATTAAATTCACGACGTCTTCTGCCCCAGAAAAACAGTTTAAGACCAAGTATGTACGACAAGACTTTTTGAAAGAGAATGTGCAATCTATTACCAAGTCATCTAAAGGTAAGAAAGGTTCACGCAACTCCACACGTGTATCCTCCTCTGAAGGGTCATCTGGGGAGGAGGGCGTGAATCGGCGACGGCCGTCTTCGCCGATCAGCACATCCAATCGGTTCGAACTACTTGGACCGAAAACTGCTCTTGAAAAAGGGACCTCCCTTGTGGAGGAGATGGACCAGGAGGATTCTGCCACCACTGCCAGAGGGACAGTGCGGAAACGGCAGGATCGTGCTCCTGAAAATAGTACTAGCCCAACGCCTAAGAAGAACAAATTGAACCGACCAGCTAATCCCAATCTGCAGAAGCGTCTTTCGATTTGAAACTTATCCCATAATATACTCAATGGCTATCCTCCATTGGAACATACGCGGAATTCGACCACATCGACCAGAGCTTGACTTGTTGCTGCGCCAGCATGAACCCTTGGCTGTATGTTTACAAGAGACGAAGCTCCGTCCACAGGACACCGTTATCATCAGGCAGTACTCCTCCGTACGATGTGATTTATCCCCGGAGGACGGTGTCCCGGCACATGGGGGCACTATGATGCTTATTCGAGATGATATTTTTGCCAACTCCGTACCCATACAATCTGCAATCCAGTCCGTTGCTGTCAGCATTAAGCTACCCTCCGCTTCATTCACCATTTGCAGTATCTATTTGCCTCCATCTGCGAACCTCTCGCACAGCGACTTAGAACACCTCATTTCGCAGTTGCCACCACCCTTTTTATTGGTAGGCGACGTGAATGCCCATCACCCTCTTTGGGGCTCTCCTCGGGCTTGTGCGAGAGGTACGCTACTTAAAGACTTCTTGGATAGTCAGAATCTTGCTCTCTTGAACACCGGAGAGCCCACCTTTCTATCTGACGCATTTCATAGTTTTTCACACATTGACATTGCAATTTGTTCCCCTCAGCTAGCAGTCACGTTATGCTGGAATATCATCTCGGATTTGCATTCTAGTGACCACTTTCCTTGTCGTATTAGTGTCTTGACACCCGTTGTATGTTCCACCCGTTTACCTAGTTGGCGCCTAGACCACGCCAGCTGGGAACTGTACTCCCACTTGGCTGAATTTAGCTACGAAGAGCACGACTCTGTGAACCACTTGGTCGAACATCTTACAGGGACCATTCTTTCTGCTGCTGAGCAATCCATTCCGCGTTCGACTGGCTACAGCCGTCGATTTCCGGTACCTTGGTGGACCGCTGACTGTCGGGATGCTATTCGCGCTCGCAGACGAGCTCTACGGGTTTTCCAGCGTTTTCCTACACTGGATAACCTGATACACTATAAACGGATGCGTGCACATTCTAGGCGGGTTATTAAGGATAGCAAGAAGATGTCATGGAATAAATTCGTGGGTTCCTTTAATCGACATACACCTTCCTCTGTCGTATGGGATAAGTTAAGACGTGTGGCTGGGAAACCGAACCATATGCCCATCGCCGGTCTCAAAACACCTACCGGAGCTGTTGTTGATACATTTGACGTGGCGAATACTTTAGGCAGTGCTTTCGCTCAGGTGTCTAGCTCAGGCAACTATTCCCCTGAGTTTCTTACAGTTAAGAACCAGGTGGAATCTCAAGAATTCTCGTTTCTTTCTGGCAACCTTGAGGATTATAATCGCCTTTTCACCCTGGCAGAGCTAGACAATACACTCTCCTCTTCACGACAATCAGCACCAGGTCCAGATGGTATCCACGTCCAAATGTTGCAACATCTCTCTCCTGATGGCAAAGATTTCCTACTCGAGGTCTATAATCGTGTCTGGGTTGATGGCATTTTTCCAGACAAGTGGCGGGAGGCCACCATCATACCCATTCTTAAACCTGGAAAGGACCGCCATCTTCCTTCCAGTTACCGTCCTATTTCCCTCACCAGTTGCGTGTGCAAGGTGATGGAACGCATGATCAATGGACGGTTGGTGTGGTGGCTGGAATCCCACAATCTTCTGACGAACATCCAGTGTGGCTTTCGACGGCGACGTTCAACTGCTGACCACCTTGTCTCTCTGTCAACTCAGATTATGCACGGGTTTCTTAAGAACAGCCCCACAGTTGGGATATTTTTTGACCTCGAGAAGGCCTACGACACGTGTTGGCGGGCGGGAATATTGCGTTCTCTGCACAACTGGAACATACGTGGACGCCTACCGTTGGTCATTCAGGAGTTTATGCGGGATCGCGTTTTTCGAGTGAGGGTGGGCTCGGTTTTTTCTAACCATTTTATTCAAGAGAACGAAGTGCCGCAGGGCTCGGTACTCAGCGTGACTCTTTTTGCTATTGCGATAAATTCCATATCACTATGTGTGCCTCAAGGTGTCTCTTCCTGTTTATTCGTGGACGACTTTGCCATCTTCTGTACTTCTCAGCGTACACCGTTTTTGGAACGCCGTCTCCAGCGGTGTTTGGACAATCTCTATGCATGGAGCTCGAAACACGGTTTTCGTTTCTCCGCTGAGAAGACAGTCTGCGTTAACTTCTGGCGCCGTAAGTGGCAAATGCCGCCGTCTCTTCGACTCGGGCCAGATTTACTTCCTTTCGCAGACGAGGCGAGATTCCTTGGTTTGATCTTCGATCGGAAACTTTGTTGGGCACCACAAATAGCACAGCTTAGAGCACGATGTGACCGTTCTCTAAATCTTTTACGGATACTAAGTGGCAAGTCTTGGGGTGCGGATCGGACGGCATTGCTCCGTCTTTATCGTGCTGTGATTCGTTCGAAGTTGGACTATGGCAGCATTGTGTATTCTTCAGCTCGACCTTCAGTGCTCAGAAGGTTAGACACAGTCCATAACCAGGGCATCCGTGTGGCCGTTGGAGCTTTTCCAACGAGCCCAGTTGTTAGCCTCTACGCCGAATCGGGAGAACCTCCTCTGCGTTGTCGGCGTGATGTCCTGCTTGCTAATTATGGCTGTGGGCTGAAGTGTATGCCTGGGCATCCAACTTATCACGCTTTTTTCTCCCCTGAGCTGCACGAGCGATACTGCCTCCGCTCTCTGAGCCCCAGGCCAGCAGGTTTTCGTTTCCGTGAGCTTCTACGCCAGCACCATGTTGACATTCCTCGGCTGTTATCCAAGGGAGAGAGTATACACCCCCCTTGGTTACGCGCTACCTCCCATGTCGATCTCGGGATGACGCTCTACGGGAAATCTGTTACGCCTCTTGATAGTATTCGTCGTGCTTTTTAGAATTTTTATCCAAATACAGTGGCCGTATTTGTATTTACACCGATGGTAGTAAGAGCCCCGACGGTGTTGGATGTGCCTTTGTAACTGGCACCGCAACTTCTACTTACGGTTTGTCTAGTTGCACATCTATATATTCTGCCGAGCTATATGCTATTTATCAAGCCCTTCTGTATATTCGACGTCGAAAATTAGGTGACTGCCTTATTCTTAGTGATTCCCTTAGTGCCCTTCAGAGCATTCGTGAGCTGTACAATTACCATCCTCTGGTGCAGCGCATCCAGGACGTTCTCCACATTTTGCACGCTTCTGGTTTTAATGTGGAGTGCGCATGGATTCCTGGACACGTTGGCTTGCCAGGGAATGACACGGCGGATTTGGCAGCGAAATCGGCAGTCACAGCGCCCAGTGTTACGATTACCCATTCAACAGCAGAAGATTTTAGAGTGGCTGTACGGAGAGCCGTTTTTTCGACTTGGCATGCGGAGTGGTCGGCTCTCCGTGGTAATAAGCTGCGAGAGGTGAAGGACCTCCCTGTCAACTGGGTAACCTCCTCTCGTTTATTCCGCCGGGAGGAGGTAGTACTAGCTCGGCTAAGAATTGGCCACTGTATTTTTACTCACAGTTACCTTTTTAAACGTGAACCTGCTCCTGTCTGTGCGCTCTGTGGGGAGGCACAGACAGTTCGTCATGTGTTGCTGGAGTGTGGTCACCTGGCACACATTCGGTCATCTATGGGCATGCCGGCCTCTCTTGCTGAGGTCCTGGCAGATGACCCAAGAGCAGTGGACAGGGTTTTTAAATTTTTAGCAAAACTTTCTTTTACCTTGACGTTTTAGTGTGATAGCAGTTTTTTTTTTAAACTCTTTTAATTTTAATGTTTTGATTTTAGATGGTGTTTTATATCCAGCTCTGTTTAGAGGGCTGGGCCGTTCTGTTACTTCCGTTTCAACTGTGTTAGCTCTTTTACTTGTGTTTTTTCCTTTTTGTTTGGTATTTTTCTTACTGCCTATTGCCAAGTTTTAATCATAAGGGCGCTTATGACCTCGGCAGTTGAGCGCCCTTAAACACCATTATCATCATCATCATCTTATGCTGTCCACTCATACACAGAGACAGACAGACAGACAGACAGACAGACAGACAGACAGACACAGAGAGACACACCTACAGATTTTTTTCTAAAAATGTTTTCTGATTCAGGGGGTCTCAAAACATGTTTTTCCGGTGGAATCTCGGTATCGAATTTTGGGGTGCAATACAATACCTTCTATGTACACTATTTACATAGTACGTGTACAGAAGGTAAAAATATAATTCTTTTAATTTTCATAATTTTTGGTAAAATTTCATGGCTGTATTATCTTAAAGCTCTTAAATATTTAAGAAAACTGAAGTCTGTCATGTGTTTAAAACGGCAGAAGAATGACGTCAGAACTTACACTAACTCTTTTGGGAAGCGGATATAAGTGCACGTATTTAGACGAAAGAGACAGAGGTTCTTCGAATGATGCAGTTTTCAAGTACTCCTTTCTTTTCCTATTCAAAGACAAATACTGAATATGATTTACGAAGAAAAAGCAGTTTCCAGACGCTGTTCACCCTTCAGTTGTTTAACACGCTGCCGTCGTTTGTTTTCTCATTAAGCACTGATGGTCTGTGAAGTGCAGGGGACTGGAAAGCCAGATATGCTATATCCGCCCTGCCGATACGCACACAAGTAGAATGCGCTTCTACGTACGTCTATACCAGTGTTGAGGTTCATATGTTTTATTTTGTCTATTCACACTATCTCTTTAAAGGGAATCGAAATGGCATATCTTTCTAATGCTAAAGTATGATCAATTCTCTAAGATACTATTTAAAGAAACCTGATGTGTTCCATTCGCATGACTTTCTCTACATCTCTGCAACAAATTATTGTTAAAAGGCTTGTGCTTCTATATACTTCATGCTAATTGAGAAAAAATTAGCAGAAATAGTCTAATTAGTTGCTTCCTTGTATGTAGAAGGGAAATAAGGGAGTACCATAGGTTAAAGTGATAGTCAAAAGCTGGCTGCTATGTGACTGAAGTTCCTTTGTTTGTATGGACACGAGTTGACAAACTCCTGTATGAGAAAAGTATAAGGAATATCAATAAAAAAAATTTAAAAAATCCACGAAAAGATGTATATAACTGAGTTGTGTGTTTGAACCATGTCTTACGGTTTAGCAGTTTTGCAAAATTTCGTAAAATTCATTCAGAATAAAGTAGTCATCAGATGCTATTCTCAGCGAATTCAACCTATACATTTTATTTCTTATTAAAATATCTTTTATATACGATATTTCAATCGAAATCATTGGAGCCATTTTTAAGAAAATAAAAAGAAATCGAAAAAAGTCCATGTAAAGGGTAGTTTGGGTTGGTGGGACTTTTCTCAAAATCTTCGTGTCTCATCCCTGGAAGATACTAAACTTAAATGCCAAGTTTGGTATTTTAGCGATTTTTCGTTTTTGAGTTATCGTGTTCAAAACACACACACACACACACACACACACACACACACACACAAACGGTAATTTTTCTGAAATAGCTTTTTATTTCTCTATACGAACTATGTGCATAGTGTATAGAGAAGGTATTGCACTCCACCCAAAATTCGATACCGAGATTTCATCGGAAATATATTTTTTAGGGTCCCCTTTATCTAAAAAAAGCATTTTCGGAAAAAGGTCCGTGTGTGTGTGTCCGTCCGTCCGTGTGCCTGTGAACACGATAACTCAAAAACCAAAAGGCGCTAAAACACCAAATTTGGTATATAAGTTTAGCATCTTCCAGGGAATCGACACGAAGATTATGAGAAACGTCCCACCAACGCAAACTACCCTTTCAATGGAACTTTTTTCGAACATTTTGATTTTCTCAAAAATGGCTACAACGATTTTGATTAAAATTTCTAATATTAAAGATATTTCCCTAACAAATAAAATGTAATTCTTGAATTTTCTGGGAATAGCCTCTGAAGAGTACTTTATCCTAGATGAATTTTACAGAATTTTGAATAACTGCTAAACCGTAAGAGATGGACAAAATCTATCTTCACAAAAAATGTAGAGCACGTTAAAAAACACAATTTATGTTATATACATTTTTTTCGTGAAGTTCATTTTTGAGACATTCGTTGTTTTTGGTTTCAGCTGTGAAAAACTATTTTTCTCATACAGGAATTTGTCAACTCGTGTCCATACAAACAAAGGAACTTCAGTCACTAGCAACCAGCTATTGACTATGACTTTCACCTATGGTACTCCCTTATTTCTCTTTTACTTACAAGGAAGTAAATAGTATAATTATTTCTGCTATTTTTTTCTCGATTACCATGAAGTAAATAGAAGCATAAACTTTTTAAGAATAATTTGTTGCAGAGATGTAGAGAAAGTCTTGTGAATGTAACACGACAGATTTTTTTGGATACAGGGGACCCTAAAGCATACATTTCCGGTGAAATCTCGGTATGGAATTTTTGGGTGGAGTGCAATATCTTCTCTATACACTATGTACATAGAACGTGTAGAGAAAGCAAAAATGTAACCTAACTTTCCAAACTTCTTAGTGGTTGGAAACTCTCACATGAAGGCAATGCTGCGAATATATAAAGTACAACTTTCCGATCAAAAAGATCTGTTCTTTAACATTAATATTTACAAAGTTATTGATCTTTACCAAGTGAGTGTATCAACATGCTCTCAAACATTTGATGTGTTCCATTGCTGTCCAAATACACACATAGACCTTTTTCTAAAAATGCTATTTTCGTATTCAGTGTCCTCAAAACATGTCTCTCCAATGAAATATCGATACCGTTTTACTTCATCTATACGTACTATGTACATAGTGTATAGAGAAGGTATTGTATTGTACCCAGAACCTCGATACCGAGATTTTAACAGTAATATATGTTTCGAGACTCCCTAAATAAAAAAAAAAAAAATTTAGAAAAATGTGCGTGTGTGTGTCTGTATGTGTGTCTGTGGGCAGCATAGCTCAAAAACGAAAAGACCGTTAAATACCAAACTTGGTATTTATGTTCAGTATCTTCCAAGTATGTGACACAAAGATTTTCAAGAAAATTCCCCTACCCCCAACTACCCTTCACATAGAATCATTTTCGAAAATTTTGATGTGCTAAAAATGGCTATAACGATTTTGATTAAAATATCATGTATTAAAGATATATACTTGACAAATATTGTGTATATCTTGAATGTTCTGGGAATAGCCTCTGAAGACTACTTTATTCTGGATGAATTTTACGGAATGTTGTGTAACTGGTAAACCGTAAGAGATAGACAAAGACTTACCAGACAAAAAATGTAGAGCACATTAAAACACACAATTTATATGCTATACATTTTTTTCGTGGAGTTGATCGTTTTTTAGACATTCGTTGTTTTTTGTTTCAGACTTAAAAAACTTGTACTTTTCTCATACAGGAATTTGTCAACTCCTGTCCATACCATCAAAGGAGCTTCAGTCACATAGCACCCAGCTTTTGACTTCACTTTAACCTGTGGTACTCCCTTATTTCCCTTCTACTTACAAGGAAGCAAGTAATAACACTATTTCTGCTATTTTTTTCTCACTTAGCATGAAGAAAATTGAAGCATAAATTTTTATCAAAAATTTGTTGCAAAGATATAGAGAAAGTCATGTGAATGGATTACATGAGATATTTTTTGGTGAATACAATACTTTCTCTAGCTGCTATGTATATTATATGTACATACGTGCTGGAGAAAGTAAAATTAAATAAAGTCAGGATCTAAGAATCCGGAGCTTGACTGTATAAAAATCTGATGTGTTCCATTCACATTATTACTTTCTCTATATGTCTGTAATAAATTATTTTTAAAAAGCTTATGCTTCTATTTACTTCCTGGTAATTGAGAAGAAATTAGCAGAAATAGTCTTATTACTTGCTTCCTTATAAGTAGAAATGAAATAAGGGAGTATCATAGGTTAAAGTGATAGTCAAAAGCTGGTTGCTATGTGACTGAAGCTCCTTCGTTTGTACGGATAGGAGTTCACAAAGTCCTGTATGAAAAAAATATAAGTTTTTATAGTTTAAACCAAAAACAAGTAATATCTCAAAAACAATAAACTCCACGACAAAATGTATATAACATAAATTGTGTGTTTTAATGTGCTCTACATTTTTTGTGTCGTAAGTTTTTGTCTGTCTCTTACGGTTTAGCATTTATGCAAAACTCCGTAAAATTCACTCAGAATAGTCTTCAGAGGCTATTCCAAGAAAATTCAAAATATATATTTTATTTGTCTGGTAAATATCTTTATTATACAATATTTTAATCAAAATCGTTAGAGCCACTTTTTAGAAAATAAAAATTTTCGAAAAAAGTTGCATGTAAAGGGTAGTTTGGAGTGGGAGGATTTTTCTCAAAATCTTCGTGTCACATCCCCGGTGGATACTAAACTTATATACCAAGTTTGGTATTTTATCGATGTTTCGTTTTTGAGTTATCTTGTTCTCAGACACACGGACACACTGACACACACACACACACACACACACGGACCTTTTTATGAAAATACTTTTTTTTTTTTAATACATGGTACACCAAAGCATATATTTCTGGTGAAATCTCGGTATCGAAATTTTGGTGGAGTGCAATACCTTCTCTATACACTATGTGTATAGTGCGTATAGAGAAAGTAAAAATGTGACAGCTCGCCACTGATTGTATTTACAGTTTAGAAAAGCGAGCTGAATATCACCCACGTATCCTCCAGTTGAGTGAGTCCGAAGCTGAACACGGAAGTAAAACACATTTTGGGTGGTATGTTTTCGCTCGCCTCCTTCCCCAGAAGGGTGCCAAGTTACATCCTGCGCCAACTTTCTCCCAACTAGGTAACTCTCTGACGGACTTGTTAAAAGCCTTTTATTTTCCCCAGAGGAAGATAAACGACCATAAAACTGTGTAATATGACTCCTCGATCAGCGTTAAAGTGCTTTCTCCAACTTTGTTTTTGACAGGCAAAAGGAAAACACTCGAAACTTTCCTCCAGAACTGTTAACTAACTGAGTTTCCAGTTTCTATAGCTTTCCATAAGCAGGCATACAAATCTATATTACCCTGACAATTTAGCTCAAATATTAAAGCGCCAATGGAATGTTCGAGATTAGGCAATTTCAACCAATCGCAGTCATCAGACCGGAGCGATATTGTCGAATCATCTTATAGCAGCTGATGTTCATTTCTTTGAAATATTGTCGCACCTGACGTTCGTATGTTTAATCTCCTGTCTTAGTTATTGGTAACAAGGTGACTGTCAACCTTCACTTTTAATAACTGTCAGTTCCACTATTGTACTTTCAATTAATTCAGTTACAATGTTTATTTAAAATTTTATCTTGTTGATAATGTATTTAGTTAAAAAAAATCTGATGTGTTCCATTCACACGACTTTTTCTACTTCTCTGCAACAAATTATTGTTAAAAAGCTTGTGCGTCTATTTACTTTATACTAATCGAGTAAAAATTAGCAGAAATAGTCTTATTACTTGCTTTCTTGTAAGTAGAAGCGAAATAAGGGAGTACCATAAGTTAAAGTAATAGTCAAAAATTGGTTGCTATGTCACTGAAGTTCCTTTGTATGGACAGGTGCTGAGAAACTCCTGTATGAGAAAAGTATGTTTCTTAAACCTAAAACAAAAATAAGGAATATCTAAAACATAATTACTTCCGCGAAAAAAATGTGTATAACATAAATTGTGTGCTTTAACGTGCTCTACATTTTTGTGTGGTAAGTTTTTGTCTATCTCCTACGGTTTAGCTGTTATGCAAACTTCCGTAAAATTCATCCAGAATAAAGTAGTCTTTTGAGGCTATTCCTAGAAAATTCAAAATATACATTTTATTTATCAGGTAAATATCTTTAATGTACGATATTTTAATGAAAATCGTTAGAGCCATTTTTTAGCAAATCTAAATTTTTGAAAAAAGTTCCATGTAAAGGGAAGTTGGGGGTGGGGTGATTTTCCTCAAAATCTTCGTGTCGCATTCCTGGAAGATACCAAACTTAAATACCAAGTTTTGTACTTTACCGAATTTTCGTTTTTGAGTTTTCGTGTTCACAGACACACACACGAACCTTTTTCTGAAAATACTTTTTTGAATACAGGGGACCCTAAAACATATATTTCCGGTGAAATCTCGGTATCGAATTTTTAGTGGAGTGCAATACCTTCTCTATACACTATGTACATAGTGCGTATGGAGAAAGTAAAAATGAGTGGAAAAACCTAAAATAAAATAACGTTTGTTTCAGTTCATGTATTATCTATTAAAAACTGAAATAAAATAATTGTTCTCTATTTCTATTGTTGCTATTGATATTCGTACATTGGGTGTAGACACGGTCGTCCATATAATAATTCAGGGGGCAGTGCAGAAAGAAAGACAAAAGACGTTTGGTAAATAAACATGGTCGAATGCGACATCTACCTCTTGGGAACTAATGTAAATATTACAGTGATAAAATGTCTCTTCCTATATATTATAAATTATTAATACTCTATTTCCTGAATTGTTCTATTATCAAATACAACTGGTGTTATCGACAAGATGGAAACACTGGTGCTGTTACTTAGGACAGCTTATCTCAAATATTAAAGCGCCAATGGAATGTTCGAGATTAGGCAGTTTCAACCAATCGCAGTCATCAGACCGGAGCGATATTGTCGAATCATCTTATCGCAGCTGATGTTCATTTGTTTAATCTCCTGTCTTGGTTATTGGTAACAAGGTGACTGCCGACCTTCACTTTTAATAACTGTCAGTGCCACAATTGTACTTTCAAGTAACTCATTTATTGTTTATTTAAATTTTTACCCAGTTCATAATGTATTTGGTTAAAAAAAAGGAGTGAAAATAATCAACGTTTGGATTTCTGATGAATGAGATGAGTGTAATAACCTCAAATAAAGTAACGTTTGCTTCCGTTTCATGTATTTGTTATTAAAAGGCGAAATAAAATAATTGCTTTCTATTTCTATTGTTGCTAAGGATATTCGTATGTTGGGTGTAGGCACGGTGCATGAAATACATCATATTTTTAGAGAAACGTCCGCGCGCGCGTGTGTGTATGTGTGTGTGTGTGTGTGTGGACAGTATAGCTCAAAAACGAAAGACCGTTTTATACCAAACTTGGTATTTCGGCTTGGTACCTTCCAAGAATGTGACACGAAGATTTTTAAGAAAATTCTCCCATCAAAAACTACTCTTCACATAGAAACATTTTCGAAAATTTTGAATTTCTATTAAATTGCTCAAACAATTTCGATTAAAATACCGTACATTAAAGATATTTACGTCCTAAATAAAATGTATATCTTGAATTTACTGAGAATAGCCTCTAAAGACTTCTTTATTCTGGATGAATTTTGCCGAATTGAGCTTAACTGGTAAATCATAAGAGATAGAAAAAACATACTAAACAAGAGGTGTAGATCTCCTTAAACGACAAAACATGTGTTCTTTACGTTTTTGTTGTGGCGGTAACCGTTTACGAGATATTCCTTGTTTTTGGTTTCAATTGTATAGTACTTATATTTTACTCGTATAGGAACTGTCCGTTTTTCTTTTGTTCTACTCCCGGTCAAGCAAAGAAGCGATTTGCAATGACAATCGCATAACGACAGCTTTTAAAACAGTTGACTATCACTTAGGCTAGTACATTCCTTTAGTTCCCTTCTACTTATAAGGAACTAAGTAATAACATTCTGCTAATATTTATCTTGGTTAGCATTGCGTAGAAAGAAGAAGAATAATCTATAAAGTTGTTTATAGAACAACTAGAGAAAGTTATGTGAGTGTAACACATGAGATTTTGTTTTAGAACATTGTCAGAATGTCTGTCGTTCTGTCTGTCTGTGGCTATGGACAGCATAGATCAAAATCGAAAATTCCGTTAAATAAATAACAACATTTAAGGTATAGTAACTCCCAAGGATAAAATTCAAAGATTTAAAATAATATCCGCCCACCCCAGACTACTCTTTATACGGAAAAATGTTTCGAAAATTTTGATTTTATAAAAATAGCTCTAATGATTTTGCTTAATATATTGTATATTAAAGATATTTATATGACGAATAAAATGTATATTTTGAATTTTCTGGGAATAGCCTCTGAACAATACTTTATTTTAGCTGAGTTTTACGGAAATTTGCATAACTACTAAACCATAAGAGATAGACATATGCTCACCATACAAAAAATGTAGAGCACGTTAAAACACACAATTTTTGTTACATACATTTTCTTCGTGGAGTTGACCAGTTTTGAGATATTCCTTGTTTTTAGTTTCAGCTTTGAAAAACTCATACTTTTCCCATACAGAAATTTGTCAGGAACTTTGCAACCAACTTTAGGTCATCCAAGGTTTGGATTTCGGAAGCCCCTCAAAATGTAAATCAGTTTTGGAGATAGCCTCCTCGTTAGACGTGAATTATTTTCCGCTGAGTCACTTTTTGTGATTGTAAATAAAAAAAGTCAGTGGGGGTCAAATCTGTGAAAAAGTTGGTAATTCAAACCTTAATACCACAATTTCCGCTATCAAAACTCGCAGTGTGCGCCCGTACATTGTCTTGATGGAGGAAAACGCTTTTCTTTGCCAGATGAGGGCGTCTTTTCTTGACTCCTTCACTCAACCGTTGCAAAAACGATGCGTAATACTTTCCATTTATCGTCTTCTTTTCTGCAAGTAATCGATGTAGAAGATTCCCGTGCAAGATTCCCAAAAAAACCGAGGTCATCACTTTGTCACCGTCTCACCACCTTTGTCTTCTACGGAGCCCATTTGCCCTTGTCTGGAGTGTAGTATTGTATCCATATTTTGTCCATAGTTAAGTATTGACGAATAAACTCGTCAGGATTGTGATGGAAAATTGCCGAACCAGCCTCAGAATCGATCAAAAAATTGCGTTTATTCGCCATTGAGAGTAAACGCTGGCACCCACCCTGCCGGGATCTTTGTCAGACCTAATTTTGGAGCAAAGTTGAAAACGATACTCATTGTGCCTGTGGCCAAAACTATTACTCAAACTTTGATTCAGCGATCACTCGTGGATTTTATCAATCATGTTGGAGGAATTCATTTCCATTGGACGTCCTGAACGATGTTCAACATTTGTGGATGTACGACCACGTTTAAATTCATTTATAAACTGTAAATTGTTGCAAACGCAAGAGAAAATGTGCCAATAATTTCATCCAAATCGGTTTCTATCTCATTATGTGTTAAATAGAAGTGTTTAATCACCGCACGAAACTGGAATTTTACTTTCTCTAGAATATATGTACACAAGCACAACCTACATAGTAGCTAAAGCATCAGTCAATTTTTTTAAAAGCTGGTTGCCATTCTGATGAAATCCGTTTCTGTGTATTGCCAAGAGTTGACAAAATCCCATATGTGATAAATAAGTACTTTAAAACTGAAACCAATAAAAATGAATATCTAAAAAATGGTCAACTCTACTAAAAAAATCTGATGCGTTCCATTTACATGACTTTCTCTACATCTCTGAATAAAATTATTGTTAAAAGGTTTGTGCTTCCATTTGCTTCATGCTAATCTAGAAAAAATTAGCAGAAATAGTCTTATTACTTGCTTCCTTGTAAGTGGAAGCGAAATAAGGGAGTAGCATAGGTTAAAGTGACAGTCAAATGCTGGTTGCTATGTAACTGATGTTCCTTTGTTTGTATGGACAGGAGTTGACAAATACCTGTATGAGAAAAGTGTAAGTTTTCCAAGGCTGAAACCAACAACAAGGAATATCTAAAAAAACTATCAACTCCACAAAAAAATTTATATGACATAAATTGTGTGTTTTAATGTGCTCTAAAATTTTTAGGTGGTAAGCCCTTGTCTATCTCTTAAGGTTTACCAGTTATACACAATTACGTAAAATTCATCCAGAATAAAGTAGTCTTTAGTCTTCAGAGGGTATTCCCAGAAAATTCAAGATATACATTTTATTTGTCAGGTTATAGTAAGTTTTTGTCTACCTGTTACGGTTTGCAAGTTAAGCCAAATTTATCCAGAATAAAGAGGACTTTAAGGTCTTCCCCAGAAAGGCCAAGACATTTATTTCTGATGTAAGTATCTTTAACATACGACATTTTAATCAAAATCTTTAGAACCGATTTTTGAAGAAATCATAATTTTGGAAAATCTTTCATGCAAAGGGTTCTTGGAGGGTGGGGGAATTTTCTTGAAAATCTTCGTGTCGCACCCTTGGTATTTAACGGCATTTTCCTTTTTCAGCTATGCTGTCTACAGACACATTTACACGGACATTTTTCTAAAAATGTTTATTTTTTATTCAGGGATTCTCAAAACATATATATTTCCGGTGAAATCTCGGTATCGAAATTTTAGGTGCAATACAATACCTTCTCTATACACTGTGTACATAGTACGTGTAGAGAAAGTAAAAATATATTACTTCCTTTAGTTCACATGTACAATGTGCATAGTGGATACAGAAGGTATTGTATTCTTCCCAAAAATTCGATTCCGAGATTTTACCCAAAATACATGTTTTGGATCCCCCCTAAATCCAAAAAAGAATTTTTTGGGAAAATTTCCGTGTGTGTGTTGATATTTACATATAAAATAAAATGTATATCTTGAATTTTCTGAAAACAGCCTCTATAGACCTCTTTATTTTGGGTGAGTTTAACGGAGTTTTGAATAACTGCTAAACGGTAACAGGTGGACAAAAACTTACCACGCAAAAAAGTAGAGCACGTTAAAACACACGATTTATGTTATATGAGCATTTTTACTTTCTCTATACGTACTATGTACATAGTGCATAGAGAAAGTATTGCACTCCACCAAAAATTTCGATACCGAGATTTCACCGGAAATATATGTTTTAGAGTCCCCTGTATCCAAAAAAAAATATTTTCAGAAAAAGGTCCGTGTGTGTCCGTCTGTCTGTGAACACGATAACTCAAAAACGAAAAGTCGGTAAAATACCAAACTTGGCATTTAAGTTTAGTATCTTACAGGGACGCGACACGAAGATTTTTAGAAAAATCCCCCACCCCAATCTACCCTTTTCATGGAACTTTTTCGAAAATGTTGATTTTCTAAAACATGACTAACGATTTTGATTAAAATATCGTATATTAAAATATTTATCTCACAAATAAAATGTATATTTTGAATTTTCTGGCAATAGCCTCTGAAGACTACTTTATTCTGAGTGAATTTTACGGAATTTTACATAAGTGGTAAACCGTAAGAGAGAGACAAAAACTAACCGCACAAAAATGTAGAGCACTTTAAAACACACAATTTATGTTGTACACATTTTTTTCGTGGAGTTGATTGTTTTTGAGATATTATTTGTTTTTGGTTTAAGCTATAAACATTTCACTTTAACCTATGGTTTTCCCTTATTTCGCTCCTACTTACAAGGAATAAAGAAATAAGACTATTTCTGCTAATTTTTATCGATTAGCAGGAAGCTAATAGAAGCATAAGCTTTTTAAATATAATTTATTGCAGAGTTATAGAGAAAGTCATGTGAATGGAACACATGAGGTATTTTTTGATGCAATACAATACGTTCTCTATACATAGCACGTGTAGAGAAAGTAGAAAGAGGTAGCCCAGAGCTGGGTAGGAGTACACGCCTCTGATTAAGTCTGGTTTTAAGTTTAAACAATTTAAACATACAAGTTAGATGCTGTAAACGCTACATATAATTCACGTAATCGACCATTTATACTCTCAAGTAATGCATACTAGTAAGAGGAAGTTTAAGAGTGGTTTAGAACTGGTATCAGTTCGAAGAAGAACAGAAAATTGGATAGAGAGAAGAAGAGACTAGAATTTTCGATTAAGCCCCTGGTGTTTACCGCTAAAGCCTTCCCTTCCACTTTAAATGCTGGAGAATTAATTGACGTGTGGAGATGGTCTCAAATGGTCTTCCAATTTAAATCTCCACGCAGTATGCAAATCCTCAGAGTAACAAAACTAGGTTACTTGTCCGACTCGACCCGTGCGGGTTTGCGCATCCACTGGTTTATAACTTTAAATTATTTTACGTATTTACCTCCTCACACAACACAGAAACTCGGGGCGTTCAATAAATCCTTATAAAATCCAAGAAATTGCACTGGTAGTATTGAAAAGGTTTGTAGATAGTAACCGTCGTCTCTTACTAGATGGTTGTTAAAGTTTCAGCTGTATCCATTAACTGGTTTCGTTGCCATAGTCGATTGAATCAACAATCTGGTGCCTATTTAGAAAGACGAGTCGAAATGGCCTATCTATCTATGTTAAAGTTTGACCCGTTATCTCAGCACATATTTAACATATCTAAAATTTTAAAGTTCATTTCAGCAATACATTTATTATTGATTGATGAAAAATCTGATTTCTTCCATTCACATAACTTTCTCTATATCTTTGTAACAAATTATAATTAATAAGCTTCTTCTTTTATTTATTTCATGCCAATTGAGAAAAATTAGCAGAAAGAGCCTTATTTCTTGCTTTAATGTTAGTAGAAGCGAAATAACAGAGTAGCATAGGTTAAAGTAAAAGCGATAAACTTGTTGCTATATGACTGAAGTTCGTTTGTTTGTATGTACACGAATTGTAAAATTCCTGTATGAGAAAAGTATAAGTTTTTCAAAGCTGAAACAAAAAACAAGGAATATTTAAAAGCTCTCAGCTCCACGAAAAAAATGTATATAACATAAATTATGTGTTTTAGCGAGCTCTACATTTTTGTGTGTTAAGTTTTTGTCCATCTTTTACGGTTTAGTAGTTATGCAAAATTCATCCAGAATAAAGTAGTCTTCAGAGGTTATTCCCAGAAAATTCAAGATATACATTTTATTTGTGAGGTAAATATGTTTAATATACGATATTTTAATGAAAATAGTTACAGCCATTTTTTAGAAAAATAAAATTTTCGAAAAATGTTCCATGTAAAGGGTAGTTGGCATTAGGGGGATTTTCTTGAAAATCTTCGTGTCGCATCCTTGGAAGATACCAAACCTAAATACCAAGTTTGGTTTTTAACGGACTTTTCGTTTTTTAGCTATGCTGCCCACGGACATACACACATCCACACACACACACACACACATGGACATTTTTCTAAAATTCTTTTTTGGATTCAGGAGGTTTCAAAACATGTATTTTCTGTGAAATCTCAGTATCGAATTTTTGAGTTTATTACAATAACTTCTCTATACACTATGTACATAGCAAATATACAGAAAGTAAAAATAGAATATTTCTGTTGATTAGAAGGAAAGGTGTATGATTTTTTTACTTTCTCTACACGTACTATGTACATAGTGCATAGAGAAGGCGTTACATTCCACCCAAAAATTCGATACCAAGATTTCACCGGAAATACATGTTTTGGGTCCCCTGAATAAAAAAAAAAGCATTTTTACAAAAAGGTCCCAGTGTGTGTGTGTGTGTGTGTGCGTATGCCTGTGGGCAGCATAGTTCAAAAACGAAAAGACCGTTGAATTCCAAACTTGGTATTTAAGTGCAGTATCTTCCAAGGATGCGACACGAAGGTTTTCAAGAAAATACCCCACACCCAACTACACTTTACATGGATCTTTTTTCGAAAATTTTGATTTTCTCAAAAATGGTTCCAACGATTTTTATTAAAATATCGTACATTAAAGATATTTACCTGAGAAATAAAATGTATATCTTGAATTTTGTGGGAATAACCTGTGAAGATAAATTTATTCTGGATGAATTTTATGGAATTTTGCATAACTGCTAAACCATAAGATATGGGCAAAAACTTACCAGATCAAAAATGTAGAGCACGTTAAAACACACAATTTATGTTGTATACAGTTTTTTCTTGGAGATGGTCGTTTTGAGATATTCCTTGTCTTTGGTTTCAGCTTTAAAAAACTTAGACTTTTCTCATACAGGAATTTTTCAACTCTTGTCCATACAAACAAAGGAACTTGTCACATAGCAACCAGCTTTTGTCTATCACTTTAACCTATGGTACTCCCTTATTTCGCCTCTACTTACAACGAAGCAAGTAATAAGACTATTTTTGCTAAATTTTCTGGATTACTATGAAGTAAACAGAAGCATAAGCTATATAAAAATAATTTGTTTCAGAGGTGTAGAGAAAGTCATGAGAATGGGACACATCAGATTTTTTTAAGGTTTCCTGAAAAAGAAATAGAAAAAGATCTGCGCGCGTGTATTTATGTCTGTGTATAGCATAACAGTTGCCCCCAGTTTCTTTTGTTCTACTCCTGGCCAAGCAAAGAAGTGAATTACTCGGAGGTCCTGGGTTCGATTCCCGGCAGGGGCGGGGAATTTTTCATTAGCCATAATTTTTCCCTATCCCCACAGCGTCTGGAAATATGTATGTGAGGGTGAATGTGTGTGTGTGAATAATTTAAACCAAATGTAACTGAACCTAGAGACAACGAGTTGTTTCAAGTGCAAAACCCCCGATATGACCTTAGATGTTAAAGGGGGCTACATAAATGAAAAAAAAAAGAAAGTGAATTTGAATGACAATCGCATAATGATAGGTTTTAAAACATTTGACTATCGCTTTAGCATAGCGTATTCCTTTAGTTTCCTTCTACTTTAAAGTAACTAAATATAAGAACATTTGGTTAATGTTTATTTGATTAGCAAGGATAATTTGTTTGCAGAACAGGTGGGTAGTCATGTGCATGAAACACATTAAATATTTTTGAGCTAAACATGTAAACACTGATGTTTTGGAGAATTGCAGTGTTAGCTTCGTTTCAAGGAAGCACAAGTTTGTGCGCGTCCAGGATAACGACGGCAGTCCTAACAAGCACGCGCATGGTCGGGTGATTCCCCTCTGCTAATCATCGAGTCAGGCAATGAGCGGAAAAGTGCAGCCAACTGTAAGTCTATAAAACCCAGACACCTCTAGAAACGTTCCTTGCGAGTTCTGGCTTGAATATTCCTCGCAATGAGGATATTCCTGGAATTCCCTGACGCAGCCTCAGGGCATAAAAATGTCCCCACCTTATTGGGGCTCTACGATCAAGAATGTGACCGTCAGCTGCTGTGAATTCACAACCAGTTTTACTTTAAATCAATACACGATCAGTTATCTAATATTGGCAACCTTGGTCGCGCCGTGACCGAGTGGTTAGACCATTTGCTTCTCAGCAGGAGCTGCTTTTCTTCAGGTTCTCCGGTTTCCCCCGCCATCGCATTCCACTGTGTCAAAGCCTGCGGTGCCTAAAGTAGTAAGAGCTACCCCCCAAAAAATTGCCAACCTTGCTTATTGAAGCGGTAACGGGGGTTACGGGTTCGTATCCCGGATGCAGGTTTCGGCTATTAGGAATGGTGTGGATTTGTGGGTGCCGTATCTCAGGGTTTTCAAAAGCATGGAATCTCTTTTCAAGTGTGTAAGACACAAGTGCTTTATTCATTCAGTTCGGCCTTTTTAGGCCGTCGAACAAAGACGCATTCCTCTTAATTTTCTACTGTGAAACTATTTTTTCTGCTACTATTATTTCTTATTACATTTTTTTAATGTCCTTTAACCTGGTTGGTCATATCAGACGATGAATGAAATTGATGATATGATGCTCAAATGATCTCGGGGTCCACGGAGCTTAAAGTTACTCGACATTCGTTTTCTAAGGATAAGGGAAAACCCCGAAAAAAACCGTATCCGAGTAACTCACCCTAAGCAAGATTCGAACTCACAACCTTTTGAATGTGAGGCAGACATGCTACCACCACACTACCCAGGCGGGCTTATTACTTTTGATGCAGTGATTTATTCCGTACTCTGGTCTGTATAAAATAGCTATTTTCCTCACAAATAAAGGTAGCCTGTGCGGCTCCACCTCGGACCCCCAATATCACATATCAAAAAGTGTCGCCTGACCAGCGGTAGCATTGTTTTCTGTTTTCCTGTTATGCTCCCTTCGGGCAGTGTACTCTGATCCCCTTCGGTTCAATGCTCTCCCCTAACGGTATACGGTGCTTCCAGCTCGTGACAACTCGGCTACTTATACGTGTTTGAAATCTTTCTTCCCTTCCCATTTACAAAGTACATTTATATTTCTCTTCTTGATATAATTTATATTATTGGCTATGGTCTATCTTTTCCTTCAGAATAACTCTTTGCCCCGAGACAAGACATGTACTATCTTAGTATCCAGAAATAAATTCTAAAGAGCAATTCAGGGCACCAGTTTAGAGGTGAATAGGGAAGGAAGCTGATACTTAGGACTGTGTTCCGCACAGTGTTAAATTCATATTACTTTATCTATTCTCAATAAACAATTCTCAACAATTCTTCTTTTTACTTTCTGTATAAAAATTTTTATTTCGAGATTTTATCGGAAATGCATGTTTTAGACCCTCTGAATAAAAAAAAAAAATCATATGTGTTTCATTTACACCACTTTCTGTACATCGCTATAAAAATTATTGTTAAAAAGCCTAATGTTCTATCTACTTTTTGATTATCAAGATAAACATTAACAGAAAGTGTCTTAATTACTTGCTTCCATGTAAGTAGAAGCGAAATAAGGGAATACACTAGGCTAAAGTGATCGTGAAAAGCTGGTTGCTATGTGACTGAAGTTCCTTTGTTTGTATGGACACGAGTTGACAAATTTCTATATGAGCAAAAGTATACGTCTTTACTTTTTCTAGCCCTGTATGTACAATGTACATAGGGATAGAGAAGTATTGTATTCCACCCAAAAATTCGATACCGAGATTTTGCCGGAAATATATGTTTTAGGGTACTCTGTATCCAAAAAAAGTATTTTCACAAAAACGTCCGCGCGTGTGGGTGTGTGTGTGTGTGTGTGTCCGTGTGTCTGTGAACACGATAACTCAAAAACGAAAAGTCGATAAAGCACCAAACTTGGTATTTAAGTTTAGTATCTTCCAGGGATGCGACACGAGGATTTTGAGAAAAATCCTCACACCCCAAACAACCCTTTACATGGAACTCTTTTGGAAAATTTTGGTTTTCTTAAAATGGCTGTAACGATTTTGATTAAAATGTCGTATATTAAAGATTTTTAGCTGACAAATAATATGTATATCTTGAATTTTCTGGGAATAGCTTCTAAAGACCTGTTTATTCTGGATGAATTTTGCTTAATTTGGCATAACTAATAAACCGTAAGACATAGACAAAAACATACTGTACAAAAAATGTAGGCCTCGTTAAAATACACAAGTCATGCCATATACATTTTTCTCGTGGAGCTTACAGTTTTCGAGGTATTCATTGTTATTGGTTTCAGTTGTGAAGTATTTATACTTTTCTCAGACGGGAGTGTCCGTTTTTCTTTGTTCTACTCCTGGCCAGGAAACGAAGGGATTTGTAATGACAATCGCATAGCGACAACTTTTAAAGCATGTGACTATGGCTTTAACCTAGTGTATTTCCTTATTTTCTTCCTACTTATTAGGAAGTAAGTAATAAGAACATTGTGCTAACTAGTACCTCAATTAGCAAGGTGCCGAAAGAAGAAGAATCTTATGTAAGAAGTTTGTAGAACAGCTAGAGAAACTCATGTGAGTGTAACACATAAGATTTTTTAATGTTGAAACCAATAACAAGGAATATCTAAAAAACGATGTACTCCACAAAAAAATGTATTTAACGTAATTTGTGTGTTTTAACGTGATCTGCATTTTTGTGTAGTAAGTTTTTGTCCATCTCTTACGCTTTACCAGCTCCGCAAAATTAAAAAAAAATTCATTGTGAATAAAGATATGAGACTATTCCCAGATGAGCGAGGCTCATCACTAGTGCTCGTACGTCCCATTTTAAACTCAGCAACCCACCTTTATATAATTGAATATGAAGGGGCAGAGTCTTTCATTTCGTCCTTGATTTCTTTCAAATGGAAGTATTTAATCACTGCTCGTTTTTCCAAATCCTCAATTTTCATGAAAACTCTAAAGTTGTCTTGTTTGAAATGCTGTCATTCGAAAACTAAACAAGCTATTGACCTGTAACTATGGATACAAGCTATAACCCCTTGCTCTTGACAGTTGGGAGCTAAGTTGGTACATCAACTAAAAACAAATGAAAACGTTTACCCGTTTGACTTTCTGAACCAATCACAAAGCTGCATTCCGGTCGGTAGGTCAGACAACGGAAACGGATCTAGATGCCGCACCGTTGCAATATCTGGCTATTTCCAACCACGTGCTCAGTTTGAGCTGTTCTGTGCAAGCTATCGTTGTTATTTATATTTGTTGATAGTGTTTTGGTGTTTGTTTGTACGTGAGGGAACATAACAAGACTTTCACAATTATAAAGGTGGATACACTTTTGTGGGAAGGTGTGGCGAGAGTGGAAGCGGCTTCTTGGAAGAAGAAAGTGAATCATGTTCACAAGAGAATACGAAAAGCACAGGAGTTAGACGGAATCATCAGTGAATATGAACCACTAATGATATGTCTCGGTGACGATAATAATGACGATAATGCATCCGAACATGATGACGACGGAGATTTGGATGGAATTGAGCCATTAAAATTCTAAAACTATGAAAATCACATTGTTATACCTTTCTCTCATTGTAACAAGCTATTTTGCATTAATTTGTTCTATATTGACATAAATACGTACATATGTTATAGTATCACTGTTATTTTCAATTAACATCAATAATAGAGAATTAGTTTCATTATACATCGGCATTCATTTACTATGTACACTGTTTACACACGATAGAGACCTTTGTAATCAGCTGTTGGTGTTTACTAGTAGCTCTGGCAACGCCGCAAAGGCAGCATAGCCAACCTTAGGCGATACCACCCGAAGTGTCAAGTACAAGGATTCAGCGACGGGGGTATATGCACCGTGCACGCTACTCTGGCGGCAAGTTTGGTTACTAACCAGAGAATAACAGAGACAGTGGAGTAAGAATATTAGTGTATGCTAAAATGTCAAGTATCGAATCTCCTGAGAATGTAAACACTACAAGAAGATGGAAAGGGAAAATAACTGCTGTGTTGTAGGATGTAATAATACCTACAAGAATACTTCGCCAGCTATTGCCTTTTATTCTTTTCCCACGCGGAAAACTGAAGCGCAAAGAAGAAATCTATGGATTCAAACTGTGCATCGAAACAAGTAAGTACACTAATTTTATATTGTACCTCAAAGCAGTAACATACATTCTGTCAAGAAAACACCGGGAATTGCTCATTTAAAAATCCTGTTTAAAAGGGGATTCCCACGCGGAGTTTGATCGTCATCTGCCAACTAGTTTGTTTACAGTACGCCATTTTGTTAGTTCATTTCAATGATTTGCGATTTTACGATGGATACAGATACTGAACAAAGAATCTGTCTCAAATGTTGCATTGCAAATGGTATTTCGTGTGCCGAATCGCTGAAAATGTTACAGAGGGCTTACGGTGAATCGACTTTATCAAAAACACGTGCATATGAGTGGTACAGTGCATTCAAAAGTGGTCGAGATGTGCTGGAAGATTTGCCTCGCTCTGGTCGGCCATCAACGGTTTCAACTGAACTGAAAATCGTCATTTAGGTCTGAGAGAGATTGCCGCTGAACTTTCTGTGCCTCACGAATCGATTAGTACCATTGTAAACGATTGTTTGGGCATGATACGCGTTGCAGCTCGGCTAGTTCCAAAAGACTTGAATTTTCTACAAAAACACAATCGCGTAAGGATTGCTGAAGACATGCTAGAACGAGCCAGTTCCGATCCCACATTCAAGAAACACATTGTAATTGGTGATGAGACGTGGGTTTACGAGTTTGACACTCAAACCAGCCAACAAGCTTCCGAATGGCGCCTTCCAACTGAACCGAAACCTAAAAGGACACGTCAAATTCGATCAAAACTGAAGGTCATGTTGACAGTTTTTTTCGACTATCGCAGTGTCGTGCACCCAGAGATCTTGTCAGAAGGTCAGATGGTAAATAAAGACTATTATTTGATCGTTATGCGGCATTTGAGAGAGCAAATACGGCGCAAAAGGCCAGATTTGTGGAACGACAACTCATGGATTCTGCATCACGATAACACATCAGCTCACAAGGCTATTGTTGTGAACGAATTTCTGGCCAAAAACTCAACAAATTTCATCGAACAACCGCCGAATTCACCTGATCTGGCTCCTGCTGATTTCTTTCTCTTTCCAAAACTCAAGTTACCACTCCGAGGCACCCCTTTTCAGTCGATAGGAAAATTCGCGGCGAAAATTGGCATCGATTCCTAAAAATGTTTTGTTGATTGGATTATTCGTTGGCATAAAATTATAATTTCAGAAGGGGCCTACTTTGAAGTCGATAAAATTGGATGAATAATTCATTTTTTGTGTTTTATTGGCAAATTCCCGAACTTTCTTGACACAGTAGTATGATTAAAAATGCAGCATGGATAGAATTGTTTAGAAATTAATGCTAACGTTTTTAACTTAATAAATAGAATCTCTAAATACTGTGAGTATTAGTTAGATTAAACGACACATTATGGGAATAGCCTGTCAATTATTATTATTATTATTATTGTTTATGTACGTATTGTTATGTACGTATTACTATCCATACTTTATATTTTATTTTCAGTCCTGAAGGGATCATCGTGAGAACCAAAGCCCGCAACAAAATTTTGCAGCATTCACTTCATCGGAAATAAAAGGTCCCCACATTGCAGCATATGTTCTCAGTATATTTCCAGATGTATACAAAATGATTTCGATCTTTTGGAACAGCATCTTCAGTCAAATGTATGCACTTTATAGGCAGAAAACCACAAATAACATCTACATCGCATATGCCTTCCGCTTCAATCTATCCTCCTAATAAGTACAAAGCATGACACGGAGCGGCGCCACCAGTACGATTTTCTGATCCGTGCACGGTGCCTATAGTCTAGAGTTAAATTATATGATGCTACCTTCTACCGGCCTTGTACCCGATGCTGAAGTCCACGATGTTAGTTCCTCTTAAGTTGCACCTTTTGAGGGCCCTCATAGTCCCCTTGTTAATCTAAGCCTGCGAGATCTGGGGCATGGCGGCAGACTCCAGTCTGCTGTTCCTTCGGGCCATCTATTCTGTGCCTCGTGGCTTTCCTACCAGACTCCTGCATGAAGCCTGTGGTCTACCATACCTAGAGGACAAGATTAGGCGTCGGGAAACAAAATTCAACGAAGGTTTACCATTCCATCGGAGCACCCCCGTTAGGTCTCTTGGGGATTACAATCCCACAAACCACCACATCAGGCGATACCGGCTTTGCCGCATGGCTTGCGGGCATCCCCAGTAACGAAAGAGCACCTCCAACAGCTGCTACGGCTAAGCTCTTTACAAGAGTTGCTTGGACTTCAAAATTTACAATCCCAAAATTAAACATTTTTGCAAAATCATTACACCAGCGGTGCACAAGGGCCGTTGCACCATGACTAGCAGCCGTTGAGGAGCACAACTTGCCTCCTCCTGTCACTCCACAACCTCATTCTCACCCGCCATCCTGTAAACCCCACATTCCCGTCAGAATGTGGTTGAGTCTTTCAAAGAATAGGAACACGTCTAACACTCCTCGGGCTACATGCAAAAAAAAAAAAAAAAAAAAAAAAAAAAAAAACTAGCATAATTTGTCACTAAGATGTAGATAAAAACATGTGAATGGAGGAACACATCAGATGTTTTTACACCACTGTGGTAAAAATATGATGTGTTCCATTCACATGAGTTTCTCTACGTCTCTGTAATAAATTATTCTTAAAAAGCTTATACTTCTATTTACTTCATGCTAATCAGAGTAAAATTAGCAGAAATAGCCATATTACTTGCTTCCTTGTAAGTAGAAGTTAAATAAAAGCGTACCATAGGTTAAAGTGATAATCAAAAGCTGCTTGCTATGTGACTGAAGTTCTTTTGTTTGTATGGACACCAGGTGACAAATTTCTGTATGAGAAAAGTAAAAGTTTTTCATAGCAGAAACCAAAAATAAGGAATGTCTCAAAAACGACGAACTCCACGAAAAAAAGATATATAACATAACTTGTGTGTTTTAACGTGCTCTACATTTTTTGTGTAGTAAGTTTTTGTGCATCCCTTACGGTTTAGCAGTTATTCAAAATTCAGTAAAATTCATCCAGCATAAACTACACTTCAGCGGCTATTCCCAGAAAATTCAAGATATACATTTTATTTGTCAGGTAAATATCTTTAATATACGATATTTTAATCAATATCGTTAGAACCATTTTTGAGAAAATCAAAATATTTCGAAAAAAGTTCCCAGTAACGGGTAGTTGGGGGTGGGGGGATTTTCCTCAAAATCTTCGTGTCGCATCCCTGGAAGATACTAAACTTAAATACCAAGTTTGGCGTCTTACCTACTTTTCGTTTTTGAGTTATCGTGTTCACAGACACACGGACACACACACGGACCTTTTTCCGAAAATGGTTTTTTTAGATAAAGGGGACCCTAAAACATATATTTCCGGTGAAATCTCGGTATCATATTTTTGAGTGGAGTGCAGTACCTTCTTTATACACTGTGTACAAAGTTTGTATAGAGAAAGTAAAAATTTGACCCCCAATGTTAACATAAGTGTGAGCTGTTAGGTTGTTGATGTGAAAGAAGGGGTGATAAAACTGAGCAGTAGCAGAGTGTGGTAAAGAATATGATTTATAAAACTCGCAACAAGTTGATTGGATGAGAAACGTTGAAGGACAGGCAGTAAATAACCGATAAGGCAGCTGTGCCGTGACTGACAGGGCTACCAATTTTCCAGCTGTTTAAGCAGCAACACCACTTTCTAGCTTGGGATATTTATCTACAAAACACGATCGGCAGCCTAGCCATTCTCTTGTTACTTTTTCTATACGCACTATGTACATAGTGTATAGAGAAGGTATTGCACCCCACCAAAAAATTCGATTCCGAGATTTCACGTGAAATATATGTTTTAGGGTTCCTTGTATCTAAAAAAAGCATTTTCAGAAAAAAGTCCGTGTATGTATGTGTGTGTGTTTGTGTGTATGTCCGTGTGTCTAAGAACACGATAGCTCAGAAAAGATTTGAAATACCAAACTTGGTATTTAAGTTTAGTATCTTCCAGGGATGCGACACGAAGATTTTCAAAAAAATCCCCTTACCCCAAACTACCCTTTACATGGAACTTTTTTAGAAATTTTTGATTTTCTAAAAAATGGCTCAAACGATTACATTAAAATTTCGTATATTAAAGATATTTACCTGAGAAATAAAATGTATATTTTGAATTTTCTGGGAATAGCCTCTGAAGACTACTTTATTCTAGGGTAATTTTACGGAATTTTGCATAGCTACTAAACCGTAAGAGATGGACAAAAACTTACCACACAGAAAATGTAGAGCACTTTAAAACACACAATTTATGCTATATACATTATTTTCGTAGAGTTGATTGTTTTTGAGTTATTCCTTGTTTCTTGTTTCAGCTATAAAAATATACTTTTCTAATGCAGGACTTTGTGTACTTGTGTCCATACAAACAAAAGAACTTTAATCGCATAGCAACCAGCTTTTGACTATCACTTTAACCTATTTCTGAAGCAAGTAATCAGACTATTTCTGATTATTTTTCCTCCATTAGATGAAGTAAGTAGAATAATTTGTTGCAGCGATGTAAAGAAAGTCATGTGAATGTAACACATAAGATTTTTTTGGTTTTTAGCTTTCATTTGATAATGAATCGTTCTCCAGACCATTACCGATTTTTAGCTCATAGTTAGATGTTAAAACCTCAAGATTTGGTAAATAGCAGGTTGCACATTGATGAATATTTTAAAAGCACACATCGAAAACTCTAAAACAACACAAGAGCACTTAACGTCCTTACCTCTGACATCTAGTGGATGTATTGCTAATTACTTTCTCTACACATACTATGTACATAGTGTATGTATAGAGAAGGTAATACGCTCCACCCGAGATTTCACCTGAAATATATGTTTTAGGGTTCCTTGTATCTAAAAAAGCATTTTCAGAAAATGGTCCGTGTGTGTGCATGTCCGTGTGTCTGAGAACACATAGCTCAAAACCGAAAAGTCAGTAAAATAGTAAACTTGGTATTTAATTTTAGTATCTTCCAGGGATGCGACACGAAGATTTTGAGAAAAATCTCCCCATCCCAAACTACCCTTTACTGGAGAACTTTTTTCGAAAATTTTGATTTTCTCAAAAATGGCTCTAACGATTTTGATTAAAATATCGTATATTAAAGATATTTACCTGACAAATAAAATGTATATCTTGAATTTTCTGGGAATAGCCTCTGAAAACTACTTTATTCTGAATAAAGTTTACGGTATTTTGCAAAACTTTTAAAACCGTAAGCTAATTTAACAGAAAATGTAGAGCACATTAAAACACACAATTTATGTTATATACATTTTTTTCGTTGAGCTCGTCGTTTTTGTGACATTCCTTATTTTAGGTTTCTGCTATGAAAAACTTGTACATTTCTCATATAGGAATTTGTCAACTCGTGTCCATACAAACAAATGAACTTCAATCACCTAGCAACCAGCTTTAACCTATGGTACCCTCATATTTTCCTTCTCCTTACAAGGAAGCAAGTAACGAGACTATTTCTGCTAGTTTTTTTCTCGATTAGCATTAAATAAATAGAAGAATAAGTTTTTTAACAATAATTTATTGCAGAGATGTAGAGAAAGTCATTTGAATGGAGCACCTCAGATTTTTAAATTCTCTAGCCCCATATGCAATGCAGTGTACATAGCGATAGAGAAGGTATTGTAATGCACCCAAAAATTCGATACCGAGATTTCACCGGAAATATATGTTTTGGAGTCCCCTGAGTCAGAAAAAAACATTCTTAATAAAAATCCATGCGTGTGTGTGCCTGTGGACAGCATAGCCCAAAAACGAAAATACCGTTAAATACCAAACTTGATATTTAGGTTAAGTATCTTGCAAGGATGCGACGCGAAGATTTTCAAAAAAAAAAAATCCCCCTACTAAAAACTACACTTTATATGGAAAACATTTGGAAAATTTTGATTTTTTTAAAAATGGCTCTAACGATTTTGATTAAAATCCCGTATATTAAAGCTATTTATGTCCGAATTAAAACGTATATCTCGAATTTTTGGGGAATAGCCTCTTAAGACCTCATTATTCTGGATGAATTTTGTTTAACTGCTAAACCATAAGAAATAGAAAAAACTCACTACACAAAAAATGTACATCACGTAAAAACACACAATTTATGTCCTTTACGTTTTTTTTTTTTTTTTTTTTTTTTTTTTTTTTGTGGACTTAACCGTTTTTAAGATATTCCTTGTTATTGGTTTCAATTGTGAAGTACTTAAACTTTTCTCAGACAGGAAGTGTCCTTTTTTCTTTTGTTCTACTCCTGGCCAAGCAAAGAAACGATATCGCATAACGATAGCTTTTAAAACATTTGACAATCACTTTAGCATAGTGCATTCCCTTATTCCCTTCTACTTATAAGGAACTAAGTAATAACATTCTGCTAACATTTATCTTGATTAGCATTGTGTACAAAGAAGAATAATCTTTTGTAGGAGGTTTGTAGAGCACCTAGAGAAAGTCATGTGAGTGTAACACATCAGATTTTTAAAATTATTTTGTTTCGGGAAATCTTAGGAAGTTGTACTTCTGGTGAAATCTCGATTAAGTTCGTCTAGGAAGCCAGAAATAGATAAAGTAAATGTGCTTGCTGTTGTTTGTCATGTAATAAGTTTGAGTCTTTATGGTATAAAATACTCAGGCTCTCAGTCTTGAGGTCATTAACAGTAGCGGAGAGTATTTTCTTGATCAGACCAGCTCGGTCCGCTGACTGATGAATACGTAAATCGGCGTCCATCCGGTAGATG
Source organism: Hymenopus coronatus (assembly GCA_030762935.1). NCBI lineage: Eukaryota > Metazoa > Arthropoda > Insecta > Mantodea > Hymenopodidae > Hymenopus > Hymenopus coronatus. The sequence goes on along the minus strand of CM060897.1, from coordinate 16,336,608 downwards.
GTTCCTATATTTAAATGTTAATGGCAGAGAAGGATTTTCATGTCTACATATCGACCGCTAAACATTTCCATTAGACATATATGACTGAAATTTTGAAATTCCACACTAACAAGTCAAGCCTTTTGAAGTTTATACTACAATTTTAATATAATGCAAATAAGTGTGAGTGAAAATTTCATTAAAGGGTTTGGAGAGTATGGTCAAATTTGTTTATGTTTAGTCATTTCAGTTAAAATGTCCCTTCCATGTGTTCCATTCACATGACTTTCTCTACATCTCTGCAACAAATAATTATTAAAAAGCTTATGCTTCTATTTACTTCATGTTAATCGAGAAAAAATTAGCAGAAATAGTCTTATTACTTGCTTCCTTGTAAGTAGAAGGGAAATAAAGGAGTAACATAGGTTAAAGTGATAGTCAAAAGCTGGTTACTATGTGACTGAAGTTCTTTGTTTGTATGGAGAGGAGTTGACAAATGTATGTGTGAGAAAAGTTTTTCAAAGCTGAAATTAAACCAAGGAACATCTCAAAAACGATACACTCACGAAAAAAATGTAAATAACATAAATTGTTTATTTTAAAGTACTGTACATTTTTTTCGGAAATTTTTTGTCCATCTCTTACGGTTTAGCAGTTATGCAAATCTCCGTAAAATTCATCCAGAATGAAGTAGTTTTAAGAGGCTATTCCCAGAAAATTCAAGATATACATTTTACTTGTCAGGTAAAATATCTTTAAAGTCCCTTATTTTAATCAAAATTGTTAGAGCCATATATGAAAAATTAAAAATTTACGAACATTTTTCCATGTAAAGTTTAATTCGGGTTGGGGGAAGTTTTTTGAATATCTTTGTATCGAATCCTTGGGAAGTACTCAACTCAAATACCAAGTTTGGTATTTAACGGATTTTACGTTTTTGAGATATGCTGTCCACAAGAACACACGGACCGTTTTCTAAAAATGCTTTTTTTGGATTCAGGGGGACCCAAAGCATGTATTTTCCGTGAAATCTCGGTATCGAATATTTGGGTGTGATAGAATACCTTCTCTATACACTATGTACATAATACCTGCAAAGAAAGTACAATTAAAATGTTTGTCTTATATTTTAGCCCTAGGTCCATAATACTTTTACTTTTGAAATTGCCTTCTGTTTTTCTGTCTCCCTTTTGGTTTATGTTCCAACATGTTTACTTATCCACCGCCACCACCCCCACCACCCCACTACCGCCACCCCCACAAACTACCACCACCACCACCACTGCTAGCGCCGCCGCCACCACCACTATAATAATAATAATAATAATAATAATAATAATTAATAATAATAGTAATAATAAGAAGAAGAAAAAGAAGAAGAAGTAGAAGAACAAGAAGAACAGCAACAAGAATAATAACCACAATAATAATAATAATAATAATAATAATAATAATAATAATAATAATAATAATAATAATACATGAAATACTACGTTGTTTCATGAATGGTTATTGTTGCGGCTCCATAATGCTTTGGTTTGACCTACAGTATGTCTATTGTCAATATAAAAAGAACAGCTGTACATAAATGTATTGGCGGATATTGATAGGTGAAATAAAGTCTGTTTTAATTACTTTTCAATCTAAGAGCTGACGCTATTCTCTCAAAAATAAAAACTATGTAATCGAATTGGAAAGCGGTTAACATCAATCTCTTGGCTGAAGTAAACCTTGGCTCTGTTTTGTTTTTATACGCAACACGGATAAGGTGGAGAAGTTGCCTACACAGAACGGCGGTACAGGTAACGTGAGTAATACATTCTGTGGAACCTACGTCAAAACTGAAAAGGCTGTGCACAACCATGGGCCAACATTGTGTGTCTGCTCAGTGGTGTACATGACAAATAACAACATATAGGAAGTAGTTAGCGGTATCTTACGGAAACGTTGAAATTTTCCTTTCGATTTGTTTCTTCCTGATTTTGGCACAAACCTAGACGGGATATCACAACATTTATTACCTACTTATTTGTTTCTTTTATTGTTGTTGTCCTTATTTATGTTTACACTAACTTAAACAGTCCAGTATTATTTAAAACCTTTGTGAAGTTTTTCTTTTTAAAACAATTAGAATGAAAATTAAGGATTGAAAACTGAAGAACACGTAAAATGAACTACAGTTTGTTCTTAATTCGTATTTCTTTCAGTTTACACCTAAATTTATTAGAGTAACAAACACTGAACTAACTCTGTACCTTGATGGATAATAGGTAAATAAGAAGAAAAAAATCTGATATGTTCCAATCACATGAGTTTCTCTGCAACAAATTGTAGTTAAAAGGATTAGGAATATTTATTTCATACTAATCAACAAAAAATAGCTGAAATAGTCTTATTACTTACTTCCTTGTAAGTAGAAGAGAAATAAGTGAGTATCATAGATTAAAGAGAAAGTCAAAAGCTGGTTGCTATGTGACTGAAGTTCCTTTGTTTGTATGGACAGGAGTTGACAAATTCCTGTATGAGAAAAGTAATATTTTTAAAGATGAAACCAAAAACAAGGAATAACTCAAAAAAGACCGACTCCACAAAAAAATGTACATAACATAAATTGTGTGTTTTAAGTTTTTGTCCATCTCTTACCGTTTAGCAGTTATGCAGAAATCCGTAAAATTCATCCGGAGTAAAGTAGTATTCAGAGGCTATTCCCAGAAAATTCAAAATATGTATACATTCTATTTGTTAGGTAAATATCTTTAACGTACGTATTTTAATAGAAATCGTTAGAGTTATTTTAAGAAAATCAAAAGTTTTGTAAAAAGTTCCCTGTAAAGGGTAGTTTGGGGTGGGGGGATTTTTCTGAAAACCTTCGTGTCTAATCCCTGGCAGATACTAAAGTTAAATACCAAGTTTGGAATTTTACCGAGTTATCGTGTTCACAGACACACGGACACACACACGGACACACACGGACCTTTTTCTGAAAATGCTTTTTTTGGTTACAGGGGACTCTAAAACATATATTTTCGGTGAAATCTCGGTATCGAATTTTTGAGTGGAGTGCAATGCCTTCTCTACACACTATGTACATAGTACGTGTAGAGAAAGTAAAAATTGCACGCCTACTGTGAGATCCGAACCGCTGACACCCTGGAGATTAACCAGTAGAGCCACAATCACTGTGCCCGTTTTCCCCGTCAAAACCAGAAATATAGTGTCACATACGTCTCTCTCTCTCTCTCTCTCTCTCTCTCTCTCTCTCTCTCTCTCTCTCTCTTCCCGCTTCTCATCTCTTTGTAACTGTTGTGTGACTTCTTTTTGTAGCTTAAGCAGTTCATTCAAACCCATACATTATAATTTACGTTGCAGAACATATTGACAACGATCCTATTGATATAACATGCACTGTAACAGAAGTTGTGCATGCTTTCCGAATGGACGTAACTATTGCTGCTAAGGTCTATTCTCCTATGAAAAGCAAGCTAGAATTAAGTGTTTACCAAATGGTCGACAAGCACGGTAATTTCGACCTTATTGATTTCAGAGTAAAAAGTGTTGCCTATCTTCAAAAATAATAAGGGTCAGGTGAACCACCTGGTACATGCCTCTTTGCTGCTACATTATATCAATTACAAGAGCAGTACTTCTCTTCAATTAAAAGGGGAAGCACGGCTTGCAATTTGACCAAATGTGGCCCAGCCAATACATACCCTAGATTGAGAGATTTTTGCAGGCCGTGTTGCTGCAATGTTTGGCTCCACTTATATGTACAAGCGAGCAATTCTATTCCAAACTGAAGTATACTAAGAGTGACTTAGGTCGCGCATTCGTTCTGGATCACTGATCTTGATTCAGAGGGCAGTCAGTGAGCCAACATCTAACCTTGTCACTTTTTTTTCGAATACTTTTTATTTCTCTACATGTACTCTGTACATAGTGTATAGAGAAGGTATTGCATTCCACCCAAAAATTCGATACCAAAATTTCACCGAAAATACATGTTTTGGGTCCACCTGAATCCAAAAAAGTTATTTTCAGAAACAGGTCCGTGTGTGTGCGTGTCCGTGTGTCCGTGAACACGATAACTCAAAAACGAAAAGTCGGTAAAATACCAAACTTCGTATTGAAGTTTAATATTTTGTAAAAAAATGAAATGGCGTTTTATTTATGGACGCTCTTTAACTGCTGTGGTTCTCAGCGTCCCATTCTATACTGGGCTTGAAAGACCACTTAATTTTACTCAGAGGCCTCTCTATCAGGCTTGAGGTTCTTTTACGTGCCGTAAATCTACGACACGGGACCCACGGCTTTACTTCCCTTCCGAAGGAAGTCATGCTAAGGTTTTATACGCCCGAAAAAATCCATCAACCTCCGCCTGGTTTGAACCCACGACCTTGGGTATAGGAAGTCAGCACGGAGGGCGACAATATTCTGTAGGGATGCTACTCGAAGATATTGAGAAAAATTCCCCCACCCCAAATTACCCTTCACATGGTACTTTTTTCGAAAATTTTGATTTTCTCAAAAATGGCTCTAACGATTATGATTAAAATTTCGTATATTAAAGATATTTACCTGACAAATAATATGCATATCTTGAATTTTCTGGGAATAGGCTCTGAAAACTACTTTATTCTGGATGAATTTTACGGAATTTTGAGTAACTGCTAAACCACAAGAGATAGACAAAAACTTACTCCACGAAAAATGGAGAGCACGTTAAAACACACAATTTATGTTATATAAATTTTTTTCGTGGAGTTCAGCATTTTTAAGATATTTCTTCTTTTTATTTTCAGCTTTGAAAAACGTATACTTTTCTCATACAGGAATTTGTCAACTCCTGTCCATACAAACAAAGGAACTTCAGTCACATAGCATCCAGCTTTTGAATATCACTTTAATTTATGGTACTCCCTTATTTCACTTCTATTTACAAGGAAGCAAGTAATAAGATTATTTATGTTAATTTTTTCTCAATTGCTATGAAGTAAATGTAAGCATAAGGGCTTTAATAATATTTTTTGCAGAGATGTAGAGAAAGCCATGTGAATGGAACAAATCAGATTTTTGACTCTCGCGTGTCTGTGAATCTCGACTGCGGTCGAATCATAAACCATATTTTTACGATCTTACATCATAAACAACTATTTGCTGACCTGTTTTTCAAGGGTAAGTTAGCTCAATGTATCTTCGCTAAAGGCCATTCCTCTAGAAGGAACGAGCAGCCCATATGCACTATTTAACGTGTAATACTGTGTAATTCTGAGACGCGCTTTAGAAATGCCCTACTTTTAATCTGTTATAATGAGGAAACGTGTATGTCAGCATAATTACGTAGGGTTGTGTATAGCCGAGAGCAGGGTGTAATGACGAACGAAGCGCATGTAATTGTCTGTTAAGTTAGCCTATTAGCGAGCTGCATAAACATTTATTTCTAGCATGTTGGTATTTTTTTCGTCACATCGCCGCTCACTTCAAACAACAGCTGTCATTCGTTATTACGCATACCTTGTTTTTCGTAGTTGATGCATTTGTGAAATTATTGTTTCAGCTATGCCGGAAACAATTAGCATCTCCTATTGTTTTGTAGAGCGCACTCATATTTATGTAGGTGCTATTTGCTTTTAGTCTTTTTTTTTTTTTTTTTTTTTTTTTTTGCTCATATAATCAATTTGTTTGCGAAAATATCGAAAACACATGTTTTTGTAATTTAAGTGCCTGTGTACATAACTAAATTACAAAAACACCGCACGTAACATCTACAATATAATATTCAGCCATTATCCGTTTAGTTAAACAGGGAGTGTATTCCACCGAGAATTCGATCGGAAATTCATTTCTGAGGATGATTTTTATTTTCTCTGCATAGTACATAGTAGACAGAGAAGGTATTGCACTCCACCCAAAATTCAATACCAAGATTTCACTGGAAATACACATTTTAGGGTTCCCTGTATCCGAAAAAAGCATTTTCAGAAAAAGGTCTGTGTGTGTGCCTTTGAATACGATAACTCAAAAACGAGAATTCGGTAAAATACAAAACTTGATATTTAAGCTTAGTGTCTTCCAGGGATGCGACACAAAGATTTTGAGAAGAATCCCCCCACCTCAAACTACCCTTTACATGGAACTTTTTTCGAAAATATTGATTCTCTAAAAAATGGCTGTAACGATTTTTATTAAAATATCCTATATTACAGATATTGTCCTGACAAAGGATATGTATATCTTGAATTTTCTGAGAATAGCCTCTGAAGACTACTTTATTCTAGATGAATTTTGCATAACTACTATGTATGTGATGGAGAGAATCTTAGTACACAGAAAATGCAGAGCACATTAAAACACACAACTTATGTCATATACATTTTTCGTGGAGTTGATCGTTTTTAAGATATTTTTTCTTTTTAAATTTCACTTTTCTCATACAGGAATTTGTCAACTCCTGTCTATACAAACAAAGGAACTTCAGTTACATAGCAACCAACATTTAACTATCACTTTAACTTATGGCAGTGCCTTATTTCTTCTTACAAGGAAGCAAGTAATAAGACTATTTCTGTTAGTTTTTCTCAATTGCATGAAGTAAATAGAAGCCTAACCTTTTTAACAATACTTTTTTTTGCAGAGATGTAGAGAAAGCGATGAGAATGGAACACATTAGATATTTTTTAGAGAATAGTCAGCTTTTAGATTCACAAGTAATTTATAAGTCTATTTCAGCTATCAATATCCATCAATAAATAGTTTTTACTTTCTCTACACGTGCTATATACATAGTGCATAGAGAAGGTATTTTTATTGTACCGAAAAATTAGATACCGAGATTACCGGAAGTAGATGTTTAAGGATCCCTAGGTATATCCAAAAAACTAATTTCAGAAAAAGGTCCGAGTCTGTCTGCGAACATGATAACTCAAAACTGAGAAGTCGTAAAATACCAAACTGTGTATTTAAGCTTAGTATCCTCCAGCGATGTTACACGAAGATTTTAAGCTAAATTCCCCCACCCCATACTTCCTTTTCCATGAACAAAATTTCGAAAATTTTGATTTTTTTAAAACGGCTATAACGATTTTGATTAAAATCTCTTATATTTAAGACATCTACATGCCAAATAAAATCTATATCTTGAATTTTCTGGGAATAGCCTCTGAACACTACTTTATTCTGGATGAAATTTACAGAAATTTGTATAACTGCTAAACCGTAAGAGATAGACAAAAAACTAGCAGGCAAAAAATGTAGAGCACATTAAAGCACACAATTTAAGTTATATATTCATTTTTAGTGTAGTTTATCGTTTTTTAGATATTTCTTGATTTTGGCTTCAGCTTTAAGAAACAAAGGAACTTCAGTCACATAGCAACCAGCTTTTGACTATCACTTGAACCTATGGTGCTCTCTTATTTCGCTTCTACTAACAAGGAAGCAAGTAATAAGACTATTTCTGCTAATTTTTTCTCAATTAGCATGAAGTAAATAGATGCATAAGATTTTTAACAATAATTTGTTGCAGAGATGTAGAGAAAGTCATGTGAATAGAACACATCAGAATTTTCTCTCATAATTAGAGGATGTTTTACTGAAATATGAAAGTTTGCCATCTTTGTTCTGCCCTGCAGGGGTTCATTTATTACACGAACACAAGCAAGCAGTGAAGTAAATTTCAGAATGCAGGTTCAGGTCAAAGAATTTACTGATAACGGAAGTGGCATCTGCAATCCTGCATTGTGCGAATACTTTCCGCTCTATATATTTTTTTCTTTGTTTCGTTTTAAAAGTTCCGAGCCGAGAGAAGTTTTCTTCCTTTCCTTTTTTGAAATGAATCTCTGCTTAAGCGAGACAAAAGCTGTGTTATATATTCTCTCGTGATTATTTTCCGCTCAAAACAATGATAAAGGATTTGCGGAAAGGTTGCAATATTTTTATGCACACTCATTTGCTGATGCGAGGGATTTCTTAAACCTGGAGTTCTTCTTTTTACCCTTAACCCCTTTTAAATTTTCCTTTTTATTGTCAGTGCACTTTTGTTTTCTGCACCAAAATCTAAAACAAAAGAGGCTTAAAAGATTCTAAATATTAATCTGCCCATTTTGTTTCAAGCGTTTTAAGAAATGAAGAGTAGAATATACAAAAGGTACTGCATACAACTTTCAGATTTTGCCACAAAATAAAATATCTTACTAGTTACATTCACATGGCTTTCTCTACCTACTCTCTAATTACTCTTCTAAAAGCTTATTAATTTTTATATTCTCTACGCGTAAAATGTACATACCGTAACAAGAAGATGTTGCATTCCACCCAAAAATTCGATATCGAGATTTCACCGGAAATATATGCTTTAGGGTCACCTGTATCCAAAAAGGCATGTTCACAAAGAGGTCCGTGTGTGTTCGTGTGTCTATGAATACGATAGCTCAAAAACGAAAAGTCGGTAAAGTACCAAACTTGGTATTTAAGTTTAGTATCTTCCAGGAATGCGACACCAAGATTTTGAGAGAAATCCCCCCACCGCAAACTACGCTTAATATGGAACATTTTTTGAAAGTTTTGAGTTTCTCAAAAATGGCTCTAATAATTTTTATTAAAATTTCGTATATTAAAGATATTTACCTGACAAATAAAACTTATATCTTGAATTTTCTGAGAACGGCCTCTGAAGACTACTTTATTCTGGGTGAATTATACAGAATTTTGCATAACTGCTAAACCGTAAGAGATGGACAAAAACTGACAACACAAAAAATGTAGGGATCTTAAAACACACAATTTATCTTATATGCATTTTTGTTCGTGGAGTTGATCGTTTTTTTAGATACTTCTTGTTTTTGGTTTCAGCTTTAAAAAACGTATACTTTTCTCATATAGGACTTTGTCAAATTTTGTCCATACAAACAAAGGAACTTCAGTCACATAGAAAGCAGGTAATAAGACTATTTCTGGTAATTTTTTATCAATTACCATGAAGCAATTAGAACTATAACCTTGTTAACAATAATTTGTTGCAGAGATGTAGAGAAAGGCATGTGAATGGAACACATCGGAATTTTTTGGATGAAGTAGAGACAGTAATACGCGTCTATAGGAGAGCATTTAGAGCCTGTAGAACTGGGATTGGTGAAGCGATGGAAGTTTGTGGAATAGTTGAGCGTCGCCAGGTGAGAGACAGGTTGTCTTGGTGACAGCAGCTGGTCTTGTTGTAGACGGCCACGTTAAGGGTATAAGTGACAGCATCCCAGACTTACTTTCGTACCAGAGGACCTTCCGCAGTATTTATGTGGATAGCCTCAAGATAGTTATGAAGGCGAAGGACTTTTCTGTTTTCACTAAGACCCACTTTTACAATTAGATTAGGCCTTAAGAAGAAGCTTAAGTAACATGTTGTTTATTTATCTATTCTGGTTGGCGTTAAACCCTTTTCTTCCCCTCTACAAGGCAATACATTTAATTCAATACAGCAATGACAATACTTTTTTTGGATACATGGGACCCTAAAACGTGTATTTCCGATTGAACTTTCAGTATTAGATTTTTGGGAGCATTACAATATCTTCTCTATACACTATGTACATACTACTGTAGAGAAAGTAAAGATCTTTAGAGAAATATCACCGAAAATACACGTTTTGGGGTCCCATGTATCCAAAAAAGTATTGCTAATCGTGGTACTCATTAGCACAATGTTCTTATTATTTAGTCCCGTATAAGTAGGAAGAAAATAAGGGAATACACTAGGCTAAACCAATAGTCAATTGTTTTAAAAGCTGTCGTTATGCAATTGTCATGACAAATCACTTCTTTTCTTGGCCAGGAGTAGAACAAAAGAAAAACGGACTCTCCCGTCTGAGAATAGTATAAATACTTCACAACCGAAAATAATAACAATGAATACCTCGAAAACCGTAAGCTCCACGAGAAAAATGTATATGACATAACTTGTGTATTTTAACAAGACCTAAATTGTTTGTATAGTAAGTTTTTGTCTAGCTCTTACGGTTCACTAGTTATGCAAAATTAAGCAAGATTCGTCCAGAATAAAGTAGTCTTCAGATGATACTCCCAGAAAATTCAAGATATATATTTTATTTGTCAGGTAAATATCTTTATTATAAGACATTTTAATCAAAATCGTTAGTCATTTTTTAGAAAATCAAAATTTTCGTAAAAAGCTCCATGTAAAGGGTAGTTTGGGGTGGGGAGATTTTTCTCAATTTTCTTCGTGTCGCATCCCTGGAAGATAGTAAACTTAAATACCAAATTTGGTATTTTTGCAACTTTTCGTTTTTGAGTTATCGTGTTCACAGGCACACGGACCTTTTTCTGAAAATCCTTTTTTTTGGATACAGGGGACCCTAAAACATATATTTCCGGTGAAATCTCGGTATCGAATTTTTGGGTGGAGTACAATACCTTCTTTATAAACTATGTACATAGTACGTGTAGAGAAAGTTGCAAGAGTGTTTATAACAATCTGTGATGAATTAGGTAGAGAAGATCAGACTTTCAAGTTGGTATTGAACAAATTGCTACTTCAAATACGAGACGTGGGATGTTTGCTATGTATAAGAGCGAGACGGGAGTAGCTGCCGAATCTGATAGAATTTCAGATCAGCGGAGCAAAACCAGTTCTTTAGATTTGAGTGTACAAGTGGAACCCCAAGCATTCTGTTGATCACTTGCTGCCACTTTATAGACTACCTTCCTGCATCATTTTCTCTATCCTGTACCATTTATATACATAGTGTATAGCGAAGGTACAGTATTGCACCCAACATTTCGATCCTGAGATTTCACCGGAAATACATGGTTTGTGTGTTTCTGTGTACAGCATAGCTCTAAAACGAAAATACCATTAAAAACCAAACTTGGTATTTAAGTTTGGTATCTCCCAGGGATGCGACATGAAGATTTGCAAGAAAATCCCCCAACCCTAACCACCCTTTACTTAGAAAAGTTTTAGAAATGTTTATTTTCTAAAAAGTGGCTCAAACGATTTTGATGAAAATATCGTATATTAAAGATATTTACAAGACAAATAAAATGTATATCTAGAATTTTTTGGGAATTGCCTCTGAAGACCTCCTTAGTCTGGATGAATGTTGTGGAATTTTAGTTAACTGGTAAATCGTAAGAGATGCTTAGCCAAAAATGCAATGTTTGTTGAAACGCATTTTTTTCGTAGAGTCCACCGTTTTTGAGATATTCTTTGATTTTGGTTTCAGTTTTAAGATACTTATACTTTTCTCTTACGGAAATGTGAAAGATATTGGCTATACAAAGGAACTTCATTCACATAGCAACCAGCTTTTAAAGGATTCGATTTTCGTTTCAGCTTTATTTCCCTTCTACTTATAAAGAGGCCGATATATCTCGATTAGTATGAAGTAAGTAGAAGAAAAAGCTTTTCAATAGTAATTTATTGCAGCGATGTAGAGAAAGTCATGTGAATGGAGCTCATAAACGTTTTAAAATTTATTTTTAAATGTAAGAATTGTCCCTACAATGAAAAATTAAAGATGAAATCCATTGAATAAACCTTAAAGAAAACTAATTTTTGCTGCACTCACATGATTTTCTGTAACTGTCCCACAAACATAATTCCTTACAAAGTATTATAATTTTGTGTACAGCAAGCTAATTAAGATAAACATTAACAGAAATAGTCTTATTACTTGCTTCCTTGTTAGTAGAAGTGAAATAAGGGAGTAGCATAGGTTAAAGTGATAGTCTAAAGATGGTTGCTGTGTGACTGAAGACCTTTGTATGGACAAGAGTTGACAAATTTCTGTATGGGAAAATTAAAGTTTTTAAAGCTCAAACCAAAAACAAGGAATATCTCAAAAAAGATCTACTCCTCGAAAAAACATTTATATAGCGTAAATTGTGTGTTTTAATGTGCTCTTCATTTTTTGTGGTAAGATTTTGTCTCTCTCTTACGGTTTAGCAGTAATGAAAATGTTCATTAAGTTTATCTAGAACTTTTTTTGGTAGTGTTTAACTACTTATGGAACCGCAGGCGGTGATACATGAATGATGATGGAGCACCAGTGGAATGCGATGCCGGGGGAAACCGGAGTACCCGGAGAAAACCCGCCCCACCGCCGGTTTGTCCACCACAAATCTCACATGCGGTCGCTTGGGATCGAACCCCGGCCGTTTAGGTGAGAGGCGAGTGGACTAACCACTCGGCCACGGCACGGCCTTTATCTAGAATAAAGCAGCATTCAGAGACTATTCCCAGAAAATTCAAGATATACATTTTATTTGACACGTAAATATCTTAAATATAAGAGATTTTAATTAAAATTGTTAAAGCCATTTTTAAGAAAATCAAAATTTTCGTGTAAAGGGTAGCTGGAGGTGGGGGAATTTTATTGGAAAGCTTATAGTCGCATCCTTGCAAGATATCAGACTTAAATACCAACTTTGGTATTTAACGGTCTTTTCGTTTTTGCTAACTACAGACACACACATACACAGAGAGACACATACGAACATTTTTCTAATATTGTTTTTTTTTTGATTCAGAGGGTCTCAAAGCACATATTTCTGGTGAAATGTCAGTATCGAATTTTTGGGTGCAAAACACCTGTAGAGAAAATAACTATTTTTTGAATTTAGGAGACATCATAACAAATGTGTGAGATGAAATCTCGACATAGAATTTTGGTGGAATATAATACCTTATCTAACTAAAATATGCAAAGAACGTGTTGAGAAAGTACATTTTGGACATTTTTGTTTATTTAATGTCATTTTGAGCAAAGAAAACACCAATAAGGAAACAAAGATACAAAGTGCCATATCGAGTCACATTTTACGTATCCTTGAAGGTATTAAGTTGGTATATGACGTGGTAAGACAACGTTTCCTCATGGTTACGATATTCCAATAATCTGGAATGCTAATATGCCTCCTTCTGGGAGAGCAATATGTTTGACGTGTGTGTGTGTGTGTGCAGGGCTGTATAACCAGCAGGCAATATAGCAACACGGGTAGCATATCAAGTGAAATTGTGGTTAACCTCTTCATCTCGTACCTCAGCTGTGCTATTTATTACAGTTCAAAGATCTGGAGCATGTCGCTCAACATGCTATAAAACTATTACGTCAGGTGCACAGCACGACGCATGCGTACTTACTTTTTCTCTTATATTGTTTCCTCTGACATATATATATATATATATATATATATATATATATATATATATATATATACAGTGTAGATAGTAGATGGAGAATGTAGTGTATTCCAGCATATGGTGTGTTACATTCACATGATTTTCTCTGCATCTGTACAATAAATTATTGTTAATAAGCTGATTCTTCTATTTATTCATGCTAATCGAAAAATATTAACTGAAATAGTCTTATTTGCTTCCTTGTAAGTAGAAAGGAAGTTCGGGAGTACCATAGGTTAAAGAGATAGTCAAAAGCTGGTTGATATGTGACTGAAGTTCCTTTGTTTGTATGGACACGAGTTGACAAATGCTTGTATGAGATAAATGTAGGTTTTTCAAAGCTGAAATCAAAAACAAGTAATATCTCAAAAGCGATCAACTCCACGAAAAAAATGTACATAGCATGAATTGTGTGTTTTAACGTGTCCTACATTTTTTGTGGGGTAAGTCTTTGTCCATCACTTACAGTTAAGCAGTTATGAAAAATTCCTTAAAATTCATTCAGAATAAAGTAGTCTTTAGAATCTATTCCCAGAAAATTCAAGATATACATTTTATTTGTTAAGTAAATATCTTTAATATAGAGCTATTTTTGAGAAAATCAAAATTCTCGAAAAAATTTCCACGTAAAGGGCAGTTTGGGGTGGGGAGATTTTCTTGAAAACCTTCGTACCGCATCTTTGGAAGATATCAAACTTAAGTACCAAGTTTGGTATTTAACCGTCTTTTCGTTTTTGAGCTATGCTGCCCACAGACACACACAGACTCACACACACACACACGAACATTTTTTTGGATTCAGGGGGACGCAAAACATGCATTTCCGGTGAAATATCGGTATCAAATCTCTTCTCTATACACTATGTACATAGTACGTGTAGAGAAAGTAAAATATTATGTTCCATTCACATGACTTTCTCTACATCTTTGTAACAAATTATTGTTAAACAGCTAATTCCTTTGTCTACTTCATGATAATCGAGAAATGCTTATTTTTTAAGTAGAAAGGAAGTAAAGGAATACACTAGGCTAAAACGATAGTCAAGTATTAAACATTTAATTGCCATGTGGTTGAATTGCGTTTCTTTGCATTACCAGGAATTGACAAATTCCCGTATATGAAAAGCTTTAAGTATTTTATAATAAAACCAATTCCAAGGAATATCTAAAAAATTATGAACTACGCGAAAAAATGTATATGACATAAATTGTGTATTTCAACAAGATCTACATTTTTTGTACAGTAAGTTCTTGTCCATCTCTTACGGTTTACCAGTTATGCAAAATGCAGCAAAATTTATCCAGAATAAAGTGGTCTTCAGAGCCTATTCCCAGAAAATTCAAGATATACATTTTACTTATCGTGTAAATGTCTTTAATATACGGCTTTTAATCAAAATCGTTACAGCAGTTTTTAAGAAAATTTAAATTTTCGAAAATTTTTCCATGTAAAGCATGCTTTGGGATGGTGGTGCTTTCCTCAATATTTTCGTGTCGTATCCCTGGTGGATACTCAACTTATATACCTAGTTTGGTATTTTACTGAATTTTCGTTTTTGAGTTATCGTGTTCACGTACAGACAGACAAACACGGACCTTTTTCTAAAAATCTGATGTGTTTTATTCACATGGCTTTCTCTACAAAAATTATTGCAAGTTACTTCATGCTAATCGAAAAAAAATTAGCAGGAATAGTCTTATTGCTTTCTTCCATGTAAGTAGAAGCGAAATAAGGGAGTACCATAAGTTAAAGTGATAGTCAAAAGGTGGGTGCTATGTGACTGAAGTTCCTTTGTTTGCACGGACAGGAGTTGATAAGAGAAAAGTATAAGTTTTTAAAGCTGAAATCAAAAATCAAGGAATATCTCAAAAACGACTAACTCCGCGAAAAAGAAAATTATATAACAGAAATTGTATGTTTTAGCGTGGTCTATATTTTTGTGTGGTAAGCTTACGTATACGTTTTATTTTTCGTGTAAATATCTTTAATAAAAGGTCTTTTATTCAAAATCGTCATAGCCATTTTTGACAAACTCAAAATTTTTGAAATTTTTTCCATGTAAAGAATAGTTTGGGGTGTTGGTGTTTTCTTCTAAATTTTCGTGTCGCAGCCCTGGTGGATATTAAGTTTATATACCAAGTTTGGTATTTTACTGACTTTTCGTTTTTGTGTTATGTTCACGTAGACACGGACACACAGGGACTTTTTTTTTTTTTTATAAAAATGCATTTGTTTGGATACATGGGACTCTAAAACGTCTATTTCCGGTGAAATCGCCGTATCGAAATGTTGGGTGGAATACAATACCTTCTCTATATGCTATGTATATAGTGCGTGTAGAGAAAGTAAAAACAGCTTGTGCTTAAAACGTATGAGCTATAAAATGTTTTGTAACTGGTGCGTGCTCAAGTTAAGAGCATTAGGCTTATAACCGCTAGCGAGAATAGGTTTCCTGGATTATCAGCAAACCACGCGCACCAGTTTCACCACAATCAACCACACAAGGAACCTCAATATCATCTCACATCACCAACTACTAGAACTCCAGGAACCCTGGGAAATCGTACGCCGAAACCCAAGAGACGCCACTGGGAGCCTCACCCACACGACTTCATCGCCACAAACCCACCAAGGGGAGCCTACGCCAGCTCACTATGACAACACCCTCAACAAAAACACCAAAACTGTAAGAACTTCCGCCAACCAATTGTCACCTCAGAAATGTAAATGACGTGTTATTTATGGACGCTCTTTAACTACTTTGGTTCTCAGCGTCCCATTCTAAGACCGCTTAATTTTGCTCAGAGGCCTCTCTTATCAGGCTTGAGGTTCTTTTACGTGCCGTAAATCTACGACACGGGACCAACGGCTTTACTATCGTCCTCCGCCGGGTTTGAACCCACGACCTTGGATACATGAAGTTAGCATGGTAACCATTACACTTGTCATCTCAGGGAGAGAGGGACACTCTCCCTGCACTCCATGCCACGTACCACCTAACCCTCACCAGGGGGCCGGCTGGGTCTCGGTCAAGCCGGTCTCCTAGCAACAATCCCCATGTGGACCAGTCGCGGGTGCTACATGCAGCACCGCAACACTCCTCTCCTTTACTTCCGGTGGAGGGGTTTTTTAGTCGGTAGACCCACACAGGGAGTCCCCGACATTCCGGGCTTGCCAGCCCGGGTTAGTCCTTAAGGTGGACTTTTCCCCTCCACTCGGATTTTTCCTCCAGTCGCCGCTGCTAAGGCAGCACCTCCGTCACCACCGGTCGGGGCAAGCCCCAGTTCGCCGCCGGCCACCACCGCAGTCTCGCCGCCACTGCAGCCGCAGTTGCCGGCGCCGCCTCCGCCCAGCTCCTCGCCGCTGTGCAGTCGCGGTGGCCTTCGTGTTTGCGGGCCACTCGCATATACTGCCACCGGGGAGCAACGCCTTTGGTTCGAGTGGAACTACATGACCAGGCTGAATTGGAAGCTGCCTTGGCGTCACGGTTGCCCTTATTAGAGCGACTCCTGGTCGTCGAGGCTAGCCCACAGGAACACCACCGGCCCTGCCGACGCTGCTGTGCCTTCGGACATACAGCTGACGCCTGCTCCTCGCCGCCACGATGCCACTACTCTGGTACCAATACCGCCACCGCCGAGTGCACTGGGCACGATCTCCGCCGTCGCCGCCGGTTCTGTGCTACTTGACGTGGCACAGAACACTTCACCGGGCAAGCCCGTGCCCTCTCTACCCTAGGAACAGAACTTTACCACCGCCAGCCCGGCCTACACGATCGCTGACTTCTATCGCCACCTGCACTCTTAACAAACGCAGTGAAGCGAGACGCTTTTCATGACCTCCATGTGGAGATCTTGAACGTTCGGCGCTCGTGCTGCCCTTGAAGAGGTGTGGAATCTGAAGCTGCAAGAAGTTCAGGCATACACCTCCACCGACTCACCGTCGACGCCAGTTCTGTGCCAGCTATTGAGCACAGTGACCTCTTTATCCCAGAAACAGGCCATCAACACCACCAGCCTGGACTACACCACCGCCGACTACCATCATAGAGGCCACACCACTTGTACCCTCAACAGACGCAGCGACGCGAGACGCCATTCAGGACCTCCACTTGAACGTTCGGCGCTAGTTTAGCTGCCCTTGAAGAGGTCATGAATCTGAAGCTACAAGAACTTCAGACATCCACCTCCATGCATCACACCACCACAGCTGACCTAGCGTCTCGACTAGACAGCATCACCACTCAGCTCAAGCAGCATACTCCACAGAGCTGTTCCAATCCCGGAACCAGCAGCCCAACACTGCTCCTCCTCCTGTCCAGGCTGAGGGACACGCACGGCCAGCAGATCCTAGAGCATCAACCAACTGGACGATGACTGGGAGCTTCGCTGAGCACTGCCGAAGCAGAAGGAATCTGTAAATTTTCTACGGTCATATCTCTCCTCAGTTTCCACCTTATAACTCCTTTCTATTATCACCTTCATTCCCTAGGCTGCAGTCAGGTACAATGGTTGTCAGCCTAGAATCAACCTTTTACCCGCTCCCGCACACAGTGTGGCAGCATCATACCTTTCTCTTACTAACGTGGGTGCATATGCGGGACCGCACCAATCTTCAGCAATCTACAGTTTTATTCACGTGGCGGGGTTTTTAGTGGGTATGCCGCATGAGGAGCGGAGAGTCCCACATATCCTCACAGCCATTGCACCTCGGCTGAGGGTCGAATGCCTAATGCATTTTCCCCCTCCACGGTAAAAAAAAAATCACCACTCATTAACATGAGCCCCCAACTTACTCTCAAAATGGGATTCGCATTATTTAAGAGGACGCAAAATGGGATACTCATATGAATATTTCGAATCCCCCGCTCAATTTGGTATAACTTTCAAAAACATACGCAAACTGTAAATGATTTAAAATATTGTTGAAACTAATCCTGTGTAGTAGTTTTACTTTCTCTACACTACTATGTACATGGTATATAGAGAAGATATTGTAATACACCCAAAAATTCGACACCGAGATTTCACCAGAGATATGTGTTTTAGGGTCCCCTATATCCAAAAAAAGCATTTTCATAAAAAGTTCTGTGTGAATGTGTGTGTGTGTGTGTGTGTGTGTGTGTGTGTGTGTGTGTGTAAAATACCAAACTTCGTATTTAAGTTTAGTATCTTCCAGAAATGTGATAGGAAGATTTTGAGAAAAATCGCCCCACCCCAAACTACCCTTTACATGGAACGTTTTTCGAAATGTTTTATTTTCTCGATAATGGTTCTAACGATTTTGATTAAAATACCGTACATTAAAGATATTTATCTGACAAAAAAATGTATATCTTGAATTTTCTGGGAATAGCCTGTTAAGACCTCTTTATTCTGGACGAATTTTACGGAATTTTGCATAACTCCTAAACTGTAAGAGATGGAGAGAAAGCTACCACACAAAAATGTAGAGCACGTTAAAACACAGAATTTATGTTATATACTTTTTTTCTTGGAGTTGATCGTTTTTGACACATTCCTTGTTATTGGTTTCAGTTTTAAAAACTTATACTTTTCTCACACAGGAATTTATCAACTCCTGTCCATACAAACAAAGGAACTTCAGTCACATAGCAACCAGCTTTTGTCTATCACTTTAACTTATGGTACTCCCTTATTTCACTTCTACTTAAAAGGAACTAAATAATAAGACAGTTTCTGCTAATATTTATTTCGATTAGCATTAAGTGGATAGAAGAAGTTTGTTAACATTAATCTGTTACAAAGATGTAGAGAAAGTCATCTGAATGGAACTCATCAGATAGTAAACGGTCTTTGACCCACCTGTACAGTGTAAAGACACTTAGTGGACACCCTTAACAAAGTAAAGAGACTTGTGGCCACCCTGTACAGAGTAACGAGACTTTGTGGCCACCCTGTACATCGTAAAGATTCTTTCTGTTCATCCTGTTGAGCGTAAAGGGACTTTTGGCCATCCTGTAGAGAGTAAAGAGACTTGTGGCTAACCTGTAAAGAGCAAACTATGTTTTACCCTCTCTTTGCAGCGTAAGAGTCTTTGTGGCCACGTTGACATCGTGAAGAGATTTTTGTTCATCCTGTAGAGCGTTAAGAGACTTGTGACCAGCCTTTATAAAGTAAAGTGTCTTTGACCTACCCTAACAAAGCAAAAAGACTTGTGGCTATTCCGTACAGAGTAAAGAGACTTGCGGCCACCCTGTACAGAGTGAAATGTGTTTGACCTACCCTTACAGAGTAAAGAGACTTCTGGCCATTGTGTATAGAGTAAAGAGACTTGTGGCCATTCTGTACAGAGTGAAATGTGTTTGACACACCCTTAAAGAGTAAGGAGACTTGTGGCCACTCTGTACTGAGTAAAGAGACTTGTGGCCAATCTGTACAGAGTAAAGAGACTTGTGGCCACTATGTACAGAGTAAAATGTGTTTGACCCACCCTTAAAGAGTAAAGAGACTTGTGGCCATTCTGTACAGAGTAAAGAGACTTGTGGCCACTGTACAGAGTGAAATGTGTTTGACCCACCCTTACAGAGTAAAGAGACTTGTGGCCATTCTGTACAGAGTAAAGAGACTTGTGGCCATTCTGTACAGAGTAAAGAGACTTGTGGCCATTCTGTACAGAGTAAAGAGACTTGTGGCCATTCTGTACAGAGTAAAGAGACTTGTGGCCACCCTGTACAGAGTAAAGTGTGTTTGACCCACTCTTTACAGCGTAAAGAGACTTAGTGGCCACACTACAGAGTAAAGTGTCTTTAACCCATCCTGTACAGAGTAAAGGTACTTGTAACTATTCTGTTCAAAGTAAAGATCTTTTACCCACCCAGTAGAGCGTAAAGAAACTTTGTGGCCAGACTGTAGAGCGTAAAGAGTCTTGTGACCAACTGTCCCTATAGACATTATGTTCAGTTTGTGAACACACCCTGTCCTCTATCTGAAACCCAAGAAGTCTCTGTAATGAATGCACCCAAGTTTGTACTATTGGAAACTGTTATCAAGACGAACTGCTGTATCGGTTTTCAATATGTAAACATTTCCTCGCGCTCTTCTTTATACTCTGTATCGAATTTGTCTAAGGGCGAAAAAATTACCCGAGGAAAACATTATGTCTTTCCTTCCTCGACATATTTATTAACTCGATACACAATATCTCTCAAGTTCCTATCGATTGTTCCTTTCGATACCTTATTCTAACCCAGCCGATAACGTTCATGAGCGCTTATCGCTTTCTTTTATCTTTACCAACCTCAGAGTTTCCGATATTTATAAGGGGGTGAATCAGTTTAAAACTTCTGTAGTTTTAAACACAGAAACTTAGGTCATGACGAGATGTGTGCAAAACGCTTTCAATTCTGTAGTCTTAAACATTTTCTTACACTCTCTACATAGAGATTTCACAGAAAATATATATTTTGAGGTCCCCTGATTCAAAACACCATTGTTAGAAAAACGTTCGTGTGTGTCTGGGGACAACATACCTCAAGAACTAAAATACCTTTAAATACCAAACTTGGTATTTTCGTTTGGTATTTTCCAAGAATGCGACACGAACATTTTCAAGAAAATTGTCCCATCACAGACTAAATTTTACATAAAGTTTTTTTGAAAATGTTGATTTTTTTCAAAAATTGCTCTAACGTTGTTGATTAAATTACCGTATATTAAAGTCATTTGCATCGCAAATAAAATAAATATTTTGAATTTTATGGGAATAGTCTCTATAGACTACTTTATTCTGGATGAATTTTACGAAATTTTGCATAACTACTAAACCGTAAGAGATGGGCAAAACCTTACCGAACAAAAAATGTAGAGGACTTTTAAAGACACAATTTATGGTATATACATTTTTTTTCGTGGAGTTGATCGTTTCTTAGTTATTGCTTGTTTTTTTTTTCAGCTTTTAAAAACATACTTTTCTCATACTGGAATTTGTGAACTCCTGTCTATACAAACAAAGGAACTTCAGTCACATAGCAACCAGTTTTTGACTGTCACTTTAACCTATGCTACTCCATTATTTCGCTTCTACTTACAAGGTAGCATGTAATAAGACTATTTCTATTAATTTTTTTCTCGATTAGCATGAAGTAAATAGAGTCTAAGCTTTTTAACAATAATTTGTCGCAGAGATGTAGAGAAAGTCATGCGAAGGGAACACATAAGTTTTTCTTCTATTGCAACCTTGAAAAGGTGTTACAACGTAACACCGTTTCACTTCTAACGAGGTCATCTGCAAAGTTTGAGGACCTTCCGGAATCCACTTTTTGGATAGATATGTTCATAATATTTTAAGAAATGCTGGGGAGAAGTGTATCGAGGTAAAAGAAGATTATGTTAGGGAAGAAAGCTATCAAAATTAATTTCCAATACTATCTTTTTTAAGGGTTTATTTAACGCACGTTGTATGTCAGTAGGAGCGGAGAGAGTAAAAATGCTACTCCCTTGTTTCCTTTCTACTGGCATAGAAGTAAATAATAAGACTATTCGATTAGTATGAAGTAAATAGAAACATAAGCTTTTTAACAATAATTTGTTGCAGAGATGTAGAGAAAGTCATGTGAATGGAACACATAACATTTTTTTTATTCAGGGGGTCCCAAAACATGTATTTCCGGAGAAATCTTGGTATCAAATTTTCGGGTGGAATATAATACTACTCTAGCTCCGTATGTGCATTGTAACATGATCTACTCTTCTTAATTCATGGATTAAGTTTCATGTAAGACAATATGATGTGCTTCCTTTTACTGTTGCTAATCGAGAAAAAATTGGCAGAAATAGTCTTATTACTTGCTTCCTTGTAAATAGAAGGGAAATATTTGAGTAGCATAGACCAAAGTATTAGTCAAAGCCTGGTTGCTATGTGACTGATATTCCTTTGTTTGTACGAACAGGAGTTGACAAATTCCTGTAGAAGAAAGGTTGTAGTGTTTTAAAGCTGAAACCAATAACTAGGAATATCTCAAAAACGGCCCATTTCACGAAAAAAATGCATATGAAATAAATTGTGTGTTTTAAAGTGCTTTACATTTTTATGTAGTAAGTTTTTGTGTACCTCTTACGGTTTACAAGTTACGTCATCTAGAATAAAGTAGCCTTCAGAGGCTGTTCGCAGAAAATTGAAGATATACATTTCGTTTGTCATAAAAATATATTTAATATACGTTATTTTAATCAAAATCTTTAAAGCCATTTTTGAGAAAATGAAAAATTTTCAAACATTTTCCAAGTAAATTGTAGTTAGGGGTGGGGGTATCCTTGAAAATCTTCGTGTGGCATCCTTGGAGGATACCAAACCGAAATACCAAGTTTGGTTTTTATACGTCTTTTCGTTTTTGAGTTATGCTGTCCATAGACACACACATACACACACACGGATCTGTTTTTGAAAATGCTTTTTTTTGGATTCACGGGGTCCTAAAACATGTAAACATGTATTTCCGGTGAAATCTCGGTATTGAGTTTTTGGGTGGAATACAATACTTCTCTACCTCGTATGTGCATTGCGACAAGATCTACTAATTACATTACTAGATTGTAAGAACCAGAGCTACCTAGAAAGCTGATCCCACTTGCGTTCCAAATCCTGCTATGTTAAATACGGTCTGAAAGCCAAGCTGCTGAGGAGAATTGGAGAAATAGGGCAGTTATCTCTCTAGTGAGTCTAGTGTTACCCGCTTTACTGTGTAAATCCCGCAGTAATCAGAGCAAATATGGAGTTACACGCCATACCACTTAACCTCATTGCATGCAAATCGTCATTACCCACACGACCTTCATTTGCTCTTCTAAATTCATGGATTAAGTTTCATGTAAGACACATATAATGTGCTTCCTTTTACTGATGCTAATCGAGTAAAATTAGCAGAAATAGTCTTATTACTTGCTTCCTTGTAAATAGAAGGGAAATATTTGAGTAGCATAGACCAAAGTATTAGTCAAAACCTGGTTGCTATGTGACTGATGTTCCATTGTTTGTACGAACAGGAGTTGACAAATTCCTGTAGAAGAAAAGTATAAGCGTTTTAAAGCTGAAACCAATAACAAGGAATATCTCAAAAACGACCGATTTCACGAAAAAAATGCATGGTACATAAATTGTGTATTTTAACGTGCTCTACATTTTTTGTGTAGTATCCAGAATAAAGTAGTCTTCAGAGGCTATTCGCAGAAAATTGAAGATATACATTTTATTTGTCATAAAAATATCTTTAATACAAGCTGTTTTAATCAAAATCGTTAGAGCCATTTATGAAAAAATCAAAATTTTGAAAAAATGTTACTTGTAAAGGACAATTGGGGATAGGAGGATTTTCTTGAAAATCTTCGTGTCACATCCTCAAAAGATACCAAACTTAAATACTAAAATTGCTGTTTAACAAATTTTCGCTTCCGAACTATTCTGCCCACAAACACACACAGACACACACACAGAGACAGACAATAAATAGAAGAATAAGCTTTTTTACAATAATTTATTGTAGAGATGTAGAGAAATTCATGTGAATGGAACACATCAGATTTTTTACTTTCTCTATACGTATTATATACATAGTGTATAAAGAAGGTATTGCATTGTACCCAAAAATTCGATACTGAGATTTCACCGCAAATAGATGTTTTGAGACCACCTGAATTCAAAAAAAGCATTTTTATACAAATTTACGTGTGTGTGTCTGTCTGTGTGTATGTGTGTGTCTATGAGTCTCTGGGCAGCATAGCTCAAAAACGAAAAATCCGTTAAATACCAAACTTGGT
This sequence comes from Hymenopus coronatus, assembly GCA_030762935.1. Classification (NCBI taxonomy): domain Eukaryota; kingdom Metazoa; phylum Arthropoda; class Insecta; order Mantodea; family Hymenopodidae; genus Hymenopus; species Hymenopus coronatus. Next base: position 16,312,664 of record CM060897.1, on the reverse strand, counting down.
ATTTAAGTTCAGTATCTTCCAAGGATGCGACATGAAGATTTCCAAGAAAATCCCCCCACCCCCAACTACTTTTCACATTGAAAAATTTTCGAAAATATTGATAAAAATATTCTACATTAAAGATATATACTTGATAAATAATATGTATATCTTGAATTTTCTGGAAATATCCTCTGGACTATTTTATTCTGGATGAATTTTACGGAATTTTGTGTAACTGCTAAACCGTAAGAGATAGACAAAAACTTACCACACAAATAATGTATAGCACATTAAAACACACAGTTTATGTCCGATACATTGTTTCGTGGGGTTGATCGTTTTTTAGATATTCCTTGTTTTTTGTTTCAGCCTTAAAAAACTATTTTTCTCTTACAGGAATTTGTCAACTCGTGTCCATACAAACAAAGGAACTTCAATCACACAGCAACCATCTTTTGACTATCACTTTAACCTATGTTACTCCCTTATTTCGCTTCTACTTACAGGGAAGCAAGTAATAAGACTATTTTTGCTAATGTTTTCTAACTTAGCATGAGGTAAATAGAAGCATAAACTTTTTAACAATAATTTGTTGCAGAGATATAAAGAAAGTCATGTGAATGGATTACATCTGACTTTTTTGTAGCGTAAAATCCATTTTCTCAACAAATAATTTAAAATCGTTATCTCAAGTGGTGTAAATCATGGCATATATGGGCACCTGAATTAATGCATACTGGCATTCCCTATTTGGTTATTTCCTGTATGTAGGCAGTCTAGTCAATATATAAGTTCTACTTAGTTTAAGATGTGTCGTGGTTATTATCGTTATTGCTGGAGCTATGGTACTCAGGAGTATGTAGAGATCTGCCGTCCCTCTCCGCCAATAGGAAGGAACCCAGGGCTACTGACTTTCCTGCCCCGGGGTACTACCATCTCAGAAATACGGTATAGAGACTCAATGTGTAAATTTCTTCGTTATAATTATTGTTCTATCTTCTTATTACATTGAATTAATATTTTTGCAGATGCATGTTTTATTGCGAGTTCCTTCCTTCTGCTCTACTCCCCCAGTGACGTCTTAAAGACTCCCCCCTCCGCTAAATCTAAAAACGTCATAATATATATGACAAATTATATGTTTAAATGACCTCTACATGTTTTTGTAATAAGCTTTTGTCTATCTCTTACGTTTGCAAAATTTAACGAGAAGTAAGATGTCTTCAGAGGCTATACTAAAAACTACACTTTATTTGTCTGCTAAAAATCTTTAATATACGATATTTCAATAAAATAATTTGATCCATCTTTGAGAAAAATAATGATAAAAATTATTCCATGTAAAGGGTAGTTTAGGATGGGGTATTTTTCTTGAAAATCTCTTTGAAAGATTCTAAACTTAAGAACCAAATTTGGTATTTGATGGTGTTTCCGTTTTTGAGCTATGCTGTCAACAGATATACATATACACACCAGACACTGATCTTTTTCTAAAAATGCTTTTTATAGATTTAGAGTGTCTCAAGACATTTATCTCCGTTGAAATCTCGGTATCTTATTACTCTCTCTATACGTACTATGTACATAGTGTATAGAGAAGATATTGTAGTATTGCACCTAAAAATTCGATACTGAGATTTCCCAGGAAATATATGTTTTAGGGTCCCCTGTATAAAAAAAATAGGCATTTATTTTCGTGTGTGTCCGTGTGTCAGTCTGTGAACACGATAATTGAAAAACGAAAAGTCTGTAAAATACTAAAATTGATATTTAAGTTTAGTATCTTTCAAGAATACGACACAAGATTTTGAGAAAATTCCCCAATCCCTTACTATGCTTAACATAAAAAAATTCAAAAATGTTGATTTTCTAAAAAAAATGGTTCTAAGAATTTTGACCAATATACCGTATATTAAAGAAATTTATAAGAGAATTAAAATTTATATGTAGATTAGCCTCTGAAGGCCACTTTATTCTGGATGAATTTTGCTGAACCGTAAGAAATAGACAAAAACTTATGACACAAAAAATTAAGTTCACTTTAAAATACACAATTTATGTCCTATACATTTTTTCGTGGAGTTGATCGTTTTTTAGATATATGTTGTTTTTGGGTTCAGCGTTAAAAATTGTCAACTCGTGTCCATACAAACAAAGGAACATCAGTCACATAGCAACCAGCTTTTGGCTTTCACTTTAACCTAAGGTACTCCCTTATTTCGCTTCTACTTACAAGGAAGCAAGTAATAAGACTATTATGCATAAGTTTTTTAACAATAATTTGTTGCAGAGAGTCAGATGAATGGTATACATAAGATTTTTTTGGATGGAAGACCTGCCTTCTGTATACACTGTGTGCATGGTGCGTATAGAGAAAGTAAAAATTGGTAGGATACATTGAGCTGTTCAGTATAATAAACCTATTATCGGAAGGGCAGATTGGCAGCTAGTGAGCAGGCGGGGGGTGAATGTTAATTGAATGACAGGGTCAGTGCCAGGATTCTATTATGCGTGATTTAGGAAAAGCTCCAAGTATGCTAATTTCGAAAACCGATACCGACATTTTGTAAAAATGAAAAACGTCGCCTGGGACGTGACACTAAGGGACAGAAGGACTGCCACCCCCGCCCCTTTTCTGAGTAATAGCTGTGGGTTGTGCCAGTGCTGCAAACAGCCTCGCCTCGCCGCAAAACAGGGGTGTACAAGTTTAAAGGGGCGCTGAATAAATACACTACCACGATTAATTAGAAAACAGGCGGCAGTGCAAGCATTTCTAGCTTTTTAAAGTCCTCTTACTAGTAGCAAACTTGCTACAGAGGTCGCGTTGTCAGCGAGGGGTCCCGGTTTCGATTCCCGGCTGGGGCGGGGAATTTTTCTTTAGTCAGGATTATTCCCTATCCCCCACAGAGTCTGGAAGTTTTTATGTGGGTGTGAATGTGTGCGTGTTTGAGTAAAAATAAATGATTTAAGCTAACGTAAAAGTACCTCCAGACGAGTTGTTTCAAGTGGAAAGCCCCCGATATGACCTTAGATCTTAAAGGGGGCCATATAAATGAAACAATAAAAAAAAAAATAAAAAATCCTGTATGAGAAAAGTGTAAGTTTTTCAAAGCGAAAACTAATAACAAGCAATGCCTTAAAAGCGATCAACTCCACGAGAAAATAAATATATATAACATAAATTGTGTGTTTTAATGTGTGGTAAGTTTTTGTCCATCTCTTACGGTTTAGCAGTTATGCAAAATTCATCGAGAATAAAGATGTCTTCAGAAGCTATTCCCAGAAAATTCAAAATATACATTTTATTGGGGGTGCAAATAGCTTTAATATACGTGATTTTTATCAAAATCGTTAGAGCCATTTATAAGAAAATCAAAATTTTTGAAAATGATTCCAAGAAAAGGGTAGTTTGTAGTGGGGGGATTTTCTTGAAAATCTTCGTGTCGCATTCTTGGAAGATACTATACCTCAATATCAAATTGGGTATTTAACAAACTTTTCGTTTTTGAGCTATATTGTCCACAGCCACACAGACAGACACACACACAAGGACCTTTCTCTAAAAATGGTTCTTTTTTTTTGATTCAGGGGATCTGGCAAAATCTCGGTATCGAATTTTTGGGTGGAATACAGTACTTCGTCTATATGCTATATTCATAGTAAGTGTAGAGAAAATAAATACTTATTACTGAAAAATTTAAAAAACTCATTAAATATCGAATTTAGATAAAATCGTTTGTAATACTCCATGTTGCAACTTTGGAATTTCACGTTCAAATTTTATCTCTTTGATTTTTACTCTTTGTTCCACTTATGTGGTGTACCAGCAGGTAGAAGGTATTGTATTTCACCAAATAATTCAAAATGTCAACGGAAATACATGTTTTGAGGCCCCATGGATCCGAAAAGAGCAATTTTAGAAAAATATCCATATGAGTGTGTGGGTGTGGGCAGAAAACCTGAAAAACCTTACTTACATCTTCGTAACAAATTATTCTTCAAAACCTTATTGTATCTATATCATGATAATCTAGATAAACATTAGCAAAATAGTATTATTACTTGCTTTCTTGTAAGTAGAAGGGAAATAAAGAAATACTCTAGGCAAAAACGATAGTCAAATTTTCTAAAAGCTGGATGCCATGTGGTTGAAATCCATTTATTTCAATTGCCAGTTGACAAATTCCCGTGCGTGAAAATTTTTAAGTATTTTAAAACTGAAACCAATAACAAGGAATATCTCCAAAATAGTGAACTACACGAGAAAAATGTATATGACATAAATTATGTGTTTCAATGAGGTCTTTTCGGGCTATTCCCAGAAAATTTAAATGTATACCTTTAGGTACGGTATTTTAATCAAAATTCGTTACAGCCATTTTTGAGATAATCAACATTTTCAAAAAATTATGAATGTAAGCGTAGTTTGGTGTGGGGGAATTTTCCTAAATAATCTTCGGGTCACATCCTTGGAAGGTATTAAAATTAAATACCAAGTTTGTTATTTTAGGAGTCTTCGCCTTTGAGTTGTCGTGTTCACAGACACACGGACCTTTTTCGAAAAATTCTTTTTTCTGGATACAGGGGACCCTAAAACGTTTATTTCCTGTGAAATCGCAGTATCGGATCGGTGGTTCTTTTACTTTTTCTACTCGTACTATGCACATAGTGTATAGAGAATGTATCGTATTGCACCCAAAAATTCGTTACCGAGATTTTACCGGAAATATATGTTTTGAGACCATCTGAATCCAAAAAAAAAAAAAAAAAAAAAAAAGCATATTAGAAACATTTACGTGTGTGTGTGCCTGTCTGTGTGTGTGTGTGTCTATGGGCAGCATAGCTCAAAAACGAAAAGACCATTAAAAACCAAAATTGGTATTTAACTTTGGTATCTTCCAAGGGTGCGACACGAAGATTTTCAAGAAAATCCCCCACCCCAAACTACCCTTTACATGGAACTTTTTTCGAAAATTTTGACCCTCTAAAAATAGCTCTAACGATTTTGATTAAAAAACATATATTATAGTATATTATTTAACTAGATGCAAAAGTCGAGCTTCATTGATGAGTGGTTCAAATTAGGTCACAACTGCCAGGAGTCAATAAAGCTTCAACTGTACCAAGTTAAACATAATACTCCATCTAGGTTTATTTAAGGAAATGCATATTAATACAGGAAATAATTATAAATTGGCATATTAAATCCTATCTCAGTAAACAAGTTTTACTTTCTCTGCGCGTACTCTGTACTTAGTGTATAGAGAGTGTGTTGCATACCACCCAAAAATTCGATTCAGAGATTTCAACGAAAATACATGTTTTGGGTCCGCCTGAATCCAGAAAGAACATTTTCAGAAAAATCTGATATGTTCCATTCACATGCCTTTTTTTATATCTCTGCAATTAATTATTTTTAAAAATCCTATGCTTCTATTTACTTCCTGCTAATCGAGAAAAAATTAGCAGAAATAGTCTTATTTCTTGCTTCCTTGTGAGTAGAAGCGAAATAAGGGAGTACCATACGTTAAAGTGATAGTCGAAAGCTGGTTGCTATGTGACTGAAGTTCCTTTGTTTGTATGGACACGAGTTCACAAGGTCCTGTATGAGAAAAATATAAGTCTTTTAGCTTAAATCAAAAAAAAGTAATATCTAAAAAACAATCAATTCCACGAAAAAAAAGTATACAACATAAATTGTGTGTTTTAACGTGCTCTACATTTTTGCTATGGTAGATTTTTGTCTCTCTCTTACGGTTTAGTAATTCCGTAAAATGCCGTAAAATTCACTCAGAATAAAGTAGTCTTCAGAAGATATTCCCAGTTCCTTGTAAAGCGTAGTTTGGAGTGCGGGGGTTTTCTCAAAATCTTCGCGTGGCACCCCTGAAGATACTAAACTTAAATAGCAAGTTTGGTATATTACCGACTTTTCGTTTTTGAGTTATCGTGTTCACAGACACACGAACACACACACACGGACCTTTTTCTGAAAATACTTTTTTTTGTTACAGGGGACCCTAAAACATATATTTCCGGTGAATTCCCGGTATCGATTTTTTTTCTGGAATTCAATACATTCTCTAAACACTATGTACATAGTGCGTATAGGGAAAGTAAAAATGTTATGTGTTACATTCAAATGACTTTCACCACATCTCTGCAACAAATTATTGTTAAAAAGCTTATGCTTCTATTTATTGCATGCTAATCAGAAAAAAATAGCAGAAATAGTCTTATTATTTGCTTCCTTGCAAGTAGAAGCGAAATAAGGGAGTACCATAGGTTAAAGTGATAGTCAAAAGCTGGTTGCTATGTCACTGAAGTTCCTTTGTTTATATGGACAGCAGTTGACAAATTCCTGTATGAGAAAAGTATAAATTTTTAATAGCAGAGTCCAAAAACAAGGAATGCCTTAAGAAGGATGAACTCACGAAAACAATGTATATAACATAAATTGTGTGTTTTAACGTGCTCTACATTTTTTGTATAGTAAGTTTTTGTCCATCTCTTACGGTTTAGCAGTCATTCAAAATTCCGTAAACTCCATCCTGAATAAAGTAGTCTTCAGAGACTATTCCCAGAAAATTTAAGATATAAATTTTATTTGTCAGGTAAATGTCTTTAAAATACGATATTTTAATCGAATTCGTTAGAACCACTTTTGAGAAAATGGAAATTTTCGAAAAAAGTTCCATGTAAAGCGTAGTTTGGGGTGGGGGGATTTTTCTCAAAATCTTTGTGTCGCATCTTTGGAAAATACTAAACTTAAATACAAAGTTTGGTATTTTACCGACTTTTCGTTTTTGAGTTATCGTGTTCACAGGCACACGGACATACGGACACACTGACACACACACGGAGCTTTTTCTGAAAATACTTTCTTTGGATACAGCGGACCCTAAAATATATATTTCCGGTGAAACCTCGTTATCGAATTTTTTGGTGGAGTGCAATACCTTCTCTATACACAGTCTGTGAACACGATAACTCAAAAACGAAAAGTTGTTAAAATACCAACCTTTGTATTTATATTTAGTATCTTCCAAGGATGCGACACGAAGATTTTCAAGGAAATACCCCCACACCCAATAACCTTTATATGGAAAAAGTTTCGAAAATTTTGATTTTATGAAAAATTGCTCTAACCATTTTGAATAAAATAACGTATATTTAAGATATTTACCTGAGAAATAAAATGTATATCTTGAATTTTCTGGGAATAGCCCCTGAAGACTTCTTTATTCTGGATGAATTTTACGGAATTTTCCATAACCGCTAATTGGTAAGAAATGGACAAAATTTTTACCATACAAAAATGTAGAGCACATTAAAACACACAATTTATGTTTTAAATATTATTTTCGTGGAGTTAATCGTTTTTCAGATAAACATTGTTTTTAGTTTCAGCTTTGAAAAACTTAAATTTTCTCATACAGGAATTTGTCAACTCCTGTCCATACAAACAAAGTCACATAGTAACCAGCTTTTGACTATCGCTTTAATCTATGGTACTCCCTTATTTCACTTCTGCTTACAAGGAAACAAGCAATAAGACCATTTCTGCTAATTTTTTCTCGATTAGGATGAAGCAAATAGAAGAATAAGCTTTTTAACAATAATGTGTTGCTGAGATGTAGAGAAAGTCTTGTGAGTGAAACACATCAGACTTTTTATGTAGCCCCCTTTAACATTAGAAACAACTCCTCTGTACGCTCTTTACGTTGACTTTAAATCGTTTTATTTTCTTCAAACACACACACTCACACACACACACACACATATATGCACATTCCGTAAGCATAGGAAGTAATTCTGGTTATACAAAAATTCCCCGTTTCAGACGGGAATCGAACCCGGGACCTCCGGGTGAGAAGCTATTTCGCTGATCTCTCGACCATGAAGGCAGTCTAATTTTAATTTTGTTAATATTCATGTTATGATCTTGTTTGTTGTTATGGTAACCATTGCAGTTAATTAAATCAATAAATCGCCATTTACGATAATAGATGTTAAGATAATGGATGATTTTATGCTGTAGAGGACATTGAGGTAGCGGCAAATAGCACCACTATAGGAATATGGCCGGAGAAGACTGGAAATATATATGCAGCAATACAGTCATATTAAAGAAAAAGATAGAAGACATTACAGAAAAGGTATTATTGGTTTATATTTTACTTTCTCTACACGTACTATGTACATAATCTATACAGAAGCTATTGCATTCCACCCAAAAATTCGATACCGAGAGTATGTAATATTTAATTTCTCTAGCCCCATATGTACAATGTACATAGGGATAGCGAAGTATTGCATTCCACCCAAAAATTCGATACCGAGAGTATATGATATTTAATTTCTCTAGCCCCATATGTGCAATGTACATAGGGATAGCGAAGTATTGTATTCCACCCAAAAATTCGAGATTTTACCGGAAATACATGTTTTAGGACTCCCGGTATCCAAAACAAGCATTTTCAGAAAAAGGTCCATGTGTCCGTGTGCCTTTGAACACAATAACTCAAAAACGAAAGGTATCTAAAATACCAAACTTGGTATTTAAGTTTAGCATCTTCCAGGGATGCGACGTGAAGATTTTGAGAAAAATCGCCCCACCCCAAACTACCCTTTACATGGACATTTTTTCGAAAATTTTCATTTTCTTAAAAATTGCTCAAACGATTTTGATTAAAATATCACATATTAAAGATATTTACCTAACAAATAAAATCTACATCTTGAATTTTCTGGGATTAGCTTCTGAAGACCTGTTTATTCTCAATGAATTTTGCTTAATTTGGCATAACTAATAAACTGTAAGCGATAGACAAAAACTTATTATACAAAACATTTAGGTCTTGTTGAAATACACAATTTATGTCATTAAATTTTTTTTGTGGAGCTTACCATTTTCGAGGTATTCATTGTTATTAGTTTCAGTCGTGAAGTGCTTATACTTTTCTCAGACGGGAGTGTCTGGTTTTCTTTTGTTCTACTCCTGGCCAAGAAAAGAAGCGATTTGTAATGACAAACGCATAACGACAGCTTTTAAAACATTTGACTATTGATTTAGCCTAGTGTATTCCCTTATTTTCTTCCTACTTATACGGAACTAAATAATAAGAACATTGTGCTAATGAGTACCACGATTAGCAAGGTGCAGAAAGAAGAATAATCTTATGTAAGAAGTTTGTAGAACAGCTAGAGAAAGTAATGTGAGTGTAACACATCAGAGTTTTAGTTTCTGTATACGTACTATGCAATAGTGTATAGGGAAGGTATTGCACTCCACCAAAAATTTCGATACCGAGATTTCACCGGAAATATATATTTTTTAGGGTCTCCTGTATCCATAAAAAGTATTTTCAGAAAAAGGTCCGTGTGTGTGTGTGTCCGTGTGTCTCTGAACACGATAAGTCAAAAACCAAAAGTCGGTAAAATACCAAACTTGGTACTTAAGTTTAATATCCTCCAGGGATGCGACACGAAGATATTGAGAGAAATCCCCCCACTCCAACTACCCTTTAAATGGAACTTTTTTCGAAAATTTTGATTTTCTCGAAAATGGCTCTAACGGTTTTGATTAAAATGTCGTATATTAAAGCTATTTACCTCGCAAATAAAATGTATATCTTGAATTTTCTGGGAATAGCCTCTGAAGAATACTTTATCCTGGACGAATTTTACGGAATTTTGTATAACTAAACCGTAAGAGATGGACAAAAGCTAACTACACAAAAAATTAGAGCACGTTATAACGCGCAATTTATGTTATATACATTTTTTATGGAGTTGATTGCTTTTGAGGTATTCCTTATTTTTGATATTAGCTATAAAAACTTATACGCTTCTCATACTTGACTTTGTGAACTCCTACTCATAAAAACAAAGGAATATCAGTCACATAGTAACCAGCTTTTGACTATCACTTTAACCTATGGTACTCCCTTATTTCGCTTCCACTTACAAGGAAGCAAGTAATAAGACTATTTCTGCTATTTTTTCTTGACTAGCATGTAGTAAATAGAAACATAAGTATTTTAAAATAATTTATTGCAGAGATGTAGAGAAAGTCATGTGAATGGAACACATCAGATTTTTTAACTCTTTTCCCAAAAATGCTACTTGCGCTTCAATATTCAAAATGTTGTAACAAAACTTAATATTTACATTGTAGGTATGTAACTTTAAAAACATTGGCAAATGGGTTTAAAATAAATTAAATACTACTGCAAAAAATCTGATGTGTTCCATTCACATGACTTTCTCAATCTCTCTGTAACACATTATTGTTAGAAAGCTTATTTTTCTATTTACTTCATGCTAACCGAAGAAAATTAGCAGAAATAGTCTTTATACTTGCTTCCTTGTAAGTGGAAGAGAAATAAGGGAGTACCATAGGTTAAAGTGATAGACAAAAGATGGTTACTATGTGACTGAAGTTCCTTTGTTTGTATGTACACGAGTTGACAAATTCCTGTATAAGTTTTTTAAAGCTGAAACGAAAAACAAAGGATATCTAAAAAACGATCAACTCCACGAAAAAAAATTATATGTCATAAATTGTGTGTTTTAATGTGCTCTACATTTTTACTTTCTCTAGCCCCGTATGTACATCGTACATAGGGATAGAGAAGTATTGTATTCCACCCAAAAATTTGATACCGAAATTTCACCGGAAATAAACGTTTTAGGATTCCCTGTATCCAAAAAAAGCATTTTCACAAAAATGTCCTTGTGTGTGTGTGTGTCCGTGTGTCAGTGTGTCAGTGTGTTCGTGTGTCCGTGTGTCTGAGAACACGATAACTCAAAAACGAAAGGAAAGACTACTTTATTCTGGATGAATTTTACGGAATTTTTTGTAACTGGTAAACCGTAAGACATAGACAAAAACTTACCACAAAAATTTTAGAGCACATTAAAACACACAATTTATGTTATATACATTTTTTTTCGTGGAGTTGATCGTTTTTGAGATATTGATTATTTTTAGTTTCAGCTTTGAAAAACATACTTTTCTGATATAGGAATTTGTCAACTCCTATCCATACAAACAAAGGAACTTCAGTCACATACCAACCAGCTAATTTTTTCTTGATTAGGAAGAAGTAAATAGAAGAATAAACTTTTTAACAATAATTTTTACACAGAAGTAGAGAAAGTCATGTGAATGGAACATATCTTTTTTTTTTTTTTTAGATTCAGGGGGACCAAAAACATATATTTCCGGTAAAATCTCTGTGTCGAATTTTCGGGTGATTATACACTATTAATGAGTTAAAATCTAAAAATCTAGATTTTCAAGAATTTTGGTTAAGTTCAGAGGTGAGGTTTCTTAAGTTGTAGTATGAAACTGCGTTTGTATAAGCAGATACTCGCAGTTATATTTTGCTGTGCCCAGAGGTTGGTATCAAAAGAACAGGCCATCGTGTTCTAATGAAGACTGCTATACGCGATTCACAAAAGGCGGAAGTGAATTTCAGCTGAATGCACACGTTCGCTCCCTTGTAGCGTAGGTCAACCGTGAAAACAAAAGCACCCTGTTTTATGGCTATTCTTTTTCCTGGTCTTTCTCTTCACTAGGGCTATTTTTGCCCAGGCACTACCTTTGAACGTTACAGAATGCAGAATGAAAAACGTCCGCCAACAATCTATACGTATAAATAAACTTGAGTTGGCGTTTAATGGGCTCAAAGCGAAATGGACGCACAAAAGCTACCCGAAGTTCGCACATAGACGCAAAACGTGCCCGCCTCCAAAATTAGCTCACTGCTCTGCAAAGCTGTAAACCTAGCCCCGGTAATATCAAAAAGTATACGTTTCCACTTCAAAAACTCTTAAGAAATTATCAGAGAGAAGCAGCTCCTCTAACCCCTGGACTATTAATTTTCTCATTAAAGTATACGAAAGTAAAGTATATATTTAATACTACATCGAATTTTGCATAACTGTTAAACCGTAACAGATAGACAAAATCTTACGTAAAAAAATCTGATGTGTTACACTCACATGACTTTTTCTAGCTGCTCTGCAAAACTCTTACAAAAGATTATTCTTCTTGTACACAATGCTAATCAAGATAAATGTTAGCAGAATGTCATTACTTAGTTCCTTATAAGTAGAAGGGAATAAGGGAATGCACTTTGCTAAAGTGATTGTCAAATGTTTTAAAAGCTATCATTATGCGATTGTCATTGCAAATCACTTCTTTGCTTGGCCAGGAGTAGAACAAAAGAAAAGCAGACACTTCCTGTGTGAGAAAAGTTTAAGTACTTCACAATTGAAACCAATAACAAGGAATATCTCGAAAACGGTTACCTCCACAACAAAATCGTAAAGGAAAAAAATTGTCATGAGGTGCATCTTTTGTGCAGTACGTTTTTTTCTATCTCATACGGTTTAGCAGTTAAGCAAAATTCATCCAGATTAAAGAGGTCTTCAGAGCCTATTCCCAAAAAAATTCGAGATATACATATTATTTCAGACATAAATAGCTTTAATATACGGGATTTTAATCAAAATCGTTAGAACCATTTTTAAGAGATTCAAAATGTTTTCCATGTAAGGGGTAGTTTGTGGTGGGGTGATTTTTTTTTTTAAATCTTCGTGTCGCAACCTTGGAATATACTAAACCTAAATGCCAAGTTTGGTATTTAACGGTCTTTTTGTTTTAGGGCTATGCTGTCCACAGACAGAGGCACACACACACATATGGACCTTTTTTTAAAAATCTGATGTGTTACACTCACATAACTTTCTCTAGCTGTTCTACAAACTTCTTACATAAGATTCTTCTTCTTTCTGCACCTTGCTAATCGTGGTACTCATTAGCACAATGTTCCTTGTAAGTAGGAAGAAAATAAGGGAATACACTAGGTTAAATCGATAGTCAAATGATTTAAAAGCTGTCGTTATGCGATTGTCATTACGAATTGCTTTTTCTCTTGCCCAGGAGTAGAACAAAAGAAAAACGGACTCTCCCGTCTGAGAAAAGTGTAAGTACTTCACATCCGAAACTAATAACAAGGAATACCTCGAAAACGGTAAGCTCCACGAAAAAAAAAATATAATTGACATAACTTGTGTATTTTAACAAGATCTACATTTTTATACAGTAAGTTTTTGTCTATCTCTTACGGTTTACTAGTTATGCCATATTAAGCAAAATTCATCCAGAATAAACAGGCCTTTATAAGCTATTCCCAGAATATTCAAGCTATACATTTTATTTTTCGGGTAAATATCCTTACTATACGACAATTTAATCAAAATCGTTAGAGCCATTTTTAAGAAAATCAAAATTTTCGAAAAAATGTTCCAGGTAAAGGGTAGTTTGTGGTGAGGGGATTTTTCTCAAAATCTTCGTGTCGCATCTCTGGAAGCTACTGAACTTAAATACCAAGTTTGGTACTTTAGCTACTTTTCGTTTTTGAGTTGTCGTGCTCACAGGCACACGGACTCAATGACACACACACCCACACGGACCTTTTTATGAAAATGCTTTTTTTGGATAAAGGGGGTCCTAAAACGTGTATTTCCGGTAAAATCTCGGTATCGAATTTTTGGGTGGAATGCAATACTTCTCTATCCCTATGTACATTGTATATATGGGGCTAGAGAAAGTAAAATGCTTTTTACGGACTCAGTGGACCCCAAAACATATATTTCCGGTGAAATCTCGGTATCGAATTTAGGGTGCATTACAATACCTTCTCTATCCCTATCTACATGTACATATGGGACTAGAGAAAGTAAAAAAAAAATCTGATGTGTTCCATTCACATGACTTTCTCTACATCCCTGCTACAAATTATTGTTAAAGAGCTTATGCTTCTATTTACTTCCTTCTAATCGAGAAAAAATTAACAGAAATAGTCCTATTACACCCTTCCTTGAAAGTAGGAGAGAAATAAGGGAGTACCATAGGTTAAAGTGACAGTCAAGAGCTGGTTGCTATGTCACTGAAGCTCCTTTGTATGTATGGACACGAGTTGACAAATTCTCTTATGAGAGAACTATAAGTATTTTAAAGGTGAAACCAAAAAACAAGGAATATCTTAAAAACGATCAACTCCACGAAAAAAAGGTATATAACATAATTGTGTGTTTTAATGTGCTCTACATTTTTTGTATGGTAAGTTTTTGTCCATATCTTACGGTTTAGCAGTTATGCAAAATTCCGTAAAAATCATGCAGAATAAAGTAGTCTACAGAGGCTATTCCCTGAAAATTCAAGATATACATTTATTTGTTAGGTAAAAATGCTTATTATGCGATATTTTAATCAAAATCGTTAGTCATTTTTAAGAAAATAAAAATTTTCGAAAAACGTTCCTTGTAAGGGTAGTTTGAGGTGGGGGTATTTTTCTCAAAGTCCTCGTGTCGAATCCCTGGAAGATACTAAACTTAAATACCAATTTTGGTTTTTGCTAACTTTTCGTTTTTGAGTTACCGTATTCACAGACACATGCACGGACCTTTTTTGAAAATGTTTTTTTTTTTTTTTTTGGATATAGGGGACCCTAAAAGATATATTGACCATGAAATCTCGGTATCAACTTTTTGGGTGGAGTGCAATAGCTTCTCTATACACTATGTACATAGTGCGTATAGAGAAAGTAAAAAAAAAATCTGTGTTCCACATGACCTTCTGTATATGTTCTGAAAACAAAATACTTTCTTAGCAAAGTTTGTTCTTTTATCCAGAGCATGCTAATTAAGATAAACATTAGCAGACATGCGTGTATTACTAGCTTTATTTATAAGTAGAAGGGAAATACGGGAGTACCGTGTCCGTGTGTCTTGAACACGATAGCTCGAAAACAAGAAGTGGGTAAAATGCCAAACTTGATATTTACATTCAGTATCTTCCAGGGATGCGACCAGAATATTTTGTGAAAAATCCCCCCACCTCCAACTACCCTTTACATAGAACTTTTTTCGAAAAGTTTGATTTTCTTAAAAATAGCTGTAACGATTATGATTAAATTATCGTACATTAAAGATATTTAGCTGACAAATAAAATGTATATCTTGAATTTTCTGGGAATAACCTCTGAAGAGTAGTTTATTATGCATGCATTTTACTAAATGTTGAATAAATGCTAAACCGTAAGAGATAGACAAAAACTTACTACACAAAAAAGTAGAGCACGTTAAAACACACAATTTATGTTATATACATTTTTTTCGTGGAGTTCGTCATTTTTGTGACATTCCTTATTTTTGGTTTTTGCTATGAAAAGCTTATACATTTCTCATACAGGAATTTGTCAACTGCTCTCCATAAAAACAAAGGAACTTCAGTGACATCGCAACCAGCTTTTGATTATCACTTTAACTCATGGCACTCCCTTATTTCACCTCTACTTACAAGGAAGCAAGTAATATGGCTATTTCTGCTAATGTTTCACTGATTAGAATGAAGTTAATAGAAGTATAAGTTTTTAAGAATTATTTGTTGCAGGGATATAGAGAAAGTGATGTGAATGGTACACATCATATTTGTTACCTTAAAATTGGAATGGGAAGGCGAGAGGCTGGGGTTGTTACACCCCTGGGGACTGATGCCCTAAGGTTGACCTTTGATTAAAATCGTATTCAGTGACATGGAAGACGGTTACAATCCTACTCAATTGGATTACGCTCGACATAGATTACATTTGCATAAATGTTATCGGCCTGCAACTTCACTTCTATAATGTCCACTGCTACATGTCAAATGGAACACTTCCATTTTTTAGCCATCAACATTTCAACCCTGTTAAACGTCAGCACTGAAATGGTTATTTATGATGTAGGAATGGAAATATTGTGAAACGAGACGCTGTCGAGAATATATGTTCCATTCACATGATTTTCTCTGCATCTCTGCAACAAATTATTGTTAAAACGATCATGATTCTGTTTACTTCATGATAATTGAGAAAAAATAGCAGAAATAGTCTTATTACCTGATTCCTTGTAAGTAGAAGCGAAATAAGGGTTTACCATAGGTTAAAGTGACAGTCAAAAGCTGGTTGCTATGTGACTGAAGTTCCTTTGTTTGTATGGACACGTGCTGACAAATCCCTGTAAGACAAAGGTACAAGTTTTATTTTATCTACATGTACTATTTACATTGTGTATAGAGAAGATATTGTAATGCACCCAAAAATTCGGTACCAAGATTTCACCGTTCATTTCCACCGCGGACTCAAATATCACGTCTTAACCCATCTAGTCTTCCATAGCAAATGAAGTTAACCGTCTTCTGATGTATCAAATAAACACTTTCTATGGCGGCCATGTGTAGCCCGTTCGTTTCCATCGCGGACTAAAAAGTTATGTCTTTACTCAACGAAACTTCTATACTAAGTGAAGTTGGCTGTATTCTGGTGTATTAAATAAACACTGTTTCTGTCCCCATTGATAACCCGTTCGTTTCCACCGTTGACTCAAATATCACGTCTTAACCCAACGGTTCTTCCATAGCAAGCGAAGTTGGCCGTCTTCTGGTGTATTAAAAAAACACTGTTTCTGTCGATATATATATATATATAACCCGTTCGTTTCCACCGCTGACTCAAATATCACGTCTTAACCTAACGGGTCTTCCATAGCAAGCGAAGTTGGCCGTATTACATAAACACTGTTTCGCCACTGCCATATATAGCCCGTGCGGCTCCAACGTGGACTCAAATATCACGTCTTAACCGCGCGGATCTACCATGACTAGTGCCCCCGGCCAACAAGAGAGCTGTTTATGTTTGCTTTGTTATGACCATCCTCGGGCAGTGGAACTGCCAACCCCTTCAGTTCATTGTGTTGCCCTTAAGGACACTATCCTACCTGGGTCAGTGCCAGCTTAGACTGTTTTACAACATTTCCAATGTATGTTGTCCCTTCTTAGTATCAACTGTACTATATTGGATATCATTTAGACTGCTATTAACGTCCGGTATGTCGTAGTTACTTTGAGAATATAGTTCCCACATTTTTACTTTCTCTATACGCACTCTGTACATAGTGTATAAATAAGGTATTGCACTCCACCCAAAAATTCGATACCGAGATTTCACCGCAAATATATGTTTTAGGGTCCCTTTTATCTAAAAAAAAACATTTTCGGAAAACGGTCCGTGTGTGTGTGTGTGTGTGTCCGTGTGTCTGTGAACACGATATATCAAAAGCGAAAAGTAGGTAAAATACCAAACATGGTATTTAAATTTAGTATCTTCCAGGGATGCGACACGAATATTTTGAGAAAAATCCTCCCACCCTCAACTACCCTTTACATGGAACTTTTTTCGAAAATGTTGATTTTCTCAAAAATGGCTCTAACGAGTTTGATTAAAATATCATACATTAAACCTATTTACCTGACAAATAAAATGTATATCTTGAATTTTCTGGGAATAGTTTCTGAAGAGTAGTTTATTCTGGATGAATTTTACTGAATTTTGAATAACTGCTAAACCGTAAGAGATGGACAAAAACTTACTCCACAAAAAATGTAGAGCTTGTTAAAATACACAATTTGTATTATATACTTTTTTTCGTGGAGTTCGTCGTTTTTGAGACATTCCTTATTTTTGGTTTCTGCTATGAAAAACTTTTCTCCTACAGCAATTTGTCAACTGCTGTCCATACAAAGGATCTTCAGTGTCAGCAACCAGCTTTTGATTATCACTTTAACCTATTGTACTTCCTTATTTTGCTTCTACTTACAAGGAAGCAAATAATATGGATAGTTCTGCTATTTTTTTTCTGATTAGCATGAAGTAAATAGAAGTATAAGCTTTTTAAGAATAATTTGTTGCAGAGATGTAGAGAAAGTCATGTGAATGGAACACATCAGGTTTTTTTGTTTTATGATTCATCAGATAAGGTAATTGTAGTCCATTCTTTGTAAGTTTTGGTGGATTGCAGGAAAGTGTTTAATTAAAAATGTGATGTGTTCCATTCACATGACTTTCTCTTCTTCTCTGCAACAAATTATTCTTAAAAACTTTTTTCTTCTATTTACTTCATGCTAATCGAGAAAAAAATAGCAAAAATAGTGTTATTACTTGCTTGCTTGTAAGTAGAAGCGAAATAAGGGAGTACCATAGGTTAAAGTGATAGTCAAAAGCTGGTTGCTATGTGACTGAAGTTCCTTTGTTTTATGGACACGAGATGACAAATTTCCGTATGATAAATCTATAAGTTTTTCAAAGCTGAAACCAAAAACAAGGAATATCTCAAAAACAATCAACTCCACGAAAAAATTTATATAACATAAATTGTGTGTCCTAACGTACATTTTTTTGTGGTAAGTTTTTGTCCATCTCTTACGGTTTAGCAGTTATGCAATATTTCGTGAAATTCATCCAGAATAAAGTAGTCTTCAGAGGCTATTGCCAGAAAATTCAAGATATATAAATTATTTGTCAAGTAAATATCTTTAATATATGATATTTTAATAAAAATCGTTACAGCCATTTTTAAGAAAATCAAAATTTTAGAAAAATGTTCCATGTAAAGTGTATTTTGGAGTGGGAGGATTTTTCTCAAAATCTTCGTGTCGCATCTCTGGAAGATACTAAACTTAAGTACCAAGTTTTGTAGTGTACCAACTTTTGGTTTTTGAGTTGTGTTTAGAGACACACGGACACACACGGACCTTTTTCTGAAAATACTTTTTTTGGATACAGGGGACCCTAAAACATATATTTCCGGTGAAATCTCGGAATCGAATTTTTGGGTGGAGTACAATACCTTCTCTATACACTATGTACATAGTACGTGTAGAGAAAGTAAGAAGGAAGTAAATGTCGTGTTTGATAATGGTGTGTAAAGTTGTTTTCGGCCGGGAGGGGCTCGAGGCGCTGACCACGTCTCACCCTCCAATACTGCACCCCATCCATGACGTCTGTAGTGGACCGAGATGGAGGACGCAGCGGCCGGGCGGTAGGCCAAGGCTCCCCGTGAGCTGTCGTACCATGGAGCTATAAAGTTGTTTTGATTGCATATGTGTTGCTAGATAGGAATTGTATTTTGTGATTTAAAAAGACAATGAAACATCGTTCTTATAACGGGTCTGTTTCTGATTCTGGCATAGTTTGTGGAAATGAGGATTCGAATTGTTTCTTTCTCAGAAAGTTTAATATTGGTAGGAAATGTTGCTCCTTCCAACAAAAGCTTCCAAGTATCGATATTAGTGAAGTCAAGAATAGCTTCTTCAGATTGGACAATACTGTCTTAGAATGGAGCACATCACATTTTTACTTTCTTGCACTTCAACCAATAGTTCGATACCGAGATTTCCCCGAAAATATATGTTTTAGGGTCCCCTGTATCCAAAAAAAAGCATTTCATAAAAAGGTCGTGTGTGTGGGTGTCCGTGTGCCTGTGAGCACGATAACTCAAAAACGAAAAGTCGGTCAAATATAAACTTGGTGTTTAAGCTTAGTATCTTCCAGGAATGTGACACGAAGATTTTGAGAAAAATCTCCCTACCCAAAAGTTCCATTTACATGGAACTTTTTTCGAAAATTTTGATTTTCTTAAAAATGGCTCTAACGATTTTGATTAAAATGTCGTATATTAGAGATATTTACCTGACAATTAAAATGTATATTTTGAATTTTCTTGGAATAGCCTCTAAAGACTACCTTATTCTGGATGAATTTTACGGAATTTTGCGTAACTGCTAAACTGTAAGAGATGGACAAAATCTTACCACATACTAAATGTAGAGCACATTAAAACGCACAATTTATGTTATACATATTTTTTCGTACAGTTTTTTTTATATACATATTCCTTCTTTTTGGTTCAGCTTTGAAAAACCTTTACTTTTCTCATATAGGAGTGTGTCAACTGCTGTCCATACAAACAAAGGAACTTCAGTCACATTGCAACTGTCACTTTAACCTATGGTACTCCCTTATTTCGTTTCTACTTACAAGGAAGCAAGTAATAAGACTATTTCTGCTAATCTGTTTCTCGATTAGCATGAAGTAGATAGAAGCATAACCATTTTAACAATAATTTGTTGCAGATATGCAGAGAAAATCATGTGAATGGAACATATCAGATTTGTATATGTAGGTAAAGAAAACGCCAGTCTCGCTTGCTGTTTTTACGTCACAAGGTAATGTAAATAAAGTTACTTATTGCTTCCATTTTGTAAAGCGAGCCAAGGAAGAATATATGCGAGGCCTTTAATGCGATCTGTCCGTACTTTGTGGGATGATCTTATGGGAGGCAGGGAAACAATAGATCAAAAGAACGCAAGAATGGCAGAGGCAATTAAATAGAAAGGGACGCAAGAACATACGAGAGGAGGAGAAGAAGAAGCTGAAGAAACGAGAAGTCGTTAGGGTCTCGGTAAAAAGTAGAGAAAGAAAAATATGAGGCTTCGTGTACCTCACAAACACATCACTGTTTAGATGCGTTCGCGACTGCAAACCTCTGAATCCAGTGTTGAGACGCGAAAAGCCTGTGATACTAGGGCGTTCATTAAGTCGTTAGAAAACTCTAGACATCACACTCGTAGCTATATCCATCATGTGGTTTCGTTGCCACAGCCCATTGAATCAACAATCTTGTGCTTCTTTGGAAAGTTGGATAAAAACGTGTTAAGCTCGGTGATTAAACACTTCTATTTAAAAGGATTAACACCCAAAGAGATAAACTTGAAGTTCATGGCACATCTGCTCCTGCGTTTGTAACAACTTACAATTAGATAAATGAATTCAAACGTGTTCGTACATCCACAAATGATGAACAGTGACGTCCAGTACAAGTGACTTCCTCCGAAATAGTTGACAACATTCATGATTTGGTGTTGAGTGATCAACTAATTAAATTTTTGTAAAAATGATTTTTTTTTTTGCACACAGAGGGCCCTAAAACATATATTTCTAGTGAAATCTCAGTATAGAATTTTTGGGTGAGGTGCAATACCTTCTCTGTATACTATATACATAATACGCGTAGAGGAAGTAAAATTTCTAGACGGTAATAGTTATTTATATTATTAGTGGTTTAAATAGATTATTATTTGTGATTATTATTTTATTATTTCCTAATATTAAATATTTCTATATTTATTAATATTAATATTATTCGAGTTATTACAAGGAATTGAATTTTAGTCGTGACGTAGGTAGTCCTTTTTTGTTCGTTGCTGCGTAACCCCACCGGAATAAACAGTTTCAATTCTATTTAAACTGCACCAAATAAATCAATAAATGAATGAAAATGGATATTCCCGATGAAGTTCTATATTATGCTAGAAAATCTGTTTTTAGTTTGTTCGCAAAAAGTTTAAGGACATATATGGCAAGCAATTTTCAATAATTAAATAATTAACTAACTTTATTTCACGATGAAACAAAGACTCGTTTTTACTTTATACGTACTATGTACATAGTGTATTGTAATGCACCCAAAATTCGATACCGAGATTTCATACATGTTCTAGGGCCACTGGATCTAAAAAAATGTGATGTGTTCCATTCACATGACTTTCTCTACATCTATGCAACAAATTATTGTTAAAAAGCTTATGCTTCTTTTTAATTCATGCTAATCGAGAAAACATTAGCAGAAATAAAATTATTATTATTACTTGCTTCCTTATAAGTAGAAGCGAAATAAACGAGTACCATAGGTTAAAATGAAAGTCAAAAGATGGTTGCTATGTGACTGATGTTCCTTTGTTTGTATGGACAGGAGTTGGCAAATTCCTGTATGAGAAAAGTATAAGTTTTTCAAGGCTGAAGCCAAAAATAAGGAATATCTCAAAAACGTACAAGTCCACTAAAAATGTATATAACGTAAATTGTGTGTTTAAATGTTCATTAAATTTTTTGTGTGGTAAGTTTTTTTCTATCTCTTACGGTTTAGCAGTTCTGCAAAATTCCGCAAAGTTCATCCAGAATAAAATGCTCTTAGAGGCTATTCTCAGAAAATTCAATGTATAAATTTTATTTGTGAGGTAAATATCTTTAATATACAACAGTTTAATCAAAATCCTTAGAGCCATTTTTGAAAAAAGGTCCATGTAAACGGTAGTTGCTGGAGGGGGGATCTTCTTGAAAATCATCGTGTCGCATCCTTGGAAGAAATCAAACTTAAATACCAAGTTTAGCATGCAACGGTCTCTTCGTTTTTAAACTATGCTGTCCAAATACACACAGACGCACACGCACACACAAATGCTTTTTTTCGGATTCAGGGAGACCCAAAACATGTATTTCCGGTGAAATATTGGTATGGAATTGTTAGATGGAATACAATACCTTCTCCGTACACTATGCACATAGTACGTATAGAGAAAGTAAAAAGAAAAAACATTTTTAGAAAAACGTCCGTCTGTGTCTGTAGGCAGCATGGCTTAACAACGAAGATGTGTTAAATAAAAGACTTGGTATGTAAGTTTAATATCTTCCAAGGAGGCAACACGAATATTTTGAAGAAAATCCCCCACCCCCAATTACGCTTTGAATGGGCAAATTTTCGATTTTTGTCCCTCAAAAATAGCTCAAACGCTTTTGATTAAAATATCATATATTAAAGGTATTTACATGACACATAAAATATTTATTTTGAATTTTCTGAGAATAGCCTCTGAAGACATTTTTATTTTGGATGAATTTTGGGGAATTTTGTATAACTAGTAAAGCGTACGAGATAGACAATAACTTACTACACAAACAAAAATGTAGATCTTATTAAAAGACACAGTTTATACTATATACAGTTTTTTCGTGGGGTTTACCGTTTTAGTGATATTTCTTGTTATTACTTTCAGTTTGAAAATACTTATACTTTTCTCATACGGGAAATTGTCAACTCCTGGCCATGCAAATAATCGAATTTCAATTGCAGAGCAACCACATTTTAAAACATTTGACTGCTGGTTTAGCTTAGTGCAGTCCCTTATCTCCCTTCTACTTATAAGGACCTAAGTAATAAGACAATTTCTGCTAATGTTTTCCTCGATTACCATGAAGTAGATAGAAGAATAAGCTTATTAACAATAATTTATTACAGAGATGTAGAGAAAGTGATTTTTACTGGCATTACCGTCACCTACACAGGACTTAATTGGTGGCTAAGGTCACGTGATTTCTTGAGCATCACTATTGGTTTTGTTTTCGTGCCGGTTAGTGTGAGGTTTGCTGTGCAGTGAATAACATCTGCGTGTGTGTCTTCTTAAGTATTTCAAGATTCTCTCAACGTGTACATTCCTTTGAAATGCTGCTTCCTTCTATTTCCCATCATTAAGGTATTTATATTTCTAGTTTATGTTCGTGACTTTAGAAATATCTAAAAAAAACTTGATGTGTTCATTCATGTGCCTTTCTCAACCTTTTCTACAACTGCTTATTGAACATGTGCTTCTTGCTAATCGAGATAAACATTAGCAGAAATGGTCTTATTACTTAGTTCCTTGAAAGTAGGAGGGAAATAAGGGAGTACCATAGGTTAAAGTGAAAGGCAAAAGCTGGTTGCTATGTGACTGATGTTCCTTTGTTTGTATGGACAGCAGTTGACATATTCCTGTATAAGTTTTACAAAGCAGAAACCAAAAACCAGGAATGTATATAACATAAATTGTGCGTTTTAACGTGCTCTACATTTTTCGTGTAGCAAGTATTTGTTCATCTCTTACGGTTTAGCAGTTATTCAAAATTCCGTAAAATTCATCCAGAATAAAGTAATCTTCAGAGAGTATTCCCAGAAAATCCAAGATATACATTTTATTTGCTATGTAAATATCTTTAATATACGGGATTTTCATCAAAACCGTTAGTCATTTTTTAGAAAATCAAAATTTTCAAAAATGTCTCCATGTAAAGGGTAGTTGGGGGTGGGGAGGATTTTCATGAAAATCTTCATGTCGCTTCCTTGTAAGATACCAAATCTAAATACCAAGTTTAGTATTTAACGGTCTTTTCGTTTTTGAGCTATGCTGTCCACAGGCACACACACACTCATACACACACGGACCTTTTTCTGAAAATGCTTTTATTTGGGTTCAGTGGGATCCAAAACATGTATTTCCGGTGAAATCTCGGTATCGAATTTTTGGGCGGAATACAATACTTCCTCTATACACTACGTACATAGTATGTATAGAGAAAGTAAAAAGAGGAAATGGTGTGCGTGTGTGTATGCACAACATAAATAAATAAAATCTGGTTTGTTCCGTACACATGACCTTCTCTACATCTCTTATTGTTAAAAACTTAATTCTTTTACCTACATCATTTTAATCGAGATGAACATTAGGTTAAACCGTTAAGGTTAGCGTGTGTATGTTTCTTATTTGCTATTCTGGTAGTACTTGGCGGAGAAATATGTTTCTGAACATTATAAAACCATTTATTATTTATATAATACTCGTTTATATTTAATGATTTGGTGAATATCCGTCATATACGGCAAATACCAAAGGTTTCAACATGCACATGAATTTGTCTATAATAAAAAACAATCTTTTCCGACAGATAAACCTTTTGAAATCGTCATCAGAAACACAAAGTCAATCAATCACACTTAGTTTCATTCGATTTTCAGAGCGGCCCAAGTTCTGCATAATTGTCAATTTTTTTTTATTTGTATACAGGAGTCGTCAAAATATGTATATGTGGTGAAATCTCAGAATCGAATTTTTGGATGGAATACATTACTTTCTCTATACACTGTACACCCACTTGTGTGTACTCGATAGAGAAACTAAACACATGCCCTATTTGACGTGACTTGCACTGCATTCGTTAACTATGCCACCCTTCACTTCCGTGAAAGAAATAAACAATATTATTTCAAGCAGAAAGTCTAATAATCTCATGTGTTACATTCACATGTCTTTCTCAAACCTCTATCGTGTATTTATGGCTGTACAATTTTGCTTACGAAGGCTTATTCCTTCCCTTCCACGTGTAGTGTACTCAGTAAATAGAGAATATTTTGTATTTCACCAAAAAGTTCGCTACAAAATTCTCCTGCTTCTTCTTCTTATTATTATTATTTATATCATTTTTCCCCTGGTCATCAGAGAGCACCAGATATACAGGTTTTTCACATAGCAACCAGGTTTAAAAGATTTGACAATCGTTTGGCCTAGTATATTCCCTTATTTCCCTTCTACTTGCAAGGAAGCAAGTAATTAAGACAACTTCTGTTAATGTTTATCTCGATTAGCATGAATTAGATAGAATTACAATGATGTAGAGAAAAACATGTGAATGGAACACATCAGATTTTTACTTTCTCTACACGTACTATGTACATAGTGTATAGAGAAGGTATTGCATTCCACCCAAAAAATCGATACCGAGATTTCACCAGAAATATATGTTTTAGGGTCCCTGGTATCCAAAAACAGTATTTTCAGAAAAACGTCCGTGTGTGTCGGTTAACACGATAACTCAAAAACGAAAAGTCGGTAAAATACTAAACCTGGTACTTAAGTATCTTACAGGGATGCGAAGATTTTCAGGAAAATCCCCCACCCCAACTACCCTTTACGTGGAAATTTTGTCGAAAATTTTGATTTTCTCAAAAATGGTTTCAACATTTTTATTAAAAATTCGTATATTAAAGGGACAAATAAAATGTATATCTTGAAATTTCCGGGAATTGCCTCTGAAGGGTACTTTATTCTGGATGCATGTTGTGGAACTTTGAATAACTGCTAAACAGTAAGAGATGGACAAAAACTTGCCACACAAAAAATGTATAGCACATTAAAACACCCAATTTATGTTATATACATTTTTTTTTCGCTGAGTTGATCGTTTTTTATTGGTCTCAGCTTTGAAAAACTTAGTTTTCTCGTACAGGAATTTTTCAATGCTGTCCATACAAACAAAGGAACTTAAGTAACATAGCAACCAGCTTTTGACTGTCTCTTTAACCTATGATACTCCCTTATTTTGCTTCTATTTACAAGTAAGTAATAAGACTATTTCTGCTCATCTTTTCTCGATTAGCATGAAGTAAATAAAAGAATAGGCTTATTAACAATAATTTGTGAAAGGAACACATCAAATTTTTACTCATCAGGTACAACCGTTCAAATAGACACATTAATGTTTACTTTACCCCATTCGACAGTCAACTGTGATGGGTAATGAACCCGTTTCCTCTTGCCAAGCGAGTTAAGTTCATCACACTTTACAATCCAGTGTAGCATGAAGTGCAGTCACGTGTTCACCTGAATGACAGAGTTCGACTCCCGATAATCCACACTCAACTGTTTTTCTCACTCGGTACTGATCAAAGCTTACGACTCGTTTTGGAATATCTAAAACTGGTTTATTTGATCTTTCAGATTACAAGCACCGGTTATCTGGGGCGTCATAATCGTTCGTCACTTGATGGTGAACGTTCCTGTTAATGGGGAACCTATAATAAATACTAACGGCGTAACCAAATTATCAGATGTGCTTACTGCCAATTTATGCACTACTGCTATTTTCATAGCCTGCTATGTACGCATCAATAAATATTGCATCATCAGACAGAAAACAAAACACCATCACAATTAACCCCACGTTTATGTAAGAACATTTTACTTGCCCGCCTGGGTAGTGTGGTGGAAGCGTGTTGCCTCACATTCAAGAGGTCGTGAGTTCCAAACTCGCTTGGGGTGAGTTATCCGGATAAGGGTTTTTTTACTTTTTACATAGTGTATAGAGAAGGTATTGCACTCCACCAACGTATTCAATACCGAGATTTTGCCGGAAATATATGTTTTAGGGTACCCTGTATCCAAAAAAAGTATTTTCAGAAAAAAAGTCCGTGTGTGTGTCCGTGAACACGATAACTTAAAAACGAAAAGTCGGTAAAATACCAAAATTGGTAATTAAGTTTAGTATCTTTCAGGGATGCGACAAGAAGATTTTGAGAAAAATCCCCCCAACCCCAAGCTACCACTTACATGGAACTTTTTTCAAAAATTTTGATTTTCTAAAAAATAACTAACGATTTTGATTAAAATATCGTATATTAAAGATATTTACCTGACAAATCAAATGCATATTTTGAATTTTCTGGGAATAAACTCTGAAGACTACTTCATACTGAGTGAATTTAACGAAATTTTGCATAAGTGCTAAACCGTAAGAGAGAGAGAGAGAGAAAAACTTACCACACAAAAAATGTAGAGCACATTAAAACACACAATTTATGTTGTATACATTTTTCTCGTAGAGTTTGATTGTTTTTGAGATATTGCTTGTTTTTGGTTTAAGATATAAAAACTTATATTTTTCTCGTACAGGACTTTGTCAACTCGTGTCCATACAAACAAAGGAACATCAGTCACATAGCAACCATCTTTTGCTATCACTTTAACCTATGGTACTCCCTTATTTCGCTTCTACTTACAAGGAAGCAAGAAATAAGACTATTTCTGCTCATTTTTTCTCGATTAGCATGAAGTAAGTAGAAGCATAAGCTTTTTAAAATACTTTATTGCAGAGATATAGAGAAATTCATGTGAATGGAACACATCAGATTTTTTTCTCCGGGGTTTCACTCATCCTGAAAAGATAAATGTAGAGTAACTTTAAGCTCCATGGACCCCCAGATCATTTGAGTATCATTCAACGTCGGATATTTCAATCCTGGTTAGAGGACGTTAAACATTAGCAGAATGTTATTACTTATTTCCTTATAAGTAGAATGGAACTAAGGGAATGTACTAGGCGAAAGTGGTAGTCAAATGTTTTAAAAGCTGTCGTTATGCGATTGTCATTGCAAATCGCTTCTTTGCTTGGCCAGGAGTAGAACAAAAGAAAAACGGACACTTGCGTCTGAGAAAAGTATAAGTACTTCACAATTGAAATTAATAACAAGAAATACCTCGAAAATGCTAATCTCCACGAAAAATAATGTATATGGCATAACTTGTGTCTTTTAACAAAATATACTTTTTTTGTAAAGTAACTTTTTTCTCTTACGATTTACCAGTTATACCAAATTAAGCAAAATTCAAGCAGAATAAGTAGGTCTTTAGAAGCTATTCCCAAAAAAACAAGATATACATTTTATTTGTGATAGAAATGGCTTTAATATGTTGTATTTTAATCAAAATCGTGGAGCCATTATTAAGAAAATCAAAATTTTCGAAATTTTTTCCATATAAAGAGTTGTTAGGGGTGAGGGGATTTTCCTGAAAATCTTCGAAGATCCTTGGAAGATATCAAACGTAAACACCAAGTTAGGTATTTTACGGTCTTTTTGTTTTTGTGCTATGCTGTCCACATACACACACACACACACACACACACATGGACTTGTTTCTTAAAATGCTTTTTTTTTTAGATTCAGGGGGTCCTAAAACATGTATTTCCGGTGAAATCGCGGTTTCCAATTTTGGGTGGAATACAATACATCCCTATATCTATGTACATTTTACATATGGGGCTAGAGAAAGTAAAAAAATCTGATGTGTACCATTCACATGACTTTCTCCATATCCCTGCAACAAATAATTCTTAAAAAGCTTATACTTCTATTTACTTTATGCTAATCAGACAAAAACTAATCTAATTATTCGCTTCCTTGTAAGTAGAAGCGAAATAAGGGACAACCGTAGGTTAAAGTGATAGTCAAAAGCTGGTTGCTATGTCAATGAAGTTCCTTTGTCTACATGGATAGGAGTTGACAAGTTCCTGTTTGAGAAAAGTATACGTTTTTCATAGCAGAGACCAAAAATAAGGAATGTCACAAAAACGACGAACTCCACGACAAAAATGTATATAACATAAATTGTGTGTTGTAATGTGCTCTACATTTTTTGTGCAGTAAATTTTTGTCCATCTCTTACGGTTTAGCAGTTATTCAAAATTAAGTAAAATTCATCCAGAATAAAGTACTCTTCAGAGGCTATTCCCAGAAAATTCAAGATATACGTTTTATTTGTCATGCAAATATGTTTAATATACGAAATTTTAATCAAAATCTTTAGAGCTATTGTTGACGAAATCAAAATTTTCGAAACAATTTCCATGTAAAAGGTAGTTGGGGTTGGGGGAATTTTTCTCAAAATCTTCGTGTCGCATCCCTGGAAGATACTAAACTTAAATACCAAGTTTGGTATTTTACCAACTTTTCGTTTTTGAGTTATCGTGTTCACAGACACACACACACACACACACACACACACACACACACACACACACACACACACGGACCTTTCTGTGAAAATGCTTTTTTTTGGATATTGGGGACTATAAAACATATATTTGCGGTGAAATCTCGGTATCGAATTATTTGGTGGAATGCAATACTTTCTCTATACACTATGTACATAGTGCGTATGGAGAAAGTAAACAGAAAATTTTATTTAGCAGCTAAATTTTGTTAATTATTATATCTTTTGTTTTTATTCAATGTAAGTAAGAAATTTTACCTTTTGTACACACACTATGCATATGCATAATAGTTAGAGAAAGTATTGTAATATACCCAAAATTCGATTCCGTAAATATATGTTTTGAGGTCCCCTGACACCAAAAGAAAACAGATTTTTAAAAAGCTCCTTGTGTGTGTATGTGTGTGTTTTTCTGTGAACAGCAAAGCTCTAAAACAAAAATCTGATGTGGTCCATTCACATGACTTTCTCTACATCTCGGCAACAAATTATTGCTAAAAAGCTTGTGCTTCTATTTGCTTCAATGTAATCCAGAAACATTTATCAGAAATAATCTCATTACTTGCTTCCTTGTAAGTAGAAACGAAATAAGGGAGTAGCATAGGTTAAAGTGATAGTCAACAGCTGGTTGAATTGTGACTGAAGCTCCTTTCTTTGTGTGGACATGAATTGACAAATTCCAGTATGAGAAAAATATACGTTTTTTAAAGCTGAAACCAAAAACAATGAATTTCTCAGAAATTCTCCATTCCTCGAAAAAACTTTTATGTAGCATAAATTGTGTGTTTTAACGTGCTCTGCATTTTTTGTCCGTTAGGTTTTTGTTCATCTCTTACGGTTTAGCAGTTTAGCAAAATTCCTTAAAATTCATCCAGAATAAAGTAGTCGTCAGATGCTATTCCCAGTAAGTTCAAGAAACACATATAATTGTCAGTTATATATATTTGATATATGATATTTTAATGAAAATTATTAGAGCCAATTTTGAGAAAATCAAAATTTTGGAAAAAAGTTCCATATAAAGAATAGTTTTTGGATACAGGAGATCGTAAAACATATATTTCCGGTGAAATCTCGGTATCTAATTTTTAGTGGAACGCAATACCTTCTCTTTACACTATGTACATAGTACGAGCAGAGAATCGTATACCATTTAATTTCAAACTTATTATTTAAGTAAATAGATTCCAAGGATTTGACGGGACGATTTTTATGCCTCCAACACAAAGTACCGTTTGAATTAAACATCTTTCGGCATTTTCGATATTCTCAAAAATTGCTCTAATGATTTTGATTAAAATTTCGTATATTAAAGATATTTACCTGAAAATTAAAATGTATATCTTGAATTTTCTGGGAATAACCTCTGAAGACTGCTTTGTTTGGATGGATTTTGTATAACTGGCAAACCATAAGTAGTAGACTACAAAAACTATGATGTGTTCCATTCATATGAATTTCTCTACATCTCTATAACAACTTTTGATCGCCTGGGTAGTGTGGTGGTAGCGTGTCTGCCTCATATTCAACAGGTGGCGAGTTCGAATCTCGCTTATGGTGAATTACTCGGATAAGATTTTTTCACGTTTTTCCCTTATCCTGAATTTCAATAGACTCCGAAATTATTTGAGCACATTTTAAACGATTTCATTCATCGTCCAATATGATCAAACAGGTTAAAGCAGTCAAGCTCAAAATATATATATATATATATATATATATATATATATATATATATATATATATATATCACATGACTTACTCTACATCTCTACAACAAATTATTGTTAAAAAGCTTAAGCTTCTATTTACTTAATGCTAATTAACAAAATATTATCAGAAATAGTCTAATTACTTGCTTCCTTATAAGTATAAGACAAATAAGGCAGTACCATAGTTTAAAGTGATAGTCAAAATCTGGTTGCTGTGTGACTGAAGTTCCTTTGTTTGTATGGACCGGAGTAGACAAATTCCTGTATGAGAAAGTTAAGTCTTTCAAAGCTAAACCAAAAACAAGGAATATTTAAAAAACTATTAACTCCACGAAAAATTGTATCGAGTATAAATTGTGTGTTTTAATGTGCTCTACATTTTTTGTGAGGTAAATGTTTGTCCATTTCTTGCGGTTTAGCAGTAATGCAAACTTCCGTAAAATCCACCCAGAATAATGCAGGTTTAAGAGGCTATTACAAGAAAATTCAAGATATACATTTTATTTGTGATCTAGAGACATTTAATATACGATATTTTAATCAAAATCGTTAGAGCCATTTTTTAGAAAATCAAAATTTTCAAAAAAAGTTCCATGTGAATGTAGTTTGGGATGGGAGGATTTTGTTGAAAAACCTTCGTGTCGCATCCTTGGAAGAAACCAAACTTAAATACCAAGTTTGTTATCCAACGGACTTTTCGTTTTTGAGCTAGGCTGCCTACAGACATACAAACACACACAGACAGACAGACAGTCACTCACACGGACATTTTTCTGAAAGTACTTTTTTTGGATTCAGTAGATCTCAAAACATGTATTTCTGGTGTAATCTCGGTATCGAATTTTTGGGTGGAATGTAAAACCTTCTGTATACACTATGTATATGGTATGTGCAGAGAAAGTAAAAAAAAAAGGAAAGTTGTTTGTTTAACAGCTGCAGCAAGTCAATTAAATGGAAGACAGAATATTTTTGCTGAACTGCAACTATTTTACACATAGCAGTACCAAAAAGAGCGAAGTGTAGGATTCCTGATATAAATATCAAATCACCGTTAGCGAGTATTTACAGTTGGCTGTGATAAAATCTGAGCTGCTGTGAATATTAACAATTTTAATGGACTTTAATTGGTAAACTGTATCGAGGGGACGGTGCTTCAGATAATAGCGTACACAACAAGGCATTTAATTGCCCATTACAGCTTCAGTTGGGTGTTGCATGTTTTTAAAAACCCTTTTCTGCAACAGCGAGCAATTATTATACGTGTAACAGTTTTAATATGCAGTTCATAACGGTTTTTTGTCCCGTTTCAATAATGCTCAGTAAGCAATATGCCCCACTTGTGTTCCTCATTTACATGCTTTGTTGTGAAAATCACGCCTTTGTACACTTACATACAAAAAAATCTGAATGTTATACATGCTCTACAAACCTCTTACAAAAGATTAGTCTTCTTGCTACACAATGCTAATCAAGATAAATATTAGCAGAACGTTCTTATTACCTAGTTCCTTATAAGTAGAAGAGAAGAAGGGAATGCGCTATGCTAAAGTGATTGTCAAATGTTTCAAAAGCTATCGTTATGCGATTGTCATTGCAAATCACTTCTTTACTTGGCCAGGAGTAGAACAAAAGAAAAACGGACACTTCCTGTATGAGAAAAGTTTAAGTACTTACAATTGAAACCAGTAACAAGGAATACCTCGGAAACGGTTACCTCCACAACATAAATTGAGTGTTTTGACGTGATGTACATTTTTTGTGTAGTAAGTTTTTTTTTTTTTTCTATCTCTTACGGTTTAGCAGTCAAGCAAAATTCATCCAGAATATAGAACTTTTCAGAGGCTATTCCCCAACAATTTGAGATATATATTTTCTTTCGGACATAAATAGCTTTAATATGCGGGATTTTAAACAAAATCGTTAGAGCCATTTTTAAGAAAATCAACATTTTCGATTTTTTTCCACGTAAAGAGTAGTTTGTGGTAGGGGGATTTTTTTGAAAATGTTCGTGTCGCATCCTTGGAAGATACTAAACCTAAATACCAAGTTTGGTATTTAACGGTCTCTTCGTTTTGGGGCTATGCTGTCCACAGACACACACACACACACACACGGACCTTTTATTAAAAATGCTTTTTTCGGTCTCAGGGAACCCCAAAACATGTATTTCCGGTGAAATCTCGTTATGAATTTTTGGTTGCAATACAATTACTTCTCTATACACTATGTACATAGTAAAAAATCGTCCATCAAGAATTTTGATATAGCTTTCTCTACGTGATAAGCAAATAAATTATTTTTATACGAATTATTTTAACACTTCATAATAATGGAGATAAACGTTAGCACAAATGACATTTTTACTTTCTTCCTTGTAAGTACAAAAGAAATTAAGCATTTTGACTGAAGCGATACTCACATTTTTTAAAAGTCCAACACAATCTGATGAGTTCGATTCACATAGCTTTCTCTACATCTCTGCAACAAGGTATTGTTAAAAAGGTTATGGTTCTACTTATTTCATTCTAATCGAGAAAACATTAGCAGAAATAGTCTTATTACTTGCTTCCTTGTAAGCAGAAGCGAAATAAGGGAGTACCATAGGTTAAAGTGATAGTCAAAAGCTGGTTGCTATGTGACCGAAGTTCCTTTATTTGTATGGATAGAAGTTGACAAATACCTGTATGAGAAATGTATTAGTTTTTTTAAAGCTGAAACCAACAAAAAAGGAATATCTCAAAAACGATCAACACCACGGAAAAAATGTATATGACATAAATTGTGTGTTTTAACGTGCTCTACATTTTTGTGTGGTAAGTTTTTGTCCATTTCTTACGGTCAAAATTCCGTCAAATTCATATGGAATAAAGTAGCCTTCGTAGGCTATTCCCAGAAAATTCAAGATATATATTATTTCATTTGTCAGGTAAATATCTTTAATATACGATATTTTAATTAAAATCGTTAGAACTATTTTTGGGGAAATCAAAACTTTCGAAAAGTGCTCCATGAAAAGGGTAGTTTGGAGTGGTGGGATTTTTCTCTAAATCTTCATGTCGCCTCCCTGGAAGATACTAAAATTAAATACCAAGTTTGGTATTTTACCTAATTTTCGTTTTTGATGTATCGTGTTCACAGGCAGACGGACCTACGGACACACACACGGACGTTTTTCAAAAAATTTTTTTGGGGGGAGGGGTACAGCGGACCGTAAAAATATATACATTTCCGGTGAAATCTCGGTATGCAATTTTTGGGCGGAGTGCAATACCCTCTCTATAAACCATGTGCACAGCACGCGTAGAGAAAGTAAAATGTTTTTTTTAGAGGGTCATTTCAGTAGTCATGGCAACTATTTTATATATTTCCGAGTTACTAAATATACAGTTATTGCAATATATAAATTTGAAATCATGTTGTACACAGACTTTGATGTCACCAACAGATGGGTTCTAAGTGCATTGGTAGCTGCTAGTAGACACATGAAAATCAGATTATTTCTGAGTTTTGTTTCCTGTAGCTTTGTTGACTCATAAAAATAGTTGCCATGACTTGTGGAATGACTCTCGTAGGTTCAGGGAGTCCTAAAACATGTATTTCCGGTGAAATCTCGGTATTGAAATGTTGGGTGCAATACAATACCTTCTGTATACAGTATTTACATAGTACGTGTAGAGAAAATAAAAAGATGTTACTGCTAACTGACCTTTCAGAAACATCCGAGTGCAATCTTTGCCTTGAGTGTTTAAAGTTTGCTACCGTGAACAGATGCGAATGCAAGGTAATTTGACGTGGGTATCAAAATTAAAAAAATCTGATGTGTTACACTCACATGACTTTCTCTAGCTGCTTCATAAACAAACGTTTTACAAAAGATAATTCTTCTTTCAACACCACGCTAATCGAGATAAACATTAGCAGGATTTTATTACTTAGTTCCTTATAAGTAGACTGGAACTAAGGGAATGCATATGAAATAATTTGTTATTTTAATGAGATCTATATTTTTTGTATAGTAAGTTTTTTTTCTATCTCTTAGGGTTCACTAGTTATTCTAAATTAAGCAAAACTTATTCAGAATAAACAGGTCTTTAGAAGCTATTCCCAGAAAATTCAAGATATACATTTTATTTGTGATAGAAATTGCTCTAATATGTGATATTTTAATCAAAATTGCTAGTTATTTTTAAGAAAAACATTTTCGAAAATGTTTCCATGTAAAGGATAGTTAGGGGTGGGGGGATTTTCTTGAAAATCTTCTTGTCGCATCCTTGGAAGATACCAAACTTAAATACCATGTTTGATATTTAACCGTCTTTTCGTTTTTGAGCTATGCTGTCCACAGACACACAGACAGACACACACATACACAGACCTGTTTCTGAAAATGCTTTTTTTGGCTCTGGGGGTTCTAAAACGTGTATTTCCGGTGAAATCTCGACATCGACTTTTTGGGTGGAACATTGTACATACAGGGCTTGAGAAAGCAAAAAAGAGGTTGGAGACATTTGAATGGCGGTCAGGGAAACAGACGGAGTATTTGGAGAAAAATTAAGAACCGCCTCTGTGATATTGATAGACAGCCAATAATTGCTCAATGCACGGAGAAAGTTACATTAGAGGTATAGTCTGGCTAAAATCGAAGTGGGGTATGGAGCAATACATCAAAACAGGTACCAAACTCGTTAGAGAGAGCTCGCGTGGATTAGACTAGGAGCATGGAGGAGCTCGAAAACTGCTGACGAAAATGGTACGTGAAATTGTCCCATTTGCGAGGAGGCAGAGTCGTCGACATGATGTAGGGGTACGGAGGAATGGAGGAGAAATATTTCCCCGATTCTTTACCACCGCGAATATAGAACTAGAAGCATGTTGGATGCTACTGGCAGGCACGGAAGGCGTAGACGGGCTAGGTAAAGTTATACTTAAGGCAAGACAACCGAGATCTGAAAAAGCTGACAATAGATAAAGAGGTGGAGGGGAGGAATAAGAACAGCTAATGAAAAGTGACAACAATGTCTTGCTAACATATATTTTATGTCATCCTTAGGTCATTGTTGCCTATGGCTTTATATATTGTGTACATATGTCTTTTTAAATGCATTTATCTATTATAAGAGGGTATATTTATGCTTCTATAAATTTAAATTTCTGTATTAGAATATCTTTGTCGTTTTACTTTCTCTATACGTACTATGTACATACTGTATAGAGAAGGTATTGCACTCCACCCAAAAAATCCATACCGAGATTTCAACGGGAATATGTTTTAGGGTCCCCTGTGTCTAGAAAAAAAAAAGCATTTTCAAAAAAAGGTCTCTGTGTGTGTCCGTGTGTCTGTGAACACGGTAGCTCAAAAACGAAAAGTCTGTAAAATACCAAACTTGGTATTTAAGTTTCGCTTCTTCCTGGGATGCGACAGGATGATTTTGAGAAAAATGTTCCCAATTTTCTTAAAAATGGTTCTAACGATTTTGATTAAAATATGGTATATTAAAGATATTTACCTTACAAATAGAATGTATATCTTCAATTTTCTGGGAATAGCCTAGTAAGCTTACTTTATTCTGGATGATATTTATGGAATTTGGCAAGGCTACTAAAACGTAAGAGATCGATTAAAACTTACTACACAAAAAATGTAAGCATATTAAAACACACAATTTATATTATATACATTTATTTCATGGAGCTTATCGTTTTTTAGACATTCCTTGTTTTTGGTTTCCTTTAAAGAAACAAACATTTCTCATACAGGAATTTGTCAACTGCTGTCCATAAAAACAAAGGAACTACAGTCACCTAGCAACGAGATTTTGACTATCACTTTAATCTATGGTACTTTCTTATATCGCTTCTACTTTTAAGGAAGCAAGTTTTCTCGGTTAGCATGAAGTAATGAAAAGAATAAGCTTATTAACAATAATTTGTTGCAGATATATAGAGAAAGTCATGTGAATGCAACACAGCAGATTTTTATTTTCGTGTTTACTCTTTTAATTCTTTGCTGTTGAGTATTACAAAAGCACAAGCGATTTGTGGACGCGTGCGATTGTTGAAGTTTAATAAATGATATTTTTATGTAAATAAATACATGATTTATTCGTTAAAGGGAATATAACTGAAGAGGCAGGCAGCTGAGGGAATTGGTTTGTTCTCCGCCCGCGAAAGCAAACCCTCAGGCACAAGGAGGGCGTCTTTGTGGCACTGACGACAAAGTGAAAGGCGCTTTCTGATTAGAAGCTAATAGGAGCATCAAAGAGGACGACAAGATGGCGTCGTCTTGTTATATTGCAGCAACCACACACATGTTTACTCATCGAAACAACACAAACAAAATCTGATTTCTTCATTTCACATGACTTTCTCTACATCTTTGCAACAAATTATTGTTAAACAGCTTATGCTTCTATTTACTTCATGCTAATCGAGAAATATTAGTCAAAATATGGTTGCTAAGTGACTGAAGTTCCTTTGTTTGCATGGACAGGACTTGAAAAATTCCTGTATGAAAAAGTATAAGTTTTTAAAAGCTGAAACCTAAAACAAGGAACATCTCAAAAGAATCACCACCACGAAAGAAATGTATATAATATAAATTGTGTGTTTTAATTTGCTCTACATATTTTGTAAGGTAAGTTTTTGTCCATCTATTACGGTTTAGCAGTTAGGCAAAATTTCGTAAAATTCATACAGAATAAAGTAGTCTTCATAGGCTATTCCTAGAAAATTCAAGATATACATTTTATTTGTCAGGTAAATATCTTTAATATACGAAGTGTTAATCAAAATTGTTAGAGCAATTTTTGAGAAAATGAAAATTTTCGAAAAAAGTTCCATTTTAAGGGTAGTTTGGGGGAGGGGGATTTTTCTGAAAGTCTTCCTGTCGCATCCTTGTAAGATACGAAACTTAAACACCAAGTTTAAGCTCGTTTTTGAGCTATGCCGTCCACACACACACACACGCACACACGCACGGACACACACACAGACACACACACACACACACACACGGACCTGTTTCTGAAAATGCTTTTTTTTAGATAAAGGGGAACCTAAAACATATTTCCGGTGGAATCTCGGTATCGAATTTTTGGGTGGAGTGCAATACCTTCTCTATACACTATGTACATAGTGCGTATAGAGAAAGTAAGAAAGGTCCGTGTGTGTGTGTGTGTGTGTGTCTGTGGACAGCATAGCCCTAAAACAAAAAGACCGTTAAATACCAAACTTGTATATTCTGTGTGTGTGTGTGTGTGTGTGTGTGTGTGTGTGTGTGTGTGTGTCGAAAAATACCCCACCCAAAAATACCCTTTAAATTGAAAAAAACCGAAAATTTTGATTTTCTCAAAAATGACAAACGATTTTGATCAAAGTATCATATATAAAAGATAAAAACCTGATAAATAAAATGTATATCTTCAATGTTCTGGGAATATTCTCTGAAGACTGCTTTATTCTGGATGAATTTTACGAAATTTTGTATAAATGGCAAACTGTAAGACATAGACAAAAGGTTACTTAAAAGAAAATGTGGACCACATTATGACATACAATTTATGTTGTATGCAGTTTTCTAGTTTATTAGATATTCCTTGTTATTTCTTTTTTTTTTTTTTTTAATTCTACATACAAGGAAGCAAGTAATAAGACTATTTCTGCTGATTTTTTCTCGATTAGCATGAAGTAAATAGAAGCATAAACTTTTTAACAATGTTTTTTCAGGGATATGAGAAAGTCATGTGAATGGAGCACATCAGATCTAAAATTTAAAGAAAATGCTCTCCTTAGTGAAAATATTGTAGCCCTGTCGTTTTGGATGATTTTCATAACGTTCTCAGCGTTTCTTTTTCACCCTTAAGTATTCGCACCCATTATCTATCTTAAATAGGATAGAATCGTAATATTATATAATGCTCCATATATACATGCTTCTAAACCATGTTATTTATGCAAATTGTACGAGCTATTACTATTTTGTTTATAGAACTTAATGTATCTCTGTGTATTGTAATTTATCATGCAGTATTCCATTTGTGATAAACGCAAATGTTATTATACCAATAAACGTTGTTAACAGACGAGAACATTATATTAATTTAACGGATAATTGTGGAGTTTGCGTAATGCTTTTGTTTGTAACAGTATACACAAGCAGTGCGAGAGAAATCGCTCGTTTTTATTTCCATATTAATACCAGAGTGTATGAGAATAATCAACTCAAACTGTTTTTATTTCATATTAAAATGAAGGATAGTGCCCGCAATTCTGTGCAATAAAAATATGACGTCACATTCACAAAGATTTCTCTACATCTGTATAACAAATTATTGTTAAAAGTTAAAAGTTTATGCTTCTATTTACTTCTTTCTAATCGAGAAAAAATTAGCACAAATAGGCCTATTTCTTGACAAGAATTGACAAATTCCTGCATAAGAAAGGTATAAGTTTTTCAAAGCTGAAACAAGCAATATCTTAAAAACGATCAATTCAATGAAAAAAGTATATATCATAAATTGTGTGTTTTAACGTGCTCTACATTTTTGGTGTGGTAAGTTTTTGTCCATCTCTTATGGCTTAGTAGTTATGCAAAATTCCGTAAAATTCATCCAGAATAAAGTAATCAGTGGCTATTCCCAGAAAATTCAAAATATACATTTTTGTCAGGTAAATATATTTAATATACGACATTTTAATCAAAATCGTTACAGCCATTTTTGGGAAAATCAACATTTTCGAAAAAAGTTACATGTGAAGGGTAGTTTGGTGTCGGAGGATTTTTCTCAAAATATTCGTGTCGCATCCGTGGAAGATACTAAACTCTAATATCAACTTTGGTATTTTACCGACTTTTCGTTTTTAAGTTAGCGTGTTCACGGAAACACGGACACACATACGCGGATCTTTTTCTGAAAATACTTTTTACTTTCTCTATATGTACTATGTACATAGTGCATAGAGAAGGTATTGTATTGCACCAAAAAATTCGATACCGAGATTTCACCGAAAATATATGTTTTGAGACTACCTCAATCAAAAAAAATACTTTTTAGAAAAATGTCCGTATCGTCTGTCTGTCTGTACATATACGTGTGTGTCTGTGGCCAGCATAGCTCAAAAACCAAAAGCCCGTTAAATACCAAACTTGGTATTTAAGTTCCATACCTTCCGAGGATGCGACACGAAGATTTTCAAGAAAACTCCCCCAACTTCAACTACCCTTTACATGGAAAAATTTTGGAAAATCTTGATTTTCTGAAAAATGTCTCAAACGATTTTGATTAAAATATCATATATTAAAGATACATACTTGACAAATAATATGTATATCTTAAATTTTCTGGAAATAGCCTCTGAGAACTACTTTATTCTGAATGAATTTTACGGAATTTTGTGTAACTGGTAAACCGTAAAAGATAGACAAAAACTTACCAAACAAAAAATGTAGAGCACATTAAAACACACGATTTATGGTATATACATTTTTTTCGTGGAGTTGATTGTTCTTGCGATACTCCTTGTTTTTTGGTTTCAGCTTTAAATCTTATAATTTTCTCATACAGCAATGTAACAATTGTTGTCCATATAAACAAAGGAATTTCAGTCACATAGCAACCATCTTTGCTAACACTTTAACCTATGGTGCTCCCTTATTTCGCTTTTGCTTACAGGGAAGCAAGTAATAAGACTATTTCTACTAATTTTTTCTCACTTAGCAAGAAGTATATAGAAGCACAAACTTTTTAACAAAAATTTGTTGCAGAGAAATAGATAAAGTCATGTGAATGGATTACATCAGATGTTTTTATTGAGGGGTATATTTGCGGTGAAATCTCGGTATGGAATTTTTCGGTACATGTAGAGAAAGTAAAAATATGATGTTCAATTCATAAAGCTTTCTCTATATCTCTATAACAAATTATTTTTAATATGCTTATTCTTCTATTTAGTTAATGATAATCGAGATAAACGTTGCCACACACTAGGTTATACCGACAGTCAGATGTTTTAAAATGTGGTTGCTGTGATACAGGAACCCATTTCTCTGCGTGACCAATAGCTGCAATTTCCCGTAGACATGACAAAAGTTTTAAGTATTTTAAAAAGTAAGGAAAATTCATCCCGAATAAAATAGTCTTCAGAGGTTATTCCAAGAACATTCAAGATATACACTTTGTTTGGCAACTAAATGTCCTTAATTTGCGGTATTGTAATCAAAATCTTTAGACCCATTCCTGAAAAGATCACAAATTTGAAAATGTTTCCATATAAAGGATAGTTTGTAGTGTGGGGATTTTCTTGAAACTTTTCGTTTCGCATCCTTGGAAGTTTGGTATTCACAGGCCTCTTTTTTTCTTATCTGTGCCGTCAGACACAGACACACAAACACACACGCACACACGGACCTTTTTCCAAAAATGCTTTTTTTGGATTCAGGGGGTCCCAAGACATATATTTCCGGTGAAATCTCGGTATCGAATTTTTGGGTGCAATACAATACCTTCTTTATGCACTATGTACATAGTACGTGTAGAGAAAGTAGTAAAAACAGGTATCGAACATTTTTGAGTGACATTTCATTAAGGTCGGTACTTTAAATTTCAGCTGCCAATCACATAAAATCACGTTTTGGTATATTGGTAAAGAGACAAAACATATAACTAGTTTTTACGCGGATTTAAATTGCTATAGAATTTGGTTAAAATAAATATTTTTCCTAACCATAAATTAGTAAAATAATATTTTGAAATCATTTATGATTGGGGTTTTTTTTTTTTATAAAAATACAGTTCCGGAGGCTTGTCAGGACTCCGGCGCTGTATTCCATAGTTGACCTATTAATATTTAACGTTTTACTTTTACATATACTCGTAAATACATTCAGAAACACCCATGCTCAAGGCGAGACTCGAACCCACGATCCCGTGCGCCGCGAAGCACTTGGACCGGCCTAAGAATTGTTGTAGTTTTAACGTCCTTTAACCTGTTTAGTCATATCGGACGATGAATAAAATTGGTGAAATGATGCTCAAATG
Organism: Hymenopus coronatus; assembly: GCA_030762935.1. NCBI lineage: Eukaryota > Metazoa > Arthropoda > Insecta > Mantodea > Hymenopodidae > Hymenopus > Hymenopus coronatus. The sequence goes on along the minus strand of CM060897.1, from coordinate 16,270,791 downwards.
ATCTCGGGGTCCATGGAGCTTAAAGTTACTCGACATTCGTCTTCTCAGGATAAGGGAAAACTCCGAAAAAAAAAACCTTATCTGAGTAACTCACCCTTAGCGAGATTCGAATTCACGACCTTTTGAATGTGAGGCAGACACGCTACCACCACACTACCCAGACGGACAAAGTGGTCGATGCCACGTGCTCCCAAGCGGTCACCCATCCAAGTACTGACCACGCCCAATGCTGCTTAACTTCAGCATGTTTTCTTGTACGTACTGTACGATACTTCTCCTCTCTGTCCGCTCGTAAACAAGAGCGCTGCCAGTAGCAGTATTCCGCTCGCGAGCCGGCGCAAACCCTGGAATAGACAATTTGGCATCTACTGTACTCCCTCTGTTGCTACAGGTGTTAGAGCAACATCACTTGTGAGGTAACTTTAATAAGACTGGTTTGTTGTAGTGACACACTTTGGCTAGGCGGTCCTATTTAATGCACTGAACTCGAGAACGCTTTGAAGTGCTAATTCATTAACATGCTTTTGAAGCACATAACCGACATGCACACTTACTTATGGGGAGAATTTCATTTCCTCTCTGTAGCTTTAGAATACCCACAAGTGTGAGGTGGGAACATTCACATAGCTTTCTCTACCACGTCTTCTAGGTAAGAAAAAATTCAATACTGAGGATTCAACGAAAATAAATGTTGAGGCCTCCTGAACTCAAAAACGGCATTTTTACTTTTTCTACACGTACTAAATGCATAGTCTGTAGAGAAGGTATAGTATTCCTACAAAAATTCTACAGCGAGATTTCACCGCAAATACACGTTTTAGGGTCCCCTGTACACAAAAAAGATTAGAAAAGGTCCCTGTGTGTCAGTGTGTCCGTGTATCTGTGAACACGATAACTCAAAAACGAAAGGCCGGTAAAATACCAGCCTAGGTATTTTAGTAGAGTATCTTCCAGGAAAGCGACATGATTTTAAAAAAAAATGGAAAAAAATTAGAAAAATTTTGTTTTTCTCAAACTGTTTTAAAAAGTTTGATAATAATGCCATATATTAAATATATTTACGTGGCAAATAAAATTTATATCTGGAATTTTCTGAAAATAGCCTCTAAATACCTCTTTATTCTGTATGAATTTTTCTGAATATTCCGAAACTGGTAAACCGCAAGAGATAGATAAAAACTTACTAAACAAAAAATATAGATATCGTGAAACACACAATTATATTTTATAGGTTTTTTCGTGGAGTTGACCATTTCTGAGATATTATTTGTATCAGATATAAAAAGCGTCTTTTCCCATACGGAAATTAGCAAACTTCTACATAAGGAAGCAAGTAATTAAAACAGTTACATTAATGTTTATCTCGAATATTATTAAGTAGATAGAAGAACATGCATTTTAACAATAATTTGTTACAGTAATGTACAGAAAGTCATGTGGATGAAAGAAACACTTCAAATGTTTACTTTCTGCACACCTACGACGTGCGTTCAGTAAGCCCTTAAAAAAGATACTAATGGAAATTAATTTTGATAGATTTCTTCCCTAACATAATCTTCTTTTACCTTGATACACTTTATTTATATGTTTAAAAAATCATTATATTTAAGATATTTACATGCCAAATAATATGTATATCTTAAACCTTCTGGGCATAGCTTCTAAAGATCTCTTTATTCTGAATGAATTTTGCTGAATTTTGCGTAACTGGTAAACCATAAGAAATATAAAAAAAATCTGATGTGTTCCATTCACATGATTTTCTCTACTTCTGTGTAACAAATTATTGTTAATAAGCTTGTTCTTCCATTTATTTCATGCTAATCGAGAACAAATTAGCTGAAATAGTCTTATTACTTGCTTCCTTGTAAGTAGAAGCGAAATAAGGTAGTACCATAGGTTAAAGTGATAGGCAACAGCTGGTTACTAGATGACCGAATTTCCTTTGCTTGTATGGACAGGAGTTGACAAATTCCTGTATGAGATAAGTAAAAGTTTTTCAAAGCTGAAACCAAAAACAAGGAATATCTCAAAAACGATCAACTCCTCGAGAAAAAATTATTTAACCTAAATTGTGTGTTTTAATGTGCTCTACATTTTTTGTGTGATAAGTTTTTGTCCATTTCTTACTGTTTACCAGTTAGGCAAAATTTCGTAAAATTCATCCAGAATAAAGTAGTCTTCAGAGGATATTCCCAGAAAATTCAAGATATACATATTAATTGTCAAGCAAATATCGTTAATACAAAATTTTCGAAAAAAGCTCCATATAAAGGGTAGTTGGGGTGGGGGAATTTTCTTGCAAATCTTCGTGTCCCATCCTTGGAAGATATCAAATTGAAATACCAAGTTTGGAATTTAACGGTCTTTTCGTTTTTGAGCTGTGCTGTTCACAGTCACACACATGGACCTTTTTCCAAAAATGATCTTTTTGGATTCAGGGGTACCCAAAACATGTATTTCCGGTGAAATCTTGGTATCGAATTTTTGGGTGCAATAAAATACCTTCTCTATACGCTATGTACATAGTACATGTAGAAAAAGTAAAAATAAACTTACTGAGCAAAAAGTTTATATCTCGTTAAAACACACAATTTATATCATATACATATTTTAATGGAGTTGACCGTTTGTGAGAATTTCCTTATTATTGGTTGTAGTTTTTAAATACTTAAAACTTTTTTTATACGGGAATTTTTAAACTCCTGGCCATGCAAAGAAACGGAATTCAACCAGATGGCAACCAGCTTTTAAAAGATTTGACTGTCGGTTTATCCTAGTGTACTCACTTATTTCCCTTCCACTTACAAGGAAACAAGTAATAAGACCATTTCTGCCAATGCTTATCTCGATTAACAGGATGCAGAGAGAACAGTAAGATTTTTAACAATAATTTTTATTGAAATGTAGAGAAAGTCATGTGAATGGAATACATCAGATTTTTTAGAGAATATTTTGTTGTTGAATAGGTAGCGAAAGTCATGTGAATGGAACACATCCGTTTTTTAATTTTGTAGATCTGAAAATGTACACTTCTGATGAAATCTTCATATCAAAATTTTGGGTGGCGTACAATAATTCTCCTACTTATCATACGTAGAAGAGAAAGAAACAAAATTAAATCATTTATCGAAGTTTAAAAAGGTATGTAGGGGAAAGCATGTTAAGCCACTATTATATATTTACGTTGGTAACACTGAGCCACTGTGCACTATTTCGCTCTCGGTGTTGTTGAACATGCTCTCTGTATTATGTAAGCTTATGTAAGCCTTGTAAGGCACCATTAACATAATTAATGACTTTCTGTTTATTATTCATTTAATCCTGTCACCTTTCTAAACGTCGACGCTTTTGAAATATCGCTGTGCATCGTCGCGGAGTATTTGAAGTCAAATATCAGAAAAGCTTTTAGCATAATTAAAAGGAGTCGATCTCAAAGGAACGAGAGGCAATGTGGAATATGGCGCCTTCTTCACAAACAGTCTGTTTGTATTCTGCGGCGGCTCCTTTGTTAAATGTGTCCAAGTTGTGGGGTCTCGCCCCTTTTTTGCTTTTTAAAACCCCCAGTATTTTCTACAGAAGCTTTCAGATTACCTGGACTATGGCTTTGTTCATCGGGTACACCATCTTCTTGGTAGACAGCGTTGTAAGAATTCTTCAGCAGGATGATGTGAAGAAAGGTTCTATTCTTCAGCTGACGTATCTGTTTTCTTTATATGCCTCGCCTGTGTCATCGATGTTTTATGGATTGGCGTTTGGGAAGCAAAAACTTGGATTGATTCTTGATAAGGTCGCTCAAGTGGATGAATTGCTGTTTGGACCTTGGAGAATCTCGAACACAGGGCGTTTGTATGTCAACTTGAGGAAAGTTATCATTGCAGAAATCACTGTATATTTCGCCTACGTGGTCTTGTCATATACAATTTATTTCCATGCTTATGGCACAAGTGTGATGAACCTAGAAGCAGCCCTTGAGTCTTTGGGAACGATCTCTAATACTTTGGAATCAATGCAGTTTCTAAATATGGTTTTGCTACTGCGTCATAAATGTAAACATTTGAACGCCAAATTAATGCAGCAGCCAATAAAAACAACCAAACAGTGTCACATTTTGAGGTTGGTATATAACGAGGTGAATGAAATCATCGAGGTTCTGAACACTGTCTACGGATTCCCATTCCTGATGATCAGTTTCTGGATGTCTGTAGTTATCACACGCTTCATGTACAATGGTATACATATTCTGCAGAACGTGGACAGCACCAAGTTTGGGTTTGAGACCCAGTATGAGAAGCTGGCGTCAGCAGCCTTGTGGGGGACAATTGCCATGGCTCTATTGATCTCACTGTCAACTTCTTGTCACCTGACGACTGCAGAAGCGAACTCAACGCTGAGCATCGTCGACAAGATGTTGTTGCACACCTCAGTGGATGAATTAATGAGAATGGAACTCGAGAGGTTTTCGTCTCAAATAAGTAATTCCTCCAACAACTTCAACGCGTGTGGGTTTTTTGACATTAACTTACCTTTCCTATATGCCACCATTGGTACTGTGTGTACATATTTTATAATAATGCTACAAATGTAATATAAAGATATTATAGAAGAAACATTTTACTTACATCAAAGCAAAAATTTTGCTCCCCATTCATGGCTGGGTTGAGTAATACGAGGGCCGCTTTTTACTTCCGATAAAACGTAAGTTCATAGAAAACAATTATTTTATTACTAAAAGTTTTGTACACTTATGGTTACTTTCCAACATAATCACCGAAAAGATCAAGACATTTATCGTACCTGTGCACAAGCTTTGCAATACCCGCTTCAAAAAATGTTGTCGCCAATGATTTCAAATGAGCATTGACGTTGTTTTGAAGATCTTCGTTGGTTTGAAAGTGCTGCCCTCCTAGCCACGTCTTCAGTTCAGGGAAAAGGTGAAAGTCGCTGGGTGGCAGGTCAAGACTGTACGGCGGATGATTAAAGATGTCCCATTGAAATTGTTCAAGGAGCCGATGGGTTGTGACGGCAGTGTGTGGACGAGCGTTGTCATGGATCAACACAATTCCTGAAGTCAGCATTGTTTGGAATGGCTCTCCGCAAACGTCGCAAAATACGAAGATCTTCAAAACAACGTCAGTGCACATTGGCGGCAACATTTTTTGAAGCGGGTATTGCAAAGCTTGTTCACAGGTACGATAAATGTCTCAATCTTTTCGGTGATTATGTTGGAAAGTAGCCATAAGTGTACAAAACTTTTCGTAATAAAATAATTGTTTTTAATGAACTTGTCTTTTATTTATCGACTATCGGAGGTTGAAAAAAAAACAGCTCTCGTATTTTTACTTTCTTCACACGTACTAGTATATACATAGTGCATAGAGAAGGTATTGCATTCCGCTCAAAAATTTGATAGCAAGATTTCACCTGAAATACTACCTTTGGCAGCTCCTGAATCCTGGAAATAGATCCATATATGTGTTTGTCTGTATGTATGTGCGTCCGTGTTTCTGTGAACACGATAACTCAAAAACGAAAAGTCCACATTATACCTAACTTGATATTTAAGTATCCTTCAATGATGCCATGAGGAAAATCCCCTTATCCTAAACTACACTTTACATGGATTTTTTTCTCAAAAATGACTCTACAGTATATATTAAACCGATTTACATAAAAAATAAAACGAACATCCTGAATTTTATAGGAATAGCTTCTGAAGACCTGTTCATTCCGGATGAATTTTGCTGAATTTTACATAACTGGTAAACCGAAAGTGAAAAAACTTACCATACTAAAATGCAAGTCTCGTTTACACAATTCATGTCATACATTTTTACTTTCTCTATACGTACTATGTACATAGTGTATATAGAGAAGGTATTGCACTCCACCCAAAAATTCGATACCGAGATTTCAGCGGAAATATATGCTTTAGGGTCCCCTTTATCTAAAAAAAGCATTTTCGGCAAAATGTCCGTGTGTGTGTTCGTGTGTCTTGAACACGATAACTCAAAAACGAAAAGTGGGTAAAATACCAAACTTGGCATTTAAGTTTAGTATCTTATAGAGATGTGACACGAAGATTTTGAGAAAAATCCCTCAGCGCCCAACTACCCTTTACATGGAACTTTTTTAAAAAAAAATTATTTTCTAAAAATGGCTAACGATTTAGATTAAAATATCGTATATTAAAGATATTTTTATGTCAAAAGAAATGTATATCTTGAATTGTCTGGGAATAGCCTCTGAAGACTACTTTGTTCTGTGGGAATTTTATGGAATTTTGCATAACTTGAAAACCGTAAGAGATAGGCAAAAACGTACCATACAAAAAGTGTAGAGCACATTAAAACACACAATTTATGATACATAGTTTTTTTTCGTGGAGTTGATAGTTTTTGAGCTATTGCTTGTTTTTAGTTTCAGCTTTGAAAAACTTACACTTTTCTCGTACGAATTTGTCATCTCCTGTCCATAGATTATCTTATATTTGGTTGGAGTATTTTAGGCAAATGTGCTAGAGAAAGTGAATAGAGAGAAGAAGAAACTTTTGTTACAACAATTTGCCGCAGGATATGCAGAGGAAAAGCTTTTTAATGGAACATATCAGATATTTTTGGGAATAATACGCTCCGAAATTTTTATCCAGTAAAATGTGGATATCGAATGTCTGTGTTGCCAGAGAAATGTAGGTGGAAGAGAAATTTGAAAGGGTATTTTAAGGTTTGCTTTGTTCTCGTGGACTAGAAGGGAATCAATCGTGCTGGACAAGGGGAATGAAGTGGAAATGGGTAGCAAGGCACATGTCGCAGGCTTTACGTTTCTTTGTGGTGACAGAAAACCCAACACTTTTCAACCTGACTAAATCCCCCCTTTGAATGCAGTTACAGCTGAGAACCATCCACTGCTGAACTTCCCTTAGGCGCGTTCGTACTTTTATATGTACTAGCAAGAGTTAAAAACGTATTGGAAGGAAAATCTGCTAATAGTTTTAGAGATATATAACTTTATAAAATATCTTATGTATTAAACTCACATGAGTTCCTCTACATCTCTGCAACAAATTACTGTCATTACTTGCTTCCTTGAAGTAGAAGCGAAATAAGGGAGTACCATAGGTTAAAGTGATATACAATAGCTGGTTGCTATGTGGCTGAAGTTCCTTTGTTTGTATGGAAAGGAGTTGACAAACTCCTCTACGTTTTCTAAAGGTGAAACCAAAATCAAGGAATAACTCAAAATAGATCAACTCCACGAAAAAATGTGAATAACATAAATTGTGTGTTTTAACGTGCTGTACATTTTTTGTGTAGTAAACCTTTGTCCATTTCTTACGGTTTAGCAGCTATGCTTTATTCCGTAAAATTCATCCAGAATAAAGTAGTCTTCAGAGGCTATTCCCAAAAAATTCAAGATATACATTTTATTTGTCAGGTAAATATTTTTAATTTATGATATTTTAACCAAAATCGTACGACGACGTTTGCGGAGAGCCAATCAAAACAAACGAAGAGGAATGCTGACTTCAGGAATTGTGTTGATCCATGGCAACGCTCGACCACACACTGCTGGCACAACCCATCGGCTTCTTGAACAATTTCAATGGGACATTTTCGATCATCCGCCGTACAGTCCTGACCTGGCACCCAGCGACTTTCACGTTTTCCCTGAACTGAAGACGTGGCTAGGAGGGCAGCACTTTCAAACCAACGAAGATCTTCAAAACAACGTCAATGCTCATTTGAAATCATTTGTGGCAACATTTTTGGAAGTGGGTATTACAAAGCTTGTGCACAAGTACGATAAATGTCTCAATATTTTCGGTGATAATATTGTAAAGTAACCATAAGTGTAGAAAGCTTTTAGTATTAAAATAATTGTTTTCTATGAACTTGTCCTTTATTTATAGTCTATCGGAGAGTGAGAAAGAACGGCTCTCGTACTTATGGAACTAAGTAATAAGACCGTTTCCGCTATGCTTGAAGTAGATAGAAGAATAAGCTTTTGCAAGAAAAGTTTATTTGCGGAAAAGGTAGAGATATTCGTGCGATCAGATATTTTGAGCATATTACTTTCTCTACACATACAATATACATAGTGCATTAAGAAGGTATTGCTTTCCACCCAAAAACTCGATACTAACATTTCACCGGGAATGCACGTTATAATGAAGGTCCGTGTATATATGTATCTATAAAGACGATAACTCAAAAATGAAAAGTCGATAAAGTACCCAACTTAGTATTTAACTTTAGTATCTTCCAGGGATGCAATATAAAGATTTTGAGAAAAATCCCCCTACTCTAAACTACCCTTTATATTGAAAAAAGTTCAAAAATGTTTGCTTTCTCAAAAATGGCTCTAACCTATTTGATTAAAATATCATATATTAAAGTATCCACATGGCAAATAAAGTGTATATCTTGAATTTTCTTGAGATAGCCTCTAAAAACCTTTTTATTCTCAATAAATTTTGCTGAATTTTGCGTAGCTGGCAAACCACAAGAGATAGACAATAACTTACTACACAAAAGTATAGACCAGGTTAAAACACACAATTTGTGTCATATACGTTGTTTTCGTTGAATTCGCCATTTCTGAGATATTCCTTGTTATTTGTTTCAGATTTAAAATAGTTTAACTTTTTTTCACATTGAAAGTTATAAACTGTTACCCCTGCATAGAAACAGATTTTATCCACATAGGAACTGGCTTAAAAAAGGTTTGACTATAGTTTTGGTCTAGTGTATTCCCTTATTTTCCTCCTACTTACAAGAAGCAAGTAATTAAAGGAATTTATGATAATGCTTATTCCTATTATCATAAGCAGATAGAAGAACATGCTTTTAAACAATTTGTTATAGCGATGTAGAGAAAGTCATGCGAATGGAACACATATTTTTACATTCTCTACACGTGCTATGTACAAAGTATATATAGAAGGTATTGTAATGCACCCAAAAATTCGATACCGAGATTTCGCCGGAAATACATGTTTTGAGACCTCCTGAATCCAAAAATAGCAGTTTTATAAAAAGTTCCGTGAGCCTGTCTGTCTAGGTGTGTATCTGTCTGTGTCTGTGGGCAGCAGAACTCAAAAACGAAAAGACCGTTAAATACTAAACTCTGAAGACACTTTATTCTGTATGAATTTTGCATAACTGCTAAACCGTAAGAAATGGACAAAAACTTACCATACAAAAAATGTAGAGCACATTAAAACACACGATTTATGTTATATATGATTTTTTTTTTCGAGGAGTTCATCGTTTTTGAGATATTCCTTTTTTTTTTTTTTTTTTTTTGTTTTTTTGTTTCAGCTTTGAGAACCTTTTCTCGTGGAGGAATTTGTCAATTCGTGTCCATACAAACAAAGGAACTGCAGTCACCTAGTAACCAGCTTTTGACTTAAATTTAGCTTATGATACTCCCATATTTCGCTTCTACTTACAAGGAAGCAAGTAACAAGACTATTTCTGCTAAATTGTTGACGATTAGCATGAAGTAAATAGAAGAATAAGCTTATTAACAATAATTTTTTACACAGAAGTAGAGAAAGTCATGTGAATGGGACACATCAGATTTCTTTATACTTTCTCTAGCCCTATGTACTATGTAGGGATAGAGAGGATGTCGAGATTTCACCGGAAATACATGTTTTAGGATCCCCTAAATAAAAAAAAAGCATTTTCAGAAACATTTCCATGTGTGTCTGTCTGTCTATCTGTATATGTGTCTGTGGACAGCATAACTCAAAAACGAAAAGACGGTTGAATACAAAACTTGGTATTTAAGTTGGGTATTTTCCAAGGATGCGACACGAAAATTTTCAATAAAATCCCCCCACCCCTAACTACCGTTTAATGGAAAAAATGTCGAAAATTTTGTTGTTCTTAAAAATAGCTCTAACAATTTTGATTAAAATGCAGTATATTAAAGCTATTTATGTTCGAAATAAAATGTATATCTCGAAATTTTGGGGAATAGCGTTTTAAGACCTCTTTATTCTGGATGAATTTTGCTTAACTGCTAAACCGTAAGAACCGTAACTCACTACAAAAAAATGTACATCACCTCAAAGCACACAATTTATGTCCTATACGTTTTCGTTGTGGAGGTAACCGTTTCTGAGATATTCCTTGTTATTGGTTTCAATTGTGAAGTACTTAAACTTTTCTCAGACAGAAAGTGTCCGTTTTTCTTTTGTTCTACTCCTGGCCAAGCAAAGAAGCGATTTGCAATGACAATCGCATAACGACAGCTTTTAAAACATTTGACAATCATTTTAGCATAGTGCATTCCCTTATTCCCTTCTACTTATTAGGCACTAAGTAATAACATTCTGCTAATGTTTGTCTCGATTAGTATTGTGTACAAAGAAGGATAATCTTTTGTAGGAGGTTTGTAGAGCAGTTAGAGAAAGTCATGCGAGTGTAATACATAACATTTTTTCACATTGAAAGTTGTAACTTCTTGGCCATGCTTAGAAACGGATTTTATCCACATGACAACCAGATTTTCAAATATTTGTCTATCTTTTTTGTTAAAGCTTAACGTCCTTTAACCTGGTTGGTCATATTGGACGATAAATTAAATTTGTGAAATGATGCTCAAATGCTCTCGGAGTCCATGGAGCTTAAAGTTATTCTACATTCGTCTTCTCAGGATAAGGGAAGAACCCCACAAAAAACCTTACCCGAGTAACTCGCCCTTACCGAGAATCAAACTCACGATCTCTTGAATATGAGGCGGACACGCTACCACCACACTACCCGGGCGGGCTAGTTTACTTTCCTTTTTCTTACAGGGAAGCAAGTAATTAATGGCGGTGTTTATTTTTGGTATCATAAAGTAGATAGAAGAATATGCTTTTAAACAATAAGCGATGTAGAGAAAGTCATGTGAATGGTATTACTGATACTTTACAAAGTTTATGAAACGCCCTGTATAAGGAGAATACTGATTATTATTATTATTAATGAAGCTAACAGAAGACGCGATTCGACATTAAGACCTGTGCTGTTACTGCAGCAGAATTTAGCGATTCTGAATGTGCAGCAATAGAGAGAAAGAGGAATTTTTTAAACTCTTTATTTTCCGCTTTTTTGTTGTTGAGCTTTGTCTGCAGGTGCATTGTTGGTTGAGCGTCTTGTGTCGTTTTTAATTGCCGCCATTTTGTACTGGCAAGTTTTTATCGCCTTCTCCTTCTGTGTTATTGTGCCTTGGGCAATGTGCTCTGTGTCTGTGACGTCATTCTTTGTCCCATAGCAACCCCGTGTTCCAAAGATAAGGCGATACAGGTTGCCACAAAATTTATATACTTTTATATATTTATACACGTAACCATCGCTAGCACATATGTTCAATTAGTATAATAGCAAAGTATTGTATTGCATCCCAAAATTCGATACCACAATTTCAACGAAAATATATTTTGAGACACCCTGAATCCCAACAAAAGATATTTTTCAAAGATCTCTGTATGTTCATGTGTCTGTGAATGCGATAACTCAAAACGAAAAGTTGGTAAAATACAAAGATTGGTATATAAGTTCAGTAGATTTGAGATAACTCCCTACACTCCAAACCACCCTTTACAAGGAAAAAAATTCCCCAAAATGACTCTAAACAATTTGATTAAAATATCGTATATTTACCTGACAAATAAAATGTATATCCTGAATTTTCTGAGAATAGCCTCTAAAAACCTCTTTTTTCTGAATGAATTTTACATAACTGTTAAACTGTAAGAGTTGGACAAAAACTTATCACATAAAAAATGTAGAGCACGTTAAAGCACGCAATTTATGTTACATGCCCTTTTTTCATGCAGTTGATCGTTTTTAGATATTCCTTGTTTTTGGTTTTAGCTTTGAAAAACATATACTTTTCTCATCGAGGAATTTGTCAACTCGTGTCCATATAAACAAAGGATATATTAACCAGCTATTGGCTATCACTTTAACCAATAGTACTCCCTTATTTTGCTTCTACTTACAAGGAAGCAAGTAATAAGACTATTTCTGCTAATTTTTTCTCAATCAGAATGAAGTAAATAGAAGGATAAGGGTTTTTAACAATATTTGTTGCAGAGATGTAGAGAAAGTCATGTAAATGGAACACATCAGGTGGCTCAAAAACATATATATGTATTTCCGGTGAAACCTCGGTATGGAATTTTTGGGTGGAATACAATACCTTCTTTATACACTATGTACATAGTACGTGTAGAGAAAGTAAAACTATAAATGGGTGTTCTTAAAGTTTTTGTAGAGCGTGTATGGCTGCTAGCCAAACGTTGCTATACGAGACAGTTGGAAACGAGGTACTCAAAGGCCGGATGTGCCGACATTTACTAAACTGTACACTTTATGAACACGACAGTAATTTCAGTTTAGAGGGAGATAACTGCAGCTGGTGGCAAAAGGAAATAATTTATATGGCAGACAATCGCATTAGTGCCTGTCTCCTACCTAATTAGACTCTCTCGCGTCTTTGTGACTTGCAGCAGTGTTTTGTTTGGCAACTTCTCCCTCAAGATGGTGCCACCAGTACTTCAACTCCTGCTTAAGTTGTCAAAACTTGGGCATTTCAATCTCAATCAGCACAAAATACTCAAAATTGAATGTCGGTTAAACACCAAACTGGATATTTAAGTTTAGTATCTTCCAGGGATGCAACATGAAGATTTTGAGAAAAATCCCCCCACCCCCAACTACCCTTTACATGGAACTTTTTTCGAAAATTTTGATTTTCTCAAAAATGGCTCTAACGATTTTGATTAAAATTTCGGATATTAAACATATTTACCTGACAAATGAAATTTATATCTTGAATTTTCTGGGAATAGCCCCTTAAGAGTAGTTTATTCTGGATGAATTTTACTAAATTTTGAATAACTACTAAACCGTAAGAGATGGACAAAAACTTACTATACAAAAATGTAGAGCACATTAAAACACACAATTTATTTTATATACATTTTTTTCGTGGAGTTCGTCGTTTTTGTGACATTCCTTATTTTTGGTTTCTGCTATGAAAAACGTATACTTTTCTCATACTAGAACTTGTCAACTCCTATCCATATAAACAAAGGAACTTCATTGGCATAGCAACCAGCTTTTGACTATCAATTTAACCTACGGTTGTCCCTTATTTCGCTTCTACTTACAAGGAAGCGAGTAATTCGACTATTTCTGCTATTTTTTTCTGATTATCATAAAGTAAATAGAAGTATAAGCTTTTTAAGAATTACTTGTTGCAGCGATATGGAGAAAGTCATGTGAATGGTACACATCAGATTTTTTTTGTAGAGTTTACCGTTTTCGAAATGCAGTTTTTGTGTTGTTTTTTTTTTTCCCCATGTCTTACGGTTTAGCAGTTATGCAAAATTCCGTAAAATTCATCCAGAATAAAGTAGTCTTCAGAGGCTATTCCCAGAAAAGTCAAGATATACATTTTGTCAGATAAATATCTTTAATATACGATATTTTAATCAAAATCGTAAGAACCATTTGTGAGAAAATCAACATTTACGAAAAAAGTTCCATGTAAAGGGTAGTTTGGGGTGGGGGAATTTTTCTTAAAATCTTCATGTCGCATCCTCTACTAAACTTAAAAGGCTTTTTTTGGATAAAGCGGTTCCTAAAACATATACCTTCTCTTACATAGTACGTGTAGAGAAAATAAAAAAGCTTTTTAACAGTAATTTGTTTACAGAGATGTAAAGAAGGTCATGTGACTGGAACACATCAGAGGTTTTCTTCCTATGTTTGAGCCTGTCAAAGCTACCATGCTGATAGTATTTTGGAAATTGGGATTGTTAGAGAAGGTGTGTTTGTTTATACCCAGTGGTAGCGAGGTTTTCTAGCCCCCCCCCCGGAAGGGGAGAAGACAGAAGATGAGAGATGTATTGTGTTCCTTATCTCCAGGACACAGCCACACACAGGACCCTATCTCATCCCAACACTGTGCACACCATAAGGATATAAACACCTAATGCGATAAAGCTAAGCGATTTTTCACTTAATTTCTACCTAATGAGCAAATCGTTCAGTCTGCAGCCCTTAAAAATATGTTATTATTTATGTTGGCAACAGTGGTTATTACGTAACAAATATCTTATATATAATATCGAATTTTTTACTTTCTGTGCACGTACTATGTACATAATCTATAGACAAGGTATTGTATTGCACCCAAAAATTCCATACCCAGATTTCACTGGAAAAACATGTTTTGGGTCCCCTTGAATCTAAAAAAAAAAACAGCGTTTTCAGAAAAAGGTCCGTCTGTGTCGGTAAAATACCAAACTTGGTATTTAAGTTCAGTATCTTCCAAGGATGTGACACAAAGATCTTCCAGAAAATCCCCACCCCAAAACTACTCTTTACATGGAACGTTTTAAAAAATGTTGATTTTCTTAAAAATGACTCTAAGGATTTTGAATAAAATATCGTATATTAAAGATATTTATCTGAATTTTCTTGGTATAGCCTCTGAAGACTACTTTATACTGGATGAATTTTACTGAATTTTGCATAACTGGCAAACTCTAAGAGATTGTCAAAAGCGTACCAGACAAAAAATGTAGAGCACATTAAAACACACAATTTATGTTACATAAATTTTTTCGTGGAGATGATGATTTTTGAGATATTCCTTGTTTTTGGTATCAGCTTTGAAAAACATACTTTTCTTATACAGGAATTTGTCAACTCCTAGCCACGCAAAGAAACGGGTTTCAGTCCCATAGTAACCACCTTTTACAACACCTGACAGTCGGTTTAGCCTAGTGTATTCCCTTCTACTTAAAGGAACTAAGTAATAAGACCGTTTCTGCTAATGTTTATCTCGACTAGTATGAAGTGAATAGAAAAACAACCTTATTAATTATAACATTTTAGAAATGTAGAGAATTTCATGTGAAGGGAACACACCAGATTTATTACTTTCTCTACACGTACTATGTACATAAGTGTATAGAGAATGTATTACATTCCACCAAAAAATTTGATATCGAAATTTCAACGCAAATACATATGTTGGGACCCTGAATCTAAATAAAGCATTTTTAGAAAAAGATCCGTATCTGTGTATGTGTGACTGTGGACAGCATAGCTCAAAAACGAAAAGACCGTTAAAAACGAAACTAAGTATTTAGATTTGGTATCCTCCAGGGATGCGACACAAAGATTTTCAAGGATATCCCCCAACCCCAAACTACCCTTTACATGGAACATTTTTTGAATTTTTTTATTTTTCAAAAGAATGGCTCTAACGATTTTGATAAGAATGCCGTAAATAAAAGATATTTATCTGACAAATAATATGTATATCTTGACTTTTCTGGGAATATACTCTGTCTGCAAATATTTACTGAAAAAATGTATTCCTCGTCAAAACATACATCTTATGCTTTAGACATTTTTTCGTGGATTTGAATGTTTTTGAGATATTCAATGTTTTTGGCTTCAGCTTTAAAAATCTTATACTTTTCTCATATGGAATTTGTTAACTCCTGTCCATACAAACAAAGGAACTTCAGTCACATAGTAACCAGCTTTTGACTTTAACTTTAACCTATGCTACTCCCTTATTTCCGTTCTACTTACAAGAAGCAAGTAGTAGGACTATTTCTGCTATTTTTTTTTCTCAATTAGCATAAATTAAATAGAAACATGATTTTTTTAACAATAATTTGTTACAGAGATGTAGAGAAAATCATGTGAATGGATCCACATCAAATTTTTTATATAAAGTGGTTATAGCGGGGCCAATTAAAAGTTTTCGTAAAACAATAATATTCTCCAAGGCAAATTTATTTGGTAACGAAAGCTTCTAAAAGACAATAAACAGTATATGTGAAGCCATAGCGATAAGTTGATGAAGTGTTTTTGGCTTTTGTTAAATTATGAAATGGAAACTCCAGTTAGTGACAGCCAATGATAATTAGAGTACTAAGCAAACGATTTAGTGTGGTCCAAACACAAATTTAATGCAAAGCTCATTTGTGGATTTCTGTAATATCCCTTTGCGCAGCTCTACACAAAATGCGATTAACGTTCAAACAGTGCTGCCACCATATGCAAGATTAATTGAAATTGTCTTTAAAATATATGTTCACAGGCATTACATATGCCAATGGTAAACTAATTCAGGGCACTTGGGATGCAAAATTAATTTGACAGAAACTTTATCCTTATCTATAACATTCACATCAATTTTTCTACCGGTTCTGGATCTAACTATCCATATGAAACCTTATTACCTTCTCTAGTGTATATATACTACATACATACACGCATATTTTTAATTTCTCTACATGTACATTCTGTATAGAGTAGGTATTGTACTCCAAACAAAATTTCGATATCGAGATTTCACCGGAAATTTACTTTTTAGGTCCCCTGTATAAAAAAATCTGATGCGTTACACTCACATGACTTTCTCTATCTGTTCTACAAACTTCTTACATAAGATTATTCTTCTTTCTGCACCTTGCTAATCGAGATACTCATTAGCACAACGTTCTTATTATTTAGTTCCGTATAACTAGGAAGAAAATAAGGGAATACACTAGGCTAAACCAATAGTAAAATGTTTTAAAAGCTGTCGTTATGCGATTGTCATTACAAATCGCTTCTTTTCTTGGCCAAGAGTAGAACAAAAGAAAAACGGACACTCCCGTCTAATAAAAGTATAAATACTTCACAACTGAAACTAATAACAACGAATACCTCAAAAACGGTAAATGTTTATGACAAAACTTGTGTATTTTAACAAGATCTACATAGTAAGTTTTTGTCTATCTCTTAGGGTTTACTAGCTATGCCAAATTAAGCAAATTTCATCCATAATAAACAGGTCTCCAGAAGCTATTCCCAGAAAATTCAGATAACCATTTTAATAGTTAGCTAAATATCTTTAATATATGATATTTTAATCAAAATCGCTACAGCCATTTTTAAAAGAATCAAAATTTTCTAAAAATGTTCCATGTAAAGGGTAGTTTGGGGTGGGGGGAGTTTTCTCAAAATCTTCGTGTCACATCCCTGGAAGATACTAAACTTAAGTACCAACTTTGGCATTTTATCTGCTTTTGGTTTTTGAATTATCGTGTTCAAAGACACACGGACACACACGGCTTTTTTTTTTTTTTTTTTTTTGATGCAAGGGGTCCTAAAACATATATTTCCGATGAAATCTCGGTATCGAATTTTTGGGTGGAATACAATACAATACTTCTATATGTACATTGTACATACGGGGCTAGAGAAAGTAAAAAACAACATATTTAGAAAACGGTGCGTGTGAGTGTGTGTGTGTGTGTGTGTGTGTGTGTGTGTAACTGTGTCTATGAACACGATAACTCAAAAACTAAAAGTCGGTAAAATACCAATCTTGCTATTTAAGATTGCTATCTTCCAGAGATGCGACACAAAAGTTTTGGGAAAATTCGCCCCACCCCAAACTACACTTTATATTGAAAAAATTTAGAAACATTTTATGTTCTCAAAAATGGCTTTAACGAGCTTGATTAAAACAACGTACATTAAATGTATTTACCTGACAAATAAAATGTATATCTTGAATTTTCTGGGAATAGCCTCTAAAGACCTCTTTATTCTGGATGCATTTTGCGTAACTGGTAAACCGTAAGAGATAAACCAAAACTTACCACACAAAAAATGTAGATCACGTTAAAACACACAGTTTGTATTTCATACATATTTTCGTGTAGTTTATCGTTTTTGAGGTATTCCTTGTTTTTGGTTTCAGCTATAAAATACTTATACTTTTCTCATACAGAAACTTTTTCAACTCCTGTCCATACAAACAAAGGAACTTCAGTCACATAGCAACCAGCTTTTCACTATCACTTTAACCTATGGTACTCTCTTATTTCGCTTCTGCTTACAAGGAAGCAAGTAATAACATTATTTCTACTAATTATTTCTCTATTAGCATGAAGTAAATAAATGCATAAGCTTTTTAATAAATTCAAATTCATATGAATGGGACACATCAGATTTTGTTTTGTATTCAGAGGGCCCTAAAATTTTTATTTTTGGTGAAATTTCTGTATGGAATTTTTGGGTGTAATACAATGCATTCTGTATCCCCTATCTACATTATGCATACTTGCTAGAGAAAGTAAAAAGAAGATAAAGATAATTTTAGGTTATACACCATCATTACATCTTGGCATAGCATTGTTTATCGAAGAGGTCTAAAAGGTTTTGCTCCGAGTATGCAATGTTGAGGAATTTCCTAACCTCGAGACCTGATGAAGACGAAAATGTAGCTTCAGTTGTACACAGAGATAGGAAAGGAAGGCTCCATCAATGTCGGGCTTGTATTAGAAGAAGCGAGGATCTAGAATGAAGATATACCAACACCTTATACCTGTCGTGAAGCAAAAGGGAAGGAGGAAAGAATTTCCCATAGCAACAGAAAGCTGCAGAGAAATCTGACACAAAATGTTATGTACAACATTTCTATTACAAAATTCGATATGAAGCAAAGTTCCACCTTCTTCCATTATGTGTTATTAAAATACTAAACTTGACTCGGCGTGGCATTTGAGCAGTTTTACTTTCTCTACTTGGCACATAGGTAGAGAACTCATATTTCAATGTAAATACATATTTCAGGGTCCCCTTTATTTCAAAAAACAGTTTTAGAAAAAAGTCCGTGTGTATTCATGTCTCTGAGTGTGTTTTTACCTCCCTGTTCTCTCTAACTTTGTGTGTGAACTAAAAAAATCTGATGTGTTCCATTCACATGATTTTCTCTACATCTCTGCAACAATTTGTAGTTAAAATACTTATGCCTCCATTTACTTCATGCTAATTGAGAAACATTAGCAGAAATAGTCTTATTATTTGCTTCCTTGTAAGTAGAAGCGAAATGAGAGAGTACCATAGGTTAAAGTGATAGTCAAAAGCTGCTTGCTATGTCACTGAAGATCCTTTGTTTGTATGGGCAGGAGTTAACGAATTCCTGTATGAGAAAAGTGTGTTTTTCAAAGCGGAAAAGAAAAACTAAGAATATCTTAAAAATTATCAACTCCACGAAAAAAATGTATATGGCATAAATTGTGTGTTTTAATGTTCTCTACATTTTGCGTGTAGTAAGCTTTTTCATGTCTTACAGTTTAGCAGTTATGCATAATTCTGTAAAATTCATCCAGAATAAAGTAGTCTTCAGAGGCCAGTCCCAGAAAATTCAAGATATACATTTTATTTGTCAGGTAAATATCTTTAATATACGATATTTTAATCAAAATTGTTAGAGCCATTTTTAAGGAAATTAAAATTGTCGAAACTTTTCCATGTAAAGGGTAGTTTGGGGTGGGGGGATTTTTCTCAAAACCTTCGTGTCGCATCCCTGGAAGATACTAAACTTAAATACCAAGTTTGGTATTCTACCGACTTTTCGTTTTTGAGTTATCGTGTTCACAGACACACGGACCTTTTTCTGAAAATGCTTCTTTTGGATACAGGGGACCCTAAAACATATATTTCCGGTGAAATCTCGATATCGAATTTTTTGGTGGAGTGCAATACCTTCTCTATCCCTATGTACATTTTGCACAATAAAATATGAACTCAAAATTTAAAGAAAAGATGTAGTTTTTGCTTTCTGTTGTACTCCATCTAGAAATATTATACAAACTTTTCTCCAGAAATACACGTTTTAAGATCCCCTTATCCCAAAAAGTTTGTTGAAAAACGACAACACCATAACTTAAACTAAAAAGTGGTTAAAATACCAGGGATGCAATAGGACGATTTTCAGGAAAATACTCCCATCCCGACTTCGCTTTCCATGGAAAAAAGTTCAAAAATGTTGGTTTTCTTAAAAATTGCTCTAACGTTTTTGATTAAAATCTCATATATTTAACATATTTACATGACAAATAAAACGTACATCTTAATCTTCTTGGAATAGCCTCTGAAAAGTTCTTTATTCTTGAAGAAGAACTTTGCGTCACTGGTAAACCTCAGAGATGGTCTACAACTTGCAACACAAAACATGGAGATCTCTTTAAAACACAATTTTTATGTGATACGCATTTATTCGCTGAATTGACCGTTTTCGAGATATTCCTTGTATGGGTTTCAATTTTTTAAATACTTAAACTTTTCTCACATGGGAACTTGTAGATTGCTGGGCACGCTAAGAAACAGATTTCAATCCCGTAGCAAACACATTTTAAAACATTTGACTGTCTGATTAGCTGAGTGTATTCACTTATTACTTTCTCTATGCAAACTATGTACATAGTGTATAGAGAAGATATTGCACTGCACCAAAAAATTCGATACCGAGATTTCACCGGAAATACAAGTTTGGAAAAAGGTCCGTGTGTGTGCGTGTGTGTGTCTGTGTGTGTATGTGTGGACAGCATACCTCAAAAATGAAAAAACCGTTAAATACCAAACTTGGTATTTAAGTTTGGTATGTTTCAAGGATGCAGCACGAAGATTTGCAAGAAAATCCCCATACCCCCAAATATCCTTTACATGGAACTTTTTTCGAAAATTTTGATTTTCTCCAAAATGGCTATAACGATTTTGATTAAAATATCGTATATTAAATATATTTACCTGAAAAATAATATATATATATATATATATCTTGAATTTTCTGGGAATAGCCTCTGAAGACTACTTTATTTTGGAGGAATTTTGCATAACTGCCTAACCGTAAGAAATGGACAAAAACTTACCACACAAAAAATGTAGAGGACATTAAAACACACAATATATGTTATATGAGTTTTTTCCGAGGAGTTAATAGTTTTTTAAATTTTCCTTCTTTTTGGTTTCAGCTATGAAAAACTTTTTCAACTCGTGTCCATACAAAGAAAGGAATTTCGGTCACCTAGTTACCAGCTTTTAACTTTCACTTTAACCTATGCTACTCCCTTATTTCGCTTCAACTTACAAGGAAGCAAGTAATAAGACTATTTCTTGCTAATTTTTTCTCGATTAGCCTGAAATAAATAGAAGAATATGCTTATTAACAATAATTTGTTACACAAAAGTAGTGAAAGTCATGTGAATGGAACACATCCGATTTTTTTTTCTTTAGCTTTTAAGGAACTAAGCAATAAGACAGTTTCTGCTAACGTTTTAGCATTAAATACATTGAAGTATAAGTTTTTACTTTCTCTACGCGTACTATGTACATAGTGTATAGAGAAGGTATTGTACTCCACCCAAAAATTCGATATCGGGACTTCACAGCAAATACATTTTTCGGTCCCTCTGAATCCAAAAAACATTATGAAAAAGATCCGTGTGTGACTGTGCACAGCATAGTTCAAAAATAAAAACCCCGTTAAATAGCAAACTTAGTATTTAAGTTTGGTATCTTCCAAGATACCAAAGAAGATTTTCAAGAAAATCCTCCGAACCCAAACTACCCTTTACATGGAAAATATCGTAAAATTTAATTTTCCCAGAATTGGCCTTAACCATTTTGATTAAAGTCTCCTTAATTTAATATATTTACATACCAAAAAAAATCTATATCTTCAACTTTCTGGGAATAGTCTATGAAGACTACTTTATTCTGGATCAATTTTGCATAACTGCTAAACCGTAAGAGATGGACAAAAACTTAACACAAAAAATGTAGAGTACGTTAAAACACACAATTTATGTTATATACATTTTTTTCTTGTAGTTGATCGTTTTTTTTAGATATTCCTTGATTTTGGTTTCAGCTTTGAAAAACTTATACTTTTCTCTTACAGGAATTTGCCAACTCGTGTTTATAGAAACAAAGGAACATCAGTCACATAGCAACCAGCTTTTGGCTTTCACTTTAACCTATGATACTCGTTTATTTCGGCTCTACTTCCAAGGAAGCAAGTAATAAGACTATTTCTGCTAATTTTTTCTGGATTAGCATGAAGTAAATGAAAAGGTAAGCTTTCTAACAATAATTTGTTGCCAAGATGTAGAGAAAGTCATGTGAATGGCACACATAAGATTTTTTGAAAAAGTTACGTAAAGAGTACAAGTGGCGGTTTATTTTTCAGGTCGTGGGCAACCCCACAGTGGAGAATAAACTTGGAAAAATTCACAGTGTGGGGATGATGGATGAGCGGGCTTTGGTTGTTCAATAATATGTAGCTACAGATGCACAACAGGAATAAAAGTAAGTACTGAAAAGTAGAAACGCCCTCGAAGGTAAAGGAATTGGTTAGAACATGACACACTTTAATTTATTTTGCTAGACCTAAGGTTATTTGGAGTTCTCTTTCGATCAACTAAATAGAAAAATATTGTTGGTGCAGATAAAATATAGGTATACAAATAAACATACAATAGAAATAACACAAATATTAAAAGAAAAATAAGAATTATTTGGAAATACAGAACAATAAAATGAAACTAATAAACACACCACAGCAATAATACTTTTTAGAAAATAAATAATTATTGAAGCTATTTTTTAAAAAATCTGATGTATTACACTCGCATGACTTTCTCTAGCTGCTCTAAAACCTCATACAAAAGATTATTCACCATCCTAACCGAGATAAACATTAGCAGAATGTTATTATTACTCAGTTCCTTATAAGTAGAAGGGAACTAAAGGAATGCGACAGGCTAAAGTGACAGTCAAATGTTTTAAAAGCTGTCATTTTGTGGTTGTCATTGCAAAACGCTTCTTTGCTTGGTCAGGAGTAGAACAAAAGAAAAACGAGTTTGAGAAAAGTAAAAGTAATTTACAGTTGAAACTAATAACAATAACTAATTCGAAAACCGTAAGCTCCACGAAAAAAAATTATATGGCATAACTTGTGTATATTAACATAATCTACATTTTTTTTAGTAACTCTTTGTATATCTGTTACGGTTTACTAGTAATGCCAAATTAGGCAAAATTCATTTCGAGTAAACCAATCTTTAGAAGCTATTCCCAGAAAATTTAAGATATTCATATTATTTGTGATAGAAATGGCTTTAATATGTAGTATTTTAATCAAGATCGTTAGAGCCATTTTTAAGAAAAATTAAATTTTTAAATTTTCGGTAGTTAGGAGTGTGGTGAATGTTCTTGAAAATCTTCGTATCACATCCTTAGAAGATGCCAAACTTAAATACCAAGTTGGGTACTTAACCGTCTTTTCGTTTTTGAGCTCTGCATTCCACAGAGATACACACACACACATGGACGTGTTTCTGAGAATGTGTTTTTTGGATTCAGGGGTTTCTAAAACGTGTATTTCCAGTGAAATCTTGACATCGAATTTTTGGGTGGAATACAATACTTTTCTATCCCTATGTACATTGTACATACGGGACTAGAGAAAGTAAAAATGTATGAAATTTAAATAGAATTTTATTTATGGACGCTCTTTAATTGCTGCGTCCCATTCTATATTGGGCGTGAAAGACCGCTTAAGTTTGCTCAGAAGCCTCTTTATCAGGCTTGAGGTTCTTTTATGTGCCGTAAATATACCTTACGGGACCAACGGATTTACTTTCCTTCCGAAGATGATAAGGGATTTTTACAGCCGAATAAAACCACCGGGCTCCGAGGGTTTGAACCTTCGACCTGGGTTTAATATAAGATTTATATTATGATGTTAGCAAGCTACCTATTACACCACCAATCATCTGTTGTGTCATGAGTAGAAAAAGCGAGTGTTAAACACAATATTTCCCCCCAGGGGCCTACTACGGTAGGTACGGGTTAGGCGCACCCGGGGTCCCGAGCCACCTTGACTCCCTCTGTGGGCAACCTCAGAGTGGTGAGGGAGCCAGAAGGTCAAAATGCCCACCCACGTGTAGGCCGTGCGTGGAGACCCGTGTCGGTGAAGAGGAATATCCTGGTTGGTTGAGGGTTGCGTACCTGAGCCTGGGCTTCTGTCTTTCAGTAACTGGGGAGGGTGCGCAGCCTAATACACCGCTTTGGTTTCTGATTTGCCTAAACGGGAGGCTAGGGACTAACCCACCCCTAGTCAATCGGCCAGGACTAGGTATTACACCGAACTCCAGGGTGAGTGGGACGGCGAGCCCGCTATATCCCCTGTGTAGCCCTGTCACCCCAGTGGGGTGACCCCTCGTTGGGCTCCGTGGTGGGTGGGGAGCACTGGGGGATGAATTTATACCATTTTTTCTATGGCACCAAAACAAAAACCCCTTAATAAAGAAGTTGGAAAGGAAGTAGTCGAGTCATGTGGTCCTCGCTACTTGGTCATTCATAGGACAGAGGAAGGTAAGAAGTTCCTTACGGTGAGCCCTTTTACTATCCAAAAGGGTCTCGATGCCATTGCTGGTCCTGTTAAATCCTGCGTTCGAGCTCGCAATGGTACACTTCTTGTCGAAGCCAACTCCGCCTCGCAAGCTGCAAGAATACTTAAAGCCACCATGTTAGCCAGCTATCCAGTGAAGGTCGAGGTGCACAAGTCGCTGAACTCCTCCCGCGGTGTAATAACAACCCGCGCGTTGGACGGTTTGTCAATTGAGGAGATCCAAGAAAATCTTGCGACTCAGGGTGTCTCAGCTGTTTATCGGGTACAACGTAAGATCAACGGTGAATTCCTGCCTACTCGTACCCTGTTTCTTACTTTTGATCGGGTTGATCTGCCTCAAAAGATTAGGGCAGGGTATGAAGCCATCGAAGTTAGGCCTTATATACCCAATCCGCTGAGGTGCTTTAAATGCCAACGTTTTGGTCACACTAGTGAGTTGTGTACCGGCAAGTCCACCTGCGTCCACTGCGGTGACATCTCCCACGATGGGGCTTGTGCTTCAGCTCCATCGTGTGTGAACTGTAACGGGGAACACCCATCTAGTTCCCGAGACTGCCCCCGTTTTGCAGAGGAACGAGCGATCCAGGAGATACGGGTGAAAGAGAAGGTGTCCTTCTTGGAAGCCCGGAAGCTCCTGCGACTCCGCCAACCCTCTGCCCCGAGGTCCGGTACCTATAGCTCAGTTGCAGCTAAACCGGTACCGCGTCGGGAAATCGCAACACAGACCGGCGATATGAACGGGGCTACAATTGCGGAAAAGGTTATTTTAGCCCAAGCGCTGCCAAAGCCTTCGGCACCTACACCCAAGTTGGTATCAACATCTGCCAAATCCGCTAGCTTACAGAATAGTCCTGCACAGTTGTCACCGAAAGCCTCGACCTCTGGAACTAAAGTTGGTAAATTCACGACGTCTTCTGCCCCGGAAAAACAGTTTAAGACCAAGTATGTACGACAAGACTTCTTGAAAGAGAATGTGCAATCTATTACCAAGTCATCTAAAGGTAAGAAAAGTTCACGCAACTCCACACGTGTATCCTCCTCTGAAGGGTCATCTGGGGAGGAGGGCGTGAATCGGCGACGGCCGTCTTCGCCGATCAGCACATCCAATCGGTTCGAACTACTTGGACCTAAAACTGCTCTTGAAAAAGGGACCTCCCTTGTGGAGGAGATGGACCAGGAGGATTCTGCCGCCACTGCCAGAGGGACAGTGCGGAAACGGCAGGATCGTGCTCCTGAAAATAGTACTAGCCCAACGCCTAAGAAGAACAAATTGAACCGACCAGCTAATCCCAATCTGCAGAAGCGTCTTTCGATTTGAAACTTATCCCATAATATACTCAATGGCTATCCTCCATTGGAACATACGCGGAATTCGACCACATCGACCAGAGCTTGACTTGTTGCTGCGCCAGCATGAACCCTTGGCTGTATGTTTACAAGAGACGAAGCTCCGTCCACAGGACACCGTTACCATCAGGCAGTACTCCTCCGTACGATGTGATTTATCCCCGGAGGACGGTGTCCCGGCACATGGGGGCACTATGATGCTTATTCGAGATGATATTTTTGCCAACTCCGTACCCATACAATCTGCAATCCAGTCCGTTGCTGTCAGCATTAAGCTACCCTCCGCTTCATTCACCATTTGCAGTATCTATTTGCCTCCATCTGCGGACCTCTCGCACAGCGACTTAGAACACCTCATTTCGCAGTTGCCACCACCCTTTTTATTGGTAGGCGACGTCAATGCCCATCACCCTCTTTGGGGCTCTCCTCGGGCTTGTGCGAGAGGTACGCTATTTAAAGACTTCTTGGATAGTCAGAATCTTGCTCTCTTGAACACCGGAGAGCCCACCTTTCTATCTGACGCATTTCATAGTTTTTCACACATTGACATTGCAATTTGTTCCCCTCAGCTGGCAGTCACCTTATGCTGGAATATCATCTCGGATTTGCATTCTAGTGACCACTTTCCTTGTCGTATTAGTGTCTTGACACCCGTTGTATGTTCCACCCGTTTACCTAGTTGGCGCCTAGACCACGCCAGCTGGGAACTGTACTCCCACTTGGCTGAATTTAGCTACGAAGAGCACGACTCTGTGAACCACTTGGTCGAACATCTTACAGGGACCATTCTTTCTGCTGCTGAGCAATCCATTCCGCGTTCGACTGGCTACAGCCGTCGATTTCCGGTACCTTGGTGGACCGCTGACTGTCGGGATGCTATTCGCGCTCGCAGACGAGCTCTACGGGTTTTCCAGCGTTTTCCTACACTGGATAACCTGATACACTATAAACGGATGCGTGCACATTCTAGGCGGGTTATTAAGGATAGCAAAAAGATGTCATGGAATAAATTCGTGGGTTCCTTTAATCGACATACACCTTCCTCTGTCGTATGGGATAAGTTAAGACGTGTGGCTGGGAAACCGAACCATATGCCCATCGCCGGTCTCAAAACACCTACCGGAGCTGTTGTTGATACATTTGACGTGGCGAATACTTTAGGCAGTGCTTTCGCTGAGGTGTCTAGCTCAGGCAACTATTCCCCTGAGTTTCTTACAGTTAAGAACCAGGTGGAATCTCAAGAATTCTCGTTTCTTTCTGGCAACCTTGAGGATTATAATCGCCTTTTCACCCTGGCAGAGCTAGACAATGCACTCTCCTCTTCACGACACTCAGCACCAGGTCCAGATGGTATCCCCGTCCAAATGTTGCAACATCTCTCTCCTGATGGCAAAGATTTCCTACTCGAGGTCTATAATCGTGTCTGGGTTGATGGCATTTTTCCAGACAAGTGGCGGGAGGCCACCATCATACCCATTCTTAAACCTGGAAAGGACCGCCATCTTCCTTCCAGTTACCGTCCTATTTCCCTCACCAGTTGCGTTTGCAAGGTGATGGAACGCATGATCAATGGACGGTTGGTGTGGTGGCTGGAATCCCACAATCTTCTGACGAACATCCAGTGTGGCTTTCGACGACGACGTTCAACTGCTGACCACCTTGTCTCTCTGTCAACTCAGATTATGGACGGGTTTCTTAAGAACAGCCCCACAGTTGGGATATTTTTTGACCTCGAGAAGGCCTACGACACGTGTTGGCGGGCGGGAATATTGCGTTCTCTGCACAACTGGAACATACGTGGACGCCTACCGTTGGTCATTCAGGAGTTTATGCGGGACCGCGTTTTTCGAGTGAGGGTGGGTTCGGTTTTTTCTAACCATTTTATTCAAGAGAACGGTGTGCCGCAGGGCTCGGTACTCAGCGTGACTCTATTTGCTATTGCGATAAATTCCATATCACTATGTGTGCCTCAAGGTGTCTCTTCCTGTTTATTCGTGGACGACTTTGCCATCTTCTGTACTTCTCAGCGTACACCGTTTTTGGAACGCCGTCTCCAGCGGTGTTTGGACAATCTCTATGCATGGAGCTCGAAACACGGTTTTCGTTTCTCCGCTGAGAAGACAGTCTGCGTTAACTTCTGGCGCCGTAAGTGGCATATGCCGCCGTCTCTTCGACTCGGGCCAGATTTACTTCCTTTCGCAGACGAGGCGAGATTCCTTGGTTTGATCTTCGATCGGAAACTTTGTTGGGCACCACAAATAGCACAGCTTAGAGCACGATGTGACCGTTCTCTAAATCTTTTACGGATACTAAGTGGCAAGTCTTGGGGTGCGGATCGGACGACATTGCTCCGTCTTTATCGTGCTGTTATTCGTTCGAAGTTGGACTATGGCAGCATTGTGTATTCTTCAGCTCGACCTTCAGTGCTCAGAAGGTTAGACACAGTCCATAACCAGGGCATCCGTGTGGCCGTTGGAGCTTTTCCAACGAGCCCAGTTGTTAGCCTCTACGCCGAATCGGGAGAACCTCCTCTGCGTTGTCGGCGTGATGTCCTGCTTGCTAATTATGGCTGTGGGCTGAAGTGTATGCCTGGGCATCCAACTTATCACGCGTTTTTCTCCCCTGAGCTGCACGAGCGATACTGCCTCCGCTCTCTGAGCCCCAGGCCAGCAGGCTTTCGTTTCCGTGAGCTTCTACGCCAGCACCATGTTGACATTCCTCGGCTGTTATCCAAGGGAGAGAGTATACACCCCCCTTGGTTACGCGCTACCTCCCATGTCGATCTCGGGATGACGCTCTACGGGAAATCTGTTACGCCTCTTGATAGTATTCGTCGTTGCTTTTTAGAATTTTTATCCAAATACAGTGGCCGTATTTGTATTTACACCGATGGTAGTAAGAGCCCCGACGGTGTTGGATGTGCCTTTGTAACTGGCACCGCAACTTCTACTTACGGTTTGCCTAGTTGCACATCTATATATTCTGCCGAGCTATATGCTATTTATCAAGCCCTTCTGTATATTCGACGTCGAAAATTAGGTGACTGCCTTATTCTTAGTGATTCCCTTAGTGCCCTTCAGAGCATTCGTGAGCTGTACAATTACCATCCTTTGGTGCAGCGCATCCAGGACGTTCTCCACATTTTGCACGCTTCTGGCTTTAATGTGGAGTGCGCATGGATTCCTGGACACGTTGGCTTGCCAGGGAATGACACGGCGGATTTGGCAGCGAAATCGGCAGTCACAGCGCCCAGTGTTACGATTACCCATTCAACAGCAGAAGATTTTAGAGTGGCTGTACGGAGAGCCGTTTTTTCGACTTGGCATGCGGAGTGGTCGGCTCTCCGTGGTAATAAGCTGCGAGAGGTGAAGGACCTCCCTGTCAACTGGGTAACCTCCTCTCGTTTATTCCGCCGGGAGGAGGTAGTACTAGCTCGGCTAAGAATTGGCCACTGTATTTTTACTCACAGTTACCTTTTTAAACGTGAACCTGCTCCTGTCTGTGCGCTCTGTGGGGAGGCACAGACAGTTCGTCATGTGTTGCTGGAGTGTGGTCACCTGGCACACATTCGGTCATCTATGGGCATGCCGGCCTCTCTTGCCGAGGTCCTGGCAGATGACCCAAGAGCAGTGGACAGGGTTTTTAAATTTTTAGCCAAACTTTCTTTTACCTTGAGGTTTTAGTGTGATAGCGGTTTTTTTAAACTCTTTTGGTTTTAATGTGTTGATTTTAGATGGAGTTTTATATCCAGCTCTGGTTAGAGGGCTGGACGTTTCTGTTACTTCCGTTTCAACTGTGTTAGCTCTTTTATTTGTGTTTACTTTTTTGTTTGGTATTTTCTTACTGGCTATTGCCAAGTTTTAATCGTAAGGGCGCTTATGACCTCGGCAGTTGAGCGCCCTTAAACACCATCATCATCATCATCTTAAACACAATATTAATGATAATGACTACTACTGTGTCAAGAAAGTTCCGGGAATTTGCCAATAAAACACGAAAAATGAATTTTATCGCCTTCAAAGTAGGCCCCTTCTGAAATTATACGTTTATGCCAACGAATAATCCAATCATCAAAACATTTTTTGTATGCACTTTTAGGAATTTATGTCAATTTTCGCCGCGAATTTTCCTTTATGTCTTCTATCGACTGAAAACGGGTGTCTCGAAGTGGTAGCTTGAGTTTTGGAAAGAGAAAGAAATCAGCAGGAGCCAGATCAGGTGAATACGGTGGTTGTTCGATGAAATTTGTTTAGTTTTCGGCCAGAAATTCGTTCACAATAATAGCCTTGTGAGCTGATGCGTTATCGTGTTGCAGAATCCATGAGTTGTCGTTCCACAAATCTGGCCATTTTCGCCGTATTTGTTCTCTCAAACGACGCATAACGCTCATATAATAGTCTTTATTTACCATTTCACCTTCCAGCAAGAACTCTAAATGCACGACACCGCAATAATCGAAAAAAACTGCCACAATGGACTTCAGTTTTGATCGAGTTGACGTGCCCTTTTAGGTTTCGGTTCAGTTGGAAGGCGCCATTCGGAAGCTTGTTGACTGGTTTGAGTGTCAAACTCGTAAACCCACGTCTCATCATCAGTTACAATGCGTTTCTTGAATGTGGGGTCGGAACTGGCTCGTTCTAGCATGTATTCAGCAATCCTCACGCGATTGAGTTTTTGTAAAAAATTCAAGTCTTTCGGAACTAACCGAGCTGCAACGCGTGTCATGCCCAAACATTCGTTTAAAATGGTACGAATCGATTCGTGAGACACAGAAAGTTCAGCGGCAATCTCTCTCAGACCTAAATGGCGATATTCAGTTCAGTTGAAACCGTTGATGGCCAACAGGAGCGGGGCAAATCTTCCACCACATCTCGACCACTTTTGAATGCACTGTACAACTCATATGCACGTGCTTTTAATAAAGTCGATTCACTGTAAGCCCTCTGTAACAATTTCAGCGACTCGGCACACGAAATACCATTTGCAATGCAGAATTTGAGACAGATTCTTTGTTCAATATTTGTATCCATCGTTAAATCGCAAATCACCTTTGAGATGAACTAATAAAATGGCGTACTGTAAACAAACTAGATGACAGATGACGATCTAATTCCACGTGGGTATAGAGGAAAGCTGTAATTTCGAATCCCCTTTTAAACAGGATTTTTAAATCATTAATTCCCGGTACTTTCTTGACAGAATGTATATAATTATTATTATCATTATTATTACACCACGAAAGGCAACAGAGTTCGGTCCTGAATCACAATATTGCCGGATTTAGGTTCAATGCACACAGAGTATAACCATGATGTAATGAAGTAGAGGTAGTCTTTACAACCCGTTTCGAAACGTGTTGCACTATTTAATATTGCTCACTGCCTGGCCTCGTACAACTCCTGCTAGTAGATAAACCAGTGAACACTGAAACAGAGCGCAGATTGAAACATTTCGAAAATACGAAACGGTAGGTTTTTGACACTGAACAAACTTGTGGGTGACTCAAACACATTTTGAGAGACATTCCAGTAATGAATTCTGAGTGAGTTTGGATGATTTAAGTTTATTGTCTTTTCAAAGTTCTGCATATAATTTATGCTCAATGTTTTACTTTCTCTACACGTACTATGTAAATAGTGTATAGAAAAGGGATTGTATTGCACTAAAAATGTCGATACTGATATTTCACCGGAAATTCAATTTATGGGACCACCTGAATCCACAAAATACCATTTTTATAAAATGTCCATGTGTGTGTGTCTGGGCATAGCATAGCTCAAAAACGAAAAGCGGTTAAATACCAAACTCGGCATTTAAGATGAGTATTTTTCAAAGATACAATACGAAGATTTTCAAGAAAAACCTCCCACCCCATCTACCCTTTACATGGAATATTTTTCGAAAATGTTGATTTTCTCAGAAATGCCTGTAACGATTTTGATTATAATATTGTATATTTGAGATATTTACGTGACAAATAAAATGTATAGGCATCTAGAATTTTCTGGGAATAACCCCTGAAAATTGCTTTATTTTACGGAATTTTGCATAACTGGCAAACCGTAAGAGATGGATAAAAAATTATGTAACAGAAAATGAACAGCTCATTAAAACATACAATTTTACTTTCTCTATACGTGTATGTGCATAGTGTATAGAGAAAGTATTTTAATGCACCCAAAAATACGATACCGAAATTTCACAGGAACTTTATGTTTTGAGACCTCCTGAATCAAAAAAAAAAAAAAAAAAAAAAAAAAAAAAAAAAAAAAAAACATTTTTAGAAAATTTTCCGTGTGCCTGTCTGTCTGTGTGTGTGTATGTGTCTGTGGGCAGCATAGCTCAAAAACGAAAAGTCCGTTAAAAACCAAATTTGGAATTTAGGTTTGGTATCTTCCAAGGATGTGACACGAAGATTTTCAAGAAAATCCCCCCACTCCCAACTACCCTTTACATGGAACTTTTTTCGAAAATTTTGATTTTCTACAATATGGCTCTAACGATTTTGATTAACATATGGTATATTAAACATATTTACCTGACAAATAAAATGTATATCTGGAACTTTCTTGGAATAGCCTCTGAAGACTACTTTATTCTGGATGAATTTTGCATAGCTAAAAAACCGTAAGAGATGGACAAAAACACACAAAATGTAGAGCACGTTAAGACACACAATATATGTTATATACATTTGTTTCGTGGAGTTGATCGTTTTTTAGATATTCCTTGTTTTGGGTTTTACTTTTCTTTGAAAAACTTATAATTTTCTCATACAGGAATCTGCCAACTCGTGTCCATACAAACAAACGAACATCAGTCACATAGCAACCAGCTTTTGGCTTTCACTTTAACCTATGGTACTCCCTTATTTCGCTTCTACTTACAGGGAAGCAAGAAATAAGACTATTTCTGCTAATTTTTCTCGATTAGTATTAAGTAAATAAAAGAATGAGCTTATTAACAATAACTTGTTACAGAGATGTAGAAAAAATCATGTGAATGAAACACATCAGATGTTCATTATATACATTTGTTTTAGTGGAGTGGATCGTTTTTGAGATACTCCTTGTTATTAATTTCAGATTTAAAAAACCTATACGTTTTACTTTCTCTACACGTACTGTGTACATAGTGTATACAAAACGTATTGTAACACAAGCAAAACTTCGATACCGAGATTTCACCGGAAATACATGTTTTGAGACCACCTGAATCCAAAAAAAAAACATTTTTAGAAAGATATCTGTGTGTGTCTGTGAACATCATAGCTCAAAAACGAAAAGAGATAAAAACCAAACTTGGTACTTATGTTTGTTATCTTACAAGGATACGACACGAAGATTTTCAAGAAAATCCGCCCACCTGAAACTACCCTTTATATGGACAATATTTCGAAATTTTTGGTTTTCTTAAAAATGGCTCTAACGATTTTAATTAAATTCTCTTATATTTAAGATATTTACTTGCCAAATAAAATGTATATCTTGAATATTCTGAGAATAGTCCTTGAAGACTACTTTATTCTGGAAGAATTTTACGGAATTTTGCATAACTGCTAAACCGTAAGAGATGGACAAAAAGTTACCACAAAAAAAATGTGGAGCAAGTTAAAACACACAATTTGTGTCGTATAAACTTTTTTCGTGGAGTTGATCGTTTTTTAGATATTTCTTGTTTTTGGTTTCAGCCTTAAAAATCATATTTTTCTCACACAGGGATTTGCCAACTCCTGTCTATACAAACAAAGGAACTTCAGTCACAAGCAACCAGCTTTTGACTATCACTTTAACCTACGGTACTCCCTTATTTCGCTTCTAATTACAAGAAAGGAAGTAATAAGACTATTTCTGCTAATTTTTTCTCGATTAGCATGAAGTAAATAGAAGCATAAGTTTTTAAACATTAATTTGTTGCAGAGATGTAGAGAAAGTCGTGTGAATGGAACACCTCAGATTTTATTTTTGTTTGTATACCTGCTAGAGAAAGAAAAAGGGTATATAGTAACATCATAATTAAATATGGTGATACATTCAGATGTTTTGCACTTTACTTTCCTTAAAACAAAAAGTAAGTGACTTTGGAGAGGAACAACTCAAAGGAATACAGAGTTTTGTATGCAGTAATATTATGTCGTGAAATATTCGTTTAAAGGTTGGTACACATGGACACGGTGCTTTGATAGAGCTAAATTATATTCACTTACAAGGGCTCTCGTCCTATAAAATCAAAGTATTCACTTCAAAGGACAGAATACATGGCTTCGTCCACCATCTTTTATATTCAAATTTCCGTCCCTCACGCATGCGCAGTGCTTTCTCGGTCTCTGCTGAAGTAATTAATGCAGTTCGTGATAAAAATAGCTTTGGGATGTTAATGAAGAACTCAAATATAAAGTCTGTGAGAATACGATAAAGGATACGTAGGGTAGAGTGGGGAAATAATGTGATTTCGCTACCATGTAATAGTCCGTAGTAAAGATACTGCATTCCACCTTTACTTTACTCTAAATACACGTTTTGTAGTCCACTAAAAGAGTATTTTTAGAAAAAATATAACCCTACATTCACATCACTTTCTCTACATTATTGTTAAAAAGCTGATACTTATATTTCTTGCTCTTCGAGATAAACATAAGCATATATGATTTCTTGCAGGTAGAAGGGAAATAAGGGAATACACTAGACTAAAGGGTTAGACAAATCTTTTAAAAGCTGGTTGCCAGTTTCTTTGTGTTGCCAGAAGTTGCCAAATTCCCGTATGTGAAAAGTTTAAAGTATTTTAAAACCGAAATCAATAACAAGGAATATTTCAAAAATGGTTAACCCCAAGCAAAAGTTATATGACATAAATTGTGTGTTTTAATGTGCTCTACATTTTTTCTGTGTTAAGTTTTTCCCCATTTGTTACGGTTTAGCTGTTCCGTAAAATTCATCCAAAATAAAGTAGTCTTCAGAGGCTATTCCCAGAACATTCAAGATATACATTTTATTTTTCAGGTAAATATCTTTAATACACGGTATTTTAATCCAAATCGTTAGAGCCATTTTTACGAAAATCAAAATTTTCGAAAAAGGTTCCATGCAAAATCACACCTAAATACTAAGTTTGGTTTTTTTAACGCTCTATTCGTTTTTGAGCTATGCTGCCCACAGTCAAACACACACTCAGAGAGACACACACACGGACATTTTTCTAAAAATACTTTTTTTAGATTCAGGAGGTGTCAAAACATATATTTCTGGAGAAATCTCGGTATCAAATTTTTGGGTGCAATACAATACCTTCTCTATACACTCTATACACGTTTGGGGTCCCTTAAATTCAAACCAGCTTTTTTAGAAAAAATATAAGGCTACATTCACATCACTTTCTCTACATTATTGTTAAAAATCTCATACTTGTATTTCATGCCTTTCGGGATAAAAATTAGCAGAAATTCTTTCTTGTAAGTAGAAGGGAAATAATCAGATACACTAGGCTAAAACGATATTCAAATATTTTAAAATCTGGCTGCCATGTGGATGAAATCCATTTCTTTGCATTGCCAGGATTTGACACATTCCCGTATGGGAAAAATCTTATGTGTCACACTCACATGACCTTCTCTAGCTGCTCTACAAAACTCCTACAAAAGATTATTCTTCCTTGTACACAATGCTAATCGAGATAAATGTTAGCATAATGTTTATATTACTTAGTTATTTATAAGTAGAAAGGAATAAGGGAATGCACTATGCTAAAGTGATTGTCAAATGTTTTAAAAGCTATCGTTATGCGATTGTCATTGCAAATCACTTCTTTGCTTGGCCAGGAGTAGAACAAAAGAAAAACGGACACTTCCTGTGTGAGAAACGTGTAAGTACTTCAGAATTGAAACCAATAACAAGGAATATCTCGAAAACGGCTACCTCCACAACAAAAA
The DNA here is from genome assembly GCA_030762935.1 of Hymenopus coronatus. Taxonomy (NCBI): domain Eukaryota; kingdom Metazoa; phylum Arthropoda; class Insecta; order Mantodea; family Hymenopodidae; genus Hymenopus; species Hymenopus coronatus. The sequence continues at coordinate 16,235,236 of CM060897.1, read as the reverse complement.
CGTAACGGTAAAAAATTGTGTGTTTTGTCATTAGGTACATTTTTTGTGTAGTACGTTTTTTTCTATCTCTTACGTTTAGCAGTTAAGCAAAATTCATCCAGAATAAAGCGGTCTTCAGAGGCTATTTCCAAAAAAATTCGAGATATACATTTTATTTCGGACATAAATAGCTTTAATATACGGCATTTTAATCAAAATCGTTAGAGCCATTTTTAAGAAAATCAAAATTTTCGCAATTTTTTCCATGTAAAAGGTAGTTTGTGGGGGGGGATTTTTTTTAAAATCTTCGCGTATATTTAAGTTTGGTATTTAATGGTCTTTTTGTTTTGGGGCTATGCTGTCCACTGACACTCACACACACACGCGGATCTTTTTTTAAAAATACTTTTTTCGGACTCAGGTGATCCCAAAACATATATTTAAAGTGATATCTCGGTATCGAATTTTTGGGTACATTACAATACCTTCTCTATCCCTATGTACATTGTACAAATGGAGCCAGAGAAAGTAAAAATTTGAAGTATTTTAAAACTGAAGCGAATAAAGAGGAATATCTCAAAAATGGTCAACTCCACGAAAATTGTATACAACATAAATTGCCTGTTTAACGATATATACATTGTTTGTGCAGTAAGTTTTTGTCTATCTCTTAAGGTTTACTAGTTATGTAAAATTCAGAAAAATTCATCTAGAATAAAGTAGTCTTCAGAGGCTAATCCCAGAAAATTCAAGATATACATTTTATTTGTCATATAAATATCTTTAATATACGATATTTTTATCCAAATCGTTAGTCATTTTTGAGAAAATTAAAGTTTTCTAAAATGTTTTCATGGAAGAGGTAATTTCCAGTGGGGAGGGGAGATTGTATTCAAAACTTTCGTGTCGCATCCTTGGAAGATTATAAACTTCTATGCCAATTTTGGTATTTTAAAAATTTTTCATTTTTGAATTATGCTGTTCACAAATACGCACTCGGACCTTTTTAATTTCTCTACACGCACTGTGTATATAGTGTATAGAGAAAGTGTTGTATTGCATCCAAAAATTCGATACCGAGGTTTCAACAAAAATGTAAGTTTTGTGACCCCCTGAATACAAAAAAAAGCATCTTTTGAAAAATTAATACTCTTATTTCAGCATCTTCCAAGGAGGCCACACGAAGATTTTCAAGAAAATCTCCCCCCGCTCCAAACTACTCTTTACATGGAAAAAATTGCGAAAAGTTTGATTTTCTCAAAAGAGGCTCTTAATAATTTTGATTAAAATCTCTTATATTTAAATATTTACATGACAAACACGACGTATATGTTAACTTTTCTGAGAATAGCCTCTGAGGATGCACTTATCTAGACTGATTTGTATTTAATTTTGTATAACCGTTAAGCCGTAACATACAGAAACTTACTACACAAAAAATGAAGGTATCTATAAAACACACAATTTGTCAGATATATTTTTTTCGTCGCTATTCCTTGTTATTGGTTTCAGTTTTAAAATACTTAAAGTTTTCTTATATAGGAATTTGTCAACTCCTGGCCAAGCAAAGAAACGGATTTCAATCCCATAGCACCCACATTTTAAAACATTTGACTGTTGGTTAAGCCTAGCGTATTCAATTTACTTCTACTTATAAGAACTAAGTAATAAGACCGTTTCTGCTAATGTTTATCTGGATTAGCATGAAATAGAAGAATACGCTTAGTAAAATAAACCTTTTACAGAGAAGGTAGAGAAAGACATGTGAGTGTAGCACATCATACTTTTTCTAAAAATAAAATTGTCGGATTCAGGGGCTCAAATCATATTTCCGGTGAAATCTCTGAATGGAATTTTTGGATGGATTACAATACCTTCTCTGTGCAGTATGTACATTGTACATGCGTAGTAGAGAAAGTAAAAAAATATCTGATGTGTTACACTCACATGCCTTTCTCTAGCTCCTCTACAAACGAACTTCTTACAAAATATAATTCTTCTTTCTTCACCATGCTAATCGAGATAAACATTAGCAGAATTTTATTACTTAGTTCCTTATAAGTAGACTGGAACTAGGCTAAAGTGATAGTCAAATGTTTTAAAAGCTGTCGTTTTGCGATTGCAAATCGCTTCTTTGCCTGACGAGGAGTAGAACAAAAGAAAAAAGGACACTCCCGTCTGGGAAAATTATAAGTACTTCACAACTGAAACCAACAACAAGGAATACCTTGAAAACATTAAGCTCCACGAAAAAAAATTATAAGACATAACTTGTGCATTTTAGTAAGATCTACATTTTTTGTGTGCTAAGTTTTTGTCTCTCTTACGGTTTATTAGTTATACAAACTTCATATAGGTCTTCAGAAGCTGTTCCTATAAAATTTAAGATATACATTTTATTTGTGATAGAAATGGCTTTAATATGTGGAATTTTAATCAAAATCGCTAGTCATTTTTGATAAAATCGAAATTTTTGAAAAATGTTCCATGTAAAGTGTTGTTAGGGGTGGGGGGATTTTCTTGAAGATCTTCGTGTTCAATCCTTGGAAGATACTCAACTTAAATACCAAGTTTTATATTTAACCGACTTTTCGTTTTTGAGTTATGCTGCCCAAAGACACACACACACACACACACACACACGGATATTTCTATAAGAATGTTGTTTTTGGACTTAGGGGACCTTGAAATATGTTTCCGGTGAAATCTCTGTATTGAATTTCTCGGTGGAATACAATACTTCTCAATCCACTATGTACATTGTACATACGTGATAGCAAAAGTAAAAAACGACATACAATAAACCATCATTACACCATTCTTATTCTTATCTAACCCTCTTCCGTATTCCATTTTGTGCATTTCCAATACATTCTGCTTATTTTATCTGCATTCTATTTCGGTTTTCTCCCACATATCCATCTGCATTTTCCACACCATCTTGTTTCCCATTACTTCATTGTTTTTCCGATGGCGCCTATTCCACCTGATTTATATCTCCAGCGAGTGTTACTGTGCGCTCCATCCTGTTATAAATGGGAGCTCTCGCGGTGAACAAGGAAATAAACTATATTGCTGTCCTGTGTTTTATGGAAAACTACCGAAAATATATTTCCTAGAAAAATATCAATACAACGTGCATTCGCTGTCATAATGCGGGACTCAAACCCGCGCCGTCATGTTAGGGCTCAATAACGAGCTCACTACTTGAAATACTGCATTTTGGTACTCAGGCTACATTTACAAAATCATGTGCTGTTAAACTACGAGGGTCATCCAGAATGTGTCAGACGATTTTGCATAATAACGAAATATATCAAAACTTTATTTATAAAGTTACTCTATTAGTTTCTCTACACGTGCTATGTACATAATGTATGGAGAAGTATTGTATTGCACCCAAAAATTCGATACCGAGATTTCACCGGAAATACATGTTTTGGGAACCTCTGAATTAAAAAAATAGAAAAATGTCCGTGTGTGTGTGTGTGTGTGTGTGTGTTTGTGTGTATGTATGTGTGAGTGTGTCTGTTGGCAGCGTAGCTCAAAAACGCAAAGTTGTAAGATACCAAACTGGATATTTTTTCAAGAAATTCCACCCACACCCCAACTACTCTTTCCGTGGAAACAATTTCAAAAATTTTGATTTTCTCAAAAATGGCTCTAATGATATTGATTAAAATCTATGATATTTAAGATATTTACATGACAAATAAAATGTATGTCTTGAATTTTCTGGGAATAGCCTCTGAAAACATCTTTATTCTCAGGAATTTTGCATAACTGGTAAACCCTAAGACATATACAAAAAATATAGAGCTTGTTAAAATACACAATTTATGTACTTTTTTTTTGAAGTTCACCGTTTTTGAGGTATTTCTTGTTATTACTTATAATTTGAAATAATTGTTTGTTTTTATTTTCACACAAGCTGTGTGTAGGACAGGAATTGGATAGGTAGAATCAGACTGAAAAATTCAATGCAATAGCCGGGATTTGAACCACGGATCTTCCGATCTCTAGCCGGGAGATCGTGGTTCAAATCCCGTCTATAGCATTGAATTTTTCAGTCTGACCTTACTTACACTTTTCTCATACAGGAATTTGTCAACTCCTGGCCATACATTCAAACAAAGGAACTTCAGTCACATAGCAACCAGCTTTTGGCTTTCACTTTACTCTCTCTCTTATTTCGCTTCTACTTACAAGGAAGCAAGTAATAAGACTGTTTCTGCTAATTTTTACTTTCTCCATACGCACTCCACCAAAAAATTCGATACCGAGATTTCACCGGAAATATATGTTTTAGGGTCCCCAATATCCAAAAAAAAGCATTTTCACCAAAAGGTCCGTGTGTGTGTGTGTGTGTGTGTGTGTGTGTGTGTGTGTGTCCGTGTGTCTTTGAGCACGATAACTCAAAAACGAAAAGTCGGTAAAATACCAAACTTGGTATTTAAGTTCAGTATCTTCCAGGGATGCGACACGAAGATTTTGAGAAAAATCCCCACACCCCCAACTACCCTTTACATGGAACTTTTTTCGAAAATTTTGATTTTCTCAAAAATGGCTCTAACGAGTTTGAATAAAATTTCATATATTAAAGACATTTACCTGACAAATAAAATGTATATCTTGAATTTTCTGGGAATAGTCTCTGAAGCGTAGTTTATTCTGGATGAATTTTACTAAATTTTGATTAACTGCTAAACCGTAAGAGATGGACAAAAACTTACTATACAAAAAATGTAGAACACGTTAAAACACACAATTTATGTTATATACATTTTTTTTGTTGAGTTTGTCCTTCTTGTGACATTCCTTATTTTTGGTTTCTGCTATGAAAAAGTCATACATTTATCATACAGGAATTTGTCAACTGCTGTCCATACAAACAAAGGAACTTTAGTGACATAGCAACCAGCTTTTGACTATCACTTTAACCTATGGTACTCCCTTATTTCACCTCTACTTACAAGGAAGCAAGTAATATGGCTATTTCTGCTAATGTTTTACTGATTAGCATGAAGTTAATAGAAGTATAAGTTTTTTAAGAATAATTTGTTGCAGGGATATGGAGAAAGTCATGTGAATGGTACACATCAGCTTTTTTTCTTTTGATATGTTTCTCAAGGCTAATGTATTTGTCATATCGGTGTTCTAATTGAATTAAACCATCTCTGTAGTGCGAATTATCAAGGCCCCCAAAATAGCTGTTTACCGCACCAATGACCTCGTTGCTGTGAAATTTTCGCCCTCCAAGAAATGGTTTGAGGTATAGTCACTGGGTGCTACATCTGGCAAATAGGGTGCGTGTTCTAGCAATTCCAACTTTAATTCCCACATTTTCCCATTACAATGACTAAACGATGGGCCAGAGCATTGTCGTGATGAAACAAGTTTTGTTTTTGTTTTTTGTTTGTTTGTTTGCCAAATGAGGGTTTTTTCTTTTCACCTCATCACTCAAACGTTGCAGTAAGCTTACATGGTAGTCAACAGTGATACTTTTACCCTTCTCCAAGTAATCAATAAAAATAATTCCCTGTGCATCCCAGAAAACACTTGCCATAACCTTGTTAGCTGACAAAATTGACTTTGCCTTTTATGGAGTTGGTTCACCTGGCGCAATCCACTGTGTTGACTTTGATTTACATTCTGGAGTGTCATGATGTATCCAAGTTTCATCCATGGCAATAAGCTGTATCAAAAATTCACGGGGATTTTTACGGTAGAGCTCCACATTTTTAACAGAAACAGTTTTTCTTTGTAACTTTTGATGAGGTGTCAACAAACGCGGCACCAATCTTGCTCAGACCTTGTGAAAGCTCAAAACTTTACTTAAAATTTCACCTGCATGTTCTTTTCATATGTTTACAGCCTCTGCTATCTCAAAAAACTTTAATCTGCAGACTTCCAGTACTAAATGATGAATTTTTTCAATGATCTCTGGAGTTGTCACTTGTCCAGAGCGAGGCTCATCACTAGTGCTCGTACGTGACATTTTGAACTCTACAACCCACCTTTTAATCATTGAATATGAAGGGGCAGAGTCTTTCAATGTACTGTCCATTTCCTCCTTGATTTCTTCAGGCGTTAAGTCTTTCAAATGGAAGTATTTAATCACTGCTCGTTTTTCCAAATCCTTCATTTTTGTGAAAACTCTAAAGTTATCTTGTTTAAAGTGCATTCATTCGAAAACTAAAGAAGCTATTGGCCTGTAATAATGGATACAAGCTATTCTAGAGTCTAACTGGCCATAACTGTGCGAGGCCCGGGACTTATCAGTCAACCTTTCTCTTTAGGAAAATTCAAGATAATTCACAGTGTTTCTGGTCTGCTCTCTGTTCGTGTACTCAATTATTAAAGAAATAATCGAGCCCATTATAAACTTTATGATATAAGAGAAATGTTGTGCACCAGTTAGCAGAACTGAAGATTTATATCTCTGGTGGTATGTACTTGCAGAATGTAATGCTACACTAGAACAGACGGGGGCATATCTGAGGCGCCTTACTCAGGGAACAATGCCAAGCATCTGACTCGCCAATGTTAACTCCTGCAAACCTTAAAGCATTTTCTGTGGTACCAAAACTGCTTCAAATATTAAGATAATAGGAGATTATAATCTTTTTTTATTTTCTCTAAAGTCCTGCATTCCACACGATAATTCGATACCGAAATTTTACCCCAAATACATGTTTTGCGGTCCTCTGAAACCCCAAAAGAGTAAATATTTTTAGCGTTTTACGTATATACATAGTAGGTGGAGAAGGTATTGTGTTCTACCCAACCATTCTAAGGCGTGATTTGGTTTTACAGGAAATACATGATTAGGCCTCCCCGAACAAAAAAAAAAACTTTTTTACTTTCTCTTTTACGTGTACAATGTATATAGTATGTGGAGAATGTAAAGTGTTCCACCTAAAAATTTGATAAAAATTCACTGGTGAATATGGTATATGGTTTAGTAATTCGAACTTTAATTGTACAATTTTCGCCCTGGAAACTGCATAGGTGAGCACTCTTACATTCTTGATGGAAGAGAATATTTCTCTTTGCTAGATGAAGGCGTTTTTTGCTTGATGCGTTCATCTGGTGTAATAATGATGCATAATACTCTCCATTTATCGTTCTTCATTTCTGTAGATAATCAATGTAGATGATTTCGCGTGTATCCTAAAAAACCGAGGCCATCATCCCGTCTACAGATTCCACCACTTTTGCTTTCTTTGGAGCCGGATCACTTTTAAAATGCCACTGTTTCAACTGTACCTTTGTCTCTGGAGTGTAGCAGTGTAAGAATGTCTCATCCACAGTTATGTATCGACGCAGAAACCAGCTTCTGAATCGATCAACGAGTGCGTTTATTCTCCACTGAGAGGAAACGCGGCACCCATCTTGTCTAGATCTTTGTCAGACCTAATATTTTATGTAAAATAGAGAACACTGCACCTTGTGATATGCTGTGGCCTCTGCTATTTCGTCGACCAATCAAAACCATATCCTGGATTTTGTCAACCATTTCGAAGGAAGTCACTTTGGAATGACATTCCTCTTTCCTTTTTTTTTCATTTTGGTAGTGTTTAACGCCCGCTTTTACTGCTCTGGCATCGTAGGCGATGAACTGACGATACATGAAGATGGAGCCCCGGTGGAATGAGATGGCGGGGGAAACCGGAGAAAACCCGCCGCAACGTCTACCACAAACCTCACATGCGGTCGCTGGGATCGAACCCGGGCCGTCTAGGTCGCTGTTCAAAAATTTTGAATGTACGGCCTTGCTTAAATGCATTTATCCAATTGTAAATTGTTGCAAATGCAGGAGCAGATTTGCCAAGAACTTCATCCAACTCGGGTTTTATCTCTTTCGGTTTTAAGACCTTTAAATAGAAGTATTTAATCACCACAGAAACACTATTTTAATTTCTCTACACGTACTATGTACATAGTGTACAGAGAAGGTATTGTAATGCACCCAAAAATTCAATACCGAGATTTCACCGGAAATACATGTTTTGAGACCTCCTGAATAAAAAAAAAATCATTTTTAGAAAAACCTCCTTGTGTGTCTCTGTCTATCTGTGTGAATGTGTGTGTATGTGGGCAGCATAGCTCAAAAACGAAAAGTCCGTTAAAAACCAAACTTTGTATTTACGTTTGGTATCTTCCAAGGTTGCGACCCAAAGATTTTGGAGAAAATCCCCCCCCCCCCAAATACATGAACTCTCTTCGAAAATTTTTGTTTTCTTAAAAATGGCTGTAACGATTTTGATCAAAATATCTTATATTAAAGATATTTACCTGACAAATAAAATGTATATCTGGAATATTCTGGGAATAGACTCCGAAGATTGCTTTTACAGAATTTTCTATAACTGCTAAACCGTAAACGATGCACAAAAAAGGTTGAGCACGTTAAAACACTCAATTTATGTTATGTATATTTTTTTCGTGGAGTTGGTCGTTTTTGGCATATTCCTTCTTTTTGGTTTCAGTTATGAAAAACTTATACTTTCCTCATACAGGAATTTGTCAACTCTTGTCCATACAAACAAAGGAACTTCAGTCACATAGCAACCAGCTTTTGACTATCACTTTAACTTATAGTACTCCCTTATTTCGCTTCTACTTACATGGAAGCAAGTAATAAGAGTATTTCCGCTAATTTTTCTCAATTAGCATGAAGTAAATAGAAGCATAAGTTTTTACTTTCTCTACGCGTACTATGTACATAGTGTATAGAGACGGTATTGTATTACACCCAAAAATTCGATACCGAGATTTCACCGGAAATGCATGTTTTCGGTCCCTCTGAATCCAAAGAAAAAGCATTCTTGGAAAAATATCCGTGTGGGTGTGTGTGCCTTTGGACAGCATAGCTCAAAAACGAAAAGACCGTTAAATTCCAAACTTGGTATTTAAGTTTGGTATCTTCCAAAGATGCGACACAAAGATTTTCAAGAAAATCACCCCACCCAAACTCCCTTTACATGGAACTTTTTTTCGGAAATTTTTATTTTCTCAAAAAAGGCTCTAACGATTTTGATTAAAATATCATATATTAAATATATTTACCTGACAAATAAAATGTATGTCTTGAATTTTCTGGGAATAGCCTCTGAAGATTACTTTATTCTGGATGAATCTTACGAAATTTTGCACAAATGCTAAACCGTAAGAGATCCACAAAAACAGCACACAAATAATGTTGAGCACGTTAAAACACACAATTTATGATATCTTTTTTTTTGTGGAGTTGATCGTTTCTGACATATTCCTTGTTTTTGGTTTAAGCTATGAAAAACTTACACCTTTCTCATACAGGAATTTGTCAACTCTTGTCCATACAAACAAAAGAACTTCAGTCACATAGCAACCAGCTTTTGACAGTCACTTTAACCCATGGTACTCCCTTATTTCGCTTCTACTTACAAGGAAGCAAGTAATAAAACTATTTATGCTATGTTTTTGTCGATTAAAATGAAGTAAATAGAAGCATAAGCTTTTTAACAATAATTTGTTGCAGAAATGTAGAGAAAGTCATGTGAATGGAACACATCAGATTTTTTGTACTGTACTGTTGGCCTTAAAGTGTCCAAAAGAAAGTGACTTTATGCATCGGCAGGTGGTATATGTGCCCTTTTGGCCCTGTGAGTCCGTAAGAACATTCCGGTCACGTGACACATTCATTATGTAGCGAAGTTTACATGTTATAATTACTTGAGGCTAAACACATAAAATCCGCTCTCGCTGCATAATGATTTTCCGTTAACTTTACTGCTTGTATATTACAGTTAAGCCTAAACGCTTTTCTACCATGTTCAAAATGCTTCAACACGTGATTTAGACGTAGCAACAAAGAGAAAATTAATTCTCCACATTTTCTTTGCCCATGCTTCTACCCTCTAGCTCCATATAATTATGATACCTCAGGTTTCGTAATTTTACTTCCTCTACACGTACTACATACATAGTGTATAGAGAAGGTAATGAAATGCACCCAAAAATGTGATACCGATATTCCACTGGAAATACATTTTTGGTCCCCCTGTATCCAAAAAAATCTGATGCAACAAATTATTGTTAAACAGCTTATGCTTCTATTTACTTCATGCTAATCGAGAAAAAAATAGCAGAAATAGTCTTATTACTTGCTTCCTTGAAGGTAGAAGCGAAAGAAGAGAGTACCATAGGTTAAAGTGATAGTAAAAAATTGGTTGGTAAGTGACTTAAGTTCCTTTGTTTATATTGACAGGAGTTGACAAATTTCTGCATGAGGAAAGTATGTTTTTCAAGGCCGAAACCAAAAACAAGGAATATCTAAAAAATGATCAACTCCACGAAAGAAATGTTTATAACATATATTGTGTATTTTAACGTGCTCTACATTTTTGTGTGGTAAGTTTCTATCTCTTACGGTTTACAAATTATTCTAAGTTAAGCAGGTCTTTAGAAGCTGTTCTCAGAAAATTCAAGATATACAGGGTGTTTAAAAAAGAATATACGCATTTTGAATGCATATATTTATTAAACTTTAAGACATACGCATATGAAACTTTACACATATATGTACGAACCTGTCAAGTTCAGATTACAGGTGTTCAGTATGTCGTCCAAAAGTGACATGAACTATATCACATCGATACTCAAATTTCGCCCATACTCGGGCAAGCATGTCCTCCCTCACTGATGTTATGGCAGCACGGATCAGGTTCTTCAACTCTCCCAGGTTCTGTGGGTGTGGTGGTACATAAACGTTGTCTGTAACGAAACCCCACAGGAAGTAGTCACAGGGTGTCAAATCCGGTGACGGTGAGACATGCTAAGTCGTCAGCTCCTTGACGACCAATCCAACGGTTCAGTACAGTTTCATTCTGATATTCGCGCACTCGGCGACTCCAGTGAGGGGGTGCCCCGTCTTGTTGAAAAATGAAATTGTCTTCGTGAAACAACCAGTTTTGTAACATAGCGAGATACTGCTGACTGTTAACCGTGTTTCCATCAAAGAAGAATGGGCCGTAAACTGATGTTCGGGATATCGCACAAAACACATTTACCTTGGGGGAATCTCGTATATGTTCAATGGCTGCATGTGGGCTCTGTAGGCCCCAAATTCGAACATTGTGTTTGTTTACCTGACCACTAACATGAAAAGTCGCTTCATCACCAAACACTAAGTGTTGTCATTGTCAATAGCATCAAGAATCTCGTTAACAAATGCCACACGTTTTCGTTTGTCATCAGGACGCAGAGCTTGTAACAGCTGTAACGTGTACGGTTTCATAACCAACCGAGGTCTCAAAACACGCCAAAGTGTTGTTGCAGGCAGTTGTAACTCCCGACTGGCACGAAAAGTTGATTTCGAAGGACTACATTTTCTTCAGGAACACGAGGGGGCCAGGACTCTTTCCTTTACGTACATATTCTGTATCTACAAACTGTCGATACCATCTACAAATGTTCCACCCATTTGGAGGATCAACGTGGTACCTCATCCTGAAACGTCTTTGCACTGTAATCACGGAATTGCGCTGCGCAAACTTGAGAACACAAAATGATTTCTGCTGCGGAGTAGCCATTTTAAACATATGGCGGTTAGCAAGCAAAACAGAAGACAACTGACATCTAGCGGCTGTTAATATAAACCAGAGATCGATAGTTTGGACAAAATAATACTTTGTAACACGTATATTCCTTTTGAAACACCTTGTATATTTTAGTTGTCATAGAAATGACTTTAATATTCATATTTTAGTCAAAATAGTTACAGCAATTTTTAAGAAAAACAAAATTTTCGAACATTTTTCCATGTAAAGGGTAGCTGGAGGTGCGGAATTTTCTTGAAAATCTTCGTGTCGCATCCTTGGAAGATACCAAACTTAAATACCAAGTTTGGTACTTAATCGTCTTTTCGCTTTTGAGTTATGGTGTCCACAAACACACATACACTCACGCTCACACAAACCAACCTGTTTCTGAAACTGTTTTTTTATTTTTGGACTCAGGTGAAATCTCGGTATCAAATTTTTGGGTGGAATACAATACTTCTCTATCCCTATGTGCATTGTACATACGGTGCTAGAGAAAGTAAAAAAGTATGTTTGGAGAAAGGTCTGTGTGTGTGTCTGTGGACAGCATAGCTCAATAACAAAAAGAGCGTTAAATACCAAACTTTGTATTTAGGATTGGTACCTTCCAAGGATGCGACACGAATATTTCCTAATAAACCCCCTACCACAAGGCACGCTTTACACAGAAATTGTTTTCAAAAGTTTATTTTCCCAAAAATAGCTCTAATGGTTTTCATTAAAATACCCTCTATTATATATATTTACATCACAAATGAAATGTCTATTTTGAATTTTCTGGGAATAGACTCTGAAGAGCTTTTTATTGTGGTTTAGATTTGTAGAATTTTGTATAATGCTTAAACCGTAAGGGATAAAAACATACTACACAACAAATATTGTTCTTGTTAAAACTCATAATTTATGGCATATGTGCTTTTTGTTAAACTGGCCATTTTAGAGATATTACTTGTTATTGTTTTCAGATTTAAAATACCTACACTTTTTACTTTCTGTACACATACTATGTACATAGTGTATACATACATAAGGTATATAGTGTATACATACATAAGGTATATAGTGTATACATACATAAGTTCGATACCGAGAATACATCTTTTGGATCCCCCTGAATAAAAAAAAAAGCATTTTTGGAAAAAGGTCTTTGGGTTATGTTATACACAGCGATTCAGTAAGAATTTATATTTATAATCGTTACCAACTTTTATATATGGGGGGGGGGGCATTTCTCTTGTTCTCCTCCTAGAACTATCCAAGTTACACTGTGATTTGAAACAGTTTTACAGGCGTGATAAAGTCGAGGTTAGATTAGCCGGAACAATAAAACTGTTACGTTTAGTGAAGCACAGGATCCAATATGGAAAGGAATATATGAGGTACCTAGCAAGAAATGGGGAAAATAGTTCAATATACGACAGGTGTGGTAGAAAATGTCTGGAAAGAAGAAGGCATTTTTAGAGGAAACAGTGGAACATGTGGCGCTGCAGGCAGTCAAAGAGTAAATATGGCAACAGCGTACCGAGACAACCACATGCCAGCAGGAATGCCAATCACAAGGTAATTTCTCACCAGTTATAGACACACACAAGGACATGTTTCTAAAAATATTTTACTTTCTCTAGACTTACTATAATGTGTAGAGAAGGTACTGTATTGCTCCCAAAAATTCAATACCGAGATTTCGGCCAAAATACAGGTTTTGGGACCCCCTGAATAAAAAAAATTTAAAAAATGTCCGTGTATATGTTGTGAGCAGAGTAGCTAAAATGACCGTTAAATATCAAACTTGGTATTTAAACTCGGTACCTTCCAAGGGTGCAACACGAAGATTTTCAACTACCCTTTACATGGAACAATTATCGAAAATTTTCATTTTTTTTAAAAAATGACCTTAAATATTTTGATATATCTTGAAAATACAAGTTTTTTTCCATTCTACGAGTGCAATTTGTTTGATAAACGATGAAACATTGAGAAAGTCCACTCTTACAGGGACTTAAGCTTCCTTGTGAGGTGATGTTGAATTTCGTACACGGATTTTGGAAACGATTCTCCAGAAAGTCGCAGCTGTATTGACGCGGTTCCCAGGATAAGTCCAGCACACAGCAATTGCAAATGAGGAGAGAAGTCCTGAGGGATGTGTAGAATGTTTTGGTTTACAGTGTGTGCTTTGAGCGACATTCCTTCAACCTAATTTCCAATTCAATGGCAAACGTACCGCAAGCTTTGGTCCCTAACCGCACCAAAAGCAGAATTCGAAATACGCCTCTTTAACTCCGCAGGGTGCGCACTTCAAGCAACGCAAACGAAAAAACAACACACTAATTTGATCAAGTCACTTACAATTAGTGTCCATAGACTTGGATATAGCTGTGGTGAACATTGAATATAGAACACACTATTACCTCCTCTACACGTTGATATTACGTACATAGTATATAGAGAAAGTATTTATGGAAAAAGGTCCGCACGTGTGGGTGTGTGTCTGTGAACAGCATAGCCCAAAAACGAAAAGACCGTAAAATACCAAACTTCGTATTTCAGTTTGCTATCTTCCAAAGATGCGACACAAAGATTTTCAGGAAAATCACCCCACACCTAACTACACTTTACATGGAAAAAAAATTCGAAAATTTTTATTTTATCAAAAATGGCTCTAACGATTTTGATTAAAATCGCTTATATTTTAGATATTTACATGTCAAACAAAACGTATATCTTGAATTTTCTGGGAATAGCCTCTGAAGACTACTTTATTCTGGATGAATTTTACGGAATTTTGCCTAACTGCTAAAGCGTAAAGAGATGGACAAAACCATACCACACAAAAATTGTAGAGCATGCTAAAAAACACAAATTTTGTCATATACTTTTTTTTTCGTGGAGTTGATTGCTTTTTAGATATTCCTTAGTTTTGGTTTCAGCTTTGAAAAACTTACTTTTCTCATACAGGAATTTGCCAACTCCTGTCCATACAAACAAAGGAACTTCAGTCACATAGCAACCAGCTTTTGACTATCACTTTAACCTATGGTACTCCCTTGTTTCGCTTCTACTTACAAGGAAGCAAGTAATAAGATTATTTCTGCAAAGTTTTTCTCGATTAGCATGAAGTAAATAGAAGTACAAGCTTTTTAACAATAATTTGTAGCAGAGATGTAGAAAAAGTCACAGACAGACAAACAGACACACACATGGAGATTTTTCTAAAACTGCTTTTTTCGGATTCAGGGGCCTCAAAGCATGTATTTCCGGTGAAATCTCGGTAGCAAATTTTTGATACATTGCAATACCTTCTCTATACACTATGTACATAGTACGTGTAGAGAAAGTAAAAATAACTAGTCCATATACATATAAACTTTTTGTTAAAATAACACCTATTTACATATAAATATTTGGTAAAAATGTCAGACCATACTGCCAATTAGTTTCTGAGATAGTGGGGCATTTATATAAAACATTTTATTTCTTCAGAAATTGCTTTCAAACATAAAATTAAAGAACAATGTAACCTGACTTTCCAAATACAACTTCGCAGTACTTCAAAACTTTTACATGAAGGAAGTATGACCGGGGTGCCAATGCTGCCAATAGCTAAAATAAAAACTTTCCAATTAAAATAAAAAAAATCTGATGTGTACCATTCACATGACTTTCTCCATATCCCTGCAGCAAATAATTCTTAAAAAGCCTATACTTCTATATACTTTATGCTAATCAGAAAAAATTAGCAGAAATAGTCTTATTACTCGTTTCCTTGTAAGTAGAAGCGAAATAAGGGACAACCGTAGGCTAAAGTGATAGTCAAAAGCTGGTTGCCATGTCAATGAAGTTCCTTTGTTTATATGGATAGGAGTTGACAAGTTCCAGTATGAGAAAAGTATACGTTTTTCATAGCAGAAACCAAAAATAAGGAATGTCCCAAAAACGACGAACTCCACCAAAAAAATGTATATAACATAAATTGTGTGTTTTAAAGTGCTCTACATTTTGTGTGTAGTAAGTTTTTGTCCATCTCTTACGGTTTAGCAGTCATTCAAACTTTAGTAAAATTCATCCAGAATAAAGTACTCTTCAGGGGCTATTCCCAGAAAATTCAAGATATACATTTCATTTGCCAGTTATATATGTTTAATATCCGAAATTTTAATCAAAATCGTTAGAGCCATTTTTGAGAAAATCAAAATTTTCGAAAAAAGTTCCATGTAAAGGGTAGTTGGGGGTGGGGGGATTTTTCTCAACATCTTCGTGTCGCATCCCTGGAAGATACTAAACTTAAATACCAAGTTTGGTATTTTACCGACTTTTCGTTTTTGAGTTATCGTGTTCACAGACACACAGACACACACACACACACACACACACACACACACACACACGGACCTTTTTGTGAAAATGCTTTTTTTGGATATTGGGGACCCTGAAACATATATTTCCGGTGAAATGTCGGTATCGAAGTTTTGGTGGAGTGCAATACTTTCTCTATACACTATGTACATAGTGCGTATGGAGAAAGTAAAAATATGATGCGTTACACTCATATGACTTTCTCTACATATTCTGCAAATTAATTTCTTACAAAAGATCATTCTTCTTTCAACACCACGCTAATCCAGATAAACATTAGCAGAATTTTGTTTCTTAGTTCCTTATAAGTAGACTGGAACTAAGGGAATGCACTAGGCTAAAGTGATAGTCAAATGTTTTAAAAGCTGTCTTTATGAGATTGTCATTGCAAATCGCTTCTTTGTTTGGCCAGGTGTAAAACAAAAGAAAACCCGACACTTACTTATGAGAAAAGTGTAAATACTTCACAATTAAAACCAATAGCTTGGAAACGGTTACCTCCACAACAAAAACGTAAAGGACATAAATTGTGTGCTTTGACGAGATCTACATGTTTTGTAAGTAAGGTTTTGTCTATCTCTTACGGTTTACTCCTTTTACCAAAATAAGGATCATTCATCCAGAATGAATAGGTCTTTTGAAGCTATTCCTAGCAAATTCAAGAAATACATTTTATCTGTGATAGAAATGACTTTAATGTCTGGTATTTTAATCAACATCTTTAAGAGCCATTTTTAAGAAAATCAAGATTTTCGAAAAAAGTTCCATGTAAAGGGTAGTTGGGGGTAGGAGGATTTCCTTGGAAATCTTCCTGTCGCATCCTTGGAAGATATTAAACTTAAATACCAAGTTTGGTATTTAACCATCTTTTCGTTTTTGAGCTATGCTGTCCACAGACACTCACACACGAACCTTTTTCCAAAAATACTTTTTTTGGATTCAGGGAGACCCAAAATATGTATTTCCGGTGAAATCTCGGTATCGAATTCTTGGGTGGAATACAATACCTTCTCTATAGACTATGTGCATAGTACGTGTAGAGAAAGTAAAAAGATCTGTTCTCTAAGACTAATATTTACAAAGTTATTGATGTTTTATCAAGTGAATGTATCAGTATGTTCTAGAAAACTACTACTATTATTTACAAAATATTTACAACTGGTGTACCTCTATGAAAGTTATACCCAAATAAACGGGAAATTCGAAATATTCATATACAGTTAAAACAGAAAAATGGAAAAAAGATTATGAAAAGCTCATTTCGACTCCCCTTAAGGATGATACCATCGCTTTAGCCTGTACATTTTCTTATTGCCCTTCTACTTACCAGAAAGCAAGTAATTAAGACAATTTCCACTAATGTTCATCTCGGTTATCATAAAGTAGATAGACGAATGTCACCCTCCGTGTTGTAATGGTTACCATGCTAACTTCATATACCCAAAGTCGCGGGTTCAAACTCGGCGGAGGACGATGGTTTTTTTCGGGTGTAAAAATCTTTAGCATGGCTTCCTTCGGAAGGGATGTAAAGTCATTGGTCCCGTGTCGTAGATTTACGGCGCGTAAAAGAACCTCAAGCCTGATAGAGAGGCCTCTGAGCAAAATTAAGCGGTCTTTCCCGCCCAATCTAGAATGGGACGCTGAGAACCACAGCAGTTAAAGAGCGTCCATAAATAACACTCCATTTCCACTTCTTACTTTCTCTATACGAACTATGTGCACAGTGTATAGAGAAGGTATTGCACTCCACCAAAAATTCGATACCGAGATTTCACCGGAAATATGTTTTAGGGTCCCCTTTATCTAAAAAAAAGTATTTTCAGAAAAAGGTCTGTGTGTGTCAATGTGTCCGTGTGTCTGTGAACACGATAACTCAAAACAAAAAGTCGGTAAAATACCAAACTTGGTATTTAAGTTTAGAGTCTTCCAGGGATGCGACACGAAGATTTTGAGAGAAATTCCCCCACCCCAAACTACCCTTTACATAGAACTTTTTTCGAAAATTTTGATTTTCTAAAAAATTCCTCTGACGATTTTGATTAAAATATCGTATATTAAAGATATTTACCCGACAAAGCTTTTTAATGATCACATATTACAGCGATGCTGATAAAAAGATGTGAATGCAACAGACGAGATTTTAATGCAAAGCCTTTGCAAAACAAAGATATAAATGGAGAGAACTGATGCAGAAATACAAATGAACTCTGCCTCAAATTAAATGATCACCATGTGAAACGTAAACGTTAGGGAACTTTTAATATTCCAGCAGAAGCTTTTAACAGTTAGTGTTATCTGGTGGCAAAGTTTTCATCATTATAGTGAACGAGGTAGAGGATTAAGGTTTTTGGGAAAAGAGCAAAGTTTGGTTTATATGATTCCTCAAATATGATGTTAGATTAAACCCCTGGATATATCTGGTCGTTAATTAACGCAACCTGCTACTCGTAAACCCTAACACTACCTTCCCTGTATGTAGGCAGGGCAAGCAGCACCATCTCTCGGTGGAAGTGGAATCAGGGACGCTAACATGCTCTCCGGTCTAATTACGATCTTCAACACTTACAGTAAAAATGCCTACTTGAAGATATTAGTGAAGATATCGCTGACTTTATTTTACTTTCTCTACACGTACTATGTACATGTATTGTAATGTACCCAAAAATTCGATACCGAGATTTCATCGGAAATATATGTTTTGGGTCCCCTGAATCCAAATAAAGAAGAAATGTTTAGAAAAATGTCTGTATGACCAGCATAGCTCACGAACAAAATGACCGTTGAATACCAAACTTGATACTTAAGTTTGGTATCATCCAAGGACACGAATATTTTCAAGAAAATCTCCCCACACAAAACTACACTTTACATGGAGTTTTTTTTCTCGAAAATTTGGATTTTCTCAAAAATTGCTATAACGATTTTGATTAAAATATGGTATATTAAAGATATTTACCTGAAAAATAAAATGTATTTCTTGAATTTTCTGGGAATAGCTTCTGAAGACTACTTTATACTGGATGAATTTTACGGAATTTTATATAACTGACAAACCTTAAAAGGTGGAGAAAAACTTACCACACTAAAAATATGGAGCACTTTAAAACACAAAATTTATGTTATATGTTTTTTACTCGTGGAGTTGATCGCTTTTGAGATATTCCTTGTATTTGGTTTCATCTTTGAAAAACTTACACTTTTCTTATACAGGAGCTCTTCTGTATGTCAACTCCTGTCCATACAAACAAATGAAATTCAGTCACATAGCAATCAACTTTTAACCTATTGTACTCCCATAACTCGCTTCTACTTTTAAGAAAGCAAGCAATAAGACTATTTGTGCTAACTTTTTTGTCGATTAGCATGAAGTAAAAGCATAACCCGTTTAACAATAATTTATTGCAGAGATGTAGAGAAGGTCATGTAAATGGAACACATAAGATTTTGTCTGTACACGTGCTATGTACACAGTGTATAGAGAACGTATTCTAATGCACCCAAAATTCCATACCGAGATTTCATCGGAAATGCATGTTTTGTGTCCCCCTGAATTCAAAAAAATCTGATGTGTTCCATTTATATGACTTTCTTTACATCTCTGCAACAAATTATTCCATTTACTTCATCTAATCGAGAAAAAAATAGCACAGATAGTCTTATTACTTGCTTCCTTGTAAATAGAAGCGAAATAAGAGAGTACCATAGGTTAAAGTGATAGTCAAAAGCTGGTTGCTATGTGACTGAAGTTCATTTGTTTGTAAGGACAGGAGTTGACAAATTACTTGCTTCCTTGTAAATAGAAGCGAAATAAGAGAGTACCATAGGTTAAAGTGATAGTCAAAAGCTGGTTGCTATGTGACTGAAGTTCATTTGTTTGTATGGACAGGAGTTGACAAATTCCTGTACGAGAAATGTATAAGTTTTTCAAAGGGGAAACCCAAAACAAGGACTATATAAAAACCGATCAACTTCACAAAAAACACGTATATTACATAAATTGGGTGTTTTAACGTGTTCTACGATTTTTGTGCGGTAAGTTTTTGTTAATGTCTTACGGTTTAGCAGTTATGCAAAATTCCGTAAAATGCATTCATAATAAAGTAGTCTTCAGAAACTATTCCCAGAAAATTCAAAATATATATTTTATTTGTCAGAAAAATACATTTAATATACGAAAAGTTAATCAAAATCCTTAGCCACTTTTAAGAAAGTAAAATTTTTTAAAAAAATCGCATATAAATGGTAGTTAAAAGTGGGGGTATATTCTTAAAAATCTTCCTGTCTTTTCCTTGGAAGATACCAAAGTTAAATGCCAAGTTTGGTAATCAACGGTCTTTTCGTTTTTGAGCTATGGTAGTGAATATGTGTGTGTATGTGTGTGTATATATGTGTGTGTGTGTGGGCAGCATAGCTCCAGAAGGAAAAATCCGTTGAGTAAATAACTTTATATTTAAGTTCAGTATCTGTCAAGGATACTACACATAGATTTTCAAGAAACTGCCTCCCCAGTTTTAAAATACATCTTTCTTGTCACCGCGAAGAAACGGATTTGAATGCCATAGCAACCACATTTTAAAACATTTGACAGTCGGGTTACCCTAGTGTATTCTCTTTTATTTATATGGAACTAAATAATAAGACCGTTTCTGCTAATGTTTGTCTCGATTAGTATGACTTAGATAGACGGAAAGGCTTATTAACAATAATTTGTTACCGAGATATAGATAAAGTCATGAGAATGGAACCCGTTAGATTTTTAGCTTCTCTACACGTACTATGTATATAGTGTATATAGAAGGTATTGAACTCCACCCAAAAATTCGATACTGAGATTTCACCGGAAATACATGTTTTAGGGTTCCGTGTATCCAAAAAAAATATGTTCAGAAAAAAGTCCGTGTGTGTCTCCGTGTGTCTGTGAACACGATAGCTCAAAAACGAAAACTCCGTAAAATACGAAACTTAATATTTAAGTTTAGTTTCTTCCAGGGATGCGACATTAAGATTTTGAGAAAAATCCGCCACCCCAAACCACTCTTTACATGGAACATTTTTCGAAAATGTTGACTTTCTCAAAAATGGCTCTAACGATTTTGATTAAAGTATCACATATTAAATATATTTGCCTGACAAATAAAATGTATATCTTGAATTTTCTCGGAATAGCCTCAGAAGACTACTTGATACTGGATGAATTTTACGGAATGTTATTTTATTTTTTATTTTTTAGTTTAACGTCCTTTAACCTGGTTTGGTCATATCGGACGATGAATGCAATTGATGATATGATGCTCAAATGATCTCGGGGTCCATGGAGCTTAAAGTTACTCGACATTCGTCTTCTCAGGATAAGGGAAATCCCCGAAAAAATACCTTATCTGGGTAACTCACCCTAAGCGAGATTCGAACTCACGACCTTTTGAACGTGAGGCAGACACGCTACCACCACGCTACCCAGGCGGGCTACGGAATATTATATAACTGATAAATCGTAAAAGATGAACAAAAACTTATCCCATAAAAATTTAGAGCACTTTAAAACACACAATTTATGTTATATACATTTTTCTCGTGCAGTTGATAGCTTTTAGATATTCCTTGTCTTTGGTTTCAGCTTTAAACAACGTATCTTTTTCTCACACAGGACTTTTGTCAACTCCTGTCCATACAAACAAAGGAACTTCAGTTATATATGAATCAGCATTTGACTGTCACTTTAACCTATGCTACTCCCTTATTTCGCTTCTACTTACAAGGAAGCAAGTAATAAGACTATTTCTGCTAATTCTTTGTTGATTAGCATGAAGTAAATAGAAGAATAAGCTTACTAACAACAATTTGTTGCAAAGATGTAGAAAAGGTCATGTGAATGGGGAACGTCAGGTTTTTTCATTTACAGGTCCCTTAACCTTGGTTGTTCTAAATGTGTCAACTCGTTAAGAGCTTTTAAGCGGCTGTTAAAGACTTCCATTGTTTTCCACAAGATGGCATCTTAACAGAATTACGTGCAAATGGAAGGTGACAGCTGCGAACATGTTAAATCTATTATCCTGCACAATTAAGTGAACATTCCCACTCTTGTAAGGTAGAAATGGGGCATTCCTATCTTGCCAAGCCTTCTTATAGCAAGCTCCAGACATTTCCAATATCTCAACGAATAAACTTCTGAAATGTTACATTGGCAAGGCTGTTTATCCTTCAACAAAATCTGATATGTTCAATTCACATGAATTTCTCTAGATCTCTGCAAAAATTACTATTAAAAAGCTTATGCTTCCATTTACTTAATGCTAATCGAGAAAAAATTAGTTGTAATAGTCTTATTACTTGCTTCCATATAAGTAGAAGCGAAATAAGGGAGTACCATAGGTTGAAGTGATAGTCAAAAGCTGGTTGCTATGTGACTAAAGTTCCTTTCTTTGTATGGACACGAATTGACACATTCTTGTATGAGAAAAGAAGTAATTGTTTTAAAGGTCAAACCAAAAAGAAGGAATATCTCAAAAACGACCGACAATACGAAAAAAAAAGTATAACATTTTTTGTGTGTTAATAGCAGTTACGCAAAATTCCGTAAAATCCATCCAGACAGAATAAAGTAGTCTTCAGAGACTATACACAGAAAATTCAAGATATACATTTTATTTGTCAGGAAAAAATCTTTAATATACAATGTTTTAATCAAAATCGTTACAGCCATTTTTGAGAAAATCAAAATTTTTCGAAAAATGTTCCATGTAAAGGGTAGTTGGTGGTGGGGGTATTTTCTTGAAAATCTTCGTGTCGCATACTTGGAAGATACCAAACCTAAATATCAAGTTTGGTTTTTAGGTTATGCTGCCCACAGACACAGACAGACACACACACACAGACAGACAGATACACGCGTACATTTTTCTAAAAATGTTTTTTTTTTTTGGATTCAGGGAGTCTCAGAACGTGTAATTACGGTGAAATCTCGGTACCGAATTTTAAGGGTATATTACAATACCCTCTCTATACACTATGTACACAGTATATGTACTGAAAGTAAAAAATCTGATGTGTTTCATTCACGTAACTTTCTCTACAGCTTTGCAATAAATTATTTTTATAAACTTATGCTTCCATTTACTTCATGCTAATCCAGAAAAAAAGTAACAGAAATAGCCTTAATACTTGCTTCCTTGTAAGTAGAAGCGAAATAAGGGAGTGCCATAGGTTAAAGTGAAAGCCAAAAGCTGGTTGCTATGTGACTGATGTTCCTTTGTTTGTATGGACAGGAGTTGACAAATTCCTGTATGAGAAAAGTATAAGTTTTTCAAAGCTGAAACCAAAAACAACGAATACCTTAAAAACGACCACCTCCACGAAAAAAATATATGTAACATAACTTGTATGTTTTAATGTGCTTGAAGTAAGTTTTTATCCATTTCTTATGTTTTAGCAGACATGCAAAATTCCGTAAAATTTATCCAGAATAAAGTACTCTTCAGAGGCTATTCCCAGAAAATTCAAGATATACATATTATTTGTCAGGTAAATATCTGTAGTAAACGATATTTTAATCAAAATCGTTAGAGCCATTTTTTAGCATATGACAATTTTCGAAAAAAGTTCCATGTAAAGGATAGTTGGGAGTGGGGTAATGTTCTTGAAAATCTTCGTGTCGCATCCTTGGAAGATACCAAATTTGGTTTTTAACGCATTCTTCGTTTTTAAGCTATGTAGTCCATTGACACACAGACACACATACACACAGACCTGTTTGTAAAAATGCTTTGGGGGGGGGGGATTCAGGGGGACCCAAAACATGTATTTAAGGTGAAGTCTCAGTACCGAATTTTTTGGTGCAATACAATACCTTCTCTATACACTAAGTGCATAGTTCGTATAGAGAAAGTAATAAAAATTCTGGATGAGGTCCTTACCAGAAGAGAAAATCAGCTATAAGTTTTGTCAGTTATACAATATTTTATATATACTATATATACGTATATTTACACTTTTGTATTGCACATACGTGAAGGTAAAAATTAAGTGTAATAAAGGGAAAACAACTATCAAGGGAAGAGTGTTGGCAGTGCTTCAGAATGAAAACATGACAGACAATAAAAGTTGAACTAGAAAATTCCTCGTCACGTTGATCCTTCGACACGTTTTCAATTAAAGCACGTATCCGAGGAATGGTATCAGTTTCCAGCGCAAACAGACGCTGGCGCCGCGTTCCACAGACGTCTGCAAGGAAATACGAGTAATGATAAACACTGATTCCACATTAGATGTACAATGGCTTCCCTTCAACACAAGAAATTTAATTTTCCACTTGCTTGTGCTACCCTATCCGTCACCTCTTCTTTATGTTACTTTACTTCTGTTTCTAGAACAATGAGCCAAGCGGGATTGAATAGACAGGAAAATCTATAGGTCACAGGTTCGATCCTCCACGTGGGCGACAGGCTTACAAGTCTCGATTACTCTAGGGCCAGTTGTACCAACTCGGAATAAACGTTATTCCATGGTTATGTGCTAAATTGTGTTGTACAACAACGGAATAGAGACTATCAAGAGGATAAACATGGAATAACTTATTCCGTGATTCCTTGCGGGGATAAGCCGACATTCCGAGAATAGAGTATAAAAAGGAAAATGGCCGCTTGTGTTCTGGATACAATTTAGACCCATATTTGACCGATATCAAAGATTAATTTCTTTATAATATGTTTTAAGGACATATACCTAAATGCAATATATTGTAGAGATAGTCTGATAAATAATGAGATTAAAGTTGAGAAACTTGGTGGTTATAAGATAAATATGACAAGAAGATAGTTAAAATAGTTTCATTTATAAAACAGTAAAATCTGCCTGCAATATTATCATCAAAATACCTCTATTTTTATGGAAACAATTAAATTTAATCCAACCCAAGATATAAAATAGTGTAGTGCAGCAATTCACCAGCACAATGAATAGCGTTGTAAAGAGTGAGGTTAAGTTTTATTGACGAAATACAAAGGATAGGTTACTTCTAGGGCAATATGTTAATGTTAGCTACATACTGTACTATATTCAGATTTTGGAGGTTATATGCAAGATTAAAAACAATAACACTTCAAGCTTTGTGATGTAGGGAGGAGATGCCCAGATTAAAAAATGCCTTCAGAGCTCGTAAATCTAAATATATTATTTTACAATAAATACATAATTTTTCGTATTATAAACTGTAGGTTTAATACATTAGAGACAATTTTGATTGAATGGAGACTACCTTCTGTAAAATATATGTTCTCGGTTTTATTGGTTTGGTTGTCAATTTCTAGCTGCTATATTAATTATTGCCATCATCAAAGTGCGAACTGTAATCGGAACGGTTAACATAACTGCTAATATTTCTGTTGGTTAATAATACCTGTATAGCAAATTGTTTTTGTACTTATCTTGGTTCAGCGATTCAATTATGCATATCTTAAGTTGATAGTGGCATTGGCAACACTAAAATGCAATTTTCAAAATTCGCTTACTAAGTATTTTAATGAACAAAATGCAGAAATCAGGCTAAGTACGTTAGTTGTTTTGAGAACAGAAACGAAAAGATGTCATATATCAGCAGAAGATAAATTTGCACATATGGTAACGTTTCATTCCCATATTCCTAACCTATCGCAAGAAGTCCCAGTATACATATGTGTATGTTTTGTAAAGTGTTTAGCAATTCTACATCCGAACACGTTTGCCAACACTCATAATTATTTCATAGTATCGTAAGTAGTTAAAATTAAAAATAATACATAGTTTACGAACAGCTGATTGTGAAAACAATGCAAATTTTCAGCAAAATAAAGCAGTAATTACGTATAAGGTCGGCCATGAATGACTCGCAATATAGCCAACATTAGTTTTAAATCTACAAACAGTTGAATAGATATCTCAGGAATAAAATTGCATCCTACAACCCGGCACCACATTTATACCGTGAATAGTGTATTCCAAGAATAACTATTCCAGGATTTATTCCGAATTCGTACAACCGACCCTAAGGTATATTGACCAGTAGTTATCCCGTCGATCTTGGATTGAAGTGGCCTATCTGGGTGAGTTCCTGTCAACTAATTCGCTATATTTAATTATTATGGATTGAGTGGCCTACTGACCTTTTATTAGGCACGTAAGCTGTGCTTTGTAATCAAATTTAAGGACGGAATTTGTATTTCACTCGAGTTAAATGTGTTAAGCTATATTTACTTTCTCTAGCCCGCATGCACAATGTGCATAGTCGATAGAGGAGGTATTGTAGTCTACCCAAAAATTCGATGTCGAGATTTCACCCGAAATGTTTTCGGGCAACCTGAGTTCGAAAAAAGTATTTGTAGAATAGGATCCGAAACAGTGTGTGCGTGTGTGTCTATGTCTGTGGGCAGCATAGACCGTTAAATACCGAACTTGGTATTTAAGTTTGGTACTGTACAAGGATGCGACACGAAGGTTTTCAAAAAAAAAATCCCCCCACCCCAAAGTACTCTTTACATGGAACGTTTTCTGAAAATTTTGATTTTCTATAAAAAGCACTAACGATTTTGATTAAAATGTCGGATATTAAATATATTTACCTGACAAATAAAATGCATATCTTGATTTTTCTGGAAATAGCTTCTGAAGACTACTTTGTTCTGGATGAATTTTACGGATTTTTACATAACTGCTGGACAAAAGTTTATCACACAAAAAATGTAAAGCACGTTAAAACACACAATTTATGCTATATACGTTTTTCTGTGGAGTTAATCGTTTTTGAGATATTCCTTGTTATTGGTTTCCGCTTTGAAACTTCAGTCACATAGCAACCAGATTTTGACTATCACTTTAACCTATGCTACTCCCTTATTTCCCTTCTACTTTTAAGGAAGCAATTTCTGCTAATTTTTTCTTGATTAGCATGAAATAAATAGAAGCATAAGCTTTTTAACATTAATAAGTTGCAAAGATATAGAGAAAGGCATGTGAATGGAACACATCAGTTTGAAGAAGGTATGTACTTCGATTGTGTTACTTGTTGCAATTAGATGAAACAACCGCTTAGCGTCCACAGACAAAAGCAACAAACCGTCCGTGTAATGAGGCTGGAAGAAGCACAAATTTTGCCGGGAACAACCGCCAATCAGCACATAGTATTCTTTTCTTTGGGCTCGATGTGATTAGTGAGATCAAAGCGACGCGGTTTCCACTGACGTTCGTATTCTGGGATGTGGTCATTGTCCGTCTGTCTGAGGTCCGTCCTTGCTCAAGCTACACAGAAACCACCATTTCTCTAAATCGGGATTCTCTGCAGCTTCTAGACCTTGAGGTGAAAATATTTCTGGAACATACCAATAAAGGGGCAAAATAAATAATTCTATATCTTTCTTTTCTTTCTCCCCATTCCAACTCTCTTTCATTGTTTCCTTCCTTCTCTGTTTCTTATTTCCTTCAATTTTTACTTTCTCTAGCCCCGTATGTACAATGTACATAGGGATAGACAAGGTATTGTAATGCACCCAAAAATTCGGTACCGAGATTTCACCGGAAATATATGTTTTGGGCTCCCCTGAGTCCAAAAAAAGCATTTTTAAAAAAAGGTCTGTGTGTGTGTGTGTGTGTCTGTCTGCCTGTGGACAGCATAGCCCCAAAACAAAAAGACCGTTAAATACCAAACTTGGTATTTAGGTTTAGCATCTTACAAGGATGCGACACGAAGATTTTCAAAAAAATCCCCGCCACCAAAAACTACCCTTGACATGGAAATATTTCGAAAATTTTGATTTTCTTAAAAATTGTCTCAAAGGATTTTGATTAAAATCCCATATATTAAAGCTATTTATGTCCGAAATAAAATGTATATCTCGAACTTTTTGGGAATAGCCTCTAAAGACCTCTTTATTCTGGATGAATTTTGCTGAGTTTTGCTTAACTGCTAAACCGTAACAGATAGAAAAAAACGTACTTTACAAAAAAATGTACCTCATGACAAAACGCACAATTCTTTCCTTCACGTTTTTGTTGTGGAGGTAACCGTTTTCGAGATATTCCTTGTTATTGGTTTCAATTGTAAAGTACTTAAACTTTTCCCACACAGGAAGCTTCTGTTTTTCTTTTGTTCTACTCTTGGCCAAGCAAAAAAGTGATTTGCAATGACAATCGCATAACGGTAGCTTTTAAAACATTTGACAATCACTTTAGTATAGCGTATTCCCTTATTCCCTTCTACTTATAAGGAACTAAGTAATAACATTCTGCTAACATTTATCTTGATTACCATTGTGTACTAAGAAGAATAATCTTTTGTAGGAGTTTTGTAGAGAGCTAGAGAAAGTCATGTGAGTGTAACACATCAGATTTTTCTTTTGATTTTTCTTTCTCCCTTTTATTCCATTTCTCCCTTTCCCTCTTTTATTTCTCTCTTTCGTTTTTTCTTTCCCTCTCTCTTTCTTTTTGGAAAGTTGAACCTGGTATGTCCTATCAGACGATGACGGACGGAGATTGTGTTATAAGGAGCCCGGAATCCCTTGACGTTAAGCTTACTCCACATTCGTCTTCTGTGGGTAAACCACAGCAAAAAATATATGTTCCATTCACATGACTTTCTCTACATCTCAGCAACAAATTATTGTTCAAAAGCTTCATATTCTTTTTACTTCATGCTAATCGAGAAAAAATTAGCAGAAATAGTCTTATTACTTGCTTCCTTGTAAGCTGAAGCGAAATAAGGGAGTACCATAGGTTAAAGTGATAGTCAAAAGCTGGTTGCTATGTGATAAGTTCCTTTGTTTATATGGACAGGAGTTGCCAAATTCTTATATGAAAAAAGTAAGTTTTTCACAGCTGAAACCAAAAGCAATGAATGTCTAAAAAAACTATCAACTCCATGAAAAAAATGTATATAACATAAACTGTGCGTTTTAAAGTGCTCTACATTTTTTATGTGGTAAGGTTTTGTCTATCTCTTACGCTTTACCAGTTACACAAAATTCCGTAAAATTCATCCAGAATAAAGCAGTCTTCAGAGGCTATTCCCACAAAATTTAAGTTATACATTTTGTTTGTCAGATAAATATGTTTAATATACGATATTTTACTCAAAATTTTCGAAAAAAGTTCCATGTAAAGGGTAGTTTTGTGTGAGGGGATTTTCTGGAAAATCTTCGTGTCGCTTCCTTTGAAGATATCAAACTCAAATACCAAGTTTGGTATTTAACGGTTTTTTCGTTTTTGAGCTATGCTGCCCACAGACACACGGACATTTTTCTAAAAATCCTTTTTTTGGATTTAGGGGGTCTCAAAACATGTATTTCCGGTAAAATCTCGGTATCGAATTTTTGGGTGCATTACAATGCCTTCTCTATAGACTATGTGCATAGTGCGTATAGAGAAAGTAAAAATATGGTATTTTATTTGTCGTCAGAACTATTTTCTGGTCTCTACTTTTCGAGGAATTTTTCTACTAAACACCACAACACTTTTTAACCTATATCGTAGCCATAAACAGCCTTAATTGAAATTCTAGAGCGTGTAATAAATACGTAGATATTACAATGCGTACTTCAATTCCGTGAAAGCGCCATAAAGCGTAGTAAAATTGAGTCAATGGATAATACGTAGAACAAAAAGCACCTCCCCCCCACAGGTGTTCTGTAATTACAAAGCTACCACGAATCATCTGGAGTGGATGGCTCGCTGATTAACGAGATCTACACGCTAGACCTGTCGCATGCGACTGTCAACTAATTATAAAGCGTAGTGACGTCACATTCAAATAGTGATAATATCCCTGTTTAACTTCTGATTTCAACAGTTCGATTCATTTGCTACCTAAACCATTATTTACTCTTGACTACCTCGTACATAATAGCTATACAAGTATTAAATTCCATCCAAAAAATAAAGTTTGTGTTCCATTCGCATGTCTTTCTCTACATCTCTGCAACAAATTATTTTAAAAAGCTTATACTTCTATTTACTTCATGCTCATCGACAACAAATTAGCAGAAATAGTCTTATTACTTGCTTCCTTGTAAGTAGAAGCAAAATAAGGGAGTACCATAGGTTAAAGTGAAGTCAAAAGCTGGTTGCTATGTGACTGATGTTCCTTTGTTTGTTAACAAATTCCTGTATGGGAAAAGTATAAGTTTTTTAAAGCTGAAACTAATAACGAGGAATATCTCAAAAACGATCTACTCCACGAAAAAATTGTACATGACAAAAAGTGTGTATTTTATTGTGATCTACATTTTTCTATAATAAGCTTTTGTCCATCTCTTACGGTTTACCAGTTATGTAAAATTCAATAAAAGCATTCAGAATAAGCAGGTCTTCACAGGCTATTCCCAGAAAATTCAGGATATACATTTTTCCTTTCGCTACACATACTATTTACATAGTGTATAGAGAAGGTATTGTAATTTTACTCCATGGCACGACAGCTCACTGGGAACCTTGGCCTACCGCCCGGCCGCTGCGTCCCCCATCTCGGTCCACTACAGACGTCATGGATGGGGTGCAGTATTGGAGGGTGAGACGTGGTCAGCGCCTCGAGCCCCTCCCGGCCGGTTAATGCGGTCCTCACGACCTGGAGCCGCTACTTCTCCATCAAGTAGCTCCTCAATTGGCCCCCCAGGGACCTCACGAGGCTGAGTGCACCCCGGTCCACGTCTCCCAGCGGAGAAAAAATCCCCACGCCGGTACTGGGGATCGAACCCAGGTCTCCCGCTTGGTAGGCAGCTGCGCTACCACCGCGCTAAGGAGACGACCAGGTATTGTAATGCACCCAGAAATTCGATACCGAGATTTCACCGGAAGTACATGTTTTCTGTCCCCTGAATCCAAAAAAAAAAAAAAAAATGGTCCATGTGTGTGTCTGTGTGTGTGCCTGTGTGTATGTGGACAGCATAGCTCAAAAACGAAAAGACCGTTGAATACCAAACATGGTATTTAATTTTGGTATCTTCCAGGATGCGACCTGAAGATTTTCAAGAAAATCCCCCACCCCCAACTACCTTTATATTATACAATATTCGAAATCTTTTTTTTTTTTAAATGGCTCTAACGATTTTGATTAAAATATCGTAATTTAAGATATTTACTTGACAAATAAAACGTATATCTTGAATTTTGTGGGAATAGCCTCTGAAGACTACTTTAATTTTGAGGAATTTTGCATAACTGTTAAACCGTAAGGGATAGACAAAAACTTTCCAAACAAAAAATGTAAAGCAGATTAAAACACACAATTTATGTTATACTCATTTTTTTCTTGCAATTGATCGTTTTTGAGATATTTATTGTTTTTAGTTTCAGCCTTGAAAAACTGTCATACAGGAATTTGTCAACTCCTGTCCATACAAACAAAGGGACTTCAGTCACATAGCAACCAGCTTTTGACTATCACTTTAACATATGGTATTATTTCGCTTCTACTGAAAAGGAAGCAAATAATAAGAATATTTCTGCTAATGTTTCTCGATTAGCATGAATTAATAGAAGCATTAGCGTCAATAATTTGTTGCAGAGATGTAGAGAAGGCAATGTGAATGGAACACATCAGATTTTGTTCATTATAAATTTAGGTCAAGGATTTGAAAGGAAAATCCAAATTTGGAGAAGCAAATAACGTAGAATTTCTGTGAGATTAAGTCAGTTAAAAGGGGTTGGTTGGCAAAGTAAACAGGCTTGTGAGTGGCCGAGACCAGATTTAATTGGTCCACCTTTACATCCATGTTCCAGCCCAGAAAATCAATGTAAGTAATTCAAACAGAAGTCAGGACTTTTCGATGTTACCATGGAGAGAGAGAAAAAAGCGAATCGACTCCAGTCTGCTAGCGGCATTGCGTGTATTTGCGCCGCAAAAGTGAACTGAGTTCGAAAGTTACCATCGTTAAAACTTCCATAATTACGTACCAGTACCAACATACGATACGCTATTGAGTAGAGTTAAGTATGCTCATACACAGTGCGCAGAGGGTTGTAGAGCAAACAGGCACCAGATTTCACAGAGAACCAAGAATCTAAGAACAAATTATTGTTAAAAAATATATGCTTTCGTTTACTTCATGCTAATCGAGAAAAATTAACAGAAATAATCTTATTTCTTGCTTCCTTGTAAGTAGAACCGAAATAAGGGAGTAACATAGGTTAAAGTGGTAGTAAAAAGGTGGTTGCTATGTGACTTAAGTTCCTTTATTTGCATAGTCGACCTCCGTGTTGTAATGGTTACCATGCTAACTTCATATACCCAAGGCCGTGGGTTCAAACCTGGTGGAGGACGATGGATTTTTTTAGGGCATAAAAATCCTTAGCATGGCTTCCTTCGAAAAGGAAGTAAAGCCGTTGGTCCCGTGTCCTTTATTTACGGCAGGTAAAAGAACCTCAAGCCTGATAGACAGGCCTCTGAGGAGCAAAATTAAGCGGTCTTTCACGCCCAATATAGAATGGGACGCTGAGAAGCACAGCAGTTAAAGAGCGTCCATAAATAACACGCCATTTACATTTTATTTTTGTTTGTATGGACAGGAAAAAGTCCCGTATGAGAGAAGTATAAGCTATTTAAAGCAAAAACCAATAACAAAGAATATATAACTACACAAGAAAATGAATATGTCATAAAGTATGTGTTTTAAAGTGCTCTACACTTTTTGTGTGGCAAGTTTTTCTCCATCTCTTACGGTTTAGCAGTCAGGCAAAATTCCGTAAAATGCATTCAGAATAAAGTAGTCGCCAGAGGCTATTCCTAGAAAATTCAAGATATACATTTTATTTGTTAGGTGAATATCTCTAATATATGATATTTTAATGAAAATCATTATAGCCATTTTTGAGAAAATAAAAATTTTCGAAAAAAAGTTCCATGTGAAGGGTAGTTGGGCGTGGGGGGGACTTTTCTAGAAATCTTCGTGTCGCATCCCTAGAACATACTAAAGTTAAATACCAAGTTTGATACTTTACCCACTTTTCGCTTTCAGTTATCGTGTTCTCAGACACACGGGCACACGTAAAACCTCGGTATTGAATTTTTGGGTGCAATACAATATCCTCTCTATATACTATGTACATAGTACGTATAGAGAAAGTAATTATTCTGAGAATCTCTATATGTGTGTGAGCGTGCGTGGAAAGGATTGCGCATCCCTGAACAAAATAATTTTAAAAATCTGAAATGCTACATTCACATAGCTTTCTCTTTTCTTACTACAGACTTTTAGTTTATTCTTCGTCGTGCTAATCGAATTTAACAGAATTAGGCTTATTGCTTGCGTCATTGTAAGTACAAGGTAAATAAGAAAATGCACAGGCTAAAGCGATAGTTTCGCATTTTAAAAGCCAGTCGCTATGTGAAACAACTGAAATTCGAATCTCTTTGCTTGTCAGGAGTAAACAAACGAGAAGAAATACGTCCTCCCAGTCAAGAAAAGTTAAATGGCTTAAAATTGAAAACGATAATGCGGAATATCTCGAAAACGGTTAATCTGATGTGACCCATTCACATGGCTTTTTATACATCTGTGTAACAAATGAAGGTTAATAAGGTTATTCATCTATCTACTTTAGCTAGTTGAAAAATAAAATTAGCATTGTCCATATTACTTGCTTCCTTTAAGTAGAACGGAAATACAAATGTCTTAAAATGCGGTTGCTATAGGATTGAAATCCGTTACTGTGCATAGACAAGCTTAGACAAGTTCGCGTATGAGAAAAGTATAGGTATTTTAAAACAAAAAACTTATAAAAACGGACAACACCCCGAAAAAATGTATTAACATAAAATGTGTGTTTTAACGAGCTCTACATTTTTCTTGTGTAAGCTTTTGTTTATTTCTTACGGTTTACCTTTGCAAATTCAGTAAAATTCACTCAGAATAAAGATGTCTTCAGAGACTATCCCCAAAGAAACGAGATATTCAGTTTATCTGTCATGTAAGTATAGGATATTTTAAATAAAATCGTTAACAGTCATTTTTGAGAAAATCAAAATTTACGAAAAAAGTTCTCTATAAAAGGTAGTTGGTGGTGGAGGGATGTTCTTAAAAACCTTCGTGTCGCATCCTTGGGAGATACCAAACTTCAATACCAAGTTTGGTATTTAACAGTATTTTCCATTTTGACCAATCTCTCCACAGACGTACACATAGACACACACACACACGGATCTCTTTCTAAAAATGTTTTTTTCGGATTCAGGGGAAACCAAAACATATATTTCCGGTGAAGTGTCTGTATTGAATTTTGGGTGCTGGTATGCAATACCTTCTCTATACACTATGTACATAGTACGTGAAGAGAAAGTCATTAGAAAGCACTCCATGTGTATGCCTTTTTGCGTCTGCTTGCATCATATCTCAGAAACGAAAAGTCCGTTAAATACCAAATTTGGTGTTTCAGTTCATTATATTCCAGAAATGCAACAGAATGTTCTCAAGCAAATATCCTCAGCCCCAACTATCCTTTACATAGAAACAAATCTAAAGTCTTAGTATTCTCAAAAATGGGTTAACGACTCTTATTATAATTTCTTATAGTAGGTATTTACAGGGAAAATAAAATGTGTATCTTGAATTTTCTGGGCATAGCCTCTAAAGCAAGTTTCTTCTTGATGAATTTTGCATAACCGGTGTACCGTAAGAGATAGACAAAAACTTATCGTGCAAAAAATGTAGAACACATTAAAACACAGAATTTATTTTGTATATATATATTTTTTTTTTCGTGGAGTTGATCGTTGTTGAGATATTCTTGTTTTTTTGTTTCAGCTTTGAAAAACTTATACTTTTCTCATACAGCACTAATTTTTTCTCGATGAGCATGAAGTAAATAGAAGCATTAGCTCTTTAACAATATTTTTTACAGAGATGTAGAGAAAGTCATGTGAATGGATCACATCAGATTTTTTATGAAATGCGCCGGTCAATACATAAAGCCACTTGAAGCTGAGGTGATAAAATCCATCAGCAGAGAGAAGCAATATTGTATGTAATTAATGTAACGAGACGAGCTTAATGTAGCTTTGCTGTTGTTTCTGCGAATGATCATTGCGCAGGGAGATGTTATTCTGCTTTTATCTGACCCGCTATTGAATAACACGTGCAGCGAAGCGAAACGCACAGGAGGGTATTCGCCCACTCTCTGCAGTAAATATAACTTCAGTGGCGTCACAACTGGAGATGATATAACTTCTGTTGCACGTTTTATCAAAACATAACCTCAATACTGTCTCTGTAACATAGCCTCTGTTTTATTGCTCCTACAAACAACTTGACAATATAATTACACTGTCTTCAATGCTTACGTATAATGTAACTGTGCCTCAGGGAATTCTACATTTTAGTCATTTATTGGCGTTTTATACATCATACCGCAGGAGGATAGGATTAGGTGAGAGTAAGCGGGCAGCCGGAACCCGACGGCGGAAGGGAGCCACAGTGGAGGGTCCCTAACGGTTTCTAAGCAAGTCTTCATCCCAACGTGGGGAGCATTCAGGTCTGACCGAACGCCCCTGAGTCTACACACGACTTCCATAGTCATCCCGCCGCTGAGAGCAGAATTCCAAAGCGCCGTCACCTCCACGAGAGGGCGCCTCTACCGCAGTCCTCGGCGACACTTACAACCCTGTAAGGAAATTAAATGAAGGGACAGGAAGTTCGGGGAAATGAAACCTGTCCAGAATTCGCCTAGTGACCGGAGAAAACCACCGAAAAACCCTAAGTGAGAGACATTGATCCCATGTCCTCTAGAATGCCAGTCTTAGTAATGCTTACATAACAATTCTACAGTATAGTTTCCTTTCAACGTTCGCTGAGGCGACGGCTAGTAGACCTCGCTACGATTTTCTCGTCGAAACTCAGCCTCTGTTGCTACTTACGCAGTTGAAACTGAAACTTGGGCAAGGCTTCGTTCTCCTTTTTATACCTCTCGGTCACGTGGCAGTAAATTTCCAGAAACAGTCGCACGTGCGTCACAAGTGTCATAAGATTACTCAGTTGTAACAATCACAGCTTCGATGTCAAAAGAACTTGCCGCCGGCACACATGTCCACTACAACACGTGTAAAAATGGATGCTAACAATCGTCTATGACTTACAAAACTTGACAATGTTCGGCGATTACAGCCACAGGTTGGAATAATACTAGGATCGGGTGATAAGTCCCGGGCCTCTCAATGAACACAGTATTTCTTTATTTATTTCTCAACATAATCTCCAGAAAGGCTAATGCATATGTCATATCGGTGGTCTAATTCAATTAAACCATCTCTGTAGTGCGATGTATCAAGGTCCTGAAAATAGCTGTTTACCGCATCAATGACCTCCTCGTTGCTGTGAAATCTTTGTCCTCCAAGAAAGTTTTTGAGGTTTGGGAGCAGGTGGCAGTCAGTGGGTACTAGATCTGGCGAATAGAGTGCATGTTCAAGCAATTCGAAATGTAATTCGCATATTGTTCCCATTGCAATGACTGAACGATGGGCAGGAGCATTGCCGTGAGCAAGCAAGGTTTTTATATTCGAAATGAGGTGTTTTTCTTTTCACCTCATCAAATACGCAGAGATGTAGAGAAAGTTATTGGAATAGAACACATTAGATGTTTTAGAGAATAAAGTGAGTTTTCAGATTGACAAATAACTAAAACGCTATTTCATGTAACTATATCCGCCAATAACTGGTTTTGGAATGCACTGTACTTATTTAGAGACCAGACATATCCGGGTTAACTCTGAACATAAAGTCAGCATAACAAACAATATTATTATTACGTACTATTCGCACAAGCAGTGTAAACAAACCGTAAGCAGTGTAACAATAGAAATGGCAACGCGAGAGCATAGAGTATTGCTACTATCAGTATTATCGTGGCGTGGCTGAGAGGTGAGCCCGGGTTCGATCCCAAGCGCTCGCAAGTGGGATTCCTGGTGCACGAAGCGGCGTATGGGCGCCACTCATTCCACCAATTGCTCCATCATTACCTTCCCAATCATCATGTTGATGCCTGGCCTCGAGCCGGCCCCCCATATCAGGTTCTCCATTCCGTGGTTTCCTGCTCCGACAGACTTCTGACCACTTTGTGTGTGTCGGTCCCACAAATACGGCAAGGGTAGGTCCATTACTAAAAGAAACGAAATTATTACAATACGCTAGCAGAGTAGATCAACACTTGAAACCGTCGTGACGAATATTCGGGAACATTACCGGAGGAAGCGTTTCATATTAATTATTATTATTATTTATTATCTTTATTGTTCTTAATACTATTATTTATTATTATTGCTATTATTATTGCTATTGTTATTATTGCTAATATTTTTATGATTGTTATTATTTATTATTCTTATCTGTTATGATTTATTATTGTTATTATTATTTATTATTAGTATTATTATTTATTATTATTTATTACTATTCATTTATTATTGTTTATTTATTATTTAATATTATTTATTTTTTTATATATTTATTTATTTTTTATTTATTTATTTTTATTTATTTATTATTATTATTTATTTTTATTTATAATTATTTATTATTTATTTATTATTATTACATTTACGATGTATTATTATAAATGTATTATTGCTATTATTGCTGTTATTATTATTACTATTATATATTGTTATTGTTATTATCTGTTATTTATTGTTCTTATTATTAATTATTACTGGTTATTATTTGTTATAAGTAGTAGTAGTTTTATTTGTTATTATTACTTATTATTTATTAGTATTAATATTATTACTATTATTATTTATGTATTTATTATTATTACCACCACCACCACCACCACCACCACCACGAAAACCAAATATCAAACCACAGTAAGGAGAACAAGCACACACGAAGGCAAATCAAATGTTACTCTACTACGTGCTCTCACGGTTGCATATTCTTCGTCATGAATATTTCGTGTTTTGTTTTTGTTCCGCCCGGCCAAGTAATAATGATAATAATATAGCGAAATGCCTGGGGCTGTCGCGTTGGCAACTTTACTGCTGCACACTTTTCTGTCTGTTTACTCTGGTGATGCGTTTAGTGCGTAATAATAAAAAAATGTGACGTGTTCCATTCACATGACCTTCTCTACATCTCTGTAACACATTAGTGATAAAAAGCTTATTTTTCCATTTACTTAATGATAATCAAGAAAAAAATATCAGAAACAGTCTTAACACTTGATTCCTTGTAAGTAAAAGTGAAATAAGGGAGTTCCATAGGCTAAACTGGTTGCTATGTGACTGAAGTTCCTTTGATTGTATGGACAGAAGTTCACAAATTCCTGTATGAGAAAAGCATGGTTTTTAAAGCTGAAACTAAAAGCAAGGAATATCTTAAAAACAACCATCTCCACGAAAAAACACACATGTGACATAAATTATGCGTTTTAATGTGCTCTGCATTTTCTGTGTGGTAAGTTCTCGTCCATCTCTTACGGTTTAGCAGTTATGCAAAAATCCGTCAAATTCATCCAAAATAAAATAAACTTTAGAGGCTATTCCCAGAAAATTCAAGATATACATTATATTTGTCAAGTAAGTATCTTAAATATATGAGATTTTAATCAAAATCGTTTGAGCCGTTTTTAAGAAAAACAAAATTTTCGAAATTTTTTCCATGTAAAGGGTAGTTTGGAGTCGGGGGATTTTCTTGAAAATCTTCGTGTCGCATCCTTGAAAGATACCAAACTTAAATACCAAGTTTGGTTTTTAACAGTTTTTTCATTTTTGAGCTATGCTGCCCACAGACACGCTGCCGGACAGACAGATAGTCACACACGGGCATTTTTCGAACTTTTTTTTTTGGATTCAGAGGGTATCAAAACGTGTATTTCCGGTGAAATCTCGGTATCGAGTTTTTGGGTGCAATACAATACCTTCTCTATACAATATGTACATAGTACGTATATAGAAAGCAATAATATTTATGATAATAAATAGTACATGCTCTCATATGTTGATGGCTTTATTACGGCGACTTAATGTTTTGAAGTGGGATTAGATCAATGCTAATCGTGAACTGAGCATTACACAATTATAAAACTAGTTATTGACGCATATTTACAGTTGAAATAGTATTTTAACTTTCTCTACACGTACTATGTACATAGTGTATAGATAAGCTATTGTATTGCACCCAAAAATTCCATACCGAGATTTCACCGGAAATATATGTTTTCAGACCTCCTGAATAATAAAAAAAAAAATTAGAAAAAGGTTCAAGTGTGTGGTGTGTGTGGGTAGCATAGCATAGGTTAAATAGGTTCAATACTAAACTTGATATTTAAGTTTAGAATTTTCCAAGGAAGGTAAAGGTGGTTCAGTACTTAGAGCGCTCGCCTTTCATCTCCGCGTCCCGGGTTCGACCCAATGCGCCCGCATGTGGGATTTGTGACGGCGTCTGGACGGGCTTCTCCCTTCACTCATTCCACCGATTGCTCCATCTTCACCTTTCCTATCATAAATATCGTTTAAGTTGCATGTCGTCCACTTGCTGGTTGCGAGTCGACCCCTCGTAACAGGTTCTCATTGCCGTTGGCTCCCCGACAGGCTTCTGACCTTAGGCATTGACTTGTAAGTTCTAGAGGGGTACCGAATCGTCCAAGGATGTGACAACATGTCATACATAAGATTTTTCAAATTTGAAACGAATTCTGCATACAAGGAAGTGTATGTCAAAAGTGTACCGAACCATTTCAGGAATGTCAGTGTGGAAATTAGTTTTTTACTTTCTCTACACTTACTATGTACACTGTGTATAGAGAATATATTGCGCTCCACCCAAAAATTCGATACCGGGGTTTCACCGGAATGATATGTTTTGAGATCCCCTGAATCAAAAGAAGCGTTTTTAGAAAAAGGTCCATGTGTGTCTGTCTGTGAACACGATAACTCAAAAACGGAAAGTCGGTAAAATAGCAAACTTAGTACTTAAGTTAAGTATTTTCCATGAATGTGACACGAACATTTTGAGAAAAATTCTCCCACCCCAAACTACCCTTTACATGGAACTTTTTTCGAAAATTTTGTTTTTCTCAAAAATAGCTCTAACAATTTTGATTAAAATATCATATGTTAAAGATATTTATCTGACAAATAAAATGCATGTCTTGAATTTTCTAGAAATAGTATAGTATAGTGTACAGGGAACGTATTACATTCCACCCAAATTTCGATACCGAGATTTCACCGCAAATACATGTTTTGGGTCCCCCTGAATTCAAAAAAGCATTTTCAGAAAAACGGCCCTGTGCGTGTGTGTGTCTGTCTGTGTGTCTGGGCAGCATAGCTCAAAAACGAATAGACAGTTAAATACCAAACTTGGTATTTAAGTTTAGTATGTTCCAGGGACGCTACACGAACATTTTGAGAAAAATCCCCCCACCTTAAACTACCCTTTACATGGATCTTTTGTCGAAAATTTTGATTTTCTCAAAAATGGCTCTAACGATTTTGATTAAAGTATCGTATATTAAAGATATTTTTCTGACAAATAAAATATATATTTTGAATTTTCTGGGAATAGTCTCTGAAGACTACTTTATTCTGAGTCAATTTTACGGAATTTTGCATAAATGCTAAACCGCAGTGTAGTGCAGTTTAAAAGACACAATTTACGCTATCTGCATTTTTTTCGTGGAGTTGGTCGTTTTCGAGATATTCCTTGTTTTTGGTTTGAGCTTTAAAAAAATTATACGTTTCTCATACAGGGATCTGTCAACTGCTGTCCATGCAAACAAAGGAACTTCTCTCACATAGCAACCAGCTTTTGACTATCACTTTAACCTATGGCCTTATTTCACTTCTACTTACAAGAAAGCAAGTAATAAGACTATTTCTGCTAAAGTTTTCTCGATTAGTAGGAAGTAAATGGAAGTATAAGCTTTTTAACAATAGTTTTTGCAGAGATGTGGAGAAAGTCATATGAATGGAACACATCATATTTCTTGCAGTTTTACGACTAACATCTAGTTAAGACTAACATGTAACGGTTTGTTATACGTCATTTGTCGTGAAACTGCGCAGGCTATATCCCATCTGTTCCCAGCTCATTACTACGTATGCACCTTAGCAACGCCCAGCAAGGGTTGCATATTTAAGTGGGGAAGAAACAAAAACATGTTTACAGTCTTTGCACGTAACCGCCCCTGCAGCGATCCCTAACCTGGTTACATCTTGGGCAACACTCCCCCTCAAATTTAACTCAAGTATGCTACGTGAAAATCATTTTAAAACGCGTTTATATCGTTATGTTTATCCACCGTTGAATATTAATGTACCCACTGTGTACGCCTTCCGATGCTCAGCTTTCTGCATTCTCGGTCTTCAACTGTTCCTATTTGGAAGCCTTGTTTTTGAGAGGTTCCTACTCTGTGAATCTTTGTGAATAACTTCTAAAGAAGAGAATAAATACTCAAAATATTATCTGCGGTAAACACACACATTTCTGGATTTCTTACTCGAGACTGGCAAAACATCAAAGTGTATGTATATTTAAAAACCAAAATATCTTGAGCTTTAAGGCTTTGAAGAAGGTTAAAGTCATATTTTAGAAAATATGGCGATTTCATTCACACGACTTTCTCGATTTTTACTTTCTCTAGCGCGTATGTACAGTATGTTTCAAAAATACTTTTACAAATTTCGGGGATAGTTTCGTTACATCAAAACAAGAAAAAAATGTTCATATTAACACCTGTCCCAAAACTCTTCGTTCTCGATTTATTGAGGTTCAAAATTCTATTAATCAAAACATTTTAAAGCGACACTTTATTCTAGTTTTGACGTCAGCCTGCTAGGAGGTGTTCCACTCAAACATCACTTATAGAAAATGATCCAAGCATTTTCGAAGCATGGAATGTCAAATATTTCCAGTCGGTGTCATGAGATATCTCAGGCTTGCATTACACGTTTCTTCTCTAGGATGTCTGCATCATAAATCAATGGTTTAAGGTGCCCCCAAAAAGATTGAGGTTGGGAAACGTGCAGGCCATGGAACTGGTCCCTGTCTACCTATCCATTTGTCATGCTAGACATCAGCCAGTGTATCTCGAATAATAAAACTAAAATGCGCTAGAGCATCATACATAAACATGTTTCTGCTTATTTGCAGGGCACATTTTCTAATAAGTCTGGGAGAGTGTTCTGAATGAAGTCCCTGTAGACAACAGTTGCTGGGGGAATGTATTACACATCTGATAAATGTTAACAAGTAGCCATGGCAACACAAGGCCAACTCTGTGCGGTGAAAACGGTAAAATCCTGCTATGAATGAGTGCATAAATAAATGTAGCTATTAGGTTGGATTCCAAAAGCTGTTGAAAGTGGTTTTCAATAATAAATTTTTAGCGTGTAAACGAAGCGTCTTAAAGCATATGTTTATGTGAACATATTTTCTTGTTTAAATATTATAAATCCATCCCCAAACGTTGTAAAGGTATTTTTGAATCAGCCTGTATAATGTACATGCTGGATAGAGAAGGCATTGCAACCAAAAGTTTTATATCGAGATAAATAATTATCCTTATTAAGTTTCAACCTGAGTGCAAGGACTTTAATGAATAAATTGCTTTATTACCTTACCAACTCAAAAATAGCTCTGTTAATATTATTTCCTACGGAAATACATGCTTTGAGAACCCCTAAATCCATTAAAGAAATTTACAAAGTGTCCGTGTGTATGTCTATGTCTGTGGGTAGCATAGAAAGCGGAGAATCGAGAGCAGCAGAACTGCGCACATAGGAAGTATACTAATATAGTGTACTTTTGTCTCTGGAGTGTATCCATGTTTCATCCACAGTTATGTATCGCGCAGAAACTCGTCAGGATTGCGATCGAAAAGTGCCAAACCAGCTTCCGAATCGACCACACGATTGCGTTTATTCTCAATTGAGAGCAAACGCGGCAACCATTTTGTCGAAACCTTTGTCAGATCTAATTTTTGGTGCAAAATTGAGAATACTGTACCTTGTGATATGCCTGTGGTCTCTATTGGACGTCTGGAACGATGTTCATCATTTGTGGATG
Organism: Hymenopus coronatus; assembly: GCA_030762935.1. Classification (NCBI taxonomy): domain Eukaryota; kingdom Metazoa; phylum Arthropoda; class Insecta; order Mantodea; family Hymenopodidae; genus Hymenopus; species Hymenopus coronatus. Next base: position 16,192,308 of record CM060897.1, on the reverse strand, counting down.
TACGGCCACGTTTAAATTCATTTATCCAATTGTAAATTGTTGGAAACGCTGGAACAGATGTGCCATGAACTTCATCCAACTCGGTTTTCATCCCTTTCGTATTAAGCTTTTTGAATAGAAGTGTTTAATTACTGTACTAAATTCTTTTTCTTTCCATATTTCTAAATAAGTACAAGATTGTTGATTCAATCACCTATGCCAACGAAAACAGTGATGGATATAGCTGAAACTTTATCCACCATCTAGTAAGAGACGATGGTTCAAAGCAGAAACGTTTTTTGATGATGCGAGGTAAGTTTTTTGATTTTTAGGACTTATTAAACGCCCCTAGTAAAATTATATAAAATTATGTTTTCTAAAGTTGAGTGTAAGAAAACGATTAAGGACCAAATTAGCTCCAGTTTATAATAAAATGTTTAATAATGTATTATGGAAACACGTTCTAGCTATACTTTATCAGATAGAAAAGATATTACTGAGAGTTGAATGAAATATTCAAATTTGGAATTAAGTTAACAAAAATCTGATGTGTTCCATTCACATGACTCTCTCTACATCTCTGTAACAAATTATTCTATTTACTTCATCTAATAGAGAAAAAAATTAGCATAAATAATCTTATTATTTGCTTCCTTGTTACTAGAAGCGAAATAAGGGGGTACCATAGGTTAAAGTGATAGTCAAAAGCTGGTTGCTATGTGACTATCGTTCCTTTGTTTGTATGGACCAAGTTCACAAAGTCCTGTATGAGAAAAGTATAAGTTTTTTTTTTAGCTGAAACCAAAAACAAGGAAAATCTCAAAAAAATCAGCTCCACAAATACATATATATAACATATATTGTGTGTTTTAAGGTGCTCTACATTTATTGTGTGGTAAGTTTTTGTCCATCTCTTACGGTTTAGCAGTTATGCAAAATTCCGTAAAATAGACCCAGGATAAAGTAGTATTCATAGGCTATTCCCAGAAAATTCAAAATATACATTTTATTTGTCAGGTAAATATCTTTAATATACGATATTTTAATCAAAATCGTTAGAGCCATTTTTTAGAAAATCAACATTTTCGAAAAAGTTCCAACTAAACGGTAGTTTGGGGTGGGGGGACTTTTTCAGAATCTTTGTGTCGCATCTCTGGAAGGTGCTAAACTTAAATACCAAGTTTGGTATTTTAGCTACTTCTCGTTTTTGAGTTATCGTGTTCACAGACACATGGCCCTTTTTCTGAAAATACATTTTTTTGGATAATGGGGGTCCTAAAACATATATTTCCGGTGAAATCTCGGTATCGAAATTTTGGGTGGAGTGCAATACTTTCTCTATACACTATGCACATAGTACGTATAGAGAAAGTAAACAAGTGTCCAGAATTGATGTCACCATTGTAATATTACAATGTGGGTCTCGTTAGTGTGGGAGTAGTGTGTCTGTCTCATTCAAGAGGCCGTAGTTTCGAATGTCGCTTAGAGTGAGTTACACGGATGTTCTTTCGGGGTTTTCCCTTCTCCTGGGAAAACTAATATCGAGTAACTTTAAGCTCCATGGACCCAGAGATCTTTTGACCATTATTATTTCAATTTCATTCATCGTCTGATATGACCAACTAGGTTTAAGTACGCTAAGGTAAACAAAGCTGATGTGTTGAATTTACATGACCTCCTATACCAATTCTCAAAAAAAAAAAAAAAATCTTACATAACATTATTCTTTTATCTACATCATGCTAAACGAGATAAACATTAACAAATGACGGTCTTACTGCTTAGTTCCTTATAAGCAGAAGGGAAATAGAGAATACACTAGGCTAAAGTCATAGTCGCCTCTTTTATAAGCTGATGGATATGTGAAACATTCAAGTTAGATTCATTTTGCATTTCCAGAAAAACAAAAGGGAGATGAAACGAGAAGGGACCCCACTTTAATAATTTAAAAGTGAAACCAAGAACAAGGAATACCTCGGAAATTTACAGAAAAAATCTGATGTGTACCATTCACATGACTTTCTCTATATCCCTGCAAAAATTATTCTTAAAAAGCTTGTACTTCTACTTACTTTTATGCTAATGAGACAAAATTAGCAGAAATAGTCTTATTACTTGCTTCCTTGTAAGTAGAAGTGAAATAAGGGAGTACCATAGGTTAAAGTGAAGTCAAAAGCTGGTTGCTATGTCAATGAAGTTCTTTGTTTATATGGATAGGAGTTGACATGTTCCTGTGTGAGAAAAGTATACGTTTTTCATAGCAGAAACCAAAAATAAGGAATGTCTCAAAACCGACAAACTCCACGAAAAAGATGTATATAACATAAATTGTGAGCTTTAATGTGCTTTACATTTTTTGTGCAGTAAGTTTTTGTCTATCTCTTACGGTTAAGCAGTTATTCAAAATTCAGTAATATTCATCCAGAATAAACTACTCTTCAGAAGCTATTACCAGAAAATTCAAGATATACATTTTATTTGGCAGGTAAATATCTTTAATATACGATATTTTAATCAAAATAATTAGCCATTTTTTAGAAAATCAAAATTTTCGAAAAAAGTTCCATATAAAGGGTAGTCGGGGGTGTGGGGATTTTTCTCAAAATCTTCGTGTCACATCCCTGGAAGAAACTAAACTTAAATACCAAGTTTGTTATTTTACCGACTTTTCGTCCGTGTCCCACACACACACACACACACACGGACCTTTTTATGAAAATGCTTTGTTTGGATATTGGGGACCCTAAAACATATATTTCCGGTGAAATTTCGGAATCAAATTTTTGGGTGGAGTGCAATACCTTCTCTATACAATATGTACATAGTACGTATAGAGAAAGTAAAACAGTATATGACATAACTTGTGTGCCTTGAGAAGATCTACATTTTTTGTGTACTAAGTTTTTGTGTAAATCTTCCGGTTTACCAGCTATGCAAAATTAAAAAAAAAATTATTCCGAATGAGCAGCTCATCAGCAGCTATTCCATTAAAACTCAAGATATACATTTTATTTGTGATTTAAATAGCTTCAATATACCGTATTTTAATCAAAATCATTATAGAGCCATTTTCGAAAAAAATTCAAAATGATCATTTCTTTTGGGGGTGTAGGATTTTCTTGGAAATCTTCGTGTCACATCCTTAGAAAATACCAAACTTAAATACCAGTTTGGCATTTTACGGTCTCTTCGTTTTTCAGCTATGCTGACAAGACATACACACACTGACCTTTTTCTTAAATGCTTTATCACTTTCTCTAAACGTACTATGCACATAGTGTATAGAGAAGGTATTGTATTGTATCTAAAAATTCGATGCCAAGGTTTCATCGGAAATACATGTTTTGGGTTCCCCTGAATCTTAAAAAAAAACATTTTTATAAAGGTATATAAGCGCGCGCGCGTGTGTGTGTGCGTGTGTGTATGTGGACAGCATAGCTCAAAAACCAAAAGACCATTAAATACCAAACTTGGTATTTAAGTTTGGTATCTTCCAAGGATGGGACAAGAAGATTTTTAAGAAGTCCCCCCACCCCAAACTACCCTTTACAAGGAAAGAGTTTCGAATTTTTTTATTTTCTCAAAAATGACTCTAAAGGTTTTTTATTAAAATCTCTTATTTTTAAGATATTTACATGCCAAATAAAATGTATATCTTGAACTTTCTGAGAATAGCCTCTAAAGACCTCTTTATTCTGGATGAATTTTGCTGGATTTTATATAACTGCTAAACCGTAAGAGATAGACAAAACTTACAGCACAAAATATGTACATCTCGTTAAAACACACAATTTATATCATATACTTACATATATTTCGTGGGGTTGACCATTTTTACTTTCTCTAGCCCCATATGTACAATGTACATAGGGATAGAGAAGTATTGTATTCCACCCAAAAATTTGATACCGAGATTTCACCGGAAATACACGATTTAGGACCTCCTGTACCCAGAAAAAAAGCATTTTCAGAAAAAGGTCCGTGTGTCTGTGAACATGATAACTCAAAAACGAAAAGTAGCTAAAATACCAAACTTAGTATTTAAGTTTAGTATCTTCCAGGGATGCGACACGAAGATTTTGAGAAAAATCCCCCTACCCCAGCTACCCTTTACATGGAACTTTTTCGAAAATTTTGATTTTCTTAAAATTTGCTCTAACGATTTTGATTAAAATATCATGTATTAAAGGTATTTATCTAGCAAATAAAATGTTTATCTTGAATTTTCTGGGAATAGCTTCTGAAGACTTGTTTATTCTGGATGAATTTTGCTTAATTTGACATAATTAGTAAATCGTAAGAGATAGACAAAAACTTACTATTCAAAAAATTTAGGTCTTGTTAAAAAATACACAAGTTATGTCACATACATTTTTCTCGTGGAGCTTATGGTTTTCGAGGTATTCATTGTTATTAGTTTCAGTTGTGAAGTACTTATACTTTTCTCAGACGAGAGTGTCCGTTTTTCTTTTGTTCTACTCCTGGCCAAGAAAAGAAGCGATTTGTAATGACAATCGCATAACGACAGCTTTTAAAACATTTGACTGTTGGTTTAGCCTAGTGTATTCCCTTGTTTTGTTCCTACTTTTACGGAACTAAATAATAGGAACATGGTCCTAATGAGTACCACGATTAGCAAGGTGCAGAAAGAAGAAGAATATTATGTATGAAGTTTGTAGAATAGCTAGAGAAAGTCATGTGAGTGTAACACATCAGATGTTTAAGATATTACTTGTTATTTGTTTCATTTTTAAAATACGCTTAGCAATGCAAAGAAACGGATTTCATCCACATGGCAACCCGCAAGGTTTTACTAACGTTTTAGCCTGTGTAATGCCTAAATCTCTTGTGCTTACAAGAAAGCATTTCTGCCTATGTTTATCTCAATTAGCATGAAGTGGATAGAAGAATAAGTTTTATAACATTTATTTATTATAGAGATGTAGAGAAAGCCATGTGAATGGAACGCACAGGATTTTTTTTGGATACAGTGGATCCTAAGACTTATTTCCGATGAAATCTCCGTTTCGAATTTTTGGGTGGAATACAACATTCCCTATATACTTGCGGTGCACTGTACGTTTAGAGAAATTAATGGTTGTAATAATAATAATTATTATTATTGTAATACCACTAATAATAAATAAGGGTAAAAGAAATTCAGAGATAAAAACAGGTCTTAGACATTACTTGTGGGAAGCCTGCTTGTGATAAGAGCCTTGAAGACCTCCCAGTATCCACATCGATCAGGAGAGGTCTTTTTATTTGTTTACGTTCCTTAGCAACGACTTGCGGAACAGCCTGGAGACTAAATAAACAGCTGCTATATTTACTGCCTCCAGCTTTAATAACTTCTTCTGTGATTAAGCTTCATAGAATGATATTCTTCAGTCTCATCACCGTTCTTTTGTATCGCCTATACCAGTTCCAATTAGCGAAACCAAACAATCCATATTAGTTACATGTGGATGTATTTTGTTCCTATGTTAATATAGTTTTAATATGGAATAATTATATTATGAGCTAAGGTTTCTTCAGTATCTTTACCTTCTGTGTTTAGTGCTTAGTACATACCAGATAGAGAGGTATTGCATTCCACCCAAAATATAGATTCCCAGATTTCACTGAAAATACTAGCTTTAGGATCTCCTGAATCAAAAAAAAAAAAAAAGAAAAAAAGGCATATTTACTTTCTGTAGTACACATACACAGTGTAGATACTAAGTAGAGAGACATTGCATTCCATCCAAAAATTCAATACATCAATTTAGCTGAAAATATACGCCTTAAGGTCCATTGAATCAAAAAAAGAAGAGGGAAAAAAAGATTTTGATTTTCTATAGTATCCATAAAATTTGTATAGTGGGTAGAGAAGGTATTGTATTCCACCCAAAAAATTCGATACCGAAGTTTCACCATGGCGTCCCGAATAAAAAAAATCTGATGTGATCCATTTACATGACTTTACATTTCTGCAATAAATTAATGTTAGAAAGCTTATGATTCTATTTACTTCAAGAAAAATTAGCAGAAATAGTGTTGTTATTTGCTCCCTTGTAAATAGAACCGAAATAAGGGAGTAGCATAGGTTAAAATGAAAGCCAAAAGCTGGTTGCTATGTGACTGAGGTTCCTTTGTTTGTATGGACACGAGTTGACAGATTCCTGTATGAGAACTAATTACAAGGAATGTCTAAAACTCAATCAACTCCACGAAAAAAATGTGTATAACAAATTGGGTGTTTTAGTGTGCTCTAGATTTTCTGTGTTGTACATTTTTGTCCATCTCTTGCGGTTTAGCAGTTATGCAAAATCCCGTCAAATTCATCCAGAAAATTCAAGATATATATTTTATTTGTAGGTAAATATCTTTAATATACGATATTTTAATCAAAATCGTTAGCCATTTTTAATAAAATAAACATTCTTGAAAAGATATCCATGTACAGAGAAGTTGGGGGTCGAGGGATTTCCTTGGAAGATAGGAAACTTAAATACCAAGTTTGGTTTCTAACGGATTTTTCGTTTTGAGCTCTGCTGTCCAAAGACACACAAACACACATGCACACGCAGGGACCTTTTTTCCAAAAATACTTTTTTTTTTGGATAAAATGGGCCCCAAAACATGTATTTCCGGTGAAATCTCGGTATCGAATTTTTTGATGGAATGCAATACCTTCTCTATATACTATGTACATAGTACGTGTAGAGAAATTAAAAGTCTAATGCGTTCCATTTACATGACCTTCTGTAATCTCTGTAACTAATTATTCTTAACAAACTTATTCTTCATGCTAATCGAGATAAACAGTATCAGAAACTTGTTTCGTTACTTAGTTCCTGGTAAGTAGAATAGAAATACACTAGGCTAAACCGACAGTCACATGTTTTAAAATGTGGTTGCTATGGGATTGATATCCGTTTCTTTGAGTGGACAGGAATTGACAAATTCCGGAATGAGAAAAGTTTCAAGTATTTTAAAGCTGAAACTAACAGCAAAGAATACCACAAAAACGGTCAACTACACAATAAAGGTGTATATAACATTAATGTGCGTGTTTTAACGATATCTACATTTTTGTACAGTAAATATTTGCATATCCCTTAAAGTTTAATGGTTATGCATAATTCAACCATAATAAAGAGCTCTTCAGAGGCTATTCTCAGAAAATTCAAAATATACATTTTATTTGTAAGATGAATATCTTTAATATATGATATTTCAATAAAAATCGTTAGAGCCATGTTTAAGAAAATCAAAATTTTCGAAAAAAGTTCCATGTAAAGGGTACTTTGGGGTCGGATGATTTTTCTCAAAATCTTCATGTCGCATCCCTGGAAGATACTAAACTTAAATACGAAGTTTGGTATTTTAGCTACTTTTCGTTTTTGAGTTATCGTGTTCACAGACACACACACGGACCTTTTTCTGAAAATGATTTTTTTGGATACGGGGACCTAAATCATGTATTTCCGGTGAAATGTCGGTATCGAATTTTTGGGTGGAATACAATACTTCCCTATCCCTATATATATATATATATATATATATTGTACATATGGGGCTAGAGAAAGTAAAAATGTTTTTTTTTTAGATTCAGGGGGTCGCAAAACATGTATTACCGGTGAAATCTCGACATACAATTTTTGGGTCGAATACTAGGTCTACCTTTTTCTATTCACTATACATTGCACATACGAGCTATAGGAAGTAAAAATGTCTTTAACGTAAATTATGTGTTCTAATAAAATCTAAATGCTTACTTTCTCTACAAGTTAGATGTACATAATGTATACAAAAGGTATTGAATTCCACTCAAAATTCCACACCGAGATTTCATCGGCAATATATGTTTTAGGGTCCCCTGTATCCAAAAAAAGTATTTTCAGAGAAAGGTCCATGTGTGTGTGTCTGTGAACAGGATAACTCAAAAACGAAAAGTCGGTAAAATACGAAACTTGGTATTTAAGTTCAATATCTTCCACGGATGCGACACGAAGATTTTGAGAAAAATCCCCCCACCCCCAACAACGTTTTACATGGAACTTTTTTCGAAAATTGTCTAAGAATTTTGATTAAAATATCGTATATTAAAGATATTTACCTGAAAAATAAAATGTATATCTTGTTTATTCTGGGAATAGCCTCTGAAGACTGCTTTATTACAAAAAGGTCCATGTGTGTGTCGGAGCTTGTGGGCGGCATAGCTCAAAAACAAAAAGGCGACTAAATACCAAACTTGTTATTTAAGTTTTGTGTCTTCCAAGCATGCGATACGAATATGCACTTTGTACATTTTTCAATAATTTTTAATTTCTCAAAAATGGTTTTAAATATTTTAATTAAAATACTGAAAATTAAAGATATTTAGATTCCAAACAGATTTACATTTTTTAATTTTCTGGGGAATAGTCTTCGTAAAGCTCTTTTTTCTGGATGAATTTTGATAACGGCTAAACTGTCATAGACAAAAGCTTACTATACAAAACAAGTAGATCTCATTAAAACACACAATTTATGTCATATACATTTTTCGTAGAGTTTACCGTTTTTGAGATATTCCTTGTTACTGGTTTCAGTTTTAAAATACTCAGAAGGTTTCTCATAGGGGAACTTGCCAACTGCTGACCACGCAAAGAAACGGATTTGAGTCCCATAGCAACCATATTTTAAAACATTTGACTGTCGGTTTAGCCTAGTGTATTCCCTTCTGCTTATAAGGTGGCAAGTCATTCAGACCAACTCTATGTTTTAATGTCAATCTAGTTTAGCACGAAGTAGATTAAAGAATAATTTTTTGTATGAGAAATTTCTTTGTCAAACATATAGAGAAAGTCATGTGGATGAAATATATCACATTTTTTGTTTGGTTAGTTTTGTCTACTTCTTTCGGATTACGAGATAAACGAGTGTCATTAATAATTAAAAAGTCTTCAGTGGCTATTCTCAGAAAATTCAAAATACACATTTCATTTGTCATGAAAATATGTTAAAAATGTAGTATTTTAATAAAAAATTTTAAGTCATTTTCTCAAAAATGAAAAGCTCTCCTGGGTAGTGTGGTGGTAGCGTGTCTGCCTCACATGCAAAAGGTCGTGAGTTCGAATTTCGATAGGTGAGTTACCCGGTTAAGGGTTTTCCCTTATTCCGAGAAGACGAATGTCGAGTAACTTTAAGCTCCATGGGCCCCAAGATCATTTCACCAATTTCATTCATTGTTCGATATGACCAACCAGGTAAAAGGACGTTAAAATCTAAAACTACAACAACAAAAAAAAATAATAATAATAATAATAATAATAATAATGAAAATGTATGTAAAATGTTCCATGTAAAGGATAGTTTGTTTGGGGGGGGGATTTTAGTGAAAATCTTCGTCTCGCATCGTTGGAAGATACTGAACTTGAATACCAAGTTTGGTATTTAACGGACTTTCCGTTTTAGAGCTACGTTGCTGAGAGCCGTACACGCACAAGGAAATTTTGCTAAAAAATATTATAATTATTATTATTATAAATATTATTATTATTATTATTATTATTATTATTATTATTTTGTTTGAATTCAAACGGCCTCAAAGTATGTATTTCGAGTAAAATCTTAGAATTTTTGAATGGAATATAATACCTTGTGTATGTCTTATGTACATCGTACATATTGGCTAGAGGAAGTACAAAAGTATATGAGATAAATTGTGTATGTTGACCAGATGTACATTGTAAGCTGTTGTCTATCTCCTACGGTTTACCAGTTATGTAAAAGTCATTCAGATTAACGAGTTTTTCATGTTTGGTAATATGTAATGTTGTGTACAGGTTATGCAACATCCCCTTTAAGGAAGTAGCATCCCTAGTTACCCCCTAGAATCCCCAGCAGTATATTTGAGATTCATGCCACATTCATGTTAACTCAAGCAGTGTATCTTCTTTCGTAAGCCGAGCGAGGGGGTTGTATACCACCAAGGGTACTTTCAGAGTAAAGTGTGCTGGAGACATTCCTGCGGGAACTCCAACTGCGTGGAACAGGAGTCGCACACCTGCTGAACGCGCAGTTTCTTTCCTGGGAACCATTCGCTTGATTGCAACTGAAAGGTAATTAATTCTACAGATTCTGGTGACAATTTAGCTCATCTATTAAATTCATTATGATTTCCAAGATTAAGTCATTTCGACCAATCGCAAACACTGAATGGAACGATATTGTTAAAACATATCCCTGCTGATGTTCATTTTTATTTTCTATATACGCACTATGTACATAATGTATAGAAAGTGTATTGCATTCCACCCAAAAATTCGATAACGAGATTTAATCGGAAACACACATTTTAGAGTCCCCTGTATCCAAAAAAAAAAAAAGGATTTTCAGAAAAAAGGTCCGTGTTACCGTGTGTTAGTGTGTCCGTAACTCAAAGCGAAAAGTCGGTAAAATACCAAAGAAGCCTATGCTTCTATTTACTGCATGCTAATTCAGAAAGTATAGCAGAAATAGTCTTATTACTTGCTTCCTTGTAAATAGAAGCGAAATAATGGAGTACCATGGGTTAATGTGATAGTCAAAAGATGTTTTTATGTGCCTGAAGTTCCTTTGTTTATATGGACAGGAGTTGACAAATTCCTGAGTGAGAAAAGCTAAGTATTTTAAAACTGAAATAAATAACCAGAAATGTCTTAAAAATGCTCAACTCTAGGAAAAATGCATATATTATAAATAGTTGTTCTAATGACCTCTACATTGTATATATGTATGTTTGTGTGTATGTATGTGTGTATGTGTGTGTAATGTATGTGTGTATATGTGTATGTATGTTTGTATGTGTGTATGTATATGTGTGTATGTATATATGTATGTGTGTATGTGTGTATGTGTGTATGTGTGTATGTGTGTAATGTATGTATGTGTGTGTAATGTATGTATGTGTGTATGTGTGTCTATGTGTGCATGTGTGTGTAATGCATGTGTGTATGAGTGTATGGGTGTATGTGTGTATAATGTATGTGTGTATAATGTATGTGTGTAATGTATGTGTGTAATGTATGTGTGTAATGTATGTGTGTAATGTATGTGTGTATGTGTATGTGTGTAATGTATCTGTGTAAAGTATGTGTGTAATGTATGTGTGTAATGTATGTGTGTGTAATGTATGTGTGTAAGGTATGTGTGTGTAATGTATGTGTGTGTAATGTATGTGTGTAATGTATGTGTGTAATGTATGTGTGTAATGTATGTGTGTAATGTATGTGTGTAATGTATGTATGTGTGTGTAATGTGTGTAATGTGTGTAATGTATGTGTGTAATGTATGTATGTGTGTATGTGTATGTATGTGTGTAATGTAAGTATGTGTGTATGTGTGTATATATGTATGCGTAATGTATGTATGTGTAATGTATGTATGTGTGTAATGTATGTGTGTGTAATATATGTGTGTAATATATGTGTGTAATGTATGTGTGTAATGTATGTATGTGTAATGTATGTATGTGTAATGTATATATGTGTAATGTATGTATGTGTAATGTATGTGTAATGTATGTATGTGTAATGTATGTATGTGTAATGTATGTATGTGTTAATGTATGTATGTGTAATGTATGTGTGTGTAATGTATGTGTGTAATGTATGTATGTAATGTATGTGTGTAATGTATGTGTGCGTAATATGTGTGTAATGTATGTATGTGTAATGTATGAATGTGTAATGTATGTGTAATGTATGTATATGTAATGTATGTATGTGTAATGTATGAATGTGTAATGTATGTGTGTAATGTATGTATATGTAATGTATGTGTGTAATGTATGTATGTAATGTATGTGTGCGTAATATGTGTGTAATGTATGTATGTGTAATGTATGAATGTGTAATGTATGTGTAATGTATGTGTGTAATGTATGTATGTGTAATGTATGTGTAATGTATGTATGTGTAATGTATGTATGTGTAATGTATATATGTGCAATGTATGTGTGTAATGTATGTATGTGTTAATGCATGTATGTGTAATGTATGTGTGTGTAATGTATGTGTGTAATGTATGTATGTAATGTATGTGTGTGTAATATATGTGTGTAATGTATGTATGTAATGTATGTGTGTGTAATGTATGTGTGCGTAATATGTGTGTAATGTATGTATGTGTAATGTATGAATGTGTAATGTATGTGTGTGTAATGTATGTGTGTAATGTATGTATGTAATGTATGTGTGTGTAATGTATGTGTGCGTAATATGTGTGTGCGTAATATGTGTGTAATGTATGTATGTGTAATGTATGAATGTGTAATGTATGTGTAATGTATGTGTGTGTAATGTATGTGTGTAATGTATGTGTGTGTAATGTATGTGTGTAATGTATGTGTGTGTAATGTATGTGTGTGTAATGTATGTGTGTAATGTATGTGTGTAATGTATGTGTGTGTAATGTATGTGTGTGTAATGTATGTGTGTGTAATGTATGTGTGTAATGTATGTATGTGTGTGTAATGTGTGTATGTGTGTAATGTGTGTAATGTATGTGTGTAATGTATGTGTGTGTAATGTATGTATGTGTGTATGTGTATGTATGTGTGTAATGTAAGTATGTGTGTATGTGTGTATATATGTATGTGTAATGTATGTATGTGTAATGTATGTATGTGTGTAATGTATGTGTGTGTAATATATGTGTGTAATATATGTGTGTAATGTATGTGTGTAATGTATGTATGTGTAATGTATGTATGTGTAATGTATATATGTGTAATGTATGTATGTGTAATGTATGTATGTGTAATGTATGTATGTGTAATGTATGTATGTGTAATGTATGTATGTGTTAATGTATGTATGTGTAATGTATGTGTGTAATGTATGTGTGTAATGTATGTATGTAATGTATGTGTGTAATGTATGTGTGTGTAATGTATGTGTGTAATGTATGTATGTGTAATGTATGAATGTGTAATGTATGTGTAATGTATGTATATGTAATGTATGTATGTGTAATGTATGAATGTGTAATGTATGTGTGTAATGTATGTATATGTAATGTATGTGTGTAATGTATGTATGTAATGTATGTGTGCGTAATGTATGTGTGTAATGTATGTATGTGTAATGTATATATGTGTAATGTATGTGTGTAATGTATGTATGTGTAATGTATGTGTGTAATGTATGTATGTAATGTATGTGTGCGTAATGTATGTGTGCGTAATGTATGTATGTGTAATGTATGTATGTGTAATGTATATATGTGTAATGTATGTGTGTAATGTATGTATGTGTAATGTATGTATTTGTTAATGCATGTATGTGTAATGTATGTGTGTGTAATGTATGTGTGTAATGTATGTATGTAATGTATGTGTGTAATGTATGTATGTAATGTATGTGTGTAATGTATGTGTGTAATGTATGTATGTAATGTATGTGTGTAATGTATGTGTGCGTAATATGTGTGTAATGTATGTATGTGTAATGTATGAATGTGTAATGTATGTGTGTGTAATGTATGTGTGTAATGTATGTATGTAATGTATGTGTGTGTAATGTATGTGTGCGTAATATGTGTGTAATGTATGTATGTGTAATGTATGAATGTGTAATGTATGTGTAATGTATGTGTGTGTAATGTATGTGTGTAATGTATGTGTGTAATGTATGTGTGCGTAATGTATGTATGTAATGTATGTGTGTAATAATGTATGTGTGTAATGTTTGTGTGTGTAATGTATGTGTGTGTAATATGTGTGTAATGTATGTATGTGTGTATGTGTATGTATGTGTGTAATGTATGTGTGTGTGATGTGTGTGTAATGTATGTGTGTATATATGTGTGTATGTATGTATGTGTGTATGTGTATGTATGTGTGTATGTGTATGTATGTGTGTATGTACGTATGAATGAATGAATGAATGAATAAGTGTATTTATTGACATAGCAATATCATACATAGAATTAAACAATCGCACGGGTCCACAGACCGTACTTGTATGTATATGTGTGTATGTGTGTATATATGTATGTGTGTATGTGTATCTATGTATGTATGTGTATCTATGTATGTATGTGTATCTATGTATGTATGTATGTGGTTATGTATGTATGTGTGTATATGTATGTGTGTATGTATGTGTGTATATATTTATGCATGTGTGTATGTGTGTGTATGTATGTGTGTTTATATTTATGCATGTGTGTATGTATGTGTGTGTAATGAGTGTTTGTATGTGTGTATGTATGTGTGTAATGTATGTCTGTAATGTATGTATGTGTGTAATGTATGTATGTGTGTATGTATGTATGTGTGTACGTATGTATGTATGTGTGTATGTGTGTACGTAATTATGTATGTGTGTACGTATGTATGTGTGTATGTATGTGTGTACGTATGTATGTGTGTATGTGTGTACGTAATTATGTATGTGTGTACGTATGTATGTATGTATGTGTGTACGTAATTATGTATGTGTGTACGTATGTATGTGTGTACGTATGTATGTGTGTATGTATGTGTGTACGTATGTATGTGTATATGTATGTATGTGTGTATGTATGTATGTATGTATGCATGTATGTATGTATGTATGTATGTGTGTATGTGTGTATGTATATATGTATGTATGTATGTGTGTATGTATGTATTAATGTGTGTAAGTGTGTATGTATTAATGTGTGTATGTGTGTATGTATGAGTGTATGTGTGTATGTGTGTATATATTTATGCATGTGTGTATGTGTGTATGTGTGTGTATGTGTGTATGTATGTGTGTATGTATGTATGTATGTATGTATGTGTGTATGTGTGTATGTATGTATGTGTGTACGTATGTATGTGTGTATGTATGTTTATCGTCTGTCTGTGTGTAATATATGCATGCATGCCTGCCTCCCTGCCTGTCCGACTGCCTGTCTGTGTGTATTTATTCTCTGCAATTGGGCACTGCCTTGAAGCCGAGTTATATATACAAATTCCACTTACAATAATAACCATTACATATACATGTTTTTTTTTGGGTAATAGGTTTTTCTATCTGTTATGTTTCACCAGTTACATAAAAGTCCGTGAAATTAATCCAGCATAAAGTAATCTTCAGAGGCTATTCCCAGAAAATTTAAGATATAAATTTTATTTGTCAGGTACATATCTTTAATATACGATGTTTTAATCAAAATCGTTAGAGACATCTTTAAGAAAATCAAAATTTTCTAAAATGTTTCCATATAAGTGGTAGTTAGTGGTGGGGGGAGTTTCTTGAAAACCTTCTTGTCGTATCTTCCGAAGATACTAGACTTAAATACCAAGTTTGGTGTTTAAAGAATTTTGCTTTTCTTCTGTCTACAGACACACAAACACACACGCGTGTACGTTTTTTAGAAATGCTTTTATTGGATTCAGGGAGTCCCAAAACATGTACTTCCGGTGAAATGTCTCTCTCTCCTTTTTTTTTTTTTTTTTTTTTTTATTGGTAGCTTAACGTCCTTTAACCTGGTTAGTCATATCGGACAACGAATGAGTGAATTTGATGAAGTGATGCTCAAATGATTTCAAGGTCCATGGATTTTAAATTTTGCCTTCTCTGGATACGAAAAAAAAAAAACAAAAAAAAAAACCTTTTCCGGGTAACTCACCCTAGGAGAGATTCGAACTCGCGAGCTTTTGAATGTGCGGCAAATACGCTACCACCACACTATCCAGGCGGGCTGATATTACGGTATCGAATTTTTGGGTGCATTACAATACCTTATCTATACACTATGTGCATCGTACGTGTAGAGAAAGTAAAAAAAAAAACAGAAGATATACGATGGATCCCGAATAAAGACGGCGTTGAAAGGAAGCTCTGTCACCATGATCGTGACGTGGTATTTCTACTTGAGTAGGCCAACTTCGTGTTAAGTGGTTGCCATTTATCTGTGTCTGTCCACGCTTTTCTTACTCACCTCGGCTATTTGTCTCCTGTGGGGACTAGCACTCCAGTGTATAGAGCAACAGGGTGACCAACACCGTTTTCTTGCAAAAATAAATAGCAGAATATCTGGCGTAATACATTTCACATCAGTTTCTCAAACAATTCTACTGTAAACAATTCTGACAAAAGTTTACTCTTCTATCCTATTCATGCTAACCGAGCAGATGTGCATTATTAACACGTTGCATACTACTGTGTCAAGGAAGTTCCGGGAATTTGCCAATAAAACACAAAAAATGAGTTATTAATCCAATTTTACTTCATCGCCTTCAAAGTAGTCCCCTTCTGAAATTATACATTTATGCCAACGAATAATCCAATAATCAAGACATTTTTTGTAGGCACTTTAAGAATCTATTTCAATTTTCGCCGTGAATTTTCCTTTTGTCTTCTATCGACTGAAAACGGGTGCCTCGAAGTGGTAACTTGAGTTTTGGAAAGAGAAAGAAATCAGCAGGAGCCAGATCAGGTGAATACGATGGTTTTTGGATGAAATTTGTTGGGTTTTTTGGCCAGAAATTCGTTCGCAATAATAGCCTTGTGAGCTAATCCGTTATTGTGGTGCAGAATCTACGTGTTGTCGTTCCACAAATCTGGCCTTTTTCGCCGTATTTGTTCTCTCAAACGACGCACAATGCTCAGATAATAGTATTTATTTACCATCTGACCTTCTGACAAGAACTCTGGGTGCGCGACACCGCGATAATTAAAAAACACTGTCAACATGACCTTCAGTTTTGATCGTGTTTGACGTGCCCTTTTAGGTTTCGGTTCAGTTGGAAGGCGCCATTCGGAAGCTTGTTGACTGGTTTGAGTGTCAAACTCGTGAACCCACGTCCCATCACCAGTTACAATGTGTTTCATGAATGTGGGGTCGTAACTGACTCGTTCTAGCATGTCTTCAGCAATCCTTACGCGATTGTGTTTTTGTAGAAAATTCAAGTCTTTCGGAACTAACCGAGCTGCAACGCGTGTCATGCCCAAACAATCGTTTAAAATTGTACGAATCGATTCGTGAGACACAGAAAGTTCAGCGGCAATCTCTCTCAGACCTAAATGATGATTTTCAGTTCAGTTGAAACCGTTGATAGCCGACCAGAGCGGGGCAAATCGACCACATCTCGACCACTTTTGAATGTACTGTACCACTCATATGCACGTGTTTTTGATAAAGTCAATTCACCGTAAGCTCTCTGTAACAATTTTCAGCGATTCGGCACACGAAATACCATTTGCAATGCAACATTTGAGACAGATTCTTTGTTCAGTATTTGTATCCATCGTAAAACCGCAAATCAACTTTGAGATGAACTAACAAAATGACGTACTGTAAACAAACTAGATGACAGATGACGATCAAACTCCGCGTGGGTATAGAGGAAAGTTGTAACAACAATAATTTTGAATCCCCTTTTAAACAGGATTATTAAATGGTCAATTCGCGGTGCTTTCTTGACATAATATATACGGGGAACGGAACAAATCTGATTCCATTCACATGACTTTTACTACATCTCTGCGATAAATTATTGTTATAAAGCTTATGCTTCTATTAGCGTCATGCTAATTGAGAAAAAACTAGCAGAAATAGTCTTATTACTTTCTTCCTTGAAAGTAGAAGCGAAATAAGGGAGTACCATAGGTTAAAGTGACAGTCAAAAGCTGGTTGCTATGTGACTAAAGTTGCTTTGTTTGTATGGACAGCAGTTGACAAATTCCTGTATGAGAAATGTGTAAGTTTTTTAAAGCTGAAAGGAATCTCTCAAAAACGATCCACTACATCGTGATCTACATTTTTTGTATGGTACGTTTTTTACTATCTCTGATGGTTTACCAGTTATGCAAAATTCAGTGAAAACCATTGAGAATAAAGGGGTCTTTAGAGCCTATTCCCAGAAAATTCAAGATAGAAATTTTATTTGGCATGTAAATATCTTAAATATAAGAGGTTTTAATCAAAAACGTTAGAGCCATTTTTGAGAAAAAATTTTTCCACGTAAAGGACAATTTGGGGCTGGAGGGTTTTGTAGATATATCTTTGTGTCGTATCATATGAAGATTCTAAGCTTAAATACCAAGTTTGGTTTTTAATGGTCTTTTCTTTTACAGACCCACACATGGACCTTATTCTAAAATGTTTTTTTTCGGGCTCAGTGGTCCTCAAAACATATATCACCTAATCGAGGTAAATGTTAGCATAAATGTATTACTTGTTTCCTTTTAAGTAGAACGGAAATCAGTGAACGCGTTAGCCTAAAGCGATAGTTATATCCTTCAAAAGCTTGTCGCTTTGTAAAACAATTGAGGTTCGGTTCGCTTTGTAAGGTCCCGTTTGAGGAAAGATTAAGTATTTTAAAGCTGAAACCAATAACAAATATCTCCAAAACGACCAGTGCGTTTTAACGAAATCTTCATTGTTTGTGTAGTAGGTTTTTGTCATTAGCTATTATGCAAAATTCTGCCTAATATCAACCAGAATATAGAGCACTATAGTGGCTATTTCCATAAAATTCGAAATATACATTATACTTTTGATGCAAGAATCTTTAAAATGCGGTATTTTAATTAAAGTCGTTACAGCCATTTTTGAAAAAAATATTTTAGATTCCTTTTTCATTTATAAGGTTGTGTGTTGTGGGGGAAATTTTCTCAAAATCTTTGTGTCGCATCCCCGGAAGATACTAAACCTAAATATCAAATTTGGTATTAAACGGAGTTTTCGTTTTTGAGTTATCCTGTTCACAATCACACGAACACACGCGGAACTTTTTCTAATTTTTTATTTTGGGGGGGGGGGATCTAGGGGATCCTATAACATATATTTCCGGTGAATTCTCGGTATCGAATTTTTTGTGGAATACAATACCTTCTCTAACGAGTATATACATTGTACATACAAACTAGTATAAGTAAAAAGGTTTTTGTACTCAGGGAAATCTAAACATGTATTTACAGTAAAATTTTGATACCTACTGAATTTTTCGGTGGAATGAAATATTTATCTGTCTGCTATGTGCATAGTACAGATCGAGTCAGTAGGAAAATTTGTGTGATTTTTATTTTCTCTACACGTACCTTGTTCATAGTGTATAGAGAAGATATTGTATTGCACCTAAAAATTCAATACAAAGATTTCACCGGAAATATATATTTTCGCTTCCCTTGCATTAAAAAAAACACATTTTCACAAAAAGGTCCATGTGTGGCCGTGTGTCAGTGTGTACACGATAACTCAAAAACGAAAAGTCGATAAAATACCAAACTTGCGAAACGAAGATTTTGAGAAAAATCCCCCCATTTCAAACTACCTCTTATATGGAACTTTTTCTAAAATTTTGATTTTCTCAAAAATGCTCTAATGATTTTGATCAAAATATCCTATATTTAAGATATTTACTCACAAATAAAATGTATATCTTGAACTTTCTAGGGATAGCCTCTGAAGTCTAGTTTATTGTGGATGAATTTTATGGAATTTGGCATAAGTGCTAAACCGTAAGAGATGAACAAAAACTTACCACACAAAAGATGTATAGAACGTTAAAACACAAAAGTTATGTTATATACATTTTTTCTTGAAGTTAATAGTTTTTTAGATATTCTTTGTTATTGGTTTCAGCTTTGAAAAACTTATACTTTTCTCATACATGAATTTGTACTATTTCTGCTAATTTTATCTCGATCAGAATGAACTAAATAGAAGCATACGCTTTTTAACAATAATTTGTTGCAGAGATGTAGAGAAAGTCATGTGAATGGAACACAAGATTTTTTCCTATATAACGCAAGCTGTAAGTATTTGAGGTTAGTGTCTGGCAACGCACATAAATATTTATATGTGCAGACATTGATTGAGATGCACTGTTATGGCAGAGAAGGCCATGCAGGAGTGTGGATGGCCGAGGTGCATTAACCAGGAGCGTTTCTGCTTCCTGCGGGCTGCTCGTAAAGCGAATCCCTTTCCTATTGTCATCGTAATTCTTCTTAGCACACAAATCCCTTCCCTGAGAGAAAACACGCCCTCGCTCACAAGGGGCGTTGTTACATACCGCGCTCGGAGTTTTACTTTCTCTTCACGTACTATGTGCTGTGTATAGAGAAGGTATTGCACTCCACCAAAATATTCGATACCGAGATTTCACCGGAAATATATGTTTTAGGGTCCCCTTTATCCAAAAAAAGTATTTTCAGAAAAAGATCCGTGTGTGTGTGAACACGATAACTCAAAAAGGAAAAGTCTGTAAAATACCAAACTTGGTATTTAAGTTTAGTGTCTTCCAGGGATGCGACACGGAGATTTTGAGAAAAATCCCCCCACCCCAAACTACCCTTTACATAGAACCTTTTTAAAAAAATTTTGCTTTTCTAAAAAATGTCTAACAATTTTGATTAAAATATCGTATAATTAAAAATGTTTACCTGACAAATAAAATGTTTCTTTTTTTTTAATTTTCTGGGAATAACCTTTGAAGTCTACTTTATTCTGGGTCAATTTTACGGAATTTTGCATAACTGCTAAACCGTAAACAATGGACAAAAACTTACCACACAACAAACGTAGAGCACTTTTAAACACACAATTTATGTTACATACATTTTTTTCGTGGTGTTGATTGTTTTTGAGATATTCCTTGTTTTTGGTTTCAGCTATAAAAACATACTTTTCTCATACAGGACTTTGTAAACTCGTGTCCCATACAAACAAAGGAACTCCAGTCACATAGCAACCAGCTTTTGACTATCACTTTAACCTATAATACTCCCTTATTTTGCTTCTACTTAAAAGAAAGTAAGTAATAAGACTATTTCTGCTTATGTTTCTCGATTAGCATGAATTGAATAGAAGCATAGGCTGTTTTAACAATAATTTGTTGCAGAGATGTAGAGAAAGTCATGTGAATGGAACACATGGGATTTTTAAAGACTTTCACAGACGTAAGTTGCTGCTGATGATTGGAACTCCGTTTTCTGCAGCAATCTCTAAACTCATTTCTCGTGAACGTTAGATGTTCACTAGGTCACAGGCATGTCAGGGATTCCAAACACATTCCGTACACTAGCAGTTAAATGAAACCTTCGTCTTTCCACCATCTCTCGTCCTTGTGTGCCTGGAATCCTAAACACCCTGACCGGAATATTTCATGGTGTTCGTGCATGTACCCTCGTGGTGCACATCTCCTTATTATATCATGTGTTCCATTCATATGACTTTCTCTACATCTTCAGCAATTTTTGTTAAAAAGCTTTTGCTTCCACTTACTTCAGGCTAATCAAGAAAAATAGCAGAAATAGTTCTTATTACTTGCTTCCTTGTAAGTAGACGCGAAATAAGGGAGTACCATAACTTAAAGTGATAGTCAAAAGCTGGTTGATCTGTGACTGAACTTCCTTTGTTTGTATGGACATAAGTTGATTAATTCCCGTATCAGAAAAGTAACCTTTTTAAAGGTGAATCCAAAAGCAAGGAATATCTCAAAAACGATCAACTCTACGAAAAAAAAATGCATTGACATAAATTGTTTGTTTTAACGTACTCTACATTTTTTGTGTGGCCATATTTTGTCCAGCTCCTACGGTTTAGCAGTTATGCAAAATTCCGTAAAATTCATTAAGAATAAAGTAGTCTTCAGAGGCTATTCCCAGAAAATTAAAGATATACATTTTATCTGCCAGGTAAATACGTTTAATATACGAGATTTTAATCAAAATCGTTAGAGCCATTTTTTATAAAATCAAAATTTTCGAAAAAAGTTCCATTGTAAAGGATAGTTTGGAATGGGAGGTTTTTCTTGAAGATACTGAACCTAAATACAAGTTTGGTATTTTACCGACTTTTAGTTTTTAAGTTATCGTGTTTACAGACACACGGGCACACGGACCTTCTTCTGAAATACTTTTTTTTTTGATACAGGAGAACCTAAAACATATATTTCCGGTGAAATCTCGGTATCGAATTTTTGGGTGGAGTGCAATACCTTCCTCTATACACTTTGTACATAGTATGTGTAGAGAAACTAATAAACACTTGGTATGAAAACTCTTGGCGTCCATATATTATAGTCTCACGTTTTTCTACGTGTCCAGGAGTTGACAAGTTCCTGTATGAGAAATGTTTATATATTTTAAAAATGAAACCGAATCGAATTTCTAAAACGATCAACTCCAGGAGAAAAATATATATGAGATAAGGTGTATGTTTTAACGATACCTACTTTTTTTGTGAAGTATATTTTTGATTGTCTCTTACGGTGTACCAGTAATGAAAAATTAAGCAAAATTCATCCAGAATGCACAAGTCATCTAAAGCTATCTCTAGAAAATTCAAATATACATTTTCACTGTGATGTAAATATTTTTAATATATGGGATTTCATACAAGGTCGTTAGAGTAATTTTTGAGTAAATCAAAATTTCCAAAAATTTTCCATGTTAAACATGCTTTGTAGTGGGGAGATTTTCTTGAAAATCTTCGTTTCACACCTTTAGAAGATACCGAACCTATATACCAAATTTGATATTTAATGGATTATTCGTGTTTGAGCTATGCTGCCCACAGATACACGCAGACATACAGACATACATAGACATTTTTCTAAAAATGCTTTTTTTGGATTCAGGGGCCTCAAAACATATATTTCCAGTGAAATCTCTGTATGGAATTTTGGGTGCAATATAATAGCCTCTCTATAGAGTATGTACATAGTATGTGTAGAGAAAGTAAAAATGTCATCTGTAACATTCATATGACTTTCTCTAGCTGCTCTACAAACAAACTTATTACAAAAGTTTATTCTTGTTTCTACAGAATGCCAATCGAGACATACATTAACAAAATGATCTTATTACTTAGTTCCTTACAAGTAGAAGGAAACTAACGTGACAGTCAAATGTTTTATAAGCTGTCGTTATGCGACTGTTATTGTAAATCACTTATTTGCTTGGGCAGGAGTAGAACAAATGAAAAACGGACACTTACTCTCTGAGAAAAGTATAAGTACTTAATTGAAACCAATAGCAAGGAAACGGTTTTCGTCCACAACATAAACGTAAAGGATATAAATTTTGTTTTTTGGACGTGTTGTACATTTTTTGTGCAGTGCATTTTTGTCTATCTCTTACGGTTTAGTAGTTAAGCAAAATTCGGCAAAATTCATCCAGAATAAAGAGGCTATCCCCAGAAAATGCAAGATATACAATTTATTAGTGATGTAAATATCTTTAAAGTACAATATTTTAAAGAAAATTGTTATAGCCAGTTTTAAAGAAAGCAAAATTTTTGAAAATTGTTCCATGTAAAGGGTAGTTTTTGGTGTGGGGGACTTCAAAATATTTGTGTCGCATCCTTGGAAGATACCAAACATACATACTAAGTTTGGTATCTAACAGTCATTTCGATTTTGAACTATGCTGTCCACACATACAGACATACGGATCTTTGTCTAAAAAATCCTTTTTTCGTACTCGGAGGACCCCCTAAACATATATTTCCGGTGAAATTTCGACTTAGAATTTTAGAGTGTAATACAATACCTTCTGTATCCACTATGTACATTGTGCATGCTTGCTAGGGAAAGTAAAAAGAATCAAGTGCGCAAAAGTGCATTGGAGTTCAAGGGGGGGGGCATTTTCAGCAGCTAATGTAAAGGAAAATACAAGACCAATTCAGTAAGTACAATCTCTTATATTAGTTTTTTACTTTCTCTAGCCCCGTATGTACAATGTACACAGGGATAGAGAAGTATTGTATTCCACCCAAAAATTCGATAGCGAGATTTCATGGAAATATATATTTTATTACCCCCTGAATCCAAGAAAAATACGTGTGTGTACGTGTGGGTCTGTGGACAGCATAGCTCAAAAACGAAAATACGGTTAAATACCAAACTTGGTATTTAAGTTTGGTCTCTTCCGAAGATGTGACACGAAGATTTTCAAGAAAATTCCCCACCCCAAACTACCCTTTACATGGAAAAAATTTCGAAAATTTTGTTTTTCTTAAAGATGGCTCTAACGATTTTAATTAAAATGCCACATATTAAAGCCATTTCTATCACAAATAAAATTTATATCTTGAATTTTCTTGGAATAGTTTCTAAAGACCTGTTTATTCTGGATAAATTTGGCTTAATTAATAAACCGTAAGAGATAGACAAAAACTTTCAAAACAAAAAATGCAGTTCTTGTTAAAATACACAAGTTATGTCATATACATTTTCTTCGAGGAACTTACCGTTTTCGAGGTATTCCTTGTTATTAGTTTCAATTGTGATATACTTATACTTTTCTCAAATGGAAGTGTTCGTTTTTCTTTTGTTCTACTCCTGGCCAAGCAGAGTAGCGATTTGCAATGACGATCGCATTACGACAGCCTTTTAAAACATTTGACTATCACTTTAGCCTTGTGCATTCCCTTAGTTCCAGTCTACTTATAAGGAACGAAGTACTAAAATTATGCTAATGTTTGTCTCGATTAGCGTGGTGTTGAAAGAAGAATTCTCTTTTGTAAGAAGTTTGTAGAGTAGCTAGAGAAAGTCATTTGAGTGTAACACATCGGATTTTTGTTATTTTTTTTATCAATTATTACATTTTTATATTTTGTTGTATATCTGTTTTTGTTTCGGGCGAGAATTCTATAGCTACTCGGGGCCGGTTTTTCGTGTGCCTCCTGTATATGCAATTATTTATATCTCCTATCCTATATGTGTGTGTGATTCACCAATGCCTGCCATATCTGACTGCTTCTATAAGTATTGTGACAATGCCGTCCGTGTGCGTGACCACTCTCAGGTTCACTCTGGTATGCGATGGTGGAGCTAGAATGCGAGACTTCACAGTTGGATGCGTAAACAATAAGGAAAAAAGGCGATATGTAACAGGAATTTTCGGGAACACTACTCTCAACATTTCTCCAAACTTCTCTAATGTGGAACTCATTGTTTGATTTCTTATCTTCTCTATTTTCATTTCTTATCTCCCGGATTCAATCCCAGATTACACTTTATTAGACATCGTCCATATCCTCCATTCCGATTTTCATTTCCTTCTTTCAACCAACAACATTTTCAGCATTTCATCTATGTTGGGGTAAAAATCCCACTCCTGACACCAGTTTAACAAACTCCTTAATTGTCTCGACAATTTGTTACAAAGTCACTAAATCACTACTACGAAGATGTATAGTTTACTTGACATTTGACAGTTGACAGCTGCACGCGCCATCTATGAGTCGCGCACTGACTCACGAATTCACAAGGACAACTCACTGATTTTCTTCCCCCTTTTAATGGTGAGAAAATAACGTCTCAGACTTTCTGGAAACCAGCAGAAAATGCTGGAAGCTGAAGTTTGCAGAAACTTGAAAGTCGTGCTTACGGAACTTCCTGCTACAGCTCACCGTTCTTTTGTGTGTTTACGCATCCATCTGCGTTTTCTCGCATTCCAACTCCACCGTCGCATACCAACACGAAGCCTGAGAGTGGTCACGTACACGGATGGCGTTGTCACAGTTAAATTACGTATTTACAAATTCTCATTACTAATGTGTACAATATTCGACACTGGTGTTTATATTTATCTATGCGAGCGTACAAGAACGTTATTATTGTTGAAGGATAAAATGTTTATCCGGCGCAATTCTATAGCTCTCTTATTTATCGTGACCACAAAAAAAAAGAGAAAAAAATCTGATGTGTTCCATTCACATGACTTTCTCTACATATCTGCAACAAACTATTGTTAACAAGTAAATGCTTCTATTTACTTCATGCTAATCGACAAAAAAATTAACAGAAATACTTTTATTACTTTCTTCCTTGTAGGTAGAAGGGAAATAAGGGAGTACCGTAGGTTAAAGTGATAGTCAAAAGCTGGTTGCTATGTGACTGAAGTGCATTGTTTCTATGGACAGGAGTTGATAAATTCCTGTACAGCTGAAACCAAAAACAAGAAATATCTCAAAAAGTTTCAACTCCATGAAAAAGTGTATATGCTATAAATTGTGTGTTTTAGTGTGCTCTGCATTGTTTGTGTGGTAAGTTTTTGTTTATCGCTTAGGGTTTACCAGTTATACAAAATTCCGTAAAATTCATCCAGAATAAAGAAGTCTTCAGAGGCTATTCCAAAAAAAAACTCAGGCTATACATATTATTTGTCAAGTAAATATCTTTAATATATGATAATTTTAATCAAAATCGTTAGAGCCATTTTTAAGAAAATTGAAATTTTCGAATTTTTTTCCATCTAAAGGGTAGTTTGAGGTGGGAGGATTTTCTTGAAAATCTTCGTGTCGCATCCTTGGAGGATACGAAACCTAAATACACACTCAAATGGACATTTTTCTAGAAATGCTTTTTTTGGAATCAGCGGGTCTCAAAACATATATTTGCAGGGAAATCTCGGTCGTGATTTTTTGGGTGAAATACAAAACCTTCTCTATACACTATAAACAAAGTACGTGTAGAGAAAGTGAAAACGTATTTAGACTTTATTACGTACTGGTGAATTCACTGCCTGCGAGTACCGACTGTGGTCCGCGGGCCGCCTGTTGGACCGCACAGTTTTCTCTTGTTTCGCCGCTATGCAATATAATACCGAATATTCTATTGTGTTGTTATTCTCTTGTGGCACCTACTAAAGTCAGCGTCTATACCTTGCTGCAGTTTTCTTTCGTCTCTTGTATTTATTTGTCTGCAGTGGTTTGGGCGGGTTGCCATGCTGCTCGGCGCCAGCAAATATAAACTCGTTACTTTTGGTGTCCCTGGACCCACGCCAGCTGGCCCCAAAAACATTGCTGACGCTGTAAACGCGTTATTGTCCAGGAGGTACTACCAACATAATTAATTGCATTGCTCTGTGACGCTGCAGGTGTACCAATTGTTTCCGCATGCGTCAAATATACAATGTACCCAGCTGCTACGTCTCATTGTTGATTTGCGTTTTGACATGATTCTCCAACCTCAACATAGTTGCTTGCGTCCAGGTTGGTACGACATGTACTCTTGGTTCAGACCCCACCAGGATCATTTGACGGCACAGGTTTTCTCAGGCATTACAAATAGCTGAAACTGCGAAAACACCTTAAAACTAGGCCTAAGGTACAGAAAAATGCTTCATTTGTTACGTGTCCTACACCACCATGTATATAGTGCATAGATAAGGTATTGCATTATAGTCGATAATAGGATACCGAGATTTCAACTGAAATATATTTGTTTTGAGGTCCCCTGATCCAAAAAACTTTTTTTAAAAAAATTGTGTCTAAGTTCAGCAACTTCCTTGGATGCGACATGATCATTTTCAATAAAAGCCCCCCCTGCCAAAAAGATCCTTTACATGGAAATATTTTTGATAGTTTTGATTTTGTCAAAAACAGCTGTAATGCCTGATCGAAACACCGCATATTAAAGCTATTTACACCACAACTAAAATGTATATCTTAAATTTTCTAGGAATTACCTTTGATAACCTCTTTATTCTGAATGAATTTTGCTGAACTTTGAATAACCGGTGAACCGTAAAATACAGATTAAAACTTATTACACTAATCCTGTAGGTCATGCTAAAACACAACATTTTTGTCATATATAGTTTTTTTTAGAGATAACCGTTTCCGAGATATTCCTTGTTATTTGTTCCAACTTTTTCTCAAATGGATGTCGTCTCTCGTTTCATCTGTCTTTTGCTATACTGGTGGCAAAGCGAGCCGATCTTCAATTGCACAGTTTTTAAAAGATCTGACAATCGCTTTAACCTACTGTACTCCTTTGCTTTCTACTTACAAGAAAACGAGTAATATGAGCATTTCTATTTTGATAGCATGAAATAAAAAGAACATAAGTTTTTTAACAATAATTTGTTGCAGAGATGTAGAGAAAGAAACCAATGTGAATGGGACACATCAGGTTTTTGTTTACTTACGTTATTCACATACACACACTTGGCCATTTTTGTTTAAAAAATGTTTTTATTTTATTCAGGGTAACTCAAATCATATATTTCCAGCGAAATCTCAACATAGAGTTTTTAGGTGGAATACTATAACTAGGCGGGCCGGGTTCGATCTCAAGCGCTCGCATGTGGGACTTATTGTGAACAAAACTGTACCTGGGCGGGTTTTCTTCGGGTCCTCCAGTTTCCCCCGCCACTCATTGCAACCAGTTGCTCCATCATCACATTTCCTATCATCCATTTCGCTTTCATTTCATAGCATCCACTTCCTCACGCTCATGCCTGGCTACGGACCGACAACTCCCCATTCTGTGGTTACGTGCAGGTTTCTGACCCCTCGGCATCCACTTCTAGGTCCTTGGGTTCTATATAACAGCAGGATTTTAAAAAAATCTGATGTGTTTCATTCACATAACTTTTCTACATTGCTATAACAAATTATTGTTTAAAAGGATATTCTTCTATCTACTTTATGATAATCGAAATAAACGTTATCAGAAATTATCTTAATTACTTCTTTTCTTATAAGTAGAACGAAAATATTGAAATACATTAGGCTAAAACTACAGCCAAATCTTTTAAAACCTAGTTTTTGTGTGAATAAAATCCGTTTCTATACAGGGCGAAGAGTTTACAATTTTCAGCGTAAAAAAAAGGTTTAACTATTTTAAATCTGAAGCAAATAAGGAATATCTCATAAATGGTCAATAAAACGAAAAAAAAAAACATATGTGTCGTAAATTGTGTGTTTAAACCTCATCTACAATTTTTATAAAATAAGCTCTTGTCTATTTCTTACGGTTTGCCAGTTACGCAAAATTCATCAAAATTTATTCAAAATAAAGTGGTCTTCAGAGGCTATTCCCAAAAAATCCAGGATATACATTCTATTTGTCACGTAAATATCTTTAATATACGTTATTTTAATCAAAACCATTAGAACAATTTTTGAGAAAATGAAAATTTACGAACCTTTTTTCCATGTGAACGTTAATTTGGGGTGGGGGAATTTTTCTCAAAATCTTCGTGTCGCATCCCTGGAAGATATTAAACTTAAAGACCAAGTTTGGTATTTTACCAACTTTTCGTTTTTGAGATATCGTGTTCACCAAAAATGTTTTTACTTTCTCTATAATCACTATGTACATATTGTATAGAGAAGGTATTGTATTGCACCAAAAAATTCGATACCGAGATTTCACCGGAAATATATGTTTTGAGACTCTCTGAATCCAAAAAAAAAAAAAAAATAGAAAAATGTCAGTGTGTGCATGTGTGTATCTGTGGGCAGCTTAGCTCAAAAACGAAAAGACCATTGAATACCAAAGTTCGTATTTCAGTTTGGTATCTTTCAAAGATGCGACACGAAGATTTTCAAGAAAAATCTTCCCACCCCAACTACCCTTTACATAGAACTTTTTTTCGAAAATTTTATTCTGATTGTTGGGAAAATCCAAAATTTTCGATAAATGTTCCATGTAAAGTGTAGTTTGGGATGGGGGATTTTCCCAAAATCTTCGTGCCGCATCCCTGTAAGATACTTATCTCAAATAGCACGTTTGGTATTTTTGAGGTATCGTGTTCACAGTCACACACATGCACGAACCTTTTTCTGAAAATGCTTTTGTTTTAAACAGGGGACCCTAAAACGTATATTTTCGGTGAAATCTCGGAATCGAATTTTTGGGTTGAGTGCAATACCTTTTCTATACAATTTGTAGATAGTACGTTTGAGAAAGTAAAAAACGAAGAAGTTCTTTGGCGATAGAAAAGTATAACATCGGCATTGAAAAACTGGTACCACGTGACAATAAATGTCTTGACAGAATGGAGATTATGTTGAGAAATACATTAAGGTACTGTAACTTTGTAAATAAAGTTGTGTGTTTATATGTTTCGTTATTATTTAGTTATGCCAAATGGCCCTCGTTGAAATTTTGTTTTTTGACGTGAAGTCACTTCGTCCTGTGCAACTGTCGGCGCGTATGTCGCTTCCACAAAGCCTGAGGGCGATAAATCTGAACCACGTAACACAAGGTTCGCGTTACTGGTACGCAGTTCGCACAAACGCTCTCAGAGAAACGGTATCAGCACCCCTCACTTGTAATCTATGCGATAGCCTTCAGGTCGTATCCTAGGCAACCTGCGATACACCTTTGCTTTTTTTGTTACAAGTACGTTGCTTTGTATTACAGATATCTCTAGGCAACGGCGAACACCTGAATGGGGAGTTCACTACCTCCCTGAACTCTGCAGTAGCGTATACTCTATTTGCTCTAGTGCTCCAATGGCATTCACATGCATTTCTCTACTCATTCTACAACAAACTAGTATTCCAAGCGAAAACATATTCCTTTATCAGAAATGGTCTTTTTACTTCTTTCCTTATAGGTAAAATAAAAAACAAATCTAATGTATTCCATTCACATGGCTTTCTTTACATCTCTGCAACAAATTAATGTTAAACATTGTATTCCTCTATCTACTTCATGCGAATTTAGAAAGTCGGTAGCGTATTTTTGGGTGCATTACAACACCTTCTCTATACACTATGTACATTGTATATGTAGAGAAAGTAAAACACGTACATGACATAAATTGTGTGTTTTTAAGAGATCTTCATTTTTTGTGTAGCTTTTGTCTGTAGCTTACGGTTTACTAGTTATGAAAAATTCAGAAAAACTCATCCAGAAAATGTAGGATATATATTTTATCTGTGATGTGAATAGCTTTAATATATGCCATTTTAATAAAAACCGTTAGAGCCGCTTCTGAGAAAAACAAAATATAAAAAAAGTTTCTATGTAAAGGGTAGTTTAAGATGAGGGGGGGTTTCGAGAAAAATCTTCGTGTTCCAAGTTTAACTAGTTTAAAATTGAAACCAGTAACAAATAATACATCGGAAACGGATATTGCAAAGAGTAATCCTTTGCAGATCTGCTAGATGAATTCATGTGATTGAAACATTTTTTTTTTTTTTTTTTTTTTTGTATTCAAGGATCCTGAAAATATGTATTTCTCTCGGGGCTGATTTTTTGGACGAAATACAATGTTTTCTCTGCCTACAATGTAAGTTAAAAAGGGTTTTCCCATCTTAGTATATGTGATAAGTGATGGATGGTAGAACCGCAGAAAGTTATGTGAATTAACCAGGTTTTGATCCGATATATTATCGATGAAATTTAAACTTTTTTCGCCCAGCGGTTGGCAAATTATTTTGTGGTATTCTCGTCCTAATGCACGAACAAAATGGCGGCAATGAATGGACACACACACACATGGAAATTGTAGAAAAATTAATTAAAATGCACCCATTAGACGCCTTTTGATCTCATTTTACTGATGCTTTATTAAAAGAAGAACACATTAAATTTTCAGTTTATAATTAAAATGCGGAAACCAGCCTACACGATTCAACATTCCAAGAGTGCGCGATAAAATCAATAACGTCTCAAATCTAATTTCAGGAGTAAATACATTTCATTCATCTGAAAAATCACTTCTAAATTGAAATGTATTCAAAAGACGTGGTATAAAATTTAATCAATACGGCAGTATTCAAGAGATTGTCGTGTGATTTGAGTTCTATTCCTGACAGAAATATATGTAATATTTAAGATAAATCCGATGTGTTCCATTCACATGACTTTCTCTACATCTCTGCAACAAATTATTGTTAAAAACTTATGATTCTATTTACTTTATGCTACTCGAGAAAAAAGTAGCAGAAATAGTCTTATTACTTGCTTCCTTGTAAGTAGAAGTGAAATAAAGGAGTACCCTAGGGAGTGATAGTCAAAAGCTGGTTGCTATGTGACTGAAGTTCCTTTGTTTGTATGGACAGGAGTTGACTAATTCTCGTATGGAAGAAATATGTTTTTCAAAGCTGAAACCAACAACAAGAAATATCTAAAAAACGACCCACTCCACGAAAAATATGTATATCACATAAACTATGTATTTTAACGTGCTCTACGTTTTCCTTTCAGTAACTTTTTGTCTATCTCTTACGGTTTAGCAGTTATTGAAAATTCCGTACAATTCATCCAGAAAAAATTAGTCTTCAGAGGCTATTCCCAGAAAATTCAAGATATACATTTTATTTGTCAGGTAAATATCTTTAATATACACTATTTTAATCAAAATCATAGGAGCCTTTCTTGAGAAAATCAACATTTTTTAAATTTGTTCCATGTAAAGAGTAGTAAGGGGTGGGGGAATTTTCTTGAAAATCTTCGTGTCGCATCCTTGAAAGATACTGAACTTAAATAAAAAGTTTGGTTTTTAACGGTCTTTTCGTTTTTGAGCTATGATGTCCACAGACACACGCACACACACAGACACACGCACACATACACTTGGTATTTAAGTTCAGTATCTTCCAATGATGCGACAAGGAGAATTTCAAGAAAATTCTCCCCCACCCGCAGGAAATGCTTTCGTAAATTTGGATTTTACCAAAAATGGCTCTAATGAAATTGATTAAAATATCATCTATTAAATATATTTATCTGACAAATAAAATGCATATTTTAATAGATTAAAGTTTGCATAATAGGCTGCGTTTCCACTTTGAATCCTTCATTTTTTATGCACTCATTTAAATTATTATCATTATTTACAAGTGCTCCTAAATATCTAAATTTGTATACTCCTTCAAATGTTTTGTCTCCAACTACTAGATTTGAAACTATTCTTTTGCTTTTGTCTTCTGTCATTTTCAGGTATTTAGTTATTATTTGTTTTTTTTACACTTCTAATCCTATTTCTTTAGACCTTCTTTCTAATTCTTCATAAACTTCAACTAACACTTTGCATCTTTTGCCACAATCAAAGTGTCATGTGCATATGCACATATCTGTCTGCACATATGGATAATACAGTTATGTTTCTTAATTTACCTTTAAGGCTTACTTTACAGATTCGCTCACTAATTGATTTAAACTCTATTAGTCTCTTTTTGATTTTCTTTAAAATAATAAATCCTGTATCATTAAGTGCCGTTTTTTTTTAGGTGCACTATATAATACTGTATATTCTTTCTTGTCTATCCTACCTTCCCCTTATTTCTTGAAGTGCTACCTCATCTTATCTATATTTTAATACTTCATTTGCTATTTCTTTCATTTTCCCAGGTTTCAGCATTGTCCTTACGTTCCAGGTCGGCAACATTAAATCATTTCGAGGTTGTTTTGCAGGTTTCGTGACAATATATATATATATATATTTTTTTTTTTACCAATATTAGGTTGCTAACCTAATATTAGCATGAAGTAGATCGTATAAAAGGCTGTTTGTGAATACCTTATGTAGAGAAAGCTATATGGATGGGATACACCAGATCTTCTCATGAATATGGCAATGGTCGGCTTGTCTGGATCAAATCTCATCTCCAAGTCTCTGCAATTTCGGCCACTTAGTGAAGCAGTGGATTAGACGAAGTTAGATATGGACAGTTGACGAGGCGAGCATGCGCAGTGACGTGGTAGAGTTTCCTGTGTATTCCCTGACTTCAGTTATCATTAATGAGGCGGCAAACAGGCCATTCTCCCAGAGGGTCCCTCATTAGTTCCTCTGATTAACTTTGAGGTGTTCGTAATACGGATCTACAGATGAATCCACTTCACATAATGCGTTTGATCTAAAGGGAAATGTAATATTTGAGATGTCAATTTTGGCTGATAATCAGAGCTAGGAAGTTCGTACCGTTCGCCGTCCCGCAATATAGGCTGCGACTGACCGTTTCGCCGAATCAAAACAAGTAATACGAGGGTTGGGGCAAAAGTCATGGCAACTAGTTTTTTTTTTTTTACTTTCTCTATACGTACTATGTACATAGTGTACAGAGAATGCATTGCACTCCACCAAAAAATTCGATACCAAGATTTCACCGGAAATATGTTTTAGGGTCCCCTGTATCCAAAAAAAAGTATTTTCAGAAAAATGTCCGTGTGTGTCCGTGTGTCAGTGTGTCGCTGTGTCCGTGAGTCTGTGAACACGATAATTCAAAAATGAAAAGTCGGTAAAATACCAAACTTGGTATTTAAGTTTAGTATCTTCAAAGGATGCGACACGAAGATTTTGAGAAAAATCCCTCGACCCCAAACTACCCTTTACATGGAAATTTTTCGAAAATTTTGATTTTCTAAAAAATGGCTCTAACGATATTCATTAAAATATTATATATTAAAGATATTTACCTGACAAATAAAATGTATATTTTCAATTTTCTGGGAATAGCCTCTGAAGACTACTTTATTCTGGATGAATTTTGCATAACTACTAAACCGTAACAGATGGACAAAAACTTAACACACAAAAAATGTAGAGCACGTTAAAACACACAATTTATGTTGTATAAATTTTTTTCATGGAGTTGATCGTTTTCGAGATATTCCTTTTTCTTGGTTTCAGCTTTGAAAAACAATTTTCTCATACAGGAATTTGTCAACTCCTGTACATTCAAACAAAGGAACATCAGTCACATAGCAACCAGCTTTTGCTTTCACTTTAACATATGGCACTCCCTTATTTCGCTTCTACTTTCAATAAAGCAAGAAATAAGACTATTTCTGCTAATTTTTCTCGATTAGCATGAGATAAATAAAAGATAAGTTATTAGCAATAATTTGTTACAGAGATATAGAGAAAGTCATGTGAATGGAACACATCAGATTTTTTTCTTGCAGATGTGTGAACGGATCACAGACGTATATGTGTCGTGTGGAAGTTCTACAGGCACACTGTGTATGCAAAACAACAGCTGATAGTAGCTCAGCGAGGGCAGTAAAATAAGTCAGTTGGTGAGTGTCGTGCGAGATGGAAGTAACCCGTGTTGAGCAGCGCGTTTACAATAAAATAGCTGCTCTCCGAGGGAGAAATGTGATGGAATGTCGCAGTAAATTTGTGCAAGCCTTTGGGAATAATGCCCCACCAAACCGTATATAGCACGGTGGGCACGAAAGTTTCAGCGAGGATGTGTCAACCAGTGATGAGTAACGGCAGATGGTATCCAGTGCCTCCCACATCGTTGGCAGCGTGTGATGACAGTAGCAGAGGATTACTTTGAGGGTCTTTGTCATGTCAACTGTATGTGTGCTGTGTTGTCATTCTTTTGCACCGTGAAGGCCATGTTACCCTGTATACTACCGTAATAAATTAGTGTGTTACGATATTCAGTGATTTTCATGTAGGCAACACCTTGTCCTTTCGTCTGTATTTGTCACATTTTCCAACCGGACTGGTATCTTCAAGAAAATAAATAGTTGCCATGACTTTTGCACCAACCCTCGTAGATAAGAACGCATGGTGGAGAGGCAAACAAGCCTGTTTTCAAGTAAACAGTAAAAGTGTTAAGGTACGGAAGAATGGAGGGGAAAATATTTACCACGATTCTGTACCACCGCGAATGTAGACTTAGAAGCATGTTGGACGCTACTGGCAGGCACGCAAGACGTGGACGGGCTAGGTAAATTTATACTTAAGGTAAGACAGTTGAGATCTGTGAAGGCTGCCATAGAGAGAGGGGAGGGGTAATAAGAACTAAACAAAGTGACTACAATGTTTTACATACATATATTTTATGTCATACTGTATATATTATGTGTATATATTTCTTTTAAGTGTATTGGTCTATTATAAGAGGGTACGTTATGCTTCTGATTAAGGTGCACTCTCTGTTGTAAATTTAAATTGTTGTCCTTTTTTTTATCGTGTGTACCCTTTTAATTCTTTGTTGTTGTTTTAATGTTTCTTACTATGTTGTGTATTACAAAAGCATGTAAGGTCTGTGGGCCCGTTGAAGCTAAATGTATGATACTATTGTGTCAGTAATGACACTCATTCAAAAGTAAACAGTACTGATTCCAGAGAGCAAAATCTGCTGTGTTACACTCACATGAATTTCTCTAGCAACTCTACAAAAAACGACTTACAAAAAATAATTCTTCTTTCAATACCATGCTAATCGAGATAAACGTTAGCGTTTTATTACCCACTTCTTTATAAGTAGAATGGAACTAAGAGAATGCACTAGGCTAAAGTGATTTTCAAAATTTTAAAAGCTATCGTAATGTGATTGTCATTGCAGATCGCTTCTTTGCTTGTCCAGGAGTAGAACAAAAGAGAAACGGACACTTTCTGTCTGAGAAAAGTATAAGTACTTCACAATTGGAACAAATAACAAGGAATACCTCGAAAACTGAAAGCTCCAAGAAGAAAATGTGTGTGACATATCTTGTGTATTCTAACGAGATCTACATTTTTTGTGTTGTAAGTTTTTGTCTATCCCGTACGGTTTACTAGTTATGCCAAATTAAGCAAAACTCATCCAGAATAAACAGGTCTTTAGAAGCTATTCCCAGAAAATTCAAGATATACATTTTATTTGTGATAGAAATGGCTTTAGTATGTGGGATTTTAATCAAAATTGTTAGAGCCAATTTTAAGAAAAATAAAATTTACAAAAATGTTTCCATGTAAAAGGTAGGGGTGGGGATATTTTCTTGAAAATCTTCGTGTCGCACCCTTGGAAGACACTAAACTTAAATACCAAGTTTTGTACTTAACCGTGTATTCGTTTTTGAGCTATACTGTACACAGACACGCGGATTCTTTCTGGCAATGCTTTACTTAATTACAGGGGACATTAAAACATATATTTCCGGTGAAATTTGGTATCGAATTTTTGGGTGGAATGCAATACCTTCTCTGTACTCTATGTACATAGTACAGAGAGTAAAAGGTACCATGTAGGATTATTTTAAATAAGATTTTTAAACTATTTATAATTAACATAGTGCTATGAAAATTATAATTAACATGCTGCTATGAAAATGATACCAAAATGACAGGGAGATTTGAGATATTCATAGGAAGATGTAACATGGAAATGGAAAAAATTAAGAAAATCCCATTTTGAACCCCCTGGAAATCAGGGATCTTCTAGGGGGCCACCCTGTATATAGATGACCCGTTTATACATTGTACACAAATAAAGCAGTACACGAGAGAGTGGAATGGAATCAAGACACAAAAGTGCACTGGGAGAGCAAGGAAAAATAAAACTTGTTGAATTCCTTCCTCAGTTGCAGATAACATCTTAAGCTTCTTCCAACACAAAGAATGCGAAAATGCAAGTAAATCCTTTTCTTCTGCAACATCTAAAGCATTTTTCTTTTTTGTCTCCTGCAAAGTGTTTTCATAGAATATAAATACAAAAAAAAAAATCTTATGCGTACCAGTCATATGACTTTCTCTACATCTCTGCAACAAATTATTCTTAAGAAGCGTATACTTCTATTTACTTCATGCTAATCAGAAAAAATTAGCAGAAATAGTCTTATTACTTGCTTCCTTGTGAGTAAAAGCGAAGTAAGAGAGTACCATACGTTAAAGTGAAAGCCAAAAGCTGGTTGCTATGTGACTGAAGTTCCTTTGTTTGTATGGACAGCAGTTGACAAATTCCTGTATAAGAAAAGTATCACTTTTTCAAAGCAGAAACCAAAAACAAGGAGTATCTCAAAAACGATCAACTCCACGAAAAAATGTATAGAACATAAATCATGTGTTTTAACGTGTTCTACATTTTTCGTGTAGTAAGCCTTTGTCCATCTCTTATGATTTAGCAGTTATTCAGAATTCCGTAAAATTCAAACAGAATAAAATACTCTTATTCCCAGAAAATTCAAAATACACATTTTACGTAAATATCTTTAATATACGATATTTTAATCAAAATCGTTATAGCCATTTTTATAAAATCAAAGTTTTCGAAAAACGTTCCATGTAAAGGGTAGTTGGGGTGGGGGATTTTTCTCAAAATCTTCGTGTCGCATCCCTGGAAGATACTAAACTTAACTACCAAATTTGGTATTTTACCGACTTTTCGTTTTTGACTTATCATGTTCACAGACACACGAAGACACGGTCACATGGACCCACACACATGGACCTTTTTCCAAAAAGTATTTTTTTTAGATAAACGGGACCCTAAAACATATATTTCCGGTGAAATCTCGGTATCGAATTTTTGGGTGGAGTGGAATACTTTCTCTGTACACTATGTACATATTGCGTATAGAGAAAGTAAAAAAGACTAAGGATTTAGCAAAGATATTTATATGAAAAATAAAAGTCATGTGAATAGAGCACATATTTTTAACACAATATGTTGCAGAGATGTAGAGAAAGTCATGTGTGTGGAACAGATATTTTTACTTTCTCTAAATGTACGAGATTTAATAGTGTATAATGAAGGTATTGTACTCCATCCAAAAGTTCGATACCGAGATTTCACCGGAAATACATTATTTGGGTCCTCCTGAATCAAAAAAAATAACCATTTTTAGAAAAAATCCGTGTGTGCGTGTCTATCGATAGCATAGCTCAAAACGAAAAGACCCTTAAATACCACACTAGATTTTCTCAAAAATGACTAAGGATTTTGATTAAAATATTTACCCCACAAATATAATGTATATCTTGAATTTTCTAGGAATAGCCTCTGAAGAATACTTTATTCTGAATAAAATTTACAGAATTTTGTATAACTATAAGCCGTAAGAGATAAACAAAAACTTACCTAACAAAATGTAGAGCACATTAAAACACAATTTATGTTACATTTTTTTTTTCTCCGTGGAGTGGATCGTTTTTTAGATATTCCTTTTATTGGTTTCAGCTTTGAAAAACTTACACTTTTCTCATACAGGAATTTGTCAACTCCTGCCCAATCAAACAAAGGAACTTAGTCACTCAACAACCAGCTTTTGACTGTCACTTTAACCTATGGAACTCCCTTATTTCGCTTCTACTTTCAAGGAAGCAAGTAATAAGACTATTTCTTATTGGTTTTATGTTTTTTCATACAAGCTGAAAAACTCAATGCCATAGGCGGGATTTGAGTCACGGATCTCCAGATCTCTAGCCGGTTGCTCTACCACTGAGCTACCATGACAACATGCAGTCATAACATTGAATTTCTAACTGGCTCGCATGTTTCCCGGTAAACCACAAGGTGTCTCAAATTATTTTGAGATGACAACCCCAATGGTGACTTACAATGTTGTAAGTACTTTTAGTCCCAGGATTCATAGTTTAGTCAACTGTTATGTTCAATTTGTATGGAATAATTGTTTTTTCACGCAAGCCGTGTGTAGGATAGGAGTTGGATAGGTAGAATCAGAGTGAAAAAAAAAACAACACTTTGTTGTTTACTGGGAAACATGCGAGTCAGTTGAGAAATTCAATGTTATGCTGACATGTTGCCATGGTAGCATAGTGGCAGAGCAACCGGCTAGAGATCCATGGTTAAAATTCCGGCTATGGCATTGAGTTTTTCAGTCTGACTCTACCTATTCAAGACTATTTCTGGTATTTTTTTTTTTTCAATTAGCATGAAGTAAATAGAAGAGTGTTTTTGTACCTGACTGTACTAAGTCGCTACAACAAAGCACCACAATTGACTGAGGTGGAGATAAATTAATTTAGCTATGTTTTATCAGCTATCCGCAAGGGTAGTAGCCACTTTAAACAAGAATTTCCTCTAAGTAATTACATTGCCTTCAAGGGACGTCTTGGTAAAGGACCCGCTCCCATCTTCAGCTCAGGATCGCCACCAGATTCGGATGTACGCAATTAACTTTTTCTTCCCACAGTTGTAAATTAATCTCGCGAAAAATTGTTCTGGCCCAGAGTTTCTCACTGATACAGCAAGAGGTTGTTTTATATCCCCGGGGATGAATATTCTCGTTAAAACAAAAAGCTTACGTGTTCCACTCACTTGACTTTATCTAGCTGTTCCGAAAACTAATCTTTTATTCAAACCTTTTATGTACACTATTCTAATCAGGATAAACATAAGCAGATTTAGACTTTTTACTAGCTTCCTTGTAAATAGGGGAATATATCAGCCTAAGACCCTAGTTGACATGTTCACTTTCTCTAGCCCCATATGTGCAATGTACATAGGGATAGAGAAGGTATTGTAATGCACCCAAAAATTCGATACCGAGATTTCACCGAAAATATATGTTTTGGGGTCCCCTGATTCCGAAAAAAGCATTTTTTTAGAAAAAGGTCTGTGTGTGTCTGTGGACAGCATAGCCCAAAAACGAAAAGACCGTTAACTACCAACTTGGTATTTAGGTTTAGTATCTTCCTAGGATGCGACACGAAGATTTTCAAAAATATCCCCCCTACAAAGAATTACCCTTTACATGGAACAAATTTCGAAAATTTTGATTTTTTTAAAAATGGCTCATATGATTTTGATTAAAATCCCGTATATTAAAAATATTTATGTCCGAAATAAAATGTATATCTCCAATTTTTGGGGAATGGCCTTTTAAAACCTCTTTATTCTGAATGAATTTTACATAACTACTAAACCGTAAGAGATACACAAAAATTTAACCATAAAAAATGTAGAGCGCGCTCAAACACACAATTTATGTTATATACATTTTTTTCGTGGAGTTGATCGCTTTTTGAGATATTCCTTGTTTTTGGTTTCAGCTTTGAAAAACTTACACTTTTCTCATACAGGAATTTGCCAACTCGATTCCATACAAACAAAGAAATTTCAGTTACGTAGCAACCAGCTTTTGGCTTTCACTTTAACCTATTGTACTCCCTTATTTCGCTTCTACTTACAATAAAGCAATAAATAAGACTATTTCTACTAAATTTTCTCGATTAGCATGAAATAAATAAAAGAATAAGCTTATTAACAATAATTTGTTACAGAGATATAGAGAAAGTCATGTGAATGGAACACATGAGATTTTTCTAATTACTTTTTCTATACGTACTATGTACATAGTATACTGAGAAGGTGGTGTATAGCACCCAAAATTTGATACCGAGTTTTCACCGGAAATATATGTTTTGAGATCCCCTGAATCCAAAATAAGGCATTTTTAGAAAAATGTCCGTGTGTGTGTGTGTGTGAACAGCATAGCTCAAAAATGAAAAGCCTGTTAAAAACCAAACTTGGTATTTAAGTTTGGTATCTTACAAGGATGCGACACGAAGACTTTCAAGAAAATCCCCCACCCCAACTGCCCTTTACATCGAAAAAAGTTTGATTTTCTTAATAATAGCAGTAACGATTTTGATTAAAATCCCGTATATTTACTTGCCAAAAGAAAATGTATAACTTGAATTTTTTTGTTAATAGCCTCTGAAGACTACTTTATTCTGGATGAATTTTACGGAATTTTGCATAACTGCTAAACCGTAACAGATGGACAAAAACTTACCGACCAGAAAATGTAGAGCCCATCAAAACACACAATTTATATTATATATATTTTATTCGTGGAGTTGATCGATTCTGAGATATTCCTTGTTCTTTATTTCACCTTTAAAGAATTTGCTTTTCTCATACGGGAATTTGTCAAAGCAACTTCAGTCACATAGCAACCAGCTTTTGACTATCACTTTAACCTATGGTACTCCCTTATTTCGCTTCTACTTACAAGGAAGCAAGTAATAAGACTATTTCTGCTAACGTTTCTCAATTAGCATGAAATAAATAGCTTTTTAATAATAATTTGTTGCAAAGCTGTTGAGAAAATCATATGAATGGAACTCGTCGGATTTTTTTGGGTGGAATACAATAAGTATAATTTCTACCTACCAAGGACATTATACATACGTGCTAGAGAAATGGAAATCAGCCAAGATTTGAACCACAGTTGTTTGCTCTAACCGGCTGGAGCAAATAGCTGGCTAACATGGGAGTAACATTTTGTGTTTAGTTCTGAGATATGCCGCCTGGCTCGCTTTAGGATGACGACAATACGTTAGAGAACATTACTGGAGACGTCGCCTAGCAACCACCGCCCAACCACATGATGTTTATGGTCAGTGATAGAAGCGTCATCTAAAACACCTGCTAAGCCTTTGTGCACGTCATCCAGGAAATGTCATTGTTTGGTTTAGCAAGATCTAAGACTTCTAACAGTCGATGTGCAAGATAATTAGGATTTCATTGGCGGTTTTGGGGTGGTAACGGGTTCGTATCCTGGACGCAGGTTTTGGGTATTAGGAATAGTGTGTATTTGTGGGTGACCTAGCTGAGGAATTTTCCTAGCGTGGAAACTCTTTTCAGGGTGTGGTACGCCTTAAGTGCTTTATTCAGATAGTTCAGCCTTTTACTGCCGTCGAACACACACGCATTCCTCTGAAACAACACTTTACGCAACCGCGACTATTGTGCCTTATTAATTTTGATGAAGTGATCTCATCCGTACTATGGTCAGTATTAAAATAACTATTTCCCTCGCAACTAAAGGTAACCTGTTCGGCTCTACCACGGACTCCAAATATCACATATTTGCTCTGCCGATGTTCTACGCCAAGTGCCTCAAAAAGTGTCGCCTGACCAGCGGTAGCATTGTTTTTTGTTTTCCTGTTATGTTCCCCTCGGGCAGTGTATTC
Source organism: Hymenopus coronatus (assembly GCA_030762935.1). Classification (NCBI taxonomy): domain Eukaryota; kingdom Metazoa; phylum Arthropoda; class Insecta; order Mantodea; family Hymenopodidae; genus Hymenopus; species Hymenopus coronatus. The sequence continues at coordinate 16,149,982 of CM060897.1, read as the reverse complement.
TCTCCCCTTCGGGTCAATGCTCTCCCCTAACGGTATACGGTGCTACTAGCTCGTGACAACTCGGCTACTTATACGTGTGTATATCTTTCTTCCCTGCCCATTTTCAATGTACTTTTATATTTCCCTTCTTGGTTTAACTATGGTTTATCTTTCCCTTCTGAATAACTCTTTGCCTCGTGACAAGACATGTACTGTCTCAGCTTATAGTGTCCTGAGGTGATCAGAATTTGTTGATTACATTGTGATTCTTTTACCCAACACAAGGGAGATATTGTAGAGTACAGCTCCGGGATTTGGAGAATCCATGCACTTCGAGTTGCTTTTAAAGAATTTAAAATCTGACGTCTTCCGTTCACATAACTTTCTCTACATCTCTGTAACAAATTATTGTTAAAAACATATAGTTCTATCTACTTTAAAGATAATCAAGATATATATTATGATAAATTGCCTTATTTCTTGTAAGTAGAAGGAAAATAAGGGAATACACTAACCTAAAACGACTGTCAAATGTTCTAAAAGCTGGTTGCTTTGTGGTTGAAATACATTTCTACGAGGAACATTTTTTTTAACCTCTGATTGGCTATGAATTAAAACACAATTTCATAGAAATCAATCATTTTATTACTAAAATTTTTGTACACTTATGGTTACTTTTCAACATAATCACCGAAAAGATCGAGACATTTATCGTACCTGTGCACAAGCTTTGCAATACCCTCTTCAAAAATGTTGCCGCCAATAATTTCAAATCAGCTTTGACGCTATTTTGAAGATCTTCGTACTTTACGACGTTTGCGGAGAGCCGTTCAAAACAAACGAAGAGGAATGCTGACTTGACTTCAGGAATTGTATTGATCCATGACAACGCTCGTCCACACACTGCTGGCACAACCCATCGGCTCCTTGAACAATTTCAATGGGACATTTTCAATCATCCGCCGTACAGTCCTGACCTGGAACCCAGCGACTTTCACCTTTTCCCTGAACTGAAGACGTGGCTAGGAGGGCAGCACTTTCAAATCAACGAAGATCTTCAAAACAACGTCAATGCTCATTTGAAATCATTGGCAGCAACATTTTTTGAAGCGGCTATTGCAAAGCTGGTGCACAGGTACAGTTTAAATTAACTCATTCAATTGTAAATTGTTTGAAACGCGGGAGCAGATGTCATGAACTAAATCATTTACAACTTCTAATACGGTGTTAAGACTTTTAAATTAAAATGTTTTGTCACCGCACGATTTTTACTTTCTCTACACGTACTGTGTACACAGTGAATAGAGAAGGTATTGCAATTCACCCAAAAATTCGATACCGATATTTCACTGGAAATATAAGTTTTAGGGTCTCCTGTATTAAAAAAAAAAAGAATTTTCAAAAAGAGGAGTGTGTGTTTGTATGTGTGTGCGTGTCCTAGAACACAATAACTCAAAAACGAAGAGTCCATAAAATACTAAACTTGGTATATGACACGAAGATTTTGAGGAAGACAAACACCCTTAGCTACCCTTTATATGGAACTTTTTTCGAAAATTTTGATTGACGCTAACGATTTTGATTAAAATGTCGTATATTAAAAACAAAAAATAAAAGGTGTATCTTGATTTTCTGGGAATAGCCTCTGAAAACTATTTTATTCTGGATGAATTTTCCTGAATTTCGCATAACTGCTAAACCGTAAGAGATGGACAAAAACTTACCACACAAAAAATGTAGAACACGTTAAAACACACAATTTATGTTATATATATTTTATTCCTGGTGTTGATTGTTTTTGAGGTATTTCTTGTTTCTGGTTTCAGCTTTAAAAAAGTTATACTTTTCTCATACAGGAATTCGTCAACTTCTGTCCATACAAACAAAGGAAATCAGTCACATAGCAACCAGCTTTTGACAATCACTTTAACCTATTTTACTTCCTTATTTCTCTTCTACTTACAAGGAAGCAAGTAATAAGACTATTTCTGCTAATTTTTTTCGGATTAGCATGAAGTAAATAGAAGCATAAGCTTTTTAATAATAAATTGTTGCAGAGATGTAGGGAAAGTCATGTGAATGGAACACATAAGATTTTTTTTCGAAGTGATAATGAAAATTTATGGTCATGCCTCATACCTGTGCCTTTGGGGAGATAAGCCAAGAGCAGAGTCACTCACTATATTAAAGCAAGATTATATCGTGTGACCCACATTGATGAAATTTCCAGTAGATTCTCGAAAATGACGTTCTCCTTTAAGGTTTTATATGTCTAGCAAGCTGAAGATTGGTCCTTGTAACGTCATTAATCAACGTCTCTTATGGAAAACAACTCTGTGATTACTGGAGCTGGAAACCTCCTTGCGGTTCACTGCTCGAATCGGCGCTTCACGGCTTTCTTACCAGTTTTAACATTATGTCAGTAAACCCTTAACAAATCCAAAGAATTACACTCGTAGCACCGAAAAAGTGAACACAGCCTCTTACCCGATGGCAGTTAGAGTATCAGCTGTATCCATCACGTGGTTTCCTTGCCATAGGCGCCTGAATCAACAATCTTGTGGTTCTACGGAAAGACGGAAAAAAATTGATGTTTTTCGATCATATCCCTTTCTCCACATGTGTTACATTCACATGACTTTCTCTATATATATGCAACAATTTATTTTTAAAAAGCTTATGCTTCTATTTACTTCCTGCTAATCGAGAAAAAAATTAGCAGAAATAGTCTTATTTCTTGCTTTCTTGTAAGTAGAAGCGAAATAAGGGAGTACCATAGGTTAAAGTGATAGTCAAAAGCTGGTTGCTATGTGACTGAAGTTCCTTTGTTTGTATGGACACGAGTTCACAAAGTCCTGTATGAGAAAAGTATGTGTTTTATAGCTGAAACCAAAAACAAGGAATATCTCAAAAACAATCAACTCCACGAAAAATATATTTAACATAAATTGTGTGATTTAAAGTGCTCTACATTTGTTGTATGGTAAGTTTTTGTCCATTTCTTACGGTTTAGTAGTTATGCAAAATTCCGTAAAATTCACCCAGAATAATGTAGTCTTAAGAGGCTATTCCCTGAAAATTGAAAATATGCATTTTATTTGTCAGGTAAATATCTTTAATATACGATATTTTAATCAAAATCGTTAGAACCATTTTTTAGAAAATCAAAATTTTTGAAAAAAGTTCCATTTAAAGGGTAGTTTGGGGTGGGGGATTTTTCTCAAAATCTTCGTGTCGCATCACTGGAAGATACTAAACTTAAATACCAAGTTTGGTATGTTACCGACTTTTCGTTTTGGAGTTATCATGTTCACAGACACAAGGACACCTGGACACACGGACCTTTTTTTGAAAATCCTTTTTTTGGATACAGGGGACACTAAAACATACATTTCTGGTGAAAATTCAAGATACACATTTTATTTGTCAGGTAAATATCTTTAACACACGATATTTTACTCAAAACCATTAGAGCATTTTTGAGAAAATCCAAAAGTTTCAAAAAAAGTTCCATTTAAATCGTAGTTAGGGGTGGGGAGATTTTCTTTAAAATCTTCGTGTCACATCCTTGGAAGATGCTGAACTTAAATACCAAGTTTGGTACTTAACGGTCTTTTCGTTTTGGGGCTATGCTGTCCACTGACACACCCAGACAAATAGACAAACACACACACACGGACCTTTTTTTAAAAATGCTTTTTTCGGTCTCAGGGTACCCCAAAACATGTATTTCCGGTGAAATCTCGGTATCGAATTTTTAGGTGCATTACAATAGCTTATCCATCCCAATGTACATTGAACATATGGGGCTGGAGAAGGTAAAAAATCTAACGTGTTCCATTCACAAGATGTCCTCTAGCTGTTCGGCAAACAAACTTTTTATTCAAAACATTAATATATTATCTGAATCGTGCTAATAAAAATAAACATACGCAGAATTAGTATTTTTACTGACTTCCTTTTAAGTAGAAGGGAAATAAAAAATGCACAGGCTAAAGCGATAGTCTCTTCCTTTAAAAGACGGACGCTATATAAAACAATTGAAATTCCAATCTCTCTGCTTGCCAGGAGTAAACAAACGAGAAACCAGAAGAAACGTGTCTTGTTGGAGAAAAGTTTAAGAACCTAAAATTGAAACCAATAATCCGAAATATCTCAAAAACTGGTCAACTCTACTAATAAAGTATATGACGTAAATTGAGTGTTTTAACGTGTTCTCCTTTTTTGTGTCCTAATTCTTTTCCACTTCTTATGGTTTAGCAGTTACGAAAAGGTCCATAAAATTCATCCAGAATACAGTAATTTTCAGAGGCTATTCCCAGAAAATTCAAGATATACATTTTATTTGTCAGGTATACATTTTAAATATAAGAGATTTGAATAAAAATCGTTAGAGCCATTTTGTTGAAAATCTTCGTGTTTCATGCTTGGAAAATGCTGAACTCAAATACCAAGTTTGGTATTTAACGGACATTTTGTTTTTGATCGATGCCGCACACAGGTACACACATATGCATTTTTCTAAAAATGCGCTTTTTGGATTCAGGGGTCCTCAAAACATGTATTTTCGTTGAAATCTTGGTATTGAACTTCTGGGTGGAATTCAGTACCTTCTCTATGTACTAGAAGGTTAAAACCCGGATTTATGTCGAATACATTATTTTTAGTAACTCTTTTCGAGATATTTGTTATTATTGTTTTCAATATTAAAATTCTAATAATTTTTCTCAAATGGGAATCGTTATTCACTTTATTTTATGCTCTTGGTCAAACTATTAGACCGGATTTAAACATCATCACATTGTGACCAGCTCTTAAAAAACTGTCTATTGCTTGAGTCTAATGTGTATCTCTTACTCTTTGCACTTACAAGCTAATACGTAACAAAACTGTATGCAGCATTTTTAATTTTTCTACACGTACTATCTACATAATGTATATAGAAAGTATTGTTTTGCACTCAAAAATTCTATACCGAGTTTTCATCAGAAATACATGTTTTGGGTTCCTTGAATGCAAAAAAAACATTTTTGGAAAAAGGGGCGTATGCTGTGTGTGTGCCTATGGACAGATAGCTCAAAAACGAAACGACCGTTAAATACCAAACATGGTATTTAAGTTCAGTATCTTCCAAGGATGCGACACGAAGATTTTAAAGAAAATCTCCCTACCCCTAACTACCCTTTACATGGAACTTTTTTTAAAAATTTTGATTTTCTCAAAAATTGCTCTAACGGTTTTGATTAAAATATCGTATGTTAAAGACATTTACCTGATAAATAAAATGCATATCTTGAATTTTCTGGGAATAGCCTCTGAAGACTAATTTATTCTGAATGAATTTTACGGAATTTTGCATAACTGCTAAACCGTAAGAGATGGAGAAAAACTTACCCCACAAAAAATGTAGAGCATATTAAAACACAAAATTTATGTTATATACAGATTTTTCGTGTTGCTGATCGTTTTTGAGATATTCCTTGTTTTTGGATTCAGCTTTAAAAAACTTATACTTTTCTCCAGGTGGCCAGCAAAAAGAGTATTTCTGCTAATGTTTCTCAGTTAGCATGATTTAAATAGAAGTATAAGCTGTTAAAAATAATTTGTTAATGAGACGTAGCGAAAGTTATGTGGATGGAGCACATCCAATTTTTTTAAACTAATCTAGAATATTCTTGGATGTGAGCAATCTGGAAACCCTTTAAGTGATTTTCATTTGAAGTTTATAAACGCCTTCATCTAGATAAGTAAAGAAGCAATCTCATTCTCGCGTCAAAACTGTCCCCCTCTCCCACTGCGTGCAACACAGAATCTCCAATAAAATAAATCCGCGCATAGAAACAAGAGAGTGGGCGTGGTCACACATAACTGAAATACAAAGACAGAAGGAAAAATCCAAATTCACATTCACTTGGACCGACGCCATATCACTATGGCAACCAGAGTTTTTGTGGTTGCGTTCTTTTTACTTGGGATAGAAAAGTATTGTATTCCACCCAAAAATTCGATATCGAGATTTCACTGGAAATATGTTTTGGGGTCCTCTGAGACCAAAAAAAGGCAGTTTTAAAAGCTTTAATGTGTTCCATTCACATGAGTTTCTCTACATCTCTGCAACAAATTATAGTTAAAAAGCTTATTCTTCTATTTTCTTCTTGCTAATTTAGAAAAATTAGCAGAAATTTTCGTATTACTTACTTCCTTGCAAGTAGAAGGCTAATGAGGGAGTACCATAGGTTAAAGTGATAGCCAAAAGCTGGTTGCTATGTGACTGAAGTTCCTTTGTTTGTATGGACAAGAGTTGACAATTTCCGTTTGAGAAAAGTATAAGCTTTTCAAAGCTGAAAAAACAAGGAATATCTAAAAAAACATTCAACTCAACGAAAAAAAGTGTATATGACATAAACTGTATGTTTTAATGTGCTTTACACTTTTTGTGTGCTAAGTTTTTGTCCATCTCTTACGGTTTAGCAGTTATGCAAAATTCCGTAAAATTCATCCAGAATAAAGTAGTCTTCAGGGACTATTCCCAGAAAATTCAAGATATACATTTTATTTGTCAAGTAAATATTTTTAATATTTGACACTTTAATCAAAATTGTTAGAGCCATTTTTGAGAAAATCATAATTTTCGAAAAATGTTACATGTAAAGGGTAGTTGGGGGTGGGGATATTCTTGAAAATCTTTGTGTCGCATACCTGGAAGATGCCAAACGTAAATATCAAGTTTGGTATTTAACGGTCTTTTCGTTTTTGAGCTATGCTGTACACACACACACACACACACACAGACACACACAACACCCACACAACACACACACGGACTTTTTTGTAAGAATGCTTTTTTTTTGGATTCCGGGGGACCCAAAACGTATGTTTCCGGTGAAATCTCGGTATCGAATTTTTGGGTATAATACAATACCTTCTCTATACATAATGTACATAATACGTGTACAGAAAGTAAAAAGGTTCCTGTGTGTGTCTGTGGACAGCATAGCCCCAAAAAGAAAAGACCGTTAAACACCAAACTTGGTATTTAGGTTAAGTATCTTCTAAGGATGCGACACGAAGCTTTTCAAAAAAAAATCCCCCAGCACAAACTACCCTTTACATGGAAACAATTTAGAAAATTTTGATTTTCTTAAAAATGCTTCTAACGATTTTGATTAAAATTCCATATATTAAAGCTATTTATATCCCAAATAAAATATATATCTCGAATATTTTGGGAATAGCCTCTATAGACGTCTTTATTCTGGATGAATTTTGCCGAATTTTGTTTAACTGCTAAACTGTAAGAGATAGAAAAATACTCACCACACAAAAAGTGTACATCACGACAAAAACACAATTTATGTCCTTTGCGTTTTTTGTGGAGGTAACCGTTTCCGAGATATTCCTTGTTATTGGTTTCAATTGTGAAGTAACTTTTCTCAGTCAGGAAGTGTCCGTTTTTCTTTTGTTCCACTCCTGGCCAAGCAAAGAACTGATTTGCAATGACAATCGCATAACGATAGCTTTTAAAACATTTGACGATCACTTTAGCTTTCGCGTATTCCCTTCTACTTATAAGGAACTAAGTAATAACATTCTGCTAATATTTATCTCGATTACTATTGTGTGCAAAGAAGAATAATCTTTTGTAGGAGGTTTGTAGACCAGCTAGAGAAAGTCATGTGAGTGTAACACATTAGATTTTTTTATTCCTTTTCACCGATCCGCCCCAATTCCACTCGATGTACGACCAAAAATAAAATATAAACATTGATATTGAGTGTCCCCTGTTTTTATTTAAACCTATTTATGTAGGATTATCCCTGAAAGGGCTGTAAATGTCGTTGAAATGTGGTCGTGTTGACTGAAGCGTATAGAAATGCGCTCTCATTGATCTATAATATATAATTTCAATGCTATGATTTTTAATTAAAACTGTTCAATGGTTTTTATAACAACCCCAGCAGCGATGAGAATATGCTGTGGTTATAGACAGGCGAAATATGAAATGGCATACAATTGAGCATGTATACCTATGTATTCACTGGATCAGAAACCTTGTGCAGTTCTTGACCTTCTCGAAAACAATGGATGACGTCGTTGCGGAAGTTTGAAGTACCAGATAGGTATACCGAAATATAAAGTGTCTATTTTACTGTCTCTACACAGAATATGTACATAGTGTATAGAGAAGGTGTTGTGCACTCGACCCAAAAATTCGATACCGAGTTTTCACCGGAAGTACATGTTTTGGGTCCCGTGAAACCAAAAAAAGGTCCGTGTGTGTCCGTTTGTTACGGCGTCTGTGAACACGATAAGTCTACTAAAATATTTTCCTCACAAATAAAACATATAGCTAGGATTTTCTAGGAATAGCTTCTGAAGACTAATTTACTATGAATGAACTTAACGGAATTTTGTATAACTGCTAAACCATAAGAGATAGACAAACACCTACCATAACAAATTTAGAGCACATTAAAACACACAATTCATGTTCTGTACATTTTTTCATAGCGTTGATCTTTTTTGAAGTATTGCTTGTTTTTGGTTAGAGCATTAAAAAATGTATACTTTTCTCATACGTGAATTTGTTAAATCGTGTCCATACAAACAAAGGAACATCAGTCACATAGCAACCAGCTTTTGACTGTCACTTTAACCTATGGTACTCCCTTATTTCGCTTCTACTTACAAGGAAGCAAGTAATTACAAGTTCTTCTAATGTTTATGTCGATTATTATGATGCTGATAGAAGAATAACCTTTTAAACAATAATATGTTACAGAGATGTAGAGAAAGCCATCTGATTGTAGCACATCAGCGTTACCGGGTGTCTATGAGCACGTTAATTCAAAAACGAAAAGTTGGTAAAATACAAAACTTGGTATTTTAGTTTAGTTCCTTGCAGGGATACAACACAAAGATTTTGAGAAAAATTCCCTGACATGCTCTATTCACATGACTTTTTCTACATCTCTGTAATAAATTCTTGTTAGTAAGCTTATTCTTCTATTACTTCATGCTAATCGAGAAAAGCTTAACAGAAATAGTCTTACTACTTGCTTCCTTGTAAGTAGAAGCGAAATAAGGGAGTACCATAGGTTAAAGTTAAAGTCAAAAGCTGGTTGCTATGTGACTGATGTTCCTTTGTTTGTATGGACAGCAGTTGACAAATTCCTGTATGAGAAAAGTACAAGTACTTCAAAAATGAAACCAAAAACGATCAACTCCTTGAAAAAAGTATATATTACATAAATTCTGTGTTTTAACGTGCTCTATGTCGCAATCTTTGTCCATCTCTAACGGTTTAGCAGTTATGTAAAATTCCGTAAAATTCATCCAGAATAAAGCAGTCTTCAGAGGCTATTCCCAGAAAATTCAAGATAAACATTTTATTTCTCAGGTAAATGTCTTTAATATACGGTATTGTAATCAAATTCGTTAAAGCAATTTTTAAGAAAATCAAAATTTTCGAAAATTTCCACGTAAAGTGTAGATGGGGGTGGGGGATTTTCTTGAAAACCTTCGTGTCGCATCCTTGGAAGATACCAAACTTATTTACCATGTTTGGTATTCAACGGTTTTTGAGCTATGCTGTCCACAGACACACATACATACACGGACCTTTTGCTGAAAATGCATTTTTTGGATTCTGGGGGAAGCAAAACACGTATATCCATTGAAATTGGGTATCGAATTATTGGGTGGAACGCCATACATTCTCTATATAATATGTACATAGTACTGTAGAGAAACTAAACATATGTGTTTTACCATGATCTACAGTTTTTGATTAACAAGGTTTTGGTTATCTCTTACGGTTTACCAGTTATGAAAAATATATCCACAGAAAAGAGACCTCTACGGGATATTCCCTGAAAATTTAAGATATTCATTATGTTTGCCATGTTAATATCTTTACTAAATAATACTTTTTTTTCAAAATATTTGTATCACATCCCTGGAAGCCACGTAAGTTAAATACCAAGTTTGGTATTTTGCCCGTTTTTATTTTCTCTACACGTATTGTGTACATATTATATAGAGAACGTTTTTCATTCCACCCAAAAATTCGATTCGATTTGATTTCACCGGAAATACACCTTTTGAGTTCCCCTGAATCCAGAAAAAGCATTTTTGGAAAAAGGTCCGTGAGTGTGTGTGTGTCTGTGGACTGCTTAGCCCAAAAACGAAGACACCGTTAAATACCAAACTTGGTATTTAAGTATGGTATCGTCTAAGGATGCGACACGAAGAATTTTAAGAAAATCCTCCCACCCCCAACTACCTTTTACATGGAAAATTTTTCAAAAATTTTGTTTTTCTTAAAAGTGGCACCAACGATTTTGATTAAAATACCACATATTAAAGCCATTTCTATCACAAATAAAGTGTATATCTTGAATTTTCCGGGAATAGCCTCTGAAGAACTCTTTAACCTATGGTGCCCCCTTATTTCGCTTCTACTTACAAGGAAGCAAGTAATAAGACTATTTCTGCTAATTTCCTCTTGATTAGCATGAAGTAAATGGAAGCTTAAGCCTTTTAGCTATAATTTGTTGCAGAGATGTTGAGAAAGTCGTGTGAATGGAACACATCAGATTTTTCATGTTTGAGTTCACAGACACAGGGATACACTCACAGACCTGTTTCTAAAAATACTTCGGTTTTGTGGTTTTTTATTTTGTTTATTTATTTATTTTGGAAAGGGGTTATATCACAAATATAGGTATATTTCCTCCCCCTTTTTATTTTTATTACTTTCTCTATACGCACTATGTGCATAGGGTATAGAGAAGGTATTGCACTCCACCAACAAATTCGATACCGAGATTTCACCGAAAATATATGTTTTAGGGTCCCCTGTTTCCAAAAAAGGTATTTTCAGATAAAGGTCCGTGTGTGTGTGTGTGTCCGTCTGTCTGTGGACATGATAACTCCAAAACGAAAAGTCGGTAAAATACCAAACTTATTATTTAAGTATAGTATCTTCCAGGGATGCGACACAAAGATTTTGAGAAAAATCCCCCCACCCCCAACTACTCTTTACATGGAACTTTTTTCGAAAATTTTGATTTTATAAAAAATGGCTAACGATTTTAATTAAAATATCGTATATTAAAGATATTTACCTGACAAATGAAATATATATTTTGAATTTTCTGGAATAGCCTCTGAAGACTACTTTATTCTGGGTCAATTTTACGGAATTTTGCATAACTGCTAAACCGTAAGGGATGTACAAAAACTTTCCACACAACAAATGTAGAGCACCTTAAAGCACACAATTTATGTTACATACATTTTTTTCGTGAACTTGATTGTTTTTGAGATATTCCTTGTTTTTGGTTTCAGCTATAAAAAACTTATACTTTTCTCATACAAGACTTTGTGAACTCGTGTCCATACAAACAAAGGAACTTCAGTCACATAGCAACCAGCTTTTGACTAACACTTTAACCTATGGTGCTCTCTTATTTCGTTTCTACTTACAAGGAAGCAAGAAATAAGACTATTTCTGCTAATTTTTTCTCAATTAGCATGAAGTAAGTAGAAGCATAAGCTTTTTTGCAGAGATATAGAGAAAGTCATGTGAATGTACAGATCAGATTTTTTGCTATTTTTTTCATTAATGTTATTCTTTGTCAGTGTTTATGTTATAGGTAAGGAAGGATTTGATACCGTTTGTATTATTTTTAGGAGCCATGGTTGGAAAGGCGCGGTCTGGCGTTTCTGGGTCAGTTTCCATCTCTCAGTGTAGAAAAATTGCCTGAGTTTGGTTCAGGGTACCATCAGCGGGGTGGTCCATCGTCTGTAACCATGTAAAGGTGCCCATTAACAACCATATAAGGCAATTGTGCAATGGGGGATTCAGCTTCGGCAGATATAGATGTAACATGTCGATTGGTGAAGAGTTCCAACTGCCAGGTATGCAATTGCGACATTTTCCCAAAACCCAAGTCCATATGGCTGCTTTACCGGAACATTCGAGCAAGCGAAGGGAATCTGCTGCATGGCAAATTGGGTAATTGCTGGAAATGGTCATCCGGTGACGATACAATTTGTCTGCCGTAGGAAGAACTTCCTTGGCCACCTCATAGGTTACCACTATCCATTCCACATTAATGTGCGGAATGCTAAAACAGCTCCAAATACGTTTGCAAGGCAAATTTGGATATTTCTCTTGGACATGTGGGGCAACAGCAACAGGTTGCCATAAACATTCTTCACAGAACGAAAATCACCACTAGCGACCTTCTCCGGTGGTAACGCACTGTACGTTGCATGAAACAGCTGGGGAACTTTCGTCCAAAACGATGCATACTCTTGTTGTAATACCACATCCACAGGGTCACCTTGATCATCCAAGGCAAACAGAGGTAGTTTAAGGATCAATGCCTGGGACTGTAGAGCCACATCCAGTAATCCCCAGCCGCCCTGGCCCTTAGGGAGACGCACTTGGGTACGCGCAATGCGGTAGAGCTTCCCAGTCCAAATAAAATAACCCATTACCTGTTCAATTCTTTGGCAATGACGTTTCTTCGGAGGCAAAACATGAGCAAGGAACAAAATTCTGCTCAACGCAAAGCAGTTATCCGCTGTACCAAATTCAACAACCGGGTTTTCTGATTATACATGACATTAATGCGAGAGGTCCAATTGTACTCTCTCATGTCTGACACGTTATCACTGAAGTAGATCCCCAAAATGTTTGTTCGCTGCACAACAGGAATACCTAAAGCTGAGGTATCTGGAGACCGCTAATATCTCAGACTTCCGCAAACTAAAGCTGATGCCAGTACTATCCTCAGAGTGCTGTACACAATCCCTCAATCGAAGAGCATCTCGGTAACATCATCTGCATATGCTCGCACCGCAAGTCGCTGCCCATACACATCCATTCCAGTCAAAGTTGAAGCAACGGATCAACATACAGAGCGAACAATATCATCGACATGGGACAACCTTGGCGCACGGAATGTTTAACCGGTATAGCTGCCGTTAAAAATCCATTGCAGAGTTCTTTGGAGGACGCAACACCATATAGGGCTCTGACTAGGTTTACAAGCTTTTGAGGCATGTTCAAAACCTCCAAGCGTTTCCATAGCCCCTCGTGAACAACACTGTCGATCGTTTGGACACAGTGTACCTTAAAACATGTAAAGCGTTTGTGTTATTAATGAACGCTCTTTAACTGCTCTGGTTCTCAGCGTCCCATTCTATATTGGGCGTGAAAGAGCGTTTAATTTTGCTCAGAAGCCTCTCTATCAGCTTGAGGCTCTTTAACGTGCCGTAAATCTACGACACGGCACACACGGCTTCACTTCCCTTCTGAAGGAAGCCATACTAAGGATGTTTACACCCGATACAAATTCATCTCCTTCTCCGGGTTTGAAGCCGCGACCTTGGGTATATGAAGTTAGCATGGTAACCGTTAAAACGTGTATTTCCGATGATACCTCCGGGTCGAGTTTTGGGTGGAATGCACTACCCTCTTTTGAATGCTGTAACAAATTATTATTAAAAAAGTTTATTCTTCTGTTTGCATTATGATAATCGAGAAAAACCTCAGCAGAAATTGTCTTATTACCTGCCTCTTTAGGGGATATTTCCTAAAACCTCAAGATATACATTATGTTTGCCATGTAAATATCTTTAATATATGCAATTGTAATCAAAATTGTAGACACATTTTTGAGAAAATCAAAATGTAAAACATTTTTACACGTAATATGTACATAATGTATAGAGAATACCAAACTTGCTATTTAAGTTTGGTATCTTCCAAGGATGCGACACGAAGATTTTGAAAAAAATCCCCCTACTAAAAGCTACCCTTTACATGGAACAAATTTCGAAAAATTTTATTTTCTTAAAAATGTCTGTAACGATTTTGATTAAAATCCTGTATATTAAAGCTATTTATGTCCAAAATAAAATGTATATGTCGAATTTTTGGTGAATAGCCTCTTAAGACCACTTTATTCTGGATGAATTGTATAGAATTTTGTATAACCGCTAAACCGTAAGCGATGGACAAAAACTTATCACACAAAAAACATGCAGCACATTAAAACACACAATTTATGTCAGGTACATTTTTTCGTGGATTTGATCGTTTTTGAGATATTCCTTGTTTTCTTTTCACCTTTAAAAAACTTACAGGAACTTTTCAATTCCTGTCCATACAAACAAAGGAACTTCAGTCACATAGAAACCAGCTTTTGACTATCACTTTAACCTATGGTACTCCCTTATTTAGCTTCTACTTACAAGGAAGCAAGTAATAAGACTATTTCTGCTAGTTTTTTTCAATTAGCATGAAGTAAATAGAAGCATAAGCCTTTTAACAATAATTTGTTGCAGAGATGTAGAGAAAGTCACTGAATGAAACTCATCAATTTTTTTCATGTAAAGTGGGGTTGGGAAAATTTGTTTTTCAAAATCCTTATTTCGCAGATTGTAAACTTAAATACGAAGTTGGTTATTTTACCTACTTTTTGTTTTTGAGTTGTGATCATGGACACACACACACACAAGGGTTCCTAAATCGTGTATTTCCGGTGGAATCTCGGTATCGAATTTTTGGGTGGAGTGGAATACTCTCTCTCTCTCTCTCTCTCTCTCTCTCTCTCTCTCTCTCTCTCTCTCTCTCTCTCTCTACCTACCTACCTACCTATGTACTAAGTAGAGAAAATAAAAAGTGTCCCAAAGTGCCGACAGGTCGTAATAAAACCTTAACTAGCCATTTCGATTAAAATGAGGTAGAGATGTCAGTTTACAGACAGTTTACATTTTGGGTAGAGAATGTTAAGTGAATTTCAGACTCCAGAGTCGTCATTTATTGATAAGATATTTGTAGACTTCAACTGTTATGTTTTTAGCTGAACGTTTCCGTTAACAAGTGTGTGGGGCAGACGCCTCGAGGGCTTCAATTGTTACTTGTAACGGTGGTGACGTCTTATTTCAGCCGGAAGAGTGTCGTAAACACATTTACTCAGTGCTGTTAGTGTGCTTGTGAACCTTTAAAACGTTAATGAGTGTTCATACCGCCTGTTCAAAAACCATTGCTTGCTATAAGATAAAACAAACATATATTACATTCACATGACTTTCTCTGCCTATTTTTCAACAAACTGTACATACACACATGCGTCCAAGAACCTTTTTGTACACTTTTTACACTTTCACTTCCTTGATACCGAGATTTCAACGGAAATACACGTTTTGGTACCCGCTGAATTAAAAAAAAAAGCATTTTAGAAAAAGATTCTGTGCATGTATGTGTGTCGGCAGGGAGCATCTAAAGACCAATGTTTTTTATAATTTTGCATAGATAACTAGTAAACCGTAAGAGATGGATAAAAACTTACTGTACAAAAATGTAAAGCTAATTAAAACACTCCTTTGGCGTCATATACATTTTTTTCGTGGATTTGACTGTTTTCGAGATATTCCTTGTTATCGGTTTCAGTTCTAAAATACCTTAACTTCTCTCATACGGAAATTTGTCAACTCCTGGCCAAGCTAAGAAACGGATTTCAATCCCATAGCAACCACATTTTAAAACATTTGAATATCGTTTTTGCCCACTGTAGTCCCTTATTTCTCTTCTACTCATAAGGAACTAAGTAAGAACACGATTAGAATGAAGTAGATAGAAGAATAAGCTTATTAACAATAATTTGTTACAGAGATGTAGAGAAAGTAATATGAATATAGCACATCAGATTTTTATAGAGACAACCCTAAAACGTGAATTTCCATTGAAATCTCGGTATCGAATTCTTGGATGGGATGCAGTACGTTCTCTGATGTGTTCCATTCACATGACTTTCTCTACATCCCTGAAAAAATATTATTAAAAGGCTTATGATTCTATTTACTTCATGCTAATCGATAAAAAACTAGCAGATATAGTCTAATTACTTGCTTCCTTCCAAGTAGAAGCGAAATAAGGGAATATACTAGGTTAAACCGACTGTCAAATGTTTTAAAATGTGGTTGCTATGGGATTGAAATCCGTTTCTTAGTTTGGACGGGAGTTGACAAGTTCCCGTATGAGAAAAGTTAAGGTATTTTAAAATTGAAACCGATAACAAGGAATATCTCGAAAACAGTCAAATCCACGAAAAATATATATATATATATATATATATGTGACGTTAATGTTGTGTTTTAAGGAGCTTTACATGTTTTGTACACTAAGTTTTTGTCTGTCTCTTACGGTTTACTAGTTATGCAAAATTCAAAAAATATTCATCTAGAATAAAGAGGTCTTTAGATGCTGACACACACATTCACACACAGAATCTTTTTCTAAAATGTATTTTTTTTTTTTTTTTTTGATTCACGGGGTCCCAAAACATTTACTTCCGTTGAAATCTCGGTATTAATTTTTTGGGTGCAATGAAATACCTTCCATATACAATTTGTACATAGCACGTGTAGAGAAAGTAAAAAGAGTACAAAAAGGTTAGTCAAAAGCTGGTTGCTATGTGACTGATGTTCCTTTGTTTGTATGGACAGGAGTTGACAAATTCCTGTATGAGAAAAGTATAAGTTTTTAAAAGCTGAAACTAAAAACAAGGAATATCTAAAAAGGATCAACTTCACGAAAAAAATGTATATAACATAAATTGTGTGTTTTAACGTGCTCTACATTTTTATTTTGTAAGTTTTTGTCTATCCCTTACGGTTTGGCAGTTATGCAAAATTTCGAAAAAATTATTCAGAATACAGCAGCCTTCAGAGGCTTTTCCAGAAAATTCAAAATATACAGTTTATTTGTCAGATAAATATCTTTAATGTACGAACTTTTAATCAAAATCGATATAGCCGGTTTTGGGATAGTCAAAATTATCGAAAAAAGTTCCATGTAAAGGGTAGTTTTGGGTGGGAAGATTTTTCTCAAAGTCCTTGTGTCGCATCCCTGGAAGATACCAAGTTTGGTATTTTACCGACTTTTCGTGTTCACAGACACACGGACACGCGGATACACGGACACACACACACGGACTTTTTCTGAAAATGCTTTTTTTGGATATAGGGGGCCCAAAAACATACATTTCCGGTGAAATCTCGGTATCGCATGTGTGGGTGGAGTGCAATACCTTCTCTATACATTATGTACATAGTACGTGTAGAGAAAGTAAAAATTAAAACTTTAACAAAACAACTTTGAGCAAAATAAGCTATACACGCTATGAACAAAGGAATTAACGTTTCTTAGCAGAATCATCTGAAGGTGGTACCCGAGGTTTTTTTTTTGTTTTTTTTTTATTTATCTTTATTTTCATTTTTACCTTGTTTTTCTGTATTATATCTTGATTGATGTTTTCTTACTATTACAACACACACATATAACACCCATGCTCAAGGCGGGTCTCGAACCCACGATCCCCAACGCTACGAAGCGAGCACGGCCATGGGGACCGCAGTTGAGTAGGCGGTATGTGCGCCGAGGGCGTCAATTGTTTGTAACCTGTTATTCACTTGTCTTATTTCAGCTCGCAGCGTCTGTCGTAAACAAATTTACACAAGACTGTAAGGTTGTTAGCACTGGAGCTGCAAAACGAGGTTTTGTAATGTTAATCAAGGTTAATACCGGCTGTTCAGAAACCATCCATTCCAACATCTGACTTGTTCACATGACTTTCTCTACCTGTTCTTCTTCTTACAAAGATGATCCATTTATTTACTTCATTTTAACTGATATAAATAACAGCAGAAATTGTCTTTTTACTAGCTTCCTTGTAAGTAGGACGGAAATAAGGCAAAACTCCAGGCCAATGTAAAAGTAGAAAAATTTAAAAGTTATCATTACGTGAAACAATCGAAATTCGGTCCTCTATGCGTGGTCAGGAGTAAAACAAAAAACACATGAAACAAAAGATGACTTCCAATTTGAAAAAGGTTTAAAGTAGTTTAAAATTGAAACAAATAACAAGGAATATCTTAGAATATCATAATAACAGAAACTATTTAATATATTTTCTGTATTTTATATCCATATCGTATTTTTGGTGTAGCAAATGTTTATCCCTCTTACGGTTTACCAGGTATGCAGAATTCATCCAGAATGAAGAGCTTCCCAGAGGATCTTCCTAGTAAATTCAAGATACATATTTCTTTTGTCAGGTAAATATACGGTAATTTAATCAAAATCGTTAGAGCCATTTTTAAGAAAATCAAAATTTTCAAAAAAAGTTCCATGTCAAGGGATGTTTGGGGTGGGGGGATTTTTCTTAAAATCCTTGTGTCGCATCCCTGGAAGATACTGAACTTAAATACCAAGTTTGGTATTTTAGCGACTTTTCGTTTTTGAGTTATCATGTGCACAAACACACGGACACACACACTCGGGCCTTTTTCTCAAAATGCTTTTTCTGGTTACAGGGGCACCTAAAACATATACTTCCGGTGAAATCTTGGTATAGAATTTTTGGATGAAGTGCAATACCTTCCGTATACACTATGTACATAGTACGTGTAGAGAAGGTGAAAATTATTAACCTAAAGTTCTAAAAACGTATCGTAGTACGAGGTGGTTCACTAGTCAAAGTCCCCATATGGTCATTTAAGTTAAATGCAAATGAAACGATAAAAAAAAAATATGATGTGTTTCATTCACATGACTTTCTCTACATCTCTGCAACAATTTATTGTTCTAAAACTTAGGCTTTTATTTACTTCATGCTAATTGAGGAAAAATTAGCAGAAATAGTGTTATTACTTGATTCCTTGTAAGTAGAAGCAACATACCATAGGTTAAAGGGACAGTGAGAAACCTGTTGCTAGGTATCCTAAGTTGTTTGTATAGACAGGAGTTGACAAAAACAAGGAATATCTCAAAAACAATCAACTCCACGAAAAAATGTATTGACCATAAATTGTGTGTTTTAACGTGCTCTACGTATTTTGTATGCTACATTTTTGTCCATCAATTACGGTTTAGCATTTATGTAAAATTACGTAAAATTCATCCAGAATAAAGTAGTCTTCAGAGACTATTCCCAGAAAATTTAGGATATACATTTTATTTCTCAGGTAAGTAAGTTTAATATACGATATTTTAATCAAAATCGTTAGAGCCACTTTTGAGAAAATCAAAATTTTCGAAATTTTTTTCATGTAAAGTAATTGGGGTGGGGGGATTTTCTTGAAAATCTTCGTGTCCTTGGAAGATGCCAAACTTAAATATCAAGTTTAGTATTAACGATTTTCGTTTTCGAGTTATACTGCCCACAGACACACAGACTTACACACATACACACAAACACACACACGCACACATACACCCACCGTTTTCCAAAAATGCATTTATTGCATCAGGGGGACCCAAAATATGTATTTCCGATGAAATCTCGGTGTCGAACTTTTGGTTGGAATGAATTACCGATGTTAACAAATGAAAGGCTACATCTAAATTATATGGACAAAGCCTTCTTATACACTCTTTTGTTAATGAATTTTGCAATAGATTCTTTACTTGAGGTAGCACATGTCTTGAGTGTTACGTCATTTCGTAATTGTACTGTAAGTATTAATGATCTCTCAAAGTCTTACTGTAGGTATTTACAGTGCATGTTGGCATGGCAATTAATGTATTAAGTGTAAATTTAGCTTAAATTACCAAACATGTGCTCAGAATGATTAACTTACATATTAAGTATTTCAAAAACAAAAGAAAAGGAAGCTAGGGTGATTTATATAGAACTGACACATTTCTTTCTTTAATTGTTTCAAAACGTGTTCTGTTAGCAACAATGTATTATACCTAAATTGTAGAGGAATTTTGGAAGTCTATTTATCTCTATGGCAAATGTTGAAAATGTCTTCCATTCTGCATAAGGCACAGCTCAACACTTCGTTCCATGTTACTGGCCACTCGTTGGAGGACTCTGTTGTCATTAGCTTGAATCTCCTTTGTGATGTTGTGCTTCAGATCGTCCAATGTCTGGGGACGTGTGGCGTAAACCCTGTCTTTTAAGTAACCCCATAGAAATCAAGTCCGGCGATGTCAATTCCGGAGATCTCGGAGGCCACAGGTTCCTGGAAATTATCCGGTCGTCAAAGAAACTTGCAATTAGGTTCATGGATTCATTTGATGTATGGCATGTAGCGCCACCTTGCTGAAAATATCCTTGACTCAGCTCTACATCGTACTGCATTTTCACGTTGACTACTGCCAACAATGCAATTAGGAATAAAACATTAAACATCTGCCCATCTAGTGACAAGGAATCGAAACTGCAGAACATTCTGCTTAATTCGGTGCTAAAATTGGGTCATTGAATGAATTTCGAACGGAATAAAGAAAGAAATGTGTCAGTTGTACATAAATCACTGTGTATTTGCCTGTGTACTGGTTGAAGTAGATGTAACAGAGAAGGTTCTATTCTGTGTTACGTCACAAAGCAGCAACTTAGAGATAATATAACTTTGTAACTATCCACGCTTGTATAATTGATACAAAGGCTATCACTTCCGATCCGTTTGATGGAAACAATGCCAGGGGATTTGTTTAACGTGATGACCTATATTCAACGATATTACGCTGCTACGTTTCCAAGTAATTACTGACATCCATACCCGTATTTACACATCTGCCGCGCTCTGTCCATTACTCAGATGTTTTCCTCGGGCATGATTTTAAACACACGTTTTCCTTACTAAATGTCATATGCTACCCTTCATAAACCCCTACCGGCTAGATAAAGCTCCAAGCAGAATGTAATTTTACATCATTATCTAAACTCCACTGAAAGTTTTGATGCCCCTAAATGAAAATCGTTAGAGGATGATTAAAAAAACCTTATGTGCTCCATTCTCATGACTTTCTCTACATTCCTGCAACAAATTATTGTTGAAAAGAGCATGCTTCTATTTGCTTCATGCTAATCCAAAAAAAAAATAACAGAAATAGTCTTAATACTTGCTTCCTTATAAGTAGAAAATAAATAAGGGAGTACCATAGGTTAAAGTGATAGTCAAAAGCTGATTGCCATGTGACTGAAGTTCCTTTGTTTGTATGGATAGGAGTTGACTGTATGAGAAAACTATAAGTTTTTTAAAGCTGAAACCGAAAAAAAGGAATATCTAAAAAAAAAAGGAAAAAAAAAAAATCAAGTCCACGAAAAAAATGTGTATGACATAAATTGTGTTATTTATCGTGCTCTACATTTTTTCTATAGTAAGGTTTTGTCTATCTCTTACGGTTTAGCAGTAAAGCAAAATTCGGTAAAATTCATCCAAATTAAAGATATCTTTAATGGCCATTCCAAGAAAATTCAAGATATACATTTTATTTGGCAAGTAAATATCTTTAATATAAGACATTTTAAACAAAATCGTTAGTCAGTATTAAGAAAATAAAAATGTTCCAAAATGTTTCCATGTAAATATTTGTCTTTTGGGTGGGGGGATTTTCCGGAAAATCTTCGTGTCGCATCCTTGGAAGATACCAAACTTAAATACCAAGTTTGGGTTTTAACGGTCTTTTGGATTTTGAGCTATGGTGTCCACAGACACACACACACACGAACATTTTTCTAAAAATGTTTTTTTTTGGATTTAGGGGGTCTCAAAACATTTATTTCCGGTGAAATATCGGTATTGGATTTTTGGGTACAATACAATATCTTCTCTATACAGTATGTACATAGTACGTACAGAGAAAGTAACAATATAATATGTTCCATTCACATGACTTTCTCTAACTGCTCGACGAACAAATATTTTATTCAAAAGATTAATCTCTTATCTATATCAAGCTACTGAAGATAAACATAAACAAAATTAGTTTTGTTACTAGTTTCTTGTAAGTAGAAGGGAAATAAGAAAATGCACAGGCTAAAGCGATAGTCTCGTCATTTAAAAGCCGGTCACCATGTGAAATAATTGAAATTCCATTCTCTTTTCTTCCCCGGAGTAAACAAACGAGAAATGAGAAGCAAGATGTCCTCCCGTTTGAGAAAATTTAAGTGGCTTAAAATTCATATCTACCAATAATACGGAAAATCTCGAAAACGGTTAACTCTACAAAAAATGTATATAAAATTGTGTGTTGTAATGAGATTTACATTTTTACTTTCTCCAAACGCACTATGTACATAGTGTATAGAGAAAGTATTGCACTCCACCAAAAAATTCGATACCGAGATTTCACCGGAAATATATGTTTTAGGGTCCCCAATATCCAAAAAAAGCATTTTCACAAAAAGGTCCGTGTCTCTCTGTGTGTGTGTGTGTGTGTGTGTGTGTGTGTGTGTGTGTGTGTGTGTGTGTGTGTCCGTGTGTCTGTGAACATGATAACTCAAAAACGAAAAGTCGGTAAATACCAAATATGGTATTCAAGTTTAGTATTTTGAGAAAATACATTTTGAGAAAAATCCCCCCACTGCCAACTACCCTTTACATAAAACTTTTTTCAAAAATTTTTATTTTCTCAAAAATGGCTCTAATGATTTTGTATAAAAATTTCGTATATTAAACATATTTATCTGACAAATAAAATGTATATCTTGAATTTTCTGGGAATAGCCTCTGAAGAGTAGTTTAATCTGAATGAATTTTACTAAATTTTGAATAACTTCTAAACCGTAAGAGATGGACAAAAACTTACTGCACAAAAAATGTAGAGCACATTAAAACACACAAGTTATGTTATATACACTTTTTTCGTGGAGTTCGTCGTTTTTGTGACATTCCTTATATTTGGTTTCTGCTATGAAAAACGTATACTTTTCTCATACAGGAACTTGTCAACTCCTATCCATATAGACAAAGGAACTTCATTGACATATCAACCAGATTTTGACTATCAATTTAGCCTACAGTTGTCCCTTATTTCGCTTCTACTTACAAGGAAGCGAGTAATTAGACTATTTCTGCTATGTATTCTGATTAGCACAAAGTAAATAAAAGTATAAGCTTTTTAAGAATAATTTGTTGCAGGGATATGGAGAAAGACAAGTGAATGGTACACATCAGATTTTGTTGTTAAGTACGTTTTTGTCTATCTCTTATGGTTTACCAGTTATTCAAAAGTCATCTAGAATGAAGAGGTCTTTAAAGGCTATTCCCAGAAAATTCAAGATATACATGTCATTAAAATATCTTCAACATAAAGTATTTTAATGAAAATCGTTAGAGCCATTTTTAAGAAAATCGACATTATCGAAAATGTTTTATGCAAAACGAAACCTAAATACCAAGTTTGGTGTTTAATGGTCTTTACGTTTTTGAGCTATGCTACCCACAACCCCCCCACACACATATACACATACACACAGGCAGACACATACACAGACATTTTTTCTAAAAATGTCTTTTTTTTTTGTTGGTTTCAGGAGGTCCTAAAATATATTTTTCCTCTGAAATCTCGGTAGCGAATTGCAATTACAATACCTTCTCTATACACTATGTACATGGTACGTATAGAGAAAGTAAAAACTGTTGGAATTCTTCAGCAAACCTTCAAAGTAATATGTCTGCATTTTATAATTTTACGGGAGAATTTTACATTTCATACTGGATATATAACGACTTGGCTACCTGTTTTATTATTCCATTTATTTTACATTTCATTGTTAATCATTATCTATGAAAACGCGGTTTTATAACTGTACGACATACGAACCAGCTTAGTACCACGTGGTGTGTGCACGTGCGTTCGCGGAAGAATACATTTTGGTTTGTTTATATCGCTGGTGAAGTAAGGATGGACATATAATAGAACCACTTCTGAAAGCAACCATGCCATCCAGTTTCTGTAACTGCAGATAACTGCTTTGTATGCTGCACCAACTAGAAAATCCTTAACCTCGTAGCCGGTTCTTCGCCGTAGAAAACGGGAAGAAATTTCATGGTGCCAGAAGTGGGATCATAGCTGGATGAGTCAATAGTTTTGCGTCAATTCCCTGCGGAAACTACCTTGTTATATTAGCGCTGTGAGGTGAAGCATTGTCATGATGCCACAAAATGCCCCTTTGTCCTGTCTTTGGACGCCTTTCTGGGATTTTTGGAACACTCGCAGAAGGAAAACTTCTGTGTACCATTTCTGATTTTCGAGTACAACCGTTGCCAAGTGAAAGAAATTGTTTTCTTTCCGGGACTCCTTGCGTTGGTCATCTGGGAGCATCCAAATGGAGGACTGACATTTTGTTTCCATGTCAAACTGGTATATCCATGTTTCCTCTCCCGTAGGAATATCTGAAATACGGCGAGACTTTTCACAGTTAAACATTTGAAGCATTTCAACCACATTTAGCTTCTGTGCTTCAGAGAAATTATGGAGCTCCCATCATGAAGAAACATTTTTACACGAAGATTTTGATGAAGGCTGGTTGAAACACTCGCCGAACTAATGACTAATGGCAGAAAATGTCATTATAGGTTAGTCTTTGATTTTCCCAAATCATTGTTTTCACAGTGGAGATGTTTTTCTTAGCCATTACGGTTGTTGGTCTACTACTCTTCTCTTCATCTTCAAGAAATTGTCGCCTCCTCATGGATTCTCCAGAACACAGTGGCTTTTCACGGAGAATAATCCGCAAAACTACTTTGCAACTCAAACGCTCAAGTGGCTACGTTTCATTTAAGCCACTTTTGAAGTCGATAATTGGAGATGGGGATATTTTCCTGAAAGTCTTCGTGTCACATCCTGGAAGATATCAACTTAAATACCAAACTTGGTATTTAACCGACTTTTAGTTTATACGCTCTGCTGCCCAATGACACACGGATATGTTTATAAAACATTTTTTTTGGAACCAGGGGGTCTCAAAATATGTATTTCGGGTGAAATCTCGGTATCGAATTTTTGGGTGGAATGCAATACCTTCTCTATACAATATGTACATAGTACGTGTAGAGAAAGTAAAGCTATTCATATAAGAACATGACTCAAAACCCTTCGATTTCGATTTATACAGGTTCAAAATGCTATTAATCAAAAGTTTTTAATGTGATACATTATTCCATTGTTGATATTTGCAGCTTGTTAGGCGGTGTTCCACATAAGCACCACTTATAGTAAATGATTGAAATGTCCTCCTCTTATCTCTAGACCCGCAAGCACTCGTGGAAACATGGAATGTCAAATACTCCAAGTCGGTGTCGTATGATTCCGCAGGCTTACATGACACGTAGATCAAGAGTTCCTTCACCGGAATGTCTGCTCCATAAAAAATGGTTTAAGGTGCCCAAAAAAAAATCTGATTTGTTCCATTCATATAGCTTTCTCTACAAATCTGTAACAAATTATTGTTAAAAAGCTTATGTTTCTATTTACTTCATGATAATCGAGAAAAAAATTAGCACAAATAGTCTTATTACTTGCTTCCTTGTAAGTAGAACCGAAATAAGGGAGTACCATAGGTTAAAGTGATAGTCAAAAGCTGCTTGCTATGTGACTGAAGTTCTTTTGTTTGTGTGGACAGGAGTTGTCGAAGTTCTGAGTGATAAAGGTATACATTTTTTAAAGCGGAATCCACAAACAAGGAATATCTCAAAAACGATCAACTCCACGAAAAATATATGTATATATATATATATATATATATCTTAAATTTTATGTTTTAACGTGTTCTACATTTTTAGTGTGGTAAGTTTTTGTCCATCTTTTACGGTTTAGCAGTTATGCAAAATTCCGTAAAATTCATCCAGAATAAAGTAGTCTTCAGAAGCCATTCCCGGAAAATTCAAGATATACATTTTATCTGTCAGCTAAATATCTTTAATATGCGATATTTTAATCAAAATCGTTAGAGCTATTTTTGGGAAAATAAAAATTTTCGAAAAAGTTCCATGTAAAGGGTATTTTGGGGTGGGGGGATTTTTCTTAAAATCTTCGTGTTGCATCCCTGAAAGATACTAAACTTAAACGCCAAGTTTGGTATTTTACTGACTTTTCGTTTTTGAGTTGTCGTGTGTACAGACAGATGGAGACACCAACACACGGAAAACACACACGGACCTTTTTGTGAAAATGAAAAAAATACAGGGGACACTAAAACACATATTTCCGGTGAAATCGTTCTCTATAAATTATGTATATAGTACATGTAGAGAAAGTAATAAAAATCTAAAGGATTGAGGTCGGAGGAAAACTGAAGGCCATGGGAATGGTCCACCTCTACCTATCCAATTATACTAGATACCAGCCAGTACATCTCGAACAATGAGACTAAAATGTGCTAGAGCATCATCCATAAACATGTTTCTTCTTGTTTACAGAGACACATTTTCTAACAAGTCTGGGAGAGTGTTCTGAATGAAGTCCCTGTAGGTAACACTTACTGGGGGAATGTATTACATATCTGTTAACAAGTAGCCATGACAACACAAGGCCAACTCTGCAGGGTAAAATGGGTCAAAGCATTCTATAGATGAGTGCATAAATAAATGAAGCTATTTCTCAAGCCTGATAGAGAGGCTTTTGAGCAAAATTAAGCGGTCTTTGTATAGAATGGGACGATGAGAACCACAGCAGTTAAAGAGCGTCCGTAAATAAAACAGCGTTTATATTTGTGAAGTTGTTAGGTTGGACACGGAAAGTCGTTGTGGGTGACTTTCGCTAATAAACCAAAAATTTGATACCGAGATGTCACCGGAAACACGTGTTTTAGGTCCCTCTGAATCGAAAAAGAAAAGCATTTTCAGAAAATGGTCCGTGTGTGTCTGTCTGTGTGTGCGGATGTGCCTGTGGACAGGCCGTTGAATACCAAACTTGGAATTTTAGTTTGGTATCTTCCAAGGATGCGACACGAAGATTTTCAGGAAAATCCCCCCACCCCCAACTATCCTTTACATGGAACTTTTTTCGAAAATTTTGATTTTCTTATAAATGGCTATAACGATTTTGATTAAAATATCGTATATTAAGGGTATTTATCTGACAAATAAAATGTACATCTTGAATTTTCTGGAATTGCCTCTGAAGACTACTTTATGCTGGATGAATTTTACAAAATTTTGCATAACTGTTAAACCGTAAAAGGTGGACAAAAACTTACCACACACAAAACGTAGAACACGCAAAGACACACAAATTATATTACATATATTTTTTTCGTGGCAATGATCGTTTTTGAGATATTCCTTGTTTTTGGTTTCAGCTTTGAAAAGCTTATACTTTTCTCATACAGGAATTTGTCAACTCCTGTCCATAGAAACAAAGGAACTTCAGTCACATAGCAACCAGCTTTTGACTATCACTTTAACCTATGGTACTCCCTTATTTCCCTTCTACTTACAAGGAAGCAAGTAATAAGACTATTTCTGCTAATTTTTTCTCGATTTGTATGAAGTAAATATAAGCTAAGCTTCTTAACAATAATTTGTTGCAGAGATGTAGAGAAACTCATGTGAATGGAACACATCAGTTGTTTTTTTCTTACTTCAATGTCTGGAATCCATCCCCAAACTTTGTAAAAGTAGTTTTGAATCATCCTGTATAGAGTACGAAAAGTCAATTCAAACTCTAAACTGTTATAAAAATTGTAATGTTTGGTAGGGAAAATAATCTGATGTATAGCATTCATATGACACTCTCTACCTATTCTCAAACATCCCATTCTTATAAAAGATTATTCTTCTACTTATTTTATGCTATACGGGATGAATATTAACACAAGTATTCTTACTACTTATTTCCTTATAAACAGAAGGTAAATAAAGGAATATAACCTGCTAAATCGATAGTCAAATATTTTAAAAACCGATCGATATGTGAGGAATTGAAGTGCATTTCCAGAGAAACAAAAGAAAGAAGGAACTAAAGAGTTACTGAATGTGAAGTTGTATAGTTTAAAATTGAAACCAGTAACAAGGAATATGTTGGAAACGGACAAATCTACAGCAAAAATGTATATTTTATGTCATCTACATTTTTATTACTTTCTCTAGCCCCGTATGTACATAGGGATAGAGAAGTTATTGCACTCCACCCAAAAATCGATACCGAGATTTCCCCGCAAATATATGTTTTAGGGTCCCCTGTATCCAAAAAGAAGCATTTTCAGAAAAAGGTCCGTGTCTGTGTGTCCGTGAACACGATAACTCAAAAACGAAAAGTCGGTAAAATACCAAACTTGCTATTTAAGTTTAGTATCTTCCAGGGATCCGACACGAAGTTGTTAAGAAAAATCCCCCCACCCCAAACTACCCTTTACATGGAAAAAATTGCAAAAATTTTGATTTCCTTAAAAATGGCTGTAATGATTTTGATTAAAACATCGTATATTAAAGATATTTACCTAACAAATAAAATGTATATCTTGAGTGAAGACTAATTTATTCCGGATGAATTTTATGGAATTGTGCATAACTGCTAAACCGTAAGAGATGGACAAAAAACGCACTGCATAAAAAATGTAGAGCACGTTAAAAAACACAATTTATGTCATATACATTTTTTTCGTGGAGTTGATAATTTTTAAGATATTCTTAGTTTTTCGTTTCTGCTTTGAAAAACATACTTTTCTCATACAGGAATTTCTTAACTCCTGCCCAAACAAACAAAGGCACTTCAGTTACATAGCAAACAGCTTTTGGCTATCATTTTAGCTGTGGTACTCTCTCATTTCGCTTCTACTTACAAGGAAGCAAATAATAAGACTATTTCTGCTAAAGTTTCTCAATTACCATGAAGTAAATAGAAGCATAAGCTTTTTAACCACAATTTGTTGCAGAGATGTAGAGAAAGTCATGTGAATGTACACATCAGATTTTTTACTAAGTTTTTGTGTATCTCATACGGTTTACCAGTTACGTGAAATTCAGCAAAATTGATCCAAAATGAATGCGTCTTCAGAAGCTAATCTCATAAAATTTGGGTTTTATTTGTGATTTAAATAGCTTAAATATGCGTAAATTAATCAAAATCGTTAAGAGGCATTTTTGAGATAGCCGAAATTTTGTAAATTTTTTCCTGTAAAGGGTAGTTGTTTGTGTGGGGTTTTCTAGAAAATCTTCGAGCCGGTTCCTTCAAAGATACTGAACTTAAATATCAAGTTTGGTTTTTAACAGATTTTTCGTTTTTGAGCTATGCTGTTCACAGAAGCATACACGGGCATGCTTCTTTTGGATTCAAAGGATTTCGTTATATGTTTTTCTGCTGAAATCTCGGTATCAAATTTTTGGGTGGAATACAGTACCTTGTCTATCCACTATGCACAATGTACATGAGAGCTAGAGAAAGTAATATTATAAATATGATAACAAATTATGCACTGCAGCTTGGAATCAAGAATTAGCAATCCGTGAGTGTTCTATTCACCCATGTCGCCATCTATCCACTCGGTTCCGTACTACTTGCATTTAATAGCAGTGCATTTGATGTATAAGTGGTTGTGGATTTCAAACCTTTTACCCTTATATGGTTTAAGTGTTCTTTTGTTGAATACTTGCAGCTATGCGTGTGCATCCGTCGCTTGCAATTTTTACTTTCTCTATACGCACTATGTGCATAGTGTATAGAGAAGGTGTTGTATTCCACCCAAAATTCCAACTCCACGAAAAAAAATGTATACAACATAAATTGTGTGTTTTAATGTGCTCTACATTTTTTGTGTGTTAGGCTTTCTCTCTCTCTTACGGTTTGGCAAAACACCGTAAAATTCACTCAGAATAAAGTAGTCTTCAGAGGCTATTCCCAGAAAATTCAAGGTATACGTTTTATTTGTCAGATAAATATTTTTAATATATGATATTTAAATCAAAATCGTTAGAGCCATTTTTCAGAAAATCAAAATTTTCGAAAAAAAAGTTCCATGTAAAGGGTAGTTTAGAGTGGGGGATTTTTCTCGAAATCATCCCCGGAAGATACTAAACTTAAATACCATGTTTGGTATTATACCGAATTTTTGTTTTTGAATTATCGTGTTCATGGACACGCGGACACACGGACACACACGGACCTTTTTCTGAAAATATTTTTTTTGGATACAGGGGACTATAAAACATACATTTCCGGTGAAATCTCGGTATCGAATTTTTTGGTGGAGTGCAATACTTTCTCTATTCACTATGTACATAGTGCGTATAGAGAAAGTAAAAAACATTTTCACAAAAAGGTCCGTGTGTCTGTGAACACGATGACTCAAAATCGAAAAGTCAGTAAAATACCAAACTTGGTATTTAAGTTACATATCTTCCAGGGATGCGACACGAACATTTTGAGAAAAATCACCCACCCCAAACTACCGTTTACATGGAACTGTTATCGAAAATTTTGATTTTCTCAAAGATGGCTGTAACGATTTTAATTAAAATATCGTATTGTACATCTTGAATTTTCTGGGAATAACCCCTTAAGACTACTTTATTCTGTATGAATTTTACGGAATTTTGCATACCTGCTAAACCTTAAGAGATGGAAAAAAACGTATTACACAATAAATGTAGAGCACTTTAAAACACATAATTTATGCTATATGCATTTTTCATGCAGTTAATCATTTAGAGATATTCCTTGTTTTTGGTTTCAGCTTTGAAAAGCTTATACTTTTCTCATACAGGAATTTGTCAATTCCTGTCCATTCAAACAAAGGAACATTAGTCACATAGCAACCAGCTTTTGACTGTCATTAACCTATGGTACTCCCTTATTTCTCTTCTACTTACAAGGAAGCAAGTAATAAGAGTATTTCTGCTAATTTTTCTCGATTAGCATGAAGTAAATAGAAAAAATTAGCTTTTTAATAATAATTTGTTGCAGAGACGTAGAGAAAGGCATGTGAATGCAACAAATCAGATTTTTTACCATCTTGTTTTTCTTTCCTTAAATGTTACGTCAATGCAACATTCTGAGCGAAAAACATGCATGATAATGTAGATTGCAATAGCACCGAGGGATTATCATACGTTAATTAAGCACACAGATGAGCGATACAGCGACGTTATCCGGTCGTAAATGCAATTAATGTAGAAACAGTAGAATAACACCGACCGAAATTACACAGCTTAGATAATTGCTGGGTTTGTTGAGGGATCTGTGGATAATCCGGTTTAATCATTGCATAAAACCGGTTGTATTTCCACAAGAATTTGCATTTTTTGTTCATTAATCTTGCTATTATATATTCATTTCATAATACCATGTAATTGCTTTTTGGTTATTTCACGAGTATGAATTTAGATTTTTTTAAAAACAATTTAACTAGTCGCATATAAATATAAACTGAAAAATATATACGAAAAGAAATCATCGTAAATGCCGCTCCATGATAGTCCTGTAATTTTGTTCGTTTCTTCACATTCTCTGATGTGTTACACTCATATGACTTTCTCTTGCCACTCTACAAACAAGCTTCTTACGAAAGATAATTCTTCTTTCAACACTATGCTAATCTAGGTAAACAATAGCAGAATGTTATTACTTAGTTCCTTATTAGTAGAATGGAACTAAGGGAATACACTATGCAAAAGTGATAGTCAAATGTTTTAAAAGGCTGTCGATATGCGATTGTCATTGAAAATCGCTTCTTTGCTTAGCCAGGAGTAGAACAAAAGAAAACTGGACACTTCCGTCTGAGAAAAGTATAAGTTCTTCACAATTGAAACTAATAACAAGGAATACCTCGAAAACGGCAAGTTCCACGAAGAAAATGTGTATGACATAACTTGTGTATTTTAACAAGATCTACATTTTTGGTGGTGTAAGTTTTTGTCTGTCTCTTACGGTTTACTAGTTAAGACAAATTAAGCAGAATTTATCGAGAATAAAGAGGTCTTTAGAAAATATTCCCAGAAAATTCAAGATATACATTTTATTTGTGATAGAAATGGGTTTAATATGTGGGATTTTTATCAAAATCGTTAGAGCCATTTTTAAAAAAAAGAAACATTTGCGAACATTTTTCCATGTAAAGGGTAGTTATGAAAACCTTCGTGTCACATCCTTGGAAGATACCAAACCTAAATACCAAGTTTGGCTTTTAACTGACCTTTCGCTTTTGAGCTATGCTGTTCAAAGACACACACACACACACACACACACACACACACACACACCGTCCTCCGTGGTGTAATGGTTACCATGCTAACTTCATATACCCAAATTAGCGGGTTCAAACCCAGCGGAGGACGATGGATATTTTCGGGTGTAAAACTCCTTAGCTTGGTTTCCTTCGTAAGAGAAGTAAAGTCGTTGGTCCCGTGTCGTAGATTTACGGAACGTAAAAGGACCTCAAGCCTGATAGAGGGGCCTCTGAGCAAAATTAAGCGGTCTTTCACGCCCAATTTAGAATGGGACGCTGAGGACCACAGCAGTTAAAGAGCGTCCATAAATAACACGCCATTTACATTTTTTTACACATGCACACACGGACCTTTTTGTGAAAGTGATTTTTTTTTTAACACAGGGGATCCTAAAATGTGTATTTCCGGTGAGATATCGGCATCTAATTTTTGGGTGGAATACAATAGCTTCTCTATACACTATGTACATAGTACGTGCAGAGAAAGTAAATATGTTTTTTTCTGCATCCAGGGGACCCCAAAACATATATTTTCGGTGAAATCTCAGTATCGAATATGGTAAAATGAAATACGTTCTCTACCTACTATACCTATACGTTGCACATGTATGATAGAGAAAGTAAGAATTTGAAATTTCTCTCCCAATATCCCACGGTCGATGTGCTGAACAGGTTTCTAAAATAAAGCAGTAATCCTCCAGATAGCTTTTTCTCCAGTCAACAAAACTTGGGATAAGTAATATCAAGGGAAGAAAATTTGTAAAAAACCAATTGTAATGTGAAGGTACAATTTGTGACTTATAAAATGCTTGTTTTCATTTTGTTAATATTTTTATTAAACATTTTATTCAGTAAATAGCTTAAACACACCTGTGATAATTCAAAAAATAACATAACAGCTACACAACTTCCCAGCTTATAACATTAGAACAGTCAGTAATTTACGTTTCAAACATTGGCAACACTGACAGGCGGATAACGGAGTCCTTTTATAAACACTACAGGTAGAGCAGCACCATTGACACAAGAAATGACGTCACATCGGCAGAAGTGTCACTCACGTGACCCTACTTTTTCGATTCCTGGAATTAGATGCATTGGGCCCATGTAGCATCTAAAACCAAAGACTCTTGTAGTAGATGAGTGTCCAAATACCAATAACACCTTCTATGTACAAATATATCCACATAAATTATTTGTCATATGTACAGCAATATACATAACTCACAAGTAATATACAAAATTACTCTATACATATTTTACATAACTATTTTCCTTATCTATACACATAGAAGATTTTTCGTATGTCCTTTCTAAAAGGTTAAACACTTTACATTAAGCACAATGTACAATTTTGGCTTTTTGTAACATATATTGTGTTAACTTTATACACAACCCAAAATAGCATCGTTAGGGTATTTTAATATAAAAACAAAAGCTGTTTTGTTCCAGTTTATTAAAAATTATGTTCTGGCATGATAAAACACTTAAACAAGCCAGATTGAGCAGATTTTTGGAAGCACGTTTAGCAGTAGCTACGTGTTGTTTAGTTTTTGACTCTTCTAGGCCAAATATAAAATGCACTTAGAATAAAACAAACAAAAAAAAAACACAAACCTTTGAGCTAAAAGCTGAAACAAAAAGCGTTTAGGCCTAGATTCACAGCCAAAGTCAACAATGAGCTGTTTCAGCACCACCACATGTCACTATGATGAGCAATAGGCCGCTGAAATGTTCAGTCAAGGAAATTCTGTCACTGTACACTGCATAGTTTATAAGTCCTGCTAAGAGCTACTTTTAAACCATCCCTAGAAAGTTAACATTGCATCGAGTGACAAGGAAGGACAAGGTGGGAGGAGAGTAAATGCAAACGTTTGACATTTATTAGAGAACAGAGTGTATAACAAACAAACTTTCTTCATTTTCTCTACCTACTAATAGATTTCTGGTTGGCGGATTTGCCCATTATGCGGGGATCAAAAAGCCTGGACGTATATCTTGGCAGATTGCGTGCAGATGGAGGATGCTAGGAAAAATAATCTGATGTGTTCCATTTACATGACTTTCTCTACATCTCTGCAACAAATTATTGTTAAAATGCTTTTGCTTCTATTTACTTCATGCTAATTGAGAAAAAAATAACAGAAATAGTCTTATTATTTGCTTCCTTGTAAGTAGAAGGGAAATAAGGGAGTACTATAGCGTAAACTGATAATCAAAAGCTGTTTGCTATGTGATTGAAGTACCTTTCTTGTATGGATAGGAGCTGACAAATTCTTGAATGAGAAAAGTAAAGGTTTTTTAAACCTGAAACCAAAAACAAGGAATAGACAAAAACGATCAACTCCACGAAAAATATGTATATGACATAAATGGTGTGTTTTAATGTGCTCTACGTTTTTTGTGTGTTAAGTTTTTGTCCATCTCTTATGGTTTAGCAGTTATGCAAAATTCCGTAAAATACATCCAGAATAGAGTAGACTTCAGAGGCAACTCCCAGAGAATTCAAGATAAACATTTTATTTGTCAGGTAAATAACTTTAATATGTGATATTTTAATCAAAATCGTTAGTGCCATTTTTGAGAAAATCAACATTTTCGAAAAAAGTTCCATGTAAAGAGTAGTTGGGAGTGGGTGGATTTTCTTGAAAATCTTCGTGTCGCATCCTTGGAAGATACCAAACTTAAATCCCAAGTTTGGTATTTAACGGTCTTTTCGTTTTGAGTTATGCTGTCCACAGACACAGACGCGCACACACACAGGGATCTTTTAGTAAAAATGCTGTTTTTTTTTTGTTTTTTTTTTTGTTTTTTTTTATTCAGGAGGACCCAACACATGAATTTCCGGTGAAATCTTGGTATCAAATTTTTGGGTGGAATACAATACCTTCTCTCTACACAATGTACATAGTACGTGTAGAGAAAGAAAAAGTGATATTTGTGAGAGAACAGTGCGTATAACATATTTAGTGTATATCATTTTCTCTGCCTACTAATAGATTTGTCATAAATGAAACACAAATTTCAGGGTCTAATGCATTTCCATAGATCAGCAACGGTCGGATTTGTTTAGGACAACTCGCACACCGTCAACCTGCATTAATGTGACGTACAGTGAGGAAACGAGGGACCGATTCAGTCGTAAACTTTCTTTTACATAAGGAATATACTGAATTATCATATATTAATTTAATTTGTGCCGGAACTGGTGAATCTAACAACGCGTGGTATCGTCTGCGATTCCTATATATCAGATTCCCAAAAGAGAACGTTTACTGAAATCTTTCAACGGACTCTGACACAGATTCTCTTGATTTCTGATTTGAAGGTTTCTTAAATATTGGGGTTTAACTTCAGCTTTTCACTTTTGAAAGGACAATCAGGACAATTTTGTAGTTTAAACAACGGAAGTGCAAATTTTTACAAGTTGGTTTCAGCTCTGTATTTGTTCAATTAAACCAAATTTAAATAAAGCAAAACATCATTGCGATCAGTATTTTAAGTTGAACGTTGAATACATTGTGAACCCTAATCAGATAATGTTGTATGAAAACAAAAACTTATGTTTACGTAGGTTGAAGTTTCACTGCGATCGGTATTTTTCTCTCGCATCGTCCCACCGTAATTGTGCAGGAGAAAGAGCAGAGGAGCGTCATCCGTGTGACCTGTCAATAAACAATTACCAAACATCTGAGATAGGTGATAAAAGCTATCCTAAAATACCTTGAAAATTTCCTCATGAACAAAACCTTCGAAAATAGCAACAACAAAAGAACTGCAAATGCTGGATCAATATATCGTCCTCAAACCTGATACAAATATTTGCACTTATTCACCTCCCCTGTATAAGTATATGGATGATTTGGAAGCGATTTCAGGTAAACTCGTCTCAGTTGGTAGTCATTCTCGTTGTGGAAGTGATATAGAATAGCATTATAAATACTCCAAAGGTGTCTTGACTGGGAATAATACCATAGTTTTGAGAATATTTGGTTGACCTGCACTTCGGTCACAGTAAGACTCAAAAGAAGAGGTCACGAAAGACATCTGTTATCTCTGCGCAGTCAATGAACAGCGACGGTCAATGAGATTCTCTGGAAACTTGCAGTCGAAGGGGAGATTTTGTTGTATTATGGCACTAGTAGCCTTAGTATGCTCAAAGGGGGTTTATTTTGGTTTGAGAGTTTTTACGTGAGTAGTCGTGACTAAAAGTATCTTAATTAGTTTAAAAGTTGTCTGGTGGACATTAAAGCGTTACCTTTGTGTGATTCCACAAGAACTTATCAAGACAAGAGATCCAGAAGAAATGTCTAGAATAGTTCATGAAAATACTCAGAGCTGCAAGGAAATAGTCTTGATTTGGAAGAATATTTTGTTTTAATACCCATGTCACACTACTTCAATCAAACAAATCTAGAATTACTTCAGCAGATTTTGTGCAGTAAAGAAAAAATGTACATTGGCAGAAGCGTGTAAAATTTGGAATAATTTTCTTGATGAGTGTTGAGTTGAGTCATCTCATTGTCAAATAATTGTCTATGTTGTCGTAATTCTACATGATCTTGTTGCAGTCAAGGAGTATTTTAAACCCGTATCACTGATCTTGTAGACAGTCGCTGAAGTAATCTTGTTGCAGTCAAGGAGTGTTTTAAACCCGTATCACTGATCTTGTAGACAGTCGCTGAAGTAATCTTGATGCAATTGTGTGATCTTAGCACAGTTATTGAAGATTTATGGATTGACCGTTGATCGACATAATATATGTAATGCACTTTTCTCGTGAATGATGTCACAGTGATTTCAACTTGGTTTGGAGCAAGTTTTGATTCTGTAGCAGTCATTTTGTTAGACAGTTTTGTTGACTGACATCGCAGTGATCTCAACGCTGTCTTATTCGGTGGATTTGAAGCAGTCAAGGATGACATTTATATCTATAGCACTGACCTTGTGGGCAATCGTTGAAATCATCTTGATGCAGTTTTGTGATCTTAGCACAGTTAATGAAGCTTTTTGGTTTGGTCCATAATCCACATGATAATTGTTAATGTATTTAATGGAGAGGCATTTGAGGCTGGAATTAAATGATTGAGCTCGGTATGGAGGAAGTTTTGATGCGTGTAGCAGCGATTTTGTGTGACAGTTTTGTGAAATGAAGTCGCAGTGATGTCAGTAATCAGTTGATTTTGCGAAATAATTTTGTTTCCTGGCGTCTTGATTGAGTTGACAGTCATCTAAGTGTCATCAAATAAGTGTCTTTTGTCAGATCAGTGATTTTTCAACAAGTGATCGTAATTCTACATGATCTCGTTGCTGTCAAAGATGATTTTAATACCTATAGTTCTCATCTCGGGGACAGTCATTGAAGTCATCTTTATGCAGTTTTGTTATCTTAGAACAGATTTTTTGATTCGTTAATGGTGGAATTGATAGTTGTCAATATATTTAATGAAGTTGTGTCGATTTCAACTGTGCATGGAGAGAGTTTTGACGCGTGCAGCAGTGCTTTTGGGATACGGTTTTGTTGATTGACATTGCAGTGATCTCGAAGTTGTTTTATTCGCTGAGTTTGATAAAAGTTATAGAGGGATTAGACGACACAGTGATTTCAGCCCTGTATGGAAGAGGATTTGATGGTTTAGCAGTGATTTTGGGATACACTTTTGTTCGTTGACATCGCAGTGATTTCGAAGTTGTCTTATTCCGTGAGATAAGATTTATAGAGAAAGTAAGCGACACAGTGATTTCAGTTTGGTATTGAAGTTTTGATGCGTGTTGCAGTGATTTTGTAAGACAGTTTTGTTGTTTGACATCACAGTGATCTCCAACTTGTCTTATTCGGTGAGTTTGATTGATACGAGTGTAGAGAAAGTAGGAGACACAGTGATTTCAGTTCAGTATTAAGGAAGTTTTTATGTGTATAGCAGTGAATTTGTGAGACAGTTTGTTGGTTGACATCGTAGTGACTTATTTGGTGACTTTGACAAGAGTGTTAGAGAAAGTAAACGACACAGTGATTTGAGTTCAGTATTAAGAAGGTCTTGATGCCTGTAGCAGTAGTTTTGTTGATTGACATCGCAGTGATCTCGAAGTTGTCTTATTCGGTGAGTTTGACAAGAGTGTGTTGAGCATTCTACAGCATGGTCTCGAGAGAGCCCCTGGCGTTAGTGACGGTGGTGGCGCATACTGTGTCTCACAATATATCGTTGGCAGTGGCTCCATTGGAGCGCTGAGGCGGCTTGGTGACACTGAGAAGTGTGCTCTTGCAGCGGCCGTTGGCTGCCGCGGCATGGTGCTGGTTCGGATGGGGGATGATCGTCGTGGAAGCTCTCTGATATCGCGTTCCCAGACCAAGACCTCGGGCACTACCTGGGGGCCAGCAGTGTACCACCTGCAAGTGACAAGAGCGTGAGAAACATGTCCAAGCAAGATATCCGCTGAATTCTAACCAACCAAGTTGCGTTTTCAGCACAGTCAGTAATAACAAACACACACATCACTCTTCTATTTACTACATACAGATAAAGCTGTGATTAAAAAATTTGATGTGTTCCATTCACATGACTTTCTCTACATCTCTGCAAAACATTATTGTTAAAAGTCTTATTCTTCTATTTACTTCATGCTAGTCTTGAAAAAATAAGCAGAAATAGTCTTATTACTTGCTTCCTTGTAAGTAGAAACAAAATAAGAGAGTACCATAGGCTAAAGGGATAATCAAAAGCCGGTTGCTATGTGACTGAAGTTCCTTTGTTTGCATGGTCAGGAGTTGACAAATTCCTGTATGAGAAAGCTATTTTTTTAAATCTGAAACCAAAAACAAGGAATA
The DNA here is from genome assembly GCA_030762935.1 of Hymenopus coronatus. Classification (NCBI taxonomy): domain Eukaryota; kingdom Metazoa; phylum Arthropoda; class Insecta; order Mantodea; family Hymenopodidae; genus Hymenopus; species Hymenopus coronatus. Next base: position 16,111,195 of record CM060897.1, on the reverse strand, counting down.
TCTCAAAAACGATCATTGCCACGAAAAAAATGTGTATAACTTAAATTGTGTGTTTTAACGTGCTCTACATTTTTGTGTGGTAAGTTTTTGTCCATCTTTACGGCTTAACAGTTATGCAAAATTTTGTAAAAGTTATCCAGAATAAAGTAGTATTCAGAGGCTATTCCCAGAAAATTCAAGATATACATTTTATTTGTCAGATAAATATCTTTAATATACGATACTTTAATCAAAATCCTTGTAGCCATATATAAGAAAATCAAAATTTTCGAAAAAAGTTCCATGTAAAGGATAGTTGGGGGTGGGGTATTTTCTTGAAAATCTTCGTTTTGCATCCTTGCAAGATACAAAACTTAAATACCAAGTTTGGTATGTAACCGTCTTTTCGTTTTTGAGCTATGCTGTCCACTCACACACGTATACACACATACGGACCTGTTTCTGAAAATGTTTCTATTTTTGGACTCAGGGGGTATATTTTGTATTTTCTTGGAATAGCCCCTGAGGACTGCTTTATTCTGGATGAATTTTACGAAAATTTGCATAACTGCTAAACCGTAGGAGTTGGAGAAAAACTTACCACTCAAAAAATGTAGATCAGGTTTAAAAGCACAATTTATATCATGTACATTATTTTCTTTCAGTTAGTAGTTTTTGAGTTATTCCTTTTTATAGGTTTCAGCTTTAAAAACCTTATACTTTTCTCATACAGGAATTTGTCAACTCCTGTCCATACAAACAAAGGAACTTCAGTCACATAGCAACCAGCTTTTGACTATCACTTTAACCTATGGTACTCCCTTATTTCGCTTCTACTTACAAGGAAGCAAGTAATAAGGCTGTTTCTGCTAATTTTTTCTCGATAAGCATGAAGTAAATAGAAGCATAAGCTTCTGAATAATAATTTCTAACAGACATGTAGAGAAAGTCATGTGAATGGATCACATCAGATTTTTAGAGCTTTGTAATACAATATTACGGTGAGTAAAAGTGATAAAACTAATACCTAAATAGTTTTTGTGGTAGCTTAAGTGATGAAGACAACGTATAGTAATGATATGAATTTTACAGCCCTTGTGTGTATCTTTTCCAGCAAATCATATATTTCGTTATTATTTAGTTACTTTCTGTATGAACCCTCTAGATAGAATTTAACCTCAAATATTTCGTCTCCCATCAACTGTCTGTGGCCATTAGCTACACTAACTCAACCATTTGTTTCGTGAAATCGTTTATGTGATTGAGAATTTATGGAAATGCTATTGAGGTATTTACGTCAGTGCGGATAGTTTGCTGTTGCACTAAATGCCGTTACTAATGGTAATGGTACAGACATTAATTAACATAAGTGAACGTTAATAAACTTGAATGTTGCAGCAAACATGCTGGTTCAGTGACATAGAGTAATTGCTAACAAGAGAGAGAGGACCTCCGGCCATCCTCATGTCATTAAAAACAAGTTTGTTTGTGAGGAAAGAAGATTTGGAATCAGAGAGTAAACACACAAAAAAAGCATTGTTGTACTAATTATCTCTTAGCTCCTGGGAACATATCAAGTTTTGTATTTTAAGAATGTTTTTATTGTTTGCTGTAAGCTATAACTTCATACTTACTTTGATGTTGCAAAAAAGAGCAAAAATTCATCTCGAGAGAAACTCGATGTCGATTTGTACTTGTTTTGACTTTTACACAAACAATATTATTTAAAAAAATTCTGATGTGTTCCATTCACATGACTTTACATCTCTGCACAAAAAAAAATATATATTAAAAAGCTTATGCTTCTATTTTCCTCATGCCCATCGAGAAAAATTAGCAGAAATAGTTTTATTACTTGCTTCCTTATAAGTAGAAACGATACAAGGGACTAACATAGACTAAAGTGATAGTCAAAAGCTGGTTGCTATGTGACTGAAGTTGACAGATTTCTGTATGAGAAAAGTACAAGTTTTTCAAAGCGAAACCAACAATCAGGAATACGTCAACAACGATCAACTCTACGAAAAAAAATGATATAACATAAATTCTGTGTTTTAACGTGCTCTACATTTTTTGTGGTAGGTTCATGTCCATCTCTTATGGTTTAGCAGTAATGCAAAATTTTGTAAAATTCATCCAAAATAGAGTACTCTTCAGATGCTATTCGCAAAATAATTTAAGATATACATATTATTTGTGAGGTAAATATCTTTAATATACGATATTTTAATCAAAATCCTTAGAGCTAGTTTTAAGAAAATCAAAATATTCGAAAAAAGGTCCATGTAAAGGGATTTTCTTGAAAATCTTCGTGTCGTATCCTTGGAAGAAACCAAAGTTAAATACTAGATTTGTACTCAACAGTCTTTACGTTTTTGATCCATGCTGTCCACAGACACACAGACACTCCACAGACATTTTTCTGAATACAGGGAACCCTAAAACATATATTTCCGGTGAAATGTCGGTATCGAATTTTTTGGGTGGAATACATAACTTCGTCTATTTGCTATGTAGATAGTACATGTAGAGAAAGAAAAAAATATTTTTGGAAAAAGGTAGTGTGTGTGTATGTGTGTGTGTGTGTGTGTGTTGACAGCATAAATCAAAAACGGAAAGACCGCTATTTAAGTTAGGTATCTTCCAAAGTTGCGACACAATGATTTTCAAGAAAATTTCCTCACCCCCCAAATACCCTTTATATGGAACTTTTCGAAAATTTTGATTTTCTCAAAAATGGCTCTAACGATTTTAATAACATGCCGTATAACAAAGGTATTTACCTCACAAATAAAATGTATATCTTCAATTTTCTAGGAATAGCCTCTGAAGAAAAAATTTATTCTGGATCAATTTTACGGAATTTCGCGTAACTGTTAAACCGTGAGATATGGACAAAACTTACCACACAAAAAATGTAGAGGACGTTGTAACACACAATTTAAGTTATATATATCTTTTTCGTGGAGTTGATAACTTTTTTTAGATATTCCTTGTTTTTAGTTTCAGCTACTTTTTCTCATAGAGGAATTTGCCAACTCGTGTCCATACAAACAAAGGAACTTCAGTCACACAGCAACCAGCTTTTGACTATCACTTTAAGCTATGGTACTCCCTTATTCCCCTTCTACTTACAATGAACAGTTAACAGGTTTTTAACGCGGATCGATTTTGTTGACAACAGTTCGACACTGACGTCACAGGTCCATTAGTGCGGCGTGTTTACAGTGCAGCACTGGGTCCATTACTCGTGTGTTGCAGGCTAATCTGTACCACATAAAAACGCTGTTTACAGTAAGCCGACAGGCGCCCTTATTGATCACAACGCCATCGCGGCACATAAAAGCAACTTTTCCACTTTATGGCCCTCATAAGCATCAGCGCATATTTTACGGTCTGTTATAATGGGTGGGCAACGCTTTACGCAGTCATTAAAATATCTTGCACAAGTGTGCTAAGCTCATTTTATCAGAGAGGTCTTCAAAAGTATCTATATAGGCACTGTGATGGTAACGGTCGTTTGGCCCTTTGCTGAACTACAATTAATAAAAACAATTAGCACAAATAGTCTTATTACTTGCTTCCTTGTAAGTAGAAGGGAGTACCATAGGTTAAAGTGACAGTCAAAAGCTGGTTGCTATGTGACTGATGTTCCTTTGTTTGTATGGACAGCAGTTGACACATTCCTGTATGAGAAAAGTATGTTTTTGAAAGCCGAAACTAAAAACAACGAGTATCTAAAAAACGATCAACACCACAAAAAATGTATTTAACATAAATTGTGTGATTTAATGTGCTCTACATTTTATGTGTGGTAAGTTTTTTTCCATCTCTTACGGTTTAGCAGTTTTGCAAAATTCCGTAAAATTCACCCATAATAAAGTAGTCTTCAGAGGCTATTCCCAAAAACTTCAAGATATACATTTTATTCGTCAGGTAAATATCTTTAATATAAGATATTTCAATGAAACTCGTTAGAGCCATTTTTAGAAAATCAAAATTTTCGAAAAAAAGTTCCATGTAAAGGGTAGTTTGGGGTGAGGGGATTTTTCTCAAAATATTCGAGTCGCATCCCTGGACTATACTAAACTTAAATACCAAATTTGGTATTTTACCGACATTTCGTTTTTAAGTTGTGTTCACACACACACACACACACGGACCTTTTTTCTGAAAATACTTTTTTTTTGAAACACGGGACTCTCTAAAAGATATATTTAAGGTGAAATCTTGGTATCGAATTTTTTGATGGAGTGCAATACCTTCCCTATACACTATGTACATAGAAAAGTAAAAATCTGAAATGTTCCATTCACATGTAAAGGGAGTTTGGGATGGAGGAATTTTTTTTTGAAGATCTTCGTGTCGCATCCTTGGAAGATTCCAAACCTAAATACCAAGTTTGGTGTTTAACGCTGTTTTCATTTTTGAGCTATGCTGTCCACAGATACACACACACACACATACACATACACACACACATACACACACACAGGGACATTTTTCCATAAATGCCTTTTTTGGATGCAGGGGGACCCAAAACATATATTCCCGGTGACGGTATCGAATATTTGGGTGCAATACAATACCTTCTCTATACACTATGTACATAGTACGTGTAGAGAAAGTATAAATCTGATGTGTTCCATTCACATGACTTTCTCTACATCTCTGCAAAACATGTATTGTTAAAAAGGTTAAGCTTTATTTACTTCATGCTAATCGAGCTAAAATTAGCAGAAATACTCTTATTTCTTGCTTCCTTATAAGTAGAAGCGAAATAAGGGAGTACCATAGGTTAAAGTGAAAGCCAAAAGCTGGTTGCTATGTGACTGATGTTCCTTTGTTTGTATGGACAGGAGTTGACAGATTCCTGTATGAGAAAATATAAGGTTTTTTAAGCTAAAACCAAAGGCAATTAATATCTAAAAACGATCAACTACACGAAAAAATATATATAAAACATAAATTGTGTGTTTTAATGTGCCTTACGTTTTTGTGTGGTAAGTTTTTGTTCATCTCTTACGGTTTAGCAGTTATTCAAAGTTCCGTGAAGCTGGTACAGAATAAAGTAGTCTTCAGGGGTTATTCCCAGAAAATTCAAGATATACATTTTATTTGTCATTTAAATATCATTAATATACGATATTTTAATCAAAATCGTTAGAGCAATTTTTAAGGAAATCAAAATTTTCGAAAAAAGTTCAATGTATATATAGGCATTTTATTTATAGACGCTCTTTAACTGCTACGGATCTCAGCGTCCCATTCTATACTGGCCGTGAAAGATCGCTTAGTTTTGCTCAGAGGCCTCTCTTATCAGGCTTGAGGTTCTTTTACGTGCCGTAAATCTACGACACGGGACCCACGGCTTTACTTCCCTGTCGAAGGAAGCCATGCTAAGGATTTTTACACCCGAAAAAATCCATCGTCCTCCGCCGGGTTTGAACCCGCGATCTAGGGTATATGAAGTTAGTTATATGGTAACCATTGCACCACGGAGGGTGACTAAGTTCCATGTAAAGCGTAGCTGGGGATGGGGGAATTTACTTGAAGATCTTCGTGTTGCATGCTTGGAAGTTACCAAACTTAAATACCAAGTTTGGTATGCTACCGTCTTTTCGTTTTTGAGCTATGCTAGCCAGAGACCACACACACACACACACATACACACACGGATCTTTTTCTAGAAATGCTTCTTTTTTTATTCAGGGGGACCCAAAACATTTATTTCCGGTGAAATCTCGGTATCAAAATGTTGGGTGGAATGCCATACCTACTCTATACACTATGTACATAATGTGTGTAGAAAAATTAAAGAGGACGTAAAGCTAGTACAAATGAAATAAATTAAATAAAATAAATAATTTCATATAGAGGTGTGAATGGACAGATATTTTTGCAAACTCTTTCTTACGTCCCGGACACGCCTGTAGATGGCAGAATTTTGAGACAAGACATGTCTTGTCACGAGACTAAGAGTGATTTATAAAGGGGAATATAAATTATAGCAAATAAATATAAATTATAACAAAGGGGACAAATGTAGGGAAGGTAAGAAAGATTCCAAACACGTATAAGTAGCCGAGTTGCCACGAGCTGGTAGCACACTATACCGTTAGGGTAGAGCATTGACCCGAAGGGGATGAGAGAACACTGCCCGAGGGGAACATAACAGGAAAACAGAAAACAATGCTACCGCTGGTCAAGCGACACTTTTTGAGGCACTTGGCGTAGAACATCGGCAGAGCAAAAATGCGATATTTAGGGTCCATGTTGGAGTCGAACAGGCTACCTTTAGTTGTGAGTGAAATAGTTATTTTAATACTGATTAGAGTACGGACGATATCGCTGCATCAAAAGTAATAAGAAATAATAGCCGCGTAAAGGGCAGTTTCACTGCAAAAAATTTAAGAGGAATGCGTGTGTGTTCGACGGCCTGAAAAGGCCGAACTAATTGAATAAAGCACTTGTGTCATACCACACCTGAAAGAGTTTCCATGCTAGTAAATATCCTGAGATACGGCACCCACAAATCCATACCATTCCTAACAGCCAAGACCTACACCCGGGATACGAACCCGTAACCGCGTTACCGCCCCAAGTTTCGAGGTAAAATTGGGGGAGGTTCAAACCGCCATAGCGACAATAAATTAGCTTAATTACGAAGCACCTTGCCCATACTCTTTTTGGAGAAGCCTAAGAAAATAAAGCATTTCCTTATTTGTACAATATTGTATGTGAAGTTGATAATTACTGCTATTGCTAGGAATGGGACCCTGCAAGGTTGTTTATTTTCAGGCATGACGTCATCGCCTCTTGCTTGAGTAATAACAAGGTGACGAGACCAGAGTTCTCTCATATTATTTAATTAAAACTTGTACAAGCCTCCTTTGATATCCGCAGCACGAAGATGTTTGGCGGGTTGCAGACACGCAGGTACAGGATATGTGAAGTACTGGAATTTAATTACTTCTTTAATTTAAACAAAATTAAACTCAAGACTGTTTACAATGACTGTACTCCACTCAGTGGAGTTATCCTGTCGTTTAATTCACTTTACTGCTATTCCTTCTCCTTCTTCCCTTAAGCTACAAATTTCAATTAATTTGCTTCTAATTTTTATCACCAACATTTTATGGCAATTCAGCTCAACTATTAAAGTACTAATGTAATGTCCGAGGTATATTAGTTTCAACCAATCGCGGTCATCTTGACTGGAGCGATGTTGTCGAAACATCTTATCGCAACTGATGTTCATTTCTTTGAAATCTTGTCGCACCTGACGTCCGTTTGTTTAATCTCCTGTCTTGGTTATTGATAAGGTGACAATCCAGTCACCAACCTTCATTTTTAATCACGTCAGTTCTACAATTAATTCAGTTCCAATGTTTATTTAAAGTTTTATCCAGTTCTTAATGTATTTAGTTAAAAAGATCTAATGTGTTCCACTCACATGATTTCTCTACATCTCTACAACAAATTATTGTTAAAAAGCTAATGCTTCTATTTACTTCATGCTAATCGAGAAAAAAATTAGCAGAAAAAGTCTTATTACTTTCTTCCTTGTAAGTAGCAGCGAAATAAGGGACTACCATAGGTTAAAGTGATAGTCAAAAGCTGGTTGCTATGTGTCTGAAGTTCCTTTGTTTGTATGGACAGGAGTTAACAAATTCCTGTATGTGAAAAGTACGTCTTTTAAAGCTGAAACCAGAAATAAGGAATATCTAAAAAACGATCAACTCCACGAAAAAAATAATGTAACATAAATTGTGTGTATCTGATACGGTTTAGCAGTTATGCAAAATTCCGTAAAATTCGTCCAGAATAAAATAGTCTTGAGAGGCTATTCCTAAAAAATTAAAAATATACATACTATTTGTCAGGTAAATATCTTTAATATACGATATTTTAATCAAAATTGTTAGACCCATTTTTGAGAAAATCAGAATTTTCGAAAGTTCCATGTAAAGGGTAGTTGGGAGTGGGGGGATTTTCTTGAAAATCTTCATGTCGCATCCTTGGAAAAAACCAAACTTAAATAGCAAGTTTGGTTTTCAACGACCTTTTCGTTTTTGAGTTATGCCGTCCACAGACACACACACACGCACGCGCGCGCACATGGACCTTTTTGTAAAAATGCCTTTTCCTTAATTTCAGGGGGACCCAAAACATGTATTTCCCGTGAAATTTCGGTATCGAATTTTGGGTGCAATGCAATACTTTCTCTTTACACCATGAAAGTAAAAAGGAGTGAAAATAATCATTATTTGTATTTCTTATGTATGAGATGAGTACAATAACCTCAAATAAAATTTTTGTTTTCATTTCATGGATTAGTTATTAAAAGCTGAAATAAAATAATTGTTGCCTATTTCTGATATTTCTATTGATATTCGTACATTAGGTGTAGGCATTGTCGGCCATGTCATAATTCAGGAGGCAGTGAAGAAAGAGAGAAAAAGTTCTGATGTTCCATTCATATGACTTTCCCTACATCGCTGAAACAAATTATTGTTTAAGAACGTATTTTTCTATCCAATGGTGACAAACATTAGTAAATATGTTCTTAATTACTTGCTTCCTTGTAAGAAGAAGAAGAAGTAAAATCACGGAACATACTGGGCTAAAACGAATGATGATATCTATCATCATCAAGGTTTGTCCTGAAACATCCTAAAAGGGGTCGATGAGTGCTGAAGAGTACGGCCCATGAGGTCCTTCAACCGCTGGTCTATCGGACGTGTCCTCATCACCTCACGCGTTCAGCCGATGCGACAGGCCACACCTGCTACGGGGCGAAGACAAGTTGGCGCTTCGGAGTTTGGATGGATGTTCTGGAACCCTGAAGAGTCACTTGGGCTGTGGCCATAAGGGCACCCATCGATCTTTTATTAATCCCGTAGCTCGAGCCATGATATTTCTGTTTATAGAATATTCAAGAATCGACAAGACCGACGTCTTAAGGGTATGTATGACTGAAATCTCATGGAAAATCACAAAAATATACATTTTTACTTTAATTCTATAAAATAATTTAAAAATTCCTGAATACAAAAAATGGTCACCAGATGCCATCTGCGGCAATAGCAAAGCATTAGAGATAAAACTGTACTGGACCCGGCAAGAAAAACTTCACTTCAACGAGATCTCAATTCGTATCACACAAATTAAAAAACGAAGTTTTGCAGAAGAAAAGCAGCAATGCAAAAAGAAAAGGATAGAAAAGGCAGCAGTAGAAGAAAGGAAAGAGAAAGCTGAGGGTCCAACCTATCAACCTGGTAGATTTTAATGTGAGTTTTGCATTCAGATTTCCCTTGTTTTCTCACTATTGATATTTTCTGCATTCTTCTTCCTAAAAACCCCCATGCATAAGATTTGCTGTACATATTCACAGAGGTGCATGAATAAGAATTTCCCTATGTTTTACTGTCAGATGCATTTATAATTTCAATTTTCAAACACAAAAATTATATTTTTATGGGAAAAAAATAGCATATTCATAACTTTGTAAACTTTTGGAGCCCAAACCAAAGGAGACACAGAGAAACTCAGGGTAATTTCAAAAAGTAGACCCATTGTGAAGCTAAGAATAAAATATTAGACCAACAATATCATTTTTTCTCGCAAGGCACTTTTTAGTGACGTGACAAAACATAAACAAGCTTGACGCTCACTTCCAAACCATTGGAGACAAATCTGATGTGTTCCATTCACATGACTTTGTCTCCATCCCTGAAACAAATTATTGTTAAAAAGTCAATGCTTCTATTTACTTCATGCTATTCGAGAGAAAATTAGCAGAAATAGTCTTATTACTTGCTTCCTTCTTAGTAGAAGGGAGTACCATAGGTTAAAGTGATAGGCAAAAGCTGGTTGCTATGTCACTGAAGTTCCTTTGTTTAAGGTGAACAGGATTTGACAAATACCTGTATGAGAAAAGTATGTTTTTTAAAGCTGAAACCAATAACAAGGAATATCTCAGAAACGATCAACCCCTCGAAATAGCTTAAACTGTGTGTCTTGACGTGCTTTACACTTTCTGTGTAATAAGTTTTAGCAGCTATATAAAATTCCGTAAAATTTATCCAAAATAAAGTAGTCTTCAGAGGCTATTTCCAGAAACTCAAGATATACATTTTATTTGTGAGGTAAATATCTTTAATATACGATATTTTAATCAAGATCATTAGAGCCATTTTTAAGAAAATCAAAATTTTCGAAAAGAGTTCCATGTAAAGGGTAGTTTGGGGTGGAGGATTTTTCTAAAAATCTTCCTGTCGCATCCTTGGAAGATACTAAACTTTTCGCAGCGCAGGGGATCGTGGGTTCGAATCCCGCCTTGGGCATGGATGTTATATGTTTGTGTATGTGTGTGTAAAAAGTAAAACAGAAATTCAGTAATCAAAGTAAACAAATTAGGTAAATAAAAAGTAGGGTATACAGCGCCGGAGTCCCGATCAGACTCCGGAACTGTATTTAAAAAAAAAAAAAAAAAAAAAAAAAAAAAAAAAAAAAAAAACCTTCAATACCAAGTTTGGTATTTTACCAACTTTTCGTATTTGAGTTATCGGACCTTTTTCTGAAAATGCTTGTTTTGGGTACAGGGGACCCTAAAACATATATTTCCGGCGAAATATCGGTATCGAATTTTTGGGTGGAGTTCAATACCTTCTCTATACACTATGTACATAGTGCGTGTAGAGAAAGTAAAAAATTAGGATTTTCAGTTTGGAATTTCAAACTTTCAGTTATACATGTACTTAAGAATTGTAGAGAAATGACACACTGGACTTTCATTTTCTTTTTTTTTTTTTCACACAAGCCGTGTGTACAACGGAGTTGCATAGGTAGTCAGACTAAAAAATTCTATGTTTTAGCCAGGATTTGAACCAACGATCTCCCGATCTCTAGCCACTCGCTCTAATACTGAACTAACATAGCAACACGCCGGCACGTCATCAAACAATTAAATAACACTAATTGACCATAACAGTTGGCTATACTATGAATCCTGGGACTTAAAGTACTTACAGCATTGTAAGTCGCCATTGGGGTTGTCATCTCAAAATAATTTGAGATCACCTTGTGGTTTACCGGGAGACATGCGAGTCAGTTGAGAAATTCAATGCTATGCCGGAATAGCATCGCTGTTAAAAAAAATCTGATGTGTTCCATTCACATGATTTTCTCTATGTCTCTGCAACAAATCATTGTTAAAAAGCTTATGCGTCTATTTACTTCATGCTAAGTGAGAAAAATTAACAGAAATGGTCTTATTACTTGCTTCCTTGTAAGTAGGAGCGAAATAAGGGAGTACCACAGGTTAAAGTGATAGTCAAAAGCTGGTTGCTATGTGACTGAAGTTCCTTTGTTTGTATGGACTGGAATTGTTAAATTCCTGTATGAGAAAAATATGTTTTTAAAGCTGAAACCAAAAAACAAGGAGTATCTAAAAAACGATCAACTCCACGAAGAAAATGTATATAAGATAAATTGTGTGTTTTAAGGTGCTCTACATTTTTTGTGGTGTAAGTTTTTGTCCATCTCTTATGGTTTAGCAGTTATTACAAAATTCCGTAAAATTCATCCGGGATAAAGTAACCCTATTCGCAGAAAATTCAAGAAATACATTTTATTTATCGAATAAATATCTTTAATATAAGATATTTTAATCAAAATCGTTTTAGCCATTTTTAAGAAAATCAAAATGTTCGTAAAAATTTCCATGTAAAGGCTAGTTTGAGTTGGGGGGACTTTTTTTTTTTCAAAATCTTCGTGTCGCATCCCTGGAAGATACCAAACTTAAATAACAACTTTGGTATTTTACCGACCTTTGGTTTTTGAGCTATCGTGTTCACTGACACACGGACACACAGGCACACACGGACCTTTTTCTGAAAATTCTTTTTTTGGATACAGGGTACCCTAAAACATATATTTGCGGTGAAATCTCGGTATCGAATTTTTGGTTGGAGTGGAATACCTTCTCTATACACCTTGTACAGAGTCCGTATAGAGAAAATAATTATAAAAGTTTTGATTAAGCTATTATGAAAGTAGGAAAGTTCAAAGTCGAGGAAATGCTTATTCCATGAATACCATAAATGCCAACCGACTTTCCTTGTCAATAAGCAACGCCATCTTCCAACGCATCGTTTCGGAGTTGTTTGAAGGCTAAATGGTAGGATAGGTTTGAGAGGTACAGCCAGTCCGCTTTGACTCTGTTTACAAACGTTGAATGAAGCAAAATTGCATCTTTCTTATCCCTTATGTCTGGTTTGGAGGTCTGAATGCGCAGTTCAGTTTAACTCAATGTTTGTGTTATGTTCCAGGTGTTGAAGTGTTTGCTGGTTATTGCGAGGCCGAATCTACCACTGGTGAGGAGGAGTTTTTGCTTTCTCTATACGTACTATGTACATAGAGAAAGTATTGCACTCCACCCAAAAATTCGATACTGAGTTTTCATAGGAAATATACGTATGTTTTAGGGTCCCCTATATCCAAAAAAAAAAAAAAAAAAAAAAAAACACTTTCAGAAAAAGGTCCTTGTGTCCGTGTGTCTGTGGCACGTTAACTGAAAAACGAAAAGTCAGTAAAATATCAAATTTGGTATTTAAGTTTGGTATTTTCCAAAGATGCGACACGAAGCTTTTCAAGAAAATCCCACCTCCCCCCACTACCCGTTACATGAACATTTTTTCGAAAATTTTGATTTTCTAAAAACTGGTTCTAACGATTTTGATTAAAATGTCGTATATTAAAAATATTTACTTGTCAAATAAAGTGTATATCTTCAGTTTTCTGGGAATAGCCTCTGAAGCTTACTTTATTTTGGATGAAATTGACGGAATTTTGCATAACTGCTAAACCGTAAGAGATAGATAGTAACTTACTGCACAAAAAATGTAGAGCACGTTAAAACACACAATTTATATTTTGTACATTTTTTTCGTGGAGTTGATCGTTTTTTAGATATTCCTTGTTTTTGGTTTCAGCTTTAAAAAACTTTAACTTTTCTCATACAGGTATTTGTCAACTTGTGTCCATACAAACAAAGGGACTTTAGTCACATAGTAGCCAGGTTTTGACTATCACTTTAATCTATGGTACTCCATTATTTCCCTTCTACTTACAAGAAAGTAAGTAATAAGACTAATTTTTTCTCGATTAGCATGAAGTAAATAGAAGCATAACAATATTTGTTGGAGCAGAGATATAGAGAAAGTCATGTGAATGGAACACATTAGATTTTTAGTCTCTACCTATCCATAATGGACACTGTTCCTGGGCCAGGTAGGGGTCCCTCGCGTTAGCCGGCAGTCCCTGGCTAGTCACAATATCTTTATATCTAATTAAAAGGAAATTGCTATTTTCCATATAAAACCTGCACCATTTAGCAACAGTTTTGAAAGAGACTTACCTTGCGGAAGGCCTTTCTGAAGTGGTCCGAGAGGAACGCGTATAGAATCGGGTTGACGCAGGAGTTCATGTAGGCGAGGACGTGACTCACGATCTGGATCATCACGGTCGTGTTGTTGATCTCGTACATGTCCACACTCTTGAGCACCAGGATCAGCTGCAACACATTACCATCTGGTATTAACTTCATGATAATACAATATCTGCGCCGTACAGTCACATGGGTCGGCTGTCATTGCAGATCGCTTCTTTGCTTGGCCAGGAGTAGAACAAAACTAAAACCACTTTAGAACTGAAACCAATAACAAGGAATATCTCGGAAATGGTTACTTCCACAACAAAAACGTAAGGGATACAAATTGTGTGCTTTGACGTGATCTACATTTTTGTGCCTTTAAGTTTTTTTATTATCTCTTACGGTTTTGCAGTTAAGCAAAATTCAACAAAGTCCATCAAGAATAAAAGAGAATTTAGAAGCTATTCCCAGAAAATTGAAGGTATACTTTTTATTTGTCAGGTAAATAGCTTTAGTGTACGGTTTTTAATCAAAATCGTTAGAGCCTTTTATTAGAAAATCAAAATTTTCGAAAATTTTTCGATGTAAAGGGTAGTTTGTGGGGAGAGGATTTTCATTAAAATATTTGTATCGTATCCTTGGAAGATACCAAACCTAAATACCAAGTTTGCTATGCAAGGGTATTTTTTTCTTTTCGTTCTTGAGCTATGCTGTCAAAAGACGCACACACTCACGGCGACCTTTTTTCTGAAAATGCTTTTTTTTAGGTTACAGGGGGTCCTAAAACATGTATTTCCGGTGAAATCTCGATATCGAGTTTTTGGGTAGAATACAATAGTTCCTCTATACACTATGTATATAATATCTACGTGTAGAGAAAGTAAAAAGCTTTGGATTTCCCTCGTGCTTACATGTGATGTGTGATATGATGCACCAACTTGTTGGAGATCTCCGTGAGTTAAAGTATCATCTATTAACTGATTAACAAAGTCAGTGAATATTTTAATGTATTATCAGTATTTGCCGTATTCTCATGAAAATAGGGCCCATAATATGCCTACGAGACGCTGCGCAACACACTCCAATTTTCTGCGCATGTAGCGCCCAAATACGCGTGTTCTGAGAGTTTAAGAATTTTGCCGAAATTTGCTTAACTGCTAAACCGTAACAGATAGACAAAAACTTACCACACAGAAAATGTAGATCTCGTAAAAACACACAATTTATGTCCTTTACATTTTTGTTGTGGAGGTAACCGTTTCCGAGATATTCCTTGCTCTTGGTTTCAGTTGTGAGGTACTTACACTTTTCTCAGACAGTAAGTGTCCGTTTTTCTTTTTACTTTCTCTACACGCACAATGTACATAGTGTACAGAGAAGATATTGCAGTCCACCCAAGAATTCGATACCGAGATTTCACCGGAAATATATGTTTTAGGGTCCCCTTTATCTAAAAAATAGTATTTTCGGAGAAAGGTCCGTGCGAGTGTGTGTGTGTGTGTGGTGTGTGCGTGTGTGTGTGTGTGTGTCTGTGAACACGATAACTCAAAAACGAAAAGTCGATAAAATACTAAACTTGGTATTTAAGTTTAGAATCTTCCAGGGATGTGACACGAAGATTTTGAGAGAAATCCCCCCACCCCAAACTACCCTTTACATGGAACCTTTTTCGAAAATTTTGATTTTCTAAAAAATAACTCTAACGATTTTGATTAAAATATCGTATATTAAAGATATTTACCCGACAAATAAAATGTATATTTTGCATTTTCTGGCAATAGCCTCTGAAGACTACTTTATTCTGAGTGAATTTTACGGAATTTTGTATAACTACTAAATCGTAAGAGATAGACAAAAACTTACCACACAAAAATGTAGAGCACATTAAAATACCCAATTTATGTTGTATACATTTCTTTCTTGGAGTTGATCGTTTTGGAGATATTCATTGTTTTTGTTTTCAGGGTCGAAAATCTTAATTTTTCTCATACAGGAATTTGATAACTCATGTCCATACAAACAAAGGAACTTCAGTCACATAGTAACCAGCTTTTAAGCTATGGTACTCCCTTATTTCGCTTCTACTTTCAATGAAACAAGTAATATGGCTAAGTTTTTACTGATTAGCATGAAGTAAATAGAAGTATAAGCTTTTTAAGAATAATTTGTTGCAGAGATGTAGAGAAAGTCATGTGAATCAATTTTTTTTTCTACTCCTGGCCAAGCAAAGATGCGATTTACAATTACAATTGCATAGCGACAGCTTTTAAAACATTTGAATATCGGTTTAGTCTAGTGTGTTCCCTTATTGTTTTCCTGCATATAAGAAACTAAGTAATGAAAACATTCTGATATTGATATCTCAATTAGGAAGGTGCAGAAAGAAGAATAATCTTATGTAAGAAGTTTGTAGAACAACTAGAGAAATTCATGTGAGTGTAACACATGCAACAAAAAAGTTGGTTCATGTGCATTTCATTTTTATACTTGTACCAAAAAAAATGTAAATAGCATGTTATTTATGGACGCTCTTTAATTGCTATGGTTCTCGGCGTCCCATTCTATACTGGGCGTGAAAGACCAGTTAATGTTGCTCAGAGGCTTGAGATTCTTTTACGTGCCGTAAATCTAGGACATGGGACCAATGGCTTTACTTCTTTTCCGAAGGAAGCCATGCTAAGGATTTTTACACTCGAAAAACTCCATCGTCCTCCGCCGGGTTTGAACCCGCGACCTCTGGTATATGAAGTTAGCATGTAACCATTACACCGCGGAGGGTGACTATACTTCTACCCTCTTCTCAGGTTTGTGGTATACAAGACACGTTCTGTACTTCGGTTTCAACTACCACAAACAGATATTGTAATTTTTCTTTTTAATTTATTGTGAATCATTACAGATACATACACTCACATAGAAGCAAGTTATATTCACTTTTACTTTCTCTACACGTATTATGTATAGAGAAGGTATTGTAATGCATCCAAAATTTCCATACCGAGATTCCACCGGAAATATAACTGTTTTGAGGCCCGCTGAATCCAATAAAAGCATTTTTAGAAACATGTCCGTGTGTGTGTCTTTGTGTGTGAGTGTGTGTGTGTGTGTGTGTGTGTGTCTGTGGGCAGCATAGCTCAAAAACGAAAATTGAATGCTTCTATTTCCTTCATGCTAATCGAGAAAAAAATTAGCGGAAATAATCTTATTGCTTGCTTTCTTGTAACTAGAAGCAAAATAAGGGAGTACCATATGTTAAAGTGATAGTCAAAAGCTGGTTGCTATGTTCCTTTGTTTGTATGTATGGACAGGAGTTGACAAATTCCTGTATGAGAAAAGTATAAGTTTTTCAAAGCTGAAACCAAGAAAAAGGAATATCTCAAAAACGACCAACTCCGTGTTAAAAATGTATATAACATAAACTGTGTGTTTAAACGTGCTCTACATGTTTGTGTAGTAAGTTTTAGTCCATCTCTTACGGTTTAGCAGTTACGCAAAATTCCGAAAAATTCATCCAGAAGAAAATATATTTCAGATGCTATTCCCAGAAAAGTCAAGATACACATATTATTTGTCAGGTGAATATCTTTAATATAAGATTTTTAATCAAAATTGTTAGAGCTATTTTTGAAAAAGTCAAAATTTAAAAAAAAAAAAAAAAAATGCATGTAAATAGTAGTTGGGAGTGGGTGAATTTTCTTGAAAATCTTCGTGTCACATCCTTGGAAGATACCAAAGCTAAATACCAAGTTTGGGCTTTAACAGTCTTTTCGTTTTTGAGCTATGTTGTCAACAGTTACATACAGACAGTCAGACAGACACGCACACAGAGATTTTTCTAAATTTTTTTTTTTTTTGGTTCAGGAGGTGTCAAAACATATATTTCCGGTGAAATCTCGGTATTGAATTTTTGGGTAGAGTACATTACCTTCTCTATACACTAGGTACATAGTACGTATAGAGAAAGTAAATTACGGACCTCGTATTATGTGCACCGAAGCCAATCAAGCAATTTCGGGACCGGACCGAGTTTTAACAAAGCATCACTCGTTGCTCTAACAGTTGATAAAACCTAATTTATCTTTAAAATATCAAGTAGTGGAAGATAAAATGCTTACATGAATAATCTGATGGGTTCCATTCACATGACTTTCTCTACACCTCTGCAACAAATTATTGTTAAAAAGCTTATGCTTCTATTTACTTCATGCTAATCGAGAAAAAAATTGGCCGAAACAGTCTTATTAATTGTTTACTTGTAAGTAGAAGCGAAATAAGGGAGTACCATAGGTTAAAGTGAAGTCAAAAGCTGGTTACTATGTGACTGAAGTTCCTTTGTTTGTATGGATAGGAGTTAACAAACTCCAGTATGATTTTCAAAGCTGAAACTAAAAACAAGAAATATCTTAAAAACCTTTAACTCCATGAAAAAATATATATTACATAAATTGTGTGTTTTAACGTGCTCTACAATTTCTGTGTGGTAAGATTTTGTCTCTCTTACGGTTTAGCAGTTATGCAAAATTCCGTAAAATTCACTCAGAATAAAGTAGTCTTCAGAGTCTATTCCCTGAAAATTCAATATATACATTTTATTTGTCAGGTAAATATCTTTAATATGCGATATTTTAATCAAAATCGTTAGAGCCATTTTTTAAAAAATCAAAATTTTCGAAAAAAGTTCTATGTAAAGGATAGTTTGAGGTGGGGAGTTTTTTTCTCAAAATTAAGTTTGGTATTTTACCAAGTTTTCGTTTTTGAGTTATCGTGTTCACAGACACACGGACACACACACACACGGACCTTTTTGTGAAAATGTTTTATTGGATATAAGGGACCCTAAAACATATATTTCCGGTGAAATCTGAGTATCGAATTTTTGGTGGAGTGCAATACCTTCTCTATACACTATTCACATAGTGCATATAGAGAAAGTATAAATAAGTTATGTTGAGTTAACTTCAGAAAGCAGAGTGTGAGATTGTCTGTAAATCAGTGGGTGCTCTAACTGTTGAGTGACTTACCTGGATAGGAAACCAACAGACCGCGAAGATAGCGACGACAACCACAACCATCCTGGTGACCCTCTTCTTGCCCCGGCGACTCTCGGCAGACACGTGTCCACCCACACCTCGCCACAGTCTCAGCAGCATACACAGGTACAGGCCGCAGATGAGCGCCAGAGGTGTCACGTACGATGTGGCGAAGAACAGGATCTGCCCACACAAAACACAACCCCTGCTTTATTCATGATCCAACTCTAATGTGTGATACTTGCAGCTATAATTACTTTTGTACCTAAACTTTAAAAAAACGGATGTGTTCCATTCACATGATTTTCTCTAAATATATTATTAAAAAGCTTATGCTTCTATTTACTTTTTACTTCATGATAATCGAGTAAGAATTAGCAGAAATATTCTTATTACTTGCTTCCTTGTAAAAAAAAAAGCGAAATAAGGGAGTACCATATGTTAAAGTGATAGTCAAAATCTGGTTGTTATGTGCCTAAAATTCCTTTGTATGGACACGAATTGACAAATTCCTGTATGAGAAAAGTATAAGTTGTTCATAGCTGAAACCAAAAACAAGGAATATCTCAAAAACGATCAACTCCTCGAAAAAAAATCATATAACATAAATTGTATGTTTTTATGTGCTCTACATTTCTTGTGTGTTAAGTTTTTGGCCATTTCTTACGGTTAAGCAATTATGCAAAATTCCTCTAGAACAAAGTAGTCTTCAGAGGCTATTCCCAGAAAATTCAAGATATACATATTATTTGTCAGGTAAATATCTTAAATATACGATATTTTAAACAAAATCTTTAGAGCCATTTTTGAGAAAATCAAAATTTTCGAAAAAAGCTCCATGTAAAGGGTAGTTAGGGGTGGGGGATTTTCCTGCAAATCTTTGTGTCGCATCCTTGGAAGGTACCAAACTAAATACCAAGTTTGCTATTTAACGGTATTTTCGTTTTTGAGCTATGCTGTCCACAGACACACTGACACACACAGACACACACAGGCACAAGCACACAGGGACCTTTTTTCCAAAAATGTTTTTTTTGTGGATTCAGGGGGACCGAAAACATGTATTTCCGGTGAAATCTCGGTAGCGAATTTTTGGGTGGAATACAGTACCTTCTCTATACACTATGTACATAATACGTGTAGAGAAAGTAAAAATGGCAGAAATAGTGTTACTACTTGCTTCCTTGTAAGTAGGAGCGAAAGGTTAAAGTGATAGTCAAAAGCTGGTTGCTATGTGACCGAAGTTCCTTTGTTTGTATGGACAGGAGTTACAAATTCTCGTCCAAGAAAATACAAGTATTTCAAAGCTGAAAATAATAACAAGGGATACCTAAAAAATGGGCAACTCTACGAAAAAAATGTATATAACATAAATTGTGTGTTTTAATGTGCTCTACACTTTTTGTGTGGTAAGTTTTTGTCCATCTCTTACGGTTTAGCAGTTATGCAAAATTCCGTAAAATTCAGGCAGAATAAAGAAGCCTTCAGAAGCTTCCCATAAAATTCGAGATTCACATTTTATTTGTTAGGTCAATATCTTTAATGTACGATATTTTAATGAAAATTGTTGGAGCCATTTTTTAGAAAATCAAAATTATCGAAAAAAGTTCCATGTAAGGGGTAGTTTGTGGTAGAGGGTTTTTTCTCAAAATCTTCGTGTCGCATCCCTGGAAGATACTGAACTTAAATGTCAAGTTTGGTATTTGACCCATTTTTCGTTTTTGAGTTATCGTGTTCACATACACACTGGCCTCTTCCAGAAAATGATTTTTTTGGATACAGGGGGCCCCATCAACAAAGTACGTATAGAAAAAAAAAAAAAAAACCTGTTGTGCTAGAGTTATATAACTTTCTCTAGCTGATCCGTATACAAACTATTATTACTATTTCTACACGTACCGAAAAAAGAAAATAAAAATCTGTATAAAAGACCTGGAACCCAATTTCAAACCCCATGGTGAATATGCCAAATTCTTTAAAAAAAACCTCGTTTCATTCATAAAACATGCATTTATTATTTACCGATAAGTTAAAAAATAAAATATACAGCATAAAACTAATAAAAAACTAAAAATCTGATGTGTTCCATTAATATGATTTTCTCTACATCCCTAAAAAATATATTATTAAAAAGCTTATGCTTCTATTTACTTCATGATAATCGAGAAAGAATTAGCAGAAATAGTCTTATTACTTGCTTCCTTGTAAGTAGAAGTGAAATAAGGGAGTACCATAAGTTAAAGTGACAGTCAAAAGCTGGTTGCTATGTGCCTAAAGTTCCTTTGTTTGCATGGACAGGAGCTGACAAAGTCCTGTATGAGAAAAGTATAAGCTTTTCAAAGCTGCAACCAATAACAAGGAATATCTAAAAATCGATCAACTCCACGAAAAAAATGTATATAACATAAGTTGTGTGTTTTAACGTGCTCTACATTTTTTGTGTGGTAAATTTTTTTTCATCGCTTACGGTTTAGCAGTTATGCAAAATTTCGTAAAATTCATCCAGCATAAAGTAGTCTTCAGAGGCTATTACCAGAAAATTCAAGATATACGTTTTATTTGTCAGGTAAATATATTTAATATACGATACTTTAATCAAAATCGTTTGAGTAATTTTTGAGAAACTCAACATTTTCGAAATTGTTTTCAATTTAAAGGGTAGTTTGGGTTGGGGATATTTTTTAAAAAATCTTCGTGTCACATCCTTGGAAGATACTAAACTTAAATGCCAAGTTTGGTATTCATCGGTCTTTTCGTTTTTGAGCTATGCTGTCCACAGTCACACGGACACACTGTCATGCGGAGCTTTTTTCTGAAAATGTTTTTTTTTTATACAAGGGTACTCAAAGCATGTATTTCCGGTGAGATCCTGGTATGGTGTTTTTGGGAGGAATGCAATTCCTTCTCTATTCAATAGGACATAGTATGAGTAGAGAATGTAAAAACAGCCATTTTATTGCAGATATCCTGAAACACCCTGTATATACATAGATAACTTCCAATCTCAAGTGATGTAGATCACACAGCTTGCCATGTTTAAACAAATGTTAGCTTCTGAAAGGAAAGAGGAATCGCGTTTAATAAATGAAAACATTTGAGCAGCGCTGTAAGGAAACCCTATTGACAGTGATTTGCCCTCTCTGCGTTTGATTTTGAAAAGCAGTGTTTTTCCATCTGTGTGGAAAGGAGGCTGGGAAACAGCAAGTGCTAGGGTTTTGTGGAGACGATTGTCATCGGGTTTCACAAAACAGTCTCTCGCCTTCTCTGCCAAATCTCTTGTAAAAGAACGCTAACACGAAAAGCTTATATGACGTGTTTTAACGGGTCGTAGTTTCAACCTATTCCCTTTCCACTGTGACGTAAATTCTTATCCTTATCAGCAAATATATTCTAAAACTCTTATGTGTTCCATTCATATGACTTTTTCTACATATCCGCAAAAAATTATTGTATAAAACCTTATGCTTCTATTTACTTCATACTAATCGAGAAAAAATTAGCCAAAATAGCCTTATTACATGCTTCCTTGTAAGTAAAACTGAAATAAGGGAGTACCATAGATTGAATAGATAGTCAAAAGCTGGTTGCTATGTGACTGAAGTTCCTTTGTTTGTATGGACACGATCTGACAAATTCCTGTACGAGAAAAGTTTTTTAATGCTGAAACCAAAAACAAGGTGTATCTCAAAAACGATCAACTCCACGAAAAAAAATAATATAACGTAAATTGTGTGATTTGACGTGCTCTACATTTTTTCTTCAGTAAGTTTTTGTCCATCTCTTACGGTTTACCAGTTATAAAAAATACAGCAAAATTCATTCAGAATAAAGATGACTTAAGAGACTAGTCCTAGGAAATTCAAGATATACATTTTATTTGTTATGTAAATATACTTTATATTCGATATTTTAAATCAAAATCGTTACAGTTAAAATTTTCGAAATTTTTTCCATGTAAAAAGTAGACTGTGGTGGGAAATTTTCTTTAAAATCTTCGTGTCGCATCCTTGGAAGATACTATACCTAAATACCAATACACACACACTCTAAAAATGCTTCTTTTTTTTTTTCAGAGGGTCCTAAAACATGTATTTCCGGTGAAATATCCGTATGAAATTTTTGGGTGGAATACAATACTCTCTATACACTATGTGCATAGTACGTGTAGGGAAAGTAAAAATCTGATGTATTACATTCATATTACTTTCTCCACCAATTAACGTTTATTTTATATAAATCCTTCAAACTACTTTTAAGTGGAGTTGAAATGGTCTATTTTGCCAATGCAAAAGTGTGATCCATTATCTCAGCAAATCTTTAATATACATTTTTACTTTCTCTATTTTATTAAAATCTCGTATATTTTAGATATTTACTTGACAAATAAAATGTATATCTTCAATTTTCTGGGAATAGCCTCTGAAGACTACTTTATTCTGGATGAATTTTACCGATTTCTGCACAAATGTTCAGCCTTAAGACATGGACAAAAATTTAACACACAGAAAATGTAGAGCACATTAAAACAAAGAATTTATGTTATATACTTTTATTCTTGAGGTTGATCGTTTTTAAGATGTCCCTGATTTTTGGTTTCAGGAATAAAAAACATACTTTTCTCATAAAGGAATGTGTCAACTCCTGTCCATACAAACAAAAGAACTTCAGTCACATAGCAACCAGCTTTTGACTATCACTTTAACCTATGATACTCCCTTATTTCGCTTTTATTTACAATGAAGCAAGTAATAAGAGTATTTCTGCTAACTTTTTGTTGATTAGTATGAAGTAAATAGAGGAATAAGTTTTTAACAATAATTTGTTCCAGAGATGTAGAGGAATTCATGTGAATGGAACGCGTCACATTTTGTTAAATGACACGAGAAGGTTCCATATACTGAGTACAGAAAAAGACGTCAGTGCTTCTGTCAGAAAGAGGAATTTAGCTCGACTGAGAAAGAAAATGTCAAGGACTCTGATATTGTATTCATAGGAGAGAAATAATTGGGAGTCGCGCCACAGATCAAATAAAAATGAGCAGGTATTTGTCAAAAGATGACGCAAATAACGATGTTTGTGTGCAGGAAGCAAATTGAGTCGCCAAGTTATACAGATATATTACAATTGTTAAGTAATTGCGTGTGTTGAATATTATTGCGTGCCATGAAAAGTTGAATAGACAAGATGGCGTGTCATCTGTTTGTTATGACATATACCACACGACATTAAGAAAGAAAATACAAAATCTGATGTGTTCCATTCACATGACTTTCTATTCATCTCTGCAAACAATTATTGTTAGAAACCTTGTGTTTCTATTTACTTCATGATAAACGAGAAAACATTAGCAGAAACACTAGTATTACCTGTAGTACGATAGGTTAAAGTGATAGTCAAAAGCTGGTTGCTATGTGACTGAAGTTCCTTTGTTTGTATCGACACGAGTTCACAAATCCTGTATAAGAAAACTGATGTGTTCCATTCACATGATTTTCTCTATATCAATGCAACAATTTATTGTTAAAAAGCTTATGCTTCCATTTATTTCATGCTGGTTAGCAGAAATATTCTTATTACTTGCTTCCTTGTAAGTAGAAACGAATAAAGGATCTTTTATAAGTTAAACTCCTACTCAAAAGCTGGTTGCTATGTGACTGAAGTTCCTTTGTTTGTATGAACACGAGTTCACAAGCCCTATATGAGAAAATTATGTTTTTTATAGCTGAAACAAAAAACAAAGAATATCTCAAAAACAATCAACTCCACGAAGAAAATGTGTATAACATAAATTGTGTGTTTTAAGGTGCTCTACATTTGTTGTTTGGTAAGTTTTTGTCCATCTTTTACGGTTTAGCAGTTATGTAGAATTCCGTTTAAACTGACCCAGAATAAAGTAGTCTTCAGAGCTTAAACCCAGAAAATTCAAGATACCTACACTTTATTTGTCCGGTAAATATCGTTAATATACGAAATTTTATTCAAAATCGTTAGAGGCATTTTTGAGAAAATTAAAATGTTCGAAAAACGTTCCATGTGAAGGAGTGCGGGGGATTTCTTGAAAAGCTTCGTGTCGCATCAACTAGTGCCACACACACACGTTCGGCTATTCCGGTTGCAGGGCGTAGTCACACATTATAAATATAGACACAAAAATACAAATAATAAGAATTTGATGTGTTCCATTTACATGACTCCCCGTTGTGAGGAGGTTCAGCTTCTCCGGTGCGAGCGCTGTAGACCCCGAGCACCCGTGGTGCTTCTGACGTTACTAGAAGTAGCCGGGCCGAATACCAATGCCCTCCCGGAAGGAACTGTTCGGATTGGGTTGGACTCGACATTGCAGTGGCCCGATACCCGTGAGAGATTGGGCACGTTTGGGCGGTAGAGATTTATTAGACCTAAGCTGATATAGCTCGCCCCCATCGAGGTCTTCGGTAGACTTTCCCTTCGCGCGTAAGTGGCGTATCCACTTTGCTTGGTTATCACTTTAGCCTAGTGTATTCCCTTGTACTTACAAGGAAACAAATAGTAAAACCATTTCTGCTTATGTTTATCTCAATTACCATGACGTAGGTAGAAGAATAAGTAAGAGAAAGTTATGTGAATTGAACGCATGGAATTTTTACGATAACTATATTGGCTAAGTATACAGATGTTGTCCAACACTCGTTCTCTGGTGATTATTATTATTATTATTATTATTATTATTATTATTATTACTATTACTATTATTGTTATTATTATTGTTATTATTATTAATCTTATTATTATTTCATTGTTATTATTGTTATTGATGTTGTTTTTGATATTATTGTTATTTGTGTTCTTGCTATTGCTGTTATTATTTTTGTTATTATTATTATTATTATTATTATTATTATTATTAATATTAAAGAATTGTTATTGTTATTGTTTTTGTTATTATTGTTCTTACTATTATTGTTATTATTATTAATCTTACTATTATTTCATTATTATTGTTATTTTTGTTGTTATTGTTATAATTTTATTGTTATTATTACTATTGTTATTGTTGTTATTATTGTTAATATTAATTCATAGTTATTGTTGTTATTGATGTTGTTTTTGATATTATTGTTATTGTTGTTATTGCTATCATTGTTGTTATTGTTGTTATTATTACTATTATTAATCTTATTATTTAATTATTATTTGTTATGTGTTATTGTTATTTTTGTTATTATTATTGTTGTTGTTGTTACAGACTGACCTGGAAGACGGGTTTATTGTAACCATCTGGACGAGTTTCCGGGTCCTTCTCCAGGAAGACGCAGGCGGTGTGTTCCGAGGACGAGTACGTGTAGGTCACTTCGCCGTGACTCAGGTAGACGGGCACAGAGGCAAGCAGAATCACAATCCACGTCACTCCGATCGCAGCGAACGCGTTCCGCTCAGTGCGTATCTGGAACACACACGAGATACAAGGTTAGGGTTTTGAACGTTTCTTATATCTTTACCGCGGAGCATTGGGGTCGCTAGTTTAATGCAATCAAGAACACACACACAAATTAAATGTATACCTTAACATTTCAAGGAATAGTTTCGAAGACCTCTTCATCCTGGATGTTTTTGTATAGCTCATAAACCAAAAGAAACAGGCAAAACTTACTACACAAAAAATGTAGCTTTCACTCGTGGCCGTCTGCATTCATTCTTCAGACAGGTAACAGATGCAGTTAAAACTGTTTAATAATACTTTCTTATAGAAAAGCAGAAAACGTCATGTGAAGAGAGCACATCACATTATTTTGTATTGTTTACAACCAGAGAAAGTGTAACAGCATTGATTATAGTTGATGTGCATTATTTCTTAGCTATGAAATACTCTTTTTACTTCCCCTACACGTACTGTGTACATAATGTATAGAGAAGCTGATGCACTCCACCCAAAACTTCAACACTAAGATTTTACTGAAAATACACGTTTTAGGATCCCCTGTATCCAAAAGAAGCACCTTTACAAAAAGGTCCGTGTGTGTTCGTGTGTCTGTGAGCACGATAGCTCAAAACTGAAGTCGGTAAAATACCAAACTTGGTATTTAAGTTTAGGGCTGCAACACGAAGATTTTGAGAAAAGTTCGCTCACCCCCAATTACCGTTTACATGGAAAAAGTTTTGAAAATTTCGATTTTCTCAACAAAGCCTCTAACAATTTTTATTAAAATATGGTATATTAAACATATTTATCTGAGAAATAAAATGTATATCTTGAACTTAGTGGGAATAGCATCTAAAGACCACTTTTTCTGGATGAATTTTACGAAACTTTGCATAACTACTAAACCGTAAGTGATGGTCAAACACTTACCACACAAAAATGTAGAGCACATTAAAACACACAATTTATGTTATAATACATTTTTTCGTGGAGTTCATCGTTTTTTAGATATTCCTTTTTTTTTGGTTTCTGCTTTGAAAAACAACTTTTTTCGTACAGGAATTTGTCAACTCCTGTCCATACAAACAAAGGAGCCCCAGTCACATAGCAACCAGGTTTTGACTATCACTTTAACTTATGCTACTCCATTATTTCGCTTCTACTTACAAGGAAGCAAGCAATAAGACTATTTCTGCTAATTTTTTCTCGTTTAGCATGAAGTAAATAGAAGCATAAGCTTTTTTGTCTGCACAACCGATCATCAGGTAAAATGATATCAAATTTCCACAAAAGAGTGTTGTTATTAATTTACTTTTGAGCTTGCCAGTTTCCAGAACTTAGGTTTACGGTGAACTTTTAATTTCTTGCCGATCGTAGAGTAGCAATAAAGCTGCAGGTATCGGAAACCGAAGTGAGTCTCACGGAAAGTTTCCAACAATGTTTAACCTGCGTCAGGTTCTCGCTTCAGTAGATACAGTACGAAAGTCAAATCAAACAGAAGGTAATTAAAACTCGACGGCTCGCCTTTTCACGAGCTCAGTCAAACAGTTGAAATTCAGCGTCATGGATACTCTCAGCTTTTGTTGCCGTCTTTCCAAAAGCCGAGGTCACAAAACCTGAGATGTTCATTTTATATCTAGAAAAGTAAGTAAAAGTTTGAAAATTAAGACAAGGCTTTGATGAGTTTGGAGAGGTGTTTTATTGCGTTCTCTAACTTGTGCTTTGAAGTACGAAAAAGCATTGTATTCCTTCCAAAACTTCGGTACTCAAAGTCGAAATGACTGTTGTCCTCCAAGGAAAAGACGAACATTTACAAAAGTATTATCACAAAAAAATTCTCGAGCAGAGCAAGACTGTCTAAAAATGTTTATCTGCACCGTTTCATAAAAACAAATTATGAATTTAAATAAAAATATTTACTACTAAATAAAAAACTCTGATGTGTTCCATTCACATGACTTTCTCTACATCTCTGCAACAAATTATTGTTAAAAAGCTTATGCTTCCATTTATTTCATTCTAATCAAGGAAAATATAGCATAAATAGCCTTTTTACCTGTAAGTAAGTGGCGAATTGAATTGATCAATGAGGGGTTAATTGAGTAAAATTAAACAATGGCTCTCCCTCCCTAAAAATAGTTTTCAAACTTTTAAGAACAAATAAAAACGAAAAGATGCACAAGCAATTTCTGTTAAAAAGAGGAATTATAATAAAGTTATTCCAGGTCCTTGTATATAGAAGCGAAAAAAGAAGGGAGTACCATAGGTCAAAGGGATAGTCGAAAGCTGGTTGCTATGTGACTGAAGTTCCTTTGTTTGTATGGACAGGAATTGACAAATTCCTGTATGAGAAAGGTATAAGTTTTAAGCTGAAACTAAAAACAAGAAATATCTCAAAAACGATCAACTCCACGAAAAAAAATTATAGATCATAAAGTGTGTGTTTTAACGTGCTCTACATTCTTTGTGTTGTAAGTTTTTGTCCATCTTTAACGGTTTAGCGGTTATGCAAACTTCCGCAAAATTCATCCAGAGTAAAGAGTTCTTCAGAGTCTATTTCCAGAAAATTCAAGATATACAGTTTATTTGTCAGGTAAATACCTTTAATATATGACATTTTAGAGTCATTTTTGAAACTACCAAAATTTCAATGTAAGGGGTAGTTGGGGGTGAGGGAAGTTTTCTCAAAATCTTCGTGTCGCATCCCTGGAAGATACTGAACTGAAATACCAAGTTTGGTACTTTACCGACCTTCCGTTTTTGAGTTATCGTTTTCACAGACCTATGGACACACGGACAGGAACATACACACACAAACACACACGGAACTTTTTTCAGAAATGTCTTTTTTGGATTCAGGGGGACCAAAAACATGTATTTCCGGTAAAATCTCGGTATTGAATTTTAGGGTGGAATACAATACTTTCTCTATACAATATGTACATAGTACGTGTAGAGAAAGTAAAAAAATATAATTTATATTTTTTTATATCTTTGTATATCTCTTACGGTGTACCAGTTACTCAAAAGATATCCAGAATGAAGTGATCTTCAGGAGCTATTCGCAGACAATTTAAAATACCTATGCATTTTGTTTGCCATAAAAATGCCTTAAAAATATAGTATTTTATTCAAAGTCGTTAGTCATTTTTAAGAACTTCAACATTTTTGAAATGTTTTCTATGTAAAGACTAGTTGCTTTTGTGGAGATTTTCTTGAAGAAACTGAGCTTAAATATCCAGTTTGATATTTAACGGAATTTGCGTTTTTGAGCCATGCTGTCCACAAGTATACACACCAACCTCTTTCTAAAAAAGTTTTTTTCGGACACAGGAAACCTCAAAATGTGTATTTCCGGCGAAATTTGGACATCAAATTTATGGGTGGAATACTTTACTTTCTCTATTTATATGTACATTGTACATACGAGCTAGAGAAAATAAAAATCTGATGTGTTCCATTCACATGACTTTCTCTACATCTCTGCAACAAATTATTGTTTTAAAGCTTATGCTTCTATTTACTTCGTGATAATCGAGAAAAAATTAGCAGAAATAGTCTTATAACTTGCTTCCTTGTAAGTAGGAGTGAAATAAGGGAGTACCATAGGTTAAAGTGACAGTCAAAAGTTGGTTGCTATGTGACTGAAGTTCCTCTGTTTGTATGAACAGCAGTTGACAAATTCCTGTATGAGAAAAAGACAGGTACAAAAACTAAGAATATCTCAAAAACGATCATTTCCACGAAAAAAAAAAGGTATATAACATAAATTGTGTGTGTTAACGTTCTCTACATCTTTTGTGAGTTAAGTTTTTGTCCATCTCTTACGGTTTAGCAGTTATGCAAAGTTCCGTAAAATGCATGAAGAATAAAGTAGTCTTCAAATGCTATTCCCAGAAAATTCAAATATACATTTTTTTCTAAGGTAAATATCTTTAATATATGATATTTTAGAGTCATTTTTGAAACAATCAAAGTTGCATTAAAATGTAGTTGGTGGTGGAGGAATCTTTCTCAAAATCTTCGTGTCGCATCCTTGGAAGATACTAAACTGAAATACCAAGTTTGGTATTTTATCGACCTTTCGTTTTTGAGCTATCGTGTTCATAGGCACACGCACACACGAACAGGGACATACACACAAACACACGGACCTTTTTCTGAAAATGCTTTGTTGGATATGGGGGACTATAAAACATGTATTTCCGGTGAAATGTCTTCGGTGGAGTCCAATACCTTCTCTAAATGAAAGGGGAAGGCAGAATCCGCATGGCGAACCAGACAAAACCGCTAAGAAACCCTTGAACTCAGAAGCTCACAAATTCATTTGAAGCTTGGTAAGTTGGCATCAAGTCACTAGTGATTTTGCTGAAGAACAGGTTTGAAGACGCCCAGACTGTACCTAACTTCTGTCGACAGTAAGTGCACTATATCTCGTGCAGATAGAGTTACATACCTGCACTGAAACTATGTCCCGGAACTAATGTTACGTATTCATACGCGGCGCTGCTTTATTACAGCGTCTGTGACGTCACAGTCTACGTTTCCAACATCTCTGCAACAAATTATATTTAAAAGCTCATGATTCTATTTACCTCATGCTAATCGAGAAGAAAATTAGCAGAAATAGTAAGTAGAAGCGAAATAAGGGAGCACCATAGGTTAAAGTGATAGTCAAAAGATGGTTGCTATGTGACTGAAGTTCTTTTGTTTGTATGGACAGGAGTTGACAAATTTCGTAACCAAAAACAATGAAAACAATAACGCAAAAACGATCAACTCCACGAAAACAATGTATATAACATAAATCGTGTGGTAGGTTTTTGTCCATCTCTTACGGTTTAGCAGTTATGTAAAATTCCGTAAATTCATCTAGGATAAAGTACTCTTCAGAGGCTATTCCCACAAAATTCAAGATATACATATTATTTGTCACGTAAATATCTTTAACATACGCAATTTTAATCAAAATCGTTAGTCATTTTTGTGAAAATCAACATTTTCGAAAAAAGTCCCATGTAGAGGGTAGTTTGGGTTGGGGGGATTTTTCTCAAAATCTTCGTGTCGAATCGCTAGAATATACTAAACTTATACCAACTTTTGTATTTTACTGACTTCGTTTTTGAGCTATCGTGTTCACATACACACGGACACACACACGGACCTTTTTCTGAAAATGTTCTTTTTTTTTGGATACATGGGACCCTAAAACATATATTTCCGGTGAAATCTCGGTATAACATTTTTGGGTGGAGTTTATTACCTTCTCTATACACTATGTACATAGTACGAATAGAGAAAGTAAAAATACGAGAACTCTAAAACATTTTAAGTTTTCATTATTTAATGGCTGCGGAATGATCCACCACAGAAATGCAATAGTTATAGGTTCGTCCAAAGAGCTGATGTTAGCTTTACAGGTCTTTCTCTACCTGTTCTGCCACAAACTTTTCATAAAAGGTCTCGTATGTTCCATTTACATGACTTCTCTACATCTCTGTAACAAATTATTGTTAAAAAGCTTATTCTTTTATGTACTTCATGCTAATCGAGATAAACATTAGCAGAAACAGTCTTATTACGTAGTTCCTGATAAGTAGAAGGGAAATAAAAGAATATACTAGGATAAACCGTCATTCAAATTGAGTTGACAAGTTCCTGTATGAAAAAAATTAAGTGTTTTAAAACTGCAAACAATAAAAAGAAATACATCAAAAAGGTCAACTCCACGAAAAAAAAGTATATCACAATAATTGTGTGT
Source organism: Hymenopus coronatus (assembly GCA_030762935.1). NCBI lineage: Eukaryota > Metazoa > Arthropoda > Insecta > Mantodea > Hymenopodidae > Hymenopus > Hymenopus coronatus. The sequence continues at coordinate 16,079,588 of CM060897.1, read as the reverse complement.
TTTAATGAGCTCTACATTTTTTGTATAGAGAGTTTTTGTGTATCACATACGATTTACCAGTTATTCAAAATTAAAAAAAAAAATAATCCAGAATAAAGAGGTCTTTAGATGCTAATCCCAGAAAATTCAAGATAAACCTTTTATTTGCATTGTGAACATATTTAACATACATATTTTAGTCAAAATCGTTTGTGCCATTTTTGAGAAAATCAGAAATTTCGAAAAATTCTCCATGTAAAACGTATTTTGGGTGAGAAAATTTTCTTGAAAATCTTCGTGTCGCATCTTTGGAAGATACTGAACTCCAATTTAAGTTTGGTATTTGAAGGACTTTTCGGTTTTGAGTTATCGTAATAACAGAAACAAACACACACACACACACAGTCGTTTTACCTAAAAAGTCTTTTTCTGGATACAGGGGACTCTAAGACGTGTATCTCCGGTAAAATCTGGTATCGACTTTTTAGGTGGATTGCTATACCTTCTCTATACACAACGTACATAGTACATGTAGGGAAACTAAACAACATTTTCTCGATACTGAAGTTTAGACTGCAGTGAAATACATGGTATTTTTTTATGGTGTTTAACGCCTGCTTTTACTACCAAGGCATACAGGCGATGACACTAGTGATACATGGAATGTAGATGGAGCATCGGCGGTATGTAATGGCGGGGGAAACCGGAGAACCCCGAGAAAAAACCCGCCCTTGCTCAGCTTTCTCCACCACAAATCTCATATGCGGTCGCTTGGGATCGAACCCGGGCCGTCTAAGTGAGAGGCGCGGCCAAAATACATGGTATGAAGCTAAATTTGAACGTGACATGATGTCACAGATGCAGGTTTTTGTAGCAAATGCTTGGAAGTGCACAAACTGAACTGAAGCAATCTTGAAAGGAATATTTAACGATGACGGTTGGTTTCCCTTTAAGCGACGTCGCTGGTAAACAAGGGTGGAGTCTGTCGCCAGAGTGTATGTGACAGTTGCTGTGATTGGTATTGACATGCCTACTACCATCTGCAACACACACCTTCCTTCTAACTTATGTCTACAGTAGTCAGAGCTAGGGCATAATATGTGCTTTAAAGTCCCCCCTCCCCCCGAATAATCGAGCGAGAGGTTGCGGATTCTATCCCTATTGACGGCCTATATGGCCCATGATTTTCGGGGGTTTCCTCATGCGGCGGTTTCGTTTTAGGGAGGTTCCGGGTTCAAATCCCGCATAATGATTCAAGAGACTATGGAACGGTGAGGGTTTGTGTGTGCCCGGCTAGCTCAGGCGGTACAGCATGAGATTCTTAATTTATGGGTTGTGGGTTCGAGCCCCACGTTGGGCGCCATTTAGGTGGTTCCTTCATAGATGGTTTAGGGGTTCCGTGTTTGAATCCCGCGTAATGGTGCAGAGATTACGGAATGGCATGTATATGTGAGTGCCCAGCTAGTTGAGTCGGTAGAGCATGAGACTCTTAATATCAGGGTTGTAGGTTCGAGCCCCACGTTGGGCGCCATTTGCAGTGGTTCCTTTATAGGTGGTTTAGGGTCTCGGGGTTCAGATCCCGCATAATGGTTCAGGAGATTACAGAATGGTATGGATATGTGGGAGCCCTAGCTCAGGACATGTCAGCGTGGAACCTTTCTCTGAGGTGGTCTTAAGACACAGGTAGTTTCCTTTGAGTTCATGATTACTATTAAACTCATTTCTTTGTTACTTTCTCTATACGTACTATGTACATAGCGTATAGAGAATATTGCACTCCACCCAAAAATTCGATGCAGAGATTTCATCGGAAATATATGTTTTGAGTCCCCTAAATCAAAAAAAAATTAGAAACAGGTCCGTGTATGCGTGTGTGTATTATTGTGGATGTTATTACATGCGAAAGGAACACATCAGTCTTTTTTTTCGTGGCTTTGACAATTTCCGAGATATTTCTCATTATTGGTTTCGTTTCAAAATAATTTAACTTTTCTCATACAGGAATTCGTCACGAATTTCAATCACATAGCAGGCACCTTTTAATCTATTTGACAATCGTTTTAGCCTATTGTATTCTCTTATTTGCCTTCTACTTATAAGGAACTAAGCAATAAAACCGTTTCTGCTGATTTTCATATCGATTACACGCCGTAAAGAGAAGAATAAACTTTTAATAAATATATATTTCTACAGAAAGTGATATGAATGGAACACATAGGAATTTTAGAAAAAGGTGCGTGTGTCTGTGAACACGATAATTCAAAAACGAAATTTACAAAAGTACAAACTTAGTACTTTAGTTTAATATTATGAAGGGCACAACACAACAACAAAATCTGATGTGTTCCATTCACATGAGTTTCTCTACATCTCTGCAGCAAATTATTGTTACCTTATGCTTTATTTACTTCATGCTCACCAAGAAAAGAACTAGCTGAAATTATCTCATTACTTGCTTCCTTGTAAGTAGAAGCGAAATAAGGGGGTAGCATAGGTTAAAGTGATAGTCAAAAGCTGGTTGTTATGTGAAAGTAATTCCTTTGTTTGTAAGGACAGGAGTTGACAAATTCCTGTATGAGAAAGGTATAAGTTTTTTAAACCTGAAACCAATAACAAGGAATATCTCAAAAACGATCAACTCCACGAAAAAATGTACATAAAATAAACTGTGTGCTTTAACGTGCTTTACATTATTTGTGAGGTAAGTTTTTGTCCTTTCCTTACGGTTTGGCTGTTATGCATAATTACGTAAAATTCATCCAGAATAAAGTAGTCTTCAGAGACTATTCCCAGAAAATTCAAGATATACATTTTATTTGTCATCTAAATATCTTGAATATACGAAATTTTAATCAAATTCGTTACAGCCATTTTTGAGAAAATCAAAATTTTCGAAAAAGTTCCATGTAAAGGGTAGTTTGGTGGGGGATGTTCTTGAAAATCTTCCTGTTGCAAAATTCCTTTTTCAAAAAATGCTTTTTTCGGATTAAGGGGGTCTCAAAACGTATTTCCTGTGAAATCTCCGTATCAAATTTTTGGGTGCAATACAATACCTTCTCTATAAAGTATGTACATAGTACGTGTAGAGAAAGTAACTATAGGGAAATTCTACTACCATATACGTGAAAGATTTTTCGGGTTTTTCGATTTTCTCAAAACAAACTATCAATTTGATTAAACTGTCGTATACATATTTACATGGCAATTAAAATATATATTTGAATGTTCTGAGAATAGCATCTGAAAATCTCTTTATTCTGGATGACATTCACATAACTGGAAACTGTAAATGATACACAAAGACCTACAAAAACACAAACTATACAAAAAAAATGTAGATCTCTTTAAAACATAAAAGTTCTGACTTACACATTTTTTCGTGAAGTTCACCACTTCCGAGATAATTCTTGTTATTGGTTTCAGTTTCAAAATACTTAAAATTTTCTCATGGGGAAACTTGTTAACCCCTGGCTGTGTAAAGTAACAAATTTCAATCAATAGCAACCAGTTTTTACAAGATTTGACAATCGCTTTAGCCTAGTGCATTCCTTTAATTGGCTTTTCCTAAAAGGAACTAACTAGCAATGCAATTTCTGCTAATTTGCATCTTAATTCGCATAAAGTAGATAGAAGAATAAGAATTTTAACAATATGTCTCAGAAATGCAGAGAAAAATCATCCAACTGGAATACATAAAATTGTTACTTTCTCTAGCCTATTTACAATGTACATAGTGGGTAGAGAAGGTATTGTGTTCACCGGAAATATATGTCTTGAGGTCCCCTGGTCCAAAAAAAATGTAAAAAGGTCCGTGTGTGAGCATAGCTCAAAAACAAAAGGACCAGAAAACCAAACTTGGTATTTAACTTTAGTATCTTCCAAGGATGCGATACAAGGATTTTCAAGAGAGCCCTCTTACCTAAAACTTGTTTTTCTAAACAGTTGCTCAAAGGATTTTGATTAAAATAGATATATTATACAGATATTTACATCACAAATAAAATATATATTTCGAATTTTCTAGGAATAGCCTCTAAAGACCATTCTGGATGAGTTTTGCATAACGGTTAAATCGTAAAAGATAGACAAAATGTTACTATACAAAAAATGTAGAACTCGTTAAAACAGATAATTTATAATTTATACGCTTTCCGTTTCTGAGATATTGCTTGTTATTCGTTTCAACTTTAATTTACTTAAACTTTTCTCAAACCGAAGTGACGTTTCATGTCATCTCTCTTGTTTTACTGTAGGCCATGCAAAGCGAACCGAACTTCAATTGTTTCACATAGCGACCAGCTTTTAAAAGATTTGACTATCGCCATAGCCTAGTGTCTTCCCTTATTTCGCTTCTACTTACAAGGAAGCAAGTAATAAGGCCATTTCTGCTAATATTTATCTTGATTATTAGCCGTAGATAAAAGAATAATCTTTTGTAAGGAAAGTTGTTTGTGTAACAGCTAGAGAAAGCTATGTGAATGGAACACATACGATTTTTCGTTATTGGTTTCGGTTACAAAATACCTTGAAATTTCTCATACGGCAATTTGTCAACCCTGGTCATGTAAAAAAACAAATTTCAATCAATAGCAACCAGTTTTTAAAAGATTTGACGGTCGTATTTGCCTGGCGTATTACGTTATTTTTATTCTACTTATAAAGAACTAACGTAAGGCCATTTCTGCCAGTTTTTATCTCCATTAGCAAGAAGTAGATAGAACAATAAGATTTTTAACAATACTTTGTTTCAGAAAATGTAGAGAAAATCATACGGAATGGAACGCATGAGATTTTTACTTTCTCTATTGCACCCAAAAATTCGATACCGAGGTTTCACCGGAAATATGTGTTTTATGATCCCCTGTATCTAAAAAGAAACATTTTCAGAAAAAGGTCCGTATGTGTCCGTGTGCTTGTGAACACGATAGCTCAACAAGGAAAAGTCGGTAAAATACCAAACTAGGTATTTAAGTTTAGTATCTTCCACGGATACGACACGAACATTTTGAGAAAAATCCCACCACGCCAAACTACCCTTTACATGGAACTTTTCGAAAATGTTGATTTTCACAAAAACAGCTCTAACGATTTTGATTAAAAAATCATATATTAAAGATATTTACCTGACAAATAAAATGTATATCTTGAATTTTCTGGGAATAGCTTTGAAGAACTTTATTCTGGATGAACTTTACGGAATTTTGCTTAATTGCTAAATCGTAAAAATGAAGAGCACGTTAAAACGTGCAATTTATGTAGTATACATTTTTTTCGTGGAGTTGGTCGATTTTTAGATACTCTCCATTTTTTTGGTTTCACGTTTGAAAAACGTATACTTTTCTTATACAGGAATTTGTTAACTCCTGTCCATATAAACAAAGGAACCTCAGTCACATAGCAACTTATGCTACTCCTTTGTTTTGCTTCTACTTACAAAGAAGCAAGTAATATGACTATTTCTGCTAATTTTTTCTCGATTAGCTTGAAGTAAATAGACAAAACGTTTTACAATAATTTGTTGCAGAGATGTAGAGAAAGTCATGTGAATGAAACACAAATTTTTAAGTTGTTGTTCGTAAATATACACATGATGGTTTTATTTATTGGGCTTCAAAACTTGTATTTCCAGTGAAATGTTTGTATTAAAGTATACAAACAGCAGATGCTTGAAACAAAAGTGTCTTACGGACACCCCTGCATAAAGAGTGGATTAACTCGCTCTCCGGAAGTAACGGCACGAAATGGGCCGCTCCGTCACATTAGCTAAATCCAAGCAGAAAAATATTTGCTGTGTTGTTATTTATGCGGGATATAATTCTCACGCTGAAGCTTAATGTGAAGGTGCGGAGCCCTGATAAGGGGAGAGGAGAGGAGATTAGAGCAGGAATCCTTTAATCCCCGTCTTCCCGCCGGGATTTACCACCTACAGTTCCATTACTTAGCATTCAATAACATCTGCGTCATCATACAAACTTTTGTGCGCATTCATCGCAAACTGCGCAGTCACAGAAACCCGTTTTTACATTCTCTACACGAACTATGGACATACTGTATAGGGAAGGTATCGTATTCCACCCAAAATTTCGATAAAAAGATTTCACCGGAAATTCATGTTTGGAGACCCCCTGAAACCAAAAAAAAAATCATTTTTACTTTCTTTAGCCCCATATGTACAATGTACATAGGGATAGAGAAGGTATTGTATTGCACCCAAAAATTCGATGTCCAGATTTCACCGGAAATATATGTTTTGGGGTCCCCTGAGTCCGATAAAAGCATTAATAAAATACGGTCCACGTGTGAGTAAGTGTGTGTGTGTGTGTGTCTGTCTGTGGACAGCATATCTCAAAAACGAAATGACGGTTAAAACCAATCTTGGATGCGACATGACGATTCTCAAGAAAATCCACCTCTCCACCCTCAACTACCTTTACATATCACATTTTTCGAAAATTTTGATTTTCGTTAAAATGGCTCTACATATTTTGATTAAAATACCTTATGTTTAGGATGTTTTTATGACAAACGAAATGTATATGTTGAATTTTCTGGGAATAGCCTCTGAAGACCTCTTCATTCTTCATCACTTTTGTATAACTTGCAAGCCTTAAGAGATACACAAAAACTTACTACACAAAAAATGTTGATCTCAATAAAAAACGCAATTTGTCATTTTTTTTGGTAGATTTAACCGTTTTCGAGACATTTCGGATTATTGATTTTAATTGTAAGCCACTTATACCTTACTCAAACGGAAGACATCTTTGTTCTCGTTTGTTTACTCCTGGCAAACAAAGAGATTGGAATTTCAATTATTTTACATAGCGACCGGCTTTTAAAGAATCGCTTCAGCCTGTGCATTTTCTTATTTACGTTCTACTTACACGGAGCAGTTTATCTTGATTAGGATTATGTAGATAAAAGATTAATCTTTTGAGTAAAGGTTTGTGTACCGAACATCATGTCAATGGAACACATTAGATTTTTCCCCTTCTACTTACAAGGAACCAAGTAATAAAGGCAATTTGTGCTAATATTTATCTCCATTAGAATGAATTATAACAATAATTTGTTACAGACATGTAGAGAAATTCATGTGAATGGAATACATCAGATTTTTAGGATTTTAACTGCGTACTAAATATCTATCGTTTCAATAAATTTCCCTTACATTTATTTGAGAATATTATTCTGTCTTTGTCAAAATTTTCTCTGCCCCTTCACTGATCAGATCTAGTTGGATGGGTTACAGCAGCAGGCATGGAAGTGGTTCTTAACCTTCCCGCCTACGACTAATATCGGCCTATCATGACGTGACCCATCAGCAGTGTCGGGCCGCGGCAGAGTTACAATTGGAGAGTCGTTGCGGCAGATTCTAAGCCTATATAATATACAAGGGTCGTTTTTTACTTTCTCTATACGCACTATGTACATAGTGTATAGGGAAGGTATTGCACTCCACCCAAAAATTCGATACTCAGATTTCACCTGAAATATATGTCTTAGGGTCCCCTCTATCCAAAAAAAATGTTTTTTCAGAAAAAGGTCCGTATCCGTGTGTGTGTGTCCGTGTGTTCCTGTATCAGTGTGTCCGTGTGTCTGTGAACACGATAACTCAAAAACGAAAAGTCGGTAAAATACCAAACTTGATATTTAAGTTTAGTATCTTCCAAAGATGCGACACGAGGATTTTGAGAAAAAATCCCCCACTCCAAACTACCCTTTACATGGAACATTTTTCGAAAATTTTTATTTTCTAAAAAATGGCTCTAAGCATTTTGATTAAAATGCCGTATATTAAAGATATTTACAAGACAAATAAAATGTATATTTTGAATTTTCTTGGAATAGTCTGTGAAGACCACTTTATTCTTGATCAATTTTATGGAATTTTGCATAACTACTAAACCGTAAGAGATGGACACAAACTTACCACACAACAAATGCAGAGCACCTTAAAACACACAATTTATATTATATACATTTTTTTCGTGGAGTTAATTATTTTTTAGATATTCCTTGTTTTGTTTTTTTTTTTTTTTTTCAGCTATAAAGACTTATACTTTTCTCACACAGGACTTTGTGAACTCGTGTCCGTACAAACAAAGGAACTTCAGTCACATAGCAACCAGCTTTTGACTATCACTTTAACCTATGTTACTCCCTTATTTCGCTTCTACTAACAAGGAAGCAAGTAATACCACTATTTCTGCTAATTTTTGCTCCATTAGATGAAGTAAATAGAATAATTTGTTGCAGTGGTATAGAGAAAGTCATAGAACGCATCAGATTTTTTTGAATGCACACAATGTTCGGTGAATCCAATTTTATAGGTAAATAACACAAATGTATGGTATTAATGCAATGTACGTGTCTTCAGTGAGAAAACGGCACATAATTTACGAGTAATCAAGGATGAACCAGTGTGTACGATAAAGACCAGAGTGATCAATCGTTATGTAGGAGTGAAATCACGGTATCGAATTATCAATACCTTCCCTATACACTATGTACATAGGACGTGTAGAGAAAGTAAAAACGAATAAGCTCTTTGTCGGTATGAAAAGTATTTCATCGGTATTGAAAACTGGAACTACGTGACAGTAAAAGTCTGACAATGTAGATTGCCCTGACAATAGACTAATGTACTGTAACTTTGTAAATAAACGCCAGCAGAATGTTCTTATTACTTAGTTCCTTATAAGTAGAAGGGAATGCACTAGGCTAAAGTGATATTCAAATGTTTTAAAAACTATCGTTATGCGATTGTCATTGCAGATTGCTTCTTTACTTGGTCCGGAGTAGAACAAAAGAAAACCGGACACTTCCTGTCTGAGAAAAGTTTAACCACTTCACAATTGAAATCAATAGCAAGGAATATCTCGGAAACGGCTACCTCCACAACAAAAACGTAAAGGACATAAATGGTGTGTTTTGACGTGATGTACATTTTTCATATAGTGAGTTTTTGTCTATCTCTTACGGTTTAGCAGTTAAGCAAAACTCGTCAAAGTTCATCCAGAATAAAGAGGTCTTCAGAGGCTATTCCCAGAAAATTTGAGATATACATTTTATTTCGGATATAAATAACTTTAATATACGGGATTTTAATCAAAATCGTTAGAGCCATTTTTAGATAGTCAAATTTCTCGAAAAAAGTTCCACGTAAAGGATAGTTGGGGTGGGGGTATTTTCTTGAAAATCTTCGTGTCGCATCCTTGGAAGATACCTAATTTAAATACTAAGTTTGTGTGTTTAACGGTCTTTTTGTTTTTGAACTATGCTGTCCACACGCACACACAGAGGCACCTTTTTCCAGAAATACCCGAAAGATGTATTTCCGGTGATATCTTGGTATCGAATTTTTGGGTGCATTAGAATAACTTCTCTATGCACTATGTACATAGTACGTGTAGAGAAAGTAAACCTATTTTGTAGGAATAGTTTGTTAGTATATAAAATATAGAAGGTCATTTGAATGGGGCACATCAAAGTTTTATTCATTTAGCATATGAGATTTCTTTTGAAAATAAGTTTATGCTTGCAGTTATATCCACTCTTTAAGCCCATTAATGTTTCTCTGAAAATGCTAACTATATTACGTGCACATTTAGTATAATGGAATAAAAATCAGAAATCACTTTTAATTCATTACTGCTGACCCGATTTTTGAACTTAACTCGCATCACCGCGCTTTAGCAATTTACTATCATCTCTCCCTTGGAAAATGTTACTCCTTCCGCAATCAGGTAGAGTAGCAATTTAAGTTTTTATGTTCTAATCAATACTGAATTATGAAATATCAATAGGTTTTATACCTCTGTCAATTTATATCTCATTAAGCAAGTGCTGAGCTTTGATCAGCGGTCAAATAGAATTAATGATGTAGTGCAGTCAAATGGGGCAGGGGCGAACTACCACAAAAACACAACTAAATCTTTCATCAGCGTAATGTTTCACTGACAGCATTATAAATGAGTAATTCATAGTTAAAACACGGGAGTCGATAATGGAAAATGCATCACATCCGGGGTAAACTACCCGGCCGTTAGAGAGCATGAATTAGCAATCAATTTTCTGTTAGCACTACAAGTTTTTCTCCCAACTTGATTTTGCTGTCAGTATAATCAAACACTGTTGACTCACTTTCATCATGTCACACCCACAAAACTCATACGTGCTGCATTCTGACTCCTGCTGGTTAAAAACCATAATCTTCTATGTACTTCATATTAAGCCTTTCATTTCTTAATTCCTCTACCACATACTAATTAAATACGTGCATTCATACATAATTCTATTCATTCATATGTCCATTCAGTCATTCATCCAATCATTCATTAATCCATTTATTCCTTCAGTCATCCATCCATTCATTCATCCATCCATCCATTCAGCCATCGATTGATTCATTCATTCATCCATTCATTCATCCATCCATTCAGTCATCCATCCATTCAGTCATCCATCCATTCATTCAGTCATCCATCCATTCATTCAGTCATCCATCCATTCATCCATCCATCCATTCAGTCATCCATCCATTCATTCAGTCATCCATCCATTCATTCAGTCATCCATCCATTCATCCATCCATCCATTCAGTCATCCATCCATCCATTCAGTCATCCATCCATTCATTCAGTCATCCATTTGTCCATTCATACATTCATTCAGTCATCCATTCATTCATTCAGTCATCCATCCATTCATTCAGTCATCCATTCATCCATTCAGTCATCCATTCAGCCACCCATTCATTCATTCATCCATTCAGTCATCCATCCATTCATTCAGTCATCCATTCAGCCACCCATTCATCCATTCATCCACCCGTTCATTCAATCTTTCATTTAACCATCAATCCATTCATTCATATATTCGTGCATGTATCCATTCATTGAGTCATTCGTCAATTCATTGAGTCATTCACTCATCCATCCATTCATTCAGTCAGTCACTCATCCATCCATCCATTCAGCCATCGATTCATTCATTCATCCATTCAGTCATCCATCCATTCATTCAGTCATCCATTCATCCACCCATTCATTCAGTCATTCATTTGTCCATTCATACATTCATCCACCCGTTCATTCAATTATTCATTCAACCATCTATCCATTCATTCATAAATTTGTGCATGTATCCATTCATTGAGTCATTCGTCAATTCATTGAGTCATTCACTCATCCATCCATTCATTGAGTCATTCACTCATCCATCCATTCATTCAGTCATTCACTCATCCATCCATTCATTCAGTCATTCACTCATCCAGCCATTCATTCAGTCGTTCACTCATCCAGCCATTCATTCAGTCAGTCATTCTTGCATTCACTCAGCCATTCATTCAGTCATTCATCCATTCACTCAGTCATTTATCTCACTATCCATTTATTCACTCATCCATCCATCCATTCAGTCATTCACTCATCCATCCATTCTTACATTCACTCATTCATATATTCACTCATCCATCCATTTAGTCATTCATTCAGTAATTAATCTATCCATTCAGTCATCTATTCATTCATCCATCCAGCCGTTCATTCAGTCAGTCATTCTTGCATTCACTCAGCCATTCATTCAGTCATTCATCCATTCACTCAGTCATTTATCTCTCTATCCTTTTATTCACTCATCCATCCATTCAGTCATTCACTCATCCATCCATTCTTACATTCACTCATTCATATATTCACTCCTCCATCCATTTAGTCATTCATTCAATAATTCATCTATCCATTCATTCATCCATCCAGCCATTCATTCAGTCAGTCATTCTTACATTCATTCATGACCACGTGCGAGGAGGAAGAATCGTGGACCCATATCTTGGCAAGGGGTACGGAGGAATGGAGGGAAAAATATTTACCACTATCTTTTGTAGTGCCGTGGCCGAGTGGTTAGACCACTCACCTCTCATCCCAGGAGACTGCATGTAGATTTGAAGTAGACAAAGCGGTGCAGGGGCGTGTTCTGCAGTTTTCACCGTCAGCGCATTCCACCGGTGCTCCTTCACCACTCCGTGTATCATCAGTAACTCCGCATGCGGTGCCTTTTATAGTAAAAGCGGGCGTTAAGCACTACCAGAAAAAATGTGATCCTTTACCAGCTGGAATGCTGATTTAGGAGCATGTCGGACGCTACCGGCAGGCATGGATGAGGCGGAGGGGAGAGCTAAATATCTGTTTAAATCGATGTCTGAGATTTGAGAGGACTGGTATAACTGGCGCAGCAGATCTGGACATGTGAAAATCTTAATGAGAGCTAGGAAGCGAGTTATACTATCAGATGAGCAGTTCACCAGTCGATTCATGCCTGTCACAGTCAATGTCAAATATCTGTCACTGCACTGATAAACATGTGTTTTCATATGTATATTCATATCTACAAAACATCTATACAAATGGCCTACTATATAAACAATGTCAATCGTCTGCCTCCAATTCTTCCACACCTGACAGTCCTTCGTCTCCGCTCACGTCATTGTCATCATCAACGCTATCTCTACTTTCTGCACTGATATCCTGGATTAGAATTCTTTATATTTGATTTTCTACAATTCTTTATGATTTCCAATGTTCTCAACATGTGACATACATTTTCCCATTGTGGCCTGTCAATTTCTGCAATTCGCTGGCGACACAACTGTTCCACATCTTTTAATTTAAAAGTGATATTTTAAGTTTTATTTTTCTTTCTTTCTTGTCTTTGAGAACCCTGGAAACGGAGCTCAGTGAAATATCAGTTGCCTTGGCTACTCTTTCATTCACTTTCTACAGGCTTTTGGGGAACTCGGGGAACATACATTTTCTTCCTTCATCTCTGCCTCTTGTTTCATGAAGTCAAGGACATTTGCAATTATTTCTCTGCTCTAAGTAATACCTTGCCACTTAACTTTGAAAACGTAGAAGCCATGGTTAAAAGATCTGATGTGTAATCGAGAAAAATGCAGAAACAGTGCTACAACATGCTTCTTTGTAAGTAGAAGCGAAGTAAGGGAGTGCCTTAGGTTAAAGTGAACGTCAAAAGCTGGCGGCTATGTGACTGAAAGTCATTGTTTGTATGGACAGGAGTCCACAAATTCCTGTATGAGAAAAGTATAGCATCTTCAAAGCTGAAAACAAAAAACAATTAATATCTAAAAAATTACCAACGCCACGAAAAAATGCATATTACATACATTGTGTGTTTTAACGTGCTCTACATTTTTGTGTGGTAAGTTTTTGTCTATCTCTTACGGTTTAGCAGTTATGCAAAATTCCGTAAAATTCATCCAGAGTAAAGTAGTCTTCAGAGGATATTCCCAGAAAATTCAAAATATACATTCTATTTGTCAAGTAAATATCTTTAATATACGATATTTTAATCAAAATCGTTACAGCCATTTTTGCGAAAATCAAAATTTACGAAAAAAGTTCCATGTAAAGGGTACTTGGGGGTAGTTGCTATTAGCCTCGTCCATTTTTACTCCGTGTTGTCGCGAATTTGCTTTAGTATTGTGAAATACTCAGTTTTTATAATATTTATCTTTGAAATCATTATCTAAATCAAAACGTTTCTCTATCAAATAGTTATTTTTTGAGCACTTTAGATTTCCGAGTGTCCACAATTTTTAAAGAAAACGCGTGTTTCTAATATTTACTGTGTCTATCTTTTGGTAGGATTTTTACTTTCTCTACACGTACTATGTACATAGTGAATAGAGAAGGTAATGTATTGTACCGAAAAATTCGACACCGAAATTTCACCGGAAATACATGTTTTAGGACCCCCTGAATACAAAAGAACATTTTCAGAAAAATGTCCGTGGGTGTGTCTGTATGTCTGTGTGCATGTGTGTACGCGCGCGCGCGTGTGTGTGTGCAATATATCTCAAAAACGAAAAGTCCGTTAAATACCAAACTTGGTATTTAAGTTTAGTATCTTCCAGGGATGCGACACGAAGATTTTGAGAAAAATCCCCCCACTCCAAACTACCCTTTACATGGAAATTTTTTTTGAAATTTTTAATTATGTCAAAAATGGCTCTACCAATTTTCATTAAAACATGTATTCAAGATATTTACCTGACAAATAATATGTATATCTTGAATTTTCTGAGAATAGCCCCTGAGGGCTTCTTTATTCTGGATGAATTTTACGGAATTTTGCATAACTGCTAAACCGTAAGAGATGGACAGAAACTTACTTCACAAAAAATGTTGAGCACATCAAAACACACAATTTATGTTATACACAATTTTTATGGAGTTGATCGTTTTTAAGATATTCCTTGATCTTAGTTTCAGCTTTGAAAAACTTACTTTTCTCATACAGAAATATGTCAACTCCTGTCCATACAAACAAAGGAACATCACTCACATAGCAACCAGCTTTTGGCTTTCACTTTAACCTATGGTACTCCCTTATTTCGCTTCTACTTACAAGGAAGCAAGTAATAAGACTATTTCTGGCAATTTTTTCTCGATTAGCATGAAGTAAATATAAGCAGAAGATTTTAAACAATAATTTGTTGCGGTGATGTAGAGAAACTCATGTGAATGAACACATCAGATTTTTTTTGGATCACTTTAGATTTCCGAGTGTCCAAACACGTGTTTCGGATCTCTACTGTTCCTAGCTTTTGCTAGATTTTTATTATCGGAATGTTAGTTTACCTGATAAAAATGTAAAACTGTTTTCATTCAATAGTATTACTTTTCTAATTTTATAATGCCTTTTCGGTATCTTCTATTTTTATTAATAAAAAGATTTTGATTAAATATTGTATATTAAAGATATTTACCGACAGATAAAATATATAGCTTGAATATTCTGGGAATAGCCTATGAAGACTACTCTATTCTGGATGAATTTTAAGGAATTTTACATAACTGCTAAACCATAAAAGATAGGCAAAAGCTTACTGCACAAAAAGTGTAGAGCACATTAAAACACACAATTCGTTATGTATTAGTTGATCGTTTTTGAGGTATTCCTTGTTTTTGATTTCACCTTGAAAAAAACTATATTTTTCTCATACAAGAACTTGTCAACCCTTGTGCATAAAAGAAAGGAACTTCAGTCACATAGTAACCATCTTTTGACTATCACTTTAACCTATGGTACTCCCTTAGTTTGCTTCTACCTACAAGGAAGCAAGTAATAAGACTATTTTTGCTCATTTTTTTATTAGCTCGAAGGAAATAGAAGAATAAGCTTTTTAACAATAATTTGTTGCAGAGATGTAGAGAAAGTCATGTGATTTTTTTTGTACACTTGAGTGCTTTGCACATGTTCATTCTTATTGGTTTAAATTTTAAATAATTAACTGGTCTCAAACGGGCTATGCAAAGTGAACCGAAACTCAAATGTATCACACACCGACCATATCTTAAAAGATTTGTCGGTCAGTTTAGACTAGTGAATTCCCTTCTTTCTCTTCTACTTACAAAGAAGCAGGTAAGGAGGCCAAGTCTGCTATTGTCTAGCAGATAAAAGAATAATGTTCTGTACGAAAACAATTTTTGGAACAGCTAGAGAAAATTATGTGAATGCAATACATTAAATTGTTATGAATTAGAAGAATGTGTCTTTGTTCTAGAATAGGTAGAAATAGTTAAAAAAATCTGATGTGTTCCATTCACGTGATTTTCTCTACATCTCTGCACCAAATTATTGTTATGCTTATGCTTCTATTTACTTCATGCTAATCCAGAAAAAAATACAAGAAATAATCTTATTACTTGCTTCCTTGTAAGTAGAAACGAAATAAGGGAGTATTATAGGTTAAAGTGGTAGTCTAAAGTTGGTTACTATGTGACTGATGTTCCTTTGTTTGCATGGACAGGAGTTGACAAATTCCTGTATGAGAAAGTATAAGTTTTTAAAGCTGAAACCAAAAACAAAAAATATCTCAAAAAACGATCAACTCCACGAAAAAAATGTATATAACATAAATTGTGTGTTTTAACGTGCTATACATTTATTGTGTAGTAAGTTTTTGTCTATTACTTACGGTTTAGCAGTTATGCAAATTCCGTATAATTCATCCAGAATAAAGTAGTCTTCAGGGGCTATTCCCAGAAAATTCAAGATATACATTTTATTTGTCAGGTAAATGTCCTTAATATACGAAATTTTAATCAAAAGCATTAGATGCATTCTTGAGAAATTCAAAATTTTCGAAAAAAGTTGCATGTAAAGGTTAATTTGGGGTGTTTTTTTTTTTTTTTTTTTTTTTTTTAAATCTTCGTGCCGCATCCTTGGACAATACTAAACTTAAATACCAATTTTATATTTTACGGACTTTTCGTTCTTCGTATCATGTACACACGAACACACGAACACACACGGACCTTCTTCTAAAAATGCCGTTTTTGAATACAGGGAACCCTAAAACATTATTTTCGGTGAAACCTCGGTATCGAATTTTGGGGTGGAGTGCAATACCTTCTCTGTACACTATGTATATGGTATCTACGTGTAGAGAAAGTGAAATTGAACACGTAAAATATTATTACTAAAAGTAAACAGTAGATTTAATTTAGAGTTAACAATGTTGTGAATTGAATAGAGTTGAAGTGGTAGCAAAATGAAACAGTTGAAGCTCTTTCTGCGAGCGAGATCTGAAGCCAGTGTTAATATTTATACTTGGCTCGGCTTGGAACATAGATTCAGCTGAGAGGTACATTAAACATAAGACAGGCGAAGTATGAATACAGTAAACACATATTCTGCTGTTGCTATGGCAACGGGGCTAATTTAAGTGCATCCTGCAGACGGTAGAGAGCGACCCATCGTATTAGAGCGAAGTCGAACAACTCGATAAAAACAACAAATTAGATTGCTTCAAAAACTCCTCGACAACACACGCAGACACGTCTATCAATATTCCCTCGTCGATAAAACAGAAGAGCGCAGATTGCAAAAAATCTTACTTTTATTTACAAAACCAGAAACTTTGCCTGTCTTAACTCTTATACTTATAAGGGGCGTTTAATAAGCCCGAAGAAAAAGAAACAAAAACGATTTTTTTTGTAATTTTTTACTTTCTCTACACGTGCTATGTACATAGCGTAAAGAGAAGGTATTGCAGTCCACCCAAAAATTCGATACCGAGATTTCACCGGAAGTATATGTTTTAAGGTCCCCTTTATCTAAAAAAAGCATTTTCGGAAAAAGGTCCGTGTGTGTGTGTGTGTGTCCGTGTGTCTGTGAACACGATAGCTGAACAAAGAAAAGTCATTTAAATACCAAACTTGATATTTAACTTTAGTATCTTCCACGGATGCGACACGAAGATTTTGAGAGAAATCCCACCATCCCAAACTCAAAAATGGCTCTAACAATTTTGATTAAAATATCGTATATTAAAGACAGTTACCTGACAAATAAAATGTATATCTTGAATTTTCTGGGAATGGCCTCTGAAGACTACTTTATTCTGGATGAATTTTACGGAACCTTGTATAACCGGTAAACCGCAAGAGAAAGACAAAAACTTGCTACACAAAAAATGTAGAGCACCTTAAAACACAGAATTTATGTTATATACATTTTTTTCGTGGAGTTGATCTCTTGTTTTTGGTTTCTGCTATGAAAAACTTATGGTTTTCTCATACAGGAATTTGTCAACTCCTGTCCAAACAAACGCAGGAACTTCAGTCACATAGCAACCAGCTTTTGACTATCACTTTAACCTATGGTGCTCCCTTATTTCTCGGCTACTTACAAGGAAGCAGATAATAAAACTATTTCTGCTATTTTTCCCCTGTATTATCTTGAAGTAAATAGAAGCATAAGGTTTTTAACAATATTTTTTGCAGAGCTGTAGAGAAAGTCAGTGAATGGAACAAGTCAGATTTTCGTTTTGTTTTAGAATATAATCACTCTTTAGCTCGATACGCATTTCCAGCGTTTCTCCAACTGTTTCTTTTTATATGCATTTTCTGACTATGTACATAGGGATAGAGAAGTATTGTATTCCACCCAAAATTGTCGAGATTTTATTGCAAATATATGTTTTAGGAATCCTTGAATGTTAAAGAAAGCATTTTCAGAAACAGGTCTGTGTGAGTGTGTGTTTTTTTTTTATATTTTTTTAGTAATTAACGCCCGCTTTTACTACTTGTGGCACCGCAGTCGGTGACACTGAGGATACATGAATGAAAACAGAGCACCGGTGGAATGTAATGCGGTCACCTGGGATTGAACCCGGGCCGTCTCGGTGAGAGGCGAGTGCTCTAACCATTCGGCTGTGTGTGTGTGTGTGTGTGTGTGTGTGTGTGTGTGTGTGTGTGGACAGCATACCTCAAAAACGAATAGACCGCTCAATTCCAAACTTGGTATTTAAGTTTGGTGTCTTCCAGGGATGCGACAAGATGATAGTGTGTAGAGAAGGTATTTCACTCCACCCACAAATTCGATACCGAAATTTCACCGGAAATACATATTCTAGGGTCCCCTGTATCCAAAAAAAAAAAAAAAAAGCGTTTTCAGGAAAAGGTCCGTATGTCTGTGAACACGATACTTCAAAAACGGTAAAATATCAAACTTGGTCTTTAAGTTCAGTATTTTAAGGGATGCAACACGAAGATTTTGAAAAAGATACTTCCACCCCAAACTACCCTTTACATAGCTCTAACAATTTTGATTAATATATCGTATGTTAAAGCTATGTACCTAACAAATAAAATGTATATCTTGAATTTTCTGGGAATAGCCTCTGAAGACTACTTTATTCTGAATGAATTTTAAGGAATTTTGCATTACTGGAAAACGTAAAATATGAAGAAAACTTACCACACACAAAATGTAGAGCACGTTAAAAGAAACAATTTATGTTATATATTTTTTACTTTCTCTATATGCACTATGTACATAATGTATAGAGAATGTATTGCACTCCACCAAAAAATTCGATACCGAGATTTCACCGGAAATATATGTTTTAGGGTCCCCTGTATCCAAAAAAAGTATTTTCACAAAAAGGTCCGTGTGTGTGTGTGTGTGTGTGTGTGTGTGTGTGTGTCCGTGTGTCAGTGAACACGATAACTCAAAAACGAAAAGTCGGTAAAGTACCAAACTTGGTATTTAAGTTTAGTATCTTTCAGGGTTGCGACACGAAGAATTTGAGAATAATCCCCCGCCCCAAACTACCCTTTACATGGAACTGTTTACGGAAATTTTGATTTTCTAAAAAATGGCTTTAATGATTTTTATTAAAATATCGTATATTGAATATATTTACCTGACAATTAAAATGTGTATTTTGAATTTTCTGGGAATAGCCTCTGAAGACTACTTATTCTGGATGAATTTTACGGAATTTTGCATAACTGGAAAACCGTAAAATATGGAGAAAAACTTACCACACAAAAAATGTAGAGCACGTTAAAACACACAATTTATGTTAGGAACTTCAGTCACATAGCAACCAGCTTTATATATATATATATATTATACTTCATATAATAAGACTATTTCTGCTAATTTTTTCTCGATTAGCATTGAGTAATTAGAAGTATAAGCTTTTTAATAATATTTTTGAAGAGATGTAGAGAAAGTGATGTGAATGGAACACATCAGATTTTATTTTATCGGCGAGGTCCGAGGGACAGTACAGTACTTGAAGGAGAGTGTTCAGAAATGATGTGCGTGACATGAAGACAAAGCGAAGGGTGTGCGCGTGATATTGACAGGCAGATCGAGTAGACACACACAGCTGCTCGTGCAATTAAACGGTTTCAATGTCCGCTTTGAAACATCCACATTTGCTGCTGTCAATCAGAGATAGACAGACGCACAGCACTTGGTCCATTGACGCAATGGAACTCCAAATGCGACGTTTTTGAAAAAGCTTATTTGAAAACCAAGCTAACAGAATTCCTCTCCCTATAACAAAAAGCTGATGTGTACCAATAATGTGACTTTCTCTACATCTCTGCAACAAATTACTACTTGTAAGTAGAAGCGAAATAAGGTTAATGTGATAGTCAAAAGCTGGTTGATATGCAACTGAAGTTCCCTTGTTTCTATGGACAGGAGTTGACAAATTCCTGTATGAGAAAAGTTTAAGTTTTTTAAAGCTGAAACCAAAAACAATGAACATCTCAAAAACGATCAGCTCCACTAAAAAAATGTAAATTACCTAAATTGTGTGTTTTATCCTGATCTATAGTTTTTGTCTATCTGTTACGGTTTACCAATTATGCAAAATTCAGAAAAAGCTATCAAGAATAATGAGGTTGTTAGAACCTATTCCCTGAAATTTCAAGATATACATTTTATTTATCTTGTAAATAAGTTTAATATACGGTATTTTAATTAAAATCGTTACGGAGTCATTCTTGAAGAAATCAAAACTTTCGAAATTGTTTCCAGGTAATGGGTAGTTGGGGGTGGGGGATTTTCTTCATTAAATCTTCGTGTCGCATCCTTGGAAGATACCAAACTTAAATACCAAGTTTGGTTTTAAACGGTCTTTTTGTTTTTGAGCTATGCTGCCCACAGACACACACACACACATATTCTTTTTGGATTCAGGGGGTCACAAAACATGTATTTCCGACGAAATTTCGGTATGGACTTTTTGGGTGCATTACAATACCTTCTCTATACACTATGCACATAGTACGGGTGGAGAAAATAAAAAGTTACTTCACAAAACATGTAGATCTCGTTAAAACACACTATTTATGTTACATAACATTTTTTGTTGAGTTGAGCATTTCGGATATATTCCTTATTATTGTTTTTGATTTTAAAATATTTAAACTTGGAATTTCTCAACTTGTGGGCATGCGCAGAACGAATTTAATCCCATAGCAACCAGCTTTTCAAACATTTGACTATGGTTTTAGCCTAGTATATTTTCTTATTTCCCTTCTACATACAAGGAAGCAAGTAATAAGACAATTACTCTACTAGATGAAGTAAATAAAAGAATAGATTTTTATTTTCTCTATACGTACTATGTACATAGTGTATAGAGAAGATATTCTAATACATCTATATATTCGAAACCGAGATTTCACCGGAAATACATGTTTTGGGTCCCCCTGAACACAAAAGAGCATTTTTGGAAAAAAAAAGTCCGCGCGCGCGTGTGTGTATGTTTGTGGACAGCTTAGCTCAAAAACAAAAAGTTTGTTAATTACCCAAGTTGGTTTTTAAGTTCAGTATCGTCTAAGGATGCGACACGAAGATTTTAAAGAAAATTCCTCCACCCCCCAACTAACCTTTACATGGAAAACTTTTCGAGAGTAATAATTTTCTCTAAAATAGCTAATAATTTTGTTTAAAGTATTATATATTAAAGATATTTACGCGACAAATAAAATCTATATCTTGAATTTTCTGGAAATAGCCTCTGGAGGCTACTTTATTCTAGATGAATTTTACGTAATGTTGCATAACTGGTAAACCATAACAGATAGACAAAAACTTACAAAACAGAAAATGTAGAGCTCGTTAAAACACACAATTTAGGTCATATACATTTTTTTCTTGGAGTTTATCGTTTTTTAGATATTCCTTGTTTTTAATTTCAGCTTTGAAAAACTTGTACAGGAAAATGTCAACTCGTGTCCATTCATCCAAAGGAACTTCTATCACAAAGCAACCAACTTTTGACTATCAATTTAACCTATGGTAGCCCCTTATTTTGTTTCTACTTACAAGTAAGCAAGCAATAAGAACATTTCTGTTAATGTTTTTCTCGATTAGCATGACGTAAATAGAAATAACCTTTTTCAGAATATCAATTTATCATTCCAAGGGAGTAAAGTTGAGATTTAAATAATAACATAGGGGGATGAAGAAGGGAAGAGGTAAGCTAGTTCCCATGTTGGAACATTTCCAGATTTTTCTCCCGGTTGGTGGCAAGGAAACCTAGAAGATACCCCAATACAACCCTTAAAATTTTTATCTCTGCGCGTCTGGGTTAAATATTTACTCAGCTTAGCAGGGTTGGTGTCTCTGGAACGGTGATATTTTACTGACTTTTGCCTCCTATGTTTTATTATCTCTTGCTTTTTCTTCCTCAGTTTCTCGCTCTGATTTTATGGTTATGTGACCCAAAGTTTGATTACATCTCTAGGTTTTAAAGTATTCTAGGCGAAATATTTACTTTCACTGTGGGGCGGTAACGGGGTTATGGGTTCGTATTCCTGCCGCAGGTTTTGGCTATTTGGAAACGTGTGAATTTGAGGGTATCCTATCTTAGATTTTCCTTGCATGGAAACTTTTTAGGGTGTGGTACGACAAAAGTGTTTTATTCAATTTGTTCGGTCTTTTTCCGCCGTCGAACCTACACGCATTCCTTTTAAATTTTCTAGTGTGAAACTACACTTTACACGACTACTATTTCTTATTACTTTTGATGCAGTGATTTCGTCCGTACTCTGGTCAGTATTAAAATACCTATTTCCCTCACAGCTAAAGGTAGCCAGTTCGGCTCCACCACGGACCCTAAATATCACATCTTTGCTCTGGCGATGTTGTACGCCAAGAGCCTCAAAAAGTGACTCCTGACCATTTTTTTTAAAAGAACATTTTTTTTAAATGAACATTTTGTAAACAAATTCCCCTAGCGGTGTACAAGGGTCGTTACACCATGACTGGCATCCGTTGAGGAGCAATCTTGCTACCTCCCTTCATTCTCCAACCTCATTTACACCCGTCATCTTGCAACCCCACGTGGTTAAGCTCAACAAGAATGGGAACACGTCAAACACACCGTCTGGCTGCCAAATGCTCGTGTGACAGCCACTAGCACCGCCGCTGAGAGATGTGTTTCTAGAGCGCAGCCACCTCCACGAAATGGCGTCGACACTTACAGCCCTGAAAGAGACGGCAGGGATGAAAAGAAGGGACAAGAAGTTCGGGGGAATGAAGAAGCTACCCCCTTGCATTTGCCTAGCGACCCGGGAAAACCCCGAGAAACCCATGGGTCGGCCGTGGGGAATCGATCCCGGAATCCCCGAATGCCAGACGAAATACCCGAGCCATCTGGCTTGGTGACATCTGCTGTATTATATTTACAACAAAGTATTTTATTTCACTCAAAATTCTATATCGGTATATTACTAAAAATATCCATCTGAATCTTATATATATAGGATATTAATGAACTACACCGAAATAATTTGCCAGATTGTGCACGTGACTGATATAAGTAATTTAAGATCGGCGATGCATGGTCCCCGGATAAACATAACGCAACTATTTAACGTTAAACGTGTGGGTATCAGGTGCTGATAAATCGGTGTTAAAGCAAAGCACATTGACAAAATGGCTTAGAATGTCTAAAACTGCCACCCGAGTATAGAAATATCGATTTTTAGCAGCTCGTTACTAGCGTTCTCAAGATTTAATGTCGCAAAAATCTGTAAAATGTCTAACTAATCACTTGACAGTGCGACACTGAGCATTCATTACCCACGTTCTTGAGCTATGTAGCCTACCTGCTTAACCGTAAGAGATAGACAAAAGCTTGCTGCACAAAAAATGTACATCACGTTAAAACACACAGTTTATGTCCTTTACATTTTTGTTGTGGAGGTAACCGTTTCCAAGATGTTCCTTGTTATTGGTTTTAATTGTGAAGTACTTGAACTTTTCTCACATAGGAAGTGTCCGTTTTTCTTTTGTTCTACTCCTGGCCAAGCAAAGAAGCGATTTGCAATGACAATCGCATAACGATAGCTTTTAAAACATTTGACTATCACTTAAGCATAGTGTAGTACCATAGTTCCCTTCTACTTATAAGAACTAAGTAATAAGAACATTCTGCTAGTGTTTATCTCGATTAGCATTGTGTAGAAAGAAGAATAATCTTTTGTAGGAAGTTTGTACAGCAGCTAGAGAAAGTCATGTATGTGAGTGTAATAGATCAGATTTTTTATCCAGGTGATCTCAAAATATGTATTTATGGTAAAATCTCGGTATAGAATGTTTGGGTGGAATACAATACTTTATACATTGCACATGGCAGAGAAACTAAAAAGGATCTATAGACACCTAATTTATGGTCTTGTTGGATGGCAAAGTTTCCATTTTGACAGTCGAGTGAACTGGGGCGGTAAAATGCTATCGACTGGCACCAAACTTGCTCTATCTTCCATTGATGCTGCCACAGAATCCAAGAAACCCATTTGCAGATTATCGATTCCCCTCCACTGTATAGTGTAACAAGCGCTTTTTGTTAGTGTCTATTGGCAACATTCAATAGTGTGACGTTTTTGTCTAGCGGTGAATCCCCAACGGCTGTGAATTTGTCTTTCGAACAAATGAAGCTACTTTTAAGCCTTGATCCATCAAATAGAAATGAACGAGCTAGTTGCCTCGGCGGTAAAGTGTAAGGCTCATATTCAATTCCCGTCGGCCACTCATTCTGATCTTGTATTTTTCGTGGTTTTGCCTGGTCGGTAGGCAAATGCTGATGTTTATCTAGCTCGGTTTCCTTTCCATTATTTCTTTCCGTTCTCGGTTATTATGTAGAACTTTGGCCGCGCTAAAAATTGAATAAAACAAAGTGTGATTGATTGACATTGTATTTCTGATGACAATTTCAAAGGTTTTATTTGTCGGAAAGCTTGTTTTTTATTATTATTATTATTATTATTAGTATTATTATAAACAAATTCTGTGCATATTAGAACGGTTGATATTTTGCGTATATAACGGATATTTACCAAACAATCATACATAAACGAGTAATATATGAATAATAAATAGTATGTAATGTGTAGGTTTATGCTGAAATACAGGAATAATAATGAAAAAGCTAGCGGAATACTATCTATTGGTATCTATTGGTATGCAAGAACGTCATATGTCACTCATGGCAGGATTACCGCGTCGTGAGAGCCCGTAGGAATAACTAACCGGTTAGTGTGACTATGGTAGTTGGTGGAGGAGTGTATGGGTTTTGTTTTATAGGTTTATCTGTTTCTGTATGCGAAACAACCAAGTGCTATGGTTTTCAAATTTAGCGCGAGGTTAGGTTCGAATCGGTTAAGGTTAGTGCCTGTATGTAAATTTATATATCTAATCTCTCGATGCTCTATTTTTATAACAGTTCCGAAGCGTTGTCGGGGCTCTGAATTCCGTTTTTCTTCCCCTAATTTCCTTTTTTCCTATTTGATTACCGGTTTTCTGTTTTCTTCTAATATACACACAAATACACATTTACAAACCCAAGACGGGTCTCGAGCCCACCATCCCCTGCGCCACGAAACACCAAAGCTAGGCACTTGAGCTAGCGCGGTTGACTTGTAAAAATACTTTTACAAAATTTGAGGACAGGCTCTTGCATCAGAACAAGAAAAGTTATTTATCTAAACACATGTACCAAATCCCTTCGTTCTCATTTATTGAGGTTCAAAATGCTATTAAAAGACTTCAAAGTGACAGTTATTCTATTTTTGATGTTTTCAGCTTGTTAGGAGGTGTTCCACACAAGCACCACTTATAGTAAATGACCCAAATGCCCTCCTCTTGCATACACTCGGCGAAGCATGGAATGTCAAATACTCCCAGTCGGTGTTTTATGATTCCGCAGGCTTACATGACACGTAGATTAAGAGTTTCTTCATCCGGCATGTCTGCTAAATAAACCAATGGTTTAAGGAGCCCTAAAAATATAAAAATCCAAAGGATTGCGCTGGGGGAACGTGCAGGCCATGGAACTGGTCCCCCTCTAGCTATCCATTTGTCATGCATCTTGAACAATGAGACTAAAATGTGCTAGCATCATGCATAAACCACATGTTTCTTCTTATTTGCAGAGGCACATTTTCTAATACGTCGGGGAGAGTGTTCCGAATGAAGTCCCTGTAGACAGCACTTGCTGGGGAAATGTGTTACACATCTGATAAATGTTAACAAGTAGCTATGGCAACACAAGGCCAACTCTACAAGATAAAATGAGTCAAAGCCTTCTATGAATGAGCAAATAAAGACATGAAGTTATTGGGTTACACCCGGAAAGCCACTGAAGGTGACTTTCATTAATAAATCGTTAACGCAAAAACGAAACGTATTATAACATATGTTTATATGAACCTATTTTCTTGTTTCGATGTCAGGAATCCATCCCCAAACGTTGTAAAAATATTTTTGAATCAGCCTATATTCCCGTCGGCCACCCACTCTGACCTCACAGTTTTCGTTGGTTTCCCTGGTCGGTAGACGTATGTTATTTCTCATCTACCTTCGAGGTCTTGGGTTGACCAATTTGGCGGTATGTTTTCTTGGTTTCTCTCAGTCACCAAAATAAATACCAGATTGAATATTTAATATCAAGACTCAAAGGTTCATTTTCAGACTAACAATAGTAAAAATTTAAAATAAATGACATTTGCTTGCGCTGCCATGTATGCATATGTAGTGAAAGCAGTGCACTACACGGTTTCCTAGCCCCACCTGATTGTTGCGCAGCTAAGTGCTTAATATGGTGTGAGGAAATCAGACATTAAAAAGTTAGCTGCACTTCATCTGACTACGGATGGCAGAACAGCAAGACTCGGCGACCCTCTAACACGATCTGCTTGGCCCAAAGGTAGTCTGTATCGTGTATGAGACAAAAAAGCCATTGTCCACCACATACCTTCAACGAGGTTAGACGCAATAAAACCAAGTTGTCTTAGCGACATAAAATAAAGTAGAATTAAACAAAAAAGAACACTCTTGAAAGTCTGTCACTATGTGATGGTATTTAATTCTGTTCTTTTCACTTGACAGGTATTAACAAATGAATAATGACTTCCCAATTCAGGAAAGTATAACTATTGGAAAATTTAAACATACTAAAAATATCTAGGAAATGGTTAACTCCCCAACAAACATGCTCAAATCGTGTGCTTTGACGTAACCTACATTTTTACTTTCTATACACGTACTATGTACTGCAGGTATTGTACTGCACCCAAAATTTCGATACCGAGATTTCACCGGAAATATATGTTTTCAGACCCCCTGAATCCAAAAAAAAGCATGTTTAGAAAAATGTCCATGTGTGTGTCTGCCTGTCTGTGTGTATATGTGTGTGTCTGTGGGCAGCAAAGCTCAAAAATGAATAGACCAGTAAACACCAAACCAAATTAAGTTTGGTATCTTACAAGGATGCGACACGAAGACTTTCAAGAAAATCCCCCCACCTCTAACTACCCTTTGCATGGAAAAAATTTCAAAATTTTCGATTTTCTTAAAAATGCCTCTAACGATTTTGATTAAAATATCGTATATTTAAGACATTTACCTGACAAATAGAATGTATATCTTGAATTTCCTGGGAATAGCCTCTGAAAACTACTTTATTTTTTATGAATTTAACGGATTCTTGCATAACTGCTTAACCGAAAGAGATGGACAAAAACTAACCATACAGAAAATGTAGAGCACATTAAAACACACAATTTATGTTATATACATTTTTTTCATAGAGCTGATTGTTTTTGTGATATTCCTTATTTTAGTTTCAGCTTTGAGAAACTTATACATTTCCCATTCAGGAATTTTTCAATTCCTGACCATACAAACAAAGGAACTTCAGTCACATAGCAACCAGCTTTTGACTGTCACTTTAACCTATGGTACTCCATTATTTCGCTTCTACTTACAAGGAAGCAAGTAATAAGACTATTTCGGCTAATATTTTTCTCGATTAGCATGAAGTAAATGGAAGCATTGACGTTGTTTTGAAGATCTCCGTATTTTACGACGTTTGCGGAGAGCCATTCAAAACAAACGAAGAGGAATGCTGACTTCAGGAATTATGTTGATCCATAACAACGCTCGTCCACACACTGTTGGCACAACCCATCGGCTCCTTGAACAATTTCAATGGGACATTTTCGATCATCCGCCGTACAGTCCTGACCTGGCACCCAGTGACTTTCACCTTTTCTCTGAACTGAAGACGTGGCTAGGAGAGCGGCACTTTCAAACCAACGAAGATCTTCAAAACAACGTCAATGCTCATTTGAAATCATTGGCGGCAACATTGTTTGAAGCGGGTATTGCAAAGCTTGTGCACAGGTACGATAAATGCCTCAATCTTTTCGCTGATTATGTTGAAAAGTAACCATAAGTGTACAAAACTTTTAGTAATAAAATAATTGTTTTCTATGAACTTGTCTTTTATTTATAGCATATCGGGGGTTAAAAAAAAGGCCCCCGTATTATTATTATTATTATTATTATTATTATTATTATTATTGCTGTTGATGTTATTAGAAGAGATGTATGAATGTTACAGACACTCACCGACATGGAGGTGATGGGATGCACGACGGCCAGGAACCTGTCCAGCGACATGAGCACCAGGGTGTAGACACTGGCGTAGGCCGTGACCACGATCAGATACTGCACGATCTTGCACCAGATCTCCCCGAAGGGCCAGAACGGCAGCACGTAGTCCGTGGCGGTGAAGGGAACGCAGAACACGATGAAGAGAAGATCGGCGACAGCCAGGTTGATGATGAGCAGGTTAGTGGTACTCCTCATCTGCTGGTTGGCTGCCACAACCAGCACCACCTGTAAAGTTCAAAACTAACATGAGATTCATCTACTACGCACTATTTACACTAATTTACGTTAAAGATTAGTCAGCAATATGTGCTATAGTCGATTCGCATTTTATTTGACCAGCAGGTGTGTAAGAGCGACTCCTGCATCAAGCGGCACCTATCCCTCTCCTACAAGCCCTAGCCAAAAGCAATTCGTATGGATGGACATACGGAAAATGTGCAAAACTACAAGGATGTTCACGTCATTCACCTTGGAAGTTGAAATGGGGTTTTATTTATGGACGCTCTTTAACTGTATTTCTCAGCGTCCCATTCTTTACTGGGCGTGAAAGACCACTTAATGTTCCTTAGAGGCCTCTCTATCAGGCTTTAGGTTCTTTTACATGCCGTAAATCTACGACACGGTACCAACGATCTTACTTCCCTCCTAAAGAAAGTTATGCTAAAGCCGATGCCCCACGGTCAAATATTTTGGTCCAATACTCTTCAAATTACAAATTGGATCGTGGGACATCGGATAATTTCATTTTATACAATTTCTGTCCTATTTCTTGGTGCAATCCCAGTTTGCTACAACAGGATACAGCGGTTTCTAATTTTTTATCCAAACCAATGAGAGACCTGGTGGTAATGACGTAATAAGTTGGCAGCTAGCGCTGGGTCTCTCTTCCCACCAGCGTGATTGTTTGTGTGGAACTTTGCTGTGTCTTGTAGACTTTGTCCTAAATAATACCGTTATAGTAGCTGAGCTGTGGTTGAAATACACATTTTTTGTGCGGCAGAGATTTATGAAATATGACTCGGGTATTTATAACCCCCAAAAATATAGAAACGCTACCTTTGATTTGCTGGTATGGACTGCCTCATATTTGTATCTTGGCGAGTGGTTTTGCCTCAAATAAGGACAGCAACTTTCCAAACAAATTCTCGTCCATTCTAAGGAAGTGAAAATAAAATACAGAGTTAGAAACGAGTTCATTTTGCAGCATATGTAGTACACCTCTTCCTTAGCCTGCATTCTTAATCCACCAACATCTCTTTATTGATTTTTTCTTTCTATTATGTGGCGGTAACGTGGTTACGGGTTCGTGTCCGGGTGTGGGTTTTGGGTATTCGGAATGGTGTGGACTTGTGGCTGCCTTAGCACAGAATTTTTACTAGCATGGAAACTCTTTCAGGGTGTGTACGACACAAGTGATTTATTCAGTCAGTTCGGTTTCTTTCCGTTGTCGAACACGCACGCATTCCTCCTAAATTTTCTACTATGAAATTACACTTTACCCGACCCCGACTATTATTATCTATTTATTAATTTTGATGCCGCGATCTCGTCCGTACTCTGGTCTGTATTAAAATTAACTATTTGCCCCTCAACTAAGGGCTACACCACGCACCCAAATATCACATCTTTGTTCTGCCGATGTTCTACGCCAAGTGCCTCAAAAAGTGTCGCCTGACCAGCGGTAGCATTGTTTTCTCCTTTCCTGTTATGCTCCCCTCGGGCAGTGTATTCTCACCCCCTTCGGCGCAATGCTCTCCCCTAACGGTATACGGTGCCACCAGCTCGTGACAACTCGGCTACTTATAGTGTTTGAAATTTTTCTTCCCTTCCCATTTGCTATGTACATTTATATTTCCCTTCTTGGTTTAGCAATGATTTATCTTTCCCTTCTGAATAACTCTTTGCCCCGTGACAAGACATGTACTGTTTCTATTATAATATGCTCTTGCAATGGATACATTAACTATGCCTGCGAAAGTGAACGTAAACAACTGTGGATCAGCAACCTCCACCATTTTCTATCAGCTGTTCGTGTGCATGCGAGAAATATTTGGACCAATACACACTCCCGTGGGAGTGGATTGGAGAAATTGTACACAATGATCACGTTGTATAAAAAACTTTGGACCAAATTTTGACCGTGGGACACCGGCTTAAGATTTTTACGCCCGAAAAAATCCATTGTTCTCCGCCGGGTTTGAACTCGCGAATTTGGATATCCAAGACCAGCATGGTATCCTTTGGACCTCGGAGGACAAACCTCATGGCATCAGTCTTAACGAAGCCAGAGGTTTACTCGTCACGCGAGAGACGATGCAATTCATTATTGATATTACTGAGAAGAACATTTCTGTTCCATTCACATGATTTTCTCTAGCTATTCTGCAAACAAATCTCTTACAAAGCTAAACGAGATAAGCTCTTTCCCTGCAATCCGTGTCATCTGTTCTGACTCCCTTGTGCTACGCTTAGTTTAAGAGACACTTATAGACTCTATCTCCTTGTTCAAAAAATCTCATGGGTTCCATTCACATGACTTTCTCTACATCTCTGGGACAAAGCATTGTAAAAAGCTTATTCTTCTATTTATTTCATGCTAATTGAGAAAAGTTAGCAGAAATAGTCTTATAAGTAGAAACGAAATAAGGGAGTACCATAGGTTCAAGTGATAGTCAAAAGGTGGTTGCTATGTGACTGAAGTTCTTTTGTTTGTATGGAAAGCAGTTGACAAATTCATGCATGAGAAAACTATACCTTCTTTAAAGCAGAAACCAACAACAAGGAATATCTCAAAAAACGATAAACTCCACGAAAAAAATATATAACATAAATTGTGGCTTTACCGTGCTCTACATTTTTTGTGTGGTAAGTTTTTAACAATCTCTTACGGTTTAGCAGTTACGTAAAATTCCGTAAAATTCATTCAGAATAAAGTAGTCTTCAGAGGCTATTCCCAGAAAAGTAAAGATATACATTTTATTTGTGAGGTAAATGTCTTTAATATACGATATTTTAATCAAAACCGTTAGCCATTTTTGAGAAAATCAAAATTTTCCAAAATTTGTCCATCTAAAGGGTAGTTGGTGGTGGAGGGATTTTTCCCAAAATCTTCATATCGCATCCCTGGAAGGTATTTAACCGATTTTTGGTCTTCAACTTACGCTGACCCCCCCCCCCCGACACACACACACACATACACACACACACACACACACACACACACACACACACACACCGTCTTCTGCATATACATTTTATGGATTCAGAGAGTATCAAAGCTTGTATAACCGGTGAAATCTCGGTGTTGTATTTTTGGGTGAAATGCAATAATTCTCTGTGCGTGGTAGAGCACAGAAAAAAACCTGATGTGCTACACTCACAAGACTTTCTCTAGCTGCTCTACAAACTTCTTACAAAATATTATTCTACCTTTCTACACAATGCTAATCGAGATAAACGTTAGCAAAATGTTCTAATTACTTAGTTCCTTATAAGAAGAAGGAAACTAAAGCAATGCACTAAAGTGATAGTCAAATGTTTTAAAAGCTCTCGTTATGCAATTGTCTTTGCTTGGCCAGGAGTACAACAAAATAACAGAATCTTCCTGTCTGAAAAAAGTATAAGTACTTTACAATTGAAACTATGAACAAGGGATAACTTGGAAACGGCAAGCTTCACGAAAAAAATGTATATAACATAAATTGTGTATTTTAACGAGATCTATATTTTTTTGTGAAGTAAGTTTTTGTCTAACTTTTTCTGTTTACTAGTTATACAAAATTCATCCAGAATAAACAGGTCTTCAGAAGCTATTTCCAGAAAATTCAAGATACACGTTTTATTTTTGATGGAAATATCTTTAATATATGATATTTTAATAAAAATCGTAAGAGCAATTTTTAAGAAAAACAAAATTTTCGAAAAGTTGTCCATGTAAAGGGTAGTTGGTAGTGTGGGGATTTCCCTGAAAATCTTTATGTCGCATCCCTTGAAGATACTAAACTTCAATACCAACGCGCCTCGCACCGTCTTCTGCAAATGCTTTTTATGGATTCAGAAGGTATCAAAGCTTGTATATCCGGTGAAAGCTCGGTATCGAATTCTTGGGTGGAATGCAATAACTTCTCTACGTGGCAGAGAACGTAAAACTAAAGCAGAGAAAGTAGCACATCCGAGGTGTAGACCGACGTCTTAATCTCGGCTATGATGTCCTGACTGGCGCGTGTTATGCAGTGAATCCTGAATGGGAAACATGCAACTCACCTGGGAAATAACAGCGTTGAGGATGAAGGGAATTTGGAGTCCCCTAAATGGATGACGAGTGTTGCGATGAATAAATGATATAGGAGCTGTCAAAACCAGTGCGAGGCCTTTGTTCCGCTCTATAACAAAACATTTTCCTTTTTCCTTTCCAGCGACTCTGCGGAGTACTTTCCTATTGAAGGGATCCGCAATAAAATACGCCTGTTTTCTTTTGCTCGCGTACAAAGAACTCGTGCTGCTACCTGGTGTGTGAATGATTGCAACACAGAATGTGCGCATTATGTTTTCAAAGGAAATGTAAGGGCGAGAGAAAACATTTGATAGCGCGGAGGCGAATTGCTTTACTTACTGCTTCCATAGCTTGTCTCAAACTTAAGACAGTATAGAGCTTTGAGATTTTGGGAGTGAAATGTTCACTAATTGTTCAAAACATCGAATATTGCTCATTTACTTTCACTAATTATTATAGTTGGTTCGAGCGATTCATTTTTAGTAGTTGATTCATACGATTCGTTCATCCAACATGCATCGATTCATACGATTCGCTCACGATTCATCAATCGTCGTCCTGCCTTCTCTGTGTTTGACTTATATTGTACACGGGGATGATAGACATATGGTAAGTCCTTTAGCATAAAAACAGTAATTTATATAAAAAACGTTCTATCCTGCTAATGTAGTGACGATTCAGCTGTGCATATTTATCTAAGATACTGCAAAAATAAATAAATAAATAAATATATATATATAAATAAAACAGTTGTAACTTCTAACTCTTGCTTTCGCATGTGCAATAACTTGCCCTTAAACATAATGAAGATGGTCGTGGTGTTCCTTTTGTATGTATATTATACATTATATCAATATATATAATTTATGAATTTTACATTATATACAAATATATAATTTATATGTTTATATAATCTTAATTTAGCCTCATTGTCTCAGCACTACTTTCTCACAATAAAATAAATGGTTATAAATTCGTACACCCTCGTGCGCACTCGGCAGTTTTCGTCGAGGCTCGGCTTGGTACTTCGAAAGCTGGAAGGAAAAGAAACACAAACTCAAATACCTAATCACGATTCTTCAAATCGGTGATTCATTTTGAACGACGTTACCTGCTATGATTGACACGATTCATGCTATTCTTTTAGACTCATGCGATTCTTTTTGAACGACGATTCATGTTGAGTCTAGCACGATTCTCGCGATTCTTTTTGAACGAAGATTCATGCCAAGATTGACATGATTCAAGCGATTCTTTCCTAGTATTCGATAATATGAACGTTTCGCTCATGAATCGCCCCGTGTCTATTACTTACTGCGCCCATAGCTTGTCCCAAACTTAAAATAGTATAGAGCTATGAGGTTTTGGTAGTGAAATTTTCACTAATCGGTCAAAACATCGAATATTGCTTATTTATTTTCTCTACTTAATATAGTTGTGTCGAGTGATTCATTTTCAGCAATCGTTCATACTATTCGTTCATGCAACATGAACCGATTCATACAATTCGTTCATCCAATATGAATCGATTCGTTCACAATTCATTAATCGGCGTCATGCTTTTTCTGTGTTTGTCTTACATTGTACACGGACATGACCATCATATGGCAGCTCCTTTATCATAAAAACAGTAAGTTATATACAAACGTCCTACCCTTTTCCATCTATTGCAAACATATTTGGTAAAACGTACTCCATTATTTTAAAATAAACAATACGCTTAAGTTTAAAATTGACAACTAAGCTTCGACTACGTGGCGGTATTTGTGTAATGTTAATACGCACAGTAATTATTATACATCACTGTGGCGGTTGCGCGCCAGTAAATCGTGTAGTTTTTAAAAATTTGCCATTATAAGACAACGCTAATACCCAGAATAATAATTATTATTTTCTTCAGGAATATTCGAGGTAGTTTTAATGTATTAGAGTAGTATGTTCCTAAAGCTATTATGTTGAAGCATAATTGCTCATTTGTCGTAAAATGTTGTTTCTGAAATTATATGTATATCTTGCTCATGTAGTGACGACTCAGCTGTGCATATATTATATTTCAGATACCGCAAAAAATAAACAAATAAATAATTATTTATGAAAAAGTTGTAAATTCTAACTTTTGCTTTCACATGTGCAATAACTCATCCCTAAACAATATGAAGACGCTCGTGGTAGCTTCGGCAATGATCGGCAGTGTTCGTTTTCTTATGTATATTGTAAATTCTTACTATAAAATGTCTATAATTTATATATTTTATATACTTATATATTCTTATGTTTAACCTCATGGTCTCAGCATTATTTTCTCACTACAAAATAAATAGTTATAAATTCCTCTACACTTCGTACGCACTCGGCAGTTTTCGTTGAAGCTCGGCTTGGTACTTCGAAAGGTGGAAGGAAAAGAAACGCAAACCCCAATACCTAATCACGATTCTTCAGATTTGTGATTCATTTTGAACGACGATATCTGCTATGATTGACACGATTCATGCGATTCTTTTTGAACGACGATTCATGTTCAGACTAGTACGATTCTCGCGATTCTTTTTGAACGCCGATTCATGCCAAGATTGACATGATTCAAGCGATTCCTTCCTAGTAGTCGATAATATGAACGATTCGTTCATGAATCGCCCGTGTCTATTACTTACTGCTTCCATAGCTTGTTTCAAACTTAAAGACAGTATAGAGCTATGAGATTTTGCTAGTGAAATTTTCACCAATCGGTTAAAAACATCGAATATTGCTTATTTACTTTCTCCACTTAGTACGCAGTACACGTAGGTAGAGAACATGTTGTATTCCACTCAAAATACCAAACCAAGATTTCATTGGAAATACACGTTTATGGGTCCGCTGAATCAAAAACAAAAACAAAAAATCTGATGTGTACAATTCACATGGCTTTCTCTACATCTCTGCAACAAATTATTCTTAAAAAGATAATGATTTTATTTACTTCATGCTAATCGAGAAAAAATTAGCAAAAATAGTCTTTATTACTTGCTTCCTTCGTGCCATATTTTAAAGTGATAGTCAAAAGCTGTTGCTATGTGACTGAAGTTCCTTTGTTTGTACGGACAGGAATTAACAAATTCATGTACGAGAAAAGTATAAGCTTTTTAAAGCTGATACCAATAACAAGGAATATCTCTAAAACGATCCACTCCACAAAAAAGGTGTGTATAACATAAATTGTGTGTTTTAACTTGATCTACATTTTCTTTTAAGTAAGTTTGTCCATCTCTTACAGTTTGCCAGTTACGCAAATTTCCGTAAAATTCATCCAGAATAAAGTATTCTTCAGAGGCTATTCCCAGAAAATTCAAGATATTCATATTATTTGTCAGATAAATATCTTTAATATACGATATTTTAATACAAGTCGTTACAGCCATTTTTGAGAAAATCAAAATTTTCGAAAAAAGTTCCATGTAAAGAGTAGTTGGGCTGGGGGATTTTTCTTTTTGGAAATCTTCGTGTTGCAGCCTTGGGAGATACCAAACTTAAATACCAAGTTTGGTATTTAATGGTCTTTTCGTTTTTGTGTTATGCTGTCCACAGACACACACCCAGACACACACGGACCTTTTTCCAGATTTTTTTTTTATTCAGGGGGACCCAAAACATACATTTCCGGTGAAATCTCGGTATCGAATTTTTGGGTGCATTACAGAAAGGGAGGGGTGAATTGGATCACTAAGCGAGGGGTGAATTGGATCAGTAAGGGAGGGGTGAATTGGATCAGTAAGGGAGGGGTGAATTGAGTAAAAATAAACGAAGGCCCTTCCTTCCTACCTTCTCTATACACTATGTACATAGTACTTGTAGAATCTAATCCATGTACATAAAATATGTTTCGTTACAATAAAGCCTATTTGGATGGAAATGTGTGGCAAAATGTTCAGCCCTTAATGTTAATTGGTTTGAGATAATGGGGCATTTGTATAAAACATTTTACTTCCTCATAAATATATTTCAAACATAAAATTTAAGAAAAATATAACGCAACTTTCCAAACATAGCTTCGAAGTACTTCAAAACTCGCATTAAGGAAATATGGGCTGGATGTCAATGCTGCCAATAGCTGAAGTAAAACTCTCCAATCAAAATAGAAAAAGTCTTCTTTCTAACAGTAAGATTTACAAAGTTACCAATGTTTTACCAAGTGGGTGTATCAAAATGTTCTAAAAAGCTACTTTTCAGGTCTATTTTCAACAAATACTTTAAACCATTTACAATTAGCCCACTTTTATGAAAGTTAATACCAATACGAGGGTGGTCTGAAAAGTTCTTCAGCCTCACCCAGAAATCGCGGCACTAGTTGCATGATTTTTACTTTCTCTACACGTACTATGTACATAGTGTATACAGAAGGTGTAATGCACCCAAAACTTTGATACCGAGAATTCACCAGAAATGTATCTTTTGAGACCCCATGAATCCAAAAAAAAACATGATTATAAAAATGTCCGTGTGTCTATCTGTGTGTGTGTGTGTGTGTGTGTCTGTGGGCAGCATAGCTCAAAAACGAAAAGACCGTTAAAAACCAAACTGGGTATTTAAGTTTGGTATCTTCCAAGAATACGACACGAAGATTTTCAAGAAATTCCCCCCTCCCCAACTACCCTTTACATGGTAAAAATTTCGAAAAGTCTTATTTTCCTGAAAATGGCTCTAACGATTTTGATTCAATTCCTTTATATTTAAGATATTTACTTGCCAAATAAAATGTAAATCTTGAATTTTCTGGGGATAGCCTCTAAAGACTTCTTTATTCTGGATGATTTTTATTGAATTTTGTATAACTGGTAAACCGTAATAGATAGACAATATCTCACTACACAACAAATGTAGATCAGGATAAAACACACAATTTTTGTCATTTACATTTTTTCGTTGAGCTGACTGTTTTTGAGATATTCTTGTTTTTAAGTTTCTGCTTTGAAAAACATACTTTTCTCGTAGAGGAAATTGTCAACCCTATGTCCATACAAACATAGGAACTTCATTCAGATAGCAACCAGCTTTTGACTATCACTTTAACCTATGGTATTTCCTTATTTCGCTTCTATTTACAAGAAAGCAAGTAATAAGCCTATTTCTGCTATTTTTTCTCGATTAGCATGAAGTAAACAGATGAATAAGTTTTTTAACAATAATTTGTTTCATAGATATAGACACTGACATTATAGGTCATTCCAGGCAATAGTTGACTGCAGGCAGGTGTTTGAAGTGCGCAGTGGAAGTGCGCATTGCTTTGAAAATGGAGAAATTCGAGTATCGTGCTGTGATAAAATTCTTCGTAAAAGAAGGTTTAACACCTACAGAAATTCATTTCAGATTGTAAATGTGTATGGTGATTCTTCACCTTCAGTTTCCACTGTGAAGAAACGGGCGGCCGATTTTAAACGTGGCCGTGAAAGCCTCCAAGACTATCCACGCAAGCACATCCATGGCGTGATTTTGGAAGATCGGCGTACAAAGTTGCGTGAAATTGCTAATGCTCTTGGAATTTCAAAGGAACGTATTGGTCACATCTTGCATCAGGAATCAAACATGAAAAAGCTTTGAGCAAGATTCGTGCCGCGTATCCTCACTGTGGATAACAAACGCATTGGCGCATTTTCAAAAGAGCAGAAGTGACTTTTAGCTCCGATATGTCACAATGGAAACATGGATTCACCATTACACACCCGAATCCAAGCAGCAGTCGAGGCAGTGGACAGAAGCTGGTTCTTCAGCTCTAAAGAAGGCGAGGATGATGCCATTGATGGGAAAGATCACGGTGTCAGTATTTTGGGATGCCAAAGGAATTTTGTTGAGTGACTATCTCTAAAAAGGTAAAACTATTACTGGAGAATACTACTCTCAACTTATAACCAAACTATCACCTGGGTTAGAAAAAAAAAGTTTTCCATAAAGACAATGCCCACAAAAGTGTTTTGGCAATGGGGAAATTGAGAGATCTGCACTATGAAGTGCTGGAACATGCACCTTATTCACCAGAGTTGGCTCCCTCGGACTTCCATCTGCTTCCAAAACTGAAGAAATCCTCGCTTTTCGTCCAGAGGAGCACTACAGAGAGCGGATAATGGCATTGGACTACTTTGAACCAAGAACTTTTCAGCCCACCCTTGTAGGTACAACATATATTCATATGCAATTAAAACCTGAAAATGGGAAAAAAATTATTAAAATCCATTTTCGACGACCTTTAAAAAGTTATAACCAAGCACAAAGGAGATTAAAATGAATTTCCTGTAGCCACAGCTGCATTTGATTATAAAATATAAGAAGAGGCTTTTAACATTTCACAGAGGAAAAGAATAATGAAATATTGTGTTGACGGAGCTTCTGTGACGTCGTCCTCTAGAAGAAGCAGAAGAAGAAGAAGCGATTGCACAAGATATCCAATTATACCAGCTCTCTTTTATAATTAGCTGTTTCATCCCTCGGCCGTAAAGTTCATTAGTAATATTCCTGTCCTTAACATGCTTGTTAGCAACTTTAAATACACTTAACAGCTAACAGCAAATCGAAGATGGCGGGGGTTTATTGTCCTTTGCAAAAACAGCTACGTAATAATGGCCTCTCAAAATCCAATTTACATCATGACAAGATGGTATGTGTAGAAATAGCATTGAAGATTAGGAGCGTTCGCTCGTATGGCTGGCCATGCAAAGAAAAGAGCTTCGATCACACAGCAACAGTTTTTAAAAAATCTGATGGGTTCCATTCACATGACTTTCTCTGCATCTCTGCAACAAATTATTGTTAAAATTAGCAGAAATAGTCTTATTAATTGTTTCCTTGTAAGTAGAAGCGAAATAAGGGAGTACCATAGGTTAAGCTTTTCAAAGCTGAAACCAAAATCGAGGATTATCTAAAACAACAATCAACTCCACGAAAAAAATGTATATAACATAAATTGTGTTTTAAAGTGTTCTATATTTTTTGTGTGGTAAGCTTCTGCCCATCTCTTACGGTTTAGCAGTTATACTAAATTCCGTAAAATTGATCCAGAATAAAGCTGTCTTCAGAGGCTATTCCCAGAAAATTCAAGATATACATTTTATTTGTCACGTAAATATCTTTAATATACGATACTTTAATCAAAATAGCCAGAGCCATTTTTAAGAAAATCAACATTTTCTAAAAAAAAGTTCCATGTAAAGGGTAGTTGGTATTAAGGGGATTTTCTTGAAAATCTTCGTGGTGCATTTTTGGAAGATACCAATCTTGAATACCAAGTTTGGTATTAAACGGTCTTTTCGTTTTTGAGCTATGCTGTCCAAGAAAAAAAATGTGTGAAATACACGTGACATTGGCTACTTGTTCTGCAAACAAACTATTCTCATATAAGATTCTTTTATCTATGCCATGCTAATCGAGTTAAAGACTAGCTCAAATTCTCTTACTTCTTCCTTGTTTCTCAGCAGAAGGGAATCAAGGCATACGCGATAGTTAATATAGATGAATAAATGAAGTTCGCTTTGTAGTAAACAAGATAGATGAAAAGAAAGGTGACTTTCCGTTTGAGAAGAGCTACATAGTCTAAACGAATAACAGGAATATCTCGGAAATGGTCAATTCTATATATGGCATATATTGTGTGATTTTAGCAGAACATATTTGTATGTAGTAAGATTTTATCTATCTCTTGCAGTTGACCAGTTATGGAAAAGGTATTCAGAATGAATAGGCCCCACAATATTCCCAGAAAATTCAAGATAAACATTTCATTTGTGATGTAAATATCTATAATAAACGATATTTTAATCAAAATCGTTAGAACCATCTTTGAGAAAAAATATATGTTCAAAAAGTTTTCCATATAAAGGATAGCTTCAGGTGGGGGGATTTACTTGAAAATCTTTGTATTGCATCCTTGGAACATACTAAATTTTATTACCAAATTTCGTTTTTAAACGAGATTCGTTTCCCATTTTTATTTTCTCTATACGTGGTATGTATATAGTGTATAGAGAAGGTATTACACTCCACCCAACAATTCGATACCGAGATTTCACCGGAAATATATGTTTTAGGGTCCCCTGTAACCAAAAAAAGGATTTTCAGAAAAAGGTTCCGTGTGTGTGTCTGTGTGTCCATGTGTCCGTGTGTCTGTGAACACGATAACTCAAAAACGAAAAGTCGGAAAAGTACCAAACTTGGTATTTAAGTTTAGTATCTTCCAGGGATGCGACACGAAGATTTTGAGAGAAATCCTCCCACCCCAAACTACCCTTTACATGGAACATTTTTCGAAAATTTTTATTTTCTAAAAAATGGCTCTAATCAGTTTGATTAAAATATTGTATATTAAAGGTATTTACCTGCCAAAGAAAATGTATATCTTGACTTTTCTGGGAATAGCTTCCGAAGACTACTTTATTCTCCGTCAATTTTACGGAATTTTGCATAACAGCTAAACCGTAAGAGATGGACAAAAACTTACCATACAGCAAATGTAGAGCACCTTAAAACACACAATTTATGTTGTATATATTTTTATTCGTGGAGTTGATTGTTTTTGAGATGTTCCTTGTTTGTTTGTTTTTTCAGCTATAAAGACATACTTTTCTCATACCGTACTTTGTGAACTCGTGTTCATGCAAACAAAGGAACTTCAGTCACATAGCAACCAGCTTTTGACTATCACTTTAACCTAAGGTACTCCCTTATTTCGCTTCTACTAACAAGGAAGCAAGTAATAAGACTATTTCTGCTAATTTTTGCTCCATTAGATGAAGTAAATAGAATAATTTGTTTCAGTGATATAGAGAAAGTCATGTGAATAGAACACATCAGATTTTTCGTTATGCTGTCCACACACACACACACACACACACACACACACTGATAATTTTCTAAATATCTTGTATATATTTCAAGGTAATCGATATAAACGTTATCAGAAATTGTCTTATTACTTAATTCCTTTTATGTAGAGCGAAAATACGAGAATACACTAGACTAAAACG
Organism: Hymenopus coronatus; assembly: GCA_030762935.1. NCBI lineage: Eukaryota > Metazoa > Arthropoda > Insecta > Mantodea > Hymenopodidae > Hymenopus > Hymenopus coronatus. The sequence goes on along the minus strand of CM060897.1, from coordinate 16,038,044 downwards.
ATAGTCAGATTTTCTAAAAGCTATTGATTTCTTTGCAAATAAATTCCCATATAAGGAAAGTTTTAAGTATTTTACAATTGAAACCAATAACATGAAATATCTACGAAACAATCAACTCTACAAAAAATGTACATGGCATAAGATATACGTTTTAACGAGATCTAAACTTTTTCTCTCGTAAATGTTTGCCTATCTCTAACAATTTACCAGTAATGCAAAATTCAGCAAAATGTGTCCAGAATGAAGAGGTATTCATTAGCTACTCCCAGAAAATCAAGACCTGCATTTGATTTAAAATGTAAATATCTTTAATATACGGTATTTTAATCAAAATCGTTAGAGCCAATTTGAAAAAAAAACAAAAAAAAAAACTAAATATGCAAAAGTTCTTGAATATTAAGGGTAGTGGAGGTGAGGGAATTTTCTTGAAAATCTTCGTGTCTCATCCTTGGTATTTAACGGTCAATTCGTTTTTGAGCTATGCTGTCCGCGGACACATACAGAAGAAGCGCCCTTTTTGGACACAGGGGACCTCAAAACATATTTGTGTTAAAATCTCTGTATCGAATTTTTGGGTGCAATGTAAAACCTTGTTTATACATTGTACGTGTAGAGAAAGTAATAAGTCGCAATACAATAAGCACGAACAAAACGCAATTACCGTCACCTATATAATATAAGAAACATTATATCAACTTCAACCTAATTCATTGCTGCTCATTTTAGAAGGTTTCACGCGAAAATTGCTGAAATTCAGCGAAAGCGCAAAGAAATATATGCACGCAGCTGGCAGCATCATAATGAGGCGTTCCTTGAGTTATTCCTCCATATCGAAAATAGCTCGTGCAGTCCTTTCTACTGCAATGAAATTGACAGTTTGCAGGCACGTGATCCTGTCGTATGTCAAATCTGCCAATCGTGGTATTTTGGTTCTTTAACGCCCGCTAGTAATACTGTGCTGTGCATTAGCCGCTAGATCCAGTCTTGGAAGATCCCGGTAACCGCACTATTGTGGTATGTTAGTTCCTTAAATTCCGCTAGTAATACTGTGTTGTGCATTAGGTTTGTATTAGCCGCTAGATCCAGTCTTGGAAGATCCCGGTAACCGCACTATTGTGGTATGTTAGTTCCTTAAATTCCGCTAGTAATACTGTCTTGTGCATTAGGTTTGTCTTGGCCGCTAGATCCAGTCCTGGAAGATCCCGGTAACCGCACTATTGTGGTATGTTAGTTCCTTAAATTCCGATAGTAATACTGTCTTGTGCATTAGGTTTGTATTGGCCGCTAGATCCAGTCCTGGAAGATCCCGGTAACCGCACTATTGTGGTATGTTAGTTCCTTAAATTCCGATAGTAATACTGTGCTGTGCATTAGGTTTGTATTGGCCGCTAGATCCAGTCCTGGAAAATCCCGGTAACCGCACTATTGTGGTATGTTTGTTCCTTAAATTCCGCTAGTAATACTGTCTTGTGCATTAGGTTTGTATTGGCCGCTAGATCCAGTCCTGGAAGATCTTGGTTACCGCACTATTGTGGTATGTTAGTTCCTTAAATTCCGCTAGTAATACTGTGTTGTACATTAGGTTTGTATTGGCCGCTAGATCCAGTCCTGGAAGATCTTGGTTACCGCACTCGTGTGGTATGTTAGTTCCTTAAATTCCGCTAGTAATACTGTCTTGTGCATTAGGTTTGTATTGGCCGCTAGATCCAGTCCTGGAAGATCCCGGTAACCGCACTATTGTGGTATGTTTGTTCCTTAAATTCCGCTAGTAATACTGTGTTGTACATTAGGTTTGTATTGGCCATTAGATCCAGTCCTGGAAGATCCCGGTAACCGCACTATTGTGGTATGTTTGTTCCTTAAATTCCGCTAGTAATACTGTGTTGTACATTAGGTTTGTATTGGCCGCTAGATCCAGTCCTGGAAGATTCCGGTAACCGCACTATTGTGGTATGTTAGTTCCTTAAATTCCGCTAGTAATACTGTCTTGTGCATTAGGTTTGTATTGGCCGCTAGATCCAGTTCTGGAAGATCCCGGTAACCGCACTATTGTGGTATGTTAGTTCCTTAAATTCCGCTAGTAATACTGTGTTGTACATTAGGTTTGTATTGGCCGCTAGATCCAGTCCTGGAAGATCCCGGTAACCGCACTATTGTGGTATGTTTGTTCCTTAAATTCCGCTAGTAATACTGTGTTGTACATTAGGTTTGTATTGGCCGCTAGATCCAGTCCTGGAAGATCCCGGTAACCGCACTATTGTGGTATGTTAGTTCCTTAAATTCCGCTAGTAATACTGTGTTGTACATTAGGTTTGTATTGGCCGCTAGATCCAGTCCTGGAAGATCCCTGTAACCGCACTATTGTGGTATGTTTGTTCCTTAAATTCCGCTAGTAATACTGTGTTGTACATTAGGTTTGTATTGGCCGCTAGATCCAGTCCTGGAAGATCCCGGTAACCGCACTATTGTGGTATGTTAGTTCCTTAAATTCCGCTAGTAATACTGTCTTGTGCATTAGGTTTGTATTGGCCGCTAGATCCAGTTCTGGAAGATCCCGGTAACCGCACTATTGTGGTATGTTAGTTCCTTAAATTCCGCTAGTAATACTGTGTTGTACATTAGGTTTGTATTGGCCGCTAGATCCAGTTCTGGAAAATCTTGGTTACTGCCCTCGTGTGGCATGTTAGTTCCTTAAATTCCGCTAGTAATACTGTGTTGTACATTAGGTTTGTATTGGCCGCTAGATCCAGTTCTGGAAGATCTTGGTTACCGCACTCGTGTGGTATGTTAGTTCCTTAAATTCCGCTAGTAATACTGTGCTGTGCATTAGGTTTGTATTGGCCGCTAGATCCAGTCCTGGAAGGTCCCGGTAACCGCACTATTGTGGTATGTTTGTTCCTTAAATTCCGCTAGTAATACTGTGTTGTACATTAGGTTTGTATTGGCCGCTAGATCCAGTTCTGGAAGATCTTGGTTACCGCACTCGTGTGGTATGTTAGTTCCTTAAATTCCGCTAGTAATACTGTGCTGTGCATTAGGTTTGTATTGGCCGCTAGATCCAGTCCTGGAAGGTCCCGGTTACCGCATTGTGTGATTTGTTAGTTCCTTAAATTCCGCTAGTAACACTAATAAAGTTATAAAACCTACTCACTCTCTACCGAGTATGTAGAGTCCGGTGCTCGGAAGTCACTTAGAGGGCTTATACCGGCTAGGAAGGCTAAAAATGTGTGTACTGAAAGGTTGAAAACCCATGGAGAGTAAAACACTATTTACAATCTAGAGAAATGTGCCACATTTTATGCCCGGAAGTGTACGTGGTGTAAAAAAAAGTTTGTATTCGAAGCTTTTAAAGTTTATACGAGTATATGCGCTGGATTTTTCAAATTTGAAATCCTTGTTTAAACCAGTGATAATAAATGAAGAGGGCAGGAAAATTGCGGTTTGGTCAAGCTTGTTATGAAGTATACCACGTGATGTTGGTTCGACCGACACTTGCGTGATGGACCACTGACAGTTTCCAGTAACGAGCTTCGCTTCAATTTATCACGTTGTGTTTATTTTGAAGTCACTGATCAAAAGTTTGGTGTGAATACGATAACCTTGTCGTACGCTAGGAGCTGGAAAAATATGCAAATTACCTTCATTATGTTTCAAAATCCTCAAGGGCCTAAATTGACATATAGAATGCTAAAAGAAGCTTATTTCAAAATAACAAGTCTAGATGAATACATGTTAAAAGGGCGTATGGTGCAACGGACATATGACCTTTTACTTTCTACAGGGTGATTTATATACAGCTAACACATTTCTTTCATTAATTGTTTCAAAACGTGTTATGCTAGCGACAACTTATTATACCTAAATTGTAGAGGGATTTTGGGAGATTATTTACCTCTATAGCAAATGTTGAACATGTCCTCCTTCATGCATAAAGCTTCTACAGTATTTTAGTATGACGCATATATATTATTATTATTATTAGTTTAATCATTAGTTTATAAAATTTAACATAAGAAATATGCTCAGTGTAAAGCAATACCGTGGAGGGTAGAAAACCCCTTTTGTATTCGTCAAGGCTAGGGGCTTTGTTGAAAATAACACACATTTTAATGCATTAGGGACATAAGTAACAGCCCTTAAGAGGAAAATAGGTACTTTCCCTTTGAAACTGGAGAAAGGGAATTTCGCGTTGTAGAGCAAGGTCACGTGGGTGTAAAATAAAGAAAAATTCCCCGATAGTCACGTGATGACGCCACTTTACGCGCCCATTTTCAGCCAATCAGAAAGGACCTTTTTGTATATAAGTGGTGTGCGGACAAGAAGTCAGACACACAAGGCTCATAAAGTGCGGCACATCTTATAGGAAATCGCGCGCCGTATATTACAGAAAAACAGTGTTTTACAAATTAATCTGACGGGCAATCATAATCGTGAGTGTTGTACGGACTGAGAAAGTAAAGTTATAGTAACTCCGTAAAAGTGGAATCAGCGCGTCATGAAAACGGCTTCATCAAGTTCGCGATCAGTTATGTCGGGAGTCGCTCGTGGGTTAGTGCCTCAAATGAACAATAATTCACCAATAAAGGAAGTATACAGTGAACTTTCTCTGTTATTTGAGTCTACAACAATGTTACATGCCCTTGTCATTCTTTCCCCCCTGAGTAAGAGACTCATGATCTACTAGAAGAAGCTTAGCCGGGAATCTGCAAGGTATGTACACTTAATGTAGAGAAATTCACTAGCATTAACCCGCGACCGGCTCCAGGTAGACTCACCTGACAGCGTCATACTGACACCACGCCATATTGGCACCCCAACGTGGCGGCCACAAACAAAAATAATACAAGGCACAACTCAACACGTCGTACTGGCCACTCGTTGGAGGACTCTGTTGTCAATAGCTTGAATCTCCTTTGTGATGTTGTGCTTCAGATCGTCCAATGTCTGGGGACGTGTGGCGTAATGTCTTTTAAGTAACCCCATAGAAAGAAGTCCGGCGATGTCAAATCTGGAGATCTAGGTGGCCACAGCTTTCTGGAAATTATCCGATCGACAAAGAAACTTGCAATTAGGTTCATGGATTCATTTGATGTATGGCATATAGCGGCATCTGGCTGAAAATATCCTTGACTCACGTTGACTGCAAGAACAAAATGTCGAAACAGCTGCCAACAACGCAGTTAGGAATAAAACATAAACATCAGCGCATTTAGTGACAAAGAATCGAAACTCCAGATAATTCTGCTTAATTTGGTGCTAAAAGTGTGTCACTGAATGAATCTCCAACGGAATGGTTAAAGAAATAAATGTGTCAGTTCTACACAAATCACTCTGTATAACACATAGGGGAGATGCAGATATTGAAGGCGCATAAGAGTTGCAGTCTCCCCCACTTACCCCCCCCCCCTACCCAAGGAGAGGTTGGATTTTTTCTGTAAATTGACATGTTGTCATTAGAAGTATTTACTAAATGTGTACATAAATTTACAATGCTAAGTTATTGCTAAGTAGTGTTAATGATTCAAAATTAATATAAATTGCACTGACCGTTATTTCCAGCATGTGCAAGTCGCTAAGATACAGTGACGTAAAATAGAGAAGTTAAACGTTTAAACCTTATCCTTCTTATACTAGAACATTTCTAAAAGAACTGAAGTTAAATAAAAAAAATTGATGTGTACCATTCTCATGACTTTCTCTATATTACTGCAACAAATTATTGTTAAAAAGCTTATGCTTCTATTTACTTCATGCTAATTGAGAAAACATTAGCAGAAATAGTCTTATTACTTGCTTCCCTGTGAGTAGAAGCGAAATATGGCAGTATCATAGGTTAGTAGAAAAGTACAAGTTTCTTAAACCTGAAACCAAAAACAAGGAATATCTCAAAAACGATCAACTCCTCGAAAAAAAATGCATGTAACATAAATTGTATGTTTTAAAGTGCTCTACACTTTTTGTGTGGTAAGTTTTTGTCTATTTCTTCCTGTTTAGCAGTTATGCAAAATTACGTAAAATTCATCCAGAATAAAGTAGTCTTCAGAGGCTATTCCCAGAAAATTCAAGATATACATATTATTTGTCAGTTAAATATATTTAATATGCGATATTTTAATCAAAATCGTTAGAGCCATTTTTGAGAAAATAACAATTTTCGAAAAAAGTTCCATGTAAAGGGTAGTTTGGGGTAGGGGCATTTTCTTGAAAATCTTCGTGCCCTATCCTTGGGAGATACCAAAATTAAATACCAAGTTTGGTATTTAACGTTCTTTTCGTTTTTGAGCTATACTGTCCACAGACACACACACACGCACACACACGGAACTTTTTCCAAAAATGCTTTTTTTTTTTGGATTCAGGAGGTCTGTCTAAACATGTATTTCCGGTGAAATCTCGGTATCGAATTTTTGGGTGCAATACAATACCTTCTCTATAGACTATGTACAAGTATATGTATAGAAAGTAGTAGAGTGTTCTCTCTCAAAACAAAAATTATTCGAATAATCGGCAATAAACACGCTACTCGTGTTATAAAAAGATTGAGCAAGTTTAAAGCAATGAAATATACTTACGATATCTTGATTTTCTGGAAGAAATTATAAGAAAACTGATAACTACAGAAAAACACTTCTAACCTCGTAAACTTACAACTCAGTAATGAAGTTGCTATTGAAATGAACACGATAGACTATGTCGAAGCGATATTAAAGCGATGACCGTCATTCCCTGCATCTTCCCTATAGTTTTCTCCAAAATATTATGACCCTCAAATGGGACCGCTCACCCCCCCCCCCTGCCACTCGGCAATAATCATTACCAAACAAAAGAAGAACCTGCACTAGGAGCGAGAGGAAATGTAGTAACATCTGTTTCCTGGAAACTCTACTTGCAAGTCGAGATTCGCGCCTTAGTTAAGGAACCAGCAACAGCGAGGGTTGGTTACCAACCTCAAACCTCAAAGAAGAAGAGTGGAGCAGGGCAATAATGTTCTGAAAAATCTGATCTGTTACACTCACATGACTTTCTCTACCTATATGCAACAAATTACTGTTAAAAAGCTTATGCTCCTATTTACTTCATGCTAATCGAGAAAAAATTAGCAGAAATAGTCTTCTTACTTGCTTCCTTTTAAGTAGAAGCGAAATAAGGAAGTACCATAAGTTAAAATGATAGTCAAAAGCTGGTTGCTATGTGACTGAAGTTCCTTTGTTTGTATGGACGAGAATTGACAAATGCCTATATACGTTTTTCAAAGCTGAAACCAAAATCAAGGAATATCGAAAAAACAATCAACTCCACGAAGAAAATTACATAAATTGTGTGATTTAACTGCTCTACATTTTTTGTGTGGTAAGTTTTTGTCCATCTCTTACGGTTTAGCAGTTATGCAAAATTTCGTAAAATTCACTCAGAAAAAGTGGTCTTCAGAGACTATTCCCAGAAAATTCAAGGTGTACGTTTTATTTGTCAGGTAAATATCTTTAATATATGATATTTAATCAAAATCGTTAGAGCCATTTTTAAGAAAATCAAAATTTTCGGAAAAAGTTCCATGTAAAGGGTAGTTGGGGATAGGCAGATTTTCTTGAAAATCTTCGTGTCGCATCCTTGGAAGATACCAAACCCGAATACCAAGTTTGGTATTCAACGGTCTTTTCGTTTTGGAGCTGTGCTGAGGAGTGTGCTACACCAAAGTGATTTATTTATAGTGTTTTATTGCCATTTATTTAAATCATTTCACACGATGCAATTTCAGTTACAAAAATATAACATTTTGCAGTTATACTTATAAATACAGTATTAGTAAATTGATGAGATGAAACTTGTATTTGACTATTGGTTCAGGAGAAAAATATTTAATTCTCATTTTATTTATTTTTTATTGTTGATATGGAAATATGAAGTTTATTACTTAATTACACAAGCACTGGTGATATTAGAAAAAAATCATTTCATCAATTGTCTTTCGTACTATATTTTTATCCAAGCATAAACATTTTCAAGCTTCTGTTTCGAAAACTGTATCGTTTGGAACATTTTAAAGTTTTGAAAACGCTGAAAAATAAAAACACGAGAAAATAGGAAAATAGGAGATAAGAATTATCAAAATGTACTTATTACTTAGTTCCTTGTAAAAGAAGGAAACTAAAGGAATGCGCTATACTTAAGTGATAGTCAAGTGTTTTAAAAGCTGTCGTTATGTCATTGCAAATCGCTTCTTTGCTTGGGCTAGGAATAGAACAAAAGAAAAAACAGATATTTCCTGTCTGAGAAAAGTATAAGTGTTTTGCAATTGAAACCAATAACAAGGAATATCTCGGAAACGGTTACCTCCACAACAAAAACGTTAAGGACATAATTTGTGTGTTTTGAAGTGTTCTATACTTTTTATGTAGTAAGTATTTTTACTTTCTCTATACGCAATGTGTACATATTGTATAGAGAAGGTATTGTATTGCACCCAAAAATTCGATACCGAGATTTCACCGGAAATACATGTTTAGAGCCCCCTGAACCCAAGAAAAGCATTTTTAGAAAAATGTCCATGTGTGTGTGTGTGTGTGTGTGTGTGTGTGTGTCTGGGCAGCATAGCTCAAAAATGAAAAGACTGTAAAAAAACCAAACTAAGTTTGGTATCTTCCAAGGATGCGACACGAACATTTTCAAGAAAATCTCCCTACCCTAAACTATCCTTTACATGGAAAAAATTTCGGAAATTTTGATTTTCTTAAAAATGGCTCTAAAGATTTTGATTAAAATCTCGTATATATAAGATATTTACTTACCAAATAAAATGTATATCTAGAATTTTCTGAGAATAGCTTCTGAAGAGTACTTTATCCTGGATGAATTTTACGGAATTATACATAGCTGCTAAGAGATGGACAAAAACATACCGCACAAAAAATGTAGAGCATGTTAAAACACACCATTTATGTTATATGCATTTTTTCGTGGAGTTGAACGTTTTTGAGATCCTCCTTGTTATTAGTTTCAGGTTTAAAAAACCTATACTTTTCTCATACAGGAATTTGTACAATCAAAGGAACATCAGTCACATAGCAACCAGCTTTTGACTATCACTTTAACCTATGGTACTCCCTTATTTCGCTTCTACTTACAAGGAAGCAAGTAAGACTATTTCTGCTAATGTTTTCTCAATTAGCATGAAGTAAATAGAAGCATAAACTTTTTAACAATAATTTGTTGCAGAGATGTAGAGAAAGTCATGTGAATGGAACACATAATTCTTTTTTTTAGTTGGAATCTGAATACATTGTGACGTCGCGTTAAAAAAAAATGATTACTGCTATCTTTAGTAATATAATCACTTATTTTCTATCCTGTTACTTCTGTAGCTGTTCTTGATTTATTGGTTTACTTTCTCCTCCTATTACTTTTGCTGGCGTTCTTGTTATCCTGTTACTTTTTAGCCGTTACAGAGCATGTAGTTATCTGCTTCTTGTTTTTGTAACGTTTTTAGTAATTACTTACTCTGGTGCACACACAGCCGTGCTGAGGAACTGGTTGTGTTTTGTCAACATTTGCTTGGTAAAATTGTTTGCCTTCTCTCGTTCTCTTCTGTAACCGTTACTGAATAACTAGTTCGTTTCTGCGGTTTCTACTTTTGTAGCAGCTACTGTGTAACCTGTTAATTTCTTTTTCTGTTACTTTTGTGGTACTGCTGAGTTAATAGTTATTTTATGTGATTCTTATTACTTTCTCTACACGTATTATGTACAGAGTGTATAGAGAAGGTATTGCACTCTACCAAAAAATTCGATACCGAGATTTCACCGGAAATATATGTTTTAGGGTCCCCTGTATCCAAAAAAGGTATTTTCGGAAAAAGGTCCGTGTGTGTATGTCCGTGTGTCTGTGAACACGATAGCTCAAAAACATAAAGTTGGTAAAATAGCAAACTTGGTATTTAAGTTGACTATCTTCCAGGGATGTGACACGAAGATTTTGAGAAAAATGCCCCCACCAAACTACCCTTTATATGGAACTTTTTTCAAAAATTTTGATTTTCTAAAAACTGGCTTAAACAATTTTGATTAAAGTATCGTATATTAAAGATATTTACCTGACAAATAAAATGTATATTTTGAATTTTCTGGGGATAGCCTCTGAAAACTACTTTATTCTGAGTGAATTTTTCGTAATTTTGAATAACTGCTAAACCGTAAGAGATGGATAAAAACTTACCAAACAAAAAATGTTGGGCACGTTATAACACACAATTTATGTTTTATACATTTTTTCATGGAGTTGATTGTTTTTTTTTAGATATTCCTTGTTTTTTGTTTCAGCTTTAAGAGACTTACACTTTTCTCATACAGGAGTTTCTTAACTCCTGTCCATACAAATAAAGGAACTTCATTCACATAGTAACCAGCCTTAGCCTATCACTTTAACCTATGCTACTCCCTTATTTCGCTTCTACTTACAAGGAAGCAAGTAATAAGACTATTTCTGCTAATTTTTTTCTTTATTAGCATGAAGTAAATAGTAGCATAAGCTTTTTAACAATAATTTGTTGCAGAGATGTAGAGAAAGTCAGGTGAATGGAACACATCAGATTTTTTGTAGCCATTGCGAACTAACTATTTTTGCTGCTGTTGCCTTTGCAGCCGTTAGTAAGTAACTTGTTTATTTTTTAATCCTGTTATTTCTGTTGTCTTGCTGAATACTAGTTATTTTTGCTCCGGTTACTTTTGTCGTCGTTGTTAAGTAATTTTGTTATTTTACAATCCTTATATTTGTATGTGTCACTGAGTAAACAGTTATTTTCTGCTCCAGTTAACTTTGTAACTGCTACTAACTAGTTAATTTCTGCTCACATTAATGTTGTAACCGTTATTAACTGGTTGCTTTCTTTTGAAGCCGTTGCTGATTAACTGGTACTGAGTACATTGTTACTTTCTGTCACAGTTAATTTTTTAGCAATCACTGTGAAGTTATTTATTTTCTGCTCATGTTACTTTGGTAACCGGTACTAAAATTAGTTATAGCCGTTACTGAGTAGCTAGATGTTTTGTGCTTCTATTAATTTTATGTTCCTCTTACTCTGTAGATGGCTGTTTTCTATCACAGTGAAGTATGTACGCATTATGAAGCACTTATTAATTTTCTGCTGATGTTGCTTTTGTAGCCATTGCTGAGTATATTTCTAATTCTGTTATTGTTGCATGCATTAAAGAGTAACTATTTTTTTTGTAGCCGTTACTAATTGGTTACTTTCTGCTCCTGTTGCTTTTGAAGCCCTTCCTCAGTATCTATATTTAGATTCTGTTACTTTAGTAACTGTTTCTGAGTAGACAGATTTTTTTCTGTCACTGTTACTTTTGACAGTAACACTTTTCTGCTCCTATTACTTTTGTAGCGTTATTGAGTAATTGGTTATCCATTCTTCTGTTACTAAGTTAATAGAATATTCTAACACTGTTAAGTTTGCAGGCATTTCGAAGCGCTTGTTTTCTGCTCCAGTTATTCTTCTTTACGTTACTGAATAACTTATTATTTTCTGTAACTGTTACTTTTTTGAAGTTAGGAACCAGTTTTCTACGGCGTTGGTTTTGAAACATTTGAGGAGTAAATAGTTATTTTGTCACGGTTACTGTTGAAACCGTTACAAGTTAACCGCTACGTTATTTCCTTCTCAACACGAGAGTGAAGATTAGAGAAGGAAACGGAGCATATGTGGAGATATAATATGTACATTGGAGGTCTACCAAGCTTCCGATGAAACAAACAGTTGAAGATCGTCTTCCGGGCTTTGATTAAAACAGGCAGCAGCGCGATAGAAGAGAAGTTTAATTCCAGTGTGTGTACAAATAAAGTTTTAATTGCTTGGGTATTAGTTTACCTTCCAGCAGCCGCGAGCCAGTCTTGATTAAGAAAGCGTCAGAATGGTTTATGGGCCCGCTTCACCACCACAAATAATATCATTTGACCATGCCTTGTTTGGTATACACAGCATTTCCTGGGACGCAACTAACTATCCAGTCATGTAATTAATTTTGTTCCACACGGCTCGAAACTCGCTACTTTCCAAACTGATAACAATGGCGAAAATAGAACTTTACGCAATCCTACCATTATAAACACATTGCTAGTGTATAATACAGAGTGATTTATATAGAACTAACACATTTCTTTCTTGAATTATTCCGTCAGAAATTCACACAATTACCCAATTTTAGCACTAAATTAAGCAGAATGTTATGGAGTTTTGATTCCTTGTCACTAGATGCGCAGATGTTTATGTTTTATTCCTAATTGCATTGTTGGCAGCTGTTTCGACATTTTATTCTTGTGGTCAACTTGAAAATGCAGTACGATGTAGAGCTGAGTCAAGGATATTTTCAGCAAGATGGCGCTACATGCCATACATCAAATGAATCCATGAATCTAATTGCAAGTTTCTTTGACGACCGAAGAATTTCCAGGAACATGTGGCCACCGAGATCTCCGAATTTGACATCGCCGCACTTCTTTCTATGGGGTTACTTAAAAGACAGAGTTTACGCCACACGTCCCCAGACATTGGACGATCTGAAGCACAACATCACAAAGGAGATTCAAGCTATTGACAACAGAGTCCTCCAACGAGTGGCCAGTAACATGGAACGAAGTGTTGAGTTGTGCCTTATGCAGCATGGAGGACATTTTCAACATTTGCTATAGAGGCAAATAATCTCCCAAAATTCCTCTACAATTTAGGTATAATTATAAGTTGTTGCTAACATAACACGTTTTGAAACAATGAAAGAAATGTGTCAGCTCTATATAAATCACCCTGTACAATAGTATGATGTAATAAAGTGTATAGAGAAGATATTGCACTCCACCCAATACCCAGATTTCACAGAAATATATTTATTAGGGTCCCCTGTATAAAAAAAAAATAATTTTCAGGAAAAGTCTGTGTGTATGTGTCTGTGAACATGATAACTCAAAAACGAAAAGACGGTAAAATACCAAACTTGGTATTTAAGTTCAGTATCTTCCAGAGATGCGACACGAAGATTTTGAGAAAAGTCCTCCCACCCCAAACTACCCTTTACATGGAACATTTTTCGAAAATTTTGATTTTCTAAACAATGGCTCTAACGAATTTGATTAAAATATCGTATATTAAAAATATTTACCTAACAAATAAAATGTATACCTTGAAGTTTCTGGGAATAGTCTCTGAAAATTAGTTTATTCTGAGTGAATTTTACGGACTTTTGCATAACTGCTAAACCGTAAGAGATAGATAAAAACTTACCACTCAAAAAATGTAGAGTACGTTAAAACACATTTATGTTCTATACATTTTTGCATGGAGTTGATTGTTTTTTAGGTTTTCCTTTTTTTTTTTTTATTTATTTTGTTTCAACTTTAAGAAACTTATACCTTTCTTATACAGGAGTTTCTCAACTCCTGTCCATACAAATAAAGGAACTTCAGTGACATAGCAACCAGATTTTGACTATCACTTTAACCTATGGTACTCCCTTATTTCGCTTCTACTTACAAGTAAGCAAGTAATAAGACTATTTCTGCTAATTTTTCTCGATTAGCATGAAGTAAATAGCAGCATAAGCTTTCTAACAATAATTTGTTGCAGAGATTTAGAGAAAGTCATGTGAATGGAACACATCAGATTTTTCAAATGGAAGTCGTCAGTCATTTTTCTCCTACTAGTCACGTAAATGTACGAATTTTATGTCATTATATAACGACATAATCTGAAAAATCTTTCACTCACTTTAGCGTACGTATTCTTATTTTTCCCTAGTAATTAGGAAGAAATATGTAATAAAACAATTACTGCTAATGGTTATCTCGATTATATGAAGTAGATACAAGAATAAGCTTTTCTAGGAATTGTTTGTTACAGAATAGGTAGAGAGAGTCATGTGAATGTGATGCTTTCCTCTATGTATATTTTCACCTCAGTTAAGATTGCAACATTTATTTCATCAACATTTTAATTAAGACAGAGGGGGCGAGTATTTCTCTTGAATTTTATAATTAATGGAGAGCAAATAATGAAACGGAACGGTAAACATTTTTATTTGGACCGAAAGGTTCATTTGCTGTGAATATTTGCTTGTGAAGTAAACGAACCTTTTTCGTTAATTAGAATTTGGAGTATATTCTGTTATGCTCTTGTGCAAATGTATAGCTTATCTCTGAAACAAAGGTTTACAGCAAAAAGTATTCTTCTTTCAACTAAATATGCAATACAATTATCCTTACTAAAATGTGACAGATGCTACGTTGTATAGAAACATATTTTTATTCTTTGTACCTAATTTGGAGGAAATATTGTATTTCACAGAATATTCAGATTTCGAGATTTCATCAGAAATGTGTTATGAGGTAACCTAAATCCAAATAACTGCTTCGCGGTCGAGTTTTCAGCGTTCTGTCGTTTTAATTCAGAGGCTCCGGGTTCGAGTCTCGGTTGGGGCGGGCACTTTTTACTTTCTGTATACGTACTATGTACATAGTGTATAGAGAAGGTATTGCACTCCACCCAAAAATTCGATACCGACTTTTCAGCGGAAATATATGTCTTAGCATTATCAGAAAAAGGTCCGTGTCTGTGTCCGTGAAAACGATAACTCAAAAACGAAAAGTCGGTAAAATACCGAAGTTGGTATTTAAGTTTACTATCTTCCAGGGATGCGACACGAAGATTTTGAGAAAAATCCCCCCTCCCCAAAATACCCTTTTCATGAAACTTTTATCGGCAATTTTGATTTTCTCAAAAATGGCTGTAACGATTTTCATTAAAATTTCATATATTAACGAAATTTACCCGACAAATAAAATGTACATCTTGAAATGTTTAGGAATAGCCTCTAAAGACTACTTTATTCTGGATGAATTTTACGGAATTGTGCATAACTGCTAAACCGTAAGAGATGGACAAAAACATACAACACAAATGTAGAGCACCTTTAAACACACAATTTATCCTATACACAAGTTTTTCGTGGAGTTGATCGTTTTTGAGATACTCCATGTTTATTGTTTCAGCTTTAAAAAGCATACTTTATCATACAAGAATTTAACAACTCCTGTCCTTACAAACAAAGGAGCTTCAGTCACATAGCAACCAGCTTTTGGCTATCACTTTAACCTATGGTACTCCCTTATTTCGCTTCTACTTACAAGGAAGCAAGTAATAAGACTATTTCTGCTGAGTTTTTCTAGATTAGCATGAAGTAAATAAGATCATAAGCTTTTTAACAATCATTTGTTGCAGAGATACAGAGAAAGTCATGTGAATGGAACACATCAGATTTTTTTTTTTTTTTTTTTTTTAAGTTTTTCTAAGGAGGTATTGAAAGCCCCTCGTATAGAGTATTTTATATTAAGATCCTTGAAGCAAGTTTTGAAAATATCAACATGTTTTAAAATGTTTCCATGTAAAGGCTAGTTTGAGGGATATTTTCTTCTAAAGTTTTGTGCTTCAACCCTTGGTAGGTACCAAACTTAAATACCTACCACACACGCTCGGGGACAACTTTTTCTAAAAATGCTTTTATTATTTTTACTTTCTGTTTACGAACTATGTACATAGTGTATAGAGAAGGTATTGTATTGTATCTAAAAAGTCCATACCGAAATTTCAACGGAAATACATGTTGTGAGACTCCCTAAATACAAAAGAGCATTTTTAGAAAAATGTCCGTGTGTGTGTCTGTCTGTGTGCGTATGTGTCTGTGGGCAGCATAGCTCAAAAACGAAAAGAGCGATAAAGCCCAAACTTGGTATTTAAATTTGGTATCTTCTAGGATGCGACACGAAGATTTTCAAGAAAATCCCCCCCACTCAAACTACCTTTTACATGGAAAAAACTTTGAAAATTTTAATTTTCTTAAAAATGGCTCTAACAATTTTGATTAAACTATCGTATATTAAATATATTTACCTGACAAATAAAATGTATATCTTGAATTTTCTGGGAATAGCCTCTGAAGACTACTTTATTCTGGATGAATTTTACGGAATTGTGCATAACTGCTAAACTGTAACAGATGGGAAAAAACTTACTGCACAGAAATTGTAGTTCACGATAAAACACAATTTGTGTCATATACATTTTTCTCGTGGAGTTCATCGTTTTTGAGATTGTCGTTGTTTATGGTTTCAGCTTTATAAATCTTATATTATCAGATGAAGGAATTTGTCATCTCCTAACCATACAAACAAAGGTACTTCAGTCACATTGCAACCAGCTTTTGACTATCACTTTAACCTATGATACTCCCTTATTTCAGTTCTACTTACAGGAAAGCAAGTAATAAGACTATTTCTGCTAATTAATTAGCATGAAGTAAATATAAGCATTAGCTTTTTAATAATAATTTGTTGCAGAGATGTAGAGAAAGTCATGTGAATGGAACAGATCATATATATATATATATTTTTTTTTTTTTTTTTTTTTTTTTTTTTGATTAAGGAGGTCTCAAAACGTATATGTTTCTCTAAATCTCAACATTGAATTTTTGAGTGGAATACAATTTCCCTACCAACTATGTTCATTGTTCATACGAACTAGAGCGGATAATAATAAGAATGATATAATCCAATTTGTTGTCGAGTCATTATAAAGAAGACACAATAATTCTGGGCCAACATAATTGTAAAGTGTCTCCGTCAGAATGGAGGAGAAGCGTTTGCCCTTTATAGAAGCTAAATCTTAAACTTATATTACTGATTGTATCTGTTAATTACAGAAGTTGAGAATGATTGATCTTCCCGCGTTTGGAAGTTGAGTTGGAACTCGAGAGAGGGGCTCACAGTTGATTTATAGCGGCCCAGGAATGTGACAAGATTGCCTGCCACATTTAACACCCAAAACAGAGAGGCCCCAAGAATCAATAACACTATTACACTGAACAAGCAAACTTTCATTGTTCTGTACATGTCCGTATCCTACTGAAAACTCAAAAGTTTACTTTCTGTACCACGTATAGTAATAATCATAATAACAATAATGATAACAATAATATGTATTTGTACCAATCTTCTTAAAAAACATCAGAAATAGTATAGTTACTTGCTTCCTTGTAAGTAGGAGAGAAATAAGGGAGTACCATAGGTTAAAGTGGTAGTCAAAAGATGGTTGCTGTGTGACTGAAGTTCCTTTGTCTGTATGGACAGGAGTTGCCAAATTCCTGTATGAGAAAAGTATAAGTTTTTTTAAAGCTGAAACCAATAACACGGAATATTTCAAAAACGATCAAAATTCCGTAAAATTCATCCAGAGCACAGTAGTCTTCAGAGGCTATTCTCAGAAACTTCAATATATACATTTTGTTTGTTGCGTAAATATCTTTAAAATACGATATTTAATCAACATCGTTAGCGCCAATTTTTAAGAAAAACAAAATGTTTGAAAATTTTCCCATGTAAAGGGTAGTTAGGAGGAGAGTATCTTCAAAATGTTGTGTCGCAACCCTTGGGAAATACTGAAATTAAATACCAAGTTTGGTATTGCGCGCAGAAATTTTTCTTTTTTGGATTAAGAGGGTCTCAAAACATATATATCCCGTGAAATCTAGACACTGAATTTTTGGGTGGAATACAATAACTTCTCTACTTACGTAAACTGTTTATACGTGAGATAAAAGATTGCCACTCCAGGCCCCAAGAATCAATAACACTATTACACTGAACAAGCAAACTTTCATTGTGCGGAATATATCCGTAGCCTACTGAAAACGCAAAGTTTAGTTTATGTACCACGTATAGTAATAATCATAATAACAATACATTTATACAAAGCTTCTTAAAACTAAAAACTCTTAACATATGCCATCCACATGAGTTTCCCTACATCTCTATAGCAAATTATTGTTATAGTTGTTGTTTGTTTTCTTTTAACACAAGCCGTGTGTAGGACAGGAGTTGGATGGGTAAAGTCAGACTGGAAAATGCAATACCATAGCCGGGGTTTGAACCACGGATCTCTCGGTCTCTGGCCGGTTGCTCTACCACTGAGCTACCATAGCAACATACCGGTATAGCATTAAATGTCTCAACTGACTCGCATGTTTTCCGGTAAACCACCAGGTGATCTCAAATTATTTTGGGATGACAACCCAATGGCGACTTACAATGTTGTAGTACTTTAGAACCAGGATTCATGGTATAGCCAACTATTATGGTCACTTGGTATTGGATTAATTGTTTTTTCACACAAACCGTGTATAGGACAGAAGTTGGATAGGTAGAGTCAGACTGAAAATTCAATGCCACACGGGTCTCCCGATCTCTAGCCGGTTGCTCTACCACTGAGCTACCATGGCATCATGCCGACAAGGCATTGAATTTCTCAACTGACTCGTATCCTTTCTGGTTTTAAATCCCGGCTATGGCATTGAATTTTTCAGTCTGAATCTACCTATCCAACTCCTGTCCGACACAGGGCTTGTGTGAAAAGAAAAGGAAAGAAAACAAAACAAACCAATTAATCCAATACCAATTGACCATAATAGTTGGCTATACTATGAATCCTGGGACTAAAGTACTTACAACATTGTAAGTCGCCATTGGGGTTGTCATCTCAAAATAATTTGATATCACCTTGTGGTTTACCGGGAAACATGCGAGTCAGTTGAATTTTTTTTTTCTTTTTTTACAAAAAATACAGTTCCGGAGCCTTGTCAGGACTCCGACGCTGCATTCCTTCTTTTTTTTTTTCTCCGTTTTTTCCTGTATTTCCTTAGTTGACTTTATTATTCTTAACGTTTTCCTTTTACATACGCAAACACAGACACATTTACAAACACAGAAACACCCATGCACACCCACGATCCTGTGCATCACGAAGCGCCAAAGCGAGGCACTTTAGCGAGCGCGGCCACCAAGATCGGCTAGAAATTCAATGCTATGCCGGTATGTTGCCATGGTAGCTCAGTGGCAGAGCAACCAGCTAGAGATCGGGAAACTTTTGCAGTCTAACTCTACCTATCCAAATTATTGTTAAATTTATTCTTCTACCTACTTCATGATAATCGAGATAAACCTACGCAGAAACGGTCTTATTACTTAGTTCCTTACATGTAGAACGGAAATAAGGGAATACACTAGCTAAACCTATGTGGTTGGTATGTTATATAAATCCGTTTTTATGTAGGGCCAAAGAGTTTACAACTTTGCATGTGAAATAACAAGGAATATCTCAGAAATGGTCAATTCCACGAAAAAATGTATATGACATAAATTGTGTGTTTTAACGTGATCTACATTTTTTGGTGTAATAAGTTTTTGTCTATCTCTTATGGTTTACTAGTTACGCAAACCTCAGCAAACTTCATTTAGAATAAAGTGGTCTTTAGAGGATTTTCCCAGAAGATTGAAGATATACATTTTTTTTGGGACGTAAATATCTTCAATTTACAGTATTTGAATGAAAACCATTACAGCCATTTTTAAGAAAATAAAAACTTTGGAAATTTTTTCCATGTAAAGGGTAGTTTGTGGTGGCGGGAGTTTCTTGAAAATCTTCGTGTCGCAACCTTGGAAGATACTAAACTTAAGTACCAAGTTTGGTATTTTTTCGACTTTTCGTTTTTGAGTTATTGTGTTCACAGACACACACATAAACCTTTTTCTAAAAATCTGATAGGTTTCATTCACATGCCTTTCTCTACATTTCTGTAACAGACTATTATTAAAAAGCTTGTTCTTCAATCTACTTCATGATAATAGAGATAAACATTAACAGAAATAGTTTATTGTAAGTAGAAGGGAACTAATGGAATACATTAGGCTAAAACGGTAGTCAAATCTTGTAAGAGCTGGTTGCCAATCTTCGTAACCTTATGGACAAGTTATTTTCATTCTGTATAGACACATGAACACGAGACATTAAATCTTCGTAACCTTATGCACAAGTTATTTTCATTCTGTATAGACACATGAACACGAGACATTAAACTTGCGTAACCTTATGGATAAGTTATTTTCATTCTGTATAGACACATGAACACGAGACATTAAACTTGCGTAACCTTATGGATAAGTTATTTTCATTCTGTATAGACACATGAACACGAGACATTAAACTTGCGTAACCTTATGCACAAGTTATTTTCATTCTGTATAGACACATGAACACGAGACATTAAACTTGCGTAACCTTATGGATACGTTATTTTCATTCTGTATAGACAAATAAATGCGAGACATTAAATCTTCTTAACCTTATGGATAAGTTATTATGTGTACTGACACATGCTCACAACACATTAAATATTCGTAAGTAACTGTATTTACTTCACATAAAAACTTGTATACGAGACATTAAATGCTAGTAACGCTGTATATAAGTTATTTTGATTCCGTCTGTATACCCACTTGAACCGAAATATTTAACCTCGGTAACCTTATGGATAATTAATTTTGATTGCTCCTATAGATACTTGAACACAACAGATTTCCTTAACTTTATCGATACGTTATATCGACTCACTCTGCACAATCAGACTGCTCCAACTCGAACCGTCATAGAGTGCAACCCCGCTGGAAGAGGAGCGATATAGTAATGTCACTAGTTGAAAGTCAAACACAACAATTAAATCAGCCGTGACGATATCTTAGCCTTAATTCCTACTCTATTCCAAATTGTAGGCAAAATTCCCGTGGGTCTTGTATATCTCGGTGCCATTTTGGAGCGCACCTAGGTTGAAACATTTGAATACGAGGCATTGAATCGCGGTGACTTAATGGATACGATATATTGATTCACTTCGAATCACATCTGATCAAACGATTTAAACTGAGGTAACTTCATGAAAGAGTTATATTGATTCACTTCGAATCACATCTGATCAAACGATTTAAACTGAGGTAACTTCATGAAAGAGTTATATTGATTCACTTTGAATCACATTTGATCACACGATTTAAACTGAGGTAACTTCATGAAAGAGTTATATTGATTCACTTTGAATCACATCTGATCACACGATTTAAACTGAGGTAACTTCATGGAAACGTTAGGTTGACTCACTCTTTATGCACACTTGAAGAGGTAACTTCATTGTAACATTCTGTATTGACAATTAGACAGGATACAAAACTGTTAACGTTTCAGGTACTATGAAATGCAGAACTACAATTTCTGCATGTCTGAAACAAAGACCACGACCCAACAACTTGTTGATAACATCGTGTAACGATCTTTACCAACAACAAAGACGATAGCAAATGGGGCAGTTGTTCTCAAGAGAGCCATATCAACTTTTAATTGCAATGGTGTTACACTTATGCAACAAAGAAGACTAATCAGAGCTTTTAGTATTTTAGTGAATTTTTTCTAATTTCGTATTACACTAATCTTGAACAGTAAAATTAGGCTAGTTATAGTTGTTTTATATTATTACCATTTTTCCAATAAAACTGTTTTTAATACAGAAGAGCAAAATCCATGCACTCCAGTCAATGTAACCCCGTCTACATCTAAGCGTGCCATCACACCGGTTATTTTACTTGCGCTCTCCCCATCCTTTACCATGCACATATTTGACTGCAGTGGCTAGGACTCAAACTTGCGACGTTTTGTTTTGAATGGATGGCCTTTCCATTAATGGTCAGCCAAATGTAACTCCTTCAGCATCACACCGGTTATTTTACTTGGGCCCTCCCCTTCCTTTACCACAGACACAATCGCTGGGACTTGTACTCGCGACGTTTAAGCTCTACTTGTAAGTATAAGTTAAATAAGGCATTACACTTAGTGGATACATTATATTGATTCACTTTGAATCAAATCTGATCACACGATTTAAACTGAGATAACTTCATGAAAGAGTTATATTGATTCACTTTGAATCACATTTGATCACACGATTTAAACTGAGGTAACTTCATGAAAGAGTTATATTGATTCACTTTGAATCACATCTGATCACACGATTTAAACTGAGGTAACTTCATGAAAGAGTTATATTGATTCACTTTGAATCGCATCTGATCACACGATTTAAACCGAGATAACTTCATGAAAGAGTTATATTGATTCACTTTGAATCGCATCTGATCACACGATTTAAGCTAAGATAACTTCATCAAAGAGTTATATTGATTCACTTTGAATCGCATCTGATCACACGATTTAAACCGAGATAACTTCATGAAAGAGTTATATTGATTCACTTTGAATCGCATCTGATCACACGATTTAAACCGAGATAACTTCATGAAAGAGTTATATTAATTCACCTTGAATCGCATCTGATCACACGATTTAAACCGAGATAACTTCATGAAAGAGTTATATTGATTCACTTTGAATCGCATCTGATCACACGATTTAAACTAAGATAACTTCATGAAAGAGTTATATTGATTCACTTTGAATCACATCTGATCACACGATTTAAACTGAGGTAACTTCATGGAAACGTTGTATTGACTCACCCTTTATGCACTTCAAAACATTGGCTGTGGTACCTTGATTGCAACATTCTGTATTGACAATTAGACAGGATACGGAGCTGCTAAAGTTTCAGGCAGTATGAAATGCACTACTACAATTTCTCCATGTCTGAAACAAAGACCACGGCCCAACAACTTGTTGATAACATCGAGTAACTATAGATGGTTTGTAACGATCTTTACAACAACAAAGACCATAGCAAATGGGGCAGTTGTTCTCAAGAGAGCTATATTAATGCTATAAAGTTTTGCCGGCAACAGCAGCGCGCTGTTTTATCGTCCACGTGTTATAGACTTCGCTAAAAACTAATAGAAATTTACGTCTTGCCTTGTACCACCACCCAACGTTTTCAACTAGTGTAGCCAAGAAATTTAGGATCCTTCTGAAGTGGGAGAAATCATTTTCTGTATACTTACTTTAAATTTGCAAAATCCTATCCTTCTATTAAACATTAGAGAATTCATCTTATTACTTTTTACTTCCTCTACACGTACTACGTACATAGTGTATAGAGAAGGTATTGTATTCCACCCAAAAATTCTATACCGAGATTTCACAGGAAATACATGTTTTGATCCCCCTGAAGCCAAAAAAAGCATATTTATAAAATGTTCTGAATGTGTGCATGTGTCTGTGTGTGACTGTGGACAGCATATCTCAAAAACGAAACTTCGTTAAATACCAAACTTGGTATTTAAGTTTGGTATCTTCCAAGGATACGGCAAGAAGATTTTTGAAGAAAATCCCCCCACCCCCAACTACCCTTTACGTGGAACTTTTTTCGAAAATTTTCATTTTCTCAAAAATGGCTCTAACGATTTTGATTAAAATGTAAAATATTAAAGATATTTACCCGACAAATAAAATGCACATCTTGAACTTTCTGGAAATTGCCTCTGAAGATTTCTTCATTCTGGATCAATTTTACGGAAATTTGTATAACTACTAAACCGTAAGATATGGACAAAAACTTACCACATCGAAAATATAAAACACATTTTAAAAACGAATAGATCGTTAAATACCAAACTTGGTATTTAACTTCAGTATCTTCCAAGCAGGCAACACGAAGATTTTCAAGAAAATCCCCCCACCTCACTACCCCTTACATGGAACTTTTTTCGAAAATATTGATTTTCTCGAAACTGGCTTTAACGGTTTCGATTAAAATATTGTATATTAAACATAATTACCTGTAAAATAATATGTATATCTGAATTTTCTGGGAACAGCCTCTGAAGACTACTTAATTCTGGATGAATTTTACGGAATTTTGCATAACCGGCAAACCGTAAAAGATAGACAAAAACTTACTTAACAGAAAATGTAGACCTCGTAAGAACACACAATTTATGTCATACATTTTCTTCGTGGAGCTTACCGTTCTTGAGGTATTCCTTGTTATAAATACTTATCCTTTTCTCAGACGGAAGTGTCCGTTTTTCTTTTGTTCTGCTCTTGGCCAAGCAAAGAGCCGATTTACAATGGCCATCGCATAACGACAGCCTTCTAAAGCATTTGACTTATCACTTTAGCCTACTGCATTGCCTTAGTTCCAGTCTACTTATAAGGAACTAAGTAATAAAACTCTGCTAATGTTTGTCTCGAGTAGCGTGGTGTTGAAAGAAGAATTACCTTTCGTAAGAAGTTTGTTTGTAGAGTAGCTAGAGAATGCTATGTGAGTGGAACACATCAGATTTTTGTGTAACATAAAAGGAAATAAGTACTTAATGCTATTATAACTGTTTATCACGATAAGCATGGAATAGATAGAAGATTAAGTTTTTTATGTAAAGCACCTGTTGACGATAGATTACGATAGGAATAGAGCAAACAAAAATTACAGGTGAAGTGAATTTAAGCTTTGGGCGATGTGGTGAGTACTAGCAAGATGTCAGTCAGCACATTGTCACCGTGTTTTAAAGCATTACAAATGCCTGTCACAGCTTTTTAATACCAGCTTTGCCTTAACGTACAGAAATGTCGACTTTTCCTCTTGACAGCTGATTGCATCACTGTCACAACCTGTAAAATAGAGTGCGGTCGTCCTCCACGTCGATAACACTCAACGTGACGTGCTCCATTCACATGACTTTCTCTACATCTCTGCAACAAACTATTGTTAAAAAGCTTATGCTTCTATTTACTTCATGCTAAACGAGACAAAATTATCAGAAATAGTCTTATTACTTGCTTCCTTGTAACCAGAAGGGAAATAAGGTAGTACTATAGGTTAAAGTATAGTCAAAAGCTGGTTGCTATGTGACTGACGTTCCTTTGTTTGTATGGACAGGAGTTGACAAGTTCCTGTATGAGAAAAGAGTAACTTTGTCAAACCTGAAACCAAAAACAAGGAATATCTAAAAAACGATCAACTCCACGTTAAAAATGTATATGACATAAATTATGTGTTTTAATGAGCCCTACATTTTTTGTGTGGTAAGTTTTTAGCCATCTCTTACGGTTTATGCAAAATTCCGTTAAATTCACCCACAATAAAGTGGTCTTCAAAGGCTTTTCCCAGAACATTCAAGACATTTTATTTGGCATGTAAATATCTTAATAATAAGAAATTTTAATCAAAATCGTTAGTCATTTTTGAGAAAATTAAAAAGAAAGCGAAAAAAGTTCCACGTAAATGGTAGTTGGGGTTGGGGGGATTTTCTTGAAAATCTTTGTGTCGCATCCTTGGAAGATGCCAAACTTAAATACAAAGTTTGGTATTTAACAGTCTTTCGTTTTTGAGCTATGCTGTCCACAGACACACAGGCACACACACTCACACACGGACATTTTCGAAATGTTATATGTACATAGTGTATATAGAGCAAGTAATAGAAAAACAAATTATTTTAGGTATTTTTTTTTTTTTTTTGTATTTTCTAACATATTCTCTTTTCACCTCGATACACTTTTCCCAGCATTTTCCGTTTTAATCCTTGCAAAAAGTAGGATTTAAGAAGGACCTCAAAATAGGCATCTTTTTGGGAGATGACCTCTTCGCTAGATGTGAATCGTTTTTCGCCGAGCCACTTTTTCAAGTTGGAGATAAAAAAGTGACTGGAGCCTTAATCTGGTGAATACGGTGGATGTTTTAGTAATTCCAACCTTAATTCAACAATTTTGGCCATCAAAACTGCACAGGTGCGCATCCTTTCATTGTCTTGATGGATAAGAATACTTTTCTTGTGCCATTTTCCGGCCACAGCCAACCTTATATCTAGATAATCAAAATGTATGTCCACTTTTCCTGCTGACTGTGCATGTAACCATTTTTAAATGCGAATGCTTTAGTTTTAAGAATATTCACTTCCATGCCCCATTGTCTACAAAATCGTTGCCGTGTTTTTAAGCCACATTGCTTAAACCATTTATTGTTTTAGAAAGAATAACAATGTCATCAGCAGTATTGTATTATTGTAAACTTAATGATATTCCTGTTATGCTCCACTCGGGCAGTGTCCTCTCACCCCCTTCGGGTCAATGCACTTCCCTAACGGTATACTGTGCTACCAGCTCATGACAACTCGGCTACTTATACGTGTTTGAAATCTTTCTTCCCTTCCTATTTTCAATGTACATTTATATTTCCCTTCTGAATAACTCTTTGCCCCGTGACAAGGCATGTACTGTCTCACCATTTATGGTAGGAATTAGGCCACGCCCTTGTAGAAGCACATACCACGTGCTCACAAAATATATAGAAAGAGAAAATATACACAATAATGTTAGCTTATAGAAAGTAAGGTAAAATAATTGTAAATATTCAAGAGTAGAAACATGCATAAATACAAGTTGTTAACTTGGGTAATTAGACGAGGCGAGCTAACAAAATTCCAGGTATAAGTTCACCAAACACCACCTGCTAATGAGCACAGGATTTAGGCTAAAGAATGAATGATAGAAAAGAACAGACGTGTAAAGAAGTGAGACAGGACTAGTGACTTGTCTTCCAGGGAGTTGAAAAAACAAACAAAGAAAGCATATTGTTAAAGAGAGAAGGAACCACTGGGTATTTCCAAACGCGTCATGCGCGCGCTGTGGTGCCAACATTTGGCACAATTTATTCTCATAACTTGTGAGGTGATGCTAATTCAGAACCAATCAGAGATGCTGTTTCATTTTATGTCGCGAAAGTTGGCGGCACCCAGGTTTACTATTTAAGTCAGGGCAGATCTCTTATGTGGTTACTTTTACTCTCTAAAAGTTACTAGCTTGAGCTTGTGTTCACGTTGAGTTGTGTGCATGTGGTGGGGCAGCGATGTGCAGAGGGTTAGAGTAGGCTCCTCATTAATAATTAAATGGTGGGATGGTAATTATTTATAGCATATTTGTAAGGAAACAAGTTAGCCGCCCGTTTAAATCCAAGATCCAAATAAATTCATGTCGTAACGAATCATGCAGTCTTTTTAATATAGATACTGTATCATAAGTATGTCGTTTTTAAGAAAAACAATTATTTGAAATGTGATCTGACAAGCAATTAACTAGTCTTCAAAGTACAGACCATTAGATTCTATGGTCTTGAGGTATCTTTCAGCGAGGTTTATTATCCCACGATGGTTTGATGCGAAGAATTCGGTGAGACCCACTGGCATCACTTCACTGCTGTCAAATGTCTTCCAAATAGAAAATGGACCATGGATCGAAAAAGATGATAATCTAATGGTGCGAGATCAAGTCTGTATGCTGGGTGTGGTAGCAGTTCGATTCCTTCCACGGTTGTTCGTGCAGTATGGGGTCTTGCAATAGAACTCTATTTCGGTTAACTAATGCTAGTATTTCCGTCTCAAATTTGCATGAACTCGTTCCAGTTGTTGAGAGTAAAGATCCGCATCAATCGCCCGCCCGTTTGGAACAAACTTCCAGTGAATCACACCTTCAAAATTCCACCAGACGTACATTACTTTGTGACCGAACCGATTTTTTTAAAGATGACTTTGGCAGATTGGCGGACTGTTTCGAGGCATGAGGGTTTCGGTAATATACCCATTTTTCATCACAAGTGACAATTCTCTCGACAAATCTATCATCCATGGGATTACGGATAAGCTAACGACAGATATCCACTCCATGTTGAGCCTACAGCTTCTGTGTGATTTTCCAAGTGTCTTAATGTGGGAATGTATTGATGCACCAAGTTCTTCTGATATCCTAGGGTACTTTTTTGCGGATTTTCTCGCAAATCTTGGCGTATATCCTCAATATTCCATATTTTAGTCTTCCAGAACATGGTAAATCTTTAGTGTTTTCGTCTCCATTGTTTTTTTTTTTATTTATTTTTTATATTGTTGCATTTTAACTTGTGAAACAACTCGTATTACTGTAGGTTTAGAACGTTAGGTTAATCAATTTTACACCACTAAACACACGCACATTCACTCTCACATTCACACTTCCAGACTCTGTGGGGCAGTCAAATTGTTGGAACCATCGTTGTGCCACACGCTCACTGACGACACCTTCTTGAGCTGCGGTAGGAGCTTTATAATCTTGTTTCCAGTAGTGCTTTAGAAGGACTCTTAAGTTCAAACGTTGTTATCACCATTTTGTGATTGTTTATCAACAACTGAAGACTGATACATGCCCGCAACTCTAGCCATGGCACCCTGTAAATAACATTGCCAAACCAAAGAAATTTTCAAAACACCAAAATCAAAAAGCCGACATTACTGTATGAGACAACCTAATAATTAGCCTAACCCACTTAGCCTGAGATAAGTGTGATTAGGAATCTACATCAACACCGGAGCTGAGGACACTGCAGGTACGAGACGGCCTCGTCAACAATGTTTCTCGTAACAGTAAAGCTTCCTGATTCATATTCCATATTTTCCTGCGAGCTTTGATATACGTTAACCAATCAGCCACTGTGACTTTCTTGTACTTACCGATCCACTAAGCACCCCCCAAAGTCTTAGAAACCGGTCGACTGATTTTGAATTACTCCAGGACATTCAAACTCTTTCAGGCAAAATGACATCATATTTACGTGGATTCCGTCTCATTGTGGCATCAAAGGCAATGAAGCAGCAGACAAAGAAGCAACTCGACTAACAGAAGTTACGAGACATGCAGCACCTTATAGTGACATCATAAAACACTTTTGCAGGCACCTTAGAGCAAAATGGAACCAGGCATGTAGTCAAAATCTGCCATTAAAGTTACATATGGTAAGGAAAGATGACGTCACCAATCCTTGCCCGGTACGTTCACTGAAGAGGAAAGAACAAGTGACTATCACAAGACTACGAATAGGACATACTAAACTAACCCATTCATACATCTTCACCAAAGACAACCCACCTCAATGTGAAGTCTGCTACACACAACTCACCATTCTACATCTTCATCAAAGACAACCCACTTCAATGTGAAGTCTGCAACACACAACTCACCATTAAACACGTTTTCGCAGAATGCAGAAGCTCTACAGCATCACTGAAGGTATATTCACAACACTGAATACTCCAAAACAGTTCAAGCAAGTTCTACTCTTCGTCAGAAACATAAAACTGGATTTCAAACTATAATGTACTTATTCACAATATTTTATTAAAATCTATGTAAATCTTGCTTTCTTACTGTACTTTGTGATTCACAGGTCTTTGTTTAAGTGTGTACATCATTTCATTTTAATATTATGAATCCAATTGTTATAAAAATTATATGGTCGCGAAATGACCTAGGAGGTAAAGCGACATAAAATAAGTTAATAAAACAAAATCTGATGTGTTCCATTCACATGACTTTCTCTACATCTCTGCAACAAATTATTGTTAAAAAGCTTGTGCCTCTATTTACTTCATGCTACTCGAGAACAAATTAACAGAAATAGTCTTATTACTTGTTTCCTTGTAAATAGAGGCGAAAGGGAGTATCATAGGTTAAAGTGATAGTCAAAAGCTTGTTGCTATGTGAAGGTTTCCTTTGTTTATATGGACAGGAGTTGACAAATTCCTATATGAGAAAAGTAAGTTTTTCATTGCTGAAACCAAAAACAATGAATATCTAAAAAACGATCAACTCCTTGAAAAAAATGTATGTAACATAAATTGTGTGTTTTATCGCGAGCTACATTTTCTATAGAGTAAGTTTTTGTCCATCTCTTACGGGTTAGCAGTTAAGCAAAATTCATCCAGAATAAAGAGGTCTTCAGAAGCTATTCTCAAAAAATTCGAGATTCACATTTTATTTTGGACATAAATAGCTTTAATGTACGGGACTTTAATCAAAATCGTTAGAGCCATTCTTAAGAAAATCAAAATTTTCGAAATTATTTCCATGTAAAGGGTAGTTTGTGGTTGGGGGATTTTTTTTTTAAATTTTCGTGTCGCATCCTTGGAAGGTACTAAACCTGAATACCAAGTTTGGTATTTAACGGTCTTTTCGTTTTGGGGCTATGCTGCCCACAGACACACACACACACACACACACACACACACGCATACATACACACAGACAGACAGTAAAATGCTTCTTTTTTGGGATCAGGGAGTCTCAAAACATGTATTTCCGGTGAAATCTCGGTATGGAATTTTTGGGTACAATACAATACCTTCTCTATACACAATGTACATAGTTGGTGTAGAGAAAGTAAAAAAAGTACAGAATCAAGATGGAATGACACGCTGATGTTTGGACTGATGTTGAATGAATTGAATTAACAAGCACGCCACGCGGGCAGTTCATTTTAATATCAAAAGCTAATAAAACCATTAATTAAATTACTTCGAGTAAGTGAACAACATCACACATGTTGCTGATATACGATGTTTGTGTTATTGGGTATGACATTTGAATAAACAATTGCATTCCGTGAGAGTAAACAGTTGCCAGTTTTTGTGTCACGTCAGCTGTTAAATCACGTTTAAAACCAGTTATAAAATGACCCGTTATTTAGGAAAGTAATCAATGCCCTGTTATTAACCTTCAAATTACATACAAGAGAGCAGTTTAAATGTTTTCTCTTCAAAATTTGCTTTCTCTAAAAGTACTTGTACAGTAGTTAAAGACGGTATTGTATTCCACCGAAACAATCCAGGAAAAAATTGTCTTGATGTCGTCAGAATCCAAAAAATATGTGTTACACTCACATGACACTCTCTAAATCTCTGCAACAAATCATTGTTAAAAAGCTTATTCTTCTATTTACTTAATGCTAATCCAGAAAAAAACTAGCATAAATAGCCGTATTAATTGCTTCCTTGTAAGTAGAAACGAAATAAGGGAGTATCACAGGTTAAAGCGACAGTCAAAAGCTGGTTGATATGTGACTGAAGTTCCTTTGTTAGTATGGACACGAGTTCGACAAATTCCTATATAAGGAAGGTATAAGTTTTCAAAGCTGATAACAAAAACAAGGGATATCTCAAAAACGATCAACTCCACGATAAAAATGTATATAACATAAATTGTGTTTTAATATGTTTTACATTTTGTGTGTGGTTAGTCTTTGTCCATCTCTTACGGTTTAGCAATTATGCAAAATTCCGTGAAATTCAACCAGAATAAACGGTATTCAAACTTTTCGAGAAAAAGTTTCATATAAAGGGCAGTTTGGGGTGGGGGTGATATTTCTCAAAATATTCGTGTCGCGTCCCTGGAAGATACTAAACTTAAATACCAAGTTTGGTATTTTACCGACTTTTCGTTTTTGAGTTATCGTGTTCATAGACACACTGACACACACACACACACACACACACGGACCTTTTTTTTATATACAGGTGACCCTAAAACATATATTTCCGGTGAAATCTCGGTATCGACTTTTTGGGTGGAGTGCAATACCTTCCCAATACACTATAGTATATATACCTTGTTATTGGGTTCAGCTTTGAAAAACATACTTTTCTCATACAGGAATTTGTCAACTCTTGTCCATACAAAGGAACTTCAGTGACACAGCAACCAGCTTTTTACTATCACTTTAACCTATGGTACTCCCTTATTTCGCTTCTACCTATAAGGAAGCAAATAATAAGACTATTTCTGCTATTTTTTTCTCAATTAGCATGAAGCATAAACACAAGGAATATCTCAAAAACAATCAACTCCACGACAAAAATGTATTTGACATAAATTGTGTGTTTTAACGTGCTGTACATTTCTGTGTGATAAGTTTTTGTCCATCTCTTACGGTTTAGCAGTTATGCAAAATTCCGTAAAATTCATCCAGAATAAAGTAGTCCTCAGAGGCTATTCCCACAAAATTCAAGATCTATATTTTATTTGTCAGGTAAATGTCTTTAATATACGATATTTTAATCAAAATAGTTAGATCTATTTTTGAAAAAATCAAAATTCTCAAAAAAAGTTACACGTAAAGGGTAGTTGGGGTGGGGATTTTCTTTAAAATCTTCATGTCGCATCCTTGGATGATACCAAACTTAAATACCAAGTTTAGTTTTTAACGGTCTTTTCGTTTTTAAGCTATTTTGTCTACAGATAGACACACACGGACCTTTTTCCAAAAATGTTTTTTTTTGGATTCAGGTATACCCAAAATATGTATTTCCAATGAAATCTCGGTATCGAGTTTTTGGGTGCAATACAATACTTTATACACTATGCAGATGGTACTTGTAGAGAAAGTAAGAAGGTTGAATACCACTGTTCTAAAGCACTTAATGAAATACGTGTTATTTTATACTCGTATGCCATCTTTGATTGAATAACCACAAGCTATATTTGTAACAGAAATTCTGCAGCATTTTCTAGAAAGTGGAGTACTACCATGGCCATCAATATGGAAGATATTTAGGCCCTGAACTTGCAATGTGTTTTTATGAATGGTAAGCAAATAGCAATCACTCCGTTAACAGAAATGGAAATGTAATTGCTCGCTTGAGGCCATTCATTTGTTCAGCTGTAAGGCAGTTCGTGACCCACAAAAATACCCAGGTATTTAATAGCCACGCCATGACCTGCAGCATGTTGTTCTTTATTTGTTTACAACTTTAATGGGTTATGGATTGATGTGGATAAATGACGGTCAATAAACTCAGATTTGATATAACGAACAGCCGCGGGGAGGCGGTAACCTGATGCTCTTTTGTTCTCTTTGTTCAAACAAAGGAACGGTTTTAGGCAATTATAATCAAATACACAGACTATAAAATAACGTGCAACGTTTAACAAGCGATTCTTTGTGTATTTTCATCATAAACAAGGAAAGTTCGTTTTGGTAATTGTTCCATTTTTACCCCGCCTTTAACTGCATTGTCATATCGGCGGTATTTTTAACGTTACAGCCAGCGTTAACTCGTGTGCAGTTGTCATACTTTTTACTTTCTCTATACGCACTATGTACATAGTGTATAGAGAAGGTATTGGACTTAACCCAAAAATTCGATACCGAGATTTCACCGGAAATATATGTTTTAGAGTACCCAATATCCAAAAAAAAAAGCATTTTCACAAAAAGGTCCGTGTGTGTGTGTGTGTGCGTGCCCGTGTGTCAGTGGTATTTAAGTTTAGTACCTTCCAGGGATGTGACACGAAGATTTTGAGAAAAATTCCCCCCACCTCCAACTACCCTTTACATGGAACTTTTTTCGAAAATTTTGATTTTCTCAAAAATGGCTCTAACGATTTTGATTAAAATTTCGTATATTAAACATATTTACCTGACAAATAAAATGTATAGCTTGAATTTTCTAGGAATAGCCTCTGAAGAGTAGTTTATTCTGGATGAATTTTACTGAATTTTGAATAAATGCTAAACCGTAAGAAATGGACAAAAACTTACCACACAAAAAATGTAGAGCACATTAAAGCACACAATTTATGTTATATAATTTTTTTTTTTCGTGGAGTTCGTCGTTTTTGAGACATTCCTTATTTTTGGTTTCTGCTATGAAAAACGTATACTTTTCTCATACAGGAACTTGTCAACTCCTATCCATATAAACATATGAACTTCATTGACATAGCAACCAGCTTTTGACTATCACTTTAACCTATGGTTGTCCCTTATTTCCCTTCTACTTACAAGGAAGCGAGTAATAAGACTATTTCTGCTAATTTTTTCTGGCTAGCATAAAGTAAAAAGAAGTTTATGCTTTTTAAGAATAATTTTTTGCAGGGATATAGAGAAAGTCATGGGAATGGTACACATCAGACTTTTACGTTTTTGTTGTGGAGGTAACCGTTTCCAAGATATTCTTTGTTATTGGTCTCAGTTGCCTCAGTTTAGCCTAGTTTATTCCCTTAGTTCCCTTCTACTTAAGGTAACGCATCTGTGAACTTTGATCAAAAAGTGCAAAAAAAATTGTCTAATTAAATTAATGTAATGCTTGTAGTTCAATTTCCTGTTGTTTTATTGCCATGCGGCGCTTTAAACCGTAACACGTGACGATTTAAATGGATGACTTAAGTGGGTTTGGTGCTTTAACCTTTTCATAATGGTGAAACATTGGTAAAAATCCGAAATTTGGTTTTGGCCTTAATGTGTCTAATTCAAGTTGAAAATACAATAATATGGATTAATAACTAAAAAAAGTGAGTATATTAATATGTTTCAAAATTTACAAAACGGTCTCTCACCGGGTGCTTCTACTTGCCCCATCATCATCCAGGCATGCCGTACCGCTGATTATTTAACCTGGGCCCTCCCCATCCTAAACAACAGGCAAGATAGAGCACCCGGCGGGTCTCTCCACACCCCGCCAACAGCATGATGTTCTTTAATTGTTTACAATGGGAAGTGGATTGATGTGGATAAAAGACGGTCAATAAACTCAGATTTGATATAACGAACAGCCACGGAGAGCACGGTAACCTGATATTCTTTTGTTCTCTTTGTTCAAACAAAGAAAATGTTTTAGGCAATTATAAACACAGACTATAACGTGCAACGTTTAACAAGCGATTCATTGTGTATTTTCATCACAAACAAGGAAAGCTCGTTTTGGTAATTGCTCCATTTTTACCCCACCTTTAACTGCATTGTCATATCGGCGGCATTTTATCTTCGTAACATTATTAGTATAGGATGGTTCCACCACTTGGCATTACTGCTATACGTGGGCACTTTTGTTATTTTGTCATTAGAGCCGCACTGTAGTTACTTACTGGTCTCTTATCAACATTTACGGCCCTAAGCTGCAAAGCGTAGCCCAACGTGGAGGGCCCTAAGCCGCAAAGCGTAGCTGAGAGAATTGTTTACTTTCTCTAGACCTATTGTGTTTTCTCTAGCCCTATTATGTACTTAGTGCAAAGAGAAGGTATTGCACTCCACCCAAAAATTCGATACCGCAATTTCACCGGAAATATATGCTTTAGAGTCCCTATATCCAAAAACAGCATTTTCACAAAAAAGGTATGTGTGTGCGTGTGTGTGTGTTCCTGTGTCTGTGAACACGATAACTCAAAAACAAAAGACGGTAAAACACCAAACTTGGTATTTAAGTTTAGTATCTTCCAGGGATGCGACATGAAAATTTTGAGAAAAATTTCCCCTTCCCAAACTACCCTTTACATGGAAAAAAATTCGAAAATTTTGATTTCCTTAAAAATGCTTTAACGATTTTTATTAATATACCGTATTTCAAAGATTATATGTCAAATAAAATGTATATTTTGAATTTTCTGGGAATAGCCTCTGAAGACTATTCTATTCTTGATGAATTTTGTGGAATTTTGTATAACTTTAAACCGTAAGAGATAGACAAAAACTTAAAGCACAAAAGATGTTGAGCACGTTAAAACACACAATTTATGTTATATCCATTTTTTTCATGGAGTTGATCGTTTTTAAGATATTCCTTTTTCTTGGTTTCAGCTTTGAAAAACATACTTTTCTCATACTGGAATTTGTCAATTCCTGTCCATACAAACAAAGGAACATCAGTCACATAGCAACCAGATTTTGGCTATCACTTTAACCTACGGTACTCCCTTATTTCGCTTCTACTTACGATAAAGCAAGAAATAAGACTATTTCTGTTATATTTTTTTCGATTAGCATGACATAAATAGAAGCATCAGCTTTTTAACAATAATTTGTTACAGAGATGTAGAGAAAGTCGTGTGCATGGAGCACATCAGATTTTTTTGAGTGGCAGTAACGCGAATGTGCGCCTCACAAAGCAGGAATGCCTTGGTTCAAGCGCGAAATTCCCCATCTAATAACGTGACGTTAATAATCTTCATATTCAGTAATATTAACTCTGTGTAATTAACTTCCCGTGAATAACTGCTTTACCGTGAACACAACCTGCAATAACGTCAGATCCCGTTACTTACCGAGGTACAAGGCTCCACTGCTTCACTTTAATGGCAGGCAATAAGTTCATATTAAACCTTTAAAGTGCCTAGTGAATGAGCTTTGATCCCTATAAATTAAATCTGATGTGTTCCATTCATATGACTTTCTCTGCTTCTGTGTAACAAATTATTTTAATAAGCTTATTCTTATATTTACGTCATGCTAATCGAGAAAAAAAAATAACAGAAATAGTCTTATTACTTGCTTCCTTATAAGTAGAAGAGAAATAAGGGAGTACCATAGGTTAAAGTGATAGTCAAAAACTGCTTGCTATGTGACTTTGTTTATATGGACAGGAGTGAACGAATTCCTGTATGAGAAAAGTATGCTTTTCAAAGCTGAAACCAAAAACAAGGAATATCTAAAAAACGATCAACTTCACGAAAAAAGTGGATATAACGTAAATTGTGTATTTTAATGTGGTGTTCATATTTTGTGTGGTAAGTTTTTGTCCATCTCTTACTGTTTAGCAGTTATACAAAATTCCGTAAAATTGATCCAGAATAAAGTAGTCTTCAGAGGCTATCCCCAGAAAATTCAAGATATACATTTTATTTGTCAGGTAAATATCTTTAACATACGATATTTTAATAAAAACCATTAGGACCATTTTTGATAAAATCAACATTTTCGAAAAAAGGTACAATGTAAAGGGTAGCTGAGAGTTGGGGGTAGACTAACACACACAAACGCAGACACACACCCAAGCCTTTTTCCAGAAATACTCTTTTTTTTTTTTATTCAGAGGGGCCCAGTGCATGTATTTCCGATGAAATCACGGTATTGAATTTTGGTTGCAGTACAATATCTTCTCTATACATTATGTATATAGTACGTACAGAGAAAGTAAAAATGGTTCTCGGTGGTGCAGCGTTGCTCTTCCTCGTGTCTCAGGTTTTTTTTTTCTTTTTTTTCTTGTTTTTTTTTTTTTCAAATTGCACTGTATACCCTATTTTTATTTACCTTTTTTTTTTTACCTTGTTTTACCGTATTATTACTGTTTTCTTACTTTTACAACAAACACATATACACAAACATATAACACCCATGTCCAAGGCAGGACTCGAACCCACGATCCCCAGCTCTACGAAGCACCAAAGCGTGGCCATGGGGACCGGCCAGGTTCAGATCTCGCTTCTTGCAGAATGGTTTCTGGGAATGCGGGATGAGCGTGGGTTCGGATCCTGGTAAGAGTCAACATGTGGTACTGTATCTACTCTACCACTTCAGTGAACATGTTTGTACAAGTGCTGGTTGCCGCTATGGTCCCCTAACAGGTGATCTTGGCCACCTTGCGGCCTCACAGAACCGTCTAATTATTGCGGAGATAACTTCGGCGGCAGGAATGTCTGACTCCGCGCTAGTTAACTGCCCGCCGCCTTTAATTATTTAAAAGCTGGTGCACTCTTTGCGCGCGCGTTCACAGATCCGTGTGTCTATGAGTCTGTGGGAGGCATAGCTGAATACCAAACTTGTTATTTAGGTTTGGTATCTTTCAAGGATGCGACACGAAGATTTTCAAGAAAATTCCCCCACACCTAACTACCCTTTTGCTTGAAACTTTCCTCAATAATTTTGATTTTCTCAAAAATATTTTTTATTAAAATATCGTATAGTAAAATTATTTACCTGACAAATAAACTTATATCTTGAATTTTCTGGGTATAGCTTCTGAAGACTACTTTATTCTGGTTGAATTTTACGGAATTTTGCATAATTGCTAAACCGTAAGAGATGCACAAAAACTTACCACACAAAAAATGTAAGGCAAGACAAAACACACAATTAATGTTATATACATTTTTTACGTGTAGTTGATAGTTTTTGACATATTCCTTGTTTTTGGTTTCACCTTTGAAAAACTTATACTTTTCTTACATAGTGTATATTTCTCTAAAGTGTATAATGAAAGGGAATAGTTTAACTTATAATTAAAGGATAATCGCACAAGAACTAATTCCGCAGTAGAATTATAATAGTAGAAGATTTTATTAGGTATAAAATTGTAGAATATTTAGCAATTGAGCAGAACTTTAAATATTAGAAGATGTTAAGAAGAAAAAGAGTAGTATAGTTTGTGGTTTCTATTATTTTTGTTTAGGTTTAGGTTTTTATTTTTAATTTATATTATAATAGCTGGTTAGCTGTTATTTGTTTACTAGTTACCAGTAATATTTTCAAAGTTGTAATTTTAATAATAGTTTAATGTTTATCTCACATTATGTAACTATAGAAATATAGTTACAAGAATGTAGGATAAAGTAATAAAATATTTAAAAACTATAATGATAATACATATAAAATAAATAGCAATGGAATAATTAGAATAGATATTAATGAATTGCATATATAATTATAATAATAAATAATGATTAAAAATAATAATAATTAAAATTAAATAAATTGATAAAAGGATAATAATAAATAATTAAATATATTAATTATAGTAAGTAAAGGGATAATTGAGATTACTAATAATAGTGTAATATAAAAACCTAAATTTTAAATATATATAATTATAATAATTGATATAATAATACATAAACATTTAAATATTAGATGTAATTTTCATTAATATATAGGTTCAGAAGTATAATTTAATTTAAGTTATTTAGGTTGTTATTAATTCGACAATTGTATATTTATTTTAATTTGTAAAATTTAAAAAACTGTTTGTTAATAAATGAAATAATATCTTAGATATTTTCCCCGGTGTAAGCAATTAAATATCGGGGTATAGTGTACACATTTTATTTTTATTTTTATTTTTAGTACGTCTAGAGAAAGTAAAAACATTTTCAAACAAAGTTCATGTGTATGTGCGTGTATTGATGTGTTTGTCTGTGGACAGCATAGCTCTAAAACGAAAACACCGTTAAATACCAAACTTGGTATTTAAGTTTGGTATCTTCCAAGGATGTGACACGACAATTTTCAAGAAAATCCCTCCCACCCCTAAACATCCTTTACATGGAAATTTTTTCGATAATTTTGATCTTCTCAAAAATGACTCTAACAATTTTTATTAAAACATCATATACTAAAGATATTTACCTGGAAAATAAAATGTATATCTTGAATTTTCTGGGAACAGCCTCTGAGGGCTACTTTATTCTAAGTGAATTTTACAAAATTTTGCATAACTGCTAAACCGTAAGACATGAACAAAAACTTACCACACAAAAAATGTAGAGCACGTTAAAATACACTATTCATGTAATATACATTTTTTTTCGTGCAGTTGAGCGTTTTTTAGACAGTCCTTGTATTTTGGTTTCAGCTTTGAAAAAGTTATACTTTTCTCATATGGGAATTTGTCAACTGCTTTCCATACAAACAAAGGAACATCAGTCACATAGCAACCAGCTTTTGGCTTCCACTTTAACCTATGGTACACTCTTATATCGCTTCTAATTATAAGGAAGCAACTAATAAGACTATTTCTGGTAATTTTTTCTCGATTAGCATGAAGTAAATAGAAGCATAATCCTTTTAGTAATAATTTGTTGCAGAAATGTAGAGAAAGGCATGTGAATGTAACACATCAGATTTTTATTAATTCCAGACATAGACAAACCTGCAGGCTTATACACCAGAAATGGCAAGCATCACATTATGAATCTGTGTTTACATATTCCATGAGCGCTCCGCGGCACATAGTGCCCGATCGCATATAAGTTGTGATACAATGTTTACTACTCCGTGAGGACATCGTGTCTGTGAATAATTACAAAGTTCTCCGCTAGGGGCGCTTCCTTGCTCTCAGAATCCAGTTCAAATGTTTGCATGACAAAAGCTTTCATACAATTTGAAACCAGCAGATAACGTATCTGTGTGTACAAACTGTAAACAAACGCAGCCCCGATTTTTTATTGCGCGAAACGAAGTACCCTTTCCATGAATTTTTATGGTGCGCTCGGCAATTCGCAAGACTTCTTTTACCGCGTGTTTAACTTTATTAAATATTCTGTTCACAGTTTGTTCTAGCTGATTCAGCGGTGTCGAAATGCCCTATTTTGATAATGTTAAACTTGATTTATTATCTCAGCAAATACTTAACATAATAAATTATGTTTTTGCTTTCTCCATTCGTACTATGTACATAGTGTATAGAGAAGGTATTACACTCCATCCAAAATTTGGATACCGAGATTTCACCGGAAATACATGTGTGCGTGTGTGTGTGCGTGTGTGCGTCTGTGTCTGTGGACAGCATAGCTAAAAAACGAAAACACGGTTAAATACCAAACTTGGTATTTAAGTTAGGTATCTTCCAAGGATGCGACACCTTACATGGAAAATTTTTAAAAAAATGTGTCCAACGATTTGGATTTAAATCTCTTATATTTAAGATATTTACTGGACAAATAAAATGTATATCTTGAGCTTTCTGGGAATAGCCTCTGAAGACTACTTTATTCTGGATGAGTTTTGCATAACTGCTAAACCGTAAGAAATGGACAAAAACTTACCACAAAAAAATGTAGATCACGATAAAACACACAATTTATTTCATACATTTTTACTTTCTCTACACATGCTATGTGCATAGTGTATAGAGAAGGTATTGTATTGCACCCAAAAATTTGGTACCGAGATTTTACCGGAAATACATGTTTTGGGTCCCCTGAATCAAAAAAAAAATTTTTTTGGAAAAAGGTTCATATGTGTGTGTGTCTGTGGACAGCATAGCTCAAAAACGAAAAGACCGTTAAATACCAAACTTGGATGAATTTTGCATAACTGCTAAACTGTAAGAAATGGACAAAAACTTACTACACAAAAAAATGTAGAGCACATTAAAACACACAATTTATGTTATATACATTTTTTTCCAGGAGTTGATCGTTTTTGAGATATTCCTTGTTTTTAGTTTCACCTTTGAAAAACTTGTCAACTCCTGTCCATACAAACTAAGGAACTTCAGCTACATACAACCAGCTTTTGACTATCACTTTAACCTATGCTACGCCCTTGTTTCCCATCTACTTACAAAGAAGCAAGTAGTAAGACTATTTCTGCTAATTTTTTCTCCATTAGCATGAAGTGAATAGAAGCATGAAGTTTTTAACAATAATTTGTTGCAGAGATGTAGAGAAAGTCCTGTGAATGGAACACGTCAGATTTTTTGTTTAATCTGATGATGCTGCAGGAGCAGGTACCTGAAGGGCTAAGCACCTCGGCCCCAATTTTGCTTTGCTAGTGATGGGCAGGTCGATGGCATGGATTACCTGTACCGTTAAGCTTTTTGTGTGTTATCTCTGTAACGTTAGGGCTTAATGGACCCATTGCCTTGTTCTAAAAGCGTGTATTGGTTCAGCTCTTTCAGAAATACAGCACATGCTTCCCCTGAATAACGATACAATCCCTAACGGCAGCTAATGGCGCCGTACAGCCTCCCCCAAAACTTGGGAAACATACACCTGCACGTTATTCCAGAAGAATCATTCCAAATACTAGCAAAAGTATTACATAGGCATATATAACTTTTAGAGGATTGCCACAAGGGTAAAGTTATAGATAATATTTGTGTAACATTATAACATGATGTTGTCTATTTACTTCATGCTAATCTTGTGTTACACTCACATGGCTTTCTCTAGCTTGCGACAGTATATTACTAGTTCAACCATTAGTTTTGTACATATTTAATATAAGAAAGATCTGCTTCAGTAGAACGCAGAGCTTAGCGTGTAGAAACTCGTGTTGTATTCTTCAAGGCATAACAATTTTAGAGCATCAGGGACACAGGAAGGTTCTTTCCCCTATAACTTAGATAGAGGGAATTTCTCTTTGTAGCGAAATATCACGTGGGTGGAACATAAAGAAAAATCCCAGACAGTCACGTGTCAACGCTATTGCGCGTCTTTTTCCAGCCAATCAAAAAGTAGGGCCATATTAGGCTCTTTTGGTATATAACTGATGCAGTACAAGAAATCGGGGCAAAATATAAGAAATCGCACGACATTGTAAGAAATGTGACTATGTCCACAATATAAGAAACCGTGCGGCACCCATTGTAAGAAACAGTGTAAGAAATAACCCCAGAGTAAGAAATCGCGTGGCACCCATTGTAAGAAGCAGTGTAAGAAATAACCCCAGAGTAAGAAATCGCGTGGCACCCATTGTAAGAAGCAGTGTAAGAAATAACCCCAGTGTAAGAAATCGCGCGGCTCCCATTGTAAGAAGTAGTGTAAGAAATAACCTCTGTGTAAGAAATCGCGCGGCATCCATTGTAAGAATCAGTGTAAGAAATAACCCCAGTGTAAGAAATCGCGTGGCAGCCATTGTAAGAAGCAGTGTAAGAAATAACCCCAGTGTAAGAAACCGTGCGGCACCCACTGTAAGAGTCAGTGTAAGAAATAACCCCAGAGTAAGAAATCGCGCGGCACCCATTGTAAGAGTCAGTGTAAGAAATAACCCCAGAGTAAGAAATCGCGCGGCACCCAGTGTAAGAATCAGTGTAAGAAATAACCCCAGTGTAAGAAATCGCGCGGCACCCCGTGTAAGAAATCTGACGGCGATGAATAGTAAGAAATACGCATTAGCTGTGAGTTAAAAGCTAATTTGACGGCAACCATTACCGAAAATGTTACACGGACTGTGAAGCTTAAGATTGCGGTGACGGTTACTTAGTAAAAGTGAAACTAGCACTTATAAAGATTATGTCATCAAGTTCGTGATCGTTTATGTCGGGAGTCGCTCGCAGGGCTATTGCCGGAAACCAGCATAAAAATAGTCAATAAAAGAAATCATCAGTGAAATTAAGTGAACGTTCTCTTTTATTTGAGTCTACCAAAAGTGTCACATTTTCATTCTTTCCCCCCTAAGCAAGAGACAACGCATGGTCTACAAGAATGAGCCTAGCCAGAGCAACAAAGGGAATCTGCGAGGTATGTACACTCTTAATGTAGAGAATTTCACGAGCATTAACCCTCAACCAACTCCAAGTAGACTCACATGATAGCGCTATACTGCTGCACAACCAAAACTGCGACAAGCTACTCTACAAACTTCTTACAAAAGATTATTCTTCTCTCTACACAATGCTAATCGAGATAAATATTAGCAGAATGTTCTTACCACTTTGTTCCTTATAAGTAGAATGGAACTAAAGGAATCGCTATGCTAAAGTGATAGTCAAATGTTTTAAAAGCTGTCGTTATGCGAATGTCATTGTAAATTGCTTGTTTGCTTGGCCAGGAGTAGAACAAAAGAAAAACGGACACTTCCCTCTGAGAAAAGTATAAGTACTGCACAATTGAAACCAATAACAAGGAATACCTCGAAAACGGTAAGCTACAAAGAAAATGTATATGACATAACTTGTGTATTTTAATAAGATCTACATTTTTTGTGAAGTAAGTTTTTCTCTTTCTCTTACGGTTTACTAGTTAATGCCAAATTGAGCAAAATTCATCCAGAACAAACTGGTCTTTAGAAGCTATTCCCAAAAAATTCAAGATAAACATTTTATTTGTGACAATAATGGCTTTAATATGTGGGATTTTAATAAAAATCGTTATAGCCATTTTTAAGAAAAACAAAATTTTCGAAAATTTTTCCATGTAAGGAGTAGTTAGGGGTGGGGAGATTTTCTTGAAAATCTTTATGTCGTATCCTTGGAAGATACCAAACTTAAATACCCAGTTTGGTATCTAACCGTCTTTCCGTTTTTGAGCTATGCTGTCCAAAGTCACAAACATAAACACACACAAGCACACGGACCTGTTTATGAAAATGCGTTTTTTGGATTCAGGGGGTCCTAAAACATGTATTTCCAGTGAAATCTCGACATCGAATTTTTGGGTGGAATACAATACTTCTCTATCCCGATGTACATTGTACATACGGGGCTAGAGAAAGTAAAAAATTACTATAAACGGTATTATTACTTGCTTTCTTGTAAGTACAGTACGACCCAATACATACGAATCGCTGCGCGGTGTTTTTCCACTGCGCACACGAAACATAACACACTGCTGCTGTACACGAAGTCACGGTGCTGACTTGTTTTTCTCTGCTCTGAAAGTGCAGTATTGAGATGACGGTGATATCGTGTGGTTGAGTTATCACCAGTGGGCTTTATTATTTTGTCCTGTACTTAGTCACAAAGCGTATTATGACTTAGCATTTATTTTCTACTGCACAGCGTGTATTTATGATTCGTATGTGCTAATACATTTTGTGGGTGGGCTGTCAATAGTGAACACAATGGGAAAATAGACCCACATCTAATATTTTTCACGGACGTGGCTTGATTTCACCTTCATGCTTATATGTTTGTACACAAATTAATCTTTATTAGAGCTCTGAGAAACCTATATTGTTCATGAGATACCCCTTCATGACGAAAAAATTGGGGTATGGTGGGCATTTAGCGGAGAAAGAGTTATAGGCTTATTACTTTCTCTACACGTACTATCTACATAGTGTATAGAGAAGGTATTCCATTCCAACCAAAAATTGAATATCGAGATTTCACCGGAAATACATGTCTTGGGTCTACCTAAATACAAAGAAAGCATTTTTGGAAAAAAGTCTCCGTGTGTATCTGTGGACATCATAACTCAAAAACAAAAACTCCCTAAAATATCAAACTTCGTATTTAAGTTCACTATCTTCCAGGGATGCCACACTGGTCTTATCCTTTCGAAAAGTTTGATTTTCTCAAAAATGGCTAACGATTTTGATTAAAATATCGTATATTAAGGATATTTGTCTCCT
This sequence comes from Hymenopus coronatus, assembly GCA_030762935.1. Taxonomy (NCBI): domain Eukaryota; kingdom Metazoa; phylum Arthropoda; class Insecta; order Mantodea; family Hymenopodidae; genus Hymenopus; species Hymenopus coronatus. The sequence goes on along the minus strand of CM060897.1, from coordinate 15,993,588 downwards.
TGGCACAGCTCACTAAGAACTTTGGCTTACCGCCCTGCCGCTGCTTCCCCCATTGGGGGGTGAGACGTGCTCAACGCTTCGATCCCCCCGGCCAGTTAATGCGGTCCTCTCCATCAAGTAGCTCCTCAATTGGCCCCCCAGGGACCTCACGAGGTTGAGTACACCCCGGTCCAGGTCTCCCAGCGGGGTAAAAATCCCCACGACGGTACTGGGAATCGAACCCAGACCTCCCGCTTGGCAAGTAGCAACACTACCACCGTGCTAACCTTAAAGATATTTACCTGACAAATAAAATGCATATCTTGAATTTTCTGGGAATAGCCTCTCAAGACTGTTCTGGAGGAATTTTACAAAATTTTGTATGACTGCTAAACCGTAAGAGATGGATAAAAACTTACTTCACAAAAAATGTAGAGGACATTAAAACACACAATTTATGTTACATACATTTTTTTCGTGGAGTTGATCGCTTTGAAATATTCCTTGTTTCTGGTTTCAGCTTTTAAAACATAGTTTCTTATACGGAAATTTGTCAACTTCTGTCCATACAAACAAAGGAACTTCAGTCACATAACAACCAGCTTTTGATTATCAGTTTAACCTATGCTACTCACTTATTTCGCTTCTACTTATAAGGAAGCAAGTAATTTTTTCTCGGTTAGCACGAAGTAAATAGAAGCATAAAATTTTTAACAATAATTTGTTGTGGAGATGTAGAGAAAGTCATGTGTATGTATCTTTTTAGATTTTTAAACATTTCTAATGCATTTGGAGCAATATTTTCTATCCTTCTCTTCTTAAAATGGTTATCCGAAATGCTGTTATGTTATATAGCAGTAAGCGATATAAACAGGCAGGAAATAGAATATGAATGTAGAAACAAATCGTCAGTGCACTTGCAAAACGAAATAAAAATTGGGTGGGGTAAAGAAACATATATTTTATTGGGTATGAAGCAAAGATCGGGAATAGCGTGGCTCAGGTTGGGAGGGTGGAAAACTCGTAAGGTAGTTGATGAAGCTGGTAGACGAATTCGCCCATTGGGCGGGGATCAGGAAGACTGGGCGCATATTTTGGCAGATTGCGTGTAGATGGAGGATGCTAGGAATAAATATTGCCGGAAGAATTTTTAGCTTCAAACAGACGAAGGACAGCATTCTGGGATTTGATTCTAAACAGGCAAAACTGACCAAGCCTGGGCACATACTTAATGGAAGTTCGTGCACTAAGAGATAAAATATTTGTGTAAATATTGTATAGATTTATTTAGTGTTTAACTAGTCTATATGCATGTGAATACATGGTGTAGTTGTGAGTGCAAGTGTGTGAGTATGTGTGTGTGTGTGTGTGTGCGTGCGTGCGTGCGTGCGCAATATTAGTTTTTTTTTTTTTTATTGTTCTGTGGTTCTGTTGTCGTAGCGTGCTTGCGTGTATATATATATGTGTGTGTGTGTGTGTGTGTGTGTGTGTCTGTATTTCCAATGTGTTTAAGAGATATAAAATATATATGTAGGAAATATTCTAAACTCAAGTATTTTTAGACAGTATGTAGGGTCACCCGACCCATGCGACTGTGTGACTCAAATATTGTATTATTGTAAACTTAATAAAATACTACTACTAGTATAGGGTGATTTATATAGATCTGACACATTTCTTTCATTAATTGTTTCAAAACGTGTTATGCTAGCGACAACTTATTATTATACCTAAATTGTAGAGGAATTTTGGGAGATTATTTACCTCTATAGCAAATGTTGAAAATGTTCTACATCCTGAATAAGGCACAACTCAATACATCGTTCCATGTTACTGGCCACTCGGAGGACTCTGTTGTCAATAGCTTGAATCTCCTTTATGGTGTTGTGCTTCAGATCGTCCAATGTCTGGGGATGTGTGGCGTAAGCCCTGTCTTTTAAGTAACCCTATAGAAAGAAGACCGACGATGTCAAATCCTGAGATCTTGGAGGCCACAGGTTCCTGGAAATTATCCAGTCGTCAAAGAAACTTGCAATTAGGTTCATGGATTCATTTGATGTATGGCATGTAGCGCCATCTTGCTGAAAATATCCTTGACTCAGCTCTACATCGTACTGCATTTTCACGTTGACTACTGCCAACAATGCAATTAGGAATAAAACATTAAACATCTGCGCATCTAGTGACAAGGAATTCCAAAGCATTCTGCTTAATTTGGTGCTAAAATTGGGTCTTTGAATGAATTTCCAAAGGAATAATTAAAGAAATGAATATGTCAGTTCTATATTTTACATGCCTAACGTTTCAAGCCGGAATTCTCTGCACGGACTTACTGTTAACCTCGTGCTAAAAGAGCAGTGCTGCTGGGTTGGAGCGCAGTCAGAATTAGTGCTAGAGACTGCGACAGAATATCAAGTGGTTGTGAGTGCCCTTGTTGAGCAGGCGGGCGGGTATTGTGTTACGTAAGACGCCCACCATCTGCAGGGAGCCTTCCTTCCTCACTCACACGACACTGCTCAAGCTTTCACCGCCAGTATGTCACTGTTAAGGCAGTCGAAATAGGAGTTTCATAATTTGTTTCCATTTTCATGTTTTAATTGCAAATGAATATTTAAAATTTCCCGCTCATTTTGGTATATCTTTCGACGAGGTACACTAATTGTAAATAAGGCCAATTTGCTCCCCAGCTGGTAATTGTTAAGTTCCCCAAGAGATGGCACCAGTATGTAAATCACGAGGTATGTAGTCTCCTTAGACAGCGCCACTTGCGGGATAATTTGAAAACCCATCCGATGGAACAAAGGTATTAGAGTTTTGCTGATGGACCGAGAAGTAGTTATAATCCTAGGTTGAAAGGTTTATTTATTTATATCTTTTCATGTGATTATTGTTCAAGTACCGCATAATATAGCTTATTCTATGATCTTTCCTGACATCCAATGATTTTTACTTTCTCTTCACGTACTATGTACATAGTGTATAGAGAAGGTATTGCATTGTACCCAAAAACTCCATACCGAGATTTAACCGGAAATAAATGTTATGAGACTCCCTGAATCCAAAAAGAGCCTTTTTAGAAAAATATCCTTGCGTATGTGTGTGTCTGTGGGCAGCATAGCTCAAAAACGAAAAGACAGTTAAATACCAAACTTGGTATTTAAGTTTGGTATCTTCCAAGAATGCAACATGAAGATTTTCAAGAAAATCTCCCTACTCCTAACTACCCTTTACATAAAACTTTTTTCGAAAATTTTGATTTCCTTAAAAATGGCTCTAACGATTTTGATTAAAATGTCCTATACTAAAGATATATACCTGACAAATAATATGTATATCTTGAATTTTATAGGAATAGCCTCTGAAGACTATTTTATTCTGGATGAATATTGCATAACTGGTAAACCGTCAGAGATAGACTTTAACTTTCTACACAAACAATGTAGATCACGATAAAACACACATTTTATGTCATATACATTTTTTTCGTGGAACTGATCATTTTTTAGATATTCCTTCTTATTGGCTTCAACTTTAAAAACTTTCGTGTCCATACAAATAAAGGAACTTCAGTCACATAGCAACCAGCTTTTTAAAAATAATTTGTTGCAAATATGTTGAGAAAGTCATGTGAATGGAACACATCAGATTTTTTTTTCAATGGTTCTAACGATTTTGATTAAATTACTGTACATTAAAGCTACTTATATCACAAATAAAAGCAATATCTTGAATTTTCAGGGAATGGATTCAGAAGACCTGTTCCATCTGGATGAATTTTTTAGAATTTTTCATAACAGATAAAAGCTTAGCACACAAAAATGTAGATCCCGTTAAAACACACAATTTTTTATCTACAGGCTTGTTACAGAGTTGAACATTTCCGAGATATTCCTTGTTATTAGTTTCAATTTTAAACTATGCATTTTCTCAAACGCGGTCTACTTTCGTTTCATCTCTCTTTTGTTTTTCTGAAAATGCAAAACGAACGAAACTTAAATTGTTAATATATTTTTCGGCTTTTAAAAGTTATCGCTTTAGCCTGGTGTAAACTTTTATTACCCTGCTGCCTAAAAGGAACTAGGCGTGGGAATTTTCCCTCCTCTGGGAGACCTGGACCGGGGTGCACTCAGCCTCGTGAGGTCCTTGATGGGCCAATTGAGGAGCTACTTGATGGGAAAGTAGCGGCTCCAGGTCATGAGGACCGCATTAATCGGCCGGGAGGGATTCGAGGTGCTGGCCACGTCTCACCCTCCAATACTGCACCCCATCCATGACGTCTGGGGACGCAGCGGCCGGGCGGTAGACCAAGGTTCCTTGTGAGCTGTCGTGCCATGGGGTTATTTATAGGGAACTAAATAGCAAGACCAAAGCTGTTAATGTTTAGTATGATGTAAATCAAATAATAATCTTTTGTAAGAATAGTTTGTTTGCAGAACAGGTAGAGAAAGTCATGTGACAGTCATCAGAGTTTTAGAAACATGTCCGTGTGTATGCACAGCATAACTAAAACACCGTTAAATACCATACTTGGTACATATGTTTCTTTTCGAAGAATGTGACACGAAAATGTTCAAAAACTCCCCCCCCCCCACCCAAGCTTCCCCTACATGGAAAATGTCCTGAAAATTTTATTTTTCTCAAAAATAGCTCTAACGGCTTTGATAAAAATTCCGTATATTACTTATTCACTACACAACTAATATGTATATTTTGAATTTTTTGGGAATAGCCTCTGAAGATCACTTTATTCTGGTTGACTTTTGCATTACGGTTAAACTGAGACTAAGAAATAGACAAACACTTACTGCACAAAAATATAGATCTCATAAAGCAAACAATTTGGTCATATGCAATTTTGTTGTAGAGTTGACCGTTTCCAAGATATTCCTTATATTTGGTTTCAGTTTTAAAATACTTGTACTTTACTCATACAGTAAGTGTCCTTTTTCTTTTGTTTTACTCCTGGTCAAGCAAAGAAGCCAATTTCAATGACAATCGCTTAAAGACAGCTTTTAAAACATTTGACTATCTCTTTAGCCTGTCGCATTCCCTTAGTTCCGTTCTACTTACAAGGAACTAAGTAATAAGATCATTTTCCTAAAGTTTATCTAGATTAGCTGGTGAAGAAAGAAGACTTTTGTAACAAGTTTGTGTGTATAACAGTTAGAGAAAGTCATATGAGTGTAACACTTCAGATTGTTACTTTCTCTACACGTACTATGAACATAGTGTATACAGAAGGTATTGTAATGCACCCAAAAATTCGATACCGAGATTTCACCCAAAATACATTTTTTGGGTGCATCCAAAAGAAGCATTTTTACAAAAAGGTCCTTGTGTGTTGAGTCTGTGTTTCTCTGTGTGCCTGTGGACAGCATGGCTCAAAAACGAAAAGACAGTTAAATACTAAACTTGATATTTAAGTTCGGTATCTTCCAAGGATGCGACACGAAGGTTTTCTGGATGTATTTTACGGAATTTTGCATAACTACTAAAGCGTAAGAGATGGACAAAAACTTACTCCACAAAAAGTGTAGGGCATACTAAAACACGCAATTTATGTTATGTACCTTTTTTTCGTGGAGTCGATCGTTTTTTGAATATGTTATATTTTTCTCATACAGGAATTTGTCAACTCCTGTCCATACAAACAAAGGAACTTCAGTCACATAGCAACCAGCTTTTGACTATCACTTTAACCTATGGTGCTCCCTTATTTCGCTTCTACTTACAAGGAAACAAGTAATAACATTATTTTGCTAATTTTTTCTCGATTAGCATGAAGTAAATAGAAGAATAAGCTTTCTAACAATAATTTGTTACGGAGAAGTAGAGAAAGTCATGTGAATGGAACACATCACTTTTTTTAGATGTAAAAGAATGCTTTGTCTTACAGAAGCTATAAAAAAATGGCGTGTTATTTATGGACGCTCTTTAACTGCTGTAGTTCTCAGCGTCCCATTCTATATTGGGCGTGAAGGACCGTTTAATTTTCCTCAGAGGCCTCTCTTTAAGGCTTCAGGTTCTTTTACGTGCCGTAAATCCACGGCTTTACTTCCCTTCCGAAGGAAGCCATGCTAAGGATTTTTACACCCGAAAAATACCATCGTCCTCCGCCGGGTTTGAACCCGCGATCTTGGGTATATGAAGTTAGCATGGTAACCATTACCCCACGGAGGGCGACTACAGAAGCCATAGTTGAGAAAATCTTATGAATGTACCACTGTAACACGACATCATTTCGGCAGTAATCATAGCAGTATATATTAGTTTTCCAATTTTGTAATTTGCCTGACTTTATTTATGAATTGAGCCAACATTTCAAAGCGTTTGGGTTAGTATTGGCTCAACGTCCATTGAATTGCAAAATGAAACCCTATCTGCCTATCGATTTGGGAAATCCGAGATGAAATCGATTATCGCTCTTTCTATAAGCGAGAAAAACAAAAGCATGCAATTTGCTGTTGAAATGGCCGCGTCCCTCTACTCCGGTTTACCGGATATTGCCGGAACGCTGATTCTCAATTGGAATTAGTTTTTTAAAAACTGCAACGGAGATGGTAAAACTGAACAGTCCCAGGAAATAACGCCCTTTATCAAAACGCTTTATCATACAAATACTGCTGATTGGCTTTATTGTTCATTGTTGTGTTCATAAAGTGGGTTTCTAGGGCTTGCCTATCTCTTCTATCTGCACCGGATATGACGTAGTTACTATAACTGATCATTTCTACGAATGTTAAGTAATTTAGGTGAATTTTTACACTCTCTGCAAGTACTATGTACATAGCGTTTTGATTAGAAAGTATTGTATTGCACTTAAAAATGCGATATAAAATTTATCCGAAAATACGTGTTTCAAGAGTCCCTGATTAAAAAAAAAATCTGATGTATTCCATTCACATGACCTTCTCTACATTTTTGCAAAAAATTATTAAAAAGCTTAAGCTTCTATTTACTTCATCCTAATCAGAAATAGTCTTATTACTTGCTTCCTTGTAAGTAGGAGCAAAATAAGGGAGTGCCAAAAAAGTCTTCAGAGGCTATTACCAGAAAATTTAAGATATACATGTTATCTATGTAAAAATTTATTTTAATCAAAATCGTTAGAGCCATTTTTGAGAAAATCAAAATTTTCGAAAAAAGTTTCATGTAAAGAGTAGTTTGGGTTGGGGATTTTCTTGAAAACCTTCGTGTCGCATCCTTGGAAGATACTAAACTTGGTATTTAACGGTATTTTCCTGTTTGAGCTATGCTGTTCACAGACACACACGCACACACACGGACCTTTTTCCAAAAATGCTTTATTTTGGATTCAGGTGGACCCAAAACATTTATTTCAGGTGAAATCTCGATATCGAATTTTTGGGTGAAATGCAATGCCTTCTCTTTACACTATGTACATAGTGCATGAAAAACGTCCAATATAGAATGGGACGCTGAGAACCACAGTAGTTAAAGAGCGCCCATAAATAAATAACTATTTCCGTTTTTCCACATCAGATTTTTGCTTTATAGGAAGCACAGATGATGTTTCTGGAATTAGAACAGTTTTATTAATAATTAACGAAATAGATAAGTAGATTTGTACCAAGCTGCTGAAATATTTCGTAATGATATAGCTTCTTTCAACAAGTGTCCTATCTTTAACGTGTGATAGCTGCCGTTGTTATGGAGTCAAAGCAGTCATTTTTTTCATGTGGTTACAGTTGTTATTGACAAATAGCCATGGAACGTTACAGTATTCAGCAACGTATAGAAATGTCCAAGACGAAGATGGAGAAGCTGTGTCAATGGAGAAATACAAGCGACTCTTATAAGGGACTATTTTTTGCCTCAGTTTGATGGTATGGATCTCAGAAACATCTGGTTCCAGCAAGATGATGCCAGGGTCATGCTGCTCTCGAAACAATCGATCTTTTGAAGGAGAAGTTGAGAGGTTTCATCATTTCCCGTGGTGGTGATGTGAACTGGCCCCCGAGGTCATGTGATTTAACACCACTGGATTACTTCTTGTGGGGTTATGTTAAATCTCGAGTTTATGCTAACAAGCCAGAAAGAGTAAATGATCTTGTGAAATAGATCACGCGTGTTATTCGTCAAGTTGGACCAAATTTACGTTCTTCTGACATTGAAAATTGGGTCAAACCCAGTGAAGTCGCGGTGCTCACTTAACTAATGTTCTCTTCCACAGATAATGACATTAATTATGTTCCAAAATAAAAAAAAATTCCGATGTATTACATTCACATGTCTTTCTCTACATCTCTGCAACAAATTACTGTTAAAAAGCCTATGCTTCTATTTACTTCATGGTAAACAAGAAAAAATTAGCAGAACTAGTCTTATTACTTGCTTCCTTGTAAGTAGAATTGAAATAAGGAAGCACCATAGTTTAAAGTGATACTCAAAAGCTGGTTGCTATGTGACTTATGTTCCTTTGTTTATATGAACAGGAGTTGACAAATTCCTGCTTGAGAAAAGTATAAGTAATTATATGACATAAAGTGTGTGTTTTATTGTGCTCTACATCTTTTGAAGTAATTTTTTGTCTATCTCTGATGGTTTAGTAGCTATGCAAAATTCCGCAAAATTGATCCAGAATAAATTAGTATTCAGAGGCTATTCCCAGAAAATTCAAGATATATATTTTATTTGTCAGGTAAATATCTTTAATTTACAATATTTTAATCAAAATCGTTAGAGCCATTTTTGAGAAAATCAACATTTCCAACAAAATTCCACGTAAAGGGTAGATTGGGGTGGGGGAATTTTCTTGAAAACCTTCGTGTCGCATCCTTGCAAGATACCAAACTTAAATAACAAGTTTGGTATTTAACGGTCTTTTCATTTTTGAGCAATGCTGCCCAAAGGCTCGCATCAACTCACCAACACGGACTTTTTTCCAAAAATGCTTTTAATGGATTCAGAGGGCCTCAAAAGATTTCTTTCCGGTGAAATCTCGCTATCGAATTTTTGGGTGGAATGCAATACTTTCTCTGTACCTAGTATGTTTAGAGAAAGTAAAAATAAACGTCCAATATAGAATGGGACGCTGAGAACCACAGTAGTTAAAGAGCGTCTGTAAATAAAACTCCATTTCCGTTTTTCCTCATCAGATTTTTGCTTTATAGGAAGCGCAGATGACGTTTCTGGAATTAGAAAAGTTTTATTAATAATTAGATGTGTACCAAGCTGCTCAAATATTTGGTAATGATATACAGTGGAACCTCACGTACACGATTTTTAAGGGAGACTATTAAAATACTGATTAATAAGAAATCGTGTATCTGGTTTTCTCTTCTGGTATGCAACTCGTCCAGAATTTTTCATTTTTACTTTCTCTATACGTACTATGTACATAGTATATAGAGAAGATATTGCATTGCACCCAAAAATTCGGTACCGAGATTTCACCGGAAATATATGTTTAGAAACCCCCTGAATCCAAAAAAAAAAAGCATTTCTAGAAAAATGTCCGTGTTTGTGTCTGTCTGTGTGTCTGTGGGCAGCACACCTTAAAAACGAAAAGACCGTTAAGTGCCAAACTTGGTATTTAAGTTTAGCATCGTCCAAGGATGCGACACGAAGATTTGAAAAGAAATCCCCCACCCCAAACTACCCTTTATATGGAAAAAAATTTGAAAATGTTGATTTCCTAAAAATGGCTCTAACGATTTTGATTAAAATATCGTATATTATAGATATTTACCTAACAAATAAAATGTATATCTTGAATTTTCTGGGAATAGCTTCTGAAGACTGCTTTATTCTTGAAGTTTACGGAATTTTTTGCATAGCCGCTAAACCGTAAGAGATGGACAAAAACTTAGGACACATAAAATGTAGAGCACGCTACAACACACAATTTATGCTATATACATTTTTTTCGTAGAGTTGATTACTTATGAGATATTCTTTGTTATTGGTTTCACCTTTAAAAAGAACTTGAAGGAACTACAGTCACATAGCAACCAGCTTTTGACCATCACTTTAACCTATAGTACTCCCTTATTTCGCTTCTAGTAACAAGGAAGAAAGCAATGAGACTATTTCTGCTAATTTCTTCTCGAGTAGATAAAGTAAATAGACTGATAGTTGGAACGATATGACGACAGTGAAAACAGCACACTAGCAGTACTCGACTTAAAGCAGACAAGTGACTGTTGTAATAGATTGTTGGAACGATATGACAATAGGACCAGGCTATATACAATTACACAACATGCATACCAACATAAAAACGTATAAATGGGTACATTTTGAGTGTGGGGATCAGAAAAAGTGACGCATTACCGAGAAAACGTATAACCGTTTAGAATTGAGCAACATTTTAATGGAGAACGACTGGTTCCTAAAATTTTAGCGTATATGTGCGAAAAATGTTGAAGTGAATAACGTATAAGCGAGTTTCAATTGTAATTATTAAAGCGATTAATCGAAGCTATTTGCTGTCGACATCAGTGTTTGTTTGTAATTCGAGTGATCGTATCGTATCGCCCCAGATGGCTGGAAATTGAACGTCCTGCTTTGGAACCTATCAATATTTGCATGTTATGAAACGTTAATGCTTTATGCATAAGATAATCTCACCAATGACCAGGAAGAGAGAATTCATTAACGTGGAGAGCAACATGCATAATAGATCACCAGCGGTGCGAGATGATCTACAGTGATTTATGTACAACTGACACATTTCTTTCTTTAATTATTCCATTGGAAATTCATTCGATGACCCAATTTTAGCACCAAATTAAGCAAAATGTTCTGGAGTTTCGATCCTTGTCACTAGATGCGCAGATGTTTATGTTTTATTCCTGGAGTTTCGATTCCTTGTCACTAGACATGCAGATGTTTATGTTTTAAACTAATTGTTGGCAGCTGTTTCGACATTTTGTTCTTGTAGTCAACGTGAAAATGCAGTACACATTAAATCAACGACTCTTCCATGTGAAGCAATACTGGATTGCGAATTCAATTGAGGGGGTCAGCGCAACAGTGGTCTAACCCTCCCCAACACCCAATTTGCGATATTGATGCCATCTGTGAGATTTTTGTGTGAACTAACTTCCCACCATATGAATCTGACCAAAACGTTTCCCTCAGAAGAAAATCTATCTTGTTTCAGTGCAACTGTCGTCTAACCATAAATGGCCAATGAGAGGTCAGTATCTTGGTGACGTGTAACCACAACAACAAATATGGCTAGTGCAAATGTTTGTGATAATGATTCTGGTAGCGAAAATGCTGGAATTGAGGCAGAAAACGTATATGGCATGAGGAATTATGGTGTAGAAACATGAGAAAGAAGAAAGGAAATTCAGGAGAGGAATATTTCAGCAGAACAGCAAAGAAAGTCAAATTATGCGAACAGGTCCACCATGTGCTTGCGAACATAAGTGGTATGAGATGTTTACAGAAGACGAGAGTAAAGTCATATTTAAACAATTTTGGCAACTCTATGTGTTTAACTTTAATTGAGATTTTCTCTCTTTTTTTTTAAAAAAAAGAAAAAGAAAAAAAGATGGGCTAGACCACTGTTGCACTAACCCCCTCAATTACAGCTACTCAAAGGGCACACCAGAGAGAATTTGGTGCTGGCAATCCTCCCAGAAGAAACGCTGGACTGGTAAACAACTGGATCTCTGGTGAGTGGAAAAGGCAACCATCGTTCATCTAGGCTTCCCACGGTTGTTGTTGACGTAAGAGCACGACTGGAGCAGTCACTGAAAAAAATGATTAAGACGTTTGCCACAGGGTACGCCTCCCCAATGTGTCAGAGACCTGCAGGCCTAAAGCCATATACGGTTACGGTTGTTCATCAGCTACAGGAACCAGATAAGGATAAAATATTGAATTATTGTCGTTGGTTTCAGACGTTCATTCTGCAAAATTCTGCCAAATTGTCCATCACATGGTTCACAGATGAAGCATGGTTCCATTTATCCGGTTATGTGAACTCACAGAACTCGCGCTATTGGGCCATTGAAAATTCACATGTTATCCATGAAGCACCTATGCACCCGGTTAAAATTGGAGTTTGGTGCGCAATATCCGCACAGAGAATAGTGAGGCCAATTTATTTTAACCAGACTGTGAACACTGCAGAGTACCGACTGATTTTCATGGAGTTTGTTGAGCAACTGGACGATGTAGAGCTGAGTCAAGGATATTTTCAGCAAGATGGCGCTACATGCCATACACCAAATGAAACCATGAACCTAATTGCAAGTTTCTTTGGATAATTTCCAGGAACGTGCGGCCACCGAGATCTCCGGATTTGACATTGCCGGACTTCTTTCTTAAAAGAGAGGGTTTACGCCACACGTCCCCAGACATTGGACGATCTGGAGCACAACATCACAAAGGAGATTCAAGCTATTGAAAACAGAGTCCTCCAACGAGTGGCCAGTACGACGTGTTGAGTTGTGCCTTATTCAGGATGGAGGACATTTTCAACATTTGCTATACAGGTAAATAATCTCCCAAAAGTCCTCTACAATTTAGGTATAATAAGTTGTCGCTAGCGCAATTCGTTTTGAAATAAGAGTGTCAGCTCTATTTAATCACCCTGTACTATCACAGGGTACTGTATTCTGTAACTGTTATATCTATTGTACCGGGTGATCCAAAAACGTCCGAACCGGCTGCGCGGTGTTCTGCCTGTCCTCGCCGCGAATTTCACATACGGAATTGCAACCGTGGGAGGAGACAAACGCTACATCCAATTAGAAGCGCTGACTATCTTGGGGGACGGTCTCTGTTGTTCCGATTTTCAGAGGGAATTCACTTGCGGCCATTATCGCAAATCACCTCTGTGGACAATGACTTCAGCAAATGAAGTCATGTCAATACAACAAGAAATATATAATAAGCTATTTACCATCTGGCAGCATCTGAGATTCTAATGATAGGATTATTAAAAACACTGCAGTGCCTTATTTATCTCAGAATCGAGTGGCCAAGATTTCATTATCCTTTGGTAAGTAACTGGCAAAAATACACGCGGAAATGAAAGTCACAGGAAAACTAAATTAAAGCTGATCACTTTCATCAGGAATTTGAATTTATTTTAAGTGCTCTTCTGCTACGTGTTCACGGGATAAAATACTATAATGTTATAAAATAAGACTTGAGCTTTCAAAGGCTTAGGACTTCACCTCAGAATTGCATTACTTAGTTCCTTATTAGTAGAATGGAACTAAGGGAATGCACTAGGCTAAAGTGATAGTCAAATATTTTAAAAGCTGTCGTTATGCGATTGTCATTGCAAATCGCTTGTTTTCTTGGCCAGGAGTAGAACAAAAGAAAAATGGACACTTCTGTCTGAGAAAAGTATAAGTACTTTGCAATTGAAACTAATAACAAGGAATACCTCGAAAACGGTAAGCTCCACGTAAAAAGCGTATATGACATAACTTGTGTATTTTAACAAGGTCTACATTTTTTATGCAGTAAGTTTTTGTCTATCTCTTACGGTTTACTAGTTATGCCAATTAAGCAAAATTCATCCAGAATAAACAGGTTCTTTAGAAGTTATTTCCAAAAAAATCAAGATATACATTCTATTTGTGATAGAAATGGCTTAAATGTGGGGTATTTTAATCAAAATCGTTAGAGCCATTTTTAAGAAAAAAAAATTCGAAAAATTTTCCACCTAAAGGGTAGTTAGGGGTGGTGGGATTTTCTTGAAAATCTTCGTGTCGCATCCTTGGAAGATAGCATACTTAAATACCAAGTTTGGTATTTAACGATCTTTTCGTTTTTGAGCTATGCTCTCCACAAACCCAGATAGACACACACACGCACACAGACCTGTTTCTGAAAATGCTTTTTTTGGATTCAGGGGGTCCTAAAACATGCATTTCCGGTGAAATCTCGATAATGAATTTTTAGGTGGAATACAATACCTCTATCCTTATGTACATTGTACATACGGGACTAGAGAAAATAAAGAGTCAAAATCACGCTCCGTGTCTGTTAACTCTAAAAAGGGGGGGGGTCAAAATTGTATTAATGTATGTACGGGCGTCAACGGTTGACTCGAAGAAAATAAGGCTATAACTAATTCAAGATCTTCTCGGGCTTCTAGCCAGGTAAAAACTTGGCTTGACACCAACGTTTCGAAGAAGTGCATCTTCCTCGTCTTCAGGGTGAACTGAAGACGAGGAAGATGCACTTCTTCGAAACGTTGGTGTCAAGCCAAGTTTTTACCTGGCTAGAAGCCCGAGAAGATCTTGAATTAACACGTCGCCAGGAAAGCTATAGTTCTTATTTTAAGGCTATAACTGTTTCTCCGTTAATGACGCAGCATATCCCATTGTTTTCGTCATGAACGGAGATTTCATGAAGAATATTAGATTTCTTAGAGCTCCAATAACGAAAACGTCCGTGAAAACTATTAGAAAATATGGGTGAATGTCCCATTGTATACACTATTGAGACCACTCACAAAACGTGTTAACACATATACATCGCAAATAAATATTCACTGTGTAGCAGAAAACAAAAGCTGAGCCAAGTAGTTAACAATCGTCTCTTTTGGACTCTAGGACAAACAAAGTGTTTTAACCCTGCTCAGAGTGGATTCAGACAACCCTGGACAATCTAATAGCACTACAATCCGACAAAAATGAAGCAATGATACACAAGCAACATATCAGCGTCATTACCTTTGACCTTGAGAAAGCGTATGGAAAAACAAAGTAATTTCTGTGTTACTACGTAACAGCATAACTGGCAATATGATACATTTCATCAACAACTTTCTCCTCAAACGACAAATTCAAGTACGAGCAAAAAGTGTTTTATCAAAGAAAATATATGTAATGAATGGACTCCCTCAAGGATCTGTTGTTAGTGTAACTTTGTTTTTAGTAGCTATAAATTATATTATCCACAAAATCAGAACTCCAGTTAAAAGCTATATTTTTACTGACGACATGTGCTGGCAGAAACATAGATACTACGCAAGAAATCCCTTGAGGATTGGAACGCATCTACAGGTTTCAAATTCTGAGTACCCAAAACTCAAAATAGTATATTTTCTAGGAGAAAGTACAATTTTTCAGCTCCTATTCTTACTATGAATGACAAGACAATCTGTCAAGAGGAAGCCGTGAACATTTTAGGAATGGTTTTCGACAGGAGACTTACATGGAAACCACACTTAAAATATCTAAGAGATGAGTGCGGCAGATCGTTAGCTACACAGAACTGGGGAGCAGATTGATTACTACCTACAGGTCTTTTGTAAGATCTAAGCTAGACTATGGTTGTATAGTCTATAGTTCCGCTAAGCCCTCAACTCTCAGAATGCTGACTCCATTCATACATCTTCGTTGAGACTAGCACTTGGGGCCTTTCGGACTATAATCTGTGTCAAGTTAGTTCTGTCCTGATGTCAACAACAAGGCGGAGCTGGCTCAACTCGCCGCGTGTTAACAGTACATGTGCGCACAAAGTTTTGCAACACTAGCGATATATATCAGCAACCTGTGGAGAGTACTTTGAGAAATGTGGTAATTCTGTGTCAGAATGTACTGCATGCAAAATTTTATTTAGAGTCGATGGTTCATTTCTGAAAAAGCAATCATAAAATTTACCGCGAATAGCACTTTTCGCAAAATCATCGTATTTCTCCGAACGTTTTTTACATTTACGCGATTTTCCCGGTGTTCTTAGGCTTCCGGATGCTTGCTGTTCCATTCTAACACTATGCACACTAAAGGCAGAAACGCCAAGGAGATCACCCGTCTCTTTTTCGATATTCGTTATGGTCGATTCGGCGTTTCTTTCTTTAAGCACCGCGAAACAATGCGCGACCATTCGCCTCTCGACACTTTTTAAAGGCTTGCCTCGGTTGTATTTTATTACGGCTAATCATCCATAATCAAAAGCTTACTGCTTTTAAACTGCATATAGCAAGTCCCCTGGGCTTGTAAGGCATGCGAGATGTACAGGAAATACAGTCTTAAATAACACATTATCAGAAGCGACCCTGCACTATAAACAATAACAGCTTTATCAGCATTCACCTCGAGAATTACCGGTTGTTTAAGAGAGCTGTCTGGTACAGGTTTGTAACTTATTGTGTATATAATACCAATGTTCTTTAGTAATATAAGTTAGCTGCATTTTATTTAACAGTAATAAGTTAATAAAGTCAATATATAATTTCGCCGGTCTTCTGTCTAATCTACATGTTTTTTTATAGAATGTTGTAAATATTCCTTTCA
Source organism: Hymenopus coronatus (assembly GCA_030762935.1). Classification (NCBI taxonomy): domain Eukaryota; kingdom Metazoa; phylum Arthropoda; class Insecta; order Mantodea; family Hymenopodidae; genus Hymenopus; species Hymenopus coronatus. The sequence goes on along the minus strand of CM060897.1, from coordinate 15,977,371 downwards.
GAATTCACGAACCCAGAGCCATCTGCTTGGATATGGATAAAATGTCGGACTATTACCTTTTATAAGAATCAAAGTATTTGCATACTTTCCTCTCCTAAACTAACTCGCGCAGAGCAGTGATCTAAAAACTATTACAGTGCTGTACTTTTAGGAGGCTGTTACAATATGCATCCACGTAAAAGTTAACACCCATTACCTTCCCTGAACCAATCAACAGCCTAACGCTCTTTTGCTTCAGTATCTCTGTCTCTCTCTCTCTCTCTCTCTCTCTCTCTCTCTCTCTCTCTCTCTCTCTCTCTCTATTCCCTCCCATGTGTTGACATCAGGACTGAACTAACTTGACACAGATAATAGTCCAGTTAGCAGTTTACTGGTCGAAGCCAATGAACCTCCTCTGACCGTTCGAAGAAAGCAACTAAGCATTTCGTATGCCTTAAAAGTCAGATCTATACCAGAGTGTCGAATGCACGATCACATTTTTCCAAAAGAAAACAGGTTCTATCACAAACACACAGATAAACCTACAAGCCCTGAGCCGTTCCATATAAGCATCCACCAAACTCTGCAAGAGCTAAGCTTCACAATTCCTCCAATGATGGAAAACATCTTATGGAGACTCTTCTCCCTGGAGACTCCACCCAATACAGCTGAACTTTGACCTTACAAACAAAACGCCCAAAACATGTATGCGATAGAGTTTACAAACAAATGCTCCAGGAAGTGCTGGAAAATATGCAGATCACCGACAAACATACACTGACGGTTCATTGGCTGTGGCTGCGCCGTCATTATTGACCATGAGAACAACATACTCCACAAACTGCCACAGCTATGTACAATTTTCACATGTGAATTGTTTGCCATCAAGGAAGCTATCTTGCATTAACGAACTGGAAAGCGAGACGCCTTTTCTTGTGCTTACTGACTCCAAAAGTGCACTTTTAGCTGTTCAAGATATCTCAGCAGTTCATCCTCTAATTAATGAAATTCATCAACTCCTCAATTGCATCTTCACGAATAAAAAACCACAGTATTAATCTGGATTCCTTCACACACCAACATCCATGGAAATGATTTAGCCGACAAAGCAGCCAAAGGTGCAACAAATCTTCCAAGTTCGAAAATTCCATATGAAGACGCCAATGCTCATTTGAAAAGAACTCTCCGCGATGCATGGAAAAGCTCTTGGGTTACCTCTCCCAAAAGTAAACTCCACGACGCAAGAGGTAACTCTACAGCACCTTTTTCAGTTAAATTCCTAAATCGCCGTGACCAAATACTCATAACTAGATCCGAATTGAACATACAAAACTTACACACTCCTACATTTTCTCTAAAGAAGAGCCACCACAATGCACAACCTGCAATACAAGAAACAGTATCCAGCACATAGTCGAGAACTGCCCGCGCTACCAACTCTACAGGAAAAAACTCAAGATCCCAGATAACCTAAAGCTGTCAATGAAGGACTCGAGCTCATGTCTTAGACTGATACAGTTTTTAAATGCACCAAATTTTATGATAAAATATTGTAAAACTGTTTCACATTGCAATCTCACTGTACAGTGTATGTAAATTTGTTAAATATTTTAGCTTGGGAAATATTGTAAAGTTAATGTACTGTATAATGTTATATGTTTATCCCATGTGTTAAAATATAAGACCTTGCAGTTAGGCGACTTAAAATAAATGCTTTAAAAATAAGAAGAAGAAGCTGAGCCATTATACACTTTGTGACTAAGTACAGGACAAAATAATAAAGGTACATTGGTAACAACTGAACCACAGGATATCACTGTCAGCTCAATACTGCACTTTGAGAGCAGAGAAATACAAGACAGATGATTGTTATTGCCCAGTGGTAGGAGGGAGCGGTTCCGTTTGAGGGCCATCATGTTTTGGAGAAAGTTATATTTTAATGATAAATTCCTGTAGCGTCTCTGTTGTTGGGAGGCTCTTGGGGTTGCAGCAAAGGCCGTTTGCTGCAATGGGAAGGCATTTTCGCTTGTGTTGGGGAGATTATTGCATGATCGGGCGTACTAGAACTTTGCAGATATTCAGTGGTGCTTTTGTTATTGACTTCACAGAAACCTCAACAAGCCGGAACGCGGCCATCAGTATTCCTCTGCAAACTACGCCACAATACGAATACAAATTAAAAGTCATTCAACACCAAAACACCACTATAGACCTTACAAATACCATGAATAATTTCACCGAAGACATACAACAACACACCAGCACATGAAGATTTACATAAAAAATCTAATGTGTTCCATTCACATGACTTTCTCTACAGCTCTGCAACAAATTATTGTTAAAAAACTTAAGCTTCTGCTTACTTCATGCTAATTGAGAAAAAATTAACAGAAATAGTCATATTACTTGCTTCCTTGTAAGTAGAAGCGAAACAAGAGAGTACCATAGGTTAAAGTGATAGTCAAAAGCTGGTTGCTATGTGACTGAGGTTCCTTTGTTTGTATGGACACGAGTTGACAAATTTCTGTATGAGAAAAGTATAAGGTTTTTAAAGGTGGAACCAAAAACCAGGAATATCTCAAAAATGATCAACTCCATGAAAAAAATGTAAATATATATCATAAAATGTGTGTTTTAACGTGCTCTACATTTTTTTTGTGTGGTAAGTATTTGTCCATCTCTTACGGTTTAGCAGTTATGCAACATTTCGTAAAATTCATCCAAAATAAAGTAGTCTTCAGAGGTTATTCCCAGAAAATTAAAGATATACATTTTATTTGTCAGATAAATATCTTTAATATACGACACTTTAATGAATATCGTTAGAGCCATTTTTTCGAAAATCAAAATTTTCGAAAAAAATTCCATTTAAAGAGTAGTAAAGGATGGGGGATTTTCTTGAAAATCTTCGTGTTGCATCCCTGGAAGACAATAAACTTAAATACCATGTTTGGTATTTTACCGACTTTTCGTTTTTGAGTTATCGTGCTCACAGACACACGGACACACACACACGAACCTTTTTCTGAATTTTTTTTTTTTTTTTGGATACAGGGAACTCTAAAACATAGATTTTCGGTGAAATCTCCGTATCAAATTTTTGGTTGGAGTGCAATACCTTCTCTATACACTATGTACCTACATAGTATGTATACAGAAAGTAAAAATAACTGAAATTCAACTCGTTTTGCAGTAAAACAAGAGAAACGTTACTTCCCATTTGAGAAAAACTTAAGCAGTTTAAAATTGAAACCAATAAGTAGGAATATCTCAGAAATGGTCAGTTTTTCATGAAAAACATTTGTGTTTTAACGAATCTACATGTTTTTGGTAGTAACTTTTTGTCCCTTACGGTTTAACCGCTATGCAAAATTCTGCAAAACTTATCCGGAATAAAGAGGCCTTTCCAAGTTAAGACAAACTTCAAAATATACATTTTATTTCTATTGTATATACTTTTAATATGCGGTATTTTAATTAAAAATTGGTATAGCTATTTTTGAGAAAAACAACGTTTTTAAAAAATTTTCCATTTAAAGGTTAGTTTGGGGTGCGGATTTTTTAGAACATTTTCATGTGCATCCTTGGAAGATACTAAACTTAAGCACCAAGTTTGATTTTTTATGGTCTTGTCGTCTTTGAGCTATGCTGTCCATAGCCATATACACGCGGACCTTTTTCTAAAAATGTTTTTTTTTTATCCAGAGTGACCCAAAAGATTTATTTCCGGTGAAATCTCGTTATCGAATTTTTCGGTAAATATACAATACCTTCTCTATACACTATGAACATAGTACGTGTACAGAAATTAAAAATGAGATTTCTTTAAATTATTACCGTTACTCTAGATGAATTGTGGATAACAGGTAAACCGTAAGAGAGAGAGAGAGAGAGAGAGAGAGAGAGAGAGAGACAAAAGCTTACTACATATAAATATAGAACTCGCTAAAACACACAATTTATCTTATCATTTTTACTTGTACTATGTACGTAGTGTATAGTGCTAAATTCGATGCCGAGATTTCACTGGAAATACATATTTTGGGGCCCCTGAATCCTAAAATAATGTTGGAAAAAGATCCGTGCGCGAGCGTGTGTGTTTGCACAGCATATCTCAAAAACGAAAAGTCCGTTAAATACCAAACTTGGTATTTAAGTTCAGTATCTTCCAAGGACGCGACACGAAGATTTTCAACACCCCACCCCCAACTACCCTTTACATGTAAATTTATCGCAGATTTTGATTTTCTCAAAAATGGCTCTGATGATTTTGATTAAAATATCGTATATCAAAGATATTTAGCTGACAAATAAAATCTTGAATTTTCTGTGAATAGCCTCTGAAGGTTGCTCTATTTTGGATGAATTTTGCATAAACGCTTACCCGTAAGAGATGGACAAGAACTTACCACACAAAAATGTAGGGAATATTAAAACACACAATTTATGTTATATTCACGTTTTTCTTGGAGTTGGTCGTTTTTGAGATATCCCTTATTTTTGGTTTCAGATTAAACTACTTATAATTTTTCTCATACGGGAATAAGGCACTTCAATCACATAGCAACCAGCTTTTAAAATATTTGACTATCGCTTTAGCTTGGTGTACTCCCTTATTTCTCTTCTAAATTACAAGGAAGCAGGTAAAGTTAACATTTCTGCTCATTTTTTCTCGATCAACATGAAAGAAATGAAAGAATAAGCTTTTATACAATAAGTTGTTAGAGATGTAGAGAAAGCTATGTGAATGGAAAACATCAGATTTTTTGTGTACGTCTCTCATACATTTGTGGTTTCTTCAGCGTTCGAAACTCTGACTGAAACGTTTATGGCATTCATACACCTGAGTTTTCTTCATCGCTGCTTCACTATAAATCTCTTTTGTCATTCTCAATGTCTCTGAGGGGATTTGTTCAACAAACCACACAGCTTTATGTTCCAACGAGATCCCTTGTCGACATTATCAAATGCGACAAACGACAATGCATACAAACCAAAAAAAAATCTGATGTGTACCATTCACATGACTTTCTCTATATATCTGCAACAAATTATTCTTAAAAACCTTATACTTCTATGAACTTCATGCTAATCAATAAAACATCAGCAGAAATAGCCATATTACTTGCTTCCTTGTAAGTAGAGGTGAAATAAGAGAGTACCATAGGTTAAAATGATAATCAAAAGTTGGTTGCTATGTCACTGAAGTTCCTTTGTTTGTATGGATAGCAGTTGACAAATTCCTGTATGAGAAATGTATAAGTTTTTCATAGCAGAAACTAAAAATAAGGAATGTCTCAAAAACGACGAACTCCACGAAAAAATTTATATAACATAAATTGTATGTTTTAACGTGCTCTACATTTTTTGTGTAGTAAGTTTTTGTCCATCTCTTACGGTTTAGCAGTTATTCAAAATTCAGTAAAATTCATCCAGAATAAACTACTCTTCAGAGGCTATTCCCAGAAAATTCAAGATATACATTTTATTTGTCAGGTAAATATCTTTAATATACGAAATTTTAATCAAAATCTTTAGAGCCATTTTTGAGAAAATGAAAATTTTCGAAAAAAGTTCCATGTAAAGGGTAGTTGGGGGTGGGGGATTTTTCTCAAAATCTTCGTGTCGCATCCCTGGGAGATAGTAAACTTAAATACCAAGTTTGGTATTTTATCTACTTTTCGTTTTTGAGTTATCGTGTTCACAGACACACGGACACACGGACACACACAGACGGACCTTTTTCCGAAAATGCTTTTTTTACATAAAGGGGACCCTAAAACATATATTTCTGGTGAAATCTTGGTATCGAATTTTTTGGTGGAGTGCAATACATTTTCTATACACTATGTGCATAGTGCCTATAGAGAAAGTAACTAGTTGCCAAGCATTATTAGCATGAAAATTGAAATCGTCATGAGGGTTACCAACACTTAAAAATAAAATATCCTTTACTTTCGTATACACATTAAAGAGAAAATAAACGATTCCTGGGACTTTTTACTTTCACTACACGCACTAGTTCAGTGTATACAGAAGGTATTGTATTGCACCCAAAATTTCGATACCGAGATTTCACCGGAAATATTATTTTTGGGTTCTCCTGAGTATCGTTAAATACCAAACCTAGTATTTAGTTTTATTATCTCGAAGGATGCAACACGAAGCTTTCAAGAAAATCCTTCACTACAATCTACTCTTTACATGCAAAAAATTTCGAAAATTTTCATTTTCTCAAAAATGGCTATAATGTTTTTGATTAAAAACTCTTATATTTAAGATATTTCCACCACAAATAAAATGCATATTTTGAATTTTCAGGGAATAGCCTCTGAAGATATTGCAGGACTTCTAAACCGTAAGAAATAGACAAAAACGTTTACATAAAAAATGCAGATCATGATAAAACACACAATTTATGTCATGTACATTTTTTCGTGGGGTTTGCCGTTTTAGAGATATTCCTTGTTATTGATTTCAGCTTTAAAATACTTAAACTTTTCTCTTACGGGAACCTGTGAACTCCTGGTCATGCAAGGAAAAGAATTTCAGTCCCATAGCAACCACATTTTAAAACATTTGACTGTCAGTTTAGCCTAGTGTATTCCCTTATCTCCCTTCTACTTATAAAGGAACTAAGTAATAAGGCCGTTTCTGACAGTGCTTTAGCATTAAATAGAAGAATAACCTTATTAACAATAATTTGTTATAGAGATGTAGAGAAAGTCATGTGAATGGAATACATCAGACTTTTAAAGAAAGGTTCGTGTGTGTGTATGTGTGTGTCTGTCTGTGGACAAGATAGCTCAAAAGCTATAGTACCGTTAATTGCCAAATTTGGTATTTATGTTTATTATCTTCCAAGGATGCGACACGTAGATTTACAAGAAAATTCCCCACCCGAAACTACCCTTTACATGGAAATATTTTCGTTAATTTTGATTTTCTTAAAAATGGCTGTAGCAATTTTGATTCTAATCTGTTATATTTAACATAGGTATTTACACGACAAAGTGTATATATACAACTTTCTGGGAATAACCTCTGAAGACATGTTTATTATGGATGAATTTTGCATAACTGGCAAAAACTTACATAACAAAAAATGTAGGTCTCGTTAAAACACAAAACTTATGCTATATACATTTTTACTTTCTCTGCACGTACTATGTACATAGTGTATAGAGAAGGTATTGCATTTCACCCAAAAATTCGATACGGAGGTTTCACTGAAAATATATGTTTTGGGTCCCCCTGAATTAAAAAAAAAATCAGAAAAAGATCAGCGTCTATGTGTATGTGTGTCTGTGGACAGCATAGCTCAAAAACGAAAATACCGTTGAATACCAACTTGGTATTTAAGTTTGGTATCTTCCGAGGATGCGACACGAGGATTTTCAAGAAAATCCCCCCACCCTCAACTATCCTTTACATGGAACTTTTCGAAAAATTTTGATTTTCTTAAAAATATCTCTAAGAATACTCTCTGTCAAGAAAGCAAGTAATAAAACTATTTCTGCTAATGTTTTCTCAATTAGCATGAAGTAAATAGAAGCATAAGCTTTTTGACAATACTTTGTTGCAGAGATCTAGAGAAAGTAGTGTGAATGGAGCACGTCAGATTTTTTAATCTAGGTTTATATTTTCCTTTAATTACTTGATTTTCCTACTCTGTTCTTCTGTTTGTCTGGAATTATGTGTCGGATTTTCTGAACAAAACTGGTAAACATTGTATGATGATTGCGATAGACCATTTGCATGCTGATGCTGGACTCAATTAAACGCTGAAAGGCATTGCGCTCTAGGGAGTTTTATTGCGTAGGTGTACAATGCAATCTACCGGAAATAATTTCAGTTTTCGCCTTAGGTTGAATTTGCTATAATAGTCACTTCTCATATCTGTCTCTGTTCTTAAGCAAACATCAGGCGAAATCGAGCTTTCGAACCATCGCTTTTACTTTCTCTGCACGTACTATGTACATAGTGTATAGAGAAGGTATTGCATTGCAACCAAAATTTCCATACCGAGATTTCACCGGAAATGCTTGTTTTGGGATTCACCCGAATCCAAGAAAAGAAATTTTAGAAATAGGTATGCCTGAGTGTGTGTGTGGGGGGGGGGGGGACAGCATAACTCCAAAACGAAAAAATCTGATGTGTTCCATTCACATGCCTTTCTCTATATCACTGCAACAAATTATTCTATTTACTTCATCTAATGGAGCAAAAATTAGCAGAAATAATCCTATTACTTGCTTCCTTGTTAGTAGAGGCGAAATATGGGAGTATCATAGTTTAAAGTGATAGTCAAAAGCTGGTTGCTATGCTACTGAAGTTCCTTTGTTTGTATGGACACGAGTTCAAAAAGTCCTGTATGAGAAAAGTATAAGTCTTTATAGCTGAAAAAAAACAAGGAATATCTCAAAAACAATCAACTCCACGAAAAAAATGTATATGACATAAATTGTGTGTTTTAATGTGCTCTACATTTGTGGTCTGGTAAGTTTTTGTCCATTTCTTACGGTTTAGCAGTTATGCGAAATTCCGTAAAATTGGCCAAGAATAAAGTAGTCTTCAGAGGCTATTCCCAGAAAATTCAAAATATACATTTTATTTGTCATGTAAATATCTTTAATATACGATATTTTAATCAAAATCGTTAGAGTCATTTTTTAGAAAATCAAAATTTTCACAAAAAGTTGCATGTAAAGGGTAGTTTGGGGTGGGGGTTTTTCTCAAAATCTTCGTGTCACATCCCTGGAAGGTAATAAACTTAAATACCATGTTGCGTATTTTACCGACTTTTCGCTTTTGAGTTATCGTGTTCACAGACACACTAACACACGGACACACACACGGACCTTTTTCTGAAAATACTTTTTTTGGACACAGGGGACCCTAAAACATATATTTCCTGTGAAATCTCGGTATCGAATTTTTGGTAGAGTGCAATACCTTCTCTGTATACTACATACATAGCACGTATAGAGAAAGTAAAGACTGTTAAATACCAAATTTGGTATTTAAGTTTGCTATCTTCCAGGCATTTGATACGAAGATTTTCAAGAAAATTTCCTCACCCACAATTACACCTTATATGGAACAGTTTTAAGAAATGTTGATTTTTTCAAAAATGGCTTATCTATACAACTTATCAATACACTAAATACATAGTACGTGTAGATAAGGTAATTAAACATTCATATTTTGAATCTAAGGCTTCAAAACTTATGTAAGCCTAAGTATAATATTATTCATTTTCCTAAAAATCTTATGTTCCATTCACATGACTTTCTCTACATCTCTGTAACAAATTATTTTTGTTAAAAAGCTTATGTTTCTATTTACTTCATGCAAATCGAGAAAAATTAGCAGAAATTGTCTTATTACTTGCTTTCTTGATAGTAGAAGCGAAAAAAGGGGGTACTGTAGGTTAAAGTGATAGTCAAAAGCTGGTTGCTATGTGACTGAAGTTCCTTTGTTTGTATGGACAGGAGTTGACAAATTTCTGTATGAGAAAAGTAAAAAGTTTTTCAAAGCTGAAACCAAAAACATGAAATATCTCAGATGTGATCAACTCCACGAAATTATGTATTTAACATAAATTGCCTGTTTTAATGTGCTCTACATTTTTTGTGTTGTAAGCTTTTGTCCATCTCTTACGGTTTAGCAGTTATGCAAAATTCCGTAATATTCATCCAGAATAGAGAAGTCTTAAAAGGCTATTCCCAGAAAATTCAGGATATACAGTTTGTTTGTCAAGTAAATATCTATAACATACGTAGTTTTAATCAAAATCGTTATAGCCATTTTTAAGAAAATCAAAATTTTCGAAACAATGTCCATGTAAAGGGTAGTTTGGGATGGAGGGATTTTCTTGAAAATGTTCGTGTCGCACCCTTGGAAGATACTGGTTTTAAATACCAAGTTTGGTACTTAACGGACTTTCCGTTTTGGAATTATGCTGTCCACACCCACGCACACATACGGACCTTTTTCTAGAAATGCTTTTTCACTTTCTCTCTACGTACTATTTACATAGTGTATAGAGAAGGTATTGCACTCTACCCAAAAATTGGATGCCGAGATTTCACTGGAAACTGGTTTTAAGGTACCCTTTAAAAAAAAAGCATTTTCGGAAAAAGGTCCATATGTGTGTACGTGTCCGTGTCCGTGTGGCTGTGAACACGACAACTCGAAAACCAAAAGTCGGTAAAATACCAAACTTGGGACTTAAATTTAGTATCTTCCAGGGATGCGACACGAACATTTTCCAGAAAATCTCTAAATCCCAAACTACCCTTTACATGAAACTTTTTTCGAAAATTTTGATTTTCTCAAAAATGGCTCTAACTATTTTGATTAAAATATTGTATACTAAAGCTATTTACCTGAAAAATAAAATGCATATCTTGAATTTTCTGGAAATAGCCGCTGAAGAGTACTTTATTCTGGATTCAATTTATGGAATTTTTAATAACTGCTAAACCGTATGAGATGGACAAAAACTTATTCCACAAAAAAATGTAGAGCACGTTAAAAGACACAATTTATGTTATATACATTTGTTTCGTGGAGTTCATCGTTTTTGAGACATTCCTTGTTTTTTGTTTCTGCTATGGAAAACTTATACATTTGTCAATTGTTGTCCATACCAACAAAGAAACTTCAGTGACATAGCAACCAGCTTATGACTTCACTTTAACCTATGATACTCCCTTATTTCGCTTCTACTTACAAGGAAGTAAGTAATAAGACTATTTCTGCTATTTTTTTCTGATTAGCATGAAGTAAATAGAAGTATAAGATTTTTAACAATAATTTGTAGCAGAGATGTAGAGAAAATCATGTGAATGGAACAAATCAGATTTTAGGAAAATGAAGTATATTATATTAAGACTTACATAAGTTTTGAAGCCTTAGATTCAAAATATGAATGTTTAATTATCTTATCTACACGTTCTATGTACTTAGTGTATAGATAAGGTGTATAGGTTAGCCATTTTTGAGTAAATTAACATTTTCGAAAAATGTTCCATATAAAGTGTAATTGGGGGTGAAGGTTATTTTCTTGAAAATCTTTGTGTCGCATCCTTGGAAGATACCAAACTTAAATACCAAATTTGGAATTTAAAGGGTTTTTCGTTTTGGAGATAAGCTGCCCCCCCACACACACACACACACACACACACACACACACACACACACAGACACATACAGACAGGCACACAAACAGACATTTTATTAAAATTACTTTTCTTGGATTCGGGGAATCCCAAAATATATATTTCCGGTAAAACCTCGGTATCGAATTTTTGGGTGGAATACAATACCTTCTCTATACACTATGTACGTAGTACGTGTAGATAAGGTAGTTATGTATTCATATTTGGAATCTAAGGCTTCAAAACCTATGAAAGGCTTAGTACAATATACTTCATTTTACTAAAATTTTAATTAGGTTTATTTCAATTGAACAGAAGGTCCATCTCTTACCAGAATGTTCTATTAATACACTTCGGAATACTTTTAGTTTAATTCCATAAATCTTTCGTGAAGTTTTTATCAAACCTTCGCTTTGTAAATAGTTTGTGTAAGTCTGTCTTAGTTAAAATCGTGTTATTTTGACAGCGATAACTTACTGCAGTAGAAAAAGGTAAAACCTCTCTATGACAAATTGCAATACAAAGTGAAGCCAGTCTGGATGTGAACACGCACACAAAAACAATGACGACAATAGCCAGGAGAGGCGAGTTCCCTAAATTAATATTTATCCCTGTCATTTTTCACACCGCTCCCCTTCTAATGGCGAAAACAACAGCAAAGCGAAAAGCGCATAATGCTGTATTGCTCTCCTGGAGTTGCAAGCCCAGATAACGAAATTCTGCGTGAAATCGTTTTTGCTTTTCCATTAAGTACAAGCGAATATTTTATTAAGTTGGCATGTTGGTATAATCAAAACAGGGCTGCCAATTAATCCATTCACGTCAGCGTTTAATTATTTTAGCTAGCGGCGTAGACAGTCAACTTTTATAGCTTCCGTCGTGCAGGTAATTCAATTCTGCTCTTTGTATGTCGGATATTCGTGGTTCGAATCTGGCCTGGGGTACTGATATCAATTTTAGGTTATGACAGATATTCCGCCCCTCTTTTTCATTATGTCAAATGTTTTCATAAAGAATGAACTCTTACGTATAATAATTCCTTTCTCACTCAGATAAAGAAATTATTGTATTCGATTAAAAAAACATTTGAGGTGTTCCATGCACGTGACTTTCTCTACATCTCTGCAAAAACATAGTATTAAAAAGCTTTTGCTTCTATTAACTTAATGCGTATCGAGAACTTAATGCGTATCCCTGTAAGTAGAAGCGAAACAAGGGAGTAACTTAGGCTGAAGCGATAGACAATTCTTTTGAAATGTGCTTGCTATGATACAGAAATCCGATTAAAATAAGGATTTTAAACCTGAAATCAATTACAAGGGATATCTAAAAAACGCCAACTCCACGAAAAAAATGTATACAACATAATTTGTGCGTTTTAACGAACTTTACATATTTTATGTGTTTGTCTATCTCTTACGGTTTACCAGTTATGCAAAATTCCTCAAAATGCATTCAGAATAAAGAGGTTTTCAGGACAGCAGAGCATCTATTCCCAGATAAAATCTTGTCATGTAAAATATCTTTAGTATACAATATGTTAATCAAAATCATTTCAACCAATTTTTCCATGCAAAAGGTACTCGTGGGTGGGAGGATTTTCTTGAAAATATTCATGCCACATCCTCGGCAAATACAAAGTTTGGTGTTTAACGGTTTTTTAGTTTTTGAGATATGCTCTCCACAGACACGCACAAGGACCTTTTTCTAAAAATCTTATGTGTAACACTCATATGACTTTCTCTAACCGTTCTACAAACTTCTTACATAAGATTATTCTTCTTTCTGCACCTTGTTAATCGAGGCATTCAGCACAATTTTCTTATTACTTACTTCCTTATAAGTAGGAAGAAAATAAGGGAATGCACTAGGCTAAATCGATAGTCAAATGTTTTAAAAGCTGTCGTTATGCGATTGTCATTACAAATCGCTTCTTTTCTTGGCCAGGAGTAGCACAAAAGAAAAACGGACACTCCCGTCTGAGAAAAGTGTAAGTACTTCACAACTGAAACTAATAACAATGAATACCTCGAAAACGGTAAGCTCCACGAAAAAAATGTATGTGATGTAAATTGTGTATTTTAACAGGGCCTACATTTTTCGTAAAGTAAGTTTTGTATATCTCTTACGGTTTATTAGTTATGCCAAATTAAGCAAAATTCATCTAGAATAAACAGGTCTTTAGAAGCTATTCCCAGATAATTCAAGATATACATTTTATTTGCCAGGTAAATGTTTTTAATATACGATATTTTAATGAAAATCGTTAGAGCCATTTTTAAGAAACTCAAAAGTTTCGAAAAAAGTTCCATGTAAAGGGTAGTTTGGGGAGGGGAGATTTTTTTCAAAATCTTCGTGTCGTATCTCTGAAAGATACTGAACTTAAATACCAAGTTTGGTATTTTAGCTACTTTTCGTTTTTGAGTTATCGTGTTCACGGACACACGGACACACACATGGACCTTTTTCTGGAAATGCTTTTTTTTGGATTCAGGGGGTCCTAAAACATGTATTTCCGGTGAAATCGTCGACATCGAATTTTTGGGTGGAATGCAATACTTCTCTATTCCTATGTATATTGTGCATACGGGGCTAGAGAAAATAAAAATGCTTCTTTTTGGACTCAGCGGACCTCAAAACATATATTTCCGTTGAAATCTCGTAATCGAAATTTTGAGTGCATCACAGCACCTTCTCTATACACTACGAACATAGTACGTGTAGAGAAAGAAAAATATATTCAACTCTTTTGAAATCTGTTACTATTTAACCTAAATTCGTCCTCTTAACATGACCATAAGTTTTAACCATTTTTTAACTGAAACCAATAACAAGAAACACCTTACAATAAATCTGATGTGCTCCATTCACATGATTTTCTCTACATCTCTGCAACAAATTATTTTTAAAAAGCACTTGCTTCCATTTATTTCATGCTAATTGAGAAAACATTAGCAGAAATAGTCTTATTATTGTAGAAGCGAAATATGGGAGCACCATAGGTTAAAGTGATAGTCAAAAGCTGGTTGCTATGTGACTGTAGTTTCTTTGCTTGTATGGACAGGAGCTGACAAATTCCTGTATGAGAAAAGTATGTTTTTCAATGCTGAAACAAAAAATAAGGAATATCTTAAAAAAAAAATCAACTCCACGAAAAAAATGTATATAACATAAATTGTGTGTTCTATTGTGCTCTACATTTTCTGTGTGGTACGTTTTTGTCCAACTCTTACGGTGTAGCAGTTATGCAAAACTCCGTAAAATTCATCCAGAATAAAGTAGTCTTCAGAGGCTATTCCCAGAAAATTCAAGATATACATTTTATTTGTGAAGTAAATATCTTAAATATATGAGATTTTAATCAAAATCGTTTGAGCCATTTTTAAGAAAATCAAAATATTCGAAACAAGTTCCATGTAAAGGGTATTTGGGGGTGGGGGGATTTTCTTGAAAATCTTCGTGTGGCTTCCTTCGAAGATACCAAACTTAAATAGCAAATTTGGTTCTTAACGGTCTTTTCATTTTTGTGCTATGCTGCCCCCCCCACACACACATACAGACACACACGGACATTTTTCTAAAAATGCTTCTTTTTTTGATTCAGAGGTCTCAAAACACATATTTCCGGTGAAATCTCGGTGTCGAATACCTCCTCTATACACTATGTACATAGTACGTGTAGAGAAAGTAAAAAGTATAAGGCATAAATTGTATATTTTAATTAGATATATATTTTATTGTAGCAAGGTTTTTGATTGTCTCTTACGGTTTACCAGATGTGTAAACTTCATCCAGAATAAAGCGGCCTTCAGAAGCAATTCTTAGAAAATTCAAGAAACACATTTTATTTGTCAGGTAAATATCTTTAATATACGGTATTTTAATCAAAATCGGTTGAGCCATTTTTGATAAAATCAAAATATTTGAAATCTTTTCCATGTATAGGGTAGTTTGGGTTGTGGGAATTTTCTTGAAAATCATCGTGTCGCATCCTTTGGAGATATTAAACTTAAAAGTTTCGTATTTAACAGACTTTTTGGTTTTAGGTTATGCTGTCCACACAAACACACTGACTTTTTCTAAAAATATTCTTTTTAAATTAAAGGAGTGCCAAAACATGTATTAACGGTGAAATCTCGGTAAGGAATTTTTTCTCTATACACTATGTACATAATAGAGTAGGGAAAGTAAAAATTGACATAAATAATGTGTTTTGACGAGATCTACATTTTTGTATTATAAGTTAATCAGGCATGCAAAATTCATCCAGAATGAAGAGGTTTTCACAGCCTATTCCCACAATCCAAAAATTATATATATAACTTAAAATTTGCATGAAAAGGATAGTTTGAGGTTGGGGAATCTTCATGAAACATTTTTTGTCGCATCCTTGGGAGTTACAGAACTTAAGTACCAAGTTTGGTATTTAACGGACTTTTCGTTTTTTTCTCTACACGTACCACGTACATAGTGTATAGAGTAGGTATTGCATTCCACCCAAAAATACGATACCGAGATTTCACCGGAAATACATGTTTTGGGTCCCACTAAATCCAAAAAAAAAAAACATTTTTACAAAAAGGTCAGTGTGTGTGTGTGTGTGTGTGGGCAGCATAGCTCAAAAACGAGTCTGTTAAATACCAAACTTAGTATTTTAGTTTAGTACCTTTCAAGGATGTGACACGAGGATTTTGAAGTTAATCCAACTATCCAAAACTACCCTTCATATGTAAAAATTTTTGAAATGTTGATTTTCTCAAAAATGGCTCTAATGATTTTGATTAAAATCTGGTATATTTAAGATATTTACTTGCCAAATAAAATGTATGTCGTGAATTTTCTGGAAACAGCTTCTAAAGACCTGTTTATTCTGGATAAATTTTGATTAATTTAATATAACTAATAAACCGTCACAGATAGATAAAAACTTACGTTACAAAAAATGTAGACCTTGTTAAAATAAACAAATTATATCATATTTATTTTTTTCGTGGAGCCTACAGTTTTAGAGGTATTCCTTGTTATTAGTTTCAATTGTGTTGTACCATAACTTTTCTCACACTGAAGTTTCTGTTTTTCTTTTGTTCTGCTCCTGGCCAAGCAAAGAAGCAATTTGCAATGATAATCGCATAACGACAGCTTTTAAAACATTTGACTATCACTTTAGCCTAGTGCATTCCCTTAGTTCCAGTCTACCTATAAGGAACTAAGTAATAAAATTCTGCAAATAATTATCTCGATTAGCGTATTATATATCCATAAATATGAATGTGCCATTAACTTTGAAGAAGCAAATACCTTTAAATAGCGGGCAATGTCCTATGATATAATCATATCATTAGGACGTTAAGATCAAAAGGTTCTAAAATATCTGATGCGTTCCGTTCAAATGCCGTTCTCTACCTTTCTGCAACAAATTATTGTTAAAAAGCGTATACTTCTATTTACTTCATGCTAATTGAGAAAAAAATTAGTAGAAATTGTCTTATTACTCGCTTCCTTGTAAGTAGAAGCGAAATAAGGGACTACCATAGGCTAAAGTGAAGTCAAAAGCTGGTTGCTATGTGACTGATGTTCCTTTGTTTGCATGCACAGGAGTTGACAAATTCCTGTATGTGAAAAGTACAAGTTTTTTAAAGCTGAAACCAAAAACAAGGAATATCTCTAAAACGATCAACTCCACGAAAATAAGTTCATTACATAAAATGTGTGTTTTAGCATGCTCTACATTTTTTGTGTGGTAAGTTTTTGTGTATTTCTTACGGTTTAGCAGTTATGAAAACTTCCGTAAAATGCCTGCAGATTAGTCTTCAGATATGCATATATTATTTGTCAGGTCATATACGATATTTTAATCAAAATCGTTAGAGCCATTTTTGAGAAAATCAAAATTTTCGAAAAAAATTCCATGTAAAGGGTAGTTCGAGGTGGGGGGATTTTCTTAAAAATCTTCGTGTTGCATCCTTGGAAGATACCAAACTTAAATACCAAGTTTGGTATTCAACGGTCTTTTCGCTTTTGAGTTATGCTGTCCAAGACCCCCCCCCCCCCACACACACACACACGAACCTTTTTTTAATTTTTTTTTTATTCAAGGAGACCAAAAACATGTATTTCCGGTGAAATTTCGGTATTGAATTTTTGGGTGCATTATAATTCCTTCTCTATACCCTATGTACATAGTACGTGTAGAGAAAGTAAAAAGCTTATGCCTCTATTTAATTCATGCTAATCCAGAAAAATTAGCAGAAATAGTCTTATTACTTGCTTTATTGTAAGTAGAAGCGAAATAAGGGAGTACCATAGCTTAAAGTGATAGTCAAAAGCTGGTTGCTGTGTGACTGAACTTCCTTTGTTTGTATGGACAGGAGTTGACAAATTCCCGTATGAGAAAAGCACAAGCTTTTTAAAGCTGAAACCAAAATCAAAGAATGTCTGTAAAACGATCAACTCCACGAAAAATATGTATATAACATAAAATGTGAGTTTTAACATGCTCTACATATTTTGTGTGTTAAGTTTTTATCTATCTCTTACGGTTTAGCAGTTATGCAAAAAGTCATAAAATTCATTCAGAATAAAGTAATCTTCAGATATACATATGTATTATTTGTCAGGTGATACACGATATTTTAATCAAAATCGTTAGAGCCATTTTTGAGAATATCAACATTTTCGAAAAAAGTTCCATATAAAGGGTAGTTTCATATGAGGGAATTTTTCTCAAAATCTTAGTTTCGCATCCCTGGAAGATACTAAACTTAAATACCAACTTTGGTATTTTACAAACTTTTCGTTTTGAGGTATCGTGTTCACACACACACACACACACACACACACACACACACACACACACACACACGGACATTTTCTGGAAATGCTCTTTTTTATACAGGGGGTCCTAAGACATATAATTCCGGTGAAATATCGGTATCGAATTTTGGGGTGGAGTGTAACATCATCCCTATACATTATGTACATAGTACGTATAGAGAAAGTAACTAGATATCGAGATTTCACTGGAAATTCTCTTTTTCGGGTCCCCTGTATCGAAAAACGTTTTTCATTAGAAAAAGTTCAGAGTGTGTGTCCGCGTGATTTTGATCAGCATAACTGAAAAGCAAAAAATTCGATTAAATACCAAAATTGGTATTTGATGTCTTTCAAAAATGTAAGACAAAGATTTTCAAGAAAAAATTCCTTCTCCAAACTACGCTTTCAATACAATAAGCGTCTAAAAGGACCAACGGTTTTGATTAACATTCCGTATGTTAAATATATTTATATGAAAAATAAATTTACTTATCTTGAATATTCTGCAAATTGTCTCTGAACTCTCCTCACTCTGAATGATTTTTGCTCAGTTGTAAACCGTGTGAGAGTGACAAAAATTTGTTACAGAAAAATGTATAACAGTGAGAAATAGACAAAAGTTTGTTACAGAAAAATGTATAACCGTGAGAATTAGACAAAAATTTGTTACAGAAAAATGTATAACCGTGAGAATTAGACAAAAATTTGTTACACAAAACTGTATATATCATCCAAATACACGAGTCATATCATCCATTTTTGTTATGGAACTAACCGTTTCCGAGATATTACGTGTTGACGTTTATATGTTCCAATACTTACACGTCTCTCAAATGGGAAGTTGTTATTCATACATTTTCATTCTGGTCACGCAAAGAGTGTGGAACATAAATTGCATCACAAGGCAACCGGCTTTTAATACATTTGGCAGTCACTCTAACCTATGTTACTCCCTTATTTCGCTCCTACTTACAAGGAAGCACGTAATAAGACTGTTTCTGCTAATTTTTTCTCGATTAGTAGGAAGTATATAGAAGAATAAGCTGTGATAAGAATAATTTCTTGTAGAACAGGTATAGAAAGTTGTGTGAACAGAACACATCATATTTATTTCACTTTATTATTATTGTTAAGATTATGATTATTATTATTATTATTATATTATTTTTATTATTATTAAGATTATTAAAATTATTATTAAAACATTATTATTAAATTATTATTTTTGTTATTATTAAAATTATTATTGTTTTTGTTATTATTATTAAAAATGTTATTATTATTAAATTTATTAATATTACACATATTATTGATATTATTAAAATTATTAGTAAGATTATTATTAATAGTATTATTACGATTATTATTAATATTAAATTATTATTATTATTGTTATTATTATTAAAATTATTACTATATTTATTATTATAATATTTATTATTATTAAATATATTATTACTATTATTATTAAATTTATTATAATTAAAGTTATTATTATTAAATTTATTATTATTAAATTTATTATTATTATTATTAAAATTATTAGTATTAAAAGTATTATTAAAATTATTATTACTATTATTATTAGTTTTATTATTATTCAGTTTATTATTATTATTATTATTATTATTATTATTATTATTATTATTGCAGTACGACTTTGGGTAACTGATGAATAAGAGATAGACAAGGTTATCCAGAAGGAAGAGTTCTCAGAGATTATTCCCAGAAAATTTAAGGATTTGCATGAGAAATAAAATGTGTTATTTTAATCAAGAGAGGAAATCGAGAAGGGTAGTTTCAAATGAATTGTCTTGAAAATGTTAGAGTCGCATATTTGAAATTCAGCATTTCCAGGTTTGATGTTTAACCGACTGTGTTTAACTGGTATTTAATTGTTCAAACGTGCGAGTGCGCACCCACGCACACACACACGCACACACACACACACACACCTGGGCGTTTTTCCGATTTTTACTTTCTCCATACGCACTATGTACATAGTGTATAGAGAAAGTATTGCACTCCACCAAAAAATTCGATACCGAGATTTCACCGGAAATATATGTTTTAGGGTCCCCAATATCCAAAAAAACATTTTCACAAAAAGGTCCGTGTGTGTGTGTGTGTGTGTGTGTGTGTGTGTCCGTGTGTCTGTGAACACGATAACTCAAAAACAAAAAGTCGTTAAAATACCAAACTTGGTATTTAAGTTTAGTATCTTCCAGGGATGCGACACGAAGATTTTGAGAAAAATCCCCCCACCCCCAACTACCCTTTACATGGAACTTTTTTCGAAAATTTTGATTTTCTCAAAAATGGCTCTAACGATTTTGATTAAAATTTTGTATATTAAATATACTTACCTGACAAATAAAATTTTGAATAACTGCTAAACCGTAAGAGATGGACAAAAACTTACTACACAACAAATGTAGAACATATTAAAACACACAATTTATGTTATATGCATTTTTTTCGTGAGTTCGTCGTTTTTGTGACATTCCTTATTTTTGGTTTCTGCTATGAAAAACGTATACCTTTCTCATATTTTAACTTGTCAACTCCTATCCATATAGACAAAGGAACTTCATTGACATAGCAACCAGCTTTTGACTATCACTTTAACCTGCGGTTTCCCTTATTTCGCTCCTACTTACAAGGAAGCGAGTAATTAGACTGTCTACTATTTTTTTCTGATTAGCATAAAGTAAATAGAAGTATAAGTTTTTTAAGAATTATTTGTTGCAGGTATATGGAGAAAATCATGTGAATGGTACACATCAGATTTTGTATTCGTGAGGTTTCAAAACCTGTATTTCCGTGAATTTTTTAGTAGAATATAACATTTTCTCTTCCTTTTCTGTGTATTTGACATACGTGCTAGAGAAATAAAACTGTACTTGCCATAACGTGTGTTTTAACATGTCTTACTAGCTACGCGAAAGTCATTACGAATAAGAGCACTTGAGAGGCTATTCGTAGAAAATTCCGGATATGTTTTATACATTTCCATGACAAATAAAATGTATTAAAGATTGTTAGCAATTTTTTAGAAGACCAAGCTTTCTAAAATGTATCCAAGTAAAGGTTTGTTTGCGATGAATTTTGTTGGAGATCTTTATGTCGCGTCCTATGAATATTCTAACTTAACCGTTTTTTTCACTCGCAAACCTGATCCATTTTTTCAAAAGTTGTTTTCCGTTCAGAGGTTTTCCAAGCATGTTTTTCCTATGAAATTTCGGTATCGAATTTTAGGAATGAATTCGATACCTTCTACGAAAACATAGCATATAGTAAAAGATTAAATACTTTTTTTGTAGCTTAACGTTCTTTAACCTGGTTGGTCATATCGGACGATGAATGAAATTGGTGAAATGATGCTCAAATGATCTCGGGGTCCATAGAGCTTAAAGTTACTCGACATTCGTCTTCTCAGGAGACAGAAAAAGACCTTATCCGGGTAACTCACCCTAGGCGAGATTCGAACTCATGACCTGTTGAATATGAGGCAGACACGCTACCACCTCACTACCCAGGTGGCCTAAATACTTTTGGTAATGGAAATAATAAAGGAACATCGCTGTATGTCTTAAAGGAAGACAGCGAGTAGCCTTGCACGCCCTGGCAGCGTGTGCCGGTCCCTGAGCGTCTGACCCTGACAGGTCTTGTCAGGGACACCGAAGAGAACACTTACCAAGGCATTGCCGATGAGTCCGATGAAGAGAGTGAGTAGCCTTGCACGCCCTGGCAGCGTGTGCCTGTCCCTGAGCGTCTGACCCTGAGGGTCTTGTCAGGGACACCGAAGAGAACACTTACCAAGGCATTGCCGATGAGTCCGACGAAGACAATGAGGCCGAAGAGGATGGGCACGACGACAGAGACGACCTGCTGGATGAGCTGCAGGGACTGCAGGGAGGGCTCATACTCCTCCACAGGGACCTGGCTGCCTCCTGGAGGCCACTCCAGGCTTCTGTTCAAGTAGTAACTCTGGCATAGAGCGAAGAGGACGGCCGTTAGGTTGCCAGCACTGGAGTTACTGCACGCCGAGTACCTAAATCCCGACTCTAGAGGCGGCGGAGGTGGTGGAGGCGGCTCCTGAATCACCACGGTCCCTGACTGGACTCCTTCACCCTCCAACCTCTCGTCCAACATTTTTATCAACTTCAAAAACACTACTGGTCCAAAATATCTGTCCCTTGAGGCTTTCTCAACAACATTTTGAAATAAATGTTTATCCCATTACATATGTTGAGGGTATTTACTGTGCAGTAAATGTGCTCAGTTTAGTATCTAGGTTTATTCTCTAAGTAGGTCACATATTTTTTTCAGTCATTCAGAAATAATGTAGTTTGTCACGTAGTCGTTGCGGATTCACCACTCAACAGAAGCCACTTTTGATCTTCTCTGCCTCTAAACTTCGTTAGCACTGCCTTGGTCTCTCCCTTCCCCGCTGAGGGAGAGAAACTTCGTTACAACTTCTATTAGCCTCCAAGCGGTCGATGGATTTTCTTACAATAAAAAACCTTTAGTGTTGTCTTGAAGCCAAGTCCTGACTCTGTCTTAGTAAAGCTCACACTGCAAAAGAACAAGCTTCAACTCTAGAATTTAACGACCACTTAAAGGCGAATCTCAAGTGTAGAAGGATTTGGGATGAAACTTTACGAAAAGTTTTCTGTCTTTTTCGTTGTTTGTCTGTGGAAAGTCACAAGTTAAGAGTTCAGCTGTTTGCTGAGATCATTAAGGTATAATCTGCACTAATGATAAGCTTGCTTGATGAGCAAATGTTTGTTCTACTTTTATCACACCGGGCAGGTGTGCCACACACACACACTGATGTCCTTATCGCACTCTACAACGATTACACACTGGAGCTTTTGAGAGGTGGGGAACCAGATTTTCGTGTCAGTTGTAATTAAAGGTTTCGTCGTGGCCGACACCTGGCGCCTTGATCGCACGCCGTATGTTGTAGCAGACGAACGCGAGAACTGAATGGAAGTGGCTAGGGACCCGAAGGGATGATCGCAGTGTAGGAGAGGCAGGGGGGGGGGCGCTAGCGACGCCGGCGTAGCGTCGACCTTCTCACAGTTGTTGTTACGGATTGTGCAGGGTATCGATAGCCACTTCATATCGATATAATAACCCTATAATCGATCATGCCACTTCTCTGCAGCCTTTTCATGCTTATCTTGGGTTCAAATCTGGAAAGTTCTTTAAACTAGTTACGTGAATATCTCACATGCTCGACACACCTTGACGGTACCAACCTATTATTATTATTATTATTATTATTATTATTATTATTATTATTATTATTATTATTATTATTATTATTATTATTATCATTATCATTATTATTATTATTATTAAAAAATCTTATGTGCTCTATTCACACGACTTTCGCTACATCTCTGCAACACATTATTGTTAAAACGCTTATGCTTCTATTTACTTCATACTAATCGAGAAAAAAAATGTAGAAATATTCTTACTTGCTTTCTTGTAAGTAGAAGCGAAATAATGGAGACCTATAGATTAAAGTGATAGTCAAAAGATGGTTGCTATGTGACTGAAGTTCCTTTGTATGGACAGGAGCTGACAAATTTCTGTATGAGAAAGAATAAAGTTTTTAAACGTGAAATCAAAAACAAGGAATAACTTAAAAACGATCAAATCTACGAAAAAAATGTACATAGCATAAATTGTGTGCTTTAACGTGTTCTACGTTTTTTGTGTGGTAAGGTTTTTTTCAATCTCTTACGGTTTACCAGTTATGCAAAAATCCGGAAAATTCATCCAGATTAAAGTAGTCTTCAGAGGCTATTTCCAGAAAATTAAAGATATACATTTTATTTGTCAAGTAAATATCTTAAATATATAGGAGATTTTAATAAAAAGTCGTCACAGCCATTATTAAGAATATCAAAATTTTCGAAATTTTTGCCATGTAAAGTGTAGTTTAGGGTGAGGGGATTTTCTTGAAAATCTTCGTGTCGCATCCTTAGAACATAACAAACTTAAATACCAAATTTAGTTTTTAACGGTCTTTTCAGGTTTGAGCTATGCTGCCCACAGACACACACACACAGACAGACAGACACACGGACATTTTTCTAAAAATGATTTTTTTGGATTCAGGGAGGCTCAAAACATGTGGTTCCGGTGAAATCTCGGTATCGAATTTTCGGGTGTACAATGTACTTAGTGTATAAATAGAAAGAAAATCTGCTGTGTTCCATTCACATGAATTTCTCTACATCTCTGTAACAAATTGTTGTTAAAAAACCTCGTTCTTCTATCTCTTCGTGCTAATCGAGATAAACGTTAGCACAAACGGTCTTATTACTTAGTTCCTTATAAGTAGAAGCGAATACACCAGGCTAAACCGACAGTCAAGGTTTCTAAAATAAGGTAGCTATGGCATTGAACTCCGTTTCTATGCAAGGCTAGGGGTTGGCAGGTTTGCGGTTGAGAAAAGTTTAAGTATTTTAAAACTGAAACCAATAACTAGAAATATTTCGAATACGGATAATTCTACACAAATATATATATATATGACATAAATCGTGTGTTTGAATGAAATTTACATTTTTGTGTGCGAAGTTGTTTGTTTCTGTCTTATGCTTTGTCAGTTATACAAAAGTCATACAGAATGAAGAGGTTTTTAGAAGTTATTCCCAGAAAATCCAGGATATAAATTTCGTTTCTCATAAAAGAATATTTTATTCAAAATTGTTAGAGCCATTTTTGAGAAAGTCAAAACGTTCGAAAACTCTTCCATGTAAAGGGTAGTCTGTGGTGGGTGGAGTTTCTTGAAAAACGTCATGTCGCAGTCTTGGAAGATACCAAACTTACGAGTAAATATCAAGTTTGGTGTTTAAGGGTCTTTTCGTTTTTGAGCTATGCTGTCCACACGCACACACACACATTTTTCTAAAAATGCATTTATTTGGATTCAGGGGGTCTCAAAATATGTATTTCTTGTGAAATCTCGGTGTCAAATTTTCGGGTACAATACAAATCCGAGATTTCACCGCAAATGTTTTTGAGGTCCTCTGAGTCAAAAAAAATTACATAAAAAGGCGTGTGTGTGTGTGCAGCATAGCTCAAAAACGAAAAGTTGCTTAAATATCAAACTTGGTACTTAAGTTGAGCATCTTACCAGGATGCGACACGATAATTTTCAAAAAGATATTCCTCACCACCATCTACCCTTTATATAAAACATTTTCGGAAATTTTGAATTTCTCAAAGATGGTTCTTAACGATTTTGATAAAAATGCCTTATGTTTAAGATATTTTTATGACAAACCAAATTTAATTCCTGAATTTTCTGGAAATAGCCTCTGAAGACCTTTTCATTGTGGATGACTTTTGTATAACTGACAAACCTTAAGAGATACATAAATAATGTAGATTTAATTAATAACACAATTTGTGATATACGTCTTTCTTTTTTGTAGAGTTAACCCTTTTCAAGATATTCGGCATTGCCGGTTTCAATTTTAAGCCATTTAAACTTTTTTTAAACGGAAACATATTTTTCTTCTTCTTTCTCGCTTGTTTAATCCTGGTGAGTAAACAGATTGGAGTTTTAAATGTTTCACATAGCGACCGGATTTAAAAGACGATACTATCGCTTTAGCCTGTATTTTTTCTTATTTTCCCTCTATTTACTAGGAAGAAACTGTTATAGACAATTTCTGCTAATGTTTATATCGATTATCATGAAGTGTATATAAGCATAAGCTTCTAACAGTAATTTGTGATGTAGAGAAAGTCATGTGAATGGTACATATCACATTTTTTATACCAAATTGTCTTTAGAACCTTTGAACATCCACAGAATCAACATTTAGCCGCCCCTCTGTGCTTTGGGCACTTCAGTTATTTAAACACCGCAAAATTCGCCTGCTTCCCAGCTTAAAAATTATAAAACAGCTTCTCCTCAAAATAGTATCTCCACACCTTACATATTCCACACCTCATTTTTACTTTCTCTAAATAGTACTTGGTAGAGAAGGTGTTGCACTCTACTCAAAAATTAGGATTCCTTGTATTAAAATATCTGATGTGTTCCATTCGCATGTCTTTCGCTATATCTCTGCAACAAATTGTTGTTAAAAAGCTTATGCTTCTATTTGCTTCGTGCTAATCGAGAAAACATTAGCAGAAATAGTTTTATTACTTGCTTCCTGATAAGTAGAAGCGAAATAAGGGAGTACCATACGTTAAAGTGATAGTCAAAAACTGGTTGCTATGTGACTGAAGTTCCTTTGTTTGTATGGATAGGAGTTGAAAAATTCCTGTATGAGAAAAGTATAAGTTTTTCAAAGCTAAAACCAAAAACAACGAATACCTTAAAAACGACCAACTCAAAGAAAAAAATGTATGTATCGTAAATTGGGTTTCTTAATGTGCTCTACATTTTCTGTGTCATAAGTTTTTATCCATCTCTTACGGTTTAGCAGATATGCAAAATTCCGTAAAATCCATCCAGAACAAAGTAGTATTCAGAGATTATTCCCAGAAAATTGAAGATATAAATTTTATTTTTCTGGTAAATATCTTAAATATAAGAGATTTTTAATCAAAATCGTTAGAGCTATTTTTGGGAAAAGCAAAATTTTCGAAAAAAGTACCATGTAAAGGGTAGTTTGGGATGGGGGGGATTTTCTTGAAAATATTCCTGTCTCATCCTTGCAAAATACTAAACTTAAATACCAAGTTTGGTATTTTAGCTACTTTTCGTTTTTGAGTTATGTTCACAGACACACGGACACACGGACACACGGACACACTGACACACGGTCACACGGACACACACACGGACCTTTTTCTGAAAATACTTTTTTGGATACATGGGACCCTAAAACATATATTTCCGGTGAAATCTCGGTATCGAATTTTTTGGTGGAGTGCAATACCTTCTCTATACACTATGTACATAGTGCGTTTAGAGAAAGTAAAAATTAGCAGAAATAGTTTTATTACTTGCTTCGTTGTAAGTAGAAGCAAAATAAAGGAGTATCATAGGTTAAAGTGATAGCCAAAAGCTGGTTGCTATGTGACTGAAGTTCCTTTGTTTGTATGGATAAGAGTTGAAAAATTTCTGTATGAGAAAAGTATAAGTTTTTCAAAGCTGAAACAAAAAACAACGAATACCTTAAAAACGACCAACTCAAAGAAAAAAATGTATATATCGTAAATTGGGTTTCTTAATGTGCTCTACATTTTCTGTGTAATAAGTTTTTATCCATCTCTTACGGTTTAGCAGATATGCAAAATTCTGTGAAATTCATCCAGAATAAAGTAGTCTTCAGAGGCTATTCCCAGAAAATTCAAGATATACATTTTATTTCTCTGATAAATATCTTCAATATAAGAGATATTAGTCAAAATCGTTAGAGCCATTTTTTGAGAAAATAAAAATTTTCGAAATTTTTTGCATGTAAAGGGTAGTTTGGGGTGGGGGGGATTTCCTTGAAAATCTTCGTATCGCAGCCTTGCAAGATACTACAGTTAAATATCAAATTTGGTATTTAACTGTGTTTGGTCTTGCTGTGTTGGTCTTTTGGTGTTTGAACTATGCTGTCCACAGACACACACGCACACACATACGGACCTTTTCCCAGATTTTTTTTTTTTTTTTTTTGGATTTAGGGGGATCCAAAACATGTATTTCCGGTGAAATCTGGGTATCGAATTTTTGGGTGTAATATAATACCTTCTCTATACACTATGTACATAGAACGTGTAGAGAAAGTAATATAAGCTCCTTCCTTTCTTTTTAATTGTACAGATATATTTTAAAGGATTCTATTAAATATATGGCCTTCGAAAAGTGTTTATATTACCGTGTCTCCTATTGGACGTTGCGGTTGACTCCTCCCACGGTTGCAGTTCTGTATGACATGCGAGAAATTCGCTACCCGGACACCACTACAACCAGCTCCACAAAATGATGTCTTCAAGGAAGTCCAGGGTCTACCTGATGACATCCAGGAGATTACCACCAGCTCCAGGAACTTCACGAGCTTCTCCGAAAACTGCTAAAGGACGGACCTGCCATTTTCAGCATCAGACTGGAATTAATAAGTGTACGAGAGGTCATCACTAGGGGGAATGAGAGCCCTCTAGCTGTCGTCTGAAGTACTCCAACCGGCTCCACAGGGTTGTTCAGACTCCAGCAGTACAGCACATAACTAGAGACAGCTTCTTGGGGACCGATACAGGGACAGTCGAAGTTAGCACAGCATATACTCCCGCCGCTGAATCCTTGCACTTGACAGTCGAGGTTGGCGTTGCCAGAGTAACTAGTAAACAGCACCAGCTGATTACAAATGTCTATCGTGGGTAGCGACGAATATAAACAATTTACGTAATAAATTAATGCCGATGAATAATAACATTTAATTCGTCTTTACTTTCTCTTCATGTGCTATGTATATAGTGTATAGAGAAGGTATTGCATTCCACCCACAAATTCGATACCGAGATTTCACCGGAAATATATGTTTTAGAGTCCCCTTTATCTAAAAAAAGTATTTTCGGAAAAAGGTCTGTGTGTCTGTGAACACGATAACTCAAAAACGAAAATTCGGTAAAATACCAAACTTGGTATTCAAGTTAAGTATCTTTCAGGGATACGACAAGAATATTTTGAGAAAAATCCCCCTACCCCAACTACCCTTTACATGGAACTTTTTTTTAAAATTTTGATTTTCTCAAAACTGGCTCCAACGATTTTGATATAAATGTCTTATATTAAAGATATTTACCTGACAAATAAAATGTATATCTTAAATTTTCTGGGAATAGCCTCTGAAGAGTACTTTATTCTGGATAAATTTTACGGAATTTTGAATAACTACTAAACCGTAAGAGATGGACAAAAACTTAATACACGAAAAATCTAGAACACGTTAAAAGACACAATTTAAGTCATATACAATTTTTTAGTGAAGTTGATCGTTTTTTAGACATTTCTTGTTTTTGGTTCCCGCCTTGAGAAACATACTTTTCTCGTACAGGAATTTGTCAACTGCTGTCCATACAAACAAAGGAACTTCAGTCACATAGCAATCACTTTAACCTATGGCACTCCCTTATTTCGCTTCTACTTACAAGGAAGCAAGTAATAAGACTATTTCTGCTAAGTTTTTCTCTATTAGCATGAAGTAAATTGAAGCATGAGCTTTTTAACAATAATTTGTTGCAGAGATGTAGAGAAAGTCATGTGAATGGAACACATCAGATTTTTACAATATAAAACAGTCTTGACTACTTGTCGTTTATGGCTGAAGGTTAGTATAGCATGAAATAAGACCTAGAGTACAACCCTATTTGTAGAGTTACGCTTAAAACAAACGGGATCTATAGGTACCGGAAGCCAACAAATGGTTAATGTTGCGGAACTAGTGACGTAGGTGGGTGACGGATCTTGTGCCATATTTGCATTTCATCAGCGCTGTACGTGTCGCGCAGAATGTGCACTCTTTCTGACGTCATGTACCCCTCGGGCAGAACTTGGCGTCCCATTAAAGGAACACCTTGCACATCTGTGAAAACAAACTTTTCTTCCTTCAACAGGAAAACGAGAAAACTCCAGGTGCAATTTAGAGAGAGAATTTATAAGATGTTGTGCCAGTGGTGTTCATTTTCTTCTTGCTCCAGCAAGTAAACTGCAAACGTCTTTATCAGCTTCCATTGCGCACACTGCAGAAAAGGGCTGCAAAACCCAAAGCTTTTATCTTATGAAATACTCGACGTTTCCATGTGGGGACAATCTCCTTTATGTGCTCCGGATTTAAACATTTATCTGCATATATGAATTCTGAGCAAACTTTCAAAAGAAATCCCTTTTGCTTTCTTTTCCACACCAGAGGTAGAGGAAGTCGTGGATACAGCTCAAAAATGCTATAGCGACAGTTCACCTACAATATGTTTTGAGGACCCTTGAACATCGAAACCCTAAAACTATGACTAATACCAAAGTTTGTTGGATAAGTAGAGCTAAACTGCAAAAAATATGATGTGTTCCATTCACATGACTTTCTCTACATCTCTACAACAAATTATTGTTAAAAAGCCTAGTTTTTATTTACTTCATGCTAATCGAGAAAAATTAGCAG
Organism: Hymenopus coronatus; assembly: GCA_030762935.1. Classification (NCBI taxonomy): domain Eukaryota; kingdom Metazoa; phylum Arthropoda; class Insecta; order Mantodea; family Hymenopodidae; genus Hymenopus; species Hymenopus coronatus. Next base: position 15,947,280 of record CM060897.1, on the reverse strand, counting down.
AAATAGTCTTATTACTTGCTTCCTTGTAAGTAGAAGCGAAATATGGGAGTGTCATAGGTTAAAGTGATAGTCAAAAGCTGGTTGCTTTGTGACTGAAGTTCCTTTGTTTCTATAGAAAGGAGTTGACAAATTCCTGTATGAGAAGAGTATAAGTTTTTTAAAGATGAGACCAAAAAATGTATATAACATAAATTGTGTGTTTTAACGTGCCCTACATTTTTTTCTGTGGTAAGTTTTTGCCCATCTGTTACGGTTTAGCAGTTATGCAAAATTTCTTAAAATTCATCCAGAATAAAGTAATCTTTAGGGGATATTCCCAGAAAACTCATATCTTATTTGTCAGATAAATATTTTTAATATTCTATATTTTAATCAAAATAGTTACAGCCATTTTTGAGAAAATCAACATTTTCGAAAAAAGTCCCATGTTAAGGGTAGTCTTGGGTAAGGGGATTTTCTTGAAAATCTTCGTGGTGCATCCTTGGAAGATACCAAACTTAAATATCAAGTTTGGTATTCAACGGTCTTGTCGTTTTGGAGCTATGCTCTCCACAGAGACACACACACGCACGCACGGACCTTTTTCTGAAAATGTTTCTCTTTTTTGATTCAGGGGACCCAAAACATGTATTTCAGGTGAATTCTCTGTATCGAATTTTTGAATGGAATGCAATACCTTCTCTATACATGGAAGTAGGAGGAAAATAGGGAGTACCATAGGTTTAAGTGATAGTCAAAAGCTGGTTGCTATGTTACTGAAGTTCCTCTGTTTTTAATGACAGCAGTTGATAAATTCCTGTATGAGAATAGTATAAGTTTTTAAAGCTGAAACTAAAAACATGGAATATCTCAAAAACAACAAACTCCACGAAAAAATGCGTATAACATAAATTGTGTTTCAAGTTCTTGTCCATCTCTTACGGTTTAGCAGTTATGCCAAATTCCGTTTCTGTACTGGGCGTGAAAAGACCGCTTGATTTTGCTCAGAGGCCTCTCTATCAGGCTTGAGGTTCTTTTATTTTTTTTTTGGTAGTGTTTAACGCCCGCTTTAACTACTAATGGCACCGCAGGCGGTGTGGTTCTTTTACGTGCCGTAAATCTACGACACAGGACCAACGGCTTTACTTCCCTTCCGAAGGAAGCCATGCTAAGGATTTTTACGCCCGAAAAACATCCATCGTCCTCCGCCGGGTTTGAACTCGCGACCTTGCGTATATGAAGTTAGCAAGGTAACTATTACACCACGGAGGACGACAAAAAAAAAAAAAAAAAGTGCTATGAAAAGGGTAGTTAGTGATGAGGGATTTTCGTGTTGCATCGTTGGAAGGCACTTAACTTAAATACGAAGTATGGTATTGGAATAATTGGTTTTTCACACAAGCCGAATGTAGGACAGGAGTTAGATAGGTAGAGTCAGACTGAAAAATTCAATGCCATAGCCGGGATTTGAACCACGCAACATGCCTGTATAGCATTGAATTTCTCAATTCTCAACTGAAATTCAATGCTATCCCGGCTATGGCATTGAATTTTTCAGTCTGACTCTACCTATCCAAACCCTGTCCTACACACGGCTTGTGTGAAAAACAATTATGCCAAAACAATAGGTGGTCTCAAAATAATTTGAGATCACCTTGTGGTTTACCGGGAAACATGCAAGTCAGTTGAGAAATTCAATGCTGCCTTAGTAGCTCAGTGGCAGAGCAACGGACTAGAGATCAGGAGATCCGTGGTGCAAAACTCCGGCTATGGCGTTGAATTTTTCAGTCTGACCCTACCTATGCAACCAAGTTTGGTATTTAACGGAGTTTTCGTTTTTGAGCTTTGCTGTCCACAGACACACACAAGGACCTTTTTCCAAAAATGCTTATTCTTGGATTCAGGAGGACCCAAAACCTGTATTTTCGGTGAAATTTCGGTATCGTATTTTTGGGTGAAATGCAATTACCTTCTCTATATATGTACATAGTACGTGTAGAGAAAGTAAAAAAGTAAAAAAAAAAAAAAAAAAACGCCTGTACATTAAAACACTTTTTCTTTTGGCAGGGATGCACGGATAATCCGCAATCCGGATAATCCGCAAACCGGATAATCCGCACACAAATTATCGAGAGTATTCTGTATTCTGAATAGTGCTGTACTTGCCCAATTAGCCAAGTTTGGGCACGCTAGTGAAGCAAGGATATTCAGAATTTCCTCTTCGATTAAAAGTAAATTAACAGTGAAACTGGTAAATGATATCAGCAGTTGCCTGAGTTTCTTTGTCTCTTGGGTAAGTAGCAGATGCTTTTGTTGGGAATCTAATTACTAACAAGCATAAAGCCCATAAATCCAAACGTTCCCTTTCAAGTTCGTAGAACCCGAGGCGATGCTTTCTCCTGCAATTCAGACACACTTATTACGTAATAAAGAACCTCTTGTGCTGCGAGGGCTTCGCTTTCAAATGACATATTAATTAAACTATGTTTCAGACGCCCATTTCGCAGCAATTTTGGAGTTAGATCAAGAAAATACTTCATACAAGAGAGACATGGAAAAGTTTTAGAAATGCCTAACAAAAATTAGCTTAAGAATACTGGTCCAGTGGTTAGCGAGCTGATTTCTCTTCCGGAAGTCCCGAGTTCGAATTTTTGTTTAACCAGATTATTCCTTGTCCCCACAGAGTGAATGTGTGCGTATGTGAGGGAGAGAGTTCCTGATAAGTAGGAGGGAAATAAGGGAATACTTTACACTAAACCGACAGTCAAATGTTTTTATATGGTGGTTACTATGGCGTTTCATTGCGTGGCCAGAAGTTAAGAAGTTCCTGTATGGGAAAAGATTTTAAAGCTGAAGCCAAAACAAGGAATATCTCGGAAACGGCCAACTGTACGAAAAAAAGGTGTATGACATAAATTGTATGTTTTTTTAAGATCTCTACCTTTTTTTGTGAAGTAACCTATTGTCTATCACTTATGGTTTTATAGCGTTGCAAAAAGTCAAAAAGAACATCCAGAATTAAGAAGTCTCTAAGGGATATTCCCAGAAAATTCAAGATACACATTTTATTTGCCATGTAGATAGCTTAAATATAAACATTTTAATCAAAATCGTAACAGCCATTTTTGGATTTTTTTCTGTGCAAAAAGTACTTGGGGGTGGGGGATATTCTTAAAAATCTAGTCTAGCAATCTTGAAATATACTGAATTTAAATACCAAGTTTGATATTTAACGGATTCTTCGTTTTTGGGCTATGCTGTCCATAGACAGAGAGAGACAGAGACAGAGAGAGACAGAGAGAGCCAGAAAGAGGGAAAAAACTATTTAAACCCAACGTGAAGAACCTACAGACGAGTTGTTTCTAACGCTAAGCCCCCGATGTGGCATTAGATGTTAGAGGGGGCTATTTAAAGACAAAATAAAAAAGAATCTGATGTGTTCCAATCACATAACTTTCTCTACATCTCTTCAACAAATTATTGTTAAACAGCATAGGCTTCCATTTACTTCTTATTACTTGCTTTCTTGTGAGTAGAAGCGAAATAAGGGAGTACCACAGGCTAAAGCGATAGTCAAAAGCTGGTTGTTATGTGACTAAAGTTCATTTGGTTGTATGGACAGGAGTTGACAAATTCCTGTATGAGAAAAATATGTTTTTTAAAGCTGAAACCAAAAACACTGAATATTTAACACTCGATCAACTCCAGGAAAAAAAAAAGTATACAACATAAATTGTATGTTTTAATGTGCTCTACATTTTTTGTAAGATAAGTCTTTGACTATCTCTTAAGGTTTAGCAGTTAATTCAAAATTCCGTAAAATTCTTCCAGAATAAAGTAGTCTTCTGAGGTTATTCCTAGAAAATTCAGATATACATTTTATTTGTCAGGTAAATATCTTTGATACACAATATTTTAATCAAATCGTTAGAGCCATTTTTGAGAAAATCAAAATTTGCTAAAAAAGTTTCATGTAAAGGGTAGTTGGGGTGGGGGATTTTCTTGTCAATCTTCATGTCGCATCCTTGGAAGATATCAAACCTAGGTACCAAGTTTGGTTTTTAACGGACTTTTCGTTTTTGAGCTATGTTGTCCACAGACACACACACATACACACAGACAGACAGTCAGTCAGAAACACACACGGTCATTTTTCTTATAATGCTTTTTTTGGATCCAGGGGATCTCAAAACATATATTTCCGGTGAATCCAATTTTCGGTACATTACAATACCTTCTCTGTACACAGTGCGTGTAGAGAAAGTAAAACTACTACACGGGGTTATTTTTAAACTATTTAAATTAGCGTACCTCTATAAAAGTTATACCAAAATAATTGGGTGATTCCAAATATTCATGTGCAATTAAAACATGAAAATGAAAAAAATTGTGAGAATCCTATTTAGACTCCCCTTAAATAGTTACAGAGATATTGGCATTTCGACTGCCTTTAAATGTGTAAATAAATGACAACAATTTGGTGTGCATGCTCTAGTATAAGAAATTAGGTGCCGGGTCTCACACAAATATGGCGCCACTAGGCCAGATAGATGGCAGCATCGTATAGTTTAACTCTAGATAAGGCCAATAGCTTGTGTAGTTTTCGAATGACAGCATTTTAAACAAGACAACTTTTGAGTGTTCACGAAAATGGAAGATTTGGAAAAACGAGCAGTGATTAAATACTTCCATTTGAAAGGCTTAACCCCTAAAGAAATCAAGGAGAAAATGGACAGTACATTGAAAGACTCTGCCCCTTCATATTCTATGATTAAAAGGTGGGCTGCTGAGTTTAAAATGGGACGTACGAGCACTAGTGATGAGCCTCGCTCTGGACGCCCTGTAGAAGTGACAACTCCAGAGGTCATTGAAAAAAATTCATCGTTTAGTACTGGAAGACCGCAGATTAAAGTTATTTGAGATAGCAGAGGCTGTAAACATATCAAAAGAACGTGCAGGTAATATTTTAAGTAATGTTTTGGGCTTTCACAAGATCTGTGCAAGATGGGTGCCGTGTTTGTTGACACCTGATCAAAAGGTGCAAAGAAAAACTGTTTCTGTTAAGAATGTGGAGCTCTACCGTAAAAATCCCAGTGAATTTTTGAGACAGCTTATTGCCATGGATGAAACTTGGATACATCACTACACTCCAGAAAGTAAATCACAGTCAAAGCAGTAGATTGAGCCAGGTGAACCAACTCCAAAAAAAGCAGCTAAGAAGGTTATAGTGAGAGTTTTCTGGGATGCATAGGGAATTATCTTTGTTGATTACTTGGAAAAGGGTAAAAGTAAGACAGGTGACTACTACGCAAGCTTAATGCAACGTTTGAGTGATGAGGTGAAAAGGTAAAGTCCTCATTTGGAAAAAAAAAAACTTGTTTCATCACAACAATGCTTCGAACCATCGTTCAGTTATTGCAATGGGAAAATGAGCGAATTAAAGTTCGAATTGCTTGAACATCCACCCTATTCGCCAGATCTAGCACCCAGTGACTACCACCTGTTCCCAAACCTCAAAAAAGTTCTTGGAGAACGAAGATTTCACAGCAACGAGGAGGCCATTGATGCGCTTTTGAGGACCTGGATAAATCGCACTACAGAGATGGTTTAATTAAATTAGAACACCGATATAACAAATGTATTAGCCTTTCTGGAGATTCTGTTGAGAAATAAAGCAAAACAATATTTTAGATGCTGTTTTCATTGAGAGGCAACAGCCGATCCTCGTATTTTTTGTCTTTGTCTTTTAAAGCTGAGACAAACTATAGGATGCATTTAATCGTTAACTGGTATGCAGTAAACCTCGCTGGAAGAGGTGCATTCCAGATAAGTGCCAAGTTGCAATGGATGTTAAAGTGTCTCCAGAGGAAATAAAATTGAGATTCCCTCCATTTATACTTGTTGCAGCTGGCCAGTAAACCTGCGAGAAATGTTTCTGCTGACGTCGTTGTCTCAGGTTACTGGTTCAAGGTCAGTCTTCAACATGACTGCCTTGGGAACGAACCGACGCGACGCTATTTCAAGTGACGTTGCTGGGCTTTTGGCTGCTGAAAACCGGTTGATGACCTAGCAGCGGGTACTGTTTCATTTCCATCGACACTTTCACGTCTGCATGCGGACCTAGGTCTTCTGGGCATATCCCAATTTTATATTCCCTGAAGTTTAACCACTACCTACGCAAAATTCCTGTTGAATATAGATGGCCATATTAAACCTTCGTGATCAAATCAATATTTCATGTGTGGTTTTTACTTTCTCTACAAGTACTATATACATAGTGAATAGAGAAGGTATTGTAATGCATCCAAAAATTCGATACCGAAATTTCACCGGAAATACCGTTTTTAAGACACCCTGAATACAAAAAAAAAGCACTTTTAGAAAAGTGTCCGTATGTGTGTGTGTGTGTGTGTGTGTGTGTGTGTGTGTGTGTGTGTGTGTGTGTATGTGCCTGTCTGTGGGCAGCATAGCTCAAAAGCAAAAAGACAGTTAAATACTATACACGAAAGTTTTCAAGAATTTCCCCCTACCCCAAACTACCATTCACTTGGCAAAATGTTTCGGAAATTTTGATTTTCTAAAAAATGGCTCTAACGATTTTCATTAAAATATGGTATATTAAAGATATTTACCTGACAAATAATATGTATATCTTGCTGGGAATAACCTCTGAAGCCTACTTTATTCTGGATGAATTTTACAGAATTGTGTATAACTGGTAAACCGTAAAAGATAGACAAAAACTTACCACACAAAAATTGTGGAACACATTAAAACACACCATTTATGTTATATGCATTTTTTTCGTCGAGTTGATCGTTTTTTAGATACTCCTTGTTTTTGGTTTCAGGCTTGAAAAACATAATTTTCTCATACAGGAATTTGTCAACTCCTGTCCATACAAACACAGGAACTTCAGTCACATAGCAACCAGCTTTTGACTATCACTTTAACCTATGGTACTCCCTTTTTTCGCTTCTACTTACAAGGAAGCAAGTAATAAGAACATTTCTGCTATTTTTTCTCGATTACCATGAAGTAAATAGAAGCATAAGCTTTTTAACAATATTTTGTTGGAGAGATGTAGAGAAAGTCATTTGAATGGAACACATCAGATTTTTATGACGTGTAGACGAAATTTTGTATTCCACCCAAAAGTTTCATATTGAGGTTACATCGAAAATGATCGGTTTTGGACAGCTGGTGCTAAAAGTAGGTCAGTAGTGTTAAAAGTAGAAAATTCTCTCACTCAGTGTTATAAAATTATAACACTCCAATATAGCCAATTTTGTTTTTATTGCTCCATGGCTTCATTCCAGTAGGCTATGACTCTGAAAGCTCGTATCGATACATAAAATGGCGGATGATGTATCTGCTGAACCAGACGAAATCATGCAAGCAGCTGAGAGAGCAAAATTATTACTACTACACTGCCTCCGTTGTATAGAATGCAAGACAAGAACTGAATTCGCAGACCATTAAATATGAACTCCCAGAAATAGGTTATAATAATAATATGCCTATAAACACTGACAACTGTCTAAAAATCCTGATTTGTTCCGTTCACATGGTTTTCTCTACATCTTTGTAACCAATTATGTAAATAAGCTTGTTCTTCTATTCGTTTCATGCTAATCGAGATAAATACTATCACAAACGGTCATATTCCTTATAATTAGAAGGGAAATAAGTGAATACGCTAGGCTAAACCGACAGTCAAATGTTTTAAAATGTGGTTACTACAGCGTTTCATTGAGTGGCCAAAAGTTGGTAAGTTCCTGTATTAAAAAAGTTTAAGTATTTTAAAACTGAAGCCAATAACAAGGAATATCTCGAAAGCGGTCAACTCCACGAAAAAAATGTATACAACATAAATTATATGTTTTCAGAAGTTCCACTTTTTTTTGTGAAGTAACTTTTTGTCTATCACTTAAGATATACTAGCGTTGCAAAATTTAAAAATATCATCCAGAATAAAGGTGTCTCTAAGGGATATTTCCATAAAATTAAAGATTTACATTTTTTTGTCATGTATATATCCTAAATTTGAGATTTTACTTAAAATCATAAGAGCCATTGTTGGTTTTTTTTTTCATGCAAAGAGTAGTTGTGGGTGGGGGGACTTTCTTACAAATCATCGTCTCGCATCCTTGGTATATATTGAATTCAAATACCAAGTTTGTTATTTAACGAACTTTTCGTTTTAGAACTTTGCTGCATTTTTTATTTCAGGGGGACCCAAAATATGCACTTCCGGTGAAATATCCGTATCGAATTTTTGGGTACATGCAATAACCTTCTCTGTAAACTATGTACATAGTGCGTGTAGAGAATGTAAAAATGAATTCTCGATGTGAACAATGAAAGACTACATCTAAATGATATGGAAAAAGCCTTCTTATACACTCTTTAGTTAATGAATTTTGCAATAGATTCTTTACTTGAAGTAGCACATGTCTTGAGTGTTAGGTCATTTCCTAATTGTACTGTAAGTATTAATGACCTCTCAAACTCTTACTGTAAGTGCTTACAGTGCTTGTTGGCATGACAATTAATAAATGAGTTGTGAATGTAGCTTACATTACCAAATATGTGTTCACAAATTATAACTTTCATATTATGTATTTCAAAAACAAATATTTGTAGCCTATTTTTGCTTTCTCTACAGGTATTATATACATAGTGTATAAGAAGTAATTGCAATTCACCCAAAAATTCGGTACCAGGATTTCACCGGAAATACATGTTTTGAGTCCCCCTGAACCCAAGAAAAATCACTTTCTGAAAAATGGTCCCTGTGTGTGACTTTGGACAGCATAGCTCAAAAACGAAAAGACCGTTGATAACCAAACTTGGTATTTAAGTTTGGTATCTTCCAAGGATACGACACGAAGATTTTCAAGAATTTTCGCCCACCCCAACAACCCTTTACATGGAACTTTTTTCGAAAATTTTGATTTTCTTAAAAATGGCTCTAACGATTTTGATTAAAATATCATATTTTTAAGATATTTATCTGACAAATAAAATGTATATCTTGAATTTTCTGGGAATAGTCTCTGAAGAATACTTTATTCTGGATGAATTTTACAGAATTATGCATAACTGCTAAACCGTAAGAGATGGACGAAAACTTACCACAGAAATAAATGTAGAGGACGTTAAAACACGCAATTTATGTTATATGCATTTTTTTCTTGGAATTGATCGTTTTTGAGGTATTGCTTGTTTTTAGCTTCAGCTTTGAAAAACTTACTTTTCTCATACATGAATTTGACAACTCCTGTCCATACAAACAAAGGAACTTCAGTCACATAGCAACCAGCTTTTGACTATCACTTTAACCTATACTACTCCTTTATTTCGCTTCTACGTACAAGGAAGTAAGTAATAAGACTATTTCTGCTTATTTTTTCTGGATTAGCATGAAGTAAATAGAAGCATAAGCTCCATATGAATGGAACATATCACATTTTTTTTTTTCCAAACCGATACTTACTTTACACTCACCTTGTATTACCTAGAAAAAAAGTGGAACGGCTTGGAAGTGACACTTCGCCAATAACTGCCGGGACGATATGTGCTATTGACAGCTAGAGAGTTATAGAATCCCGCCGCGTATTTTCTCAAATTACTTAGAATATATTATGCATGTCCCGGAGATTCGGAAAATATGATATATTTGCCTTGAAAAGATAGCAAATAACTGTATTGAAGTTTTGCCAAAGATAGAAGGTTCTTTGTTCTCCAAAAGTTATTACCATGAATTCAACTAACCGTACCAAAAAAAAAAAAAAAAAAATTTCTGGTGTGTTCCATTCACATGACTTTCTCTGCATCTCTGCAACAAATTATTGGTAAAAAGCAAGCTGGTTGCTATATCACTGAAGTTCCTTCGTTTGTATGGACAGGAGTTGACAAATTCCTGTATGAGAAAAGTATAAGTTTTATAAAGCTGAAACCAAAAACAAGGAATGTCTCAAAAACGATCAATTCCACGAAAAAATGTATATAACATAAATTGTGTGTTTTAACGTTCTCTACATTGTTTGTGTGGTAAGTTTTTGTCCATCTCTTACGGTTTAGCAGTTATGCAAAATTCCTTAAAATGAATCCAGAATAAAGTAGTCTTCATAGCCTATTCCCAGAAAGTTTAAGATATCCATTTTATTTGTTAGGTAAATATCTTTAATATACGTATTTAATTAAAACTTTCGAAAAATGTTCGATGTAAAGGGTAGAGTGGGGTGGGGGGATTTTCTCAAAATCTTCATGTCGCACTCCTGGAGGATACTAAACTTAAATACCAGGTTTTGGTATTTTACCGACTTTAATGTTTTTTTAGTTATCGTGTTCAAAGACACAAGGACACACACGGACCTTTTTCTGAAAATGCCTTTTCTTTGGATACTGGGGACTTTAAAACATATATTTCCGGTGAAATCACGATATCGAATTTCGGGTGGAGTGCAAAACCTTCTCTACACACTGTCATAGTAGGTGTAGAGAAGGTATAAAATGCATTCCTCTGTCCCTCAGTCCCCCGAGATCATGCGCTGGTGGACAGACTGTGGGCGTGTTTCCTTTAGAAACATCTGAACACTAGAGCCCGCACCACACTGGTGCTCTCTTAAAACGCGAATTCAATGTGGCCTTTGTTAGCTTTGGCGTTTATGAAATGTATGATGTACGCCACAGAATGCTATAAACAAAACCCAACCGCATTCCAGGCTGTGGGCAGAGAAAACAAAAACACATCAAAACCAGTGCTGCTGTGTAGCGGCGGAACGCATTAATGGCGCTCTAGTGAGATTTTTAGGCGCTTCTTTTTACAAAAATCACTCTTCTTAATGCTGTGTCATCGGTCACGTCTGTCAGCCCAGCTCACAGTTAAATGGGCCGGAATCGATTCCTTGCCTGTCCAAACATGAGGGTCGCTCTAGTATCGATCTCTCATCAACTTTATCACAACTCTAAAGTAAGACACCTTAATAAATGTTTGTCATCCTGCAACTCCTGCAGAATTGCCAACTTTAACTCACCGCTAGTTTCTAAACATAACTTAAGACATCACAAACCATTGAAATAGACAATCAAAAGACATAAACAGTCAAATATCTGATGTGCGCCTATCACATGACTTTCTCTATATCTCTGCAACAAATTATTGTTAAAAAGCTTATGATACTATTTATTTCATACTACTCGAGATTAACATTAGCAGAAATAGTCTTATTACTTGCTTCCTTGTAAGTAGAAGCAAAATTAGGGAATACCATAGGTTAAAGTAACAGTAATAGCTGTTGTTATGTGACTAAAATTCCTTTGTTTGTATGGACAATAGTTGACAAATTCCTGTATTAGAAAAGTAAGTTTTTCAAAGTTGAAATCCAAAGCAAGGACTATCTCAAAAACGGTCAACTCCATGTATAAAATGTATAGAACATAAACTGTGTGTTTTGTCGTGATCTCCATTTTTTGTGCAGTAAGCTTTTGTCTATCTCTTACGGTTTACCAGTTATGCAAAATTCAACAAAAATCAGCCAGGATAAAGTAGTCTTCAGAGGCTATTCCCAGAAAATTTAAGATATACATTTTATTTGTCAGGTAAATATATTTAATATACGACATTTTAATCAAAATCGTTAGAGCCATTTTTGAGAAAATCTAAATTTTCGGAAAAAGTTCCATATAAAGGATATTTTCGGGTGGGGGAATTTTCTAAATACCAAGTTTTGGTTTTTAACGGACTTTTCTTTTTGAGCTTAGCTGCCCACAGACACACACACACATACATACACAAGTAGACAGACACACACACACACGGATACTTTTCTAAAAAAAATATTCAAGGGCTCTCAAAACATGTATTTCCAGTGAAATCTCGGTATCAAATTTTTTGATGCATTATAATACGTTCTCTATACACTATGTACATGGTACATGTAGAGAAAGTAAAAATAACTGATGTTTTCCATTCACATGACCTTCTCTACATCTCTACAACAAATTATTGTTAAAAAGCTTATGCTTCTATTTACTTCATGCTAATCAAGAAAAATTAGCAGAAATGGTCTTATTACTTGCTTCCTTGTAAGTAGAAATTAAATAAGGGAGTACCATTAGTTAAAGTGATAGTCAAAAGCTGGTTGCTATGTGACTGAAGTTCCTTTGTTTGTATGGACAGGTGTTGACAAATTCCTGTATAGAAAAGTATATGTATTTTAAAGCTGAAACCAATAACAAGGAATGAATCAAAAACGATAAATTTCACGAAAAAATATATGAGTTTTGTAAAGTAGCTTTTTGTCTATCTCTTACGGTTTACCAGTTTTGCGAAATTCAATCAGAATCAACTGATATTTGAGGCTATTCCCTGAAAACTCAATGTATACCTTTTATTTGCCATATGAATATCTCTAATATACGGTAGTTTTATGAAAATCGTGAGAGCCTTTTTTGGGTGGAATGTAATACCTTCTGCAAACACTATGTGTAGAGAAAGTAAAAATAGACAAAAACAATCTGGTGTGTTACAATCACACGACTTTCTCTAAAGATCTCTAACAAATTATTATTATTATTGTTAAAAAAACCTATTCTACTCCATGATAATCGAGATAAACATTATCAGAAATTGTCCCTATTACCTGGTCCCTTGTAAGGAGCAGGGGAATAAGAAAAACACAGGGTACAGCGATTTCCTCATCCTTTAAAAGCCGGTCGCTATTTGAAACAACTAAAACTCCAATCTCTTTTCTTGTCAGGAGTAAACAAATGAGAAACAAGAAGAGAGATTTGTATCAGGCCAAAGTCGCTTAAAATTGAAAACAATAATCCCGAATATCTGGAAAACGGTTAACTCTACCAAAAAGTGGATATACATAAATTGCGTGTTTTAATAAGATCTACATTTTTGTGTAGTAAGTTTTTGTATATCTCTTACGGTGTGCCAGTTATATAAAACTCATCCACAATAAAGAGGTCTTCAGAGGCTATTCCCAGAAAATCCAAGATATACATTTCGTTTGTCATAAAAATATCTTAAACCTACCAAAATCTTTAGAGCCAGTTTTGAGAAAATAAACATTTTCGAAACAGTTCTGCTAATGTTTACTTTCTCTAGCCCCGTATGTACAATGTACATAGGTATAGAAAAGTATTGCATTCCACCCAAAAATTCGATACCGAAATTTCACTCGAAATACATGTTTTAGGACCCCCTGAATCCAAAAAAAAAGCATTTCCAGAAAAAGGTCCGTGTGTGTGTGTGTGTGTGTGTGTGTGTGTGTGTGTCCGTGTGTCTGTGAACACGATAACTCAAAAACGAACAGTAGCTAAAATACCAAACTTAGTATTTAAGTTCAGTATCTTCCAGGAATGCGACACGAAGATTTTGAGAAAAATCCCCCCACCCCAAACTACCCTTTACATGGAACTTTTTTCGAAAATTTTGATTTTTCTTAAAAATGGCTAAAACGATTTTAATTAAAATATCGTATATTAAAGATATTTACCTGACAAATATAATATATATCTTGAATTTTCTGGAAATAGCTTCCAAAGACCTGTTTATTCTGGATGGATTTTGCTTAATTTAGCATAACTAATAAACCGTAAGAGATAGACAAAATCTTACTACACAAAAAATGTAGGTCTTGTTAAAATACACAATTTACGTCATATACATTTTTTTCGTGGAGCTTACCGTTTTTGAGGTATTCGTTGTTATTAGTTTCAGTTGTGAAGTACTTATAGTTTTCTCAGACGGGAGTGTGCGTTTTTCTTTTGTTCTACTCCTGGCCAAGAAAAGAAGCGGTTTGTAATGACAATCGCATAACGACAGCTTTTAAAACATTTGACTATCGATTTAACCTAGTGTATTTCCTTATTTTCTTCCTACTTATAAGGAACTAAGTAATAAGAACATTGTTCTGAATACCTCGATTAACAAGGTTCAGAAAGAAGAATAATCTTTTGTAAGAAGTTTGTAGAACGGCTAGAGAATGTCATGTGAGTCTAACACATTCAAATTTTTTCTCGATTAGAATGAAGTAAATAGAAGCCTAAGCTTTTTAGCAATAGTTTGTTGCAGATATGTACACAAAGTAGAGACGCAGAGATGAATTATTAAATGTTGAAAAATGAAGAGAATTGGAGAGCACGAAAAATATTATTTCTATAGTAATTTAGAGCTAATGCAAAATTATAGTGTGACACGTATTTGTGAAGTTGCTATTTCATATTTCTAGAGATATCCGACTCTTACGGTTTTGCAAACACCCAGAATGTATACCTAGGAACGCCACTGTAAAAGAGCGTAATAAAACAGAAGAATAAAAGGCAATGAATAGAGGAATAAGGAGGGATGGAGACCGCAAGAAACGAAATAACAGAACATAATAAGTTCAAGGTCACACATTTGGTATTCCAGTTCCGCTATAAGCAGGAAGTTGACGGTCGTATACGTGCAGACTGCTCGTTCTGTTTTATGTTTTACCGTGTGACGCGATTCTCCTTTGTTTGTCAGACATGCACAGTCACGCAAGCGTGTTGAGGAATGAATATGCTCTAGATAAGGAAGGGGAATTGAGTTTTGAAGAAAGATTGGTATAGCCTGGTCTCCACCAATATCCCCAGTTTCCACTTAATTAACCATACATTTAAAGCTTCTGCTTCTAGGAGATGCCGAAGTGATGGCGCTAGTAGTACTGTAAACAGAAAGTAGTAGTGGTAGCGTTGCTTATGTTATTACCTCTTCTTCTACGTGTATATTATGGTACAATCAAGATGTTTAATGCTCTCCCCAGTATTCTCAAAGAAAATGTTGGGAATTTAAAGGTTTTTAAGGCTTCTCTTTGCAATAAATCATTTTACTCTGTAGATAAATATTTAAGTGACAAATCTGTCTGACAATACCGTTAATAATCATTGTGTTTATAAGTAATATAATGTATTGCATTTTGTGTATATTAGTGTGCGTGTGTGTGTGTGTGTGTGTGTGTGTGTGTGTGTTATATTTAAATTAAACTGATGTATACTGCGACTTGCACGAAATGTGTCAAATGATTTTTTACTTTCTTACACGTACTATGTACATTGCGTATAGAGCAGGTATTGCACTCCACCCAAAAAATTCGATGCCGTGATTTCACCGGAAATACATCTTTTAGGGTCCCCTGTATCCAAGAAAAAAAAAAAGCACAAAAAGCCCGTGTGTGTGTCTGTGAACACGATAACTCAAAAAGGAAAAGTCGGTAAAATACCAAACTTGGTATTTAAGTTAACTATCTTCCATGGATGCGACACGAAGATTTTGAGAAAAATCCCCTTACCCCTAACTAACCTTTACATGGAACATTTTTAGAAAATTTTGATTTTCTCAAAAATAGCTCTAACGATTTTGATTAAAATATTAGAGATATTAAAGATATTTACGCGACAAATAGAATGTATATCTTGAATTTTCTGGGAATAGCCTCTGAACACTACTTTATTCGGGACAAATTTTACGGAATTTTGTAGAAGTGCTAAACCGTAAGATATGGAAAAAAAACTTACCACACAAAAAATGTAGAGCACTTTAAAACACACAATTTATGTTATATATATTTTTTTTCGTGGAGTTGATAGTTTTTGAGACATTCCTTGCTTTCAGACTCAGCTTTGAAAAACGTTTACTTTTCTCATACAGAATTTGTCAGCTCCTGTCCATAGAAACAAAGGAACTTCAGTTGCATAGCAACCAGCTTTTGACTATCACTTTAACCTATGGTATTCCCTTATTTCGCTTCTACTTACAAGGAAGCAAGTAATAAGACTATTTCTGCTAAAGTTTTTTCGATCAGCAGTATGTAAATAGAAGAATAGGCTTTTTAACAATAATTTGTTGCAGAGATGTAGAGAAAGTCATACATATAAGATTTTTTTAGTATTTAGCAATGACACAAGGTCTGTAAAGCCTGATGCTTTGGTATTCTTTAGTACATAATTGCAAATTTTTGCATTGTAAATTCTATAACATATTTGTAAGTATGTATTGTAATTTGTTGATATTTATGGAGAGTACATAATACAATAATCATGTTTTAGTTTTATATAATTATTAGTAGTAAGTATTATGTTGATAATTAGAAAACTATCATCTGACATTATATCAGTGTTACATATAATGAAATTATATTTATTTATACATTTTAACACTAATTTTGATACTCTTTGCTTTTATGTGTATGCAAAAAAGGAAGTAAATATGCTTTTATGGAACACATTGAATATAGTGCAGTGGCGTACAGGCCTCAAAAGCAAATGGTGTGATTATATGTCTCTTCTGCTGTTTTTGTAACCCGTGCTTTTAGCACTAGAGCTTTATACATTGGTTTTTCGTGGTATATAAACATACATGTATATCCCTTAACATTTATATGTTCAGTGGCTTCCTGACCTAAACGAACCTACAGAATGCTTTCTAATCTAATTTAATCTAATCTAATAAACTACTCGCATACAATGTTATTCTTCAATGTGCTTCATGTTAAGGGATTTGAACAATAACTGTGACAAATTAAAAATGATTTTGTTTCTCAATAAAATGATGCTAATTCAAAACTTTAAGAAAATATACTTTTTCCCACTTATTGCACTTAAACTACCAATTAAAATGGCTTAGGAGGTTTTTTTTTGGGATATTTTGCAAATGGAAATGCAGTTTTATTTATGGACGCTCTTTAACTGCTGTATATCTTAGCGTCCCATTCTATACTGGGCGTGAAAGACCGCTTAATTTTGCTCTGAGTATTGAGGTTCTTTTGCGTACCGTAAATCTATGACATGGGGCCAACAGCTTTACTTTCCTTCCGAAGGAAGCCATGCTAAGGATTTTTATGCACGAAAAAATCCATCGTCCTCAGCCGGGTTTGAATCAAATTTAAAATCAATAAATACCTGCATTCAGTTTTTGCCGGTCCCCGTAGCCGCGCTCGCTAAAGTGTCTCGCTTTGGTGCTTCGCGGCGTACTGGATCGTGGGTTCGAGTCCCGCCTAGGGCATGGGTGTTTCTGTGTTTGTAAATGTGTATGTGTTTGCGTATGTGTATGTAAAAAGGAAACACGAATAGGTCAACTAAGGAAATTTAGAAACTAGAAAAAAAGAGGTAAAAAGGGGGAAAAAAAAAATCCGAAACCTTGGGTGTATGAAGTTAGAACTGTAATCATTGCACCACGGAGGGGGGACTTCCGTGAATTATTTAAAACAATCTATAATTGTAATATGTCTACAAATATTAAGAACTGTCTAAAAATTAGTATGATACACGTGATAAAATGATTTTATATCATTCGTAGTATTACCGTACTCGTTTCGCAAGGCTCCTTCCTACTCTTAACATAAAACACCATTTTTACTTTCTCTATACGAACTATGTACATAGTGTATAGAGAAGGTATTGCACTCCACCAAAACATTCTATACTGAGATTTCACTGGAAATATATGTTTTAGGGACCCATTTATCTAAAAAAAAGTATTTTCAGAAAAAGGTCCGCGTGTGTGTGTGTGTGTGTGTGTCCGTGTGTCTGTGAACACGATAACTCAAAAACGAAGAGTCCGTAATATACCAAACTTGGTATTTAAGTTTAGTATCTTCCAGGGATGCGACACAAGATTTTGAAAAAGGTCCCCCCACCCCAAACTACCATTTACATGGAACTTTTTTTGAAAATTTTGATTTCTTAAAAAATGGCTGTAACGATTTTGATTAAAATATCGTATATTAAAGATATTTGTCCGACAAATAAAATGTATATTTTGAATTTTCTGGGAATAGCCTATGAAGACTACTTTATTCTGAGTGAATTTTCCGGAATTTTGTATGACTGCTAAACCATAAGAGATGGACAAAAACTTACTACACAAAAAATGTAGAGCACATTAAAACACACAATTTATGTTGTACACATTTTTTTCTTGGAGTTAATCGTTTTTGAGATATTCTTTTTTTTTTTTTTTCCAGGGTCGAAAATCTTAACTTTTCTCACACAGGAAATAGTCAACTCATGTCCATACAAACAAAGGAATTTCAGTCACATAGTAACCGGCTTTTGACTATCGTTTAACCTACGCTACTCCCTTATTTCCTTTCTACTTACAAGGAAGAAAGTAATAAGACTATTTCTGCTAATTTTTCTAGATTAGCATGAAGTAAATAGAAGCATAAGCTTTTTAAGAATAATTTGTTGCAGGGATATAGAGAAAGTCATGTGAAGGTACACATCAGACTTTTACCACTTATATCATATATAAGTATTTTGATTCGATCAAAAAGAAACTTTACGCTCGCATGTCATAAAGGGTTTTTTTCTTTCTACGAGAATTTTCAGATATTCAAAGAAAAGCAACGAAAGCTTAAATAAATTTGAGGTTAAGTCTGAAACACACGTTCAGTTGTTCCCATTGAAAGATTGGCTGTATGAGCTGTTGCAGAGTTTTCTCCAAAAAGGCAATATCACACACACTGCCTGTTATTTCTCTCTCTCTAAAAAAAAAGGGGCATAAATCTACGACATAGGATCAACTGCTTTACATCCGTTCCGAAGGAAGCCATGCTAAGGATCTTTACGCCGGGTTTGACCCCGCGACTTTGGGTGCATGAAGTTAGCGTGGTAACCATTACACCACGGAGGGGGATGAGGGATATTTTGGAGCAGGGTTTTGGAAGGAAGTAAGATCCAGGATGGAAGACATGGAAAGACATTTTCTATTTTCTCAAATAAGAGAGAAAGCTTCAGAGGCATTTTAAAGGGAGTTAGACGACGACCAAAGAAACACGAGTACATTTTGATTTGTAAAAATAATCTGATGTGTTACATTCACATGACTTTCTCTATATCTCTGCCATAAATTATTGTTAAAAAGCTTAAGCTTCTATTTACTTCATACTAATCGAGAAAAAATTATCAGAAACAGTCTTATTACTTGCTTCCTTGTAACTAGAAGCGAAATAAGGGAGTACCACAGGTTAAAGTGATAGTCAATAGCTGGTTGCTATGTCACTGATGTTCCTTTGTTAGTGTGGACAGAGTTCACAAAGTCCTGTGTGAGAAAAGTAAAGTTTTTCAAAGCTGAAACCAAAAAGACGGAATATCTCAAAAACGATCAACTCCACGAAAAAAAAATGCATACAACATAAACTGTGTATTTTAATGTGCTCTACATGCTTTGTGTGGTAAGCTTTTCTCCATCTCGTACGGTTTAACAGTTTTGTAAAATTCCCTAAAATTCCAGAATAGTCTTCAGAGGTTATTCCCAGAAAATTGAAGATATACATTCTATTGTCAGGTAAATATCTTTAATATACGATGTTTTAATCAAAATCATTATAGCCATTTTTGAGAAAATCAAAATTTTCGAAAAAAGTTCCATTTAAAGGGTATTTTATAGTGGGGGGACTGATCTCAAAATCTTCGTGTCGCATCCCTGGAAGATACTAAACTTAAATACCAAGTTTGATATTTTACCGACTTTTCGTTTTTGAGTTATAGTGTTCACGGACACAGAAAAACGGACCTATTTGTCGAAATGTTTTTTTTTTTTTGGATACAGGGACTCTAAGACAAATATTTCTCTGAAATCTCGGTATCAAATTTTTGGCTGGAGGGGTGGCGGTGGCGGCGGTGGTGGTGGCGTCGGTGGTGGTGGCGGTGGTGCGGAGGCGGCGGCGGCGGTGGTGGTGGTGGTGGTGGCGGCGGCGGTGTTGGGGATTGTGGTGGTGGCGGTGACGGGGGGGGGGCGTCGGTGGTGTTGGTGGGGATGGTGGCGGAGCGCGCGGCGGCGGTGGTGGTTGTGGTGGTGGAGGTGGAGGTCATGTTGCTTTCGCTATTAACCTTTCCACCAAGTACTCGCACAGAATGTTAGAGTAGGCAGAGAAAGTCGCATGAATCCAACAAGAGTTTTATTGTTTCGCTTCAAGATGACCTGAAATATGATTCGAGGCGGAGTAATTTTGTCTTGCCTTCTTGCAGTGACTCGAGAAAGTATTTGCCTCTACTTTTAATGAATTGTTTTGGATAATAGCCAAGCCAAGTTAGCAAGGAGGGAGGGTGGGGGGAGTTGTTTGAAACAGCGTAATTAGCGTTTACTGCGCTGGGGTTTCAGTAATCCGGCACTTTGTTTAACAGACACGCAGATTTCCCACGGGAACCATATTGTTGTTGTTGTTTGCAGAAACATTCCATTCTCATCCAAGATTCGAACTCTATTTGGGTCAAAGCTGAATATGCCGGATAAAACTCACCGGAATCGTTTTATTGATCTCCATCTCCGGCCAAAGGTCTGCTTACGGAGCCAGTTAGCTCTCTGCTCCTTTATTCCATATCTGGGTGGTACCGTCTTCAAAACTCGAGCAGGGTTTATCATTATAGCCAGCTGAAGATCCGCGCTTGACGTTTCACCACATCTGGGGGTGGACAGTAAACATAGCCGCATTTTGTGGGTAGCTTAGCCCGATAAATTGGTGCAGATGGACTTTCTTTAAAGTTATAAAGAACAAATGATTTATTCTCCCTTAGGTCGATCCGCACCGTTATAAAGCAACCCTCTACTGCTACGGTACGAAAATATAACAATTGATACAGGAGGTCTGAGAGACCGCGTAAGTTTAAAACAACCCTGACAGCATAATTGTTTAAAAACTGTTTCACATTATTAAAAGGTTATCTAATAAACACTTTTTGACTTAAATAACTTTAAAATATTGGTCAAAAAGTAGTTATTTGTTTAATTTGAATAACTGAACACTTTTGTATGATATAAACAGCCAGTCTTTCTCTGCGGAAGTCCAACACACTTTTTACTTTCTCTACACGTACTACGTACATAGTGTATAGAGAAGGTATAGTATTGCACACAAAAATTCCATACCGAGATTTCACCGGAAATATATGTTTTAGGGTCTCCTTTATCTTAAAAAAAACATTTTCGGAAAAAGGTCCGTCTGTGTGTGTACGGACAGCATAGCTCAAAAACGAAAACACCGTTGAATACCAAACTTGGTATTTAAGTTTGGTATCTTTCAAGGATGCGACACGAAGATTTTCAAGAAAATCCCCTCAACCCCAACTACCCTTTACATGGAACTTTTTTCGAAAATTTTTATTTTCTTAAAATTGGCTCTAACGATTTTGATTAAAATATCGTATATTAAAGATATTTACCTGACAAATAATATGTATATCTTGAATTTTCTGGGAATAACCTCTGAAGACTACTTTATTCTGGATCAATTTTACGGAATTTTGCATAAGATATGGAGTAAAACTTACCATACAAAAAAATGTAGAGCACGTTAAAACACACAAAGTTATTATATAAACATTTTTTTTCGTAGAGTTGATCATTTTTTAGATATTCCTTGTTTTTGGTTTCAGCTCTGAAAAACTTATACTTTTGTCATACATGAATTTGTCAACTCGTGTCCATACAAAAAAGAAACTTCAGTCACATAGCAACCAGCTTTTGAGTTTCACTTTAACCTATGGTACTCCCTTATTTCGCATCTGCTTGCAAGAAACCAAGTAATAAGATTATTTCTGCTAATAGTTTCCGATTATTATGAAGTAAATAGAAGATAAGCTTTTTAACAATAATTTGTTACAGAGATGTGGAGAAAGTCATGTGAATGGAACACAGCAGATTTTAAGTCACTCGTTTTCTATAAGCCCAGTAAACACGAGAATAAAAGGCAATAACGCAAGAACACAGCTGATCTTGTGCCAGTAATTCTCAGTGAGAATGAATGTCCAAGGTTTTTCATTATAAACACACAGCGCTGCCTTCCAGAATTAATACGAAGGTTCACCAGTTTTATTTCCTCTGTTTTTCCGACAGAAATAAACCAGTGTTGACGTTCTCTTCAAAGAGACACGGACATTGGATGCGACATTGCTGATAAGGCTGTCTTCTGCATGTCTGCAAAAATACTACCCACGTCCCGGAATATCAAACTTTAATAGCTCACTATGAAATGTGCAGAGTTGAGAACCAGGATCATGCATGACAGTGGAAATTCACCCGTTTTTTCGTCGAGAAAAACAGTGACCTAGTTAATGGTTCTTCATTAAATGCGACAGAGGTAAAGTGGTCTATAGTTTAAATAGAACAGAATCTGGTACGTAATATCGGTGAAATTGAAATAGTTTCCAGGAGACTGCCTCTGGGTTTGATTCCCGGCTGGGGCGGGGATTTTTACTTTATTTACACTTACTATGTACCGGGATAGTGTATAAAGAAAGTATTGTATTGCACCCAAAATCCAATACTGAAATTTCAACGGAAATACATATTTTGGGAATCCCAGAATAAAAAATCTGATGTGTTCCATTCACATTACTTTCTCTATATCTCTGTAACAAATTATTGTTAAAAAGCTTGTGCTTCTATTTACTTCATACTAATGGAGAAAAAATCAGCAGAAATAGTCTTATTACTTGCTTCCTTGTAAGTAGAAGCGAAATAAGGGAGTACCATAGGTTAAAGTGATACTCAAAAGCTGGTTGCTATGTGAATGAAGTTCCTTTGTTTGTATGGACAGGAACTGTTAAATTCCTGTATAAGTTTTTTAAAGCTGAAACCAAAAACAAGGAGTATCTCAAAAAGGATCACCTCCACGAAAAAAATGTATAACATAAATTGTGTGTATTAATGTGCTCTACAATTTTTGTGTGGTAAATTTTTGTCAATCTCTTACGGTTTACTAGTTATAAAAGTTCCGTAAAATTGATCCAGAATAAAGTAGTCTTTAGAGGCTATTCCCAGAAAATTCAAGATAAACATATTATTTGTCAGGTATATATATATATATATATTATATGATATTTTAATCAAAATCGTTAGATATTTTTCAGAAAATCAAAATATTCGAAATTTTTTCCATGTGAAGGGCAGTTTGGGGTGGGGGGATTTTCTTGAAAACCTTCGTGTCGCATGCTTGGAAGATACTGAACTTAAATACCAAGTTTGAGCTATGTTGCCCATAGACACACACACACAAACACACACAAGGACATTTTTCTAAAAATGATTTTTTTGCATTCAGGGTGTCTTAAAACATGTATTTCCTGTGAAATCTCGGTATCGATTTTTGGGTGCATTGCAATACCTTCACTATACACTATGTATATAGTACGCATAGAGAAAGTAAAAAATAAAATGTAATATAATTGTCCATGTGTGGGTGTGTGTGTCCGTGTGTGTGTCTGTCTGTGGGGAGCCCAGCTCAAAAACGAAAAGTTTGTTAAATACAAAACTTAGTTTTTAAGTTCAGTATCTTCCAAGAATGTGACATGAAGATTTCTAGAAACCCCCACCCCCAACTACCCTTTACAAGGAAACAATTTCGAAAAGTTCTATTTTCTCATAAATGGCTCTAACGATTTTGATTAAAATAACACATATTTACATCACAAAAAATATATACTTGGATTTTCTGGAATAACCTCTGAAGAGCCCTTTATTCTGGATGAGTTTTTCAGAATTTTGCATAACGTATAAACTGTAAGAGACAGACAAAAACATTACTACACAAACAATGTAGATATCGATAAAACACACAATTTATGTCATATACGTTTTTACGTAGAGCTATTATTGGTTGAAATTTTAAACTGCTTAAACATTTCTCAAACCGGAAGTAACGTTTCGTTCCATCTCTCTTGTTTCACTGCAGGCCATGGAAATCGAATTGAGCTTCAATTGTTTCACATAGGACCAGGTTTTGAAATAACTGACTATCACTTTAACCTAGTGTACCCCCTTATTTCTGTTCTACGCATAAGGAAGCAAGTAACAATACCAATTCCGGCAATGTTTATCTTCGTTAGCATTACATAGATAAAAGAATATTTTTTGTAAAGAAAGTTTTTCTGAGGAACAGCTAGAGGTGTCATGTGGATGGAACACCTCAGATGTTTCTTAATTTTTTTTTCTATTAAGAGGACCTCAAACGATACACTTCCAATAAATTTAAGAAACAGGATTTTTGGGTGGGGTGTAGCCCTTCCTCTACTTACTATAGATATTAGATAAAGTAAAAACAGATAAAAATGATATTTTGTGGTGTTGTTTTCAAAACATTATTCGTTAAATTTAGGAATATCTTAAGATCAATTTTTAGTTATATTTGAATTATTCCTTACTAATGAAAGACCATGAAGACATGCAGATATTTATATAACCTTATACAAGACTCGAACCCGCAATCCACTGTTGTAAACGCTCCATCGAGGTTAATGTGATCACTAGATTTAGCACAATGTCATTTTCTGAAACACACTTCTAAAGTTTAAAATATTTGTGTTACTTTTATCTTTGCAGCAGTGAAAACAATGTATAAAGTTTTTCTTAACCATGATATTGTAGCATGCAGTCCCATTACCTACGTCACTTCACGTATTTCATGAATCATGACGATCGGAATCCTTGGCACCAGTTATAGGGAAAAAGGCATTAGCCCCTGATTGCTGGCAACTTCTCTGGCAGAGGTGTGAAACAGTTGGTCATTAATCGAGAGGAAAGGCGTGAGATCGACAGCTGTTGCGTTCTGAACGTCACCGACATCTGCCTGCGAGCTGAGGAATTATTTGGGTGTTGCTCTGTCACCTAGAATGTTCGTTACTGGTAATTTCACCAGTCACACTTTTGCAAACCATTAAAATTTACTGTAATTTTCGTTGAATTTAAAACAGTATCAGACATTTATAAAGTGCCTATTAACAATTAGAAGCTTTAGCTTAATTCTTTTTACTTTCTCTACACGTACTAAGTACATAGTGTATAGAGATGATATTGTAATGCACCCAAAAATACGATATCGAGATTTCACCGGAAATACATGCTTTGGGTCCCCCTGAACCAAAAAACCGCATGTGTCTGTGGACAGCATAGCTAAAAAACGAAGCTACCGTTGGTATTTAAATGTCGGAAGATTTTCAATAAAATCCCCTCACCCCAACTACTCTTTAAATGGAACCTTTTTTAGAAAATTTCGATTTTATGGAAAATGACTAGCGATTTTGATAAAAATATCGTATATTAAAATTATTTACCTGACAAATAAAATGAATATTTTGATTTTTCTGGGAATAGCCTCCGAAGACTACTTTATTATGGATGAATTTTACGGAATTTTTCATAACTGCTAAACCGTAACAGATGGACCAAAGCTTACCACGCAGAAAATGTAGAACTCGTTAAAACACACAATTTATGTTATATACATTTTTTTCGTGGAGTTGATCGTTTTTGAGATATGCCTTTGTTTTTTATTTCAGCTTTAAAAACATTTTCTGATACAGGAATTTGTCAACTCCTGTCCGTACAAACCAACGAACTTAAGTCACATAGCAACCAGCTTTTGGCTTTCACTTTAAGCAATGGTATTCCCTTATTTCGTTTCTACTTACAAGGAAGCAAGTAATAAGAATATTTCTGCTAATTTTTTCTCGATTAGCAGGAAGTAAGTAGAAGCATAAGCTTTTTAACAATAACTTGTTCCAGAGATGTAGAGAAAGTCATGTGAATGGAACACGTCAGATTTTTTCACACAGGCCGTGTGTAGGACAAGAGTTGGATAAGTAGAGTCAGACTGAAAAATTCAATTCCATAGCCGGGATTTGAACCACGGATCTTCCGATCTCTAGTCGGTTCCTATACCACTGAGCTACCATTGCAGTATGCCAGCATAGCATTGAACTTCTCAACTGACTCGAATGTTTCCCGGTAAATCGTAAGGTGATGTCAAATTATTTTGAGATGACAACCCCAATGGCGACTTACAATGTTGTAAGTACTTTAAGTCCCAGGATTCATAGTAAACAATTAATGCAATACAATTGACCATAATAGTTGGCTATACTACACACACGAACATTTTTCTGAAAACAAGTTGGATGCAGGGGATCTCAAAACATGTATTTCCGTTGACATTTCGGTACAGAATTTTTGGGTTCACTATAAACATAGTACGTACAGAGAAAGTAAAAATGTATGTAGTAGATTTTGATTCGAGACCTCTCAATATATCACAGATGTCTTGTGAAGAAATTAGACACACAGAATTTCGACATTTCAAAATTTGAGATTTTTTAGTAATGTAATTGAAAATACTGTTCAAAAGCTTGTAATATTTGAATGAAAGTTTTGTGCATTATTTGATTTATCTTATTCGCTGTTGAGTAAAGCTCGCTGTGCGTGTTAGCATCCATCTGCCAAGTTGATGTGTACATGTACTAGATAAGTTGGTACCCCTGCTTCCTCGTAGTTAGTCGTGGCAGTTTATTTCCTCAACATGTCACATGGTCCTAAACTTCCCCTTTGTTCTCTCCAACTTCCTCGTCCTCTTTTGTACCTCGAAATTATGAAATTAACGCCTTGCCTTTTTATTGCATTACATCTGCCGGCTTTTGTCACAGAGACGGTGTCAGCGTCACATTCCTTCCTTCTTAAGTAAATACGTAAGAACCGGATTGTCAAAATACATGTGAGTCTAAGAGCGCCATCCAGAAAGTGGCAGACGATTTGATATAACTAAATAATAGCTAAAGTTATCAACACAAAACTTTATTAACAAAGTTACAGTATATTATTCTATTTCTCAACGTAATCTCCATGCTGTCAAAGTATTTATGTCACGTGGTTTGGGTTTTAATACATATGTTATATCTACCGCTAAAGATCTGAGACAAAATGTGCTGTCACTTTGAGGTAATCATAGGCTGGGTAATTTTTTCACCAAAAATCTCATGTGATCCATTCACATGGCTTTCTCTATGTCTCTGTAAAAGATATTGTTAAAAAGCTTAAGTTTCTATCTTCGCCATGCTAATCGGGATAAATATAAGTGGAAAGGAAGTAACGGGGTACACTAGGCCCACACGACACTAAACGCTGGATGGAATCCGTTTCTACGCAAACCCAGGAGTTCAGAAATCCCCCTACATATAGGTCCGTCTGGGTAGTGTGGTGGTAGTGTATCTGCCTCACATTCAAAACATGGTGACTTCGAATCTCGTTTAGAGTGACTTACTCGGAAAAGGGGTTTTTCGGGGTTTTCCCTTATGCTGAGAAGACAAATGTCAAGTAACTTTAAGCTCCATGGACCCCGAGAACATTTGAGCATCATTTCACTAATTTCATTCATCGTCCGATAAGACCAACCAGCTTGAATAACATTAACCTACAGAAAAAAATAGCGTATGTGAAAAGATTTAAGTATTTTAAAACTGAAACAAGTAAAAAGAAATATCTCAGAGCTCTAGGAATAACTTTTATATCATATAAATTGTGTTTTATCGAGATCTACATTTTTGTGCAGAAATTTTTAGTCCATCGCTTACGGTTTACTAGTTTCGCAAAGTTCAGCAAAGTTCATTCAGAAAAAAGAGGTCTTTAGAGGTTATTCCCAGAAAATTCAAAATATATTTTTATTTGTCTCATAAATAGGTTTAATATACGGTATTTTAATCAAAATCGTTACAGCCATTTTTGGAATATTTTCCATGTAAAGAGCACTTGGGGGATTTTTCTCCAAATCTTCGTGTCACATTCCGGGGAAGATACGAAACTTAAATACAAAGTTTGGTATTTTACCGACTTTTATTTTTTGAGCTATTGTGTTTACGGACACACACGGACCTTTTTCTGAAAATAATTTTCTTGGACACAGGAGATTCTAAAACGTATTTCAGGGGAAATCTCCGTATCGATTTTTTGGGTGGAATGCAATATCTCCTTTATACACTATGTACATAGTACGTGTAGAGAAAGTAAAAAGTCATATACGGTATTTAAAGTGAAACATCGGTTTTATTGACTTTTTACTTTCTCTATACGTATTAAGCACATAGTATATGGAGAAGGTATTGCATTGTACCCAAAACATCGATTCCGAGATTTCACCGGAAATACATGATTTGAGACAATCTGAATCCAAAAAAAGCATTTTTAGAAAAATGTCCGTATGTGTCTCAGTGTGTCTGTGGGCGGCATAGCTCAAAAACGAAAAGACCGTGAAATACCAAATTTGGTATTTACGTTCATTATCTTCCAAGGATACGACACGAAGATTTTCAAGAAAATCCCCCCACCCCAACTACTCTTCAAATGGAAAATTTTTCGATAATTTTGATTTTCTAAAAACTGGCTCTAACGACTTTGATAAAAATATCATATATTAAAGATATATACTTGACAAATAATATGTATATCTTGAGTTTTCTGGGAATATCCTCTGAAGACTGCTTTATACTGGATGAATTTTACGGAATGTTGTGTAACTGGTAAATCGTAAGAGATGGACAAAAACTTACCACACAAAAAATGTAGAGCACGTTAAAACACACAATTTATGTTACAAACATTTTTTTCGTGGAGTGGATCGTTTTTTAGATATTCCTTGTTTTTTTGTTTCAGACTTAAAAAACATTCTTTTCTCATACAGGAATTTGTCAACTCCTGTCCATACAAACAAAGGAACTTCAGTCACATAGCAACCAGCTTGTGACTGTCACTTTAACCTATGGTACTCCCTTATTTCGCTTCTACTTACAAGAAAGCAAGTAATAAGACTATTTCTGTTATTTTTTTTTCTGACTTAGCATGAAGTAAATAGAAGCATAAACGTTTTAACACAAATCTGTTGCAGAGATATAGAGAAAGTCATGTGAATGGATTACATCAGATTTTTTAACATTTGCTTTAAACTGTTCAAAAGATGAGCTTAACGATTGATGAACTTCCACTCTGGTCTTTATCGTACACACTGGTTCATCCTTGATTACTCGTAAATTATGTGCCGCTTCCTCACTGAAGACACGTACATTGCGTAACCATAACATACATGCACTATATGCCTATAATTTTTGAGTGGCCAAACATTCTGTGCTTTCAAAAAAAAAAAAAAAAAAGTGTTTTGGTGGTAAAAAGTATGACATCGGCATTGAAAAACTGGTACCACGTGACAATAAATGTCTTGACAGAATGGACAATATGTTGAGAAGTAGAGTAAGGTAGTGTAACTTTGTAGATAAAGTTTTGTATTTATATGTTTCGTTATCGTTTGGTTATGTCAAACCTTTCGTTACTTTCTGGATAGCCCTCATATATATGCTTCTTATGGTACAAGAATCAAAATATCTTATGTGTTCCACTCATATGGCTTTCTCTATCTGTTCTATAAAATGTCGTTATAAAATATTATTACTTTCTCTACACGTACTATGTACATACCGTACAGAGAAGATATTGAACTCCATCCAAAAATTCGATACCGAGATTTCATCGAAAATATATATTTTAGGGTCCCCCGTATCAAAAAAAAAAAAAAAAAAAAAAAAACATTTTCAGAAAAAGTTCTCGTGTGTGTGTGTGTGTGTGTCGCCCTGCTAACTTCATATACCCAAGGTCGCGGGTTCAAATCCGGCGGAGGACAATGAATTTTTTTCGGGTGTAAAAATCCTTAGCATAGCTTCCTTCGGAAGGGAAGTAAAGTCGTTCGTCCCGTGTCGTAGATTTACGGTACGTAAAAGAACCTCAAGCCTGATAGAGAGGTCTCTGAGCAAATTTAAGCGGTCTTTCACGCCCAGTATAGAATGGGACGCTGAGAACCACAGCAGTCAAACAGCGTCCATAAATAACACGACATTTACATTTTTTTTTTTTGTGTGTCTTTGAACACGATAACTCAAAAACGAAAAGTCGGTAAAACACCAAACTTGGTATTTAAGTTTGGTATCTTCCAAGGATGCGATACGAAGATTTTCAAGAAAATCCGACACTCAATTACCCTTTCATGGAACTTTATTCGTAAATTTTGATTTTCTCAAAAATGGCTGTAACAATTTTGATTAAAATATCGTATATTAGAGATATTTACCTGGCAAATAAAATGTACATCTTGAATTTTCTGGGAAGAGCTTCTGAAGACTGCTTTATTCTGGATGAATTTTAAGGAATTTTGCATACCTGATAAACCGTAAGGAATTGGAGAAAAGCTTACTATACAAGAAATGTAGAACACAGTAAAACACACAATTTATGTTATATACATGTTTTCTTGGAGTTTATCGTTTTTAGATATTTCTTGTTTTTAGTTTTAGCTATAAAAACTTATGATTTTCTCACACAGGAACTTCTCAACTCCTATCCATACAAACAAAGGAACTTCAGTCACATGACAACCAGCTTTTGACTATCACTTTAACCTATGGTACTCCCCTAATTCGCTTTTACTTACAAGGAAGCAAGTAATAAGACTATTTCTGCTAATTTTTTCTCGATTAGCATGAAGTAAATAGAATCATAAGCTTTTTAACAATAATTTGTTGCCGAGATGCAGAGAAAGTCATGTGAATGGAACCATCAATTTGTTTTACAGTCCTTTCAGGTATTTATGAAAGTAATTGGTTAACCATGAACTGCAAGCTATTTATCAGATCTTGAATGCTAGCCTCGTATTCCCATTATTCATTCTCGACCTGATAAATATAACTTACATTTCTTAGTATCCAATACAGAATTTGTGTTGAGGCTTTTCGTTATGCCAAATAGTCTGTTACTTTCCGGATGGCCTTCGTATGTTTCCTTTGATATTATTTCACTCTTTCTGTTTTACAAATGTTGAATAATGTTTTTCATTTGATATTGGGTACAGCTACGAATAATCAAAGTAAAAGAAAAACCGTATTTTAATTACTCTTGTCATCTAGAAGCTCAAGCACTTCTGTCCACTGACGTCATTTATCTTTTCAGACTTTTGTTCGCCATTGCGTGACTTTATTCTGAGCCACTTGCTTTATACAGCTTTGATCTTGGCTTACCTTTCCATTTAATTTATTTTTTCCCCAACTTTTGTATAAACATGCCCAGTTGGATCCTTTGATCTCGAATATGATATCCCATTTGCCATAAATATTTCATACGTTTTCTGTTCTCTGCAGCATTTTCTACTCTTGCGTTAGACCCCTTTATTCTACGAGGGCCTTTTTTTTCAACCTCCGATAGGCTATAAATAAAACACAAGTTCATAGAAAACAAATTTTTATTACTAAAAGTTTTGTACACTTGTGGTTATTTTTCGATATAATCACCGAACAATTTGAGACATTTATCGTACCTGTGCACAAGCTTTGCAATACCCGCCTCAAAAAATTTTATCGACAAAGATACAGCCCGGAACCGCTATCAATGCAGCTGTTTATTGTGAAACTTTACGACGTTTGCGGAGAGCCATTCAAAACAAACGAAGAGGAATGCTGACTTCAGGAATTGTGTTGATCCATGACAACGCTCGTCCACACACTGCTGGCACAACCCATCGGCTCCTTGAACAATTTCAATGGGACATTCTCGATCATCCGCCGTACAGTCCTGGCCTGGCATCCAGCGACTTTCACCTTTTCCCTGAACTGAAGCCGTGGCTAGGAGGCAGCACTTTCAAACCAACGATAATCTTCAAAACAACGTCAATGCTCATTTGAACTCATTGGCGGCAACATTTTTTTGAAGCGGGTATTGCAAAGCTTGTGCACAGGTACGATAAATGTCTCAATCTTTTTGGTGATTACGTTGAAAAGTAACCATAAGTGTACAAAGCTTTTAGTAATAAAATAATTGTTTTCTACGAACTATCTTTTATTTAGATTTTAACGGACTTTTCTTTTTGAGCTATGCTGTGCGCACACACGCCCACACACACACACACACACGGACATTTTTCTAAAAATACTTTTTTTTTGGATTCAGGGAGTCTCAAAACATATATTTCCGGTGAAATTTCGGTATCGAATTTTTTGTGCAGTACAATACCTTCTCTATATACTATATACATCGTACACGTAGAGAAAGTAAAACACATTTTATAAAAAGGTCCGTGTGTGTGCGTGTCTGTAGATAGCATAGCTCAGAAACTAAGTTTGGTATTTAAGTTTTTCTTCCAAAGATGAGACACGAAGGCTTTAAACCAAAAAAAAATCCCTCCAATCCCAAACTATCCTTAATAGTTCTAACGATTTTGATCAAAATACTCTACAAAGATATTTTTATGACCTCCGAAATGTGAATCTGGAATTTCTAGGAATAGCCTTTGAAGACTTCATTCTGGATGATTTTTAACAATTCGCAAACTGTAAGAGATAGACAAAAACATGTAGATCTCATTAAAACACGCAATTTATGTCCTATACATTTTTTTGTAGTATTAGCCGTTTTCGAGATATTCCGAGTCATTGGTTTCAGTTTTAAGGTACATTTCTCGTTGGTTTATTCCCAGAAAGCAAAAAGAATCGAATTTCAATTGTTTCACTTATCGGACGGCTTTTAAAATATTTGCCTATCGGTTTAATCCAGTACATTCTCTTTTTACTTTCTCTGCACATACTATGTACATAGTGTATAGAGAAGGTATTGTAATGCACCCAAAAATTCGATACCGAGATTTCACTGGAAATACATGTTTTGGGTCCCCCTGAATCAAAAAAAAAATTTTTTGGAAAAAGGTCCGTGTGTGTATGTCAGTCTGTCTCTGTATGTGTGTCTGTCTGTTTGTCTGTGGACAGCATAGTTGAAAAACGAAAAGACCTTTGAATACGAAACTTGGTATTTAATCTTGGTATCTTCTAAGGATGCGACACGAAGATTTTGAAGAAAATCCCCCCCCCACCTCCAGCTATTTTTACATGAAGCTTTTATCGAAAATTTTTATTTTCCCAAAAATAGGTTTAACGATTTTGATTAAAATGTCATATATTAAAGGCATTTATACGACAAATAAAATGTATATCTTGAATTTTCTGGGAATAGCCTCTGAAGACTACTTTATTATGGATCAATTTTACGGAATTTTGCATAACTGCTAAACCGTAAGAGACTGACAAAAACTCAACACACAAAAAATGTAGAGCACGTTAAAGCAGACAATTTGTGATATACACATGTTTTCTCGTGGAGTTGATCGTTTTTTAGATAGTCCTTGTTTTTCTTTCAGCTTTGAAAAACATACTTTTCTCATACAGGAATTTGTCAACTCGTGTCCATACAAACAAAGGAACTTCGGTCACATAGCAACCAGCTTTTGGCTTTCTCTTTAACCTATGGTACTCCCTTATTTCGCTTTCACTTACAATAAAGCAAGTAATGAGACCAATTCTTCTGGAAATGTGTATTTTAGTGTTAATTTAATTGATTTTTCACACAAGTTTTGTCATGTATACATGTTTATCTTGATTAGCTCGATGTATACAAAATAGTATTTTATAACGACACTTTTATAGAACAGACAGAGAAAGATATGTGAGTGGAACACATCAGAAAAGTTTATACTTGAATCATAAGAAACATACAGAAGGTAACGAACGCTTGGCATAACAAAATAATAGCGAAACACATCAACACAAAACTTTATTGACAAACTTACAGTATCTTACTCTATTTGCCATGTAATCTTCATTCTGTCAACGTATTTATTGTCACGTGGTACCAGTTTTTTAATGCCGATCTTATACTTCTCTACCACCAAAGAACTTATTCATTGCTTTGAAAGACAAAATTTTCGCCCGATTGAATTTTATAGCCAGACAGTGCAAGTGTATGCGGATAATGTAATGAACGAGTCTTCAGTGAGGAAATGACGCATAATTTGCGAGTAATCAAGGATGAACCAGTGTGTACGATAACATCCAATCGTTATGGGGGAGTTGAAAGCAAATGTTAAAAAGTCTTATGTCTTTCATTCACATGACTTTCTCTACATCTCTGGAGCAAATATTGTTAACCAGCTTATGCTTGTATTTACTTCAAGCTAATTGAGAAAAAGTACCAGAAATAGTCTTATTACTTGCTTCCTTGTAAGTAGAAGCGAAATAAGGGAGTACCATTAGTTAAAGTGAAAGCCAAAAGCTGGTTGCTATGTGACTGATGTTCCTTTGTTTGTATGGACAGGTGTTGACAAATTCCTGTATGAGAAAAGTATAAGTTTTTCAAAGCTGAAACCAATAACAAGGAATATCTCAAAAACGATTAACTCCACGAATAGAATGTACATTACATAAATGGTATGTTTTAACGTAATCTAAATTTTTTGTGTGATAGCTTTTTTTTCCATCTCTTACTGTTTAGCAATAATGCAAAACTCTGTAAAATTCATCCAGAATAGAAAAGTCTTCAGAGAAAATAAAAAAGTTCGTAGTAAGGGGGGGGGGATTTTCATGAAAATCTGAAGATATCAAACTTAAATACCAAGTTTGATATTCAACAATCTCTTCGTTTCTTACACACACACACAAACACACACACACACACACACACACACACACACACACACACACACACACACGCCTTTTCCAAAAAAAAAAAAAAAATTGATTCAGGGGACCTAAAATGTGTATTTCCGGTGAAATCTTGGTATCAAATTTTAGGGGAGCATGCAATACCTTCTCTATACACTATGTACATGGTACGTGTAGAGAAAGTAAAAAATAGCAGAATTAGTCTTATTACTCGCTTCCTTGAAAGTAGAAGCGAAATAAGGGAGTACCATAGGTTAAATACTATGTGACTGAAGTTCCTTTGATTGTGTGGACAGGAGTTGACAAATTCCCGTATGAGAAAAATATAAGTTTTTTAAATCTGAAACAAAAAACAAGGAACATCTAAAAAACGACCAACTCCAAGAAAAAATACACACACCTATATATATATAAATTGTGTTTTAACGTGCTCTACATTTTTTGTACGGTAAGTTTTTGTCTATCTCTTACGGTTTAGCAGTTATACAAAATTCAAAAAAAAAATCATCCAGAATCAAGAGGTCATTGGAGGCTATTCCTAGAAAATTGAAGATATACATTTTATTTTTCAGGTAAATATCTTTAATATACGATATTTTAATTAAAATCGTTGAGGCATCTTTGAGAAAATAAAATTTTTCATAAAAAGTTCCATGTAAAGGGTATTTGGGGTGGCGGTATTTTATTGAACATCTTCATGTCGCATCCTTGGAATATACTAAACCTAAATACCAAGTTTGGTATTTAACAGTCTCTGAAGATCACTTTATTCTGGATGACTTTTACGAAATTTTTCATAACTGCTAAACCGTAAGAGATGGACAAGAAGTTACCACAGAAAAAATAGAGAGCAGGTTTAAACACACAATTTGTCATATATATTTTTTTCGTGGAGTTGATCATTTTTTAAATATTCCTTGTTATTAGTTTCAGCTTTGAAAAACTTACACTTTTCTCATACAGGAATTTGTCAACTCCTGCCCATACAAACAAAGGAACGTCAGTCACATAGCAACCAGCTTTTGACTATCACTTTAACCTATGGTACTCCCTTATTTCACTTCTACTGACAATTAAGCAAGTAATAAGACTATTTCTGCTATTTTTTTCTCAATTAGCATGAAGTAAATAGAAGTATAA
This sequence comes from Hymenopus coronatus, assembly GCA_030762935.1. Taxonomy (NCBI): domain Eukaryota; kingdom Metazoa; phylum Arthropoda; class Insecta; order Mantodea; family Hymenopodidae; genus Hymenopus; species Hymenopus coronatus. Next base: position 15,911,832 of record CM060897.1, on the reverse strand, counting down.
GCTTTTTAACAATATCTGTTACTGAGATGTAGAGAAAGTCATGTGAATGGAACACATAAAAGCTTTTAAATTATATGACTAATGCTTTAGCCTAATGCATTTGGCTATTCCTTATTATCTATAAGGAAATAATACATGTATTTGTGCTAATATTTATCTCGATTTACATAAATGAGATGGAAGATAAAGCTTTGTAAAAATAGTTTATACCCGTCTTGGTAGTGTGTGTCTGCTTCACATTCAAAAGGTCACGAGTTCGAATCTCGCTTAGGATAAGTTGCTCGGATAAGGTTTTTTTTCGGGGTGTTTCCTTTATCCTGAGAAGATTAATGTCGAGTAACTTTAAGCTCCATGGACCCCGAGATAATTTGAGCATCATTTCATCAATTTCATTCATCGTTCGATATGACCAACCAGGTTAAAGAACGTTAAGCTACAAAAAAAAATTGTTATAAAATAGGTGGAGAAAGCCATGTGAAGGACACTTTGGATTTTTAGATAAATTTCCCAAAAGAATGCGAAGGCGCCGAAATGTATCGTCAAGTGCACATACGACGTTGTTTTGAATTGGTGCTGTGTGGGGAAGATAAATGGTGTAAAGTGCAATAAAAGAGAAGGTAGCAGTGCTGGCAAGCTCACGGAAGTGAAGTGCGCAGAAAGAGACGGAGAATGGCGTCCACTAGCCTATGCCACATCAAAGTTTTAATTAGGAAACCTTTTCCATGACCAGGGAACACGACAGTTAAAAATGCAAGTCGTTTCTTCCCCTACACCTCCCTCGCAAGCCCAAAAGAAGAACATGAGAGGATGGAATAAAGACGAAACGAAAGAGCGGAAGATGATTTTAAGCAAATCGCTGCTAACTGAAAGGAATTTTTGAAGATAATTAAAATTTAAATGCTGATGTTTTTGAAAGTTTTTTTCCTTCGTTGTTTTCCCACCAGCTAATCAAGTTTTAATTTTTTCTTGATTAAAGATGTGTACGCATTACTGTTACGTAACGCAACAGGCGCGTTCGCTGCTACAGCGTTGTTTTATTCCTCTCATCACAAGTATTGATTTTTACTTTGATACCACGTACATAGTAGGTAGAGAGAAGCTAGTGCATTCCACCCAAAAATTTGATACCGCCATTCACTGGAAAGCATTGTTTTAGGACCCCTAAATCCAAAAACATTGTTTGTTTCTGTATGTGCCTGTGACAGTGTCATACAAAAGCAATAAAATCTTATGTGTTCCATTCACATGACTTTCTCTACATCTCTGCAACAATTTATTGTTGAAGATCGTATGCTTCTATTTACTTCATGCTAATTGAGAAAAAATTAGCAGAAATTGTCTTATTACTTGCTTCCTTGTAAGTAGAAGTGAACTAAGGGAGTATCATAGGTTAAAGTGATAGTCAAAAGCTGGTTGCTATGTGACTGGAGTTCCTTTGTTTGTATAGACACGAGTTGATGAATTCCTGCATGAAAAAAGTGTAAGCTTTTTAAACCAATAACACGGAATATCTCAAAAACGCCCAAGTCCACGAAAAAAATGTATATGACATAAATTTTGCGTTTTATTGTTATCTTCATTTTTTGTGTTGTCAGATTTTGTCTCTCTCTTACGGTGTACCAATTATACAAAATTCAATAAAAATCATCCAGAATAAAGATGTATTTACAGGCTATTCCTAGAAAATTCAAGATACACATTTTGTTTGTCAAGTAAATATTTTAAATATAAGAGATCTTAATCAAAATCGTTTGAGCCATTTTTAATAAAATCAAAATTTTGAAAAAGGTTCCATAGTAGGGTAGTTGGGGGTACGGAGATTTTCTTGAAAATCTTCGTGTCGCTTCCATGGAAGATACCAAACTTAAATACCAAGTTTGGTTTTTAACGGTCATTTCCTTTTTGAGCTATGCTGTAAATAGACACACACACATATACAAATAGACAGACACACACGGACATTCTTCTAATTTTTTTTTTGGGGGGGGGGGATTCAGGAGGTCTCCAAAATCTATTTCAGGTGAAACTTCAACATACAAATTTCGGGTGCATTAGAATACCATCTCTATACAATATGTACATATAGAGAAAGTAAAGATATTAAATACATCAATTAATTCTAGGGATGAGATGTGATTTTCAGAAAATTCCCCACCCCAACTATCCCTTATATGAAAAAAAATTAGAAAGTTTTTATTTTCTCAAAAATGACTCCAACGATTTTGATTAAAATACCATAGAAATACCACCGATTTATATTACAAATAAAATGTATATATTGCATTTTCTGGGAATAGCTTCTAAAGACCTGTTTATTCTGAATGAATTTTTCTTAATTTGGCATAACTATTAAACCGCAAGAGATAGACAAAAACTTACTGCACAAAAAATGTAGATCTTGTTAAAATACACAAGTTATATCATATACATTTTTTTCGTGGAGCTTACCGTTTTCGAGGTATTCCATATTATTAGTTTCAATTGTGAGGTTCTTCTACTTTACTCAGACGGAAGTGTGTGTGTGTTTCTTTTGTTCTACTCCTGCTTAAGCAAAGAAGCGATTTGCAATGACAATCACATTAAACAGCTTTTAAAACTATCACTTTGGCCTTGTGTACTTCCTTAGTTCAGTCTACTTATAAGGAACTAAGTAATAATACTATTTCTGCTAATGTTTATCTCGATTAGCATGAAGTAAATAGAAAGAAAAGCTTTTTAACAATAATTTATAAGAGGGATGCAGAAAAAGTCGTATAAATGGAGCACATCACATTTTTTTTAATTAAGGTGACCCTAAAACACGTATTTCAGGTGAAATCTTGGTATTAATTACTCTCTCTACACGTACTATGCACATAGTATATAGAGAAGGTTACGTAATGCACCCAAAAATTCGATACCGAGATTTCATGGGAAATATATATTTTGAGATCCCCTGAATTCAAAAAGAACATTTTCAGAAAAAATCCGGGTGTGTGTGTCTGTGGACAGCATAGTTAAAAAATAAGGACCATTGAATACCAAACTTGGTATTCAATTTTGATTTTGTCAAAAATGTCTTTAATGATCTTGATTATAATGTCATATATGAAATATATTTATACGACAAATAAAATGTATATCTTGAATTTTCTGCGAATAGCCTCTAAAGACTACTTTATTCTGGATGAATTTTACGGAATTTTACATAACTGCTAAACCGTAAGAGATGGATAAAAACTTACCACACACAAAATATAGAGCACGTTAAAACACACAACTTATGTTATATACATTTTTTTTTCGTGGAGTCGATAGTTTTTAGGTATTCCTTGCTTTTGGTTTCAGCTTTGAAAACTTATACTTTTCTCATATAGGAATTTGTCAACTCGTGTCCATACAAACAAAGGATTTCATTCACATAGCAACCAGCTTTTGACTATCACTTTAACCTATGGTACTCCCTTATTTCGCTTCTACTTACAAGGAAGCAAGTAATAAAACTATTTCTGCTATTTTTTTTTTCTCAATTAGCATAAAGTAAATAGAAGTATAAGCTTTTTAACAATAATTTGTTGCAGAAATGTAGAGCAAGTCATATGAATGAAACACATAAAATTATTTTTGGGTGGAATACATTACGTTGTATGTACTTATACATACGTGATATTGAAAGTAATAAAGGGTAGTTGATAGAAAGCTATGTAATTGTAACTCCTGTGTTGGGATTTTGAAGAGCAGATAACCGGATTTAGACTTCAATCGATCACCAGCAAGCAGTCACGCAACATCAAGTCTGCAACAAAGAACGTTGTCAAAACTTGGGAGTTAGTTTCAAGCATTAATCACATTCTGTTTTGGAATATGCGGTTCATAAATTATGCTAACCACAACCTTTATGATGAAACTTGTGTGATATACAAGTTGTGCAATTTGTTCCGTTCACAGGGTTTCCAAAACTTGATATTACCTGCTCCTTCCTTTGTTTTCAGCGTGACAATAAGAACTTTTTCTTTTTTTATAGGTTGCTGGATCGTAGGCAAGAGTAATACGGTCAATGAACGCTTCTAATGTCTTTCAATGGATCCTATGTCTGACGTTCAGCTGACAGTTGAAGCTAAAAGTGAGTACTTTCTCAGGTGTCAGTAGTTCAGTTGTACGAGTGAGTTATTATTTTGTCCTGTACTTAGTCGCAAAGTGTATTATGGCCCAATATAATATTTATTCCACCTTCACGGATATGCCTGTACACAAAAGAATCATTATTAGAGCTCTGAGAAACCTAATATTGTTCATGAAATACCGCTTCATGACGAAAAAAGTGGTGTATAGTACGTCATGAACTGAGAAACTATTAAAGCATCTTTTTAGGTGAATACAACTTTGCTCCGCCCCTTGTTTTTTACTTTCTCTACACGTACTATGTACATAGTGTATAGAGAAGGTATTGTATTGCACCCAAAAATTCGATACCGAGATTTCACCGGAAACATACGTTTAGAGACCCCCTGAATAAAAAAAAAAAGTATTTCTATAAAAATGTCCATGTGTCTGTCTGTCTGCCTATCTGTATGTCTGTATGCATGTGTGTGTGTGTGTGTATGTGTGTGTGTCTTTGGGTAGCGTAGCTCAAAAACGAAAAGACCGTTAAATGCCAAACTTGGTATTTAAGTTTGGTATCGTCTAAGGATGCGACAAAAAGATTTTTAAAAAAAATCCCCTCATCCCAAACTACCCTTTACATAGAAAAAGTTCGAACATTTTGATTTTTTTAAAAATGGCTCTAACGATTTTGATTAAAATATCGTATATTAAAGATATTTACCTGTCAAATAAAATGTATATCTTGACTTTTCTGGGAATAGCCTCTGAAGACTACTTTATTCTGGATGAATTTTACGGAATTTTGCATAACTGCTAAACCATAAGAGATGCACGAAAACTTAAACCACAAAAAATGTAGAGAACGTTAAAACACACAATTTATGTTATATACTTTTTATTCTTGAAGTTGATTGTTTTTGAGATATTCCTAGTTTCTGAGTTCACCTTTAAAAATGTATACTTTTCTCATACAGGAGTTTGTCAACTCGTGTCCATACAAACAAAGGAACTTCAGTCACATAGCAAGCAGCTTTTGACTATGACTTTAAGCTGAGGTGCTCCCTTATTTCGCTTCTACTTACAAGGAAGCAAGTAATAAGACTATTTCTTCTAAATTGTTCTCGATTAGCATGAAGTAAATAGAAGCATAAGCTTTTTAACAATAATTTGTTGCAGAGATGAAGAGAAAGTCATGTGAATGGAACACACCTGGTTATCTTACCTGAAGGTCGTAAAATGCAATTACCGGTTTCTTATCCACCATTTTGTTCTCAGAAAATTGAAACACGTGGGTTGTGTTTTATCGCCTGCACTAATTTAACTGCAGTTATGTAACAACTGCATACCTTATTATGTAACGGTCGACATAAATGACACTTCTGAAATACACAAATTGTTTTTGGTCAACTTTATTATGCAACTCGGGAGAAAAGAAGAATGCAATTTCAAAAAATATGGTGTATTTCATTCGCATGACTTACTCTATATCTCTGCGAAAAGTATTGTTAAAAACTTAGCCTTCTATTTACTTCATGCTAATTGAGAAAACATTAGCAGAAATAGTCTTATTACTTGCTTCCTTGTAAATAGAAGGGAGTACCATAGGTTAAAAAAAGCTGGTTGCTATGCGACTGACGTTCCTTTGTTTGTATGGATACGAGTTCACAAATTCCTGTATGAGAAAAGTATAAGTTTTTCAAAACTGAAACTAAAAAGGAGGAATATCTCAACAACGATCAACTCCACGAAAAAAATGTGTGTAACATAAATTGCTTGTTTCATGTGCTCTTCATTTTCTGTGTGGTAAATTTTTGTCCATCTCTTACGGTTTAGCAGTTATACATAAATCCCTAAAATTCACTCAGAATAAAGTAGTCTTCAGAGGCAATTCCCATAAATTTTAAGATATATATTTTATTTGTCAAGTAAATAACCTAAATATACGTGGGGGATTTTTTTTTTGAAAAACTTCGTGTCGCATCCTTGGAAGATAGCGAACTTAAATACCAAGTTTGGTTTTAAACGGTCTTTACAGTTTTGAGCTATGCTGCCCACAGACACGCACACAGACAGACAAACAGACACACACGGACATTTTTCTAAAAATGCTTTTTTTGGATTAAGGGTCTCAAAACGTATATCTCGGTCTCGAATTTTTGTGTGCAATACAATACCTTCTCTATACACTATGTACATAGTGCGTATAGAGAAAGTAAAAATATCACGTGTTACATTCACATGATTTTTGCTACATCGCTGTAACAAATTATTGGTAAAAAGCACATTCTTGTATCTACTTTATCATAATCGAAATTGTCTTAATTTCCTGCTTCTTTGTAAGTAGGAGGAAAATAAGGCAATAAGCTAAAATTATAGTTAAATATTTTAAAACCTGATGTATACGACAAATCAGGTGTTTTAACATGATATACATTTTTTCTGTAGTAAGTTTTTGTCTATCTCTTACGGTTTACCAGTTACACAACATTCAGTAAAATTCATTTATAATAAAATGGTCTTTAGAGACTATGCCCAGAAAACTCAAAATATACACTTTATTTGCTATTCAAGTATCTTTAGTATATGGTACTTTATACAAAAGCGTTACAGCCATTTTGGAGAAAATCAAAATTTTCATATGTTTTTCCATGCAAAGAGCTTAGGGTGGGGTAATTTTTCCCAAAATCCTTGAGTCGCTTGGAAAATACTAAATTTAAATACCAATTTTAGTACTTTACCAAATTTTTGTTTTAGAGTTATCGTTTTCACAGGCACACGGACACACACACAGAGACCTTTTTTTCTGAAAATGCTTTTTTTGGATTCAGGGGCACCCAAAACATGTATTTCCAGTGAAATCTCTGTATCACATTTTTAGGTGGAATAATACCTTCTCTATACACTAAACACATCGTACGTGTAGAGAAAGTAAAAATCTGACGTGTTTCATTCGCATGACTTTCTCTTCATTGCCTACTTTATTATAATCGAGATAAGCATTTGCAAAAATTACTTTATTCCTTGTAAGTAGAAGGAAAATAAGCAAATACACTAAGCTAAAACGATAGTCAAATATTTAAAAGCCGGTTGCCACGTCTCCCTTTTCTATGCAGGGTTTACAACTCTCTGTATCAAAAAAGTTTAAGTACGTTACTTCTGAAACAAATAACAAGAATCTCAGAAATGGCCAATTCAACGAAAAAACGTATATGAAATTATTGTGTGTTTCAACGTGATCTACATTTTTTGTGCAATAAGTGTTCGTCTGTCTCTTGCGGATTAACAGTTATGCAAAATTCAGTAAAATTCATTCAGAACAAAGAGGTCTTTAGAGGCCATTCTCAGAAAATTCAAAATATATATTTTATTTGCCATACAAATATCTTTAATGCAGGGTGTTTTAATCAAAATTGTTAGAGTCATTTTTGAGAAAGTAAAAATTTGCGAAACATTTTCCATGTAAAGGGTAGTTGGAGGTGGGGGGATTTTCTTGGAAATCTTCTTGTCGCATCCTTGGAAGATACAAACTGAAATGCCAAGTTTGGTATTTAACGGGCTTTTCGTTTTTGAGCTATGCTGTCCACAAAAAACACAGACACACAAGGACCTTTTTTTCATTCAGGGGGACCCAAAACATGCATTCCCGGTGAAATCTTGGTATCGAATTTTTGGGTGGAATGCAATACCTTCTCCATACACTATGTATATATGTTAGCATTATTAGTCTGGAATTTCAAACCTTCAGTCATGCATGTCCTTAAGGGATAACGCATCTGGTAATAAATACAGCTCGTAAACTATAGTAATATATTTTATTTATAACAATAAATAAACTTATGTATGCATTAATACTGTTTCAGGTCAGTAATTTGTAGTAAGAGTGAAATAACTTTTACATATGTTGCATTTCTGTATATCACCATGAAAATATTTATTTCGACAATTAAATAATATTTCCAGTTAATGTAGAATTTTTGGAGAAAAATACGAGATATTTCCCCAGCTGTTTCAAACAATTCATTCTGAAGATTGATCAGAAAAGTGCTTTAAGAAAAGCTATTCAGATTAAGATATAAATAACCCCGTGGAGCATTTAAAGTGATGTATCTGTGAAAATTAACTAACATTGGTGAAAAAATATATTGGTTCACAATAAAGTGCAATAATGTCAAACCTTAAGAAAATAATACATATCGTTTTTCTCAGTTGGCAAAATTTTAACTACTAATTAATTGAAATTTTATATGGGTAGTAGTGGTAGTTCCTATAGTGCCAAAGAGAAGAAAAGCGTGTCATTACGATGTTTTCATGATCAGATTTGCATTTTTAGTTCGTGAGTTCGCCACTATGCGCCATGGTGACGAGGGATTAGCTCGTTGGCCATAGATGGCGCCGTAAGACAAAATCACGGCTTGCAAACGAAAAATTACAGAATTTTGCCCAAAAATCGTCTTCTTTCAACGAATGGGGTTCTCTTAGGTGCAAAAAAACATTATACAGGCCGCTGGCTTTACTTCCCTTCCTGGATACCTAGTCAAGGATTGTTGCGTGCTAAAATATCCATCATCCTCCACCAGGTTTGAATCTGCAATCCTGGGTTTTAGACACAAGCATGGTTACCACTACACCACGGAAGGAGACTTTTAGCTGGGTGGTCTCTTCTCGCAAACTTTTTCAAAATCTTTTTCCATACTCAAAGTGTTCCCCACGATGCAGTTTTTAATTCATATGTATCCAAATGTTTACTACCTATTCAAAGCACATTAAAGAAAATAGGCATATTATTTTTTCCTTATAATGCCCCAAAGTTTGATAAATAAATTATTAAGTTTTGAAAAATCAAATAATTTTGGAGAGTAATGTAACAGATCTATTTTTAAACTCGTTTTCTGTAAAACTTGACCTTTTATGTGAATATTTTTTTAAATGTATTCCATGACTCAGTGATAGCGCGGTAGACCTGGGCTCGATTCCCAGTACCGGTGTAGGGATTTTTCCCCCGTTAGGAGACCTGGAGCGGGGTGCACCCAGCCTCGCAAGGTCCCTGAGGCGGGGGCGGGGGCCAATTGAGGAGCTACTTGATGGAGAAGTAGCGGCTGCAGGTCATGAGGATACCACATTAACCACCCGGTGGGGCTCGAGGCCCAATACTGCCGTCTGACATGGACTGAGATGGGGAACGCAGCTGCCGGGCGGTAGGCCAAGGTTCCTTGTGAGCTGCCGTGCCATGGAGAAGTGTTAGTTATTATTACGTGTCTCTCTTTTACTAGAACAATGAATTTCAAAAATAAAAATTATTATTTATATAACTTTGCAAGCTAGAATTTTAATACATAGAAAAAAACTCGGTATTATTGTATACAATAGCTGGAATAACTTTCAATAAGATATCCTTAATGCTCTGGATTTTCCAACTTTCACAGATATGTTCACTTAAGTATTGAAAGTAGAAACAAAACATCAAAAGATAGTGACCCAATATATTATTTTTCTCAGATGCATTTTATCCATATTTAATGTTTGTTTTGAATTGTCTGCTGCTACTTTTGACATTAATGCAGTGTAGAGTTTTACTATTTGAACATATGTTTCATATATTCTAGAGGGAACATGTATTTTTCTCTACAAATAAAATAATTTATGCTTTTCAAATCTCGAAACAAAACACTGCAGTAATGCACTTCTTTGGTTTTATATACACAATAAGGAATATATCAAACAACATGCTTCTTGAAGAGTTACAGATATTAGAAAAAGATGTATTTATTTATAAATTTATATTCGATTTTCTTCCCTGAAGTATGTTACTTAGAGGGGTGATGCGTGCGAGCGTGATCTGGTAGACACGTGTTAAGCATTGGTGTAGCTACCCTGGTAAGGGTTTAACCACAGGAATGAGGTGAAGGTTAAGGTTTTGTATTTTGAGGTTTTGGGTGATGATGTTAAGGAGGTAGCCACGAACGGTTGCGTCTTTCCTGAGCAGCATTCTTTTCCTCTGCTCCGCTGGTGTTTAGTTTGTGAAAAATTGTTTTTGTTGGAGAACCTGACTAACCACTCCCAATGGTGGGAGGGGGGAGTACTTGGTTTACCTAATTTGCTGTTGGTTGGTTTGAAGCCTGGGTTGCCTGCAAGCCTTGCGGGGAACCCGATACCACCTGTATCGGCGTTCAGTGGGTAAGAACTTCCCCAGCGATCTGACAATATTTGGAGGGCCGAAGCTTCATGTAGTAGCCTCAAAGGGAAACGTCAACGTACAGAATATATGGACCGGAGTCCTCTATTCTATATCCGCTGTAACCAGAGAAGCCAGGAGCCTGCTTCCATGCCCCACACTTCCCAGGCGTAGAACATCAGAGGGACTATGAGCGCCTTGAAAAGACGTAACTTTAAGTGGACCGGCATTTGGGGGGCCAGAACAGGGTAAAGGGGGACCACCATGGGCAAATATATATTTGGTATTATTAATTCAACCAAAAAAATATAAAACTTAATCATATAGGCTCCCGAAGAACAGTAATATGAAATTTAATAATTAATAAATTACATGAATTTAAACTTTTAATTGGAAAAAAAATTAATAAAGGATCCACTTTCATTTTTACTTTGTCCGACGTTCCCCGCACATGCTCACGAAAAGTTAGGCCCTTATCAAGAGTGACGTCTAGGTATTTGATGGAATTTCCCCACTCTATCCTCTGGCCCTGATAGGAACAGTTGAGTATCTGGTTTATTGCGGGGCGTTTTCTGGTGAACAGAAGAGCATGACTTTTGCCCGGGTTAACGGACATCCACCACTGTCTGCACCAGTCCTGGACAAGACGGAGATATCTCTGTATAGGGTTGAAGGCTCTGCGTGTGTTCCTGTCAGGACGTCATCAGCAAACTGGGCCATGTTGACGCCCTGCACTGTAGGGAAGTCAACGGCTAAACAAAGTGGGTGATAAGACAGAGCCTTCGGGAACTCCGCCTCGGAGGGGTTTTTGTGTTAATGTTTGCCCCGCAACCTCTACTATGAAGGTGCGTTGGTGTAGGAAGCAGTGTATGATGTGATCAGCTGTTTCTGTAGGCCAATCTGGATGAGTTTATAAAGGAGTCCCTCATGCCAGGTGGTTGAGAAGGCCTTCTCGACGTCCAATGACACCGCGGGCGTGAGGCCCCGTCCTGTAACCCCAGCAGCTGTTGGGTGGTCTAGTGCCCAGGATGAAATTCAAACGGTGGAGTGGGATGCCTTGAATGTCGACTACCTTTGGCGGAGTAGTACTAACCTCTCGAAGACCTTCGAGAGGGTGGGAAGGAGGCTAGGAGGGAACCGCAGGATCCTTTCCAGGCTTCAAAATACACACCATCCGCGCCACCTTCCACTCGCGCGAGAGAGGCGGTGTGCTTGCGTGCGTGCGCGCGCGTGCGTGCGTGTGTGTCTGGTAGGCTCGTGGTGAGCCTAGGTGTTGTTGCTGTGTACCTACCCTGGTAAGGGTTTAACCACAGGAATGAGGTGATGGTTGAGGTTTTAATTTTGGAGTTTTCGAGTGTTGGTGTTAAGGAGGTAGCGCTGGTAGGCTCCTCGAGCGGTTGCATTTCAGGAGCAGCATCCTTTCCTCTGCTCCGCTGGTGTTTATTTTTTTATTTAATTATGGTTGTGAAGTTTTGATAGACCTCTCCCAATGGGAGGGGGTAGTGCTTTATTCAGCTATTACGCTGTTGGCTGGTTTAAAACCGTTGTTACCGGGGGTGCCCACAAGCCATGCGGGGAACCCGGAACCGCCTCTTTCGAAGTTCAGAGGGTAAATACTCCCCCATGGTCGCCCAATCTGGCGTAGAATTTTTGAGCCCAGCGCCTAATAACATCTTCCACATATGGGAGGGCCGAAGCTTCATGTAGTAGCCTCAAAGGGAAACGTCGACATACAGAATATATGGACCGGAGTCCTCTATTCTGTGCCCGCTGTAACCAGAGAAGCCAGGAGTTTGCTGCCATACCCCCACACTCCGCATCAGGGGGACTCCACCACCAGTCCCTCTGGTGTGCTTACAAAATCGAAAGGATTGTAAAATGCAATTAAAATCAGCCTACGCATATTTTATACCGAAGTGCCTGGTCAAATCCCGTGAGTTGCTGAATCTGCCTGGAATTTTTTCGTGGCATCCCTCAGTTGTCAATGTAAATACCCCATACAATGTTTAATACCATGACCCAAAGTCCCGCCTTCAGTCTAAAATATAGAAGAACTGAAAATAGGTGGTAATAACGACTGTGCGGCCATCTATCCAGAGGTAGTTAAAACAGCTGGACTGTACGGCGCCGTAACGCCTTCTGCTTGCCGTGAGGCAAAGTAATGTTTGTGGAGGTGTAGCCTCGAAGGGCTGGCTGCACTCTGTCATCCCACTACGGACGATGAAAGCAGCAAGATTTTGGCACCCTACCACCGCAGGAAGCGAAAGTTGTAAGGTAGGGGATACTCCTGAAAGGCTACTGTCTGATAGACAATACGACATAGAGATCAACGGAACGTAAAATAGAATGTTTTAAACATTTTTATCGTCAAAAATTACAAATGAGGACAGCAAGGTTAAAAGGGAAGGGCGGTTACAAAACTGCTTCGAGAGCTCAGAATAATTAGAAATTGTTCATATCCTGTAGTTTACCCGCATGTGAAAATCCACTCTTTATATTTTGTGCTGCATCTTTCAAATCCCGATAGGTTGTTCTCTTCTTGATACTGTCTACTATCTCGCGTGTATCTCTTTTATTTTCCAAATTAAATGGTTTATTTCATGACAATGTATGTTTGTACAGATGTGTTACTTGTAAGCGGTAGATTAACCTATTTCTGATCTTGTTTTGATCACTATATGACATACAGGGCTTAGAAATAATTAATGTATTTCCGATTACTGTTTTGCAGACGTAATGTGATTAGAGACATAGGCAACGCTCATTGCCAGTGTGAGAATCGGCTCCTGGGAGAAAAAAAACATCGTGCCTGTACTGAGAAGTTGGAGACTTAAGTTCTTTTCCACAGCAAAATTAATCCAAACAAATACGACAAGAGAGTGAAATCTGTTTACGCACTAACCTACTTCTGGTTTTGAAAGCAAGAGTGCAACTACCGCACCCAGTTAGGTGTTTTGTTTAAGAAAAAAATGAAAGATACAGAGTAAGTTCTAAATGAGATCTGTAACTGGTATAAAATAAAGTATTGACTTCCCTCTGCCACGTATACTGGTATTATATGCGTCATCTCCATCCATTGTGACTTCACCGGTAATGCAACGGCTCTTACTGGTTGCTGAACATTTTACAGCTTTTCTCCATCGCAAAATAGTTCCTTTTAAATTACTGATAGAAGTATGAATTTATTATCAGAGCTAGTAAGTTTGTATCGTTCGCCATACCGTATACAGGTTGCGACTGGCCGTCTTGCTGCATCAAAACCAGGCATTAATAAGAAGGCACAGTGGAGAGAGGTAAAAAAAAAAACAGTTCTGTTACAAGAGAACAAAAATAACTGATAAGACATTCGTAAAAGCACACGTATATAGAGCATTAATTATGTCATCATACAATATAAATACAAGGTTGATGTTGAATGAGAATACACCACCTTCTTCCAATTGCTATATCCCTACCTGCTTGGAAGGGCGCCCCATCCCACTAGCTAAAACACTTCCGAACAGACAGTAGTTGTTTATTCTTCTTTGGTGAAACGTAGATATGCAGTTTTATAACCGTACCGACAAGCACAGCTCAGGGCCACGTGGTGTATACACGTGTGTTCCCGGAAGAATACATTCTGGTTTGTTTACATCACCGGTGAAGACAGATAATAGATGGCAAATGTATAAAACAGTCGAAATGCTGATGTCTCGGAACCTCAAAACAATGGTTATCCTCCGACACAAAATACTAAACGTTAAATGAACTGAGTGATGACGTTTATGTAAGGTAATAGCAACGGGTAACGTTAGGAACTCGTGTAGAACATAACCCAGACTCGCCTCAATTCAGCACAGTCGACAGCCCGTATATTTGTACCTTCAAGAAGCATGCAACTAGACCCGGACCACCTCTATGCATTGTATCTGGCTTCTCCATTGGTTGGGTTCAGCAGGTTGTCGTTATCCTCTTCCTCGGCGACTTCCCGATGATGGTGGCCCCAGAGGGGATGTGACCCGTCACCCTTGGACTTGGCCACGCGCTCCACCAGCTGTCGGGACGGCTGCTTCAGGTCGTAGGCCCAGCCGATCTTGGCGAACATGTCAATAAGGAAGGTCGAGAAGTTGACGTGGTAATTGCCCAGCTCGGCCACCTTGTAGTCCCAGGGAAACACGTGATGGTAGTTGTGCCAGCCCTCGCCAAGCGCTAGTATCGCCACGGTCAGGTTCTCTGACGGGTTGATCTCCCTGAAACACAAGCACACCTCTATCAAACAAAAATATAACTGACACTGAACATTTTTGTAGTGACGTGTTTCTGTAGATACTTTCTAATTTTTTGCGGGTTGCTTGCCATGATTAGGGATAGCATCTTGTGGACCAATAGCGGGACACATGCGGATGCCAGTAGAGGCCGGCCTGCACGCGCCGCATGTAAACAACCTGTTGGGAAACGTGGCTCGACGCAACAGTATACTATGCTGTGTATTACAATGCTGTTTAATGGGTAATTAAGGGGACAGTCCATCCTTTCTAAATGTATAACAGATCGCCCAAACCTTAGAGAGCACAAACTTTATTTTCTTCCTTTCTCAAAGCTACATTTTCTTTGTATAAAAATTCACTTGCGGAGCAATTTTGACCAGAATGTAATGAAATTTAGAACATAACCTCTTTAGAACCTTTGTTTTATAATTTGGTCTGCGTTTTGATGAGAATCAGTTAGTTGGGTATTTATATGGTAATAAATATTAAAAATATATGATTAAAAATAAAAATTACCAATACAATAAATTAGTGTAGCTTTTACTTTCATTACACAGAAAACTTTAGATAAAATTATATATATATATATATATATATATATATATATATATATTATTATTATTATTATTATTAACAAAATTCCTACCGAGTATTTTACTTGAAAAATGAGAACTACTCCACAAGTATCATTTTAAGTAAAACAATTAATATTGTTATTAAAAAATAATAAAGGAGAAACTATTTGGAATTGATGAATTAAATCGACAAGCTTTAGCTTTAAAACTATGGAATTTGGAGTTTTCATTTGACTGTCCTCTTAACGCCTTTGATGATTATGCATGCTCCTCAATCAACATTGTAAAATCTCTTGCTTCAAATGAATTGAACGAATACTTGCAATTCATACAGAAGAACAGTAGATATATGCACGACAATACGAGGGTCGGCTAATACGTCCTGGGCCTCGCACAGATATGGTGCATTGTATCGTCGTATAGTTTAACTCTAGACTAGCTTGTATACATAGTTACAGGCCAATAGCTTGTTTAGCTTTCGAATAACGGCAGTTTAAAAAAAAATCTAATGTGTTCCATTCACATAATATTCTCTATACCACTGCAACAAATTACTCTATTTACTTTATCTAATGGAGCAAAAATTAGCAGAAATAGTCTTATTACTTGCTTCCTTGTTAATAGAAGCGAAATAAGGGGATACCATAGGTTAAACTGATAGCCAAAAGCTGGTTGCTATGTGACTGAAGTTCCTTTGTTTGTATGAACACGAGTTCACAAAGTCCTGTATGAGAAAAAAAACCAAAAACAATGAATATCTCAAAAACTATCAACCCTACGAAAAAAATGTATGTAACATAAATTGTGTGTTTTAAGGTGCTATACACTTGTGTGGTAAGTTTTTGTCCATCTCTTACGGCTTAGCAGTTATGCAAAATTCCGTAAAATTGACCCAGAATAAAGTAGTCTTCAGAGGCTATTCCCAGAAAATTCAAAATATACATTTTATTTGTCAGGTAAATATCTTTAATATACGATATTTTAATCAAAATTGTTAGAGCTATTTTTTAGAAAATCAAAATTTTCGAAATAAGTTCCATATAAAGAATAGTTGGGGGAGGGGGGATTTTTCTCAAAATCTTTGTGTTGCATCCCTGGAAGATACTAAACTTAAATACCAAGTTTGGTATTTTACCGAATGTTCGTTTTTGAGTTATGGTGTTCACAGACACACTGACACACGGACCTTTTTCTGAAAATACTTTTTTTGGATACAGGGTACCCTAAAGCATATATTTCCGGTGAAATCTCGGTATCGAATTTTTTGGTGGAGTGCAATACCTTCTCTATACACTATGTACATAGCACGTATAGAGAAAGTAACAAGACAACTTCAGGGTTTTCACGAAAATGAAGGATTTGGAAAAACGAGCAGTGATTAAATATTTCCATTTAAAAGGCTTAACGCCTAAAGAAATCAAGGAGGAAATGGACAGTACATTGAAAGACTCTGCCCCTTCATATTCAATGATTAAAAGGTGGGTTATAGAGTTTAAAATGGGACGTACGAGCACTAGTGATGAGCCTCGCTCTGGACGCCCTGTAGAAGTGACAACTCCAGAGATCATTGAAAAAATGCATCGTTTAGTACTTGAAGACCGCAGATTAAAGTTGTTTGAGATAGCAGAGGCTGTAAACATTCCAAAAGAACGTGTAGATAATATTTTAAGTAATGTTTTATCTGGTGAAACATCCGGTATGTCTCCCGGCTTTAGACAATACCTTGATGGTCTCCATTAGTAGCCTAAGTGCTTAGTATCCATTAACGTTTTCTCTAAAGTTAAATGGTTTTATTTTTACTTTCTCTACACGTAATATGTACATAGTGCATAGAGAAGGTATTGTATTATACCCAAAAATTCCATACCGAGATTTCACCGGAAATATATATTTTGAGTCCCCCTGAATCCAAAAAAAGCATTTTTAGAAAACTATCCATGTGTGTGTGTTTCTTATAAACGGCTGTAACGATTATGATTAAAATACACATATTAAAGCAATTTTCATCACAAATAAAATGTATAGTTTGTATTTTCGGGAATATCTTCTAAAGATCTGTTTATTCTGGATGAATTTTACATAAAAGAGATAAACAAAAACTTACCTCACAAAATATGTAGATCTCGTTATTTCACACAATTTATGTCTGACATTTTTTTTTCGTGGAGTTTACCGATTTCGAGATATTCCTTGTTATTAGTTTCAATTGTAAAGTATATATATATACTCTAGAGCAGCTAGAAAAATTCATGTGAATCTAACACATCAGAGTTTTTATTCATTTGTTTATAACTTCCTCTAACCTGTACGTACAAGGTACATAGTGGATAGAGAAGGAATTGTATTCCACCCAAAATTTGACACTAAGATTTCACTGGAAATAATGCTTTGAGCCACCCTGAGTCCGAAAAGCACATTTTTAGTAAAATGTGTGTAACTGTGTGCGTGTGTGTGGACAGCATACCTGAAAAACGAAAAGTTCGTTAGATACCAAACTTGGTATTTAAGTTCAGTAACTTCCAAGGATGCCGCACGAAGATTTTTAAGAAAATATTGATTTTCTCAAAAATGGTTCTAACGACTTTTATTAAAATATCATGTATTAAAGATCACAAATAAAATGAATAATTTGTATTTTATGGGAATATCCTGTGAAGAAATATGAGGTTAGCAAAAATGTTCATAACATTTAAACCGCAAGAAATAGACAAAAATACTTCAGATACCTTTCTTGTAGAGTTACGCGATATTTCTTCTTTGGCTTGAATTTTAAACTACTTGACTTTTCTCAAACAAACCAAACCTCTTTTGTTTCATATAGCGACTAGCCCTTAACAGATTTTGACTATCGCTTCAGCCTGGTGCATTTCCTTGTTTCTCTTCTATTTACAAGGAAGCAAGTAATAAGACAACTTCTGCCGACGTTTATCACGACCAGCATGAGTAGATAAAACTGTGATTTTTGTTAAAATAGTTTGTATACGGAAAACGCAGAGAAAGTCATATGAATGGATCACATAATATTTTTTTTCATTATTATTTTCTTGTGTTCACGTTCTCTACGCGTACTATATGCGTAGCGTACAGAGAAGGTATTGCACTCTACCTACCCAAAAATTCGATTCCGAGATGTCACCGGAAATATATGTTTTAGGGTCCCCAATATGAAAAAAGAGCATTTTCAGAAAAAAAAAAGTCGGTAAAATACCAAACTTGGTATTTAAGTTTATTATTTTCCAGGGATGCGACACGAAGATTTTGAGGAAAAATCCCCCACACCAAACAACCCTTTACACGGAACTTTTTTCGAAAATTTTGATTTTCTCAAAAATTGCTTTAACGATTTTGGTTAAAATATCGTATTTTAAGACATTTACCTCAAAAATAAAATGTATATCTCTGAATTTTCTGGGAATAGCCTCTGAAGACTACCTTATTCTGAATGAATTTTATAGAATTTTGCATAACTGCTTAATCGTAACAGCTGGACAAAAGCTTACCACAGCAAAAATGTGGAGCACCTTAAAACATACAATTTATGTTATATACATTTTTTTCGTGAGTTCGTTTTTGAGATATTCCTTGTTTTTGGTTTCAGCTTTCAAAACTTATACTTTTTCTCATATAGGAATAGGTCAACTCGTATCTATACATACAAAGGAACTTCAGTCACATAGTAAACAGCTTTTGGCTTTCACTTTAACTTATGGTACTCCCTTATTTCGCTTCTACTTACAATAAAGCAAGAAATAAGACTATTTCTGCTAATTTTTCTCGATTAGCATGAAGTAAAAAGAACTATAAGCTTTTTAACAATAATTTGTTGCAGAGATGTAGAGAAAGTCATGTGAATGGAACACATCACATTTTTTATTATTTTCTTATTTTTCATTAATAAACTGTTTTATGAGAAGAACTGACAGTGTGAATTTCTGGTGAAATCTCAGCATAGGATTTTTAAATTGAATGCAGTATTTCCTCAACTAGGCCATATTAGGGAAAATAAAAAGCTTATGAAGCACTTTTGTTTACGTTTTAAATCATTTTCCACGAATATCGCAGGTTATAGCGCCAGGTTTATGGACTATTTATCTCGTCCCCATATTCACGGAATAATTTAATTAATACCGAAATATCACCAATCTGCAGTAAAATAGACCTCAATTTTACATCCTTCTAGACCATAAATGCTATATAAACTTCTATCAGTTTTAAATATAGGATCATCCAAACGTTCTTTCAAATGCTAAACCGTTATAAATATTATAATATCAGACATGCAAATAAAAATCTGATGTGTTCCATTCACATGACTTTTTCTACATCTCTGCATCAAATTATTGTTAGAAAGCTTATGCATTTATTTACTTCAATCTAATCGAAATAAGAGAGTATCATAGGTTAAAGTGATAGTCAAAAGCTGGTTGCTATGTGACTGAAGCTCCTTTGTTTGTATGGACAGGAGTTGACAAATTACTGTATGAGATAATTAAGTTTATCAAGGCTGAAACCAAAAACAAACAATATCTAATAACTGATCAACTCCACGAGAAAAATGTATATAACATAAATTGTGTGTTTTAATGAGCTCCACATTTTTGGTTTGGTAAGTTTTTGTCTATCTCTTGCGGTTTACTAATTACACAAAATTCCGTAAAATTGATCCAGAAGAAAGCAGTCTTAGAGGCTATTCCCAGGAAATTCAGGATATACATTTTATTTGTCAGGTAATATATGATATATTAATCAAAATCGTATGAGTCACCTTTTAGAAAATCAAAATTTTCAGACAGACAAACACACACACGTACACACACGGACCTTTTTCCAAAAATGCTTTTTTGTATAGAGAAGGTATTGCATTCCACCCAAAAATTCGATACCGGGAATTAATCGGAAATAAAAGTTTTGGGTCCCCTTGAATCTGAAAAAGAAAAAGCATTTTTGGAAAAAGGTCCGTGTGTGCGCGCGCGCGTGTGTATGTGTGTGTGTCTTTGGACAGCATAGCTCCAAAACGAAAAGAACGTTAAATATCAAACTTGTTATTTAAGTTTGGCATCTTCTAAGGATGCAACACGAAGATTTTCAAGAAAATCACCCACCCCCAACTACCTTTACATGGAAGTTTTTTCTAAAATTTTGATTTACTCAGAAGTGGCTGTAACGATTTTGATAAAAATGTCTTATATTAAAGATATTAACCTTACAAATAAAATGTATATCTTGAATTTTCTGGGAATAGCCTCTGAAGACTACTTTATTCTGGATCAATTTTACGGAATTTTGTTTAACTGCTATACAGTAAGAGATGGAATAAAACTTAACACTCAAAAAATGTAGAGCACTTTAAAGCACAAAATTTATGTAATATATATTTTTTTCATGGAGTTGATCGTTTTTTATGTATTCCATGTTTTTGGTTGCAGCTTTGAAAAACGTATACATTTCTCATACAGGAATTTGTTAACTCCTATTCATACAGACAAAGGAACCTCAGTCACATAGCAAGCAGCTGTTGACTATCTCTTTAACCTATGGAACTCCCTTATTTCATTTCTACTTACAAGGAAGCAGGTAATAAGACTATTTCTGCTATTTTTCCTCGATTAGCATGAAGTAAATAGAAGCATAAGTTTTTTAACAATAATTTGTTGCAGAGATGTAGAGAAAGGCATGTGAATAGAACATATCAGATTTTTTTTTTTTAGGAGTGTACACTTGAATCACGTCAGCAATAGTGATATTATTGGTTACCTTTGATCTTCCAGATATCTTTTTATCAGGAACAGAACCTGTTTCCCCAAACTTCCCGATTACGGATGGAACATGATCATAAATTATTGAGCGTTCTGAATTTTCTCAGACCTTCAGAAAACTCCTCTTTCTTTCAAAATAGCATTCAATCAGCTGTATTCAGTGATAATCATGAATTGTAGCTTACAAATTCTTGTAGCAATTACAGTGTGGCCATGGTAACAGTAAACTGATATAAATAAAACAAAACCAAACCTCATTGGTTGCCCAGTATGTGGCTTCTTTTGTTTATCTCAAATATCATAGTATTTATAGTGGTTTTAAAGCTTAAAGTGCGTTTTGAAAGAAGCTATACATAACGAGTTTGCCTCCATTTTAATTACTTTATCTAATACAGGGTGGACCAGAAAGAAGAACACATTTCCAATATTAAAATATAGGAGCTGATCACTATGTTCATTTTTCTTTCTCTACTACGGTAATGGTAGGGAAGTAATGTATCTAAGCCAAAAAGTTTGTTTAGTATCACCAGAAATGTATATATTTTGAGATACCCTGAATCAAAAAATAACAATGATGTTTACTTTCTCTACACGTAGTATGTACATAGTGTATTGTATGGCACCCAAAAATTCGGTACCAAGATTTTACCGGAAATATATGTTTCAAAAAAAAATTCACAAAAATATCCGTGTGTCTGTGAACACGATAACTCAAAAACGAAAAGTCGGTAAAATACCAAACTTGGTATTTAGGTTTGGCATCCTCCAAGGATGCGACACGAAGATTTTCAAGAAAATCCCCCACTCTAAAGTACCCTTTACATGGAACTTTTTTTCGATATTTTTGATTTTCTCAAAAGTGGCTCTAATGATTTTGATTAAAATATCCTATATTAAAGATATTCACCTAGAAAATAATATGTAAATCTTGAATTTTCTGGGAATAGACTCTGAAAACTACTATATTCTGGATGAATTTTACGGAATTTTGGATAACTGCTAAACCGTAAGAGATGGACAAAATGTTACCATACAAAAAATGTGGAGCACATTAAAACACAAAATTTATATTACATACATTTTGTCGTGCAGTTGATCGTTTTATAGATATTCCATGTTTTTGGTTTCGGCTTTAAAAAACTTATGCTTTTCTCATACAGGAATTTGTGCATACAAACAAAGGAACTTCAGTCACATAGCAACCAGCTTTTGACTTCACTTTAACCTATGGTACTCCCTTATTGCGCTCCTACTTACAAGGAAGCAAGTAATAAGACTATTTTCGCTAATTTTTTCTAGATTAGTATGAAGTAAATAGAAGCATAAGCTTTTTAACTATGATTTTTTGCAGAGATGTAGAGAAAGTCATGTGAATGTAACACATCAGGTATTTCCAGTGGCTTCGCCAAAGCATACAAACAACACATGCTTAATAGAGCAGATGACTCACAGATTTCGTGAAAAGAATAGGTGGTTCGTAACAATTACAAAATAGAGTGTGTTGTTGACGAGTTTTGTATGTAAGGAAATAGGGCAGGTGGGTGGGACACAGCAACTCCTAGTGATCAGATTTATTAAAGACACACGCTCAGGCTATTGTTTTCAACACTTTCAATCTGGACGTCCTGCGGAAGCTTTACCAAATAAAGTAATGTGTACTCACTTATTGTAGGGGCGTTGTCCCCAGAGGTGAGCGGCGCTGTTGACCAGCCAGGTGGCATTCATGGCCAGGACCCAACGGGCGATACAAATCATCAAGGAGAGGTACACAGACTCCCCCCAAAAGTAAACTGGTACATAAGTTGGCAGCCCATAGCACCAGAACAGCTTCATCAGCGCGAAGTTCCTGCAACATAAAACATTCAAACACAACTGTCAAATTAACATGGCATAGTTTTAAAATTCTGGACTGTTTTGCCCTGGTCTGCAGATTAAAATATATTTATTTAAAATATGTCTTCCTAACGCTTCGTCCATGTCTGTGAGGGGCATCTTCAGAGGCAATGTGCTCACTAACTCGGAAAGAATTACAACAGAGCGTGCCAGATTTGGTAGACTCGTGGTGAGCCTAGGTGTTGCTGCTGTGTACCTACCCTGGTAAGGGTTTAACTACACGAATGATGTGCAGGTTAAGGTTTTGTGTTTTGAGGTTTCGGGTGATGATGTTACGGAGGTAGCGCTAGTTAGGCTCCACGAACGGTTGCGTTTTTCCTGAGCAGCATTCTTTTCCTCTCTCCGCTGGTGTTTAATTTGTGAGAAAGTGTTTTTGTTGGACAATTTTGATTCACCACTCCCAATTGTGGGAGGGGGGAGTACTTAGTTTAGCTAATTTGCCGTTGTTACCGAGGCTGCCCGCAAGCCATGCGGGAAACAAGATACTGCCTGTATCGGCGTTCAGTGGGTAAGTACTCCCCCAGCGATCTGACAAGAGCGTTCTCATGGTCGCGCAATCTGGCCTAGAATTTCTGAGCCCGGCGCCTAATGACATCTTCTACATATGGGAGAGCCGAAGCTTCATGTAGTAGCCTCAAAGGGAAACGTCGACATACAGAATATATGGACCGGAGTCCTCTATTCTGTATCCGCTGTAACCAGAGAAGCCAGGAGCCTACTGCCATGCCCCACACTTCACAGGCAAGAGTGACACCCATGTATTTGATGGAATTTCCCCACTCTATCCTCTGGCCTTGGTTTTGTGAGTTAGAGCCGGTATATATACTCAGGCGGGGTCAACCGGGCGTGTTCTACTTTTGTTTGTATTTAGTCTGGGGGTTACGGATTTGGGAACCAGGTGGAGTTTAATTTAAGTCCTTCGTCTTTGTTGAAGTTGTTTGTATTTTTATAAATTTCTATGGCCTCTCTGTATAAACGGTGGTAACAATATTTAGTCGTAGCTATAACCTCTACTTTATCGTATTGCATTCGGTGGTCGTCCAAGGATAAAACAAGTATTGCCACGGCTGATTTTTCTATAAAAATTATAGATAAATCCAATACCAATGGACCATAATAATTGGTTATACAGAGTGATTTATATAGAAGTGACACATTTCTTTCCTCAATTATTCCGCTGGAAATTCATTCGATTACCCATTTTTAGCACCGAACTGAGCAGAATGTTCTGGAGTTTCGATTCCTTGTCACTAGATGTGCAGATGTTTAACCAGACTGTGAACACTGCAGAGTACCGACTGATTTTCATGCAGTTTGTTAGCAACTGGACGATGTAGAGCTGAGTCAAGGATATTTTCAGCAAGATGGCGCTGCATGTCATACAGCAAATGAAACCATGAACCTAATTGCACGTTTCTTTGACGGCCGAATAATTTCGAGGAAACTATGGCCACTGAGATCTCCGGATTTGACATCGCCAGACTTCTTTCTACTTAAAAGACAGGGTTTACGCCACACGTCCCCAAACATTGGACGATCTGAAGCACATCACAAAGGAGATTCAAGCTTTTGACAACAGAGTCCTACAACGAGTGGCCAGTACGACGTGTTGAGTTGTGCCTTATACAGGATGGAGGACATTTTCAACATTTGCTATAGAGGAAAATAATCTCCCAAAATTCCTCCACAATTTAGGTATAATAAGTTGTCGCTAGCATAACACGTTTTGAAACAATTAAAGAAACAAATGTGTCAGCTCTATATAAATCACCCTCTGCTATGAACCCTGGGACTTGAAGTACTTATTACATTGGGGTTGTCATCTGAAAATAATTTGAGATCACCATGTGGTTTACCGGGAAACATGCGAGTCAGCTGAGAAATTCAATGCTATGCCAGCATGTTGCCATGGTAGCTCAGTGGGAGAACAACTGGCTAGAGACCGGGAAATCCGTGGTACAAATTCCTGGCTATGGCATTGAATTTTTCAGTCTGCCTCTACCTATCCAACTCTTGTCCTACACTCGGCTTGTGTGAAAAACAATTAAATCCAAAACAAAGATGTGTACACAGAACAAAATGGTTAGGTTAGGTTGCCATGATAAATCAGTAATCAGTGTTACCAAAAATCAGTATGGCCATTTCAAAAATTTCCCACGCCATTTCCCTCCAAAAAAAAACAAAAACAAAAAAAACGGGAAGTCTAAATAAACTAATTCCCTTCATAGAAAAAACAAATGTCAATAAATATACCGACCTCGCACACTAAATGCAGCCTCTTGGTAAATACCCTGTAAAATCCTTAGAGTAGTGGTATCAAGATAAAAATTGAAGCATTTTACTCAGAAAATGCTCTAGCATTTTACATATGTAAAAAATGTATTTTTACTCAGATTTGCCGTTGCGGGTCCGCCTAATCATTTCACAGCACGAACAAAGATAAAGGATCAATACCTCGTTCATATTAATGCTTCATGGAAGAGAGATATGGCACTCGAGCAGTTTTGACAGGCGTTTCAAGGAAGAGAGTTGTCACTTACCCGTCGTGGAAGCGCACGACAGGATCTGCCAAAATGTCAGTCATGTCGATCTGGCGACCTCGACGGATAACCTCGGGGTGTTTTCTTATCATGAGCCAGCCGACGTGAGCGAAGAAAAAACCACGTTTTGCGTTGTGAGGGTCGGCGTCCGTCTCGCTGTACTTGTGGTGCACTCTGTGATCACGGACCCAGTCGAAGATGGAGTTCTGCAACACACAATCATCTCAAGCTTACAACACACACCGTACGAGCTAAATGAGGCGCGGTGTTGCCATGTGTACTATACGTTAGAAAAAATATCTCAGTGTTCTATTCACATCAAAAACCTTGTGCTTCCATTTACTTCATGCTAATCCAAAAAAAAAAATAGCAGAAACATTCTTATTACTTGTTTCCTTGTAAGTAGAAGTGAAATAAGGGAGTAGCATAGGTTAAAGCGATAGTAAAAAGCTAGTTGCTATGTGACTGAAGTTCCTTTGTTGTATGGACAAGATTTAACAAATTCCTGTATGAGAAAAGTTTAAGTTTTTAAAGCTGAAATCAACTACATGGAATATCAAAAAAAAAAAAAAAAAAAAAAAAAAAAACCATCAACTCCTCGAAAAACTATATATGATATAAATTGTGTGTTTTATTGTGTTCTACATTTTTTGTGCAGTAAGTTTTTGTCCATCTCTTACGGTTTAGCAGTTAGGCAAAATTCCGTAAAATTCATCCAGAATAAAGTAGTCTTCACAGGATATTCCCAGAAAATTCAAGATATACATATTATTTGTCAGGTAAATATCTTTAATATACGATATTTTAATAAAAATCGTTAGACCCATTTTGGAGAAAATCAAAATTTTCGAAACTTTCCATGTAAAAGGTAGTTTGTTGTGGGGGGGGTCGCATCCTTGGAAGATACTAAACCTAAATACCAAGTTTGGTATTTAACGGTAATTTCGTTACGGGGCTATGCTGTACACACACACACACACACACACACACACACACACACACACACACGGACAGTTTTCTAAAAATGTTTTTTTTTTATTAAGGGGGTCTCAGAACATTAATTTCGAGTGAAATCTCGGTATCAGATGTTTAGGTGCAACACAATACCTTCTCTATACACTATATACATAGTAGGTGTAGAGAAAGTAATAAATTAAAAAAATCTGATGTGTTCCATTCACATGAAAAAGCTTATGCTTCCATTTACTTCATGTTAATCGAGATAAAATTAGCAGAAATAGTCTTACTTGATTCCTTGTAAATAGAAGAGAAATAAGGGAGTACCATAAGTTAAAGTGATAGTCAAAAGCTGGTTGCAATGTGACTGAAGTTCCTTGTTTGTATGGACAGGAGTACACAAATTTCTGTTTGAGAAAAGTACAAGTTTTTTAAAGCTGAAATTAATTACAAGGAATACCTCAAAAACGATCAAATCAACGAAAAAACGTATATAGCATAAATTGTTTGCTTTAATGTGCTCTACATTTTCTGTTAAGTAAGTTTCTGTCTATCTCTTCCAGTTTGCCAGTTATGCAAATATCCGTAAAATTGATCCAGAATAAAGTAGTCATCAGAGGCTATTCCCAGAAAATTTAAGATATACATTTTGTTTATCATGAAAATATATTTAATATACGATCTTTTAATCAAAATCGTTACAGCCGTTTTTGAGAAAATAAAATATTCGAAAGAAGTTCCATGTAAAGGGTGGTTGGGAGTGGGGGGTTTCTTAAAGATCTTCATTATATCGAAGATACCATACTTAAATACCAAGTTTGGTATTTAACAGTCTTTTCGATTTTGAGATATGATGTGCACACACACACACACACACACACACACGAGCGCGCGGATCTTTCTCCAAAAATGTTTTTTCTGGGTTTAGGTGGACGTACATAGTACGTGTAGAGTAAGTGATATATGAAAAAAACTGAACACAAACATCACGAAAATATAAAAAATATATCAAAACATTAAAGACCGAAAAGTACAATCGACAATGGAAGGTCTGAAGTGCTTCATTCACATGACTTTCTCAACATGTGTTTAACAAATTATTGTTAAAAACCTTAACCTTCTATGTACTTCATGCTAATCGAGATAAATATTAGCAGAAACGCTTTCTTGTAAGAAGAACAGAAATAAGGGAATACACTAGGGGAAAACGGGGGTGAAACACGAGTCCTGGAGTTAACAACTTCCCTTATATGAAAAGTATTCAGTATTTTAAAACTGAAACAAATAACAACGAATATCTCAAAAATGGTCAGCTCTGCGAAAAAACTTTAGGTGATATAAATTGTGTGTTTTAACTCGATTCTGTGAGTAAGGTTATGTCTGTCTCTTACAGTTTACAGTTATAGAAAATTCCGGAACATTCATTCAGAAGGCTATTCCCATAAAATTCAAGATATACTTTTTGTCATGCAAATATATTTAATATACGGTATTTTAGTCATTTTTGAGCAAATCAAAATTTTCAATAAAGGGAAGTTTGGAGGGGCGATTTTTCTCAAAATATTAGTGTCGCATCCCTGAAAGATACTAAACTTAAATGCCAAGTAGAGTATTTTACCAACGCTTCGTTTTTTTACTTATTGTGTTTACAGAATACACGCACACATACCTTTTTCTAATATTTTTTTTGATACAGTGGACTCAAAACGTGTCAATTGTTTTAGAAAAAGATCCGTGTGCTAGTGGATGGCTGTGTATATATAGACAGCATATCTCAAAAACGTAAAGTTGGCTAAATATTAAACTTGGTATCTTCCAAGGATTCAACACGAGAGTTTCAAGAAAATCCGCCGACCTTGGCACATTTTTCGATTTTTTTTAATTTTTTAAAAATAACTGTAACAATGTTGATTAAAATTCCACATATTGAAACTATTTACATCACAAATAAAATGTATATATTAAAGTTTGTGGAAGTAGCTTATGAAGAGAGTTCATTCTGGAGTTTGCTTAACAAGTAAACCATAAGAGATAGACAAAACTTTTCCACACAAAAATGTAGATCCCGTTAAAACACAGTTTATGACATATACACCTTTTTCGTGGAGCTGATCGTTTTCGATATATTGCTTGTTATTGATTTCAGGTTTAAAATACTTATACTTTTCTGGTACAGAAACTTGTTAACATCTGACATTGTAAAGAAACGGATTTCAATCCCATAGCAACCAGCTTTTAAAACATTTGACTGATGGTTCACTTATTTCTCTTCTATTTACAAGGAAGCAAGCAATAAGACCGTTTCTGCTAACGTTTATCTCGATTGGCATGAAGTATATCGAAGAATAAGTTATTAAAATAATTTGTTACAGAGATGTAGAGAAAGCCATGATAAGATTTTCCTTATCTAAGAACTCAAGTATTCGATGAATTTACGAGAAGATTTTCTGATGTAACACACACAAACTGTGTGTGACGTAATATTGGACATAAAACACAGGTTTGTGAGGCGAGTATATAATTTAAATAGTAAACACTTACCATGCCCGCTGTAGCGTAGCAAGTGGCGAGGATGATCCTTAGAGGTAGCCTGGCCTTATATGAGCGATGTGTCCACAACCTGTGCGCGCCGCCCGTGACGCCAAACCCGGCGTAGTACATCACAAGCAAATCTGCAATAACACTATGCAATGAATCCTTAAACAAGTGCAAATCAGCGTTTTACTTTCTCTAGCCCCCACAATGTACTTAGAGAAAGTATTGTAATCTACCCAAAAATTCCATACCGAGTTTTCACCGAAAATACATATCTTGAGACCCCCTGAATTCAAAAAAAAAACAAAAATAAACATGTTTAGAAAAATGTCCATGTGTGTCTGTGGGCAGCATAGCTCGTATATTAAAGATATTAAAAGACAATTAAAATCTATATCTTCAATTTTCTGGGAATTGACTCTTTTTCTGGATGAATTTGGCGGAATTTTGCATAACTGGTAAACCGTAAGAAATAGACAAAAAGTTATTTAACAAAAAGTGTAGCTCTCGTTAAAACACACAAGTTATGTTATACGCATTTTTTGTGAGGTTGACCTTTTTGGGATATCCCTTATTGTTTTCAGTTTTAAAATAGTTATACTTTTCTCATACGGGTATTTGTCTACTTCTAGCCATACAAACAAAGGAACTTCAATCACATAGGAATCTGCTTTTAAAACATTTGACAAATGCTTTGGCCTTAGAGTAAAGTAGCAAATAATAAAACAATTTTTCTAAGGTTGTCTTGATATGCTTGAAGTGAATAGAAGAATAAGCTTTTTAACGATAAATTGTTGTAGAGAAAGTGATGTGAATGGAACACATCAGATTTTTTACAACTGTTATCAAAGATAATTGAGAGCTCACTCACTCCATAGCAAGGTGAGAGCCTTTGCTTGAACTGCAAGAAACACTACTGTGTATAGTGTTGACAAATGAACAAAGGTCAGGATGATCGTTCTGGACCAGATGATTGGTTGCTCCACTTTGGTAGGCGCTTCTTTGATTATTGCTGGTGCTGCCATCTGAGTATCGGCGTATCTTGTTTCTGTCACCGTTGTAATCGTTCTGCTGGCCATGTTGGTCTGAAAAACAATACACATTCTGAATGACACTTTGAAATAATGTGATGTTCTTCTGTCCATAATTATCGTAACTCGAAAAGGCTCTGATATTTATATTAACAAATGTAAATAAGAAAAACTCTTAGCAGTTTCTCATGTATGTTAGTTAAAATGTTCAACACCTTCCCTTAGAACATCAAGACTCTTCCTTTGTTGTACTTAAAGAGGAGAATCAGAACATCCTGGAAAGCAAATCCTCTTTATAGCATTTCAGAAATTTATGACCTGAGATGGGATTAGTCTTATCCATTTTTAAATGTATTCTTGTAATATTATTGTATGTAGAATGTTTCATTAATTTTTATTCTCTCATGACGCAGCCTATGTATGTTTTATATTTAATGACTGAAAATAAACTATAGATCTATCTATCGATCGTCGATCCATCCATCCATCCATCCGTCCGTCCGTCCGTCCGTCCGTCCGTCCGTCCATCCATCCATCCATCCATCCATCCATCCATCTGTTTCCTTATCTATGACCAAAAACTTTGAATAATTAAAATCATATGTTTACTTTCTCTAACACGTATGTACACTGTACATAGTAGATGAAGTATTGTATTCCACTCAAAAATTCACACCGAGATTTCACCGGAAATACATGTTTAGACGACCTCTGAGTAAAAAAAAACCGTTTTAGAAAAACTTCGGTGTGCGAAAAGTCGGTTAAATACCAAATTTGGTATTGAAATTAACTTTCTCGCAAGGATGTGACACAGAGATTTTCAAGAAAATCCTCCCACCCAAACTACCCATTACATGGACAAATTTTCGAAAATTTTGGTTTTTTAAAAATGGCTCTAACGATTTGTTTAAAATGCCGTATATTATAGATATTTACATAACAAATAAAATGTATATCTTGAATTTTCTGGGAGTAATCTTTGAAAAAAAAATTATTCTGGATAAATTTTACCGAATTTTGCATAACAGGTAAACCGAAAGAGATAGGCAAAACTTATTTAACACAAAATGTAGAAGGATGTTTGGATAGTAATTTGAGAATCAAGACACATTTTTACTTTCTCTACACGTACTGTGCACATAGTGTATAGAGAAGGCATTGCATTCCACCCAAAAATTCGAACCCGAGATTTCATCGGATATACATGTTTTGGGTCCCCCTGAATCCAAAAAAAGCATTTTTGGAAAAAGTTCCGTGTATGTCTGTGTGTGTATCTGTGGGCTGCATAGCTCAAAAACGAAAAGTCCGTTAAATAAGAATAAGTAAAACTATATCTGCTATTTTTTTCTCGATTAGAATGAAGTATATAGAAGCATAAGCTTTTTAAGAATAATTTGTTGCAGAGATGTAGAGAAAGTCATGTGAATGGGACACATAAGATTTTGTTTTAATTTTATTTATCGTGACTGCTTTTCATGGATCATTAAGTATAATTTTAAAAGTTTAATACGTGTGCCTCGCATAAGGGTTTACTTTTAGTTTTTTATTCAGTTTTAGAGACGTGTGTTCGATTCGTCTACCACTGGTTTTTTCCCAGGGTAGTACTATTTATATACTCTTTTACGCATTATTTTATTCATGAATCTTCTTTTACTTTCTCTACACGTACTATGTACATAGTGTATAAAGAAGGTATTATATTCCACCCAAAAATTCGATACCGAGATTACACCGGAAATACATGTTTTAGGGTCCCCTGTATCCAAAAAAAAAAGAATTTTCAGAAAAAGTCCGTATGTGTCTGTGTGTTCGTGTGTAAGTGAACACGATAACTCTAAAATTAAAAGCCGAGGAAATACTAAAACTTGGCATTCAAGTTAGTATCTTCCAGGGATGCGACATAAAGATTTAGAGAAAAATCCCTAACCCCAAACTGCCCTTTACATGTAACTATTTTCGAAAATTTTGATTTTCTCTAAAATGGCTCTAATGATTTTGATTAAAATATCGTATATTAAATATATTTGCCTGACAAAAAATATGTATATCTTGAATTTTCTAGGAATAG
This sequence comes from Hymenopus coronatus, assembly GCA_030762935.1. Taxonomy (NCBI): domain Eukaryota; kingdom Metazoa; phylum Arthropoda; class Insecta; order Mantodea; family Hymenopodidae; genus Hymenopus; species Hymenopus coronatus. The sequence continues at coordinate 15,879,975 of CM060897.1, read as the reverse complement.
CCTCTGAAAACTACTTTATTCTGGATGAATTCTACGGAATTTTGTATAACTGCTAAACCGTAGGAAATAGACAAACATTTATCACACAAAAAATGTATAGCACAATAAAACACAGCATTTATGTTATATACATTATTTTCGTGGAGTTGATCGTTTTTTAGATATTCCTAATTTTTTGTTTCAGCTTTGAAAAACATACTTTTCTCATAAGGAGTTTCTCAACTGCTGTCCATACAAACAAAGGAACTTCAGTGACATAGCAACCAGCTTTTGACTGTCACTTTAACCTATGTTACTCCCTTATTTCGTTTTTACTTACAATTAAGCAATTCAAGACTATTTATGCTAATTTTTTTCTCGATGAGTATGAAGTAAATAGAAGCATATGTTTTTTAACAATAATTTGTTGCAGAGATGTAGAGAAAGTCATGGGAATGGTACACATTAGATTTTTTTTTTGCTTATTTTATATCGTGGTTTTAGGAGGGCGCTGATAACCAGGAAATGGAGTTCCCTTATTATAAAGGTCTCCCTCAATGGCGTAATAGTTACCATGGTAACTTCATAAAGCCAGTGATTCAAACCCGGCGGAGGAAGATGGATCTTTTCGGGGGTAAAATCCTTAGCATGGCTTCCTTCGGAAGGGAAGTAAAGCCGTTAGTCCCGTGTAGATTTATGACAGTAAAAGAACCTCAAGGCTGATAAAGAGACCTCTTAGCAAAATTAAGCCGTCTTTCACGTCCAGTTCATAATAGAACGCCGAAAACTACAGCAGATAAAGGTCTCCCATAAATAGAACTCCATTTCCATCAGAATAAAAGAAACACCTTTATTAAGACTATCTTGTTTGTGATATCGGTACTGAATGGGACACGTCACACATTTTTATACAGGGGTTTTATAATGTAATGTTGAAATGTGGACATCGAATTTTTGGGTAGAATGCAGTATTTCTCTTACTTTGCGTATAGAGAAAGTAAAAATGTATATAAAACACTTGCACAATTTAGATGAGAAAAATGTTTGCATTAGAACAAAAGACACTAATTATAAAAAAACGGATGTGTTCAATTCACGTGACTTTCTCTATATCTCTGCACCAAATTATTGTTAAAAAGATTATGCTTCTATTTACTTCATGCTAAGTGAGAAAAAATTAGCAGAAATAGACTTATTACTTGCTTCCTTGAAAGCGAAGCGCAAAAAGTAGCACCATAGGTTAAAGTGATAGTCAAAAGCTGGTTGCTATGTGACTGAAATTCCTTTGTTTGTATGGACGGGAGTTGACAAGTTCCTGTATGAGAAAAGTATAAGCTTTCAAGGCTGAAACCAAAAACAAAGAATATCTAAAAAAAGATCAACTCCAGGAGAAAAATGTAAATTGTGTGTTTTAATGTGCTCTACATTTGTGTGTGGTAAGTTTGTCTATCTCTTACGGTTTAATAGTTACACAAAATTCCATAAAATTCATCCAGAATAAAGTAGTCTTCAGAGACTATTCCTAGAAAATTCAAGATATACATTTTATTTGTCAGGTAAATGTCTTTAATATACGATATTTTAATCAAAATTGTTAGAGCCATTTTTTACGAAATCAAAATTTTCGAAAATTGTTCCATGTGAAGGGTAGGTAGTTGGGAGTGAGGGGGATTTTCTTGAAAATCTTCGTGTCACATCCTTGGAAGATTCTAAACTTAAATACCAAGTTTGGTTTTTAACGATCTTTTCCTTTTTGAGCTATGCTGCCCACAGACACACACATACACACAGACAAACAGACAGAGAGACATTTTTCTAAAAATGCTTTTTTTGGATTCAGTTGGTCTCAAAACATGTATTTTCAGTGAAATCTCGTTATCGAATTTTTGGGTACAATGCAATACCGTCTCTATACACTATGGACATAGTACGTATAGAGAAAGTAAAAATTGTTAAATAGCATTTCTTGCCAACGGAGATAAACATTAGCAGAACTACTTTCTTGTAAGTAGGAGGGAAATAAGGAAATAGACTAGGCTAAAACGATAGTCAAATGTTTTATAAACTGGTTGCCATGTGGATAAAATGTTGCTTTGCATTGCCAGCAGCTGACAAACTTCAGTATGTGAAAAATTAAAAAGTATTTTAAAACTGATACCAACAACAAGAAATAACTCAAAAATGGTCAACCTCACGACATAAATTGTTCGTTTCAACGAAATCTGCATATCTTCTGTAGTTAAGAGTTTGTCTATCTCTTACGGTTTACCGTCGCCCTCCGTGGTGTAATGGTTACCATGCTAACTTCATATACCCAAGTTCGTGGGTTCAAACCTAGCGGAGGACGATGGATTATTTTCGGGTGTAAAAATCCTTAGGGAAGTAAAACCGTTTGTCCCGTGTCGTAGATTTATGGTGCGTAAAAGAACCTCAAGGCTGACAGAGAGGCCTCTGAGCAAAATTAAGCGGTCTTTCACATCCAACTTAGAATGGGACGTTGAGAACCACAGTATAAGAGCGTCCATAAACAACACGCAATTTACATTATTTTTTAAGGTTTACCAGTTATGCAAAATTCAGAAAAACTCGTGAGATTAAAGAGGTCTTCAGAGGCTCTACCCAGAAAATTTAAGATATACATTTTACGAGGGTTGAAGCAAAAGTCATGGCAATATTTATTCTCTTGAAGATACCAGTCCGGTTGGAGAATGTGACATATACAGACAAGGTGTTACCTACATGAATAGCACTGAATATCGTAACACACTAATTTATTACGGTAGAATATAGGGCAATGTGGCCTTCACGATGCAAAAGAATGATAACACAGTACACGTACAGTTGACATGACAAACCTGGGCCTAAAGACCCTCAAAGTAGACCTCTGCTACTGTCACCACATGCTGCCAACGATGTGTGAGGCGCTGAATACCAATGCCACAGCATTTGCCGCACCATGTGTGAATCGGCTCATCTGTCCGCGCATAGCATTAGCAATGTTTTCTCGTGTTGCAAACCGCCTGCCACGTGGTGGTTCCTTAATCTTTCGAATGAGATTAAAGACACAGGGCGAAATGTAAGGAGAGTACGTTGGATGCTCCAATTCTTCCCAACCCCGCACGACACTCGCCAACTGACTTGAGTTTGCAGCCCTCGTTGCGCTATTACCAGATATCACAATTGTTCTGCAAACACACTATGTCTGCAGAACTTCCTCACGACACATATCCGTTTGTGATCCGTTCACATATCTACAAGAAAAAAAATAGTTGTCATGACTTTTTCCCCAACCCAGGTATTTGTCATGTATATATCTTAAATATACGATATTTTAATTGGCATCGTTAGCGCCATTTTTTCAGAAAATCAAAAATTTCGAAACTATTCCATGTAAAGGCAGTTGAAGGTGGGGGAATTTTTTTGAAAATCTTTGTGTCACATCGTTGGAAGATACTAAACTTATACACCAAGTTTGGTATTTAACCGACTTTTCGTTTTTGAGTTATCGTGTTCACAGACACGCTGACACACACGGACCTTTTTCTAAAAATGCGTTCTATTTTCTCTACACGTACTATGTACATAGTGTAGAGAAGGTATTGTACTCCACCCAAAAATTCGAAATCGAGATTTCACCGGAAATATATGTTTTAGGGTCCACTGTATCAAAAAAAGCATTTTCACAAAAAGGTCCATGTGTGCGTGTGTGTGACTGTGTGTGCCTGTGGATAGCATAGTTCAAAAATGAAGTGACCGTTAAATACCAAACTTGCAAGGATGCGACACAAAGATTTTCAAGAAAATCCCCCACCCCCAGCTACCCTTTACATGAAACTTTTTTCGAAAATGTTGATTTTCTCTAAAAGGGCTCTAACGATTTTGATTTAAATATCGTATATTAAAGATATTTACCTGACAAATAAAATGTATATCTTGAATTCTATGGGAACAACCTCTGAAGACTACTTTAATCGGGATCAGTTTTACGGAATTTTGTATAACTGCTAAACCGTAGGAGATGGACAAAAACTTACCACACAAAAAATGTAAGCACGTTAGAACTCACAATCTATGTTATATACATTTATTTTATGGAGTTGATTGTTTTTTAGATATTCCCTGTTTTTGTTTGCAGCTTTGAGATGAAAAACTTATACTTTTCTCATACTGGAATTTGTCAACTCCTGTCAATACAAACAAAGGAACTTGTCACATAGCAACCAGCTTTTAACTGTCACTCTAACCTATGGTACTCCCTTATTTCGCTTCTACTTACAAGGAAGCAAGTAATAAGACTATTTCTGCTAGTTTTGTTGATTAGCATGAAGTAAATAGAAGCATAAGCTTTTTAACAATAATTTGTTGCAGAGAGTAGAGAAAGTCATGTGAATGGAACACATCAGATTTTTTTTTCGATACAGGTGACCGTGAAACGGTATTTCCAGTGAAAAACTGATATGGAATTTTTGGGCGCAATACAAAACCTTCTCTATACACTATGCACGTAGTATGTGTAGAGAAAGTAATAATATGGAAACAGTCGCAGCAAATTCTAGTTACTTACCAAATTCCTCGGTTCTATGGACGCAAACTACTCTGTAAATGTATCTTACCTAGTGAAGTTAATAGCAGAAGTTGCAGGCGGTATCTCACGTAAAAGGGTTTATGGCTTTTGGAAGTATCCGTTTGGAAATAACCCTGGCTGAGAGATAGCGGTCGGTCGGTCGGTCGGTAAGTACAGTAGATATACGTTATCACCTTGTGTGCAATGCCGGTTTTGACATTCAGCAAACGTCAAGAAAACAATTGACGACACTCAACAAAACTTTTCCACAAACTTACTGCACACGCAACAACCGAAATACCGTTTAATTATTCGACTGACTACGTTTTTACTTTCTCTACACGTACTATATATAGTGTATAGAGAAGGTATTGTATTCCGCCCAAAAATTTCAAAACGAGATTTCACCGGAAATACATGTTTTGAACCTACCTGAATCCAAAAAAAGCATTTTCAGAAAAAAAAAAAAGTGCTTGTGTGGATAGCATAGCTCAAAAACGAACAGGCGGTTGAATACCAAATTTGGCATTTAAGTTTTGTATCTTCCAAAGATGCGACACTAATATTTTCAGGAAAATCCCTCCCCTCAACTACCCTTTACATGGAAAAAATTTGGAAAATTTTGAATTTCTTAAAAATGGCTCTAACAATTTTGATTAAAACATCGTATATTAAAGATATTTACCTGACAAAGAAAATGTATATCTTGAATTTCCTGGGAATAGGCCCCTGAAGAGTACTTTATTCAGGATGAATTTTAAAGAATTTTGTATAACTGCTAAACCGTAAGAGATCATATCAGATTTTTACTTTCTCTATACGTACTATGTACATAATTTATACAGGAAGTATTGTATTCCACCCAAAAATTCGATAACGAGCCTTCACCGGAAATACAAGTTTTAGGACCCCCTGAATCCAAAAAGAGTATTTTCAGAAAAGGGTCCGTGTGTTTGTGTGTGTCTGTCTGTCTGTCTGTGGACAGCATAGCTCAAAAACGAAGAGACCGTTAAATACTAAACTTGGTATTTAGAGTTGGTATCTTCCAAGGATGCGACACGAACATTTCCAAGAAAATCCCTCCACCCCCAACTACCCTTTACATGGAAAAATTTTCGAAAATTTTGATTTTCTAAAAAATGACTCTAACGATTTTTTTTTAAAATCCCGTATATTAAAGATATTTACACACCAAATAAAATGTATATCTTGAACTTTCAGGGAATAGCCTATGAAGAGCTCTTTATTCTGGATGGATTTTGCTAAATGTTGCTTAACTACTAAACGGTAAGAGACAGACAAAAACTTACTACATAGACATTTTTGATCTGATCAAAATACACAATTTATGTCCTTTACATTTTTGTTGTGGAGGTAACCGTTTCCGAGATATTGCTTGTTTCTGGTTTCAGTTGTGAGTACTTCTATTTTCCTCAGACAGGAAGGGTCCGTTTTTCTTTTGTTCTACTCCTGGACAAGCAGAGAAGCGATTTGCAATGACAGCTTTTAAAACATTTGACCATCGGTTTAGACTAGTGTACTCCCTTATTTTCTTTCTACTTATAAGGAACTAAAAAGTAAGAACATTCTGCTCATGATTATCTCGATTAGCAAGGTGCAGGAAGAAGAATAATCTTATGTTAGCAATTTTAGAAGAGCTTGAGAAACCCATGTGAGTGTAACACATCAGATTTTTACTTTCTCTATACGTACTATATACATAGTGTATAGAGAAGGCATTGCACTACACCAAAAAATTCGATACCGAGATTTCACCGGAAATATATGTTTTAGGGTCCCCTGTATCCAAAATAAAGTATTTCCGTGTGTGTGTGTGTGTGTGTCCGTGTGTCAGTGTGTCTGTGAACACGATAACTCAAAAACGCAAAGCCGGTAAAATACCAAACTTAGTATTCAAGTTTAGTAACTTCCAGGGATGCGACACGAAGATTTTGAGAAAAATCACTTCACCCCAAACTACCCTTTACATGGAACTTTTTTCGAAACTTTTTATTTTCTAAAAAGTGGCTCTAACGATTTTGATTAAAATATCACATATTAAAGATATTTACCTGACAAATAAAATGTACATCTTGAATTTTCTGGGAATAGCTTTTGAAGACTACTTTATTATGGATGCATTTTGCATAACTACTAAACCGTAAGAGATGGACAAAAACTTAACACACAAATAATGTAGAGCACGTTAAAACACACAATTTATGTTATACACATTTTTTTCCCTGGAGTTGATCATTTTTGAGATATTCCTTTTTCTTGGTTTCAGCTTTGAAAAACTTATACTTTTCTCATACAGGAATTTGTCAACTCCTGTCCATACAAGCAAAGGAACATCATTCACATAGCAACCAGCTTTTGGCTTTCACTTTAACCTATGGTACTCCCTTATTTCGCTTCTACTTACAATAAAGCAATAAATAAGACTATTTCTGCTAATTTATCTCGATTAGCATGAAATAAATAAAAGATAAGTTTACTAACAATATTTTTTACAGAGATAAAGAGAAAGTCATGTGAATGGAATACATCAGATTTTTACTTTTGCTACACTTACCACATATATAGTGTACAGAGAAGGTATTGTAATGCACCAAACAAAAGTCGATACCGAGATTTCACCGGAAATACATGTTTTGAGACATTCTGGATAAAAAAATCATTTTTAGAAAAACATCTGTTTGGTTATGTGTGTGTGAGAGAGAGAGAGAGAGAGAGAGAGAGAGAGAGAGAGAGAGAAACCGTGAGCTATGCTGCTCAAAAGCGAAAAGTCCCTTAAATGTCAAATTTTACATTTAGGATGCAACACAAAGATTTTCAAGGAAACTTCCCCACCACCCTTTACATGGAAAAGTTTTCGAAAACTTTGTATATCTTCAATTTTCTGGGAATAGCCTCTGACGACCTATTTACTCTGGATGCATTTTCGGAAATTTGCCTAACTACTAAACCGTAAGAGATAGAAAAGAACTTAGTTAACAAAAAATGTAGAGGCCATTAAAGCACACAATTCATGTTACATACTCTTTTTTCGTGGAGTTAACCGTTTTTCAGTTATTTAATGATATTGGATTCAGTTTTAAAATACTTGTAATTTTCTCATACGGGAATTTGTCAACTCCTGCCCAAACAAACAAAGGAACTTCAGTCACATAGCGACCAGCTTTTGACTATCACTTTAACCTATGGTACTCCCTTATTTCGCTTCTACTTACAAGGAAGCAAGTAATAAGACTATTTCTGCTAATGTTTTCTCAATTAGCATGAGGTTAATAGAAGCATAAGCTTTTTAACAATAATTTGTTGCAGATATGTAGAGAAAGCCATGTGAATGGAATACATCAGATTTTTTTATAATAATTAAAGTTTAATATAAACTATCATAGATTGTTAAATTCATTTACTAAAGAACTTTAACCTTTATGTGAGTGTTTCAAAATTCATCGCAAGTAACATATTTATTAGAAGAATGAATTTAAACAGTATACAATTATTATTTATGCAACCATGCTAAAATGTTGAAAGTTGGCAATAATATCAGCATTATTGTGTGTAATATTTATACAAATTGCGACAGCATACTGTGGATTTTTCTAAATTTTAGGATACCATACAAGAAGTACATAGAGAATTATTCTCCAGGAAAGTTTAATGTAGAAGAATGTGTGGAGAAAAATTGATATGAATGTAATATATGTATATTTTTAGTTACCTTTATAGTAGGGGATGAAAATCCTTCCTTGAGATGAAACAGTAAATGTCCAAATTTGTGACTGGCCTGTATGGAAACTATGTAGAAGCCTGTGTCAGTATGAATGGTGTATTATAAACTGCTGAAACGTCTTTTCACCTAAGTTTATCTTGAGGAGCGTTTTTTGTTGTACTCCACATTGACTCCCACCGCCTTCTAACGACTGGCGTGACAACCATCGAACATTACTTATTTCCCTTTTCTCCCACAGATTTGTCCAGTACCGGAAGTGCGTGTTTGCGGGACACAATAACAAACAAGTCAATAAGGATCTTCTTGTCCAATGGCAGCTTTAACGTAATTACGATTGTCCCCTTGAAAATGGAAACGCACGCAACAAATTATTGCTTATGCTTCTTTTTGCTTCATGCTAATCGAGAAAAAATCAGCAGAAATAGTTGTATTACCTGCTTCCATGCAAGTAGAAGCGAAATAAGGCAGTACCATAGGTTAAAGTGATAGTCAAAAGCTGCTTGCTATGTGACTGAAGTTCCTTTCTTTGTATGGACAGGAGTTGACAAATTCCTATATGAGAAAGGTTAAAGTTTTTAAAGGTGAAACCAATAATAAGAAATATCTCAAAAACGATCAACTCCACGAAAAAAAAATGTGTTTTAACGTGATCTACACTTTTTTGTGAGGTATATTTTTATCCATCTCTTACTGTTTAGCAGTTATGCAAAATTTCGTAAAATTCATCCAGAATATAATAGTCTTCGGAGGCTATTCCCAGAAAATTCAAAATATACATTTTATTTGTCAGGTAAATATCTTTAATATACGATATTTTAATCAAAATCATTAGAGCCGCTTTTTGAGAAAATTAAAATTTTCGAAATTGTTTTCCATCTAAAGGGAAGTTGGGGTGGGGGATTTTCTTGAAAATCTTCATGTCCCATCCTTGGAAGATAAATACCAAATTTGATATTTAACGGTTTTTTTTTTTTTTTCGCTTTTGAGCTATGCATTCCTCAGACACACACATAGACCTTTTCCCAAAAATGTTTTTATTGGATTCAGGGGGACCCAAAACATATATTTATGGGGAACTCTTGGTGTCGAAGTTTTGGGTGGATTGCAATAGCTTCTCTATACACTATGTATATAGCACGTGTAGAGAAAGTAAAAATTTATACTCAAAATGTTATTTACAAAGTTACACTACCTTCCTCTATTTCTCTATGTCTCACTCCGTGGTGTAATGCTTACACTTCATATACCCAAGGTCGCGGGTTCAAACCCGACGGAGGATGATGGATTTTTTTGGGCGTAAAAATTCTTAGCACGGCTTCCTTCGAAAGGGAAGTAAAGACGTGGGTCCCGTGCCGTAGATTTACGGCACGTAAAAGAACTTCAAGTCTGAAGATAGGCCTCAGTATCTTACAAGGATGCAACACAAATATTTTCAAGAAAATTCCCCCATCCCCATCTACCCATTACATGAAAAAAAATCTCAAAAATGCTAACGATATTGATTAAAATACCATATGCTTAAGATATTTACATTACAAATAAAATGTATATCATGAATTTTCTGGGAACAGCTTCTGAAGAGTTGTTTGTTCTGGATACATTTTCCTGAATTTTGCATAACTTGTGAGCCGTAAGACATAGACAAAAACCTGCTTCACAAAAACTGTACATCTCGTTAAAACACACAATTTATGTCATATACATTTTTTTAGTGGAGTTGACCGTTTTCGAGATGTTGCTTGTAATTTAAAATACCTCGTATTTACTTTTCTGATGTGGGAATGTGTCAACTTCTGGCCACGCAAAGAAGCGGATATCAATTCCATGGTAACCACATTTTAAAACATGTGACTCTTCTAGCGTATTCCCTTATTTGCCTCCTACTTATAAAAGAACTAAATATTAAGACCCTTGCTGCTAACCTTATTAGCATGAAGTAGAAGTATAAGCTGGTTAACAGTAATTTGCTGCAAGAGTTGTAGAGAAAGCGAATCGAATTATATGGGAAAATAACGCAAATGCAATGAACGAGTCTTCAGTGAGGAAATGGCGCATAATTTACGAGTAATCAAGGAAGAACATAACAGTGTGCACGATGAAGACCAGAGTGGAAGTTGATCAAACGTTATTGACAGGATTGTTGATAAAGAATCCAGAGAACTCGCCAGTGCCAGTGACATCTTGGCTTGTTACAAAAGTTTATCATCAATTGCTAGTCTTGTGAACAAAGACTGTAAATAAAGTTTTGTGTTGATATCTTTCGTTAATATTTATTTATGCTAAATCGTTCATTACTTTCTGTGTGGCCATCGTATATTTGAATAAGCAATGTCATTTCGTAAATTTACATTTAGTTTAAGAAAATTATGATTATGGATAGGGCTTATATGCAAATTCATTTTAAGTTTCTGTTGTTAGAAAGCATGATTTCTTTGCATGTGAGGTAATTACAATATTTATAAGAATGTAAACAACAATTTACGTGACTTATTATTAATATTTTGCCTGATTTGTTAAACATAATTTAATAACGTAAGTTTTAAGCAACATTTATTACTTTCTGTAGCCTGTATGTGCACGCAATGTACATATAGCTAGAGAAGGTATTGCATTCCACCCTTTACATGGAAAAATTGTCAAAAACGTTAATTTTCTTAAAAATTGCTTTAACGATTTTCATTAAAACACAATTCTGCTTCAGTCTTGTAGAATTTTACTTAACGGTTAAACCGTAAGAGATAGACAATAAACGTACAACACAAGAAATTAGAAACACATTATTAATGTCATATATGTTTTCTTTCAAACCCGGCGGAGGACAATGGATTTTTTCGGGTGTAAAAATCCTTAGCATGGCTTCCTTTGGAAGGGAAGTAAAGCTGTTGGTCCCGTGTTGTAGATTTACGGCACATAAAGGAACCTCAAGCCTGATAGAGAGGCCTCGGAGCAAAATTAAGCGGTCTTTCACGCCCAATTTAAAACGGGACGCTGTTAAAGAGCGTCCATAAATAAAACGCCATTTACATTTTTAACAGTTAAAACAGATTTCGAAATATTCGTTGTTACTGATATCACTTGCTAACTTTTCTCAAATGCGACCATGCAATGCGAACCGAACCCCAATGTTTACTTTCTCTAGACCAGTATGTACAACGAACATAAGCATAGAAAAGTATTGTATTCTAGCCAAAAATTCATTGTCGTGATTTCACCGGAAATTCATGTTTTAAGACCCCCCTCAATCCAAAAAAATCATTTTCAGAAACAGGTCCGTGTGTATATGTATCTATTTGTCTGTCTGTGTGTCTGGTTAGTATCCGTGAACACGATAACTCAAAAACGAAAAGCCGGTAAAGTACCAAACTTGGTATTCAAGTTTAGTATCTTCTAGAGATACGACACGAAGATTTTGAGAAAAATCCCTCAAGTTCCATGTTAAGAGTAGTTTGGGGTAGGGGGATTTTCTTGAACATCTTCGTGTCGCATCCTTGGAAGACACCAAAGCTAAATACCAAGTTTGGTATTAACGGACTTTTCGTTTTTGTGCTATGCTATCCACACACACACACACACATATGTATTTTTTCCAGAATTTTTCTTTGATTCAGGGGGACCCAAAACATGTATTTCCGTTGAAATCTCGGTATCGAATTCTTGAGTGCATTACAATACCTTCTCTATACACTATGTACATAGTACGTGTAGAGAAAGTAATAGCTAGGTGGCCACGCATATTCGCATAATAAATTGCTGAACCAAGATAGAAAGCTTCTGAATATTCATTATATAATTGGAAAAGGAATATTATTGGACGACAACTGTTTTTACCTTTTAACAGATAAACCAACATACCGATAATAAAAACCTTACCATTATTTATGTAAAATTCAACTTACCTAATGTAGAATATACAACTGAATACTTAAACAGTTCACCTTTGGTGAATAACTAAATTTCACTCGTTTTTATAAGAGGAACCTGTGAAGATGTGATATATCCTACACCTGGATACGATTTGCCTAAATATTGGAAAGTGATAAACATTTATACTGCAGACATGATGGTGCTTGGCTTTTCCATGTTTCTGGGAAGTATAGAGAGCATATAGACTGTTAGAATTAGCTAGACGTTTGCATAGATGCGCGTATTTCTGCACCAGGTGATTCAACGTTTGCACAGAATGACCTCAGACACGCGACCTTGGGTTCGGTGGCTGTTTCCATGATTGTTTAGCACTGGCCGTCGAGGAAATCCCAACCAGTTCTCACACAACAGCGTGCGTAGACTCGCTTTTAATTTAGTATCTGAGTTGGTGCTTTCTCAGGATCTCTCTCTGTTTGTTTTACTTGACGTGTTTTGGTGTCCATGAATCTCTTTCAGTTTAAAAATGTGGATGAGTTACACTGGCTGAATTCATCTACCTATTGACCAACAAAGTATTCTTAAAAAGCGTATTCTTCTGTCTATTTATGATAATCGAGATAAACATTAGCAGAAATGGGCTTAATTACTTGCTTCCTTGTATGTAGAAGCGAAACAAGGGAGTACCATAGGTTAAAGTGATAGTCAAAAGCTGGTTGCTATGTGACTGAGGTTCCTTTGTTTGTATGTTGACAAATACTTATATGAGAAAAGCATAAGTTTTTTAATCGTGAAATCAAAAACAAGGAATAAATAAAAAACGACCAACTCCACGAGAAAAATGTATAACATAAATTGTGCGTTTTTACGTGCTCTACATTTTTTGTGTGGTAATTTTTTGTCCATCTCTTACGGTTTAGCAGTTATGCAAAATTCTGTAAAATTCATCCAGAATAAAGTAGTCTTCAGAGACTATTCCCAGAAAATTCAAGATATGCATTTTATTTATCAGATAAATATCTTTAATATACGATATTTTAATCAAAATCTTTAGAGCCATTTTTTAGAAAATAAAAATTTTCTAAAAAAGTTCCATGTAAAGGGTAGTTTTATGTTGGGGGATTTTTCTCAAAATCTTCGTGTTGCAACCCTGGAAGATACTAAAAGTAAATGCCAAGTTTGGTATTTTACTGACTTTTCGTTTTCGAGTTATCGTGTTCACAGACACACACACGCGCGCGCGCGCGCGCACGCGGACCTTTTTATTAAAATGCTTTTTTTTTTGGATATAGGAGATCCTGAAACATATATTTCCGGTGAAACCTCGATATCGAATTTTTGGGTGGAGTGCAATACCTTCTCTATACACTATGTACATATAAGTATAGAGAAAATAAAAAGCCTATTCTTCTATGCAGTTCATGATAATAAAGACAAACATTGGCAGACGTATTACTTCCTTGTAAGTGGAAGGGAATGCAATAGACTAAATCAGTAGTCAAAGCGTTTAAAACTTAGTTTCTATTTGACTGAAAAATTCCAGATTGTGAAAGTTTCTAGTATTATAAAACTGAAGCCACTTATAGGGAATATTTCGGAAATGGCTAAATCCGACAAAACAAATATATGACATAAATTGTGAGTTTCAACGTGCTCCATTTTTACTTTCTCTACACGTACTATGTACATTGAGAGGTATTGTACTCCACTCAAAATTCATTATCGAGATTACACCGAAAATATATGTTTTAGGGTCCCTTGTATCAAAAGGAAAAAAAAAAAAAAAAAGTATTTTCGCAAAAAGATCCATGTGTGTGTGTCCGTGTGTCTGTGAACACGATAACTCAAAAACGAAAAGTCGGTAAAATACCATATTTGGTATTTAAGTTTAGTATCTTCCAGGGATGCAACACGAAGATTTTGAAAAAAAAATCCCCCACTGCAAACTACCCTTTACATGGAAGATTTTTCGAAAATTTTGGTTTTCTTAAAAATTTCTCTAACGATTTTGATTAAAATTTGGATATTAAAAATGTGTACCTGGCAATTCAAATGTATATGTTGAATTTTCTGGGAATAGCCTCTGAAGACTACTTTATTCTGGATCAATTTTACGGAATTTTGCATAATGCTAAACCGCAAGAGATGGAAAAAAGTTACCACACAAAAGATGTAGAGCACTTTATAACAAACAATTTATGTTACATGCATTTTGTCATGGGGTTCATCGTTTTTGAGATATTCCTTGTTTTTGGTTTCAGCTTTAAAAAATTGTACTTTTCTCGCACAGGACTTTGTCAACTCCTGTCAATACACACAAAGGAACTTCAGTCACATAGAAACCAGCTTTTGACTATCACTTTAACCTATGGTACTCCCTTGTTTCGCTTCTACTTACAAGGAAGCAAGTATTAAGACTAATTCTGTTTTCGATTAGCGTGAAGCAAATAAAAGCATAAACTTTTTAACGATAATTTGTTGCAGAGCTGTAGAGAAAGTCATGTGAATGGAACACACGATTTTTATATAGAACGTTTTTGTCTCTTGCGGTTTACGAGCTATGCAAAAGGCATACAGAATAAACAGGTGTTCAGAAGCTATTGCCATGTAAATAACATCTATATACGGTATTTTAATAAATATCGTTTGAGCCACTTTTGAAAATATTGAAACATTTTCGAACTTCTTTCTATGCAAAGGGTGGTTTAAGGTGGAGGTATTCTTCTAAAATTGTTCATGTTGCATTCTTAGAAGCTACTTAACTTAAACACCAGTTTGATATTTTACCGACTTATCTTTTTTTGGAATTTTCATGTTTACAGATCAAAGACACATATATGATTATACGTCAGTTTTAATCAGTGTTAACTAATAAACACACACGTTCACTTCCAAACTCTGGGGGATGAGCAAAGATTAAAAAAAGAATTGAAACAAAGATTGACCACCTCAACCGGGAATCGAACCCTGGGTGAAAAGTCGGAACACTGGACATTCTACTGCATAGGCAGGCGTCATGCTCCAGTATGACTGTTGATACAAATAAATAAAATCTGATGTGTTCCATTCATATAAATTTCTCTATAGCTCTGTAACAAATTATTAAAGTTATTCTTCTGTCTACTTCATGCTAATCGAGATAACATTTAGCAGAAGTGCTTTCTTGTAAGTAGAAGGCAAATCCTGAAATACACCAGACTAAAACAATAGTGAAATCCTTTAAAAGCTGGTTGCCATGTGGATGAAATTCGTTTCTATGCAGGGCCAGGAGTTGACAAATTCCCGTATGTGAAAACTTTTAAGTATTTTAAAATGGAAACCAATAACAAAAATCTGATGTGTTCCATTCACATGACTTTCTCTATATCTCTGCAATAAATTATTTTTAAAAAGCTTATGCTTCTACTTACTTCCTGGTAATCGAAAAAAAATTAGCAGAAATAGTCTTATTTATTGCTTCCTTGTAAGTAGAAGCAAAATAAGGGAGTACCATAGGTTAAAGTGATAGCCAAAAGCTGGTTGCTATGTGACTGAAGTTCCTTTGTTTGTATGGACACGAGTTCACAAAGTCCTGTATGAGAAAAATATAAGTTTTTATAGCTTAAACCAAAAACAAGGATTATCTCAAAACAATCAACTCCATGAAAAAAATGTATACAACCTAAATTGTGTGTTTTAATGTGCTCTACATTTTATGTGTGGTAAGTTTTTGTCTCTCTCTTACGGTGTAGCACTTATGGAAAATTCCGTAAAATTCGCTCAGAATAATATAGTCTTCAGAGACTATTCCCAGAAAATTCAAAATATACGGTTTATTTGTCAGGTAAATATCTCTAATATACGATATTTTAATCAAAATCTTTAGAGCCATTTTTTAGAAAATCAAGATTTTCGAAAAAAGTTACATGAAAAGGGTAGTTTTGGGGTGGTGGATTTTTCTCAAAATATTCGTGTCGCATCCCTGGAAAATACTAAACTTAAATACCAAATTTGGTATTTTACCGACTTTTCGTTTTTGAGTTATCGTTTTCACACACACACGGACACACACGGACCTTTTTCTGAAAATTCTTTTTTTGGATACAGGGGACCCTAAAACATATATTTCCGGTGAAATATCGGTATCGAATTTTTTGGTGGAGTGCAATACATTCTCTTTACACTACGTACATAGTGCATATAGAGAAAGTAAAAATATCTCAAAAATGCTCAACTCTACGAAAAAATGTATATGGCATATGTATTTCAACGAGATCAACATATTTTGTGTATTCATTTTTTGTCTTATTTCTTACGGTATACTAGTTATGGAAAACCCAGCAAAATTCGTCCAGAAAAAAGAGGTCCTCGGAGACTATACCAAAAAAGTTCAAGATATACGCCATTGCTTATTACAGGCTTGTGATTTACTTAATAAACCTCAACTGATAATGCCGACAAATCTGGTTTGTAGATGAACAATAAACCTACAAGAAAGCATTTTGCTCAGAAGGGTGCTAAGACAGTGTACTCTCAAACTTGTGTTGAGAGAGGGGAGCTTATCATGATATTAGCTTGCACAAATGCAACTGGGAACTTTATTCCTTCATTGGCTATTTTTAAGGGGAAGAAATATCTACAAGAATTTTCGCATGGCTTCCCAAATGGATCTCTTGTGACCATGTCAGATTCTGGATGGATCAAAGAAGAAATTTTTTTGCAGTGGCTGCATCACTTCCAGGCCGATCGAGTGCCTGGAACATGTTTGCTGCTAATTGATGGTCATGGATCTCACAAGAGTTTTGTGAAGAACACGACATTCATATGGTATGTCTACCAAGTCACACTACTCATTGACTCCAACCATTAGATAGATCATTCTTCAGGGCCCTCAAAGCATATTATGACAATGAATGCAATAAATTTGTGCGTAACGCCAGGGGGGGGCGAAAGATTACAAAAATAACATTTGGAAGAATTTTCAAAGAAGCTTGGCGCCAATCAGCAAGACCAGCGATTGCTGAGTCTGGATTTTTGTCAACAGGTCTGTTTCCCCTAAACGAAAATGTGGTGTCTGATCATGAATATTTACCAGGAGAATGTTTGATCACACCAGAACGTCATACTTCAGTACTTGAGAGTGCAACTTTACAGCTTGAGGATACAATTCCTAATTTCAGTCCAGAACACGCATCAACATCCACGATGACCTTCCGTGATCTGCCTCCGTCTCTAATAAAAAGACCGCAATGTAAAGAGTCAGCAAGGAAACAGAAAGCGGCTCTTTTAACTTCTCCACAAAATATAGAAGTAAGATTGCAACTGAGACGTAAGTCTAGAAAAGAAACCATTGTCCTGCCTCAGTCAAACAAGTATGGAACAAAAAGTGGAAGAAAACGACTGTTGCCGTCATCTTCTGGAGAAGACGATCAGTATGAAGACGCGCAAGAGCAAAATAGCAGCACATATGTATTCTGTTTTGTAAAAAGTGGGAAAGAATGGTACCATGAAGACTGTGTTGGTGCCAAAGAAAAGAAGAATTTCATTTGTGGCAAATGCAAGTATGTATTTTTCAAGTAGCAAACTATTTTAGACTGACCCTATTTACCTTGAAGACTGACCCGATTTAGACCTAATCCTTAGGGTAAATCGGGTCGTGTACAGAAGTGCTATTAACCTCAGTGTTTCGTGTATCCTTATTGTTAGTAAAAATATGTCTATTGGGTTTTGTTGCTTAAGGGCTTACGTAATCAAAAATATATTGCTATATTTACTCACATGAACGTTGTAAGCGCTATTATTATTTTTATAATTTTTGACCCGTTTTAGACTAAGTTATACCTTCTCTATAAAATATGTACATAGTACGTGTAGAGAAAGTAACGAAGTATCACTGGAGTTACGTCACTCGTAAAATTTTAGTGGGCCAGTTACCAAAAACAGCAGCACAGATCACGTCGTCGTGGCGTCATTTCCCTGGTAGTGACGATGACAGGTTTGCAGGTAATTCTAGGACCTGCCGTGTGATACATATATGTAAGCTGTTCTCCCTGAAGGGGAATTGGGAGTTACATCTTGCCTGACAGCCTGAATTAGCCACCTGTATGTAATCAGGGAAATTAACTTAACATCGTAATCCACCAGCAATACCCCACCCATGTTAATTTAATTGAGCTGACCGTCTCTATATATCTCAATTTAATATATTTAAAATATTACCTTAAAGGCCTTGCTAATACTGAGTGGTTCATGTAGAGCGGACACATTTCTTTCTTCAATTATTCCGTTGGAAATTCATTCGATGAACCCAATTTTAGCACTAAATTAAGCAGAATGTTCTGGATTTTCAATTCCTTGTCACTAGAAGCAACAGTTTATATTTTATTACTAATTATATTGTTGGTAGCTGTTTCGATATTTTGTTCTTGTAGTCAACGTGAAAATGCAGTACATGTAGAGCTGAGTCAAGGATATTTTCAGCAAGATGGCGCTACATGCCATACAGCAAATGAATCCATGAACCTAATTGCAAGTTTCTTTGAGGATCGGATAATTTCCAGGAACCTGTGGCCACCGAGATCTCCGGATTTGACATCGTCAAACTTTTTTTTATAGGATTACTTAAAAGACAGGGTTTACGCTACACTCCCCCAGACATTGGACGACATGAAGCACATAATCACAAAGGATATTCAAGCCATTGACAGAATCCTCCAACGAGTGGCCAGTAACATGGAACGAAGTGTTGAGTTGTGCCTTATGCAGCATGGAGGACATTTTCAACATTTGCTATAGAGGTAAATAATGTCTCAAAATTCCTCTACAATTTAAGCATAATAAGCTGTCGCTAGCATAACACGTTTTGAAGTGTCAGCTCTATATAAATCAGCCTGTATATTTACTACTTATCTCATATAGTAAAGAAGAGGAAGCAGGTTGCAATCCAGCGAGAAAAAAAAATTGTACTCCATCACATGAGCTTCTCTACATGTAGCAAACTATTCTCACGAAGATTATTCTTATATCTACACCATTCCTTCTACTTTTTCTACACAAACTAAGTACATAATGTATAGAGAAGGTATTGCATTCCACCCAAGAATTCGATACCTAGATTTCTCCGGAAATAGACGCTATAGGATCCCCTCTATTAAAAAAAATATTTTTTCAGAAAAAGGTCCACTTGTGTATGTCCCCCAATCCCAAACTACACTTTACATGGAAAAATGTTCTAAAATGTTGATTTTTCTGAAAAATGGCTGTAACCATGTTGATTAAAATACCGTATATTAAAGATATTTATATTGCAAATAAAATGTGTATCTTGAAATTTTTGGGAATAGTCTCTAAAGAACTCTTTATTCTGAATGATTTTTTCTGAATTTCGCATAACTGGTAAACCGTAAGAGATAGACAAAAACTTACTTAACAAAAAATGTACATCGAGTTAAAAGGCACAATTTATGTCATTTAGGTTTTTACTTTCTCTACACGTACTATGTACATAGTGTATATAGAAGGTATTGTACGATTCGATACCGAGATTTCACCGGAAATACATGTTTCAGATCCCTCTGAATCCAAAAAAAAAAAAAAAAATCATTCTTGGAAAAAGGTCCGTGTGTGTGTTGCGTGTGATTAACGATGGCATAGCACAAAAACGAAAAGACCGTTAAATACCAAACTTGGTATTTAAGTTTGGTATCCTCCAAGGATGTGACACGAAGCTTTTAATGAAAATCACCCAACCCCCAACTACACTTTACGTTGGAAAAATGTTCGCAAATTTTGATTTTCTCAAAAACTTTAATTATTTTATTCTCTTTTAATTAAAATATCGTATAAAATGAGATTTACCTGACAAATAAAAGTGTATCTTAAATTTTCTTGGAATAGCCTCTAAAGACCTCTTCAATCTGGATCATTTTTTATTAAATTTTGCATAACTGGTAAACCATAAGATATAGACAAAAACCGTAGATCACGATAAAATACAAAATTTATGTCGCATACATTTTTTTCGTGGAGTTGATAGTTTTGAGATATTCGTTATTATTGGTTTATGGTATAAAAATGTATACTTTCCTCAATCAAAAATTTGTCAACTCCTGTCCATACAAACAAAGGAACTTCAGTCACATAGCAACCAGCGTTTGACTATCACTTTAACCCCTTATTTTGCTTCTACTTACAAGGAAGCAAGTAATAAGACTATTTCTGCTAATTTTTTCTCGATTAGCATGAAGTAAGTAGAAGCATAAGCTTTTTAATAATAACTTGTTGTAGAGAAAGTCATGTGAATGAAACACATCATATATATAATTTAATTTCTCTATTTTTTACTTTCCAGTGAAGCTCGGTATACTGAATATGTGTGGAATAGAATTTTTTCTCTACTTGTTAATTTAATTATTTTTTTCTCAGACTGAAGAATTCAATGCCATAGCCGGGTTTTGAACCACGGATCTCCCGGCCTCTAGCCGATTGTTCTACTACTGAGCTACCATGGCAATATACCGGCATAGCATTAAATTGACTCGTTTGTTTCCCTGTAAACCACAAGGTGATCTCAAATTGCTTTTGCCCTTCTGGGTAGTGTGTTGGTAGCGTGTCTGCCTCACATTCAAAAGGTCGTGGGCTCGAATCGCGCTAAGGGTGAGTTACCCGGGTAAGGTTCTTTTCGTGGTTTTCCCTTATGTTGAGTAACTTTAAGCTCCAAGGACCCCGAGAGCATTGGAGCATCATTTCACCAATTTCATTCATCGTCCGATATGACCAACCAGGTTAAAGGACGTTAAAACTACAAAAAAAAAAAAAAAATTACTTTGAGATGATATACACTACTGGCGCCTTAAAATGTACTAAGTACTTTAATTCCTAGGATTCGTAGTATAGTAAACTATTATGAACAGTTATTGTTAATTTCTTCTTTTCTTTCCGCTCAAGCCCTATGTAGGTCAGGAGTTGAATAAGTATAGTCAGACTGAAAAATTCAATGCCATGGAACCATGGATCTCCCGGTCTGTAGCCGGTTGCTCAACCATAAGCTACCATGGCAATACATCAGCAGAGTATTACATTTTTCAACTGATTTGCATGTTTTCCGGTAAACCACAAGGCCATCGGTTTAAATCCCGACTACGGCATTGAATCTACTTATCCAACCTTCTCTAATTACTATGTACTAGAGAAAATAAAAGTCTGATGTGTTCCATTCACATGACTTTCTCTACATCTCTGCAATAGATTATTGTTACAAAAGCTTATGCTTCTATTTATTTCATGCTAATCGAGAAAAAAATAGCAGAAATAGTCTCATTACTTGCTTCCTTGTAAGTAGAAGCGAAATAAGGGAGTACCATAGGTTAAAGTGACAGTCAGCAATTGGTTGCTTTGTGATTGAAGTTCCTTTGTTTGTATGGACAGCAGTTGACAAATTCCTGCATGAGAAAAGTTTTTCAAAGCCGAAACTAAAAACAAGGAATATCTCAAAAACGATCAACTCCACGGAAAAAAGTATACACCATAAATTGAGTGTTTTAATGTGCTGTACATTTTTTGTGTGGTAAATTTTTGTCCATTTCTTACGGTTTAGCAGTTATACAAAATTCCGTATATTTCACCCAGAATAAAGCAGTCTTCAGAGGCTATTCTCAGAAAATTCAAAATATACATTTTGTTTGTCAGTTAAATATTTTTAATATACTATATTTTAATCAAAATTGTTAGAGCCATTTTTTAGAAAATCACAATTTTCGAAAAAAGTTCCATGTAAAGGGTAGTTTGGGGTGTAGGTATTTTACTCAAAATCTTCGTCTCGCATACCTGGAAGATACTAAACTTAAATAGCAGGTTTCGAATTTAACTACTTTTCGTTTTAGAGTTACCGTGTTCACAGACACACGAGTACACACACACACACACACACACACACACACACACACACAAGGACATTTACTGAAAATACTTTTTTTTATATATAGAGGACCCTAAAACATACATTTCCGGTGAAATCTCGGTATCAACTTTTTTGGTGGAGTGCAATACCTTCTCTATACACTATGTGCATAGTACGTGTAGAGAAAGTAAAAATCTTATATGTACCATTCACATGCCTTTCTCTACATCTCTGCAACAAATTGTTGTTAAAAAGCTTATTCTTGTATTTACTTCATGCTAATCAGAAAAAAAAAAAAAAAATAGCAAAAATAGTTTTATCTTTTGCTTCCTTGTAAGTAGAAGCGAAGAAAGGGAGTACCATAGGTTAAAGTGATAGTCAACAGCTGGTTGCTATGTGACTGAAGTTCCTTTGTTTGTATGGACAGCAGTTGACAAATTCCTGTATGACAAAAGTATAAGTTTTTCAAAGCATAAACCCAAAACAAGTAATGTCTCAAAAACGATGAACTCCAGGAAAAAAATGCATATACCATAAATTGTGTGTTTTAACGTGCTCTACATTTTTCGTGCAGTAAGTTTTTGTCCATCTCTTACGCTTTAGCAGATATTCAAAATTCCGTAAAATTGATCCAGAATAAAGTAATCTCAAGAGGCTATTCCCAGAAAATTCAAAATATACATTTTATTTGTCAGGTAAATATCTTTAATATACGATATTTTAATCAAAATCGTTAGACACATTTTTTAGAAAATCAAAATTTTCGAACAAATTTCCATGTAAAGGGAAGTTTGGGGTTTGGGGGATTTTTCCTCAAAATCTTCGTGTCGCATCCCTGAATTTTACGAACTTTTCGTTTTTGAGTTGTCGTGTTCACAAACACACGGACACACACACATACACGGACATTTTTCTGAAAATACTTGTTTTGGATACAGGGGACCCTAAAACCTATATTTCCGGTGAAATCTCGGTATCGAATTTTTTGGTGCATTACAATAGCTTCTCTCTAGGTACACTTGTAGAGGAAGTAAAAATAGCGTCTTCATTCGTAACACGGCCTGAATCTCTTTCGTATTTATTACTGTTACTAAATAAGTAAGGATTTGACTTACGGTCTGCAGTAAGCCACTTACCTCTCTTGTTAACGTAACAATGAAACAAACTTTCTCATTATTACGGTAGGTCGTTATTCCAGTCTTCTGCCTCCAAATCCTGCTCAAAATTAGATTCTTGTTGCATTTACGTAACATGTGCTTTCTTAATGAAAATGTCATAACGAAGCAATTATTTGAGCTTATATTTGGGAGTGTAACAGCTTTATTGCCACCTTAATGACTACATGAAAAGTAAATTGACGTGATTGTTTTAATCAGAACAGAGAATCTGATGTGTATCATTCACATGACTTTCTCTACATCTCTGCAACAAATTACTGTACCATAGGTTAAAGTGATAGTCAAAAGCTGCTTGCTATGTGACTGAAGTTCCTTTGTTTATATGGACAGGAGTTGACAAATTCCTGAATGAGAAAAGTATAAGTTTTTCAAGGCTGAAACAAAAAACAAGGAATATCTAAAAAAACGACCAACTCCATGAAAAAATGTATAAACATAAATTGTGTGTTTCAATGTGCTCTACAATATTTGTGTGGTACTTTTCGTCCATCTCTTACGGTTTAGCAGTTATACACAA
Organism: Hymenopus coronatus; assembly: GCA_030762935.1. Lineage (NCBI taxonomy): Eukaryota > Metazoa > Arthropoda > Insecta > Mantodea > Hymenopodidae > Hymenopus > Hymenopus coronatus. Next base: position 15,856,257 of record CM060897.1, on the reverse strand, counting down.
TTCCGTAAAATTGATCCAGAATAAAGTAGTCTTCTGAGGCTATTTGCAGAATATTCAAGATATACATATTATTTGTCAGTTATATATCTTTAATATACGATATTTTAATCAAAATCGATAGAGCCATTTTTGAGAAAATCAAAAATTTCGAAAAAGTTCCATGTAAAAGTAGTGGGGGTGGGGGAATTTTCTTGATAACCTTCGTGTAGCATCCTTGGAAGATACTGAAGTTAAATACCAAGTTTGGTATTTAACGGTCTTTTCGTTTTTGAGCTACGCTGCCCACAGTCACACACGCACACACACACACACACACACACACACACACACGGACATTTTTCGAAAAATGCTTATTCTGTATTCAGGGTGTCTCAAAGCATGTATTTCCGGTGACATCTCGGTATCGAATTTTTGAGTGCATTACAATACCTTCTCTATACACTATATACATAGTACGTATAGAGAAAGTAATAACAAGAAGAATTAGAAAAGGTCTTACCTGAAACGAAAGATGAACATTTTCGAACTTTTTTTCATGTAAGAGTGGTTTTGGGTGGTGGGAGTTTTTTCAAAATCTTCGTGTCACAACGAATACCTATTTGGTATTTAACGGTATTTTTACTATCTCTATACGAACTATGTACATAGTGCATAGAGAAGGTATTGCACTCCACCAAAAAATTCAATACCGAGATTTCACCGCAAATATAAGTTTTAGGGTCCCCTTTATCTAAAAAAAGATATTTTCAGAAAAAGGTCCATGTGTGTGTTTGTGTGGGTCCGTGTGTGTGTGTCCGTGTGTCTGTGAACACGATAACTCAAAAACGAAAAGTCGGTAAAATACCAAACTTGGTATTTAAGTTTAGTATCTTCCAGGGATGCGACACGAAGATTTTGAGAAAAATCCCCCCACCCCAAACTACCCTTTACTTGGAATTTTTTTCGAAAATTTTGATTTTCTAAAAAATGACTAGCGATTTTGATTAAAATATCGTATATTAAAGATATTTACCCGACAAATAAAATATATATTTTGAATTTTCTGGGAATAGCCTCTGAAGACTATTTTTTTTAGTTATTCTGTCTACACATACATACACGCACGGACATTTTTCCATAAATGTCTTTACATTTTGTTTAAACGTAGTATGTATTTAGTGTATAGAAAAGGTATTATATTGCACCCAATAATTCGGTACCGAGATTTCAACGGAAATACATGTTTTGGGACCCCCAGAGTCCAAAGAAGAAATCATTTTTAGAAAAATGTGTGTGTGTGTGGGGGGGGGGGGGGAGGGACAGCATAACTCCAAAGAAAAAGTCGGTTAAAAACTAAACTTGATGTTTAAGTTCACTGTATTTCATAGATGCAAGATATCCAACAAAACACCCTCATCCCCAACTACTCTTCAGATGGAAAAAACATTTCATAAATTTTAGTTTTCTAAAAAATTGAGGTAAGTATTTTGATTAAAATCTCTTATGTTTAAGATATTTGCATGGCAAATAAAATGTAGACATTGAATTTCCTGGGTAGAGCCTCTGAAGACCTCTTCATTCTGGATTATTTTTTCTGAATTTCGCATAACTGGTAAACCATAAGAAACAGAAATAAACTTATTACTCAAAAAGTGTTGTTCTCATTAAAACCCTTAATTTATGTCATCGTGGACTTCACAGATATTGCTTATTATTGGTTTCAGTTTCAATACTTACTTTTCTCACTCGGGAACTTGACAATTCCTGGCCTCGCAAAGAAATGATTTCTGGTAGCCACATTTTAAAACATTTGACTGTCGCTTTAGCCTAGTGCATTCCCTTCTTTCCCTTCCACTTACAAGGAACTAAGTGATAGCACCGTTTCTGCTGATGTTTATCCGATTTGCATGAAGTAGATGGAAGAATAAGCTTTTAATAATAATTTGTTACAGAGATGTAGAGATATTTATATAAATGGAGCACATATGATATCGGGGGGGGGGGGGATTAAGGGGTTTTAGAACATATATTTCCAGGTGAAATCTCGACATCAAATATTTGGCTTTCCCATTCAGTGGCAAAATCATTTAGCATTTCGGAGCGGAGTGCGATGGATATTTTCGGGCATAAAAGTCCTTGGCATGGCTTCCTTCCGAAGGGAAGTAAACCGCTGATCCCCTCTCGTAGAATTACGGCACGTAAAAGAACCTTAATCCTGATAGAGAGGCCTCTGAGCAAAATTAAGCGGTCTTTCACGCCTGGTATAGAATGGGACGCTGAGAACCGCAGCAGTTAAATGCGTCCATAAATAAAAGAGCATTTCATTTCAGATGTTTACTTTTTCTACACGTACTAGGTGTACAAAGTGTATAGAGTAGGTATTCCACCTAAAATGTTGGTACCGATATTTCACAGGAAATACAGCTTTTGGAGTCCCCTGTATCCAAAAAATTGGAAAAAGGTCCGTGTGTGTGTCCGTCTGTCCGTGAACACGTTGACTCATAAACGAAAAGTCAGCAAAACACCAAACTTGGTATTTAAATTTAGGGATGCGACATGAAGATTTTGAGAAAGAGTCCCCACCCCAAATGGAAAAAATGTCTAAAATATTGATTTTCTCAAAAATGGCGCTAATGATTAGGATTAACATACCGTATATTAAAGGTATTTACATGGCAAATAAAGTGTGTATCTTCAATTTTCTGGGATAAGCCTTTAAAAACATATTTACTCAGGATGAATGTTGCTGAATTTTGCGTAACTGCTAAACCGTAAGAGATAGACAGAAATTTACTACACAAAAAATGTAGAACACGTTAAAACACACAATTTATGTCATATACGTTGTTTCGTGGAATTTACTATTTCTGAGATATTCCTTGTTATTTATTTTAGATTGAAAATACTTAAAACTTTTCTCACACGGGAAAATGTAAACTCCTGGCCCTGCATAGTAGCAGATTTAAAATATGTGACTATCGTTTTAGCCTAGTGTAGGCATTCGCTTATTTACCTTCTACTTACAAGTAATTAAAACAATGCCTGCCAGCGTTTATCTCGATTAAATAAGTAGATAGAAGAATATGATTTTTAACAATAATTTATTAGAGTGGTGGAGAGAGTCATGTGAATGGAACACCAGATATTTAGCAATTGGGATCCCCTTAAAATTATTTCTGATATCGAATGGGAATAATCAGACCGATATTAAGCAAATGGTAGCGTAGCATGAAACAGGTTTTAAATTTTACCGTTCGGCAGTTCAGCTACATTATAGAGGAGGTAAGTAAGGTACGTGCCAAACCAGCGGTTAGAATTATGCTCTGGAAATGGAGGTAGTCATTTATAGCCTCTTTCTTTTCGTGCATAGTTCACATTCTTTGCTACACGATTCTCATATCCACGCTGCGGTCTTTATAATTCTTGTTTCTGTAAATTAGATGATGGAAGCCGTGAATACACCATTTAGACACGACATGCCATAGTTCGAAATTAACCCTTTATTGTAGGGTGTTGCAATTATGCAACAAAAAACATTAATCAAAGCTTTAAATATTCTTAGTGGACTTTTTACTTTCTCTACACGTACTATGTACATAGTGCATAGAGAAGGTATTGTATTGCACCCAAAAATTCCATGCCGAGATTTCACCGGAAATACATGTTTTAGGCCCCTCTGAAAGAAAAAAAAAAGCATTTTTGGAAAAAGGTCTGTGTGTGTATGCGCGTCTCTTGGTATTTAAGTTTGGTACCTTTCAACGATGCGACACGAAGATTTTCAAGAAAATCCTACCATCCCCAACTACTGTTTACATGAAAAAAAAATTCGAAAATTTTGATTTTATAAAAAATGGCTCTAACGATTTTGAATAAAATCTCTTATATTTAAGATATTTACATGACAAATAAAATGTATATCTTGAATTTTCTGGGAATAGCTTCTGAAGACTACTTTATTCTGGATGAATTTTACGGAATTTTGCATAACTGCTAAGCCGTAAGAGATGGACAAAAACTTACCACACACAAAATGTAGAGTACGTTAAAACACACAATTTATGTTATGTATATTTTTCTCGTGGAGTTGATCGTTTTTGAGATATTTATTGTTATTGGTTTCAGCTTTGAAAAACTTACACTTTTCTCATACGGGAATTTGTCAACTCCTGTCCATACAAACAAAGGAACTTCAGTCACTTAGTAACCACCTTTTTATGGTACTCCCTTATTTCGCTTTTACTTACAAGGAAGCAAGAAATAAGACTATTTCTGCTATTTATTTCTTGACTAGCATGAAGTAAATAGAGGCATAAGCTGTTTACAATAATTTGTTACACAGATTTAGAGAAAGTCATATGGATGGAACACGTCAGATTTTTCTATATACTATGTAGATAGTAGTGTATAGAAAGTAAATAAAATCTCTAGCTATAATACTTTAGAAAAAAATTTAAAACTCGGATCCCGCCTAAAGTTATTGCCGTTATCAAACGGGAATAATCAGAACGATATTAAGAAAATGGTAGTGTAGCATGTAACAAGCTGTAATTTGTAATTTTATCCCTTCGGTCGTCAGCTATATTATAGAGGAGGTAAGTAAGGTACCTGCCAAACCAGTGGTTAGAATTATGATCTGGAAATGGAGGTAGTCATTTATAGCCTCTTTCTTTTCGTGCATAGTTCACATTCTTTGCTACACAATTCTCATATCCACGCTGCGGTCTTGATAATTCTTTTTTCTGTAAATTGATGATGGAAGCCGTGAATAGACCATTTTGTCACGACATGCCATAATACGGAATTAACCCTTTATTGCATAGTGTTGCAATTATGCAACAAAGATGAGTAATTAAAGCTTTAAGTACATTACGTTTGTTTCAAAACTTAACCGCCAGGAAACGTTCCGTATGAACTTCACTGCATCCCCCTGCGCGCATCGTACATCCGTTCGGTCGGCACACATGCGTCAGTTCTTCTATTCTAGTATACGATAGTGTTTATATGCTTACATCACCTTGTAGGGCAGTAACGCAATTTGAAACTAAATTTCCTAGTGCAAGTGCTCCGAGTAGAGTGGTAATCGACATAAAGATTAAAACATAAACATTAGCAGAACTGTATTAGTTCTTACTATCTAGAAGAGAAATAAGGTGTAGTGTAGTGGTTACCGTGCTAGCCTTATGTACCCAAGGTCGCAGGCTCAAATCCGGCGGAGGACGATGGATTTTTTCGGTCGTAAAAAGCCTTAGCATGGCTTCTTTCTAAAGGGAAGTAAGCGTGGTTAGCGGGCCTACTTCTCACTCGGAGGTCCCGGGTTCGATTCCCGGCTGGGACGTGGAATTTTTCTTTAGCCAGAATTATTACCTATCCCCCACAGAGTCTGGGGGTTTGTATGTGAAAATGAATGTGTATGTTTTTGAGGAAAATAAAATAACTTAAAAGTCCCCGATATGACCTTAGATGTTAAAGGGGGCTATATAAATGAAACAACAACAAAAAAGTAAATAAATTCAGGGAGACGGGACCAATTTGTGATAGGAAAAGAAAAGTAAACAAGCGTGTATTTAAGGAGCAGAAATTAGAAGAAATTGGAGAAAGGCTAGAGTGGTGACCTCGAAAATCTCTTAAGCGCCTTGCTCAAGAAACTCACATTTCGAAAGCTTCAGCATGGAAAGCAACAAAACTTTAAAACCCAATCCATACAAAGTTACTGGTGTCCAGAAGCTTCCAACATCTATGATAAGGTATGTTTTGTGTTTATTATCATAATTGTTAATACGATTTGCGATTTTATTTGACGACCGCGCATGTTTGTCTGGGTGACGGGCCATGTGACTGCTAGCCAAGTGTACAGTACGTGACCGTGCGCCTGACGCCCCCTAATTTCGTATTATACAAGCTTTCAAAAATAACATTAGGCTAGTTATAGCTGTTTTATTGTAAAATGTTAATATGTTTGAATAAAACATCTGATGTGTTCCATTCACATGACTTTCTCTACATCTCTGCAACAAATTATTGTTAAAAAGCTTATGCTTCTATTTACCTCATGCTAAGCGAGAAAAAGTAAGCAGATATAGGCATATTACTTGCTGCCTTGTAAGTAGAAGCGAAATAAGGGAGTACCTTAGTTAAAGTGACAGTCAAAAGCTGGTTGCTATGTCACTGAAGTTCCTTTGTTTGTATGGACACAAGTTGACAAATTCCTGCATGAGAAAAGTATGTTTTTCAAAGTTAAAACTAAAAACAAGGAATATCTTAAAAACGATCATCTCCACGAAAAAAATGTATATAACGTAAATTGGGTGTCTTTATGTGCTCTACATTTTCTGTGTGGTAAATTTTTGTCCATCTCTAAGTTTTTGTTTAGCAGTTGTGCATAAATTCATTAAATTCATCTAGAATAAAGTAGTCTTCAGATGCTATTCGCAGAAAATTCAAGATATACATTTTATTTGTGAAGTTAATATCTTAAATATACGAGATTTTAATCAAAATCATTAGAGCCATTTTTAAGAAAAGCAAAATTTTCGCAATTTTTTCCATGTAAAGGGTAGCTTGGAGTGGGGGGATTTTCTTGAAAATCTTCGTGTCACATCCTTAGAAGATACCAAACTTAAATACCAAGTTTGGTTTTTAATGGTATTTTCATGTTTGAGCTATTCTGCCCGCAGACAGACAGACAGACACACGGACATTTTTCTAAGAATGCTTTATTTGGATTCAGGTGGTCTCAAAGCATGTATTTCCGGTGAAATCTCGGTATCGAATTTTTGGGTGCATTACAATACCTTCTCTATACACTATATACATAGTACGCGTAGAGAAAGTAACAAATTTATAAAAAGGAGAACTCTGTGTGTGTGTCGGTGTGCGTGTGGGTGTGGTTCCGTAGCTCAAAAATGAAAAGTCCATTAAATACCACATTTGGAATTTAATTTCTGTATCTTCCAAAGATGTGACACTATTTTCAAGAAAATTCCCCAGCCCCAACTACCTTATACCTGGAACATTTTTCAAAAAAAATGATTGTCTTTAATATGGCTCGATTTTGATTAAAATATCGCATAATAAAGGATTTAATCCAAAACAAAATGACCATAATAGTTGGCTATACTATGAATCCTGGGTCTAAAGTACTTACAACATTGTAAGTCGCCATTTGAGATCACCTCGTGGTTTACCGGGAAACATGCGAGTCAGTTGAGAAATTCAATGCTACACCAGCATGGTAGCTCAGTGGTAAAAAAACCGACTAGAGATCGGGAGATCCGTGGTTCCAATCCCGGCTATGGCGTTGAGTTTTTCAGTCTGACTCTACCTATCCAACTTATGAAGTGGTGTTCAGAAAAGATCGAACTATAACCCTTGATGAATGGCTCAAACTTAACCTCAAATTTATTTCATCTTTGGTTGCTTTTGTTTTAATATCAGAAAGCTCTCGTAGAAAAAACATTGTTTGACACGCTAGCGTAGAGTTTCTTTTTGAAAGATTCGTCTGCGTGTCGTTTCACAATATTTCCGCTCGAATCAAAAACGCTCTTGCATCAAATATAAGTATTATAAACGTTTAAGAAGCCTTCTCCATATTCTGGCCAAGCAATTAAAATATCTGGGAAGTGATATCTTAGAGTAAAGTGGGATATTTTGAGAAGCCCTTTACAGTGGCAGTTCTGGAGCTAACTCGCTGTGGCTCAGAGTCCTACAATGCTGTAACCACACGTCCATCACTCAGAGCAACTGCCCTGCGCACTTCTAGTATTATCCTGTCCACCCTTTCAGGTCAATTTGCTAATGTAGCGCAAGCATTTACTTGCGTCAGGATACGCCTCAAATCTGTCTTGCCGATCTTGAGATCACTTAGGTCGAAATTCCTATGTTTAACCATTTAAATCCTGCCTTGTGTTTAACTGGACGAGTGCTAGTGTATAGAGGAAGATTTGTATTCCACCCAAAAATTCGATACTGAGATTTCACCGGAAATATATGTTTTAGGATCCCGTGTATAAAAAATTCTTATGTGTTCCATTCATATGACTTTCTCTACATCTCTGCAACAAATTATTGTTAAAAAGCTTATGCTTCTATTTACTTCATGCTAATCGAGAAAATAATTAGCAGAAATACTCTTATCACTTGCTTCCTTGAAAGTAGAAGCAAAATAAGGGAGTACCATAGGTTAAAGTGATAGTCAAAAGCTGGTTGCTATGTGACTGAAGTTCCTTTGTGTGGACAGGAGTTGACGAATTCCTGTATGAGAAAAGTATACGTTTCTTAAAGCTGAAACCAAAAACAAGGAATGTAAAAAAATGATCAACTCCACGAAAAAATGTAAATGACATAAATTGTGTGTTTTAAGGTACTCTACATTTTATGTGTAGTAAGTTTTTATCTCTTCCTCACGGTTTAGCAGTTCTGCAAAATATCGTAAATTACATCCTGAATAAAGTAAGTTTACGAAGCTATTCCCAGAAAATTCAAGATATACATTATATTTGTCAGGTAAATATCTTTAATATACGATATTTTAATCATCATCCTTAGTCATTTTTGAGCAAATCAAAATTTTGGATAAATATTCCATGTAAAGTGTGGTTAGGGTTGGGGAAATGTTTCTGAAAATCTTCGTGTCGCATCCCTGGAAGATGCTAAATTTAAATACCAAGTTTGGTATTTTACCGACTTTTCGTTTTCAAGGTATCGTGTTCACGGACACACGGACACACATGGACCTTTTTCTGAAAATGCTTTTTTTTGGATACAAGGGATTCTAAAACATATATTTCCGGTGAAATCTTGGTATCAAATTGTTGGGTGTAGTGCAATACCTTCTCTACACGCTATGTACATAGTACGTGTAGAGAAAGTAAAAAACTGGTATGTTCCATTTACATGACTTTACCTACATCTCTGCACAAAACTATTGTAAAAACTTTAATCTTGTATATACTTCACGATAATAGAAAAAAAAAAAATGCCAGAAACAGTCTTATTATTTGCTTCCTTGTAAGTAGAAGCGAAATAAAGGAGTATCATAGTTTAAAGTGATAGTCAAAAGCTGGTTGCTATGGGGCTGAAGTTCCTTTGCTTGTATGGACAGGAGTTAAAAAATTCCTGTATTAGAAAAGTGCAAGTTTTTTAAAGCTAAAACCAAAAACAAGGAATATCTCAAAAACGATCAACTCCACGAAAAAGATGTACCTAACAAAAATTGTGTATTTAAACGTGATCTACATTTGTTATGTGGTAAGTTTTTGTCCATCTCTTACGGTTTAGCAGTTATGTAAAATTCCGTAAGATTGATCCAGAATAAACTAGTCTTCAGAGGCTATGCCCAGAAAATTCAAGATATGCACTTTATTTGTCAAATAAATATCTTTAATATAAGATATTTTAATAAAAAACGTTAGAGCCATTTTTGAGAAAATCAAAATTTTCGAAAAAAAATTCCATATAAAGGTATTTGGGGATGGGGGATTTTTTATTAAAATCTTTCTGTCGCAATCTGGGAAGATAGCAAACTGATACCAAGTTTCGTATTTAATGGTCTATTCGTTTTTGAGTTATGCTGACCACAGACACTCACACACACGGACCTTTTTCCAAAAATGCTTTTCACTTTCTCTATACGTACTACATACATTGTGTATAGAGAAGGTATTGTAATGCAACCAAAAATGGATACTGAGATTTCACCGGAAGTACTTGTTTTAAGACACCCTGAATACAAAAAAAAAAAACATTTTTAGAAAAATGTCTCTGTGTATGTGTGTCAGTATCTTCCAAGGATGCGACAAGAAGGTTTTCAAGAAAATCCCCCCACACCAAACTTTTGTTCACATGGAAAAAGATTCGAAAATTTTGATTTTCTCAAAGATGGCTGTAAAGATTTTGATTACAATCTCTTATAATTAAGATATTTACATAACAAATGAAGTTTATATCTTGACTTTTCAGGGAATAGCCTCTAAACACCTCCTTATTCTAAGTTACTTTTTTTTTTTTTTAATTTTGCATACCTGGTAAACCATAAGAGAGAGATAGACAAAAGTTTACTACACAAAAATGTAGAGCTCCTTAAAAAAAAACACAAATTATATGATACACATTTTTTTCTTGGAGTTGACCGTTTTTGAGATATTCCATGTTATTGGTTTCAGTTTTAAAATAAACATTTCTCATACAGGAACTTGTCAACTGCTGTCCACGCAAATAAATGGATTTCGATCCCATAGCAACCACATTTTAAAACATTTGACTGTCGGTTTAGCCTAGTGTATTTCCCTTCTAATTATAAAGAACTAAGTAACAAGACCGTTTATCTCGACTAGCATGCAGAAGACAGAAGAGTATGCTTACTAACAATAACTTATTACAGAGAAAGTCATGTAAATGGAACACATCAGTTTTTTTAGATAGTTTGAATATTTTTAGAATATCATCATTCTAGATAGATTTTTTTACCATTTCACGGAGTTCATGCTTAATGGTCTGCGATATTCAGTTGTTGCCTTGCTTAGCAACAGTGCTGACAATTTGCTAACTTGCTCGTACATAATGAAAACATTCTATACAACGGAGACAGTCTGGCAGTTGTCATTTTTCTCTCTCCGCCGCTTGGATAATTTCGTCTGGTTCATGAAATTGAAATCATCCGCCATTTTTGGATCGATGCAGAGTCATAACCTACTTGAATGATGCAGTGGACGCATAAATCAAAGTTGGTCACATTGAAGTGTTATAATTTTATAACACTGAGTGACAGAATTTTCTGCTCTTTCCAATGCTGATATCTGATAAAAAAATCTGAAGCGATCCATTCACATGACCTTCTCCACCTCTCTGCAACAAAGTATTGTTAAACACCTTATGTTTCTACATACTTCATGCTAATAGAGAACAAAATAGTCATATTTCTTGCTTCCTTGTAAGTAGCAGCGAAATAAGGGAGTACCATGGGTTAAAGTGACAGTCAAAAGCTGGTTGTTATGTGACTGAAGTGCCTTTGTTTGTATGGACACGAGTTGACAAATCCCTGTATGAGAAAAGTAAAAGTTTTTCAAACCTGAAACTAAAAAGAAGGAATATCTCAACAACGATCAACTCCACGAAAAAAAATGTACATAACATAAATTGTGTATTTTAACGTGCTCTACATTTTTGTGTGGTAAGTGTTTGTCCATCTCTTACGGTTTAGCAGCTATGCAAAATTCTGTAAAATGCATCCAGAATAAACAAGTTTTCAGAGGTTATTCCCAAAAAGTTCAAGATATACATTTTATTTATCAGATAAAAGATCTTTAATATACGATATTTTAAACAAAATTATTGGAGCCATTTTTGAGAAAATCAAAATTTTCGAAAAATGTCCCATGTAAAGGGTATTTGGGGGTGGTGGATTTTTTTTAAAATCTTCGTCTCGCAACCTTGGAGGATACTAAACTTAAATACCAAGTTTGGTATTTAACGGTCTTTCCGTTTTTGAGCTATGCTGACCACAGACAAACACAAGCATACACGGACCTTTTTCCAAAAATGCTTTTTAATTTTCTCTATACATACTATGTACATACTGCAAAGAGAAGGTATTGTAATGCACCCAAAAATTCGATACCGAGATTTCACCGGAAATACATGCTTTAAGACACCCTGAATATAAAAAAAAACATTTTTAGAAAAATGTCCGTGTGAGTCTGTGTGTGCGTGAGTGTGTGTGTTTGTGTGTGTCTTTGTGCAGCAAAGCTCAAAAACGAAAAGACCGGTAAATATCAAACTTGGTATTTATGTTCAGTATCTTCCAAGGATGCGACACTAAGGTTTTCAAGATAATCACCCCCCCCCCCAAACTTCCTTTCATATGGAAAAATTTTCGAAAATTTTGATTTTCTAAAAAGTGGCTAACGATTCTGATTAAAATATCGTATATTAAAGATATATACCTGATGAATAATATGTATATCTTGAATGTTCTGGGAATAGCCTTTGAAGACTGGTTTATTCTGGATGAATTTTATGGATTTGTGTATAACTGGTAAACCGTAAGACATAGGCAAAAACTTACCGCACAAAAATTGTAGAGCACATTAAAACACACAATTTATGTTGTATATATATTTTTTTCGTGGAGTTGATCGTGTTTTAGATATTCCTTGTATTTTGTTTCAGCCTTGAAATACATATTTTCTCATACAGGAATTGTCAAGTCGTGTCCATACAAACAAAGGAACTTCAGTCACAACCAGCAACCAGCTTTTGGCTATCACTTTAACCTACTTCTACTTAACAAGGAAGCAAGTAATAAGAGTATTTCTGCTAATTGTTTCGCAATTAGCATGAAGTAAATTGAAGCTTTGGCTTTTTAACAATAATTTGTAGCAGAGATGTAGAGAAAGTCATGTGAATGGAACAGAATGTTGCCAATGTGTGGAAGTATTACTGCATGGAGCTTGTTTGGCAAGATGTTATCAGAGTAATAAACACTTAGCCAGGTCTTCTATTCCCAAGCGTGTTGTAAAGTACGGCAGCTGAATCTCTTGTGATTAACATCAACAAAGCTGCACGCGAGCGGCAGACACACAAACCATTAGCCTGTCTATATCCGCTCGCACTGCTTTTCTTCGTAACTTTGTCGCTTTACTTATGTAAGTGTTTTAGAGCAAGGTTAAAACTGTCCATAAAGTCTCTAAAAAGCTACTTCCATACTCAAAGTTAATGTCGTATACTGGTTACTACACATGATTCATTAAACGTACAATACATCAGAAACACCGTAGACTATCACCGTGGTCGAGTGGTCACCCGGAGGTCCTGGGTTCGATTCCCGGCTGGGGCGGGGAATTATTTCCTATCCCCCATAGGGTCTGGAAGTATATATGTGAGAGATTATCAAGTGAAAAGCCCCCGATATGACCTTAGATGTTAAAGGGGGCTATCTATATAAATGAAAAAATATGTGTTCCATTCACATGACTTTCTCAACCTCTCTGCAACAAATTATTGTTAAAAACCCTATGTTTCTATTTACTTCATGCTAATCGAGAAAAAATAGTCTTACTACTTGCTTCCTTGTAAGTAGAAGCGAAATAAGGGAGTACCATAGGTTAAAGTGATAGTCAAAAACTGGTTGCTATGTGACTGATGTTCCTTTGCACACGAGTTGACAAATTCCTGTATGAGAAATGTATAAGTTCTTTAAAGTTGAAACAATAAACAAGGAATATCTTAAAAACAATCAACTCCACAAAAAAAAAAAAATACATAACATAAATTGTGTATTTTAACGTGCTCTACGTTTTTTGTCTGGTACATTTTGTGTCCATCTCTTACGTTTTAGCAGATATGCAAAAATCCGTAAAATTCATCTAGAATAAAGTAGTCTTCATAGGCTATTCCCAGAAAATTCAAGACATAATATATTTTATTTGTCAAGTAAATGCCTTAAATATACCACTTTTTCTTTTTGCTCTTCTCTCTCTCTCTCTCTCTCTCTCTCTCTCTCTCTCTCACACACACACACACACACACACACATTCGCCCTCCGTGGTGTAATGGTTACCATACTAACTTCATATAATCAAGGTCGCGGGTTCAAACCGGCGGAAAACGAAGTTTTTTTTTTTGTTTTTTTGGGGGGCGTAAAAATCCTTAGCATGGTATCATTCGGAAGGGAAGTCAAACCGTTGGTTCCGTGTCATAGATTTACGGCACGTAAAAGAACCTCAAGCCTGATAGAGAGGCCTCTGAGCAAAATTAAGTGGTCTTTAACGCCCAGTATAGAATGGGACGCTGAGAACCACAGAAGTTAAAGAACGTCCATAATTAAAACTCAATTTCATTTCACTCACACACACACACACACACACACACACACTCACACTATGGACCGTTTTTCTAAGAATGCTTTTTATTCTGGTGAGGTAAAAACATGTGCTTCCAGTGAAACTTCAGTACCGAATTTTTTCAGCAGAATGCATTCTCTACCTATGTATGTATACTATGTACAGGGTAGAGAACATAAGACATGTAGATGGTTGAAAACTCTACACCTCCACTAAAGGATACGATTTTGGCTAGCTGAAGAAAGTTTGAAGGATAAATGTTGAGTGTCCTTTCTTTACCGCTAGGTACATTAAAGTTATCTGGGGATGTTTAAGGTTTGGCAGTTGGTATCACTGAGCCACCTGCCCGGGGAAGTCCTCAGCTTCACGTAATTTCCGTCTACTTTCATAAACTCTGTACTTTATGGCACGCGATATCTCTCAGCCTGTAAAATGTTTCCTCCTCAAGAGAAGTACACTCCCTTGCGGGTCAGCAAAATACCATACAAACCTTTAGTTTCTCTACCGTTTACCTAAGGTAGAGGAGGTATTGAACTGTGAGCATTTCTCTTCATGCGTAATGAAAATATCAACATTTAACTTCATTCATACCAAAATGAAGTTTAAAAATCTGATGTGTTCCATTCACATGACTTTCTCTACATCTCTGCAACAAAGTATTGTCTTATTACTTGCTTCCTTGTAAGTAGAAGTGAAATAAGGGAGTACCATAGGTTAAAGTGATAGTCTATATCTGGTTGCTATGTGACTGAAGTTCCTTTGTTTGTATTGACACGAGTTGACAAATTCCTGTATGAGAAAAGTATAAGTTTTCAAGGCTGAAGCAAAAAACAAGGAATATCTAAAAAAATATGATCAGCACCACGAAAAAAATGTATATAACATAAAGTGTGTGTTTTAATGTGCTCTACAATTGTTGTGTGGTAAGTTTTTGTCTATCTCTTACGGTTTACCAGTTATACATTCTTCCGTAAAATCATCCAGAATAAAGTAGTCTTCAGAGGCTACTCCCAGAAAATTCAAGATATACACTTTACTTGTCAGGTAAATATATTTAATATGCGATATTTTAATCAAAATAGTTAGAGCCATTTTTTAGAAAATCAAAATTTTCGAAAATTTTTCCATGTGAATGGTAGTTTGGGGTGGGGGGATTTTCTTGAAAACCTTCGTGTCGCATCCTTGGAAGATACTGAACTTAAATACCAAGTTTGGTATTTAACGGTCTTGTCGTTTTTGTGCTATGCTGCCCATAGGCACACACGGACATTTTTCTAAAAATGATGTTTATGTATTCAGGGTGTCTCAAAACATGTATTTCCGGTGAAATCTCGGTATCGAATTTTGGGTGAATTACAATATCTTCTCTATACACTATGTACATATACATATAGAGAAAGTAAAAAATCTCTTATATTATAGTTTTACTTTCACTTCTACGTATAAAAGTAGAGGAAATTTCTGCTGTATTCCATCCAAAAGTTCGATACCGGGTTTTCAGCGGAAGTACACGTTTTAGGGTCTCCCGTACCCAAGTAAAAGCATTTTTAGAAAAAGATGCGTGTATGTGTATGTGCCAGTGAACACGATAACGCCAAAATGAAGAGTCCGTAAAACGCCTAACTTAAGTTTAGTATCTGCCAATGATGCGACACGAAAATTCCCTCACACCAAACTACGCTTAAATGGAAAATTTGTGATTTTGTCAAAAATGGCTGTAATGATTTGATTAAAACACATTTGTATGTCAAAACGTATATTTTGAATTTTGTGCTAATAGAGTCTCAAGATTTCTTTATTCTGGATCAATTTGCCTAACTGTGAGAGAAACTACACAGAAATGTAGATCTCGTTGAAGCACAGGTTTATATCATGTACTTCTTTTTCGTAGATTTTTATCATTTTTTAGATATTCCTTGTTATTGGTTTTCAATTGTAAAATACTTAAAAGCCTTTAACACACAGGAACTTGCCAACTCTTGGCCACGCAAAGAAATGGATTTCAGTCCCATAGCAACCACATTTTAAAACATTTGACTGTCAGTTTAGCCTAGTGTATTCACTTATTTCCCTTCTACTTACAAAGGAACTAAGTAATGAGACCGTTTCTGCTAATGTTTATCTCGATAAGCATGAAGAATGATCTTATGTAAGGGTACTCTGTATATGGAACAGAGAAAGTTATGTGACTGGAACGCATTGGAATTATTTTTCCAAAGCCCACATTACTCTTTCTGTAAATATATCGTTTCCATAATAAATAACTATTAAATACACTAAATACAGGTTGATTCAAAAATAATTTTGCAAATTTTGGGGACAGATTCGCTACAGCAAAACAAGAAAGTCTGTCGATATAAACATGTCCCAAGTGACACTTTATTCTAGTTTTGACATTTTCAGCTTGTTAGGAGGTGTTCCACACAAGCACCACTTATAGTAAATGATTGAAATGCCCTCCTCTTGCGTCTAGACACGCATGGAATGTCAAATACTCCCAGTCAGTGTCGTATGATTTCGTAGGCTTACATGACACATAGATTAAGAGTTTCTTCGTCCGCCATGTCTGCTGCATAAACCACTGGTTTAAGGTACCCAAGAAAATTCCCAGAAAATTCAAGATATACATTTTATTTGTCAGGTAAATATTTTAAATATAAAATATCTTATCAAAATCGTAGTGCCATTTTCTAGAAAATCAAAATTTTCGACAAAAAGTTCTATGTAAAGGGTAGTTTGCGGTGGGGGAATTTTCTTGAAAATCTTCGTGTCACATCCTTGGCAGGTACCAAACTTAAATACGAAGTTTGGTATTCAACGGTCTTTTCGTTTTTGAGCTATGCTGTCCATAGACATACAGACAAACGGACTTTTTTCTGTAAATGCTTTATTTGGATATAAAACATACATTTCCGGTGAAATCTCGATGTTGAATACAGTACTTTCTCTATACACTATGTACATATCGCTTGTAGAGAAAGTATAGATGTTAGTGATTTCTCTTGTAGTTTCAATTTAAATGTGCGATGAAGCTGTTTTGGGGAAATGTGCAGTCCAGCAGAGAATGTTCCCCGGACAGAAGCCACTTGTGAAACAGCACACAGCTGCAGGCAGTTACGTAATGACTGCAGCACCAGCTCCAGGTTGCAGTGAAAAGAAACTGTTTTCTTTAATAGCAGCTAGCCCTGGGCATTCAGCCTGAGCTTTAATAACCACCTCTATACATTACTCCTTGCTCTAGCATGGAGAGTACCTTACATTTAGCTTAAAGTCGTTAAAAAAGCATATATTCTCTTTTTGTCACAGCGTCCTTTAAATACGTGTCACGTGATCACTTACACCCTTTCCTAAACATCTCACTGACCTTGCTTCTGCATTCCGTCATGGTTACTTTCTCTAATACTTCAAGAACTCATTGTAACCCAAAATTAGTAGTGGGGCTTTAGTTAGAAATACGTGTTGAGGCTTCCTGAAAAAAGAACAGCGAAATAAGGGAGTTCCATAGGTTAAAGTGATAGTCTAAAGCTGGTTGCTATGTGACTGAAGTTCCTTTGTTTGTATGGACACGAATGACAAATTCCTGTATGAGAAAAGTATAAGTTTTTCAAAGCTGAAACTAAAAACAGGGAATATCTCAAAAACGATCAACTCCACGAAAAAGGGTATATAACACAAATTGTGTGTTTTAACGTGCTCTACATTTTCTGTGTGGTAAGTTTTTGTCCATCTCTTACGGTTGAGCAGTTATGCAAAATTCTGTAAAATTTATCCAGAATAAAGTAGTCTTCAGAGGCTATTCCCAGAAAAGTCAAGAAATAAATGTTATTTGTCAGGTAAATAAATTTAATATACAATATTTTAATCAAAATCGTTAGAACCATTTTTAAGAAAATCAAAATGTTCGAGAAAAGTTCCATGTAAAGGGTAGTGGGGGATTTTCTTGCAAGTCTTCGTGTCACATCCTTGGAAGATACCAAGTTTGGTATTTAACGGTTTTTTTTTTTTTTTTTTTTTTTTTTGAGCTATGCTGTCCACAGACATACACACAATATCTACATTCTCTGTACACTATGTCCATAGTACGTGTAGAGAATGTAAATATCTGATATATATCACATGACTTGCTCTACCTGTTCTGTAAACAAACTGTTATTACAAAAGCTTATTGTTCGATCTACTTCATGATAAACATTAGCAGAAGTGGTCTTATTACTTAGTTCCCGATTAGTAGAAGGTAAATAAGAAAATACACTTGGCTAATGGCTACCAAATTTTTGGATGGAATGCAATACCTTCTCTACCTACTATGTACATGGTAAAAAGTAATGAAACAGATTGCAGTTATTTCGTATACAGGAATTTGGGACATTTTTACTTTCTCTACCATATAGTACAAGAGGTAACTAAGTATTGCATTCCAACCAAAATTTTGTTATCGAGATTTCACCGGAAATACATGTGCATAAAAAAGTCTAGGAGCAAAACTCACGAACGTAAAGTCGGTTAAATACCAAACGTTTTGCTTAAGCTCTTCCAAGGATGCGACACGTGGATTTTTACAAAAATCCTGCACCTTTCCTTGTCAATGTTTGATATAAAAGACTATAACAATTTTGATTAAAATACCGAATATTAAAGATATTTACATCAAAAGTAAAATGCATATCTTACATTATCTGGGGACTGCCTCTGAAAATCTTTTTATTCTGGATGACTTTAATCTGACCGGAACACCATAACAGATAAACAAGTTACTACACAAAAATGTAGATCTCGTTCAAGAACACAAAACAACTTATAATAACTACACGTACTATGTACATAGTGTATAGAGAAGGAATTGTATTGAACCCAAAAATTCGATTCAGAGATTTCACCGGAAATACACGTTTTGATTCCCCCTGAATCCAAAAACAGAATTTCTACAAAAAGGTCCGTGTGTGTCTGTCTGTGTGTCTTTGGACAGCATAGCTCAAAAACAAAAATACTGTTATAAACCAAACTTGGTATTTAAGTTTGGTATCTTCCAAGGATGGGACACGAAGATTTTCAAAAAAATCCCCACACCCCCAACTACCATGGAACTTTTTTCGAAAAGTTTTATTTTCACAAAAATGGCTCTAAGGATTTTGATTAAAATATCGTATATTAAATATATTTACCTGACAAATAATAATAATAATAATAATAATATATCTTGAATTTTCTGGGACTGGCCTCTGAAGAGTACTTTATTCTCGATGAATTTTGCAGAATTTTGCATAACTGCTAAACCGTAAGAGATGGATAAGAATTTACCACATAAAAATGTAGAGCACGTTAAAACACACGGTTTATGTTATGTAACTTTTTTCGTAGAGTTGATCGTTTTTTATGTATTCTTTGTTTTTGATTTCAGTTTTAAAAAACAAAATTTTCTCATACAGGAATTTGTCAACTCCTGTCCACACAAACAAAGGAATTTCAGTCACATAGCAACCAGCTTTTGACTATCACTTTAACCTGTGGCACTGCCTTATTTCGCTTCTACTTAAAAGGTAGCAAGTAATAGGACTATTTCTGCTAAATTTTCTCGATTAACATGATGTAAATAGAAGCATAAGCTTTTTAACAATAATTTAATGAGAAGTCGCGATATAACCATTGCAGTTAAAGCGACTTTAAATAAATTAAAAAAAATAATTTGTTCCAGAGATGAAGAGAAAGTCATGTGAATTTAACACAACAGTTTTTTTTTTGTTTTTTTTTTTTTTTGTTAATTCTTATTTCAATGAAACTGAAGTAGATGGAAAATTCTTGCTTTCGTAAGAATAGTTGTGTAGCCACTATAGTAAATAAAATCATTGTTCTTTGATTTTTACTTGTTATATTAAAAAAAGATACAGGAACGTGTAAATAAGACAGAAACAAGTTGCCACAAGACACCTTAGCTCCCTTCCGCAGTAACCCACTTCTGCCACCACGTGTGAAGAGACTGGAACCTATTTTCAGATATCTGTCTTAGAGTCCTTGTCGCATGTACAGTAATTTTTTCACCGTTAAAAATCTTGACTGAAACGTTTATGCCATTTGAGACGTTAATATATGGTTTTCATATGAAGTGTTTATTTTTTGTTAATGGAAGGAAATTTGTGCTATATTGATTTAGTGATTATGTTGTAAAGGAAAAATGTAAATTGTTTGTAAATGGTGCCGTTAAAACATGTCGCGATATGACTACCTTGTAACTTAAAGCAACATAAAATAAATAAATTAAAAAAAAGAAAAAAATATTTACTGAAAGTAATTAGCTTGTAAGTGTCCTGTGAATATCAGAATATTGAATTTAATGTGTTTTTTAAATATAATTTCATTTACGATCAGAACTAATTATTTTAAAAAATTCAACAATGATAATTACATTGTTACGTGCATGAAAAGGAAGTTCTTCTTTCCAGTATACCGCATCCCCAAGCGTTGTATACCCATATTTAAATATTCAGTAAGCGCAAATAGTTTATGACATAAATATTATATGTACCAAAAGTAATTTATTTATAATAAAAGGAAGACTGTATTATATAGTTCCTTAAAGAATGTTTAATAAGCAGAAACGTGTGGAATAAGCTTTGAGTCTATATAAGAGCTGAATAGACGCTCAACCTTATTGGTCAGTCTTCACGTGATCATCATTGCTCGGCTTTTGGCGGGAACGCGTGCTGTTACCGGAATGTAACCTTAATTTATCTGTGTCATCCTACAGTGTTGATAATTATTGTATCCAGTGAAGTTGACAAGAACATCTTACCAGTGTATCATTTACAAGTATCATATTACCTGTAGTGCAATATCTCCCTCGCGGCCACGACCTTGAGACGTAATAATACCTCTTACAAACTTATTTGTAATATATTCACACACCTGAGTTTTCTTCATCGCTGCATCACCATAAGCTTCTTCCATCATTCTCAATGTCTGTCAGGGAGATTGGATGTTCGAGCGTTGTTCCGTTGCCGACATTATGAAATGCGATAAACGAACACGCACACGCAACAAACACTAACAGACAAGCAAAGGCAACAATCATTATTAGCATGAAAATTGAAAGAAGTGTCGTCATGGAAATTGCTGCACATAAAAATAAAATATGCTTTATCCTAGCCCATAGACTTCATGTATACATCCTAGGAAACAAAACAAGGAAGCTAATGATAAAAATATGATGTGTTGCATTCACACTTTCTCTCCATCTCTGCAACAAATTACTTTTAAAAAGCTTATGCTTTTACTTACTTCATGCTAATGGAGAAAAAATTAGCAGAAATAGTCTAATTACTTGTTAGATGCCAAACAAGGAAGTACTATAGATTAAAGTGATAGTCAAAAGCTGGTTGCTATGTCACTGAAGTTCCTTTGTATGGACAGGAGTTGATAAACTCCTGTCAAGTTTTTTAAAGCTGAAAACAAAAACAAGGAATATATATATATATATATATATATATATATATATATATATATATATATATATATATATAAAACGATCAACTCCAGGAAAAAATGTATATAACATAAATTGTGTGTTTTAACGTACTCTACATTTTTTGTATGGTAAGATTTTGTCCATTTCTTACGGTTTAGCAGTTATGCAAAATTCAGTGAAATTCATTCAGAATAAAGAGACTATTCCCAGAAAATTCTAAATATATTTCTATTCGATATTTTAATCAAAATCGTTATAGCCATATTTAAAACCATCAAAAATTTCGAAAAATGGTTCCTTGTAAAGGGTAGTTTTGGGTGGGGGATTTTCTTGAAAATCGTCCTGTCGCATCCTTGGAAGATACCAAACTTAAATACCAAGTTTGGCATTTAACGGTCTTTTCGTTTTTGAGCTATGCTGTCCACAAACACACGCACTCACGCATACACACGGACCGTTTTCAAAAATGTTTTTCTTGGAACTAGGGGCACCTAAAGCATGTATTTCCGGTGAAATTTCGGTATCGAATTTTTGGGTGCGTTACGCTTAGAGAAACAACAAATGAATATTTCATCGTGAAATAAAGTAAGTACTTTATTTCATTGTAAATTATTTTAACGCCTTTGGCAGCTCCCCATTCTTTAAATAATAAAGTTCCTTGTCATATAAGTCCATAGACTTGCCGGGCAACAAACTAACTACAAATATTTTAGTATAATCTAAAACTTCTTTGGGAATGTCCATTATCATTCATTTATTGATTTATTTGGTGCAGTTTAAACAATCAGAATTGAAATTGCTTTACTTTCTCTACACGCACTATGTACATAGTGTATAGAGAAAGTATTGCATTCCACCCAAAATTCTATACCGAGATTTCACCAGAAATACATGTTTTGGGTACCCCTGAATCCAGAAAAAGCATTTTTACAAAAAGGTCCGTGTGTGTGTGTGTGTGTGTGTGTGTGTGTCTGTGGACAGCATAGCTCAAAAAAGAAAAGACCGCTAAATACCAAACTTGGTATTTAAGTTTGGTATCTTCAAAGGATGCAACGCAAAAATTTTCAAGAAAATTCCCCCACCCCCAACTACCCTTTACATGGAACTTTTTTCGAAAATTTTGATTTTCTTAAAAATAGCTCTAACGATCTTGATTAAAATGTCAAATATTAAAGATATTTACCTGAGAAATAAAATGTATATCTTGAATTTTCTGGGAATAGCCTCTGAAGACTACTTTATTCTGATTCAAAATCTTCTCGGGCTTCTAGCCAGGTAATAACTTGGCTTGACACCAACGTTTCGAAGAAGTGCATCTTCCTCGTCTTCAGGCTGATCAGTTCAGCCTGAAGACGAGGAAGATGCACTTCTTCGAAACGTTGGTGTCAAGCGAAGTTATTACCTGGCTAGAAGCCCGAGAAGATTTTGAATTAACACGTCGCCAGGAAAGCTATAGTTCTTATTTTACTTTATTCTGGATGGATTTTAAGGAATCGTTTTTGACATATTCCTTGTTATTGGTTTCAGCTCTAAAAAACTTATACTTTCCTCATACAGGAATTTTTCAACTCTGTCCATACAAACAAAGGAACTTCACATAGCAACCAGCTTTTGACTATCACTTTAATCTATGCTACTTCCTTGTTTCGCTTCTGCTTACTTGGAAGCAAGTAATAAGACGATTTCTGCTAATTTTTTCTCGATTAGCATGAAGTAAATAGAAGAATAAGCTTTTTAACAATTTGTTGTAAAGATGTAGAGAAAGTCATGTGAATGGAACACATCAGATTTTTTCCGACGGGTTACGCAGCAGCGATAAAAACACTGCCTACGTCACAACAAAATTCAATTCCTCGTAATGTCGACTCTAATATTATTAAATGTAAGAATATTGCAGTTAATATTAGGAAAGGATAAAACGTTGTATATTACACGTGGCCTATTAGACTATAATAATATAGAAAACTATTTATTTCAAATACATTAAGGAGAAAATAAACGATTTGGGTGGGGGCTTTTTGAATCTAGGATTATTCGCTGGTAAACGTGTACATTATTTATTTAAAAACTTCTGCCTTTACTTATGCTGTTAACAGTATTTGCAAACATACGACTCTGTTGGGAATCCCATAAGGCTTTCAGGATATACAGACAAGGTGCGTTAACCATATACTTGTTTGCTTGTGAGAATTTCAATGTTTCCACTGTGACTGTATTCAAAAACTTAGATAATTCAAGAACTCTCGAAGTCCTAAAACTCCCCGTCAGAAAATGCATCTACTTTCTCTTGCAAGTATGTACACTGTATATAGTACATGGAGAAGATATACTTCATCCAAAAATTTGACACGGAAATTTCACCAGAAGTACACATGTTTTACTGTCCACTAAATAAAAAAAATATTTTTAGAAAAAGGTCCGAAAACGAAAAGTCGATTACATACAAAACTTGGTACACAAGTTCAGGTATCCTCAAAGAATGCGAAACGGAGATCCCCCCACCCTCAGCTACCCTTTACTTGGAACATTTACCGAAATATTTTATTCTCTCAAAATGACTAACGGTTTTTATCAAAAGACCACAAGTTCAAAATATTTTATGACAAACGAAATGTATATCCTGAATTTTCTTGGAATAGCCAATGAAGACCTCATCAGTCTTCATTCTTCATTCAGTCAATAAGGAATAGACAAGAACTTACTACATTGCGTTAAAACGCACAATTATGCGTGCACTTTTCTTTTTTAGATTGAACCGTTTCCCAGATATTCTTTGTTATTGGTTTTAATTTTAAACTACTTAAACAGGAAGTCAGTTTTCGATACATCTCTCTTCTGGTTTACTTCTGGTAACAAAAAGGGACCCGAATTTCAATTGTTTCACATAACGCCAGCTTTAAAGGGTTTTAAAATAACCTTAGCATTCCCTTATTTAAACTACTTACAAGGAAACAAATAACACGGTCATTTCTGTTAATGTTTAACTCGATTAACATAATGTTCATAAAATAATAAGCTTTTGTAAGAAATTTTGTTGTGGAATGGCTAGAGAAAGTCGTGTGAATGGAACATATAAGATTTTTTACTTTCTCTCCACGTACTATGTACTTAGTGTATAGAGAACGTATTGTATTCCACCCAAAATTTCGATACCGAGATTTCACCGGATTGGGTCCCTCTGAATCCAAAAGAAGCATTTTTGGAAAAAGGCCCGTGTGTGTGTTGGTGGACAGTAGAGCTCAAAAACGAAAAGACCGTTAAATACCAAACTTGGTATTTAGGTTTAATATTTTCCAAGAATGCAGCACGAAGATTTTCAAGAAAATCCCCCCCACCTCAGCTACACCTTACATGGAGTTTTTTTCGAAAAATTTTATCTTCTCAAAAGTGGCCCTAATGAATTTGATTAGAATCTCTTATACTGAAGATATTTACATGCCAAATTAAATGTATATCTTGAATTTTCTGAGAATGGCCTCTGAAGACATGTTTATTCCGGGAGAGTTTTGCGAAGTTTTGCATAACTGGTACACCGCGAGAGATCGACAAAAACTTGCTGCACAAAAAATGTAGATCACAATAAAACACAATTTATGCAATA
Source organism: Hymenopus coronatus (assembly GCA_030762935.1). Classification (NCBI taxonomy): domain Eukaryota; kingdom Metazoa; phylum Arthropoda; class Insecta; order Mantodea; family Hymenopodidae; genus Hymenopus; species Hymenopus coronatus. Next base: position 15,831,380 of record CM060897.1, on the reverse strand, counting down.
TACATGTTTACTTACTCTATATGTACTATGTACATATTGTATAGAGAAGTATTGTATTCCACCCAAAAATTCGATGTCGAGATTTCACCGGAAATTTAGGTCCCCCTGAATCCAAAAAAAAAAAGGCATTTTAGAAAAATGTCCATGTGTGTGTGTCTGTCTGTCTGTCTGTCTGTATGTGTGTGTGTGTGTGTATGTGTCTGTGGGCAGCATAGCTCAAAAATGAAAAGACCGTTAAATACCAAGCTTGGTATTTAAGTTAGATATCTTCCAAGGAAACGACACGAAGATTTTCAAGATAATTCCCCCACCCCTAACTACTCTTTATATGAAAATATTGTCGAAAATGTTGTTTTTCTTAAAAATTGCTCTAACGATTTTGATTAAAACACCACATATTAAAGCCGTATCTATGACAAATAAAATGTATATCTTGAGTTTTCTGGGAATAGCTTCTAAAGACCTGTTTATTCTGGAAGAATTTTGCTTAGTTTAGTATAACTAGTAAACCGTAAGAAATAGACAAAAACATATTTATACAAGTTACGTCATATACATTTTTTGTGGAGCTTACCGTTTTCGAGATATTCCTTGTTTTTGGTTTCAGCTTTTCTACTACAGGAATTTGTCAGCTTCTGTCCATACAAACAAAGGAACTTCAGTCACATAGCAACCAGTTTTTGACTATCACTTTAACGTATGGTACTCTCTTATTTTGCTTCTACTTACAAGGAAGCAAGTAATAAGACTATTTCTGCTAATTTTTTCTCGATTAGTATGAAGTAAATAGAAGCATAAGTTTTTTAACAACAATTTGTTGCAGAGATGTGGAGAAAGTCAATGTGAATGGAACACGTCAGATTTTTTTAAAAATGAGCCGTCAATGAAGCGTTGTTTTGGGAGATGGATAGTTTAAGTGGCACTGTTGTTGATGCCCTGGTTCAGACGACGTTTCTGATCTGGAGGGAACAGTCACTTCCAGAGAGCAAATAAAACTAAGTTATCGCATTCATGTTTTTTAATTGTTACTCGTGTACACGTTTATTTTGTTATGATAATCAATATTATCACAATTATACAAACAGAATATTTTAGTGTCTGTTTAAGTTATTGCAATTACGCCTTTGTTCATTTTTACATTACAAATGCCGTGTTTACGCGTTACGTGGTCTTGAAAGTAGGACTATTTCTGGAGAGAATGGCGGAAGACTACATTATAACGGTGCACTGGTCGCCTGTGTTTTGTTTTGGCGAGGATCAACTTAACCCTTAGCTGCCTGCACTAGTATACTACATATGCCATTTTTCCTTTAATTCAAATTTAAAACTGAAATTCTAGTAAAAATATTTGTGAATAAACCTATAAAGTATTATATAAAATGATAAAGAAGATAGAGGCGAAATTAAATGTAGAGCCTTATAAATGTTTTTCTTCTCAATTAAAAGTTTAAATTCTTCTAAACCAGTTTTCATAATGCTGCCAAAGGCGCTACCAAAAAGTGGTTCAAATGGCTATGAGTGTTAGGTGATAAGTAATGGACTGGCCATCCATTCAAATGTTGCAAGTTCAGATCCTAGTGATTGTGGTGAATGACGGGGAGAGCCCATGTAAACTAATCGGTGTGATGCTTGGAAGTTAATGGGGTTACGGTTGACTGTATTTATTAAAAAAAACACTGCAATTTTAGGGCAAAAATTGTATATATTTTTACAATATAAAACAGTATTGATTACTTGTCGTTTATGGTTGAAGATTGGTATAACATGAAATTAATCCTAGAGTACAACCCTATTTGTATAGTTACGCTTAAAACAAGCGGAACTTATAGACGCCGAAGGGAAACAAAGGGTTAAAGGTAATAGTACTCCGGGCCGGTTTTTCGTGCGTCACTCTGTTTCTGCGGGGGACACTATATTTTGAGCCTAACGGTAAAAACACAGCAGTTTCTACACAACATTTAAGTTTTCTGCTACAATAAACGACCTTTATGAAATTCGTTAGTGAGCGAACGGCGGCCACGATTAAACTCGTTATACCAGCGTTTCCCAGCGACATATGATAGTTTCATCGCCAAATGCAGTAGCAAGTTGATCAATGCACTCGGTCATCTGACTGGAGCGATATTGCTGAAACATCTTATCGCAGCTGATGTTCATTTCTTTGAAATCTTATCCCACTTCAAATTTGTTCGTTTAATCTCCTGTATTGGTTATTTGAGGCCATTGCATTCATCTGAAATGAAGTAACGTTTGTTTCCATTTCATATATTAGTTATTAAAAATTAAAATAAAATAATTGTTCCCTATCTCTATTGTTGCTATCGATAATCGTACATTGGGTGTAGACACGGTCGGTCATTTCATAATTCAGGAGGCAGTGAAGAAAGAAAAACAAAATAAGGTAAATAAATATGGTCGAATGCGTCATTTATAATTTGAAAGGTAATGTAAGTATTGCAATCATAACCAGATACAATTTCCCTTCCTACATATTATAAATTATTAATAGTCTATTTCGTCTTATCAAATATAACACGTGTTTTCACCTCTTAGGATAATTCACTCGTGGTATTATTATAATCCACGTCGAAACTCATGCATAAACTTTTTCACGGGTTAATTTTATCTTTTCGATGAGACACAATTTTAAAGTCACTGTAAACAACAGAAATAACGTTCTATTGACAAAATATCTCAAGTAGGTTAATGTGAAAGTTTGCGGTGGAAATACCAGATGACACCTACAACAACCAGTGCTGCTAACCCCCGTATCTAGTTCAGGCTGATTATGATAAACGTTGGTAGAAATTATCTTTTTACAAATGATTTAGTTGTCTAACAGAAATATGGAAACAATAAGCTAAAACGATATTCTAATCTTTTAAAAGCCGGTCGCTAGTGATGGTTTAGAAATACCATTCTCTTTGCTTGACCTGCACTAAGAAAATTCTGATGTGTTCCATTCACATGACTTTCTCTATATCTCTGCAACAAATTATTGTTAAACAACTTATGCTTCTATTTCCTTCATGCTAATCGAGAAAAAATTAGCAGAATTAGTCTTATTACTTGCTTCCTTGTAAGTAGAAGCTAAATGCTGGAGTATCATAGGTTAAAGTGATAGTCAAAAGCTTGTGACTGAAGTTCCTTTGTTTGTATCTACAGGAGTTGACAAATTCCTGTATGAGAAAAGTATAACTTTTCCAATGCTGAAGCCAATAACAAGGAATATCTCAAAAACTATCAATTACACGAATATATATGGATGTTTTCGGGACAATTTTGTTTGTTACAAAGTACTAGACAGTCTGCTATAATCAAATAGAAATAATGAGGGAGAAGTTGGTGCTTCTGTTTGATTGGAAACTGTTTTATTGATGCAGACTTGCTGAAAAGGAAATCACATTAAACTGCTGCATTTGTTTACCACCCGCAGCCAAGAGTTGCTTTTAATCTCATTTACTTTCGATTCCCTCAGCAGTTTCTCTTGAGCTGAGAATTATATAACGAAATTACCACTTTTATAAGGCTGTCTCTTTACTTTCTCTACCGCGCAATAGTAGGCTGAGGAAATCTTGACATTCGACCCAACAATTCTGTACCGAGATCTTAACTAAAATATTTGATGTGTTCCATTCACATGAGCTTCTCTACATCTATGCAACAAATTATTGTTAAAAAGCTTGTGCTTCTATTTACTTCATGCTAATCGAGAAAAAATTAGCAGAAATAGTCTTATTACTTGCTTCCTTGTAAGTAGAAGCGAAATAAGGGAGTAGCGTGAGTTAAAGTGATAGTCAAAAGCTGGTTGTTATGTCATTGAAGTTCCTTTGTTTGTATGGACAAATTCTTGAATGACAAAAATATACGTTTTTAAAGCTGAAACCAAAAACAAGGAATATCTCAAAAACAATCAACTGCACGAAAAAAATGTGTATTTTGTAAATTGTGTGTTTTAACGTGTTCAACATTCTTCTATGGTAAGTTTTTGTCTATCTCTTACGCTTTAGCAGTTATGCAAAATTCCGTAAAATTCCTCCAGAATAAAGTAGTCCTCAGAGGATATTCCCAGAAAATTCAAGATATACATTTCATTTGTGAGGTAAATATCTTTAATATACAATGTTTTAATCAAAATCGTTAGAGCCATTTTTCTGAAAATCAAAATTTTCCAAAAATGTTTCATGTAAAGGGTAGTTGGGACCGGGAGGATTTTCTTCAAAATCTTCGTGTCGCATCCTTGGAAGATACCAAACTGAAATACCAAGTTTGGTATTTAACGGTATTTTCGTTTTTGAGCTATGCTCACCACAGACACACACATACGGACATTTTTCTAAAAATGCTTTTTTGGATTCAGGGTGCCTCAAACATGTTTTTCCGGTGAAATATCGGTATGAAATTTTTGGGTACATTACAATACCTTCTTTACACACTATGTACATACTACGTGTAGAGAAAGTAAAAATCTAATATGTTCCTTCACATGATGTCTTCTAGCTGTTCGGTAAACAAACCTTTTATTCAAAACATTAATCTGTTATCTACATCATGCTAATCAAGATAAACATAAGCGAATTAATCTTATTACTAGCTTCCTTGCAACTAAATGGGGAAATAAGAAAATGCACAGGCTAAAGCGATAGTCTCATCCTATAAAAGCCAGTCGCTATGTGAAGTAATTGATATTCCAATCTCTTTGCAGTCCAAGATGAAACAAATGAAAAACAAGAACAAAGATGTCTTCCCGTTTGAATAAAGTTTGTGTCTAAAATTGAAACCAATAATCCGAAATATCTCGAAAACGGTTAATTCTATAAAAAAATCCGATGTGTTCCATTCACAAAACTTGCTCTATATCTCTGCAACACATTATTGTTAGAAAGCTTTTGCTTCTATTTACTTCATGCTAATCGAGCAAAAAATAGCAGAAATAGTCTTATTACTTGCTTCCTTGTAAGTAGAAGCGAAATAAGGGAGTACCATAGGTTGAAGTGATAGTCAAAAGCTGGTTGTTATGTGACTGAAGTTCCTTTGTTTGTATGGACACGAGTTGACAAATTCCTGTATGAGAAAAGTATAAGTTTTTCAAAGCTGAAACAAAAAAACAAGAAATATCAAAAACGATCAACTCCCGAAAAAATGTATATAATATAAATTGTGTGTTTTAAAGTGCTCAACAGTTTTTGTGTGGTAAGTTTTTATCCATCTCTTAGGTTTAGCAGTTATGCAGAATTCTGAAAAATTCGTCCAGAATAAAGTAGTCTTCAGAGGCTATACCCAGAAAATTGAAGATATACATTTTACTTGTCAGGTAAATATCTTTAATATACCATATTTTAATCAAAATTGTTAGTCGTTTTTGAGAAAATCAAAACTTTCGAAAAAAGTTCCATGTAAAGAGTAATTGGGGGTGGGGGGTTTTCTTGAAAATATCAAGTTTGGTATTCAACGGTCTTTTCGTTTTTGACCTATCCTGTCCACACACACACACATGCAAGCACGCACGCACACACATGGACCTTTTTCCAAAAATGCCTTTTTGGATTCAGGTGGACCCAAAACATGTATTTCTGGTGAAATCTCGGTGTCGAATTTTGGGTGCAATACAATACCTTCTCTATACATAGTACTTGTAGAGAAAGTAAAAATGTATATAACACATTTTTAACGAGTTCTATATTTTTGTTAAATAAGTTTTTGTCCGTCTCTGACGATTTACCAGCTATGTGACGACATTTAGCAAATATCTTAAATATAAGAAAGAGTTTTTAATCAAAATCGTTATGCCATTTTTGAGAAAATCAAAATGTCATAATCTTTTTCCATGTAAAGAGTAGTTTGGGTCGGGGAGGGGGATTTTCCTGAAAAACTTTGTGTCGTATCCTTGGAAGATGCTGAACTTAAAAATAAAACTTTAGTTTTCATTTTCGTGTTTACAGATTCACGGACACACCTGTATTTTCAGTGAAAATTATGGATGGAATACAATACCTACACTATCGATGTACTGTGTACCAACTAGATAAAGCAAATAAGCCTGAAATATCATTTAAATCAAAATCTAGTGCTTTGAAACGTTGTGCATTAAGAAAACAGTGACATCGAATGGAAGGAAGCAAGTTACGAACACAGAAATGGAATGCAATTATATGGAAAACAATTGCATAACGATGTCTATATGTTACGTTATGCTGGTGCATTAACGATAATATCAGATTCCATTACCACTGATGACAGGATGATTGAATGTGGGAAGCGAGCAGATGCTCAACCAGATATAGTCAGTCCATCCGTACGCAAGCCAGAGCGAGAATCTGTCTTTATCTCTCAGCTTGTATCGAGTGTTCTCAAACAAATGTCACTTTCTCTAGCGGATATGCACCATGTATATAGCAGATAGAGAAGGTAATTAATTCCACTCAAACATTTAATCACAGAAAATACATGTTTTGAGACCCCCGAATCCAAAAAAGTATTTTTAGAAACAGGTCAGTATGTCTATGTGTATGTGTGTGTGTGTGTTTGGGCAGCATAGCTCAAAAACGAAAAGACCGTTAATAACCAAACTTGGTATTTAAATGGTATCATCCAAGGATGCGACACCTGGATTTTCAAAAAAATCCCCCAACCTCCAACTATCCTTTATATGTAACTTTTTTTCGAAAATTTTGATCTTCTTAAAAATAGCTCTAATGATTTTGATTAAAATATCGTATATTAAGGATATTTACCTGGAAAATAAAATGTATATCTTGAATATTTTGGGTATTGCCTCTGAAGACAACTTTATTCTGGATCAATTTTACGGAATTTTGCATAGCTGCTAAAGCGTCAGAAATGAACAAAAACTTAAAACACAAAAAATGTAGAGCTTGTTAAAACACACAATTTATGTAATATATATATATTTTTTTTTCGTGGAGTTGATCGTTTTTGAGATATTCCTTGTTTTTGGTTTCAGGTTTAAAAAACTTATACTTTTCTCATACAGGAATTTATCAACTCCTGTCCATACAAACAAAGGAACTTCAGTCACATAACAACCGGCTTTTGACTATCACTTTAACCTATGGTACTCCCTTATTTCGCTTCTACTTACCGGAAGCAAGTAGCTATTTTTTTCGGTTAGCATGAAGTGAATAGAAGCATAAGCTTTTTAACAATAATTTATTGCACAGATGTAGAGAAAGTCGTGGGAACGGAACACATCAGATTTTTACAACTTATATCATAACTATTTACAATTCATTAATATTTGAAGACGTAATCTATATTTAGAAATATTGTAAAATATATGTGTGTTGTGCTCACATGTCTGATAAAATACCTACCACCTGAAACTTAAAACATTTAATACAATTTCTAGGAACAGAATGTACTCCCTTTCACGCCCCTGTAAATATAAGAACATTGTAATGTAAACCTCCTTTAAAACTCTCGACTTCCCCGCTTGTATCGCTGTTTCGATGGGGGATGAAGGTCTCGTTAGTTCTCCCTATTTCCACTGTTGAAGTAGGGAAGATAAAGCACTTTACGATCATCTAGAGAAGAAAGTTAATGCGTTGCGTAAACCATCCTTTACAGTTTATATAGCAGTCCTGGGCCAGCCTCTTAGATAAAAACAAAACACACTAGAGTGAAGTACACTCTTGCAAAATTTTCCATATTATCTCCGTGATGTTTAGGTAGATCGAGTTTCAGAAAGGTTCTTATAGCTAACTCGAATTTTATACAAAACAAACACTCGATTCTTGGACCGGTGTTCAAATCTCGATTGGGTTAATCTTTCTGGTACGAAGTCCTTAGAGAAAGATATAAAAACAAATTATTTCTGGTCATTTGTTTTTTTAGTTTTACTTTCTCTGTACGTGCTATGTACATTCTGTATAGAGAAGGTATTGTAATGCACCAAAACATTCGATACCGAGATTTCATCGGAAATACATGTTTTGAGACCCCCTTATTAAAAACCATTTTCAGAAAATGTCCGTGTGTGTGTCTATATATGGTTACCATGCTAACTTCATATACCCACGGGCGCGGGTTCAAACCCGGAGGAGGATGGATTTTTTCTGGCGTATAAATCCTTAGCATGGCTTCCTTCGGCAGGGAAGTAAAGCCGTTGGCACGTAAAAGAACCTCAATCCTGAATGAGAGGCCTCTGAGCAAAATTAAGCGGTCTTTCACGCCCAGTATAGAATGGGACGCTGAGAACTACAGCAGTTAAAGAGCGTCCTAAATAAAACGGCATTTCATTTTGTGTACCTGTGGGCAGCTTAGCTCAACAGCGAAAAGACCGTTGGATACCAAACTTGGTATTTAAGTTTGCTATCTTCCAAGGATGCGATACGAAGATTTTCAATAAAATCCCCTCACCCCCAACTACCCTTTACATTTTCTTCAAAATGCCTCTAGCGATTTTGATTAAAATATCGTATATTTAAGATATTTACCTGACAAATAAAATGTATATCTTGAATTTTCTGGTAATAGCCCCTGAAGACTACTTTATTCTGGATCAATTTTACTAATTTTGCATAACTGTTAAACCGTAAGAGATGGACAAAAATTTACCACACAAAAAATGTAAATCACGTTAAAACACACAGTTTATGTTATATACATTTTTTCGAGGAGTTGATCTTTTTTTTTTTTTTTTATTTATTTAGATATTCCTTGTTTTTGGTTTCAGCTTTGAAAAACATACTTTTCTCATACAAGAGTTTGTCAACTCCTGTCCATACAAACAAAGGAATTTCATTTACATTGCAACCAGCTTTTGATTATCACAGTAACCTATGATACTCCCTTATTTCGCTTCTACTTACAAAGAAGAAAGTAATAAGACTATTTCTGCTAATTGTTTCTCGATTAGCATGAAGTAAATAGAAGCATAAGCTTTTTAACAATTATTTGTTGCAGAGATGTAGAGAAAGTTATGTGAATAACACAGAAGTTTCAAATTAATTTCCTTTTAGCTCGATACACTATTCACAGTGTTTCTCCAAATGTTTTAAGTAGGATTTCGGATGGTCCTCAAAATAGGCATTTGCTTGGGAGATGATCTATTGTTAGACGTGGATTGTTTTCCGCCGAGCTACTTTTTTAAGTTTGGAAATTAAAAAAAAAAAAAGTTACTGGAAGCCAAATCTGATGAATATGGTGGATGTTATAGTAATTCGAACCTTAATTCTGCAATTTTCTATATCGAAACTGCGTAGGAGTGTACCCTGGTATTGTCTGAAAGGAAGAGAATATTTTCTTTACCAGATGAGGGCGTTTTTTCATGGTTTCTCCGTTCAACCGGTGCAATAACAATACATAATACTCCCCATGTATCGTTCTTCCTTTCTGCAAGTAATCAATGTAGATGATCCCAAAAAGCGAGGGCGTCACCCTGTCTGCAGAATTCACCTCTTTTGCCTTCTTCGGAGCCGGTTCGCCTTTAAAAACCCACTGTTTCGACTATACTTTTGTCTCTGAAGTATAGTACTGTGTATATGTTTCATTCATAGATATGAATCGACGCAGCAACTCGTCAGGATTGCGACGGAAAAGTTCTAAACCGGCTTCCAAATCTATCACACGATTGCGTTTATTCTCCATTGAGAGCAAACGCGACACCCGTCTTTTCCAGACCTAATCTTTGATGCAAAGTTGATATGCCTGTGGTCTCTACTATTTCGTGAACTTTGATTCGTCGACCACTCAAAACCATATCCTGGGTTTTGTCAACCATTTTGGAGGAAGTCACTTCTACTGGACGTCCGGAACAATGTTCAGCATTTGTGGATGTACGGCCATGTTTAAATTCATTTATCCAATTGTAAATTGTTGCAAACGCAGGAGCAGATGAGTCATGAACTTCATCTTATTCGGTTTTTATCTGTTTCGGTGTTAAGCCTTTTAAATAGAAGTATTTAATCACCACGCGAAACTCGTTTAATTATTTTTTCCATATTTCTAAACAGATTGTTGATTCAATCGCCTATGGAAACGAAGCGACATGACGGATATAGCACAAATTATAACTGACCTCTAGTAACAGACGACGATTTTTTCGATGACTCAAGTGTAATTTCTTGGATTTTCTAAGACTTTCTCTAAATCTCTGCAACAAATTAAAGCTAATGCCTCTATTTACTTAATACTAATCGAGAAACAATTAGCAGAAATAGTCTTATTACTTTCTTCTTTGTTAGTAGAAGCGAAATAAGGGAGAACCATAGGTTAAAGTGATAGTCAAAAGCTGGTTGCCATGTGACTGAAATGCCTTTATTTGTATGAACAGGAGTTGACAAATTCCTGTATGAGAAAAGTATGTCTTTTAAAGCTGAAACCAATAACAAGGAATGTCTTAAAAACGATCAACTGCCCGAAAAAAATGTATATTATGTAAATTGTATATTTTAACGCGTTCTACATTTCCTGTGTTGTAAGTTTTTGTTCATCTCTTAGAGTTTAGCAGTTATTCAAAATTCCGTAAAATTCATCCAGAATAAAGTAGTCTCCAGAGTCTATTCCCAGAAAATTCCTGATACACGTATTTTTTGTCAGGTAAATATCTTTAATATATGGTATTTTAATCAAAATCGTTAGAGCCATTTTTGAGATAATCAAAATTTTCGAATGTTTTTTTCCATGTAATGGGTAGTTTCGGGTGTGAGGATTTTTCTCAAAATCTTCGTATCGCATCCCTGGAAGATACTAAACTTAAATACCAAGTTTGGTATTTTACCGACTTTTCGTTTTTGAGTTATCGGTTCACGGACACACGGACTCACATATATACACGGGCTTTTTCTTAAAATACTTTTTGGATACAGGGGACCCTAAAACGTATATTTCCGGTGAAATCTCGGTATTGAAATTTTGGTTGCATTACAATACCTTCTCTTTACACTTTGTACATAGTACGTGTAGAGAAAGTAAAAAGTAATAAGGCAAATTCTGCTAATGTTTATCTTGATTGGCTTCAAGTAAATAGAAGAATATGCTCTTGAAAGAATATTTTGTTATAGAACAGGTGGGGAAAGACATGTGAATGGAACACATCAGATTTTTATAGAAGATTATAGGGTTATGAGCCGTAAGAGTGAAAGGAATGAAGTTTAATGCATTTTGAGTGTTATGTGGCATTTACATAATGACTGCGCCCTTGGAAGCAATTTAGCATATAAGAGGAAGGAAGGGCAGGTATTGTATTGTAACTCGGCGCACGCCATTTTCATATCAGTAGCTTCATTCTTCCCCGGCAATGTGATTCAAGCTCTACCCTTTATATAACGTGATTGTTACATACCTTCATGACTGTATCATTACGTTGTTAACCTCCAATATGCAGGAAAACAGATGACTACCACATAAATGTGATTTTTATTGCTCTACCATGTACACTACCGGGCATAAAATGTGGCGCATTCCTCTAGCTTGCAATAATGAGAATTAGACCACTCTGCGGGGAAGGGGAAACATATAGGCATATTCTGGCTGAATGCAGCATAATAGAAATATTAAGAAAGCAATATTTACCACCACAGTTTATGGAATGAAGGCTTATATGGATGGAATATTGGACGCTTGTCATTATAAAACAAGGTTATTACTTCCTCTAGCACGCATGTACAATTTATGTAGTAGATAAATAAGGTATTGTATTCCATCCAAAAATTCCATACTGAAGTTTCACCATAAATAAATGTTTTGAAACCCAGTTTTAAAAAAAAAGATTTTTTGGAAAATTGCCGGTGTGTGCCTGTGAGCAGCATAGCTCAAAAACATAAATTTCGATAAATTCCAAACTTGGTATTTAAGTTCATTATCTTCCAAGGATGCGACACGAACATTTTCAAGAAAAAAGCCCCCAAATCCCAACTACCATTCACATGCAAAGCGAAAGGAATTCAATGGCAAATATAGCAACCAGCTTATTTGACTATTGTTTTAGTCTAGTGTATTCCCTTATTTCCCTTCTATTTACTAAAAACTAAGTAACAAAACCATTTCTGCTACTGATTATCTGATTAGCACGAAACACAGCGAAGAATAACATTTTGGAGGAATTATTTACTGGAGAATAGATATCAAAATCTGATGTGTTCCATTCATATGACTTTCTCTATATCTCTGTAACAATTTATTGTTAATAAGCTTATTATTTTATTTATTTCATGCTAATCGAGAAAAATTAGCAGAAATAGTCTTATTTCTTTCTTTATTGTAAGTGGAAGTGAAATAAGGGAGTACCATCATTTAAAGTGATAGTCAAAAGCTGTTGCTATGTGACTGATGTTCCTTTGTTTGTATGGACAGGAGTTGACAAATTCCTGTATGAGAAAAGTATGTATTTTAAAGCTGAAACCAATAACAAGGAATGTCTTAAAAGCGATCAACTGCACGAAAAAAAATGTATATTATATAGATCGTGTATTTTAACGTGCTCTACATTTCCTGTGTTGTAAGTTTTTGTCCATCTCTTACAGTTTAGCAGTTATGCAAAATTCCGTAAAATTCATCTAGAATAAAAAGGTCTTCAGAGGCTATTCCCAGAAAATTCAAGATATAAATTTTATTTGTCAGGTAAATATCTTTAATATATGATATTTTAATCAAAATCATTACAGCCATTTTTGAGAGAGTAAAAATTTTCGAAAAAAGTTCCATGTAAAGGGTATTATGGGGTAGGGGAATTGTCTTGAAAATCTTCGTGTTACATCCTTCAAAGATACCAAACCTAAATATCAAGTTTGGTTTTCAAGGGACCTTTCGTTTTTTAGCTATGCTGCCCACAGACACAACACACACATAGACACACACGGACATTTTTGTAAAAATGTATTCTTTTATTCAGGGAGTCTCAAAACATGTATTTACGGTGAAAACTCGGGAAAGCATTTTTGGGTGCATTACAATACCTTCTCTATATACTATGTACATAGTACGTGTAGAGAAAGTAAAATAAGTATTGATAGCTAGCAGCAGAGAGGAATATATATATATTATATTTATTTACTAAGTGTACTTTTATTCCTTACTCACATGCCTCTCCGAGGGAGTCGCATCAGTGCTCTGAGTGACTAATAGCCGAGGACCAACAGACTTTAAGATGCAGCAAATAGAAAGTACGCCTATAACGCCAAGAACCGCTACAACATCGATGCCAAACCTGGTCTTTAACAAAAATATTGTGCTCCATTTGCATGAATCTTTGCTTTCTCTATACGTGCTATGTACATAGTGCATAGAGAACGTATTGTAATGCACCCAAAAATTCAAAACCGAGATTTCACCGGAAATACATGTTTTGAGACCTCCTGAATCCAAAAAAAAACGTTTTTAGACAAATGTCCGTGTGTGTGTCTGTCTGTCTGTGTGTATGTGTGTGTGTCTGTGGGCATACCTCAAAAACGAAAAGTTCGTTAAAAACCAAACTTGCTATTTAGGTTTGGTATCTTCCAAGGATGCGACACGAAAATTTTCAAGAAAATCCCCACCACCATAAACTTCCCTTTACAAGGAAATAAATTCGAAAATTTTGATTTTCTCAAAAATGTCTCTAACAATTTTTATTAAAATCTCTTATATTTAAGATATTTACAAGCAAAATAAAATGTATATCTTGAATTTTCTGGGAATACCCTCTAGAGACCTCTTTATTCTGAACAATGTTTATTGAATTTTGCATAACTGGTAAACCGTAAGAGATAGACAAAAACTTAGTACACAAAAATGTAGATCACGATAAAACACACAATCTATGCCATATGCATTTGTTTCGTGTAGTTTATCGTTTTTGAGATATTGGTTTTAGCTTTAAAAAAACTTATACTTTTCTCATATAGGAATGTGTAACTCCTGTCTATACAAGCAAGGAACTTCAGGGACATAGCAACCAGCTTTTGACTTTCACTTTAACCTATGGTACTCCCTTATTTCGCTTCTACTTACAAGGAAGCAAGTAATAAGACTATTTCTGTTAATTTATTTGCATAACTAGTAAACTGTAAGAGATAGACTAAACCTTGCTACACAGAAAATGTAGGTCTCGTTAAAATAATAATTTATCTCACATACCTTTTTTTTTTTTTTTTTTTTTTTAAGTTGGCCGTTTTCGAGATAGCCCTTATTACTGGTTTCAGTTTTAAAATACGGGAATTTGTCAACTCCTGTCCACGCAAAGAAATGGATTTCAACCCCATAGCAACCACATTTTAAAACAGTTGAATGTCGTTTTAGCCTAGTGTATTCCCTTATTTCCCTTCTACTTATAAGGAACTAAGTAATAAGACAATTTCTGCTCTCGATTAGCATGAAGTAAATAGAAGAAAAATCTTTTTAAGGGTAATTTGTTGCAGAGATGTAGAGAAAGTGATGCGAATGGAACATAGCAGGTTTTTTTTTTTTTTTTTGGGGGGGGGCCGTTTCAGGGGGTCCTAAAACATATACACTCAGTACACTATGTTCATAGTACGTGTAGAGAAAGTAATAACTATTGTGCCAAGAGCATTATTATTGAATTAGGTGAGGTCTATTGTGCCTAGGAATGATTGCTGTAGATGTTACGAGCTTGGTGAGCATCAGAAGGGCTCAAGTTGGAACAAACACTGTCCCCTACAGCTAAGTAAGCTTGCAGTGCCGAGACACAATTTGCATCGTGTAAATTGTTATGCTAAAATAAACAGCCAGAGGAGCTGTATTCAGACACAGCGTACCTCGCAGAACCGTCGGCAATACCTTAGGCTACTTCTGTCTTCAATGCCACGTGACTTTCTCTTTAAAAAAGTAGTGTTATAAACCTTATTCTTCTATCTGCTTCACGCTAATCCAGATAAACATTAGCAGAAATGGGCTTATTGCTTAGTTCCTCATAAGTAGAAGGGAATACACAAGGCTAAACTGACAGTCAAATGTTTTAAAATGTGGTTGCTATTGGATTAGCAGCTATTTGCCAAGCGGGAGGTCTGAGTTGGATTCCCAGTAGTGGCGTGGGGATTTTTCTCCCGCTGGGAGACCTGGACCAGGGTGCACTCAGCCTCGTGAGGTCCCTGGGGAGCCAATTGAGGAGCTGCTTGATGGAGGACGCAGCGGCCGGGCGGTAGGCCAAAGTTCCTTGTTAGCTGTCGTGCCATGGAGCTATTATTAAGGAATTCGTTTCTTTCCGGATAAATTCCCGTATTTTAAAACTGAAACCAGTAAAATTGAATATCTCGAAAACGGTATATGACACAAATTGTATGTTTTAACGAGATCTACATTTTCTGTGGAGTAAGGTTTTGTCTATCTCTTACAGTTTACTAGTTATGTTAAATATACAAAAATCATCCAGAATAAACATCTTCAGAAGCTATTCCCAAAAATTCAAGATATACATCTTATTTATCATGTAAATATCTCAAATATTAGAGATTTTAACCCAAACCGTTAGGACGGTTTTTGGGGAATTATCGAAGATTTTTCCATGTAAAGGGTAGTGGAATGTTTTTGAAAATCTGCATGTCACATACTTTGGTATTTAACAAACGTTTCGTTTTTGAGTTATGCTGTCCACAGATACACACATGCGCGGTCCTTTTTCTAAATCTGATGTGTTTCAATCACATGACTTTCTCTACATTTTTGTAACAAAGTATTGTTAACAAGCCCATTCTTCTATCTACTTCATGTAAATCCAGATGAGCTTCAGCAGAAACGGTCTTATTATTGGTTCCTTATAAGTAAAAGGGAGATACGCTATATGTGTACTAAAACTTAAAATGGAAGGTAGTGTCAAGAGTGCTGCTATCTACAGCTGGACAAAATGAAGGCATCCTGACTATAGGTCACGATGTCTTGCTATGTGCACCATCTGACTACCGATGTGAAATCAGATAGGTTGCTGGGCAGGAAGTAAAACTGATATGATGCGGGGGTATTCCTGAATGGTCACAGCCGTCAACGAGGAACCTTATCGACCATAACAATGTACTCAAGAAGTTACAACACAAAGTAAAACGGATTTTAAAAAGTATATTTTAAAACCTACGTGATGGTCTCTTTGTATGATCAGGATGAAAATCCCGTTTGATGAATAAATATTAATAATTTTAAAACCTATAAAAAGAAATATTTCGGAAATGGTTAACTCTAAAAAAAATGTACGTATAACGGATAAAATGTGTTTTAGTAAGCTTTTGTCAATCTGTTGATTTACCAGTTATGCAAAAGAATAAAGAGATATTCGGAGGTTATTCCCAGGAAATTGAAGATATACATTTTGTTTATCATGTTAATATATTTAAAATAGAATTTTAATCAAAATCATTAAAGCCATCAACATTTTCGATAATTTTTACATGTACTTGATAGTTTGGATTTTTTTTTTATTTTATTTTTTTTTATCTTTGTAGCGCATCCTTGGAAAGTATTAGACTAAAATACCAATTATAGTATTTACGAATCTTTCGTTTTTGACTTAAACTTTTTTTCTCAAAATGCCTTCTCAAAGCATGTGTTTCCGGTGAAATCCCTTTTTAGAATTTTTGGGTGCAGTGCAACACTTTCTCAATGTGATATCGTAAGTGATTTTGACGCTATACAGAAAATGCAGCTCACACAAATCTTGCTGGCGAGCTCCAAGTTTGAACATGTGTGTATTAAACTGGACTGCATGTGTCCAGGAGGAACAATCCCCGCTAGCCATTTGTTACGATGATCCGGGGCTTAAAGCGGATTTGTTCTCGCTCAGTTAGCGTTTCCAAGTGTGGCAGCACTGCTTCATCAACACCACTGCTCGCCTCATTCAAATCTGAGAGGTTCAAATTTGCGATTTACATAGAGAACATTTCAAAGCAATGCTTTACACATAAGGTCGCATCACATATCCACTCTTATACCAAGTAATGCAAAAAACATATGATGCGTTACACTCACATGACTTTCTCTAGCTACTCTACAAACAAACTTCTTACAAAAGATAATTCTTCTTTCAACACCCTACTATTTGAAATAAACGTAAGCAAAATTGTATTACTTAGTTCCTTATAAATAGAATAGAACTAAGGGAATGCACTAGGCTAAAGTGATAGTCAAATGTTTTAAAAGCTGTTGTTATGTGATTGCCATTGCAAATCGCTTCTTTGCTTGACCAGGAGTAGAACAAAAGAAAAACGTACACTCCCGTCTGAGAAAAGTATAAGTACTTCACAACTGAAACCAATAACAATGAATACCTCGAAACCGGTAAGCTCCACGAAAAAAATGTATATGACATAACTTGTGTATTTTAACGAAATTTACATTTTTTGTATTGTAAGTTTTGGTCTCTCTTACGGTTTACTAGTTATTCCAAAATAAACTAAATTAATTCAGAATAAACAGGTCTTTAAAAGCTATTCCTCGAAATTTCAAGACATAAATTTTATTTGTGATAGCAATGGCTCTAATATGTGGTATATTATCAAAATCGAGCCACTTTTAAGAAAAACAAAGTTTTCGAAAGTTTTTCAACGTAAGGGCTAGTTAGGGGTGGGGGGATTTTATTGAAAATCTTCGTGTCGCATCCTTGGAAGATATCAAACTTAAATACTAAGTTTGGTATTTAACCGTCTTTTCGTTTTTGAGCTATGCTGTCAACAGACACACACACACAGACCTGTTTCTAAAAATGCTTTTTTTTACATTCAGCGGGTCCAAAAACAAGTATTTCTGGTGAAATCTCGACATCAAAGTATTGAGTGGAATACAATACTTCCTCTATACAATATGTACATAGTATTCCATTCACATGACTTTCTCTACATCTGTGTACCAAATTATTATTAAGGAGCTTATTCTTCTATCTACAACATGCTAATTGGGATAAACATTATCAGAATTGGTCTTATTACTTGTAAGAAGAACGAAATAAAGCAAATAAGGGAACTAGGCTAAAGTAAGACACACATCTTTTTAAAACCTCTCGCTATGCGATTAATTTTAAAATTCGGTTTTCTTTGTCTGACCACGAGTAGAAAATCTGATGTGTTCCATTCACATGACTTTCTCTACATTTCTGCAACAAATTATTGTTAAAAACCTTAAGATTCTATTTATTTCAAGCCAATACAGAAAAAAATAGCAGAAATAGTCTTATTACTTGCTTCCCTGTAAGAAGCGAAATAAGGGAGTACCATAGGTTAAAGTGATCGTCAAAAACTGGTTGCTATGTGACTGAAGTTCCTTTGTTTGTATGGACAGGAGCTGACAAATTCCTGTATGAGAAAAGTATGTTTTTTAAAGCTGAAACCAAAAACAAGGAATATCTCAAAAACGATCAACTCCACGAAAAAAATGTTTCCGACATAAGTTGTGTGCTTTATCGTGTCCTACATTTTCTGTATAGTCAGTTTTTGTCTATCTCTTACGGTTTATTAGTTATAAAAATTCAATAAAATGCATCCAGAATAAAGAAGTCTTTAGGGGCTATTCCCAGAAAATTCAAGATATACATTTTATTTGTCATGTAAATATCTATAATATAAGAGCTTTTAATCAAAATCTTTAAAGAATTTTTAGAAAATCAAAATTTTCGAAATGTTTTCCATGTAAAGGGAGCTTGGGGTAGGGGGATTTTCTTCAAAATCTTCGTGTTGCATTCTTGGAAGATAACATAACTCCATGGCACGACAGCTCACGGGGAACCTTGGCCTACCGTCCGGCCGCTGCGTCCCCCATCTCGGTCCACTATAGACGTCATGGATGGGGTGCAGTATTGGAGGGTGAGACGTGGTCAGCGCCTCGAGTCCCTCCCGGCCGGTTAATGCGGTCCTCACGACCTGGAGCCGCTACTTCTCCATCAAGTAGCTCCTCAATTGGCCCCCCAGGGACCTTACGAGGCTGAGTGCACCCCGGGCCAGGTCTCCCAGCGGGGGAAAAATCCCCCACGCCGGTACTGGGGATCGAACCCAGGTCTCCCGCTTGGTAAGCAGCTGCGCTACCACCGCGCTAAGGAGATACCAAAATTAAATACCGAGTTTGGTATTTAACTGTTGTTTCGTTTTTGAGCTATGCTGTCCAAAGACACACACACAGGGAACTTTTTCCAAACACGTATTTCCGGAGAAATCTGAGTATGGAATTTTTGGGTGTATTACGATACCTTCTCTATACACTATGTACATCGTATGTGTAGAGAAAGTAAAAAAAGGAAAACGGGAAGTATAAGTATATTTCTACATCATGCTAATCAAGACAAACGTTAGGAGAACTGATTTATTGTAAATATAAAGGAAATGAGAGAGTACACTAGACTAAATCGATAGACAAATATTTTAAAATTGGTTGCGATAGGATTGAAATCCATTTCTTTACGTGATCAAAAGTTGACAAGTTCCGGTAAAAGAAAAGTTCAATATTTTAAAACAGAAATCAAGAACAAGCAATATATCGAAATAGGTCAACTGCAGGAAAAAAATGTATACAACATAAAATTTGTGTGTTAAGGAAATGTACGTTTTTGTTTGTTTGTTTGTTTGTTTTTATACTAAGTTTTTGTCTATAACTTGCAGTTTACTAGCTGTGCAAAGGCCAGCAAAATTCATCCAGAGTAACGGGACCTTCAAAGGTTATTCCCAGAAAATTTCAGATATACATTTTGTCATTAAAACATCTTAAACATAAAAGATTGTAATCAAAATTGTTAGATATTTCTGAGAAAAACAAAATTTTGTTATGAAAATATCCTAAATATAAAATATTTTAATAAAATCGTTAGACATTTTTTATAAAAAGAAAATTTTCGAAATTTTCCATTAAAGGTTAGTTGGGTGCTGGTGGATTTTCTTGAAAATCTTCGTGTCGCATCCCTGGATGTTAATAAACTTAAACACCAAGTTTGGTGTATAACGCTCTTTTAGTTTTTCGGATATGCTGCCCGTAGACACACACACGCACGGACCTTCTCTAAAATTTTTACTTTCTCTACACGCACTATTGCATAGCGTATACAGAAGGTATTGTATTGTACCCAAAATTCGATACCGAGATTTCACCGGAAATACATGTTTTGGGTCCCCTTGAATCCAAAAAAATCATTTTTGGAAAAAGGTCCGTGTGTGCGTGTGTGTGTGCGTCTGTGTGTCTGTGGACAGCATAGCTCAAAAACGTAAAGACCGTTAAATACCAAACTTGGTATTTAAGTTTGGTATCTTCCAAGGATGCGACACGAAGATTTTTAAGGAAATTCCCCACCTCCAACTACCCTTTACATGGAACTTTTTTCCAAAATTTTGATTTTCTCAAATATGGCTCTAACGATTTTCATTCAAATATCGTATATTAAAGATATTTACCTGACAAATAATATGCATATCTGATAAACCATAAGGAATTGGCAAAAACTTACCACATAAAAAAATGAAGAGCACATTTAAACACACAACTTATGTTATATAATTTTTTTTCGAGGAGTTGATCGTTTTTGAGATATTCCTTGACTTTGGTTTCACCTTTGAAAAACTTGAACTTTTCTCATACAGGAATTTGTCAAATCGTGTCCATACAAACAAAGGAACTTGGTCACCTAGTAACCAGCTTTTGACTTCACTTTAGCCTATGATACTCCCATATTTCGCTTCTACTTACAAGGAAGCAAGTAATAAGAGTATTTCTGCTAATTTTTTCTCGATCAGCATGAAGAAAATAGAAGAATAAGCTTATTAACAATAATTTGATACACAGAAGTAGAGAAAGTCATGTGGATGGAACACCTCAGATTTTTTTTTTTTTTTTTTTGACTCAGGAGACCTCAAAACATTTATTTCCATTGAACTCTTGGTATCGAATTTTTGAGTTGCAATTTTTATTGTTTGAAGCGTTAAAGGGTACTTCCTCTACCCTTTGGTCACGCGTGGTAGAGAAACTTAAATAAGAGGGTTGCTATTTTCAAGTGAGCCGTTTGTATTTCAAAGAGCAGATAATGGAGGGCTTTGTGAGTGAATGGAATGTATAAAAGCTGAAATGCCACGAGATAACTTCACAGTGAATTAGCTACACATGTATTGCTCTGGAATGTGTAGTATGTGTAAATCTAATCGAGTATATCATCATCCCAACTGCGATCAGAGAAACCTTTGTGATTCCAAAAGTACTTCATCACACAATGGCTCTGCCTTGTGTCCAGAGTTCTCACCCTGCCCTCTCCAAAGTTCAGTGTTCAGTCACGTTTGGATTAGTTTAAAAACTGCAGTAATTCATTGCAAGCAAGTATTCCATCACACATGACTTTCTCTACATCTCTGCAACAAATTATTGTTACAAAGCTTATCCTTCTATTTACTTCATAATAATCGAGAAAAATAAGCAGAAATTGTCTTATTACTTTCTTCCTTGTAAGTAGAGGCGAAATAAGGGAGCACCATAGGTCAAAGTGATAGTCAAAAGCTGGTTGCTATGTGACCTCTGATTGTATGGGCAGGAGTTGACAAATTCCTACATGTGAAAAATATATTACTTTTAAAGCTGAAACCAGAAACAAGAAATATCTCAAAAACGAGCAACACCACGAAAAAATTTATATAACATAAATTGTGTGTATTAAGGTGCCCTACATTTTCTGTGTGCTAAGTTTTTGTCCATCTCTTACAGTTTAGCAGCTATGCAAAATTCCTTAGAATTCATACAGAATAAAGTAGTCTTCAGAGTCTATACCCAGAAAATTTAGAATATAAATTTTATTTGTCAGGTAAATATATTTAATATATGATATTTTAATCAAAATCGTTAAAGCCATTTTTTGGAAAATCAAAATTTTCGAAAAAAGTTCCATGTAAAGGGTAGTTTGGTGTGGGGGATTATCTTCGTGTCGCATCCTTGAAAGATACCAAACGTAAATATCAAGTTTGGTATTTAGCAGTCCTTTCGTTTTTGAGCTATGCTACCCACACACATACACACAGACAGACAGACACACACACGGTCATTTTTCTAATAAAACTGTTTTTGGATTCAGCGGGGCCCAAAACATGTGTTTCCGGTGAAATCTCGGTATCGAATTTTTGATTGCATCACAATACCTTCTCTATGCACATAGTACGTATAGAGAAAGTAAAAATATCCCTTCTCTAACACTTATATTTACAAACCTATCGATATATTACCAAGTGAATGTACCAACATTTTCTAAAAATCTTCTACGCAGGGTTATTTTCAGCAGTATTTTAAAACTTATTTACAATTAACTTATCTCTATTAAAGTTATAGCAGAATGTGTGGGAGATTTTAAATATTTATATGCAATTAAAACATAGATTAGCACCAAATTATGGAAGTGTCATTTCAAATTCCCTTAAAAGTAATAAATACAGTGCTGTAAACTTGAAAAAAAAAATTAGCACACGACTTGAAAATCGAGCAATATACGGCGAACCCTACAGAACCAAATGTAAACTTTTTAGAAGCTAAAAATCCGGGCTTGCAATCAATTACTGTATTTTTACTTTCTCTACACGTATTATATACATAGTGTATCGAGAAAATATTGTAATGCACCCAAAAATTCCATACCAAGATTTCAGCGGAAATATATCTTTTAGGGCGCCCTGTATCCAAAAGAAAAGCATTTTCAGAAAAAGGTCCGTGTGTGTGTCCGTGTGTCTGTGAAAACGATAGCTCAAAAACGGAAAGTCGGTAAAATACAAAATTTGGAATTTAGGTTTAATGATTTTGAGAACAATCCCCCCACCCCAAACTACCCTTTACATGGAGCTTTTTTCGATAATTTTTATTTTCTTAAAAATGGCTCTAACGATTTTGATAAAAATATCGTATATTAAAGATATTTACCTGACAAATAAAATGTATATTCTAAATTTTTTGGGTATAGACTCTGAAGACTACTTTATTCTGTATGAATTCAAAAG
Source organism: Hymenopus coronatus (assembly GCA_030762935.1). Lineage (NCBI taxonomy): Eukaryota > Metazoa > Arthropoda > Insecta > Mantodea > Hymenopodidae > Hymenopus > Hymenopus coronatus. The sequence goes on along the minus strand of CM060897.1, from coordinate 15,808,503 downwards.
AATTTTGATTAACTGCTAAACTGTAAGAGATGGACAAAAACTTACCACACAAAAAATGTAGGGCACCTTAATATACACAATTTATGTTATACACATTTTTTCGTGGTGTTGCTTGTTTTTGAGATATTTCTTGTTTCTGGTTTTCAGCTATATAAAGTATATATTTTTCACATACGGAATTTGTCAACTCGTGCCCATACAAACAAGGGAACTTCAGTCACATAGCAACCAGCTTTTGACTATCACTTTAACCAATGGTACTCCCTTATTTCGCTTATATTTACAAGGAAACAAGTAATATGACTAGTTCGACTATTTTTTTTTTTTTTTCGATTAGCATGGAGCAAATAGAAGCATAAGCTTTTTAAGAATAATTTGTTGCAGAGATGTAGAGAAAGTCATGTGAATGGAACGCATCAGATTTTTCCTTCTTTTTTTGATCGGAAAGTTAGGTTACATTTTTACTTTCTCTACACGTACTATGTATATAGTGTATAGAGAGGGTATTGCAAGGCACATAAAATTCGAAGACGAGGTTTCACCGAAAATACATGTTTTGAGACCCCCTGAATCAAAAAAGCAATTTAACAAAAATGTCCTGTGTGTGTTGTGGGTAGCATAGCCCAAAAACGGAAAATCGTCGAAAACCAAACTTGATATTTAAGTTCAGTATCTTCCAAAGACGCGACACGAAGATTTTCAAGAAAATCCTCCTAACCCCAACTACCCTTTACATAGACACATTTTCGAAAATTTTGATGTTCTCAAAAATGTCTCTGATAATTTTAATCAAAGTATCGTAATATAAATATATTTACATGGGAAATAAAGTGTATAGCGTAACTTAGTCTAAAACGGGTCAAAAATTATAAAAATAATAATAGCGCTTACAACGTTCATGTGAGTAAATATAGCAATATATTTTTGATTACGTAAGTCCTTAAGTAACAAAACCCAATAGACATATTTTTACTAACAATAAGGATACACGAAACACTGAGGTTAATAGCACTTCTGTACACGACCCGATTTACCCTAAGGATTAGGTCTAAATCGGGTCAGTCTTCAAGGTAAATAGGGTCAGTCTAAAATAGTTTGCTTCTTGAAAAATACATACTTGAATATGGAAAAAAATTAGTCACGTAACCTACATTTGCCACAAATGAAATTCTTCTTTTCTTTGGCACCAACACAGTCTTCATGGTACCATTCTTTCCCACTTTTTACAAAACAGAATGCATATGTGCTGTTATTTTGCTCTTGCATGTCCTCATACTGGTCGTCGTGTTCAGATAATGGTGGCAACAGTCGTTTTCTTGCACTTTTTGTTCCATACTTGTTTGACTGAGGCAGCACAATGGTTTCTTTTCTAGACTTACGTCTCAGTTGCAATCTTACTTCTATATTTTTTGGAGAAGTTAAAAGAGCCACTTTCTGTTTCCATGCTGACTCTTTGCGTTGCGGTCTTTTTATTGGAGACGGCAGCAGATCACGGAAGGTCATCGTGGGTGTTGATGTGTGTTCTGGACTGAAATTAGGAATAGTATCCTCAAGCTGTAAAGTTGCACTCTCAAGAACTGAAGTATGACGTTCTGGTGTGATCAAACATTCTCCTGGTAAATATTCATGATCAGACACCACATTTTCGTTTAGGGGGAACAGACCTGTTGACAAAAATCCACACTCAGCAATTGCATTCATTGTCATAATATGCTTTGAGGGCCCTGAAGAATGATCTATCTAATGGTTGGAGTCAATGAATAGTGTGACTTGGTAGACATACCATATGAATGTCGTGTTCTTCACAAAACTCTTGTGAGATCCATGACCATCAATTAGCAGCAAACATGTTCCAGACACTCGATGGGCCTGGAAGTGATGCAGCCATTGCAAAAGATTTCTTCATTGATCCATCCAGAATCTGACATGGTCACAAGAGATCCATTTGGGAAGCCAACCGAAAATTCTTGTAGATATTTCTTCCCCTTAAAAATAGCCAATGAAGGAATGCATTTGTGCAAGCTAATATCGTGACAAGCTCCCCTCTCTCAACACAAGTTTGAGAGTACACTGCCTTAGCACCCTTCTGAGCAAAATGCTTTCTTGTAGGTTTATTGTTCATCTACAAACCAGATTTGTCGGCAATATCAGTTGAGGTTTATTAAGGAAAGTACAAGCCTGTAAATTCTCTTCCAAGAGTTTGAAGTAGTCAGCTACATCCTTTCTGTTGAGACCATCACAACGAGCAGGAGAAAGACCCTCTGCCGTTCTTAATGTCAACAGCGTTTTACAAGCATTACTAGGCATCTATAATAAAACAAAAGTTGCAAAATAAAGAAAACAATCAAAGTTTCATTTTAAATATCTAAACAATACAGCCTTTACTTATAACAAGACTTGTTTCTTTTTTATACCACAGCTTCAAAAAACACAAGTTCCATAAACTTTAACGGTCACTGAGAGCAAGAAGTTGCAGTCTTCTTCGGTAGATGGCAGCATGTTGTATATGTCACTTGACCTTGGTGTAAACAGCAAAGCTTTAAACTGACCCGATTTACACTAAGTTACCCTATCTTGAATTTTCTAGGATATACTGTATCTTTTCCAGCGAATCAGATTTATTAGTCCTGTATGGGTCCCAGTATGCTACTCCATATTCCATAACTGGCGGCACTAAGGGCTTGTAGGCAATTTTTTACTTTCTCTACCCGTACTATGTACATAATGTATAGAGAAAATATTGCATTGCATCCAAACTTTCTATACAGAGTTTTTAAATGAAAATACACGTTTTAAGGTCCAATGTGCTGGAAAAAATTTAGAACAAAGTCCGTGTGTCTGTGAATACGATAACTCAAAAACGCAAAGTCGGTAAAATACCAAACTTGGTATTTAAGTTTAATATTTTCCTGGGATGCGACATGAAGAGTTTGAGAAAAATCTCCCCCCCTCTAAATTATTCTTTACATGGAAAAAATTCGAGAATTCGATTTTCTCAAAATGGCTCTAACGATTTTGATTAAAAGACCGTATATTAAAGATATGACAAACAAGCATATATCTGGAATTTTCTGGCAATAGCCTGTAAACTTCCCTTTATTCTGAAACAATTTTGTTTATTTTGTGTAACTGCTAAACCGTAAGATATCGATAAACGCTACTCAAAAAATCTGATGTGTACCACTCACATGACTTTCTCTATATCCCTGCAACAAATTATTCTTAAAAAGGTTATACTTCTATTAACTTTATGCTAATCGGAAAAAATTAGCAGAAATAGTCTTATTACTTGCTTCCTTGTAAGTAGAAGCGAAATAAGGGACTACCATAGGTTAAAGTGATGTCAAAAGCTGGTTGCTATGTCAATGAAGTTTCTTTGTTTATATGGATCGGAGTTGACAAGTTCCTATATGAGAAAAATATAAGTTTTTCATAGCAGAAACCAAATATAAGGAATGTCTCAAAAACGACTAGCTCCGCGAAAAAAATGTATATAACATAAAGTGTGTGTTTTAACGTGCTCTCCATTTTTTGTGCAGTCAGTTTTAGTCCATCTCTTTCGGTTTAGCAGTTATTCAAAATTCAGTAAAATTCATCCAGAATAAACTACTCTTCAGAGGCTATTCCCAGAAAATTCAAGATATACATTTTATTTGTCAGGTAAATATGTTTAATATACGAAATTTTAATCAAAATCGTTAGAGCCATTTTTGAGACGAAAAAAGTTCCATGTAAAGGGTAGTTGGGGGTGGGGGGATTTTTCTCAAAATCTTCGTGTCGCATCCCTGGAAGATACTAAACTTAAATACCAAATTTGGTATTTTACCGACTTTTCGTTTTTGAGTTATCCTGTTCACAGACACCCGGACACACACACGGACCTTTTTGTGAAAATGCTTTTTTTGGATATTGGGGACCCTAAAACATATATTTCAGGTGAAATCTCGGTATCGAATTTTTGGGTGGAGTGCAATACCTTCTCTTTACACTATGTACATAGTACGTATAGAGAAAGTAAACATCTAGATCAAATTGAAGCACATTATTTGTCATAAATATTTTTTTTAGAGTTAATCGTTTTCGAGATATTCCGGATTATTGGTGTCAATTTTAGTCAAACTTTTCTCCAACTGTAAGACATCTTTCTTGTCGTTTCTCGTTTGTTTATTCCTGTAAGCCATAAGATTGGAATTTCATTTGTTTCACATAACGACCAGCTTTTAAAGGACGAAACTATCGCTTTAGCCTGTGCATTTTCTTATTTCTCTTCTACTTACAAGCAAGCTAGCAATAAGACTAATTCTGCTAATGTTTATCTTGATTGGCAAGATGTGGATAAGATTTAAATCGTTTGAATAAAACCATCATTTGAATGGAAGACATTAGAGGTTTCCCTTTTACTTAGTGGGAACCAAGTAATAACGGCAAATGTTTATCTCGATTATCATGAAGCTATATAGAGGAAGCTGTTTAACGGTAGTTTATTACAGGAAGTAGAGAAAGTCATGTGAATGGAACACATTGAATTTTTTTTCTTTTGAGTACATGTTTAAAACCCCTTCTTTTGATAAGACAAGGCATAAATTACTTGAAGTAAAATTAGTATGCCAGTGATGAGGAAAGCTCTACCACGCATTCAGTTGTTTAGTGCGCTAATTGCTCGCTTTTGTTGTCGGAAACAAAATTGAAGGTTCATGGCGCATGTCAAAGCAACAAAATGAATGCCTTTGTCGCTGTTAAGTATACCATGAGCCATGCAGATTTCTCAAGTGAAGTAATTGAAGTGTTTCTCGCTTCTGCTGTTTTCTTCAACTCAATATACAAGCTTGGCTTGTTTGCCTTTATCATATCAAGGAAACGTTTTCATACATCTGCAACTTCTTGCTTTATCTACCGCTTATCTAGGGTAGAGGAAATACTCTATTCTATAGAAATCTGATATGTTCCATTCCCATGACTTTCTCTACATCTCTGCAACAAATTATTGTTAAAAAGCTTATGTTTCTCTTTATTTAATGGTAATCGAAAAAAAAATAGCAAAAACAGTCTTATTACTTGCTTCCTTGTAAGTAGAATGGAAATAAGGAAGTATCATAGGTTAAATTGATAGTCAACAGCTGGTTGTTATGTGACTGAAGTTCATTTGTGTGTATGGACAGGAGTTGACAAATTCCTGTATGAGAAAAGTATAAGTTTTTCAAATCTGAAACAAAAACCAAGGAATATCTCAAAAACGATCAACTCCACAAAAAATGCATATAACATAAATTGTGTGTTTTAAAGTGCTCCACATAGTGTTTTCCCTTACTTTCTCTATCTCTTACGGTTTAGCAGTTATGCAAAATTCCGTAAAATTCATCCAGAATAAAGTAAACTTCAGAAGCTATGCCCAGAAAACTCAAGATATACATTTTATTTGGCACGTCAAATATCTTAAATATAAGATATTTTAATCAAAATCGTTTGAGCCATTTTTGAGAAAATAAAAATTTTCGGCAAAAGTTCCATGTAAAGGGTAGTTTAGAGTGGGGGGATTTTTTCTCAACATCGTCGTGTCGCATCCCTGGAAGATACTAAAATTAAATACCAAGTTTGATATTTTAGCGACTTCTAGTTTTTGAGTTATCGTGTTCACAGACACACACACGGACCTTTTTCTGAAAATGCTTTTTTTGAATACAGGAGACCCTGAAACATATATTTCCTGTGAAATATCGGTATGGAATTTTTGGGTGGAGTGCAATACCTTCTCTATATACTATGTACATAGTGCGTGTAGAGAAAGTAAAAATTATTAATGAAGTATTGAAAAACTGCTTCCAAAAGACTCCGACGTTTTCTTGCATTTGATAAATAGATCCGTTAATCCTTCTTGAGGCAAATTATGCCAACTCCACTCCGAGGGATTAAACCCCATCACAAGCTTTTTCAGGAAGCTGATATTAATTATTCAAGATGACGGGGGCACTACATCCCTGCTATTTTCTCCTCGTTCAGTTGTTCTAATTCAGCGCAGTCTTTTCACTTTATTAAAGGTGTCGGTAGGTGGCAGCAAAAACAAACTACTGCATATGCCGACAGAGGGCAGACCAAGGTTGCAGTGTTGCCAAGGTGAATATATGGAACTTAGTGTCGCCAACTGCATTCATTGAAATTACCTTACAAGCGCCAATAAATATGCTATTTTGGCGAATATTATGCTACATTCACTAAATCTCAACTTTATTTTACACAGACCAATGTATAGGTAAGTAAATCGTTTAAATAAAAATCAATTTAACTTTTATCGTCACAAAACGCTTACAAAAATTGAGCTAACCTCGTAAACTGGTGACTGGTCATGTAACATTTACCTGTAAGTAAACTAATAAAAAAAATCTGATGCATTTCATTCACATGACTTTCTCTACATCTCATATTGCTTTTACTTACTTCATGCTAATCGAGAAAAATCAGCACAAATAGTCTTATTACTTGCTTCCTTGTAAGTAGAACCGAAATAAGGGAGTACCATAGGTTAAAGTGACAGTCAAAAGCTGGTTGCTATGTGACTGAAGTTCCTTTGTTTGTAAGGACAAGAGTTGACAAATTCCCGTAAGAGAAAATTGTAAAGTTTTTCAAAGCTAACACCCAAAACAAGGAATAGCTCAAAAACGTTCATCTCTACGAAAAAAGAAAATTATATAACATAAATGGTATGTTTTAAAGTGCTCTACATTGTTTTTACGGTAAGTTTTTTATCCAACTCTTACGGTTTAGCAGTTATGCAAAATTCCGTAAAATTCATCCAGAATAGTCTTCAGAAACTATTCCCAGAAAATTCAAGATATACATTTTATTTGTCAGGCAAATATCCTTAATATACGATATTTTAATCAAAATCATTAGAGCCATTTTTGAGAAAATCAAGATTTTCAAAAAAAGTTCCATGTAGAGGGTAGTTTAGGGTGGGGAGACTTTCCCCAAAATCTTCGTGTCGCATCCCTGGAAGATACTAAACTTAAATACCAAATTTGGTATTTTAAGGACTTTTTGTTTTGGGGTTATCGTGTTCAAACACACACACACACACACATGCACAAACGAACCTTTTTATGAAAATGTTTTTTTTATTACAGGGGAATCTAAAACATATATTTCTGGTATCTAATTTTTGGGTGGAGTGCAATACCTTCTCTATACATTATGTACATAGTACCTGTAGAGAAAGTAAACATTGGTGTTCACAATGCCAGACAACTTTTAGATTATTGGAGCATCGCATTACAGAATTACTTTTACAATGTGTACTTATATTTAAACAGTTGAATTTACACGCGAAAAATGGTAATTCCTCTGCAATATTATATTTTATTACAACATAATTTCGGTAAATAATTACAAAAGATTTATGTAAATATGATGGATCACACTAACATATAACTTATTTTCATTTCTTTCGCTTATTAAACTTTTCTTCTTTTCTTAATCGAAATGATATTAATACCTGTGTTGTTATCTATACTGTAATAGAGTTAAATAGTTCTGGCCTGGACAGATAGATGGCAGTGTACATCAGCGTTATCGCAGAATGTCAAGAGGACGCCGCTGACGATGGCGGGAATTTGAAACGTAAAACAATATCCGCTTCCAAACATCGAGTTTTACTTTCTTAATGGGTATCATATACATAGTGTATACAGAAAGTATTGCATTCCACCCAAAAATTCGATACCAAGATTTAACAAGAAAAGTATATTTTGGGACTCCCTGAAACCAAAAAAAGCATTTCTAGAAAAAGGTTCGTGCGTGCTTGTATGTGTGTGTCTGTGGACAGCATAGCTCGAAAACGAAAAAACCGTTGAATACCAAACTTGGTATTTAAGTTCAGTATGTTCTAGGGATTCGACACGAAGACTTTCAAGAAAATCTTCCACCAAAACTTCCCTTTACCCAAATAAAACATATATCTTGAATTTTCTGGGAATAGCCTCTGAAGACCGCTTTATTCTGGATAAATTTTGCCGAATTTTGCTTAACTACGTAACAGATAGACAAAAACTTATGACATAAGAAATGTAGATCTCGTAAAAATACACAATTTACATCCTTTACATTTTTGTTGTGGAGTTTAACCGTTTCCGAGATATTCCTTCTTATTAGCTTCAGTTGTGAAGTATTTATACTTTTCTCAGACGGGAGTGTCCGTTTTTTTTCTTTTGTTCTACTCCTGGCCAAGCAAAGAAGCGATTTGCAATGACAATCGCATAACGACAGCTTTTAAAACATTTGACTATCACTTTAGTCTAGTGTTTTTCCTTGTTTCCCTTTTACTTATAATGAACTAAATAATAAAAACATTCTGCTAATGTTTATGTCAAGTAGCATAACAAGTAGAAAAAAGAAGAATGTAAAAAGAAGAATAATCTTTTGCAAGAAGTTGTAGAGCAGGTAGAGAAAGTCATGTGAATGGAACACCTCAGACGTTTTACTTCCTCTACCCGTATCATCACAGCGTATAGAGAAGGTATTGTATTCCAGCTAAAACTTCGATACAGAGCTTTAACCGGAAATATATTTTGAGGCCCTATGAGTGGAAAAAAGCAGTTTTAGAAAAAGTGCATGTCTGTGGGCAGCTTTCTCAAAAACTATAAAACAGTTGGTGTTTAAGTTCGGTATCTTCCAAGGATGGAACACAAAGATTTTCAACAAAATTCTCACCCCAAACTATCCTTTACATGGAAAATTTGTTAAAATGTTTGTTTTTCTAAAAGACAGCTCTAAGAAGTTTGTTTAAAATACCGTATATGAAAACTATTTGCATCACAATAATTTGAATTTTATGAGAATAGCTTCTAATGACCTGTTTAGTTGAGTGAATTTTGCATAACTGGCAAACCGTGAATGTTAGACAAAAACATACTGGCTAGAACATGTAGAGCTCGTTGAAACACGCAATTTATTATATATACAGTTTTTTTGTGGAGTTGATATTTTTTAGATAATTTTTGTAATTGGTTTCAGCTATATAATTCTTATACAGGAATTTGTCAACTCCTGTCCATACAAAGGAACTTCAGTTACATAGCAGTCAGATTTTGACTATCACTTTAGCCTATGCTATTCCCATATTTTCCTTCTACTTACATGGAAGCAAGTATTATGGCGATTTCTGTTAATTTAGATGAATAAGCTTTTTAACAAAAATGTATTGTAGAGACGTAGAGAAAGTCTTGTGAATGGAACTTATCAGATTTGTTTAGTATAAGGTACTTCAGTGAACTAGGTCCTTGTGAAGTAGGTGATATGATCCTCATCTGGGGTCAGGGTCCATCGATAATAACCTCTCAGAATACGGGAGCAGTTAGGATAAGCCTTGTACAGCTAACTCATCCTAATCGAGTTCGAACCCGGTGCTCCCACTAACTAGACTTGGGACGATTCATGAACGTATCGTTCATATGAACGACTACAAGGAAAGACTACAACCATACTCGTTCACAAAGCATCGCAGATTTGAAGATCATGATCAGGTATTGGGATTTGTCTTTCTTTTGCTTACACCTTTCCAAGTACCAAACCGAATTTCGACGAAAACTGCCGAGTACGCACGATGATATGTACAGGGATTTATAACCATTTATTTTATTGTGAGAAAATAAATAGTGCTGACGTCATGAAGATAAATATAAGAATACATAATAATATAAAATATATAAATTATATATGTATATAAAATAAAATATACATAAAAAACGATCATTGGTGAAATTGCCAGGAGGGTCGTTATTTTGTTTAGGGATGAATTATTGTACACACGAAAGCCGCATTTACAACTGTTTTATATATATATATATATATTTATTTATTTATTTATTTATTTGTTTTTGCAGTGTCTTAAATATAACGTGTGCACATTAGCAAGGACTTCAGAAACAAAAATTTACGACAAATAAAGCAATTATGCTGCAACATAATAGGTATAGGAACATGCTATTAAAATCTTCTCGAATATTCCTGAAGAAAACTATTCTGGGGACTAGCGTTGCCTTATAATGACGTATTTACAACAATTAAATAACTTAGTGGCGCACAACCGTGCCAATGATGAATAATTACTCTGCGTATTTATATTTCACAAATACCGCCATGCAGTCGAAGTTTAGGTGTTAATTTTAAGCTTAAACAAACGTTTTATGGATTTTTTTCTCGAATAACGGAGGAAATTTTACCAAATAAGCTTTATATAAATTTGTGTTTTATGCTAAAGGATAGAGACGGGCTGAAGTGAAGCCCGGAGTCGAGAATGTTGACTCTCTCGCTCTGACGTCATAGAACTGTAAACAAACGCAGTACCTCAATCAACGCAAACTTGGTCATGTCGCGCAAGCGGTATAGCACCAAGGACCATTTTCAGGCTTTGGAGCTTAAGAGTTAGGTATCTGACTTTCGTCGTCTCAGGATTACACAACATCCTGAGAAAGCACATATCCAGTTAAATCACCCTAACTGAGATTTGAACCCGGGACCTCTTGAATTTGAGGTCTATGTACTTCTCATTATAGAGTTAAACATTCAATACAAATAGACACACTCATTTCGCTGCAGGTATGAGAAGACAGGCTAAAGTGACATGTTAAAAGAGAACGCGGCTATGAACTCCCTGCTGTTTAAATGACTACGAGCGGGGAAACAGATGAAAGGCGATTTCCAGGCGTATTGAAATTTGTGCACCAACAATTGGGAGTATAACGGAAACGGTTAACCTTACAAAGAAAAATGTATATGCCATAAATTTGCTTGTTTTAACGAGTACTTCATTTTTTATTTAGTAAGAATTTGCTCATCTTTACGGTTTACAGTTATGCAAACATCTAGCGCGAAGAGGCCCTCAACCTCGGGAGTTTTAAAATATACATTTCATTTTCCATAAATATATCTTAAACATGTGTTACTCTTTTTTTGTAGTGTTTAACGCCCGCTTTAACTACTTATGGCACCGCAGGTGGTGACACTGATGATACATGAATGAAGATGGAGCACCGGTGGAATGCCATGGCGGGGGAAACCGGAGTACCCGGACAAAACCCGCCCCTGCGCCGCTTATGTTACTTTCACATAGTAGATAGCCCATTTTGAGAAAGTCAAAATTTTGGAAATATGTTCCATGTAAAGGATAGCTGGGTGTGGGGTAGTTTTTTGAAACTCTTTCTGTCCCAGGAGGCTACTAATCTTAAATACTAAGTTTGGCACTTGCGTTTATTAGTTTTGCTGTTCACACTTACACACAGACCTTTTTTCTAAAAATGCGTGTTACTTTCTCTAGCACGTGTGTACAGACAATGTGTGTAGTACCTAGAGGAGATATTGTATGGTACCCTAAAATTCGGATCTCGAGATTTCCCGCAAATAAGCTTTGAAGTCCCCTTGAGTCCAAAAAGCATTTTAATAAAAACTTCCAGGTGTGTGTGTGTGTGTGTGTGTGTGTACAGCATAGCTCAAAAACGAAAAAACCGTTAAATACCAATCTTGGTATTCATGTTTAGTATCTTTCAAGGATGTGTCACGAAGAAACTCCACCCCAAACTACCTTTACATGGAACACTTTTTGGAAATGTTTTTTTTCTCAAAAATGGCACGATGATTTTGATTAAAATACCTATACTAAATATATTTAGATCACATACAAAATCCATATCTTCAATTTCTGATATAACCTCTGAAGACTCTTTATTCTGGATGAAGTTTGCATAATTGGTAAACCGTAAGAGATAGACAAAAAGTTACAACATTAAAATAATTTGTCATAAAGTTTTTAGTTCACCGTTTTAGTGATATTCTTGTTATTGGTTTCAAATATGTAAATTTATTCAAACGGAAAGTCATCTTTCGTTTCACCTCTCGTTTTACTGCTGACCATGTAAAACGAACCGAACTTCAATTGTTTAACATAGTAACCAGCTTTTAAAGTATTTATCGCTTTAGTCTAATGTACGCCCTTATTTCCCTTCTACTTGCAAGGAAGTTAGTTATTATCATGAAGTAGGTGCAAGATTAGTCTCTTGTAAGAATATTTTATAAGTGGTACAGAAAGTCATCACCATGCATAATGGCAACGGTTAATGGATCGTGAACGACTCGTATTAATTGATTCATTCTACATGAACGAAGCGAACGATTCGATTGCTAATAATGAACCGCTCGACCCTATTCTGACACTTACTATAGCAAGCTCAGTATGCATGTGCCATAGCACGTATGTGGACCACACTTTTGCAAGTGTGATCCTGTTCCAAAAATGTATTTAGTATACCCGGAGTATTTAAACTACTCAGGTATAAATGTCACTTTGCATTGCCTACTTATACTTATAACTGTTGAGTTCAGATGCTCCAGTTCATAATTCCTTTGCAATATTATCTGTTCTTACGATATAACAATCATGTAGATAAGTACATAAGTTCTAAATAAATTAATTAATAACAAAAAGATATAATTAATTTCGATTATGCATCGGCTTATAAAATTGTTGTTTCTTTTCTTAGTAGAACAAATATTAATACACAAATGTGCTGTTATCTATACGGCAACAGAGTGAAATAGTTCTGGTCTGGACGGGTAGATGGCAGTGCACATCAGCGTTAACGCAGACTGTTATAGAGCAGTGATGAGACTGCAGAGTATCTATATATTCGATTCTTGCTTCTTCTCGAGATATTTCAAAACCTGATTACTGTATTTCAATCCTTCAATTGAATGGGATCAAGTACGCGGATGTCGATTGATAATGTCCTGAATGTTGTATTCAAATGTTGCACTCGGATCGGTGCAGGTGCACCGAACTGAATCGAGATCTCGCACGAGATGGTGCTGGCATAGCTACACCTAAATCTGATTGGTGCTCAAACTTAAAGCTCATCAATAGGCGTAAGTGCAGGAGTGTGCTGACTGATAATAAACAGCTTGACTCATGAATAATTCATTTTATTTTGTAAAAGAAATGTTGCTTATTCACGTCCTATAGTTTATAACGTTTTACGTTGTTCATTGTCAATGTCTATAGTGCATGTACACACGCAGAGAATGTACAAACTTAAAACTAAGTACGCACGTGCTTAGATAATATACCTTAACATTTCTGTGTTCAAACAAAATGGTTTCCTGTCAATATTATTTTCCGAATCACTGCAACACACATACAAATTACAACAATTAAAGTCATGTGCGCAGCATTGAATTATTTAGGAATAAAAGGTCCAAAACAGTACTACAGGGTCATTATTTTATGTGGTAACCCACCCGCACGCTGTCTAACAATGCGCGAGAGAGCCGGGAGTTGCCGGGAAAACTATACGGACAGAGGCGGACTAAAATCCTTACCTTATATTAGATGCTGGAAATGCTTATCCTTTTGCTGTCAAACAAGCAATGTTGTCAGTCACTTGCTGGAGCCCAGTATCGACTGAGGTGAGTATTCACATGCCAGTTAAGTAAAATCAAGATTCGTCATAGTAAAACAAAATATGTGAGTTAATGAAGCCTCTTTCTACCATTTGAAAAAAAAAAACAATGGCAATAATTCGCATGTTTACCGGGGTCATTTGCTTTTAATGCTTGCACTCGTGCGCAGTTTCAACAGACGTGTGATATTTCTAGTAGAAGATGGAGATACACGTGCTGCGCTATTTTCGTAGTGAACGCTTCAAAGTGGCACCAATTTCATCCAGTTTATTTTCCTTTGACAATGACTTTCTCCAAGAATGTTTGTTGCCCAACACTGAGCCCGAAGCTTCAAATGTATTAACGACCACGTCTATAGTTTTTCTTACAGAGTATGTAAACTTTTCAGCAAACTCCCTGCGCACACGGCGAGCAGATTCGTGCTTAAAGTGACTTTACAAATGAACACTCGTGCTTCCACAGTCAAGCGACGCACCATGTTTACTGCAGAAACAGAATCACCTGACTCACAATGATTGCACGTGAACCTGAACTCAGCAACAAAGGAATGGCGACAATGCAGTTTCAAGCGGGAATTGTCAGTCCGAAGTCCCGGCAGACGGTGCGAGAGTAGCGAAGGAGAGAGATAGGCCGCGAATGGGTTACCATATAATATAATATACTGTATCTATAGCTCGTTTATCTGTCATCCAATACGTCATGAGCACCTAATTGTCAGTATTTTAACAGTTGTGTTTCTCGTTCACCATTTTAACTAACGCTTTATTCGAAAACAACATTGATAACAACTGAGTGACGATAACGTAGCTCGAGAATTTACATACAAATACAAGCTGATTTCATTTGCTAAAACCCTAGTGTGTAGTGGTGGCAAAAGTTGTTCTTTTTGTGAAAAAATGTTTAATCTGTTTCTGTTGCAACCACGAAAAAGTTTCCTGCAACAGAAATGTCAACTGTTGCAGACATCTTATGTACCACCAAACACTATTGAGATAAATACAGTCCGTCAATAAAATCACAATGCGTCAAATGCAGCCACTCACTGAAGAGGAAATTATCAATTTATGTAAGCGCGTTAACGAGAGGGAATTTCGCGGACATCAGACCGCGCGCTACAAGGTACAAAGGCGCACCTTGCGGTAAACAATGACGCCAGTGGTATACAACAACCACACTGTTGCAATGAGTGAAACAACCCAGGCTTTGCTGTTATTGTTGCTTGGAGCTGTCGCGGGGAACCGATACATGAAAGAACAACACAATGCACGCAATTTCCAGAAGTGTTTATGAAACAGATAATGGTGAAACTATTTCTAATAGTTATTTTTGTCCCATTACTACTAGTGAGTATAGTATTATTCGAATACTTGTACGGAATGAATATCCGTTATAAAAATGTACGAATACAGAAGATTCCTCTCTACCCACATCTACCTTGGGTGTAAGTCAGGAACCTTCCACAACTAAGTTTGCGATAAGCATTTCAGGACAGAATAAGCGGACCACACTTATAAAAGTGCGATCCTATTCGAAAAATTGGTGTTCACAATGTAATTAATTATTTGATTATTTTAGGATCTGTAATTCTTATATAACAATGGGTAGAGTTATACTTAAAACTGTTGAATTTAGGTCTTGCAATATTATCTTTATTACTGTATAAATTACGTGTAAATGGTTACAAAAAGTCTTTAGCAAATGTGAATGATACCACAAATATATCACTTATTTTCATTTTGCTTAAACTTATTAAACTGTTGTTCATTTTCTTCATCAAAATAACATTAATACCTGTGCTGTTATCTATACTGTAATAGAGTTAAATAGTTCTGGCCTGGACAGATAGATGGCAGTGTACAACAGCGTTATCGCAGAATGTCAAGAGGACGCCGCAGACGATGGCGCGAATTTGAAACGTAAAACTAGAGCCGCTTCTGTATATCGACTTTTTCTTTCTCTGTACGTACCATATACATAGTGTATAGAAAAGCATTTCTAGAAAAGGGTCCTTGTGTCTGTGAACACGATAACTCAAAAACGAAAATTTTGGAAAATACTTTACTTGATATTTAAGTTTAGTATCTTCCAGAGATACGACACGAAGATTTTCGAAAAACTCCCCACTCCAAACTACCCTTTACATGGCACTTTGTGTGTGTGTGCGTGCGCGTGTGCGTTTGTGTGCATGTGCGTGTGTATGCGCGCACGCGCCCGCGCCTTGAGTAGCATAGCTCTAAAACGAAGAGACTGTTAAATACCAAACTTGATATTTAAGTTTGGTATCTTTCAAGGATGCGACACCCCCTCACCTCTATCCACCCTTTACATGGAACATTTTTTGAAAGTATTGATTTTCTCAAAAATGTCTAACAGTTTTTAATAAAATACCGTATGATTAAAATAATTTTATGACAAACGAAATATATAACTTGGATTTTATGGGAATAGCCTCTGAAGACATCTTCATTCTGGATAATGTTAATTGAATTTTGTATAGCTGGTAAACCGTAAGTGATTTCGATAAGAGACACAATTTATATCAACTATGTGTTTTTCGTGGAATTGGCCGTTTTCGAGATATTCCCTGTTAACGACTTCAGTTTTAAAAAACAAAACTTTTCTCATACGGGAACTTCTCAACACTTGGTCACGTAAAGAAACGGATTTCACACTCTTTAAAACATCTGACTGTCGGTTTAGCCTACTGTATTCCCTTATTTCCCTTCTACTTCAAGGAACTAAGTAATAAGACCAAGTCTGCTAATGTTTTAACATGGACTAGACAGATGAATAAGCCTATTAAATAGTTTTTGTTACAGATGTAGAGAAAGTCTTGTGAATGGAGCACAGCAGAGTTTTGGATACAAGGGACCCCAAAACATATTATTTTCGATGAAATTTCACATTGAAGCTTAGGGTGGAATTCAATACCTTCACAAACCACTATGTATATTGTAAATGCTTGTTTTCTTAACTGTGGTATTCCAAAGTTATTCAGGGTGAAATTTCTGAATTTAATTTTTGGGTGAAATGCAATACTTCCTCTAGGGCCTCTACCTGTGTTATACATTGTACATTGATACTGCGTAAACTAAGAGCGTGTTAATTTACTTCGAGAGTGGTTAAACGAGTACCAAAACATAGATTATAATTGCTCAACTCATCCTGACGTCAGAACTAAAGATTGCATAGGAATGTAATGGCATGAATCGTCAGTCTCGTTGCGGCGAGTGGACGAGCGGGTGCTAAGGCAAGGTTGCTGCGAGTTGTTTACACTGCGCGTGTAAAGGAAACGTTGCTTTCCTGCATTCCGATTGAAGTTTAAGCAGAATACACTTACGGACAAGTAAACAGGTTTAATAAACGATGATTGTGGAAAGGAAAAATACGATAGTTATTTCTTTTGTGGATCGAGATGTGCCGAAGCCATCGCCGTACGAAATGTACGAATGGATTTACGAGGTGTTTCGATTTGAAGAAGATGGGTTAGACATGATCCAGTTTCACACGGCAGGTGCTCATTAAGTGGAAGTCAGAGGAAAGAGTCCAGCAGGCCATCACGGAAACCAATGGTGAGTCCATTTTTCCTCATAGTAATGGGCAGAGAAGTAGGGTAACTGTGGAATGGGTTTTAGAATTGTCAAGTTATATCATGTACCTCTGGAACTGGACCCAGAGACACTTGCACAGCACGGGACATGTTGTCACTAACGATTGATTCTTGGGGCTCGAATCTGCGTTATCAAATTCGCAATGGAGTGCGAACAGTTAAAATGGAATTGAAAAAGCATATTCCTTCTTATATTGACATTGGTAATATTAAGAGCTTTGTAAGCTATGAGGGGCAACTTAGTACACGTGCAGTTTGTAATAGTACGGGTCACTTACGTAATGAATGTCCACGACGTAGAGTCATAACTGAGACACCCCGCGGTGAGGATCCGCCAACGTGGGCACAGTTAGCACAAGGTTCCTTCCCCATTAGGCGGGTGCCGGCGGTATTAGCGGGAGAGAGAGGCGGACAACAAACGGAAGTGCTACAACCTAAGGTGGCCCCATTAGACGCTGTTTCAGCTCGCGAGCAACAAGAAGAGATTGTACGTAGCCCGGTCACCGAGGGGGAAAATCAAAAAGTAATTTCACGACCTGACAAGATTACGGCTGTGAAACTGGATCTGCCTACCACTGGGGAGGAAGGTCCAAAGCAGGCGCAGCAAAGGCGGTGGCCGCCAGTGCAGGAGAACAAGAAGGAAAACACAGAAGTGGTGGAAATGGAAACACAGCCGGCGTCTATGATCGCTGCTAGTAGTCGAGATCCAAGGCTGCAGAAAAAGCGTAAAGAGGGGGGTGATGGAGCGTACGCATCGGTTAGTAAGAGAAAAAAGAGAAAATGGCACCAGTGCCAAGTGATGGGGCACGGTTGAGATAGCCACCATGCCTCCGTGATTTTTATTTTTATTGTCATGGTGTTATGTCAACACATTATATCTTTAAATGTGAATTGTTTGAGGAATCCAGTAAAGCAGATGCTATTAAGAGACTTTATTTCTGATTATGATCCGGACATTGTGTTTTTGCAAGAAGTCAATATTGATAATTTAAGTTTTATAGGGCCTCACTATAATTATGCCACTGACATTGGAGAGAATGAAAGAGGTACTGCTATAATTTATAGGGCAGGGTTGCCAATTCAGTTAATAGAAAAGCGCGGAAGTGGTAGAATCACAGCTTTGTTTACTGCAGATAACACTTTATACTTAAATCTTTACCTGCCGTCTGGAACAAATAAGCGCAAGGAGAGGGAGGAATTTCTTCTTACGCAAACAATTTTTTATTTACGCCATCGATACCACCGCCTAATTATTGGATGGGATTTTAACTGTGTTCTTAATGCCAGAGATCAGCGGGGGAGTTTCATCCATCTCTGCCCTGGAACGATTGGTACAGGACTTAAAACTACAGGATGCTTGGGAGTCTAAATATGGAAGCCAGACACAGTACACAGGGGACGGGCTGCCTCTAGGATTGATCGCTTTTATGTAAATATGCCCGAGCAAGTGCAAGATGTCCAAGTTGTGCCAGCCGCGATCAGCGACCACCATGCGATCGCACTAAAGGTCCACTTAGATTGTCCATTTCCTCTTCATGGTAGGGGATATTGGAAATTCAATAATAGGCTATTGGAGACTGACACGACACAAGAGGACTTCAGGGACAGTTGGCAAGCTCTGCAGCATAGGTTGCGACACAGCAAACTGTCGATTATTCAGCAATGGCTTTTAGTTATGAAACCGCACATCTAGTCTTTTTTTAAGAAAATGGGCATAACTAAAGCGAAAGAAAATCGTTTGCGCATGAGCTACTATTATGCACTTTTGCATGATTTGCATCGGTTGCAAAGAGAGGGAAGACCGGTTCATGTGGAACTAGCGCAAGTTAAACAAAAACTTTTTTCTCTGAAAGAAGACGCCCTAGAAGGGTCAAAGATAAGATCTTGTTCTAAATCGATTATAGGGGAGGAGCAAAGCTCTTTATTCCATATAGCCTCAGAAAAGCAGGGTGCTAATCCAGATATATCGCTGGTGTGACGTTGTCAAATGGGACAGTAGCGTCTACGACTACGGAATGTAAGCAGGCATTCCAGGAACATTTTACGTCCGTGTTCAACTGCAGCGACCGTAGAGCTACTGAACAGACTTCGCCGGACCAACAAGAATATATGACACAAGCAATAACGGCTGAGGAAATAAGGTATGCCATACGGCTTGCTAGTTTGCAATCTGCACCCGGACCCGATGGGTTGACCTATGCCTTCTACAAAGTTTTCTTCCCGGTCATATAGGAGGAGTTACTCCAACTCATGAATGAAGTATTGAATACTACTGGTCACGTGGTAGGCTTCAGTGACGGAATAATAGTTTTGTTGCCGAAAGTGCCTTCTCCAGCCACCGTACAGGACTACCGTCCAATAACTATCTTAAACACAAACTATAAATTATTTATGAAAGTCGTGGCACATAGATTCCGTCAGATTCTACCAACAGTGATTGAGAGTGGACAAACTTGTAGCATACCTGACAGGAAAATAAAACATAATCTTGCTGGAATTAGAGACAGTATTGCATACTATGAAAGGCACCCTGAAGAGAGTGAAAGTCTTGTGTCTATTGACTTTGAAAAAGCTTTTGATTATATCCACCACGATTATTTGTTTGCGATTTTGGAACGTTTTGGAATCCCAGCTAAAATAATTACTAGTATCCAATCCTTGTAAGAAGTGGCTCACCAGAGTGCAAATGAATGGCTTCTTCACGTCACCAATACCCATAAACCGTTCTGTCCGGCAAGGATGCCCCAATGTCCATGACACTGCTTGCCTTTAGCCTGGAACCACTGTTGCGGAAGCTGCACAACGAGTCGTATAGTCCTCGTCCAGAGAACAGACTCTTTACTGTTAGAGCGTATGCGGACGACGTCACGATTTTGTTGCGAGCAGCAGAGCACCTGCAGATGCTGAGAGACGCACTACAATTGTATGAACAAGCCGCAACAGGCAAAGTCAATTTTCAAAAATCAGCGTTGATGCCTCTTGGATGGTGGAAAGGCCATGTGCTGTATGACATTCAGCAGAAAGATCAAATGAAAGTGTTAGGCCTGCAGGTCTGTCAGACACTCCCTAGGATGAAGTAAACTGGAATGGTTTGGTGAGCGCGTTAAATCCGTACTTGTGCTGCAACTTAGCAGGAGACTGAATTTCATCCAGGTCTGGTGCGTTAACACTTATGCGTTGTCGAAAACCTGGTATCTGGCACAAGCTCTACCAATGTCCGAGAAATATGCACAATTAATTGAACGAGCTATAGGCTACTACATTTGGCGTGGTTACCTTTATAAGGTGGCCAGAGATCAAATTCGACAACCACTCGGGAAAGGAGGTTCGGGTTTAATTGCTGTCCATTTGAAAAGTAAGGTACTTCTTATGAAAGGAATACTGGAAGCTCTGGCTGGGAGTGGAGATGAACAGGATATTGCGTATTGGGCTGATTTGCAACGGTCACCGCAGAGGCTTGAAGCTGTTCCAGTAAGTTTTCGGCCCGTGTGGGAATTGCTGAGAGAGTTGCCTGCTTCCCTGAGAGATGTGGTAGCGGGAATACGGACGAAGATACTGTATAAATATTTATCCACAAAAAATGTGAAATTATCTGGAATTCAAGTAAAGTATCCGAATAACAATTGGAGTGCAATTTGGAAGGCGTTCAGGACCCCGTACATACCAACAGAATGGAAGGTGCAAGCATACGCCCTGATACACGAAATGATACCAATAGAAAAAAAAGAGGTACCGGCATAGTCTGGTTCAGAGTCCCTTATGCCAGATGTGTGGAAGGCTTGACACACCGAGGCATCGACTCACACAATGTGTAGAAGTCCAACAGCTATGGAACTGGACAACAACAGAATTTGCAACGCAGATGCGTACAGAACTATATGACCTCTTTCTCCAGTTGCAATCTAGTGGCGCAAAAGATGAATTTCTACAAATATGGTTTATGGGGTACCAGTATTTTGTGTTCACAGAGACCAATAAGAACGTCGTCACTTTCAAAAGGCTGTTGAGAAAAGAGCGACTACACTTAGCCAAATTAACGTCTCCGAAACGGTGCGCGGCACAGATTGCATGTCTCGATGTGTGACAAGGAGCGGGATTCAATGACTTCCTTACAGGTAGCTTGCGATTAATGTTTTATGCTTCTATTCTGTACAGAAAAGGAGAATCCAGATCACCTAGCTCTAACGTTAATATAATCACCAGACTCCCAGGGTCGTTGTTTCTACCCTAGGAGGAGCATCCAAACCAGGGAAAGATGAAAGGAACGTGACCATTTAGCACCAGTGTCACCAGTGCAACTCAGTGAAATTACCATGGTTGTCTGAGTCAGTTTATTGTTCAAGTTTATATCCTTGTTTTTATACTAAAAATTTTGTAATTTTATCTATAAATGAAAAAAAAATAAAAAAGAAATCGTGGTCCAAAAAGAATCGCATGAATCGTGTCAACCATAGCAGGTGTCGTCGTTCAAAAAGAATCACGAGAATCATGCTAGTCTCAACATGAATCTTCGTTCAAAAAGAATCGCGAGAATCATGCTAGTCTGAACATGAATCTTCGTTCAAAAAGAATCACGAGAATGATGCTAGTCTCAACATGAATCTTCGTTCAAAAAGAATCGCGAGAATCGTGCTAGTCTCAACATGAATCTTCGTTCAAAAAGAATCACGAGAATCGTGCTAGTCTCAACATGAATCTTCGTTCAAAAAGAATCACGAGAATCGTGCTAGTCTCAACATGAATCTTCGTTCAAAAAGAATCGCGAGAAACGTTCTAGTCTCAACATGAATCTTCGTTCAAAAAGAATCGCGAGAAACGTGCTAGTCTCAAAATGAATCGTCGTTCAAAAAGAATCGTATGAGTCGAAAAGAATAGCATGAATCATAGCAGGTATCGTCGTTCAAAAAGAATCGCAGATTTGAAGAATCGTGATTAAGTATTGGGGTTTGGTTTCCTTTTACTTCCACCTTTCACAGAACCAAGCCGAGCTTCGACGAAAACTGCCGAACGCGCACGATGATGTTTCAGGATTTATAACCAATTATTTTATTGTGAGAAAATAAATAGTGCAGAGGCAATGAGGCTAAATAAACAATATATAAGTATATAAAATAAACATATAAATTCTATATATTACACATAATGTACAGTATACATAAGAAAACGAACACTGCCGAAGCCAACAAGAGCGTCTTCATGTTGTTTTGGAATGACTTATTGCACATGTGATAGCGAGTGTTAACATTTACAAGTGTTTTACTAATGTATTCTATTGCCCTTCTGTTGGGAACTAAGTAATAAGTTTATATTGATTAAGATAAAGTAGATAGAATGATAAGGTTTTATATGAACGGTCTGTTAATGAATAGATACAGAAGTTTATGTGTTTGGCTACATCATATTCTATTGCTCTTCTGTTTGTTAGGAACTAAGTAATAAGTTTATTTTGATTAAGATAGAATGATAAGGTTTTATATGAACGGTTTGTTAAAGAAGTTTGTGTGTTTGGCTACATCATATTCTATTGCTCTTCTGTTTGTTAGGAACTAAGTAATAAGTTTATTTTGATTAAGATAGAATGATAAGGCTTTATATGAACGGTTTGTTAAAGAAGTTTGTGTGTTTGGCTACATCATATTCTATTGCTCTTCTGTTTGTTAGGAACTAACTAATAAGTTTATTTTGATTAAGATAGAATGATAAGGTTTTATATGAACGGTTTGTTAAAGAAGTTTGTGTGTTTGGCTACATCATATTCTATTGCTCTTCTGTTTGTTAGGAACTAAGTAATAAGTTTATTTTGATTAAGATAAAGTAGATAGAATGATAAGGTTTTATATGAACGGTTTGTTAAAGAAGTTTGTGTGTTTGGCTACATCATATTCTATTGCTCTTCTGTTTGTTAGGAACTAAGTAATAAGTTTATTTTGATTAAGATAAAGTAGATAGAATGATAAGGTTTTATATGAACGGTTTGTTAAAGAAGTTTGTGTTTGGCTACATCATATTCTATTGCTCTTCTGTTTGTTAGGAACTAAGTAATAAGTTTATTTTGATTAAGATAAAGTAGATAGAATGATAAGGTTTTATATGAACGGTTTGTTAAAGAAGTTTGTGTGTTTGGCTACATCATATTCTATTGCTCTTCTGTTTGTTAGGAACTAAGTAATAAGTTTATTTTGATTAAGATAGAATGATAAGGCTTTATATGAACGGTTTGTTAAAGAAGTTTGTGTGTTTGGCTACATCATATTCTTTTTGTGAAAGGTATGGCTTTTATATTTCCCACAGCACAGACGCTCAAAACGACCCTCCCTGGAAAATAGTTTGCTTCAACATGTCGGGAGAGTGCATTAAGATTTTCCAGTGAACCCGCGAAGCTGGCCGTTTCTAGTTCCCAGCTGAGTTAAAGCAACACTGATCCATTACCACGCCATCTATAATAATCAATACTCTTAGCAAACAATGTGCAAGAATCAGCATTCTTGTGTTTCCAGGACAAGTAATATACATTCTAAAGTATTTTGGCATTTTTTCTAAAAGCAAATATAACATTATTAAATATAATATAGTAAAGTAATGTAATTAAAAGTCTTAAAATAAAAGTCCATGTTTGTATGCGCGCGCACGTACGTGCTTCCACACCGTCACACGAAATTCAACCAAACTTGGTACGAGTTACCTGCGACACAAGGCAACAAATACTCTCCAGCTTGTAATTTTAATGCTGTCCCATTTCACAGGATTAACTAAATTCCCATAAAAGTTCGCAAAACGAATTATATCTTTCTCTGTGCTTGTTTAAGAATTCGAACATTGCCAATATAAGAAAAACAATTACTTAGAACAAATAAATGGCGCGTTATTTATGGACGCCCTTTAGCTGCTGTGGTTCTCAGCGTCCCATTCTATACTGGGCATGAAAGACCGTTTAATTTTGCTCAGAGGCCTCTCTATCAGGCCTGAGGTTCTTTTACATATTGTAAGTCTATGACACGGGACCAACAGCTTTACTTCCTTTCAAAAGGAAGCCATGCTAAGGATTTTTACAATTACTTAGACTTTCACGTCCTCAAAAAATAAGAAAGCAACAGCGAGTTTACATATTATTTGTTGATCTGGAATGTGTCATGGAGATAGAGAACAATCAAAAAATTACAACAGGTGTTTTATTTGCAGAAAAGTAAAGCAATATAATCGCAGGGTTAAAAGATTAACAAACATTTGAATTACATGAGACTATAACAGCAACAAACCAAACAAAATATCACTGTTTCTTCTCCGTTATTATATCCATGTGAATATTTATTTCAATTCCTGTATAATAACACAAGAGGATTCAGTACTATCGCATTGATTACTACATTTCTATGGTGCTCAAACCTTTCTATCATAGAATAATAAATAAGTCGAAATTAACACCCATACATGTTTCACCTATTATAGATTGCAGTTTCTTAGTTTTTGTAAGAAGCTGGTTTCTTTCTCTTTGGCAAGATGGTAATGCTTCGGAAACAGAAACGTAAACCTGATAAACACATAAGTGGGCATGGAATTAGCAACAATATTAAACTAGACCAGGTACCAGTTTTCCTTTTTATTTATTAATTTGAATGGTTGTTTTCCTTTTCTCTTCTTTCTTGTGTTTTCCAGGTAGTTTTATGTTGATTGGTTGTAGAGATTAACAAGATTATTTAAACTGCTATTATTTCTCCCCATCTGAGATTTTCTCTGTAAATATCGACGAGTCGCTCCAAATACAACGTATCAGTTGTGCTCACAAGATTTGATCTTTATGAACTGCAGTATTTCTGGTTGTTCAACTTGCTTTGGCTCATTGTGTAGTCAGTCACTTTTCTTTATTTACAGAGTCCTGGGAGTTTTAATTAACTATTTGCTTCATTGCGTTGTTTAACAATTTCTAAACAAGTCCGGGAAATTGGACAAGTGCAACCTAAGGCTATGTCTAAAAAGGATAAACCATCAAACCACTGGCTAGTATGTAATAAAACCATTTTGCTAATGTTTACGTTTCAATGAGTATGAAGTAAGTAGAAGAATAAGCTTTGTCTATTAGAGGAAGTAACGAAAGCCATAGAGCGTGACTCATCACATGTACATACATAGCATGTAGAGAAGGTATTGCATTCCACTTAAACTTTCAATACCGAGATTTCACTGGATGTACAAGTTTAACTGTCCCCTATTGAAAAATTAGTTTTAGAAAAAGGCCCACATAACTCAAAAGCAAGAGCCCATGAAATAGAAACTTGGCATTTAACTCCATCGTTTCCAAGGAAGATTTTCACGAAGATTTTCAACAGAATTTCTCCACCCTAGACAAGCACTTACAATTTTGATATTGTCAAAGGTCTCTATTTTAATTAAGACATTGTAAATTAAAGTTAGTTACATAACTATATAATGTATATATTCATATTCTGGAAGCAACCTGTCTTGAGTCCTCTTCATTGTGGACGTATTTTGCGTAATTGGTAAAGTTTAGAGAAATATGAACATAGATCTCGTTAAAACACATTAGTTATATCCTAGGTGCAGTTTTTCTTGTGGGGTTAGCAATTTCCTATTTTACTCGCTTATACTGTACTCAGCCACGAAGGCATCGGATTTCTATACCTCTTTTGTTTTACTCCTTGACATACAGTGACGGCCACATAGCGACAGTTTCTAGGGTACTTGACTATCACTTTAGCCTAGTATATACCTTTGCGCCTATTCTACTTACAAGGAACTAAGTAATAAGACATGTGCACCAATGTTTATCTGGTTTAACGTGTTGCAGAAAGAAGAATAAGTGTTTGCAGGAATAAATTCTTTCCGAAAAGATAGAGAAGACCATGTGAATGTAACACAAGTTTTTCTCTGTGTGCTGAGGGTTTTTAATTTGTTTGTTGTCACTCGATTTTGTGCGAGAGCGAGTATTATTTCGCCGTACACGTGATATAAGTTAGAGACAGCTGCAGGCATGAGTGGTGGGTCTCTCGTACAGTGTGTCGTGTGTCAGTTTATAACACCGGGAACTGAGAGCAGTCCAACACGCAGGCCATTGACGCTCTCCTGTATGCCGGCCTGGGAGCAATCTTTATTATTTATAGAAAAACAGCAGAATAACTGTTTAGGTTGTGTTGAAAGTTCTACAACCAAGTTCAGAAATTGTCATATTGATCTAGCTGGAATTTTTAGTGAAGAAAGATCGGAAATAAAAATACCTGTATCTTGGTCTTATTTCCCACAGATACGATGTTTATGTAAATCCTGTATACATATTAGAATTGTTTCACCAATGGCAGCTAACATTTACATTTTTGGTAGAGTAACTCCTGCGCTTTATCATTTCAGAGCTATTAGATAAACATTCTAAAGGTTATGTAAATATTTTAGTATATGGTATTTTAATAACAATTATTAGAGCTATTTTTGAGAATACGAAACTTCAAAAATATTCCATATAATCATATCTTGGGACTCTTCTGAAAATCTTCGTGTCGCATCCAAAAGATGTTAGACTTAAATATTAAGTTATGAATTTAACGGACTTTGAGTTACGCTGTATCCATACGCAGATAGTTTTCTAAAAATCTGAAGAGTACTGGGTTATTTCCCAGAAATTTAGGACATGCATTTTATAAAATATTTTTAGTGTACCTTTAGTGTAAATCCTAGGAGTCATTTTTTATGAAATAAACATTTAAAACATTTTTCCCTGTAAAGGGTAGCCCAAAATGTTCTGGACAATCCTCTTGTTGCATCTCTAGAAGATTCTGAACTTCAAAGTTTGAATTTTTGGGTAGATACAGCATATTACCCATGTACTAAATGCATAAAGTAAAAATTTTGATATGTTGCATTCATATTACTTTCTTTATCTATATATTTTGCAACAAACGGTCCTCATAAAATCTTATTCCTTTATCTGCTTAATGCTAAACGATATTAACATTACCAGAAGTGGTCCTATCACTAACTTCCTTATAAGTATAATCGAAATAAGGCGATTCAAAGTGAGTTCTTTTTAAAGCCGTCGCTATATAACTGTCACTGGTTGTCGTTGTACGGCCAGGACTAAAAGAAAGGAGCTATGAAACGAAAGACGACTTTTCTATTAAGAAACGTTTCTGGTCGTTTATTAAACTTCAAATCAATTACAAAGAACATCTCGGAAATGGTTTTATGTACGAATAAAGGTAGGTATGGAATAGATTGTGTGACTTAACAGATGTACATTTGCTGTGGAGCGAGTTTGTGTCTGTCTCTTAAAGTTGCCCAGTCATGCAAAAGACATCCAGAAAGAAGAGGAATTCAGCGGTTATTCCCAGCAACTTCAAGATATCCATTTTATTTGACATACAAAAACTTCAATACACAGTTTCTTAATCAAAATCTTTGGTGCCGTTTTTCAGAAAATCGAAAATTCTTCCATTAAAGCATAGTTTATCGTCATGATTTTGCTGAAAATCATTATTTCCTATTCCTATAAGATAGAAAATTTAAATACCAAGTTTGGGATTTAACTAACTTCTCACTTTTGATTTATGCTCTGCACGCACACTCAGCTTTTACTTCCAGTGAAATCCCTGAATGGTCTTTGGGAGGAATACAGTACCCCTCTAGGTGCTGTGTAAAGTACAAGCGTGCACTGACAAGTGAACGCTGAGAGCGATCAGAGTAATACCAAATCATCAGTTTATTTCAACTACGGACACAAACTCTACCCACCTCTTTCTTCGCGTATTTTCACCAAGAGAATTAAAGCGGATCACACTTAATATAAGTGCAATCCTATTCCAAAAATTATCTTTATGTTGTATTGTATGTACACATCGGTATAAAATGTCAATTTGCTGTCACAGTACAATGAATACTTATATCTACAACAGTTGACTTCAGATCTTCAACCAATAATGCTTTTTCCATATATTCCGTAATTAAGCTACAAATTTTTTCTAAATGATTATAAAAGTGCTGAATGTCAAACAATTTATAATACAAACATATAGTTTATCTGATCTTGGCTATAGCTTCTTACAGTTTTGCCTCCTATTAATTTGTAATAAGGTTAATACCTGTGCTACCATCTGCATGTTAATGAGATGAAATAGTTCTGCTGTCGATAGTAAGATGGCAGTGTACATCAACGTTAACACAGAATATCAAGAGGACGCTGCAGCTTAGAGCGTGAATTTGAAACGTAAAAGTGCAGAAGCTTTTATCCTCTTATTTCTGTTCATCGTATAAAGCTTTAATTACTTTATTACACAACTGCAGTTGGCGTTGGTAAATATTTAGTAACTAGCCACTAATTTAAAAGGTATTAAGATATGAATTCGCGTATTTTGTTCAATTGCATCTCTCAGCATGGCAGTCGTCACCAGAAAGTTGCCCTTACAGTAAACCAGAGAGAGCAAATTCGCTCTATGCTCCCATAATATGCTTATGGTGCACTGCGCGGAAAGCAAGGACACACCTTCATTTCTACAGCAGCATACGATATTTTATGTTTGAAATGCGTAATACACTTTTCATAGGTTAATGTTCTCACTGTGGGTTTATGATTGGTAGAACTTCGCTCTATTATGTCTCTAGTATTAATGTTTATACTCGGATATGAACATTTACACATTTTCAGAGATTTGGTGACAACTGCTAGTCGTAACAGAAATCACTGCAAAAATTAATAGCACTAGCTATACTTTTAACATAATAAAACAACTAACTTGGATTAATAGTAACACTTCGTTTCAGATACACGATTTCCTAGTATAGTTATAGTTTCTACTGTTAGCTTCAGATATTCATGACGATTGCGCTTTTCCGTATTCTCTGTGACTGAGGTATAAGTTTTGTCTAAAAGGTTATAAATGTGCCATACTCAAATGAATTTATAATAAAAACATGCGATTTATTTAGATTTTGCTTGTGTTCATCATACTTTTGCTTCTTTTCTTAATCTCAAGAAGGTTAACACCCATGCTGCCATCTGCAGATGAACAGGATGAAGTAGTTCTGGTCTGGATGAGGAGATGGCAGTGCACATCGGCTTCATCCCAGAATGTTAAGAAGCCTCAGAGGCGAGAGGTAATTTAAAACAAAAGTGAAGCGGCCTCTGAACTGCAATGTTTACTCTTATTTGTGTTCAACGTTCAACAGGTTCAGGTATCTTCATTACATTACTGAAGTGGATTCTGGTGAACATTTTAGTACCTAGCCACTGAATTAGAAGAAAGGTAAGAAACGGTTTCCTGTATTTTGTAATATTGATGACGAGATCATCATCTCTCAGCATGGACACAAGTACAATAGTATGAGACAGTCGTCACCAAATAGCTGCCCTTAAAGAAAAGTAGAGAGAGAGAGCAAATTTGTCCTATGCTCCTTGAATAGCCTACCGTCAAACAACTGTGCGGATACGCAATTCCTTCAATGCTGTGGCAGTGTACAACATTTTGAGTTTGAAATATGTAATCCACCTTTTATAGGTTGATACAGCTGTTATAGGTTCATGGTTTGTACAATAATTGCTCTATTGTGTCTCTTGCATTAGTATTTATACTTAGGGTACGAACATATGCATATTTTCATAGGTTTAGTGTTAACTGGAAATTGTAATTTAAATCATTTCAAAAATGACAATTATTATAGTGTTAACATATTAAAACAACAAGCTCCTTAACTTGGCTAAGGTCATTGTAACCGCATTTTAACGCTAACAGTATTAGAATTAATTTGTAATGAAAACATTCGCGTAGCAATGAATATTGGTAATTAATTGATATCAAACACAATTTGAAAGAAAGTTCCTCTCTTTGGTAACTGTCGTACTCACTTGTATGAGTTACGTAATGACGCTGCAAATTGAAGTTTCTGAGAGCAGACTTTTGCTGCAAACTAAACCTTTATTTCGCCGCTTTCTATACATAAAAAGGTTCCTTTCACGCAGGCACAAACGTGTGAGTCGATGGCTTGCGTGTTGGATTTCTTTCCGGTCCCAATATTAAAAATACTATACAAGGAATATAGACAGTTGCCGGCTGTTACGTGTCTGCACGGAGCAAATCTGTGTGCTGCAACACAAAAAATTCCCTGAAATACAAATGGAAATAGCGACAATTTGAAATGCTAAAGTGAAGTAAATTGAGCTATATATACAGTTAACCCAAAAAGAGCCAGACAAGATTTAGGAGCTGATAGGTAACATTGTTTCAAATATTTTTGTTACAGCTACGTCATCCCAATTGTACAGAAGACAAGCGAACATCTGAATAGAATGATGCAGTGGAAAATAAATGGCATTAATAAGTTAAATGGGTGAACATTCCAAAATTTGTGCTTTTTGCTTTCCTTACCACGTATAATTTACATAAAGGTAGTAAGGTGTTACATTTCACTCAATAATCGATCCCGAAATATCATCAAATTTAACATTTCGATGAGCAGTACAACACGAAATGAAAATGAGACTAAAATATACCACATAAAAGACGGTATGTTTTCCTTATGTTTTGAATTCATATTATATAATTAATGTTTCACATTTTTAGTCAAATTTCACAGATGTGTCCCCTAAACATATGCGCAGCAAATTTTGTTAAAGGAGTTCTAGAAGTTTTAACTGAGAAACACCAGAAAAAGCTCTGAATACGCCACGCCCCCTTCTCAGATATATTTAAATTGAAGTTGTTTCATTATCAGCATAACATCAAAATTATTTAAATAAAAATATTGCTACAAACCGGACTTAATAATGAGAATATAGGAATCCTAAACCATTTTTTTTACCCGTGTGAACATAGTAGGTATTGTATACCATCCAAAAGTTCAATGTCGAGATTTCACCGAAAATATGTTTGAGGAACCTTGAAACTTAGAACTCTTTATTATGTGGTCTTTTGTGTGTGTGTGTGTGTGTTTTATGTTGATGTTTTGCAGCATCGCTCAAAAATACAGCCAGAAAAATATCAATTTTGGTGCCTAAGTTTAGTACCCTCCAAGGATCCGACGCAAGTATTTTAATTAAATTCTTGCAAACCAAATTACCTTTCACAAGGAAAGGTTTTTGAAATTTTGATTTTCTGGATAATTGCTCCAACAATCTCTATTAAAATGCAGTGTATTACAAATATTTACATGACATATAGAATTCATATCTTCATTTTTCTGGGAACAGCCTCTGCAATGTCTTTATTCAGCTCGATTTTGGCATAACTGCTAAGCCCTAAAAGAAGTACAAACGCTTACTGCACAAAAATGTAGATGTTAATTTATAAAATCCATGCTATTTACACTTTTTGGTGATATTTCTTGAAATTGGATACTATATTTAAATAGTTTTAAATGTCCTCAAATGGGAATTTGTGATTACTTTGTCTTTTGTTTTGCTCCTGGCCATGCAAAGAGAATGGAATTTCAATCACATAGCTAGCAGATTTTAAAAGAACTGACTATCGCTTTAGCCTGGTATACTCCTTATTCCCCTTCCACTTACAAGGAGCTATGCAAAGAGACATTCTGCAAATGATTATGTTCATTAGAATGAAGCGGAATAAGATTTCTGAGGAATATTTTGTTATAGAATAGGTAGAGAAAGTCATGTGAATGGAACTGATCAGGTTGAATGATATCGTTTATTTCCCAGCTCTCACAGACTAGTCATCCTATACTTATTTATTTTAGTTTTCAAAGTATTTTGCTGTCACAATATTTTTGTTGATACAAGTATCATCAGGCCGTGTGTACTTCCCAGGCAGTTTGATACAGTACAGAACTCAAAACAACATTCGCTGCAAGAGTAATATGTGAGAGCGGCAGGAATTTGCTATGAGTGAGCTAGCGAGGCCGGTCGTTACTAGTTCCTTAGTCAGTTGGAGCAGCTCTCATGTATTACCATGCTCTTTATAATAGTTATTTCTTAATGCTTTCCCCGCCAAGGGGATACGGGTTCAATTCCCGGCTGGGAAGCGGAATTAACTAGAAGTTCCCTATACTCTACAGAGTCTGGAAATATGAATGTGATTGTTTAATGTATAAAACTGAAGAAATCTTGGGGTTCAGCGAGCAAATCACCAGCCATTGTTTTTAAAGCAAAGCCCCGATATGATAATATTAGTGAAAGGGGGTCAATGTAAACAAAACAGTAACAAAATATCTATATGCCCCACTCACATGACTTTCTCTACATTCCGGTCACAAATTATTTATTGTTGATAAGTTTATTCTTCTATCTACTTCATAGCACTCTAGATGAGCAAGAGTAGACAATGTCTAACTACTTGCTTTGGTAAAAGAGAAACAAGGGAAATACATTAGGCTAAAGTGACAATCAATTATTTTTTAGCCTCTCACTATTGCTCTGAAATACGCTTTTCTTAGCATGACCAGGTCTAAAACAAAGCAGATATATAACAAATGACTTCACGTTTGAGGAAAAGATTTGTTTATTAAACTTGAAAACAATAACAAAGAATATCTCTAAAATGATTGCATATACATAATCAAATGTGTTTGACATATATTGCAATTTTACAAAATCTACTTGTGTGGAACAATATATTCTGTCACTTACGGTTTATATGTTGTGCAAGTCTCACCCAGAGTGAAGAGTTTGGAAGCCATTCCCAAGAAATTCAAGATATACAGATTGTTTCTCACGTATATCTCTATAATTACCATATTTCAATCCAATTCATTCGTGACATTGATCAGAAAATCAATTAGTAATTTCATCCGTGCAAAAATTATTTTGGGGTCGGGGGATTTTCAAAAAAATTTTCGTCTCTCACGCTTTTATGATACTAAACTGATGTCCTACGTCTTTTTTTTTTTTTTTTTTTTTTTTTTTTTTCGTTTTTCAGTTGTGCTGTCCACATCAAGACTGAAACTGTTTCTAAAAACTCTTTATGGATTAAGAAGACCTTTTAAAATATTTCTGGGGAATCTCGATATCGAGTTCTTGGGTTCACAACAACAGGGCAATTAACTAAATACCTACCAGTGACTAACATTTAAAAATATTACGGCTAACCCTAATGACAAACCCCTTTCAAGATAAAATTCGAAGCGATGTACATATAAGCATTAACACAGCCATGTAGCAACCGACCTTAATTGCAAGTATGATACACTTTGCTTGAAGTTTGGAGAACAGACTTAACTTAATAGCTAGCCCACTGCACGTGATGAAACGCTTTCCAAGTTCATCACTGTCTAGAATCACCTCGACCTGAACTCAGCTATGATCACTGTGGACATGATTAAACACTTTCCAAGTCCATTACTGTCTAGAATCACCTCGACCTGAACTCAGCTTTGATCACAGTGGACGTGATGAAACACTTTCCAAGTTCATCACTGTCTAGCATCACCTCGAGCTGAACTCAGCTATGATCACAGTGGACGTGATCAAACGCTTTCCAAGTTCATCACTGTCTAGCATCACCTCGATCTGAACTCAGCTATGATCACAGTGGACGTGATCAAACGCTTTCCAAGTTCATCACTGTCTAGCATCACCTCGAGCTGAACTCAGCTATGATCATAGTGGACGTGATCAAACGCTTTCCAAGTTCATCACTGTCTAGCATCACCTCGATCTGAACTCAGCTATGATCACAGTGGACGTGATCAAACGCTTTCCAAGTTCATCACTGTCTAGCATCACCTCGATCTGGACTCAGCTATGATCACAGTGGACGCGATGAAACACTTTCCAAGTTCATCACTGTCTAGCATCACCTCGAGCTGAACTCAGCTATGATCACAGTGGACATGATTAAACATTTTCCAGGTTCATCACTGTCTAGCATCACCTCGAGCTGAACTCAGCTATGATCACAGTGGACGTGATCAAACGCTTTCCAAGTTCATCACTGTCTAGCATCTCCTCGAGCTGAACTCAGCTGTGATCACAGTGGACGTGATCAAACGCTTTCCAAGTTCATCACTGTCTAGCATCACCTCGATCTGAACTCACCTATGATCACAGTGGACGCGATGAAACACTTTCCAAGTTCATTACTGTCTAGCATCACCTCGAGCTGAACTCACCTATGATCACAGTGGACGCGATGAAACACTTTCCAAGTTCATTACTGTCTAGCATCACCTCGAGCTGAACTCAGCTATGATCACAGTGGACGCGATGAAACACTTTCCAAGTTCATTACTGTCTAGCATCACCTCGAGCTGAACTCACCTATGATCACAGTGGACGCGATGAAACACTTTCCCAGTTCATTACTGTCTGGCATCACCTCGAGCTGAACTCAGCTATGATCACAGTGGACGTGATGAAACACTTTCCAAGTTCATCACTGTCTAGCATCATCTCGAGCTGAACTCAGCTATGATCACAGTGGACGTGATCAAACACTTTCCAAGTTCATCACTGTCTAGCATCACCTCGAGCTGAACTCAGCTATGATCACAGTGGACGTGATCAAACACTTTCCAAGTTCATCACTGTCTAGCATCATCTCGAGCTGAACTCAGCTATGATCACAGTGGACGTGATCAAACACTTTCCAAGTTCATCACTGTCTAGCATCACCTCGAGCTGAACTCAGCTATGATCACAGTGGACGTGATGAAACACTTTCCAAGTTCATCACTGTCTAGCATCTCCTCGAGCTGAACTCAGCTATGATCACAGTAGACGCTATGAAACACTTTCCAAGTTCATTACTGTCTGGCATCACCTCGAGCTGAACTCACCTATGATCACAGTGGACGCTATGAAACGCTTTCCAAGTTCACTGTCTGGCATCACCTCGAGCTGAACTCAGCTATGATCACAGTGGACGTGATCAAACACTATCCAAGTTCATCACTGTCTAGCGTCACCTCGAGCTGAACTCAGCTGTGATCACAGTGGACGTGATCAAACGCTTTCCAAGTTCATCACTGTCTAGCATCTTCTCGAGCTGAACTCAGCTATGATCTCAGTGGACGTGTTCAAACACTTTCCAAGTTCTTCTCAGCCTAGCAAAACTATCTGCGAACAATCATATTTTCGTCGCTGTGAACTCTTGCCGGTGCCATCTTCCTAGGGGCTAAAAAGCAATGTCCCTGCTTCACGTAGCAGAGTAGCAGACGAGTAGGTGAGTGCTTGCATAGTTTCTTCTGTGAGGATCTCGAATCCTCATTTTTGTAGAATATGAGACTCAATTTTGAAAGCTAATGTTGGATGTAAGACATAAATTCTTATGTAGCTATCAAATATGTAGTAAATAAACGATCGGGCCATTCATCCAGTTCTGTTAATTATATATTTGCTGATTCAATAAGTCTATTACATTGTATATTTTTGAAATTTGAATGTTATAGTCACCTCTCTTAATATTCATTGTGGTGTTAAAATTAGCTTCTGTGTATGGTACTGGATTATGTAAAATTTGGTGCAGTTTACAGACTGAAAACCATTTTAATACCAAGAAGGACATTTCACTAACAGGTTAGCGTCGTCGAATATTTTCTTCCTCTAATGTTAAACTGCTGCCATATTGTAACCAATGAGATCTTCAGTTTCTCTTAGGTTAACTTTATTTGTGACAGGGGCATTCAACGTGATACAAGAGTGCTCATGTTCTAGTAGTAGAATGTCCTTAAATTCCAACCTTAATCAGCACACACGTAACACAACATTTTTAACTTGTTATTCAAATAACCTGCTTACGTCACAGTCTTAGCATTCCTCACTCACTAGACTGACCTTTAACTCACGCCCGACTGTGTCAGTCTGTCTTATATAGTCCCTTAGCCAGGCTGCGAAAAGTTCCCTTGTTGATTACTCTGGCACTCGAACTCTCTCGACGTAGAAATAAAGAAACTTCAAGATATCTTGCAGGGAAACTCACAATGGCCTTTTTGCCCGGCTGTTATTTCTCTTCGCTCTATTGTTAGAGCGGACTAGACCGCGATTCCTTCAAAATTCGCTCAGGCTCACGTGCCGCCGTTGCAGTATTTTACGTATTTCACCACTAATTCGGAAATATATTTCAGTGAAAATCAATGTTTTGATGTACGCTTAACCAATGTGATGTGCCAAATTCACGTTCTCTACCCATGTCATTTATTTTATATAGCTTCAAAAGAATAACCTAACGAAAGTTTATTAATTAGTTTTATACAATATTTACGCTAGAAATGTAATTGTAGATACAAAGGCAATAGAGCAAACCAAATGGACAAATATATAAAACCGTGACCCTTTTGAATGGCCTTCAACTTCACTGACTTTCCATAATATCGTAAAACACAACTGAGTAGCGGCATCCTCATGGAATGTTGAAAAGTAATGAAAACAACAAAGCAATAGCAACAGATATTTCCTAAATGAACGATAGCACTAAACAGTTATTTTAAATAAATTGTGTATTTTGAAGGTTTGTAAATCTTTTGTATAGTCATTTTGCATATTTTATAGTTACTGACTATACAAATTTCCCGTCTAACAAAAAGGACTTCACAGGTTCTTTCCAGAAATTTTCAGTTTACATTTTATTTTTATGTAAATATTATTCAATATATTTGAATCAAAATAGAGGGTTTTTGACGAAATCAAAAAGTATCAAAAATTCCCTTCTGTAAAATTTACTTTTCAGTGGTTCATTTCCTTCCTATGCGCATGCACTGTTTGATTTGATAAGAATATCAACATCTTCCTTCCTAATGTAAAATAAAATTATCTCTATTCTTTTGGAAGCTTTGCCAACTTCACCTTGTAGATGTATTGTGGGTATCAAAATGATTATCATGTTACTCTACACGTACATGTACATAGCGTATAGAGAAGGTATTGCACTCCATCCAAAAATCCGATACCGAGATTTCTCCGGAAATATATGTTTTAGGGTCCCCTGTAACCAAAAAAAGCATTTTCAGAAAAAGGTCCGTTTG
The DNA here is from genome assembly GCA_030762935.1 of Hymenopus coronatus. Taxonomy (NCBI): domain Eukaryota; kingdom Metazoa; phylum Arthropoda; class Insecta; order Mantodea; family Hymenopodidae; genus Hymenopus; species Hymenopus coronatus. The sequence continues at coordinate 15,771,542 of CM060897.1, read as the reverse complement.
TCGGTGAACACAATAACTGAAAAACTAAAAGTCAGATTTTTGTTCTTGGAACATAGACACAATTGTAGAGTTTGATCCCAAACAAATACAGAAGAAAGGGTTGCTAGTTTCCAGAAATTGCGACGGTAGCGCTCTCTGTTTTCACGGATTCTACCAACTACCGTTAGTTTTCTTTTGGCCAGTTCAGCAACAAGAACAGAACCAATTATGTCAACTGAAGCACTTGAATCTGCATCAAAATGAACATGTTCACTTTCCAGTTCAGTGAAATCTCTATCACTAGCTGATAATTCTTCAAGTGGAACTTTTCAAGGTCCTTTTTCCGGTATATGCTGTGGTCTGTGCGCCATTGTTTACACTAGCACAACATTTAATGGGGCAATGTTAAGCACATTCTGGGGCCAAAAACGACCCAGACCTAAAACTGCTTACAAATGCAATAAACACCTCGTTATTACGTAACAGCACGGAGCAAAAACCATCTGCATAAAAATTGTGTATGTTTAAAGTATAAGAATATATGAAAACATAAAATATATCAAATACAAGATATAAATGGTATATAATATACAACGAACAATGCCGATCATTGCATATATATACACATTTAATTTTTGCATTATCTTAAATATAAGTACAGCCAAATCGTCACTACATTAGGAAGATATATACCTTCAGAAACACACTTTTACGATAAATAAAGCAAATATGTGCCAACATAATAGGTATAGGAGCATACTTTTTTAATATATTAAAACGACCTCGAATGTTGCTGAAGAAAATAATAATTACTCTGGGTACTAGCGTTGCCTTATAATGACATATTTATAAAAGTTACATGACCTAGTGGCGCCGCAGTGGTGAATAATAACTACTGGCGCATCAGCATTACACAAATGCAGTCGAAGCTTTGGTGTCGATTTTAAACTTAAACCTTTTATGTTTTGTACGAATAATATTACCAAATATGTTTGCAATAGATGGAAAAGAGCTGTTTCCTGCTAAAAGAGCCACCATCACTTGTATATTGAACGAGACAAGTTAAGTGAAACACAGAAAAGGCAAGGTAGAGTGAATGGTATTATAGCTATTTAAAGTAATCCTTGAAAACCGGAGCCATCTCTAGCTCAACTAAATGGAACATTATTGATACTTTAATAGAAGCGACAACTGCAATTTAGAAGTACGCCCAATTGTTAATTCACTATCAAATCAGTCCAGTGTAATTGGCAGGCTGAGGGCAGCCCGAGGTGTGCTAGACGTGTCCCTGTTCTCGGAGAGAACTTAACCACGTTCTAACGGGATTGTGGGTTTTGCAGGATGGCGGGTGTGTTTTGGGGTTGTGGAACTATCAAATATCTCCGCGAGTCTTATTAAATATACAGCCTTGCATACTTGTATCTTAACATGTTAACTTCACATCTTTATTACTTTTCCATAATGTCCATGCTTGAGGCAAAATTTTCATCTAAAAGGTTATAAATGTACCGTAAACAAATTAATTTCTAATAAAAACATGCCATTTATTTAGATTTTGCTTCAGCTTCACATATTTTTGCTTCTTTTCTTAATTAAAACTATGTTAGCACTTTTGCTGCCATCTGCAGAAAAACAAGATCAAGTAGTTCTGGTCTTGTTCGGGAGATGGCGTGTACATCGGCATTAACCCAGATTATTAAGAAGCTTCAGTGGCGTGAGGGAATTTGAAACAAAAGTGAAGCGGTTTCTAAACTTCAATGCTTACTCTTATTTCTGTTCATCGTTTAACAAGTTCAGGTATCTTCATTACATTACTGAAGTGGATTTTAATAAATACTTCAGTAACCAGCCACTAAATTAAAAGTGTGGTAAAAAACGATTTCAAGTTTTTTGTACGATTGATTGCTGACGATATCAGCATCTCTCAGCGTAGACAAGTAAAATAGTTTGACACAGTCGTCACCAAATAGTTGCCGTTAGAGAAAAGTAGAGAGAGCAACTGTTCCCTATTCTACTTCGAATTGTGTGCTGTGCACTGGCCAAACAACTGTGCGGAAACCAAAAACTGATATTGCTTCATAGCTGCGGAAAAATGCTACTTTTTGTGTTTGCAATATGTAATCTACATTTCATAGGCTGATACACCTATTGTAGAATCACGATGGGTAGAGCCATTGCTCTGTTGGGTCTCTTGCATTAGTATTTATACTTAGAGTACGAAAATTTTCCTATTTTTATAGGTTTAGTGTTAACTGGCAGTTGTAAGTTACATCATTGCAAAAATGGGAATTATTAGAATATTAACATACCTATTGAAACAACAAACTCTTTAACTTGGCTAAGACCATTGTAACCGCAACAGTATGAGAATTAATTATATCGAACAAAATTTGAAAGAAAGTTGTTTTGTTCTTTGGAAACAGCACTGTTTACTCGACAACAGGTTTGTGTACCTCTTATCTATGAGTTGTTCTGATGCGGCGACACCTATATACGGGACAGCGAACCTTCTAGCTCTGCTTATAAGTAAATGGAATACACCATCGATCAAATGTTTTAAAATGTGGTTGCTATGGGCCTGCATCCGCTTCTCTGCATGGCCAGGAGCTGACAATTTCCCGCATTTGCATTTTAAAACTAATACCAATAACAAGATAAACTCCACGAAAACACATATATATTACATAAATTGTGTGTGAATTGAATCAAGACAATCTGTGCATGAATCGTTGTTCAAAAAGAATCGTAGCGGTCGAAAAGAATAGGTTTTGGGGTTTGGTTTTCTTTTGTTTCCACCTTTCGAAGTACCAAGCCGAGCTTCCACGAAAAGGCCGAGGCGCACAATGATGTGCACAGGGATTTATTTTATTGTGAGAAAATAAATAGTGCTGTGGCCTTGAAGCTAGATATCAGAATATATATTTATGCATAATATACAATATACATAAGAAAACGAACACTGCCGAAGCTACCCGAGCGTCTTTACATCGTTTAGGGATGAGTTATTGCACACGTGGAAGCAAACGTTAGAATTTACAACTATTCTGTATATTTATTTTTTGCAGTATCTTAAAAACAATATATGCACAGCTAAACCGTCACTGCATTTCCCAGACATAAAGCTTCAGAAACAAAATGGTGCGACAAATGAAGCAATTATGCTACAACAGACATATGAAAATACCGAGGATTAAGTGTTAGAACAGGTGGGAAGATGTAATTACTTGGGCTGTAATGTAACCTTCAAAACAAACAATGAAGAAAGTGAGTAAACTCCAATATATTTGTGCAGTAATAGCTCGCAACTTGAAAAGAAAAACCGGAAAAGATACAAACCTAAAATTCTATAAGACAATGAATGGCTGTTCCAGTTTTACTATTTGGACACTTAAAAGGGGCCAAATACAAGCGGCAGAAATGAAATATCTGCGAGCAATAAAACGATGTTCCAAACATGATCATATTAGAAATGAAGACATAAGGACAGAATTAGACATATTTCCCTTAAAAGAAACGATACAAATAAATAGAGAAAAATGAAAAAGTAATTTACAAAGAATGGATAACTCTCGCATTCCATTTCAGTCATAAACCTTTAGGCTGCAGAACAATAGGAAGAGCAGTTAAAAGATGGGAAGAAATATGAGGTCGGAGCAGGAGAATTCTGCTAATCCACGAGGAGTTGATGCTTCAACATATTACTCTAATATATTAACATTGCCTGAATATTGCTGAAGAGAAAAATAATTATTCTGGGTACTAGCGTTGCCTTATAATGACGTATTGATAACAATCACATGACCGCGACAGTGATGTATCAATGTATTAACATTATATAAATACCACCATGCAGTCCAAGCTTAGATGCTAATTTTAGATTTAAACTTTTTAAGTTTTTTTTTTTCTTCGAATAATGGAAATTTTACAAAATATGTTTGAAATAGATGGAAACGAGTAGGACTTTCTTTTATAAATAGTGTTTTTATAATAAAGGAGCTACCACATGACCATTATCCCCGTGTATATGAGGCAGAGAAGACCTGGCGCCGATTAATGACTTGTGAGCAGATCGTATGAATCGTTTGTTGAAAATGAATCTCTCGACCCAAACGTACAGCTCAGCTCTTAGACGTTGATTATCGCGGACTGCACTTAATATAAGTGCAATCCCACTCCAAAAACTGTGAGACACTAATCATGCTTATAATCAATTGATAATTTATTTTAATGTAATCATATCTTACACAATTCGCCTTGAGAACTTATATTTATAAAGGCTAAGTTCAGATCTCCATTACGATAATGTATTTCCGTACTATCTGTGATTAAAGCCTTATTTGCGTCTCAAGTTTATAAATATGCCAGATTCCTAATCATTTCTAATAAAAACAGAAAGCATTTCTAGAATTTATTTCAACTTCTTACAATTTTGCTAATTTTGCGAATTGAAAGTAAATTAATACCCATGCTCCCATCTGTAGACTAAACAGATCAAGTAGTTCTAGTCTACATCGCCAGATGACAGTGTACATCAGCGTTAATTTACAACGTTACGAAGAACAGGCGAGCGGGAATTTGAAACAAAAGTGTACCGGTTTCTAACTTCAATATTTACTCTTATTTCTGTTCATCATTTAACAGGATCAGGTATCTTCATTTCATTACTGAAGTGGATTTGGTAATTATTTTAGTAACCAGCCACTGAACTACAAGGACGGTAGAAAACGATTTCGTGTTTTTTTACGATTGCTGACGTGTTCAGCATCTCTCAGCATGGACACAAATAAAGTAGTTTGGGACAGTCGTCACCAAATAGTTGCCGTTAGAGAAAAGTAGAGAGAACAAATGTTCCCTATTCTACTTCGAATTGTGTGCTGTGCACTGGCCAAACAACTGTGCGGAAACCAAAACTGATATTGCTTCATAGCTGCGGAAAAATGCTACTTTTTGCGTTTGCAATATGTAATCTACATTTCATAGGTTGATACACCTATTGTAGAATCACGATTGGTAGAGCCATTGCTCTGTTGTGTCTCTTGCATTAGTATTTATACTTAGGATACGAAAATTTACATATTTTTATAGGTTCAGAGTTAACTGGCAGTTCTAACCTAAATCATTGAAAAATAACAATTATTATAATAGTAACAAATTAAAACAACAAGCTGCTTAATTGATTAATATCATTGTAATCGTATTGTAAAGCTAAGAGTATGAGAATTAATTTGTAATGAGAAAAAAAAAAACACATTCACATAGCAGTGAATATTGGTAATTAATTGGTATTCAACACAATTTGGAAGAAAGTTCTTCTCCTTGGAAACTGTTGTACTCAATTGCTTGGGTTGCTTAATGACGATGCAAATTAAACTTCCTGAGTGCAGAACTTTACCGCAAACTAAACACTTATTTCGCCACTTTCTATAAATAAGATTTCTCTTAGGTAAGCAAAAATATAGGAGTCGATGGCTTGCGTGTTGGATTACTTTCTCTTCCAGACATTATAAACTGACTACGACGCATTATACAAGAACAAAAGTGAACGCAACACGATGGTTTGCAACAAAATCACCCACCCGAACCACCTTCAATCTGTAAAACTTTAGAAAAGTGTTGTTTTGTCAAAAAATGTTTCTATACATTTTAATTAAAAATCGTATATTAACGATATTTACACTAAAAAGGAAGTGTATATTAATTTTTTGCGAATAGCCTGTCTGAAGACCTCTTGATAATGGAGGTATTTCGCAAACCTGGCACATTAAAAGATATAGATGAAATTGTGGCGCACAAAAAATGTAGGTGTTGTTAAAATACACAAACTGTATCCTATATACTTATTCTTTCTGTGGAGTTAATCATATCCGCTTTTTTTTTTTTTTTTTTTTAATCCAAGTACCATCCTGAAAAGGAAGGCATCGTTTGTTTCATATTTCTTTTGTTTAACTGCTGGTCCGACCAACAGAACAATATGACGAAACTTTTAAAATATTTGACTAACACTTAGCCCAGTGTATTCCCCTGGATCCGTTCTACTTGTAAGGAAATAGATAATAAGACAAGTATGCCAATGTCTATATCAATTAGCATGAGGCCGATAGAAGAATAAGCATTTGTAGGAATAAATTATTTCCGAAAATATAAAGAAGGCCACGTGAATGTGTGCTAGTTCTGAGACACTACGTTATCGTCACTTGAGTGATGTTCTCAGTTCTCACCACGGTTGTTCTCGAGTAAAGCATTCAGTACAAATGATGGACGAGAAATGTACAGCAGCTAGGTGCTTCACTTATTTCCTCCATACGCAGCAAGTATTGCAATGACAAAACAAACGACCGATAGGTACAGTGTATGGTAACGCTGTGTTGTTTATCAAATTGTAATATTGGAGCGTTTACTCCTAAACAACTTACTGCAGCGCTCATGACCTTAATGGTTTTGGTCAGCTTGTTTGGACTTCGAAGTGCAGTGATTCTAAAGCGTATCATGGCACGGAAACTACCTATTTGATTAAGAACTGTTAACATATTTTAAGGCAGTATTTAGTTACGAACATACCTCATTTAATTAATTCACTCATTGTGGGTTTATATGTACTATCGACATTGTCAATTAAAACGTTAAATATGATAAAGTAACCTTGAATATCCGAATAGTCTTTTACTTAACAAAATGTATTATTCAGGAGTCATGATGTTTATTATCTGTAGGGGTAGCATGCTGGGGACCGATAGCGGGTACTAGATACATACCTACCGAGTAGAGACCGACCTGCATTAGCGACTGCACGCGCCGCATGTAAACAACCTGTATTAACGCGTTGGGGAACGTGGCTCGACGCAGCTGTATACTATCCTGTATTATTGCAATACTGTTTTACGGGTAATTACTGCTTTTGATTATAGTGCATGCTCTTCAATCAAAATTGTAAAATATCTTACATGAAGATCTGCAATTTACAGAAGAACTTTGCAGATATACCAACGAAAGAAAACATATATTTGGAAGCATAGAACATTAAATGCCTCGAAAGCTGTAGATTGTCTTGTGCAAGTAATTATTCAGAGGCCCCTGACAACTGTTTTAGACCGCGAGAAAAAGAAAATGAAGAAAGTGTTTGGAGGGCAAAAAAGTCGGATTTTCAATACTGCGGGGAATACGAAATGTGCTACGAGGTGTTGCTACGGACATAATTGCAATTGAATGTATGTAACTATTATATTTCTAGTTGTTTGTTCCTGTCTACTTCATGCTAATTGAAGCATAAGCATTTACAGAAATGCTTTTATTACAAACCAGCTGAAACACTTTGTTCTGCAAGTGGTTTGATGGTTTACCCATGCCAATTTAGTCTAGGTTGCACTTGTCCAAAAGCCGTGAGTTTCTTCGGGCGTGTTTATAAATTGCTGAACCACTCACTCAAGCAAATGGTTAATTGAAACTCTCAGGGCACTATAAACAAAGAAAAGTAACCAACAATACACTATGCTAAAGTAGGCTGAACACCAGCAAATACTGCAGTTCATGAACATCATTTCTTGTGAACATAACTGTGTCTTCCCGTCTCGTATTTGGGGTGACTCCTCGATATTTACAGAGAAAATCTCAGTTGGGGAGCAATAATAGCAGTTTAAATAACGTCGTTGTGTTTTTGTTTATTCTCAGTAACCAACAAAACTAAAACTAGTAGGAAAGTAAAACTACCAAGCAAGTTGGTATATGAAAGAAAAGAGGAGAAATAAGGAAAAGTGGTACCTGGTTTAGTTCAATACTGTCGCCGTTATCTAAGCTCACTTGCATCTTCATCAGGTTTGTTTTTCTGTTTACAAAACATTACATACTACCAAAGAGTAAGAAACCAATTTGCTACAAAAACTGAGAAACTATAAACTATAATAAGTGATTGTGCAAGATATTGGAGCTAGATCACAGAATGTGTGGATGTTAATTTCAACTTGTTTATTATTCTATGATAGAAATATTCGAGCACCATAGAAATTTAGTAATCAATGCGATTATACTGAATCCTTTTCTGTTATTATACATGAATTAAATAAATACTCACATGCATATAAATAAGATAATAACGGAGAAGAAACAGTGATATTTTGCTTGGTTTGTTGCTGTTATTATCTAATATGTATAAAGCACTTCAAATCTTTTAACCCTGCGATTAATTCACTATTACGTTTGTGCAAAAATAAGAGCTTTTGTAATTTGTTATTGTTCTCTTACTCCATGATAAATTTCAGGTAAGAGATACACCAATAATATGAAAACTCGATGTTGCTTTGTTATGTTTTGAGGGTTTGAAAGCCTAAGTAATTGTTTTTCTTATATTGTCAATGTTCTAACTCCTACATAATCACAGAGAAAGATATAAACGCGTTTGCGAACTTTTATGGGTATTTAATTAATCCTGTGAAATGGGACAGCATTTAGAATTACAAGATGGAGAGTATTTGTTGCCTTGTGTCGCAGGTAACTTGTACCAAGTTTGGTTGAATTTCGTGTAACGGTGTAGCAGCACGTACGTGCGCGCGCATACAAACACGGACTTTTAATTTTAAGACCTTTACTTACATTACTTTATTATATTATATTTTACCACGTTATATTTGCTTTAACAAAATACCTAAGAAGTTGGAATGTATATTACTTGTCCTGTGAAAACAAGAATGTTCATTGAGAAGAATTTATATCTTGCACATTGTTTGCTAGGAGTATTGATTATTATAGATGGCGTGGTAGTGGATCAGTGCTGCTTTAACTCCCAACGAACTAGTAACGGCCAGCTTCGCGGGCTCACTGTAAAATCTTAATGCCCTCTCACTACTTCTTCAAGCAAATTATCTTCTAGTGAAGGTAGTTTTGAGGGCCTCTGCTATAAGATTGGTGTGAAATGTACACGCCATACGTTAGACAAAATCATAAAGTAAAAATCTGATATAGCCAATTCACACAACTCTCTTTACCTTTTTTTAAACAAGCTATTCCTATAAAAGCATATTATTGTATCTGCTTCGTCACAATTAAAATAAGCAATAACAGGAATCGTCTTATTACTTAGTTCCTTATAAGCAGAAGAGCAATAATGGAATACACTAGGCTAAAGCGATAGTTAAATATTTTAAAAGCTGGCTGCTTTATGATCGAGGCTAGTTTTCTCTATTTAATTGTTTCATTTATAGAGCCCCCTTTAACATCTAAGGTCATATCGGCGGCTTTCCACCTGAAACAACCCGTTGTCTGTAGGTTTAAATCATTTTGTTTTCTTCAATCACATTCACTCTCTCATACATACTTCCAGACTCTGTGGGGGACAGGGAATACTTCTGGCTACAGAAAAATCCCTGCCCAGCCGGGAATCGTACCCCGAACCTCCGGGTGAGAAGTCTGCTCACTGACCACTCGACCACGGAGGCAGTCTAGGTTCTTTTTGCATGGCCAGGGGTAAAACAAAAGAAAACGTCCTCAAATCTTCGATTGAGAAGTTTTAAATATTTTAAAATTGTAACCAATAACAATGCGATATCTCACATGCCTTTCTCGACCTGTCTTACAAATCAACTACTTGCAAAATATAGCTCTTATTTCTGCTGAAAGCTAATCGAGATAAGCATTGGAATATTCTTATTATTACTTAGTTTCACATAAGTAGAAGAAATCTCAGGGAAAACAAAAGGCAGTAAAATGTTTTTGCAGCTGTCGCTTTTCGATTGTCTCTCTTCCTGAAATGAGGCCGTTGGGCTGATATCTTTCGCTTAAAAGTTCTAGAACTGGTTTTACAACATTTGTTGCCCATATGTTTAAGTAATGCATCACTGATATTTACCAAAAAATGTAAAACAACTCATAATACAATATTACCAACCATAAACTTCAACATTTATATGCACATATGCTCAATATTCATTGAAACTTTAATGTGTCAGTGTTTCCATTTGTTATTAAGAGTTTTCTTGCGCTGCATCACTCTTAAACCAGGCGACACGAAAACGCTTAATTTTGAGTCGCAGCAAACAGGCTTGCTCCGTGCATGCAGTGAGTAAATACGTGACAGCAGGGATTGTGTCTATTCCTTGTACACTGTGTCGTGTTTCAGTTTACAATGTCGGAACAGAGCACAATCCAACACGCAAGCCAACGACTCCTACGCTTATGCCTGCCTAGAAAGAATATTTCTTAATTACAGAACTTGGCGGAATAAGAGTTTAGTTTGCGGCACTCAGCAAATTCAATTTGCAACATCATTACACAGCCCATGTAAGACAATTACCAAGAAGAAGAACTTTGTTTCAAATTGTGTTCGATACCAATTAATTACCAAGATGTTAAAAACTCACTGCTATAAACGTGAAAGTGTTTCGTTACAAATCAGTTCTACTACTGTTGGTGTTAACAATAGTTATGGTCAAGACAAAGAGCTTATTGTTTTATGATGTTAAAACAATCATAATTGTCATTATTTATTTGTAATTATTCATGTTACGACTAGCAGTTACCACCAAATCTATGAAAATGTGTAACTGTTCATTTCCGAAGTATAAACACTAATACAAAAGACTTAATAGAGCAATTTCTCTACCAATCATGAACCTGCAGTGATTTCATTTACATGTGAAACGTATATTGCGTATTTCAAACACAAAATGCTGTACACTGCGACAACAATGAAGCTGTATTCTTACTTTCCGCGTAGAAATTCACGCAGTGCACGGTAGGGAATTTCGCGGGAATTTGCTCAAAAGCTTGGCTTTAAAAGTCGCCACGTTTTAACTTTTCAAGTTCTCACTCACTTCTGCAGCGTCCTCTTGATGACTGATATACACTGCCATCTGGCGTTCGAGACCAGAACCATTTAATCTTAGTACTCTGCAGATGACAGCACAGGTATTAATATTGGTAACAATAAAACTGAAGCAAAAAAGAAAAAAGTTATTGACGGGTTTAGATAAATCATGTAAATGTTTTAGAAATACTTCTGTGATTGGCAGTTTTACATTATTTAGACAAACGTTATAGCTTAATTATGGAAGATATGGAAAAATAGTTATCATCTTTGAGATTTGAACTCAACTGTTGTAAATATAAGTATCCAGTCTATCACTGTTGCTGATGTTAATATACTAATTATTTAGCACCATTTAGTTCAACTTTTGGAACAGGATTGCACATAAAAGAAACGTATGTGCGATCCAGGTAAGGTCCCCAACATTAAGATATTAAAAGAATCGAATCCTCTGCATTCGAATACTCTAGAGTCGAAACCTTCATCCGAGAAAAAGGTCTCGAATACTGTAATCACAATGGTTTCGAAATCATAAGCAAGTTCTCGGATGCTACGCTATCGTCACTCGAGAGACGTTCTCAGTTCTCGGCATGCTTGTTCTGGAATACTACAAACCTTTGCGCTAATCGAAATCAGCTTGTATACATTAACAAGTTCTCGGATGCTACGCTATCGCTACTCGAGTGAAGCTCGCAGTTCTCGCCATGGTTGATCTCGAACAAGGCATGTAATGTAAATGATGGATAAAAAATATGACATGTGAATCTCAAAATGTTGAAGTTTCTATTCAAGATTGTCGTGGCTTAAGCGTTATGCACTTTCATTCATAACCGTTTCTTCCATTAAATTGAATACTAAAATATATTATATTATTTATTTACTTTTTGTACAGTTAACGATTTCCAAGATATTCCTTACTATAAGTTTAAAATTTAACTAATAGTTTTCTCAAACAGGCAGTCGTCATCCGTGTTTATTTTTTTTTTACTCATAGCTATGCAAAGATAAATGGAATTTCACGGTCAATCGCACAGCGACAGCTTTTAAAATATTTGACTGTGGCTTTAGCCTCGTATATTCCCTTATTTCCCTTCTATCTACAAGGAAATACGTAATAAGACATATGTGCTAAAATTTATCCGGACTAGCACGAAGTAATTAAAGAGTAATGTCTTGTAAGAAAGGTTTGTTTGCAGGTAGAGAAAGTCATGTGAAAGGAACACATCAGAATTTGTGCTCTTTTGTTTGGTTTTTATAGCCCCTTTTAATTTGTATGGTTACATCAGGTGCTTGACTGGTAAAACATCTGCTGGTGTCTTTCTCGCTGGACTGTAGGCTTTCTTATTGTTTTTACTTTCTCTACACGTGCTCTGTACATACATAGTGTATAGTGAAGGTGTTGTATTCCACCCAAAAATTTGATACCGAGATCTCACCGGAAATATATGTTTAGAGGTCCCCTGAGTCCAAAAAGCATTTTTACTTTTTCTAGCCGTATGTACACAATAGTAGCTAGCGAAGGTATTGTATTCCACCCAAAAATTCGATACTGTGATTTCACCGGAAGTATACGTTTTGATGTCCCCTGAGTCCAAAAAGCATTTTTACTTTTTCTAGCCATATGTACACAACAATAGTAGCTAGCGAAGGTATTGTATTCCACCCAAAAATTCGATACTGAAATTTCACTGGAAATATACGTTTTGAGGTCCCCTGAGTCCAAAAAGCATGTTTACTTTTTCTAGCCGTATGCACATAACAATGTACATAGTAGCTAGCGAAGGTATTGTATTCCACCCAAAAATTCGATACCGAAATTTCACTGGAAATATACGTTTTGAGGTCCCCTGAGTCCAAAAAGCATGTTTACTTTTTCTAGCCGTATGCACATAACAATGTACATAGTAGCTAGCGAAGGTATTGTATTCCACCGATACCGGGATTTCACCGGAAATATATGCTTTGCTGTCCAGTGAGTCGAAAAATATCATTTTTAGGAAAAGGTACGCGCGATCATTTGTGTGGGGGGGGGCGGGAAGTGACAGCTCAAAAAGGAAAAGACCGTAAACATACCAAACTGGGTATTTAAGTTTAGTATCTTCCAAGGATGCGACACGAAACATTTTCAAGAAAATCCCCCAACCCCAGCTATCCTTTACATGAATCATTTTTCGAAAATAATGATTTTCTGAAAAATGGCTCTAATGATTTTGATTAAAATATCGTGTATTAAAGATATTTACACGACAGATAAAATGTATAGTTTGAATTTTTGATTTTAGCCTCTGAAGAGCTCTTTATTCTGCATGAGTTTTGCAGAATTTTGCACAACGGTTAAACCGTAAGAGATGGACAAAAACTTACTATAAATATGTAGATCTGGTTAAAAACATAAGTTGAGCATTTTCAAGATATTCCTTGTTATTGGTTTCAGTTTTAAAATACCTAACTTTTCTCAAACTGGACCATCCAAAGTTCACATAACGACCATCTATTAAATGTTTTTATTATTACTTTAGCCTAGCGCATTCCCTAATTTCACATCTTCTTACAAGGAAGCGAGTAATAGGACCATATCTTCTAACGTTTTTTTCGATTACCATAATTTAAAAGATGAATAATCTTTTGAAAGAATAGTTTTGTGTATGGAACAGCTGGAGAAAGTCATGAGAATGGAATACTTTTTAAAATGCTATAAAAATGCACACACATTCACTCCTACATGCAACCTTCCGACTTTGTTAAGGATAGGGAATGATTCTGGTTAAAGAAGCATTCCTGCCTCAGCTGGGAATCAAACCCAGAGCATCTGGGTTGAGAAAACAGAATGCAATCCTTTAGTTCCAATTTCTAAATTGTTCATTTGTTGCTCTAACCGATCGCACATTCCGTTATAACACTAAATAACATTAAAATATTATGATCGCGTATATATATGGGAATCGTTCGTTAGCTTTGGAACGATAAGAGGTTCATAGCTTTACTTGATAGCATACTCTCATTCTATTCTGGCCAGGTTATTATCTCGTAGGTTGTTTATCAGCGTGCTCACCCCTCTCTCCACTCTTCCCCTACACGATCCAAGCGCTAGAATGACCTTTAAGTAAAAGCACCAATCAGATATGAGATCTCGATTCTCGGTACATCTGCACATATCCGAGACCAGAGAGCAGGATTCGAATACAGCATTCAGGACATTCAAACGAGAACTCATCCGAGTGAAGGATTCGAATACAACATTCAGAATTCGAGAACATCTCGAGAACTTCCAAGAATCGAATACATCGACATTTTGCATTCGAATACTCCCATCACTAATTACTACTCCGTTCTCCGTGGTCGAATGTGTATCGTCATATACTCAAGGTCGTCAGATTGATCTTGACGGAAGACGATGGATGTTATCAGGCAAAATAATCCTTAAAACGACTTCCTTCGGAAAGGAAGTAAAGCCTTTGGTCCCATGTAGTGAACGTAAAAGAACCTCAAGCCTGATAAAAGGGGCCTCTGAGCAAAACTAAGCGGTCTTGCACGCGCAGTATAGAATGGGACCACAGCAGTTAAATAAAAGTCCATTTCCATTTACCCTCGAAGGTTCACAATGTACATATCAAGTAGAGAGGGTGTTGTATTCCACCCCAAAATTCCATCCAAAAATGACACCTAAAATATATTTTCGGAAACCTGAGTAAAGAAAAACAAACAGTTTTATTTCTCTAGCCCGCATCTACAAAGTACATAGTGGATAGAGAAGATATTGTACTCCACCGATAATATTTGATGTCGATATTTCAACGGAAAACAAAGTTTTGATGTCCCCTGTACTCAAAAAAATGGTCAATTTTATATATATATATATATATATATATATATATATATATATATATATATATATAAAGGTGTATGTCTGTGAGCCTGTAAACACGATAGCTCAAAAACGAAAAGTCTGTAAAATATCAAAGTTAGTATTTGAGTAAAGTATCTTCCACGGATGCCACAGCACGATTTAGAAAAGAAAATCCCCCCACCTCAGCTACCCAGATTATTAAGAAGCTTCAGTGGCGTGAGGGAATTTGAAACAAAAGTGAAGCGGTTTCTAAACTTCAATGCTTACTCTTATTTCTGTTCATCGTTTAACAAGTTCAGGTATCTTCATTACATTACTGAAGTGGATTTTAATAAATACTTCAGTAACCAGCCACTAAATTACAAGTGTGGTAAAAAACGATTTCAAGTTTTTTGTACGATTGATTGCTGACGATATCAGCATCTCTCAGCATAGACGAATAAAATAGTTTGAGACAGTCGTCACCAAATAGTTGCCCTTAGAGAAAAGTAGAGAGAGCAAATGTTCCCTATTCTACTTCGAATTGTGTACCCTGCACTGGCCAAAAAACTGTGCGGAAACCAAAAACTGATATTGCTTTATAGCTGCGGAAAAATGCTACTTTTTGTGTTTGCAATATGTAATCTACATTTCATAGGCTGATACACCTATTGTAGAATCACGATGGGTAGAGCCATTGCTCTGTTGAGTCTCTTGCATTTGTATTTATACTTAGAGTACGAAAATTTACCTATTTTTATAGGTTCAGTGTTAACTGGCAGTTGTAAGTTAAATCATTGCAAAAATGGGAATCATTATGGTATTAACATACCTATTGAAACAACAAACTCCTTAACTTGGCTAAGACCATTGTAACCGCAACAGTATGAGAATTAATTTCTAATCAAAATCATTCACGTAGCAGTGAATGTTTAACAGACATCTTGGTAATTAATTATATCGAACAAAATTTGAAAGAAAGTTGTTTCTTCGCAACTGTTGCTCTCAGTTGCTTGGGTTGCTTAATGACGATGCAAATTAAACTTCCTGAGTGCAAACTAAACATCTATTTTACATTCGATCAATAAATACTACAATCCGTGTTATTATTGCAGGAGTGTTTTCATAATGCACATACGTAAAGGAGTTTATCAGACGGATTCAGGCTTACATATGTACCAATTTGTATGTTGTACATAGGTGAGGTTTTACGGGTGTCTCTTAAGTCATTTTTGTTCTTTGGAAACAGCACTGTTTACTCGACAACAGGTTTGTGTACCTCTTATCTATGAGTTGTTCTGATGCGGCGACACCTATATACGGGACAGCGAACCTTCTAGCTCTGCTTATAAGTAAATGGAATACACCATCGATCAAATGTTTTAAAATGTGGTTGCTATGGGCCTGGATCCGCTTCTCTGCATGGCCAGGAGCTGACAATTTCCCGCATTTGCATTTTAAAACTAATACCAATAACAAGATAAACTCCACGAAAACACATATATATTACATAAATTGTGTGTGAATTGAATCAAGACAATCTGTGCATGAATCGTTGTTCAAAAAGAATCGTAGCGGTCGAAAAGAATAGGTTTTGGGGTTTGGTTTTCTTTTGTTTCCACCTTTCGAAGTACCAAGCCGAGCTTCCACGAAAAGGCCGAGGTGCACAATGATGTGCACAGGGATTTAGAACCATTTATTTTATTGTGAGAATATATTTATGCATAATATACAATATACATAAGAAAACGAACACTGCCGAAGCTACCCGAGCGTCTTTACATCGTTTAGGGATGAGTTATTGCACACGTGGAAGCAAACGTTAGAATTTACAACTGTTCTGTATATTTATTTTTTGCAGTATCTTAAAAACAATATATGCACAGCTAAACCGTCACTGCATTTCCCAGACATAAAGCTTCAGAAACAAAATTGTGCGACAAATGAAGCAATTATGCTACAACAGACATATGAAAATACCGAGGATTAAGTGTTAGAACAGGTGGGAAGATGTAATTACTTGGGCTGTAATGTAACCTTCAAAACAAACAATGAAGAAAGTGAGTAAACTCCAATATATTTGTGCAGTAATAGCTCGCAACTTGAAAAGAAAAACCGGAAAAGATACAAACCTAAAATTCTATAAGACAATGAATGGCTGTTCCAGTTTTACTATTTGGACACTTAAAAGGGGCCAAATACAAGCGGCAGAAATGAAATATCTGCGAGCAATAAAACGATGTTCCAAACATGATCATATTAGAAATGAAGACATAAGGACAGAATTAGACATATTTCCCTTAAAAGAAACGATACAAATAAATAGAGAAAAATGAAAAAGTAATTTACAAAGAATGGATAACTCTCGCATTCCATTTCAGTCATAAACCTTTAGGCTGCAGAACAATAGGAAGAGCAGTTAAAAGATGGGAAGAAATATGAGGTCGGAGCAGGAGAATTCTGCTAATCCACGAGGAGTTGATGCTTCAACATATTACTCTAATATATTAACATTGCCTGAATATTGCTGAAGAGAAAAATAATTATTCTGGGTACTAGCGTTGCCTTATAATGACGTATTGATAACAATCACATGACCGCGACAGTGATGTATCAATGTATTAACATTATATAAATACCACCATGCAGTCCAAGCTTAGATGCTAATTTTAGATTTAAACTTTTTAAGTTTTTTTTTTTCTTCGAATAATGGAAATTTTACAAAATATGTTTGAAATAGATGGAAACGAGTAGGACTTTCTTTTATAAATAGTGTTTTTATAATAAAGGAGCTACCACATGACCATTATCCCCGTGTATATGAGGCAGAGAAGACCTGGCGCCGATTAATGACTTGTGAGCAGATCGTATGAATCGTTTGTTGAAAATGAATCTCTCGACCCAAACGTACAGCTCAGCTCTTAGACGTTGATTATCGCGGACTGCACTTAATATAAGTGCAATCCCACTCCAAAAACTGTGAGACACTAATCATGCTTATAATCAATTGATAATTTATTTTAATGTAATCATATCTTACAGAATTCGCCTTGAGAACTTATATTTATAAAGGCTAAGTTCAGATCTCCATTACGATAATGTATTTCCGTACTATCTGTGATTAAAGCCTTATTTGCGTCTCAAGTTTATAAATATGCCAGATTCCTAAACATTTCTAATAAAAACGGAAAACATTTCTAGAATTTATTTCAACTTCTTACGATTTTTCTAATTTTGCGAATTGAAAGTAAATTAATACCCATGCTCCCATCTGTAGACTAAACAGATCAAGTAGTTCTAGTCCACATCGCCAGATGACAGTGTACATCAGCGTTAATTCACAACGTTACGAAGAACAGGCGAGCGGGAATTTGAAACAAAAGTGTACCGGTTTCTAACTTCAATATTTACTCTTATTTCTGTTCATCATTTAACAGGATCAGGTATCTTCATTTCATTACTGAAGTGGATTTGGTAATTATTTTAGTAACCAGCCACTGAACTACAAGGACGGTAGAAAACGACTTCGTGTTTTTTTACGATTGCTGACCTGTTCAGCATCTCTCAGCATGGACACAAATAAAATAATTTGAAACAGTCGTCACCAAATAGTTGCCGTTAGAGAAAAGTAGAGAGAACAAATGTTCCCTATTCTACTTCGAATTGTGTACTGTGCACTGGCCAAACAACTGTGCGATAACCAAAAACAAATATTGCTTCATAGCTGCGGAAAAATGCTACTTTTTGTGTTTGCAATATGTAATCTACATTTCATAGGCTGATAGACCTATTGTAGAATCACGATTGGTAGAGCCATTGCTCTGTTGTGTCTCTTGCATTAGTTTTTATACTTAGGATACGAAAATGTACATATTTTTATAGGTTCAGAGTTAACTGGCAGTTGTAACCTAAATCATTGAAAAATAACAATTATTATAATAGTAACATATTAAAACAACAAACTCCTTAATTGATTAATATCATTGTAATCGCATTGTACAGCTAAGAGTATGAGAATTAATTTCTAATTAGAAAAAAAAAAAAACACACATTCACATAGCAGTGAATATTGGTAATTAATTGGTATTCAACACAATTTGGAAGAAAGTTCTTCTCCTTGGAAACTGTTGTACTCAATTGCTTGGGTTGCTTAATGACGATGCAAATTAAACTTCCTGAGTGCAGAACTTTACCGCAAACTAAACACTTATTTCGCCACTTTCTATAAATAAGATTTCTCTTAGGCAAGCAAAAATATAGGAGTCGATGGCTTGCGTGTTGGATTACTTTCTCTTCCAGACATTATAAATTGACCACGACGCATTATACAAGAACAGAAGTGAACGCAACACGATGATTTGCAACAAAATCACCCATCCGAACCACCTTCAACCTGTAAAATTTTAGAAAAGTGTTATTTTGTCAAAAAATGTTTGAATATATTTTAATTAAAATGGTATATTAACGATATTTAGACTAAAAAGGAAGTGTATATTAATTTTTTGCGAATAGCCTGTCTGAAGACCTCTTGATAATGGAGGTATTTCGCAAACCTGGCACACTATAAGATATAGATGAAATTGTGGCGCAAAAAATGTAGGTGTTGTTAAAATACACAAACTGTATCCTATATACTTATTCTTTCTGTGGAGTTAATCATATCCGCTTTTTTTTTTTTTTTAATCCAAGTACCATCCTGAAAAGGAAGGCATCGTTTGTTTCATATTTCTTTTGTTTAACTGCTGGTCCGACCAACAGAACAATATGACGAAACTTTTAAAATATTTGACTAACACTTAGCCCAGTGTATTCCCCTGGATCCGTTCTACTTGTAAGGAAATAGATAATAAGACAAGTATGCCAATGTCTATATCAATTAGCATGAGGCCGATAGAAGAATAAGCATTTGTAGGAATAAATTATTTCCGAAAATATAAAGAAGGCCACGTGAATGTGTGCTAGTTCTGAGACACTACGTTATCGTCACTTGAGTGATGTTCTCAGTTCTCACCACGGTTGTTCTCGAGTAAAGCATTCAGTACAAATGATGGACGAGAAATGTACAGCAGCTAGGTGCTTCACTTATTTCCTCCATACGCAGCAAGTATTGCAATGACAAAACAAACGACCGATAGGTACAGTGTATGGTAACGCTGTGTTGTTTATCAAATTGTAATATTGGAGCGTTTACTCCTAAACAACTTACTGCAGCGCTCATGACCTTAGTTGTTTTGGTCAGCTTGTTTGTACTCCGAAGTGCAGTGATTCTAAAGCGTCATGGCACGGAAACTACCTATTTGATTAAGAACTGTTAACGTATTTTAAGGCAGTATTTAGTTACGAACATACCTCATTTAATTAATTGACTCATTGTGGGTTTATATGTGCTATCGGCATTGTCAATTAAAAGCGTTAAATATGATAAAGTACAGGACCTTGAATATCCGAATAGTCTTTTACTTAACAAAATGTATCATTCAGGAGTCATGATGTTTATTCTTGTCTACTTCATGCTAATTGAAGCATAAGCATTAACAGAAATGCTTTTATTACAAACCAGCTGAAACACTTTGTTCTGCAAGTGGTTTGATGGTTTACCCATGCCAATTTAGACTAGGTTGCACTTGTCCAAAAGCCGTGAGTTTCTTCGGGCGTGTTTATAAATTGCTGAACAACGCACTCAAGCAAATGGTTAATTGAAAATCTCAGGGCACAATAAACAAAGAAAAGTAACCAACAATACACTATGCTAAAGTAGGCTGAACACCAACAAATACTGCAGTTCATGAACATCATTTCTTGTGAATATAACTTTCCCTTCCCGTCTCGTATATGGGGTGACTCGTCGATATTTACAAAGAAAATCTCATTCGGGGAGAAATAACAGCAGTTTAAATAACGTCGTTGTGTTTTTGTTTATTCTCAGTAACCAACAAAACTAAAACCAGTAGGAAAGTAAAAGTACCAAGAAAGTTGGTATATAAAAGAAAAGAGGAGAAATAAGGAAAAGTGGTACCTGGTTTTGTTCAATACTGTCGCCGTTATCTAAGCTCACTTGCATCTTCATCAGGTTTGTTTTTCTGTTTACAAAACATTACATACTACCAAAGAGTAAGGAACCAATCTGCTACAAAATCTGAGAAACTATAAACTATAATAAGTGATTGTGCAAGATATTGGAGCATGATCACAGAAAGTGTGCATGTTAATTTCAACTTGTTTATTATTCTATGATAGAAATATTCGAGCACCATAGAAATTTAGTAATCAATGCGATTATACTGAATCCTTTTCTGTTATTATACATGAATTAAATAAATATTCACATGGATATAAATAAGATAATAACGGAGAAGAAACAGTGATATTTTGCTTGGTTTGTTGCTGTTATTATCTAATATGTATAAAGCACTTCAAATGTTTGTTAATCTTTTAACCCTGCGATTATATCACTATTACGTTTGTGCAAAAATAAGAGCTGTTCTAATTTGTTATTGTTCTCTTACTCCATGATAAATTTCAGGTAAGAGATCAACCAATAATATGAAAACTCGATGTTGCGTTGTTATGTTTTGAGGGTTTGAAAGCCTAAGTAATTGTTTTTCTTATATTGTCAATGTTCTAACTCCTACATAATCACAGAGAAAGATATAAACGCGTTTGCGAACTTTTATGGGTATTTAATTAATCTTGTGAAATGGGACAGCATTTAGAATTACAAGATGGAGAGTATTTGTTGCCTTGTGTCGCAGGTAACTTGTACCAAGTTTGGTTGAATTTCGTGTAACGGTGTAGCAGCACGTATGTGCGCGCGCATACAAACACGGACTTTTAATTTTAAGACCTTTACTTACATTACTTTATTATATTATGTTTTACCACGTTATATTTGCTTTAGCAAAATACCTAAGAAGTTGGAATGTATATTACTTGGCCTGTGAAAACAAGAATGTTTCATTCAGAAGAATTTATATCTTGTACATTGTTTGCTTGGAGTATTGATTATTATAGATGGCGTGGTAGTGGATCAGTGCTGCTTTAACTCCCAACGAACTAGTAACGGCCAGCTTCGCGGGCTCACTGTAAAATCTTAATGCCCTCTCACTACTTCTTCAAGCAAATTATCTTCTAGTGAAGGTAGTTTTGAGGGCCTCTGCTGTAAGATTGGTGTGAAATGTACACGCCATACGTTAGACAAAATCATAAAGTAAAAATCTGATATAGCCAATTCACACAACTTTCTCTACCTTTTTTCTTACCAAGCTATTCCTACCAAAAAATGTAAAACAACTCATAATACAATATTACGAACCATAAACTTCCACATACATATGCACATATGCTCAATATTCATTGAAACTTTAATTTGTCAGTGTTTCCATTTGTTATTGAGAGTTTTCTTATTATGCATCACTGTTAAACCAGGGACACGAAAACGCTTAATTTTGAGTCGCAGCAAACAGGCTTGCTCCGTGCATGCAGTGAGTAAACACGTGACAGCAGGGATTGTGTCTATTCCTTGTACACTTTATCGTGTTTCAGTTTATAATGTCGGAACAGAGCACAATCCAACACGCAAGCCATCGACTCCTACGCTTATGCCTGCCTAGAAGGAATGTTTCTTAATTACAGAACTTGGCGGAATAAGAGTTTAGTTTGCGGCACTCAGAAAATTCAAATTGCAACATCATTACACAGCCCATGTAAGACAGTTACCAAGAAGAAGAACTTTGTTTCAAATTGTGTTCGATACCAATTAATTAACAAGATGTGAAATACTCACTGCTATAAACGTGAAAGTTTTTCGTTACAAATCAGTTCTACTACTGTTGGTGTTAACAATAGTTATGGTCAAGACAAAGAGCTTATTGTTTTATGATGTTAAAACAATCATAATTGTTATTATTTATTTGTAATTATTCATGTTACGACTAGCAGTTACCACCAAATCTATGAAAATGTGTAACTGTTCATTTCCGAAGTATAAACACTAATACAAAAGACTTAATAGAGCAATTTCTCTACCAATCATGAACCTGCAGTGATTTCATTAACATATGAAACGTATATTGCGTATTTCAAACACAAAATGCTGTACACTGCGACAACAATGAAGCTGTATTCCTACTTTCCGCGTAGAAATTCACGCAGTGCACGGTAGGGAATTTCGCGGGAATTTGCTCAAAAGCTTGGCTTTAAAAGTCGCCACGTTTTAACTTTTCAAGTTCTCACTCACTTCTGCAGCGTCCTCTTGATGACTGATATACACTGCCATCTGGCGTTCGAGACCAGAACCATTTAATCTTAGTACTCTGCAGATGACAGCACAGGTATTAATATTGGTAACAATAAAACTGAAGCAAAAAAGAAAAAAGTTATTGACGGGTTTAGATAAATCATGTAAATGTTTTAGAAATACTTCTGTGATTGGCAGTTTTACATTATTTAGACAAACGTTATAGCTTAATTATGGAAGATATGGAAAAATAGTTATCATCTTTGAGATTTGAACTCAACTGTTGTAAATATAAGTATCCAGTCTATCACTGTTGCTGATGTTAACATACTAATTATTTAGCACCATTTAGTTCAACTTTTGGAACAGGATTGCACATAAAAGAAACGTATGTGCGATCCAGGTAAGGTCCCCAACATTAAGATATTAAAAGATTCGAATCCTCTGCATTCGAATACTTTAGAGTGTCGAAACCTTCATCCGAGAAAAAGGTCTCGAATACTGTAATCACAATGGTTTCGAAATCATAAGCAAGTTCTCGGATGCTACGCTATCGTCACTCGAGAGACGTTCCCAGTTCTCGGCATGCTTGTTCTCGAATACTACAAACCTTTGCGCTAATCGAAATCAGCTTGTATACATTAGCAAGGTCTCGGATGCTACGCTATCGCTACTCGAGTGAAGCTCGCAGTTCTCGCCATGGTTGATCTCGAACAAGGCATGTAATTTAAATGATGGATAAAAAATATGACATGTTAATCTCAAAATGTTGAAGTTTCTATTCAAGATTGTCGTGGCTTAAGCGTTATGCACTTTCATTCATAACCGTTTCTTCCATTAAATTGAATACTAAAATATATTATTTTATTTATTTATTTTTTGTACAGTTAACGATTTCCAAGATATTCCTTACTATAAGTTTTTATAATTTAACTAATAGTTTTCTCAAACAGGTAGTCGTCATCCGTGTTTATTATTTTTTTTACTCATAGCTATGCAAAGATAAATGGAATTTCAAGGTCAATCGCACAGCGACAGCTTTTAAAATATTTGACTGTGGCTTCACCCTCGTATATTCCCTTATTTCCCTTCTATCTACAAGGAAATACGTAATAAGACATATGTGCTAAAATTTATCCGGACTAGCACGAAGTAATTAAAGAGTAATGTCTTGTAAGAAAGGTTTGTTTGCAGGTAGAGAAAGTCATGTGAAAGGAACACATCAGAATTTGTGCTCTTTTGTTTGGTTTTTATAGCCCCCTTTAATTTGTATGGTTACATCAGGTGCTTGACTGGTAAAAAACTGCTGGTGTCTTTCTCGCTGGACTGTAGGCTTTCTTATTGTTTTTACTTTCTCTACACGTGCTATGTACATACATAGTGTATAGTGAAGGTGTTGTATTCCACCCAAAAAGTTGATACCGAGATCTCACCGGAAATATATGTTTAGAGCTCCGCTGAGTCTAAAAAGCATTTTTACTTTTTCTAGCCGTATGCACACAACAATGTACATAGCAGCTAGCGAAGGTATTGTATTCCACCCAAAAATTTGATACTGTGATTTCACCGGAAGTATACGTTTTGAGGTCCCCTGAGTCCAAAAAGCATTTTTACTTTTTCAACCGTATGTACACAACAATGTACATAGCAGCTAGCAAAGGTATTGTATTCCACCCAAAAATTCGATACTGAAATTTCACTGGAAATATACGTTTTGAGGTTCCCTGAGTCCGAAAAGCATGTTTACTTTTTCTAGCCGTATGCACATAACAATGTACATAGTAGCTAGCGAAGGTATTGTATTCCACCCAAAAATTCGATACCGGGATTTCACCGGAAATATATGCTTTGCTGTCCAGTGAGTCGAAAAATATCATTTTTAGGAAAAGGTACGCGCGCTCGTTTGTGTGGGGGGGGGCGGGAAGTGACAGCTCAAAAAGGAAAAGACCGTAAACATACCAAACTCGGTATTTAAGTTTAGTATCTTCCAAGGATGCGACACGAAACATTTTCAAGAAAATCCCCCAACCCCAGCTATCCTTTACATGAATCATTTTTCGAAAATAATGATTTTCTCAAAAATGGCTCTAATGATTTTGATTAAAATATCGTGTATTAAAGATATTTACACGACAGATAAAATGTATAGTTTGAATTTTTGGGATTAGTCTCTGAAGAGCTCTTTATTCTGCATGAGTTTTGAAGAATTTTGCACAACGGTTAAACCGTAAGAGATGGACAAAAACTTACTATAAATATGTAGATGTGGTTAAAAACATAAGTTGAGCATTTTAAAGATATTCCTTGTTATTGGTTTCAGTTTTAAAGTACCTAACTTTTCTCAAACTGGACCATCCAAAGTTCACATAACAACCATCTATTAAATGTATTCCCTAATTTCCCTTCTTCTTACAAGGAAGCGAGTAATAGGACCATTTCTGCTAACGTTTTTCTCGAATACCATAATGTAAAAGATGAATAATCTTTTGAAACAACAGTTTTGTGTATGGAACAGCTAGAGAAAGTCATGAGAATGGAACACTTTTTAAAATGCTATAAAAATGCACACACATTCACTCCTACATGCAACCTTCCGAATTTGTTAGGGATAGGGAATGATTCTGGTTAAAGAAACATTCCTGCCCCAGCTGGGAATCAAACCCAGAGCATCTGGGTTGAGAAAACAGAATGCAATCGTTTCGTTCCAGTTTCTATATTGTTCATTTGTTGCTCTAACCGATCGCACATTCCGTTATAACACGAAATAACATTAAAATATTATGATCGCGTATATGTATGGGAATCGTTCGTTAGCTTTGGAACGATAAGAAGTTCATAGCTTTACTTGATAGCATACTCTCATTCTATTCTGGCCAGGTTATTATCTCGTAGGTTGTTTATCAGCGTGCTCACCCCTCTCTCCACTCTTCCCCTACACGATCCAAGCGCTAGAATGACCTTCAAGTAAAAGCACCAATCAGATATGAGATCTCGATTCTCGGTACATCTGCACATATCGGAGACCAGAGAGCAGGATTCGAATACAGCATTCAGGACATTCAAACGAGAACTCATCCGAGTGAAGGATTCGAATACAACATTCAGAATTCGAGAACATCTCGAGAACTTCCAAGAATCGAATACTTCGACATTTTGCATTCGAATACTCCCATCACTAATTACTACTCCGTTCTCCGTGGTCGAATGTGTATCGTCATATACTCAAGGTCGTCAGATTGATCTTGACGGAAGACGATGGATGTTATCAGGCAAAATAATCCTTAAAACGGCTTCCTTCGGAAAGGAAGTAAAGCCTTTGGTCCCATGTAGTGAACGTAAAAGAACCTCAAGCCTGATAAAAGGGGCCTCTGAGCAAAACTAAGCGGTCTTGCACGCGCAGTATAGAATGGGACCACAGCAGTTAAATAAAAGTCCATTTCCATTTACCCTCGAAGGTTCACAATGTACATATCAAGTAGAGAGGGTGTTGTATTCCACCCCAAAATTCCATCCAAAAATGACACCTAAAATATATTTTCGGAAACCTGAGTAAAGAAAAACAAACAGTTTTATTTCTCTAGCCCGCATCTACAAAGTACATAGTGGATAGAGAAGGTATTGTATTCCACCGAAAATATTTGATGTCGATATTTCAACGGAAAACAAAGTTTTGATGTCCCCTGTACTCAAAAAAATGGTCATATATATATATAAAGGTGTATGTCTGTGAGCCTGTAAACACGATAGCTCAAAAACGAAAAGTCTGTAAAATACCAAAGTTAGTATTTGAATAAAGTATCTTCCACGAATGCCACAGCACGATTTAGAAAAGAAAATCCCCCCACCTCAGCTACCCTTTACATAAATAAATTGTGAGTTTTTAATTTTCTCAAAAATGGGTCTAAGGATTTTGATTGAAATACCAAATATATTAAAGACATTTATATTGCAAATAAAACGTACATCTTGAATATTGTGAGAACAACCTCAAAAACTCTTTTTTCTAAATGAATTTTGTTGAAATTTGCGTAGCTGGTAAACCGTAAGAGATATACAAAAACTTACTATACAAAAATCTAGATCACATTAAAACAATCAATTAATGTAATATACGGTTTTTTCATAGCTTTGACCATTTCCTAGATGTTCCTTTTTTCAGAGTTAAAATATTTAAACTTTTCTCACACGGAATGGTATAAATTGCTGGGCCTGCATAGAAACGTGTTTCAAACTCATGACAACCAGAGTTAGCCTAGTGTTTTCCCTTATTTCACTTCTACGTACAAGGAAGCAGGTAATCAAGACAATTTCTGCTAATGTTTATCTCGATTATCATTAAGTAGATAATAGAAGAATATGCTTTTTATCAACAACAAGAAATATACGTTTTGGGTTCCCCAGAGTCCGAAAAAGAAGTTTAGAAAAAGGTACCTGTGTGTGTGTGACTGTGTACAACATAGCTTAATAACGAAAAGACCACTAAATGCCAAACTTGCCATTTAAGTCTGTTCTATTCACACGACTAATATGCAATAGCAAGATATTCCCACAAAATCTTATTATTCCAGCTACTTCATGCTACTGAGGACAAACATTAGCAGAAATGGTTGTACTGCTCAGTTCCTTGTAAGTAGAATGGCTAAATGCTCGGACTGTACACAAAATGTATATGAAATAAATTGTGTGTTTTAACGAGATCTATACTTGTTGTAAAGCGGTTTACCAGTTATGTAAAAGTCATAGAGATAGAAGAGGTTTTCAAAGAACATACCAAGTTTGATATTTAACGGATTTTGTTTTGAAACTATGCTGCCAAACAACAAGAAAATCGAGTGTGTACCTACATATACACACATACAAAAACACTAACGACTTTTCTGTACAAGGTTTTTGATTAAGATTCCTCAAAACATGTATTTCCGGTATAGAACTGTTTAAATATAAGCTTCTCTACCTACTGTGTACGTATTGCACTTGGTAGAGGAAGTAAAGATAGCATTCCTAAGCTACTATTGAGCCCAATGTTTTTGTTTAACAATTCTTGTTATTATTGTGAAAATGAGACTATTGCATGATTTAAATAATCCTGAGAAGAACGCCATTTCTCACTTAAAATTTCTAGAACTCTTTTTACAAACTTTCCTGCTCATATGTTTAGATAATGCTGGTCAGAAATATGACCAAAACTGTAAAATCATAATATGAACTCTAAACTCAAAAAGTACTACTTTTGTCACTTGCAGTATTTAAACCGTTATCAGTTTGAAGTTTGCTGTTCACAGACACAGACGCCGGCATTTTGTTACAATTGTTTTTAATTTATTCTGCGCATGATCAAAACCTTAATACCGGTGAGATCGCGGTGTACACTTCTTTTGGAATGTATGTAGTGAGGAAAGAAATTCGTGTTGATGGGTGGCGAGAAGTTTACATTTTAACGAAAGGTGGGAACTCTCTGTGTCACAGCAAACAGGCTTGCTCCGTGCATGTAAACACGTAACACCAGGGATTGTCTCTATTTCCTTGTCATGTGTTAGTTTATAATGATGGGAAGAGAAAGCAATCCAACACGCAAGCCATCGACTCCTACGTCTATGCCTGCCTATGAGGCATATTTCTTATCTATAGAAAATGCGGAATAAGTGTTTAGTTTTCGGCAGAGTTCTGCACTCAAATAATTACAGCGTCTTTACCCACCCCATGCATGCAGTTAACAAGGAGAAGAAAATTACTTTAAGATTGTGTTCCATACAATTAATTACAAAGACGTCTGTTAAATATTCACTGCTCAGTGAATGTTTTTCATTACAAATTAATTGCCATACTGTTAGCGTTATAATGCGACTGCAATGATATTAGCCGAGTTAACGAGCTTGTTGTTTTAATATGTTAATTATATAATGATTGTCATTTTTGCAATGATTTAAGTTACAACTGATAGTTAAGTCTAATAATGTATATGTATATGTTCGTATCCTAAATATGAACACTAATGCAAGAGACACAATAGAGCAATATTTCTACCAATTGTGAACCTACAATAGTTATACCAACCTATGAAATGTGGATTACATATTTCAAACGCAAAATGTCGCATACTGCCACAGCACTGAAGGGATTGCATTCCGCGCAGTTTATTAGCGATCACACAGTAGGCTATTCGCAGGAGTATAGAGCAAATTTGCTCTCTCTGCTTTAATCAAAGGGCAACTATCTTAAACTATTTTATTAGTATCCATGCTGCCTTCTAATTCAGTGGCTAGTTACTAAAATGCTCACCAGAATCCACTTCTGTAATGTAATGAAGATACCTGAACCTGTTAAACGTTGAACACAAACATTGCAGTTCAGAAGCCGCTTCACTTTTGTTTCAAATTCTGTAGCTTCTTGTTAATATTCTGGGATGCCGCTGATGTGCACTGCCATCTCCATTACAGACCAGAACTACTGCATCGTGTGAACTTGCAGATGGCAGCACTAGTATTAATACGGTTTTGTTTAAGAAAAGAAGCAAAAATGTAACAAGTTGAAGTAAAGTGGAAAGAAGCAACATTTTTACTTTCTCTAGCCCCATACGTACAATGTACATAGGGATAGAGCAGTATTGCATTCCGCCGATACCGAGATTTCACCGGAAATACACGTTTTAGGACCTTCTGTGTCCAAAAAAAGCATTTTGAGAAAAAGGTCCGTCAAAAACGAAAAGAGCTAAGTTACCAAACTTGGTATTTAAGTTTAGTAACTTCCAGGGATGCGACAAGAAAATGTTGAGAAAAATCCCTCTAACGATTTGATTAAAATATCATATATTAAAGATATTTTCCTAACAAATAAAATGTATATCTTGAATTTTCTGGCGATAGCTTCTGAAGAACTGTTTATTCTGAATGAATTTTGCTTAATATGACATAACTAGTAAACCGTAAGAGATAGACAAAAACTTACTATACAAACAATTTAGATCTTGTTAAAATACACAAGTTATCTCGTATACATTTTTCACGTTGAGCTTACCGTTTTCGAGGTATCCATTGTTATTGGTTTCAGTTGTGAAGTACTTATACTTTTCTCAGACGGGATTGTACGTTTTTCTTTTGTTCTACTCCTGGCCAAGAAAAGAAGCGATTTGTAATGACAATCGCATAACGACAGTTTTTAATACATTTGACTATTGGATTAGCTTAGAGCATTTCCCTTATTTTCTTCCTACTTATACGGAACTAAATAATGAGAACATTGTGCTAATGAGTACCACGATTAGCAAGGTGCAGAAAGAAGAAGAATCTTATGTATGAAGTCTGTAGAACAGCTAGAGAAAGTCATGTGAGTGTAACACATCAGATATTTTTATAATAAACTAAATGTACGGTAATTTTATAGGTTTTTAGATCATAATTGCACCAAAATCAAGAATAGTACGGAAAGAGATTATTCTCCTGAACATCAACACTCAACGTTTAAAGATATAAGTAGCCTGGTGAGGTAATATGAAATTGTTGTTAATCATTCTATATACTTGTTTATTGGTTCACTTCAGGGTAAGGTAATTTGTTTTAAAAGAATCGCGATCCGTATTTACTTCAATTGATAAAGTTTTTCAGGTTGTGCTATCGTAGGGACAGTTGACAGTGATAACTAGAGTACGGATTTATACTTTGACACGAGCTGCAGCAATTACAATAGTTCCGTACTCACCTAATTTATGAGCAGGTTCTCGTATGCTATGTGTTCTCACTCTTTACTGTGCTTCTTCTCCAACAATTAAAATGATGGACAACAAATGTTGACGTTTTTATTGTTCACTCTCATGACTTTCATTTAGAATGGTTTCTTCAATTAAATTGAACACAAAATGTTTAGAAATATAACACAGTCATTTGTCGATAAAACATATTTTCAATAGTTACATTTGAAATATTAATATAATGGAACATATCTACCAAATTTTGTGAAAAACAAACGCAATATTTAGCATCATAAATGTTAAGATTCTGGAAATACACAAAACAACCTTTCTCAGAAATGTGGCATGTCGTGTGTTGTATTTGGGCGTGCGTAATTAGCATGGTGATTTCTGGTTCTCAAGAACACGGGTTCAAACCCGGCGGAGGATGGTGATTTTTTTTCTTCCGAATGACTGGTGACACTGCGGTTATGGCAATGGTCACAATTAGGTATACTTAAGTTCCTTCTGTATGTCACAATTGATCGCTGGAAGTTATTTAGTAATTACAATGATCCGGATTTTGGGCCGCGCCGTGGCGAGGTCTACACTCGCCTCTCACCAAGGCGACCCGGGTTGTATCCCAGGAAACCACATGTAAGATTTGTGGTGGACAAAGCGACGCAGGAACGGGTTTCCTTCTGTTTTCCCCGCCATCTTATTCCATCGGTACTCCACCTTCATTCCCTGTATCACTGTCATCGCCTGCGGTGCCATATGTAGCACAAGGGGGCGTTAAACAGCATAAATAAAACGACCTATTTAAACGTGTCCATTGGTGATAACTGTACAGAAAACATTCACTCTTTAGTTAATATTTTAAGACCACCACATATTTCGTGAACAGCTGCTTTGGAAAACGGAAAATATTATTGCAACTGAAATTGAAAATTAAAGTGTGTTTTATATTTGCATAAAAATGTATTGAATAAGCTTTTAAAATATTTGACTATCGCTTTAGCCTAGTATATTCCCTTATTTTGCTTCTATCTACAAGGAACTAAGCAAATAGCTTATTCTGGCAATATTTATTTCGATTAGCATGACGTAATTAAAGAATAATGTTTTGTATTTTTGTTTGTTTGCAGAACAGGTAGAGGAAGTAATGTGAAAGGAACACATCGGAATTTGATTATTTTTTTTTTTTTTTCCATTTTTATAGTCCCCTTTAATATGCATGGTTATATCGTGGCTTTGACTGGAAAAACAATTGCTGGTGAGAACCCGTTCCTGCGCCGCTTTGTCCACCACAAATGTCACATACGGTAGCTTGGTTACGAACCCGGGCTGTCTAGGTGAGAGGTGAGTGTTCTAACCACTCGACCATGGCGCGGCCATTTAACTTTTATGAAATTTCGGTATCGATTATTGTGTGGAATGTAGATATACCTTCCCTGCTTTTATGTAATTATACGTGGTCAGGAGAGTGAAAAGTGTTGATAAACTCGTTTTCGAAAATAAGTTACATTTTATAAACATGGGAATTTTCACCCATTAAAGACATTTTTTATTTTCTCTACGCATTCTCTGTACCTAGAGAATCTATTGTATAGCACCCAAAACTTGGATACCGAGATTTTACTGAAAATATATATTTTGAGATACCTTGAACACATTTTTAGGAAAAGTTCCTTGTGTCTGCGTCTGTGGACAGAATAGCTCAAAAACGAAACCTACCAAACTTGGTATTTAAGTTTATTATCCTCCATAGATGCGACACGAAGATTTGCAAGAAAATACCCTTTAGATGTAAAAACAGTTGTAGTTTTGTTTTCATTATAAATGGCTGTCAGGATTTTGATTAAAACACCGTATATTAAAGCTATTCACAACACAGATAAATATATATTTTAAATTTTCTAGGAATAGCCCTCTGAAGAGCACTTTACTATGCTTGATTTTTACAGAATTTTGCACAACGGTTAAACCGTAAGAGATAGACAAAAACTTACAACACAATGCTTGTAGATCCCGTTATAATACATAGTTTATGTAATGCACTTTTGTTATAGAATTGACTGTTTCCAAGATATTCCTTGTTATTTGTTTCAATTTTAAAATACTTATACTTTTCTCAGACAGGAAGTGTCTGTTTTTCTTTATATACTACTCCTGGTCAAGCAAAAAAGCCAATTTCAATGACTATCGCATAACGACAGCTTTTAAAAGATTTGACTATCGCTTTAGCATAGTGTACAAAGAAGAATAACTTTTGAAGGCAGCGTGTTTGTAGAACAGCTAGAGAAAGTTATGTGAGTTAACACATTAGACTTTCTTTTGTTTGAATCATTATATTGAGATCCTCCCTTTCTCTTCTCTAGAGTTTATATTTTAAGGTATGTATAAAGATGTCCCAAAATTAGACCAAAAATATTTTTGGAGCTGGTAACAAAAAGTGTTTCAAATGATGTTACCTATCAGCCCCCAAAGTTTGTCGGTCTAATTTTTGGACAACCTGAATATATAGTTCAATTAGCTTTGATAACACTTCGCCCCTTTACATGTATGACGGTGATTGTTAATAAACGTTCACTGCCGTGATCATTAACTGCAGATTCGCTCTTAATTACAGATGAGCTAGTACATACATACATACACAAACGGACAATTTCCTAAAAATGCATTTTTGGGATAAAGAAAGTGCTAAAATATGTATTTCCTGTGAAATCTCGGTATCGAATTTGTGGGTGCATTACAATACCCTCTCTGTGCACTATGTACATAGTACGTGAAGAGAAAGAAAAAAGTGTTACACACATGTAGAATAAATCATGTGAATGGAACACTAAAAATTTATAGATGCCTTAATTAAATATATTAAGCATAAATATTCGCTGAAAATGGAGCCATCTCTTGTGTAGTAGCTCAACTAAATGCTCACTGTCCTTAAATGTACTAAGTTCTGGTGGATCGCACCTAAGTGCGACCCATTTCCAAAAATTTATATTAGTCATAATTTTTAGAGCTAATATTGCATGTTTCAAGTTGACCGCGTACGTTAGATTTCCTAGTAGACTTATAGTTTAAATTGTTAACTTCAGATATTCCGGACGATAACGCTTTTCCTTACTCTCTGTGACTGATGTATAAGTTTTGTCTAAAAGGTTATAAATGTGCCACACCCTAATGAATTTATAATAAGAACATGCGATTTATTTAGATTTTGCTTCTGTTCATCATACTTTTGCTTCTTTTCTTAATCTAAAGAAGGTTAACACCCATGCTGCCATCTGCAGATTAACAAGATGAAGTAGTTCTGATCTGGATGAGGAGATGGCAGTGCACATCGGCTTCATCCCAGAATGTTAAGAAGCATTAGAGGCGAGAGGTAATTTAAAACAAAAGTGAAGCGGCTTCTAAACTGCAATGTTTACTGTTATTTGTGTTCATCGTTTAACAGGTTCAGGTATCTTCATTACATTACTGACGTGGATTTTGGTAAACATTTTAGTACCTAGCCACTGAATTAGAAGAAAGGTAAGAAACTGTTTCCTGTATTTTGTAATATTGATGACGAGATCATCATCTCTCAGCATGGACACAAATACAATAGTTTGAGACAGTCGTCACCAAATAGCTGCCCTTAAAGAAAAGTAGAGAGAGAGCAAATTTGTCCTATGCTCCTTGAATAGCCTACCGTCAAACAACTGTGCGGATACGCAATTCCTTCAATGCTGTGGCGATGTACAACATTTTGAGTTAGAAATATGTAATCCACCTTTTATAGGTTGATACAGCTGTTATAGGTTCATGGTTTGTACAATAATTGCTCTATTGTGTCTCTTGCATTAGTATTTATACTTGGGTACGAACATATACATATTTTCATAGGTTTAGTGTTAACTGGAAATTGTAATTTAAATCATTTCAAAAATGACAATTATTATAGTGTAAACATATTAAAACAACGAGCTCCTTAACTTGGCTAAGATCATTGTAACCGCATTGTAACGCTAACAGTATGAGAATTAATTTGTAATGAAAAACATTCGCGTAGCAGTGAATATTGGTAATTAATTGATATCGAACACAATTTGAAAGAAAGTTCCTCTCTTTGGTAACTGTCGTACTCACTTGTATGAGTTACGTAAGGACGCCGCAAGTTGAAGTTTCTGAGAGCAGACTTTTGCTGCAAACTAAACCTTTGTTTCGCCGCTTTCTATAAATAAAAAGATTCCTTTCACGCAGGCACAAACGTGTGAGTCGATGGCTTGCGTGTTGGATTTCTTTCCGTTCCCAACACTAAAAATACCATACAAGGAATATGGACAGTTCCTTATGTTCCTTATGTTTTGAATTCATATTATATAATTACTGTTTCACATTTTTAGTCAAATTTCACAGATGTGTCCCCTAAACATATGCGCAGCAAATTTTGTTAAGGAGTTCTAGAAGTTTTAACTGAGAAACACCAGAAAAAGCTCTGGAAACGCCACGCCCCCTTCTCAGAGATATTTAAATTGCAGTTGTTTCATTATCAGCATAACATCAAAATTATTTAAACGAAAAAATTGCTACAAACCGGACTTAATAATAAGAATATAGGAATCCTAAACCAATTTTTTTTACCTGTGTAAACATAGTAGGTATTGTATATAATCCAAAAGTTCAAATGGAATAGTCTACATGTGTATGGAATAGCGATTATTTTTTCTAAAGTGTATAAAGTCATAGACAGCCATGAGCTGAAATATTTTTTTAAAATCTTGTTTTTATCCAGAAATTC
This sequence comes from Hymenopus coronatus, assembly GCA_030762935.1. NCBI lineage: Eukaryota > Metazoa > Arthropoda > Insecta > Mantodea > Hymenopodidae > Hymenopus > Hymenopus coronatus. The sequence continues at coordinate 15,736,260 of CM060897.1, read as the reverse complement.
TATTGCAATATTTGGAATTACAGTAAGGAAATTGGCATTATTTTTATTTTATTATTATTATTATTATTATTATTATTATTATTATTATTATTATTATTATTATTATTATTATTATTATTATTATTATTATTATTATTATGTCTGAAAAATTGCTTCCAATTGCAAAACCTCTCCCTGGTTACTACCATGTGTGCATGAAAGAAAAAAACTGGAAGGATCAGTGAAATATAGTGCATTATTTGATGAAGGCAATTAATATGTAAAAAATATAGAGTAAAGAGGTATTTACCTAAATATTACTTGAATAGATGTATCTAAGTAAATTATTGTTTGTAATATTACCAACATGATAAGTATTTCATATTCATATAGTTTTAAAATCCAGTTGTGTGCCGAATGCCACCTAATTAAAACCCTTTACATGTTCCGTAGAATATATTGAATTTTTATCCTTTTAATATGTTTAACGATTATATGATTAACCTTTCAGGCACTCTATGATTTATGCCATTAATCTGTGCGTTATATTCATTATAAAATGAATATTAAGTTTTTTTTTTCTCTGCAATGGTTCTTGGGAGCCTTATCACAATGTAATATGCTTTCAAGCATCTCAATTTGCTTTTAATCAAAATAGATCTGATATCGTGAAACTTTATGTGGTTTATTTTTTTTCCATACATTTGCAATTTTGGTTTCAGAACCAAAGATTTTCAGGAAATAATGACATTAGCACTTAATGTTTAATGAAAACATGAAAAATTATGGACTAGTGTTTAATTTTTCTCTGCATAAAAATAAATAGTTCAGAATAACTAGTACCTCACAATATGTAGCACTTTCATTAATGTTTATTTGCTACTTTTCTTCATTTTCTTCTTGTATTTTGCTGTTGTTATTTAGTTATTACATGTATGAGGTGTGGTACTCCATACTCTTTTAAGCTTTGGTTGTGAACATATTTTTGTTATTTTAACACCTCAGCCTAAAATATTTTTGTATGGATCCTTAGCTTGTTATAGGTTCAGTTCAGCCCTTTCTGTGACCCAATTATTTGCCTTACAAGTTCATACCCTTCTGTGGAATGCTAAGACATTTCAAAGAAAATGTATCTTTTTTTTCTAGAGCTTCACACTTCAACAGATGTTTTAACAATGAAAATAATTGCTACATATGCAACAGAAGTAGTAATAAAATATGCCCTCAATATTAATATTTCAGTTCACAGTTATTGATATTGGGGGCTTTAGCTTATGAAACAACTCGTTGGTTGAAGGTTCATAAACGTTGGATTATTTAAGCATGTTATTTTCTTCAAAAACACACACACACACACACATACTTTCAGAATCTGGGGGATAGGGAATGATTTCGGTTAAAGAAAAATTTGCCGCCTCAGCCGGGAATCTAACCTGGGACCTCTAGGTGAGAAGTCAGCTTGCTGACCACTCGAACTTGGAGATAGTCAATTCCTAAAGTTTTAGGTATACTTTTCCCTGTTTTTTTTTTTGTCATGCATAACTTTAAAGTAATATTGAATAGTTCTGTCATTAACTTTCGAAAACTATTGTTCTATCATTACTGTAGTGTAATTTATTTTGGTAAATTCTCCTTCCATGCACTGTACATTTTTAAAGATAAACAAGTAAGGAAAGAAAAAGAAGAACAAATGTGTAGGAATGTTAATTTGTTAATTAAATGTCTCGTCACCACTGATGACAGTTGTATATTTATATTTAAAGAGTAAAAGGCAACAGGCAAACAAACCAAGAAATCTCAAGTGAACAATGAAATAATAACTTCTCGAGGCTGCAGTCAGATCAGAAGCTTTGGAGCGGTACATAGACTTCTTAAGGAAAAGCTAGAAGATTTCTGATCCGGCTGTAAACTCGAGAAAACTGGCCAAAATCCTGTAGTGGGGTGGGGCAGGACCTACTTTGATGATTGAGCTACCGTAGTCGGTCACGTTTCTGTGCCCTGCCGTGTGAGAACACTTGGAGTCGCGTCGATCGCCGGAAGTTGAATGCGAGTCCAATTTTTACTTTCTCTATAGGAACTATGTACATAGTGGATAGAGAATGTATTGCACTCTACCAAAAAATTCGATACCGAGATTTCACCGGAAATATATGTTTTAGAGTCCCCTTTATCTAAAAAAAAGCATTTTCGGAAAAAGGTCCGTGTGTGTGTGTGTGTGTGTGTGTGTCTGTGAACACGATATATCAAAAACGAAAAGTAGGTAAAATACCAAGCTTGGTATTTAAGTTTACCATCTTCCAGGGATGCGACACGAAGATTTTGAGAAAAATCTCCCCACTCCCAACTACCCTTTACATGGAACTTTTTTCGAAAATTTTGATTTTCTCAAAAATGGCTCTAACGACTTTGATTAAAATTTCATATACTAAAGATATTTACCTGTCAAATAAAATGTATATCTTGAATTTTCTGGAAATAGCCTCTGAAGAGTAGTTTATTCTGGATGAATTTTACTAAATTTTGAATAACTGCTAAACCGTAAGAGATGGACAAAAACTTACTACACAAAAAATGTAGAGCACGTTAAAACACACAATTTATGTTATATACATTTTTTCGTGGAGTTCGTCGTTTTTGTGACATTCCTTATTTTTTGGTTTCTGCTATGAAAAAGTTATATATTTCTCATACAGGAATTTATCAACTGCTGTCCATACAAACAAAGGAACTTCATTGACATAGCAACCAGCTTTTGATTATCATTTTAACCTATGGTTCTCCCTTATTTCACCTCTACTTACAAGGAAGCAAGTAATATGACCATTTGTGCTGATGTTTTACTGATTAGCATGAAGTTAATAGAAGTATAAGGTTTTTAAGAATAATTTGTTTCAGATATCTAGAGAAAGTCATGTGAATGGTACACATCAGACTTTTTTACATTGAGTTAACCATCTATATAGTTATCTGTGATAATCTTCGTTAAATCTAAATTTATTCGAGTTTACGAGGATCGCATTCAATTTAAAAGCGATCCTATTCCAAAAAATCTGTATCCATCTAAGGGAACACAACAATACAGTTGTCACCAGGCTGCTTATATTCCAAAACGTCGAATGTTGATGTTCTGGAGAATAATCTTTTTCCATACTATTCCTGATGTTGGTACACTTATGAGCTAAAAGGCTATAAAATTAACGTACACCATTTTGTTCATGATAAAAAAATATTCCTTTTTGCCACTTTGCTTCAACTTCTTAAATTGTTGCTTCTTTTCTTAGAGAAATGTATATTAATACTAGTGCTGCCATCTGCAAGTTAACACGATGCAGTAGTTCCGGTCTGTAATACAGATGGCAGTGCACATCAGCGTTATCCCAGAATATTAACAACAAGCTACAGACAAGAGCGGGAATTTGAAACAAAAGTGAAGCGTTGTGACGTAAATTGTGCTTCAACGTGATCTATATTCTTTGTGTAGTAAATTTTGTCTATCCCTTACAGTTTACCTGTTACGCAAATTTAACAAAATTCATTCAAAATAAATAGGTCTTTAGAGGTTGTTCCTAGAAAATTCCAGAAATACATTTTATTTACAATATAAATATCCTTAATATACGGTGTTTTAATTAAAATCGTTAGAGCCATTTTTGAGAAAATCAACACTTACGAATTTTTACTTACTTTACACGTACTACGCACATAGTGTGTAGAGAAGGTATTGTAATGCACCCAAAAATTCGATGCCGAGATTTCAACGGATCTATTCGTTTTCTGACCCTCTGATTAAAAAAAACATTTTTGGAAAAAGATACATGTGTGTGTGGGGCTGTGGAGGTGTGGCGGTGTGGGGGTGTGGGGGTGTGGTGTGTGTGTGTGAGGGTGGGGGTGTGTGGGTGTGTGAGCGTGTGGGTGTGGGTGTTTGGGGGTGTGTGGGGGTGTGAGCGTGTCGGGGTGTTGTGTGGTGTTTGTGAGGGTGGGGGTGTGGGGGTGTGGGGGTGTGAGTGTGTGTGTGAGGGTGGGGGTGTGTGGGTGTGTGGGTGTGGGTGTGTGTGGGTGGGTGGGTGTGTGTGTGTGTGTGTGGATATCGGAGCTCAAAACGAGAAGACCGTTAAATACCAAACTTGTAATTTAAGTTTGGTATCTTCCAAAGATGCGACACGAAGATTATTACGAAACTCCCGCACCCCCAACTAACCATGGAGCCTTTTTCGAAAATGTTGGTATTCTCAAAAATAGCTCTCATGATTTTCATTAAAATATCGAACATTAAAGATATTTACGTGACAAATAATATGTATATCTTGAATTTTCTGGGAATAGCCTCTGAAGACATCTTTATTCTGGATGAATTAATGGAATTTTTCATAACTGGAGTGCCATGAGATAGATAAAATACTATGTAACAAAAAACGTGGATCTCGTTAAAGCACACAATTGGTTTTATATATTTTTTTTTTTCGTGGAGTTGGCCGTTTTGGAGATATTCCTTGTTATTGGTTTCAGTTTTTAAAAATCTGATGTGTTCCATTCACATGACTTTCTCTATATCTCTGTAACAAATTATTGTTAATAAGCTTATCTTTTATTTATTTCATGTTAATCGAGGAAAATTAGCAGAAATAGTCTTATTCCTTGCTTTATTGTAAATACAAGCGAAATAAGGTAGTACCATAGGTTAAAGTGAAAGCCAAAAGCTGGTTGCTATGTGACTGATGTTCCTTTGTTTGTGTGGACAGGAGTTGACAAATTCCTGTATAAGAAAAGTACAAGTTTTTCAAAGCTGAATCCAAAATCAAGGAATATCTCAAAAACGATCAACTCCACGAAAAAAATGGATTTTACATAAATTGTGTGTTTTAAGTGCTCTACATTTTTTGTGTGTTAAGTTTTTGTCCACCTCTTACGGTTTAGTAGTTATGCAAAATTCATCCAGAATAAAGTAGTCTTCAGAGGCTATTCCCAGAGAATTCAAAATATACATTTTATTTGTCAGGTAAATATTTTTAACATATGATATTTTAATAAAAGTCGTTACAGCCATTTTTTAGAAAATCAAAATTTTCGAAAAAAATTCCATGTAAAGGGTAAATTAGTGTAGGGGGATTTTTCTCAAAATCTTGGTGTCACATCCCTGGAAGATGCTAAACTTAAATACCAAGTTTGGTAGTTTACCGACTTTTCGTTTTTGAGTTATCGTGTTCACAGGCACACGGACACACGGAACTTTTTGTGAAAATGCTTTTTATAGATAAAGAGCACCCTAAAACATATATTTCCGGTGAAATCTCGGTATCGAATTTTTTTGTGGAGTGCAATACTTTCTCTATTCACTGTGTACATAGTGCGTATAGAGAAAGTAAAAAGTTATAATTTGCTTCTACGGGAACCTGTCAACACCTGGCTATGTAAACAAACCCAGACATTTTAAAACATTTGACTGCCGGTTTAACCTAGCGTATTCCCTCCTACTTATAAAGAACGAAGTAATAAGACCGTTTCTAGTAGCATAAAGTGGACAGAAGAATAGGATTATTAAAACTGCGTTATAGAAAGGTTGAGTAAATGAAACTCGTCAGTTTCTATAGATACTTAAAATAAATATAAATGATTGGTGAAAGTACACATGCGATCATTACAATAATTTTGGTGTTTTCTTTGATTTGTTTAGGAGCTACTCTACTATTGTCTGAACGATTTAACTTTGGTGGTGGAATGGGTACTTATATTTACAACAACTGAGTTTAGATCTAAGTTGTGATAATTCTTTTTCCATATATTCCGTGATTACGGTACAAGTTTTGTTTAAATGTTTGTAAAAGTACTAAAAGCAGATAGATCAATTTATATAAAAACATATAATTTATCTCAAGTTGTCTATAACTTCTTATATTTTCACTTCTGTTTTATTATTAACATTAATACCTGTAGAGTATTACAATGAAATAGTTCTGGTTTCGAAAGCCAGATGGCAGTGTATATCAGCCATCCAGAGGACACTGCTGAATTTGAAAAGTTAAAAATATGCCGACTTTTAATGTGAAGCCCTTGCTCTTATTCCTGCTCTTCGTTTAAACTTCAAATACGTTCATCTCATTACTGAAGTAAATGTTTTAGTACCTAGCTACTAAATTAAAAGGGAGGTAAGAAACGATTTCGTGTTTTTGTACAATTGCATCTGTCAGCATGGACAGTAATAAAAACATGGTCACCAAATGTTGCCTTTAGAGCAAAGTTGAGAGAGAAAATTCGCTCTACACTGCCGCGAATTTCCCTACTATGCATTGCGTAAATCTCTGCACAGAAACAATGTTTCATTGTTGTCGGAGTATACTTGAAAAACGCAATATGTTAATGGAGTGACTGCAGGTTCATGATTGGTAGAGCTATGTCTCTTGTATTAGTGTTTGTACTTCGGATACGAACATTTACACATTTTCATTGATTTGGTGGTAACATGAATAATTACAAATAAATAATGACAATTATGATTGCTTTACCATCATAAAGACAATAAGCTCTTTAACTTGTAAACTATTAACACCAACAGTAACAGAACTGATTTGTAACGAAAATCTTTCACATTTAGAGCAGTGAATATTTAACATCTTGGTAATTAATTGATATTGAACACAATTTGAAAGAAAGTTCTTCTTCTTGGTAACTGTCTTACTCACTTGCATGGGCTGCAAATTGAAGTTTCTGAGTGCCGCAAACTAAACTCCTATTCCGCTACTTTCTATAAATAGTAAACATTCCTTCTAGACAGGCATAAACTTAGGACTGCGTGTTGGATTTCTTCCTTTCCGACATTATAAACTGAAACACGACTCAGTATACCAGGAATAGAGACAGTCCCTGCTGTCGCGTGTATACTCACCGCATGCACGGAGCAAGCCTGTTTGCTGCGACTCAAAATTAAGCGTTTTCGTGTCGCCTGGTTTAAGAGTGATGCAGAACAAGAAAACTCTCAATTACAAAACGAAATACTGACCAATTAAGGTTTTAATTAAGACTTGGACATATGGGCATAAAATGTTACAAGACCACTTCTAGAATTTTAAGCGAAAAATATCAATCAGCGACCTGATTTCAGGAATGAACGACAATCGGATCGCGAGAGCTGCTACAGTCGCTTTAGCCTAGTGAATTCCCTGAGATGTCTTCTACTTATGAGTAACTAAGTAACAAGAAGAACATTCCAATGCTTATCTCGTTTAGCTTGCAGTAGAAATAACAGCTATCTTTTGTAAGACAGGTCGCGAAAGGCACGTAAATGGTGTGGACGCTCTTTAACTGCTGTGCTTCTCAGCGTCCCATTCTAAATTGGGCGTGAAAGACCACTTAATTTTGCTCAGAGGCCCCTCTATCAGGTTTGAGGTTCTTTTACATATTGTAAGTCTATGACACGGGACCAAGCTTTACTTCCTTTCAGAAGGAAGCCATGCTAAGGATTTTTACAATTACTTAGACTTTCACGTCCTCAAAAAATAACAAAGCAACAGCGAGTTTACATATTATTTGTTGATCTACCACCTGAAATGTGTCATGGAGTAAGAGAACAATCAAAAAATTAAAACAGGTGGTTTATTTGCAGAAAAGTAAAGCAATATAATCGCAGGGTTAAAAGATTAACAAACATTTGAATTACATTATACATATGAGACTATAACAGCAACAAACGAAACAAAATATCACTGTTTCTTCTCCGTTATTATCTTGTTTATATCCATGTGAATATTTATTCAATTCCTGTATAATAACACAAGAGGATTCAGCACAATCGCATTGATTACTAAATTTCTATGGTGCTCAAACCTTTCTATCATAGAATAATAAATAAGTCGAAATTAACACCCATACATGCTGTGATCAAGCTTCACTTATTATAGTATGCAGTTTGTTAGTTTTTGTAAGAAGCTGGTTTCTTTCTCTTTAGCAAGTTGGTAATGCTTCGGAAACAGAAAAGTAAACCTGATAAACACATAAGTGGGCATGGAATTAGCAACAATATTAAACTAGACCAGGTACCAGTTTTCCTTTTTATTTATTAATTTGAATAGTTGTTTTTCTTTTCTCTTCTTTCTTGTGTTTTCCAGGTAGTTTTATGTTGATTGGTTGTAGAGAATAAACAAGAACGTTATTTAAACTGCTATTATTTCTCCCCATCTGAGATTTTCTCTGTAAATATCGACGAGTCGCTCCAAATATGACAACGAAAACGTATCAGTTGTACTCACAAGATTTGATCTTTATGAACTGTAGCATTTCTGGTTGTTCAACTTGCTTTGGCTCATTGTGTAGTCAGTCACTTTTCTTTATTTACAGAGACCTGGGAGTTTTAATTAACTATTTGGTTCATTGCGTTGTTTAACAATTTCTAAACAAGTCCGGGAAATTGGACAAGTGCAGCCTAAGGCTATGTCTAAAAAGGATAAACCATCAAACCACTGGCTAGTATGTAATAAAACCATTTTGCTAATGTTTACGTTTCAATGAGTATGAAGTAAGTAGAAGAATAAGCTTTGTCTATTAGAGGAAGTAACGAAAGCCATAGAGCGTGACTCATCACATGTACATACATAGCATGTAGAGAAGGTATTGCATTCCACTTAAACTTTCAATACCGAGATTTCACTGGATGTACAAGTTTAACTGTCCCCTATTCAAAAATTAGTTTTAGAAAAAGGCCCAGACGCGCGCGTCTCTGACCCACATAACCCAAAAGCAAGAGCCCATGAAATAGAAACTTGGCATTTAACTTCATCGTTTCCAAGGAAGATTTTCACGAAGATTTTCAACAGAATTTCTCCACCCTAGACAAGCACTTACAATTTTGATATTGTCAAAGGTCTCTATTTTAATTAAGATATTGTAAATTAAAGTTAGTTATATAACTATATAATGTATATATTCATATTCTGGAAGCAACCTGTCTTGAGTCCTCTTCATTGTGGACGTATTTTGCGTAATTGGTAAAGTTTAGAGAAATATGAACATAGATCTCGTTAAAACACATTAGTTATATCCTAGGTGCAGTTTTTCTTGTGGGGTTAGCAATTTCCTATTTTACTCGCTTATACTGTACTCAGCCACGAAGGCATCGGATTTCTATACCTCTTTTGTTTTACTCCTTGACATACAGTGACGGCCACATAGCGACAGTTTCTAGGGTACTTGACTATCACTTTAGCCTAGTATATACCTTTGCGCCTATTCTACTTACAAGGAACTAAGTAATAAGACATGTGCACCAATGTTTATCTGGTTTAACGTGTTGCAGAAAGAAGAATAAGTGTTTGCAGGAATAAATTCTTTCCGAAAAGATAGAGAAGACCATGTGAATGTAACACAAGTTTTTCTCTGTGTGCTGAGGGTTTTTAATTTGTTTGTTGTCACTCGATTTTGTGCGAGAGCGAGTATTATTTCCCCGTACACGTGATATAAGTTAGAGACAGCTGCAGGCATGAGTGGTGGGTCTCTCGTACAGTGTGTCGTGTGTCAGTTTATAACACCGGGAACTGAGAGCAGTCCAACACGCAGGCCATTGACGCTCTCCTGTATGCCGGCCTGGGAGCAATCTTTATTATTTATAGAAAAACAGCAGAATAACTGTTTAGGTTGTGTTGAAAGTTCTACAACAAAGTTCAGAAATTGTCATATTGATCTAGCTGGAATTTTTAGTGAAGAAAGATCGGAAATAAAAATACCTGTATCTTGGTCTTATTTCCCACAGATACGATGTTTATGTAAATCTTGTATACATATTAGAATTGTTTCACCAATGGCAGCTAACATTTACATTTTTGGTAGAGTAACTCCTACGCTTTATCATTTCAGAGCTATTAGATAAACATTCTAAAGGTTATGTAAATATTTTAGTATATGGTATTTTAATAACAATTATTAGAGCTATTTTTGAGAATAAGAAACTTCAAAAATATTCCATATAATCATATCTTGGGACTCTTCTGAAAATCTTCGTGTCGCATCCAAAAGATGTTAGACTTAAATATTAAGTTATGTATTTAACGGACTTTGAGTTACGCTGTATCCATTCGCAGATAGTTTTCTAAAAATCTGAAGAGTACTGAGTTATTTCCAAGAAATTTAGGACATGCATTTTATAAAATATTTTTAGTGTGCCTTTAGTGTAAATCCTAGGAGTCATTTTTTATGAAATAAACATTTAAAACATTTTTCCCTGTAAAAGGTAGCCCAAAATGTTCTGGACAATCCTCTTGTTGCATTTTTAGAAGATTCTGAACTTCAAAGTTTGAATTTTTGGGTAGATACAGCATATTACCCATGTACTAAATGCACAAAGTACAAATGTTGATATGTTGCATTCATATTACTTTCTTTATCTATATATTTTGCAAGAAACGGTCCTCATAAAATCTTATTCCTTTATCTGCTTAATGCTAAACGATATTAACATTACCAGAAGAGGTCCTATCACTAACTTCCTTATAAGTATAATCGAAATAAGGCGATTCAAAGTGAGTTCTTTTTAAAGCCGTCGCTATATAACTGTCACTGGTTGTCGTTGTACGGCCAGGACTAAAAGAAAGGAGCTATGAAACGAAAGACGACTTTTCTATTAAGAAACGTTTCTGGTCGTTTATTAAACTTCAAAGCAATTACAAAGAACATCTCGGAAATGGTTTTATGTACGAATAAAGGTAGGTATGGAATAGATTGTGTGACTTAACAGATGTACATTTGCTGTGGAGCGAGTTTGTGTCTGTCTCTTAAAGTTGCCCAGTTATGCAAAAAACATCCAGAAAGAAGAGGAATTCAGCGGTTATTCCCAGCAACTTCAAGATATCCATTTTATTTGACATTCAAAAACTTCAATACACAGTTGGGCCGTTTTTCAGAAAATCGAAAATTCTTCCATTAAAGCATAGTTTATCGTAATGATTTTGCTGAAAATCATTATTTCCCATTCCTATAAGATAGAAAACTTAAATACCAAGTTTGGGATTTAACTAACTTCTCGCTTTTGATTTATGCTCTGCACACACACACTCACCTTTTACTTCCAGTGAAATCCCTGAATGGATTTTTGGGAGGAATACAATACCCCTCTAGGTGCTGTGTAAAGTAAAAGCGTGCACTGACAAATGAACGCTGAGAGCGATCAGAGTAATACCAACTCGTCAGTATACTTCTCCTACGGTCACAAACTCTACCCAGCTCTTTCTTCGCGTATTTTCACCAAGAGAATTAAAGCGGATCACACTTAATATAAGTGCAATCCTATTCCAAAAATTATCTTTATGTTGTATTGTATGTACACATCGGTATAAAATGTCAATTTGCTGTCACAGTACAATGAATACTTATATCTACAACAGTTGACTTCAGATCTTCAACCAATAATGCTTTTTCCATATATTCCGTAATTAAGCTACAAGTTTTTTCTAAATGATTATAAAAGTGCTGAATGTCAAACAATTTATAATACAAACATATAGTTTATCTGATCTTGGCTATAGCTTCTTACAGTTTTGCCTCCTATTAATTTGTAATAAGGTTAATACCTGTGCTACCATCTGCATGTTAATGAGATGAAATAGTTCTGCTGTCGATAGTAAGATGGCAGTGTACATCAACGTTAACACAGAATATCAAGAGGACGCTGCAGCTTAGAGCGTGAATTTGAAACGTAAAAGTGCAGAAGCTTTTATCCTCTTATTTCTGTTCATCGTATAAAGCTTTAATTACTTTATTACACAACTGCAGTTGGCGTTGGTAAATATTTAGTAACTAGCCACTAATTTAAAAGGTATTAAGATATGAATTCGCGTATTTTGTTCAATTGCATCTCTCAGCATGGCAGTCGTCACCAGAAAGTTGCCCTTACAGTAAACCAGAGAGAGCAAATTCGCTCTATGCTCCCATAATATGCTTATGGTGCACTGCGCGGAAAGCAAGGACACACCTTCATTTCTACAGCAGCATACGATATTTTGTGTTTGAAATGCGTAATACACTTTTCATAGGTTAATGTTCTCACTGTGGGTTTATGATTGGTAGAACTTCGCTCTATTATGTCTCTAGTATTAATGTTTATACTCGGATATGAACATTTACACATTTTCAGAGATTTGGTGACAACTGCTAGTCGTAACAGAAATCACTGCAAAAATTAATAGCACTAGCTATACTTTTAACATAATAAAACAACAAACTTCGTACTTTGGCTTATAACATTGTAATTGTATTGTAACACCAACGTATGATAATTAGTTTGTAACGAAAAACTTTCAGAAAACAGCGAATACCGTGACAATGCCGTCCGCGCGTGCGACCTCTCTTATGTACACTGTGGTATGCGGCGAGAGCTGGAATGTGCTTTCCTAGTATACTTATATTTTCTATTGTTAGCTTCAGATATTCGTGACGATAACGCTTTTCCGTACTCTCTGTGACACTGAGGTATAAGTTTTGTCTAAAAGGCTATAAATGTGCCACACCCAAATGAATTTATAATAAGAACATGCGATTTATTTAGATTTTGCTTGTGTTCATCATACTTTTGCTTCTTTTCTTAATCTCAAGAAGGTTAACACCCATGCTGCCATCTGCAGATTAACAAGATGAAGTAGTTCTGGTCTGGATGAGGAGATGGCAGTGCACATCGGCTTCATCCCAGAATGTTAAGAAGCCTCAGAGGCGAGAGGTAATTTAAAACAAAAGTGAAGCGGCCTCTGAACTGCAATGTTTACTCTTATTTGTGTTCATCGTTCAACAGGTTCAGGTATCTTCATTACATTACTGAAGTGGATTTTGGTAAATATTTTAGTACCTAGCCACTGAATTAGAAGAAAGGTAAGAAACTGTTTCCTGTATTTTGTAATATTGATGACGAGATCATCATCTCTCAGCATGGACACAAATACAATAGTTTGAGACAGTCGTCACCAAATAGCTGCCCTTAAAGAAAAGTAGAGAGAGAGAGCAAATTTGTCCTATGCTCCTTGAATAGCCTACCGTCAAACAACTGTGCGGATACGCAATTCCTTCAATGCTGTGGCAGTGTACAACATTTCGAGTTTGAAATATGTAATCCACCTTTTATAGGTTGATACAGCTGTTATAGGTTCATGGTTTGTACAATAATTGCTCTATTGTGTCTCTTGCATTAGTATTTATACTTGGGTACGAACATATACATATTTTCATAGGTTTAGTGTTAACTGGAAATTGTAATTTAAATCATTTCAAAAATGACAATTATTATAGTGTTAACATATTAAAACAACAAGCCCCTTAACTTAGCTAAGATCATTGTAACCGCATTGTAACGCTAACAGTATGAGAATTAATTTGTAATGAAAAACATTCGCGTAGCAGTGAATATTGGTAATTAATTGATATCGAACACAATTTGAAAGAAAGTTCCTCTCTTTGGTAACTGTCGTACTCACTTGTATGAGTTACGTAAGGACGCCGCAAGTTGAAGTTTTTCTGAGAACAGACTTTTGCTGCAAACTAAACCTTTGTTTCGCCGCTTTCTGTAAATAAAAAGATTCCTCTCATGCAGGTACAAACGTGTGAGTCGATGGCTTGCGTGTTGGATTTCTTTCCGTTCCCAACACTAAAAATACCATACAAGGAATATGGACAGTTCCTTATGTTCCTTATGTTTTGAATTCATATTATATAATTACTGTTTCACATTTTTAGTCTAATTTCACAGATGTGTCCCCTAAACATATGCGCAGCAAATTTTGTTAAGGAGTTCTAGAAGTTTTAACTGAGAAACACCAGAAAAAGCTCTGGAAACGCCACGCCCCCTTCTCAGAGATATTTAAATTGCAGTTGTTTCATTATCAGCATAACATCAAAATTATTTAAACGAAAAAATTGCTACAAACCGGACTTAATAATAAGAATATAGGAATCCTAAACCAATTTTTTTTACCTGTGTAAACATAGTAGGTATTGTATATAATCCAAAAGTTCAAATGGAATAGTCTACATGTGTATGGAATAGCGATTATTTTTTCTAAAGTGTATAAAGTCATAGACAGCCATGAGCTGAAATATTTTTTTAAAATCTTCTTTTTATCCAGAAATTCTATTGCAATATTTGGAATTACAGTAAGGAAATTGGCATTATTTTTATTTTATTATTATTATTATTATTATTATTATGTCTGAAAAATTGCTTCCAATTGCAAAACCTCTCCCTGGTTACTACCATGTGTGCATGAAAGAAAAAAACTGGAAGGGTCAGTGAAATATAGTGCATTATTTGATGAAGGCAATTAATATGTAAAAAATATAGAGTAAAGAGGTATTTACCTAAATATTACTTGAATAGATGTATCTAAGTAAATTATTGTTTGTAATATTACCAACATGATAAGTATTTCATATTCATATAGTTTTAAAATCCAGTTGTGTGCCGAATGCCACCTAATTAAAACCCTTTACATGTTCCGTAGAATATATTGAATTTTTATCCTTTTAATATGTTTAACGATTATATGATTAACCTTTCAGGCACTCTATGATTTATGCCATTAATCTGTGCGTTATATTCATTATAAAATGAATATTAAGTTTTTTTTTCTCTGCAATGGTTCTTGGGAGCCTTATCACAATGTAATATGCTTTCAAGCATCTCAATTTGCTTTTAATCAAAATAGATCTGATATCGTGAAACTTTATGTGGTTTATTTTTTTTCCATACATTTGCAATTTTGGTTTCAGAACCAAAGATTTTCAGGAAATAATGACATTAGCACTTAATGTTTAATGAAAACAAGAAAAATTATGGACTAGTGTTTAATTTTTCTCTGCATAAAAATAAATAGTTCAGAATAACTAGTACCTCACAATATGTAGCACTTTCATTAATGTTTATTTGCTACCTTTCTTCATTTTCTTCTTGTATTTTGCTGTTGTTATTTAGTTATTACATGTATGAGGTGTGGTACTCCATACTCTTTTAAGCTTTGGTTGTGAACATATTTTTGTTATTTTAACACCTCAGCCTAAAATATTTTTGTATGGATCCTTAGCTTGTTATAGGTTCAGTTCAGCCCTTTCTGTGACCCAATTATTTGCCTTACAAGTTCATACCCTTCTGTGGAATGCTAAGACATTTCAAAGAAAATGTATCTTTTTTTTCTAGAGCTTCACACTTCAACAGATGTTTTAACAATGAAAATAATTGCTACATATGCAACAGAAGTAGTAATAAAATATGCCCTCAATATTAATATTTCAGTTCACAGTTATTGATATTGGGGGCTTTAGCTTATGAAACAACTCGTTGGTTGAAGGTTCATAAACGTTGGATTATTTAAGCATGTTATTTTCTTCAAAAACACACACACACACACACATACTTTCAGAATCTGGGGGATAGGGAATGATTTCGGTTAAAGAAAAATTTGCCGCCTCAGCCGGGAATCTAACCTGGGACCTCTAGGTGAGAAGTCAGCTTGCTGACCACTCGAACTTGGAGATAGTCAATTCCTAAAGTTTTAGGTATACTTTTCCCTGTTTTTTTTTGTCATGCATAACTTTAAAGTAATATTGAATAGTTCTGTCATTAACTTTCGAAAACTATTGTTCTATCATTACTGTAGTGTAATTTATTTTGGTAAATTCTCCTTCCATGCACTGTACATTTTTAAAGATAAACAAGTAAGGAAAGAAAAAGAAGAACAAATGTGTAGGAATGTTAATTTGTTAATTAAATGTCTCGTCACCACTGATGACAGTTGTATATTTATATTTAAAGAGTAAAAGGCAACAGGCAAACAAACCAAGAAATCTCAAGTGAACAATGAAATAATAACTTCTCGAGGCTGCAGTCAGATCAGAAGCTTTGGAGCGGTACATAGACTTCTTAAGGAAAAGCTAGAAGATTTCTGATCCGGCTGTAAACTCGAGAAAACTGGCCAAAATCCTGTAGTGGGGTGGGGCAGGACCTACTTTGATGATTGAGCTACCGTAGTCGGTCACGTTTCTGTGCCCTGCCGTGTGAGAACACTTGGAGTCGCGTCGATCGCCGGAAGTTGAATGCGAGTCCAATTTTTACTTTCTCTATAGGAACTATGTACATAGTGGATAGAGAATGTATTGCACTCTACCAAAAAATTCGATACCGAGATTTCACCGGAAATATATGTTTTAGAGTCCCCTTTATCTAAAAAAAAGCATTTTCGGAAAAAGGTCCGTGTGTGTGTGTGTGTGTGTGTGTGTCTGTGAACACGATATATCAAAAACGAAAAGTAGGTAAAATACCAAGCTTGGTATTTAAGTTTACCATCTTCCAGGGATGCGACACGAAGATTTTGAGAAAAATCTCCCCACTCCCAACTACCCTTTACATGGAACTTTTTTCGAAAATTTTGATTTTCTCAAAAATGGCTCTAACGACTTTGATTAAAATTTCATATACTAAAGATATTTACCTGTCAAATAAAATGTATATCTTGAATTTTCTGGAAATAGCCTCTGAAGAGTAGTTTATTCTGGATGAATTTTACTAAATTTTGAATAACTGCTAAACCGTAAGAGATGGACAAAAACTTACTACACAAAAAATGTAGAGCACGTTAAAACACACAATTTATGTTATATACATTTTTTCGTGGAGTTCGTCGTTTTTGTGACATTCCTTATTTTTTGGTTTCTGCTATGAAAAAGTTATATATTTCTCATACAGGAATTTATCAACTGCTGTCCATACAAACAAAGGAACTTCATTGACATAGCAACCAGCTTTTGATTATCATTTTAACCTATGGTTCTCCCTTATTTCACCTCTACTTACAAGGAAGCAAGTAATATGACCATTTGTGCTGATGTTTTACTGATTAGCATGAAGTTAATAGAAGTATAAGGTTTTTAGGAATAATTTGTTTCAGATATCTAGAGAAAGTCATGTGAATGGTACACATCAGACTTTTTTACATTGAGTTAACCATCTATATAGATATCTGTAATAATCTTCGTTAAATCTAAATTTATTCGAGTTTACGAGGATCGCATTCAATTTAAAAGCGATCCTATTCCAAAAAATCTGTATCCATCCAAGAAAGCACAATAATACAGTTTTTCACCAGGCTACTTATATTCCAAAACGTCGAATGTTGATGTTCTGGAGAATAATCTTTTTCCATACTATTCCTGATGTTGGTACACTTATGAGCTAAAAGGCTATAGAATTAACGTACACCATTGTGTTCATGATAAACAAATATTATTTTTTTGCCACTTTGCTTCAACTTCTTAAATTGTTGCTTCTTTTCTTAGAGAAATGTATATTAATACTAGTGCTGCCATCTGCAAGTTAACACGATGCAGTAGTTCCGGTCTGTAATACAGATGGCAGTGCACATCAGCGTTATCCCAGAATATTAACAACAAGCTACAGACAAGAGCGGGAATTTGAAACAAAAGTGAAGCGTTGTGACGTAAATTGTGCTTCAACGTGATCTATATTCTTTGTGTAGTAAATTTTGTCTATCCCTTACAGTTTACCTGTTACGCAAATTTAACAAAATTCATTCAAAATAAATAGGTCTTTAGAGGTTGTTCCTAGAAAATTCCAGAAATACATTTTATTTACAATATAGATATCCTTAATATACGGTGTTTTAATTAAAATCGTTAGAGCCATTTTTGAGAAAATCAACACTTACGAATTTTTACTTACTTTACACGTACTACGCACATAGTGTGTAGAGAAGGTATTGTAATGCACCCAAAAATTCGATGCCGAGATTTCAACGGATCTATTCGTTTTCTGACCCTCTGATTAAAAAAAACATTTTTGGAAAAAGATACATGTGTGTGTGGGGGTGTGGAGGTGTGGCGGTGTGGGGGTGTGGGGGTGTGGTGGGTGTGTGTGTGAGGGTGGGGGTGTGTGGGTGTGTGAGCGTGTGGGTGTGGGTGTTTGGGGGTGTGTGGGGGTGTGAGCGTGTCGGGGTGTTGTGAGGGTGGGGGTGTGGGGGGTGTGGGGGTGTGAGTGTGTGTGTGAGGGTGGGGGTGTGTGGGTGTGTGGGTGTGGGTGTGTGTGGGTGGGTGGGTGTGTGTGTGTGTGTGTGGATATCGGAGCTCAAAACGAGAAGACCGTTAAATACCAAACTTGTAATTTAAGTTTGGTATCTTCCAAGGATGCGACACGAAGATTATTACGAAACTCCCGCACCCCCAACTAACCATGGAGCCTTTTTCGAAAATGTTGGTATTCTCAAAAATAGCTCTCATGATTTTCATTAAAATATCGAACATTAAAGATATTTACGTGACAAATAATATGTATATCTTGAATTTTCTGGGAATAGCCTCTGAAGACATCTTTATTCTGGATGAATTAATGGAATTTTTCATAACTGGAGTGCCATGAGATAGATAAAATACTATGTAACAAAAAACGTGGATCTCGTTAAAGCACACAATTGGTTTTATATATTTTTTTTTTTTCGTGGAGTTGGCCGTTTTGGAGATATTCCTTGTTATTGGTTTCAGTTTTTAAAAATCTGATGTGTTCCATTCACATGACTTTCTCTATATCTCTGTAACAAATTATTGTTAATAAGCTTATCTTTTATTTATTTCATGTTAATCGAGGAAAATTAGCAGAAATAGTCTTATTCCTTGCTTTATTGTAAATACAAGCGAAATAAGGTAGTACCATAGGTTAAAGTGAAAGCCAAAAGCTGGTTGCTATGTGACTGATGTTCCTTTGTTTGTGTGGACAGGAGTTGACAAATTCCTGTATAAGAAAAGTACAAGTTTTTCAAAGCTGAATCCAAAATCAAGGAATATCTCAAAAGCGATCAACTCCACGAAAAAAATGGATATAACATAAATTGTGTGTTTTAAGTGCTCTACATTTTTTGTGTGTTAAGTTTTTGTCCACCTCTTACGGTTTAGTAGTTATGCAAAATTCATCCAGAATAAAGTAGTCTTCAGAGGCTATTCCCAGAGAATTCAAAATATACATTTTATTTGTCAGGTAAATATTTTTAACATATGATATTTTAATAAAAGTCGTTACAGCCATTTTTTAGAAAATCAAAATTTTCGAAAAAAATTCCATGTAAAGGGTAAATTAGTGTAGGGGGATTTTTCTCAAAATCTTGGTGTCACATCCCTGGAAGATGCTAAACTTAAATACCAAGTTTGGTAGTTTACCGACTTTTCGTTTTTGAGTTATCGTGTTCACAGACACACGGACACACGGAACTTTTTGTGAAAATGCTTTTTATAGATAAAGAGCACCCTAAAACATATATTTCCGGTGAAATCTCGGTATCGAATTTTTTTGTGGAGTGCAATACTTTCTCTATTCACTGTGTACATAGTGCGTATAGAGAAAGTAAAAAGTTATAATTTGCTTCTACGGGAACCTGTCAACACCTGGCTATGTAAACAAACCCAGACATTTTAAAACATTTGACTGCCGGTTTAACCTAGCGTATTCCCTCCTACTTATAAAGAACGAAGTAATAAGACCGTTTCTAGTAGCATAAAGTGGACAGAAGAATAGGATTATTAAAACTGCGTTATAGAAAGGTTGAGTAAATGAAACTCGTCAGTTTCTATAGATACTTAAAATAAATATAAATGATTGGTGAAAGTACACATGCGATCATTACAATAATTTTGGTGTTTTCTTTGATTTGTTTAGGAGCTACTCTACTATTGTCTGAACGATTTAACTTTGGTGGTGGAATGGGTACTTATATTTACAACAACTGAGTTTAGATCTAAGTTGTGATAATTCTTTTTCCATATATTCCGTGATTACGGTACAAGTTTTGTTTAAATGTTTGTAAAAGTACTAAAAGCAGATAGATCAATTTATATAAAAACATATAATTTATCTCAAGTTGTCTATAACTTCTTATATTTTCACTTCTGTTTTATTATTAACATTAATACCTGTAGAGTATTACAATGAAATAGTTCTGGTTTCGAAAGCCAGATGGCAGTGTATATCAGCCATCCAGAGGACACTGCTGAATTTGAAAAGTTAAAAATATGCCGACTTTTAATGTGAAGCCCTTGCTCTTATTCCTGCTCTTCGTTTAAACTTCAAATACGTTCATCTCATTACTGAAGTAAATGTTTTAGTACCTAGCTACTAAATTAAAAGGGAGGTAAGAAACGATTTCGTGTTTTTGTACAATTGCATCTGTCAGCATGGACAGTAATAAAAACATGGTCACCAAATGTTGCCTTTAGAGCAAAGTTGAGAGAGAAAATTCGCTCTACACTGCCGCGAATTTCCCTACTATGCATTGCGTAAATCTCTGCACAGAAACAATGTTTCATTGTTGTCGGAGTATACTTGAAAAACGCAATATGTTAATGGAGTGACTGCAGGTTCATGATTGGTAGAGCTATGTCTCTTGTATTAGTGTTTGTACTTCGGATACGAACATTTACACATTTTCATTGATTTGGTGGTAACATGAATAATTACAAATAAATAATGACAATTATGATTGCTTTACCATCATAAAGACAATAAGCTCTTTAACTTGTAAACTATTAACACCAACAGTAACAGAACTGATTTGTAACGAAAATCTTTCACATTTAGAGCAGTGAATATTTAACATCTTGGTAATTAATTGATATTGAACACAATTTGAAAGAAAGTTCTTCTTCTTGGTAACTGTCTTACTCACTTGCATGGGCTGCAAATTGAAGTTTCTGAGTGCCGCAAACTAAACTCCTATTCCGCTACTTTCTATAAATAGTAAACATTCCTTCTAGACAGGCATAAACTTAGGACTGCGTGTTGGATTTCTTCCTTTCCGACATTATAAACTGAAACACGACTCAGTATACCAGGAATAGAGACAGTCCCTGCTGTCGCGTGTATACTCACCGCATGCACGGAGCAAGCCTGTTTGCTGCGACTCAAAATTAAGCGTTTTCGTGTCGCCTGGTTTAAGAGTGATGCAGAACAAGAAAACTCTCAATTACAAAACGAAATACTGACCAATTAAGGTTTTAATTAAGACTTGGACATATGGGCATAAAATGTTACAAGACCACTTCTAGAATTTTAAGCGAAAAATATCAATCAGCGACCTGATTTCAGGAATGAACGACAATCGGATCGCGAGAGCTGCTACAGTCGCTTTAGCCTAGTGAATTCCCTGAGATGTCTTCTACTTATGAGTAACTAAGTAACAAGAAGAACATTCCAATGCTTATCTCGTTTAGCTTGCAGTAGAAATAACAGCTATCTTTTGTAAGACAGGTCGCGAAAGGCACGTAAATGGTGTGGACGCTCTTTAACTGCTGTGCTTCTCAGCGTCCCATTCTAAATTGGGCGTGAAAGACCACTTAATTTTGCTCAGAGGCCCCTCTATCAGGTTTGAGGTTCTTTTACATATTGTAAGTCTATGACACGGGACCAAGCTTTACTTCCTTTCAGAAGGAAGCCATGCTAAGGATTTTTACAATTACTTAGACTTTCACGTCCTCAAAAAATAACAAAGCAACAGCGAGTTTACATATTATTTGTTGATCTACCACCTGAAATGTGTCATGGAGTAAGAGAACAATCAAAAAATTAAAACAGGTGGTTTATTTGCAGAAAAGTAAAGCAATATAATCGCAGGGTTAAAAGATTAACAAACATTTGAATTACATTATACATATGAGACTATAACAGCAACAAACGAAACAAAATATCACTGTTTCTTCTCCGTTATTATCTTGTTTATATCCATGTGAATATTTATTCAATTCCTGTATAATAACACAAGAGGATTCAGCACAATCGCATTGATTACTAAATTTCTATGGTGCTCAAACCTTTCTATCATAGAATAATAAATAAGTCGAAATTAACACCCATACATGCTGTGATCAAGCTTCACTTATTATAGTATGCAGTTTGTTAGTTTTTGTAAGAAGCTGGTTTCTTTCTCTTTAGCAAGTTGGTAATGCTTCGGAAACAGAAAAGTAAACCTGATAAACACATAAGTGGGCATGGAATTAGCAACAATATTAAACTAGACCAGGTACCAGTTTTCCTTTTTATTTATTAATTTGAATAGTTGTTTTTCTTTTCTCTTCTTTCTTGTGTTTTCCAGGTAGTTTTATGTTGATTGGTTGTAGAGAATAAACAAGAACGTTATTTAAACTGCTATTATTTCTCCCCATCTGAGATTTTCTCTGTAAATATCGACGAGTCGCTCCAAATATGACAACGAAAACGTATCAGTTGTACTCACAAGATTTGATCTTTATGAACTGTAGCATTTCTGGTTGTTCAACTTGCTTTGGCTCATTGTGTAGTCAGTCACTTTTCTTTATTTACAGAGACCTGGGAGTTTTAATTAACTATTTGGTTCATTGCGTTGTTTAACAATTTCTAAACAAGTCCGGGAAATTGGACAAGTGCAGCCTAAGGCTATGTCTAAAAAGGATAAACCATCAAACCACTGGCTAGTATGTAATAAAACCATTTTGCTAATGTTTACGTTTCAATGAGTATGAAGTAAGTAGAAGAATAAGCTTTGTCTATTAGAGGAAGTAACGAAAGCCATAGAGCGTGACTCATCACATGTACATACATAGCATGTAGAGAAGGTATTGCATTCCACTTAAACTTTCAATACCGAGATTTCACTGGATGTACAAGTTTAACTGTCCCCTATTCAAAAATTAGTTTTAGAAAAAGGCCCAGACGCGCGCGTCTCTGACCCACATAACCCAAAAGCAAGAGCCCATGAAATAGAAACTTGGCATTTAACTTCATCGTTTCCAAGGAAGATTTTCACGAAGATTTTCAACAGAATTTCTCCACCCTAGACAAGCACTTACAATTTTGATATTGTCAAAGGTCTCTATTTTAATTAAGATATTGTAAATTAAAGTTAGTTATATAACTATATAATGTATATATTCATATTCTGGAAGCAACCTGTCTTGAGTCCTCTTCATTGTGGACGTATTTTGCGTAATTGGTAAAGTTTAGAGAAATATGAACATAGATCTCGTTAAAACACATTAGTTATATCCTAGGTGCAGTTTTTCTTGTGGGGTTAGCAATTTCCTATTTTACTCGCTTATACTGTACTCAGCCACGAAGGCATCGGATTTCTATACCTCTTTTGTTTTACTCCTTGACATACAGTGACGGCCACATAGCGACAGTTTCTAGGGTACTTGACTATCACTTTAGCCTAGTATATACCTTTGCGCCTATTCTACTTACAAGGAACTAAGTAATAAGACATGTGCACCAATGTTTATCTGGTTTAACGTGTTGCAGAAAGAAGAATAAGTGTTTGCAGGAATAAATTCTTTCCGAAAAGATAGAGAAGACCATGTGAATGTAACACAAGTTTTTCTCTGTGTGCTGAGGGTTTTTAATTTGTTTGTTGTCACTCGATTTTGTGCGAGAGCGAGTATTATTTCCCCGTACACGTGATATAAGTTAGAGACAGCTGCAGGCATGAGTGGTGGGTCTCTCGTACAGTGTGTCGTGTGTCAGTTTATAATACCGGGAACTGAGAGCAGTCCAACACGCAGGCCATTGACGCTCTCCTGTATGCCGGCCTGGGAGCAATCTTTATTATTTATAGAAAAACAGCAGAATAACTGTTTAGGTTGTGTTGAAAGTTCTACAACAAAGTTCAGAAATTGTCATATTGATCTAGCTGGAATTTTTAGTGAAGAAAGATCGGAAATAAAAATACCTGTATCTTGGTCTTATTTCCCACAGATACGATGTTTATGTAAATCTTGTATACATATTAGAATTGTTTCACCAATGGCAGCTAACATTTACATTTTTGGTAGAGTAACTCCTACGCTTTATCATTTCAGAGCTATTAGATAAACATTCTAAAGGTTATGTAAATATTTTAGTATATGGTATTTTAATAACAATTATTAGAGCTATTTTTGAGAATAAGAAACTTCAAAAATATTCCATATAATCATATCTTGGGACTCTTCTGAAAATCTTCGTGTCGCATCCAAAAGATGTTAGACTTAAATATTAAGTTATGTATTTAACGGACTTTGAGTTACGCTGTATCCATTCGCAGATAGTTTTCTAAAAATCTGAAGAGTACTGAGTTATTTCCAAGAAATTTAGGACATGCATTTTATAAAATATTTTTAGTGTGCCTTTAGTGTAAATCCTAGGAGTCATTTTTTATGAAATAAACATTTAAAACATTTTTCCCTGTAAAGGGTAGCCCAAAATGTTCTGGACAATCCTCTTGTTGCATTTTTAGAAGATTCTGAACTTCAAAGTTTGAATTTTTGGGTAGATACAGCATATTACCCATGTACTAAATGCACAAAGTACAAATGTTGATATGTTGCATTCATATTACTTTCTTTATCTATATATTTTGCAAGAAACGGTCCTCATAAAATCTTATTCCTTTATCTGCTTAATGCTAAACGATATTAACATTACCAGAAGAGGTCCTATCACTAACTTCCTTATAAGTATAATCGAAATAAGGCGATTCAAAGTGAGTTCTTTTTAAAGCCGTCGCTATATAACTGTCACTGGTTGTCGTTGTACGGCCAGGACTAAAAGAAAGGAGCTATGAAACGAAAGACGACTTTTCTATTAAGAAACGTTTCTGGTCGTTTATTAAACTTCAAAGCAATTACAAAGAACATCTCGGAAATGGTTTTATGTACGAATAAAGGTAGGTATGGAATAGATTGTGTGACTTAACAGATGTACATTTGCTGTGGAGCGAGTTTGTGTCTGTCTCTTAAAGTTGCCCAGTTATGCAAAAAACATCCAGAAAGAAGAGGAATTCAGCGGTTATTCCCAGCAACTTCAAGATATCCATTTTATTTGACATTCAAAAACTTCAATACACAGTTGGGCCGTTTTTCAGAAAATCGAAAATTCTTCCATTAAAGCATAGTTTATCGTAATGATTTTGCTGAAAATCATTATTTCCCATTCCTATAAGATAGAAAACTTAAATACCAAGTTTGGGATTTAACTAACTTCTCGCTTTTGATTTATGCTCTGCACACACACACTCACCTTTTACTTCCAGTGAAATCCCTGAATGGATTTTTGGGAGGAATACAATACCCCTCTAGGTGCTGTGTAAAGTAAAAGCGTGCACTGACAAATGAACGCTGAGAGCGATCAGAGTAATACCAACTCGTCAGTATACTTCTCCTACGGTCACAAACTCTACCCAGCTCTTTCTTCGCGTATTTTCACCAAGAGAATTAAAGCGGATCACACTTAATATAAGTGCAATCCTATTCCAAAAATTATCTTTATGTTGTATTGTATGTACACATCGGTATAAAATGTCAATTTGCTGTCACAGTACAATGAATACTTATATCTACAACAGTTGACTTCAGATCTTCAACCAATAATGCTTTTTCCATATATTCCGTAATTAAGCTACAAGTTTTTTCTAAATGATTATAAAAGTGCTGAATGTCAAACAATTTATAATACAAACATATAGTTTATCTGATCTTGGCTATAGCTTCTTACAGTTTTGCCTCCTATTAATTTGTAATAAGGTTAATACCTGTGCTACCATCTGCATGTTAATGAGATGAAATAGTTCTGCTGTCGATAGTAAGATGGCAGTGTACATCAACGTTAACACAGAATATCAAGAGGACGCTGCAGCTTAGAGCGTGAATTTGAAACGTAAAAGTGCAGAAGCTTTTATCCTCTTATTTCTGTTCATCGTATAAAGCTTTAATTACTTTATTACACAACTGCAGTTGGCGTTGGTAAATATTTAGTAACTAGCCACTAATTTAAAAGGTATTAAGATATGAATTCGCGTATTTTGTTCAATTGCATCTCTCAGCATGGCAGTCGTCACCAGAAAGTTGCCCTTACAGTAAACCAGAGAGAGCAAATTCGCTCTATGCTCCCATAATATGCTTATGGTGCACTGCGCGGAAAGCAAGGACACACCTTCATTTCTACAGCAGCATACGATATTTTGTGTTTGAAATGCGTAATACACTTTTCATAGGTTAATGTTCTCACTGTGGGTTTATGATTGGTAGAACTTCGCTCTATTATGTCTCTAGTATTAATGTTTATACTCGGATATGAACATTTACACATTTTCAGAGATTTGGTGACAACTGCTAGTCGTAACAGAAATCACTGCAAAAATTAATAGCACTAGCTATACTTTTAACATAATAAAACAACAAACTTCGTACTTTGGCTTATAACATTGTAATTGTATTGTAACACCAACGTATGATAATTAGTTTGTAACGAAAAACTTTCAGAAAACAGCGAATACCGTGACAATGCCGTCCGCGCGTGCGACCTCTCTTATGTACACTGTGGTATGCGGCGAGAGCTGGAATGTGCTTTCCTAGTATACTTATATTTTCTATTGTTAGCTTCAGATATTCGTGACGATAACGCTTTTCCGTACTCTCTGTGACACTGAGGTATAAGTTTTGTCTAAAAGGCTATAAATGTGCCACACCCAAATGAATTTATAATAAGAACATGCGATTTATTTAGATTTTGCTTGTGTTCATCATACTTTTGCTTCTTTTCTTAATCTCAAGAAGGTTAACACCCATGCTGCCATCTGCAGATTAACAAGATGAAGTAGTTCTGGTCTGGATGAGGAGATGGCAGTGCACATCGGCTTCATCCCAGAATGTTAAGAAGCCTCAGAGGCGAGAGGTAATTTAAAACAAAAGTGAAGCGGCCTCTGAACTGCAATGTTTACTCTTATTTGTGTTCATCGTTCAACAGGTTCAGGTATCTTCATTACATTACTGAAGTGGATTTTGGTAAATATTTTAGTACCTAGCCACTGAATTAGAAGAAAGGTAAGAAACTGTTTCCTGTATTTTGTAATATTGATGACGAGATCATCATCTCTCAGCATGGACACAAATACAATAGTTTGAGACAGTCGTCACCAAATAGCTGCCCTTAAAGAAAAGTAGAGAGAGAGAGCAAATTTGTCCTATGCTCCTTGAATAGCCTACCGTCAAACAACTGTGCGGATACGCAATTCCTTCAATGCTGTGGCAGTGTACAACATTTCGAGTTTGAAATATGTAATCCACCTTTTATAGGTTGATACAGCTGTTATAGGTTCATGGTTTGTACAATAATTGCTCTATTGTGTCTCTTGCATTAGTATTTATACTTGGGTACGAACATATACATATTTTCATAGGTTTAGTGTTAACTGGAAATTGTAATTTAAATCATTTCAAAAATGACAATTATTATAGTGTTAACATATTAAAACAACAAGCCCCTTAACTTAGCTAAGATCATTGTAACCGCATTGTAACGCTAACAGTATGAGAATTAATTTGTAATGAAAAACATTCGCGTAGCAGTGAATATTGGTAATTAATTGATATCGAACACAATTTGAAAGAAAGTTCCTCTCTTTGGTAACTGTCGTACTCACTTGTATGAGTTACGTAAGGACGCCGCAAGTTGAAGTTTTTCTGAGAACAGACTTTTGCTGCAAACTAAACCTTTGTTTCGCCGCTTTCTGTAAATAAAAAGATTCCTCTCATGCAGGTACAAACGTGTGAGTCCATGGCTTGCGTGTTGGATTTCTTTCCGTTCCCAACACTAAAAATACCATACAAGGAATATGGACAGTTCCTTATGTTCCTTATGTTTTGAATTCATATTATATAATTACTGTTTCACATTTTTAGTCTAATTTCACAGATGTGTCCCCTAAACATATGCGCAGCAAATTTTGTTAAGGAGTTCTAGAAGTTTTAACTGAGAAACACCAGAAAAAGCTCTGGAAACGCCACGCCCCCTTCTCAGAGATATTTAAATTGCAGTTGTTTCATTATCAGCATAACATCAAAATTATTTAAACGAAAAAATTGCTACAAACCGGACTTAATAATAAGAATATAGGAATCCTAAACCAATTTTTTTTACCTGTGTAAACATAGTAGGTATTGTATATAATCCAAAAGTTCAAATGGAATAGTCTACATGTGTATGGAATAGCGATTATTTTTTCTAAAGTGTATAAAGTCATAGACAGCCATGAGCTGAAATATTTTTTTAAAATCTTCTTTTTATCCAGAAATTCTATTGCAATATTTGGAATTACAGTAAGGAAATTGGCATTATTTTTATTTTATTATTATTATTATTATTATTATTATTATTATTATTATTATTATTATTATTATTATTATGTCTGAAAAATTGCTTCCAATTGCAAAACCTCTCCCTGGTTACTACCATGTGTGCATGAAAGAAAAAAACTGGAAGGGTCAGTGAAATATAGTGCATTATTTGATGAAGGCAATTAATATGTAAAAAATATAGAGTAAAGAGGTATTTACCTAAATATTACTTGAATAGATGTATCTAAGTAAATTATTGTTTGTAATATTACCAACATGATAAGTATTTCATATTCATATAGTTTTAAAATCCAGTTGTGTGCCGAATGCCACCTAATTAAAACCCTTTACATGTTCCGTAGAATATATTGAATTTTTATCCTTTTAATATGTTTAACGATTATATGATTAACCTTTCAGGCACTCTATGATTTATGCCATTAATCTGTGCGTTATATTCATTATAAAATGAATATTAAGTTTTTTTTTCTCTGCAATGGTTCTTGGGAGCCTTATCACAATGTAATATGCTTTCAAGCATCTCAATTTGCTTTTAATCAAAATAGATCTGATATCGTGAAACTTTATGTGGTTTATTTTTTTTCCATACATTTGCAATTTTGGTTTCAGAACCAAAGATTTTCAGGAAATAATGACATTAGCACTTAATGTTTAATGAAAACAAGAAAAATTATGGACTAGTGTTTAATTTTTCTCTGCATAAAAATAAATAGTTCAGAATAACTAGTACCTCACAATATGTAGCACTTTCATTAATGTTTATTTGCTACCTTTCTTCATTTTCTTCTTGTATTTTGCTGTTGTTATTTAGTTATTACATGTATGAGGTGTGGTACTCCATACTCTTTTAAGCTTTGGTTGTGAACATATTTTTGTTATTTTAACACCTCAGCCTAAAATATTTTTGTATGGATCCTTAGCTTGTTATAGGTTCAGTTCAGCCCTTTCTGTGACCCAATTATTTGCCTTACAAGTTCATACCCTTCTGTGGAATGCTAAGACATTTCAAAGAAAATGTATCTTTTTTTTCTAGAGCTTCACACTTCAACAGATGTTTTAACAATGAAAATAATTGCTACATATGCAACAGAAGTAGTAATAAAATATGCCCTCAATATTAATATTTCAGTTCACAGTTATTGATATTGGGGGCTTTAGCTTATGAAACAACTCGTTGGTTGAAGGTTCATAAACGTTGGATTATTTAAGCATGTTATTTTCTTCAAAAACACACACACACACACACACACACATACTTTCAGAATCTGGGGGATAGGGAATGATTTCGGTTAAAGAAAAATTTGCCGCCTCAGCCGGGAATCTAACCTGGGACCTCTAGGTGAGAAGTCAGCTTGCTGACCACTCGAACTTGGAGATAGTCAATTCCTAAAGTTTTAGGTATACTTTTCCCTGTTTTTTTTTGTCATGCATAACTTTAAAGTAATATTGAATAGTTCTGTCATTAACTTTCGAAAACTATTGTTCTATCATTACTGTAGTGTAATTTATTTTGGTAAATTCTCCTTCCATGCACTGTACATTTTTAAAGATAAACAAGTAAGGAAAGAAAAAGAAGAACAAATGTGTAGGAATGTTAATTTGTTAATTAAATGTCTCGTCACCACTGATGACAGTTGTATATTTATATTTAAAGAGTAAAAGGCAACAGGCAAACAAACCAAGAAATCTCAAGTGAACAATGAAATAATAACTTCTCGAGGCTGCAGTCAGATCAGAAGCTTTGGAGCGGTACATAGACTTCTTAAGGAAAAGCTAGAAGATTTCTGATCCGGCTGTAAACTCGAGAAAACTGGCCAAAATCCTGTAGTGGGGTGGGGCAGGACCTACTTTGATGATTGAGCTACCGTAGTCGGTCACGTTTCTGTGCCCTGCCGTGTGAGAACACTTGGAGTCGCGTCGATCGCCGGAAGTTGAATGCGAGTCCAATTTTTACTTTCTCTATAGGAACTATGTACATAGTGGATAGAGAATGTATTGCACTCTACCAAAAAATTCGATACCGAGATTTCACCGGAAATATATGTTTTAGAGTCCCCTTTATCTAAAAAAAAGCATTTTCGGAAAAAGGTCCGTGTGTGTGTGTGTGTGTGTGTCTGTGAACACGATATATCAAAAACGAAAAGTAGGTAAAATACCAAGCTTGGTATTTAAGTTTACCATCTTCCAGGGATGCGACACGAAGATTTTGAGAAAAATCTCCCCACTCCCAACTACCCTTTACATGGAACTTTTTTCGAAAATTTTGATTTTCTCAAAAATGGCTCTAACGACTTTGATTAAAATTTCATATACTAAAGATATTTACCTGTCAAATAAAATGTATATCTTGAATTTTCTGGAAATAGCCTCTGAAGAGTAGTTTATTCTGGATGAATTTTACTAAATTTTGAATAACTGCTAAACCGTAAGAGATGGACAAAAACTTACTACACAAAAAATGTAGAGCACGTTAAAACACACAATTTATGTTATATACATTTTTTCGTGGAGTTCGTCGTTTTTGTGACATTCCTTATTTTTTGGTTTCTGCTATGAAAAAGTTATATATTTCTCATACAGGAATTTATCAACTGCTGTCCATACAAACAAAGGAACTTCATTGACATAGCAACCAGCTTTTGATTATCATTTTAACCTATGGTTCTCCCTTATTTCACCTCTACTTACAAGGAAGCAAGTAATATGACCATTTGTGCTGATGTTTTACTGATTAGCATGAAGTTAATAGAAGTATAAGGTTTTTAGGAATAATTTGTTTCAGATATCTAGAGAAAGTCATGTGAATGGTACACATCAGACTTTTTTACATTGAGTTAACCATCTATATAGATATCTGTAATAATCTTCGTTAAATCTAAATTTATTCGAGTTTACGAGGATCGCATTCAATTTAAAAGCGATCCTATTCCAAAAAATCTGTATCCATCCAAGAAAGCACAATAATACAGTTTTTCACCAGGCTACTTATATTCCAAAACGTCGAATGTTGATGTTCTGGAGAATAATCTTTTTCCATACTATTCCTGATGTTGGTACACTTATGAGCTAAAAGGCTATAGAATTAACGTACACCATTGTGTTCATGATAAACAAATATTATTTTTTTGCCACTTTGCTTCAACTTCTTAAATTGTTGCTTCTTTTCTTAGAGAAATGTATATTAATACTAGTGCTGCCATCTGCAAGTTAACACGATGCAGTAGTTCCGGTCTGTAATACAGATGGCAGTGCACATCAGCGTTATCCCAGAATATTAACAACAAGCTACAGACAAGAGCGGGAATTTGAAACAAAAGTGAAGCGTTGTGACGTAAATTGTGCTTCAACGTGATCTATATTCTTTGTGTAGTAAATTTTGTCTATCCCTTACAGTTTACCTGTTACGCAAATTTAACAAAATTCATTCAAAATAAATAGGTCTTTAGAGGTTGTTCCTAGAAAATTCCAGAAATACATTTTATTTACAATATAGATATCCTTAATATACGGTGTTTTAATTAAAATCGTTAGAGCCATTTTTGAGAAAATCAACACTTACGAATTTTTACTTACTTTACACGTACTACGCACATAGTGTGTAGAGAAGGTATTGTAATGCACCCAAAAATTCGATGCCGAGATTTCAACGGATCTATTCGTTTTCTGACCCTCTGATTAAAAAAAACATTTTTGGAAAAAGATACATGTGTGTGTGGGGGTGTGGAGGTGTGGCGGTGTGGGGGTGTGGGGGTGTGGTGGGTGTGTGTGTGAGGGTGGGGGTGTGTGGGTGTGTGAGCGTGTGGGTGTGGGTGTTTGGGGGTGTGTGGGGGTGTGAGCGTGTCGGGGTGTTGTGAGGGTGGGGGTGTGGGGGGTGTGGGGGTGTGAGTGTGTGTGTGAGGGTGGGGGTGTGTGGGTGTGTGGGTGTGGGTGTGTGTGGGTGGGTGGGTGTGTGTGTGTGTGTGTGGATATCGGAGCTCAAAACGAGAAGACCGTTAAATACCAAACTTGTAATTTAAGTTTGGTATCTTCCAAGGATGCGACACGAAGATTATTACGAAACTCCCGCACCCCCAACTAACCATGGAGCCTTTTTCGAAAATGTTGGTATTCTCAAAAATAGCTCTCATGATTTTCATTAAAATATCGAACATTAAAGATATTTACGTGACAAATAATATGTATATCTTGAATTTTCTGGGAATAGCCTCTGAAGACATCTTTATTCTGGATGAATTAATGGAATTTTTCATAACTGGAGTGCCATGAGATAGATAAAATACTATGTAACAAAAAACGTGGATCTCGTTAAAGCACACAATTGGTTTTATATATTTTTTTTTTTTCGTGGAGTTGGCCGTTTTGGAGATATTCCTTGTTATTGGTTTCAGTTTTTAAAAATCTGATGTGTTCCATTCACATGACTTTCTCTATATCTCTGTAACAAATTATTGTTAATAAGCTTATCTTTTATTTATTTCATGTTAATCGAGGAAAATTAGCAGAAATAGTCTTATTCCTTGCTTTATTGTAAATACAAGCGAAATAAGGTAGTACCATAGGTTAAAGTGAAAGCCAAAAGCTGGTTGCTATGTGACTGATGTTCCTTTGTTTGTGTGGACAGGAGTTGACAAATTCCTGTATAAGAAAAGTACAAGTTTTTCAAAGCTGAATCCAAAATCAAGGAATATCTCAAAAGCGATCAACTCCACGAAAAAAATGGATATAACATAAATTGTGTGTTTTAAGTGCTCTACATTTTTTGTGTGTTAAGTTTTTGTCCACCTCTTACGGTTTAGTAGTTATGCAAAATTCATCCAGAATAAAGTAGTCTTCAGAGGCTATTCCCAGAGAATTCAAAATATACATTTTATTTGTCAGGTAAATATTTTTAACATATGATATTTTAATAAAAGTCGTTACAGCCATTTTTTAGAAAATCAAAATTTTCGAAAAAAATTCCATGTAAAGGGTAAATTAGTGTAGGGGGATTTTTCTCAAAATCTTGGTGTCACATCCCTGGAAGATGCTAAACTTAAATACCAAGTTTGGTAGTTTACCGACTTTTCGTTTTTGAGTTATCGTGTTCACAGACACACGGACACACGGAACTTTTTGTGAAAATGCTTTTTATAGATAAAGAGCACCCTAAAACATATATTTCCGGTGAAATCTCGGTATCGAATTTTTTTGTGGAGTGCAATACTTTCTCTATTCACTGTGTACATAGTGCGTATAGAGAAAGTAAAAAGTTATAATTTGCTTCTACGGGAACCTGTCAACACCTGGCTATGTAAACAAACCCAGACATTTTAAAACATTTGACTGCCGGTTTAACCTAGCGTATTCCCTCCTACTTATAAAGAACGAAGTAATAAGACCGTTTCTAGTAGCATAAAGTGGACAGAAGAATAGGATTATTAAAACTGCGTTATAGAAAGGTTGAGTAAATGAAACTCGTCAGTTTCTATAGATACTTAAAATAAATATAAATGATTGGTGAAAGTACACATGCGATCATTACAATAATTTTGGTGTTTTCTTTGATTTGTTTAGGAGCTACTCTACTATTGTCTGAACGATTTAACTTTGGTGGTGGAATGGGTACTTATATTTACAACAACTGAGTTTAGATCTAAGTTGTGATAATTCTTTTTCCATATATTCCGTGATTACGGTACAAGTTTTGTTTAAATGTTTGTAAAAGTACTAAAAGCAGATAGATCAATTTATATAAAAAACATATAATTTATCTCAAGTTGTCTATAACTTCTTATATTTTCACTTCTGTTTTATTATTAACATTAATACCTGTAGAGTATTACAATGAAATAGTTCTGGTTTCGAAAGCCAGATGGCAGTGTATATCAGCCATCCAGAGGACACTGCTGAATTTGAAAAGTTAAAAATATGCCGACTTTTAATGTGAAGCCCTTGCTCTTATTCCTGCTCTTCGTTTAAACTTCAAATACGTTCATCTCATTACTGAAGTAAATGTTTTAGTACCTAGCTACTAAATTAAAAGGGAGGTAAGAAACGATTTCGTGTTTTTGTACAATTGCATCTGTCAGCATGGACAGTAATAAAAACATGGTCACCAAATGTTGCCTTTAGAGCAAAGTTGAGAGAGAAAATTCGCTCTACACTGCCGCGAATTTCCCTACTATGCATTGCGTAAATCTCTGCACAGAAACAATGTTTCATTGTTGTCGGAGTATACTTGAAAAACGCAATATGTTAATGGAGTGACTGCAGGTTCATGATTGGTAGAGCTATGTCTCTTGTATTAGTGTTTGTACTTCGGATACGAACATTTACACATTTTCATTGATTTGGTGGTAACATGAATAATTACAAATAAATAATGACAATTATGATTGCTTTACCATCATAAAGACAATAAGCTCTTTAACTTGTAAACTATTAACACCAACAGTAACAGAACTGATTTGTAACGAAAATCTTTCACATTTAGAGCAGTGAATATTTAACATCTTGGTAATTAATTGATATTGAACACAATTTGAAAGAAAGTTCTTCTTCTTGGTAACTGTCTTACTCACTTGCATGGGCTGCAAATTGAAGTTTCTGAGTGCCGCAAACTAAACTCCTATTCCGCTACTTTCTATAAATAGTAAACATTCCTTCTAGACAGGCATAAACTTAGGACTGCGTGTTGGATTTCTTCCTTTCCGACATTATAAACTGAAACACGACTCAGTATACCAGGAATAGAGACAGTCCCTGCTGTCGCGTGTATACTCACCGCATGCACGGAGCAAGCCTGTTTGCTGCGACTCAAAATTAAGCGTTTTCGTGTCGCCTGGTTTAAGAGTGATGCAGAACAAGAAAACTCTCAATTACAAAACGAAATACTGACCAATTAAGGTTTTAATTAAGACTTGGACATATGGGCATAAAATGTTACAAGACCACTTCTAGAATTTTAAGCGAAAAATATCAATCAGCGACCTGATTTCAGGAATGAACGACAATCGGATCGCGAGAGCTGCTACAGTCGCTTTAGCCTAGTGAATTCCCTGAGATGTCTTCTACTTATGAGTAACTAAGTAACAAGAAGAACATTCCAATGCTTATCTCGTTTAGCTTGCAGTAGAAATAACAGCTATCTTTTGTAAGACAGGTCGCGAAAGGCACGTAAATGGTGTGGACGCTCTTTAACTGCTGTGCTTCTCAGCGTCCCATTCTAAATTGGGCGTGAAAGACCACTTAATTTTGCTCAGAGGCCCCTCTATCAGGTTTGAGGTTCTTTTACATATTGTAAGTCTATGACACGGGACCAAGCTTTACTTCCTTTCAGAAGGAAGCCATGCTAAGGATTTTTACAATTACTTAGACTTTCACGTCCTCAAAAAATAACAAAGCAACAGCGAGTTTACATATTATTTGTTGATCTACCACCTGAAATGTGTCATGGAGTAAGAGAACAATCAAAAAATTAAAACAGGTGGTTTATTTGCAGAAAAGTAAAGCAATATAATCGCAGGGTTAAAAGATTAACAAACATTTGAATTACATTATACATATGAGACTATAACAGCAACAAACGAAACAAAATATCACTGTTTCTTCTCCGTTATTATCTTGTTTATATCCATGTGAATATTTATTCAATTCCTGTATAATAACACAAGAGGATTCAGCACAATCGCATTGATTACTAAATTTCTATGGTGCTCAAACCTTTCTATCATAGAATAATAAATAAGTCGAAATTAACACCCATACATGCTGTGATCAAGCTTCACTTATTATAGTATGCAGTTTGTTAGTTTTTGTAAGAAGCTGGTTTCTTTCTCTTTAGCAAGTTGGTAATGCTTCGGAAACAGAAAAGTAAACCTGATAAACACATAAGTGGGCATGGAATTAGCAACAATATTAAACTAGACCAGGTACCAGTTTTCCTTTTTATTTATTAATTTGAATAGTTGTTTTTCTTTTCTCTTCTTTCTTGTGTTTTCCAGGTAGTTTTATGTTGATTGGTTGTAGAGAATAAACAAGAACGTTATTTAAACTGCTATTATTTCTCCCCATCTGAGATTTTCTCTGTAAATATCGACGAGTCGCTCCAAATATGACAACGAAAACGTATCAGTTGTACTCACAAGATTTGATCTTTATGAACTGTAGCATTTCTGGTTGTTCAACTTGCTTTGGCTCATTGTGTAGTCAGTCACTTTTCTTTATTTACAGAGACCTGGGAGTTTTAATTAACTATTTGGTTCATTGCGTTGTTTAACAATTTCTAAACAAGTCCGGGAAATTGGACAAGTGCAGCCTAAGGCTATGTCTAAAAAGGATAAACCATCAAACCACTGGCTAGTATGTAATAAAACCATTTTGCTAATGTTTACGTTTCAATGAGTATGAAGTAAGTAGAAGAATAAGCTTTGTCTATTAGAGGAAGTAACGAAAGCCATAGAGCGTGACTCATCACATGTACATACATAGCATGTAGAGAAGGTATTGCATTCCACTTAAACTTTCAATACCGAGATTTCACTGGATGTACAAGTTTAACTGTCCCCTATTCAAAAATTAGTTTTAGAAAAAGGCCCAGACGCGCGCGTCTCTGACCCACATAACCCAAAAGCAAGAGCCCATGAAATAGAAACTTGGCATTTAACTTCATCGTTTCCAAGGAAGATTTTCACGAAGATTTTCAACAGAATTTCTCCACCCTAGACAAGCACTTACAATTTTGATATTGTCAAAGGTCTCTATTTTAATTAAGATATTGTAAATTAAAGTTAGTTATATAACTATATAATGTATATATTCATATTCTGGAAGCAACCTGTCTTGAGTCCTCTTCATTGTGGACGTATTTTGCGTAATTGGTAAAGTTTAGAGAAATATGAACATAGATCTCGTTAAAACACATTAGTTATATCCTAGGTGCAGTTTTTCTTGTGGGGTTAGCAATTTCCTATTTTACTCGCTTATACTGTACTCAGCCACGAAGGCATCGGATTTCTATACCTCTTTTGTTTTACTCCTTGACATACAGTGACGGCCACATAGCGACAGTTTCTAGGGTACTTGACTATCACTTTAGCCTAGTATATACCTTTGCGCCTATTCTACTTACAAGGAACTAAGTAATAAGACATGTGCACCAATGTTTATCTGGTTTAACGTGTTGCAGAAAGAAGAATAAGTGTTTGCAGGAATAAATTCTTTCCGAAAAGATAGAGAAGACCATGTGAATGTAACACAAGTTTTTCTCTGTGTGCTGAGGGTTTTTAATTTGTTTGTTGTCACTCGATTTTGTGCGAGAGCGAGTATTATTTCGCCGTACACGTGATATAAGTTAGAGACAGCTGCAGGCATGAGTGGTGGGTCTCTCGTACAGTGTGTCGTGTGTCAGTTTATAACACCGGGAACTGAGAGCAGTCCAACACGCAGGCCATTGACGCTCTCCTGTATGCCGGCCTGGGAGCAATCTTTATTATTTATAGAAAAACAGCAGAATAACTGTTTAGGTTGTGTTGAAAGTTCTACAACAAAGTTCAGAAATTGTCATATTGATCTAGCTGGAATTTTTAGTGAAGAAAGATCGGAAATAAAAATACCTGTATCTTGGTCTTATTTCCCACAGATACGATGTTTATGTAAATCTTGTATACATATTAGAATTGTTTCACCAATGGCAGCTAACATTTACATTTTTGGTAGAGTAACTCCTACGCTTTATCATTTCAGAGCTATTAGATAAACATTCTAAAGGTTATGTAAATATTTTAGTATATGGTATTTTAATAACAATTATTAGAGCTATTTTTGAGAATAAGAAACTTCAAAAATATTCCATATAATCATATCTTGGGACTCTTCTGAAAATCTTCGTGTCGCATCCAAAAGATGTTAGACTTAAATATTAAGTTATGTATTTAACGGACTTTGAGTTACGCTGTATCCATTCGCAGATAGTTTTCTAAAAATCTGAAGAGTACTGAGTTATTTCCAAGAAATTTAGGACATGCATTTTATAAAATATTTTTAGTGTGCCTTTAGTGTAAATCCTAGGAGTCATTTTTTATGAAATAAACATTTAAAACATTTTTCCCTGTAAAGGGTAGCCCAAAATGTTCTGGACAATCCTCTTGTTGCATTTTTAGAAGATTCTGAACTTCAAAGTTTGAATTTTTGGGTAGATACAGCATATTACCCATGTACTAAATGCACAAAGTACAAATGTTGATATGTTGCATTCATATTACTTTCTTTATCTATATATTTTGCAAGAAACGGTCCTCATAAAATCTTATTCCTTTATCTGCTTAATGCTAAACGATATTAACATTACCAGAAGTGGTCCTATCACTAACTTCCTTATAAGTATAATCGAAATAAGGCGATTCAAAGTGAGTTCTTTTTAAAGCCGTCGCTATATAACTGTCACTGGTTGTCGTTGTACGGCCAGGACTAAAAGAAAGGAGCTATGAAACGAAAGACGACTTTTCTATTAAGAAACGTTTCTGGTCGTTTATTAAACTTCAAAGCAATTACAAAGAACATCTCGGAAATGGTTTTATGTACGAATAAAGGTAGGTATGGAATAGATTGTGTGACTTAACAGATGTACATTTGCTGTGGAGCGAGTTTGTGTCTGTCTCTTAAAGTTGCCCAGTTATGCAAAAAACATCCAGAAAGAAGAGGAATTCAGCGGTTATTCCCAGCAACTTCAAGATATCCATTTTATTTGACATTCAAAAACTTCAATACACAGTTGGGCCGTTTTTCAGAAAATCGAAAATTCTTCCATTAAAGCATAGTTTATCGTAATGATTTTGCTGAAAATCATTATTTCCCATTCCTATAAGATAGAAAACTTAAATATCAAGTTTGGGATTTAACTAACTTCTCGCTTTTGATTTATGCTCTGCACACACACACTCACCTTTTACTTCCAGTGAAATCCCTGAATGGATTTTTGGGAGGAATACAATACCCCTCTAGGTGCTGTGTAAAGTAAAAGCGTGCACTGACAAATGAACGCTGAGAGCGATCAGAGTAATACCAACTCGTCAGTATACTTCTCCTACGGTCACAAACTCTACCCAGCTCTTTCTTCGCGTATTTTCACCAAGAGAATTAAAGCGGATCACACTTAATATAAGTGCAATCCTATTCCAAAAATTATCTTTATGTTGTATTGTATGTACACATCGGTATAAAATGTCAATTTGCTGTCACAGTACAATGAATACTTATATCTACAACAGTTGACTTCAGATCTTCAACCAATAATGCTTTTTCCATATATTCCGTAATTGAGCTACAAATTTTTTCTAAATGATTATAAAAGTGCTGGATGTCAAACAATTTATAATACAAACATATAGTTTATCTGATCTTGGCTATAGCTTCTTACAGTTTTGCCTCCTATTAATTTGTAATAAGGTTAATACCTGTGCTACCATCTGCATGTTAATGAGATGAAATAGTTCTGCTGTCGATAGTAAGATGGCAGTGTACATCAACGTTAACACAGAATATCAAGAGGACGCTGCAGCTTAGAGCGTGAATTTGAAACGTAAAAGTGCAGAAGCTTTTATCCTCTTATTTCTGTTCATCGTATAAAGCTTTAATTACTTTATTACACAACTGCAGTTGGCGTTGGTAAATATTTAGTAACTAGCCACTAATTTAAAAGGTATTAAGATTTGAATTCGCGTATTTTGTTCAATTGCATCTCTCAGCATGGCAGTCGTCACCAGAAAGTTGCCCTTACAGTAAACCAGAGAGAGCAAATTCGCTCTATGCTCCCATAATATGCTTATGGTGCACTGCGCGGAAAGCAAGGACACACCTCCATTTCTACAGCAGCATACGATATTTTGTGTTTGAAATGCGTAATACACTTTTCATAGGTTAATGTTCTCACTGTGGGTTTATGATTGGTAGAACTTCGCTCTATTATGTCTCTAGTATTAATGTTTATACTCGGATATGAACATTTACACATTTTCAGAGATTTGGTGACAACTGCTAGTCGTAACAGAAATCACTGCAAACATTAATAGCACTAGCTATACTTTTAACATAATAAAACAACAAACTTCGTACTTTGGCTTATAACATTGTAATTGTATTGTAACACCAACGTATGATAATTAGTTTGTAACGAAAAACTTTCAGAAAACAGCGAATACCGTGACAATGCCGTCCGCGCGTGCGACCTCTCTTATGTACACTGTGGTATGCGGCGAGAGCTGGAATGTGCTTTCCTAGTATACTTATATTTTCTATTGTTAGCTTCAGATATTCGTGACGATAACGCTTTTCCGTACTCTCTGTGACTGAGGTATAAGTTTTGTCTAAAAGGCTATAAATGTGCCACACCCAAATGAATTTATAATAAGAACATGCGATTTATTTAGATTTTGCTTGTGTTCATCATACTTTTGCTTCTTTTCTTAATCTCAAGAAGGTTAACACCCATGCTGCCATCTGCAGATTAACAAGATGAAGTAGTTCTGGTCTGGATGAGGAGATGGCAGTGCACATCGGCTTCATCCCAGAATGTTAAGAATCATTAGAGGCGAGAGGTAATTTAAAACAAAAGTAAGCGGCTTCTAAATTGCAAAGTTTACTCTTATTTGTGTTCAACGTTCAACAGGTTCAGGTATCTTCATTACATTACTGAAGTGGATTTTGGTAAACATTTTAGTACCTAGCCACTGAATTAGAAGAAAGGTAAGAAACTGTTTCCTGTATTTTGTAATATTGATGACGAGATCATCATCTCTCAGCATGGACACAAATACAATAGTTTGAGACAGTCGTCACCAAATAGCTGCCCTTAAAGAAAAGTAGAGAGAGAGAGAGCAAATTTGTCCTATGCTCCTTGAGTAGCCTACTGTCAAACAACTGTGCGGATACGCAATTCCTTCAATGCTGTGGCAGTGTACAAAATTTTGAGTTTGAAATATGTAATCCACCTTTTATAGGTTGATACAGCTGTTATAGGTTCATGGTTTGTACAATAATTGCTCTATTGTGTCTCTTCCATTAGTATTTATACTTGGGTACGAACATATACATATTTTCATAGGATTAGTGTTAACTAGAAATTGTAATTTAAATCATTTCAAAAATGACAATTATTATAGTGTTAACATATTCAAACAACAAGCTCCTTAACTTGGCTAAGATCATTGTAACCGCATTGTAACGCTAACAGTATGAGAATTAATTTGTAATGAAAAACATTCGCGTAGCAGTGAATATTGGTAATTAATTGATATCGAACACAATTTGAAAGAAAGTTCCTCTCTTTGGTAACTGTCGTACTCACTTGTATGAGTTACGTAATGACGCTGCAAATTGAAGTTTTTCTGAGAACAGACTTTTGCTGCAAACTAAACCTATATTCCGCCGCTTTCTGTAAATAAAAAGATTCCTCTCACGCAGGTACAAACGTGTGAGTCGATGGCTTGCGTGTTGGATTTCTTTCCGTTCCCAACACTAAAAATACCATACAAGGAATATGGACAGTTCCTTATGTTCCTTATGTTTTGAATTCATATTATATAATTAATGTTTCACATTTTTAGTCAAATTTCACAGATGTGTCCCCTAAACATATGCGCAGCAAATTTTGTTAAAGGAGTTCTAGAAGTTTAAACGGAGAAACACCAGAAAAAGCTCTCAATACGCCACGCCCCCTTCTCAGGGTTATTTAAATTGCAGTTGTTTCATTATCAGCATAACATCAAAATTATTTAAACGAAAATATTGCTACAAACCGGACTTAATAATAAGAATATAGGAATCCTAAACCAATTTTTTTTACCTGTGTGAACATAGTAGGTATTGTATACCATCCAAAAGTTCAATGTCGAGATTTCACCGAAAATATGTTTGAGGAACCTTTAACCCTAGAACTCTTTATTATGTGGTCTTTTATGTGTGTGTTTTTTGTTGTTGTTTTCAACATCGCTCAAAAATACAGTCCGAAAAATATCAATTTTGGTGACTAAGTTTAGTACCCTCCAAGGATCCGACACAAGTATTTTTAATTAAATGCTGTTGCGCTTACTGCACAAAAATGTAGATGTCGTTAATTTATAAAATCCATGCTATTTACATTTTTGGGTGATATTTCTTGTTATTGGAGTTTTAAATTTCCTCAAATGGGAATTTGTGATTACTTTGTCTTTTGTTTTGCTCCTGGCCATGCAAAGAGAATCGAATTTCAATCACATAGCTAGCAGATTTTAAGAACTGACTATCGCTTTAGCCTGGTATACTCCTTATTCCCCTTCACCTACAAGGAACTATGCAAAGAGACATTCTGCAAATGATTATGTTCATTAGAATGAAGCGGAATAAGATTTCTGAGCAATATTTTGTTATAGAATAGGTAGAGAAAGTCATGTGAATGGAACTGATCAGGTTGAATGATATCGTTTATTTCCCAGCTCTCACAGACTAGTCATCCTATACTTATTTATTTTAGTTTTCAAAGTATTTTGCTGTCACAATATTTTTGTTGATACAAGTATCATCAGGCCGTGTGTACTTCCCAGGCAGTGTGATACAGCACAGAACTCAAAACAACATTCGCTGCAAGAGTAATAAGTGAGAGCGGCAGGAATTTGCTATGAGTGAGCTAGCGAGGCCGGTCGTTACTAGTTCCTTAGTCAGTTGGAGCAGCTCTCATGTATTACCATGCTCTTTATAATAGTCATTTCTTAATGCTTTCCCCGCCAAGGGGATACGGGTTCAATTCCCGGCTG
Organism: Hymenopus coronatus; assembly: GCA_030762935.1. Taxonomy (NCBI): domain Eukaryota; kingdom Metazoa; phylum Arthropoda; class Insecta; order Mantodea; family Hymenopodidae; genus Hymenopus; species Hymenopus coronatus. Next base: position 15,693,361 of record CM060897.1, on the reverse strand, counting down.
GGAAGCGGAATTAACTAGAAGTTCCCTATACTCTACAGAGTCTGGAAATATGAATGTGATTGTTTAACGTATAAAACTGAAGAAATCTTGGAGTTCAGCGAGCAAATCACCAGCCATTGTTTTTAAAGCAAAGCCCCAATATGATAATATTAGTGAAAGGGGGTCAATGTAAACAAAACAGTAACAAAATATTTATATGCCCCACTCACATGACTTTCTCTACATTCCGGTAACAAATTATTTATTGTTGATAAGTTTATTCTTCTATCTACTTCATACCACTATAGATGAGCAAGAGTAGACAATGTCTAACTACTTGCTTTGGTAAAAGAGAAACAAGGGAAATACATTAGGCTAAAGTGACAATCAATTATTTTTTAGTCTCTCACTATTGCTCTGAAATACGGTTTTCTTTGCATGACCAGGTCTAAAACAAAGCAGATATATAACAAATGACTTCACGTTTGAGGAAAAGATTTGTTTATTAAACTTGAAAACAATAACAAAGAATATCTCTAAAATGATTGCATATACATAATCAAATGTGTTTGACATATATTGCAATTTTACAAAATCTACTTGTGTAGAACAATATATTCTGTCACTTACGGTTTATATGTTGTGCAAGTCTCACCCAGAGTAAAGACTTTGGAAGCCATTCCCGAGAAATTCAAGATATACAGTTTGTTTCTCACGTATATCTCTATAAGTACCATATTTCAATCCAATTCATTCGTGACATCGATCAGAAAATCAATTAGTAATTTCATCCGTGCAAAAATTATTTTGCGGTCTGGGGATTTTCAAAAAAATGTTCGTCTCTCACCCTTTTATGATACTAAACTGATGTCCTAAGTCTTTTTTTTTTGTTTTTTTTTTGTTTTGTTTTGTTTTCAGTTGTGCTGACAACATCCAGATTGAAACTGTTTCTAAAAACTCTTTATGGATTAAGAAGACCTTTTAAAATATTTCTGGGAAATCTCGATATCGAGTTCTTGGGTTCACAACAATAGAGCACTCAACTAAATACATACCAGTGACTTTAACATTTAAAAATATTACGGCTATCCCAAATGACAAACCCCTTTCAAGATAAAATTCGAAGCGATGTACATATAAGCATTAACACAGCCATGTAGCAACCGACCTTAATTGCAAGTATGATACACTTTGCTTGAAGTTTGGAGAACAGACTTAACTTAATAGCTAGCCCACTGGACATGATTAAACACATTCCAAGTTCATCACTGTCTAGAATCACCTCGACCTGAACTCAGCTATGATCACTGTGGACATGATTAAACACTTTCCAAGTCCATCACTGTCTAGAATCACCTCGACCTGAACTCAGCTATGATCACTGTGGACATGATTAAACACTTTCCAAGTCCATTACTGTCTAGAATCACCTCGACCTGAACTAGGCTATGATCACAGTGGACGAGATGAAACACTTTCCAAGTTCATCACTGTCTATCGTCACCTCGAGCTGAACTCAGCTTTGATCACAGTGGACGTGATGAAACAAGTTCATCACTGTCTATCGTCACCTCGAGCTGAACTCAGCTTTGATCACAGTGGACGTGATGAAACAAGTTCATCACTGTCTAGCGTCACCTCGAGCTGAAATCAGCTATGATCACAGTGGACGTGATGAAACACATTCATCACTGTCTAGCGTCACCTCGAGCTGAACTCAGTTATGATCACTGTGGACATGATTAAACACTTTCCAAGTCCATCACTATCTAGAATCACCTCGACCTGAACTCAGCTGTGATCACAGTGGACGTGCGATGAAACACTTTCCAAGTTCATCACTGTCTAGCGTCACCTCGAGCTGAACTCAGCTATGATCACAGTGGACGTGACGAAACACTTTCCAAGCTCATCACTGTCTAGAATCACCTCGAGCTGAACTCAGCTATGATCACAGTGGACGTGATGAAACACTTTCCAAGTTTATCACTGTCTAGCGTCACCTCGAGCTGAACTCAGCTATGATCACAGTGGACGTGACGAAACACTTTCCAAGCTCATCACTGTCTAGAATCACCTCGAGCTGAACTCAGCTATGATCACAGTGGACGTGATGAAACACTTTCCAAGTTTATCACTGTCTAGCGTCACCTCGAGCTGAACTCAGCTATGCTCACAGTGGAATTGATGAACACTTTCCAAGTTCATCACTGTCTAGCGTCACCTCGAGCTGAATTCAGCTATAATCACAGTGGACGTGATGAAACACTTTCCAAGTTCATCACTGTCTAGCGTCACCTCGAGCTGAACTCAGCTATGATCACAGTGGACGTGAAGAAACACGTTCATCACTGTCTAGCGTCACCTCGAGCTGAACTCAGCTATGATCACAGTGGACGTGATGAAACACGTTCATCACTGTCTAACGTCACCTCGAGTTGAACTCAGTTATGATCACAGTGGACGTGATTAAACACTTTCCAAGTTCATCACTGTCTAGAATCACCTCGACCTGAACTCAGCTGTGATCACAGTGGACGTGATCAAACACTTTCCAAGTTCATCACTGTCTAGCGTCACCTCGAGCTGAACTCAGCTATGATCACAGTGGACGTGATGAAACACGTTCATCACTGTCTAGCGTTACCTCGAGCTGAACTCAGCTATGATCACAGTGGACGTGATGAAACACGTTCATCACTGTCTAGCGTCACCTCGAGCTGAACTCAGCTATGATCACAGTGGACATGATTAAACACTTTCCAAGTTCATCACTGTCTAGAATCACCTCGAACTGAACTCAGCTGTGATCACTGTGGACGCGATGAAACACTTTCCAAGTTCATCACTGTCTAGCGTCACCTCAAGCTGAACTCAGCTATGATCACAGTGGACGTGATGAATCACGTTCATCACTGTCTAGCGTCACCTCGAGCTGAACTCAGCTATGATCAAAGTGGACGTGATGAAACACGTTCATCACTGTCTAGCGTCACCTCGAGCTGAACTCAGCTATGATCACAGTGGAATTGATGAAACACTTTCCAAGCTCATCACTGTCTAGAATCACCTCGAGCTGAACTCAGCTATGATCACAGTGGACGTGGTGAAACACTTTCCAAGTTCATCACTGCCTAGCGTCACCTCGAGCTGAACTCAGCTATGCTCACAGTGGACGTGATGAAACACTTTCCAAGTTCATCACTGTCTAGCGTCACCTCGAGCTGAATTCAGCTATGATCACAGTGGACGTGATCAAACATTTTCCAAGTTCATCGCTGTCTAGCATCACCTCGAGCTGAACTCAGCTATGATCACAGTGGACGTGATGAAACACTTTCCAAGTTCATCACTGTCTAGAATCACCTCGAGCTGAACTCAGCTATGATCACAGTGGACGTGATGAAACACTTTCCAAGTTCATCACTGTCTAGCGTCACCTCGCGCTGAACTCAGCTATGATCACAGTGGACGTGATCAAACACTTTCCAAGTTCACCATTGTCTAGCGTCACCTCGAACTGAACTCAGCTGTGATCACAATGGACGTGATTAAACACTTTCCAAGCTTCTCTCAGCCTAGCATCACCTCGAACTGAATTCAGCTGTGATCACAGTGGACGTGATGAAACACTTTCCAAGTTCATCACTGTCTAGCATAACCTCGAGCTGAACTCAACTATGATCACAGTGGACGTGATGAAACACTTTCCAAGTTCATCACTGTCTACCATCACCTCGATCTGAACTCAGCTATGATCACAGTGGAAATGATTAAACACTTTCCAAGTTCATCACTGTCTAGCGTCACCTCGATCTGAACTCAGCTATGATCACAGTGGACGTGATTAAACACTTTCCTAGATCATCACTGTCTAGCGTCACCTCGAGCTGAACTCAGCTATGATCACAGTGGAAATGATTAAACACTTTCCAAGTTCATAACTGTCTAGCGTCACCTCGAGCTGAACTCAGCTATACTCACAGTGGACGTGATGAAACACTTTCCAAGTTCATCACTGTCTAGCGTCACCTCGAGCTTAACTCAGCTGTGATCACAGTAGACGTGATGAAACACTTTCCAAGTTCATCACTGTCTAGGATCACCTCGAGCTTAACTCAGCTGTGATCACAGTGGACGTGATCAAAAACTTTCCTAGATCATCACTGTCTAGCTTCACCTCGAGCTGAACTCAGTTATGATCACAGTGGACGTGATCAAACACTTTCCAAGTTCATCACTGTCTAGCGTCACCTCGAGCTGAACTCAGCTATGATCACAGTAGACGTGATTAAACACTTTCCAAGCTCTTCTCAGTCTAGTATCACCTCGAGCTGGACTCAGCTATACTCACATTGGACGTGATGAAACACTTTCCAAGTTCATCACTGTCTAGCGTCGCCTCGAGCTGAACTCAGCTGTGATCACAGTGGACGTGATCAAACACTTTCCAAGTTCATCACTGTCTATCGTCACCTCTAGCTGAACTCAGCTTTGATCACAGTGGACGTGATGAAACACGTTCATCACTGTCTAGCGTCACCTCGAGCTGAACTCAGTTATGCTCACTGTGGACATGATTAAACACTTTCCAAGTCCATTACTGTCTAGAATCACCTCGACCTGAACTCAGCTGTGATCACAGTGGACGCGCGATGAAACACTTTCCAAGTTCATCACTGTCTAGCGTCACCTCGAGCTGAACTCAGCTATGATCACAGTGGAAGTGACGAAACACTTTCCAAGCTCATCACTGTCTAGAATCACCTCGAGCTGAACTCAGCTATGATCACAGTGGACGTGATGAAACACTTTCCAAGTTTATCACTGTCTACCGTCACCTCGAGCTGAACTCAGCTATGATCTAAGTGGACGTGACGAAACACTTTCCAAGCTCATCACTGTCTAGAATCACCTCGAGCTGAACTCAGCTATGATCACAGTGGACGTGATGAAACACTTTCCAAGTTTATCACTGTCTAGCGTCACCTCGAGCTGAACTCAGCTATGATCACAGTGGACGTGAAGAAACACGTTCATCACTGTCTAGCGTCACCTCGAGCTGAACTCAGCTATGATCACAGTGGACGTGATGAAACACTTTCCAAGTTTATCACTGTCTAGCGTCATCACGAGCTGAACTCAGCTATGCTCACAGTGGAATTGATGAAACACTTTCCAAGTTCATCACTGTCTAGCGTCACCTCGAGCTGAATTCAGCTATAATCACAGTGGACGTGATGAAACACTTTCCAAGTTCATCACTGTCTAGCGTCACCTCTTGCTGATCTCAGCTATGATCACAGTGGACGTGAAGAAACACGTTCATCACTGTCTAGCGTCACCTCGAGGTGAACTCAGCTATGATCACAGTGGACGTGATGAAACACGTTCATCACTGTCTAACGTCACCTCGAGCTGAACTCAGCTATGATCACAGTGGACGTGATTAAACACTTTCCAAGTTCATCTCTGTCTAGAATCACCTCGACCTGAACTCAGCTGCGATCACAGTGGACGTGATCAAACACTTTCCAAGTTCATCACTGCCTAGCGTCACCTCGAGCTGAACCCAGCTATGCTCACAGTGGACGTGATGAAACACTTTCCAAGTTCATCACTGTCTAGCGTCACCTCGAACTGAATTCAGCTATGATCACAGTGGACGTGATCAAACATTTTCCAAGTTCATCGCTGTCTAGCATCACCTCGAGCTGAACTCAGCTATGATCACAGTGGACGTGATGAAACACTTTCCAAGTTCATCACTGTCTAGAATCACCTCGAGCTGAACTCAGCTATGATCACAGTGGACGTGATGAAACACTTTCCAAGTTCATCACTGTCTAGCGTCACCTCGCGCTGAACTCAGCTATGATCACAGTGGACGTGATCAAACACTTTCCAAGTTCACCATTGTCTAGCGTCACTTCGAACTGAACTCAGCTGTGATCACAATGGACGTGATTAAACACTTTCCAAGCTTCTCTCAGCCTAGCATCACCTCGAACTGAATTCAGCTGTGATCACAGTGGACGTGATGAAACACTTTCCAAGTTCATCACTGTCTAGCATCACCTCGAGCTGAACTCAACTATGATCACAGTGGACGTGATGAAACACTTTCCAAGTTCATCACTGTCTACCATCACCTCGACCTGAACTCAGCTATGATCACAGTGGAAATAATTAAACACTTTCCAAGTTCATCACTGTCTAGCGTCACCTCGATCTGAACTCAGCTATGATCACAGTGGACGTGATTAAACACTTTCCTAGATCATCACTGTCTAGCGTCACCTCGAGCTGAACTCAGTTATGATCACAGTGGAAATGATTAAACACTTTCCAAGTTCATAACTGTCTAGCGTCACCTCGAGCTGAACTCAGCTATGATTACAGTGGACATGAATAAACACTTTCCAAGTTCATCACTGTCTAACGTCACCTCGAGCTGAACTCAGCTATACTCACAGTGGACGTGATGAAACACTTTCCAAGTTCATCACTGTCTAGCGTCACCTCGAGCTTAACTCAGCTGTGATCACAGTAGACGTGATGAAACACTTTCCAAGTTCATCACTGTCTAGGATCACCTCGAGCTTAACTCAGCTGTGATCACAGTCGACGTGATCAAACACTTTCATAGATCATCACTGTCTAGCTTCACCTCGAGCTGAACTCAGTTATGATCACAGTGGACGTGATCAAACACTTTCCATGTTCATCACTGTCTAGCGTCACCTCGAGCTGAACTCAGCTATGATCACAGTAGACGTGATTAAACACTTTCCAAGCTCTTCTCAGTCTAGTATCACCTCGAGCTGGACTCAGCTATACTCACATTGGACGTGATGAAACACTTTCCAAGTTCATCACTGTCTAGCATCGCCTCGAGCTGAACTCAGCTGTGATCACAGTGGACGTGATCAAACACTTTCCAAGTCCATCACTGTCTAGAATCACCTCGACCTGAACTCAGCTGTGATCACTGTGGACGCGCGATGAAACACTTTCCAAGTTCATCACTGTCTAGCGTCACCTCGAGCTGAACTAAGCTATGATCACAGTGGAAGTGACGAAACACTTTCCAAGTTTATCACTGTCTAGCGTCACCTCGAGCTTAACTCAGCTGTGATCACAGTAGACGTGATGAAACACTTTCCAAGTTCATCACTGTCTAGGATCACCTCGAGCTTAACTCAGCTGTGATCACAGTGGACGTGATCAAACACTTTCATAGATCATCACTGTCTAGCTTCACCTCGAGCTGAACTCAGTTATGATCACAGTGGACGTGATCAAACACTTTCCAGGTTCATCACTGTCTAGCGTCACCTCGAGCTGAACTCAGCTATGATCACAGTAGACGTGATTAAACACTTTCCAAGCTCTTCTCAGTCTAGTATCACCTCGAGCTGGACTCAGCTATACTCACATTGTACGTGATGAAACACTTTCCAAGTTCATCACTGTCTAGCGTCGCCTCGAGCTGAACTCAGCTGTGGTCACAGTGGACGTGATCAAACACTTTCCAAGTCCATCACTGTCTAGAATCACCTCGACCTGAACTCAGCTGTGATCACAGTGGACGCGCGATGAAACACTTTCCAAGTTCATCACTGTCTAGCGTCACCTCGAGCTGAACTAAGCTATGATCACAGTGGAAGTGACGAAACACTTTCCAAGCTCATCACTGTCTAGAATCACCTCGAGCTGAACACAGCTATGATCACAGTGGACGTGATGAAACACTTTCCAAGTTTATCACTGTCTAGCGTCACCTCGAGCTGAACTCAGCTATGCTCACAGTCGAATTGATGAAACACTTTCCAAGTTCATCACTGTCTAGCGTCACCTCGAGCTGAACTCAGCTATAATCACAGTGGACGTGATGAAACACTTTCCAAGTTTATCACTGTCTAGTGTCACCTCGAGCTTAACTCAGCTATGCTCACAGTGGAATTGATGAAACACTTTCCAAGTTCATCACTGTCTAGCGTCACCTCGAGCTGAACTCAGCTATGATCACAGTGGACGTGAAGAAACACGTCCATCACTGTCTAGCGTCACCTCGAGCTGAACTCAGCTATGGTCACAGTGGACGTGATGAAACACGTTCATCACTGTCTAACGTCACCTCGAGCTGAACTCAGCTATGATCACAGTGGACGTGATTAAACACTTTCCAAGTTCATCACTGCCTAGAATCACCTCGACCTGAACTCAGCTGTGATCACAGTGGACGTGATCAAACACTTTCCAAGTTTATCACTGTCTAGCGACACCTCGAGCTGAACTCAGCTATGATCACAGTGGACGTGATGAAACACGTTCATCACTGTCTAGCGTCACCTCGAGCTGAACTCAGCTATGATCACAGTGGACATGATTAAACACTTTCCAAGTTCATCACTGTCTAGAATCACCTCGAACTGAACTCAGCTGTGATCACAGTGGACGCGATGAAACACTTTCCAAGTTCATCACTGTCTAGCGTCACCTCAAGCTGAACTCAGCTATGATCACAGTGGACGTGATGAATCACGTTCATCACTGTCTAGCGTCACCTCGAGCTGAACTCAGCTATGATCACAGTAGACGTGATGAAACACGTTCATCACTGTCTAGCGTCACCTCGAGCTGAACTGAACTATGATCACAGTGGAATTGATGAAACACTTTCCAAGCTCATCACTGTCTAGAATCACCTCGAGCTGAACTCAGCTATGATCACAGTGGACGTGATGAAACACTTTCCAAGTTCATCACTGCCTAGCGTCACCTCGAGCTGAACTCAGCTATGCTCACAGTGGACGTGATGAAACACTTTCCAAGTTCATCACTGTCTAGCGTCACCTCGAGCTGAATTCAGCTATGATCACAGTGGACGTGATCAAACATTTTCCAAGTTCATCGCTGTCTAGCATCACCTCGGGCTGAACTCAGCTATGATCACAGTGGGCGTGATGAGACACTTTCCAAGTTCATCACTGTCTACAATCACCTCGAGCTGAACTCAGCTATGATCACAGTGGACGTGATGAAACACTTTCCAAGTTCATCACTGTCTAGCGTCACCTCGCGCTGAACTCAGCTATGATCACAGTGGACGTGATCAAACACTTTCCAAGTTCACCATTGTCTAGCGTCACCTGGAACTGAACTCAGCTGTGATCACAATGGACGTGATTAAACACTTTCCAAGCTTCTCTCAGCCTAGCATCACCTCGAACTGAATTCAGCAGCGATCACAGTGGTCGTGATGAAACACTTTCCAAGTTCATCACTGTCTAGCATCACCTCGAGCTGAACTCAACTATGATCACAGTGGACGTGATGAAACACTTTCCAAGTTCATCACTGTCTACCATCACCTCGAGCTGAACTCAGCTATGATCACAGTGGAAATGATTAAACACTTTCCAAGTTCATCACTGTCTAGCGTCACCTCGATCTGAACTCAGCTATGATCACAGTGGAAATGATTAAACACTTTCCAAGTTCATAACTTTCTAGCGTCACCTCGAGCTGAACTCAGCAATGATCACAGTGGACATGAATAAACACTTTCCAAGTTCATCACTGTCTAGCGTCACCTCGAGCTGAACTCAGCTATACTCACAGTGGACGTGATGAAACACTTTCCAAGTTCATCACTGTCTAGCGTCACCTCGAGCTTAACTCAGCTGTGATCACAGTGGACGTGATGAAACACTTTCCAAGTTCATCACTGTCTAGGATCACCTCGAGCTTAACTCAGCTGTGATCACAGTGGACGTGATCAAACACTTTCCTAGATCATCACTGTCTAGCTTCACCTCGAGCTGAACTCACTTGTGATCACAGTGGACGTGATCAAACACTTTCCAAGTTCATCACTGTCTAGCGTCACCTCGAGCTGAACTCAGCTATGATCACAGTAGACGTGATTAAACACTTTCCAAGCTCTTCTCAGCCTAGTATCACCTCGAGCTGGACTCAGCTATACTCACATTGGACGTGATGAAACACTTTCCAAGTTCATCACTGTCTAGCGTCGCCTCGAGCTGAACTCAGTTGTGGTCACAGTGGACGTGATCAAACACTTTCCAGGTTCATCACTGTCTATCGTCACCTCGAGCTGAACTCAGCTTTGATCACAGTGGACGTGATGAAACACGTTCATCACTGTCTAGCGTCACCTCGAGCTGAAATCAGCTATGATCACAGTGGACGTGATGAAACACATTCATCACTGTCTAGCGTCACCTCGAGCTGAACTCATGATCACTGTGGACATGATTAAACACTTTCCAAGTCCATCACTGTCTAGAATCACCTCGACCTGAACTCAGCTGTGATCACAGTGGACGCGCGATGAAACACTTTCCAAGTTCATCACTGTCTAGCGTCACCTCGACCTGAACTCAGCTATGATTCCAGTGGAAGTGACGAAACACTTTCCAAGCTCATCACTGTCTAGAATCACCTCGAGCTGAACTCAGCTATGATCACACTGGACGTGATGAAACACTTTCCTAGTTTATCACTGTCTAGCGTCACCTCGAGCTGAACTCAGCTATGATCACAGTGGACGTGACGAAACACTTTCCAAGCTCATCACTGTCTAGAATCACCTCGAGCTGAACTCAGCTATGATCACAGTGGACGTGATGAAACACTTTCCAAGTTTATCACTGTCTAGCGTCACCTCGAGCTGAACTCAGCTATGCTCACAGTGGAATTGATGAAACACTTTCCAAGTTCATCACTGTCTAGCGTCACCTCGAGCTGAACTCAGCTATAATCACAGTGGACGTGATGAAACACTTTCCAAGTTCATCACTGTCTAGCGTCACCTCGAGCTGAACTCAGCTATGATCACAGTGGACGTGAAGAAACACGTTCATCACTGTCTAGCGTCACCTCGAGCTGAACTCAGCTATGATCACAGTGGACGTGATGAAACACGTTCATCACTGTCTAACGTCACCTCGAGCTGAACTCAGCTATGATCACAGTGGACGTGATTAAACACTTTCCAAGTTCATCACTGTCTAGAATCACCTCGACCTGAACTCAGCTGTGATCACAGTGGACGTGATCAAACACTTTCCAAGTTCATCACTGTCTAGCGTCACCTCGAGCTGAACTCAGCTATGATCACTGTGGACGTGATGAAACACGTTCATCACTGTCTAGCGTTACCTCGAGCTGAACTCAGCTATGATCACAGTGGACGTGATGAAACACGTTCATCACTGTCTAGCGTCACCTCGAGCTGAACTCAGCTATGATCACAGTGGACATGATTAAACACTTTCCAAGTTCATCACTGTCTAGAATCACCTCGAACTGAACTCAGCTGTGATCACAGTGGACGCGATGAAACACTTTCCAAGTTCATCACTGTCTAGCGTCACCTCAAGCTGAACTCAGCTATGATCACAGTGGACGTGATGAATCACGTTCATCACTGTCTAGCGTCACCTCGAGCTGAACTCAGCTATGATCACAGTAGACGTGATTAAACACTTTCCAAGCTCTTCTCAGTCTAGTATCACCTCGAGCTGGACTCAGCTATACTCACATTGGACGTGATGAAACACTTTCCAAGTTCATCACTGTCTAGCATCGCCTCGAGCTGAACTCAGCTGTGATCACAGTGGACGTGATCAAACACTTTCCAAGTCCATCACTGTCAAGAATCACCTCGACCTGAACTCAGCTGTGATCACAGTGGACGCGCGATGAAACACTTTCCAAGTTCATCACTGTCTAGCGTCACCTCGAGCTGAACTAAGCTATGATCACAGTGGAAGTGACGAAACACTTTCCAAGCTCATCACTGTCTAGAATCACCTCGAGCTGAACTCAGCTATGATCACAGTGGACGTGATGAAACACTTTCCAAGTTTATCACTGTCTAGCGTCACCTCGAGCTTAACTCAGCTGTGATCACAGTAGACGTGATGAAACACTTTCCAAGTCATCACTGTCTAGGATCACCTCGAGCTTAACTCAGCTGTGACCACAGTGGACGTGATCAAACACTTTCATAGATCATCACTGTCTAGCTTCACCTCGAGCTGAACTCAGTTATGATCACAGTGGACGTGATCAAACACTTTCCAGGTTCATCACTGTCTAGCGTCACCTCGAGCTGAACTCAGCTATGATCACAGTAGACGTGATTAAACACTTTCCAAGCTCTTCTCAGTCTAGTATCACCTCGAGCTGGACTCAGCTATACTCACATTGGACGTGATGAAACACTTTCCAAGTTCATCACTGTCTAGCGTCGCCTCGAGCTGAACTCAGCTGTGATCACAGTGGACGTGATCAAACACTTTCCAAGTCCATCACTGTCTAGAATCACCTCGACCTGAACTCAGCTGTGATCACAGTGGACGCGCGATGAAACACTTTCCAAGTTCATCACTGTCTAGCGTCACCTCGAGCTGAACTAAGCTATGATCACAGTGGAAGTGACGAAACACTTTCCAAGCTCATCACTGTCTAGAATCACCTCGAGCTGAACTCAGCTATGATCACAGTGGACGTGATGAAACACTTTCCAAGTTTATCACTGTCTAGCGTCACCTCGAGCTGAACTCAGCTATGATCACAGTGGACGTGACGAAACACTTTCCAAGCTCATCACTGTCTAGAATCACCTCGAGCTGAACTCAACTATGATCACAGTGGACGTGATGAAACACTTTCCAAGTTTATCACTGTCTAGCGTCACCTCGAGCTGAACTCAGCTATGCTCACAGTGGAATTGATGAAACACTTTCCAAGTTCATCACTGTCTAGCGTCACCTCGAGCTGAACTCAGCTATAATCACAGTGGACGTGATGAAACAGTTTCCAAGTTTATCACTGTCTAGCGTCACCTCGAGCTGAACTCAGCTATGCTCACAGTGGAATTGATGAAACACTTTCCAAGTTCATCACTGTCTAGCGTCACCTCGAGCTGAACTCAGCTATGATCACAGTGGACGTGATGAAACACGTTCATCACTGTCTAGCGTCACTTCGAGCTGAACTCAGCTATGATCACAGTGGACGTGCTTAAACACTTTCCAAGTTCATCACTGCCTAGAATCACCTCGACCTGAACTCAGCTGTGATCACAGTGGACGTGATCAAACACTTTCCAAGTTCATCACTGTCTAGCGACACCTCGAGCTGAACTCAGCTATGATCACAGTGGACGTGATGAAACACGTTCATCACTGTCTAGCGTCACCTCGAGCTGAACTCAGCTATGATCACAGTGGACATGATTAAACACTTTCCAAGTTCATCACTGTCTAGAATCACCTCGAACTGAACTCAGCTGTGATCACAGTGGACGCGATGAAACACTTTCCAAGTTCATCACTGTCTAGCGTCACCTCAAGCTGAACTCAGCTATGATCACAGTGGACGTGATGAATCACGTTCATCACTGTCTAGCGTCACCTCGAGCTGAACTCAGCTATGATCACAGTGGACGTGATGAAACACGTTCATCACTGTCTAGCGTCACCTCGAGCTGAACCGAACTATGATCACAGTGGAATTGATGAAACACTTTCCAAGCTCATCACTGTCTAGAATCACCTCGAGCTGAACTCAGCTATGATCACAGTGGACGTGATGAAACACTTTCCAAGTTCATCACTGCCTAGCGTCACCTCGAGCTGAACTCAGCTATGCTCACAGTGGACGTGATGAAACACTTTCCAAGTTCATCACTGTCTAGCGTCACCTCGAGCTGAATTCAGCTATGATCACAGTGGACGTGATCAAACATTTTCCAAGTTCATCGCTGTCTAGCATCACCTCGGGCTGAACTCAGTTATGATCACAGTGGGCGTGATGAAACACTTTCCAAGTTCATCACTGTCTAGAATCACCTCGAGCTGAACTCAGCTATGATCACAGTGGACGTGATGAAACACTTTCCAAGTTCATCACTGTCTAGCGTCACCTCGCGCTGAACTCAGCTATGATCACAGTGGACGTGATCAAACACTTTCCAAGTTCACCATTGTCTAGCGTCACCTCGAACTGAACTCAGCTGTGATCACAATGGACGTGATTATACACTTTCCAAGCTTCTCTCAGCCTAGCATCACCTCGAACTGAATTCAGCAGCGATCACAGTGGTCGTGATGAAACACTTTCCAAGTTCATCACTGTCTAGCATCACCTCGAGCTGAACTCAACTATGATCACAGTGGACGTGATGAAACACTTTCCAAGTTCATCACTGTCTACCATCACCTCGAGCTGAACTCAGCTATGATCACAGTGGAAATGATTAAACACTTTCCAAGTTCATCACTGTCTAGCGTCACCTCGAGCTTAACTCAGCTGTGATCACAGTGGACGTGATGAAACACTTTCCAAGTTCATCACTGTCTAGGATCACCTCGAGCTTAACTCAGCTGTGATCACAGTGGACGTGATCAAACACTTTCCTAGATCATCACTGTCTAGCTTCACCTCGAGCTGAACTCAGTTGTGATCACAGTGGACGTGATCAAACACTTTCCAAGTTCATCACTGTCTAGCGTCACCTCGAGCTGAACTCAGCTATGATCACACAAGACGTGATTAAACACTTTCCAAGCTCTTCTCAGCCTAGTATCACCTCGAGCTGGACTCAGCTATACTCACATTGGACGTGATGAAACACTTTCCAAGTTCATCACTGTCTAGCGTCGCCTCGAGCTGAACTCAGTTGTGATCACAGTGGACGTGATCAAACACTTTCCAGGTTCATCACTGTCTATCGCCACCTCGAGCTGAACTCAGCTTTGATCACAGTGGACGTGATGAAACACGTTCATCACTGTCTAGCGTCACCTCGAGCTGAAATCAGCTATGATCACAGTGGACGTGATGAAACACATTCATCACTGTCTAGCGTCACCTCGAGCTGAACTCAGTTATGATCACTGTGGACATGATTAAACACTTTCCAAGTCCATCACTGTCTAGAATCACCTCGACCTGAACTCAGCTGTGATCACAGTGGACGCGCGATGAAACACTTTCCAAGTTCATCACTGTCTAGCGTCACCTCGACCTGAACTCAGCTATGATTCCAGTGGAAGTGACGAAACACTTTCCAAGCTCATCACTGTCTAGAATCACCTCGAGCTGAACTGAGCTATGATCACACTGGACGTGATGAAACACTTTCCTAGTTTATCACTGCCTAGCGTCACCTCGAGCTGAACTCAGCTATGATCACAGTGGACGTGACGAAACACTTTCCAAGCTCATCACTGTCTAGAATCACCTCGAGCTGAACTCAGCTATGATCACAGTGGACGTGATGAAACACTTTCCAAGTTTATCACTGTCTAGCGTCACCTCGAGCTGAACTCAGCTATGCTCACAGTGGAATTGATGAAACACTTTCCAAGTTCATCACTGTCTAGCGTCACCTCGAGCTGAACTCAGCTATAATCACAGTGGACGTGATGAAACACTTTCCAAGTTCATCACTGTCTAGCGTCACCTCGAGCTGAACTCAGCTATGATCACATTGGACGTGATGAAACACGTTCATCACTGTCTAGCGTTACCTCGAGCTGAACTCAGCTATGATCACAGTGGACGTGATGAAACACGTTCATCACTGTCTAGCGTCACCTCGAGCTGAACTCAGCTATGATCACAGTGGACATGATTAAACACTTTCCAAGTTCATCACTGTCTGGAATCACCTCGAACTGAACTCAGCTGTGATCACAATGGACGCGATGAAACACTTTCCAAGTTCATCACTGTCTAGCGTCACCTCAAGCTGAACTCAGCTATGATCACAGTGGACGTGATGAATCACGTTCATCACTGTCTAGCGTCACCTCGAGCTGAACTCAGCTATGATCACAGTGGAATTGATGAAACACTTTCCAAGCTCATCAATGTCTAGAATCACCTCGAGCTGAACTCAGCTATGATCACAGTAGACGTGATGAAACACGTTCGTCACTGTCTAGCGTCACATCGAGCTGAACTCAGCTATGATCACAGTGGACGTGATGAAACACGTTCATCACTGTCTAACGTCACCTCGAGCTGAACTCAGCTATGATCACAGTGGAATTGATGAAACACTTTCCAAGTTCATCACTGTCTAGCGTCACCTCGAGCTGAACTCAGCTATAATCACAGTGGACGTGATGAAACACTTTCCAAGTTCATCACTGTCTAGCGTCACCTCGAGCTGAACTCAGCTATGATCACAGTGGACGTGAAGAAACACGTTCATCACTGTCTAGCGTCACCTCGAGCTGAACTCAGCTATGATCACAGTGGACGTGATGAAACACGTTCATCACTGTCTAACGTCACCTCGAGCTGAACTCAGCTATGATCACAGTGTACGTGATTAAACACTTTCCAAGTTCATCACTGTCTAGAATCACCTCGACCTGAACTCAGCTGTGATCACAGTGGACGCGATGAAACACTTTCCAAGTTCATCACTGTCTAGCGTCACCTCAAACTGAACTCAGCTATGATCACAGTGGACGTGATGAATCACGTTCATCACTGTCTAGCGTCACCTCGAGCTGAACTCAGCTATGATCACAGTGGACGTGATGAAACACGTTCATCACTGTCTAGCGTCACCTCGAGCTGAACTCAGCTATGATCACAGTGGAATTGATGAAACACTTTCCAAGCTCATCACTGTCTAGAATCACCTCGAGCTGAACTCAGCTATGATCACACTGGACGTGATGAAACACTTTCCAAGTTTATCACTGTCTAGCGTCACCTCGAGCTGAACTCAGCTATGATCACAGTGGACGTGACGAAACACTTTCCAAGCTCATCACTGTCTAGAATCACCTCGAGCTCAACTCAGCTATGATCACAGTGGACGTGATGAAACACTTTCCAAGTTTATCACTGTCTAGCGTCACCTCGAGCTGAACTCAGCTATGCTCACAGTGGAATTGATGAAACACTTTCCAAGTTCATCACTGTCTAGCGTCACCTCGAGCTGAACTCAGCTATAATCACAGTGGACGTGATGAAACACCTTCCAAGTTCATCACTGTCTAGAATCACCTCGACCTGAACTCAGCTGTGATCACAGTGGACGTGATCAAACACTTTCCAAGTTCATCACTGTCTAGCGTCACCTCGAGCTGAATTCAGCTATGATCACAGTGGACGTGATGAAACACGTTCATCACTGTCTAGCGTTACCTCGAGCTGAACTCAGCTATGATCACAGTGGACGTGATGAAACACGTTCATCACTGTCTAGCGTCACCTCGAGCTGAACTCAGCTATGATCACAGTGGACATGATTAAACACTTTCCAAGTTCATCACTGTCTAGAATCACCTCGAACTGAACTCAGCTGTGATCACAGTGGACGCGATGAAACACTTTCCAAGTTCATCACTGTCTAGCGTCACCTCAAACTGAACTCAGCTATGATCACAGTGGACGTGATGAATCACGTTCATCACTCACTAGCGTCACCTCGAGCTGAACTCAGCTATGATCACAGTGGACGTGATGAAACACGTTCATCACTGTCTAGCGTCACCTCGAGCTGAACTCAGCTATGATCACAGTGGACGTGATGAAACACGTTCAACACTGTCTAGCGTTACCTCGAGCTGAACTCAGCTATGATCACAGTGGACGTGATGAAACGCGTTCATCACTGTCTAGCGTCACCTCGAGCTGAACTCAGCTATGATCACAGTGGACATGATTAAACACTTTCCAAGTTCATCACTGTCTAGAATCACCTCGAACTGAACTCAGCTGTGATCACAGTGGACGCGATGAAACACTTTCCAAGTTCATCACTGTCTAGCGTCACCTCAAGCTGAACTCAGCTATGATCACAGTGGACGTGATGAATCACGTTCATCACTGTCTAGCGTCACCTCGAGCTGAACTCAGCTATGATCACAGTGGACGTGATGAAACACGTTCATCACTGTCTAGCGTCACCTCGAGCTGAACTCAGCTATGATCACAGTGGAATTGATGAAACACTTTCCAAGCTCATCAATGTCTAGAATCACCTCGAGCTGAACTCAGCTATGATCACAGTGGACGTGATGAAACACTTTCCAAGTTCATCACTGCCTAGCGTCACCTCGAGCTGAACTCAGCTATGCTCACAGTGGACGTGATGAAACACTTTCCAAGTTCATCACTGTCTAGCGTCACCTCGAGCTGAATTCAGCTATGATCTCAGTGGACGTGATCAAACATTTTCCAAGTTCATCGCTGTCTAGCATCACCTCGAGCTGAACTCAGCTATGATCACAGTGGACGTGACGAAACACTTTCCAAGCTCATCACTGTCTAGAATCACCTCGAGCTGAACTCAGCTATGATCACTGTGGACGTGATGAAACACTTTCCAAGTTTATCACTGTCTAGCGTCACCTCGAGCTGAACTCAGCTATGCTCACAGTGGAATTGATGAAACACTTTCCAAGTTCATCACTGTCTAGCGTCACCTCGAGCTGAACTCAGCTATGATCACAGTGGACGTGAAGAAACACGTTCATCACTGTCTAGCGTCACCTCGAGCTGAACTCAGCTATGATCACAGTGGACGTGATGAAACACGTTCATCACTGTCTAACGTCACCTCGAGCTGAACTCAGCTATGATCACAGTGTACGTGATTAAACACTTTCCAAGTTCATCACTGTCTAGAATCACCTCGACCTGAACTCAGCTGTGATCACAGTGGACGCGATGAAACACTTTTCAAGTTCATCACTGTCTAGCGTCACCTCAAACTGAACTCAGCTATGATCACAGTGGACGTGATGAATCACGTTCATCACTGTCTAGCGTCACCTCGAGCTGAACTCAGCTATGATCACAGTGGACGTGATGAAACACGTTGATCACTGTCTAGCGTCACCTCGAGCTGAACTCAGCTATGATCACAGTGGAATTGATGAAACACTTTCCAAGCTCATCACTGTCTAGAATCACCTCGAGCTGAACTCAGCTGTGATCACAGTGGACGCGCGATGAAACACTTTCCAAGTTCATCACTGTCTAGCGTCACCTCGACCTGAACTCAGCTATGATTCCAGTGGAAGTGACGAAACACTTTCCAAGCTCATCACTGTCTAGAATCACCTCGAGCTGAACTCAGCTATGATCACACTGGACGTGATGAAACACTTTCCAAGTTTATCACTGTCTAGCGTCACCTCGAGCTGAACTCAGCTATGATCACAGTGGACGTGACGAAACACTTTCCAAGCTCATCACTGTCTAGAATCACCTCGAGCTGAACTCAGCTATGATCACAGTGGACGTGATGAAACACTTTCCAAGTTTATCACTGTCTAGCGTCACCTCGAGCTGAACTCAGCTATGCTCACAGTGGAATTGATGAAACACTTTCCAAGTTCATCACTGTCTAGCGTCACCTCGAGCTGAACTCAGCTATAATCACAGTGGACGTGATGAAACACTTTCCAAGTTCATCACTGTCTAGCGTCACCTCGAGCTGAACTCAGCTATGATCACAGTGGACGTGAAGAAACACGTTCATCACTGTCTAGCGTCACCTCGAGCTGAACTCAGCTATGATCACAGTGGACGTGATGAAACACGTTCATCACTGTCTAACGTCACCTCGAGCTGAACTCAGCTATGATCTCAGTGTACGTGATTAAACACTTTCTAAGTACATCACTGTCTAGAATCACCTCGACCTGAACTCAGCTGTGATCACAGTGGACGTGATCAAACACTTTCCAAGTTCATCACTGTCTAGCGTCACCTCGAGCTGAACTCAGCTATGATCACAGTTGACGTGATGAAACACGTTCATCACTGTCTAGCGTTACCTCGAGCTGAACTCAGCTATGATCACAGTGGACGTGATGAAACACGTTCATCACTGTCTAGCGTCACCTCGAGCTGAACTCAGCTATGATCACAGTGGACATGATTAAACACTTTCCAAGTTCATCACTGTGTAGAATCACCTCGAACTGAACTCAGCTGTGATCACAGTGGACGCGATGAAACACTTTCCAAGTTCATCACTGTCTAGCGTCACCTCAAACTGAACTCAGCTATGATCACAGTGGACGTGATGAATCACGTTCATCACTGACTAGCGTCACCTCGAGCTGAACTCAGCTATGATCACAGTGGACGTGATGAAACACGTTTATCACTGTCTAGCGTCACCTCGAGCTGAACTCAGCTATGATCACAGTGGACGTGATGAAACACGTTCATCATTGTCTAGCGTTACCTCGAGCTGAACTCAGCTATGATCACAGTGGACGTGATGAAACACGTTCATCACTGTCTAGCGTCACCTCGAGCTGAACTCAGCTATGATCACAGTGGACATGATTAAACACTTTCCAAGTTCATCACTGTCTAGCGTCACCTCGAGCTGAATTCAGCTATGATCACAGTGGACGTGATCAAACATTTTCCAAGTTCATCGCTGTCTAGCATCACCTCGAGCTGAACTCAGCTATGATCACAGTGGACGTGATGAAACAGTTTCCAAGTTCATCACTGTCTAGCGTCACCTCGCGCTGAACTCAGCTATGATCACAGTGGACGTGATCAAACACTTTCCAAGTTCACCATTGTCTAGCGTCACCTCGAACTGAACTCAGCTGTGATCACAATGGACGTGATTAAACACTTTCCAAGCTTCTCTCAGCCTAGCATCACCTCGAACTGAATTCAGCAGTGATCACAGTGGTCGTGATGAAACACTTTCCAAGTTCGTCACTGTCTAGCATCACCTCGAGCTGAACTCAACTATGATCACAGTGGACGTGATGAAACACTTTCCTAGATCATCACTGTCTATCGTCACCTCGAGCTGAACTTAGCTATGATCACAGTGGAAATGATTAAACACTTTCCAAGTTCATAACTGTCTAGCGTCAGCTAGAGCTGAACTCACCTATGATCACAGTGGACATGAATAAACACTTTCCAAGTTCATCACTGTCTAGCGTCACCTCAAGCTGAACTCAGCTATACTCACAGTGGACGTGATGAAACACTTTCCAAGTTCATCACTGTCTAGCGTCACCTCGAGCTGAACTCAGCTGTGATCACAGTGGACGTGATGAAACACTTTCCAAGTTCATCACTGTCTAGCGTCACCTCGAGCTTAACTCAGCTATGATCACAGTGGACGTGATGAAACACTTTCCAAGTTCATCACTGCCTAGCGTCACCTCGAGCTGAACTCAGCTATTATCACAGTGGACGTGATGAAACACTTTCCAAGTTCATCACTGTCTAGCGTCACCTCGAGCTGAACTCAGCTATAATCACAGTGGACGTGATGAAAAACTTTCCAAGTTCATAACTGTCTAGCGTCACCTCGAGCTGAACTCAGCTATGATCACAGTGGACGTGAAGAAACACGTTCGTCACTGTCTAGCGTCACCTCGAGCTGAACTCAGCTATGATCACAGTGGACGTGATGAAACACGTTCATCACTGTCTAACGTCACCTCGAGCTGAACTCAGCTATGATCACAGTGTACGTGATTAAACACTTTCCAAGTTCATCACTGTCTAGAATCACCTCGACCTGAACTCAGCTGTGATCACAGTGGACGTGATCAAACACTTTCCAAGTTCATCACTGTCTAGCGTCACCTCGAGCTGAACTCAGCTATGATCACGGTGGACGTGATGAAACACGTTCATCACTGTCTAGCGTTACCTCGAGCTGAACTCAGCTATGATCACAGTGGACGTGATGAAACACGTTCATCACTGTCTAGCGTCACCTCGAGCTGAACTCAGCTATGATCACAGTGGACATGATTAAACACTTTCCAAGTTCATCACTGTCTACAATCACCTCGAACTGAACTCAGCTGTGATCACAGTGGACGCGATGAAACACTTTCCAAGTTCATCACTGTCTAGCGTCACCTCAAACTGAACTCAGCTATGATCACAGTGGACGTGATGAATCACGTTCATCACTGTCTAGCGTCACCTCGAGCTGAACTCAGCTATGATCACAGTGGACGTGATGAAACACGTTCATCACTGTCTAGCGTCACCTCGAGCTGAACTCAGCTATGATCACAGTGGAATTGATGAAACACTTTCCAAGCTCATCACTGTCTAGAATCACCTCGAGCTGAACTCAGCTGTGATCACAGTGGACGCGCGATGAAACACTTTCCAAGTTCATCACTGTCTAGCGTCACCTCGACCTGAACTCAGCTATGATTCCAGTGGAAGTGACGAAACACTTTCCAAGCTCATCACTGTCTAGAATCACCTCGAGCTGAACTCAGCTATGATCACACTGGACGTGATGAAACACTTTCCAAGTTTATCACTGTCTAGCGTCACCTCGAGCTGAACTCAGCTATGATCACAGTGGACGTGACGAAACACTTTCCAAGCTCATCACTGTCTAGAATCACCTCGAGCTGAACTCAGCTATGATCACAGTGGACGTGATGAAACACTTTCCAAGTTTATCACTGTCTAGCGTCACCTCGAGCTGAACTCAGCTATGCTCACAGTGGAATTGATGAAACACTTTCCAAGTTCATCACTCTCTAGCGTCACCTCGAGCTGAACTCAGCTATAATCACAGTGGACGTGATGAAACACTTTCCAAGTTCATCACTGTCTAGCGTCACCTCGAGCTGAACTCAGCTATGATCACAGTGGACGTGAAGAAACACGTTCATCACTGTCTAGCGTCACCTCGAGCTGAACTCAGCTATGATCACAGTGGACGTGATGAAACACGTTCATCACTGTCTAACGTCACCTCGAGCTGAACTCAGCTATGATCACAGTGTACGTGATTAAACACTTTCCAAGTACATCACTGTCTAGAATCACCTCGACCTGAACTCAGCTGTGATCACAGTGGACGTGATCAAACACTTTCCAAGTTCATCACTGTCTAGCGTCACCTCGAGCTGAACTCAGCTATGATCACAGTGGACGTGATGAAACACGTTCATCACTGTCTAGCGTTACCTCGAGCTGAACTCAGCTATGATCACAGTGGACGTGATGAAACACGTTCATCACTGTCTAGCGTCACCTCGAGCTGAACTCAGCTATGATCACAGTGGACATGATTAAACACTTTCCAAGTTCATCACTGTCTAGAATCACCTCGAACTGAACTCAGCTGTGATCACAGTGGACGCGATGAAACACTTTCCAAGTTCATTACTGTCTAGCGTCACCTCAAACTGAACTCAGCTATGATCACAGTGGACGTGATGAATCACGTTCATCACTGACTAGCGTCACCTCGAGCTGAACTCAGCTATGATCACAGTGGACGTGATGAAACACGTTCATCACTGTCTAACGTCACCTCGAGCTGAACTCAGCTATGATCACAGTGGACGTGATGAAACACTTTCCAAGTTCATCACTGCCTAGCGTCAACTCGAGCTGAACTCAGCTATGCTCACAGTGGACGTGATGAAACACTTTCCAAGTTCATCACTGTCTAGCGTCACCTCGAGCTGAATTCAGCTATGATCACAGTGGACGTGATCAAACATTTTCCAAGTTCATCGCTGTCTAGCATCACCTCGAGCTGAACTCAGCTATGATCACAGTGGACGTGATGAAACAGTTTCCAAGTTCATCACTGTCTAGCGTCACCTCGCGCAGAACTCAGCTATGATCACAGTGGCCGTGATCAAACACTTTCCAAGTTCACCATTGTCTAGCGTCACCTCGAACTGAACTCAGCTGTGATCACAATGGACGTGATTAAACACTTTCCAAGCTTCTCTCAGCCTAGCATCACCTCGAACTGAATTCAGCAGTGATCACAGTGGTCGTGATGAAACACTTTCCAAGTTCATCACTGTCTAGCATCACCTCGAGCTGAACTCAACTATGATCACAGTGGACGTGATGAAACACTTTCCAAGTTCATCACTGTCTACCATCACCTCGAGCTGAACTCAGCTATGATCACAGTGGAAATGATTAAACACTTTCCAAGTTCATCACTCTCTAGCGTCACCTCGATCTGAACTCAGCTATGATCACAGTGGACGTGATTAAACACTTTCCTAGATCATCACTGTCTAGCGTCACCTCGAGCTGAACTTAGCTATGATCACAGTGGAAATGATTAAACACTTTCCAAGTTCATAACTGTCTAGCGTCAGCTCGAGCTGAACTCACCTATGATCACAGTGGACATGAATAAACACTTTCCAAGTTCATCACTGTCTAGCGTCACCTCGAGCTGAACTCAGCTATACTCACAGTGGACGTGATGAAACACTTTCCAAGTTCATCACTGTCTAGCGTCACCTCGAGCTGAACTCAGCTGTGATCACAGTGGACGTGATGAAACACTTTCCAAGTTCATCACTGTCTAGCGTCACCTCGAGCTTAACTCAGCTATGCTCACAGTGGACGTGATGAAACACTTTCCAAGTTCATCACTGTCTAGCGTCACCTCGAGCTGAATTCAGCTATGATCACAGTGGACGTGATCAAACATTTTCCAAGTTCATCGCTGTCTAGCATCACCTCGAGCTGAACTCAGCTATGATCACAGTGGACGTGATGAAACACTTTCCAAGTTCATCACTGTCTAGCGTCACCTCGCGCTGAACTCAGCTATGATCACAGTGGACGTGATCAAACACTTTCCAAGTTCACCATTGTCTAGCGTCACCTCGAACTGAACTCAGCTGTGATCACAATGGACGTGATTAAACACTTTCCAAGCTTCTCTCAGCCTAGCATCACCTCGAGCTGAATTCAGCAGTGATCACAGTGTTCGTGATGAAACTCTTTCCAAGTTCATCACTGTCTAGCATCACCTCGAGCTGAACTCAACTATGATCACAGTGGACGTGATGAAACACTTTCCAAGTTCATCACTGTCTACCATCACCTCGATCTGAACTCAGCTATGATCACAGTGGAAATGATTAAACACTTTCCAAGTTCATCACTCTCTAGCGTCACCTCGATCTGACCTCAGCTATGATCACAGTGGACGTGATTAAACACTTTCCTAGATCATCACTGTCTAGCGTCACCTCGAGCTGAACTTAGCTATGATCACAGTGGAAATGATTAAACACTTTCCAAGTTCATAACTGTCTAGCGTCAGCTCGAGCTGAACTCAGCTATGATCACAGTGGACATGAATAAACACTTTCCAAGTTCATCACTGTCTAGCGTCACTTCGAGCTGAACTCAGCTATACTCACAGTGGACGTGATGAAACACTTTCCAAGTTCATCACTGTCTTGCGTCACCTCGAGCTGAACTCAGCTGTGATCACAGTGGACGTGATGAAACACTTTCCAAGTTCATCACTGTCTAGCGTCACCTCGAGCTTAACTCAGCTGTGATCACAGTGGACGTGATGAAACACTTTCGAAGTTCATCACTGTCTAGCGTCACCTCGAGCTGAACTCAGCTATGATCACAGTAGACGTGATTAAACACTTTCCAAGCTCTTCTCAGCCTAGTATCACCTCGAGCTGAACTCAGCTATACTCACAGTGGACGTGATGAAACACTTTCCAAGTTCAACACTGTCTAGCGTCGCCTCGAGCTGAACTCAGCTGTGATCACAGTGGACGTGATCAAACACTTTCCAAGTTCATCACTGTCTAGCATCGCCTCGAGCTGAACTCAGTTATGATCAAAGTGGAAATGATTAAACACTTTCCAAGTTCATCACTGTCTAGCATCACCTCGAGCTGAACTCAGTTATGATCACAGTGGAAATGATTAAACACTTTCCAAGTTCATCACTGTCTAGCATCACCTCGAGCTGAACCCAGCTGTGATCACAGTGGAAATGATTAAACACTTTCCAAGTTCATCACTGTCTAGCATCACCCCGAGCTGAACTCAGTTATGATCACAGTGGAAATGATTAAACACTTTCCAAGTTCATCACTGTCTAGCATCACCTCGAGCTGAACTCAGTAATGATCACAGTGGAAATGATTAAACACTTTCCAAGTTCATCACTGTCTAGCATCACCTCGATCTGAACTCAGCTATGATCACAGTGGACGTGATCAAACACTTTCCAAGTTCATCACTGTCTAGCGTCACCTCGCGCTGAACTCAGCTATGATCACAGTGGACGTGATCAAACACTTTCCAAGTTCACCATTGTCTAGCGTCACTTCGAACTGAACTCAGCTGTGATCACAATGGACGTGATTAAACACTTTCCAAGCTTCTCTCAGCCTAGCATCACCTCGAACTGAATTCAGCTGTGATCACAGTGGACGTGATGAAACACTTTCCAAGTTCATCACTGTCTAGCATCACCTCGAGCTGAACTCAACTATGATCACAGTGGACGTGATGAAACACTTTCCAAGTGCATCACTGTCTACCATCACCTCGATCTGAACTCAGCTATGATCACAGTGGAAATGATTAAACACTTTCCAAGTTCATCACTGTCTAGCGTCACCTCGATCTGAACTCAGCTATGATCACAGTGGACGTGATTAAACACTTTCCTAGATCATCACTGTCTAGCGTCACCTCGAGCTGAACTCAGTTATGATCACAGTGGAAATGATTAAACACTTTCCAAGTTCATAACTGTCTAGCGTCACCTCGAGCTGAACTCAGCTATGATCACAGTGGACATGAATAAACACTTTCCAAGTTCATCACTGTCTAGCGTCACCTCGAGCTGAACTCAGCTATACTCACAGTGGACGTGATGAAACACTTTCCAAGTTCATCACTGTCTAGCGTCACCTCGAGCTTAACTCAGCTGTGATCACAGTAGACGTGATGAAACACTTTCCAAGTTCATCACTGTCTAGGATCACCTCGAAGCTTAACTCAGCTGTGATCACAGTGGACGTGATCAAACACTTTCATAGATCATCACTGTCTAGCTTCACCTCGAGCTGAACTCAGTTATGATCACAGTGGACGTGATCAAACACTTTCCAGGTTCATCACTGTCTAGCGTCACCTCGAGCTGAACTCAGCTATGATCATGTAGACGTGATTAAACACTTTCCAAGTTCAACACTGTCTAGCGTCGCCTCGAGCTGAACTCAGCTGTGATCACAGTGGACGTGATCAAACACTTTCCAAGTTCATCACTGTCTAGCATCGCCTCGAGCTGAACTCAGTTATGATCACAGTGGAAATGATTAAACACTTTCCAAGTTCATCACTGTCTAGCATCACCTCGAGCTGAACTCAGTTATGATCACAGTGGAAATGATTAAACACTTTCCAAGTTCATCACTGTCTAGCATCACCTCGAGCTGAACTCAGCTGTGATCACAGTGGAAATGATTAAACACTTTCCAAGTTCATCACTGTCTAGCATCACCCCGAGCTGAACTCAGTTATGATCACAGTGGAAATGATTAAACACTTTCCAAGTTCATCACTGTCTAGCGTCACCTCGCGCTGAACTCAGCTATGATCACAGTGGACGTGATCAAACACTTTCCAAGTTCACCATTGTCTAGCGTCACTTCGAACTGAACTCAGCTGTGATCACAATGGACGTGATTTAACACTTTCCAAGCTTCTCTCAGCCTAGCATCACCTCGAACTGAATTCAGCTGTGATCACAGTGGACGTGATGAAACACTTTCCAATTTCATCACTGTCTAGCGTCACCTCGAGCTTAACTCAGCTGTGATCACAGTGGACGTGATGAAACACTTTCCAAGTTCATCACTGTCTAGCATCACCTCGAGCTGAACTCAGCTGTGATCACAGTGGACGTGATCAAACACTTTCCTAGATCATCACTGTCTAGCTTCACCCCGAGCTGAACTCAGTTATGATCACAGTGGACGTGATCAAACAGTTTCGAAGTTCATCACTGTCTAGCGTCACCTCGAGCTGAACTCAGCTATGATCACAGTAGACATGATTAAACACTTTCCAAGCTCTTCTCAGCCTAGTATCACCTCGAGCTGAACTCAGCTATACTCACAGTGGACGTGATGAAACACTTTCCAAGTTCAACACTGTCTAGCGTCGCCTCGAGCTGAACTCAGCTGTGATCACAGTGGACGTGATCAAACACTTTCCAAGTTCATCACTGTCTAGCAAGACCTCGAGCTGAACTCAGTTATGATCACAGTGGAAATGATTAAACACTTTCCAAGTTCATCACTGTCTAGCATCACCTCGAGCTGAACTCAGTTATGATCACAGTGGAAATGATTAAACACTTTCCAAGTTCATCACTGTCTAGCATCACCTCGAGCTGAACTCAGCTATGATCACAGTGGACGTGATGAAACACTTTCCAAGTTCATCACTGTCTAGCGTCACCTCGCGCTGAACTCAGCTATGATCACAGTAGACGTGATCAAACACTTTCCAAGTTCACCATTGTCTAGCGTCACTTCGAACTGAACTCAGCTGTGATCACAATGGACGTGATTAAACACTTTCCAAGCTTCTCTCAGCCTAGCATCACCTCGAACTGAATTCAGCTGTGATCACAGTGGACGTGATGAAACACTTTCCAAGTTCATCACTGTCTAGCATCACCTCGAGCTGAACTCAACTATGATCACAGTGGACGTGATGAAACACTTTCCAAGTGCATCACTGTCTACCATCACCTCGATCTGAACTCAGCTATGATCACAGTGGAAATGATTAAACACTTTCCAAGTTCATCACTGTCTAGCGTCACCTCGATCTGAACTCAGCTATGATCACAGTGGACGTGATTAAACACTTTCCTAGATCATCACTGTCTAGCGTCACCTCGAGCTGAACTCAGTTATGATCACAGTGGAAATGATTAAACACTTTCCAAGTTCATAACTGTCTAGCGTCACCTCGAGCTGAACTCAGCTATGATCACAGTGGACATGAATAAACACTTTCCAAGTTCATCACTGTCTAGCGTCACCTCGAGCTGAACTCAGCTATACTCACAGTGGACGTGATGAAACACTTTCCAAGTTCATTACTGTCTAGCGTCACCTCGAGCTTAACTCAGCTGTGATCACAGTAGACGTGATGAAACACTTTCCAAGTTCATCACTGTCTAGGATCACCTCGAAGCTTAACTCAGCTGTGATCACAGTGGACGTGATCAAACACTTTCATAGATCATCACTGTCTAGCTTCACCTCGAGCTGAACTCAGCTGTGATCACAGTGGACGTGATCAAACACTTTCCAAGTCCATCACTGTCTAGAATCACCTCGACCTGAACTCAGCTGTGATCACAGTGGACGCGCGATGAAACACTTTCCAAGTTCATCACTGTCTAGCGTCACCTCGAGCTGAACTCAGCTATGATCACAGTGGGAGTGACGAAACACTTTCCAAGCTCATCACTGTCTAGAATCACCTCGAGCTGAACTCAGCTATGATCACAGTGGACGTGATGAAACACTTTCCAAGTTTATCACTGTCTAGCGTCACCTCGAGCTGAACTCAGCTATGATCACAGTGGACGTGACGAAACACTTTCCAAGCTCATCACTGTCTAGAATCAACTCGAGCTGAACTCAGCTATGATCACAGTGGAAGTGATGAAACACTTTCCAAGTTTATCACTGTCTAGCGTCACCTCGAGCTGAACTCAGCTATGCTCACAGTGGAATTGATGAAACACTTTCCAAGTTCATCACTGTCTAGCGTCACCTCGAGCTGAACTCAGCTATAATCACAGTGGACGTGATGAAACACTTTCCAAGTTCATCACTGTCTAGCGTCACCTCGAGCTGAACTCAGCTATGATCACAGTGGACGTGAAGAAACACGTTCATCACTGTCTAGCGTCACCTCGAGCTGAACTCAGCTATGGTCACAGTGGACGTGATGAAACACGTTCATCACTGTCTAACGTCACCTCGAGCTGAACTCAGCTATGATCACAGTGGACGTGATGAAACACTTTCCAAGTTCATCACTGCCTAGAATCACCTCGACCTGAACTCAGCTGTGAATACAGTGGACATGATCAAACACTTTCCAAGTTCATCACTGTCTAGCGTCACCTCGAGCTGAACTCAGCTATGATCACAGTGGACGTGATGAAACACGTTCATCACTGTCTAGCGTCACCTCGAGCTGAACTCAGCTATGATCACAGTGGACATGATTAAACACTTTCCAAGTTCATCACTGTCTAGAATCACCTCGAACTGAACTCAGCTGTGATCACAGTGGACGCGATGAAACACTTTCCAAGTTCATCACTGTCTAGCGTCACCTCGAGCTGAACTCAGCTATGATCACAGTGGACGTGATGATACACTTTCCAAGTTCATCACTGCCTAGCGTCACCTCGAGCTGAACTCAGCTATGCTCACAGTGGACGTGATGAAACACTTTCCAAGTTCATCACTGTCTAGCGTCACCTCGAGCTGAATTCAGCTATGATCACAGTGGACGTGATCAAACATTTTCCAAGTTCATCGCTGTCTAGCATCACCTCGAGCTGAACTCAGCTATGATCACAGTGGACGTGATGAAACACTTTCCAAGTTCATCACTGTCTAGCGTCACCTCGCGCTGAACTCAGCTATGATCACAGTGGACGTGATCAAACACTTTCCAAGTTCACCATTGTCTAGCGTCACCTCGAACTGAACTCAGCTGTGATCACAATGGACGTGATTAAACACTTTCTAAGCTTCTCTCAGCCTAGCATCACCTCGAGCTGAATTCAGCAGTGATCACAGTGTTCGTGATGAAACTCTTTCCAAGTTTATCACTGTCTAGCATCACCTCGAGCTGAACTCAACTATGATCACAGTGGACGTGATGAAACACTTTCCAAGTTCATCACTGTCTACCATCACCTCGATCTGAACTCAGCTATGATCACAGTGGAAATGATTAAACACTTTCCAAGTTCATCACTCTCTAGCGTCACCTCGATCTGACCTCAGCTATGATCACAGTGGACGTGATTAAACACTTTCCTAGATCATCACTGTCTAGAGTCACCTCGAGCTGAACTTAGCTATGATCACAGTGGAAATGATTAAACACTTTCCAAGTTCATAACTGTCTAGCGTCAGCTCGAGCTGAACTCAGCTATGATCACAGTGGACATGAATAAACACTTTCCAAGTTCATCACTGTCTAGCGTCACTTCGAGCTGAACTCAGCTATACTCACAGTGGACGTGATGAAACACTTTCCAAGTTCATCACTGTCTTGCGTCACCTCGAGCTGAACTCAGCTGTGATCACAGTGGACGTGATGAAACACTTTCCAAGTTCATCACTGTCTAGCGTCACCTCGAGCTTAACTCAGCTGTGATCACAGTGGACGTGATGAAACACTTTCGAAGTTCATCACTGTCTAGCGTCACCTCGAGCTGAACTCAGCTATGATCACAGTAGACGTGATTAAACACTTTCCAAGCTCTTCTCAGCCAAGTATCACCTCGAGCTGAACTCAGCTATACTCACAGTGGACGTGATGAAACACTTTCCAAGTTCAACACTGTCTAGCGTCGCCTCGAGCTGAACTCAGCTGTGATCACAGTGGACGTGATCAAACACTTTCCAAGTTCATCACTGTCTAGCATCGCCTCGAGCTGAACTCAGTTATGATCAAAGTGGAAATGATTAAACACTTTCCAAGTTCATCACTGTCTAGCATCACCTCGAGCTGAACTCAGTTATGATCACAGTGGAAATGATTAAACACTTTCCAAGTTCATCACTGTCTAGCATCACCTCGAGCTGAACTCAGCTGTGATCACAGTGGAAATGATTAAACACTTTCCAAGTTCATCACTGTCTAGCATCACCCCGAGCTGAACTCAGTTATGATCACAGTGGAAATGATTAAACACTTTCCAAGTTCATCACTGTCTAGCATCACCTCGAGCTGAACTCAGTTATGATCACAGTGGAAATGATTAAACACTTTCCAAGTTCATCACTGTCTAGCATCACCTCGATCTGAACTCAGCTATGATCACAGTGGACGTGATCAAACACTTTCCAAGTTCATCACTGTCTAGCGTCACCTCGCGTTGAACTCAGCTATGATCACAGTGGACGTGATCAAACACTTTCCAAGTTCACCATTGTCTAGCGT
Source organism: Hymenopus coronatus (assembly GCA_030762935.1). Taxonomy (NCBI): domain Eukaryota; kingdom Metazoa; phylum Arthropoda; class Insecta; order Mantodea; family Hymenopodidae; genus Hymenopus; species Hymenopus coronatus. The sequence continues at coordinate 15,661,309 of CM060897.1, read as the reverse complement.
CACTTCGAACTGAACTCAGCTGTGATCACAATGGACGTGATTAAACACTTTCCAAGCTTCTCTCAGCCTAGCATCACCTCGAACTGAATTCAGCTGTGATCACAGTGGACGTGATGAAACACTTTCCAAGTTCATCACTGTCTAGCATCACCTCGAGCTGAACTCAACTATGATCACAGTGGACGTGATGAAACACTTTCCAAGTGCATCACTGTCTACCATCACCTCGATCTGAACTCAGCTATGATCACAGTGGAAATGATTAAACACTTTCCAAGTTCATCACTGTCTAGCGTCACCTCGATCTGAACTCAGCTATGATCACAGTGGACGTGATTAAACACTTTCCTAGATCATCACTGTCTAGCGTCACCTCGAGCTGAACTCAGTTATGATCACAGTGGAAATGATTAAACACTTTCCAAGTTCATAACTGTCTAGCGTTACCTCGAGCTGAACTCAGCTATGATCACAGTGGACATGAATAAACACTTTCCAAGTTCATCACTGTCTAGCGTCACCTCGAGCTGAACTCAGCTATACTCACAGTGGACGTGATGAAACACTTTCCAAGTTCATCACTGTCTAGCGTCACCTCGAGCTTAACTCAGCTGTGATCACAGTAGACGTGATGAAACACTTTCCAAGTTCATCACTGTCTAGGATCACCTCGAAGCTTAACTCAGCTGTGATCACAGTGGACGTGATCAAACACTTTCATAGATCATCACTGTCTAGCTTCACCTCGAGCTGAACTCAGTTATGATCACAGTGGACGTGATCAAACACTTTCCAGGTTCATTACTGTCTAGCGTCACCTCGAGCTGAACTCAGCTATGATCACAGTAGACGTGATTAAACACTTTCCAAGTTCAACACTGTCTAGCGTCGCCTCGAGCTGAACTCAGCTGTGATCACAGTGGACGTGATCAAACACTTTCCAAGTTCATCACTGTCTAGCATCGCCTCGAGCTGAACTCAGTTATGATCACAGTGGAAATGATTAAACACTTTCCAAGTTCATCACTGTCTAGCATCACCTCGAGCTGAACTCAGTTATGATCACAGTGGAAATGATTAAACACTTTCCAAGTTCATCACTGTCTAGCATCACCTCGAGCTGAACTCAGCTGTGATCACAGTGGAAATGATTAAACACTTTCCAAGTTCATCACTGTCTAGCATCACCCCGAGCTGAACTCAGTTATGATCACAGTGGAAATGATTAAACACTTTCCAAGTTCATCACTGTCTAGCGTCACCTCGCGCTGAACTCAGCTATGATCACAGTGGACGTGATCAAACACTTTCCAAGTTCACCATTGTCTAGCGTCACTTCGAACTGAACTCAGCTGTGATCACAATGGACGTGATTTAACACTTTCCAAGCTTCTCTCAGCCTAGCATCACCTCGAACTGAATTCAGCTGTGATCACAGTGGACGTGATGAAACACTTTCCAAGTTCATCACTGTCTAGCGTCACCTCGAGCTTAACTCAGCTGTGATCACAGTGGACGTGATGAAACACTTTCCAAGTTCATCACTGTCTAGCATCACCTCGAGCTGAACTCAGCATTGATCACAGTGGACGTGATCAAACACTTTTCTAGATCATCACTGTCTAGCTTCACCCCGAGCTGAACTCAGTTATGATCACAGTGGACGTGATCAAACAGTTTCGAAGTTCATAACTGTCTAGCGTCACCTCGAGCTGAACTCAGCTATGATCACAGTAGACATGATTAAACACTTTCCAAGCTCTTCTCAGCCTAGTATCACCTCGAGCTGAACTCAGCTATACTCACAGTGGACGTGATGAAACACTTTCCAAGTTCAACACTGTCTAGCGTCGCCTCGAGCTGAACTCAGCTGTGATCACAGTGGACGTGATCAAACACTTTCCAAGTTCATCACTGTCTAGCAAGACCTCGAGCTGAACTCAGTTATGATCACAGTGGAAATGATTAAACACTTTCCAAGTTCATCACTGTCTAGCATCACCTCGAGCTGAACTCAGTTATGATCACAGTGGAAATGATTAAACACTTTCCAAGTTCATCACTGTCTAGCATCACCTCGAGCTGAACTCAGCTATGATCACAGTGGACGTGATGAAACACTTTCCAAGTTCATCACTGTCTAGCGTCACCTCGCGCTGAACTCAGCTATGATCACAGTGGAAATGATTAAACACTTTCCAAGTTCATCACTGTCTAGCATCACCTCGAGCTGAACTCAGTTATGATCACAGTGGAAATGATTAAACACTTTCCAAGTTCATCACTGTGTAGCATCACTTCGATCTGAACTCAGCTATGATCACAGTGGACGTGATCAAACACTTTCCAAGTTCATCACTGTCTAGCGTCACCTCGCGCTGAACTCAGCTATGATCACAGTGGACGTGATCAAACACTTTCCAAGTTCACCATTGTCTAGCGTCACTTCGAACTGAACTCAGCTGTGATCACAATGGACGTGATTAAACACTTTCCAAGCTTCTCTCAGCCTAGCATCACCTCGAACTGAATTCAGCTGTGATCACAGTGGACGTGATGAAACACTTTCCAAGTTCATCACTGTCTAGCATCACCTCGAGCTGAACTCAACTATGATCACAGTGGACGTGATGAAACACTTTCCAAGTGCATCACTGTCTACCATCACCTCGATCTGAACTCAGCTATGATCACAGTGGAAATGATTAAACACTTTCCAAGTTCATCACTGTCTAGCGTCACCTCGATCTGAACTCAGCTATGATCACAGTGGACGTGATTAAACACTTTCCTAGATCATCACTGTCTAGCGTCACCTCGAGCTGAACTCAGCTATGATCACAGTGGAAATGATTAAACACTTTCCAAGTTCATAACTGTCTAGCGTCACCTCGAGCTGAACTCAGCTATGATCACAGTGGACATGAATAAACACTTTCCAAGTTCATCACTGTCTAGCGTCACCTCGAGCTGAACTCAGCTATACTCACAGTGGACGTGATGAAACACTTTCCAAGTTCATCACTGTCTAGCGTCACCTCGAGCTTAACTCAGCTGTGATCACAGTAGACGTGATGAAACACTTTCCAAGTTCATCACTGTCTAGGATCACCTCGAAGCTTAACTCAGCTGTGATCACAGTGGACGTGATCAAACACTTTCATAGATCATCACTGTCTAGCTTCACCTCGAGCTGAACTCAGTTATGATCACAGTGGACGTGATCAAACACTTTCCAGGTTCATCACTGTCTAGCGTCACCTCGAGCTGAACTCAGCTATGATCACAGTAGACGTGATTAAACACTTTCCAAGTTCAACACTGTCTAGCGTCGCCTCGAGCTGAACTCAGCTGTGATCACAGTGGACGTGATCAAACACTTTCCAAGTTCATCACTGTCTAGCATCGCCTCGAGCTGAACTCAGTTATGATCACAGTGGAAATGATTAAACACTTTCCAAGTTCATCACTGTCTAGCATCACCTCGAGCTGAACTCAGTTATGATCACAGTGGAAATGATTAAACACTTTCCAAGTTCATCACTGTCTAGCATCACCTCGAGCTGAACTCAGCTGTGATCACAGTGGAAATGATTAAACACTTTCCAAGTTCATCACTGTCTAGCATCACCCCGAGCTGAACTCAGTTATGATCACAGTGGAAATGATTAAACACTTTCCAAGTTCATCACTGTCTAGCGTCACCTCGCGCTGAACTCAGCTATGATCACAGTGGACGTGATCAAACACTTTCCAAGTTCACCATTGTCTAGCGTCACTTCGAACTGAACTCAGCTGTGATCACAATGGACGTGATTTAACACTTTCCAAGCTTCTCTCAGCCTAGCATCACCTCGAACTGAATTCAGCTGTGATCACAGTGGACGTGATGAAACACTTTCCAAGTTCATCACTGTCTAGCGTCACCTCGAGCTTAACTCAGCTGTGATCACAGTGGACGTGATGAAACACTTTCCAAGTTCATCACTGTCTAGCATCACCTCGAGCTGAACTCAGCTGTGATCACAGTGGACGTGATCAAACACTTTTCTAGATCATCACTGTCTAGCTTCACCCCGAGCTGAACTCAGTTATGATCACAGTGGACGTGATCAAACAGTTTCGAAGTTCATCACTGTCTAGCGTCACCTCGAGCTGAACTCAGCTATGATCACAGTAGACATGATTAAACACTTTCCAAGCTCTTCTCAGCCTAGTATCACCTCGAGCTGAACTCAGCTATACTCACAGTGGACGTGATGAAACACTTTCCAAGTTCAACACTGTCTAGCGTCGCCTCGAGCTGAACTCAGCTGTGATCACAGTGGACGTGATCAAACACTTTCCAAGTTCATCACTGTCTAGCAAGACCTCGAGCTGAACTCAGTTATGATCACAGTGGAAATGATTAAACACTTTCCAAGTTCATCACTGTCTAGCATCACCTCGAGCTGAACTCAGTTATGATCACAGTGGAAATGATTAAACACTTTCCAAGTTCATCACTGTCTAGCATCACCTCGAGCTGAACTCAGCTATGATCACAGTGGACGTGATGAAACACTTTCCAAGTTCATCACTGTCTAGCGTCACCTCGCGCTGAACTCAGCTATGATCACAGTAGACGTGATCAAACACTTTCCAAGTTCACCATTGTCTAGCGCCACTTCGAACTGAACTCAGCTGTGATCACAATGGACGTGATTAAACACTTTCCAAGCTTCTCTCAGCCTAGCATCACCTCGAACTGAATTCAGCTGTGATCACAGTGGACGTGATGAAACACTTTCCAAGTTCATCACTGTCTAGCATCACCTCGAGCTGAACTCAACTATGATCACAGTGGACGTGATGAAACACTTTCCAAGTGCATCACTGTCTACCATCACCTCGATCTGAACTCAGCTATGATCACAGTGGAAATGATTAAACAGTTTCCAAGTTCATCACTGTCTAGCGTCACCTCGATCTGAACTCAGCTATGATCACAGTGGACGTGATTAAACACTTTCCTAGATCATCACTGTCTAGCGTCACCTCGAGCTGAACTCAGTTATGATCACAGTGGAAATGATTAAACACTTTCCAAGTTCATAACTGTCTAGCGTCACCTCGAGCTGAACTCAGCTATGATCACAGTGGACATGAATAAACACTTTCCAAGTTCATCACTGTCTAGCGTCACCTCGAGCTGAACTCAGCTATACTCACAGTGGACGTGATGAAACACTTTCCAAGTTCATTACTGTCTAGCGTCACCTCGAGCTTAACTCAGCTGTGATCACAGTAGACGTGATGAAACACTTTCCAAGTTCATCACTGTCTAGGATCACCTCGAAGCTTAACTCAGCTGTGATCACAGTGGACGTGATCAAACACTTTCATAGATCATCACTGTCTAGCTTCACCTCGAGCTGAACTCAGTTATGATCACAGTGGACGTGATCAAACACTTTCCAGGTTCATCACTGTCTAGCGTCACCTCGAGCTGAACTCAGCTATGATCACAGTAGACGTGATTAAACACTTTCCAAGCTCTTCTCAGTCTAGTATCACCTCGAGCTGGACTCAGCTATACTCACATTGGACGTGATGAAACACTTTCCAAGTTCATCACTGTCTAGCGTCGCCTCGAGCTGAACTCAGCTGTGATCACAGTGGACGTGATCAAACACTTTCCAAGTCCATCACTGTCTAGAATCACCTCGACCTGAACTCAGCTGTGATCACAGTGGACGCGCGATGAAACACTTTCCAAGTTCATCACTGTCTAGCGTCACCTCGAGCTGAACTCAGCTATGATCACAGTGGAAGTGACGAAACACTTTCCAAGCTCATCACTGTCTAGAATCACCTCGAGCTGAACTCAGCTATGATCACAGTGGACGTGATGAAACACTTTCCAAGTTTATCACTGTCTAGCGTCACCTCGAGCTGAACTCAGCTATGATCACAGTGGACGTGACGAAACACTTTCCAAGCTCATCACTGTCTAGAATCAACTCGAGCTGAACTCAGCTATGATCACAGTGGACGTGATGAAACACTTTCCAAGTTCATCACTGTCTAGCGTCACCTCGAGCTGAACTCAGCTATAATCACAGTGGACGTGATGAAACACTTTCCAAGTTCATCACTGTCTAGCGTCACCTCGAGCTGAACTCAGCTATGATCACAGTGGACGTGAAGAAACACGTTCATCACTGTCTAGCGTCACCTCGAGCTGAACTCAGCTATGGTCACAGTGGACGTGATGAAACACGTTCATCACTGTCTAACGTCACCTCGAGCTGAACTCAGCTATGATCACAGTGGACGTGATTAAACACTTTCCAAGTTCATCACTGCCTAGAATCACCTCGACCTGAACTCAGCTGTGATCACAGTGGACGTGATCAAACACTTTCCAAGTTCATCACTGTCTAGCGTCACCTCGAGCTGAACTCAGCTATGATCACAGTGGACGTGATGAAACACGTTCATCACTGTCTAGCGTCACCTCGAGCTGAACTCAGCTATGATCACAGTGGACATGATTAAACACTTTCCAAGTTCATCACTGTCTAGAATCACCTCGAACTGAACTCAGCTGTGATCACAGTGGACGCGATGAAACACTTTCCAAGTTCATCACTGTCTAGCGTCACCTCGAGCTGAACTCAGCTATGATCACAGTGGACGTGATGAAACACGTTCATCACTGTCTAGCGTCACCTCGAGCTGAACTGAGCTATGATCACAGTGGAATTGATGAAACACTTTCCAAGCTCATCACTGTCTAGAATCACCTCGAGCTGAACTAAGCTATGATCACAGTGGAAGTGATGAAACACTTTCCAAGTTCATCACTGCCTAGCGTCACCTCGAGCTGAACTCAGCTATGCTCACAGTGGACGTGATGAAACACTTTCCAAGTTCATCACTGTCTAGCGTCACCTCGAGCTGAACTCAGCTATGATCACAGTGGACGTGATCAAACATTTTCCAAGTTCATCGCTGTCTAGCATCACCTCGGGCTGAACTCAGCTATGATCACAGTGGGCGTAATGAAACAATTTCCAAGTTCATCACTGTCTAGAATCACCTCGAGCTGAACTCAGCTATGATCACAGTGGACGTGATGAAACACTTTCCAAGTTCATCACTGTCTAGCGTCACCTCGCGCTGAACTCAGCTATGATCACAGTGGACGTGATCAAACACTTTCCAAGTTCACCATTGTCTAGCGTCACCTCGAACTGAACTCAGCTGTGATCACAATGGACGTGATTAAACACTTTCCAAGCTTCTCTCAGCCTAGCATCACCTCGAACTGAATTCAGCAGCGATCACAGTGGTCGTGATGAAACACTTTCCAAGTTCATCACTGTCTAGCATCACCTCGTTCTGAACTCAGCTATGATCACAGTGGACGTGATGAAACACTTTCCAAGTTCATCACTGTCTACCATCACCTCGAGCTGAACTCAGCTATGATCACAGTGGAAATGATTAAACACTTTCCAAGTTCATCACTGTCTTGCGTCACCTCGATCTGAACCCAGCTATGATCACAGTGGACGTGATTAAACACTTTCCTAGATCATCACTGTCTAGCGTCACCTCGAGCTGAACTCAGCTATGATCACAGTGGAAATGATTAAACACTTTCCAAGTTCATAACTGTCTAGCGTTACCTCGAGCTGAACTCAGCAATGATCACAGTGGACATGAATAAACACTTTCCAAGTTCATCACTGTCTAGCGTCACCTCGAGCTGAACTCAGCTATACTCACAGTGGACGTGAGAAACACTTTCCAAGTTCACCACTGTCTAGCGTCACCTCGAGCTTAACTCAGCTGTGATCACAGTGGACGTGATGAAACACTTTCCAAGTTCATCACTGTCTAGGATCACCTCGAGCTTAACTCAGCTGTGATCACAGTGGACGTGATCAAACACTTTCCTAGATCATCACTGTCTAGCTTCACCTCGAGCTGAACTCAGTTGTGATCACAGTGGACGTGATCAAACACTTTCCAAGTTCATCACTGTCTAGCGTCACCTCGAGCTGAACTCAGCTATGATCACAGTAGACGTGATTAAACACTTTCCAAGCTCTTCTCAGCCTAGTATCACCTCGAGCTGGACTCAGCTATACTCACATTGGACGTGATGAAACACTTTCCAAGTTCATCACTGTCTAGCGTCGCCTCGAGCTGAACTCAGTTGTGATCACAGTGGACGTGATCAAACACTTTCCAGGTTCATCACTGTCTAGCGTCACCTCGAGCTGAACTCAGCTATACTCACAGTGGACGTGATGAAACACTTTCCAAGTTCATTACTGTCTAGCGTCACCTCGAGCTTAACTCAGCTGTGATCACAGTAGACGTGATGAAACACTTTCCAAGTTCATCACTGTCTAGGATCACCTCGAAGCTTAACTCAGCTGTGATCACAGTGGACGTGATCAAACACTTTCATAGATCATCACTGTCTAGCTTCACCTCGAGCTGAACTCAGCTGTGATCACAGTGGACGTGATCAAACACTTTCCAAGTCCATCACTGTCTAGAATCACCTCGACCTGAACTCAGCTGTGATCACAGTGGACGCGCGATGAAACACTTTCCAAGTTCATCACTGTCTAGCGTCACCTCGAGCTGAACTCAGCTATGATCACAGTGGGAGTGACGAAACACTTTCCAAGCTCATCACTGTCTAGAATCACCTCGAGCTGAACTCAGCTATGATCACAGTGGACGTGATGAAACACTTTCCAAGTTTATCACTGTCTAGCGTCACCTCGAGCTGAACTCAGCTATGATCACAGTGGACGTGACGAAACACTTTCCAAGCTCATCACTGTCTAGAATCAACTCGAGCTGAACTCAGCTATGATCACAGTGGACGTGATGAAACACTTTCCAAGTTTATCACTGTCTAGCGTCACCTCGAGCTGAACTCAGCTATGCTCACAGTGGAATTGATGAAACACTTTCCAAGTTCATCACTGTCTAGCGTCACCTCGAGCTGAACTCAGCTATAATCACAGTGGACGTGATGAAACACTTTCCAAGTTCATCACTGTCTAGCGTCACCTCGAGCTGAACTCAGCTATGATCACAGTGGACGTGAAGAAACACGTTCATCACTGTCTAGCGTCACCTCGAGCTGAACTCAGCTATGGTCACAGTGGACGTGATGAAACACGTTCATCACTGTCTAACGTCACCTCGAGCTGAACTCAGCTATGATCACAGTGGACGTGATGAAACACTTTCCAAGTTCATCACTGCCTAGAATCACCTCGACCTGAACTCAGCTGTGAATACAGTGGACATGATCAAACACTTTCCAAGTTCATCACTGTCTAGCGTCACCTCGAGCTGAACTCAGCTATGATCACAGTGGACGTGATGAAACACGTTCATCACTGTCTAGCGTCACCTCGAGCTGAACTCAGCTATGATCACAGTGGACATGATTAAACACTTTCCAAGTTCATCACTGTCTAGAATCACCTCGAACTGAACTCAGCTGTGATCACAGTGGACGCGATGAAACACTTTCCAAGTTCATCACTGTCTAGCGTCACCTCGAGCTGAACTCAGCTATGATCACAGTGGACGTGATGATACACTTTCCAAGTTCATCACTGCCTAGCGTCACCTCGAGCTGAACTCAGCTATGCTCACAGTGGACGTGATGAAACACTTTCCAAGTTCATCACTGTCTAGCGTCACCTCGAGCTGAATTCAGCTATGATCACAGTGGACGTGATCAAACATTTTCCAAGTTCATCGCTGTCTAGCATCACCTCGAGCTGAACTCAGCTATGATCACAGTGGACGTGATGAAACACTTTCCAAGTTCATCACTGTCTAGCGTCACCTCGCGCTGAACTCAGCTATGATCACAGTGGACGTGATCAAACACTTTCCAAGTTCACCATTGTCTAGCGTCACCTCGAACTGAACTCAGCTGTGATCACAATGGACGTGATTAAACACTTTCTAAGCTTCTCTCAGCCTAGCATCACCTCGAGCTGAATTCAGCAGTGATCACAGTGTTCGTGATGAAACTCTTTCCAAGTTTATCACTGTCTAGCATCACCTCGAGCTGAACTCAACTATGATCACAGTGGACGTGATGAAACACTTTCCAAGTTCATCACTGTCTACCATCACCTCGATCTGAACTCAGCTATGATCACAGTGGAAATGATTAAACACTTTCCAAGTTCATCACTCTCTAGCGTCACCTCGATCTGACCTCAGCTATGATCACAGTGGACGTGATTAAACACTTTCCTAGATCATCACTGTCTAGAGTCACCTCGAGCTGAACTTAGCTATGATCACAGTGGAAATGATTAAACACTTTCCAAGTTCATAACTGTCTAGCGTCAGCTCGAGCTGAACTCAGCTATGATCACAGTGGACATGAATAAACACTTTCCAAGTTCATCACTGTCTAGCGTCACTTCGAGCTGAACTCAGCTATACTCACAGTGGACGTGATGAAACACTTTCCAAGTTCATCACTGTCTTGCGTCACCTCGAGCTGAACTCAGCTGTGATCACAGTGGACGTGATGAAACACTTTCCAAGTTCATCACTGTCTAGCGTCACCTCGAGCTTAACTCAGCTGTGATCACAGTGGACGTGATGAAACACTTTCGAAGTTCATCACTGTCTAGCGTCACCTCGAGCTGAACTCAGCTATGATCACAGTAGACGTGATTAAACACTTTCCAAGCTCTTCTCAGCCAAGTATCACCTCGAGCTGAACTCAGCTATACTCACAGTGGACGTGATGAAACACTTTCCAAGTTCAACACTGTCTAGCGTCGCCTCGAGCTGAACTCAGCTGTGATCACAGTGGACGTGATCAAACACTTTCCAAGTTCATCACTGTCTAGCATCGCCTCGAGCTGAACTCAGTTATGATCAAAGTGGAAATGATTAAACACTTTCCAAGTTCATCACTGTCTAGCATCACCTCGAGCTGAACTCAGTTATGATCACAGTGGAAATGATTAAACACTTTCCAAGTTCATCACTGTCTAGCATCACCTCGAGCTGAACTCAGCTGTGATCACAGTGGAAATGATTAAACACTTTCCAAGTTCATCACTGTCTAGCATCACCCCGAGCTGAACTCAGTTATGATCACAGTGGAAATGATTAAACACTTTCCAAGTTCATCACTGTCTAGCATCACCTCGAGCTGAACTCAGTTATGATCACAGTGGAAATGATTAAACACTTTCCAAGTTCATCACTGTCTAGCATCACCTCGATCTGAACTCAGCTATGATCACAGTGGACGTGATCAAACACTTTCCAAGTTCATCACTGTCTAGCGTCACCTCGCGTTGAACTCAGCTATGATCACAGTGGACGTGATCAAACACTTTCCAAGTTCACCATTGTCTAGCGTCACTTCGAACTGAACTCAGCTGTGATCACAATGGACGTGATTAAACACTTTCCAAGCTTCTCTCAGCCTAGCATCACCTCGAACTGAATTCAGCTGTGATCACAGTGGACGTGATGAAACACTTTCCAAGTTCATCACTGTCTAGCATCACCTCGAGCTGAACTCAACTATGATCACAGTGGACGTGATGAAACACTTTCCAAGTGCATCACTGTCTACCATCACCTCGATCTGAACTCAGCTATGATCACAGTGGAAATGATTAAACACTTTCCAAGTTCATCACTGTCTAGCGTCACCTCGATCTGAACTCAGCTATGATCACAGTGGACGTGATTAAACACTTTCCTAGATCATCACTGTCTAGCGTCACCTCGAGCTGAACTCAGTTATGATCACAGTGGAAATGATTAAACACTTTCCAAGTTCATAACTGTCTAGCGTTACCTCGAGCTGAACTCAGCTATGATCACAGTGGACATGAATAAACACTTTCCAAGTTCATCACTGTCTAGCGTCACCTCGAGCTGAACTCAGCTATACTCACAGTGGACGTGATGAAACACTTTCCAAGTTCATCACTGTCTAGCGTCACCTCGAGCTTAACTCAGCTGTGATCACAGTAGACGTGATGAAACACTTTCCAAGTTCATCACTGTCTAGGATCACCTCGAAGCTTAACTCAGCTGTGATCACAGTGGACGTGATCAAACACTTTCATAGATCATCACTGTCTAGCTTCACCTCGAGCTGAACTCAGTTATGATCACAGTGGACGTGATCAAACACTTTCCAGGTTCATTACTGTCTAGCGTCACCTCGAGCTGAACTCAGCTATGATCACAGTAGACGTGATTAAACACTTTCCAAGTTCAACACTGTCTAGCGTCGCCTCGAGCTGAACTCAGCTGTGATCACAGTGGACGTGATCAAACACTTTCCAAGTTCATCACTGTCTAGCATCGCCTCGAGCTGAACTCAGTTATGATCACAGTGGAAATGATTAAACACTTTCCAAGTTCATCACTGTCTAGCATCACCTCGAGCTGAACTCAGTTATGATCACAGTGGAAATGATTAAACACTTTCCAAGTTCATCACTGTCTAGCATCACCTCGAGCTGAACTCAGCTGTGATCACAGTGGAAATGATTAAACACTTTCCAAGTTCATCACTGTCTAGCATCACCCCGAGCTGAACTCAGTTATGATCACAGTGGAAATGATTAAACACTTTCCAAGTTCATCACTGTCTAGCGTCACCTCGCGCTGAACTCAGCTATGATCACAGTGGACGTGATCAAACACTTTCCAAGTTCACCATTGTCTAGCGTCACTTCGAACTGAACTCAGCTGTGATCACAATGGACGTGATTTAACACTTTCCAAGCTTCTCTCAGCCTAGCATCACCTCGAACTGAATTCAGCTGTGATCACAGTGGACGTGATGAAACACTTTCCAAGTTCATCACTGTCTAGCGTCACCTCGAGCTTAACTCAGCTGTGATCACAGTGGACGTGATGAAACACTTTCCAAGTTCATCACTGTCTAGCATCACCTCGAGCTGAACTCAGCATTGATCACAGTGGACGTGATCAAACACTTTTCTAGATCATCACTGTCTAGCTTCACCCCGAGCTGAACTCAGTTATGATCACAGTGGACGTGATCAAACAGTTTCGAAGTTCATAACTGTCTAGCGTCACCTCGAGCTGAACTCAGCTATGATCACAGTAGACATGATTAAACACTTTCCAAGCTCTTCTCAGCCTAGTATCACCTCGAGCTGAACTCAGCTATACTCACAGTGGACGTGATGAAACACTTTCCAAGTTCAACACTGTCTAGCGTCGCCTCGAGCTGAACTCAGCTGTGATCACAGTGGACGTGATCAAACACTTTCCAAGTTCATCACTGTCTAGCAAGACCTCGAGCTGAACTCAGTTATGATCACAGTGGAAATGATTAAACACTTTCCAAGTTCATCACTGTCTAGCATCACCTCGAGCTGAACTCAGTTATGATCACAGTGGAAATGATTAAACACTTTCCAAGTTCATCACTGTCTAGCATCACCTCGAGCTGAACTCAGCTATGATCACAGTGGACGTGATGAAACACTTTCCAAGTTCATCACTGTCTAGCGTCACCTCGCGCTGAACTCAGCTATGATCACAGTGGAAATGATTAAACACTTTCCAAGTTCATCACTGTCTAGCATCACCTCGAGCTGAACTCAGTTATGATCACAGTGGAAATGATTAAACACTTTCCAAGTTCATCACTGTGTAGCATCACTTCGATCTGAACTCAGCTATGATCACAGTGGACGTGATCAAACACTTTCCAAGTTCATCACTGTCTAGCGTCACCTCGCGCTGAACTCAGCTATGATCACAGTGGACGTGATCAAACACTTTCCAAGTTCACCATTGTCTAGCGTCACTTCGAACTGAACTCAGCTGTGATCACAATGGACGTGATTAAACACTTTCCAAGCTTCTCTCAGCCTAGCATCACCTCGAACTGAATTCAGCTGTGATCACAGTGGACGTGATGAAACACTTTCCAAGTTCATCACTGTCTAGCATCACCTCGAGCTGAACTCAACTATGATCACAGTGGACGTGATGAAACACTTTCCAAGTGCATCACTGTCTACCATCACCTCGATCTGAACTCAGCTATGATCACAGTGGAAATGATTAAACACTTTCCAAGTTCATCACTGTCTAGCGTCACCTCGATCTGAACTCAGCTATGATCACAGTGGACGTGATTAAACACTTTCCTAGATCATCACTGTCTAGCGTCACCTCGAGCTGAACTCAGCTATGATCACAGTGGAAATGATTAAACACTTTCCAAGTTCATAACTGTCTAGCGTCACCTCGAGCTGAACTCAGCTATGATCACAGTGGACATGAATAAACACTTTCCAAGTTCATCACTGTCTAGCGTCACCTCGAGCTGAACTCAGCTATACTCACAGTGGACGTGATGAAACACTTTCCAAGTTCATCACTGTCTAGCGTCACCTCGAGCTTAACTCAGCTGTGATCACAGTAGACGTGATGAAACACTTTCCAAGTTCATCACTGTCTAGGATCACCTCGAAGCTTAACTCAGCTGTGATCACAGTGGACGTGATCAAACACTTTCATAGATCATCACTGTCTAGCTTCACCTCGAGCTGAACTCAGTTATGATCACAGTGGACGTGATCAAACACTTTCCAGGTTCATCACTGTCTAGCGTCACCTCGAGCTGAACTCAGCTATGATCACAGTAGACGTGATTAAACACTTTCCAAGTTCAACACTGTCTAGCGTCGCCTCGAGCTGAACTCAGCTGTGATCACAGTGGACGTGATCAAACACTTTCCAAGTTCATCACTGTCTAGCATCGCCTCGAGCTGAACTCAGTTATGATCACAGTGGAAATGATTAAACACTTTCCAAGTTCATCACTGTCTAGCATCACCTCGAGCTGAACTCAGTTATGATCACAGTGGAAATGATTAAACACTTTCCAAGTTCATCACTGTCTAGCATCACCTCGAGCTGAACTCAGCTGTGATCACAGTGGAAATGATTAAACACTTTCCAAGTTCATCACTGTCTAGCATCACCCCGAGCTGAACTCAGTTATGATCACAGTGGAAATGATTAAACACTTTCCAAGTTCATCACTGTCTAGCGTCACCTCGCGCTGAACTCAGCTATGATCACAGTGGACGTGATCAAACACTTTCCAAGTTCACCATTGTCTAGCGTCACTTCGAACTGAACTCAGCTGTGATCACAATGGACGTGATTTAACACTTTCCAAGCTTCTCTCAGCCTAGCATCACCTCGAACTGAATTCAGCTGTGATCACAGTGGACGTGATGAAACACTTTCCAAGTTCATCACTGTCTAGCGTCACCTCGAGCTTAACTCAGCTGTGATCACAGTGGACGTGATGAAACACTTTCCAAGTTCATCACTGTCTAGCATCACCTCGAGCTGAACTCAGCTGTGATCACAGTGGACGTGATCAAACACTTTTCTAGATCATCACTGTCTAGCTTCACCCCGAGCTGAACTCAGTTATGATCACAGTGGACGTGATCAAACAGTTTCGAAGTTCATCACTGTCTAGCGTCACCTCGAGCTGAACTCAGCTATGATCACAGTAGACATGATTAAACACTTTCCAAGCTCTTCTCAGCCTAGTATCACCTCGAGCTGAACTCAGCTATACTCACAGTGGACGTGATGAAACACTTTCCAAGTTCAACACTGTCTAGCGTCGCCTCGAGCTGAACTCAGCTGTGATCACAGTGGACGTGATCAAACACTTTCCAAGTTCATCACTGTCTAGCAAGACCTCGAGCTGAACTCAGTTATGATCACAGTGGAAATGATTAAACACTTTCCAAGTTCATCACTGTCTAGCATCACCTCGAGCTGAACTCAGTTATGATCACAGTGGAAATGATTAAACACTTTCCAAGTTCATCACTGTCTAGCATCACCTCGAGCTGAACTCAGCTATGATCACAGTGGACGTGATGAAACACTTTCCAAGTTCATCACTGTCTAGCGTCACCTCGCGCTGAACTCAGCTATGATCACAGTAGACGTGATCAAACACTTTCCAAGTTCACCATTGTCTAGCGCCACTTCGAACTGAACTCAGCTGTGATCACAATGGACGTGATTAAACACTTTCCAAGCTTCTCTCAGCCTAGCATCACCTCGAACTGAATTCAGCTGTGATCACAGTGGACGTGATGAAACACTTTCCAAGTTCATCACTGTCTAGCATCACCTCGAGCTGAACTCAACTATGATCACAGTGGACGTGATGAAACACTTTCCAAGTGCATCACTGTCTACCATCACCTCGATCTGAACTCAGCTATGATCACAGTGGAAATGATTAAACAGTTTCCAAGTTCATCACTGTCTAGCGTCACCTCGATCTGAACTCAGCTATGATCACAGTGGACGTGATTAAACACTTTCCTAGATCATCACTGTCTAGCGTCACCTCGAGCTGAACTCAGTTATGATCACAGTGGAAATGATTAAACACTTTCCAAGTTCATAACTGTCTAGCGTCACCTCGAGCTGAACTCAGCTATGATCACAGTGGACATGAATAAACACTTTCCAAGTTCATCACTGTCTAGCGTCACCTCGAGCTGAACTCAGCTATACTCACAGTGGACGTGATGAAACACTTTCCAAGTTCATTACTGTCTAGCGTCACCTCGAGCTTAACTCAGCTGTGATCACAGTAGACGTGATGAAACACTTTCCAAGTTCATCACTGTCTAGGATCACCTCGAAGCTTAACTCAGCTGTGATCACAGTGGACGTGATCAAACACTTTCATAGATCATCACTGTCTAGCTTCACCTCGAGCTGAACTCAGTTATGATCACAGTGGACGTGATCAAACACTTTCCAGGTTCATCACTGTCTAGCGTCACCTCGAGCTGAACTCAGCTATGATCACAGTAGACGTGATTAAACACTTTCCAAGCTCTTCTCAGTCTAGTATCACCTCGAGCTGGACTCAGCTATACTCACATTGGACGTGATGAAACACTTTCCAAGTTCATCACTGTCTAGCGTCGCCTCGAGCTGAACTCAGCTGTGATCACAGTGGACGTGATCAAACACTTTCCAAGTCCATCACTGTCTAGAATCACCTCGACCTGAACTCAGCTGTGATCACAGTGGACGCGCGATGAAACACTTTCCAAGTTCATCACTGTCTAGCGTCACCTCGAGCTGAACTCAGCTATGATCACAGTGGAAGTGACGAAACACTTTCCAAGCTCATCACTGTCTAGAATCACCTCGAGCTGAACTCAGCTATGATCACAGTGGACGTGATGAAACACTTTCCAAGTTTATCACTGTCTAGCGTCACCTCGAGCTGAACTCAGCTATGATCACAGTGGACGTGACGAAACACTTTCCAAGCTCATCACTGTCTAGAATCAACTCGAGCTGAACTCAGCTATGATCACAGTGGACGTGATGAAACACTTTCCAAGTTCATCACTGTCTAGCGTCACCTCGAGCTGAACTCAGCTATAATCACAGTGGACGTGATGAAACACTTTCCAAGTTCATCACTGTCTAGCGTCACCTCGAGCTGAACTCAGCTATGATCACAGTGGACGTGAAGAAACACGTTCATCACTGTCTAGCGTCACCTCGAGCTGAACTCAGCTATGGTCACAGTGGACGTGATGAAACACGTTCATCACTGTCTAACGTCACCTCGAGCTGAACTCAGCTATGATCACAGTGGACGTGATTAAACACTTTCCAAGTTCATCACTGCCTAGAATCACCTCGACCTGAACTCAGCTGTGATCACAGTGGACGTGATCAAACACTTTCCAAGTTCATCACTGTCTAGCGTCACCTCGAGCTGAACTCAGCTATGATCACAGTGGACGTGATGAAACACGTTCATCACTGTCTAGCGTCACCTCGAGCTGAACTCAGCTATGATCACAGTGGACATGATTAAACACTTTCCAAGTTCATCACTGTCTAGAATCACCTCGAACTGAACTCAGCTGTGATCACAGTGGACGCGATGAAACACTTTCCAAGTTCATCACTGTCTAGCGTCACCTCGAGCTGAACTCAGCTATGATCACAGTGGACGTGATGAAACACGTTCATCACTGTCTAGCGTCACCTCGAGCTGAACTGAGCTATGATCACAGTGGAATTGATGAAACACTTTCCAAGCTCATCACTGTCTAGAATCACCTCGAGCTGAACTAAGCTATGATCACAGTGGAAGTGATGAAACACTTTCCAAGTTCATCACTGCCTAGCGTCACCTCGAGCTGAACTCAGCTATGCTCACAGTGGACGTGATGAAACACTTTCCAAGTTCATCACTGTCTAGCGTCACCTCGAGCTGAACTCAGCTATGATCACAGTGGACGTGATCAAACATTTTCCAAGTTCATCGCTGTCTAGCATCACCTCGGGCTGAACTCAGCTATGATCACAGTGGGCGTAATGAAACAATTTCCAAGTTCATCACTGTCTAGAATCACCTCGAGCTGAACTCAGCTATGATCACAGTGGACGTGATGAAACACTTTCCAAGTTCATCACTGTCTAGCGTCACCTCGCGCTGAACTCAGCTATGATCACAGTGGACGTGATCAAACACTTTCCAAGTTCACCATTGTCTAGCGTCACCTCGAACTGAACTCAGCTGTGATCACAATGGACGTGATTAAACACTTTCCAAGCTTCTCTCAGCCTAGCATCACCTCGAACTGAATTCAGCAGCGATCACAGTGGTCGTGATGAAACACTTTCCAAGTTCATCACTGTCTAGCATCACCTCGTTCTGAACTCAGCTATGATCACAGTGGACGTGATGAAACACTTTCCAAGTTCATCACTGTCTACCATCACCTCGAGCTGAACTCAGCTATGATCACAGTGGAAATGATTAAACACTTTCCAAGTTCATCACTGTCTTGCGTCACCTCGATCTGAACCCAGCTATGATCACAGTGGACGTGATTAAACACTTTCCTAGATCATCACTGTCTAGCGTCACCTCGAGCTGAACTCAGCTATGATCACAGTGGAAATGATTAAACACTTTCCAAGTTCATAACTGTCTAGCGTTACCTCGAGCTGAACTCAGCAATGATCACAGTGGACATGAATAAACACTTTCCAAGTTCATCACTGTCTAGCGTCACCTCGAGCTGAACTCAGCTATACTCACAGTGGACGTGAGAAACACTTTCCAAGTTCACCACTGTCTAGCGTCACCTCGAGCTTAACTCAGCTGTGATCACAGTGGACGTGATGAAACACTTTCCAAGTTCATCACTGTCTAGGATCACCTCGAGCTTAACTCAGCTGTGATCACAGTGGACGTGATCAAACACTTTCCTAGATCATCACTGTCTAGCTTCACCTCGAGCTGAACTCAGTTGTGATCACAGTGGACGTGATCAAACACTTTCCAAGTTCATCACTGTCTAGCGTCACCTCGAGCTGAACTCAGCTATGATCACAGTAGACGTGATTAAACACTTTCCAAGCTCTTCTCAGCCTAGTATCACCTCGAGCTGGACTCAGCTATACTCACATTGGACGTGATGAAACACTTTCCAAGTTCATCACTGTCTAGCGTCGCCTCGAGCTGAACTCAGTTGTGATCACAGTGGACGTGATCAAACACTTTCCAGGTTCATCACTGTCTATCGTCACCTCGAGCTGAACTCAGCTTTGATCACAGTGGACGTGATGAAACACGTTCATCACTGTCTAGCGTCACCTCGAGCTGAAATCAGCTATGATCACAGTGGACGTGATGAAACACATTCATCACTGTCTAGCGTCACCTCGAGCTGAACTCAGTTATGATCACTGTGGACATGATTAAACACTTTCCAAGTCCATCACTGTCTAGAATCACCTCGACCTGAACTCAGCTGTGATCACAGTGGACGCGCGATGAAACACTTTCCAAGTTCATCACTGTCTAGCGTCACCTCGAGCTGAACTCAGCTATGATTCCAGTGGAAGTGACGAAACACTTTCCAAGCTCATCACTGTCTAGAATCACCTCGAGCTGAACTCAGCTATGATCACACTGGACGTGATGAAACACTTTCCAAGTTTATCACTGTCTAGCGTCACCTGGAGCTGAACTCAGCTATGATCACAGTGGACGTGACGAAACACTTTCCAAGCTCATCACTGTCTAGAATCACCTCGAGCTGAACTCAGCTATGATCACAGTGGACGTGATGAAACCCTTTCCAAGTTTATCACTGTCTAGAGTCACCTCGAGCTGAACTCAGCTATGCTCACAGTGGAATTGATGAAACACTTCCCAAGTTCATCACTGTCTAGCGTCACCTCGAGCTGAACTCAGCTATAATCACAGTGGACGTGATGAAACACTTTCCAAGTTCATCACTGTCTAGCGTCACCTCGAGCTGAACTCAGCTATGATCACAGTGGACGTGAAGAAACACGTTCATCACTGTCTAGCGTCACCTCGAGCTGAACTAAGCTATGATCACAGTGGACGTGATGAAACACGTTCATCACTGTCTAATGTCACCTCGAGCGGAACTCAGCTATGATCACAGTGTACGTGATTAAACACTTTCCAAGTTCATCACTGTCTAGAATCACCTCGACCTGAACTCAGCTGTGATCACAGTGGAGGTGATCAAACACTTTCCAAGTTCATCACTGTCTAGCGTCTCCTCGAGCTGAACTCAGTTATGATCACAGTGGACGTGATGAAACACGTTCATCACTGTCTAGCGTTACCTCGAGCTGAACTCAGCTATGATCACAGTGGACGTGATGAAACACGTTCATCACTGTCTAGCGTCACCTCGAGCTGAACTCAGCTATGATCACAGTGGACATGATTAAACACTTTCCAAGTTCATCACTGTCTAGAATCACCTCGAACTGAACTCAGCTGTGATCACAGTGGACGCGATGAAACACTTTCCAAGTTCATCACTGTCTAGCGTCACCTCAAGCTGAACTCAGCTATGATCACAGTGGACGTGATGAATCACGTTCATCACTGTCTAGCGTCACCTCGAGCTGAACTCAGCTATGATCACAGTGGACGTGATGAAACACGTTCATCACTGTCTAGCGTCACCTCGAGCTGAACTCAGCTATGATCACAGTGGAATTGATAAAACACTTTCCGAGCTCATCACTGTCTACAATCACCCCGAGCTGAACTCAGCTATGATCACAGTGGACGTGATGAAACACTTTCCAAGTTCATCACTGCCTAGCGTCACCTCGAGCTGAACTCAGCTATGCTCACAGTGGGCGTGATGAAACACTTTCCAAGTTCATCACTGTCTAGCGTCACCTCGAGCTGAATTCAGCTATGATCACAGTGGACGTGATCAAACATTTTCCAAGTTCATCGCTGTCTAGCATCACCTCGAGCTGAACTCAGCTATGATCACAGTGGACGTGACGAAACACTTTCCAAGCTCATCACTGTCTAGAATCACCTCGAGCTGAACTCAGCTATGATCACAGTGGACGTGATGAAACACTTTCCAAGTTTATCACTGTCTAGCGTCACCTCGAGCTGAACTCAGCTATAATCACAGTGGACGTGATGAAACACTTTCCAAGTTCATCACTGTCTAGCGTCACCTCGAGCTGAACTCAGCTATGATCACAGTGGACGTGAAGAAACACGTTCATCACTGTCTAGCGTCACCTCGAGCTGAACTCAGCTATGATCACAGTGGACGTGATGAAACACGTTCATCACTGTCTAACGTCACCTCGAGCTGAACTCAGCTATGATCACAGTGTACGTGATTAAACACTTTCCAAGTTCATCACTGTCTAGAATCACCTCGACCTGAACTCAGCTGTGATCACAGTGGACGTGATCAAACACTTTCCAAGTTCATCACTGTCTAGCGTCACCTCGAGCTGAACTCAGCTATGATCACAGTGGACGTGATGAAACACGTTCATCACTGTCTAGCGTTACCTCGAGCTGAACTCAGCTATGATCACAGTGGACGTGATGAAACACGTTCATCACTGTCTAGCGTCACCTCGAGCTGAACTCAGCTATGATCACAGTGGACATGATTAAACACTTTCCAAGTTCATCACTGTCTAGAATCACCTCGAACTGAACTCAGCTGTGATCACAGTGGACGCGATGAAACACTTTCCAAGTTCATCACTGTCTAGCGTCACCTCAAACTGAACTCAGCTATGATCACAGTGGACGTGATGAATCACGTTCATCACTGTCTAGCGTCACCTCGGGCTGAACTCAGCTATGATCACAGTGGACGTGATGAAACAGTTTCCAAGTTCATCACTGTCTAGCGTCACCTCGCGCTGAACTCAGCTATGATCACAGTGGACGTGATCAAACACTTTCCAAGTTCACCATTGTCTAGCGTCACCTCGAACTGAACTCAGCTGTGATCACAATGGACGTGATTAAACACTTTCCAAGCTTCTCTCAGCCTAGCATCACCTCGAACTGAATTCAGCAGTGATCACAGTGGTCGTGATGAAACACTTTCCAAGTTCATCACTGTCTAGCATCACCTCGAGCTGACTCAACTATGATCATAGTGGACGTGATGAAACACTTTCCAAGTTCATCACTGTCTACCATCACCTCGACCTGAACTCAGCTATGATCACAGTGGAAATGATTAAACACTTTCCAAGTTCATCACTCTCTAGCGTCACCTCGATCTGAACTCAGCTATGATCACAGTGGACGTGATTAAACACTTTCCTAGATCATCACTGTCTAGCGTCACCTCGAGCTGAACTTAGCTATGATCACAGTGGAAATGATTAAACACTTTCCAAGTTCATAACTGTCTAGCGTCAGCTCGAGCTGAACTCACCTATGATCACAGTGGACATGAATAAACACTTTCCAAGTTCATCACTGTCTAGCGTCACCTCGAGCTGAACTCAGCTATGCTCACAGTGGACGTGATGAAACACTTTCCAAGTTCATCACTGTCTAGCGTCACCTCGAGCTGAACTCAGCTGTGATCACAGTGGACGTGATGAAACACTTTCCAAGTTCATCACTGCCTAGCGTCACCTCGAGCTTAACTCAGCTATGATCACAGTGGACGTGATGAAACACTTTCCAAGTTCATCACTGCCTAGCGTCACCTCGAGCTGAACTCAGCTATGCTCACAGTGGACGTGATGAAACACTTTCCAAGTTCATCACTGTCTAGCGTCACCTCGAGCTGAATTCAGCTATGATCACAGTGGACGTGATCAAACATTTTCCAAGTTCATCGCTGTCTAGCATCACCTCGAGCTGAACTCAGCTATGATCACAGTGGACGTGATGAAACACTTTCCAAGTTCATCACTGTCTAGCGTCACCTCGCGCTGAACTCAGCTATGATCACAGTGGACGTGATCAAACACTTTCCAAGTTCACCATTGTCTAGCGTCACCTCGAACTGAACTCAGCTGTGATCACAATGGACGTGATTAAACACTTTCCAAGCTTCTCTCAGCCTAGCATCACCTCGAGCTGAATTCAGCAGTGATCACAGTGGTCGTGATGAAACACTTTCCAAGTTCATCACTGTCTAGCATCACTTCGAGCTGAACTCAACTATGATCACAGTGGACGCGATGAAACACTTTCCAAGTTCATCACTGTGTAGCGTCACCTCGATCTGAACTCAGCTATGATCACAGTGGACGTGATTAAACACTTTCCTAGATCATCACTGTCTAGCGTCACCTCGAGCTGAACTCAGTTATGATCACAGTGGAAATGATTAAACACTTTCCAAGTTCATAACTGTCTAGCGTCACCTCGAGCTGAACTCAGCTATGATCACAGTGGACATGAATAAACACTTTCCAAGTTCATCACTGTCTAGCGTCACCTCGAGCTGAACTCAGCTATACTCACAGTGGACGTGATGAAACACTTTCCAAGTTCATCACTGTCTAGCATCACCTCGAGCTGAACTCAGCTGTGATCACAGTGGACGTGATCAAACACTTTCCTAGATCATCACTGTCTAGCTTCACCCCGAGCTGAACTCAGTTATGATCACAGTGGACGTGATCAAACACTTTCGAAGTTCATCACTGTCTAGCGTCACCTCGAGCTGAACTCAGCTATGATCACAGTAGACGTGATTAAACACTTTCCAAGCTCTTCTCAGCCTAGTATCACCTCGAGCTGAACTCAGCTATACTCACAGTGGACGTGATGAAACACTTTCCAAGTTCAACACTGTCTAGCGTCGCCTCGAGCTGAACTCAGCTGTGATCACAGTGGACGTGATCAAACACTTTCCAAGTTCATCACTGTCTAGCATCACCTCGAGCTGAACTCAGTTATGATCACAGTGGAAATGATTAAACACTTTCCAAGTTCATCACTGTCTAGCGTCACCTCGAGCTGAACTCAGTTATGATCACAGTGGAAATGATTAAACACTTTCCAAGTTCATCACTGTCTAGCATCACCTCGAGCTGAACTCAGCTGTGATCACAGTGGAAATGATTAAAGACTTTCCAAGTTCATCACTGTCTAGCATCACCCCGAGCTGAACTCAGTTATGATCACAGTGGAAATGATTAAACACTTTCCAAATTCAACACTGTCTAGCGTCACCGCGAGCTGAACTCAGGTATGATCACAGTGGACGTGATCAAACACTTTGCAAGCTCTTCTCAGCCTAGCATCACCTTGAGCTGAACTCAGCTATGATCTCAGTGGACGTGATCAAACAGTTTCCAACTTCATTACTGTCTAGCGTCACCTCGAGCGGAACTCAGCTATACTCACAGTGGACGTGATGAAACACTCTCCAAGTTCATCACTGTCTAGCGTCACCTCGAGCTTAACTCAGCTGTGATCACAGTGGACGTGATGAAACACTTTCCAAGTTCATCACTGTCTAGCATCACCTCGAGCTGAACTCAGCTGTGATCACAGTGGACGTGATCAAACACTTTCCTAGATCATCACTGTCTAGCTTCACCCCGAGCTGAACTCAGTTATGATCACAGTGGACGTGATCAAACAGTTTCGAAGTTCATCACTGTCTAGCGTCACCTCGAGCTGAACTCAGCTATGATCACAGTAGACGTGATTAAACACTTTCCAAGCTCTTCTCAGCCTAGTATCACCTCGAGCTGAACTCAGCTATACTCACAGTGGACGTGATGAAACACTTTCCAAGTTCAACACTGTCTAGCGTCGCCTCGAGCTGAACTCAGCTGTGATCACAGTGGACGTGATCAAACACTTTCCAAGTTCATCACTGTCTAGCAAGACCTCGAGCTGAACTCAGTTATGATCACAGTGGAAATGATTAAACACTTTCCAAGTTCATCACTGTCTAGCATCACCTCGAGCTGAACTCAGTTATGATCACAGTGGAAATGATTAAACACTTTCGAAGTTCATCACTGTCTAGCATCACCTCGAGCTGAACTCAGCTATGATCACAGTGGACGTGATGAAACACTTTCCAAGTTCATCACTGTCTAGCGTCACCTCGCGCTGAACTCAGCTATGATCACAGTGGACGTGATCAAACACTTTCCAAGTTCACCATTGTCTAGCGTCACTTCGAACTGAACTCAGCTGTGATCAAAATGGACGTGATTAAACACTTTCCAAGCTTCTCTCAGCCTAGCATCACCTCGAACTAAATTCAGCTGTGATCACAGTGGACGTGATGAAACACTTTCCAAGTTATCACTGTCTAGCATCACCTCGAGCTGAACTCAACTATGATCACAGTGGACGTGATGAAACACTTTCCAAGTGCATCACTGTCTACCATCACCTCGATCTGAACTCAGCTATGATCACAGTGGAAATGATTAAACACTTTCCAAGTTCATCACTGTGTAGCGTCACCTCGATCTGAACTCAGCTATGATCACAGTGGACGTGATTAAACACTTTCCTAGATCATCACTGTCTAGCGTCACCTCGAGCTGAACTCAGTTATGATCACAGTGGAAATGATTAAACACTTTCCAAGTTCATAACTGTCTAGCGTCACCTCGAGCTGAACTCAGCTATGATCACAGTGGACATGAATAAACACTTTCCAAGTTCATCACTGTCTAGCGTCACCTCGAGCTGAACTCAGCTATACTCACAGTGGACGTGATGAAACACTTTCCAAGTTCATCACTGTCTAGCGTCACCTCGAGCTTAACTCAGCTGTGATCACAGTAGACGTGATGAAACACTTTCCAAGTTCATCACTGTCTAGGATCACCTCGAAGCTTAACTCAGCTGTGATCACAGTGGACGTGATCAAACACTTTCATAGATCATCACTGTCTAGCTTCACCTCGAGCTGAACTCAGTTATGATCACAGTGGACGTGATCAAACACTTTCCAGGTTCATCACTGTCTAGCGTCACCTCGAGCTGAACTCAGCTATGATCACAGTAGAGGTGATTAAACACTTTCCAAGCTCTTCTCAGTCTAGTATCACCTCGAGCTGGACTCAGCTATACTCACATTGGACGTGATGAAACACTTTCCAAGTTCATCACTGTCTAGCGTTACCTCGAGCTGAACTCAGCTATGATCACAGTGGACGTGATGAAACACGTTCATCACTGTCTAGCGTCACCTCGAGCTGAACTCAGCTATGATCACAGTGGACATGATTAAACACTTTCCAAGTTCATCACTGTCTAGAATCACCTCGAACTGAACTCAGCTGTGATCACAGTGGACGCGATGAAACACTTTCCAAGTTCATCACTGTCTAGCGTCACCTCAAACTGAACTCAGCTATGATCACAGTGGACGTGATGAAACAGTTTCCAAGTTCATCACTGTCTAGCGTCACCTCGCGCTGAACTCAGCTATGATCACAGTGGACGTGATCAAACACTTTCCAAGTTCACCATTGTCTAGCGTCACCTCGAACTGAACTCAGCTGTGATCACAATGGACGTGATTAAACACTTTCCAAGCTTCTCTCAGCCTAGCATCACCTCGAACTGAATTCAGCAGTGATCACAGTGGTCGTGATGAAACACTTTCCAAGTTCATCACTGTCTAGCATCACCTCAAGCTGAACTCAACTATGATCATAGTGGACGTGATGAAACACTTTCCAAGTTCATCACTGTCTACCATCACCTCGACCTGAACTCAGCTATGATCACAGTGGAAATGATTAAACACTTTCCAAGTTCATCACTCTCTAGCGTCACCTCGATCTGAACTCAGCTATGATCACAGTGGACGTGATTAAACACTTTCCTAGATCATCACTGTCTAGCGTCACCTCGAGCTGAACTTAGCTATGATCACAGTGGAAATGATTAAACACTTTCCAAGTTCATAACTGTCTAGCGTCAGCTCGAGCTGAACTCACCTATGATCACAGTGGACATGAATAAACACTTTCCAAGTTCATCACTGTCTAGCGTCACCTCGAGCTGAACTCAGCTATACTCACAGTGGACGTGATGAAACACTTTCCAAGTTCATCACTGTCTAGCGTCACCTCGAGCTGAACTCAGCTGTGATCACAGTGGACGTGATGAAACACTTTCCAAGTTCATCACTGCCTAGCGTCACCTCGAGCTGAACTCAGCTATGCTCACAGTGGACGTGATGAAACACTTTCCAAGTTCATCACTGTCTAGCGTCACCTCGAGCTGAATTCAGCTATGATCACAGTGGACGTGATCAAACATTTTCCAAGTTCATCGCTGTCTAGCATCACCTCGAGCTGAACTCAGCTATGATCACAGTGGACGTGATGAAACACTTTCCAAGTTCATCACTGTCTAGCGTCACCTCGCGCTGAACTCAGCTATGATCACAGTGGACGTGATCAAACACTTTCCAAGTTCACCATTGTCTAGCGTCACCTCGAACTGAACTCAGCTGTGATCACAATGGACGTGATTAAACACTTTCCAAGCTTCTCTCAGCCTAGCATCACCTCGAGCTGAATTCAGCAGTGATCACAGTGGTCGTGATGAAACACTTTCCAAGTTCATCACTGTCTAGCATCACTTCGAGCTGAACTCAACTATGATCACAGTGGACGCGATGAAACACTTTCCAAGTTCATCACTGTCTACCATCACCTCGATCTGAACTCAGCTATGATCACAGTGGAAGTGATTAAACACGTTCCAAGTTCATCACTCTGTAGCGTCACCTCGATCTGACCTCAGCTATGATCACAGTGGACGTGATTAAACACTTTCCTAGATCATCACTGTCTAGCGTCACCTCGAGCTGAACTCAGCTATGATCACAGTGGACATGAATAAACACTTTCCAAGTTCATCACTGTCTAGCGTCACCTCGAGCTGAACTCAGCTATACTCACAGTGGACGTGATGAAACACTTTCCAAGTTCATCACTGTCTTGCGTCACCTCGAGCTGAACTCAGCTGTGATCACAGTGGACGTGATGAAACACTTTCCAAGTTCATCACTGTCTAGCGTCACCTCGAGCTTAACTCAGCTGTGATCACAGTGGACGTGATGAAACACTTTACAAGTTCATCACTGTCTAGCATCACCTCGAGCTGAACTCAGCTGTGATCACAGTGGACGTGATCAAACACTTTCCTAGATCATCACTGTCTAGCTTCACCCCAAGCTGAACTCAGTTATGATCACAGTGGACGTGATCAAACACTTTCGAAGTTCATCACTGTCTAGCGTCACCTCGAGCTGAACTCAGCTATGATCACAGTAGACGTGATTAAACACTTTCCAAGCTCTTCTCAGCCTAGTATCACCTCGAGCTGAACTCAGCTATACTCACAGTGGACGTGATGAAACACTTTCCAAGTTCAACACTGTCTAGCGTCGCCTCGAGCTGAACTCAGCTGTGATCACAGTGGACGTGATCAAACACTTTCCAAGTTCATCACTGTCTAGCATCACCTCGAGCTGAACTCAGTTATGATCACAGTGGAAATGATTAAACACTTTCCAAGTTCATCACTGTCTAGCATCACCTCGAGCTGAACTCAGTTATGATCACAGTGGAAATGATTAAACACTTTCCAAGTTCATCACTGTCTAGCATCACCTCGAGCTGAACTCAGCTGTGATCACAGTGGAAATGATTAAAGACTTTCCAAGTTCATCACTGTCTAGCATCACCCCGAGCTGAACTCAGTTATGATCACAGTGGAAATGATTAAACACTTTCCAAATTCAACACTGTCTAGCGTCACCGCGAGCTGAACTCAGGTATGATCACAGTGGACGTGATCAAACACTTTGCAAGCTCTTCTCAGCCTAGCATCACCTTGAGCTGAACTCAGCTATGATCTCAGTGGACGTGATCAAACACTTTCCAACTTCATTACTGTCTAGCGTCACCTCGAGCTGAACTCAGCTATACTCACAGTGGACGTGATGAAACACTCTCCAAGTTCATCACTGTCTAGCGTCACCTCGAGCTTAACTCAGCTGTGATCACAGTGGACGTGATGAAACACTTTCCAAGTTCATCACTGTCTAGCATCACCTCGAGCTGAACTCAGCTGTGATCACAGTGGACGTGATCAAACACTTTCCTAGGTCATCACTGTCTAGCTTCACCCCGAGCTGAACTCAGTTATGATCACAGTGGACGTGATCAAACAGTTTCGAAGTTCATCACTGTCTAGCGTCACCTCGAGCTGAACTCAGCTATGATCACAGTGGACGTGATGAAACACGTTCATCACTGTCTAGCGTCACCTCGAGCTGAACTCAGCTATGATCACAGTGGAATTGATAAAACACTTTCCGAGCTCATCACTGTCTACAATCACCCCGAGCTGAACTCAGCTATGATCACAGTGGGCGTGATGAAACACTTTCCAAGTTCATCACTGTCTAGCGTCACCTCGAGCTGAATTCAGCTATGATCACAGTGGACGTGATCAAACATTTTCCAAGTTCATCGCTGTCTAGCATCACCTCGAGCTGAACTCAGCTATGATCACAGTGGACGTGACGAAACACTTTCCAAGCTCATCACTGTCTAGAATCACCTCGAGCTGAACTCAGCTATGATCACAGTGGACGTGATGAAACACTTTCCAAGTTTATCACTGTCTAGCGTCACCTCGAGCTGAACTCAGCTATGCTCACAGTGGAATTGATGAAACACTTTCCAAGTTCATCACTGTCTAGCGTCACCTCGAGCTGAACTCAGCTATAATCACAGTGGACGTGATGAAACACTTTCCAAGTTCATCACTGTCTAGCTTCACCTCGAGCTGAACTCAGCTATGATCACAGTGGACGTGAAGAAACACGTTCATCACTGTCTAGCGTCACCTCGAGCTGAACTCAGCTATGATCACAGTGGACGTGATGAAACACGTTCATCACTGTCTAACGTCACCTCGAGCTGAACTCAGCTATGATCACAGTGTACGTGATTAAACACTTTCCAAGTTCATCACTGTCTAGAATCACCTCGACCTGAACTCAGCTGTGATCACAGTGGACGTGATCAAACACCATCCAAGTTCATCACTGTCTAGCGTCACCTCGAGCTGAACTCAGCTATGATCACAGTGGACGTGATGAAACACGTTCATCACTGTCTAGCGTTACCTCGAGCTGAACTCAGCTATGATCACAGTGGACGTGATGAAACACGTTCATCACTGTCTAGCGTCACCTCGAGCTGAACTCAGCTATGATCACAGTGGACATGATTAAACACTTTCCAAGTTCATCACTGTCTAGAATCACCTCGAACTGAACTCAGCTGTGATCACAGTGGACGCGATGAAACACTTTCCAAGTTCATCACTGTCTAGCGTCACCTCAAACTGAACTCAGCTATGATCACAGTGGACGTGATGAATCACGTTCATCACTGTCTAGCGTCACCTCGAGCTGAACTCAGCTATGATCACAGTGGACGTGATGAAACAGTTGCCAAGTTCATCACTGTCTAGCGTCACCTCGCGCTGAACTCAGCTATGATCACAGTGGACGTGATCAAACACTTTCCAAGTTCACCATTGTCTAGCGTCACCTCGAACTGAACTCAGCTGTGATCACAATGGACGTGATTAAACACTTTCCAAGCTTCTCTCAGCCTAGCATCACCTCGAACTCAATTCAGCAGTGATCACAGTGGTCGTGATGAAACACTTTCCAAGTTCATCACTGTCTAGCATCACCTCGAGCTGAACTCAACTATGATCACAGTGGACGTGATGAAACACTTTCCAAGTTCATTACTGTCTACCATCACCTCGACCTGAACTCAGCTATGATCACAGTGGAAATGATTAAACACTTTCCAAGTTCATCACTCTCTAGCGTCACCTCGATCTGAACTCAGCTATGATCACAGTGGACGTGATTAAACACTTTCCTAGATCATCACTGTCTAGCGTCACCTCGAGCTGAACTTAGCTATGATCACAGTGGAAATGATTAAACACTTTCCAAGTTCATAACTGTCTAGCGTCAGCTCGAGCTGAACTCACCTATGATCACAGTGGACATGAATAAACACTTTCCAAGTTCATCACTGTCTAGCGTCACCTCGAGCTGAACTCAGCTATACTCACAGTGGACGTGATGAAACACTTTCCAAGTTCATCACTGTCTAGCGTCACCTCGAGCTGAACTCAGCTGTGATCACAGTGGACGTGATGAAACACTTTCCAAGTTCATCACTGCCTAGCGTCACCTCGAGCTTAACTCAGCTATGATCACAGTGGACGTGATGAAACACTTTCCAAGTTCATCACTGCCTAGCGTCACCTCGAGCTGAACTCAGCTATGCTCACAGTGGACGTGATGAAACACTTTCCAAGTTCATCACTGTCTAGCGTCACCTCGAGCTGAATTCAGCTATGATCACAGTGGACGTGATCAAACATTTTCCAAGTTCATCGCTGTCTAGCATCACCTCGAGCTGAACTCAGCTATGATCACAGTGGACGTGATCAAACACTTTCCAAGTTCATCACTGTCTAGCGTCACCTCGAGCTGAACTCAGCTATGATCACAGTAGACGTGATTAAACACTTTCCAAGCTCTTCTCAGCCTAGTATCACCTCGAGCTGAACTCAGCTATACTCACAGTGGACGTGATGAAACACTTTCCAAGTTCAACACTGTCTAGCGTCGCCTCGAGCTGAACTCAGCTGTGATCACAGTGGACGTGATCAAACACTTTCCAAGTTCATCACTG
The DNA here is from genome assembly GCA_030762935.1 of Hymenopus coronatus. Lineage (NCBI taxonomy): Eukaryota > Metazoa > Arthropoda > Insecta > Mantodea > Hymenopodidae > Hymenopus > Hymenopus coronatus. The sequence goes on along the minus strand of CM060897.1, from coordinate 15,629,110 downwards.
TCTAGCATCACCTCGAGCTGAACTCAGTTATGATCACAGTGGAAATGATTAAACACTTTCCAAGTTCATCACTGTCTAGCATCACCTCGAGCTGAACTAAGTTATGATCACAGTGGAAATGATTAAACACTTTCCAAGTTCATCACTGTCTAGCATCACCTCGAGCTGAACTCAGCTGTGATCACAGTGGAAATGATTAAAGACTTTCCAAGTTCATCACTGTCTAGCATCACCCCGAGCTGAACTCAGTTATGATCACAGTGGAAATGATTAAACACTTTCCAAGTTCAACACTGTCTAGCGTCACCGCGAGCTGAACTCAGGTATGATCACAGTGGACGTGATTAAACACTTTGCAAGCTCTTCTCAGCCTAGCATCACCTTGAGCTGAACTCAGCTATGATCTCAGTGGACGTGATCAAACACTTTCCAACTTCATCACTGTCTAGCGTCACCTCGAGCTGAACTCAGCTATACTCACAGTGGACGTGATCAAACAGTTTCGAAGTTCATCACTGTCTAGCGTCACCTCGAGCTGAACTCAGCTATGATCACAGTAGACGTGATTAAACACTTTCCAAGCTCTTCTCAGCCTAGTATCACCTCGAGCTGAACTCAGCTATACTCACAGTGGACGTGATGAAACACTTTCCTAGTTCAACACTGTCTAGCGTCGCCTCGAGCTGAACTCAGCTGTGATCACAGTGGACGTGATCAAACACTTTCCAAGTTCATCACTGTCTAGCAAGACCTCGAGCTGAACTCAGTTATGATCACAGTGGAAATGATTAAACACTTTCCAAGTTCATCACTGTCTAGCATCACCTCGAGCTGAACTCAGTTATGATCACAGTGGAAATGATTAAACACTTTCCAAGTTCATCACTGTCTAGCATCACCTCGAGCTGAACTCAGCTATGATCACAGTGGACGTGATGAAACACTTTCCAAGTTCATCACTGTCTAGCGTCACCTCGCGCTGAACTCAGCTATGATCACAGTGGACGTGATCAAACACTTTCCAAGTTCACCATTGTCTAGCGTCACTTCGAACTGAACTCAGCTGTGATCACAGTGGACATGAATAAACACTTTCCAAGTTCATCACTGTCTAGCGTCACCTCGAGCTGAACTCAGCTATACTCACAGTGGACGTGATGAAACACTTTCCAAGTTCATCACTGTCTAGCGTCACCTCGAGCTTAACTCAGCTGTGATCACAGTAGACGTGATGAAACACTTTCCAAGTTCATCACTGTCTAGGATCACCTCGAAGCTTAACTCAGCTGTGATCACAGTGGACGTGATCAAACACTTTCATAGATCATCACTGTCTAGCTTCACCTCGAGCTGAACTCAGCTATGATCACAGTGGACGTGATGAAACACTTTCCAAGTTTATCACTGTCTAGCGTCACCTCGAGCTGAACTCAGCTATGCTCACAGTGGAATTGATGAAACACTTTCCAAGTTCATCACTGTCTAGCGTCACCTCGAGCTGAACTCAGCTATAATCACAGTGGACGTGATGAAACACTTTCCAAGTTCATCACTGTCTAGCGTCACCTCGAGCTGAACTCAGCTATGATCACAGTGGACGTGAAGAAACACATTCATCACTGTCTAGCGTCACCTCGAGCTGAACTCAGCTATGGTCACAGTGGACGTGATGAAACACGTTCATCACTGTCTAACGTCACCTCGAGCTGAACTCAGCTATGGTCACAGTGGACGTGATTAAACACTTTCCAAGTTCATCACTGCCTAGAATCACCTCGACCTGAACTCAGCTGTGATCACAGTGGACGTGATCAAACACTTTCCAAGTTCATCACTGTCTAGCGTCACCTCGAGCTGAAGTCAGCTATGATCACAGTGGTCGTGATGAAACACGCTCATCACTGTCTAGCGTTACCTCGAGCTGAACTCAGCTATGATCACAGTGGACGTGATGAAACACGTTCATCACTGTCTAGCGTCACCTCGAGCTGAACTCAACTATGATCACAGTGGACATGATTAAACACTTTCCAAGTTCATCACTGTCTAGAATCACCTCGAACTGAATTCAGCTGTGATCACAGTGGACGCGATGAAACACTTTCCAAGTTCATCACTGTCTAGCGTCACCTCAAGCTGAACTCAGCTATGATCACAGTGGACGTGATGAATCACGTTCATCACTGTCTAGCGTCACCTCGAGCTGAACTCAGCTATGATCACAGTGGACGTGATGAAACACGTTCATCACTGTCTAGCGTCACCTCGAGCTGAACTGAGCTATGATCACAGTGGAATTGATGAAACACTTTCCAAGCTCATCACTGTCTAGAATCACCTCGAGCTGAACTCAGCTATGATCACAGTGGACGTGATGAAACACTTTCCAAGTTCATCACTGCCTAGCGTCACCTCGAGCTGAACTCAGCTATGCTCACAGTGGACGTGATGAAACACTTTCCAAGTTCATCACTGTCTAGCGTCACCTCGAGCTGAATTCAGCTATGATCACAGTGGACGTGATCAAACATTTTCCAAGTTCATCGCTGTCTAGCATCACTTCGGGCTGAACTCAGCTATGATCACAGTGGGCGTGATGAAACACTTTCCAGGTTCATCACTGTCTAGAATCACCTCGAGCTGAACTCAGCTATGATCACAGTGGACGTGATGAAACACTTTCCAAGTTCATCACTGTCTAGCGTCACCTCGCGCTGAACTCAGCTATGATCACAGTGGACGTGATCAAACACTTTCCAAGTTCACCATTGTCTAGCGTCACCTCGAACTGAACTCAGCTGTGATCACAATGGACGTGATTAAACACTTTCCAAGCTTCTCTCAGCCTAGCATCACCTCGAACCGAATTCAGCAGCGATCACAGTGGTCGTGATGAAACACTTTCCAAGTTCATCACTGTCTAGCATCACCTCGAGCTGAACTCAACTATGATCACAGTGGACGTGATGAAACACTTTCCAAGTTCATCACTGTCTACCATCACCTCGAGCTGAACTCAGCTATGATCACAGTGGACGTGATTAAACACTTTCCAAGTTCATCACTGTCTAGCGTCACCTCGATCTGTACTCAGCTATGATCACAGTGGACGTGATTAAACACTTTCCTAGATCATCACTGTCTAGAGTCACCGCGAGCTGAACTCAGCTATGATCACAGTGGAAATGATTAAACACTTTCCAAGTTCATAACTGTCTAGCGTCACCTCGAGCTGAACTCAGCAATGATCACAGTGCACATGAATAAACACTTTCCAAGTTCACCACTGTCTAGCGTCACCTCGAGCTGAACTCAGCTATACTCACAGTGGACGTGAGAAACACTTTCCAAGTTCATCACTGTCTAGCGTCACCTCGAGCTTAACTCAGCTGTGATCACAGTGGACGTGATGAAACACTTTCCAAGTTCATCACTGTCTAGGATCACCTCGAGCTTAACTCAGCTGTGATCACAGTGGACGTGATCAAACACTTTCCTAGATCATCACTGTCTAGCTTCACCTCGAGCTGAACTCAGTTGTGATCACAGTGGACGTGATCAAACACTTTCCAAGTTCATCACTGTCTAGCGTCACCTCGAGCTGAACTCAGCTATGATCACAGCAGACGTGATTAAACACATTCCAAGCTCTTCTCAGCCTAGTATCACCTCGAGCTGGACTCAGCTATACTCACATTGGACGTGATGAAACACTTTCCAAGTTCATCACTGTCTAGCGTCGCCTCGAGCTGAACTCAGTTGTGATCACAGTGGACGTGATCAAACACTTTCCAGGTTCATCACTGTCTATCGTCACCTCGAGCTGAACTCAGCTTTGATCACAGTGGACGTGATGAAACACGTTCATCACTGTCTAGCGTCACCTCGAGCTGAAATCAGCTATGATCACAGTGGACGTGATGAAACACATTCATCACTGTCTAGCGTCACCTCGAGCTGAACTCAGTTATGATCACTGTGGACATGATTAAACACTTTCCAAGTCCATCACTGTCTAGAATCACCTCGACCTGAACTCAGCTGTGATCACAGTGGACGCGCGATGAAACACTTTCCAAGTTCATCACTGTCTAGCGTCACCTCGAGCTGAACTCAGCTATGATTCCAGTGGAAGTGACGAAACACTTTCCAAGCTCATCACTGTCTAGAATCACCTCGAGCTGAACTCAGCTATGATCACACTGGACGTGATGAAACACTTTCCAAGTTTATCACTGTCTAGCGTCACCTCGAGCTGAATTCAGCTATGATCACAGTGGACGTGACGAAACACTTTCCAAGCTCATCACTGTCTAGAATCACCTCGAGCTGGACTCAGCTATGATAACAGTGGACGTGATGAAACACTTTCCAAGTTTATCACTGTCTAGCGTCACCTCGAGCTGAACTCAGCTATGCTCACAGTGGAATTGATGAAACACTTTCCAATTTCATCACTGTCTATCGTCACCTCGAGCTGAACTCAGCTATAATCACAGTGGACGTGATGAAACACTTTCCAAGTTCATCACTGTCTAGCGTCACCTCGAGCTGAACTCAGCTATGATCACAGTGGACGTGAAGAAACACGTTCATCACTGTCTAGCGTCACCTCGAGCTGAACTCAGCTATGATCACAGTGGACGTGATGAAACACGTTCATCACTGTCTAACGTCACCTCGAGCTGAACTCAGCTATGATCACAGTGTACGTGATTAAACACTTTCCAATTTCATCACTGTCTAGAATCACCTCAACCTGAACTCAACTGTGATCACAGTGGACGTGATCAAACACTTTCCAAGTTCATCACTGTCTAGCGTCACCTCGAGCTGAACTCAGCTATGATCACAGTGGACGTGATGAAACACGTTCATCACTGTCTAGCGTTACCTCGAGCTGAACTCAGCTATGATCACAGTGGACGTGATGAAACACGTTCATCACTGTCTAGCGTCACCTCGAGCTGAACTCAGCTATGATCACAGTGGACATGATTAAACACTTTCCAAGTTCATCACTGTCTAGAATCACCTCGAACTGAACTCAGCTGTGATCACAGTGGACGCGATGAAACACTTTCCAAGTTCATCACTGTCTAGCGTCACCTCAAGCTGAACTCAGCTATGATCACAGTGGACGTGATGAATCACGTTCATCACTGTCTAGCGTCACCTCGAGATGAACTCAGCTATGATCACAGTGGACGTGATGAAACACGTTCATCACTGTCTAGCGTCACCTCGAGCTGAACTCAGCTATGATCACAGTGGACGTGATGAAACACTTTCCAAGTTCATCACTGCCTAGCGTCACCTCGAGCTGAACTCAGCTATGCTCACAGTGGACGTGATGAAACACTTTCCAAGTTCATCACTGTCTAGCGTCACCTCAAGCTGAATTCAGTTATGATCACAGTGGACGTGATCAAACATTTTCCAAGTTCATCGCTGTCTAGCATCACCTCGAGCTGAACTCAGCTATGATCACAGTGGACGTGACGAAACACTTTCCAAGCTCATCACTGTCTAGAATCACCTCGAGCTGAACTCAGCTATGATCACAGTGGACGTGATGAAACACTTTCCAAGTTTATCACTGTCTAGCGTCACCTCGAGCTGAACTCAGCTATGCTCACAGTGTAATTGATGAAACACTTTCCAAGTTCATCACTGTCTAGCGTCACCTCGAGCTGAACTCAGCTATAATCACAGTGGACGTGATGAAACACTTTCCAAGTTCATCACTGTCTAGCGTCACCTCGAGCTGAACTCAGCTATGATCACAGTGGACGTGAAGAAACACGTTCATCACTGTCTAGCGTCACCTCGAGCTGAACTCAGCTATGATCACAGTGGACGTGATGAAACACGTTCATCACTGTCTAACGTCACCTCGAGCTGAACTCAGCTATGATCACAGTGTACGTGATTAAACACTTTCCAAGTTCATCACTGTCTAGCGTCACCTCGAGCTGAACTCAGCTATGATCACAGTGGACATGATTAAACACTTTCCAAGTTCATCACTGTCTAGAATCACCTCGAACTGAACTCAGCTGTGATCACAGTGGACGCGATGAAACACTTTCCAAGTTCATCACTGTCTAGCGTCACCTCAAACTGAACTCAGCTATGATCACAGTGGACGTGATGAATCACGTTCATCACTGTCTAGCGTCACCTCGAGCTGAACTCAGCTATGATCACAGTGGACGTGATGAAACACGTTCATCACTGTCTAGCGTCACCTCGAGCTGAACTCAGCTATGATCACAGTGGAATTGATGAAACACTTTCCAAGCTCATCACTGTCTAGAATCACCTCGAGCTGAACTCAGCTATGATCACAGTGGACGTGATGAAACACTTTCCAAGTTCATCACTGTCTAGCGTCACCTCGAGCTGAATTCAGCTATGATCACAGTGGACGTGATAAAACATTTTCCAAGTTCATCGCTGTCTAGCATCACCTCGAGCTGAACTCAGCTATGATCACAGTGGACGTGATGAAACAGTTTCCAAGTTCATCACTGTCTAGCGTCACCTCGCGCTGAACTCAGCTATGATCACAGTGGACGTCATCAAACACTTTCCAAGTTCACCATTGTCTAGCGTCACCTCGAACTGAACTCAGCTGTGATCACAATGGACGTGATTAAACACTTTCCAAGCTTCTCTCAGCCTAGCATCACCTCGAACTGAATTCAGCAGTGATCACAGTGGTCGTGATGAAACACTTTCCAAGTTCATCACTGTCTAGCATCACCTCGAGCTGATCTCAACTATGATCACAGTGGACGTGATGAAACACTTTCCAAGTTCATCACTGTCTAGGATCACCTCGAGCTTAACTCAGCTGTGATCACAGTGGACGTGATCAAACACTTTCCTAGATCATCACTGTCTAGCTTCACCTCGAGCTGAACTCAGTTGTGATCACAGTGGACGTGATCAAACACTTTCCAAGTTCATCACTGTCTAGCGTCACCTCGAGCTGAACTCAGCTATGATCACAGTAGACGTGATTAAACACTTTCCAAGCTCTTCTCAGCCTAGTATCACCTCGAGCTGGACTCAGCTATACTCACATTGGACGTGATGAAACACTTTCCAAGTTCATCACTGTCTAGCGTCGCCTCGAGCTGAACTCAGTTGTGATCACAGTGGACGTGATGAAACACGTTCATCACTGTCTAGCGTCACCTCGAGCTGAAATCAGCTATGATCACAGTGGACGTGATGAAACACATTCATCACTGTCTAGCGTCACCTCGAGCTGAACTCAGTTATGATCACTGTGGACATGATTAAACACTTTCCAAGTCCATCACTGTCTAGAATCACCTCGACCTGAACTCAGCTGTGATCACAGTGGACGCGCGATGAAACACTTTCCAAGTTCATCACTGTCTAGCGTCACCTCGAGCTGAACTCAGCTATGATTCCAGTGGAAGTGACGAAACACTTTCCAAGCTCATCACTGTCTAGAATCACCTCGAGCTGAACTCAGCTATGATCACACTGGACGTGATGAAACACTTTCCAAGTTTATCACTGTCTAGCGTCACCTCGAGCTGAATTCAGCTATGATCACAGTGGACGTGACGAAACACTTTCCAAGCTCATCACTGTCTAGAATCACCTCGAGCTGGACTCAGCTATGATAACAGTGGACGTGATGAAACACTTTCCAAGTTTATCACTGTCTAGCGTCACCTCGAGCTGAACTCAGCTATGCTCACAGTGGAATTGATGAAACACTTTCCAATTTCATCACTGTCTATCGTCACCTCGAGCTGAACTCAGCTATAATCACAGTGGACGTGATGAAACACTTTCCAAGTTCATCACTGTCTAGCGTCACCTCGAGCTGAACTCAGCTATGATCACAGTGGACGTGAAGAAACACGTTCATCACTGTCTAGCGTCACCTCGAGCTGAACTCAGCTATGATCACAGTGGACGTGATGAAACACGTTCATCACTGTCTAACGTCACCTCGAGCTGAACTCAGCTATGATCACAGTGTACGTGATTAAACACTTTCCAAGTTCATCACTGTCTAGAATCACCTCAACCTGAACTCAACTGTGATCACAGTGGACGTGATCAAACACTTTCCAAGTTCATCACTGTCTAGCGTCACCTCGAGCTGAACTCAGCTATGATCACAGTGGACGTGATGAAACACGTTCATCACTGTCTAGCGTTACCTCGAGCTGAACTCAGCTATGATCACAGTGGACGTGATGAAACACGTTCATCACTGTCTAGCGTCACCTCGAGCTGAACTCAGCTATGATCACAGTGGACATGATTAAACACTTTCCAAGTTCATCACTGTCTAGAATCACCTCGAACTGAACTCAGCTGTGATCACAGTGGACGCGATGAAACACTTTCCAAGTTCATCACTGTCTAGCGTCACCTCAAGCTGAACTCAGCTATGATCACAGTGGACGTGATGAATCACGTTCATCACTGTCTAGCGTCACCTCGAGATGAACTCAGCTATGATCACAGTGGACGTGATGAAACACGTTCATCACTGTCTAGCGTCACCTCGAGCTGAACTCAGCTATGATCACAGTGGACGTGATGAAACACTTTCCAAGTTCATCACTGCCTAGCGTCACCTCGAGCTGAACTCAGCTATGCTCACAGTGGACGTGATGAAACACTTTCCAAGTTCATCACTGTCTAGCGTCACCTCAAGCTGAATTCAGTTATGATCACAGTGGACGTGATCAAACATTTTCCAAGTTCATCGCTGTCTAGCATCACCTCGAGCTGAACTCAGCTATGATCACAGTGGACGTGACGAAACACTTTCCAAGCTCATCACTGTCTAGAATCACCTCGAGCTGAACTCAGCTATGATCACAGTGGACGTGATGAAACACTTTCCAAGTTTATCACTGTCTAGCGTCACCTCGAGCTGAACTCAGCTATGCTCACAGTGTAATTGATGAAACACTTTCCAAGTTCATCACTGTCTAGCGTCACCTCGAGCTGAACTCAGCTATAATCACAGTGGACGTGATGAAACACTTTCCAAGTTCATCACTGTCTAGCGTCACCTCGAGCTGAACTCAGCTATGATCACAGTGGACGTGAAGAAACACGTTCATCACTGTCTAGCGTCACCTCGAGCTGAACTCAGCTATGATCACAGTGGACGTGATGAAACACGTTCATCACTGTCTAACGTCACCTCGAGCTGAACTCAGCTATGATCACAGTGTACGTGATTAAACACTTTCCAAGTTCATCACTGTCTAGCGTCACCTCGAGCTGAACTCAGCTATGATCACAGTGGACATGATTAAACACTTTCCAAGTTCATCACTGTCTAGAATCACCTCGAACTGAACTCAGCTGTGATCACAGTGGACGCGATGAAACACTTTCCAAGTTCATCACTGTCTAGCGTCACCTCAAACTGAACTCAGCTATGATCACAGTGGACGTGATGAATCACGTTCATCACTGTCTAGCGTCACCTCGAGCTGAACTCAGCTATGATCACAGTGGACGTGATGAAACACGTTCATTACTGTCTAGCGTCACCTCGAGCTGAACTCAGCTATGATCACAGTGGAATTGACGAAACACTTTCCAAGCTCATCACTGTCTAGAATCACCTCGAGCTGAACTCAGCTATGATCACAGTGGACGTGATGAAACACTTTCCAAGTTCATCACTGTCTAGCGTCACCTCGAGCTGAATTCAGCTATGATCACAGTGGACGTGATAAAACATTTTCCAAGTTCATCGCTGTCTAGCATCACCTCGAGCTGAACTCAGCTATGATCACAGTGGACGTGATGAAACAGTTTCCAAGTTCATCACTGTCTAGCGTCACCTCGCGCTGAACTCAGCTATGATCACAGTGGACGTGATCAAACACTTTCCAAGTTCACCATTGTCTAGCGTCACCTCGAACTGAACTCAGCTGTGATCACAATGGACGTGATTAAACACTTTCCAAGCTTCTCTCAGCCTAGCATCACCTCGAACTGAATTCAGCAGTGATCACAGTGGTCGTGATGAAACACTTTCCAAGTTCATCACTGTCTAGCATCACCTCGAGCTGATCTCAACTATGATCACAGTGGACGTGATGAAACACTTTCCAAGTTCATCACTGTCTAGGATCACCTCGAGCTTAACTCAGCTGTGATCACAGTGGACGTGATCAAACACTTTCCTAGATCATCACTGTCTAGCTTCACCTCGAGCTGAACTCAGTTGTGATCACAGTGGACGTGATCAAACACTTTCCAAGTTCATCACTGTCTAGCGTCACCTCGAGCTGAACTCAGCTATGATCACAGTAGACGTGATTAAACACTTTCCAAGCTCTTCTCAGCCTAGTATCACCTCGAGCTGGACTCAGCTATACTCACATTGGACGTGATGAAACACGTTCCAAGTTCATCACTGTCTAGCGTCGCCTCGAGCTGAACTCAGTTGTGATCACAGTGGACGTGATCAAACACTTTCCAGGTTCATCACTGTCTATCGTCACCTCGAGCTGAACTCAGCTTTGATCACAGTGGACGTGATGAAACACGTTCATCACTGTCTAGCGTCACCTCGAGCTGAAATCAGCTATGATCACAGTGGACGTGATGAAACACATTCATCACTGTCTAGCGTCACCTCGAGCTGAACTCAGTTATGATCACTGTGGACATGATTAAACACTATCCAAGTCCATCACTGTCTAGCGTCACCTCGAGCTGAACTCAGCTATAATCACAGTGGACGTGATGAAACACTTTCCAAGTTCATCACTGTCTAGCGTCACCTCGAGCTGAACTCAGCTATGATCACAGTGGACGTGAAGAAACACGTTCATCACTGTCTAGCGTCACCTCGAGCTGAACTCAGCTATGATCACAGTGGACGTGATGAAACACGTTCATCACTGTCTAACGTCACCTCGAGCTGAACTCAGCTATGATCACAGTGTAAGTGATTAAACACTTTCCAAGTTCATCACTGTCTAGAATCACCTCGACCTGAACTCAGCTGTGATCACAGTGGACGTGATCAAACACTTACCAAGTTCATCACTGTCTAGCGTCACCTCAAGCTGAACTCAGCTATGATCACAGTGGACGTGATGAATCACGTTCATCACTGTCTAGCGTCACCTCGAGCTGAACTCAGTTATGATCACAGTGGACGTGTTGAAACACGTTCATCACTGTCTAGCGTCACCTCGAGCTGAACTCAGCTATGATCACAGTGGAATTGATAAAACACTTTTCGAGCTCATCACTGTCTAGAATCACCTCGAGCTGAACTCAGCTATGATCACAGTGGACGTGATGAAACACTTTCCAAGTTCATCACTGCCTAGCGTCACCTCGAGCTGAACTCAGCTATGCTCACAGTGGGCGTGATGAAACACTTTCCAAGTTCATCACTGTCTAGCGTCACCTCGAGCTGAATTCAGCTATGATCACAGTGGACGTGATCAAACATTTTCCAAGTTCATCGCTGTCTAGCATCACCTCGAGCTGAACTCAGCTATGATCACAGTGGACGTGACGAAACACTTTCCAAGCTCATCACTGTCTAGAATCACCTCGAGCTGAACTCAGCTATGATCACAGTGGACGTGATGAAACACTTTCCAAGTTTATCACTGTCTAGCGTCACCTCGAGCTGAACTCAGCTATGCTCACAGTGGAATTGATGAAACGCTTTCCAAGTTCATCACTGTCTAGCGTCACCTCGACCTGAACTCAGCTATAATCACAGTGGACGTGATGAAACACTTTCCAAGTTCATCACTGTCTAGCGTCACCTCGAGCTGAACTCAGCTATGATCACAGTGGACGTGAAGAAACACGTTCATCACTGTCTAGCGTCACCTCGAGCTGAACTCAGCTATGATCACAGTGGACGTGATGAAACACGTTCATCACTGTCTAACGTCACCTCGAGCTGAACTCAGCTATGATCACAGTGTACGTGATTAAACACTTTCCAAGTTCATCACTGTCTAGAATCACCTCGACCTGAACTCAGCTGTGATCACAGTGGACGTGATCAAACACTTTCCAAGTTCATCACTGTCTAGCGTCACCTCGAGCTGAACTCAGCTATGATCACAGTGGACGTGATGAAACACGTTCATCACTGTCTAGCGTTACCTCGAGCTGAACTCAGCTATGATCACAGTGGACGTGATGAAACACGTTCATCACTGTCTAGCGTCACCTCGAGCTGAACTCAGCTATGATCACAGTGGACATGATTAAACACTTTCCAAGTTCATCACTGTCTAGAATCACCTCGAACTGAACTCAGCTTTGATCACAGTGGACGCGATGAAACACTTTCCAAGTTCATCACTGTCTAGCGTCACCTCAAACTGAACTCAGCTATGATCACAGTGGACGTGATGAATCACGTTCATCACTGTCTAGCGTCACCTCGAGCTGAACTCAGCTATGATCACAGTAGACGTGATGAAACACGTTCATCACTGTCTAGCGTCACCTCGAGCTGAACTCAGCTATGATCACAGTGGAATTGATGAAACACTTTCCAAGCTCATCACTGTCTAGAATCACCTCGAGCTGAACTCAGCTATGATCACAGTGGACGTGATGAAACACTTTCCAAGTTCATCACTGTCTAGCGTCACCTCGAGCTGAATTCAGCTATGATCACAGTGGACGTGATCAAACATTTTCCAAGTTCATCGCTGTCTAGCATCACCTCGAACTGAACTCAGCTGTGATCACAATGGACGTGATTAAACACTTTCCAAGCTTCTCTCAGCCTAGCATCACCTCGAACTGAATTCAGCAATGATCACAGTGGTCGTGATGAAACACTTTCCAAGTTCATCACTGTCTAGCATCACCTCGAGCTGAACTCAACTATGATCACAGTGGACGTGATGAAACACTTTCCAAGTTCATCACTGTCTACCATCACCTCGATCTGAACTCAGCTAGATCACAGTGGAAATGATTAAACACTTTCCAAGTTCATCACTCTCTAGCGTCACCTCGATCTGAACTCAGTTATGATCACAGTGGACGTGATTAAACACTTTCCTAGATCATCACTGTCTAGCGTCACCTCGAGCTGAACTTAGCTATGATCACAGTGGAAATGATTAAACACTTTCCAAGTTCATAACTGTCTAGCGTCAGCTCGAGCTGAACTCAGCTATGATCACAGTGGACATGAATAAACACTTTCCAAGTTCATCACTGTCTAGCGTCACCTCGAGCTGAACTCAGCTATACTCACAGTGGACGTGATGAAACACTTTCCAAGTTCATCACTGTCTAGCGTCACCTCGAGCTGAACTCAGCTGTGATCACAGTGGACGTGATGAAACACTTTCCAAGTTCATCACTGTCTAGCGTCACCTCGAGCTTAACTCAGCTATGATCACAGTGGACGTGATGAAACACTTTCCAAGTTCATCACTGTCTAGCGTCACCTCGCGCTGAACTCAGCTATGATCACAGTGGACGTGATCAAACACTTTCCAAGTTCACCATTGTCTAGCGTCACCTCGAACTGAACTCAGCTGTGATCACAATGGACGTGATTAAACACTTTCCAAGCTTCTCTCAGCCTAGCATCACCTCGAGCTGAATTCAGCAGTGATCACAGTGGTCGTGATGAAACACTTTCCAAGTTCATTACTGTCTAGCATCACCTCGAGCTGAACTCAACTATGATCACAGTGGACGTGATGAAACACTTTCCAAGTTCATCACTGTCTACCATCACCTCGATCTGAACTCAGCTATGATCACAGTGGGAATGATTAAACACTTTCCAAGTACATCACTCTCTAGCGTCACCTCGATCTGAACTCAGCTATGATCACAGTGGACGTGATTAAACACTTTCCTAGATCATCACTGTCTAGCGTCACCTCGAGCTGAACTCAGCTATGATCACAGTGGACATGAATAAACACTTTCCAAGTTCATCACTGTCTAGCGTCACCTCGAGCTGAACTCAGCTATACTCACAGTGGACGTGATGAAACACTTTCCAAGTTCATCACTGTCTTGCGTCACCTCGAGCAGAACTCAGCTGTGATCACAGTGGACGTGATGAAACACTTTCCAAGTTCATCACTGTCTAGCGTCACCTCGAGCTTAACTCAGCTGTGATCACAGTGGACGTGATGAAACACTTTCCAAGTTCATCACTGTCTAGCATCACCTCGAGCTGAACTCAGTTATGATCACAGTGGACGTGATCAAACACTTTCCTAGATCATCACTGTCTAGCTTCACCCCGAGCTGAACTCAGTTATGATCACAGTGGACGTGATCAAACACTTTCGAAGTTCATCACTGTCTAGCGTCACCTCGAGCTGAACTCAGCTATGATCACAGTAGACGTGATTAAACACTTTCCAAGCTCTTCTCAGCCTAGTATCACCTCGAGCTGAACTCAGCTATACTCACAGTGGACGTGATCAAACACTTTCCAAGTTCAACACTGTCTAGCGTCGCCTCGAGCTGAACTCAGCTGTGATCACAGTGGACGTGATCAAACACTTTCCAAGTTCATCACTGTCTAGCATCACCTCGAGCTGAACTCAGTTATGATCACAGTGGAAATGATTAAACACTTTCCAAGTTCATCACTGTCTAGCATCACCTCGAGCTGAACTCAGCTGTGATCACAGTGGAAATGATTAAAGACTTTCCAAGTTCATCACTGTCTAGCATCACCCCGAGCTGAACTCAGTTATGATCACAGTGGAAATGATTAAACACTTTCCAAGTTCAACACTGTCTAGCGTCACCGCGAGCTGAACTCAGGTATGATCACATTGGACGTGATCAAACACTTTGCAAGCTCTTCTCAGCCTAGCATCACCTTGAGCTGAACTCAGCTATGATCTCAGTGGACGTGATCAAACACTTTCCAACTTCATCACTGTCTAGCGTCACCTCGAGCTGAACTCAGCTATACTCACAGTGGACGTGATGAAACACTTTCCAAGTTCATCACTGTCTAGCGTCACCTCGAGCTTAACTCAGCTGTGATCACAGTGGACGTGATGAAACACTTTCCAAGTTCATCACTGTCTAGCATCACCTCGAGCTGAACTCAGCTGTGATCACAGTGGACGTGATCAAACACTTTCCTAGATCATCACTGTCTAGCTTCACCCCGAGCTGAACTCAGTTATGATCACAGTGGACGTGATCAAACAGTTTCGAAGTTCATCACTGTCTAGCGTCACCTCGAGCTGAACTCAGCTATGATCACAGTAGACGTGATTAAACACTTTCCAAGCTCTTCTCAGCCTAGTATCACCTCGAGCTGAACTCAGCTATACTCACAGTGGACGTGATGAAACACTTTCCAAGTTCAACACTGTCTAGCGTCGCCTCGAGCTGAACTCAGCTGTGATCACAGTGGATGTGATCAAACACTTTCCAAGTTCATCACTGTCTAGCAAGACCTCGAGCTGAACTCAGTTATGATCACAGTGGAAATGATTAAACACTTTCCAAGTTCGTCACTGTCTAGCATCACCTCGAGCTGAACTCAGCTGTGATCACAGTGGAAATGATTAAAGACTTTCCAAGTTCATCACTGTCTAGCATTACCCCGAGCTGAACTCAGTTATGATCACAGTGGAAATGATTAAACACTTTCCAAGTTCAACACTGTCTAGCGTCACCGCGAGCTGAACTCAGGTATGATCACATTGGACGTGATCAAACACTTTGCAAGCTCTTCTCAGCCTAGCATCACCTTGAGCTGAACTCAGCAATGATCTCAGTGGACGTGATCAAACACTTTCCAACTTCATCACTGTCTAGCGTCACCTCGAGCTGAACTCAGCTATACTCACAGTGGACGTGATGAAACACTTTCCAAGTTCATCACTGTCTAGCGTCACCTCGAGCTTAACTCAGCTGTGATCACAGTGGACGTGATGAAACACTTTCCAAGTTCATCACTGTCTGGCATCACCTCGAGCTGAACTCAGCTGTGATCACAGTGGACGTGATCAAACACTTTCCTAGATCATCACTGTCTAGCTTCACCCCGAGCTGAACTCAGTTATGATCACAGTGGACGTGATCAAACAGTTTCGAAGTTCATCACTGTCTAGCGTCACCTCGAGCTGAACTCAGCTATGATCACAGTAGACGTGATTAAACACTTTCCAAGCTCTTCTCAGCCTAGTATCACCTCGAGCTGAACTCAGCTATACTCACAGTGGACGTGATGAAACTTTCCAAGTTCAACACTGTCTAGCGTCGCCTCGAGCTGAACTCAGCTGTGATCACAGTGGACGTGATCAAACACTTTCCAAGTTCATCACTGTCTAGCAAGACCTCGAGCTGAACTCAGTTATGATCACAGTGGAAATGATTAAACACTTTCCAAGTTCATCACTGTCTAGCATCACCTCGAGCTGAACTCAGTTATGATCACAGTGGAAATGATTAAACACTTTCCAAGTTCATCACTGTCTAGCATCACCTCGAGCTGAACTCAGCTGTGATCACAGTGGAAATGATTAAACACTTTCCAAGTTCATCACTGTCTAGCATCACCCCGAGCTGAACTCAGTTATGATCACAGTGGAAATGATTAAACACTTTCCAAGTTCATCACTGTCTAGCGTCACCGCGAGCTGAACTCAGGTATGATCACAGTGGACGTGATCAAACACTTTGCAAGCTCTTCTCAGCCTAGCGTCACCTTGAGCTGAACTCAGCTATGATCTCAGTGGACGTGATCAAACACTTTCCAAGTTCATCACTGTCTAGCGTCACCTCGAGCTGAATTCAGCTATGATCACAGTAGACGTGATCAAACACTTTCCAAGTTCATCACTGTCTAGCATCTCCTCGAACTGAACTCAGCTATGATCACAGTGGACGTGTTCAAACACTTTCCAAGTTTATCACTGTCTAGCATCTCCTCGAGCTGAACTCAGCTATGATCTCAGTGGACGTGATCAAACAGTTTCCAAGTTCTTCTCAGCCTAGCAAAACTATCTGCGAACAATCATATTTTCGTCGCAGTGAACTCTTGCCGGTGCCATCTTCCTCGTGGCTAAAAAGCAATGTCCCTGCTTCACGTAGCAGAGTAGCAGACGAGTAGGTGAGTGCTTGCATAGTTTATTCTGTGAGGATCTCAAATCCTCATTTTTGTAGAATATGAGACTCAATTTTGAAAGCTAATGTTGGATGTTAGACATATATTCTTATGTAGCTATCAAATATGTAGTGAATAAACGATCGAGCCATTCATCCAGTTCTGTTAATTATATATTTGCTGATTCAACAATTCTATTACATTGTATATTTTTGAAATTTGAATGTAATAGTCACCTCTCTTAATATTCATTGTGGTGTTAAAATTAGCTTCTGTGTATGGTACTGGATTATGTAAAATTTGGTGCAGTTTACAGACTGAAAACCATTTTAATACCAAGAAGGACATTTCACTAACAGGTTAGCGTCATCGAATATTTTCTTGCTCTAATGTTAAACTGCTGCCATATTGTAACGAATGAGATCTTCAGTTTCTCTTAGGTTAACTTTATTTGTGACAGGGGCATTCAACGTGATACAAGAGTGCTCATGTTCTAGTAGTAGAATGTCCTTAAATTCCAACCTTAATCAGCACACACGTAACACAACATTTTTAACTTGTTATTCAAATAACCTGCTTACGTCACAGTCTTAGCATTCCTCACTCACTAGACTGACCTTTAACTCACGCCCGACTGTGTCAGTCTGTCTTATATAGTCCCTTAGCCAGGCTGCGAAAAGTTCCCTTGTTGATTACTCTGGCACTCGATCTCTCTCGACGTAGAAATAAAGAAACTTCAAGATATCTTGCAGGGAAACTCACAATGGCCTTTTTGCCCGGCTGATATTTCTCTTCGCTCTATTGTTAGAGCGGACTAGACCGCGATTCCTTCAAAATTCGCTCAGGCTCACGTGCCGCCGTTGCAGTATTTTACGTTTTTCACCACTAATTCGGAAATATATTTCAGTGAAAATCAATGTTTTGATGTACGCTTAACCAATGTGATGTGCCAAATTCACGTTCTCTACCCATGTCATTTATTTTATATAGCTTCAAAAAAATATCCTAACGAAAGTTTATCAATTAGTTTTATACAATATTTACGCTACAAATGTAATTGTAGATACAAAGGCAATAGAGCAAACCAAATGTACAAATATATAAAACCGTGACCCTTTTGAATGGCCTTCAACTTCACTGACTTTCCATAATATCGTAAAACACAACTGAATAGCGGCATCCTCATGGAATGTTGAAAAGTAATGAAAACAACAAAGCAATAGCAACAGATATTTCCTAAATGAACGATAGCACTAAACAGTTATTTTAAATAAATTGTGTATTTCGAAGGTTTTTAAATCTTTTGTACAGTCATTTTGCATATTTTATATTTACTGACTATACAAATTTCCCGTCTAACAAAAAGGACTTCACAGGTTCTTTCCAGAAATTTTCAGTATACATTTTATTTTTATGTAAATATCATTCAATATATTTGAATCAAAATAGAGGGTTTTTGACAAAATCAAAAAGTATCAAAAATTCCCTCCTGTAAAATTTACTTTTCAGTGGTTAATTTCCTTCCTATGCGCATGCACTGTTTGATTTGATAAGAATATCAACATCTTCCTTCCTAATGTGAAATAAAATTATCTCTATTCTTTTGGAAGCTTTGTCAATTTTACCTTGTAGATGTATTGTGGGTATCAAAATGATTATCATGTTACTCTACACGTACATGTACATAGCGTATAGAGAAGGTATTGCACTCCATCCAGAAATTCGATACCGAGATTTCTCCGGAAATATATGTTTTAGGGTCCCCTGTAACCAAAAAAAGCATTTTCAGAAAAAGGTCCGTTTGTCGGTGAACACGATAACTGAAAAACTAAAAGTCAGATTTTTGTTCTTGGAACATAGACACAATTGTAGAGTTTGATCCCAAACAAATACAGAAGAAAGGGTTGCTAGTTTCCAGAAATTGCGACGGTAGCGCTCTCTGTTTTCATGGATTCTACCAACTACAGTTAGTTTTCTTTTGGCCAGTTCATCAGCAAGAACAGAACCAATTATCTTTTCTGTCAACTGAAGCACTTGAATCTGCATCAAAATGAACATGTTCACTTTCCAGTTCAGTGAAATCTCTATCACTAGCTGATAATTCTTCAAGTGGAACTTTTCAAGGTCCTTTTTCCGGTATATGCTGTGGTCTGTGCGCCATTGTTTACACTAGCACAACATTTAATGGGGCAATGTTAAGCACATTCTGGGGCCAAAAACGACCCAGACCTAAAACTGCTTACAAATGCAATAAACACCTCGTTATTACGTAACAGCACGGAGCAAAAACCATCTGCATAAAAATTATGTTTGTTTAAAATATACCTGGGTCACCCACAGCCCCAGGATTAGCATTCACCAAGTCTAAACTACTTTAATGTAAATAAAAGTATCTAGTTGTATTGAGCTTAGGGCCCCTAAAACTTCTGTGCAATCTCACATGACACATTTGGCTGCTTTGCTACTTCTTACACATGGAGCGATTCAGTAACGAATCGTTGATATGAACGACTGCAAGGAAAGAATCGTATGAATCGTGTAAATCTTGGAATGAATCGTCGTTCAAAAAGAATCGCGAGAATCGTGCCATTCTCAACATGAATCGTTGTTCAAAAAGAATCGCATGAATCGAAAAGAATCGCACGATTCAAAAAGAATAGCATGAATCGCGTCAACCATAGAGGTTGTCGTTCAAAAAGAATCGCAGATTTCAAGAATCGTGATCAGGTATTGGGGTTTGTTTTTCTTTTGCTTCCTTTTCGCCGAGCTTCGACGAAAACTGCCGAGTGCGCACGATGATGTGTACCACGGATTTATAACCGTTTATTTTATTTTGAGAAAATAAACAGTGCTGGGTCCATGAAGCTAAATATAAGAATATATCAAAACATAAAATATATCAAATACAAGATATAAACGGTATATAATATACAACGAACAATGCCGATCATAGCATATATATATATATATATATATATATATATATATATATATACATATTTAATTTTTGCATTATCTTAAATATAAGTACAGCCAAATCGTCACTACATTAGGAAGATATATACCTTCAGAAACACACTTTTACGATAAATAAAGCAAATATGTTCCAACATAATAGGTATAGGAGCATACTTTTTTAATATATTAAAATTACCTCGAATGTTGCTGAAGAAAATAATAATTACTCTGTGTACTAGCGTTGCCTTATAACGACATATTTATAAAAGTTACATGACCTAGTGGCGCACAACAGCGGCAGTGGTCAATAAGAACTACTGGGCGCATCAGCATTACACAAATGCAGTCGAAGCTTAGGTGTCAATTTTAAACTTAAACCTTTTATTTTTTGAACGAATAATAGAGGAAATTTTACCAAATATGTTTGCAATAGATGGAAAAGAGCTGTTTCCTGCTAAAAGAGCCACCATCACTTGTATATTGAACGAGACAAGTTAAGTGAAACACAGAAAAGGCAAGGTAGAGTGAATGGTATTATAGCTTTTTAAAGTAATCCTTGAAAACCGGAGCCATCTCTAGCTCAAATAAATGGCACATTATTGATACTTTAATAGAAGCCACAACTGCAATTTAGAAGTACGCCCAATTGTTAATTCACTATCAAATCAGTCCAGTGTAATTGGCAGGCTGAGGGCAGCCCGAGGTGTGCTAGACGTGTCCCTGTTCTCGGAGAGAACTTAACCACGTTCTAACGGGATTGTGGGTTTTGCAGGATGGCGGGTGTGTTTTGGGGTTGTGGAACTATCAAATATCTCCGCGAGTCTTATTAAATATACAGCCTTGCATATTTGTATCTTAACATGTTAACTTCAGATCTTCATTACTTTTCCATAATGTCCATGCTTGAGGCAAAATTTTCATCTAAAAGGTTATAAATGTACCGTAAACAAATTAATTTCTAATAAAAACATGCCATTTATTTAGATTTTGCTTCAGCTTCACATATTTTTGCTTCTTTTCTTAATTAAAACTATGTTAGCACTTAAGCTGCCATATGCAGAAAAACAAGATCAAGTAGTTCTGGTCTTGATCGGGAGATGGCGTGTACATCGGCATTAACCCAGATTATTAAGAAGCTTCAGTGGCGTGAGGGAATTTGAAACAAAAGTGAAGCGGTTTCTAAACTTCAATGCTTACTCTTATTTCTGTTCATCGTTTAACAAGTTCTGGTATCTTCATTACATTACTGAACTGGATTTTAATAAATACTTCAGTAACCTGCCACTAAATTAAAAGTGTGGTAAAAAACGATTTAAAGTTTTTTGTACGATTGAATGCTGGCGATATCAGCATCTCTCAGCATAGACAAATAAAATAGTTTGAGACAGTCGTCACCAAATAGTTGCCCTTAGAGAAAAGTAGAGAGAGCAACTGTTCCCTATTCTACTTCGAATTGTGTGCTGTGCACTGGCCAAAAAACTGTGCGGAAACCAAAAACTGATGTTGCCTCATAGCTGCGGAAAAATGCTACTTTTTGTGTTTGCAATATGTAATCTACATTTCATAGGCTGATACACCTATTGTAGAATCACGATTGGTAGAGCCATTGCTCTGTTGAGTCTCTTGCATTAGTATTTATACTTAGAGTACAAAATTTACCTATTTTTATAGGTTCAGTGTTAACTGGCAGTTGTAAGTTAAATCATTGCAAAAATGGGAATTATTAGAGTATTAACATACCTATTGAAACAACAAACTCCTTAACTTGGCTAAGACCATTGTAACCGCAACAGTATGAGAATTAATTTCTAATCAAAATCATTCACGTAGCAGTGAATGTTTAACAGACATCTTGGTAATTAATTATATCGAACAAAATTTGAAAGAAAGTTGTTTCTTCGCAATTGTTGCTCTCAGTTGCTTGGGTTGCTTAATGACGATGCAAATTAAACTTCCTGAGTGCAAACTAAACATCTATTTTACATTCGATCAATAAATACTACAATCCGTGTTATTATTGCAGGAGTGTTTTCATAATGCACATACGTAAAGGAGTTTATCAGACGGATTCAGGCTTACATATGTACCAATTTGTATGCTGTACATAGGTGAGGTTTTACGGGTGTCTCTTAAGTCATTTTTGTTCTCTGGAAACAGCACTGTTTACTCGACAACAGGTTTGTGTACCTCTTATCTATGAGTTGTTCTGAAGCGGCGACACCTATATACGGGACAGCGAACCTTCTAGCTCTGCTTATAAGTAAATGGAATACACCATCGATCAAATGTTTTAAAATGTGGTTGCTATGGGCCTGGATCCGCTTCTCTGCATGGCCAGGAGCTGATAATTTCCCGCATTTGCATTTTAAAACTAATACCAATAACAAGATAAACTCCACGAAAAAATATATATATTACATAAATTGTGTGTGAATTGAATCAAGACAATCTGTGCATGAATCGTTGTTCAAAAACAATCGTAGCGGTCGAAAAGAATAGGTTTTGGGGTTTGGTTTTCTTTTGTTTCCACCTTTCGAAGTACCAAGCCGAGCTTCCACGAAAAGTCCGAGGCGCACAATGATGTGCACAGGGATTTATTTTATTGTGAGAAAATAAATAGTGCTGTGGCCTTGAAGCTAGATATCAGAATATATATTTATGCATAATATACAATATACATAAGAAAACGAACACTGCCGAAGCTACCCGAGCGTCTTTACATCGTTTAGGGATGAGTTATTGCACACGTGGAAGCAAACGTTAGAATTTACAACTATTCTGTATATTTATTTTTTGCAGTATCTTAAAAACAATATATGCACAACTAAACCGTCACTGCATTTCCCAGACATATAGCTTCAGAAACAAAATGGTGCGACAAATGAAGCAATTATGCTACAACAGACATATGAAAATACCGAGGATTAAGTGTTAGAACAGGTGGGAAGATGTAATTACTTGGGCTGTAATGTAACCTTCAAAACAAACAATGAAGAAAGTGAGTAAACTCCAATATATTTGTGCAGTAATAGCTCGCAACTTGAAAAGAAAAACCGGAAAAGATACAAACCTAAAATTCTATAAGACAATGAATGGCTGTTCCAGTTTTACTATTTGGACACTTAAAAGGGGCCAAATACAAGCGGCAGAAATGAAATATCTGCGAGCAATAAAACGATGTTCCAAACATGATCATATTAGAAATGAAGACATAAGGACAGAATTAGACATATTTCCCTTAAAAGAAACGATACAAATAAATAGAGAAAAATGAAAAAGTAATTTACAAAGAATGGATAACTCTCGCATTCCATTTCAGTCATAAACCTTTAGGCTGCAGAACAATAGGAAGAGCAGTTAAAAGATGGGAAGAAATATGAGGTCGGAGCAGGAGAATTCTGCAAATCCATGAGGAGTTGATGCTTCAACATATTACTCTAATATATTAACATTGCCTGAATATTGCTGAAGAGAAAAATAATTATTCTGGGTACTAGCGTTGCCTTATAATGACGTATTGATAACAATCACATGACCGCGACAGTGATGTATCAATGTATTAACATTATATAAATACCACCATGCAGTCCAAGCTTAGATGCTAATTTTAGATTTAAACTTTTTAAGTTGTTTTTTTTCGAATAATGGAATTTTTACAAAATATGTTTGAAATAGATGGAAACGAGTAGGACCTTTTTTTTTATAAATAGTGTTTTTATGATAAAGGAGCTACCACATGACCATTATCCCCGAGTATATGAGTCTCAAGGCAGAGAAGACCTGGCGCCGATTAATGACTTGTGAGCAGATCGTATGAATCGTTTGTTGAAAATGAATCTCTCGACCCAAACGTACAGCTCAGCTCTTAGACGTTGATTATCGCGGACTGCACTTAATATAAGTGCAATCCCACTCCAAAAACTGTGAGACACTAATCAAGCTTATAATCAATTGATAATTTATTTTAATGTAATCATATCTTACACAATTCGCCTTGAGAACTTATATTTATAAAGGCTAAGTTCAGATCTCCATTACGATAATGTATTTCCGTACTATCTGTGATTAAAGCCTTATTTGCGTCTCAAGTTTATAAATATGCCAGATTCCTAAACATTTCTAATAAAAACGGAAAACATTTCTAGAATTTATTTCAACTTCTTACGATTTTTCTAATTTTGCGAATTGAAAGTAAATTAATACCCATGCTCCCATCTGTAGACTAAACAGATCAAGTAGTTCTAGTCCACATCGCCAGATGACAGTGTACATCAGCGTTAATTCACAACGTTACGAAGAACAGGCGAGCGGGAATTTGAAACAAAAGTGTACCGGTTTCTAACTTCAATATTTACTCTTATTTCTGTTCATCATTTAACAGGATCAGGTATCTTCATTTCATTACTGAAGTGGATTTGGTAATTATTTTAGTAACCAGCCACTGAACTACAAGGACGGTAGAAAACGACTTCGTGTTTTTTTACGATTGCTGACCTGCTCAGCATCTCTCAGCATGGACACAAATAAAATAATTTGAAACAGTCGTCACCAAATAGTTGCCGTTAGAGAAAAGTAGAGAGAACAAATGTTCCCTATTCTACTTCGAATTGTGTACTGTGCACTGGCCAAACAACTGTGCGATAACCAAAAACAAATATTGCTTCATAGCTGCGGAAAAATGCTACTTTTTGTGTTTGCAATATGTAATCTACATTTCATAGGCTGATAGACCTATTGTAGAATCACGATTGGTAGAGCCATTGCTCTGTTGTGTCTCTTGCATTAGTTTTTATACTTAGGATACGAAAATGTACATATTTTTATAGGTTCAGAGTTAACTGGCAGTTGTAACCTAAATCATTGAAAAATAACAATTATTATAATAGTAACATATTAAAACAACAAACTCCTTAATTGATTAATATCATTGTAATCGCATTGTACAGCTAAGAGTATGAGAATTAATTTCTAATGAGAAAAAAAAAAAAAAACACACATTCACATAGCAGTGAATATTGGTAATTAATTGGTATTCAACACAATTTGGAAGAAAGTTCTTCTCCTTGGAAACTGTTGTACTCAATTGCTTGGGTTGCTTAATGACGATGCAAATTAAACTTCCTGAGTGCAGAACTTTACCGCAAACTAAACACTTATTTCGCCACTTTCTATAAATAAGATTTCTCTTAGGCAAGCAAAAATATAGGAGTCGATGGCTTGCGTGTTGGATTACTTTCTCTTCCAGACATTATAAATTGACCACGACGCATTATACAAGAACAGAAGTGAACGCAACACGATGATTTGCAACAAAATCACCCATCCGAACCACCTTCAACCTGTAAAATTTTAGAAAAGTGTTATTTTGTCAAAAAATGTTTGAATATATTTTAATTAAAATCGTATATTAACGATATTTAGACTAAAAAGGAAGTGTATATTAATTTTTTGCGAATAGCCTGTCTGAAGACCTCTTGATAATGGAGGTATTTCGCAAACCTGGCACACTATAAGATATAGATGAAATTATGGCGCAAAAAAATGTAGGTGTTGTTAAAATACACAAACTGTATCCTATATACTTATTCTTTCTGTGGAGTTAATCATATCCGCTTTTTTTTTTTTTTTTTTTTAATCCAAGTACCATCCTGAAAAGGAAGGCATCGTTTGTTTCATATTTCTTTTGTTTAACTGCTGGTCCGACCAACAGAACAATATGACGAAACTTTTAAAATATTTGACTAACACTTAGCCCAGTGTATTCCCCTGGATCCGTTCTACTTGTAAGGAAATAGATAATAAGACAAGTATGCCAATGTCTATATCAATTAGCATGAGGCCGATAGAAGAATAAGCATTTGTAGGAATAAATTATTTCCGAAAATATAAAGAAGGCCACGTGAATGTGTGCTAGTTCTGAGACACTACGTTATCGTCACTTGAGTGATGTTCTCAGTTCTCACCACGGTTGTTCTCGAGTAAAGCATTCAGTACAAATGATGGACGAGAAATGTACAGCAGCTAGGTGCTTCACTTATTTCCTCCATACGCAGCAAGTATTGCAATGACAAAACAAACGACCGATAGGTACAGTGTATGGTAACGCTGTGTTGTTTATCAAATTGTAATATTGGATCGTTTACTCCTAAACAACTTACTGCAGCGCTCATGACCTTAATGGTTTTGGTCAGCTTGTTTGGACTTCGAAGTGCAGTGATTCTAAAGCGTATCATGGCTGGGAAACTACCTATTTGATTAAGAACTGTTAACGTATTTTAAGGCAGTATTTAGTTACGAACATACCTCATTTAATTAATTGACTCATTGTGGGTTTATATGTACTATCGACATTGTCAATTAAAACGTTAAATATGATAAAGTACAGGACCTTGAATATCCGAATAGTCTTTTACTTAACAAAATGTATTATTCAGGAGTCATGATGTTTATTATCTGTAGGGGTAGCATGCTGGGGACCGATAGCGGGACACATGCGGGTACTAGATACATACCTACCGAGTAGAGACCGACCTGCATTAACGACTGCACGCGCCGCATGCAAACAACCTGTATTAACGCGTTGGGGAACGTGGCTCGACGCAGCTGTATACTATGCTGTATTATTGCAATACTGTTTTACGGGTAATTAATGCATTTGATTATAGTGCATGCTCTTCAATCAAAATTGTAAAATATCTTACATGAAGATCTGCAATTTACAGAAGAACTTTGCAGATATACCAACGAAAGAAAACATATATTTGGAAGCATAGAACATTAAATGCCTCGAAAGCTGTAGATTGTCTTGTGCAAGTAATTATTCAGAGGCCCCTGACAACTGTTTTAGACCGCGAGAAAAAGAAAATGAAGACAGTGTTTGGAGGGCAAAAAAGTCGGATTTTCAGTACTGCGTGGAATACGAAATGTGCTACGAGGTGTTGCTACGGACATAATTGCTCATGGAGTATCTTACACAATAGTCGATGATGTGTTCAATTTCCGTTTTGCTCCAATCACATCTTTTCATGTGGATAAGTATTTCTTAATATAAAGCTTGTTTACGTGCCAATCGGAGACGATTCCCATTTGAGACGTTACGAATGCATGTTGTGCATTGTAGTATCTTGAGAGAAAATTAAACCGATAATGAAGCTGATGACTTGTTGCACAACAGCAATTGAATGTATGTAACTTATATTTCTAGTTGTTTGTTCTTGTCTACTTTATGCTAATTGAAGCATAAGCATTAACAGAAATGCTTTTATTACAAACCAGCTGAAACACTTTGTTCTGCAAGTGGTTTGATGGTTTACCCATGCCAATTTAGTCTAGGTTGCACTTGTCCAAAAGTCGTGAGTTTCTTCGGGCGTGTTTATAAATTGCTGAACCACTCACTCAAGCAAATGGTTAATTGAAACTCTCAGGGCACTATAAACAAAGAAAAGTAACCAACAATACACTATGCTAAAGTAGGCTGAACACCAGCAAATACTGCAGTTCATGAACATCATTTCTTGTGAACATAACTGTCTCTTCCCGTCTCGTATATGGGGTGACTCCTCGATATTTACAGAGAAAATCTCAGTTGGGGAGCAATAATAGCAGTTTAAATAACGTCGTTGTGTTTTTGTTTATTCTCAGTAACCAACAAAACTAAAACTAGTAGGAAAGTAAAACTACCAAGAAAGTTGGTATATGAAAGAAAAGAGGAGAAATAAGGAAAAGTGGTACCTGGTTTAGTTCAATACTGTCGCCGTTATCTAAGCTCACTTGCATCTTCATCAGGTTTGTTTTTCTGTTTACAAAACATTACATACTACCAAAGAGTAAGCAACCAACTTGCTACAAAAACTGAGAAACTATAAACTATAATAAGTGATTGTGCAAGATATTGGAGCATGATCACAGAAAGTGTGCATGTTAATTTCAACTTGTTTATTATTCTATGATAGAAATATTCGAGCACCATAGAAATTTAGTAATCAATGCGATTATACTGAATCCTTTTCTGTTATTATACATGAATTAAATAAATACTCACATGGATATAAATAAGATAATAACGGAGAAGAAACAGTGATATTTTGCTTCGTTTGTTGCTGTTATTATCTAATATGTATAAAGCACTTCAAATGTTTGTTAATCTTTTAACCCTGCGATTAATTCACTATTACGTTTGTGCAAAAATAAGAGCTGTTGTAATTTGTTATTGCTCTCTTACTCCAAGATAAATTTCAGGTAAGAGATCAACCAATAATATGAAAACTCGATGTTGCTTTGTTATGTTTTGAGGGTTTGAAAGCCTAAGTAATTGTTTTTCTTATATTGTCAATGTTCTAACTCCTACATAATCACAGAGAAAGATATAAACGCGTTTGCGAACTTTTATGGGTATTTAATTAATCCTGTGAAATGGGACAGCATTTAGAATTACAAGATGGAGAGTATTTGTTGCCTTGTGTCGCAGGTAACTTGTACCAAGTTTGGTTGAATTTCGTGTAACGGTGTAGCAGCACGTACGTGCGCGCGCATACAAAAACGGACCTTTAATTTTAAGACCTTTACTTACATTACTTTATTATATTATATTTTACCACGTTATATTTGCTTTAACAAAATACCTAAGAAGTTGGAATGTATATTACTTGTCCTGTGAAAACAAGAATGTTTCATTCAGAAGAATTTATATCTTGTACATTGTTTGCTTGGAGTATTGATTATTATAGATGGCGTGGTAGTGGATCAGTGCTGCTTTAACTCCCAACGAACTAGTAACGGCCAGCTTCGCGGGCTCACTGTAAAATCTTAATGCCCTCTCACTACTTCTTCAAGCAAATTATCTTCTAGTGAAGGTAGTTTTGAGGGCCTCTGCTGTAAGATTGGTGTGAAATGTACACGCCATACGTTAGACAAAATCATAAAGTAAAAATCTGATATAGCCAATTCACACAACTTTCTCTACCTTTTTTTTTAACAAGCTATTCCTATAAAAGCATATTATTGTATCTGCTTCGTCACAATTAAAATAAACAATAACAGGAATTGTCTTATTACTTAGTTCCTTATAAGCAGAAGAGCAATAATGGAATACACTAGGCTAAAGCGATAGTTAAATATTTTAAAAGCTGGCTGCTTTATGATCGAGGCTAGTTTTCTCCATTTAATTGTTTCATTTATAGAGTCCCCTTTAACATCTAAGGTCATATCGTCGTCTTTCCACCTGAAACAACCCGTTGTCTGTAGGTTTAAATCATTTTGTTCTTCAATCACATCTATACATTCACTCTCACATACATACTTCCAGACTCTGTGGTGGACAGGCAATAATTCTGGCTAAAGAAAAATCCCTGCCCAGCCGGGAATCGAACCCCGAACCTCCGGGTGAGAAGTCTGCTCATTGACCACTCGACCACGGAGGCAGTCTAGGTTCTTTTTGCATGGCCAGGGGTAAAACAAAGGAAAACACCCTCAAATCTTCGATTGAGAAGTTTTAAATATTTTAAAATTGTAAACAATAACAATGCAATATCTCACATGCCTTTCTCGACCTGTCTTACAAATCAACTTCTTAAAAAATATAGCTCTTATTTCTGCTGCAAGCTAATCGAGATAAGCATTGGAATATTCTTATTATTACTTATTTTCATATAAGTAGAAGAAATCTCAGGGAAAACAAAAGGCAGTAAAATGTTTTTGCAGCTGTCGCTTTTCGATTGTCACTCTTCCAGAAAAGAGGCCGTTGGGCTGATATCTTTCGCTTAAAAGTTCTAGAACTGGTTTTACAACATTTGTTGCCCACATGTTTAAGTAATGCATCACTGATATTTACCAAAAAATGTAAAACAGCTCATAATACAATATTACGAACCATAAACTTCAACATATATATGCACATATGCTCAATTTTCATTGAAACTTTAATTTGTCAGTGTTTCCATTTGTTATTGAGAGTTTTCTTGTGCTGCATCACTCTTAAACCAGGCGACACGAAAACGCTTAATTTTTAGTCGCAGCAAACAGGCTTGCTCCGTGCATGCAGTGAGTAAACACGTGACAGCAGGGATTGTGTCTATTACTTGTACACTGTGTCGTGTTTCAGTTTATAATGTCGGAACAGAGCACAATCCAACACGCAAGCCATCGACTCCTACGCTTATGCCTGCCTAGAAGGAATGTTTCTTAATTACAGAACTTGGCGGAATAAGAGTTTAGTTTGCGGCACTCAGAAAACTCAATTTGCAGCATCATTACACAGCCCATGTAAGACAGTTACCAAGAAGAAGAGCTTTGTTTCAAATTGTGTTCGATACCAATTAATTACCAAGATGTTAAATACTCACTGCTATAAACGTGAAAGCTTTTCGTTACAAATCAGTTCTGTTACTGTTGGTGTTAATGCGTTAACAATAGTTATGGTCAAGATAAAGAGTTTATTGTTTTTATGATGTTAAAACAATCATAATTGTCATTATTTATTTGTAATTATTCATGTTACGACTAGCAGTTACCTCCAAATCTATGAAAATGTGTAACTGTTCATTTCCGAAGTATAAACACTAATACAAAAATCTGATGTGTTCCATTCACATGACTTTCTCTATATCTCTGCAACAAATTATTCTTAAAAAACGTATACTTCTATTTACTTCATGCTAATCAGAAAATAATTAGCAGAAATGGTCTTATTGCTTGCTTCCTTGTAAGAAGAAGCGAAATAAGGGACTACCATAGGTTAAAGTGATGGTCAAAAGCTAGTTGCTATGCCACTGAGGTTCATTTGTTTGTATGGACAGCAGTTGAAACATTCCTGGATGAGAAAGTGTGTGTTTTTCAAAGCAGAAACCAAAACCAAGAAATGTCTCAAAAACGTTGTACTCGACGAAAAAAATCCATTTAATATATATTATGTTTTAACGCGCTGTACATTTTTCGTGTAGTAAGCTTTTGTGCAACTCTCACGGTTTAGTAGTTATTAAAAATTCCGTAAAATTCATCCAGAATAAAGTACTCTTCAGAGGCTATTCCCAGAAAATTCAAGATATACATTTTATTCTTCAGGTGAAGAGCTTTAATATACGATATTTTAATCAAAATCGTTAGAGCCATTTT
Organism: Hymenopus coronatus; assembly: GCA_030762935.1. NCBI lineage: Eukaryota > Metazoa > Arthropoda > Insecta > Mantodea > Hymenopodidae > Hymenopus > Hymenopus coronatus. Next base: position 15,597,906 of record CM060897.1, on the reverse strand, counting down.
TAAGAAAATCAAATTTTCCGAAAAAAGTTCCATGTAAAGGGTAGTTGCGGATAGGGGGATTTTTCTCAAAATCTTCGTGTGGCATCCCTGGAAGACACTAAACTTAAACACCACGTTTGGTATTTTACCGACTTTTCTTTTTTGAGTTATCGTGTTCACAGGCACATGGACACACTGACACACGGACACACACACACACACACACACACACGGATCCTTTACTCAAAATACTTATTTTGGACACAGAGAGACCTAAAACAAACATATTTCCGGTGAAATCTCGGTATCGAATTTTTTGGTGGAGTGCAACACCTTCTCTATACACTATGTACATAGTGCGTGTAGAGAAAGTAAAAATTTAATAGAGCAATTTCTCCACCAAACATGACCCTACAGTGACGTCATTAACATATGAAACGTGTATTGCTTATTTCAAACACAAACGCTGTACACTGCGAAGGCAATAAAACATTGTTCTTACTTTCCGCGCAGAAAATCACGCAGTGTGCAGGAGTGTAAAGCAAATTTGCTCTCTCTCTCTACTTTACTCTAAAGGCAACTATTTGATGACGAATGTCTTAAACTATTTTATTAGTGTTCATGCTGAGAGATGCAGTTGTCAGCAATTGTACAAAAACACGAGGTGTTTCTTACCTACCTTTTAATTTAGTAGCTAGTTACAAAAATATTTAACAGTTTCAAATGGTTGTTGTGTTAGCGTAACTGTTTCAAAATAGTTGTGTTACTTTTGTCCCATCGCTAATATTGGGTAGAGAGGATGTTGTAATTCACCCAAAAATTCAATCCAGAAATGTCACCCCAAGTATATTTTCGGGAACCTGAGTAAAGAAAAACAAACATTTTCACTTTCTCGAGCCCGCAAGTACTACGTAAATATTGGATAGTGAAGGTATAGTATTCCACCGAAAAGCGCGATGTCGATATTTCAAATGAAATCGATGTTTTGGTGTCCCCTTAACCCAAAAAAGGCATTTTTAGAAAAAGAGTGTATGCCTAGTGTCCGTGAGTCTGTGGAGTATACACGATAAAGACTCGAACTAAGTGCTAACGACAAAAAATCGATCGTAAATTTAATACAGCTTAGGCAAGATTAGCCGCATCGCATATGTGTATATACACACATACAAACATACACACACATACACACCTACATATACACATACATACACACATAAACATACATACACGCATACATACACACATACATAAATACATACATACATACATACACACATACACATACATACACGTATACATACACACATACATAAATACATACATACACACATACATACATACATACACACATACATACACACTCATAAATACACACATACATACACACATGCATACAAATACACACATACATACACACATACACATACATACACACATACATACTATAATACACACATACAAACACACATACACATACATACATACACACATACACACATACACACATACATACATACATACATACATACATACATACATACATACAGACACACATACATACAGACATACATTCACACATTCACACATACACAGATACATACACACATACATACAGACATACACACATACACAAACACACACATACATACACACATACACACATACATACACACATGCATACACACGTACACGCATACATACAAATACGCACATACATACACACATACATACACACATACATACACATATACATACATACACATATACATACATACACACATACATACACACATACACACGTACACAGATACACACATACATACAGACACACATAAATACAGACATACATACACACATACACACATATATACATACAGACACACATACATACATACATACACACTTACATACACACATACACACACACATACATACACACTCTTACATACACACATACATACATACACATACATAGACACATACATACACATACACACATACATACACACATACATACATACACACATACATACATACATAAACACATACATACATACATAAACACATACATACATACACATACATACATAAATACACACATACATACACACATACACATACATACATACACACATACACACATACATTCGCACATACATACACACATACATACATTCACACATACACACATATACATACACACATACATTAATACACACATACATACACACATACACACATACATACACACATACATACACATATACACACATTCATACACACATACACACATAGACACATACACACATACATTCACACATACATACACACATACATACACACATACATACACACATTCACACATACATACACACATACATGCATACACAGACATACACACATATACACATACATACAAACACATACACACATACATACACGAATAGACACATAATTACAAACATACACACATAAACACACACATACACGCATACACACATACATACACACATATACACATACAAACACACACATATACACATACATACACGCATACACACATACATACATACATACACACATACATACATACACACATACATACACACATACACACATACATACATACATACATACATACATACATACACATACATAGATACACACATACATACACGCATACACATACACATACATACACACATACATACATGCATACATACATACATACATACATACATACATACATACATACATACATACATTCACACATACATACACACATACATTCACACATAAATACACACATACACACATACATACACATACATACATTCACACATACACACATATACATAAACACATACATACACACATACACATACACACATACACACATACATATATACACACATACATACACAAAC